>OY728131.1:1128335434-1134287934 GCA_963277665.1 Viscum album
GAGTCAAAAACCTTATCAGTTATAAGGTTCATACAATAGTTTTTTGGGTGTAACATTCTCCCCAACTTATTTACATTGTGTCATTGCAATGAAAACATGATCGTGGGGATAAATTTTTTGATACATCCTGTTTTTCAAACACCAGATGATGATATGTGTTCATAAGTAATTTTATATAAAAGTGAGAATGGATATTACTAAGGTGACAAGGAATACCTTATGATTTGGTCCTTATATAAGCTAAAATCTGGGGCAAGTTGAGATATGTTCTTGGAGGTAATGATTAAATATTTATAGGTATTTAATGCCATCATAAATCATAAGAAATTTAATAATCAATGTAATGTTTAGGGACTCAAAGAAATAAATAATAGATTATTTAGAAGGGCATCAGTTTAATAGAAATTCCCGTAGTAGGAAATCTTTTTATTTATTTTTCATTTAACTAATGTTTGTAATTATTTTACTGAACAATAATATAAAAAAGTACTCTAACATTATAACTTTCAAAATCATATTAACAATGTTAGATTTTGGTAGTGCTTCGACCAAATTCAAATTCACCCCTTTACTTCGAAATAATTAATTAACAAAAATGAAATTTTTTATGCCGAAAGCACTAAAAGAAGCTTTTAAAGGATCATAAAACCTATAAAAGAGTGAACAATAATACTATTTTTCTTAAAATATATCCCAAAATAAATATGGTAATAAAATTATCTATAATCTTCAATAGTGTTACTACTAGTTCATTATTAATATTTATTTGTTAAATTCAATAACTAAAAAAAGAAAATTAATAAGGACATTACGTAGGTCTGTAGTTGGGATAAAACCCTTATCATCCATCAGTCATGGGTTTAATACCTACAAAATTGTTATATAGGGTTGGTTTTCACCATAAAAATAGGATTTTCTTTTATAAAATTTTATTAATATAATTTAAAAAATATATATGATGGAAATCCATGAAATCTAGTTTATCACGAAGTAGCATTTTCCCTAAGGTTTTCAATAAGACCACAACAAATAAATACATATTTCACTTATTTATACATATATCCTTCCATGGATTAGATTTTATCTTATAGGAGAGAGAATTTAAAAGGGTAATGCCTAGGTCCCCCACATTTATGAGAAAAAACAGTAAAAGGATTTCTTAGGATGAGCTTCATTTAATTCTATCATACTCTTCCTTTTCCCCTAGTAATCCTTTTCTTTATGTACTTATTCCACACACATAAAGAATTTACATGTTCCATTGAGACACTTTCCAGGGTGTCTCCTTCCACACTTCTCATTGAATGGTGATCCTTCTTTTCTACGTAGTCTCCACCACTCGAGATCTTATCATCTTCCATCATTCTCTTCTTTGGTGCACACTGGTGTTGGAAAACCATTAGATTTTTAATAATATTTCATGATAATGGATATGGAATACAATTTGATATCATTCACTCATATCAATAAATCATTTTTTTTTGTTAATTTTCACTAACTATTCTTTAATGTTCAATGTTAACATGAATCCTTCAGGTTCTAGCTATTGACTAAAACCAAAAAGAATGGTGTGAGAAATAATATCCATTTTGAGAAAATTGAATAATTTTCTATATGATATATAAATCATAAAATCTTATTTTTATAATCTAAACCACCTTAGGATTAACCTTGATTATTCATTGTGAAAATCCATTCCAATTTTTCATAATGGTTTATAACGAAAACATGGATTAGCTTAATCTTATCCCCTAAGAGTCAAAAACACTTTGTGTAGTAGGGCCCATTGTTATGTACTAGGATACCCCATGTCTAGAACGGAACTCCATGTTGGAGTTGTTACACATAGGTACATCTATTCCAGAACCGCGTCCACTTGTGGTATCTAGATTGGGATGAATTTCTAGGAATAACCACCTTATCAGTACTTTAACAAAACTCTAGGGTTTTAATCTATAAAAATCCTAAAATTCTATCTAAGAGTTTTGTTATATAACCTATTTTTCCCTAAATATCTTCCCCATGGTTTATACTAAACTTAATTTGGTAACAAATATAGTGACCTAGCCTCAATTAGCCAAGATCATGTGTCTTCTATCAATTACATTGGTATTGTTACATGGAATTAAGCCCCGGATGACAGATCAGATTAGAAGTATCGGAAAAATAGATACATGAATTATAATTTTATTAAAAATAGATACACTGTTTACAACATATTATTTTCTTATAGAAAAATTAAAAAATTCTCGGATAAATAAAATCCATCAAGTATATTTTTGCATATCTTTCATAGTACGCTTCATTGATTCATGGAGAAAAACATAATAACGGTGAGCTCAATTGCTCAATAAGGAAAAAATATAGGAGAAAACTAATAAATCAATTGGAATAGTCAGTATATCAAGGTATAAAATTGAAAATGCATTTCATTTAAATAACTATATAAGGAAAAATAAATATGGAAAGGAATGATACTACAACACATGACATTATTCAATAAACTGAAATGAAATGTATCTATTGATATGTCAACACAAAATATCTTGGATGAATAGTAACTAAAACTAATATTAAAATAATGATTAATTATTAGACACCATGTTTCTTACATACATGGAACTATTACGATCAAGACCATTCCCAATCCAGTTTAACTATCTGGTAAAAACCCCATCTAAGGAAGCTAGCCAACTATTTCATATCATGAAAATACTGATGCATCAAGGGGATTTCATTAAACACTCACCAACCTCTAGGGAATTTCTTAAACAACCCATAACCAATGTATTTCATGTCCAAATTATTCCTCATATTGAATAATCAAATAAATAGTAATCCCTACAGAATATCAATATTGAATAAAAAATATTAATTTATTAATAATACCTCATTTAATCATATAAACATCCATGTAGTCATCATAAGTAAAATTTTACACTATTTAGGGAATATTAATATCTATTTTGAATAATATTAATAATTAGAGGATATTAAATACTCAATGATTCTATGAAATTGAACATTTCAACGGGACTCTAAGAATGAATAAAAGAATTGGATGTAAATACCATCCTTAGATAAATAAATAATAAACAATATGTGGAAAGAATAAGGCTTATATCAAAGGAATAAATCCTAACTGGAGTAAAATATAGGGTTCATGTCAATGATGAAATAAAACAGCAACTGTTAAAAAATTCTGGGAGATAATATCATTTTATTTTAAAAAACATTTTGAAAAAACAATTCATTGGAAACCACTTTTAATAAAATCATAAAAATAAAAATTTTGAACTTGAGAAGGAGGCTTCATGTAAATTATGGTGCAATAATCTGTACATATCATACGAGGTAAGAAGAAGATTCATTTTTTACTGTAAAAGACGATAAAATTCGTTCTTTGGAATGTGACAATAATATTTTTTCTAAAAGATTGTTTAATGAAAAAATGGAAAAATTTAATTTTAAATATTATAGGGAAATTTAATAATATTCTTGTATTTGTAATTCCCAGACCCCAGTTAACTAGAGTCGGTGCATTATTACATAATATTGGCATGATAAAAAAAGATGAAGTCTCGAAAGATCGATTGGTTTAGTAGCCTTGGAATAACTAGATACATTCATAAAGTTTGAATTACATCATAAAGTAAAAACTGCTACAACAACATCTTGTATTCATATTCCACAGTCATATCCCCTCATACTATCCCTACATGTCATTTATAAATCACTTCTTCCAATCCTGGGAAAAATAAAACAATGAAAGGGGTGAGCTCAGATGCTCAGTAAGTATAACAATATAGCAGAAACATTCATAAATAAGCATAAACATTTAAGGCAATGTATAACTAAAAATCCATTTAATCTTAAACTTCAACATAATATGGAAAAGATAAAATGAAATAATTCCATTTTCTTATTCACATGGACATTCTACTAGTCGAATAATCACATGCAATATCAATAACCAATTTCATAATGATGGAATGCATAATGCCAGACTATCATAACCACATAGTCATGGCCTCGTGCAAAGACTACAAATAAGATTCTGTCAAGGCCTTTTTCCAAGACACTAGTTTGTCTCATGAGACCTACCGATGCATCGTAGTGCTATAGCGGGGTCCACCCGTCACTTATTAAGTCCAATGCATTTCACATATGAATAGGTTTAAACATAACATAAACATTCGTATTAAAACTAGAATACGAAATGTAAATACTTTCTCCATAAACCATGAATGGTATAAAAATAACAAATCCACATTCAAACATATCACAAAACCATCAATACAATATAGAAGTTTTGTATCATAATAAATAAACTTCAAACAAGTTTAAATTCATCAAAGGATGTTGACATAGATGAATTCAAAACTATTTGAGAAAAATATCTCCTATTTTGAAATTATTTAAGTCACATAATTATAAAATAAAACACTTACATTGAAAATATTCTTATAATAATTTAAGGGAAGCTTCGATGATTTTATAACGGCAGAAAATAGCCACACCCGCCGTATAAGTTAAAAAAGACATTCTTACCTTAATTCTGTCGAAAAGGTTAAAAAAAACATTGTTTGGAAAACGATAGAAAGATTCCTGTATAAACTTCTTATAAAAAGTCAACAAGGGTATAAATTAATTTATCCCATAGTCTTTAAAATAG
The DNA here is from genome assembly GCA_963277665.1 of Viscum album. Classification (NCBI taxonomy): domain Eukaryota; kingdom Viridiplantae; phylum Streptophyta; class Magnoliopsida; order Santalales; family Viscaceae; genus Viscum; species Viscum album. The sequence goes on from OY728131.1 coordinate 1,128,340,110, forward strand.
TAATAATAATTTGAAATACATTTTTAAGAAACATGTATGTGGATGATAAAGAGGTCCCAGTAGATAATCATGTATAAACAACCTCGGATAATGAAGAGATTGTGAAATAAACACTTACCTTGTACTTTTACTTAGTCTATGGTATGTTAACCTCCTGTATAATAATTAAGACACTGTTATTAAGTTATGAAAAACCATATACATGATTATGATATCATATATGATCTTCTATTAATGCTTTGTAAATAATATTTTAGTATTATCGTCATTTCGGGTGTTAACTTAATCATTTTCTTTTATATGTTTTGTTACGTAAGTAATGTTTGTTATGTATAGGTTTTATATTATTCATATCCATAATTATGTCAAGTCCTTAAAAATTATTTTTAATCATCAAATGTGAATTATACTTGAATGGATACGATGGGGAATGAATCTCATCGCGTTTGTGGAGACGGTAGTCCGTACGCATGCACGGGCGACAATATCATCATTTAGATATTAAAATAATATATTATTGGATGTTATATCATATATACAGAATTATTATCATGTTATATTCATTATTTACATAAATTACACATCATTATTATACCCGTACAAATAATAATTTATTGAATAACAATTACACCACGATGTGGAGACGGTAAGCCGTACGTACGCACGTATGGTGACATGTCATTTAAAGGATGGATAGAATACTGAATATGGTTGTACCATATTTATAATAACATCACAGTATATATAAGATTCTGGAGTTATTATTTTATGATGGGAATAACAAATAAATAAGAAGTTGAAGAAGAAAGGAACTTGAAAAGGTGTGGTGAAATCATTACCTCTTCTTCGGGTTCTTCCTTTTAATTTGATCAAAATGGATCCTTAGGTTGGATTTCTGATCAATATAAAGCCTCTATGTTGTAGTGGGGGAAGTTTATAGAATATTTGGGCTGGTTTTGGCCGAGCCAAGAGGCTTTGAATGTGTGAAATAGTGATAAGGGGGAGTGCCCTTTTATAAGAGGGGTGAGGGGAACCTTTGGAAAAGCTAGAAATATTATTTTATAATAAAATAATATTCTGATTATAATGGCTCCAAAGTATATTATTTAAATTTTAAGGAGGTTATGGTTCTAAAAACACTCAACCAATATGTTTTAGACAGGTTTGGGTCACTATATTAACCATATCGTTTAGTTTTAACTCTTAGTTAATTAGTTTGACATTTACCAAGTCACATTGTATTTTTATATTATATAGTTAATAAACATACTATATACATCCAAGAGACCCACAATTGGCCCATTAATGATTAAACTATCATGATACATGCCTTTTGGGAGAACCTTAGATTTTTAGGAATAGAATATAAATTAATAATAGAATATTTGTTTTAAAAACTCTTTTATGTCAATTTTGACACTATTGGGTATTTTGTTTTTGATAATTTCATAATAGCATTATTACATAGAAAACAATTTATATAACCAATACTAATCTGTAATATTAACCTATAAAATTATTTTAATTCATAAAAAGTCTGAGTTTTCATTTATTTTGATATTTATAAAATCAATTATTTTAATATTTCATTAATTATGTAATTTCTGCATCTCCATTGTGTCATAAATAAATTAAATTATTTAATGTATAAAAATTATAAATAAAATAAAATTATGTAGGAACATTTCTTATCGTTATAATGAATATTTATAGTGGAAAATATAACATATATAACCCTATATAAAAACTATTTTTCTAAAACATATATGCTTTTGTCATTTTTGTATTTACTTTAACTTAATTAATATAAAGTGTCCCTATCACGTAAAAGTGGTTCCATGTGGTCCAAAAGTCGACCCAAAGATTCCCATGGTTAGACATGTATCCACAAATAAGTCTAGGACACGTTTTAGGGTAATTTATTATTATTATAATATTATTTTTTTACACTTATTTACCGGATTTACACTTTAACCATGGTAAATAAAATATTAACCGAAGTAATTATTAAAAATGTTTAAAAATTAAAGTTACCTATTTACAAAATTTTGACATCCTTATTCCAAATATGACATCCATTTTTCAAAATTCAAAACACAGAAGTGGCAGAAATTAATTTAAATTTAATTCCCGTTGTCAAAACAAAAAGCGTGTTTTTAGGAAATAATAACTTTCAAAAGATTGATACTTGTTTATGTCCGGTTTAATTTTGAAATTATGTCCAATGACCAAAATTGTATTAAATGGTAAAAATATATTCTAAATATACTTTAAAATCACTCAAATTCATAATTTATCACTATTAATTATTTCGATTAAAAAAGTTGTTTTTAATAAAAATTTAGTAATTTTCATTATTCATCAAAATATAAAAGTTATCTGAAAAGTACCAAAATTTCATCCTAGGATTATTTCGATATTCCAAATCAAAAAATGAAGTTCATTTTGAATGATAAAATTTATAAAATTTCAAAAATTTGGTATTACTATTCATAACGGCTACTTTGATCAGTTGCGGTGTCTTAGAATATCGAAGTTGCGTACAACACACGCTACTGTATTATTAAAAGAGAATCATACCGTGGAATCTTGTGGTGTTACATTATCCACTCATTCAAATAATTTCATCCTCAATATTTCTATAATATTACTGCATAAAAAGACTCGGTTGGTTCTTCATCATAAGTTCCCCAGGATCCCACGTTGCCTCTTCCATTTTATGGTTTCTCCATAGAAAATTTACCAGACGAGTCATCCTGTTTCTCAGCACTTGTTCTCTCATATTAAAAATCCTGACAGGCTCTTCGCAATAAGAGAGATCAGGATCCAGTTCAAATTCCTCATAGCTGATTAAAGTGTTGGGTCAGACATGTATTTCATCAACAGTGATACGTGGAACACATCATGAACTTTGGAGAGACTTGGCGGCATTTCCAAATGGTAAGCTACAGCCCCAATTCGTTCTAGAATTTCAAAAGGTCTGATGTACTTGGGACTCAATTTACCCTTCTTACTGAAATGAATAACTCCCTTTCATAGAGATACCTTCTAGAAAACATGATCTCCTACCTGAAATTCAAAATCCTTCCTTCGGTTATCAGCATAGCTCTTCTGCCTACTATGAGTTACTTTGATGTGGTTATGGATTACCTTTACATTTTCCATTGTTTCCTCCACCAGTTCTGGGCCTAAAAGTTTTCTTTCACCAACGTCATCCCAATAGGTTGGTGTGCGACATATCTTTTCGTATAACTCTTCATATGGTTCCATCTGAATACTCGAATGGAAGCTATTGTTATAGGAAAATTCTATAAGAGGTAAATATTGATCCCCCATACCATGAATGTCAAGTAAGAAGGATCTCAACATGTCTTCTAAGGTTTGAATATTCTGTTCTGATTTTCATCTATTTGTGGGTGGTAGGTAGTGCTCAAATTATGTTCAGTATCCAAGGCCTTCTGAAGACTCTTCTAGTATCTTGAAGTTAAACGGGGATCACGATCAGAAACAATCAATAGGGGTACTCCATGAAGTCTCACAACTTCATTAATATATAGTCTTGCTAGCCGTTCAAGTGGTAATTCTTCCCTTATAGTATGAAAATTTGCTGACTTGGTAAGAAAATCAATAATGACCCATATTGCATCGTTCCTTCTATGAGTCTTTGGTAGCCCCATGACGAATTCCATCGTAATATTGTCCCATTTACACTATGGTATGGGAGCAGGTTTCAATACTCCACTAGGTTGTTGCCTCCAATCATTCTCTTGTTGAAAAACCATACATCTTGACACATAATCAGCAATCTCACTCTTCATGTTGTCCCATGAATAATATTCCTTCAAATCTATATACATTTTGGTGCTCCCAGGGTGTGTAGAGAAATTGGAACTATAAGCATCATCCAACAATTCCCTTTTTAGATCAGGTATATCGGGAACACAATTTCTCTTCCTAAATTTCAAAATTCCATCTTTATAAACAAATTCTCTCAATCTCCCATAATTCACAGCTTTAATCTTCTTTTGAAATTCTTCATCATCAGTATGAGAACTCTTAATCCTTTCTAGTAAAGATGTTTTGGAAACCATTTGAAAAAAGAATTGATGTTTCACCTTCCATGGTTATTCCCATGTTTATCTTCACTAGATCCATGAAAATTGGATCCCTTTCAATTCTCATATTGTTCAAAAATCCATGATCTTTTCTGCTCAAAGCATCTGCCACCATGTTTGCCTTCCCCGAGTGGTAGTGTATCGTGCAATCATAATCCTTGAGTTATTCAAGCCATCTCCTTTGCCTCATGTTGAGTTCTTTTTGTGAGAAAATATACTTCAAACTCTTATGATTAGTATAAATCTCACATTTTTCACAATAGAGATAATGTATCTATATCTTCAAAGCGAAGATTACAAAAGCTAACTCAAGATCATGGGTAGGATTGTTTTTCTCATGAATTTTTAACTGCCATGATGCATAGGCAATGACCCTATCATTCTGCATAAGGACACAACCAAGTCCTTTCTTCGATGCATCACTATAAGTAATGAACCCATCATTCCCCAATGGTAGAGACAATATATGAGAATTGACTAATCTTATCTTCAGTTCTTCGAAACATTCTTCACACTCTTTTTTCCAAACAAATTTAACCCTTTTACGTGTGAGATTTGTTAATGGGTTAGACAACCGGGAAAAATTCTGGATAAAACGTCGATAATAACCTACTAAACTAATAAAACTAAGTACCTCAGTTATACTCGTTGGTGCTGACCATTCTCGGATTGCCTTTGCCTTAGAAGGATCAACAAAGATTCCATCTTTGGAGACAATATGGCCTAAAAAAGAAATATCTTGAAGCCAGAATTCACACTTACTAAACTTCCCATGTAATTCTTGTCTTTTCAGAGTCTTCAGGATAATGCGCAAGTGATTTCCGTGATCTTCGTAGCTTTTGGAGTATACCTAGATATCATCATTAAATACCACCACAAATTCATCTAGATATTCCTTGAAAACACTATTCATTAGATCCATGAATACAGAGGGCGCATTAGTCAGCCCAAAAGGCATTACTATATACTCGTAATGCCCGTAACTAGTTCGAAATGTTGTTTTCGGAATGTCTTCCTTCTTCACACACAACTGATTGTATCCAGACCGAATTTCAATCTTTGAAAATTATTGAGCTCCATGCAGTTGGTCAAATAAATCATCAATGTGAGGTAGGGGATACTTGTTCTTTATTGTTATATCATTGATTCCCCTGTAGTCAATACATAACCTCATAGATCTATCTTTCTTCTTAACAAAAAGGAAATGGGATCCCCATGGAGAAACACTAGGTCGAATAAATCCCTTATTACTCAATTCCTCTAGTTGTTTCTTTAGTTCGACTAATTCAACAGTGGCCATTATATAAGGGTTCTTCAATATAGGCCATGATCCATGAAATAAATCAATGGAAAACTCAACTTCTCATTCTGGAGGATGTCCAGGTAAATCTTCTGGAAACACATCGATATATACATTCAAAATAGGTACATCCTCTATTTGGACATTCCTTTCCTCACCCACAATTATTTCATTCTCTTCCACTAGGCACCATTTCTAAACAATGGCATAAAATAGATCAGTTTATGAATCAAAATACATAATTCCTTACTTGTAAAACACTTAACATAAATTGAACAGTATATGGATATAATCCATAATCATAAAAATGTTTTCTTTGAGGAATTATATACTCATAAACCCTTTATAATGGTTTTTATTGAAAATGAGAATTATCCTAAGCATATCCCCCAGGAGTTTCGTAACCAAGAGTGCAGCAAGGCCCATTTTCATATACCAGTTCCCGTTTGAGTTTAGCTCAAAGCGGTGTTTTCAAGTTTTACCCCTAGGTACATCTGTGCCAGAGCCGCCTCTACCTGCTCGTATCTATATAGGGTTGTATTACTTGGAAAACTCACAAAATTTCTACAATACAAAAATTCTTGGATGTTCTTCTATACTAATCCTCAAAATCTATCTTAGGTCTATGTGCTCTAATCAGAGTTTACCTAAATCCTGCTTCCAAGGATTGTACTAAACTTCCTAAGATATCAACTGTAATGCCCCAACCCCAGTTAACCAGAGTCGGTGCATTATTACATAACATTTTCATGATAAAAAATATCATGTCTTGAAAGACCGATTAGTTTAGTAGCCTTGGAATAACTGGATACATTCATAAAGATTAAATTACATCATAATGTGAAAACTACTACAACAAAACCTTTTCTTCAAAATCCACCCTCATATCCCCTCATACAATCCCTTCAGGTCATTCATAAATTATTTCTTCAAATCCTGGGAAAAATAAAACATTGAAAGGGGTGATCTCAGATGCTCAGTAAGGATAACAAGATAGCGGAAACATTCATAAATAAGCATAAACATTTGAGGCAATGTTTAACTAAAAAAAATCCATTTAAACATTAAATTTAGTTTAATATATCAAAGATAAAATGAAATAATTCCATTTTATTATTCACATGGATATTCTACTAGTCGAATAATCACATGCAATATCAACAACCACTTTCATAATGATGGAATGCATAATGCCAGACTATCATAACCACATAGTCAGGCCTCGTGCCAAGACTACAAATAAGATTTTAGCAAGGCCTTGTGGCAAGACACTAGTTTGTCTCATGATACCTACTGATTCATCGAGGAGCAATAGCGGGCTCCACCCGTCACATATTAAGTCCAATGCATTCCTCATATGAACAGGTTTAAACATAACATAAACATTCATATTAAAACTAGAATACGAAATGTAAATACTTTCTCCATAAACCATGAATGGTATAGAAATAACACATACACAGTAAAACATATCACAAAACCATCAATACAACATGGATGTTTTGTATCATAATAAATAAACTTCAAACAATCTTAAAATCCATCAATGGATGTTTACATTGATGAATTCAAAACTATTTTAGAGAAATATCTCCTATTTTGAAATCATTTAAAAGTCACATAATTATCAAATAAAACATTTACTTTGAAAATATTCTTATAAGCTTGTAAGGGAAGCTTAGATAGTTTTATAATGGTGGAAAATAGCCACACCCGCTGTATAAGTTAAAAAAGACATTATTACCTTAATTCTGTCGAAAAGGTTAAAAAGGACCTTGTTTAGAAAACGACAGAAATATTTATTTATAAACATCTTATAAAAAGTCAACAAGGGTATAAATGACTTTATCCCATAGTCTTTAAAATAGTAAGAATAATTTTAAATACATTTTTAAGAACCATGGATGTGGATGAAAAAGAGGTCCCAGTAGATAATCACGTATAAACAACCTCGGATAATGAAGAGATTGTGAAATAAACCCTTAACTTGTACTTTTCCTTAGGCCATGGTATGTTAACCTACTTTATAATAATTAAAACATTGTTATTAACTTATACAAGAACCATATACATAATTATGATATCATATATGATATTCTATTAATGCTTTGTTAATAATATTTTAGTATTATCGTCGTTTCGGGTGTTAACTTAATCTTTTTATTTTATATGATTTGTTACATAAGGCATGTTTGTTATAGAATGTTTGTATATTATTCATATTCCGAATGATAGCAAGTCCTTAAAAATTATTTTTAATCATCAGATGAGAATTATAATTGAATGGATACGATGGGGAATGAATTGCATTGCGTTCGTGGAGACGATTGTCTGTACGTACGCACAATCGACAATATCATCCTTTTGATATTAAAATAATATATAATTGGATTTTATATCATATATAAAGAATAATTATAATTTTATATTTATTATTTACACGAATTACACATCATTATTATACCAATCCAAATAATAATTTATTGAATAACAATTACACCACGACGTGGAGACGGTAAATAGTACGTACGCACGTACGGTGACATGTCATTCAAAGGATGGATAGAATACTGAATATGGTTGTAAAATTTTTATAATAACATAAAAGTATATATAAGATACTAGATTTATTATTTTATAATGGTAATAACAAAGAAATAAGTAGTTGAAGAAAAAAGGAACTTGAAAAAGGGTGGTGAAATCATTACCTCTTCTTCGGGTTCTTCCTTTTGATTTGATGAAAAGGGCTCCATAGGTTGGACTTCTAATCATAATAAGGCCTCTAGGTTGTATTTATGTATGTTGAGAGAGTATTTGGGCAGGGTTTGGCCGATTCAAGAGGCTTTTAATGTGTGAATTAGTGAGAAGGGGGAGTTCTCTTTTATAAGAGTGGTGAGGGGAACCTTTGGAAAAGCTAGATATATTATTTTATAATAAATTCATATTCGGTTTATAATGGCTCCAAATTGGATTATTTAAATTTTAAGGTGGGGATGGGTCAAAAACCACTCAACCAATAGGTTTTATACTGGTTTGTGTCACTATATTAACCTTATCTTTTAGTTTTAACTCTTAGTTAATTAGTTTGACATTTACCATGTCACTTTGTATATTTATATTATATAGTAAATAAACATACCATATACATCCAAGAAACCCCCAAATGGTCCTTTAATGGTACAAATATCATGATAAAAGACTTTTGGCCGAACGTTAGATTTATAGGAATAGAATATAAATTAATAATAAAATATTTGTTTTAAAAACAAATTTCTGTCAATTTTGACACTATCGGGTATTTTGTTTTTGATAATTTCATAACAACGTTATTACATCGAAAACAATTTATATAATCAATACTAATATGTCATATTGACCTATAAAATTAGTGTAATTCATAAAATGTCTCAAATTACATTTATTGTGATATAAATAATATGAATAGTTTAATATTTCATTAATTAGGTAATTACTGCATCAACATTGTGTCATAACTAAATTAAATTATATAATGTCTAAAAATTATAAATAAAATACCATTATATAGGAAATCTTTTTTTCTTTATAATGAATATTTATAGTCGAAAATATAACATATATAACCCTATTTAAAAATTGTTTTTCAAAAAGATATATGTTTTGTCATTTTTGTATTTACTTTTCCTTAATTAATATAAAGTGTCCCTATCACCTAAAAGTGGCTCCATGGGGTCCCAAAATTGACCCAAAGATGACCATGGTCGGAAATGTATCTACAAATAAGGTTAGGACACATTTTAGAGTAATTTATTATTATTATATTATTATTTTTTCCCATATTTACCTGATTTACCCTTTAACTATGGTAAATAAAATATTTACCGAAGTAATTATTCAAAATTTCTAAAAATGAAAGTTACCTATTTAAACAATTGGGAAATCCTGATTACAATTATGGAATTAATTTTTCCATATTCAAAACAAATAAGTGGTAGAAATTAATTTAAAGTTTTTTTCCGCTGTCAAAACAAAAAGTGTGTTTTTAAGAAATAATAACTATCAAAAGGTTGATACTTGTTTATGTCCGGTTTAATTGTAAAATTATGTCCAATAACCAAAACTGTATTAAATGGTAAAAATATATTCTAAATATACTTTAAAACAAATCAAATTCAGAATTTATCACAATTAAGTTTTTCGATTAAAAAAGTTGTTTTTAATGAAAATTTAGTAATTTTCATTATTCATCAAAATAAAAACGTTATCCGAAAAGTACCAAAATTTCATGCTAGGATAATTTCGATATTCCAAATCCAAAAATGAAGTCAATTTTGAATGATAAAATGTATAAAATTTTAAAAAGTGGTTATTACTATTCATAACGTCTACATTGATTGGTCGCGACGTGTTAAAATCTCGAAGTTGCATAAAACACACGCTATTGTATTATTCAAAGAGATGCATACAGTGGAAGAATGGGATGTTATAGTATTCCATTATTAGGAAAAAAGGTTTTGAATATATTTCACATTGAAGAGAAGGTAAATTCATGATATGTTAAAATTAATTTCTTAACGATAATATGTAACAAAGAGTACAAAATAGTTCTAATACAATATAATTTCATTAAATAATAGAGGATAAGTAAACTCATGAGTTTTTTTTGAGATATGGATCATAATATATTTAACAAGGGATGAAAAAACATATACAATCTGAAATATGTGACAAGATTTTCTAAATAAACACTTGTAACACAGTAACTTGGATCATACTCTCCATGTAAGAAAGGGAAATTGCATGAAGCATATAATATCACTAAAATTTTGAGATTATTGATATATAATGTAAAATGTAAATATATGATCTATGAAAAATATTTTAGGTGCATAATAAAACATGAGTACATAGAAGGTTAATTGAGACAAAAATATTTACTGATTTGGTATCATCTAAATCATAAAACACATAAAAGAATAATCATAGAATTGATATGCGTATACCATTAAATTTATGTATAATATACTTAGAATAAGATAATTATATTACATAAACAACACAAAAGGAAAGAGTTTCAAACATAATATGTCTCTCATGGAAAATAAATGTGATATGAAATCCCCTTACGTTGTGATTCCATTTGGGTGAACGTCCTTTAAATTACTATAAATTTTTTTTATTTTATAATTGATTAAGAAACTTTTTAACATTTATAGTTACATTTATTTCACTTATTACATTGTTGTGTACACTAAATAAACAATTACGTTTACGTTAGGTGTTTTTGACCAAATTCGATTTAGGTTTAAAAAAAGCTATTGTTTATCAACTATGTTCAAATGGGTAATTATATAACATCCATAGAATAATAACCATGAAATAATTATAATATATTTAGATCAAATATTATTATAAAACAAATCATTAAACATGGTTATGAAAATGAGAAAATGTTACAATCTAGGAGAAGGTAGGCCATACGTACGCATTAGTAACATTCCCAAATTTAAATTATCATTGCCGAATGTAGGTAAGTAACTAAAATATTTCCATAATGATAATTATATAATAAAAATAAAATTATTTAATAATATATTCTTATATATATAATTTTGTGATGTAAAATGAATCACATCATGTTGAGGATGCAGTAGTCCACACGTCCCCAAATGAAGTTATTTATTTTTAAAGTGTGTGAAAGGGTAATAAAAGAGATTATACATACATACATACATATGTATATATATTATATTTAAAGAAATATAATTGTGTCATGAAAATATTAGTGATTTATTTTATTTAACTTATTAATAATTATAACCATTCATTTATACATTACTTGTATTGTGTGAACGAATCACATCACTTTGATGGGGTGATAGTCTAAACTTCCTCAAACGATGTTATCGTAAAAGTAAAGGCAATAAATGTATGTAATATTAAAGTAAATAAGAAGAAATAAATACTAAATATCATATATAAAATTTATAAACATACGTACCATCATAATTTCCACAATGAGAGGTAGAAGGGGAAAATTGTTCAATCATCATTTCGTGAGACAGTATTTTACTACTCAGAAAAACTGTATATCCATTTTCCATTGGATGGAAGTGTGTGTAAGTGTAGGTAGAAACTGTATTATAAAAACAACCTATTATATTTAGATTAATTTTTTTTATTTAATCATAAAATAATATGAGTATAGGGAGAGGATAATCGAAATGAAACTAAAGTGCTTGAGAGAAGGCATTACCTCTTAATCAGGTAACTTTGTTTCCTTTATACCAAAAGGAATATATCGTAGGATTTATACCATAAGATAGAATTAAAGGTCTAGGATAGTATTTTTGGGGAGATATCTAGGCAGAGAAAGGCATAACCTATGTGGATTGATAGGTGTGTGTAATGTGGATAGGTTGAGTCCTTTTATAGGGAAGGAAGCTGATCAAATAGAATTTTAGGAAACAAGTTAGGTTTTAACATGTTATTACCTAAACAAAGTCATTCAAAAAAAAATGGGATGTGAAAGGCCGAGATATGGATAACTAATGCTTGTTGGAAATATGGATAAGTAATTTGAGAACATATATAAAAGGCTTATTCCTTTATTAACCTTAATTTTCCCTTAAAAATTGTAATTAATTTTAATCACATTTATATATCTTTTTGGTAAAAAACAAAATTTGTATTATTATCAATTATAAATTAGGATTATTACAAATAATTAATATATTTTTCTAAATTCCAATCACAAAAGTAGTAGAAATTAAATTAAAATTAGTCCCATAGATGGGACAATAATGCGGGTTTTTAAAGTAAAAACATCTGAATGTTGGATGTGTTTTTATAATAAATTTCCATGTGAAATTGATTCCAATTAAATAAATTTGAATACATTATAAAAATAATATTTAATTAAACATTAAATCAATTAAAATTAAAATTTACCCAAATAAATAAATTATATTAAAAATTAGTTTTGAACAAAAATTCTGTATTTTTAGTTAACCATTGAAAATTGAATCTTTATAGAAAATTATCAATAAATAATACTAAGATAAATTTTTTTTGTAACTTTTAAATATTTTGTTTTTTTTCATATTATATTAATTAAAGTTTCATCATTTACATTTAAAATAGGTTCTATATTAAAAGGCTCTAAATTTAATTTTACAAAGATATTGTTCTTTATGTGTAAATAGGGCTTTTTCTTATCTTCGGAATATCAATCCTAATGGTTAAATATATAAAATATTTTGTTTTTTATAAAATATATATTTTTCATTATAATAATTATATAATAAAAAATACATTAATTTATTATGATAAAATACCATCGTGGGAAATAAATGCTTTTATATAAAAACAATCAATTTATATTCCTTTGGTTGCTATATTAATTTCTAATATTTTAATTAATAATAATTTATTATAAACCATATATATTCATAAGTTTTTTAATACTATTCAAATCCTCTAAAATAACTTCTAGGTTATATCATATTATATTAAATAATAATATTTTAATAACACATTGTAATTTGGTGGAACTCTTGTCTTGTATGAAACAGAAGCTGTCGAGGATGGTTGCTCTTGTATGATACTCAAGCTATCATAGAAGTTAGAGCTTCTATGTAAACAAACTAACTCAGTGTTTCATTAATTAAAATATATATTATATATTTTAAATAATAAATATATTATAATGTATTTGAATGTTAAATTATCTTACATGCTAGTATTCGTGTTGCATACACACAATCAAATTCAAGTTTTTTTCATTAGCTTTTTAGTACATCACATATTAAGGTAAAATAATTTTTATGTTATATTTTTAAATTTTTTAAAGGAATAATTTCATCATTTTCTATATGGGTCATTTTTGGCTCCCAATATATGTTTTTGAAATAACTATTTTTTAATATTTGTAGGCTGACCAAAATGTCCCAACAGCATAACCATTATTCATTTGTAATACTATATTACTTATATACTTGGATTTTCAAATAATATTCTAAACCCACTATCCTTTGTATTTTTTATTGGCAAAGGATACCGATAATAAAGGAATATTATTTTCACAAATTCATTAAAAGGGGGTTTAATTATCATAATGCATATCTTTATCTTCTAGTATAATTTTTTTATATAAGCATAATTTATATTCAATAGTAATTTTTGGAAAAGTATTCTAGAAAAAAATTTAAAATGTTCATTAAAAACATTTTGGTATGTGTTTTTGATATGAATTACAAGGTCCTTTATATGTCAAGGTTATAAATTTTTTATGAAATTTCAATTTAATAATTCCCATCCACATTCTTTTATAATTTTCATATGATTAACCATTAATTCAAATACATAATTTATGATTATTAATGGAATTCATTCATCAAATGATGATTTATGATATATTAATATCTTTATAAGGAATATTCAATTTACCTTATTATTATATTCTCTCCGACTCTACAGAATTTATATGACATTATAAAATTATTATTTTTTTCATTGATATATTTACCAATCCAAAATCTCTATTACCATATATAATTTTAATATAAAATATTTCTTTAAAGGAATATTACAAAAATATTATTTTATTAAATACTTAACAATAACATGATGTATTTTTTTATATAAGGATATTTATTAATTGATAATGAATATTGATTTCATATATAATTGAAAATTATATATATAAGTACTGAATTGGACATGTGTCAATAATGGGTTGGGTTTATAAATTTATATCATATTTATGAATCGGTTATTCTCACGATACTATTAGTTTGGAATTATTTTTGTATTATGTGGGTATTTCCTATCTAATTATTGATGGATTCTAGGTTGAGGGCATGATATTAATATTTTAATGTCATGAATTTTTTATTCCAGCTAGGATACTTTAGTATTATTTTCTATTTTTAAGTAAATTGATATTATTAAAGGATTAATTTGAGTGTCAATTCATTTATTAATTCACAAAGGTATTTTTTTATTCACTCTACTATATTGTTTAAGCTTTATGTTTTCATGATTTCTTCCATTTTACACCATCCTATAATAATAATTTAACCATATCCATTATTTAACAATTTCCTCCATGGTATCTAAAATGGATCAATGAATAATCCAAATGATTTACTATTGAAATAAAAAAATTAGATTTTAACAAGCATTTACAAATTTTTACAATGAATTATGAGAATAAAGTGTGTATCTTGTCATCAATTATTTTTAAGATATTGAATTTTATGAGATAACATCACATGAATCATACTCTAATGTAATTTATTAAACAGTAGAACGAGGTTATTTATGTCATGGTTGTTATATATGCTATCATTGTATATTTAGTAGGTTCCTTTGGAACTCAATTTTCATGCAACATAGCTAGCAGAATCGATATTCTATAACCCATGAATTTGAAAAAAAGGTATATTTATTTTATGGATCTATATTCATATTTTTTAATATAATTGTTTTATTTCATTATTTATGGATGATTTTTTAAGGAATGAAAATCATATCAGCAATGGAATTTTCTCGTATTTCTATCTTAATAGATTTAACACAAGTAGTCTTGGTGCTATGATGACTAAATTTGTTCAAGACATATGTTTGAGATTATGATGAATAAATTTTCCCATATGGGATAATGATCTTCTTTATAGAATTAATAATTTTTTTTTCATCTGCTTCATACATGAGAAACATTGATCCTTTAAGTGAAGTATTAATCCAATGAAAGAAAAATAATGGATTTGGTCCCTTGACAATTCAAATCATGATTTGAGATGCAGTGATTGTATGATGGTTATCATTGAAGTATATTAATTAATATAAAATTTAGATTAATGATGATAATTTATTTCATATAAAAAAGGAGGAGATATATATAATGGAAATGAAAACATTTATAGAAATATTATTTGGGAAATATTTTCTACAATAGAAATAATCTGATATACATCTTAATCATGTGGTATTGTTTATAATGAATAATTTAAAGGATAAATTATTATTTCATAAGAATGGGTGTTATTATTATTATTATTTGATTTAATTTATTGATTCATCCCATTATTTTCTATTAATATGGAGTATTTTAATAAATAGTTTGAACAATTTCAATTTTATATAGGTTATCTATCTTTTTCTTCTTTAATAGAATATATAATACCTTAACAGTTTATTTTCATGCTTCATGAATGAAAAAAACCTCTTAGTCATTCATTTTTTGAATTAAAAGTTGAAAATAATTTAAAATATTAATAAAATAACAAATATTCACATAATAAATACAAGTGAATAAATCAGGTGTTTTTCTAATTATTTATAAATTCAAGTGGATGATAAATCAATTATGTGGTAATCATAACTCAAAAGTACAAACATAGAACCCCATTCAAAATTATATGTCTTATAAGGATACCCATATATTTTTTGAAAATATATATGATATGATTACAAGTATCATAGAATATTGAATGATTGAAAAGTTATTTGAATTTATACTTGAAGATATATCATTCATATAAATATGCTTGGTAAAATTAATTATTATTTAACAATTGAAATTAAAATGATGCAATTTATGGAAGAGGTAGAATATAAACCCCAAATTTTTTTTAACCAATTATAAATTAAATAAATAATATATTGAGTATCTTGTAATATAAAAAACACCAAGCTAAAAAATTAGTCTACATAGAAGAATAATCCATTAAGTAATAAAAATATATTCATATGTTATGTTTCTTAGTATTTGTTTAAAAATTATTCAATGTTTAAATGGGATATTTTTTTATAGATGCTTTTAAAATAATTTAACTTATGAAATTTCAGATATAATAAGATATAATATTTCTATTTATGAACTAATATACTAATAACCAAATTGATATTAACTAACATCAAGAACATATAGATTTTTATAATGACTTTTTTTATTGATGAATCTAGATTTCTTTATATTTTTTAACCTTTAGGACATTATGTTTGAAAATCATAGAATATTAATTTGTTCAACTGAGGATAATTATTAGATAAAAAAATAAATTATGTGGTACAAATTATTGTGTGAATTTTTCAAGAAAGGCATATATTATAGTGAATAATGAAAAATTATTTTTTACCAATCTTGAATCCTCCATGAAATAAGATGTAAATAATTTTTTTGTAAACTTATTTATATCTCAAATACACATTAAATAAGATAATTTAAAATAATATTTGAATATGGAATCGTATGATGAATATTATAAAACCTAAGTGATGGTTTTTTTCTAGGAAAATAAAAGTTTCAATCATTTTTTAATTATGTAAGAAAGAAATTATATTATGTTTTTAATTGGGTTTAATGTTAAAAATTTATGATGTATATTTATATTTTTTTTATTATAACCAATTCTATATATTATTTTTTTTAAATTCATTTTTTCTCCATAAAACATAATTTTCTCCAAAAAAACGTTTTTCATTACATCTTGAATTCTCACATTAATATTAGTTTTTTTCCAATATATGAATTTAATATAGTAAAATTTATTACATATTTTAAATTAAAATATTAAAATAATGTAGTAATAATAATGTCCGTTGAAGTCATAATTAATAGTTACAATGATAAGGGTCTGTCCCCAGAGTAAGGGTTAACAGATTCAGTTGGGGAGTGAAACATAACGATAAATATTAAAATAATAACATAAAATTTATAAAAACTATTTTATGGTAATGTTTTCTACCTCGAGTTCTCATTCCTTAAAAAATAGGAAATTATTTGGCACATTATTTGATTATTAAAATGGTTTTATATTGTAAAATTAATATAACATAATGGTATTCTTAAACATTTAATAATTTTTCATGATAATGATATGGATAAAAATTATTATTGAAGGTTAATGATCATAAAATTTATGTTTAATACATTAAAATAATGTTTATAATTTATATTTAAATTAAATTAATACTATAATTATATAAAATGATTATGTATTGTTGATAGAACACATTTTTATAAAGAAGAAATATAAAATGAATTAAATAAAAACAACAATGTTTATATGGTTTAGGAATACTATGGTGTTCTAGGAATTTTATAAATTATTATGTATTTTAATTTTGTATTTTTCTGTCTGTAATCTAGAAATATTTTAATATTGATATTTTTAATGTAAATTATTTTGAATAGTACAAAATTCGACATTAAGGATTGCCAATGTTATAGAATATTTTATTATTTGATTTAAAAAAAATTAAAAAGTTTTAATAGGACATGTAAGAATAGAAATTGTATATAATACTATACATGTTCTATTTATGAGAATCATAGAAATTTGAAACCTGCATTCTTTAAAATTGAAGGATTAATATTTTAAAAAGAAAATTGACTTTTACAATAAAAGGGGACTCAATGTATACTTTCCAAGAGACATATTAGTTAATTTTACAATATATATTTTTCAACAATTCATTTAAAATAATACTGTACCATGTTCTCAATCCCATTGTGTGTCCAAATAGCTATCCTCTGATGACCTCAATATCTGTTGAATATAAGATATAAAAAAAAGAGGTAATAACTTCACTGAAAAATTTATTTTTTCATTCCTCTTAACCATGATCCAAATATACTATTAACTTATTAACATAATGAAAAAATTATCATTACTATATTTTTATCATTTCTGATGACTTCTATGTAAGAATATGTAGAATCACAAAGGATGGAAAACCTGAATATGAGTATTATTTTCCCCATAAATGAATAGAAAAAAGAATGTTTTCGAGACATGTTGATCAAACGAGCCTCCATGGGACTCTTGATAATGTGACCATCATAAGGTCATGTGGAGACTCCGAAAATAGTGCATAAATAGTAGTAGATCCCATGGACCCCCCCTACAACGAGTCATCATACTATTATGAATGATCTCTAGAAAATAAATGTCTATGTTTCGGTTATAGAGTGAGTTTTCCTAGGTCTTATGAATTATATTTGGAAAGATCTTTAAAACCCGTCATAAAATCCTTTAAAAAATGGTGGAATGATGTCTAAATGTGTAAGCCACACGAAGTTGTAATGATTATTCAACGCGTCATCATCTGAATGGATACTTTTCCTAGAAAACATCCAAGACAAGTCCAGAGAGTTATGAATCATAGAAAAACGAAACAACGAAGATTATAACGAAGGAGGTAGGAGCTACTCATAGTCACTGAAAGACTTGAGGCACACCTCTGATGCTCTTCAAGACATCGCTGGTCCATGGCAGTATGTCCACCTAGCCTTGTGAAAACCATTTGACATGTCAACCTCACTGAATGATTTTCCCCAAACATGTCCAAGAAACCGTGAACTCCTCCTTTGGATACCTAAGGATAGAATATATGATTTTTCCATAAGTTTTTTTCACCCTCCCAAATGTCCTGTATTGGCCACATGAAACATCATCCAAAATTAAAGTAATTTTCCTAGGAATCACATATTTAATCTCCCATTACTCCCCAACCAATGTAATATAAAACAAAATAAATAAGAAGGTCTAGGTGAGGGCCTCCTATGGTCATATAACTATAATGACATGCTATGGAAGTCTACTTTTCAGTCCTTCAAGACTCCTAGATAGGCCAACCATATCTCATGGAGACCCATGGAAAAGCTACCATTTCCCCGCGAAATGTCCCATATAAGGGATTCGACATTTTATGGATGCCTCTCAGTAGGAAATTTGATATCATGGAAGTCCTTATACATGTCAACATAAAAAATATCGATGTCCTTAAACTTAACTATAAGAGTCAACTAATTCACCGTTAAGTGGTAATTATCTACGAAACGAATCATTGACTAGAGGGACTCTTGGTCACTAAAAATCAGCTAACACTCTCAGGATAAATCCAAACCATAGGTTCATAAAGACATGGGGTGCCATGCCCCATTGTTGGATCCATAATTTATCCACCCAAAATACACCACAAAAACTTAAGAACAACCAAGGTAGTGAGACCAATAAATTACCCTCCCCACATGTCTACTGAATCATGCGATACATAAAATAAAATTTCATCAAAAAAATATAAGGCATTAATAGTATATGGGCATGAAAAATTTATATGGGTGGAATACATAAACAAGAATCATGTTCATTTAACCCCATGCACTTCATGTGAACCATCCATGACATTTAGTAGAACTAGGACATGTCATCATTATATCATGGTAATCCTTTAGTATATAATAGCGGTCATGTGAAATATAACTAACATGTCATAAAAATTCAAATAGTCTTCTAATTTTCACCACCTCAGTCTTGTGATGTCACCATGGACTTTATTCCCAGGCCTTGCGATGTAATTCATAGGCACCACCTAAATCATATAATGGTTCCCAATCACATCATCCATGTCTCGTAATAGCACCTGAGCATGTTAACTAGCTCTTGAGACTCTATCCTGGCATGACTTCCAGGTCTCATAAATTTATTCAGATTTGTCAGCTAGGATGTGCAACACACTCCAAGATATGTTTCACTGAATCTTGAGAAACCCTCAATACGTGTCTACCAGTTCTTATGATAACACTAGGGTAGGTCAGCAGGATCATGTAAAAACCTCGAGAAACATCAACCCAAATAATACACCAAACCCTGAACATGAAATACATGATATGAATATTCCTTTTTTAAATTAAACAATATCACACGGTTCCCCATTTTACATGTTTGGAAAAAGTTTTCTAACATGCCATATATGTAACAAAGGCATGTCAATTTTAAAATCAATTCTATTCAGTTTGGAAAGAAGGCTAGAAAAATGGGAATCCCATGGATTGGTAAATTTTTTCACCCTTGATGTGTAATACCCAGTAACAACAAAAGGGAATCCTCTGATTGTAATTCCTAATCAACATAACTATGACGAAACTGATTCCTACAATAACCTGGATATGTAGGATGATTCTCAGAGGCCTAATCTACATATAAAATATCTAGAGGGTCATCTTAATATATATTTCCTATAGCCATAATCAATGAAATTAATAACGTTCCATCCCCTGTTTTACACACAGATAATTTCTATTGTGGTTATATAGAGTTTCAATAATCATATCATTTGCATCATAGGTCTACATTATGGAAAGAGAAGCATCAGAGTGTAATTCCCAATCAATTAAACTATGAGAACATAGATTCTTGCTATAATCAGGTTACATAGAATGCCTTGCTAATCCCCAAACTGAAATAAACAACTATATCAGTGTAAATCCCATGCCTCTAACATTCCATCCAATAGGGACCAAAGAATCCCATGGACTAATCAGTCCACATCATCCCTCAATAGACTAAATAAAATATAACTAAAATGAATCTGATTTTAGCTATAATTAGTATATGTTAGAAGACTCTCAGAGGCTTAATAACTATATCAAACATCCAAAATAATGTACCAGTATACAAGTCCCATATTAATATACCATGAGGCTGATAAACTATTGTACCTTGTTTTTCACAATGATCATGGATCACATTGGCTTAGGGAGTCTTGGTTAACACCTCATTAGCATCATAAAATCTCTATTTTCTTGAGAAACCATATTATGAAATCCTGGATGAGTAATTTAATATAAAATCCCCTCATTTAAGGTAATCTACCTTGGGGACAATCCCATGGAATTTATTGAACTATGATAACTTTGATTCCTACAATAACTCAGATACGTATGGAATCTCCTGCATACTTGAGCATAAATATTTAGTCTCTCAGTACCCATATATATATATATAAATCATCTCAATATAATTTCAATCTTCATAAGATTAATGAACTACATGGTTTTTGATTCTTTTAATAACCAAGAATAGTAGGAAAGTACATAATGGGTGAATCCTTTAGAAATATTTAAACCATATACCTAGGGGGAAGCATATTCAAATGCATCAGGTTATATAGCTTCATCATATAATGAAGTTACCAACTACATGGTGATGGATGAAAACCCTAGGATATATACAGAAGATTTACAGAGGAGACCCTCTTTTTATTTGTTCGTCAATAAAAGTCCACTAATATTCCTTAAAAGTATAATTAAATGATAATTCTTTTTTTAGGTTAACCAGTCTAGTATCGATATTTAGAAGAGATTCATGAAGATATAATTAATTTTTTAGAGTCTCTTGTAGTAGAAAATAATTCTCCTCAATAGGGTACGATAAGTCCAACCTCCCATCCTCTAGGCCAATGTGAGTCCCTAAGAGTCGGTGGGTCTAAACCCCCACATGGCCACCTACCTTGGGAATGTAGGTCTATACCCAATTAGTTTGGAGGGAATCATTGGGAGATTCCATCTAGAGTGATAGTGACCCAATATTAACAATTGTGAAATTTTGACACACCCCAAAATCAAACCATTATGTTTTCTCAAAATCACTTCAACAAGGGTTTCCATGTGGCATTTAAATTCGGTTGAAAAAATGGTGAACCCAACATAAATCTATGAAATCGAACATGATTATTTATTATCCTTTGGTAATTTTAACTTTACCTCATATGTGTTAAAAAATATTGATAGACATGAATTATCATATAAAATAAAGTAAAGATAATCATGTGTCGGGACACATTGATTTGAAAAATATATACACAACAAGAAGTATGACCAGCATGTTCTAAAAATCAATCATCTATAACTAGGGTTCTCATATGTCCATCCAGATTTTGACAATTCCAAACCATTAGAATTACTGAATCATAAATAAATGAACAATTTTAGTAACCACACTTATCTAGTTGAGTAAAATAGGACTATGATATTGATCCCATCGATATCCTTGTTCTTTTTCAGATGCATAATTTAAGATACTTATCCCAACATCGTAATTATAGATAATTTCTTCATCATCCAGCACTCGATCCATCAAATATTTTGTAGCTACAACCCCTGCATATCACAAATCAATTTCACCTGCTTGACAACACCAATGTCAGATGGAAAACCCATCATCTGAGAATACCACTAAAATGGTACAGTCCGGACTCTCAAAGCCTCCCATGAGGTTCTCAAATAATAGATATCAACAAGGCTACACCATCATGGGAAATATTATGTTAATTGAATGGACCTCATAACAACAACAAAATAGCTTCAGGGGCTTATCCTGGGAGTGAGACAACATCCACCATCTATATCTAATAAAGGTTGACCATGAAGCTAAATAAAAATAATTTATGATTCAGGAGCCACCCAATATGGATCTTACTAATTTTTGACTATAAAACCATCCCACTAATACCAACCAGTCAGCTGCTGAGGGTTCCAAAACGACACACTTCCACCTTTTCCAAACATGAACTGGTGACCTGGAAGGATCATTAGGGGTGGAAGGAGATGGAAATCCATGAGATGGATCTTATTCTCACCCCAGCTGATGATACCCTCAATAATATTTTTGAAAGAATCAGTATGTAGGATCATATCCTGACTCACTCGGAATAAGTCTGCATTCATTTTCTTATCGTAGTCATGGGGTAGAATAATATTCATACCCTTGTTCCTCAATCCCCTAAGAATATTCTAGGGCACAAAGATGATATAAGCGGGAACATATTTCTTCATCAAAAAAAGACATATACTCGAGTGTAATGGAGATATAAAATGTACATTCTTATCTTCCAACACACACTTTTCTAAAATATCAATATTTTTTACTGACAGTGGATGAACTCCACCGACATATTCCTATACAATCGTAGATAATGGTATATGACGATACATCGATCTCTATAACCATGACAAATCATTATCCTGATCATTTCAAACAAGTGATTCTACTAGATCATGCACACATTATTACTCTAACCAAGGACAAGTCTCAATCTGAGTGGGAGACTGCTGGTGATTCTGATTATGGAAACGACATGTCTTTTTATGATCTCTAGACTTGCTCTTGGTGGATGAGGGCATGTTTGTTGTTTGACCCCATCTGCCCCTATGTTGTTCTTTTTTTCTTTCTCTTAATAAATGCAGATGCTTTGCCTTTATTACTCTAACCAAGGAAGATTATCAACATATTGAGATAATGGGTGAGGATTTGGACCCATTTCATATTCTCATTCCAACCAGGGCACATCAAGTAAGTGGGGAACATGCCTCGAGACAAGTTAACATGCCAATTGAAGAAGTCTGATGTCATATTTGAAAGGCCCATGATTGGGAACATATCCCCATTCTGGGAAAGTCTCACCATGTAATAGGGGAACATTCCTTAGGAGAGGTTCATATTCCAGTCAAAGAAGTCAAATAACATACTCCAATGGCCCATGATCAGGAATATATCCCTGTTTTGGATAGGGTTAACCAACTGAAAATGGAAAATTCATTAGGACATGATCATATTAATGTTAGTTAATATATCATGCATAATCTTGTATATCTTGTATACTAGAATCATATTCTTGAATCCTATTAATAATGACTAAACCGACATCATTCCAAGGATATTTTGGAGGAGTCTTATATTATTTCTCCTATTCTGAAGGTCTGATGACAAATTCTAATGGGGAATGAATATTCTGACAATGATCATGTTCCTGATCCAACTGAGGCTCTCATGGTGAGAGTGGCACATCCCTTGGGACATTGTCATATACCTACCAAGAATGATAAGTGGTATATCCCAATGGCTCAAGATCCGGATAATAATCCCATATTGACTGAGGCTCACCATGTGATAATGGAGCATGCCTCAAGACATGATCATATTCTTCTCAGCAATGAGATATCTTATTAGAATATTCTAGTAACTTCTCAATAGTAGGATCATACTCCCACATCACCTGAAGGTTATATAATGGTTATGGAAAACATCATGAAGCATTTTTATATCCCTACATAGTCCCAAAGCTAGGTCGGCATACTCCAACCATGATGAAGAATATCAGCAATATTCATAATTTTCTCGTTGTTAGTGTCCATGTGGTTATTAGAGACAAATTCTCAACACCACTAGGGTGTGGAGACACTTCTATCAATGCGGAAGTAGATGAAATTCATTACCACGATAGTCACTATCATGGTACTTTGGAGATGTATCCTAGGGACCCTACTTCTCACACCCACATTGGTCAACCTACCAATTGAGATATATCCCATGGAAAAGGAAATACAACCCTATATCATATTTATATTTATGTATATGTGGCCCAAACTCTAAAAACAACATATAAAGAGCTTATTGGAACACCAAGGATAAATGTGTACAGTTCCCTATCAGCTTCTAGCAGCACTCCACTCATGTCAACATGCGGCCTTCAGAATCATCCTCTATGGTTTGACAATATGAATTCATTAATGTTTGATAAAGAGGTTTCTGAAATCTATATATAGAGATAGTAATCCCAAAACATCCTCCCCATCATGTTATAAGCCCTCTCCACGTTAGGCTATGAGATCCCATATGAGAAATAAATGAAGTTCATGCCTTATCTACACCCAATTATATGGGTCACTAATTAATGGATGAAGCCTAGAAACATATCTTATTCCAGATACAAGTGTCACATTCAGTTATTCCAAATTTTCTATGGTCATATAGACATAGATTTTATCTCATTGGCCATAGATCCAAAATTGGAAATGAACCGTGAAAACCACGAAGATTCTTTCTGCTATTTCTTAATTACAACTAAGTAACTGATCTTTGAATCCATGTATTTTATATTTATTTAAGGATGGGGATTGTATATAGAGTTAAACATTTATACTCCCATAGAACAATAGAACCCTTCAGATAAGGAATCCTATAATGTTATACCCTCAAGAGATATCAGGGGACCGAGTAACGATTTGGACAGTTGGCCACTACAATAGGATTCCTCCACTACAATGGTTCCTATAAATCATAGATAGAGATAGATTGTTGGTAAAATGACTCCAAACTGGTCCCCTCATGTAAATATAAATTCATTCCAAACAAATATATTGATGTTGATATCATCTGAACAACATTCCACAAGGAATGTTTCCCATGATTGGTTTCCATTTCACCATGCTCGTATGTGATTCCAACTGTGCCACATCAAATGAGCTACAATAGAAGATTCCTTATTATTTATCAAGGATAAGAACCAACCCACCGGGGAAGGGGAATATATACCACCACCTCTACCACTTGGGTCCTCAATACTCAAGATGATTTGGGACATATCATCTTCATTTTAGTGTAATCCCTAACCCACTAGGATGGGTGAATTTTTAACTCAATCACCATGAATTTGTTCATCGTCCCTTAAGAGAAACTTGGATACATGAATGATGATTATAGGTCAACCGTAGCCCATTGGGATGGCGGAATTTACAACTTCATATTCTTCCTCAGAATCATCAAATCCCTTACATGAAGAAATGGGATATCAAAATTAGATTAGTCAACGCCACATATAACCTTGAAAAACCCCCATCTTACAAGTCTGGTGGAATTTTTGTTATCATCATCACCAATGAGGGAATAAGTATTCTAGAAGATGAAAATGAATATCAAATGGTAACCATCCCACTAATTTATCCCACTACATAAAAAAATACGTTGGTTGGGGACTTCTCAACAACCATAACCAAAAACTACCTCAGTTTTTTTGTTCATAGAAAAAATAGTTGGAACATACTATGAGGGAAATTAGACCGCACTAAGCTTATGAGAAAAAATAGCATTATTTTTCCAAGGGTTAAAATAATTTAAATGAAAAATGTAATACTAAATTACCATGTTCCATTTAATGTAATGAAATAAAGAATACTACATTATATTATTATGTGAATGTTTTCATTTTCAATGTGATGAATTTTGGTCGGGAAACAATTTTGGAAGACCAAAACATGGAATATGTACCTTGGAAGGAGGGTGTTATGGATGCCCCAAATGAGTTTGTACACACCCATAACCATAGAAGGCTTCAGAACATGAAACCTATGAATACCGGGCTACCACCTCTCTGGTTTAACCCTTCCAAAGGTAAAAGAACATGCACATCTACATCATAGTTACAATGCAAAAGAGTTGAGGTTCTGTAATTACCCACTTATTCACATAGTCTTGACAACACAATGAATAATTATTAAGCCTTTAGCGACATCCCCAAGATGCCAAAGGCTAGAAATAATTTCTTAATCGTTTAAAAATGAAAGGGGTAATGATTTACCCTTTAATAAATAAACCAAGAACCAAAAAACCACAACCAAATAGCCTCTATATGATGCGTGATAAAAAAAAGAAAACGCAACCATAATCTTTATACCAAAATGACCCCAAAGTATTTTACAATGGAAGTCAAACCCAAAAAAGTTTAAATAGAAGAAAAAAAAATAATTACTCCAAGATGACCACAAGACTCCATGATCCACATATCCATGCTTCAACCTCACCAAATTTCCTATATATCATGAGATGGGGCTAAATATGCTTTATATAATACCTTTTCCCATGTTTCTGATGATAAAATCAGCAAAATCACCTTTGTTCCAAGGTAGGGGTGAGTATAAAACTAAATAGTTCTTCCCATTGACTTTCCTACTCACACCACTAGGGTAGAAAGGTTACCACCATTTTTATCAAACATTTTATTTAAAAAAATTTCCCAAAAAAGTTTATTACTAAATATAAAAATGTTCCAAAACCCATTGTAACAAAACATACCCAAGTGCTATTTTATCCAATTTTCAAGAAATTCATATTTCTATAAAAGTAACCAATCAGGGTATAAAAATATTTCTCAATATCACCTTATCATAAACATTAAATGGTTCACAACACACCCACATATGCATGATTCATTCTAATAGTTCAATACTCATGAGTGGTCTCTTGTTGAATAACCTTGTGTCCCAAGAACACACACCCCTAATCCAGAGTCACACACCTTGTACCCCAATAGTTCATGTCCCTTATTTAGGGGCACATCAAAAATTAACTCATACAACCCATATATGCCAAAACCATTCAACTTACCCAATTCAAACCATTTCAATAAAAACAATATATTATTGAAAACAATTAATAAAACAATTCCAAGAAACCATTACATTTCTATAAAACCATTATTTGTATTGTAAACACATTTTCATATCCAATTTCATTGTTATAAAAAATACCATTTTAAAATCCTCATTTTAAAATAAAGAATCAAAACACATTATTAAAATCACTGAAATTTTCCAGATTTCTAAAATTTATCAAACCGTCACTAAAGAGGGTTTACAAAATTTTTCAAACTGAATTTTCAAAATCAAATCAACATAAGATATTCAATTTGCAAGAATTCTAATTAGTTATTCTAAATTGATTCGATATTGAAGCCTCAAACATCAATAGTTCTGATGAAAAACTAAAATGGGAAAAGATTGCACATGAAACTAGATTGATTATCCACAAACCCCCCTTAGACATCTTTCTCTAAAAACAAAGAGACTTAATATAAAGATATATTGAATAAAAAATCATATATACACCCATAAAAAGTCTATATATGACAATCATAGAAGAGATGAGGAGTATATCTATGTAGATATAATGAAATGTGATACGAACATTGAAGAACGATGACATACCTCAAGAATCGGGCTTCAAATCAGAAATTGAATCCCTCATATTGCCTCTAAAGAGATGGAGACCCTTAATTGGTCACAAGAGAATAAAAATCCATAGTTAGACATGTTACATAAAAAAACATTTGGAATAATTAATAAAAGACCTAGATCCACTTTTAAAGGAGGTTGTGTTTAAACTAGACATAGTTTAGTCACCCGGTAAAACAAACAATACACTAACTTTATGTAAGTTGTCACCTCAATAACTTATTTGCATGACCGTCTCACAAGGAATCCATAACCATGTGCCAACTATGCTGAATATACTTCCTAAATCCTAATATTGTGTGTGGTTTCTCATAGGATTCCTGTACGGTCAAGAACTTATTGAATGCTTACCAAACTCTCCAAACCATCACCCTTAAACTTTATATACCAGAAATAAATAAAGAAATGGTTACATACTAGAAACAAGGGGTAATAAATTCTCCCCACCATTGGTTATTCCATTATCAGAATGTATAAAACAAATATTTCCCTAAAATATTTCTGGCCATTGCACATTCATTTATTTCTCGCGTTCTGAAGCCTCAAACGAAATATGACCATGTTGCCGTAAAACCCACACTAGACCAATGTATTTTCCATGAACGATGTTATCTTGCCTATCCGAAATCCACACCGAGATATGTACCAATAATGAAACTGAATCTTGGTAAATTTGATCCCATCAGATCAAATGGTTAGGATCAGGCAGATAATTTTTTAGCCTATATATGTGGAACACAAAGTGTTCTGAACTGAACTATAGAGGAAATTCCAAATAATATTCCACATATCCAACTCACTATAGTATCTATAAAAGGAATCCATACGAAGGATATAACTTTCCCTACTTCCCAAAATGTCATTGTACAAGCCTTACCTAAATTCTCATGAACAAATGAGCACTCACCGCCAATGAAAATGGTCTTCAACAATGATCTGCATATGATTATTGACATCTCTATGTTATCTCCATCCATTTAATGATGAAAATAATATTCAATGTTTTTTTATAGACAAGATTGGTCCAACTAATGATGTCTCTCATGTTTCCACCAAAAAAAGTATAAAATGACCCAGACTCACATAGAATGATACAAATAGATTCATATGTATCGAGGCTTGATAGTTTTTATTATAAGAGAAGTCCACTAAAGGGATATTATCTTCCCATTATCCACCAAAATCAATTATAGAAGCCCAAAAAACCTCTTCTATTTACTGAATCACCCTTTCAGATTTCCCATAAATTTTAGGGTGATACACCATTCTCATAGTCAACTCAGTTTCTTTGGAATTAAGTATGGATATATCGAAACAATACATGAAGCATATGTATCTGACTAAAAATATTTAAATTGTAATGAAATGTCTATTTATCACCTTTTGGATACAAATTTTGGATAAATCCTCCACCGTATATGTTTCATGAATTGGAATAAAATGGGATGACATGGTGGGTTGATACACTATCTTCCATATTGAATCATGTTTCCAAATAATTCTTGTGATAAATGTAACAAAATCCATGGCTAAATACTCCCATTTCTACACTGGGATAGGTAAAAATTTAACATAATTTTTGGTCATTAATGTTATAACATAACATTCATACAAGGTAATCACCTTTAAACGAACTCATCCACATTCCATTTCATACGAACCTAACTCAACTACACTTTCAAGGCCTTATACATATTCTGTATTCTTGGATGAATAGACTATCTCGAATGGTGATATGCATGAAGATATTTCTTCTAAAAATCGACATGTACAACCATCTAATTTCTGAACTACAAAAAGAAACTCCCATAATGTTTCCACCCCTTAATGTTCTCTCCACCCATGAGTTTTGAACTCACAAACAAGAATGATACATATAATGATTGTTCTTCTTTTCTAATTTCAACCAATAAGAAACAAAAGAAATTAAAAAGAAAACCAAAACTTCACCAAATTCTTCACATTCTATGTGTAGACCAACTAGGAATAACATTCACAACCATTCATCTGATGATTATTTCTATAACTAAGCATATGACCATAAAATGAATGTATCAACCACTAAATTACTTTTTGACAATGTATAAATGATGTCAATTTCAAATATATTAATATACTCAATCATCTCCATTTCCTCAAATTCAAACCCTGTCATGAGAAAATGTGCTTCATGCTCTTATAATCTGTAAACATAGTAAATTTCTTACCAAATAGACTATGATGCCATGTTTTCAAGGAATAGAAATCCAAAATTGAATCCAAATCATGTCCAAGGTAATTCTTCTCAGGAAATATCAACATTCATGAACCATAAGAGACCACATTGTGTCCATGCATGAGATCACATACCAACCCAGATCCTGAAGCATCACAGTACACTATATACCGTTGTCCTTATTCTTAAAAAATAAAGATAGGTGTTGATGTAAGATGATATTTAATCTCATGAAAAGAATTCATGCATTCACTAGTCCATCAGAATGGAATATTCTTCATTTTCTATGATATCATCGAAAAAGATAGTCATGAAAAGCCAAACACAAAACACTTGAAATGGCCATCTAGGCGAAGAAAACATTTAATCTCAAAGAAATTATTCTAGGGTTTCTAAGAGATAACAACTTATATATTTTCCTAACCCACTTAAAAACATGCTTTAGGAAATACGTGTTCTGGAAAGCATACCTATTGTACCAAAAAATCAAACTTAGAGAGTTTGGCATACAAATTTTGGTCTCTTAATATTTCGAGCACTATTTCTATGTGTTCTTCATACTCAACCTATTCCTTGAATACACATGTATATCATCCAAAAACAACATAAGAAAAAATATATATATCATTGAAATATTAAAATTAATCAATTCAATAAATTCTTTTTTTCAATTCATATGACTAAATGGATTGAATACATATTCATAGTGGCCATATATGCTTCTAAAATTTGATTTTGGAATATCCTTCCTATGAAATTGCATTTGGTGATATCCTGATCACAACTAAATTTTAGTGAACCATTGATCCCCCCACAATTTATCAAACATATCATCAATTAATTGAAGTGGATACCAACTATTTATCATTATTTGGTTAAGCTTATGATAATCAATTCAAAAACTAGGAGTTCCATCTACTTTCTTCACGAATAAGACTCGTGCTTCCCACAGAGATGTTCTCGGCTGAATGAAACCATTTCATTCATGATCTTTCATTTAAAATTTCAATTCCCTTAACTTTATTGGTGAAATTCTAAATGACATATAGGAAATAGAACTAGTCCCTAGAAGGAGATCAAATCTAAAATCCACTTCCCTTATTAGTGGTAACCCTGAGAAGTTCTTGGGAAAGGAAAATGTAAATTTTTCCATGACTGCTAGAAAATATTATCCTCAATATATTCCATTGATGCCAAATTCAATGCCTTCAACTTGTATGATATTGTTCCCATTACTAGTTCCATAAAAATTGTTTCACCTTCATTTGCAATCCTATTTCCTCTAAAGAAATTCTTGATTCCATCCTCAGTTGTGGAATTAACGGTTATACTATATCATTATATGTGAGCCTTAAATGGTTTCCACCAATCCATACCCAAGATTACATCAATGATATCCATCTCTAACACTAAGAATTCCCATTTTCAACTCAAATCGATACAATTTCTTTATTGCTGCACTCTACACCTTGTTTCCTCGCAAATATTTTCCTTATTATGGTATCATGGTGTTTCTAGAATCACAATGGCTAGCCCAGATTAACTGATGAGTTTGACTATGTTTTCCTCACTAGTAGAAGCATAAGACGCTTGTGACACCTGATGGGTATCTCGAGAACCTAACCTTGGAGCACTGTGACAATAATGGTGAAGGTGGCCCATCTTCTTATAGTTCTGACATGCTCTAGGTTGTACCATACACGCTTTCTTTATGTGGTCAAGAGAACCACATTGAAAATATCCATCTATTCTCTTGGGTTGTGGAGAAAGGTTCACTGATCTAGCCATCTGATTTTGTGTCCCACTCCCTACATGAAAATATTTGTCCCTCTTCTTTTTACATAAATCATTTGAGTTCTCACCATTTCCCATGGGTATCAATATACTTCCTCCTCCAATTTCTCATGAGGTATCACATTCAGCCACTATCACACTATTCACCATATGTGTATAATTTTTAATACAGAGCACTGAAATCCTTGACCAAATATCCTACCTTAGCTCTAATTCGAATATATGTGCCTTCAAGGATTCACTAGACACAAACATTGTTGAAAAGTGCACTAAATTTATAATTAATTTTCATACTCTGTGACAGAGAGATTCAATTACTTTAGGTTGAATACATTTTTCATTTTCTAGATCTTGAATGTGTGAGGATAAAATTATTTGATGAAAAATTATTAATAATTGTTTCCGACGCTTTCACTAGGGCGCGCAGATTCATATGTGAGGACGCGCAGCGGTTGTCCCACATTCCCACTTTCCAAAGGCGAGCAGCATCCGCTTCGTATTCAGGGGCATCTGCTCCTTGATCAAAATATGATGATGGGATGTCAGTTCTTACTTCCATGTATTCCTCCTCAGAACTCGTCACCTAGTCCTAGTCTCCCTCATAGATTCAAGTCGTGGTTCATGAATCTCATTATCGGTGCCATATCTTCATGGATGCCTTTTAATTACGCTGCTTCTGTCAAGACATTCCATGGGG
Source organism: Viscum album (assembly GCA_963277665.1). Lineage (NCBI taxonomy): Eukaryota > Viridiplantae > Streptophyta > Magnoliopsida > Santalales > Viscaceae > Viscum > Viscum album. The sequence continues at coordinate 1,128,372,849 of OY728131.1, forward strand.
TCCTGACATGTTAGCAACATTCAGTCAGAGTAGATGACAACATAAGGCATGTTGAGGAATCTCTGGGTGCGTGGAAATTGGTGAACCTGTATTCATTCTCATAAGAGGGCATCTCAAGGGTGCAGAACCCGAGGCATCCAACATGGAACACAGGGAATCATATGACATAGGCATTCTATGAGGTTTTCCTCAGCTTCCCATGTTTTACATAGGTTATGCCTCATTTTTAACATCTTGCGAAGACGGTTACACCCAAGGCGTGTCTTCTGAGGATTTCCTCAAACATCTCATGTTTATCATGAGGTAGGCCATGAGTATAACGTCTTGCAGAGACAGAATGAGGATTATCAGAACATCCCATAGAGATAGATCATATTGGTACATCCCGAGGAGGGATCACCTGGAATATGGATGGTTTAGAACACCCAATGAGGATGGATCTGAGGTGGTGCGCCCCATGGAGGGGAGATGTCACACCGTAATGGCTGATCTGAACACCACTGGGGGCAGATCAGGGAGAGTGCACCCCAAGATGGGGGAAACCATGGTTAACCATTGGATGGGGTAAAACCTAATTGAGGTTTCCTACATACCCTATGGAGATGACAAGGATCAAATACCACATAGTTCAAAGGGGGTGATGAATTAGGGTGTACACAAATGACAACGACCTGGAGACATGCTGGGGCTTACACCTGGAGAACGGCCCAGGTACTGATAGGAGAAGTGAAGAAATGAATGACATGAACCCAATGGGATGTGGAAGCCCGAGTAAGAATCAAGATGGGTGATGGAGATTTGAATGAAGTGGAGGGTGAATGAGAAGGAACTGACGTGAGGATGACAGTGATGCTGGTATTGAGCCTCAAAGAGACTTCCTACGTATCCCTATGGCAGGGAATCAATGTCCACATAGTTCGGTGGGATGATGGCACACATGAGGAGGCGGCCCATAAGAATGGACACATGGTTGGGACCCAGAGGAAGTGGAACCTTCGGGTTGGGGCATGACCTTCCTGAGACACATAGGATCGAGGGAGAGATCAAGATGGGACATGAGTTACTAGCTTGAGCCTTAGGGAGGCTTCCTACGTATCCCTATTGTAGGGAACCAATGTTTGCGTAGTTCATCTGAATAGGGATTACTTCTGAATGAAGTTGACAATGTCTTACTGCTGAATGAAGGTCCATAGTTTAACATCGTGTAGGATGGGGCTGAAACAACGTGAATGGGGTCGGAATGACCAGTGGGTAGGCTTGAACATTGTAGAGGCTTCCTATGCACCATGCCTTGACGTGGATTAAAGTCCACGTAGTTCATGATGGGGCGTGTCGGTGAACCGACGTGAAGGTGGACCAGGGGTCTGATGGGTGATGGGCTTGAAACTCGTGAGGCATCCTACGTACCATGCCTTGACACGGATCAAAGACCACAAAGTTCTGGTGGGGCATGTCTGCGAACTGACGTGAATATTGACCAGGGGTCCGATGGGTGATGGCGGGCTTGAACCTCAGGGAGGCTTCCTACATAACATACCTTGACATGGATCAAAGTCCAGGTATTTCAGGAATGGTCTCATCAGTTAATCGACGTGAAGGTGGACTTGGGGGTCCACTGGTGGTGGTCTTGAACCTCGTGAGGCTTCTTACGTACCATTCCTTGACATGGATCAATGTCCACGTAGTTTATGATGATGTGGGGCTTACACTCTAGGCTGCCCAAGTGTTTGGTGAACCGATGTGAAGGGGGTCGGAACAACCAATGGGTTGTGGGATTGAACCTCCGGAAGGCTTCCTACGTATCATGCCTTGTCATGGATCAAAGTCATCATAGTTCGAGTATACAGTTTAAAGTCATCCGGGACGATGGATGGTGTCATGGTCAATGCTAAATCTAAGCCCACGTGAGTCGTGCTCAATGTGAGAAACAAGAGGCAGCATAGAGCTGATGATCACGTCGCGAAAGATGCGTCTGTGGGATGTGGAGTGGGGCTTACGCGTGGAGCGGCCCAAGAAGAGAGAGATTGAGACTAACTCCAGGATAGAGGCCCATGTGGGTCGGGGATTACACCAGGATGGAGGCCTGTGTGCCACTGTGTAGTGACAATAGTGAGTGGGGGCTTACGCAAGGATGCTGCTCGGGAGCCGCTATGGAGCGAAAATGATGGATGGGGACTACGCAAGGAAGATACTCGGGTGCCGCTATGGAGTGGAAATCATGGATGGGGCTTACGCACGGAAGATGCCTGGGTGCCTCTATAGAATGGGAATCATGGATGGGGTTTACGCATGGAAGCTGCATGTGTGTCTTCCTCATGTCTGGACTGTAACTCCCCAAGATTTTATGAGATATATTCTTTTTAATTTCATTGATTTCTTCTATTGTACACCAAGATTAGTTTGTACAATACACAATACCGTATTAGCTTTTAGTATATGAAACACTATTCTTGGCAAGTGTTACACACAATTTCAAGTTTGTTTTGTAGAAATTATTCTACGCAACATTAAGTATAGATTTTGTTTAATGCATAAATGAAATAAGTTTTGATTATGTTATACGCAACACCAAACGGAGCTATCAATACACGCAGCCCTGACGTGGCTTGCATTACACGCAATCAAAACCTTCTTTGATAGCATGTGTAATACGCAATACCGAGTTTCACTAAATGATATATTATTATAATATTACTATGAACTAGCCATTATGAATAGTAATACCCAATTTTTGGAATTTTATAAATTTTATCACTCAAAATGGACTTCATTTTTGGATTCGGAATATCAAAATAATCATAGGGTGAATTTTTTGTATTTTTCTGAAAACTTTAAATTTTTGATGAATAGTGAAAACACTAGGTTACTATTTAAAACCCAACTTTTTATTTAAATAATTATTTATTTTAATTAAATTTATATTAGGTCAAAATTTATACATAATACTTAGAAAAGTTCAATGTAATTTATTGTAGTCATTTTATAATAATTTTAGATATATAAAAATTTTATTGAACTTTTCACCATGTTTTACCCACCTCCTAGGGGAATTTGGAAATTCACATAAAACATAATTGTACCGCTTTTGTGAATGGAATTTTGAAAATCCAAGAGACACTATTAATATCAAGGTCTAAAATTTGGTTCAATGATATGAAAATAATTTTCGGTGAGTAGTAACTTTTTACTTCTATTTACCACGGTTAAAAGTAAATAGGGTAATTAAGGGTAAAAATGATATTATTATTACCCTAACACATGTCCTAATTATATTGGATAAGTGTAATTCGACCAAAAAGAACAAAAGGAATAAAATATGACCATTTAGATCCACTTGGATTAGATTAGGACATTTATTATTAATTTATTTAAAGAAGGGTTAAAATAGAAAAAATCAATGTTTAAGAACTAATTCATTGTTAATATAGAGTGATACATAAGATAAATTTGACTATAAATATTCATTATAAAGTTAAAAATATTTCATACCAAATGGTAGTTTAGTTATAATTCTTAGATATTAAATAATTTATGTTATTTATGACACAATGGTGATGCGGTAATTTCCTAAATAATGAAATATTAAAATAATTTATACTATAAATACCCAAATAAATGTAATTTGAGACTTTTTAGGAATTACAATAATTTTATAGGTTAATATGACATGTTATTATTTATTTAATTAACTAATTTATATCTAATCATGATGTTATGATTTTAAAAAAAATCAGTTAACAAATAGTGTCAAAATTGACAGAAAATAGTTTTTAAAACAAATATTATATTATCTATTGTTATTTTATGGATAAAAATCTAATGATCGGCCAAATGACTTAGATATAGATATATATATTAATAATGAACCACTTTGGGTTCGTTTGGCTTGTTATTGTAACTGTATTAACCATATAGTGTAAGAAAACAAGAAAACACAGTAACAGTTAAATTATTTAACTTAGAGTTAAATCTAAATGATAATGTTAAAATTGTAACCTAAACTTGTCTAAAATATATTGGATGAGAGGATTTATACCCATCCCCACATTATCTTCAAAATAAATCAATTTTAATCTATTATAAACCGAATCTGACTTTATTATACAATGATAATTTAAGTTTTTCCAAAGGTGCCCCTCTCCTCCCTTATAAAAAGGGCACCCCTTCCCTCTTCTCTTAACACCCTTTTCAGCCTTCAATATCAGCCAAAACCTGCCCATTTCTCTTATACACTTACCTAGAAACATTCTGGAGGGTCTGGTCTTCTCAAAAGATCAGCTCTACTTCTATAAGAGGAATCTTAAAGGAGGTGTGTCGAAGAAAAGGTAATCTCTTCTTCCGATTCTCTCATGTTTCTTTATTCTTAAACTTCTTATTTTTTGGTTGTATAATTAAAATGTAATAAAATAAGTATTACTTATATACTAATATGTAATTATAAAAATTAAACAAACCTATTTTACCTTCTATCCATCCTATGGAAAACGAAATCACCACGCGTGCGTAGGTATGGAATACCGTCTCCACACCGTGGTGTAATATGTTTTCAACAACCACCTTACATGGATGGGTATAATGGTGTAAATAAATAACTATATATGATTATTGTAAAGTGATATTGATTCTAAAATATTATACATACACTTCAATACAATTCCACGATCATGGGAATGATATCATCGCTCGGGTGTACGTACGGACTACTGTGTCCATGACGCGATGAGATTTATTCTCCATGTTAACCATTCATGATTGATTATAAAGTATATATAATAAGTAATCAGGAAATATATGAAATAATAATGATACTATATTTATTTATATATATATATATATGTAAGTCATCTACTTAATTCTATTCAATTCAATTTTGAAACGAAAACAGCGTTCATGCCTACGTACAGCCTACCATCTCCATGAACGGTGTATTTCCTTCCATTTATCAATCTATCTTATATATATCTTTATACTGAATATAAATTACATATAAATAATGTTTTAAATTCTTAAATTATGTAAATCAGGATATATGTAATAATATCAAGAACAACAAGTCCAAACATGTACGATAAATAAAACGATTTTACCCAAAACGCTGCTTTAACATGGAACATACCAAAGAATGGATAATATAAAGTCATAAGTGAACCATATATGATATCATAACAATGAATATGATTCTTTAATAAGTCAATGACATTATTTAAATCATTATACATTATGTTCGGATATGTACGAAGCATATTGGACCTAAGGTAAGGGGCAAATATTCCAATCTCGTTTTTTATCCGAGATTGTTTATTCGTAAGTATTTACTAGGTTTTTTGTTATCATACATGTACCTATTTTCTAAAAATGTTTTCATGTATGTTTAATGGCCTTTCTACCAATTTTTTAATTTTACCACATGTTATGGAAGGAATCTTTATTTTTTTTACAATACGTAAAACTTTTTGACTTTTTCAACAAAAGTATGAGGAAAATTTTGTTTTTACCTTATACAGCATGAAAGGATTTTTATGGTTTCATAATTCCTCATTTTCATGAATCTTACTATACAAGATTTTAGGATTATTTTCAAAAAAACATTTTATTTTAAAATTGAATGGAATTTTGTGAAAAGAAAATGACTTTGAAGAAGAAAGGATATTTTTCTCAAGAATTCATTTCAAGTGTTTTATCAAAACCGTTTTCCATATAAGATGACATTATTTCATATGTGTATGTTTCATGTATAATTTCTCTATGATTTAGATGGTTTTACTTCTATTATGATGAAATTATATCCATTTTTTTATATTGATTATGATATGATGGTATGATGTTTATGAAACCCATTTTATTCCTTGGGTTTTGATAAATGTTTTAAGTTTATTCTGTGGAAGAAGTAAGAATGATTTCATTATGAGATGGGTGGGACCTATATCTCCCTCTAATGCATTGGGTAAAGATTTATATCTCATGAGATAGACATGGCTGGAACAGTACGTTAATCCGGTTCAGTGTTACAGGACTGGAACAAGGAGTGAACTCGATTCAGAATGGGACATTGTCCACTAAGATGGTTTTGGCAGAAATGCCTTGAATACTATGGAAATCATAACATGTGCTTAATGAATGACATAATTACATGTTTTATTACCATGATAGTTTATCATGACTAATGTTCCTTTATGTTCTATGCTTTCTGTACTTCCATGATTTATGTCATTACACATGATTTTGATGTTCAGATTTTTTGTTCAAGTTTTAGCATTCAAGTTTTTATGGATTGTTTTATGTTATCTATGCTTACCCTTACAAAGAATTTGAGCTCACCATTTATATGTTTTCTTTTCCCCTGGATTTAAATAAAGGTTTTAGGTAAGAAAAAAAGGGAAAGATCTTTATGGGGGATGTTGAAGATCTTTCACCACAATTAGAAGATTATTTTCCGAGTTTCCAAAGAAACTAAACTATTACTGTCCTTGTGTGTATGTTTTCGTTATGTACCAAGTATTCCTCAAAAGTAATGTAATTTCCATGTACGTCAAGCTTTGGGTCTCTATATTTGGTATCAGAGGAAAGGTTTAGTTAACCTTTGGAAACTAGGATCCAAAAACGTTTGTGAGATCCAAGAGATATTTCTAAGGATTGTCTAGGGATTTCCCTAAGGTTAAGTATAAGTATAGGTTATAATCCTAGAATTATGGTAAAGATATTAGAATTAAACCTAAGATGATAGATATTAAAGGTACTCCCCCTTTATTATGTTGTTTTCCAAGCATGATTTTTAACTCTCACACTGTCCTTTTGGGGTTTTAGACGATGGATGGAACCCAAAGGAACCGTGTTGATCAACGTAATGGATAATGCAATGATTGTACTCTCGAGCACTTAAATGTGATGGGAGATGGAGTGAAAAATCTTATTTCTAAACTTACACAAGCTATGAATCATTCTGGATTTACGAATGATCAGAGAAGGGAACAATATTCTATTGAGACCTTCATGAGGCAACGTCCACCGTCATTCAATGGGTCATCTGATCCACTTGTTGATGAACAATGGATCAATACCATTGAAAAGATATATTCCATACTTTGATGTTCAGAACATTAAAAAGTCATTTTATTTGTTTACCCTATAGAAGGTGAAGCAGAGCAGTGGTGGAATCTAATTAAGAATAGAAGTCCCCAAGATGAAATTGAATCCATGAAATGAGACGAGTTCAAGAACATGTTTTTTAGTAAGTGCATCCCTCGTATTCTTCGAACAAAGGTGGAAAAGGAGTTTCTTGAGCTTAAGCAGAAGGATGATGAATCTGTTGGTGTATAGGAAGAGAATTTTACCAGACTTGCAAGGTATGCATCGGGCTTTATTATCCAACCTGAAAGTAAAGTTGATCGATTATTCAGTGGCTTAAAACCAAGTCTTTGAAGGGAATTAACTATAAGAGACTTCAGTAGCTATGAAGAAATTGTGCGTTGTGCAATCAAGGTAGAACTTGAAGTTGGTGTAACATATCCATATCATGGTTTTGACAAGAAACAAAAGATGGATTTCAAGGTGGAATCTCATAATAATGGTGGGAAGAAGATGAATGTTTCTTTATGCTCAAAGTGTGGAAAGAAGCATAGTGGAGATTGTATTAATGGGACTAGAAAATGTTTTAAGTGTGGAAAAGAAGTTCATCGAGCATCTGAGTGTCGAAGTAAGGGAAAAGGGTTGCTAATGATGTGAATAAAGGAAAGACTACAGAGAGTGAAACACCAAAAATTCAATGCTTCAAGTTCAAGTAAATGGGGAATTATGATAATCAATGCCCTATTTAATGGTTTAATGATGATCAACGTGAGCAACCTCTTAAGGAAAAGGATAAAGGGAAGTCACATGCGATCACTATTTGTGATGATGAGTATGAAAATGATGTTGTGTAATGATTAAGTTTTTGTGTAAGGGGATTTCAAAATAGTATCACGAAATCTCATTTATAGTATCGTGGATTTTTGAAATATCTGTGTATTTGTCCATTGTGGTTTTCAATATGAATATGGTACCAGTAACCATGAAAAGTGATTCATATATTTTGGAAAGCAGATTATATGCACATAATGAAGGCATAAGGAGAAAATGAAATGTTTGACAGTATTCATGAGCTCATGACTGATATAAGGAAAAAGTTGTATCATGGTTTGAGTATATAGAATTTTTGGATTTTTTATGTGGAAAGAGTTAACTTTTGACAGCATTCATGTTTTCACTAAGATTCAATGTGTATTCATTTTATCAAGAGAATATAGGATTAAGGCCTTTGAATGTTTCTAATGTGACCAAAAAGACATATTTTATGATATATGGGGATAAGCAATTGTATTAACATGCTTGTTATATGAACTCTCGGTTAATTGTTTTCACTATAATATGAGATTGGACAACAATATTTTTGAGAAGCCTAAATATTGGAATAGATTATGTTGGAGATAAGTTTGTATTGTTTAAGGCTAGAACATTTTTGATATTATTTATGGAAAGTTATAATAATGTATTTTTAGAAAAAGGACAACCTGCAGAACAAGCGATAACCCGTCGCGTCGGACAAGGCTTTGGGAATCGAACCCACAACTGAAGTGCGACAGGACTTTATCACCTACCACTGGCCTACAAGAAGTCCCTTTTTAGTAGAAACTACTTTTATTATATTAAGCAGTATGATATATGAAGTATACGTCCATTTTAGATACCATATATGATTAATCTCACTATAGATAGACTTATGTATTTTTGTTAAAATTTTCTAACCTTTTGTTTGAGACAGATGGAATGACCCATAATTCTATCACTTGATATGCTAACACTTCACGAATGACAAATTCAGCTTCATTTCTTTAAGTGATGAAGTGGAAATTTCCCTTGGAATGACCAACAGTGAGACTGTACCAAAATCAAGAAAGTATTTCTTCTAATTCCAATTTCTTCAACTTTAGGGAAATGATCTTGAAAACCAATTTTTTTCCCTAGTTCCCTTTTATCTGATGAATCAGATGGTACCTTAGATCATCACAAATATATGGCTTTGTGATTGTTGTCTTTTTCATAGCCATGTTCACTACCACTCTCCATCAGAACATGATGGTTATATTTCTCTTCCATATCCATATTTTTACCTATGTTCTCCTATGTGGAAACCCAGTGATTACTTAATTTGGGTAACCATTACGTTTCATACATTGGTTTTTAAATATTTTTTTTAGTATCCCTTTCTATGATGTGGGTTTCTATGAAAGAAACTTCCAAGTAGTAAACCCTTTATAATCACGACGAATTTCGAGGTCGAAATTCATTTTAAGGGGGGTAAAATGTAACACCCCGAGATTTTATGAGATATATTATTTTTAATTTCTTTGATCTCTTCTATTGTACACCAAGATTATTTTGTACAATACACAATACCATATTAGCTTGCAGTATAAAAAACACTATTCTAGGCAAGTGTTACACACAATTTCAAGTTTGTTTTGTAGAAATTATTCTACGCAACATTAAGTATAGAGTTTGTTTAAAGTATAAATGAAATAAGTTTTGATTATGTTATACGCAACACCAAAAAGATCTTTCACTACACGCAGCCCTGACTTGGCTTGCATAACAGGCAATCATGACCTTCTTCAATAGCATGTGCAGTACGCAATACCGAGTTTTAATAAACGAGATATTATTATAATAATACTATTAACTAGCTATTATGAATAGTAATACCCACTTTTTGGAATTTTATAAATTTTATCATTCAAAATGGACTTCGTTTTTGGATTCGGAATATCAAAATAAGCCTAGGGTGAATTTTTGGTATTTTTCTGAAAACATTCTATTTTTAATGAATTGTGAAAACAATGGGTTACTATTTAAAAACCGACTTTTTATTTAAATAATTATTTATTTTATATAAATTTACATTAGGTAAAAATTGATACATAATACTTATATAAGTTCAATGTAATTTATTAGAGTCATTTTATAATAAATTTAGATATATAAAAATTTTATTGAACTTTTCGCCTTCTTTGACCCACCTCCTAGGAGAATTTGGAAATTCACATAAAACATAATTTTACTGCTTCTGTGAGTGGAGTTTCGAAAATCCAAGCGACATGGTTAATATCAAGGACTAAAATGTGGTTCAATGAGATGAAAATAATTTTTTGTGAATAGTAACTTTTAACTTTTATTTACCACGGTTAAAAGTAAATAGGGTACTTAAGGGTAAAAATGATATTATTATTACCCTAACACATGTACTAATTCTATTGGATAAGTGTAATTCGACAAAAAACAACCTTAGAAATAAAATATGACCATTTATATCCACTTGGATTAGATTAGGGCATTTATTATTAATTTATTTAAAGAAGGTTTAAAATAGTTAAAATCAAGGTTTAACAACTAATTCATTTTTAATAAAGGGTTATACATAAGATAAATTCAACTATAAATATTAATTAGAAATCTACAATTATTTCATACCAAATTATATTTTATTTATAATTTTTATACATTAAATATGTTATGTTATTTATGACACAATGGTGATGTAGTAATTACTTAAATAATGAAATATTAAAATAATTGATATTATAAATACCCAAATAATTGTAATTTGAGAATTTTTATGAATAACACTAATTTTCACGGTTAATATGAAATGTTAGTATTGATTTAATAAACTTTTTTCGAACTAATCATGCTGTTATGATTTAAAAAAAAATCAATAACCAAATAGTGTCAAAATTGACATAAAATAGTTTTTAAAACAATTATTATATTATTAATTGTTATTTTATTCTTAAAAATCTAAGGTTCGGCCAAATGACATAGATGAGGATATATATATTAATAATGAACCACTTGGGGTTCTTTTGGCCTGTTATTGTAAGTTTATTATCCATATAGTCTAAGAAAACAAGAAGACATGGTAAAAGTTAAATTATTTAACTTAAAGTTAAATCTAAATGATAAGTTTAAAATTGTAACATAAATTTGTCTAAAATATATTGGTTGAGAGGATTGATACCCATAACCACTTTAGATTCAAAATAAATCAATTTTCATCTATTATAAACTGAATATGACTTTATTATAAAATAATATTTTAATTTTTTCCAAAGGTGCCCGTCTCCTCCCTTATAAAAAGGGCACCCCTTCCCTCTTCTCATAACACCCTTTTGAGCCTTTAATCTCATCCAAATTCTGACCATTTCTCTTCTCCACTTCCCTAAAACATTATGGAGGTTTTTTTCTTCTCAAAACATCATCTCTACTTCTATAAGAGGAAGCTTAAAGGAGGTGCGTCGAAGAAGAGGTAATCTCTTCTCTGATTCTTTCATGTTTCTTTCTTCTTCGACGTCTTCTTATTTGGTTGTCTCATTATAATGTAATAAAATAAGTATTAATTATATACTGATATGTTATTATAAATATTAAACAACCCTATTTTACCTTCTATCCATCCTACGTAAAACGAAATCACTGCGTGTGCGTACGTACAAAATACCGTCTCCACGCCGTGGTGTAATCTGTTTTTGACCACCACCTTACATGGATGAGGATAATGGTTTAAATAAATATCTATATATGATTATTTTAAATTGGTATTGATTCTGAAATATTATATATACACTTCAATACAATTCCACGATCATGGTAATGATATAATCGCTCGTGCGTACGTACGGACTACCGTCTCCACGACGCGATGAGATTCCTTCTCCATGTTAACCATTCATGAATGATTATAAAGTATATATAATAAGTAATCATGAAATATATTAAATAATAATGATAGTAGATTTATTTATATATATTTGTACGTCATCTACTTAATTCCATTCAATTCAATATGGAAACGAAAACAGTGTTCCTGTGTACGTACGACCTACCGTCTCTATGGATGGTGTATTTACTTACATTTATTGATCTATCATATATATATATATGTATATGCTGAATATATATTACATATAAATCATCTTTTAAATTTTGGAATAATGTAAATCAATATATAAATAATAATATCATGAACAACAAGTCCAAACATGTACTAAAAATAAAACAATTTGACCTAAAACAACGATTTAACATGGAACTTACAAAAGAATGGGTAATATAAAGTCATAAGTGAACCATTTATGATATCATAATAATTAATATGATTCTTTAATATGTCAATAAAGTTATTTAAATCATAATACAGTATATTCGGATACGTATGAAGCATATCGGACCTAAGGTAAGGGATAACTTTTCCAATCTCATTTTTTATCCGAGATTGTTTATTCGTAAGTATTTACTAGGTTTTTTGTAATCATCCATGTACATATTTTCTAAAAATGTTTTTATGTATGTTTAATTTTATTTCTACCCATTTTTGACTTTTACCACATCTTATGGAAGGAATCTTTATTTTTTTTACCATACGAAGAACTTTTTGACTTTTCCGACAAAAGTACGAGGAAAATGTTATTTTTACCTTATATGGCATGAACGGATTTTTACAGTTTCATACCGACTCATTTTCATGAAGATTCCTCTACAATATTTTAGGATTATTTTCAACAAAGTCTTTTTATTTTAAAATTGAATGGTATTTTGTGAAACGAAAATTATTTTGAAGAAGAAAGGATATTTTCCTCAATAATTCATTTGAACTGTTTTATCAAAACCATTTTCCATCTACGATGAAATTATTTCATATGTGTATGTTTCAAGTATAATGTCTCTATTATTTACATGGTTTTACTTCTCTTATGATGAAATATTATCCATTTGTTTTATATGGATTATGTTATGATGTGATGATGTTTATGAAACCCATTTTATTCCTTGGGTTATGATGAATGTTTTAAGTTCATTATGTGGCTGAAGTATGAATGATTTAATTATGAGATGGGTGGGACCAATATCTCCCTCCAATTCATTGGGTAAAGATTTATATCTCAAGAGATAGACATGTCTGTAATGGTATGTTAATCCGGTTCAATGTTATAGGACTGGAACTATGAGTGAACTCAATTCAGAATGAGACTTTGTCCACTAAGATGGTCTTGGCAGAAATTCCTTGAGTACTATAGAAATCATAACATGTGATTAATGGATGCCAAAATTACATGTTTTATTACCATTCTAGTTTATAATGACTAATGTACCTTTATGATCTATGCTTTGTGTACTTCCAAGATTTATGTCGTTGCTCGTGATTTTGATGTTCAGATTTTATAATCTTGTTTTTGCATTCAAATTTTTATGGATTGTTTTATGTTCTCTATGCTTACCCTTACTAATCATTTGAGCTCACCCTTTTTATTTTTTCTTTTCCCCAGGATTTAAAGAAAGGTTTTAGGTAAGAAAAAAATGGTAAGATCTTTATGGGAGATCTTGATGATCTTTTACCATAATTAGAAGATTATTTTCTGAGTTTCCAAAGACACTAAATTATTATTGTCCTTGTGTTTTTGTTTTCCTTATGTATCAAGTATTCTGTAAAAGTAATGTAATGTCCATGTACATCATGATTTGGGTCTCTACATTTGGTATCAGAGGAAAGGTTTAGTTAAACTTTGGAAACTAGGATGCAAAAACAGTAGTGAGATCCCTAGAGATATTTCTAAGGTATGTCTAGGGATTTCCCTAAGGTTAAGTATAAGTATAGGTTATAGTCCTAGAATTATGGTAATGATATTAGAATTAAACCTAATATGTTAGTTATTGAAGATAATCCCCCTTTATTGTGTTGTTTTCCTAGCATGATTTTTGCCTCTCACACTGTTCTTTTTGGGTTTTATATGATGGCCGGAACCCAAAGGAACCATGTTGATCAATTTAATAGACAATGCAATGATTTTCCTCTCGAGCAACTCAATGTGATGGGAGATGGAGTGAAAAATCTTATTGCTATACTTACACAATATATGAATCATTCTGGATTTCCGAATGATCAGAGAAGGGAACAATATTCCATTGAGTCCTTCAAGAGGCAACGCCCACCATTTTTCAATGGGTCATCTGATCCACTTGTTGTTGAATAATGGATCGGTACCATTGAAAAGATATTTTCCATAATTCACTCTTCAGAACATGAAAAAGTCATTTTAGATGTTTACCGTTTAGAAGGTGAAGCAGACCAGTTGTGGACTCTAATTAAGAATACAAGGCCCCAAGATGAAATTGAATCCATGGAATGGGATGAGTTCAAGAACTTGTTTTTTAGTAATTACTTCCATCGTATTCTTTGAACAAAGATGGAAAAGGAGTTTCTTGAGCTTAAGCAGAAGGATGATGAATCTGTTGGTATATACGAAGCGAATTTTACAAGACTTTCAAGGTATGCATCTGGCTTTATTATCCAACCTGAAAGTAAAGTGGATAAATTTTTCAGTGGCTTAAAACAAAGTCTCCGAAGGGAATTAGCTATAAGAGACTTTAGTAGCTATAAATAAGTTGTGTGTTTTGATATTAAGGTAGAACTGGAAGTTGGTGTAACATATCCATATCAAGGTTTTGACAAGAAACGAAAGATGGAGTTCAAGGAGGAATGTCATAATAATGGTGGAAAGAAGATGAATGATTCTTTATGCTCAAAGTGTGGAAAGAAGCATGGTGGAGATTCTCTTAAAGGGAGTAGAAAATGTTTTAAGTGTGGAAAAGTAGGTCATCAAGCAGTTGTGTGTCGAAGTAATGGAAAACGGGTTGCTAATGATGTGAATAAAGAAAAGACTACAGAGAACGCACCACCAACATTTCAATGCTTCAACTGCAAGGAAATGGGGCATTATGCTTATCAGTTCCCTAATCCAAGGGTTAATGATGATCCAATTAAGCAACCGCTTAAGGAAAAGGATAAAGGGAAGTCACATGCAATCACTATTTGTGATGTTGAGTATGACAATGATGTTGTGTAATGATTAAGTGTTTATGTAATGGGATTTCAAAATAGTATCATGGAATCTCATTTATAGTATCTTGGAATTTTGAAATATCTGTGTATTGGTCCATTGTATTTTTCTATAAGAATATGGTACCGGTAACCATGAAAAGTGATTCAAATATTTTGGAATGCAGATGATGTGCGCATAATGAAGGGATAAGGAGAAAATGAAATGTTTGACGGTATTCATGAGCTAATGAATGATATAAGGAAAAAGTTATACAATGGTTTGAGTATATAGAATTTTTGGATTTTTGTATGTGGAAAGAGTTATCTTCGGACATCATTCATGTTTTCTCTAAGATTCAATGGGTATTCATTTTTTCAAGAGAATATACGATTAAGGCCTCAGAATGTTTGGAATGTGACCAACAAGACATATTTTATGATATATGGGGATCAATGATGGTATTAACATTCTTGTTATATGAACTCTCTAGTAGTCATTTTCACTATAATATGAGATTGGACAACAGTATTTTGGATAAGCCTAAAGATTGGAATGGATTATGTTGGACATAAGTTAGTATTGTATAAGGCTAGAACTTTTTCGATATTATTGAGGGACAGTTATTGTAACATCCCAAGTAAGTAAGTAATAATAGATATTTTTATCTATGTATATTAATGAATTAGATATTGTTTTAGAGGCTTAGAATGAAAATAAATCCAATCTAAATCATGGAATACACTAATATTTTTAAAAGATTGTTTTACTGCCTTTTAATGGAAAACCATATTTAAATCCATATTTTGAAATTTTATAAGCTATGTTTGTCAAAATAAACTTATTCATTATTATTGGGACATCAAAATTTACTTTGTGTGAATTTTTGGTATTTTTCCGATAAAGTGCATTTTTTTAATGAATATTGAAAATTGTTGTATTTTAATTCAAAACCTATTTTTAATATAATTTATTTATATGATTAGATTATCTTTTGAATTGGTTTTAAAGTTAAATTAGAATATATTTTTACCATTTAATCCAATGGTGGTTGTTGGAATAAATTTCACTTTGAAATTGGACTTAAACTAGTGTCAATCTTTTGATACTTATTGTTTCATAAAAACACGCAATTTGTCATGACAGCGGGAATTAATTATTAAATTAATTAATGTAACTTATATGATTTGAATTTTGTAAAATAGAAATCATTTTTTAATTCAGAATATCAAATATATATTAGGGTGAAGTTTTGGTATTTTTTTGAAAAACATCAAATTTTGATGAATACTGAAACCCCTAAGTGGAAGTTTAAGAAACTGATTTTTCGTTAAAATGAAACTTTGCCACTTCTGTGATTTGATTTTCAAAAATCTGACATACATGGTTGTCATTAAGAAGTAAAATGTGGTTCAATGAGATTAAAATAATTTTTTGGTGAATAGTAACTTTTAAGTTCTTAATCGTGATTAGAGGTAATTAGTGTAGTTTAAGGTAAAAATAATGTTTTAATAATATGAGATGACCTTGACACATGTCTTACCCTTATTGGATGTGTGATGGCCGACCAAGACAATCCATGGGTCAACTTGGGGACCCCATGGAGCCACTTTGGAAGGAAAATGACATTAATATCTTTTAATTCAATGTTAAAGTAAAAATGTCACTAACATGAGTTATTTTGCTAAAATAATTTTGACATGGGGTTATACAAGTCAGATTTTTTACTATAAATATTCATTCGAAAGATAAAAATATTTCCTACATCATAGTAGTTTTTATATAATTTTTATACATTATATAAATTAAATTATTTATGACATCATGATGATGCATCGATTACCTCATTATTTAACGATTTAAATAAAATGAAAAGATAATGTAAAATCTAAGACCTAAACTTGTAAAAACCTATTGGTTTGGTATATATCAAACCCGTGTCACCTTATCCTCGAATTATATCAATGTGGGACCTTTTAAATCCGAAAATCATTTTAAAATAAAGTAACAATTCTTTACTTTCCAAGAGTGCCCCTCCTCTCCTCTTATAAAAAGCACCCACCTCTACCTCCTTACCCACACTTCCAAAGCCTTTGTCTCAGCCAAACCCTGCCCATTGTTTCTCTCCACATCCCTCTATAACTCTTAGAAGCCTCACTTTCGGCAGAAGTCTTCTCAATGAAGCCTTTGAGCTCAAACCAAAGAGAGTTACCCGATTTTAAGGTAATGTCTTCACTTGAGTCCTTTTGTTTTATTTTGCTTCTCCAACCCCCTAAACTCTTTTTATTCATTTTTTTGTAACAAATCTAGTATCTTCAATATACTAGGATGTTGTTATAAGAAATATTCGAGCTACACTTACACACACCTACATCTAATGGCTAAAGAACATACTGTTTCCGTGGATGACGAATTTCTGCCTCACGAAACGATGATTGTTCAACACTCATATAACACCTTCAAAGGTGGCCATTAAGATGTCACTGTATTTATATATGATATATTATATGTTTATGTTTTAAATAAGCTTCTTTATTTTTCATTTATGGCATACCTTTATGGTTTCCATTATGGGTAAACGTGATATCTTCATTTTAGGAAGTGCGGACTACCACCCCCTCAAAGTGATTTGATTCGTTAATGCCATATGTGGGATGTATAAAGGATGTAATTAATGATTTTATATATGATATTATACTGTAATTATAA
This sequence comes from Viscum album, assembly GCA_963277665.1. Taxonomy (NCBI): domain Eukaryota; kingdom Viridiplantae; phylum Streptophyta; class Magnoliopsida; order Santalales; family Viscaceae; genus Viscum; species Viscum album. Next base: position 1,128,390,464 of record OY728131.1, read on the forward strand.
TATACCACTATATCATTGTGATCCCATTTCATAAAATACTAAATAGAAATGAAAGTAGCGTTAATGCGTACGTACGGCTTACCGTCTCCCTGAACGGTGCATTTCATTTATTACCTCTAAACATTATTTAATATTATAAATACATGTATATAATGTATATATATGATATATATGATATCTAAATCATGAGTATAACTCTGGATATAATGGATACATGAACAACTTGTAATTATAAAGAATTTATTTTTGAGTCAAGTACCAATGATTGTTGAAATGACCGTTAATAACTTAAATAATTGCATAGTGTTCATGACATGGTAATAAGTGATATGAAAGGAATAATCAACTTGAAAATGGTTCTTAAGCAAGTAGAAATTAAATCAATTTTATTATTCAGGATGTTAATGAACGATCGAGTCATGTCGGAACCAAGGTATGGGACTTCGTCTCAATCTCCTTTCATTGAGGCATATTTTGTTTTATACACAACCTTATTTTATATGGTGTATAAACCCCTTTGACTTTTAAATTTATTCAAAAGGAAAATTTTTTATACGAAGCATTTACTAAATTGCAAAAGGGAATGTTTTTGTCGTACGTATGCGGCGACAACGACGTCTCCGCCGCCGTGACCATTATTTGAGTTTCAGCTTCCTCTACAAGACATACCGTTTTTTTAAAAGAAAAATAAATACCCTGTTTTAGTTTTATTTTATTTTTGTATTGAAAATGGTTTTCATATTGTTTTTATTATATCAATGTGTTTTATTGTTATCTTGTGATTGAAACATGGAAATGTTATGTTTCCATTATGTATGTTTTATGTGATACGATTTTGTTATGGTTCTTGGGAATTATTATGAAGACGAGTGGTTCCATGATAAACTAAGGGCGGGTGAGCCCGATATAGCTCTCCAATGCATTGGGTAACGTGAAGGAGTGAAACGTTAAGGTTTCTCTGAAGAGATTTAGGGAATATACTGTGATGGGTATTCCAAACGTAACCAAGAGGGTTACTCCCTACGTAAGAATGTTATGAATGCCTCAAGTTACCTTTATGTCTTATGATTTCTATGATTTATTCATGATTTGATGAGGTATGTTAAAATTATTATGTTTTATGGGTAAAGTATTATTTCATTATTATGTATATATGTACCCATGTTTCCTTTCCATATTTTTTTTATCCCTTACTGAACTTTTTATGCTCATCCCATGTTTTTGAAGTGTTTTTCAAAGGTCAAGGGAAAGGTACATGATATGATGATTGTGTCAAGAAAGTGTCAAGAATGAATCCATGTTTTATTTTAAATATGTTTCCATTGATGGAAAAATGAATACTATCTTTTATGTAACCACTTTGTTTAAATGTGGAATGTAATGCTTGTTTTATGATCTAATTCTCCAAAACTCTAAAACTGAAAAGATCCTCAAGGTGTAATCATATAATAACTCAAGATTAAGTAATGTTTAAGGTTGGGGTCTTATAGTTGGTATCAGAGGTTGGTTTAGATAACTTTAGGAGTTAGAATCCTATTAAATGATTATCCAAAAAAAATTTATGGTCAAATTGAAATGATATAGCATTTGAAGATTACCATGTTGCTTCATCTAAGACAGGTTTTTTCAGAATGGTTTTCCGCAGAGGAAACAGGGAAGCAGTGCTAGGAAGGCATACAGAAGGAAATAACCTTCCAAATCAGCATCATGAGAAGGTCGGAATTGGAATTAAACAGATTGTTGCAGTAATGGTGCTGTTGACTCAAGCGACAAATGGTGGTGGTATCCATGCACAAGATCAGCCAGATCAACCACAGAGGAACATGTCAGTGGTTGAACATTTCATGAGACAACATCCCCCATCATTCAGAGGACCATCTGACCTTGTGCTAGCTGAAGGGTGGATTAAAGAACTGGAGAAGATTTTCGATGTCATGGGGTGTTCAGACAATCAAAAGGTTAGTATTGCTATTTACCGTTTGGAGGGTGAAGTAGATCATTGGTGGTCGATGGTTAAAAATATCAGGGACGCTGATGAGATTGATGCTCTCTACTGGGATGAATTTAAAGGAATGTTTCGTGAGAAGTATTTTCCTAAGGCTGTTCGACTTAGGTTGGAAAACCAATTCCTTGAGTTGAGGAAAGAGGAAGACTCAGTGGCTTCCTATGAAGAAAGGTTCACTCGATTGGCAAGGTATGCTCCAAATTTTATCTGACACATTGATAGTGAAATCAATCGTTTTTACTTACAATTAAAGCCCAAATATCGAAGGGCTTTATCTTCTCATGAGTTCAAAAGTTATGAAAATCTTGTTCGATGTGCTGAGAAGGTGGAAATGGAGTTTGCCGATGATCAAGTGTTCTATAACAACCAATAGAAGAAGTGACCGAGGTGGCAGGAGAAAGGAAAGAATTCTTCAAAAAATTATGATAGTAAGAAAACTAAGTTTCCAGTTTGTGATAAATGTGGTAAAAGGCATGCTGGGGAATGTCTTCTAAATTCTAGAAAGTGCTACCGATGTGGTAAGATGGGACATAAGGCTCGTGATTGCACTGAAAAAGATCAAGGTGATGGTAAGACCAAATTTGATTTACAGTTAGTGAAATGTTTTTAGTGCAATGAGATGGGTCACTATGAAAATGAGTGTCCGAAAAAGAGCTCAAGTGGTGGGAAGCAGTTAGATACATGTAGAAAGGGGTGGTGAAATCCTTCGCAACTACTTCAGCAGATGTTGGTCCATCAAATGAAGTTGTATTAGGTACATTGTTTGTTTTTTCAGATTATGCCAGTGTGTTGTTTGATTCCGGGTCTACACATTCTTTCATCTTCGAAAACTTTTCTTGTAAAATGGGAATACCATCACATGAAATGACTCCTGAACTTTTGGTAAAAACAATTGGGGTGAACGATGAGGCCAAAAGAATTTATAATAATCTTCCTATCCTTATCTGTGGAAAGAACCTACTTGTGAACCTTATTGTTTTACCTCTAGTAGAGTTTGATATTATCTTGGGTATTGATTGTCTCTCTATTTACCATGATAAGATTGACTGTAGAGATAAAGAAGTTTCTTTTCAGAAATACTTTTAGTTTGAGTACAAGAATGAACCCTTACTGTTGATAACTTATCAAGAGGTCAAGAAACTTGTAAAAGATGGAAATGAATGTTACCTTGCACACATTGTTGAAAACAATGGAACTATTCAGATTAATGATGTACCAGTGGTAAATGAGTATCCTGATGTTTTTCCTGATGAGTTGCATGGAATAATACCAGATCGGGAATTTGAGTTTACTGTTGACTTAATTCCTGATGCTAAGCCAATTTCAAAACCCCCTTATCGAATGGCTCAAATTGAACTTTTAGAGTTGAAGGAAAATTTGCAAGATTTATTTGAGAAAGGTTTCATTCGACCTAGCACATCACCATGGGGTGCTCCTATTTTATTTGTTAAAAAGAAAGATGGTTCAATGAGAATTTGCATTGATTATAGAGCCTGGAATAACATTATTGTTAAGAACAAATATCCTTTGCCTCATATCGATGATTTATTTGATCATCTCCAGGGAGCTCAATATTTTTCAAAGATTGATTTGAGATAGGGGTACCATTAGCTGAAGGTAAAGGAAGTAGACATTCCGAAGAATGCGTTTCATACAAGATATGGCCATTATAAATTTGTAGTAATGCCTTTTGGGCTAACCAATGCACCTGCTGTATTCATGGACTTAATGAATAGAATTTTCAATGAGTTCTTGGATAAGTTTGTGGTGGTTTTCATTGATGATATTTGGGTGTTTTATAAAGGTAAAGAAGAGCATGAAAGACATTTAAGGGTTATTTTGAAAACCTTAAAATAAAATAAATTGTATGGTAAATTCAGCAAGTGTGAGTTTTGGTTGCAACAAATTTCTTTCCTTGGTCACATTATTTCTAAATATAGGATAACTGTTGATCCTGTAAAAACAAAGGTTGTTGAAGAATGGCCAAGACCCACAAATGTAACAGAGATTCGTAGTTTCCTTGGTTTGGAAGGCTATAACCGAAGGTTTGTTAGAAAATTTTTCACGGTTTTCTAGTCCAATGACTAAGCTAACTCGGAAGGGTGTTAAGTTTATTTGGACAAAAGAATATGATGATTGTTTTCAGGAACTAAAAAGAAGATTGGTGAATGCTCCAGTTTTGGCACTATCTTCCAGGAATGGGGAGTTTGTTATCTACTGTGATGCTTCATTGAAAGGACGTGGTTGTGTCCTAATGCAGAATGATCAGGTAATTGCTTATGCTTTACGATAGTTGAAAACTCATGAGGTAAATTACACTACACATGATTTGGAATTAGCTGTTGTAGTTTTCGCTCTAAAATTTTGGAGGCATCATATGTATGGAGTAAAGTGTGAAATATATACCGATCACAAAAGTTTAAAGAATATATTCACTCAGAAAGAATTGAACATGAGACAGAGGATATGGGTAGAATTAATCAAGGATTATGATTGTACAATTTATTACCATCCGGGAAAAGAAACTAAAGTGGCTGATGCTTTGAGTCGAAAAAGTAATGCTTCATTAACAATGTTGCATTTGGAATGTGATCATTTGGTTAATGATTTGATGAACTTTGGATTAGATGTTTTTGGTGCAGGATGTTATTTTGTTTTGTTTCAGTTATCAGTGAAATCTTCTCTATCAGACAGAATCAAGCAAGCACAGAAGCAAGACAGTGAGTTGCATAAAATGGTAGAGCTGGTTCAGAAGGGTAAGTTTCCTGAATTCATCATTGATAATGATTGTGTTTTGAGATTTGGGAAGAGATTGTGTGTGCCTTTTGATTCACAGTTGAAGAGAGATTTGTTATATGAAGCTCATAATTCTCCGTTTTCTGTTCATCCTGGCAGTACTTAGATGTACAGAGATCTGTGGGAGTATTACTGGGGGGATGAAATGAAAAGAGATATTGCGGATTTTACAGTGAAGTGTTTGACTTGTCAACAGGTTAAAGCAGAGCGGCAGTTACCGAAATGGATGCTTCAGCCTTTACCAGTACCAGAATGGAAATGGGAGAATATATACATGGACTTCATTGTGGGATTGCCGAAGACATCTCGAGGTAATAATGCAATCTAGGTTATTATTGATCGCTTGACTAAATCTGCTCATTTCCTTGCTAAATGAGATACTTTTTCCCTAGATCAACTTTCCCGTTTGTACCATAAAGAGATATTCAGGTTGCATGGAGTTCCTCTCTCCATTGAATCTGATCGTGATCCCAGGTTTACTTCTAACTTTTAGAAAGGACTTCAGAAGTCGTTGGGTACAGAATTAAATTTTAGTACCACTTTTCATCCTCAATCAGATGGGCAGTCAGAATGAACAATTCAGGATTTGGAAGATATGCTATGTGGTTGTTCGATGGATTATCAGGGATGTTGGGACCAACCTCTTCCTTTGGTTGAGTTTTCTTATAATAACAATTTTCATTCCAATATACAGATGGCACCATTTGAGGCGTTATATGGGAAGCGGTGTCGAACTCCAGCTTTTTGGGATGAAGTGGGTGAAAGGAAGCTGATGGGACCGGAATTTTTAGAAGAGATGGTAGAAAAAGTTCAGCTGATACAGAAACACATGAGAACAGCTCAGAGCAGGCAGAAGTGTTATTCGGACAATAGGAGTAAGGATCTCTCTTTTGAGGTAGGTGATCTTGTTTTTCTCAATGTATCACTATGGAAAAGTGTGATGCAATTTTGATAGAAAGGAAATCTGAGTCCAAGGTTCATTGGACCATATGAAATTCTGGAGAGACTTGGATCAGTTTCATACCAAGTGGCTTTACCTCCGAGTTTATCTTAGGTACACAATGTTTTTCATGATTCGATGCTGAGAAAGTACATGCCAGATCTATCTCATGTTTTGAGTCCAGAGGTAGTTCAGCTGGAACAGAACCTATCTTATGAGGAACAATCGGTCCAGATTCTTGACCACAGGGTGCAAGTGTTATGGAATAAGCTTATTCATCAGGTAACAATTTTGTGGAAAAACCACATGATTGAAGAGGCAACATGGGAATCTAAAAATGCAATGAGGGATAAATACCCCCACTTATTCGATAAGTAAATAAATTGTGGGGACACAATTTAATAAAGGGGGGAAGGATGTTACATCCCAAGTAATTAATGAATAATAGATATTTTTATCTATGTCTATCAATGAATTAGATAGTGTTTTAGAGGCTTAAAATGAAAATAAATCCAATCTTAAGCATGGAATACACTAATATTTTTAAAAGATTGTTTTACTGCCTTTTAATGGAAAACCATTTTTAAATCTATCTTTTGAAAATTTTAAAAGATATTTATGTCAAAATAAACTTATTCTTTATGATTGATAGATCAAAATTTACATTGTGTAAATTTTTGTTATTTTTCCGATAAAGTTCATTTTTTAATGAATAGTGAAAAATGTTGTATTTTAATACAAAACCTCTTTTTAATCTAATTTATTTATATGATTAGATTATCATTTGAATTGGTTTTAAAGTGAAATTAGAATATATTTTTACCATTTAATCCAATATTGGTCATTGGAATCAATTTCACTTTCAAATTGGACTTAAACTAGTGCCAATCTTTTGATACTTATTATTTCATAAAAAAATGCTATTTTTCATGACAGCGGGAATTAATTAATAAATTAATTAATTTAACTTATATGATTTGAATTTTGTAAAATAGGCATCATTTTTGAATTCAGAATATCAAATATAGCTTATGGTGATGTTTTGGTATTTTTCTGAAAAGCTTCAATTTTTGATGAATAGTGAAACCACTAAGTGGCAGTTAAAGAAACTGATTTTTCATTTAAATGAAACTTTTCCACTTCTGTGATTTGATTTTCAAAAATCCGACATACATGGTTGTCATTAATAATTAAAATGTGGTTCAGTGAGATTAAAATAATTTTTGGTGAATAGTAACTTTTATGTTCTTAATTGCGATTAGAGGTAATTAGTGTAGTTTAAGGTAAAAATAATGTTTTAATAATATGAGATGAGTTTTAAAAATTTCCTACCCTTATTGGATGTGTCATGTCCGACCAAAACAATCCAAGGGTCAACTTGGGGACCCCATGGAGCCACTTTGGAAGGAAAATGACATTAATATCTTTTAATTCAATGTTAAAGTAAAAATGTCACAAACCTAAGTTATTTTACTAAAACAATTTTTACATGGGGTTATACAAGTCAAAATTTTGACTATGAATAGTCATTGGAAACATAAAAAGATTTCCTACATCATAGTATTTGTTTCAAAATTTTTAGACATTAAATATATTAAATTATTTATGACATCATGATGATGCATCGATTACCTCATTATTTAACGATTTGAATAAAATGAAACGATAATCTAAAATCTAAGCCCTAAACTTGACAAAAACCTATTGGTTGGGTATATTTTGAACCCTTATCACCTTATCCTATAATTATATAAATTTGGGACCTTTTAAATCCTAAACTCATTTTAAAATAAAGTAACATTTCTTTACTTTCCAAGAGTGCCCCTCCTCTCCTCTTATAAAAGGCCCCCACCTCTACCTCCTTACCCACACTTCCAAAGCCTTTGTCTCGGCCCACCCCTGCCCATTTTTTCTCTCCACATCCATATCTAACTCTTACAACCCTCACTTTGGGCATAAGTGTTCCCAATGAAGCCTTTGAGCTCAAACAAAAGGGAGTTACCCGATTTTAAGGTAACATATTCACTTGAGTCCTTTTGTTTTATTTTTCTTCTCCAACCCCCTAAACTCTTTTTATTCATTTTTTTGTAACAAATCCAGTATATTCAATATAATTGGATGCTGTTATAAGAAATATTAGAGATACACTTACACACACCTGCATCTATTGGCTAAAGAACATACTGTTTCCGTAGATGGTGAATTTCTACCTCACGAAACGATGATTGTTCAACACTCATCTAACACCTTCAAAGGTGGCCATTAAGATGTCACTATATTTATATATGATATATAATATGTTTATGTTTTACTTAAGGTTCTTTATTTTTCATTTATGGCATACCTTTATGGTTTCCATTATGGGTAAACGTGATATCTTCATTTTAGGAAGTGCGGACTATCGCCCCCTCAAAGTGATTTGATTCGTTAATGCCATATGTGGGACGCATAAAGGATGTAATTAATTATTTTATATATGATATTATACTGGAATTATAATATACCATTACATAATTATTATTAAATTTCATAAAATATGAAAAAGAAATGAAAGTAGCGTTCATGCGTACGTACGGCTTACCGTCTCCATGAACGGTGCATATCATTTCATACCCCTAAACGTTATGTAATATTATAAATGCATGTATATACTGGATATATATGATATATATGATATCTACATAATGAGTATAACTCTGGATATAATGGATACATGAAAAAATTGTAATTATAAAGAGTTTATTTCTGACTCAAGTACCAATGATCGTCAAAATGACCGTTAATAACTTAAATAATTACATAGTGTTCATGACATGGTAATAAGTGATATAAAAGGAATAATGAACTTGAAAAATGTTCTTAAGAAAGTATAAATTAACTCAATTTTATTATTCATGAGGTTAAAGAACAATCGAGTCAAGTCGGACCCGAGGTATGGGACTTCGTCTCAATCTCTTTTTATTGAGGCATATTTTGTTTTATAAACAACCTTCTTTTATACAGTGTATAAACCCCTTTGACTTCTACGTTTATTCAAAAGGAATATTTTTTATACGAAGCATTTACTAAATGACAAAAGGGAATGTTTTTGTCGTACGTATGCGGTGACAACGACTTCTCCGCCGCCGTGACCATTATTTGAGTTTCAAATTCCTCTACAATCCATACCGTTTTTTGAAAAGAAAAATAAATACCCTGTTTTACTTATCTTTTATTTTGGTATTGAAAATGGTTTTTATAATGTTTTTATTATATCAATGTGTTTTATTGATATCTTGTAATTGAAATGTGGAAATTTTATGTTTCCTTTTTGTATGTTTTATGTGATACGATTATGTTATGGTTCTTGGCCATTATTATGAAGACGGGTGGTTCCGTGATAAACTAAGGGCGGGTGAGACCGATATAGCTCTCCAATGTATTGGGTAATTCGAATGAGTGAAATGTTAAGGTTTCTTCGAAGAGATTTAGGGAATATACTGTTATGGGTATTCCAAACGTAACCAAGAGGGTTACTCCCTACGTAAGAATGTTATGAATGCCTCAAGTAACCTTTATGTCTTATGATTTCTATGATTTATTCATTATTTGATGAGGTATGTTAAAGTGCTTATGTTTTATGGGTAATGTATTATTTCATTATTATGTATATATGTACCCATGTTTTCTTTCCATATTTTTTTTATCCCTTACTGAGGTTTTTATGCTCATCCCATGTTTTTGAAATGTTTTTCAAAGGTCAAGGGAAAGGTACATGAAATGATGATAGTGTTAAGGACGTGTGAAGAAATAATCCATGTTTTATTTTGAATATGTTTCCATTGATGGGAAAAATTAATACTATCATTTATGTAACCACTTTGTTTAAATGTGGAATGTAATTCATGTTTTATGATATAATTCTCTAAAACTCTAAACCTGAAAAGATTCTCAAGGTGTAATCTTGTAATAACTCAAGATTAAGTAATGTTTAAGGTTGGTGCCTTATAGTTATGAAAATGAAGTTTTAGAAAAAGTACAACCTGCAGAACGGGTGAAAACCCGTCGCGTCAGACAAGGTTGTGGGAATCAAACCCACAACTGAAGTGCGACAGGCCTTTATCGCCTACTACTGGCCTACATGAAGTCCCTGTTTAGTAGAAACCAGTTTTAATATATTAAGTAGTATGATATATGAAGTATAAGTACATTTTAGGAACCATAAATGCTTAATCTCACTATAGATGGACTTATGTATTTTTGATATCATTTTATAACCTTTTGTTTGAGACAGATGGAATGACCCATCATTCTATCACATGATCTGCTAACAATTCACGAATGACAATTTAAACTTCATTTCGTTAAGAGATGAAGTGGAAATTGTCCAAGGAACAACCAACAGTGAGACTGTACCAAAATCAAGAATGTATTTCTTCTAATTCCTATTTCTTCAACTATTGGGAAATGATCTTGAAAATCGAAAATGTAGTCCTAGTGCCCTTATATCTTGTTAATCAGATGATACCTTAGATTATCACAAATCTATGGCTTTGTGATTGTTGGATTTTTCATAGCCATGTTCAGTACCACTCTCCATCAGAACATGATGGTTAGATTTCTCTTCCATATCCATATTTTCACCTATGTTCTCTTATGTGGAAACCCAATGATTAGTTAATTTGGGTAACCATTACATTTCATACTTTAGTTTTTAAATATTGGTTTTAGTGTCCCTTTTTACGATGTGGTTTTCTATGAAAGAAACTTTCCAGTAGTAAAACCTTTATCACCACGACGAATTTCGAGGGCGAAATTCATTTTAAGGGGGGTAGAATGTAACACCCTTAGATTTTATGAGATATATTCTTTTTAATTTCTTCGATGTCTACTATTGTACACAAAGATTAGTTTGTACTATACGCAATACCGTATTAGCTTGCAGTATACAAAACACTATTCTTGGAAAGTGTTACACACAATTTCATGTTTGTTTTGTAGAAATTATTCTACGCAACATTAAGTATATATTTTGTTTAATTCATAAATGAAATAAGTTTTGATTATGTTCTACGCAACACCAAACGGATATTTCACTACACGCAACCCTGACTTGGCTTGCATTACACACAATCAAGACATTCTTCGATAGCCTGTGCAGTACGTAATACCGAGTTTCACTAAACGAGATATTATTATAATATTACTATGAACTAGCCGTTATTAATAGTAATACCAAATTTTTGGAATTTTATAAATTTTTACTTTCGAAATGGACTTCATTTTTGCATTCAGAATATCGAAATAAGCCTACAGTGAATTTTTGGAATTTTTCTGAAAACTTTCAATTTTTGATGTATAGTGAAAATACTCGGTTACTATTTAAAAACCGAGTTTTTATTTAAATAATTATTTATTTAATTTAAATTTATTATAGGTCAAAATTGAAACATAATACTTATATGAGTTCAATGTAATTTATTAGAGTCATGTTTTAATAATTTTAGATATATAAAAAATTTATTGAACTTTTCACCGTCATTTACCCACCTCCTAGGACAATTTGGAAATTCACATAAAACGTAATTTTACCGCTTCTGTGAGTGGAATTTCAAAAATCAGAGATACACAGTTAATATAAATGACTAAAATTTGGTTCAATGAGATTAAAATAATTTTTGGTGAATAATAACTTTTTTACTTTTATTTACAACGGTTAAAAGTAAATAGGGTAATTAAGGGTAAAAATGATACTATTATTACACTAACACATGTCCTAATTTTATTGGATAAGTGAAATTAGACCAAAAACAACCTCAGGAAAATAATATGACCATTTATGTCAACTTGGATTAGATTAGGACATTTATTATTAATTTATTTAAAGATGGGTTAAAATAGTTAAAATCAAAGTTTAATTAATAATTCATTTTTAATATATTGTTATACATAAGATAAATTCGACTATAAATATTCATTATAAAGCTAAAAATATTTCCTACCTAATGGTATTTTATTTATAATTTTTAGACATTATATAATTTATGTTATTTATTACACAATGGTGATGCAGTAATTACCTAAATAATGAAATATTCAAATAATTGATATTATAAATACCCAAATAAATGTAATTTGAGGCTTTTTATGAATTAAACTAATTTTATAGGTTAATAGGATATGTTATTATTGATTTAATTAACTCTGTTCTAATCTAATCATGCTGTTATGACTTTCAAAAAAATCAATGACCAAATAGTGTCAAAATTGACATAAAATATTTTTTTACAAAACATATTATATTATTAATTGTTATTTTGTTCCTAAAAATCTAAGGATCTTCCAAATGACTTAGATAAGGATATATATATTATTAATGAACCACTTGGGGTTCGTTTGTCTTGTTATTGTAAGTTTATTAACCATATAGTGTAAGAAAAACAAGAAGACATGGTAAAAGTTAAACTATTTAACTTAGAGTTAAATCTAAATGATAATGTTAAAATAGTAACATAAACTTGTCTAAAATCTATTGGCTGAAAGGATTTCTAACCATACCCACTTTAGCTTCGAAATAAATCAATTTTCAGCTATTATAAACTGAATATTACTTTATTATAAAATAATATTTTAAGTTTTTTCAAAGGTGCCCCTCTCCTCCCTTATAAAAAGGGCACCCCTTCCTTATTCTCTTCACACCCTTTTTAGCCTTGAAGCTCGGACAAACCCTACCCATTTCTCTTCTAAACTTTCCTTGAAACATTCTGGTGGTTCTGTTCTTCTCACAAGACCAACTATACTTCCATAAGAGGAAGCTTAAAGGAGGTTCGTCAAAGAAGAGGTAATCTCTTCTTCTGATTCTCTCATTTTTCTTTCTTCTTCGACATCTTCTTATTTGGTTGTATCATTATAAAGTAAAAACATCAGTATTAAATATATACTTATATGGTATTATAAATATTAAAAAACCATATTTTACCTTCTATCCATCCTACAGAAAACGAAATCACTGTGCGTGCATACGTACGAAATACCGTCTCCACACCGTGGTGTAATATGTTTTCGACCACCACCTTACATGGATGGGTATAATGGTTTAAATAAATAACTATATATTATTATTTTAAAGTGATTTTTATTCTGAAATTGTATACATACAATTCAATACAATTCCACAATCATGGGAACGATATCATTGCTCGTACGTACGTTTGGACTCCCGTTTCCATGATGCGATGAGATTCATTCTCCATGTTAACCATTCATGAATGATTATAAAGTATATATAATAAGTAATCATGAAATATATTACATAATAATGATACTGTATTTATGTATATATATATGTATTTCATCTACTTAATTCCATTCAATTCAATATGGAAACAAAAACAGCATTCATACGTATGTACAGCCTACCGTCTACATGAACGGTGTATTTCCTTCCATTTGTCGGTCTATTATATATATATATATATATATGTATATGATGAATATATATTACATATAAATCATGTTTTACATTCTGGAATTAGGTAAAGTAGGATATAAGTAATAATATCAAGAACAACAATTCCAAACATGTACGATAAATAAAACGATTTTACCCAAAAAGCTGATTTAACATGGAACTTACAAAAGAACGGGTAATATAAAGTCATAAGTGGACCATATATGATATCATAACAATGAATATGATTCTATAATAAGTCAATGACATTATTTAAATCATTATATAAGATGTTCGGATACGTACAAAGCATATCAGACCTAAGGTAAGGGATAACTTTTCCAATCTCATTTTTATCTGAGATTGTTTATTCATAAGTATTTATTGTGTTTTTTGTTATCATCCATGACCCTATTTTATAAAAATGTTTTCTTGTATGTTTAATATTGTTTCTACCCATTTTTTACTTTTACCACATGTTATGGAAGGAATCTTTATTTTGTTTACCATGCGAAGTACTTTTTGACTTTTCTGAAAAAAAGTATGAGGAAAATGTTATTTTTAACTTATACGGCATAAACGGATTTTTACGGTTTCATAATGCCACATTTTCATGAAGCTTACTCTACAATATTTTAGGATTATTTTAAAAAAAATCATTTTCTTTTAAAATTGAAAGGAATTTTGTGAAAAGAAAATGATTTTGAAGAAGAAAGGATATTTTCCTCAAGAATTCATTTCATGTGCTTTTAAAAAACCATTTTCCATCTAAGATGACATTATTTCATATGTGTATGTTTCAAGTATAATGTCTCTATTATTTAACTGATTTTACTTCTCTCAAGATGAAATTATATACATTTGTTTTATATGGATTTTGTTATGATGGAATGATGTTTATGAAACCCATTTTATTCCTTGGGTTATGATGAATGTTTTATGTTTATTCTATGGCACAAGTAAGAATGATTTCATTATGAGATGGGTGGGACCTATATCTCCCTCCAATATGTTGGGTAAATATTTATATCTCATTAGATAGACAGGTCTGGAACGGTAAGTTAATCCGTTTCAATGTTACATGACTGGAACGAGGAGTGAACTCGATTCAGAATGGGACTTTGTCCATTAAGATGGTCTTGGCAGCAATGCCTTGACTACTATGGAAATCATAACATGTGATTAATTAATGCCACAATTCCATGTTTTATTACCATGCTAGTTTATCATGACTAATGTTCTTTTATGATCTATGCTTTGTGTACTTCCAAGATTTATGTTGTTGCTCAAGATTTTGATGTTCAGATTTTATGTTCATGTTTTTGCATTCAAATTTTAATGGATTGTTTTATGTTCTCTATGCTTACCCTTACTGAGCATTTGAGCTCACCATTTATATGTTTTCTTTTCCCCAGGATTTAAAGAATGGTTTTAGGTAAGAAAACAAAAGGGGAAGATCTTTATGGGAGATTTTGAAGATCATTCACCATGATTAGAAGATTATTTTCGGAGTTTCCAAAGACACTAAACTATAACGGTCCTTGTGTGTATGTTTTCGTTATGTATCAAGTATTCCCCAAAAGTAATGTATTTTCCATGCACGTCAAGCTTTGGGTCTCTACAATTGGTATCAGAGGAAAGGTTTAGTTAACCATTGGAAACTAGGATGCAAAAACATTAGTGAGATCCCTAGAGATATTTCTAAGGTATGTCTAGGAATGTTCGTAAGGCTAAGTATAAGTATAGGTTATAGTCCTAGAATTATGGTTATGATATTAGAATTAAACCTAGGATGTTAGATATTGAAGGTAATCCCCCTTTATTATGTTCTTTTCCTAGCTAGATTTTTGCCTCACACACTATTCTTTTTGGGTTTTAGATGATGGATGGAACCCAAAGGAACCGTGTTGATCAATGTAATTGACACGACACTGATTGTCCTCTTGAGCAACCAAATGTGATGGGAGATGGAGTGAAAAATATTATATCTATACTTAAACAAGATATGAATCATTCTGGATTTCCACATGATCAGATAAGGGAACAATATTCTATTGAGTCCTTCATGAGGCAACGTCCACTGTCTTTCAAGGGGTCTTCTGATTCACTTGTTGCAGAACAATGGATCAGTACCATTGAAAAGATATTTTCCATACTTCGCTATTCAGAACATGAAAAAGTAATTTTAGCTGTTTACCATTTAGAAGGTGAAGAAGACCAATGGTGGACTCTAATTAAGAATACAAGGCCCCTAGATGAAATTGAATCCATGGATTGGGATGAGTTAAAGAACTTGTTTTTCAGTAAGTACTCCCCTCATATTCTTCGAACAAAGATGAAAAAGGAGTTTCTTGAGCTTAACCAGAAGGATGATGAATCTGTGTGAATATACGAAGCGAATTTTACAAGAATTGAAAGGTATGAATCTAGATTTATCATCCAAACTGAAAGTAAAGTTGGTCGATTTTTCAATGGCCTAAAACCAAGTCTTCGAAGTAAATTAGCTAAAATAGACTTCAGGAGCTATGAAGAAATTGTGCGTTGTGCTATCAATGTAGAACTGGAAGTTGGTGTAACATATCCATATCATGGTTTTAACAAGAAACGAAAGATGGAGTTCAAGGAGGAATCTCATAATAATGGTGGAAAGAAGATGTATGTTTCTTTATACTCAAAGTGTGGAAAGAAGCATGGTGGAGATTGTAATAAAGGGACTAGAAAATGTTTTAAGTGTGGAAAATAAGGTCATCAAGTAGCTGAGTGTTGAAGTAATGTAAAAAGGGTTGCTAATGATGTGAATAAAGAAAAGAATGCAGAGAACGCACCACCAACACTTCAATGATTCAAGTGCAAGGAAATGGGGCATTATGCTAATCAATTCCCTAATCCAAGGGTTAATGATGATCAACGTGAGAAACCTTTTAAGGAAAAGGATAAAGGGAAGTCACATGTGAGCACTGTTTTTTATGTTGAGTGTGACAATGATGTTTTGTAATGTCTAAGTGTTTATGTAATGGGATTTCAAAATAGTATCATGGAACCTCATTTATAGTATTGTGGAATTTTGAAATATCTATGTATTGGTCCATTGTTGTTTTCAATAAGAATATGGTAACAGTAACTATGAAAAGTGATTAAAATATTTTGGAAAGCAGATGATATGCGCATAATAAATAAATAAGGAGAAAATGAAATGTTTGATAGAATTCATGAGCTCCTGACAGATATAAGGAAAAAGTTATATCATGGTTTGAGTATATAGAATTTTTGGATTTTTGTATGTGGAAAGAGTTAACTTTTGACAGCATTCATGTTTTCACTAAGATTCAATGGGTATTCATTTTTTCAAGAGAATATATGATTAAGGCCTTTGAATGTTTGGAATGTGACCAATAAGACATATTTTATGATATATGGGGATCAACGATGGTATTAACCTACTTGTTATATGAACTCTCTGGTAATCGTTTTCACTATAATATGAGATTGGACAGAAGTATTATGGATAAGCCTAAAGATTGGAATGGATTATGTTGGACATAAGTTATTATTGTTTAAGGCAAGAACATTTTCGATATTATTGATGGAAAGTTATAATAATGTTGTTTTAGAAAAAGGACAACCTGCAGAACATGCGACAACCTGTTGTGCCAGACAAGGCTATAGGAATCGAACCCACAACTGAAGTGAGACAGGCCTTTATCACCTACCACTGGCCCACAGGAAGTCCCTATTTAGAAGAAACAAGTTTTATTATATTAAGCAGTATGATATATGAAGTATAAGTCCATTTTAGGAACCATATATTATTAATCTCACTATAGATGGACTTATGTATTTTTGATAACTTTTTCTAACCTTTTGTTTGAGACAGATGGAATGACCCATCATTCTATCACATGATCTGAAAACACTTCACAAATGACAAATTCAGCTTCATTTCTTTATGAGATAAAGTGGAAATTGTCCAAGGAACGACCAACGGTGAGATTGTACCAAAATCAAGAAAGTATTTCTTCTAATTCCAATTTCTTCAACTTTAGGGAAATGATCTTGAAAACCAAAAATGTTTGTCCTAGTGACCTTATATCCTATGAATCAGATGGTACCTTAGATCATCATAAATCTATGGCTTTTTGATTGTTGGATTTTTTATAGCCATGTTCACTACCACTCTCTATTAGAACATGATGGTTAGATTTCTCTTCCATATCCATATTTTCACCTGTCTTCTCCTATGTAGAAAGCCAGTGATTAGTTAATTTGGGAAACCTTTACGTTTCATACTTTAGTTTTTAATGATTTGTTTTAGTATCCCTTTTTACGATGTGGGTTTCTATTAAAGAAACTTTCAAGTAGTAAACCCTTTATAACCACGAAGAATTTCAAGGGCGAAATTCATTTTATGGGGGTATATGTAACACCCCGAGATTTTATGAGATATATTATTTTTAATTTATTTGATGTATTCTATTGTACACCATGATTAGTTTTTACTATACACAATACCGTATTAGCTTGCAGTATACGAAACACTATTCTTTTCAAGTGTTACACACAATTTCAAGTTTGTTTTGTAGAAATTATTCTATGCAACATTAAGTATAGATTTTGATTAATGCATAAATGAAATATGTTTTGATTATGTTATATGCAACACCAAATAGAGATTTCACTACACGCATCCCAAACATGACTTGCATTACATGCAATCAAGAACTTCTTCGATAACATGTGCAGTATGCAATACTGAGTTTCACTAAATGAGATATTATTATAATATTACTATGAACTAGCCGTTATGAATAGTAATACCCAATTTTTGAAATTTTATAAATTTTATATTTCAAAATGGACTTCATTTTTGGATTCGGAATATCAAAATAAGCCTAGGGTGAATTTTTGGTATTTTTCTGAAAACATTCAATTTTTTATGAATAGTGAAAACACTAGGTTACTATTAAAAAACTGGATTTTTATTTAAATAATTATTTATTTTATTTAAATTTATTTTATGTCAAAATTGATACATAATACCTATATATGTTCAATGTAATTTATTGGAGTCATTTTATAATAATTTTTGATATATAAGAATTTTATTGAACTTTTCACCGTCTTTTACCCACCTCCTAGGAGAATTTGGAAATTCACATAAAACATAATTTTACCGCTTCTGTGAGTGGAATTTTGAAAATCTGAGAGACATGGTTAATGTCAAGGACTAAAATTTGGTTCAATGAGATGAAAATAATTTTTGGTAAATAGCAACTTTTTACTTTTATTTACCACGGTTGAAATTAAATAGGGTAATTAAGAGTATAAATGATATTATTATTACCCAAAAACATTTAATAATTCTATTGGATAAGTGTAATTCGACTAAAAACAACCTTAAAAATAAAATATTACCATTTAAGTCCACATGGATTAGATTAGGACATTTATTATTAATTTATTTAAAAGAAGGGTTAAAATAGTTAAAGTCAATGTTTAATAACTAATTCATTTTTAGTATAGGGTTATACATAAGATAAATTCGACTATAAATATTAATTATAAAGATAAAAAGATTTCATACCTAATGGTATTTTATTTATAATTTTTAGACATTAAATAATTTATGTTATTTATGACACAATGGTGATGCAGTAATTACCCAAATAATGAAATATTAAAATAATTGATATTATAAATACCAAAATAAATGTAATTTGAGACTTTTTATGAATTAAACTAATTTTATAGGTTAATATGACATGCTAATATTGATTTAATTAATGTTTTTCGAACTAATCATGCCGTTATGATTTTCAAAAAAAATCAATTACTAAATAGTGTCAAAATTGACATAATATAGTTTTTTTAAAATATTATATCATTAATTGTTATTTTATTACTAAAAATATAATGTTCTGCCAAATGACTCAGATAAGGATATATATATTAATAATGAACCTCTTGGGGTTCTTTTGGCTTGTTATTGTATGTTTATTAACCATATAGTGTAAGTAAACAAGAAGACACAGTAAAAGCTAAATTATTTAACGTAGAGTTAAATATAAATGATAAAGTTAAAATTGTAACCTAAACTTGTCTAAAATATATTGGTTGAGATGATTTTGACCAATAACCACATTATCTTCTAAATAAATTAATTTTCAGCTATTATAAACTGAATATGACTTTATGATAAAATAATATTTTATGTTTTTCCAAAGGTTCCCCTCTCCTCCCTTAAAAAAAGAGCACCCCTTCCCTCTTCTCTTCACACACTTTTGAGCCTCGAAGCTCGGCCAACCCCTGACCATTTAACATCTCCACTTCCCTAGAAACATTCTGGAGGTTCTGGTCTTCTCAAAAGACCAACTCTACTTCCATAAGTGGAAGCTTAAAGAGGTGCGTCGAAGAAGAGGTAATCTCTTCTTCCGATTCTCTCATGTTTCTTTCTTCTTCGACTTCTTCTTCTTTGATTGTCTCATTATAAAGTAATAACATCAGTATTACTTATATACTTATATGTTATATAAATAGGAAACAACCCTATTTTACCTTCAATCCATCCTACGGAAAACAAAATCACCGCGCGTGCGTACGTACGGAATACCGTCTTCACGCCATGGTGTAATCTGTTTTCGACCACCATCTTACATGGATTGGTATAATGGTGTTAATATATAACTCTATATGACTATTTTAAAGTGATATTGATTCTGAAATATTATACATACACTTCAATAAAATTCCACGATCATGGAAATGATATCATCGCTCGTGCCTATGTACGGACTACCGTCTCCACGACGCGATGAGATTCATTCTCCATGTTAACCATTCATGAATGATTATAAAGTATATATAATAAGTAATCATGAAATATAAGAAATAATAATGATACTATATTTATGTCATCTACTTAATTCCGTTCAATTCAATATGGAAACGAAAACAACGTTCATGCGTATGTACGACCTACCGTCTCCATGAACGGTGTATTTCCTTCCATTTATCGATCTATCATATATATATGTATATTATGAATATATATTACATATAAATCATGTTTTACATTCTGTAATTAAGTAAATCAGGATATAAGTAATAATATCAGGAACAACAAGTCCAAACATGTACGATAAATAAAATGATTTTACCCAAAATACTGCTTTAACATGGAACTTAAAAAAACGGGTAATATAAAGTCTTAAGTGAACCATATATGATATCATAACAATTAATATGATTCTGTAATAAGTCAATGACATTATTTAAATAATTATACAGGACGTTCGGATACGTACGAAGCATATCAGACCTAAGGTAAGGGATAACTTTTCCTACCTCGTTTTTTTCCGAGATTGTTTATTCGTAAGTATTTACTGTGTTTTTTGTTTTCATCCATGTCCCTGTTTTCTAAAAATGTTTTCATTTAAGTTTAATGTCCTTTATACCCATTTATGACTTTTACCACATGTTATGTAAGGAATCATTATTTTGATTACCATACGAAGAACTTTTTGACTTTTCTGACAAAAGTACGAGGAAAATGTTATTTTTAACTTATACGGCATGAACAGATTTTTACGGTTTCATAACGCCTCATTTTCATGAATCTTCCTCTAAAAATTTTAGGATTATTTTCAACAATATAATTTTCTTTTAAAATTGAATGGGATTTTGTGAAATGAAAATTATTTTGAAGAAAAAAGGATATTTTCCTCAATAATTCATTTCAAGTGTTTTATCAAAACCATTTTCCATCTAAGATGACATTATTTCATATGTGTATGTTTCAAGTATAATGTCTCCATGATTTACATGGTTTACTTCTCTTATGATGAAATTATATCCATTTGTTTTATATGGATTATGTTATGATGGGATGATGTTTATGAAACCCATTTTATTCCTTGGGTTATGATGAATGTTTTATATTTATTCTGTGGAACAAGTAAGAATGTTTTAATTATGAGATGGATGGGACCTATATCTCCCTCCAATTAATTGGGTAAATATTTATATCTCATGAGATAGACATGGCTGGAAAGGTAAGTTAATCTGGTTCAGTGTTATAGGACTGGAACAAGGAGTGAACTCGATTCAGAATGGGATTTTGTCCACAAAGATGGTCTTGGAAGCAATGCCTTAACTACTATTGAAATCAAAACATGTGATTAATGGATGCCACTGTAACATGTTTTTTTACCATGATAGTTTATCATGACTAATGTTCCTTTATTATCTATGATTTGTGTACTTCTAGGATTTATGTCGTTGCTCATGATTTTGATGTTCAGATTTTATATTCAAGTTTTTGCATTCAAATTTTTATGGATTGTTTTATGTTCTCTATGATTACCCTTACTGAGAATTTGAGCTCACCCTTTATATATTTTCTTTTCCCCAGGATTTAAAGAAAGGTTTTAGGTATGAAAACAAAAGGGGATGATCATTATGGGAGATGTTGAAGATCTTTCACCATGATTAGAAGATTATTTTTCGAGTTTCCAAAGAAACTAAACTATTACAGTCCTTGTGTTTCTGATTTCGTTATGTATCATGTATTCCGCAAAAGTAATTTAATTTCCATGTATGTCAAGCTTTGGGTCTCGACAGTTGGTATCAGAGGAAAGGATTATTTAACCTTAGGAAACTAGGATGCGAAAACATTTGTGAGATCCCAAGAGATATTTATAAGGAATGTCTAGGGTTGTCCCTGAGGTTAAGTATAAGTATAGGTTATAGTCCTATAATTATGGTAACAATATTAGAATTAAACCTAAGATGTTAGATATTGAAGGTACTCCCCCTTTATCATGTTGTTTTCCTAGTATGATTTTTTCCTCTCACAATGTTCTTTTTGGGTTTTAGACTATGGCTGGATCCCAAAGGAACTGTCTTGATCAATGTAATGAACAATGCAATGATTTTCCTCTCGAGAAACCAAATGTGATTGGAGATGGAGTGAAAAATACTATTGCTATACTTACACAAGATATGAATCATTCTGGATTTCCAAATGATCAGTGAAGGGAACAATATTCTATTGAGTCCATCATGAGGCAACGTCCACCATATTTCAATGGGTCTTATGATCCACTTATTGCTGAACAATGGACCAAAACCATTGAAATGATATTTTCCATAATTCGATGTTCAGAACATGAAAATTTCATTTTAGCTGTTTACCATTTAGAAGGTGAAGCATACCGGTGGTGGACTCTAATTAAGAATACAAGGCCCCCATATGGAATTGAATCCATGGAATGGGACGAGTTCAAGAACTTGTTTTTCAGTAAGTACTTCCCTCGTAATCTTCGAACAAAGATGGAAAATGAGTTTCTTGAGCTTAAGCAGAAGGATGATGAATCTGTTGGTATATATGAAGAAAATTTTACAAGACTTGCAAGGTATGCATCTGGCTTTATCATCCAACCTGAATGGAAAGTTGATTGATTTTTCAATGGCTTAAAACCAAGTCTTCGAAGGGCATTAACTGTAAGAGACTTCAGTAGCAATGAAGAAATTGTGCGTTGTGCAATCAAGGTAGAACTGGATGTTGGTGTAACATATCCATATCATGGTTTTGACAAGAAACAAAAGATGGAGTTCAAGGAGGAATCTCATAATAATGGTGGAAAGAAGATAAATGTTTCTTTATTCTCAAAGTGTGGAAATAATCATGGTGGTGACTGTCTTAAAGGGACTAGAAAATGTTTTAAGTGTGGAAAAGAAGGTCATCGAGTAGCTGAGTGTCGAAGAAATGGAAAAAGGGTTGCTAATGATGTGAATAAAGAAAAGACTATAGAGAATGCACCACCAACACTTCAATGCTTCAAGTGAAAAGAAATGGGGCATTATGCTAATCAATGCCCTAATCATAGGGTTAATGATGATCAACGTGAGCAACCTCTTCAAGAAAAGAACAAAGGGAAGTCACATGCGATCACTATTTGTGAAGTTGAGTATGAAAATGATGTTGTGTAATGATTAAGTGTTTATGTAAGGGGATTTCAAAAAATTATCATGGAATCCCATTTATAGTATCGTGGAATTTTGAAATATCTGTGTATTGGTCCATTGTGGGTTTCTATAAGAATATGGTACCGGTAACCATAAAAAGTGATTCAAATATTTTGGAAAGTAGATGATCTGCGCATAATGAAGGGATAAGGATAAAATGAAATGTTTGACAATATTCATGAGCTAATGACTGATATAAGGAAAAAGTTATATCATGGTTTGAGTATATAGAATTTTTTGATTTTTGTATGTGGAAAGAGTTAACTTTTGACATCATTCATGTTTTCACTAAGATTCAATGGGTATTCATTTTTTCAAGAGAATATATGATTAAGGCCTTCGAATGTTTGGAATATGACCAACAAGACATATTTTATGATATATGGGGATCAACGATGGTATTAACAAGCTTTTTATATGAACTCTCTGGTAATCATTTTCACTATAATATGAGATTAGACGTCAGTATTTTGGATAAGCCTAAAGATTGAAATGGATTATGTTTGACATAAGTTAGTATTGTTTAAGGCTAGAACTTTTTTGATATTATTGATGGAAAGTAATAATAGTGTTGTTTTAGAAAAAGGACAACCTGTAGAATGGGCGACAACCCGTCGCGTCGGACAAGGCTATGGGAATCGAACCCACAACTGATGTGCGACATGCCTTTATCGCCTACTGCTGGCCTACAAGATGTCCCTGTTTAGTAGAAACCAGTTTTATTTTATTAAGCATTATGATATATGAAGTATAAGTCCATTTTAGGAACCATATATGATTAATCTCACTATATATGGACTTTTGTATTTTTGATAACTTTTTCTAAACTTTTTCATTGAGATAGATGGAATGACCCATCATTCTATCACATGATCTACAAACACTTCATGAATGTCAAATTCAACTTCATTTCTTTAAAAGATGAAGTAGAAATTGTCCAAGTAACAACCAACAGTGAGACTGTACCAAAATCAAGAAAATATTTCTTCTAATATCAATTTCATAAACTTTAGGGAAATGATCTGGAAAACCAAAAATGTTGTCCTAGTGCCCTTATATCCGATGAATCAGATAGTACCTTAGATCCTCACGAATCTATGGCTTTGTGATTGTTGGATTTTTCATACCCATGTTTAGTACCACTCTCCATCAGAACATTATGGTTAGATTTCTCTTCCATATCCATATTTTCACCTAGGTTCTCCTGTGTGGAAACACAATGATTAGTTAATTTGGGTAACCATTACATTTTATACTTTAGTTTTTAAATATTGGTTTTAGTATCCATTTTTACGATGTGGGTTTCTATGAATGAAACTTTCAAGTAGTAAACCCTTTATAACCACGATTAATTTCAAGGGTGAAATTCATTTTAAGGGGGGTAGAATGTAACACCCCGAGATTTTATGAGATATATATTTTTTAATTTCTTTGATGTCTTATATTGTACACAAAGATTAGTTTGTACTATACGAAATACCGTATTAGCTTGCAGTATATGATACACTATTCTTGGCAAGTGTTTCACACAATTTCAAGTATGTTTTATAGAAATAATTCTACGCAACATTAAGTATAGATTCTTTTAATGTATAAATGAAATAAGTTTTGATTATGTTATACGCAACACCAAACAGAGCTTTCACTACACGCAGCCCTGACTTGGCTTTCATTACACGCAATCAAGACCTTCTTCGATAGCGTGTGCAGTACGCAATACCATGTTTCATTAAACAAGATATTATTATAATATTACTATGAACTAGCTGTTATGAATAGTAATACCCACTTTTTGGAATTTTATAAATTTTATCTTTCAAAATGGACTTTATTTTTGGATTTGGAATATAAAAATAAGCATAGGGTGAATTTGTGGTATTTTTTTGAAAAATTTAATTTTTGATGAATAGTGAAAACACTGGGTTACTATTTAAAAACCGACTTTTCATTTAATTAATTAATTATTTTATTTTAATTTATTTTAGGTCAAAATTGATGAATAATACTTATATAAGTTTAATGTAATTTATTGGATTCATTCTATAATAATTATAGATATATAAATATATTATTGAACTTTTCACCGTCTTTTACCCACCTCCTCGGAGAATTTGGAAATTCACATAAAACATAATTTTACCGCTTCTGGGAGTGGAATTTAGATAATCTGAGTGACACGGTTAATATCACTGACTAAAATTCGGTTCAATGAGATGAAAATAATTTTTGGGGAATAGTAACTTCATACTTTTATTTACCACGGTTAAAAGTAAATAGGGAAATTAAGGGTGAAAATGATATTATTATTACCCTAAAACATGTCTTAATTCTATTGGATAAGTGTAAATCAACCAAAAACAACCTTAGGATTAAAATATGGCCATTTAGGCCAACTTGGATTAGATTAGGACATTTATTATTAATTTATTTAAAGAAGCGTTATAATAGTTAAAATCAAAGTTTAGTAACTAATTCACTTTTAATATTTGGATATACATAAGATAAATTCAACTATAAATATTAATTAGAAAGATAAAAATATTTCCTACCTAATGGTATTTTATTTATAATTTTTAGGAATTAAATAATATATGTTATTTATGACACAATGGTGATGCATTAATTACCTAAATAATGAAATATTAAAATAATTGATATTATAAATACCCAAATAAATTTAATTTGAAACTTTTTATGAATTCAACTGATTTTATAGGTTAATATGACATGTTAGTATTGATTTAATTAACTTTTTTCAAACTAATAATGCTGTTATGATTTTCAAATAAAATCAATTACCAAATAGTGTCAAAATTAACATAAAATAGTTATTAAGAAAAATATTATATTATTAATTGTTATTATATTCCTAAAAATCTAAGGTTAGGCCAAATGAGTTATATAAGTATATATATACTAATAATGAACCATATGGCATTCTTTTGGCTTGTTATTGTACGTTTATTAACAATATAGTGTAAGAAAACAAGAAGACACTGTAAATGTTAAATTATTTAACTTAGAGTTAAATCTAAATTATAAGGTTAAATTTGTAACCCAAACTTGTCTAAAATCTATTGGTTGAGATCATTTTGACCCATCCCCACTTTAGCTTCGAAATAAATCAATTTTCTGCTATTATAAACCAAATATGACTTTATTATAAAATAATATTTTATGTTTTTCCAAAGGTGCCCCTCTCCTCCCTTATAAAAAGGGCACCCCTTATCTCTTCTCATCGCACCCTTTTGAACCTTTAATCTCAGAAAACCCCTGCCCATTTTTCTTCTCCAGTTCCCTAGAAACATTCTGGAGGTTTTGGTCTTCTCAAAAGACCAACTATACTTCCATAAGAGGAAGCTTAAAAGAGTTGCGTCGAAGAAGAGGTAATCTCTTCTTCTGATTCTCTCATGTTTCTTTCTTTTTCGACTTCTTATACATTGGTTGTCTGATTATAAAGTAATAACATCAGTATTAATTATGTAACGAACCGAAATTTTGAATAAATATTGTTTCCTAATTTTGTGTGTTATTTTATTTTTTATACTCAACAAAAATGTTTCATTTGATAACATGAGTATAATTAAAATGAGACCATTGGGCTTTGACTGTTATATGACCATTGGTCAATATGACCACTGGAAACTAAACGTTTTGATTATTGCCTTTAAATACAAGTAATCGTGGTTAATTATTATAGAAAGAAGATTCGATGGCCTCACCCAGTAGTCTTGGACCGATCGAAGCCCATCTAACAGAACTCGGGAAGGAGGTAGCACCACTGGGCTTTGCTCTAGACCAAGCCCAAGTTGAACTTCATTGTGTGAAGCTAGAACGGAATCGCCTTTGCGAGAAGTTCAAACTAATAGAAATTGTTACTCGTGCGATGTTAGCCGAGCCTCCCTCGGATTATCTCACCTTAGCACACCTTACACTTAGGACCTATGCTGGTGTGATAAGGGGATATGTTAGGAGACCGTAACTGCCTTGTGTAATCCTTTGTTTTAAATAAAAACTGGGATTTCTTCTTATGATGAAGTTTATGAATTTTCAAATGACCGGATAAATATAGTATGCATATTTTTGATGAATTTTAGAAAAAGGATATTTTAAAAATGGTTGTGTAAACCCTAAATAAATAAAAATGTGTAATGATTTTTGAAAAATGGTCTTCTACAATTATGTTCAGTATGAAATTCAGAGTCTAATAAGATCAACTTAATTTTTGATGAATAGTAAATTATGAATGGTGATTTTATGATTAGGATTAGTAATGTGTCCAAATGGATTAGTAATCTCACTTAAAGAAAGTATTAATATAATCTAGGCACCTTGATTAAGTAATGTGATTCAATAAAATGGTTAAATAACGGTTTCCTAAATTTTTATTCAAGTAGTAGTTTTTTAGGGTGAATAGTTTTTTTTTAATTAAAAATTTAAATAAAAATAGTTAGAAAATTATTTTTATAAAACAGATTTCATTTTTGAACTCAGAGCACCGATATTATGCTATGGTAATTTTTGGGGTTTTTTCTGAAAAAATGAATTTTCGGTGAATAGTGTTTTTATTTAAAAATTAAATTAAAAATATTTAGAAAATTATTTTACAAAATGGAGGTCATATTTGTAATCAGAACGTTGATATTTGGTTAAGGTGAAATTTTGGGATTATTCTGAGAAAGTTGAATTTTCGATGAATAGTGAAAACACAGTTTTTAAGTTACGGGTGTCTAATGACATCATTAAATGATGTATTAAGTATGTAATCAATATGGTCGACTTACTAATAGTAAGATAAGGTATGAGGTGTCCCAAGTGGCCAATACCATGGGAAAATACCACGGGCAAGCCCATGGTTTTTCCAAAACCACTAATGAGGTGTCCCTTGGCCATTAATGCCTTGTCCCCTCACTTTCCCTATAAATACCAAGCCATCCTCTCATCCATTCGACTCCCCACTCTCCTCCAACGAAGTTCTGGTCTCATTACCTCCCAAGGAGTCCTCCCATGGTGCCCCCATTCCCTCAAGTTCCCAACCTTTGAGTTTTAAGAGTTATGTTTTAAGGTAAGGGATCCGACCTCTCTCTTTCATTTCAAGTAATCTCTTTTATGTCATTCCTTTTATGCTACATGTTCTTATGTTGGAGGATGTTCTTTTATACTCCTATTACTGCCCTTTTTATGTTCATATAATGAGATATCCCCTCTTAGTCTCATTATTTCGTTTTATGATGTTTTAAGTGAAGCCGTTAGGCTGCCGGAATTTTTGTAACAGATTCTTTCTCCCTTCTCATCTTTCAAGATCTATTTTCATGTAAAGTATTTCATGTTCCTTTTTATTATGTTGGGGTATGATCTCTAAATTTATCATACTGATCTTCTATGATCATATGATGATAGACCCCATTTTATCTCTTCAATTCAGTATTTTGAAGTTTTAAGTGGCGCCGTTAGGCTGCCGAATTTTTAAGTGGTTCTTCACCCTTCTCGTTTTGAAGTTCTACTTTCATGTCAATTCTTTCAAGTTCCTTTTTGTTATGTTGGGGTATGATCTCTATATCTATCATACTGGACTCTTATGTTCATATGATGAGAGACCCCATTTGATCTCTTCAATTCAGTATTTTGAAGTTTTAAGTGGCGCCGTTAGGCTGCCGAATTTTTAAGTGGTTCTTCACCATTCTCGTTTTGAAGTTCTACTTTCATTTCAATTCATTCAAGTTCCTTTTTGTTATGTTGGGGTATGATCTCTATATCTATCATACTGGACTCTTATGTTCATATTATGAGAGACCCCATTTGATCTCATCAATTCAGTGTTTTGATGTTTTAAGTGGCGTCGTTCGGCTGCCGAATTTTTAGGGGATTCTTTCACCCTTCTCATTCTTTTCAAAGTTCTACTTTCATGTCAAGTCTTTCAAGTTCCTTTTTAATTATGTTGGGGAATTATCTCTATATCTATCATACTGAAATCTTATTTTCACATGATGAGAGACCTTATTTGATCTTTTCAAATCATTTTTGTTGAAGTTGAAGTAACGCCGTTAGGTTGCCGAACTTTCATAAGAGAAATCTAATTTTTGTCTTCATTCCATGTTTCTCATTTCAAATGGTATGTTCTTGAAATTTCATTACCATGATCATGTGTCCTTCTTATTCTATTTATATACTGTTTTATGGGTCATTTATGAATGTTTGACCCATTTTCCCTCTCTTTTTAATGTCTTCTAAAACCTCATAACATAGTCGTTATGCTGTATAATTTCCATCTCAAAATGTCTCTCTCTTTTTCTAAAGTTCTTTTATATTATTAAGTGAATACTCAAAGATATTTCTTATAAAGGGGTATTCAAATATATACCAAAATTTTATATTTTAAATTCTGGGATTTACATACATGAGACCCACCTTCCTTTTCTGTGGGTTTTAAAGTGACGTAAAGATCATGTCTTTAAAGCAGTTTTTAAAACGTTATGATTATGAAATGAAACCCATTTATTTTATGCTATATGGGTTATTTATGAAATGTTTGATGATGATATATGTGGCTCACATGATAACAAATACAAATTTAAGGGTGCGCCCTGATAGCGCTCCAATGCATTGGGTAATGATGTAACCACTAGAGATTACAATTTTCATGATACCTTGGTAAATAACCTTGGTAATTTTCAAATGACACCTTGGGGATGGACCTTGGTGATATGTTCATGACTGTCTATGTTAAATTATGTAGCCACATCTTCAAGTTATGAAAATGTTATTTTTATTATGATATGCCTCATGATTTCATTCTCATGCCTTAAAGTTCTTTTCATGACCTTATTGAAGTATCTCAAGTTCACATGTAAAATGGTTCTCTTGTTTCCCTTACTGCTCTTTTTGCTCACCCTTTCTTTTGATGTTTTTCCCCATGTTATGTGATGTAGTAATGAACATAGGATGAACATGAGAGGAAGCCATTCAAGTGTTTTAGAAGAATGTTTTTATGTTTTCATGTTTAAAGTTCCTGGTTTCCAAGACACTAATCCTTAAAGATCCCCGGCTTTGTAAAATGTAATGAAAGTCTATGTGATAAAAAGGGGTGGGATGCTATAGTTGGTATCAAAGGATGGTTTAGTTATTTGTGGAAATTAGGATATGAAAACTATAGGAAGAACCCTATGGAAAAGTTAAAAAAATAGGAAATCTTCCTGGTATTTTGGTGAGTATTGAGTAAGGGGTTGCCAAGAAAATACATCCCTGTGTGGATATGAGTAGAGGTGGCTCTGGCACAGATGTACATAGGGGTAAAACCCGAAAACACCGCTTTGAGCTAGACTCGAACGGGAACTGGTACACGACAACGGGCCTTGCTGCACTCTTGGTTACGACACTCCTGGGGGATATGCTTTGGTAAATTCATAAGCTTAGTATGAACCATTGTTAAAGGAACAAAGATAAAATAAAATAAAGATTCACATAAGAATATATGATCATGGATAACCTAGATGGTAACCTAGGGGATCACAAGTTAGGGTATAATTTTCTTCTACAAGTTATCCTTATATGCTTTCAGTTCCTTTTAATGGTTATTGGCTAAGTACTTAAGCCCCTAATTATGCTTTCTCTTCTTAGTTAATGGTGGGAAATGGAAGAACATGTCCAAACAACCAATGTGATAGGAAATGCGAAGATTGTCGTATTAATATGACAGAGATGATTAGGGGATCAAAATATGATTATTATTTTGGAAGATGTTCACTATTTTGGGGACCCTATATGATCGAGGTAAATAGATTACTACGGTATTTTCATTGAAGAGTAAGGTTGACTTATATTTTGAAGAATCGATGAATTTAAGGTGGAATTATAGTAATTTAGGTTACTTATGGGAATGATTAGCCTATCTTGGGTAAAATATGTTTAGGTTATATAATTTTGTTATAAGATGTTAGGAGTGGTTAATGTTGTTTAGAGATGAACAATGAAATTAATTTCGGAAGACTATGTTATCAAATCCTTCTTGTATTTGGGTTTCAATATTAGTTTGGTTTATTTTGAGGAATTTTAAGGACTGTTATTTATGGAATGGACTATGATGAACTTTGGGTAGTACCATGGAACTTTGAAGATTTAAAAGTAGTTTCCATTCCTATGGGATTATTTCTTTTTGAAGAGTTGTTTTACCTTACCCTTTCTGTTTTTGGGATAATGTTTAAAGATAGAAGAAATAGATAGTTAATATTTTGTGGATTATGACGATGATTCTTGTGTTTTTATGAGACCAAGTTGTTTTGAATGCTCATAGTTTGGAGAAAAGATTAGTTTTGGGTAGAAACTTATTAAAGGATTAAACTCTATGTGAAGATAGGTATATTGTAACAGCCCGAGATTTTATGAAAAATATTCTTTTTTTTTATTTTACTAATGTCTTGTGTTATACGCTACACCAAAAGGAGCTTGCACAACACGCATCCTTGACTTGCCTTGCATTACACGCAATCGCAACCTTCCTCGATAGCGTGTGTGGTACGTAATCCTGAGTTTCACGAAACAATGATATGCTATTAAAATATTATTAAAACTAGCCGTTATGAATAGTAATAACCACTTTTTAAATTTTAGAAATTTTAACTCTCAAAATGGACTTCATTTTTGGATTCGGAGTATCGAATTTAGCCTAAGGTGAAATTTTGGTACTTTTCGGATAACTTTCATATTCTGATGAATAGTGAAAATTACTAAATTATAATTAAAAAACAACTTTTTTAATCGAAATAATTAACAGTGATAAATCATTAATTTGAGTGGTTTTAAAGTATATTTAGAATATATTTTTACAATTTAATACAATGTTGGTCATTGGATGTAATTTCACATTTAAACTAGAAATAAACAAATATCAATCTTTTGATAGATATTGTTTCATAAAAACACGCTATTTGTTTTAACAGCGGGATTTAATTATAAAATTAATTAATGAAACTTTTATGTTATGAATTTGGTAAAATAGACTTCATTTTTGAATTCGGAATATGAAATATAGCTTGGGATGAAATTTTGGCATTGTTCTGAAAAACATCAATTTTTTGATGAATAGTGAAACTACTAAGTGGTAGGTTAAAAACTGAATTTTGCATAAAACTTAATTTTACCGCTTCTGTGAATGGAATTTCGAAAATCCGAGAGACACGGTTAATATCAAGGACTAAAATGTGGTTCAATGAGATGAAAATAATTTTTTGGTGAATAGTAACTTTTTACTTTTTTTACCACTGTTAATAGTAAATAGGGTAACTAAGGGCAAATATGATATTAATATTACCCTAACACATGTCCTAATTTTATTGGACAAGTGTAATTCGACCAAAAACAAACTTAGGAATAAATTATGACCATTTAGGCCCACTTGGATTAGATTAGGACATTTATTATTAATTTATTTAAAGAATGGTTAAAATAGTTAAAATCAAAGTTTAATAAGTAAATCATTTTTAATATGGGGTTATACATAAGATCAATTCGACTATAAATATTCATTAGAAATCTAAAAAGATTTCCTACATGATTGTATTTTATTTTTAATTTTTAGACATCAAATAATATAATTTATTTATGACACAAAGATGATGCAGTAATTATCTTATTAATGAAATATTGACATAATTGATAATATAAATACCAAAATAAATGTAATTTAAGACTTTTTATGAATTCCAATAATTTTCTAGGTTACTATGATATATTAGTGTTGATTTAATCATCTTGGTTCGAACATATAATTCTGTTATGACTTTCACAAAAATCATATATCAAATAGTGTCAAAATTGACACAAAATAGTTTTTAAATCAAATATTATATTATTAATTGTTATTTTATTCCTAAAAATATAAGGTTCGGCAAAATGACTTAGATAAGGATATATGTATTAATAATATACAATTTGGGGTTCGTTTGGCATGTTATAGTAAGTTTATTAACCATATAGTGAAAGAAAACAAAAAGACACGGTAAAAGTTAAATTATTTAACTTAGAGTTAAATCTAATTGATAAGGTTAAAATAATACCCTAAACTTGTCTAAATCCTATTGGTTGATAGGATTTCGACCCATCCCCACTTTATCTTCGAAATAAGACCCTTTGGAACCATTATAAACCGATTTTGACTTTAATATAAAATAATATTTGGAGATATTCCTAAGGTGCCCCTCTCCTCCCCTATAAAAGGACACCTCCTTCCCCTCCTCCTCACACCAATTTGAGCACTCAAGCTCGGCCAACCCCTGCCAATTTCTCCTCTCCACTTCCATAGCAACATCCTAGAGGTTCTGGTCTTCCTCAAAGACCAATTTTAGTGCCCTAAGAGGAGGTCTCCAAGAGGCTCTTCAAAGAAGAGGTAATTACCGTTACCAATTCTTTCATCTTTATTTCTTCTTCCACTTCTTCTTCTTAGGTTGTTTCATTATGAAGTAATAACATCAGTATCACTCATATACTGATATGTTATTATAAGTATGAAACAACCCTATTTCACCATCTATCCATCCTACGGAAAAAGAAATCACCGCGCGTGCGTACGTACGGAATACCGTCTCCACGCCGTGGTGTAATCTATTTTCCACCACCACCTTACATGGATGGGTATAATGGTGTAAAGAATAACTATAAATAGTTATTACAACATCATATTGATTCTGATATATTGTATAATCCACTCCACTCCAATTCAATATTTATAGAAATGATATCATCGCTCGTGCGTACGTACGGAATACCGTCTCCACGACGCGATGAGATTCATTCTCCATGTTAACCATTTAAGAATGATTATAATGTATATATAAGAAATAATAATGAAATATATGACATTATAAAGCTACTGGATTTATGTATATATATACCTATGTATGTCATCTACTTACTTCCATTTCAAGACAATAAGGAAAGGAAAACAGCGTTCATGCGTACGTACGGACTACCGTCTCCATGAACGGTGTTTTTCATTTTATTTATCTACCTATTATATATATATATATACTGAATATATATGATATATAAATCATATTTTATATTCTGGAAGTAAGTAAATCATGATATAAGTAATAATGATGTCAAGAACAACAAGTCAAAACACCTACGATAAATGAAACGATTTTACCCAAAACGCTTCTTTAACATGGAATTTACAAAAGAACGGGTAATATAATGTCATAAGTGAACCATATATGATATCATAACAATGAATATGATTCTGTAATAAGTCAATAACATGATTTAAATCATTATACAGTAGGTTCGGACACTTACAAAGCTAGTCGGACCTAAGGTAAGGGAAATATCACAATCTCATTCTTATCCGAGATTGTTTATTCGTAAGTATTTACTGGGGTGTATTTTATCATCCACATCCATGTTCCCTCAATATTTAATATTATTTCCTTCCTTATACAATATTTTATATCCAATTTTACCCTTCGGTAATTTTTTTTTAAAAGATATGACAGGAATCTTTTGTCGTTTTTCGTACGAGGTACTTTTTGACTTTTCCGACAAAAGTACGAGAAGAATGTTTTTTTTAACTTTTACGGCACGAACGGATTTTTACGGTTTTATAAAGCCTTATTTTCATGAAGCCTTCTCCAAAATATTTCATGACTATTTTCAATAAAATCTCTTTCTTTTAAAATTGCATGACGTTTTGTGAAAAGAAATTGATTTTGAAGAAGAAAGGATATTTTCCTCAAGAATTCATTTCAAGTATTTTATCAAAATTATTTCCATCTAAGATAACATAGGGTTCTATTTCTATCCCTATTATTACATTGATTTGGTTATGTTGTGATGGAATTATTTTTATGAATTCCTTTATCTTATATGAATTGTTTTATGATGTCATGTTGTTTAAGAATCCCATTTTTATTACATGGGTTATGCTATGATGTATGGTTTATGATTATGTGGAACACATAAGAAAGGATTCATTATAAGATGGGTGGGACCTATATCTCCCTCCAATGCATTGGGTAAAGATTTTATATCTCATGAGATAGACATGGCTGGAATGGTAGGTTATACCGGTTCAGTGAAACAGGACTGAAACGAGGATTACTCGATTCAGAAAGGGACTTTGTACACTAAGATAGTCTTGGCAATGAGTCTTGACTAACAAGAAATGATTCTCTATGATTATGTGTGTATGCCACAATGAGTAATGTTTTAAGTTATGATTTCATTTCACTACTATGATTTATCCCATGTTATGAAATTATGCTCTCTTTTGCAGGTTAAGATTTCCAAAAAATGTTATGTTCTTATGAAAATTATGTGATTGATATTTCTTTTGTTTACCCTTACTGAGCATTTGAGCTCACCCTTTTATGTTTCCTTTTCCCCAGGATATAAAGAAAGGTTTTAGGTAGAAAAAAAAGAAGATCTTTATGGGAGATATTGAAGATCTTTCACCACGATTAGAAGATTACGTTTCGAGTTTCCAAAGACACTAAACTATTACGATCCTTGTGTGTGTGTTTTTGTTATGTACTAAGTATTCCGCAAAAGTAATGTAATGTCCATGTACGATAAGCTTCGGGTCTCTACAGTTGGTATCAGAGGAAAGGTTTAGTCAACCTTTGGAAACTAGGATGCGAAAACGTTAGTGAGATCCCTAGAGATATTTCTAAGGTATGTCTAGGGATGTCTCTAAGGTTAAGTATACGTATAGGTTATAGTAATAGAATTACGCTAACAATCATAGAATTAAACCTAAGATGTTGGATATTGAAGGTACTCCCCCTTTATTATGTTGTTTTCCCTAGCATGATTTTTGCCTCTCACACTATTATTTATGGGTTTTAGACGATGGCTGGAACCCGAAGGAACCGTGTTGATCAATGCAATGGACAATGTAATGATTGCCCTCCTGAACAAACAAATGTTATGAGAGATGGAGTGAAAAATCTTATTGCTATACTTACAAAAGCTATGAATCATTCTGGACTTCCAAATGAGCAGAGAAGGGAACAATATTCTATTGAGTCCTTCATGAGGCAACGTCCACCTTCTTTCAGTGGGTCTACTGATCCATTAGTTGCTGAACAATGGATTAGTACTACTGAAAAGATATTTTCAGTTCTTCAATGTTCTGAACATGATAAAGTCATCTTAGCAGTATATCGTTTGGAAGGTGAAGCTGATCAATGGTGGAATCTTATCAAGAATACGAGGCCAAGAGATGAAATTGAGTCCATGGAATGGGACGAGTTCAAGAACTTGTTTTTCAGTAAGTACTTCCCTCGTATTCTTCGAACAAAGATGGAGAAAGAGTTTCTTGAACTGAAGCAAAGGGATGATGAATCTGTTGGTACCTATGAAGCAAATTTTACAAGACTTGCAAGGTATGCTTCTGGAATTATCATCCAACCTGAAAGTAAAGTTGATCGATTTTTCAGTGGCTTAAAACCAAGTCTTCGAAGGGCATTAGCTATAAGAGACTTCAGTAGCTATGAAGAAATTGTGCGTTGTGCTATCAAGGTAGAAATGGAAGTTGGTGTTACATATCCATCTCATGGTTTTGACAAGAAATGAAAGATGGAGTTCGAGGAGAAATCTCAGAATAATGGTGGAAAGAAGATGAATGTTTCCTTATGCACAAAGTGTGGAAAGAAGCATGGTGGAGATTGAGGGACTAGAAAATGTTTTAAGTGTGGAAAAGAAGGTCATCGAGCAGCTGAGTGTCGAAGTAATGGAAAAAGGGTTTCTAATGATGTGAATAAAGCAAACACTGCAGAGAACGCACCGCCAACACTTCAATGCTTCAAGTGAAAGGAAATGGGGCATTATGCTAATAATTGCCCAAATCCAAGGGTTAGTGATGATCAACATGAGCAACCACTGAAGGCAAAGGACAAAGGGAAATCACATGCGATCACTATTGGCAATGTTGAATATGACAACGATGTGGTGGAATGATTAAGTGTTTATGTAATGGGATTCCAAAATAATGTTGTATCATGGAATATTGGAATATTTATGTATTGGTCTAATGTGGTATTCAAAGTGATTGAGATATTATGCGCATAATGAAGGGAAAACGAGAAAATGAAATGTTTAACAGTATTCATGAGCTCATGATTGATATAAGGACTAAGTTTGAGTATATAGAATTTTGAGGATTTTTGTATGTGAAAAGTGTTAACTTTTAACTGCATTCATGTTTTCACTAAGGTATTCAAGAGAATACACGATTAAGGACTTTGAATGTTTGGAATGTGACCAACAAAACATATCTTATGATATATGGGGATCGACGATGGTGTTAAATCTCTGGTAATCGTTTTCACTATATTATGAGAGTCGACTGCAGTATTATGGATAAGCCTAAAGATTAGACTGGATTATGTTGGACATAAGTTAGTATTGTTTAAGGATAGAAGATTTTCGATATTATTGATGGGATGTTATAGTAACATAGTTTTAGAAAAAGGGACAACCTGCAGGACGGGCGACAACCCATCGCTTCGGACAAGGCTGTAGGAATCGAACCCACAGCCGAAGTGCGACCGGCCTTTATCGCCTACCACTAGCCTACAGGAAGTCCCTGATTAGTAGAAACTAGTTTTATTATATTAAGCAGTATGATATATGAAGTATAAGTCCATTTTAGGAACCATTTGTGATTAATCTCACTATAGAATGACTTATGTATATTTAATAACTTTTTCTAACCTTTTGTTTGAGACAGATGGAATGACCCATCATTCTATCACATAATCTGCTAACACTTCACAAATAACAAATTCAACTTCATTTATTTAAGAGATGAAGTAGAAATTGTTCAAGGCATGAACAAAAGTGAGATTGTACCAAAATAAAGTAAGTATTTATTTTAAGCAAATTTTCAACTTTAGGGAAATGATCTTGAAAACCAAAAATGTTGTCCTAGTGATCTTATACCTGATGAATCAGATGGTACCTTATATCATCACAAATCTATGGATTTGTGATTACTGGCTTTTCCATAGCCATGTTCTCTACCACTCTCCATCAGAACATGATGGTTAGATTTCTCTTCCATATCCATATTTTCACCTATGTGGAAACCCAGTGATTAGTTTATTTGGGTAATCGTTACATTTCATACTTTAGTTTTTAAAGCCAAGTTTTGGTATTCCCTTTTACAATGTCGGTTTCTATTAAAGAAACTTTCGAATAGTAAACCATTTATAACCCCGACGAATTTCGAGGGCAAAATTCATTTTAAGGGGGGTAGAATGTAACAGCCCGAGATTTTATGAAAAATATTCTTTTTTTTATTTTACTAATGTCTTGTGTTATACGCTACACCAAAAGGAGCTTTCACAACACGCATCTTTGACTTGCCTTGCATTACACGCAATCGCAACCTTCCTCGATAGTGTGTGTGGTACGTAATCCTGAGTTTCACGAAACAATGATATGCTATTAAAATATTATTAAAACTAGCCGTTATGAATAGTAATAACCACTTTTTAAATTTTAGAAATTTTAACTCTCAAAATGGACTTCATTTTTGGATTCGGAGTATCGAATTTAGCCTAAGGTGAAATTTTGGTACTTTTCGGATAACTTTCATATTCTGATGAATAGTGAAAATTACTAAATTATAATTAAAAAACAACTTTTTTAATCGAAATAATTAATAGTGATAAATCATTAATTTGAGTGGTTTTAAAGTATATTTAGAATATATTTTTACAATTTAATACAATGTTGGTCATTGGATGTAATTTCACATTTAAACTAGAAATAAACAAGTATCAATCTTTTGATAGATATTGTTTCTTAAAAACACGCTATTTGTTTTAACAACGGGATTTAATTATAAAATTAATTAATGCAACTTTTATGTTATGAATTTGGTAAAATAGACTTCATTTTTGAATTCGGAATATGAAATATAGCTTGGGATGAAATTTTGGCATTGTTCTGAAAAACATCAATTTTTTGATGAATAGTGAAACTACTAAGTGGTAGGTTAAAAACTGAATTTTGCATAAAACTTAATTTTACCGCTTCTGTGAATGGAATTTCGAAAATCCGAGAGACACGGTTAATATCAAGGACTAAAATGTGGTTCAATGAGATGAAAATAATTTTTTGGTGAATAGTAACTTTTTACTTTTTTTACCACGGTTAATAGTAAATAGGGTAACTAAGGGTAAATATGATATTAATATTACCCTAACACATGTCCTAATTCTATTGGACAAGTGTAATTCGACCAAAAACAAACTTAGGAATAAAATATGACCATTTAGGCCCACTTGGATTAGATTAGGACATTTATTATTAATTTATTTAAAGAATGGTTAAAATAGTTAAAATCAAAGTTTAATAAGTAAATCATTTTTAATATGGGGTTATACATAAGATAAATTCGACTATAAATATTAATTAGAAAGATAAAAAGATTTCCTACATGATGGTATTTTATTTGTAATTTTTAGACATCAAATAATATAATTTATTTATGACACAAAGATGATGCAGTAATTATCTTATTAATGAAATATTGACATAATTGATAATATAAATACCAAAATAAATGTAATTTAAGACTTTTTATGAATTCCACTAATTTTCTAGGTTACTATGATATATTAGTGTTGATTTAATAAACTTTTTTTGAACATATAATTCTTTTATGACTTTCACAAAAATCATATATCAAATAGTGTCAAAATTGACACAAAATAGTTTTTAAATAAAATATTATATTATTAATTGTTATTTTATTCCTAAATATCTAAGGTTCGGCCAAATGACTTAGATAAGGATATATGTATTAATAATATACAATTTGGGGTTCGTTTGGCATGTTATAGTAAGTTTATTAACCATATAGTGAAAGAAAACAAAAAGACAC
The DNA here is from genome assembly GCA_963277665.1 of Viscum album. Taxonomy (NCBI): domain Eukaryota; kingdom Viridiplantae; phylum Streptophyta; class Magnoliopsida; order Santalales; family Viscaceae; genus Viscum; species Viscum album. The sequence goes on from OY728131.1 coordinate 1,128,430,545, forward strand.
GGTAAAAGTTAAATTATTTAACTTAGAGTTAAATATAATTGATAAGGTTAAAATAATACCCTAAACTTGTCTAAATCCTATTGGTTGATAGGATTTCGACCCATCCCCACTTTAGCTTCGAAATAAGACCCTTTGGAACCATTATAAACCGATTTTGACTTTAATATAAAATAATATTTTGAGATATTCCTAAGGTGCCCCTCTCCTCCCCTATAAAAGCACACCTCCTCCCCCTCCTCCTCACACCAATTTGAGCACTCAAGCTCGGACAAACCCTGCCAATTTCTCCTCTACACTTCCATATCAACATCCTAGAGGTTCTGGTCTTCCTCAAAGACCAATTTTAGTCCCCTAAGAGGAGGTCTCAAAGAGGGACTTCAAAGAAGAGGTAATTACCGTTACCAATTCTTTCATCTTTATTTCTTCTTCCACTTCTTCTTCTTAGGTTGTTTCATTATGAAGTAATAACATCAGTATCACTCATATACTGATATGTTATTATAAGTATGAAACAACCCTATTTCACCATCTATCCATCCTACGGAAAAAGAAATCACCGCGTGTGCGTACGTACGGAATACCGTCTCCACGCCGTGGTGTAATCTATTTTCCACCACCACCTTACATGGATGGGTATAATGGTGTAAAGAATAACTATAAATAGTTATTACAACATCATATTGATTCTGATATATTGTATAATCCACTCCAATTCAATTCAATATTTATAGAAATGATATCATCGCTCGTGCGTACGTACGGAATACCGTCTCCACGACGCGATGAGATTCATTCTCCATGTTAACCATTTAAGAATGATTATAATGTATATATAAGAAATAATAATGAAATATATGACATTATAAAGCTACTGGATTTATGTATATATATACCTATGTATGTCATCTACTTACTTCCATTTCAAGACAATAAGGAAAGGAAAACAGCGTTCATGCGTACGTACGGACTACCGTCTCCATGAACGGTGTTTTTCATTTTATTTATCTACCTATTATATATATATATATATAATGAATATATATGATATATAAATCATATTTTATATTCTGGAAGTAAGTAAATCATGATATAAGTAATAATGATGTCAAGAACAACAAGTCAAAACACCTACGATAAATGAAACGATTTTACCCAAAACGCTTCTTTAACATGGAATTTACAAAAGAACGGGTAATATAATGTCATAAGTGAACCATATATGATATCATAACAATGAATATGATTCTGTAATAAGTCAATAACATGATTTAAATCATTATACAGGAGGTTCGGACACTTACAAAGCAAGTCGGACCTAAGGTAAGGGAAATATCACAATCTCATTCTTATCCGAGATTGTTTATTCGTAAGTATTTACTGGGGTGTATTTTATCATCCACATCCATGTTCCCTCAATATGTAATATTATTTCCTTCCTTCTACAATATTTTATATCCAATTTTACCCTTCGGTAAGTTTTTTTTAAAAGATATGAAAGGAATCTTTTGTCGTTTTTCGTACGAGGTACTTTTTGACTTTTCCGACAAAAGTACGAGAAGAATGTTTTTTTTAACTTATAAGGCACGAATGGATTTTTACGGTTTTATAAAGCCTTATTTTCATGAAGCCTTCTCCAAAATATTTCATGACTATTTTCAATAAAATCTCTTTCTTTTAAAATTGCATGACGTTTTGTGAAAATAAATTGATTTTGAAGAAGAAAGGATATTTTCCTCAAGAATTCATTTAAAGTATTTTATCAAAATTATTTCCATCTAAGATAACATAGGGTTCTGTTTCTATCCCTATTATTACATTGATTTGGTTATGTTGTGATGGAATTATTTTTATGAATTCCTTTATCTTATATGAATTGTTTTATGATGTCATGTTGTTTAAGAATCCCATTTTTATTACATGGGTTATGCTATGATGTATGGTTTATGATTATGTGGCACACATAAGAAAGGATTCATTATAAGATGGGTGGGACCTATATCTCCCTCCAATGCATTGGGTAAAGATTTTATATCTCATGAGATAGACATGGCTGGAATGGTAGGTTATACCGGTTCAGTGAAACAGGACTGAAACGAGGATTACTCGATTCAGAAAGGGACTTTGTCCACTAAGATAGTCTTGGCAATGAGTCTTGACTAACAAGAAATGATTCTCTATGATTATGTGTGTATGCCACAATGAGTAATGTTTTAAGTTATGATTTCATTTCACTACTATGATTTATCCCATGTTATGAAATTATGCTCTCTTTTGCAGGTTAAGATTTCCAAAAAATGTTATGTTCTTATGAAAATTATGTGATTGATATTTCTTTTGTTTACCCTTACTGAGCATTTGAGCTCACCCTTTTATGTTTCCTTTTCCCCAGGATATAAAGAAAGGTTTTAGGTAGAAAAAAAAAGAAAATCTTTATGGGAGATATTGAAGATCTTTCACCACGATTAGAAGATTACGTTCCGAGTTTCCAAAGACACTAAACTATTACGATCCTTGTGTGTGTGTTTTTGTTATGTACTAAGTATTCCGCAAAAGTACTGTAATGTCCATGTACGATAAGCTTCGGGTCTCTACATATAGTTTCTTATGTTTTTGTTTTATATTGTAAATGAATTCCTAAAAATTATGAAAAGCAACGTAAAACAAAAACGTTGTTGGTTTACGTTTCCTACTTTGTAATCAAAGACAGTTTACACACATCATAAGTTTGGGATTTTCTTATGGTTAACGTTCTCCTAATCATGTTCTCTATCACTCTCCCCCAGAAATTGACCCTTTGATTTTCTTCCATATCCATGTTTTCCTCCATGGAATCCTAGTATGGGTTAACTCAGGTGACCTTTGTACTTCCCATTCTTTCTTTTAAAGTAATAGTTTTTCTGACTCCTTTTCCGATGTGGGACTTTCAATGAAATTTCAAAACCCGATTTAAAAAAAATTGCGAGGACACAATTTCTTAAGGGGGAGAGATTGTAACAACCCGAAATTTTGAATAAATATTGTTTCCTAATTTTGTGTGTTATTTTATTTTTTATACTCAACAAAAATGTTTCAATTGATAACATGAGTATAATTAAAATGAGACCGTTGGGATTTGACTGTTATATGACCATTGGTCAATATGACCACTGGAAACTAAACGTTTTGATTATTGCCTTTAAATACAAGTAAACATGGTTAATTATTATAGAAAAAATATTCGATGGCCTCACCCAGTAGTCTTGGACCGATCGAAGCCCATCTAACAGAACTCGGGAAGGAGGTAGAACCACTGGGCTTTCCTCTAGACCAAACCCAAGCCAAACATCATCGTGTGAAGCTAGAACAGAATCGCCTTTGCGAGAAGTTCAAACTAATAGAAATTACTACTCGTGCGATGTTAGCTGAGCCTCCCTCGGATTCTCTCACCTTAGCACACCTTACACTTAGGTCCTATGCTGGTGTGATAAGGGGATATTTAAGGAGACCGTAACTGCCTTGTGCAATCCTTTGTTTTAAATAAAAATTGGGATTTCTTCTTATGATGAAGTTTATGAATTTTCAAATGACCGGATAAATATAGTATGCATATTTTTGAAGAATTTTAGAAAAAAGATATTTTAAAAATGGTTGTGTAACCCCTAAATAATTAAAAATGTGTAATGATTTTCGAAAAATGGTCTTCTACAATTATGTTCAGTATGAAATTTAGAGTCTAATAAGATCAACTTAATTTTTGATGAATAGTAAATTATGAATAGTGATTTTATGATTAGGATTAGTAATGTGTCCAAATGGATTTGTAATCTCACTTAAAGAAAGTATTAATATAATCTAGGCACCTTGATTAAGTAATGTGATTCAATAAAATGGTTAAATAAAGGTTTCATAAATTTTTATTCAAGTATTAGTTTTTTCGGGTGAATAGTGTTTTTTTAATTAAAAATTTAATTAAAAATATTTAGAAAATTATTTTTATAAAACGGATTTCATTTTTGAACTCAGAGCACCGATATTATGCTATGGTAATTTTTGGGGTTTTTTCTGAAAAAATGAATTTTCGGTGAATAGTGTTTTTATTTAAAAATTTAATTAAAAATATTTAGAAAAATATTTTTATAAAATGGAGTTCATATTTGTAATCAGAGCGTTGATATTTGGTTAAGGTGAAATTTTGGGATTATTCTGAGAAAGTTGAATTTTCGATGAATAGTGAAAATACAGTTTTTAAGTTACGGGTGTCTAATGACATCATTAAATGATGTATTAAGTATGTAATCATTATGGTCGACTTATTAATAGTAATATAAGGTATGAGGTGTCCCAAGTGGCCAATACCATGGGAAAATACCATGGGCAAGCACATGGTTTTTCCAAAACCACTAATAAGGTGTCCCTTGGCCATTAATGCCTTGTCCCCTCACTTTCCCTATAAATACCAAGTCATCCTCTCATCCATTCGACTCCCCACTCTCCCCCAACGAAGTTCTGGTCTCATTACCTCCCAAGGAGTCCTACCATGGTTCCCCCGAGCCCTCAAGGTCCCAACCTTTGAGTTTTAAGAGTTATGTTTTAAGGTAAGGGATCCGACCTCTCTCTTTCATTTCAAGTAATCTCTTTTATGTCATTCCTTTTATGCTACATGTTCTTATGTTGGAGGATGTTCTTTTATACTCCTCTTACTGCCCTTTTTATGTTCATATAATGAGATATCCCCTCTTTCTCTCATTATTTCGTTTTATGAAGTTTTAAGTGGCGCCGTTAGGCTGCCGAAATTTTTGTAACGGATTCTTTCTCCCTTCTCATCTTTCAAGATCTATTTTCATGTAAACTATTACAAGTTCCTTTTTATTATGTTGGGGTATGATCTCTAAATTTATCATACTGATCTTTTATGATAATATGATGAGAGACCCCATTGTATCTCTTCAATTCAGTATTTTGAAGTTTTAAGTGGCGTCGTTAGGCTGCCAAATTTTTAAGTGGTTTTTCACACTTCTCGTTTTGAAGTTCTACTTTCATGTCAATTATTTCAAGTTCCTTTTTGTTATGTTGGGGTATGATCTCTATATCTATCATACTGGACTCTTATGTTCATATGATGAGAGACCCCATTTGATCTCTTCAATTCAGTATTTTGATGTTTTAAGTGGCGCCGTTAGGCTGCCGAATTTTAAAGTGGTTCTTCACCCTTCTCGTTTTGAAGTTCTACTTTCATGTCAATTCGTTCAAGTTCCTTTTTGTTATATTGTGGTATGATCTCTATATCTATCATACTGGAATCTTATGTTCATATTATTAGAGACCCCATTTGATCTCTTCAATTCAGTATTTTGAAGTTTTAAGTGGCGCTGTTAGGCTGCAGAATTTTTAGGGGATTCTTTCACCCTTCTCATTCTTTTCAAAGTTCTACTTTAATGTCAAGTCTTTCAAGTTCCTTTTTAATTATGTTGGGGCATTATATCTATATCTATCATACTTACCTCTTATGTTCACATGATGAGATACCCTATTTGATATTTTCAAATAATTTTTGTTGAAGTTGAAGTAACGCCGTTAGGCTGCCGAACTTTTATAAGAGAAATCTAATTTTTGTCTTCCTTCCATGTTTTTCATTTCAAATGGTATGTTCTTGAAATTTCATTACCATGATCATGTATCCTTCTTATTCTGTTCATACACTGTTTTATTGGGTCATTTATGAATTTTTGACCCATTTTCCCTCTCTTTTTAATGTCTTCTAAAACCTCGTAACATAGCTGTTATGCTGTATAATTTCCGTCTCAAAATGTCTCTCTCTTTTTCTAAAGTTATTTTATATTATTAAGTGAATACTCAAAGCTCATTCTTATAAAGGGGTATTCAAATATATACCAAAATGTTTTATTTTAAATTCTGGGATTTAAATACATGAGACCCACCTTCCTTTTCTGTGGGTTTTAAAGTGACGTAAAGATCATGTCTTTAAAGCAGTTTTTAAAACGTTATGATGATGAAATGAAACCCATTTATTTTATGCTATATGGGTTATTTATGAAATGTTTTATGATTATATATGTGTCTCACATGATAAAAAAGGCAAATTTAAGGGTGCGCCCTGATAGCGCTCCAATGCATTGGGTAATGATGTAACCACTAGAGATTACAATTTTCACGATACCTTGGTGAATAACCATGGTAATTTTCAAATGACACCTTGGGGATGGACCTTGGTGATATGTTCATGATTTTCTATGTTAAATGATGTAGCCACATATTAAAGTTATGAAAATGTTATTTTTATTATGATATGCCTCATGATTTCATTCTCATGCCTTAAAGTTCTTTTCATGACCTTATTGAAGTATCTCAAGTTCACATGTAAAATGGTTCTCTTGTTTCCCTTACTGCGCTTTTTGCTCACCCTTTCTTTTGATGTTTGTCCCCCGGTTATGTGATGCAGTAATGAACCTAGGATGAACATGAGAGGAATCCATTCAAGTGTTTTAGAAGAATTTTTTTATGTTTTCATTTTTAAAGTTCCTCGTTTCCAAGACACTAAACCTTAAAGATCCTCGGTTTTGTAAAATGTAATGAAAGTTTATGTGATAAAAAGGGAGGGATGCTATAAATTATATACTGATATATTATTATAAATATGAAACAACCCTATTTTACCTTCTATACATCCTACAAAAAATGAAATCACCACGCGTGCGTACATACGGAATACCGTCTCCACGTCGTGGGGTAATCTGTTTTCGACCACCACCTTACATGGATAGAAATAATGGTGTAAATAAATAACTATATATGATTATTTTAAAGTGATATTGATTCATAAATATTATATAAACACTTTAATACAATTCCCCAATCGTGGGAATGATATCATCGCTCGTGCGTACGTAACTCGATGAGATTCATTCTCCATGTTAACCATTTATAAAAGATTGTAAAGTTTATATAATAAGTAATCATAAAATATATGACATAATAATGATACTGGATATATATATATATATTATGTCATCTACTTAATTACATTCAATTTAATATGGAAACGAAAACAATGTTCATGCATACGTACGACCTACCGTCTCCATGAACGGTGTATTTCCTTCCATTTATTGATATATCATATATATATGTATATTATGAATATTTATTACATATAAATCATGTTTTACAATATTGAATTAAGTAAATCAGGATATATGTAATAATATCAAGAACAACAAGTCCAAACATGTACGATAAATAAAACTATTTTACCCAAAACACTGCTTTAACATGGAACATACAAAAGAACGGGTAATATAAAGTCATAAGTGAACAATATATGATATCATAACAATGAATATGATTCTGTAATAAGTAAATGACATTATTTAAATCATTATACCGTATGTTCGGATACGTACGAAGCATATCAGAACTAAGGTAAGGGATAACATTTCTAATCTCGTTTTTTTATCCGAGATTGTTTATTCGTAAGTATTTACTTAGTTTTTTGTTATCGTCCATGTACTTGTTTTTTTAAAATGTTTTCATGTATGTTTAATGTCATTTCTACCCATTTTAAACTTTTACCACATGTTATGGAAGGAATATTTTTTTTACCATACGGAGAACTTTTTGACTTTTCCGACAAAAGTACGAGGAAAATGTTATTTTTAACTTATACGGCATGAACGGATTTGTACGGTTTCATAATGCCTCATTTTCATGAAACTTCCTCAACAATATTTTAGGATTATTTTCAACAAAATCCTTTTATTTTAAAATTTAATGGCATTTTGAGAAAAGAAAATGATTTTGAAGAAGAAAGGATATTTTCCTCAAGAATTCATTTCAAGTGTTTTATCAAAACCATCTTCCATCTAAGATGACATTATTTCAAATGTGTATGTTTCAAGTATAATGTATCTATGATTTACATGGTTTTACTTCTCTTATGATGAAATTATATCCCTTTTTTTATATGGATTATGTTATGATGGGATGATGTTTATGAAACCCATTTTATTCCTTGGGTTATAATGAATATTTTAAGTTTATTCTGTGGCACAAGTAAGAATGATTTCATTATGAGATGGGTGGGACCTATATCTTCCTCCAATGCATTGGGTAAAGATTTATATCTCATGAGATATACATGGATGGAACGGTATGTTAATTCGGTTCTGTGTTACAGGACTGGAATAAGGAGTGAACTTGATTCAGATGGGACATTGTCCACTAAGATGGTCTTGGCAGCAATGCCTTGACTACTATGTAAATCATATCATGTTCTTAATGCATTACACAATTACATGTTTTATTACCATGATAGTTTATGATGACTAATGTTCCGTTATGATCTATGCTTTGTGTACTTCCAAGATTTATGTCATTGCTCATGATTTTGATGTTCCGATTTTATGTTCAAGTTTTTTCATTCAAATTTTTATGGATTGTTTTATGTTCTATATGCTTACCCTTATTGAGCATTTGAGCTCACCCTTTATATGTTTTCTTTTCCCAAGGATTTAAAGAAAGGTTTTAGGTAAGAAAACAAAAGGGTAAGATCTTTATGGGAGATGTTGATGATATTTCACCACGATTAGAAGATTATTTTCCGAGTTTCCAATGAAAGTAAACTATTACGGTCCTTGTGTGTCCATTTTCGTTATGTATCAAGTATTCCTCAAAAGTAATTTAATTTCCCTGTACGTCATGATTTGGGTCTCTAAATGGACATGAGGGCATCCCAACTCACTGGTGGGTTGAGGAATTTACTTATGCACTTGTGAAAAAGCAGGATAATTCTAAGGGCGTTGGAATCATTCCAAACAAAGGGTGATGAAATTTGTGAATCACATGCCCGACATTTGGAACACAATGAGGATGGTGTGGAAATAAAGGATAACTGTTGACCACGTTTGAAACACAGCATCCATATCACATTAGCCTGAAATGAGGACACACAAATGAGGGTCAACTGTTGACCATGTTTGAAACACAGGACCTGACTCAAGGTGTCACCCAAAGTCTTCCTGGGTGTTGGCCTAGGATGGTAGGTGAGCCGATGCGGCATGGGACCAGGCTATTAGGGGGTCCCTCCAGACATGGAAGTGGATGAGGATCCGAATGAAGGACATGCAAAGTGTGAGGTGATTTTAAGGAATGTTTGAATGGATTCCAACACTCATGAAATTACGCCACTGTAATCATGGCACTAGGAATCTTATGCTTGGAGCATAAGGTGTCTCTTGTTTGAATCAAGAGGCATCCTATAATTGGAACATAGGGACTACTACAGTTTATAGTCATCTAGATAGGACTATTGGCATCTCATGTATGGAGGATAAGGAATCTATTTTTTGGAGCAAGAGGCATCCTATGATTGGAATATATGGTGCACTATAGTTTATATTCATGTAGATATGACTGTTAGGAATCTCATGCTTGGATCATAAGGCATCTCTAGTGTTGAGTAAAAGGAATCCAATGTTTGGAACATAGGGGAACTACAATTTAATGTCATGCAGATAGGACTGTTGGCCTAAGAAGCCTAGAAATTGATCGTTTTGGGTCTTACGCGAGGGCGGCCCTTTCGGGGTTGACATGGCATAAGTGCCATGTGATGGGGTTTGGAAGAGTTTCCTGAGGAATGGTTCGACTCAAGGTACTCTGGGGATTCATGATGAGGATCTCAACTCACAACATGTGAAAGGGACCAAGAAGAATATGTCGATTCAAGGTGTTTAATCATGTGAGGAAGAGTATCTCAAATCATGTAATTCTAAAGGATGAAGGTGGGAGCACATAAGGGAGCAATGGAAAATCCCGATGTCCCAGCCCGAAAAGATCGCGGTGTGACTCTCAATTTTTCATGGGGGTATGTGACGGAAGTGAAGGGACTGGCCCAGAGGGCCGGGACCTCAGCCCATTAATGTACCCGAGTGGGGGTGAGTGGGTGAAGCCCTCACGGTATGGACTATTGGTTGTGAAGGTAGGAGCCTTGCAAAGGATAGGTCTTCGAGAAGTAGCTTCGCGGCGCATGGCCTCGCGAAGCAAAGGTCTCTCGCGGAGCAATGGTCTCGCGGATCAAAGGAAGCTCGTGAAGAAAAGGTCTCTCGTGGAGAATAGGGCTCCCATGGAGCAAAAGTCTCTCGTGGATCATGGACTCACTGAGCAGCATCACGAAGGAAGCTGCTCGCAGAGCCTGGGCTCGCGGAGCAGCATCGCGAAGGACGCTGGTCATGACATTCCGGGAACCGGGAGATTGACCTCCCAAGGGGAGAAGTCGCTGTCTAAGGGGTGGATAGGCCGTCTGGAGAACGAGGGTGAGCTGGGTATTTATAGGCAAGGGGAACCACGAAGTAGAGCGCGCTCGACGCGAAGACAGAGCTTTTCTCCACGGCGGTTTCACAAACATCAAAGGGGTTCGCGGAGCATCCCGCCTCCTTTGCATTGCGGCGGGTTCACGAATGTCAAATGCATTCAAAGAGCATCCCGAATTCTTTGCTTCATAGTGGGTTCACAAATGTCAAATGCGGTCACAGAGTGTACCGCCTCATTGCTTCGTGGTGGCGCTCCGGAATCGCAGAGGGGGCTTTACGAACAGGCTTCACGAACTTGCTTTCCATCCCAACATCAAAAGTACATAACTCTTAATCCATAACTCCGTTTGGGCCATGTGACATACCAAATAGAAGCTTGATAAATTGAATATGATCTTGGATCATGTACGGAAGAATTTGGAAAATTTTTGGTATGCATTTTCTGGGGTCTACAATTATATTCCTAACTCCGTCCTTGATACCCTTGGGAATGAAGCACTAGTTACTAACACTAGAATGAATTATCCTCCAGTATATAAATGGCTATCATAACATTGACCTATGCTGCTGTGCCGATGAAATTGAAGATATGATTCATATTTTTTAGCCACACGTCTACATTTTCTAGTTCATAATCACCCTAGTATATGGGGGGATTCTGCATCATGAAATGGATAGAATTATCCACATTCCTTGGATCAGCCCTCCAGTTTTGAATGTGCACATCTTGAAATGCTTTGACGATACTCGAAAATAGTACTTGGATCACCTATGGTTCAAGTTAAATGACATTCCCCACAACTTCTTATGGATTGTTTCTATGACATATTCTAGGGTCCATTTTGTAAACAGACAATAGACACTATATGTCTCACTCTCTAGCAACTCATGGATTAGAATTTCAAATTTTATCACATCAACTATCCCATATTATTTTTCAAAAAAAATCATCTCCATGTTAAACCAATTTTTTTTTAAAAAAATCCTACATTTTAAAATTAAACAATATTACAAATGAATCAAACATGATTTTTACACAATATTTCATTTGAAAACAATTTCACAATTTTTACAAAACATCCACCTTCACAAAAAAATCACAAATCATTACTCAAAATAAAATATATAATCTTAATGGGATTTCATTTCTCTAAAATGCATGTCATACTCACATCATTGGCTAAACTAATGACATTGAGATTCCAATACACAATATGTGTTTCCAAAACACATCTGTACCCAACTCCCTAGAAATACAATGTCTACTATACCACGTATAGTTGCATCTTTTTATGCTCAACATTTCAGGTTCGGATAATCCTAATCCTTTCTAAGATCACAACCTATGGAATAGACAAGACAAAATTTCAACTCAAATACTAGGAAATCAGAAGGCCACTTTTTAGTAAAGGACTAAACTAGTTGATATGATTTGTAATGTTCAACTTATTCTCATTATCTAGAGAAGTCAATGAATCATTACTAGGCCTTAAGATACATCCCCAATAAACCAATGGATGGTAATAAATTCCAAAGGTTTTAAAATGAAAGTAGGGGATTGTTTACCATTTAATAATGAAACCACTATCCAAAAAATCATAAGCAAAAAACCACAATATGATGATAGATAAAAAAGAAATATCAACCGTCATATTTATAACAAAACCACACCAAAGTATTGTAAAGTGGAATCAAAACCAAAAACAAGGTAAATAGTGGGAAAATAATTAAATACCCCAAGATGATCACAATACTCCATGATCCACAACATCATTCTCCAAAATCACCAAACTACCCAAGTATCATGAGGTGGGGCTAAATACATGTGACACATTACCTTCTCCCATGTCCCAAAAGTTAGGTTCTACAAAAGCACCCAAGTTTCAAATATGCAGTGAGAATAAAACTTAAAAGGTTTTCCCCAATAACTTACCTACCTATTCCACTAGGATAAATAGGTTAGAAATATTTATATAACATAGTTTATATAAAAAAATTTCCTAGAACATTTTTGACAGTATAAAAAAAAGTTCCAAACCCAATTGTGACCAAATGTACACATGTTCTATTTTAACAAATTTTCTAACCAGTCTTATTTTCAGAAAAGTAACCAAATGGTGCTTAAAACTATTTTTCAATATCATATTTGTATATTCATTCCATAGTTCACAAAACACAAACACATGTCTACTTCATTCCTACCATTCCATACTTATGAGTGGTATATTGTGCAGTCACAAATAGTCCCAATGACACATTCCCCTAATCTAAGGTCATGAACCTTCTACCCCAATGTAACAATTCTCTTATTCAGGGGCACATTGATCTTGAGCTCACACAACCCATATATTCTCAAACCATTCAAATAACCCCATTCAAACCATTTTAACAAAACTATTCTTTAATTAAAAACATATAAAAACCCAATTAAACTCCATATTTTTTTCTATATTATAATTACTTTTATTGAAAACACATCAGTGAAATACATTTTCCCAATTCTGAAAAAAAAACAAAGTTAAAATCCTCTTTTTAAAATCAAGAGTCAATGTACATTATTCAAGGACACATATTTTCTAGATTTCTATAATATAACAAACCATCACTAATGTGGGTTTCAAAATATTTATAAACCACCATTTAATAATCATATAGAAACAATATAATAAATTTCAAATCATTATAATCAATTATATTAAGAGGAGTTGAGAGTGAATCCACCTACCTCAACTGTTTTCCTGAAAACAAAAAACGGATGAAAAATGCTCACGAAACCAAGTAGATTATCTACTATACCCCTGTATATCTCTTCCCCTAAGAACAAATAGAGAAAATATCAAAATATTTGGCATATATAATCATATATAAACCCATCAAGGGTGTAGATATGAGAATCTGAGAATAGAGGAGAATTATGTCTAAGTAAATATAAGGGAACATGATAAGAAAGGCGAAGATAGACGATTTTCCTCAATAAAATAGCAACAAATCACCTTGGGAATCATTCATATTGCCTCTAGATATATGGGATATCCTTACTTGGAATTAAGAGAAGAAAAATCCCATGTTAGAAAATGTTTTGTTGAAAATGAGGGGATTAATGGCATGAATGACCAAGATCCACCTTTGAAGCAGGTTGTTTTTAACCCTCACATGGTTTAGTCACATAGTTAGAAAAACCGTGAACTAAATGTGTGTTAGAAACTATCTCAATAATATCCTCACATGGACTTCACATATGGTCTCCCTAAAATTGATCCAAATATGCCAAAGCTATTGCCTCAAACCTGCTATTGCGAATGGTTTCTCCTAGGATTTTAGCACGGTTTGGATAACATGTGCACAACCCATGTGCCACTCCCTTAGCTCCGAAAAACATATTTAATGTTAAAAAATGTATCCCAACATTAATCCCTAAACATTATATATATGGAAAGAATAATTAAATGGTTATATACTAGAAACTGGTTGTAATGCAGGTTCCTTCCATGGTAGAAAAATTTTCACCATATGAAAGTGAGATACAATATCTCAAACAACTTAATGAAGAGATAAATGAGGGAAATATTCCCACTGGGTATCATGTTTAGGAAATGTTAAATAATCAACCTCCTATAACCCATCTTATAAATGGATTGGTGTCTGAAGATCATATTAACTTTGGAGCCCTACATCTATTTTACATAAATTAGGAAGTCAAAAATCAATCGAAACTTCCCTCTATTGTGGTAGAATCCTCTCCCAAAAAAATGTTATCATTCCTTCTGGTCATCAATTGAGAATCAGTGTGAGACAAATGTGGGGCTTTATATTCACCCCCTCCATCTCCCCATAGACGGTAGATAGCTCATTCAACAACCCCCCCCATAGATTTTTAACATCATCAAGACATTGGTTAGTCAAATGGAATCCATGGAAGGCCGACAAGCACCTGTGATTCCCAATTGGAAGCCATATACTGAATGGGTAGATGATAACATGACTCAACCCAATTTCATAAATCCTACATTATCTACTTTTTATGGTGTGGGATATTTTGAAGAACACTTCTCACACTTTTGATCCTAATTTGGGTTGATGATGGGTCCTCATGATCAACCGAAGGCAATAAAGATGAGGTGGATTGTATAAAATCTAATTGGTTCAGATTTTTTAGTAATTTAGTATTCCTACAAGATCTTTTATGGGATAAGAAGACCTTCATCATTAGTTACTTTTTCAATTAATTTCTACACTGAGGATGGTGATTATTTTAGACATGAAAAAACTATAAGAAACATGGAATTGAGATGTTTTATTTCTTTATATCAAGCTGTAAAAGATTCTATTACTAACAAAACATCCCTCTCTCACCAATGAAACCACTTGAAATATGTGATGAAAATATCATGTTTGAGTTTTAGATTACTCTGATTCTAATGAAATATCTATTGGATTCCATAATTTCACAAAAACAGGACATTATCTTGAAGAATACATTAAAAAATCATGAACCAAAACTCGAATAATTCCAAAAACACATGGAAAACGTCCAAGAAAAGTAAAGGCTATAACTATCACTTTCAATCCTATAATAGTGCCATCCACACACCCAGGTAGGTCCCATACCACCCAGTACCTTATTTTGAATGTTGAAAACCACATATTCTCCCTCAATAGGGTCTACACAGAAATTAGGATTTCCTTGGATTGGAGGAATTGGAAAAAAGTTATAATCCTTTTAGAATAAATGGGTCCCCAATTATTTCATGGAATACATGGATAGTAACCTTATCACATTACCACAACCTCAGAGTATAGAAGAGATCAACTCCACTAACTATCCTGACAACTTCCCTTTTCATATAAGGTTGATCCATAATATCCATAATTTACTCATCTTTAAAGAATTCCTCTAAGGCATACAAATTATAGACAGGTAGTGTTAGATAACCCCCCAATACAGGTGTCTTTCATAATAGTTTTATGTTCCAATTATGATTATGATTGGTATGAGGTCTCATTTATGTGTGTGTTAATGTTTGAAAACTGGATGTCTCCAAAAATAGTTGACTATGCTCATGCCACCCTGAGTGCACAACTACACAGACCTACAATAGCTCCACTGCACAATGAGACAACATCAAATCAACCTAACAATTATAGGAATGACTATTTCATTAAGTTATACATAGATGATTATGAATCTTACTTTATTTAAAAGAAAACTTTAACTATTGTATATTTATTCTTGGAAAAATTCACAAAATGGGAACCACCCCACCAAACGGATTCATCTTCTAACGAAGAACTCATATTTTATTCATTAAACATAATAAATTTTTCAAAACCCTTATCCATTGACGAATATATCCTAGAGTATGAGTTTCATGCACATAATCAGTGTAATAGATGAAACATGTGTAGGAACCAAGGTTACAGGGGACAAAGTGGTTGTGGATAGACCTAATATTCCGATCATGTTCCCTAGTAGAATGTATATACAAATAAGACCCACGTCAAAGCTCTCCAGAAGAACCAAAATATACAATGAGGTGTTTTAGAACCCACCATCAGTCTCTCAATCCTATTAATCATTCATGGAAACCTAGTGGGTATTTGATCATTTGGCCATCATAGAAAAAAAGGAAGTCCAACACGACCAACACCACTAGAAGAAGATTCTCCCATGACCTATATAAAATCACCATGACCTTCATACTGAAATTCAATATCATATGATCCAAATGTATTGGAAAATCTTCATATCATGAAGCCCCAACCATTGGTGAAATAGTAAATTTTATGAAAACCTGGTGCAAATACTAGCCAAGTTCTCAGCCCTCCATGTGCCCCATCATCTAAAAGAACTGAAGGAGGCACTTGTGAAATCCCTTTAGAGTGAACATGAATTTGAGTAAGAATTCACTTCAGTAGTGCTCTATCATTTGAAGACCATGTAATCATAATTCTATGTCACTGCCTTTTTCGCTCTTCAAGATCAGGAGGATGTCCTTAAAGCGAACATCAAGCCCCTATATGTATTTTGAATACTCAATAAAGACAAATTCCTTTGGGGTATGATTGATAATGGTTATGAGATCAGTCTTATCCTTATTATAACCTATAATGTTACAGATTTAGAGAAAGGGATTATTCTACCACTAAGCTAACCATTCCTGGGTTTGATAAGCATGATCAAATAACTCCAATGAAGATCATGATTGATTTCCGGTTTTGGGATATCACATTAGATACTAAGTTTATAATAATAAAAAAAATGCACAACATACAATGTTATTCTTGGAAGGACCTTTCTCCATAGAAACCTAGTGATACCGTTCACATTCCATCAATTTATTAAGTACCCCATCGCTGGTAATGTCATAATACTACTCAGTAACACTGCCTCTTTTCAGTAATATGGATGTTCATATACTGAATCATATTTCAATAAGAAGGGAGTCACGAAACCAGCGGCATATGATGATATAACAATTGACCTCCAAATGGGTAGGGGACATCCCTTGTGAATCCCTTGAGTATTCTCAATAGTGATTATGTACTCCCTATAAATCAGGTTGAAGACACATACCTACTCCCAGAGGTCTAATTCCCTTATGTCCCTAGAAACTAAATAAATTAAAATGAGCATCAACATGTCTCAGAAAAAAATTAGTCAATAGGGGATGATAATGTCCCTTATCATGGCCACTCTCACCCTAATAGTGACAGAAAAGCACACAAACTTTCATCCTCACCTAATAATGTATCTACAGACTCATAGATGTAAGAATATTATGATGACCTTAAGAACACCCCTCTCACATTCGAAGAAGGTATCCCTAATAGAATTGATAGACTCAAGAAGAAAAATCTAGGAATAGATGAGGACCTTAATCTTTCACTCATTAGTTCCCCCATGACCCTCAATGATCAATATATGTACAACATATTTTTGAAGCAGTACAGTTATAAGTTCTTTGGGAACTACACAGAAATGCACAAACTAAATCTAGATGCTTGTACAAACCATCTCAGACTGTCCGGTTAGAATAGAGGTTTCAATAAGTCAACTATAAGAATTTACCCCTCTCATTCCTCCATATAAAGGTGGAATTTGAAATGTTTTTGAAATCCAGATTTTTCTGAGAAGTTCAATACCTGAGATGTCATTTCCATACCATCCCTGTCAGGAAAAAATGGGAAGAGTTGGCTCTTCATTTACCTCATAGATAGTAATAATCATTTTACAAAGAATTATTTCCCATTACGGATCACTGAACTCCTGATCAATGAAACTACTAGATTCCAAGTTGCTTCCTTAATGGATTGTTAATTGGGATACAATCAAATTAAGATGGACCTCGATGATAAAGGATCCACTAGCTTCAGAGTTCCTCAGGGGATCATTTTCTATCAGGTCTTGCTCTTTGGCCTAAATAACAACGATGAAACATATCAATGTACCACACATCATATCATTATTGCATTATTGGGAGAGATATCTAAATGTTATGTTGATGATCTAGCGGTCACACCCTTAAAACGATTTGATCACTTCACGAACCTTCCAATAGTTTTCAACAAGCTATGGATACACCACATAAAGGTGAATCCACTAAATTGTTCTTTTTGGTAACATCCTAGATGTTCATTAACTTCTTCACATGCCACCACAAACATCGAGCTCATCCTAGAGAATACTAGTTTTTTCATTAATTCCACCCCAAGAATCTCAATTAATTGAGGGGCTCTAAGGACACATCGACCACATTTGGAAATTAATTAGTAACCTATCTAATAATGATAACCACTTCAGTAGGATAATGATGAAGGGAATATAATATCAATGGGATGGTTATTATCAGTAACCCTTTAAATGTATCAAGTAGAATCTCCAACACCCACTGATCCTTATGCCTTCTGTAGAAGGGAGGCCACTTGTAAAATATTTATCCCAAATGGAACTCTCACTAGGAACCCTCCTTACACAATATGATGATGTAAGGAGAGTGAATATTATCTATTACCTCATTCAAACTATGATAGGTACTGAGACCTGATATTTTGATATAGAAAGGAACTTACTTGCACTCATCTACCCAAGAAATAAGATGAGGCATTACATTCAGGACCATGAATTCCAGTTGCTCTCTCATATAGATCCAATCATGTACATCCTCAGTCATATAATTATTAATGAGTGGGTTTCCTGATGGGAATAATTATTTAGGAATATGAAATTCAGTTTGTATCAATTAAATTAGTTAATGGAAAGCCCTAAATAATTTACTTGTATAAAATCATGCGCCAAAAAATCACTGGAAGATGCTGATCATCCATATGAGGATGTCTTTTATTCCCATGACACTCCCAGGATAGAGGAGATTTATTTTGATGAACACCCCTGATGTCTTATCAGTACAATGATAGAAAACACAAAGCAAAATTGGGTCGTCTTAGGGGTCGTATTTGTTTCTCCAAACAAAAGGATTTCCCAACACTTTCTCACTATTTGAAGGCTGTAATAATTATGATGTACATCACCAAGCCCACATTTCTAGTTCAAAATTAGCCCTACTATTAAATATAGACTACTTTAACATCAAAGGAAATTTAGAGCTAGGGATAATGAAAATAAATGGAAAATACAAAAAAAATTAATAAATGGAACCTCTCTCTAGATAAATCAAGGTATTTATGGTAGTACTCCATTTTAACATAACATTGCTTCATGTTCCACGAACAAAAAATGCTTGTCCCAATACATTGACCAATGTATCCACCATCCTGGCCAACCTTGATAAGGAAGAATCATCCTTCCCTATCACACATCAAATAATGGTATTGAAAGTCATCATCTATGATATGGATGATATTAATCAGGTCAACACTACTGTAGAGATTGAAGAACATGTGTCTACCCCAGGATGGATGGAGCCAATAATCAACTATCTTAAAAATGAGACTCTCCCAAATGATAGAGTTGTGAGGGAACATATTTGGAATCATGCAGTGAACTTCACCCTAATAGATGTCTTAAATAATTGTAAAAATCTATATCAATGATGATTTAATGGAATCCTTTTCATATGCATAACATAAGTTTAAGTTTCTGCCACCATTGAAGAAGACCATGAAGGGCTCTTACTACACCCATCAATCTAGGACCAGACCCTCCCACTTTTGTAGGAGGTTGTGATATAACAAGGATTCCACGATACAAGACTACATGGAATTAACCTATAAATTTCGTGCATTCCAAATCCACCAAAACAACATCCCTAAACCCTCATAATTGTTACATATAGAAAACTATTACTGAATATTTACAATTTTGGGGGATTGATGTTGTGGGGACATATCCCCCACCCACAACTAAGCTATTCAAGTACATCCTTACCACTACCGAATTCTATTCCAAATGGGATGAGGAGATACCCCTAAAAGAATTCAGGATGAAGAACAACATCAACTTCAAAATGTCTAATTTTATCAACAGGATTAGGGTCCCTCACATAATATTGGTGTAAACAACACCAAATAATATTCCACATAGTTGAAAACTCAACCAGGACCACAACATCGAGTCTAATCATTCGTCTTGTTGTCATGTAGTAGAAAATGTAATGAATGATCCATTATATAATACTTTATAAAATATACTACAATGAATTATGAATATGGATAATAATTATTTTCCATACCAATTTATCCATGATCTATGGGCCTACCACAGAAAAACACATACGACTACACAAGAAACTCTATATTCCCAATTATATGGTACATAAGTAGTGTAACACATAAATTAATGTAACCATCTCTCCAAATAGATATATTTTAAAAAAATCATAGAGGAAGAGAAATAAAAAATGCAACTGGATAAATTGTTACAACTTAATGAGATTTGATTTCAAACATTTCATGAAATTGAGGTCCACCAAAGTCATATTTCACCATACTTCAAAAAAAAGGTCCTCCTTCACTCATTCCTCCAAGTGGAACTGGTATTTTTTTTGTAAACCCAATGACACCTATTAAGAATCACTTAATGTTAGAACCCAAATGGGAAAAACCTATTTCATACATATGTACTATCATAATAAGTATTAATCATTAGACAAAAAGGATTTAGATCATGTCACACCACCCACCAATGCAAGGTTTATTAGAAAATATTTCAAATAAATGTTAGTAGAAGGGAATCCACATCAGTGTATATCCAATCATTCACCCAGTCTTCTTGATGTTAATCTCTATAAATTCATCATTTACACATGACATTAAACTACAAGGAATATGCACTTTCTATTTGAAATTAAACTGCATGACCTTGTAATGACTATTTATGGCTTGATTTCTACCATCACAAGATAGATATTGAAGCCCATAGTTTTAGTTTCAGGCGCAGCCGTAATGATCCTTCAAGTAAGGTTTCCATCATCTATATGACATGAAATAAAACAAAACATACCATACCATCCCTCCACTTACACATAAAGTAACACATATACTTTCTAAATGATGTTAAACTACATGGTATTTATAGAAATACATATGGATTGATTCTCATTTTCAATGAGATATCTATGGATTCCACGATCATATATCTTAGTATAACAACCACATGATATAAAATATTCAAATCATAATTTTATGTTCCCAAGAATGGTTGGGGGAACCATTTCCAATTACTTGTTTCTTACACCGATCATGGATCAAATTGGATTAGGAGTTTCACTAAGGATTCTCTTTACAAAAAGGCATAAAAACTATCAACATGCTTAAATTTATTTTCAATATAGGACCTTAAAGAGCTTACCATGTGTAATTTGAGCATGATGATAAATTACATATTCCTTATAGATCTATTTTTAGAATGATTCTTATCATCCCAAGAAACATAGTGAATCTCAGATTTCCAATCCTAGTCCAAACTATAATAGTCCACAGAAGTAATTCCCCCTCTCTATGTACAAGTCATACCTGTGCAGGGATCTTACTTCAAGAACATTGTCTATCATGGCTCCTATCACCACAATATACATAGCGGCACCCATATCCCCAATCCTCAGCCAAACTATAAGCTAAAACAGATGTAATTCCCCCTCTCTATGTATGAGCCATACCAACAAAGAGAACTTTCTTCTTGAACTATGTGTGGAATGATTCATGCCATTATAGGATACATAGTGACACCCGGATCTCTAACACTGGGCCCTGATACTACTGTAGAAGGATTTAATGTCCCCTCTCTATGTATATACCAGACCAGTGTAGGGAACTTCATTCAAAAACAATGTTCCTTTTGATTTAATTCATCATAGGATATGTAGTGTTTCTTAGAACTCTAATCCTAGGCCCAAGAACAACCATAGATGGAATTAATTACCCATCTATGAGTATGTGTCATTCCTATGTTCGAAACATCATTCATGAACAATGTGTCGATTGATTCCAATCATCCCAAGTTATTTAGTGATGCTCATAAATCTAATCCGGGTTCCAAATACAAATGTCGATGGAAGTAATTCCCCCTCTCAGTGTATGGGGAAGACCAGTGCATAGATCTTCATTAAGAAAGACATATTTTCTGATTCTTTCCACCTTGTGATATATAGTGACACCAATAATTACATTCATGGGAAAAACCATAGTACAACCATTTCACGTCAGGGCTCCAACATCCTCACTACAAGATATTAGTTCTTCATAGAACATGGCCTTACAACATGATGTCAAAAAGCATGGAAATCGTACTTACCACATGAAAATAAACGGTAAAGAACATTTCATTAACTCATGATGATTAAAATACATTTAAGAAAATATATACCCACAACATGATGATAAACTAGGTTGAACACAGCCCATATATAATTCATTTTCCCGGTACCACAAGGATCTTACTTCGGTCTTCTAGAATGTGGGGTACGCCCATCGTCCTTTTAATGAACCTCAATCCATAGACCATACATTATGCCCCAAGCCCCACGTGTTATAAAAGCCTTTCAGGGACCTTGGAAAGGATATCTGGCTTCCAAAGCCCTTTGATTTACTATGAATAAATGTCCATTGATCCTGCATATTTTCATATCGACCTCAACCAAATGTTTCGCTTTGTAAATAAGTCTATATTGTCCCTGTGATCCATGACACCAATATGGCATAACTCATCAACATAGTGTGATGTAACCCTCTCGTACTATGAATATACCATATCATAAATCATCACCTAAGAACCTAATTTATGAAAATTTCATCCCATTTTTAGTATTATGATATGGTACTCTTGAAACTATATATCCTAATTGGGCTCTTTTGTTTCATCCTCCATATTATGTCCATGCATGTCATGACATTAAATAGACTTCACACTGGTGAAAGATGTATGACCTTAATAACTATCCTATAATGGTCCAAATTGAAGGACCCTAAACTACTGGTGATAGAGACACAAAACTATTCATGTAGAAAACCAATAATGTGTTTCCTATGAAAAAGTCATTTTTTTTCTCTCTAAACACTTCATCTTCATTGTTTAGGTAAAGATTAGGGTGAAATTAAATAATCCATAAATCACATAAGGTTAAACTAATAACCCTAGTAAAATCCAAGCTATGCTTTCTAGACCATCTGGTTTAGGAGCAAATTTGTTTAATTGTTTTCAAATTTTCTCACCATAGGAATATTGTTCCCTATGAAGCGACCCAAATTTTAGAGTCCTTGGATCCTTTTAGGATCTTATAACTTATATAGATAATAATTCATGATTCAAGGTGCCTCAGTTCCCCACAACCATCCATGTACATTACAAAGGATATAAGGCTTCAAGGACACTTTTCTTGACATTTTATACATTCCCATGTCCATTAAATATGTCCCTATAGGTGTAAACCAAATGTGCCACTGTGAAAAAATGAAATTCCAATCCATAGGAGCCCTGACACCATTCTAGAAAATTCAACACCACAATGTGATATGGACATATCCCAGTATTACTCTCCCATACATTTCACCTAACCTGGGAATATTGTGTCAAGGTTTACAAACCTTACACCAAACTATCCAAACCGATCCCATATCCCCAAAGTTATGTCAATGTGTTTCATACTATATATCAAGGATGGACTATGACACTACATTACCTGGACTTTGGAGGCCCACAACCCATTATTTGAAGACCATGGGTTTAGGTATCAATCTTTATATTTTAAGATCCATCTACCCTACGGTGACAGAACCCTTCATGAATATAATTATTCCTTACCCAACATCACCATATGGATGTTTGAGACTTAAAAAATATTTCATGACCATTTGATAGAAGTGAAGATCTTCTTATTCTTAGTATGATATCGAAACATAAGGGCCTTAACCCACCAAATGATGGAATCTCCTCCTTTCAAGAAAAGATCATCAATCCTTGTGAGCCAAAGATTATCACAGTGGATCCCGATATCTCAGTATGTCAGGGTATATACCTAGAATGTCTACACCATCTCATAATCATAGATTGAAAAATATCAGTTATTATTTACATCACCAATATTGAAACATTACATATAGTCCTAGAATCCATAGTATTTTCACTCCAACTGACATAACCTCCATAAATATTCTAAGTCTTTTGGAAAGGACACCCGACTTCAATGAACCTCTACATGATAATGGATACATTCCCATGGATTGTGAATATGCACCTATGTTCATTAACAAAATTTGTCACTCTGTAAAAAATAGTTTTTTGACCCTTGTGAGCCATTATAACAACATGAGCACACCCAACACTGCAATATGTTCTGGGTAATTTCTGGCATGTTTTCCCCACATCACATGAACATTGTTCAAATTCATGAATGAATACAGTAAACTAAATAAATATAAGGTATGACATAAAATCACATAAACTAAATCACTATATCATTGGAGATAAAAGGCCCAAAAATAAATCAATATCAAGTATGAGGTAAAAGCTTCAAAATTAAATCACAAGCCAGTGTGAGATAAAAGATATTAACTTAAGGAATATATTGTCCGATCTAAAAGACAGTAAACAAATGTTCTATATGGTCTAAGGTAAAATACCTTAAAATAAAGCAATATCATGTCTGAGTTAAATGTCCCTGTACAAAATCAATATGAGGTCCAAGATAAAAGACCCAAAACTAATGTAATATGAGGTCCGACCTTAAAGACCTGAAACTAAAGAAATATTCATCCCATACTAAATGACTTTATTATAAAGAATGTTAAGGTCCATGAAAAAATATCATAAACTAATGTAATATAGAAACCATTCTTAAAGACACTAAAATAAATTAATAGAAGGTTTGAGATAAAAGCCCCTAAACTAAATCACTATGAAGTCCGAGAAACAATATCCCAAATTAAAGCAATTCAAGGTCTGCAATAAAAGTCACTAAAAAAATCAGTATCAGGGCTTAGAGAAAAGACCCTAAAATAAATCACTATCAGGTCCAACCTAAATGAACCTAAATAAAACCACTGTAATGTTTCAGTTAAAAGACCCTAAACTAAAATTATATCTTTTCAGGGATAAAATACCCTAAAATCGAGAACTATTAGTTCTGTGCTAAAAGTCCACCAACTAAAGAAAAATAATGATCATGCTAGAAGACCCTAATCTAGAGAAATACCATATCTGAGTTAAAACACCAAAAAATAAAGCACCATCTTGTCTGAGCTAAAAAAACCTAAACTAAAAAACTATAATGTTCAATATAAAAGACTGTGAACTAAATCACTATAAGATCAAAGCTAAGAGACCCTAATGTCACAATATCATCTATGCGATAATTGAACCTAAACTAATGAACTATCATTACTGAGATAAAAGACCCTAAACTAAATAAATATCAGGTATGAGCTAAAAGTCCCAAAAATAAAGCAATATCAGGTCCGAGCTAGATGACCCTAAACTAAAGCAATATCATGTCCAAGATAAAAGACACTTAACAAAAGTTAAATAAGGAAATATATAAATGTACCTGAACTAAAGAAATATATAGGTTGATATAAAAGTTCTTAAACTAAATCATTATACTATTCAATGAAAAACATCTAAAATAATGAAACATCGAGTCCAAACTAAAATACCCTAAACTAAAAAATTTTTAGGTTTAGATGAATGAACCTAAACTTATTCACTATAATGTATGATTTAAAAGATTATAACCTAATGAACTGTAAGGCCATAGATAAAAGTCCATATAATAATTCACTATAATATAAGATTTGAAAGACGCTAAACTAATGTATTATAAAGTCTCAACAAAAATACCCAACATGAATGCAATATCAGGTTCAAGTTAAAAGACTTTATTCAAATTCAATATAAATTACGAGATAAAAGACCCTAAAGAAATAAATATATGGTCTGAGACTGATGACCCTAAAATAAAAAACTATAATGTCTAGGCTAAAATCCTCTAAATTAGAGCAATATCATCTCTAAGATAAACGACAATAAAATATATAACTATCTGGTCTAAGATGAATGTCCCTAAACTAAAGTAATGTTATTTATGATCTAAATAACCTTAAATGAGTGAAAGATAAGGTTTTAGATGATCGAACCTTAACTAAAGATCTATATGGATTGAGATGAAAACCCCTAATCAAAATCAATATATGTTTCGAGCTAAAAGTCCATAATCTAAAGCAATATATGTTTAGAGCTAAATGAATCTAAACTATATAAAATTTGTAATTTGGTCTATAAAATCAATCAAGGACCATAATATTTCCCTAAAAATCAAACCACTCTAGGATTTCTTATTTTATTTGGAAAAAGGAAAGTGAAAAATCACTCTGGGACCTTTATTCTAACCAATTTAACCTTCTGCAAATCAGGAGATCTCTGGATAACTAGAATAGAGAGATGAGCATGGAATTTCATGTTAGTTGGAAGTCATGAGTAATTTTTGAAAATAAAACATTAAATACTAGAATACATTTCATCTTGTTATCATGTATTTGATAGGAATCTTTGGGGATTTGGATAATATGAAAAGAATGAGAGTTTATGAATATGTTAGATGAAACGAAACTGGACTGAAATGTGAGTAGTTTAGAAAATCCATTTTCATTTTAAAAAAATAAGCTAAAGTCACCCCATTTTTCATTCTCTCCTAAGTCTATTCAATAATTAAATGCATAAAAATGTTTTATAAATCACAATAATTTATGGGCTACACCAGTAATGTTTGTAAGATTCTGACATGACTTGTTGATAAAGAGCTTGAGTGTCACTATCCCACCCCATCCACATCTACATGAGGATGAAGACTCTTGACCAAAGTAGTAAACTAATTTAACCACTTATGAGTAGTAACTATTAAGGTACATGATGTTAAATGATCATATCACATGCAGGAAATAATCTCCTTGTAACTCGAAATCCGTATCGTCTTTGCATCCATTTTAGACTGCAGTTCATATATCAACCGAAGACCCTTTTCTAATGCCTCCTTTGCCTCCACAATCTTCCTAAAAAGGTGAGCCTCATCTAAAAGATCATGAATCTATATTTCACTTGTGGCCAGATAATGCTAAGTGAAAATTATTTACTTCATAATTGCATACATAGGTTGTAGGTAAAAACCATCTTCTCCCAAGTCATGAAATAATTTGTGAAGACATACATCTTATTCACATAATACATCCAATGGGGTCTCAATGATCAATGAATGAATTTACATAGATCATTCTATGTTGTTATTGTTCCTTTTTGATCGATAGAGTAGTCTTAGAAGGAGTAAGACTAACTAGATAGACCAATGAAGAAAAGGGACAAAATACTCATAAGACCATATCTCAAAAATCATGTAAATCATATCCTGATCAGGATGATTGATAAAATTTATATCCTCAACAAAATATCACCATCTATCTGGAAAATCACTAATAGAATGATATCACTTACTTGAAGTCTCACCAATGATTTCAATAAATTTCATTACTTCCACATATATAGGGGTTTTAAATGTGAAATGCATTTCACATGGAAAACATTCTACCTAGAAAAACACCCATTAAATATGATACCCAAGACAAGGAATAATCTCTGGTATGGAGGATAGAAGCATCATTAAGAAAATGTATGATCTCAGCCTCATATCTTCATGAGATAATATCATCCAAAATTGGTGAATAACTCTTGCATTTTGTTCAAATTGAATGAAAAGTAAATAAAGAGTGCATAATCATTAAATGAATCCAAACTGATTGGATAATTGATCAGTCATATAAGGTTCAAAAAAAACTTTCTCATCCACGATGTCTGTAAGAACACCATCATAGAGAGAGATCATATATGTCCTTTTGTCGTGTGAACCTCTTCCATCACTTACAATCATCCATGACATTGCAAAAAAGGTAAAAAATAAAATATATCTTACTAGTACATTATATTTTTAACCCCAAAGGAATCTAGGATCTTACCCCATCCCTATAGATGTTCATAAATATTGTGTTGGATAGGGCATCAAGGTTACTTGAAGTAGTGTAGAATTCAAAAAAATGGAAATTCTTATCAATCCATCAAAACATGAACTAGAGAGGACCACTGATCATATAAGGGGTGTTACCTTGTTTATTATGGACCAATATTTGGTGATTGTGTGAATGGATGGGTACATCCATGTCGATGCCCCACCCATTTTCAAGTTATACCGCCATCACCAATGTGCTAACTCGAATATCTGAGGGTGAATCCCTAACTGGTAAAAGAAACTAATTAAAAAACATGGATAGATAGACTACCAAAAGAATGTCATAGGAGACCTCTGGGTTCTCCTGATAACTCCAATATGTTTAATTAACAACTTATTGAATTTCCAGTGCGAGCTACCACTATAACAGACCTTCTTAGGGGGGCATCGACATGGGTGTATGATAATTGGCATGAACCCACTACGAAGGAGAATGATATAGAACAAATCTATGATGTAAATGATCAAGACCATCATTATCTATTTATTTAATGTTTCCATCATGATAACAACCTTCCCACTCACCAAAATTGGGGTCTACATGTGATCATCTGAAACATCTATTTCACGAAGGATTCATCAATCATCTATCCAAGAAGATGGATACCACCTATTTGATAGATATCCCATTTGATTATACCCACCTCACCATAGGGAAAATGGAATGTGTCATTCCTAAGACACAAAGGGATAATAATTTCAACAAATAATATAATGCTCATGGTAATTGATAAATTGGGAGATCCCATGACTTCCAAAAGATAAACCATGTACATATCATCAGCAAACTCCAAACATCTTTAACTCACCTAAAATGTTAATTCCCATTCATATAAAAAGTGTCCATAGGTATAGGGATCCCACACAGAGTACCATATACCACCCATATTATTTAGATAATAAATAAATACCCTTTAATAACTATGAGTGATATGTTGTTGAGAAATGTTACAGCCAACCGGACCAAGGGGAGAGTTTACAATAGATATGGAAAACCATAGGATCAAGCTATAACAAGATTATTATCTACAAAAAGATTCCTTTTAATGAAAAAATGGGAATATTATATTGAGAAAGTTGAAAGGTTGAATTTTGAAGGAGGAATCATGGAATCATATAGAAAGTCTAACCCATATAGAGGTAGTCTATGTGATAGGGGATAACCTTAGAGTTTGTACGAGATGAAATACTTCAAAACATTATTATCTAAATCCACACAATATCGAGGGTTAGTATTATGATTCATAGTGACCATTTCCCTATGATTGTCCAAATTATAAGATCAATGAGAGTCAAAATCCATCTAAAGTATTTGTAAGTGAACTTTTTTAGAAAGGAAATATAATTATTTTTTTCAAAAACAAAATGACATAATAAACCGGAATCATCATGTGCACCAATTGAATCTACAAGGGGATCATGAGACACATAAGGAGTTAATGAGTCAATTGATACCCAAATTATTCATTGGTAACATAACAACAATAGGTTATCATGAAATCACATAAAACCATTAGAGACTCTTGATCTCATAACATGAACAAGGTAATAATATTCAAATCAACTATATAATTGAGTTATAATGTTCAGAAAAACCAACATAGACTATAATAGTCTTCACAAAAAATTGTTATAAAAATTACCAAATTATAATTCTTGGTTTGATCCAATAGTCACCTAATTAAGAGATGGTCTTTTAGAAGAGCTCTAGAAAAATGGACTTGCGATGAATGCTCGTGATCTGGGCTCACGATCAGGGTTCATGAAATGATGCTATGATGGAAGTATGTGACAACGTTAAAATAGAGAGTGATCTAGAGAGGTATTATCCATTGAATAGAATAATTCTATACCATCCATATATATAGGGAAATTCTTAGAATACCAAATTTCACCCGACAAACAACACATCCCCCAAGATACAAATTTGTGACACCACCAAAGAAAAATGAATGAATGTTCTTTCTCAGAACATATCCCTTTCCCCCACAGACTTCACCCATTAGATGGAGGGGGATCTTTTGAATCCATACAAGTTTGAATTATTAGAATAAAAAAGGAAGGAATACCAGAATATAGTATTCAATTTCCCTGAAAAAGAAAAGGAAGGAAAATTTGGAAGCGACTTTTGGATCGTGCGAGCCTCAAAGGGACTCATAATCACATGAATATCGTAAGGTCATGTGAGTCACATCAAGAAGAACATAACCTACAGTGTCTCCAATGATACCCTTTTTGGAAAGTCTTCATACATTATGATGGCTTCCCAAGAAACCATTAGCCTTGTAGGGAAGAAAGACCATGTACCCCCATGTCACATGGTCTTGAATTGTAAAGTGCCTAATAAACCATCCAAAATTATATAAAAAATTTGGGGAAATATGTCTAAATAATGTGGGACCATATAGTTTTAAATATCAAGTGGCACATCACTGATGGGAATGATAAATGTCCATGATGACATCCAAGCCATCATCGGAGACCCTCGAGCCTTTGATGATTAAAACAATGGAGATAAAAATGGTGGAGTTGGGCGCTACTCATGGTCATTAAAAGATATGTTAAACGATATTGGATGTCTAGAAGACATCGTGTGTCCATGGAAACATACACACCTCATCATATGGAATCCAATTTTCTTTTCATATTCACCATGTGATGTTCCTTGACCATGTATAGGAGACCAGGTGCTCCGCCTTTGGATCCTCATGGATAAAACTGATTAATTTTTCCATAAAATACTCAAGGGCTCCCATATTTTCAATATTGGTCACACGACACATCATCAAAACATATAGTAATTTCCATATAAATTACTCATGTAATCTCACATGACTCCACATTCTATGTTAAACAAAATAGTGGTGATAAATGGATGGTGTTGAGAGCCTCACGTGGTTCTAAAATGATGGTGATGTGTAATGGAATTCCATAGCATGGCCCCCCAAGAATGTTGGACTAGCTGCCCTAATCACATTGAGATCCCTAGACAAGCCTCCATTTCCTCAAAAAGTGTCCTTGGAAAGGCATCAAAAAACTTTTGGATTCCTCTCAATAAAGAAAATAAGCTCTAGGAATTAGTTGCACTTGTGAACATAATAAATATGGATTTTTTTCAACATAACCACATCATTTTAAAAAATAATCATTAATTGGAAAAATCCACTAATGGAAGAATTTCTGGGAGGGACTCTTAATCACTGAATTTTAGGTGAAACACCAATAAACGATCCATGGAAGAGGATCATAAAGGCATGTGGTGCGAGGCCCCTTCATCGACTACATACTGGATCCACACCTGGTACGACAAACAAATCAGAAAACAACCAATGTGGTGAGGCCTTTAAATTCCACACCCCATTGTAAAATACCAAAACAACAAATATATGAATAAAAAAATGTTGGGGGGGGGGAATTTGAGCTCAAATGTCCCAAAAACTGGAGAAGAAAACTTATAGTGGTTGATCTCATGATAAGTAAGCCATATAATATGTAATAAATCAGGGAAGGGCTGGATCTTCCATGCGGTGTAGATAAACAATTCGGGTGACCGATCATATATCATGTAAAGGATATCTTGTAGGACATTCCATGAACATGCCACATGATTGTTAAATATTTTTTTGTATAAAATAATCTGACACTAAATAATTATAATTCATTTGAAGTATAAGAGATATAACAAATACTACAAGTGGATGAATTAAACCAAAATAATGGTCATTAACCCCAGTGTGCTTCACCTGAACTATACAAGACACATGGTAACAATAATGAATGTTTTCCAAATATCATGGTTTTCCATTATCATATGATTGGGTTCATTTTAAATAAATTTTACATGTGAGAACAAGTCATACGGTACCCTGCGTGAAACAGCATAGTGTCGCAAAGTCCCCACAGACTTTCCCCCAAAGCATTAGGACATCCTTTAGCTTCCATTCCTGGATCATATAATGGTATTCAATCATGTTATCTATATATTTAGTTCAAACAATAAAAGGTTAACTAGATCTTATGATTCTCTATAGTAACATCAAACAAGACTGGAAAATCCATCCTGATGTGTCATCCAGGACATGTGGCACCCTACATGAAATTTTACATTGACTCTTGAAAAATCCTCTATATGTGTTAGCCATCTCTCAGGAAGACATCATTGAAGGCTTTCTAGATCATAATACATCCTATTGAAAAGAATACCATTTTCAAAAAATGACCCTCAGATATTTCTTGTAGGATATGTGAAGTCATATAGAATATTTTAATAGGTCCCATGGTTCCCCTTTTTACATGTCAGGAAGAGATTTCTGAAAATGTATGTTAGGTTATTGAGGAACGTCAATTGAAAAATCAATGAATATCTGATAGGAATGTATTCTAGAACATCAGTCATCCCAGGGATTAGAAGCATTTTCCACCATTAATGTATAAGCCTCTATCATTACCAAAGGGAGTCCTCAGAGTGAAAGACCCAATAAACAAAACTAAGACGTCTCAGATTCCCACAATAACTGTGATATGTAGAACACCTCTTCAATGCTCAAACTACAAAATATAGATAGAGGGATATCTTGATATAGAAGTAATTCACCCATAAGTAATGATAATGATCATTTCCAATCATTTTCCCACACTGAGATTAGCTCCTATGGGAATAAAAAGTTTCAATAGTTATATCATTTGAACCATAGGTGTCCATGGAGGTTTGGGAAGCCTTGGAGTGAAAGCCCCAATTAATTTAAATACGAGGACTCTGATTTATTCTATAATTAGGATACATAAGCATCATTCCCAAGACACCAAATCAACTAAAAAACCATATCAGTGTAAATCCATAGTCTCCAACATTCAAACCATAAAGACCGAACCATTACCATGGACTGATCACTCTACCTCATCACAGAGAGGACTGAGAAGTCAATTGAACTATTATAACCTTCATTCACGCTATAACCAGGATACATAAGATGCCTCTATAAATCAAAAGACCCATATAAAATATCCAAAGGACCATCCCAATATATATTTACAATATTTTTTGATGATGATCAATTGTTCTCTCAGGTTTCTGAGACTGAGATGGGATCACGTGGGCTTAGGGAGTCATAGTGAACACCTCATTGACACCATAAAATATCCACCATCAAGGGAAATCCTAGTATGTAATCCCCAATGAGTGATATGATTTGAAAAACCCACATATAAAGGCATCTATAATGGGGCTAGTCCGAAGGACGTGATTGAACTAAAATAACTATGACTCCTACCATAACCATGACACACATGATGCCTACTTAAGACCCAATCTAGAATATTTAGTGTCTTATTACCCAAATATATGTTCTATATACAAAATTTTAAACTATATGGGATTGAAAAACTCTATGTGGTTTTATTCCTACAATAACTAGTATACATGGAATGCCTCATAGTGGTTCATTCCCCACCTTAGAATTCAGAAACTCCCTCTCTCCGTGGAAGCATATTCAGAATCATCTAGTTATTAAGCTTCCTCACAAAAAGAAGATACCCACTACTTGGAGTCTAATAAAGAACATTAGATATATAAAAATGGATTCACTCATGAAACCCCCATTTTTTAAATTTTTCATCAATGAGAATCTATTTCTTTGTTATAAAAGGATAACTAACAATTAATCATTTTAGTAGGGTAACCGACCACATATCTAGATTATCAAGATATTCACAAACATGTATTAAACATATAATAAAGTCTTGATGTATTAAATAATTATCCTCAAAAGGATGTGATGAGCCCGAACTCCCATCTTATCGATTAATGCAAGTTCCCAAGTATCTTCTTGTCTAAAACCCCACTTTAGCACCTACCGTTGGAATGTATATATGTAACTTATTATGGATGGGGGAACCATTCAACAAATTTTTTCAAGAGAGATAGTGACATAACGTTAACAATTGTGAAAAGAGACCAAACCTTCCATAATAAAATCATAAAATCTTATCAAAACTGTATCATTGAGGGTTTCAACATTGCATCTTGATCTAGTTGAAATAATGGTACACCAATTTTTATCATCATTAAATAAAAATGAAAGTAAAACCATATATTGTGGGTAAGGGTGTAATACCACCTCTATGAAGTGATGTTATTCATTTTTCATCACCATTTTAGGTTGTTTATTATTTAAATTTAATATGTAAAAAAATTATATTTATGACCTAATTAACTTATTATTCAAATAAATCATTATTTGACTTCATTTATTTCTATGTGTTAAAATTTGAAAATGTAACCATGGTGCCCATGGAGATTATTTCATTCAGGATTGAAGTATTTCATTTTTCATAACCACCATATTTGGATGGTTTTAAATGATTATATAATATAATAATATTATATATTTGACATAATTAACTTTCTAGAGGTGATGAAACCATAACCATGGTGGAAGGGCTAGGATATTGGAATAAAACCCAACATTACAGTTACAAAATAAATAAGTAATTTTTAAAAATAATTACGAGTCAATGGGTGAAATGAAGTTATGAATATATAATTTTTATCAATAAATTTAATAATAGGTATTTGATATAAATTAATTATATATAAAAATTTATTATACAAGTGGATGGAATGTGTCATACTAACTAGGAATTAAATGAAATGTTTTATTTTATAAATATCATTCTCATGAGGGATAATATATTTTTGAAATCCAATTATGGGAGTTATTTGATATTTTTATATTATAAACAAATATATTTTCTTATAATTTTTTTTATTTTAGGGTTTATCAAAAATTAGTTCAATTTTCCTTCTCATAGGCACTAAAAAAAATTTTATGAATGTTTTGATGAAAAAACGGTCTTATTTATTTATTTTAGTATAATATCAATCACCTCCATATTTATATAATATATTTTTTTATAAAGAAATATTATTTAAAAAATTAAATGCAAAGGAAAAAATTTGTTAGAATTTTATTTATGCATAATTTATTAATTGAATATTATCTTTATTTTCTCATTGTGTCATTTTTTACATTCAATAAAAAAGATTGATAACAATTTTCATAATTTTTTGTCTTTTAATTAAGTATCCCTAAATTATTTTTTGTCACCTTTTAGATATTATTACTTGATTCCATTGATTTTATAATAAAATACTGGACACATTTTTATGACATTTTATAAATTGTAAATGTTTCAGAAAAGTGAGAAAATTTTATTTTTTTAATTGATAAATATGTTATATTTTTATGAATTATTTGTAATCCAATAATTTTGTTCTTTATTAATTATATTTTAATTTCAAATTAAATTTGATTAATTTTATTTAAAAAATAATGTTTTCATAGAATCTTTGATATACTAATGAAATGATTTTTTAATAATTTAAAATTATATTTTATGAAAAGTATTAAAAATAATTTCTAAAAAATAGTTTTAATGATTCAAATCAATTTCCCTATCAAATTATAAAAATTATAGAATTTTTTTCTATCCTTTATGACCTATTAATTTGTGAAATTCCTTCATTCATTACTAATTTATCATTTATATCCCCTTTAGTAGACAACGAATATTCTCTTTTCCTCACAGTTATGTTATTAATAAATGTAGAATATTCGTTTAACATTATATTAAAATTAATTTGTATCGATGAATATATTTCTCATTTCAATAGTATCTAAACTATAAAAAATTACCATATATGATACTATTTTATGGATTATTGCAAGGAAATATATTTTTATTAACTAGGGGATGTATGCATTTTGGAATCATGATTCAATAATGATATTTAATTATTATTATAGGATATTTAATTCTTATTATATTAATAATTAAATATAAAATGAATGAATTTTTTATTTTAATGTTTTGATTGTCGAATAGAATTATTTATTTCTTCCAAGAATGGATATATCCCATGAGACAATTAGTTTGGAATTCTGTAAGCATTATTTTGATATTTCCAACAAAATTTATGAATGAACCTTTAAAGAAGCATTAATAGTGAGATTTAAATGTTTGAAATTATAAATTCCATTAATAATAAATAAGTTATTTTCATAAATGTTATTACTATATTTTTAATATATATTTATTTATTTCATGGTCATGTCATTGATATAATTTCATTTGTATTGAATATTCACTCGGCCATATGGATTTTTATTATAAATTCATCATATTTTCCTATGTGAATCTTATTTTACTAAAAATTCAAGAACACTATCTATTTTTTTACTTTTATTTGGTTATCCATAATGGATGTCTAATTAATTATATGGATTTACAATATACATAAAAAATTTCATGAAGATTCCAAGATAATCTATATGTTTAAATTTATTATGGGAATCAGGTATGTATATAGTCTCCTGAGACTGTTAAGCTATATGATCCTAGGGGATATGATATATTGTATCATGTATTGATGTAATACAGGAATCACTAGCTCTAGCTTTATTATGATGGCATTTTTATAAATAGTGATCTGTAAAATTGTTCATTTACACATATAATTATACTAACATATATTATATAAACCCATAAAAGTATATAAAAATTAATTTATCTCATGATAACATTGTTACCATCAATTATTTTGAAATTGGTAATAATATTAAAAATATTTATTTAGTTTTAATTTAATGAAAAACCAAATTTTATTTATTTACAATGATTTGTCTATGTTAAAAATCTATTGGTATACCATATTTATTGGTAAATTTTATAATTATATCAATTTAAATAATTATATATAATATATCAATTATAATTATTATATCATTGTAAATATATATATGATAAACAAAATAATATTTAACATAAGAATTTTATTTTAATTTTATGTAAATAGACTTAAAATAGTATAAAATCTCTCACATATATATCATTTTATAAATAAATTAAAAATGAACTATAAAAATATTAAATAAATATTTCCCATGGAAGGATTATATACACGATTTCAAAAATATAAAAAAAAATTAAATTAAAATTAAAAACAATATGTAATAATTATTCTCCACCATTTTGATTATAAGAATCCTAAAGATGTCAAAAATCATAAACATTTTCCTAAAAGAAGAATAAAAATAAAACACCCCTCCAACAATTATATAAATAATATATAATATATATATGATATTGATTAAAATTTATTTTTGAGTCTCATAATTAAATATGGATTTTTTGGATTCACAATGTATGAATGGTCATGGAATTTATAAAAATACATAACAAATCCAATATAATTACACTATTAGTAAATACTAATTTTTGCTAAATATGGTATATTTAAATGCATTCAATGAGATAATGGTTATGAAATTCACAATAGGATAAATTTTATGTATATAATAGAGTAAAAAGTTAAATAAATAATATAAATAAAATAATTTATCCCAACTGAATGTTTTCTAAAACATCAATATAAAACATTAATTATATTGATAAAACTCATTAAATTTGGAAATATAAAGTCAATCAATTTTTAAAATCTATATAATTGTGGAATATAAATATATTAATATTTATAAATAATAAAATTCCAAATAATTAATGATGTAATATTTATTTATCATTTTAAAAAAGTTTCAATGTAAAATTACCCTTTCACTAAGGGAAAGTCTATCATTTTAGTAATATAATTTTCATCAAATTAATAAATTGAATTTAAAAAACATAATTTAAAATAATAAAACAAATTACCATAGACATTTCAAATATGTGTAAAGGAATAGTGATTGTATTTTTTGGAAATAATTTAAGACTATTTATAAAACATGATACATTTATATGAAATTTTAAAAAGTAAGTGAGAATATATTTTTTCAAATATAAATTCATTTAAATCATTGAATAAAACCACATAAAAAATTTCATTAATATATAAATCAACCAAAAGTTATATATCTTAGTTATATAATTTGATATTGTTTTTAAACCCCGATTATCCTAAAAAAATTCATTTATAGTTCTGTGAATTATCTATTTGGTAAAACTATTTAGTAGTTACATCATATTGAATTATATAGAAAAAAAGAAAAAAAAGAATAAATATTGTTAATTGGAATTCATAAATAGATAATCAATTTTATGTAAATCTATTACAATAAATGTTTCTTTCATATAAGAAAATGTATAACTGAAACATCGATTCTAATATTTCACTAGTGAAATGCATATATGGGAGACCCTCTAATTTAGAAGTATTAATTAGATAGTAAATGTACATTAAGATAAATTATCATAGGGAAAATAATATTTAATTCAATGTAAAATATGTAATATCTATATTTAGCACCAATTATAACAAGATAATCTGAAAAAATTATTATTATTATTTTGAAATGGAATATTTGTTTTATAATAATAGTGTGTTATAAAAATCGTATACATTTAACTCTATAAAACACCCATTTTAAGAAGTGATTGTGCTAAAACTATCCCTAATGGCTCTAATATTATAAAAAACATTTAAGATTTTATAGTTTTCATATATAAAAATTAATAAATTTTAAACTAATATTCACAATGTTGGTGAATATATCAAAAATTAAGGGAATTAATACATATATTCATGTATATTACTTGGAATATGGGTAGAAATGTAACATTAATTAATTTTTGATTAATGAATTTACAAAATAAAATAAAAATAATTTTACATTAGTGTGTGTGGTGGGAAATGCATCATTAAATTTTTAACTACAAAAAAATTAGTAAAATATAGATATTAATTATAGTATCTATACTCATATATCAATTGTGTTACAAAATAAACTATTATTTTATATATAAATCACTCTTTGAACAACATTCCTCATTCTTTAAACAATTATTAGGTCAATATGGAAATGATAAATATCATAATTTTTATTTCACTGAACCCTTTTTTACTCTTCTCTCTTCATTTTAAATGACCCAATACCATTAGGTTTTCTTGTTCGTACATGTAGAACTTTGATCTTCAGACATATATATACCATTTTTGAAGAATTCATTCGTGATTTATAATTTTATTTTAATAAATGTAATCCAAATACATATAAAATTCAGTAGAAACCCAAAAAATATATATCATATTTAAATTCTATCATTATAGATTATCACATTTATGAAAATATTTTTCAACCATGTCATCCAAATTTCTTATATAGAGTAATTGTGAATCATACAAAATATATAAATTAAACTATTATTATAAAAACTAATCTACATAAACCCTTTAATGTAATAGTTTATGATTAATGAAACATGTTGAATAGTGTATTGAGTTTATAATGATTATTTAAAAAATAAAATTAATAATTAATCAGTAATACTAAATTCCAAAAAAATATACTAGGATTAAATAAATTGATTAAACATATATAAAACAAAAATATTACTAGATATCTCATGTATTTGTATAAAAAACTACCAATTTTGTTATCATGTAACTAATGTAATAAAAATTATACATAAAATATAAAATCATCTTAAAAAAATTATTTTATAAAATTAATATAAATTAAATATTCCAACTAAATTAATTAGTTAAAACAAACTACATATTTCAACGAAATATAGAAAATGTCGTGATAATACATACATAATATCTATGTAATATTTTTAATAATTATTAAAATTATTAAAATATAGAATAAAATGTAATTATTTGTAAATAAAATGAATTATATAAAAACATTTAAGAAAAATTATATAAAAGATACAAAAATATGTTCTATAACTTCATATATAATCTAATTTTGAATTACATTTAGATGTAGCACCCACAATTTCAGGTATGTAAACCTTCCTAAGTTTATTTTATGAAAAATGGATGTGTAGGATGTTACAGATGAATTTTGAGTACTGTTGTAGGGTTCTGGTTAAGAAAGGTGCATGGTCAACACATGGTTTGGCCAAACCGTGTGGCCAGACCGTGGAAGGACAAAAATAATTCCATATATTTGTGGATATAATTTGGTTTGGCCATCTGTTTGATCTATTTCTACCCAAATCAACCATAAATCAAAATTTTCTCTTCCAAAGGACAAATGAATTTCTCCCATTGATCTAGAAGCAATCCAAACACATTCCTTGGAGAATCAAGGTTAGATTCTTGCTATATGTGCCTGTTCTTCCTCGTTTTCTTGACAGATTCCAATATCTACCCCTCATTTGATATCTTTTTCATAGATCTACACTCATTTGGGTATATCTAAGAGTTTTTAGTCCAAATATGGTTGGATCTACTGTTGTTCATGATACAGGAGGAGATCATTGGCGCTTTCTTGGAATCCTGACCAAGATTCTTTAGCATTCTTCGCGGATTTTCTGGTTTCTTCAAAACAACTGAGGTTGGAGCCTTCACTATTATCTACCCATGATGGAATATATCATCATAAATTAAAATTTCGTTTTTTATTCAAATTAAATTCTATCTACAGTATAATTTTTAAAACCACTTTAGTGACGGGTGATAGAAAACGTTGAAAATTGTGTGATTTTGTGGAAACCCATAATTTCTATTTCAAATAGGTATTTATAAATTATTGATCTTATTTAATTTTTTAAAATTTATTTATTTTGAATATTTTATATAGATATATGTGTTTTTCAAATTCATTAATGTTTTTAAATGGGGTGGTTGGATTGTTTTCCATAAACATGCATTTTTATTGACAGAGGTGAAATTGTTTGAAATTTTGTTTGGTTTTTGAAAACTTGATGACTGTATCATATCACATTATTGGTAATGGTTAAAATATGATTATTTTACATGTTCAAAAGTTAATATGGAACATGGGGAATAATTTCCTTGTGACGACTTGGTTGATCAACGAAAAAACATCATGAATATGGATCTATCATAACGATGCATGCATTTTTTTGTAGTTTTTATTGTGTGGAATTTATTAGATTAGAAAAGTGGTTTTCATAGTGTTTTTAAATGCTTTATTTTAATTTTTACCTTTTTTATAGATTTATAGAAACTTTTTTCACATGATTTTAGATTATATTTAGTTATA
This sequence comes from Viscum album, assembly GCA_963277665.1. Lineage (NCBI taxonomy): Eukaryota > Viridiplantae > Streptophyta > Magnoliopsida > Santalales > Viscaceae > Viscum > Viscum album. The sequence goes on from OY728131.1 coordinate 1,128,471,366, forward strand.
AATTATGATGAGAAGTGTTTATATTTAGTTATAAACTATTTTCAAAAATTGTATTACAGAAACTATTTTATATAAATGTGGATAAATAATATATCATAGTGGAGTTATTAGGGAATTCATTAGGTAAATTCTATTGAATTTTATAATCACCCCTAAATTGGTAAACTTGTGCTTTTGCAGATGTCATTTTCTAGGACGTGGGCAATTGTAGGTTGAAGTTGGTTTTTCACACTACTTCTTGAGTTGTTGAGATGTCTCATGGTGGTGGAGAACCGATCTAGAGAATAATGGATTATTTTAATTATTTTAGTGTCCTGTAGAGTTATATTCTATTTTTAGGTTTATGTCTATTTGTCATCCATTTTTTTACTTTTTATGTCTTACATTGATATTAAATGATTTTCTAAATTGTAATTATTTTGTTCATGCATTATAAAATTGATATGGATTTTTGTTAGATGAATTATATTTTATCATTAAAAGGGTAAATCACCCCCAATGGTCTTTTAAAAACATCAAAATTTATTTTTAGATGTGGGAGTATTGGAGATGTTTCCTATGACCCAATAATAACTCATTGAATTCTCAATCTAATAACCATGAGTGGTTCATTAAAAATGGTAGTATCTTGGCCCCTTTTATGTGGAAAATATAGTCTTCTATTTTCTTGTTCTTGTAGTTGAATTCCTTCTTATATAATTTTTTGGTGGTCTTCATAGAAAATAGTTGGATTTTCGGGAAATGAAATATAGAGCATAAAAATACATAACTAACCTTTTTGTACTAAATTTCAAGTTACCAGGGAGTTTGGTGTGTATGTGTTTTGGAAACACAATTAGGATAGTTGAGTGTCATTGTCACAGGTTTAGCCAATGAGACTATAATATCATGCATTGTATATGAATTACTTTCCACTTGGATTTTATATCTCCTTTGGAGTAATGGAATATGATTTAGATCATGGTTTTAGTCATGGGAAAAATGAAGAAATTTATTTTAAAATGAAATAATTTGAAATGGATATAGTTGATGTATTTTAAAAATGTTCTGATTTTTGAAATAAAGAGTGTTTTTTTAAAAAAAAAATTATTTGGAAAGAAATTTTTTGATATTGATGATATAGAATTTTACATTACAAGACAATAAATTTATAGAAGAATGAGACTTACAGAATGTGTTGTTTGTTTATAATAGAACCCATTAAGCAATATAGAAACCAACCAATGGGTATACTTAAAATGTGGTTGTAAACCAGCCATAGGTGAACCAAGAGTGGGGGAAAATTTTATTCCAAGCATTCCAATATATGGAAACAGGGAATTGAATGGAGGATCCACACCATTTTGACCACTGCATCTAGTATTAGAAGCCGAATCCACCCATATTCCCAGGTGATTTGGAACCAGAGAGGGAAGTGGGTTGGCTGAATAGGATGAATCAAATATTATCGTTCATTAGAAAATAGACTTGTTGTTCACGATTGAAAGTTATATGTTATAGGATCATTAACTCAAGTTGGGGGGATTTGGCGGTGCAAGATATATTGGACTAGGGCTTGTGTTGGGATTATTTCATTGATTTGTCTGACAAAAAATTCTATCCTCACCATTTCAAAATCAAGTGAACAACAAACTATTTCAGACAGAAGAAGGAGTTCCTCTATGTTATTGAACATGTGAAAAAAATCATGAATTTAGTGTTATTTAAACAAGACGTTGTAGCAAGTGTGATCTTGAAGGCATGCATATTTGAGTTGGGACTCATGAAGGATTATCAGTCGATGATTGAAAAACTTTGTATCACTGGATATACAAGGATGGAAAATAGGGCATCAGTGGCTGAGCGGGATATATCTAAAGCTTTTAGAAGAGTAATAACAATGATTCTAATAGTAAATGATGGTAACTCAACTGATGGGAGAAAAAGGTAGATGGAATCCTATTTCTAGGGTGGAAATGGGAATCAGATTCAAACAACATGATCAGTAATCCTTTCATCTAAACCAAAAGGGCCAGTTGGGATATTTTCTCTATGATTAATTTGACCACTTTAAGATAGAGTTAATGGTAAAACCTCAATAATGCAGCATCATTAAAAAATGGATCTTATATAGTGATATTATCACAGTTCTCCAGGACCGAGTGCTCGAGACACTTCTCAAGTGTCGTAGGCATCACATTCTTTGACAATGTGGGGCCAGTAGAATCAGATCTGCCAGTAGAGTAGATCTATCCATGGTTATTCGTAGAACACCATGACTCTTCAATATGGGAAATATCAATAGGGAATGGAACAGTATATTCCTACAGTAAAGTAGTTATATGAAACATATTTGGGGACTCTGGATGATCAGGATGTACTGTCTATAGTACAAGGTATGATTCTTCTAAAATATACCCTTATGTAGGTTCAATTATATACAGGTAAATCACATTCATTTATTTTTTCTCATTGATATGATTTTATGAGTTCTAAAGTTTATATGATTCCTTATGCGATAAAACTTCTAACCCCTCTTGGTGAAATAATATTTTGACCATTCATGTGTAGAGTGTGCGTAATAACTATTGTTGGAGTTCAGAAGAAATGATATTTCATAGTGCTAGAGATGGATATATTTCATGTAATCCATGGAATGGATTGTTTGATAGTGTTCAATGATCACATAGACTATTATATTAGTAGAATTAGTTTCATAGCTAATGATGGCATCGAGTATCTCTTCAGAGGACAAAGGGCTGCAAAAACAGTTGCAATAAAATTGTTGGAAACAACAGTTGGAATGATCTGTTATTAGTCTATGGCATTGACTTTGGCATTGAGGGAAGGTATTGAGGGTATAATTTTCTTAGCAATAGTGGATCAATTTCTAGATGGTTTTTTTAAAAATAATTCCAAGTTACCACCTATAATAGAAGTGGAGTTTACAACTGATCTCCTTTTGAGGACTAGTATTATCTCCCTTTTATCTTATAGGATGGAAAAAATAGAATTAAGGGACATGAATGAAATTTTGGAGGATCTAGAATGAAAATGTTTCATTCGGCCAAGTACATATCACTTGGTAACATTGGTCTTGTCAATGAAGATGGAAGATCGAACTCTACAGTTGTGTGTTCATTATTTTATGATAAACCAAGTTCCGTTAAAGAATCAGTATTCAATTCCATGAATTTATGATCCATTCAATCAATTTAGGGGAGATTAAAGTTTCTAAATGACTAACTTGTGATCAGTATATCACCAATATCAATTTCAAATGGAATATATTCCGAATATAGCTTACAGAAGGAGATATGGACACTATTAATATGTAGTCATGCCTTTTGGTCTGATGAATGCACCATCAGTCTTCATGGAAATGTTTTATTGGATATTTCAGAAAAATATGGAATATTTTGTTGTGGTTTTTGTGGATGACATATTGGTGTATACAAAAACAGAGGTTGAGCATGAGGAAAACCTGGTGAGAATGTTACAAATATTTAGAGATCACTATTAGTATGAAAGACTATCTAAGTGTGATTTTTTGATACAAGAGGTTCACTTTATAGGCCATGTGATTTCTAAAAAAGGAGCTTTAGAGGATCCTGAAAAGATTGAAGTAGTTATATCTAGGAAACTGTCGAAGAAAATTTTCTAGATAATAATATTTCTTAGCCTCGCTGCATATCATGACAGTTTCTTATGACATCTCATTACTATCAAAATCAATAATAGTGTTGAAAAATAAAACTGTTCCATTATAGTAGATTGCATAGTACCAGATGTATTTTCAATAACTTAAAGTACATCTGACATTAAAATCTATATAGGTTTTTCGAAAACCAATACAGGGATATCTGGTCTATAGTGATGCTTCAGGATTTGGGTCCGTATGTGTTATCAAATAGGGAGACCATGTGGTTCCATATGGTTCAATACAATAGAAAGTTCATGAGAATAATTACAAAACACATGATTAGGAGTTAGTTGTGTTCGTATATGCATTAAAGACTTTGCATCGCTATCTATTCGGTGAGAAATTCACTATGTTCACTGATCATAAGATCTTGAAACAAATTTTCACACAAAAGAATCTGAATCTGAGGAAAAGGAGAGAGATACAACATCTCTAGATGTTTCAATTCAACATGATGTATACTTCGAGATACATAAATTCGGTGGATGATGCATTAAACTGGAATTTATATGATTTTTTGGAAAAGGACATTTCAGTGCAGTGGTAGTTTATGTCACCCCTATCCATCATTCATATAGAATAAGAAAATGGAGATGATATTGTTGTTTTCTTCTCAGTTTCAGTATTTCATGATTCAAACAAATGGATATAGAGGTATAGACATATGATGCAGAATGCTTTCTTATGAGTTCAAAACACAAAAATGGGAGGAACATTGAGGGCTATAAACATGATGGGATGTCAGTTATGTGGTTCAATGATTTGATGGTTGTACCAATCAGTTTTCAAGAACAAAATCTTCATGATAACCACCATTCAATAAGGGATGTTCATTCGGGGATACAGATTATGTATAATGCATTGAAGGAGAATTTTTGGTGGAATGGTATGAAGCAAAAAAGTGGTTGTGTTTGTTTGAAAGTGCTTAACTTGCAAGCATGTTAAGGTAAATAATCAGTGGAAGTGAGTATGTGGAAGCTACTGCCTATAATAGTGTGGCTATAGGAGAAGATAGGTGTGTATTTATTTATAGATCTTCCTAGAATGGTCCAGAAACATGATTACATATCAGTGCTGGTGCGTTAGCTCACCAACTCTACCCATTTCATTCCAATTCGCGAAATAAATATGGTGGAAGATATGTCAAAAATATGTATCCAAGAATCTGTAAATATACATGGAATACTAGTTTCAATAGACTCTGATAGACATCCAATGTTCATGTATCATTTCTACAAATCCTTACTATAAGCCCAGGGAACTCATTTGACCATGAGTCTAGTGTATCATCCTCAGACATACGGGAAATCCGAAGGGACGATACATATATTTTGAGACATTTTTTGGGCTATTGTAATGAATTTTGGTGGCTCAAGGGATGAGAACATGACATTGGTGGAGTTCTCATACAATTGTAGTTATCAGGCATCAATACATATGGCCGCCTTTGAAGCATTGTATTGGTGTCCTTGTCGTTCTCCACTGTATTGGGTGGAAACATGTGAGACCTCATTAGTTGGGCTAAACCTAGTCTATAAAATGATGAAGAAGATCTAGTTGATAAGAAAGATAATGGAGACATCTTAGAGTTGTAATAAACTATATGCAGATCATCACTAAAGACCATTGGCATTTTAGGTGAGTGAGCATGGGTTCTTGAGGATCTCTCTAAGGAATGTACATTACTGTTTTGGGTTGTATAGAAAATAACCTACTCGATACATTGTCCCGTTGAAGATAAAAGAATGGAATGAACATGTGAAATATCGATTGGCATTCCCACTGGGGTTCAATTTGGGGGACAATGTGTTCCATGTATCTCAGTTGAAAAATTATCAGCCTGATCCTGACCATGTTATTAGATAGGATCACAATAACCTAGATCTAGAGGTTTTGTCGGTATATATCCTAGTACAGATTGGGGATAGGAAACATAAAGTCTTGTCTGGAAAAGAATTGGTCTAGTGTGAGATTTATGAAAAATTATTCTTATTCAAGATGAGTAATGGGAACATGAGAAAGAAATGAAAGAGAAATGGATAGAAAAATTTTAGAGCATCAATAACATTCAAATTTCAGGGGATAGAAAGGCCAATTGTGGGGAGAATGTAACACCCCTAGTTTTTGGTATGTAACACCTACCTCATAATTTTTCTACATTTAAAGGTTATGTGCGATGTTGTGGGAGGCTTCGGTAGTATTTTTTAGGGTTTTGAAAAAAAGGGTTCATAGTTAGCACATGGTTTGGCCAAACCGTGTGGCCAAATCGTGCATGATCAAAACTAATTAACCATCTTTGGAGGTCTAATTCTGTTTGATAATTTGTTTGATTTATTTAGACCCAAATCAACCCTAAAGAGTATTTATTCTCCCCCAATGGCCAAAGGAGGTTCTTCCATTGTTCTAGAAGAGAACTGAACATGTTCTTCGGTGAATTGAAGGTTGATTCTTTTGGTAAGTGCCTGTTCTGCATCATTTTCTTCACGAGATCCAATATTTTCTCCGCATTACATCAATTTTTTATTTATCTAAAACACAAGTGGGTAAAAATCTGATATTTGAGGGAAAATAAAGTTATATATTCTTTTTTTCAATATAGGGAAGGGGATATTTTGTAGTTTCATGGAATATTGACCTTGATTCTTGAGTTTTCTTCGTATATTGTCAGTTTATGTCAAAACAAAGTGAGTTAGGTGGATTTAATTTCATCTACCCTTGATGAAATTGAAAAAAATGCATTAAAATATAGTTTTTTGTAGACAGTAGGTTTTTTTATTTTGTACAATTGTTAATCCCTCTTCAGCGACGAGTGGTAAAAAACATGGAATATTGTGTTTTTTGTCAAAAACCATAGTTTTTTTAATTTTAAATGGATGATTTTATATTATGAATCATATATAATTTTTTGAAATTGTTTTATTTTGAATTTTTCATGTTGATTTATTGGTATTTGGAATGATTTAATGTACTAAAATTGGATTGTTGTAATGTTTTTAATAAACATGTGTTTTTCTTGAAACATGTGAAATTGTTTCAAACTGGTTTTGGATTTTGGAAAAGATGGTGTGGGAATCATATTTAATTATGGGGAATGGTTGAAATTTGATCATGTTCATCGTTAAAATGGTTAAATGTCAAATTTTGATTAATTACCTTGTGACGACATGGTTGATTGATGAAAATCGGTCATGAGTATATAACTTTCATAATGATGCATGAATTTTTTATAGTTATTATTGGGTAGAGGTTATTGGTTTTCAAATTTTGTTTTCAAAAGGGTTTATAAATATTTATTTAAAATTTTACCTAGATTATAGATTTTGGGGAAAAAATTCATGGTTTTAGTTTATATTTATTTATAAAAATTTTTGAGAAGTGTTTATATTTAGTTATAAATTTTTTAAATAATTGTTTTGTATAAACTATTTTATATAAATACAGAAAACCCTTCTATAGTAGTAGTGTGAGTAGGGAAGTAATTGGGGAAATCCTAATGAGTTATATAATAACCCATTCCTTCAAACATTAGTTCTTTTGTAGATGACATCTTCTAGGACATGGGAAAATATAGGGTGCATCAGGTTTTTAGCACTACTTCTTGTGTTTTTGCGATGTATGGTGGTGGTGGAGCACAAAGCTGGTATAGCCAAGAGTCGTTGGGTTATTTTGGTGTCTTGTTGAGTTATCTTCAGCTATTAGGTCGATGTGTAGTTATCTTTCTCTGTACCACATTTATTTTTTAATCACTTTGGTATATTATTTTATTAATTTTCATTATCATGTTCATGCATCATATAATTAATATTGATTGTGGTCTGTTGGTTTATTATTTATCCTTAAAAGGGTACATTGACCCCCACTAGTCTTTGAAACTCTTAGGAATTTATTTCCAGCCATTGGTGTCTTTGGGATGTCACCTATGGCCTAGTAACGACTCATTGTGTTCTCAATCCAATGAGAATGAGTGGGTCATTAGGTTACTAAACCGTATTATGTTATCATGATCAACCCGTGTGTGGAAACCACTCTTGTTCCCATACTAAGTATTATAGTGACCCATGAGGGTTTCCTCAAATATGCATCATCTTGGAAATTAACATTGATTTCTTAAAAAATGAAAATGGGAGGCATTAACATCAATATTCTGGAATCATTATAAAATAAAAACCTATCAATGGAATTATATATTTCAACCCCATGATCCAATGACCCTAGTTCATGAAATGTCATAGGAATTCACGTATCCAAAATAAATTATCAAACAAAAAAATTTAAGGTATCAATTCGTAACAAAACTCTAATATATAAACCCCTATGGTCCATCTCAATCTCCAAACTGACCTTGAAACATGAAAAAATATTTAGTTACAAAGATTTATAAATTAATATATAAATTTATGATACTCATAAAGACAAAAAATTATTATTTGTAAGAATAATACAAATTATTAAAGGAATAAATTAAATAATCAATACGTTCCTATCAGGTTGATTATAACTCATCCTTAGTAAGGATAAAACAATTTATATCATATAAAAGTATAAAAAAATGATATTATAATTATAGAATGAGGTTACCCCCCCCCCCCCCCAACTTCCCAACTGGTTATTCACTACCACACCCAATGGAAACATTTAATGAACTCCCCTTTATTCCATCTATACACAACCATACCTATCTAGATAGTCTTAATGTTGGAATGAGCACAACCAAGACATTTGTAACTAATTTGAGGTTTAATTTTCTCACTTTCACAAAAATCAACCAACTATAATCATAACCACATCCATATATCCTATATGAGATTTTAAAAAATCTAGCATTTTTTCCTCATAATTTGGTATTTTTATAATGAAAAACCTAAATAGTTTTCCCCAATCATACCATTCATGACCACATATATACATAAACAGGATGATAATACATTTATTTTTATATTTATTATAACATCACCCTGAATACATCACAGATAAACCATTTATTAATGAGATATTGGGGAATAAGGGGAGTAAATCAATCTATTCCCCTACATGTACTGATGTTTATAGTTGTCAACTTAAAATATTTGCGCATTAGAAATGTTTTCTCTCTCATTGTGGTGCCTATGAAATAATGACAAAATACATAAATTAATACAGTAACACACAACACACAAAAAAATTATTTCTAAAATATAACTATAATAACTAATAACTATAATGAAATTCACAAACATGTTAACTAAAAAAATATAACTATTATATTTCATTCCATCCCATACCCCAAATCAAAACATCTATAACAATACCATATTTTATCAATTTATTAACAAAATTTAACCATTTAATTTTTATTATTTACCATCAACATTAAATTAATTATGCCACATAAATAAATATTTAATAACAAAAATATAACAGATATAAAACTATTTTCATCTATAAACCATTCATTTCATATATTTACATTCCATTTAAGAAACGAATACTTCATATCTAACATGAAACCAGAATTAGGTTCATAACAACCCATCACATTCTACTTATACTGATATTTATTAAAACATACCCACAACCATCAAAAAACAAACAAAACATTTTCACAAAACACCTCATATTAGAATCTCCCACAATAACTAGAAAAAAAATTGTTTCCCACTTGATAACCCACACCATAATTCCATATCAATAAACACATAACCAAGTTTAAATAAAGGATATTTAATAATAACAGTAATTTATAAAAACCTAAAAATAAAGAATACCAACCATAAAAAAATTCCTATCCAAGTAAACATAATCAAATGATTATAAATAATAATTAAAATTGTATGAAATTAACAAAAACAACAAAAAATTAGTTTTTACTTCCCATTTTTAAATATTATGGAAATTAATTTGAGTATTTATTACACGAGTGATTAACTATAAGTCTTTATTTAAGGCAACCATTTATTTTTCATATCAAAGAGATTAATATTTTATAACTTTTTATTCCACTAATTCCACTACATCAAAAATTCATAAACATTTCTTAAAAGAATTTTTGTTTTGAAATAATAATGGATAAAATTACCCATATAAAAAATTTCATAGAAACAATTAACAATATTTGGATTACCACATTCCTATATTATTTATTTTTAATTTTTTTATTTAAATAATAAAAATTAATACCATAAAAAAAGTTATAAAATAGTAATGATATTCAACTAATCATATATAAATTGGGAAATTCTATCAAACCCCTTACCATAATTGATACATTCACAATCACTATGCAAGGGAATGTTGAGGGATTGATTATAAATAAAATAACATTTAAGAGAAAGAACCTAAAAATATAAGATAATGATTCTCATTAAGATAGTAACCTGGGTAACTATAAATAATACCAAAATGAATAAATGAAATTCATTAGAATATGAAATAGAGAAGGAACCAAAAGATAAGAATAAATGTTTTCGAAATTTCATAACCAATTGATCTCTTAAAGATACGCTCCAATACAAATTCATGGCTACTCAAGAGTCACAAATGGGGAACCTATGATATCATTATAGATTTTTAATATAAGGGTTGAACAATAATCTGAATGAGATTTCCAATTTATACTATTACTGAAAACTATAGAATCAAAATGCAAAATTAAATTTTCAAAAAAGGATATGTTTAATTAAACTGAACCATTAATAATCATGTTGTAAATCCCTATATATATTCCTTATTTTACTAAATCAAACTATTATAATTAAATTTTAATGTGGAAGAATTATCCATAATGATGGTCACCTTGACAATATTTCACCCAATATAGATCAACCAAAACTAGATCTCTTAGTCCTAATTCTATGACTGAGATGAATACACTATAATATCCATGTATAAGAACCCTAAAATCAATCCCTAGAAATCCATGTTGTGATAATAAGGATCCATGCCATATAAATATCTACGAAAAATGAAATTTAACTCCACTAGGGAATGTGAAACTATGAGAGAAACCTCCACACCATGATATATAAACGAAAAAACATTTGTGTAACAAAACCAATTTTTGGTTCATTTAATAAAATGTATTTTTTTTCAATTTTTTTACAAAAATATTCAATTAATCCCTAAATTCCACATCACCATCTTATATGATGCAAATCATAAAATATTGAAACACCATATACTATAACAAAGAATATTTATGATGACCAGCTGAGCTACACCATTAGCCACCTCGTGAAGAATAATTCAAGATCATATCCTATTTATCTTCCTCCATCATTCTTCTTACACCTCTAAAACTAAAAACACTCAATTTAAGGAGTAAGAAAAGTTGCAACCATTGTATATATAACATATTATATTTAAATTGGACCAGTAATATCACCATAGTTCCGATAATTCATATAAATGACAAAAAATTGTCAATAATTGAAATATAAATACAGTTATATTACTATAAGAACACCTCTTATGAATTTTTAATGTTTTTTCATAAGAAAAGTATGCATGAAAATTATTTCAGGGAGAATCAATCCATGATTATTTATATATATGATAAATGATAATATGATAGATTTATATTATCAAAAATAATACCCCTAAATAATTAATGAGTTCAAAATTATCAATACACTAATATTACCATCCAAAGCAATATAGTAATCACGATGCATCATAATAAATCAAAATAGTGAGGCCATATAAATTATTTTTCCCATCCCATTTTAACATCTATAAATATATTTATTCTTAATTATTGTATAAAAATTAGTTTTTTAAATTATAGATTATAACTTGTGGAATTCCCTAGTGTATTCTCTATTTTTCATTTCAGTTTTAATATTCATCCATTACATTGGAAATGATTGTATTCAGTTTCCTATAAATTTGTTGTTTTTTAATTAATTTTTTATGTTATTATGGTTGTTTTGATGATGGTATTTTCAAATATTCTCTCTTAATACTATCACTGATAAATAAATTTTTTTATCTATCATTATAATTATACTAGATTCCATATTCATTTAATTATGTATGGCCTAAAATTAAATTAAATTATATTAAAGTATTGGGAGTGATAACCTACTTAATATTTATTTTATTTTATGTTATATATTTTTATTTATATGATTACATAATGAATAATCCAAAAGTAAATTCACTATTTAATTTATTTTTTTGATATATTTATTGTTTTTTAAATGATTTTTTAAAATGCCTATTAATACAAAATACTATTATTTTTCTTGTATTTTTAACAATCATTATAAGCTTAGGAAAATATTGTTTACCATTCCAATTAAAAATATATATAAATATTACATTCTTCATGAAATTTATTGAAAAAACTTTTAGGAATATTCATCACTATAAACTCAACTTTTTTTGAAAAACATGGAATATGCATGATAATAATATTTTGTATTTATTCTATTTAAATGATATGGAGTTCATAAAAATTTATAGATATTATTTATTCAAATATTAGAGTTTTTATATTTTTAAAATAATAAATAAATTTACATTAACCCTTTCATAGAACATATAATAGATGAACTAATATATTGGTTTAATCCATATTAATTGAGTAATGAATCTTACCTAATATCACTCATAATATATTTTTTCTAATTACAATCATTTGAATGTGTAGTGGTGTCCTTTCATGTTATTTAATTGTTAATAAGATTATTACATGGGTTGTGAGGTGTGAATCATTTTTTTTTATTATGGAGATTGAGAGATTATTGTTCATGATTCCGTGTTTATAGCAACTCATTCATATCATCCTATTCACCTAAATAATGTAAAATTGATGAGATTGAATTAATAATTGTGTATATATTCATGAATCATATCCGTAGAAAAAAAATCTTTGATCCTTAATTTCAATTCATTAATTCAACTCTCTTTTCTTCTAATTCCATAAAGAAAGAGGATCATAGAAATGCTGGTCAATAAATTTATTAATAAAAATTAAATAAAAAATATCATGCAATACAAAGAATTTTAAAAGTAATGGAAAGAACAAGATCTCTCATATATTCATCCAAAAATGATTAAAGGTTGTTGAAATATATATAATACCATATCGTACATGTTTTCAAGATCTCCATATTTGAAAAACAATCATCCACCCAACTCATATCTCTATATTCATGTGAAACAATCAAATTATGATTGTTGGCATGACTGATACATCAATCCAATACATTTGATGATTTCATGGACCACATATTATTCTCTCTTTAATATCCAAGATTGAAATTTATGAATCATATTATATCAATAGGGATTTCTACATATGTTAAATTTCATGTTTGATAGCATAAAACACCACCCATTAATCAGATTCATAGGAAGTTCCGATTCTAATATAATGATGATTTTTTTGAAAAATCCATAATGGGGTTGTAAAATACCTCCACAACACTAAGGTATTGTAATTCCAGATTCCACACCATCCAAATATTCCATTATCCATCTATTTATCATAGGAATCCAACTTATAGATTTTAGTGCCATAATTTTTTTGGCCTTCCATCAACTCGAAGAATCCTTCTAATTTTCATATCACTATTATTGTTATTCCACTATCAAAATTTCACATTTTATGTAGCCTGAACCTCAATTTTCAAATAATATGTTCCATTTTGAATGGATGGTTCTTTATTGTTTAACAACTTTTTATTTTATTCCTTCTAGATCGAAGAAAATATAGTGGCCATTATTGCAAGAAGAAGGTGCTAAACATGGTCGCACCTCCGAGAATTATGTTCTAAAGGTAGTCGTTAAATAATATAGTGGGATATATGTGGATGATGGTCTAGAAAACATATTAAATATGTTATCCTAAATTGGAGGGAATCATAATATATATCTTAACCTAGACCATAGTGAAGAAGAAGCTATAAAATTCTTTTTTTTTCTTTCAAAATTGATAGTGCTGCTGGACAAGATGGATTTACATCTGCATTCTTCATGATTTACTAGTATATTATATAACATTATTTGTTAATATTAATAATGGAATTATGCACTCATGCCATTATGACTCAAAAATTCCATTCAATCGTTTTTTACCAAATCTCAAAGAATGAAAATTAAATTGATTTTACGGATGTTGCACTGATCACCCTTGGAAATAATTCTCCTATAGTTGTTATTAAAGACATGATGACCAGGATGGCAAGAATAAATAAGAATAACATTACTCTAATTCAGTTTAGGTGTATTCTTAGTTTATTAATTCAAAACAGGTTATTTTCAACCTTATATGGTGTTATCATAATAAAGAGAAAGGTGAAATACAAAAACATTTCTCTGAATATTGATACATCCAAGGCATTCGACACTCTGAAATAGAGTATTCTTTTAAATATCCTAATGAAATATGGCCTTTAATGTAATTTTATTAGATTTATTAATTCAATTATATCATCTTCATGTCGTTATTTTCTCATCAATGGGTCCCCAAGATGATTTTCACAATGTTCTAGGGGAGTTATGTAAGAGGAAACACTCTCAAGGATTATCTTTGAAATTTCAAATATTATCTGGGTATATTTATCAGTTATAATTCTCAAGATTTTAATTATAATAATCTAAAAAATTATATAGGTGAATTCACTCCATCACATCTGTTATAAATAGATTATATTCTCATATTTTAGTATGCATCAAAGAATACCTTATTCACTTTCAAGGTTCTTCTTACAAACTATGAGGGAGTAGTTTGGTTGGCTAACATATAAAAAAACCATTTATTTTGTTAGGTGATGAAATATCTATTGGAAAACAATACATGATCATGAGAAGCCATGTTCTGAAAAGGGGATACCTTCCTTTATTATATCATTTTATACGATTATTTTGAGGCAAAGTGAAGTGAAAATATACTAGAGGAATATGTTCATGAATAATCAATAGAATCTCTACATGGAAATGAAAATTCATGTCTCAATATGGGAGGGTATTCATTTTAAACTCAGTGATCACATATAAAATTTTCCATGGATTCCTTATATACATGAGTTCAAGATATATAATAAAAGAGTTTCAAAGTATGATCATAAATTTTTTTTTTGGACTGAGTCAGTTTGTAACGACCCAAAAATTTATAAATGAAAATTATTATTGATAAAGTTAAATTTATTATTATGTAAAATGGTTATATAAAATAGATGTGCTTCATTGGTTTTATGCTTTTGGATTTTGTGATACCATTAAGAATTGTTACCATTGCTAATATAGTCGTTGAATAGTGATCACATGAACAGTACAAATATAAAGCTTTAACAAACCCAATTTACTCACAAAAAGGAAGTGATGGCCTCATCCAGTATAATTGCTCCATTCAAAGCCCATTTGTTGGATCTCAGACAGGATGTGGTGTCACTAGGCATCCCTTTTTACAGATCCCAAACTATGCTTCAAGACATTAAGCTTGAATGAAACCCCCTATGAGAGAAGTGGAAGTTAATAGAGATTATAAATGTAGAGACATTATCTGAGCCTCCCCAAGAATCATTCTCTATCTCAAACCTTACCCTTAGGTATTGTGTGGGTGTTATATGGGTTTATGTTACAGGACCCTAACACTATGATAATGTGCATTAGTTTTGTATATAATAAAGAATATACATTCATTTTATTACTATTACTTTGTAAATGGTTAGTTAGTATTCAATTAAGAAATCTATTTTGATGAAGTAATGTATTTTTTTAATTAAAAAATATTTTAATATAATATTAATACTAAATTACCTTTCATTATATATTAATGATCGTATTTTTTATTTTTATGGTTTGAAAACTATGTTTTTAAACCCATGAATTTTCTATAAATTTTTGATTTATTTTAAAATTGAAAATTCAAATATTTAGAAAATTTTATAGATAAAATGAATATTATTTTAGGATTTAGGACATTGAAATTATCTAACAGTTAATTTTTCATTATTTTCTAAGATAGTCTAATTTTTGGGTAAAAATAAAATACCGTTTAAATATATAATGTATTTTATGACATAATAATGATCCAATAGTGATGTAATAAATCACAATAAATGGTATATTCGGCCAATTAATGAATTAAACATAATATAATGTGATTTTATATTTTTTTGATTAATTTTATGATGTATTAGTGGACCCTCCAAGGCTTATAAAATGTTTTACCATTTTAAAATGCTTTCCTTGATAGTGTGACTCACCTCCACATAAGTAAGCCCAATATTTTAATACGTTCGACCATTGGACTTATAAAATAATATTTTCCACTAACCTTAGGCAAAATCCATTTGAAAAAACTAAGGTATGGATTGTGGTTTTAAATTTTTTAATATGTAATGTCCAAAATCTAAATAATATAGAATTCCCTCTCATTTACTATATAAACCCACTCAATATCCCATTCCTCTTCACTCAAAACCCTTAGGGCACATCACTACCCTAAACTAATCTCTCTAAAAACCTCCAAAGTCACCCTAAACTCCGTAGAATCCACTCTCAAGATTCTCCCAAGCGTTGGGGATCAGAGTTCCTAGTAAGGGATCCTCACTTTTCTTCCTTCATTATTTTTATCCATGTTTCCTTAAATTTTTATGGAATTTTATTTTCAATTAGAATGTTTGGGGTATGATTTTTCACCTCTCTTCAACTTCCCCCCTTATGTATGAATGATGAGAGGCATCTTTCTCTCTCACTAAGGCCACCCATGTACACTCGTTTCCGTGCCGAAATTCTGTAATGGATTTCTTCTTATCCCATTTTTGTCCAAGATTATTTATATTGTTACCACCTTGTATTTTTTTCTAATAAATGTTGGGGTATGATTTTACACCTCACCCATAAATTCCTCCTTATATTTGAATGATGATTTCCCTCTTTCTATCTCATTAATATCTCCCATGTACACCTGTTACCATGCTGAAATTCCATATGGAATTTCTTTCTCTTTATTTACATTCAAGAAATTATTTTATACTATTGATATAAATTCCATTAAATATTTTGGGATATTATATTCCATGATCCCCTTTCTGTCTGTTTCATGTAATAATTATTAGATACCCCTTTCTCTCCAATCATCCCATTTTACGATTTCTATTTGACTACATTATGCTGCTGAAGTTACACCAAAATTTCCCATGCCAAAATCAACGTGTAAGTGAATAACATACCCATTTATCTATCAAGGGTATTCTAATTTATGAACATGTACATTTTGATTGAGGAGTTACATTTATTTATTCCATATATCTTATTCTTGGAATAAATTATGATGTTTAATGAATCCATGTTGCATGATCCACATGGCACACTTTGCTTGAAAATAAAATGTTTATGAAGGGTGTGCCCTGATAGTATTCAAATGCATTGAGTAAAGATTAGTATCAGGATACATCAAGTTCAATGAGGGTTTACTAGTGGTAATTCAATTAAAATTATGGTTTTCTCATGCTCCATTTGTAATGTGCCTTGGATCATGCTAATAGAATGTTAAATATTGTTTCCACATTCCCATGTTACGATAATCGTGCTATATCATGCCTTTATGTTCAAGGTCCTATTGTGTAAATTAACATGACTATTGCCTAACATATACTATATTATTCATGTTATTATTTTTTTACTCCCTTACTGGGTTTTATAGAAAATCCTAATGCATATCCTTAGGTTATCCCTTGCAATTCGTAGAATGAAGGAATGTTATTGTCATCTAAAAGAAATTTTTAATAATCATGTTATATGTTATGTTCTAAGTTGTTATGTAATGTTTCTAATTTCTCAAGAAACTAGACCCATAAATCCTTAGAGTTTTCTTAATTTCATGTTCATGTAATAAATCATGTTATTATGTGTAACAAAGAGCATGGTTCTTATAGATGGTATCAGATGATAGGTTTAGTTATTTTTTGGATTATGATTAGAAAACCCCAGTGAAAACCTTAGGGATAAGACTTAGTATATTAAAAATCAGCCCTTAATCTTATTTAGTATATATAATGTGGTTTATCATGAAAATGAATCCCTCTCTGGATATGAATAAGTAGAGGTGGCTTTGGAACATATGTATCAAAGGGTAAAACCCAAAAACACCGCTTTGACCTAGACCTGAATGGGAACAAGTGCATAGAAATGGGAATTTCTGCACTCTACATTACGAGAGTCATGGGGGATATGATTTGGTAACTTTATACTCTTAGTATGAACAATTATTAATTGAATACAAAAAAGGCCCCTGAAAATATATTTTGGGGCATAGATCATTGATAACATTGATTTGAGCCGATAAATGATATGTTAAGGAAATAAATGTAATTTATAAGTTATCCATTTTTTCATTGGAATCCTCTTTATGTGTTACCCCTAAAATTTCATTTACTCACTCTAATTTCTAGTAATAAGTGTACTTGGGCTAAAAACTGATGTGAAGATCAATGTGACGACTATTCTAATGAGATGCCCAATATGATGGGAGTGGGAATCACAAAAATTTTCATGATACTCTATTAGTTAACTAATGAATTGAATAGAAACATGGGTCAAGGAGAATGCTAAACCCCCTAAGAAAGAACAATCTACAATCGAGAGCTTCATGAGGCAAGCCTCTTACTTTTAATTGATCATCTAATTCATTAATCTCTGAAAAATTGATCAAATCAATTGTGTCTAACTTATCCATCCTAAAATGTTCTGAAAAAGAGTAGGTAATTCTAGTTTCTTATCATATGGAGGGTGAATCTGATCAATGGTGGACATTGATCAAAAATTTGAAGCCTTAGGAGAAGATCGAAAATTTGTAATAGAAGGATTTCAAGAAAATATTTTTCAATAAATATTTTCCTCACACCATCCCACTTAAGATAGAATGGGACTTACTTTCCCTAAAGAAAAAAAGAGGCTGAATCTATCAGAGAATATAAGGAAAACTTCACAAGGATTACACGATACACCTCTTTCTTTGCAGTTACCCTTGAATTCAAGGTTGGTCACTTCTTTGGTGGCTAAGACCTAGCCTATAGATAGCCTTAGTGATCCATGACTTTGAGAGCTATGAGTAAATTGTCTGATGTGACCTCAATGTTGAAATAGAGAGTAGAGAATCTCAAGATTATCATGGGGATAAGAAGTGTAAGGTGTAATTTAATTATGGTGGTCCGATGGATAAATCCAATGGTGCTATGAAATCTCAGCACCCCACATCCCAAAGGTGATGAAAGAAGCACCGTGGAAATTTCTTGAATGGAATGAGGAAATTAATTAGGTGTAGAAGAGAAGGAAACATATCCATTAATCATTAGATAGATAAACCCACAGCAGTGAGAGAGCCAAGTAACACTCTATTCGACCCTCAACATATTGTTCATTGCTTCAAATACAAAGAACCATGGCACTTTTCAAAATAGTTCCCCAATCCAATGTTCATTGTAGGAAACCAAAAACCTCCAACGCAGCAAGGGCGGGCATTTTTCATCACTGCCATTGAAGAAAACCCCAACAATGAAGTGGTGATAGGCACCCTAATTATTCATTCAATAATAGAGAACTCACTTTTTGATTCTGGTTCTACACATCCTTTTATATCCCAAATGTTTATTTATATAATCCAACCTCCTCAAGAAATCATGGAAGTATAGTTGTTGGTGAGAATAGAAAATTGGGAAATCATGGCATCCCATAAATATAACACCTCCCCCATCATAATTTGTGGATTGAACTTACCGGAGAACCTCATAATATTCCCTCTAGTGTAATTTAATGCAATTATTTTCATGGATTATCATTCCATATATAGAGGAAAAATAAATTATTGTGAGAGGGAAACCACTCTTTATATGTCGAACCAACCCCTGATTCTGTAAAAGTTCAAAGAGACTAATGAATTTTATTTTTCACCATCATATCAAGAATGGATATTTCGACACTCTAAGCGCACATATCTTGCTCAGATGATTGAGTCTAAGGAAGAAACCATCCTTGAAGACATGCCTAATGTGAGGGAAGTTACTTAAGTGGTTGTTGAATAATTTCCTAGTCTTCCTCCTAGAAGAGTTGTCAAATTCTCTACTGAACATATACCTAGGGTGTTTCTATTATCCAAGAAAACATATAGAATGGCATTGTGGAGCTTGAGGAGCTAATAAAACAACTAAAATAGAATCTAGATAATGGGTTTATAAAACCACGTGCTTCACCATGGGGTGCACCAGTCCTCTTCGTTATGAAGAAGTATGGGTCAATGCGCCTTTTCATTGATTATTATGAACTCAACAAAATCCCGATTAAGAACAAGTACCCTCTACCACAAATTAATGACTTGTTCGATCAGTTAGGTGAAGAAAAATACTTCTCCAAGGTGTATATGTGGTCATGATAGAACCAAGGGTGAAGGAGGATATCCTCAAGACTACATTTCATACAAGTTATATGCACTATAGATTCATATTCTTGCTTATTAGACTCACTACAGCTCAAGAAGTGTTAATGGAAAAGTTGAATAGAGTCTTTATAGATTACATAGAAATTTTTTTGGTAGTATTTATAGATAAAATTCTAATATAATCCAAAACAAATTAGGATCATGAAGAGCATCTAAGCACAACACTAGAGACCTTGGAAAAGAGATGCTATATGAAAATTAATGAAAGTGTGAGTTTTGGTTGAAGGAAGTCTCATTCTAAGGTCATATCCTCACAAGGAATGGGATATATTTGTATCAATCCCTGATAGATAAAAATTAGGGATGACCGAGGCTAAAATTAGTGAATGATATCCATTACTTCATAGGGTTAGTTGGATATTATCTACCAATTTGTGAGAAACATCTCACGATTGTAAAAGCCTCTTACCAAGATAACTAGGAAGTGAGAAAAGTATTCATGTAGTGATGAATGCGAAGGAAGCTTCAAGGAGTTGAAAAGGAGGCTTATCATTGTGCCCGTTCCCACACTACCCAAAAGTTGAGAACTTTTTGTGGTCTTATATGATGCTTCGACGAAGGGCATGTGCTGTGTGTTGATGTAAAATTAAAAAGCCATTTCCTATGATTCAAGGAAACTAAATTTTCATAAGAAAAACTATCCAACACATGAGCTGGAGTTGGATGCATTAATATTAACTTTGAAAATTATGCCACATTACCTCTTTGGGGAGAACTGTGAAATATAAATGGATCACAAAATCCTCAATTATATATATTCACACTGTAAGAGTTGAACATTATCCAATGAATATTGTTACAAGAGATCAAAGACTATGACTGATCAATCCTTTACCACCCTTGAAAAGCGAACAAGGTGTCAGATTCTCTATGGAGAAAGGATCTAGTAACAATTTAATTAATGGGAATTGAAAAGAATCCAATCTTCTTATAATTGATGAATATGGACATGATAATCCTAAAGAAAGGAACAACATCCATACTTCCACAAATTATTTCTCAACCATCTCTTTTGGAAAGTATAAAGGAATCTCAAAAGGATGATATGGGAATTCAAAATAAAGAGGAAACTATAGAAAAGTTAAATCCTAGAAATTCAATGATAATGGAGAATTAATTGTGAGATATGGGTCAAGACTATGTGTTCTATAAAATATAGAGTTAAATAATGAAAATTTTGATGATGCACATAGTTTTAATTTCTCCATTCACCTGGTAAACAAAATGATGTATCATGATCTTTAAGAGCATTATGGTTGGGATAACAAGAAAAAGGAGATTACTAAGTATAAATCAATGTTCCTCGTATGTCTGTAAGTGAAGGCTGAGAGGAATAAGTCTAAGGGGATGATGCACCCATTACCCAAACCAAAGTGAAAATGGGTGAACATTACCATGGAATTTGTCATAGAACATGAAAATACATCAAAAGGAAACAATTCTATCTAGGTTATAATGGATTTTATGATATAGACTGCACACTTCATTTCAATTTGAGAGGATTTATCATTAGATCAACTAGCAAAAATATACATCAGAGAAGTGGTAATGATACAAGGAGTACCACTGTTGATTTTATTAGATTGAGATCCAAGATTCACCTCAATGTTCTGGAAGAGTCTCCAATATGATATGAATACTGAGCATAACATCAGTACAACTTATCATCATCAAACTCATGTCCAATCTAAGTGGAGTATCTAAAAACTTGAGGACATGATGAGATCATGCCCAATGGACTTTATAGGAGGATGGGATCAACATATTCCTTTAATTTATTTATCTTACAACAACAGTTTCCAATTAAGCATCCAAATGGATCCTCATAAATCTCTTTATGGGAAGAGGTGTAGAACACATGCATGTTGGGATAGAGTTGGGGAGAGAAAACACCTAGGTCCATAAATGGTCGAAAAAATGGTGGAGATGGTTGAAACCATCCATTATAACATTAATGCTTCTTAGATTCAACCAAAGTCTATGATGATAATCATTGACGAGACCAAGATATTGAGGTCAAAGTCATGTTTTTTCCTCCACATATCACTACGGAATGTAGTATTGAGATTTTGGAATAAGATAATGCTTCGTCCATGGTAAATCACCCCCTTTTGATATCCTTGATCACATTGGAGGAGTGTCCTATTAACTAGCACTCCCACCGAACCTACCTCAAGTACATGATGTATTCCATGTATCAATTTTAAGGAATTACATATCAAATCCATCACATGTACTCAATCCATAGGTGGTACCATTAGAGTATGAGCTCTTTTATGAATAGAATTTGGTGAAGATCTTAGATAGTAGGGAAGAATTTCTATGAAATAAGAAATTTCCCCTTGTGAAGGTGTTGTGGAGAAACCCCATGTTTGAAGAAGGAACATGGGAATCAGAGCAAGTGAAGAAGCATAATTAACCTCATTCCATTTTAGTGTGGGAAAAGAAAATTTCGAGGAAGAAATTTCATAAGGGGGAAAGATTGTAATGACCCAAACATTTATTAATGAATATTACTCTTAATAAAATTAAATGTCTTATTATATCAAATGATTATGTAATACATATTCAAATCCTTAGTTTTATGTTTTTGGTTTTTGAAATACCATTAAGAACTGTTACCATTGCTAATATAGTCATTGAATAATGATCACATCATTAGTATAAATATAGGGCTTTAACAAAACCAATATACTCAGTTGAAGGAAGAAATATCCTCATCTAGTATAATATCTCCATACGAAGCCCATTTGTCGGAGCTTGGAACGGAGGCATTGTCACTGGGCTTCAATCTTGTCCTAGCCCTAGACAAGCTTTAATGCATTACGTTTGAACAGAACTGCCTATGGGAGATGTGAATGTTAATAGAAATTAACACCCGAGTGATGTTATCTGAGCCTCCCAAAGAGTCTGTCACCATCTGACACCTTACCCAAAGGCCTTATGAGGGTGTTATAAGGTGTTATGTAACACGACCCTATCACTATGATTATGTGCATTAGTTTTGTATAGAATAATGAATATAAATTCATTTTATTGTTGTTACATTGAAATGTGTTAGTTAATAATCAATTAAGTAATCTATTTTGACGAATTAATGATTTTTTTTAATTAAATAATATTATAATAAAATGTTATAACTAAATTTATTTTTATTAAATATAAATTATTGTATAATTTTTTTATGGTTTGAAAGCTGTTTTTGTAAATTCCATGAATTTTCAATAAATGTTATTTTTTATTTTAAAATTGAAAATTTACATATTTAGAAATTTATTTAGATAAAATTAATATTATGTTTGGTTTTAGGATGTTGAAATTATCTAACGTTTAATTTTTCATAATTTATTGAGACAGTCTAATTCTTGGGTAAAAATTAAATAACTTTTAAATATATAATGTGTTTTATGACATAATAATGACCAAATAGTGATATAATAAATACTATATAAGGTATTTTTGTCCAATATATGTTTTTACCTTAAAATAATGAGATTTTATATTTGTTTGGTAAATTTTACAATTCCATTCAGGACCCTCTAAGGCATATAAAATATTTTAATATTTTAATATGTCTCCAATGAGAGTGTGACTCACCTCTACATATTGAAGACTAATATATTAATAATTATGGCCGTGGAAATACAAAATTATTTTTTACACTCCCCTTTGGGAAAAAAACATGGGAAAAAATCATGGGATGATTTATGGTTTTGATTAGTTTAATATGTAGTGTCTAAAACATAAATAATGAAGAATCCCCTATCCTTTCCTATATAAACCCACCAAATATCCCAATCCTCCTCACTAAAAACCCTTGGATCATATCCATACCGTTCCCACCTATCTATAAAATTCTCTCAAGATTCCCCAAGCTCCCTATAAGCCTCTCTCTAGCCTCTCTCAAGCCTCTCCCAAGCCTTTGGGATCACACTTCCAAGTAAGGGATCTTCACTTTTCTTCCTTCTTTATTTATATCAGTGTTTCCTTATATTTTATGACCATTTATTATCAAATATAAATGTTGGGGTATGATTTATAACATCACCTATACTTACATATTTTTTTAATGACCAGAGACCCCTTTCTCCCTCATTAATGCATCCCATGTACATCTGTTACCATGCCAAAATTTCGTAAGGGATTTCTTCCTTTTTCATTTTTGCCCTAGATTCATTATATTGTTATCCCATAGTATTTTCAATTATAAATTTTGGAATATGATTTCTCACCTCCCCCATACTTCATTCCATATGTTTTAATGATGAGATCCCTCTTTCTCTCTCATTAATGCTTCCAATGTACACCCATTACCATGCCGAAATTCTGTATGGAATTTCTCTCTCCTCATTTATATTCAAGAAATTATTTTATATAATGCTTCTAAATTCCATTATATATGTTGCTATATTATTTTAAATGACCCATATAATTTCTATTTCATGTATAAATTATGAGATACCCCTTTCTCTCTCATCAACCCATTTTATATTTTCTAGCTGACGTCGTTATGCTGCCAGAGAATCACTATAATATCCCATTCCCAAATCATTGTGTATGTGAATACCATACATATTTTTATATCAAGGATTTTCAACTTTATGCACATGTACATGTTGATTCAGGACTTACATTTATGTATTCTATATCTCTTATTTGTGAAATAAATTATTATTTTTAATGAATCTGTGCTGTATGATCCACGTGGGACACATATTCAGTAAATGAAATGTTTTTGAAGGGTGTGTCTTGACAGTGCTCTAATGAATTGGGTAAAGATTAATTTCATTAAATGGAAAGTGAAATGAGGTTCTACTCCTACTAATTCATGTTCATTGAGGTCATTCTCTATGTGCAATGTGCCTTGGCTCGTGCTAATATCATGATTAAAGTTGTTTCAAAATTTCCAAGTTATGATAATTATTCTATATCATGATTTTATTTTCATTTTTCCCATGTGATCAATTGATATTCCTGTTACATAATATATACTATATTCTTCATTTTATGTCTTTTTTACTCCATTACTCAGCTTTATAGTTCACCATTTTCTGATGCATGTCCTCAGGTTATCCCATGCAATGCTAAGTACGAAGGAATGTTGTTGTCATGTAAAATAAGTTTTCAATAAATATTTTCTGCGTTATATTATATATTGTTATTTAATATTTATAATTTTCCATGACACGAGACCTCTCGATCCTCAGATTTATGTTACGTGAAATTTAATGTAATGAATCATGTTTATATGTCTAATAAAGAGCATAGTTGTTATATAGTTCATGAAAGGAAATTGAGCATTGTATTAAGGAAAGGATGCATAAAACTATGATATTGGAGAACCTTGGAGTAAAATATATCAAGATATTTAGTGATGGGATTATTGGTATATTCACAAGGAAACTAATAAAAAATAATGAATATTCATGTAGTTATTTATCAGGATGTTTAAAAAAGGATTGATGGATGGGTATCCATACAACCTTGCATATTTATTTTGGCCTTTAGTCATGCACTTCCTCAATGATATCATGTAATATACCAAAAAAATGGTTAACAATTAATAAAAATTAAATTTTTTAGAACACCTTTTTGGATGGTCATCCCCTCAATGATAAAATTATTATTCCTACCGACAGATTCTAGATGACCATAGATGCTCTTATGAAAAATTATGACATCCTAATTTTTTCCCATGTAAAATGCATTGGAGATTAAAAACTGTAAATTTCGAGACATTAGTACATAGGATTGGAATCCTAGGTGTAATGGTATGTTCAGTTAGGATGAATATTACATGATGAAATGTGATAAATACACTACTCTACCCTAATAGTTGTATAAATTTTTCATTTCATATACAAAAAAAAAAGAAAATAATTTTTTAAATGGAAAAATTAATAGAAAAATCTTCATAACATTCAATGGTTGACTCATAATCCATTCTATTGAATAGGTTTTGGGTTTACACATTTTTCTTTGGAATGTTTTGGAATATTTTTTGTAGTTTAACAATACTATCAAACCAGTTTCATTTAAGATTCATAACTCCTCTATTTTTTATTTAAAATTTAAAATTTTAATTAACTACTAAACCATAGCCACAATAATAATTTTTCATGATGGAAAATATTTTTATTTCTATTTAGGTGGGGTGATTAGAATTTTCATAAGCCTATGTAGATACAAGTTTTTTATTTGTATGGGAATTACTGTAGATTAATATTCTACTGACTAAAGAGTGGCATGCGATTATTTTTGAGTTATTTATTGACTATGTCAGGAGTATGTAGTTCATGTTGATAAAATTTAAATTTTAGTGATGAAAATGAAGTAGAAATATTTTAATGGATTTCAAATGATGAAATATTATTTTAATGATGATTTTAAAAATATAATATTTTCTAATTGAGTTGGGTTTTTTTAAATTTTTATATATTATTTTTTTATAATTGGAAATGATAATGTCTAGTTGTGTTCTCAAGTAGTGAATTATGAAATATTTTCTTTAATACACATGCTTGTTATATTTTTTATGATTTTTCTTACCATAATTTATTTATATGCTATTCAAACCCTATTTGAAATATCAAAAAAAAATTAATCAATAATCAATAATTTCACTAATTATGATATTTCCAAAGAAAAATATCTTTTCTGTAATTTTTTCAAATAAATTTATCACAATATTATAAATTAAGTAATCCATTTTTAAGAGGACAAAAATTTTATATTCATTTCATTAAAATGGACATAGTGTTGAATAAAAAATATAGGGCTTTATTGAAATTTTAAATATAAAAAATCCGTAACTGGATATAAATGTCTAGAAATACATAAATGGATAATATCTCATACTGAATTTATCTAAATGGGATGATTGTAGTTTGAAATGAAATATAACTCACACTTGAAATTTCTATATAATATGAAGTTTGTACTCTATCAATAATGATGTCATTGTGTTTATGAAATAAAATTGAAATGAAGATTATTAATAGAGAGAAAAGTTTATATTATTAATTTAGAAATAACATATAATACAAATGTCTGATGGGAAATATTTTTTTTGAAAATAATACAATTTAGATCAACCACTTAATATTACCAATATTTAGTAAAATTTTATCTATGGGGATAAAAGAAAAAGAAAAATATTAATGATATAATTAGAGGAAAATTCAGAAAAATTCCATTATAATATAAAGTGTACTCTACTTCATTGATGTAGATTGAATTATTCATGAATAAATTGATGAGGCTATTAATGACTAAGAGACGTGTTTTTATCTCTTCAATTTTTATCTATTTTCTTCTCCCATACCACCTTGTACTTATCAAATCACCATTTGATTGATATTAGGATAGTCTTTGGAAATAATATTGAAAAATATATTTTTACTATTGGTAATATTAGTAGAACATAAAAAATTTTCGTTGTAATTTTATTTTTTTATTTTTTTATATGTTTAAGGTTAATTTTTTCACATTTGAATCATGGGAAAAAAATACTCATGATTTCCTATATAAACCGGGTTTTTTTGATTAGTTATCTTCTTCTATAACTAGTCAATCGTGTGTTTATTCTTTTGGGATTCATTAGTTGATTAAATCCATTAGCTGAATATGATGATATTCAAGGTTTAGTGTGAGAAAATTTAATTTAAGTACATAGTAAGAGAGAACAAAAAAAGTTCATTACATGTTTCCTATATGAGTTTAAATAAGGATATTAGAGAAAAATTGATTGATTCATGATGCATGTTGGTGAATTATATAATTTAATTCTATTTAATAAAGATAGATATCTTATTAGAAATTTATCTTTTATTGTTAAATCATGGTTTAAGTCAAGGGTAGTGTGGTATATTCAACATCCTTTATATGTGATAAAATATTAGTATCAAGGGACAATTACAGGGGTTATTCAAGATTTTTATATATATAATTTTTAATTTTAATAAATATGTCTCAATTCATATATTCAAATAACAAAAACATTCTTAGAATCTCATTTATCTTTTTGAAAACTTATTCATAATTCCTTCCTTGATTAGAGGAATCATTTAGTGATAACACAGGGTTTTAACTATATTGAAGAAATTCAATTTCCAAAATAATAGTCACATTTGATGTATATAACAATTATATCAATTATAGTATGGGAGGATAATTAGATATGAAGGATTATTAATTTATAGTTTAATATGTCTATTGTAGAGATGAATTGTTATATGTATTACATGATAAAATTGATTAAAATGTTTATAAATATATGACTATATTATATTTCTAATAAATCTTATTTATAAGAATATTAATAAGGAAGTTATAAAAATATAAATATATAACATTAATGTGACATTATATCACTAGTATAGTCATATGAGTCTCATTTTTGTTTCATTTTTATGGTGAAATGTCTATGATATATATTTGAAAACCCTATTAAGAGTAATATTTCCAAAATCGTAAAATTTTAAGGTAAAAAAATATATTTTTATTGGTTTTTTAAAAAAATTATATAATATAGGATTTGATAAAATATTATTTTAAATTTAATTATAATTTGATTTTTAACTAATATGAATGGTTTTTATGATTTTATACATTATATTATATTCATGTCCCTATATTTTTAAATAATAAGACAACTATCCACTTTCAACGTTGATAGAAAATATCTTGGACTATATCTATATAGTTTTTTGGAAGTTTAAAATTGGAATATCATTATAGGATAAGTGGATGGTCATCAAAAGTTTTGTGTCCACTAATATAAGATTATAGGCAGAGACAATAGGCATGCATTTGAGTTTTAGCATGAGTTATATAGAGGTCAACAAATGAATGTTTAGTGGATCCTTATGAAGTTTAGTTGGGATTGAGATATTCATTAATAATGGGTAAAATTCTGTAATTTTTGTGAATACATAGTTTTAAAACCAAAAAATTATAGTGGTACATATTTTGGATAAAACCATAACTACACCCAATTAATTACCAGAAAATTTAATTTTATTATCCTGTATTAACTTTTTTTCAATCATTTAATGATTTATTTTCATAGAATAGAAATATTTAATTTTATGTTGTTTAATAATCACCATGAGATATTGTCAAACCATTGTTATTTTAATTTATAATTGTTAAAATAAGTGAAATGGTGCATACAAACCTCTTTAATGGTTATATCTATGTATAATTTTCTTTAATGGAAAATTAACACAATATAATAATATGATAAATGTTTATTAATTCCATATACTAGAATAATATAATAAATATTTAGCAGGTTTACTCATCACCCCCAATTATTTGAAATAATTTTCATACAAGATAATTTCTTATATTATGAGAAAATTTGTTTTCAAACAAAATTTTTAGTGAAAATAAAATTTAAGTCATGAAATGGGAATAATCCTATATCAAAAAAATATGAAATAGTTGTATATAAATAATTTATTTGACCATTAATTAGATAGGAATAAAATTTAAGAGGTTTATTTTAGGAAAAATGTAATTGGGATGAGTTTTTAGGATAAGATTATTTTTTAAATGGATGAATTTAAAGTTTTTATAAAAAAATTGGATGGGTTGAATATTTTCCAAATTATAATTTCTTGATAGAAAACTTTTAGGATGATATATAGGGAAATTTTCAAATTATGTTTTTATAATATAAATTTATTTTTGACAATTCCATTTAATCGATATAGAAGATTTTGAATGATTATATTTTTTATTATTAACATTAATTTAATTTAAAGAGTATAATATTAAATTGGTACATTATAGATTTCATTGTTGGCATAATAAATTTATTATCCAATTCAAATTATGAAATTAATTTATTTGTAAAATTATCTCCTAAAGGAACTACTATATTTGGGAAATATAAATATTTTATGTTAATAAAGGTTGATGTGTAAACATTTATTGATAACTAGGGTAATTTAAATGGATATTGATTTTCTATTCTAGTGATGTAATAATGATGATTTATAGGAAATTTTAGGTTGATGGGATCATGTCATTGTTTCATTATGGAATGTATGGGCCATATATTTAGTTTTTTATAATTTACCTTTTTTAAATGAATAATAAATTCCATAACAACCATTTTAAAAGGATTTAACTCACAATGTTGAAGATAATTTAATTTGGGATATCAAGAAAAAAATTTAAATGTAGGTTTTAGTTATTTTAGTAGGGGTTAGATATATGTTTTTTTCAAATAGATAAGGATTAATTTATATAATGAGATTCCGTAAATTGATTTGAGGACAAACATGACTGTATTATGTGTTGGAATCTTCAATAAAGTTGCACCGAGTTGGTTCAAATTGAACAGAATTTTTTTTTCATGAAAATATATTGACAATTATCAATTAATAACTTGTGGAAAAGGAAATAAATATAATACATAACAAGATATATTACATTATATTAAAATTAGCATAGGTTCATTGTGACATATAAAGGAAATTAATAGATAAATATCATTTTCAATGGGTGATTAAGAAATATAATTACATTTTATATGATATTATTATTCAATTATTGATAATATTTTATTCTATTTTGGTTGATATGACCAGATTCTATGAATTATTTTATGATGAATATTTTTTATAAAGAGATTAATTTAATTCATTTATTTTTATGATGATTTATTTTATAATGTCATTATATTTGTTTCATGTTTCATATGTGTGAATATATATAAAAATATGTTTTACATCATATTATTTTTCTTTATGAATAATAATTCATTTCATATGGATATCATTTAAATGGGATAATAACGTTATGGATTTTTAGGATTTGGTTTTTAAGAATTGGGGTGCTTATTAAAAACATTTTTTATTAATTTTATTATTATCATGATCGGTAGGTATTCCTATGGTTGTGTTTTAATGTATTTATTATCATAGTTGGATTTCATATAAATTTTATTTTATTAAATATTTTGATATATTGTTGTAGTGGTTTCATGTTATGATATAAAATTTTTTACATCTGATATATTCTTAAAGAGATAATACCATGGATCCTTTCCCTCTCATATTCGCCATAAGGGGATAATCCCATTGTTCATTTCCTTCATATACTAACCCTATGTGGATACCCCCATTAATTACCAGTTCCTTTCCATTTTTTTAATGTTTTCATAATTAATAATCCGTTAAAATTTGTTTTATATATTTCCCCTCACATTGATTAATATAGTATACTTTTTAAATGTCATTATAATTATTTATTATTTTTACTAGATTTTTTATTATTCAATAATTTATAATAAATTATTTATCATTTTTTTTAAATTTATCATATATTGGATATTAAATATTATTTTCAATATGTTACATAATGTTACTGTCTCCTAGGAAAATATTAATTATAAATAAAATATATTTATTATTGAAATTTTAACAATGTATTAAATCCCACATACTAGTGGAATATTTTTTATGAAAGGTATATTTTACTAAAGGAATGTATCTTTTGTTATAAATAATTACGAATAAAAATGAATTCTTAATAAATTAAATAATGAAGAAAATATTTAGGTATTTAATTAATAATAATATGTATTTGAATATTGTAAATTAAAATAAGTCAAAAATTATATGCATTCTATGTATCCAAAAGATACAGTTTTCTATTATAAGAATATTTTGTATACTGAAAATTATTTGGAAATTTCCAAAGTGTAGAAAGACCCTGATGTATGATGATTTTAATCATAAGTATCGAATTATTGGATACTTTCCCACATCATAGACCTTTATGTATTGAGAAATGAATCTTATATCCAGATTCAGTCTAAAGGAGTTGAATCTTTAATAATGGGAATTTAGAAATGTAGAAACTCCTATTTATATAATTTTAAATATTAAATATATAGAAACATTCACATATTTTACATTATTTATTCTAATAAATTAGGATTTATTTTGATATAGTTATATTTTTTTACCATTACAATATTCTATGATATAGGTATTACCTTTACATTTTATTTGAACACTAGAATGTTTACTTTTAATTATGAATCTCTGTGATAATGAAGTTTCAATAACTATGAATGATAATTAATCTTATTCTATCTATGATATATAATATTTTAGATAAAATTCTACCAATAAAATTCAAATGTTATAATTAAATCAGAGTATTTATATTATTATTTTAATTTTTAACATTCGAGGGACTATCTTGGGGAAAAATAATCAATGGTAGTAAAGATTCAATTAATACTTATTTTAGTGTGATGCTCCTAAATTTAATATATTATTTTTAATTTTTTTGTAGATATTATTTAAAAAAATATTTTCTAAGAAGAAATTCAGCAACATCTAGCTTATTATTATAGAGAATTTTATCAACAAATTTGACTTGTTTTTGTTGAATTCATTTTCTAAAAACAATTTTTACCATAGTAACACATATTATCAATTTAAAAATATTTATTCTATAAGGAATGATTTATGTTACACATATTGAAAATATAAATATGAAATTATATTTTCATACTCTCAATATTTAATTATTGTACCATTGTTTCATTTTAAGATTACATTATGACTACAAGAAATATACTAAGAAAATAGAGAAAAAATGAAGAAGAAATTTGGAATCATTATTTTTTTATTAAACATGATGGTAATGTTGATGAATTTTTAGATACGTACTTAGATGTCTTTTTATTACCTAGATAATGTCTCATCAACTATAGGTTTCAAAAAATTAAAAATGTGTTCTGAGTTGTATTCAAAATTTTATAGCTCATGAATTTATGTAGTATGTGTTCGATTTATGTACTTGGCTATGGTCGACTAAGTGTCAACAACATGTACATAGTGTTGAGATCCCAGAGAAAAAGATCTAAAATTTAAATAATAGATTTTTTTTAGGGATATCATAGTAAATGATATTGTTACCATGTAATACTTATTCGTTTAATTTAGTTTTATGTTGAATCCCCATGAAAAACATACAAATCATGAAAACTATATGGACTATTTATAGAGTTCATAACAAGATTTTTTTATTTTAAAACTACATTAAAAAAATATACCCCCTCTATCTTATTTTTTTATTTAAATTACATTATTTAATTAAAATTAAATGTAACATCTCAACAAACATTATGCTGTCAATTTAATTCAATGAAATATTTTATAGTTCTCAACTAGTCTCACCAACTTTGTCTATTCCATCACAATTATAGGACATGAATTTTTATAATGTCCATCATTTCAATGTGAGTACTATAATCATTTTCTTATTTCATGAATGGACACAATTCACTTATCAATTTTATTATTTGTCTTCATCAATACATTGGTTAATGATATTGATATGTTTATTATTAAATTTTTTTGTTTCATCCAAAGTGTGTTCAATATTAATTTTATTTTATCATTATGGGGAGTAATGTTTGACTTATATTGTAATTGACATAATATAAATGATACAATTTAATAGTTTTATTATTTTATATAGGGGAGGATATTTTATTATTAATTTTTTTCACATATACATATTATTATATTCTGTGAAATGATAACTTGAATTATTTTATTAACTACTAGTCACCTTGACTACCATATGTAGATTTATTTACTTTTATACTATTATAAAATAAATTTTTATTATCATATGTACAATTGTGAATGTCATTACTATTTAATCATTTAGATTAATGATATGTGATATGATGTTAATTATTCCATCTCATGGAATGTAACTTTAACTTGATCTACTAAATTCTTGTGAGGAGTTGTTTTTTACTACATAATTTTAGTATACATTATATATTATAGAACTATATATGTGTAACTATTTTATTATCGGGTATCTAATTACATTAATATCATTTATATACTTTTGGTAAATAAAAATTCATGGTTTAAGATTGATTTTTTTATTTTTTATCATGTGATTTCTATTTTATTTTAATGGAATGTTAAAAAATTTTAGTAATGATTTAATTCATTACAAATATAATTATCCTTTTTTCTGTATATATTCAACATGAATTGTGTCTACATAAATTTGATTGTCTTATAGATGAGTTGTTGACATGATGATTGTGTAAATTTATAACATTTAAAAAAGAAAACATCTATTTAGGCGGGGTATATCATATTGTTTTAATATATCATATGAAATAGTATTTTCTTTTGAATTTAGGAAAGGTGACATCTTACATGAATTTTTATTTCTTAGTTGATATTCATTATGTTTATTAAAATATATGAAATATTTATAATGTAAAAATAATAAGTTATTTTAGAAACTCATAAGTACAAGTTAATAAATAATATTTTACAGTTGTTTCTTATAATTATCATTTCATAATATATTTATATACAATTAGGTAAAATAAATAAATAACACAATAGAAAATTTCACACAGAATATATTTTTATGAAGAAACATCTAGCTCTATGCATACACCATTGTTCATTCAAGAAACTTTTACTTCACCTATGATGAGTAACTATTAAATAAATCGTGACCTTTCTAAAATTTATACACAACCATGGATCCTGTTAAAAATATCTGGTTTCATGGGTTGAGAAAAACAAGGATTACTAAATGATATGGAATTAGTAGAATCCCATTAAAAGAGTGAAAACGGTTAAATACACTGAGGTTATATACCTCAATAATAATAAAATAATGGGAATAAATATAATGAATTAATAAAAGTGAATTTAAATTATTTATCATAAAAACCATTTAAACCAATTATAATTTATTCATAAATGCATGATGGAAGCCTCATGAACATGCAGACTCATGCTAACATTCCTTGGAAAAAAACCCTTTCAACGAAAACATTACAGACCTCATGAAGTAAAAACATCAATGAAACCTATTTTTTATGTTAAATATAGATATTATAGAGAAATATATTTATAACACTAATCTATTAATATATAAACCATTTAAAAATACATTGAAATTGTTAATTTCATAAGAGTATCTGACATGGTTATCTCCCTGATTTTCCCCTTTGAATACAACATCCTGAACTAAAGCATTATAGAGCTATATCATATTAGGGATATTCATTACCTATTTCAAAATCACCCTTTATAAAATATAATGTTCATTTTATGTATGAAAAAAAAATTATAATTATTCTGGCTTAAACATAAAACATTGTAAAACTTCATATGAATACATATGTGAAACAATTTCCAATTTTTCATAATTAGATGCAGTAATATAAATTTTCATTAATTTAAAAATCCTAGTAATAGAAGGATTATCTGACACATATAAAAGAACTTTTATGTTTTATACATAATCTAAATAATGAATAATGGATATAATATCCAGAAAATGACTTCATGCCAAATTTGAAAATAACATTATTCTTAAATTATTTAAAATTAGGAAAATAAATGACAAACAAAATATTAAAAAGATTCATTTTAAAACCATTGTATTGAAATTAAAATTTATTAAAAATTAAAATTATTATCCTTTAAATAATAAATAAAAAAATTATTCGTTAATTATAAATAATATGGTTATAATGTATGATATTTTTAGAACATTTAAAACTCGTTTATAATATAAAATCACATACATTATGTTCTATTTTGATTCATATATTCTCAACCCACTAAATAATAAAATTATACTAATTTGTAAAATTAATAATAAAAAATTACATATTAATATTATTATAATTATTATTCTTATTTCATTTATCCTAATGTTATTTATGACCTAAAATGGTAATGTTCACATTTTTCGTTTTGGGGTTGTTCGATTTATAACCATAAATCAATGTTAGTGCATTCAATGTGGTTAAAGGTGTTGTGGTTCCATTATTTATTGGATATTAATCAATTTATAATTATCATATTTATAATTGAAATACCCTTTTAAAACAAATTATATATGATAGTCATAAAAAATAAATCACACCATTTAACCTTGATAGTAGTATGTACGTACACAGGTAAAAAAAATTTATACTAGATGTAAAAGAAATTTTTTTATATTTTAATTTAATAGAATAAAAAATATTTTATTAATTTAATTATTTTTATTACAATACTATTTATGACCATACTTGTATGGTGGAAATGAACACTGAGTCACATCCCTCTACCGAGGTGGTATTTTACACACACACACACAGAAGAATGACATTATCAATTTCTAAAAGAATATAAATGGTTTGATGGTATGTAAAATATAATATGTAAATCAAGTCATATTATTTTAATAAATTTAATATATATTCATTTTATTTTTCATTCTAATCCACTGTATATTGTAGTGGAGAAAAATAACAGACATCTCTTTATGGATTTTATAGTCCACACGTATGAACAAGTGAAATTTCCATTTCCCATTAGATGGGAAAAGAGATAAGAAAAGACTGAATGAAAATAATAAAAATGTTTTAGTGTATTTATGATAGTGATTGTATTATTTAAAAAGGTATAATGAATATTTATTGGAATATGAAGTAGAAATCAGAATGAAATGGTCTCTTAAAATATTATATATAGTGTATTACAAACATCCCTGGGCAAACCCCTTGATTCTTCAAAGGATGGAATTTTTGAGATTCCTAGACATATAGGACACAAGGAGGGATTTTGGGATGATATTTTGGAAGGTATTTGTCTATCTTAGTGGATAAATGTTTGTATAATAGATAGCAGATCCCATTTTCTATGAGAAGAGAGTGCCAATCAGTAATGTTTTTGAAGTCTTAAAATAATTTAATTTTTTATTTATGTAATGTGGAACAAAATCAATACAATTTAATATATAGGATTATAATGGTAAAAATTACCATCTATAATAAAATTTATTATGTGATTTTCTGATTTTATAACTCAATTTTTACCTTAATTAAGTGGTTTACCCTAGAAACTAATTATTACAATGGTCACTATAAACAATGACAAAAAATTAAATTGAAAATATCAAACCAAAATTAGCCTCTAGATTAAAAATATTAAAACAAATTTATGATTCAATTTTTTTAATAAGAATAAATAAATTTTTATATAAATACAAAGACCATAGTTAAAAAAAATCTAGCGAAATTTCCTTGTTAACCATAAAATTGATTTTATTCAAATATAAAGAATAATTATTATTTATATAAAATTATTTGGATTTATTTTCATAAAATGATACTATTTAAAATTTAAAATAACTGAAATATTTAATGTTTTTTTATTTTTTGAATGAAATGAAAATTTTATTATTAATCGGTAATTTTCACTATTCACCAATGAAAATATCTTTTTTGGAAAAATCCCAAAAAACCACCAACTATAAATTTGATACGATAAATACAAAACTGTATTCCATTTTAAAATTTTCAATTTATAAATTCATGAATATTTTATTTTAAATATAATCATGTAAAATATGGTAATTCAATTTAGATATATAAAACTATTCATTTTTGGTTCACACAATTTTGTAAATTATTTGTAATACTATGAAGAATATGAATCAATGAAATGAATAAAAATATATCATATGTTTTTTTATTTCATGTATTAAAGGTGTAACGCCCCGACCCCAGCTACCCAGAGTCGGTGCATTACTTCGTAACATTGGCATGATCACAAAAGATCAAGTCTCGAAAGACCGATTAGTTTAGTAGCTTTGGAAACACTAGATACATTCATAAGTCTTTCATTACATCAAAAAGTAAACAAACTAAAATAACATGGTCTTCATAGTCTACAATCATATCCCTTTCTGACTACCCCTTTAGGTCATTCATAAAATACTTCTTCACATCCTGGAAAATATTAAAACATTGAAAGGGGTGAGCTCAGATGCTCAGTAAGGATAACAATAATGCGGAAGCTTTCATAAATAAACATAAAAATTTAAGGCAATGTATAACTAAAACAAAAGCCTTTTAAACTTGAACATCAACATAATATGGAAAAAGTAAAATTAGATAATGCCATTCACTTCCTCACATGGATATTCTACTGGTCGAATAATCACACGCAATATCAATAACCACTTTCATAATGATGGAATGTATAATGCCGGACATTCTGAAACATTTTGTCAAGGCCTCGGCCAAGACGTCTAAAATGATTAAGGCCTCGGCCAAAACCATAAATCAAATTGGGAAAGGGCCTCGGCCAATTCCACGTCTAGTTTTCTCATGAGACCTACCGATGCATCGAGGAGCTATAGCGGGCTCCACCCGTCACTTATTAAGTCAAATACATTCCTCATATGAATAGGTTTAAACATATCATAAACCATAACATAATCGTATCACATAAAACATGCATAAAGGAAACATAACATTTCCACATTTCAATCACAAGATATCAATACAACACATTGATATAATAAAAACTCTTTCAAAACCATTTTCAATACCAAAATAAAAGAAAGTTAAAACTTTGTATTTATTTTTCATTAAAAAAAATGATGGCTTGTCGAGGAAGCCGAAACTCAAAT
Organism: Viscum album; assembly: GCA_963277665.1. Taxonomy (NCBI): domain Eukaryota; kingdom Viridiplantae; phylum Streptophyta; class Magnoliopsida; order Santalales; family Viscaceae; genus Viscum; species Viscum album. Next base: position 1,128,509,966 of record OY728131.1, read on the forward strand.
AATGGTCACGGCGGCAAAGAAGTCATTGTCGCCGCATAAGTATGGAAAGAAAAACATTCCCTTTTGTCGTTTATCAAAACGCTTCGTATAAAAAAGATTCCTTTTGAATAAACGTAAAAGTCAAAGGTGTTTATACACCGTATAAAAGAAAGTTGTGTATAAAACCAAATATGCCTCAATAAAAGGGGATTGAGACGAAGTCCTTAAAAGATCATTTTTAAAATAAAATAGATCTATTATGTGTATTCACTATAGGTACACATAAAGAAAGTATAAATACAAAATAGGACATAATAATATCATGGCATAATTTGAAAGTAAGAGATTAACCCAAAGAATGGAAGTTGGGTTAAGAAGTTCTCTTACCTCATGTCTGACTTGACTCAACCGTTCTTTAACCTCCTGAATAATAAACTAGAGTTAATATATCCCTTATTAAGAACCATTTTCAATTTTATTATCCTTTTTATATCACTAATTACAATTATATGAACATTATTTAATTATTTAAGTTAATAACGATCGTTTTGTCGATCTTTGGTACTTGAGTCAACAATAAACTTCTTATAATTACAAGTTGTTTATGTGGTAGAATATCCATTTTATCCAGAATTATATTCATGATTTATATATCATATATATGATATATATCCAGTATATACATTCATTCATAATGTCACGTAACATTTAGAGGTAAGAAATGAAATGCACCGTTCATGGAGACGGTAAGCCGTACGTACGCATGAACGCTACTTTCATTTCTACTTCGTATTTAATGGAATGAAATCATAATTATATAAATTTATAATATAATTACAGTATAATATAGTGTATAATACCATTTAATCCATCCTTTATACATCCCACATATGGCATTAACGATTCAAATCACTTTGAGGGGGCGGTAGTCCGCACTTCCTAAAATGAAATTATCGCGTTTTACCCATAATGGAAATCATAAAGTATGCCATAAATGAGAAATAAAGAAGCATAAGGAAAAAATAAACATAATATATATATCATATATGAAAATAGTGTCATCAAAATGGCCACCATTATAGGTGTTAAAAGAATTTGAACAATCGTCGTTTCGTGAGGCAGTATTTCGCCACCCACAGAAACAGTACGTTCTTTAACCATTAGATGAAGGTGTGTGTAAGTGTAAACCAAATCCTTATCATAACAACATACTAGTATATTGTAGATACTTTTTTTGTTACAAAATAAAGGAATGAAAAGATTTTAAGGGGTTGGAGAAGTAAAATAAAACAAAACAACATTAAAGAAGACATTACCTTAAAAATCGGGTAACTCTTTTTGATTTGAGCCAAAGGATTCCTTGGGAAGCATTATGCCCAAATTGAGGCTTATAAGAGTAAGGGAGGGATGTTGGGAGAGTATTTGGGCAGAGTTTGGCCGAGCCAAATGGCTTGAAAGTGTAAATGAGGTGGGAGAGGTGGGGGCCTTTTATAAGTGGAGAGGAGGGGCACTTTTGGAAAGTAATGAAATGTTACATTATTATACAATTCTTTTCGGATTCTAAAGGTCCCACACTTATATAATTCGTGGCTAAGGTGATAAGGGTTCGAAATCTCTTCATCGAATAGGCTTTGGACAAGTGTAAGCCTTGGATTTTACATTATCTTCTCATTTTATTTAAATCGTTAAATAATGAGGTCATCGCTGCATCATAATGATGTCATAAATAATTTAATTTATTTAATGTCTAAAAATTATAAAAAAAATACTATGATGTAGGAAATCTTTTTATATTTCTAATGAATATTTATAGTCAAAATTTGGACTTGTGTAACCCCACTTAAAAACTGTTTTAGTAAAATAACTCATGTTTGTGTCAATTTAATTTTAACATTAAATAAATATATATTAATGTCATTTTCCAACTAAAGTGGCTCCATGGGGTCCCCAAGTTGACCCATGGGTTGTCTTGTTCGGACATGACTCATCCAATAGGAGTAGGACAGGTTTCATGCTCATCTCATATTATTAAAACATTATTTGTACCTTAAACTACACTAATTACCTCTAATCGCGGTTAAGAACTTAAAAGTTACTATTCACCAAAAAAATTATTTTAATCTCATTGAACCACATTTTACTTCTTAATTACAACCATGTATGTCGGATTTTTGAAAATCAAATCACAGAAGTGGTAATATTTCATTTAAACAAAAAATCAGTTATTTAACTACCACTTAGTGGTTTCACTATTCATCAAAAATTGAAGTTTTTCAGAACAAGGCCAAAATTTCACCCTAAGCTATAATTGATATTCCGAATTCAAAAATGATGTCTATTTTAAAAAATTCCAAACATATAAGTTGCATTAATTAATTTTATAATTAATTCCCGCTGTTACGACAAATAGCGTGTTTTTAAGAAACAATTTATATCAAAAGATTGGCAATTGTTTATGTCCAATTTCAATGTTAAATTAATTCTAATGACCACCATTGGATAAAATGGTAAAAATATATTCTAATTATACCTTAAAACCACTAAATAGTATAACTTATCCCTATAAATTATTTTGATTAAAAAAGTTGTTTTAAGTATTTTTCACTATTCATAAAAATTTGGAAGTTCTCAGAAAATTAAAAAAAATTCAACATAGGCTAATTTTGATATTCTGAATCCAAAAATGAAGTCCATTTTGAAATATAAAATTTCTATAATTTTAAAAAGTGGTTATTACTATTCATAATGGCTACTTTGATTAGTCGCGGTGTTTTAGAACTCGAAGTTGCGTACAATGCAAGCTATTGCATTATTGAATGAGAAGCGTATCGTGGAAGCTCGGGGTGTTACATTCTCCCCTCCTTCAATAAATTGCGTCCTCGCAATTTGAAATTTTTCTTTGAAAATAAAAGGTTGAAAAGAGAAAATACCTTTGAGGAAAACCCACATCGGAAATAAGGTTAATAAATATATAACATTAAAAGAAAGCAGGATAAGTACAAAGGTCACCCGATATAGCCCATTCTAGGATTATATGAAAATATGGATATGGAGGAGAAACAAACCATCAAGGTCTGATGGAGAGTTATAGAAAATGGGATTAGGAGAAAGTTTAACCACAAGAAAATCACAAACGTGTGATTGGTTAAACGGTCATTGAATCCCCAGTTGGAAAAGTTAACCGACAACATTTTTGTTTTAAGTTACCTTTTATAATGTTGAGGAATTTATTTAGGAGATTTACTAAGAACGTAAGGGAATATACATACTTGTTATGTATTCTTTCATTCGTTAATAACATTTACCACAAACCCAACTTTTACTCCAAATGGTATCGGAACTCAAAAATATTCTATTTATCCTAATTGTATAAGGTTCAAAATGTTAACACATACCATTTAGATTAGTAAAACTATTTTGTAATAACCAGGGACTTCCTGTAGGCTAGTGGTAGGAAATAAATGCTTGTCGCACTATGGTTGTGGGTTCGATTCCTGCAGCTTTGTCCGACGCGACGGGTTATTCTCCACCCTGCAGGTTGTCCTTTTCCTAAAACTATAGTATTATAATATTCCAAAAATAATCTTCAGAAATGTTTTAACCATAAACAATACTATCCATGGTTCAACTTAATCCATTCCAAACTTAATAGTTATCCAAAATACCTCCGTCCAGACTTTCTCTAAAAGGTCTCTAAATTCCAAAATCAATTGTAACATCAGATTCCCCAAACAATGAAAAGTTTCTCTTATTGTCACATACTAAAAATATGATTACCTTAATCATATTAAAACCTTACTGAAATCAACAAGTACTGCAGTACAATCCATATATATATATATATCACATTATTCTTATAACCAGAATATAATCCTTGAGTCCAAAAGCACCAATACATTAATTATTCCGCTTCAACTGTAGTCACAGCATAAGATTGGCCTTGATCCCTTGGCCTTTTCTGAGGTAAGTTTCCCTGACGCTTAGGACATTCATTTGCATAATGCCCTGTTTCCCTACAATTATAGCATTCAACTTTGACAGCCTCTTTTTTTCCCTTGCAATCACGAGCCTGGTGACCCTTTTCTCCACATTTATAACAAACTCCCATTCCTTTAGGCAAGTACCAGGGTGATTCTTCCCACAATTATCACATAATGGAAAATCCTTCTTTCCCTTTTTCCCTTTATCTGTCTCTTGTTCCACCGTTCTCTTCTTCTCTTGCTTTACTTTGTTGTCATAAGACTTAGAGAATTCCTTTTCTGTCTTGATAGCACACAAGACAATATCTTCGTATGATGAGAAGGATCGTGATACTAAAGCTCGACGGAGAAATGGTTTTAACCCATCAAAGAAACGATCAATCTTACTCCTTGGGTTACGTATATAATCGGCAGCATGCCTCGATAACCTTGTAAAGTTAGCCTCATACTTTGCAACATTCTCATCCTCCTTCTGCCTCAAACTCAGAAATTGCCTTTCCATATCTGCTCGATGGTCACGAGGAAAGTATTTTTCTAAGAAAAGCTCTTTGAACTCCCTCCATTCCATATTCGATACGTCATCATCTTCCTTTGTGTTTTGAATCAGCGACCACCACTGATCGGCATCTCCAGTGAGGCGGTAAACTGCCATGACAACCTTCTCCCTTTCACTACTCCCCAAGGCATGGAATATTTTCTCTAAGGAATTTATCCTTTGCTCAGCTACTATAGGATTTGTAATCCCATTGAAGGTTGGTGGTTGTTGCCTCATGAAACGGTCTAGCATTGATCCTCCATGTTGCGGATCAGGGTGCTCCATACGAGTAAGGTTATTATTCATAACCCGAGTGAGTTGTCCCAGTATGGTAATAAGTTGATCAGCACCAGTTGTATCTCCAGATCCACAATAATTATCTTGAGTAGGAGGGAAATCCCTACACGGAGTTCGTGCATTGATACGGTTTCCATTCCTTCCACTAGGCGCCATTTCTAAACAATTGCATAAACTAGATCAGTTTATGAATCAAAATACATAATTCCATACTTGTAAAATACTTAACATAAATTGAACTATTTATGGATATAATCCATAATCATAAAAAGGTTTTATTTGAGGATGTATATACTCATAACCGTTCATAGTGGTTTGTAAAGAAAATGGGAATTATCCTAAGAATATCCCCCGAGAGTGTCGTAACCAAGAGTACAGCAAGGCCCGTTGTCGTGCACCAGTTCCCGTTCGAGTCTAGCTCAAAGCGGTGTTTTCAGGTTTTACCCCTAGGTACATCTGTGCCAGAGCCGCCTCTACCTGCTCGTATCCAGACAAGGATGTATTGCTCGGAAAACTCACAAAATATCTACAATAACAAAATTCTAGGAAGTTCTTCTATACTAATCCTCAAAGTCTATCTTTGGGCTATGTGCTCTAATCAGAGTTTATCTAAATCTAGCTTCCAAGGTTAGTACTAAACTGCCTCTGATACCAACTGTAACACCCCGACCCCAGCTACCCAGAGTCGGTGCATTACTTCGTAACATTGGCATGATCAAAAAATATCAAGTCTCGAAAGACCGATTAGTCTAGTGGCCTTGGAAACACTAGATACATTCATAAGTCTTTCATTACATCAAAAAGTAAACAAACTACAATAACATGGTCTTCATAGTCCACAATCATATCTCTTTCTGACTACCCCTTTAGGTCATTCATAAAATACTTCTTCACATCCTGGAAAATATTAAAACATTGAAAGGGGTGAGCTCAGATGCTCAGTAAGGATAACAATAATGCGGAAGCTTTCATAAATAAACATAAAAATTTAAGGCAATGTATAACTAAAACAAAAGCCTTTTAAACTTGAACATCAACATAATATGGAAAAAGTAAAATGAGATAATGCCATTCACTTCCTCACATGGATATTCTACTGGTCGAATAATCACATGCAATATCAATAACCACTTTCATAATGATGGAATGTATAATGCCGGACATTCTGAAACATTTTGTCAAGGCCTCGGCCAAGACGTCTAAAATGATTAAGGCCTCGGCCAAAACCATAAATCAAATTGGGAAAGGGCCTCGGCCAATTCCACGTCTAGTTTTCTCATGAGACCTACCGATGCATCGAGGAGCTATAGCGGGCTCCACCCGTCACTTATTAAGTCAAATACATTCCTCATATGAATAGGTTTAAACATATCATAAACCATAACATAATCGTATCACATAAAACATGCATAAAGGAAACATAACATTTCCACATTTCAATCACAAGATATCAATACAACACATTGATATAATAAAAACTCTTTCAAAACCATTTTCAATACCAAAATAAAAGAAAGTTAAAACTTTGTATTTATTTTTCATTAAAAAAAATGATGGCTTGTCGAGGAAGCCGAAACTCAAATAATGGTCACGGCGGCAAAGAAGTCATTGTCGCCGCATAAGTAAGGAAATAAAAACATTCCCTTTTGTCGTTTATCAAAACGCTTCGTATAAAAAATATTCCTTTTGAATAAACGTAAAAGTCAAAGGGGTTTATACACCGTATAAAAGAAAGTTGTGTATAAAACCAAATATGCCTCAATGAAAGGGGATTGAGACGAAGTCCTTAAAAGATCATTTTTAAAATAAAATAGATCTATTATGTGTATTCACTATAGGTACACATAAATAAAGTATAAATACAAAATAGGACATAATAATATCATGGCATAATTTGAAAGTAGGAGATTAACCCAAAGAATGGAAGTTGGGTTAAGAAGTTCTCTTACCTCGTGTCTGACTTGACTCAACCGTTCTTTAACCTTCTGAATAATAAACTAGAGTTAATATATACCTTATTAAGAACCATTTTCAATTTTATTATCCTTTTTATATCACTAATTACAATGATATGAACATTATTTAATTATTTAAGTTAATAACGATCGTTTTGTCGATCTTTGGTACTTGAGTCAACAATAAACTTCTTATAATTACAAGTTGTTTATGTGGTAGAATATCCATTATATCCAGAATTATATTCATGATTTAGATATCATATATATGATATATATCCAGTATATACATTCATTCATAATGTCACGTAACATTTAGAGGTAAGAAATGAAATGCACCGTTCATGGAGACGGTAAGCCGTACGTACGCATGAACGCTACTTTCATTTCTATTTCGTATTTAATGGAATGAAATCATAATTATAAAAATTTATAATATAATTACAGTATAATATAGTGTATAATACCATTTAATCCATCCTTAATACATCCCACATATGGCATTAACGATTCAAATCACTTTGAGGGGGCGGTAGTCCGCACTTCCTAAAATGAAATTATCGCGTTTTACCCATAATGGAAATCATAAAGTATGCCATAAATGAGAAATACAGAAGCATAAGGAAAACATAAACATAATATATATATCATATATGAAAATAGTGTCATCAAAATGGCCACCATTATAGGTGTTAAAAGAATTTGAACAATCATCGTTTCGTGAGGCAGTATTTTGCCACCCACAGAAACAGTATGTTCTTTAACCATTAGACGAAGGTGTTTGTAAGTGTAAACCAAATAATTATCATAACAACATACTAATATATTGTAGATACTTTTTTTGTTACAAAATAAAGGAATGAAAAGATTTTAAGGGGTTGGAGAAGTAAAATAAAACAAAACAACATTAGAGAAGACATTACCTTAAAAATCGGGTAACTCTTTTTGATTTGAGCCAAAGGCTTCCTTGGGAAGAATTATGCCCAAAGTGAGGCTTCTAGGAGTAAGGGAGGGATGTTGGGAGAGTATTTGGGCAGAGGTTGGCCGAGACAAATGGCTTGAAAGTGTAAATGAGGTGGGAGAGGTGGGGGCCTTTTATAAGTGGAGAGGAGGGGCACTTTTGGAAAGTAATGAAATGTTACATTATTATACAATGCTTTTCGGATTCTAAAGGTCCCACACTTATATAATTCGTGGCTAAGGTGATAAGGGTTCTAAATCTCTTCTTCCAATAGGCTTTGGACAAGTGTAAGCCTTGTATTTTGCATTATCTTCTCATTTTATTTAAATCGTTAAATAATGAGGTCATCGCTGCATCATAATGATGTCATAAATAATTTAATTTATTTAATGTCTAAAAATTATAAAAAAAATACTATGATGTAGGAAATATTTTTATATTTCTAATGAATATTTATAGTCAAAATTTGGACTTGTGTAACCCCACTTAAAAACTGTTTTAGTAAAATAACTCATGTTTGTGTCAATTTAATTTTAACATTAAATAAATATATATTAATGTCATTTTCCAACTAAAGTGGCTCCATGGGGTCCCCAAGTTGACCCATGGGTTGTCTTGGTCGGCCATGACTCATCCAATAGGAGTAGGACAAGTGTCATGCTCATCTCATATTATTAAAACATTATTTGTACCTTAAACTACACTAATTACCTCTAATCGCGATTAAGAACTTAAAAGTTACTATTCACCAAAAAAAATTATTTTAATCTCATTGAACCACATTTTAATTCTTAATGACAACCATGTATGTCGGATTTTTGAAAATCAAATCACAGAAGTGGTAATATTTCATTTAAACGAAAAATCAGTTATTTAACTACCACTTAGTGGTTTCATTATTCATCAAAAATTGAAGTTTTTCAGAACAAGGCCAAAATTTCACCCTAAGCTATAATTGATATTCCGAATTCAAAAATGATGTCTATTTTACAAAATTCCAAAAATATAAGTTTCATTAATTAATTTTATAATTAATTCCCGCTGTTACGACAAATAGCGTGTTTTTAAGAAACAATTTATATCAAAAGATTGGCAATTGTTTATGTCCAATTTCAATGTTAAATTAATTCTAATGACCACCATTGGATAAAATGGTAAAAATATATTCTAATTATACCTTAAAACCACTAAATAGTATAACTTATCCCTATAAATTATTTTGATTAAAAAAGTTGTTTTAAGTATTTTTCACTATTCATAAAAATTTGGAAGTTCTCGGAAAATTACAAAAAATTCAACATAGGCTAATTTCGATATTCTGAATCCAAAAATGAAGTCCATTTTGAAATATAAAATTTCTATAATTTTAAAAAGTGGTTATTACTATTCATAACGGCTACTTTGATTAGTCGCGGTGTTTTAGAACTCGAAGTTGCGTACAATGCAAGCTATTGCATTATTGAATGAGAAGCGTATCGTGGAAGCTCGGGGTGTTACAAAAGGGGTTGTGATATTTGAATAATTTCTGTTCTATTTATTCATAATTATTTGATGTGGGAGAGTGTTCTCACATGTCCCTTTTATTTATGTAATATTTAATTATTTTGTATTTACATGATCATCTCTTCATTTTCTCACCATCATTATCAATAAAAATGAAAGATAATGTGTTTTCTTAAATATCAAGATTGGAGAGAATGTTGAGTGTAACCTAACCAATTTTTATTTTTTTATAATTATTAATCTCTCCAATTATAATTTATTTATATCCACACACATTGATTTATATTAATTTGTTATTACTATCTCATTCTTATTATTTATTAATATTAGTTTCTAATATTTTATTGTGGTTATTTATTATTATTAATTATTATTATTTCTTGTTATTATAGAACTTTTACTATGTGATTGATCATATTTTTTGTTGATGAAATTTTGTATTTACTAGATATTATGTATGAAGTAAATTATATTAAATATTGATCTTAGATAATGAAAATATGTTATGTATTAAGAGATATAATATTTATTGGAATTTACCTAAGGTAAAATTAATATATATCAGAGGTATATTTCTTATATATCAAATATTTTGTTAAATTTTTGTATATTATGTATTTAAAAACATCTCAATGAAAACCACACGATTTAAAAATATGAAAAACCATAAATATGTATATATTGAATGATAAATCATAAATATAGGTAGTTTTAAATTTCTACTAATCCCCAAAAATATAAAAAAGTAATTTCTCCAAAATTTTCTCTTATATATAGATGGATTCATATATTAGAGGATAGTGAGTTGGTAATTTTGAAAAATAATTAAATAAATTGACATATTATTATTTTACTGTTATATTTTTGTAGTTTTGTGATTTTAGAAATGCATAGACCATTTGAGATTATGAAACAAATCTTACATATTTATTTTTTTCTAAGTGAAATTTTATTTTATTATTGAAATTCCAAAAAATTAGAGAATATTATGTACAAATTTATTTATTTTCTATATGAAGAGACATGTATAAATTTACATTTACATATTTGAACAGGTTTCCTTTACAGATTCTAATGCAACTATGCATTGGACCGTATATATTATTATGCCAAAATTTATACAATTTAATTTTATCAGAACTATTTTGAGATTACTTTTACATATGATTCTGCATGAAAAATAATTATCATTAATTATTTACATTAGATAAATTGTTTCTATTTATAATTAATAGTTACTTTAAAGAATAATTTAAATTAATATTTAACTGTTCAAATTAATCAGGGTTATTGAAATGAAGGTTCATAATGAAAATCAATTTTTGATAATCCTTGTAAATAAATACTTAATGGTTATGAAAATTTGAAGACTTTTTTTAAGAATTTATAATAAAAAATTATATTTTATTTCTTTAATTTAATTTTATTGATAATACATCAAATTTTATTTATAAGAAATTGTTTTTAATTTATATCATATTTTGTAGAAAAAAATATTGATCATTTTAAATTAATTATCCAATATATAAATATTTAATGATTGTCTGTATTTCTATTTTATATATTTTTATTCAGTATGGATAATTGGAAGTTAAATAATAATGAATAAGTATAGTGATTTTATTACTCTATATATATTTAATAATTCGATAACTAATATATTTTATGATTTCATTTTGATTGAAAAAAAAATAATGTGAAAGGGAATGAATGATAATGATGGAATATTGATGTTTTTGGGATACATTATAGATTTATTCAAATAATTATTCAAATAATTACATAGAATACATAATAATCCTCTTGGGAAAGAATCATTAGATATGAATTACTAAAGAATATAAATTTGTGATGATCTATATTAAACTATATAAATGTCATTTATTTCAATTGTACATGTCCACTTCATGTACTCAATTTTGTGTTACACAATATCTACTATTTTAATTCAGTAGTAAGATCATAGTGACAAGGATATTATGATTTGGTAAAACCATTTTTCTAAGCGAGTTCTTAGTAAAAAAAACTTTGATCATTATATTTTGTTTTAAATAGTTTTTATCACATGTAAGATACTATAGAAACGGTTTTTAATACAAACCATCAATCCCAAATTTAATGTTTATGGATTTGACAATGGTATGATCTTGGTTTCCCAAAACTAAATTAAAACATTTTGTTTTCTTATATATATTTAACTTTATTTACAGCACATTATCTAATGAAAAGGGAAAAGAAAATAAGATAAACATAAGGATGAATGTTTTAAATTGAGGAATTATTCTAAAGGATTAAATACACCCCCAGTTGAGTCATTGTCTATAAATATTTGAGAGAAACTCATAGAAAATTTACCAAATAATTTTGTTATGTAAATGTATTTTCATATATTATTTCCCATTTGTCTCTTTACATAAGGTCGATCCATTGCTAAAAATAATATCCATTTCAACATTATTTTTAAAATAGTTCAGTACATGTGATTGATATATTAAATTCTATAATATTATGGGATTATTTATTATTTATGTAGAAAATGATACATTATAAGATGAAATGTAAATTTTATAATCAATATATTCTTTTCCCAAAATGATTTCATGATATAATTTAGCTGTATATATGAGGAATGTGGTTTCAAAACATAGCCATAATAGGACTCCACTGATGAAAATGGTGAAAATTAATGTAACCTTCAAATCCTAAATTCAACATTCCATGATTTGGTTATTATAAACAAGGGTATATACTCACTCTTAATTAGAATGAATTTTAATTTTTTAATGATAAAATTTTATCACTATGACTTATATTGATATGTTTTCCAAAAAAAATTAATTTTTTAAATAACCAAGTTATGTTATAAATTATATCCATAAATGGTGAATTTATGAAAACAGTTATCCACTATTCCTCTAATGAGGTATCATATATCCCACATTCAAAAAAAAGTCTCTTTTGTATTCAGTAAAGGTTCCTGATACAATTTCTATCATTGAATGAATAAATTGAAAAAATATATATATAAATAATGGATAGAATATTAATATTTTGTAAAGTCTTGTCCCGAATACACTCATGTGTACTGGTAAACGTAGCAAGAATATGCATTTATTTATGAATAAAAAAGAACAAAAAAATAAATTATATCTCCATAAATTTAATAATCAATCCACATCTTCCAAAATACATATAGCTAATATAATTGGAATTATAACAAAATACCATGGAACCACATTCCATATCTCCAATATAGAAATGACTTAAAAAATTCCACATACTAATAAAAATTGGGAATTATTTTTTATGCATAATTAAGGAAGAAAATTAATTTCTATATAGATTTCTGGTAATAACCAACAATTTTATGAGAATAATATCATTTCTAATTATAAAAAAGTGTCATTATACTGTTCTATATAGATTCAACTAAACATAAGATAAAACCAGTATGATAATATTATATTTAATTTATTAATACTTTTACATTACAAATATACCCATTCAAATGAAAAAATTTATAATGATAAAAAAATTAAAAATAGATATCTAGATTATGTAAATTTGGATATGCTCGATACAATAGAATAATCACATTAATGAACATTTTTTTTAAATAATAAAGGATATTTTTAATGAAATATCCATTTTAAAATTAAAATACATGAAACCATTATTGAAACAATAAAATAATGACGAATTAATGAAATAAAAATTATTTTTAGAAATTAGGGACCCCATTAGACTATTATAAATTTTACCTTTTAAAGAGAAATCTAACTGGTCGAATTGTAATATGACAAGTTATAATTTTAACCTAAAAATAAGAATATTAAGAGGACCTATGTAATTATAAAATTATTTTCATTTAACATATAAAAATAAACAAAAAAAATTGAAATTTTACATATAGATAAAAATTAAGCAATATTTTAAAAATTGAAAAAATAAGTATTATGATTTATTAAGCACTATATGTTTTAAGTAATTTACTTGATAAAAATGAAAATATAAATGATATATTTATTTTAGAATGATGGTTTATAAAATAATTATATATTTCATTATAATGATAATATATTTTTTTGAGATTATAAATAATTTTTCAAAGGCTCAATAAATGATCATAAATTATTTTTTTAATTCATATAAATGAAATAAGGATTTCTTTTAAAGGTGAATTTATCATATATTGATATTTTTGGATAATGAAATGGATTTATTTTTTTGAGTTGACATTTTGACAAACTATTATGGTGGATCTTATTTTCTATAAAAATGATTAATTTTTTTGTGAATATAGACATATGGTAAAATATTTTGTTTTAAATTTTACATAAAAATCATGAATAATTGAGTAATGTATGATGTAAGAAGATATTGTCATGAAATCACTTGTATAAATTTCTATATATAGTAATAATTTTCATCAATAATTTTATTTTCATAGAAAAATAAAAAACAGATGAATATTATATTCAAAACTCCCCACTAATCCACTTATAAATACTACCCCACAAAACCCCTTCAACTCAAAAAATATAAACCATAGATATTTCCAATGACATAACAATTATCTTCCAAATAATCTCCCCCATGTCACCATATTCATGGTAACTGCAAAAGTATAATCCTATGAAGTGTGATTTGTGTTTCAAAATATGACATTCAATGAGGTAATATTCTAAATTTATCCATTTTAAATTAATTTATTATCAAACTTCTTTGTTACATCATCCATATAAAATGACACAATTAATCCAACATATTAAATATAATAGATTTTTATTTATTTTAATTTCAATCAAATAATTGATAATCTTCTTATATTATTCTAAAAATAAAATGGTGTTCATCTTATGGTCGGCTCACCACCTACATGAACAACATAATTCATTCATAACCACCACTTTAAAGTGTAGTTTTAAAATAACTATTATTCTGAAAATTATCTAAATAATTAAATAATATATTATTTCAAATTATAAAATGAATAAAACAGTATATTTTTTAACAGAACAATGTAAGATCCACATTGTAATAAAAAGGCATATATTCATTAAACAAAAAATGATTATAAAAATAATAATACTCTATGTACACGGAATATTTTTAATATTATATGAAATTTAAAACAATTTAGAATTCCTGGTACAAAAAGAATATGATTTCACAACACATCTATCATTAGAGTTATTTTTTATTTTAAATATATTAAATTATCTATATGTTATGATAATTTGAAACCCATACATGAATGTATGTGCGGCAAGAAAAAATAAAATTCAATCTTAATTAAATGATAGTAGAAAAACATGAAATCTAGAAAAAAGTCACATATATCTGAGGAAGGTTCTAAATTTGTTATTGAAAAATATAATTTTTTTATTACGAATGATGTGATAAATAGAAGAATAAATTGAGGACTGAGGTAAGGGGACACTCCAAAAAACCCTCTTTTAATTAGATATATATTTTAAATCTAGAAAAATTTCTATCTCGATTTGACAGTATTGAATGATTCGAAATTATATATATATTATTATTACATAAAAAATTTATTATTCTCTATTTTTTTACTAGTTTTATTTAATCCTTATATTAATTTATCAATTCAATTTTTAAAATCAAACCCCCTTATGGGTGAATTTTTTTCACTTAATCACTTCATTTAACACCCTTTTATTGTTCTTTTCACATTTATGATATAATAAAATATCAAATATTTTAGGAATAATTTTTTTCTCATATCTACTGATCATTAAATATTCCAATTTCTTACCTTCATAAAAACCCTTTTACAACATATTTGAAACATTATTTTGATGCTTCATTTCTATACACAATTCCCAACCATTATCCTAAATTTATTTATATGAACATAATTAAATTTACCTATCTTATTTTTTTCATTAAACATTAGTTTATATATATACATTAAATTTTATTTGTATTTATTTTATTCAGTGATGTCTTGGGTTGAATATAGTTTGTTATTGGGTTTTTGATCCCTTTAATGGGGGAACATGGGTTGAGAACTTTTTGGTAAACTATGTCATTCAACCCAGGACACCATCTGTCTTGTTAGGGATATAATTTGAGAGTTAAATTGTATGTGAATAGTTATATATTAACACATGAATCCCTTATACATATATATGACTCAAGACAAAGAAAATCAATTTGGCTTGTTCATGGTTTATAAAACCATTTAGAAAAACCATGCAAGTACCATATGAGATAGAGAGATTCACACATTTGGTTTAAGGATTGGTAAAATGTGCAATAATTTTTTATAAAATATTATATTATTTCAATTATTTAAAAACTAGACCCCCACCACCACAATATTAAAATTCATTCGCTTATTAAAAGGTATCTTATTCTTAGGGGCTCTATGGTGGATTTTTGTGATTCACATTACATAAAACCGTCATTAGAGTGAACCAATACGATTTGTTCCTTGAGAATTAGAAGAATGTGATTATTTTACTTAATTATTATTGAACTTTCAAGATAGTTCTACATCCTCTTAGAGTGAATAATAGATTTTGGGTTTCTATGAAAGTATTTATGAATCCTAGTGACATAATTGAGGAATCATGGAATATTGAATGATCAAAACCATATCTATTGATAATTACATTATCCCAGCCGAATAGATAACGATACTCTAGTGGTGATGAAACGCATTGGGTCATACTAATAGAAATTATTAGTATAATGGTTTGTTTTTGTCCCATGCATGTGATTTACCTAATGTTATTGTGTTCGTAGCCCATAAATCCCATGATTGTGTTTTATTACATGTGTTAATAAGGTTATTAAGAAAAATTACATATAAAATATATTAGTTAATATATGTTTCATTCGCTATTCTGTTTGAATATATATCATTTGGTGTGTTTTCATCTTGTAGAACAGGTGACGTGAAATGTCATGGCTTGCTTAATCCTTGGAGGGAGAACATTTTCAACAAATTATAATAACAATTATAGATCATGAGGTCCGTCATGGGTTTGAAGGGATTTATTTTTTCCCCAAGGAAGTAGAGGGATGTAAAGGTAATATGTACCAATTAATTTAGAGACTGGGTATTATTGTCTGGAGTTTTGAATCATTACATAGATGGGGATAGAAGGCCTTTTTCTCATTGCTGAGAATTTTGGGCCATGTGTCTTACAAGAGATATGTGTGGTGGAAATGTAGCCAATCATAGTTCATCACTTATTTTATGATATTTTTTCTAGTATTAATACTATTCAGTTATGACTATGGTTCATTGTGCACCAGATGACACATGAACACTAAATGAATTATTGATTATTAGTTTCATGTGAAATTACTTGTTCCAATGGAACAATAAAAAATTCATGTTCACTTATGTTAATGACACAATTATGGTGTAATGTGTTTTTTACTCACAATCTTCACTAGAATATCTATGTGAAAATAAATAGTAGGTTCAAGCACCTATTAAATAATGGGGGCCCCATGGTATAGATCTTAGGGAATGAAGCATGGTGTTCGAAGGAACTTCTAATATGGACTGCGAAGTGATGGAACAATGGTTTATTTGTTTTCATGTTACTTTTTTATACTCTTGGTTGAAAATCTAAATTGGTTTTCCATTGTTTATTTCATCTTATAACCGAAGAAACATTCTTTTTCTCCATTCAAAGATTGTTATTACCCGCTTATGCAATGTATTTTATATTGTTTTTTTATTTGTATGATTATGATGTATGGCTCTTGATACTGAGGGAATAGTAATCCCATATAATCATTCATACCCTTGATGTTAGTTGAAAGAATTGTGGATATGAGGAGGTCACTACTAAAAAAACAGGCTTTTTCAGCGCTCAAAAAGGGCATTATCACTGCTAAAAAAACACTAATAATGGGGCACTTTATCAGCACTAAAAAAGTGCTGATAAATGAAACCTTTATCAGTGCTAAAACACCCTAATAATGGGAAACTTTATCAGCTGTAAAAAGGAACTAATAAAGGACCCATTTATTAGTGCTAAAAAAGCACTGATAATTGTGTTTTTATCAGCGCTCTTTTAGTGCTGCTAAACTAATCCATTATCAGTGCTTTTTTAGTGCTGATAATGGTGTATTTTATCAGCGCTTTTTTAGCACTGATAAAGGATTCCTTTTTAAGCACTAAAAAATCCCGGATAAATTCCATGTCTGCTGTAACAAAAAATTCTACAAGAGCATACCCAAACAACACCTGCAAAAAAGTCTGAATCTCAACAAGTAAGTATACCCATAAAAAATTAAAACTTAAATCAGAAGGTAATTACACCATGTATACCCATACAACAAGTATACCCATACACCATTAACACATAATTCAAATGTTAATTAAATACATTAATAATTAAATTCAAAATTCAGGGGGATGGGGGGGTGTTCAGGGGTTTGGGGTGGCTGTCCAAAGGGGGAAGGGTTTTCCGGGGGATGGGGGTGTCCGGGGGGACAGGGGTGTCTAGGGGGGTGGGGGGGGGGGGCGTCCAGGAGGTTGGGGGGATTTATAAGGAGGGTGGGGGTGTCTAGGGGGTGGGGGTGTCTAGGTGGTTGGGTGGTGTCTTGGAGGGGGTGGGGTCCTGGTGAGGGGGGGGGGGTGTCTAGGGGGTGGGCTTGTGTCTAGGGTGTCGAGGGGGCTTTCCAGGGGGTGGGGGGTGTCCAGGGGTGGGGGTGGTCCAGGGGATTGGTGGGGCTATCTAAGGGGGGTGGGGTGGTGTCTAGGAGGGTGGGATGAGGTTGTCTGGTGGGAAAGGGGTGTATAGGGCGGTGGGGGTGTCCAGGGGGTGGGTGCGGTCTATGAGGTTTGGGGGATGTCCAGGGGGGTTTCAGGTGGGGGTGTCTATGGGGTGTCCAGAAGGGGTGGGCTAGTATGCAGGGTGTTGGCGGGGGGGGGGGGGGGGGGGGGGGGGCTTCCCGGGGGGTTCCCGAAAGGTGGGGGCGGCCCAAGGGAGGGTGAGGTGGTGTCGATGAGGGTGGGATGAGGATGTCCGGGGGTAGGGGTGTCTAGGTGGGTGGGGGTGTCCATGGGGGTGGGGGATTTCAATAGGATATGGGGTTGTCCACGGGGGTGGGGTGGTGTCCAAGGAGGGGTTGGGTGTCCATGTGGGGGGTGTCTATGGGGTGTCCCGGGGGGGCTGGTGTCCAGGGTGTCAGGGGGGTTTTCTAGGGGGTGGGGGTGTCCATGGGGTGGGGGCAGTCTAAGGGATTGGTGGGGATGTCCAAGGGGGGTGGGGTGGTGTCTGGGAGGGTGGGGGTTATCGACCATGGGTGGGGGTGTCCATGGGGTGGGGGGTATCCAGGTGGAGGGGTGGTGTCCAAGTGGGGTGGGGGTGCTGTCCAGGTGGTTGGTGGTCGTACTGGGGGATGGGGGTGTCTGATGCACCAGGTGCAACGCGATCTTTGGACCCCCCCTTTTTCGAACCGATTTCGGTCTTATGCCCGTATCTTGGGCTACGGGCATCGAAACGACTCGCCGTCAGCGGCAATGCGATCTTTGGATCAAGACGGTCATTTCGGTATACTATATTCAAGGTGCATCTTCCTTTTCGGGAGCCTACATGGTTAAAACTTCATATTTAAGCGTGCTTGGCCTAGAGTAGTGATCAAGATGGGTGACCTCCTGGGAAGTTTCCCAGGGTGGGTGTGAGACGGAAATCCCAATAACTAACAGACCGGGTGTCCGATTTACGTTCCGTCTGTTTCGTTGAAATCCTCTTGATGAGGCGGATCTTTTGGCATACTCCAACCGAGGTTTGGATGCAGGTGGAGTACGGTCGAGTTGGTTTTGCCTTAAAAACCAACTGGGCCCCTTGGACGAAAAAGCCAATAACTCTCCGACCGGTCGTCCGATTGACGCGCCGTCTGCGACGTTGAGTTCCTGTTGATGATACCGAACTTTTGGATACATCAACTTCGGACTTTGTGATAGTTGATGTATCGGCCTCTCGGCTCGTGGAGCGGACCCTCCCGAACGAGCTTGCGGTGTGCGGGAACCCTAGTGCGACTGCTACTTCGACAGCGACGACCGTGCAGAGATCCTCAGTGGACTGCGGCGACGACCGTGCAGAGATCCTCAGTGGACTGCGATGACGACGGTGCAGAGATCCTCAGTGGACTGCGACGATGAAGACAACTGGTCTTGTATCCTATGTGGGTCCTTGCTGTGCTGGTCTTGTATCCTATGTGGGTCCCAACATAGATGAATCAATGAAGACAGCTAGTCTTGTATCCTATGTGGGTCCTAGCTGTGCTGGTCTTGTATCCTATGTGGGTCCCAGCTTGGATGATTCAATACTGGTCTTGTATCCTATGTGGGTCCCATTATAGATGAATCAATGAAGACAGCTGGTCTTGTATCCTATGTGGGTCCTAGGTGTGCTGGTCTTGTATCCTATGTGGGTCCCAGCTTGGATGATTCAATACTGGTCTTGTATCCTATGTGGGTCCCAGTATAGATGAATCAATGAAGACAGCTGGTCTTGTATCTTATGTGGGTCCTAGCTGTGCTGGTCTTGTATCCTATGTGGGTCCCAGCTTAGATGATTCAATACTGGTCTTGTATCCTAAGTGGGTCCCAGTATAGATGAATAAATAAAGACAGCTGGTCTTGTATCCTATGTGGGTCCCAGCTTAAATGAAACAATGATGACGGCTGGTCTTGTATCCTATGTGGGTCTCAGCTTAGATGATTCGGTATCTATGTCTGATCATCACTTTCACCTTTTTCGATGATGTATACCTGTGTGAGCTGAATCCAGTTGCTTTCCGGTGTGGATTTTGTTGTGCTATCCTGTGTGGATTTCGTTTTGCTTTCCTGTGTGGAATACGTATACTTTCCTGTGTGGACTGAGTTGTACTTGGGCTCGGAGGTTGGAGCGTATTGGAATTGATGACTTAGGTATATGTATGGGCATATACCTAAGCAGTGTCGGTTGTTACTTCGTGATTGTATCTTCCTTTGTGGTTTATCCTTTGTGGATTTTGGGAGAACTTCAGGGGTCTCGGGGTCCCTACTGAGTAGCTTATACTCACCCCTGCACGGGCTATGCCCGTACTACGTTGTGTTGGTTGCAGACGACGGACTGCGTTGATCATAGTTGAGGCTTCCTGAGCAGGACGGTACCAGGAGGTGGACCACTGGGCGAGACGTGCTCGGAGCGGACGGCGGGACCCGAGGAGCAGTGGAGCTATCTGTACCCACCCTTCAGGTGGGATTTCTAGTGGACAACTCGGTGTAGCGGCTTTTACTTTACAGTTTCTGTTTTACCTTTCGAGTTGTACTTTACTTTCAGTTTGGGTTTGTATACTGGCCCATTTACTTTTCCGCACTTTCAATTGTACTCTGTTCTTTCTTAGTGTTTACTTTTCCGCTTTCTTACTCTGTGGTGCTTGTTTACTTTTCAAAGGCAATGACTTCCCTTTTTGTTGGGATTTACGCCTTGGTGCTAGTCCCCAGCCCCTGGCCTATGGAAGGCGGGCTTGGGGTCGTCACGGCACCGGCCCCGAGGACGGGTCGTGACAAATTGGTATCAGAGGAGTTCGGTTCTACCACGAACTCTGTTCTTTTCTATGTGAAGCAATAATTTTTAGCGTATTGAGTGTGGTTATCAGCCCAGGGAGTCTAGTGTTGGTGCGGCGGCCGACGTATCCATACACCAGGACCCTGACTACTGATTTCCGACTTAATGCACGAAAACATTGATTGCATGTGTGTTTCAAAGTTTTCTTTGTGATTACATTATATCAGCTCACCAGGTATACTGTTCTGACCGTGGCGCACATGTTTCCCTTCAGGATGGCCCCATGACGGCAGCCAGCTAGGTTTCTGAGAGTCGAGCGTGACGACAGCCCACCGAGCGACGAGGCCTCGGTGCAGGGCCCTTTGTCAGCAGTGGCACCGGCGGTAGCTCTACCCGCCGAGCCACTGATGCTTCCAGCACCAGCCGCTGACGATGCACGACACCTTGGAGCTCTGCACGAGTTCCAGCACCAGCGACCGCCTAGGTTCCGTGGGGAGACGGACCCCCAGGCAGCAGAGGACCGGCTAGAGGCAGTGGTATGAGTTTTTAGGTTAGTGAGGACACCTGCAGACCTCATGGTGATCCTCGCAGCGAGCCTACTACACGCAGCGAAGGGCCGATGGTGGAGCTTGATGCTCCAGGTGCACGATGAGACATTTCATCTATGGACGGACTTTGAGAGCCTCTTCCGCTCGGAGTTCATCCCAGCCACCCTTCATGCGGTGCGTATCCAGGAGCTTCTTCAGCTGCGGCATGGCAGCATGACGGTCGCTCAGTACTCAGTGATATTTACCGATCTCTCGCGCTACTCGACTGACATGGTATGGGACCCATTCTTCCGAGCCCGGACCTTCGAGCAGGGACTGAGGCACGAGATCAGGGCTTCGATGATCTCCCTCTACATTCTGACATAGGCAGAGGTGTTGGAGAGAGCCCTTCTAGTAGAGAGTTTTCTCGCCGAGCAGGCTCCAGTGATAGGGCCCTCCGCAGGACGGCCCGTAGCAGCGTCTTCTGCAGCTGGCAGTAGACAGGTGACGCAGAGGTCCAAGTGGGCCAGACCATCAGATGGGCAGTCACAGGATGAAGATTCGGTTTTGCGGAGCACCCGAAGGAGAGCTAGCTACGTGAGGGGAAAACATTGCTACGCATGCAGTGGGTGAGGTCACTTGGCTCGAGACTGCCCGACTCATCTTACAGATGAGAAGCAGGCGGTAGAGGTACCTCCTAGACAGAGATTCGGCCACGGTGGTCTGCAGGGTACTGGCAAACGAGGCAGAGAAGCTGGCTGAGTAGCCAGTGTTGGGAGACACTTCGAGGTGTTGCCACCACCACCACCAGGAGGTCCACCCCGACTGCAGGGAGTAGGTGGACATGCGAGAGCTCAGCTTCAGGCAGCCGAGGCCTTCGATCATGAAGCTCTGGGAGCAGATGGACATGAGCGGAACTAGTGGATACGTCCTTTGTACTTCTAGTTCCTTGTTGCTTTTGTGTAGCTTCTTTGTATTATGAGCTGCAATAATAAAAGACCTATACCTTTGTGAGGTTTTCATTCCTATCCTCTTTTGTGTTGTTACTAAGAGGTTACAGTTTTGACTGTTGACATGACCCTCACTTGTGAGACATCAACTGGAGGAGACCCAGTTACCACACACTGATGCTGATAGTGTGACTCAACCCTTGGAGGCGAGAGTAACGGTTGGATCTCTTGGTAGTAGCGTCGAGGCCTTACGACGTCACCCTTGGTATGGATTATTATCATCCATGTCGGGATTGACTGTATTAAGAAAAGAATGTGGTTCATCCAGGGGATGGGACCAGATTTATCTTATCGGCAATGAAGAAATATTGCAGCTCTTGTAGGACCTGAGATGGTCCAGGTCATTCAGGCGCGGATGAGTATAGCTCAGAGCCGGCATAAGTCATATGCTGATAGGAGGCGGAGGCCACTAGAGTTAGAGGATGGCGACCACGTCTTCTTACGGGTCTCACCTCAATGTGGTTTACAGAGTTTTGGCGAGGTGGCTTATCGCCTGGCTCTACCACCTCAGTTGCACCGGGTGCACGACATCTTCCACGTTTCTCAGCTGAGGAGATACGTGCACGACCCGACACACATCATTGACCATGGGGAGCTTGACGTTGACGAAGGGGCGACTTTTACAGAGGTCCCGGTGGAGATAGAGGATCGACAGGAGTGGGTCCTACGTGGGCGATCGATTCCTCTTGTGCGCATCAGATGGCGGCACGGGAAACTCCAGGAGATCACATGGGAGCGGGAGGGTCAGATGCGTGCTCAGTACCCTCTTTTGTTTCCCTAGTTTGATGTATCTTTACAGGGACGTAAAGCCCTGAGGTGGGAGTAATGTAAAGACCCGTAAATTCAAGGGAAATTTTTCTTAATTTTCTTTGGAATTTTACAAGAACGCGGTTTCTGACGGCACCTGATTCCGAGGCCCGGAGTGCCTGGAATCAATTTCCGAAGTTTGGCTCGGGTACGTTCAGTGAATGAACGAGCGGGAATTTCTAACTTTTGAACCGGTGCCCGGAATCAAATTCCGAGGGCACCGATGAACTCGCAGCGCCGATATTCGCTTAAGGATACCTTTACCGAGGTTGTGTTTTATGCGGAATGAAAGTTAGTTTTGGGAGAAATTATAAGATGTTTAATAAAAATGTGGAAACACTTTTTATTTTTAACTTGTTAGTTATTTTCTCCCAATGGGAGTTAGAGGTGGGACCCACATCCAGTTAACCTCCCATGGGAGGATTAAATGTGGTGGGGCCCACACAAAACATAACTCTTCACCTTCTCTTTTTAAACTCCCAATAACCCCTCTTTAATTAACTTGACAACTTGGTTAATTAATGAAGTTGAGTTGTTTGAATTTCAAACCTTTGAAATTCAAATTGATAATTGTGTGAATAAAATAAGCCATAGATTATTTTATTTTGGTTGCACTCCTTATCCATCTTGAGAGGTTTTGAAGAATTCTCTCCTTCTTCTTCAAACATCGGCGAAGAACGCGAAGAACATTCGGACTTCGACGAAGAACGCCACATTCTCGGGAACCGTCTTCCGCGACGCCATACCCGCGACACCGACGACGTACTTCTTCCGCGTCTTCTCTTCCGCGACGGTTTCCCGCGAAGAAATTTCCGTCAAAGAACATCAAATCCTCACTTCATGACATCGACGTCCTTCTTCCGCGACGCCGACCACCGCGGCGCTCGTCTTCCGCGGGTCGTTGACGATCATCGTTCTTGAAACCGAGGTAGGGGTTTGTTGTTGTTTAATATATTTATTTTCGTTCTTGGTTCTAGCATGACAATCTTGAGGATAATGTTTTATGTGTTATCGTTTAACGAGAGGGGGACCGGACTGCACAAACACGGCCGAACCCCCCTCCTTTGTTCTTGAATATTATTATTTTTCTTGTGGATGAACGAGATGGCGTGGTGCCGTCGCACCACGCGGGAATCACACGGCAAATATTGCGCGGCACCGTCGCGCCGCACCGTGGAAAGATTATCATGAACGCGACGTCGTCGCGCCGCGTCGAAGGAAACCAAAGGCGCCGCAGCCGGAGCGGGGCCGTGGCGGAGGGGCGCGGTGTCGTCGCACCGCGCCGGACGACGAAGGCCGCGACCGGTTCTGGGCCGCGGCGGAAGGAGAAGACCGGCAGCTAAGCCGGGCCGCCGGTGTCAGAAGCAGGAAAGGGGACCGGCCTTGCCGGTCCCGTTGAGGAAGGACCGGCCGGCCAGGTCGGGCTGGTCGGAAGGGAGAAGAACCGGGGGAATTAATTCCCCCGGCTGGCCAAAACCGGCCCCCCATAATGGGGGGGCCGCGGTTACACTAAGGGGGGGGGGGGGCAGCGCCCCCCGTTTTTCTCAAAAGAAGGCCCCCACGTGGGGGGGGGGGGGGGGCGTTTGATCCAAGGAGCGGCATTCAGCCGCGCCGCCTGCAGGAAGGGCGGGGGCCTTTCCCCCCGCGCGTGGCACCCGAACGGCGCCCCGGACGCGCCGCCACGCCGGGCCGGGTCGGCCCGGACCCGGACCCCCCGTTTTCGAATCGATTTCGGTCTTATGCCCGTATCTTGGGCTACGGGCCTCCAAACGGCTCGCCGTCCGCGGCAACACGATCTTTGGATCGAGACGGTCGTTTCGGTATACTATACTCAAGGTGCACCTTCCTTTTCGGGAGCCTACGTGGTTAAAACTCCATAGTTAAGCGTGCTTGGCCTAGAGTAGTGATCAGGATGGGTGACCTCCTGGGAAGTTTCCCAGGGTGGGTGTGAGACCGAAAGGCCAATAACTAACAGACCGGGCGTCCGATTTACGCGCCATCTGTTTCGTTGAAATCCTTTTGATGAGACGGATCTTTTGGCATACTCCGCCCAAGGTTTGGACGTAGGTGGAGTACGGTCGAGTTGGTTTTGCCTTAAAAACCAACCGGGCCCCTAGGACGAAAAAGCCAATAACTCTCAGACTGGGCGTCCGATTGACGTGCCGTCTGCGACGTTGAGTTCCTGTTGATGATACAGAACTTTTGGATACATCAACTTAGGACTTTGTGACAGTTGATGTATCGGCCTCTCGACTCGTGGAGCGGACCCTCCCGAACGAGCTTTCTATGTGCGGGAACCCTAGTGCGACTGCTACTTCGACAGCGACAACCGTGCAGATATCCTCAGTGGACTGCAGCGACGACCGTGCAGAGATCCTCAGTGGACTGCGATGACGATGGTGCAGAGATCCTCAGTGGACTGCGATGATGAAGACAGCTGGTCTTGTATCCTATGTGGGTCCTAGCTGTGCTGGTCTTGTATCCTATGTGGGTCCCAGCATGGATGATTCAATACTGGTCTTGTATCCTATATGGGTCCCTGTATAGATGAATCAATCAAGACAGCTGGTCTTGTATCCTATGTGGGTCCTAGCTGTGTTGGTCTTGTATCCTATGTGGGTCCCACCTTGGATGATTCAATACTGGTCTTGTATCCTATGTGGGTCCCAGTATAGATGAATCAATGAAGACAGCTGGTCTTGTATCCTCTGTGGGTCCTAGCTATGCTGGTCTTGTATCCTATGTGGGTCCCAGCTTGGATGATTCAATACTGGTCTTGTATCCTATGTGGGTCCCAGTATAGATGAATCAATGAAGACAGCTGGTCTTGTATCCTATGTGGGTCCTAGCTGTGCTAGTCTTGTATCCTATGTGGGTCCCAGCTTAGATGATTCAATACTGGTCTTGTATCCTAAGTGGGTCCCAGTATAGATGAATAAATGAAGACAGCTGGTCTTGTATCCTATGTGGGTCCCAACTTAAATGAAACAATGATGACGGCTGGTCTTGTATCCTATGTGGGTCCCAGCTTAGATGATTCGGTATCTACGTCTGATCATCTCTTTCACCCTTTTCGATGATGTATCCCTGTGTGAGCTGAATCCTGTTGCTTTCCTATGTGGATTGTGTTGTGCTATCCTGTGTGGATTTCGTTTTGCTTTCCTGTGTGGAATACGTATACTTTCCTGTGTGGACTGAGTTGTACTTGGGCTCAGAGGTTGGAGCGTATTGGAATTGATGACTTAAGTATATGTATGGGCATATACCTAAGCAATGTCGGTTGTTACTTCGTGATTGTATCTTCCTTTGTGGTTTATCCTTTGTGGATTTTGGGAGACCTTCAGGGGTCTCGGGGTCCCTACTGAGTAGCTTATACTCACCCCTGCACGGGCTATGCCCACACTATGTTGTGTTGGTTGCAGACGACGGACAACGTTGATCGTAGTTAAGGCTTCCTGAGCAGGACGGTACCAGCAGGTGGACCACTGGGCGAGACGTGCTCGGAGCGGACGGCGGGACCCGAGGAGTAGTGGAGCTATCTGTACCCACCCTTCAGGTGGGATTTCCAGTGGACAGCTCGGTGTAGCGGCTTTTACTTTACAGTTGACGTTTTCCCTTTCGAGTTGTACTTTACTTTCAGTTTGGGTTTGTATATTGGCCCATTTACTTTTCCGCACTTTCAGTTGTACTCTGTTCTTCCTTAGTGTTTACTTTTTCGCTTGCTTACTCTGTGGTGCTTGTTTACATTTCAAAGTCAATGCCTTCCCTTTTTGTTGGGATTTACACCTTGGTGCTAGTCGCCAGCCCCTGGCCTATGGAAGGCGGGCTTGGGGTAGTCACGGCACAGGCCCTGAGGACGGGTCGTGACAATTTTCCTATGATTAAACTATAAGAGTATTGAATCCCCTATCATATGTGTGACTAATATAAGCATAAGATATTTCCCGTAGAATTATTTATTCATGATTGTATGTTACCTATGTGAGAGATTGATATAATGATGAGTCCATTATTGAAACTACATTTTTCTGGATTCATAGTCCTTTTTTATGCGTATCAACTTCCATGTACCTTATCATATATATACATATAAACTCATTTCATTCCCAATGCCTTTCAAATACATTAATGTTTATATATTATCAACTTCCTTATGGATATATCTGTATCCAAGATCATGATTTTGGGAATCCCAAGGTATTTAGGACATTATTAAAAGTTGAAATCTAATGGTTATGTATTTCAGTATCCTAGACACCTTAACGCGACATTCTCTACTAGGGGGTTCTCAATAGAAATCTGTAAACAAACTCTTTTAAGAAACAACTCATAATTTTTCTATATCAAATCCTATATGATGTACATGTATGAAATAATGAGATAAAAATTTACATTTGAATAAAATATATATAATTATAATTCAATTTAATTCAATTGGGATATATTTTTAGATCCTATAATTGTGTAAAAGGAAACTTTCAATCATTGTGTTTATAATCGTGTTTAACATGTAAATAAATGTGATATATTATTCTCCAATTAGAATAAGGTGTATTAATATTAGAAAAAAATGGTTTTGGATTCATTTTCTAAGGCAACATATAGTTATTATTATTTCACCAACAATATATATATTTTAATTCCATGTATTTTAAGTATTCCATTTGTAGAAAAAGTAGTCAAATAAGTTGAAATATCCTACAAGATCAAATAGGGGTTATGTGGGAGTTACCTCAACAATTATCATGAGTGTGAATGACCCACTAACATGGAGACTTGATGATGGGAGATCATAACTCCCATTAGTAATGCATAGAACATGTAGGATATTCACTGGTTGGGAACAAATTTTTTTAGCATGGATAGTGGGGACATGAATTATTTGTTGTTGGCGATGAAGCCCACTACCAGATCCATTGATGAGTGATATGGTAATTCTTATTAAGTGGTACATAACCAGATGGATGTTCGATACAGGATCGTCGATGCATGGTTCACTGTCCATATTTAAAAATATCATCACATCAAAAATTATTTTTTCTCAAAATGATTCAATCCGTCTGAAAATTCATAGACATTATCTTCAACCTTTTTCAATATTACACATTCCCCCGATGCCACATGTTCTATATCGCGATCCAAACCAAATTCCATCCATCTCTATTGATCAAACCATTCATACTAAATCATCATTGTAGTAAAAAATACATAAAGGTGGATTGATTTATTAGTCAAGGTATTATTAGAAGGTCCAAAACCATTATGTAATTACATATCATTCCAACCACATAAATCCATCAATTGATGTATAATGGGATAGTACCAACTCATGTACAATCAATAATTCTTTGTGTGATCAAGTGATGAAGTTAACATAAACTCTATGAATCCATAATAAGAATTAGTATGGATCACATGATCCAGTGATGATGAAAACGTGATGTTTCATCAAAATCATTATGGATTCTCCTGAAAAATAGCATATCACTATTCATAAGAACCATCTACCATTACATTCAAATGTCTCATGAACACGTCAATTCTTTTCATATGGAATGTTTCATGGTCATAGAATTTGACCCTTTGAAATACTTAGATACAGTCAATGCCCCATCACATGGGGTGTGACGTATCATATGACCGTGTATCTACCATTACGGCAAATTGATATTCTTAAAATAGGTAATACCATCAAATGCATCTGTTGTATAGCGATCAGGGAAGATTAAAAGGATATCCTTCATGAATTATCAAATTTCTACAGAGGAAATTCATTGAATAACCTCTTTGATTGCATGAAGTGTTCTTATATCATAGATTCAACATAAAAATGATCGTGTATCTAATAATAGGTTGATGGTGATCACATGAATCCTTTCTAATAAAAACAAGGATTCAGATTAAAAATTATATGTCATCTTTTTTTGAGAACCTTACGTCTTTTATAGTTTTCTATTACATGATCACATTCATTGTTTTCATGAATTTTTTAATGAGATGTTGCCTGATCTCCTAAATACCTTAATGTGATTATAAAAGTCACTTGAATGTTTTGAAGAATTTTTTCATCAATATACAATAGATTAATAACACAAATCTATCTTGAAATCACATATCATTCTCAAAATCATGTGATTAGGATGAGGACTTTTAAATATAGGGTCCTAGTGATATGTTTCCCACCACCTTAATCAAATAAAAAAAACATTCTAAATGTAATGTGGGGACACATTTGCTAAAATTTTCATATATAAACCCATAAACTCTTCATTATAGAGGATCAAAGGGAAATAACAATAAAAATACATGGAGATACATGAGGGGATCAAGATGAGGTGGAGAAGAAAAGGAGATAAAGAAGATATAATCTTGGTAATTGTGAGACACCATCTTGAGAACCTATCATCATATCACTTTGAGGTCATGTGAGATGTTGATCAGTTAAGCATCATGTGATTAAATCATGTAGACACCCCATGTTCACATGATAACACGTATCATCATCATTTATTTGATATGATAATATATAAATTGGTATTCACCTTCAAATGTATCAACATATAACCTCACAGATAACTAACCATGTAGAAGGTTTATTCCTCATTATTAATGCATCATTATCCAATGTGTCTAAAAAATTCACCTTTTGAACTTGTATTAGAATCCCTTGGTCTCACATGACACTCATGATGATGTCTTTGGATATGATCCATCTTTATCTAAACAACCCCTAATATGAAACATTGAAAATCATAAGAACCATTGGATATACTCTTTCTCCTTAATGAAACCCCTATGAATCATGTCCTTTACTTGATACCTTAACCATGAACTCCAACTATCATGAAATCCATTGCCAATTTATACATGAAAATATAACCTTGTATATTTTTACAGGCCCCTTTCAGGTGAATCCATTAAGATCATGTTATCATATGAATCAAAAATGATTTAAATATATCATTATGCACTCTAGAAAATTCATTTGAAAATCTATAAATTATAATACTTGATCATTCGAACAACATAGTACATTTCATCTAAGATCCTATGAAGTCCCCTTGATATGTCACACTATTTAGTTAGACTCCCTTGGATGTTTCATCACTGATTACATGAAGAGAACTTGATATGATAGACTTGTAAATTGGAATCCCTTATATATGTCATATTTTTTTGCATGAACATTTGGAAATATTCTAATAAACCTTGTGAACACAAAACAATGAAGCTTTTTTAAAGTATCACTATTATTTTGGAAGTTTTCATAATGGAATAGAGTTATGCAGTCCTAAAACACTATTGATTTCCTTATTTCAAAATGAAATATATTATATTAATTAATATTTTATATTCCATTCATGGTAATCATAGCTCTTCCTCTGTTAGTGGAGAAAGAATAAATATTCATATATTTATTCATTAAAATATAATGAATGTATATGTAACTAGGGAATCCACCTTTATGTTAGTCCCTAAATATTCAAATCATCATAACACATTGGATAAAAATATAAAATGAGTCTATAATCCTCCCTCATATACTAGTACACATGAAATGTATTCAAACATGGGAATCCCATATGGTGTTTTTCCATATGTTATTCAAATATTATAAAATGTTGGTTCATAATCTACATGAGTATTATTTATCATTCATCACAATTTTATGGGTTAGGAAACACTGAAATATAAAAACACTAATTCCTATGAAATTTCCTTAATACATTTTCCCTAAAAACTATAATTAAAATTTTTTGGTGTTCTCAATGTATAATCTATGAATTATTCTAATCACATGATCTTATGTAATGTGTATAATAATCCCCTATCTCTTGTTTATGAAACAAACTATGACGTAATTTATCTTAGATACTAGTGATGATTATAATAATAGAATGATGTGAATTCCCCTAACATGGGAATCTATTGAGATGTAAATTATTTTAAATATATTCTTCATTGAAATTGATATACTCCCAATCATGTAGCTCAGAGAAGCCTTATATACATAATCCATATTCATACCACTTTTTTCATTCATTTAACGATATTAAAAGCCAAATAAACTGAACTATAGTGACTAAAATTAATATTATGAACATGATAAATAGGATTATTTACTCATGCCCTAGATTTCATTCCATGGACTAAAATTAACTTATACATTTCCTTTTTTTGATGACATTAAACTACAGGATATAGGCCTATCATGCGACATGAAATTATTTCAAATGAATTAATTGGTGTCTGAATCCTATATTCATAGTATACATAGGATAACACTTAGATGTTAAATCGTATTTGAAAACACAATCCACATCTAGGGATAGTGATAAACTATAGGGTGTGTCATTATTTTTATTATATAGATCATCATAAGTAGTTTGAAAAAAAGAGAGAGCATTTGGTACAAATTTATCTATCATTAACAAATGGTTCTGAAGAGGTCATTAGATTTGGGGAGAACTATTCCTATATCCGGAATTGTTACGGATTCAAAAATGTATCATAAATCTATAATAGAGTCCCAAATTCAATGGAAAATCCCCCATTGATGTTTACGATGAGCCTGAACACCCATCTAATTAATCAATGTGAGTTCCTAATTGTTTCTTATCTTGAAACCGTAATGACTTACTACCTTGGTAAATTATGTTTGTATCATATTTCAAATGTGGGTGATGATAGAATTTACCATTGATAAAAAACACTGACATAAATGATTATGAAACAATAGTACTCTACAAACAATCACGTTTCAATGAAAATTATCCTGAAAAATCATAGTTCATACCTAGCTATAATCCCTATGGGATATAATTTAAGATTATGGATGATAAAAATATGATCAATATGGGATAAAAAATGAATGATAACCCATAGGAAATATTTAAATTCAGGAGATACCATAGGAAAGTTCCCATTTTTATTGTTGACATTGAGATAAAAATATGAATTTTATTACTTATGATATAAACATAAATTATAGAAATATTTCCATAAAAAATCACATATAATGTTAAAAAAAAGGGTTATAATGAGGGATTCTGGTAAAAATGGTAGATTATAAAAATATTTTCATGAAAAAGGTACAATTAACCATTAAAAGGGGATAAAATATTCTCTTAATCATAAGATCATTTTCAGACTTTATGAAATATGAATACTTCTATGAAAAATTATTTTCAATAATAGAATATTTATGTAGGTACCATGAGAAATAATCATATTTTCATTCTAATAATATGTTTTACAAGACCTCTTAATATAGAATAATCAATTTGGTTAATACAAACATATATTTTTTGCCTAACAAAATCAGTATCCAATGAATTGTTGAGTTATATTGGGATCACCAATCATAACAAATAATCTATAATAATCATGAGATATAATAAATTCATAGAATATTTCATTTTCATCCTAAAATATCATAAATTATTCCATTAAAAACACACAATGGACAATTTTTTTCTTCTTGTAAAATTAATTATAAAATTACATTTCCTTTGAAATGTTATAAAATTGAATATTCTACGATGGAATATAATTTATTAATATTTTCATAAAATAGAAAAAAAAATATTTGTGTCATTATAAGGTTTAATTTTTATGATTGTCTAAAATTTAACTCATTATATATATGTGAAATAATTATTCCTCTCACACTTTTCTAAATATATGAAAAATATACTTTATAGAAAATATTAAAATGTATCCATTTAAAACTGTCATATAGATTGTAAAATTTAGATTAGAATGAAATTTAACAGAAAATTTATTTTATTGAAAATATACCTTAATTTTTTTAATTAAAAAGGATATGGATGAAAATATAACGGAAAACATTTAAACATCTGAAATAATTTTTTATAGAAAAATCATTTTCAAAGAGTCTATGTTGACACGTATATACCATACATATTACACAATTAACTAATATTAATTATGTAATTTATTTATAAAATATATCATGTTTATTACATTTAAATTATATTTTTCATTTATTACAATGTATTATGTATTTTCGAAAGCCTTTATGTTCTTGTCGTTGGTTTTGAGAACATTCACTTCTTAATTTGAAAATAAAATCAGTACATTGACCTGGATCAAAAGGGTAATATTACAACATATCCTTAATATAATTTATAAAATAGTTATCATTTTTATTATATAAATAAAATAATATATCAACTCATTTATGGATAACATTAAAAAATAATCACATTGATTTGTTTAGTTGGTTACTAACATACACACACGAGCGATGTTAACTTGTTTAAATTAATTATATGATAAAAAATATAAAAATTATATTATATTTACATAAAAATATATTTTTAATTAATATAAAACATATTAATTAAATAGATAGATATTACAATCCTTCAAAAGTGGTTATGATAAACAAAACACATTGCATCACTATGGTGTAGTCGGCGTGTATGCATGAGGGACATTCTTATTTCTCATAGGATGTAAATTGAGATTAAAATGGGTTATTAAGTAAAAATAATATATATATATATATATATATTTATATGTTTTTTTTAAATATAATATTTTTTATAGAATATTTGATGGAGGTTGAATAATAAATATACATGAAAACAGTTGGATAATAGATAAATCTCTTCTTTGGAAGACATCATTTAGCTTACACCTTAATACATCTTGGATGATATTTTGTTGAAAAAAAGTACTCTATAACATGATGAGGGATGTTGTATGGGTATATGGTCTTGAATGTTTTTTATATAAATATATCATTATATTATAATAAAAAAATATAGGTTTTTTATTTTATAAGTGAAGGGAGTTTCACTCTTGTGATTTCTCAATGTTAAAAAATATTTTTTGTTAATTAAAAAAAATAAAATATCATTTATAAATGATATGTTGATATAGGTTGAAATAATATCATAAAATGTTATTTAATTTTGGGTTTTGGACTATTTCACCATGTCATACTCTTCATGAACATGTTTTACCCATTCCCGAGGGTGTCAACATTTTCCAATGTTACTATTCATGGAGAAAGAAATATAGGGTTAAATAGTGTAAAATAATAACTTTTATGACTAAAAATATGATATAAATTATATAATATAATATTCCAATATTTTCATGAAATTAATTTTTATATAGGTGCTCAGAATACAATCAAAATCTTTTTTTGTTTGAAAAAATGTGTTTTTGTAACGCCCCGACCCCATAATCCAGGAGCCGTTGCATTATTTTAATACATTGGAATGATTATAAGGAATCAAGTCCTGAAGAACCAATCAGTTTAGTAGTCTTGGAAACAAGATACATATAATAGTTCAACATTACAACTTGAAAATAAAAACAACACTAATTTATTCCATTAGAAACATCCAATCTTCCAATATTATTCTTGAAAGTCACTCATAACTAACTTCTTCATATCATGGGAAAATAAAACATGATAAAGGGATGAGCTCTAATGCAAAGTAAGAGTATGAAATACAGTGGAAGATAACATTAAAATTTGGCATGGTGAATAATTGAAAACACATGCCGTTACAAATAATTAATATGAAAACATTATGGATGGAATTTGAGTTGAGTAATTAATTCCATAATAAAACATATTCATGGGTATTCTACTAGTCGAATAACCACATGAAATATCAATAGATAATCTCATAATGATGGAATGCATAATTCTGGACATTATAACCACATAGTCAAGGCCTCGTGCCAAGACTACAAATAATATTTTGTCAATGCCTTATGCCAAGACACTTGTATGTCTCATGAGTCATACTGATGCATCGGGGAGCTATAGTGGGCTTCACCCGACACTTACTAAGTCCAATGCATTTCTCAAATGAAAATTTTGAAACATAACAAAAACATTCGTATTAAAACTAGCAAACGAAATGTCAATACTTTATCCTCAAACCATTAATGGTATAAAAATAGCACATCCATAGTCCAACATAACTCATTCAATACAATATGAAATATTTTATTATAATATATTTACCTCAATCGAAAATAATGAAGGATTTTGACATGTATGAAAATAATCATCAAAACTATTTGAGAGAAATATCCCCCTTTTTTCTTGAAAACATTTAAAAGTCACACTATTTGTCAAGAAGCCATTTAAAAAGAGATTTTTGAATCAATGTTTCCCATACCTTATTGAATCATTTAAAAGGAAATTTAATTTTAAAACTTTAATGTCCATATAAATAAATCCTTAAACCAATTTTTAAAACATGGACATTAATGAGAATGATTTTGAATAATACATCTTTAAAACATTAAGAATGATATTTTATTTAGAGTTCCTAACCAAAAGATAGACACTTGAATACAAATAATTGAGGTAATCATGACTTTATATTATCTTCAGAATAAAGGGATTCATGATATAATATGTCAAAGTACATTATATACACCATATAAAAGTGAATTGGTGTATAACAACAAAGAAGTCTCAATGGGATGAAAATTGAGATGAAATCTCTTATAAAGACCGTATCCTTAGGTTAAGGATAAATCAAGGACATAATTATGTGTGAAAAATATAAATAAACTCAATATTATTGGATATTCAGTTTAAATCAATTAGAGGAAATTCACACACATTCATTAAAAACAACACCAATGAATTGGATTTTTACTCAATAAATGGAGATTGAGTTAAAATTACTCTTATCAAGTTCATATCGATGACTTGAGAATTTATCAATGGTGTGATTATGTGTATAAAAAGTATATCCACAAAAAGGGATTCGAAATTACTACAAAAATAATAAATTGTGATTCCATACATAATCAATGAGTAAAATAATCAATGATGTATGCGTAAATCCCAATAAGTAGAAATTGAAATTTTAAATTCCCTTCCCAATATGGTAACATATGAAACATACACCCCATGAAATAAGTATCATAAAATGATGATGTAAATAACCAGTAATTAAAGTATATTACAAAATTAATACAATCCGGGGTAGTATATACTCCACACAAAAGGAAATAGTGGCCAATATAACATGAATGTCACGGGAATAAAATTGAGATGAAAAAAACCCTTACTTCGATTTAATCAATCGAGTCATATGAAAAAAAGTTAATAAACACCAAATGAATCATAGAATACCATGAATAAAAATATATTCATGATAATATTTATCAAATGGAAGTACACAATACACCACTTGAAATAAATATGTTGCGAACAAAGGAAATTTCACTGAATTAAAAGTGAGATAAGAAACCCCTTACCTCAAGTCTGACTTGTCTTGTATGTTCCTTGTTCTTCCTGAAAAATAAACATAAGTTAATTTATACTTGATTAATAACATTTTAAAAGTTTATTATTCCTTTTATATCACTTATTACCTTTCTATAATAATTAGTTATTCATTTGAATTCATAATGGATATTTTATTAATGTTCGGTACTTGAGTCAAAAATGTACTTGTAATAATTACTAATTTTCCCATGTGGTCACATGTCCATTATCTCCAAAATGATATAAATGAATTATATATAATATATATTTTATATATCTAGTATATATATCTATTTATAATAATACATAACATTTTGAGATAAGAATTGAAATGTATCATTCATGGAGAGTGTAAGCCGTACAGACACATGAACGCTTCTTTCATTTCAATTTTGTATTTTAATGGAATTAAAACAAAATGATACAAAGGTATATTATAATTCCAGTATAATATCATATATAATTTCATTAATTCCATCATTTATACGTCCCGCATAAGGCATTAATGAGTCATATCATTTTGAGGGGGTGGTGGTCCGCACTTCCTCAAATGAAATTATCACGTTTTATACATAATGGAAGCCATAAAATAATGATATAAATGGAAAATATAGAAGCATAAAAAATTAAACATACTAAATATATCATATATAAATATAGTTCCCTCTTAATGACCATCATGAGAGGCAGTAGCAGATAATCGTACAATCATCGTTTCATGAGGCTTTAGTTTTCCATCCACAGAAACAGTATGTTCTTCATCCATTAGATGTAGGTATTTGTTAGTGTTGTTTGAATCCTTCTCATAACAACATCCTAGTATATTGAGGATACTCGTGTTATTATAAAAGAATTTAATAATTTTTTAGTGGGTTTTAGATGTTAAATAAAACAATATAAAACAAAAGAATTTGAGAGAAAGCATTACCTTTAATTTGGGAAACTTCCTTTTGTTTGAACCAATAGGACTTATTGAAGTGCCTTATGCCTAAGGTGTTGCTTCTAAGAGGAAGAGGGGGATCTTGAGTGATTATTTTTCAATGGTTGGACGATCCAAGGGGCTTGAGAGGTGTGTGGAATAGGCTAGAAGTGGTGTCCTTTTATAAGGGGGGGAGGGGCTTTTTTAGAAAGTGATAATATTATTTTATTATATAGTTATGTTCGGTTTTTAAAGATACAAAACTAATTAACGTTTAAGATAATAAGACTCATGGTCGAAATAGAATCATCCAATAAGAATTGGATAAGAATTGGATAAGAATTGGATGTTATTTTAATATTAATAATTATATTAATTTAAATCATTTATTATAGAGGTAAATACTACATCATTATTTTGTCACAAATAATTTTATTTATTTGATGTCTAAAAATTACAAAAAAATTACCAAAATGTAGGAAATCTTTCTAGATTTATGATGATTATTTATAGTCGAAATATTTAATTATATAACCCCATGTAAAAATTGATATACTAAAAGATATTTGTTAATGTCATTTTTGTCCTTTGAGTTATTTAAAATAAATTGACATTATCATACCTAAGTGGATCCATGGGGTGCCAAAATTGAACCAAGGATTCCCATGGTCGTCCACGGCTCATTAAATAAGGTTAGTACAAGTGTTAATGATATTTTATATTATTATAATATTCCTTTTCCCTTGAATTATCATATACACCTTTAAGTTCAGTAAATAAAAGTCGAAAGTTACTATTCCCCAAAAATTATTTCCATCTTATTAAACAACATTATACTTACTAATAACAACCATGTTTCTTAGAATTTCATAATTCAATTCACAATATTGGTAAAATTTCACTTAAATGAATATTTCGGATATTCAACTACTACTTGTGGTTTCACTATTCATCAGAAATTGAATTTTTTTTAGAAAAATTCCAAAAAATTAATCCTAAGCTATAATTGATATTCCGAATTAAAAAAAGATTTCTATTTTACCAAATTCAAAATTTATAAGTTGGAATAATTTATTTAAAACTAATTCTCATTGTCAAAACAAATAGCATGTTATTAAGAAACAATAACTATCAAAAGATTAACACCTGTTTATGTATAATTTAAAGAGAAATTAATTCCAATGACCAACACATGATTAAAGGGTAAAAATATAATCTAATTACACTTAGAAACCAATTTAAAATATAATATAACCATATATATAAAATATATTAAAATGAAGTTTGAATTAAAATATATTATTTCTCATCCATCATAAAAAATGAATATTATTTGAAATATACCAAAAATTTAACAAAAGTAAATTTTGATGTCCCAATTCTAAAGTAGAATTTTATTTTTTTCAAATGGAACATGTAAAAGTGACCAAAAGTATATTTAAAGAGGGTTCTCCATTAAAATGTGGTAATTCAACCCTTTAATGTAAATTATGTTTAAAAATTTGATTTATTCACATTTTAAGCCTCTAACATTTATTTCATTAATGTAAAAACATTTAAAAACATATATAATTATTTTGTAGTTAGTTCTATTCATTCTCTCCATTACAGAGACTAGGTGTTAACTACCATTTAAAATAATTATCTTATATTATTAGTGTGCGACATAAGATTTCAAAGAATCCCATTTTTGTGTATCAGGTACATCCAAGAACAAATCATCCCCTTTAATGTATAATTAATATTTAGTTCAAAAATATTAATAAATATAAAAAATTTTGTGTTCAATATTTACCTGGGATGTTACATCCTTCCCCGTTTTTTAAATTGTGTCCTCACAATTTTAAAACTGGGCTTGGAAACTTCATTAAAAGTCCCACAATGGAAAAGAGTCAGTAAAAATATCACTTTAAAAGAAAGAATGAAAAGTACAAAACTCACCTGTGTTAACACATACTAGAATTCCATATAGGAAATCAGAGATATGAAAGATAAAATAAGTCTCATGTTCTGATGGAGAGGGATAGAAAACATGATCAGGAAAAATTTAACAACAAGAAAACCACAAACTTGTGATGGGATAAACGATCATTAGTTTCCCAGTAAGAAAAGTAAACGGATAAGATTTTTTTTTGTTTTAATTTCAATTTTATAATGTTGAATCGTTTATTTTTTATATTGACGAAGAACATAAAGATATATACTTACTTTTTAAGTAGAGTTTCATTCTTTAATAAATTTCTACCACCAAATCATCTTTTTTTCAAACAATGAGTATTAAAGATTACATGGTCACACCGGAAGATCTAGAATAATCTTATAGAGAATCACATGATCCAAAAAGGATAAAAAATATATTTAAATTGTCTTTAGATATTAACCACCACCAAAATAGTTAGTACCATATCAGATTATCCCCAAAAAGGATAATCCTTTATTGAATGAAATACTAATCTTAATTTCTAAAATTAAACTGAAAATGACCCAAAGTTAAATAAATAGAATTTAATAAACAATTTTCCTTTAAATGCTTCAATATAATCCAATATAATATTGAAACCCAAAATGTAGAAGAATTTGGTTATGTAGTATCTCGAAATTACATCGACTACCCTTAATGTTGCATACACAAAAGTAAATAAGCTCATAACATATTCTCTATGATATGTTAATCATTTCCATAAATAACCCAAAATATAGATAAAAATCCACCATTACCCCTCAAATGAAATCCCATAGTATTCTATTTTCCTTAGGTATATATTGTAACCAATAGAGAGAATGTATTCAAAAATAACATCTATCACTTAATTACCAAATCATTTTCCTATACTAAGGAAATCCATTTGATAAGAAATAAGCTCAGAAATAAACTTTTTATTGATCTATACAATCATTTAACTAAAAATAATAAGTCACACTAACCCGGGACTTCACGTAGTCTAGTGGTAGACGATAAATTCCAATCTCACTATGGTTGTGGGATCAATTCCCAAATCTTTGTCCGACATGATGCGTTGTCACACTGTCTACATGTTGTAATTTTTCAAAAACTATTTAATTTTATAATATAACCAAAAATGAGATAAATTTATCAAAATTACTATAACATATTTTCATCACAAATGTTATCTCATACCTCACATTTTTATTCCAAAATTTAATAACTTGTAATTTCATCAAAATCAATGATCATATACAACCAAATGGTTATTTATAACTATATCCACATGAGAAATTATAATTCTTCCTCATATATCATTTTATCATGAAAAATTGTAGGGTTATAGATACAAGAGAAAAGACTTCAAATGTAATCACATCAACAAATATCATTAATAGTTTTTAAACTTTTCTCCATCCATTTATTTCAATATAGCTTCTTCCTTGAACAAGTGGATATCCTATAGAATATGGAATTCACTCGGGTAATGGCCAGGTCCCCTACATTTATAGAAAATGACTATAAATGGATTCTTAGGACTATTTTTATTTTCTTCCGTAGTACTCTTCATTTACCCTCAGTAATTAATTATTTTATGCCTTATTTCCCATATATAAATAATTTCTATGAATCATTAAGACACCTTCCTAGGTGTCTCCTTCCACATTTCCTACATGCAGGAAAAAGATCTTTCTTTTCTCTATTGTCTTCTCTACTAGAGATCTTATCATTCCCCACATTTTTCTTCCTTGTTGAGTCTAGGAGTTGGTTAATATATATGTTGTTGATCATATTTTTTGAAAACTGATTTGGTATGAACATTATATCTTTTACAACTGTCAACATTCCATTTTGTTTCTCATTTCCACCACCATTAAAACCATGTAAATCATACTCAAAGTTACTATGACTTCCTTGGAATCCATCCATTGACTAAAACCAGAAATCATTGTGTGAGTAATAATAGTCATAAAATCATTTAGATAATATGATGAAACCTTATTTTCTATTTAAAACACCATAGGATTAACTAATGTTATTTTTTCTCATCTTATATTAAAATACTTTTAATCTGTTTGTAAAGAGAATGTAAATTATCCTAAGAATATACCCAAAGAGTTTCATAACCAAGAGTGCAGCAAGGCCTATTTTCGTGTACCAGGAAACCCTAGGTCAAACCCAAAACTCATTGTCGGAGTTTTCACTCCTAAGTTCATCTGTTCCAGAGCCATCTCTACCTGCTCATATCCATACAGGAATGTATTGTTTGGAAAATACACAAAATCTCTAAATTACTAAAATTCTAGGAAGTTATTCTATACTAATCATCATGGTCTGTCTTAGGGTAATGTTATCTAATAATTGTTTATCTAAATATAGTTTCCAAGGTTTGAACTAAACATCCTCTGATACCAACTATAATTCCCCGACCCCAAAATCCAGGAGCTGATGTATTATTTTAATACATTTTCATGATTACAAGGAATCATATCCTATTGGACCGATCAGTTCGGTAGTCTTGGAAACAAGATACATACATAAGTACTACACTAGAACATGAAAAGAAAAACAACACTAATTTATTCCATGAGAAACATCCAAGATTCCAAAATTATTCCTGTAAGTCACTCATGAATAACTTCTTCATATCCTGTGAAAATAAAACATGAGAAATGGGTGAGCTCAAATTCTCAATAAGAGTAAGCAATATATTGGAAGATAACATAGACATCATTCATGGGGAATAATTGAAACCACATTCCTTTACAAATAAACATTAGGCATTAGATCCTCACCATATGAAGTAAAAAATCCATGAACATTTCATTATCACCTACTAATAAAAAATGGGACATATTAATATATAGGAGATATTGTTTTATTTAGGTAGCAAATTAAATAGTTATCATGCGCCATAGATAGAGTACAACCTCAATTAAAAAATATAACAAAACCAATAATTCCACTCAGTCCCCTATAACAGTGATTTCCCAAAACATCACCTCTCTAGATACTCCTTACTATGAACATTAGATATCTTTCTATGTACAGTAACCTATAGAATAGAGGGGGATGGATTATATATTCCCCTATAAGGATCAATCCTACAAAAATATTCTAGTGGTGAACAATGTCTGGGCCCATATCCCTTATCTCTCTACCAAGTCCATTATCACATTCAGACATCATAAATAGGGAAGGTATATATCCATTCCATTGTGTATAAATCTAAACATCATATTCTGATGAAAGTTGTAGGAAATATTGTGTATATGTCTCCACATAAATTAAAAATATACATCACTTTGTCATAGATAAGGAGAAAATGTATTCAAATTTATCTTTTCATACCCTTCTAAAATTAGAAAACATTACTATAGTTATAAAGGAACTTTTACATCATATTGTTGTGTTGATACAAGGAATATATTCCAAAAATTAGAGAATAATATCATAATAGTCAATGTAAACACACAACTACACAATTGTAACAAAATATTCTTCATCCTATCCAAGAGAATTATCATCATATTCTAGTAATGGGAACTGTACAAGACTAGACTCATATTATCATTATGAATAGTGTTCATCAAAACATTTTGGGGATTACCACATGATATGTTCTCATTAATTTCAATGAAATCCAATGAAATAATACAAAGGGAATCCTAGATTATCAATATTTACCCACTCCAATCTTGATATGTTAATAAAATTTGGATTTCTCCTCAGGACAAGAGCACAATACTCTGAAAGACGTCTGATGTCATACTCTAAAGGCACGTGACTGGGATAATAATTATATTTATATGGATAAATACTCCTCACACAATATTCATAGGATATATAATATGATGATCACATCCTTTCCATAATTTATAAGATCGATTGGTATATTATGATGGGAAATGAATATTCAAACTTTGACGATACCACAATTCATCCAGGAATGATAATAATATTATAACATCCAATAAAAGGATGAATCACATTCTGAATAATAATATAATTGATCACTATAATTATCCAGATGCTTATCATTGATGGGATCACTTTCTCATAGAAGCATACAGTCATCAGTAGAATATGGTGACTACAATGTCTCTCACACATGCTCCTTCTCAATCCCAAATGAGTGGCCAATATATTTTGTTCATCATGAAAGAGGAGGCTCACATTATTATTAATCTAAATTTTAGTAAACTTGATGTTTTAAAAAACATAATTGAAAAACCTTGTTGTCCCTCAGACTATTCTTCTGAATAATATGTTGATGAATATCCAGATAGGATTCCTTGTGGTAGTATAGATATGGATCACACATGTCCTACCACCTAAAACCCATAAAGGTTGACCAAGACATAATGATATCTCACAAAGGAAATCAATTATCCAATTTTCATGAATCCTATTTTATATTGGTACCCAAAACAGTGAAAATAAATAGTATAAAATGCACAATCAATTGTTGAGAATTCCCAAACACTATTAACATTCCAGCTTGAGAAAAAAATCTATGATTTGACTAGATCAGGGATTATTCCATTGAAATTTTGTAAGAAAGTCATTAAACAATATAACATTATAAAACCATAACGAATTTTGTTAAACTAGTCCAAATAGGTCTTTACACTATTACATTAAACTATATTGAAGATATTCTTACCATAATATTTTAAAATAATTGGGCCATCTCCCTATCACATAATGTTAAACTATACATCATCTAATGTCCTGAAAAATATTTTAAACATAAAAAAATCATATTTCATGGTTTAAATAACATAAAATTATGAAAATGTATTTCTATTTTTGGACTACCTCTTCACCCAAAAATAAACTAGTTTTTTAGAAGGTACTTACTGTAGTGGGTTTACCAACTCATGCTACAATTATTCCTATAACCACACATGCATGTTACTTATTTCCACCTGATCCTATCATCAAAAACCTAACATATCATGTTTCCATGCTTTTCAATTCAACACATCATTTTAACCATTTTTATGTGAGATTAATATCCAAATAATGGAGATGAAACCTAATCACTATGTGTATTGATTCTTATTTCTGCACGATACATACTGACATAAAGGTCTCTAATCCTATTAATAGTTTCATTAAAGAAACGACACACCCCTTGAATATTGGAAAGATCTACATAGGGTATTACCATAGAAGATCTACATGTGACTTAAGTACTAAAATATATGATATATAATGATGTGGGAAACTTTTATTTCAGTACCAACCACAAGTTGTCATCACTTCCAAACATGTCCCTTGAGAAGAGTATGATCCATAAAGGGGATCATGTCTAAAATAAAATATGAACATACCCAAACATGTCTTTTAATGTACTGTCACACATCTGGATAAACTATCACTGTATCTCTTGTTTCCCACACTGAGAATGAATATTGAGAGCTTTTGAATCTTAAAAAACACTATGACCAGCATTATCAAGTTTTTTCTTTTTCATAGATCATGAGTAATTCACATGTTTCATGAAATTTAAATATATGACCACCGGATTTTCACAACACAATAAACTAATCGATATGATGTCTTTAAAAAATATCATCACCTCTCATGAATGTGTACTGAGGAATTTCATTTTTTTATCCATTCACCCTATAATTATGTACAATACATGTTTATAGGAACTAATGGCTACATTAAAAATTATTGAA
The DNA here is from genome assembly GCA_963277665.1 of Viscum album. Lineage (NCBI taxonomy): Eukaryota > Viridiplantae > Streptophyta > Magnoliopsida > Santalales > Viscaceae > Viscum > Viscum album. The sequence goes on from OY728131.1 coordinate 1,128,554,911, forward strand.
TATTAAATTTTTCTTGAAACAATATCATACAGTCTATATTATTGTTAATAAAAACCAATTCCTTGGGATTAATTAGTTCTCTTTGAACCCCTGAAAACCCGATTCCAGGTGTTTGTTTGTCTACATATAGAAAATTGGTATAATGGACTAGCTAATCAAGAGTAATCCCATTAGGATTCACTAGTGAATAACATAAAGCATCATATCTTATTCAAATGGGATGTTTTGGTCAAATATTAGTGGATCCCATTAAATCAAAGTGCTATTTTCCTGAATAAGTGTGATATAGTTGTATTCCATTATTAATGGTTGACTTATACCCACCATTATACACCATTGGATGACTTATATATTCATGGGTTATGATTTATACTTCCCATAACCCAAACAATCTAGATGATTTAGATTCCCTAATTATTACCCATCTCTGAATTACACTCACTGTAAATACTATATTATAACATCAAATTCTTATACAATATCATTTCACCATATATATCTCTTATGAAGGCCATAAATACACAAGTTTGTAAATTTATTTGAATACCCCATTTTCAAAATAATTATAATCACCACCTATTCCTTCCAAAAATATCTAGATTCCATAAGCACATATTCTTTTAGAATTTCATAAACCATGCCCACTTGTCTGCTTGTTTCCCCTATAGGGTATATTGGAAGTAATACATGGATAATATTAAAGGACCCCACATTGATTCACAGGTGAATTACGTAATGCCTATTATCGGATTTCTTCCTTTCTAAAGGGACTCTACTAGGATTCATTTCTGAATAACACATTTCCTTCAAGACTGTTTTTTTGTGGTTGTTTTTGTCCTAGACAAATGACCGACATTCACTCCATGAACTACTTCTCTAATAGTGAGACATTAATCCCACAATTTGAATCATAATCATCAATTATATATTCATTTATGAACATGATTTATTTCACTAATTTTCAGATGAATAAGATGGATGATGAATTAAAAATTTGTTTATAATTTCAAACCTAATTTTTTTTGGAATGGCCATAAAGTGAAGAACAACATAACATTCATACTTCATGATGTTAAAATACATGAAATACATCACTACATCATGATCTTAAACTATATATAATGATTATTTACCTCATGATGTTAAACGACATCGAACACATTGACCTCATGCTATGATTCCAAGTTATGGGTTCATTGGATTATGTTGTATTTAATATAGTAACCCTTGATGGAGAATGTTGTCCCACCATTATTAAGTCCTTGAAACTCAAACAACATTAGGTATTGTTTATTATAAATATTTTATATTTCTCCAATGGATATATAATGTTCAGGGTAATAATTTAAATAGAAAATTAAATTTCCCACAATATGTAGAGGTCACACATAATATGTAATTTTAAATATAATAATTTTGTGTGGATTCAATCCTATTAACACATGGTACATAGTGATGCCAAGATCACAAATCCTGATCATAAACATATTATAAAAATATAGAGACATATCTTTTTTCTATATATTAACCATACCATTTCATATATTATTTTATTAAAATACTTATTTCGTAACTTATATTTTTACAAAATATAAGGGTACTCAAACATCTAAAATAATAGGACAAACAACATTATAAAAGTATAATATATATAATTCCACTATATATATATATATATTAGAACATTGAATTATCTATCAAAATTGTGAACATCGTGTGTCTTGATTCATTTAATTATAGGATTCATATTTATGCTTGGATACTTTTTTTGTATCCCAACCATATGTTATAATTGCTCATATAATGTTCCCCAATGGGAATAAAATTTTGGGGGGATTTCCAATTTCATTATAATGTTAATTCAACAATATATTACCTTTCATGTAATCTCAGAAGGAAAAATTAACATCCCAGTTTTCTATTATTTCTTATGTCAATAATCACTCATGTTACAATAATAAACTGGGAAAGATTATATAACTATCATGATCAAGGAATCATATATATAAATAACCACGTCCTAGACGCATGAAAATGAATTTAATAGAAAAATCATTGTTAAATGTTGTTAAATTTCATGTTAGGAGGGCTTTATTATTTAATTATCATCCTCTTAATTAAATTATAGTCAATAATATCATGTTTTATCCCATAGAATTGAAATTTTGTAAAACACATGTTGGTGTATAATTTATGGGGCTGAAACAATTATATAATATTTCTTTCTATATTGTAAAACATCATATCATCTATATTTTTGTTAATTATACGAAATTAATTGAGTTTATATAATTCTCTTGGAAGTTGTTAGACCATGACATGATTTTCCCTTAGATCACTTATCAATAAAATCAGAAAAGATGACTGGAGAAATGATGGGGTCCCACTAGGATTTATTTATGAATTGAAAAATTCATAACAGATTGAACCAGGGATATTTTTTCCTCTTTAGAGATGTCTATAAAAATATAAGAGATATTTCCTTGACTATGTGGGATATGAGATTAACTAGTTCATATTAGTTAACATGTACCAGATGGAATCCCCACCCACTGAATTAGACATACATTAGATTTGATTTAATCAACCCATAAAAAACTACTCACATGGATATAAATATGATTTATGTTACTCATCAGTGCATCATACTCAATCTCATTGAATTGTTATAACATTGTTCTCTTATACCATTTCATTTGTGGGTACGCACCTCTAATGAAAACCCAAAAATCATTCAGACACCAAATCCCCATGTAATCTATATTGTTTTATAGATAAATGACCATAAATGTTCATGAATCATGTATCCTTATCACATGGTGTTAAATTATATTACATATTTTATATACAATAATGACATGGATTTATTTAGGTTGCATTGTCTTATCCCTCATGCACATAAATCTAAACAAGAATTGAATTATTTATTTCCAGACCAGTATAAGATATGAAATATTAATTTCCCCATATATGGGCTTGGTCTACATGGTGGTCCCTTTAGAACACTACAATGTCAAGGATTTATCTTGGAATAAAGACAATTCCCTCTCTCTAAATATGAGAATAACTAATATTAGGATTATTCCTAAGGAATATGTGAGGATGTATTCCTATTTTCATATGATAAATAGTAACTCCATGGTTTCCACATTATATGAACAACTGTAATATAAAAAAGAATAATTCCCTAATTCCATGTTCTTTAGATTAATCAATAAAGGGTACCCTCTCTTATAATAACAACTTTTTAGTTGAATTTTCACATTTAATGATATGTATTTATTCCTAGGTATATATTTTAGTCCCAACCACCATATTAACAATATCAAAAACTTATCATTGATTGATATATATTTATTATTTTCAACCCTGTTTAGGTGGAAGAATGTAATAATTCCCTAGTAGTGAAAGAATGTCCCAATATGAGAAACCACAACCTATATAGTATAATTGATTGTTAGAGTTCACACACCCAAGATATAGTGGATGTGTTCTCATTAATGTTGGTTATTCCCATATCCTCTACATAGAAGTAATATATGTTTAAGAGGGTGGTTAAATTTTCTATAACAAGATATGTCATTGTTCATATCTCTATTAGATACATACTAATGCTCATACCATGCATCCATTGGATCATCCAACAATATTATTGAAATTAAAATGTCTCCTCACCACATAAAGTCAGATCTATGTAGTGATCCATAAGAGAACTATATGAGGCATGGTACCTATTTTCTAATGATATTTAGGGATTTTTATTTAACTTAAAACATACAAAGAACAAAAAAAATGAGAAAAATATTACATTCCCCTTTCAAACATATGAGCATGATCTTTGTAAATGGGTCAAATTTATAAAAAGATTTCTTTGGAAATACACCTAAAATTAAGACATACAATGGGAAAAACAATAATAATAGCCATAGAAATTGAAATTATCCCCTTAACACCCCTTTAAAATGAAGTGTATCAGTAGGTATAAATTTAATTATTTTATATCACATCCCTCAAAATGGTCATATGATGTTAAACTGAATGACAATTTTTTACCTATATCATGATATTAAACATTATATAAGTCATACCCCCAATGCATAATATTAAACGATGTTGATTATCATCCATAATCACTTTTTATGATGGAATATATGAACCTGAAATATTTCATCCAAAGTTCTGGTGGATTCCAATATATTTTCCAAAACCAAAATCCATAAATTAAAATTAATTTATTTATATTCTGGGGCCCCCACAACCATTTCACAGTCCTTGTACTGTAGAAATGAATCTAATACTTCACCAAATACTAGTTAGATATTCATATGGTCTTTAAACCCATCAACATAGTTAATTTAGTGACATAGGAAAGGCCTTCTAATAATTTTGAGATGTGAAATAATTTTACTGGAACTCATCACCATAGTTGGATTTTAAATCACCCTTTAAATGATTATTTAATACAATTAATAATGATTTTAGAACCTTAATCCATGATTTCACTCACCATCATAGACTTATCAAATGCGTGTTGGAGTATACCAGACCATGGAAATCCTAATTAGGATTTTGTGTAAAATTATCATTATACTAGGTTCACATACCATGACCATAGAAAATTTGCACCATAGTCAATGTTTAATGACCATAAAAATTAGCTTCTATTGGAATAAATAAAAAAATCCTAAACTTATAGTGAAAGTAATATAAAACACGTCAAAATGGAAAAACAAAAAGTTTAGTCTGAGAAAAAGACACGCCTTTTCATTCTTCAGTCTTCATGTCAAGTTTTTAGATGAAAATTATAATTTAAATAAAAATTGAGAAATCCCATAGGGAACCTATTATTGTCATATTAAAATCCATTCAATTCTATCATTACCCCTATATTATTTATTATGTATCCTAAAAATGATAATGTGTTTAGTAAGAGGAAACAAAACTTTACGTTTTCTTGAACCCATTGTGAATTTTATGTTCTCCATAAAATATATTCATGATGTTTAAGTCAATGTTGACACCCAACAATTCAGTTATTTGATAAAAATATGATTGAACCCCATAAACATATGTAATTTCAATGGGTTATCCCCTATAGTGCATTAGTGTAAGGTAATATATGATTATATGGGACCCAAATAGGATTCAAAAGTGAATAACACAATTAATCAGAGATTATGCCAAATTTTTTATTATTTATTAGAGGGTAAATCCCCTTTATATCCATGATCCTCTTCTTGGACTACAACAAAAAAGTTTTCAAAATAATTAAACTGTCGATATATACCCACTATACTCTGATTTTAGACGACTCGTATATTCTTATATCATGATTCTCGATTACCATGAATATACTATTGATGTGTATTTAAAATCATTGATATTATGTCACTACGTACATTATCAATACTGAATGAATGAATGTGGTAATCCTTCCTCAGACCTTTTTATGGTCACCAAAATATGTACTGAATGAATGTTATAAAAGGACCATGCTTTATCACCATAAACTAAACTACTTCTTTGGTTCTCGAAAATCACATTGAGATTCTTTCATTAATACCCTACTTTACATTTTGATTTATTGAATCTTAAAAATTCTTCTATAGCCCTCATAAAATAGACAAGAATCATCTGTTTGACCATGTATGAGTAGGATATGTATACAATTTATAGAACAATCGACCATAGGTTTAATGGAATTACAATATTGTCCCCATAATCCATTTTTTGTTTTAAAACATCATGGTTGAACTCATAACCTTAATGCTTTTGTAATCATCGGTGACATGGATGAAAAATTTCATCACCTATAACTCAATATTATCAAAACGTGATTTATAATGAACCTTAATCTGGCCATAAAATTAGATTAGGAATAACTAACATCATGTAACCTTATACAATACCCAATCTATGTGAGGATTCTAGGTATCCCAATCCTTCATCAATATCCTTCGTCCAAAAGATTCAGGTTGTGTGAAACTGTTGTGGATTTCTCTCCCTAAATAGATGCATTGTGCATAAACCCTTCATGAATATACATCCATAATAATATACATGGAGTTTGAAAAAAAATTTAATATCCATATAAAAAAAGATGCAGGGGGTCTAAAATTTTCATGAATATATATCATTAATAACATTTAGAAACACCAGGTCTATGCTATATGATCAGAAACTACACCAATATAATTAATAATAGTGAATACCCTAAACTACATCAATATAATGTCTGAGATAGACGAAATTAAACAAAAGAACAAAATATTTCATATTCATGATCCTAAAATATTAAAATACATTGTATAATATATAAGATCCCAGAATACAAAAAATATCATAACCGGAATAACATAAAAAACAAATATTCTAATCTGTACGCCTATAAACTATAACAATAGACGGTCTGGTCAAAAATAGGAAATTAATTTTAAATTAATATTTGATTAATAATTTTTTAACATAATTTAATAATGGGCCAATGTTAGATGATCCTAATGTACAATATTAGAATTTATATGCTAGAAGAACCTTTAATATGTAGAAATATGGTATGATCTAGAATAACCAAAACTTTATTCATGTAATTTCTAAGGAGGACCAAAAACTATAGCAACCAAAAGTCTCACATGAATACCCTAAATATACAATAACAACAAGTATGACGTTGAATACATTAAACTAATACAATATAAGGTCAATATTAAATAACAAAAAACTAATGAAATAGAATATATGGGAATGAAAACCCTAAAATACTACAATTTAATGTCTGGTCTTGTATAATTTACACTATATTGGCCAATGTTAGGAGCTAGAAGTCACCAAACTAAAACAATATAATTTCCTTGAAATATGACTCAAAACAACACAAATTAAATTGTATATGTTGTTCAACAAATATTTATAATACGCAATTTTTCATAAATGAATAAATCTAACACTAAAATTTAAAGAGATATGAATTTTCATAGATTGAAACCCCAAAAAATAGAATTGGAAAACATTCAAGCCACAACTGACCAGATGCATGAACTTTGCGTGATCATTGAAAAATCGAGAATATATGAAATGGAAAAGGAAAAAAAATTAATGTTTGGAAACCTATAAGAGGAATCTTGAGAAAATAACGATTCTATTTCTACTATGGATTTACCTCAATGATTTAGGAAAATGTATGGGTTAAAAAATTAGACATTTAAATTTCATAGGATTCAATATCGAAAGCTAATATAAAATGATCAATGATCACTATTTCCACTAACATAAAAAATAAATGTCATTTATATTCCATGGGATAGATATAAGGGTACCTATTCCTCTCATGTATGGAATCTATATAAGATTATCCCCACAATTCCAAATTTAAACTAGTTATATTGTTATACTCAGTATGTCCTAAAATGTTCCAGGATATCATATCTGTGTAATACCCCAATATAAATAGGATATTTTCCTATGATTAAACTATAAGAGTATTGAATCCCCAGTCATACATGTGATCAATATAATCATAAGTTATTTCCCATGGAATTATTTATTCATGAATGTATGTTACCTATGTGTGAGACTGATATAATAATGATTCCATTATTAAAACTACATTTTTCTAGATTCATTGTCCTTTTTAACGCACATCAACTTCCAAGTACCTTGTCTTATTTCTATACATAAATTAATTTCATTCACAATACCTTCAAAATACATTAATGTTTAACTTTTATCAACTTACTTATAGATATATCTAGATCCAAGATCAAGATTATGGGAATCCCAATGTATTTAAGACATTATTAATATTTTAAATCTAATGGTTAGGTATTTCAGTATCCCAGACACCTTATACTGACATTCTCTACTTGGGGGTTCTCAATAGCAATCAGTCAATGAACTCTTTTAAGAAATTACTCATAATTGTTATATATCAAATCCTATAATATTTATAAGTATGAAACAATGATATCACAATTTACATTAGAATAAAATATATATCTTTTATAATTCAATTTAATTCAATGGGGATATCTTTTTAGATCCTATAATTGTGTAAAAGACCACATTACATCATAGTGATTATAATCATGATTACCATATAAATAAATGTGATATATTTTTCGAAAATTACATTAAATTGTATTCATGTTGGAAAAAATGGTTTGGGAATCATTTTCTAAGGCCACATATAATTATTATTATTTCACCAACAATGTATAGAATTTAATTCCATGTATTTAATGTATTACATTGGTAGAAAAAGTAGTCAAATAAGATCAAATAACCTGCAAGATCAAATAGGGGATATGTGGGAGTTACCTCAACAGTTCTCATGAGCTTGAATGACCCAATAACATAGAGACTTGATGATGGGAGATCTTAGCTCCCATTAGTAGTGCATAGAACTTGTAAGAGAATAATTGGTTTGGAATAAATGTTTCTATCATGGATAGTGAGGACATGAATTATGTGCTGTTGGTGATGAATTCCACTACCAGATCCACTGATGAATGATATGGTTATTCTTATTAAGTGGTACATAACCAGATAGATGTCCAATACGGGATAACATATGCTTGGTTTACTGTCCATATTTAAAAATATCATCACATCAATAATTTTTTTTCTCAAAATGATTCAATCATTCTGAACAAGCTTATACATCATCTTTAACCTGTTGCCATATTACACATTCCCCCGATGCCACTGGTTCTATATCACGATCCCATCCCAATTCCAGCCATCTCTATTGACCAAACAATGCATACTGAATCATCATTGTAGTAACAGTTCCATAAAGGTGGATTAATTTATTAGTCAAGGTATTATTAGAAGGTACAAACCCATCATGTAATTACATATCATTCTATCCACATAAATCCATCAATAAATGTATAATGGTATAGTACCAACTCATGTAAAATCGATAATTCTTTGTGTGATCAAGTGAGTAAGATCACAAGAACTCTATGAATCCATAATGAGAATTAGTATGGATCACATCATCCAGTGATGACGAAAACGTGATGTTTCATGGAAATAATTATGGATTCTCAAGAAAATTAGCATATCTCTATTAATAAGAACCATCTTCCATTACATTCAACCATCTAATGAACACGTCGATTGTTTTCATATGTAATGTTTCATTTCATAGAATTACACTCGTTGAAATCCATGGATACAATAAATGCCCTATCAAATGGGGTGTGACGTATCATATGATCGTGTATCTACCATTACATCACATTGATATTCTTACAATATGTAATACCATCAAATGTATCTGTTGTATAGTGATTAGGGAAGATTAAAAGGATATCCTTCATGAATAATCAAATTTCTACAGAGGCAATTCATTGAATAACCTCTTTGATTTCATGAAGTGTTCTTATATCACGGATTCAACATAAAAATGATCGTGTATCTAATAATAGGGTGATGGTGATCACATGAATCCTTCCTAATAAAAACAAGGATTCAGATTAAAAATTATATATCATCTTTTTATGATAACCTTACGTCTTTTTTAGCTTTCTATTACATGATGACATTCATTGTTTTCAGGAATGTTTTTAATGAGATGTTTCCTGATCTCCCAAACACCTTAATGTGATTATAAAAGTCACTTGAATGTTTTGAAGAATTTTTTCATCAATATACAATGGATTAATAACAAGAATCTATCATGAAATCAAATATCATTCTCAATATCATGTGATTAGGATGAGTACATACAAATATAGGGACATAGAGATAGGTTTCCAACCACCTTAAAACAATGCACAAAAAACATTCTAAATGAAATGTGGGGACACATTTGGCTGAAAGTTTCTTATATAAACACATAAAATCTTCATTATAAAGGATCAAATGGAAATAAGAATACAAATACATGGAGATACATGATGGGATGAGTATGAGGTGGAGAAGAACAGAAGATAAGGGAGATAAAATCTTGGAATTCGTGAGACACCATCATGAGAACCTATCATCATATCACTTTGAGGTCATGTGAGATGATGATCCGTTAAGCATCACATGATGATGTAGACACCCCATGTACACATGATGACACACATCCTCCTCAGTTATTTGATATGATTATATATAAATTGGTATTCACCTTTAGATGTAGAAGCATATAACCTCATAGATAACTATCCTTGTTGAAGGGTTATTCATCCTCATCCATGCATCATTATCCAATGTGTCTAGGACATTCACCATTTGAACATGCATTTTAATCCCTTGGTTGCACATGACACTCATGATGATGTCTTTTGATATGATCCATCTTTATCTAAACAACTCTTAATATGAAACATATAAAATCTTATGAACCAATGGATATACTCTTTCTTTTTCATGAAAAACCTATGAAACATGGCCTTTACTTGATACCTTAACCATGAACTCATACTATCATGAAATCCATTTCCTATGTAGACATGAAAATATAACCTTGTAAATTTTTAATGGACCATTTCAGGTGAATCCATTAAGATCATGTTATCATATGAATCGACATTTCTCTGAATATATCATTATGTACTCTTTAAAATTCATTCGAAAATCTATAAATTATATTACTTGATCATACTAAGAACCTAGTAAATTTCATCCAAGATCCTATGAAGGCCCCTAGATATGTCACACTAGTTAGTTAGACTCCCTTGGATGTTTCATCCCTGATTACATGGAGATCCCTTGATATGATAGCCTGGTAAATTGGTATCCCTTATATATGTCATATTTTTTTGCACGGACATTTGGTCATGTTCTAATAAACCTTGTGAACCAACAACAATGAAGCTTTTTTAAAGTAGCATTATTATATTGGATGTTTTCACAATGATCTAGAGTTATGCAGTCCTAAAACACTACTCATTTCCTTATTTCAAAATGATATATATTATAATCATTCATATTTGATATTCCATTCAGGGTAATCATATCTCTTCCTCTGTTAGTTGAGAAAGAATAAATATTCATATATTTATTAATTAAAATATAATGAATGTATATGTTACTAGGGAATCCACCTTGATGCTGGTCCCACAATATTCAAATCAACATAACCCATTGGATTAAAATATAAAATGAGTGTATCATCCTCCATCATATACAAGTACCCATGAAATGTATTCATACATGGGAATCACATATTGTGTATGTCCCTATGTTATTCAAATATTACTAAAATGTTGCTTTATAATCTATATGAGTATTATTTATCTTTCATCGCAATTTTATGGGTTAAGAAACACTAAAATATAAAAACACTAATTCTTCTGAAATAACCATAGATTTTTTTCCCTAAAACCTATAATAAAAATATTTTGGTGTCCTCAATGTATAATCTTGGAATTATTCTAATCACATGATGTTATGTAATATGTCTAATAATCCCCTATCTCTTGTTTATGAAACAAAAATTGACTTAATTTATCTTAGATACCGGTGATGGTTATAATAATAGAATTATGTGGATTCCCATAACCTGAGAATCCATTGAGTGTAAATCATTTCAAATATATTATTCGTTGAAATTGATATCCTCCCAATCATGTAGCTCCAGGAAGCCTTATATGCATAATCCATATTCAAGCATCTATTTTCGTAAAAGTAATGAATTAAAACCCCAAAAAACTGAACTATAGTGACTACAAATCATGTTATGAAAATGAAACATCAGATTCGTTACTCAGGCCCTAGATTTCACTCCATAGACTAAAAATAACTTAAATTTTTTCTTTTTTTGACATTAAACTACAGTATATAGTCCTATCATGAGACATGAAATTTTTTCAAATGAATTAAATGCTTTCTGAATCCTATTTTCATAGTATACATATGATAACTCTTAGATGTTAAATCTTATTTGGGAACACAAACCACATCTAGGGATAGTGATAAAATATAGGATGTGTCATTATTTTTATTATATTTATCATCATAAATAGTTATAAAAAAATAGAGAACCTTTGGTACAAATTTTTTTGTCATCAACAAATGGTTTTGATGAGGTCATTAGATTTGGGGAGTACTAGTACTATATCTGGAAATGTTAAGGATTCAAAGATGAATCATAAATCTACAATAGAGTCCTAGATTCAGTAGAAAATCCCCCAATAAAGTTTACGATGAGCCTGACCACCCATCTAATTAACCAATGTGAGTTCCTAATTGTTTCTTATCTTAAAACCATAATGAATTACTACCTTGGGAATGTATGATTGTAACATATTTCAAATGTGGGTGATGTTAGAATTTACCATTGACAAAAATCACTGACATGAATGATTATGAAACAATAGTATTCTACTAACCATCAAGTTTCATTGCAAATGATCCTGGAAAAACATAGTTCCTAACCATCCATAATCCCTATGAGATATAATTGAAAATTATGGATGAAAAATATATAATCAATTTGGGATACAAAATGAATGATAACCCTTAGGAAATTTTTAAATCCAGGAGATACCATAGGAAATTTACCATTTTTATAGTTAACATTGAGATAGAAATATGAATTTTACTACTTATAAAATAAACATAAATTATGTAAATATTACCATAATAAATCATATCCAATGTTAAATAAATATCATAATAATGAGGGATTCTTGTAATAAATTGTAGCTTATTAAATAATTTTCAGGAAAAAGGTACTATTAACCCTTAAAAAGGATGAATTATTCTCTTAATCATAAGATCATTTTCATAATTTATGAAATATGAATACTTATATGAAAAATTGTTTTCAAGAATAGAATATTTATATAGGTAACTTGAGAAATAATCATAATTTAAATCTAATAATATCTTTTAAAAGAGAGCGCTCTCCGCACTCTCTGCGGAGTGCGCTCTCCGTGCTTTATCCCCTATTCCTCTAGGGTTTCAAGCTCCATCCGCTCCAATTTGATCACAGCTCCACACTTCGGCTTTGCTCATCGGCTCCGCTCATCAGCTCCTATCCTTAGCTCCGCTCTAAGGACTTACATTCCTCTAGGGTTTCTTCTCCTCTGGTACATTCCAACGTTTCTCAGCTACTTTATGGTTCTTCCAGCGAAGGTATGTGATTTGGACGCCCTCCATCACCCTAAACTACTCTGGTCTCATGTTCCTTCATGCCTCTCTGGGTCAGGGATGGTATGGAGTTAACCTAGAAATTTTGGGATTGTGGTTCGGGGGAGGTTAGGTTTCCAGACGCTACTAGAGTTGGTCTGTCATCCTCGGCTTCCCAAACCTCCTCTGACCTAGGGTTCCACCTCTACTCTCCAGGTCTGAATTGGAGCAATGGGTACAGTTGGTTTTGGGGCATTTGGTTTGCGGTCTTCGAGGTTCCTTTTAGAGTTTCATCACCGATCATTTTTATGGCATCTTTCTCGACCCTCTGTACGGTTTTCCATTGTTTCATGTTCTATTTTTGGGTCTTCTTTATTGTATGTGGCCTTTTTTTGTCGATGGTCTCTCTGGATGATAGAGGAGAGGTGCGATTGGGGCTTCCTTTGGTGGTGTTCAATGGGGTAGCGGCTGATGATGTCGACTCCAAAACGGTGATACTCGTGATTTCCTGTCGATGACGTTGAAGGCCTGTTTCAACGTCGAAGGTGTTTACTCCAGGCGATGACATCAATTTTGGCAGTATTCGATGGTGTTCTTCATTTATGGTGGTATTCGATGGTGTGGTATGTTTTTTGGTGATGATGATGGTTTATGGAGAGCCGCTTTGGATGATGGTTGTTTTGTGCTTGGGTACGCATCGGGAGGCGGTAGGCTTGAGGTGTGATGATGGTGCCATCTAAAATTTGAAATAGGTGATGGGTCATGGTGCGTATATCGAGGCAGTATTGATGGATTTTAGTTGAAGATTTTGAATTTTGAAACAGGGTGTGCTTTGAAGGTTCTTGGCATGGTGCTGATGGTTTCGTTTTATATTTGAATTTGGATGTTTTAATTATGTAATGTGTTTTGTGTAGTTTTTATGTAGGTTCCCACTTACCCTAAAGTGGGTTTTTTCCATAAAATAAAAAAATGGATTGCAGGATAATATCTTTTAAAAGACATCTTAATATAGAATAATCAATTTGATTAATTCAAACATATAATTTCTACTGAACAAAATCATTATCCAATTAATTGTTGAGTTATATTGGGATCACCAATCATAATGAATAATCTCCAATAATCATGAGTTATAATAAATTCACAAAATATTTCATTTTCATCCTAAAATATCATAAATTATTCCACTAAAAACACACAATGGAAATTTTTTTCATCATTTAAAATTATTTATAAAATTACATTTCCTTAGGAAAGTCATAAAATTTAATATTCTATGATGTAATATAATTTATAAATTTTTTATAAAACAAAAAACAAATATTTGTATCATAATAAGGGTTAATTTTTATGACTGTGTAAAATTGAACTCATCCAATATATGTGAATTAATTATTCCTCTCACACTGTTCTAAATATATGAAAAATATCCTTTAAGGAAAATATTAAAATGTATTCATTTAAAACTATAATATAGATTGTCAAATTTAGATTAGAATGATATTTAAAAGAAAAATTATTATATTGAAAAAAATACCTTAATTGTTTTAATTAACATCGATATGGATGAAAATGTAAGGGAAAACATTTAAACATCTGAAATAAATTTTTATAGAAAAATCATTTTCAATGATTCTGTGTTGACACGTATATACCATAAATATTACACAATTAACTAATTTTAATTATGTAATTTATTTGTAAAACATGTCATGTTTATTACTTTTAAAATATATATTTTTCATTTATTACAATGTATTATGTATTTTCAAAAGTCGTTATGTTCATGTCGTTGGTTTTGAGAACATTCAATTCTTAATTTGAAAATAACATCAGCACATTGACCTGGATCAAAAGAGTAATATTCCATCATATCCATAATAAAATTTATAAAATTGTTATTATTTTTATTAAATAAATAAAATAATATAACGACTCATTTAAGGATAACATTAAAACCTAATCACATTGATTTGTTTAGGTGGTTGTTAACATATACGCACGAGCGATGCTATCATATTTAAATAAATTATATGATAAAAATAATAATTAATATATTATATTTACATAATAATATATGTTTAATTGATATAAAATATATTAATTAAATACTAAATTTTACAATTTTACAGAGGTGGTTATGATAAACAAAACACATTGCATCACTATGGTGGCAGTCCACATGTATGTATGAGGGAAGTTCTAATTTCTCATAGGATGGAAATAGAGATTAAAATGGGTTGTTAGGTAAAAATAATAATAATATATATATATATGTGAATTTTTTTGGGAGTATTATAATTTTTATAGAATATTTGATGTAGGTGGAATAAGAAATAAACATGAAAACAATTGGTTAATAGATATATCTCTTCTTTGGAATACATCATTTAGCTTACACCATAATACAACTTGGATGGTATTTTGATGAAAATAAGAACTCTATAACATGATCAGAGATGTTGTATGGGTAAATGGGCGTGAATTTTTATTATATAAATATATCATCATATGGTAATAAGATAATATAGGTTTTCTATTTTAAGAGTTATGGGAGCTGCACACTTATGATTTATCAATGTTAAAAAATATTTAATATTATTTGAAAAAAATAAAATATCATTTATAAGTGATATGTTGATATAGGATGAAATAATATCAAAAACTATTATTCAATTTGGGATTTTAGACCTTATCACCATGTCATACTCTTCATGAACACGTTTTACCCATTTCTAAGGGGGTAAACATTTTCTAATGTTTCTATTCATGGAGAAAAAATACCAGTTGAAATAGTATAAAATAATGATTTTTATGACTAAAAATATGATATAAATTATATAATCTTATATTCCAATATGATCTAGAAATTAATTTTTGTATAGGTTCTCACAATAAAATTAAAATATATTTTTTTGAAAAAATTTTTGTTTCTGTAACACCCTGAGCCTAGAATCCAGGAGTCGTTGCATTATTTTAATACATTGGCATGATTATAAGGAATCATGTCCTGAATGACCAATCAGTTTAGTAGTCTTGGAAACAAGACACATACAACAGTTTAACACTAAAACTTGAAATGAAAAACAACACTGATTTATTCCATTAGAAACATCCATGCTTCCAAGATTATTCTTGCAATTCATTCATAACTAACTTCTTCATATCCTAGGAAAATAAAACATGAGAAAGGGGTGAGCTCAAATTATTATAAAGAGTAATCAATACAGTGGAAGATAAAACAAACCTTTTCTATGGTGAATAATTGAAAACACATGCCTTTACAAATAATTAACATAAACACTTTATGGCAGGAATATGATCTGAGTAAATAATGCCATAATAAAACATAGTAATGGGTATTCTACTAGTCTAATAACCACATAAAATATCAATAGCTAATCTCATAATTATGGAATGAATAATTTCGAACATTATAACCACATAGTCAAGGCCTTGTGCAAAGACTACAAATAAGATTTTGTCAAGGCTTTGTTCCAAGACACTAGTTTGTCTCATGAGACCTACCGATGCATCGAGAATCTATAGCGGGCTCCACCCATCACTTACTAAGTCCAATTCACTTCTCATATGAAAATTTTGAAACATAACATTAACAATCATATTAAAACTAGCATAATAAATGTCAATACATTATCGAAAAACCATGACTGGTATAAAAAATAGGACATCCAAACTATTTAAGAGAAATATCCCCCTTTTTCTTGAAAATATTTAAGTCACACTATTTTTCATGAAGCCATTTCAAAATAGATTTTTTAATCAATGTGTCCCATAACACTTTGAAAATTTTAAAAGGAATTTTAATTTTAAATCTTTAATGTACATATAAATAAATCCTTAAACCGATTTTTAAAACATGTACATTAATGAGAATGATTTAGAATAATAAACCTTTAAAACATCAAAAATGATATTTTATTTAGAGTTCCTAACCAAAATACAGACACTTGAATACAAATAATTGAGATGATAAAAACATTATAATATCATGAGAATACATGGATTTATGATATTCTATGTCAGATTACATTATATAAACCATATAAAAGTGAATTGGTGTATAACAACAAAGAAGTCTAAATGGGATGTAAGTAGAGATGAAATCTCTTATAAAGATCATATCCTTAGGTTAAGGATAAATCAAGGAAATAATTATGTCTGAGAAATATAAATACACTAAATATGATTGGATAGTCAGTGTAAATCAATTATAGGACATTTACACATAATATTGTAAAAATAACACCAATGAATTGGATTTTTAACTCAATAAATGGATATTGAGTTAAAATTACTCTTATCAAGTTCATATTGATGACTTGATAATTTATAAATGGAGTGATTTTTTGTGTCAAAAGTATATCCACAGAAAGGGAGTGGAAATTACTACAAAAATAATAAATAGTTATTCCACACATAATCATGGAGTAAAATAATCAATTATGTATGCGTAAATCCCAATGAGTAGAAATTGAAATTTGAAATTCCCTTACAGATTTGGTAACTTGTGAAAAATACACCCCATGAAAAGAGTATTATAATATAATGATGTATATACCCATAAATTAAAGTATATTTCAAAATTAATACAATCAGGGGTAGTACATACTCCACACAAAAGGGAATAGTGGCCAATATAGCATGAATCTCAAGGGAATAAAAGTCAGATGAAAACCCTTACTTCGTTGTAATCAATCGAGTCGTATGAAAAAAGTTAATAACCACCAAATGATTAAAAAAGTACCATGAATATAAATAGATTAATGATAATATATATCAAATGGATGTACAAAATACACAACATGCAACAAATAAGTGGTGAACAATGGAAATCTCAAGGAATTAAAAGTGAGATAACAAACCACTTACCTCATGTCCGACTTGTGTTGTATGTTCCATGTTCTTACTGAATAATAATCATAAATTTATTTAAACTTCATTAATAACATTTTTCAAGTTTATTATTCCTTTTATATCACTTATTACCTCGATATAACAATTAGTTATTTATTTGAATTCATAATGGATATTTTATCGATGTTCGGAACATGAGTAAAAAATGAACTTGTTATAATTACTATTTTTCCATGTGGTCAAAAGTCCATTTTCTCCAAAATGATATAAATGATTTAGATATCATATATATTTTATATATCAATTATATATATCTATTTATAAGAGTACATAACATTTGGAGATAAGAATTGAAATGTACAGTTCATGGATAGGGTATGTCGTACGTACACATGAACACTACTTTAATTTCTATTTTGTATTTTAATTGAATTAAAACAAAATTATACATAGGTATATTATAATTCGAGTATAATATAATATATAAAATTGTTAATTCCATCATTTATATGTCCCACATAAGTCATTAATTAGTCATATCATTTTGAGGGGGCGGTAGTCCACACTTCCTCAAATGAAATTATCACGTTTTACCCATAATGGAAGCCATAAAATAATGATATAAATGGAAAATATAGAAGAATAAAGAAAAATAATAATATATATATCATATATATATAAAGTCCCATATTAATTTCCACCATGAGAGTTGGTAGGGGATAATCGAACAATCATTGTTTCATGAGGTGTTATATTTCCATCCAAAGAAACAGTATGTTCTTCACCCATGAGACGACGGTGTGTGTAATTGTAGTTCGAATCCTTCTTATATTAACATATAGGTATATTTTGGATACTGGTATTGTTATAAAATAAATTAATAAAAAGTATTGAGGGGGTTGTATAAGTAAAATAAAACAAAATAAAACAAAATAATTTATGAGAAATCATTACCTTTAATTTGGGTAACTTCCTTTGGTTTGACCCAAAAGGACGTCATGATGTGCCTTGTACCAAAGGCGAGGCTACTATGAGGAAGAGGGGGATCTTGAGTGATTATTTTTTCAAGAGTAGGATGAGCCAAGGGGATTGAGAGGTGTGTGAAATAGGTTATAAGTGGTTTCCTTTTATAAGGGGGAGGAGTGGCTCTTTTGGAAAGTGAAAATATTATTTAATTGTATAGTCATATTCAATTTATAAAGGTCAAGAACTAATTAAAGTTGAAGATAATATAACTCATGGTTAGAATAAAAATATCCAATAAGAATTTTACAAGTTTTAAATATTATTTTAATATTAATAATCATATTAATTTAAATCATTTATTAATGAGGTAAATACTACATTATTATTGTCTCATAAATAATTTTATTTATTTGATGTCTAAAAATTATAAACAAATTACCACAATGTAGGAAATAGTTTTATCTTTTTGATGATTATTTATAGTTAAAGGTTAATTGTATAACCCCATGTAAAAATTGATATACTAAATGATATTTGTTAATGTCATTTTTACCTTTACTTTATGTTATTTAAAATTAAGTGTCATTATCATACTGAAGTGGATCCATGGGGTCCCAAAATTGACCCATGGATGCCCATGGTCGGTCGTGACTCAATTAAAAAGGCGATTACAAGTGTTATGGATATTTTGTATTATTATAATATTCTTTTTACCTTAAATTACCCTATTTACCTTTACTGCAGTAAATAAAAGTCAAAAGTTAACATTCATCAAAAATTATTTTCACCTTATTGAACCACATTTTACTTACTAATAACAACCATGTACCTCGGATTTTCAAAATTCAATTCACAAAAGTGGTAAAACATCATTTTAATGAAATATTCGGATATTCAACTTCTACTAGTGGTTTCACTATTCCTCAAAAATTGATGTTTTTCAGAAAAATACCAAAAATTCAGCCTATGCTATATTTGATATTTCGTATTAAAAAATGATGTCTATTTTACCAAATTCAAAATGTAGAAGTTAGATTAATTAATTTAAAACTAATTCCAATTTTCAAAACAAATAGCATGTATATGAGTGATACTTATGTTATTACTTTATAATGAGAAAAATGAAGAAGAGTAAGTAGAAGAAGAAATAAATTTGAATGACTCGGTAGAATAGATTACATCTTCCTCGACGTGCCTCCTTTAAATTTTTCTTAGGGAACTAGATTTCTTCTATTGAGAATACAAGAACCTATAGAATATTACTAGGGAAGTTCAGAAGATAAAATGGCCTATTTTTTCAGGCATGAAGTGCCAAAAAGAAGTTAATAAGAGAGAGAGGAGCTTCCCTTTTATAAAAGAGGAGAAGGGATCTTTAGGAATGTGCCATAATATTAATTTATTATAAATTTAATTTCCGTTTAAAATAGTCCAAAATTTATTTAATTATAATATTAGATTATTTAGGTTTGAATACCCATCATCCAATAATATTTTGACATGTTTTGAATATTTGTTTATCATTATATTATGGTTTAAATCGTATTTTACTATTATTAATCTTACCGTGATATCATGTTATTTAAAAATTGTGGGTTTCTGTAATTACCATATCATGTGAAACGACACAAAAAATCTATTAATTACATATTTAGACCTATATTTACCATTTTTCAGAATCATATATTTTTTGGAATTTAATATCATTTAATAAACTATTTTATATTTTAAGTTATGAATTGTGTCAAATTTGGAAACTATTCATACTTGACTATTTGAAAAATTTATAACTACCTGAATCCTTCAAAATTAAGGCAATAAATCAATCATAATAAGTCAATGTCATCCAAAATTTATTTATGACCTCAAAATAACAATATTGTATTTGATTTAATTTTTATAAATTCATTTATTAGAATCATTCATTAATGAGGTGATCACTACATAATAATTGTTTCATAACAAAATAAATTTATCTAATGTCTAAAAATTTAAAATAAAATATAATGATATAGGAAAACTATTTTTATTTTTAATTTCTATTTATAGGCATACATTTCTATTCTATAACCCTATATTAAAATCTATTTAGTAAAAGATATATGTTAAGGTTATAATTATCTTTACATTAAATTAATTCTAATAAAATGCCATTTTCCCATCCATGTGAATCAATGGTGTCCAAAAATCGACCCAAGGATACCCAAGGTTAGAAATATCTCATCCTATAGGATTAGGACTTGTGTTAAGGTAGTTTAATATTATTATAATATTGTTTTGTTACCCTTATTTACATGATTTTCCCTTTAACCATGGTAAATATAATAATGATTGAATTTACTATTCATAATACATGAAAATAAAAGGTGCTTATTTAAACAACAATAACCTTATGATTCCAAATACGGAATCAATTTTTTCCAAATTCAAATCATAGAAGTTGTTCTAATTATTTTTAAATTAACCCCATTGTTGAAAAAATGGGGGTTTGTTAAAATCATTGCAAAATATTGAAATGTTTTTATATACGAATTCAATGTAAATTTAGTGACAATGAATTAGATTTCCTTAAATTATAAAAATAAATTATATTTATTCATTAAAACCATTCAATAATATATTTTATCCAAATAAATTATTTCGATAAAAGAAGTTTTTTTCAATTAAAATTTAGCATATTTGCACGATTCCTCAAAATATGAAAGTTATCAGAAAAATATCAAAATTTTATCCAAAATAAATTTGTATGTCTCCATTTGAATGAATAATGTTATATTCCCATATATATCTTTTAAAAGTGACAAAAACTAGATTTAAAATAGGTGTTCCATCAAAATGTATTAAAACTGCAATTTTTTGAATAATACTTATTTTATCTGAAAAATTGATTTTGTTCTCATAAATTGTGTAAGATTATTTATAATGTTATGTAAAATTAAATATTTGGTTAATACTATTCATAAAATCTAGTTTATATCCCATTAAATAATAATTTTTCTTCAATATATCGCTTTTAGTAAAACCCGATATCACATACAACACAAACTATTGAGGAAGGTCACTCTTGAATTTAACGCTTTCCAAGTCAGTGTTTCATGTATTTAAAACTTCGTTCAGTGTTGTGTATAAAAAAAATCAAAACATATTTCAACTATAAATTGGACAAAATCTATAATCTGTGTTGCGTGAAATTAATTCGATCAAAAGAACAAAATATTTTGTGAATCACATTACATGAATAGTGTTGCGTATACTACAAGCTAATACGATGTTGAATATTGTGAAAGATAATCTTTGTGTAGGAAAAAACAAAATATATCAAATAAATTAAAAATAATTTGTCTCATAAAATCTTAGGTTGTTACACAATATGACCTTAGTTGTTTTCATGGGGTCTTCATGATATTCAACTTTCTTAAATATATGGTAATAATCGCCATCATTGATTTCACCCATTAATTCATCACCTGCACATAGAATTAATGATGTTTGGGGAACCATATCCCAAGATCCACAAAAATACATATTACCACGATGATATAGGATAATGTCATATAATTAAAATTATTTTTCACAATGAACTCTTGATTTTTTATAATGAAATGTGTATGAATTTTGACCAAAAAATGTCTCATGGTATTTGGAATATTCTATGTGGAATGATTATATAAATCTAAAAATAATGATTAAGATGAATGGGGAATAGTTGATAAGGCATAAACAATTACAACCCGTACCTCTATCATTTCATGGTTTTAACAGGGATTTGATTTATTTGTAATGACAAGCATTAGTAGAGGATAGATGAGGGGATCTTATAACAAAAAAAACTAGAATTCCCACTATATTCATGATAACGTATAGAACATAAAACACATATTCTGAATTAGTGTTTGGGAAACCTATTTCCTAGAGTTATAAAACCATATATCAGCACTAGATAAAATAGGGAATATATTTTAAAGACAAAGTATATGAATTCCAACATTACAAGTTTAGTAGGACATACCATTAATAGGCTCCCAATGGATACTATTACCTTAGAGACAATAATGAATTAAAAACTCAGATATCTTCCATAACATATTTTGTTATTGAATTTTATGGATAGATTATTTGTTATCAATAATTCGATCATGAATAAAATAGATGAAGGATCAGTAGAGTTAGAGAATCTTGAAACTCATGCAACATGAATAAAAGTTATCATGGATATATCCGAAAGGCCTCCCTTGAGATAAGTTATTTTATAAGTTTTCATTTACACATTATGGTTTACTACATAGAAGATATCCTTTATAAATAAAATAAAACTATAATGGGAATGTAATGACCGCAAGACATTAAACTACACTTCATCTTAGGTCTTCTTTCATGACCATAAAATTCTTGGAAACTAGATCCTTACCTTACGATGTTAAACATCCATGAACATTTCATTATCACAGGATAATTAAAAATAAGACATACTAATATATAGGATATATTGTTTTATTTCGGTAGAAAATTAAATTGTTAGCATGTACCATGGATAGAGTACAATTTCAATTAAAAAATATCCCAAAACTACTAATTCCCCTCAGTCCCCTATAACCATAATTTTCCAAAAGGTCACCTCTCCAGATACTCATACCCATACACTATAGATATCATTCTATGTATAGTATCCTATATAATATCGGGGGTGGATCATATCATCCCTTATAAGGATCAAACCTACAAAAATATTATACTGGTTGCCAACATGTGGGCACATATCCCTTATCTCTATAACCAAGTCCTTTATCAAATTTAGGCATCATCAATAGGGAAGGTATATATCCATTAGATTTTGTATAAATCTGAACATCGTATTCTGATGAATCTTGGAGAAAATATTGTGTATATATCTCTGCATCAATTAAAAATAAACACCACTTTATCATAGATAAGGCGAAAATGTAATCCAATTTCTTTTTTCATACCCTTTTAAAATTTAAAAACATTACTATTGTGATATATTACCTTTTCCATCATATTGTAGTGTTGATACAAGGAATATATCACATTATTATTAAAAAAAAGAGATAATAATATCATGATATTCAATGTAAGAAAATAGCTACTCCAGTGTAATAAAATATTCTTCATCTTATCCAAGAGAATTATCATCATATTCTAGTAATTGGAATAATACAAGACTAGAATCATATTACCATTATTAATGGTTTTCATCAAATGTTTTTGTGGATTACCACATGATAGATTCACATTCATTTCAATGGCGGCCAATCAAATAATACAAAATCCATCCAAGATCATTAATATATACCCACTGTAATCTTGATATGTCAATAAAATTTGGATTTTTTCTCAGGACAGGTGCACAGTACTATTGAAGACATCTAATGTCATAATACAAAGGCATATGACTTTGAAAATACATATATATATAGATTAAAGACTTCACACACATCCTTCAATGGATATATAATATGAGGATCACATCCTTTCACTAATTTATAAGATCGATTGGAATATTATAATGGAAAATGACTATTCAAACATTGACCATAGTATACTTCATCCATGAATGATAATAATATTATAAAAACCACCAAAAGGACGAATCACATTCTAAATAATAATATAGAAGATCACTAAAATTATCCAGATTCTTATCATTGATGGGATCATTTTCTCATAGAATTAGAAGGTTATCAGTAGAATATCGCGAGTAATATGTATCTCACACATGCTCCCTCTCAATCCAAAATGATTGGCCAATATATTTTGGTCATCATGAATGATGAGGCTCACATTCTTATTAATCTCAATTCTAGTGAAATTGATGTTTTAAAAAACATAATTGAAACACCTAGTGGGACCTCTGACTCTTTTTCTGAATAATACGTTCATAAATACCTAGATCGGATTCTTTTTGGTAGTATAGATAAGGATTACATATGTCCTACCTCCTGAAAACCATGAAGGTTGACCAAGCTATAGTGATATCTCACCAAGGAAATAAATTATCTAATTTTCATGAAACCCATTTTATATAGGTACCTAAAATAGTGAAAATTAATAGTATAATATGCTCTATCAATGATTGAGATTTCCCAAACATTTTTAATATTCCGGCTTTAGAAAAAAATTCTATATTTTGAATAGATCGTGGATTATTCCATTGATGTTTTGTAAGAAAGAAATTAAACAATATAAAATTATAAAATCATAAATTATTATTTTAAACTAGTACAAATATGTCCTTAATCTGTGACATTAAATTAATTTGAAGATATTCTTATCAAAATATTTTAAAATAATTGGAACATGTCCTCATCACATAATGATAATCTATACATCCTCTAATGTCCTAAAAAAGAATTTAAAAATCATAAAATCGTAGTTTATGGTTGCAATAACATAAAATTATGACATGTGATTTGTATTTTTGTAATACCTCCACACCCTTGAATAAGCTAGTTTTTTAAAAGGTTCTTAATAATGTGGGTTTACCAACTCATGCTACAATTACTCCTATAACCACATGTGCATGTTTGAATTTCCACCTGATCCTATAATCAAAAACCTCACATATGATGTTTCCATACTTTTCAATCCAAGACATAATTTTAACAATATTTTCGTGACAATTATATCCAAATAATGTAGATGAAACATGATCACTATGTCTATTGATTCTCATTTCTATACGATATATAGTGACATCCGGGTCTCTAGTCCTTGTAATAGTTTCATTGAAAAAATGACACATCCCTTGCATATTAGAAATAACTACATATGGTATTACCATAGAAGATATACATATGACTTAAATACTATAATATAAGATATATAATGATGTGTGAATATTTTATTTCAGTACCAACTACAAGTTGACATCACTTCCAAACACATCCCTTGAAAATAGTATGATCCGTAAAGGGGATCATGTCTAAAATAAAATATGGGCATCCCCAAATATGATTTTACATGTACTCTCACAGATCTGGATCAACTATCACTTTATCTCTTGTTTCCCACACTGAGAATGAATATTTAGAGCTTGTGAATCGGGAAAAACAATCTGACCAGCATTATCAAGTTATTTCTTTTTCAATGATAATAAGTAATTTCCATGTTTCATGAAATTTAAATATACGACCACCACCTTGTCAAATAACAGTAAATTAATCTCTATTATGTCTTCAAAAAAAACATATCATCACCTCTATTGTATGTGTACTGAGTAATTTCATTTTTTATCCCTTCACACTATAATTATGTACAATACACATTTATAGGAACTAATGGTTACATGAACAATTATTGAATAATAAATTATTCTTGAAACAATATCATACATTCTATATTTTTTAATAAAAACCAATTCCTTGAGTTTATTTAGTTATCTTTAAACCCCTAAAATCCCGATTCTATAGGTTCATTTCTCTACCTATAAAAATTGGTCCCATGGATTAGCTAATATTGAGTAATTCCATTAGGATTCAGTAGTGAATAACATAAAGCATCAGATCCTATTCATAGGGGATGTTTTGGTTGAATAGTAGTGGATCCCATTAAATTGAAGAGTTATTTTCATGAATATGTGTGATATAGTTTTCTTCCATTATTAATGGTTGACATATACCTACCATTCTACAAATTTGGATGACTTAGACATTCATGGGTTATGATTTACCCATCCCATAACCCAAAAAATCATGATGATTTAGATTCCCCCATTGTTACCAATCTCTACATTACACTCACTATCAATGCTATATTATAATGTCACATTCCTGTAAAATATCACATTAGGGTATATATCTCATGTGAAGGCCATAAATACACAATTTTAGAAATTCATTCGATTACCCCACTTTCTAAATAAATATAATCATCCCCCTTTTCATTCAAAATATATCTAAATTCCAAAACCACATATTCTCGTAGAATTTCATAGACCATGGACACTTGTCTGCATGTTTCCCCTATGAGGTATATTGGAATTAATATATGGATAATATTAAAGGACCCCACATTGATTCACTGGTGAATAACATAATTCATATTATCTTGTCCCAAAAGCATTTTTTCCTTTCTAAATGGACCCTACTAGAATTGATTTCTCAATAACACACAGTCTCCAAGATTGTTCTTAGCGGTTGGTTTGGTCCTAGAGGAATGACTAACCTTCACTCCATGATCTACTTCTCTAATAGTGAGACATTAATCCCACAATTTGAAACATAATCATCCATTATATTTTAATTTATGAACATGACTTATTTCACCAGTTTTCCCAAGAATATGATTGATGAAGAATTACATATTAGAATATGATTTCAAACCTGAAACGTTTTGGAATGACCCTAATGTGTTGAACAACATAACATGCATATTTCATGATGTTAAAATACATGGAATACATCATTACATCATTATGTTAAACTACTGAGAATGATTATTTACCTCATGATGTTAAACATCATCGAACACATTTACTTTATGCTAAGATTCTAGTTATGGGTTCATTGGATTATGTTGTATTTAATATAGTAACCCTTGATGGAGAAAGTGGTCCCACTATTATTAGGTCCTTGAAACCCAATCCACATTAGGTATCATTCAATATAAATATTTTTTATTTCTCTAGTGGATATATATTGTGCATGGTAACTATTTAAATAGAAAATAAAATTCCCCACCATATGTATAGGTCATACATAATAGGTAATTTTAAATATAATAATAATGTTTGGATTCTATCATATTGAAACATGGTACATAGTGATTCCAAGATCACAAATTCTGAACCTCAACATATTATAAAAATATAGGGAAAATTCATTTTCCTATATATTAACCATACCATTTCATATATAATCATATTAAAATACTTATTGTTAACATATATTATTACCAAATATATGTGTACTGAAACATCTAAAATATTAGGAAAAAACATTATAAAAAATATATATATAATTCCACTATATATATATATATATATTAGAACATTGAATTACGTTTTAAAATTGAGAACATCATGTGTCTTGATTCCTCTAATTATAGGATACATATTTATTCTTGGATACTTTTTTTGGAGCCCAACCATATGTTATCATCTCTCATATACACGTTCCTCAATAAAAAGGAAATTTTGGGGGGATTTCCACATTCATTGTAATAATAATTCCACAATATATTACCTTTCATGTAATCTCACATGGAAAAATGGGCATCCAAATTTTATATTATTTCTCAAGACAATAATCAGTCATGTTAGAATAATAAACTAGGAAAGCATATATAACTAGCAAGATCATGGAATCTTCTAAATAAATAACCACATCCTAGTAGCATGGAAATAAATTTAATCACAAAACCATTGTTAAATGATCACAAATTTCATGATAGAAGGGATTTATTATTTAATGATCATTCTCCTAATTAATGATTACTCAATAATTTATTTTTTTATCCTCTTAGACATGAAATTCTATTAAATACATGTTCTTGTAGCATTTATCAGGTATAAACAATTCTAGACTATTACTTTCTCTATGGTAAATCATCATATCATCAATATTTTTGTCAATTATAAGAAATTACATGAGTTGATATAGTTCCATTGGATGTTGTTAGACCATGATCTAATGTTACCTTAGATCACGTATCAATAAAATTAGGAAATATGACTAGAGAAATATTGGGGTCTGATTTGGATTCAATGATGAATAGAAAGTTTTATAATAGATTGAACCAAGGATATTTTTTCTCCTCTAGAGTTGTCTAGAAAAATCTAATAGATATTTCCCTCACTATGTGGGATATGAGATTAACCTGTTCATATTAGTTAACATTACCTGATTGAATCACCAACCACTGAATTAGGTATACAATAGATTTGATTTAATCGACCCATACAAAAACTATTCATGTGGAAATAGATATGATTTATATTACTCATCAATGCATCATACTGAATCTCAAAGAAAATTTATAACATTGTGCTCTTATACCATTTCATTATTGGGTACACACCTTTAATGAAAACCCTAATTCATTCAGACACCAAATATTCATGGAATCTATATTTTTTTATAGATAAATGGCCATAAATTTTCACGAATTATGTATCCTTATCACATAGTGTTAAATTATATTACATTTTGTACATAGAACAAAGAGATGGATCTATTTAGGTTGCGTTGTCTTATCCATCATTAACATAAATCTATACTAGGGTTGAATTCGTTATTTTCATACCAGTATAGGATATGAAATATTAATTTCCCCATATGTGGGCTTGATCAACATGGTGGTCCCTTTATAACACTATAATGTGAAGGATATCTCTCGGAATAACGAAAATTCCCTCTCTCTGAATACGAGAATGATTAATATTAGGATTATTCCTAAGGACTATGTGAGGATGTATTCCTATTTTCATATGATAAATTATAACTCCATGGTTCCCTCATCATATGAACAACTGTAACATACAAAAGAATAATTCCCTAATTCTATGTTCTTGGAATTAATCAGTAAAGGGTACAATCTCTTATAAGAACAACTTTTTAGTCGATTCTTCACATTTAATGATATGTATTGATTACTACGTACATATATTAGTCCCAACAACTAGATTTCCAAAATAAAAAACTCTTCATTGATTAATACATATTTATTATCTTTAACATCGTTTAAGTGGAAGAATGTAATAATTCCCTAGTAGTGAAAGAATATCCCAATACTGGGAAGCACAACCTATGTGGTATAATTGATTGTTAGAGTTCACGCACCCAAGATACAGTGGATACGTTCTATTTCATGTGGGTTATGCCCATATCCTCTACAATGTAGTAAATAATGTGTAAGAGGGTGGTTAAATTTTCTATAACAAGATATGGCTTTGTTCGTATTTCCATTGGATACATATTGATTCTCGTACCACACATCCATTAGTTCAACCATAAATATCATTGAGATTAAAATATCCCTTCACCACATAAATTCAGATATATGTAGTGATCTATAAGAGAACTATGTGAGGCTTGGTACCTATTTTCAAATGATATTTAGGGATTCTTAGTAAATTTAAAACATAGGACGAACAAAAAAATTGAGAAAACATTGCATTCCCCTTTCAAACATATGAGCTTGATCTATGTAGATGGGTCAAATTGAAAAAATATGACTTTTGAAATACTCATACCATTAAGAAATAAGATTGAAAAAAAATAGCCATAGAAATTGAGATTATCCCCTTACCACCCCTTTCAAATGAAGTGTATCACTAGGTATACATTTCATTATTATACATCACATCCCTCATAAAGGTCATATGATGTTAAACTAAATGAAAATTATATACAAATATCATGATATTAAACATCATAGAAGTTATGTCACCACCTCAAAATATTAATCTATGTATATTATCATCCATCATGACTTTTTATGAAGGAATAAAAGAACCTGAAATTTTTCATCCAAAGTTTGGTTGGATTCCAATATATTTTCCAAAACCCCAACCCCTAAAAAAAATTAATTTATTTATATTCTAGGACCCACACAACCATTTCAGGGTCCTTATAGTGTAGAAAATAATCTAATACTTTACCAAATACTAGTCGGATCTTCATATGGTCTTTAAACCCATCAACATAGGTAATTCAGTGATATAGGAAAGGCCATCTAATAATTTCGAGATGTGAAATCATTTTAGTGGATTTCATTATCGTAGAGGGATTTGAAACCACCCTTTACATGATTATCTAATACCATTAATAATGATTTTAGATCCTTAAGCCTTGATTTCACTCGCTATCATAGTCTTATCAAATGCGTGTTGGAGTATACCAGACCATGGGAATCCTAATTAGGATGTTGTGTAAAATTATCATAACACGGGGTTCACATACTGTGACCATAAAAAATGTGCACCATATTCAATGTTTTACGACCAAAAAAATTTGCATCTGTTGGCATAAATAAAACAAAATTAAAATTATAGTGAATATAATATAAAACTCACAAAAATGTGACACCAAAAATTTTAGTCTGAGAATATTACATGCCTTTTCATGCATCAGTCTTCATGTCAAGATTTTAGAAGAAAATTATAATGTAAATAGAAATTGAAAAATCCCATAGGGTACATCTTATTTTTAAATTAAAATGCATTACATTCTCTATTTTCCCCTAGAGTATTTATTTTGTATCCTCAAAATGATAATGTGTTTTGTAAGAGGAAAAAACAGTTAGTTTTCTTGAACCCATTGTGAATTTATGTTCTCTATAAAATATATTCATGATGTTGATGTCAATGTTGACACCCAACAGTTCTGTGTGTGGATAAAAATATTATTGAACCCCATAAACATAAGTAATTTCACCTGGTTGTCCCCTATAGTGCATTGGTGCATGGTAATGTATGATTATATGGGACCCAACTTGGATTCAAAATTGAAGAACATAATTAATATGAGATTATGACAATTTTTTTCTTTTTTATTAAATGGAAAGTCCCCTTTATATCCATGATTTTTTTAGGGCTATAACAAAAATGGTTTCTACGTAATGTAATGGTCGATATAAACCCATTATACCTTGATTTTAAACGACTCATATATTCCTATATCATGATACTCAATTACCATGACTCTACTATTCATGTGGATTTAACATCGTTGATGTTATGTCACTATTAATTTTATCAGTATTGAATGAATTAATGTGGTAATTCATCATCAGACCTTTTGATGGTCACCCGAATATGTACTAAATCAATGTTATAAATGGACCATGATTTATGACCATAAACTGAACTACTGCTTAGGTTCTTGAAAAGCACATTAAGATTCTTTCCTTCATACCCTAATTTACATTTTAAATTTTTGAATCTCAAAATGTCTTCTATATCCCTCACAAAAGAGACAAGAAGCATCTGTTTGACCATGAATGATTATGATATATATATTCTTTATAGAAAAATCAACCAGAGGTTTCATGGAATTACAATAATGTCCCCCTAATCCATTTGTTCTTTTGAAACATCCTGGTTGAAATCATCACCATTATTCTTTTGCAATAATCAGTTACATGGATGAAAAATGTCATCACCTATAACTCAATATTATGAAAACTTGATTTAT
Source organism: Viscum album (assembly GCA_963277665.1). Lineage (NCBI taxonomy): Eukaryota > Viridiplantae > Streptophyta > Magnoliopsida > Santalales > Viscaceae > Viscum > Viscum album. The sequence continues at coordinate 1,128,586,974 of OY728131.1, forward strand.
AATGAACCTTAATCTGGATATGAAATTATATTTGGAATACCTAACATCATGTAACCTTATACAAAACCTAATCTATGTGAGGATGCTGGGTATCCCAATCCTTCATCAATATCCATCCTCCAAAAGATTCAGGTTGTGTGAAACCATTGTGGATTTCCCTCCGTAAATAGATGTATGGTGTATAAATCCCCCATGAATATCCATCCATAAAAATATTCAAAGAGTTTGAACAAATTTTTAATATCCATATAAAAAAGGATGCATAGGGTCTCAAATTGTCAGGAATATGTATCATCCATTACATTTATAAACATCACATCCATGCTATAAGACCATAAAATACACCAATATAATGTCTAATCTTGAAGACCCTAAACTACATCAATATAATGTCTGAGATAGAAGAAAATAAACTACAAGAAAAAATTATTTTTTATTCATGATCCTAAATGTGTAAATATATTTTCTATTATACAAGATCCAAAAATAACAAAAAAATTATCATAACTAGAATAACATAAAAAACAAATATTTCGATATTTAAGCCCATAAACTGTAACAACAGAAGGTCTGGTAAAAAATATCCAAATCATTTTTAAAAAAAGTTTTGATTAATAAGTTTCCAACATAAGTTAACATTTGGGAAATGATAGTAGATCCTAATGTACAATAATAGAATTTATATGCTTAAAGAAACTATAATATGTCAACATATGATATGTGATAACATAACCTAAACTATTGTCATGTAATTTATAAGGAGGACCACAAACTAGAACAACCATAAGTCTCACATAAAGACCCAAAAAATACAACAACAAAAAGTATGATGTAGAAGACACTAGAATACTACAATATAAGGTCAATATAAAATAACAAAAAATAATTCAATATAATAGATGGGAATGAAAACACTAAAATACTGCAATTTAATATTTGGTCATGTATATTCTACAATATAGTGGCTAATGGTATAAGCTATAAGACACCAAACTAAAAAATTATAATTTCTTTTAAATATGACTCAAAACAACACAAATTATATGGTATATATTGATCTACCAAAATTTTGGTAACCATTTTCACTTAAATGAATAAATATAACCCTAAAATTGAAAGAAATATAAATTTCCATAGGTTGAAACCCTACAAAAAAGCATTAAAAACCATTCAAGCCACAACTCACCTGACCCATGCACATTGCATGATCATTGAAAAATTGAGAATATATGAAATGGAAAAGGAAAAAAAATTTCATTTTTAGAAAACTATAAGAGGAATCTTGAGAAAATAATGATTCCATTTCTACTATGGATTTCCCTCAATGATTTAGGAAAATGTATAGGTTAAAAAATTAGACATTTAAATTTCTTAGGATTCATTATTTAAACCTAATATAAATTGATCTATGATCACTAGGCCCACTATCATAAAATCTAAATTTCATTTATATTCCATTGGAAAGTTTTAAGGGTACCTATTCCTCTCATGTATGGAATCTATATAAGATTATCCCCATAATTCCAAATTTAAACTAGTCATAGTGCTATACTCAGTATGGCCAAAAATGTTCCAAGATATCATATCTGTGTAATACCGCAACATAAACATGAATATTTTCCTATGATTTTCATATAAGAGTATTGAATCCCCTATCATACGTGTGATCAATATAAGCATTAGATATTTTACATATAATTATTTATTCATGAATGGATGTTACCTATGTGTGAGATTGATATAATGATGAGTCCATTATTAAAACTACATTTTTCTGGATTCATTGTCCTTTTTTATGCGTATCAACATCCAAGTACCTTATCTTATTTCTATACATAAATTCATTTCATTGCCAATCCCTTTCTTATACATTAATTATTACCTATTCTCAACTTCTTTATGGATATATCTATATCCAAGATCATGATTATGAGAATCCGAAGGTATTTAGGACATTAATAATATTTAAAATCTTATGGTTATGTATTTTAGTATCCAAGACACCTTAAGATGACATTCTATACTTGTGGGTTATCAATAGCTATCAGTTAATGAACTCTTTTAAGAAACAAATCATAATGGTTCTTTATCAATGCCTATAATATGTTCATGTATACAACAATGAGATCAAAATTTACATTAGAATAAAATATATATCATTATAATTCAATTTAATTCAATGGGGATATTTTTTTGGAACATATAATTGTGTACAAGAAAGCATTCCATCATATTGTTTTTAATCATTATTACCATGTAAATAAATGTGATATATTTACTTCAAATTACATTTATGTGTATTAATATTGAAAAAAAATTGGTTTGGGATTCTTTTTCTATGGCAACATATAGTCATTATGATTTCACCAACTATACATAGATTTTAATTCCATGTATTTTATGTATTCCATTGGTGAAAAAAATTAGTCAAATAAGTTGATGTAAACTACAAGATATAATAAAGGATATGGGGGAGTTACCTCAACAATTTTCATGATCTTTAATGACCCACTAACATAGAGGCATGATGATGGGAGATCATAGTTCCCATTAGTAGTGCATAGAACATGTTGGAGATTCATTGGTTGGGAATTTTTTTAGCAAGGATAGTGAGGACATGAATTATTTGTTGTTGGTGATGAACCCCTCTACCAGCTCCACTGATTAATGTTATGGTAATTCTTACTAAGTGGATCTTAACCTAATGGATGTCCGATGCGGGATCGTAGATGCATGGATCACTGTCCATCTCTAAAAATATCATCACATCACTAATTGTTTTCTCAAAATGAATCAATCCTTATAAACATTCTTACACATCATCTTCAACCTCTTTCCTTGTGCCACATTCCCCTGATTCCACTGGTTCTATATCACAATCGAAACCCAATTCCATCCATCTCTATTGATCAAACCATGCATACTGAATCATCGTTGTAGTAAAAATTCAATAAATATGGATTGATTTATTAGTCATGGTATTATTAGAAGGTTTAAACACATCACATAATTACATATCATTCCAACCACATAAATCCATCATTAGATGTATAATGGGATAGTACTAACTCATGTAAAATCACCAATTATTTTTGTGATCAAGTGAGGAAGATCGCATGAACTTTATGAGTCCATAATGAGAATCAGTATGGATCACATGATCAAGTGAGGATGAAAATGTATAGTATCATGGAAATAATTATGGATTCCCATGAAAATTAGCGTATCTCTGTTCATAAGAACTAGCTACCATTATATTCAACTATCTCATGAACACAATGATTGTTGTCAGATGGAATGATTCATTGTCATAGAATTCTATCTGTTTAAATCCATGGATACAATCAAAGCCCCATCACATGGGGTGTGATGTATCATATGATCGTGTATACACCATTACATCACATTAATATGTTCACATTAGGTAATACCATCACATGTCTCTATTGTATAGTGACAAGAATGATTAAAGAGATATCCTCCATGAATTATCACATTTCTACTGAGGAAATTCATTGAAAGACCTATTTGATTTCATGAAATGTTCTTGAATCACTGATTCAACATAAAAATGATCTTGTATCCAATAATATAGTGATGGTGATCACAAGAATACATTCCAATAAAAAAATGGATTCAGAATAAAAAGTATATATCATCATTTTATGAGAACCTTACATAATTTATATGTTTCTATAACATGATCGGATTTATTGTTTTCAGAAAATTTTTCAATGATATGCTGCATGATCTCCCAAATACAATAATGTGATTATAAAAGTCACTCGAATTTTTTGAAGAATTTTTTTTCAATATAAAGTGGATTAATAACACGAATCTATCATAAAATCATGTATCATTTTCAATACCATGTGAGTAGGATGAGCACATAAAAATATAGGGCCCTAGAGATAGGATTCCAACCACCTTAATCCAATCCACAAAAAACATTCTAAATGAAATGTGGGGACACAATTGGCAGAACATTTCCAATATAAACCCATAACCACCTCATTATAGACGATCAAAGGGAAATAACAATACAAATGCATGGAGACACATGAGAGGATGAAGATGATATGGAGAATAAAAGGAGATAATGGGGATATATTCTTGGTAATCGTGAGACACCATCATGAGAACCTATTATAATATTACTTGAGGTCATGTGAGATGATGATCAGTTAAGTATCCTGTGATGAACTCATGTAGACTCCCCTATTCACATGATCACATGATTCCTCATCAGTTATTTGATTTGATAATATATAAATTGGTATTCACCTTTAGTTGTATCAACATATAACCTCATTGATAAATAACCATGTAGAAGGCTTATTCATCCTCATCCATGCATCATTATCTAATGTGTCTAGTAAATTCTCCTTTTGAACATGCATTAGAATCCCTTGGTTGCACATGACACTCATGATGATGTCTTTGGATATGATCATTTTTCATCAGAACAAAACCTAATATGAAACATTAAAAACCTTATGAACCAATGGATACACACTTTCTTTTTCATGGAAACCCTATAAATCATGGCCTTTATTTGATCCCTTAACCATGAACTCATACTATCATCAAATCCATTGTCCATGTAGACATGACAATATAACCTTGTAAATTTTCCCAGGGCCCTTTCAGGTGAATCCATTAAGATCAAGTTATCATATGAATTGAAACTTCTCTGAATATATCATTATGTACCCTTGAAAACACATTTGAAAATATATAAATTAAAATAATTGATATTACGAACAACATTTTATATTTTATCCATGATCCTATGAAGGCCCCTTGATATTTCACACTAGTTATTTAGAATCCCTTGGATGATTCATCTCTGATTACATGAAGACCCCTTGATATGATAGCCTTGTAAATTCGTTTCCCTTATATATGTCATATTGTTTTGCACGAACATTTGGACATGTTCTAATAAACATTTTGAACCCACAAAAATGACGCTTTTTTAACGTAGCACAATTATATTGGAAGTTTTGGTAATAGACTAGAGTTATGTAGTCCTAAAACCCTATTCTTTTCCTTATTTCAAAATGAAATATATTATATTCATTCATATTTGATATTCCATTCATGGTAATAATATCTCTTACTCTCTTTCTAGAGAAAGAATAAATATTCATATATTTATTCATTAAAATATAATCAATGTATATGTAACTAGGGAATCCACCATGATGTTGGACCCTCAATATTCAAATCAACATAATCCATTGGATAAAAATATAAAATGTTTCTATCATCCTTCCTCATATACTATTGTATAAAGACCCGTAAAATTCAAGAGAATTTTTTTTTCTTATTTTTCTTAGGAATTGTACAAGAACACAGTTTCTGACGGCACCTGATTCCGAGGCCCGGTGTGCCTGGAATCTTTTTCCGAAGTTTAGCTCGGGTACGTTCAGTGAATGAACAAGCGGGGTTTTCTATCTTTTGAACTGGTTCTCGAAATCAAATTCTGAGGGCACTGATGGAATCACATCACCGATATTTTCTTAGAAACACCTTTTCCAGAGTTGCGTTTTCTCAGGTGTGGTTTTCAAATTTTCAGGTTAAGTAAATGAATAAAAATAAATTGGTGTGACCAATTAATTTTATTTAAGTTGCTTAAACTATGTTAAGTGGATGATGTGGGAACCACAATATCCTACCCTCATGGTAGGATATTTTGTGAGGTTGGACCCACATGAGCCCCACTGTTTATTTTATTCTTAAGTAACTCACTCGCACCCCCTAATAATGAAGTCAACCCATGCGTTTATTTTGGTTAAGAAATGCCTCATTAATGTGGCAGTTTCAGCATTTCAATTATTTCTCTTAACTATTTCTTTCATTTTTGAATTTTAAAACACAAGGCTTGTGGAATAAAAATAAGACAACTCTTATTTTTTTTATTAGGATGGTGTTGTTGAGAGGCTATGGGATTTCACTCAGGCTCTTGAAGATCTTCTCTTCCTCGCGAAGAACGCGAAGAACGTGAAGAACACGAAGAACAACAGATCCTAGAAAATCAATGACGCTTCTTCCACGATGCTCCTTCCGCGACACGACGATCCCCTATCCGCGAAGCCTTCTTCTGCTACGTGCTTTTCCGCGATGAACCCTTGATCGATGATGCTTGAGGTAGGGGTTTTGATTCAATTAAATCTTTGTGATTTATACCCATGGTATATGTTTAAATATTTGTCGGAAGCCTTTTTAAACTGCTAACGCGGTGGGTGCGGACCAATGAAAAAGTCCGAACCCACCGTCCCTTCGTTCTTGGTGTGCAGATCGGCGAGCAACGATGAAGCAGGCCGCATGGGCGTTGTGAGGTCTGCGCAGTGAAGAACCGGTCCCGGGAGGGCCATTGGTGAAGACGGCAGGCAAATCCGACCACCGGAGCTCGTCTGGTGGTCCGTATAGTAGTCCGCCGGCACGCCTCGCCAGGAACGGTGGTGTCGGCGGCAGGATTCGGTGGCCGGCACCGGCCGGTCACCAGGAGACGGAGGCGGCCAGCACACCTCCGGGAGGAGCCGTCGTGGCCGAAGCCACGACGGCAGGCCGCTAGTCCCGCAGCCGCGCAAGACAAGAGGAGGCGGGACATGGAAAACGACTGCGTCCGTTGGCAAGGGGCGGCCCCCACGCAGGGCCCCAGTTTCGTCCAGGGGGCAGTCCCCCCTTTGTGCGGCCGCTAGGCCAGCGCCAGAGCGCCAGCGCGCTAGGACGATCCGCTCGGCCGGATCGCCAGGCCGGGCAGGCCGCGCCTGCCGGGCCAGGCTGCGCCCAAGATGGTCGGACCCCGATCCGGCTCGGGTCGCCCGGTTCGGGCCGACCCAGGGGGTACCGGGTCGGGTCGGACCGGGCCCGAAACCCCAAATACCGGAATTTTCGGTCTGTTGCCCATAACATGAGCTACGGACTTCCGATCGACTCAGTGTCAACTGCGTAGTGATCCTTGGATCGAGACAGCCGTTTTGGTATTTTACACCCAAGGTTTCGGAGAACATTGGGTTCGGCCGGGTTGGTTCTTACACAAAACCAACCAAGACCTCGGAGCGGAAACGCTTATAACTTGAGCTTCAGTTGTCCCATTGACATGCCGTCGACTTTGTTAGATTCCTCTTAGTGAGATGAACCTTTTGTCTTACTCTGCTTGAGGTTTGGATGCAGTTGGAGTACGGTCGGGTTGGTTTTCACTTAAAAACCAACCGGGCCCCTAGGATGAAAAAGCCAATAACTCTTAGACCGGGCGTCCGATTGACGCACCGTCTGTGACGTTGAGTTCCTGTTGACGATACGGAACTTTTGGATACATCAACTCTGGACCGTGTGTCAGTTGATGTAACAGCCCTTCGGCTCGTGTAGCGGACCCTCCTGAACGAGCTTGTTGTGTGTGGGAACCCTAGAGCTGGCTGCGACTGCAACGATGATGAAGATTGTACAGAAATCCCCCATATATTTGACGACGATGACTACAACACTCAGCGATCCTACGTGGATCAGTGCTACCGATCTTATGTGGTTCAGCGCTCAGCGGTTCTGTGTGGCCTAGCGCCTACAGATCCTATGTGGGTCTGATCCGGTATGGGTCATTGCGGGGGTTAGTTACCTATCGACCCTGTGTGGGTCAGATCGTTTGTGGGTCATTGCAGGGGTTAGTACATATTGATCCTTTGTGGGTCCGATGGCTTAGATGAATCATTGGAAATATATGATCATCTCTATCGTCATACGAAGAATTATAACTATGTGAGCTGAATCTTGACTTGATTTCCTATGTGGATTGTGTTGTGCTATCCTATGTGGATGTGATTGAACATGGGCTCGGATGTTGGAGCCGAACTGGAATTGATGACTTAGGTATATGTATGGGCATATACCTAAGTAGTGTCATATGTTACTTCGTGATTGTATCTTTCGTTTGTGGATTATCCTTTGTGGATTCTGGGAGACCTTCGGGGGTCTCGGGGTCCCTACTGTGTAGCTTATACTCACCCCGGAATGGGCTATGCCCGCACTACATTGTGTTGGTTGCAGATGAAGGACAGCGCTGATCGTGGTTGAGGCTTGCGGAGCAGGTCGGTACCTGGAGGTGGACCACAGGGCATGACGTACTCAGAGCAGACAGCTGGACCCGAGGAGCTGTGGAGGCTATCTGTACTCAGCCTTCAGGTGGGACTTCCAGTGGACGACTCAAGGCTGCGGCTTTACTTTCAGTTGCTGTTTTCCCTTTCCATTTGTACTTTACATTCAGTTTGTGTTTGTATACTAGCCCACTTACTTTTCCGCACTTACTTTTTATCAGTTTTTACTTAGTGTTTACTTCTTCTTGCTTTCTCTATGGTGTTTGATTACATTACAAAGGCAATGCCTTCCCTTTTTACCGAGAATCACACCTTGGTGCTAGTCGCCAGCCCCTGGCCTATGGAAGGTGTTCTTGGGGTAGTCACAGCATGGGCCTCGAGGATGGGTCCTGACAAATTGGTATCAGAGGAGTTCGGTTCTACCGAAGAACTCAGGACTCCGATCTTTTTCTATGTGAAGCAATAGTGTTAAGAGTATTGAGTGTGGTTATCAGTCCAGGGAGTCCAGTGTTGGTGCGGAGGCTGACATATCTGTTAACCAGGACCTTGACTTCTGATTTCCGACTTAATGCACGAAAACATTGATTGCATGTGTGTTTTATGTTTTCTTTGTGATTACTTTGTGTTAGCTCACCAGGTATACTGTTCTGACCGTGGTGCACCTGTCTCTTTTCAGGATGGCCCCATGATGGTAGCCAGCTAGGGTTCCAGGAGCTGTGCATGACGACAGCCCACCGAGTGACGAGGCCTCACTATAGGGCCCTTTGACAGCAGAGGCACCGATGGTACCTGTACCCGCCGAGCCACCGATGCTATGAGCCCCAGCCGCTGACGATGCACGTCACCTTAGTGTACTGCACGAGTTTCAGCACCAGCGACCACCCAGGTTCCACGGGGATACGGACACCCAGGAAGTCGAGGATTGGCTGGAGGCAGTTGTATGGGTTTTTAGGTTAGTGAGGACACCAGTAGACCTCCTGGTGATCCTTGCATGGATCCTACTGCACGCGGTAGTAGGAAAATGGTGGATCATGATGCTCTAGGTGCATAACGAGACGTCTCTCCTCTGGAAGGACTTTGATATCCTATTTCGCTCAGAGTTCATCCCAGCCACCCTCCGTGTGGTGCGCATCCATGAGCTTCTACATCTACGGTAGGGTAGCTTGACGGTCGCCCAGTACTCGGCGAGATTTACCGATATCTCGCTCTATTCGACAGACATGGTACGAGACCCATTTTTCAGGCCCGGACCTTTGAGCAGGGATTGATTCATGAGATCAGGGCATCGCTGATCTCCCTCAGAAGTCCGACTCCGGAAGGGGTACTAGAGAGAGCCCTCTTGATCGAGAGCATCCTTGCTGAGCCTTTATCAGCAGCGAGACCTACCGCAGGGCAGCACGTAGTAGAGTCTTCTGCAGCAGGCAGTCGACGGATGACTCATGGGTCCAGGTAGACCAGACCCTCAGACAGACGAACTCAGGACACTCGCTCAGCAGTGCGGAGCACACACTGCAGATCCAGTCTTTCGAGAGGCAGACAGTGCTACGCATTCGGCGGCAGGGCCACATGGCTCGTGATTGGCCGACCCGCCATGCTGAGGAGCAGAAGACGGTTGATGGGCCACCCAGGCGGAGGCAGAGGGTCGACTATGGCGGTCCGCAGGGGGCAAGTGGACGAGGCAGAAGAGCTGGCCGAGCAGCAGGTGGTGGGCGACGCTTTGAGGCTCTACCACCACACCACCAAGAGGTCCACCCCGACCACAGGGAGCTGGCGGGCAGAGACCGACACAGCTCTAGGCAGCGGAGGCCAATGACCACGGCGCGCCCGAGATGATTCTAAGTACTATCTGTGTCTATTATACCCTTTCTGCAGTTCTTATAGACACAGGAGCGAGTCATTCTTTCACAGCCGCTGCCCTTGTTCGGAGCTCAGATATTTTGACAGAGCCATTGACTCGATCCTTACATCTAGAGACTCCTATGGGAGAAGAATTGATGATAACACATTGGTGCCGGCAGTGTGAGCTTACTATAGGAGGTGAGAGCTTCGGCTGGGATCTTCTTGTAGTGGCGTCGAGGCCTTACGACTTCATCTTGGGCATGGATTGGTTATCTACAGTCCATGCTCAGATTGACTGTATTAGGTGCAAGGTGCGATGTGTACACACTGACGGGAGCAGGTTCACCTTCACCGGTGAGAAGGGAGCCTTTGCAGCACAGGATGGACTCCCGCCGAGGAGAGGACAACCCATCACCCATCAGTTGGCCAGCCTCATCCTAGGAGCGATTGACGTGCGAAGTCCTAGTTTTCCTGCAGTGGTGGATCAGTATGCGGACGTTTTCCCCGATGACGTTCCAGGACTACCTCCTCGTAGAGTGGTAGACTTTTATATTGATATGTACCCTAGGACAGCCCTGATATCCACCCCAGCATATCGGATGGCTCCCGCCGAGCTTCGAGAGCTACGAGTACAGTTGGAGGACTTTCAGGGCAAGGGATTCATCCGACCAGGTGTTTCACCCAGGGCTTCCCCGATATTGTTCGCCAAGAAGGCAGATGGAAGCTTATGACTTTGTGTAGACTATCGTCTCCTGAACCAGGTGATAGTGAGGAACAAGTATCCGTTACCGAGGATTGATGACCTCTTTGATCAGCTCAAGGGAGCACGTTGGTTCTCGAAGATAGACCTCAGGTCAGGCTATCATCAGCTCAGAGTTCGGGATGAGGACGTGCAGAAGATGGACTTCAGATGTCGGTATGGCCACTATGAGTTCTTGGTTATGCCAATCGTCTTACCAATGCTCCCTCAGTGTTCATGGGCCTCATGAACATGATCTTTCAGCCAAACCTCGATCGATTTGTCGTGGTCTTCATCAACGAAATTTTGATATACTCGACGACTGAGGAGGAGCACGCCTGCCACTTACGTGTTGTACTTGACACTCTCTAAGAGCAGAAGATTTATGAAAAGCTCTTGAAGTGTCTGTTCTTGATACGCGAGGTCCACTTCTTGGGACAAGTCATCACTGAGGTAGGAGTTGCGGTGGACCATGCAATGATCGAGGTAGTGCTAGCTTGGGAGCCACCCGGGAGCGTGACAGAGGTGTTGAGTTTCTTGGGACTAGCTGGATACTACTAGAGATTTTTGCAAGACTTATCCAGAGTTGCGGCGCCTCTCTCAGCTTTGACTAAGAAGGGGAAACCCTTTGTGTGGTCAAACGGATGTTAGCAGAGCTTCCAAGAGCTGAGACAGAGATTGACCAGCGCCCCCATCTTGAGGCTACTAGAGGAGGAAGTTGTGTACGTAGTTTACTGCGACGTATCAGGGACTAGACTCGAATGTGTCCTGATACAGGAGTGGGCTGGGATCGCCTATAGATCATGTCAGTTGAGGCCGCATGAGTAGAACTACGCTACCCATGACCTGGAGTTAGCAGCAGTGGACTTCGCTCTGAAGATGTGGCGACACTATCTGATGGGCGAGCGCTTTACGGTCAATTCTGACCATCAGAGTCTCAGGTAAATCTTCTCTTATAAGTACCTGAACCTGAGACAGCGGCGATGGATCGAGTTCCTCGAGGACTATGACTTTGAGATAGTCTATACTCCTGGGAAGGGTAAGGTAGTAGTCGATTCTCTCAGCAGGAGGACGGGCATTCATCTACTTGGGGAGGCGATAGAGCAGCTAGCCGCTTTGCAAATATCCTTCGTGGATAGATATGGAGCAGCCTTCCTTCAATCACTCACAGTCACTCCTCCACTACTGCAGCGGGTCAGAGAGGCATAGCGTGGGTATTCTAACTGTGAGACGCGGCGTGCGCAGATATCCTCAGGACAGGCACTTGATGGTTTCTCCTTAGGAGGATAGCATGACGTCCTATTCAGAGGACGTACCTTTGTACCAGTTGCTTTGCGGGAGGAGGTGCTGAGAGAGTTTCAAATATCCCCTTTGGCGGTACATCCTAGAGTGGTGAATATGTACCAGGATCTCAGTCGACAGCACTGGTGGCTGGGCATGAAGAAGGCTGTGGCTGAGTTCGTTTCTCGATGCCTCACCTGCCAGAAGGTGATGGCAGAGCACCAGGTACCAACAGGCTTGGTACAACCCTTGGAGGTCCCAGAGTGGAAGTGGGATGAAAAATCTATTAACTTCGTGAATGGACTTCCACGCACTTCCAGAGGTCACGACTCCATTTGGGTGATTGTCGACCGACTCACCAAGTCGGATCACCTCTTACCCATCACAGAGAAGTGCTTAGTCGAGAGCTTGGGATGTATCTACGTTCAAGAGAGTGTGCGGCTTCATGTTGTTCCATCATCTATCGTCTCCGATCGAGATGCTCTCTTTACTTCCCAGATTTGGAAGGGGTTGCAGGAGGCATTCAGGATGCAACTACGTCTAAGTACCGCCTTTCACCCTCAGACAGATGGTCAGACGAAGAGGATAATTCAGACTCTCGAGGACATGATTCTTACATTTTTCCCCGACTTTGGTCGCAGCTGGGAGGACCACCTACCCTTGGTGGAGTTCGTGTACAACAACATATACCACTCCACCATCGGTATGGCACCATACGAGGTGTTGTACAGCCGACCTTGCAGATCACCTCTATGCTGGACAGACCCTGGGGAGTCTGCACTTGTGGGATCAGAGAGGGTCTAGGCCACGACAGAGAACGTCTAGGTCATCCAAGAGTGGATGAGGATAGCTCAGAGCCGACGAGAGTCTTATGCTGACAGGAGGCAGAGGCCACTAGATTTCAAGGATGGCGACTACGTCTTCTTGCGGGTCTCGTCTCGACGTGGATTACGGAGATTTGGCTGTGGCGGCATGTTGTCTCCATGCTTAATCGGACCATTCCTGGTCCTCAGCAGGATTGCCAAGGTGGCTTATCACCTGGCTCTACCACCTCAGTTGTACCGGGTGCAAGACGTCTTCCACGTATCTCATCTGAGGAGAATCGTGCACGACCTGACGCATATCCTTGACCACGGGGAGCTGGACGTTGATGATGGGGAGACTTTGGCAGTGTTCCCAGTTGGGATCGAGGATCGACAGGAGCGGGTCATACGTGGACAGTTGATTCCTCTAGTGTGCATCAGATGGCAGCACGAGAACCTCCAGGAGAGCACTTGGGAGCGAGAGGCTCAGATGCGTGCACAGTACCCACATTTGTTCCCCTAGTTTTTGATCTATCTTTACGGGGATGTAAAGCCCTGAGGTGGGAGTGATGTAAAGATCCATAAAATTCAAGAGAATTTTTTTTCTTAATTTTCTTTAGAATTTTACAAGAACACAGTTTCTGACGGCACCTGCTTCCGAGGCCCGGTGTGCCCGGAATCTTTTTCCGAAGTCTAGCTCGGGTACGTTCAGTGAACGAACAAGTGGGGTTGTTTATCTTTTGAACCAGTTCTCGGAATCGAATTCTGAGGACACCGATGGAATCGCAGCGCCGATATTTTCTTAGAAACACCTTTTCTATAGTTGCATTTTCTCGGGTGTGGTTTTTAAATTTTCAAGTTAAGTAAATGAATAAAAATACATTGGTGCGACCAATTTATTTTACTTAAGTCGCTTAACCTATGTTATGTGGATGATGTGGGACCTACAATATCCTACACACATGGTAGGATATTTTGTTAGGTGGGACCCACACGAGCCCCACCATTTCTTTTCTTCTTATGTAATGCACCCGCACCCCCTATTAATGAAGTCAACCCATGCGTTTATTCTGGTTAAGAAATGCCTCATTAATGTGGCAGTTTAAGCATTTCTATTATTTATCTTAACTGTTTCTTTCGTTTTTGAATTTTAAAATGGTAGGCTTGTGGAATAAAAATAAGACAACTCTTATTTTTTTATTAGTATGGTGGTGTTGAGAGGCTATGGGATTTCACTCAGGCTCTTGAAGATCTTATCTTCCTCACGAAGAATGCGAAGAATGCTGGATCCTCAGAAATCAATGGCGCTTCTTCCACGACACATCTTCCGCGATGCTCCTTCTGGGACGCAAAGATCCCCCTTCCGCAACGCCTTCATCTGGGTCATTCTTTTATGTGACGAACCCTCGCTAGACGACGCTTAAGGTAGAGGTTTTGATTCAATTAAATCTTTGTGATTTATACCCATGGTATATGTTTAAATATTTTTCGGAAGCCTTTTTAAACAGCTAATGCGGTGGGTGCAGACCAATGAACAAGTCCGAACCCACCTTCCCTTTGATCAATGGGTGCGGATCGGCGGGCGACGATGAAGCAGGCCGCATGGGCGTTGTGAGGTCTGCGTAGTGAAGAACCGGTCCCGGGAGGGCCGTTGGCGAAGACGGTAGGCAAATATGACCACCAGAGCTCTTTCAGTGGTCCGCGGAGAAATCCGCCGGCGCGCCTTGCCGGCACGGTGGTGCCAGCGGCAGGAGGCAGCGGCCGGCACCTGCCGGCCGCCAGGAGATGGCGGAGCCCGGAGCGCTGCCGGGAAGAGCCGCCGCGGATGAAGCCACCACGGCAGGCCACTATTCCCGCGACCGCCCTGGACTGTAGGAGGCGGGATGCGGCAAACAGCCATGTCCGTTGGCAAGGGGCGGCCCCCACGCAGGGCCGCGGTTTCGTCCATGGGGGCGGTCCCCCCTTTGCGCGGCTGCTTCGCCAGTGCCAGCGCGCCGGGCCGAGCCACTCGGCCAAACCCCCAGGCTGGGCCGCACCCAAGAGGGCTGGACACGGACCCGGGTCGGGTCGACCCGGTTCGGGCCGACCCAGGGGGTACCGGGCCGGGTCGAACCGGGCCCGAACCCCCTAATACCGGACTTTTCGGTCTGTTTCCCATAACATGAGATATGGACGTCTGATTGACACACCGTCAGCTGCGTAGCGATCCTTGGATTGAGACGGCCATTTCAGTATTTAAATCCAAGGTTTCGGAGAACATTGGGTTCGGCCGGGTTGGTTCGTACATGAAACCAACCGGACGCTCGGAGTGGAAACACTCATAACTTGACCTCTGGACGTCCGATTGAAGTGTTGTCAACTTTGCTAGATTCCTCTTAGTGAGACGGACCTTGTGGATATTCCGCTTGAGGTTTGGACGCAGTTGGAGTACATTCGGGTTGGTTTTGACTTAAAAACTAACCTAGCCCCTGGGACAAAAAAGCCAATAACTCTCAGACAGGGTGTCCGATTGACGCGCCGTCTGTGATGTTGCGTTCCTGTTGACGATACAGAACATTTGGATACATCAACTCCAGAACTTGTGTCAGTTGATGTAACAGCTCTTCGGCTCATGGAGTAGACCCTCCCGAACGAGCTTGCTGTGTGCGGGAACCCTAGAGCTGGCTGCGACTGTAACGACGATAATGACTGTACATAAATCCTCTGTGGATTCGACGACGACGACTACATCACTCAGCTATCCTACGTGGATCATTGCTACTGATCCTGTATGGGTCAGCACTCAGCGGTCCTGTGTGGGCCAGTGCCTGTAGATTCTATGTGGGTCTGATCCTCTTTGGGTCATTGCGGTGGTTAGTTACCTGTCGACCCTGTGTGGGTCAGATCCTTTGTGAGTCATTGCAGGGGTTAGTACCTATCGATCCTTTGTGGGTCTGATGGCTTAGGTGAATCAGTGGAAATATCTGATCATCTCTATCGTCATATGAAGAAGTATGCCTGTGTGAGCTAAATCTTGACTTGCTTTCCTATATGGATTGTGTTGTGCTATCCTGTGTGAATGAGTTCTAACATGGGCTCGGATGTTGGAGCCTAACTGGAATTGATGACTTAGGTATATGTAGGGTGTATACCTAAGTAGTGTCGGATGTTACTTCGTGATTGTATCATTCTTTTTTGGATTATCCTTTGTGGATTCTAGGAGACCTTCAGGGGTCTCGGGGTCCCTAATGAGTAGCTTATACTCACCCCTGCACGGGCTATTATGGCACTAAGTTGTGTTGGTTGTAGAAGACGGACAGTGCTGATCGTGGTTGAGGCTTGCAAACTAGGTCGGTACCCGAAGGTGGACCACTGGGCGGGACGTACTCAGAGGGGACAGCTGGACTCGTGGAGTTGTGGAGGCTATCTATACTCACCCTTCAGGTGGGATGTCCGGTGGATGGCTCGAGACTGTGGCTTTACTTTCAGTTGTTGTTTTCCCTTTCCAGTTGTACTTTACTTTTAGTTTGGGTTCGTATACTGGCCCACATAATTTTCCGCACTTGGTTTTATATCAGTTTTTACATAGTGTTTACATCTTCTTGCTTGCTCTGTGGTTTTTGTTTACTTTACAATGGCAATGCCTTCCCTTTTTACCGGGAATCACGCCTTGGTGCTAGTCGCCAGCCCCTGTCCTATGGAAGGCGGGCTTGGGGTAGTCATGGCATGGGCCCCGAGGACGGGTTGTGACATATTTCACATGAAATGTATTCATACATGGGAATCTGATATGTTGTATGTCCCTATGTTATTAAAATATTACTAAAATATGTTTCATAATGTACATGAGTACTATTTATATTTTATCACAATATTATGGGTTAGGATGCACTGAAATATAAAAACACTAATTCCTTTGAAATCTCTATAATTTTTTTTCATATAACCTATAATAAAATTTTATTATTGTCCACAATTTATAATCTAGGAATTATAATAATCACACGATCTTATGTAATATGCCTAATAATCCCCTATCTCTTGTTTTTGAAACAAACTATGACATAATTTATTTTAGATACTTGTTGAGATTATAATAATAGAATGATGTGGATTCCCCTAACATGGGAATCCATTGAGATGTAAATCATTTCAAATATATTCTTCATTGAAATTGATATACTCTGAATCATGTAGCTTAGAGAAGCCTCATATGCATAATCCATATTCAAACCTATATTTTCATACATTTTAAGTTATTAACACATAGTAAAACTGAACTATTGTGACTAAAATTCATTTTATGAACATGATACATAGGATTTGTTACTCAGGCCCAAGATTACATTCTATGGACTAAAATTAACTTACAAATTTCCTTTTTTTATGACATTAAACTCCTGGATATTGTCCTATCATGCAACATGACATTTTTTCAAATGAATTAAATGGGGTCCAAATCCTATTTTAATAGTATATGTAGGAGAAATCATATATTTTAAATCTTATTTGAGAACAGAAACCACATCTAAGGATAGTGATAAACTATAGGTTGTGTCATTATTTTTATTCTATAGATCATCATAAATAGTTACAAGAAAAATAGAGATGATTTGGTTCAAATTTTTTTGTCATAAACAAATTGTTTTGATCAGGTCATTAGATTTGGGGAGAACTAGTCCTATATCAAAGATTGTTAAGGATTCATAAATCTATCATAAATCTATAATAGAGTCCCAAATTCAGTAGAAAATCCCCCAATAAAGTTTACGATGATCCTGAACTTCCATATAGTCAACCAATATTAGTTCTTAATTGTTTCTTATCTTGAAACCATAATGACTTACTACCTTGGGAAAGTATGTTTGTAACATATTTCAAATCTTGGTGATGTAGGAATTTACCATTGATAAAAAACACTAACATGAATGATTATGAAACAATTGTATTCTACTAACCATCTTGTTTCTTTGAAAATGATGCAAACAAAACATAGTTCCTACCCAGCCCCAATACCTATGGGATATAATTAAAAATTATGGATGATAAAAATATGAACAATTCGGGATACAAAATGAATGATACCCCTTAATAATTTTATAAATTCATGAGGTACCATATGGAATTTCACATTTTTTAGAGTTAACATTGAGATGAAAACATAAATTTTATTACTTATGAAATAAAAAAAACTATAAATATTTCAATAAAAATTTATATCCAATGTTAAAGAAAAATAATTATAATGAGGGATTCTTGTAACAAATGGAAGCTTATAAAAATATTTTCATGAAAAAAGTATGAGTAACCCTTAAATGTGGTTGAAATATTATTTTAATGATAAGATCATTTTTATAATTTATGAAATAAGAATACACCTATGAATTTTTCATCAAGAATATAATATTTATGTTGGTAACTTTAGAAATAATCTTTATTTCAATCTAAAAATATTTTTTACAAGAACTCTTAATATAGAATAATCTATTTGGTTAATTCAAACATATAATTTTGGCAGAAGAAAATCATTGTCTAATGAACTGTAGAGTTATATTGGCACCACCAATCATAAGAAAAAGTCTCCACTGATCATGAGTTTTAATAAATTCATAAAATAATTCATTTTCATCCTAAAAATTTTAAATTATACCACTAAAAAAACTCAATGCACAATTTTTTTCTTCATGTAAAATTATTTATAAACATTAATTTCCTTTTAAATGTCATAAAATTGAATATTTTAAGTTATAATATAATTTATAAATATTTTTATAAAATAGAAATAAAATACTAGTATCATAACAAGGGTTAATTTTTATGATTGTGTGAAATTGAACTCATTCCATATACATGAAAGAAGTATTTCTCTCACACTTTACTAAATATATGAAAAATATCCTTTATAGAAAATATTGAAATTTCTTCATTTAAAACTATCATATAGATTTTCAAATTTATATTAGAATGAAATTTAATATAAAAATTATTATATTGAAAATATATGTTAATTGTTTTAGTTAACATGGATTTGGATGAAAATGTATGGGAAAACATTTAATCATCTAAAATCATGTTTTTTAGAAAAATCATTTTCAATGAGTCCATGTTGACACGTATATACCATAAATATTGTACAATTAACTAATATTCATTATGAAATTTATTTATAAAAATATCATGTTTATTAATTTTAAAACATTTTGTTCATTTATTACAATGTATTATGTATTTTCAAAAGTCGTTATGTTCATGTCGTTGGTTTTGAGAACATTCAATTACTAATTTAAAAATATCATCCGTACAGTGACCTGGGTCAAAAGGGTAATATTGCATCATATCCATAATGTAATTTATAAAATATTTATCATTTTTATTAAATAAATAAAATTATATAACAACTCATTTAAGGATAACATTAAAATTTAATCACATTGATTTGTTTAGGTGGTTGTTAACATATATGCACGAGCGATGTAATCATATTTCAATGAGTTATATGATAAAAAATATAAAAAATATATTATATTGACATAATAATATATTTTTAATTAATAAAAAATATATTAATTAAATACATATACATTAAAATCCTACAAAAGGTGTTATGATAAACAAAACACATTACATCACTATGGGGGTAGTCCACATGTATGCATGAGGGATGTTCTAATTTCTCATAGGATAAAAATGGAGATTAAAATGGTTTGTTAGGTAAACATAATATATATATATATATATCAATTTTTTTTAATATAATATTTTTTATAATATTTGATGGAGGTAGAATTAGAAACAAACATGAAAACAATTGGTTAATAGACATATCTCTTCTTTGGAAAGCATCATTTAGCTTACACCTCAATACAACTTCAATAGAATTTGGTTGAAAAGAAGAACTCTACAACATGATGAGGGATGTTTTACGGGTATATGGGATTGAATGTTTTTTATATAAATATATCATCATATGATAATAAGATTATATCGCTTTTCTATTTTATAAGTGAAGGGAGTTGCACTCTTGTGATTTCTCAATGTTAAAAAATATTTATTGTTAATTAAAAAGGAGAAAATATCATTTATAAATGATATGTTAATATAGGATTAAATAATATCATAAAATGTCATTTAATATGGTATTTTGGACCTTTTCGCCATTTCATACACTTCATGAACATGTTTTACCCTTTACAATGGGGGTAAACACTTTCCAATGTTACTATTAATGTCATAAAATATAGTTTGAATTTGTTTAAAATAATAATTTTTATGACTACAAATATGATATAAATTATATAATCTTATATTCCTATATGTTCTAGAAATTAATTTTTATATAGGTTCTCAGAATATAATCCAAAACACTTTTTTCTGAGAAAAATGTGTTTTAATCATAAAAGTGATTTTATTCTAAAATAAACTATAATAACTATTCTACTAGAAATAATTTTAATATTATAAATAGAGAGATAAATTTTGAAATAATAAAATAGTATTTTTCTTTTTATATTCATGAAATGAAATTAATTTTAAAAAATAATGTAATCTGCACAATTCACCCTAAAATCACTCCATTAATGAAATTGTAAATAAAATCACTATTATATGTAGTATATTATTATTTTAAAAAATAAATTATATTTTTCAAATTAATCTGGTTAAATTTTTAATTCCATTTAAATAAAACCGTATAATACATGGAAAACACATTACATAGAATAAAATTATCTCTGTATACATTTGTAAAAATCATGTAAAATTAAGAAAATGATTAGAAATACATAAAATATAATCATGAATATTAGTAAGATGAAATTGATTAATTTTAATTATTACCTTTGGTTCATACTATGTATAGACTTACAAATACACAATAGTTGTATTCATGATTTTGGGGGGGGAATAGTGTGTTACACTATTAAAAGTAATTCTAAGGTTTCAGGGTTGTGCTATAATGACCATACAAGTTCTGAAAGTCACTTTCACACTATAAAATTATTATTAATACATTTTTATTAAAAATTTCATCTTTAAACAACAAGAACCCTTTATTTCGCCTATGATCTCCCACAACCTTTACATGAACCAGATAACATGTGGTCCTCCCTTTAGAAATTGTTTTGTACCTCATCCATATACCTCGCCCATTTTAAAATTCATTCATTTCAAGGGAATCCTCTCATATAGTGTAATCAGTGGAATCCCTAAGTAATATGTTGTTAAATTTTACCATTTTATTTTGTGTCAGAAATATTTTCTTAAATACTATGGTCTTTTTTTATTTGTATGATGTGTTTAGATATATATAAGTAGATGAACATGATGATTAGGTACTATGATTCTTGAAGAATAAAATACATATTATTTTATGGAATTTTATAAATAAAATTCAATGATTTTCATGTTTATCTATGAGTATCCATATGAGACCACTTCTTATAATTTTATCCTTATTAGGGGTTATTTTTTTCAATTTAGTAGTATCAGTAATGGTGGAGTGGAACATGTGTTTGTATGAGATTATGAAAGGAACTATAATGTCATGAATTCATATAGGGATTTATGATTGGGATTTTAGGTATAAAATGAGTGTATTATGCCTCTTTTATGCTAGCATATCTATGGTATGTTGTATAAGTGTTCAGTTACTGAATCCTTTAATGTCAGAACCATGGAATGGATGATCAAGAGGATTATATATGATATAATTCTATGGTCATGTACATATGAAAAGAAACATGGAAAGTGTCATTTTTTCTCATGAAGGGAAATAGTAATGTTCTTTAAATATATTAACAGATTCATTAGTATTTCCTTTTCATAAATTGGGGTTTAATATCAAAATAAATTTATGTATTATGTTAGATCATGGGATATTCTTTAGTGATATGGTGTGAAACGATGTTTAATGGGATAATGACTGTGAGTTAGATGGTTTGGTCCAATTGGAAGGATGATGGATGATGTGACTTTAGTGTGTGATGAGTTTGTGTTTATTCATTTTGATTAATTTTTACTTTCTTCTATATGGCCTCACCATATCATATGGGGAATGGCCTGTATAATTGACTATGGAATCCCTAAATCTCGTGGGTATGGGACATTTTTCATGTATATGGCCTCCCCATAACCTATTAGGATGGTCTAGTGTTCTCGAATGTGGAATCCCAAAATCATAAAGAGATGAATGGGTGTGATTATATATCCATTCCATGGAGTATATATTGATTATATTATGTGATTTTCTATCGAACCTCAAAATAGGACATGGATGACCAGTGTGATTGGATGTAGATTCCCTCATGTCCTCGTGGAAGGGAATGGTTTTTTGACTATATCCTCCAAAAATATTATAGGAATAGGAAGATGTGGTTTAATATGGCCTCTTAAAAACATTCTATGATGGGATGTCATGGTTAACTATGGCATCTTTATATTCTACATAGATGGGTTGGTGTGATTGAATGTCGTCACCCTAATATTTTCTATTATGGGATGGTGTCCCTAGGAATCTCATTCCCATATTACTTTGGGATGTTATGATGTGTCAGATTACCTTCTCATTTTTTATGATCTTTACAAAAAGTTAGTGGATGGAGCTCATGGAGTACACAGTGACGGGTCAAAGTACATGTTGAGGATATAAACCGAGTTATATTATTGGGTCATGGGTGAAATATGTTATGATGGTAAAGGAGAAAATTTCTTTAATAAATGGGTATAATCATGCATGATAAATTTTTATGGAGATATTATTCACAAATTATAGCTTAAAGAGTTATATGTTTATTATAGTACATATTACTCCATTCTCACATACACATTTACTGACTTGTTGCATTTATCCCATGATTATATTAGAGTTTTTCATTCATGGTTTATATTCACAACCTATATAATAATCTCAGTGTATGTGTATAATAATTATGGATATGGACAAAAATAATATAATGGACCATGAATAGGGAAGCTATGTGGGGGATCAGGTTAGTTAATAATATTTATGCATACACTATTGGATTAGTTAATAGATATTCCTATTTTAAATTATTTATTCTTTAACATATATATATATATATGAAACATGAGTTTATCTCATGACCTATACTCTATATATTGTATTGAATCATTTATTTCTTCGAGATTTATTGTAGTTATTAATTTTTTATTTTATTTTAGTTTTTTAGTAAGATTATTATTTCCCTAGTAGTTCACTGAAATCACTGTCTATTATTGTGTGAAAAGTATCCTAATGTATCCTCATAGTCCCTGCCAAATATTTTGTGTACTATGGCATATGAGTATATACACATAAGGTCATGCGGTGCTCCATGGTCTTGGATAAGGGATTTTGGTCAAGATGTCACAAAATGGAAATATAACATTTTTTATTTTTTACAATAAATTTGAATCATGATAGATATATGATAAAATATTTCATGAATTTGAATATAAGGAACACCTAGGAGTATATAACACATGTATGATGAAATACCATGACTATGGGGGTGATATTTTTTCTATTTCCTTTTTTGTTTATTTTTGGATAGATTTAACCATGAGTGATGCACATTATTTTTGTAGTTGTGATTTATGGGAATTTCACCTGCATTGATTGGAAGGAGTGGTTTATTTAATACATCATGTAAAATATTATTAGTTTATTCCTCATTTTTTATAGGTAATAGATGCCTATATAAAATAAATTCAAGAAATTATATATTTAGAGTTTTCAAAAATACATTATTGGTTTCATTTAATTAATTTAAACATACTCATTTTTATTTGGGTATATGTGATTTTGAATAACATGATGGTTTTCATGACAAATACATTGGCCTTGAGTTGGTTGGTAGGAAATATTATCAATTCATTAACATGGAATGTTTCATTTTTTTTGATTTTAATATGATTTTAAATAGTAAATTCACTTTCATTAAATGGATTTTAATTTATTTTCAATGAATTTGGTTTCTAAAAGGATTTATTTAATCCATTTAAGAGTTAATATAGATTAAATTTTCTATTTTGAATGAAAATCGGTTTTTATAATGAATTATTCCTCATTTGGGCCATGCTTTCATTAAATTGCTGAAGATTATTTGGAATGCTTTCATATTCGAAAAAGATTCAATATCTCAATGAAATATTAAAAAAGGGAATTGAAATTCATATATATATAAGATATTTTGAATATTTCATCATAAAAAGATTTGTTTCAACTGTGGTTGTAAAAGTATTTTCATAATGTGTAACTTGTTTGGTGTAACGAGACATGATATTTGTGGGGCATGATTGGTAATTTTGAACAGTATTTTTATGATGTGTTTTTATACCCTTTGGGGTTTTCGTGTTTTTTTTGTTCTAATGATCATTTGGAAATATGGGAATAATTTATGTTAGTTTCATTGTTTGGTGAAAACCATACGTAAGGGTTGTTCTCATATGTGGTTACCTAGTTTTTATTAATGATACTGTTAGTGATGGAATAATTAAATGAGTACATTAGAATGTGATTTTTATGTGTTATAATTATGTGGTAATATATTTATTTTTGTATTGTAGGTTAATGTAATGAATGTTGGTATATTACCCCCCGAGTTAGATTTATACCCTCAAGGTGTTGGGACACATAAGGGTATATTTGTTTGAGAGAGGTGGTGATAACCTATTATGATGAGACATGGTTGTAGGTGTTAGAGATAGTATAGCATTAGTCTATGAATTTTTTTTATTTTGGAACTCTATTAGTTGTGTATTTGTATGAAAGACAGTTGGGGTTCACATGCCTTGCAGTTTATGTGATTATGATGTTATATCATACATTAGTGGAATGTGAGTGAATGTTTGGGTGTAAGGTGAAATGTAGTGAATGAAAACAGTTTTATAGACCTTAATATTTTATGCTCTATTACTATATTATGTATAATTTAGCATGTTTTTGGTATTTCTGGAAAGCGGGGGAATCTTACGGGCATGTTCTGGGAAGTTGGAAGGACCATTTAGGGAGGTTTCACAACCGATGATAGTTCACAGTGTTAACTATGTGGTTATGATATAAAAATGTTCATAGGAAATTTATAATGAATTTTAGAATATTTATGGTCTAATTTTATCTTATGGTTTCTAATTGTAATCAAAAGGGGCCCCATAATTTCATAGGAGGTAAACATATATTCCTTGGAGTGTTAGATAGTATTTGATACAAGGTGACAATTAATCATGATAAGAGGTTATTTTTTTAGAGAATTGTGCTATAATTACATGGATTTATTGGGATTAAATATTCATGGAACCTTTAATTTTTAGAAGGGTTATGGAGAAGGAACTTTTATTAGATAGTTAGCATTGTAATGTAATTTTGGTGTGCATATTATTTATTTATTTTTGTTAGTAGTTATAAATTCCTAGGATAAGTAGTTACCGAGTAAACTACCCTTTGAGTGTGGTGATGTGAATTTAAAAACCACTCCATTGTGTGTTCAAGAAGACATAAATTTTTAATTACCATTTGGATTCTATTAAACATATTCACGGTTTATGGATGAGTGTGAGTTATCTATGAGTGTCTTCATTAAGTCATCGATTGATGTAATTACAATTATAAGGAAGGAATTTAACTACTTTTTTATTGAAAAATGAAATGTGTGCCCTCTATGAGAAATAATATCACCGGTTAATTTTGTATTTGATTATAGTCTTACCAAAGGTTATTTATTTGACTATACGGTTTATGGTGGTCTTTGTAAGTGAATTTATATTTTTGTTGGGATTACATCGGTCTTATTTATTATTTTTAGTGATATGTTAATCGTATTAATTTTTATAGTTGGATATCGTTTTTACCCCTTCGGAGTGGTTTTTTTTGGTCGGAATGGAGACTGGTTATCAACTAAATTATGTTAGGTTTGGTAGGTTTTCAGTGTTATGAGATCCATTTTAGTTCCTTGTTTGAGGAGAATACATTTGAAGTGAAAAATAAATGTTATATGATCCCATGTAAAATTATGAACCAAAATAGAAAAGTTTTATTATAGTGGAATAGTGGATGTTTCATGGTGTTTTTTGAAAATGGTGTAGATTATTCTCAATGATTTTGTTGATGTGGATATCTAGAATAGTAGTCATTTTTTTGGATTTGGAAGGCAAACCATGGTTTTTGGGTTAGTTAAATGGGTGGATGATACATGGGAGTCTTACAATATGTTGAATTTAGAAATCCATTTCTGAGATGAAAAATTATTGTAGAACTTTATGAATTTGAGAAGTAATTTTTTAGGTACATGATCTAATCAAAGGCTAATTGGAGGGATAATAAAATCATATTTGATAAGTGATTATGTTTCTTATAAGCATTAATATTTTGATGACACTAAGGAAGGATAATGAATGTTTATAAGTTGTTATAGAAATTCACTATGCACATTAAGAGTGATGTGTTGGGGAACCTAATAAACATGATGAGGATGGTTGATATAGTTTTTTTGTTTATTAAACCAATATGAATTGATAAATGAGAGAACGAAATTTGCCTGTTTTCGAAATATAAAGCTTGGTTTTATTTTTTTATTTTGTATTTTGTTGTAAGACATAGGCCATTGGATATGATTTTTGTGAAATAAAGTCTTCTTATTGGTTAAATCCCAATGTGAATAAAAATTCAAGACATATTTCATGGGGAGAATCCCATTTCGTGATATGGTTCAATGGGGAAATTTTGGTTTTTTGACATGTTTCATATTTTCAAACACGAAAACATCATGTGATTTCAGGGTGAATCATTTAATAAAATGTAGTGATGTATTATTTGTGGGGTTTGATTATTTTAAAATAATTTATTATTAGTACCATGTTTTGTGGGTTCCAACCGGTCTCACTTATTTAATTGTTTGATAGAATTTTTAGTTAGAGTCATGTGTTTTTTAAGAGAATCTAGTATTTATTTATTAATGAAATGGGGAAGGGGAGTTAAACAATTGTAGGTACTCTCAATCAAGTGTTTTTAAAACATGGATGACTCTATGGAAGGATATAGAAGTGGGTGTTATATTTTTAGTTTGATAGGATATACTTTTTGGTAGATACCACTAGAGATACTTCTCAATTAATAGTAGTCTTCAAATGAGGTGTTTGAATTGAAAACCAATTTTTATGCCATGTTACAATTTATATTCTTCCTATATAGGTGTATAATGGTGTTTTTTATATGTTGCAGGTGTATATGTGTATCATGAGTTTGTTTTATATGGATGGAAATGAACCTCTAGCTATTTTGGAGTAACATGTTTGTTTCAAGGTGTGACACAATGTGTCAATCGATGAAAAATTATTCTAAATCACTTGGAAGAATCAATTATGACAATAAATGTGTTTATGTACCTTCCGAATCACAAAATTATACTTAAATATTTTAGGGTAAAATCAATTTTTCCCCTCTAGACCCCCTTATTTCACCCTATAATATCCATTGACCCTCTTACAGAATAAATAATATTGGGGATTTATATTGTGATCCCCCTTGTCATCAATTGTCCCTCAGAGTCACCATACATTGTGTTCAAATCTTCCATGAATATATAATTCCATCGAACAGTTTAATCCTAATTTATTTTTTATATGTTAATTACTTTGGTGTAAAATTTAATTTAAAAAAATCCAGGTCTTTTTATTGTGGATTTTATCCATTTTACTTGATTGAGGCTATGAATCAAGATGATTATGCTATGATATTATTGACATATGAAGTCCTTATAAATTTATATCTTTTATAGAGAATGGTATTCCATAAATTTCATGTTCATGTATTAATATCCCTATGAAAACACATCATTTGATTTCATCAAGGGAGGGTGAGGACTATGTTTATGTGGTAGGCTCAGTATAAGAAGATTGTGATGTGGGTGTCCTAAAAATGATTAAAGGGATCTATATATAGGGAATACTATTAGGTAATTTCACTTATGATTTTTATATTGTAATGAGATATCGAAAATTGGGAGACTCAATGGTAATAAGGTTATGTGATAGAGGGTTTTAGTTAGAGAGTCCTGTTGAGTGTGACCCTTGTGATATATGAGAGATATGATTGTATATGCTATAATTATTTCATTTTTCACTTTGGTAAAATGGGGGACATTGTTTTTTTGTCTCATGAAGTTCTCTGGTGAATTGTATAAATATATTAGGGTCTTATTTACCTTCTACCTTTATCTATTAGGATTTTTTTTGAAAAATGTTATTTGGAATTCTGTGATGATAATAACCAGTCATGAGTAAAATGTAGTTTCATCATAAGTGATGAAATATTGAGAATGAGAGAGACTGTAGGACCTCTTTGATATGGTGATGAAAATTTTGAGTGATTTGTCAATATAGGTAAAATTTGGGAAAATTTATCCAGATTCTTTATATTTTCTCTGGCCTCCCATGATAATATGTTTATTGTCCCGACCACCTCCCACAATGTGTACCCCTCCTAGGCCGACAATGTGGAAAGGGAGATAAAGACCCCCGAGTCCCGCCTCCAGTAGGCCCCTGGTTGGCGACTAGCACCGAGGGTATAATAAACACACCAATGGGAGGCATTACCCTCTAAGAGAACACATGAATAATAGAGAGATAAGATATACACCAACCAACTGCAACTCAGAACTGAAATATAAATGAAACCCAAGTACATATATGAAATGCAATGAAGAAGTACAACAACTGAAAGGGGAAACTACGAGTACCCAAAAGAAAGTAAAAATAGCAGCGACCACAAGCCCGAACAACTCCTGCATCCCCAATCTAGTAGAAACCATATTGATCTCCAACCTACTCCATGTGACCTGAAAAAGAGCTCATATATACGTAGGGTGAGTATAACAGTATACTAATGTGGATCCTCCCCAATGCCTCTTGTTTAAAAGTAATGAAGCATGCTAAAGCACAATGAACAACAGTGAAACTAACTCATCACCTAAACAAGTATACTAAGTTCCCAACCTCACCATGGCTACACTCACCATGTAAAAAATAAAAGAATATATCATATAGTAATGAATATCAAGGTTACCCCACTACTACTTCCCAACTGGTTTGTCTCTTTGCGCCAACGACATATGTCCTGTGCATCTCTCTCCAAAGGCATGCCCGTATAAACTTGGTCTAAGATCCACAATCTTCACCACGTTCACCACAAAGAAATGTCTGCAGACACTTGAGTGAAGTACCACACCATCATCACAACCATAAGTAACCAGGTAGTTTTCGGGAGCCACCACAACTCGCATAACGTGTATCATACGTCGGGTATTATACCTCAAGCCATTATATCCCATACACTGAGTAAGGATCCTTAGGCCATCACAGCCTATACACATTACACTTATAGTAGTACATAGGATACTATATTCAGAATATATGTATGTGAAAAATCCACAAGCCATTACAACCCTCTACACATATATATGGGGAAAACTAATCGATGTGCCTCATGGCACTAGTATCTACCAAAATAAGAGAGCGGGGTCAATGGGGGGTATTTATCCATTCATCCTCCAACCAGAATGTTAGGGAAAACACCCCCCAGGGCTAATAATCATCGGGGTGTCAGTTTACATTTCTGAAATGGCAGAGTAGCATATATAAACACAAAACGTACAGAACATATTATAACTCACAACCACACTATGGGCATAACATAGTCTTAGACACAACTGCAGCTAACATCTCTCGGACTCTGGGCTTCCACTCCTAAGACTAGGTATCCTATAATCACAAAACCATTTAAATGGATTTATTAGATTACTTCATTCCCTTTTTATCAATACTAATGTATGTTAATAAATTCTTTATACATTAATTAACCATGAACAATTTTTCACATTAAATCCCTTTAACATCACATTCAAAAACCAGTGTCCCTCTAAAAGTTATCAACCTTATCTTCAAGTTCCAAAAAACTCCAACCCAATGGGTTAACATAATTTATTCAATCATTCATTAAAGAATTACCTTCCAATATTCCCAGGCATTCTAGAAAAGAATCCTATGCTACTAAACACAAGGGGGCTCAACACGGTGAGTAGACGTACTACCCATCGAGTCTTTGCCGCCTATAGCAACAGCATAGACCCATTCATCCTTGAGAGGGTAAAAACGAAAAGCACGTGGCATACCCCGTGTGTCTTCACCTCCTACGGAAAAAGGGTAAGAAAGACCAGATCACTTGAGCAGTGGGAAAAAATAAAGCAAATAAACAACCAAGAATCAACAAACATCCAAAAATCATATCCACCCCATTCAATCATCCTCTGTGTCCTCCCTAACACCCCCATGCATAAACCGATGCATCTCGCCACTCTAGGCGTCATCTGCTGCCACAACCACAAGGCCTCCCTGCCTCCACATATCACAAGACCCCACCAGGGTCACAACACGACACCAGATATAACATCACCCCTCCAGGGTCATAGCATTGCACAAGCAGTAGGAAAACAAACATTACAACATTTTGGGCTCTTGGCCCTTTATCAAGTCATCCAGCCTTCAAGCAACAAACACCAACAATCACATTAATTGGGCTTTTATCCCTACTTCACAACAAGAGGGTTACTCTGAACCCTTCATGGAACTCAATTAAGTTATTTAATCCTTCTTGAATTAACAAATTCAATTCGTTGGTTCCAACATCATGAACCAATTCAGTAATCTATCACTAAAGATTAAGCATGATTACTATGTCAAATTTGATCAAAACAAGTCACAACAAGAACTAGGTATGCTTTCATGCCACTTTATATTTAGTTAACCAATTATCAAGTAATTTTGGCTTTATGTTCATTATCAATTTGATCAATAACCCCATTCTAACAAGAAAGGCATAGATATTACACTTATCTAGCAGATCAAGAGGCAAACTGTTATCATGGTACAAAGTAACAACATGCGATCAAACCAATTCTTTTAATCCGGTTCAAGTATTTAATTAGTTCAATTTCAATTTTATATAGAGGGATAAATCATGCTAACTCTAATATTTCACCTAAACAATTAGAGAATCCTCAAATCCCCTACCTCAAAGGTTTTCTAGGAAACCCACAACGGTCGATGAACGCCCCAGAAACTAGGTTTATTCTCCACAAATCCTCCTTAGATCTCTTTTCCTAACACATCCAAGACAAATGCTCATCACAAATGACATCCACACACCTATATCTACCCATAACATGTGTTGATCTAAGATCTCGAGAGAAGAGGGGGAGAAGATCTAGGTAGATCTAAGAAACCAAACAAAAGGATCACATACCTCGAGAAACCGGCTTCGATTCACGAAGGGAAGCCTCTAGATTGCCTCAAAAACGCTTGGGAGAGGTTCTTCCAACTCCAAGGGAGGGTACTACTGAGTAATGGCCGATTAGGGGCTTAAACGAGGTTATTAAACGAAAAAAATGTAGATCCATAATTTTAGGATCTAACTTTAAGTGCTCGCAATGGTTAGTCCTCATGGTTTAACAAAACGTTTGCTAACTGTGTGGTAGCTTCTACCTCGACAATCACTCCTCGCAGGGTTAGTCATCAATGTTTGACAAACTGTGCACTAACCATGTGTTAGCCACTTCCTCCAAGGCTATCCTTGCATGGTTTGGCCGCACGGTTTTGGCAGACCAAGTGCCTCCCGTGCGAAGGCCATAACCATTTATATTTCCTTAAATGTCCACCCAAATTCACCCCAAGCCACCTTGACCTCCTAGAACACCTCTAACACAACATTTTCACAATGTAATGGACCGGAGAGGACCGGGCCATTACATCAGATAAATCTCAATAAATTCTTGTCCTTGAGAATCCAAAACCCACCTAAAGAGAAAACGAAACAGGGTCTGGACAACCACCCACTGAGATACCTCTCAAAAGAGAGAAAGCCACCAAAGCAACAAAGGGAGCCATCTCATAAAAATGAAAGGTTCAAAACCACATAAGTTACAATGATACATGAAAAGTGTTATGTATCAAACAACTCTGGGTACTGAGCACGTATCTATGACTCACGCTCCCAGGTACTCTCCTCCATGCCACTGTGTCGCCACAAGACACGAATTAAGGGGATGGAACATCAGTGCAACATCTTCTCCTTAAGGTCTTGGATCTCCACAGGTCACTCCTCAATGGTGGAATCATCATCAACATTGATCTCTCCCCAATCGATGATGTGAGAGTCGTCATGAAGATAACTACGTAGCTTTGATACATGGAAATCATCATGTATTTAACTCATCTAAGGGGGAAGTGCCACTCGGTATACAACAGCTCTAACACGGGCTAACACCTCGAAAGGCCCAACAAACCAGGGAAAAATCTTACTTCCATGGACAAACCTTGGCTGCCCATGATGAGGAGTCACCTTCAGAAACACATGATCCCCAACATTAAACTATAAGGGTCTCCTCCTTTGATCAGCATATGATGATCTTGCACTGTCTTCATCCTCCCACGAATCCCCTGAACCATCTCTTTAGTATTTTTCACTAGTTCCGGTCCGAGAATTTTAGACTCTCCGACCCTAGTCTATCACAACGTAGAACGACAAGGACGACCATACTAGGCTTCAAACGGTGCCATACTGATGGTGGAGTGAAAACTGTTATTGTAGTAAAACCCCCCCAAGGGTATGTTCCTTCTCCATGAACCTCCAAAATCAATCATACAAGAGTGCAACATGTCTTCAAGATTTTGGATGGTTTGCTCCGTCTGACCATCCGTTTGAGGATGAAAAGTAGTGCTAAGGCACAGTTGAGAACCAAAATAATGTTGGAGACCTCTCCACACCCTGGAGGTAAAACGAGGATCTCAATCAGAAATGGCCGTCCTAGGGAATCCATGAAGTCTCACCACCTCATCCAGATACTGCCTCGACAAAACTTCCACTGAGCATGACTCCTTGATTTCTATAAGGTGGGAAGATTTTGTTAAATGATCCACTACCACCCAAATAGCATCATATCCTCCCGTAGCTCGAGGTAAACTTGTAATGAAGTCCATTGAGTAGTCCTCCCACTTCCACTGAGGAATATCTAATGGCTAGAGAAGTCCACCAGGAAAACGGTGTTCGACCTTCACCTTCTGACAGACATAACATTGAGACATAAACTCCGCAACCGCACGCTTCAGCCCAAGCCACCAAAACTGACTCCTCAAGGATCGGTACATCTTTGTCACACCAGGATGCACCACTAAAGGAGAACCATGAAACCCTCTAAGGACCGTCTCGTGCATCACCATGGGAACAAAAAGCCTTCCCTAACACAACCTTATGTATTTCTCATCATTAGACCCACCATTTGGGGCCTCACCACAAACAACTCGGTCTCTCCAGACCTCCACCCCAAGATCCCCCAATTGGGACTCTTCCACCTTCTGCACTAGGGATGACTACACCATCATCTGAAAAAGACAACCTCCCCCGAACTTCTCCCATATCAAGATGTAATGCGGACGGTTATTCCATTACTGTCCAGGTATCACTTGATTCACGAATAGCATCACTACATGACTTTCGGCTCAGCACATCAACCACAAAATTCCCTTTTCGAGGTGTATATGATATTTAGAAGTCATTTTCCTGCAAGAACTCCATCCATCGACGCTTTCGCAAGTTAATGTTACGATGGGGGAAAACATACCTCAAACTCTTATGATCAGTGAAAACCAAAAAGCGTTCACCAATGAAGTAATGTATCCACAACATCAGAGCAAACACCACGGCTGCTAACTCAAGGTCATGAGTGGCATATTTTCATTCATGGGGATGCCACTGTTGATACCCACAATAAACAACTGACCTCCGCTTATTGAGATCACAGCCTAGCCCCAGATGTGAAGCAACACAGAAAAAATAAAATTGAACTCCCTCACCTGGAAGAAAAATAACTGGAGAACTTACTAACATCTCTTTTAGATACTTGAAAGCATCCTGACACTGATCAGTCCATATGAAATCCGGATCTTTCCTCGTCAAAGCTGTCAGAGGAGTCGCAACCAATGAGAAATTGGCTACGAACCTCCGATAGTATCCTGTGAGCCCAAGGAATATTCACACCTCTACAACTGTCTTGGGGGCTGCCCAAGACACAACTGCTTCTATATTTGATGGATCCATAGCTACTCCCTGTTACGACACAACATTCCCCAAGAAATGGACTTCTCAAGCCCAAAAATTACACTTTGAAAACTTCCAAAACAGCTAATGTTGACGAATAACTCCCAAAACGACTCGTAAATGCTCTGTATGATCCTTTTCAGATGTGAAGTACATAAGTATTTCGTTGATGAAAACTACCACAAACTTGTCTAGGAACTCACAAAACACATCATTCATCAAACCCATGAACTTAGCTGAAGCATTCGTCACACCAAATGGCATTACAACGAACTCATAATGCCCATTACAACAACGGAATGCAGTCTTCGGGATATCCCCATCCTTTACGTGCATATGATGATATCCTGGTCACAATTCCATCTTTAAGAACAAACTTTCACCCTTCAGTTGATCGAATAAGTCATCAATCCGCGAAAGAGGATAGTGATTCATGACTGCCACTTTGTTTAAGTGACGATAATTGACACACAACCGCAAACTGCCATCGACCTTCTTCACGAACAGAACTCGTGCACCCCATCGTGACACACTTGGTCGAACAAAACCACACTACGACAGACCATCAAGTTGTATACGTAGCTCTCATAACTCAGAAGGGGCCATCCTATATGGGGACATAGATATAGGTGATGCTCTTGGCTATAGCTCGATCTCAAACTCAATCTCTCGTCGAGGGGGTAAGGCTAAAATCTCTTTAGGAAAAACATCATGGTAATCCTCTACAACCCTAGGAAATGCCAACTACCGAACCTCTTAAAAACTCATCATCATCTCAGCCAGCATGGCTGATAAGGATGGAACTCGCCTATGACCCATCCGAGGATCTCGTACACCAACAAACACCACTTGATCTCTATCTGCACCAATGAAGATGAACTTCTTCCTAAAGCAATCCACGATAGCCTCAATGAAAACAAATAATCCATGCTGAGGATGACATCATATGGTTATATTCGTAAACATAGGAAAACTCCCCTAGAGCGGTGCTGCCCCAACACTAGCTCACAATTTCTACATACTTCAAACAAGTCAGATCGACTTCCAACATGCGTAGTCAATGCCAAGGGCACTAGAAGCCTCTCTACCTCAAGACCCAAGGCATTTACAAGGGTAGTTGATATGAAGGAGTGTATCACTCCTGAATCAAACAATGTATTTACCGAGGTATAAAACAAGCAATGGGTACCTCGAACAACGTTTGGATCGCTTGGAGCTGGCAACGCTAGAGAAAGAAGTTGACCATGACCTCCTCCACGACCTCTCTGACCCAGATGACGACCAACAACATGGCCATGATCTACTATCTAAGGAAGAGGAGCATCATGGGGATATCCTGTTCCTACCCCATCTACCCTCTACTGATCGTAAGCTGGTGAAACTGGCTACTACTGCCTCGGCTGGAACTGCCTCAACGGAGGAACCTAGAGCGGAGCACCCAATGCATGATGATCGCTCTGAAAGGATGGGCACTCCCACTACTGATGGACATGACCAACACAAGAAAAACAAGCGCATGATCTCTTGCTATAGGCCTGAGAGTTTCTGCCTAGAGAGAAACCAGATGTGAAGGGCTGGGACCTACCCCCAGTTGAATGCAAACTCTTCTGCCCTAAAAACTAGGAACCCCGGACCGCAAATCTACTTCGTGGGGAATCATGATGATTCCCCTCTCATGATGATCCGGTCCTGGAGAAAGTCCTCTCAACAACCTCTTCCCTCACCAGTACCTCGAGATATGTCTTCAGCATAAATGGGGTGACCTGGTGCTGGATATCTGGATGCAAATCCTCCTCGAAATGCCTCTCCCTAGCCTCCTAATCTGGTAACAAGTCCGTAGAAGACCATAAAAGGTTCTAGAAATGGATTCAAAACTCTTGAATAGTGGAGCTCCCCTATCAAAGGGTAAAAAGCTCCTGGCGACTGGATGCCTTTGCAGTCGAGGAAAGGAACTCGACTCTAAACTTGTCTCGGAACTCCTACCATGGTATCACTGAATCCTCACGATCCCCAAGGAACAAGAACCACCACTGCCTTGCTGCTCCATGCAGCATCGTCATAGCTAAGGACACCCACTCCTCTTTCCGATCATAGATCGAATTGAAGCCTATCTCGAACTCCTCCAACCAGTCATTCGTGACTACATCTGAAATGGAACCCTCGTACTTCTACAGACTCTGGCACTGAAACTCTCAGTGTCTCTTCCTCCATGTGTCGTCGTCTTCAACCTCTACCCTGCAACAACCTAATAGAATCTCTTGCTGGACATCTTCTACGCAACCCAGATGAGGACATCTTCCTGGATCCATACATGCAAAATAACAAAAAAAATTAGAGCTCATATTCTAGGAATATGGAATACTCAACATTTATTAATTAATTGTTTTCTTTTATTCATTTTAGGTTAACCTATCCCTAGGTCTAACCATTCAAACCGAGGCACAAAGAATAATGATGCATGATCCTTTCCTAGGTCTCTACCCTGTAACTAATATCACTCTGTTTAGTAGCCATTGTAAACTTAAAGGTCCATGCATCAGATCATAGGGGACCCAAAGTTCCTATATCTCAGCCAGTCTCTAGTGTTTACCTCACTTTCTAAACATGAATGGCACTGTTTCCATACCAACCCATATAACCTCACTTGTGCCTAACTCCATATTCCATACTATACTTCAACAAGATCTCTGATACCAATCTGTCACGACCCCCTCCACATAATGTGTTCCCCTCTTGTGCCAGCAATGTGGAAAGAGAGATAATGACCCCCCGAGTCCCACCTCCAGTAGTCCCCGGGTTGGCGACTAGCACCAAGGGTACAATAAACACACAAATGGGAGGCATTACCCTCTAAGAGAACACATGGAGAAGAGAGAGATAATATAGACACCAACCATCACCAACTCAGAACTGAAATATAAAAGAAACCCATGTACATATAAGAAATCCCATGAAAAAGTACCACAACTAAAAGGGGAAACTATGATTACCCAAAAGAAAGTAAAAACAGTAGCGACCACAAGCCCGAACAGCTCCTGAAACCCCAAGATAGTAGAAACCAGATTGATCTCCAACATTCTTCAAGTGACATGAAAAACAGATTATATATACGTAGGGTGAGTATAACAGTATACTCAGTAGGATCCTCCCTAAAGCCTCTCGTGCAAAAGTAAGGAAATCATGCTAAAGCACAGTGAACAGCAGTGAACCAAAATCATCACCTAAAATGGTTTACAATGTACCCAACCTCACCATAGATACTCTCACCAAGTAATTCATACAATAATATATCGTATATTAAATAATATCAAGGGTACCCCGCTACTACTTCCCCACCGGTTTTCCACTTTTCCCCAATGACATATGTCCTTTGAATCTCTCTCCAAAGGCTTGCCCGTATAAACTTGGGCTAAGCTCCACAATCTGTACCACGTGCACCACAAAGGCTTGCCTACAGACACCTGGGCAAGCCACCACACCATCCTCACAACCAGGTAGTATCTGGGAGCCACCATAGCTCACATAATGTGTATCATACGTCGGGTATTACACCTCAAGCCATTATAGCCCATACACCTAGTAAGGATCCTCAAGCCATCATTGCCTATACACGTTACACATATAGTAGTCCATAGGATAATTTATCCTGAATATATGTATTTGAAAAATCCACAAGCCATTACAACCCTCTACACACATATTTGGGGAAACCTAACTATTGTGCCTCATGTCACTAGTATCTACCAAGAGAAGAGAGCGGGGTCAAAGGGGGTAGTCGGCCATTCATCCTCCCACCAGAATGTTGGGGAAAACACCCTCCATGTCTCAGAATCCCTAGGGTGTTAGTTTCCCTTACTGAAATGGTGGAGTAGCATATAGAAACAAAAAAAGTACAAAATATATTATAACTCACAACCACACTATGGGAATAACCTAGTCTTAGACAAAATGCAACTAACATCTCTCGGACTCCGGGCTACCACTCCTAAGACTTGGTATCCTACAAGAACATAACCATTTAAAGGGATTTATTAGATTACTTCATTACCTACTTATAAATTCCACTGTAAGTTAATTAATTCTTTATACATTAATTAACCATTCACAATTTTTCATATTAAATCCCATTAACATCACTTCCAAAAAACATTTTCCCTTCAAAAGTTATCAACTTCATCATTACGTTCCAACAAACTCCAAACACATGGGTTAACATCATTTATTAAAACATTCATTATAGAATTACCTTCCCATATTCACATGCATTCTAGAAAAGAAACCTATTCTACTAAATACAAGGTGGATCACCACGGTGAGTAGACAAACTACCTGTCGAGTCTTTGCCGCCTATAGCAAGAGCGTAGACCCATTATCCCTTGAGAGGATAAACACTGAAAGAACATGGCATACCCCACATGTCTTCGCCCCCTTTGGAAGAAGGGTAAGCAAGACCAGATGCCTTGAGCAGTGGGGAAAATTAAAGCTGATAAACAACCAAGAATCAACAAACATCCAACAATCACATCCATCCCATTCCGTCATCCCCGGTGTCCTCCCTTACACCCACATGCATATACCGATGCATCTCGACACTCTAGGAATCATCCGTTGGCACAATCATAAGGTCTACCTATCTCCACATATCACAAGACCCTTCCAGGGTCACATCACATCACCAGATATCACATCAATCATCCAGGGTCAAATCACAATACAAGCAGTAGAAAAACAAACATTACAACATTTTGGGATCTTGGCCCTTTGGAAAGGCATCTGGCCTTCAGACAACAAACACCCACAATCACATCAATTGGGATTTTATCCCAACTTCACAACAAGAGGGTAACTTCAAACCCTTGATGGATCTCGATTAAGTTATTTAATTCATCTTTAATTAAGAAATTCAATTCGTTGGTTCCAACATCATGAACCAATTCAGTAAGCTATCACCGAAGATTAAACATGCTTACTATGACAAATTTGATCAAAACAAGTCCCAATAAGAACCAGGTATGCTTTCATGCCTCTTTATATTTAGATAATCAATTATCAATTAATTCCGGATTTATGTTCTTTATCCATTTCATCAAGAACCACATGAGAACAAGCAAGGCATAGATATTACATTTATCTAGCAAATTAAGAGGCAAATCATTATCACAGTTCAAAGCAACAACATGAAATAAAACCAATTCTTATAATCCGATTCAAGTATTTAATCAGGTAAATTTCATTGTGATCCAAAGGTCTAAATCATGCTAACTCTACGATTGCACATAAACAATTAGAGAAGCCACGAATCCCCTACCTTAATGGTTTTTGAGGAATCCCACAACCGTCGATGAACTCCCAAGAAACCAGGTCGATTCTCCACGAATCATCCTTAGATTACCTCTCCTACCACAACCAAGACAAATTCTCATCAAAAACT
This sequence comes from Viscum album, assembly GCA_963277665.1. Lineage (NCBI taxonomy): Eukaryota > Viridiplantae > Streptophyta > Magnoliopsida > Santalales > Viscaceae > Viscum > Viscum album. The sequence continues at coordinate 1,128,626,284 of OY728131.1, forward strand.
ACATCTATACACCTAGATCTACCCATAACATGTGTAGATCTAAGATCCCGATAGAAGAGGGGGAGCAGATCTTGGTAGATCTAAGAAACCAAACAAAAAGATCACATACCTCGAGAACCCAACTTCGATTCGGGAAGAGAATCCCCCAGATCACCTCCAAAACACTTGGGAGAGGTTATTCCAACTCCAAGGAAGGGTAATCCCGTGTTATGGCCGATTAAGGACTTAAACGTGGTGAGTAAATGCAAAACAATTTAAATCCACAATTTTAGGATCTAACATTAAGTGCCTGCATGGTTAGTCCACACAGTTTAACAAACCATGAGCTAACTCTGTGGTAGCTTCTGCCTCGACAATCACTCCTTTCACAGTTAGTCTGCACGGTTAGACAAACCATGCACTAACTGTACATTACCCACTCCCTCCATGAACAGCCTTTCAGGGTTTGGCCGCACGATTTAAGCAAACCGTGCGCCTCCCGTGCGAAGTCCATAACCCTATAGATTTCCATAAAAGTCCACCCAAACGCACCCCAATCCACCTTGACCTTTTAGAACACCTCTAACACCACATTTTCAAAATGGAATGGACCAAAGATGTCCGATCCAATATAGTTATGGGATACTTTTCATGATTGTGGCCTCAATAGGTCTTGTGGGGATGTGTTTGCGTGATTGTATGTGACCTCCCATGAAGCTGCGTGGATAGTCCATTATGCTAAACTACGGCTTAAATAAATCCTAATGGGATTGAAATGTATTATTTTATATGGCCAATAAAGAGTCCATGGGGATATTCAATGGTGATTTGATGTGCTATCCATAGATTTTGTAGGGCTGGCATGATCTGATTGGTGACCACTACAATGTCTATAAGAATGGGAATGTGTGACATCATTGACCTCTATATGTACTCAAGGTTTCATCATGGTTTTTAATGAGAACATGGCCAATGTGAAAGGGGTTTCTTGTGCATTTTATATGTGATAATAATAATAAAAGACATTTCATAATGAAATGATCATAATTTGGTTGGCTAGTGGTTCATCAAATCATGGTTAGTGTAGGATTAGTTGATATATTGGGTTTTTTAAAATTTCCATTATCCCCCTAAACTATTTCTTCATTTTCAAATAAAATCACATTTAGGTTAAATGAAAATCCAAAAAATAATTCCACTAGAAATTCTCATAGTCTACTATGCCAAGAACTAGTGAACATAAAAACTCACCAACATCAAAAACATATATCGTTGCACTGTACCCAAGATAACCATAAAATCATTTAACCCTATGTAATCCATTGGATGGAAGCTAACAAATCACGCATCCTTGCACCACATGTCCTATCACCTCCATGTAGATTGGCCTCATCACCTATATAATCGTCGCTATAGACAAAAGTGACTACCATTGTAGACAATGCCCTGTTGGAAGATGGAGAGCTAGAGCGTTGAATCTAGGATTTAAGGAAGTGACACAATTTTAAGAGCTGATGAAATGGATCCCATTAGGAGATGATCACCGAAAACATCACCGTCTCCAGGAATTGAGAAATCCTAGTAGAGCTCACAACCGATGAACCACTGACACTTCCTGTCACGAACCAACCCAGGTCAACCCTGAACTGGTCACCTGAGCCAGTCCACGACATGGCCCGAGAGGCGTTCCCGATCCTCCCTGGATGGCGACAAGCGCTAGGGCATCAACAAATGTGGTGGGAATGATTTCGCCCAGTTAAAATAAATAAACAAACCAGCAGAAATAAAACAGATTAGCGCAAAATAAATAAACAAGGTAAAGTAACTAAACAATAAAAAAAGAAAATAAAACTAACAGAAAGAGACAACCACTATCTCGGTGTGACCTCGCGGGTCACTCTCCAACCCACGGCCAAACGTCGCCTAAGGAGAACACACCCAAGCTCTATCCTACACAACACTAAAAATAGAAAAGAACTATAGGCATGAGTATTAAAACACATTAGGCATACCTGAAAAACTATTCCCAATGCACCCCCTTTATATAAATAAATTAATTAATTCTAGGTTTGAACTAAATATACAAGAGATTTGTTTTCACACAGACACACACACACACTTTCCTTACTAAAACAAGTATCAGTCCATTTCCCTTTATAAATTAAAATCAATTTTTAATGATTGAATGGAATAGGTGCATTGTATTTTAAAACACTTTTGCGAACAATTAGAAAACCAAACTTTAGTTGTTAGAATAAAAGGAAAAATACACATAAGACACAACACATGCCAAGGGAAATGGGAAAAATGGCACACACAAGCCAGTAACTGAACTAGACTTCTCAATCGTGTGCCACACACAAATAAACACAAAATGAAACATTAGTAAAAACTAGGAGATCGTGAACAATCCAGAATATACTATACATCTGACTCATCCTGATGGCATGACCCAACTCGATGACGTCATAACGCCCATAATAATACCCAACATTGCCCTGCATGGCCTAACTGAGGGGCCCAATCCCCATAGTAGCAATAACTCATTATTCCCCTGCTATGGGGCCACTAGCCAGTGCGTGGTCTAAACTAGTGTAGTAATCGTTTTCAGAAGATTCACTCACTATGCTAGGTTCCCATGTTAACACATATAATTTAATAGGGGTGAATCACCAATGCCAAACAATTAGTCACGATGCACGAACAACACAAACAACTCATGCAATCAACGCACAACAAAGATCACCCATAAATGTGTTTTCCAAAATAATTTATTTTATTAAAGTGCCAAGAGGGCCTTCACCAATTTTAATGTAGAACCCCATTTCTCAAGAAAACCCAAAACACTTGTTCAGAAGAAATCATTTATCTTTAAAACTAGAAGTACATTTGAAATTCTGTGAATTATGTTTAAAGGCCAAGCATTCTTTAAATACTGGTTGTCCGCTCGTCAAGAAAATGACTCAGGTGTTCAGTATAAAATAAACATCTCTTTTTTACACTAAATAATCATTTAAATTTTTATTATCTAATATTATTTCTCATTCATTAAAATTAATAAAACATCAAGCAATTAATAAATTCTAAATTTAAAGGTGAGTACAGTGGGGGACCTACCTCAGCTCGTAGTCCAAACACAAAGGCGCGACATGCATCGCGCATGCATAAAAGAAAGCACAAGTCGATGACAACAATATCGTGGGGTTACCTTGAAAACGTGCTTCCACAAATGCAGAATAACAAAAAGCACACAAAGACGGACTTAAAACAATACAAATGAGCATCCAACGTGAAAGAACCACCTCGACGCATTTTTAAATCACAACTCGCACCATTGACACTATATACTAAACCGCTTTAAAAACCACAAAGTGTTTACGGAAAACCACAAAACGCCAGAATAACTCACTAAACATATTAAAGATCTAAAATTCCATTTTAAGAAAACACTTAGAGTGAAAAAAACTGACAAAAGCGCATGATACATTGAAACCTACGTTTAAAAGCATGTGTGCCTAAACACATTTTCAAAACCAAGCTCACAGCATCAAAATTAATTAATAAATTGTCTAATAATTCATAAAAATATTTTAGAGTAGTAAACTATGGTTTTTCACAGGCAAAACCCACTCAAAACAACATAAATAGTTTTATATAACCGATATATCATTTATAAAACACCTTTTCACCATTTAGATAATATAATAAACCATTTTCACAATTAAAAAAACAACTAAGAAAATTTTATTAAACAATTTCAAAATGTGTCGCAGGACTGAAAATATAAAAAACACACTCAAAACATATTTTATAACTAAACACACATTGACATCACACCAAAACACAAATGTAACCCATGCACATTTTAATAAACCTACAACACAGTTTATAAAGCTCTACAGAATAGTGAACACAACTAAATAAATTAACAAAACTATTTTTTACCATACTAAATAATCGCTAAGAACGTCAAAACCACCGAGAAGGTAAATTAATTCACCAAACAACGACTATCTATAAAGGAAAAAATTTCCTCCAAAACAATTTTTCTAAAAATAAAAATAAAAATAACTAATTAATACACAGCGGATGTTAAAAGAACAAGCAACCAAAGTATTTCCAAATTTAGAAGGCTAGACAAAGGAATCCTACCTCAATTGTCAATGGACTTCCCGAAACAAGTGTGTAACCTCATTCACACCCTGATTATGCCTTAGAGGGTTAAAAAAAACATAATCATCAATTTGGACCCACAATTTTATGTGTAAAACATGAACAACCCAAGCCACAAGAAAAAGAAGGGAAAAAATAACTGAACTCAGTGTAGAGAGTGAATACTGGAGGGGGGGGGGAAGGAAGATCAGCAATGGAGGAGAGGCGTTCCCGCAAGAGTGAGGTGCCGGTGAGATGGTTGTCCAGCACAGTAGGTCGTCGGAAGGGAGCTACACGACCGAGAAAGGGTCAGCTGAAGGGGGCTGCGTGACCGGGGAATGGTAGGCCGAAGGGGGTTTCATGACAGGGGAAGGGTCAGCCAAAGTGGGGCGGCGCTGGCGATGCCACGCCGGCCTGAAGTAGGTGACGTCAGAGGTTTTGGCAGCTGTTGGCGGTGGCAGGTCGACCAACAAGGGGGAAGGGGGGTTTGTTTCGCTGAAATGGGGGAAGAAGATGTGCTGCAATGATGAAGGGCTGGCAATGGAGGAGGGAGCTGGAACGAGGCTGAGGGCAGTGGTGCAGTGTGGGTCAGTAGGTGGAGGGGAGGCAAAGTCGGCCGGCGGAGGGTGAGCAGGGAGGTGGAGGGTGGGTGAGGGGAGGCGAGAGATCGAACCGAGAGGGGGGGGGGGGGGGGCGACGCCTGCTCACAACAGGAGAAACCCAGGGGGGCTGCGCTACGCAAGGGAGAGATGGAGGGAGGCTAATTGCCGGTGGGTGCGTGGCCAGAGCGGTATTGCGGTTGGCTGTTGCATAGGAGGAGGAGAAGAAATCGGAGGGGATGGTGGCGCATAGGGGAAAGGAAGAGTAGCCTCATGTAAGGAGGAAAAAAAGAGAGAGAAACCCTAGCAAAGGGGAAAAATAAATAAAGGAAAAAAAACCATAAAAAAAAACAAAACCTAATAATATTAATAATAATAATAGTAATAATAATAATAATACTAATAATAATAAAATTAAAAATGATAAATTTAATCTATAATAATAATAATAATAATAAGTACAATATAAAGATAACGATATTTACAATAATAATATTAATATCGATTTTAATAATAATAATAAGGATAATGATAAATTTAATAATATTAAAAAAATGATAAAAATATTTATTTTAACTTTCCAATGACATGTGGACGGTGTCGTGGCATGGGCGAAGCCACGTGGGGTATCCAAAACTCGCTCCGCCCGGGTGCTCAGCGACGTCAACTCAAAAGTGCGCGCTTCTTAACAAAACTCAAAAATCTCTTTCAGGATTTAACCTGAACCTCAGAAAAAAAATTAAATTCAAAGAAAATAAAAAAATAAAATGATAGGTAGTTCGGGGTGTGACAATTCTCCCCCCCACAATCACTTTCTGCCCCTAGAAAGTCACCAGGCCAACATTTAAGATAACTCGCGTCCGTGCCCAGGCAACACCAGAAGAAACTGAGAGGCTCGGGGTGACCATTACCAACACAAGTCACACCAAACCAATATGAGTACAATCATTATCCGAGGTTGAGGGGAGAACATGGGAGGGTTCTCCCCACTACATAAATTTACTAACACAGAGACCTTGAAACTCGAACACAGCACCCCTTAGGGGGGGGGGGACACGGGAACTCCCAAACTGAATGAATTAAATTTCTCCACATAGACCGAAAAAAAATCAAATACTTAAACAGAATGGTTGCTACGAAACGACCCAACAACCCGAGGATAATAAATTAAATCAACCCCTCACCCACCGACTGAATAAAAACCTCACCGCAATCAGAGACTAGATAATTCTTAGCCCGAACTCATAAGGGACCCAAAAACACCGCTCGTTAATTTCATGAAACCAAACATCCCCCTAAGGAACAAAATTGAGACCCAACTCAAAATTAGAACGACCCGTTTATTCGCAAGCCCAACACCCATCAAGGAAATCCGAACGATTTGAAAACACACTGAGAACAGATAATACCGCTTAGACTACGGTAGAACAAGTTCATCACATCACCACAAATATGATGAGCTTACAACGGTGACATGAATAGAAAAAGGAAACATTGGATATTTCCCATCAGAAAGCTGAAAACATAATCCGAAGTGAGGTTCTACACACCCTCAGCAACTCTTGACTGTGCGCGAGTTTCACCCCAAAACCTATGGTTGGGACCCTGATGACTGAAGCATCTTCTGCCTCACAGTCTAGCATTTTCGTCCTCTAGTCCCTAACTCCTTCCTCACGAGCGACACTTCTTCTAGAACTCTCCCCGGTGGCCCGAACAACCACACGGTAGCAAGAATTCGGAGGGATGCGACAAGGAGACTTAGAATATCTGGACAGGCCATACTGGTGGCACATAAGAGAGCGGTCCAACAATCTATGAGCCGGTACCGATGAGGATGGTTTCTTGGAGACAGGTTCCACCGGACCACACTCCTTGCCAGGTGGGGAACCTTCATGGAAGTCGACCACCATTAATCACACCCAAAACTCCAACTACGATAAGACAACTCATCTTTACTAGTCCAAAACTGGACCCTCAAATAAACTTGAGACGGTACAAACCCTAACAACCCTAGGAGTTCCCAAAAACCTGAAGACCCACTCTAATTCCACAACCACACAACTAACCCTCACGGACATTGATTTCTTTGATCGTTATGAAACATGAAAAAAGAACTAAAAACTGGGCATGACTCATTAGCAACCATAGCGACCTTTCTGGGCAGCATACTCATGAAAACACGTGAAACATCATCGAAACCGACATCAAGAAAAAAATCAATCATGTCAACAACACAAGCCAAGGTCAATAGGCCCATAAGCCAAACATATAAAAACACAAGAATAAATTACTTTCCAAAACCATCATTTCTTTTAAAAATTTAAAACCCACCTATGGCACCATATGATCTATCACATGTGCGTTCATTCAATCTGGCTCACATCATCAGCAAACAAGTGCCCCTATGCACTCTCTGTACATACCCACACATGTGTGACCCTCTATAAGGAGTTCCAAGGTTCAAACACTTATTTCCATACCCAATCCAAAAACATACCTTATTGTTCCAAACCAATACACTTTCTCCTTTAAAACTCACTTTACAAATTTCAAAAACAATTTGGAAGAAACCCCTTTTTTCATTTCGAAATCACTTTCATTTTCAACATACAAACACAGAGACCAAGTTCAAAATGAAACACAGCCAACTATAAACAATCGGAATGAGGGACTAGTGTCTGTGATTATCCTGGCGACATGGTGGTGAGCCATGCCCCAAGTAAGACATAACACTAAGAGGACCTTAAACCGGTCACTTGGACTCCACATGGGTCACCACCATATGTGAGGCCTCAATGTGAACTGATTCGCTCTCATTGTAACCCCTCAATCCAAAATAACCAAAGCAAAAAGGCTCAAATCCCGGACTAACCCTGGTAACTCAGGTCTCGTTGCGAGTGGTGGTAATCAGGCACCAACCCGTAACATACCTCCTGAGCCCCGAAAATCCTAATCTCCTTCTACCAGACATCCCAAATAAGAATGGGCGCTCTGAAAAACAAGGTCTGCTTAGGAGCTAACCTCCTCTGATACCATTTTTTCACGAACCAACACAGGTCGACCCTAAACCGGTCACCCAAGCCGGTCCACAACATGGCCCGAGAGGCATTCCTAATCCTCCCGAGATGGTGACAAGAACTAGGGCATCAACAGAGGTGGTGGGAATGATTTCACCCAGTTAAAATAAATAAACAAAGCAGCAGAAATAAAACAGAGTAGATCAAAATAAATAAACAAGGCAAAGTAACTAAACATGAACAAAAGAAAATAAAACTAACCGAAAGAGACAACCACTATCTCCGTGTGACCTTGTGGGTCACTCTCCAAACCAAGACTAAACATCGCCTAAGGGGAACACACCCATGATGTAGCCTGCACAACACTAAAAATAGAAAATAACTATAGGCGTGAGTATTAAAACTCAGTAGGCGTGCCCGAAAAACTATTCCCAATGCACCACCTTTAAATAATGAAATTTATTAATTCTAGTTTTGAACTAAATATACAAGATATTGGTTTTCACACACACACACAAACTTTCATTTCTAAAACCGGTATCAGTCCATTTCCCCTTATAATTTAAAATCAATTTTTAATATTTGAAAGGAATAGGTGCATTTCATTTTAAGACACTTTTGCGAACAATTAGAAAACCAATCATTAGATGTTATCCAAAAAGGAAAACTAAAAAAACACAAAACACACACCAAGGGAAATGAGAAAAATGGCACACACGAGCCAGCAACCGAACTAGACTTCTCAATCATGCTCCACACACAAATAAACACTAAATTAAATATTGGTCGAACCTAGGAGATCATGAACAATCCAGAACATACTATACATTTGTCTCATCCTGAAGGCATGCCCTAACACGATGATGTCATAATGCCCATACTACTACCCGGAATAGCCCTGCATGGCCTAACTAAGGGGCCCAATACCCATAGCAGTAATAACTCAGTATTCCTCTGCTATGGGGCCACTAGCCAGTGCGTGGTCTAAACTAGTGCAATAATCGTTCTCAGAAGATTCACTCACTATGCTAGGTTCCCATGACAACAAAAATAATAAAAGAGGGGGGAATCAACAATGCCAAACAATATGTCATGATGTACAACAACACATACAGCTCACGCAATCAACGCACACCAAAGATCACCCCTGAATGGTTTTTCCCAAATAATTTATTTTATTAAATTGCCAAGCGGGCCTTCACCAATTTTAAAGCAAAACATCATATATCAAGAAAACCCAAAACAGTTGTTCAGAATAAATCATTTATCTTTAAAACTAGAAGTACATTTGAAATTCTGTGAATTATTTTTAAAGACCAAATGAGCATTCTTTCAATACTGGGTGTCCTCTCATCAAGAAAATGTCTCAAGTGTTTGGTATATAATAAACGACTCTTTTCACACTAAATAATCATTTAATATTTTGTTTTCTAATATTATTTCTCATTCATTAAAACTAATAAAACATCATGAAATTAATAAAATATAAATTTAAAAGTTAGTGCAGTGGGGGACCTACCTCAGCTCGCAGTCCAAACACAATGGCGCGACATGCCTCGCGCAGGCGTAGAAGCAAGAACAAGCAAATGACAGCAATATCGTGGGGTTACCTTGCAAACGTGCGGCAACAAATTCACAATAACTAAAATCACACAAAGATGGATGTAAAACAATCCAAACTAGTGAACACCTTGAAAGAAGCACCTCAACACGTTTTCAAATCACAACTCGCACCATTGACACTATTTACTAAACCGCTTTAAAAACCACAAAGTGTTTACAAAAAACCACACAATGCCAGAATAACTCACTAAACATATTAAAGAGCTAACATGCCATTTTAATAAAATATTAAAAGTAAAAAAATAGACAAAAGCACACGATACATTGAATCCTAGATTTAAAAGCATGTGAGCCTAAATACATTTTCAAAACCAAGATCGCAACATCAAAATTATTTCATAAATTGTCTAAGAATTCATGAAAATATTTTTGAGTAGTAAACTGTGGTTTTGCACTGGAAAAACCCACTCAAAACCACATTAATAGTTCTATATAACCGTTACATAATTTATAAAACACTTTTTCACCATTTAGATAATATAATAAACCATTTTCACATTTAAACAAACCACTAAGAAAAATTTATTAAACAATTTCAAAATGTGTCGCATGACTGAAAATATCATAAATACACTCAAACCATTTTTTATAACTAAACACACATTGACGTCACACCAAAACACAACTACAACCCATGAAAATTTTAATAAACTAACAACAGAGTTTATAAATCACTATAAAATAGTGAACACAACTAAATAAATAAATAAACTATTTTGCACCAAACTAAATAATCGCTAAGCATGTCAAAACCACCGAGAAGGTAAATTAATTCACCAAAAAATGACTATCTCAGAAGGCAAAAATTTTCTCCCAAACAATTTTTCTAAAAATAAAAATAAAAATAACAAATTAATACCCAGCGGATGTGAAAAAAAACAAGCAACCAATGTATTTCCAAATTTAAAATGCAAGGCAAAGGAATCCTACCTAAATCGTCGATGAAATTCATGAAACCAGTGTGTAAACTCATTCACACCATGATTACACTTTAGAGGGTTAAAAACAAACCATAATCCTCAAATTGGACCCACAATTTTATTTATAAATATGGAACAACCTAATCCATAGGAAAAAGAAGGGAAAAGAATAACTAAACTCAATGTAGAGAGTGAATACCAGAGGGGGGGAGGAAGATCAGCGCTGGAGGAGAGGCATGCCTGAAAGGGTGAGGTGCCGGTGAGAAGGTCGGCCAGCACAGTAGTTCACCGGAAGGGAGATGTGCGATCGAGAAAGGGTCAGCCGAACGGGGTTGCGCGACTGGAGAATGGTCGGCCGAAGGGGGTTTCACGATAGGGGAAGGGTCAACCAAAGTGGGGCGGCACTGGCGATGCCACGCCGGCCTGGAGTAGGCGACGCCGGAGGTTACGGTAGCTGGTGGCGGCGACAGGTCGACCGACAATGGAGAATGGGGGTTTGTTGCACTGAAATGGGGAAGAATATTGGTTGCAACGGCGAAGGGCTGGAAATGGAGGAGGGTGCTGGAAAGAGGCTGAGGGCAGTGGTGCAGTGCGGGTCAGCAGGTGGAGGGGAGGCCGAGTCGGCCGACGGAGGGTGAGCAGGGAGGCGGAGCGCGGGTGAGGGGAGGTGAGAGCTCGAACCCAGATGCAGGGGGGGCTACTCGCGATAGGAGAAACCCGGGGGGGGGGGGGGGGGGTGCTGCGCTGCCCTAGGGAGAGATGGAGGGAGGCCGATTGCCGGTGGGTGTTTGGCTTGAGCGGGATTGATGTTGGCTGTTGCGTAGTAGGAGGAGGAGAAAAGGGAGTGGATGGCGGCGCGCAGGGGAAAGGAAGGGAAGCCGTATGGAAGGAGAAAAAAAGAGAGAGAGAAACCCTAGAAAATGGGAAAAAGAAATAAAGGAAAATAACTTAAAAAACCAAAACTAATAATATTAATAATAGTAGTAATAATAATAATAATAATAATACTAACAATAATAAAATTAAAAAAGTTAAATTTAATCTATAATAATAATAATAATAATAAGTTCAACATAATGATAAGGATATATACAATAATAATATTAATAACAATTTTAATTATAATAGTAACGATAAAGATAATTTTAATAATAATAATGATAAAAATATTCATTTTAATATTCCAAAGACATGCGGACTGTGTCGTGGCATGGGCGAAGCCACGCGGGGTATCCAAAACTCACTCCGCCCGGGTGCTCAGCGACGTCAACTCAAAAGTGAACGCTTTATAGAAAAACTCGAAAAACTCTTTCAGGATTTAACCTGAAACTTAGAAAAAATATTAAATTAAAATAACATAATAAAATAAAATGATAGTTAGTTCGGCGTGTGACACATCCGAAGAAAAACGGACACGCCTTATGCCTTACTTCATCACCATTGACATGCCAAAAGAAATATTGGATGTGGGTGAGGCACCAAAGGCCACCGTGACAACCACCCAGGATGAAGCTTGTCGGCGAACCACAAAAAAATGATCCCAATAAACCGAATAGGGAAATGAATGAATTTCTTGAGGACCCCACAATCGTTATACCCATTGAGTCATGGAGTATGACACCACCACACATGAGAATCTCAGTTCTTCTAGAAACTATTTTGGGTTGGGGAATTAGATGAGGGGATGGGACCTTGTTATGGATGGTGTACAGGGGGATACTGATTGATTAGGTGATTCTAAGATCAACTCTGAGATCATTTTCAGGAGGTTCGATTGTTAAATTTTCTTTCTTTATTATATATAAACTCTTTATATGTGGATATCTTAACATATTTATTTTATACTATATAGAAAATGTTATGGACTATTATATTGTTTTCTGTAATTAAATTTTAATATTATTTCTACTATTTATTATTATTATTTAGTCAATGATTTTGTATATTGATGGTAGTATGATTCTGAGTAAATCATCTCCTCAAATGTCTCCATGTCTTTTAACCACTATATGTTATTCTATTACATACGAGGATGTGCACATCGAGTCTTGTGGTGAACCTCCATTGGGGAGGGGTAATTTTGGTTGGGACATCACACAAAGGTGTCAACAATTTTTCCTGAGGATACCAAAATTAATAATTAGTAGTATATCTTTCTTCTGGAGATAAAATATGTCTCACGATTAAGAGAGTATATATAATCTGGAAAATTATTAGTTGTATCCAACATTGGGGATGTTATCACTCTATATATAAATTCATTCAAAATTTAATTCAATGAAATATATTTTTCAAACTTAGTGTATCAGAATAATAAATGCATAGACATATAATTATTCAAAGAATTCCACCAATGAATGTAATCTAATTATTTCATTAATAAGGATTTCTATATAATCCATTCATAGTGGATTAAATCGATGATACTATCTGGGAAGATGCATGCACCTTCTATTATTCATATGTTTTAATGGAAATCCAATAATCTCTCACATTGAATAAAATACAATAATGACCTTGTGGAAATATTTTCAACTCTCTGTGAATAAATCCAAAAACAATTTTTAGAAATTGAATTATTAATTCTCTTTATTTTATAAAAAGTATAATCTATGATACCTTGTGGTCTGTATTAGAATTGAAAAAAATTATTAAATCATATTTTTTTAGAAATAAAAAAATATAAGTATTTAAAAATGGATTAGTAGTTCTACTCAATTTAATATGTGATCTAGTTTGATCTGAAACAAAAAAATAAAATATCTATAAGAATATTTGCAAAAAAAGTTGTTTCATATATATCATATTCACCTTTGTATAATCACATATTCATTACCACTAGGATACCTCTAGATGTGGAACACATCATTCTAGTAAAGAATATCTCAAATTTCCTTTACATATGAATTAAATTGACAATTTTTATAAACACATGTACTATAATTTATCTAACAAAGGATAATATATCATGTCCACCATCTAATAAGAAAATAAAATTACATGTGACCAAATGTAAAATGGCCATCCATTTCCCAAATTACACTCAACCAATTTATATATGTCATTACATGTCATATATCTAAATAAATCATATTTTGGTTATGATTAATCGATGATATGATTTTAAAAATAGCCAATAAATACATATTATCTTTGTATTATTAAGTTATTTTGAAATGTATCAAAGAAATTTTATTATTATTTTAGGTATCCCTCCCACCTTACTAAATAAGGATTAAAAAACACCCATACGTATATCGATAACTATATAAAATTTTATTGGATAAACATCAATGGGTCATTCCATGTAACATTTCTTTAATTATTACCTATTAAATATATTATTTGTAACTCATATAAAACCCATTTAATTTTTAAATTGTTACATTAATTATAATATTAACATATCTTTGAAAATATTACTACTTCATGATCACTGTCAATTTGTTATAACAAAATGACGTATTTTGAGGGGATATTATCTTTCAAAAGTTTAGTTAAAATTAATTAAATCTCACATGAAAAAATGATAAATCGATATTTCATGTTTTATAAAACGACGATACATTATATAACCACTACATCAATATCATAAGTATCATATAAGATAATAACATAAATAACCTCACATGATGTTGCTATGATATTGGTTTTATTATTTGATCTAATACATTATCATACGTATCCAAACAATATAACATTACATTTCCACTACAAATGATCTCCCCTCAGAAATTCATGTTTCCAAGGATGTGTTTAATTAACTAGTGGAAATATGGTTCCTTTTCAATATAAATAGATGTATTATTTTCACAAAAATAATAAATAACCCATTTATTCTGGGAAGCTATCCATGTTCAGAGATGAACATTATTTACCAAATAACTTCCCTAAGAGTTGTTAATGTAACAATATAATATCAGTATTTTGATGAGTCCTCAAGTGTGGATTATTTTGAAATTTTCTAGTTTATTGATCCACCATTTAGGAAAAACATGAAATTACATTAACACATCATATCATCAATTTCATATTTGAAAAATCACCCCAATGTATCATATTACATAAATAACTTTTTATAAAAGAATGAAAAATATCATATCCACTATCCATTCCATTTACTTATAAATTTTTTTAATAGTAATATTGATTCTACCATAATAATTTGATTGGTTGATTCGTATAATTATATGATATTATGTGAAATTAGGAATGGTACATAACCTACTACACTTAATAGAACATATTAAGAGCTCATAAAAACACTATAAATTAATTCTATCACTCTATATGTTTCTGGAATAATTCTAATAATTGTTCTATATAACACTCGTAACCCCATAATTGAGTTATCCATACAATTCCACTTTTGAAAATTAAATATATATATCTCTTGACATATTCTGTGTATCCTCTTAGATATTTCGTTATAGATCACCATAAAATGTGTATATGTAGCTTCACCCTGGTCTTCTAGCAAGAATCATTTTCATAGAAACATCATCATAGATTGTATAGTCGAGATATATTTTTTCTAATAAGTAGTAAATAATCGACATAAAAATTATAAACTACACTATGATCCTACTAATCTAATTTTATACAAATGAACCATCTTAATATTTGGGGAATGTAAAATTTTTTATTGCATCATCAGGCTAGATATTCAAAGTAAGAAAAGTCTTCTTATGTTCATTGATGGATTTTATTAACTTACACACCATATTAGTTCCATTTGTATCATAATACACATTGGGATTCATTACATACACATAATTGACTAAATATATTACATGTAGAGTGGTTTTGAATGGAAAATGTTATATATCATAATCAAAATGATCTATAGTGGAATTAATGTTTTTTACCAACTTATTAATCAAAATAGGGGAAATGTTTTCTTCATATTGAGTACCATAAATCAATTTGAACCCCTTTTCACAAAGATTAATTTATTGGCAGACCATATAAAATCTATATTTGGCTTCTTACTAATAACCCAATTGAAATATTGGGGTTTTACACTATTATGGGAATTTATCAATTTAGAGACTCATGTAGTTTATATGGAGTACGACATATATTTCATGTATTTTAATCATTATGAGAAGTAGAACTCTCAATGTAATTATGGAATGTAATAAGTTCATCTTAAATGAACATTATCAAAATTTCATTCTCCGTGAATATTCTATATTTATAGTTTCCTCAAAAAATCTTTTATAACAATAGTGTTCTTTTGTTACATCAGTAATTTCTTCATCCACAACTCCTTGTGGATTTGTGTAAATTTCAATATCTGCAACAATGATTCATTTTTATATTAAAATTATGGATCATCATCATTTACTCAACTAAAAACTCAACCAATGTTATCCTTGTCATGGAATATATTACATCAGTCTACATAAACGTTTATCCACTAGGTTTATTAGTGATATAGACTATAACTTCATTGAAATAACAAAGAATAATCCTTTCTCATAAATGGAGTCATTGTTATCATAATATAATATTCAAGATATTTTCTTCGTAACCCTAAATCATAAAAATATGAATTTTGGATACAATGATATTATACTTACAATAATGTGTTCCATTTATATCTTATGGTGTTCAAACGATCATATCCCCCTATAAAATGTAATTTTTTTGAAAAAATTATTTCAATATTTCATACTATTTTAATAATGATAGACCCATATAATAATTTTTATATAATGATAATTTTTTTTATATTTAAACGTTAATTATTAAATCAACATTGATGAGCTGTTTCAATGAAGATAATTGTTGAAACCCCATACTCTTTTATATTATTTTTATTAGTTCTAGAAAATAATGTCATAACTATGATATTGTAAAATAACAATCATGATTTATAAATATATGTTTCACAGTGTATTAAAATCACTGATGGTATCTATTAGAGATATATTAATTTTTAACATTTTAGGATATATGAATCATTTTTTAAACAAAATAATTTCACAACACCTTTAATTAATTAATATGAGTCTATAGGATGGAAATAATGAAATTTTAGATGTTTATATATTTAAATAATTTTTTATATAATAAATGAAAATAGGGGTATACCCATCCAGGGGTGTAGGTTATAAAGGCTCAAAATAAACATTCAAAATCTATAATATCTATATAATAACCCAAATTTTTTAATCAATCTAAAAAAAAATGTCGAAATTTCATGAAATTGGTGAGAATTTTGAATGTAATATGTAAATGGTATTCTAATATTTTTAATAATAAATATGGGTCATTTATTATTCATTGTTATTATCCAAATAATTCCACTTTATAGGTTTGACTATTTTTAATGGCATAGTGAATCTTTGAAATCATAATTTTAAAAGAAATTAACCCAAACTATAACAGAATATTTAATTATTTTTTGTTTCATCATAGTATTTTATTGATTAAATGTATCATATTTATTTTTTGAATTCAATATTTAAATATAACATATTCTATAGTCTTATGTGGTTGAATATTATCACGAAAATAACATTGAATCATTATTCCATGAATGCAACGTTGTACATTTAAGTCAATGATTTATAAATACCTTATTAATCTATCAACATTAGTCATCAATATTTTCTTTTTCCAATGAAACATGAAAAAATAAATATATCCAAGATATTTAATTATTTATATTTTTATATAGGCACATGACATTGTACAATATCTAAAGAAAGGATAGTTGTAAATACATAGTACATTAGTAAAAAATTAATTATTTACATCTATGAGTAATTGAAAATATGTTTTTTCTTCTCATTTATGTTTTCTCATATATTATTATCTATAAAATAATCCATTAAAATTATATCATCCTTACAAATCACTCCTAAATATAAAAAATAATCATTAATAAAAAGAACTTCAATATTTTTATCATCTAATATGTTATAATTTCATTGGAAATTCATTATTATTCAAAAATAAAAAATTAGAGTGTTTTAATTTTATTTATCCTCTCTCAACGAATTAACATAATCATTATAATACTGGACATAATTAATCACTATTTATATAATGTTTAATTATCCATGAAAAATCCAACGAACAAATTGAAGATGAATTTTTTTTAATATTTTGTTCTAAATAATTCATTATTAATCAACCATGGTTAAAATAATCATTTGCGAATGAATAAATTGTTCATGAATTGATGAAATAATTAGATATTTCCAAAAAAACTAATTACTTAAAATCATTTGGAGTCTTACGAGGTAATGTAATCTAGCATTTATAATTTTTTGATAAAAGTAATAATACATTCAAATAAAAACATATCATCTAAATACATATGAATAAATGTGTATATTTTAATTAAAAATTCACATTTAATTATATGTCCTATTTTATCCATACATACTTTATTTCCTATATATTAAACTATATTTTTTCATATACAATCAGCCTCTTCCAATCACTCCCATTACATAGACCAAGTAACATGTGTCTGTATTGTTTGTCTGTATGTATTGAATTTGTTTCAAAAACAATAATAATTCATATCTTCATAATGGAATCTATTTATTGGGATTTTTATTATATAATGACATGATGAAAGAGAACTATTATACTATATTTCATTTTATGTTAAATTTAGTTTAGAAAAAATATATGAATTCTAATATAATCAAATTAAAATAATATGAATTAAAACAAATAATAAATTAGAAATAAATTATTATTATAAAATACATATTATTTCATTAATATATAACATAATTTCTAAATCATATGTTTTTTTTGTAACATCCCCCAATTCACTAGTCTCTCCTACGGTAAAATAAAATTGTTATGGGACCTCAAGTATGGCTCATAATATTTCATAAGCTACCAAATAGATGCAGCGGTGTGATAAATATAGTGGGGATACTATATACCCCGGTATATAGTCACAAAATAGCATAAAACACAATAATAATATATATCATATTAATAGAAAATATTAGAAAATGTAAAATATATAATTCGGAAGTAAATGAGTAACCAAAAAACCAATAATAATGAATTATGTAATGATAAGTTGAAATCAATATAAATTTCAAATTGATTTAATTCAAAAAAATGAACAAGAAAAAACAAAAATAACCTTAAAACACAATAGTCCTAACCCCATGTTGGCCTCATATCTAATATCATTCCCATCCAATATGAAAAAATAATCAATATAGAGCCCTTTCATCTAAAAAATATGCATCAGTGTAATCTTCTTGGGTACCAAATGGAGGCCCGAATTGGGTGTGACTAAAACTCAGTAGGACATCACCATTACATCTAATGAAAACTAGTTTTATAAAATGTTAAGAGATAAGGAGAAACATATGTGTGTTATTTAACAAAATTATTATAAAACTCAACCAACTTGCTTCCACACCATACTACAATATCTCATAGAATATAGCACCACCATAGAAACCATAAAAAATCCATAGTGTACTCACAGTAATCGACTAGAGCCCTATTTTTGATCATTTTAGCATTGAGGAATTTCCATCAATATAATAATTTTAGCATCCACATAATATCCACCTTTATATGAATTTTAAAATGAATCTGGGTGAAGCCTGCTATATAAGAATTACAACATGAAACTAGGACAAGCCTGATATTTGACCATTACAGCATAAACTAGTCTATGTCTGTTAAATATGATTTACAACATGAAACGGGTCCAATATAGTTATATAAGCATCACAACATAAAACTGGGAAAATCATAGTATATTAATAGAATATAATGAAACATGCACATGAATATTATATATGAATTATAGCATGAATGGAAACACATATCATTATTCAAAAGAAATCCCAATGTTCTATAGATATTTATGAAAATTAATAATTTTGTTTAATGATTTACTCGTCAACAGGTATACACATGTCATGTCATATCACCATTGAATCCAAAGGGATATAAGGAAAAGTCCAATCCATGATTTTTCAAGAACAATAATTAAATTAATAAATTTTTGAAAAAAATAAGCGCCATCCCAATATTTCACAAATAGTTTAAAATAAAATGACCATATTGTTAGGTCATAGAAAACATACATTAAACTAGTAACAAATGAAATGCCTCTATCTAGATCCATCAACATGAACAAAAGAATAAAATATAGAATAAGGAAACTATATAATACAAGATTAATTTCAAAACCTGATTCAATTTTAGTAATTGGATTCCGCTACCACAAAAAATAACAATAGAAGATCAGGGAAAACATTATTTAAAAAACTCAAAATGGATTCATTACTTGAATTAGGTATCCAAAATGATGGAATGAGCTCTAAAATTTCTATAAATAACCTCGTATCTAATGGAGGAGAAGTTCTATCTGACTTGAATAAAATCACTTACGCACCATTGAATAAAATTGGCTAATACTAATAAATTCATTAAATGTAAAATCATTATATGATGTGTAATTATATATTTCATGGCATGTTTAAATACATTTTTCCACAGGTGAATTAAATATTTCTAAAACATTACATATAATGTAATGAAGATTCAGGGCATGTAACTAGTTCATTCCACTACCCTGTTCACAACCATCATTATTTTCATTTTATATGCCTTACAATAGTAACATATCATGTAACACTTTAACATGTTGTGTAAATGACCAACAGTGAGGTTTTAAACTACTGTCCAAAAAAATACCCAACCTCACATGATTCCATCCAAACTCATTTGAACCCCTCATAAAATCATTGTACACATTTATACATAGACTGTATTAATTTTAGAAAATATCCCCTAATATTAGGTAATTGCTCTTGAAAAATATCACCATCACATAATGATACCCAACCGATATGGATTAATGAAAATAAAATGACGAAAAATAGGTTTGATGAAATAAAAGAGGGGGAATAACTAGATATGGATTGGATATTTAATCCTCAATAATATATAGTAGCTTATCCCCCAGCTACTCCATGCATCACTATAGGTTCTCTGTGAATATGAGTCACCACAACGCCCAAACATTACACACACTTTACCAGATATCCTTCTAAACATTCCCATTGGAATACTACCCTCATCTTCCAAAAAATTCTTACACCAAATATATTTTTCATTTCTATCCATAATATTTCTCATATGGTATTAAATGGAAACATAAACACCATGATTATGGTACCAAATTTCTACAACATGAGAAGCTTCAGGATGTTATCTCTATAGCTAAAAAACGTGAAGCATGGAACAAATGGGACTACAGTGCTATAGAAGGGCTAATCAGTATTCCATTGGGCCAACCCTTTCCACTACCTCATGAATCACCAAAAAAGGGCACACTCTGTCCATGTTTTTTAATATTACAATGAACCATCAGAGAAAAATCCCAAAATAAAATCTATTACAAAACATGGACTCCATAAGTCGTATCTAATAGTCAAAATAATATTTCCACCAACTCTACATGGTCAGCAACCACTTTAATATCTAGAAAGCCTTTTTATATTTCCTTCTCACAAGATTAGGTCTATCAAGTAATGACTCTCCAACCTCCAACCGACAAAGAGCTGAACAACATAGCCTTCCATGAAAATATGTTAATGGTTAAATATGTATCGATGGCTATAATATGTTATTGTATACACACTCTATGAGTTAAATATTATTATCCCAGGAACAACCTCAATCCAAAAAATATTCTTGAAATATATCCTTCAGAACCTGATTAGTCTACTCGAATCTCCCATCACTTTATTAGTATTAGGCCATACATAGAAGAAATTGTGATCCCAGAGCCAGTAAATAACATTCTAAAACTGATATGTGAAATAGGAATCACAATAAAAAATTATACTCCTAAAAACATCATTCAATCAAACTTTCATTCATTCATAATTACTACGTACATCATTAACATAGAATGTTCATTTTATAATAATGAGGATCAATAAGTTTTTTGACAATATTTAATCAAATTTACCGCATAATTCATATTAGTTTTCTTTGGAATCCCTATGAAACAATAAATTATGACATCATCCAATTTCAACATTGTATGGGGAAGGGGAAACGAAAGCATAGTAAGTGTCTGGTGCTCGACAATCACGTGTTTAAAGGTGATTCATTTTTTCTTGTATCCCACTAACTATTTGTCCATTCATTAAAACTAGTATTTTCTATGAATATATTCATAAATTGTAATAATTTTTGAATGTAACTCCCATCTATATTCATGAAACACTAGCATAATACACCCAAATATGACCATAAAAACTCATACTCAGTCATAGAATTTATGAGAATCAACACTGCCATGAGACTATCCTGATGGTGTCTCCCCAACCATATAAGATCTATATCATAAGTAATACCTCACTATTAAGATACCTCTATACCTTGATATACCCTATAATCATGTGTATGATAGATATCTACATCATATACCCTCATCCCTAACACTGTAGAACATCTTGGTGCTTTTCTGTAATGAGTTTCATCATCCATAACTCATCACAAGACTCCCACACTACATCCATATACATCATTTTTTAAATGAAATCCTATATTTTCTTTCACATCGTACGCCTATAAGAAAAATAGATGTTAATAGTATATAGACATTCAACCAACCTCCTATTCAAAATATTTAGGTCATATTGAAAAAAATTATACCATCCATGCTTGCATTTTGTGTAGACTAATTATTTATCATCCAAAAGAAAATTTCTCTAGAATCATAAGACATTTACCACAAAATTTAAATTTATATCATGAGTATGATAATTACACATTCATGATATCTACTATCTAGAGACATTAGTAACCAATTGATCCACCTAAATTAGAACAAATTTGAGTCAAACTATAGATGCATCAAAGTAAATGGAAAATGATTTACCCGATATAGGAGAAGTGAGGATTGGTGCTAATGTGAAATCTCACTTTAGCTACAAAATATCTCTCTCACAATCATCTCACCAAACATGATTCAACACTTTCATGGTAAAAAATTTCATCACTTCTACTATACTAGATATTTCATGGGTAAGGCATTAACAATATCTTTCCATCATCAAAAAATTCTACATCTAGAAGACATTATTAGGTCACTCAAAAGATACCAAAGTTGAATCATTATCTTGGTCTACTAATATTTCCACAATCAGATGACACTACAAATGAAGTTCAGTTTATCAATTATTAAAATGAATTTTGTTATATTTAAAAAAATTTGATTCTATCTCAATGTATTGATGAGTGTTTCAAGATGTTTTTCATGATCATCTACTTACTTGGAGTACACTAAAATATTATCAATAATAACTACCAATAATTATCGAGAAAAGATGATATATCTGACACATTATGGCACCAAATTTGGCTGATGGGTTCATCTGTCCAAATTGGTTGACTACAAAATGATACATGACATACATTCTATAAATTATGTATGAGGTATGTTTGATAGCCTCACCCTAAAATGGTGGAATCATGATCTCAATCCAAACATAGAGAAGATCCTAGAAGCAATCAGTTAATCAATGATATTTTCAATACAATGAAGGTGATACTGGTTTAGGAGAGTCATCTGGTTCAATCACGAATTATTCAAAAGGAAGACCAAATTCCCACCATGGGCCTTTATAGTGTACTGAAATAGAAAATCCATGGGTGATTTACTTAGATATATTATTCATTTAGCTTCTAGGTCATCTAATTAAACATTCATCCCCTAAATCATTTTCAGTTCCATACAATAAGGATAGATTGAAATTGGTTATTCTCCAGAATCCAACTCAATCATGATATCATTCTTTCTCTCAAGTTGAATTCCAATGGACTCATCTGTGATGATTTTATAAAAAAGGACTAACACTAGTGGAAAAGTATCCTACTTCATTTGACAATCATAAAAAAATTAAATTGATATCTAATAAATAATACAATCAAATCTACAATGACATGGTCCTACATAACTAGCTTAATGATCTCAATTACAGTAGTGAGAGTATTAATCTCTATATAGAAATTTAAATTAAAATATCTCTAGTAAAAGTCCATATGAACATTGTTTATAACTAACCTATACATTCGAACAATAAAATAAAAACCTTGCGTTTCTAGCAAAAAAAATCTCCAATGGAATGGTAAGAACTAATTTATAGACAACACACCTTATGAGAATTGAAATTTGTGGACTATACTCCCACCATTGTATTGATGGTCAAAACTACATCCACACTATCAACAACCAAGAAAAAATCAATTTTAAAATTAGAAAATAAAATTAAATTAGTTTCTGTTGTAGTGAAAAAAATGAAAGCAGGGGTAGATGAAACAAGATTTATACTTTTGATGGTAGAAGGTCCTGTAAAGACACTATCCGGACCATTCTATATTGTGTGATGTTGAATATCCCCTCTACATAGGGATCCAGTATGACTGACATTCTAAATTACCAATTCCTAGTAAATTTAATTCAATATAGGGTATCACATCTTCATCCTCGACCAGATAATCTAGTGGAACTACAACTACCTATCCACATAGGGGTATATGTGTCCTTCCAAAGCTATGGTACTTATCTTGACTAACATTGACTAATATAATGCATGAAGATCTTATAAAAAAGATGATGGTGACCCAATGGATCACATGCATGATACGTTAACATAGGGTATGAAATCGGTTGCCACAAGTGTCCAAAAATTCCACATAGATAACATTATATTGGATCATGGTCTTGATGTGTCTTCCCACAACCCTAAAAACTCTTCCAAATGTTAACATGGACAAAAAAGTCATTGAGTCTTTTCATGCCTCTATAATACAAACTAAAATTTCATCATTCTGAAACAACCTAACCAATTATATGGCCCTATCTAAGATTTCCTTCCAATATGAGTGCCCAAGTAATCACATTTGAAAAGATACTCAATAGAAATACGTTCACATATGGTCTAATATCATTGTGAAGACCATCATAAAAACATATCTCTCTATAAATCTCATCATTATATAAATATGATTCAATGTGTTATATGTCAGTGAAACATCTAGTGTTGTCCATCAAAGACTATCCTCTTGAATCTAGGACCTGAACTTTTGAGCCTTGTCATTCCTCAATGTATCTTGATAGAATTGTTTCAAGAACATACAAAATTACCCTAACAATATAACTCTTATTAATTATCTCCGTGCTCTAGAATATCCCACTGACACATCAATGGTCCACTAATCATATACGCAACAATATTCACCCTCTTGTGTTTTTGTGTCCCCTGAATCCTGAATATCATATGGAATAAATCAAAGAATATCTCATATATTTTGTATCCTCTATCCCAATTGAATGTTGTATGATAATATAGATAAAAATCCCTCATCATATGACATGACACGACCCTACCGGTCTCGAGCCACAACTACCCCATACCCACCTCCATAGGCCAAGGGCTGGCAACAAGCGGTGAAGGCATAACAATCTCGGGGAGGCCATTGCCTAAATACTTGAACAAACACACAAAACCCCCTGAATGTATAATTTTAGAGTAATAAAGAAAACCAAATGACAAACAACTATAACCCAACCACAATCATGCGTCAACATCTGAATAAAAAAAGTAAAGTGTTGAAATGTACTGACAAGACACTGAACAAAAAAAAGGAAAAAACATGCGCCCAACCCGAAAGGTTCCCCAACCCAGCAATAGGTAAACAAAAGTAAACAACATGTGATTCTCAAACCTGAATGTCCTACTACGACCACTAAATGTATCCCAAGCTATTATGTCCTCTACGTTCCTCTGTAGTCTCGATCGACCTGTCCGCCATCCACAAGGGCACACAATGTGCGGGCAAAGGCCAAGCAGGGGTGAGTATAATGATACTCAGTAAGATGCCTCAAAAGCATGAGGGAGAATCATAGTAGGTACTAAAATGGTGAGAAGTAGAAAGAATAGAGAATGGTGAAAGAGTATATTAAATACAGTGAAGCTCAACCCAACAAGCAAATGGAAGAAGGATCGTTCGACAAATAAGAGCTACACATGGAAAGAACGTGGCATACCCCACCTATCTTCACCCCTCCTAGAAAGATAGTAACTAAACCCAAGGAGGGGGAACAGAATTTGGGTGTGTATATATATATATATGCTCAACAAGAAACTATAATGAGTGTGTAAGGGGATCTCTATCTCCAAGATCAACTCGGGAAAAGTCGCCAAACAGTTATAAGGATATCCATCACTAATGCCCAAACATATCACAAGTCAAATCTGTCTCATCAATGAATCGCACAACCAAGGATCCCTGTTCAATAACGACAAAGAAAACTCACTAACTAACCTCATAGATAGGGCAGAGTCTGAAAGAAGTCATATAGTGAGCCACTACCCAGCCCCACTGGAGGGAAAACCCTAAAAGGTTTTAAGGTGACCCACTGCATAGCCCTGCTGGAGGGTAAACCCTAAAAGGCTATCTCGTGACCAACTTCCCAGCCCTGCTGAAGTGTAAACCCTAAAATCAATGGATAACCAAATGCCCTTCCCTACTAGAGGGTAAAACCTACGGTCAATGGGTAACCCATTACCCATCCGTACTGGAGGGTAATTTATGATATGTTGATGAATAACCCACTACCTAGCCCCAGTGGAGTGTAAACCCTGAACTGGTCTGATAACTCCGCACTGACTGAACCTTCTCTGGGTGTCGCTAACATCATGACTATGCATTCGGTCAGAGTGCGTCAAAGGGATCACCAACCAACTCCCTTCCATGTTTCCACATTCAATGAGATCCTGAAAGGGGCTCCGCACATCCAAACAGATTACATCGTTGTAATCCTCATGGAAAAAACTCGAAATAGACTACTTACTCGCTAGAAAATGAATCCCGACCAAAAAGTAATTCAACAACACTTTATCCCCAAACGACATCTCATGGGGCCCACACCTAGGTCTCGAAAGAGGTTGGGAGAACTACACCATCACGATGATCTTAGAAAAACATGCTGAAATGATTACTCATTCGCCCCGAACGGACGTCTGATGAAAAAGTCACAAAACAATGCTCACAATTGAAAAGACGACCTATGGGGACCATGCCTCAACTCCTAATTTGATGCCTAAAACTGCACAAGACAACTTCATCTCGACGTCAGGGTCACAATGCCGCTGACAGTACCTTAAACGGACACCGTATTAGTTCGCGCTGTCCAAAAAAGAGAATCCCAATGAGGTACTTAACAAGCGTAACATGCCACTGAGCCACCATCTTGGGAATTAAAAATCACTTAGATGATCTGAAAATCTCCGTCTCGAGCCGAGGATTTTCCTCACATAGACGACACATAAAACGGACATACGATTTTCAAATTAGATGTGTTTAAATGCCTATAGATGGAGACGGGGTGGGCCGGACCAGTTCAGCCGGTCAACCCCCCGGCAGACCAGCGGTCCGCGACTCAACCACCTGGACTTCCCGGTCCACAGAAGCCCATGGTCTACCACACGGGCCGCGCCGCATCACCCAGACTAGCATGAGCCGGTCTGGCCTTTCTCTCGTGAGACCTGCAATACGTGGGTCTCAGTCTCCCTCCGGGGTCGCGACAACCCAGATCTTCACCCACACCACCGACAACCAAGGAGCGCCCTGTGTCGGGCCGCCAGCCTGGACCGCCTGTGCCGACCGCCAAGACCCGCTGTGCCGACTGCCTGACAGCCCTGAAACCACTAAAAAACCAATGGTTTGGATAGAAAATATCCCGGGGCCACCCCATGGTCCCCGTAACCCGGTCTTTCGATCTAATAAGAGCATTAGAAAGCTCGGATAGAATCCTACGCAACCATGGGCTTCACTCAATAGGAAAAATGCATTTTGACACAATGAATTTCATTTGAAGAGGTCGAATAAATTAAAAACGAAAATAAATGTAACATCCCAAGTAATTAATGAATAATAGATATTTTATCTATGTCTATTAATGATTAAGATAGTGTTATAGAGGATTAAAATGAAAATAAATACAATCTTATGCATGGAATACAGTAATATTCTTAAAAGATTGTTTTACTGCCTTTTGATGGCAAACCATTTTTGAATCTATATTTTGACAATTTTATAAACTATGTTTGTTAAAATAAACTTATTCTTTATTATTGGGACATAAAAATTTACCTTGTGTGAATTTTTGGTATTTTTCTAGACAATGTTCATTTTTTAATGAATAGTGAAAAATACCGCATTTTACATCAAAACTGCTTTTTAATCTAATTTATTTATATGATTAGATTATCTTTTGAATTGGTCTTAATGTGTAATATGAATATATTTTTACCATTTTATCCAACGGTGGTCATTGGAATCAATTTCACTTTGAAATTAGACTTAAACTGGTGTCAATCTTTTGATACTTATTGTTTTGTAAAAACACGCTATTTTCTATGGCAGCAAGAATTAATTATTAAATTAATTAATGTGACTTATATGATTTGAATTTTGTAAAATAGACCTCATTTTTGAATTCGGAATATCAAATATAGCTTAGGGTGAATTTTTGGTAATTTTCTGAAAAACTTCAATTTTTGATGAATAGTGAAACCACTAAGTGGTAATCAAGCAAACTGATTTTTCAGTTAAATGAAAGTTTACCACTAATGTGTATTGAATTTTGAAAATCCTACATACATGGTTTTCATTAAGAAGTAAAATGTGGTTCAATGTGATTAAAATAATTTTTTGGTGAATAGTAACTTATTAAGTTCTTAATCGCGATTAGTGGTAATTGGGGTAGTTTAAGGTATAAATAATGCTTTAATAATAGTAAATTACCTAGAAACATGTCCCAACCTTATTGGTTATGTCATGGCCGACCAATAAAATCCATGGGTCAACTTGGGGACCCCATGGAGACACTTTGGTTTGGAAATGACATAAATAACTTTTTATTAAATGTTAAAGTAAAAATGACACAAACAAGAGATGTTTTACGAAAACAATTTTTACATGGGGTTATAAAGATCAGATATTTGATTATAAATAGTCATTGGAAAGATAAAAAGATTTCCTACATCATAGTAGTTTTTTTATAATTTTTATACATTAAATAAATTAAATTATTTATGACATAATAATGATGCAGCGATGACATCATTATTTGACGATTTAAATAAAATGGAAAGATAATGTAAAATCTATGAACTAAACATGTCCAAAACTTATTGGATGAGTGGATTTCGAAGTCTTATCACCTTATCCATGAATTATATCAATGTGGGACCATTTGAAACCGAAACACATTTTCAAATAAAGTAATATTTCTTTACTTTCCAAAAGTGCCCCTCCTCTCCTCTTATAAAAGGCCCCCACCTCTACCTCATTTCACACACTCCTCAAGCCTTTGGCTCGGCCAACCCCAGCCCATTTACTCTCTCCACTTCCCTCTCCTCATCCTAGAGGATTCCCTTTGGGCAGAATCCTTTCAAAAGAAGCCTTTTGGCTCAAATCAAAAGGAGTTACACTTTTAAAGGTAATTCATTCTCTCATGTTCATTTGTTTTATTTTGCTTCTCCAACCCCCTAAACTCTTTTTATTTACTTATTTTGTAACAACACCAGTATCTTAAATATACAAGGATGTTGTTATAATATTTATTTGAGCTACACTCTCACACAACTACATCAAATGGTTAAAGAACATACGGTTTCCGTGGATGGCGAAATTCTGCCTCCCGAAACGATGATTGTTCAACACTCATTTAACACCTTAAAAGGTGGCCATTATGATGTCACTATTTTTATTGATGATATATAATATGTTTATGTTTTCCTTAATCTTCTGTTTTTTTCATTTTTGGCATACCTTTATGGTTTCCATTATGGGTAAACACGATATCTTCATTTTAGGAAGTGCGGACTACCGCCCCCTGAAAGTGATTTGATTCGTTAATACCATATGTGGGATGTGTAAAGGATAAAGTTAATGATATTATATATGTTATTATACTGGAATTATAATATACTCTTATATCATTATGATTCCATTCCAGAAAATATGAAATAGAAATGGAAGTAGCGTTAATGCGTACGTACGACTTACCGTCTCCATGAACGGTGCATTTCATTTCTTACCTCTAAATGATTATGTAATATTATAAATACATGTATGTACTGGATATATATGACATATATGATATCTATATCATGAATACCATTCTGGATATAATGAACCTTTGACCAAATTAGCAACATGTAAGTGTAAGAAGTCTATTTTTCACTTAAGAATCAAATACCGACAAAATGAACATTATTAACTTAACTGATTACATGATGTTCATAACATGGTATAAAAGGAATAATGATCTTTAAAAAGATTCATAAGCAAGTAGAGATTAACTCAAGTTTATTATTCAGGAGATTAAAGAACGGTCGGGTCATGTCGGATACGAGGTATGGGACTTCGTCTCAATCTCCTTTCGTTGAGGCATATTTTATTTTATACACAACATTCTTTTATACGGTGTATAAACCCCTTTGACTTTTATGTTTATTCAAAAGGAATCTTTTTTATACGAAGCGTTTACTAAACGACAAAATGGAATGTTTTTGTCGTACGTATTCGGCGACAACGACTTCTCCGCCGTCGTGACCGTTATTTGAGTTTCGGCTTCCTCTACAAGCCATACCTTCTTTTTAAAAGAAAAATAAATACCATGTTTTACTTTTCTTTTATTTTAGTATTGAAAATGATTTTCATAATGTTTTTATATCAATGTGTTGTATTGATATCTCGTGATTGAAATGTGGAAATTTTATGTTTCCTTTATTCGTGTTTTATGTGATATGATTATGTTATGGTTCTTGGGCATTATTATGAAGACGGGCGGTTCCGTGATAAACTAAGGGCGGGTGAGCCCGTTATAGCTCTCCAATGCATTGGGTAATGCGAAGGAGTGAAACGTTAAGGTTTATCCGAAGATATTTTAGGGAATATACTGTGATGGTTATTCCAAACATAACCAAGAGGGTTACTCCCTATGTAAGAATGTTATGAATGCCTCAAGTTACCTTTATGTCTTATGATTTCTATGATTTATTCATGATTTTATGAGGTATGTTAAAGTGCCTATGTTTTATGGGTAATGTATGATTTCATTCTTATGTATATATGAACTCATGTTTCCTTTCCATGTTTTTTTTATAACCCATACTGAGTTTTTATGCTCATCCCAAGTTTTTGAAATGTTTTTCAGAGGTCAAGGGAAAGGTACATGATAAGATGATAGAGTCAAGGATGTGTCAAGAAATAATCCATGTTTTATTTTAAATGTGTTTCCATTGATGGGAATGAAGAATACTATATTTATGTAACCACTTTGTTTATATGTGGAATGTAATGCAACTTTTATGATCTAATTCTCTAAAACTCTAAACCGGAAAAGTTCCTCAACGTGTAATCTTGTAATAACTCAAGATTAAGTAAGGTTTAAGGCTGGGGACTTATAGTTGGTATCAGAGGTCAGTTTAGATAACTTTAGGAGTTATAATTCTATTAAATGATTATCCAAAAATATATTTTTTTTCGAAATGATATAGCATTTAAAGATTACCATGTTGCTTCTTCTAAGACATGTTTGTTCAGAATGGTTTTCTTCAGAGGAAACAGGGAAGCAGTGCTAGGAAGGCATACAGAAGGAAATAACCTTCCGAATCAGCATCCTGAGATGGTCGGAATTGGAACTGAACAGTTTGTTGCAGTGATGGTACAGTTGACTCAAGCGATAAATGGCGGTGGTATCCATACACGAGATCAGCCAGACCAACCGCAGAGGAACATGTCAGTGGTGGAACATTTCATGAGGCAACATCCACCATCATTTAGAGGATCATCTGACCCTGTGCTAGCTGAAGGGTGGATTAAATCACTGGAGAAGATTTTTGATGTCATGGGGTGTTCAGACAATCAAAAGGTTAGTCTTTCTATTTACCGTTTGGAGGGTGAAGCAGATCAGTGGTGGTCTATGGTTAAAAATATCAGGGATGCCGAAGAGATTGATGCTCTTGACTGGGATGAATTCAAAGGTATGTTTCTTGAGAAGTATTTTCCTAAGGCTATTCGACTTAGGATGGAAAAGCAATTCTTGGAATTGAGGCAAGAGGAAGACTTAGTGGCTGCCTATGAAGAAAGGTTCACTCGATTGGCAAGGTATGCTCCAAATTTTATCCGGGACCTTGATAGTAAAATCAATCGTTTTTACTCAGGATTAAAGCCAAAGTATCGAAGGGGATTAGCTTCTCGTGAGTTTAAAAGTTATGAAAAGCTTGTTCGATGTGCTGAGAAGGTGGAAATGGAGTTTGCCGATGACCAAGTTTTCTATAACAACCAGCAGAAGAAGAGACCGAGGTGGCAGGAGTAAGGTAAGAATTCTTCAAAAAAGTCTGATGGTAAGAGAACTAAGTTTCCAGTTTGTGATAAATGTGGCAAAAGGCATGCTGGGGAATGTCTTCTGAATTCTGGGAAGTGCTACCGATGTGGTAAGATGGGACATAAGGCTCATGATTGCACTGAAAAGGATCAAGGTGAAGGTAAGAACAAATTTGATTTACAGTTAGTGAAATGTTATAAGTGCAATGAGATGGGTCACTATGCAAATGAGTGTCCGACAAGGAGCTTGAGTGATAGGAAGCAGTTAGACTACAAGCAGAAAGGGGTGGTGAGATCCTTTGCAACTACTTCAGCAGATGTCGGGCCATCAAATGAAGTTGTATCAGGTACTTTGTTTTTTCAGATTATGCCAGTGTGTTGTTTGATTCGGGGTCTACACATTCGTTCATCTCTGAAACCTTTTCTAGTAAAATGGGAATACCATCTCAAGAAATGACTCCTGAACTTTTGGTAAAAACACCTGGGGGTAGTGTCGAGGCAAAAAGAATATATAAGAATCTTCTTATCCTTATCTGTGGAAAGAACCTACTTGCAAACCTTATAGTTATACCTCTAGTAGAGTTTGATGTTATCTTGGGTATGGATTGGCTCTCTATTTACCATGCTAAGATTGACTGTAGAGATAAAGAAGTTTCTTTTCAGAAAGACTTTCAGTTTGTTTACAAGAATGAACCCTTACTTTTGATAACATATCAAGAGGCCGAGAAACTTGTGAAAGATGGAAATGAATGTTACCTTGCACACGTCGTTGAAAAAAAAGGAACTGTTCAGATTAATGATGTGCCATTGGTAAATGAGTATCCTGATGTTTTTCCTGATGAGTTTCCTGGAATAATAGCAGATCGGGAAGTTGAGTTTACTGTTGACTTAGTTCCTGATGCTAAGCCAATTTCAAAACCCCCTTATCGAATGGCACAAATTGAACTTTTAGAGTTGAAGGAGCAATTGAAAGATTTATTAGAGAAAGGTTTCATTAGACCTAGCACATCACCATGGGGTGCTCCTGTTTTATTTGTTAAAAAGAAAGATGGTTCTATGAGACTTTGCATTGATTATAGAGCCTTGAATAATATCACTGTTAAGAACAAATATCCTTTGCCTCATATCGATGATTTGTTTGATCAGCTCCAGGGAGCTCAGTTTTTTTCAAAGATTGACTTGAGATCGGGGTACCATCAGCTGAAGGTTAAGGAGGCATATATTCCGAAGACCGCGTTCCGTACGAGATATGGCCATTATGAATTTGTAGTAATGCCTTTTGGGCTAACCAATGCACCTGCTGTATTCATGGACTTAATGAATAGAATTTTCCATGAGTTCTTGGATAAGTTTTTGGTGGTTTTCATTGATGATATTTTGGTGTTTTCTAAAAGTAAAGAGGAGCATGAAAAACATTTAAGGGTTATCTTGCAAACCTTAAAAGAAAAGAAATTGTATGGGAAATTCAGAAAGAGTGAGTTTTGGTTGCAACAAATTTCTTTCCTTGGTCACATTGTTTCTAAAGATGGAATAACTGTTTATCCTGCAAAAACAAAAGTTGTGGAAGAATGGCCAAGACCCACAAATGTAACCGAGATTCGTATCTTACTTAGTTTGGCGGGCTGTTACCGAAGGTTTGTTAGAAATTTTTCACGGTTATCTAGTCCAATGACTAAGCTAACTCGGAAGGGTGTTAAGTTTATCTGGACAAAAGAATGTGATGATTGTTTTCAGGAATTGAAAAGAAGATTGGTGGATGCTCCAGTTTGGGCACTACCTTCCAGGAATGGTGAGTTTGTTATATACAGTGATGCTTCATTGAAAAGACTTGGTTGCGTCCTAATGCAGAATGATCAGGTAATTGCTTATGCTTCACGACAGTAGAAAACTCATGAGGTAAATTACCCTACACATGATTTGGAATTAGCTGCTGTTGTTTTTGCTTTAAAAATTTGGAGGCATCATTTGTATGGAGTAAAGTGTGAAATATATACCGATCACAAAAGTTTAAAGTATATATTCACTCAGAAAGAGTTAAACATGAGACAAAGGAGATGGCTGGAATTAATCAAGGATTATGATTGTACAATTCATTACCATCCGGGAAAAGCAAATAAAGTGGCTGATGCTTTGAGTCGAAAAAGTAATGCTTCATTAACAATGTTGCGTTTGGAACGTGATCCTTTGGTTAAGGATTTGATGAACTTTAGCATAGAAGTTGTTGGTGCAGGAAGTCCTTCTGTTTTGTTTCAGGTATCAGTGAGATCATCTCTATCAGATAGAATCAAGCAAGCACAAAAGCAAGATAGTGAGTTGCAGAAAAAGGTAGAGCTGGTTCAGAAAGGTAAGTTGCTGGAATTCAACATTGATAATGATTGTGTTTTGAGATTTGGGAAGAGATTGTGTGTGCCTTGTGATTCACAGTTGAAGAGAGAGTTGTTATGTGAAGCTCATAGTTCTCCGTTTTCAGTTCATCCGGGTAGTACTAAGATGTATAGAGATCTGCAGGAGTATTACTGGTGGGATGGAATGAAAAGAGATATTGCTGATTTTACTGTGAAGTGTTTGACTTGTCAGCAGGTTAAAGCAGAGCGGCAGTTACCGAAAGGGACGCTTCAGCCATTACCAGTGCCAGAGTGGAAATGGGAGAATATATCCATGGACTTTGTTGTTGGATTACTGAAGACATCTCGAGGTAATAATGCAATCTGGGTTATTGTTGATCACTTGACCAAATCTGCTCATTTCCTTGCTATACGAGATACTTTCTCTCTTGATCAACTTTCCCATTTGTATCTTAAAGAGATAGTCAGGTTACATGGAGTTCCTCTCTCCATTGTATCGGATCGTGATCCCAGGTTTACTTCTAACTTTTGGAAAGGCCTTCAGAAGTCGTTGGGTACTGAATTAAATTTTAGTACATCTTTTCATCCTCAATCAGATGGGAAGTCAGAACGAACAATTCAGACATTGGAGGATATGCTACGAGCTTGTTCGATGGATTATCAGGGAAGTTGGGACCAACATCTTTATTTGGTTGAGTTTTCATATAATAAAAGTTTTCATTCCAGTATACAGATGGCACCATTTCAGACATTATATGGGAAGCGGTGTCGAACTCCATCTTTCTAGGATGAAGTGGGTGAAAGGAAGTTGATGGGACCAGAATTGGTAGAAGAGATGGTAGAAAATGTTCAGCTGATTCAGAAGCACAAGAGAACAGCTCAGAGTAGGCAGAAGAGTTATGCGGATCACCGGAGGAAGGATCTATCTTTCGAGGTAGGTGATCATGTTTTTCTCAAGGTTTCTCCTTGGAAAAGTGTGATGAGATTTGGTAAGAAAGGAAAGTTGAGTCCAAGGTTCATTGGACCATACGAAATTCTGGAAAGAGTTGGACCAGTTGCATACCGAGTGGCTTTACCTCCGAGTTTATCTCAGGTACACAATGTTTTTCACGTTTCGATGTTGAGAAAGTATATGCCAGATCCATCTCATGTTTTGAGTCCAGAGGTAGTTCAGCTGGAAGAGAACCTATCTTATGAGGAACAACCGGTCCAGATTCTTGACCACAGGGAGCAAGTGTTACGGAATAAGGTGATTAAGCAGGTAAAGGTTTTGTGGAAAAACCACATGATTGAAGAGGCAACATAGGAATCTGAAAATGCAATGAGGGATAAGTACCCCCATTTATTCGATAAGTAAATAAATTGCGGGGACACAATTTTCTAAAGGGGGGAAGGATGTAACATCCCATGTAAGTAATGAATAATAGATATTTTTATCTATGTCTATTAATGATTAAGATAGTGTTATAGAGGCTTAAAATGAAAATAAATACAATCTTATGCATGGAATACACTAATATTCTTAAAAGATTGTTTTACTGCCTTTTGATGGAAAACCATTTTTAAATCTATATTTTGACAATTTTATAAACTATGTTTGTTAAAATAAACTTATTCTTTATGATTGGGACATCAAAATTTACCTTGTGTGAATTTTTGGTATTTTTCTGACAATATTCATTTTTTTAATGAATAGTGAAAAATACTGCATTTTACATCAAAACTGCTTTTTAATCTAATTTATTTATATGATTAGATTATCTTTTGAATTGGTCTTAATGTGTAATATGAATATATTTTTACCATTTTATCCAATGGTGGTCATTGGAGTCAATTTCACTTTGAAATTAGACTTAAACTGGTGTCAATCTTTTGATACTTATTGTTTTGTAAAAACACGCTATTTGCTCTGGCAGCGGGAATTAATTATTAAATTAATTAATGTGACTTATATGATTTGAATTTTTTAAAATAGACCTCATTTTTGAATTCGGAATATCAAATATATCTTAGGGTGAATTTTTGGTAATTTTCTGAACAACTTCAATTTTTGATGAATAGTGAAACCACTAAGTGGTAATCAAGCAAACTGATTTTTCAGTTAAATGAAAGTTTACAACTAATGTGTATTGAATTTTAAAAATCCTACATACATGGTTGTCATTAAGAAGTAAAATGTGGTTCAATGTGATTAAAATAATTTTTTGGTGAATAGTAACTTATTAAGTTCTTAATCGCGATTAGTGGTAATTAGGGTAGTTTAAGGTATAAATAATGCTTTAATAATAGTAAATTACCTAGAAACATGTCCCAACCTTATTGGTTGTGTCATGGCCGACCAATACAAGCCATGGGTCAACTTGGGGACCCCATGGAGACACTTCGGTTTGGAAATGACATAAATAACTTTTTATTAAATGTTAAAGTAAAAATGACCCAAACAAGAAATGTTTTACGAAAACAATTTTTTCATGGGGTTATAAAGATCATATTTTTTATTATAAATAGTCATTGGAAAGCTAAAAATATTTCATACATCATAGTATTTTTTTTATAATTTTTAGACATTAAATAAATTAAATTATTTATGACAATATAATGATGCAGCGATGACATCATTATTTGACGATTTAAATAAAATGGAAAGATAATGTAAAATATATGAACTACACATGTCCAAAACTTATTGGATGAGTGGATTTCGAAGACTTATCACCTTATCAATGAATTATATCAATGTGGGACCTTTTGAAACCGAAACACATTTTCAAATAAAGTAATATTTCTTTACTTTCCAAAAGTGCCCCTCCTCTCCTCTTATAAAAGGCCCCCACCTCTACCTCATTTCACACACTCCTCAAGCCTTTGGCTCGGCCAAACCCTACCCATTTACTCTCTCCACTTCCCTCTCCTCATCCTAGAGGATTCCCTTTGGGCAGAATCCTTTCAAAGGAAGCCTTTAGGCTCAAATCAAAAGGAGTTACACTTTTAAAGGTAATTCATTCTCTCATGTTCATTTGTTTTATTTTGCTTCTCCAACCCCCTAAACTCTTTTTATTTACTTATTTTGTAACAACACCAGTATCTTCAATATACAAGGATGTTGTTATAATATTTATTTGAGCTACACTCTCACACAACTACATCAAATGGTTAAAGAACATACGGTTTCCGTGGATGGCGAAATTCTGCCTCCCGAAACGATGATTGTTCAACACTCATTTAACACCTTAAAAGGTGGCCATTATGATGTCACTATTTTTATATATGATATATAATATGTTTATGTTTTCCTTAATCTTATGTTTTTTTCATTTTTGGCATACCTTTATGGTTTCCATTATGGGTAAACACGATATCTTCATTTTAGGAAGTGCGGACTACCGCCCCCTGAAAGTGATTTGATTCGTTAATACCATATGTGGGATGTGTAAAGGATAAAGTTAATGATGTTATATATGTTATTATACTGGAATTATAATATACTCTTATATCATTATGATTCCATTCCAGAAAATATGAAATAGAAATGGAAGTAGCGTACATGCGTACGTACGGCTTACCGTCTCCATGAACGGTGCATTTCATTTCTTACCTCTAAATGATTATATAATATTATAAATGCATGTATGTACTGGATATATATGACATATATGATATCTACATCATGAATAACATTCTGGATATAATGAACCTTTGACCAAATTAGCAACATGTAAGTGTAAGAAGTCTATTTTTGACTTAAGAACCAAATACCGACAAAATGAACATTATTAACTTAACTGATTACATGATGTTCATAACATGGTATAAAAGGAATAATGAACTTGAAAAAGATTCATAAGAAAGTAGATATTAACTCAAGTTTATTATTCAGGAGATTAAAGAACGGTCGGGTCAAGTCGGATACGAGGTATGGGACTTCGTCTCAATCTCCTTTCGTTGAGGCATATTTTATTTTATACACAACTTTCTTTTATACGGTGTATAAACCCCTTTGACTTTTATGTTTATTCAAAAGGAATCTTTTTTATACGAAGCGTTTACTAAACGACAAAAGGGAATGTTTTTGTCGTACGTATGCGGCGACAACGACTTCTCCGCCGTCGTGACCGTTATTTGAGTTTCGGCTTCCTCTACAAGCCATACCTTCTTTTTAAAAGAAAAATAAATACCATGTTTTACTTTTCTTTTATTTTAGTATTGAAAATGGTTTTCATAATGTTTTTATATCAATGTGTTGTATTGATATCTCGTGATTGAAATGTGGAAATTTTATGTTTCCTTTATGTATGTTTTATGTCATATGATTATGTTATGGTTCTTGGGCATTATTATGAAGACGGGTGGTTCCGTGATAAACTAAGGGCGGGTGAGCCCGTTATAGCTCTCCAATGCATTGGGTAACGCGAAGGAGTGAAACGTTAAGGTTTATCCGAAGAGATTTTAGGGAATATACTGTGATGGGTATTCCAAACGTAACCAAGAGGGTTACTCCCTACGTAAGAATGTTATGAATGCCTCAAGTTACCTTTATGTCTTATGATTTCTATGATTTATTCATGATTTTATGAGGTATGTTAAAGTGCCTATGTTTTATGGGTAAAGTATGATTTCATTCTTATGTATATATGAACTCATGTTTCCTTTCCATGTTTTTTTTATAACCCATACTGAGTTTTTATGCTCATCCCATGTTTTTGAAATGTTTTTCACAGGTCAAGGGAAAGGTACATGATAAGATGATAGAGTCAAGGATGTGTCAAGAAATAATCCATGTTTTATTTTAAATGTGTTTCCATTGATGGGAATGAAGAATACTATCTTTATGTAACCACTTTGTTTATATGTGGAATGTAATGCAAGTTTTATGATCTAATTCTCTAAAACTCTAAACCCGAAAAGATCCTCAACGTGTAATCTTGTAATAACTCAAGATTAAGTAAGGTTTAAGGCTGGGGCCTTATAATAAATACACGAGCCTAACTCACAGGGCGTAGCCCGTCGCTTCACCGATGATCTGCCAGAGCCGCCACGCCTTAGAGAGGTGGGGAGAGGATCTTGATGCTTTTTGAGAGGGATCCCCTTGAGAGAGACAAATGAGGAGGAGGAGGAGGGGTGGGGGAAATATTTAAATAGAGAAACACATAAAACACCCACCAGTTGGCTCCGTACCCAGACTTTC
The DNA here is from genome assembly GCA_963277665.1 of Viscum album. Classification (NCBI taxonomy): domain Eukaryota; kingdom Viridiplantae; phylum Streptophyta; class Magnoliopsida; order Santalales; family Viscaceae; genus Viscum; species Viscum album. The sequence goes on from OY728131.1 coordinate 1,128,665,533, forward strand.
TGCGGAGTCGAGGAGAAGCCGCCTCTAGGCTAAAATCCACATTCTGAGCATAACATTGGTCTTATAATTTTAATCTGTGTCTCCATTCATAAGTTGTAAAGTTCAGGCCTGAGGCTGCTAAATTACGAAAACTCCCCTGGTGGTGTTTTCCACAGAAGGGACACACAAATGATAGTTACACCCCTCCTAGGGTAAAAGGCATGCTCCGGACTCAACGGTGCCCTCAGTTTTCCCATATGAGCAACCATTTAGGAGTTATTATATTTATTTGGCATATCTAGTGTGAACGCACATAAAATTTAATTTCGGCCACACCGGGGCTCGAAATCACACGCCGTCTGAATGCCCTACTTTGGAATAACATTAAGAAAATTTCAAAGTATTATAGGCTAAAAACCTGAGTTCTTACATCATTACCTCCTTCATGATTTTCATCCCCAAAAAACAAAACTACAAAAACAACTCGGGATACTGATCTAGCATCTCGCTCTCCCATTCTTAGGTGCTCTCTTGCACCCTCCCGTTCTGCCACAGCTCCCGAACCAAAGGGATGGTCTATCCACGCCATTTCCTCTCTTTTATGTCCTCAATTTACACTGGGTGCTCTGGAAAGGTGGCTCCATCCTCAATATCCACCTCTCCTAATTCAATAATGTTCATGGGTTTGTGCACGTATTTCCTCAGCTGCAACACATGGAAGACGTCATGCACCCTCTCCAGCTGTGGAGATAGAGCAAGATGGTAGGCAAACTCACAAACCTTATGCACAATCTCAAATGGCCAAATAAACCTCGGGGTTATCTTGCCTCCATGGCTGAACCTCTGTGTTCCTTGCCGCGGGGAGACCCTCAGAAAAACATGGCCCCCCTGCTCTAACTCTAAAGGCCTATGACGACGATCTGCATAGGACTTCTATCTGCACTGAGCCATCCTCATCCCCTAACGAATGACCTACACCTTCTCCGTTGTCGCCCACACCAACTCTGGGCCCACGAGGGAGGTCTCCCTGACCTCCGTCCTACACAACAGTGACCTGCATCATCTCCTGTAGTGGGCCTCATAAGGTTCCATGACAATAGTAGAGTGTTAACAGTTGTTATATGTAAAATAAACCCAGGGTAGGTGATCCTCCCAGCATAGGCCAAAGTCTAACATGCGCGCCCTGAGAATATCCTCCAATACATGGATAGTGTGCTTGGTCTTCCTGTCTGTCTGCGAGTGAAAAGCTATACTCATCCGTAGCTAAGTACCAAATGCCTCCTACAGGCCTCGCCACATTCGAGATGTAAACTGCACGTCACGGTTGTAGATGATCGTCGAGGGTACTCCATGAAGGCGGATGATCTCCTGAACATACATCTTCCCTTGACTCTCCATCAAGCTCCACTCCCTGATGGCAAGGAAGTGCGCCGACTTCCTAAGTCGGTCTACTGTCACCCAAATGGAATCGTGGTCGTTCGCTGTGTGCGGAATCCCTGGGACAAAGTCCATAGATACACCATCCCACTTCTAGGATAAAACAACCATGCCAAAACTTTATGCCCAGCCGTCACCTACTGACAGGTAAGGCACAAAGAAACAAACTCAACTACACTCCACTTCATGCCAGACCACTAAAACCACTGCTGATGGTCTCTGTACATTTTCACTACACCAGGATGTTCAGCCATGGGAGAAGTGTGGAATTCCCGCGTCACCTCCTACCGCATGTCCACTGGTACTACAACACGCCCCTAGAAAAGGATCGCATGATTCCTTCCTTTAGAATACCCATCTGGTGCATCAACTGTGGAAATCTGATCATACAGTACATCGCTGTCGACATCCCCCAGCAACGACTCTCTCAAACGCTCAAGGAGCGAAAGAGCCAACACCATCGACTGTAGAAAATCCGTACCCTCATGCTCCACCAAGATCAGCCATAGGGAAGCCAACTTCTCTAATGCTTCCCGCACTAACCGAGCCAGAGACTTCCTACTAAGAGCATATGCTACTAAATTTTTCTTCCATGGAGTGTAGGCTATCTAAAAATCACTGTCCTACAAAAACTCCATCCAGCGCCTCTCCCTCAGATTTAGATCCCTCTAAGTGAAGATGTACTTGAGTCTCTAGTGGTCTGAGTAGAGCAAAAAATTCTCATCTAGAAGATAGTGTCTCTATAAACTCAAGGCGAAGACCACCGCTTCCAGCTCCAAATCATGAGTTGCATAATTATGCTCATGGGGCCTCAACTACCTCTACCCATATGAAATCACTGCTCACTACTACATCGGCAAGAACCCGAGCTTAGCTCTTGAAGCATCGTATTACACCATGAACTCAACGCCCTCCTCTGGTAGTCACAACACTGGAGCACTAGTCATCCTCTGTCTCAACTCCTCGAAGTCCTTCTGACCCTAATCAGTCCAGGTGAACGGTCGTCCTGTCTGTGTCAATGCGGTCAAAGGGGTAGAAATCATAGAGATAACTTCCATAAACCTCACGTAGTACCCTTCCATAATAAGAAAGCTCTACACCTCTGACACAGTATTGGGTGGATCCCATGTAGGCACTACCTCTATCTTTGTGGGATCTATAGAAAATCCCTGCTCTGTAATGACACTCCCCCGAATGTGAACCTCATGAATCTAGAACTAACACTTCGGGATCTACCCATATAGCTGGTGATCTCAGAGTTTGTCTAGGACCATCCTCAAATGCTCCAAATGCTCCTCTTCTGATGTAGAGTTGATGATTATGTCGTCAATAAAGAATATCACAAATAGGACCAAGTACGACTGAGTGATCTGGTTTAATAAATCCATGAAAATGGATGGGGAATTCTTCACGCCAAAGGGCATCACCAAAAAATCGTAATGTCCATAACGACAATGGAAAGACAACATCAAGATGTTAGCCTCACGAACCTCCAACTGACGGTAGCCAGATCGAATATCAATCCTAGAGGACCACTTCTCACCTCTCCACTAGTCGAAGAGGTCATCGATCCTTGGAAAAGGGTACTTGTTCTTTTTCATTACCTAATTCAGGTGATGATAATCCACAAAATCCATAGATTCCATGTGCCCTTTTCAAAAACAAAACAGGAGCTGCCCAGGGGGAGACACTGGGCCTGATGAATCTATTATCATGAAGGTCCTCCAACTGAAGTTGTAGCTCCTGAAGCTCTCTGGGTGCCATCTGATATGATGCACATGATATCAGGGCAGTACCTGGTAGCAAGTCAATGCATGAACTCTATCTCTCGCCTTGGAGGTATTCCCATGACATCATCAGGAATGAAGGCCATGTATTCCTATACACGGGTAGGGATCCAGGTGCATGTAGAGTCTGATGCTCTGGGAGCCATGCTCGCGAACTGATGAGAAAAAGGTTGTGGTCTCCTTCTAAGAGTACCCGCCTCCTCTTCCAAGAGGACTCGTTCACCAAGGATGGTGAACCTCGTCCCATAAGAAAACATGCCTCTAACCTGTCTGGGACGATAGTCGATCTGGGCGTGAACCATAGAAATATAATCCATGACTAAGATGACATCATAAGGTTCCATCATGATGGAGAGTAGGTCCCATTTGAAACTCCCTTCTCTGAATGATAGTTCACACTATCTACAAATAAATTTCACCAACGAGGCACTTCTCATAGGAACATCAAGGCTAAGTGCAGGCATCAATGCCTCTATTGGAAGCTCCAACTCCCGTACAAAAATTAGCTATATAATGGAGTGGAAGGTGCATGTGTCTACTAGTACCGAAGAAAGCGTACAGTAAACAGAAAGCGTACCTCGAACCATCTGGTGTGATTGGTGGTCACAAACACCCATATACAAAAGCTGTCTGTGGCCCCTATTGCCAGCACCCTAATCTAGACGTGGGCCACTCGGCGTGTAACATCCCAAGTAAGTAATGAATAATAGATATTTTTATCTATGTCTATTAATGATTAAGATAGTGTTATAGAGGCTTAAAATGAAAATAAATACAATCTTATGCATGGAATACACTGATATTCTTAAAAGATTGTTTTACTGCCTTTTGATGGCAAACCATTTTTGAATCTATATTTTGACAATTTTATAAACTATGTTTGTTAAAATAAACTTATTCTTTATGATTGGGACATCAAAATTTACCTTGTGTGAATTTTTGGTATTTTTCTGACAATGTTCATTTTTTTAATGAATAGTGAAAAATACTGCATTTTACATCAAAAATGCTTTTTAATCAAATTTATTTACATGATTAGATTATCTTTTGAATTTGTCTTAATGTGTAATATGAATATATTTTTACCATTTTATCCAATGGTGGTCATTGGAATCAATTTCACTTTGAAATTAGACTTAAACTGGTGTCAATCTTTTGATACTTATTGTTTTGTAAAAACACTCTATTTGCTCTGGCAGCGGGAATTAATTATTAAATTAATTAATGTGACTTATATGATTTGAATTTTGTAAAATAGACCTCATTTTTTAATTCGGAATATCAAATATAGCTTGGGGTGAATTTTTGTTAATTTTCTGAAAAACTTCAATTTTTGATGAATAGTGAAACCACTAAGTGGTAATCAAGCAAACTGATTTTTCAGTTAAATGAAAGTTTACCACTAATGTGTATTGAATTTTGAAAATCCGACATACATGGTTGTCATTAAGAAGTAAAATGTGGTTCAATGTGATTAAAATAATTTTTTGGTGAATAGTAACTTATTAAGTTCTTAATCGCGATTAGTGGTAATTAGGGTAGTTTAAGGTATAAATAATGCTTTAATAATAGTAAATTACCTAGACACATGTCCCAACCTTATTGGTTGTGTCATGGCCGACCAAGACAAGCCATGGGTCAACTTGGGGACCCCATGGAGACACTTTGGTTTGGAAATGACATAAATAACTTTTTAATAAATGTTAAAGTAAAAATGACACAAACAAGAAATGTTTTACGAAAACAATTTTTTCATGGGGTTATAAAGATCATATTTTTGATTATAAATAGTAATTGGAAAGATAAAAAGATTTCCTACATTATAGTATTTTTTTTATAATTTTTAGACATTAAATAAATTAAATTATTTATGACATAATAATGATGCAGCGATGACATCATTATTTGACGATTTAAATAAAATGGAAAGATAATGTAAAATCTATGAACTACACATGTCCAAAACTTATTGGATGAGTGGATTTCGAAGCCTTATCACCTTATCCATGAATTATAGCAATGTGGGACCTTTTGAAACCGAAACACATTTTCAAATAAAGTAATATTTCTTTACTTTCCAAAAGTGCCCCTCCTCCCCTCTTATAAAAGGCTCCCACCTCTACCTCATTTCACACACTCCTCAAGCCTTTGGCTCGGCCAACCCCTGCCCATTTACTCTCTCCACTTCCCTCTCCTCATCCTAGAGGATTCCCTTTGGGCAGAATCCTTTCAAAGGAAGCCTTTAGGCTCAAATCAAAAGGAGTTACACTTTTAAAGGTAATTCATTCTCTCATGTTCATTTGTTTTATTTTGCTTCTCCAACCCCCTAAAATCTTTTTATTTACTTATTTTGTAACAACACAAGTATCTTCAATATACAAGGATGTTGTTATAATATTTATTTGAGCTACACTCTCACACAACTACATCAAATGGTCAAAGAACATACGGTTTCCGTGGATGGCGAAATTCTGCCTCCCGAAACGATGATTGTTCAACACTCATTTAACACCTTCAAAGGTGGCCATTATGATGTCACTATTTTTATACATGATATATAATATGTTTATGTTTTCCTTAATCTTCTGTTTTTTTCTTTTTTGGCATACCTTTATGGTTTCCATTATGGGTAAACACGATATCTTCATTTTAGGAAGTGCGGACTACCGCCCCCTGAAAGTGATTTGATTCGTTAATACCATATGTGGGATGTGTAAAGGATAATGTTAATGATATTATATATGTTATTATACTGCAATTATAATATACTCTTATATCATTATGATTCCATTCCAGAAAATATGAAATAGAAATGGAAGTAGCGTTCATGCGTACGTACGGCTTACCGTCTCCATGAACGGTGCATTTCATTTCTTACCTCTAAATGATTATGTAATATTATAAATGCATGTATGTACTGGATATATATGACATATATGATTTCTACATCATGAATACCATTCTGGATATAATGAACCTTTGACCAAATTAGCAACATGTAAGTGTAAGAAGTCTATTTTTGACTTAAGAACCAAATACCGACAAAATGAACATTATTAACTTAACTGATTACATGATGTTCATAACATGGTATAAAAGGAATAATGAACTTGAAAAATATTCATAAGCAAGTAGAGATTAACTCAAGTTTATTATTCAGGAGATTAAAGAACGGTCAGGTCAAGTCGGATACGAGGTATGGGACTTCGTCTCAATCTCCTTTCGTTGAGGCATATTTTATTTTATACACAACTTTCTTTTATACGGTGTATAAACCCCTTTGACTTTTATGTTTATTCAAAAGGAATCTTTTTTATACGAAGCGTTTACTAAACGACAAAAGGGAATGTTTTTGTCGTACGTATGCGGCGACAACGACTTCTCCGCCGTCGTGACCGTTATTTGAGTTTCGGCTTCCTCTACAAGCCATACCTTATTTTTAAAAGAAAAATAAATACCATGTTTTACTTTTCTTTTATTTTAGTATTGAAAATGGATTTCATAATGTTTTTATATCTATGTTTTGTATTGATATCTCGTGATTGAAATGTGGAAATTTTATGTTTCCTTTATGCATGTTTTATGTGATATGATTATGTTATGGTTCTTGGGCATTATTATGAAGACGGGTGGTTCCGTGATAAAATAAGGGTGGGTGAGCCCGTTATAGCTCTCCAATGCATTGGGTAACGCGAAGGAGTGAAACGTTAAGGTTTCTCCGAAGAGATTTTAGGGAATATACTGTGATGGGTATTCGAAACGTAACCAAGAGGGTTACTCCCTACGTAAGAATGTTATGAATGCCTCAAGTTACCTTTATGTCTTATGATTTCTATGATGTATTCATGATTTTATGAGGTATGTTAAAGTGCCTATGTTTTATGGGTAATGTATGATTTCATTCTTATGTATATATGAACTCATGTTTCCTTTCCATGTTTTTTTTATAACCCATACTGAGTTTTTATGCTCATCCCAAGTTTTTGAAATGTTTTTCACAGGTCAATGGAAAGGTACATGATAAGATGATAGAGTCAAGGATGTGTCAAGAAATAATCCATGTTTTATTTTAAATATGTTTCCATTGATGGGAATGAAGAATAATATCTTTATGTAACCACTTTGTTTATATGTGGAATGTAACACAAGTTTTATGATCTAATTCTCTAAAACTCTAAACCCGAAAAGATCCTCAATGTGTAATCTTGTAATAACTCAAGATTAAGTAAGGTTTAAGGTTGGGGCCTTATAGTTGGTATCAGAGGTCGGTTTAGATAACTTTAGGAGTTAGAATTCTATTAAATGATTATCAAAAAATATTTTTTTTTTCGAAATGATATAGCATTTAAAGATTACCATGTTGCATCAACTAAGACATTTTTGTTCAGAATGGTTTTCCGCAGAGGAAATAGGGAAGCAGTGCTAGGAAGGCATACAGAAGGAAATAACCTTCCGAATCAGCATCCTGAGGTGGTCGGAATTGGAACTGAACAGTTTGTTGCAGTGATGGCACAGTTGACTCAAGTGATAAATGGCGGTGGTATCCATACATGAGATCAGTCAGACCAACCGCAGAGGAACATGTCAGTGGTGGAACATTTCATGAGGCAACATCCACCATCATTCAGAGGATCATCTGACCCTGTGCTAGATGAAGGGTGGATTAAAGCACTGGAGAAGATTTTTGATGTCATGGGGTGTTCAGACAATCAAAAGGTTAGTCTTGCTATTTACCGTTTGGAGGGTGAAGCAGATCAGTGGTGGTCTATGGTTAAAAATATCAGGGACGCCGAAGAGATTGATGCTCTTGACTGGGATGAATTCAAAGGTATGTTTCTTGAGAAGTATTTTCCTAAGGCTGTTCGACTTAGGATGGAAAATCAATTCTTGGAATTGAGGCAAGAGGAAGACTCAGTGGCTGCCTATGAAGAAAGGTTCACTCGATTAGCAAGGTATGCTCCAAATTTTATCCGGAACCTTGATAGTAAAATCGATTGTTTTTACTCAGGATTAAAGCCAAAGTATCGAAGGGCATTAGCTTCTCGTGAGTTTAAAAGTTATGAAAAGCTTGTTCGATGTGCTGAGAAGGTGGAAATGGAGTTTGCCGATGACCAAGTTTTCTATAACAACCAGCAGAAGAAGAGACTGAGGTGGCAGGAGAAAGGTAAGAATTCTTCAAAAAAGTCTGATGGTAAGAGAACTAAGTTGCCAGTTTGTGATAAATGTGGCAAAAGGCATGCTGGGGAATGTCTTCTGAATTCTGGGAAGTGCTACCAATGTGGTAAGATGGGACATAAGGCTCGTGATTTCACTGAAAAGGATCAAGGTGAAGGTAAGAACAAATTTGATTTACAGTTAGTGAAATGTTATAAGTGCAATGAGATGGGTCACTATGCAAACGAGTGTCCGACAAGGAGCTTGAGTGATGGGAAGCAGTTAGACTACAAGCAGAAAGGGGTGGTGAAATCCTTTGCAACTACTTCAGCAGATGTCGGGCCATCAAATGAAGTTGTATCAGGTACTTTGTTTGTTTTTTCAGATTTTGCCAGTGTGTTGTTTGATTCGGGGTCTACACATTCTTTCATCTCTGAAACATTTTCTAGTAAAATGGGAATACCATTTCAAGAAATGACTCCTGAACTTTTGGTAAAAACACCTGGGGGAAGTGTCGAGGCAAAAAGAATTTATAAGAATCTTCCTATCATTATCTGTGGAAAGAACCTACTTTCAAACCTTATTGTTCTACCTCTAGTAGAGTTTGATGTTATCTTGGGTATGGATTGGCTCTCTATTTACCATGCTAAGATTGACTGTAGAGCTAAAGAAGTTTCTTTTCAGAAAGACTTTCAGTTTGTTTACAAGAATGAACCCTTACTTTTGATAACATATCAAGAGGCCGAGAAACTTGTGAAAGATGGAAATGAATGTTTCCTTGCACACGTCGTTGAAAAAAAGGAACTGTTCAGATTAATGATGTGTCAGTGGTAAATGAGTATCCTGATGTTTTTCCTGATGAGTTGCCTGGAATAATACCAGATAGGGAAGTTGAGTTTACTGTTGACTTAGTTTCTGATGCTAAGCCAATTTCAAAACCCCCTTATCGAAGGGCACAAATTGAACTTTTAGAGTTGAAGGAGCAATTACAAGATTTATTAGAGAAAGGTTTCATTAGACCTAGCACATCACCATGGGGTGCTCCTGTTTTATTTGTTAAAAAGAAAGATGGTTCTATGAGACTTTGCATTGATTATAGAGCCTTGAATAATATCACTGTTAAGAACAAATATCCTTTGCCTCATATCGATGATTTGTTTGATCAGCTCCAAGGAGCTCAGTTTTTTTCAAAGATTGACTTGAGATCGGGGTACCATCAGCTGAAGGTTAAGGAGGCAGATATTCCGAAGACCGCGTTCCGTACGAGATATGGCCATTATGAATTTGTAGTAATGCCTTTTGGGCTAACCAATGCACCTACTGTATTCATGGACTTAATGAATAGAATTTTCCATGAGTTCTTGGATAAGTTTGTGGTGGTTTTCATTGATGATATTTTGGTGTTTTCTAAAAGTAAAGAGGAGCATGAAATACATTTAAGGGTTATCTTGCAAACCTTAAAAGAAAATAAACTGTATGGGAAATTCAGCAAGTGTGAGTTTTGGTTGCAACAAATTTCTTTCCTTGGTCACATTGTTTCTAAAGATGGAATAACTGTTGATCTTGCAAAAACAAAAGTTGTGGAAGAATGGACAAGACCCACAAATGTAACCGATATTCATAGCTTCCTTGGTTTGGCTGGCTATTACCAAAGGTTTGTTAGAAATTTTTCACGGTTATCTAGTCCAATGACTAAGCTAACTCGGAAGGGTGTTAAGTTTATCTGGACAAAAGAATGTGATGATTGTTTTCAGGAATTGAAAAGAAGATTGGTGAATGCTCCAGTTTTGGCACTACCTTCCAGGAATGGTGTGTTTGTTATATACAGTGATGGTTCATTGAAAGGACTTGGTTGCGTCCTAATGCAGAATGATCAGGTAATTGCTTATGCTTCACGATAGTTGAAAACTCATGAGGTAAATTACCCTACACATGATTTGGAATTAGCTGCTGTTGTTTTTGCTTTAAAAATTTGGAGGCATCATTTGTATGGAGTAAAGTGTGAAATATATACCGATCACAAAAGTTTAAAGTATATATTCACTCAGAAAGAGTTAAACATGAGACAAAGGAGATTGCTGGAATTAATCAAGGATTATGATTGTACAATTCATTACCATCCGGGAAAAGCAAATAAAGTGGCTGATGCTTTGAGTCGAAAAAGTAATGCTTCATTAACAATGTTGTGTTTGGAACGTGATCCTTTGGTTAAGGATTTGATGATCTTTGGCATAGAGGTTGTTGGTGCAGGAAGTCCTTCTGTTTTGTTTCAGGTATCAGTGAGATCATCTCTATCAGATAGAATCAAGCAAGCACAGAAGCAAGATAGTGAGTTGCAGAAAAAGGTAGAGCTGGTTCAGAAAGGTAAGTTGCCTGAATTCAACATTGATAATGATTATGTTTTGAGGTTTGGGAAGAGAATTTGTGTGCCTTGTGATTCACAGTTGAAGAGAGAGTTGTTATGTGAAGCTCATAGTTCTCCGTTTTCAGTTCATCCGGGCAGTACTAAGATGTATAGGGATCTGCGGGAGTATTACTGGTGGGATGGAATGAAAAGAGATATTGCTGATTTTACTGTGAAGTGTTTGACTTGTCAGCTGGTTAAAGCAGAGCGGCAGTTACCGAAAGGGACGCTTCAGCCATTACCAGTGCCAGAGTGAAAATGGGAGAATATATCCATGGACTTTGTTGTTGGATTACCGAAGACATCTCGAGGTAATAATGCAATCTGGGTTATTGTTGATCGCTTGACCAAATCTGCTCATTTCCTTGCTATACGAGATAATTTCTCTTTTGATCAACTTTACCGTTTGTATCTTAAAGAGATAGTCAGGTTACATGGAGTTCCTCTCTCCATTGTATCAGATCGTGATCCCCGGTTTTCTTCTATCTTTTGGAAAGGCCTTCAGAAGTCGTTGGGTACTGAATTAAATTTTAGTACAGCTTTTCATCCTCAATCAGATGGGCAGTCAGAACGAACAATTCAGACATTGGAGGATATGCTACGAGCTTGTTCGATGGATTATCAGGGAAGTTGGGACCAACATCTTTCTTTGGTTGAGTTTTCATATAATAACAGTTTTCATTCCAGTATACAGATGGCACCATTTCAGGAATTTTATGGGAAGCAGTGTCGAACTCCAGCTTTCTGGGATGAAGTGGGTGAAAGGAAGTTGATGGGACCAGAATTGGTAGAAGAGATGGCAGAAAAAGTTCCGCTGATTCAGAAGCACATGAGAACAGCTCAGAGTAGGCAGAAGAGTTATGCGGATAACCGGAGGAAGGATCTATCTTTCGAGGTAGGTGATCATGTTTTTCTCAAGGTTTCTCCTTGGAAAAGTGTGTTGAGATTTGGTAAGAAAGGAAAGTTGAGTCCAAGGTTCATTGGACCATACGAAATTCTGGAAAGAGTTGGATCAGTTGCATACCGAGTGGCTTTACCTCCGAGTTTATCTCAGGTACACAATTTTTTTCACGTTTCGATGTTGAGAAAGTATATGCCAGATCCATCTCATGTTTTGAGTCCAGAGGTAGTTCAGCTGGAAGAGAACCTATCTTATGAGGAACAACCAGTCCAGATTCTTGACCACAGGGATCAAGTGTTACGGAATAAGGTGATTAAGCAGGTAAAGGTTTTGTGGAAAAACCACATGATTGAAGAGGCAACATGAGAATATGAAAATGCAATGAGGGATAAGTACCCCCATTTATTTGATAAGTAAATAAATTGCGGGGACACAATTTTCTAAAGGGGGGAATGATGTAACATCCCAAGTAAGTAATGAATAATAGATATTTTTATCTAGGTCTATTAATGATTAAGATAGTGTTATAGAGGCTTAAAATGAAAATAAATACAATCTTATGCATGGAATACACTAATATTCTTAAAAGATTGTTTTACTGCCTTTTGATGGAAAACCATTTTTGAATCTATATTTTGACAATTTTATAAACTATGTTTGTTAAAATAAGCTTATTCTTTATGATTGGGACATCAAAATTTATCTTGTGTGAATTTTTGGTATTTTTCTGACAATGTTCATTTTATTAATGAATAGTGAAAAATACTGCATTTTACATCAAAACTGCTTTTTAATTTAATTTATTTATATGATTAGATTATATTTTGAATTGGTCTTAATGTGTAATATGAATATATTTTTACCATTTTATCCAATGGTGGTCATTGGAATCAATTTCACTTTGAAATTAGACTTAAACTGGTGACAATCTTTTGATACTTATTGTTTTGTAAAAAAACGCTATTTGCTCTGGCAGCGGGAATTAATTATTAAATTAATTAATGTGACTTATATGATTTAAATTTTGTAAAATAGACCTCATTTTTGAATTCTGAATATCAAATATAGCTTAGGGTGAATTTTTGGTAATTTTCTGAAAAACATCAATTTTTGATGAATAGTGAAAGCACTAAGTGGTAATCAAGCAAACTGATTTTTCAGTTAAATGAAAGTTTACCACTAATGTGTATTGAATTTTGAAAATCCGACATACATGGTTGTCATTAAGAAGTAAAATGTGGTTCAATGTGATTAAAATAATTTTTTGGTGAATAGTAACTTATTAAGTGCTTAATCGCGATTAGTGGTAATTAGGGTAGTTTAAGGTATAAATAATGCTTTAATAATAGTAAATTACCTAGAAACACGTCCCAACTTTATTGGTTGTGTCATGGCAGACCAAGAAAAGCCATGGGTCAACTTGGGGACCCCATGGAGACACTTTGGTTTGGAAATGACATAAATAACTTTTTATTAAATGTTAAAGTAAAAATGACACAAACAAGAAATGTTTTATGAAAACAATTTTTAAATGGGGTTATAAAGATCAGATTTTTGATTATAAATAGTCATTGGAAAGATAAAACGATTTCCTACATCATAGTATTTTTTTATAATTTTTAGACATTAAATAAATTAAATTATTTATGAAATAATAATGATGCAGCGATGACATCATTATTTGACGATTTAAATAAAATGGAAAGATAATGTAAAATCTATGAACTACACATGTCCAAAACTTATTGGATGAGTGGATTTCGAAGCCGTATCACCTTATCCATGAATTATATCAATGTGGGACCTTTTGAAACCGAAACACATTTTCAAATAAAGTAATATTTCTTTACTTTCCAAAAGTGCCCCTCCTCTCCTCTTATAAAAGGCCCCCACCTCTACCTCATTTCACACACTCCTCAAGCCTTTGGCTCGGCCAACCCCTGCCCATTTACTCTCTCCACTTCCCTCTCCTAATCCTAGAGGATTCCCTTTGGGAAGAATCCTTTCAAAGGAAGCCTTTAGGCTCAAATCAAAAGGAGTTACACTTTTAAAGGTAATTCATTCTCTCATGTTCATTTGTTTTATTTTGCTTCTCCAACCCCCTAAACTCTTTTTATTTACTTATTTTGAAACAACACCAGTATCTTCAATATACAAGGATGTTGTTATAATATTTATTTGAGCTACACTCTCACACAACTACATCAAATGGTTAAAGAACATACGGTTTCCGTGGATGGCGAAATTCTGCCTCCCGAAACGATGATTGTTCAACACTCATTTAACACCTACAAAGGTGGCCATTATGATGTCACTATTTTTATACATGATATATAATATGTTTATGTTTTCCTTAAGCTTCTGTTTTTTTCATTTTTGGCATACCTTTATGGCTTCCATTATGGGTAAACACGATATCTTCATTTTAGGAAATGCGGACTACCGCCCCTGAAAGTGATTTGATTCGTTAATACCATATGTGGGATGTGTAAAGGATAAAGTTAATGATATTATATATGTTATTATACTGGAATTATAATATACTCTTATATCATTATGATTCCATTCCAGAAAATATGAAATAGAAATGGAAGTAGCGTTCATGCGTACGTACGACTTACCGTCTCCATGAACGGTGCATTTCATTTCTTAACTCTAAATGATTATGTAATATTATAAATGCATGTATGTACTGGATATATATGAAATATATGATATCTACATCATGAATACCATTCTGGATATAATGAACCTTTGACCAAATTAGCAACATGTAAGTGTAAGAAGTCTATTTTTGACTTAAGAACCAAATACCGACAAAATGAACATTATTAACTTAACTGATTACATGATGTTCATAACATGGTATAAAGGGAATAATGAACTTGAAAAAGATTCATAAGAAAGTAGAGATTAACTCAAGTTTATTATTTAGGATATTAAAGAATGGTCGGGTCAGTCGGATACGAGGTATGTGACTTTGTCTCAATCTCCTTTCGTTGTGGCATATTTTATTTTATACACAACTTTATTTTATACGGTGTATAAACCCCTTTTACTTTTATGTTTATTCAAAAGGAATATTTTTTATACGAAGCGTTTACTAAACGACAAAAGGGAATGTTTTTTTCGTACGTATGCGGCGACAACGACTTCTCCTCCGTCGTGACCGTTATTTGAGTTTCGGCTTCCTCTACAAGCCATACCTTCTTTTTAAAAGAAAAATAAATACCATGTTTTACTTTTCTTTTATTTTAGTATTGAAAATGGTTTTCATAATGTTTTTATATCTATGTGTTGTATTGATATATCGTGATTGAAATGTGGAAATTTTATGTTTCCTTTATGCATGTTTTATGTGATATGATTATGTTATGGTTCTTGGGCATTATTATGAAGACGGGTGGTTCTGTGATAAACTAAGGGCGGGTGAGCCCATTATAGCTCTCCAATGCATTGGGTAACGCGAAGGAGTGAAACGTTAAGGTTTCTCCGACTAGATTTTAGGGAATATACTGTGATGGGTATTCCAAACGTAACCAAGAGGGTTACTCCCTACGTAAGAATGTTATGAATGCCTCAAGTTACCTTTATGTATTATGATTTCTATGATTTATTCATGATTTTATGAGGTATGTTAAAGTGCCTATGTTTTATGGGTAATGTATGATTTCATTCTTATGTATATATGAACTCATGTTTCCTTTCAATGTTTTTTTATAACCCATACTGAGTTTTTATGCTCATCCCAAGTTTTTGAAATGTTTTTCACAGGTCAAGGGAAAGGTACATGATAAGATGATAGAGTCAAGGATGTGTCAAGAAATAATCCATGTTTTATTTTAAATATGTTTCCATTGATGGGAATGAAGAATACTATCATTATGTAACCACTTTGTTTATATGTTGAATGTAACGCAAGTTTTATGATCTAATTCTCTAAAACTCTAATCCCGAAAAGATCCTCAATGTGTAATCTTGTAATAACTCAAGATTAAGTAAGGTTTAAGGCTGGGGCCTTATAGTTGGTATCAGAGGTCGGTTTAGATAACTTTAGGAGTTAGAATTCTATTAAATGATTATCAAAAAATATTTTTTTTTTCGAAATGATATAGCATTTAAAGATTACCATGTTGCTTCATCTAAGACATGTTTGTTCAGAATGGTTTTCCGCAGAGGAAATAGGGAAGCAGTGCTAGGAAGGCATACAGAAGGAAATAACCTTCCGAATCAGCATCCTGAGGTGGTCGGAATTGGAACTGAACAGTTTGTTGCAGTGATGGCACAGTTGACTCAAGCGATAAATGGCGGTGGTATCCATACACGAGATCAGCCAGACCAACCGCAGAGGAACATGTCAGTGGTGGAACATTTCATGAGGCAACATCCACCATCATTCAGAGGATCATCTGACCCTGTGCTAGCTGAAGGTTGGATTAAATCACTGGAGAAGATTTTTGATGTCATGGGGTGTTCAGACAATCAAAAGGTTAGTCTTGCTATTGACCGTTTGGAGGGTGAAGCAGATCAGTGGTGGTCTATGGTAAAAAATATCAAGGACGCCGAAGAGATTGATGCTCTTGACTGGGATGAATTCAAAGGTATGTTTCTTGAGAAGTATTTTCCTAAGGCTGTTCGACTTAGGATGGAAAAGAAATTCTTGGAATTGAGGCAAGAGGAAGACTCAGTGGCTGCCTATGAAGAAAGGTTCACTCGATTGGCAAGGTATGCTCCAAATTTTATCCGGAACCTTGATAGTAAAATCAATCGTTTTTACTCAGGATTAAAGCCAAAGTATCGAAGGGCATTAGCTTCTCGTGAGTTTAAAAGTTATGAAAAGCTTGTTCGATGTGCTGAGAAGGTGGAAATGGAGTTTGCCAATGACCAAGTTTTCTATAACAACCAGCAGAAGAAGAGACTGAGGTGGCAGGAGAAAGGTAAGAATTCTTCAAAAAAGTCTGATGGTAAGAGAACTAAGGTTCCAGTTTGTGATAAATGTGGAAAAAGGCATGCTGAGGAATTTCTTCTGAATTCTGGGAAGTGCTACCGATGTGATAAGATGGGACATAAGGCTCGTGATTGCACTGAAAAGGATCAAGGTGAAGGTAAGAACAAATTTGATTTACAGTTAGTGAAATGTTATAAGTGCAATGAGATGGGTCACTATGCAAACGAGTGTCTGACAAGGAGCTTGAGTGATGGGAAGCAGTTAGACTACAAGCAGAAAGGGGTGGTGAAATCCTTTGCAACTACTTCAGCAGATGTCGGGCCATCAAATGAAGTTGTATCAGGTACTTTGTTTGTTTTTTCAGATTATGCCAGTGTGTTGTTTGATTCGGGGTCTACACATTCTTTCATCTCTGAAACCTTTTCTAGTAAAATGGGAATACCATTTCAATAAATGACTCCTGAACTTTTGGTAAAAACACCTGGGGGAAGTGTCGAGGAAAAAAGAATTTATAAGAATCTTCCTATCCTTATCTGTGGAAAGAACCTACTTTCAAACCTTATTGTTCTACCTCTAGTAGAGTTTGATGTTATCTTGGGTATGGATTGGCTCTCTATTTACCATGCTAAGATTGACTGTAGAGCTAAAGAAGTTTCTTTTGAGAAAGACTTTCAGTTTGTTTACAAGAATGAACCCTTACTTTTGATAACATATCAAGAGGCCGAGAAACTTGTGAAAGATGGAAATGAATGTTTCCTTGCACACGTCGTTAAAAAAAGGAACTGTTCAGATTAATGATGTGCCAGTGGTAAATGAGTATCCTGATGTTTTTCTTGATGAGTTTCCTGGAATAATACCAGATCGGGAAGTTGAGTTTACTGTTTACTTAGTTCCTGATGCTAAGCCAATTTCAAAACCCCCTTATCGAATGGCACAAATTGAACTTTTAGAGTTGAAGGAGAAATTGCACGATTTATTAGAGAAAGGTTTCATTAGACCTAGCACATCACCATGGGGTGCTCCTGTTTTATTTGTTAAAAAGAAAGATGGTTCTATGAGACTTTTCATTGATTATAGAGCCTTGAATAATATCACTGTTAAGAACAAATATCCTTTGCCTCATATCGATGATTTGTTTGATCAGCTCCAGGGAGCTCAGTTTTTTTCAAAGATTGACTTGAGATCGGGGTACCATCAGCTGAAGGTTAAGGAGGCAGATATTCCGAAGACCGCGTTCCGTACGAGATATGGCCATTATGAATTTGTAGTAATGCCTTTTGGGCTAACCAATGCACCTACTGTATTCATGGACTTAATGAATAGAATTTTCCATGAGTTCTTGGATAAGTTTGTGGTGGTTTTCATTGATGATATTTTGGTGTTTTCTAAAAGTAAAGAGGAGCATGAAAGACATTTAAGGGTTATCTTGCAAACCTTAAAAGAAAATAAACTGTATGGGAAATTCAGCAAGTGTGAGTTTTGTTTGCAACAAATTTCTTTCCTTGGTCACATTGTTTCTAAAGATGGAATAACTGTTGATCCTGCAAAAACAAAAGTTGTGGAAGAATGGCCAAGACCCACAAATGTAACCGAGATTCGTAGCTTCCTTGGTTTGGCGGGCTATTACCGAAGGTTTGTTAGAAATTTTTCACGGTTATCTAGTCCAATGACTTAGCTAACTCGGAAGGGTGTTAAGTTTATCTGGACAAAAGAATGTGATGATTGTTTTCAGGAATTGAAAAGAAGATTGGTGAATGCTCCAGTTTTGGCACTACCTTCCAGGAATGGTGAGTTTGTTATATACAGTGATGCTTCATTGAAAGGACTTGGTTGCGTCCTAATGCAGAATGATCAGGTAATTGCTTATGCTTCACGACAGTTGAAAACTCATGAGGTAAATTACCCTACACATGATTTGGAATTAGCTTCTGTTGTTTTTGCTTTAAAAATTTGAAGGCATCATTTGTATGGAGTAAAGTGTGAAATATATACCGATCACAAAAGTTTAAAGTATATATTCACTCAGAAAGAGTTAAACATGAGACAAAGGAGATGTCTGGAATTAATCAAGGATTATGATTGTACAATTCATTACCATCCGGGAAAAGCAAATAAAGTGGCTGATGCTTTGTGTCGAAAAAGTAATGCTTCATTAACAATGTTGCGTTTGGAACGTGATCCTTTGGTTAAGGATTTGATGATCTTTGGCATAGAAGTTGTTGGTTCAGGAAGTCCTTCTGTTTTGTTTCAGGTATCAGTGAGATCATCTCTATCAGATAGAATCAAGCAAGCACAGAAGCAAGATAGTGAGTTGCAGAAAAAGGTAGAGCTGGTTCAGAAAGGTAAGTTGCCTGAATTCAACATTGATAATGATTATGTTTTGAGATTTGGGAAGAGATTGTGTGTGCCTTGTGATTCACAGTTGAAGAGAGAGTTGTTATGTGAAGCTCATAGTTCTCCGTTTTCAGTTCATCCGGGCAGTACTAAGATGTATAGAGATCTGCGGGAGTATTACTGGTGGGATGGAATGAAAAGTGATATTGCTGATTTTACTGTGAAGTGTTTGACTTGTCAGCAGGTTAAAGCAGAGCGGCAGTTACCGAAAGGGACGCTTCAGCCATTACCAGTGCCAGAGTGAAAATGGGAGAATATATCCATGGACTTTTTTGTTGGATTACCGAAGACATCTCGAGGTAATAATGCAATCTGGGTTATTGTTGATCGCTTGACCAAATCTGCTCATTTACTTTCTATACGAGATAATTTATTTTTTGATCAACTTTCCCGTTTGTATCTTAAAGAGATAGTCAGGTTACATGGAGTTCCTCTCTCCATTGTATCGGATCGTGATCCCAGGTTTACTTCTATCTTTTGGAAAGGCCTTCAGAAGTCGTTGGGTACTGAATTAAATTTTAGTACAGCTTTTCATCCTCAATCAGATGGGCAGTCAGAACGAACAATTCAGACATTGGAGGATATGCTACCATCTTGTTCGATGGATTATCAGGGAAGTTGGGACCAACATCTTTCTTTGGTTGAGTTTTCATATAATAACAGTTTTCATTCCAGTATACAGATGGCACCATTTCAGGCATTATATGGGAAGCGGTGTCGAACTCCAGCTTTCTGGGATGAAGTGGGTGAAAGGAAGTTGATGGGACCCGAATTGGTAGAAGAGATGACAGAAAAAGTTCAGCTGATTCAGAAGCACATGAGAACAGCTCAGAGTAGGCAGAAGAGTTATGCGGATAACCGGAGGAAGGATCTATCTTTCGAGGTAGGTGATCATGTTTTTCTCGAGGTTTCTCCTTGGAAAAGTGTGATGAGATTTGGTAAGAAAGGAAAGTTGAGTCCAAGGTTCATTGTACCATACGAAATTCTGGAAAGAGTTGGATCAGTTGCATACCGAGTGGCTTTACCTCCGAGTTTATCTCAGGTACACAATGTTTTTCACGTTTCGATGTTGAGAAAGTATATGCCAGATCCATCTCATGTTTTGAGTCCAGAGGTAGTTCAGCTGGAAGAGAACCTATCTTATGAGGAACAACCGGTCCAGATTCTTGACCACAGGGAGCAAGTGTTACGGAATAAGGTGATTAAGCAGGTAAAGGTTTTGTGGAAAAACCACATGATTGAAGAGGCAACATGGGAATCTGAAAATGCAATGAGGGATAAGTACCCCCATTTATTCGATAAGTAAATAAATTGCAGGGACGCAATTTTCTAAAGGGGGGAAGGATGTAACATCCCAAATAATTAATGAATAATAGATATTTTTATCTATGTCTATTAATGATTAAGATAGTGTTATAGAGGCTTAAAATGAAAATAAATACAATCTTATGCATGGAATACACTAATATTCTTAAAAGATTGTTTTACTGCCTTTTGATGGAAAACCATTTTTGAATCTATATTTTGACAATTTTATAAACTATGTTTGTTAAAATAAACTTATTCATTATGATTGGGACATCAAAATTTATCTTGTGTGAATTTTTGGTATTTTTCCGACAATGTTCATTTTTTTTATTGAATAGTGAAAAATACTGCATTTTACATCAAAACTGATTTTTAATATAATTTATTTATATGATTAGATTATCTTTTGAATTGGTCTTAATGTGTAATATGAATATATTTTTACCATTTTATCCAATTTTTGTCATTGGAATCAATTTCACTTTGAAATTAGACTTAAACTGGTGTCAATCTTTTGATACTTATTGTTTTGTAAAAACACGCTATTTGCTCTGACAGCGGGAATTAATTATTAAATTAATTAATGTGACTTATATGATTTGAATTTTGTAAAATAGACCTCATTTTTGAATTCTGAATATCAAATATAGCTTAGGGTGAATTTTTGGTAATTTTCTGAAAAACTTCAATTTTTGATGAATAGTGAAACCACTAAGTGGTAATCAAGCAAACTGATTTTTCAGTTAAATGAAAGTTTACCACTAATGTGTATTGAATTTTAAAAATCCTACATACATGGTTGTCATTAAGAATTAAAATGTGGTTCAATGTGATTAAAATAATTTTTTGGTGAATAGTAACTTATTAAGTTCTTAATCGCGATTAGTGGTAATTAGGGTAGTTTAAGGTATAAATAATGCTTTAATAATAGTAAATTACCTAGACACATGTCCCAAACTTATTGGTTGTGTCATGGCCGACCAAGAAAAGCCATGGGTCAACTTGGGGACCCCATGGAGACACTTTGGTTTGGAAATGACATAAATGACTTTTTATTAAATGTTAAAGTAAAAATGACACAAACAAGAAATGTTTTACAAAAACAATTTTTACATGGGGTTATAAAGATCATATTTTTGATTATAAATAGTCATTGTAAAGCTAAAAAGATTTCCTACATCATACTATTTTTTTTATAATTTTTAGACATTAAATAAATTAAATTATTTATGACATAATAATGATGCAGCGATGACATCATTATTTGACGATTTAAATAAAATGGAAAGATAATGTAAAATCTATGAACTACACATGTCCAAAACTTATTGGATGAGTGGATTTCGAAGCCTTATCACCTTATCCATGAATTCTATCAATGTGGGACCTTTTGAAACCGAAACACATTTTCAAATAAAGTAATATTTCTTTACTTTCCAAAAGTGCCCCTCCTCTCCTCTTATAAAAGGCCCCCACCTCTACCTCATTTCACACACTCCTCAAGCCATTGGCTCAGCCAACCCCTGCCCATTTACTCTCTCCACTTCCCTATCCTCATCCTAGAGGATTCCCTTTGGGAAGAATCCTTTCAAAGGAAGCTTTTAGGCTCAAATCAAAAGGAGTTACACTTTGAAAGGTAATTCATTCTCTCATGTTCATTTGTTTTATTTTGCTTCTCCAACCCCCTAAACTATTTTTATTTAATTATTTTGTAACAAAATCAGTATCTTCAATATACAAGGATGTTGTTATAATATTTATTTGAGCTACACTCTCACACAACTACATCAAATGGTTAAAGAACATACGGTTTCCGTGGATGGCGAAATTCTGCCTCCCGAAACGATGATTGTTCAACACTCATTTAACACCTTCAAAGGTGGCCATTATGATGTCACTATTTTTATAAATGATATATAATATGTTTATGTTTTCCTTAAGCTTCTGTTTTTTTCATTTTTGGAATACCTTTATGGTTTCCATTATGGGTAAACACGATATCTTCATTTTAGGAAGTGCGGACTACCGCCCCCCTGAAAGTGATTTGATTCGTTAATACCATATGTGGGATGTGTAAAGGATAAAGTTAATGATATTATATATGTTATTATACTGTAATTATAATATAATATTATATCATTATGTTTCCATTCCAGAAAATATGAAATAGAAATGGAAGTAGCGTTCATGCGTACGTACGGCTTACCGTCTCCATGAACGGTGCATTTCATTTCTTACCTCTAAATGATTATGTAATATTATAAATGCATTTATGTACTGGATATATATGACATATATGATATCTACATCATGAATACCATTCTGGATATAATGAACCTTTGACCAAATTAGCAACATGTAAGTGTAAGAAGTCTATTTTTGACTTAAGAACCAAATACCGACAAAATGAACATTATTAACTTAACTGATTACATGATGATCATAACATGGTATAAAAGGAATAATGAACTTGAAAAAGATTCATAAGCAAGTAGAGATTAACTCAAGTTTATTATTCAGGAGATTAAAGAACGGTCGGGTCAAGTCGGATACGAGGTATGGGACTTCGTCTCAATCTCCTTTCGTTGAGGCATATTTTATTTTATACACAACTTTCTTTTATACGGTGTATAAACCCCTTTGACTTTTATGTTTATTCAAAATTAATATTTTTTATACGAAGCGTTTACTAAACGACAAAAGGGAATGTTTTTGTCGTACGTATGCGGCGACAACGACTTCTCTGCCGTCGTGACCGTTATTTGAGTTTTGGCTTCCTCTACAAGCCATACCTTCTTTTTAAAAGAAAAATAAATACCATGTTTTACTTTTCTTTTATTTTAGTATTGAAAATGGTTTTCATAATGTTTTTATATCAATGTGTTGTATTGATATCTCGTGATTGAAATGTGGAAATTTTATGTTTCCTTTATGCATGTTTTATGTGATATGATTATGTTATGGTTCTTGGGCATTATTATGAAGACGGGTGGTTCCGTGATAAACTAAGGGCGGGTGAGCCCGTTATATCTCTCAAATGCATTGGGTAACGCGATGGAGTGAAACGTTAAGGTTTCTCCGAAGAGATTTTAGGGAATATACTGTGATGGGTATTCCAAACGTAACCAAGAGGGTTACTCCCTACATAAGAATGTTATGAATGCCTCAAGTTACCTTTATGTCTTATGATTTCTATGATTTATTCATGATTTTATGAGGTATGTAAAAGTGCCTATGTTTTATGGGTAAAGTATGATTTCATTCTTATGTATATATGAACTCATGTTTCCTTTCCATGTTTTTTTTATAACCCATACTGAGTTTTTATGCTCATCCCATGTTTTTGAAATGTTTTTCACAGGTCAAGGGAAAGGTACATGATAAGATGATAGAGTCAAGGATGTGTCAAGAAATAATCCATGTTTTATTTTAAATATGTTTCCATTGATGGGAATGAAGAATAATATCTTTATGTAACCACTTTGTTTTTATGTGGAATGTAACACAAGTTTTATGATCTAATTCTCTAAAACTCTAAACCCGAAAAGATCCTCAATGTGTAATCTTGTAAAAACTCAAGATTAAGTAAGGTTTAAGGCTGCAGCCTTATACGGCGGTTGGGTGGAAGGACCTCAAAACATCATCCGAAACCTCTAGGTCCTCGTGATCTACCTACACCACCTCCCTGAGGTTCATCCTGTCCTCGCCTACGGGTTCCCTGGTTACGACACTGCCTTTGACACTACGGTGCACCGACTATTTTCCACGGCTACTCGGTACGCCTGGTTGGGAGGTCCCATGCTAGGTCGCATCTGTAGAGACCCGTATCTTGACGTACATGGACATTACATTAATTTTGCAGAATAATTAATACATAACAAAAACAGTCACACAAGGATCGTAATAGTTTAGTGTCTTTGGAAACTCGGAATAAAATCTTCTAATCCTGGTGAAAGATCTTCAACATCTCCCAATAAAGATCTTCCCCTTTTTTTTCTTACCTAAAACCTTTCTTTATATCCTGGGGAAAAGAAAACCTAAAAAGGGTGAGCTCAAATGCTCAGTAAGGGTAAGAATGGATAAAATAAAACATACCATATACATTTGAACTTAAAAACATGAACATAAAGTGTAAACATCAAAATCTTGAGAAACGACATAAAACATGGAAGTACATAAGGAATAGATCATAATAGAACATAAATCATGATAAAATAGCATGGGAATAAAACATGTAATTGTGGAAACCATTAAGCACATGATATGATTTCCATAGTAGCCAAGGCATTGCTTCCAAGACCATCTTAGTGGACAAAGTCCCTTTCTGAATCGAGTTCACTCCTCGTTCTAGTCCTGTATTACTGAACCAGTTTTACATGCTGTTCCAGCCATGTCTATCTAATGAGATATAAATCTTTACCCAATTAATTGGATGGAGATATAGGTCCCACTCATCTCATAATGAAACCATTCTTACTTGTTCCACAAAATAAACATACATCATTCATAAAAACGCAATAAATAAAATGGGTTTCATAAACGTCATCCCATCATCACATAATCCATATAAAATAAATGGATATAATTTCATAAAAAGTGAAACCATGTAAATAATATATACATTATACTTTAAAAATACACATATGAAATAATGTTATCTTAGATGAAAGATGGTTTTTGATAAAACACTTGAAATGAATTCTTGAGGAAAATATCCTTCCTTCTTCAAAATCATTTTCTTTTCACAAAATGACATGAAATTTTAAAAGAATAGCATTTTGTTTAAAATAGTCATGAAATATTTTGGAGGAAGATTAATGAAAATAATTATTTATAAAACCATAAAAATCCTTTCATGCCGTATACATTAAAAAGAACATTTTTCTCATACTTTTGTTGGAAAAGTCAAAAAGTACCTCGTAACGTAAACAAAAGAAAGATTCTTTACATACCATGTAGTAAAAGAAAAAAATGGGTAAAAAGGACTTTAAAAATAAATGAATACACTTTTATAAAACATGGACATGGATGATTGTAATAACCCCAGTAAATACTTACGAATAAGCAATCTCGAATAAAAATGATATTTGCAAAATTATCCATTACCTTAAGTCTGATATGATTTATACGTATCCAAACCTCCTGTATAATGATTTAAATAATTTCATTGACATATTAAAGAATCATATTCATTGTTATTATATCATATATGGTTCACTTATGAAATTATATTACCCATTCTTTTGTAAATTAATGTTAAAGTAGCGTTTTGGGTAAAAACATCTTATTTATCGTACGTGTTTGGACTTGTTGTTCTTGATGTTATTATTACTTATATCATGATTTAATTACATAAAAAATGTAATTCATGATTTATATATCATATAAATTCATTATATATCCAGAATATACAAGCATTTATAATATTACATAACATATGGAGGTAAGAAATGAAACGCACCGTTCATGGAGACGGTAAGCCGTACGTACGCATGAATGCTACTTTCATTTCTATTTCTTATTTTAATGGAATTAAAACATAATGATACATAGTTATATTATAATTCCAGTATAATATCATATATAATATCATTAAACACATTATTTATACATCCCACATAAGGTATTAATGAATCATATCACTTTGAGGGGGCGATAGTCCGCACTTCCTCAAATGAGATTATCGTATTTACCGACTATGGAAACCGTAAAGGCTTGATATAATTGGGAAGTAAATAAGAATAAAGAAATCATAAACATAATATATAATATATATAAATATAGAGCCATCATAATGGCCACCATGAGAGGCAGTAGGAGAAAATCGAACAATCATAGTTTCGTGAGGCGTTAGTTTGCCATTACAGAAACATTATGTTCTTCATCCATTAGATAGAGGTGTGTGTAAGTGTAGTTCCAATACTTATCATAACAACATCCTAGTATATTTATGATATTTGTTTGTTACAAAATAATGGATTAAAAAGTGTTTAGGGGTTGGATAAGTAGAATAAAAGAAAACAACTAAAGAAAACTGTTACCTTTAATTTTGGTAACTTCCTTTGGTTTGAACCACAAAGAAATCTTGGAGAGTCTTATGCCTAATGTAAGGCTTCAAGGGGGAGGATAGGGATGTAGGGAGCTTATTTGGGAAGATTTTGGACGATCAAAAATGCTTGATAGGTGTACGAAATTGAATATAAGTGGTCTCCTTTAATAAGGGAGAGGAGGGGCTCTTTAGGAATGTGTGAAAACATTATTTTATTATAAACATATCTTCTGTTTCAAGATGCCTAAAACACATTAATTTCGAAGATAAGATGACTAATATTCGAAATAAAATCATCCAACTAGAATTGGATAGGGTTTAGATGATATTTTAATCATTATAATCTTATTTATTTAAATCATTTATTAATGAGGTAAACACTACATCATTAGTGTTTCATAAATAATTTAATTCATTTGATGTATAAAAATTATGGAAAAAACACCATGATGTTGGTAATATTTTTAGATTTCTAAATAATATTTATAGGCCAAAATATAACTTATATAACCCCACATAAAAATTAATTAATAAACAATTTTTGTTAAAGTCAATTCTATCTTTACATTAAATTAATTAATCCAAATTGTCATTTTCACTACCAAGTGGCTCATTGGGGTCCCAAAATCGCCCCAAGGATGCCCATGGACGCCCACTACTCATCAAATAAGGTTAGGTCAGGTGTCAAGGTAATTTTGATTTATTATAATATTATTTTAACCCTGAATTACCCTATTTACCTTTAACCACAGTAAATAAAAATTACCGTAGTTACTATTCATAATGCCCAAAAATAAAAAGGAGCTTATTAAAATAATTTGGACCCAATGATTCCAAATATGGAATCTATTTTTCAAAATTCAATACACAAAATTTGCAGAAATTAAATTAAAATTAATCCCGTTGTCGAAAGAAAACGGGTTTTTGTTTAAAACGTTATAAAAGATTGAATTGATTTAACCTATGAATTCAAGGTAAAATCAATGCTAATAACATAAATTATATTAAATGGTAAAAATATATTTTATTTATACTTTAAAACCATTCAATATTATAATTTATCCACATAAATTATTATGATGAAAAATGTTGTTTTTAATTAAAATATAGTGTGTTTTTACTATTCATTAAAATATGAAAGTTATCAGAAAAATATCAAAACTTTATCCAATGTAAATTTTTATATCCTGATTCAAAAGAAGAATTTTATTCTTTCAAATTGAACTTATAAACATGTCAAAAACTATATTTAATGTGGGTGTGCCATCAAAAAGTGGTAAATCTGCATTTTTTGAAAAATACTTATTTTACCCGAAAAATTTATTTTGTTCTCATACCATATTCTAGAAAATATGTAAGATTAATAATAATTCAAAATTTATTTAATACTATTCATAACAGCTAGTTCATAATAATAATATATCATTGTTTAGTAAAACTCAGTATTGCGTACAACACACTCTATCGAGGAAGGTCGCGATTGCGTGTAATGCAAGCCAAGTCAGGGTTGCGTGTTGTGCAAGAATCCTTTGTTGTTTCATATAACAAAATCCTACCATATTTTATTTATACATTGAATATATATATATATATATATATAAACACACTCAATGTTGCGTATAATGACTATTATAAAACGAACTTGAAATTGTGTGTAACACGATCCAAGAATAGCATTGCGTATACTGCAAGGTAATAAGGTGTTGCGTATAGTACAAGCTGAACTTGGTTTGGTGTATAATAGAAGTCATCAATGAAATTAAAAACATATTTTTCATAAAATCTCGGGGTGTTACATTCTACTCCCCTTAAAATGAATTTCGCCCTCGAAAATCGTCAGGGTTATAAATGGTTTACTACTTGAAAATTTCTTTAATAGAAACCCACATCGTAAAAAGGAATACCAAAACTTGGCTTTAAAAACTAAAGTATGAAATGTAACGGTTACCCAAATTAACTCATCACTGGGTTTCCACATAGGAGAACATAGGTGAAAATATGGATATGGAAGAAAAATCTAACCATCAAGTTCTGATGGAGAGTGGTAGAGAACATGGCTATGAAAAAGTCAATAATCACAAAGCCATAAGTTTGTGATGATCTAGGGTACCATCTGGTTCATCGGATATAAGCGCACTAGGACAACATTTTTGGATTTCAAGATCATTTCCCTAAAGTTGATGAATTAAAAGAAATACTTACATGATTTTGGTGCAATCTCACTGTTGTTCGTGAATTGAACAATTTCCACTTCATATCTTAATGAAATGAAGTTGAATTTTTTATTCGTGAAGCATTAGAAGATCATGTGATAGAATGATGGGTCATTCAATCTGTTTCAAACAAAAGGTTACCAAAAGTTATAAGTCCATATTATGGTGAGATTAATCGTATATGGTTCCAAAAATGGACTTATACTTTATTTATCAGACCGCTTAATAAAATAAAACTGCTTTCCACTAACTAGGGACTTCCTGTAGGCCAATGGTAGGTGATAAAGGCATGTTGCACTTCAGTTGTGGGTTCGATTCCCACAGCCTTGTTCGACACGATGGGCTGTCACCCATCTTGAAGGTTGTCCTTTTTCTAAAATTACATTACTATAACATCCCATAAATAATAACGAAAAAGTTTTATCCTTAAACAATACTAACTTATGTCCAACATAATCCATTCTAATATTTAGGTTTATCTAAAATACATCGGTCCAATCTCATAGTATATAGAAAATGATTATTGAAATGTCACATAACAATCACATGAATTCCATCATTTATCCCCCATATATCATAAGATATATCTTGTTGAATACCATAATCATGTATTCTCTTGAAGAATGAATACCCATTGAGCCTTAGTGAAAACATGAATGCAGTTAAAAGTTAACACTTTCCACATACCAAAATCCTCAAAATTCTGTCTACTCAAACCATGATATCACTTAGTCCTTATGTCAATCATGAGCTCATGAATACTGTCAAACATTTCATTTTCTCCTTATCCCTTCATTATGCGCATATCATATGCTTTCCAAAAATATTTCAATCACCTTTTCATGGTTACTAGTACCATATAATTATTGAAAACCAATACATAGATATTCCAAAGTTCCACAATACCATACATGAGATTCCATGATACTATTTTGAAATCCCATTACATAAATACTTAATCAATACACAACATCATTTTTATACTCAACATCACAAATAGTGATCGCATGAGACTTCCCTTTATCCTTTCCCTTAAGAGGTTTCTCACGTTGATCATCATTAACCCATGGATTAGGGCATTTATTAGAATAATGCC
The DNA here is from genome assembly GCA_963277665.1 of Viscum album. Classification (NCBI taxonomy): domain Eukaryota; kingdom Viridiplantae; phylum Streptophyta; class Magnoliopsida; order Santalales; family Viscaceae; genus Viscum; species Viscum album. Next base: position 1,128,695,203 of record OY728131.1, read on the forward strand.
CCATTTCCTTGCACTTGAATCATTGAAGTGTCGGTGGAGAGTTCTCGGTAGTCTTTTCTCTATTCACATCAATAGCAACCTTTTTCCCATTGCTTCAATAATCAACTGATCGATGACCTTCTTTTCCACACTTAAAACATTTTCTAGTACCTTTTAAGAAGTCTCCACCATGCTTCTTTCCACACTTTGAGCATAAAGATACATTCATCTTCTATTCACCATTGTTCTGAGATTTCTCATTGAACTCCATCTTTCGTTTCATGTCAAAACCATGAGATGGATATGTTACACCAACTTCCAGTTCTACCTTGATAGAAAAACGTACAATTTTTACATAGCTACTGAAGTCTCTAATAGATAATGCCCTTCGAAGACTTGGTTTTAAGCCACTGAAAAATCGATCAACTTTACTTTCAGGTTGGATGATAAAGCCAGATGCATACCTTGAAAGTCTTGTAAAATTCGCTTCGTATATACCAACAGATTCATCATCCTTTTTCTTAAGCTCAAGAAACTCCTTTTCCATATTTGTTCGAATAATACGAGGGAAGTACATACTGAAATACAAGTTCTTGAACTCATCCCATTCCATGTACTCAATTTCATCTCTTTGCCTCATATTCTTGATAAGATTCCACCATTGATCAGCATCACCTTCCAAACGGTATACTGCTACGATGACTTTATCATGCTCAGAACATTGTAGAACTAAAAATATCATTTCAGTAGTACTTATCCATTGTTCAGCCACAAAGGGATCAGAAGACTCGCTGAATGAAGGTGGATGCTGCCTCATGAAGGATTCAACAGAATGTTGCTCCTTTCTCTACTTATTTTGAAATCCAGAATGATTCATAGCTTGTGTAAGTATAGAAATACGATTGTGCACTCCATCTCCCATGACATTGGTTTGGTCAGGAGGAAAATCCTTGCATTTTCCATTACATTGATCAACACGGTTCTTTCGGGTTCCAGCCATCGGCTAAAACCCGAAAATAATAGTGTGAGAGGAAAATACCATGCTAGGGAAAACAACATAATAAAGGGGGAGTACCTTCAATATCTAACATCTTAGATTTAATTTTAAGATCGTTAGCGCAATTCTAGGACTATAACCAATACGTATACTTAACCTTAGGGACATCCCTAGACATTCCTTAGAAATATCTCTAGGGATCTCACTAAAGTTTTCGCATCCTAGTTTCCAATGTTTAACTAAACCTTTCCTCTGATACCAACTATAGAGACCCGTATCCTGACGTACATGGACATTAAATTACTTTTGCGGAATACTTAATACATAACAAAAACAGACATACATGGATCGTAATAGTTTAGTGTCTTTGGAAACTCAGAATAAAATCTTCTAATCATGGTGAAAGATCTTCAACATCTCCCAATAAAGTTCTTCCCCTTTTTTTCTTACCTAAAACCTTTATTTATATCCTGGGGAAAAGAAAACATAAAAGGGGTGAGCTCAAATGCTCAGTAAGGGTAAGCATGGATAAAATAAAACATACCATATACATTTGAACTTAAAAACATGAACATAATGTTTAAACATCAAAATATTGAGCAACGACATAAAACATGGAAGTATACAAGGAATAGATCATAATGGAACATAAATCATGATAAAATAGCATGGGAATAAAACACATAATTGTGGAAACCATTAAGCACATGATATGATTTCCAGAGTAGCCAAGGCATTGCTTCCAAGACCATCTTAGTGGACAAAGTCCCTTTCTGAATCGAGTTCACTCCTCGTTCCAGTCCTGTATTACTGAACCAGCTTAACATTCCGTTCCATCCATGTCTATCTCCTGAGATATAAATCTTTACCCAATAAATTGGAGGGAGATATAGGTCCCATCCATCACATAATGAAATCATTCTTACTTGTGCCACAAAATAAACATACATCATTCATAAAAACCCAATAAATAAAATGGGTTTCATAAACATCATCGCATCATCACATAATCCATATAAAAGAAATGGATATCATTTCATAAAAAGTGAAACCATGTAAATCATAGAGACATTATACTTTAAACACACACATATGAAATAATGTTATCTTAGATGAAAAATGGTTTTTGATAAAACACTTGAAATGAATTCTTGAGGAAAATATCCTTTCTTCTTCAAAATCATTTTCTTTTCACAAAATGCCATGAAATTTTAAAAGAATAGGATTTTGTTTAAAATAGTCATGAAATATTTTGGAGTAATCTTCATGAAAATAATTCTTTATAAAACCAAAAAAATCCTTTCATGCCGTATACATTAAAAAAACATTTTTCTCATAATTTTGTCGAAAAAGTCAAAAAGTACCTCGTAATGTAAACAAAAGAATGATTCCTTACATACCATGCAGTAAAATTAAAAAATGTGTAAAAATAACTTTAAACATAAATGAATACACTATTATAAAACATGGACATGAATGATAGCAATAACCCCAGCAAATACTTACGAATAAGCAATCTCGGATAAAAATTAGATTTGCAAAATTATCCCTTACCTTAGGTCCGATATGCTTTATACGTATCCAAACCTCTTGTATAATGATTTAAATAATTTAATTGACTTATTACAGAATCATATTCATTGTTATTATATCATATATGGATCACTTATGACTTTATATTACCCATTCTTTTGTAAATTAATGTTAAAGTAGCGTTTTGGGTAAAATCATCTTATTTATCGTACGTGTTTGGACTTGTTGTTCTTGATGTTATTATTACTTATATCATGATTTACATACTTCCAAAATGTAAATAATTATTTATATATCATATAAATTCATTATATATCCAGAATATACAATCATTTATAATATTACATAGCATATGGAGGTAAGAAATGAAATGCACTGTTCATGGAGACGGTAAGCCGTACGTACGCATGAATGCTACTTTCATTTTTATTTATTATTTTAATGGAATTAAAACATAATGATACATATGTATATTATAATTCCAGTATAATATCATACATAATGTCATTATCCACATCCTTTATACATCCCACTTAACGTATTAACGAATCACATCACTTTGAGGGGGCGGTAGTCCGCACATCCTCAAATGAGATTATCGTATTTAACGACTATGGAAACCGTAAAGGCTTGATATAATTGGGAAGTAAAGAAGAATAAGGAAATAATAAACATAATATATATTATATATAAATACAGTGCCATAATAATGGACACCATGAGAGGCAGTAGGAGAAAATTGAACAATCATCGTTTCATGAGGCGTTAGTTTGCCATCACAGAAACATTATGTTCTTCATCCATTAGATGGAGGTGTGTGTAAGTGTAGTTCCATTACATCCCATAACAACATCCTAGTATATTTAGGATATTTTGGTTGTTACAAATGAAAGGATTAAAAAGAGTTTAGGGGTTGGAGTAGTAGAATAAAAGAAAACAACTTAAGAGAAACTATTACCTTTATTTTTGGTAACTTCCTTTGGTTTGAACCAAAAGGACTTCTTGGAGAGTCTTATGCATAATTTAAGGCTTCAAAGGGGAGGATAGGGATGTAGGGAGCTTAGTTGGGCAGAGTTTGGACGAGAAAAAAGGCTTGAGAGGTATGAGGAATTGCAGAGAAGTGGTCTCCTTTTATAAGGGAGAGGAGGGGCTCTTTAGGAAAGTGTGAATAAATTATTTTATTATAAACTGATCTTCAGTTTCAAGAGATCCAAAACACATTAATGTCGAAGATAAGATGACTCATATTCGAAATAAAATCATCCAATTGGAATTGTACAGGTTTTGTATGATATTTTAATCATTATAATCTTATTTATTTAAATCATTTATTAATGAGGTAAACACTACATCATTATTGTGTCAGAAATAATTTAATTCATTTTATGTCTAAAAATTATGAAAAAAATTACATTATGTAGGGAATCATTTGAGCTTTCAAAAAAATATTTATAGTCGAAAATATAACTTATATAACCCCACATAAAAATTAATTAATAAACAATTTTTGTTAAACCCAATTTTGTCTTTACATTAAATTAATTAATCCAAATTTTCATTTTCACTACCAAGTGGCTCATTGGGGTCCCAAAATCGGCCCAAGGATGCCCATGGTCGGCCACTACTCATATAATAATTTTAGGACAGGTTTCAAGGTAATTTTGAATTATTATAATATTTATTTTAACCTTGAATTACCCTATTTACCTTTAACCGTAGTAAGTAAAAATTACCGGAGTTACTATTCATAATGGCCAAAAATAAAAAGTTGCTTATTAACATAATTTGGACCCACTGATTCCAAATATGGAATCCATTTTTCTAAATTCAATACACAAAAGTTTCAGAAATTAAATTAAAATTAATCCCGTTGTCGAAAGAAAACAGGTTTTTGTTTAAAACTTTGCAAAAGATTGAATTGATTTAACCTACTAATTCAAGGTAAAATCAAAGCTAATGAAATACATTATATTAAATGGTAAAAATATATTCTATTTATAATGTAAAAAAATTCAATATTATAATTTAACCACATAAATTATTATGATGAAAAAAGTTGTTTTTAATTAAATTATTGCATGTTTTTACTATTCATTAAAATATGAAAGTTATCAGAAAAATATCCAAACTTTATCCAATGGGAATTTTTATATCCTGATTCAAAATAAGAATTTTATTATGTCAAATTGAACTTATAAACATGTCAAAAACTAGATTTAATGTGCCTGTGCCATCAAAAGGCGACAAAACTGCATTTTTTGAAAAATACTTATTTTACCCGAATTTTTTTTTCTCATACCATGGTCTAGAAAATATGTAAGATTAATAATAATTCAAAATTTAGTTAATACTATTCATAACGGCTAGTTAATAATAATAATATATCATTTTTTAGTAAAACTTGGTATTGCGTACGATACACGCTATTGAGGAAGGTCGTGGTTGCGTGTAATGCAAGCCAAGTCAGGGTTGCGTGTTGCGCAAGAATCCTTCGTTGTTTCGTATAACAGAATCCAACCATATTTTATTTATAAATTGAATATATATATATATATATATATATATATATATATATATATAAACACACTCAATGTTGCGTAGAATGACTATTATAAAACGATCTTGAAATTGTGTGTAACACGATCCAATAATAGCATTGCGTATACTGCAAGCTAATAAGGTGTTGCATATAGAACAAGATAAACTTGGTGTGGTGTATAATAGAAGAAATCAATGAAATTTAAAGAATATTTTTCATAAAATACCAGGGTGTTACAGCCTCGTCCATCACAGGCATAACACCAGCTCTCTCATGACTCCCCCGCTTCCCCAAGGAACCACTACGGTGTATGACCCTACCCCTATGTCTGCTCAGGGATGGGGCTCCTTGACCGAGGATTTGATCTCTACCACCTTCCTGTCACGAAATACTCTCCTCTGAAGTGGCCACTACTAGGCCATGTCGGCTGGCATCCCTCAGCCAAGAAAATTTATATCACGAGCACCCGCTTTAGCACCCCGATATAGGTGGGGATGCACCGGGATACTACACTAGCACGAATCTCCATGCAAAGACCCTGCTCCATCTTCTGCACCCGGAAGTAACTATCTTTAACCATATCCTACGAGTTGCATGTCAGATCGGTAAACCGGGCTGAGTACTGCACCACGATACTTCTCTCGAAACAGCCGGTGGAAGCTATCCCACGTGAGAGACGACTCTTCGTGGGTATGGATAACCAACCCACGGCAACGCATGACCATCCCGAGGAAAAGGCTAGCATCTAGGGCAACCATATGGTTCGTTGGTGTTTGTACCTTCCTGAAATGTCAGTCCACAGACTCTAGACAGTTTTATGCTACCTGGGGATCCGGGTCCCCACGGAATTTCTACGGCCACTAACGATGGAAGTCTCAGTGCGCACTCAGCCTGCGCTCAACCTCGGCCTAAGCTGTTGGTACTTACTGTCGCTCTCCAGGTGGAGGGGCTACTGATAAAGCACTGGGCGGAAGAGGATCACATGAGGGTCCCTTAACTGAAGCCTTGTCGCTTGCCAGGTCTTCATCATGAACTAGAGAGGTTAACCTGGCTGGCAGCTGTCATTGGGGAATCCTGAAAATTATCAAGGATTACCACGATAAGATGGGATTATATATATATAACAGTAATCAGAAAGGGGAGCTGACTCAACAAGGATAATCAAAGACTCAATCCTACCGATGTATGTTCCACTATTCCCTGCAAAAAATGTCTTAGTGTACCAAGTCATATATACGGTTATCATGGTCCTGGTGAATGGATACATCAGCCACCTGTACCGTAACTAGACTCCCTGACCTGAGATCCGCTCTCAAGACACGTCAACACTATTTCCCTAAATCCCACCCAATTACTTTTTTATAGATTTCCGAACAATTCCCCAAGGAATGAACCACCTATGATACCACTTTTTCACGACCTAACACTACCGGTCTTGAGCCGAAACTACCCCAAGCCCACCTCCCTAGGACAGGGGCTGGTGACAAGCGCCGAAGGCTTAACAATATCAGGGAGGCCATTTCCTAAATACCTGTACACACACACACAACCTCCTCAATGCATAATTGCAGAGTAAAAAGATAACCAAAGGGAAAAAAACTATAACCCATCAATAGTAATGCACCAACATTTAAATAAAAGAAAAGTAATATGTTGAAATGTGCTGACAAGATACTGAATAGGAAAAGCGAAAAACATGCGCCCAACCCGAAAGGCACCACAACCCGATAACAGGTAAAAAAGTAAACAGTAGGTGATTCCCACACCTGAAAGTTTTACTACGACCACCGAACGTAGCCCAAGATCCTGTGTATTCTATGCTACTCCTTAGTCTCGATCGAATTGTCCGCTGTCTGCTAGGGCACACCAAGTGTGCGAAAGTCCATAGAAGGGGTGAGTATAAAGATACTCAGTAGTATGCCCCGAAAGCTCGAGGGAGCAACAAAGGAGGTACTAAAATGCTGAGTAGTAGACTTAATAGAGAACATTGAAAGAGTACAGTAAATAGAGTGCAGCTCAACCCAAAAAGTGAATGGATGAAGTCTCTTCTGACCAAGAGGCGCTGGACATAGAAAGAACGTGGGATACCCTGCGTGTCTTCACCCCTCCTAGAAGGAGAGTAACTGAACCCAAGGAGAGGGAACAAAAGTAGGGTGTATATATATATGATCAACAAGAAACCTAAAAAAGTGTGTAAGGTGTTCCCTATGTCCAAGCTCGGCACAAGAAAATTAACCAATTGTTCTATGGATATCCATCATTGATGCCCAACCATCCCACAAGTCAAAGTTGTCTCCTCTCCGAATCGCAAAACCAAGGATCCCCCTCTGGTAACCACGGAGAAAAGTCACTGACTAGCCTCATAAAAATGGTCGAGTCTAAAAGAAGTCATCGGGTAACCCACTATCGAGCCCCACTAGAGGGTAAACCCTGAAAGGTCATCTAGTGACCCACTGCCCAGTCCTGTTGGAGGGTAAACCCTAAATGGTCTTTGGGTGACCCATTGCCCTGCCCTACTGGATGGTAAACCCTAAAATCAATGGGCAACCCTACTACCCAGCACTATTGGAGGGTAAACCCTAAGGTCAATGGGTAACCCACTGACCAGCCTCACTGAAGTGTAAACCCTGATATGCTAGTGGGTAACCTACTGCCCAGCCCCAGTGGAGGGAAATCCCGGAACTGGTCTGATAACTCCGCACTACCTGAACTGTCTCTAGGCATTTCTAACATCGCGATCATGAGTTAGTGTAGATTGCATCAAAGGGACCACCGACCAATTACCTTTAATGTTTCCACATTTAATGTGAACTCTAAAGGGTCTTTGTAGGCCCAAACAGATTACACCGTTGTAATCCTAGTGAAAAAACAAACGAGATAGACTACTTAGTTGCTGGAATCAGACTCCCGACGAAAAAGCTACTCAACATCTCTTTATACCCAAAAAACATCTCATGGGGCCCACACTCTATCCCAAAAGATGTCGGGAGAACTGCGCTATAATGAGTCTCTTAGAAAAACACGCCGAAACAACTACTCATTTGCCCCAAACGGACGTCTAAGAAGAATGTCGGAAAACACTGCTCACAACTGAAAAGATGGCACATGGGGCACATGAATTAACTCTGGCTTCAACACCTGAAACTACCCTGGAACACTTCATCTCGATTCCAGTGTCACAATGCCATTGATGGCACCTTAAACAGACTCCAGATGTGTTCGCACCATCCGAAAGAATAATACTAATGAGGTACGTAACGAGCATGACGCACCACCGTGCCCTCATATTAGGAATTAATAATCTAAGAGACAATATCAAAATCTCTGTCTCGATCTGAGGATTTCAATGCCATAGACGGGACACAAAACGGATATACTGTTTGAAAATTAGAGGCGTTTAAACACCTATGGATGGAGATGGGGTGGGCCCGACCGGTTCGGCCGGTCCAGCCCCCTTGTAGAGCTGCTGTCCGCAGCTCGGCCGCTCGGACCGCCCGGTTGACCACGCGGGGCACGCTGCAACACCCCAGATAGTAATGATCTGGCTCGGCCTTTCTGCGGTGTGACCCGTGATACATGGTTCTCAGTCTCCATCTGTTGTCGTGACAACCCTAGTCTTCACCTGTACCGCCGACCGCTGAGGGGCGCCCCATGCCGGGCCGCCGGCCCAGACTGCCTGCGCCCACTGCCGAGACCCGACTCGCCACATCCTGAGACCACCAACACTACCTGGGTTTGCTGCACCACTGCCTGGGAACCGCCGGACCGCCTCACCGACGGCTGGATAGCCCTGATGCCGCCAGAAAACCGAAGGTTTGGCCGAAAAAATTTCCAGGGCCACGTCGGGCACCCCAGGACTCAGAATTTCGTTTTGAGAGGAGTCTTAGAAATGTAGTATTGAATCCTATGCTACCATGGTCTTCTCTAGACAGGAAAACCGAATTTCAACACTACGAATTTTATTTGAAGAGGTTGAGGAAATTAAAAACGAAAAGAGACACACGAGACTACCACACAGGGCGTAGTCCGTCGCTTCACCAGCGATCCGCCGAACCCGCCACGCCTTGGAGAGGTGGAGAGAGGATCTTGATGTTTTTTGAGAGGGATCCTCTAGGGAGAGACAAGTGGGAAGGAGGAGGAGGGGTGGGAGAAGTGTTTAAATAGAGAAACACTTAAACACCCACCAGTAGGCTCCGTACCAGAACATTCGACGGGGTCGGGGTTAAGCCGCATCAAGGGTAAAATCCACATTCTGAGTGTAATAGAGGTCATGGAATTTTTATCCAAACCTCCGTTCAGAAGTTGTAAAGTTCATGCCCGAGGCCGCTGAATTACGAAAATTCCCTTGCTGGCGTTTTCCACATAAGGGTCGCACCCACGAAAGTTGCACCCCTCATAGGGTAAATAACACGCTTCGGACTCAACGGTGCCATTAGTTTTCCTATTCGAGAAACTATTTAGGAGTTATTTTGTTTATTTGGTGCGTCCAGTGTGAACACTCTTAAAATTTAATTTTGGCCACACAAGGGCTTAGAATCACATGCCGTCTGAATGCCCTGCCCTGGAATAACATTAAGAAAATTTCATAGTCTTACAGGCTCAAAACCTGGGTTCTTACATCATCTCATATATCAAAGGCAGTGTCAAATTATTTTATCCTTACATGGATCACAAGACACACAGGAAGATGCTATGAAGATAATCATTTATATGATTCTCACAAGATAAAATATTCTCCAGTTCACCTGTATTAGGTGAATTATATTATTTAATACCTTAATTCTCTAATAAAAGTTGATTAGGTGTCATTTTATCTACATAAAAGAGACACACCTAACAACACTATCTAAGAACATTTTTTACATCAATATGTGACAAAAAGAGAGAACCACCAGCCCATTGTCTCTAAAAACATTGACTATAAGTGTTTTATAATGACATAAAAATTAGTTCATTTTCATTTAATATATATAATAGGTATCATATTTTGTATTTCATATATTAAAATATATTTCATGGTAAAAATATGATCATATAATAGACAAATAATGTCATTATATATCCTTCTATGCCTATCGTGATGCATGAATACTCATCTCAAACAAAAACAGGCAACAATTATAAATATCAACAAATAAAAACAAAAAAAAATGTGGATCACCTTGGGTGAAATAACACCAACCATAACACTGAGAAACATGAATAGAATTACCATTCTTGGGTAATCAGATTTCCCTCCATACATGGGTTAGCAACTCCCATGTAGGATCTCTTTACCATGTCTCAAAACATGGAAGACTCCATTCTACAATTCCAAATACAGTAAAATTATGAATAAGAAAACATGACCTTCCTTATAATGATACATTGTAACATCATTCCAATATATCACTCTCACATATTTCCCAATAATGTTTTTCATGGGACCTGAAGTGTGCCTCATTGTAAACTAGAGGGAAGTGACTATATGTTATAATTTGATTAATATAGTGGGGAGAATATATCCCCTAGTATAGTGTCACAAAACAACAAAAAAATAAATATTTATAAATACCATAGTAATTGAAAATATCATAATAATTACATCATAAAATAGGTATGTAAAAAATAAAATAGTAATGTAGTGCCAATGAATAATGTAATTATAGGATGAATTGTATAAAAATTTCTAACTGGTGTAATTTCAAAAAGAGTAAGCATACAAAAAATAATCCAAAAATTCATCGGTCCCCAAACCCGATTATGGTTCCATCTCAAATCTTTATCCCATCAAGCATGAAGTAATTAGCAACAAGGTAACTTTACCTTTTCCAAACTTATATCAATTTAATATACTCATCTACTAAACAACAGCCTGGATATCATGTGATTAAAACTCAATAGGTCAACACCACAATGTCTAAAAACTACACTTATTAAAATTTACTAAAAATAATGATAAATTGGGGTATTAATTAACAAACATAATATAATACCAAAATAATCCTTCTTCGATAATATAGTTGAATATAACTGAATAAATTGGAAAACTATTCTAACCATAACCACAATCCCACTTTGTTATAATTTTTTTAGGAAGAGCCCTATGTGTATCCATTCTAGCATAATAGCGTATCCCCTTATAAAAGTGTTCCAACATCTCAGGAATAACCATCAATATAATCATTTTTCATATAAATATGCCAAGACTTATAAATAGGCATTATAGTATGAAATTAGGACTTGTTTCCTATATAATAATTATAACATGATATTATTCTAATCCTACGATATAATCAACATAATTGGAAACTATTCATATCTTTCTATGTAAGCATTGAATCATTAAACAGGGATAAGACAACTATATAAGCATTTTAGAATGAATCTAGATCCAGCCAACATTATATGAATTACAACATGAATCAATGAACCAGTAGAAATTATATGGATATCATAATATCACATAACAAGCTTCAATTTATAATTTTGAAAATTTCATTTTGTCATCCATTTCACAAACATTTAATATAAAATTATCACCATCCATTTCCAAAAAAAAATCCATTACCAATGTGATTCTATATCATGAAGTCACCTAGGTCTCATATCATGCTAAGAAAACATTAAACCATTATCCAATTCAATATTGTTTGTGGGTTCTCCTTCCCATGGGTATCCACATGTCAGGATAAGATACAATTGAATCCAAAGGGATCCATGCAATAATACAAACCAAGATTTAACATCCTCCGACATTCATTTAATTAATGAACATGTTTTGTCTGGGAAATCAAAATATTAGATAGACTATTTCTTTTAAACATAACATAGGGTTAGTTTATCACAAACCTATCTTAAACTAGCGATAAAAAAATACTTCCAATCTACAACACAAACAAAAATGAAGGCACAAAACATAAGAAGAATGATTTTAGATCACGTGAGATTAAGATCATCACATAATTGAACCACATTCAAAATATACCACCACAAAAATTGGAAAAAATGGAATATAGTGGAAACCCAAAGTGGAGCATATGACTGGTTAATGATATCATTAATTGGACATCTAAATTGGAGGAAAACACTCATATTCATCAATAAATTTCTTATGGTCTGGGGGAGAAAGGGATACACATGAGTGGAATGCAATCTTATATGAATCAAGGAATTAAATTCAATGACCCAATGTAATACGAAACATTTAATTTTTTTACATGATGTGTAATTAATGATTATGATTTATGTCAATATTCACAATTGTCTAGGGTAAATTTAATCCTCTCCAAAATTTACAACGTATGTAATTTATATTTATGGCTTGATAACAGTTCACTCAATGAACCAGTTCACGGTATTCATTGATTTCATGAAATATGCATGATCATAGTTACACATTATGTAACTTATTTAAAGGGAATATAAATTCTCTAAAGATAAGTTATAATCAAGTGTCAAACAAAATTTCCTGAACTACCCCCGAATACTTCCAAACTCATGGGAGAAGCTCATATGACAGTTTTAAACATTTATAATCATGATCCATTGTAACACCCGAGACTTTTATGTTATATAAATCATCAAAGGAATCTTTTTCTACACAACACTTGCTTGGCTTTTTTTACACGCAATCGAGACCTTCCTCGATAGCTTGTGTCGTACGCAATACCGAGTTTCACTAAACAACAATATGCTATTAAAACTAGCCGTTATGAATAGTAATAACCACTTTTTGAAATTTTATAAATTTTATTTTTCAAAATGGACTTCATTTTTGGACTCAGAATATCGAAATTATCCTAGGGTGAAATTTTGGTATTTTTCTGGAAACTTTCAATTTTTGATGAATAGTGAAACCACTAAGTGGTAGGTTAAAAAACTGAATTTTGCATAAAACTTAATTTTACCGCTTCTGTGAATGGAATTTCGAAAATCCGAGAGACACCGTTAATATCAAGGACTAAAATGTGGTTCAATGTGATGAAAATAATTTTTTGGTGAATAGTAACTTTTTACCTTTTTTTACCGCGGTTAATAGTAAATAGGGTAACTAAGGGTAAATATGATATTAATATTACCCTAACACATGTCCTAATTCTATTGGAAAAGTGTAATTCGACCAAAAACAAACTTAGGAATAAAATATGTCCATTTAGGCCCACTTGGATTAGATTAGGACATTTATTATTAATTTATTTAAAGAAGGGTTAAAATAGTTAAATTTAAAGTTTAATAAGTAAATTATTTTTAATATGGGGTTATACATAAGATAAATTCGATTTTAAATATTCATTAGAAAGCTAAAAAGATTTCCTACATGATGGTATTTTATTTGTAATTTTTAGACATAAAATAATTTAATTTATTTATGACACAAAGATGATGCAGTAATTATCTTATTAATGAAATATTGACATAATTGATAATATAAATACCAAAATAAATGTAATTTAAGACTTTTTATGAATTCCACTAATTTTCTAGGTTACTATGATATATTAGTGTTGATTTAATCAACTTGGTTTGAACATATAATTCTGATATGACTTTCACAAAAATCATATATCAAATAGTGTCAAAATTGACACAAAATAGTTTTTAAATCAAATATTATATTATTAATTGTTATTTTATTCCAAAAAATCTAAGGTTCGGCCAAATGACTTAGATAAGGATATATATATTAATAATAAACAATTTGGGGTTCGTTTGGCATGTTATAGTAAGTGTATTAACCATATAGTGAAAGAAAACAAAAAGACACGGTAAAAGTTAAATTAATTAACTTAGAGTTAAATCTAATTGATAAGGTTAAAATAATACCCCAAACTTGTCTAAATCCTATTGGTTGATAGGATTTCGACCCATCACCACTTCAGCTTCGAAATAAGACCCTTTGGAACCATTATAAACCGATTTTGACTTTAATATAAAATAATATTTTGAGATATTCCTAAGGTGACCCTCTCCTCCCTTATAAAAGGGCACCTCCTCCCCCTCCTCCTCACACCAATTTGAGCACTCAAGATCGGCCAACCCCTGCCATTTTCTCCTCTCCACTTCCCTATAATAATCCTAGAGGTCCTGGTCTTCTCCAAAGACCAATCTTAGTTCCTTAAGTGGAGGATTCAAAGAGGCGTTCCAAAGAAGAGGAGCTTCGGACACAAACAAAGCAAATCAGACCTAAGGTAAGGGAAATATCACAATCTCATTTTTATCCGAGATTGTTTATTCGTAAGTATTTACTGGGGTGTATTTTATCATCCACATCCATGTTCCCTCAATATGTAATATTGTTTCCATCCACTTACAATAGTTTAAATCCAATTTTACCCTTAGGTGAGTTTTTAGTAAAGAATATGAAAGAAATCTTTTGTCGTTTTTCCGTACGAGGTACTTTTTGACTTTTCCGACAAAAGTACGAAGAATGTTTTTTTTAACTTATACGACAAGAATGGATTTTTAAAACATTATTTCCAAGAAGCTTCCTTTAAAAGTTTTCAAGTTTATTTTTAATCAACTTCTTTTAGTTTAAAGTTGTATGACATGTTAAGAAATGTAAAATGTTTTTGAAAAAGAAAGGATATTTTCCTCAAGAATGAAGTTCAAGTGTTTTATCAAAATTATTTTCCATCTAAGATAATAAAGGGTTCTGTTTCTATCCCTATTATTACATGGATTTGATTATGTTGTGATGGAAATATTTTTATGAATTCCTTTATCTTATATGAATTGTTTTATGATGTCATGTTGTTTAAGAATCCCATTTTTATTACATGGGTTACGTTATGATGTATGGTTTATGATTATGTGGCACACATAAGAAAGGATTCATTATAAGATGGGTGGGACCTATATCTCCCTCCAATGCATTGGGTAAAGACTTTATATCTCATGAGATAGACATGGATGGAACGGAATGTTATTTCGGTTCAGTGATACAGGACTGAAACGAGGAGTGAACTCGGTTCAGAAAGGGACTTTGTCCACTAAGATAGTCTTGGCAATGAGTCATGACTAACAAGAAATGATTTTCCATGATTATGTCTGCATGCCACAAAGTTTCAAGTTTTATGTTATGATTATGGGGATCTCATTTTCACTTCTATGATTTATTCCATGTTAAGATATTATGATCTGTTTGGCAGGTTTTGATTTTCAAAAAGATATGATGTGATTTTTATTTCCTTTATTTTCCCTTGCTGAGCATTTGAGCTCACCCTTTTATGTTTTCTTTTCCCCAGGTCAGGAAGATGGATATTAAGTAGAATATGCTAAAAGGGACCCTAGATATGATGAAATAAATGGGAGACACTGTAGAAGATTTATGAACCATTTGTTTATGTTCCCCAGTTTCTAAAGACACTATACCTATACGGTCCTTTGTAGTTTTGTCATATGTTCTAATAAGTGTACTTCAATTTTGAAGTATTAACAATGTATGTAAAGTATGGGTCATTATAGTTGGTATCAGAGGAAAGGTATAGTCAACCTTTGGAAACTAGGATGTGAAAGCCTTAGTAAGAACCCTAAGGATAAGTCTAAGCATAGTACACAATCTTAGTGTTTTAGAAATGGCCTTGAATAACCTAGGATAAGACCATAAGCATGAAAATTTTATTCTTGAATTATGTGGTTTCCTATTATAATTAGTGTTGCTCACACTATTCTTCTTGGTTTTAGTCAATGGCTGGAACCCGAAGGAACCGTGTTAATGCGGAATGCGATGGGCAATGAAATGATTGTCCCCCTGAGCAACCAAACGATATGGGAGCTGGAATGCAAAATCTTGTAGCCATGCTCACACAACTTTCTCAAGCTATGAATCATGCAGGATTTCCAAACGAGCAAAGGAGGGAGCAACATTCTGTTGAATCCTTCATGAGGCAGCGTCCACCTTCTTTCAGTGGGTCTACTGATCCATTAGTTGCTGAACAATGGATTAGTACTACTGAAAAGATATTTTCAGTTCTTCAATGTTCTGAACATGATAAAGTCATCCTAGCAGTGTATCGTTTGGAAGGAGATGCTGATCAATGGTGGAATCTTGTTAAGAATACGAGGCAAAGGGATGAAATTGAGTCTATGGAATGGGACGAGTTCAAGAACTTATTTTTCAATAAGTACTTCCCTCGTATTCTCCGAACAAAGATGGAGAAAGAGTTTCTTGAACTGAAGCAAAGGGATGATGAATCTATTGGTACCTTTGAAGCAAATTTTACAAGACTGGCAAGGTACGCTTCTGGTATTATTATCCAACCTGAGAGTAAGATCGATCGATTCTTTAGTGGCTTAAAACCAAGTCTTCGAAGGGCGTTAGCCATAAGGGACTTCAATAGCTACGAGGAAATCGTTCGATCTGCTCTCAAAGTCGAGATGGAGATTGGAGTAACCCATCAGTCACATGGGTTTGATAAGAAGAGGAAGATGGAATTCAAAGAAAAATCTAAACATCACACAGAAAAGAAGATGAGCTTTTCCTTATGCTCAAAGTGTGGAAAGAAACATGGAGGGAGTTGTCTTAAAGGGACAAGTAAATGTTTTAAATGTGGAAAAGAAGGTCATCGGGCATTTGAATGCCGTGATAATGGGAAGAAGATGTCTAATGACGCAAACAAAGGAAGGGATTCACAGAATGAACCTACTACACTTCAATGTTTCAAGTGCAAGGAGATGGGGCATTATGCCAATCAATGCCCAAATCCAAGGGTTGATGATGATGGTCGACGTCAACAAACTCTTAAGGCTAAAGACAAAGGAAAGTCACATGCAATTTCTATCAGCGATGTGGAGTACGATAACGATGTGGTGAAAGGTACACATACCATCCACTCTAAAGTAGCAAATGTTTTATTTGATTCTGGATCCACCCACTCTTTTATTTTTGAAGACTTTTCTAAGGGTATCACCGTATTACCTCAACAATTAGATGTCGAGTTAGCTGTGACAACACCTAATGGCACATCAATCACATCAAAAGTTTATAATTCTTCTCCGATCGAAGTTTGTGGGAAAGTGCTTCCTGCAAATCTTGTGATCCTTCCTTTAGTGGAATTTGATGTGATTCTTGGAATGGATTGGCTTTCTCTACATGGAGCTCATATCGATTGCCAAAGAAGGGAAGTCACATTTCATATTCCAGATCAATCTACGATCGTCTATCGATGCAAGGATGAATATAACCTTCCAGTGGAAATTTCTTCAATCTTATGGGTCTTGATTCCACTAAATGAAGGTTATTTATCTCAAATGGTTGGTGAGAAACTCACGATTAAGAATATGCCCATTGTACGGGAGTTTGATGATGTCTTTCCGGAGGAATTACCGGGTCTTCCACCAAATCGTGAAGTTGAGTTTTCAATAGAACTCGTATCGGGTGCTTTGCCTATTTCAAAGACACCTTATAGAATGGCCCCAATTGAGTTGCAGGAATTGAAGAAGCAAATCCAAGAGAATCTTGATAAGGGATTCATACGCCCTAGTGCGTCACCTTGGGGAGAACCTGTTCTATTTGTAAAGAAGAAAGATGGATCAATGAGACTATGCATTGATTATCGAGAACTTAACAAGATCACTATCAAGAACAAATATCCTCTCCCACGCATTGATGACTTATTTGACCAACTACGCGGAGCTCAATACTTTTCCAAGATTGATCTCCGTTCAGGGTATCATCAATTAAGGGTCAAAAGGGAGGATATACCAAAGACGGCTTTCCGTACAAGGTATGGACACTATGAATTTATAGTGATGCCATTTGGTCTTACTAATGCCCCTGCTATCTTCATGGATCTAATGAATAGAGTCTTTAGAGACTATCTTGATCAATTTGTGGTAGTCTTTATAGACGATATTCTTGTCTATTCAAAGAGCAAGGAAGAGAATGAAGATCACTTGAGAATTATATTGAAGACCCTGAGAAAGGAGAAGCTTTATGCCAAATTTTCATGTGTGAATTTTGGCTTCAAAAAGTTGCATTTTTGGGTCACATAATCTCAAAAGAGGGGATATCTGTGGATCCAGCAAAAACAGAGGTTATCGAAAGATGGTCAAGACCAACAACAGTAACTGAGATCCGAAGTTTTCTTGGTTTGGATGGATATTATCGACGTTTTGTAAAAGATTTTTCACGATTATCTAATCTAATCACCAAGTTGACTCGGAAAGGAGTTAAGTTTGTCTGGACAGAGGAATGTGAAGAGAATTTCAAGGAGTTGAAAAGAAGGTTATCCAGTGCACCTGTGCTCACACTGCCTTGTAGTGGAGAAAGGTTTGTGATCTACAGTGATGCATCCAAGAAGGGATTGGGGTGTGTTCTTATGCAAAATGATATGGTGATAGCTTATGCCTCACGACAGTTGAAAATCCATGAGCAAAATTACCCAACACATGATTTGGAGTTGGCTGCGGTAATCTTTTCATTAAAGATTTGGAGGCATTACCTTTATGGTGAAAGGTGTGATATTTATACTGATCATAAAAGTTTAAAGTATATTTTCACACAAAAGGAGCTGAATATGCATCAAAGAAGATGGTTGGAGCTGATTAAGGATTATGACTGCTCAATCCATTACCACCCTGGGAAAGCAAACAAGGTGGAAGATGCATTAAGTCGACAAGACCATGCTAGTTTATCCATGATGAGGATCACAAAAGATCCAATATTTATGGATTTACAAAGGATGGATCTTGGAATTATAATGGAAGGGGAAAAATCTTATCTTTCTCAAATGAATGTTCAACCATCTATACATGTGAAGATTAAAGAGGCACAGAAAGAAGATGTCGAGTTACAAAAGAAGGTGAGAAATGTTCCTGAATTCAACCTTGATTGTGATGGGATAATAAAGTTCAGGAATCGGGTTTGCGTTCCTCCCATCCCCGAATTAAAGAATGAGCTGCTGGATGAGGCTCATAGTTCATCATTCTCTATTCATCCTGGAAGCACGAAGATGTATAGGGACCTGAAAGAGTACTTCTGGTGGGATGGCATGAAAAGAGATGTTGCTGAATATGTCTCTCGATGCTTGGTTTGTCAACAAGTTAAAGCTGAGAGACATAAGTCTAAGGGGATGTTACAACCATTACCCATACCCGAATGGAAATGGGAAAACATCACTATGGACTTTGTCACAGGACTTCCTAAAACATCCAAAGGCAATAATGCTATCTGGGTCATAGTTGATCGTCTTACAAAGTCTGCACACTTCATTGCTATTAGAGAGGATTTCTCTCTAGATCAGCTTGCCAGGATATATGTAAAGGAAGTGGTAAGATTGCATGGAGTACCACTTTCTATTATATCTGATCGAGATCCGAGATTTACCTCGAAGTTCTGGCGAAGTCTTCAGCATACTCTGGATACAGAGTTGAGTTTCAGCACTGCTTATCATCCCCAGACAGACGGTCAGTCTGAGAGAACAATTCAAACCCTAGAAGATATGTTGAGAGCTTGCTCTATGGATTTCAAAGGAGGTTGGGATCAACAGCTACCTTTGGTGGAATTTTCTTATAATAATAGCTTTCACTCCAGTATTCAGATGGCTCCTTATGAAGCTCTCTATGGAAAGAAATGCAGGACTCCAACTTGCTGGGATGAAGTTGGGGAAAGAAAGCTATTAGGACCTGATCTCGTTGATGAAATGGCAGAAAAGGTCAGATCTATTCAACAACACATAAGAGCAGCTCAGAGTCGACAGAAAAGTTATGCCGACAACCGAAGAAAAGACCTAGAGTTTGAAGTGGGCGATAAAGTGTTCTTACGAATATCTCCCTGGAAGAGGGTTATGAGATTTGGAAAGAAGGGGAAGTTGAGCCCTAGATATATCGGTCCTTTCGAAATACTGGATCGTGTTGGGAAGGTAGCTTACCGATTGGTGCTTCCACCGAATCTCTCTCAAGTTCACGATGTGTTCCATGTATCTCTCCTGAGAAAGTACATACCAGATCCTTCACATGTACTCAGCTCAGAAGTTGTACCGCTGGAGCAAGATCTTTCTTATGAAGAACAACTGATATAGATTTTGGATCGTAGCGAAAAAGTCCTACGAAACAAGACCACTCGCTTATTGAAGGTTTTATGGAGGAACCACCAACTTGAAGAAGCTACATGGGAGCTCGAGGATATGATGAGGGAGAAGTATCCTCATCTGTTTGTAACAAAGTGACGAATTTCGAGGGAAAAATTCTTTTTAAGGGGGGTAGAATGTAACACCCGAGACGTTTATGTTATATAAATCATCAAAGGAATCTTTTTCTACACAACACTTGCTTGGCTTTTTTTACACGCAATCGCGACCTTCCTCGATAGCTTGCGTCGTACGCAATACCGAGTTTCACTAAACAACAATATGCTATTAAAACTAGCCGTTATGAATAGTAATAACCACTTTTTGAAATTTTATAAATTTTATTTTTCAAAATGGACTTCATTTTTGGACTCAGAATATCGAAATTAGCCTAGGGTGAAATTTTGGTATTTTTCTGGAAACTTTCAATTTTTGATGAATAGTGAAACCACTAAGTGGTAGGTTAAAAAACTGAATTTTGCATAAAACTTAATTTTACCGCTTCTGTGAATGGAATTTCAAAAATCCGAGAGACACGGTTAATATCAAGGACTAAAATGTGGTTCAATGAGATGAAAATAATTTTTTGGTGAATAGTAACTTTTTACCTTTTTTTACCGCGGTTAATAGTAAATAGGGTAACTAAGGGTAAATATGATATTAATATTACCCTAACACATGTCCTAATTCTATTGGACAAGTGTAATTCCACCAAAAACAAACTTAGGAATAAAATATGACCATTTAGGCCCACTTGGATTAGATTAGGACATTTATTATTAATTTATTTAAAGAAGGGTTAAAATAGTTAAATTTAAAGTTTAATAAGTAAATCATTTTTAATATGGGGTTATACATAAGATAAATTCAATTGTAAATATTCATTAGAAAGCTAAAAATATTTCATACGTGATGGTATTTTATTTGTAATTTTTAGACGTCAAATAATTTAATTTATTTATGACACAAAGATGATACAGTAATTATCTTATTAATGAAATATTGACATAATTGATAATATAAATACCAAAATAAATGTAATTTTAGACTTTTTATGAATTCCACTAATTTTCTAGGTTACTATGATATATTAGTGTTGATTTAATCAACTTGGTTCTAACATATAATTCTGATATGACTTTCACAAAAATCATATATCAAATAGTGTCAAAATTGACACAAAATAGTTTTTAAATCAAATATTATATTATTAATTGTTATTTTGTTCCTAAAAATCTAAGGTTCGGCCAAATGACTTAGATAAGGATATATATATTAATAATAAACAATTTGGGGTTCGTTTGGCATGTTATAGTAAGTGTATTAACCATATAGTGAAAGAAAACAAAAAGACACGGTAAAAGTTAAATTAATTAACTTAGAGTTAAATCTAATTGATAAGGTTAAAATAATACCCCAAACTTGTCTAAATCCTATAGGTTGATAGGATTTCGACCCATCACCACTTCAGCTTCGAAATAAGACCCTTTGGAACCATTATAAACCGATTTTGACTTTAATATAAAATAATATTTTGAGATATTCCTAAGGTGCCCCTCTCCTCCCTTATAAAAGGGCACCTCCTCCCCCTCCTCCTCACACCAATTTGAGCACTCAAGCTCGGCCAACCCCTGACATTTTCTCCTCTCCACTTCCCTAGAATAATCCTAGAGGTCCTGGTCTTCTCCAAAGACCAATCTTAGTTCCTTATGTGGAGGATTCAAAGAGGCGTTCCAAAGAAGAGGAGCTTCGGACACGAACAAAGCAAATCGGACCTAAGGTAAGGGAAATATCACAATCTCATTTTTATCCGAGATTGTTTATTCGTAAGTATTTACTAGGGTGTATTTTATCATCCACATCCATGTTCCCTCAATATGTAATATTGTTTCCATCCACTTACAATAGTTTAAATCCAATTTTACCCTTAGGTATGTTTTTAGTAGAGAATATGAAAGGAATATTTTGTCGTTTTTCCGTACGAGGTACTTTTTGACTTTTCCGACAAAAGTACGAAGAATGTTTTTTTTAACTTATACGACAATAATGGATTTTTAAAACATTATTTCCAAGAAGCTTCCTTTAAAAGTTTTCAAGTTTATTTTTAATCAACTTCTTTTAGTTTAAAGTTGTATGACATGTTAAGAAATGTAAAATGTTTTTGAAATAGAAAGGATATTTTCCTCAAGAATGAAGTTCAAGTGTTTTATCAAAATTATTTTCCATCTAAGATAATAAAGGGTTCTGTTTCTATCCCTATTATTACATGGATTTGATTATGTTGTGATGGAAATATTTTTATGAATTCCTTTATCTTATATGAATTGTTTTATGATGTCATGTTGTTTAAGAATCCCATTTTTATTACATGGGTTACGTTATGATGTATGGTTTATGATTATGTGGCACACATAAGAAAGGATTCATTATAAGATGGGTGGGACCTATATCTCCCTCCAATGCATTGGGTAAAGACTTTATATCTCATGAGATAGACATGGCTGGAACGGAAGGTTATTTCGGTTCAGTGATACAGGACTGAAACGAGGAGTGAACTCGGTTCAGAAAGGGACTTTGTCCACTAAGATAGTCTTGGCAATGAGTCATGACTAACAAGAAATGATTTTCCATGATTATGTGTGCATGCCACAAAGTTTCAAGTTTTATGTTATGATTATGGGGATCTCATTTTCACTTCTATGATTTATTCCATGTTAAGATATTATGATCTCTTTTGCAGGTTTTGATTTTCAAAAAGATATGATGTGATTTTTATTTCCTTTATTTGCCCTTGCTGAGCATTCGAGCTCACCCTTTTATGTTTTCTTTTCCCCAGGTCAGGAAGATGGATATTAAGTAGAATATGCTAAAAGGGACCCTAGATATGATGAAATAAATGGGAGACACTGTAGAAGATTTATGAACCAGTTGTTTATGTTTCCCAGTTTCTGAAGACATTATACCTATACGGTCCTTTGTGGTTTTGTCATATGTTGTAATAAGTGTACTTCAATTTTGAAGTATTAACAATGTATGTAAAGTTTGGGTCGTTATATCCATTAATTAAAAAAACATTATTTCTTGAATATTTGGTCATTTAATCAATGAAAAGAACTCCATATCTGAAAAAATCCCAAACGACAACGATTAATGTTAACAAAATGAATAAAAAAAGGGATTAGAGGAAAACTAAAATGAGGACATATCTAGAACAAAATAGGACCATACATTCAAGAAGTAATAAATCTTTTGAATCAAATGTATAAAAGTATAAAAAATTAAATCAAAATAGGATTTATAATATTTTTTTGTAAAATAACATTCCATTTCCAAATAAACCATTTTTATTCTCTAAATGTAAAAGTTATTTCATTAATTACAATATAAAAAATTCAAATTATTAAATTTTTTAATTTGTAATGATATATTTTAAAAAATAAAGAACATCAAAAATATTCTTATATAAGAAAAATCATAATGAAGAAGCCTAATTTTAAATTATAATTTAACAAAACATCTAATAAAATAATGTTCATTAATTTAATAATTCATTTTATATGAAATTTTTTTTGATTATAAAATGTTAATAATTAAATTATAAATTACATTTAGGAAAATTATGTTTTATGATTTAAAAAAGCACAAAAATAATCTCATATTAAAAATTGTTTTAAAATTTTAATATATAATTTTTTACCTTAAATATACTTTAATTATTAAGAAAAATAAATTAAAATAAATGTATTTTAATTATCTCTCCAGAATAGCCATTTCCAAGAAAAACAAAATACCATAATAATATTTATTTTAGTAAACTTATATAAAATTTATTATAACCAATTTATGAGGATGATATATAAATGTAAAATGCAAAAAAAAAATTATATAATAATTTTTCAATCCTCAAAACAATGTAAAAAATACCATTATATACTAATAAATAGTATATTTTTAAATAAAAACTATTATAAAGAAACACATGTTCTATATACGAAAATATACCCCCAATGATGTGATCGAGGTTCATTGAGGTTAGTGATGGGAGTTGGGATTGAGTTATACTATTTAGGATTACTAATAGGTGTCACAAGCTAGAGTAAATTAAAATGTAATTGTCTTTTTAATTTTATTTAAAAAATTATTTTATTTTAGAACAAGGACAACAAAAGAAATATTTCATGGTGCTTTAGAAAAATAATATTTTAACTTAAACATTATAGATTAAATATACGATCAGTGCTAAATTGTATGTCAACAAACTGAATTTAATGTATTGGGTGTTTTATATATCAACACAAATAGATGAAAATTATTATATGTCTACATATAGTTGAACATTGATACACCATAATCCAAATCCTATTGATTTATTTAGTATGTGAATGCATTACTCATATTATAAGAAAAAATTTGTCACAACATCACCATTGAACAACAAATATCATAAGCCCATTTCAACTATGTCACATATTCCACTAAACCATGAAATTTTCACATATTTACCTATAATCACAATGGTGGTTTATTAAGTGGTTTATAGTAGAGCTTACTATATTCAACAGAGTAAAACTGTCCATATAACTCCACTTCAGACAGAAATAAAATTTTTATTGTCAAAAAGTTGGAATTTCTATTTCTGAATATGGGATAACATTTTTCAAAATTAAATATACTATGTGAAATCAATACAAACATCATGTAACACAAATCCATGTCACTCTATGCTAAAATGATCGATTGATTTTTTCTATTATGAGAAAACCCATTCTGATAAATTATTTCATCACAAAATGCTATAAAATCATTATGGAGAAAACATAAAGAAAGTTGATCGACCTTTATTTCAATTTGACATGGATAATTCCATAATTTACGAATTTATTCTATAAAAAAAGAAATATTTTCAAAACATAGTAATATTTATAACTCAAAATATCTATTAAAAACTCAATAAAATATTCATAAATAATTTTATTGTGTAAATTGATAAAAAATCATCATTTAGAAAATCCTTATAAACAATAAAAAAATATTCCATCTTTTATATAAACATTTTATAATGACCCCCTTATTTAAACAGTTTCTATCCAATTAATAACAAAACAAATAAAAATATCAATTAAAAAAATCTAGATTTCTATTCATTATAAAATAATAAAACATTCAATATAATTCAATATTATATTTCCTATTAATATTAACTATCACATATAACCCAACATATAATCATTTATATTCATTTACAATTTGTATATCAATGTAATTCCAATAATTAACCTTTTACATACCGATTATTATAATTTTACATGACTAATACACCGATTAACACATAATAATAATTTTCAATTCCCATGATACATATCTATTTAAAAATTATAGGATATTCACAAATATAGTAAAATAACATAAGAAATATTAATATCAGACAATAAGAACTAATTCACCCATCATATAAGGAAGAAATCATGGAATATTCACATATATTAAATAAGAAATTAAAATATTTAGTCAATTACCAGGATTATGTACTTATCATATATCATAATTCACCTTAGATAATTTTTATATTTCCATTCATCACCAGTGTCTCTATGATCCACCAGAAAATTAAAATCTGATAGGTTTCCATCATGAGATTATGGAGAGAAAACGCTATAATTTAATATTGATAGAATAAAATATTAAAGTTTTATAAATACCCTATTTCCCCAATACGAACCACATCAAAAATTCCATATAACATTATAATAATTGATCCATTTTAAATCCACAAACTAATCATAATAACTGGGAATGTCCTAATATTTTTAAAATAGCATGTATTAAATTAATATAATATAGATATTTCAATGAAATAATAATAAAATATTTCACTTATGTCACATTAATTAAATATTAAAAAAATATTGAAACACATGAAATTGATATATGAATAAATTATTTACTACCAACAACACATGGAATTCAAGAGAAATTAATAATACATATAAAATGTACAAAAAATGAACCTAAGAGTAAACAAAATCCTTAAATGTAATAATATACTAATTTATTCATCCTATATCATGTAGATTAACCATTTTTACATTTATTGACGGATTTCCATACTATTTTATAAAATTTTAAACCATATAGTTCATGGTATATATTTTTTGGAATCATTTAACTATTCAATTTTATTTTTTGATCGATGTGAAATATTTTAAAATCTTTTAGATTATGCACACACACACATGGGTGTGTTTATCATGTTTGAATAATTTTATCATTTGATAAAGACTCATTTACATTCTTGTATGATTTAATACTCATAAAATGAATTTTAATAAATTATATATATACTATTGAGGAATTTAATCAGCCACATCTACAAGAATGATTGTTTTTAATTTTGAGTATTCAAATAAATAATTTCAATTTGACTTATACAGTGTATGATTTTATGAACAAGATCTCTTTATAAGGATTTATTATTTTTATAGAGGTTGAGTAGTTAACATTGGATTGTTTCATTTAAAAGACTAATGGTTTTATAATAAATCAAATAATGTTGTCATATTTAAATATTACATAAATATTTAAATTATATAAATTTTATAAATTATATTTTTAATTGTATATAGACGATAAAATTTTATATTTTTTACTATACATATAATGTAAGATATATATTGTGGACTCATATTTTTTCTAAACAATTTTTTTTATTATTTTATATATTATTGGTCACTGTCATATTTTTTAGAAATTTGGCTTGTATGAAAAAAGGGTAATTTATAATAATGAGTCCTTATGATCTAGTGCCAATCCATTAGTTATAAAAATTAACCATTCACATTTTAGGATCCATAATAGATATAAGTGTTGAATCTATTTTAAATTATGTATATTTACGTGAAGGGAGTCATACTCTCAATCACACAGTTGATGGTTTGATCATTTTATTTTATATACTCTTTTTTCATGTATTTTTCCAATATTATGGATTTTCTTTGTGTGATATTGTTAAATCATCTTAAATCAATTATTTTAAATTTTCCCACCACTATTAATTAAATCTCATAGATTTAAAAAAACTTTGAGTATATATAAATGGATTTATTGTAACACCCCAAGCATCCACGATATGTTTCTCTTTGAATAATACAGTAGCATGTGTTGTACGAAACTTCGAGTTCTAACACTCACCATTACCAATCAAACTAGCCGTTATAAATAATAATACCCACTTTTTGATATTTGATACATTTTATCATTCAAAATGGACTTCATTTTTTGATTCAGAATATAAAAATTATCTTATGGTAAATTTTTGGTATTTTTCAGAAAACATTCAATTTTTTTATGAATAGTGAAAATCAATAAATTTTAATTAAAAAAATATTATTAAATAGAAATAATTAATAGTGATAAATTATGAATTTGAGTGGTTTAAAATATATTTAGAATATATTTTTACCATTTAATACAATGTGCCAATTTGACGTAATTTCACATTTAAACTAGAAATAAACAATTGTCATTCTTTTGACAGTTATTATTTCTTAAAAACACAATTTTTGTTTTGAAAGTGGGAATTAGTTTTAAATTAATATCTTCCAATTTTGTTTTTTCAATTTAGATAAATGGATTCCATATTTGGAATCAGGATTTCCAAATTGTGTAAATTGGTAACTTTTATTTTTAGATATTTTGAATAATTACTTCGGTAAATATTTTATTTTCCATTGTTAAAGAGTAAATCCTGTAAATAAGGGTAAAAAAATAATATTATAATAATAAATTACCCTAAAACATGTCTTAGCTTTATTGGCTGATACATGTCCGACCATGGGCATCTTTGGGTTGATTTTGGGAACCCATGGAGCCACTTGTAGGTGATAAGGAAACTTTATATTAATTAAGTTAAAGTAAATACAAAAATGACCTAAGAAAATATCTTTTAGGAAAACAATTTTTACATAGGGTCATATATGTTATATTTTTGACTAAAAATATTCATTATAATGATTAAACTATTTCCTACATAATGGTATATTATTTATAATTTTTAATGATTTAATAATTAAATTTATTTATGACACAATAATAATGCAGTATTTTCCTTATTAATGAAAGAATCAAATAATTGGTATTATAAAAGATAAAATAAACATAATTTGAAAATTTTGATTCCATCCACGAATTTATTTTTTAATAGTACATGTTAGGATTTCTTAAATGAATTTTATTCAAATTAAAGATGTTTTTAATACTTAAAAAATCAATTATTGAATAGTTTCAAAATTGACATAAATGAGTTTTTAAAACAAATATTATATTATTAATTGAAATTATATTCCTAAAAATCTATGGTTCGGCCAAAGTACTTATATCATTATAGGTGTATCATTAATGGACCACATGTGGGTCGTTTGGATGTATATAGTATGTTTATTAACTATATAATGTAAAAATACAATGTGACATGGTAAATTTCAAACTAATTAACTAAGAGTTTAAACTAAAGGATGAAGTTAATATAATGACCCAAAACTATCTAAAATCTATTGGTTGAAATTATTTCGACACATTACCACCTTATAATGTGAATAATACACTTTGGAGCCCTTATAATCTGAATGTGAATTTATTACAGAATAATACTTTATGTTTTTCCTAAAGAGCCCCTCCTCCCCCTTTTAAAAGGACACCACTTCTAACCAATTCTTCACACCTGAAAAGCCTTTTGGTTAGGCCAAAAACTTACCAAATATTTTCTAATATTCCCCCAAATCAACCTAGAGGCCTTGGGTTGATCATAAATCCATCTTATGATCCTTTTTAATCAAATAAAAAGGAAGAACCCAAAGAATAGGTAATGACTTCACCCCCCTCATTCAAGTTCCTTTTTTCTTCAACTTCTTCATTCTTTTTTAATTACATTATAAAATAATCACTCCAGTATATTCTATATAATTTTATGTTATTATAAATATGGTACAACCATATACAATATTCTATCCATCCTTTGAATGACATGTCACCATACATGCGTACGTACGACCTACCGTCTCCACGTCATGGTGTAATTGTTATTTAATAAATTATTATATGGATGGGTATAATAATTATGGGTAATTAATTTAAATAATAAATATAACATTATAATGATTCTTTATATATGATATACCATCCAATTATATATATTTTTAATATCAAAAGAATGATATTATCGCTCGTGCGTACGTACGGACTACCGTCTCCGCGAACAGGATGGGATTCATTCCCATCGTATCCATTCAAGTATAATTCTAATTTTATGACTAAATATAATTTTTAAGTACTTGATATAATTCTTTATATGAATAATATACAACCTACACATAATAAACATGACTTATGTAACAAAACATATAAAAGAAAACGAGTAAGTTAACACCCGAAACGACGATAATAGTAAGATATTATTAACAAATCAATGGTAGAAGATCATTTATGATATCATATTAATGTATATTATCCTTGTATAATTCAATAACAATTATTTCCAAATTATACAGCAGGATAACCTAGCCTCATCCAAGGAAAAAGTACAAAGTAAGGGGTTTCTTATCTCACATTTAATTCCTTGAGATTTCCATTGTTCACCACTTATTTTTTGCATGTGGTGTATGTACTGAACATGATTGTATTAATTGTGTAATATGACTTAATTTATGGAAATTTACATCATTATTGTATGATCCTTTTTTCTTGGGTGTATGTTTCGTAAGTTCCCAAATTGATAAAGGAATTTGAAATTTCAATTTCCACTCATTTGGCTTTACGCATACTTCATTAATTATTTTACTCCAAGATTATGTGTGGAATCACTATTCATTTTCTTATGTCATAATTTATACTCCCCTTTCTGTGGATATACTTATGATACACATAATCACTCCATTGATAAATTTTCAAGTCATCTATATGTACTAGATAAGAGTAATTTTTACTCAATCTCCGTTTATTGAGTTAAGCATCTAATTCGTTGGGGTTGCTTTTACAAGAATATGTGTGAATGTCCGTTGATTGTTTTACACTGAATATCAAATCATATTGAGTGTATTTATATCTGTCACACAAAATTATTTCTTTGATTTATCATTAACCTAAGGATATGTTCTTTAAGAGAGATTTCATCTTCATTTACATTCTATTGAGACTCCTTTGTTGTTATACACCAAATCAATTTAATATGGTGTATATAATGTACTTTTACATAGTATATCATGAATCCCTATATTCTCATGATATTAAAAGGTTTTGATTACCTCATTTATTTGTATTCAAGTGTCTCTCTTTTGGTTAGGAACTCTAACTAAAATATCATTTTAAAATGTTTTAAATATTTATTATTCTAAATCTTTCTCATTAATGTCCATATTTTAAAAATGGTTTCGGGGATTTATTTATAAGGACATTAAATTTTTCCAATCAAAATTCCATTTAAATATTTAAAGTGGTATGGGACATGTTGATTCATAAATCTATTTTAAATGGCTTCTTGAAAAATAGTGTGACTATTAAATGTTTTCAAGAAAAAGGGGGATGTTTCTCTCTAGATTTTGATGATTATTTTAATATATATCGATATCCTTCATTATTCTTGATTGAGGTTAATATTTTACAATACAACCTTCCATATTGTATTTAATGAGTTATGTTTGACATTGGATGAGCTATTTTTATACCATTCATGGTTTATGGAGAAAGTATTTACATTTCGTATGCTAGTTTTAGTATGAATGTTTATGTTATGTTTAAACCTATTCATATGAGGAATGCATTTGACATAGTAAGTGATGGGTGGAGCCTGCTATAGCTTCTCGATGCATCGGTAGGTCTCATGAGATAAACTAGTGTCTTGGCACGAGGCCTTGACAAAATCTTATTTGTAGTCTTAACATGAGGCCTTGGCTACATGATTATGATAGTTTGGCTTTATGCATTACATCATTATGAAAGTGGTTATTGATATTTCATTTGATTATTTGACTAGTAGAATATCCATGTGAAGAAGTAAATTGCATTTTTTTCATTTTATTTCAACCAAATTATATTGAAGTTCATGTTTAAAAGGCTTTTGTTTTAGATATACATTTCCTTAAAGGCTTATGATTATTTATGAAAGTTTCCGCTATATTGTTATCCTTACTGGGCATTTATACTCACCCCTTTCTATGTATTATTTTTCCTAGGATGTGAAGAATTATATTATGAATGGCCTATAGGGATAGTATAAGGGGATATGAGTGTGGAGACAAGATGTTATTGTAGTTTCATTTTATGATGTAATGTAAACTTTATGAATGTATCTATTTATTCCAAGGCTACTAATCTAATCGGTCATTTGAGACATGATATTTTGTGATCATGCCAAGGTTATGTAATAATGTACCGACTCTGGGTAACTGTGGTCAAGGCGTAACATTTATATTTATATATATATATATATCTCAATAATATATAATGAATGGTTTTATGTAATATATCATTATAGGAAATAAGGAATCTCATTT
This sequence comes from Viscum album, assembly GCA_963277665.1. Classification (NCBI taxonomy): domain Eukaryota; kingdom Viridiplantae; phylum Streptophyta; class Magnoliopsida; order Santalales; family Viscaceae; genus Viscum; species Viscum album. Next base: position 1,128,726,844 of record OY728131.1, read on the forward strand.
TTTTATAGACTACTATTTTTAGCTGTTGACTAGTACACTTAATACATGAAAAATTTACGGTCTCTGAATATTTTTCCTTACACATTTATCCTCTTAATCATTTGTTTAACATTTATTCATCTAAATCATATACCAATATAGAAGAATAAAAATATATCATTTATCAATATAATAGTAATTAAATTCAATTTAATTTTATTCATAATGTGTTTTAAGGGTAATTAATAAATTATTTTAAAAATTAATTAATTATTTGATTCAAATATTTTTGTGTATCTTTTAGAATAATATTGATTAAACATTTTTATGGAAATTTACTCTATATTTTTATATGTTATTTTCAGAGTAACATATAACAATTTATTGGAAATTTTATCTTTTTATAGATATGAATTATTAAAAATAAATAAGGATAAGTGCATAAAAACACATTATTTATATTCTTAATATGAAATTTGATATTATTACGACATTCCGTGAGTATTCTAGAGATTTCAGCTTGTACATGTCATCATAGTTGTGAATATCAGAAATATTTCCATCATATAAAAAATATCATAAACTAATTATTTCCGAAACAAACGAACTGTAATAGAAAATATATGTAATCAACATATCAAAAAAAATCCTTATAATTTTTTAGTATAACATCATTTTTTGATATGAATCAATTTTTTGTAATATAAGTAGACAAATTTATTCTTGAATTTGAATTTGTTCGTATCATTATTGATTTAATATTAATAAAATTGATTAAACTTTATAATAATGTCATACATAAAAAATAGAATGATTTTTATGGGGGAATTTATTACATATAAAAAAAATTCTCAATTAGTACCTCCCACCAGAAAAATACCAATGTTTAATATATCAATCTGTATGGTATTTATATGTGGTTTTATTTTGAAGTCATGTTATATATATTTTGGGTATGAGAGAATTTCATATATCTATGAAATGATATACTCAATTTAGTCATTTAATATCATGAAAAACAATTAATTTTTGGGATTATTATAAGAAATAAAAAATAATATTAAATTTATATAATGTTTTTGGATCCCAAAAATATAGTAATACATTTACTACGATTTATATGATATTACACTCACTCATATGACTATAATTGAATCAATTATTAGGATTTAAAACATTCATTTAATAAGATATAAATGGATTGTCCATGAGAGGATTGATTTATTATACATTATTGGATAGATTTTCCCACAAAACATTTTCTTATATGGTGATGTGATACTGATAACACCCAACTATAATAAAGTCATGGATTCAATCCATTTATTGTAAAATGGTTTCTCTAGTTATTAAACATATTTTTGGATCCATTTGTAACAATTTTTTTCAACAAATATATATTATATGTATAAAGAATATTGAAAATGTCTTAAATCCTTTTATTATATTTAATTTGATAGCTAATGAGGGGAAATAAACCCCTAAATTAAATGTAATTTCTATTTTATCTGAAAATACTCATGTAGTATTATTTAAGGGTTTATACACATTCTTAGGCAAGGATATACAATTTTTTGATGCATATATGTTATCTAAATCCAAAATATATGATTGGATTAGTAAAAATTTTCATCAATTCCCAGCCTATAGTGTCTCACAAAGGGATCTCATTTCTCCAAGACACCTATCTATGATAACTTTAACCTTATTCACCTACCTAGACACCTAAATAAAAAACTCACATTCTAATTTTTTTTCACCTTATAAGAATCACTGTGGATATTATGTTTCCGACCATTATGATATTTAATTAATCACACCATGAACCTCTCGAGATGTTTAAGTTTGGAATTTGAATAGAATATTAATAATCTCTAATTTAATACAAAAAATATATTTACTTGAGCAAGATCTTGTGTATTTTTCATATATACCAAGTTGATATACTCAACTTCATTTTCAAAAATACCATGAGTTCTAATACTCTTGTTGGTTCCATAATATTCTATATGTTGAGATACTCAATATCATTTACATGAAACACCATGAGTCGAGATACTCATCATGTATTCCCTAAAATAGATAAATACAATATAAACCTCTTATTATCCTAAAATATATTGGCCTCACCTATATGTTAGGTTAAACAAGAGATGTTCACATGAATTTATGTCCAACATAAAAACATTTATAGGATCCTTTCATCTAATAATCCATTATGCATGAATTCAAACCCCTTTTATAAGACCATGGATATAAAAAAATAATTCCATCGACTATAAACTTTTTCAATTATCTAAAATGGAAACAATTATCTATAAAACAAACATTAACTATGTTGTACAGGATTCCCTTCACTATGGTTCATCAGAATCCTTTTCATTGGATTTTCCCACCTATATCACAAATTTGACCTCTTTTTACTAGATCATTACACCTCAATGTGTAGATATTAATTCATGGTTTCTTTCTTATATAGATCTAAATAATAGTTTTTTAAATAGTTTTTAAATTGAGATACAATATAATCCACTTATGTAGTGTCCACATAATTTAATGTTTTTAGTCATCATATATAAAAAATGGTATTTAAATTTTTTATTTTAATTACTTAACTAAAATTCTATATATTAATTTATATTGTACTAGGAATATATAAAATTATTTCCTATATGATAACCTATTATCTCGTCATTTTAAAAAACTATCAATACCACTTGTTTCCATATGGACCTGGAATGTGCGAGAGCCATAAGATACCTAATATAATGAATAATGGTCTTGTAAAATTGAAAATATTTAAAACAAATTGTTATTGGGAATCACAAATTTCATGCCAATTTACAGAAAAACATAAATGCATAAAAAATTGTAATGTATTTATAAAAATATAATATTAAAAAATTATAAATATTTTTAATTTTCAATCATGGATAATATTTTTAGGCTTTAATATTTCCCCAAGAGGTAAAGGGGTGAATTTAGATTAATAATACACAAATAATTTTTACAAATTAAATACCATTATATAGTATTTGTTTTTAACAAAATCCATAAATAATATTCATAATAGAACAAAAATAAATGGAAATAGTAAAGAACACATATGTTTTTAGTAACAAATTTTGATCTACTATCTGTCAGTGTTGTCTTCAATTTTCATCCATGAAAACATTCAGTCTATATATACTGGGAACATTAACTACAAGATAAAGGATTATAATACATTAGGAAAATAATAGATATATATTTTATTATTAGAAAGTAGATCATTTAAAATGTATCTTTACAGAAAAACTATGTAAATATAGTTCGAATGTTGGGTTTATAGAAAGAAATTATAAAATATAAACGTTTTCAATATATTATATTATATCATGTTGAAAATTATTTTTGAAATAAAAGAAAATAAATTATTATGGAGAATGAATAATTTATAATATAATTTCATGTTTTTATTTATATTTTCTTTTTTAGGAAAATCAGTAGCATCTTATTCAGAATTTATTACAAGGGTAAATAATGAACCCTGAATTTATCTTTTGATAAATATTTAAATTAATTTTCTCTTGAAGTAATATTTTTTACGTATTTATAAAAATAGACACATACAAAATATCTTTTATCTCATCTAATTATTATTATATTTTCAGATATTCCCTTCTTGTAAATCCATTTATATAATGAATTATGTTTAATTTTTCTTATAATATTACGGTATTGAATAAATATTTCAAATAAATTCATCTCTAGTGGTCCCATGTCAATAATTTTGGTAATTTTGTGTCTCATGGTTCCCTATAACATTCTAATTGAGATATAAATCTATGCCATATATAGTGATAAATATGGAACTTTGTCCCAGAATATAGTCTATTAGGACAAATAATTCAATAATGGATTTAATTTTATCATCCAAGAATCAGTTATAGATTTCATGAACATTATTTCATCATTCTTAGTGAAAATATAATTTAAAAATATTGTATATTTATTCATTAAAAAATTTAATATAATATCACACTACAAATGTAAATTATATTATCTTTCATTTGACCTAGTTATATAGTCACACTAGCTTAATTGGACATGGGTATGTTCTTTATAATTTTTCTTTATACAGGAAACAATTTGTCTCTTTTTTAAGGAGTATTGATGTGTTGTGGGGCAAGTATTGGGCATGTGGAGGGTGTTCCAATATATCCCTATAAAATTAATGTAAACCCATATTGTTCAGTTCCACAAAATATTTAATTTTGTAAATTTTTTGAACATGTATAAAGGGACAGAGTGGTCAATATTACAAATGAGTATTTAAGGACACATATATATAGTTTAATGTCTTGGATAATCAATTAGTATATTTTGATGATGTTATTTCTTCTTCATGTTTTGGAGTTGAATAATACTAATATAAACATAAAATGAATGATATTTGGGACAATATATTCCTTATTCCAGGCCTTTATAGAAATCATTTATCATCACATAATGATGGTACATCCTTTTTGTAACATAGGAAATTTTATGATTGTCACATATGAAAGAATGGATCATTAAATTCTCAGGATTTTTTGATCCTATGATCATTTTAGGAAACTAGATGTGTAATCCTATTATCTTCACATAGGGAATCTTATTCTCATCACATAATATGGGATGAGTCATTATAATTTCATCATGTATGATATATTATTCTCATCACATAATGTATAATGTGCCACTTTATGATCAAGAATTATTTTATCATACAATCATAAAAAATAATAGTTTTTTAATTATGATTTCAACGTAATATATAAGGTTATGTTTGGGAGATGTTATATATTGATTGGATTAATGGATAGAAATGGAGTATGGAAAATATCTCTGGGATGATTATTTTGTATCAAACCAGAACATAAATCAAATCCCACATATTTCATGTTTCACAATTTAAGTCCAAATGATAGGATAATTCTATTTAGTTTTACATCATGTTGCATATAGTATTTAATATGAAAATAAAATTCCTAAAAATAATAGTACTAGGTGCAAGGTTTTTCTTATCATTCTTTATTGGGATTTACACATTGGAATACTATTATGGTCTCATCTATTATACGATTTAGGATAAATTATATTTGAAAAAATTGATGTGGATGTTGACTCATAAAATTTAAGGAAACTGAGATTACAATAAATTATCATGTTATGTTAGGAATACAAGGGGTTTATATTGAAAAAAAGTTAGATGTTGATTTCATGAGATTTTTTATTTCAAGGTATGTGATGAATCCAATAAGAATATCTCAAAAAAATTCATATGCGGATCAAGATAAGTGTCTCCACTGAAGGAGAGATATATTGATATCTATTAAAAAATGATATATAATGTAAATCCAACATTTCACAAAATCAATAATGAATTATTATTGAGGTCAATAAGGGAAGCCATGGTGTTGAGTTTTAGACACATGATATTAGGATATCATCCATATCCAGTAGTTTTTCATTACTGGATAATCAATTATATTGAACAATGAATTCCAATTAGGTTAAATGGGAGAATCATAAATTATTTAGGAGCTATAGTGGTAGTAGTAACAATGTAGGCGGCCTAAAAAATGTGGTTCTTATGTAGGAGGTCTCAGGAAAGTGGTATATATTTTGGAAGTTAATGAATGGAGGAACATCATTTTTGATGCATAGTAAAAATGGGTACCAATGTATGGGGGAATAGATTGGGTGAATTTATTCCCATATAGTTTATATGAGAGAATAAGTAATCTGATAATTTGTACCTGGGTGTTCTAATGATCATATACCTTGACACCTAGTTTGTTGGGATCACATTGGTCATGATGCCGACGTGGCCTAATTTCATTGATGAAACTAAAATTAAGTGGCCTTATGAAATTAACTTTTCATAATCTACCTATAGTGATGGATAATAAAGTTAAAATTAATGAGTTTTCACATTCATTATGGTTTTTGATGCTCTAATATAATTTTTTTTGTACATTTCCCTTTGTCTCCAGTGTTGTCCAAATGGTAGGAAAGAGGGTCCTTTTGTAAAATATATCCTAATAATGCATATATTGTTGGTTTTGTGAGGCTTGATTCATGGTTAATAACATGTTGGTCTGGGGAAAATGAGTAAGGTAAACTTATTCCCCAAAATTCTCATCCAGATTACATAAGGATAGTGAACATTAGTCTATATGTATAGGTTGGGAATGAACCGTTTTTTCATTTAAGGCTAGATTATATAATGTGGGTATCCAAATCTATAATACTAATGATTTTTCTACAGTATTACAATATATTATCATAATGAAAATTTAATAGAATGAAAATTTTATTATTTCAGGGAATATAATTCTAATAGTATAGAATGATTATCTATTTTTAACTTACAATGTCAAAAAATAATAAAAGAAATTTTTTAAAAAAATCAATTGAATTTATAATTTAATATAAATTAATAATGTAGTATTTTTATAATCATAATTTAATCAAAAAAAATTATTATATTATTTATATATGGTTATATATTTTTAATTTATTTTAATGAATTAAGGAAAACATCATTTTTTGTTTAGAAAGGATATTTTTTTAGAAAACTATTTTAAATTTAAAATGTTTTATAATTTTGGATATTTAAAATAAATGATAATTATTAATGATTTAAATAAATTATATTTTTTTCATAACATTATATATTAATATAAATTCATAAAATTGTAATTACATGTGTTAGAGTTAATGTAAGATCTGATTATCCTAGAAAATTACATTTTTATAAAAACATGTTTTCTATCTTTATTTGAGGTTTTATTTTTTAGATTATTTTCCCCAAATTATTGAATATGTATTAAATAATATTCATTACATATTTGGAATTATGATTTTCATGTTTTATAAATATATACCTTTTATTTTTATGTACTTCATGTTGTAACTATTGAATCATTTATTAGTTAGTATTGGGTAAAATTGTATATTCAAGGTTAATACAATTGAATAAGGCATAAAAGTAATACCTACAAATGAATTTATTTCATTGAATAATATTAATTAAGTCACCCAATAATATATGAATAATTATAGAATTCATTTTTTGTTTTCATTAATAAATACCATTATATTATTTTATGTAATTAAATTCCAAGATTCCACTCTCATTATATTAATTTATATTATATTGTCAAATGATGTCAAGGATATATTATGAATAAATATAATATTTTATTTTGAACAAAAAGATTATTTTCATGAAATATTTTTTTAATTTTTAAATATGATATATTTACATTAAATATGTAAACAATGATAGAATTGTACTTTTACAACCGGTAGAAAAATAAATGTTATTGATTTTAAAAATATGAAATTCAAAATATTCATTAGTGATTAAGGTAATAAATTTGATTTAGTTTATTATATTTATTCAGTTATGTGGAAATAGTTTATATTTGATGTCAATTTATATCTATATGCCTTTAAGGTCAAAATATGTGAATACTTCTTAATAAGATGTTAATAGTATGTTACATTATAATAAATTACATAAAAATAATAAAATATCATCAAAATCATAATATTTTACATGGTTGATGGGGTGCTGTCATTAATTTAATTCATAGTCATTTTTTATAGTTCATAACATAGAAGTAAATTTTTAACCTTTTAAGATAGAAAATTTTGTTAACACATTTCTGGGGATTCATTAATATTGATGGGATTATGGGAAAAAATTGTTTTAACATTCAAAAAAAATCATATAAATTTTTTATTGTATATAGATATTTTTCCCTTAACATATTATATCATTGAAATGATTGAAACTTGGATCCAGTTAAACAATAAGACAAATTATTTTATTTAATTATTTTATGTTATCCACGTGTTTTTTTCCTTCACTAAAAGTGGGCAGAATCACTCTAATGTTCATCAGACAACTTTTAAAAACCTATCTAAATAAAATGCCAGAAAAATTTCTACCCAATTTTTTTTCTATTTTCTATATGTAATGGAATCCCCAAAATAACAGTTCCATTGTAATTAAGATAAAATGTAACAACGATTCCATAAAAGAAGATATAATCATCTTAGCAAAAACTTTTCAAGTTAATTGATTCGTCTACATACCCAAAATCATTTGTTAACATCATAATATATTGAAATCGATATAATTTTATTATTTTAATTTTATTATGTACATTTATTGTCCTTATATATTTGATAAAATATATATCCAAAAATGTAAAAATTTCCAATGTTTACATGTAGACTACCACATCAAGAGTTCATGTATTTAAATTTTTATATATTTCTAACACATATATTAGGTAAAAGTGGTTTTGAAGAATAAAAACAATATTTTTAAAATGAAAATATATATTTATGTGATGAATCTTTAACCATGGCATAATATTGAAAAAATATGATATGGAACAATAAATAGGGAAAAAAGTTAACAATTAATGATTAATTTTCCACAATATATTAATGAAGTTTTATTTATAATATTGATAAATTAATTTAAATATTAATATGGTACAAGGATGAATTAATAACATGTTTAAAAGCATAATATATTAGGTTATAAATCATTTAATAATGTGGAATCCTAATGTTACTATTTTACATCTCAATTCTCACATCATTGTTACATATTTTTATAATGGACATATTATCTTTTATGTGGTTTATATTATTTCAATTGGATATATGAAAATGAATATCTATTTGTTAATATAATTTTTAGCTTCAAATAAATTTAATTATTTAATTGAATTAATAAAAAAATGATATTAAGTACGAATGAATTTTTTATTAAACACGTTTTTTGTTTTCATATATTTACATTAAAGGAATATTATAATATTTCATTCATAAAACCCTTATAATTTTTTTACTAATAATAACCAAAGACATTAAATGATCTAAACAAAATTTTATTATTATTGGATGTTTAATGATGAAAATATAATTTTAACATAAAATTTCATATTATTTAACTTCTTGATCAAGAATATTTTCATCCATATCCAAAATGTTTTTCAAACATAAATATACAAAATTTCTTTCTATTTAAACACATAATTTGTTTACCCTCCTATAATATCTTCTAATGGTTTTAAATATAATATTATTAAATTAAAATTTATTTTATATTTCTCTCTTACACAGACATTTATTATTTATAATACATTATTTTATTACTAATTATATATTTATAACGAATTCATGGTCATATTTTTTCTCTTATTATTTTTTTTAATTGAAATTATCATAAATAATTACCTTTATTATGATCTTATTTCATTGAAGATGAAATTTCTTCTTCATATACTTATTCATTACATAATTTTTTTATGTATTTTTTAAATCATATACCACTTCTAGATATAATTTTTTACTATGAAAATAATTTTATTTACTAAGAAAATATTTATATTCCATTTTGGTTACTTAATAATGTTTTTTTTATTTTTGGATTAATGTTTTTGAATTTTAATGAACATCAAATATATGATAAATCCATTTAAAAAGTAGTTATGGGTGGAAAAATTTATAGATAGACTCCTGATGCATCGACGGGTCCCATGAGAGAAATCATTTGGATAACGTTATTAAAAATTATTTTGTGCATGCCAAACCATAATTGAAGGAATCTTAGAATAATTCCTTGATGAAGATGAAAACAATTATGAATTTACATCATTAAGATTTATTTATTATACTTGATTTTACTACATGGTATTAATAATTGATCTATTTCATCCCCATGCTATTTATTAAATGTAATATATTTTAAATTTTATACCTACCTATAATGTTTATTTCATATTCACTCATTGTAGATTATTTTATATGAAACACATACTAATGAATTTAGCACACCGTTATATTTTTTTCCTTTACTGAATATATAAATATGGATAATTTCAATGAGTATCATGTAAATATATTCATTAATTTTACTGTATTTATAATTTATTCCAAATGTAAAATTGGAATCATGTGTGTATCAAGTTCTTTATTACTACTATTGTGATCGGTCCATAGTGATTTTGTCCCTATTATGTTATACCAATCTAATAAAGATTAAACAATCATTGGGTGACATGAGAAGGCTTTGTTTCAATTGGTATCTGAAAATGTTCAGTTGTAACCATGGAAACTAGATTCTAGAAAAAATTTATTTTAGGACAAAACTCTATAATATAATATAGGCTTAAGTCTATGTATATTCTAATACATGATGATTTATAATTGTATAGATTTTATGGTTTAAATAACAACTACATATTTCTATGGATACTAGAAAGAATACATTTTTTATATGATAGATGAACATATGGGTAAAAATATTGACATATTGGAATGTGTATTTAATCTATCATTACTATCGCATGATGAGTGGACCTACCATTGAAACCCAAGATAATCACTCTCATGGGATATTATTTTTTAGATTCCTGGTCTTTAATAACTCATATGAATTATTTGAATATATTTTTATTGATTTGACGATATTATAAATAGAACAATATTTATGATTTTTATATTACAAATTGATGAATATTCAATTTATGATATGTGTTACAACATATTTAGAGTTATGTAATATGATTTAAAATTCACTATGTTACGAGCTAATTCATTGTATTCAATTAATTTGAAATGGTTTATTGTGGAATGAATGATGTCTATACTTAGGGCCAATGTAGAGATTTACCATCCGAGAAAACTAATAAAAATATTGTTGTAGTTAAGTTGGTCATTACTATATATTGGTACAATATTTTCATTTTTTGGTATAAACCATTCAGATATGGTAGAACATGTTACCTCACAACATGATATACCTATATTGGATTGTTTTAGTCTATAAAAACGATCATTATTTGTGGATATACTCATAAATGTTTAGTTGATAAATTGATTGAGTCATTTAAAATGATATTTTGTGAATTGGGATAAAATTAATGTGAAAATTTTATACCAGATGTGTATTATTGTAAAGTTAATGTCAATAAATTATGGTCTTTGATCTTGAATACTATGGAAGAAGATGAAATAGCCCCTACAAAATCTATTGATTTTAATGTACCATTCCTGAAAAAGATATTTACCTCCCTTGTTATGAACTATAATGAAGAAAAATCACATCATATTAAAGGAAAAATAAATTGAATGTGGTTTAGAACAAGATTATATGTATAAAATTTTAGATAAGTATGTTATAGATTACATATGTTATCAATAAAAGTGTAATGATTATTTCGTTAAAGGGATTTGTCCATTCCACAAGAGGGTATTAGATTGTCAATCATTTTCATTAAATGCTGAAATAGTGTGCTGAGCCATAAAATATTATAAATAAAATTTCATATCTTATATCATCATGTGAAAAAAAAAATATTGTTACACAAAATGATTTGTAAAAAGGTACATTGTGTTCGATAGAATGTCTGACATGAAACACTGAGCTTAAACGAACCACTAAATATTATTTTTTAAATTCCATCATTATAACTATGTAATTGGTTTTATGGGTATGAATAGAATTAAAAAAATTGAAATGTATATATACAAATAAAATTCATATTCTAAATAAATATCAACTTATGCTTATGAAATAAGCACCTTATTTTTAGAAGCAATTTTATACTAAAAAATATGGTTTCCAGAAAATGATATTTATAAATTTTTGTGAATGTATACTATATATAATTTTCGATTCATTTAGTAATTTTATTTCAAAAAAATATTTAATTTTTCAAATTAGTTTGAAGAAATTATAATATATATAATTTTAAAAAACATTCTTGAACGTTATATTTTTTAATTATTAGTAAAAATATATTTGTTTTATTGAAAAATCTATTTTATTATAAATATTTTATAATTTTGAATTCATTTTACTTTTTATTTTAAAATTTTATTATTTCCTTCTAAATAAATATAATCCAATTACAGACATTGGAAATAATTTTATAACTTGATTTAGTGTGAAATCTTTTGTTGTATGTAGAAAATAATTTTCATGAAAAACTATATTAATCAATTTTTTGTGATTAATTTTGAATTAAATGACATGGTAAATGTGACTTTAATTATTGAAAAATGGAATTCATATTTTGAATTTAGAGATCCATTTTTTTTATATTTTCCTTTTATTATATGTTATTATGTTTTGAATTCATAAAATATATTTTTACCATTTTAATGGTAAATGATGTTAATTAATTATAAATATTTTTTGATAGTGACCACAATATATTAATAGTTTTTTTAATAATTTTCTTAAACTAGTATATTTAATCCATAATAATAAAATATTCAAATATATTTCCCTTTTCATATGCCCCTAATTTTTTAATTTATAATATTTTCTGTATAGATAATCCCAGAAATTAACTATATTTCATTAACTATAAATAAATTTATAGTTAGAGGATAAAATAGAAGTGTTCAGTAATGAAAATTAATTTAAATTATATATTATTTTTTCTATAAGGTTAGTTTATCTCTTATTTTTTGGGTGAGATAATACCCAAGATTCTTACAAAACATAGTTTCAATATTTATTCACTTAATCAAAAAAAAGAATTTAATATTTTTAATGTAATATAATTTGAATGAATTATTTTTTCCATTTGTAAATTATGGTTCGTTATTAATATCATGTTGTATGATTTATGTTTTATCCCATTGATCCATGGAATATCCTTCTAATATGATCATGATTTTGAAAAAAAATTCACGTTGGCATATAATAAGGCTACGAAGAATAGTTTTAAGAATAGAACACAATGATGGATATTGTTTTCATAGAAAATATATTATTTGTTTTGAAACATTTGTGATATTTATTCAGCGAATCATTTCTGATAGTAGCGTGAGTTGGATCACTAGATTTGACATGGTATGTACTCCCCCTTTTCACCAGGGAATTGGTGTCCCATAGTCTCTACATAGATTAAGATATTAAAATTGATCATCAAAGTGTGACCAAATTTAAAATCACATACTACACCAGGGTGAAGGTCCCCAATAATTTTTACATATAAATTATTCGAGACCCTCAATAATACATTGTATGCGGGTCATATTCCATTAATGTTTTAATCCCCCATTATCGAGATCTGAATGGGAGAGGGTCCTCCATGAGTGTTGTCTGTCCCATTAGTGGGAAGTGTATTAGTGACGAGTGAGATCCTCCAATCAGTTTCAAATTATGTATTTCATGATTTATGGGTGTTTTTTGTGTCCCCTTATCTTATGGAGACCCTATGTATGGTGTAAGTCTTACATATGATTTCATATGATGTATTTCACGCTTCTTGGAATCGAAGAAGGAGATTTGGAGTTTTATGATTACTGAGCATTCTTAGCTATTTTATAAATATAGGGATCTTTTACATCTTTATTTTGGGATTCATTATTATAATATATAGGTTATTATTATGGTGTTTGATCTATATTCTGATCAACACACCCTATTATAAATGATATGCCTACACTATCTTGATGCTTTTTGATTTTTTTATTTTGGGGTTTCAAATTGGGAATGATTATAATAACCCATAGATAGACTCATATGACTTATTTTATGACTACTGTAATCTAAATTCCATTAGTATTTATTATTGTGGAACTATTATTAGTTGATTGTTGTAGTACAGGGTAATGTTGACTCTATTTGGTGGCCAGACACTTGAATCAGGAGCCAGACACTCTACCACTATACTCTTTATAGTTGATTTCTGTTTTGGTTCCCACCATGTGTTTCTAGTTGGGAATGTATTTTTCAACAATTATAATTTTTATTATGTTGTTTTACTCATATAAATATATTCTATAGATGTTATTAAATGCATTATTAGAACCCATATATTCAATTCTTTAATTATCCCTCATCTCTATTCTTGGTAAGGGTTGTGTGGATGTGTACATCTATATTATGCTTGTCCAAACCAATTTAGTTTATGCCTAATTTTATCTATTTTCCATACAATATTCAATTAGAAATAGTATTTGGGTGTTCACTCTTGACTTAGTTATCGACAATGATGATACAGTTGGGTTAGGTCATTATAGATTGGTATCAATGTAGTGCATCCTCGGGTCAGTGTTGTATTGGGACCCATTGCGAGGATTTGTTTTTTGAATATAGGTAAATTGTGTAAAATTGTCTAAGATGAGGATTTTAGGCTTCAGATACTAGTGTTGGTATAGAAGGTTACGTATAAATTCACAAGGACTCTGACTCCTTTCTTTTCAACATGGCATACTGATACATATGTTACTAGGAAATAATGGTACATGCATCATATATAAAATAGTCCTTTGAGTATCTTACATGAGGGAGATCCCCATATATGATATTTTAACTAACATGTACCTATAATTTTTAGGATCCGACCATGATGAAATATTTCAAGAATTATTAGATAACATCTTAACGATTAACAATTTAGTGATGATTCCTCGATTTTGGAACCCATACATGATGCGTTTCTGATATGCAAGTGGTGAATAGTTATAACACATGGTGATCGGTTCATTGACCCACATTTACTATTATAATATTATAATAATCAAAATGTTGTAAAGTGTATGTCTTTGGTAGGATAGGATGAGGGTACATGCACTCTTGGCATGTTTTTAGAATACCATAAATATGGCATGTTGGTGGGATGAGGTGTCATAGAAATCAATGGTTCTGGTGAGAAAGGAGAAAAGTTAATTGAAAAAATTTAACCACAGGATCATTGTAATGTAGTCTTTTATTAAGGATTCTAGTTTAACAAGTGGCTTCACAGCAAGAGATTCAGGTTTACCATATGGTCACATAACACATTTCTCTAAACGAATCCCCTTTTTGAGAACTATATATATATATTTGAACCCTTATTTCATGACCTTGGTAATTGAGGCTAAGATATATAGGATCCATGAATAAAAACACCACAAATATTTTTACCATACCATTAGAGGAGAGAGAGAGATAGAATCCTTACATAATTACAGTGAGGACCTATGATTTTTTCCTCAATACATAATATATTCCTATTATCCATGAATAGATGACTGCTACCCATGTGGTTTATATTGTACGCGAATATGTGAGATGGAATTTTTCATCCTCGGTAAGAGGGAATAAAATGTAGAGTAGGAGGAGATCATTTAAAAGTTGATAAAAATATTTTCTTATCAATTAGATTTCATTTCCTTTCGAGTACTTGATTCTCTGAGAATTCAACTTTTTTTGTGGATGGGTATAATGAAAGCACTCTAGAGATTGTTACCTTATTCAATCATCATCAATAATTATTTTACTAAATTTATTTTCCCTAGGGGTGGCTTGATACTTGATAAGGAATATAGAATGAATTAGTAGTGATCTAAGAGATAGAGGTGCATCTTAAGGATCTTCCTACATAGAGATATAAAAGACCAAGTGTGTTCTTCAATATAACCTTGTTTTCTTATCCTAGGTGAAGTGAGATCTATATTATAGGTTTTCATTGATTCTAATTGAGGTATGTGATGATCATGGAAGAGTATCCAGCCCGAAAATCGATGACTTATACTCCTGGTATTAGGGGAAATGGGGTTCTAGTTGTTTCAAACCTATTCAGGTTTTCTCTTGCACCAAGATAATGAGATAGATATATCCAATAGTGTTTCATATAGCCTATATAGTTTTTGTTAAATTCATTATGATACAAATTGGGGTGTTAAGCTCCCTTTCATATTTAGTCAGACTAATTAACTAAATACATTACCCTTATTTGATCATTATGTATATGTATCCCTTGATGAAATCGATGTTTACTCAATATTAGTGGAATTTTATTTTATAAACATAAGGTTTGTTCTGGAAAAGCATTTGGAGTACCATCATTATAGGGATATCTCAAAGATTCAGTTCTATATTTAGAATGTTCACTACTTATAATATTTAATCTTATACATGGGAGTGATAGAAGACCTAAATATGTAAATAATTTCTTTCATAGGAGCCTCCCAATGGTTTGTTAATGGTGGGATATTCTCATAATGATTTTTTCACCTATAAAAATAGTAGATAGAGATTTTAACCACTTTCTAGTTAACCATTTTTTGTGATGATGGTGTAGCGAATATATAGTTTCTGTTTCTTATCTGAACTCTTATTCAGAATACATGGGATAATCATCTTTGATATATTGAAATAGATTCCATATTTTATTAGATATCATTAGAAATTTTTCTCATGGGATTAGTGAATGTCAGAAGAATTTCATCATTTTATAATGAAAATTGATTTCGCCATTCATGAAATGTGATGAGATGATGGTAATTTTATTATTATTAGTGCATCTAAGCAGAGGAGAGAATTTATTAGAGATCCATTGGGATTATGTTTGATGTGGTGTGTGTTATAGCTTGTAATAGCATTAGACTCTTTTTTCCTTACCTCCATATAGGTGGAAGCCATGTTTCTAAAATAAAAGTGGATATGTGATGGTATTAATATGTTTATAATAATATGGTTTTACAACATCAATTGGAAACCATGACTCTTTATTAGTGGTCTAGGATTAGCATTCCATGTTTTCCCACCAATAAAATATCTGTGGGTGAATCTTAGTGGACAGTTTGGGATGCCTATGCGTATAGTAGATAGTTAGTTTTTGTCAAATTCCCATGATGATAATTTTATACCATTATTTTCAATTCATTTCATGATTATGGAGAGAATATATCAGGATTTTCTGACATATATGAAGTTTTCCACAATGTATCCACTCTATACAGATGCCACAAAAAAACTATTCTGGTTCTAGAGAACATTCTTCAAAATTTAATGATACTTTTTAGGCATAGCTGGGAGGTTCTTTTAAAATTGGTGGAGTTTTATTTTCATTGTACATACCACTAAAATATCTCTGTTTCCCCATTTTACATCTTGTTTAGGAGACCATGTAGGTCAATATATAACTAGTGGATGCTAGTGGGAGACATTTTTTATGGGATATAATATTTACCCTAAGATGGTTTTAGAAGGACCATTTAATCCTATGGTGGATGAAGGATACATAGATCCATTTGGGTCCTTTATATAAATATGAAAAAGGCTTTGGTGTTTATTAATTTGGTCTCACCTTGATGTGGGTGAAAATGATTTGATGATGAAAATGGGATAAATTCAGTGTTCAAAATCATTTTATTATTACTACTATGGGATAGTGAGAGTGGGTTCCACTAGTCAATTTGACCACTTTTTAAACGGCTGCTTTGATTTTCCCACAGGTTATATTTGATGATATACATTCATTACTCATTTCAGGATATTGAACATTATGATATGAATAACAATGAAAGGGTTCTCATTTCAATGAATTTGGGGATTCCTATAGTGTTTTCAAAATGAAGAGATAAGATCATTCATTGGAATGTGGTTCCACTAGAAGTGAATTTTTGTTAGTAATGAAAACATCTGGATATCTATTTGGTGTCAGAAACTAAGCTGCAATCTCAGTGTCTTCCATTGTGATTACTTTTATCCTTTTTAATAAAAAAATCCTTGATGTTTTTAATAGATTAATAACCATATTTTGACTATATATGTATTTTTATCATTTATAGGGGCATTTCAAAAGATAGGTGATGTATTAGTGTAGAATTCACTGCCCTATAGAGTCTTAGAATAATAGAATTTGAAATATTTAAAATATTATATAACATGGGTACAATTTTCATGAAATAAGGAGAAATTTTTTTAATGGATTATTAGATAAAAAAATTATATTCCATATTTGATTATGGAACATTAAGTTTAGCCTAGGTGTTATATAATGTTGGATGTGATTATAAATTCTTTGGTATGTAGTCATTCGAAGGAGGGATGAATAAATAAAAAAGTTAATTTAATTAATTTACTTAACTATTCTATAATAAATAGTCTCTATAAATACGTTGTTATAAAAAATATACAGGGTTATCAAAATAACCCTGATAGATTATAGAGGATGATGTGATATCTATTGGATTATTATTAATTTGTAAGGTTGATAAACACTGATTGAGGTGGATCATGAGACGGTTGAGAAACATACCAAAATCATCTTCTTATTCTTTATTTAACAATATGCTAAATGATGAATAATCCAATATAAAGAATTAATATCTTATCATAGGGAGTTTCATGAATTATTCTATTTTCTGATAAAAGATAATTTTTATCATATTTTATTTTTATAGAATTTTTTTTTCATATAAAATCAATAAACTATTTAATTATGTTCTATCGATTAACCCTTTTTATGAATAATTCCTTCATAAACAAAAAATATACTACTAAAAAGGGTCAATTTGATCCTCCCCAATTCGATTGTTCTTTTATACCAAAATTCATTATTTGTTCATTGTTAGTTTCTAGTTTCACAGATAGTTCAATGATACGTAGAAACAAATCATCATGTGTTCTGTCTTTAGTGCAGCGGATCACATCTGCAAGCTTATGATCAAGATAAAGGGTATGATTGAATCCCAGTGTTGTATAATGGGAGTTTACATATAGATTTTTGGTATAAATATTGTTTATATTAGTTTTATGATATTTATCAGATATTCAGAATGGTACCCAATTTTGAGAATATTGGGTAGATGGAATCCAGCCATCGACGATGGATTAGGTGGGGGCAACCCTAGATTCGGGTTCATTTATGCATTTCATGAAATTAGATACCAATTACTGGAGTAAAAAATAAATCAAATATTTATTTTGGTCATAATAGAGTTCTACAAACCAGGTTTGTGGTTTTGATGACGGTGGACAATGATGCACAATGATGGGGAGTAGGGGCGGCGACCTAGTGTAGTGGTAGTAAATAGAAATAGTGATTTATGATCGGTAGCGAAATATTTTGTATGAAGAGTTCCATGAAAAACCCCTATTTATGATGGAGAGGGATGATATGAGATTATATTAATATCATTGTAATTTTATTATTAATTACAATATTATAATAATAATAATGTTATTAATATTCATATTACTATTCTTATTATTATTTAATACAATACTGACTGAAATATCATCACGTAATATAAAATTAATGATCCATCAAAGGAATCCCCACACTAATATTGAGATGGATGTTTCCATACCAATAATGATTTTTAAATTTAGTCTCATGGATAAGGTCAATATAGTGATGTTCATGAATTATATGATGAAATGTGTTTCTTCATTGTGTTTATGATATGGGTAAGTAAATCCAATATCCCAAGAGTTTTTTCATGTGTATCATAATCACGTGAAAATTTTTACATTGAGGTTGATTTGAAGCTACATGTTAGTTGATTCATGTTTTATCCCATTATAAAAACTATGATCCTCACACATTCATTTGGAATTCTACAAACTCATCCTTTTGGCTTCAAGAACACCAATCCTAATTGTTTTCCACATAAAACACTATAGCAGTATTTTATTCAGTAGTAGATATATGATTTTAAGTTATTGGCTGTCCTTATAATTTCAATGTTGATAAAAATGGTCCATAGTTTGGTGGGATAACTAGATATATTATGGCTAGTACTCCTTTATCTCACTATTGTGTTGTCCCACCATACAATCAACATTGGTAACAACAATAAAGTGTTATCTTCAAACTGCTTCTAGTGATGGGAACCCTAGATAACACCGGGTTATGGGTCTCCCAAACTTGTTACATTGGTAGGGTTTTTAACCAAGTATACTAAAGTATGATAAGGTCATCTACCTACACATTAGTACTCCACCGTCATTGTGAAATGGAAGATAAAGTGTTCCACATGATAATTGTGCCTCACACTTTTGTGGATCACAATAGTGGGGTGTTAGACTGTCCAAAAATAATATAGTGAGGTTATAAAAGATATATTAATGCATATTGTCAAATTTAATTCTCTAGAGATCATTATCAAGGAGTAGGTCCTCAAAACAGTTTCTTATTGAGTTGTGCATGATTCAATCCATTAGAGATGCCACTTTGATATTTAAGGTTAACTCATCATTATTAACTATGTCATTGAGATTGAAATTTCATTAGATTTAATTAGAAATATATTTTATCATGATTGGGTTATTGTTATTTTTTTATTCGATATTAATATTGACACACCCTTATATTAATCATATAACTACTCTCTCTTGATGTTTCATTTTTTTTGTGTTTTCACTGTGTCACACTAGGAATGTTCATACACACCACTTCTTGTGATTTTCTTCATGTGTCGGGTGTTATGTAGATGTTTGAAAATTATATGTGACTATGGCGGACATAGTATTAGTGGAGATTAAAATTGCATTGTTGTTATGACCATGTTCAGTGGTCAAACTCTAGGATTTATGGTTAGGCACCCCCATGATCAACTCATTATATTTGATTTCATTTATGGTTACCCCTATTATTTCTTAGTGTGTTCAAATTATTAATCTTTTATATTTATATTTATACTATTTTACAATTATTTATATATTCCATAAATGTTATTAAACCCATGGTTATACCTAAGATATTACATTCTTTCTTTATTCATAATCAATTTTTTCATGTATATGGTTGTGTGGATGCGTACATGTATATGAGGATAATTCTTTCCCGTTATGTTAATTCCTTTTCGACATTTGTCTCCCTAACCTGGACTATTGCATGGGTGCCTATGATTATCACACTAAGCTTACCACTATCCAGGTGGGACCCAGTTGGTTGGATCATGACTTAGAGTCACCCACATAATATCTGATTATATTAAAAATTTCAGTACATTTGAATATGAATAATGTACAATAATTAAATATAATAAAATAAGCATGAGTTCACATACCATATCATATAAATGGAAACAAAAAATTAAATAATATGTAAAAATTACAATTTTATTGGATCATCCAATTCCATCCCAAATACCCTCTATATATCCCTACCAAAATCCGAGAAGCCTTATATTGGTTAAAACCCAACATAGGAACAATATTTCAGTTAACCATTATAGGTTGTCCAAAGAATATGTAAAGTTCATAACCAAGAATTTCATATTTACTTCCTTTTTTATATTCATAATAATCTCATAAATCATGATGAATAACAATAATTGTCCCTCCAATATGTGAATATGTTATAATGTTAATTGAAAAATTTATATCCATCTCAAATTCTATCAAAAGGGAAATGAAACCATCAGGTTGTTTATACCGAATAATGCTACATCTCAAACTGATTTAATTATTTTACCAGATCCTCCTCTTAAATAGTTACAATGATGGATTTAATGTATATATATATCATTCATGAAATATTTATCAATATAAGTAGATAATGTATAATTTAATTTATTTATTATCAATTCAATAAACTGAAAAATGACAATGTCATTCGTGCGAACATGTGGACTACCACATCCAAGGTATGATGCGATTTATTTTTCATCACTATATAACATCGTACAAATATATAAGTATATTTAAATAAATAGAATCTAATTAATTATATAATATACTTTCAATCAGTGATGTGATTTATTTTCATATAGATAATTGATTAATGGAAATGTTAATCTTATATACGTACGCCTACCCTCTCGATGATTATAACAGAGTGGACTTTTCATAACCATCTTCCATATATGGTTTTAAAAGTACATATTTTGTTTAATTATTATTATATTGTAATTATTATTATTTTGGAAATGGTATAATATTGAATTGATTGACCATGTTATTCTTATATAAGATAGGTTGGACATATGGGCCGAATATAATCAAAATTCCAAATTTAAACATTATTAATTAGGTAATTATAAAAGGGAAATAAAATGAATAATAAAAATGGAATAGCATCATAAGAATTTGTATAATTAAAATAAATTCTAATTCACATTTATAAATAATGTATGTGATGACTTGGACTCACGGAATGAGACTTTAATTAAAAAACATATTTGAATGGTTCCTTTATAATTAATATATATTCTATTCCCATAATTTTTCATTATATTTTACTAATTTATATATATATAAATAGATGAAATTAAATGGATTTTTATGAAAATTGTAAAAATATTTCAATGCTCTTTATGTGGAATACTTTTACAAATTTTATATGGGATGTTTTGACCTTCATTACAAATGAAAAAACTAATGTTCTATTTTTACATATAATACAACAATGAATTTTTTCAGTATGGTAATTGTCAAATGGTCAAACAATTACTTTATATGATTTGATTTTTTCTTCAATGAAAAAAACCTCCTCTGATATGCTCTATTTATTTTCCATACTATTATTAAAATAAATTATATATTTCAAAATAGAAATTGTTTATCTTGTGGTTGAAAAATATATTTGTTTGAGTGTAATATTATAATTTTCAAAAATTTATATTTTAGGATTATATTACGATTCTATGTAAATATTATGATGATTAATGGTTCCACTATAATCCATGTATGGGTGGGTCCTATATATTCCACTAATGTATTGGTTATAGAAGATGACCACTATTGTAATTCCTTATGTATAATTGATGTGTAAATTGATGTACCAAGTTGACTATATGACTTATCTATAATTTCTATGGTTTTTATGAAAATTTTATTCTTTTTATTTTATGTTTATGTGGTAATGAATAATATAATGTATTCTATACTTTTTATGGCTGGAAATTATAAATTTATCAAAAAAATTCCATGATATTATAATCATTATAAGGAATCCATTATGAGTGTTTATTCATTAATATTTCCAAATACATGTTTAATGAAAATATTTTTTCTAAAAAGGAAATTTTTTTGGTATGAAAATTATTATTTTGATCTCAATGCTAATTTTTTCAAATGAAAATTTTTTATGAGCATCCAAGGGCTAATGGTTTCATACTTATTCATATGCCCCTTATTGATATTTTTGGGCTCATCCAAAATTATAATATGATTTTAAAGGGTTTTATTGTTGAATAGGGAAAAATATGATGTGAAAATGATAATTAAAATGATGTATAATGATAATTATATTTTTTTTATATTAAACTATTTATCTTTCTGGAAAAATGATATTATACAAATTTTTCGCATTGTAATGTAATAAATATTTATCTAATTATTTAACATGTATGATTTATGAAATAATTTACTAAAACTATAAATAATAACAATCCTAGAGAATGCCAAAAATCAAACTACATTACTATAAACTCACTAATATGTAATTTTAAATGCCCGATCATTACATTAGTAACAACAATAATGTTTTAGAAAACATTTCAGACTAGGATGTAATCATATGAGTTATGAATATAATCAAATGTATATATGTTTATGGTTTTATGAAGGGTTAAAGAAAAATATACCCATTTTAGGATTTAAGTGGTTTATTTGGGGTTTATTAATCATATATTTTTAAAAACTATTTTTTTGATGAATGTTTAACCCTTACACAGGACATAAATGATTACATTAGAAGAATGATATTATATTTTTTGGGCAATATGAGGGATGTTTTGTTGTAATTTTTTTTAAATTCATTAAGGTGGAATTTAATTATGTTATTTTTGATTATTTTTAAGGTTAATGTTAGAATACGGATCTTCATTTCAAGTATGTTTTTTCATTTCTGGTCATTTCTGAGAGAAAGAGAAAATTCTGGGAATTTTCTACGTACATGTCGTGTACTTTATGAGCACACAACGTGTACTACCTTGCCGCATGAGGCACTGTGCTGGCTGTGTATTATCCAAACACACAACCGTGTGGGGGTGATTTGGAGGCCGGTTAAAGCGGATTATGGAAAAGAAGAGTACACACCTTTTACTTCAAAAGTACACTCCATGTACTTTATTTTTTTCATTAAATGCACTGGGGTTTCTTCTAATCGCCCGAATTCTCTTCTTTTAGGTCACGTTCAACCGAGAGCTCCTTACGGCTGTAGATCATCGACAAACCCCTGAGCCTCTGTCTATCCTCTGAATCAAACACTATTGGTTGTGTTGGAATCAAATCAGTGAGTTCTCACTTCTGCTTGAGCCTCGTTTTGTGATTTATTGCCACTTGTGAAATATCAAGGGTTAAACATATTAGATGTTTTTATAGATCATTGATGTTATAAAGATATTAAAGCTTCGAGGTTAACATATATCATTCCCCTAACACCAAGGTTGGAGGTTTGTGCCTTTCTGTTTATAGTCTTTGAGTATTATGTAAAACATCCCCCAATAACCATGCCTAATACAGTATGATGGAGAGTTGTTTTCTGACATTCTTGATATGTTGTAGATCTATTTTTCTAAGTAGTTCTATAGGTTTACTTGGGCCATATTATATTGCTATGCTCTCTGAACTACACAAGGCTGTGAGAACCTGGTGTAGTAGACTACAAGGGAAATTGACAGAGTGAGCTTTCTTAGAGAGCCAAGGACCACTTGGGGATATTAGGGTAATTGAATGAGTGAGTTTCCACAGAGAGTCATTATCTAGTTTAGACTATAAGGGTAATTGACCGAGTGAGCTTCCTCAGAGATTCTTTGATTTTATTTGTAAACTGCTTAGACTATAATGGGAATTGATGGCGAGTGCTTTCTCAGAGTGTCTATGAACTACATTGTATATAAGGGGAATTGACCGAGTGAGATTCCTTTGAGAGTCCTTGACCCTGGGGATATAAGAGGAATTGACTACGTGAGATTCCTTAGAGAGTTCGTGACAACCTTAGACTATAAGGGGAATTGACTGTGAGTGCTTCCTCAGAGAGTCTTCATATACAGAACCAGAGGGGTTAGACTGAGTCTGTTGCCCAGAGGGTTGCCTGTACTTGTTATGTAGGACCAGAGGGGGATCACTATGAGTAATTCACAGAGGGTTACCTATTTTTGTTTAGCTTCTTGATTAGATGTTGCTTGATATTGAAACTGTGGATTGTAACTGCTGAACACTTACATGTTTACTATTTCTTGTACTTTTCCTGCCATATATTCACTAACTATTAGTTAAATATCTTTGAGTGGTTTCCTACAAGTATTTAGTCTCACACCCTATGTGGGTCATGATTTTGGGCCCGAACAGATTATATTGTTGTGGGTATAGATAAGGTTAATCTCCCTTCTACTTCAGGTACTTGACTTGCTATGGATCTGTAGATCATGGGTCCAAGCTTATGCTTGCGATGTTGAGGATCTATTTTCCTTCTATTTTGTACTTTGGTTTAGTAATGTTGTATTCCATCATTTTGACTGGTTTGGATGTATTTCTATACATATGTATCATCCATCATTTATATATGTTCTGTAGTTGTTTTTTACTTTCAGTCTTCCGCTGTTTACTCTTTTATGGATGTTTACGGCTTCTGCTATTGGTTTTTTTCTTTTATTACATACTCTGTCAATGAGTGCATAGTTTCCCCACTATCACACCCAAAGGCCCTCACTGCTAGTCGGCAGCCTCTAGCATTTGTGGAAATGTGCTTGAGGCCATGTGACCAACTGGGTATGGGGCACCTCTAGTTGGCTTCTGGAACCAGGACGTTACAATGTGGTATCATAGGGATTATATTCTCTTGATTTACTGTTTTGAGCCTTTATCTAGGGATAGGATGGAATAGGTACTTGGTAATAAGTTTTTCTTGGGAGTAGCTAACTCGTGTTCAGGGAAATGCCAATCTACATCGTTTATGGAAATTTCTTCTAGTTTTTCGAATTTACGGTTGATCTAATTTTCACCGTTCGGTGACTCACATGTTTTTTGTTATTACAGTTGATGTTATTCAGGTTTTATTTCAGTCGTAACCCGATGATATGAGGGTATTCCATCTCATGAATCATATAGGCACATTTTAGAAATCACATGTCATGCATTATTTTCATATCATTTATAATGAATTAGGGATTGAATGATGTTGTGGTTGATGTTTTGTAGAGTATGAATACTGCTGTGATAGATTCCTTGATTAGAATACTTGCTGTTTAGATAGGGTATTGTTGTGTAATGTTTTTCTTGAATGAATGCCAAACATTGGTTCTTGAGGTATTATGATCCCTCATGGACTGGAATTTGGTGGATTATTTCCATGTTTTCCTTGTTATAGCATCTAGAAGATGACAGACATTGATTCGAGGGGAGTATGGGCCCTCAAGGATCAGAATTTGGCACCTTTAATGTTTGTTTCGGTGTTTTTATGGGCTATGGAGTAGTTTCTGAGGCATACTGTCCAAAAAACCTAGAATACATGACGTGTAGTTTTTACTACATTCCTTGGGTTCATATGTTTCGGAAGAAACATTTTCCTTATGTACATGCCATGTACATTATGTACACATCGTGTAATATCTAACCGTGTCATAAGCCACATGGGAAGAGACACGGGATAGGGATTTTCTTGCGCGGACACTCCATATACCCGCTGTACACGCCATGTGGTGTTAAAATGATGTCTTCCCATGTAAATAACAACATGGAAGGATAAGTCTGAAGATATACATCCTGTGTCAGACTTGAACATTCCGTGCAATTGGACCCAAGTACCCATCCATGTCATGAACAACACAGGTCTGTGTTATCCTTTCACGTACACGCCCTCTCAGTTTGGAACACACCGTCAACATTGATCTGTGTGTTAGGTTGTGTCACTAGCAACATGGGCTAGGTTAAGCTTTTCTAGTACACGCCATTTCTATTTTGTACAGGACATGTATTGTTGCCTTAGGGGAGTCGTGTGGCTTAACCGTGTAGAAGTACTCAGACAGGGGAACATGATTCAAGTACACACCCTGTGTTAAGACAACACACTTTGTGTTTTCGGTGTTACACACCCAGTTTGGGTAGGTGTACACACCCATGTGAATGACTTAACGGAACAAGCCATGTAGGAAATGTACACGCCATGTAGTCATTTTTGTAAAACATGAGTTCTTTCTTTCTGTTGTTCCCTTCTTACAGTCCTTGTTTTCAGTCCTTGAAAATCTTGATCTAAGGTGTGTTCTTGAACCTACATAGTCATTCCACCGAGACGTCCTCTGGTTTTATGCCAGTTTCCAGGTGGTGATCAGACACCGAACATAGCGGATTCGGGACTCCCAGGGGATCCTCCAATTATGCCAGCCTTGGTACCAACCGTTGTACTGGACAAAGGTCCCGATGCACTATTTAGGGACTGATTTTTTAGGATGATAAAGACCTTTGAGGGAGCACCATATCCTACCCCATCGATGGAAAAATTGATGCGGGTCTTTCAGCAGTAAGATCCTCATACATTCTTAGGGGATGGAGGACCCCGGGATTCCAAGTCATGGCTTGAAGCCCTACTGATGATTTTCGAGCATCTGGAGATACCTCCAGAGATGTGTGTGAAGATATCTACCTATATGCATTGATACTCTTCCAAGAGATGGTGGGATGTGATATTATAGGTGGGACGACAATAGAATATGGCTTGGGATAAGTTCTGGAGCATCTTCTACGATTACTTTTATCTGGAGACCTTGAAGGCCGATCGAGCCCATGAATTCATGAGTTTGGAGTAGGGTACTATTTCTATTATTGTGTATTCCTCACGCTTTACAGAGGTACAAAATTTCATGCCTATTCCAGGAGGTCATGAGTAGTTACTTGCATAGATGTTTGAGGATGGTCTGAGGTAGGACATCCGACCACAAGTTAACTTCTTCATGTTAACTTCGATATGTTCTATCCTCAACCAAAAGTTGATCATAGAGCTCAATCTAAGGGATTTTTGAGCTATGATCTAGGGCGGTTTGGAATCCAGAGTTAGTGATCCACCAGCAGATAGTAGGAAGTGCCACAAACAGACTACACAAAGAGATTAGAGCAGGTGGGATGCATCATCTGGTATGCAGGTTGTATGCTAACCGTGTGGGATGAGTGTGAATACAAGGCCACATATCCCAAGAGACCCAATGGAGTTTCGATCTTTCAGTAAGATGTGTCACCTTCAATGCTTTTTTCAGTTATTCTCACCAACAGTTAGTGAAATGGATTCTTCTATGACCTCACGTTTAGGAGCAGCACCACCAGTTTCTCACGAGTCTGGGAACTGGTGTTCTTCCTGCCATTTAGGATGAGGTGGAGGTTGTGGACATAGTAGTCAGTCACCAGTTCTTCAGTGAAAACAGGGTAGATCAGCTCAAAGTGGTTAGGCATGGTCACTGGGTAGAGACACAGGCCATAATCGGATCCCGGACCCTCCACAGTTTGAGTTACGATCTTAGTAGCCTCAGTTTTATCTTATGCTCTTTACGATATCGAGTCTTCCCATATCATTATATCTGCTGTTGTTGTTGAGAGACTTGGGCTCTGTATCTACTATTATTCCAATATCTTGATGCTAGACACATTTTTGGGGACTAGAATAGCTAGTTTACGTCAGTGCAGGTAGTTCCCTCTAGAGGATGGTGGATGTCACATTATATGGGACCTCTATGTCCTAGAGATGACGATCTATGATGTCATTCTTGGAATGGACTGGTTAGTTCCATTCTAGTCATTCTTCAATTTTTATCTCCATAGGGTGAGCTTCATATCACCATAGGATGGATCCCTTCTTCATAGGGTTGAGTGGGATGTCCAGGCGAGCAGAGTGGGTCAATAGCATCAATGGGTTGGGAGGAGTTACATCCCATAATTCTAGTCTATATCTGAATGACCAGGGGAATTCACAGATATATTTTCGTCCAATGGTGGATCTTTTCAGATATGTCTTTCCTGAGGAATTTTCAAGCTTTCATCTGGAGCGTGAGGTAAATTTTTCTATTGAACTTGTACCAGGAGTGGCACCGGTGTTCATTCCACCAAATAGGATAGTTACAACAGAGATGCAAGGGATCATGAAATTGTTAAAGGAGTTACAGGAAAATGGTTTCATTTGACCCAGTACATCTCCTTGTGGTTGGCCTGTCCTATTTGCGAAGAAGGAGGACGACACCCTTTGTCTTTGTGTGGACTATCGGAAGATGAACCAGTTGACGGTCAAGAACCGGAATGCCTTGCTGAGGATCGATGATCTCTTTGACCAGTTTCGAGAGCATGAGTGTTCTCGAAGACTGACATGAGGCACATATATCATCATTTGTGCGTTAGAACATTAGATATCCCACTTGCAGCCTTCTAGAGAAGGTATGGTCAATATGAGTATACGGTTATGTTGTTCGGTCTCATGAACATGCCTGTAGTTTTCATGGCACCGATAAACCGAGTGTTCCATCCATACTTGGATTCCTTCATGGTTGTTTTGATGGATGGAATCTTTGTGTACTCTCACACTCGACAGGACCATGATACCCGTCTTGATATCGTTTTGAGTACACCGAGGGAGAATCAATTATATGATATGCTCTCAAAGTACCACTTTTGGATGGATTAGATTCACTTCATGGGTCATGTTATCTAAGAGACAGTAGTATCAGTAGACCTAGAGAAAGTATGAGAGGTAATTTCCTGGGAGAATCTAAAGAATGTATTTGAGGTGCAGAGTTTTCTAGGGATGGCTGGATAGTACATACATTTCATATATTACTTTTCATGCTTAGAATCCCCACAGATGTGTTCGACTAAGAAGGCTGTGAAACTCTTATATTCAAATTCGTGGGAGTCATCCTTTTTGGAGCTGA
The DNA here is from genome assembly GCA_963277665.1 of Viscum album. NCBI lineage: Eukaryota > Viridiplantae > Streptophyta > Magnoliopsida > Santalales > Viscaceae > Viscum > Viscum album. The sequence goes on from OY728131.1 coordinate 1,128,756,469, forward strand.
ATGGGAGGTTGACTTCAACACCGATACTAGTCTTTCTAGAACCAGGAAAGATCTATACTATTTACTGTGATGCATCAAGTATCAGGCTGGGAGATGTGATTTTATAGGGAGATGGAGTCATTGCGTTCAGGTCTCGGTAGATAAGGCCAAATGAGAGGAATTACCCGACCCAAGATCTGGATATGAAAGAAATTGTTTATGCCCCACATTGTTGGAGACATGATCTTCTGGGAGAGAATTTTGTGGTTTCCACTGACCAGAAAAGTCTCAAGTACATCTTCACTCAGCGTGATCTAAATTTAAGACAACGGGGGTTGGTCGAGTTCCTATAGTCTTTTCACTTTGATCTTACCTATAAGCTTGGGAAGGTCTACATAGTGGCTGATGCATCGAGCAGGAGGACTCAGATACAGGCAGTTCAAGAGGCCAACAGTGAGTGGGAGCTTATGGATATGTTCTCTGAGATTCATTTTGAGGTCCACGACAGACTGAGGTATACATTTCTATCGTCCGTAGCTGTTACCTCTACTCTTCTTGATCGACTTCGAATGAGGTATCTATCAAGTTCTAAAGGCCTATTCCCAAGAGAAATAATGTCAGGATATGACCCAATTCCTGGATGGACCATAGGTGAGGATGATATCCTGCGTTACCAGGGGCACATACGGGTGCCAGCATACATACACTAAGAGATGATGAAGGACTTACATTCATCAGTTTGGGAAGTTCATACTGGCATCAACAATATGTATTTTGATCTACACCATTAGTATTGGTGGCTAGGTATGAAGATGGACATTTCTGGTTTCATCACATGGTGTTCCACTTTTCAGTAGGTGAAGGAGGTGCATCGACGGCCAGCATGGCTCTTACAGTATTTACACCTTCCCAAGTGGAAGTGGAATTATGTCGTGATGGACTTTTTGACCGGTTTTCTGATGATGCCTCGAGGGAATGACACAGTTTGGGTTTTTATTGACATACTAAAGATGGTTTTACACTTTTTTCCAATAAAGGAGACATTTAGTGTTAATGAGCTGGGACGGTTGTACATATAAGAGATTATACATCTTCATGGAGTTCCACACTCCATTTTATTAGACATGGATGCTCGTTTTACTTCTCGGGTATGGCATGGGCTTTAGAAGGTATTGGGTACACAGGTACATTTGAGTACAGCCTACCATCCTCAGACATATGGCCAGTCCGAGCGTGCTATTCAGGTGCTTGAGGACATGCTCTAAGCATGAATTTTGGATTTTGGAGGTTCTTGGGAGAATCATATACCTCTTGTGGAGTTTGTCTGCAAAAACTGTTTTCATGAAACTATTCAAATGGAAACTTATAAGGATTTGTACGATGAACCATTCTGATCACCCTTATGTTGGATGGAGGTAAGAGAGGTAGATTTGCTGGGACCTCATATAGTTCAGGAGACCACAGAGAAGATATAGTTCATTCAGAAGTGTTTGGATAGTTCACAGTCTTGTCAGAAGTCTTATGCTGATCAGCGGAGAAGACCTCTAGAGTTCTAGGTTGGGGATCAGGTTTTCATGCATGTCACACCAAGGTTGGGACATAAGAGGATTAGGAGACATGGTAAGATTTTTCTGAGATACGTGAGGCCGTTTGAGGTGTTGGAGAGAGTTGGTCCAGTTTCCTATCAGTTGCAGTAACCTCAGACGTACCAAGCTATGCACGACGTCTTCCATGTTTCTTAGCTTCGATGTTACTTCTCAGACCAGTCTCGCGTTTTCCAACCCAAGGAGGTTTAGTTGGAAGTGGACAAATATTTTGAGGAGCATCCAATCTGGATAGTTAATCAAAGTAAAATGGTTCTCCATGGCTGGTCTGTTCCTCTAGTAGGAGAGCTACGACAGCACGAGCAAGTACAGGATGAGAATTAGGAGAAAGAAGCTAATGCATGATCGTAGTGGCTGGAGTTGTTTGGGGTTTCTTCTTCTACGCTGCACTAGTGAAATTCTAGGAAAAATTTCTTTAAGGGGTAGTGTTTGAAAGAACCCATATCTTTTTTCAGTCATGTTTTTCTTTTTCTGGTTATTTTTGAGAAAAAGTGGAAATTCTAGAATTATTTTACTTACATTCCATTTACTTTATAAGTACACACTGTGTACTACCTTACAGTAGGAGGCCATGTGATAGACATGTAGTGGCCACACACACGGCTGTGTGGGGTTGATTTGGAGGCCACTTAAAGAAGAGTACAGAAAAAAGAGTATACACCGTGTACTTTCAAAGTACATGCTGTGTACTTTATTTTGTTTTCATTAAATGCATTGGGGTCGCGTCTAATCACCTGAATTCTCTTCCTTTAGGTCCCGTTTGACTGAGAGCTCTGTAGGGATGACGATATTCAACTAACCCTTGATCCTCCGTCCATCCTCCGAATTTAACACCATTGGTAATGTTGGAATCACATCAGTGGTTTCTCTCTTGTGTTTGAGCCTCATTTCGTGATTTCTTTCCTCTTGTGAGATATCGTGGGTTGAACTTCTTAAACGTTTTTGTAGATATTTGACATTTCAATAAGATTCAAGCTTCGAGGTTCACATATATCATTCTCCTAACACCATGGTACGTGGTTTGAACCTTTTTGTTTGAAGTCTTTGAGTATTATGTGAAAATTCCACCGATACCCTTAAACGTGGTATTGCGTGTTTACCAATTTACCCATGTTGATTACCTGCCATGATTGTATTCTTGTGTAGAGGTAATTTTTATATGAATATGGTTGATTTCTATGCTTTGGATCTTTTTACCATGAAATTTCGATTTTCGGCCGTTTGGTCATGTTTAGCCTTTGGCAGCTTTTCCTGTTTTCCATGCCTGATGATGTATGGTAGAGAGTTGTTTTATGACATGCTTGATATGTTGTATAATTATTTATCCAAGTAGTTCTGTAGGTTTACTTTGGAAATATTGTATTTCTATGCTTGTTGAACTACACAGGGCCATGAGAACCTGGTGTAGTAGACAATAAGGGGAATTGATCGAGTGAGCTTCCTCAGAGAGTCTCTGAGTACTTTGGGCTATACGGGGAATTGATCAAGTGATCTTTCTCGGAGATCCTAGGACCACATGGGGCTATAAGGGGAATTTACTGAGTGATCTTTCTCAGAGAGTCCTTTTCTGCATTAGACTATAAGGGTAATTGACCGAGAGAGCTTCCTCATAGAGTCTTTGATTTTATTCCTGAACTGCTTAGACTATAAAAGAAAATTGATAATGAATGCTTCCTCAGAGAGTCAATAAATGAATTAGGATATAAAAGGAATTAACCTTGTGAGCTTCCTCAGAGAGTCCCCGACCTTGGGGATATAAGAGGAATTGACTGCATGCACTTTCTTAGAGAGTTCATGACCACCTTAGGCTATAAGTGGAATTGACTGTGAGTGATTCCTCAGAGAATTTTCATATATAGAACTAGAGGGGTTAGACTGAGTGTGTTTCCCGGAGGGTTACTTGTACTTGTTAGGTAGGACCAGAGGGGATGGCCATGAGTACTTCAGAGCGGGTTACCTATTTGTGTTTAGTTACTTATTTTGCTGTTGCTTGATATTGAAACTGTGGATTGTTTGCTACTGAACAATTACCTATTTACTGTTTTCTATACTTTACCTACCATGTATTCACGGACTGTTAGGCACAGATCTTTCGGTGGTTTTCTACTAGGATATAGTCTCACACCCTGTTTGGGCCATGCTTTTGGGCCAAAACAGATTATATTGTTACAGGTATAGATAAGGGAAAGCACCCATCTACTTCAGCTACTTGACTTGATGTAGAGCAGGAGAGAATACGACAATGATTATTCTTGCGATGTTGAGGATCTGTTTATATTTTATTTTGTACATTGGTTTAGTATTTTTGTATTCTATCATTGTGACTTGTTTGGCTGCTTTCCTAGAAATATGTTCATGCATCATTTATATATGTGTTCTAGTTGTTTTCATTTTCAGTATTCCATTGTTTACTCTTGTATGGATGTTTACTTCCTCCGTTATTTCTTTTGTTTTTCTTCAGCTGTGTACTCTGCCAATGAGGGCATAGTTTCCCCATTATCATGCCCGAGGCCCTCACTACTAGTCGGTAGCCTCTGTTGTTTGGGGAAATGCGAATGAGGCCTTGTGACCAACTAGGTATGGGGCACCTCAAGGTGGCTTCCAGAACAGGGATGTTATAGTTAAAGTATTATATCATCATTTTACATATTTTATTTATAATAAACACAATTTTAACTTGAAATAATTAATTTAATGTTTTTATGAAGTTACTTCCTAAATATAAATTATTTTTTTAAAGATGAAAATAAATGGATCTCAAATAACCTTATTATCCCCCCATGAAGATTTAACTTTCACTACCATAGAAAACCTTTTTCAAAATAATTTATTATGTTTTTGGAATATCAAAATCACATTTAGGAATAAGTTTGATTAATCAAATTAATTTTAATTCTTATAAAATTTATATAGATGATAAAGCCTAATTTATTTTACTTAAAAATATAAACTAATCTATCTCATATGACATGATAAATACTTCTCTATAAATATTTTGGAGATATTGACTTCAAGATAGATGATATAGAGGATATCAACAGCAAAAATGATTACCCAAATGGTAGGATTTAAGGAATTAATTTTTTATACTATAAATATGAAACTTTATTGAGTTTATATTTAAAAAACACAAGGACATAAATAATAAAATGGAAATATTGGTAGAATATATTAATCAATAAGATGAAATTAAATGGTTAATGGTTTAAAAATAATAATGAAATAATGATTTCTTAATATATGATATTTTGACATATTCTAATTATTATAACTATCATCAAACTCAAAATTATTATTATGTGGTATATTTTTTTCCATATATGTATACATATATTAGAGAGAATGGATATTCATCAAGAGTTATGTAGTGAAATGTTGTCAATTTTTTATGATAATCATCCAAGAACATATTTTATGGATATAAATATACTATTGGGATAAAATCTCCTTGATGATAAGGAAATGGTAGCCATTTACAATTTTTTAGAATGTTTGTTTTGTGAAAAATTAAATATATAAAAAATATAACATATGGGTGAAACAAATACCTGTGTCATATAGCTAGTTCTAGATAGTATTACATTGAAAATAAAGATCAATTCATTGATGGATAATTATTAATAATCATATAGATAACCATATGATTTAAAAACCACATGGTTATAATGCGGTTAATAATATTTTAGAATAGGATCACTCTTTCAAGAACCTTATATGATTAAGATAAATAGCTTCTTATGAGATTTTATTTAATGTAAAAGGTATGAATTATCATTTTGAATAATATATATTTTTTATGGTGACATTGGTTATTTATGGAAATGATTAAGATATTTTTGATATTGTATTATTATTTAATTTGTATATTTAGTTATATGACATTATAATGCTCTAATTTTGATTAAAGATAAATGTTGAATTAATCTTGGATGAATATGCCTTCATGTTGTTATGAATTTTTTCACTAGGAACTTGTTTGGGAATATTTTGATTAATTTATTGGATAAAACATAGTTAAGCATTGGGAGTTATTGTTGACCCATTGGAGATTTGGGTTTTATTTTATCATTAAAATGTTTATTGAATGAGTAAATTATATAAACACGTAATAACTATTTCATTTTGGACAATGTCAATATATAAGAGGAATATATTATTATATTATTTTAATCAATTTTATATATTAATATTTTATTTTAGTGCACCCTGAATAAGAAAGAATCATCTTGAATAGTCATCATTTTGTGAGAAAATATGAGATTGTGGTGGAAATTAATGATATGATGAAATTATACATACCATGAAAGTATATATCCTTATGTTCTTATATTACATGGAAATATAAATCTCCACAACTGTGAATATGATCATAAAAAAATTAATTATATAACCATGATTTCTAATGGATTCAGAGTAATTTTCACACCTAATGTTTCTTGGTTTTGTTGTCGTTGACTATTTTTTGATGATTAAAATTATTATTTTCTAGGATCTATGTAACTATAAATATTTATTTGTACATTATTCATTTTTTACATGTCCTTATATTCTTTTCCAAGTAATATATCCTATATATATATTCTAGTTCTGAGTTATTCAATATGATATTCATATTTCCATTTCCCTCTTTTGAAAAGGATGTTTTATCCTTTTTTAAGCTCTGGGGTTCCATAAATAGTATCTTAAGCTGGGAATTATTTGATTACAAAAATTATGTTCAATATTTTTTAATTCTAATATTTTAAGGTGGGGTGGATGCAATAAACCATTATTTAGAAAACGAAAATTATGTTCGATATCAGGTACAACACACAATATCGTGAATGAACTATCCATTGAATATAATTATTTAAATATGAAAAATATAATCTAGATAATAAATTTATTGTTTTGAATAGGATAAAAAATTATGATATATAAATATATATAAAGGTCCAAATAAATAAAATGCAATGATCAATTCATAAAAAATAAGTACAATTATTTTTATAAAATTGTTTTATTAATAAACAATAAGTTTACCTAAAAATTAGAATTTATTTTTAATTTGGATAGAATATTATTATTACTTATTGAATATATATTAATATTTATTTGATCAAAATGATGCCATTATTTAAATCTTTCTTAGAATTATAGTAGATAAGTGTATTGATTATTTTCTTTAATGTATTATTTTTCCCTGAATATAAAAAATGATGATTTTATGAAAATTATTTTTTATTTTAATATATTTAATAATTTAAATTATATTTTATATAAATTATAAAATTTTATTGGTTTAATTTTATTAAATATTATCTTATTATATTATTTTTGGTTAAATTTATTCTTTTATTTAGTATAAACACAATTTTTTTACTTAAAAGGAATTTTTATGAAAATTTCACTCTAATTCAGTTTTTCATGTATAATTTGAAAATAAATCATTCCACGTGTATTAATTGAAACATAGAAAATTTATTTCGTATTTCGAATCATTAGGTTTCAATTTGGAAAATATATCCCTTTTATTTTTATTCATTATCAAATGTAATAATAATATATATTTGTTTCCATGCTAAAGTTAAAATAAGTTAATTAAAGGAAATAATATAGTGATAAGAACTATCCAGTTGCACTATAAATAGAATTAGTTATATTTTATTAGTATTTTTATTCCAATATTATCCAAAATTATAATATACATCCTTTTTTATCCATATGACCATTATTTTTTTACTTTATTGTATTTTATCTAATGAAGAGTAAAAATTTCAATTCATGAAGCTTTTGTATATAAATTTTTTTTATATAAGTTTTAAAAATTTCTATTAAGTAACAATAATTTATTCTAATGATATATTAGTTTTATTTATAATGATAATTTATTTCAAATTATTAATGATTATGTAATTATATTAAATTCCAACACAATAGCGGCACAATATTTATTCAATTAATAGATAAATAAAATAATGGATTATAAAAATGATAAATGCAATAATATTTGAATTAATGATTATTTAAAATCAAATTTATATAAATAATACATATTTTATAAGATTTTTTTACTAATACTTGATCAAAATTTATTTATTGTTGTTTTTAATGTCACATTAACTGATTTGTTCAAAATTCGATGTAAATGTTATTTTATAATAAATAATATTTTATTAAATCATTTGACACTCTTGAAAGTAATATTATCTATAAGTAATTATCTATTAATTTTAAATATAAAAGAAATTCAATTTATATCCCAAGATTAATTTTATAGTATATTTCATGACTCCAAATGGGTAAACTCTTTAATGTCGAGCTAATTATCATAATGGGATTAAAAGTTTAGAAAAACATATAGGGGTGAAAAACTCACATAAATTTCACAAAATATAATTTGATGAGATAAATTAATAAAACTCATCTTATATTTTAATATTATCATTGTTTATCCATTTTCAATTTGAAAATTACAATTTATTAATTATATATTTAATTAAATTTCAAGAGTTCCCGTCTCTCTTAAAAATGTGAATTCTTTTTCACTTTTAATATCACATTAAAAAAATTATTGGATAAATATGTACCCAAATACCTTTAAGAAATACAACTCAATTAAAAATATTCCTTGTTTGGATAATAAATCCATCATTGGGTCGAACTTGGTGTAAGCATTAAAAGGTTGTTCGAAAAAAGTTTATTTTCTAACCATATATTTTCATTTAGTTTATTTTTCTATAGTAATAATATCATAATCAATCGTGATGAAATAATAATTCATGTGTATCAATTATGTAAATATTTTATTACATTAATTAAATAACTTATATTCATGTCATCTTAAAAAATTGGTAAATTAAACCATTGTTCTTGTGTAAGGTGAACTACCCCCGCACAAATCAATGTGATATATTTTCTCGAAAATCCATAAACAGATGGTTTTAATGACTTATTTTATCAAAATATTTGGCATTTGATACATATTTATAATTATTAAAAGATAATATATCATTTAAATTCATACAGTTCCCTCCACTGAAAATTTATAATGTTATTTTGAGTTTGTGTGGACTTCTACCTCCATAAAGTGATGTGATCTCTTTTATCTCACCACATCACATAGATGAAATAATATTAGTATATTTAAGTATATAAAAATAAATTTTATATTTTATTAAATATTTTATTGATAGAATAATATGTACATTATTTCTAGAAATATCATTGGTAAATGTAAATTTTATAGATGCTTAAGTAGGATCAACCATCTCCCTGAATGTTATACAGTTAATTTTTTACATAATTCATTGATAGATGGTTTTATAAGTATAATTAATGTATAAAAATTTTATTTATTCCATGACATATATTATATAAATAATTAAATAATGTTATACTTTACCATTTCCAACCTAAAAATGTCATTTTGGATAGTTGACCTAAATATCGTCAGAATTATTGACATGACCTTATTTGACTACATAATTGAATATAAAAATAGAATAAAGTGAATAAAAATTTAAAAAAAAGTTATTCTGAAATTAAATATATATCCAATTTCTTTATTCATGAAGATAAATAATTAACTGAGTGATTTAAACATGAAATAATTGGCATTATTTTGAAAAATCTTGTTTAATTTCTCCCTTAAAACTCTCTTTTCATCTATATTAATATTTTCTTTGTTTTTATTGATTTTTTATAAGAAAACAATTAAAATAAAATAAAAAAATTTGTAACTTTTTAGTTTTCTTTCTATCATTTCAACAAGAATATATATAATTATTTTATAATGATTTCTTTTCCATTAATTATAAAATAAAAATTAAATGTTCTATTTTTATGTATATGATAAAAAGTGTATTCCCCACTATAAAAAATACTATTTGATATTGAAAATATTTTATAATATTCAATATTTTCTTCCAAGATGTACCCATCTACCCAAATGTTAAAGTGATTTTCAAGCTAATTTTTTATATTTAATGGGTATTTTAATATCACAAACTTCATCCTTATGGATGAATGTATTATTGTTATTTGTTTGTTATTCTAATTAGAATGATTTTATGTGCTATAAATAAGTTATGGTTTATTGTAAATGTTAGGAAGGTGTTTTCTTCCATTATAAACAATAGAAGGGTGGTTCTTATTTAACTGTGGATGGATTTTTCTGTTATCAACTAATGAATGGTGGGTCTGTGGAAATTCGACAGTGAATTTGTAATGTAATTTTACCATATTTTATTTGAAATTTGTAGGACTAAAATTGAATATTATTTTTCATGTTTCATAAATTATATATCTATTAATTCTGTTAGATATAATGATATCTTATTACTTTTGGTGTATATTAATTGGTTTATGTATAAATAATATTATTTATTATATCTTTTTTTGTTAAAAGTCTACCTCTAAGAAAACATTTCCATTGATATATCATGTTTCAAAGAACCATTTAGGTGTTTTTTATTTCCATTAATATTCATTAGGAATTTTTTTGTAATAACTTTTGTGTAGGTAAATAAAATTATTTGGTAATATTATTTTAATTTTTAGTGAAAATTTTATTTTTAAATTTAATCATTTTTTATGATTTTCCATGGTCTAATTGTTTATATTTTATGTCCCTTATATTTTTTATCATCAAAATATTTAAAAGATTTTCATAGGGTAGTATGGATGTGTAAAAAAAATGATGTGGTTAAGATGAAATTTGTGAATATGATCCTTAAAATGAAATAATATCTATGTAGTTTTTATGGAAAAAATGGATTATATGTCGATGTAACTACACTATGATGTAGTAAATATTTATGTATGTGTTTATGATGTATGAGTCATGATAAAAATATCTAAAAATGTGAACTATACATATACTCATGAATTTATGATAATTATTCTATAGTGCATCCTTATAAATAATTATATTTTTATTTATTATCCATCAACGTAATTGATTACACATGAATAGAATTATACTACCAATAATATATAGTTAGAATAAATTATTATTTATTTGAATATGTGGATGAATTATCTCTAATATAGATTATGTGAGATATAAAAGGATTATATGATTCAAAAATACAACTTTTATAAAAAATCATAACATGAGGATAATTTAAATTATTTTACATCCAATGGAAAATATCAAAATAAAATACCACATAGTGAAGGGAAAATGTTTTACATGCATTAAATGTAAATTATTATGGAGTACTAAAAAAATGATAATTCAAAAGGATCATATGTTCATGGTTTTAGTAATGAACTATAAAAGAATTTCTATGTATGGGAAAAAATAATAATGTCTGAAAACAATTTTCCAATCATATCTAATCTGAAAAATAAAAATTTATCATCTTTATGATGAGAATTTTTATTTGAAAATTTTGGTGGTGAATGCTGGGAAATCTTTTGAATTCAATTAGTATTATGATATTTTGACATTATAAAAGGGGGAATACATTCCATAAATTACAATTTTGAATATATAATTATTAGATTATATTAAAAAAATGAATTCCTCTATATACCATTGTAGGGAAAAGTTATATGTGGCTATGGAATAACTGTTTTGGGGTGTAATATGATGTTAGAAATTTTTTTATGGATGTATGTTTAATTGAAAAGTACAAATTTATAGAAAATATATTAAGGGATTCATAGAACCTATAAATAATTATATATAGAAATGGGATTATATAAATCTGGACATTATCTATGGACACAAAAATACTCTTAGATAAAATGACTCCACCTTGGTAATTACTGATCCTTTCAACAAATTCATACATTACCTCTCTATAAGAGCACATTTACTATTTAATCATCTTTATCATATATATATTAATAACATTATATAACTTTATGATTTACCACATTTAGTTATATCATATCATGATATAATTTTCGATAAGAAATAATGAAATATTCCTAAAAAGATCTTCATATCGAACTTCATTTGGGAACCACCTACGTACCCCAAATTTATGGAAAATATAAAGAGAATATTCAAACCATGTATGAATTGTGGAAGTCATGATCACTTGTACTTCACTATAAGAAGGACAATTATTTTTCAATTTTTAGAATTTTATAATAACAAAATATTCCATTAATTTATAAAAATTGTGTAATATTAATAATCACAAATAATGAGATGTCATACAACCACTTGTTGGGATGAAGTTGGTGAATGGATGTTTATAGGCCCAAATATTTATTAGAATACTATAACAAATGGAAAGACTATTAGATACATCATAATGCACTTCAATGAAAGAAATAAAATTTTTAAAAAAGTAATGGAATGACATATAATTTTATGTGTGAAGTATCATTTTTTATAGAACCTCGATGGTAGGATTTACAAGGATCAATAAAAAATTGAAAAATAACATTATGTACAGAGAACATTTTTTAATTATTGAATGGATTGTATCTACAGATGACCTTTTTTCTATTAAATTAATTGTCTCCAAATTACATGATGTTTTATTTATAACATCATTAAATAAGTATATTCTAGACCCAATACAAGTCCTAACCTATAGAGAAATAAAATTAGAACCTGGCATAATTTTTTTATGAATATCTTATTTGTTTTATTGATAATACATATAATGTGTTGCAGGATTATATGTAATAAACAATAATGATTAGTCTTAATATTCATAAAATATATGATGAACCTTGAAACACAAGGATTATATTATATAGAACCTCTATCATTTTCATATAATGTGATATGCATGAAAATTTTGAGGAATATTTTTCAGAGGAATGGTGAATGTGAAACCAGATATTAAATTATTGGAAGTGAACATGTTATCTTAATGAAAGGACAACATAATGAAAATTTTAATATTTCATTGTAGAAAATTAAAAAATATAAATTATGCATTTTTTTCATACTTAATAAGTCTAAATAATCATTGAATAGAATTTTGAAATTTTGATGTAATATATATATATATATGAATAATTAATAATATTGAATTTATCGATTCAACCTATGATTTATATTATTTTGTTATAATATTTATAAATATTAATATATTAAGGATAAATTTCATATTAAAAGTTCCATGATTATTTAGAGGAACAGAAGATATATTTTCTTATCAAACTATTTATTTGGTCATAATTTTTTCCATTTTAATTATATAAAATAATACCTAATGAAATATTATTTAAATTAAATATATAGCTTATATATTCATCTATATGAATTGAAATTCATCTAATTATTACTACTAGTCATTCAGTTAGTCCAGTACCATGTTTCACATGAAAAATTAATATTCTAAAAAAACTGTTTCTCATCATGTCATAGAGGTATGTTTTTAAATAAATTTTTATAAATTAAATAAATTTAATTTGATTAAACAGATTCCATATTTTGAAACATAAGTTTCAAATTTGGTAATATTCCCCTTTTATTTTTACGCATTATGAATTTTAATTGTCGAAAAGTTTATCACCTCAGAAAATGGTAAAACATGAAAAATAATGTGAAAACTATATGATAAGGCTTATATATCATCCATACTATTTCTTATATTTTATTTAATGACATTAATTTGACAACCAATTCATATATTTTAAAATATGGAACATTTATAACATTTCAGTTGATATATTCCTTTATATTATTATACGTATTTGAAAATTGTAAATGGTCTCCCAAATGAATTTTATTTTACAAACATGTTAACATAGAGAGAAGAGTTGTTATGTATGAAAACAAATGTTTATTTTGAAAAAAAATTGGTTATTTTTATGATTACAAATTTTTGTGGTGATACATTTACGTTTAATTATTAAAAAAAGCTGATATTATTCTTTTTAAAGTAGTATTTAAATAAAATTAATGGTTTTTAAAAAAATTAAATGTAATAATTTTTGACATAATTAAAATGTGTCATTAATTTTATAGAAAATAGAAATAAAAAATTAATGGTGAAAAGATTTATATTTAAATTAAATTCATATATTTATGTCATTATTATCAAATTAAATGGTTAGATATTAAATTAAAAATAATTATATTTTATGATAAATAATATTCAAATAATTATTTAAAAAAATAAAAAAAAATCTCAATAGGACATGGGTGGTTAGATATGTGATATAATGTAATTAAAGAACATTTTTGATCGTTTTTTTACATTATCTATAAACTTATAACCTTTATCAAATAAATTGTTACCATTACTATGGTTAAAAATCGTTATTAATGGTTTTAAACCAAACCAGAAAGTTAAGAAATAAAAAAAAAATCCAAAATTAATTTGTTGAACAGATTAAAACCCTAACCTATATTATCCTAAAAAAATTACAACATGGTTCTACTTTCAGTTGAAAATTTATGTACTATCTTTAAAATAATTATGTAACTCCAAAAGTGTAATTTAATTCATTGTAAAGGGTCTATTTATATTTATTCCCCACAAAACCTTGAGAAACATTGATTGACATAACCCTTCATAAATATCTACCAAACATCTAAATATATGTTTTATAGAATAAGATATTCACAAATTACTGACACTATAGTCATTATCTAAACATTTAATAGAGGTTCCACACGGTAGAGGTAGTTCTCTTAACTGACTTTATTCAACTTCATTTATTCTTTTATCTCAAGTAAATATTAATTTACTATAATAGTAATATAAAAAATATATCATTATCATGGTGTAATTTTACAATTATTATGTAATTACTACATTTATATACTAATCCATACAATGAAAAATGGAAACATCACTCATACATATTTGTGAAATTCCATATCGAGGGTTGATATATATTTTTAACCAATAATTCAAATAGATTGTATATATATATGTATTCAAATAAAGAAAATTATATTTATTACATGAACTATTATATATATATGAGTAACTATAACCTATGAAAAATAATTAGATATTCTATGATGAAACATGCATGAGAAAACTCAATATCAAGAACCTAATGATTATTTGTCCATGAATTGGTAATTAATGGGTAATAATAATATTTATCATTTAATATAAATATGAATATGGATTTATTATAAATTAAAAAAAAAATTAAACTCCTTTATAGTAGGATAATGACATTATAACTAATTGTAATATTGAGTAAATTGGTTTATGTCGAAATTACCCCTTTATTGATACATATTTTATATCATTCACATATTTCCTTTTATGTAGAGTTTATATTATCCCAATGAAAAATTTAAAACGAATATCTATTTATTGATGGTAAAAAATGTTTTAAATTATGTTCACACACTTAATAGGAAAAAATTCAAATGTTCCCAAAGAGAATTGATATTATTGTTACAACCTTATTTTTCGAAATTTCATATATTTCCATTCCACGAATAATATAAATTATTATATATAAAATAATTATATATTCCTATTATCTTAATATTAAAAATATTTTGTTATTTATTTATAAATACCTTATAATTTTAACCCGAATCATGTAATTAATAATCTAAAATAGCATATGGTCTTATTTGACCACTTGATTAGACATAATTTCATCCACATCATTTTTTTAAAATTTATTTACAAACACATATATATTTAATAAACCTATTTATAACGGACACACTATTTAAATATTTTTTCATTTTTATTTTTTTAAAGGATTCATTATACTGTTCTTGTTTTGTTTGGAAATGTTTTATAGCATGAAAAAAAATTTATAACTGGGGACTGTGTAGTATATCCTTTTAAACATGTGAATGGAATGAGATAGTTAAACGATTTTACCTTGGTTAAACAATTTGCTTTTACTTTTTTATGTTGACCATGGGAGATAAATTATGGGTTCACAATCACTTTCTCCTAGAACACCTTTTTCATTTCATAGAAACTTCTATTAACTCCCACATCTATAATAAGGTACAAAACTTCATTTTAATGGTTGATTGTAAATTGGTGGCTCAGACCCAGTGGTGCTTAAGAACTCAAAATCTTCTAGAGGATGGGAGGTTGGGACCACCACATCCATTTTTGCGATTTTCTCGTACTTTGGGACTCTATTATATATTTATTTTATATTATATAATCTCTTATGAATGTGGATACAAGACCAGTTTCCCTAAAAAATTATAAATTGGTGAATCCATCCATGTGTAATAGATGTTCTATTAATGATACCCTCTTTATGTATTTTATTTCACATTTTCCCACTATTTCATAGTGGTGGGTGTATTATTTTATTTTTAAATGATATAACCATAATCAGTTGAGTTTACATCCATCCCTAAAGACTATAGTTATTTTGAGGTTGATATTGAAGCATTATGAGTCACCTCATGTATCCCACATATAAAGGGAATGAAAACCCATATATTAAATTCAAGTCATTCATTTTTTATTTATATATATTTATATATGATAGATCCTTGGCACCTCTTATTGATCTCAAAACATTATATGGATTATTTTATATCCTCTTTGGATAAGAATAACAGTCATCATATTTTTATGTGCATTCAGGAATTAACCTGAGGTGGATGAACCTGTATGTGGATGTCATATCATGCCGATGAATGGGGATTATAGAATACAGTTTCCCTGGATATAGAGATTTATAATGTCAATAATATGATCATTTGAAATCCCAAATCACAAACGAGTCATGATGGGTGGGACAAACAATATATAGAAAGAGGTTGATATCCCTTCATATGGACTCGAGACTTGTGAAATGGGGTGGACTTAATTGGGTGATTGATATAGAGATTGGTCTATCATAAGGAATCCTATATATACAAATTATAGAGGGAATCAAAGTCCTCATTGTTCAATTAACTTTCTCAGTGTTTGGGTCTTATGGGTTCAATGGTTGGATATATGAAATTAATTCCACAAAAGTTGATTCTCCTTATTTCTCAAGAAATAATATGTAATTTTACATATTATATTTGAGAATGAATAGATTATCTCACAACATAGCGGGAGTTATGCAAAAATATACCCAATGGAATAGGTTATCTTGTCTTATGATGTCTACCATACATGTATCAATTATCTTCTTGACATGCTTGGGGCATTTGTATGACATGTGTGATGATGTCCAGAAAGATTATAGTTTCCTAGAAAAACATTCAAAATACAATAACACAATATACTTTATTTTTTTGAGGATGTGACATGACCTATATTTCATGTATGTAGGACATCCCATGATGAAGTTAACCTATTTGGTGGACATCACATGAACTGTAGGGAATGTCTATTTGGAACCACTTGAACTAGATGACATGTATGGAAGTAAACACATGACTTGGATGGTATATGCATAGGTTCATAAGTTACGTGCATGAAATTTCTAGAGGTCATGGCATGACCAAGTTGAAATGTCTGAAGGAATAGATAATATTTTGGTGAAATTCCCTAATACAACAGCATGACTTCGGAAAGATGTCTAGAGTACTTCACAAGAAATGGGTGATATCCCATAATTCTACCACATGAATTGGTATATATAGTAGTTGGAATTATCAAAACTTGTGATATATTTTTAAGGGACTCCAAAATGCACAGGTGACATTCCTTGATGCAACCTCATGACATGGGTAGGTTATGTGAAGTGCATTAAGATCAACTAATCCTTATCTTTATTAGTCCACTGCCTTTTCAGTCCTTATTATTCATTATTTAATATACGCCTCATGATTTAGTTGTCTTTAGCTTATTTGAGTTTTGAGTGACCCAATTAATCTGTTGAAACAATTTCTCATGATCTATCTAGGATCTCAAAATTCCTTCACATGATCTATAGATAAATCATGAAAATCACATATTCATGTCACATAATACATTAGGTCAATACCTAGATTTTACCTCATGGATGATGCTTATGATCATGTGACCGTACTCTATGATAATTCTACTCGTACACCGATGTGTTTTTTTATAATTTTGAGATATTTTAAGGCCTATATTTCCCATTTATATGCTAACTTTAATGACCCATATCTCAAAAATATGAGTTCAAGTCGGTGGAGGGATTATTTCATCACAAGACATTCATGATCATACATTATGTTTCTCAAGGAATCAAATTATATGAATTCACTACAGGAACATTTCAACATGTCCATTTTAATTAGATTCTAATATATTCATGAGATTTCACATAACCATATCGAAAATTCAAAAAAATTGTACCATTGATTGTATATGTATGATAGCCTTCATGAGATGAGGATTCCAACAAAAAAGATCTTCTATTATTGAAAATTACCTCTATGGGGTCCTTCATGAATTTAGGATTATTTTATAGAGGACTTTCATGAGATCAATATGACTTTATAAGGGTCTATCACAATATCACACTGGCTTATTGAGTGTTCATTACAAGACCATGAAGGGTTTTCAATGGATCTTAACATTAGCAATGGTGGTCATATGGTATTCATAATTAGTTTCTCATAAAGAGCATCAAGTACTCCCTTCCTGAAAGGTTTAATCCATTTATCATTGTATATACCCTTCTTATTTTATAGGGGTTTGGTATCTCATGAATTTGTGAGATAATTCTCAAGAACCATCATTCTAATTTTTAACAAAGAATCATGGGACTAATTTTGGATCTCAAAATGGGTGAGTATAATTTCTATAGATAATACCTATATTTTTATGTGGAGACATAGGGGAATGATATTATTGAATTGATATGTTTGAGGTCCTTGTTAGTGTAAATTTTACATTCCAACATCCCCTTGTATAATATGGTACATATTATACTAGGGTCTCCACGTGGTCTTTTGAATTGCATAAGCATATCGTATGAAGATCAACATAACTCTCCCTTTCATGATGCATTCCCTGTTATCCAACATTATTTTCTAAGGGTATTTTTATGATTTTAATGTGTATTTCTATTCAAAAATCACATCATCGGAATATTTTCTTGGAAGTCATTGCATGATCAACAACATTTGCCACGACCCTTTTAATGAAACAATAGTTATTTTTAAAGGGGAATATCTTTATCATGAGTAGATTGTAGGAAGTTTTTTACCGATTCAAATGACCTTCTAATGTCCCCACGTTCCACATGATTCATCCTCCATACCTTATATTATTTTTTTTGTAAAAATAATAGTAATTCATCAGGTATTATTAAAAATCATAATTTTTTGATCCTCATATATATGCAAAGAACAATTCCACACCCCCCCTCATGGGAGATGTTCACATGGTTAATAAATCACTTTTTAGGAATAAAAATTCATTCATGTATCCTTATAGATTCTATGGATCGGTGAATTAACGGAATTTTGTCTTCTAGGGTACCCTTTGTATTTTATGGAGTGCTGTATAAATAAGGGTCAAGTGGAGGATCATATCACAAGAGTACTCAAATTCTAGAGATATTGCAATTCCTTTAGTTAGGTGACTTATAAAATAGTCCTCATGGTAGGATCATCTTCTCAAGATCTCATATCAACAATATTTTATCAGAAATGATCACCAAAATATTTCACACTATTCTTTTACAATATTTGATCAAATGACATTTTGTCTAAGTTCTTATTGAAAAGAATCAAAAAAAGTCTGTCATTTTCTTGATGATTAACCAAAGAGATTGGATATATGGATATCCTGAAGGTTTCATATAATATTATAGAAGTTGATATGATCTTTTGATTGTTATGTTGTCTGTGTTACAATATTAGTTTCACACAATCAGAAGTCCTATGCTGGATCACTTGACTCGATGATGCATCAGGGGCTGTGGAATTCATGAGACAACCATGAAAAATGTGATTCAAGATACATGTATTATGTTATGAGATCACAAATCCATCTATTTTTAAAAATATTTTGATGATACTATTAATGTTATGAACCTATTTTGGTAGGATTTTTTTCTCATCTATCATATTTTCATTGTTTTGTCCATATTGACACAAGTTCTTTAAAATATTCTACATCAGCTATCCATAGGTGCATAATTGTTGGGAATCATAATGTTAACCCTTAGTATCATCCATGATCCTACAAGGTGGGATTTAATATAATTATCCTTCAGGATATTCATACTTATCCCCTGTCACACCATCTTCCTTTGTATGGATTTAGTATGTCAGCAGATTTGGGCATTCCCCAACATAATTACAGTCTTCTTTCTTTATGGATAACAGCTTCCCTTGATTATTTTCAAAAAATATTTTCTCAAGTCAGTAATTTGGTTATGGTTCATTCCCTGGGTAAGTCCTATAATTTATACAAATTCCCTCGTGGTCCAAATTGATTTGATTTCACACAAAAACCAATTAAACAATGTAATTTGAGCATTATCATATTCATAATGAATCATATATGATGTGGCTAGAAATTAATGTTGTACTAATGACCTAGTGGTACTTTTTATGAGGAATAGTCATTTATGAGCTAGGTTTGAGAGATCTTGTCAAAATATATAGACTAGTTATATACTATTCAATATTAGGAGGGAGCATGAATTTCTTATTTCTTCATATATCGTTAGTTAGAACATTTTAATGAACAGATTATTTATTACCTAATTTTCACTAATTAATATCATCTATCTCACATTTAGGTTAGAATAAATCTATGAGAAATTTTCTAGGTGGGAGAGAACTATCTATTTGGGTATATATATGATGGGTTTCTTTCTTTATGGATGTTTGGGAAGAGCCCACAAAAAATTCTATCTTGGAAAATGAAATGATTATAATTATTTAAGAGATGTTATGGAAGAAATATAATTCCATGATCACTCATTTCTATTATGTAATGTATCAACATAATTATCTTTTATAGCAAGGCTCAAATGTATGGTATACCTCCCAACAATTTTCTTTATTAACAGTATCATAGAAACAGAAACTCTTATTGGGAAATACTTGAATATGGAGAGTATACCTACAAGGGACAGAAAGTGATACCAAATATATACCCGATCCTTAGGATGTTGGGATTCATATACATGTTATAGAATGGTGGTATCTTCTTTACTGGGGATAATTTCATGGGAATTAGAGTGAGACCATTATTTCTTGTAACTTGATTTGTAAGGGTGAGAACTCTTAATAGAGTCATACTGAATATTTATTTTATGTACTAACTCATGGTCCATTTCAAAAATTCAACATCCCTTATATGATTATAGAACCATTCATGATATTTTTCATCTCGATAAGGGTCTTTTATGAAATTAAAAATTCTATAACACTTACAGTATGCATGATGCTTCATTTATTCTTAGCTATCTTAATATTAGTGATTTTGGGGTGATTATACTAATCCATATTTATGGTATTGACATTCTGGAATGTACTAATTGTTTTATCATTATGGATCACCGTACACCGATTGGGCCAATTGTTGAGAATGGAAATTTCCCTTTCGATGAATTATCCATAAAATCTATCTTTTTTAGGGTTTTTCTAGATGATATAGAAGAGATAATTATCTTTAATCTATAAAAAATAAGTTCACTAGAAATTTTGGTTTCATTTAAAGAGGTTATCTTATACCTTCAACTAATATGTGTGGAGAATGAAATCATAGGACTATAAACCAATATTGGATTACGTTGGCACAAAAAGAAAAAACCATGAGAGTATTATTCCACATACTGGAACTGATATATTTATATATAAAGATTATGTCTATTATTGTATGGTATACTAACAGTGTAGTGTTCAGAATATAATGGCTCAAAAATTGGATATACCATGTTCCTTATCATTCTTGTAATATAATAAAATAATGGAGTCAATTCAAGAATATGTAAAGCCATCAAGGATGTATCCTTTTTCAAGAAAAAACTATACAATTAGTGGGGAATAATTTTTCATTGAAGTTGATAATTCAATATGTTTGATGTATGATTCATCATTCGATATAAGAGAACATAGACCTTCCTCTCTGCCATTTTAATCATCCCAGCCAATCATTCATCCTTTTAATGGACATGCAAATGCAGTTTTTGGGGACTAACAATAAAATGAGATAATTGAGTAACAAATTAAAACCATGTTCATAGTCCATCCCTTGTAAACATTTCATGACAAAGAGGAACACATTATCTATCATTTTTCATGATTTGGGGGCTTCTGGATTTAGCCATCATTAAATATAATATATCATGCTATAAGTCATCCTGACCCAAAAAAATATACAATAGAGAGAAGTTATAAATTTTTTTTGATGTGGAAGGTTCTCTTGCATAGTTGCTATAGGAAGTGTCAGATGCACCTGAGATGTGCTGCCACATACCCTCTCACCTACACTCTTATATGGATCTCATCACTATATAAATATATGTGTATGAAGAACCCAAAGATTTCACTAGATCCCATCATATGAAATCATCATACCTATTAGATATTCTTCAGAAATGAGCAGCAGAGCTATCTAATTTTGTTGATTATCTTCATCATAAGGCCATGGGAGAGGACACAGAGTGAACATTACATCATAATTCCATTAAATTTTCTCACTTGTCTCTAGACGATTTGGGAAATATGGTGGATAAAATCTAATTATTGTCTGATAATGAACATTATTTTTTCAACGGGATTAATAGGGAGGCTCACAAATGTTGATAATTCACCATTTTTCAAACTTATCAATAATTAAATCATTGAATATTGTTGTTTAATTATAAAAAATTCTTTCAAAATGATCCACATTACATTTCATTGATATGATATCTTATTAAACATCGATGTTACCCACCCTTTGTATAATACCAAATAAACCCAAATAGATAGACATTATTCCTTTAACTCAAAGTAGTTTATCCTGACAATTTCTCATCAATTCCCACAAAAATGAGAATCCTTATTGATGTAACTACTATACATGTTGTTGAGATCACCTAATTTGAATATATTATTTTTCAAAAATGTGAATTTAGAGGGAAATTTCTCATGTTTTATCCTAATTTAATGTACGTAGAAATAATATAGTGGTTTTTTCAAAGGAATATTGATGTTCATTAAAATATTGTTTCCTTTTTATTTATATTGCTAATATTTTTCCTAGGAATCATATTGAAGAAGACTTAGCAGATGTGGAATCGACTTTTATATGGGAAGTCCTATTATGAGTTATCAACCTAACATTTATTCAGATTTTTTATTTTATGAGTGTTCAATATTTCATAGGTTATGAAAATTTATTGCTCAATATGTGGAGGCTTAATGTTTTATTATAGTTAATTTTTTTGTTTCATCCTAGAATCCATAGAATCTATTTTACTTGAATATTTTATGTCCTTGAAAACATAACCATTATTGTCTTATATTATATTTTATAATGAAAAAAATATATTACTAGTATAATGACATTTAAAAAATATTTTTCACCAAGAATAGTAATGTTATTATGTAAGCACATATTCTGCAGTTTTTATAGACTTCCCGTAAGGACATCTTCAGCTAAAATTAATGTCTCGCGGTAAGGAAGACATCAATGATGTTTAAAATCACGTCGTTATGAAATTATTTGTGTACTTTAATTTCATGTGATAAGGATATAAATATATATTTATATACAGTTTAATATTCTACTTTTAGGACATTATTATAGATTATACAATGGGGATAACTTGATGGTGATGGACCAAAACACCAGATGGTGCTGAGTTGTGCCATAATTATTCCAAGGATCATGATGATTTTTTACCTCTCCTATAAGGATTTGATGACTCTATATGGTAGGTAAATGAACCTATAAATCAATGTTAAGTATAAATTACGGTTTATACCCATTTCCCCATCTCATGAAAGATTTTAATGATGGTACCAATAGATAATTAAATATTAATGAATCTGAGTCTACCTGGATAGTTAGAATATGGGTGGTGTAATTAAAATCCCATAATTTGGAATTTATGAATATGGAAAGTGGGTAGACATTCTCGGGACAACCCGTAACATAATATAGTGATGGGTTCTTCCAATTTATAATCAAGGGTCATGAGGATTGGATTTATAGACATGAATAGAGAGATTCCCATAGTAGGTAGGTTGAAATCCCTTATGCATTATCATATAGGGAATATAGGAACGTTCATTTAATGTGGATCACCAATCATTTCTAACAGCCAGGAAATATTTTTGAATACACTTACTTCTAATGGATGATGTTGTGTATATACAAAAGTGCTATCCTGGAAGGGTTCTGGAATTAATGGGTATTTTAGATTTTAGTTGGGAGGCAAGGGCCCTATGCCTAGTTATATCGAGTCGTGGGGTGTTGTTTGTAAAATTGTTAGATAATGGAGTGTTTCATTACTTCTTTGAGAAAGTGTACAAAATATTGTTACATAAAATTGATGATGTTTAATACTCATAAACAATTTTTTTGGTATGGTATGTCATGGTCCATTGTTATCCAGTCATGAGGATGGTATCCAACTATAATCCTAGAGATTACTGAAAACCCCAATGGGTTTTACTCAACCATGGTGTGTAAGGGATAATAGGGATCAAAAATACCCTTTGGAATGGTATGACACATTTGGTTGATGGACCGGTTCTTGTATGCAGGAATCAGGGGTAGATATGCATAGTTCAAAAAGAATAACCTGAAGCTAGATGTCCATTTCTTAGATATATGGAAGGTTATAGTAAATAAAGGTTCTTATTAAATTATTTGTGATTTATGGGAAGCATAATATCAAATGATAGTTTGAGGAAAAAAATTTATGTTTCATCATAGTAAATTTTTTATCAAATTGAGAAGATTTAAAAATCATTAATATCGCTTTTGGATAGACCATGGTGTCCAATGTGCATTGACATAATTTTACTAGGGTCACAATGTGTATTTTTTTGAGATTTTTCCTTGTTCATTTTCATATAATTTTTTTCATAAACATTTAAAATAATGATTTTGGAGAGAAGAGACATGAATTTTTATCGTACTACCCTTCTCCTACTATCATCTTGAAATATTTAGTGCCTATTTCACTAGATGATTAATTTCATGTGATTTGGACAACCATAGGCTAAATTTTATGGTCATACTGTTTGTAATAATGTGCATGGGGTTTCACATTAGGATGCATGTGGACATTGGAAGAGGGGAATGTTACAAAAAATCCTAATTAGGTTATCTAGGTTAAGGTTTCGACAACTTTTTATTGTGAAGGGGGATGAAAATGTTGTAAATAATTGCTTTATGTTCTCATTCTATGTGTAATGTTTTGGGGAAATAATATCGGAGATAACCCAAAACACGATTTGGGGCTGGGTTTTTCTTTAGTGATGTTAGGCCCACAGGGATTCAAAATCCCTCCCAAGAGGGGGAAGAAATATTTGGTTAGTAGTTCAAACCCCTTATGCCTTGATATCAAGCTAAAACCAAGTGATATCCATTTCCTTCTAAAGGAAATAGAATCCTTTCAAAACCCTGAGGTACTTGAGGAATAAAGTGTAAGTTATGGGTTGGAGAGTATAAGTGGTTATAGAATCTACCCTTACTCTAGCTTATTTGGGAAAAGATCTTATGTTCCTTTGATTAGATGTGACGATGGTTGATATCCAAAAAAAATTAATACCACACAATTTGATTCACCAATCATGGAATTTATCATTTTGTTAGAAAGAGTTTTTCCTTGCAGTATACCTTCATGTGGTATGGATATTATACTTGATGTTTATTGACATGTGGTATGTATGTGTTCTTTTCCATCATGTTTAACGTCATGTGATACTGATGTGGGAGTGTAAATGATAAATTTTCAATACATACATAGGGAGAAGTTGTGATAGTCAAGGATAGTTTTTTGTAGGAGGCATATTAGATCCATTTATAGAATTATTGTTGGTTATTGATATTATGGATCCCTTCATTCGATGAATTACCATGTTCATATGTATGTGGTTTATTGATCTAATTAGTGCTTAGTTAGAAAGAGAATGTGTGACTAAAACCTTTATAAATTGATGTAGATGATTCATCCATGATTAATTTAATATAGGGTAATTTTATCATGGAGTTTGACATCATTAAACTATGAAATGGTTCCTGATTTGTCTTTCATATTAGTTTCTTTAGATATAGTGGATTATAGGTTCCATTATCTCCCATGATCTATTTTCTTGTGTAAGAAAAAAGGGACAACTGTGCAGTCAATCAAGCTATGCGGGATTTTTTTCAGATGGATCTCTAGATTGGTCCATCTAATATATATTTATGGATTAATTTATTTTATCATTTTATAGGTCTCCAAACAAACTTGTAATAATTATCGTGGTGTCATTATGTATTATGTGATGACATGAATCAATCCACATATAATTATTACATGAAATCTCCCTACACATGTCTAACCAGTACATAGGCAGTGACACCTTTTTTATATTTCGAATCGACATGGGATTGGATATACATGTGTCACTTTATATCTTATGATTGTATGTATCAACAAAAACATAGTTCTCAAATGAGAAACACTTTATGTAGTTCTGTATTTTATGCAGAGCGTGAAATTTATCTTTCTATTTTTTGCATCCAAACATAGGATTGTTGATCCAAGAATCAATATTTTCCCATGTCTATAGGAATCATGGTTATCATAGTTTTTAAATAGGAACCTCTCAATAGAGGTTTGAACTACAATCAGACGGGTCATTGATACCATTGATTGTTGTGGTTGGACCCAGGATTGAATAACTATGTTTCACTCTGTATCATGTGATGATCAAAACTGGGACACACATATTTCTTGAACGGGAAGCTCTCTATGCCAGTCTAACCCAAACATTAGGGATAAAAATATTCCAATATATTGGTTTAATTATAACCAAGATTGGAGTTCATGGTCTTACTATAAAACCTAAGATAAAAATAATCCATAATCATATATTTTTTGAAAGGTAAAATATATATGGAGTTATGACACATATGTAGACATTTGTAATTGTTAGCATTAATTTCAGGGATGGCTGATGATTGAGGATTCTTGATTCATTGTGTTTCCTATGATGATAGGAATCATACCGAAAATAGTTCTTAAACGGGAAACTCTATATATAGGTGTAACATATACATATAGATTGGAATTTTTCTCGTTGATTATTATTAATGGACCAAGGATGAGAGATCTTGGAAAGACAATGTATCTATTGATTATAGTAATCAGGATACATGTATTTCTCAAACATTTAAATCTCTATTCAGTTTGGTCCCATATGCAAAGGGGGAGTTGTTAACATTTATATTTGGAGTTATACTCATAATTAGAGATCCAAGAATCACTATGTATCTATTGATGAAATGAATCAATCCACACATAGTTCTATAATTGGAAAATATGTTACATAGGTAAGACTCACACATAGTGGCAGGGGATGGTTACTCTTAATTACTTTAGATGTTAAAATAATTGGAGATCCAAGTGTCACAACATATCATATAATGATTAGAATCAAGAAGCATGATGATTTTGAAAGAGAAACTCTCTTATGCAGGTCTCATATATAGGAAAAGGTGAGAATTGTTCGTAGTGATTATTGCTGATATACTAATAATTACATTTCTGAGTTCAAGTACATATCTAGTTATGATAATAATAAAACCAAATTAAGTAAATGAATGTTATTGTGGTGGTAAAAAACAATTATAGTGATCCTCTGAACATAGGTCCACAATAATTCTCAATTTTATATCATGAAATAGGCATCATCCAAGCAATTTATCATCTTGAGATAAGGACTAACTGTTTGAATTTTTTTATCATCCATCTAGAACCATGATAACCCTATAAGGAATCTATTTTTCTCAATAAATTTGTTAATAGATTTATAATATTATTACTCCCACATGTGCTATGATTTTTATAACAAGAATGGAATAGAAACGGATTATTTTGCAACATGGAGGTGAGAAAGAGAAAAAATATGTTAATATTGTCTCATGTGGTGGATTAAACATGATATATGATCTAGTAGTCTATCTATATTTCATTTTAATGGGAATAAATCCATATGTAGTTTTGGAAAAATCATACATTTTAAGTTAATGATGAAAGGGTTTCTACTATATAGATTAATGAAATGATGTAAGTAAGTTATCTATGGGGTTTAACATTACTGGATAAGGATAGAGATGACTCTATCTGAAAAAAATAATTCAAAATGACTTATGATGGGTTTACATGTATTTTGGAAGTCATACAATAAGAGGCATATCATTTTTTTCATATGGGGATTTCAATACTGGTATCTCAAGGATTAATATTCTTGGTATAAAGGGTAACACTAAATTTATAATGTATTGTGTAGAATATTTTTTTACGCAATCTCATTTTTATGAAAAAAATAGATATATTTTGGTTGGAACGATGATATTGTATCTTATCCTCACTATATTTCATATGATGGATGGAATCAAGGCAGAAATATATCATTGATAGAGAGATTCCATATGTGGATCAAACTCACACATAGGGATGGTGCAATTCATTTAACTTTTGAATATATATTCCTCAAGTGGAGTGAATTTCCTATGATGTGACATTCTATGTGTAGTCGATTGTTATGCAGAAAGTACAAAGGATGTTGTGTAGTTTAATGTATGTATTCCATAAATAATGATAATGTGTAGTGTAATTTTATGTGACCAGGACTCCTTTTGATCAATTTAACATTATGTATTATGTAAATATTTTTCATTATAATTTAATGAAACTAGGATGAATTGTGGAGTTTAACATCATGTGACCATGTCAATTTCCTTACTGTTTAACATCATGTATCCATGATTTTTTACTTTTTGTTTAATTTCATCTGGAAACGATATATGTGATTCCTACTGTAGCTATAAAACAGAAACATGATAATCCTCACATTGGTAGGGGTGTGACACATTCCCCATCCACCAAGGACAATTATTATGATCCTTTAGAATAGACCATATGTATTTTGTTTGACCCTTCCAAATTGGGATCTATATTTTTATGTTACATTAATAATATAATTGGTGTTTGGGGAGACAATACCAATTCTCCACGATGAAATTAATTGAGGAGAACCAATATATTAATGGTTCATGTGGTCCAATTTAGATGGACAAAAAGTTTATACAGTGAAACCAACAATTTTATATCTATAAATTCAATGTCATCTAACCAATACAATTATCTGGGAGTTTTTTGTTGATAGATACTCGAATCATGGGAGAAATTGGTTCTATAATAAATACTTCCCAAGTTCCATACGCCACTGAATATAGTGTTTCGTGTATAGTTGTATGTGTGGTTGTTAAATATGACTGAAAAAAATGAATGAACTTGTACATCCTTTAATTATTTTCCTTATCTTCGATCATCGAGTGTATATTTTATATAGTTTTATTTATGTCCACAATTTTTTTAGTTACCTTTGCATGATAGAATTATTTATGGTTGGAATTGATATTTACTCTTTCTACAATTTCTCAAACATTGTTGAAAAAATTTTGGTGTTATTTTTGATCAATATTTCTTGAGGAACATCAAATCAAGTAATGATTTCGAATATAATCCTGTAGATGATATTATTAAACCCAACTAACTTTATGTGTTTTCCTCACCTAATTTAGAAATAATTTCATTAGTAGGAAGAAAGTTTTTAACTACTTAGCAATGGCTGGGGACATGGCCCCAAAAAAATCTAATACACATACAAAAAATGGACAAGATTATGTAGAATTATGTAAAAATTATAGTGGTCATTTAATGATTTTTCATGAATCTGTAATTCATGAAGATTATATGTGAATTCCAGAAATTATTGTTTCATTATTTTATAGAAATAACAAAACCTCCAAAATTAGTTAGAGAGTCTGGTATTAGACTGATTGTCACCATATGTGTCTATGTGAACACAATTCATAATGGCGAGAATCACTCTTTATTGTATGTATTAGAGGGTGAATATATATATATCTCATTTATTGAGGAGTTTTACTCATTTTTTCCATCCCAATGTGTAGTTTTTTTTCTCTATGTCAAATATGTTCCATTTTAGTATGGTCTGTCAGGAGCGTCCTATTATTAATATAATAAATTATGGATTACATCTATCAATGGGTGGATAATGATTTAATACACTCTTGTAATTTTCTAATCTTGTTTCTTTCTACCATGTAATAGACAACGATCAATTATAACATCATTCCCTGAATGATGTGAAAGTATACCTTGTCAGGATTAGGATAATCATTAACTGTGGATGAATTACCCCACACATTTGAATGAGAATTCAATGTTCAAGGAACATGATTAAATTTTTTCACAAAAATGATGTCTTCCTTCACTCATTTTCCATAGCAAATTATTTTGTCGAATTATTTCTTTTTGATGTCGTAATCATTGTTGGTCTATTTTGTCCGTAGCTTTGAAAACCCTTAAATGTTTAAGTATGCTAACATCCGTTTTTTATTACTTCCAAACTATCGATGAGGTATTGGTATTATGCCTCATTATTTGTGAATCCCTTGAATATTGGGAAAGTGTAGGGGAAAAATTATTTCCTATCGAATCAACTAGAATATTTAATCCAACCAAATTATTCATTTATTGTTCTAGACAGATTCTAATAAGACTTTCAGAGGCACTGATAAAATACATCTCTCATGTTTATTGAGATTTATGGGCCAAGAAAACATTATCCTCAAGAAGTATGGTGTCCACTAGTGTAAATTTTTCTATTAGGATGTGTCATAAAAAATCATTCAGGCCCTTAATATATTAAATGAAACAAACTTGATAAGGTATTGCTGAAGAATAATATCCCATGAATCTAGATTATTGATCAAAATATAATGACCCTAAATGTACTTGATTTGAGAAATAAGAGGGATAATGAGTAATTCATGACGCTTCATGTAATTCCCCATCATTTTCACTATAAATATGAGATTGATGTAGTTCTTCATAACATTGGATTATTAGGTCCCAATATAAGAAATGTTCAAAATAAGTAGGGGTGAATATTTTCATTCCATACCTATTTATTAATATGTGTATAGAATAATGCGATTATTCTATGATGGATACATATAATATGAGTTTACTTCATTCCAACATTTGAATAATGGCTAGTGTGTATAGTAGGGAAAAAAACAAATGATCATAGTCATCTTGAAAATCGTTATCCCATTTATTGGAGACTCCCTTCTTCATTATCATGGTAAATATGGGATATTTTATTTCTAGAATATTTATGAAATTAAAAATGTAACTGAGAATACCATGGATTTTCATCATTTAATTATGATTACAAGGGAATGAAATATATATTATTGAACTAGAATTTTCTTGGTTGAAATTATTTCCCCAGTATTATACAATAGTTCTAAGGAATCACCTTGATGTTACCCTCAATGAAAAAAATCAATGCAATTATCTTCAATCTGTGTTTCCACAATATATAGAAGACCATGTGAAGCTCCATGAGTTTATCTCATCACTATTGATATTTTACCACAATGTCTACAACACAATAATCAACTATTCATATTAATAAGGATTTAGATATATGATTCATGAGGTATTTCAATTATATCTATTGTTATTTAATCCGATGTTAATGACATGATAAGAATGATCTCTTAGTCGTTCTGAAGGTTGAGGATACTTCGTGTTCAGGGAATACCATTATTTTATTGAATCCTAAATACCCATGCATAATGGAAATGGATTTGAATCCATTATAAGAATCAATCAAGAGTTCATTGATTGGAAATAGTAAATCTATAATGCCCCGACCCCAGTTACCCAGAGTCGGTGCACTATTACATAACATTGGCCTGATCACAAAAGATCATGTCTCGAAAGACCGATTATTTTAGTAGTCTTGGAAACACTAGACATATTCATAAGCCTTACATTACATCATAAAGTAAAAAAACTACAAAAACATCTTGTCTTTATATCCCCTCATTCTATCCCTAGAGGCCATTCATAAATTACTTCTTCACATCCTGGGAAAAAATAAACATTGAAAGGGGTGAGCTCAGATGCTCAGTAAGGATAACTATATAGCGGAAACTTTCATAAATAAACATAAACATTTAATGCAATATATAACTAAAACAAAAGCCTTTTAATCTTGAACATCAGCATAATATGGAAAAGATATAATGAAATAAATCCATTTACATATTCACATGGATATTCTACTAGTCAAATAACCTCATGAAATATCAATAACCACTTTCATAATGATGGAATGTATAATGCCAGACTATCATAACTACGTAGCCAAGGCTTCATGCCAAGACTACAAATAATATTTTGTCAAGGCCTCATGCCAAGACAGTAGTTTGTCTCATGAGACCTACCGATGCATCGATGAGCTATAGCGAGCTCCACCCATCACTTACTAAGTCCAATGCATTCCTCATATGAAAAGATTGAACCATAACATAAACATTCGTATTAAAACTAG
Source organism: Viscum album (assembly GCA_963277665.1). Taxonomy (NCBI): domain Eukaryota; kingdom Viridiplantae; phylum Streptophyta; class Magnoliopsida; order Santalales; family Viscaceae; genus Viscum; species Viscum album. The sequence continues at coordinate 1,128,788,482 of OY728131.1, forward strand.
CATATGAAATGTCAATACTTTATCCACAAACCATGAATGGTATAAAAATAGCACATCCATAGTCAAACATAACTCATTTAATACAATATGGAAGGTTGTGTTGTAACAGATTAACCTCAATCGAGAATAATGAAGGATATTGCCATAGATTAAAATAATCATCAAACTATTGAGAGAAATATCCTCCTTTTTCTGGAAAACATTTAAAAGTCACACTATTTTTTCAAGAAGCCATTTAAAATAGATTTTTTAATCAAAGAGTCGCATACAACATTGAAACTTTTAAAAGGAATTTTGATTTGAAAACATTAATGTCCATATAAATAAATCCCTGAAACCATTTTTAAAACATGGACACTAATGACAAAGATTTAGAATAACAAATCATTAAAACATTATAAAATGATATTTTAGTAAGAGTTACAAACCAAAAGAGATACACTTGAATACAAATAATTGAGGTAATAAAAACTTTTTAATCTCATGAGAATAAAGGGATTCATGATATACTATGTAAAAGTACATTATATACACTATATAAAAGTGATTTGGTGTATAACACCAACAGAGTATCAATGGAATGTAAATTGAGATGAAATCTCTCATAAAGGACATATCCTTAGGTTAAGGATAAATCAACGACATAATTATGTGTTACAAATATAAATACACTCAATATGATTGGTTTTTCAGTGTAAACCAATCAAAGGACATTCACACTTATTCTTGTAAAAACAACACCAATGAATTGGATATTTAACTCAACAAATGGAGATTGAGTTAAAATTACTCTTATCAAGTTCATATCGATGACTTGAGAATTTATCAATGGAGTGATTATGTGTATCAAAGGTATACCCACAGAAAGGGGAGTCGAAATTATGACATAAGAAAATGAATACTGATTCCACACATAATCCTGAAATAAAATAATCAATGAAGTATGCGTAAAGCCGAATGACTGGAAATTGAGATTTCAAATTCCCTTATCGATTTGGTAACATATGAAACATACAACCATGAAAGATGGATCATACAATGTGGATGCAAATATCCATGAATTAAATTATATTACACAATGAATACAGTCATGGTTTGTACACACACCACATGCAATAAATATGTGGCGAACAATGGAAATCTCACGGAATTAGAAGTGAGATAAGAAACTCCTTAATTTGTAATTTTTCCTTGGTTGAGGGTAGTTTATCCTCCTGTATAATGGTAAAATAATTGTTATTGAATTATAAAATGATTATACACATTAGTATGATATCATATATGATCTTTTTAACATTACTTTGTTAATAATATCTTAGTATTATCATCGTTTCTAGTGTTAACTTACTTTTTTTCTTTTGTATGTTTTGTTACATAAGTCATGTTTGTTATGAGTAGGTTGTATATTATTCTTATACATAATGTTATAATGTCATTATACATTATTTTTAATCATCAAATGAAAATTAGTCTTGAATGGAAACGATGGAGAATGAATCTCATCACGTTCGTGGAGACGGTAGTCCGTACGTACACACGAGTGATAATATCATTCTTTTGATGTTAAAATAATATATAATGTGATGGTATATCATATATACAGAATCATTATAATGTTATATTTATTATTTATATGAATTACACATCATTATTATACCCATCAATATAATAATGTATTGATTAACAATTACACCACAACGTGGAGACGGTAGGCCTTACGTACGCAATATGGTGACATGTCATTCAAAGGATGGATAAAATACTGAATATGGTTGTACCATATTTATAATAACATCACAGTATATAGAATAAAATTTAGTCATTATTTTATAATGTAAATAACAACGAAAGAATAAGTTGAAGAAGAATGGAACTTGAAAAAGGGTGGTGAAAACATTACATTTTTTTCGGGTTCTTCCTTTTGATTTGATCAAAAGGGCTTCATAGGTTGGCTTTATGATCAATATAAGGCCTCTAGTTTTATGTGAGGGAACTTTAGAAAATAATTTGGCAGGGGTTGGCCATACCAAAAGGCTTTGAAGGTCTGATGAATTTGTTAGAAGTGGTGTCCTTTTATAAGGGGGAGGAGGGTCTCTTTAGATAAAACATAAAGTATTATTCTATAATAAATTCATATTCGGTTTCTAATAGCTCCAAAGTATATTATTCAAAGTATATGGTGGGTATGGGCTGATATCTTTTTAGTAAATATATTTTAGACAGGGTTGGGTCATTATATTAACCTTATCTTTTAGTTTTAACTCTTAGTTAATTAGTTTGACATTTACCATGTCACTTTAAATTTTTATATTATATAGGTAATAAACTTAGTATATACATACAGGAGACCCCCAAGTGGTCCAATAATGATACAACTATCATGATATAAGTCCGTTGGCCGAACCATATATTTTTAGGAATATAATATCAATTAATTATATAATATTTTCTTTAGAAACTCATTTATGTCAATTTTGACACAATTCAATAATTGATTTTTGTTAAAGTGATTAATTTTTTTTAATTATAATAAAATTAATTTAAGAAATACTGACATGTAATATTAACCAATAAAATATTTTTATGGCATAAAAAAGTTCAAATTATATTAATTTTAACTTTTATAATACTTATTATTTGATTCGTTCATTAATAATGAAAGATACTGTATCATTACTGTGTCATAAATAAATTTAATTATTCAATGTCTAAAAATTATAAATAAAATACCATTATGTAGGAAATATTTTTTTTTCTAATTAATTTTTATGGTTGAAAATATAACATATATAATTCTATGTTAAAATTGTTTTTCGAAAAGATATATGTTTATGTAATTTTTGTATTTTCTTTAAATTAATTAATATAAAGTGCCATTATCACTTACAAGTGGATCCATGGGGTCCCAAAATCGACCTAAAGATGCCCATGGTCGGACATGTATCAACCAATAGTGTTAGAACACGTTTTAAGGTAATTTATTATTATTATAATATTATTTTTTTACCCATATTTACCGGATTTAGCCTTTAACAATGATAAATAAAATATTTACCAAAATAATTATTTAAAATGTCTAAAAATATAATTTACCAATTTAAACAATTTATAAATCCTGATTCCAAATATGGAATCCATTTTTATAAATTCAAAACATAGAAGTGGAAGACATTAATTTAAAATTAATTCCTGTTGTCAAAACAAAAAGCTTGTTTTTAAAAATAATAACTATCAAAAGATTGACATTTGTTTATGTCTGGATTAAATGTGAAGTTACATCCAATGAACAACATTGTATTAAATGGTAAAAATATATTCTAAATATACTTTAAAACCACACAAATTCATTATTTATCGCTATTAATTATTCCGATTTAAAACGTTTTTTTTAAATTTATTGATTTTCACTATTTATCAAAAATTGAATGTTTTCAGAAAAATACAAAAAATTAACCCTAAGATAATTTCGATATTCCAAATCCAAAAATGAATTACATTTTGAATGATAAAATGTATAATATTTCTAAAACCGGGTATTACAATTCTTAACGGCTAGTTTGATTGGCTGTGATGTGTGTTAGAACTCGAAATTGCGTACAACACATGCTAGTGTATTATTCAAAGAGAAGCGTACCATGAAAGATTCAGGTGTTACATTCTCCCCTCATTCAATAAATTTTGTCCTTGAAATTTTTAAAATTATGCTTAGGAATATTATGTAAGGTCCTGCATCAGAAAAAGAGCCAATAAAACTATCACATTAAAATAAAGAAAGAGAAGTAAAAAAGGTCTCCCGATATAACCTATACTAGGATTCCATGTAGAAAAATAGGAATATGGATGATAAACGATGTGTCAGGTTCTGATGGAGAGGGATAGAAAACATGATCAGGATAAATTTAACAATAAGAAATCCACAATATTGTGATGGGAAAAAAGTTCATTAGTTTCCCAGTTGGAAAAGAAAAGGAACAACATTTTTTTGTTTTATGTTACATTACCAAAAGATGAGGAATTCATTTCTGAGATTTACTAGAAAAATAATGATAAATACTTACTTTATAAGTAGAGTTTCATTCATTAATAAATTTCCACCAATGAATCATTTTTTTTAAACAATGAGTATTCAATAATACTTGGTCACACTAGAAGAGCTAGAATTAACTTCTATAGAATCACCTGATCCACGAAAAATGAACTATATATTTACCCCATATTTAGAGTTTAACCAAAACCAAAATGGATAGTACAAGATCTGATGATCCCCCACAAGGATATTCCTTTAGAGAAAGAAACACTAATCTTAATTTCTTAAATCAATACCCCAATGTAAAATTAATACCATTCTATAAACAATTGTCCCCAAAATCTTTCAATAGAATCCAAACGATTATTGAAACCCAAAACATAGAAGAATTTGGTTTTGTAGTCTTCCATGTTAAATTGTATATCCATATGACATCAACTACTCTTAAAGTCACATACTTAAAAGAAATTAACCTAATCACATATTCTCTATTATAGGTTAATCATTTCTATAAATAACCCAAATAACTATAAATACACAACAAAAACGTAGATAATAATCCACCATTACTCTTCAAATGAAACACCATTGTATTCTATTTTCCATGGGCATATAGTGTTCCCAACAAAGCGAACATCTTCTGAAAAAACATTTATCACTTAATCACTAATTCATTTTCCAATGCTAAGGGTATTCATTTGATAAGACATAAGAACCCAAATCAACTTATTATTGATCAATAAAAGCATTTAACTAAAAATAATTAGTTACACTAACCAGGGACTTCACGAAGTCCAGTGGTAGGAGGTAAATCCCAATCACAATTTGGTTGTGGGTTCGATTCCCGCAGCATTTTCCGACGTCATGGGTTATCACACGGTCTCTGTGTTGTCATTTTTCAAAAACTATATTTTATAACACTACCAAAATGAGATAAATTCCTCAAAATAACCATAACATAATTTTAACCGGAGATGTTCTCTCATACCTTTCATTTTCATCACAAAATATAATAACTTTTAATTGCGTCAAACCCAATGATTATATTAAACCAAATTTTTATTTACAACTATATCCACAAGGGAATAGATAAGACTTCCTAAAATATCATTCTCACATGGAAAACTACGGGGTTACAAATACCAGAGAAAATTATTCCAAAATAATCCCATCAACAAGGAGCACTAATAATTTTAAACATTTCTCCAACCATTTATTTCCATATAGCTTTTATTTGACCAAGAAAATATCCTATAGTATAGGAAATTCACTTGGGTAATAGAGAGGTCACCTAAATTTATGGAAAATAATAGTAAATGGATTCTTGGGACCATTTTTATTTTCTTCCACAGTACTCTTCATTCTTCCTCGGCAATTATTCACTTTATGTCGTTCTTTCCTGCACGTAAAGCATTTATTTGTTCCATTGAAGCACTTTCCTGGGTGTATCCTTCCACATTTACTACATGATGGAAGTTTAGGATTATTTTCTCCATGTTATCCACTGCTGGAGTTCTTATCATTCATCACCATTCTCTTCTTTGTTGAGTCCGGTGGTTGGATACTATATATGTTGTTGATCATATTTTTGGAAAACTGATTTGGCATGAACACGATATCATTTACACCTATCAACATTCCATTTTGTTGCTCATTTCGACCATCGTTCCCACCATGTACATCATTCTCAATGTTACTATGACTTCCTTGGGCTCAAGCCATTGACTAAAACCACAAAGCATTGTGTGAGTAACAGTAGTCATAAAATCATTTAGAGAATATCAGGACACCATATTGTCAATTTCAGACACCTTAGGATTAACCAATGTCATTTATTCTCATCTTATATTAAAATAATTCAAATTGGATTGTAAATAAAATTTAAATTATCATAAGAATACCCCCCGGGAGTGTCGTAACCAAGAGTGCCGCAAGCCCCATTATCTTGCACCAGTTCCCGTTCGTGTCTAGCTCAAATCGGTGTTTTCAGGTTTTACCCCTAGGTAAATCTGTGACAGAGCCACCTCTACCTGCTCGTATCCAGACGGGGATGCATTTCATGGAAAGTCTCACAAAATCTATACAATACCAAAATTCTAGGAAGTTCTTCTATATGAATCTTCAAAGTCTATCTTTGGGTTATGTGCTCTAAAAATAGTGTATCTAAATCTAGTTTCTATGGTTTGTAATAAAATTCCTCTGATAACAACTTTAACGCCCTGACCCCAGTTACCCAGAGTCGGTGAATTTTTACATAACATTGGCATGATCACAAAATATCGAGTCTCGAATGACCGATTAGTTTAGTAGTCCTGGAAATAGTAGATATATAAATAAGTCTTATATTACACCATAAAGTATAAAAAAATATAACAACATCTTGTCTTGATATCCCCTCGTACTATCCCCGATGGTCATTCATAAATTACTTCTTCAAATCCTCGAAAAAATAAAACACTGAAAGGGGCGTGCTCAGATGCTTAGTAAGGATAACAATATAGCGGAAACATTCATAAATAAGCATAAACATTTAAATCATTTTATAACTAAAACAAAAGCCTTTTAAACCTGAACTTCAGAATAATATGGAAAAGATAGAATGAAATAATGCCATTTACTTATTCAAATGGATATTCTACAAGTCAAATAACCACATGCAATATCAGCAACCACTTTCATAATGATGGAATGCAAAAATCCAGACTATCATAACTACGTAGCCAAGGCCTCTTGCCAAGACTACAAATAAGATTTTGTCAAGGCCTCGTGCCAAGACACTAGTTTGACTCATGTGACCAACCGATGCATCGAGGAGCTATGGCGGGCTCCACCCATCACTTAATATGTCCAATGCATTACTCATATGAAGATATGGAAACATAACAAAAACATTCGTATTAAAACTAGCATATGAAATGTCAGTACTTTATCCACAAACCATGAATGGTATAAAAATAGCACATCCACAACCAAAAATAAGTCATTCAATACAATATGGAAGGCTTTATTGTAACATATTAACCTCAATTGAGAATAATTAAGGATATCAATATAGATTAAAATAATCATCCTACTATTGAGAGAAATATCCCCTTTTTTCTTAAAAACATTTAAAAGTCGAACTATTTGTCAAGAAGCCATTTAAAATAGATTTTTGAATCAAAGTTTCCCATACTAATTTGAAACATTTAAAATGAATTTTGATTTGAAAACATTAATGTCCTTATAAAAAAATCCCTGAAACCATTATTAAAACATGGACATTAATGAGAATGATTTAGATTAATAAATCATTAAAACATTTTAAAATGATATTTTAGTTAGAGTTCCAAACCAAAAGAGAGATAGTTGAATAGAAATAATTGAGGTAATCAATAATTTTTAATATCATGAGAATAATGTGATTCATGATATACTATGTAAAAGTACATTATATATACTATATAAAAGTGATTTGTTGTATAACAACAAAGGAGTCTCAATGGAAGGTAAATTGAGATGAAATCTCACATAAAGGTCGTATCCTTAGGTTAAGGATAAATCAACAACATAATTATGTATGAAAAATATAAATACACTCAAAATGATTGGATATTCAGTATACAACAATCAAAGGACATTCACATATATTCTTGTAAAAACAACACCAATGAATTGGATATTTAACTCAACAAATGGAGATTGAGTTAAAATTACTCTTATCAAGTTCATATCGATGACTTTAGAATTTATTAATGGAGTGATTATGTGTATCAAAGTTATACGCAAATAAATGGGAGTGGAAATTATGACGTAAGCATATGAATACTGATTCCACACATAATCTTGAAGTAAAATAATCAATGAAGTATGCGTAAAGCCGAATGAGTGGAAATTGTGATTTCAAATTCCCTTATCGATTTGGTAACATACGAAACATACAAACATGAAATATGGATCATACAATGATGATGTACATATCCCTGAATTAAAGTATATTACACAATGAATACAATCATGGGTAGTACACACACCACATGCAATAAATAAGTGGTGAACAATGGGAATCTCATGGAAGTAAAAGTGAGATAAGAAACACCATTGTTTGTACTTTTTCTTTGGTCGAGGGTAAGTTATCCTCCGTTATAATAGATAAATAAATGTTATTGAATTATAGAAGAATAATATACATTAATATGATATCATATATGATCTTTTAACATTTCTTTGTTAATAATATCTTAGTATTATCGTCGTTTCGGGTGTTAACATACTCATTTCCTTTTATATGTTTTCTTACATAAGTCATGTTTGTTATGGTTAGGTTGTATATTATTCATATAAATAATGATATAATGTTCATAAAAATGATTTTTAATCATCAAATGAGAATTAGACTTGAATGGAAACGATGGGGAATGAATCTCATCGCGTTCGTGGAGACGGCAGTCCGTATGTACGCACGTGCGATAATATCATTCTTTTGATATTAAAATAATATATATTTGGATGGTATGACATATATAAAGAATCATTAAAATTTTATATTTCTTATTTACATTAATTAAACATCACTATTATACCCATCCTTATAATAATGTATTGAATAACAATTACACCACGATGTGGAGACGATAGGCCGTACGTACGCACGTATGGTGAAATGTCATTAAAAGGATGGATATAATAATGAATATGGTTGTACCATATTTATAATAACATCATAGTATTTAGATGATACTAAATTTATTATTTTAGAATGGAAATAACAAAGAAATAATAAGTTGAAGAAGAAAGGAACGTGAAAGAGGGTGGTGAAAACATTACCTCTTATTCGGGTGCTTCTATTTGATTTGATCAAAAGAGCTTCTTTGTTTGGATTTCTGATTAAAATAATGCCTCTAGGTTTAAGTGATGGTAGTTTAGTGAATAATTGGGAAGGGGTTGGCCAAACCAAAAGGATTTGAATGTGTGAAGAATTGGTTAGAAGTGGTGTCTTTTTCTAAGGGGGAGGAGGGTCTCTTTAGAAAAAACATAAAGTATTATTTTTTAATAAATTCATATTCTATTTCTAATGGATAAAAAGTGGATTATTCAAAGTATAAGGTGGGGATGGGTCAAAATCCTTTCAAATAATAGATTTTAGATAGGTTTGGGTCATTATATTAACGTTATCTTTTAGTTTTAACTCTTAGTTAATTAGTTTGACATTTACCATGTCACTTGGAATTTTTATATTATGTAATTAACAAACATACTATATAAAACCAAGAGACCCCCAAGTCATCCAGTAATGATACAACTATCATTAAATAAGTTTGTTGGCCGAACCATAGATTTTTATGAATAGAATATCAATTATTTATATAATATTTTCTTTAGAAACTCATTTATGTCAATTTTGACACTATTCAATAATTGATTTTTGTTAAAGTCATAAAAACTTTTTTAATGATATTAAAATTAAATTAAGAAATCCTGACATGTAATATTAACCAATAAAATTCTTTTATCGCATCAAAACAATCAAATTATATTTATTTTAACTTTTATAATACTTATTATTTGATTCATCCATTAATAAGGAAAATAATGTATCATTATTGTGTCATAAATAAATTTAATTATTCAATGTCTAAAAATTATAAATAAAATACCATTATGTAGGAAATGTTTTTTTCATTATAATTAATGTTTACATTTGATAATATAACATATATAATTATATGTAAAAATTGTTTTTTGAAAAGATATATGCTTATGTAATTTTTGTATTTACTTTAAATTAATTAATATAAAGTGCCATTATAACTTACAAGTGGATTCATGGGGTCCCAAAATCGACCCAACGATGCCCATGGTCGGACACGTATCAAAAAATAGGGTTAGAAAACGTTTTAGGATAATTTATTATTATTATAATATTATTTTTTATCCTTATTTACCAGATTTACCCTTTAACAACGGTAAATAAAATAATTACCGAAATAATTATTTAAAATGTCTAAAAATATAATTTACCAATTTACCTGATTTGGAAATCTTGATTCCAAATATGGAATCCATTTTTCAATATTCGAAACACATAAGTGGAAGACATTAATTTAAAATTAATTCCCATTGTCAAAACAAAAAGCGTGTAATTAAAAATAATAACTATCAAAAGACTGAAACTTGTTTATGTCCTGTTTAAATTTGAAATTACGTCCAATGAACAAAATTATATTAAATGGTAAAAATATATTCTAAATATACTTTAAAACCACTCAAATTCATAATTTATCACTATTAATTATTTTGAATAAAAATGTTTTTTTTAAATTTAGTGATTTTCACTATTCATAAAAAATTTAATGTTTTCAGAAATATACAAAACATTCACCCTAATCTAATTTTGATATTCTTAATCCAAAAATGAATTCCATTTTGAAAGATAAAATGTATAAAATTTCAAAAACTTGGTATTACTATACGTAACGACTAGTCTGATTGGCTGTGGTGTGTGTTAGAACTCGAAGTTGCGTACAACACATGCTGCTGTATTATACAAAGATAAGCGTACCGTGGAAGCTTGGGCTGTTACATTCTCCCATCCTACAATAAAATTTGACCTTGAAATTTTGCACTTGTGCTTGGGAATATAATTTAAGGCCCTGCAACATAAAAAGTGCCAATAAAACTATCAAATTAAAAGAAAGAAAGAGAACTCAAAAAGGTCTCCCGAGATAACCTATACTATGATTCCATATAGAAAAACATGGATATGGGTGATAAACTAAGTGTCAAGTTATGATGGAGAGGGATAGAAAACATGATCAGGAAAAATTTAACAACAAGAAAACCACAATATTGTGATGGGAAAAACAGTCATTAGTTTCCCAGTAGGAAAAGTAAACAGACATCATTTTTTTGTTATAAGTTACATTACATAAAGATGAGGAATTCATTTCTGATATTAACTAAGAAAATAAAGTGATATACTTACTTTTTAAGTAGATTTTCATTCTTTAATAAATTTCCACCACTAACTCATTTTTTTTAAACAATGAGTATTCAAGAAGACTTGGTCACAATGGAAGAGCTAGAATAAACTTCTATAGAATCACCTGATCCACGACGGATGAACTATATATTTACACTGTCTTTAGAGTTTAACAAAAACCAAAATGGTTAGTACAAGATCTGATGATCCCCCAAAAGGATATTCCATTAGTGAAAGAGACACTAATCTTAATTTCAAAAATCAATACCCCAATGTAAAATTAATACCATTAAATAAACAATTGTCCTCAAAATCCTTCAATATAATCCAAACTAATATTGAAACCCAAAACATAGAAGAATTTTGTTATTAGTCTTCCATGTTAAATTGTATCTCCAAATGACATAAACTACTCTTAAAGTCACATTCTTAAAAGTAATTAACGTAATCACATATTCATTATTACAGGTTAATCATTTCTATAAATAACCCAAATAACTATAAATCCACAACAAAAAACTTAGATAAAAATTCCCCATTACTCCTCAAATGAAACCCCATAGTATTCTATTTTCCTTGGGCATTTAGTGTTCCGAAAAAAGGGAACATCTTCTCAAATAACATTTATCACTTAATCACCAAATCATTTCCCTAAACTAAGGGTATTCATTTGATAAGACATAAGAACCCAAATCAACTTATTATTGATCAATAAAATCATTTAACTAAAAATAATTAGTTACACTAACCAGGGACTTCACGTAGTCCAGTGGTAGGCGATAAATCCCAATCGAAATTTGGTTGTAGGTTCGATTCCCACAGCTTTGTCCGACGCGACAAGTTGTCACACGGTCTGCGTGTTATCATTTTTCAAAAACTATATTTTATAACATTACCAAAATGAGATAAATTCCTCAAAATAACCATAACATAATTTTAACCAGAAATGTTATCTCATACTGTTCATTTTCATCCCAAAATATAATAACTTGTAATTGCATCAAACCCAATGATCATATAAAACCAAATGGTTATTTATAACTATATCCACCAGGTAAAAGAGAAGGCTTCCTCAAATATCATTCTCACATGGAAAACTATGGGGTTACAAATACAAGAGATAATTATTCCAAAATAATCCCATCAACAAGGATCACTAATACTTTTAAACATTTCTCCATCCATTTATTTCCACATAGCTTCTTATTTGAAAAAGAAAATATCCTATAGAATAGGGCATTCACTTGGGTAATGGCGATGTCCCCTACATTTATGGAAAATGACTGTAAATGGATTCGTGGGACTATTTTTATTTTCTTCCACAGCACTCGTCATCCTTCCTCAGTAATTCTTCACTTTATGTCGTTATTTCCTGCACGTAAATAATTTATTTGATCTGTTGTGACACTTTCCTGGGTCTCTCCTTCCACATTTACTACATGATGGAAATTTAGGATTCTTTTCTCTATGTTATCCACTACTGGAGTTCTTTTCATTCATCACCATTCTCTTCTTTGTTGAGTCCGGTAGTTGGTTAATATATAGTTTGTTGATCATATTTTTGGAAAACTGATTTAGCTTGAACACGATATCTTATACACCTATCAACATTCCATTTTGTTGCTCATTTCCACCACCGTTCCCACCTTGTACATCATTCTCAATGTTACTATGACTTCCTTGGACTCAAGCCATTGACTAAAACCAGAATGCATTGTGTGAGTAACAGTTGTCATAAAATCATTTAGAGAATATCATGGCACCATATTCTCAATTTGAGACACCTTAAGATTAACCAAGGCCATTTATTCTCATCTTATTTTAAAATAATTCAAATTGGATTGTAAATAAAATGTAAATTATCCTAAGATTATCCCTCAGGAGTGTCGTAACCAAGAGTGCAGCAAGGCCCATTGTCTTGCACCAGTTCCCATTTTTGTCTATCTCAAAGATGTATTTTCGTGTTTTACACCAAGGTACATCTGTGATAGAGCCACCTCTACCTACTCGTATCCAGACAGGGATGTATTTCTTGGAAAACACACAAAATCATTACAATACCAAAATTCTAGGAAGTTCTTCTACACTAATCTTCTAAGTCTATCTTAGGGTTATGTGCTCTAATCATAGTTTATCTAAATCCAGTTTCCAAGGATTGTACTAAACTTCCTCTGATACCAACTGTAATGCCCTGACCCTAGTTACCCAGAGTCGGTACATTATTACATAACAGTGGCGTGATCACAAAAGATCATGTCTCAAAAGGCCAATTAGTTTAGTAGTCTTGGAAACACTAGATATATTCTTAAGTCTTATATTAAACCATAAAGTAAAAAAAAGTACAACAACATATTGTCTTCATATCCCCTCATACTACCCCTGCAAGTCATTCATAAATTACTTTTTCACATCCTGGAAAAAATAAAACATTGAAAGGGGTGAGCTCAGATGCTTAGTAAGGATAACAATATAGTGGAAACATTCATAAATTATCATAAACATTTAAGGCATTGTATAACTAAAACAAAAGCCTTTTAAACTTTATCTTTAGAATAATATGGAAAAGATAGAATGAAATAATGACATTTACTTATTCACATGGATATTCTAAAAGTCGAATAAACACATGCAATATCAATAACCACTTTCATAATGATGGAATGCATAATGCCAGACTATCATAACTACGTAGCCAAGCCCTTTTGCCAAGACTACAAATAATATTTTGTAAAGGCCTCGTGCCAAGACACTAGTTTGTCTTATGTGACCTACCGATGCATCGAGGAGCTATAGCGGGCTCCACCTATCACTTAATAAGTCCAATTAATTCCTCATATGAAAATATTGAATCATAACAAAAACATTCGTATTAAAACTAGCATACAAAATGTCAGAACTTTATCCACAAACCATGAATGCTATAAAAATAGCAAATCCACAGTAAAAAATAACTCATTCAATACAATATGGAAGGTTTTTTTTGAATAAGATTAACCTCAATAGAGAATAATGAAGGATATGAACATAGATTAAAATAATCATCTATCTATTGAGATAAATATCCACTTTTTTCATGAAAACATTTAAAAGTCACACTATTTGTCAAAAATCCATTAAAAATAGATTTTTGAATCAAAGTTTCCCATACTAATTTGAAACTTTTAAAAGGAATTGTGATTTGAAAACATTAATGTCCATATAAATAAATCCCTAAAACCATTTATAATACATGGACATTAATGAGAAAGATTTTTTTTAATAAATCTTAAAAACATTTTAAAATGATATTTTAGTTAGAGTTCCTAACCAAAAGAGAGACAGTTGATTAAAAATAATTGAGGTAATAAGTACTTTTCAATATCATGAGAATAATGGGATTCATGATATACTATGTCAAAGTAAATTTTACATACCATATAAAAGTGACTTGGTGTAAAACAACAAATGAGTCTCAATGGAAAGTAAATTGAGATGAAATCTCACATAAAGGACGTATCCTTAGGTTAAGGATAAATCAACAACATAACTATGTGTGAAAAATATTAATACACTCAATATGATCGGATATTCAGTGTAAAACAATCAAAGGACATTCACACATATTCTTGTAAAACAACAACAATGAATTGGATATTTAACTCAACAAATGGAGATTGAGTTAACATTACTCTTATCATGTTCATATCGATGACTTGAGAATTTATTAATGGAGTGATTATGTGTATCAATGTTATACCCATAGAAACGGGAGTGGAAATTATGACATAAGCATATGAATACTGAATCCACATATAATCTTGAAGAAATATAATCAATGAAGTATGCGTAAACCCGAACGAGTGGAAATTGAGATTTCAAATTTCCCTTATCAATTTGGAAACATACGAAGCATACACACATGAAAGATGGATCATAAAATGATGATGTAAATATCCATGAATTAATGTATATTACACAATGAATACAATCATGGGCAGTACACACACCACATGCAATAAATAAGTGGTGAACAATGGGAATCTCAGGGAATTAAAAGTGAGATAAGAAACCCCATTGTTTGTACTTTTTCCTTGGTTGAGGGTAATTTATCCTCCTTTATAATAGGGAAATAAATGTTATTTAATTATACAAGGATAATATACATTAATATGATATCACATATGATCTTTTAACATTGATTTGTTAATAATATTTTAGTATTATCGTCGTTTCGGGTGTTAACTTACTCGTATCCTTTTATATGCTTTCTTACATAAGTCATGTTTGTTATGGTTAGGTTGTATCTTATTCTTATAAATAATGATATCAAGTTCATAAAAATTATTTTTAATCATCAAATGATAATTACACTTGAATGGATACGATGGGGAATGAATCTCATCGCGTTCATGGAGACTGCAGTGCGTATGTACACATGAGCGATAATATCATTATTCTGATATTAAAATAATATATAATTGGATGGTATATCATATATAAAGAATAATTATAATTTTATATTTCTTATTTACATGAATTACACATCATTATTATACCCATCCATATAATAATGTATTGAATAACAATTACACCACGACGTGGAGACGGTAGGTCGTACGTACGCACGTATGGTGAAATGTCATTAAAATGATGGATAGAATACGGAATATGGTTGTACCATATTTATAATAACATCAAAATATTTAGATGATACTGGAGTTATTATTTTAGAATGGAAATAACAAAGAAAGAAGAAGTGGACAAAGAAAGGAACTTTAAAGAATGTGGTGAAAACATTACCTCATCTTCGGGTGCTTCCAGTTGATTTGATCAAAAGAGCTCATTATGTTGGCTTTCTGATTAAAATATTGCCTCTAGGTTTAAGTGAGGGTAGTTGAGTGAATAACTGGGATGGGTTTTTCCAAACCATAAGGCTTTGAAGGTGTGAAGAATTGGTTAGAAGTGGTGTCCTTTTATAAGGGGGAGGAGGGGCTCTTTTGAAAAAACATAAAGAATTATTTTATAATAAATTCATATTCGGTTTCTAATGGATAAAAGTGGATTATTCAAAGTATACGGTTATTATGGGTCTAAATATTTTCAGATAACAGATTTTAGACAGGTTTGGGTCATTATATTAACTTTATCTTATAGTTTTAACTCTTAGTTAATTAGTTTGACATTTACCTTGTCACATGGAATTTTTATGTTATATAGTTAATAAACTTACTATATACATCCAAGAGACCCCCAAGTGGTCCAATAATGATACAACTATCATTATATAAGTCTGTTGGCTGAACCATAGATTTTTAGGAATAGAATATCAATTAATTATATAATATTTCATTAGAAACTCATTTATGTCAATTTTGACACTATTCAATAATTGATTTTTGTTAATGTCATAAAAACTATTTTAATTATAATAAAATTAATTTAAGAAATCCTGAAATGTGATATTAAACAATAAAATTCGTGTATGGCATCAAAACATTCAAATTACATTTATTTTAACTTTTATAATACTAATTATTTGATTCATTCATTAATAAAGAAAATACTGCATCATTATTGTTTCATAAATAAATTAAATTATTAAATTTATAAAAATTATTAATAAAATACAATTATGTAATAAATTTAGTTATATTTCTAATGAATATTTTTAGTCGAAAATATAATATATATAACCCTATGTAAAAATTGTTTTTTTAAAAGAAATATGCTTTTGTCATTTTTGTATTTACCTCAACTTAATTAATATAAAGTGTCATTATCAATTACAAGTGGATCCATGGGGTCCCATAATCGACCCAAAGATTTCCATGGTCGGACATGTATCATCCAATATGGTTACGACACGTTTTAGGGTCATTTATTATTATTATAATATTATTTTTTTACCATTATTTACCAGATTTACCCTTTAACCACGGTAAATAAAATATTTACCGAAATAATTATTTAAAATGTCTAAAAATAAATGTTACCTATTAACAAAATTTGGGGATCATGATTCCAAATATGGAATCAATTTTTCTAAATTCAAAACACAGAAGTGGCAGAAAATAATTTAAAATTAATTCTCGTCGTCAAAACAAAATGCGTGTTTTTAAAAAATAATAACTATCAAAATATTGACACTTGTTTATGTCCGGTTTAAATGAGAAATTATGTCCAATGACTAACATTTTATCAAATGGTAAAAATATATTCTAAATAAACTTTAAAACAAAAAGAATTCATAATTTATCAGTATTAGTTATTTTGATTAAAAAAGTTCTTTTTAATTAAAATTTAGTGATTCTCAATATTAATGAAAAATTGAATGTTTCTAGAAAAATACAAAAAATTCACCCTGGGATAATTTCAATATTCCGAATCCAAAAATGAAGTCCACTTTTAAAGATAAAATGTATAAAATTTCAAAAAGTGGGTATTACTATTCATAACGGCTAGTTTGATTGGTTGTGGTGTGTGTTAGAACTCGAAGTTGTGTACAACACATGCTACATTATTATTCAAAGAGAAGAGTACCATGGAAGCTTAGGGTGTTACAAATTCATCCTATGTGTAATGTTGAACAAGCTCTGTAAAATCAATACTGATACTAATCTATCCATTTTTTAAGGTAAGGGATGGTATTAGAATACCATCATGGGTATTGAATATCCCAGATGAATTGGGTTTTGATAGATTATTAGAAATCATAAACTTGATTAGAATAATTCATGTGGTTCAAACTCTGGGCCACCAAATAGAAAACAAAATGTTCATATGCTATGTCTATGTCCAGTGTAACTAATCAAGGATTGACAAAGTAATTTATTTATAATTATAGGTGGGCATAAATTAATGTTACTTTATAAATGAAATGTAAATTTCAAGATAATCAAGTAGAATTGATTCCTTAATTAATTTATGTTTTGAGTAATCTTACATTCCATTATTCAATTATTAAAGGTCGTCAATGGTGGCAATGGAAAAATCAAAAATTGCGAGAGGTTAGTTCCTAAGTTAAAATCATTCTTTATCCCACAAGAAATCTCTAGATGCATATTTATAAATTGTAGATAATATGAGGGAATCTCTTTCATCATCAAGGTAAGAGGAGCCGTCAGACGAAATAGTGTCCCATTAAACATCCTAGGTTGTTGAGGATGGAATTTTTTTTATTTAATTCTATATCATGGTATTGGAGGATCCTAGAAATCTAAGATTAAATCTACTACAATAATAATCTTTATGGATTTCTTGTATTTTCCATCAAGCATAATATATGTATTCGTAGGGGAACTTCCAAATCTATTGGTGGCGATAATGAGTATATGGTTGTATTCCCTTTTTTTCATCATTTTTTATTGAATGATTCCATATTATATATGTCTTCACTTGACTTATAGGGAGTGTTGTAACCATGTAGTTTGCCAGCATTTCAATTGATTTGGTATTTCAAACCCTGGTGAATTGTTACTATTAAAGCCATGTAACAATGATGCCAATGTCATCCAAGAATTATATTACATGTAGTGTCTTACTAATTAACAATGAAATTGAAATTAAATGTGACATCGCCAAACTGAGATTTGATCAAGATCATCCTGATAGATCACTTCTCTCCAATTCATACCATTTATTGTTTTTTTGAATGAGATAAATCCCCCTCACTATATCCCAATGGTCGAAGGGTCCAAAATATGATCAGGATAATCCAATAAGATTTATTATTCAGATCCCTTTTCATGTCAACATCATCATGTTTTCTGAATAATTATAGGGGTTATATATATCATCAACTAACCTCTTCCTGGTGCAGCTTAAGGAACAAGGTGGCGACTTGACAACCTGATGGAATAGTTTCCACTCGATAAACCTCATCATCATAAAATTATATATAAAACACACGTGGGATATAACACCCCAATATTTTATATTATTTATCTCTTTAAATAAATTCAATTTATTTCATATCTTATATATTAAATGAATCATGATACCATATTGATTATTAACATGATCTTTTGAATTGAAATTTAACTTTCTGGAATAGTAATGCATCCCTTCGAATAATGAAATCACATTTGAAAGTATAATATCAATTTTTTAAAATCAAAATATAAATAACGATATATTCCTTTCATGGAATAAGTAAATAAATTATTTAAAAATGATAAATTAATTGTTGGTATTTTTATGATACGTAAACGTAAATTTATAATATCATACTTAATTTAAATATTTTAATGGAACATTACTTTCGTATAATATATTCATGAATTAAGAAATTTTTTATTATAGTTATATGATTAATGTATGAGACCATAATTAATTTTTTAATATGTCGTAAAATCGGCTATAACATTTAAATCATTATTTTTTTGAAAAAAGGAATATTTTATTAAAAAATTAAATTTAACATAATTATTAAATTGTTTTCAAAAAAATGGATTCAATTTTTGGAATATTTACATATATTAAGGGTTATGTTTTTTTTAATTTTTCTAAAAATGATAATTTTTTTTGTAAATTGTAAAAATATAGTATTTTTAAATAATATATCTATTGTAATATTGAATTTATATATATTTGAAATAAAAAATATTAAAAATATTTCATGAATAAATCATGATATTATAATATTATAATTATATAATAATTATTCATAACTTGTATGTTATAATTTATTTCCAGATAAGTATAAAAAAATTATTATCAGTGCAGATTCAATGCCTACGTAGCATTAAAAAAGTCAAATTTATTTACCTATAGACAGTAATTGAGCAATTTTTTTTCTAATAACTTATTTATTTATTATTTTGTTTATTTTATGTTTTAGTGTGATATTTTATACTTTTTTAGTTATATAACTTGAAATCCTCCCAAATGAATGTGAAAATCTTATCCAAGGGAAGAAATAATAAATTAACAAATTAGTGAAGTTGTATTGATATGGATATGAGTAATTATAAATAATGAAAGAATATATATTATTATATTTAAGTTATTTGAATTATTTTTAATTTTTATTTATGAAATCATTAACTTTTGTTCTTATGATTTGTAGAAGCAGTGTTTGTTAATGAAGAAGAAAACTCAAAAAAATTATATTAATTAAAATTATATGAACCGTTAAATGGACTAAAAAGTTGTTAAAATATTATGTAACAGTTATATATCAAAATTTTAATTCAAATTGTTGAATTGACTAAAATAGGTATCCACATGAATATGATTATGACCCCTTATAATATTTTATTTAAAAGGATTTTATGATCACAATATGGTTTTTAATTATTTGATATTCTGACATATGGTTTTCTTGTAGTTTTTAACAAATTATTATTCATTATAATTATTTTAATTTTTTATTCATCAGGGAAATTTATTTTTTATTTTTAAGGAATATTTATTTACGTTAATGTCCTGTATAAAAATGATTCATTATTTAATCAATTAATGAATAAATAAAATAAATGATATAAAAAATAGAAAAGTAAATATAATTTTAGTTTTTAACATAATTAAATGATTCAATAGGTGAATATGATCTATTTAGTATGTAATTAAATATATATTCTCATATTTTAAACTTTTTTATACAATCTATAAACTATTAGTTTGGAATAGTATTTAATTTCAAAAAAATTAATTTTCATGAATCTAATACTTAATTATATTATATTAAAATCAACAAAATATTGAAAATAGACCAAAATTATAAAATTATATCTAATATGAGATATTTTGTGTTTTTTATCCATTTCTAATTACTTATTACTATATTAGAGTTATTATTTTTTAATATTTCATGTAATTTAAAAATTTCACCTCAAATCAATTATAAATGGAGACTCATCCCTTAATAAAATTACATCACCATGAGACCTATTTATTTTGTATGTTAAGATATTTTTTATTCAACACATCTCTAGAAATGTTATTTTTTTTCTGGTCTCCACAAAGAACATGTTCCATGTTCCTTACGAAGGTTCTCAAGGAGAAGAATTCGAGAGGTAAATTCCCATTCTTTTCATTTAATTTTCTTTCAATTTAATTTAATTTTTTATCCTTTCTATACCTACGCTATCCAAAAATTCATGATAAATATAATATCATATATATAATTTAATTTAATTAAGTTAATATTATCTATACCATTGAATCTCAATTATTTTCCTTTTTATTTTAAAATGCAATCATCATCCGTGAGGTGCCGATTTACTGCCTTCATGAATGATGAGATTTTGTTTATCATTTCAACTGTCAAGACTTGTCATAAATCAATTGTTATGGTTAGAAAATACATTAATATAAGTCCTAACATTATTTAATTCTATAGAAACAATATATACATATAATATTAATAAATAAGACAATAAAATTTCACGATGATCGAAAATACACCAAAGTAATCTAAATGATTAACATTACCACTTTATCTAATGTGTCATCATAATATATGGAATAATAATCATATATATGTCCTTTAAATTTCAATAATAACATATTATACAAATTCTACATATCTATTTTCATTTTACATGATCTTTCATACATTTATACAAGTGAACCATTCATGAAAACCATGGAAATGAACACTCCCAAACGACAAAATTAAATCTTATAACTCATAAAAAAATGAAATAAATGAACATTATAGAATTAACATAAACAATATAAATTTATAATTTTTTTAATTAAAATTTTAATGAATCTTATTTAATTATACAAGACATTATGTACAAGTGAACAATACCTTTCAACATAATTTAATGGTTTTCTCATTTAACATTCATTTCTACGAGATATGAATTATTCAAAACTAATTATCATGTATTGTATATGTATAATTATATTTGATGTTTCATTTCATTAATATTTCCAATTTTCATGTAATTCAATGCTTTATTAAATTTTCATTAATTTAATGACGAATATGGTTTGACTATTTTCATTGTGGTAAGGGATTCTCTCGGTACATCCATTTATCATTGGTGTCTCATTTTCTCTATATTTACCCCATGTAATTCTTAATTATTCTTATGTAATCCACCGATATTTTTTACTAATTATAAAATGATATTTATTTAAATAATTTTTATTTATTTTATTATAATTCATGTTTTATAAGAATGTCTTTCAATTCAACCTGATAAGAATGACTAATTAAAATGTACGTCCCAATTTGTTACCAATTTTAGTGTAAAATAAAAAATATTTTATATGATACTAATATTTTCAAAAGTCAATATTTTTATCACGAATAACTACAATATATATTACATGATTTTATTTATACAATTAATTACTTTTCCCATTTAAATACGCTTACATTATCCCCCAAACTGCATTGAAGAGACTCGTTTCTATATTTATTAAAAACAATTTTTTTCTTGTTTTCCATTAGTAAGACATGTTATATGAACCAATCATAAATAAATTATACTTACCCTTTATTTATCTGATATACATATTCACAAAATTATTTTATGAAAAATAAAAATGATTTTTCAAAAGAATTCATATTTGCAATGTTGAATGGGGTATTTATATCAATATTTTATAGGATTTTATATTACTATATTCAAATATTTTGAAACCTTATATTAGAATATTATTTGTAATTGGGATTGATACATTATTATATCATATTCCATATTCCATTCCATGGTTTATAGTCTATTTGACTACGAATATTCCATCACGATACAATTCACCATGTTACTTAGAATGATTAGTGATTATATTTACAGATTGGGGAATGTTAATTACATTTAGTATGTATATATGATTTATATTTCACCCCATTCATAAGAGAAATTCATTAGACTTAGTAACCGATGGTTTTGGTCCTTTATAACCCCTTAATGAATCTGTTGGTATCATGACACGAACTTGTTATGAACATGGATGAGGAAGTTCCATTTTGTTTCCAAATATGGTTTTGGCAGAGGCATAATCCATTTATTTTCTAATATCATGGGAAACTCTACAACAATATGTTTCATAATTTTAAAATTATTCATTCTATAACTATGATTTTATTAATTTACAAACCAAGTGATTATTCTACTAGTGTTACATCTGTGGTTAGTTTTCAATATCTTATGATTATTCATATTGAATTATTTAATCATTATTTATTACTTCTATATTATTCTAAAGATTATTTTTTAATAGAATTAGTTTTTATTTATTCACCTTGTCTTTTTTTTATGTTTATTTATGATAGATTCTTCTATATTTTTTACCCTTACTAATCATTTGAGCTCACCAGTTTCATATGTTTTTCCTAAGTAGATGAATATTTTTAATACGAAAGAAATGAATAGATAATCAAAGAGTTTATGTTTATTTATAGTGGTGATAATATGTTTTTATTTTTCAAGTTTTAATTTAATAAATAGGTTTATATATTTATATTTTAAATCTACCAAATTGTTTTGTCCATTGCGATGTGTGAAACTTGTTCATAATACCCATGTAATAATATAAGACACCACCTTCGGGCTACTAAGGATTGGGTCAGTACAGTGGGTATGAAATGATGATTAGAAGAAACCTTATAAAATAGATTTAGAAAACATAGATTAGGGAATATGACCATAAGATAGGAATTGAGAGTACTGATGGAAGAGAATCCTATAATTTTTCTATGGTAACGATTATGTGCATGTTACAGGTAATAAAAATTTTTCTGGACAGTTTAATTTGATTTGGTTCTGCCACAAGTCATTTAATGGGTAAAAACTTTGAAAATGTTCACTGGGCCTAACACAATGTAACTAGGTACATGACAATGGACTTCCTACACACCTAGTTTTACACTTCCCAAGGATAATCTTAGGATAATTCACATTTTCATCACAAAAAATATTTAGGATTTAAATGTTTATATGATCCTATATAAACCAATTTTATGATTATGATATTAGTTAGGGATATTGTTTTTAATTTATGGTAAGTATTTAACTCGGTTTGGGATTATACATTTTGGTATGTAGTGATTTTATATAATTTAGTTGATGACTCCATTTTTAAATGGAACCTCATAGATAGAATTCCAACCTCACTAATGAAAATAATCCAATGAGTAAGAAAGATTAAATATTTCATGGTGTTATGATAATATTTCAATGGGAAAAAGTCTCCAAAAGCATTCTCATAATATAAGGATATAATATCATGTGATAATAAAAATATGAAATAATTGTATATATTTTTTGAATTGAGATGGTATAATGAGAATTATATAAAATCTTGGAATAATATAGATAATGTAAAGAATAAAAATAGTTATTCTCCTAAATGTAAGAATTCTGGGAGTAAACAACATGTTGATTTCTTGAAGGGGATTGTAGTTTTCTATAAATGTTGGTAGAAAAGTCACTCTGATTATAATTTCATGGGTATTAAAAATGATTCAATTTGATATTCATAAAATTCAAGGATATTGGAAACATCACATATCAATTCATCAAGCATCAAAGGAATATACCCCCAGAAAGGATAATTTGTCATGGACATGCTTATGATAATACCACAAATGAAAATAAATTATTAATATTATTATGTTTGGATTCAAAAAAAAATTTATTGATCATCATATCCATTATTATATGGTTATAGAAATCATTCCATTTATAATTATTGTACTCCAATAAGTGTTCCTTAAATAATTACAAGTGTTTGATGAATTGTAACGACCCGAATCTGGAGCCCTTCCACTGGCGCCTCGTACCCGGTTCGCCACATAACCACAGGCGCATTTCCCCAAACGCCAGAGGCTGCCGAATAGAAGCGAGGGCCTTGGTATGTTATTGGGGAAACTATGCCCTCATTTGGTAAGGTATACAAGGAAAGAAACAACAGTCAATGGAGGAAGCAGTAAACAACACAGAAACACTGGAACTAAACAGCAGAAGCAATGAACATATAATAATGATAATAATGATGCAGGAGATACAAGTATCCAAGGAAAGCATCAAACACAATAACGTGTTGAAATACAACTGAAAACAATGTATGAAAGTAACACTAACTCCAACAGCATCGCAAGCCTATGCTAGGTCCTATGCCCTACAGCTCCAACCAGCAGTCATGTACCTGAAGTAGAAGTGCCACAATCCATATCAAAACCTACCACCATATAACCTGTTTGGGTCGAAAAGCAGGACCCAAACAGGGTGTGAGACTAATCCCAGTAGGCAATCGCCATGAGATCTGTGCCCTACTGTTAGTGAGTAATATAGAAAAAGTAATGGAAATAAATGAAGCAGAGAGGCAGATGTACACTAAATTAATAAATCCTACCAAACTCCGTTCACATTTATTTATTAGTTCAGTACAATCATATAGCTATCAACCAAGGAACCTAGAAACATCTTTATACTCCCAAGAAAAGATAGTAATCACAACAGGTAACTTAGCAGTCAACCTAAACAGCAAGCAGTACAAACCCAAGATTGTTCTTTGGCTTGGTGGACTAATCAAAACCAACCAACAAATAAATAATTGACTCTCTGGGTGGCTCCTACTAGAAAACCCCTCTAGTTAAGTAAACATACCAAGGTACATACACTCTGGAAATCTCTCACCGTCAATTCCCTTGTGGTCTTGCAATGAAGATATAGACACTCTGAGGAAGAACTTATATCTTATTCCCCCTATAGTCTCACTATGTAACTAAAGACACTCTGAGGAAGCACAAAGTCCTATTCCCATAGGTCCTGTGATTGATACTACTTATAACAGACTCTCTAGGGAATCCCCAATCGTCAAGTCCCTCTTTAGTCTACCACACCAGGTTCACTCAGCCCTAAACAGTTTAGTTGTGCGTAATCGACTATTAGCAGCCTAATTAAGTTCAGAAAATACATGGCTAATAGATACAAATGCATCCATAATCATATAACAGCAAGAAATACATGCAACCAATTCAATAAGCATACTAGAAATGTGCAGTAGGGTTGCCTTGTTGGCAACCGTACCAAATGGAAATAAACATTCAAACAAGGGGAAACACCCATGGGGTGATCCTCAACCATGCTAACAATAAATTATTAATCATATAATAACCTGAATAATACAAGCAATCTAAGGAAGATAACAAAACAGGATCAAAACCTTAACCCAAGATACCCGATACATGGTATCCGACACTTTTGCACCAAAAACTCAAAGACATTCAATGTTGGTCAACAAACCACCTACCTCAATCCTAGTAGATTGATATTCTTGAACCTCGGCATATGAATCAGCCTATAACGGAGTAATTATGCCAAAACTTCTAAAACATTCAACCTTAGATAACTCTCACAAGAGGAGGAATCATGAATCATGGCCAATGAAGAACTAAGAACTCTCCGCTGCGATTCTATTGCACCTGACGGTGTTCGATTCGGACAACCGGTGAAGAATCGGTGGCTTGGAGAATAATTGGCTCTCTTGTTCGCTCTAGATGTAATTAGGTGGAGAAGAAGATGAAAACGGGGATTAGGCACAACCCTGGTCTGATTAATGAAATAAAAAGAAAAGTACACGGTGTGTACTTCTCGAGTACATGGCCTGTAGTCCCCTTTTCCATACACCCTATTAATCGGACTCCACCCCATCGCTACACCCCGTGTCACTGGCCTGGACACGGCTAACACACGACCTCAAGTGGAAGAAAAGTACACTGCATGTACATGTAAAGTACACGGCGTGTACTTACCACATTTCCAGATTCTCCTCTTTTTCTAAAAAACAACCAGAAAATAAAAACATACCTAAAAAAGAAGGTCTGGGTTATTTCAAACATCCCTTGTTAAATAAATTCATCCCCAAATTTCCCTAGAAAGGTGGCGAAGAAGAGACCTTGAACAACTCTGGACACTGTGATCGCATATCAGCCTCCCTCTCCCTAGTCTCGTCCTGCACACGGCCGTGCTGCCATAGCACCCGTACCAGAGGAACAGACCGACCATGGTGTACCTTTGCACTACGATCAAAAATCCTTATAGGATTCTCCTCTAATGATGCATCGTACTCTAGCTCAACCTCCTCGGGTCGAAAAACATGAGATGGGTCTGAGAAATAGCGTCGAAGCTGAGAAACATGGAAGACGTCATGCATAGCCTGATATCTCTGAGGTAAGTGCATCCTATAAGAAACCATCCTGACTCTCTCCAGAACCTCGAATGGCCCGACATATCTCGGTGAAAGCTTACCCTGACTCCTAATCCTCTTGTGTCCCAACCTCGGGGTCACACGTAGGAAAACCTTGTCCCTGACCCTGAACTGCAGAGGTCACCTCCACTGATCCGCATAAGATTTCTGACGAGATTGTGTAGTAGTCATCCTCTTTCGAATCAACTCTATCTGATCTGAGGTCTCTTGAACAAGATGAGGTCCCAGCAAAGCTGCCTCTCTTGCCTCCAACCAACACAAGGGTGATCGACATGGCCTACCGTATAAGGCCTCGTAAGGCGCAAATTGAATGGTCACTTGAAAACCGTTGTTTTAGGAAAACTCCACCAGAGGAATATGCTTCTCCGAAGAACAGCCAAAGTCTAGGATGTAAGCTCGGAGCATATCCTCAAGCACCTGTATCTTGCGCTCAGACTGGCCATCAGTCTGGGGATGGTATGATATACTCAAAAGTACCAGTGTACCCAATGCCTTCTGGAGTACCTGCCAGAACTGAGAGGTAAAGCACGCATCCCTGTCTGAAACAATGGACTGTGTAACTCCATGAAGACGAACTATCTCCCAGATGTAAAGTCATCCCAGATCATCAACACTGAAAGTCTCCTCCATTGGAAAGAAGTGAGAAAACTTTGTAAGCCTGTCAACGATGTCCCACACCGCATCGTTTCCTCTTGACGATCTCATCAAACTAGTCACGAAGTCCATCGCGACATCGTTCCACTTCCACTCTGCAATGGGTAACTGCTGCAAAAGCCCTGTTGGTCACTGGTGCTCCGCCTTCACCTGCTGACAGGTAGAACATCTAATGACAAAACTAGCAACATCCTTCTTCATACCTGGCCACCAATACTGGTGATGAAGATCCCGATACATCTTGGTGATGCCAGGATGATCTTCCCAAACTGAGGAATGGAAGTCTCGCATCAGCTCCTCACGTATATCCGTTGGCACCCATACGCATCCCTGGAAATGCAAGATCTCATCCTCGCCAACGGTCCACCCAGGAAGAGGGTCCTCTCCTGACACGCTTTCCCGTAGGACTAGCCCTTCTGAATCTGCCAGCTGACTCAATCGAACTCAGTCCAGAACTATAGAGGTAATAGCCATATAATATAGAAAAGTCTTCCCCTGCCTGTCATGCACCTCCAAATGCATCTCCCAGAATAGTGCCATCAGTTTCCACTCACTGCTGGCCTCCTGAACTGTCTGTATCTGTGTTTTCTTGCTCAGTGCATCATCCACTGCATTGCCTTTCCTGGGCTTATAGGCAAGCTCAAAATTGAAGGACTGTGGACACTCAACCCACCTCCGCTGGATCAGATTCAGGTCACACTTCGTGAAGATGTATTTGAGACTTTTGTGGTCAGTGTATACAACAAAATGCTATCCCAGAAGGTAATGTCTCCAGCAACGTAAAGCATGAATGACCGTAGCCAACTCCAGGTTGTGTGTAGGAGAATTCCTCACATGTATCATCAACTACCGTGATCTATACCCAACCACTCGATCCTCATGCATAACCACTGTTCCGAGTCCTATGCCAGATGAATCATAGAAAACTGTATAGTTCTTTCCCGTCTCCGAAAAAACAGGGATCGGTGCTGAAGTCAATATCCCCTTCAGCTCCTGGAAGGATGAGTCACGGGCTTCTGACCAAAAAAATTTCACCCCCTTCTTAGTCAAGCCTGTCAACGGTGCTGCTAGGCATGAGAAGTCCTGTATAAACCATCTATAGTAACCAGCCATCCTCAAGAAGCTCCGTACCTCAAAGACGTTTTCGGCTGTTCCCAGGTAACTACTACTCTCACCTTATCTGGGACTAGTAATACTCTTGTCTCTGAGATTACATGACCTAGGAAGTGAATCTCATCCATCCAAAAGTGGAACATTGAGAGTTTAGCATAAAGCCAATGCTCTCTCAGTGTACTCAAAACGATCTCGAGCTAGGTTGCATGGTTGTGTCGAGTGTGAGAGTACACCAAGATATTGTCCAAGAAGACCACAACGATGGAATACAAGTAAGGATGGAACACTCGGTTCATCAGTTCCATGAAAACTACTGGCGCATTCGTAAGACCGAACGGTATAACTGTATAATCATAGAGGCCATACCTGCTCCTGAAGGCCGTCAAAGGTATATCTGATGGTCTAACGTGCAGCTGATGATAAATGGACCTCATATCGATCTTCAAGAACACCTGAGCTCCTCGAAGCTGATCAAATATATAATCAATCCTCAACAAGGGATATCGGTTCTTGACTGTCAACTGGTTCAACTTCTGATAATCCACACAATGCCTAAAGGCACCATCTGCCTTTTTCACGAATAGGATAGGTGAACCCCAAGGAGAAGTACTGGGTTGGATGAAACCCTTTTCTTGAAACTCCACCAACTGCTTCTTGAGCTCTTGCATCTCAGGTGTAGCCATCCTATTAGGTGGAATGGACAACGGTGCTGCTCCTGGCACGAGCTCAATTGAGAAGTCTACCTCACGCTCCGGAGGCTACCCTAAAAAGTATTTTGGAAATACATCTGGAAAGATATCAACCACCGGAGGAAAATCTAACTGAGAAGTCCCCTGGTCATCTAGATAATGACTATCAATATAGTCCGTAACGACTCCTAGCCTAGGATGCTCGATTCCGGCTCGACTCGGCTGAACATACCACTCGCCCTTATGAAGGAAAGATTCACCCTCTGGTGATACGAATCTCACCCTGCGGCTATAGAAATCGAAGACTGCTTGGAAGGGAACTAACCAGTCCATACCGAGAATGATGTCTTAGCCCGTCCTCTCTAGGACATAGAGGTCCCTTAAGAATAGATACCCTGCAACCACGAGAGGGCACTTCTTGCACTGACGTACGCTAGATGTCCTCATTCCCAAGGGCGTGTCGAGAGACAACATGTCAGCAGACGAAAAGACACAGAGATCAAGACTTTCCATGACAGCAATAGAGATAATGCTATGTGAAGCACCAGTATCAAAAAGGGATAAAGATAAAAATGAGGCTACTAAGATCGTTCCTCTAACTATAGAGTGTCCGGGATCCTACTCCTGATGAATATACTCTATAGAAAAAGTCTGACCTATACTGCGGCCCTGTGTAGTAGCCTGAAAACCCAGAGATGCTCCTCCCTGAGCCTGACCACTGCCTCCGTGACCTCTACCCTGACCTAAACATCCTTCCTATCTCCAGCCACCAGTATGCTATAGAGCTAGTAATCCTGCTCCAACACATGGGGTAGAAACTGATCCTCCTTAACTGGCCGTTTGAAGGGGGACCTTGCAAAAACGCTGGTGGTGACCCATCTTGCCGTAGGATCGGAACTCCACTCAGTCCCTCGGGCACTGGGGATTTTCGTGCCCACTCCTCCCACACTGATAACACACCACTTGGTTTCAATAAGACAGATCCCTTCTACCAGAAGCTATACCACGCTTCCTCGGGTCGCCTTGGGTAGACTCTCGGTGGCACTTCCTACTGTCTACCTGGAGGGAATCATCCTTGGATGCTATACCACCAAGGTCCAAAGCTCATGTCTCCATCAGGTTCCTCTCTGTGATGAGTTCCTGGTTGACTATCAGAGTTATAGAAGTCTACTGAAAGACATTCACCTGCGATCTGACCTCTGGTCTGAGGCGTTCCACATACTTCCTCGCTAGAAACAGCTCGTCATTCTCCAGAATGGGAGTGAATCACTGTAACTCAGTGAAGAGAGAGGAATAATCCATAACTGAGAGTTTACCCTACTGCAGGCTCTTGAACTCCCTGGCTCGGTCAGCCCTCAGCATTGCTGGGTAGAATTAGTCGTAAAACGAATGCTGAAACTCATCCCAAGCCATAGCTTGCTGGCGCCCCGTCTGAGAGACTACGTCCCACCATCTCTTGGAGGAATCTCACAACATATACGTCGCGAGCTTCACCCTCCTCTCCAGAGGCATCTCCAGATGCTCGAAGATGGACAGACCGCATTCCAGCCATGACTCCGCAGCCTGAGGTCCTCCATCCACTGTGAAAGTGGGAGGATGCTGCTCCTGGAAGACCCGCATCAGCTCTGCCATAGTCAGGGCAGGATGCAGAACTCCCTGGAAGGTCTTCATGAATCTCATGAAACCCTCTCTAAACTAAGCGTCGACACCAGTGTCTGGAATCACTGCAGGTTCCATGTCCGGAATAATGGGCGGAACTACTGGTAGTCCCTGATCGGTCGTATCAGGCGTACTATCACTGCGTAGTTCCTGGCGTGTAATAGGAGGACATCTCGGTGCCATTGTTGTAAAAGACCAAAACACACCTTCATTAAATACGAACACAGTTGCAACAATGGAGAGTAAAAGGAAAGAGGAGGGAAAAAACCTTTAAAACTGGGAAAAACATGACTACACGACATGTTTCTTAAAAGTTTGCCCAGGTCGTGTACATTGGCCATACATGGCTATGTAAACTACCCAACTACACGGTGTGTTCTTAAACTACATGGCATGTACTGACCCTTTTATCCGTGCCCGGTTACTCCTACACAACTAAGTCACACAAACTTTCTCGGCCGAAGACTACAGGTCGTGCTTTGAGGCAGAAACGGCGTGTACTGGACACGCATTACCTGGCCCGTGTTGTTAACGACACAACCTAACACACGATCGACACTACATGCCATGTTCCTACGAGACACGGCGTGCACCTAAAAGGAAATCTCGGCCCGTGCTGTTTGTGACACGGCCGGGTACTCGGCTGATCCTTACACGGCGTGTTCCGAACAAAAATGTTGTGTATAGAAGAGGATAACATCGAACCGTGTTTTTCAAGACACGGTTGGGTACCTGGGAAAGGATAAACGACGTCTGAATACTGAACGTGGTGTGTATTAAACACATATTAACTGGCCCATGTTGTTTGTTACTTGTCCGGGATCCTAGATAACATATACACGGCGTGTACCGAGAGTACACGGAATGATCCTGAAAACTATTTACAGCTCTGTGTCCCTATCCACACGGTCAGTTACACGGCCAAAAACTACACGGTGTGTATTAATAAAGTACACTCTATGTATTCTGGGTTATTCTAGACAGTAGCCTTAGAACTACACCGGAGCCGATAAAACACAGAAAAACATGGGTTAAGGTGCCAAATTCTGATCCGTGGGGGGCCATACTCCCCGCGAATCAATGCTTGG
Organism: Viscum album; assembly: GCA_963277665.1. NCBI lineage: Eukaryota > Viridiplantae > Streptophyta > Magnoliopsida > Santalales > Viscaceae > Viscum > Viscum album. The sequence continues at coordinate 1,128,820,825 of OY728131.1, forward strand.
CATCATAACGTTGCATAGAACAAGCCATAGTTTAAGAACTCATGACCCACCAAATTCCAATCGTTGTGGGACCATAACACCACTAAGATCAAATTTTGGAGTCCGTGATAAGAATTCTCCAAACAATGATACCCTATCAACATAGAAGGCATTCTATCACAGCAGTTATCATAACAGCATGCATTATCTATCACCAAACCTATCACAAAAGCATGCAATCTTTAATTCAACCATGATGGAATGGAAAAATTCATGGCATATGATCTTCTTATGTGTGCCTATATGATGCATGAGATGACATACCCTCATCTCATCGGGTTGCAAAAAAACAGAAATGAAATCATATAAACAGTAACAACACAAAACAAGTGCATCACCCAACGGTGAAATCAATTAAACTGTAACATTCAAAAAACAAAAAAAAATTCATATTTGAGGTAATCTGGCTTTTTCCTAGAACACGAGTTCTAGAATGCCTGGGCACAGCTATTTACCATTTACCTATTTGGTCCTATCCCTGTCTAATGTCGCTAAATAGTAAATCAATAGAAAAAGGAAAGAACTCCTCTGATACCACTTTTTAACGACCCGAATCTGGAGCCCTTCCACTGGTTCCCAGTACCCGGTCCGCCACATAACCTCAGGCGCATTTCCCCAAATTCTAGAGGCTGCCGACTAGCAGCGAGTTCGTTGGTATGTTATTGGGGAAACTATGCCCTCATTTGGTAAGGTATACAAGGCAAGAAACAACATTCAATGGCGGAAGCAGTAAAAAGCATACAAACACTGGAACTAAACAATGAAAGCAATGATCATTTAAAAATAATGATAATGATATAGCAGGTACAAGTATCTAAGGAAAGTAGCAAACACAAAAATGTGCTGAAATACAACTGAAAACAATGTACAAAAGTAACAACAACTCCCGCATCATCACAAGCATAAGCTCGGTCATATGCCCTCCAGCTCCAACCTTCAATCAAAGACCCGAAGTAGAAGGGCCACTATCCCTATCCACACCTGCAACCATATAACCAGTTTGGGCCAAAAAGCAGGACCCAAATAGGTTGTGAGACTAATTCCAGTAAGAAATCACCACGAGATTCGTGCCCTACTGTCCGTGAGTAATATAGAAAAAGTAAAGGAAATACATGTAGTAGAGAGATAGATGTACACTAAAGTAATCAATCCTACCAAAATATATTCACATATATTTATTAGTCCAGTACAATCATATAGCTATCAACCAAGGAATATAACAACAACTCTATTAACCCAAGGAAAGCAAGTAATCACAACAGGTATATCAACAGTCTACCTAAACAACAAGCAGTGAAAACCCAAGCTTGTTCATTGACTTGGTGGACTCGTCACAACCAACCAAAAAATAAATCAACTGACTCTGCAGGTGGCTCCTACTAGCAAAACCCTCTAGTAATGTAAATGTACAAAGGCCCATACAATCTGGGAAGCTCTCACCGTCAATTCCCCTGTGGTCTTGCAACAATGATATAGACTCTCTGAGGAAGAACTTACGTCTACTTCCCCATATATTCTCTCTACGTAACTAAGGACACTCTAAGGAAGCACAAAGTCCTATTCCCATTGGTCCTGCAATCGATACTAATTATAACAGACTCTCTAGGGAATCCCTAATCGTCAATTCCCCCTTTAGTCTACCACACAAGGTTCACTCATCCCTGAGTATTTCTGACATGCGTAATCAACTATTAGCAGCCTAAGTTAAGAAACTACTTGGCTAATAGCTAAAAATTCATCCGTAAGCATATAACAGCAGGCAATACATTCCACCAAGTCAACAAGCATACTAGCAATGTGCAATAGGGTTGCCTCGTAGCCAACCGTGCCAAACAGCAATAAACAACCAAACAAGGGGAAACACCCATGGGGTGACCCTCAACCATGATAACAAGCAATTATTAATCATCTAATAACGTCAAGCATACAAGAAATCTATGGCAGATAACAAAACAAGATCCAAACCCTAACCCGATATACCTGATACATGGTATCCGACACTTTTTCACAAAAAAAACACAAAGACATTAAATATAGGGAAACAAAACACCTACCTCAATCCTAGGATATTGATATTCTTGAACCTCGGCCTGTGAATCGGCCTATAATGGAGTAAATCTGAAAAAAATGTCTAAAATTTTCAACCTCTGATAACTCTCACAAGAGAAGGAATCATGAAACATGACTAAAAAACAACTGAGAACTCACCGCTGCGAATCTATTGCACTCGACGACATTCGATTTGGACAACTGGTGAAGAATTGGTGGCTCGGAGAAGAATCAGCTCTCTAGGTCTCTCTGGACATAATTTGGTGGAGAAGAAGATGAAAACAGGGATTAGGAACAACCCCGGTCTGATTAATGAAATAAAAAAGAAAAGTTCATGGTGTGTACTTCTTGAGTACAAGGCGTGTAGTCCCCTTTTCCGTACTCCGTATTAATCGGTCTCCACCTCATCGCTACACCCCATGTGACTGGACCAGACATAGCCAGAACACGGCCTCAAGCGGAAGAAATGTACATGGAGTGTACTTGTAAAGTACAAGGCGTGTACTTACAAAATTTCCAGATTCTCCTCTTTTTCTCAAAAACAGCCAGAAAAGGAAAACATACCAGAAAAGAAGGTCCGGGTTCTTACATGAATATCACCAGTAATCAAGAGAAGTGATTCTATCGGAAGATTATATATTTTTTTAAAATGAAATGGGAAATATAACCCTAAATATGTGATTTATATTATAATAATAAGAAAAATACTTTTATGGGATAGTATTAGTGACCTTGACGTTTTTCTGTCATATGATGGTTTAGGTTATGCTGTGATTATTATATGATTGAATATAAGGAATATATTCTATAATATGATATTTTGATCACGGAATAATGAATGTTTAATAATTTTTTAAATGATGTAAATGTATTCATGTATTTGTTATGTGAAAATAATAGTAACATTATCAAGGTAAATCTTATGTTATGTTGATTCTGTATATTTAGTGACATTTCTTCTAATTTGTGTGTCTTTGATTTTGGAAAGACATCTGTTGGACTAATGCTGTGGTTAACTAATATTGGATTAGAATAAAGATAAAATTGATAAATATTAAATCATTATTAATAATATTGGATGACATGTGATAACAATTTTTTCCTAAAAACGAATGAATGAATAACTTGTGGATTATATGATTCAGAAAAGTTCATCATGAATAAATATTTCTCTTAGGTACCGATCACTATATTTTAGAAAGGTATTGGATATTGATCGAAGAAGATCCAATGGATAATCATATGAAATTTAGAGGAATAAATGATGTTTATTTATTCAAGTGAATATCTATTTATTAAAAAGAAAGCCCCGTCTCTTTTAATAATATTTTGATACAAAAATGATATCCCTTTTTTTTCTAAGAAATCAATTTTCATTTAATCGATCATAGATTTATAGTTTTTTATATTTATTTTTCTAATGACCATATTCTCTATCAATATCCACTCAAACAAGACTGTTATTTTTTTATTCCATTTCCAAAATATCAATTTTCACTTATGGTATCCTATTTTGATGCCCATTTTTTGGTGACATTTTCATTTTCCTTTATCTATTATTAATAGTATGAAAAATAATAAAATTTAAAATCTTGGTTTCCCACCAAGGAATTTTCATGTATCATCTTTTTATTTTTCAAAGATAAATTTAAAAATTAAAAGGATGTAATTTATTAATGGAGAGAGAATGTAACAACCAAATGTTTTGTGGTATGTATCTCCTTAAATCAATTCAATTTATTCAATATATTATATCTTAAATGAACTATGATATATTATTAAATATTAACACCGATATTGGAATAGAAATGTGATTGTTATGAATTATAATGTGGCCATTATAATAATACCAAAACATATGAAATTATAAATATAATTTAGTTGTCTTGTAAATGAAAATTTAATATATTTATATAATGGAAAAAGTATCTAAATGTTTTAAAAATGATAAATTATGGGTTGGTATTTTTTTGAAATGTAAATGTAAATTTACAATTGTATAACTAATTTAATTATTTTAAAGAATCAATGTTTTCAAAAAACACCCTCATTAATTAATATTTTGTTTAAATAAAATTATAATATAATTTAATGAGACCATGATTACTCATTCAATATGTAATAAAATCATTTATAACATTAAAATCTGTATTTTCAAAAAAAATGAACAATTTATTAAAAAATTTAACTTCTCAAATTTTAAAATTTAATATCATAAAATGGAGAACATTTTTGAAATATACACATTGATAAATATTTGGGGTAATATTTTTCAATTTTTCAAAAATAGTTAATTACATGTAAATAATAATTTAATAATGTTTTTTGAAATATTCTATATTTTATTATATCACAAATATATAATTGGGATATAGAGTTTTTAAAATATATCTCAGAAATAAATAATGATATTATAAAATAAATATTGTTCAAAAGTTAATAATATAATGAATGTTATTATTTATGTCAATATTTGTGTAAATACTCATCGGTAGTGTCTACATGGTGCCTGCACAAAATTGGAAATGTAAAACTTGATTCCTTATAGATTATAATTGAGTGATAAAAAGTATATTCAATTATATTTTATCACTTATTTATAATTTCTGTATTTTTAAGATAGTTTCCAATTTTACAGTTATTTAACACAAATCTTATCGAAATATCTATTCAATGCTTTCATAAGGCTATAAAAGACAAATTAACAAATTAAAGAGGTTTTATTGACTAGATGCGAGTAATTATACTTAATGAAATAATATAAATTATTATCTTGAACATAATATTATAATTATTAATATTGTTATATTTTTTTTAAATATGATATAATAAACTTTAATGCTTATGAATTGTCGATGCAGTGCCAGGGCAAGCAGAAGTAAACCCAATAAAATTATATTAATGAAAATTATAAGAACCCTTAAATAACCCAAACTAATTGATAAATAATTTTTTTTGGTTATATCCTGACCTTTTTTTAACAAGGGATAAATTAATGACCCTATGGACCAACATGAAAATAATTAAGAACCCTTATATTGTGTAATTTATAAAGAAGTCTATTTTATCACACTATAGTTTTTAAATAGTATAATATTTTAATATATGGTTTATATAAGTTGTTTTAAAAATTAATTAGTAATTTTAAAAATAAAAAAAAATCATATTCATCTTGGAATTTTATAGGGAATAAATATTTTCCTCTACAAATTGGACTACGATGATGCAGTATTTGTTTAACTGTTGAAGAAACCAAATACTTTATATTAATAATAATAAAATAAATATATTTTTATATTTTATGATAATTAATGGATTCTATATGTTAATATGATATTTATAAGATAAAATATATTTTTTGAATTTAAAACAGTATTTTGATGTATTTTAATAAAATAATTATGAATATTGTTTAATTGGAAATTTTTCAATTTTCATGTATAAATTATTTAAAAATCAAATAAAAATTGAACAATGCACAAAATGATAATATTATGCCAATATTGTGATATTCTGTGATTTTAGGCCTTTTAATGTGTCTAACCCTAAATTAGAGTTAATATATTTTACTATTTTAAGTAATTTGTAAATTTCTACCCACCTCAATTATATAAGGGGGATGATCCCTTAATAAACATTCATCCCCATGATCCTTATTTATTGAATATCATCTGAAAATAATTATTCTCCTAATAGACATTCACTTTATAGTGTTTTTACTCTTTGAAAAATTCCACATCCATGTTCTCTAAGGAGGTTCTCAAGGAGAATAATTCAAGAGGTAAAATTCAATTTCATTCCATTAATTTTACATCAATATCATTTCATTTCTTATCCTTTCCTTACGAAAGATTTCAAATAATTTAGGTAATATTTAGTATATTTTATACACTGTAAATTTTTTATTTTATTGGTGTATTATGCATAAATTCTCTCCTGTTCCCATATTTATTATAAAAATGAAAACATCGTCTATGAAGTGGTGATTTTTCACCTTCATGGATAATGAGTTTTTATTTATCAAATTTTCCTTCACGTATGGTCACATAAAGTATTTATAGGTAAAAATATTAATATATATAATATACCTTATTTAATTTTCTGAAATCATTATACACACATAATATTAATTGATATTAACAACTAGATCGTGATAATCGAAAAAATAAATATTAATCTTAATAGTCAAACATTAACAATTTATCTAACATAGCATCCTCATATATGAAAAAATTATATATATATATATATACATTAACATATATATATATAACAGATAATTCAGGTTCATTAATATCATATAATATCAGTTCTGGATAGCTATTTACATTTTACATGATCCATAATACATGTTTAATGTTGAACCAATCATGAAATCTAAGAAGATGAGTACTCCAAAAAAACAAAGGTTAATATTATAAATCATTGATTAAGAGACAAATTAACTTAATAAAATTATAAAAAAAATAAAATAATTGTTTAATATGTTATTAATTAAATTATTAAGGAAAATTATTTCTTTATCTCAGACATTAAGTACAAGTGCAGAACACTTGCAGATATAAGGTAAGGGGTTTCTAATCTTATTTTCATTCCTATGATATATGCTTTATTACCTAGTTTCTCTAATGTGGGGTGTATTTATAACTCTCTTTGATTTTTCATATCATTAGTATATTTATATTATTGATATTCATTGTTTCATTTGACAATTATTATTCTAATGGGGTATACAGTTCAACTAATTTTAAAGTGTCAAGGGATTCTACCCAAAACTCCATTATTCATCTGAGTTAGGAATTATCTATTTTTACCCCCATTTAATTTTCAATTATTTTTATATACTCCTCTTATATAATGTTTTTATGATCTAATAATATTTACCATCTCAATTCTTCTTCCTTTGATTGAAAAAACTAGTTTTTTAAGGATCACATTCAGTTCTTACCGATAAGCAAGCCTGAATATAGGGTATATCTCAATTTAATATCGATATTATAGTAAAATATATAATTTTTTATAATAAAAATATATTTTGAAAAAAATTAGTTTTATTGTTTTTAGAAACCATCTTTACACTTTTATAGTTTTACGTAAATAAATAATCATTTTCCTCTTTAAATAGAATTTAATATTTTCCTAGAAACCATAATGATGTGGCCTATTTCAAATGTTTCTTATAATATATTTTTCATTTAATCAACTTAGTTTCACATAATTAATGCCTAAAACATAATATTATTTTCTATACCTATTTATTCATGTGTGATACATGCTTATAATATTATTTTATGAGAAATAAAAATGATTTTTTAAAAGAAAACATCCTTGCATAGTAGGAAGAGTATTTTTCCCAATAATTCCTCATTGATTTTATTAGTGTATTTGAATATATTTAAAAAACCTATATTGAATCTTCTTCCTAAGTTCGATTGATAATTTATTATATAATATACTATATTTCATTACTTTTTTATGATCACTTTGACTATGGATATTCTATCTTGATACCATTCACCATATTACTCAAAATGATTATTTATTAAGATTTCTGATAGGGAATTGATATTTTCATTTAGTACGTATATATTTTTTATGTTTCACACCAGTCATATAAAGAATGAATTGGTCTTCATATGCAATGAGTGGGGCCCACTATATCCCCTCAATTCATTAACAAGTCTAATGAGACAAACCAAATATAAAATAGAGGGATACCATTCCCATTTATTTTAAAATGTGGTTTCAGTTGAGGCCTTATCAATTTACTTTTAGTAGAAATGGACTTAGACTTGGAAATATGTTTCATTTTCCCAAAATTATCCATTCCATCATTATGTTATTATTCATTGATAGTCCATGTGATTATTTGACTTGTATAATAGTCATGGTTAGAATTCATTCTCATATGATAATTTATTTGGAACTATTTAATATACATTTATTACATCCATATAAAGATAAACATTCTATTTTAATTGAATGTGTTTTCAGTTATTCACGTTTCCTTATTTTTTATGTTTAATTTTAATAGAATCTACTATATTGCTTACCCATACTAAGAATTTTGGCTCCGACCTATCTTATGTTAAACCATAGAATACAAAGATGAATATTATGAATATCATGAAGGGATAATCACGAAGTTAAGGGGTATCTCTAGTGGTTTTATAATGTTATTTTCCATTTCAGGTTCTAATATAAGAAATATATTTGTATATTATTTTCCCAATATTCTATTCCAATTGGCCCATTGGGATGAGAATACTTGTTTACAGTACCAATGTAATTATTTATGGGAATGACTCCGAGATAATGGGGGTTGGGTCTTTAGATGTGCTCTATTAGGCTATGATAAGTTTATTTAAGGTTTTTTTAATTATATAGCTCATACATGATTGAGATTTTATCTGGGAAAACAATAAACTATTCTATAATATTGTAATATTGTGATAGTGGTCAACATATCTTTTAGTGGGGATGATCGTTATGATTTCTTTTAAGACCTCAGGTATATGAAGATGATGGTCATAGAGCATATGCAATGGTTTATTTAGAATCTAATTCTAGTGGAATAGGTGACAATAGTCCTCCCAATTGTCTATCCCAATCATACAATCACAGCCTTAGGATATGGTCTTTTAGGATGTCTAGGAATATATAATAAATGATGCGATCTAGGATAATTTTTTATATTCATTATGATTAATGTAGTGATTTACCATTGTTCATGGATACATATCTGCCTCATGTGGGGATGTGACATAGATAATTGGTCTGACTATGTCAGTGATGCCCCTGATATCCTCATCTCCTACAGCATCGACATCCATCTCCCCGGTCATGTTAGTGTAACTCATGACCAAAAAACATTTATCATCCAAGAAGGGGTATACCAAGTGTTTTATGATTACTGATAAAAATATAATCTATTCATAAAATGGGGGTTCATTTCTATGGGGTTGTTTTTGTGATCATTACATTGATGTGTAGTTAACTAAATGACTCAAAACAAGTGTAAGAATAGAATATGACTATACTTCATCTCTATTTTCCAATGTCATAAAATTACATTCACACATGGGATTCATTTTTCGTGTCACCTACCTAGGTGAGGAAAATATTATGTTTTTGTAAACTTTTTCACTCTGGGTTCCACGATCTCGGTCATCGTTCTTTTGGGTCATCCATTTATCAAAATTCATATATGTATTGATAGAACATATTCCAAATAACATGTTGTTTTTGAATGGGATATAGCTACACAAATCGTGTTTTAAATGGTGTTTTACAACATCATATTTATATAGTTGAACAAGATTTATAGGAAATCATTGAAGAAGAAGAAATCCTGGATGGGGTTTACAAGAATCCTATAGAAGGGAAGTAGTTTAGTCAATATGTTAGGTTAAACTCATTGGGTTTCCAGGGCTGTATTACCTCGATTTGGTTATTTTCTTTATAATCAAGGAAAAAATACAAGAACTAATTGTTTTAGAAATATTGTGCTTTATTTATCCATTTTCAAAATCTTATGTGATGCAGATATATTCTCTATTTTTTACGACGGTTATTTTTTGTTTTATTTTAATTGATATGAGCAGCTAGACTATTTGGGAACTTCAAAGGTTTCTGAATGGAAATTTTTACTAGTTTTTGGGAAACCATAAGAGCCCCTAAATTACTGAGCCTTATCCCCTATTCCAAATTAATGGGAAAAGATATTTCTCTGATCTAATCAGTGGTATTTTCCATATGATGTATTGTTTATTAAAATTTTCATAATACAACTATATACTTAATTGTGATCAATGGTGTCAACATGATATCATTATGATTTTGAGTACATAGTAGCAGAAATTTCATCTGGGAGACATATGTTTTCACTCAATAGGTTTGACCCTTAAATATGGTGTTGAGGTTAGTCACCCTCTTGTTTTCAAATCAGTTTTAGTTATTATAGTGGGAGATTTCTATTTTCCCATGTTTAGAGACAAACTTATAAAGTAAATCATGATATAGTTATTCATATACCAGAATGGATTCTAATGATTGTATGATGAAAAAAATGAAGGTTGTAACTATAAAAATCTATAAAATGATTATCTATTTAGTGACATTTATATAATCTAGAGCTCCAATCATCAGACCACATTAGTATATGAGATGTGGGAGATGATGTTATTGACCACTTGAACCATTTTGGGGTTTTAAGGTAAAATTGTTGTAGTTGTGTTGGTAAAAATGTTTCATACAACTATTTGAGACATGAATTCCTCTTAGGCTCCATTGTTATAAACCTCCCTTCAATAGATTCCATTTTATAGTATAGAGATTAAATGTATTTGATATGTTCTTGAGGAACAATTATATAAGACAACACATATCTCTAAAGAGTGGGTAAGGCTTACTGAGGTGGCCCTATTTTTCTATCTGGATGATTATTAATATGTGATAATAATATATTATATCCAAGGTGGGGGAGATGATTTATATATAATATAAAGAAGTCACAATTATCTTCGAGTTCCTCATTTATGTATAATGACATTGTCGATCTTAATACATTCTGAAACATAGATTCTCCCCTTGAATGAAGGTAGGGTCACTACTAATATCTGTTATAAAGAAAAATCATCTACGCCTGATGATGATACCAAATGGTAATGTTTATACTGAGTATCTCCTCATTGATTTTTAGAGAATTTTTACCTCGTTATCATATTGGAAAAAATACTCCACTATGGAAGGAATATGAGTTCTTCTAGATGAAGAATATGATAAAACTAATTTAATCCCATTATTTGTGGTATTCATCCACCATATGGTTGGAAACTCAATATTTGGAGGTTATAGGTTTTTGATCCTCGTCTTATTTCAAAATTTTTTAGCCACATTTGGTGCATGAAGATTTTACTCATATCACAAAAGGTTTTCCGCACTACATCCCTCTACATTTTTTTCTAATACACATTATCTATTGTATATATGGGGAATATTTTCTATAAGTTGTATCATGAAATCATATTTAACCAATTTCTCTCATCAAATAATGGTTATTATGTAGAACTCTCATCAAGGTCATATTTTGGACACATGGAAATTCTGTACTATTTACCTAATTCCACCTATAGATATTGATTACCATTTCTATATGCTCTATGGATTGTGTTCTTTGAATAGATTTATTGAGGTAGTTTCTGTTTATCATTATTGAATAGTCTCGGAAAATAAAATGTTCCTCATTCCAATTGGTGGAATGGAAGGGATGTTATCCTTTGATATTTACCTCACAAACTGGAGAACGATGAATCCTTCTATAGTGATGATAATGGTGAAAATGAACAAATATTTCTGGGTAAGTGAAAAATTGGGGCTACCATTGGATATTGAAGATCATATTTTAATGGATTTGATGATTTTTATTGAGGATTTGATTACTCATGTTATGGGAATTAAGAAATCAATTCCCCAACCCTCTATGCTCATGTTAATCATGAACCACTGGAGATTTCCCCATGAATCACTTATGGTGTGACGATCGTGGAGATGGGGATTGAGATAAAAAAATCCCCCAACCCTATGAGATAGGGTTTGTTTGTAGCTAAATCAAATCCAGATATATCTGGAATCATAATATGAATTTATGATCTGAGGGGTGGAATTAGTGGGGGAATCTTCTCCCATCCTGGTCGGAAGGGTTTACTCTTATATGGATTCTATATAGGTTTCTATTGTAACCCATTTGATTTGGTGAAATTATTCTGGTGTATGAGATGGGTGCAATATTTTCTAGTGATTGTGGTCATTTTCAATGGGAAATTGTAGGGTAAACCATACATTCAGATATATTGTCTGAAATGAATTCAGTTTTTTCTGAGGAGACCATCTTAAATATATGTTTTTTGTCATCTATGTATATTATATATGTATTGGAATCATTAAAATAGTGTAATTTCATTTTATTTTCTACTTGTAAAGTATATGAATGTGGTCCCTAATTTTTCTAGAGGATATGCCATTATACTGTGTTGCATCTGTTGGAATTTGATATACTGAAAACAGAGTGAATAAAAATTATCCATATTTTCCTAATTAAAAAATATTTATGCCTAAAGGTTCCTGGAATATCGGAAGACATAGAGTTTTCATGATACATAGATAACACTAAAAAGGCTTATATCCTGCTCTACCATCTCGAGGTGTTGAATTATGTAGAATTTGACAATGTCTGGTTGAAAATAAAGAATTTGTGTGGTTTGAAGTTGACCATGAGGTCTAGGATAAGGTATGTGTCAATACATGAATCACTGACGTGTTTCCCACATATTAAGGAATACTTAAGGTATATAATCTTTTTATTTGTCGTCTATTATCTCAAAGTTAGAAGTGGTGAGGAATTTTAACATGGATGGGATGTTTTTTCAATCTAAATCCCAATATATATCCCTTTGTGCCTCATCTTCATTATACTCACATGCCTCCACCGGGTAATAAAAATGAAGGATACTTCTCCAGGTCACCCACAAACCTTGGTGAATGTTTTATCACAGTGGATGGGGAACTATATAAGGTAAACCATTGGGTTTTTAAAACCTCTATATACAAAGGTGAATGAGTTTTGAGCATCCATATTGATAGAGTTTTCTCGTAAAGGGGATAATTTCCTTATACAATTAAGATATCACTACCAAGATTTCATTGAAGCTAGATGTTTGGAGTAGAGTCCCTATGATTAATTTAAACACTACCATGATGATGACTATCAAGGTAATGACTACCCAATGATTTGGTTATTAATTCGATAGATCCTGTATGTATTTCAGACATCAAGTGAACATCGTCAATTACACATGAATGTAGAAGAATAATGATTTGAACCTTATTCTTCATCATCACCTAAAAATGATAAAATAAATTTTGGTTTTGATATGGGATATGAGAATTCTCAATGATGGTTACTAGATTATTTGGATAACCATCTGGTATTCTTGGAATATAAGGCCACTGTTGAAAATCTACTAGATTTTATTTGATATATTCTTTATTTTCAGTAGGAATATGATCCTACCTATGGGTTGTATATGGAATATACAAGACAACCATGGATGAATTAGGGATATGATCATAGTTTATATATGAATCTCCCAATAGAATATGCTTATGGACCTCCAAAATCGGTAAAAAGATATGAAAATCCTAATATATATCCTATAGTGGATTCTTGTGTAGTCATTTGTTGGAAAATGTAGGTATATGAGCCGAGATTTACAGAGCTACTAAAATATTACATGTAGATTCTTTGACAATATTGTGGTCATGTCTTGAAGCATGTTCTACTATCACTTGGGGAACCCTATTTGGAACTATAATACGATCACTTTAGAGTGCCTTTGGATAATTACACTGGTCTTTTTCAATAATAATATTAGCCCATCCCAAGGTGTGGGAAACTCTCACATGGAGATCCCTTGTTCAAAAAATAATTTGTATGAGGTATGGCGCCTTTATAGTATGCCACTAAACATTTTCAATAGGAATATGTGCATACCATGAGTAATTTACCACTATAACTTGGTGAGACCTAATTGGAATAAGAATATGGTCATATTCTTCTTCCTAGTCCTTTACCGAAATGTATCGATAATCTTACTATATGGGATAATGTATTTGTGGTTTCTTTGGATTAGACATATGATGAAAATAATCATTATGATGTTCTACTTTGGATGTTGTGATTTAGATTTGTTCCTAAGCCTACACCGATTCAATTTTCATAAAATTCTGATAGATTTCATCCATTTTTGACATTATGTAGTGACATTTTATTAATTCTTTCACAATAATATAGGCACTCACATGTTGGATCATCAATATTTACATAATGATAGATTCAATTGAAGTGATAACATGATCTAAATCATTCCATGTTATGACTACATAATATAACGATGAGATTCATGTATGAGGGAAGGAATATTTTCATCCCCAATTCTTGCTACAAGCATAAACCTGTTGAATTGATATGAATGAGTAAGGATATGATATCACTCACTACATACCTCAGGAATATGTTGTTGGGATTCATCATTGGATGTAGGGATATGAATCCAATCCCCTTTAACATAATCATGATGTACCAAGTGCAATGTCAACTGTAAATGTTCATTTCCATATGAGTTAGAATATGTTGAGTGGTTTATATAACTGCATAGTTAGGGTAACTTGTAGGACGACAATGGTGAAATTGGTTGGTAGGGTAACTACTTGATGGCTCCTAATCCAAAATCAATTAATAATTGGATCTTTTATATACCTTCACATGATATGAAATGTGATGATTGCCAGTATATGATTTAAGATCTTTAAGTGATTAGTAGTGGTATGTAATACTATTGTTTTCGCATTTGATTTGGTTTATAGATGTTTATTAACCAGTTTCATTATTTTTTGACCCCTACACATTTCTTCTTGGGTTCAGGTCATACCATGTTTATGGTATTATAGAACCATTGTGTTTTCCACATTAAATTGATGGTTTTGGGTGGGTGAGGTTTTTCTACAACCTATAGGTGTGTTGGACATAACCAATTTTCAAGGATTGTTTCTAGTCAAAGGAAAGCTTTTAGGGTAATGTGTTTTTTATATGAGTGGTATATGTAGTGAATAATATAGGTGGGTACAAGTTCACTGATTAGTGCATAATCTCTGGCATAATACATGATCAAATGAGTATTGATATGGAACAAGAGTTTACATTCATATACACAGATTGGTTGTATTTCTCATGTGGAATTATCACACTAAGAATGGAATTATCTCGTTGAAACATAAACTACACAGAATTTCACATCAAGCGTAACACATTCATTGGTATAGTAGGTAAAAAATTGAGATTTCTCGACATATGCTCAAATAACATTATTATTTTGAGATTCTTGTAGGGTTTTTAATTTTTCTTTCCTTTAAAAATGATGTATATTTTAAAAAAATGTTTCAACCGAGGGTTGGAATGTCTGTCAATTTTTCCATGTGAAAGGGATGAAATAGTTATATAATTTTACATCAAGTATAAAATTTCGGTTTCATTTTGAGGGTTGACTTAGGGGTTCATGTATGTTTGCACAATCACCTTCTCCCAATTCACCATCGTAATTTCTAATAAATTTCAAATGGAAACCACATCCATAAAAAGGTAGATAAATACATTCAAAAGGAATCCATCCAATTGGGGTTTCATAACTAATGTCACATAGAAACTAACATTTGTAGAGAATATGGGTTTGAAATCATATTAAATCCCTTTGGGATGAATTATTTCCAAATTTGGGAATATCTTATTGATTTAAAATATATAGTGAAATTTCATTATAATCCCAATATGATATTGGTTATCCTAACATAATGATCATGATTTGAATCCATTAATGTGTAAAGGGGGTGGGAGTCAATTAATGCGAGAATTTTTATGTATTTAAGGTTCTTCGTCTGTTTCCCACTATTTCATTACAATTGGTAGAATTTTTTTTTATAATCCATATGAATTGGAACTGTACTATTTAGTACCATCTGGTGAGGAAATTGATAATTAAAGGATTGGGTTGAACATTTATGAGTTATCCATCGAATCATTCATATATTATGAATTATAGCCCATATTTTTCATTCATTTTGTATTTTTAGGATCATATAAGAAATATATAAATGAGGGAACATGGGCACAATGTATTGAGATTTAGACTTATGAAGGATTTATATATATCATGTTTGGATAATAATCAGAGTCATCATAGTTTTATGTGTCACTAGTACATACCCCAAGGAAGATTCCCTTATATACTCTAGTCATATAATTACACTAAATGGGGATTAAATATAAATGTTTACCATGTCTGGGAGATTCATTATTAAAATGATATGATCAATGAAAATCCCTATGATCACTTGATCCATGCTTAGTGTGATAAATAAGGGAGAGAAATTGATTGGTATCATTGCACATGGTCTCTAGTTTTTTGCATTATTTTTTCCCAAAGGGGGGTTTGATATAGATATTGGCCCATTAGAAGGAATCCTATTATCTCACAAATAATGCAAATCAGAGTCCTCATACTTCAGTAGGGTTCACAATGTAATAATAGATGTGGTAGGGATATGAAACCAATTGAGAGATTGAGTCCCATGGGATCGACTCTAAAAGACATGGAAGGACATAAAATAAAGTGTATTCCCATTGTATCTTGGTACATTCTAATTAATTATACATATCGTATTTGGAAAGTAATTAGATTTACTATAGTTAATTTTGGAATATACCTCAATACGTCCATGAGAGACATTTACCTTATCCCAGGATGTGTTTCGATCATGTCTTTATTTTTTACCTAAAATTTATGGTGATATTGTATGACATGTCCATGGATGTGTGGACATGTCATTGTTTCCAAGAGGAAAGTCCACATGAAAAATTCATGATCTACATGACATGTATGGAGGATGTCCCATGTTTTGGATAGCGTGTCCAGATGATGTCAAATGATCTATATTTAATGTATTCAAGACGTCGTAAGACATGGGTGTTAGGTCTATAGAAAATATCAGGACATAGATGACATTTGTGAATGGAATTTAATGATATGAATTGTATGTATAGATGGTATCATATGAGTTAGATGACATTTTTGGAGGATATTGGATGACCTAAATGATATTTCTAGAATAGTCTCTAGGACATGGGTGACATGCCTTGATAAAATGACATGACTTGAGAAACATGTCCTATGGACTTCACAGGATGTGGGTTACATGAACTGATGATACTATATGATTTAGCTGATCTAGATGGGGGAATTAAAAATCCTTTGGAAATTTTTAGAAGGAATTCGTAGGACATGGGTAAAATGAATTGTGTATGTTAAGTGAGGTGCAAGAGGAAGAATATACCCATCATCTCATAAGACATCCATCATTTCTCTGTATTTAATAGTCTCAATTTCATATGTTCCTCAATGTATTTACAATAAATATCATATTTGGATTTCACATGACAAAGTGGACATTCAGAAACCCAATTGTATGATCTCGATACCCAAAAATAATTCCTTCAAATGATTTATTGGGATATCTCAAAAATAACATATTCATATAGGTTAATCACTTTAGTCATTCCACAATTTTTACATGGTGGAATACCCTTCAAATTTCAAGATATTAGGCTTCATGAAGTGTGCTTTTTCACTCCCGTGTAGTAGTCACCATCATGCGTATTCTTTTTCTACTATGTTTGATGGGTTTATATGCCTCACTTACCCATTTATAAACAACATTAGGAAGTGAATATATTACAAATATGATCTATAGTATGTGGAGGGGTTCAAGAATCATGTTTTTCACATGATCAAGTCAGTTTTTGGTCACGTCATCACATGATTTGCATTAAACAGGACAATGTTTGACCATACCATGTTTATGGGAATTGGGAGGATCTATGAGATTTCACATAATAATATCGACCCATAATTATTTTTTTCAACATTTGTCCTAAAAGTCTGTCAACCTTGGGGAGATCATGAATATCTTAGAATATATCATTTTGATCAATTAATATTTATATGTGATCATTTTTATACTGAAATGGATTTTTAAATGCCTTTCAAGAGATCAATATGTCTTTTCTAGGGCCTCTCGTGAGATGGAGGTGTCTTGTCGAGGGGTATTTTTGTAACCAATATTTCATATCAAAGGGCCTTCATATGATCAATGGTGAACACTTGGGGACGAATAATCCATTTCCCATGATAAATCATTGTATTTTCCTTTCAAGAGAGGAATCCCCCTTTTAATATTTTTTGACTTCTTATTTTATAATTAATAGGGATCACATGAGGTCATGCTATAATTGTTTTGGGGAAATCAATCTCATTTTTTATGATGCATCACACGATTGATGAGGCATCTCATGATAGGTATGATAATTTGTAGGGGAAATTACTATGAATTTCTATGGAGCCACATGGGTATCATATGATTGAATGGATGTGTATAGGGTCCTTTGAATGATGAAGGTGTCATACCAAAATTTCCTTGATTGATTAGGTGGAATCCCTAATTTGGGTTTTGTGGGTTCTTTTGAATCTCATAATAATATCATTTGAGGATCAGTGAAAGTCTTCATCACATGAAGATATATCCTTTCTTTTCATTTTTTATCATGGAATTTGGATTATTGTCATATGTCTCTCAATATTCAAGTCACGTGATTATAGGGTATCATCTTGAATCCTTTTAATCCTCATTGATTATTTTTAGGGATCCTTCAAAATAATTGGTTATATTTTCAAAGGGGATTCACATGATCATAATAATAACATGTGTAGTGCATCACCCATCTGCATGACCTTCTGAAAGTTGTGTGATCTGTGTGACTCATCCAACAAACATTCCAATTGTTTTTGTAGAAAATAATACCCATTCACCATCAATATATTTGATTTTATATTTTATGATTATTATTTATTGGGCATCAATATAACATTAATAGGTTTATTTTTTAATTACATTTTAAAATTAAAAAGTAATATTAATTTTTCTTTCATATATCATTAACATACTTTGCAATTACCATATATGCTTTATGATATTTCGAGTTTTCTACATGTTTCCCATAAATTTAAAATGAAAAGTATTTTATATGAATTTATTTTTATTGTTTTTATGATATTTTATTATATTATCCAGATGACGCGACTGTATTAAAAATTCACAATTTATGAAAAATTGATGGTCATATATTAACTCATATTAAAATTGATAACATGATTATTATCTTGAAACATTTACTTTTGGTGATCATATTTTATCAGAAATTTTATTTCTCATTCATACCCATATTCTATGAATCTTTTATATTATTATTTCTGAAACCATATATAATTTCTAAAAATTGATTATTACAATTAATTTTATTCGATTAACATGAGAAATGTTGATTGTCCAAATTAATTACTCAATATAAATATTTATTAATATGGAATAGTTTTTATGAGTTAAAATGATAATTAATATGAAATGAATGCATTTTACATGTTGTAATGAATATATCTAGGTTATAGATATAGCCTCTATGAAGTACAACTTCTCATATGTCAAAGTAGTTGGCTATCATTATAAAATTATTTAGTTTATAAATTTATATATTTGATTTTATCTTAGAAAAGGACATGACTCGGTAATCTAACATTATGAATTTATTCATTTTGATTTTTTTACTATTAAACAACATATAACTACATTGAAAAAATTTATTGATTTTTTCTCTTGTTATTGTAAAAATGGATAGTGTTTTTAGTTATCTACCATGACATATTCATGATGCATTATATAATCACAATATCACATTCTATATGATTCCCTTACGAATCATTTAATATCATTAACTATTTTGTTTTCAATTCCCATTGATATTAACAGGTGATATTTTATATAGTTTAATGGATATATTTTTTTTACATTTACTTGTTATATTTATACATTCTATAAAATTGGAATTGTGTAATTATTTGTTTTGTAATGACATCTAAAATAATTATACTTCGATGATGTGATCCATTATATCTTATTAAAATTTAACATTGATAATAATTACAATGGGTTACTATAGTTGGGTTGTTTCATAGTCAAGATGGTTCAGACTAAGGTGTATATGGCCACTTCGAGCAAGTCGACCCAACATTTTTTTAAATCATTCCATCATCATACTTGGATTAGATTTTATCATGTTGTCAATTTACTGTCGAAATTATTCAAAATTGATTATTTTAAAATATTGTTTAATGATACCTTCATTTTTCTCATATATAAGGTGATTTTTTAGTCTTGAAAGTGTCCGTAAAACCATAAAAATTAGATCTTCAACATTCAACTACCGATTTCATCTATAATAGGGTAGATAAATAGTATACTCTTATTTTGAGGTTCTCACCATTAAATCACCAAATCAGAATTTATTTTAATTAATTAATATCCCTCATTGAATGATAAGTCTTACAACACATAGAAATATACTTTTCATCATTTCATTAAATATAGGTAAAATTGTCATGACCCCCTCCTCACTAAGTTTACCCCTCCTGGGCCGGTAATGCGAGAAGGGAGATAATGAACCCCAAGTCCCACCTCCAGTAGGCCCCGAGTTGGCGACTAACACCGAGGGTATAATGAACACACAAATAAGAGGCATTACCCTCTAAGAGAACACATACGGTTGAGAGAGATAAGATAGACACCAAAAAACTCCAACTCAGAACTGAAGTATAAAAGAAAACACTACTGCACATATTTAATGTCATGCAAAAGAATTACAGCTGAAAGGGGAAAACTACAACCAAAAGAATGTAAAAAACACCAGTGACCGCAAGCCCGAACAGCTCTTGTATCCACAAGCTAGTAGTAAACAGCCTAATCTCCAACCTGCTCTAAGTGACCTGAAAAACAGTGTATATATATGTACGGTGAGTATAACAGTATACTTAGTATGATCCTCCTGAAATCCTCTCGTGCAAAGGTAAAGAAGTCATGCTAAAGCTCCGTGAACAACAAGTGAAACTAACATGCCTCTTAAACAGGTATACTATTTTCCCAACATCTCCATGGCTACTCTCACAAAGTAATACATACAAGAATATAGCTTATAGTAAAGAATATCAAGGGTACCCTGCTACTACTTCCCAACTGGTTTTACACTTTTCCCCAATGACATAGGTCCTATGCATATCTCTCCAAAGGCGTGCCCGCATATACCTTGGCTAAGCTCCATAATAATCACCTCATGCACCACAAAGGCTAGTCCACATACACCTGGGCAAAGCACCACACCATCCTCACAACCAAAAGTAACCATGTAGTTTCTTAGAGACACCACTACATGCATAACGTTTATCATACGTCGGGTATTATACCTCAAGACATTACAACCCATACATCGAGTAAGGATCCTCAATCCATCATAGCCTATACACGTTACACCTACAGTAGTCCATAGGATACTATATCCAGAATATATGTGTGTGAATAACCACAAGCCATTACAAAACTCTACACACATATATAGGGTTACTAACTATTGTTCGTAATGGCATTAGTATCTACCAAGAGAAGAGAGTGGGGTCAAAGTGGGTAGTCATCCATTCACCCTTTCATCGGAATGTTGGGGAAAACACCCCCCCTGGGGGGGCTCAAAATCCCTGGGGTGTCAGTTTCCCTTACTGACAGGGTGGAGTAGCATATAGAAACACAAAAATTACAGAATATACAATGACTCACAACCAAACTATGGGCATAACCTAGTATTAGACACAACTACATCTAACATCTCTCAGACTCTAGGATGCCACTTCTAAGACTAGGTATCCTATATGCACACAACCATTGAATGGATTCATTAGATTATTTCATTCCCTTTTTATCAATTATTCTGTACGTTAATTAATTCTTCAAACATTTCTAAGAACAATTCCACACTAAATTCCATTAACATCACACCCAAAATACATCGTCCCTTAAAAATTTATCAACCGCATTATTAAGTTCCAAAAAAATACAACCCCATGGGTTAACATCATTTATTCAAATATTTATTACAGAATTACTTTCCCATACTCCCAGGAATTCTAGAATAGCATCCTATGCTACTAAACACAAGGGGAACAACACAGTGAGTAGATTTACTAACTGTTGAGTCTTTTCCGCCTATAACAAGAGCGTAGACGCATTCTCCCTTGAGACGCTAAAAACAGAAAGCACGTGGCATACCCTGTGTGTCTTTGCCTATTTTGGAAGATGGGTAAGCAAGACTAGCTGCCTTGAGTGGTGGGAAAAGTAACGTAGATAAACCACCAAACAAATCACCAAGTATCCCACAATCACATCCAACCCATTCCATCATCCCTAGTGTCCTCCCTGACACCTATATCCATAAACAGATGCATGTTTCCACTCTAGGCATCATCCGCTGCCACAACCACAAGGACTCCATGACCCCACATATCACAACACCCCTCTAGGGTCACATCACAACAAAAGCAGTATGAAAGTAAACATCACAACGATTTGGGCTCTAGGCCCTTTAATAAGGCATCCCACCTTCATACACAAGCACCAAAAAATTTCAGGTTTACAAACCCACTGAATTAAACACATCATCAGCCTCAATTTGATTAACCACAATTTGGTACTACAACCAAAACAACAACAACCAGATTTGTTTACATGCCTCTTTATCTTTAGACAATTAATTATCAATTAATTCCGGCTTTATGCTCTTTATCAATTTCATCACGAACAACATGCTAACTAGCAAGGCATAGACATCACACTATCCATCAAATCAAGAGGCGAACCGTTATCACGGTACAAGAAACAACATGCGATCAAACCAATTATTTTAATATGGTTCAAGTATATAATTAGGTCAATTTCATTATGATCCAATGGGAAAAATCATGATAACTATATGATTTCACATAAACAATTAGAGAATCCATGAATCCCCTAACTCAAAGGTCAAGGAACACTCAAGAAAATGGGTCGATTCTCCATGAATCCTCCTTAGATCTCCTCTCCTAACACAACCAAGACCAAAGCCCATCAATTTATACATCCACACACCTAGAACTACCCAAAACACACATAGATCTAAGAAGACGAGAGAAGAGGAGTATATCTAAGTAGATCAAAGAAACCAGGCAAGATCAATCACATACCTCAAGAAACCGGCTTCAATTTGTGAAGAGAAGCCTCCAGATCGCCTCCAAAACTCTTGGGGGAGGTTCTTCAATCTCCAAGGAAGGGTAATCCTGATTTATGGCCGCATAGAGGCTTAAATGAACAATTTAAAGGCAAAATAGTTCAGATTCAAAATTTTAGGATCTAACATTAATTGCCCGCACGGTTACTCTGCACGGTTTAAGAAATCGTGCGCTAATCGTGTGATAGCCACTGCCTCCATCACTATCCTTTCAAGGTTTGGACGCACAGTTTAGGCAAAATGTGTGCCTCCCGTGTGAAGGCTATTACCCTGAGTTTTACCTTAAAGGATCACCCAAATGCACCCCAAGTCACCTTAACCTCCCCGGACACCTCTAGCACCACATTTTCACAAAGGAAAGGACTGGCGAGTTCCGGGTCATTACATCAGATACCTCTCAAAAAATTCTTATCCTTGAGAATGCAAAAATCACCTAAAGAGAAGCGAAACAAGGTCTGAACTACCACCCATCGAGATACCTCTCAAATGAGAGAAATCCACCAAAGAAACAATTGGTTCTATCTCATAAACAAGAAATTTTCATAACCACACAAGTTACAATGGTGCATGAAAAGAGTTAAACATGAAACAACTCAGGGTACTGAGCATGTATATGTGACTCACATTCCAAGGTGCTCTCCTCCAAGCACCCGTGCCACCACAGGACACAATCCAATGGAATAGAATGCCCGCAAAAAATCTTATCCCTGCGGTCTTGGATCTCCATAGGTCGCTCTTCAAAGGATGCAACATCATCCACATCAACCTCTCTCGAATCGATGATGTCAGAGTCGTCCTGAAGATAACGACAGAGCTGTGATACATGGAAAAAATCATGTATCCAACTCATCTTATGGGGAAGTGATACTCGATATTCCATGACTCCAACATGAGCTAACACCTCAAATGGCCCAACAAACCAGGGAGAAATATTAATTCCACGTCCAATCCTTCACTGCCCACGATGGGGAGTCACCTTTAGAAACACATGATCCCAACATTAATCTCTAAGGGTCTCCTTCTTTGATTAGCATAAGATTTCTGACAATCTTGCACTGTCTTCATCATCTCATGAATCACCTATACCATCTCTATTGTATAATGCATTAGCTCTGGTACGAAAATTGTTGACTCTCCAACCCTAGTCCAGCAAAATGGAGAACAGAAAGGCCGGCCATACAAGGCTTCAAATGGTGCCATACCGATGGTGGAGTGGAAACTATTATTGTAGGAAATCACCACCAAGGGTAAGTGCCTCATACATGAACCTACAAAATCAAGAACACAAGAGCGCAAAATTTCTTCAAGAGTCTAGATGGTTCGCTTTGTCTGACCATCTGTTTGAGGATGAAAAGCAGTGATGAGGCACAATTGAGAACCAAAATCATGATAGAGACCACTACACACCCTGGAGGTAAAATGAGGATATCGATCAGAAATGATCGTCCTTGGGACTCTATGAAGTTTCACCACCTCTTCCAGATACTGGCTTGATGAAACTTCCACTGAGCTCGACTCATTGATTGCAATAATGTGGGATTATTTTGCAAAATGATCCACTACCACCCGAATAGCATCATATCCTCCTGGAGCACGAGGTAAAATTGTAACAATGTCCGTTGAGATGTCCTCCCACATCCACTGAGGATTCTTTAATGGATGGATAAGGCCACCAGGAACACGATGTTCGACCTTCACCTTCTGGAAGAATAAACATCGAGACAAAAACTCCACAACTGCATGCTTCAGCCTAGGCCACCAAAACTTACTCTGCAAGGATCGGTATATATTTGTCACACCAGGATGCACCGCTAAAGGAGAACCATGGAACTCTCTGAGGACCGTCTCGCACATCACCAGTGGAACAAAAATACTTCCATGATACAACACTCTATGATGTTCCTCTTCAGACCAACCATCAGGGGCCTCACCACAAACAACATGGTCTCTCTAGACCTCCACCTCAAGATCCCCCAACTGAGAATCTTCCACCTTCTGCATCGGGGATGACTGTACCGTCATCTAAAAAAGACAACCTCTACCCTCAACTTCTCCCAAATCAAGATGTAATGCTGACAGTTATTCCATTAATCTCTAGGAATCATCAGATTCACGCACAGCATCACTACGTGACTTATGGGTCAACACATCAGCTACAACATTCGCTTTCCCAGGCGTATATGATATTTCGATGTTGTATTTTTGTATGAACTCCATCCACCAATGCTGGCGTAAGTTCAAGTCACCTTGGGAGAAAAATTACCTCAAACTCTTTTGATTAGTGAAAACCACAAAATGCTCACCGATGTGGTAATGTCTCCACAACTTTAGAGCATACACCATGGCTTCCTACTCAATATCATGAGTGGCATAGTTGGATTCATAAAACCCATGAATAATGCTGGAGAATTCGTCACACCAAACAGCATTACAATGAACTCATAATGCCCATGAAGACAACATAAAGCATTCTACGGGATATCCTCATCCTTTACATGCATTTGATGATATCTTGACCGTAAGCAAATCTTTGGAAACCAACTTGCACTGTATAGTTGTTCAAATTAGGCATCGAGCCACGGAAGAGGATATCGATTCTTTATTGTCACTTTTTTTAAGCGACGATAATCGATAGACAACTGGAAACTTCTGTCGGCCTTCTTCACGAACAAAACTGGTGCAGCCCATGGTGACACACTTGTCCGAACAAAACCGCACTACAACAGACTATCCAGCTATATACATAACTCTCATAACTCAAAAGGGGCCATCCTATATAAACACATAGAGATATAAGACTCTCCAGGTTGTAACTCGATCCCAAACTCAATCTCCCATCAAGGGGGTAAGGCTACAACCTCTTCTAAAAAAACATTAGGGTACTCCTGTATGACTCGAGGAAACGCCAATTACTGAACCTCTAAAAAACTCAGACTCATCTTGGACATCAAATATGATAACGATGAAACACACCTATGACCCAACTAAGTTTTTCTCTCACCAACAAACACCACTTTCTCTCCATCCGCACAAAGGAAAATGATCTTCTTCCTCAAGCAATCCACAATAGCCATCACCGAATACAACCAATCCTGGATGAAGATGTCATCATATGGTTGTATTAGTAAAAATAAGAAATCTACCCAAGAGTGGTGTTTCCCCTAAACTATCTCACAATCACTACATACTTCAAACAAGTCATCTTGACCTCCAACTAGCATAGTAAACACAAAATGCACTAAAAGCCCCTCTACCTCAAGTCCCAAAGCATGGACAAGGGTAGAGGATATGAAGTAGTGCATCACTCTTGAATCAAAAAAGGCATACACCAAGGTAGAAAACATGCAACGGGTACATAGAACAACATCTGGATCATTTGGTGCTAGAAATGCTTGAGAATGAAGCTGACCACGACCTCATCTACGCCCTCTGTGACCCCGATGAAAACCACCACCACGTCCGCGCTCTACTCTCTAAGGACAGGGAGCATCATGGGGTTGTCCTCTGCCTGCCCAATTCAATCTCTACTGGTCTAAAGCTGGTACAAACTGCTGCTGCTACTGCCTCGGCTGGAACTGTCTCAAGGAGGAACCTGGAGAGTAGCGCCCAATACACGATGACCACTCTGAAATGTCAGGCACTCTAGCTGCTGATGACCATGACCACCACAAGAATAACAAGCGCCTGATCCCTTAGCATATTCCTGAGTGTTTCTGCCTCCATAGAAATGAGATATGGAGGGATGGGAACTACCCCAAGCTAATTGGAAAAACTTCTTCCCTGAAAACTAGGAACCTCAGGCCACAACTTTGCTTTGTGAGGAATCATGATGATTCCCCTCTCATGATGATCCGGTCCTGGACAAAGTTATCTCAATAACCTCTTCCCTCTCCAGAACCTCAAGATATATCTTTAGCATAAATGAGGCGACCTGGAGTTGGATCTCTGGATGCAAAGCCTCCTCGAAATCCCTTGACCTAGCCTCCTCATCGAGTAACAGGTCCGAAGCATATCATAGAAGGTTCCTGAAACGGATTCAAAACCCTCGAACTGTAGAGCTCCCTTGTCGAAGAGTTAGAAGATCCTGGAGACTGGATGCCTTCGCAGTCGAAGATAGGAACTCGACTCTAAACTTGTCTCCAAACCCCTCCCATGAGATTGCTAACTCCTCAAGATCCATGAGGTATAAGAACCACCACTGCCTCGCTTCTCCACGCAGCATCGTCACAGCCAAGGACACCCAGTGCTCATTCTGAGCACGTATCGAACTAAATCCTATCTCGACCTCCTCCAACTAGTCTTCCGTGACTGCTTCTGAAACAGCGTCGTCATATTCTTGTAGACTCTGGAACTAAAACTGTCAGAGTGTATTCCTCGAAGTGTCTTCGTTCTCAACCTCTACCCTACGATGATCTGATGGAACAGCCTGCTGGACATATTTTTCGCAAACCTGACGAGGAAATCGACCAGGGTGTATACCTGTAAAATAACTAACTGTTAGAGATCCTAATCCTGGAATATGGAAGACTAAACATTAATTAATTAATTGATTTCTTTTATTCATTTTAGGATAACCTATCCCATGGTCTACTCATTCAAACAAAGGCACAAATAAGAATGATGCATGATCCTTTCCTAGGTCTCTACCCTGCAACCAGTATCACCTTTTTTTGTATCAATTGTAAACATAATGGTCTGTGCATGAGATCATAGGAGGCCCAAAATGCCAATGTCTCAAATGGTCTCCAGTGTTTACCTCACTTGCTAAACATGAATGGAAGGGTTTCCCTACAATCCCATGCAACCTTGCATGTGCCTAACTCAAAACTCTATCTTATCCCTCAACCTGACCTCTGATACCACTTTTTCATGACCCCCTCCCCACAAAGTGTACCCCTCCTAAGCCGGAAATGTGAGAAGGGAGATAATGACCCCCGATTCCTGCAACCAGTAGGCCCTAGGTTGGAGACTAGCACTGAGGGTATAATGAACATACAAATGGGTGGCATTACAAACTATGAGAACACATGAAGAAGATAGATATAAGAAAGACACCAACCAACTCCAACTAAGAACTGATGTATAAAAGAAAACCCAAGTGCACATATGTAATGTCATGAAAAATTACTATAACTGAAAGGGGAAAACTACATGTACCCCCAAGAATGTAAAAAAAACAGTGACCACAATCCCGAACAGCTCCTGTAACCGCAAGCTAATAGTAACCAGCCTGATCTCCAACCTGCTCCAAGTGACCTGAAAAATAGTTTATATAAACATAGGGTGAGTATAATAGTATAATGAGTAGGATCCTCCCCGAAGCCTCTAATGCAAAGGTAAAGATGGAATGCTAAAGCACAGTGAACTACAAGTGAATCTAACACATCACCTAAACGGGTATACTAAGTTACCAACCTCACCATGGCTACTCTCACCTTGTAATACATACAAGAATATATCATGTATTAAAGAATATCCAGGGTACCCCAATGCTACTTCCCCACTGGTTTTCCACCTTTCCCCAACAAGATACATCATGTGCATCTCTCTCCAAAGGCTTTCCCTCATATACCTGGGCTATGCTCCACAATATGAACCCCGTTCACCACAAAGGCTTTCCTGTAGACACCTGGGCAAAGCACCACACCATCCTCACAACCAAAAGTAACAAGGTAGTTTCTGGGTGCAACCAAAGCTCGCATAATGTGTATCATACGTCGGGTATTATAAATCAAGCCATTACAGCCCATAGACCAAGTAAGGATCCTCAAGACATCCCAGCCTATACAGGATACACCTATAGTAGTCCATAGGATACTATATCTAGAATATATGTGTTTGAATAACCATAAGTAATTACAGCCCTTTACACATAGATATGGGGTAACTAACCACTGTGCCTAATGACACATGTATCTACCAAGAGAAGAGAGCGGGGTCAAAGGGGGTAGTCATCCATTCACCCTCCCATCGGAAAGTTGAGGAAAACACCCCCATGACTCAGAATCCCTGGGGTGTCAGTTTCCCTTACTAACAGGGTGGAGTAGCGTATAGAAACACAAAAAGTATAGAATATACTATGAATCAAAACCACACTATGGGCATAACCTTGTCTTAGACACAACTATAACTAACGTCTATCAGACTCTGGGCTTCCACTTTTAAAACAAGGTATCCTATAAGCACCCAACCATTTAAGGGCTTTATTAGATTATTTCATTCCCTTTTTATTAATTCCACTATATGTTAATTAATTCTTCAAACATTAATTAACCATGATCAATTCCACACTAAATTCCATTTACATCACAATCAAAATACATTGTCCCTTTAGAAGTTCTCAACCTCATCATTAAGTTCCAACAAACTCCATCCACATGGGTTAACTTCATTTATTCAATCATTCCTTACAGAATTACTTTCCCATATTCCCAGGCTTTCTAGAAAAGAATCTTATGTTACCAAACACAAGGGGCTCAACACGGTGAGTATATGTACTACCCATCGTGTCTTTTTCACCTATAGAAAGAGCATAGACCCATTCTTCCTTGGGAGGCTAAACACATAATGCACGTGGAATACCCCGCGTGTCTTCGCCTCTTTAGGAAAAAGGGTAATAAAGACCAGCTGCTTTGAGAAGTGGGGAAAAGTAAAGCAGATAAACAACCAAACAATGAACCAAGCATCCAACAATCACATCCATCCCATTCCATCATCCTTGGTGTCCTCCCTGACACCAATATGCATAAACCGATGCATCTCACCACTCTATGAATTATCCACTGCCACAACCACAAGGCCTCCATGCCCCCACATATCAGAACCCCCCTCTAGGGCCACATCACAACACAGGCAGCAGGAAAGCAAACATCACAACAATTTGGGCTCTTGGACGTTTAACAAGGCATCCCGCCTTCATATACAAGCACCAACATATTTCAGGTTTACCAACTAACTGAATTAAACACATCATCGACCTCAATTTTATTAACATAAATTTGGGAGAACAACCACAACAACAACCAGATTCGTTTACATGCCTCCTTTTCTTTAGCCAATTAATTATCAATTAATTCTGGATTTACTTTTTTCATCAATTTCATTATGAACAACATGCTAACAAGCAAGGAAGAAACATCACACTATCCAGAAAATTAAGAGGCGAACTGTTATCACGGTACAAGAAACAAAATGAGATCAAACAAATTCTTTTAATATGGTTCAATTATTTATTTAGGTCAATTTCATTGTGATCCAAAGTTCTAAATCATGATAACTCTATGATTCCACATAAACAATTAGATAAGCCACGAATCCCCAACCTCAACGTTCAAGGAACACCCAAGAAACTGGGTCTATTCTCCATGAATCCTCTTTAGATCTCATATCCTAACACAACAAAGTCAAAATCTCATCAATTTCGACATACAAACACCTATATCTACCCATAACCAGCATAGATCTATGAAGACAAAAGAAGATGAGGAGTAGATAAAAGTATTTATAACAAACCAAGAAAGAACGATCACGTACCTCATGTAACGGACATCAATTTGCGAAGTGAAACCTCCAGATCGCCTTCAAAATGTGTGAGAGATGTTATTATATCTCCAAGGAAAGGTAATCCTATGTTATTGCTGCATAGTGGCTTAAATGAACCATTTAGATTAAAAAGAGTTCAGATCCACAATTTTAGGATCTAACTTTAAGTGCTCGCATGGTTTGTCCACACGGTTTAAGAAACCCTTCGCTAACCATGCATTTGCTTCTGCCTTGCCAAACACTCCTCGCAATGTTAGTCCACACTGTTAGACAAACTGTGCGTTAGCCACTACCTCCAACACCAACCATGCACTATTTTTCGGCAAAGTCTAGGCAAACCGTGTTCCTCCCATTCGAAGGATATTACCCTTATTTTTTCCTAATAGTTTCACCCAAACGCACCCCAGGACACCTTAACCTCCCGGAACACCTCTAGCACCACATTTTCACAAAGGAGTGGACTGGAGAGGTCCATGCCATTATAAAAATTCAACACATACATGATATTTTATTTAATAAAGGATAATAGCAATAAATTCATTGTATAATGGAAAATACACAATTTTTATTCCAACACAAACAATTGAAAAAATGGGAGTGTTTGATATATCTTTGAAATTTATTCTTTTAATATATTTTTAAATATATTATATGATATATTATATTGAAAACATTAAATTTTTAATTTATACATATGTTTATTAAATATTTTCAAATTTTTGTATAAGAATTTAAATTTAATCTATTTTTATTTTAAATAGATGTATGAAATATATGAGTGAATGGACAAACAATAATGTAATTTTATATCATTAATTAAACATGGAATATATTATATATTTATGATAAAAAGTATCCATGAATGTATTTTTCTTAATTAAATATAACATATCACATATGTTAGTCTTTTCATATAACACATTTTCCAGAATTTACATGCATATTTATTTTTCTATTCTTTACCCACATATGGATTCATGGGAATGAATGAATTATACTATGTGTAATTGGATTCGTATGAGGCATGAGAATATATTAGATCCGTAAATCCATGTATGATATGTCGTTGTATACATTAAAAGTCAAAATTTGGAAACAATATATATATTCATAATGTTGACAAAGATATAAATAATTATATAATGAATGAGATTCATATGATATTTTTATTTGTAAAAATTTAATAATAAATATATACCAATTTATAAAAATTATTATTACCTTTATATATCAAAGATAAAATAATAGTATGAAACTACTCATCTCGGATACCGACTATAGAATGAATTTGACATCACCACTTGGACCTTTGTTCTGCCATTTAATTCTTGATGCTAAAAACAAGTTCATTAGGATAAATAAGAAATTATATAAATTTCTATCTTAGTACCTATTTAGATTTCTCCATCAATGGTTTATTTAAAATGTAATATGGTTTATTCTATAAGAAAAAAATATATATTTTATTTGAAAATAGAGCATTCATCTAGTAAATCAAATAATCCAAAATATTACTCAGTATTAAGGTAAATATTATAAAATAATAGTCCATTGAATACAATTCATTCATATCAAATAACCCATTAATACATAGCACATGAAAACATAAAATATAATAAATACTAATATACAATAAATATATAAAATTATAACCCTAAAATAAAATAAAATTAAAATAATAATAATATTTTAGTTTAGTTTCTTGCTTCTCCCCTAGAAACTATTAGTCAAAGATCATAACAATAATCAAGCCTCTATTGATTTATACTCATTATATATGAAATTTTAGAAGAATACATATCTTTATTTGCATTGTCTTGGCCATTCAGGGAGTTAGAATATAATTTAATACAGTTATTATGAATTATACAACATATATTCCATTTCATAATTTTTTTAATCCTACGAATAAAAAATGAATATTAATCATACCACCTATAATATTGTTAATATTATTAATGGTAATGTGTAGTTTTATTGGGTAATAGACAATAAAATAGATATTCAATAATAAACAATAAAATTGGTTCATGTATGATCAAACTATGGTATATTTGAATGGGTAATAAAAAAAAGGACACTAATGCATTATCATTATGAAAAAATTGACCATTGTCTGGACATAATGATAAAGGATACCCCTAAAAAGTTTTAAATGGTTTCCTTACTCAATTGTTGTCTTTAAGATTTATAAATCAATAAATATCAAATATAGGATATCACTCAAATTGAAAGCATACAATAAATATTATGCATAAAAAAATTGAGAATTTAAATTATATCTTTTAAATGATTTCAGATTATAAATATTACACTAGTACAAAAAAGGATATCTACTAACATGAATTGAATATATTTATATAGGAATCCAATAATATTGCTTGGATTCCCAAAAATCCATATACTCTTTTCCAAACTATGAATATAAAATTTTATTAATATCAATATATAATAAAGTAAAGTTATCAGGTGAGATTTAATATATGACATAATAAATTCATCTCTTATATCATAACTCCTTCACATTCATGAACATAACCATTATATAATTTCTTTCACAATTAAAAGTTTTTATTTAGAAAAAATACAACATGGTGTGACTAATCATTCCATAGTTTTGGATAATTTCTATATTCATTGAATTTCATACTTTATCTAAATATTATTTGTAATTATACACATTTACCTAGAGTCATATCATATGATTAAATTCAATGAAATATATTTAAAAAGATTATATTGATATTTTAGGATATTAAATTAAATGTTTTATCCTACAAAATTTCATGGAATTATTTTTAAATATTTAATGGATTGGTTTTATTTGGAATCATTATTGATTCATTTGTAATTATAGAGAAAAAAAATAATTTGTTGTGTAATTTAGCAGTTTACTTTTATAAAAATCTTACAATATTATTCTAGAATAGTGATAATTCATTTGTGTATTTTTTTAAAATGTTTTCTTATACAATTAATTATAATAG
This sequence comes from Viscum album, assembly GCA_963277665.1. NCBI lineage: Eukaryota > Viridiplantae > Streptophyta > Magnoliopsida > Santalales > Viscaceae > Viscum > Viscum album. The sequence continues at coordinate 1,128,854,245 of OY728131.1, forward strand.
TAAACACAAAAGTAATTAGAAAATAAGAAGGAAACTAAATCCTCTTATGCAATGGTACTTACCTTGACCCAATATACAAAATATTTTTTAGGTTCAAAGGGAGTCTAAGAGATGAATATGCTATAGAGGACTACTTTCATAACCCATACAGATTTTATTTTCAATTCCCCATGATAAAAATTATTCTAATGCATAGTTATATGATGAAACACTCTTAGGAGATGGTAGAAAAAAACTAGTCCACTAATTTCAAAAGAAAAAATTACATTTTAGTAAAATAAATTATACAAAAATGAATATGTTAAAAAAATCAGAAATATATAAATGGAATTGTTGATAAATTTGTTGATTTATTTATACACATCCGTAAGTCACATTATTTGAAAATAAAATATAAAATGTGGGACATGAAATTTTCCCACATTGTATATAGTTTTGTGATTTTTTCAATGATAGTAAGGAAATATTATTTTACAAAAGAATGAGTTATTAGATAGTTTTATTAAATTATATTGGTATCCAACATTGTTTGATGAGATCCTTTATATTGTGGTTTCATTATTTTATAAGTATTTTGCGTTTATTTATATCTTATGAGATTTTTTATGATTGTTTATTTTTTTTATAATTTGTTATGTATTATTTTATTAAATAAACATATATTTAATTTATCCTATAAATACATAATGTTGGAATTTTTTTCATTTAATTTTATACATTATAACTTTTTGTTATTTATTTTATTTGAAATCATTCTATTCTTTCACAATGACCTTTATGTTGAAAAAGTCATTCAAGATTGGGTTATATTTTGGTAATGAGATGATTGTCTTTAAAAAGTTATGTGATATAGATAAAAAGGATGGGTTCATAATACAGTATTATCTTAGTTCATATATATACTATTTTCATTGGGAATAACTCTGGGACATAACTATTAATTCATTAATTAATAATTCATTTGTAATGATATTTATTAATATAGGTCCTTAGAAGTTGATGAGTGGATTGAAATAATAATATAATTTTGAATTCTTTTTATCTATAGAATATTGAACATTAAAAATATAATTTTATTAATTTATGAATCTAAAGTTTTTTTATTAAATTAAATAGAGTCAATAAACATGACCATAATGAAGTTGGATAAATTTGAAAAAACGTCAAATCCATTAGAAAATTTAATTATAAATGAATACGAAAATTGTAATTTTTATTTAAAAGCATAAATTTTAATTGATATATAACACCTATAAATGATTTATTATTAAAACACCATGATATTTGAGATCATATTTTTCATATTCATTTTTTTATTTTATTTTTTTTAAAATAAAAATGTTCATATAATAATATTTCAATGTAATTTATGGATTTACATGGAAACGATATTGGAATTGAATAATTCTACACCCTTGTAGTCTAATTTTAGATAGAGAATATATAATATCTAAACGTTGATGTTAAATACTAATTAATGATTCATGTGGTTCCTTTCAGGTTATAGTAATGTTTATAGAGATACTAGTGAACAGAGACGATCAAAAAACATATTTATTATCTAATATATATTCTCATATAATTATTGTTATTTTTATTATTTTATATATTTGTTAGATGTAATTAATTTTTTTAAAATGAAATAATTAATATATGAGTAGAATGTCAATCACATTACCAAATAAAGCAGATATGTAAAAAGATTTTAAACACAATCCAATAATTTCGAGGTTAATTTTGAGGATTTGTAATTATATAAATATACCACACCAAAAATAAAAATTATTCTTTTAGAAATCATATAAATTACTTACCCAAATATAGTGCAGAATAGGAGGCAATGATTATAATAAAATTAATATAGTGTACCAATAATTTTTTGAAAGTAGTAGGGATATTTTTTACCTCCAAACAAAGTGAAAAAATTATTAATCAAAGAATAATTCTCTAATAATATGAAATATGATTCAATATTGTGTTAAACAACACAATGATCATTATAAAATGATTTAATAAATATTGGATATTTTTTTACACATTCAAGGATAGTGTATTTTGATTTGAAACCATCAAAATCATAGAAATGTTTTCTCTCTCAAAGATTAGGTAAAATATTTGGTGAAAAGTCAATTGGTCCACTCTATCAAAATATATGAAATTTTGGTAAATTTATTTCTGGAAAAATAATTTCCAAGATTTAATATGTTAATTATTTTTATAGAGATAAAATAATAATTAATAGGGGACAATATATATCTATGTATCATAACAATTAATTAAGGATCATTTGAATATGTTCCCATACCATATAATTTTAAATTTGACTATAGATTTAAATAATAAATCATTTATTATAATACAATTAACATTCGATGATTTATGCATTATCTTATAAAGTAACACATTGAAGAGTAATTAATAAAGTCTTGGTAATGACTTGTTTGACTACTTATGTGGATGTACTACACATATCAGTTTTATAATTTTTAATTTAAAAAACTAATAAATTTTTTCTACCAAAACCAACTCCTATTTTACGATCTTACGGAATTTTATAGGGGAAATAATTTATATCCTCATTTTTTTAGTTTATTTGTAACATATATAAATTACAAAAAATGATTGGTTATTCCTAAATTGGGGTTTTGATTTGGGTTAAATTCCCTCCATTTCTTTTGGGTATTTATAAATTAAACACAATTATATAATTTAACATACTGGCCATATGTATAAAAAATAAATGGTTTTACTCTATATAATCCTCAACCATAAGGCCTTATATTGGTTCTGTAGAGATTACCATACCCTAGACCATAGATAAATCAATATCTATATATAATCTATTAAATGACCACACCAAAAGAATCCCTTGAGGATTTAAAAAATGAATTTATCCCAATGATAAATTAGAGGATAATAATAAATGAAATATAAATAATTTATCATTAATTAACTCTTAAAACCACGAGAATAAGTTATGGGAAATTTTCCAAATTTTATGTGGGGCCATATATGGTATACATATGGATTACAAAGGGGAAAATAACAGGTTAAGACATTTATTCTCTACAACATGTTATATTTGATGTGAAAAAAGTAAAATTATGATGAAAATTATGTACATAATGATAAATATAAATAATTTTGTTAATATACGGGAGGAAAATAAGTGAATGTAAATTTGAAAAATATAGAAAATATGTTTAAGAATAATATAAACAAAAAAAGAAGCTAAAACCTAATATAACTCAAATATTATTATTTAGTATAATGTAATATGGATGAATAAATATCTAATAACTGCTATTAATAATTTCATTAAAAAAATTCAATTCAAAATCCCATTATTTTATTAAATATATCAATTTCGAGGGATTAAGGATATTATAAAGGGGATTATTTTAAATAAGATGATATTTTTTGAATCTAGAGTTTTCTATTTATTGGTGAATAAATATATATTGTGTTTCTATGAAATATTCTCCTCTAACTTATAATGAATTAATTTTTATCTATAACATACACTATTGGTTTCTACAAAATTGGGAATGAAATATGATACTCAATATTTCGTTCAAATATAATTCCGTAAATTTTATAATGAAATTGGAATTTTTTAAACCAATGTTGTGTTGAATATCACTTCAACACACAAAAAATTTAGTGAATTTAATAATAGTAATTCTTGAATTTATTATTTCAATTTTTTGAATGTTCATACTCCACATATTTTTTATTCCTGTGTAGGAGGATGAGAAGGATGTATCAATTTTCATTTGGATAACATTTAAAGAAATTAGGGAGGCCATAATCAATATATATCAAGGATAATTGATATATTTTCATGGTATAAAATTGTATTCCATTAATCTCTTGAAGGAAATCATGAACTGAACTCAGTTTGAGTGATTCCCTTCTATATTAAAATATAATTAGAATTACTCTATAACAAGCTAATAAATTTATAGCAGGAATAAATGATGAATATAATTGACGATATAAATAAATAAAAGGGAGAGAATAAAAGTTATTAGTATGGAGAAAAATACATGGGGTTTTAGTGTAAAAAAGTCTTATTAAGGGACACATTTCAAGATATGATCCATCAAATCGTGAATCTACTGATGTTAAAGTTAATATCTCTTACATGAAAACTATTTTACTCAATTTTGGTTGATAAATAATTTTATAGGTTCTATGTAAAATAATTTGAATGAATGACAATGTGAAAATATTCTTCCAAGAATTAAAAATGAAAAAGGACCACTCAGGTTATATTATTAATTTCAATGTACTTGATATAACCATATAAACACATAATGATTTTTTAGAGGAGGAATACAACTTGGACGAAAAACACAAAAGGGACAAACACCTATAATGAAGGAGTTTGTGGAAAAGTATTTTCTCATACTCCAAGATATTAAAAAACAACTATAATTTCATATATTGAATATGTAAGACCACTCCATGTCATTCTAAATAATGTATTCATGATAATGATAAAAATGTAGATAAAAATTTTATCATTAAAAGTATAATTATTGGATGTAGAAATATATTTTGATTTTTGTATGATAAAAAAGTCTGAAATGAATAGATTTAAGTATACTTATATTCTAGGATTATATTCTAAAAATGATTTCCATATATAAATTTAATTTTTCCCATATTAATACTTTGGTAATAACCAAATATTTATTGATTTAGATGGAAAATAAATAACCAAATATATATTGGAATATTGAACGTTCACCCATCACCATATTTAATTTATCATTTATATTATAGTAAAAACATTCTAATGGAGTATGAAACATTTTTTTCATGATATATAGAGGGGGTTTCTTGAGAACATCATGGGTAAATTCTCAGTTTATGTTAAATTTTTACAGGTTTTTCTCCATATGATTGATTTAGTAAAAATATGATTGATGGAAAGTTACTAATATATAATTGGTAAATGTTATATTTATTCATATATGAATGATTTTCTTTTTAGTTTTATAATTTCATATATATACATCATTGTTGAATTATTAAGAATGATGGGTTTTCCTCCTAGGGATTCCTAGGGTTTGAGTTTTCTCGCCCGATCGGCTTCGGCGGCTCCGTCTTCATCGGTTCAGTTTCTGGTTTTCTTCCTCATCGTCATCGGGTCCAGTGACAGGGGCTCGGGATTCCTAAGGTGTGAGTTTTCTCGCCCGATCGGCTTCGGCGGCTTCGACGTCACCGGTTCAGTTTCTGGTTTTCATCCTCTTCGTCTTCGGTTCCAGTGACAGGGGCTCGGGATCCTCCATTCCAAGCCGTTCCCTGCGCCTCTTTCCTCTGGTTCTCCTTGTCAGCTACCGGACTCCGTTACCGGCGTTTCGTAGGAATTCGGGCTTCATCCCCTCGAATTCATCTTCAGACGCATTTCTAGGTCTTCAAGCTGCCCTGCAGATTTTCCCGTCCCCCTGTTTCTTCATCTGTGCCAGATCTGGGAAGGGGAAGGCTGTTTCGAAGCTCTCACTACAACGCGGTGAATCGTGAAGCACAATTCGCGAAGGGTTCCCCGATCTTCGAAGGTGCGGTGGTTCCCCGGGGCGCGGAGGACGTGGACGTGAAGAAGAATTCTTCGGCGTGCAAATGGGAGCATCTCGCAGCCTGGCCGTTTCTCGAAGCGCGAGGGGACTTGCGCGAGACCTTCCGGTGTTACCTCGCGCACCACTTGGATAGGGGACTTCCGCACGGGGACTTGCGCGAGGGGACTTGCGCGAAGGAAATCATCGCGCAGGGCTGGTTGTGAAGTGAGGGGACTTGCGCGCGGGGACTTGCCGGTATGAGGGGACGTGCGCGCGGTGTGAGGAGACTTGCCGGTGTGAGGGGACTTGCACGCGGGGACTTGCGCAGGGCTGGAAATCATCGCGCAGGGCTGGTTGCGTGAGGGGACTTGCGCGCGGGGACTTGCCGGTGTTACTTCTGTTTCGCCAACCCCTCCCTAGGTGATTTCGTGGCGTCAACAAGGAGACGGATCTGTTGAACGAATGGAAGAACCTCACGTTGACAGACAAAGAAAAAGAGCCACTTGCAACCCGTAGAAATGAAGACAACACTTTGACAAAACGTATGGCTTTATTAGTGGTCGGAAGACTGGCTACTGAGGCACCTTTTAATCTAAAGGCCCTCAGGACCACTCTTCAAAATCTTTGGAAATTGGAAGCTGGAGTAGCCATCCGGGAAATTGAGAACAAACTTCTTGTTTTTGAGTTATTCAGCGATAAAGACAAAGACAAAGTCCTCAGAGGACGACCTTGGTCCTTTGACAATCATCTCATCCTGATGGAGGAATTTAAAGGGGGTGACGAGATTCAGAATTGCACACTTACCCGATCCCCGTTCTGGATAAGAATTAAAGGAATACCGTTCCATGGGAGATCAACACATGTGATGAAAGAAATTGGAGACCGGATCAGACACTTCCTAGAATGGGATTTCTCAGACCCAATACAATGGGGCCCCTGGGTTCGAATAAAGACTGAGATCGATGTGTCTAAACCCTTAATGCGAGGTATGTTCCTAAAAATTGATGATTCCAACACCTGGATCTCGTTCGAATTCGAAAAACTACCAATCTTATGCTTCCTTTGCGGACGTATCGGCCACATGGAGAAAGCGTGTGGGGAAAAGCCAGAGAATTCCACCGAAAATATTACCTTTCAATACGGTCTGTGGCTCCGGGCCAAAACACACAGAGAGGCATATATCCCTGAGGCGGAGAGACAAATTGATCGGGACCGTCTCATTGCAGCCCATCTAAGGCGACAAGAATCTGAACAACCTTCTATCATAAGGATGGGACCACCTGTCTTCCCTAAAGAACCCCCGGCTGAGCTTAGGGGAAATGGAAACGCATCCCAAGAGATTATCATCAGATGTAATGATGGGGATCGGCAAGACAGTCACCTGATTCAGGGTATCACAAAATCCGACTTCGCTTTAACTACACCGAATTTAACGTTCCTTACTTCAACTGGGCCGTTACCTAAACCAAAAGAACCTCCAGAGAAATTTCTGAGGCAGAAACATGTTTACTTGGATCCGCCTGAAGCTGAGCAGAGTCCAAATCGGTTCCCAACTGATGCCCTTCTGCAAGCCGATTCTGGGATGACTGAAGCCTCACCTTCAGGACATGTTACTCGTAGAACCTGGAGAAGGGCACGTGGCGGTGGTAAAGGCGATTGTCCAGGGAATCCCAAACCAGGAGATCTGAAACGGCAAAGCGAGTCCAGTGGTATGCACACCAGTCTTCCCAAAAGGAGGAAAGCATCAGGTACGTCATTAACCCCACAAGAGACAAAGGCGGAGGCGGGTCAGGCCCGGCCCCGCCTAGAGCAATGATTGCTTTATGCTGGAACTGTCGTGGGCTTGGCAACCCACGAACGGTTCGTATGTTCCAGCGCCATTGCGCTCAAAGTCGCCCTGATATGGTTTTCCTGTCCGAAACCATATTGGAAAACAAGGACATCACAAATCTTGCCGTAAAATGCGGTTTCCAAGGTTGTTTCCCGGTTCCCCGACAGGGTCATTCAGGGGGATTATGTCTGCTCTGGAAGGATAATGTCGATGTTAGGCTCCTGTCTTTTTCCCAGCGCCATGTGGCTGCATCCATTTGTGATCCCCACAACCCCACCTAGACTTTTGTGGGATTCTATGGCTGGCCCTCCCAGTCTGAAAAGTGGAAATCTTGGGATCTTCTTTGCAAACTCCGTCGTGATATGCCAAGCCCCATTCTGTTTGGAGGGGACTTTAATGAGATCCTTTTCCAGAAGGAGAAAATAGGTGGAGCTATGCGCTCCTCGACGTCTATGTATGATTTTAATGATTCTATCCTTAAGGCAGAGCTGATGGACCTGGGTTACACGGGTAATCCCTTCACAGGGTTCCGAGGCAGATATGATGGAACTCGAATCGCTGAACGTCTGGATAGATTCTTTGGCTCAATGGACTGGATGAGCCTCTTCAAAATGTACCATATCAGACATCTCACGTTAAACTGCTCGGATCACTGCCCAATTGTCATTAACTGTACCCATAATGAGCACGTTACTAGTTCCAGGAAACCATTCAGATTCGAAAGCTTCTGGTCAAAAGATCCCGAGTGCGAGGCGGTTATTCGTACAGGCTGGAAGAATGGGCAAGAGGATCTGAGAACCAACCTTCTCCGAGTGGCATCTAATCTGAAGACATGGAGCTACTCTAAATTCTGTCATCCGGACCGGCAATGCAATTTTCTTGAAAGGAAGATTGGCTATCTTCTTAGAAAACCCCCGTCTAGCAGCATTCTCTCCAAAATAAGTGAAACCCAACGAGAGCTGGATGTTGCCCTGCGCAATAAGGAAGGTTTTTGGGCTATGCGAGCGCGTGATATTCATATAGCAGAAGGGGATGCTAATACCTGTTATTTCCACCAGAAGGCTTCAGCAAGACGCCGAAAAAACTTTATTTCTGGCATTCTAAATTCAGATGGAAGTAAAGTGTCTGACACAGGGGGAATCCAAGAAGCATTCCTGAGCCATTTTCAAAAACTCTTCTCTGTAGGCCATTCTTACATTTCTCCTGAGATTGAGGACTGCATCAAACCTGTGATTTCTGACGATATGAACAGACAACTTTCTAAAGATGTGACGAATGACGAGACTCTTAAGGCCTTAAATCAAATCCACTCTATGAAAGCCTCAGGACCAGACGGATTCCACGCCCTCTTTTTCAAGAATTACTGGCACATCATTGGTCCAGACTTTGGCAATCTAATGCGGGATATTTGGGCAGGGAAAACGGACCTGTCTTCTCTTAATGAAACTATTCTTACACTCATTCCCAAGATGAAAAATCCGCAAGGGGTGTCGGACTTTCGACCTATCAGTCTGTGCAATGTCTCGTATAAGATCTTCTCGAAGATCCTGGCGAATTGGTTGCGTCCTTGGCTACCCGACGTCATTTCAGAGAACCAAAGCGCTTTTGTGGCAAAAAGGTTAATCACTGATAATGCCATTATTGCTCATGAAATTTTCCATTCCATGAAAACACGTACACGAGCGAAGAGAGGGATCATGGCGTGGAAATTGGATATGGCTAAGGCCTATGATAGAGTGGAATGGAACTTCCTCGAATTTGTGATGCTCAAGATGGGTTTCTGTACCAAATGGATTGCCATGATCATGCAATGCGTCTCGTCAGTTTCCTTTTGTATTAATGTCAACGGGGTGCTCACCCGAGGCTTCTCCCCATCCCGTGGGCTTCGCCAGGGAGACCCTCTTTCACCCTTCCTTTTTATTTTAGTGGCTGATGTGTTTTCTAACCTCCTTTCCAGGGCATCCTCGCTTTCCATAATTCATGGGGCGAAAGCGTGTCGCAAGGGCCCTCCGATATCCCACCTCTTCTTCGCTGATGATTGCCTTCTTTTTTCTCGAGCTACCCCTAATGAGTGTACTGCAATCTGCCAGGCGATACAACAGTATGAACGAGCTTCAAGAAAAATGATCAATCAGAGTAAATCAGAAATTTCTTTCAGCTCTGGAGTTCCCCAGCCGAAAAGAGAAGATATCTACTCTTTAGCACGCATTCCTGGGGTCGATAAGAACCAGAAGTATCTTGGGCTCCCGACAGTGGTTGGACGGTCAAAGAAAGAAATCTGTTCATCTATTGTGGATCGAATTGAAAGAAAAATACAAGGTTGGACCCCTAAAAAAATCTCCAAGGCCGGCAAGGAAATCCTCATCAAGGAGGCACTTCAATATGTCCCCAGCTATTTGATGTCTATTTTTAAACTCCCTGACGTGGTGCTTTCAAAGATTCAATCCAGCACATCTAACTTCTGGTGGGGACGAAAGGACGGAAAAAATAAAGTCCATTGGATCGCCTGGTCTGCTCTCTGTCAACCAAAATCTGAAGGCGGAATGGGTTTCCAGGACCTTTCTCTTTTTAATGATGCTTTGCTGGCTAAACAAGGTTGGCGTATGATTAATAACCCATCATCCCTATGCACGCGTGTTCTCCGGGCTAAATATTTCCCACATAAGGATTTCTTGGATTCCCATCTTGGCTATCGACCCAGTTTTCTCTGGAGAAGCATTTGGGGCGGTCGTAATCTACTGAGGAAAGGACTAGGCTGGAGGATTGGGAATGGTCTTACGGTCAAGATTTGGACCGATCCCTGGCTTATTGATCAGACAGGCACAAAGGCGTCATCCCCTATTTATCCAGGATCCGAACATGCCACAGTCTGTTGTCTTTTTGATGATCAAGGGGCGGGATGGTGTCTGGAAAAACTCTTCTCCTGGTTTAATGAGAGGGATAGGAGAATTATTCTGAGTATTCCCTATGTGTCAGATGCAGGGCCAGATCATCTCTACTGGACAAACGACAGCTCAGGCGAGTATACAGTGAAAGCTGGCTACCGGCGAGCTCTTTCTGCTCAGATTTCAGAAGGAGATGCGAGGCCCTGGACATCAATTTGGAAGCTTAATGTTCCCCCTAAAGTTCTATTTTTCTGGTGGCAGGTGTGTACTGGTATCCTCCCAACTAAGAGCCTCCTTGTCTACAGACACTTTTCAAACGACAACTCATGCCCTTTCTGCCCTTCTGTGACTGAATCCCCTTTCCATGCTCTTATTCAATGTCCCGGGGCTCAGGAGGTTTGGAATGGCTGGGTATCAACTATAGAGTTGTTCCCGGACACCGCCTCAGATCTTACATCTCTCCTGATGCGATGGTGCTCCTCCTTTTCTCCGGCTAAAGCAGGCGCCCTGTGCATTTTGGCTTGGATTATCTGGGATAGGCGGAACGAGGCCATTTTCAATCATGTACGGAGGCCCCCCAGATTTTGGATTGACCGGGCATTGTCATGGATTTCGGTATGGCAGAACCACCCTGAACGAAAAAGACTTTTCACCCACCCTCCTCTTCCCCAACATTGGTGCCCCCCACCGGAAGGGATTTTTAAGATCAATGTGGATGCCTCTCTCCCTAAGGATGGCCCAGTTGGACTAGGTTTACTGGCCCGAGACAACCTGGGAAATCTTATCGCTGCCAAATACGAAGCACGTTATGCACTTTGGGAGCCCTCAGTCGCGGAGGCCGCCGCCATCCTTGCTGGGTTAAACTTCACAAAAGTTCGCGGTTGGGATTCCATTCCCATCGAATCCGACTGTCTAACTGTAATCAATGCCATCAATCTCACTGACGGCGGGCTTCAACCTTTCGGTCCCATTATCCGGTGTATTCACTCGCGGAGACAAGGCTTCAATTCTTGCAATTTCTCATTTATTAGAAGGGAAGCAAATGAAGCCGCTCACAAGATGGCAGGCATTGGCCCTCCTTACGAGGATTTGCTTTGGTTCAATCATTTTCCATCGTGGTTATGCTCCTGTATTTCTGCTGATCTCCATCATTAATGGATCCGTCTTATTTTGTCAAAAAAAAAAGAATTATGGTTTCAAAAGTTATACATGATCTAATAATATTAACAGGGAAATAGAAATTTACTGGTCAAATAATATTACTCTACTTCATTGTAAAAATATTCTCCATGATAGAGAGGCCTCCAATACAGATTTTAATAATTGGTGTTCTGTATAATATTAATTATTTACTGAAGATTAAAATTTTTAATTCAATTATTAATTTTGTGTCTTCCATGATGACGAAATATAATAATTATTAGAGTTTTATTGAGTATATGTTTGGAGAAAGTGATTTTTTTGTATATTGATAGCTATATGAGGTATGAAAAATCATTTAAAATATCTATTTCGGAATAACCTCATTCAATTATTACACGATCAAGATGTCTATTATTGGGAATTAATATATTATAGTGGTTGATTTTTTTAAAAATTTTATCTCATATTTTGATGTTTATATTTGTATTTCCTATTTAGGTAATGTCAGTATTTCATATATAATGGAAGAATAATTTTTTAATTGACTTTAAAACTAGATAATTTGTATTTCACAAATGATAAAATCAGGATCATAGTCAAAATGTTATTCTTGTATTTGAAAACTGTTCATTTATCAGAGTTATTATTTCATATTATTATGGATATGGATGAGATAGAAATTGAAGAGGAGTTATTTCAAGAGAATACATTTTATGATGATACAAAAGCTTTCACTTGGTTGTTTAAAACTAAAAATAACATGTAAATTTTTATATATATCAACAACCCATGTACCAAAAATGAAATAAATTCTTTGTCGAGTTGCCAAATTATTCTTTATAATATATTAATAATCCTGAAAATTTTTAAAATACTACATTAGTATTGGGTTCTTTAATATGATATGAAGATAATTTTTATTATTTTTCCTTTATAAAATTGGATAAGATATGATTGAGTTGATATAAGAATAGAGACTATTTTACAATATTGATTCTTTTTTAGTGTTATTAAAATATATTCTTCAGAATTAATGAGAGGTAATGATTGATACCAATAGATTATAAATTTTTTAATACTTAATTAAATTCATCAACACAAAATTAATAAAGTTGTATCATATATAATATAAAAGAATTGATCTCATGGTTCCCATAAAACACCTTTATATATATATATATATTTGGTTAGTGGAAAACATTACAAAACATGGTGTATCATTGGACACATTTAATAACATTAAGAACATTGTGATCATGTCTATAAGTAATAATAAATACTTTCAATTATGAATCATTTGAAAAATAAAAAGTGAATAAGATAGACCAAAATATAATTACTTTTTGTATGATTTTTATAGAGATGAAAACATTTTTTATAAAAATATTAAACATCATCATCGAGTAATATGTGTTAATAAATAAATATATATATATGAAATAATAAATATGTATAATATTATATGATCAAATTAGAAACTTTAGAAAAAAATCATTTAGGATTCTTTAGTGGTATACCTACCCATTTTAAGATAACAAGGAGTACGAAAAAATTTACGCAAGCTAATGGGAAGAAATTAAGACATATATTTGGTATAAAAAAATTGATCCTTTTTGATATGATAAACATACACATTATCCTAATATAAAACAAAAATAAGGCATTATTTTTATTTGTGTGAATTAAAATAAATATAAAGTTATTAATGTGAGAATAATATGATTTAAAATGAAATAACAATATAATTTAAGGACCAATGATTCAATTTCTGAGCATTAAAATAAGGGGACTATGTATTAATATTTAATTCAATAATGAAATTGTTTACAGTTAAATTAAAAAAATCATTGGATGAGATATTTCATAGTTATTAAAGAACATTTTAATGGAATTAATGAGATCCCAAGGGACCGAGAAACATGTTTCATCATTTGTGGAAAATGATTGGTGATTGAAATTGAATATTATCTTGCGGGAATCATTTTTGTATTCAAATATGATTTATTGATGAAACATTATGTTCATTTACTGAGATTATAAGAAAAATTTATTTGGATTGAACGAAATTAAAATTTTAAAACTGAAAGTATATTATTTCATTAATGAATTTTTATTATTTTCCATTTTTCATACATTGAATTTATAATAATACATATTTCATGGAACCCATGATAAATGTATCATTTCATCTAAATATCTATAGAGAACTGAATTATACGAAGATATAGGGTAATTTCTTGAATTAATGTGGGAATTAAAACAATGGGATATTTTTATGGAAAAGGGAACCATGGAATTGTTCATTGTTTTCCATGCTAAGAATAAAAGGATTTCATATGGAGAATCGAGTCTCCCTAAAACAATATTACTCCAGTATCATTTCTATTACTTATTTCCTATTTCAAAAAAAATACATGGGAAATATTCTATCATCGTTATAATGGGGTTATATTATCATATAGATAAAGAACACCTATGAAACCATGAGCATGTCACTACATGCGTTGTTCCTTTTTTCCATTACCCCTTACAACTAAAAAACATTACCTACACCACCCCAATTTCAATCAAATCATATTACTCTACCAAAACAATGAATCCATATCCCAATACCACCATTCTATAAATAATTAAATCCATTGATGATAAGGATATTTCATTCATCTATAAAAACAACCATGTTTTAATTATACTCCATATCATATTTTTCTTATATCGTTGTATAATTATGGAATGTAGATAATTGTTTCCTAACCTGTTTACTCATAGAAATATGTTTTTTCTACATAACCTAACCAATACTAATACCATTGGAAATTTAATGATACATTTAGAACTATTAATCGACCCACCCAATCCCAATCCCCCATTCCCAACATAAACAATAACACCGATTTTCAAATTCCAATGAAATTTCCATCTAATAATATAAAAACCAAATTTTATAAAAGAAATATATATCTAAAATTTATAGAGGACACAAAGAAATTTCAACTCAATTTCAAATATTATATATTGGTCATTCATTTGATTCCATTTCACATTGGACTCAAGGTAAAAGTAGTTATTTTTCACAAAACACATTATAAAATCACGAACCCCACCATTTCAAACACATTCTATTAGATTTAATAGTGAATTTTATTTAAAATACAAATTTTTATTTCTATGTTGAAATTTATATTTAACAATACATAGTTTACTACCAAAATGATAATATATGGTAAGTCCAAAACACACATCTTCTTTATCCCAAAAAACACTATCTCCCCGCTATCTTTCCATAATATCACCTCATAAATATAAACTATTAACACATTTCACATATTTAAAACGTAAAAATCCCACAAATATTTAAATATGATCCAAAAAACATAAAATCATCCACATATCACTGTAAAATTATTTCAACTAACCACTCAATCCTTCAAACACTTTCTTTTAGAATGCATCTCCTCACTATTTCACACAAACAACCACCATGATTTGTTCCTCCAATAAAAATAAATTTATTTCATCTGATTGTGTCACATAAATTAAATATTTTAAAGGTATTTTTTTTAATTAATATCAATCCATTCTTTGTTTTTGGGGTTTCCAAAATTTTTATGGAGGAATAGATGAGTTTTCTTGAATTGGGCCAAACCATGAGCCAAATTCCAGATTTGAAAATAAATTTTGTTTCTTTTATAACATTTTCATTTTTCAATATTTCTCATCCCATTTAATTCTTATATGGCCTCCACTGACCTTCTAACACCACCATTTAAAACTGGTGCCTTTAGAAATCCATAATAAATGGGTATATGGGTTTTTATTTTAGGGATTGGGTCTGCCCAGAAGCCCAATTCCAGTTTTAAAAATAAAATCTATTTAATTAATAACATATTAAATTTTAATTATTTTTCAGAGATTCCAAGTCTCACCCATTACCATTTAACCCGTCGGCATGCCCAACCCACCTCCCCCTATTTGGAGCTATTCATCATCGCGATTGAGTGATGAAATTATTAGAGTTTCTAAAATCGGCACGATTTGAGGAGGTAAGATATTTCTATCACAAATCTCTCAATTATTACTAATTTTCTCCATTATACTTCTTAAATGACCTCCTCATACTTCAAAGAAATTAATTGAAGTTTTTACTGTTTTAAATATCATCTACTAGTGTATTTGGGGCAATTCTTCAAGATCCATCAAATAAGTGAGTCTCTTTGATTCCTCTAACAAATTTCTTAGGGTTTCATTCTATTTCATTGGAGTTTCTTCCCATTTCCTTGAAGTAACAAATAAAAAGGAGGTAGGGTATTGAAAATAGGGTTTTACATTGTGTTTTTTTGACCAATTTTGTGGTTTTATGTTTGTTCTAAGTCCATCTTGGTTCGTAGGTGGTGCGACTTGATTTTCTCTCATTGATTCAGGGGTTTCAATTACATTGGTAGGTTATTCCACTTTTTATGTAGTCATTGTGACATAGATACTATGTTTATTATGTTTTTATGTTTAACCCACTGATTTGGTATAGAAAAAATTGTTTTTAGTGGTGTTTGTAATGCAAGTGAAATTTAAGGGCCAATTTCATCTGAAATTTGTTTTTTTCATATAAATATTTTATTGTTTCATTACGGGCTGCCTATTATTTATTTATATGACCTTATTTAACTGAATTAGTTCTATAAATAATGTTTTAAATGTTATTATTCTTTGGTTTTATTTCTGAAATTTGTTTGGGTGACGTTTTTTAAGAAAACAGTTTTTGAGTACCCATTTGGTGTTGAATTGGGTGTTTTACATGGGTATTCTATGCTATGATTATTGGGAATGTGTTAATACTCATTTAATGAGTTTAAAGAAAATTTCAGGATGTTTTGGACTCTATTTCTAAAAATATGAGTATGAATATGGTGTTTAGGTGGGGTTTTCAATGAGTTTTGGGTGCAAAACAAGGAATGATTTGGACAAGTTGTTTTATTGAAACTCAAAGTGTTTTGTTTTGTGTTTTAAATGTTATAAAATGTTTTTATCTACTATAATTTTTATATGTGAAAATTAGTGGTGTTTTATATGAAAATGGATATATGTATAATTCTGAAATTTTTTGAGCACAAAGGGGGATGCCCGAGTACCTAGGTTGAGCGGATGTGTACTAGTATGGCGAGTAGACAAGATAGGTTTTGTCCCTCTTTCACCTAGAATTTGTATAACAGAAACTCTAACTGAACTATGTGGATTATTATTAGGGACCACTAGGTTATGGGTATGTTCTCTACTATTGGATCATGACTTAGAGCAGAATTTACTTTGGTTACATTATAACGAGGTATGAAGTACATGGGGCCTGAGACTATCTAGTGCCTAGGGGTGTTCCTGATTTTGTTTCTCATTATGTTTGATGTATTTTAGAATTTATTGGGGTGTTTTTGGATGTAATTTTTAGTATCTTACATTTCTATTTAAATGTGTGAACATTCATAAAAATTTATCTTCAAAACTGTTTTCATTTGAAAGTTGCATTTTTTGGATTTTTTCAGTGCTTTTCTTTGCATAAAAAATTGATTGATTTTTCACATTGTATTGAATGATATTTGGAATCATTGGGTGGTATCCTATTTGGTTTAGTCTCACACCCATCCTACACCCCTTGGGTGTAAGTAGACTAGGTTATGTTTGACTCAGGTAAAGGAAAGGCTAAGGGTGATGGCAGTTTAGGGTGTTAGTCTCCATTCATGGGGAGGAGTTATGGAGACGGCTTGGGGGTGATCACCCGATGTCATATAGAGTCCATGGGGCTATTTTGTTAATGTTTTATTGTGTCTTTGGACCTTTTTTATTTCCTTTGAACTTATGTATTCTGTTATGGAATTTTATAAAAACCTTGCTGGTATGAATTTTTCATATTCATTTTATCAAATATTTTTGATGTTTTTTGTATATATATTCAGGAAAATATTTCCCAAACCATGATAAATGATACCTGGGAACTTTTTCCAGCCCTTGGGGATACGAAACTCCCTTTTGGACTTGTCATGGGCTGGGTTTGGTGCCGGTATTAGTGGTGACCAGATTTGATCCGTGACAAAATTGTATCAAAGGGGGATAATGTTTATCAGTTATATTAATATTTTGGGATGAGTCAGGATAGATAAAAGCTAGGAATGTCGGGGCTTGTGGTTTTGGTTGTGAGTAGGCTATCTGGACCACACCTCTCATGGATGAACTTGAGTCACTAGGGGATGTTGGAATTTATGGATTGACTTCACTTCCAGGTGAGACGTGTGGGCTGCAGACCACACGTGGACATCATGAGATGGTGGAGTAGTTGTTTCTTTTATTACAGGAATGTGTTTAGATTATTTATAATTGTTTTATATGATAATTTTTTTTTCAGAATTGTGGTATTGATTATTGTTTTGTGATTGTTGCATTTTTTTAGAAACATGCCTCCCCAGAAGTCTCCCAAGAACCCTCAGGATGAAGCATGAGAGAGTTCTCCCACACCGAATGATCAAAGGATAGTTGAGGCTGTGGGTTGATCTGTCCAACCTCTGCGATAGGGAACAAATCATGATCCTATTCCTACGAGGGCAAAAGAGACAGTTCCTGGAAAAGATAACGCTCAGAAGTTTTTGAAAAACAATCCCCTTACCTTCCGAGGCAGCTCAAAACCCTATGAACCAGAGGAATCAATCGAGAAGATCAATCATGTGTTTGAGTTCCTGGTAACATCCGAGGTGATCGGGGTGATGTTTTCCAAATTTCTGTTGCAGGGTCCCATTCCTAAGTGGTGGGAGTTAGTGCTTCAGACTGGGAAGAATGAGTTGATGCGCAGGGGAGATTTCAAGACTGTCTTCAATGAACAGTACTGCCCTGAGTTGTTGGATTATGATATATTTAGAGAGTTCACGGAACATGTTCAGGGGAATCTATCTGTGATGGAGTATGCCAACTATTTTGCTGAGTGGGTTCGATATGCTCTAGAAATTGTATCTAATGAGCAGGCGAAGGCCCAGAGGTTTGATAATGGTTTGCGACCAGAGATATACTCCCAGGTGTTCATGTTTAAGCTGAGGACCTATGCTGAGGTCGCAGATCGGGCGTGCATAGTGGAGATTGATAGGAAAGGAAGGGATGGTTTCTGTGGTTCAGTATCAGCAGTGGGAAGTGGCAGCTCCTCAGTGATGAAAAAGAAGCAGGAGGATCATGTGAAGAAAAGAGGAGGCAGTTCTGGGCACTATTACTAGTAGTTTTCATCTGCGGCTTCTGATGCGAGATCGGTCATGTGCATCCAGTGTGGGAAGACCGGTCATATCCGACTAAAATTTCCACTTCCTCTGAAGCCTTGTTACACGGGTGGAGTTACGGGGCATTTGAAGTGTTTCTGTGGTGTGGCACATCCACTTCCGAGTGGGGCAGGTTCATCGGCTTCAAGATGAGTTCCAGAACTGTATGAGCTGTCAAGTACTAGTGGATCTTGATTTGGAAGTCGTGGTTGTATGGATGGGTCATCTTCTGGGTTGATCCAGTTCAAGGCACATCCATAGACTAGCATCCATCCTCAGGCAGATTCTGGACATCTCCATGCAGTGGATAAGACACCAGCACGATCAGAGGCAGGACTGTAGAAAGTTCAAGGTAGCATTCTGATCTCATCTTCTATATCTACTGCTCCTTTTGATTCTAGAGCCTCTATTTCAATTATTTCTACCAATTTTATGTATATGGTAAATTATCCAAATGAGTTGATGTCTGTCGCGATGGAGATGGTGACACCACTGGGAAAGAAGAAGGAGAAGGGTCTCAGGTGCCTGTCGTGTGTACTTTCTGTGTCAGGGGTCGAGATGGTGTGGTACCTCTTGGTATTATATATGGACCCTCTTGACATCATTATTGGGATGGATAGTCTAGTACACTTCCAGGCACATATAAATTTCTACAGGCCGCGAGTGAGTTTCACGACACCTAATGGGAGTCGTCATGTTTTTCGGGGAGAATGGGATCCTCGGTCAGGTCTTTTAGGACCTCCAATCCCAGAGTTGGGAAGTCTTAACTTCATTTTGTTGTCACTCATGATAGAGGATTATGGTATTTACTCTGGAGGATCACTACCTCATGTATTGAATGAGTTTCCATATGTATTCCCGGATGATTTCTTTGGTTTTCCCTGAGAATGGGATGTGGAGTTTTCGATTGATTTTGCACCGGGAACACAATTGATATCTCTTACCTCTTATTGAATGGCCCACAACGAGCTTAGGGAAAGAAAGATACATCTGTACGACATAGAATCCAAACGATTCATTCACCCAAGCATCTATCCTTGGGTTGCTACTATTTTGTTCGTGAAAAAGGCTCTCGGATCCCTCCGGTTGTGCATTTACTACCGGAAGATGAATAAGGCAAAAATTAAGAAAAAATACCCTTTGCCTATAATAGATGATTTGTTCGATCGGTTGAAGGGGTAAAATTGGTTCTAAAAAATAGATTTGGGGTTCAGGTTATCACCAGCATAGGGTGAAGGAGTCAGATATCCCTAAGAAAACCTTTTGAAGCAGGCCCAACCACTATGAGTATTTGGTCATGCCCTTCAGATTGACCAATGATCCAGTGGTCTTTATAGACATCATGAACAGAGTTTTTATCATTATCTAGATTCATTCATTGTGGTGTTTGTGGATGACATTATATTATACTCTGTATCTAAAGAGGAACACGAACATCACTTGAGGATCATTTTGGGTATATTACGAGATCACCGCCTCTATGAAAAGTAGTCAAATTGCACATTTTGGATCAGGGAAGTGAGATTTCTTGGGGCATGTGATATTTGAACAAGGGGTTTCAGTGGACCCCAATAAGATTAGTGTGGTTATGTCATGATAGAAGCTGGAGAATGTGTTCAAGATCATGAGTTTCCATGGCATGGCTGGTTATTACAGGTGATTTGTTTGGGATTTCTCTTGGCTTGATTCACCGATGACTGTGCTCACCTGGAAAGGGGTGAAGTATATATGTGGTCTAGAATGTCAGGAATCAATCGCGGAGTTGAAGAGGCGGTTTACTACCACCTTTGTTCTGATTTTTCCTGAGGCCGTTATGGGTTATGTGGTCTATTATGACACTTCAGGTATGGGTCTTGGGTGCGTGCTTATGCAGGATGATCATGTGGTGGCGTATGGATCTTTCCAACTCATACCACATAAAAATAATTACCCGACACATGACATGGAGTTGTAAGTTGTGATGTATTCTTTAAATACATGGCATCACTACCTATTTGGGGAGAAGTTTGTGCTATTCTCTGATCACAAATTCTTATCCTATATCTTCTCACAGAAGGATATCAACTTGTGGCAGCATATCCAGATCGAGTACTTGCAGAGGTTCGACATTGACATGTCTAAACCCCAAGAAATGGAAATGTGGTGGCTGATGCATTGCGTAGAAGATTTTCTGTGTAGGATTTGAGGAATTCAAGTGATAAGTGGACATTGATGGGGATCTTCTCATAGATGCATTTGGAGACCAGGGAACACAGTGGAGGGGCATTATTGT
Organism: Viscum album; assembly: GCA_963277665.1. NCBI lineage: Eukaryota > Viridiplantae > Streptophyta > Magnoliopsida > Santalales > Viscaceae > Viscum > Viscum album. Next base: position 1,128,875,220 of record OY728131.1, read on the forward strand.
CATGCGCCCAGTTGAATCCCACTCTATTGGAGTTGATTCAGGGGACAACCAAGTGATGAGCTTTTTCAACTGTTGGAGCAGTTTCTGCATGGTTGGGAGACATCCTCAGATTGGTAGTCATCTCTCAAGGGAATATTGTGCTTCAATGTATGTTCAGTATTTTCTTTATCTCTGTGGAAGTTTTTGATGCATGATATCCACCAATATCAGTGGGTTTCCATCTAGGTTCCACTAATATGTATTGTGATGTCTGTCGGTTGTTTTGGTGGCCTGGTCTGAGACGGGACATAGAAGACATTATGTCGAGATGCTACACATACCAGAAGGTGAAAGCAGAGAACCAAAGTCCGTCTAGTTTTCTCCAACCACTACCAATTCCTACTAAGAAGTGGGACGTGGTCGCCATGGACTTTTTTGTTGGATTACCTCATACTACTCAGGGTAAGAATGCCATATGGGTGGTGATTGATCATTTGACCAAATCCACCCACTTCATTCCGATAAAAGATACAACTAATGTGGATAAGTTGGGCCATTTGAATCTTTAGAAGGTGGTCAGACTCCATGGAGTACCATTAGAAGTTTTCTCAGATAGAGACCCTTGCTTCACTTCTCAATTTTTGGAAGGCCATTAGAAGTCCATGGGGTATTAGATTAAGATGATCACGACATACCAACCTCAGACGGATGGTCAGATAGAGCGGGCGAATCCGATTTTGGAGAACATGCTTCATGTATGTGTCTTATACTTTAGAGGTTATTGGGGTAACCATTTGGGATTGGTTGAGTTTTCTTATAATAACAGTTACCAATCTTCGATTTGAATGGCCCCTATTTGATGTGCTCTACGGTTGGCCATGTCTGTCCCCCTATGTTGTGCTGAGGTAGGAGAGACTTCACTGTCGGGGCCGAGCCTTGTGCAGGATACTTCTGAGAAGGTCTAGTCGATCATGCAACAATTATTGATGGCTCAGAGTCATTATAAATATTATAATGACTGGAGGCATCATGACCTAGAGTTTTATGTGGGTGGCTGGTTATTCTTAAATGTGGCCCCTCGTCTGGGCCATTGTCAATTGGGGAAGCAAGGTAAGCTAATGTCATGGTATTTCAGGACCTTTGAGATCATCTAGAATATTGGAAAGGTTGCATATAGGTTGGATTTACCTTCTCAGTTTACATCCATCTAGTATGTCTTCCATGTCTCCCAGTTAAATAAGTACAACCCGGATATATCCCATGTGCTGAGTTGGGAAGAACTAGAGCTACAACATGACTTGTATATTATTAAGGGTCCAGTGAAAATAGTAGACTCCCAAGAGAAGTTCTTTGAAGCAAGTCTATTCTGTTGGTCCGGGTTCATTGGTAACATGGTAATGATAGACATGATACATGGGAGTAGAAGTCATGGGTTGAGGAAGAGTATCTATTTCTGATTTCTGATCAAGCTTGAGGTAGACTTTCCTAGATGGAATGTTTTCATGGTGGGGATAATTTTCACATACATGAAATATTCTAAAGGTAGTTTCATTTAATTTCAATTCATGCTTTGTTTTGGGGATTTCCCAAGCTTTTATGGAGGAATATATGAGTTTTCATGAATTGGGCCAAACCGCGAGCCCAATTGTAGATTTAAAAATAAACTGTGTTTCTTTAATAATGTTTTCATTTTTCAAAATTTTTCATCCATTCAAATTACTAAATTGGATCAATTGACATGTTAACACCAACATAACAATTTGGAGCCTTTAAAAATCCATAACAACTGTGTATATGGGTTTTTATTTAAGGGATTGGGCCTATCTGGAAGCCCAATTCCAGTTTTAAAAATCATATTTGTTTAATTGATAACTTATTCAATTTTAATGAATTTTTGGTTATCACAAGTCTCACCCAAGACATTGAACCCATCCACGCACCCAACCTCTCCCCCTTTGGAGCTCTTCTTCATCGTGATCAAGTACATAACATTATAGTGTTTTTAAAATCGGCCAGATTTGAAGAGGGATGTTCTTTCCATCATAACTCTCTCAATTATTACGATTTTTCTTCCATTCCAGTTCAAAAATGACATCGTCATCCTTCTTCGAACATCAGTAGAAGTTTTTACTATTATGAATTTTATCTACCAGTGTATTTTGGGTGATTTGTCAAGATCATTCAAGTAAGTGAGTCTCTTTCATTCCTCTTTAAAATTGCTTAGGGTTTTATTCTTTTTGATTGGGGTTTATTCCCTTTTCCATGAAGTAAAAAATAACCAAGAGGTAGGGTTTCAAACATAGGGTTTAACCTTGTGTTTTCATTTTCCAATTTTGTGGTTTTAGGTTTATTCTAAGTCCCACTTTGTGCATTGGTGGTGCGACTTGATTTTCGCACGTTGATTGAAGTGTTTCCATTACTTTGGTAGGTGATTCTTCTTTGTATGAAATCCATGTGACATAGCTACTATGTTTATTATGTTTTCATGTTTAACCATTTGATTTGGTCTTGAAAAAATTTGTTTAGTGGTGCTTGTAGTTCAATTGAATTTTAAGAGACAATTTCATGTGAAATTTGTTTTTTTCATATATATCTTTTATTGATTGATTAATTTATACCTTTTAATTATTTAGATGAACTTATGGAAATTTAATAGAGATAAAAATAATTGTATAAATGTTATTATTCTTTGGTTGTTGCGGAGAAATTTCTTTGGGTGACGTTCGTGAAGAAAATGGTTTGTGAGTACCAATTTGGTGTTGAATTAGGTGTATTACATGGGTATTCTATGCGATTATTATTGGGATTGTTTTATAACTCATGTAATTATTTTAAAGAAATGTTTAGGGTGTGTTTTTTTTGATAAATATGAGTATGAATATGGTGTTCAAGTGAAGGTTTTAAAGAGTTTTGGGAGCAAAAAAGGAATGATTTTGAGAAGTTGTTTTATTGAACCTCAAAGTGTTTTGTTGTGTGTTTTAAATGGTATAAAATGTGTGTAGATACTATACTGATTATATGTGACCATTATAGGTGTTTTATATGAAAATGGATATATTTATCATTATGAAATTGTTTGAGTACAAAGGTGGAAGCCCGGGTACCTAGGTGGGGAGGATGAGTACTAGTACGACTAGTTGACTGGATGGGTTTTGTCCCTGTTTAACCTAGAATTTGGATAATGAAAACTCTAACTGAAATATTTGGATTATTATTGGTGACCACTAGATTATGGGTATGTTCTCTACTAGTGGTTCGTGCATGAGAATGGATTTTACTATGGTTACATTACACCGAGGTATGAGGTACATGGGGCCCAAGACTATCTAGTTCCTAGGGTTGTTACTGAGTTCGTTGATCATTGTGTTTGTTGTATTTTACCATGTATTGGGCTATTTTTGGAAGTAATTTACAGTATCTAACATTAATATTTAAATGTGTGAACATTCTAAAAACATTATCTTGAAAACTGTTTTCAATTGACCGTTTCATTTCTTGGATTTTATCAATGCTTTTCTTTGAGTATTAAAACTGCTTTCTTTTTCACATTTTATCGCATGCCCTTTGGAATTATTGTGTGGTATCCTATTGGAATTAGTATCACACCCTAATTACAACCCTTGTGTGTAGGTATACTTGGTTATGTTTGACTAAGGAAAAGGAAAGGATAAGGGTGATGATGGTTCAGGTTGTAAGTCCCCATCCTTGGGGAGGAGTTGTGGTTATAGCTTGGGGGTGATAAACCCTTGTCAAGTGGAGTCCATGGGGATGTTTTGTTTCTATTCCACTATGTCTTTGGTCCTTTTGTATTTCATTTGAACTTATGTATTTAGTTCTGGATTTTTGTATAAACCTTGGTGGTATGAATTTTTCCGAATCATTTTATAAAATATTCTTGATGTTTTATGTAAAGATATTGGGGAAAATCATTCCATAACCAAGATAAATCATACATAGGAACTTGTTCCAACCTTTGGGGATGGGGAACTCCCTTCGAGCCTTGTCACAGGCAAGGTTTGGTGCCGGTATTGGTGGTGACCAGATTCGAATCATGACAGATTGTATTTATTAATTTGATGAATAATAATCTCCTTCACCAATAACTAATAATAATTCAATGTGCCTCAACGAATCATCTCCTAAATCCTCTACCATGTACCCCAAACCAATATATATTAATTTTAGATAGACCATAATTGTTTGTCATTATCTTTCCAAACCTAAGATATCAATATTAATATTTATGAACATATTATTATCTATGTTATGGATCAATTATATTATAACCATATCATTCCCCAACCATCCAAAAATGTATGGAGCTTTATTTTTAAAAATTATAAAAGAGGAATTGGAAGGGAAAATAGTTGTGTTTGATAATTTTTTTAAAAAATTATTCCAAAGTGTAATTAATCTAGAGTAAAAAATAATGGTCTTTTGACAAAAAATAAACATAGAGGTCACTGTTAATTTAATTAATATGATATATAGAGTGTTGGTACATATGTTTCTAGAACAATTACTACTACATAGTCTCTTTTATAGACAAGGGGTAAGATATATTTTATTGGATTCATATATTTATAGTGGAATGCAGAATTGAATTTGGGGATATTTGTTTCTTCTATAAAATATATGAGGTTTATGATATAGAAAACCCATTATAATTAGGTTTTCCAATATAGACTCTCCATTATATAAATTATGGCTTTTATAGTGGTTTTTATGTCATTAAGATCAGAGATTAATAAACCTTATTAGTTGGTGATGCATAAGGTACTCACCTATTCTTTATTTTCTTAACGAGATAACCATATTCTATTTATATTTTTGGATATTAATATTGTATAATATATCAAAAAAGTACCAAACCTTAATAAGTCCAATATTTTAGTTATCAATTATAAGAATATGAGGATTTTAATAAACATCATATTAATCGGTGGATAGTTTATCACAAGACAATACATGTATCTATAAGACATTGATTCATATTATACACCTACCAATGTTGAAAAATTTCAGTTTATCATCCTATAAAATATTTCTCGAATAGGAATGTTTACAAAGAATGGGAATTAATACATTAAATAATTTTACACCGAATTTTACGCCAATTACTATAATATAAAACAAACGCCAATTTTTTCTAGCCTTGGTCTAGTAAATAATTAAATATCTAAGAGTTACACATAAATTGTATCTCATGATTCCATTTTATGTCACGACCCATCCCCGGGGCCTGTGCCATGACTACCCCAAGCCAACCTTCCATAGGCCATGGGTTGGCGACTACCACTGGAAAAGGACTACCCCTAAAATTGGAATGCATTGAATTTAAACCTATAAAAACACAAAGCACAATAACACAATAAGATGAATTGACAATGTAGAACTCTGGTAGTAAAAGAGTGTACTGAAATAAAAGGATCAGGAATACAAGCCCAACTTAAAGGTAAAACTACAACTAAAAAACAGAAAAAAGCTCCTGGAATCTCCCACCAAGGATACTATAAGAATGGTATGTACAACAGATCTCCACTACTTTCGATGTTAGCCAATATCCTCTATGTAGCACCTGGTCCTAGCTCCCTTAAGTCTCAGCCATGCTGCTCGTCATCTGCACAAGACACAACACGGTGCGTGCGAAGCCCGTGCAGGGTTGAGCATAAAAATAACTTTAGGGACCCCAAGACCCCATAAGGTCTCTCATAACATCACAAAGGAAGACCAAAAGAATTATCTAAATCAGGAGGCACAAAGAAAAGACACAACTCAAAATCAGGTTAAGGTGAAGTATAGATGTGCATATGATTAGTCACAAAGCTAGATTATATTATTCTATCAAGAGGAACTGCTTCTTACTATATGGAGTCTGAACCACATAGGATCGATAGGTACTAACCCCCATAAGACCCACACAGGATTCGACCCGCCTAGAGTCGATAGGCAGTAACCCCCAATGACCCACTTAGGATCAGACCCAAACATGATCACAATGCGCTGACCCAAACTGGATCGCCGTGTACTGACCCACATAGGTTCAGTTTGCACTAACCCAGACATGATTGTTTTGTACTGGCCCAAAAATTATCTGAACCATACAGGAGTGGTTTTGATCCACAAAGGATCACTAGGTGCTGACCCACACAGGATGGCTCAATAAAAACCTCTGTATCATCTGTCTCTAACCACCGCCACACAGCCAACCACTGGATTCCCACTCATAGTATGCTTGATTCTAGGAGAAACACTCTTCAAACAACCAGTTTTATTTCAACCAGCACAAATTTCTATAAGGAAGAAACTCTATGATCTGTCACATCATAGGGGTTCCAACACAATAGAAAACCCGTCAATTGGATGCCCGGTCTGTAAGGTATCAGAACTTTTACGCACGGGGAATGATTGGATTCAGATTTGATCCAACCTGTTCATACTCCATCATTATACAAAACTCTTGTAGAGTATCTCAAAAGGAACATCTCACTCCATGTATCCCAATGCCGCAGACTGTTTGTCAAACAGACATTCAGTTCATTCGTTACAAGCGTTTCATTATTCAGTGATCGGTTGGGTCTGGGTCTGATCCGACTCGTTAAAACAGGCCTAAAAAATGGTTTCAGGGGTCTACTTAACCTATCCCCAGTCCGGCCTATTAATGGTTGGTTCAGTTCACTTGGTTCGGCCCAAAACTGTCAGCCTAGGTCGGTTTGCTGGTCCGGGTCGTGGTTCGCTCGACCGACCGGGTGGGACTCTACCCACTTGCTCTGGCTCACAGGTGGGTCCAACCCACAAGGAAGGGTCTAACACGATGGGTGGGTCTGGCCCATTCTTCCCAAAGTAATACCACCATCTCTGCAGGACCCGCAGTTGTAGGGCTGTTCTGCCAAGCTGGTGAGGAGCATCCCCACCGCATTAAACGGTCATCTGTTTGGCTAACCTGGTTTTTCTGAAGCAAAAAGGCACGAGCCATGATGCACCATCTTGTCGCGGCCTTCTTTCCATGGCCACTGCAATTTGTGGTTCCTGAAAATTCCATGGCGCACCGCCTTCCACCAAACACGATCAGTTTCTGTAGGTCTCCTCCGACCGCCACCGACATGGAGCACAGGGGGTTTCACCCACAGTTTATCGGATGTGCTTTGGTGCCAGTTCTTGGTGCCTTCTGTTCCAATGGCTCTCCCACGCTGGTGTCATCATTGCGTGACCCGCTATTTCGTGTTGCCACCAATATGAGAAAACTGACCCAAACAACGGAGCATGAGTCAAGTGGTGAAGTGTTAGGGACTTTTTCGTTAGGCATGCACCCTCCTCGTTAGTGTGATAGAAAGTGAGAAAGAATTTAATTCATCAATGAGAACTATGAAAAAAACACTCTCAGAAGAGACATTCACTACCAAATATTGATGGAACCCCCATCATCGTTGTCGTTAGTTCGTGATTCAGTGGCGCCTGTCACTGCGCGCTGAAATCGGTCTCATCCTCCAAGTGGTTTATGTCATGTTACTTTTCCTGAACATCATTGCTTGGTGATGTCGTGCCAACACCCCTCCCTGATCTCTATATAAATAGGTGAGGAGGAGGGTGAGTTACACTCATGGAATTAATGAGGTTCTATTAATTAATGAACCTTCCTAATTCCAATGGTTCAGTTAAAAAAATAAACAGGAGTGAGGAAATTTAAGGGCTTGACGTGTCGTTGGTCCCACCAATGCCGCTCATCTTCTAGAGAAAATAAAATAAATAAAACAAAATTAATTGTTATTTTATTAATTTTTCAAATGTTCACAAAATTAACATTTCAAACCGACCTACATCGGTCGATGTGAAGCCTCACTTAAGTGAATCTCAGTGTTGCGTATTCAATGGTGCCCTCAGATTTTTAATCTGAGCACCGTTTCAAATGATAGAAAACTATGCTTGAATGTTTACAGAACATACCTTAAAAATTGTTTATAAATTCATTTTGGGCAGACTGGGCATCAGAATCAGATTCCTTCAATTTTTTTAGTATCGTAATAATTCCACATAATTAAAAAAATTACATGAAAAATCCTTGTCTTTACATTATCTCCACATTAGGGATATTTTTCCTTTAAATCCACAACATTTACATTGGAAACAAATGGGGGTACTGAGCAAAAATATGATCCTCCCACTACCATGTGCTCTCATGGAAGACCCCATGTTACCAGAAAACACATAGCAGTGGTATCGATCATCCATGATGGACCTACTCATGTCGATCCTCAATTGCCACTAGAACCTCCATAAAAGTCTCCCCATTATCAATGTCCAACACACCCAATTTAAAAAAATGCTCTGGATCATGAAAGTACATCATCAGTTGTGACACATGGAAAACATCATGCACCTGATGCATCTTTTAGTGGAAGATATAGGAGATACACCACCTTTCCAACTCTTCTGAGAACCAGAAAGGGTCCGATGAACCTTAGGGATAGCTTCCCGCCCTATCCAAATCTCCGCAAACCTCATTGACTTGAGAACTATAGTAAGACATGGTATCCCTCATCGAACTCCCAAGATCTCCATCTCCTGTCAGCATAATACTTATGTCTGCTCTATACAGTCTTCTTATGCTCTTGGATGATCTACACATTCTCAATGGTTTCTCGTACCAACTCTGGACCCATAAGTACGGACTCCCCCAGGGTCTGTCTAGCATAGAGGTGATCTTCATGGTCAACTATACAATTCTCCAAACAGTGCCATACCAATGGTGGAGTGATAAATATTTTTTATGTGATCTCCACCAAGGCAATGTGGTACTCCCAAGTGTAGCTGAAATATATTACGCAAGAACGAAGCATGTCCTATAGTGTTTGAATGGTCAGATATGTAGGACCATCCGTCTGCAAATGAAATGTGGTCCTCAAATTTTTATGGGACCCAAATTCCTCATGTAATTCATTCCACTACTAGGATATAAAATGCATGTCATGATCAGAGACAATTGTCGATGGGACCCCATGAAGCCATACCATCTCCCATATGTAGAGGCGTCACAATACCTCTACTGATCCCTTCTCTCTAATGGGTAGAAAGTGAGCCAACATGGTGAGTCGGTCAATGATCAGCCAGATGAAATCATTGCCCCTAGACGTACATGGTATCCCTAATCAAAATTCCATGGAGATTTCAACCCACTTCTACTCGGGTACCTCTAGTGGTTGCACTAAGCCTACTTGGACCTGATGCTCAGCATTCACTTGCTGAAAAGTGAGGCATTGTGAATCAAACACTACCCCTACTTTCTTCATCCCTGAACACTAGTGATGATGCCAAATGTCATGGTATATCTTTTCCACACCAGGATGTACCTCTAGAGGGGACGTATGGAACTCCATCAACACCTCATCCCGTAGCACCACAAGGACCATAGTGTGTCCTTAAAGAGGATGACGTTCGCCCTCCTTCAGAAAACCCATCTAGTGCATAACCAGTGGATATCTATGCACCTCGAGCCTTATAGTCAATGTACCCAAGCATTGCCTTCCTCACTCACTAAAGAGGTGGGGGGAGTGGTAGTTATAGATTTTGGGTAAGGCACACCATCTCTATCCACAAAGGATATCTGTAATGTGGCTAGATACTATATCGCCTCACTCAGCAACTATAGACCAGACATCTTGTTGAGTGCATCTGCTACTACATTCCCCTTCCAAAGAGTATAGACTATCTCAAAGTAATAATCCTGGAGGAACTCTAGCCATTGTCATTTTCTCAGGTTTAGGTATTTCTTTGAGAATATATACCTGAGACTGTTGTGATCAGAGTAGACTATAAAATGTTCACCCATCAAGTATCATCACCACATCTTCAAGGAGAAGAACAATTCTACTAAATCCAGGTCATGGGTATTGTAGTTCTACTCATGATATCGTAGTTGTCGTGAACCATAAGTAATCATTGATCGATCCTGCTTCTAGACACATCCATGTCTGGTCCCTGACACTTCATAGTAGACAACATACTCAATGCCCTCTTCTAGTTTCTTCAAGACGGGGGCACTCGTCAGTCTCTGCCTCAGCTCCTGAAAAATATTTTGGCATCTAGCTATACATATGAATGTTTTCCCTAATTTTTAAATGCTGAAATGTGTGCCCATACTCTATAAAAGTTAGGTACAACTATCCAAAAGTACCCAACCATACCCAAGAAACTCCACACATCAGTCCCAACTGTGGGTGAATCCCAAGCATGCATAACCTCTATCTTCACAAGATCCACTACTAGTCCATCCTTCGAGATAATGGGTCCTAGAATGTGGACCTCCCATATCCAAAACTGGCACTTCGAGAGCTTACCAGAAAGATGGTCCTCTCGGAGTGTATCCAGTACTATCGAAAGATGATTGGAGTGCTCCTCCACTAACACCGAGTATATCAAGATGTTGTTGATGAATACCACCACCATGTGATCAAGATATTGACAAAAGATACTTTTCACGAGTCCCATGAACACTGAAGGGGAATTGGTCATTTTGAATGGCATAACCAAGAGTTTATAGTGTCCATGAAACATCTGATGGATCTCTTTTGCACATCCTAATCACGTACCCTATACTGATGTGAGCCTGATATGAGGTCTATCTTCAAAAAACAACGAGCTCCCTTCAGTTGATCTAAATGATCATAAATCCTAAAAAGAGGATAATTTTTCTTCCCAGTCACCTGGTTCATGCACCAAAAAACCCCACAGAGCCGCACACTCTTATCTCACATCTTGGTGAACAAAATCATGGTTTCCAATGGGGAAACACTGGTCCTTATGAACCCCTCTGTCTACATGTCCTCCAGCTGTACCCATAACTGACAAAGCTCTACGGGATCCAGCCGATAAGATAGTGTTGATATTAGTGTCGTCCTGGGGTATAGGTCAATGGAGATGTCAGCCAATATTTGAGGAGGTAGTCGTAGAACATCATCAATGAAGACATCGACATACTAGTCCACCTCTACTACATTGCTTAGACTCTATAAATCAACTTCTCTAAGGTTAAGGTTAGCCAACTGATTTTTGATTAGCTACACCCTCCTCCGTGTATGTTTATCACATTATGAAAAGGTTCCCTTCTCGCCAGTGAAGGAAAACATGGTCCCATACACGCGGACACACCAGACATTACACCTAATACATTCAAATTGAGCACGAACTCTGGATAACCAGTCCATACTCAAGACGACATTGTAAGGCCTCAACGTCACTACAAGAAGATCACAGTTGATGCTCTCACCTCCTAGAGTAGTATCACTCTATCGAAACCTGTTTGTAACCATCAAATATTCTCTCGTAGGAGTCTCTAATTGTTAGGATCAAGTCAGCGACTACATCAGAAACTCCGAGCTCCGAGCGAGTGTCATGGAAATAAAGGATTGATTCAAACATGTGTCTATAAGTACTGCAGCTTGGTTGGAATAGACACATATCGTACCGTTAATCATCTCCAGAGCGCCTTGGTTGTAGCCATCAACTGCATATATCTATGCTCGCCCCTGTCCACCAACAACATTTGGTCGTGGTGGACTTCATGCTAGTGGTGGTGGTAGAACCTCAAATCGCTGCCCACCACCTGCTCCACAGCCTGCTCCTCTGCCTCCTCTGCTACCCAACGAACCTCTTTTCTCTAATCTCTAACTCTACCTTGGTGATCCCTCAACCGTCTTATTATCTTCTGTAAGACAGGTCGGGTAGGTGCAATCCATGTGGCCTAGCACACTGCACATGTAGCATAGTCTCTCTCCTAGCTGACCTTCTCTACATCATGAGCTCCACACTTCCGACTCTACATCTTGGGGTCATCCACTGGGGTGTCTGGAATACATGGTCCTCTGCATCATCTGTCTACTACCTCCTATAGATGGCTCTTCTTCCATGTTTTCTACAAGATGCTATCATTGTCTTTGCGTGCTTATCTATGAAGCTCTCCACCAACAATACTCAAATAATCACTCTAGCATGCGTCTGGATATTCAACGATATGATCAATGCTCTGATATCGCATTAGAGTCCCTGCTCAAAGGTCCGAGCCCTAATAAAGGGTCCCACAACAAACTAGAAGAGTAGTGTGAGAGGACCATGAATTTCTATGAGTACTAGGCTACAGTTAGGATGCCCTGCTGTATGAGCAGAAGCACTTGAATATGCACAATGCGTACTGTTGCAGGAACACACTACACCCTGAAGAGGCTCTCAAAGTCCATCCAGGTGAGGTTCACCTCATCATATTTCTAGATAGTTAGGCTCCACCATCTCCATGTTATGCTAAGGAAAAGGCTAGTAGCTAGGATAACCATATTCTCTATTGGTTTCTCAACCATGCCAAAAAAAACTCTAGCCACTGCTTCCAACTAGTCCTCAACTACCTGTGGATCCATCTCACCTCGGAACCTCACTGGCCACTTCCACTGAGACTCATGCAAAGTTCTCACCCAATGTGCACCATCTGCTGGTGGGGCTAGTGGCAACAACTTCCCAATGGGTAGTGGTGTGACTGGTACACCACCCGAAGTTGATAATGAAGTAAGAGGGCCCTACACCGAGGCCTCATTGCTTGGTGGGCCATAATTTTGATCTTTCTGCAAAATCATGGCTAGCTGTCTATGTAGCGGCATCCTAAAATAAAAAAAGTGAACCACATTCATAAAGTTATACCTAGTGTGCTAACTCAAAGAGGTCAAAAGTAAAACACTTCCAAAACAAACGAAGTCAGTGTTTTCGTGCATCGAGTCAGAAATCAGAATTTAGGGTCATGGGGTATGGATACTTCATCCACTTGACCAACATTAGATTCCCCAAACTGAAAAAATTATTCAAAAATCATAATGCTATTAATCCATTAAAAATATCATATTCCCAATTCTTTGTTAAAACCAACTCCTATGATACCACTATTTCACAACTCGTCCCCCGGGGCCCGTGCCGTGACTACCCCAAGCCTGCTTGCCATAGGCCAGGAGTTGTAGACTAGCACTAGAATGATGTATCAAAAAAATGGTAAGGAATTTTTATTAAAACTATACTAACACACATCCCGAGAACACAACAATATACAACCATGATATAAGAATATAGTAGTAAAAGTGTGTATGGAAATTAAAGGGGCTGGAAAACAAGCCCAACAAAAAGGTAAAACTAATTTTGAAAAACAGAAAACCTCTCTAGGAATCTTCTAATGAAGATCCTACCAGAATGGTAGCTATATCTCATCTCCACTTCTCTTGACGATGGCCAATCTCCTCTTTGAACTACTTGGTCCATGCTCCCTCAAGTCGTAACCAAGCTGCTCGTCGTCTAGACAAGACACAACAAGATGCAGGTGAATCCTGTGTAGAGGTGAGTATTACAAAACCCAGTAGGGACCCCATGACCCCTGGAGATCTCTCATAATTCCACAAAAGAAGAGCACAAAACATGATCTCTATCACAAGGCACAAAGAAAAGACACTGCTCAAAACTAGGGTTAAGTGAAATATAAAAGTACAAGTGATTAGTCATGTACCTAGGTCATCTTATACTATCAAGAGGCACTACTACTGACTATTAAAGGTTTTATCCACATAGGATCTATAGGTACTAATTCCAGTAAGACCCACCTAGGATCCGACCTACACAGAGTCGATAGGTAGTAACCCCCACTGACCCTCATTAGATCTTACCCACAAATGGTCTGTATGGGATGACCCACACAGGATCGTTGAGAGATAACCCATTGTTGATCGGTGCTGATACCCATAGGTTTTCTAGGTGTTGACCCACACAGGATCGCTCGACACGAATCTCTGTATGATCAGTCGCCATCCTCTTCCTCACTGCCAGCCACTCGATTCTCGCTCATAGTGTGCGTGATTTTGGTAGAACTACTCCTCTTGGCACCTGTCAGATTTTAAACAGCTTCAAGTCCTACTAAAAGGTATCCTGATGATCTTTAATGTCATAGGAGTTCCAACATAATAGATAGTGCATCAACTGAATGGTCAGTCTGTATGTTATTCTCACTTTAGTGCTGAGGTCCCAGTTGGATTCTAAGTCGATTGAACCCAGCCATACTTCCACATTCTCCAATAATATCTTCTAGTATCTCAGAAGGATCATCTTCTCCAAGGATACCATCGTTGTAGACGGTTCATAAAATGAACAACCATTTCGTCAGTCACAAGCATTAATTCTTTGAAGACCGGTTGGGTCTCAACACGGCCTGACTTGTTCAAACCAGCCCGACCCAAAAGGTCATGAGGCCTACCTGACCCTTCTTTTGTCTGGCCAATAAAGGCTCATCCTGGTACACTAGGTCTGGCCAGTAGGGGTTGGCCCGGTTTGATTCACTGGCCCGGGCTGCGGTTGGCCTGGCCCGCTGGGTCGGACTCAGCCCACCTGTGCTGGCCCGTGAGGCCTCGGGTCAGGCACATCCAACTGGGTGGGACCCGGACCTTTAGACTGCTAGTTCAGCCGGACCTGCTGGGCATTTCTGGCCCACTCAGTCGGCCTGCTTTCTAACTGGTCTTCCAGAAGACGGACCACCTTCTCTACATGCCCGTCTATTCTAGGGCAGTTTCTCCCATCCAGTGGGGCACTCCCCCACCACATTAAATATTTGGCCATTTGGCTGACCGGGTTTCGCCAACGGAGTGTGGTATGGGCCGCATCGCACCCTGCTTCAACAATGACTATCCTCCACAAACATTTCTAGTCTTTAGATTCTTTTTCCGGTCACCAAACATGCTCTGGTGTCTGTTAATGGTGTCGAATGTGACTATGGCTCTCCCGCATTGTCGACGTCATAGTGTGACCCGCTATTTGGCTTTTCTAGCAATCTGAAAAAACCATCCCAGATGAATGGATCATGAGAGAAGCGGCGATGTGTCTGGGACATATTCATTTGGCCCTCTCCCTCCGCTTTAATGTGATGGAAATATGGAAAGAATTTAATTCTTCAATGAAAACATTGAAATAAACCCACTACCTGGAAGAGATGTTTGCTACATAGGATTGACAAAACCCCCTTAATCATTGTTGTTGGTTCATGATACTGTATCACTCATCACTACTCACTGAAACCAGTGTAGTCCTCCAAGTGGTTGGCGTCTTGGTACTTTTCCAGCTCTTCGTCGCTTGGTGAAGTCATGGCAACACCCATTCCCGAGCTACATATAAATGGGATTGGTCAAGGGCGAGTAACACTTGCTGAATTAATTAGGTCCATATAATTAATGAACCTTCTAAATTTCAATGGTGTTGTAAAAACAAAATAATGGGGATTCATTCCATTTGATGGATTGACATGTCATCGGTCCTTCCACTGCCACTCATCTGTTAGAAAAAAAAAATAAATAAAATAACAAATCTTATTATTTTATTAATTTTTCAAAATTCTTTTTAATTAACGTTTTCACTCGACCTACTTTGGTCAAAGTGAAACCTCCCTTAAGAAAATCTCGGTGCTGCAGATTCTACCGTGCCCTCAAATTTTTAATCTGAGTGCTGGTTCGAAAGATAGAAAATTCCACCCATTTGTTTACTGAGCTTACCTGAGAAAAAGTTATGAAATTAATTATGGGCACACTAGGGCTCGTAATCACATGCCATCAATTTTTGCAGTCTTGTAAAAATTCCACAAAATTAAAAATAATACATGGAAAATCTGGGTGTTTACATTGTAGTCTTGATTAAGAATATAACAACAAATCTAGATTACATGACGAAATATATTTTTTGTGAAAAAATATATATGAATATGATACATGATATTTCATAAGAATATTTACAACACCAATTTTTACTAATATAACCCCTCCATGTAATGACTCATGTGTGGGATATAATATAACCATTTTTTAAAATGGATAAATTTTATCGAGTATTCATCATAACTTTTGTACACATAGATAAAATATAAACCTTTTATAACCACCCTTAATATTCCCTGTCATGACCCATAGCCCGAGGCCTGTGCCGTGACTACCACAAGTCTGTCTTCAATAGGACATGGGTTGGTGACTAGCATCAAAAAGGAATATCCCAAAAGGGAAGGAATTTCCTTTAAACTGATACACACACCAACTAGGTACATAAAAAAAGTAAACCCCAATCTAGAACTACTAAAAGTAAAAGTTCTACTGAATGTAAAATGGCCCAGTATACAAACCCAATGTAAAATAAAGTGAAAAAAAGAGAAAACCGCTCTAGAGGTCATCCACCATAGGTCCTACTTGAATGGATGTCACAACTCATAATTTTGGCTCTCCACATCATACATTCATCTTCATAAACTGTCTAGTCATGGCTCCCAAATCTCGGTCAATGAATTCTATCGTCTACTCAAGAAAACAACAAGGTGCGAGCAACGCCAGTGTAGGGGTGAGTATAACAATACTCAGTTGGGACCGTGAGAACCCTGAGGTCTCTCATAATTCATCAATGAAAAAACCACAAAGTAATATCTCAATCATGAAGCACAATGTAAAAGATAGCTCACACCTGGTATATGACATAAAAAACAGGAATAATGATGATTAGTCATAAAGAAAAATCATCTTATTCAGTTTAGAAGTTCCACTACTGAACCAATAAGAAGTAGTTCCATTTCCGAACCACACATGGTTTTATGTCAATGATCTACATAGGGTCATAAGGCATCGATCAACGTGGAGTCGTAAGTCATTGATCCGCGACGGGCCGTTCTAAGGATGGTCCTCATTGGGTCACACTACTGTTGATCAAAACAGGGTTTTATGTTTAAAATGCATATAGGTTTTTGATTCATCAATCAACATAGGGTCTTGAATCACTGATCCACGACGGGCCGCTCTAAGGAAGGTCCTCGTCGGGTCTCACTACTGCTGATCCACACATGGACGTAAGTCATTGATTCAAAAAGGTTTGTAATTCACTGATCCACATAGGGTCGTATATCACTAATCCAAATAGAGTTTTATGTTGCTGATGCCAATCCACAAAGTGGGGTCTATCTACACATGACTGCCATCCATAGGATTCCTACACTTAGTGAGCTTGAGTTCGGTTGATTCTACTCCTCAAACCACTATTTATATTCCCAAATCCATGATTTCCCCCCAAAGTAGTAACTAAAAGGACATTCATGTCATAAGGATTCCAAAGTAAAAGATGGTGTGTCAATCGAATGCATGATCTTTATGTTTTAGGCATTTTTTTACAGAGGGAGCAGTTTAATTCATGTTCAATCCAACCAATATGTACTCCAACATTCTCCAAATCCAAAGTGGAGTATCTAAAAAGTACTGACTCATCTTAAGGGTCCCAATGATGTAGAAGATATGTCAAATGAACGTCTGGTCTAGGAGTTACAAATGTTTTTGTGAAACAGGGTCGGTCGGGTCCGGTAGGGGGTCTGACCAGGCTCAAGGGTCTGACCCGGTTTGCAGGACCGGCAAGGCCAGCAGGTCCGGCCCATCTTTGGGGTCTATCATACCAAGAAACTTGACTGTATGGCTAGGTGCATCTTGCGCTACCCTGAACTGATGATGTTTGTTTGGTTCCTCCAACAGTGGCGCCAGCCAAGCGCTGCTTCACTTGACTGGTCTGTGTAGACTGGTTAATGGCAGGACCCTCAGGCATGGGTCCATCATCCTTCATGGCTGGGGCCATGATGCCTCCTCTATGGAAGCCCGATTCCTACCATCTCCTAATCCATTGTATGATTTCATGGTGCATCTACATCTGATCATCATGCGGCATGCGCTGATGTGTGCCAGCGGCCTAGAGGAATTATTTCCAGACCACCGGATGTGCTCTGGTGGTCTATTATTCTTCTTATATGCACCTACGAGCCTCTCGAGATTCTGTCTTTTCTGCATGGCCCACAAAAATACCATAATGCCATGTTTTACTTATAACATGGGGGTTAAGTAATAATCATTACATGATTAAATAAAAACCTCACAAAGAAACCATGAAACAACCTTCCACAATAACAAATGAATCATGGATCAACCCATTAGTCATTTGATTCACGTTCATTATATTATTGATGAATAGGGAAGTGGAAAACATTTAAAACACATAAAAAATAATCCTCCTACATTGAACATGTTGAATTCTAGGATGAAGAAGGAAGATAATCCGTTATTCGAAGATGTTCGTCGTTATCTATGGATCTCCATATAGAATCCTCAATAGTGTCGTTCATTCCTTGTTCTTTGTTGGAGAGAGTTTTCTACTGGTGATTCATCAATATTTTACTTATGGGGTCTCAAATCTCATGCCAAAGGTTTGTTTAATAAAAGAAAAATACCCCCACATTGTGTTTAATTAATATTGTTCATTAATGAATCTCAAATAATGAACCTATTAAATACACGACATTTGTGGGTACACAAATAGTGTAACATGTCATTTAATTATCTTCACTTAATTTCTAAAAAACTATATGGTCCCGCCACTATCGATCAACAATTTCAATAAGAATAAAATAACTTATTTAGTTATTTTTCTCCAAAAATTAGAAAAATAACATTTCCATTTGAATAATTGCGAACAATGTTAATCTTTGCCTAAGAGAATCTTGGTGTTGTGAATTCAACAGTTCGATCTTATTTTCAATCTTATTTCCAGTTCAAAAGACAGAAAATCACATCTATACATTTACTGAACGTAGCATAAAATGGTTCAAAATTCTGTTCCAGGATTTCGGGGCCACAGAATAATGTTATGCCAATTTTTCAATCTTTTAAGAATTCGGAATAATTAAAAATTCATATAGAATATATAGGTATTTACATTCCCCACATCTAAGGGCTTTACATGCCTGAATGCCACAACATAGTTAAGAAAACCAATGGGGGTACTGAGCACGAATCATAACCTGCCACTCCCATGTGCTCTCCTGGATGTGCCCGTGTGACCACTAAACACACACCAGGGGTATTTACCATCCATGAAGGACCCACTACTGTTGATCCTCAATATCCACTGGGAACTCCAAAAACATCACCCCATCATCAATATCCATGTCGCCCCAGTCAATGATGTGCGACATATCACGCACGTATCTTCTCAGCTATGAGAAATAAAAAACATCTTGCACCCTGTGCATTTGAGGGGAAAGAGCTAGGCGGTACGCCACCTCTGAAACTCTGTAGAGAATTTTGGAAGGTCAAATTATGATTAATGATAGCTTGTCGCCCATGCTCAATCTCTACAAACCTCGTTGATGTGTGACCCGTAAGAAGACATGGTCTCCCTCCTCGAACTCCAAGGGTCTCCATCTTCTGTCAGCATACGACTTCTACCTGCTATGTGAATTCTTCATCCACTCTTGGATTATCAACACATTATCAGTGGTAGCTCATACCAACTCTAGACCCATAAGTGCTAACTCCCCTGGGTCGGTCCAGCAGAAAAGTGATCTGCATGGTCACCCATATAAGGCCTTAAATTTTTCAATGCCGATGGTGGAGTGGTAGATATTATTTTATGAGAACTCCACCAAGGGAATGTGATCATACCAACTATGGATAAAATCAATGACGCATGCATGGAGAATGTCCTCGAGAATTTGTATGTTCCACTCTATCTCACCATCTGTCAATGGGTGAAAGGTGGTTCTCAAGAGTAGATGAGTCTCGAACGCCTCATGTAATCCCTTACCCAACTGGGATATAAAAAAAGCATCACGATATTAAATGGTTGTCAATGGAACCATGTTTATCCATACAATCTCATGTATGTTGAGTCATCACAATATCTCTACTAATCCCTTCTCTCATATGGGTAGGAAATTGGCTAACTTGCTGAGTATGTAAATGATTTCCCAGATGGAATCCTGGCCCCTAGATGTATGTGGTATCACTATCTTGAAGTACATTGAGTTACAAACCACATCCATTGTGGAACCTCAAATGGATTAGTCATGCATAATGGAACCTAATACTTGGCCTTCACTTGCTGACTAGTGAGGCATTGTGAAATGAACGCTTCCACTGCTTTCTTCATCCCAAGACACTTGTACTGACCCCATAGGTCCTGGTACATAATCACTAATTCAGGATGTGCCACAAAATGGGAAGTGTTTAAATCCCTCAATACCGCATCTTATAGCATCACTGGTACCATGGTCCATCCTTTGAGAAGGATGAAGTGCTACCCACCATCAAAAAATCCTTCAGGAGCCTGTTCTGAGGATATATTAGCACGTTGGGTCACACAGTTAAAGTCCCCAAGATGTTCCTCCCCGACTCACTAATTAAGTGGGGGAGTGACTGTCAAAGACTGGAGGTAAGCTGTTTCATCACTATCCACAAAGGATAACTATGATGTGGCTAGTTGGTCTGTCACCTCACTTAGAAACTGTAAGCCAAAACCTCATACAGAGTGCATCTTCCACAACATTCCCCTTCCAATGATTGAATAATATCTCAAATTCATAGTCCTGTATGAAATCTAGCCATTATTTCAGTCTCAGGTTTATGTCCTTCTAAGAGAAGATATACCTGAGACTCTTGTGAGATGAGTAGACAGTAAACCGCTTTCCGATCAACTAGTGCTACCACATATTCACAGGAAAGACCACTGCTTCTAACTCCATGTTATGGGTAGTGTCGTTTTGATCATTCTATCTCAACTATTGTGATCTGTAAGTGATCACCTCTCTCTCTGGCATACAGACGTATCCTTTTCTATTAAATAATGTGTCACGGTAGACTAGATACCCTATCCCCTCATTTAGTTTCCTCAATATGGGGGCACTCGCCAGTCTCTACTTCAGCTCTTGGAAACACTATTGGCATCTCACTGTCCAAAAAAAGGTTGACCAGTATTTATCAAAGCTATAAAGTGTGCTGCTACTCTGGAAATGTCTGGTATAAATATTTTATAGTACCCAACCAACCCCAAGAACCATTTATCCCCGGTAACACTACTAGGTGGTTCCTAACAAACCATTGTCTCTATATTTTCCGGGTGCAATGCAACTCCAGTATATGAGATGAAGTGTCCCATAAAGTGGACCTCCCATATCCAGTACTATAGTAATGAGAGATTCCATAAATCTGGTTCTCTCAGAGTGTATCCATAACAATCAGATGACGAGTGTTGTGATCATCCTCCGACACTGAGTACACTAATATGTCATTAATGAAGACCACCAAGAAGCAATCATGGTAAGTTGGGAAGATCATGTTCATGAGTCCCATGAACACTGCCAGTGCATTGGTAATTCCAAAGTTAATCACAATAAACTCATCATGTCCATGCCAGCATTTGAAGGCCATCATTGGTATATACTCATCTCTTTCACGGAGCTGATGATAGCCTGATCTAAGATCTATCTTCAAAATCCACCAAGCTCCCTTTAGCTGATCAAATATATCATAAATCCTAGGTTTTGGATATTGGTTCTTCACAGTCACCTGTTTCAGGCACTGATTGTCCACTCGAAGCCCCAATATCCAGTCATCCTTCTTGGAGAACAAAATTAGGGCTTCCCATGAAGAAAAAATGGGCCTTATGAACACCGTCCTCTACAAGTTCTCTATCGGTACCCTCAAGGCATGAATCTCCACAAGAGCCATCTGATATTGTGGTTTAGAAATTAGTGTCATCTTGCGGTACATGTAGATATAGAATTCTACATATCAACGAGGAGGTAGTCCTGGAACATAACCAGGAATGACATCAGTAAACTCATCCATCTCTACAAGATATCTTGGACCCTTCTCATCAACTGATCTGAATGAAAGGCTATCCCATTGATTAGTGATCAACTGAAACCTATTCCAAGAATGTCTATCCTATGCTGAAAATGTTCCTTTATTTCCAGTGAAGGAAAACCATGTCCCATCCTCACAAACAC
The DNA here is from genome assembly GCA_963277665.1 of Viscum album. NCBI lineage: Eukaryota > Viridiplantae > Streptophyta > Magnoliopsida > Santalales > Viscaceae > Viscum > Viscum album. Next base: position 1,128,897,055 of record OY728131.1, read on the forward strand.
ACCACACGTTTCACCTAAAATAGTCAATCTAAGCATAGACTATGGATAACTAGTCCATACCCAATGTTACGTCTTAAAGCCTTGACACTGGTACTAGGATATACCATCCAATGCTCTCACCTCCAAGAGTAAGGTCACCCAACTGGTACCAGTTTGTAATCAGGGAATCATCCCCCATAAAATTATCTAATCATAAAGATCGAGCCAATGAATCTATCAGAATCGTCGTGCACAGAACAAGAGCCATGAAAATAAGGGATTGAATGTCACATGTGTCTACTATAAATACAACTAGGGTGGAGTAGATATAGATCATACCTTGAATCATTTCTAGAGTGTCATGGTTGTAGGCCTCAGTAGTCTGAAGCTGAGCTTGTCCCAGTCCACCTGCTCTCTATGGTCAGGGTGGTCCACCTAGAGGTGGTGGCAGTATAACCTCAACTAACACCCCTTCATCGATCATCTTATGATCGTCAGTATGGCGGGTCTAGAAGTCATGAGCCATGTGACCTTGCCCACCTCACGAGTAGTCCAATCTGCTCCTCTACTGACCTCCTATGTCCCGTGACCTTCCCACCTCCAACCCTACATAGTAGATTTATCCACTAGATGGACTAGCCCACATGGTCCACTATTTCATCATACTACTGCCTACTGCTGATGACTCAACTACGTGTTTTCCACTGGGGGACCTCGCTGTCTATGCCTACTCATCTTAGAATCACTCCACCAGAAGGGATTAATCTAGAACTCCAGAACGCATCAATATATAAGAAGATTTATTCAACACTGTAATCTCACATTGGGCACCTTAATCAAATGTCTAGGCCCTGAAGAAAGTGTCTCATACCATATCAGTAGAGTAGCAAGAGAGGCTAGTGAATCTTGCTAAGTACTGAGCTACTCTCAAGAATCCCTTCAGTATGTGTAGGTTCTCCAGAATATGTACATAGCATAGCGTCAATGGTAATATCTCATCCCTGAATAGGCATTTTATGTCCAACCAGGTGAGGGTCGCCTCATCGAGCAACTAGAGTGTCAGGCTCCACCATCTTCTTATTATTCCCTGAAAGAGGCTAGCAACTAGGATCACCATCTGGTTAGCTGGAGTCCCAACATGGAAAAATACTCTAGCCACAGCCTCGAACCAGTCCCCAGCTGCACGCAGATCCATATCACATCGAAACCTTAGAGGCCTACATCATTGGAACTCATGCAGTGCACTATGTTGGGATGCACTGTCTGCTAGAGGGTGGGTGGTAACTGCTTCCCTAAGGGTAATGTTGATGTTGGTACACCACCCGATTGTAAAATCATCATAAGAGGTCCCTACGCCGAAGAATCATTGCCCGTTATGAGATCATTAGGATATCTCACTGGAATCATTGTTGGCTGTCTACGTGGTGGCATCCTATAAAGAGATAGGTTGTCCATGGTCAAAAATTTATACCTGGTGAGCTGACTCAAAAGATATCAAAAGAAAATTTTGTACAAAATACACACAATCAATTTTTTTCATTTACCGAGTATGAAATCCAAACTTATAGTACTAGTGTATGGATACGTCGACTTCCACACCAACACTGTACTACCGGAAATAAAAACTGTACTCAAAAAACATAACAATATTTTCCCATTGAAAAGATCAATGTCTTTGTTCGTTGGTAGAACTGAATCATATGATACCACTTTTTCATGACCCGTCCCCCAGGTCCCACACTGTGACTACCCCAAGCCCTCCTTCCATAGGCTAGGGGTTTATGAAAAGAACTAGAATCTGATATCTCAAAAAAGGAATGGATTTTTTAAACATATATAGACACAAACTAGTTACATTTCTAAATAACACAAAAATATAGATATACTGATAGTAAAAGTGAGAACCGAAAGTAAAATGGGCAATAATACTGGATCAACTGGAAATAAAGTACAAAAAAGAAGAAAAATAGCTCCATAGGTCATCCACAGGGAACCTACCTGACGGGTTTGTACAACTCATCACTGTGGCTCTCCATATCAACCAGTCGCCTCTTTAAAACATCTAGTCCTTGATTCCAAATCACATTCAAAGCTGTCTGTGATCTGCATATAAAACAATAATGTGCAGGCGACACCCATGCATGGGTGAGTATAACAATATATAGTGGGGACACCAAGAACCTTGAAGGTCTCTCAAAATTAAACAAGTAAAAAACATGTTGTATGTTCTCAATCACGAAACACAATGAAAAAGACCTCTCACATCTGGTATATGACTTAATGAACATGAATAATAATAATTAGTCATAAATCTAAATCATCATATTCTGTTGAGAATTTCCACTACTTATCCATGAAGAAGTCATTCCATTGTAAATCCATAGAGGGTCATAATTCACTGATCCACATTGGGTTGTTTGTCGTCTATCCACACATGTTTGTAAGTTGCTAATCCACCAATGGTCGCTCTATGGAAAGTCCTCATCGGGTCACACTACTATTGATCCACATATTTTCGTAAGTTGTCAATCCATATAGGGTCTTGATTCATTGATCCACATAGGGTCATGAGTTGATGATCCACAATGGGCCGCTCTAAGGCAGGTCCTCCTTAGGTTGTGCTTATGATGATCCACATTGGGTCATATGTCGCTGATCCTCACATGGTCGTAAGTCTCGGATCCACACAAGGCCATAATTTGCTGATCCAAAAATGTTCATATGTCGGTGATCCACATAGGGTGGTATGTTACTAATGCCCATCCACAAAGGGGTGACACTCTCCACTTGACATCTAGCCACATGATTCTCGTACTTGGTGAACATGAGTTCTGTAGATTCTGTTCCTCATGCCACTATTCATATTTCAACTTCCACAAAGTCCCATGAAGATATAACCCAAAGGTTCTCCATATCATAAGGGTTCCAACATAATAGGCAGCATATCAATCGGACGCCCGATTTGTATGTTATAGTCATTATAGTACTGAGGGACCGGTTGGATTCGAGTTCAATCCAAACCCGACATACTCTATCTATCCTCGAAACCCATGTGGAATATCTCCAAAGGACCACCACGAAGAACGCTCCAAGAACATGTTTGGAGGAGGTTCCATGACTTGTTCTGTTTGGCCCTTGTCCTCCACAATAGAATTATAACATGGGGTGATGTAATAATCATTTTATGATAAAATAAAAACCCCGCAATGAAACCCCGCCACAACCTCCAGCAAATATGAATGAATGGCATATGAACCTGTTAGTCGGTTGAACCACATTCTTCATAATATTCAATAACAAGGAAAAGGAAATAATTTAAAACACATAACAAAAAAACCCCTACCATGAAGACGTTGGATTCACTGATGATGAAGGATAATAATCCGTAGTTCGAAGATATTCGTCGGTGTCTTTCGATCTTCGAATCGAATCCTCCAACTGTAATTATCGTTCCTTGTTCTTCATTGAATAGGCTTTTCTACTGGTGCTTCATCAAGATTTCTCCCATGGGGTTTCATATCTCATGGAAAATGTTTTTTTAATAAAATAAAAATCCCCCACGTTGGGTTTAATTAATATGGTTCATTAACGAATATTAATTATTGATCCTATTAAACACACAGAGTTTGTGGTTCCACAACTAGTATAAGATTTCATTTAATGACCTTCTGTTAATGTACAGCCAACATTGTGGTCCCACCCCCATCTCTCAACAGTTTCAAAAAATTAAAATAACTTCTTTAGTTATTTTATAATTTTTTTCCAAAAGTCTGTAAAATAACATTTCCGTCGGACTTTTTACTAACAATGTTATGCGTTGCCTAAGAAAATCCCATCACTGTGAATTCAATAGTTCCATCAGATTTTTAATCCATGTAACTGTTGAAAAGATAGAAAATATATTTTCTACATTTACTAAACAAACCTTATAAAAGGTTCTAAACTCCATTCTGTGCTCTCCACCCTTCAGAATCACGTTTTATAAATTTTATCAGTCTCGTAATAAGTCAACATAATTAAAAATATTTATACAGAATTTCCGAGACTTTACATTCCCCTATCCCTTATTACCAATAATAAAAAAAATCTCAATATTTATATCTCTGGAGGATAAATTTTTTTAAATATTATAGTTGTGGTAGAAAAGAAGATGGGTATTTGGATATAATAAGCCTAATTATGATAAAAACATCTCTTATCCTATATACACAATTGGTTCTTCATTATGAAGTTCCTTCTAAGTATTAAACATATTTCATCGATCCTTTGTCACCCTATGAAAAAAAAATTCATTAGACTTGAACTACTCTTGAATGGTAGAATGTTAAATTTTTAACAAAAGGATTACTCCAACAATGAAACAAGGAAAAAACCTTCACTTCATGAATTGTTACATGATAATTCTAATAAGAATAAAAGATATTTAGATAGAGGATATAACCTACATAGTATTATAAAAGGATTTAATAAGAAGATATAAAGATAAATGTTATTAGGGATAAGACATGAATAAAGAATATTTACTTCTAATTGAAGTCCCAAATGAATTAAGTGTTAATATACATTGATATATAGTAAATTTTTAGGTTAATTGTTAGAGTTAATTCACCATATATCATTGTAGAGATACCCCTACTTTATTCAGTTTCCCTTTTAATAATCTAATATTATTTCTTGTTGAATATTGAATCCTTCTTACTTCGTTTGATTAAATTTTAATGATTTTTTAGTTATCAGTCAACCATAAGGATTATAAATTGAAAATAAAAAACATTTATGTGTTAGAGTCATAACCATAAATGACATAATGTACCACAAAATAGAATAAAATGATTAATTTATTAGAAAAATTGGCCACTTTAATAACAACTTTATTCGTAATTTTGATATTCCAAGTTGTGTTTTTATTACCCATCTGTGCTTACAGATTATGAAACTACCCACTATATTAGTTGTTTTAACTCCTCGAGATATACATCATTATTATTATATCATTATAAAACCGCTATTTTTTTATATAATAATGAAGAAAAATTTCATGAACCATTAAATTCTGATTTTTACTAGCTTCAATAAATGAACTTATTTTAGAATCCCCATGAAAAGTTTAAATTTCGATCATCAGGAAATTTGATAATTATGATAAAAAAGAAGGCATTTATAAGGAAGTTTAAGATGATTTTTTTACTCACATTATGTGTTTTTATTCCACTTTAGAAAAAATTTCCTTTCAATTCATCTTAGATATCATTATAAAAAACTTTTCTTACTATTATTATGTAATGGAAATAATATTATTTTATATAAATTCAAATCTGTTAGTGATGTATAATTTTTAAATAGTAATATTCAATTGGTTACATTTTCCCTTGTTAGTTTTATATTATTAAACCTACATCCAACAAATTTATATAAACAATATACCTATATGAAATATTTATATACTTTTATATCATATTATTTATCATGATTTTGCTGAGAATTATTTATTTTCACTCTCCCACATTGATTTTAAATATTGATGAAACTACTAATTTTATAGCATAGTGGATTGTATATTCGAAACACTAGAATTATTGGTCAATTACTTATTTTTTATAGATATTTTTCTGAAAACCTTCTATTGACCTGAGATAATTTAAAGAATTCAATGAAATAGTAATACAATTTTAAAGTGAAATTTTTTAAAAAGTAATTATTATTTAGGTTGGAATTCAAATTGATTAATGAATATTTTTAAAATTTATTTTTAATTATATTTTTTGTTCGTTTGACTTATTACAAATATTTAATGTAATGTATTATTTTCCAATTTCAATATTCCATATCGTAGATGCTTTCAGAACCAATTTGAAATATTAATCATGGTACCCACTTTCTTCATTGATATTCAACATATTCATTTCTACAAAAAGTATTGATTTTAATGTTTTTCATGAATAAATAAATTTAAACCATATTTAAATTATCCAATAAATATATTGAAAATTTCATACCCCATTTTACCTTTCTAACCAAATTACTTAAGAAAATATGTTATTTACATAAAAAACCTATTCTAAAATAATGAACATTATTATTATATGATGATTTATAGTCGGATCCTTCTTTTCATGTGTATAATTGAATTATTTATAATGAGGTAAACAAATAGGGTGATTGTTTATTTATGGTATTTTTATCTTATAACTTCATAAAAATAATGTTAAATTGCGATTATTTTCCATGGTTAGTGAATAAGGCTCAAAATGTTATTTTTACTTTGTCTATATGATTTATATACCATTTAATAAAAATTTATAAGTGGGAAAAAGAGAATTTTGGGAAAAAAATAATAAATATTTCATTTTTTCTATTTCTGAAAATTACAATGAAAACCATGATTATTGTATTATTTTTTTATTATAATGATGTAAAATATTAATTCATATTTAATTAGTAATATTTGAAATTAAATTTTAATAATTAAATAATTATGTAAAATGTTAATATTTTTTTGTGGAAATCATTTTGAAATATAAGTCGTCCACCCCAATGAATATAAAAAAATTAATTGTAAGTTCACATAACACATTTAGTCTTATATATTAATCATTTATTATAAAATCCTTATTTACATTAAATATAATGAGTTATCCTTAGATCAATCTTATAATGTCCTGTGTTTTTTTAACAAGGTTTAAATTACGATGGATTTCAAACTTTTTTGGATTATCTATATGTCGTATTCAAACCGAGTTCTGGAAAATAATTATGAGTGTTAAAACTCATAAAAGTTTTGTTTTTTCACTTTGGAAAATACTTGAAAATTTTCATGGATGTACCAAAGATTCTAGGGAGAACTAGATCCCGAAAAGTCCATATTAATGGATCTCCATGGGCTACACACGATTATGGTCCAACCCATACAACATATCTATTTTAATAATTTATTTATTTTTATTAAATAATATTAAATCAGATATTTGTCTTTAAATAAAATAATGTTTTAATAATAATAATTTTATTATTATTATTATTATGGTCTCCTAATTTTTTTTTTTGAGATTGAAAGATTTTAATTTCATAATTAAAGGGGCATAACATTTATGTTAAATGATTTCAATTTCTCAATTAATGGGGTGTAACCATGATTTGAATTTAATTGGGGAGCTTTGGGGCTTCTCCAATAATTTTTAATAATTTAATGTTTTAATAATAAAAATAATATGGAAGTTATTATTATTATTATTATTGCGTTTAATTAATTTGAATAAATATTAAAATGAATTTTATTAATAAATTTTTTATTGTCGACTTTAAAGATGGTTTATTGTCAAATTAAAGTTTGAGTCAAGAATAATTAGTTGGGTAAATTAATTAATGACAATTTTTTTAATGGTAAATTAGATTTGAGTATTTATTTAATTAATGGGAGTGGAAAATTATATAATTAAATAATATTTATATGGATAAATTATTTATTTAATGTGTGGAAATAATTTATTTAAATGATACTGGTTGGATAATTATTTAATTAAATTTCCTTTTTGGGTTTTAATTAAATAAAGTCTTTTGGATTTTAATTAAAATAAGAGAAAGATAATTTAAATAGAGTATTGTTTAGATGATGTGTTGGGGTTTTTCTATGGAGAGTTTCTAAACGTTCAAGAAAAAAAGTTAAGTGGGGAGTAGTGGATTGACAAATAAATATTTTTTTTGATGAATAATCAAATAGGGACATTGCAGTTTCTCAAAAAAAAATCTTGAATTTGGTGTTATGGTTTTAATAATATAATTTATTATAATAAATAATTATTATTAGATTAATATTATTATTATAGTTTTTTTATGATTAATCATAATAATAATAAAAATAAAAATATATTTGGGGAGTTTTGTGTGTTATCAAAGAAGCATTTTGTTAAATATTAATAATCGTTTTTATTAGGACAATTTCATTTAACTAAATTGAGGTAGAGAAATTTATTTAAATGATGTCAGATAGAGAATTGTTCTTAATTATATTCATAGTCATGATTAATTTTTTTAATTGATACGAAATAGGGAATTTATTTAATTAAATTATGTTAATAGAATTTAATTAAATAAATATGAGTTTTAGTTTTATTAATTAAATTATGTAAATTGAATTTAATTAAATTATGTAAAATGGATATTCTATTTAATTACATTTGTTGGAGGAAAATTTAATTTAATGGAATTTAATTAGGAGTGGTGGTTTATCTAAGTGGTGTGTAAATAAATTAATAATATTAATAATGTAATGGAGATTATTATAATAATAATAATAATTGTTATAATCATAATAATAATTATTTTTTATAATTTTAATTTTAATTTCTTTAAGAGAGAAAGAGAGAGAGAGGTGCATAACAAGCCAGTAACGTGACCACTTCTCCTCCCATGGGTGGCACCCCAACTACACTTCTCAGCTACCTCTTCGCGCACCTGATCATAGTGGTTCCTTCTCGAAAGTTGTCTATCTCATCGAAGTAATTCCATATCCTCATGTCTCATTATTTGTATATGTCAGCTCGGTTCTCCTTCTCTTGGGTTCTATTAGGTATAAACCGTATCATCAGGTTTGATCTATCTTCTTTGCTTTCCTAGTTATAGGATATTATAGAATGTGTCATGGGACCGGTTGGTCCACGCTCTAATGACCACCACTGAAGCCGAAGTGGTTCATCTTGGGTTGGTTCACCGCTATCATGTTCGAGTAAGTTTCATATACATGTTAATGTGTTTTTCACCCCTTATTTTAGGCTCTATTTTTATATGAGTTTTGGGTAAATTTTTGGGTGTGTGTTGGTCCCTACCTCACCAATCATTGGTTCCGGTTTCGTCATAGGTTGATGTGATCAATTCCTTGTACTCACACACATTATTGTAGAAGTGTGTGTGCATGAGCGGGTTGTAATTTGAGTTAGAAAGCATTGGATCAGCCTATTTCATGATGTAGTGTTCTCAACCTTTATTTAAATAATTAAAATGACACATTTCTTTATTTACTAATTATTATAAATTTGAGTACAAGGAATGATTGAATTTTTATTTTCATTAAATGTTTCATTAAATTAAAATGTCATGTTTTTATAATAAAACCCCTCTCCCGGTGGTACATATAATTAGCGGGTATACTCATTATATGTCTTGAATGAATTTAATGTTATTAAATATAATTTGAATTAATTAATGTGTGTGGAAAATTAAGGTATGGATTAATTATTAAGATATTCATGTGGAAGTTGGGTCTTTTTTGAATATTGGAAGTTGTGAATACATGATAATAACATGACATGATAATTATCCAAAAACAAATTCTAATTTGAGAATATGTAATGTGTAGATTAATTATTACACATTAATTTCTAGAATGGTTAATTAATCAGTGAACTTGTTAATGTGATGTGATTAAATTAATTAATTGTTGAAATAATTATTTGGCATGCATTAATCAAATTTTTGAATTAATTAAATGGTTGTGATTCTTAGAGAATAAATAAAATAATTAATTGTTATAATTAATTATGTTTTGTCATGTTGTAAATTTTAACCAGAGAAAGGATAATTAATTGGTAAACTAGTTAGAAATGTAAATGAATCTTAAGATTGAATAATTAAATTCCATGTTAATTACTATGTATTATTTTGTGAACTAGAATAATTAATTATTTAATTAATTTATGAATGTTGTAATTTTAAAGGGTTATTTGATTGGGGAATTAAATAGCAGGAAATTTATTTTTTTGATAAGTTATTTAAATAATTGATGTACTTGATTAACAAATTTATTATTTAATTAATGAATGGGATTTTGTGTGTTTGACATGTCATTCTTCACTAGTGTGATTAGGTTCTAGAAATGATGTTATACATGTCAAACATATGGGACAATGAATTATGAATATAACCTCAATGGGATGGGAAAATTTATTTAGGTGTGAGAGAGAAGAACATCAGGATAATTTATATTAATGAGACATGATGAAATAAGAAACAAGATGGATGAAATGAGATAACCACCCACGGTTCAATACTTCACACATATTGATCATGGCCAATATATCGGCTAGTGTAATAAAACATGAATCCATAAGGGTAATCAGCATCATCTGCCACCAAATCCAATTTATAAAGGGAAATCATATCCCATTGTTACTATTTATGTGGATCATTAACAAAATACATGGTAGAAATGATATTCACACAATAACGGAAAAATTATTATTTGATTATGGTTTAACCAGTTACATTATTCTTGAATGTTTTCTATAACTAATGAATCTATGAACTGATACAATGATGAAGAGATATCAGTAAAAACACCATATGGTGTGTTCATTAAATCCCATGTTTTAGCCTATACTATTATTGGTTTATGTGGGAATATTTTTCTCAGGAATATAATTATACATACTTAATTGTAATTTGATAATATAATTGGAATGGATTGGCTCTTGTTATATAGTTCACACATCAAATATCAGTAAAAGGAAACATCTTCTCATACTAAAAACCATTCGATGATCCTCTACAAATGAAACTATATCAAATAATATAATTTGGAAAATCCATCGATGATGTGAGAATTAATGCCATGTAAATAATCATACCTCACCAAAATAGTTGATTCAATGTATGGTATCGACCTAAAGGAAAATATTCTTGTGATTTAATACTATGATGTATTTCCCAAAGAGATATATGTACTTCCCTCAGATCATGAGGGAGTGTTATCAATAAAAATAATACATGGATCTATACATATATAAAAATTACCATAATGGATTACATTGATTGAATGAGAAGAGTTAAATAAGAAAAAGAAAGGGAATTTGGAAATTGGGCACATACTCAATTGTACCTCACATTGGGATGCGCTAGTTCCTTTTTAATGAAAAAAGGATTGATCATTGTGGATTTGTGTTTATTACCATGATATGAAAATGATCACTATGATAAACACGTATAATTTTTGAAGGATTTATGACATGTTTGATCAAATACGAGGTGATCAATAATACTCATGGGTGGATATTCAATCTAGATATCATAATCAAATTGTAAATAAGAAATATATTCATAATATTCCATTTTTTAAATGATATGGACATTATGAGTTTCTATTGATCCTATTTAGTCAAACATAATTCCTTTAATATCATCGTTTATTTGAGGAATAGAGTCTTTATACACTACCTTGAAAAAATTATTGCTGTCTTTATCAAGGATACTATCATATCCTCTCATATCAAAGAGGAACATGATGAAAATTTATGAATTTATATTGAGTAAATAATGAAGGACAAGTTTTATTCCATGATCAAATAGTGTATCTTTTTTATATAGCAAGTCAAATTATCAGGCCTTGTGATCAAATGTGAGAGAATTTTTTTGGACCCTTAAAAAAAGGCAGTTGGGTAATGAACCCGAAACAAATATTTCATGGTAATTCAATGTTTTCATAGAATATAAGTGTACAAATAATGTTTTTTATAAATTTATCATTATTTTATATCCCACTATACATGTTTACCTATAAATGGTTAATGTGTCTATGGATGGATGAATTTGAGGAAATATTCATGGAACTAAAAAAGGTTCTAATCTCTATACCAATACTCACACGACCATCGTGTATAGTCTTTTTTATGATATTCAGTGATTCTTCAGAGAATGGATTGGGTTGTGCACTCTTGAAAAATTATAATGTGATCGAATATTCCTCATGGTAGTTTAATATCCATGATAAGAACCACACAATATAATTTATGGAAGTATCATTTATGATTTTTCCATGAAAATATAGGGGCACAACCACTATGGTGGGATGTGTGACATGTTAAATGATCATATGAATATAAATATTATATTCAGAAAAAAGGAACTTGACAAGACTAAAATAATATTGTTATATCCAATCAAGGACTTTGATATACCTATTTAAAAAACCCCTTTAAAGGTGAACACATTTACTGATTCTCTTAGCAGAAATGATCATGCTACTATATTAATGATGTGTATTAGGAAAGAACATATCTTCATGGATATTTAAGGGTGGGTTTAGAAAATATAATAAAATGGAATAAATCACAATTTTCCAAATGATTTCCCATCAATTTCTCTAATATGTGATTATATATTCACAAATTCATGAACTAGAGTTATAATATAATTTGAATCAGTAATGGAAGGAAAGCTACGTGTGATTAACATAGATGATAATGGTGTGATTCAGTTTGAAATGTGGTTGGGGGTAACTTCATCACCAGAGATAATGAATGATATATTAGATAATGAATATAACTCACCTTTATCCATCCATCAAGGAAGTAACCATATTAACATGATCAAAGAGCACAGTTCAGGTGGGATGACATGAAGAATGAGATTGTTATGTATATCAAAAAGTGATTTATATGCCCATAAGATAAAGTATAATTACGGAATTACAAGCGGATGATGAAAACATTTCATATACCCATGTGGAAATGGGATAATGTCACTATGAAATTTTTCACTGGTCTCCTTAAGACATATAAAGGAAACAATGCTATGTGTATTGTATGGTATCAACCCAAGAAGACTGTTGAAATTATAATTATTTGTGAGTATTTATCTATCTAACAACAATATATGAAATATAAAAATTATTTGGGGAGGTTCTACTTGGTACCACATTCGAGATTATCCCATCATGATCCAATATAGAATTATCTAGTCAAGATAAGTCTTCAACATTGTTTGATTACTTAACTAAATTTCTGAACATCTTATCAGCACAAAACTAATTTCTAATTTGATAGGTCTCTATATTTTTGAGGAAATACTAAGATCCTACTTCATGAAATTTGAATTGGGGGGGATTAGTATACACCATTGGTTGAGTTATAATACAAAAACAACTACTAATTGAGTTTATAGATGGATCTATATGAATATCTATATGGAAGTAAATGAACAATTCAATGATATTGTTTTTAAGATGGTGAATGAAAGATATAAAGGACTAATACTACGAAATAGATGACTGAGAATGGTCATGCCTATAAAAAACACATAAATATGGACATAGTTGGAAAAATAGAAATTCTAACAACCGTTAAAAGGATTAATAGTTTGAATTTAGAGAAAAACATTTACATTATATATCACCTTGAAATAGAGTCAAGTGTTTTAGAATGAAATTTATGGTTTTATGAGGGTACATTAGATCCATTGAGGTTATTAGTCACATTGAAGCATTGGCCTATCACCATGCACTTCCACCATGTATGAATCAAGTTTATTAGGTGTTCCACGTATCACTTTTGTGGATCTATATACCATATCCACAAATATATTTAACATGGAGTAGGTAAAACTAGAGAACAATATCTCATATAAGGAGAAACTGTTAATGATATTGGGAGAAAGATACATAGTCCAAACCCATAAATAAAAATGTACATATAAATTTGTTTTGGAAAAACCTTAAATATTAATACGCAAAAAGGGAACGTGATGAAGTAGTGAAGTATAAGTACAGTCACCTGTATTCACCATAATATGTAATTTGTTTTCAAGGGAGAAATTTCAAAAGGGGGAAGAATTTAATGACCCATGATTCTATAAATTGACTTTACATTCATATATTTATGTTATAAAACACATACATCTCATAAATATATTCATAAAAACAACATTCTCATAATTTAAAAATGAAATATGAGATATTTATTGAAATTAAGAAACCAGTTTAGATGGAATAATATCCACAATGTTAGAATATTAATATCAAAATTATGAATTATAATCTATCCAATAGACTAGAAAAATCACCTATGAATATATATATAATAATTAGTCATCATATAATCAAAAATATTATATAATTATACCATTGTATTAGTTAATAGAGGTTTTAAAAATGATAAATTAAGTGTTGGTATTTATTTGAAACATAAAATTTTATATACTATTTTATAATAAAGAAAATGAATAATTTTTTTAAATTTTATAGATTTATTAAATATTATTTTGATGTATAATAATTATATAAATCTTTAAAGAGAACATAATTAATTTTTCTTAATGTTATAAAATCATTTATAATATTAGAGTTTGTATTTTTTGAGTAATTAATGATTTTAATTAAAAATGAAAATTATTATATGTTAAAAATTATTGTAAAAAATTTGTGTGAACTTTGGTATAATTAGTATTGAAAAATTGTTTAGGTGATTTTTTTCTAATGTAGTTGAATATTTAGTGAATATTATGAAAGATGATAATTCACAAAATTAGATTAAAAAATGAATTTTTTAAAAATTATTGATGTATGGATGATGTAAGATCCTTTATATCAAACTATCTATATCCCTATAATATATTTAGTCAACATAATAATCAATATATATATACTTGAAATGAAATAATAATCACATTAATAAACTATCCCAGAAACACCCCTTTGCTACCCAACAAATACTACCCCTGCAACCTCTTCTCTTCACACCTATAAGACCTACAGAATATAAAAAAACTTCCTAATATCCATCCCATTGAAATCAAATACTTCTATGGGATTTTGTTTTAACAAAATTCCAAACCTAAGTTCCGTAAGGAGGTTCTCAGGAAGAAAAAAATGAAGAGGTAAAATCCACAACCCCTCTCCTTTATTTTATTTATTTTCATATAATCTTCTAACGAACCCAATAAAAAGTATCAAGATATCTAAATTATATTATATGTAATATAATTTTATTATCTCAATAGATTAATCATCATCAATACAATACCCTTATACTTTTAATCTAAAAATTATTACATCGCATGTGACATGTCTATTCACCACCCCTGTGGATGTCATATTTTCTTTTTTTCCATTATCGCATTTATGGAAGGACATAAATCCATCATTATGGTTAAAAAAACTAAATAGTCATATTATAAGGATAATAATGTGTTGAAACCTATATATAAATATGATATTTAGTAAACTTATTCATATTAATTATGGTCGTAAAAATTGCCAAACAAATTATAACACATTCCAAAAAAATTTATCTTATGAATGGTTTAATAAACAATATAATAAAATGTTATTTTAGAATATTTAATCTTAGGGATTTTCATTAACTCTAAATTAGCTAACTTTTTGAAAATTTATTCCCATTTTACCGAACACCCCATATTTATACTCGGGGTAACCGACCATAAACAAGGAAAATAAACACTCCCAACATGACAATACTAAACTCTTCATCATATGAAAAATGTTCATAAATCAACATAATAAATTTATATTAAATAATATACATCTATAGTATTTTTTTGAATTTTTCAATTAATTAAAATAAGTTGATTATCTTTTATATTATATACATTTTTAAGAGGAATTCAGACATATGATAAGAGAAATATCAGACCCAACTCCATTTCATTAAGTTTTCACTCTTTCACAAAATTTATTGTATGGATATTCATTTAATTTTCCTCAAATATAATATAATTACACTTATCATTTTTATTTTAAGTATGTACTTGATTCTAACATAATATTACAATAAATGTAATCATTTATGAAGAAAAATATTATTTCGAATTCATATATTGACTCCCCCAATGATTTTCTCATTCTCAGACAAGTGTGATTAATATTATTTCATATATGTTTCTACCTTTAGAATTTTGGAACACCAATGTAATTTAATGAATGTATGTTTTATGAAATTCTATTGAATCCCATTTCTTTTCCTTGGCTTATTTTATGAATAATATTTTTATGCATTCTATGTGGCTTGAATTATTATTTTAATGTTGCGATGTGATGGGTATGCCTGTAATTATATATCACTATAATGAATTGGTTAATGTGAGGTATGTCAGAATATAATTGGTATTATTCATGAACATGATACTATATGTTTTCATAATTATTATGTTACGATTATTCACATATGTTTTGTGTGAAAATGTGGTTATCCTTGTTCATAACTATGTGTTGTATTTCACCACTAAGACATTATATATTCTCTGTATAAATTGAAACATTCCATGAACCTACACAATTTTCTCCTATAATGTATATAATAATATAATTATTATTTTATGATTATTTAGATTATCCTCACTCATATTATATTACCTCATTTTTGTTATTTATTTTATTACAAGGATTTTATCCCACAACATTATTTGATGTATATTTTCAAGTAACTATGTGTCCCAGAGAGAACGTGAGGTTCAATGGAAAAACATGAAGAATTCAAATAAATTCTATTTATTATTATTTGTATTGTTATTTATGTGTTTATTTTTCCCGATATACTAATCAATGGAATATTGGGGTTTTTAACACTATTATGTTTTCAATCTTTAAAATTATGTTATATTGATGAAATAAATTTGTGGCCCCAATATATTTTCGATAGAATGTAAATGGATAAGGTAAATGAATCCAGGGAATTGTAATAGAAAAAGTTATCAAGGTATGAAAAATAATTATTTAAATCAATGTGATCTATCATAATATTATAAATTAATTATAATTAATTTATAATTAGATATAATTATACATAATGATTTTATAACTAATGAATAAACTGAGACACAACAAATTCGGAAATAGATGATGATAATTTGTAATGAAAATGGGTATTGAAGGTGTTGCAATTTAGGGGGAGACATAATAATGTTGTTCTCCCCCATTGGTAGAGTAATATTGAATCTGATGATTTCAAATATTTGAGAATTTTAAATGTGAGTGATAATTTCAAAAAACCAATGAATTGAGTAAATATATCGGTATTGTATATTTCATTGGAGAATAAAGCACAATTTTTCTCAAGATGACGATGATTTTTTGGATATTGAAATATTAGAGATTGAATATTATTCATTATTGGGATTTTTGACCAATAATTTTATCCTTAAAAAATAATGACTCCAAGGAATTAGATGTGGTGTATAAAATTTTGTTGAAAAAATAAATTTGTCTTCAAAATGGTTAGTAACATCACTTTTTTGGATTAATTTTTTTTAATATGATTATTTTCATGGTTTTGAAAATTTAAATTGATATATCTATTTAACAATATCATGAAATAAGTATTGGTAAATGGTTATCACATTGATATCTATAATGTAAGAAATTAATGATTGATTTAATCATTCCAATTTCTTAATGTGAGGATCAATCATGTAAAATTAGAGAAATTTTATTGTTGAATTATTTATCTCATATAGGTGACACTGTATTTATGACTAAAAAATAATAGATTTTCTTCATATCGTCAATTGTGAATGGTAGATAATAAATATTCATGTTGTGTGACATAAAAAATGTAATGTTTCTGAATTTACTATTATTAAAGGGGAAAATAAATTATTGAAAATGAGAAATTTATATTTAAAGTAAATACATATGGTGATATTAAAAAAAACATCAAATGGAGATGGAAAATATTTTATTATTTCCAATAATAATATTCAATGGATGAAAATGATATATAGATGATGATATAGTGATGTTTTCTATAGGTGTAAGAGAAATAATTTTTTTATATTTTTATTAATATTATTAGGAAATAAATATATTCATATGCTGATAATTTATTTTTTTCTTATTGGTTTTCAAGAATTAATTTTTCTTGATATTTATACTATAAAAATGGATCCATCGGAATAACAAACACAATAAATTCAGGTTCCAATAATGAATAATGAGATTATATTATTTTTTTCTGATGTGTGGAGGATAAATTAAAATAGACTATTCTACCCATAGGAATCCTACACATCGAAGAACTTAACATAAGAGCATTATATTGATTTTGGGAAAATTCCATGTAACTACCAGATATTTTATGATAATTATTATTTTTAATTTCATTGATGTCTTTTGTTGTATGATACACCAATATTACATTGCGCTATACGCAACACCGTATTAGCTTGTAGTATACACAACACTATTCCTGGATCATGTTACACACAATTTTGATAGTAGTTATTATATGCAACATTAAGTGTATATATATATATATATAAATTCAATGTATAAATGAAATATGTTTGGATTCTGTTATACGAATCAATGGAGGAGTCTTTCACAAAACGCAACCCTGAATTGGCTTGCATTACACGCAATCATGGACTTCCTCAATAGCGTGTGTAGTACGCAATACCGGGTTTCACTAAACAAAGATATATTGTTATAATATTATTATGGACTAGCCGTTATGAATAGTATTAACTACATTTTAAATTTTATAACACTATTATTCATCATACACATTTTCAAGAATATGTTATGAGAAAAAAGTAAAATTTTCGTGTAAAATATGTATTTTTCAAAAATTGCAGTTTTCCCGCCTTTTGATGGGGCACTCACCTTAAATATTGTTTTTGAAAAGTCTATAAGTTAAATTTGGCAAAATAAAAATATTTATTTGGAGTTAGGATATAAAAATTTAATTTGGATAAAATTTTCGTATTAATCTGATAAAATTCATATTTTTAATGAATAGTAAAAACACGCAATATTTTAATTAAAAACAACTTTTTTCATCGCATTAATTTATATTGTTGGATTATATTTTTAATTGGTTTTAAAGTGTAATTAGAATATATTTTTACCATTTATTCCAATGTTGTTCATTAGAATTAATTTCACTTTGAAATTGGATATAAACAAGTATCAATCTTTTGATTATTTTTGTTTCTTAAAAACATGCTCTTTGTTTTGATAATGGGAATTAATTTTAAAATTAATTAATTCCACTTCTATGTTTTGAATTTGGAAAAATAGACATCAATTTTGAATTCGGAATATCAAATAATTCTTTGGCTGAATTTTTGGAATTTTTTTGAAAACATCAATTTTCGATGAATAGTGAAACCACTTAGTGGTAGTAAAAAAACCGACTTTTTCATTTAAATGAAATTTTACCACTTCTGTGAATTGAATTTAAAAAATACTAGAGACACGGTTAATATCTAGTACTAAAATGTGGTTCAGTGAGATGAAAATAATTTTTGGTGAATAGTAACTTTTTACTTTTATTTACCACGGTTAAAAGTAAATAGGGTAATTAATGGTAAAAATGATATTAATATTGCCCTAACACATGTATTAAATCTATTGGATAAGTATAATTAGACCAAAAACAACCTTAGGAATAATATATGACCATTTAGGTCCACTTTTATTAGATTAGGACATTTTTTATTAATTTATTTAAAGAGGGGTTAAAATAGTTAAAATCAAAGATTAATAACTCATTCCTTTTTTATATAGGGTTATACATAAGATAAATTCAACTATAAGTATTCATTAGAAAGATAAAAAGGTTTAATACCTAATGGTATTTTATTTATAATTTTTAGACTTTAAATAATTTAATATATTTATGACACAATGATGTTGCGCTAATTATCTCATTAATGAAATATTGACATAACTGATGTTATAAATACCGAAAAAAATGAAATTTGAGACTTTTTATGAATTAAACTAATTTTATATGTTAGTATGACATGTTAGTATTTATTTAATTAAATTTTGTCAAACTAATCATTCTTATATGATTTTAACAAAAATCAATTACCAAATAGTCTCAAAATTGACATAAAATAGATTTAAAACAGATATTATATTATTAATTGTTATTTTATTCCTAAAAACCTTAAGTTCTTCCAAATGACATAGATAAGGTTATATATGTTATCAATAAACAGCTTGGGGTTAGTTTGTCTTGTTATAATAAGGTTATTAACCATATAGTGTAAGAAAACAAGAAGACAAGGTAAAAGTAAAATTATTTAACTTAAAGTTAAATCTAAATGATAAGGTTAAAGTAGAAACCTAAACTTGTCTAAATTCTATTTGATGAGCGTTTTTCGACCCATATCCACCTTATCATCTAAATAAATCAATTTTGAGATATTATTAACCGAATAAGAAATAATTATATAACAATATTTTCAGTTTTTACAAAGCTGCCCCTCTCCTCCCTTATAAAAAGGGCACCCCTTACTTCGTCTCTTCACACCCATTTGAGCCTTGAAGCTCGGCCAAGTCCTGCCCATTTCACTTCTAAACATCCTTAGAAACATTCTAGAGGTTCTGGTATTCTCAAAATACCAACTCTACTTCCTCAAGAGAAGGCTTAAGTAGGTGCGTCGAAGAAGAGGTAATCTCTTCTTTCGATTCTCTCATGTTTCTTTCTTCTTCAACTTCTTATTATTTAGTTGTTTCATTATAAAGTAATAACATCAGTATCACTAATATAATGATATGTTATTATGAATATTAAACAACCCTATTTCACCTTCTATCCATCCTATGGAAAATGAAATCACCAAGCGGGCGTACGTACGGAATACCGTCTCCACACCGTGGTGTAATCAAGTTCTCCACTGCCACCTTACATAGATAGGTATAATGGTTTAAATAAATAACTATATATGGTTACTGTAAAGTGATATTGATTCTGTAATATTATACATACCCTTCAATACAATTCCATGATCATCAGAATGATATCATCGCTCGTGCGTACATACGGACTACCTTCTCCATGAACGCGATGAGATTCATTTTCCTTGAATAACCATTCCAGAATTATTATAAATTATATATAATGAATAATAATAATGAAGCAACTGGATTTATTTTATATATATATATATGTCATCTACTTACTTACATTCAAGTCAATAAAAAAAGGAAAACAGCGTTCATGCGTACGTACGACCTACCATCTCCATGAACGGTGTGTTTCATTTCATTTATCTATATTATATGTATATACTGAATATATTTGATATATAAATCATGTTTTAAATTCTGGAAGTAATTAAATCATGATATAAGTAATAATAATATCAAGAACAACAAGTCCAAACACGTACGATAAAAGAAACAATTTTACCCAAAACACAACTTTTACATGGAATTGACAAATGAAAGGGTAATATAAATACCTAAGTAAACCATATATGTTATATAACAATGAATATGATTCTGTAATAATTCAATGAAATTATTTAAATCATTATACAGGAGGTTCAGAAACATACGAAGCATATTAGACATAAGGTTAGGGATAACTATTGAAATCTCGTTCTTATCCGAGATTGTTTATCCGTAAGTATTTACAGGGGTTATTGTAATCATCCATGTCCATGTTTCCTAAAAATGGTTTCATTTATGTTTAAAGTAATTTGTAACCATTTTTTTCTTTTACTAAATTGTATGTAAGGAATATTTCTTTTTTAACCAAATGAGGCACTTTTTGGCTTTTCTGACAAAAGTACGAGAAGAATGTTGTTTTTAACTTATACGGCGTGAACGGATTTTTACGGTTTCATAACACCTCATTTTTATGAAGCTTACTCTACAAGATTATATGAATATTGTCAAAAAATACATTTCTTTTAAAAGTTCATGGAATTTTGAGAAAAGAAAATGATTTTGAAGAAGAAAGGATATTTTCCTCATGAATTCATTTCAAATATTTTATCAAAACCATTTTCCATATAAGATGAAATTATTTCATATGTGTATGTTTCAAGTTTAATGTCTCTATGATTTATATGGTTTCACTTTTCTTATGATGAAATGTCCATTTGTTTTATATGGATTATGAGTCAATGGGATGATGTTTATGAAACCCATTTTATTCTTTGGGTTATGATGAATGTTTTATGGTTATTTTCTGGCACAAGTAAGAATGATTTCATTATGATATGGGTGGGACCTATAACTCCCTCCAATGTATTGTGTAATGATTTATATCTCATGAGATAGACATGAATAGAATGGTAAGTTAATCCAGTTCATTGTTACAGGACTGAAACGAGGAGTGAACTCGATTCAGAAAGGTACTTTGTCCACTAAGATGGTCTTGGAAGCAATGCCTTGGGTACTATAGAAATCATATCATGTGATTAATATTTTTACACAATTACAAGTTTTATTTCCATTTTATTTTACAATGATTGAAGTTCCTTTATGATATATGCCTTACGTACTTCCATGATTTATGTCTTTACTCATGAGGTTGATGTTTAAATTTTATGTTCAAGTTCTTGCATTCAAATGTTTATGGATTATTTTATGTTCTCTATGATTATAATTACTGAGAATTTGAGATCCCACTATTTATGTTTTCTTTTCCATAGGATATAAATAAAGGTTTTAGGTAAGAAAAACAAAAGTGGAATATCTTTATGGGAGATGTTGAAGATCTTTTACCATAATTAGAATATTTCATTCTGAGATTCCAAAGATACTAAACTAATATAGTCTTTGGGCATCTGTTTCTGTCATGTATAATGTACTCTGCAAAAGTAATGTAATGTCCATGTACAACAATCTTTGGGTCTCTATAGTTGGTATCAGAGAAAATGTTTATTCAACCTTTGGAAACTACGATGTGAAATCATTAGTGAGATCCCTAGAGGTATTTCTAAGGTATGTCTAGGGATGTCCCTAAAGTGAAGTATACGTATAGGTTATAGTCATAGAATTTTGCTAAATATCTTACAATTAAACCTAAGATGTTAGATATTTAAGGTAATATCCCTTCATTATGTTGTTTTCCTAGCATGATTTTTGACTCTCACAGTATTCTTTTTGGGTTTTAGAAAATGGCTGGAAACATGAAGATTCATGATAATGGAGGATATGATGGAAAATGGAAAGATATTTTCATGAGCAATGAAATGAAATTGGATCTGGAGGTCCATATATCATTGTTGTGCCTAATCTGAAATCTCATAATCTGATCAATAATCTCATCTTTGGTATGTTTCCTGACCCATCTAATTAGAGAAAGATGTTTTTTCATGATGATCATAGAGGAATGAAAGTTCAATTCCCCTCATGTAAATCATGTGTGAAGAGGCATCATGGAGAATGATTCAAAGGAACTGGAATATGCTTTGGGTGTGGAAAATAAGGACACAAATCCAGTAAGTGCAAAGGAAAAGGTTTAGTTAACACCAAGGAAAAGGATAATGGTATTTCAATGACATCAACAATTATTAGATGTTTTAAATATGGAATGTCTGGGAATTATGCAAACCAATGCCCTAAGGGAAAATCTCATGAAGAGAATTAGCATGGTCATATGGGTACTATTTATGTGGATGATGACGAGGAGTCTACAAATGATATATGAGATGAAAGAAGTGTTGAAGCTCAGTCAGTTGTTTAAGAAGGTAGTGGAATGATTGTGTGTTTATCAAGAGTTATGTTGTATAGTTAATGGTACTATGGAATAAAGAATCATCTATGGATTTTTACACTGTTGTTTTTCCTAATGTATTTGATAGTATATGTTGAATATTAACGTTAACCATAAAAGGTTATTCAGATATTTTTGGAAAGTAGATGATATGCGCATAATGAAGGGATAAGAAGATAATGAGATGTTTGATTGTATTCATGAGCTCATTACTGATATAAGGATTAAGTGATATTATGGTTTGAGTATATAGAAATTTTGGGATTTTGTTATGTGGAATGTGTTAAAATTTTACAACATTCATGTTTTCACTAAAGTTCAATGGGTATTCATTCTTCAAGATAATACATCATTAAGGAATTCACATGTTTGTAATTTGATCAACAATATATATCTTATGATATATGGAGGATAAATGATGTAATTCATTTGATTGTTATGTGAAATTTCAAGTAATCATTTTATTTATACTATGAGCTTGTACTAACATATTTTAGAAAAGCCTAAAGATTGGAATGGATTATGTTAGACATAAGTTATTATTTTTTAAGGATAGAACTTTTTGGATATTATTGATGGGATGTTATAGTAATGTTGTTTTAGAAAAAGGACAAACTCCAGGACGGGCGACAACCCATCGCGTCAGAGAAGGCTGCGGGAATCGAACCCACAACCGAAGTGTGACTGACCTTTATCACATACCAATGGCCTACAGGAAGTCCATGGTTTGTAGAAACTAGTTTTATTTTATTAAGCAGTATGATATATGATGTATAAGTTCATTTTTGGAATCGTATATGACAAACCTCACTATAGATGGACTTATGTATATTTGATAACTTTTTCTAACAATTTTTTTGAAACATATGGAATGAACCATCATTCTATCACATGATCTGTTAATACTTCACAAATAAAAAATTCATCTTCATTTCATTAAGAGATAAAGTGAAAATTGTTCAATGCACGAAAAATAGTGAGATTGTACAAAAATCAAGAAAGTATTTCTTCTAATTCAAAATTTTCAACTTTAGGGAAATGATATTGAAAACCAAAAATGTTGTCCTTGTGCTCTTATATCCGATGAATCAGATGGTACCTTAGATCATCACAAATATATGGCTTTGTTATTTATGGTTTTTTTCATAGCCATGTTCTCAACAACTCTCCATCAGAACATGATGGTTAGATTTTTCTCCCCTATCTATATTTTCACCTATGTTCTCTTATGTGGAAACCATGTGATTATTTAATTTGGGTAACCATTACATTTCATACTTTAGTTTTTAAAGATAGGTTTTGGTATTCCCTTTTTACGATGTGGGTTTCTATTAAAGAAACATTCAAGTATTAAACCATTTATAACCCCGATGAATTTCGAGGGAGAAATTCATTTTAAGGGGGGTAGAATGTAACAACCCGATATTTTATGAGAATTATTATTTTTAATTTCATTGCTGTCTTGTGTTTTAGGCTACACCATGATTACCTTGCACTATACGCAACACCGTATTAGCTTGCAGTATACGCAACATTATTCTTGGATAATGTTACACACAATTTCGATAATAGTTATTCTACGCAAAATTAAGTATATATATATATATATTCAATGTATAAATGAAATATGGTTGGATTCTATTATAAGAAACAACGGAGGACTCTTTCACAACACGTAACCCTGAATTGGCTTGCATTACATGCAATCACGACCTTCCTCGATAGCGTGTGTAGTACGCAATACCAGGTTTCACTAAACAATGATATATTGTTATAATATTATTATGGACTAGACATTATGAATAGTATTAACTAATTTTTTGAATTTTATAACACTATTATTCATCTTATACATTTTCTAGAATATGGTATGAGAACAAAATAAACTTTTCGTGAAAAATATGTATTTTAAAAAAATTGCAGTTTTCCCACCTTTTGATGGCCCACCCACCTTAAATCATATTTTTGACATGTCTATAAGTTAAATTTGACAAAATAAAATTCTTCTTTGGAATCAGGATATAAAAAATTACTTTGGATAAAATTTTCTTATTATTCTGATAACTTTCATATTTTAATGAATAGTAAAAACACGGTATATTTTAATTAAAAACAACTTTTTTCATTGCAATAATTTATATGGATATATTATATTTTTAATTGGTTTAAAAGTGTAATTATAATATATTTTTTCCATTTAATCCAATGTTGTTCATTGGAATTAATTTCACTTTGAAATTGGATATAAACACGTATCAATCTTTTGATTGTTTTTGTTTCTTAAAAACACGCTATTTGTTTTGATAATGGGAATTAATTTTAAAATTAATTAATGTCACTTCTATGTTTTTAATTAGGAAAAATAGACATCAATTTTGAATTCGGAATATCAAATAATTCTTAGGCTGAAGTTTTGGTATTTTTCTGAAATACTTCAATTTTAGATGAATAGTGAAACCACTTAGTGGTAGTTAAAAAACTGACTTTTTCATTTAAATGAAATTTTCCCACTTCTGCGAATTTAATTTCCAAAATATAAGATACACAGTTAATATCAAGTACTAAAATGTTGGTCAATGAGATAAAATATAATTTTAGGTGAATAATAACTGTTTACTTTTATTTACCACGGTTAAAAGTAAATAGGGTAGTTAATGGTAAAAATGATATTAATATTTTCCTAACACATGTCCTAATTATATTGGATAAGTATAATTCGACAAAAAATAACCTTTGGAATACAATATGACTATTCTGGTCCACTTGGATTAGATTAGGACATTTATTATTAAGTTATTTAAAGAAGTGTTAAAATAGTTAAAATCAATGTTTAATAACTAATTAATTTTTTATATAGGGTTATACATAAGATACATTCGACTATAAATATTCATTAGAAAGTCAAAAAGCTTTACTACCTAATGTTAGTTTATTTATAATTTTTAGACATTAAATAATTTAATTTATTTATGACACAATTATGATGCCGTAATTATCTCATTAATAAAATATTGACATAATTGATGTTATAAATACTCAAATAAATGTAATTTGAGACTTTTTATGAATTCCACTAATTTTCCAGTTTAATATGACATGTTATTATTGATTTAAATAAATTTTTTGGAACTAATCATTCTGTTATGATTTTCACAAAAATCAATTAACAAATTGTGTCAAAATGGACATAAAATAGTTTTTTAAAAAAATGTTATATTATTTATTGTTATTTCATTCTTGAAAATCTAATGTTCGACCGAATTACTTATATAATGTTATATATATTAATAATAAACAACTTGGGGTTGGTTTTCCTTGTTATAATAAGTTTACTAACCTTATAGTGTAAGAAAACAAGAAGACACGGTTAAAGTAAAATTATTTAACTTAAAGTTAAATCAAAATGATAAGGTTAAAATAGAAACCTAAACATGTCTAAAATCTATTGGATTAGTTATTTTCTACCCATACCCACATTAGCTTCTAATTAAATCAATTTGGAGCTATTATAAACCGAATATGACTTTATTATAAAGTAATATATTGAGTTTTTCCAAAGGTGCCCCTCTCCTCCCTTATAAAAACGGCACCCCTTCCCTATTCTCTTCACACCCATTTGAGCCTTGAATCTCGGCAAAAACCTGCCCATTTCCCTTATCCACTTACCTAGAAAAATTCTGGAGTTTCTGGTCTTCTCAAAAGTCAAACTCGACTTCTTCAAGAGAAGGCTTAAAGGAGGTGCGTCAAAGAAGAGGTAATCTCTTCTTTCAATTCTCTCAAGTTTCATTCTTCTTCACCTTATTCATATTTAGTTGTTTCATTATAAAGTATTAACATAAGCATAAATAATATACTGATATGTTATTATTAATATGAAACAACCCTATTTCACCTTCTATCCATCCTACAGAAAACAAAATCACCACGCGTGCGTATGTACAGAATACCGTCTCCACACCGTAGTGTAATCAGTTTTTCCACCCCCACCTTACATGGATGGGTATAATGGTGTAAAAAAATAAATAAATATGGTTATTGTAAAGTGATATTGATTATGTAATATTATACATACAATTCATTACAATTCCACAATCATGGAAATTATATCATCGCTCGTGCGAACGTATGGACTGACATCTCCACGAACGCGATGAGATTCATTTTCCCTGATTAACCATTCAAGAATGATTATAAAGTATATATATTGATTAATAATAATGAAGATACTGGATTTATGTATACATATCCATATATATATATTTATATTTCATCTACTTTCTTACATTTAAGTCAATAAAGAATGGAAAACAGCGTTCATGCGTATGTACGGCCTAGCATTTCCATGAACGGTGTGTTTCATTTAATTTATCTATCTTTTATATATATATATATATATACAGAATATATATGATATATAAATCATGTTTTACATTCGGGATGTATGTAAATCATGATATAAGTAATAATAATATCATGAAAAACAAGTTCAAACACGTACGATAAAAGAATCAATTTTACCCAAAACACTACTTTAACATGGAATTGAAAAATTAACGGGTAATATAAATACCTAAGTGAACCATATATGATATAAAACAATTAATATGATTCTATAATATGTAAATGACATTATTTAAATCATTATATAGGAGGTTTTGATATATACGAAGCATATCGGACATAATGTAAGGGATTACTATTCCAATCTCGTTCTTATCCGAGATTGTTTATTCTTAAGTATTTACTAGGGTTATTGTTATCATCCATGTCCATGTTTCCTAAAAATGGTTTTATGTCTGTTTAAAGTCATTTTTAACAATTTTTTACTATTACTACATGGTATGTAAGGAATCTTTCTTTCTTTACCAAACGATGTACTTTTTGGCTTTTCTGACAAAAGTACGAGAAGAATGGTATTTTTAACTTATACGGCGTGAACGGATTTTACTGTTTCATAACGCCTCATTTTTATGACGGTTACTCTATAATATTTTATGACTATTTTCAAAAAAAAATCTTTTCTTTTAATTTTTCATGGAATTTTGTGAATAGAAAATGATTTTGAAGAAGAAAGGATATTTTCCTCAAGAATTCATTTCAAATGTTTTATCAAAACCATTTTTTCATCTAAGATGACATTATTTAATATGTGTATGTTTCAAGTTTAACGTCTCTATTATTTACATGGTTTCAATTTCCTTATGATGAAATGTCCATTTGTTTTATATGGATTATGAGATGATGGGATGATTTTTATGAAACCCATTTTATTCTTTGGGTTATGATGAATGTTTTAAGTTTATTTTGTGGCACAAGTAAGAATGATTTCATTATAAGATGGGTGGGACCTATATCTTCCTCCAAAGCATTGGGTAATGATTTATATCTCATGAGATAGACATGGCTGGAATGGTAAGTTAATCCAGTTCATCATTATAGGATTGAAACGAGGAGTGAAGTCGATTCAGAAAGGGACTTTTTCCACTAAGATGGTCTTGGCAGCAATGCCTTGGCTACTATGGAAATCATATCATGTGCTTAATGTTTTTCCACAATTACAAGTTTTATTTTTAAGATATTTTATCATGATTGATGTTTCTTTATAATATATGCCTTATGTACTTCCACGATTTATGTCTTTACTCAAGATTTTTATGTTTATATTTTATGTTCAAGTTCTTGCATTCAAATGTTTATGGATTGTTTTATGTTCTCTATGTTTACCCTTACTGAGAATTTGAGCTCACCCTTTTTATATTTTCTTTTTCCCAAGATATAAATAAAGGTTTTAGGTAAGAAAACCATAATGGGAAGATCATTATTGGAGATGTTGAAGATCTTTCACCATGATTAGAAGGTTTCATTCCGAGTTTCCAAAGACACTAAACTAATACGGTCTTTGGGCGTCTGTTTTTGTTATATATTAAGTATTCTGTAAAAGTAATGTATTTTCCATGTACGTCTTTCTTTGGGTCTCTACATTCCGGATGGATAGAGAAACATAACCTAAAATAAACTCTATGTTGTCATAGATTTTGGAGCAATCCAAAGGGGTGATTAAATATATATAGTTCATGAAACTATTACGAAGTAATATTTTTTTCATAGAAATCATAGGAAATATAAGTTCTACATATTCACACATATTATGTGGAATTATTCGATGGAAATAATGATATCAATGATATCATAAACAAATTATCCATTTACAGATGAAACAATAGTGATCTAAGAATCACATGTGTGTATTTTGTTCCCCTAGAAGACAAATAATACCAAATATGTACTATGTAGTATATAAAATGTTATTTTTGTGGGATTTCAAATTTTATAACTAAATGATTCATCAAAACGTTTTTGTGATTATTTAATTTAAGAGGTGTGTACTAGAATGAAAATCAGCTTACAATGGAGTAATATATGAGTCATCTATACTATTCATGAATTATATATACCATCATATGTGTCATCGAGATCATCATACTTTAAAATTTAATATGTTTCTTTCATATGTACGAAACATTTATAGTGATGAAAATATAAGGATACTCTCTATGTTAATGTTAGGTGACATTTCACTATTCACTCATTGGATTTTATATTGTAATTATATTTGTGAATGTCGATGAAAGGTGATATAGTTAAAATTTATATTCATGGAAGGGTAGAAAATGAGATATTAATACTGATGAAATTATAATAGGATTTCATTTTGGTGATGAAATATGTGATTGAAACAAAATCCATGTTAGTAATAGCATAGGATGTGGTGGATGCATGAATAAATTGATAAAATGAAAAATGATATTCACAACTGAGGCCATTTCAAATTTATATTTATTTTATGACAGTAATAAATCATTGGACGAAATATATGTTGATCAAATGAAAGATTATTAGTGGTTGTTGAAGTTATACCATCAATATATTCCTTGATAAATTAAATTTTATGTCAATTAAAATAAAAAATCTTTATACCAAGACCAATAATCCCATGTTCAAAATTCACTAAATGATTCTTGTGAATCAAGATGAGTGTCATGGAATACATGATGGATTATGATTTGATATTGAATTGGATTTGTGAAATTCTTAAATACCAAAATTATTGGTCTTAATATATGATGGTGACTAATTTCTTTAGATTGTATAAGATTTAAATTCATCTCACATTTTGTTCGAATTTTTTAGAGGATGAATATTATTACAGAGGGATAACATCATTTAAAAAAAATTATAAAATGGGGGTATGTGATGATATAATTTAGAATCATATAAGAGAGGGTATATTTGACCATATAAATACAAGAAGATCCATTTGGTCAAACAGTTGAAGATACTTGAATTTAAAATTAGGACAGCGTAGTGAAGGGGATCAGATTCAGAGAACTGAATAATAGTGATAATGAAAAATATAATGAGATATTTTTGGATACCTTCATTTTATTGAAATTATTTCTAAAATAATTTATAAAAAAATATTATTAATATGATCAAATGATATTTTCATGATTTGTGTCATGGAACTATATATATAAATCATTAAATGCATTTGAAAACATAAACATTAACATGATTCAATCATCTTTAATGAATCCATTATCATTAAATCCTACATATCCTAACTGGATGCAATATATTAGGGAAATGAAATATAAAATGGCAGGGATAACACCTAGTAATTGATATATAATTTAATATAACATGATCGATCGTCAGGGATAAAATACATGTCCTATAATGAGAAAATAGTCAAAGGATAATAATACATAACCTATAAATATGTCAAGAACATAAAAATAGTATAATAATTTTTATTTCACCAAGGCTTAATTCCATGGTGTCATAAAACATACTTCCATATTTAAACCCAAAGATGCATGAGAGTGTAATTGGGGAAAAATTTAACTTTTAAAAAATCATGTGAGAGAAATTGATGATAGTACATAATTTAATAAAAACACATTGCGTATAAGTAATAAGTTTCAAGTAAAATCATTGAGTACATAAGTTCATAAAGGCATTTAAATATTAAAAATTTTTATCATTGGGAAGGGAATCTAGGTTTTATAAATTAAAATATCCAAGAAATGAAGTATTAATTAATATAAATGAATACAATTGTATAAAAATAATATTAATTATTCCTAAAAAATATGTATGTAAGAATAAAAGTTTGTTTCTAAAGAATTACCGTCAACAATATAGTTCATGGAATTAGATTAATGATAGAGAATATATTTATATCAATGTTCTAAAAACATTCAGAATGTAATGGAATGATCTTATGTTCATGTGAAGAAAATATAACTTATATTAGTATTATATTTATAATAAATAATATGGATAAAAAGAAAGTGAGGAATGTAATCCATTACCATATCATATATCTTCTCAAAGATTTAGTAAATTTATTTGGTACCTTAAAATCACTTTATATGGGATGTCGAGAGTAAATATGAGTGGACTGTTATGGAAAATTTCATTGGAGTGGAGTAATTGGGATAGAGAAGCATGTATTTATAGGAAAAGATTAAAAATTGTTTACTAATGTTTAAATATAGCCCTTGTAATTTTCAGTTATTGATAAGAGAAATCCATTCGTATATTCACGGTTTTGGATGAGGATTTATGACATTAAAAAGGTGATTTTATGGAATAATTTTATTATATTATAAAAAATGAATATTTAATATTGAATGTTTTTACAAGAAGATAATTTTCCCTAAAAATTAATGTTCATAGAACATTAACATCAATTTGTGACTTGGGAGTTTTATTCGATAGGTAAAATATTATCATTCATAAAAATAAATTATACCAACAAATTAAAATCATTTTCTCTTTGATCCAATTTTATTAATTATTAAATAATAATTATATATTTATAATGATATAAAAAACATTTTATACATCAAACTATATATTTTGTATTACCAAAGACAATAATATTTTCCAAGAAAATTATAAATATTCCCCAAAAATTATTTTTACCATATAAATTCATGAATTATGTCTAATTAATATAATTAATTTGAAACATTTAAATTATAAAAAATAAAAATTATATAAATGTAATGGTTCTTTTATAATATTGGACATTCTATATATTTTCAAAATGACATTTAACAATATTAAATTATATAATCATTTTTATTTAAATAAAATATTTTGTTATAAAACAATTTCATGATAGAAAAAATTTATATGAAATACAATAATTTACAAAAAAAAAATTTAAATTTTATATCATCCAAAACTACAATTATTTAATCATTTTATCTAAAAATGTATTTATCATATTCATCTTATATTCATGAAAATTTTGTTAAATTATATAATAAAAATAACGATATTAAAGAAACCAATATTTGACTTTTGAAATTAAAATTACCCCTTTATAATATTATGGTCAATATACGTGACCACATAATAAATCGATACACATCCTGAATGTATTGTTTTTTATGGTTGTAATTTAATGGGGTGGCTTAGGAAAAATTGATGTTGTGATGCTCTCCACTATCAAAAACATCCCAAATACTCACATTTATTCAATCCCTAAGAGTTTAAGATCTATATTGGTTGGTCAAGGGGTTTTTTAGGCCATCATTTATCACATATAAATCAATAATATTTTTATTACTCATTATTTACCCAATTTAAATCGTTGCATTATTAGAAATAGTTGTAGTTCCATATAGTCATCTAAAATCATTATTATATTTACTAAAATTCATAATGGAAAACATTATAGTAATATCCATATCCTAAGAGTATCATTAAAATTTATACCCAATATATTCTAAACCATTATCGTACCTCAACATTCAATACTTCACATAAAATGGCTTGAAACATCAATAGTTAATATATATTATATTAATGAAATCTATATTTATGTTTACATACATTATATATGGTGTTATCTAAATTACATAATTCAGTCCTACAGAGATTAAATTTGTGTGTTCATTGTTCCAAATCATCTCCATATATAATTTCAAGATGATATAGTCAATATTAAATTGGGCTACTTTGAAATCATATCTTCTTCAAGAACCCATGTCACATCGTTGAAGTTGAGATTTCTATATAATAATTTCATGATACATGTTGTCTTTTTCTATAATACTAGTTCAATTTTGATCAATAATTTTGATATTTTCATCTTTATATGATAGATCATGTTCTAATTCCAAACCATTTGTTTCTATTATATATTTCAGGACTAAATATATATTCATATCGAAGAGACATGGAAAATATTAAAGGCATTGAAATGATTTATAAGATGTTTTACTAGACTGGTAACTATTATAACATGCTTTATGAACACACATGGTCCTAAATAACAAGTAACATGATTCCCATTAATTCCATACCTTATTACCCTTTTCCATGGAGATATTTTGATAAACACAAAATCTATAATATGAAACACTATTTAATTCCATATACTGTCATAATACCTCCTTTTTCCACTCATAGAATACCAAATATGTATTTTTATCACTTATATCTTCATTATATTTTAGTTCTCAATATCTAGACGAAACTATTTTCCTTCTTAAAATTCATACAAATATGTTGGAGTACTAAAATCCTTATATAGAGTGATTCAAATTGATCCATTTTAATACTCTTATCAATATAGTTGATGCAAAATAATTGAAAATATATAATATTATTATCCCAACACTATTGGGAATCTACTTAGCTATTCCACTATATATATTTGAGTTTTTGAAAAGTCATCACATGCTTCCCAAAAATATGAGTATAGTAGGATATGCTAAGTAATTTTTTTATTCATATCAGTTTCTAGGATCCTCTATAAAATTTATATAAATCCCAGATCTTATTATGAGAAAATAAAATATACCTATATATAAATTTACATAACATTTTGAATATAATGTTGATAATGTTTCCCAATGAGAAAATTTCATCAAATAGAGATAAAATGGGAATAGAATGTTAACAAATAAATCCTTACACATGATGAATTTATTTCCATTGATGTATTTAGATTTACATTCAATAATAATGTTGTGATGTTCTCCCATTTCATACAGTTATGGGAGGTTTCTTTAACACACATTTAATTAGTTTATTGTTTTCATTAACACGAAAAAAATAAACATCATGTTTTATAATTAATAATATCCATTTTCATGTTATCCCACGATCATTGATCTCCCATATCACTATAATTTCTTCAATATTAACGGATATATTGAAAATAAATACCCTTAAGCATAATCTATAAGACCTTTAATTATAATTTTAATAGATGGGATACATTTATTTATACCAAACAATGATACTCCAGAACAATATTGAACCCAAAAATTACAATTTTTTGATGAGTATATATGCTTTACTGTATTATAAAAAATAATGTGTGGTTTCCTGATATTAATTGGAAATTATAGTATATATATTAATTAGGATTGTATTTATGTTGTAAATTTACCTGATGACATCCTTTTGCATCATTAGAAGCTCTCTGATCAATGGATCGCCATCAATCCAATTCATTGAATAAACTCTATGGTCTTTCCATTCTATTCTACTAATGACTTGGTTAGATTTTACTAGGTGATAATATATTGAAAAATCATAGTCCATAGTATGTTATATCCATTACATTTTTCATAGTTTCCAATCCATTGGTTTGAATATATAATTTGTTCATTGGTTTTCATTTTATATTTCACACTTATCTATGTAAATATTTTCCTTCCATATCATTAATTCAAATATTATTCTTTGTAACTGTAGGTTTATTGTCTAATAATTCGATTCATAAATCTTTAATAATCATGATAATTTGGAAATAACTTGTATAAATTTTCATGATTGTACATCCACGTCCATTAGTGGATACATCCATATAAATTTAAAATACATCCCATTTTAGAAATTTATGATATAACATGTTACCCTGCAAACTTCTTCTTTAGTTCATGGGATCATATTTCAGCCTACATTATCTTGATAAAAATAACAACTTCATGTGTTGTCATTGTTTTTAGATTTGAAAAAAAAAATATTTTTTTCAATGAACATCTGTATTATACAAAAATACTAATCAGTTTTCAAATTATATTTTTTATTACATGGCATGACCACTCTACTGTTGCTTTTCTCATGAATAGGTCCACTGAGATTCCTTTATTTGATCCAATGTTTGCAGTGAATGTTGACTATTTTAACCATAACCAATGTTATCAAAATATACCAAATATATTATATTTAAGTCTAGTTTTTAATATAACCCTTAAATAATCCTCAATCTCTTCATTCTATATCTTATATATCAAAATATCAATAGTAAATAAAAAAAATATCATTGTAATCCCTAAAGACTATATTCAAGAAAAAATAAATCTATTAAGAGAATAATAAAATAAATAGGGGATAGCAATAGACTCATAACATCTATATTTTTATAGGGTATCCATTGGGATATGTTTTTTATTCTACATCCACTATTGTAACCCAGACTAGAGTAAAATTTCAGAGATTAATTAGTCCTTATGAATCTCATCGGACAAATCATTCTTTCTTTTAAGTATGTACATGTCCATCATAATGATAACATTATGTTCTTTTTAGTTAGTATATATATGAAATTATAAATCTTCGTTAATTACAAAGATAATATTTTCTTCACAAAGAGACACAATTGGTTGAATAAAATCATTCAATGCTATATCCTGATGTTTATTCATTAATTCATAAAACTACACATATTCCATTTTTTATGGGGACTTCAGTATTGGTTTTTATCCTGGTTTGAGTTTAATATAGAACAAAACCTCTCATTCTATTAGAGGTATATGTAACAGTTTAGTACTTTCTTTAACATATTTTTGGACGATGCGTAAATATATTACATTTTAATATTATCTTTAATATTAATATTTTTAATGAAAAACATCTTATATAAGGATGTAATAGGGGGTTATTCATATGAATATAATTGGTTTAACTCTCCATTAAAGATAAATAATGTGTTTTCCTGTATTAAAACACTGATTTTATTTCTTCTATAGTTGATCTTGTATTTATAATTTTACAAGAAATTCATAAAAAGTATTGTGTTAAATTACAAAATTATAATTAAAAACTATTTTGTTGAGAGATTCCATTCACCAATTTTACTATCTGAATCTCAATTTATTATTATGTTTTAGTAATTTCAATTACATTTTTTAGAAAACATTTCCACTTTAAGTTTTGTGTGTAAAATAATTTTTATTGAAAAAATGAATGAAAAACAATAATATGTGCAATCATAATTAAGAAATTAACTCAAAAAATTAGATTGTATGGTGATTTAACTTTCCACAACATCATTTGGATCATCAAAATCATCCATCATAATGAAAAATTTAGAAAATATATTCATTGGAATCTATTAGGGTTAATAGAAGTTAAATTCTATTGTCATATATTTCAGATTGTGATTAATGATGTTCTCTTTATTACCACACATGAATAATTTAAAATGGTTTGGGGTTTCACCATATTCCCATTATCATTTTAATTTAGATGTTTAGTGGTAACATCTCTTTGTGATTTTGGAGCTATATGGACTTATCTTAAATAGATGTATAAATTTACACATTCTATTAGACAATTATCATACAAATTATTCCAATATTTATTATATAACAAATATATTATTTTATTCCTATCCTAATTTGATATTGAAATTTTTTCTCCATATATATAATCTTATAATAATACCCAATAATCATCTAGGAATATCTAAAATCTATTTTAACATTGATAGAGTTCCATATAATTTATTAATAACTCCCAATGTATTTGTATTATAATTCCTTTAATGGATGGGGTATTATTCCACAAGAGAATCATCTAGTATTTTAATCAAAATTGAAGAAAAAATATGATGTATAAAACAAATCATTCTGAAATTCATCTCACATGTCCTCTCTAATCAATTTACCATGGTTTCAACCCATGGATTTACCTCTCTATAATGGTTCAAAGGTAATGTGGAATATAGATGTTGAAAAAGTATTTCGTGAAGTATTAGTATTACATTTATTCCCTAAAATATTTTATATTTGTGTTCTTGAGCATTGTATAACACTAGTTAGATTATCCCATAATGAAATAAATTTCATTCTAACACTATTTTTTTAATTAAAAATGGTTTACGAAATAATATATTTTATATACTATTGAACCCTTATTATCTAATTAGTGGATTGAATATTCCAATAAAAATATATGGTTGTTGACCCTGAAGGATTCAACAACATTATGTTTTATCCATGTCAAATTCAACAATCAATACAGTTTGGGTGGATATTCCTTGCCTCAGTTAACTGATTCCTCATCATATTGATGTTTCTAATTCGGGTATCCATCATGAAAGGATGAACATACTATATTTGAACATTTCATACATTATATACTCAAGTGAATCTATTTAATACCATTTTGGGGAAAAATAATTCCTATATAAAAAAATATAATTATTATAAATTGAATACCAATAATTATAATCTAAATTGTAATTACAACATTCTGAAAAAAAAAAACTTCTAAGATGATATAAATCAATCAGAGAAAAAATTATATTATCTATATATTCATCATAATGGATTTTAAATCTAATATTCTTATTAAAATTATTATATCCCCTAGGATAATAAATCTTGTTTTTTAATAAGGCATGTTTTTCATGCACTAAGTGATGATTGTGCTAATTTAAAATCCTCACTTATTGGGATACTAAACCCTATGTACAAATATCCTATATCCAAATAAAGTTGTTGAATCTATAATTAAATATCATTACATTAAAACCGATATCTATAAACATTACAAAAATATAATTTTGTTTTCTTATATTTAGATTTATCCTACAGATTTTTACAAATAATTCCTACTACAAATTTTAAAAAATATATAATCCTTTTAGTTAATACCATTTATGGATACTATCATTATTAATACATTATATAAATCATTATAATATTATAAAATATTAGATTAAGAATTTTTTGGTATCGTTTAAGTTTTAGTGTCTTCAAAAAAGATACATAACACATGAAGTAAAAATAGAAAACATAAACATAAAAATTATTTATTATTTTTGAAAAACACCATTTTTTCAAATCCTTGTTACATCTCAACATGTTATTCCATGTATATATTCACCCGTATAAAATAATTAACATAAATCACTATAAGATAAAAATGAAATTAAACATAAGGAATCAACATGGATATGAAATTTGGTATAACATAAAATAATAATAATTTGTACATGATTAATAACATTGAGTTGTGGATATAACATAAAAATGAGATATTCTTAATCATACCACCTTGCTTCATTACAAATGTATCAGTAAACAAAATACCAACATAATCACCAATGTATCATCAATATATCATTCGTAGAGATTATTTCATTACCCATCACATTGTAGTATTATCAAGTACGACACATAATATATATTTATTTTTGGAATACATGTTTATAATAATAAATTATTTAATCAATAAACCTAACATAATGAATATTGGGTTTCATATAATTCATAAATTACATAGGTCCTTAAATATGAATAAATTTCATCATATAATACAATTAAAAATCTAATCTGGTATGAATACATGGAAATACCAAATCAATAATGAATAATAACATATTTATGAATAAAAATAAATTTAAACGGTGTTTATTGTTTAGAAAATGAGATCGTTATACAATCAAATAATATTTTCTTAATAATAATTGGTAAAAGGTGTTGTATAATGAACAAGCATAATGAGAGATTATATAATTTTATCATTGGTAGAAGAATATATTAATAGTAATTCAATGATAATAAGTTCATGATAAAATAGTGAAATAGTGTTTAGAAGACTAACTATAAAGGAAAAAAGTGGATAAAACAGTAATGTTGTAGAGAGTTTTCTATATTTTTTGATACATTATTATTGATTATTGAGAGGTAATTGTAATATTAAAAACCATTTTGATATAAACCTGAGATGAAAAATGATGGTAACAAAATTTATAATGTCTTGTGATTGAATGAAATTTTGTAGAGAGGTGTGTGATTTTTTGAAATGTGGGATGCGTTTTTATTAATTGTTAAATGCCTGCATTGAAATTATACATTTGGAAAATTGAAAAAGAAATTCTTACCATGGGTTTGGATTATGGTTTTCAAATTTATTATTTTCTTCTAAAATTAGACAATTTGAAATGAACATCAATATTATATTTTAATTATTGTTTATAAGAAAATATATTAACCAAATAACTTATTTTAATACTGTAATTTCAGTTTAAGAATTTGGATATTTAATTATATGTTTTAAATTTTATTTAAATATAATGTAAAAAGGCCAAGGGATCAATTCCATGATTATGAAATCACTACTGCTGAGGTTGAAGTTCCGATAGACGTATTGGCTGGTAATTTAATAGTATCCTCAAAATTAGAAAATTTGTAATTTTATTCTTGATCATCGCATTGTTTCATATATTCCTAGTTTTCAATGAAAATTATATATTTCCAATTTGATTTAACAAGGGAGTTGTCATTCAAAACTCCTAAGATAAGTATCATTGCAATATTGTTTTGTGAATATGTCCCTATTAGAGCATACAAATGTTCTTTATATGTTGATCTCATCCTCATTCCCATTATTGAATTTGATATAATTATCGGTATGGATTGGCTTGCGAACCGTGATGCAAAAATTTATTTTAAGAAAAAGGAGGTTAATATTTATAATGATGATGTTAAATAAAACCTTATCTTTAAATCACAAATTTCACCACCTGATTATTATCTACATCCACCACCATTATCTCCACTAAATAAAATTATTGGGGAGGAAGTGAATTAAATAACTATGGGTGAGTAAAGGAATGTTAAAATAGAGGATGTACCTACTGAGAAAGAATATGTTGATGTGTTTCCTGAAGATTAACCTAGACATCCTCTAGAATGAGAAATTGAGTATTCCATTGATTTAATTCATGGTTGAAGGCCCATATCGAAGACCCCTTATAGAATGGACACTATTGAAGTAGGGTAACTAATGTAACAACTAGAGGAATTGAGTGATATAGGATTTATTCTCCCCAGTGTTTCTCCCTGGGGATCCCCTCTCATTTTTGTTAAAAATAATGATGGTTCTATGAGGTTCTGCATTGACTACAGGGAGATCATTATTATAATAATAAAGGACAAGTATCCCCTACCTTGCATTGATGATTTATTCAACCGACTTCATGGAGCTCAATACATTTAAAAGATTGACCTTCGATATGGATATCCTTACTTGTGTGTGAAGAAGGAAGACACTCCGAAAACAGCAATTCAGACCAGGTACGAGCATTATGAGTTTATAGTAATTTTTTTGTATTGAGAAATGCACCCTCTCTTTTCACAGATCTAATGTACAGAGTTTCCAAGGAATATATTGATGAATTTTTAGTGGTATTTATTAATGATATCTTGGTATACTCCAAATGCTACGAAGATCATGAAAATTATTTGCACATTATCCTGAAGACTCTTAGAAGACATGAAGTATATTCGAAGTTTATCATGTGTGAATTCTGGTTATAGTTAATTTCTTTTCTTGGCCATATTGTCTCTAAGGATTGAATCTCTATTGATCCTTCTATGACCATGGAAATCCAAGAATGGCCAGCACCGATGAGTATTATTGAGGTACACAGTTTTATTGGTTTAGAAGGTTATTATCAACGTTTTGTCTAATATTTTGCTTGATTGGCTAAACCATTAATAAAGATCTCATGTAAAGGTGTTAAATTTGTTTGGAGAAAAGAGTGTAAAGAATGTTTTGAAGAACTGAAGAGAATATTAGTCAATGACCTTATCTTGACTCTACCATCGAGGAATTATGGGTTTTTTATTATAGTAATGCATCAAAGAAAGGATGTGGTTGTGTCCTTATGCAGAATGATAGGGTTATTAGCTATACATCACAACAGCTAAAAATTCATGATCAAAACTATCCTACTCATGATCTTGAGTTAGCATCAGTAATTTTTCTTTGAAGATATGGAGACATTATCTATATGGTGAAAATGTGAGATATATACCGATCACAAGAGTTTGATGTATATATTATCACAAAAAGAAATCTACATGAGGCAATGGAGATGACTTGAACTACTAATGGATTATGATTTCACTACACAGTACCACCTAGGGAAGGAAAAGAAGGTGACATATTCATTGAGTAGAAATAATCATGGTGATTTGAACAAGATGAGTGTTGAAAAGGATCCTATATACATAGATATTTTAAATAGGGATATGAGAATCACCATGGAAGGTGAAAAATAAATACTTTTTCAAATGGTTGCCAAACTATCTTTACTAGAAAGGATAAAGAGTTCTTAAACAAGTTATGAATAGTTTCAAAAGAAGATAAAACCAGTGAATGATGGGATATTGAGTGACTTTGTGTAGGAAGATCAAATTTTGAAATTTGGGAAGAGACTTTGTGTTCCGAATATACCTGATCTAAAAAGAAAATTGTTGGAGGATTCTCATTGCTCCAATTTATCTATAAACCCTGGGAACAACAAAATGTATAGAGATTTGAAGGAATATTTTTGGTGGGACAACATGAAGAGAGAGATTAATGATTTTGTATCAAGATGTATGGTTTTTCATCAAGTGAAAGATGGAAGGAAATAGCCAGGAGGAGTCTTGAAAACTCTTCCCATACTTGAGGGGAAATGGGATAATATTATGATGGGATTTGTCATGGGACTACCTAATACTCCTAGGAGGAATGATGCAATATTGGTTATTGTTGATCATCTTACCAAGTCAGCACATTTTCTTGTTATAATAAACGATTTACCACTTGAATGATTGGAAAGACTATATATTAATGTAGTTGTAAGAATTTATTGAGTACCACTATCAATTATTTCTGATCATGATCCACGTTTTATATCAAGATTCTAGAAAAGTCTTCAGAAAGACCTGGATACTAAACTTCGCTTGAGCACTTCCTACCACCCCCAAACTGATGGAAAATCATAAAGCACTATTCAATCCTCAGAAGAACTGTTGAGATCACGATCAATTGACTTTCAAGGTATGTGGGATCAATATTTACCTCTGGTAGAATATTCCAATAACAATAAATTCAAATCAAGTATTCAGATGGCACCATATGAAGAGTTATAAGAAATGAGATGCCACACACCTACCTGTTTGGATGATGTTGGTGAAAGAAAACTTGTAGGCCTAGAAATGGGGGAGGAAACGATAGAAAATGTGAAGTTAATACAAAAGAACATTAAATCAGCTCAAAGTAGTTAGAAGAGCTATGCCGATAACCAAAGGAAGGATTTGGAATTTCAGGTAGGGGATCATGTATTAGTGAAGGTGTCTCCATGGAAGGGTGTTATACATTTCGGTAAGAAGGGTAAATTGAGTCCCAGGTATATCAGACCTTTCTAAATTCTAGAATGAATTGGGTTTGTAGCTTTCCATTTGGAAATGCCGCCAAGTCTTTCCAAAGTTCTTGATGTCTTCCACGTATCACTATTGAAAAAATACATTCCTGAACCAACACATGTACTTACATATGAGAAATTAGAACTAGAACCTAGGATATCTTATTGAGAAGATCCTGTCATGGTTCTTGATATAAGAGAACAAGTGCTGAGAAAAGGGACAACTCGTTTGGTAAAACTTCTATGGAGAAATAATAAGATGGAAGATGCAAAATGGGAACCTGAGGAATGTATGATGAAGATAAAACCTCATTTTTTTATGTAGTAATATTCTATAATTTTTTAGGATGAAATTATTTGGAGGGGAAAATATATCACCCCAAACATCCACGATATGCTTCTCTTTGAATAATACAATAGCATGTATTGTACACAACTTCGAGTTCTAAAACACCACAACCAATCAAACAATCCATTATGTATAGAAATAACCACTTTTTGAAATATTATAAATTTTATCTATCAAAATGGACATCATTTTTGGATTTGGAATATCAAAATTAGCTTAGGGTGAATATTAGGTATATTTCCGAAAACATTCAATTTTTGATGAATAGTAAAAAACACTGAGTTATTGTTTAAATCAAAATTTTATTTAAATAATTATTTATTTTATTTATATTTTATTTAGGTCATAATAGATACATAATACCTATATATGTTCAATTTAATTCATTGGAGTCTGTTTATAATAATTTTAGATATATAAAAATTTAATTGAACTTTTTATCGTCATTTACCAACCTCCTAGGAGCATTTGAAAATATTAATAAAACCTAATTTTACTTCCTTTAGGAGTTGAATTTCAAAAATCCAAGAGAGACTATTGAAATCAGAAAGAAAAATTTGGTTCAATAAGATGAATATAATTATTGGTGAATAGTAATTTTTAACTATTATTTACCACGATTAAAATTAAATATGGTAATTAAGGGTAAAAATGATATTTTTATTACCCTAACACATGTCTTAATTCTATTGGATAAGTTTAATTCGACCAAAAAAACCTTTGAAAAAAAATATGATCCTTTAGGTCCACATGGATTAGATTAGGACATTTTTTATTATTTAATTCAAAGAA
Organism: Viscum album; assembly: GCA_963277665.1. Lineage (NCBI taxonomy): Eukaryota > Viridiplantae > Streptophyta > Magnoliopsida > Santalales > Viscaceae > Viscum > Viscum album. Next base: position 1,128,940,940 of record OY728131.1, read on the forward strand.
GAGTTAAAAGTGTTTTATTCAATCTTTAATAACTAATTAATTTTTAATATAGGGTTATACAAAAGATAAATTTGAGTATAAATATTCCTTTGAAAACTAATAGTATTTCTTACATAATTGTATTTTATTTATATTTTTTAAACCTTATATAATTATATTTATTTATGACACAATGATGATGTAGTAATTACAGTATTAATGAAATATTAAAATATGTGATATTATAAGTATCCAAATAAATGTAATTTTAAACTTTTTATGAATTACACTGATTTTATAGGTTAATATGACATATTAGGGTTGGTTATATGATTTTTTTGAAGAAATAATACTGTTATGAATTTATAAAAAAACAAAATACCAAATACTGTCAATACTGACATAAAAGAGTTTTTAAAACAAATATTATATTATTAAATACAATTCTATTACTAAAAATATAAGTATCATCCAAAAGTCTTATATAATCATAGTTTTATATTTAATGAACCACTTGTGGTTCTCTTGGAAGAATATAATATGTTTATAAACCATATAATATAAAAATACCAAGAGACATGGTAAATGTCAATATATTTAACTTTGAGTTAAATCTAAATGATAAGGTTAATATTGTGACCCAAACCTGTCTACAACCTATTTATTGAGTATTATTAGTCCCATATACACCTTATCATTTAAATAATCAATTTTGGAGCCATTATAAAGCCAAAATTTTTTATTATAAAATAATATTTCTAGTACTTCCAAAGGTGCCCCTCACCCCTGTTATAAAAGTGAACTCCCCCTTCTCTCTAATTCAGACCTTCAAAGCCATTTTTCATATCCAAAACCTACCCAAATATCCTATAAACTTTTCCCACTTAATTATATAGGCCTTACATTAGTTATAAAGAAAACATAAGGATCCCTTTTGATCAAATCAAAAAAAGAACCCAAAAAAGAGGTAAATATTTCATCACCTATTTCAATATCCTTTCTTCATCCACTTCCCCTTTCATTGTTGTTTCCTATCTAACATAATAATTCCAGTATCTTCTATATAAAGTGATGTTATTATATATATGGTACATCCATATTCATTATTATATCCATCTATTGAATGACATGACACCACACTTGCGTACATATGGCTTATCGTCTCCAGGGCGTGGTGTAGTTGTTATTCAATACATTATTATATGGATGAGTATAATAATGAAGCATAATTGACGTCAATAATAAATATAACATGATAATTATTCTGTATATATTATATAACATCCAGTTATATATTATATTAAAATCAAAATAATGATATTGTCACTCATGCCTACGTACAGATTACCATCTCCACGGATACGATGAGATTCATTCCCTATCGTATACATTGAAGAATAATTTTCATTATATGATCAAAAATAATGTTTAAGAACATAATATAATTATCAATATATATAAGATACATCCTATCCATAACAAGAATTACATATGTAACAATGAATATAATGGAAAACGAATCAGTTAACACCCGAAACGACGATAATACTAAGATATTATTAACAAAGCAATGTTAAAAGATCATATATGATATCATATTAATGTATATGATTCATGTATAATTTAAAAATAATTATTTCACGATTAATACAGAGGTTATTCTACAATCGAACAAGGAAAAGTACAAGGTAAGGGTTAATTTCACAATCCCTTCATCATCTGAGGTTGATTATATGTAATTATCTACTAGGACATCGTTATCATCGACATCAGTGTTTTCCTAAAATGTATTTCAAAACATTTTTACTATTTACAACACTATGGGATAAAGTCATTTATACCGCATTTTTACTTTTTATAAGATGTTTTTGAAAATAAGCTTTCCATCATTTTCTAGCCAAGGTACTTTATGATCTTTTCGACCAAATTAAGGTAATAATTTTTTTTAACATATATAGCAGGTGTGGCTATTTTCCAAAATTATAACATCGTCGAAGCTTATCATACAATCTTATAATAATAATTTAAAAATAAATTACTTATTTATTATTCTGTGACTCTTAAATTATTTGAAAATTGAAATAAATATTTCCATAAAAAGATTTTGATTTCATCTATGTCAACACCCTTGGATGGATTTCAAGCTTATTTGAAGTTGATTTATCATGATACAAAACTTCCATATGGTACTGATGGTTTTGTGATATGTTTGACTTTGGATGTGTTATTTTTATACCATTCATGGTTATTCATAATGTATTGACATTTCATATTATGGTTTCAATAAGAATATTTATGATATGTTTAAACCTTTTCATTTGAGGAATGCATTTTACTTAGTAAGTGACGGGTGGAGCCCGCTATAGCTCCTCAATGACTCTGTCGGTCTCATGAGAAGAACTAGTCTCGTGGCACAAGGTATTGAAAAAATATTAATTGAAGTATTGGCACAAGGACTTGACTATGTGGTTATGAATGTCCGGAATTATGCATTCCATCATTATGAAAGTGGCTATTGATATTGCATGTGATTATTCGACTAGTAGAATATCTATTAGAATATGTAATGGGAATTTTTTGATTTTTATATTTTCTATATTATACTGAAGTTCATGTTTAGAAGGATTTTGTTTTATTCTTATAAGTTTTATTAAATGTTTATGATTATTTATGAAAGTTTTTGCTATATTGTTATCCTTACTAAGTATCTAAGCTCACCCCTTTCTATGTTTTATTTTTCACAGGATGAGATGAAGTATATTTTGACTGGCCGATAGGGATAGTCTATGAGATCTCAATGTTGTCTATGGAAACAATGTTGTTGTAGTTTTATATTATATTATGTAATGTAGTCCTTATGAATGTATCTAGTACTTACAAGGGTACTAAACTAATCGGTCATTTGAGACATGATCTTTTGTGGTCATGCCAATGTTATCTGATTATGCACCGACTCTGGGTAACTATGGTCGGGGTGTTACAATTTTTAATAGTAATTGAATATGGTGACCATATGCGGTGGTCACTATCAAATTTGATGAGAAGGATACTCTACCAAATTAGTTATTATGTTGAAATTTCCTTTTGTTGGGATATATCTTTCTTCATTCATACATTATATAGATATATATTATGATTATATTTGTTTGGTCTAGAGGTTACTATATGAATTCGTTTCCCATGGGTTTGAACAATATTAGTTATCATAAATGTTTGTGGTGTAGTGGTAGGTTTGTGTGTCTATAGGCTCATTAGGGTCTAGTCATAGATATGTGAGATATGCCTACAGAGACTCAGTTTATAATTCAATTTCTATTAGAGCTAATCTTTATTTTTCAGTCTCAGCTTACCACTATAACATCTGGAACCGTAGAGGGTATGGTCATGATAAATTTTTATCAACATATTATATCTTATGGAAATTTTTATTAGATAGATATGTCTTAATGATTGGGATTAAGACATTAGGATAGTGGTTTATGGTTCCTTGATTTCAGTTTTCAGTCCATGTAACCTATTTATGGTTCCAAGGATACATATCCATAAGAAAATTACCCTAATAACATTCATGTGGACTCATCATAATGTGTAACCATTTTCCTCAAAAACAATGGTCTATACATTATACAGGATTGTGTCGTTGACTCGAGTGACATGCTAAAATGAGCTCCATATTTATTGTTTCCAATACATGGTATTTTTAGATAACTTTTAGGATTACTCAACAATGGAATACTCTTGTAATTCTGATATATATTCTTTAATAACATTGATTCAGTGATGAGGTTTCACTATAAGGGCTTGTATTAAATGTTTTACCTATACTAGAGTAGAAATATGTTAATTAACCAAATAAAAGGTGATGGATCCACCTCCAATATCATTTTATGATGGTTTTATAAATGTGAGGTCTCTAAATCACCCACTATGTTTTGATTGCGATTATTTTAATATTTTTATTGAATTTGGACTTTTTCATAGTGAACCATGATACTCGTGGTGTGTAGTGACCAATAACCATAATGATTCAATAGATTGAAAAAATGATTTCCATTATATAAACTATGATGATTATTTTCCTTTGACATTAAACTATGTTTGTATTCATTATATTTTTAATTTTTAGTGGGGTGATATGATTATTTTAGAGTAAATGTCATGTTTTAGTAACCTGACATGATACTCCATTAATAAGTTGTGAGGATTTGGCATCCATGAATGAAATTTTGAGTTGTGATTTCATAAATATATAATAGATAACGTGGGTTTTCAGTGAACTACAATTTATAATAGGGTGATGGAGTTAGATATTAAGATATATAGCTTCTAAAAAATGAATCCATGGGTAGTATGAGATGGAGGTAGATACTGTGGAATATATTTATATATTGTAATCAATAGATGATAGACATCAGAATCATAGAATATGAAATTGTCCCAAATGTTTTCTTAATCATAGGGATCGTTAATGGTGGTATCCCACCAGTGATCAGATATACCAAGAGAGAGTGGGTGATATTCATTTAATATGAGGAGTTAGGTCATTTATGATTTGATTGAACATTATGTTGTATAATAGAAACTAATTTTTAAAACATGACCCATCATTTCCCAACCTAGGAAGGATGTTATCTAGGATGGACACACCATGACCATTACATATTTCTTAGGTCTAGAGATGTGCTCTATATAGGTTTATCACTGAAATGTGATGCCTTAAAAAAAATTTCTGGTGCACATGTGCACAAAATAAAACTCCATGAAATAATTTAGATCTATATAATAAATGAAACTTTTAAAGAGTAATAAATAAATGAAAAAACCTCAAAGTAATATATCAATGTAAATTAATGTAATAAAAATTCAAAAAATGTAAAATTAATCAACCAACAAGAATGGTGGACGTCACCATATATTAACTAGAAAAAGAAAAAAACCCCAAATAGATACCAGCTCATAATCTCTGAGACTAACACCCAAAGATAGCTATCGGTTTAATGTACAAAAATTTCTCATAGAATATGGGTCCACCAAAGTAATAGATAATATTTATGTTGTATTTATAAAGCATGAATCTAGTTGGAATGTCCCATGTAGTATTGTGTATAAAAATAAATATAATGAATCCTAAAATAACTAATATTTATTGAATTTTATAAAATTGTGATCACAAGACATAGAAATATTGGGGAAATTAATCTAATGTTACATAGGTTCATATAAAACCCAATGTTGAAATAAGAGAGGTTCATAAATATATATAGTTAGCTATGGGTGATGATGAGTTTAAATATAACCCTATAGGACACATATACAGATCTTGGAACCACAAACAAACTAAACAAATTAGAGTTTATGGATCACTCCTTGTTTTTGTGCTCAACAAACAAGGGATTTAAATCTAATGTGGAGGACACACACAACACCAGATATTGATGATGGGGGATTACCACTGTATATGAATTTGACCCACACCCCCTTTGTTGTCACGGAGAACTTACCTGTCCAATATAAAGTTTCTGGGGACCCATACCCATTTTTGATAGGGGAGTATAAACAACACAATGTCTACAAGGATTTAACCCAATCATTTCAATAAGCCATGTTTTATAAGAGGAATAATATCTGTAGTAAACCATGAAATTATATCATTGATTAAAAAATAAGGTAATCAATCAAATAATTATAGAAACTATAATCATGTTGGGCTACTCATAGTACCAAATATGAGTCATAAAGAAGAAGATTCACTTGGTAAATATTATAGGAATATTACATATAATATACCATGGGAAAAAATACCCATAACATTTCCAAAATTCATGGTCCTATTATTCCCATAACATGGCTCATCCAAAGACATGCATCCACAAGGAATGTCGTTATTGGGTCCGAAAATGTTAATTATCATTTGGTCCTTACGTGATCTCCCATCATAGGGCTCAACTACCCAAGTAGTGTCCAGTGGAATGTGGTCCCAACCAAATGATGTGTGATATATACCTAAAAATAAAAACCAATCACCTATGTGAGTACAAGTGGAATAGAGTGTGTTTTTCAAAATTAAACTGTGTTTAGTTTCATAGATACCAACATAATGTATGGTCTTCATGTAGTCATTATATCCCTTATTCTTACTAGGAAACATACTCTTTGAATCACCCTAAATTTAGAAATGATGTAAAATTCCCCTTAAATTTATTCTAGAAATCATGTGTTGAGAAATCAGATTTCATAAAGCCTAGGTTTTCTCCTCCATGCCTCCTTTTAACAAAACATTGTTTTGATCCACGGTTTAAACCTTCAGTGATGAGTAATTTTCTCTTGATCCTTAATAAAGATTCAAACCAATTTCATTTTAACAGTCATCACATTTATGGTGGTTCAATGTGGAATGATGTAGTCAAAAAATAATGAATTTCCATCCCCATGGACCAATAATGAATAATATGACAATTATAGGAAGGAAAATGGAATAAGAAAAATGTTATATTATTTTCATCAAATATTAAGTTGGAACATTAAAAAAAATTGGAGAAATAGTAGGTGTGAAACATGGGTGAAACATAAAAATTTAAAATGAATATCAAATGAAAATTTAATTTAAATTCTTGGGAATAACTAGATTTATCAATTTTTTTCAGAAAAATAATTTAGGCTGATGATTCAAATATAATTTGATTAAATATAAACAATTATGATCCATATTATGAGAAAATTTTGATAGATTACGAGGAACATGTTCACTGGTAATGAAGACGATGATCAAGAGACATTGATCATTCATATCATGATTCCCTCAACCATTTTTCATCAACGCAGATTTTTATATATTTTAATGCCAAAAAATATCAATGATCCTCCCCCCCATTTATATAGGGTTTCATGGATAACCAATGAATTTTTCCAATGTGGTTTATTTAAAGAGTATGGGAAAGGATTGAAAATTTATAATGTAAAATATATAAATATATTAATTTTATTTAAACCTGACCACAATGATTTCCTTCAATTGAATATTGGATGACGAAAAAGTATTTTAACACAAATTAGGTAAAATCCATGTTAACCAAACAAAAAAATTCATACACATTCTATAAATGGACTCGATTAATGGGAAACCATTTACTCTCAATCATTTCCTTACCATGCATTAATATATATTAACATTTTGAAAATATTATTTTTGTAGTCCCAAGACACCAAATGTATTGTTCCATGTCTTAGGAAATATTTAAAGGCATACGTTTAATTATTCCATGATTTATAAAACAAAATCTATATTTCTTAAAATATATTTTCCCTTAATTCATTTCATTTAGAAATTAAAATTCTTTTCAATGATGTTGGAGTTACTGAGATCACCTCAAGATATCAATGTATACAAATTTATATCATACACTCACATACTACCAAAGAATTTGAAATAGATGAAAGTTATATCTATACATTTTCTTATTGAGAATATCTTTGATCTCTAATTGGTAATATGAGATAGTGGATCTATCCTCTATTTCATGCTCACCCTAGTGAATAATTTTCCATGCATCATTCACATGTATCCTCACTAATGATACATGGATTATTTGATACCATCGGTGAATGTATAGTGTTAATTCCAACTGGATGGAAGAATCAACAAAACATTATAGGGAATGAAATAGCCTGGTGAATATCAAGGATACAATGATTCCCATGAAAAATATTCACAATCCTCCTCATGGATAGACTATGAGTAGTACAATGTCCCACTATATGAAATCCACAATTCAATGATGTTGGTCAATGTAAGGCCATTGTAGGAACTACATCATTAGTATATGCTCGTGGGTCACATCAACATTCTCTATTATAGCTACCAAATATTTTTATACCTTACTATTACAACATTTTATGATAAAAATCATAATATAAATAAATTTAAATAATGAAAATCATAGTATATTGGGAAAACAAGTCTATTTCATAAAATATATAAATATATATCATAAAATGAAAACATTAAATAAATAATTATTCATTATAATCTTAAAGTATATCATATTAACTTAGTTAATTTAATAACTAATTATATTTATAAAAAATATGTGAGTTAAAATCCCAGGAGGATCAGGAATAACGGGCATGAGCCAAAAATACATGGGTGAAAATAATAAACATCATTATATCATTTCTATATGATCAGCATCATAATTATGAGATTTTTTTATTAAGTAATTGAATATAGGATATTGTTAATAATTAAACATCATAACTTGTAGTTCAAATACCATACCTATTTTTTAACAATGATATCATTATAGACACATATAATATATGATGAAAAAACATAAGATCATAATTGTGAACTATTCTACCATCATGTTCATGTATAAAAAACAATTTCTTATGATAGATCACATTACCCAATTCATTTTATGGGTATAAAATTATAATCCAAACCATCACTAAATAAAATGATCAAAGTCACGGATTCCATTAATACAAGGTGAAATTTTAATCCTGAAATAAAACCAACGAATGGGATTTGTTTCATAAATTATTTATAAATAATACATTCATGAATAACCATTGGTGTTCCAAAATGAACAGTGTTAATTATATTTTTCCATAATGATTTATCATTCTTCAAATAAACGAAAAAACTCAAGAGGAGTCAATTTGATGTTTTTATAAGTTATTATATTTTGAGAAGGCGTTATATATTTCTTCAAAATCATCTCAAATGGGTATAAATAGGTATTATAGAAATATTTAAATTGACAGAATATGTAAATAAAATTTTAGTGATTTCAGAGTTCCATCCATTATTTTTTTGGAATATGATATAATTAAATATAAGGTTTTTTTCAATAATACTCATATATTAAATCTATTTCTATTTATTTTTGTTTACACTTGGTTAATAAAAAAATATGTATATTAAAACCATATGTATGGGTGGTGATGAGAAAGGAGTTTTAAATTTCCTCAATAGAAGATAATTTTTTATGTCCAAAGGACTGAACTATATAACAAATTAAAGCAATGTTATAAGTGTCTGAAAGAGGGAATTTTTTTAAATCTATTTCATGTAATGGGATGTGTTATTTTGGGATATTCTTCATCCATTTAATTTCAATTTTTAATACTTTATCGGAAATTCCATCCACTATACTATTCGCCTTGTGATAAGAATTATGGATTATATGGTTGAGATCTGTATTATATTGTAGGAAATCCATCCATTTTGTTGTGAGGGGCAATGTAAGGTTATCCTCGTACTGTCAAAAGGCATGAATGATGGTGGTGGAGTCTCTTTTGATACATAAATTTTTTCATCCATTTTTTCTTAATGAAGCCAGTGGAAATAATTATGTTGTACATATCATCTTTAAAAGGGGAGGCAAAACCACACGTACCACTCAAGCATACGATAATATGTCTAATGAGATTCCTACACATGGTTCCACAGCCGGCAAGGCCAGGGATTCTTTTAGAGGCACCATAAATATTTAGTTTTATCCATCCAGGAAGTAGGGGATGCCAGATGACTTCCACTATTTCTTTAGAATGGATGAATCTTCCTTTGACTATGAACTGATAATGAATAATAAGATTCCTTATGGAATTGGGGAAGGTACCTATTTTCATAACAACATATTCCTTGATTGATATGATGATCTTCCCATGAGTTTCTAGATGATTATATTATTATTGTTGCTAATGGTAATATATCTTTTATACCAGATGACATGAACCATTTCAGCAATGAAAACAATGAAAACCTGATCAATTTAAGGCAAGGAATCCGTAGAAGTGAATTTTTTATGTTAAGTCCAAATGGGGTCCAATCAAATTCATCTGAGTTAAAAATGCCAATAATGTAATTATATAATGCATAGGTAGTGGAACATTATATGAAAACATAGTTTTCACCCTCACTATATTTATTATTCATACGACATTTAGAACAATGGTTTACAAAAAATAATTCTAAATTAAAATCCATGGGAACTCTATTTTGAGATATTTTCCATACCAAGGTTTATCTAGAGGCTCTAACACACTACGTATTCAATCACATTAACATGAAAATATTTCTACATATTATATATTAAATAATTATTGTACTATCATTTAGAGTTTATAACAATATTGTGAAACAGTTCCCAAAGCATGAAATCAACATTATTGACGAAATGGTAGTTTTTAATAATAGTATTTATCTCCTTTGGTAAATCTGAATCATCATACCACACAAATTATCTTAAGGAGAAAATAATATTAGTAGTTATATGAAAAGAATTGGTAATGGAGCTAATAAGGTAGCCATTCAAGTTATACAAACAAAATCTCAAAGAATAATATTTGTTAAAATCCACCTAGAATGAGACGTAATTTTAGAAGAATGATTTCTTAATGGAGGGAAAAATATAAGAGTACATATATAAAAGATTTAATATTCCTAGATTACTGTAGAATCTACCTCTATGGAAATTAAAGGTTGAAGAATTATTATTTATGAGATTACACATTATATTAGATTTAAGGTATTCTTAAAGAGTTAAAGGTTATTGATACCGAGGCCACCATTTTGAAGTGTTTACGATATTTATTCTAAGGAACTGTGATGATTTTTTCTAGAGTGCTTCCACTATATACAATATTTGTAATACCACTATTAATATTTTTAATATTTTCAATAGTGTGTTTATAAACCATCGTGTAATAAAGAATTTATGATTCAATAGTGTATTTGGAAATATAAAGTCTTCCTACCAACGATAAAGTTTTTCTTTTCTAAGAAGAGAGATGATTATAAATCATTTAATCAATATTTTGAAAATGTGTACTTTTCTGGTATTCCATAGAATATGGGAACCCTAGGGTTCATTAAGGGTAGAGATCCCACATTTATACCAATGTCATTTACAATACTCGATTTTCTAGCTGTGGGAAATCTTTCACTAAATAAAATTTATGATTTTTTCGAGTTTATGGATTAACTAGAAACCACTTCATAGTGAGAAAGGGAAACCTTATGATTTTTAATGTTCCTTTTATCCCATTTAAAGAATAAAATAATATCATCTACACACATGGGATGAGGGGGAACTATGCGGTTTATAGAAGGAATGATGGGAAATATGTTACCTTGGTCAACAAAATTGGTGATAACTCTGCTAAGGTACTCCCCATTTATAACAAAATGAATGGAAGATAAGGGGTATCCCTGCCTGATCCTTTTTGTGTAATTGAAATAACCCTTCAGATTGTTTTTAATAAAAACTTGAAATTATGATAGAACTATATTGGTTTTTAATACTATTAACAAAAGTCTCAAGAAACCCAAAATTGGTGAGTTCATTTAAAATAAATCTCTTTTCCATAGTGTCAATGGAATATTTAATATCAATAATAACTGAATTGCTTCCCTGTTAAGGTTTCTTCTTTAAGAGGTGGGTACTTTCCAAGGCATAGAAGGTGCATACTTGTGTGTTTCTTCCTTTAAGATATTCAAATTTATTTCAAGAGATAATTATAATAGTAATGGGGCAGTTCTATTAGCTAAAAGTTTAAAAATTATTTTTTAAATAGTGTTAATGAGAGTAGTGGGTCTAAAGAGTCGTACTTCAGAAGGATTATCTACTCAACGAATAAGGCAGATGGATTAAGAATTAATACCATAAGGAAAGAATATATTAGAAATGAAGTATTTTACATAATTATAGAAGACATAATGGATGATATATCAATATTTTAGAAAAACGGAGTGAGTGAAACCATCAGGACCAGAGGAACTATTTGGCATAATGCTAGTGTTAGCATCTTTAATTTCATTATCTAAGGGAAAAATATTCATGATAATGTTTTCATTGTCACCCACTACGTTAGGAATGATATCAATCCTTATTTCCCTATTAAGATGAGTAACATTAAAATAATGGTAAATAATATGACCCCATTATTAGATAAACAATCCTCTTTACCAATGATTTTATACCCAAAGTTATGAAAATAGGTCTACGATCGTTTCTAGACCGTTGAAGAGCATTGTAAAATTTAGAATTTATGTCGCCATAATTATGCTAATAAATATTGAATTTTTTCTTTTGAAAATTATCTTTTAATGTGAGATTAGAATTGAGTGTAGTTCAAAGACCAATTTATTGATCAGGAATATTGAAAATGTTATTGTTCATGGAGTGGAGTTGAATTTGTTTGAGGGATCTTTTGAGGAAGGTAATTTCATTATGAATTTTTTTAATTCATTCATTTTACGAGGAACTTTTTTGTTTGTTTTAAAATATTTAATTTCATAATTTTAGTAGAAGAATAAATGTTAGTATTCATATTGTTCCAAGTGCCCTTAATAATAATTTCACAATCAATAATAGAGTTCCATGAATGATGAAATCCAATGGGAAGGATAGTATTGATGTATCTAGTATTGAGGAAAAAAAATAGGGTGATGATACTAATTTAGTCTTGGAAGATTGATGCTAGAGGTATTATCTCAATCATCCATGGATTGTGTTTTTTTGAAGAATTTATAAAGTTTACTATCCATAAACCTATTATGATGTCTTCTACATGATATATATTTTGAATTTATATGATTTATCTCAAAAATATTGTTGTAATAAATATATATTTCTAATTCATTAAAATAAATGATTGAGTGTGATGCTCCCACATTTTCTCTAGGTCCATGAATGGCCTTGAAATCACTATAGATGATCCATGGGGCTTGGATAGTGTTTTTTAAAGAATTCAATTTGTTTCAATGAGATATCATATATTGATACCGATTAATTTAATAAATTAAAGTGCAAAAGATATGTGAGTTTTTAAAATTAATATTACATGTGAATGATTGTTAGTATATGTTATAAGAATGAACATTTATTAATGAAGATTGAGAAATGATCTAAAGAGAATCAGCTGAACTATTGTTAGAAGTAGCACCACCTAACTAAAATTTTTAAATCATGTAAAGCGTGAAGAAAAATTATTTTTAGTCTCATAGATAGAATTTTTTTTGGTTTATACACAAGTAAAATTATGATAAAAGTTATGAAATTTTTAGGGTTTGTAATACACTGAAAATTCCAACAGCGTATAGGATGACAAAATTGCATTAAAGGGACAATGAATAATAAATGAAAAAGGGATATATTAAATAATATTTATAAATTTATTATTTATACTAGGTTATAATAATTAATATAATTTTAATATACTTATTCATTAAACTAATAATATGTGTTTTGTAAATGATTTTTCAAATATTTTAATAGAATGTGAAATGGAGAAATAAGTTGATAAAAACACCATTTTTGTGATGTTTCTTCTCTTTTAAAATAAATAAATCCCTTAATTCCAAGATTTGGTTTACTTCTGAATAAACCTAAGGATGTTAAGTAGATTTATATTTATTATTTTTTATGATATTTTGATTTGTTCGGTGTGGGGGAGTGGTTTTTCATATGAGGAGAGAGGTTAATTAAACATGATTATAGTCATATTTTTGAGTTAACATATTGAAGAAAATATTATTCCCCAATCCATCATTCTAATAGTGTTTTATTAAAATTATTAATAATATATAAATAAAATAAAATGGAATGGTTATTTTTCGAAAATTTATAAACCTATATCTTATGAGTATTATGAATGAAATTGGAAATTAATGGAAGAATTTTATTTTAATCGATCAATTTTGACATTATACATTGGAAAAAAACGAGGATTATAAATAAACTAAAATATGTTTAATTGATCTATATATGTTAATGGGGTTTTATGGGGAATAAGAAATATTTTCTTTGTTATTCTATTACTATTTCATCATTAATTCCAAAATCATCTAGTATATAAAATATAGATTTATTTCTATTCATAAAAAAGGACTCCTTATAGACAATTATGAAAAAATAATCCTGGTGAATATTTCAAAATGATAATTCCTAAAATAAAATTACTTTTTAAAAAAAATATCTATCATACATAATTTTGGGTGTAAAACTGATAATTTTATTTAACTAATTATAATAAAAATATTTTTTATTTAGACTGATCTTATATTTATATTGAGTTTTTAATAATGATATTTATATTATAGCAATAAAATGTATACATTTTCATAAAATAATCATGATAAATTTATTTATATGATATTTAAATAATTTGGGATGACATTAATAATCAAATGGTCGAGTTACTATTTTTAACAATTGGGTTTCTATTACCAAAATTCATGTTACTATTCCTATTTTCACATTATCATTACAATGGTCATATTACCACCTATAAATACTATTTAATTACTTCATTCCAAATCCACTAAAATTACTCCATTTATACCATATTTTTCATTCTTAATATGTCATGTTGTTTAATAATATCCATTTTATTTTCTATTTTTTTTCATGGGGGGAGATGGTTTTAGTAGATGTGGATGATCTAAAATTTCTCATTATACATTTCTATATTTAAAATTTTTATGCAATTTTATTTTGATATATTTTTATTTATTTAGTTTCTCACTAATATAATGTTATCAAATAATGAAATACAATATTATTTGTTTCTCTATGAATTTTATATGTATATCAAAATATATAATTTAATTGAACTAATATTTTTTGGAAAAAAATAGAAAATATATTTTATGGGTCATTATATTCATCATCCCTTTTGAAATCAACCCAATTAAATGTAAAATTATGTTTTTTATTTAGAATATTTGTGGGTACATTTGTTTCATCATTTCCTATCTTTCCCACATCTCCTCTTCATATTATTCATTCCACTACAAAAACATGAAAATTCAAGGTGTCTTATTTTTTATAATATTTTGTGGAAATTATATGGTCTTCATCAGATTTTACTCAAAAGATTGCATGTACTCAAGTGGTAATACCCCTATAATCATTTTATGTGATGGATTAGGAATTAAATCCATATAATAGATACAAGGTACACATGAAGACCATAAGCTATATTTCTCTATGTTATTGCTGATATTACACTTCCCCTATGGGATCGTGGATATAAATGGTACTAATGTACATAGGGTTAAGGTTTTTTTTTCATACCAAATGAATTTATTCCCTGGTGATAAATGGATGAATAAATTATCAAAAAATTCAATCTGTTAGTATATATAATAGTTATCATTAAATATCCTCTGTTGACTATGATATGATTTTATATGTTGAGGGATTTCATGAACCTTAATTATCATATCTTCAACATGACAATATCAAAATATCTTTCATTCACCAACATAACCCAGTCATGTTGGGGTTATACATCACTTCACATATCATTCATAATATGGATCCTATTGAATAATAGAGTGGACATTGTTGTAGCATGAGAACTCAAATAATTGGTAATGAATAAACTTTCATCATTTAAATTCCAATGAATATGATATGAATATATCCTCACATGTCTGAATCATCCTTTTATATTTACATTATATTTGGTGTGTATTTATATACCAAAAATATTTTTTTCTTTACAATTTCTTATAAATTTCATAAAAATATAGAATAGAGACATTGATCTAACTAATAAATAATAAAATATAGTTCCCTATGCATCCTTACAACATCCATTACATATATTGAAGAATTTTTTTATGTCAGAAATAGTTTGGAATACCCATTAAGTGGGATGTATCAATGATTCAATAAACCAAAACCCATATCATATTTAATAATTTTGGTGGTTTCAAGTGGCCAGTGAAAATATCCATGATGATTTTATCTTATTTTAATGTGGGTATATGCAAATTATCAAAAAAAAACCCCTTAGACCTGTGTCAGTAAATTGGAAAATACTAATATATCACTTTTTTTCTGTGTACTCGGTGCTATCATACATTGAGTTGTCCAACCATAAGTTCTCTCAATCATAATGGTATATCATCATACTTCTTGAATAGATAGAGAAATATGAGACATACACCATATCCAACAACAAATAATCTATCTATGTTGATATAGGAACACTATTCATACTTCTAAATTGAATGAAACCATCTTTATTGTTTTATAATTCATTATACTTCCCTACCATTATATCTTCTACCATATATTGATTCACTAAACCACCCCTCTGTTCCTCCTCAATCATCTAATTAATACATGGTTCAAAATTCATTTAATAAAGGTTATATGTTTTCCTTATCATTATGATTTATAGATCCATCCTCTTCATTTCCATGATTATTGGGTCTTTCCCAATCAACAGTATTTATATAGAATCTTATTCATTTTTTTTCTAAGAGGATCAAAAAACTGTATCACTATTCCATGAATATA
The DNA here is from genome assembly GCA_963277665.1 of Viscum album. NCBI lineage: Eukaryota > Viridiplantae > Streptophyta > Magnoliopsida > Santalales > Viscaceae > Viscum > Viscum album. The sequence continues at coordinate 1,128,957,238 of OY728131.1, forward strand.
GTGAATAGTTAAATCATAGCACATGATTAACTCTAACCATATTAATTGAAGAACACTGATTTAAATTATTGTGAAAATGAAAATTGAACAGCTGTGACCTATATATATCTAATCATATAAGCAAATCCTATAAATATTCATTATAAAGATCACATCTTATAACTCTATATCATTAATAATATAGTTCATCTAAATGATTTGCAACTATTATGAGGGATGTAATATCACTTTATCATATTTCATTAGTTTATAACAAAAAATTTGTTTTAAAAATTATTTTATATCATAAAAACCTACTCCAACTGATTGACCACTTCCTGATAAGTATAGAAATGGTGATTAACGACTTCTCGATATCCCAATATCATTCGTGGTAACCCAGTTACCTATCTAGAAAATATTTATAAATAACCAAAAATGTCAGTATTATCCTACTAAGCCAAGAGAACAAAGAACTCCCATAAAAAATTACTATTTGTTCAATTCCTCTATTTATTTTTTTTCTTTTAATGGGTTCAAAAAATTCCTCAACTTGTGACCACATTACTAGAGGATGATACTTTCTACATTGAAAAATACACTTTTTAACATTGATTGCATTTTATCCTTCATTAATGTATTCACCTCAATAATTATTTTTACATAATGTTCCACCTTAACCATAGATAAAATTAGAATATCATAAATAACTTCTTTAAAAAACACGTAATAGTAGTCCCTAAAAACTAAATTAATTAAATAATTCATGATTATAGGGTCATTAGAATGTTTTAAGGGCATAACAATGAACTAATAATTTCCAAATCATTTAAGGAAGGATTTTTAATCAATATATTAATTATTATCATTCATTTGATGATATCTATATTGAATACTCACATTTGAAATGTAATGAGATCCACACAATTGGAAAATCATGTCATATTTCCATTAAAAGTGATAATTTTTATTTATTGTAATCATGATGAGATATATATAATTAATAATCAAACACCTTTATTTATCCATAATCATTAAAAATATAATTTTCACATTTTTATAAGAAGTATCAGTGGGTAAGAACCCTTTGACCACATTATCATGAAACATCCTCACTAACTCATTATGTTTGATATGTGACATCCTATATGTTCATTTTGATATTTGAGTTGCTCATGGTATATTTTATATTGACAAATATATCTCATGGAATGGGGGAATTAAATGAAACTCTTTGAAAAATTCATTTGTGTATTCTATCCCACTGGGATTTCCTCGAGGTTGATAATTTCTCTTTACTCAACCATTTTTGTGAATTTCCAAATGAAATTCATGATATTCTAAATATTTTTATAGGAATGTGGTCTAGTCTATAATTTAGAAATAGATTACAATTTCGTAATATTTTATGTGATATCTATATAACTAAATCCAATTTATTCCATGAATCTAATCATTTTCAAAAAACTGTTGGATTAATATATTCATCAGAAGGATTTTTTAATAGAAACGAACATGAGAATTTTATAACAATATTGATTCATTGATCACACCAATTATTGTTTTTATAAATATATCCACCTAATGGAATAATGGTTTTGATTCAATCATTATATAAAACATAATAGCTGTTATGTAATTTATAGATATTAAACTAAATTAATCATTATCTATTCCCAACCGGGTAGGAGGTTACCTTTTGTGGCTTCATTTTTTTGTTCGGGATCAGCAGTTTTAATGGAATAAGATTTTTAAATTATCCATTTTAATTAATGGTTTCTAAAATTTATTTTCCAAAATGTTTAATGGTTTACTACAATGAATATAAATGATCTTGATCATTACATAGTGTCGGCATTTAACTATTAGTGGTTCCTACATTTACTCAGTCATTTTGGTCGATATCTTCATCTCTCATTATAATTCAATAGATTGGTGGTATTTTATTTTGAAAATTAAGAATATAACAATCTCCTTGATAAAATTACTATGATTCTTCTTTCCATAATTTAGAAATCATAGTGTTTTGATCTTCTATTTTCCAATTTTATTAGACCCCACATCATGAAACAATACCTTGGGATTCTTATCTTCCTTGCAATGAGATAATTTTTTTTAAAATTATATAAATTAAGATAATATCAAAATATATTTCATAAATCCCATATTCACTGATAAAAAATTCATTTTGGAGGATTAGTTTTAACCCCTATAGAATGTATCTATATTTCTAGCGTTGTTTAAAAAAAAGTGACGTGTTCGTTGATATGATTTTGATATTATCCATATTTGAATGAAATATTCAACTTAATTTTTATAAATCTCTAGTTATTATCTCTCCATAAAGAATTAAGAACATTGGGTGAAATAATTTTTATTTAATCATATCTTCATGTATTCCCACTCCATTTTTCATATTTCTTCTTATGGATTTGTATACTGTTGAAACATTAATGATTGACCAGCTTATCCAGATAAATGATTGATTTATTCGGTGAATTTCTCCTTATAAAATGGTGGAGAATATAAATATCTTTACCCTTGAGTTTACCCATAGTTCCATAAAAATTCTACCTGAATACCGAAAGATCATTGGGGGCCATTTCCACATAAAATACATGATATCTATTTTCCTTCATTAGTAAAGGAGGATATTACACATAATTTTTGATATTGTTCATAGATTAAGATAAATGATTAATCAATTAAATGAGGTATCAAAATACACATTCAATATAATTTGGGTTTCCATTTAAATATTAATAGAATTTTTCCAGACACTTGTTGTTAGTAGTGTATCCTGAATTTCCCATATTTTTCTAAAGTAGATTTGTTTACAAGAATAATCCAAATAAAAAATAAAAAATAAATTATTTTTTAGATTTTTTTTCTTAAATTCATATTTTTCAGGATACTTTTTTTTATTTTCTTCACTAAAAATCCTTTTAGGGTTATTTAGTTTAATTCATAGACTTCCATTATGGGGAATATTTATATTTTATATTTATCCTTTATAATAGTTTGACTTGATTGTCTAATTTACATAATAATATCCACCGTGAGTTTCTATCTAGGTTTGTTTTAGGTCCTTTATGTCATGTAATATGTGAATATCTATTTATTTTCCAATGTACCCTTTTTTGGTTTATTACCACAAGGTTAAACTTTTCTAGATCCACCTCTTTTTTAAGATTCCTGAAAGTGATTACAATTATTGGAAAACACATTGTCTTCTAAATTACCAAAATAAAAGATATATAATTATGATAAGACACATCATCATTGTATTCAATGAATTTTTATAATACATAATTCCAAAATATATATCTTGTACCATTTATTTTAACTATAAAAAAATATTTTAATAGAATAATATTACATCCTATCTATGAGAATCATCATAATATTAATACTTCTAGGGAAAAAATATTTTTGTATTTGGAAGAAAAATTTTCAGGAATCACTTCTAAATAATAATTGGAAATTATTATTTTTATCCATATAATTTATCCTATTATAATATAACATATTAAATTTTATCATGTAATCACTTAAGGATATACAAAAAAGTATGTGGTGAGCTGAAATCCTAGTAAGTAGAGGAATAAGGGAAACGTGTAGTCGTACGTGGGAGAGAATAATCACCAATATCAATTCATAATAATATGGTAATCATCATAATCATAATGGAATCATTTTATAATGAAATGGAGAGTTTAATATTTTAAATAATGAAATATCAAAATAATTTGGTCAAATTTGAGATATAATTTTGGGCAATAATATCATCATGTTCACTTATAACATAAGTGAATAGAAGTGTAACATCATAATTATGCACTATTCAAGATTACTTTTATTGATAAAACTCCTAATATCATGATATAAATGAAATTATCCCATTCATTATTAGAATATATAATTAGGGGCCCACTCATCCCATCATAAAATTATCAGAATAATGCATTCTACAGAGAAAAAAATTAGTATTCAAACCAAATACCATTGATTGTAATTGGTTTTATAAATTACTTGTAAATAATAAATTCATGAATAAACATTGGGGATAGAAAAATATTAAATTATTCCATATTATATTATATTTCATCTTCATTTTTTAGTGGATGAAAAATAAATCAAGGGGATTCAATGAAATATTTTTTAAAATAATAATTTTTAGAAAAAAAAATTTAAATGGATTATAAAACATATTGAATGTGAAGAAACATATATGGATCGGAAAAAATGGAATTACTAGTGAGAATTTATTTTAGGGGAATTAGAAGAATATCCCTTCAAAAGAATATTTCGAATAAAAAATAACCCAAATTTTTTCATTGGGTTCAATAATCCCTTTATATTAAATCCAACATTATTTCATCACTTTTCAACCTTCTTAATAATAAACATATTATTATTAAAACATGAAAAATTAATTTAATTATATTATATTTTTCTTAACTATATTTCTTTTAATCATTTTATTTTATGTATGAATTTATTTTTTGATAGATGTAATGTTCAGATGTCATAGAATCCATAACAATATCCCTCTATGCTTTAAATTAATTGTTTTTGTTTAATGATTTTTTTTATAATTATATATAATTAAAGAATAAAAAACAAATATTTTCATAAATTTATATATATTAAATAACTTATTATAACCATTCATAAATGTGGTAATATTAATGGATTTTTTTAACATCATAATTGGTAGTGGACTAACTGTTTACCAAGAAATTTCTAATGAAAAATAATTGGAATAATAAAATATAAATGCTAAAAATATAAAATTTTAATTGTTTTTAAAATAATTAATACATATTTTACATACTACTTAATTAATAAAATATTATTTTTTTGATTATTAATCCGGATAAATAGTAATACAATGGTAAAATGTGAAAAGAGTTGACAATAACATTCACTTTTCTATACATTACTTCCCACACTAGGTTTTTTTCCTTTTCATGTATTTGTTTTCATCTAGTTCGTTGAAAATCGAAATATGTTTCCTGGGTTTTGGGTGAGAATAATTTTGAGTATTTAACTAAAATATATGTCTATTTATCAAACATTGGGTTCCCCATTTCTTGTTTGGGAGTTTTTGAAGGTTTGTTAATTTAGGATTTTCGCCAACCGTGATCCCATTTCCAGATTTAATAAACAGATTTGTTTATTTTATAACTACACTGTTTTCAACATTTTTCACCCATTTTACTTCCTAAATTTCTTCCCCAAATATATTCAGACCACCATATCCTTTTAGACCCCTTGATAATTCATAATCATGGTGAATTTGGGTTACTTATTTAGGTATTAGGCCAGCCCGTGGGCCCATTTCCTGTTTAAAAATAATAATTTGTTTGTTATATATATATATTTTATTTTTAATATTTTTCAGTGATTATACCACCCAATGGATCCCAAGAAACCTAGTATCACCCCAATGATTCATTTCCTTTATTTCGAGCTCATATTAGTCATGGATTTGGGAAACACTTCCTAACGTTAATTAAAATGTCCTAATTTTTCCAAGGTAAATTGTATCATTCACAAATCATTCATTTAGTGCTCTTTTTCCCCAAAACATATTCAAAATTTTCTCCTAGACCATATATGTCTCTAAAAGATGTATTCATCCATTCCATTACATGTATTGTGGTAGATCTAACGGAATATGAAGAGTTTTCTACTTTCTAATGTGAGATTTCTTCTCCATTCTCATCCCTCATCATCCTCCTTCCATTATTTCATGGTTATTTATCCTCCACTGGTCATGATATACATATGGATATGTTTTCTAATGACTATTTATGGGGGTTATATTCATTTAGGGGTGTTCTTCATAGTTTTAGGGTTTATAAACACGCATCAGGTGATTTCAGTTGTGTGTTTCCATTTCTCCAAGGATTTGAGGTAGGTTTCCCATTTCAAATGACCATTTTAATTTAAGATCCATATATTTCATGTTTATTTCATTATAATCATACTCTAGAAATGATAATTTATGTTTTGGATAATTTTTTTGGTGTTCCAAGTAGTGTTTAAAACATTTCTTTGGTAAAGTGGTGTAATTTTTTCAAAATGGTTCACACCACGTGTTTGTTCAAATGATTTCATAGCTTTCGCACCTGGTTTATGATATTTTGAACATGGATCAGTAGATTTAATAAATTTATGAGATTCCATAGATTTTTTATTCTTTTTTAGTTCTTAAAATTAATTGTTTTTTTAACTTCATTCCATGTCTTCGGTAAGTTTCCCAGTTGGCTTTTATGTGTTGAGTGTGTTTTAAAATGATTGGTTTTGATTTATAATCATATTAGAAGAACAAAAAGTAATATTATTGGGTTTATTATGTGGATTCCAATAATTTTTTGGTTTTTATAAAGAAGGTGGGTTGATTTTAATGTATTTTGACATTGGTAGCTAATGGAAGGTCTGTTAGGATGTTTTATAAAATATGTTGTGTAATGGATAAGAAATATGAATATTTTCAAGGTGGTTACCATTTTTTTAAATCCTAAAAATTATGGTTTGTCACATTCTTATTAAATGTGGTATTTGGGTCTTTGAAAAATGTTGGTTTTGTAAAATTCTTTAAAGGTCCCATTGGACATTCCAAAAAAATGAATAATTAGTGTTTTACAGGTATATACCATGTTTCATCAATTGGGATTGTTTTATAGTCCATAAAATGATTTTATTAATAGTATTTAGGGATGAAAAATATGTTTGGTTATGGATTTTTTGTTATTTTGTCCATAAAAGAGTTTTTTGAAATGAGTTTTATGTGCAAAACCTTATTACAAACACTGACATTCCTTTATGACAATTTAACGTGGTTTATTGATCCATGAATGAAATGTTAAGAAAGTATGTGGGATGTTTCTATGTTTATAGTTTGGGAATTGAATTTTCATGTTGAATATGTATTTGTAAATATTTTTAACTTTATTGAGCAAAAAAGGGAATCCTCATTATCAAGGTGGGCGGACGTGCACTAGTATTCTAGTGATCTCGTGGGGTTTGGCAACTATTTCATGTAGAAATTTTGAAGATGAAAACAATAACTAAGCTATGATGATGATTTTTTTGGGGACCACTAGGTTATGGTTATTCTCCCTACTATTGGATCGTGTGCATGAGAAAATATATTCATTATTGTTACCTTCACTGAGATACGAGGTACCTAGGGCACACAAGTAACTAGTGCCTAGGGTTGTTCCCATGACTTTTTCTCATTGGATATTTTTTCCACATTATAAGAATATGATTTTTTGGGTTGGTTAATTCATTAGAGTGCTTGTTATATTTAAAAGTGTACACTCTTTAAATAAGTGCTTCTGTAATCTATTTTCATTTTGATGTTGCACCTCATTGGGAATTGATACTAGCATTATTTTTTAATAAAACATTCAAGTTTTTGTTTGGTAATTTTTTTATACCATGGGACATAATTTAGAAAATATATCATTTTATATAGTTTTTAAAACATCAAATTTATGTTTCTTTTATTTTAATTGAACTGCATTGGGAATAGAATATTGGAATGACCTATTAAGTTTTAATACTCACTCCTATAGTCTTCTTCTATTTCTATCTCTTCTGTAAGTTTCATCTTGAGTTCGATTGCCTTTGGAGATGTGTGGTATTTTTTTTAGACAGTGACAAGTGTGGTCACATGGATTTAGTTGGTTTTCAGGAGTAGTTAATTGGTTTTTTGGTTTAGTTGTTCATTCAGTTTCTTTTAAAAATAATGATAATTTAAATTTTTAAGTAAATGTATTTTAGGATGTCTGTTTCATTCCTATTTTTGTTTTATTCTTTATATATTGAAGAAATAGTTCCCTTGTGTAATCTATTGATTCCCTCAGTGCTCGTTTCCATAACAGGTAGATCAGGAATGCCTCTCTGGACTTGTCACGAGCCGGCTTAGGTGAATGGTTCATCGTCGACATTGGATGGTTCGTGACCAATATTATAAAAAAGACCATTTATTAGAAAACCATGCTTTTTAGAGTTCCATTGTTATTTTGGGGTTGTCAATGTAGTTGGAGTAGTATTTTTGGGACTTGAGGTGTAGTTTCAGGAAGAGTGTTGTGATCTTTTTCTCGTTTTCATCATCTGGTGTCCATGGGATGTCCAGTTTTATTATTGTCTTTGGTTCTATTGATTGTTTGGGGTTGGGATACGACAAGGGGGGTTAGAATAATGGTCTCTCTTAGGATTCAGGGAATTTTAATCCATGTGGAGCCTGATACATTATCCTAAGAAGACTCTCTATGTTTTTGGATCGTTTAAAATATGTATGGCAACCATATGGGTAAGTAACCCACTGACACTAGTTCCATTTTGTGGGACTCTTAGAATTTTCATGAAATAGAATTTTTGTTTGAAAATCCTTGTATGAGAATTAAAAAAAAATGTTTTTTTAAAGGAGTGTATGGTTCTTCGAAAGAGGGGGAAAAGGTTTTCAAAAATTAAATATAAGAATGTTGTTGGCTGGTTTTGTTTTTGTGAGACAAATTTTGGGGAGGAAGGGGAAATTATTTAATGAGGTTGGATTTTCCATAATCTAGACTTGTGGTTTATTGAAATAAAATGTTCTGAAAATGTGAATCATTTTAATGTGATTCTAAATATTTTTTTAATGGGGTGTTTTTAAATGATGGAAAGAGCTTTAATCTGATAAATTGGTTTTAGAAATTGGTTTTAAGTGGTTGGTGTTTTCCTAGAAAGGGTATTGGTCTAAATGACCATCAGATTATCAAAATATACCTTGCTGAATTTTATAAAATGGTAAGGGGTTGTTTGGAATAGCTTGGTTTTTTTAAATGTTAATAAAAATGAAAATGGGTTGGCTTTTAAGAAAGTGGTTTTTGATTATGTGTGGTTTGTTTTGTGAAATCTAAAAAGAGTTTTTTTAACATGGTTGATGGTGCGCCTTTGCATGGTACATGATTTTTGGAATGATATTTCTTTGTTTTTGCCTTTGCTGTTTTCATGGGTACTCACATGCCTGATTTTATTGATATTTGGAAGGATGGCCTATATGGCATGGTGTTTTGGTGCCTGGGGTGGCTTGTAATTATGCATGTGAGTTAGACTTGGTGAAACACCATTAGTGAATGTGGAAATCCACCATGTGATTTTTTTTTCAAAAGTTTTTTGAGGAGAAAATTTGATTCATTTGTTTATAAACTGATGGTTATGTGGATAGTACATTTCTATGTTTTAGCAGATCTGTTTATTCAGTACGTTTCCTTTTGATCTGGAAGTCACACTATTGTTGTGTCTTGAGATTGGATCTAGTTGGTTACTCAATTTTGGAGTAATGATCAACAGGATTCTAAATATGTGTTGGATGTTGTGATGTGGACATGAATAGTTAGTCCTTGGAAATACTTCCAATTTAATAGCCTAGGGAATCATTTCTAATGTAAATCCACCTCTTCTAATGATTCCTTGTCCCGTTTTTTGGAAATTAGAGCTATTTGGGATTGATTTATGGTTTCTACAGGTCGTGATAATTTTTATGGACATAACAATTGTGTTCAGTGATGTTGATGTGTTTCACCGTATTCCTCTTTTCATTCTTCTACTCATTCAAATTGAGAGAGAATTGAGCAATGTATCTATGATTTCTAATTTTGATGAAGGTTAATTGTTGAGAAGTTGAGTTTTTTCTGAGTGGTGCGATCCTTAGAACCAGAATACGATGTAGTAGATGCTTCAAGAATCGGGGATCTAGCCATAGGCCTCGGAGTGAAACTTATCACGTAGTCCAGAAACTTCCAGAGGTGTGGAGTGATCGATTAGGATCATGAAACCACCACTTTGGTGAGGCAGTTTCTATTCCATTTTGGTTCCTCATCACCATGAATTTCCAATTATCACAATTTTTGTGGTGGAGTTAACCCTCACACAGTATCTTTGCTTATGCCTTCATGGATGTGGGTTTTTGATCAATGTCCTTGTGTGGACCTCCAATATAAATATGGTACGGTCTTAGTGTTACCTATTTGTTGGTGGAAATATTAGGTATCTCCTTTATTTATCTTTTTTTAGTGGACTAATGATTATATACCCTTAACTCCCCTACTCGATTGGTGGGTGTCCTGATCCATGTAGAATGTTTTGGCCCAGCTCTTATCCCCTCTGTTGGAAAATGGGAGGTTTAGAAGTTCATGTTGTAACCCTCTTAACATGTTTTTGTAGGTTGTTGTGGGAGGTTTTTTGTGGGACCGTAAGGTTGAGGCCTGATTCAAGTTCATGATGAAATTCTTTTTGTTTATTTCTAGTGGATCTCTAATGGTAGGGAGACCCACTACAATTCTCGATGATATTTCATTTTCAAATTTATTGGATTGTAGTTGCGATTTAATGGTGGGGAGCCCATTATTTCCCCACCATTTAGTTTTATTTTTTCAGTGATCATTGGATTCAGTGATCAGTGGGATAATTGGGAGAAGTCCCAACAATCTAGTTCTTAGCTTCGTGGTGGAGGCGGTGGCTTGACATATCCGTTGATTTTTACAAAGTGGTTGTGAGTTTGTGTTTTGTTTGGGAAAGAGGAAGATTTTTTGTTGATGGTGAATGATATTTACTTGGCTTGATAGTATGGATCATGCTGATATAGAAAAAATAGTTTTAGTTCAATCAGGTGTAATGTGTTGTGTCTTTCTAGGGGTGGCAAGCTTTAATGGTGTGGAGAATTGTCACACTCGATTTTTTTTCATTTAATGTCGTGGTTTTGATCTGCTTCATTAAAAATTTTGATCCTCTTAATTGGTGTTGGGTGAGAGTTATTTTTAGTTTGAAACTACCATATGTGTATAATAATCCTTTTTGGGGATCTCCATTTCTTGTTTGGGAGTTTTCGGAGAATGGATGGTCACTTCATGATTTGGGCCAACCCTGAGCCCATTTAATGATTTAAAAACAATGTTTGAATCTTTTATAAATACTTTATTTTTCAAAAAAACTCACCCATTCCACTTCCAAAATTTCTTCCCCATACGTATTAAAACCCCCATATCCTTTTGGACCCCTTATTAATTCATAATCACAATGATTTTTGTTTTCTTATTTAGGTGTTGGGAAATCACGTGGGCCCATTTCCAGTTTTAATAAAATAATTTGATTCTGCTATTTATATTTCAACTTTTTATATGTTTTGTGATTCCACCACCCAATAAAGACAAAGAAACCTAGTACCACCCCCAAGTACCATTTTCCCATATTGGAGTTTATATTAGTCGCTGATTACGGAAAAACCTCTCAATATTTCTCATATCATCTAGATTTTTCAAATGTAATTTGTAACATTCATAAATCATTAAATTCATAAAAAATTTCCCCAAATCTTCTTTAAATGGTTCTACCAGACCATAGGAGACTCCAAAAGCTATTTAAATCCATTCCAATTCATCTATTGGTGTTGATCTATGGGAATACAAAGATTTTTCTATTTTCCATGGTGAGATTTCTTCTCCTTTCTCCACCCTCATCCTTCACCTTATATTATATCAGGGTTATTTTTTCTACGATATTCATTCAATACCTATGATTATGTTTTGAAATGATTTTTTATGTGGACAATATTCATTTAGGAATTTTATTCATTGTTATAGCTTTTATAAACCCACAGAGGGTGATTTTGGTTCTGCCTTTCCATTTCGCTAAGGATTTGATGAATGATTCACATTACACTTGACCTTTTTATTTTAGATCCATATATTTCATGCAGTTTTCATCTTCATAATACTATAAAAATTGAAATTTTATCTTTGTGAAATTTATTTGGTGTGCCAAGTAGTGGTTAAAACCTTGTTTTTGGTAAAGGGGCGTAGTTTTGTTAAAATAGTGCACACCTCATGTTTGTTCATATGAATTCATAGTATCTACACCTAGTTTTGGGTATTTTAAACATGGATTAGTATCTTGAATAAATTTATGGCATGGAAATTATGCTTTATACCTTTGTGAGTGCTTAAAATGAATTGTTTTGTAAAAAAAATACATTCCATGTGTTTGGTATGTTTCGTAGTTTGATTTTATGTGTTGAGTGTGGTTTAAAATTATTGGTTTGAATTTATAATCATATTGGAAGCAGGGAAAAAAATTATTGGGTTCCATATATGGATTACAATAATTTTTTGGTTTTTATAAGTAAGGTTTAATTTTTTTAGGTAATTTGACATGTGTTTCTAATGGAAGGCTCATTTGGAAGTTTTATAAAAAATATTGTCTAATGGACACACAATCTGAATATTTTCATGGTGGTTACCAATGATTTGAATAGTAAAATTGTGGTTTCTCACATCCTTATTACATTTTTTATTTGTGTATTTAAAAAAATTTTCTTTGGTAACGATGTTTAAAGGCACATTTGGCCTTTCAAAATAAATGAATAATGTGTGTTTTACATGTATTTAACATATTCTGTCAATTGTGTTTTTATGATAAAAAATGATTTTATTAAATGTTTTAAGTTCCAAAAAAATGTTTGGTTATGATTTTTTTGTTTGTTTATACTTAAAATAGTGTATTTGGAAGAGTTTTATGTGCAAATCCACATTACACTCTTTGAAATTGTTTTATGAAAATTTTAAGTGGTCTATTGATTCATGAATAAAAATTTAAGAATTCTTGTGTGATGTATGTGTGTTTAGGGTTTGTGAGTTTAATTTCACATGGAATTTGTGTTGGATAATATTTGTAAATTTATTGAGAACTAAAGGGAATCCTGAGTATCTCGGTAGGCGGACGTGTACTAGTATGGTAGTGATCCTGTGGGGTATGGCCCATGTTTCGCATATCACGATTGACGATGACCACACTAACTGAACTATGAAGATGATGTTGTTAGAGGACCAGTAGGTTACAGTTATGCTCCCTTATGGTGGTTCATATTAATGATAACCGATATTTATTGTTGTTACCTTCACCGAGATACAAGGTACCCGAGGCTCACTACTAACTAGTGCCTAGGGGTGTTCTTGTAACATGTTCTCATTGGCTATTTTGTACTCACTATCATCAAAAAACGTGTTTGGTGGGTGAATTTAGTAAAGTGTGTGATTTATTTGAATGTTTAAACTATTTAATGCAACCCTCTTGAAAACTATTTTCATTTTGAAGTTTCACCTATTTGAAAATTATAACGAGCATTTTTTTTAAACATGCTTGTTTTTGTCTTGTAATTTTTTTATAGCATGGAACCTCATTTTCGAAATATAACTTTATATCTTGTATTTAAAATAAGAAATTTTTGTTTATTTTATTTTAATGGATGTGCATTGGGAATAGAATATCGTGCTAACCTACTAAGGTTTAATACTCACACATATAGCCTTCTTCTATTTTTAGCACGTGTACAGGTTTCAGCTTGAGTTCAATTGCCTTTTGAGACATTAGATATTTGGGTGGGAGATTGATGAGAAGGGCCACGTGGAGTTATTTATTTGTTATTTTTGGTTGGTTGGGTTGTTGGTTATTTTTACTTTCAGTTTCTTCCACAAATAATGTCCAGTTAAATTTTTATATAATGTTATTTTGGGATGTCTGTTTCTTTCCACTATTTTTTTGAATGTTTATATTTGGTCAAAATCACTCCATTTTTTACTCTATTTATTCCATTGGTGAATCTCGATATATCGGGAGGATCGAGAATGCCTCTCATGACTTGTCACGGGCTGGCATGTGTGACATGTCCAGGGTCGACTCAGGCGGGTTAGTGATATTGCTTCCCTCATACGACATTAAAATCTCATGATTCATAGTTTTTTATTAATAAAAATTCACATAAAGATGATAAAGGGGCATGTGAAATAATATTAATTGATATCATTATATTTGGTATGTGATGGTGGTGTGGTTTTTCAACTGGTGGTGAGGGGTTATTTATACATGATGAGAGGGTTTTTAACAAAAATATTGAATAAAATACGACATACATGGTGAACCATTGTAATAAATATTTATTGACATTTATAATCATATATAAATAATATAAAATTCATTCATGAATTTAAACCTCCTTATTAATTGTTTTGAAAAATCTATTTAAATGGAAAATAATAAAAAATATTTTATGGTAACATAGTTCACGTAATAATTAGTAAAATAAATTTTATGTTTTCAAATTATATTAAAGGTTTTCAAATAACCCAATAATATTATTAAAAGTTTTAGCCTAAATACAATTTTTTCATTGAGTAATTACTGGATGTTAATTATGTCATGAAACATGTGGAATTTTAATTAAAATATTTAGACTATTTGGGTAAAAATTTATGTTTTTTTGAAATGTATCAAAAATTTACTCTTGGAATATTGCAACATACTGATTCCAAAAAATTAAATTCATTTTATGAAAATAAATTTCTATCATAGGACTTTTTATTTATTAACATGAAATAATTTGTTTTATAAATAAGTTGAAATACAATTTAATAAAATCTTTTTTATAATTTCATTGAGTTATTTGTCGTTACATTTATTTTATGGTTTTATATTATTTATATTTTCAAAACATAGTAATGATAAATATCATAAATATCAAATTTTATTATTTTTATGTGAAATTATGATTATAATGGTCATTAACTATCCCCAGGGGTAAGGTTACTTTTATAATGGTCAGAATAAAACTCAAATGTTCATATTACCTCCTATAAATATCACATTTTTACTTCTCAAAATATTAACAAAAAATTTATAAATGTGTTATATTTCCCTTTTATAATATATTAATTTTTATGCTAATGTTATATTTGATTATATTTTTTAGTTCATTGGGGATATCATTCTATATGAATGGAAGGAACACAATTTCACCATTCTGTATTTCCTATTTTATAGTTTTTCCAATTTTAATGTATGTAATTTTTTATATTTTCATTAAATACTAATAAAAAAGTTTCTTTTTATTAAATAATGTTTTTTTTCTTATAGGTTTATCTTATGTATAATAATATATAATATAATTTAATGAATGTTTATTCTGAAAAAATACCATAAAATTTGTGGGTCCTTTCATATGTCATTTCAAGCACTAACTAGAGACTAATAAGAATTTTATTTCTAATCTTAATACCACACATGGTTGTCAAATAGGGTTTTTTGATACAGTTCCACATATGGATCTATAGTGATAGTTGATTGATGATAATTATTATAAGAAAAATTCTCTTATAGTATGTGATCTTGCCATCTCTATTTGAAGTCTGACATATATGATATAAACATATCCTCAAAAATATTGGTCGCATGATCCATATGACCAATTTTTTGTTAGTGAAGCATTATTTTCAACCATAACAAAGTCCCAAAAAACTCCTTAATGCCTCTACAAAAATTAATATTATAATATAATCTTAGTTTCTGACAATGTTCATGGGTACCCAAATATATTTTATAATATCATATATAAAAAAACACCCCAAGACTCTATTCTAAACTCTACCCCCTGATTCCTTGAATGTTTGGTGACTTTTGATGTTTGTAAAAAAATCACTTAGTAAGGGTTGTGGATTCTGTATATCTATTTAATTTCCATTATCAAATACATTTTTATCCTATCACACTTCATCAATTACTTATTGATGTGTGAGGAATCATGTTGTAATATCAGAAACATTTATGTATTCTCTGACCCTAAAATCCATGATTCATGTTTATATTTATTGATTTTTAATTCATAAATGGTATAAAATCCAGCAGAAGCAAATAATTTAGTATTTTTTTATTAATATTATACATAAATTATTACCATATTACGTTTTAAAAATAAAAACATAAAATAAGATACATTTTTTCAAAATTGAATTGTATCATAATATTTTTTTCATATTCTGGCGAGTAGAAATGAAATAATGGGTGATATTAGAATATAATTAAGTGTTAAATAGTGTGTAATATATCATTAATAAATAAGAAATAAAAAATATGGAATATTTAGTAACTAATAAAACAATTCATTTGGACAATATCTTAAGGGAAAAGTATAATAATTCAAGAAAAAATGACAAAAAAATATTATTAGAGAGATTACAACTTGACCCTAAAAAATAACAATGGGAATCATAATTATTTAATTACAAAATTTACATCAATAAGTAATTTAACAATGATGGAATACATATTTCCAGACATCATAAACATAACATCAAGGACCTTTTCTAAGGCATCGTACAAAAATGGTTAATGCCTCAAAAAAATATAGAATCTATATTATCTCATAATACCTACCATGAACCATGGGGCGATGAAATGATACATTACCTTAATATATAAATTGAATTCATATTACAAAAAATGAATTGTTGACATGAATTAGAAAAAAATATTTATTTTTATTGGAAGAACTTATATATATTAAATGTCAATACATTCCCTATTAAAACTACTCATAAACCATCTGGTGAAATATTATAAAAGATATCATTTAAACATATCTAAATTTTAAAATATGCAAAATATTGGAATTTTTCCATTGATGAATATAAATGCAATAAAAACATCAATAACAACGTTCTAGATGAAAAATACAATTTTGACATTGAAAATAAATTTTAAAATCTAGTAATTTCAAGAATTTTAGGAAAATATTTTTCTCTAAATATAATATTTCAAATCATTAATAGAGTGTTAAAAGAATTTAATTTTAGTGTCTACGTGAAATTTTTTTTTATTATGTTAAAATAATGATTCCTTTCAATTCAGTAGAAAAATGTAACAAATATACATCATTCAGAATATGACTAGATTATTCCCAAGAAATATATTATAAAAATTAAAAAAATGGTAAAATTATTTTAAAGAAATCATATTATAATAAAAAAAATACGTCAAATCATTGAAATAAAAATCATTAAATAAAAATTAAATATTATATTCTATATTAAAAACAATTTCCATCACCATTAAAAATATAATTTGACATATTTATTAAATAAATAAAAGATAATGAAAGGAAAACATGTATTTAATATAAATTACTAGAGGATAAAAATAATAGTTCAATGGATTGATTATGTGAGAAAAATTTAATTCCATAAAAATAATTTTAATTTCCACATTATAAAATTAAATTTATTTTCACACATAATCATGGCATAATATTTTCGGTGATGTGGATTTATTACCCAACATATTGAAATTGAGTTAAAACCCCTCTTACATACAGAAAATAATTTTCCATAAGTGATTTAAACATCGTGAATAAAAAATATTAATTTTTAAAAATATTATAATAATGTTTTTGATCAAATTATAACATTTCAACAGTCATTGATTAGTAATTCAATATTAAAATCATTATTTATGGGTGTAAACTGGCTTGTTTTACACATAAGATTCAATATTGCAGTTATATTTTATGTAAATTGATAATCATTACATCATATAAAAAATTGAAACAGTCAAATACATATTATATATATTCATTATGTATATATATTTATATAACCCTCCATGTAATTCAGAGCTACAAAAATGAATTACACTGTTTATGGAGAAGATTGGACATATGTAGAAGAAAAAATTATTATAAATTTTAAATGGATGAAATGAAAGAAACATAAATAATAATTTACCATTAAATATTCATTATAATGTCATATATATCTCCTATGTTTATTTAATATATCATCATTACTATACATTTTAATTAAAATTGAAAATTACCCACAACACATCTTGGTGTTTATTGTCTACACATACATATGATCGACATTAACATTTACTAATATATTTGAATGTAGGACGGTATATATGATATTATAATCCATGAGAAAAATAATTTAATATATATCACATATATTAATAAGTTCTTTATATATAATATTCTATTTATAATGGTGATTAAAAATGAATAACATTATTACTTAGTGATGGTAAATTGTTCCTATACACGAGAGATGTTTTCACATTTCATAGGATGTAACTGAGAACGAAATGGGATTACCATATTAAAAAAACATCTAAATCCACTAATGATATAATATTTATTATATTATAACTGATATAGTTTATTTAGAGTTCATTTAAAAAGAATTTTATTGAAAGAGTTGGTAAATAACATTACTTAATTTTATGTATACCTTGTTTAAATTCCTACTTAAGGACCCCATATATGATCTTATAAGAACCCCAAAAAATTGTATTTTGTATTGATTTTTACAAAAAAATGGGGTTTTATTATCTATATGGATCAATGTGGCGTGAATAATGGACAACAATTGGGGAAATTTTATAAGTTTGGGGCAGACACTCTTTGAATTATGAAACACATTAAGATAATATAAATTATTTTTCACAGAGACATATTCAAAAATTGATAAAATTCATATTGAGGATAATTACTATCATACAATAAAAAATAACATAAAATATTACAAGTTTATGTTAGGTATCAATTGATATATCTATACTTTAACCCAAGTAAATCATATTGTATATGTCCACTATATTAAGTTTTATCAATTTAGATTCCATGAAAGATACTATAAATTGAATAATTGCCTATAAATGGACCATGGATGATATTATATACTATATAACATTCACAATAATTAAGATAATATTTTTTTGAATTTTAAATTTATTTGTTAAAATATAATTTATTAAAAAATATCATTGTTATAATTCTTTGAAACACAATAATTATTATAATTTATTATGTTCTTAACTAATGTAATTTTATTTTTAATTATGTAACTTAAAATACCATAACTGTAAAAGCATAAAAATGTTATCCAATATAATTTTCATAGGGATTGACATAATTTAAAAACATGTCTTTTAGTTTAATTTGTTAGTTATATAATTTTTATATTAACTATAATGATGAAAATTTAAATATTAAAAGGTAATAATTTTACAAATAATATAATAATTTTCTCACCATTGGACTCGAGATAAAATATTCAACAGTTTTCTTTCTTATATATCCTCTAGCACTATTTATATATATTTTAAACAATTTAAATAAAAATATTTATCAGAAAACACTATTAAATTCATTATTAGTACTATTCAAATAAATTCACATTCAAATAACATAAAAATAATGCAAAATGAATATACGACATTCAAAAATATAAAATATTTAATATTTATATTCATATTTTACGGAACACATTAATTCAATTAAACATTGTTACAATTATTATTTTTAATATCATTTAAATAATTTTTTTTTCCGTTACAAGTGCACTCAATTAGTGTTTCATGCACATTTTCTATAATTATATCTTCGCAAAAAATTATTAATAAGATAAAAATTAATAAAAATTCATTTATATTTCAAATAAAAATTTATAACCAAATAGATGTTTTTTATCCTTGTAAAAAATATTAATCATACCAAATTGATGAATATTATGTTTTTACATTAATATTAATTAATTAATAAATACTTCAAACTCAATTAAAGAAGGGAAAAATGACATATTTTCAATATTTTGAAGAATATATAATAAATAGTCTCATCAAATGAAATAATTTCAACTATTTTAAATAATTTTATAATTTATCACATTAGATTGTACCATAATTAAACTATTTCACCATTACCAAGGTAATAAAAAGTTACAATGGTTAGTGTTCATAATGAACAAAAATAAAAGGTACATATTTAAAAAATATTAATTTAGGATAAATTTTGAAAACATGATGAAAAATGATTTTCCAAAAAATATTTATATAAAAATATGAATAGAAAAATCATAACAACATAATTGCTTATATTTAACATATTGATATTTATAAAAATATAAGAGAATTAATTTTATATTGACAAATTTATATAATTAAATTTATCATTATTAATGCATCAATCAAAAATATTGAATTTAATGAAAATATGTTTATTTAAGTAATCACTTGAAAATATAGAAATCATTGACTGTCCCAACATTTCACCATATATAAAATTCTATAATATTATTTAAAAAATATTGTTCTTTTTTAAAAATAATTTTTATATATTTATTATAAATCGGTTACAGTTCCCACACACAAAATGAAAAATAAAACCAATTTTGATGATAATTTATTCTTTAAGTATAATACTATTTTACGAAAATCTGTGTTATTATTTATTCAAAATAAAATAATAATTTAAAACAATTATAGATCCTTTATAATCATTATTAAATGTATCCGTAACCTACAATTTGAAGTCATTGTTATAAAAATCATATATAAATAATCATTATTATAAGTTCATTGAAGTTAAATGTATTAAGTTGTATAAGCTATAGAAAATAGTGATCTTTTATATTCTCAAGGTGTTACATTATCCCTATTAAATAAAAATCATCCTCACATTATGAACATGTTCTATGTTATCATGTTTTTAATATTTAAAATTTACCCTATGGAAATACCACATTTTATAATTGTTTAATAACACTTCCAATTAAAATGTTGGAATGTTGAATATAGAGGTCCTCTGGAATAATATAAAACTCCATATTCCAGTATCGAGAATATTACTAGGCTATGAAAAGATAACATGGGAGAGAAATCCAATGATCAATAAAGAATATGATGTAATGAAGAATATGTTTTGGAGATTTATCACGAAAAATAACCATTAATAAATATGTTGGGAAATTCAACTGAATCCTTGGGAATGTATTTAAGAGGGAAAAAAGTTATTCAAGGTCATTCTCAATGATTTAATGAATAATTTTACAATATGGAAAAAACATAACGATATAAATATTTATATAAAATGTATAATCTCAGCATTTAATAAATTCCTACTAGAATATCATAATATTCTATAAATGATTTTGATTCCAAATTTATTTGTTCATCCCTACAGCATGAAAATATTCTCATAAGAGGTCACATATTCTAAAAATGAATAGTAGGATATTCATCCTATATTATTTAAAACCAAAATGGTTTCCAAAATCTAATTTAGTGACAAAAACGTATAAGCAATCATATAATGAAATAATATAGTGTACATCAAAATTTAAACAGAAAACCCAATTTCCAAAATAGATTAACCCACAAATGATTAACCCAGCCTCTTTATTACACTCAATGACATCAACATTAAATATATGTTTTGACCTCCAA
Organism: Viscum album; assembly: GCA_963277665.1. Classification (NCBI taxonomy): domain Eukaryota; kingdom Viridiplantae; phylum Streptophyta; class Magnoliopsida; order Santalales; family Viscaceae; genus Viscum; species Viscum album. The sequence continues at coordinate 1,128,978,328 of OY728131.1, forward strand.
GGAAGATTCAGAACTTTTAACCCAAATTACCAATATTTAATTTCATTTTTCAAAAATATTCATTTATGTTTAACAATATGATAATAAAATATAATACATATTCGTCAACACGATAAATAATATCATTAATATAATTAACTAATATGACAAATCCCCATATTATCTTAGAGTGTAGTTTTGTTAAACATTAATTAAGGAATAAAATTTAGAAACTGACCTGAAGTATAATCCACAGTCTTACAATATATATTTCTGAAATTTTCACCTTACTAATTAATTTCATTGTATCCATGAAGATCATATATATCCCACAATTTAAATGATAATATTTAACATCACATCAAATCATGCACTATCCTAAATGGTAATTAAAAACAAAATAGTTTATTGTATCAAAAAATGGTAAAATATTTAAATCACCACAAAATAAAAATATAGAAAACATAAAAGTGGTATATATTCTTTTGAAAATAAGATCAATCATAAAATATTAAATCATTTTTTGACCATAATTATTATGTCAATCTCAAATAAAATCATATATTCTTCTAAAATCTCAATCATTACTTATTCCAAAATAAATCATATACAATTTTTTGAATCTGTAAAATTAAATAATTATCATAAAATATACCTTAAATCACTAAGTTATTTAAATGTCAATATAATTGTACTATTAACAAAATCAATTTCATACAAAGAATTAATACTAAGTAAATTATATTTTTTATTCATACATATAAACATATGTGTCATATTCCTTAATTTAAATTTACTATGGAACATTGATTTCAATAACCATGATTATATTCCTATAATATCATAGATATAAGACTTATACAAAATAATTTAAATATAAATATATTTACATATTTCAATATATCTAAATTAATAATTTTTGTAAAAAATTTATTCCTTTGGTCTAAGAGACAACCCTTGGATTGTGGAAGTCATATTAATAATTCATCAGTTCTCCACACACAAGATAATTAACTCCTTTCAAACCAGTTTTCAATGAATTTTAATCACCCAATAATGTATATTCCCTTAATTTGAGACATACCAATTGGTTTTTTATTCCATTATTATGAAATGGATGAAATTGAATGCAATTTCCTATATTGCATAAACTACTAGAGCTCCCATAAAAGTAATTTATTCTCTTATTTTATAATTATAGGCGTTCATTATGTTTTACTCAATTAATCGTATACCATGATAATTGATTAGACATAATCACATTATCATTCCCTCCATTCAATATCCAAATTTATTACTCATAATCACATTTTTGTCCATCATAGTCAATAGTGTCATGCTTACTTTTAGTTTTGGTCTTCTACTCAAACCAAAGAGGATACGCTGAGAAATAATTATCATAATCTGAAACAACATAATAATTAAAATAGTGTTTATGATATCTTGATTGTGAATCCTTATTCTCAATAAATGAAATGAATATTTATCCTTTCATATTCATTATATTTAAATATTTGAATCATTATAAATGATTCATATTACAAAATGCGATTTCACCATAGAATATCCCCCAGGAGTGTCAATCTGTTTGGGTAGTAAGGGAAAACACACCTTGAAACTGAATGATGTCCATGACACAGTCAACCAACATCATTCAGGGTTATTTCCCCTTGATTCATAAGTTATAAACTAATATAACTGAAGAATCTATAAATAGATTAATTTCATAAAAACACATATAATATCTACCTGGAATGATTTTTAAGAAGTTATCATTTTATTGGACATATCTTAAAAGTTTTTCATAAGAATATATTCTATAATATAAATTTACCTAACTTTTTTTCTGATGAATTATACTAAAAATTCTCAAATATGATTTTTGATGACCCCATTTGTATTTTCCAAGAGTTGTAGGATACATTATTAAAAAGGTTCTAAATGCAAGTGATCACATCCCAATGGAGTTAATGGATTTCTACTCGGGGTAAACTACAAATATAAATGATTCCATAATTAAATTTTTAATACAAAAATAAATAATAATAAAATTTATTATATCCATGTTATCTCTAATAGTATACTTATTCATATCCATGTGAAATAGTAAAATAAAGGGATTGATCTAATGGTCATTATGTGTTGTGTATTGTGAAATATGTAATGTTTAAATAATGAATAATAGAGATAAAAAATTAAAAAAATTAAACATGACTAGAAATTTTTCAAATATATATTGTAAACATACTATGGATATATGTATAAAAATGAATTTAACATATAGGAAAGGTACCAGTATGTTGTGGTGTTTATTAAAATTCTAATAGGAAAATGCTAAGTAATGAATTACAAGGGATAATAATATTGTTTTCACCATTGAAATATAATAAGAATCCATGGATTTAATAAGAGTTCAAATAACACCCCACCATGGAACAATATATTTCAATATCTGTAATGGTTATTTCTATGGTTTTCAATTATGGATATAAAAGTTATAGCCTTATTTTTTAAAACCTTGGAAATATACCATTAATTTTGTCCAATATGGAGAATATATAACCATGATTTTAAGGGATGTTTCCATGGTTCCCCATCATGTAAATATAATCAATAGACATGATTCTTGAGAATATGTCTATAGATATTGAAAATAAAATGAAACCACATGGATTAAAACTCTCCACCTGATCTCCCTTCAAAGATGTTCAAAATAAATATCCATCTTACAATTATTGATATATATATATATATATATATATATGTTAAAAAAGTCTATTTATAAGAGTATAATGGTGGAAAATGACTTTTAGTTCCCTTCCTACAGGAATATTTTCTAGCACACATACATGGGGACCCGATAACCACAATTCTTGGTAAACAGGACTATATGAAAATCATGTGTTACCTATATAAATACTTCATTGATACCATAGATATATGTATGTTATATAGTCACATAATAATTAAATTGTGGAAATATTCCATTCATGGGACCCCTATATCCATGGTTCATTGAAACAATGGTTATAGGTGTGGTCTATACCCACCTTCACCTAAAATAGTTGATATATCCAATACATAAGGACCATATATCCAAGGTTTTTCTGAATTTGTTTCTATATTTATGGTCTATATAAATGGATTCCTAGGGTCGTGTATATATAATATTATTAAATACATATAACATTGATTTTTCAAATAACCATGGCTATAGCTTTTTCCACCAACTTGTCAAATAAAATTGTTTTCCTCGTGATATCTATAACCACGTTACAAGGTAACCGTGGATATAAATCCCACATAAACCCAACAATTTATAATAAGATATATGTATCTAATGAATATTGACCGAAATGAATATTTTTCAAAAAACAGTTCTTATAGTTGTGGTATATAGCCAGAGTTTTTGAAAAAACATTGTATATATTGTCGTTTCTGAGTAGGGAAAACACTTTGCAAGTATGAAATAACAAGATCACAATGATTATTTTGGATGGAACATATTTATCTTCAAGTAATTATATATAGACAGTCATATGATATTCAGTTATATCTATGGTTATCTAAAATATTCAAATAATCACATGGGGTCAACAAATAATTTCATAATAATTGAATTCATGGTAGTATACATATAAATCACAAAGTTGATGCATCATTCTAAGATATCACGTATAAATTGGAATGGTCATGAAAAAATAAAAAAATTTGTTTGTCTAATTTTTTATACTAATTCATGGTGGGGCTATAAAACGCCTCACCGACAACATACTATTTCAAATTAATTTATCATCTGAATAAATTAATGAGACATAATCGACATGCAATAACAATTAGAGGTTTACTATTTATAAGAACTGTAATATGGTATTACAATACATTATATTTTCCAACCGATTGCAGACAAATAGAGAAATATTTATGATGTTATCATTATAACATATTCCCATTGGAGAGTATTTAAAATAAAGGGTGTCTTTGTGGTTTGTGGATATAATTTCCATAAAAAAATATCATTAAAAAAATGTTGAGGAAATTTTTATTCTCTCAATGAATATCACACATTGAAACAATTAATTAATACAAAAAATGGAAAAAATAATATTAAAAAACAAGATGAAAACATGTAAATAATCATTAAATGTTATTGGGGTCATAATGGGGGAAATTCTGTTAATATTTATTATGTTGAAATAATGATTCCTTTTCCATTTTGGGTAGAAATTCAAAATGTGCATTATTCAGATAATTAAATGGATATTCCATTAATAAGAATTTATAGATACTAAAATATTGCAATAAATTAACTAAAATAAATTATAATAATTTTTTTAAACATACCTGAATATATATATATAACAAAATATTTAAATGGAATACAATAATTAATAAATTAATATAAAATAAAGTTGGTCTCCCTTATAGATATTCATTAGAAATCATGAGTTCTTAATTTGTGAAAATATGTATAAATACTTTAATATATATGAATAACAGGGGTAATGAAAATATTTGGTGATTTAGATAAACATATGAAATAATTGTCCTAGAGTAGAAATTAATATAAATCATCTTAAATAATGATGATATTGTGAAATTGACTCTTATAATGATGGTATCACTGAAAAGATCATTAATAAATGGTGTGATTATGTATAAAAAATATAGATAAAAAATAGGAAATATATAACAAGAGACTTAAATTTATATTCAAACATAATCATGGAATAACACAGTCAATGATGTTGAAATATAACCCAATAAATAGTAATTGAGATAAAACCCATTACCTCAATTTTTACATGATTAATTGATGATTTTAAACTCTTTTATAGTAAATTTTTAATATTGATAAATCAATACCAGAATAACATATGTAATAATTATATAAAATATGAACCCATTATATTATTTCGACGCCCATTTATTAATATTTACTTATTATAGTAATCATTTATGGGAGTTAATTGTCTTTTTTTCATGTCAATTTCAGTTCAGATTCTATAGTTCTTATATATTGATCATAGATCCATAATATTTAATAATAATAAATTCATAAATAGTATATGTATACCTTATATTAATAATTATAATAGTACATTTAATGTCGATATAGAAAAAATAATTTCACTATTTCTTATAGGGGTTGATCGTATGTATGCATGTTGTTTTCAATTTTTTTGGAATGAAATAAAATAAAGTAAAATAAAAATTCCACATTAAAGAATCATTATTATATAATATATATCATACTTATTAATTCAATATATTCATATTATCTTCTATGTAATACATTAATGAAAAATGGATCGCGTATCTTCGAAGAGGTGGTAATCACCATATAGGTTGCATTGACTTCATCATTATCGAATAAAATTGAAGAAAGAAAGGTAGATATACTATTATAATTCAGGAATCATATTTAATAACAAAAAAATATATATATTTATTTTTCCCATATTTATTAACATAAAGTTAACAAGGATGATGAATTAGACCACTCTAGGGATAGAATTTTTCGTACATGTGCATAAGATATATTTTCACTTCTCATTGAATGGAATAATGGTGGAAAATGTTTAACCATAATTAAAATATTATTTTATTATAATTATTATAATATATTTATTATTTTATGATGGGTAAAAAAATTTCAAAAATAATAATAATAATGAAATTTGAAATTCTTCGTAAAAATGATTTTGTGTTTTTATAATGACTTCATTTCTACTTCATCTTAACGTCCCATGTAATGGTCTTTTTTGAATAAAAAATATAATAATAAATTTTGAAATATAAATGGGAATGTTTTGGTTGAGATATATGGATCAATGTGGTTTGAATAATTTCATAGGAGAGTTGATATTTTGTTAGAGAGTTGATGAAAAATATTGGAATTACATAATGTGATAAATATATATAAAATATTTTTAAAAAATATATTTGAAATTATTAAATTATAATATTATCTAAGTATTATTTTAATTTCTTTCATCCAATAATATTTGGTCATGTTTAGTATAATTTTTCACAATTATATATTTTTAACACATTTCACCATTTAGGAAATTACTTTGATATTAATGTTTTTTACACATCAATGGTAAAGAATGATACTATATATTGAAAAGCTACCCATATATGGAAGATAGAATATATAGTAAATTATATAAATTTCAATTTAATTCAAATATTTTTTATTAATTTTAATTAATTATATATTTATTTTCATTTTAAAAATATCATTATTGAAATTTATTGAAGGATATAAAATTATGAAATGTAATATGTATCTATCTGATTTTAAATTGGTCCAAAATAAAATTTATTTAATTATAAGGAATATATAATCATAACATAGTTGTCCAATAAAATATAAAACATTTTGGGTACAAATTAATACCATCTCTATTTGATTATCCCCTTGGATTATAAATTTTAATCATTAGTGTGGCAATGACTTTTTAAATTATAGGTTTATAATTTATCTTATTATGGTATAATTTTAAATTAAACTCTGAAGGCATTATATTATAAAAAGAATTAAATCATAATTTTCCTTTTAAATGTTATTAATTATTTTTAATTAATTCATAAAAATATATTTAATGAGAAAATATTATATTGGTAATTTTAGAAACTATTTGTATTATTTTCCTTCAAAATCAGTATGGAGGAAATATTATTTAAATATAAACAACTAATTAAAATATAATATCTTCTAATTACCATAGAAATTTTTTTACACATTAAATCACCAAAATATATTAATTTCACTATTTTTATTATCATTTAATAGAATTCTTTACTATATGAACACCCAATATGGCGGTGTTTCATATGTACTAAAGATAATTATTTCATCAAGAATTTTTAGGAAATAAGTAACAATCGTAACAAAAAATAAATCACATTTAAAATAAATATTATGAACAAAACATATGATTTTTCCCAAATCAATAAATATTATAGATTTTAATAGAAATAAATTATCATTTATTTAATTTATTAAAATTTTATAGATTCCCATAAAGGATAAATGTGAAGACAAAGAAATAATTCCATATTTTTCATTATTAAAGATAAAATTGGATCATTAAGGTAAATAAATTCATGTGTTTGAATTCATTTTAATGTGTATACATTATGTGTTATAATAATTAACACATTTATCCTCTACCATGGAAATAAAAATTTCATGTATTTAAAATTAACAATGAATTAATATAAATAATAAATCATTACCACATTTGAAATTAAAAATTAAAAATATGGAGTTCATTTTTCTTGATTCAATTTTAAAAAACTGATGAAATTTATTTAATATAAAAAACATAAACTAAAAAATATATTTTTACAGGTTTTATATAACTAAAAAAATACTTCTAATCACATTCTTTCCATAAAATTAATTTCGAATAAATAAATATCATAATTTATAAAATATAAGTACAAATTTTTCATAGAAGCAATTTTAAAGAAAAATATATTTTTATAAATAATTGAAATAACATATTGGTTTTAAAAAAAGTATTTTTTACTATTTAGTTGAAAAAAATATTTTCAGAAAAGTCCCAAAAATTCCCCATTGGTAATTTTTTAAATAACTAATTCAAAAAAAATTATCATTTTATTAACTAAAATTTCAAATAATGGTGGAATTTTATTATAATTTCAAACCAAAAATTCAAAATAACTCATTTTCAAAGAAAGTATATTTATTTAGTATTAAATCATTTAAAATAATATTACATAATTATTAATTAGAAATAATTACATTTTTAAGACAATTATTAATATTATCATAATGTGTATACGCTTATTCATAACATAGAATTCAATAACATTTTTAAAGAAAATAGTTAAGTAATAATACTTCATTGTTATTTTAAGAATGATGTTCCATATTTTATACCCTAGTGAACACAAAACACTTTTAATATATCAAGGTTATTCATTATTCCTGACTCTATACCACCAAAACTACCATCAACATTATTTGTTCATATTTTCCCCATATAGATATAAAACTAAGGGGGACACATTAAACTCCTTCAACACCTACTCATACAACATGAATGGAACTATCATTTTTCAATTAAAATGGTTGGCATTATCCTCACATTCAAAAAATTCATTAAGTAATTTTACTGAGGACATTTAGTCAAATATGACACCATGCATTAATTATCCCATCTCTACCTCACTCAAACACTAATGAAGTGGGAGATTCCAAACCACTAACTAAATATATGATTCACCCATTCCCTCCACTATGATTCACCCATTTCCATATAAGTTCATCACCCATGACATTACCTTTATGTAGAGTGTATTATATATCACATTTTTATTCATATAGGATCTCTATTCATATTCGTTATAATAGATAGGGATATCTAATGGTAAATATGTACCAATTATTGTTTTGGATCGAGAAAAAAATATAAATTCCAACAAAAAGGATAATTCTTTTACATCATCAATGTGAAGACTACAAATACCATGTCCATGTTGGGTGGTAACAAATATATTCTCAATGGGTCATAACATTCTCAACCCCTTAGAATTCAATATCTACCACTATATCAAAATGCTTCCCATCACAAATAAAAATCAATGAAATTCAAAAATATACTCGATATACTGATTTGTTAATATCTACAATAAATCACTAGTAATCCTCTACCACATCTACTTGAAGGATCCTTAAAAATTAACAGTCTAGAAAAATAACTGAAATATTCATCTTACTGAGGTCAATAGGGCTAAAATGTAGTAATTTTAATGATCCTCTGAAAGATCCTTACCAATACAAGGAAATGATTAACCCTTTAGAATAATATGGTTTAAACCCTTGTGAAAAGGATATATATATCCTTGTCAAATTCATTTGTACAACATACATAGAGATTATATTTTTGGAAAATATAACCTCTTGAAACATATTTGACAATTCAAGATCCAAATATTTAATTGGTTCTACTAATGTATTTTTTGGACAATATTAATATGAAATGTATATTTATTATTATATTATGAGTATATTTTAATGAAATCAATTAATAAAATACTGAATTGGTCAAAAATGAAATAATATCTAATTAATTAGTGATATGAAAGTAATGGAGAAATTAGTTACACTAAAAGGCATCACCCGAAGCACATAATGTCTTTAATCACATGGTTATTAAATATATATAACCTCATCCTCAAAAAACATGAAATTATTGTATTTTACTTGAGATCAAAATTTTAAAACAAACTATCTCTTTTCATCTTCTCAAAATTTTCATCAATCCTAAAAAATAGTAATTTTTCTTATCATAGCCTTATTCAGGTGATGGTAATCAACTAATAAACTCACACTCCAGACCACCAATTTTTTTTTATGAAAATCACTTGATCACCAAAATATTACACAAACAATATGATAAAATCATTCACCAAATGATCATATAACATAAACATCAACACTTGGTTCCAATTTATGTCCACCTAATATGAGGAAAATGTAATTGTTTTCATTCAAGAGGTGAAAGTCAATGTAGAAGAAAATATCCCACCCCAATGGTTTTCTAGATACAAATGATTGAATGATTTATATATAATAATCCACTACTATTGGAATCCAAATATCTAAATAGCTCACTGCACCATTTTTCAAAATATCAAGATGATAGGTGATACAATGCGCATTTTTTTCAAACAATCCCCACATGCTCTAAATTATGATCGTTATTTACCATGATGGATAATGCAATATTATAAGAATTAATAAATATAAAACATATTAGTTCAATATATATGTGAACATACAACATAAAAAATTTCCATATCATGCCTTATATAATAATATTTTTCAACATTTACCTTGTGGTCCCTTGAGAAACTATCCTATTTGAGTGCTAACTTAAACTTCCTTGAATTGTGAAATATAATGGAATAACACTCTCTATGAATCTATTTATATATATATCTAGTAAAATAATCTAATATAATATTTTGATATCGTACAATGAGTTCTTAGGTGAGGGAATAACTTTCACATGTGTATACAAGTGTTGTACATAATGTAATGAAGACATAAATTTTACATCATATAATCATTTGAGAAGTATGTATATATCTCTCTATATACTATAGTAGTCCACACCACTGATTGTGATAAATTTTTTCCTATTTTTTGCATCTTAAGGTGGTTTTATGAGAAGGTCAATGCATCATCATACTTTTGTATAACTTATCTCATCTGCCCCTCCACTTTTTCATCTCCTCCCAAATAGGTGACACCCTAACCCCCACATGAGTGATTCTATTTATAAAAAATCATCTTCCATGGTTTTTACCATTTTATATCGACCATATGTTGTGTGACATGTTAAGAAATCTTGGTCCATGTTACATCAACCACCACTATAATATCATCACCCATCATAATGATAAATGAACCATAATAAGAAACTATTCATTATAGATTAATATGGTTGAGTCCATGATTTAATATTCCATTACTGTTAATACACTGGTAAATGATTCCCATTATCCATTGTAGATTAGATTTCCTGATGATGTCTACTATTGAATCATTCATTCTGGCATCCCTTATTTAATAATTACTGCATAACTATGTCCATATCTAATAGTCCATCATATGTGGGAGTACATAAGGGTATCATTCTTGGTAATATTTCGATGTGACATCCTTTATCAATATTTTATGTCCATAATAATTCATATCACAGTATATTTATTGTGTAGCATGTGAGTTCTTTAAACCTTAATGAATACATAAGAACAACTAGATCACCATGTTGTAGATAAATAAGCTCATAGATATGCATAGTGTGAAATTTAGAAAGATAACACTCATTATGGGATATTTTATGGAAGTATTCCTATGAGAGAATTTTATTATTATTATAACAGGTATTACTAATAAACCATTGTTCCATGAAGAAGAGTTGTTTACAATGAAACCAACTTATCACAGAGTGTTCATAAATGTTAAACAACTCAAACAACTAGATCAATCCCACCCTATATGACTAGAGAGGTTGGATCACCAAAAATCAGGAGTTGTAACTAATAATATTACTCATTCAATTCACTAACCATGGATGTATCATCATCCTTCCTGGAAGGAGGTATCAACTTCACAATATCAATTCAATCATATACCTAAATACTAGTGGTGGATTTACATGGTGCCTATCATGTGAAAAAACTATGTTATTTTTCTTATAGGGACAACATTGATATTACATCATTTCAATATTGAATCAGCACTGAACTAGTCAACACCATGTCCTTACAGTAGTATTTATGTTTATTATTATTATAATGTCCTACATAATGATAAATTGATAAAACATAGATTGATTAGAATATATAGGATTATTTCACTAGAAATATCTAAATGTATAAATTCCCAATCAAATATGTTGCATGTGGCATTTCTATACCAACATCTAATTCAATAAAATACAATTTTGATAAAGAAGTGGTAAGAGTCTTTTTGTAATGATATTCCAGACACTACACCATCACATTCTACTATAGCATAAGTGTTGAACTCGAGTAACTAACACATATTTTCAATAATTTCTCAAACCCACACATATGATAAAAAAAATAAAAAAACATATACCCTAGGAAAACAATACTTTACTACAAATTTATCATGACAAGACTCACATGGGAGCCATATAGTTTTACAGTATACTGAGAGTGAAAATACAGGCTCACCTCCTATAGGAGAAGGTAATGTGACAATAACTAATTGGGAGTATCACTAAAATAGGAGGCATTAGACAAAATAATGATTATATATGAACACCCACAAATCCATCTACATGAAATAATACCGAAATATTAAATAACTAATGCATCAATGGAGTTATCATTGAATGAAAAAACCAGAAAAAAATAGTTTAATGTATAGAAACATAATAATAGTATATAATGGTGGAAGCTATATGGATAATGATAAAGGATTTTCAAATCCAATTAAAACTAAAAAATTTGGAAAAACAAGTATATTCCTCCACAAAATCTCGATAATTTTCGATTAAATCAAGTATATTCTTTTAATTACTGATATTCTCTTCTAGTTCTATGTCCTCTAAAGTCACCATTGAAATACTTGTCATATACATAATACACAAATATTACATGTATATTCACTTAATGAGAGTGTTTAAAAATACTCCATAGGAAACCCTAAATAAAAATAATAATAAAATAAAATAATAGTTAACTCAGCCAATTGTTAATGGGATAAATAAAACTGATCTTTAGATATGTCCATATTGAAATGCATTTCAAAATAGAGGATGTGTATCAATCTCAAAAACATGAAAAAATTATTATGAGTGTGAATATAGGATCAGGTGTCCTATAATCGGTGTGATGAACCACACAAAATCATATAAGAATAATATTAGAGGTACTAGAAATTTCTGTTATGCACTATAAAATGAATAATATTATAATATCATGGATATGCTCTCTGAAATAGAACATGGATGGGGGTGTATCACTCCTTATATAGATGACCCTTACTCTCTATAGTTTAATGGTGTAATTAATCAACCAACATAATGAGTATAGGGGACCCATTCCCTATTGTGGTAGGCTATTAAATACATAAGAATATAATTAAGGATAAAATATCAATGTTATCAACCATGAATCAGTAGATGATTCATCTCCATCATAACACCTCACATAATATCTCTTCAAAAAAGATAGATACAAGGTTATCAGTTGGGAAAAACTACTAAGTGTTGGTGACTCATTGTCCCAAATATGAATCATGGTGAAGGAGATAAACATGTATGTGGAATATTGGAAATGTACATAGGTGTACATAGTGGCACTTGACTTGTGGAATCACCTAAAAGAGTTTTCATATTCTTCCTTGGAAAGGGCTTGACCAGCCATTTAACTCTAGTAGTAATGTTCCTATGCTAAAATGAATATCTATTAACATTGTTCCCATTGTGGGTTCTCTCAACACATGATTTTTTTTACCTTTTTAGTGTCATACAATTCATGGACATGGACCCAAAATATGTGATACATTACAATGGATTAATCTATATCCTCCATTAGAATCATAGTGACATAGTGTGTCTTCCACTATATTACATGACATGAATTTTTTTTCATAGATTTATGTTCTGGTAATCATTATGTCACGAGTTCAACAATTCATACAACACAGCTCACTATTTGACTCATCCAAATCCTCAAAAGTTATGTAAATGCCTCCAAATGAAAATTCTTGAACTAAACTTGTAGGAAGTTGGATTTCCGAAACCCCATGAAAAATATACAGAACCTATTTCCCCAGAATAGTGTGTTCATTCCCAATAAATTTTTTCATTTTTCCTTCATCACCACTCATTCTATCAACACTGTTCAAACAATTTCCATTCAAAAATCCATTATGTTTCCAGAGTATTGATCATGATTGATCAAGTTCATATATGTTGGATAGGTATTCCTAGGGACCACTATAGAAAACAAGATATCTAATGATTGAAATAATGGATATGTGAGACATAAAATTATATTTTTCTATTGAGATTATAGCCATTACGTATGAATTATGGATATTAATTTGGCGATAAAAGGGTCTATTATAAAAATTATTTAGAATGCTAAACACTGATTTAATATTGGATTATGTGATTAATGATATTTTAGGATATTAAGATAATATATTATCCACACTCATTAGTAATATAACATTTGTTAAAATTCACAAAAAAAAACCATACCAAAATACATGGTTTAACACTAGGTAAAAAACATGTTTTCTAGTGAATAAGACGGTGAAACCACTGCATTTATTGATCAAATCATATATCCCTCGATCATTTCCATCAATCTACACTCCCATATTTTTGCAACAGACAAGAACAACCCATCCACTACTATAATATTCATCGGTTATGTTGAAAACACTATATTATTTCAAAAGTTGTATATTTAAAAAAGAGGGTTTAGTTTAAATAATATCATTCATTTAATAAATTAATTGATTAAATATATTTTAACACTCCCACCAATGATTATCTTTTATATTATTTATGACATTAGATAAATTTTTCATTAATACAGTAAACCACATATTATAGAAACAATTGTAGTCCTAAATATTCTATTATATTTGATTATCAAAATTATATTCTTTTATTTCAAAAAGATGTACATATATTCATTAATATTAATTAATAAAATTATTCTAATAATTTTAGCTTAATACAAGGACCAAAATATAGTTCAAACTCTATAAAAAAATCTAGAGATATTTGAAAAATATATTTAAAGGATAAAAAAAATAACAAAAACATTGTAACAGTACTAGACGATGGACCACTATAGAAAAAGAAACATTAGGACTAGAGTTCAACATGTGGTAGTCAAGGTAGAGCCCAATGACAGGGTTTTGAATGAGTAGTTGGTTGATCTAAAAATTGGAAACATTCTAATTATAGGATGATGTTTTAATAAATACATTCAAATGAAGGGATAATGAAAGGCTCATTGTGAGGGTAGATGAAGAAGTGTCCAACTACAGTCTATAGAAGGATATTATAGGTTTATGGATGAGATTTTTTAATATTAAATATTTCTCATCTCTGCTATAGAATCGATTGTTATAGACAAATCATGATTATTTATTTGAATACATTACCATTTTTTGGTTAATTTTTTTCTTCTAAAATGCATTTTCCCAACCATTCATGATATAGATTCTTATATGTATATTTTACAATATATCTCATATACACCTATAGATATAGACAACTCTATGTGGAAAAAGACTCAAATGGATCCACATGGTAGTTTTAATGAATCCATTTGACAAAATTATCTACATGGTATTATAATCACAAAATATATTTAAATATATTATATTTATATGATATTTATCTTCTAATATGAAAATGAGATAGGATTCTCATTTAATAGATATAATAACATGCAAGATAAACATGTGGGCCTCATTGGAATAAAACTACAACAAATCTCCTACATTTATTCATTATTTTCCCTTTGTGATATGGGATGTTCATATTCTTAGATTGTAGTGGCAGTGGACATGTAAATGGAAGTTCTACTTAATGATTTTTTTTAGAATCAAATCATGTAGATATAACGACATTTTCATTGATATGTACTCATATACCACAATGATATATTATAAAAAAAATAGTCATTTTTGAAATCGAAAGAGATGATGATGTCTTTGGAGAGCCAATATACGGGGGTTTTATCATACCTGATATGTATACCTGGGTGGCTACTACATTTTTCTCTAGGAAGGTGTTTTAGAGATTCTTTATGTGTTAATAATATTTTATATTATGTGAAAATCATGAAATCTTGTCCCCTTCAAAGGATGAGGGATCCTCTGGAATGATGAGTGGTGTCAGATAGTTTAGTATGATTCATTGAAGCTCTATCTACCACTAGTTGTGGTTTAAAGAGGAATATATTTCAAAGGTAATATTTTATCAATATATGAATTATGAGTTCTCAATGATTCCATTTGGTTTAAATAATAACCAATTACCTTATTTGACTTATAAAATATATCACTCATTATTTATAGAATTATATTTTGGTTTAATTTATCGATGAAATTACAAATAACTATACATGAAAAGATGTGCACAAATTTATTTTGAGGATAGTTATTGACATATTATGGGAGAACTAGTCATATGGTATGATATCGACACATCAATTCCATATGATTTATGTTCACATTAAAGGGAATGTAATATTCAAACATGATGTACCTATAGAATCAAATATATAGTGATTGTGCTATCATATGACCTAACTGATAGCATACTTGTGGTACATAGATATCTTATTGTGGATTGGTAATATTTAAGTATTTTGGAAGATTATTATTTCATTAAAACCCTATTCATATCTATGATATCGAATGGGATGTAATTCAGTTTGTTTAAGAAGAATTAGAATACCTTTAGTAGTTGGGGAATGGATTCACTAATTCTCATGTTATTAGTTTTATATAGGAAGGTGTTTTGTACATATTGTACCATCAGGGAAATAGAGTAGGTAGCAGGTGAATTGTAATGTCTCATAAAATACATGTAATTGTTTTTAATTATATGGAATTATTTTATGACCACACACTCTAGAAACCCATAATTCCAAGGCCCAACGAGCCTGGAATGGAATTTTGAATTGTTAATGGGTTTTTAGTGAACATATGGTTGGGTTTTTCTTAACTTTTTAACTGGTGCTTGATTCAATAATATGGGGATACTGTTGAACTCAGAACACAAAGATTCATAGAGCAATAACTTAACATCGGTCAACAAGGGATGAGTGGAAAATATATTTTTCAGACTTTTCAAGAGAGATAATAATATAATTTTAAATAATTATTTTATTTTATTCCTTAGTATTGAGTGGCGGACGATGATGCAACGGTGTAGTGTTGAGGTTGCAACAAGGTGCATTAATGGAGGATCAATAATAGATCGTTTGAAACCACAACATTGTTACCATAATGACTCATTAAATTTGGATCATTTAATAAGCATCATTAATGGTCGCAATGTTGATTATTTTTTTATTTCATTTAAAAATACAACATATTGGAGTTTGGGAAATAACAAACATGGTGAAATATCTAACGAATAGCCAGCGAAATCACTCTCCAATAAATAATGACAAATGAAGTGATGAACATTGGAGGATCGGATCCATAGGATGGAATGTGGTGACGAATGCCAATGACCACAGTTCGATGACGACACAAATTACATCCCTAAACATCAGTATATCCAAAGAACCCAGAAAGGGGTTTATGCATTCTATGTATTGGATGCTATCTTCTTCGTTCTTGAAAATATTTGAAGAACGTGGATCAACTAACTCGTGAGTTGATCCAATAACCACTCATTATTATAGGTGGATTTTGTGAGGGAGTCGATTTGGGGGATTACAAGATGTGTGGTTATCGTCATGTTTATCCCTTTGATTAATCTCTAATTTAGAGGGTGTGAAATGACAGGAAGAGGGCACGGTCCTTCCGCCATAGTTGTTCTTATTGCATTCTTCAAAGTCAGCCTGTCAACTTGACTGAAAGGTGAATTCGAAGGCTCATCATTGATGGTGGCATCCTAGGAATACTGTAGGTGAAAACATCTCCAAAAATGGGCAACTAGAGAGACTCCAGTGGCCTCTTGAAGGCACCACTTGCGCAATGAAGACCATGGTTGGAGGGTTGCGGTGCACTGCAGTGGAAATAAGACTTGATGTTAGGTGACACATTAATGGAGGACCTGCATCTGGTCCATCCGGTGACTAGCGAGAAGCGGTCCATCAACTATGGATGAAGGAGGCCCTGTGTTCGTGGGGCCAGTGAGGGCCAGGCGTAGCTGCCGTGTCCCAGCTCGATGGTGCACCTCTAGCCAACACTATGGCCGGGACTCTAGTTGCTGAGATGTGACCCCAACTAGTGGGATACACCCACATGCATTAGACTAGATCTGTGCCCTTCGGGCTAGGCTGGACGAGACCAGGTCGTTGAGTGACCTGGCGGGCCGGACCATCTACCAAACTAGGTCGGGTCCAATGAGGCTCATTTGGCCTGCCACACTGGTTAGGCCATACCAGAATGACACGACCTAAATCAGGCAGGTGGAGGTTGTCTAATTGAACCAGATCATTTTTGGACCCTCGTGCTCTTTTTGTCAGGTTGGTCCGAACGGGTTGGACCGGGCCCAGACACAACCGGCCCACAGTTTACTAAAATGCATGTATCTTGAAAACCACACGTCTGATTGAAACGTTTTTAGTGAAGTATGGACCCTAACTACTGGGTGGTCATTCATACATAATATGTATGAGTTTTTTCAAAATATGGTGTACGGCTGGGTAGGATCATACACAAATCCAATCAAGAATTTTTTACTAAAAAGAATATAACTTACTGACCCAGTGTCCGATCGACATGCCAAATATTTCATTGGGACCATTACAACATGACAGTATGTCGGGGTAATATTATGTTTGACTTTTTAGTGATTGATGTATAATTGATGGCTTAGGGAGATGAACCTTTGAAAATCATACGTACAATGTGTGGAAATCTTGAGGGAGGCTGTCTAGTGAATAGAGAACCTCCATGGATCAGAAAGTGATACCCGTTATGGATAGACATTAGATCCACCCTCTATGGATCGGTAGTGGAACAAAACTCCATAGATCAGGAATAGTGCAACCATATGTTGATCGACATGAGAGATACCCTATGTGGATCATTAGTAGTGTGACCCATTGTGGACCAGCCTTAGAGAAACCTTTCGTTGATCAGCGGCAGAGTGACCGATTGTTGATCGACTATGGAGAAATTTCTTAGATTATCATAAAATCAAATCAATATAATAATATGATCTTGATTATGTCTAAATATCTTATTTATTGTAATTTATGCTATATACCTGGTGTGAGATTTCTTTTACAATGTGTTTTTTGATTGAGATCATGCATTTTGGTTTACGATTGGAGATTTCTGAGTGACCTTTAGGAGTCTCAGGGTCCCTATTGAGTATTTTAATACTCACCCCAATATAGGCTTCCCCCACACCTATTTTGTATTATGAAAATGAAAAATATCTTGACGGGGACTTGGGGTTTCCAGGGCTAGACGGTGCTTAGTTGTGATCAATATACGTGGTGAGATATAGTGACAACAGATAGTGAGTTGTACCTATTATTCAGGTAGGATCATTGGATGAGATTATATAGAGATTTTTTTCTTGTATTTTCATTGTAGTTTTCTCTCAGTTGGGTTTGTATAAGGGCCCCATTACATTCATTACTTACTTTTACTCTTAGTAGGGGTTCCTTCTGACCGAAATTATGTGTGTACTATTTCATTGTGCGTACAGGTGTAATGGAAATGCCTTACATTTTTTGTGATTTTTTTCTGCTACAAATCACCACCCCCTAGCCTAGGGAAGGCGGTTTTGGGGTAGTCATGGAATGGGCACCGGGGGATGTGTCGTGACAAATTGGTATTAGAGAGTGGTCGGTTCTACCATAATAACTAAGAGTTTTAAAAAAATTTCAATTGAGAAATTGTGTTTAGTGTTCTGAGTTTTGATTTCAGATCTGGGAGTCCAGTGTTGGTCTGGTGGATTACATATCTATACAGAAAGATTATGAGTTCTATTTTCCAACATGGTACAAAAAAAATGTTGCGTGTGTTTTAGAAATGTTTCTTTGTTTTTGTCTTGATCTCTTTTGAGTTAAATCACAATGTATAACTTATTGACTATGACACATCAGTTTTCTTATACGATTCTTCCATGAAGACAACCACCGAAGATTCTAGTGAGAGAGAACGACTATGGCCCACCAAGAAATGAGGCATTGGTATGAGGACCACTTATGAAATTAGCACCTACTAGTGGTGAAATCGCACCACCACTGCCTATATAGTAGAAGACGCTTCTAACCCCACTAACAGACAATGAATACTGACTGAGTGCACTGCATGAGTTCCAGAGACATATGCCTCCATGGTTCCAGGTTGAGGTAGATCCTTAAAAATCTGAGGAATGGCTAGAGGCTATGGCATGAGTATTTCACTTGGTAGAGACACCAGCAGATCAGTTGGTGATCCTAGCTACTAGACTTTTTTTGAACAACAGGAAGATAGTGGATCCTGACACTCCAGACACATGGGGAGGAAACCCTTTTTATTGGGACATCAAGATCCTCTTCATGAAGGAGTTCATATCAGAAAAAATATTCACTATGTGTATTTATTTTCTACTGCTCATGCAATATGGTAGTTTGACTGTGGCCCAGTACTCTGCAAGGATTACTTAACTCTCATGTTAATCCACCAACCTGGAACATGCACCTTTTTTTAGTGCCTGATCCATTGACCATGGACTCTGATGGGAGATCAGGTCATCAATGATTTCCCTCAAAATACCAACATATTTTAGGGTGCTATACAAAGAACTACTAGTGTAGAGTTTCCATAACGAGTATAAACTGATAGTCAAATCCACCACTAGATGACCAGTAGCCGAATCATCTTTAGTAGGCAGTAGGTAGATGTCATAGAGGACCAAGTTTTCCATACCTTCTTCAGACTGACCACAGGATGTAGGATCAGTGGTGCGGTTCTCGCAAGGAAGATGAATTTAGTAGAGGAGAAGACTATGATATTCCTGCGGTGGTCTGGGTCACATGGCTTACGACTGCCTGCCCTGCCATACTGGTTATCATCAAATGGTTGATGGACCTCCATTTTTGATGTAGATGTTCAATCGAGGAGGCACAAAAGGAGGAGTACATGGAAGGGGAGTTGGTCAAGTGGTATGTGGTGGATGATGGTTTGAGGTACTACCTCCACCATCCCCAGGTGGTCCACCATGGTAGTAGGGAGTCGGTAGAAATGGTTGAGCACAGCATTAGGCAGCGATGGCTTATAACCCTGGTGCTCTAGAGATGATTCGAGGTATGATCGATGTCTACTCCACCCTATATGTAGATCATATATACACATGTTACAATCACTACTTCCATTACATGGATCTCGTTCAGAGATCATAGATTCCGGTGAAGTTGTAGGCTTTATCATTACAGATAGAGACTCGTAGAGGAGGGGAATCAATGATTAAACACTACAGCTGGAAGTGTAAGATTACTCCAGGAGGTGAGAGATTAGGCCCAGATCTCATTGTAGCCACATAGGGGCCTTACGAAATCACCTTGGTCATGGGATAGTTATCCACATTCCATGCTCAGATCAATAGTTTTAGGATCATTGTATAGTGTGTCAGCAAATATGGGATATGGTTTTCCTTCATCGGGGATGAAGAATCCTTTGCATCACATGATAGAATTTCTCGGAGGAGGGTTCAGCCGATCACTCACCTATTGGCTAACCTCACCCAAAGTTTAGTGGATGAGAGGAGTCTGTGAATTATTATATTGGTGGATGAGTATGCGGATTTTTTTTCCAAAGTACATTCTGGGACTACCTCTTTGCAATGAGGTAGACTTATATCTCTACCAGTACACTTAGAAGGCACTGATATCGACAACATCATATTAGATGTATTTTTCGGAGCTCTATGGGATGAGGGTGAAACTAGAGGACTTACAGGTGAATGGATTCATAAGTCCCAGTGTTTCACCATGGTCAGCTTATGTGTTTTTTTTCAAAAAAGGTAGACGGGAGTATGAGGTTTTGTGTAGAATATCGGCGCCTAAACCTAGCAATATTGAAGATCAATTTTCCACTACCAATGATTGATGATCTCTTCGACCTGCTGAACGGAGTGAGTTGGTTCTTGAATATTGAAATTAGATTTGGATATCACCAGTTTCAGGTATGGGTTGAGGATGTGCCCAAGACAACCTTCATGTGTCGATACGACCACTACGAGTTCTCTGTGTTTCTTTTAGTCATTTCCAACATCCAATTAGTGTTCATGGGACTCAAGAATTGGATCTTATAGCCATACCTTGAATGGTGTTTTGTGGAATGCATTGATGAAATCTTGGTGTACTATGTGTTCGAGGAGGAGCATGCTACACACCTACTGATAGTCCTAGATAAATATCGAGAGACCTAGATTTATTGAAAGATCTCAAAGTTAATGTTTTGGATTTTGGATGTCCACCTTCTGGACACATCATATCGCAAGTCAGAGTTGTAGTGGATCAATCAATGATAGAGGTGGTGCCTTATTGGTTCTTCCTAGGAGTGTGACTGAGGAACGATGCATCTTGGGGTTATCGGGTTAATATTGAAGCCTCAGGCATAAAGTTTCCATGGGAAAACCACCCTTATCATCATTGAAATGGAATGGAGAGCCCTTCATGTGGACAGAGAAATTTCAGTATGGTTTCTAGGAGCTGAGGTAGAGACTGACCAATTCCCCTATATTGAAACTACGATAAAAGGGAATTGGGTATGTAGTTTACTGTGACCCATCAGGGACCAGACTGAGTTTTTTTATAATGCATGTGCGAGCAGTGATCGACTACTACTCAAAACAGTTGAGACAACATGAGTAGATCTACATGACCCATGACCTATAGTTAGCTGTAGTTGTATTTTTTTGGAAGATGTGGTTGTACTACGTGATGGGTGAACAATTTATGGTTAACTTCAACCAAAAGAGTCTCAAGTATATCTTCTTCCCTAATGACCTGATACTTAGACAAAGGATATGGATAGAGTTCCGCAAAAACAATGACATTGAGATACTCTATACTCCTAAAAAGGGGAATGTTGTGGTAGACGTGCTCTACAGGACAATCGGTTTGTATTTGCAGTGTGAGGCGACATTGTAGTTTTCCGTGATGCGGGTATCCTTCATAGATGATGATGAAGCATCTTACCTCCATTCGATGACTATTACTCCCCAACTATTACAGCATGTCTAGAAGGAATAGCTAGTGGATGTTGACTTCAAGGTCCGACGTGATGAGTTATGGTCATGATGGTCTTTGATGGATTTTTGATAGGTGTGTAGAACTTCATCATTTTAAGATGGGGAACCTTATTACAAGTGGCTTTGTTGGAGGAGTATTTGAGGGAGATCCATACACCCCCTTTTTCAGTACATCCTTAAGTGGTGAGGATGTATCAGGACCTTTGACGCTAGTACTGGTGGCCATGGATGATGAAAGTATTCACCGAGTATGTTTCTCAGTGCCTCACTTGTTAGCTAGTGAAGCCTACAAATCATGTTCCAGTAGGTTTGGCCCAGCCACTTGAGGTACTTGAGTGGAAATGCGATGATATCCCGATAGACTTTTTGATAGGTTTACCACTAACATCCAGGGGACACAACCTTATAGGGGTGATCGTTGAGGGAATGAACATGTCAGACCACTTCCTTCCCATCCAAGATTAGGGACTAGTGGAGGGATTGGGATGCCTTTTATGTCCAAGAGATAGTTCAACTTCATGGTCTACCTTAGATAATTATATTAGACCATGATAAATGCTTTACATCATGGTTGTGGAAGATATTATAGGAGGCATTTGGGACACATATACTCTTGATCACATCATTTCACCCCCATAAGGATGATTAGAAACAACAGACAATATAGACATTGGAGGACCTGCTACGTGCTTGTGTCTTGGATTTTTTTTGCAGTTGGGGGGACCACTTGCCAATGGTGGAGTTTTCATACAAAAGAGATATCACTACACCATTGGCATGACACCATTTGAGGCCTTGTACGGGCAGCCTTGAATATCACCCATACGATGGACAGACCTAGGAGAGCCACCCCTCATGGGTTCAGAGTTGGTACAAGATACCACCGAGAAGTTGTAGATCATCCAGGAGTGGATGAGGACTACACAGAGTCAGAATAATCCTTATGCCGACATGATATTGAGACCTATTTGAGTTTTTGGATGGGGAACATGAGTTCCTTCGAGTGTCACCTTCATGATGATTGGAGAGATTTAGCATGGACGAGAAGCCATCTCTACGGTTTCTCGGACATTTTCATATCCTATGCAGAGTTGGCGAGGTGGAGTACTACGTAGTATCTTCCCCTACTTATGAACTGTGTGCATGAGGTTTTCAACGCGTCATTGGTGTGGAGGTATGTGCATGATCCATCACATCTCATCGACTGGGATGAGATGGAAATTGATGATGGGGCGATGTCTGCAGAGTTACCAGTGGAGATAGTGGATCGATAGAAATGGGTCCTACGTGGGTGGTTGATTCCTCTAGTGTGAGTTCAATGGTAGAAAAGGAATATTTGGGAGAGAACATGGGGGGAGGCTTAGATTCATGCTCAATACCCCCAGCTATTTGATTCATTTTTGTTTAACCATTTAGTGACTTAAATCCTTATGGTAGGGAAGTTTTAAAGCCTTACAAATTCAACATATTTTTTTAATTATATAGAATTATTTAGAAACCACACACTCTGAAGGCATAATATTCTGAGGCTCAGATAGCCCAGATCATAATTAAAAAAAATTAGGTGCGTTTAGTAATCATGGGAGTGGTGTTTTTTACATTTGAACTTGTGATGAGGTCAATAATATGAGGGCACTGTTGTACTCAGAATGCTGGGATTCCCCTATAAATGACTTGACATCATCAAATAAGGTCTGAGTGGAAATTTTATATTTCAAAACAATTAAGAAAAATAATAAAATAATTTAATAGATTTGTTTTATTTATATATTTTTCACTATTTATTGGAAGATTACGACGTTATGGTTTAGTGACAAGGTGGTTACGAGGCGCATTAATGGATGATTAAAAATGGATCCTTTGAAACCAATACCTTGTTATCCTGATGGCTCATTAAATGTGGTATGTGAATCATTAATGGGAACAACGTCATTGTGCTTTTTATTTATTTTAATAATCCAACAGATTGGAGTTTGGGAATTAACATACATGGAGAAATCTGTAATGAACCACCAACAAAATCCTTCTCCATTGAAGAATGAAGAACGAAGCGACGAACATTGGAGTATCAGATCTGGAGGATGGAATGCGGCGAAGAATACCAACTACTGCTCATCGATAATGACATGAATCACGTCCCTCTTCATTAGAAGATATAATAAATCTTGGTAGGGGTTTATGTGTTCTATGTGTAAGATTATTTCTTAATCATTCATGAAAATTGACACTGAATGTGGATTAACCTAGTAACGTGTTAATCCTTGAAGTGCTCATTCTTGCAGGGGGGTTTTGTGGGAGGGGAGTGGGGTTGTTTTGGGGTTTTTCATGTTGTGTAGTTATCATCATGATTATCCCCATGATTAAACACTAATGTAGATGCATCATGTCGACACAAACATGGACCCATTTATCTGCCATAGTTTTTATTATTGATATCTTCGATGTTGAATAGTCCACTTCTCAACAAGGCAAATTGGAAGGCTTCGTGGTGATTGTGGAAACCTATGTAGAACGTAGGCGTAGAAAACACAAAAAATATACCACAGGAGCAACTCTGATCGCCTATAAAAGGCACCTTTTGTGCGAAGGAGGCCAGCAGCAGTGAACATAGGTGAAGAATTGCTGCGCACCACAGTAGAAGGAGGTGATGGTCGAACGACTGCTGTGGTGTGGAGATGCGGTGATGGGAAACACATGGTGGGTCGTCCTGCATCCATGTCATAAGGTGGAGGGGGATCCATGATACATCAACTGTGGTTGGAAGAGGCCTTAGTTTCGTATGTCTAATGGATGAAAGACTCATCATGGCTTCCCCGACCCAGCTGGATGGGGCACCATTGGCCACCGAAGCGGTCGGGCCTCAGGATAGTGTGCCGAACCCATGGCCCAGCGGAAAGGACCCTTGCCGATGGGCCAGACTCACATGTAGTGGGCTGTACCTGCATTAGCAGGCCAAAACCATACCCTTCGGGCCCGACCAGATGTGGAAGGGTTGTCAGGCGACCCGACGGGCTGGACCGTAGGCCAAACTAGGCCATGACTAGTGAGGCCCATTGGGCCTAGCCACTATCAAAGCCAGAACATCCAAACCCCAAACTAAACCCGGTTAGGTCAAGTACGTCTAATTGAATCAGGGTATTTGGGGACCACCAGAGCAGGTTGGTCGGTTCGGTCCGATCAGATCTGATCGGGCCCAGACATAATCTCCCGCCTATTTAATAAAACACCATTATCTTAAAAACCGCACATCCAATGGATGCACCATTAATGGAATTTTTACCCTTTTGATGGAGTGGTTCTTCGGAAACATTCCACATGATTTTTCAAAAATGTTGGAGTACATCTAGGTTTGATCATCCGCGAATCCAACCGGTCCCTTTTTAATAAAAAGCATATAAAGTACAGACCAGGCGTTCGATCGACACACCTTCTATTGCATTCAGTCCCTTACACGGTGATGGTCTATTAGGGTTACTATATGTGAGACTTCATGGTGATTGAGGTATGAACCATGCCTCAAGAAACAGAAACTTCAGAACTCATATGTACAAGGTGTGGAAATCCAGTTGCCGGTTGTCAAGTGAATAGTGACCCTCTGTTGATCCGCAAGGGAGAAGCACTCGGTGGATCAGAAATGGAGAGATACATTATGTATTTTCCTGGGAGAAAACCATTGTGAATCAGTAATGGGTTGACCCTCAATGGATCAACAATAGCGCAACCCTCTGTGGATCATCATGGGATATACCCTCTATCGATCGGCAGTATCACGACCCATCATAGACAAGCCATAGAGCGAACCATTCCGGATTAGTCGAAAAGTGAACACTTGAGGATTATTATCAGAGAAAACCTTCTTGGATTAGTAGTTGAGCATCTCAATAAAATAATAAGATCAATCTTTTGAGAATTCATCTGTATTTCTGTTATTTATGTTGTATACCTCGTGTGAGATGTATTGTACTTCGTGATTTTTAATTGAGATCATGGTTTGTGTTTTGACTTTTTGGATATCTGAGTGACCTTTGGGGATCTCATGGTTACTATTGAGTATTGCTATACTCACACCTGCATGAGTTTCTCTTGAAAATGTTGTGTCATGTGTAGATACCAGCCTCTATGACTGAGGCGTGGGAGAGCCAAGGATAGACGGTTCTTAGAGGTGATCGATAGACACGGTGTGCTATATTGACGCCGGACACTGATCCGTACCTCTCTTCATCCAGAATCTTCAGTGGATGATCTCTAGAGGTTTTTTAATTCATTTAGCATGTTTCTCTCATATGCGATTGTATACTGTCCCATTTACATTCATCACTTACTTTTACTCATAGTGGTGGTGCCTTGTGTTTTACTTTGTTTGTGTAATTTGTCTATGTTCATACATGTTTAAAGGAAATTAATTCCCTTTTTGTGTTACACCATTCCAGTGCTAGTCACCAAAAAATGACCTATGGAAGGAAGACTTGGGGTAGTAATGGAATGGGCCTGGGGGGATGGTTCATTACATAAATTTTGATGAAGAATAATCCATAGATTTATTAAGAGTCGATAAATTTAAAACTACCTATATAAATAACATAATCCACAACCTGGAGTTTGAAGAAGTAGTATTCAACTTGGTAATTTGGGGAATTATCTTATGTGTCCAATATTCTAGGTTTACATAGACCACCACTATATGATGGTCATTAATTCCAAGAGATGTCTCATCCTATTACATATCCATTGGATGGTTTCCATGCCAGACAACGATATTTGTATAGTCAACACAGAAAAGAAGGTAATATTATTAGTTTATTCCCCTAGTAGAAAATATCAATATCTATTAGTAAATGATGTTTTACAGTAGTAGGATACTTTTGAGAAATCCCTTGTATAGGATTTAGAGAAAAAATATATCTGATTTCGGAAAGTGAATCAAACTATTCACTTATGTATGAGAGTGGTTCAACTTTTAGGTATAAATTGAGGAGTGGTATATGAAAATATACCAATTATATACACATTAGATGTATTTTATTTATTATTGGTGTGTATAATACTTTTTAATGGATATATAGTTATTTATATGGCATTGTGCGCAAATGTGGTATGGGAGTTCCATTTCTCCCAATAGGTATTAGTTCAAAGTGGGTTCAATATGTATCAGTAACATTGGTGTAACATTTTGTGGAAGGTCATTGGGTGATGTGTTTCCACATTTTTTTCAAAAAGCATCATAGATCAATATTTCAAAATAGCGCGTCAGGTCCCAACATGATTGAATCAACCTCGTATAAGACCCTAGAAAAAGATGAGTTGAACCTTCTATTATTTATTAGTTATATTTTGTGGGTTATGAGAGTTGAAGACATTTTATAATGAATTATTTATCTTGTTATAATTTTGTATTGAGAATTTTAAATTTTGGATTAGATTTTGGTATTTATTTTGGGCCCATGTTCATGCAGTTGATCATAATTATTTGTTGGAAACCCTTGATAATTGTCCCTAACCATGATTCCCAGTTCATATAATGACTTTGTAGTTGTTTTTAGGATTCCTCCAGGTACCAGTTATATATAATCCCCACGTTAAACCCCTCTATAACACTAAATATATTAGTAAACCATTAATGTATTTGAGGATATGACAAGATGCATTTTTATGACATTAGTTAAAGTTAAGAGATTCTCCTACCATTGGTGGATTCATAATAAAATAATAATTATCACTACACTACTTGCATGGAATCATTTTAATATGTTCATGACATACCCAATAGGTTGACCAACTAATGGAAAATGATATGAAATTCTAGAAATATGACAACAGAGATAGTATAATGGATGATAGAGAATGGTCAGGTGATCTAAGGATGACTGAGGAAAACTCAAAGTTTACATAAATCATTCCCATACATATTATATCGGAATATTTTTCTCAATAGGGGAAATCATGTGTACATAAATTTATCATAACATCATGTTTTATTATGGTTCAGTTTGGGTATATAGTTATCCCCTAGGGTCACTACGATGCCATGACATTGAAAATGGTTGGAGATGTTTCTTACCACATATCTTTTCACTATATGAGTTGGTTCATTATTTATGGGATTAACGTTATATAAAATTATAGAATATATTGATAAAATATTTGTCTTTTATAAAAAATGTATAATTCTATATATTTTTCATGTTTTCTCAATAGAGTGATCATTGTATTGTAGGTGTCTCTAAGGCCCAAAATTTTTATGTTTAAAGTGTTTAATATACTAAACCATTCACCTATAATATTTTAAGAATAATTGATATCCTATTGATGAAAATCAATGATGAAAAATAAAATACCTCTATTGGATTCGAACAGGTGTCTTAACTTAGTAATGAAATAATGTTTTTTTTGTTTGAGACCACCAGTCAATTAATTTCCACTATGTTATTTATTTGATATAATGTGTCTTATTTTTTGATATTATATTTATTGATTTTGAGACCATGTTCTATGAATGGGTGTGATTCCGAGTCCTGATGTTCACGGATAAAATAGTTGAAAATTATTAAAAAATTTTATACCATTCACACATTGTGTTCATGAATGTGTGTATTGACCCCAAAGAAGGTGCTCAGATATGAAATCTTTGGGTAAGACCAAATTCTAAATAGAAGATTTTCTCTAGGTGCGACCAAACATTGGTTGGTGCATGGAATATATAGAAAAGGTCACCAGGGACGTAACTCTAAATAAAATAAAATAATTTTATTATTTTATTTTTACATCCTAATAAATCAAGAACAGAGACTCAGATTTGAAATCCAAGAACAAAATTTGAGATCATAATGTGGTACTTCCCTTGGTGAAATACTAACTTAGATGGCATGGGTCATTTGTGAAATAGTTTCCATGATTCATAAAGGGAAGAAAATAATTTAATAAAAAATATATATTTTTGATTAAATAAACATTCCATTACTAATATACCTATGTCAGAATTCTAGGGTTATTCGTAGAAACCCTGAATTTGAAGTGAACATATTGAAATAACCAATGATGAAAAATCTCAATTAAATGATGGAAAATCATGGATCAATCAGTCAACACAACCTCAGGTTCAAGGAATCAATGATAGGAAAATGAAAATGATGATTCATCATTATTCATCAATGATCAATCTATCCTAAGGTACAATAATTGATTAAATAATTTAATTTCGGTATTCTTAATTTCCATAATGAACATCAATCAATCTATGAATAGATAGCTTCATGGACCATTTTTATTGCGGGTAATGAATTATGTTGCTTGGATTTTGTGGATGAATTTCATTTGATTAATTTGTGGATTTTTTCTGCTTGTTGTTATAATTGAAATGAACATCACTCAACGCGAACATCGATCGAGGATTATTACACTTCATTTATCTTTCTTTTATCACCCCAATTCTACATATCAACCTAGGAATTTTTCATTGGACAAAGGTTCAACACATTAAAATCAATTGATCATTGTGCTACTATTTTCTAAGTGTAATGATATGAAATCATAGAAATGGGATAAGAATGAAACAAAAAAGGTTCGAAGATGGACACTGAGTGATTTAGATAATTGATGATTCCAAAATTTGTGTTCATCAAAAAACAACAAAGAATGACTATTTGACCCATTTTGTGATCATATCTGACAACATGATATGTTGTTTGATGATGGCAAGGATTTTTCGTTCCTAGATATATGATTGTTTCAAGTGTTGGGATCAGAAGGATTCATGTATGATGGCAGAAGCTGAGGCAGTTTCGGCCAATAGAGACAACAGTGTACATAAGTGCTACGTGAAGCGTGATGGCCAGCATAGGCAACATGTGCCACATGCAACAGAGCCGAGTATGGGAGGGACAACATAGGTGGATGTCGAGGAGCCAGCAAGACTGATGGATCTAGACGTGGAGCGTACTAGGATGACCAGGTGGTTTGGGTTGGACAGATGTGTCTGGTCATGCAATTGGGACAGGAAGGATGTAGGTCGTACGTGGGTTGGATCCAGACAAACTGGTTGGATCCTATTGCGGTGGACCACAATGTGGGACCACAACTATGTAATGTGGAACTGGAACATCTCAAGCAACTACATGGCATATTGATCTTGTCAACAACAATAACAGTTGACCACAACGGCTGACCAAGCATGATATGTAGACTTACCATGATTTTAATTCCACCAGTGGCAGGTCTTCTCGGTAGGGGGAATGAGAACTGTAGTTAACAACAGCGGTCAACCATGACAGTTGGTCTGAAATCCCCTAAAAAGATTCAAGTGGTTTTTTTTTTCAAATGCACATAACTCATAAACATGGAATCCTATTGACGATCAATCAATGATGTTGAGATACTAATAATAAGGAGTTCATTTTGAGTCAAATGTGTGGTATTGTGTGTCTCTACACATCATCTATACCCTTGACACTCCATGTATATGTAGACTACATTCCATTTGAGGATTTTCCATGTGGGGAAACACGGGATAGATAGACATACCATGTATCCCTCGGGACAAATTGTGTACTCCCATTATGAGCATTTGAGGATCTTAGATTTATTAGATTGTACAAGAAAAGGATCAGTGTGTTCCTTTAGTACATTCCTTTAGGGTTCAATATGACATTACATCTACATCATGGGATTATAATCCCCTATATTGGTGTAGTCTTATATAGTGTACATTATACTTCCCCAAGACTGTAGTGTGATCCATTATGACCACAATTAGAGTATGCAGAATTACATAACCTCAGTGATAAGGGAACTGATCCTCCATATAGTGGGCCGTATTGGTAGGTCCTTGGAATCCCTCGATCAATTATTTACCTAATCCCCTACGTAGTGGGTTAATCCAAAGTGGATATGTGGTATCCCCCATCTTGTATGTTCCCGATCTATGGTGTCCCCCATTCAATTATAGGAATTTCCCCTAACCACAGTATATTAAATCATCTTTTATAAATAAATCCTCTTTGGGAAGATCCCTACTAAGATAGACCTCTTAATGAGTTTCCCTGATGATATCATGGCATGATGAGTGTTTTCATTCATAATATGCATTCCTCATGCAGTATCATGTGGCTGGTAGTTGGTTGTGACCACCTAATGACATGGTGTTTCTCATAAGTATATCTTAATATTCTTTTTATATGATTTTTATACATATTCCAATGTAGAACATACCATAATTTATTTGTTGTTATTCTTTTTTTGTGTTAGTTTGTGGCATTAATTTATGGTCTTCCATTATGGTATTACGTTATGGTATTCATTTGTTTTATTATGTTGTGGAATCCATTTTTAGTATTGATTTGTGGTATTAGGGTTTCCTATGGAGTATTTTTATACTCACCCATAAAATGGCTTTACCCAACTATGGCATGTCTTGTGCGGATGATTGAATTTTGCTAGAGTCCTAAGCAGACAAGGATGAGACAATTCTTTGTGAGATCGGACATACCAATGTTTGTTCATGTG
Organism: Viscum album; assembly: GCA_963277665.1. Taxonomy (NCBI): domain Eukaryota; kingdom Viridiplantae; phylum Streptophyta; class Magnoliopsida; order Santalales; family Viscaceae; genus Viscum; species Viscum album. Next base: position 1,129,010,295 of record OY728131.1, read on the forward strand.
GCTTTTAGATAGAAGTCTACTAACCTTTACATCCAGGTTAGACTTGTGTTATAGATTATATGTAGCGGGATAGTATTTTGAATTGTTTAATTTCTAGTCCCTTAACTGTCATACTCTATTGTGATATCATAGTGGTATGCATGAATTTTTTACCTAGTTCATTTTACATTTTAGCATTTTGTGGAATGGATTTTTGTGTGTGTACATGAATATAGGCTAATTCCTTCCATTATGGGATATACCTACTCTGTGATAGTCCCCAGCCCTTTTCCTGTTAGAGGTGGGCCTGGGGTAGTCATGGCATGGCCCCCTCTATATTTTTCAGGAATGAGTGGTATCATATGGGGTTATTTCTATGTTAGGACTGGGAGTATTTGAGTTTGGTTTGGGACAACATTGTTAGTTGCTAATGGTTCAACATTTAGATCATGGACCCCAATGATGGTATGGTGGCTGACATTTACATACAACAAGACACTAATTTCAATAATTTCATCACAGTATATGAAAATTATAGTTGTGGGGAAAAATGGTACATGGATCATATTGGAATGGTTGTGTTTTCCATTTCCTTCATTAGTAAGCTCACCATATATTCTCAGTTAATTTTGGTATATTTTTTTTCATTCATGATATATCTACATGGATAGCCAAGTAGGATTCCATCGTGTGATCCCAAGGATGGTATGATGGGTTAAGAGACATCTTTAAAGATATTTGTACCAAATATATCGTCTATAGGTGGTGAACCAACAATACCCCCACACACCGAGCAACAGATATTACCAACACTACTAGTTATGGATGCACACATGCTGAGTTCGTTGCACATGTTTTAGAGGTTGAAACCACCAAGGTATTGAGGTGATCTATAACCCTAGATGGTTGAGGATTGGATAATGGAATTCACCCATGTTTTATTCCATGTCAGTATGCCTGGTAACTAGATAGAAGTCATTTCTTCGAGTCTTATTTAGATCTCTATGGAGGGATGTTGGAGCATTGTGTCTCCAACACAAGATGTGATAGATCTAGCATTGAAGGAATTTTATAGACTCATCGATGTGGAGTTCTACTTGGCCATGTTGCAATCAGTATGCATACAAGAGCTTCAACATCTGCATCAATTTAATATAACCATGTCAAATTATTTATTGATGTTTACAAACAATTCATGCTACTCCATGAACATTGTACGAGACCATTTATTTAGTGCCTGGACTTCTAATAAGGTATTATGATGTGATTTCAGTGTATTAGTGGTATACAATATAATTTATACATATGATGGGGTAAATGAGAAATCCCTACTAGTGAAGAGTTTTCTTCCAGAGCTGATAGTAGTAGTGGATGCTAGTAGTGGGATCCCAGTAGCTGAGACCTCAGTAGTAAGTAGCTAATGATACTCTCATGGATCCAAGTGGGTAAGCCGCATCATAGGGTGATCCCAAGACTCCTTCTCATCAATACAGGGCTTCTAGGGGGGCATAAATCATCTAAGGTATAGATAGTGTTACTCATGCTATGGTTGTGGGAGTTTGGCTAGACATTGCCCAACCTGTCATATAGTTGATATGGATATGATTGAGGGACCTCCAAGGTAGAGGCATATATGGGAGTAGGCTAGTACAAAATGTGGAAGACATGGGAGAGGATCTGATAGAGTTGCAGGAGGAGGTCAACATTTCAACATGTTACCCCACCACAACAAGGTTGTCCACGCCATGCTCAGGGAGTTTGAGGGAATTATAGGGGATATCTGTATGTTGTTGAGGCATATAATCCATGGGTTCCATGAATTATTTTATGTTTGATTTATCTGTTTTATAGTTCAAGATAACAGACTATGGTTGAAACATTTACATAGACTTATCCATAGAAACTCTTATTGGAGGATATTCAATGATCACACACTAGTGAAAATAGTGTGGCCAGACTCTAGGAGGAGAGAGTTTTGGTTTGGTTCTTTTGGTAGTAGCACCGAGGCATTACAACGCCATTCATAGTATGGAGAAGTTACCCATAATTCATGCCCATATTTACTTCATTAGGAATATATATATGTATGTCTATAGCAAGGTAATCACAATTTCCTTCATTTATGAAAAGGAAACAAATGCAGTGATGGATGGGCTCCCACATATGAGTTTTCATCCAATTTATCATCAGTTGGATAAACTCACTCTCGATATAGTGGATGATATGGTTCCTTGGTTTCTAGTGGTTGTATTAGAGTATGATTATATCATCATTGAAGATGTTCCATCTTTATCAACCAACATGGATATGGACTCCTATATTGATCTACACTTCGGGATGAAACTAATTTCAACTCCTGCATGTTTGATGGATCCCATAGAGAATTACTGTATGTGGGTACAGTTAAAGGACTTGTAGTTGAAGAGCTTTGTGAGACCCATTGTTCCGAAGTGGGTAACCAATTTTTTTCCAACAAGGAATATAGGGGTTTGAGGTTATTTATGGATTATCAGTTCATAAAAAAAGTTCCCAAGAAAAAAAATTATCCAGTACCTTTTATTGATGACCGCATTCATCAATTAAAACCGGAACTATGGTTCTCAAGGATATATCTCAGATCAGGTTATCACTAGCTACATGTATAGTATGAGGATAAATTGGATAATGACTTAAGATTATGTTATTTTCACTACGATTACATCTATATTTTGTTTTGCATGACAAATGGTCCACCAATGTTCATTGGACACATGAACCTAATATTTCAGCCCCATTCGGACTGGTTCATGGTGGACTTCATTGATGACATCTTATTGTACTCGATTTCTAAGGAGGAGCATGCGAGAGAGTTAAGGATGGTCATGGAAACACTCCGAGAGAACTAAATTTACAAGATTCTCTCTAAATGTTAGTATTGTATTCATGGGACCCATATTCTATGTCACATCTTTTTGGAGTCTGGAGTTACAATGGATACAAAAAGGTTGCAACACTATTTTCATGGGATCCAACCGATATTGTTACTCAGATGCAGTGTTTTTACGGATTTCCCTGGTACAATTTAAGGTTTGAACCCAACATCTCTTATGTAGCATCACCCTTGAAAACATTTACAAGAATGGTATAGCCTTGCATGAGGATAAAAACCGCCAGAAGTAATTTAAGGAATTGATGCATAGGTTGATGTGGGATCATATACTAAATATACCTATGGAAGGAATCAAGTATGAGTTGTTCAGTGATGAATTAGTGACTAGGATTGGTTGTGTCTGGGAGTATGGGCAGGTAGTGATTCCGTATTATTCGTGATAGTTGCGACTACATTAGTAGAACTATGAGACCCATGATCCTTAGCAAGGGGCAGTATCTTTTGAATTGAAGATATGGTGACACTACCAGATGAGAGAGTGGTTTATTATATACTCTACTCATAATATTCAAGTATATATTGTTTGGAAATGATTAGATTGTGAGAATTATGCAATGGATAGAGTTCCTACAAAACTATGACTTTGAGATTGAATATAGTCCATGGGTTGGTATCATGGTGTAAGATGTTGTCACAAATAGATCTTGTTCATAGATGCAACATGACGTATCTGATCATTTGGAAGCATTATATATATCCTTTTTGGATGGGTATGGAGGAAAATACCTACAGTCGATGGATGTAACCCCAACACACATAAAGTGAGTCAAGGAGGCATAACCTGGGTATACCAAGAGTGAGACCGTACGCTCCCATATGTGCATAGGGCATACAATAGATAGACATTTGAAAGGTGGGATATCTTTTTTATTTTCATAGGATGCTTAATTGTACCTAGTGGATATCTAGGATTGGTAGGATATGATCTTTAATGAGAAATTTATTCCTTAGGTGCATTTCTCGTGGCAGCATGAGAATCTCTAGTAGAGAACATTTGAGTAGGAGGATCATATTTTTTCTGAGTACCCTCATATGTTTGTGTGGCCCTTGTTTTGGAGTTTTAGGGATGTAACACCCCAAAGAGGGGAGAATTAAATGTCGCATATCTCTTGTGTTTTACTTATTGATGTTATATGGATTTATTTTGAGACAATGTGCTATGACGACATATAATTATATGGACAAGAGTTCCTAGAGTAATTATTTAAAAAATATTGACAAATTTAATAGTACAAATGTGTGGGGATCATACAAAATTTGAATAAATCCCAAAAGGTTTCTCAGATCAATGATTTAAGGGCGCCATTGAATTCAGAATAGTTTCATTACACTTGTAATGCCCTATTTTTGGTCGGTAGAATATATTTTTCCAAAAAGTTAACAATGAAATAGCCACAAACAATAATTAAATAAAATTGTTTTATATTTTCATCATAATAACTCATGAACATGGACTAGAATGGGGAATATGATACCAGGTTTGAGTTCGTAGTGCAATTTATTCACTTGTGGTGATATAACCTAAATCGGTGTGAGTCATTTTTGAAAAGGTTGTCGTTATACATAATTAGAATAGATTAATATTTTAATAATAAATATTTTTAATGCAAAGATCTATGTTTTTAAAATATCATAATGTTAGAATTAATGGGTGATCTAAAATCCCATGGAATATCAAGAGACCATTTGGAGAAAAGATTTGATGAAATCTCAAAAAAAATTAGTGGATCATGGACCAATCAATCTGCGAAAACATTGGTTCATAATATCAAGGATAGATGAAAAATGATGAAACAATGAAGCCAACAAGACCAGAGAATCCAGATGTGGAGATTTTTGTCTTGTCAAACCAACAGGTGCAACAAGAGGTGGCGGTGGACGCAATGGAGCTGGATGGGCTGACGGAGGTCGACATTGAGCAGATATGGACGTCCAGGTTAGATAGTTTAGGCTAGATGGGCTAGGACATGCATGTGGTTTGGGTTGAGACAGAGTAATGTTCATGAATTGGGTCAGACCATGGTCGAATCTAGGGAATCATGGTGGAGCTTATTGGAGTTGATTGTGTGAACAACTATTGCAGTCGATCGTGATGGTTGAACAAAGCGGTTGGTATAGCACAACTTGTAAACCAACAATAATAGTCAATCCACCAGTGGCTAGTCTGCATGGTAGGTGGAATGACTATAGAGGTCGACCATGGTGGTCAAACATAGAGGTTGGAGGACCTAGCACAATAGTAGTTTTGTAGGCTCCCAACAGGTTTCAGATAGGTTTTTTTTCAAATAGTTGTAACTCATAATTGGAGCATCAAATCGATGATCCATCTTCATCTTGTGGACTATAATGTTGAGGATATCATTTTGAGTCAAATTTTTTGTATTGTGTTTCTCTAAAACCCATTTATAACATTATATATGGTATTTATATGGAAACTAAATTTTTTGTGAGGCTCTTATATAGGGGAAAACAAGGGATAGTTGGACATGTCGTGCATCCCCTATGACATGCCCTGTAATCCCATCAACAGTGTTTGAGGGTCTTCTTTTTAATTATTGGACTTGTATAGGGTGTTTGTGTTCCCTTGGTTCTTTTCAAGAGGGTTTAATATGAAATTATATCCACATCACTGGACTATAGTCCCTTATAGAGGTTGACTATTAGATGGACTATTATATATATTCTAGAGTCTGGAGTGTGGTCCTCTATCACTCATAGTGGTGTCTATGTAATCTCCTATACACCATTAGTATGGTGATAATACCCTATATAGCAGGCCATATAATTATGATCCATGTTATCCTCTAGTAAACTCTAGGATTGATCCTCAACATAGAATGTTAATCATGAATTCGTATTTCGTATCCCCCATTGAATGTATAGGTTATATTTTTTGGGATTAGCTTGAAATGAGATATAATTTATGTTATTTCTGAACATTTTATCATAACTTAACCATACTAGATCCATAAATTGACATCCCATATATTAGACTAATGAGTATAACCTTTTGAAAGGAAACCTCAGAAAGGGTTGATCTGAAAAATACATTTAAGTGAAAATTTATTGATATTACATCTAGGGCGAGAAAATAATAATTTGAGAAAACAATTCCTTGGATGCAATATATTATTAAAATAGAATGGAAAAATATTATTTTTCATTAATTCATGATAGTGGGACATGAAATTTGATATAAATTAACATCTAACATGGAATAAGTATATAAAATCATGAGATATTAACCATTTTTTTAGAATCCTAATAATAATAAATCAATTTTGATATAATATTTTCATGTAATCATATTTATATAAATCAGATTTCATGAATACCAATATGTTAATTCATCAAATAGTTGGATTAGGCTAATTACCATATTTCATTATTTTTAAGGATATTTTCCTCTTATATTTCCTTCTACATTATTGAAGTCCTCCTATATACACTATGGAATTAGAAAATTCATTTCATATAAAATTTATCATGGGATTCTTCCTCCAATGCACCCTCTAGATTGGGGTAAATTTTCCATTTAACCCTTTATTTGATAGATCCTCCCATGGACCCTTTAACATGGGTTAAATTATATTTGATCATTCTTTGTCTTTGAATAAATAATATTATGCTACCATTTGAGATAATAAGATAATCAAATCAATCATACAATAAGTGTGGATATTAGACCCCACCCATCCATAATATAAACATATGTTTTCCACATGAAAATAATCTTTCATCACATAATAATAAAACAAATAATTCATCACATAATTTTGAAGACAAGGAATGGAAATTGGTTTTTTGACTTTTCTGTATGGTATCTCTAAAACCTAAATCTAGAAGTTGAATCATTGAAATGAAAAATTCAATCAACAAAAAATAGAATTTTGTAAGAAAATTTATTGTGTAATTATAGAGAAAACTTTTTATGGAATCATTTACATTAGATATAACATGAATAATATTAGCAAAATAATAAAAATCTAAATTGAATATTAATGTACCTTTATTGAAAATTATGAAGTTACGTTGAAATTTAAATACATTTTTTAAGTGGTGTATTGTCAAAATTGATACATATTTACTTTATAATTTAACATCAAATACAGGATTATTGAAAAAAAAATATTTGTTTTAAAAAAATTCAATGTATGAAATAAAATTTTGTTTTTATATGATGGAGTTTTTTTTAACATTTCGAAATATATTTTTTTGAAATCCCAGATCATAATAATATTATACAAAACAACATTTTGAATATAGATGAATAGATATAATATGATATATTGAGTAATAAACCATTGGATTTAAATATAACAGTGAAAAATTATTTTGGAAGAGAGAAATTGTAAATGGGAAGAAATATTTTAATGAGTTAAATATTTTTTATAAAAAAATTTGATTTTTATGAGTAAAAAATCAGAAAGAATTTTTTTTGATACAATTTTTTTCTCACTAGATTGAAATGTGAAAATAACTTATTAAGTAGTAAATTTTATTATTTATAATAAATTTAATAATGATGATTATGGCAGAATATATTAGTTTAATGGAATGAAACATATTATACCCAAATCCATTATATATTTTTTAATTCACAATGAAAGATAAATGTAGAAAAAAATTTCGTGTGATAACTATAAATAGCTAAAAAATTATTAACTAATATGAATCTTTAAAATATAAATTCATAATATGCTGAATATATATGGAATAATAACTAGATTAACAATATCAACTCAAAAAATGAGACAAATTTTATTTAAAACAACTATTGTAATATTATTTTAGGAATAAGAGATTTACCATAATATATAAATGAAAATATAAATATATCTAATATATAAAATACATTTTATGATAAAATGGAGGAAAATACATCATATATATGAAATTATGGTTCTTTAGGTAAAATATGTATCCAATTTTTGAAAATAGGACAATTAAACCATTATATTTTATTACTATTTTATTGAATGTCATTTAACGACATATATTTTAAATATATCTACCCAATTAACATATTTTAAAAACAGATTTATATCGATAACCATTTATAAATATCCATAATTATTATTCGATAAATGTATTTTTCTCTATTTTTATCTATTTTTCATCATGGATGTGAGTAATCATGATTATTTTGAATGAGCTTCCTAATTATAGAGTTATTTTTTCCCACCCAAAATAATATAACTAAAATATTAATCAAGATAGTGAAATAATTTATTTCAATCATAAGTTATGTTACCTTTAAATTGGCGATTGATATGCATACGGTTCCACAAATATAAGGTCACCAAAAACATGTTCTTTCTTATTTAATGTATAAAAGATCATAATATAGTTAATATAATAAATATTTTTTAAATATTTACATAATAATTAAAAATGTTAAATACACTATTATTATGTGATATTACAATTATATTTCAACCCTTAAATATTTATTATTTAAACATTATAATACAATTTGTTTTGGTGGTAAAAATAGACCTAAACGAGATCATGTTATAATGATTTATTGGGTAAGTGAACAATTTTATGTAAGGAAAAAATAATATTTACATATAATTAAATATTTCATAATCACCATTATAATTAGTTATATTCGTTATGAGAACCATCCTTGTATGTTGATTATGATTAACCATAATTTTTCATTCGTGGATGTGGTTCTCCATGATACACAAAATTAATAATTACATTTCTCAATAAATAGAATATAATATATGGATATCTAAAATTATAAATTTGACTTTAAAATTTTAATTTTTTATTTATTAATTTATAAAATTCATCATTGTTACAAAAAATTAATGGAATTGATGTATAAAAAATTTATCATTTCATAGAGGCATCAGTCCACCATACACATGATTAATGTTGTCTATTTTTGAATGAGTAATAAAATAAATAAAAAATGACTCTTCCATTATTTTAATATAAATTCTGTATTATGATGATGTTGATTTTAATATATTGCGCTATTAATGATATAAATTTAAGTAAAAAATTTGAAACATAATTTTATGGATTGAGTAATTCTCATACTTGGACTTTGAAATATTTAATTAAACTCATCTTGAAAATTACTATTATTGGATGACTATGTTTGAAAATAGTATTATAAAAATGAGAGATATTTTCAAGGGATTAAAATTAAATGAGGGTCACAATTATAATTTATGGGAAATGAATTGCATTATGTTGGGGGTATTGGTCACCTTTTATATGTTAAAAAGTTTACATTAGTAAATTGATTTTATTTACAATAATTGTAGAAAATATTCCACGTAAATTGGATCCATAGGTCATAAATAATGATATTTTGGATGATATATGGAAAATAAATCATCTAACATTTTTTTATGACATGATTCAATCAGTATTCAATAAGTTTTCCACATTATTTTTACATTTTATCATTTTGGTATATTCTATATGGAAACTTCTTTTTACCTAAGAAATATATATATTGTTACTAACATAATGTAAGAAATATTACTAAAAGTTTTTTTTATAATATTCAATTTAATCCCCATATTATCAGATTATATTTTTCAATTCAAGAAAATAAACCATTAAATTAAATCATTTAATACATAGAGAAACCATATCATTGAAAAAATATGTGTTGAACTTTAAGGGATATTCACCTTCTTTAATATTAATTATCAATTTAGTGATTGATAATATTATTATATATAGGCTCAAATAGTATATTCAAAACATTTTTTAGAATAGATTAAAATTCATGTAATAGAAACTACATAATCTGAGTAAATCAATTTTTTAAAAATAATGGTTTAATTTCTATCATAGTAATTAACCTAAATCATAGTAATACTTTTTTTTGGAAAATAATAAAATTGAAATATTTACATACAATGGAAATAATAATCCCAAATACTTATTCATTTTTCATTGAATTAATTTTTATATGTTATAAACACTAGTTTTTAATATAATGTATTTAGAGTTTAATAATTCATAATTTCCTAAAACCAAAACATGATTTAATAAATTTAACATAGTAGATTTAAATTATTTATTTCAGTTTAAAAATTTTCATTTTTATAATAAAAATTTTATATGTATTTTAAAATTTATATAATATGGTATACTGATATATGAGATTTTATTGGATAAACCATTTTTTTATTATTCAACAAAAAGAATTATTTTAGAAAATATATAAAATATTCACCATAAGATAATATTTTTTCATAATTGTGAATTGTGTTTTTTATATTAAAATTATGATTATTTATTATATTAAATATATAATTATATTTCAATATATATAAATATAAATAAATTCTTTTTATTTAAAATAATATTTTCAATAAATTGATTGTTTCGAATAATATTTCATATTCAATTTATAATTACATATAATATTTTTTTTACAGTGGAATAAATATTCATTAAAACTATTACTAATATTGGTTCTATATGTTAGATAATATTCCATTTTATTTTTGTTGTAAATGAAGCTATCAATCATATTATTATTTTAGAAAAAATACATTACAAACTATTTGGGCATAAAAAAATCATAAAATATTGTTTACAAAAGGGATTTTTTATTTATCAAATAAGAAAAGGACTTAAAGAAATATAATATGAAAATAATAATGGGCACATAATAAAAGATAATTAAATATTTGAATTAATTTATCTTCTCTTTAATTCAATCCCCAAATATACTATTAGTTTATGGGTGACTTGGAAGAAATAAAAAAATATATTTTGAAAGATATATATTGGAATGTATTATGAATATGTGGAATAGGATGACATTCTGTTAAAAGAAGGAGAATAAGATTTGAGTTTATTTAAGGATGAGAACATTATCATCAAAATGACTATTCTTGAAAATTATGTGAAATTTATTAATATAAATGACTATCCATCCAAATATTTTCAAATTTTTGAAGGATGAATCAAATCCATGAATTATTATTTTATGATTCGTGTCTCAGAAATGACTTATATTAGTGGGAATAAGACAATACTATCATTTAATTATCCAAATAAAATACACTCAATGAAATAATTCATTATATTCCATGAATTTATTTTTAGTAATACCTTTTCATATTATAGTACAATATGAAATTAAATATCTTAAAAACAGGGGAAAAGAAAATATTAACCAATTGAAAACAATATAATGTTTAGATGTAATGATGTAAAAGTGAATCGATCCACAAAACAAGTTCAACAAAATAGATTCTATTTTTCAAAAATATAGATGTTCATAAATGGGATAGACCAAAACAGAATGATGGAAAATAAAATTCATATTATAATTTTTTGGTCTTGTGGAGTATTTGGACATAATAATATTGAACATTAGAATAACATTTAAACATTAAGTGATTATTGATGCATTATATCTATGGGGGAAATGATTAACAGAATAAATGTACATAGTAAAAGTGACACTTTTTGAAAAATTCATTTTCTATTTCTTGAGAACATAAATTAGAACTGTAATTGATGTTTTCCCAATTGTTATGTATGGGGGGGTATGGGTCATATATGAATTTTCCACATATATTTTTTCAAATGTGAATAGAATATCTAAAGAGATATAAAAAATAGTGTCGGTTCTTCTGGGTTATTTGTAAAATAAATTTGATATGACAATAATTCAAAAAAATAAATATGAAAATGAGGCCATTCCAAATAAAAAATTATTCTTATTTAAAATAATAGGCTGGACACTGGATAAGTTAATATTTCACATAAATTTTGATGTTGAAGGAAAAAATATGGAATTAATGAAATAATCAACCATGTAATTAAATAAGAGTATTTTATGGGGGAAGATATCACATATAAAGAATAATATAGGATTTATTAATGGGGTAAGACAACCATTGAAAAACATCCTCAAGTGAAATTCAACAAGGTTGAAAGTGCGAAAATATAATGTATGACTATCTAAAATGATAAATTATAATTGTTATCAAATTTTTATAAATTTCATAAAAATTTATTCTATAACGGGAATAATGAAATTTTCAATGAAGAAAAAAATTAAAATTTCACAACTTTCTCTGAAAAGTTGATACATAAAAATTATTTATAATAATTATAAGAAGAAAAATAATATGAGTAATATTATAATGGAATTTTTATTTATAATACATGATAATGTTTAAATCTAAATGATTATAATTTAGTAACATGGAGATACATTTTCCATATTGGATGATATAAATAATGAGATCCCAAACATATAAAACATTGAGAATGTAATCTATCTCATGTTATCTAGGATGAATCTAGAGAATAAAATAGAAAAATCATGTATTAAGAGTTCTCTCAATGATAGATATTTAATGAAAGGATGATATTTCTTAAGGATAAACTATTAATGATGTTTCTATATCTATAGAGCTAATGAATTCACACATATTCACACATATTTTAAGGCCTATGTAATGTAAAGTTTAACATTATGATAGAAAACTCAATTAGGGATGTTATTGATTTAAATCACAAATATAAACCAACCATGGATTACATTAACTAATATCACATCTCATCTTAAAAAATCATATGAAATAAAATATATATTCATGGACATAATTATAATAAATACAATACATAATGGTGATGTGTATACTATATTTCATTAGGAGATTTTTAGAAGATGAATAGTTACAATAATATTATTATTTCATATGAATATATTGTGATAGTGTAATTTTGAAATGATGAAAGAAAATCACATTTCCATTCATTATTTCAATTGAATCAATAATAAATCTTAGGGTGTGGATTATTATTCATCTAGGACAGTTTTGTGGATTGAAATAATTTTTTTTACAAATGAATGTTTTTAATGTGTTTTTTAAAGATGAGTTATATCATTTATATATAAAAATATTTTGTAAACACTTATATTGAGTATATTTCTATTTTAATAACATGATGAATCTTTTATATAATGAATCGATGTCTGACTTGATGAGTCATTATTTTTATACCAATTATTTTACAAAATAGAATAGAGTTAGTTACTTTATTTATCCTCTATATGTAATATGTGATGAAATCCAAATCTAAAAACAATTATGCTATAATACTCATAAAATTTGATATGATATAATTTCAATTCAAATAATAAACTTAATTTATAGATATATTTTCTATTACATTAACACCCTTTTTATTTATTGTTAGTGAGTTATAGATTAATATTGAATATAGAATTAAAATGGGTACAAAAAATATAAATGGGGTGGTTTATGTTTCCTAATGATTTGAGATAAAAAGTCACATTTTTATATGATGCTAATATGTCAATAAAGAGAATGTCTGATATATTAAAATGAAGTCTTTTGGATAAAGAGACAATTTAACACAAATAAGTTATTTCCCTGTTAAACTATAATGTTTTTCTACATAATTGAATACATGGATTTATAATTGTGATATATTAATCAAAATAATTAAAATAACAGTCTCCCATCGAGGAATAAAATCAATAAAAATGATAATTCAATACCCTTGAGTAGATTTGTTAACTTTTTATGGAGTTCGCATTAATGATCCATTTTAATCAATCAAAATATTGTATAGATATCATAATCAATATATCATCTAAATATTAGTAGATATAATATTTTTTTTAATATATATAGTATTCTAAAAGCTTATATAAAACATTGAATAATTTTCCTTTATATTCTAAGTGAATTCAACAATGATAATATTGACACATTAAGACAAATATCTATTTAATGATTTCAAAATTTATTTAACAATAGTGTTTTTAATTCATTGAGTTAATTCATATCTATATTAATATATTTTCTTAAAATATAACATTGATTCAAATATTTGGAGTTTTGTATAGAATTAATTATTACTTTGGTTAAAATGACTAACTAAATCACCCCACAATAGTAATATTATTGCAAAATCCTACTAGGTATATGATGTTATACTTTTCTAACATTTATTATCAGAGATCTCGATTTTATCATAGGTGATAACCAATCAAAATAGATAGTAATGGGAGTTTTGATAAGCCATTCACCAATACTCTTGATCTTGTCGAGATGAATCATTCACCTTATTTTATGTTTTTGTAATAACTCATTCATAATTACCATTATGTTAATATTAGGTCTTCATTATATAATAGTATTTATAATTGTGGCGATGAACAATTAATCTATACTACTATGGTTGTACTGATAAACCACTCACTATATTATGATTTTTATATCCAATTAAAATTAATTTTTATTGATGGTGATATTCAATTCAATAAAATATTCATTATGTTGAATAAAATTTCAAATAATTATGGACTATATTGTTTGAAAACATTACTAAGTCTAAATTTAGGAGTTCTGATTATATATTTACCCATAGAAATGGTTATTTGTCAAATTTAATTCACCTATTGTTACACCAAATTATGGGAGAATCCATCCATGTCTATCACTGGTTGAAGTAGGTATGATTAGAACCTTAATGAGTATTCTAGAGTACTCACCATAGAAATAGGTACATTGGATGTGTGGTTTAAAATGTCAATTTTATTTAATATTATCATGAAAATATATATTGGATTTTAATTAGGGCTTAGTTTTTGGTGGATTACCTTCTTATCTGCTTTATCACAACATGCAGTCCCTGGTTGATAGGTAGATCATTTAGTTTTTATGAAGGATCAAGCAATGGACCTATTTCATGTTGATGATATATAAGACCTTGACCAGAATTATGAGACCTGAATGAGGGTATGTTGGGTAATGTTTTGGGTCATCATTTTTTTAGTTTTTATTTTTAATAGAGTATATTTTTTATAATATTTTCAAATATTATAGTGATAAATTATTTTATAAAATACTGGAGTTAATTTTCATTATTTTATGGCCTATTAATATACAATTAAATGAATTTTATTTTAAATGTTATATTTAGCACTGATTTTATAATAATTTTATTGATGTGTTCTCTTTTATTTGTTGTTAATGTAATAATACCATAATTTATATTTAGTTGTGTGGTTCATTAGACCATTGGTACTAGTCATGAAACAATATTATACATGGAATTGCACATGTGGTTTTATATATATTTGACTGTCATTGATGGTATGTGATAAGGACAAGGATATTACTATGTTCCATAAAATCCTTATATTTATTTATTTTACAATTTGAATTACGTTTTAATGTGATATTATTTGTCATAAGGTGGTATGTAAGCAATATATATTCCCAAAAATAACATATATGGATGAAGGCTATGTTTCTAGGGATTTATGACTACTTTTATTGTATTTATATGTTATATATTGTTAAATTTTATTTTGATTTGATATTTTTGAAAATTTAGTAATTGATTTACTATTGGATAAGGGTGGTAATATTCATGTGTGCATTAATGATTATTCTAATAAAGGTTAACATTACATGTATTCCCATGTGGGATAGTGAAATTCATCAAGTGAAATAAAAGTGGGTATGAATGAAAAAAAAATAATAAAAAAATATTTTTTTTCATAAAAATTATTGTTGATGTTGTACATAACTTATATTTCTTGGTAATGAATTCATAGAAATGAATCATTTAGAAAACATATAATTTCAACACACAAGTTTGTGATTGTGATGACAATATAGTTTTTGATTTATGTATATTGATACAATATAATAGAGTGGGACATATTATATAGTAATGTATTGTGAATTTTCGTTATATATTTTAGACAATGTAATAAGATAATATTTATTTGATGCAAACTGTATCATATATGCTTTGGAGAATATTTTGTGAGCATAAAAATTTCCAAAAATACATTATGATACAACTGATTCATGAATATGGGTTGTGTAAAAATATGGATTTATTATATCTATTTTATTAATGTTTTATTTTTTGAGTATATCCAAAAAAATTAGGTTCAAACAAATAACATAGATACCTTAATTGTGGGAATCATAGTTTGATTTTTTATGAGAAGAATTCCACAAGGCTAATGCATGTTAGTTTATTGGTTATACATATGTGATACATCATTATTATTTATATTATAAATCATTATTAGTGATTCCTAAATGATTTAATTGAAATTATCAATGTTATAACTAGATATTAGGATGATGATTCCATGATTTATAGGATACAACTCAAACTCATTTGAGAGATCCTATATAGTGGGGGTTGCACTTGGATTTGCGTCTTATCAATATTATAATATTTATAGGAAACAATGTTCACTTTTGACAATTGTGATATAGATATTATAGTTCACTCTTACCATGAGAACAAATATGTTGTATTTTATAATATGCTCTTGTAATATTGGATGATATCACCTCATATCATCCTTAAATTGTGATTGTAATGTTATATAATTTTTAATCAACCATATATATCATACATGGAATAAATGATGAAATATTAAGTAACTATTTTTTGAATACAGATATGGATACGATATTTGTGGATCATCATTAAATACTAGTTGATGTCCATAAGTAATTTTTTAATATATTTGAAATTGTCATTGTAAATTTGCGAGACACATTGATTTTGTAAGTAAATGTACAAAAGAGTTATATTTATAATATTTTGTAGAATTCTAGATAAGAAAAATATTCTTTCACAATGATAAGCTCTAAAGTGGAAAAGATATATTATTGAGGAACAATATTTTCTATATTAGAGATAATTACTCAATAATGTGGATTTATAATGGAAAATAGTGTATGATTTTCAAGATTAAATTGTAATAGAAATCTCTTGGAAGATATGGTTAATGACATTGATGGATGAGAGAATCAGTGAGATAACCCCTAAATTTTTTACCTGTAGATATATTTTGAATGCTTCATATTGGATATTGTAAAATTAGAGGGTTTATTATCATTAACTTTTATCGAATTGGTTCATTATAGAGTTAATATCATGATGATAGTTATCCAATAAAACTATAGAACATGGGGGATTCAAGATTGATTGTAATCTCATTGGAATTTAAATTAATTTATTCAGACATGGGTGCCATTATGATAGATCATAGAGGGAATTGGGAAAAAAATTTATAGAGTATTATAATGATATCGATAATGTAGTGGTTATTATGGGACATATTTCTCTATTTTTAATCATAAATGGATACGAGTAATAAGATTTTTTAATTTTTGTAGTGTGACAGAAATTTTTGGGGAGTACCAATGAAAGAGGATTCCAAAAAAAATATTCACGTAATAAAGAATGAAGAAAATGAATAGAAATATTGCAAATCCAAAATATTTATATGGTTTGTGAAAAATCACAATTTCTATAAAGGTTTCATCACATCATAATTTTTTGGTGAAAATTATATGGTTCATAGAGACCATCAAATCCCCTATCCCAATGATTATTCTATAATTAAATGATGTTCAATATTAATTATAATTTTTATAATGAAAATTGATTTTTTTTTTCAATACTGATAAATCAACTATATCGATAATGTCCCCACTATTATTTTATCCATGTTTGTAAGCTCTTAATGGATATTATAAACCATTTATGAAGACTTTGACAAGATATTTGGTAGTTCATTATCATTATTATTATTACAATATTTGTGTTATTATAATTCAGAATAACATTATATAATAAATCAAACATAACCATGTCAAATGTAGGGTATGGGTGAGACGATTGCCAAAGTGAAATTAGAAAATATATTCTCTTTTGGGGAGTCTAGTTTCAAAATAATTTGATTAAAAATATACATTTAATGAATATTTTTGGAAAGAATTAGTAGTGATGTATATGAAAAACCCAAACAAGATTTCATTTAGGTTTTAAAATAGTCATTTGATGCACGTGGGATAGTTATATATTGTGAGGGATGGAAAAAATATTGGGGTATTTGTTATAGCTAGTTGTGTATGTTAGTTTATTGGATAACTAGAACATACAAAAGTAAAGAATTAGAAAAATTAATGAATCTATTTTTTTGATAATTCAGCACTCATAGGATTGTTTTATGATCTCTTATATGTTGAAATGATTTATTTTATGAGCATCTTGTTTCATGTGTGACTCTCTCTTCTTGTGAAAAATGGTAAATAGTATCAAGATTTTAATATTGAGTGACATGTGTTCAAGAATAGATGATTATGTCCACTAGTGGGGTATGATGATAATGAATTATAAAGCAATCATTATTTATAGAACATAAATATATAGTTTTTTTTAAATTTTTTTATCTTAATACTAAACGATCCATCAGGGGTTCTAATGTAGTTAATTCAGTGGGGTTCAAATCGTTTTTTTGCATGATCTAGTGCTATACCTAATTCATTGAAAAATTCAACATATAAAATGGATTATTATATTTTATAGAACAATTCGTTTGGTATATAGATTATCAAAATTTTAACTGGTTTGTGTATGGGTATAAAATAAAAAAAGAAATAGGTTATTTTGAATTTTAGTGTAAATTTGATTCTCATATGCTGGGAAAATAATTTCTCATTCACAAATAAGATTCATTGTGATTTAATGTGATAAAATATGGATGTTCAAATGACCATGAACATATAATTATAATGGACTTCTTGTATAAATATGTTCTTAATTTAGTGGAGTAGGGGTTGACTTATTTTTTGGATTCAAATTGAGAACTTGTTTATTTATGCTTATTTTTATGTTAAAATACTAATTTTGAGTAGAATTTAGTGTACATATGACCAAATTTTATATTTTGATTTTCGATAGGGGATATTTCTTAGTGAGATGCAGTAGGAAGATAGTGGAGCACTAGTAGTAGTCTACAGAGTTTGGGTGGCATAAAAGATTGTTCGTAATCACAATCCATTCCACAAAATATTTCATAATTGGTCAATATACCCATAATGGGATTCAATCTTCCAAATTTATGCATTATTTATATTTAATTTTTGAGGTATTTCTAATAACCCATTTGATTCATATGTTTTATACACAAATATATACGGGTGGAGCACTATATTTTGTCTCGTAGTTTATTCCCCTTCTAACATTGATTAGATAACAATATGGAGTTGTTTTTATTGTTAATTAAGATGTGTATTCTCAACTATAATATTTTTTCATATTTTTCACCATTATACAAAGATTTAGTTTTTATTATGGATTTGATATATGATTGCATAGTATCATATTAAAATCATTGTACTGTGATATGTTTTTTATAAGTAGATAATGGAAGGGGACATGAGTGGGTAAATAAACATATTCACCCAAAATTAAATTTCTATTATGTCTCTAACTATATATATTTATTTTCATTTATAAAATTTAAATAGAAAATTTTGATAATTTTATGAAGCATATTAAAAAAAATTGAATTATATTTGGAGGAATGATATGTGTTTTTCACTTGTAGTTAATTTATGTTTTAGTCATGAGAGGCCATAAAATGTGTTATTTTTTATATATGAATAAAAAAGATAATTATGATTTCGTATATATAATTAAAATAAATTAAATAAAATTTATTTATAATTATTCAAAGGGTACATTACGTGGATATAGGGGATATTTATTATGGATACTTGCTAGTTTAGTTTCAAATGAGTTTAGATAATGGTATTTGAGTGGTGATTATCAAGATAACCACATATCAATATTGGTGGTGGAAAATAATTCTACTTTACATATGAGTGAAAATATTTTATTTATTATATGTGAGGGAATGTCAGAGTATGTTACATGATATGAATATATAGTTGAGTTCCTCTATGTATGGAATGGTTATTGAGTTAAACTAGACACTCAGTAAATCAATGAGTGTTATTTTTTATTAAATAAACATTGATAGTTGTTCCATCAATGTGGGAGGGACAATTAAGTAGAAATTAGAACCTATGGTTTCTTTCAATAATTTACTTATAACATTAACGACACAAAAATTCATTCTTTTCATATTAAAATATTAATTATAATGGTGGAATAGTTATTTGAATGGATTTGATTTTAAATTTCTAATATAAAATATAGATTAAATTAAGGATGTGTGAAAAACCCAAATATCAACAAAGTATAGTTTACATATTTATTTATTGATGATTTTATACTATCTGCATTTTTATAGGCCCTCTAAAAATTCTTCTAGATAACCATGGTTATTTATGGATAGGATGTCTTGGGAAATTTTTTTGTAGAATTAGATTTGGTACACATGAATGGTGTCATTAATTATGAATAAATATAAGGAAGATAATAATTTTTAATTAGAATATTTAGGATGGATAGAATCACTCATATGGGATACATAAGTTTTAATTTTATTTAGTTTGTAACTTTAGAATAATTACATCCCACATTAGTGGGACCCATATATAAAGAGAATTTATTGAGATTTAATGTATTGTCAAAGACATGATTCATTTTAGTGTAAAATATTATATTAATGGGTATGAAGTGAGTATATTGGATTTGATATAATAATGGATATCCAAAGAACATGTTTATAATGGTGATGGGGATATCTTGATTTTACTTAGGCATGATGTATAAGGCCCCAACCTTAAACCTTACTTAAACTTGAGTTATTACAAGATTACACATTGAGGATCTTTTCAGGTTTAGAGTTTTAGAGAATTAGATCATGAAACTTTCATTACATTCCACATTTAAACAAGGTGGTTACATAAAATACAATATTCATTCTTCCCTTCAATGGAAACCTATTTAAAATAAAACATGGATTCTTTCTTGACACATCCTTGACACTATCGTCACATCATGTACCTTTCCCTTGACCTGTGAAAAGCATTTCAAAAACTTGGGATGAGCATAAAAAGCTCAGTAAGGGTTATAAAAATATGGAAAGGAAACATGAGTTCATATATACATAAGAATGAAATCATACTTTACCCATAAAACATAGGCATATCAAATCATGAATAAATCATAGAAAACATAAGACATAAAGGTAACTTGAGGCATTCATAACATTCTTACGTAGGGAGTAACCCTCTTGGTTACGTTTGGAATACCCATCACAGTATATTCCCTAAATCTCTTCGGAGAAACCTTAATGTTTCACTCCTTCGCGTTACCCAATGCATTGAAGAGCTATAACGGGCTCACCCGCCCTTAGTTTATCACGGAACCACCCGTTCTTCATAACAATGCCCAAGGACCATAACATAATCGTATCACATAAAACATGCTTAAAGGAAACATAGAATTTCCACATTTCAATCACAATATAACATTTTAGTATATTGAAATAATGAATCTATTCAAAAAGAAACCATTTCCAAAACCATTTAAAACATTTAATAAAGATATTTTTGAATCAAAGTGTCCCATACCACCTTGAAGCTTAAAATTTTAAACCCTTAATATCCATATAAATAAATCCTTAAAACCATTTTGAAAACATGGATATTAATAAGAAAAAATAATTAAAACATTTAAAACAATATTTTGGTTAAAGGGGTTTTACCAAAATTAGAGACACTTGAATACAATAATTGAGGAATAACATTTAGTCAGAACTTTATAATATCATGAGAATAAAGGGATTCATGATATAATACTCCAAAGAACATTATATACACCATATAAGAGTGAATTGGTGCATAACAACAATGAACCCTCAATAGAAATGTAAAATGTGATGAAATCCCTTATAGAGAAGGTATCCTTAAAATAAGGACAAATAAATCTCAAAAATATGTGTGACAAAAATAAATACACCCAATATAAGTGGATATTATGTGTAAAACAATAAAAAGTCATTCAAACATATTCAATGGATGACATATTCAATGACTACATGTTGAACCCAAAGAAATCGAAATTGGGTTAAAAAGTTCCCTTGACAGCCTAACAGCATCACATCAAAATGAGTTGATGAGAGATAAAAAGTGTATCTCATAACTTGGACATAAAATTTACATCAATAAGGATATATGAGAACATATCCCAACATAACAATATGTAAATTAAAAGACCCAACATAAGAAGTCTTTTAAAAAAAGAGGAGGGTGAAAGGTTCCCTTACCGACTTGGGTATCTTTCAAAACATACACCCCATGAAAGAAGGACAATAGATCATTGATGTAAATACTAATAAACGAAAGTATATTACACAAAGAGTATAATAATGGGCAGTACATACGCCACTCAATGGAATTTGTGGCAAATGTAGCATAAATCTCACGGGAATAAAAGTGAGATGAAAAATCCCTTACGAAAACTCGGCAGCCTAACGGCGCCACATAAAACTTCCGAATATGGATTTATGAGATCAAATAGAGTATCCCATCATATTACAATAGAATTTACAGAAAGTGTAATATAAAAGAAAATCCCTCAACATTGCAAGGAGGAGTTTAAAAGAAGTGACATAAAGGAGAGTACTTAAATAGAAAGAGAGAGGTTAGATCTCTTACGAAAGTTCGGCAGCCTAACGACGCCACTCAAAACTTCCAAAATGGATTGATGAGAGAGAATAGGGTCTCTCATCACATGAACATAAAAATTACAGTAAATGTAATATAAAAGAACATCCCAATCATAAGAAAGATGAGCTTAAAATAAATGACATAAAAGAGTGTACTTAAAAAGAAAGAGAGTTGTAGGATCTCTTACCTCGGGTCTGACTTGACTCGATCATTCATTAATCTCCTGAATAATAAACTTGAGTTAATTTCTAATTCCATAAGAACCTTTTTTCAAGTTCATTATTACTTTTATATCACTTATTACCATGTCATAAACATTATGTAATCATTTAAGTTAATAATATTTGTTTTTCCGATATTTGGTTCTTAAGTCGAAAGTGGACTTCTTACAATTACATGTTGTTCGTGTGACCAAATGTTTATTATATCCAGAATTGTATTCATTATGTAGATATCATATATTTCATATATATCCAGTACATTCATGCATTTATAACATTACATAATCATTTAGAGGTAAGAAATGAAATGCACCGTTCATGGAGACGGTAAGCCGTACGTACGCATGAACGCTACTTTCATTTCTATTTAGTATTTTATATAATGGAATAATAATGATATAAAGGTATATTATAATTCCAGTATAATATCATATATAATATCATATTTCCATTCTTTATACATCCCACATATGGTATTTAACGAATCAAATCACTTTGAGGGGGCGGTAGTCCGCACTTCCTTAAATCAAGATATCGCGTATACCCATAATGGAAGTCATAAAGGTAAGACAAAAATGAAAGATACAGAAGTATAAATAAAACATAAAAATATTATATATCATATATAAAAATAGTGACATCATAATGGCCACCTTTGAAGGTGTTAAATGAGTATTGAACAATCATCGTTTCGGGAGGCAGAATTTCACCATCCACGGAAACCGTATGTTCTTTAACCATTTGATGTAGTTGTGTGAGAGTGAAGCTCGAATAAATCTTATAAAAACATCCTAGTATATTGAAGATACTGTTGTTGTTACAAAAGAAGTAAATAAAAAGAGTTTAGGGGGTTGTAGAAGCAAAATAAAACAAATGAACATGAGAGAATGAATTACCTTTAAAAGTGTAACTCCTTTTGATTTGAGCCTAAAGGCTTCCTTTGAAAGGATTATGCCCAAAGGGAATCCTCTTGGATGAGGAGAGGGATGTGGAGAGAGTTAATGGTCAGGGTTTGTCCGAGCCAAAGGCTTGAGGAGTGTGTTAAATGAGGTAGAGGTGGGGGCCTTTTATAAGAGGAGAGGAGGGGCACTTTTGGAAAGTAAAGAAATAATACTTTATTTGAAAATGTGATTCGGTTTCAAAAGGTCCCACATTGATATAATTCGTCGATAAGGTGATAAGGCTTCGAAATCCACTCATCCAATAAATTTTTGACATTTGTAGTTCATAGATTTTACATTATCTTTCCATTTTATTTAAATCGTCAAATAATGATGTCATCGCTACATCATTATTATGTCATAAATAATTTAATTTATTTAATGTCTAAAAATTATAAAAAAAAATACTATGATGTAGGAAAGATTTTTAGCTTTCCAATTAATATTTATAATCAAAATTATGACTTGTATAACCCCACATAAAAATTGTTTAGTAAAACATATCATGTTTGTGTCAATTTTACTTTTACATTAAATAAAATGTTATTTATGTCATTTCCCAACCAAAGTGGATCCATGGGGTCACCAAGTTGACCCATGGCTTGTCATGGTCGGCCATGATACAACCAAAGAGGTCAAGACATGTGTCAAGCTCATCTCATTTTATTAAAGCATTATTTTTACCTTAAACTACACTAATTACCACTAATCGCGATTAAAAACTTAATAAGTTACTATTCACCAAAAAAATTATTTTAATCTCATTGAACCACATTTTACTTCTTAATGACAACCATGTATGTCGGATTTTTGAAAATCAAAACACAATGATGGAAAAATTTCATTTAAACGGAAAATCAGTTTTTATAAGTCTCACTTAGTGGTTTCACTATTCATCAAAAATTGATGTTTTTCAGAAAAATCCCAAAAATTCACCCTAAGCTATATTTGATATTCTGAATTCAAAAATGAAGTCAGTTTTACGAAATTCAAAACATATAAGTCACATTAATTAATTTAATAATTAATTCCCGCTGTCAGGACAAATAGCGTGTTTTATGAAACAATAAGTATCAAAAGATTGACACTAGTTTAAGTCTGATTTCAATGTGAAATTGATTCCAATGACCACTATTGGATTTAATGGTAAAAATATTTTCTAATTTCACTTTAAAACCAATTAAAAATATAATCTAATCATATAAATAAATTAGATTAAAAAGTGGTTTTGAATTAAAATACAACATTATACACTATTCATTAAAAAAAAGAACTTTATCGGAAAGATACCAAAAATTTACACAAAGTAAATTTTGATGTCCCGATTCTTAATAAGAGTTTTATTTGGTCCAAAAGAATGTTTAAGAGTGAAAAAAACTATATTTAATGAAGGTTCTCCATCAAAAGGTGATAAGTGAATCTTTAGTGAAAACTAGGGCATATACGCCTAAA
Organism: Viscum album; assembly: GCA_963277665.1. Classification (NCBI taxonomy): domain Eukaryota; kingdom Viridiplantae; phylum Streptophyta; class Magnoliopsida; order Santalales; family Viscaceae; genus Viscum; species Viscum album. The sequence continues at coordinate 1,129,035,265 of OY728131.1, forward strand.
ATTGAATTCTTTCCGTATATTAAGCCTTTATCTTTTATTGTATAAATGTAAAAATATTTAAGAACATATATAATCATATTTTAGTTATTTCTATCCATTCCCGCCATTACAACGGCTACATGTTAACTACCATTTAAAATAATAATATTTTTTTATTAGAGTGCAACGTAAGATTCCCAAGAAACTCGTTGTTACGTGTTGGGTACGCTATCGAGCATAGCGTCCCCTTTAAAGTCATATCAATATTTTATTCACAAATATGGATAAATATGAAAATGTCATATTCCTTATTTACCTGGGGTGTTACATTCTTCCCCCCTTTTGGGAATTGCGCCCTCGCAATTTTAAAATTGCGCTTGGAAACATCCTTGAACGTCCCACATCGGAACAAGAGTCGGTAAAACAATTAATTTTAAATAAAGAAAGATAAGCACAGAGGTCACCTGAGTTAACCCATACTAGGATTCTAAGTATGAAAATATGGACATGGAGGAGAAAACATAGGGTCATGTTCCGATGGAGAGTGATAGAAAACATGTTTAGGAGAAAGTTAACAATAAGAAAATCACAAACTTGTGATGGGTTAAACGGTGTTGGGTTCCCCAGTAGGAAAAGTTAATAGACAACATTTTTGTTTTATGTTACTTTTTATTGAGGAATTTATTCATAAGGAAGCATAATCACTTATCATGTTGACTTTCAACTTTTACTAGATTCCTTAGTCAAACTCATATTTTTTCCAAAAGACGAGTATTTAGGGAGACTTGTTCGCATTAAGAGTACTATAATAAAATTCTAGAGAATCACCTAATCCCCAAAAGAGAACTATATACATCCCATGTATTTAGGGTTTAACCAAAACAAAAACAAAAAAGGTTAGTACAAGATCAGATAATCCAGAAAAGGATAGCCCCTTATAAAAAGAAAATCTATTCTTAATCTCAAAAATTTGTCCAACAAAACCCAAAGTTCAACGAGGACCATCCGATAAACAATTTGTCCATAAAATTCTTCAAAGTAAACCAATATAAGATTGAAACCCAAATATTTGAAGGATTTAGTCACATAGTCTTCCAAGTTAAATCGTAACATTTATCTCCAAACAACATCGGTTGCTCCTAAAGTCTCCCATTGAAAAGTAATTATCCTAATCACATATCCCCCAAAATCAACTTACTATTAATTAATAAAATCATGTAACTAAAAAGAATCAGTCAAACTAACCAGGGACTTCACGTAGTCCAGTGGTAGGCGATAAATACCAGTCGCACTTTGGTTGTGGGTTCGATTCCCGCAGTATTGTCCGACGCGACGGGTTGTCACACGGTCTGCGTGTTGTCCTTTTTCCAAAACTATATAATTCTCAAATCATTACCCAAAAAGGGATAAAATCATCAAAAATAACCATAACATAATATAACCTCAATTTTATCTCATGGCTTTCACTTCAATCATAACATATGGTAACCCATAATTACCTCAAAAGTAAGGATCATATAAATCCAAATGGTTCTTTATAACTATGTCCACAAAAGAAAAGATAACTATTACTTGAATAAAATTTTCCTATATTAAACATCATGGTTACACATAATATAAAGTCTTCTAATGTAACCCCATCATCAAAAGAGACTTAATACTCTTAAGAATTTCACCCTAACTCTTGAAGCCCTTATATGTTGACATCTTACTCATTCAACATTCTTCGTGATCCATTATCCATTTCTTTCCAACTTATTCCGAAATACCTCTTTCCTACAAACAAAATCATGAATCATATCCTAAGATTCCAAAATAAGAAAACAATAGTCATGAAATAGTACATACCTTTGATTTGTCATTGTTAGTTTCTTCATCCTCAATCGGAATGGCATTAGGTATTGATAAACAAATATTGGTACACTCTTGGTGACCCCATTCACGAAACTTCTTGATAGGACATGTGTTTGCATAATTACCATGCACACCACATTTAAAACATTCAATTGATCCCTCAGAAAGAACTTCTTTCCCTTTCCTCGAGTCAACTGGATGCTTCCTTTTTCCATGGCAGGTTCTTGCTTTATGACCTTCATTTCCACATCTATAGCATATTTCTGTCCCTTTGAAACATTTTCCTTGGTGTTTCTTTCCACATATTTGACACATAGGTTTTTGAACACACTTATCTTTATGATTATTACCTGTACTTCCGTAGGGATTTGTTTCTTGCATATATGATGCCTTAGAGAAATCTCCAAGGTTTAGGTGGTCAATCATGACTTCAGATAGTTGGTTGAGGATAATCAAAAGAGTTCTCATTGCAGCTCCCGTATCATTCAGTTGCTTGCTCAAAAAACTGTCACAGTTTCCTTTACATCCACTATTACTTTGGTGCCTGCTAGATCCAGCCATTTACTAAAACCAAAAAGGTCAGTGTGAGTATATCAAAAAAACCATCATGTACTAATGAGTAAGATAGACAATAAGATATACTTACTCATTCACTTTATCTAAAACTAAGACTCTTTCTGAAATCCTAACCATTATGGTAATTGTCAATTATGCTTAAAGAATACCCTAACCTCTAAAGTTATCTAAACCGACCTTTGATACCAACTATAAGGCCCCAACCTTAAACCTTACTTAAACTTGAGTTATTACAAGATTACACATTGAAGATCTTTTCAGGTTTATAGTTTTAGAGAATTAGATCATGAAACTTTCATTACATTCCACATTTAAACAAGGTGGTTACATAAAAGACAATATTCATTCTTCCCTTCAATGGAAACCTATTTAAAATAAAAAACGGATTCTTTCTTGACAAATCCTTGACACTATCGTCACATCATGTACCTTTCCCTTGACCTGTGAAAAGCATTTCCAAAACTTGGGATGAGCATAAAAAGCTCAGTAAGGGTTATAAAAATATGGAAAGGAAACATGAGTTCATATATACATAAGAATGAAATCATACTTTACCCATAAAACATAGGCATATCAAATCATGAATAAATCATAGAAAAAATAAGACATAAAGGTAACTTGAGGCATTCATAACATTCTTACGTAGGAAGTAACCCTCTTGGTTATGTTTGGAATACCCATCACAGTATATTCCCTAAATCTCTTCGGAGAAACCTTAACGTTTCACTCCTTCGCGTTACCCAATGCATTGGAGAGCTATAACGGGCTCACCCGCCCTTAGTTTATCACGGAACCACCCATTCTTCATAACAATGCCCAAGGACCATAACATAATCGTATCACATAAAACATGCTTAAAGGAAACATAGCATTTCCACATTTCAATCACAATATAACATTTTATTATATTGAAATAATGAATCCATTCAAAAAGAAACCATTTCCAAAACCATTTAAAAGATTTAATAAAGAGATTTTTGAATCAAAGTGTCCCATACCACCTTGAAGCTTAAAATTTTAAACCCTTAATATCCATATAAATAAATCCTTAAAACCATTTTGAAAACATGGATATTAATAAGAACAAATAATTAAAACATTTAAAACAATATTTTGGTTAAAGGGGTTTTACCAAAATTAGAGACACTTGAATACAATAATTGAGGAATAACATTTAGTCAGAACTTTATAATATCATGAGAATAAATGGATTCATGATATAATACTCCAAAGGACAGTATATACACCATATAAGAGTGAATTGGTGCATAACAACAATGAACCCTCAATAGAAATGTAAAATGTGATGAAATCCCTTATAGAGAAGGTTTCCTTAAAATAAGGAAAAATAAATCTCAAAAATATGTGTGACAAAAATAAATACACCCAATATAAGTGTATATTAAGTGTAAAACAATAATAAGTCATTCACACATATTCAATGGATGACATATTCAATGACTACATGTTGAACCCAAAGAAATCGAAATTGGGTTAAAAAGTTCCCTTGACAGCCTAACGACATCACATCAAAATGAGTTGATGAGAGATAAAAAGTGTATCCCATCACTTGGACATAAAATTTACATCAATAAGGATATATGAGAACATATCCCAACATAACAATATGTAAATTAAAAGACCCAACAAAAGAAGTCTTTTAAAAAAAGAGAAGGGTGAAAGGTTCCCTTACCGACTTGGGTATCTTTCAAAACATACACCCCATGAAAGAAGGACAATATATCATTGATGTAAATACTCATAAACGAAATTATATTACACAAAGAGTATAATAATGGGCAGTACATACACCACTCAATGGAATTTGTGGCAAATGTAGCATAAATCTCACGGGAATAAAAGTGAGATGAAAAACCCCTTACGAAAACTCGGCAGCCTAACGGCGCCACATAAAACTTCCGAATATGGATTGATGAGATCAAATAGAGTATCCCATCATATTACAATAGAATTTACAGCAAGTGGAATATAAAATAAAATCCCTCAACATTGCAAGGAGGAGTTGAAAAGAAGTGACATAAAGGAGAGTACTTAAAAAGAAAGAGAGAGGTTAGATCTCTTACGAAATTTCGGCAGCCTAACGGCGCCACTCAAAACTTCCAAAAGGGATTGATGAGAGAAAATAGGGTCTCTAATCACATGAACATAAAAATTACAGTAAATGTAATATAAAAGAACATCCCAATCATAAGAAAGATGAGCTTAAAATAAATGACATAAAAGAGTGTACTTAAAAAGAAAGAGAGTTGTAGGATCCCTTACCTCGGGTCTGACTTGACTCGATCGTTCTTTAATCTCCTGAATAATAAACTTGAGTTAATTTATAATTCCTTAAGAACCTTTTTAAAGTTCATTATTACTTTTATATCACTTATTACCATGTCATAAACATTATGTAATCATTTAAGTTAATAATATTTGTTTTTCCGATATTTGGTTCTTAAGTCGAAAGTGGACTTCTTACAATTAAATGTTGTTCATGTGGCCAAATGTTTATTATATCCAGAATTGTATTAATTATTTAGATATCATATATGTCATATATATCCAGTACATTCATGCATTTATAACATTACATAATCATTTAGAGGTAAGAAATGAAATGCACCGTTCATGGAGAAGGTAAGCCGTACGTACGCATGAACGCTACTTTCATTTCTATTTAGTATTTTATAGAATGGAATAATAATGATATAAAGGTATATTATAATTCCAGTATAATATCATATATAATATCATATTTCCATCCTTTATACATCCCACATATGGTATTTAACGAATCAAATCACTTTGAGGGGGCGGTAGTCCGCACTTCCTTAAATGAAGATATCGCGTATACCCATAATGGAAGTCATAAAGGTAAGACAAAAATGAAAAATACAGAAGCATAAATAAAAAATAAACATATTATATATCATATATAAAAATAGTGACATCATAATGGCCACCTTTGAAGGTGTTAAATGAGTATTGAACAATCATCGTTTCGGGAGGCAGAATTTCACCATCCACGGAAACCGTATGTTCTTTAACCATTTGATGTAGTTGTGTGAGAGTGTAGCTAGAATAAATCTTATAACAACATCCTAGTATATTGAAGATACTGGTGTTGTTACAAAAGAAGTAAATAAAAAGAGTTTAGGGGGTTGGAGAAGCAAAATAAAACAAATGAACATGAGAGAATGAATTACCTTTGAAAGTGTAACTCCTTTTGATTTGAGCCTAAAGGCTTCCTTTGAAAGGATTAAGCCCAAAGGGAATCCTCTAGGATGATGAGAGGGATGTGGAGAGAGTAAATGGGCAGGGTTTGGCCGAGCCAAAGGCTTGAGGAGTGTGTTAAATGAGGTAGAGGTGGGGGCCTTTTATAAGAGGAGGGGAGGGGCACTTTTGGAAAGTAAAGAAATATTACTTTATTTGAAAATGTGTTTCGGTTTCAAAAGGTCCCACATTGATATAATTCGTAGATAAGGTGATAAGGATTCTAAATCCACTCATCCAATAAGTTTTGGACATGTGTAGTTCACAGATGTTACATTATCTTTCCATTTTATTTAAATCGTCAAATAATGATGTCATCGCTGCGTCATTATTATGTCATAAATAATTTAATTTATTTAATGTCTAAAAATTATAAAAAAACTACTATGATGTAGGAAAGTTTTTTAGATTTCCAATGAATATTTATAATAAAAAATATGACTTGTATAACCCCACTTAAAAATTGTTTTAGTAAAACATATCATGTTTGTGTCAATTTTACTTTTACATTAAATAAAATGTTATTTATGTCATTTCCCAACCAAAGTGGATCCATGGGGTCCCCAAGTTGACCCATTGCTTGTCTTGGTCGGCCATGATACAACCAATGAGGGTAAGACATGTGTCAAGCTCATCTAATTTTATTAAAGCATTATTTTTACCTTAAACTACACTAATTACCACTAATCGCGATTAAAAACTTAATAAGTTACTATTCACCAAAAAATTATTTTAATCTCATTGAACCACATTTTACTTCTTAATGGCAACCATGTATGTCGGATTTTTGAAAATCAAAACACAATGATGGCAAAATTTCATTTAAACAGAAAATCAGTTTTTATAAGTCTCACTTAGTGGTTTCACTATTCATCAAAAATTGATGTTTTTCAGAAAAATCCCAAAAATTCACCCTAAGCTATATTTGATATTCTATATTCAAAAATGAAGTCCGTTTTACAAAATTCAAAACATATAAGTCACATTAATTAATTTAATAATTAATTCCCGCTGTCAGGACAAATAGCATGTTTTATGAAACAATAAGTATCAAAAGATTGACACTAGTTTAAGTCTGATTTCAAAGTGAAATTGATTCCAACGACCACTATTGGATTTAATGGTAAAAATATTTTCTAATTTCACTTTAAAACCAATTAAAAATATAATCTAATCATATAAATAAATTAGATTAAAAAGTGGTTTTGAATTAAAATACAACATTTTACACTATTCATTAAAAAAAAGAACTTTATCAGAAAGATACCAAAAATTTACACAAAGTAAATTTTGATGTCCCAATTCTTAATAAGAGTTTTATTTGGTCCAAAAGAATGTTTAAGAGTGAACAAAACTATATTTAATGACGGTTCTCCATCAAAAGGTGATAAGTGAACCTTTAGTGAAAACTAGGGCATATACGCCTAAAATTGAATTCTTTCCGTATTTTAAGCCTTTATCTTTTATTGTATAAATGTAAAAATATTTAAGAACATATATAATCATATTTTAGTAATTTCTATCCATTAACACCATTACAACGGCTACATGTTAACTACCATTTAAAATAATATTATTTTTTTATTAGAGTGCAACGTAAGATTCCCAAGAAAATCGTTGTTACGTGTTGGGTACGCCATCGAGCATAGCGTCCCCTTTAAAGTCATATTAATATTTTATTCACAAATATGGATAAATATGAAAATTTCAAATTCCATATTTACCTGGGGTGTTACATTCTTCCCCCCTTTTGGGAATTGCGTCCTCACAATTTTAAAATTACGCTTGGAAACATCCTTGAACGTCCCACATCGGAACAAGAGTCGGTAAAACAATTAATTTAAAATAAAGAAAGATAAGCACAGAGGTCACCTGAGTTAACCCATACTAGGATTCCAAGTATGAAAATATGGACATGGAGGAGAAAACATAGGGTCATGTTCCGATGGAGAGTGATAGAAAACATGTTTAGGAGAAAGCTAACAATAAGAAAATCACAAACTTGTGATGGGTTAAACGGTGTTGGGTTCCCCAGTAGGAAAAGTTAATAGACAACATTTTTGTTTTATGTTACTTTTTATTGAGGAATTTATTCATAAGGAAGCATAATCACTTATCATGTTGACTTTCAACTTTTACTAGATTCCTTAGTCAAACTCACATTTTTTCCAAAAGACGAGTATTTAGGGAGACTTGTTCGCATTAAGAGTACTATAATCAAATTCTAGAGAATCACCTAATCCCCAAAAGAGAACTATATTCATCCCATGTATTTAGGGTTTAACCAAAACCAAAACCAAAAAGGTTAGTACAAGATCAGATAATCCAGAAAAGGATAGCCCCTTATAAAAAGAAAATCTATTCTTAATCTCCAAAATTTGTCCAACAAAACCCAAAGTTCAACGAGGACCATCCGATAAACAATTTTTCCATAAAATTCTTCAAAGTAAACCAATATAATATTGAAACCCAAATATTTGAAGGATTTAGTCACATAGTCTTCCAAGATAAATCGTAACATTTATCTCCAAACAACATCAGTTGCTCCTAAAGTCTCCCATTGAAAAGTAATTATCCTAATCACATATCCTCCAAAATCAACTTACTCTTAATTCATAAAATCATATAACTAAAAAGAATCAGTCAAACTAACCATGGAATTCACGTAGTCCAGTGGTAGGCGATAAATACCAGTCGCACTTTGGTTGTGGGTTCGATTCCCGCAGTATTGTCCGACGCGACGGGTTGTCACACGGTCTGCGTGTTGTCCTTTTTCCAAAACTATATAATTCTCAAATCATTACCCAAAAAGGGATAAAATCATCAAAAATAACCATAACATAATTTAACCTCAATTTTATCTCATGCCTTTCACTTCAATCATAACATATGGTAACCCATAATTACCTCAGAAGTAAGGATCATATAAACCCAAATGGTTCTTTATAACTATGTCCACAAAAGAAAAGATAACTATTACTTGAATAAAATTTTCCTATATTAAACATCATGGTTACACATAATATAAATAGTCTTCTAATGTAACCCCATCATCAAAAGAGACTTAATACTCTTAAGAATTTCACCCTAACTCTTGAAGCCCTTATATGTTGACATCTTACTCATTCATCATTCTTCATGATCCATTATCCATTCCTTTCCAACTTATTCCGAAATACCTCTTTCCTACAATCAAAATCATGAATCATATCCTAAGATTCCAAAATAAGAAAACAATAGTCATGAAATAGTACATACATTTCATTGGTCACTGTTAGTTTCTTCATCCTCAATCGGAATGGCATTAGGTATTGGTAAACGAATATTGGTACACTCTTGGTGACCCCATTCACGAAACTTCTTCATAGGACATGTGTTTGCATAATGACCATGCACACCACATTTAAAACATTCAATTGATCCCTCAGAAATAACTTCTTTCCCTTTCCTCGAGTCAACTGGATGCTTCCTTTTTCCATGGAAGGTTCTTGCTTTATGACCTTCATTTCCACATCTATAGCATATTTCTGTCCCTTTGAAACATTTTCCTTGGTGTTTCTTTCCACATCTTTGACACATAGGTTTTTGAACACACTTACCTTTATGATTATTACCTATACTTCCGTAGGGATTTTTTTCTTGCATATATGATGCCTTAGAGAAATCTCCAAGGTTTAGGTGGTCAATCATGACTCCAGATAGTTGGTTGAGGATAATCAAAAGAGTTCCCATTGCAGCTCCCATATCATTCAGTTGCTTGCTCAAAAAACTGTCACAGTTTCCTTTACATCCACTATTACTTTGGTGCCTGCTAGATCCAGCCATTTACTAAAACCAAAAAGGTCAGTGTGAGTATATCAACAAAACCATCATGTACTAATGAGTAAGATAGACAATAAGATATACTTACTCATTCACTTTATCTAAAACTAAGACTCTTTCTGAAATCCTAACCATTATGGTAATTGTCAATTATGCTTAAAGAATACCCTAACCTCTAAAGTTATCTAAACCGACCTTTGATACCAAATATAAGGCCCCAACCTTAAACCTTACTTAAACTTGAGTTATTAAAAGATTACACATTGAGGATCTTTTCAGGTTTAGAGTTTTAGAGAATTAGATCATGAAACTTTCATTACATTCCACATTTAAACAAGGTGGTTACATAAAAGACAATATTCATTCTTCCCTTCAATGGAAACCTATTTAAAATAAAACACGGATTCTTTCTTGATACATCCTTGACACTATCGTCACATCATGTACCTTTCCCTTGACCTGTGAAAAGCATTTCAAAAACTTGGGATGAGCATAAAAAGCTCAGTAAGGGTTATAAAAATATGGAAAGGAAACATGAGTTCATATATACATAAGAATGAAATCATTCTTTACCCATAAAACATAGGCATATCAAATCATGAATAAATCATAGAAAACATAAGACATAAAGGTAACTTGAGGCATTCATAACATTCTTACGTAGGGAGTAACCCTCTTGGTTACGTTTGGAATACCCATCACAGTATATTCCCTAAATCTCTTCGGAGAAACCTTAACGTTTCACTCCTTCGCGTTACCCAATGCATTGGAGAGCTATAACGGGCTCACCCGCCCTTAGTTTATCACAGAACCACCCGTTCTTCATAACAATGCCCAAGGACCATAACATAATCGTATCACATAAAACATGCTTAAAGGAAACATAGCATTTCCACATTTCAATCACAATATAACATTTTAGTATATTGAAATAATGAATCCATTCAAAAAGAAACCATTTCCAAAACCATTTAAAACATTTCATAAAGAGATTTTTGAATCAAAGTGTCCCATACCACCTTGAAGCTTAAAATTTTAAACCCTTAATATCCATATAAATAAATCCTTAAAACCATTTTTAAAACATGGATATTAATAAGAAAAAATAATTAAAACATTTTAAACAATATATTGGTTAAAGGGGTTTTACCAAAATTAGAGACACTTGAATACAATAATTGAGGAATAAAATTTAGTCAGAACTTTATAATATCATGAGAATAAATGGATTCATGATATAATACTCCAAAGGACAGTATATACACAATATAAGAGTGAATTGGTGCATAACAACAATGAACCCTCAATAGAAATGTAAAATGTGATGAAATCCCTTATAGAGAAGGTATCCTTAAAATAAGGACAAATAAATATCAAAAATATGTGTGACAAAAATAAATACACCCAATATAAGTGGATATTAAGTGTAAAACAATAAAAAGTCATTCACACATATTCAATGGATGACATATTCAATGACTACATGTTGAACCCAAAGAAATCGAAATTGGGTTAAAAAGTTCCCTTGACAGCCTAACGGCATCACATCAAAATGAGTTGATGAGAGATAAAAAGTGTATCTCATCACTTGGACATAAAATTTACATCAATAAGGATATATGAGAACATATCCCAACATAACAATATGTAAATTAAAAGACCCAACAAAAGAAGTCTTTTAAAAAAAGAGGAGGGTGAAAGGTTCCCTTACCGACTTGGGTATCTTTCAAAACATACACCCCATGAAAGAAGGACAATAGATCATTGATGTAAATACTCATAAACGAAAGTATATTACACAAAGAGTATAATAATGGGAAGTACATACACCACTCAATGGAATTTTTGGAAAATGTAGCATAAATCTCACGAGAATAAAAGTGAGATGAAAAATCCCTTACGAAAACTCGGCAGCCTAACGGCGCCACATAAAACTTCCGAATATGGATTGATGAGATCAAATAGAGTATCCCATAATATTACAATAGAATTTACAGAAAGTGGAATATAAAAGAAAATTCCTCAACATTTCAAGGAGGAGTTTAAAAGAAGTGACATAAAGGAGAGTACTTAAAAAGAAAGAGAGAGGTTAGATCTCTTACGAAAGTTCGGCAGCCTAACGGCACCACTCAAAACTTCCAAAATGGATTGATGAGAGAGAATATGGTCTCTCATCACATGAACATAAAAATTACAGTAAATGCAATATAAAATAACATCCAAATCATAAGAAAGATGAGCTTAAAATAAATGACATAAAAGAGTGTACTTAAAAAGAAAGAGAGTTGTAGGATCCCTTACCTCGGGTCTGACTTGACTCGATCGTTCTTTAATCTCCTGAATAATAAACTTGAGTTAATTTAGAATTCCTTAAGAACCTTTTTCAAGTTCATTATTACTTTTATATCACTTATTACCATGTCATAAACATTATGTAATCATTTAAGTTAATAATATTTGTTTTTCCGATATTTGGTTCTTAAGTCGAAAGTGGACTTCTTACAATTACATGTTGTTCGTGTGGCCAAATGTTTATTAAATCCAGAATTGTATTCATTATGTAGATATCATATATGTAATATATATCCAGTACATTCATGCATTTATAACATTACATAATCATTTAGAGGTAAGAAATGAAATGCACCGTTCATGGAGACGGTAAGCCGTACGTACGCATGAACGCTACTTTCATTTCTATTTAGTATTTTATTTAATGGAATAATAATGATATAAAGGTATATTATAATTCCAGTATAATATCATATATAATATCATATATAATATCATATTTCCATCCTTTATACATCCCACATATGGTATTTAACGAATCAAATCACTTTGAGGGGGCGGTAGTCCACACTTCCTTAAATGAAGATATCGCGTATACCCATAATGGAAGTCATAAAGGTTAGACAAAAATGAAAAATACAGAAGAATAAATAAAACATAAACATATTATATATCATATATAAAAATAGTGACATCATAATGGCCACCTTTGAAGGTGTTAAATGAGTATTGAACAATCATCGTTTCGGGAGGCAGAATTTCACCATCCACGGAAACCGTATGTTCTTTAACCATTTGATGTAGTTGTGTGAGAGTGTAGCTCGAATAAATCTTATAACAACATCCTAGTATATTGAAGATACTGGTGTTGTTTCAAAAGAAGTAAATAAAAAGAGTTTAGGGGGTTGTAGAAGCAAAATAAAACAAATGAACATGAGAGAATGAATTACCTTTAAAAGTGTAACTGTTTTTGATTTGAGCCTAAAGGCTTCCTTTGAAAGGATTCTGTCCAAAGGGAATCCTCTAGGATGAGGAGAGGGATGTGGAGAGAGTAAATGGGCAGGGTTTGGCCGAGACAAAGGCTTGAGGAGTGTGTTAAATAAGGTAGAGGTGGGGGCCTTTTATAAGAGGATAGGAGGGGCACTTTTGGAAAGTAAAGAAATATTACTTTATTTGAAAATGTTTTTCGGTTTCAAAAGGTCCCACATTGATATAATTCGTAGATAAGGTGATAAGGCTTCGAAATCCACTCATCCAATAAGTTTTGGACATGTGTAGTTCATGGATTTTACATTATCTTTCCATTTTATTTAAATCGTCAAATAATGATGTCATCGCTGCATCATTATTATGTCATAAATAATTTAATTTATTTAATGTCTAAAAATTATAAAAAAAATACAATGATGTAGGAAGGTTTTTAGATTTCCAATTAATATTTATAATAAAAAAGATGACTTGTATAACCCCACTTAAAAATTGTTTTAGTAAAACATATCATGTTTGTGTCAATTTTACTTTTACATTAAATAAAATGTTATTTATGTCATTTCCCAACCAAATTGGATCCATGGGGTCCCCAAGTTGACCCATGGCTTGTCTTGGTCGGACATGATACAACCAATGAGGGTAAGACATGTGTCAAGCTCATCTCATTTTATTAAAGCATTATTTTTACCTTAAACTACACTAATTACCACTAATCGCGATTAAAAACTTAATAAGTTACTATTCACCAAAAAATTATTTTAATCTCATTGAACCACATTTTACTTCTTAATGACAACCATGTATGTCGGATTTTTGAAAATCAAAAGACAATGATGGCAAAATTTCATTTAAACGGAAAATCAGTTTTTATAAGTACCACTTAGTGGTTTCACTATTCATCAAAAATTGAAGTTTTTCAAAAAAATCCCAAAAATTCACCCTAAGCTATATTTGATATTCTGAATTCAAAAATGAAGTCCGTTTTAAAAAATTCAAAACATATAAGTCACATTAATTAATTTAATAATTAATTCCCGCTTTCAGGACAAATAGCGTGTTTTATGAAACAATAAGTATCAAAAGATTGACACTAGTTTAAGTCTGATTTCAAAGTGAAATTGATTCCAACGACCACTATTGGATTTAATGGTAAAAATATTTTCTAATTTCACTTTAAAACCAATTCAAAATATAATCTAATCATATAAATAAATTAGATTAAAAAGTGGTTTTTAATTAAAATACAACATTTTACACTATTCATTAAAAAAAAGAACTTTATCGGAAAGATACCAAAAATTTACACAAAGTAAATTTTGATGTCCCGATTCTTAATAAGAGTTTTATTTGGTCCAAAATAATGTTTAAGAGTGAACAAAACTATATTTAATGACGGTTCTCCATCAAAAGGTGATAAGTGAACCTTTAGTGAAAACTAGGGCATATACGCCTAAAATTGAATTCTTTCCGTATTTTAAGCCTTTATCTTTTATTGTATAAATTTAAAAATATTTAAGAACATATATAATCATATTTTAGTTATTTCTATCCATTCCCTCCATTACAACGGATACATGTTAATTACCATTTAAAATAATATTTTTTTAGAGTGCAACGTAAGATTCCCAAGAAACTCGTTGTAACGTGTTGGGTACGCCATCGAGCATAGCGTCCCCTTTAAAGTCATATTAATATTTTATTCACAAATATGGATAAATATGAAAATGTCATATTCCTTATTTACCTGGGGTGTTACATGATGGGAATTACTTATTAAAATTTTTATATATTTAAATTTTAATGATAAAATAGAAACCAATTATTGTAATTATGATATAATATGATATCAAGGTGTTGAAAAATTCCCATTTAGTGGATGTAGATTGGTATTGTTGGACAAAAAAAATTTCATACCCATGTTATTTTGCTATGACATCAGTGATAAAATTACTTCTAATCATTAATATGGTGATATGATTTATAAGATGGGATGAACTAAAAAAGGTATTATTAGAATATTATTTAATATGTGGTCCATGTTTCTAAACTATGAAATTGAGATATGTTTCCTTTTTGGGACTCATTTTTAATTAATTTTGTTTACTATAAGTCATTGATATAATATTTATTATAACGATGATACAGTCTACTAATATAAATATTTAATCATAACACATTCATATAACTGAAAACCCATTCTTATAAATTATAATGGGAGTTGTGAAAACTCATTCAACTATATATATAATGTTTTGGTGATTGACCAATCAAATTATAATATATTTTAACTGTAGAGACCCGTAGCCTATTATAAATGGACATTACATTACATTTGCGGAATACTTAATACATAACAAAAACAGACACACAAGGATCGTAATAGTTTAGTGTCTTTGGAAACTCGGAAAAAAATCATCTAATTGTGGTGAAAGATCTTCAACATCTCCCAATAAATATATTCTCCTTTTTTTTTACCTAAAACCTTTCTTTATATCCTGGGGAAAATAAAACATAAAAGGGGTGAGCTCAAATGCTTAGTAAGGGTAAGCATGGATAAAATAAAACATACCATATACATTTGAACTTAAAAACATGATCATAAAGTTTAAACATCAAAATCTTGAGAAATGACATAAAACATGGAAGTACCTAAGGAATAGATCATAATGGAACATAAATCATGATAAAATAGCATGGGAATAAAACATGTAATTATGGAAACCATTAATAACATGATATGATTTCCATAGTAGCCAAGGCATTGCTGCCAAGACCATCTTAGTGGACAAAGTCCCTTTCTGAATCGAGTTCACTCCTCATTCCAGTCCTGTATTACTGAACCAGTTTAACTTTCCGTTCCAGCCATTTCTATCTCATGAGATATAATTATTTATCCAATTCATTGGAGGGATATATAGGTCCCACCCATCTCATAATGAAATCATTCTTACTTGTGCCACAAAATAAACATACATCATTCATAATAACCCAATGAATAAAATGGGTTTCATAAACATCATACCATAATCACATAATTAATATAAAAGAAATTGATATCATTTCATAATAAGAAAAGTAAAACCATGTAAATCATAGAGACATTATACTTTAAACATACACATATGAAATAATTTCATCTTAGATGTAAAAATGGTTTTGATAAAACAGTTGGAATGAATTCTTGCGGAAAATATCATTTCTTCTTCAAAATCAATTTCTTTTCACAAAACTTCTTTCAATTTTAAAAGAAATTGATTTTGTTGAAAATGATAATGAAATCTTTTGGAGGAAGCATCATTAAAATTAGGCTTTATAAAACTGTAAAAATCCGTTCAGGCTGTATAAGTTAAAAAAACAATTTCTTGTACTTTTGTCGGAAAAGTCAACAAGTACCTCGTAAAAGAATGATTCCATACATAACATTTATTAAAAGTCAAAAATGGGTAAAAAGGAAATCAAACATTCATTAAAACTCATTTTTAAAACATGGACATGGATGATAACAATAACCCCATTAAATACTTACGAATAAGAAATCTCGGATAAAAATGAGATTTGAAAAATTATCCCTTACCTTAGGTCCGATATGTTTTTACGTATCCAAACCACCTGTATAATGATTTAAATAATGCCATTGAATTATTAAAGAATCATATTCACTGTTATGATATCATATATGGTTCAATTATGACTTTATATTACCCATTCTTTTCTAAATTAATGTTAAAGTAGCATTTTGGGTAAAATCATCTTATTTATCGTACATGTTTGGACTTGTTGTTCTTGATGTTATTATTACTTATATCATTATTTACTTACTTCAAAAATTTAAATCATGATTTATATATCATATAAATTCATTATATATCCAGAATATACAATCATTTATAATAGTACATAACATATGGAGGTAAGAAATGAAACACACCGTTCATGGAGATGGTAAGCCGTACGTACGCATGAACGCTACTTTCATTTCTATTTCTTATTTTAATGGAATTATAACAAAATGGTACATAGGTATATTATAATATAATATATAATATCATTAACCACATCCTTTATACATCCCACATAAGGTATTAACGAATCACATCCCTTTGAGGGGGCGATAGTCCGCACTTCCTCAAATGAGATTATCGTATTTACCGACAATGGAAACCATAACGGCTTGATATAATTGGGAAGTAAAGAAGAATAAGGAAATCATAAACATAATATATATTATAAATAAATACAATGCAATCATATTGGACACCATGAGAGGCGGTAGGTGAAAATCGAACAATCATCATTTCGTGAGGTGTTAGTTTTCCATCACAGAAACATTATGTTCTTCATCCATTATATGGAGGTGTGTGTAATTGTACTTCCAATACTTCTAATAAAAACATCCTAGTATATTTAGTATATTTTTTTGTTACAAAATAATGGATTAAAAAGAGTTTAGGGGTTGGATAAGTAGAATAAAATAAAACAACTTTAGAGAAACTGTTACCTTTAATTTTGGTAACTTCATTTGCATTGAACCAAAAGGACTTCTTGGAGAGTATTTTGCCAAATGTAAGGCTTGAAGGGGTATGAGAGGGATGTAGGGAGCTTAGTTGGGAAGAGTTTGGTCAAGATAAAAGGCTTGAGAGGTGTGAGTAATTACATAGAAGTGTTCTTCTTTTATAAGGGAGAGGAGGGGATCTTTAGGAAAGTGTGAAAACATTATTTTATTATAAACTTATCTTCGGTTTCAAGAGTTCCAAAACACATTAATGTCGAAGATAAGATGACACATATTCAAAATAAAATAATCCAATTGGAATTGGATAGGTTTTGGATGGTATTTTAATTATTTTAATCTTATTTATTTAAATCATTTATTAATGAGGTAAACACTACATCATTATTGTGTCATGAATAATTTAATTCATTTGATGTATAAAAATTATGAAACAAATACCCTAATGTAGGAAAGCTTTTTAGCTTTCCAAATAATATTTATAATAGAAAATATAACTTATATAAGAACTTATAAAAATTAATTACTACACGATTTTTGTTAAAGTCAATTTTGTCTTTACATTAAGGTAATTAATCCAAATTGTCACTTTCACTACCAAGTGGCTCATTGGGGTCCCAAAATCGGCCCAAGGATGCCCATGGTCGGCCAATACTCATCCAATAAAGTTAGGACATGTTTCAAAGTAATTTTGAATTATTATAATATTATTTTAACATTGAATTACCCTATTTACCTTTAACCACAGTAAATAAAAATTACCGTTGTTATTATTCATAATGCCCAAAAATAAAAAGTAGCTTATTGACATAATTTAGTCCCACTGATTCCAAATATTGAATCCATTTTTCCAAATTCAATTCAAAAAAGGTGAAGAAATTAAATTAAAATTAATCCTATTGTCGAAAGAAAACGGGTTTTTGTTTAAAACATTGCAAAAGATTGAATTGATTTAACCTAAGAATTCAAGGTAAAATCAATGTTAATGACATACATTATATTAAATGGTAAAAATATATTCAATTTATAATTTAAAACCATTCAATAATATAATTTAACCACATAAATTATTATGATGAAAAAATTTGTTTTCAATTAAAATATAGCGTGTTTTTACTATTCATTAAAATATGAAAGTTATCAGAAAAATATCAAAACTTTATCAAATGTAAATTTTTATATCCTAATTCAAAATAAGATTTCTATTCTGTCAAATTTAACTTATAAACATGTCAAAACTATATTTAATGTGGGTGCACCATCAAAAGGCGGCAAAACTGCATTTTTTTAAAAATACTTATTTTACCCGAAAAATCTATTTTGTTCTCATACCATGTTCTAGAAAATATGTAAGATTAATAATAATTGAAAATTTAGTTAATACTATTCATAACAGCTTGTTCATAATAATAATATATCATTGTTTAGTAAAACTCGGTATTGCGTACAACACACGCTATCGAGGAAGGTCGCGATTGCGTGTAATGCAAGCCAAGTCAGGGTTACGTGTTGCGCAAGAATCCTCCGTTGTTTTGTATAACAGAATCCAACCGTATTTTATTTATACACTGAATGTATATATATATATATATATAAACACACTCAATGTTGCATATAATGATTATTTTATAATGAACTTAAAATTGTGTGTAACATCATCCAAGAATAGAATTGCGTATACTGGAAGCTAATAATGTGTTGCGTATAGTACAAGCTAAACTGGGTGTGGTGTATAATAGAAGACATAAATGAAATAAAAAGAATATTTTTCATAAAACCTCGGGGTGTTACATTAATTATATCCAATTCACTTTTACTGATATGTTTATGGTGATAACCTATTCACCAATGACTGTTATTAGAGTTGTAATGACCCATTCTTCCATAGTTATTATATTATCATAATGAACTATTATCATTATTATGGTTTTCATTGGCAACATATTCAGATAATTGTGTATGTTTTGAGGAAAATCATTCACACATAATTAATTTTGGTGATGGAGCATTAAGCTTTTAATTGATTATGGTGATGAGACCCTTTTTAGGGAAAAATTAAAGAGGATGTATCCCTTCACCGGACTCACAACTCTACTATGAACAATTTGCATTAATGATCCCCATATGATAGAATTTAGAGACTCTGTGTAAATTAGATGCACTTGGTAATAATTTCACATTAATAAAAATATTAAAATAAAGCATAAGAAACTGTAGTGAATCGTGAAAAAAAAATACTATGTTAATTGCAATACCATGAATTAAAATAATGATATACATGATACTTAAAAAATACATTTAATAAATAAACAAAATAAATATCAACAATGATACATAACAATTAACATGGAATATTCTCATAGGAAACATAACAATACATATAACTAAACCTGAATATAATAAATTATTACCATTAATATATATATATATATATATATATTCAATAGAAGATGAATAAAACCATCACACAATGTGGAATTTGATGATAAAAAATCATCAATAAAAGGACATAAAATAAAATAATCACAACATCATCACTATATGACCCACTAGTATCATGACACACTGAAAACAAAAACAAAATAAATGATCAAAAAAAAATTATTGATAAAAACGTAGGGACCTAATATAAAATTTAAGTGTCTCATTAACAAATATAATAGTATGTACACATGGTGTGACAGAAAATTTCATTGTAAGATTCCACCATAGAATTTAAAAAATATATTTTATAATGAATTATAAAATTATAATTTGAGAACAAATGGTAATAGGTTTTACTAATGATCATGTCTAAAAAACATTAATTATTTTTAATCACATTATTATATAAAAAAAATCGTAAAAAATTTACGAAAAAGCGATTCCCATGAATCAAAAATCAATATTTTTAATAAAAAAATAATATACTTCCATTAAATGATCAGTAAAACAATTAAAATAAATTTTTTCCCCTGATAATTACCAAACACCTTTTCCACCTTGTTGATAATAATTTTTGAACAATATTTTTAATATCATACCACTTTTCTAAAAAATAATGACCCCCTCCTATGGAAGTTATCACATGTTTTTCAAAAATAAATGAAAAAATCCAATGTTCAAAATTAAAATGTCATGGTAAAAATTATTATTAATGGGAAATTAATATAATAGTTAAAATGTGATCCACACCCAATAAATGTATAGGGTATCAAAAAAGTAAAGGGATCCATGGAAATAACAATATCATACCGAACTCCATATATAGTAACATTATAATATTTCATATATACGCAAGAGAATAAATATTTTGGTATGATCCCAAAGTTTTAATAGGTCATGTAATCCATCTCCCATAGACTTATTAGGTAATAAAAATTATCCATATTTGTCTAATAGATTAATGTAATCTATTATAGACTAAATTGAATCCCTCTCAAGGATACCAGGGTTACCATGTACATAGACATGGGTGGTGAAAGAAATAAATGATCATTCGATCATCTTGTAAATAAATAATATAACATTTTAAACACACCTTATGTCTCCCATAATAACTTCTCAAGAAACTACCCCACATTACCAAATTAATTGTGATTATACACAAAACATTCCATACTTGGATTCAATCCGTAATATTATTACCAATTAAATGTGTTTATTTAAGGGTATCATATTATTTTAATGAAAATTTAATATATTTATAAAGGGGTAAAAAAATTGAAAGGAAGTTATTCTAATTTACATAAATTGAAATATCTTATTTAAACCCCTTTTAAAATTAAATCCATAAAACACACATAAAAACCCATCTAAAAATATACTGATTTACAAAGAGAATAATTTATAGAAATAGAAAATTTTGACTCTATAAAAAAATTTACTCAAAACCAAAACACTCCCAAACATATAATTGAACTCTTGAAAACATTAATATCACTTAAAAATAAAATTAAATGAGAATAATTCATTTAAAATTTCTATTTCTCTTTAATAATGTAATTTGAAAACTTATAAAACCCGTGGAATGCATGAAATCTAAAATTAAAATGAATATTAGAACAATAATTAAAAAAATTCGAAATGAAAGAAAAACTGTTATGATAAACTCTAAAATTTATTAATTTATATCATATTATTTTATATGTTTATTAGTAATGTTTTACAAAAAAATTAACATTTTATAAAATTTATTATAAATAAATTGAACAAAAAATACCTATTCATTTTGAAACTGGTTGAAAAAATTTATATTAATGTAGAAATATCATCTATGATAAAAAATGTTATCTAAAATCCCGAAATATCCAATTAATAATAATGAATCCTATAATAAACAATAAATTAAATAAACATAGTGGTTACAGTTCTTGGGGAAAATAAAATCAAGGGAAGGGAGTGTTGGATGAATTGAGAAGAAGGTTGTGGGGGTTAAAAGAGACCACTTTAATGAATGAAAAGAAATAAATGGATTAGAATAATGATATAAAAGCGGAATAAAGGGGAGGATATCACTTCTCATACCCATGGGTTGGGTATATAAGAGGGTTTGTGGGATGTATTATTACAAAAATTTGACTCTGATGAAATCAACGTTATACTTTATAGAATTTATGTAATGCCCCCATGTTTTAGATTCACTGTTATGGAAAACATATAAAAACATTTTCTAACACACTGGTTTATGTTTTAACTCCATACATGGTTTGGAATCATACTAACCTATATCATTTTTCAAATTATGTGGTCCAACTCTTAAATGTCGTCAATAGTAACTTGGTTACCTATATTCTTGACATTTTTTGATGAAACATTTTTTATCATGAAAAACAATATATTAAAAGATGAAATACTTATCATGTTTAACATGAATGGGTTTTAGTGATAGTGTGATTGTTTTGAGACTTTTTGAACCAACCCAAATCATAAAATAAAAAAATTAAAAAATATATATATAAAGGAAAAAAATCAAAAATAACATACATAAATAACAAAAAAATGTGTTTTGTAACAAATCCCACAACCATGAAATTTTCAAACATATGATTAAATATGGACATGGTAAAATGAAATAGTATGATAAATATCAACTCCCTACTATTGGGGGTGTGAGGGATGTGATTAATCAAGTAAGTACAATCTATGTGGGACCCCTAGACCATAAACTATTCAAAAATACAATAGAAAAAATTCTTATTTAACATTGAAAAACGTAAAGAATGATTTAACCCTGAAACATTTGAAACAAATATCTACAATGAATAAGACATAACATAATTTGTGTCAACACAATGAGTTAATCTAAAATGATGAATTTAGTGGCCTAATTTTTTATAAAGAGAGAATAAGCGAAATAACCCTATCCTCTATATCTTAAAATGTGTACAAAATACACAACCAAACAATAATAAAATATAAAAAAATATAATAAATGGTGAATAATTCAAAGTAAATTCCCACGATAAAAATATCATTTCACCCTAACCATTATTATTATAAAACCATAGGGAAAGGAAGAGAAACCTAAAAACATACATCATAAGGGAAAACACATTCATATCCTCGGTACATGAATCTTCATTAAAGGGTATTCATTGGTCAAGAACATGAAACAATATTTCATTGTGATCCTAAAAAAATTAAAACATTGTATACCATATGTTATGCAAATCAACACCCACACTCACATATTACTCATAAACACACGCAAGATTCCTCATGTTTATTTTATCAATAAATCCTTGGGGATAACGCTAAATAAAAATCTATACTCCCTATAAAATTATTTTCAAAAATGTACATTAATTGGGAATTCATATAGAACAATGAAAACAAATACCAAAATAAAATCATATATGGAACTAGATGAATAAACTAATGAAAATATACAACAATCCCAGAAGATTAATAAATTTTTCATGAAAAAATTATATTGAAGGCCATATGAAACAATAATTATTACACTACAAACTACTATTATCATAATTGAATGTAAAAGAGTAATTATAAATTTAAAAAAATATTCAGCCGTCTATCTATGGATCACTATCATTTATTGTTGAACTATTTCAATAGTTTACCCAAATAATGCTTCTATAAAAACACCACCATGAATAATTCGACGATTCATTGGAAATCATCAAGAGTAGAAGAATA
This sequence comes from Viscum album, assembly GCA_963277665.1. Lineage (NCBI taxonomy): Eukaryota > Viridiplantae > Streptophyta > Magnoliopsida > Santalales > Viscaceae > Viscum > Viscum album. The sequence continues at coordinate 1,129,058,705 of OY728131.1, forward strand.
TTTCTACCAATCCATTCAATATTTTTAATGATTCATGAATAGAAATGGGACCACCCATAAAAATAAACATCCTATATAAAATGAATACCTTTCAATAATCCATAATTTATATCCATGAAGACATGATCCAAACCCATTCTTGTCTCATAAATATAATAAATAATTCATAATATATATAATGGAACAAATTCGAGCGTAACATTTAGGATAATAATAAATTCACTATATAAAATCACCTTTAATAAAAACCCATTACAGTAATCCATTATTTTTTAACATATACACTAATTTAAAAAACCATAATAAATCTTTTATATAAAATAAATTACAAGTCAATATATAATCATCCATAATAAAAAATGATCTTAGAAAATTCACATTTCACCTAAAAAAACTTCACATATTTCTTTTTTTATATCATCAATTATTTGGGAAATCATCAACAGTTAAAAAATGAATAAAGAAACCTAGTTCTGAAAACCATCAAAATTGTATAAAAATAAATATACTTATAATTATTTATTTTATTTTATAGAAATTATCTTTTATAAAAAAATTAGAGATATCATAAAATACTCTTTTTGAAATGATCACATACCTAAAAACACTCAATGCAGGAAAAATGCATTTAAAAAAATATGTATCCATTTTTTAAAAAAAAATCCTTGAAGATATAATAAAAAACCTAGAATCACTAAATAAACCACATAAGATATAATTCATTTTTAACAAAATGATCAAATCCTTAATTTTAAATTCTAATAATATTTTATGATATATGAAGTCCACATATAATGATAGATTTAGAATAATTTCATATTTAGTGAAACGCCACATCAATTAAAAAATCATTTTGAATAATATAAATATATCATAAGACCATCAATGATTATTTCAAAATTAACAAAACCACTCAAGTAAACCAAGTTATCTTGTATTCTTAAAAAGAAAACCTAATGAAAATTATGACTATGTTTAACCTTGTACCATGGTTCTATGTGACACATGAAAATCATATAATAGTTTCTGAATCATTTCTAAAAAATAATATAATGATTTCCCAAGGTTTTTCATTTCATGAAAGAAAATTTTTTACTTCTTATTAATTTTATAATATAATGAAAAAACCACAAATAACTCATAAAGAAGATGAATAAATGATAATAGGAATCAAAATAGAGAAATATCATACATGAAAACAATATGAAAGAAAAAATAAAAATCAAATTACAACTACAAAATATAACAAAAAACTCATAGAAAATGGAGTTTTTTAATATATTCTCACTCCCACTTATTGAGATCCAAGATTATAATATACGTTATACATAATATTGAAAATAAATATTTACTTCTAAAAGAACTATGATACAAATTAAAAAATATGCTCTTACTTAATACATAATTAATTATACTATGATGACATTGGTCATCATATATTATATTGATCAAATAGTCCATAATGGTGTTATTGATCCACATGAGACAGGAAAATGTTCATGGTTATCATGATAACAAACTAGGGAATTATTTCACCAATATAAAAAATGAATCACATAGATGAAACTAATGAGTGTTTGAAATTAATCATCAATATAATCAATTCTCATGGATACGAATAAATAATTACATAATAAAAAAGATTTCCATACATTTCATCAAACAATAAACATGATTATTGTGACATAATAAATAATAATTACTATTGTACAATATAATCACTTAAATATAGATACTTTATGTTAAATAAATAAAAATTAATTGTGTTCAATAAATTAATATATGTAGTTTATAATACATAAAACCCTTATAACTTGATTAATGGATAACAAAACATCTAAAAATAAACCCCCCCCCCCCCCCCAAAAAAAACCACAACACCATCTCCAAGTGAACTACTAATCTCATAACACATAATATCCTACCAATACTCTAAATGATTTAAATTATTCCTGAGATCACAAAATTGGTAGTTCAAAGAAAACATTAAAGATTCATACACACACATAAACTGGAGTATTTGTAAGATGTGAGTGAAACGTGGAAAATCATAATTCCTCCATGGATTCTATATAATTATATTCATAGTAAACAATGTAATTGATATTTATAAAATTTTATATATCAGAATTTTATATATTGGAAATCATAATGAAAAAAATTTAATAATTCATTCATATCTCACCAAATCAATTGTAAAAAGATTTATAACAATCAATTGTCATTCCACATAAAAAAAATTCGATATAGAAAAATTTAAAATATAATTTTGAATTAAAAACAAATTAAAATCCCAAAAAATAATTTTATATTCTAATGAAAAACCACACATTTAATATTTCACAATTAAAATATCCTTGTATAGATTAGAATACAACAAAAGTTTATATTCCAAGATACACACCCTATAAAAGCATGATTGAAAATGGGTTTAAAGTAAAATAAAAACATAACAATAATAAAATATAAATAGGGTTAGGAAATATGATTTTAAATAATGTATAATGATTAAAACTGAGAAATGTTTCAACAAACCAATCAATGTATTCGAGATACACCAAAAGGAGATGAAATAATCCCCATAAATAATACTAAAATTTATCTAAGTATCAAGAGAAATTTTTTTTCCCAAAATTAGGTGGTTATTATAATAATCATTATAAAATATTAGTTGTGACCCCCAACAACAAAAACCATTATTGAGATGATTTACACTTAATTTATCATGATATTCATGTTTATGTGTTACAAAATGATTTAATTTTTTTTGTATAAATGTGGTGAGACATGATAATTTTCTTGCATAGTTTTAAAAAAGTCATTTTTCATTTATAGATTACAGTTTTATAAACCAACCGAGAAAAATATTTTGTGTCATAGTATTTTCCAATAATATTTTCCACATTGAAAAATAAATCACTAAATCTTGTGGAAAAAAGTGTATCCTAGAAATAATTTGAATCGATCGAATATACCAATCTTACAATAAATATTAACCTGTAAACCTAGTGACTCCTAGAAATCAACTTACATATCCTTCTAATATCCTCCAAATTGATTATATACAATCCCTCTACCCAGTTAAAAGAGGTCTTTGCTTTCCTTTAATAATAAATGATTCTTCAGCCCCAACCTTTAAAAAAACATTCTATAAAGAAGTCAATGAGACTAGGGAAGTCCCATTTATATTTTAAGAAGAATATATTTTATTTATGGGGTCTTTTGTGGATCCATATAGGTCATTTGAGCATCGATGGAATGAAATAAAACGTCATATGGTGGAAGTGATAATTTAAGATAGGTTCTCCAAATGTAGTAGAATTTATTTCTATAATAATTTATTAATTTTGTAATAAGTTATTATTTTATTTATATTTTGATATATTAATGACTGATTATTTGTTTATTGAGAAGAATATTTTGTTCCCACATGATATCCATGAATTTTAAATGTGCCTCCCCCATTTTCAAATGCAGTAAATCGATTCTTATTTACCTTGAACTCCAAATTATTGGATGTTGAACCTTCTAAATAATTTAAAATATGTTATAAATATTTTTGTCATTAATGGTATTTTATAACATTAAATTTGGTTTTATATTTTTATCCTTGTTCATTAAAATTTGTCTTCTATATATACAAAATTTATTTTAGATAATTTTAAGTTATTTTTAAACTGTTGTAGAATATGGTTTCACAACTAAAGGGATTTAATTTATGAATATGAGGACTATTTGGAAAATATAATTAATGTTTCTAATGGAAAATAATTCATTCAAAGAGTCCCCTTTAATTTGTAAATAATAAATTTATCCCTAGAAAATGAATCACCTATTGAATTATATTTCATAGTGAATGATGGTCTATTTATAGATTATTGATCAAGGGTGGTACATTGATTATGGTTTCTTCCTTATGTAACTATATAATTATAATATTTTATGTTTACATTATTATTTTTAATTATTTATTGGAGAAACTAAATTTTTATTCATCATCGAAAACTAAGATTAGATTTTGGTATCTCAGAATGAAAATATGGCAATATTATAGGACCACACTCTAACTATCAACCCTTTAATATATAATTCTACTAGTTTTAGGAATTTCCTAACTATTTTTCTAGGAAGCAAAATGATGGGTGTTATTTTAGTTATATTTCATTAGGAAAGCTTTTTTAAATATTAATTGTTTGTTATGTTCTTGATTTTCCATAAAACTCATAGGTTCCCATGATTATTGGATTCAAATTATGATTTAATAGATATCTATTGATGAAATCATACTGATATATCTATCAATTATTTAATGTTTTATCATTTATTTTATTTTTTAATTATAAATTATCCTCTGAGATATTGTATATTATAATATAATTTCTTTTCAAAAAAAATCTTTCTTCATTTATTTCTAATTAGATTTTATGTTTTTATGGAAAACATTTATGTTTTTATGGAAAACATTTATGTTTTTCCTTTAATGAATTATATATTCCTCTTTATTTAATAATTTTTTCAAATGGACAATGATTTTAAAACATGATAATGAAATAATTTTTATTTTTTTAAAATATAAGAGTCAACTTTATCAATTAATTTCAAATAATAGTGATATTTATTTAGTGTTAATCTTAATAAATAGTGTGTGGTTCATTGGAATTATTACCAAAAAATGTATTACCACACATAATATATATATATATATATAGTTTCGAGGGGATTTTGTGTTGATTTGGGATTAGTGTGTGACATGTAAAGTTATATAGAAATCACAATTTTTTATTTGGGGGTGTTAATATTATTTATCTATCAATATATTCTATTAAATATTTTCTATAAGAGGACATATAAGCCCCTTGCATAAAAAATTAAAATATATTGAGTTATGTCAAGAATTAACATTTAGGAACTATTTGGGTTTAGACCTTTATAGAATTAGGTTTTCACTATTACATTACATCTCAAATATTACAAATTAAACACTATTACTCTTTCAATTTTTTCCCAATAATAAAACATTTTTGTAAAAGATTTTTTTAATTGATAAAAATTATAATGAATTCATCCTTTCTCTTACACTTCCTTACACCCTTATAAAATAGATTTCAAAAAATTTGGATGAGCATAAAAATATCATAAAGAAACATAAAAATAAATTAAAAAAACTCTTCTACTCAAAACATGATAAACCATTCAATGTTCTTTGATAAGATTAAACAAAACATTTTATGATGAAAAACACTCCTCCTTTTTTTCTCAATTAAAAACACTAATACTAATAGCAATAAATTAAAACTCATTTTGGTGAATTAGATCATAATATAAATAAAACCTTTTAAAACACCTTCAAATTGGAATAACCATATGGTTGATATCTAAATTGGACATCTTTAATGGGGATTAACTTTCATATAAGCTATATCAGGCTCACCTGTGAACTATAGTTGTGCTTAACACTTCGTATAAGCTGTTTGGGTATCACCCATGATCTATAATGGGGATCAAACCATTTTATAAGAAATATTAGTCTCATTTGTGTGATATAATGTGTCTTAACACTTAGTATATGATATATCAAGCACACCTATTTCATATAATTCTCATGTACAATTTCCTGAAGAAAACACATTCTTCACAAAACCATTATTCAAAACTCTCCTAATTCCGTATGAAAAAATTTTCCATTTAGAAATAATAAATTTATTTAAACACCCATATTAAATACCCAGATACCAAAATAATGTAATAAGGTATTTATATTCCATTTAAAAGACATTAAGGTAGATAGATGAAGCTAAATATCATATAATGGTTACAGTGGAGGGGAATTCATTGTCACTGTATACATTAAAAAACCTTCCATTTTTATGTTTGTAATGAATTTAAAATGCTTCATATAAAAATATTCCATTTGAAAACATTGAATGAAATTCAAGATAGGCATGCAATTTTCACTATATTAGTTTTATACCAGTATAAATAAATATTAAATTTAATATCATGATGAAAAATATTTAATAATTATATATTTAAACATTCAGGGTGTCCCATACCACTTTGAAAATTTAGATATTAATCTAAATGATTTAATAAATAGAATTATTATAGATATAATATGGATATGAAATTTCATAGTGTCTTCATGTACAATTTATAAAACAATAAAGGTGTATATTATCAAGAAATGTCTCAATGAAAGGAAATTGAGACGATGTCCCTTACATAGGTTTTGACATGTCTCGTTTGTTCATTATCATCTTGAATAATAATCATATGTTAATTTATAAATTACATATAACATTTTTAATTTTAATTAGTCATTTTATATCACTTATTACCATTTTATGACAAATAGTTAATTATTTGAGTTCATATGAGATATTTTGTTGATGTTCGGTCTCTGAGTCACAAATAAAGTGGTTTTGATAAAAATTATCTAGGTGGTCATAAGTACATTATCTCTAGTATATTAATAATGATTTAAATATCTTATATAACCTATATATATATATGTACATATGTATTTATATTAGTCCATAACATTTGTAGATAAGAAATGAAATGAACTGTTTTTGGAGACTGTTGGCCATACATATACATAAATTCTAATTTCATTTCTTTGTCATATTAAAGGAAGGAAAAATAATTTAACCGTTGTAATATTATAAATATTTCATGATACCTATGTTATATATGTTACATAATTTCTTTAACATCATCCTTAACATGTTTTATGTATGCAATTAATGACTAATATCACTTTGAGGGGGTGGTAATCCACATTTCCTGAAATGAAATTATCATATTTACAAATTAAGGATATTATAAAGTTATGTTTCTAAGGAAAATAAATAATAATTGGGAAAATATAAATATAATATATATCCTATATAAACACAATGATTTAATAATGTCCCCCAATGAGAGGTTGTACAATAAAATATAACAATCATCATTTGGTGAGGTAACGGTTCGCCATACACAGAAACAACATGTTCAACATCCATTCGATAAAGGTGTGTGTGTGTGTAGGTAAAAAATATAGAATAAAAACATCATATTATATACAGTATATAGGTTTTTAGAAAATAGTGGAACAAAAAGAGTTTATTGTGGGGATGAAAAAAATGAATGAATTTTTAGAGAAGACCTTACCTCTAAATTTGGTAACTCCATTTGATTTGAGCCAAAAAGATTTATTTAATTTATTACTGCAAAAATTAAGGCATATAAGAGTAAGGGAGGGATTTTGGTAGCTTGTTTGAGTTGAATTTGGATAATACAAGTGGCGTGAGGGGTTTGAGTAAGTGGTTATATGTGGTTGCCTTTTATAAAAGGGATGGGGGCACTTTAGGAATGTCTTGAAATATTTTTTTAATATATATTTTGGAATTATAATAGTTATAAATTGTTAAATATTGAGTTCATGATGATAATGAGTTAAAATAATCTCCACCAATAGTATTTAATCATTTTTTAGGCCACAAAAAATACCTTATCTTTATGCTTTTACCCTTAGTTGAGAACATTAAATCTTACCATGCCTTCTTGTATTTTTATAATATTTGTTTAGTATAGTTACTATAAAATGCCAAGAGAACCAAAAGTGGATCATTAATGACATTTTTAACATTATATAACTCATTTGGACGAATATTATATACTTTGTACTATTATATAATTTAATTAAATAGCTTTTTTATAACTCATATATATCCATTTATACACTATTCTGTAATAGAAAGTTTAAGTCATAAAATCTAGATTAAATAAAACAAAAAGAATTAAATCATCAATCACATGTCACTGTCATCCAAAAAAATTATTTATAGTATAAAAATGTTCAAACTAAATTTATTTTAATATTTATGATAACATTTATTGTAATATTTTATTAATATGGTAACTCTTGCATCCTCATTTTGTGATAAATATATTTTGTTATTTAATTTCTAAAAAATATAAACGAAATACCACGATATATGAAATAATCATAGATTTATAATGAGTATTTATATTTGAATTTATCATTTATATTAACCATATTAATATTGTTTTAGTTAGTTGATACATGTTGATTTATATGTCCATTTTTAAAATAAATATTATAAAACATCATTATCACACACATGTGTCTCCACGGAGTCCTAAAATAGACCCAACGATGCTCATGGTCAGAAATATACCATCCAAAAGGATTATAACATATGTTAGGGTAGTTTCTTATTATTTTTATATTAATTTTTACCATTATTTTCATAATTTATCCTCTAACAATAGAAAATAAAAAAAATACTATAGATACTATCAATAATGTCCAAACAAAGATATCTATTTATAAAATTGGGACATTGTGGTTTCAAATATAAACCATTATCTCTATATTTTCCGGGTCTACTAAAACTCCAGTATCTGAGATGATGTGTCCCATAAAGTGGTCCTCCCATATCTGGTACTATAATAATAAGAGATTACCATAAATCTAGTTCTCTCGGAGTGCATCTATAACAATCTGATGATGAGTGTTGTGATCATCCTCCGACACTGAGTACACTAATATGTCATTAATGAAGACCACCATGAAGCAATCATGGTAAGTTGGGAAGATCATGTTCATGAGTCCCACAAACACTGCCAGAGCATTGGTAATTCCAAAGTTAATCACAATGAACTCATCATGTCCATGCCAGCATTTGAAGGCCATCCTTGGTACATACTCATCTCTTACCCGAAGCTGATGATAGCCTGATCTAAGATCTATCTTCAAAATCCACCAAGCTCCCTTTAGCTGATCGAATATATCATAAATCCTAGGGATTGTATATTGGTTCTTCACAGTCACCTATTTCAGGCACCGATAGTCCACTCAAAGCCCCAATATCCTGTCATCCTTCTTGGAGAACAAAATTAGGACTTCCCATGAAGAAAAAATGGGCCTTATGAACACCGTCCTCTACATGTTCTCTATCTGTACCCTCAAGAAATGAAGCTCCACAAGAGCCATCTGATATTCTGGTTTAGAAATCAGTGTCGTCTCGAGGTACAAGTTGATGTAGTATTCTACATATCAACGAGGAGGTAGTCCCGGAACATCATCAGGAATGACATCCGTATACTCATCCATCTCTACAAGATATATAAGACCCTTCTCATCAACTGATCTGGAGGAAAGGTTATCCCATTGATTAGTGATCGACATAAACCTCTTCCAAGAATGTCTATCCTATGCTAAAAATGTTACTTTATCTCAAGTGAAGGAAAACCATGTCCCATCCTCACAAACACACCACATGTTTCACCTAAAACATTCAATCTGAGCATAGACTATGGATAACTAGCCCATACCCAATGTTACTTCGTAAAGCCTTGACACTGGAACTAGTAGATACCATCTAATGCTCTCACCTCGAAGAGTAAGGTCACCCAGTAGGTACCAGTTTGTAATCATTGAATCCTCTCCCATAAAAGTATCTAATCATAAAGATCGATCAAATGGTTCTATCCGAATCGTCGAGCTTAGAACGAGAGCCATGACAATAATGGGTTGAATGGCACATGTGTCTATTATAAATACATCTATGGTGGAGTAGATATAGAACATACCTTGAATCATTTCTAGAGTGTCATGGTTGTAGGCCTCAGCAGCCTGAAGCTGAGCTCGTCCCAGTCCACCTGCTCACAATGGTCAGGGTGGACCACTTACAGGTGGTGGCGGTATAACCTCAACTAACCACCCTTCATCGAACATCTGATGACTGTCGGTATGGAGGTTCTAGAAGTCACGAGCCATGTGACCCTGCCCACCTCACGAGTAGCCCAATCTGCTCCTCTACAGACCTCCTATGTCCCATGATCTTCCAACCTCTAACCCTACATCCTAGATTTATCCACTAGATGGACTAGCCCGCATGGTCCACGATTTCATCGTTCTACTGCCTACTGCAGATGAATCAACTACGTGTTGTCCAGTGGAGGCCCTCGCTGTCTGTGCCTGCTCATCTTAGAATCCCTCCACCAGAAGTGATTACTCTAGCACTCCAGCACGCATCAATATATTGAAATATTTCTTCAACACTCTAATCTCACATTGGGAACCTTAATCAAATGTCTTGGCCCTGAAGAAAGTGTCTCATACCATATCGGTGGAGTAGCAAGAGAGGTCAGTGAATCATGCTAAGTACTAGGCTACTCTCAAGCATCCCTTCAGTAAGTGTAGGTTCTCTAGAATATGTACATAGCATAGAGTCAATGGTATAATCTCCTCCCTGAATAGGCATTTGATGTCCAACCAGGTGAGGGTCACCTCATCGTGCAACTAGAACGTCAGGCTCCACCATCATCTTGTTGTTCCCAGAAAGAGGCTAGCAACTAGGATCACCATCTGGTCAGATGGAGTCCCATCTTGGAAAAAAACTCTAGCCACAGCCTTGAACCAGTTCTCAGCCGCCCGCGGATCCATATCACATCGAAACCTTAAAGGCCTACACCACTGGAACTCATGCAGTGCACTATGTTGGCATGCACTGTCTGCTAGAGGGCGGGTGTTAACTGCTTCCCTACGGGTAATTTTGATGTTGGTACATAGCCCGATTGTAAAATCATCATAAGAGGGCCCTACGCCAAAGACTCATCACCCGTCATGACATCATGAGGATATCTCACTGGAATCATTGTTGGATGTATACGTGGTGGAATCCTATAAAGAGACATGTTGTCCATGGTCAAAAAGTTATACCTGGTGAGCTGACTCAAAAGATATCAAAAAAATTTTTTTAAAAAAATACACAAAATCAATTTTTCCATTTACCGAGTAAGAAATCAGAATTTAAGGTACTAGTGTATGGATAGGTCGACCTCCACAACAACACTGGACTACCCGAAATAAAAACTTTACTCAATAAACATAACAATATTTCCCCATTGAAATGATCAATGCCTTTGTTCGTTGGAAGAACTGAAAAATATGATACCACTTTTTCACGACCCGTCCCCCAGGTCCCATGCCTTGACTACCCCATGCCCTCCTTCCATAGGCTAGGGGTTTATGAAAATCACTAAAATCCGATATCTCAAAAAAGGAATGGAATTTGTTTTAAAGATATACACACAGAAACTAGGTACATGTCAAAATAAAACAACAATATAGATGTACTGATAGTTAAAGTGAGAACCGAATGTAAAATGGGCTGGTATACTGGATCAACTGAAAATAAAGTACAACAAATATGAAAAATAGCTCCACAGGTCATCCACAGGGATCCTACCTGACGAGTTTGTACAACTCATCCCTGTGGCTCTCCATGTCAACCAGTCGCCTCTATACAACATCAAGTCCTTGCTTCCAAATCACATTAAAAGATGTCTGTGATCTGCATATAAAACAACAATGTGCGGGCGAATCCCATGCATGGGGGAGTATAACAATATCTATTAGGGACACCGAGAACCTTGAAGGTCTCTCAAAATGAAACAAGTAAAAAACACGATGTATGCTCTCAATCACGAAACACAACGAAAAAGACCTCTCACATCTGGTATATGACTTAATGAACATGAATACTAATAATTAGTCATGAATATAAATCATCATATTCTGTTGAGAATTTCTACTTCTTATCCATGAAGAAGTCATTCCATTGTAAATCCATAGAGGGTCATAATTTAATGATCCACATTGGGTAGTATGTCGTCGTTCCACACATGTTTGTAAGATGGTAATCCACCAATGGTCGCTCTATGGATAGTCCTCATTGGGTCACACTACTAATGATCCACAGATGGTCGTAAGTCATCAATCCATATAGGGTCTTGATTCATCGATCCACATAGGGACATGAGTCGATGATCCACAACGGGCCGCTCTAAGGCAGGTCCTCCTTGGGTTGTGCTTATAATGATCCACATTGGGTCATAAGTCACTGATCCACACATGGTCGTAAGTCTCGGATCCACACATGGCCATAATTCATTAATCCCAAAATGTTCATATGTCGGTGATCCACATAGGGTCATATGTTACTAATTACAATCCACAATGGAGAGACACTCTCCACTTGACAGCCAGCAACAGGATTCCCGTACTTGGTGAACATGAGTTCTGTAGATTCTGTTCCTCATGCCACTATTCATTTTTCAACTGCCACAATGTCCCATTAAGATGTAACCCAATGGTCCTCCATATCATAAGGGTTCCAACATAATAGGCAACATATCAATCAGACGCCCGATCAGTATGTTGTAGTCATTATAGTACTGAGGGACCGGTTGGATTCGAGTTTGATCCAACCCGGACATACTCTATCTATCCCTAAAACCCATGTGGAATATCACAAAAGGACCACCTCAAAGAACTCTCCAAGAACATGTTTGGAGGAGGTTCCATGACTTGTTCAGTTCGGCCCATGTCCTCCACAACAGAATTATAACGTGGGGTGAAGTAATAATCATTTTATGATTAAATAAAAACCCCGCAATGAAACCCCGCAATAACCTCCAGCAAAAATGAACGAATCGCAGATGAAACTGTTCGTCGGTTGAACCACATTCTTCATAATATTAAATAAAAAGGAAAAGGAAATCATTTAAAATACGTAATAAAAAACCCCCTACCATGAAGCCATTGGATTCACTGATGGTGAAGGATAATAATCCGTAGTTCGAAGATATTCATTGGTGTTTGTCGATCTTCGAATCGAATCCTCCAATAGTAATTAACGTTCTTCATTCTTCATTGAATAGTCTTTTCCACTGGTGCTTCATCAAGATTTCTCCCATGGGGTTTCATATCTCATGGAAAATGTTTTTTTAATAAAATAAAAATCCCCTATGTTGGGTTTAATTAATATGGTTCATTAACGAATATTAATTATTGATCCTATTAAACACACAGAGTTTGGGGTTCCACAACTAGTATAACATGTCATTTAATGACCTTCTATTAATATACAACCAACTTTGTGGTCCCACCCCCATCGCTCAACAGTTGAAAAAAAAGAAAAAATCTTCTTTAGTTATTTTATAATTTTTTTTCTAAAGTCTACAAAATAACATTTCTGTCTGACTTTTTACGAACAGTGTTATGCATTGCCTAAGAAAATCCCATCACTGTGAATTCAATAGAGCCCTCAGATTTTTAATCCATGTACCTGTTCAAAATTTCGAAAATCTATTTTCCACATTTACTAAACAAACCTTATAAAAGGTTCAAAATTCCATTTTGTGCTCTCCACCCCTCAATATCACGTTTTATAAATTTTCTCAGTCTCGTAATAAGTCAACATAATTAAAAATAATTATACTGAATTTCCGAGGCTTTACATTCCCCTATCCCTTACTACCAATACTAAAAAAATCTCAATATTTATATCTCTAGATGATAAAAAAATTAGAAATATTATTGTGGTGGCAGAAAAGAAGAATGGTATTTGGATATAATAAGCCTAATTATCCTAAAAACATCCATTATCCTATATACACATATGGTTCTTCATTCAGAAGTTCCTTCTAAGAATTAAACATATTTCATCGATCCTTTTTCACCCTATGACAAAAAAAATCATTAGTCTTGAACTACTCTTGAATGGAATAATGTTAAATTTTTAACAAAAGGATTACTCCAACAATGAAACAAGGTAAAAACCTTCAGTTGGTGAATTGTTACAAGATAATGATAATAATAATAAAAGATTTTTAGATAGAGTATATAACCTACATAGTATTATAAAATGATTTAATAAGAAGATATAAAGATAAATGATATTAGGGATAAGACATGAATAAAGAATGTTTACTTCTAATTGAAGTCACAAATGAATTAGATGTTAATATACATTGATATATAGTAAATGTTTAGGTTAATTGTTAGTGTTAATTCACCATATAACATTGTAGAGATACCCCTACTTTATTTAGTCTCCCTTTTAATATTCTAATATTATTTCTTCTTGAATATTTAATCCTTCTTACTTCGTTTGATTAAATTTTTATGATTTTCTTGTTATCATTCAACCAAAAGGAATATAAATTGAAAATAAAAAACAATTTTGAGTTAGATTCATAACCATAAATGACATAATGTACCAAAAAACAGAATAAAATAATTAATTTATCAGAATAATTGGCCACTTTAATAACAACTTTATTCGTAATTTTGATATTCCAAGTTAACTTTTATTACCCATCTGTGCTTACAGATTATGAAACTACCCACTATATTAGATGTTTTCACTCCTCGAGATATACATCATTATTGTTATATCATCATACAACCCCTATTGTTTATACAATAATCAAGAAAAATTTCATGAACCATTAAATTATGATTTTTACTAGCTTTAAAAAATGAACTTGTTTCAGTATCATCATGAAAATTTTAAATTTAGATTATCATGAAATTTAGATAATTTTGATACAAAAGAAGGCATTTATAGGGAGGTTTAAGATGATTTTTTCACTCACATTATGTATTTTTATTCCACTTTAGAAAAAACTTCCTTTAATTCATCTTAGATATCATTATAAAATACTTTTATTACTATTATTATGTAATGAAAAGAATATTATTTTATATATATTCAAATATGTTAGTGAAGTATCATTTTTAAATAGTAAAATTCAATTGGTTACATTTTTTACTTATTAGATTTATATTTATAAACCTACATCCAACAAATTTATATAAACAATATACCTATATGAAATATATATATACTTTTATATCATTTTATTTATCATGATTTAGCTGAGAATTATTTATTTTCACTCTCCCATATTGATTTTAAATATTGATGAAACTACTTATTTTATATCATAGTGGATTGTATATTCGAAACACTAGAATTATTGGTCAATCACTTATTTTTTTTAGATATTTTTCCTAGAACCTTCTATTGACCTGAGAAAATTTACAGAATTCAATAAAATAGTAATACAATTTTTAAGTGAAATTATTTAAAAATTAATTATTATTTATTTTGGAATTCAAATTGATTAATGAATATTTTTAAATTTTAATTTTATTTATATTTTTTTCGTTTGACTTATTACAAATATTTAATGTACTGTATTATTTTCCAATTTCAATATTCCATATCGTAGATGCTTTCAGAACCAATTTGAAATATAAATCATGGTACCCACTTTCTTCACTAATATTCACCATATCTATTTCTACTAAATGTTTTGATTTTAATTTTGTTCATAAATAAAGAAATTTAAAACATATTTAAATTATCCAATAAATATCTTGATAATTTCATACCCATTTTACCTTTCTAACCAAATTACATAGGAAAATATGTTATTTACATAATAAATCTATTCAACAATAATGAACATTATTATCATATGATGATTTATAGTTGGATCCTTATTTTCATGTGTATACTTGAATTATTTATAATGAGGTAAACAAATACGGTGATTGTTTATTTATGGTTTTTATCTTATAATTTAATAAAAATAATGTTAAATTGTGATTATTTTCCATGGTTAGTGAATAAGGCTCAAAATGTTATTTTTACTTTGTCAATATGATTTATATACCATCTAATAAAAATTTATAAGTGGGAAAAAGATAATTTTGAGAAAAAAATCATAAATATTTCATTTTTTCTATTTTTAAAAATTACAATGAAAACCATGAATATTGTATTATTTTTTTATTATAATGAAGTAAAATATGAATTTATATTTAATTAAGAATATTTGAAATTAAATTTTAATAATTAAATAATTATGTAAAATTTTAATATTTTTTGTGGAAATCATTTTGAAATATAAGTCGTCCACCCCAATGAATATAAAAAAACTTAATTGTAAGTTCACATAACACATTCAGTCTTATATAATATTCATTTATTATAAAATCCTTATTTCCATTAAATATGATGAGTTATCCTTAGTTCAATCCTGTAATGTCCTGTGATTTTTAACAAGGTATAAATTACGATGGTTTTCGAACTTTATTGGATTATCTACATGTCGTTTTTAAACTGAGTTCCGGAAAATAATTATGAGTGTTAGAACACATAAAAGTGTTGTTTTTGCACTTGGGAAAGTACTTGATAATTTTCATGGATGTACCAACGAGATATATGTATTTCCCTCAGATCATGAGGTAGTGTTATCAATATAAATAATACATGGATCTACGCATATATAAAAATTACCATAATGGATTACATTGATTGAATAAGAAGAGTTAAATAAGCAAAAGCAAGGGAATTTGGAAATTACGCTCATACTCGATTGTACCTCACATTGGGATGTGCTAGTTCCTTTTTAATGAAACAATGATTGATCATTGCGGATTTGTGTTTATTACCATGATCTGAAAATGATCACTGTAAAGAACACGTATAAATTTTGAAGGATTTATGACATGTTTGATCAAATACGAGGTGATCAATAATACTCATGGGTGGATATTTAATCAAGATATAATTATCAAATTGTAAATAATAAAGATATTCATAATATTTCATTATGTAAATGATATGGACAATATGAGATTCTAGTGATCCCATTTAGGAATACATAATTACTTTAATATCATCGTTTATTTGAGTAATAGAGTCCTTATAAACTACCTTGAAAAAATTATTGCAGTCTTTATTAAGGATATTATCATATCCTCTCATATCAAAGAGGAACATGATGAAAATTTATGAATTTTTATTGAGAAAATAATGAAGGACAAGTTGTATTCTATGATCAAATAGTGTAACTTCTTTATGTAGCAAGTCAAATTCTCAGGCCTTGTGATCAAATGTGAGAGAATTTTTTTGGACCCTTAAAAAACAAAGGCAATTGGGTAATGAACCAGAAAAATACATTTCATGGTAATTCATTGTTTTCACAGAATATATGGGTACAAATAATGTTTTGTTATAAATTTCCCATTATTTTATATCCCACTATACATGTTAACCTAGAAATTGTTAATGTGTCTATGGATGGATGAATTTGAGGAAATATTCATGGAAATAAAGAAGGGTTGAATCTCTATACCTATACTCACACGACCATCATGTATAGTTTTTTTATGATATTCAGTTATTCTTCAAAGAATGGATTGGGATGTGTACTCCTGAAAAATTATAATGTGATAGAATATGCCTCATGGTAGTTTAATATCCATGATAAGAACCACACAATATAATTTATGGAAGTATCATTTATGATTTTTTCATGAAAATATTTGGGCACAACCTCTATGGTGGGATGTGTGACATGTTAACTGATCATATGGATATAAATATTATATTCACAAAAAAGTAACTTGACAAGACTAAAATAACATTGTTATATCTAATCAAGGACTATGATATATCTATTTCAAAAAACCCTTTAAAGGTGAACACATTTACTGATTCTCTTAACAGAAATGATCGTGCTACTATATTAATGATGTGTATTGGGAAAGAACATATCTTCATGGATATTTAATTTGTGGGTTTATAAAAAATAATAGAATGGAATAAATCACAATATTTCCAAATGATTTCCCATCCATTTCTCTTATATGTGATTATATATTCCCAAAGTTATGATCTAGAGTTATAATATAATGTGAATCAGTAATGGAAGGAAAGCTATATGTGATTAACAAATATGATAATGGTGTGATTCAGTTTGAAATGAGGTTGGGGGTAACTTCATCACCTGAGATAATGAAGGATATATTAGATATTGAATATAACTCACCTTTATCCATCCATCAAGGAAGTACCCTTATTAACATGATCAAAGAGCACAGTTCAGGTGGGATGGCATCAAGAATGAGATTGTTATGTATATCAAAAAGTGATTTATATGCCCATAAGATAAAGTATAATTACGTAATTACACGAGTATGATGAAAACATTTCATATACCCATGTGGAAATGGGATAATGTCACTATGAAATTTTTCCCTGGTCTCCTTAAGACATATAAAGGAAACAATGCTACGTGTATTGTATGGTATCAACACAACAAGACTGTTGAAATTATAATTATTTGTGACTATTTATCTATTAACCTCAATATATGAAATATAAAAATGATTTTGGGAGGTTCTACATGGTACCACATTCGAGAGTATCTCATCATGATCCAATATAGAATTATCTAGTCAAGATAAGTCTTCGACATTCATTGATTACTTAACTAAATTTTTGAACGTCTTATCAAAACAAAAATAATTTCTAATTTGATAGGACTCTTTATATTTTTGATGAAATACTAAGATCTTACTTCATGAAATTTGAATTGGGGGGGATTAGTATATCCCATTGGTTGAGTTATAATACAAAAACAACTACTAATTGAGTTTATATAAGGATCTATATGAATATCTATTTGGAAGTAAATGAACAATTCAATGATTTTGTTTTTAAGATGGTGAATGAAAGATATAAGGGCATAATCCTACGAAATAGATGACAGAGAATTGTCATGCCTATAAAAAACACATAAATACGGACAGAGTCGGAAAAATAGAAATTCTAACAACTGTTGAAAGGATTAATAGTTTGAATTTAGAGAAAAAAATTTACATTATATATCACTTTGAAATAGAGTCATGTGTTTTAGAATGAAATTTATGATTTTATGAGGGTACATTGGATCCATTGAGGTTACTAGTCACATTGAAGCATTGGCCTATCATCATTCACTTCCACTATGTATGAATCAAGTTCATTAGGTGTTCCACGTATCACTTTTGTGGATCTACATACCATATCCACAAATATATTTAACATGGAGTAGTTAAAACTAGAGAACAATATCTCATATGAGGAGAAGCTATTAATGATATTGGGAGAAAGATACATAGTCCAAACCCATAAATAAAAATATAACTTTAAATTTGTTTGGACAAACCTTCAATATTAATACGCAAAATGGGAACGTGATGAAGTAATGAAGTATAAGTACAGTCACCTGTATTCACCATAATATGTAATTTGTTTTCAAGGGAGAAATTTCAAAAGGGGGAAGAATTTAATGACCCATGATTCTATAAATTGACTTTACATTCATATATTTATGTTATAAAACACATACATCTCATAAATATCTTTATAAAAACAACATTATCATAAATTAAAAATGAAATATGAGATATTTATTGAAATTAAGAAACCAGTTTAGATGGAATAATATCCACAATGTTAGAATATTAATATTAAAATTAGGAATTATAATTTATCCAATAGACAATAAAAATCACCTATGAATATATAAATAATAATTATTCATCATATAATCGAAAATATTATATAATTATACCATTGTATTAGTAAATAGAGGTTTGAAAAATGATAAATTAAGTGTTGGTATTTATTTGAAAAATAAAATTTTATATACTATTTTATAATTAAGAAAATGAATAATTTTTTTAAATTTTATAGATTTATTAAATAGAATTTTGATATATAATAATTATATAAATCTTTAAAGAGAACATAATTAATTTTTCTTAATGACATAAAATCATTTATAATATCAGAGTTTGTATTTTTTGAATGATTAATGATTTTAATTAAAAATGAAAATTATCATATGTTAAAAATTATTTTAAAAAATTTGTGTGCACTTTGGTATAATTAGTAATGAAAAATTGTTTGGGTGATTTATTTTCTAATGTAGTTTAATATTTAGTGAATATTTTGAAAGATGATAATCCAAAAAATTAGAAAAATAAATGAATTTTTTAAAAATTATTGATATATGGATGAAGTAAGATCCATTATATCAAACTATCTGTATCCCTGTAATATATTTAGTCAACATAATAATCTATATATATATACATGAAATGAAATAATAATCACATTAATAAACTATCCCAGAAACACCCCTTTGCACCCCAATAAATACTACCCCTGCAACCTCTTCTCCTCACACATATAAGACCTACACAATATCAAAAAACTTCCTAATTTCCATCCCATTGAAATTTAAAACTTCTATGGGATTTTTGTTTAAAAAAATTCCAAACCTATGTTCCATAAGGAGGTTCTGAGGAGGAAAAAAATGAAGTGGTGAAATCTACAACCCCTCTCTTTATTTTTTTTCATATAATCTTCTAACCACCCTAATAAAAAGTATCAAGATAACTAAATTATATTATATATAATACAATTTTATAATATCAATGGATTAATCATCAGCAATACAATACCTGTATAGTTTTAATCTAAAAATTATTACATCGCATGTGACATGCCAATTCACCACCTCTGTGGGTGTCATATTTTTTTCCATTACCACCTTCATGGAAGGTCATAAATCCATCATTATGGTTAAATAAAAATTAAATAGTCACATTAAAAGGTTAATAATGTGTTGAAACCTATATATAAATATGATATTTAGTAAACCTATTCATAATCATTATGGTCGTAAAAATCGCCAAACAAATTATTACCCATTCAAAAAAAAATTATCTTATGAATGGTTTAATAAATCATAAAATAAAATTTTATTTTAGAATATTTAACCTTATGGATATTCATTAACTCTAAATTAGCTAACTTTTGTACAATTTATTCCCATTTTACGAAACACCCCATAATTATACTCGGGGTAACTGACATAAACCAGGAAAATAAAAACTCCCAACGTGACAATACTAAACTCTTAAAATATTAAAAATGTCCATAAATGAACATAATAAAATTATATTAAATAATATACAACAATAGTATTTTTTGAATTTTGCAATTAATTAATATAATTTCATTATCTTTGTTATTATATACATTTTTAAAAGGAATTCGGACATATGATAAGAGAATTCTCAGACCCAACTCCATTTCATTAAGTCTTCACTCTTTCACAAAATTTATTTTATGGATATTTGTTTAATTTTCCTCAAATATAATATAATTACACTTATAATTTTTCTTTTAAGTATGTACATGATTCTAACCTAATTTTACAATAAATTAAATGATTTATGAAGAAAAATATTATTTCTAATTCATATATTGACTCCTCCAAATATTTGTTAATTCTCACACAAGTGTGATTAATATTATTTAATATATGTTAATACTTTTAGAATTTTGGAACACCAATGTAATTTAATGAATGTATGTTTTTTGAAATTGTATTGAATCCCATTTCTTTTCCTTGGCTTATTTTATGAATAATATTGTTATACATTCTATGTGGTTTGAATTATTATTTTAATTTTGTGATGTGATGGGTATGCCTGAAATTATATATCACTATAATGAATTGGTTAATGTTATGTATGTCAGAATATAATTTGTATTAATCATGAACATGATATTATATGTTTTCATAATTATTATGTTATGATTATTCATATATGTTATGTGTAAAAATGTTGTTATCCATGTTCACAACTATGTGTTGTATTTCACCACTAAGACATTATATATTCTCTGTATAAATTGAAACATTCCATGACCCTACCAAATTTTCTCCTATAATGTATATAATGATCTAATTCTTATGTTATGATTATTTAGATTATCCTCAATCATATTATATTACCTCATTTCTATTATTTATTTTATTACATGGATTTTATCCCACAAAATTATTTGATGTATATTCTCAAGTAACTATGTGTCCTAGAGAGAACGTGAGGTTCAATGGGAAAACATGAAGAATTCAAATAAATTATATTTATTATTATTTGTATTTTTATTCATGTGTTTATTTTCCCGATATACTAATCAATGGAATATTGGGGTTTTTAACAGTATTATGTTTTCAATCTTTAAAATTATGTTATTTTGATGAAATAAATTTGTGGCCCCAATATAGTTTTGGTCGAATGTAAATGAATAAGTTAAATGAATCCTGGGAATTGCAACAGAAAAAGTTATCAAGGTATGAAAAATAATTATTTAAATCAATGTGATCTATCATAATATTATAAATTAATTGTAATTAATTTATAATTAGATACAATTATCCATAATGATTTTATAACTAATGAAGAAACTGAGTCACAACAAATTCTGAAACAGATGATGATAATTTGTAATAAAAATGGGTATTGAAGGTGTAGCAATTTAGGGGGAGACATAATAATGTTGTTCTCCCCCATTGGTAGAGTAATACTAAATCGGATGATTTCAAATATTTGAGAATTTTAATCGTGAATGATAATTTCCAAAAACCAATGAATTCAGTGAATATTTGGGGATTGTATATTTAATTGGAGAATAAAGCACAATTTTTCTCAATATGATGATGATTTTTTTCCTATTGAAATATTAGAGATTGAATATTATTCATCATGTGGATTTTCGACAAATAATTTTATCCTTAAAAAATAATGACTCCAAGGAATTAGATTTAGTGGATAATATTTTGTTGAAAAAATAAATTTGTCTTGAAAATGGTTAGTAACATCACTTTTTTGGATTTATTTTTTTAATATGATTATATTCATGGTTTTGAAATTTGAAATTGATATATCTATTCAATAATATCATGAAAAAAGTATTGGTAAATGGTTATCACATTTATATCTGTAATGGAAGAAATTAATGTTTGATTTAATCATTCCTATTTCTTAATGTGAGGATCAATCCTGTAAAATTAGAGAAATTTTATTGTTGAATAATTTATCTCATATAGGTGTCACTGTATTAATGTCTAAAAAATAATAGATTTTCTTTAGATCGTCAATTATGAATGGTAGATAATAAATATTCAAGTTGTGTGCCATAAAAATGTAATGTTTCTGAATTTACTACTATTAAAGGGGAAAATAAATTATTCAAAATGAGAAATTTATATTTAAAGTAAATACATATGGTGACATTAAAAAATCCATCAAATGGAGATGGACAAGTATTTGATTTTTTCCAATAACAATATTCAATTGATGAAAATGATATATAGATTTTGATATTATTATGTTTTCTATAGGTGTAAGAGAAATAAATTCTTTATATTATTATTATTAGTAGGAAATAATTATATTCATATGATGATAATTTATTTTTTCTTATATGTTTTCACGAATTAATTTTTCTTGATATTCATACTATAAAAATGGATCCATTGGAATAACAAACATAATAAATTCAGGTTCCACTAATGAATAATGAGATTATATTATTTTTTTCTGATGTGTGGTGGATAAATTCAAAGATACTATTCTACCAATAGGAATCCTACACATCGAAGTATTTAACATAAGAGAATTATATTGATTTCAGGAAAATTCCATGTAACAACCCGAGATTTTATGATAATTATTATTTTTAATTTCATTGATGTTTTGTGTTGTATGTTACACCAATATTACCTTGCGCTATACGCAAACACCGTATTACCTTGTAGTATACACAACACTATTCTTGGACCATATTACACCCAATTTCGATAGTAGTTATTATATAGAACATTAACTGTATATATATATATTCAATGTATAAATGAAATATGGTTGGATTCTGTTATACGAAACAACGGAGGAGTCTTTCACCACACGCAACCCTGACTTGTCTTACATTACACGCAATCATGGACTTCCTCGATAGCGTGTGTAGTACGAAATACCGGGTTTCACTAAACAATGATATATTGTTATAATATTATTATGGACTATCCGTTATGAATAGTATTAACTACATTTTAAATTTTATAACACTATTATTCATCTTACACATTTTCTAGAATATGGTATGAGAACAAAATAATTTTTTCGTGTAAAATATGTATTTTTCAAAAATTGCAGTTTTCCCGCCTTTTGATGGCGCACTCACCTTAAATATTGTTTTTGACCAGTCTATAAGTTCAATATGACAAAATAAAAAGCTTTATTTGGAATTAGGATATAAAATTTTAATTTGGATAAATTTTTCATATTATTCTGATAACATTCATATTTTTATTGAATAGTAAAAACACACAATATTTTAAATAAAAACAACTTTTTTCATCGCAATAATTTATATTGTTGGATTACATTTTTAATTGGTTTTAATGTTTAATTAGAATATATTTTTACCATTTAATCCAATTTTTTTTCATTGGAATTAATTTCACTTTGAAATTGGATATAAACAGGTATCAATCTTTTGATTGTTTTTGTTTCTTAAAAACATGCTATTTGTTTTGATAATGGGAAATAATTTTAAAATTAATTAATTCCACTTATATGTTTTGAATTTGGAAAAATAGACATCAATTTTGAATTCGGAATATCAAATAATGCTTAGGATGAATTTTTGGTATTTTTCTGAAAAACTTTAATTTTCGATGAATAGAGAAACCACTTAGTGGTAGTTAAAAAACCGACTTTTTCATTTAAATGAAATTTTACCACATATGTGAATTGAATTTAAAAAATCCTAGAGACACAGTTAATATCTAGTACTAAAATGTGGTTCAATGAGATGAAAATAATTTTTGGTGAATAGTAACTTTTTACTTTTATTTACCACGGTTAAAAGTAAATAGGGTAATTAATGGTAAAAATGATATTAATATAGCCCTCAAACATGTCTCAATTCTATAGGATAAGTATAATTATACCAAAAACAACCTTAGGAATAATATATGACCATTTAGTCCCACTTGGATTAGATTAGGACATTTATTATTAATTTATTTAAAGAAGGGTTAAAATTGTTAAAATCAAAGTGTAATAACAAATTAAATTTTTATATAGGGTTATACATAAGATAAATTCCACTATAAATATTAAGTATAAATATAAAAAGATTTCATACATAATTTTATTTTATTTATAATTTTTAGACATTAAGTAATTTTATTTATTTATGACACAATGATGTTGCGCTAATTATCTCATTAATGAAATATTGACATAACTGATGTTATAAATACTCAAATAAATTTAATTTGAGACTTTTTATGAATTAAAATAATTTTATAGGTTATTATAACATGTTAGTATTTATTTAATTAACTTTGTTCATACTAATATTTCTTTTATGATTTTCAAAAAAATCAATTACCAAATAGTGTCAAAATTGACATAAAATAGATCTAAAACAAATATTATATTATTAATTGTTATATTATTCCTAAAAATCTATAGTTCTGAAAAATTAAATATATAAGGTTATATATGTTAATAATAAACAACATGGTGTTAGTTTGGCTTGTTATAATAAGTTTATTAACCTTATAGTGTAAGAAAACAAGAAAATAAGGTAAAAGTAAAATTATTTAACTTAAAGTTAAATCTAAATGATAAGGCTAAAATAGAAACCTAAACTTGTCTAAATTCTATTGGATGAGATTATTTTGACCCATATCCACCTTATCTTATAAATAAATCAATTTGGAGATATTATAAACTGAATATGAATTAATTATAAAACAATATTTTCAGTTTTTACAAAGCTGCCCCTCTCCTCCCTTATAAAACGGGCACCCCTTCCCTCATCTCTTCACAACCATTTGAGCCTTGAAGCTCGGCCAACGCCTGCCCATTTCTCTTTTAATATTTCCTAGCAACATTCTGGAGGTTCTGGTCTTCTCAAAAGACCAACTCTTCTTCCCCATGAGAAGGCTTAAATGAGGTGTGTCGAAGAAGAGGTAATCTCTTCTTTCGATTCTCTCAAGTTTCTTTCTTCTTCAACTTCTTCTTATCTAGTTGTTTCATCATAAAGTAATAACATTAGTATCACTAATATACTTATATGTTAGTATGAATATGAAACAACCCTATTTCACCTTCTATCCAACCTACGGAAAACAAGATCACCACGCGGGCGTACGTATAGAATACCATCTCCACATCGTGGTGTAATAAGTTTTTCCACCGCCACCTTACATAGATGGGTATAATGGTGTAAATAAATAACTATATATGGTTATTTTAAATTGATATTGATTCTGTAATATTATACATACCCTTCAATACACTTCGCCGATCATGGGAATGATATCATCACTCATGCGTACGTAGGGACTACCGTCTCCACGAACGCGATGAGATTCATTTTCCATGAATAACCATTCAAGAATGATTAAAAGTATATATAATGAATAATAATAATAAAGATACTGGATTTATTAAACATATATATATATATATGTCATCTACTTACTTACATTCATGTCAATAAATAAAGGAAAACAGTGTTCATGCGTACGTACGACCTACCATCTCTATGAACGGTGTGTTTCATTTCATTTATCTATATTATATATATATACTGAATATAAATGATATATAAATCATGTTTTACATTATGGAAGTAAGTAAATCATGATAAAAGTTATAATAATATCATGAACAACAAGTCCAAACACGTATGATAAAAGATACATTTTTACCGAAAACACTACTTTAACATGGAATTGACAAATGAACAGGTAATATAAATACCTAAGTGAACCATATACGATATAGAAAAATGAATATGATTCTATAATAATTCATTGAAATTATTTAGATCATTATACAGGAGGTTCGTAAACATACGAAGAATATCAGACATAAGGTAAGGGATAACTATTCTAATCTCGTACTTATCCGAGATTATTTATTCGTAAGTATTTACTGGGGTTATTGTTATCATCCATGTCCATGTTTCCTAAAAATGGTTTCATGTATGTTTAAAGTAATTTTTAACCATTTTTTACTTTTACTACATGGTATGTAAGGAATATTTCTTTTTTTACCAAATGAGGCACTTTTTGGCATTTCTGACAAAAGTACAAGAAGAATGTTATTTTTAACTTATACGACGTGAATGGATTTTTACGATTTCATAACACCTCATTTTTATGAATCTTACTCTACAAGATTTTTTGAATATTTTCAAAAAATACATTTCTTTTAAAATTTAATGGTATTTTCAGAAAAAAAAAACATTTTGAAAAAGAAAGGATATTTTCCTCAAGAAATCATTTCAAATATTTTATCAAAACCATTTTCCAGGTAAGATGACATTATTTCATATGTGTATGTTTCAAGTTTAATGTCTCTATGATTTACAGGGTTTCACTTTTCGTAAGATGAAATGTCAATTTGTTTTATATGGAATATGAGATGATGGGATGATGTTTATGAAACCCATTTTATTCTTTGGGTTATGATGAATGTTTGAAGTTTATTTTTTGGAAAAAGTAAGAATGATTTCATTATGAGATAGGTGGGACCTATAACTCCCTCCAATGCATTGGGTAATGATTTATATCTCATTAATTAGACATGGCTAGAATGGTAAGTTAATCCAGTTCATTCTTACAGGACTGAAACGAGGAGTGAACTCGATTCAGAAAGGGACTTTTTCCACT
Source organism: Viscum album (assembly GCA_963277665.1). Taxonomy (NCBI): domain Eukaryota; kingdom Viridiplantae; phylum Streptophyta; class Magnoliopsida; order Santalales; family Viscaceae; genus Viscum; species Viscum album. Next base: position 1,129,085,966 of record OY728131.1, read on the forward strand.
AAGATGGTCTTGGAAGCAATGCCTTGGCTACTATAGAAATCATATCATGTGATTAATGTTTTTACACAATTACAAGTTTTAATTCCAAGCTATTTTACCATGATTGATGTTCCTTTATGATATATGCCTTACGTACTTCCATGATTTCTGTCTTTACTCAAGATTTTGATGTTTAGCTTTTATGTTCAAGTTCTTGCATTCTAATTTTTATAGATTGTTTTATGTTATCTATGTTTACACTTACGGATCATTTGAGCTCACACTTTTTATGTTTTCCTTTCCCCATGATATAAATAAAGGTTTTAGGTAAGAAAACCAAAAGGGGAAGATCTTTATGGGAGATGTTGAAGATCTTACACCATGATTAGAAGATTTTGTTCCGAGTTTCCAAAGAAACTAAACTAATACGGTCTTTGGGCATCTGTTTTGTCATGTATTAAGTATTCCACAAAAGTAATGTAATGTCCATGTACGTCAAGCTTTGGGTCTCTACAGTTGGTATCAGATCAAAGGTTTATTCAACCTTTGGAAACTACGATGCGAAATCATTAGTGATATCCCTAGAGATATTTCTAAGGTATGTCTAGGGACGTCCCTAAAGTTAAGTATACATATAGGTTATAGTCCTAGAATTGCACTAAATATCTTAGAATTAAACCTAAGATGTTAGATATTGAAGGTACTCCCCCTTCATTATGTTGTTTTCCTAGCATGATTTTTTCCTCTCACACTATTCTTTTTGGGTTTTAGAAAATGGATGGAAACAGGAAGATTCATGATAATGGAGGATATGATGGAATATGGAATGATATTTTTCATGAGCAATAAAATGAAATTGGATCTGGAGTTCCACATATCATTATTAAGCATAATCATAAATCTCATAATATGATCAATAATCTCAACTTTGGTAAGTTTCCTGACACAACTAATTAGAGAAAGATGATGTTTCATGATGATCATAGAGGAAAGAAAGTTCAATTACCCTCATGTAAATCATGTGTGAAGAGGAATCATGTAGAATGATTCAAAGTAACTGTAAGATTGTTTGGGTGCAGAAAATAAGGACACAAATCTTGTAAGTGCAAAGGAAAAGGTTTAGTTAACACTATGGATAAGGATAATGGTATTTCTATGACATCAACAATGATTAGATGTTTTAAATGTGGAATGTCTGGGCATTATGTAAACCAATTCCCTAAGAGAAAATATCATGAAGAGAATTAGCTTGGTCATATGGGTCGTATTTATGTGGATGATGATGAGGAGACTACAAATGATATATGAGATGAAAGAAGTGTTGAAGCTCAGTCAGTTGTTTAAGAAGGTAGTGGAATGATTGTATGTTTGTCAAGAGTTATGTTGTATAGTTAATGGTACAATGGAATAAAGAATCATCTAAGGATTGTTACACTATTGTTTTTCCTAATGTATTTGATAGTATATGTTGAATATTAATGGAAACCATGAAAGGATATTCAGATATTTTTGGAAAGTAGATGATATGCACATAATGAAGGGATAAGAAGATAATTAGATGTTTGATTGTATTCATGACCTCATGACTGATATACGGACTATGTGATACTATGATTTGAGTATATAGATTTTTTGGGATTTCGGTATGTGGAAAGTGTTAAAATTTTACAACATTATTGTTTTCACTAAAGTTCAATGGGTATTCATTCTTCAAGAGAATACATCATTAAGGAATTAACATGTTTTTAATTTGACCAACAATATATATCTTATGATATATGGGGGATAAATGATGGCATTCATGTGATTGTTATGTGGCATTTCAAGTAATCATTTTCTTTATACTTTGAGCTTGGACCAAAGTATTTTAGATAAGCCTAAAGATTGGAATGGATTATGTTAGACATAAGTTATTATTATTTAAAGAGATAACTTTTTTCGATATTATTGATGGGATGTTATAGTAATGTAGTTTTAGAAAAAGGACAACCTGCAGGACGGGCGACAGCCCATCGTGTCGGACATGGATGAGGGAATCGAACCCACAAATGAAGTGTGGCTGGACTTTATCGCATACCAATGGCCTACATGAAGTCCCTGGTTAGTAGAAACTAGTTTTATTTTATTAAGTAGTATGATATATGATATATAAGTTCATTTTTGGAATCGTATATGATTTACCTCACTATAGATGGACTTATGTATATTTGATAACTTTTTCTAACCTTTTTTTTGAAACAGATGTAATGACCCATCATTCTATCACATGATCTGTTGATACTTAACGAATAACAAATTCAACTTCATTTCTTTAAGAGATAAAGTGGAAATTGTTCAATGCACGAACAACAGTGAGATTGTACCAAAATCAAGAAAGTATTTATTCTCATTCAAATTTTTCATCTTTAGGGAAATGATATTGAAAACCAAAAATGTTGTCCTAGTTCTCTTATATCCAATGAATCAGATGGTACCTTAGATCATCACAAATATATGGCTTTGTTATTGATGGTTTTTTCAAATCCATGTTCTCTACAACTCTCCATCAGAACATGATGGTTAGATTTTTCTTCCATATCCATATTTTCACCTCTATTCTCCTATGTGGAAACCCAGTGATTATTTAATTTGGGTAACCGTTACATTTCAGGCTTTATTTTTTAAAGATAGGTTTTGGTATTCCCTTTTTATGATGTGGGTTTATATTAAAGAAACATTCAAGTATTAAACCATTTATAACCCCGACGAATTTCGAGGGAGAAATTCATTTTAAGGGGGGTAGAATGTAACTACCTGAGATTTTATGAGAATTATTCTTTTTAATTTCATTGATGTCTTGTGTTTTACGCAACACCAAGATTACATTGCGCTATACGCAACACCGTATTAGCTTGCAGTGTACGCAACACTATTCTTGGATCAGGTTACACACAATTTCAATAGTAGTTATTCTACGCAACATTAAGTGTGTGTATATATATATATATATTCAATATATAAATGAAATATGGTTGGATTCTGTTATAAGAAACAACGAAGGACTCTTAAACAACACGTAACCCTGACTTGGCTTGCATTACCCGCAATCACGACCTTCCTCGATAGCGTGTGTAGTATGCAATACCATGTTTCACTAAACAATGATATATTGTTATAATATTATTATGGACTAGACGTTATGAATATTATTAACTAAAATTTTGAATTTTAGAAAACTATTATTCATCTTACACATTTTCTAGAATATGGTATGAGAACAAAATAAATGTTTCGTGTAAAATATGTATTTTTAAAAAATTACAGTTTTCCCAACTGTTGATGGCCCACCCACCTTAAATTATGATTTTGACGTGTCTATAAGATAAATTTGCAAAATAAAATTCTTCTTTGGAATCAGGATATTAAAATTTACTTTGGAAATTTTTTTCATATTATTCTGATAACTTTCATATTTTAAGGAATAGTAAAAAGACGATATATTTTAATTAAAAACAACATTTTTCCTCGAAATAATTTATATGGTTATATTATCTTTTTAATATTGTTTTAAAGTGAAATTAGCATATATTTTTTCTATTTAATCCAGTTTTGTTTATTGGAATTAATTTCACTTTGAAATTGGATATAAACAAGTATCAATCTTTTGATTGTTTTTGTTTCTTAAAAACATGCTATTTGTTTTGATAATGGGAACTAATTTTAAAATTAATTAATGTAACTTATTTGTTTTGAATTTGGAAAAATAGAGATAAATTTTGAATTCATAATATCAAAAAATTCTTAGGCTGAAGTTGTGGTATTTTTCTGAAAAACATCAATTTTTGATGAATAGTGAAATCACTTAGTGGTAGTTAAAAAACTGACTTTTTCATTTAAATGAAATTTTACCACTTTAGTGAATTTAATTTCAAAAATCCAAGAGACACGGTTAATATCAAGTACTAAAATGTGGTTCAATGAGATGAAATATAATTTTAGGTGAATAGTAACTTTTTACTTTTATTTACCACGGTTAAAAGTAAATAGGGCAATAAATGGTAAAATTGATATTAATATTTCCCTAAAACATTTCCTAATTCTATTGGATAAGTATAATTCGACCCAAAAAATCCTTTGGAATAAAATATGACTATTTAGGTCCACTTGGATTAGAATAGAACATTTATTATTAATTTATTTAAAGAAGGGTTAAAATAGTTAAAATCAAAGATTAATAACTAATTAATTTTTTATATAGGGTTATACTTAATATAAATTCGACTATAAATCTTCATTAGAAATAAAAAAATATTTCCTACATAATGGTATTTTATTTATAATTATTAGACATTAAACAATTTAATTTATTTTTGACACAATTATGATGAAGTAATTTTCTCAATAATGAAATATTTACATAATTTATGTAATAAATACTCAAATAAATGTAATTTGAAACTTTTAATTAATTACACTAATTTTATAGGTTAATATGACTTGTTATTATTGAGTTAATTAAAATTTTTCGAACTAATCATTCTGTTATGATTTTCACAAAAATCAATTAACAAATATTGTCAAAATTGACATAAAATAGTTTTTAAAACAAATATTATATTATTAATTTTTATTTTATTATTGAAAGTCTAAAGTTCGGCCAAATGACTTAGATAAGGTTATATATATTAATAATAAACAACTTGGGGTTCGTTTGTCTTGTTATAATAAGTTTGTTAACCTTATTGTGTAAGAAAACAAGAAGACACGGTAAAAGTAAAATTATTTAACTTAAAGTTAAATCTAAATGATAAGGTTAAAATAGAAACCTAAACATGTAAAAATTCTATTGGATGAGGGGATTTCGACCCATACCCACCTTAGATTATAAATAATCAATTTGGAGCTTTTATAAACCGAATATGACTCTATTATTACATAATATTTTGAGTTTTTTCAAAGGTGGTCCTCTCCTCCCTTATAAAAATGACACCCCTTCCCTCTTTTCTTCACACCCATTTGAGCCTTTAAGATAGTACAAACCCTGCCCATTTCTCTTCTCCACTTCCCTAGAAAAATTCTGGAAGTTCTTTTATTCTCAAAAGTCAAACTCTAATTCTTCAAGAGAAGACTTAAAGGAGGTGCGTCGAAGAAGAGGCAATCTCTACTTTCGATTATATCAAGTTTCTTTCTTCTTCACCTTCTTCTAATTTAGTTGTTTCATTATAAAGTATTGACATCAGCATAACTAATATACTGATATGTTATTATTAATATGAAACAACCCTATTTCACCTTCTATCCATCCTATGGAAAATGAAATCACCACGCGTGCGTACGTACAGAATACCGTCTCCACGTCGTGGTGTAATCATTTTTTCCACCACCACCATACATGGATGGGTATAATGGTGTAAATAAATAAATATATATGGTTATTTTAAAGTGATATTGATTCTATAAAATTATACAAACACTTAAATACAATTCCACAATAATGGAAATTATATCATCGCTCATGCGTACGTAAGGACTAACATCTCCACAAAAGCGATGAGATTCATATTCCATGATTAACCATTCAAGAATGATTATAAAGTATATATAATGATTAATAATAATGAAGCTACTGGATTTATGTATACATATCCATATATATATATATATATATATATATATATATATATTTCATCTACTTACTTACATTGAGGTCAATAAAGAATGGAAAACATCGTTCATGCGTATGTACGACCTTCCATCTCCATGAACGGTGTGTTTCATTTCATTTATATATCTAATATATATATATATATACTGAATATATATGAAATATAAATCATGTTTTACATTATGGATGTATGTAAATCATGATATAAGTAATAATAATATCATGAACAACAATTCCAAAAACATACGACAAAAGAAACTATTTTACCCAAAACACTACTTTAACATGGAATTGACAAATGAACAGGTAATTTAAATACCTAAGTGAACCATATATGATATAAAACAATTAATATGATTCTATAATATGTAAATGACATTATTTAAATCATTATACAGGAGTTTTGGATACATACGAAGCATATCAGACATAAGGTAAGGGATTACTATTCCAATCTCGTTCTTATCTGAGATTGTTTATTCGTAAGTATTTTCTGGGGTTATTGTTATCATCCAAGTCCATGTTTCCTAAAAATGGTTTCATGTATTTTTAAAGTCATTTTTAACAATATTTGACTTTTACTACATGGTATGTAAGGAATCTTTCTTTTTTTACCAAACGAGGTACTTTTTGGCTTTTCTGATAAAAGTACGAGAAGAATGGTATTTTTAACTTATACGACGTGAATGGATTTTTACAGTTTCATAAAGCCTCATTTTTATGAAGCTTACACTACAAGATATTATGACTATTTTGAACAAAATACTTTTCTTTTAATTGTTCATGGAATTTTGTGAATAGAAAACGATTTTTGAAGAAGAAAAGATATTTTCTCAAGAATTCATTTCAAATGTTTTATCAAAACCATTTTTTCATCTAAGATGACATTATTTCATATGTGTATGTTTCAATTTTAGCTTCGATATTATTTACATGGTTTCACTTTTCTTATGATGAAATGTCCATTTATTTTTTATGGATTATGATATGATGGGATGATGTTTATGAAACCCATTTTATTATTTGGGTTATGATGAATGTTTTAAGTTTATTTTTTGGCACAAGTAAGAATGATTTCATTATGAGATGGGTGGGACATACATCTCCCTCCAATGCATTGGGTAATGATTTATATCTCAGGAGATAGACATGGCTGGAATGGTAAGTTAATCCAGTTCATTGTTATAGGATTGAAACGTGGAGTGAAGTCGATTCAAAAAGGGACTTTTTCCACTAAGATGGTCTTGGAAGCAATGCCTTGGCTACTATGGAAATCATATCATGTCCTTAATGTTTTTCCACAATTACAAGTATTATTTCCTAGATACATTATCATGATTGATGTCCCTTTATGATATATGCCTTATGTACTTCCAAGATTTATGTCTTTACTCAAGACATTGATGTTTAGATTTTATGTTCAAGTTCTTGCATTCAAATGTTTATGGATTGTTTATGATCTCTATGTTTACCCTTACTGAGAATTTGAGCTCACAATTTTTATGTTTTCGTTTCCCCAGGATATAAATAAAGGTTTTAGGTATGAAAACCATAAAGGGAAGATCTTTATGGGAGATGTTCCAGATATTTCACCATGATTAGAAGATTTCATTCTGAGTTTCCAAAGACACTAAACTAATATGGTCTTTGGGCGTCTGTTTTTCTCATGTATTTAGTATTCCACAAAAGTAATGTATTTTCTATGTAAGTCATGCTTTGGGTCTCTACATCCCGGATGGATAGAGAAACATAACCTAAAATAAACTCTATGTTTTCATAGAGTTTGGAGCAATCTAAAGGGGTGATTAAATATACATGGTTCATGAAACTATTACGAAGTAATATTTTTCTTCATAGAAATCATAGGAAATATAAGTTCTACATATTCACACATATTATGTGGAAATATTCGATGGAAATAATGATATCAATGATATCATAAACAAATGATACCTTTACAGATGAAACAATAGTGATCTAAGAATCACATGTGTGTATTTTGTTCCTCTAGAAGACTAATAATACCAAATATGTACAACGTAGTATATAAAATGTTATTTTTGGGGGATTTCAAATTTTATATCTAAATGATTCATGAAAACCGTGTTCTGATTTTTTAATTTAAGGGGTGTGTACTAGAATGAAAATCAGCTTACAATGGAGTAATATATGAGTCATCTATACTATTCATGAATTATATATACCATCATATGTGTCATCGAGATCATAATACTTTAAAATTTAATATGTTTCTTTCATATGTATGAAACTTTTATAGTGATGAAAATATAAGGATGCTCTCTAAGTTAATGTAAGGTGACATTTCACTATTCATTCATTGGATGTTTTATTGTAATTATATTTGTGAATGTTGATGAAAGGTGATACGGTTAAAATTTATATTCAGGAAAGGGTAGAAAATGAGATATTAATGCTGAAGAAATTATTATATGATTTCATTTTGTTGATGAAATATGTGATCGGAACAAAATCCATGTCATTAATAGCATAGGATGTGGTGGATGCATGAATAAATTGATAAAATGAAAAACGATATTCACAACTGAGGCCATTTCAAATTTATATTTATTTTATGACAGTAATAAATAATTGGAAGAAATATTTGTTGATCGAATGAAAGATTATTAGTGGTTGTAGAAGTTATACCATCAATATATTACTTTGGACATTACATTTTATGTCAATTAAAATAAAAACCCTTTATACGAAGACCAATAATCCAATATTCAAAATTCACTAAATGATTCTTGTGAATCAAGATGAGCATTGTGGAATACCTGATGGATTATGATTTGATATTGAATTGGATTTGTGAAAATTTTAAATACCAATATTATTAGTCTTAATATATGATGGTGACTAATGTCTTTAGATTGTATAAGATTTAAATTCATCTCACATTTTGTTCGAATTTTTTTGAGGATTAATATTATTACAGAGGGATAACATCATTTAAAAAATTTATGAAATGGGGGTATGTGATGATATAATTTAGATTCATATAATAGATGGTATATTTGACCATATAAATACAAGAAGATCCATTTGGTCAAATAGTTGATGATACTTGAATTTATAATTATGACGGTGTAGTGAAAGGGATCAGATTCAGAGAACTGAATACTAGTGAGAATGAAAAATAAAATGATATCTTTTTGGATACCTTCATTTTAATGAAATTATTTCAAAAATAATTTATAAAAAATATTATTAATATGATCAAATGATATTTTCATGATTTGAGTCATGGAACTATATATATAAAACATTAAATAAATATTGAAAACATAAACATAAACACGATTCAATCATCTAAAATGAATCCATTATCATTCAATCCTACATATCCTAACTAGATGCAATATATTGGGGAAAAACAATATAAAATGGTGGGGATAACACCTAGTAATTGATATATAATTTAATATAACATGATTGATCGTCATGGATAAAATACATGTCCTATAATGAGAACATAGTCATAGGTTCATAATACATAACATATAAATATGTCAAGAACATAAAAATAGTATAGTAATATTTATTTCACCAAGGCTTAATTCCATGGTGTCATAAAACATACTTCCATATTTAAAACCAAAGGATGCATGAGAGTGTAATTGGGGAACAATACAACTTTTAAAAAATCATGTGAGAGAAATTGATGATAGTACATAATTTAATAAAAACACATTCAGTATAAGTAATATGTATCAAGTAAAATCATTGAGTATATATGTTCATAAAGGCATTTAAATATTATAAATTTTTATCACTGGGAAGGGAATCTAGGTTTTATAAATGAAAATGTCCAAGAAATGAAATATTAATTAATATAAATGAATACAATTGTATAAAAATAATATTAATTATTCCTATAAAATAGGTATGTAAGACTAAAATTTGGTTTCTAAATAATTACCATCAACAATGTAGTTCATGGAATTAGATTAATGATACAGAATATATTTATATCAATGTTTTAAAATCATTCATAATGTAATGGAATGATCTTATGTTCATGTGAAAAAAAATAAAACTTATATTAGTATTGTATTTATACTAAATAATATGGACAAAAAGAAAGTGAGGAACGTAATCCATTACCATATCATATAGCTTCTCAAAGATTGAAAAATTTATTTGGTACCTTAAAATCACTTTATATGGGATGTCGAGAGTAAAAATGAGTTGAATGTTATGGGAAATTTCATTGGAGTGGAGTAATTGGGATTGAGAATCATGTATTTATAGGAAAAGTTTACAAATTGTTTACTAATGATTACGTATAGCCCTTGGAATTTTCTGTTATTGATAAGAGAAATACATTCGTATAATCAAGGTTTTGGATGAGGATATATGAAATTAAAAAGGGGATTTTATGGAAAAATTTTATTATATTATAAAAAATGAATATTTAATATTTAATGTTTTTACAAGAAGATAATTTTCCCTAAAAATTAATGTTTATAGAACATTAACTTCAATTTTAGACTTGGGAGTTTTATTTGATAGGTAAAATTTTATCATTCATAAAAATAAATTATACCAACCAATTAAAATCATTTTCTCTTTGATCCAATTTTATTAATTATTAAATAATAATTATATATTTATAATGATATAAAACAAATTTTATTCATCAAACTATATATTTCATATTACCAGAGATAATAATATTTTCCTAGAAAAGTATAAATATTTCCCAAAAATTAGTTTTACCCTATAAATTCAAGAATTATATCTAATTAATATAATTAATTTGAAACATTTAATATAATGCCCCGACCTTAAACTTTACATAATATTGAATTAAATGAATAATTCACATTGAGGATCTTTTCAAGTTTACATTTTTAGATAATTAAGTCATAACTTTTACATCTCAAAAGATTACATAGTAGACACTTCTACTAAGTTTCCATAATGTAAAAAAACACTTTAAAAGAAGCATGTCTAGTCCCATGTTTTAGATAGCATGTCTTTCCATGATCTCATCCTTGACCCTATACATCTTTAAGTCATGTGGATAGCATTTAAAAAACTTGGGATGAGCATAAATAGCCCAGTAAAGGATACACAAAGAAGGAAAACTGTTATTTTTTCAAAAACAACAAGTAAACCATGAGTACATTACCAAAGTAATACTTTTCACCTTTATGAAGTAGTAAAAACTCTTCACTAAATAAAAGACCATTAATTACCCTTTTGTAACCAAAAGATTACCATAAAACCCATATAAAGAAAACATAACATATAAAGGTAACTTGGGACATAAACTTACCTAAATGGAATAACCATAAAGTCGACTTCCACACATACTTAATGGAATAGCCATATGGACGACTTCCATACCTAATGCATTGGAGGTTATAACGTAACCACCTGTCCTGGTATTCACGGCACCACCCGTCATATGGTTTATCACGTAACCACACGTAAAATGTCCAAGTACCATCATTACACATAAAATATTTAAAATATAAACATTTCAATAACAACATTTCATTTTCAATCAAAATAAGTAATTCCAAGATATTGAATTAATCAAACCATTTTCAAAAATCATTTAAAAGTGATTTTTGAGTCAAAGTGTCCCATACCACTTTGAAGCATTTATTAGAATTATAATTTTAAAAAATTAATATCCATATAAATAAATAATGAAACCACTTTGAAAACATGGACATTAAAGATAAGGGTTTAGAATAATAAATCATTAAAACATTTAAAATGATATTTTTGTTAAAGAGTTTTTAAAAAAAATGAGAGACTCTTGAATACAAATAATTGCGGAATAACATTTAATCCGAACATTAAAATATCATGAGAATAAAAGGATTCATGATATAATATGTCAAAGGACAGTATACACACCATATAAGAGTGAATTGGTGCATAAAAACAATGAAGTCTCAATGGAAATGTAAATTGAGATGAAATCCATTATAAAGATGGTATACTTAAATTAAGGATAAATCTATCAAAAAATTAGGTGTGAGGAATATAAATACACCCAATATAAGTGGATATTAAGTGTTAAAAAATCATAGGTCATTCACACATATTCATAGGATGACATGTTCAATAAGTACAAGTTGAACCCAAAGAAATCAAAATTTGGTTAAGCCGTTCATTTGTAAAAATTCGACAGCCTAACGGCACCACTTCTAAATTCAGAAAATTAGTCGATGAGAGAGTGAATGGTATCTCGTCACATGGAAATAAACTTTACATCAATAAGGATATATAATAACATATCCCAACATAATAAGATGCAAATTAAATGACATAACAAAAGAAGTCTTTTAAAAAGAGGAGGATGAAAGGTCCCCTTACCGAGTTGATTAACTTTCGAAACATACACCCCATGGAATAAGGGTCATACAATGAAGATGTAAATACCCATAAATGATATTATACTACAAAATGTCTATAATAATGGGCAGTACATACACCACTCAAAGGAAATAGTGGCAAACGTAGAAAAATTTTCACGATAATAAACGTGAGATGAAAAATCCCTTACGAAAACTCGGCAGCCTAACGGCGCCACATAAAACTTCAAAAAATGGATTTATGAGATCAAATAAGGTCTATCATAATATGACCATAAAATTACATTATGAGGAATATAAAAGAATATACCCAAACATATGAAAGATGAGCTTAAAAGAAATGACATAAAAGAGTGTACTTAAAAAGAAAGAGAGAGGTTGGATCCCTTACGAAAATTCGGCAGCCTAACGGCCCCACTCAAAACATGCAAAATGGATTGATGAGAGAAAATAGGGTCTCTCCCCATATGAAAATAAAAACTACAGTAGGATTAATATAAAAGAAAATCCCAATCATAAGAAAGATGAGCTTAAAAGGAATGGCATTAAAGAGTGTACTTAAAAAGATAGAGAGAGGTTGGATCCCTTATGAAAATTCGGCAGCCTAATGGCGCCACTCAAAACTTCCAAAATGGAATGATAAGTGAAAATAGGGTCTCTCAACATATGAACATAAAACGTACAGTAGGAGTAATATAAAATAACATCCCAATAATAAGAAAGATGAGCTTAAACGGAATGACATAAAAGAGTGTACTTAAAAAGAAAGAGAGGGGTAGGATCCCTTAACTCGTGTCTAACATGACTCGATCATTCTTTAATCTACTGAATAATAAAATTTGGTCAATTTATAATTTAATAAGGACCTACATTAAGGATTATTATTCCGTTAATATCACAAATTATAATATTATAATAATTGGTTAATAAAATGAGTTCATATCAAACGTTTTGGTCGATGTTCGGTATATGAGTAAAAATCGAACTTGTTGGAAATGAATTTTCTATGTAGTTATAGGTACATCATATCCAGAATAGTATTGATGTTTTAAATATCATATATATCCAGTATATATTAATTTTATACTATTCCATAGCATTTGGATTTAAAAAATTAAAAACCCCGTTCAGGGAGACGGTAGGCCGTACGTACGCATGAACACGACTTTCATTTTTTGTCATATTAATGGAAATACAACTAAATGAGAGATATACATATATATATTATAATTACAGAATTATATCTATAATTTAGATGTAATATATTAAATATATATCCATTATATATATATATATACTTATAATATTACATAACATTTGGAGATAAGAAATGAAATGTACTGTTCATAGAGACGGTAAGCCGTACGTACACATGAACGCTACTTTCATTTATTTTTTTATTATTCAATGGAATGAAATAATATTGATATAAAGGTATATTATAATTACAGTATGATATAATATGGTATAAAATTAATTCCATCCTTTATACGTCCCACATATGTCATTAACGAATCAAATCACTTTGAGGGGGCGGTAGTCCGCACTTCCTAAAATGATGATATCGCGTATACCCATAATGGAAGCCATAGAAGTATGCCATAAATGAAAAATACAGAAGATTAAGGAAATAAAGAACATATTATATATCATATATAAATGTACTGACATCATAATGTCTACCATGAAAGGTGTTAAGAGAAGATTGAACCATCATCGTTTCGTGAGGCAGTAATTCGCCATCCACAGAAACAATATGTTCTTTAACCATTAGATAAAGGTTTGTGTAAGTGTAGATCTAATAATTAACATAAAAAAAATACTATTATATTGAATATACTGATTTTGTTACAAAAATAATGAAATAAAAATAGTTTAGTGGGGTGGAGAAGGAAAATAAAACAAAAGGACTCAAGTGAAGACATTACCTTAAAATCGGGTAACTCTCTTTGGTTTGAGCTCAAATGATTCCTTGGGAAGACTTATGACCAATGTGAGTCATCTAAGAGTTATATATGGATGTGGAGAGACAAAATGAGCAGGGGTTGGACGAGCCAAATGCTTTGGAAGTGTGTGTAAGGAGGTAGAGTTGGGGACCTTTTATAAGAGGAGAGGAGGGGCACTCTTGGAAAGTAAAGAAATGTTACTTTATTTTAGAATGATTTTCGGATTTTAGTGGTCCCACATTGATGTGTTTCGATGATAAGGTGATAAGGGTTCTAAATCCACCCATCCAATAGGTTTTTGACAAGTGTAGGTTTTAGATTTTATATTATCTATCCAATTTATTTACATCGTTAAATAATGATGTCATCGCTGCATCATCATGATGTCATAAATAATTTAATTTATTTAATGTCTAAAAATTATAAAAAAAAATAATATGATGTAGGAAATATTTTTATCTTTACAATGACTATTTATAGTCAAATAATCTGACTAGTATAACCCCATCTAAAAATTGTTTTAGTAAGACAACTCATGTTTGTGTCATTTTAATTTTAACATTAAATAAAAAGGTATTTATGTCATTTTCCAACTAAAGTGGCTCCATGGGGTCCCCAATTTGACCCATGGATTGTCTTGGTCGGCCATTACTCATCCAATGAGGGTAGGACATGTGTCTTGGTCTTTTCATATTATTAGAACATTATTTTTACCTTAAACTACACTAATTACCTCTAATCGCAATTAAAAACTTAATAAGTTACTATTCACCAAAAATTATTTTAATCTCATTGAACCACATTTTACTTCGTAATGACAACCATGTATGTCGGATTTTTGTAATTCAAAACACAAAGGTGGAAAAATTTCATTTAAACGGAAAATCTGTTTTTATAAGTACCACTTAGTGGTTACACTATTCATTAAAAAATTTTGTTTTTTAGAAAATTACCCAAAATTCACCCTATGTTATATTTGATATTCCGAATTCAAAAATGATGCATATTTTAAAAAATTCATAACATATAAGTTAAATTATTTAATTTAATAATTAATTCCTGTTGTCAGAACAAATAGTGTGTTTTTATGAAACAATATATATCAAAAGATTGACCCTAGTTTAAGTCAAATTTCAAAGTGAAATTAATTCCAATGACCACTATTTGATTAAATGGTAAAAATATATTCTAATTTCAATTTAAAACCAATTAAAAAGATAATCTAATCATGTATATAAAATAGATTAAAAAGAGGTTTTGAATTAAAATACAACATTTTCACTATTCATTAAAAATTTAACTTTTTCGGAAAAATACCAAAAAGTTACACAAAGTAAATTTTGATGTCCTGATTCTAAAGAATAATTTTATTTTTTCAAATATAACACATAAAATTTTCAAAAAGTGGATTTAATAGGGGTTCTCCATCAAAAGTCGGTTAATCGACCTTTTAAAGAATATTAGAATGTTTACGCTTAAAATTGGATTCGGTCACATTTTTAATCCAATAAAATTTAAGGAAAAAGTAAAAATATTTGACATACATATATAATAATTTTTTAGTTATTTATATTAATTCCCTCCATTACAACAGCTAGGCATTAAATACCCTTTAAAATAATAATATTTTTTTATTAGAATGCAACGTAAGATTCCCAAGAAACTCGTTGTTGCGTGTTGGGTACGCCATCGAGCATAGCATCCCCTTTAAAGTAATATTAATATTCTATTCACAAATATGGATAAAAATGAAAATGTCATATTTTTTATTTACCTGGGGTGTTACATCCTTCCCCCTTTTGAGAATTGCATCCTCGCAATTTTAAAATTGATCTTGGAAACATCCTTGAAAGTCCCACATCGGAACAAGAGTCGGTAAAACAATCACTTTAAAACAACGAATGATAAGTACAGAGGTCACCCGAGTTAACCCATACTAGGATTCCATGTAGTAAAACATGGACATAGAGGAGAAAAAATAGGGTCATGTTCTGATGGAGAGTGATAGAAAACATGTTTAGGAGAAAGTTAACAACAGGAAAATCACAAACTTGTAATGGGTTAAACGTTATTCGATTCCCCAGTAGGAAAAGTTAATAGACAACATTTCTGTTTTAAGTTACTTTTTATTGAGGAATTTATTCATAAGGAAACATAATCACTTATCATGTTGACTTTCATCTTTTATTAGATTCCTTACACAAACTCATATTTTCTCCAAAAGATGAGTATTTAGGAAGAGTTGTTCACATTATGAGTACTATAATCAACTTCTAGAGAATCGCCTAATCCAAAAAAGAGAACTATATACTTCCCATGTCTTTAGACTTTAACCAAAACCAAAACCAAAATGGTTAGTACAAGATCAGATAATCCAGAAAAGGATAACCCTTTATAACAAGAAAATCTATTCTTAATCTCCAAAATTTGTCCAACAAAACCCAAAGTACAACGAGGACCATTTGATAAACAATTTGTCTATAAAATTCTTCAAAGTAAACCAAACTAGGATTGAAACCCAAATATTTGAAGGATTTAGCCACATAGTCTTCCAAGTTAAATCGTAACATTTATCTCCAAACAACATCAGTAGCTCTTAATATCTCGTATTGAAAAGTAATTAACTTAATCACATATCCTCAATGATAGGTTAATCGTTTCCATAGATAACCCAAAATAAACTTACTCTTGATTCCTAAAATCATCTAACTAAAAAGAATTATTCAAACTAACCAGGGACTTCACATAGTCCAATAGTAGGCGATAAATACCAGTTGCACTTTGGTTGTGGGTTCAATTCTCACAGCTTTGTCCGACATGACGGGTTGTCACATGTTCTACATGTTGTCCTTTTTATAAAACTCCAAAAATAACCCTAACATGTTTTAATCTCAATAGTTTCCTTATAAGTCTCATTTTTATCCAAATTAATTTTGATATCAACATCTAAATTCTTGAAGTCTTATTTCACCACCATTAAATAAAATAAAACGATTCCCAAAATGAATAACATCATACCTTGATCATGGTGTCCACTCGGTTTCATCGTCATCTTTCTCACGTAGGTATAAGTCCCATGCATTACAAAAATGATTTATAGATCTTTTAAAATCATTTGCTTCCACCATCCAAATACACCATGTACAACATGGGTCATATGGGTGTTCACAGAAAAACAGTTTTGGAAAATAATCATGTATGACATATAATTCCAAAACATCTGATAAAACATGATTTCTATAAAATAGTCAGATAGAATTTGAGTTGAAACATTCTATTATTGGTCCTTTTAAAATACCTTAAGTATGTGCTGAGAGACTATATTTTAAAATCAAATATAAATAGGTTGTGCAAGGGTCTCCTTCCTCAGCACCATTTTTAAAATAATAATATGCTTCAAATTCTTGTGATAAGGTAAAATAATTGAAAATACCTTAATAATATTTACCTTTCTTGAAAATATGATAATATTGTGAAAATAGTATTTGTCTAAAAATAACCCATGATCCACGATGATAACGAGGTATAGGGGAGGTGTTTGATATCTCAAACAACTGCTTGCATGTGAGTTTTATGCTAGAAAATGTTTCACAATCATCCGAACAAGACTTTACAATAATTATTACAAGCATGTCATCAGGAAGAGATAGGAATTTCATTTGAGATCCTTCTACTTCCATTCATAACCGACTTTACTTGACCTGAAAAAAGTTATAAAACAAGGATTTAACTAAAATAATAGATACAGGGACTAATCATGTGTCTAACGAAAACTCCTAATCCCTAAAGTTGTCTAAACCGACCGTTCATACCAACTATAAGGCCCCGACCTTAAACTTTACTTAATATTGAATTAAATTAATAATTAACATTGAGGATCCTCTCATGTTTAGAGTTTTAGAGAATTAGGTCATAACTTTTACATCTCAAAAAATTACATTGTAGACACTTCTACTAAGTTTCCATAATGTAAAAAAACACTTAAAAAGAAGCATGTCAAGTCCCATGTTTTAGATATCATGTCTTTCCTTGATCCCATCCTTGACGCTTTACATCTTTAAGTCTTGTGGAAAACATTTAAAAAACATGGGATGAGCATAAATAGCCTAGTAAAGGATACACAAAGAAGGAAAACTGTTAGTTTTTCAAAAACAACAAGTAAACCATGAGTACTTTACCAAAGTAATACTTTTCACCTTTATGAAGTAGTAAAAACTCTTCACTAAATAAAAGACCATTAATTACCCTTTTGTAACCAAAATATTACCATAAAACCCATATAAAGAAAACAAAACATATAAAGGTAACTTTGAACATAATCATACTTAAATGGAATAACCATACGGTTGACTTACACACATACTTAATGGAATAGCCATATGGCCGACTTCCATACCCAATGCATTGGAGGTTATAACATAACCACCCGTCCTGGTATTCACGGCACCACCTGTCATATGGTTTATCACGTAACCACCCGTAAAGTGTACAAGTACCATTATTACACATAAAGGTTTTAAAATATAAACATTTCAATAACAACATTTCATTTTCAATCAAAATAAGTAATTCCAAGATATTGAATTAATCAATCCATTTTCAAAAATCATTTAAAAGAGATTTATGAATCAAAGTGTCCCATAACACTTTGAAGCATTTATTGGAATTATAAATTTAAAACAATAATGTACATATAAATAAATACTGAAAACCACTTGGAAAACATGGACATTAAAGATAAGGGTTTAGAATAATAAATCTTTAAAACATTTAAAATGATATTTTTGTTAATGATTTTTTAACAAAATGAGAGACTCTTGAATACAAATAATTGTGGAATAACATTTAATCTGAACTTTATAATATCATAAGAATAAAGGGATTCATTATATAATATGTCAAATGACAGTATACACACCATATAAGAGTGAATTGGTGCATAACAACAATGAAGTCTCAATGGAAATGTAAATTGAGATGAAATCCATTATAAAGATGGTATCTTTAAATTAAGGATAAATCTATCAAATAATTATGTGTGAGAAATATAAATACACCCAATATAAGTGGATATTAAGTGTGAAAAAAAATCAGAGGTTGTACACACATATTCATAGGATGACATGTTCAAGAATTACATGTTGA
Organism: Viscum album; assembly: GCA_963277665.1. Taxonomy (NCBI): domain Eukaryota; kingdom Viridiplantae; phylum Streptophyta; class Magnoliopsida; order Santalales; family Viscaceae; genus Viscum; species Viscum album. Next base: position 1,129,105,039 of record OY728131.1, read on the forward strand.
ACCCAAAGAAATTGAAATTGGGTTAAGACGTTCATTTGTAAAAATTTGACAGCCTCACAGCGTCACTTCAAAATTCAGAAAATTAGTCGATGAGAGAGTGAATGGTATCTCATCACATGGAAATAAACTTTACATCAATAAGGATATAGAAGAACATATCCCAACATAATAAGATTAAAATTAAAAGACATAACAAAAGAAGCCTTTTAAAAAGAGGAGGGTGAAATGTCCCCTTACCGAGTTGGGTAACTTTCGAAACGTACACCCCATGGAAGAAGGGTCATACAATGAAGATTTATATACCCATAAATTATATTATACTACACAGAGTGTATAATAACGGGCAGTACATACACCACTCAAAGGAAATAGTGGAAAACATAGCATAAATGTCACGGGAATAAAAGTGAGATGAAAAATCCCTTACAAAAACTCGGCAGCCTAACGACGCCACTTAAAACATCCGAAAATGGATTTATGAGATCAAATAGGGTCTCCAATAATATGAACATAAAATTACAGTATTAGGAATATAAAATAACATCCCCAAACATAAGAAAGATTAGCTTAAAAGAAATGACATAAAAGAGAGTACTTAAATAGAAAGAGAGAGGTTATATGCCTTACGAAAATTCGGCAGCCTAACGGCGCCACTCAAAACATACATAATAGATTGATGAGAGAAAATAGGGTCTCTCACCATATGAACATAAAAATTAATGTAGGAATAATATAAAAGAAAATCCCAATCATAAGAAAGATGAGCTTAAAATGAATGACATAAAAGAGTGTACTTAAAAAGAAAGAGAGAGGTTGGATCCCTTACGAAAATTCGGAAGCCTAACAGCTCTACTCAAAACATCCAAAATGGATTGATGAGAGAAAATAGGGTCTCTCACCATATGAACATAAAAATTAATGTATAAGTAATATTAATAAACATCCCAATCATAAGAAAGATGAGCTTAAAAGGAATGACATAAAAGAGTGTACTTAAAAAGAAAGAGAGGGGTAGGATCCCTTACCTCATGTCCGACATGACTCGATCATTATTTAATCTCCTGAATAATAAAATTTGGTCAATTTATAATTTCTTAAGGACCTACTTTAAGGATTATTATTCAGTTAATATCACATATTATAAGGTTATAATAATTGGTTAATAAAGTGAGTTCATATCAAAAGTTTTTGTCGATGTTCGGTACATGAGTAAAAATAGAACTTGTTGGAAAAGGTTTTTCCATGTAGTTATAGGTACATCATATCCAGAATAGTATTGATTTTTTAAATATCATATATATCAAGTATATATTCATTTTATACTATTCCATTGATTTTGGAGATAAAAAATTAAAAGCACCGTTCATGGAGACGGTAGGCCGTACGTACGCATGAACGCTACTTTCATTTTTTGTCATATTAATTGAACTAAAACAGAATGATATATATATATATATATATCATAATTACAGAATGATATCCATAATTGAGATGTAATGTATTACATATATATCCATTATATATATATACTTATTATATTACATAACATTTGGAGATAAGAAATGAAATGTACCGTTCATGGAGACGGTAAGCCGTACGTACGCATGAACGCTACTTTCATTTTTTTTTTGTATTCAATGGAATGAAATAATATTTATATAAATGTATATTATAATTCCATCCTTTATACGTCCCACATATGTCTTTAACGAATCAAATAACTTTGAGGGGGCGGTAGTCCGCACTTCTTAAAATGAAGATATCACGTATACCCATAATGGTATCCATAAAGGAATGCCATAAATTAAAAATACAGAATATTAAGGAAAAAATAAAAATATTATATATCATATATAAATGTAGTGAAATCATAATGGCCACCATAAAAGGTGTTAAGAGAAGATTGAACAATCATCGTTTCGTGAGGTAGTAATTCGCCATCCACAGAAACAGAATGTTCTTTAAACATTAGAGAAAGGTGTGTGTAAGGGTAGATCTAATAATTAACATAACAAAATCCAAGTATATTGAAGATACTGGTGTTGTTACAAAAGAAAGGAATAAAAATATTTTAGGGGGGTGGAGAATCAAAATAAATCAATAGGACTCAAGTGATGACATTACCTTAAAATCGGGTAACTCTCTTTGGTTTGAGCTCAAAGGCTTCCTTGGGAAGCCTTCTGACCAAAGTGAGGCTTCTAAGAGTTAGAGAGGGATATGGAGAGACAAAATGGTCAGGGGTTGGCCGAGCCAAAGGCTTTGGAAGTGTGGGTAAGGAGGTAGATGTGGGGACCTTTTATAAGAGGAGAGGAGGGGCACTCTTGGAAAGTAAATAAATGTTACTTTATTTTAGAATGAGTTTCAGATTTTAGTGGTCCCACATTGATGTGTTTCGAGGATAAGGTGATAAGGGTTCAAAATTCACCCATCCAATAGGTTTTGGACAAGTGTTGGTCTTAGATTTTACATTATCTTTCCAATTTATTTAAATTGATAAATAATGAGGTCATCGCTACATCATCATGATGTCATAAATATTTTAATTTATTTAATGTCTAAAAATTATAAAACAATTACTATGATGTATTAAATCTCTTTAGCTTTCCAATGACTATTTATAGTCAAAAAAATAAGACTTGTATAACCCCATTTAGAAATTTTTCTAGTAAAATAACTCATGTTTGTGTCATTTTAATTTTAACATTAAATAAAAAGGTATTTATGTAATTTTCCAACCAAAGTGGCTCCATGGGGTCCCCAATTTGACACATGGATTTTCGTGGTCCGACATGACTCATAAAATTAGGGTAGGACAAGCTTCTAGGTCAGATAATATTATTAAAACATTATTTTTACCTTAAACTACACTAATTACCTCTAATCACGATTAAAAACTTAATAAGTTACTATTCACCAAAAAATTATTTTAATCCCATTGAACCACATTTTACTTATTAACGACAACCATTTATGTCGGATTTTTGAAATTCAAAACACAAAGGTGGAAAAAATTCATTTAAACGGAAAATCAGTTTTTATAAGTACCACTTAGTGGTTTCACTATTCATCAAAAAATTGAAGTTTTTCAGAAAATTACCAAAAATTCACCCTAAGATATATTTGATGTTCCGAATTAAAAAATGATGTCTAATTTAAAAAATTCAATACATATAAGTTACATTAGTTAATTTAATAATTAATTCCAACTGTCAGAACCAATAGCGTGTTTTTATGAAACAATATATATCAAAAGATTGACACTAGTTTAAGTCAAATTTAAAAGTGAAATTAATTCCAATGACCAATATTTGATTAAATGGTAAAAATATATTCTAATTTAACTTTAAAAACAATTCAAAAAATAATCTAATCATATAAATAAATTATATTAAAAAGAGGTTTTGAATTAAAATACAACATTTTCACTATTCATTAAAAATTGAACTTTTTCGGAAAAATACCCAAAATTTACAGAAAGTAAATTTTGATGTCCCGATTCTAAAGAAGAATTTTATTTTGTCAAATATAAGACATAAAATTGTCAAAAATTGGATTTAAAAGAGGTTTGCCATCAAAAGGCGGTTAATCGACCTTTAAAAGAATATTAGAATGTTTACGCTTAAAATTGAATTCAGTCGCATTTTTAATCCTCGAACATTTATTGTAAAAAGTAAAAATATTTGACCAACATATATAATCATTTTGTAGTTAGTTATATTCATTCCCGCCATCACAACAACTAGGCGTTAACAGCCATTTAAAATAATATTATTTTATTATTAGAATGCAACATAAGATTCCAAAGAAACTAGTTGTTGCGTGTTGGGTACGCCATCGAGCATAGCATACCCTTTAAAGTAATATTAATAATTTATTCACAAATATGGATAAATATAAAAATTTCATATTCTTTATTTACCTAGTGTGTTACATTTAAATTATAAAAAAATAAAAATTATATAAATTTAATAGTTCTTTCGTAATATTGGACATTCTATATATTTTCAAAATGACATTTAACAATATTAAATTATATAATCATTTTTATTTAAATAAACTATTTTTTTATAAAATAATATCATGTTAGGAAAAATTTATAAGAAATATAATAATTTACAAAAATAATATTTTTAAATTTTATATCCTCCAAAACTACAATTATTTCATCATTTTATCTAAAAATGTATTTATCATATTCATCTTATATTCATGGGAAATTTTGTTAAATTATATAATAATAATAATGATATTAAAGAAACCAATATTTGACTTATGAAATTAAAATGACCCCTTTATAATATTATGGTCAATATACATGACTACATAATAAATCGATACACATCCTGAGTGTACTATTTTTTATGGTGGTAATTTAATGTGGTGGCTTAGGAAACATTGATGTTGTGATGCTCTCCACTATCATAAACATCCCAAATACTCACATTTATTCATTCCCTAGAAGTTTAAGATCTATATTGGTTGGTCAAGGGGTTTTTAGGCCATCATTTATCACGTATAAATCAATAATATATTTATTAATCATTATTTACCCAATTTAAATCGTTGCATTATTAGAAATAGTTGTTGTTTTATATAGTCATCTAAAATCATAGTCATATTTACTAAAATTCATATTGGAAAAAATTATAGTAATATCCATATCCTAAGAGTATCATTAAAATTTATACCCAATATATTCCAAACCATTATCGTACCTCAACATTCAATACTTCACATAAAATGGCTTAAAACATCAATAGTTAATATATATTATATTAATGAAATGTATATTTATGTTTACATACATTATATTTGGTGTTATCTAAATTACATAATTCAATCCTACAGAGATTAAATTAGTGTGTTCATTGTTCCAAATCATCTCCATATATAATTTCAAGATGATATAGTCATTATAAAATTGGGCAATTTCTAAATCATATCTTCATCAAGAACCCGCGTCACATCGTTGATGTTAAGATTTATATATAATAATTTCATGATTCATGTTGTCTTGTTCTATAATACTAGTTCAATTTGGTCTATAATATTGATATTTTCATCTTTATATGATAGATCATGTTCTAATTCCAAACCATTGGTTTCTATTATATCTTTCAGGACTAAATATATATTCTTATCGAAGAGACATGGAAAATTTTGAGGGCTTTGAAATGATTTATAGGATGTTTTACTGGACTGGTAACTATTATAACATGATTTATGAACCCACATGGTCATAAATAACAAGTAACATGATTCCCAATAATTCCATAACTCATTACCCTTTTCCATGGAGATATTTTGAGAAACACAAAACCTATAATATGAAACACTAATTAATTCCATATAATTTCATAAGGCCTCCTTTTTCCACTCATAAAATACCAAATATGTATTTTTATCACTTATATATTCATTATATTTTCATTCGCAATATCTAGACGAAACTATTTTCCTTCTTAAAATTCATACAAATATGTGGGAGTACTAAAATCCTTATATAGAGTGATTCAATTTGATATATTTTAATACTCTTATCAATATTATTGTTGAAAAATAATTTAAAATATATAATATTATTATCCCAACACTATTGGAAAACTACATAGCTATTCCACTATATATATTTGAGTTTTTGAAATGTCATCACATGCTTCCCAAAAATTTGAGTATAGTAGGATATGCTAAGTAAATTTTTTTTATTCATATTGTTTTCTAGGATCCTATATAACATTTATATAAATCCCAAATCATGTTATGAGAAAATAAAATATACTTATATATAAATTTACATAACTTTTTGAATATAATGTTGACAATGTTTCCCAATGAGAAAATCTCATCAAATATAGATAAAATGGGAATAGAATGTTAACCAATATATCCTTACACATGATGAATTTATTCCCATTGATGTATTTATATTTCCATTGAATATTAATGTAGTGATGTTCTCCTATTTCATATATTTATGGGAAGTTTCTTCAACACACATTTAACTAGTTTATTGTTTTCATTAACACGACAAAACAATAAACATAATGTTTTATAATAAATAATATCCATTTTCTTGTTACCCCACCATCATTGATCTCCCATATCACTATAATTTCTTCAATATTCAAGGATATATTGAAAATAAAGACCCTTACACATAATATATAAGACCTTTCATTATCATTGTAATAGATGGGATAAATTTATTTATACCAAACAATGATACTTAATCCAGAACAATATTGAACACAAAAATTACAATTTTTTGATGTATAAATATTCATTAGTGTATTATAAAAAATTATTTGTGGTTTCTTGATATTAATTGGAAATTATAGTTTATATATTAATTAGGATAGTATTTATGTTGTAAATTTACTTGATGACTTAATTTTCCATCATTTGAAGCTATCTGATCAATGGATCGCCATCAATCCAATTCATTGAATAAACTCTATGGTCTTTCCATTCTCTTCTACTAATGACTTGGTTAGATTTTACTAGGTGATAATATATTAAACAATCATAGTCCATAGTATGTTATTTCCATTAAGTTTTTCTTAGTTTCCAATTCCATTTGTGTGAATATATAATTTTTTCATTGGTTTTTATTTTATATTTCACACTTATATATGTAAATATTTTCCTTCCATATCATTAATTCAAATATTATTCTTTGTAACTGTAGATTTATTGTCTAATAATTTGATTCATGACTCTTTAATAATCATGATAATTTGGAAATAACTTGTATAAATTTTCATGATTACACATCCATGTCCATTATGGGATACATCCATAAAAATTTAAAATACATCCCATTTTAGAAATTTATGATATAACACGTTACTCTACCAACTTCTTCTTTAGTTCATGGGATCATATTTCACCCTACATTATCTTGATAAAAATAACAAATTTATGTGTTATCATTGTTTTTAAATTTTAAAAACAACTATTTTATTCATATAACAACTATATTATACAAAAATACTATGAAGTTGTCAAATTATATTTTTTATTACATGGCATGACCACTCTACTATTGCTTTCTTCATGAATAGGTCCACTGAGATTCCTTTATTTGATCCAATGTTTCCAATGAATGTTGACTATTTTAACCATGGCCAATTTTATAATGATATACCAAATATATTATATTTTAGTCTAGTTTTTAATATAAGCCTTAAATAATCCTCAATCTCTTTATTCTATATCTTATATATCAAAATATGAACAGTAAACAGAAAAAAATATCATTGTAATCCCTGAAGACAATATTAATGAAATAAATAAATCTATTAAGATAATAATGAAATAAAAAGGAGATAATAATAGACTCATAACATCTATATTTTTATAGGGTATCCATTGGGATATCTATTTTATTCTACATCCACTATTGTAACCCAGACTAGAGGAAAATTTCTGAGATTAATTAATCCTTATAAATCTCATCGAACAAATCATTCATTCTTTTATGTATGTAAATGTCCATCATAATGGTAACATTATGTTCTTTTTAGTTAGTATATATATGAAATTATACATCTTCATTAATTACAAAGATAATATTTTCTTCACAAAGAGATGCAATTGGTTGAATAAAATCATTCTCTGATATATCCTGATGTTTATTCATTAATTCATAAAACTACACATATTCCATTATTTATGGGGAATTCAGAATTGGGTTTTATCCTGGTTTGTGTTTAATAAAAAAGAAAACCTCTCATTCTATTATAGGTATATGTAACAGTTTAGTACATTCTTTAACATATTTTTGGACAATGCGTAAATATATTACATTTAAATATTATCTTTCGTATTAATATTTTTTAATGAAAAATAACTTATATAAGGAAGTAAGAGGGGGTTATTCATATGAATAAAATTGGTTTAACTCTCCATTTGAGATAAATAATGTGTTTTCCTGTATTAAAACACTGATTTTATTTCTTTTATAGTTGATCTTGTATTTATAATTTTACATGAAATTCATAAAAAGTATTATATTAAATTACAAAATTATAATTACAAACTATTTTTTTGAGAGATTCCATTCACCAATTTTACTATCTGAATATAAAATTATTATTATTATGTTTTATAAATTTCTATTACATTTTTTAGAAATCATTTCCACTTTAATTTTTGTATGTAACATGATTTTTATTGAAAAAATGAATGAAAATCAATAATATTTGCAATAATAATTATGAAATTAACTCAAAAAATTAGATTGTATGGTGATTGATCTTTCCTCAACATCATTTGGATCATCAAAATCATCCATCATAAAAAAAATTAAGAAAATTTATTCATTGGAATCTATTAGGGTTAATAGAAGTTAAATTCTTTTGTCATCTATTTCATATTGTGATTAATGATGTTCCATTTATCCCCACACACGAATAATTTAAAATGGTTTGGGGTTTAATCATCTTCCCATTATCATTTTAATTTAGATGTTCAGTGTTAACCTCTCTTTGTGATTTTGGAGCTATATTGACTTATCTTCAATAGATTTATCAATTTCCACATTCTATTAGACAATTATGATACGAATTATTCAAATATTTATTGTATAAAAAATATATTATTTTATTCCTATCCTAATTTGATATTGAAATTTTTTATCCATACATATAATCTTATAATAATAACCAATAATTATCAAGGATTATCTAAAATCTATTTCAACATTGACAGAATCCCATATAATTTATTAATAACTCCCAATGTATTTATATTATAATTATTTTAATGGATGGGGTATTATTCCACAGGATAATCATCCAGTATTTCAATCAAAATTGAAGAAAAAATATGATGTATAAAACAAATCATTCTGAAATTCATCTCACATGTCCTCTCTAATCAATTAACCCTCGCTTCAACCCATGGAGTTACCTCTCTATAATGTTTCAAAGGTAATGAGGAATACACATGTTGAAAAAGTGTTTCATGAAGTATTAATATTACATTTATGCCCTAAAATATTTTATATGTGTGTTTATGAGCATTATATAACACTAATTAGATTATCCCATAATGAAATAAATTTCAATCTAATACTATTTTTTTTAATAAAAATGGTTTATGAAATAATATATTTTATATACTATTGAACCATTATTATCTAATTAGTGGATTGAATATTCCAATAAAAATATATGGTTGTCGACCATGAAGGATTCAACAAATTTATGTTTTATCGATGGCGAATTCAACAATCAATACTGTTTGGGTGTATATTCATTTCCTCGGTTAACTGTTTCCTCATCATATTGATGTTTCTAATTCGGTTATCCATCATGAAAGGATGAACATCCTAACATTGACCATTTCATACACTATATACTCAAGTGAATCAATTTAATACCATTTTTGGAGAAAAATAATTCCTATATAAAAAATATAATTATTATAAATTGAATACCAATAATTATAATCTAAATTGTAATTACAAAATTATGAAAAAAACAATCATCTAGGATGTTATAAATCAATCAGAGAAAAAATTATATTATCTATATATTCACCACAATGGATTTTAAAAATAATATTCTTATTAATATTATTATATCCCCTAGGATTATAAATCTTGTTTTCCAATAAGGCATGTTTTTTATGCATTAAGTGATGATTGTGATAATTAAAAATCCTCACTTATTGGGATAATAAACCCTGTGTACAACTATCCTATATCTACATCAACTTGTTGAATCTATAATGAAATATCATTAGATTAAAACCGATATCTATAAACATTACAAAAATATCATTATGTTTTCCTATATTTATACTTATCCTACTGATTTTTACAAATAATTCCTACTACAAATTTTTAAAAATATATAATCCTTTTAGTTAAAACCATTCACGGATACTATCGTTATTAATACATTATATAAATCATTATAATATTAAAAAATATTAGATTAATAATTTTGTGGTATCGTTTAAGGTTTAGTGTCTTCAAAAAAGATACATAATACATGAAGTAAAAATAGAAAACATAAACATAAAAATTATTTATTATTTTTGAAATACACCATTTTTTCAAATCCTTGTTACATCTCCACATGTTATTCCATGTATATATTCACCCAAATAAAATAATTAATATAAATCACTATAATATAAAAATTAAATTAAACATAGGGAATCAACATGGATATGAAATTTGGTATAACATAAAATAATAATAATTTGTACATTATTGATAACATTGAATTGTGGATACAACATAAAAATGAGATATTCATAATCATACCACCTTGCTTCATTACAAATGTATCAGTAAACACAATACCAACATAATTCACCAATGTATCATCAATATATCAATCGTAGAGATTATTTCATTACCCATCACATTGGAGTATTATCAAGTATGACACATAATATATATTTTTTGTAATACATGTTTATAATAATAAATTATTTTATCAATAAAACTAACATAATGATTATTGGGTTTCATATAATTCATAAATTACATAGGTCCTTAAATATGAATAAATTTCATTATATAATAAAATTTAAAATCTAATCTGTTCTGAATACATGGAAATACCCAATCAATAATGAATAATAACATATATATGAATGAAAATAAATTAAAACGGTATTTATTATTCATAAAATGAGATCTTTATATAATCAAATAATGTTTTCTGAATCATAATTGGTAAAATGTGTTGTTTATTGAACAATCATAATGAGAGTTTATATAATTTTATCATTGGTAGAAGAATATATTGATAGTAATTCAATGATAATAAGTTCATGAGAAAATAGTGAAATAGTGTTTAGAAGACTAACTACAAAGGAAGAAAGTGGATAAAATAGAAATGTTGTAGAGAGTTGTATATATTTTGTGATACACTCTTATTGATTATTGAGAGGTAATTGTAATATTAAAAACTATGTTGATATAAACATGAGATGAAAAATGATGGTAACATAATTTATAATGACATGTGATTAAATGAAATTTTGTAGAGAGGTGTGTGAGTTTTTGAAATGTGGGATGCATTTTTATTAATTGATAAATGCCTGCATTGAAATTATACATTTGGAAAATTGAAAAAGAAATTATTACCATGGGTTTGGATTATGGTTTTAAAATTAATTATTTTCTTCTAAAATTAGACAATTTGAAATGAACATCAATATTAAATTTTAATTATTGTCTGTAAGAAAATATATTAACCAAATAAATTATTTTAATATTGTAATTTCAGTTTAAGAATTTGGATATTTAATTATATGTTTTAAATTTTATTTAAATATAATGTAACAAAATAATTTATTTATGGTCATGGATTTAGTTATATTAGTTATAAAATCATTCTTAAATTTTTAATGAATCAAAAGAAAAAAAAGCAGATAACATATTTTTTTACTCATTAGAGATAATTGTTTTTGAAAAATATCAAAATATCATCCTAACATAATTTATAGATGTTGAGTTTAAATATAATCTCTTTTTTAATAAACTAATTTTATAAATATTCTAATTTTATGTTTTATTTTAGTAATACTTATTTAATGAAAAAGTTATACATTTTACCTTATAATAAAATTTTTAACCAATTTACAATTTACACAAGCCATTGTAATATTGTATTATCATTTATATTTAGGTAATTTATTTCATTAACTATTTAAAAAAAACTTTTATTTTAAAAACCATGTTTTTTATAAATTTGTATTTTAATTATCTACATCAAAAATTACAATTACCTTTTCATTATATCCAAAAAATAATTACCATTTTCATTTAAATTCTTGGGTACTTTTTTAAAATAATACAATAATGAAGATGAAATTTATGAAACACCATTTTCATTACTAAAAGGTAATAAATAACATTATAATAATATGATGCATCAAAATTAATTCCTAATACACCTATATACACTTTAAGGGTATGGTGTGAGATGGTGTCTCTTTCATGCGGTGTCTACGTTATCGTTGATATTGTGGTGATTTATATTAATTCTAACATCACTCGCAGTGGATTTGGCTTGATCCTTACTCATTGAAGCTCATAAAGGTCTTGGTCAAAGTAAAACCCTAGTGATTCATCCTCTCCTATATATTATGATAAATTATATACAAAAGGAATACCAATAATTGATTATCCCATCATTTATTCCGTCAACATCAATTATTTTTTTCATTCCTTGGTGTATAAAAAATTGAAAATTACAACATTATTAGAAAATTTAAATGTTTTCATCATTTATATTGACAAAAGAATAGGTTATAGATTGATCCTAAAGGTATCATTACACATTATACCCAATATATATCCTATCATAATCATAACACATAATTTATTGATTTTATTTGATTGGTTATATAATTATCTTGAAAATGCCTATCATATACATGAAACATCAATTTAATTTTGTTGTTTTTCAAAGGAGGAGAATTCTTTATTGAGAAACTTAATCATGTAGATTTTAAATTTGAGTTAACATTATTATTTTATGTTTCAATCACTATATTATTTATAATATTTGTAATCAATATTGATTCATGTTGTGTAATGAAATTATAAATACTATAATTTTTTTAGTTGTCATAATAAAACTATCATTGAAAAATAAGAAATATTAATATCATAATTTAATTCTCGAGTCTATTACAAAACATACACATTTTTAAAATTTTGATCCACTTTAAAGTTATATATCTATAAATTATGATATCTTGAATTTGTGTTCAAGAAAGACATTAATTTTTCCCTACATATGTTCAAGCAAAAATAATTCTTTAATATAAGGCCCCAGCCTTAAACCTTACTTAAACTTGAGTTATTACAAGATTACACGTTGAGGATCTTTTCAGGTTTAGAGTTTTAGAGAATTAGATCATGAAACTTGCATTACATTCCACATTTAAACAAGGTGGTTACATAAAAGACAATATTCATTCTTCCCATCAATGGAAACCTATTTAAAATAAAACACGGATTCTTTCTTGACACATCCTTGACACTATCGTCACATCATGTACCTTTCCCTTGACCTGTGAAAAGAATTTTAAAAACTTGGGATGAGCATAAAAAGCTCAGTAAGGGTTATAAAAATATGGAAAGGAAACAAGAGTTCATATATACATAATAATGAAATCATACTTTACCCATAAAACATAGGCATATCAAATCATGAATAAATCATAGAAAATCATAACACATAAAGGTAACTTGAGGCATTCATAACATTCTTACGTAGGGAGTAACCCTCTTGGTTATGTTTGGAATACCCATCATAGTATATTCCCTAAATCTCTTCGGAGAAACCTTAACGTTTCACTCCTTCGCGTTACCCAATGCATTGGAGAGCTATATCGGGCTCACCCGCCCTTAGTTTATCACGGAACCACTCATTCTTCATAACAATGCCCAAGAACCATAACATAATCGTATCACATAAACATGAATAAAGGAAACATAACATTTCCACATTTCAATCACAATATAACATTTTAGGATATTGAAATAATGAGTCCATTTAAAAAGAAACCATTTCCAAAACCATTTAAAACATTTAATAAAGAGATTTTTGAATCAAAGAGTCACATACCACCTTGAAGCTTTTAACATTTTAAACCATTAATATCCATATAAATAAATCCTTAAAACCATTTTGAAAACATGGATATTAATAAGAATAAATAATTAAAACATTTAAAACGATATTTTGGTTAAAGGGGTTTTACCAAAATTAGAGACACTTGAATACAATAATCAAGGAATAACATTTAGTCAGAACTTTATAATATCATGAGAATAAAAGGATTCATGATATAATACTCCAAAGGACATTATATACACTATATAAGAGTGAATTGGTGCATAACAACAACAAACCCTCAATATAAATGTCAAATGTGATGAAATCCCTTATAAAGAAGGTATCCCAAATTAAAGAAAAATAAATCTCAAAAATATGTGTGAAAAATATATATACACCCAATATAAGTGGATATTAAGTGTAAAACAATAAAAGGTCATTCACACATATTCAATGGATGACATATTCAATGACTACAAGTTGAACCTAAAGAAATCGGAATTGGGTTAAAAAGTTCCATTGACAGCCTAACGGCATCACATCAAAATGAGTTGATGAGAGATAAAAAGTGTATGTCATAACTTGGACATAAAATTTACATCAATAAGGATGTATTAGAACATATCCCAACATAAAAATATGTAAATTAAAAGACCCAATAAAAGAAGTCTTTTAAAAAGGAGGGTGAAAGGTTCCCTTACCGACTTGGGTATCCTTCAAAACATACACCCCATGAAAGAAAGACAATAGGTCATTGATGTAAATACTCATAAAAGAAAGTATATTACACAAAGAGTAGAATAATGGGTAGTACATACACCACTCAATGGAATTTGTGGCGAATGTTGCATAAATCTCACGGGAATAAAAGTGAGATGAAAAATCCCTTAGGAAACTCGGCAGCCTAACGGCGCCACATAAAACTTCCGAATATGGATTGATGAGATCAAATAGAGTATCCCATAATATTACAATAAAATTTACAGTAAGTGGAATATAAAATAAAATCCCCCAACATTACAAGGAGGAGTTTAAAAGAAGTGACATAAAGGAGAGTACTTAAAAAGAAAGAGAGAGGTTAGATCTCTTACGAAAGTTCGGCAGCCTAACGTCGCCAATCAAAACATCCAAAATGGATTGATGAGAGAGAATAGGGTCTCTCATCACATGAACATAAAAATTACAGTAAATGTAATATAAAATAACATCCCAATCATAAGAAAGATGAGCTTAAAATAAATGACATAAAAGAGTGTACTTAAAAAGAAAGAGAGTTGTAGGATCCCTTACCTCGGGTCCGACTTGACTCGATCGTTCTTTAATCTCCTGAATAATAAACTTGAGTTAATTTCTAATTCCTTAAGAAATTTTTTCAAGTTCATTATTACTTTTATACCACTTATTACTATGTCATAAACATTATGTAATCATTTAAGTTAATAATATTTGTTTTGCCGATATTTGGTTCTTAAGTCGAAAGTGGACTTCTTACAATTACATGTTGTTCGTGTGGCCAATTTTTTATTATATCCAGAATTGTATTTATTATGTAGATATCATATATGTCATATATATCCAGTACATGCATGCATTTATAACATTACATAATCATTTAGAGGTAAAAAATGAAATGCACCGTTCATGGAGACGGTAAGCCGTACGTACGCATGGACGCTACTTTCATTTCTATTTCGTATTTTATAGAATGGAATAATAATGATATAAGGGTATATTATAATTCCAGTATAATATCATATATAATATCATATTTTCATCCTTTATACATCCCACATATGGTATTTAACGAATCAAATCACTTTGAGGGGGTGGTAGTCTGCACTTCCTTAAATGAAGATATCGCGTATACCCATAATGGAAGCCATAAAGGTAAGACAAAAATGAAAAATACAGAAGCATAAATAAAACATAAACATTTTATATATCATATATAAAAATAGTGACATCATAATGGCCACCTTTGAAGGTGTTAAATGAGTATTGAACAATCATCGTTTCGGGAGGCAGAATTTCACCATCCACGGAAACCGTATGTTCTTTAACCATTTGATGTAGTTGTGTGAGAGTGTAGCTCGAATAAATATTATAACAACATCCTAGTATATTGAAGATACTGGTGTTGTTACAAAAGAAGTAAATAAAAAGATTTTAGGGGGTTGGAGAAGCAAAATAAAACAAATGAACATGAGAGAATAAATTACCTTTAAAAGTGTAACTCCTTTTGATTTGAGCCTAAAGGCTTCCTTTAAAATGATTCTGCCCAAAGGGAATCCTCTAGGATGAGGAGAGGTATGTGGAGAGAGTAAATGGGCAGGGGTTGGCTGAGACAAAGGCTTAAGGAGTGTGTTAAATGAGGTAGAGGTGCGGGCCTTTTATAAGAGGAGAGGAGGGGCACTTTTGGAAAGTAAAGAAATATTACTTTATTTGAAAATGTGTTTCAGTTTAAAAAGGTCCCTCATTGATATAATTCGTGGATAAGGTGATAAGGCTTTTAAATCCACTCATCCAATAAGTTTTGGACATGTGTAGTTCATATATTTTACATTATCTTTCCATTTTATTTTAATCATCAAATAATGATGTCATCACTGCATCATTATTATTCCATATATAATTTAATTTATTTAATGTCTAAAAATTATAAAAAAATTACTATGATGTAGTAAATCTTTTTATCTTTCCAATGAATATTTATAATCAAAAAGATGACTTGTATAACCCCACTTAAAAATGGTTTTAGTAAAACATATCATGTTTGTGTCAATTTTACTTTTACATTAAATAAAATGTTATTTATGTCATTTCCCAACCAAAGTGGATCCATGGGGTCCCCAAGATGACCCATGGCTTGTCTTGGTCGGCCATGATACAAAAAATGAGGGTAAGACATGTGTCAAGCTCATCTTATTTTATTAAAGCATTATTTTTACCTTAAACTACACTAATTACCACTAATCGTGATTAAAAACTTAATAAGTTACTATTCACCAAAAAAATTATTTTAATCTCATTGAACCACATTTTACTTCTTAATGACAACCAAGTATGTCGGATTTTTGAAAATCAAAACACAATGATGGCAAAATTTCATTTAAATGGAAAATCAGTTTATATAAGTACCACTTAGTGGTTTCACTATTCATCAAAATTGAAGTTTTTCAGAAAAATCCCAAAAATTCACCCTAAACTATATTTGATATTCTGAATTCAAAAATGAAGTCAGTTTTACAAAATTCAAAACATATAAGTCACATTAATTAATTTAATAATTAATTCCCGCTGTCATGACAAATAGCGTGTTTTATGAAACAATAAGTATCAAAAGATTGACACTAGTTTAAGTCTGATTTCAAAGTGAAATTGATTCCAACGACCACTATTGGATTTAATGGTAAAAATATTTTCTAATTTTACTTTAAAACAAATTCAAAATATAATCAAATCATATAAATAAATTAGATTAAAAATTGGTTTTGAATTAAAATACAACATTTTACACTATTCATTAAAAAAATGAACTTTATCGGAAAGATACCAAAAATTTACACAAAGTAAATTTTGATGTCCCGATTCTTAATAAGAGTTTTATTTGGTCCAAAAGAATGTTTAAGAGTGAACAAAACTATATTTAATGACGGTTCTCCATCAAAAGGTGATAAGTGAACCTTTAGTGAAAACTAGGGCATATACGCCTAAAATTGAATTCTTTCCGTATTTTAAGCCTTTATCTTTTATTGTATAAATGTAAAAATATTTAAGAACATATATAATCATATTTTAGTTATTTCTATCCATTCCCGCCATTACAACGGCTACATTTTAACTATCATTTAAAATAATATTATTTTATTATTAGAGTGCAACGTAAGATTCCCAAGAAACTCGTTGTTGCGTGTTGGGTACGCCATCGAGCATAGCGTCCCCTTTAAAGTCATATTAATATTTTATTCACAAATATGGATAAATATGAAAATTTCATATTCCTTATTTACCTGGGGTGTTACATCCTTCCCCCCTTTTGGGAATTGCGTCCTCACAATTTTAAAATTGCGCTTGGAAACATCCTTGAACGTCCCACATCGGAACAAGAGTCGGTAAAACAATCACTTTAAAATAAAGAAAGATAAGCATAGAGGTCACCCGAGTTAACCCAAACTAGGATTCTAAGTATGAAAATATGGACATGGAGGAGAAAACATAGGGTCATGTTCTGATGGAGAGTGATAGAAAACATTTTTAGGAGAAAGTTAACAATAAGAAAATCACAAACTTGTGATGGGTTAAACGGTGTTGGGTTCCCCAGTAGGAAAAGTTAATAGACAACATTTTTGTTTTAAGTTACTTTGTATTGAGGAATTTATTCATAAGGAAGCATAATCACTTATCATGTTGACTTTCAACTTTTACTAGATTCCATAGTCAAACTCATATTTTTTCCAAAAGACGAGTATTTAGGGAGACTTGTTCGCATTAAGAGTACTATAATCAACTTCTAGAGAATCACCTAATCCCCAAAAGAGAACTATATACATCCCATGTATTTAGGCTTTAACCAAAACCAAAACCAAAAAGGTTAGTACAAGATCAGATAATCCAGAAAAGGATAACCCCTTATAAAAAGAAAATCTATTCTTAATCTCCAAAATTTGTCCAACAAAACCCAAAGTTCAACGAGGACCATCTGATAAACAATTTTTCCATAAAATTCTTCAAAGTAAACCAATATAAGATTGAAACCCAAATATTTGAAGGATTTAGTCACATAGTATTCCAAGTTAAATCGTAACATTTATCTCCAAACAACATCAGTTGCTCCTAAAGTCTCACATTGAAAATTAATTATCCTAATCACATATCCTACAAAATCAACTTACTATTAATTCATAAAATCATATAACTAAAAAGAATCAGTCAAACTAACCCGGGACTTCACGTAGTCCAGTGGTAGGCGATAAATACCAGTCGCACATTGGTTGTGGGTTCGATTCCCGTAGCATTGTCTGACGCGACAGGTTGTCACACGGTCTGCGTGTTGTCGTTTTTCCAAAACTATATAATTCTCAAATCATTACCCAAAAAGGGATAAAATCATCAAAAATAACCATAACATAATTTAACCTCAATTTTATCTCTTGCTTTTCACTTCAATCATAACATATGGTAACCCATAATTACCTCAAAAGTAAGGATCATATAAACCCAAATGGTTCTTTATAACTATGTCCACAAAAGAAAAGATAACTATTACTTGAATAAAATTTGTCTATATTAAACATCAGGGTTACACATAATATAAAAAGTCTTCTAATGTAACCCCATCATCAAAAGAGACTTAATACTCTTAAGAATTTCACCCTAACTCTTGAAGCCCTTATATGTTGACATCTTACTCATTCAACATTCTTCATGATCCATTATCCATTCCTTTCCAACTTATTCCAAAATACCTCTTTCCTACAAACAAAATCATGAATCATATCCTAAGATTCCAAAATAAGAAAACAATAGTCATGAAATAGTACATACCTTTGATTGGTCATTGCCAGTTTCTTCATCCTCAATCGGAATGGCATTAGGTATTGGTAAATGAATATTGGTACGCTCTTGGTGACCCCATTCACGAAACTTCTTCATAGGACATGTGTTTGCATAATGACCATGCACACCACATTTAAAACATTCAATTGATCCCTTAGAAAGAACTTCTTTCCCTTTCCTCGAGTCAACTAGATGCTTCCTTTTTCCATGGCAGGTTCTTGATTTATGACCTTCATTTCCACATCTATAGCATATTTTTGTCCCTTTGAAACATTTTCCTAGTTGTTTCTTTCCACATCTTTGACACATAGGTTTTTGAACACACTTACCTTTATGATTATTACCTGTACTTCCGTAGGGATTTGTTTCTTGCATATATGATGCCTTAGAGAATTATCCAGGGTTTAGGTGGTCAATCATGACTCCAGATAGTTGGTTGAGGATAATCAAAATTGTTCTCATTGCAGCTCCCATATCATTCAGTTGCTTCCTCAAAAAACTGTCACAGTTTCCCTCACATCCACTGTTACTTTGGTGCCTGCTAGATTCAGCCATTTACTAAAACCAAAAAGGTCAGTGTGAGTATATCAACAAAACCATCATGTACTAATGAGTAAGATAGACAATAAGATATACTTACTCATTCACTTTATCTAAAACTAAGACTGTTTCTGAAATCCTAACCATTATGGTAATTGTCAATTATGCTTAAAGAATACCCTAACCTCTAAAGTTATCTAAACCGACCTTTGATACCAACTATAAGGCCCCAGCCTTAAACCTTACTTAAACTTGAGTTATTACAAGATTACACATTGAGGATCTTTTTAGGATTAGAGTTTTAGAGAATTATATCATGAAACATGCATTACATTCCACATTTAAACAAGGTGGTTACATAAAAGAAAATATTAATTCATCCCATCAATGGAAACCTATTTAAAATAAAACACGGATTCTTTCTTGACACATCCTTGACACTATCGTCACATCAAGTACCTTTCCCTTGACCTGTGAAAAGCATTTCAAAAACTTGGGATGAGCATAAAAAGCTCAGTAAGGGTTATAAAAATATGGAAAGGAAACAAGAGTTCATATATACATAATAATGAAATCATACTTTACCCATAAAACATAGGCATATCAAATCATGAATAAATCATAGAAAATCATAACACATAAAGGTAACTTGAGGCATTCATAACATTCTTACGTAGGGAGTAACCCTCTTGGTTACGTTTGGAATACCCATCATAGTATATTCCCTAAATCTCTTCGGAGAAACCTTAACGTTTCACTCCTTCGCGTTACCCAATGCATTGGAGAGCTATATCAGGCTCACCCTCCCTTAGTTTATCACGGAACCACCCGTTCTGCATAACAATGCCCAAGAACCATAACATAATCGTATCACATAAACATGAATAAAGGAAACATAACATTTCCACATTTCAATCACAATATAACATTTTAGGATATTGAAATAATGAATCCATTTAAAAAGAAACCATTTCCAAAATCATTTAAAACATTTAATAAAGAGATTTTTGAATCAAAGAGTCCAATACCACCTTGAAGTTTTTAACATTTTAAACCATTAATATCCATATAAATAAATCCTTAAAACCATTTTGAAAACATGGATATTAATAAGTACAAATAATTAAAACATTTAAAACGATATTTTGGTTAAAGGGGTTTTACCAAAATTAGAGACACTTGAATACAATAATCGAGGAATAACATTTAGTCAGAACTTTATAATATCACGAGAATAAAAGGATTCATGATATAATACTCAAAATTACATTATATACACCATATAAGAGTGAATTGGTGCATAACAACAATGAACCCTCAATAGAAATGTCAAATGTGATGAAATCCCTTATAAAGAAGGTATCCTTAAATTAAAGACAAATAAATCCCAAAAATATGTGTGAAAAATATATATATACACCCAATATAAGTGGATATTAAGTGTAAAACAATAAAAGGTCATTCACACATATTCAATGAATGACATATTCAATGACTACATGTTGAACCCAAAGAAATCGAAATTGGGTTAAAAAGTTCCATTGACAGCCTAACAGCATCACATCAAAATGAGTTGATGAGAGATAAAAAGTGTATGTCATCACTTGGAAATAAAATTTACATCAATAAGGATGTATGAGAACATATCCCCACATAAAAATATTTAAATTAAAAGACCCAATAAAAGAAGTCTTTTAAAAATGAGGGTGAAAGGTTCCCTTACCGACTTGGGTATCTTTCAAAACATACACCCCATGAAAGAAAGACAATAGGTCATTGATGTAAATACTCATAAACGAAAGTATATTACACAAAGAGAAGAATAATGGGCAGTAAATACACCACTCAATGGAATTTGTGGCGAATGTAGCATAAATCTCACGGGAATAAAAGTGAGATGAAAAATCCCTTACGAAAACTCGGCAGCCTAACGGCGCCACATAAAACTTCCGAATATGGATGGATGAGATCAAATAGAGAATCCCATTATATTACAATAGAATTTAAAGCAAGTGGAATATAAAAGAAAATCCCCCAACATTGCAAGGAGGAGTTTAAAATAAGTGACATAAAGGAGAGTACATAAAAAGAAAGAGAGAGGTTAGATCTCTTACGAAAGTTCGGCAGCCTAACGGCGCCACTAAAAACTTCCAAAATGGATTTATGAGAGAGAATAGGGTCTCTCATCACATGAACATAAAAACTACAGTAAATGTAATATAAAGGAACATCCCAATAATAAGAAATATGAGCTTAAAATAAATGACATAAAAGAGTGTACTTAAAAAGAAAGAGAGTTGTAGGATCCCTTACCTCGGATCCGACTTGACTCGATCATTATTTAATCTCATGAATAATAAACTTGAGTTAATTTCAAATTCCTTAAGAACCTTTTTCAAGTTCATTATTACTTTTATACCACTTATTACCATGTCATAAACATTATGTAATCATTTAAGTTAATAATATTTGTTTTGCTGATATTTGGTTCTTAAGTCGAAAGTGGACTTCTTACAATTACATGTTGTTCGTGTGGCCAAATTTTTATTATATCCAGAATTGTATTCATTATGTAGATATCATATATGTCATATATATCCAGTACATGCATGCATTTATAACATTACATAATCATTTAGAGGTAAGAAATGAAATGCACCGTTCATGGAGACGGTAAGCCGTACGTACGCATGGACGCTACTTTCATTTCTATTTCGTATTTTATAGAATGGAATAATAATGATATAAGGGTATATTATAATTCCAGTATAATATCATATATAATATCATATTTTCATCCTTTATACATCCCACATATGGTATTTAACGAATCAAATCACTTTGAGGGGGCGGTAGTCCGCACTTCCTTAAATGAAGATATCGCGTATACCCATAATGGAAGCCATAAAGGTAAGACAAAAATGAAAAATATATTAGCATAAATAAAACATAAACATATTATATATCATATATAAAAATAGTGACATCATAATGGCCACCTTTTAAGGTGTTAAATGAGTATTGAACAATCATCGTTTGGGGAGGTAGAATTTCACCATCCACGGAAACCGTATGTTTTTTAACCATTTGATGTAGTTGTGTGAAAGTGTAGCTCGAATAAATCTTATAACAACATCCTAGTATATTGAAGATACTGGTGTTGTTACAAAAGAAGTAAATAAAAAGAGTTTAGGGGGTTGGAGAAGCAAAATAAAACAAATGAACATGAGAGAATGAATTACTTTTAAAAGTGTAACTCCTTTTGATTTGAGCCTAAAGGCTTCCTTTAAAAGGATTCTGCCCAAAGGGAATCCTCTAGGATGAGGAGAGGGATGTGGAGAGAGTAAATGGGCAGGGGTTGGCCGAGCCAAAGGCTTGAGGAGTGTGTTAAATGAGGTAGAGGTGGGGGCCTTTTATAAGAGGAGAGGAGGGGCACTTTTGGAAAGTAAAGAAATATTACTTTATTTGAAAATGTGTTTCGGTTTCAAAAGGTCCCACATTGACGTAATTCGTGGATAAGGTGATAAGGCTTCGAAATCCACTCATCCTATAAGTTTTGGACATGTGTAGTTCATATATTTTACATTATCTTTCCATTTTATTTTAATCGTCAAATAATGATGTCATCGCTGCATCATTATTATGTCATAACTAATTTGTTTTAGTAAAACATATCATGTTTGTTTCAATTTTACTTTTACATTAAATAAAATGTTATTTATGTCATTTCCCAACCAAAGTGGATCCATGGGGTCCCCAAGTTGACCCATGGCTTCTCTTGGTCAGCCATGATACAACCAATGAGGGTAAGACATGTTTCAAGCTCATGTCATTTTATTAAAGCATTATTTTTATCGTAAACTACACTAATTACCACTAATCGTGATTAAAAACTTAATAAGTTACTATTCACCAAAAAATTATTTTAATCTCACTGAACCACATTTTACTTCTTAATGACAACCAAGTATGTCGGATTTTTGAAAATCAAAACACAATGATGGCAAAATTTTATTTAAACGGAAAATCAGTTTTTTTAAGTACCACTTAGTGGTTTCACTATTCATCAAAAATTGATGTTTTTCAGAAAAATCCCAAAAATTCACCCTAAGCTATATTTGATATTCTGAATTCAAAAATGAAGTCCGTTTTACAAAATTCAAAACATATAAGTCACATTAATTAATTTAATAATTAATTCCTGCTGTCATGACAAATAGCGTGTTTTATGAAACAATAAGTATCAAAAGATTGACACTAGTTTAAGTCTGATTTCAAAGTGAAATTGATTCCAACGACCACTATTGGATTTAATGGTAAACATATTTTATAATTTCACTTTAAAACCAATTCAAAATATAATCTAATCATATAAATAAATTAGATTAAAAAGTGGTTTTGAATTAAAATACAACATTTTACACTATTCATTAAAAAAACGAACTTTATCGGAAAGATACCAAAAATTTACACATAGTAAATTTTGACGTCCCGATTCTTAATAAGAGTTTTATTTGGTCCAAAAGAATGTTTAAGAGTGAACAAAACTATATTTAATGACGGTTCTCCATCAAAAGGTGATAAGTGAAGCTTTAGTGAAAACTAGGGCATATACGCCTAAAATTGAATTCTTTCCGTATTTTAAGCCTTTATCTTTTATTGTATAAATGTAAAAATATTTAAGAACAGATATAATCATATTTTAGTTATTTCTATCCATTCCCTCCATTACAACGGCTACATGTTAACTATCATTTAAAATAATATTATTTTATTATTAGAGTGCAACGTAAGATTCCCAAGAAACTCGTTGTTGCGTGTTGGGTACGCCATCGAGCATAGCGTCCCCTTAAAAGTCATATTAATATTTTATTCACAAATATGGATAAATATGAAAATTTCATAATCCTTATTTACCTGGGGTGTTACATTTAATGTATATATGATTCATATTTTATTTTTCAAGATTATATGATAATGTTATTTTCATATGGAGTAATTAATTTTCTTTCAAGTTATCATTGAAGCTAATTCCTTTCAATTCATGAATTGTTTTTTAAATATTGCTGGTTTAATCATAAAGAACCCTCCATTCCTTCTACTATATAGAAGAGTCTTTTCATATTATGGTCCACATTAATGTTTAATAATTAGGTAACCAATATAATGATGATACCTACTCTTAGGTTATGGATTATTAAATTTTTTATGTAATCCTTGATAGAATAGTGAAATATATGATTGGGATAATAATTGTATGTAGTGGGAATAAGGATTCATATAGTCATGCCAAGCCTTAAAAAAAATCCATGTCTATTATTTGTTTATTTAAATTATTTTCATTACATATGGGGGTATGTACTAATGGTGATTAGAATAAATTAATAAATATGAAATGATGATATAGATCTGGAAAAGTTATAGGATTAAAAGATTATGTTGAAATTATTTAGTAAAGGGTTATCTTATCTTATTAACTACCCTATCACTATATTTATATAATATAGTAGAACCACATAAAGAGAATGTGATTTTATTGAGTTTTATATTTTGTAGTGAAGATATTATATATATCATTTTACAATGCAATTATATTGAAACTATTTACTTGATTAAATAAAATTTATTTGGGAGAAAGAGTAAAGGATGTTTGAATACTGAATTTAATTTAATGTGAATCGAATTAGAACATGAATTTGAATGTTGTGATAATGCATTTGTAAGACCCATAGTTGTCTTCATTATGATTATTTGATTTTTATTTTTCTATTTCATTGATAATTAGTTTATTATTTTCCACTGAGTAGGACTCCAGAACATTATTTCGATTCTATGAGAGAAAATATCCATTTTTAATTGGAATTTGAATAAGATGCCAATATGTTGTAGTGGATTTTCATCTAACAAACACTGATGATATTCATATATAATATTTATTTCCTAAGGATATTACATTCCCTGGATGATCATACATTTCATCAAAACATGAGAGTATAGGATAATAAATTCCTAAGGGGGTTTCATTCCCATAGAGGAAGATTTATTCATATTTAGAATTTGTGATCATGATTGATATTATTATGATCATAAAGATCGTATAATTATTTCATTATTATCATTTTTTAATTGTGATAATTTCTAGAGATATTGGATGTATTGGACGAACCATTGGATGTGATATATTAACTTAATTTAAAATTAATTTTTCAAAGTTTTAGTATGTGTCCGCCACATTGTCATGTGGTATTTTTTCGTTAATCATGTTAGGTGTTGTTGAATTCTAACCCTGAATATAGTAAAGAACCAATTTCTATAACCGAGGCAAAAAATTATTATTTAAATATTACCCATGGGTACTTATCAGTTATCCATAGTCAAATAAATTTTATTTTATTTTTCATTTTCATTATTTATATCTAGCATTGACATATATTCATATACATTGAATTTATTGTTTTATTAATTTAAGTTATGTAGATTTCAATGTGGTTCCATTTTATAATGAAATGTTTCAGTGATTGGGTTTTTTAATATTTATTTTCAAATAAAGTGGCTATGACATAAAAAAGGAAAATATTATTTTAGAACTTATATTATACCATTGGAATTTCTAATCAATTAATGAACATTAAAGTTGGTATTTAGTGGTCATTCTAGACATCATCATTGAATAAGGTGTCTATCTCTAATTTATCACATTATAATTCATTATTATATTCTAAAGTCAAATTATTTTTTCAACAAATTTTGTGTTCTACCTACCTATCAAAAAAATAACATATAAAATTATTTTAATTTATTAAAGTAATTTTAAATATTTCTAAAAACTACCATAATATTTTATTTTTATATTTTCATTTTAGTTAGTGTATATTCTTAAATTTGATAATGGAGTTAATTCATAACCGGCCGATGTTTAAAAAATTCAAAACAAAATTTCTTTATATTTGATATTTATATATCATTCATAAAATTTGGGATGAATTATTTTGATATTATATTTTAAAAATTAGCTATAATTGTCTCGATGAAATGTTATCCCAATTCTGTTACTAAATATACCTAAAAGTAGAATATTTATATATAATATTGACTCTTCATAGTCAAGAGAAAAATTTTATATTATAGATATATCACCCTCAATTACAGTCTAATTAATACTGAATTCTTTTGGGTTTCATTTACTATGTATTTATATAACCTTTTCTATTTCTATAATATATATATGTTTATATTAATTATAAATAATACTGTATATATTTTTTATATATGTTTATATAAATTATATCCTCTTTTATTCAACCTAAAAAAATTTTATAAATACATGGTCCCAATACTACCATCCCTATTGGAAATTACAATAAACAATGGGTAACCTATTGATTATTTTATTCAACATAGTGAAACTATACTGTATCTTTTCATTATGGGATTGAAAATATTTCAATCATTTTTATCTTTTTATAGAAAAGATTCAGATTCATTATAATATTATGAGTGAATGATATGATCATTTTTCTAATTGATTATTTTTAAACATTGATTGTGTGACTTGTGTTTTTACAATAATAAAACATAAGAATAAATTATTCCATAATAAAAAACTATTTTAATTTGATTAACAATCCACTATAACAGAGGTGAATGGTAGATCATGACTACATTTTTCAATTTAAAATTGTAGTTATATGTACATCAATGTATTATCTTTGTTGATAAGAAATATCATGGTCATGCATTAGCAAAATATTTATACCAATCTAAAAAAATACATCTAATAAAAATATAATATTTTTTAATGAAAATTAATTATAATCTCACCATAACTCTATTAAAATCAATAATATTTTAAAAACCATGATATATTAATTTATTGAATATATTTTTTTAGCTTTCCACGGTCATAATTTTCCCTTATGAATTTCAATTAAAAATTACGATGTCAAATAGAATGAAATTTATAACTTTTAACCATAAAAACTATATACTATGAAATATTATAGTTTAAAGACATGTTATTTTCCATTAGTATTATAAAATACCCTTATATTCCAAATAATAAATATTCAAAAATATTAAACCATAGAAAAATAAAATTTTTATGTTCAATTTGAAAATAAAAATAATGACTTTTTAATTAATATATTTTTAAAAAATCAGAATAGTAAATTAAATTTAAAAGAAATTTTCAATATTGTTTTCCAATTACCTGAAAATAAAATTAATTTCAAAAAATTCAAGATTCCTATATAATTAACATCCAATATATAAATTATTTATATACTATATTATTCCTTATAATACCTTATTATTAGAAAAAAAATATAACAATAAAATTTAATTGAATTGAAATATAAAATGAGAATAATAATATATTTTTTTTATAAACCATTTTCAACAACATTGTTTGATGATTTCTCTAATAATAATTATTTTTTACCAGAACCAATTATTGAAACATAAAAGAAAATAAACGTCAATACGTTGAAATATAAAAGACAACTCAATCAAATAAAAATTAAATATTCAATGTGTAACCATAATAATATTCTTAAATTACATTCCCTTATGATGGAACCCACTAATGAATAACACATAATAATTCTTATATAACCAATTTACTAAGAAGTATCTAGATAAAGTTCAATAAGAAAAATAGAAAATAAAAAAATTTAAAAAATGGGAAAATAAACTTATAAGAATAACAATATTGGTCTTTTAAATCCAACATCTAGATGTTCCTAATCACTTCATAAGGTAAAAAATGTCCAAAAAATTCACTATTATAATAAGAATAAAAAATAAAATAAATAAAACCTAATAATTCATAAGAAAACTCTATACATATACTGTTATTTGTTAACTCCTCAACTCCTTCTATGTATACCAGCACTGGTAGGTGAATATAGATTTTGGAGAATGGAATTTTCTAAATGAGATGAAACATTGGTTGTCTTGATTATTTACTTATAAATATATAATTATATTTTTTAAATATTTTTAAATGTTTAAAATTATTTTTATATGTTTTGGTTTGTGGGAAACTAATATGAGACTTGAAGTCTTAATATAATGTATTCTAGTGGGTCTATGGTATCTAAAATCCAATGGAACCCCGATGGTTGTCCACCATTTCTATTATTGTCTAGTTAGTGGTTATATAGGACTATATCTATGATTCATGTATAATTGGGGAAATTTAAATAAAGATGGGTGGATGATTGTTTTAATTACATATTCTTGTTTTGTATAATTTATGTGCTAATATTGGGGATTATATCTTCCACATATATCCTCTTTTCCCACCATGAATCCCATGAATAAATGATGAACTCAAATGGTATTGATATTAGATTTAGGTGTTGATTGACCTTTATCATTTTCCCTCCTCACTTCATAATATCCATTCAAATTATTTAAATATATCTTGTGATTTGATATATGATTCAATAATTTATGATAAAATCATTATAATATGATAGATTTTCAATATACAGATGATGATCCAAAAATGATGATATAGTCTCATAACTAAGAATTATTTCATTTTTATTTTGGAAACAATACATGTATTATTTATTTTATTCCAATATGAATGAAAATAAAAAATGAATGGGTGTTGGATTTCAGGACACTTGAATGTATTATATATAATGTCAGGAATATATTTTTGCTCCATCAATTGAAAAATTATTCATTTACTGGAAAATTAATGATGTCTTTTTCTAATTTAGACTTATAATATTTTACTACAAATTAGTCTAGTGGAATAATTTGAATTAATATTAGAATAAATCTGAATTTAATGTCTGGTGTTTAATAGATCATAGAATTGTCTTTATTTTGAGTTGTAGATGTATTTATGGGGTAGTAGGTATTTATAATTGATATGTAAAAATATTAAAAATAATCATCCATTCGTACAAATATTTTTAAAACAATTAATTTCTTATTGATCATGTAATCTATTCTAAAATTTGAGATGACTAATGGGTTTAAAACACTTTTTTTACCCCTGGGGCATTTTATGGTTTTTCTATATTGCAAACATTTGAAGTTGTATATCTACGAGTTTATTATATATGAAATAAATAAAATAAAAAATTAATAATTTAATTTATCTATTATATAACCTTCCAAAATATAGTTTATTCCTTAAAATTTCTATAGGTATTTAAATATAATCCTATGATACTAGAAGGGATATACATTCACCATAGGATAAAACCATGAATATTTAGAAAATATTTATTAAGGAATAATGATTAGACTCTTTACGAATCATCACCAACGACTGAATTAGTTGATATCATCCTCAAAATAATTTCTAATATATTATTCAACAACAATAATTGTGAAGATGTGATTGGGCATGTTATTTTTTTATTTTCACCCTATTATTTGTGATTATATAATAGATAAGATTATATAAATTGAGTCCCATGTTATTAAATGAATATAAATGTTCCTATTAAATTAATATTTAGTTTAATTATATATTGAATTTTTATCCTTGAATTCGAGATTTTCTATTTTGAATCATCCATTATGATCACTGGAGGAATCAACTACCACTACTTTGGTTAATATCATTTTTATTAATTTTGGATTCCACCACAATTATTCATGTTGTTTGACTATTTATATGTTTGGGGTGGTTTTTCAACCATTCCTATTTTAGTTAAAATTTTAATCAGACCACCAAAAATTTATTGGCTGGTTTTGTCGAATCCCATGAGATCTAGGTTAGTCAGTATTCCATTAAAAAATTAATATATTGTAGTATAGGGTGAATTATGGCAGTTTTACTGATATTAAGGGATGTGTTATGGATAAATTCAATGGTTATTTACATTTTGGGAATGGGAAGGATAAATTGGAAGAAATTAGATTATTCTTAATGATATGTGGAATGATAAATACGATCTATGAAAATATAGAGAACACATAATTTTTTTTTGAAATAAGGGACAATGTGAAGAATTTTTTACTGGTTATTATCAATTTCGGATGTGATAAATATCACAAATATGTGGGGCTCAAAAACATTGTGAACATACTTGAAAATTCAAAAAGTAATATGATGTACACCCCTATGACACCATGTTGTCCTACAATCAATGTTCCACATGAAATAAACCACATCCATGGGTTGTTACATACCATGGAAATTTATGGGATACTACTAGGTGGATACATGGATATATACACCATTATTATAATGGGATAATCCATGCCCATTATTTATATGTTCTTAAAACTGTATCTAATACATGGTAACATGGATTTAGACCCACCATTATTTCTTACTCATAATAATTATATCTCAAAATAGATTTTTATTTTTTATATCAGATATAAAACATAATTTGGAATGAACAATTTGAATCTTTTATAATAGGTGACTATTGTTGAGACTTGAGAGTAGTGTTCAGAGAGATTGTAGAGTAGGAAACCCCCATTAACAGATTTTGTAGGTTAGGGGTCCCTTATTTCATATACTATTATTTGTAGTGACCCTCAATACACACCTGATCGTTTCCATCTTCTATCCTTGGAGTGGAACACCTCCATCATCAACACAATATGGGGTTTGAGTTATCCTAGATTATTTAAACACCTCCTCAGGGATTTCTAAAAACCACAATATTGTTACATTTAAATTCCAGATATTGGTATCATGAAAACTATAGAACATAGTGTTTCCAAAAAACTCACCCCATCTGTTGATTTCTATTATTTTCTAGAGATTTATCTTTATCGTTTTTTGGTTTTTTATTTGGGAATATATATTATGGGGGTTTTAACCTTATTGTGTGTTGAGAAATCTATTAATTTTATATCTTCACCATTTGTTTTTTTTTGGAATCCATCATGGTATGTACATACTCATAGATGCATTGGTTCGTCCCCCACATATCACGCATAATGTAAAAATAGGTCGACAGTGACCTTGGTTTGACTGGTATTGGTTATTTTTGTAACACCCCAAACTTCAACAGCACACTTCTCTTTGAATAATACAATAGCGTGTGTTGTACGCAACTTCAAGTTCTAACACACCACAACCAATCAAACTAGCCGTTATAAATAGTAATGTCTTATTTTCAAAATTTTATAAATTTTATCTATCAAAATGGACTTCATTTTTGGATTCCGAATATTGAAATTATCTTAGTGAAAATTTTTGGAATTTTTTGGGAAAAATTCCAGTTTTGATGAATAGTTGAAAACACTAAGTTATAGTTTAAAACCGAATTTTTTTTGAACTAATTGTTTATTTTATTTAAATTAGTTGCAGGTCAAAATAGATACATAATAACTATATAACTTCAATGTAATTCATTGTTGTGAGTTTATAATAATTTTAGATATATAAAAATTTTATTGAACTTTTTACCGTCTTTTACCCACCTCCTAGGATCATTTGAAAATATACATAAAACATTATTTTACCACTTTTGTGAGTTGAATTTCAAAAATCCATGAGACAAGGTTGATATCAATATGTGAAATGTGGTCTAATAAGATGAAAATAATTTTTGGTGAATAGTACCTTTTTACTTTTATTTACCACATTTAAAAATAAATAGGGAAATTAAAGGTAAAAATGATATTACTATTACCCTAATACAAGTCTTAATTCTAATTCATAAGTTTAATTTGACAAAAAAAATCATTGGAATAAAATATTATCCTTTAGGTCCACTTCGGTTAGATTAGGACTTTTATTATTATTTAATTCAAAGAATAGCTACAAGTGTTAAACTCAATGTTTAATAACTAATCCTTTTTAATATAGGTCTATACATAAGATAAATTCTACTATAAATATTAATTATAAAGATAAAAATATTCACTACCTAATTGTATTTTATTTATATTATTTAAACATTAAATAATTAAGTTTATTTATGACACAATCACGATGCAGTTTTTACAGTATTATTGAATGATTAAAATAATTGATATTATAAATATCAAAATAAATGTAATTTGAGACTTTTTATGAATTAAACTAATTTTATATATTACTATGACATATTTGGGTGGGTTAGATGAATTGTTTTCGAAGGAAGAATACTGTTATGAATTTAGAAATAACAAAATACCAAATCGTGTCAAAATTTACATAAAAGTGTTTTTAAATCAAATATTATGTTATTAATTGATATTATGTTATTAAAAAAATAATGATAGGCCAAAATACTTATATAATGATAGGTTTATCATTAATGAACTACTTGGGGTTATCTTGTTTGTATATAGTAATTTTATTAACCATATAATATAAAAATACAAAGATACATGGTAAATGTCAAACTATTTAACAAAGTGATCAATTAAAAAGATAAGATTAATATTCTGATCCATACATGTATAAAACCTATTGGTTGTGTGGTTTTTGACCCATCCCAACCTTATCCTAGAGATAATTTTCTTTGATTCATTAGAAACTGAAAATTATTTTATTATAAAATAATATTTCTAGCTTTTCCTAAGGCACCCCTCACCCCTCTTATGAAGGGGCACTCCCCCTTCAATCTAATAAACACATTAAAATCCATTTGGATTATCCAACCACTACCCAAATACCCTATCAAATGTCATGCCTTCATCCTAGAGGCTTTCATTTAGTCAAAAATCCAACCTAAGGAGCCCTTCTGGTCAAATCAAAAGGAATAACCCGAAGAAGAGGTAAATATTGTGTCACCTCTTTCAAGTTACTTTCTTCTTCCACTTACACTTTCTTTGTTTCTTCCAATATAAAATAATAACTCTAGTATCTTCTATATACTTTTATATTATTATAAATATGGTACAACCATATTCATTATACTATCCATCCTTTGAATGACATGTCTCCACACGTGTGTACGTACGACTTACCGTCTCCACATCGTGGTGTAGTTGTTATTCAATACATTATTATTTGGATATGTATAATAATGATGTTTAATTGTTGTAAATAATAAATATAACATGAAAATGATTCTGTCTGTATGATATATCATCCTATTATATATTATTTTAAAATCAAAAGAAGGATATTATCGCTCGGGCGTATGTATGGATTACCGTCTCCACGAACGCAATGAGATTCATTCCCCATCGTATTCATTCAAGAATAATTTTCATTAGATGATTAAAAAAAATTTTAAATATATAATATCATTCTTAATATGACTAAGATACATCCTATCCATAACAAAAATTACTTATGAAACAAATAATATAAATGAAAATGAATTAGTTAACACCCGAAACGACAATAAAACTAAGATATTTTTAACATAGAAATGTAAAAAAGTTGATATATGATATCATATTAATGTATATTATTATTGAATAATTTACTAACAATTATTACACCATTATTCAAAATTTAACATACCCTCAACCATGGAAAAGTACAAGGTAAGGGTTAATTTCACAATCTCTTCATTATCCAAGGATGTTTAAACGTAATTATTTAATGGGACGTCATTTTCATCCACATCCTTGTATTCATAAAATGTATTTCAAAACATTTATAAAATTTACTATACTATGGGAAAAAGTAATTTATAACTTTTTTGACTTTTTATAAGGTGTTTTTGAAAGGAATATTTCCTTTATTTTCCAAACAAGGTACTTTATGACCTTTTCATCAAAATTATGGTAACAATGTTTTTTAACTTATACAGTGGGTGAGTCTATTTTATACCATTATAAAAATTTTGATTCTTCCCTTAAAAGATTATAAGATAATTTTCAAAATAAATTTCTTCTTTATAATTATGTGACTCTTAAATTATTTCAACATTGAACGCGATATTTCTCTTAAAAATATTTTGATTTCATCTATGTCAACATCCTTTGAGGGATATTAAGCTTATTTGATGTTGAATTATCATGATACAAAAATTACATATTGTATTGAAGGTTTAATGATATATTTTACCGTGTATGTGTTGTTTTTATACTATTCATGGTTTATTGATAATGTATTGACTTTTCATATCATAGTTTTAATATGAATGTTTACGATATGTTTAAACCTTTTCATATGAGTAATGCATTGGACATAGTAAGTGGTAGGTGGAGCCCTCTATAGCTCTACGATTCATTGGTATGTCTCATGAGACAATCTAGTATCTTGTAATAAGGCCTTGACAAAATCTTATTTGTAGTCTGGGCACAAGGCCTTCACTAGGTGCTTATGAAAGTCTGGCATTATCAATTCCCTCATTATGAAAGTGGCTATTGTTATTACATGTGATTATTCGACTAGTAGAATATCCATGTGAATATGTAATTGAAATTATTTGATTTTTTACTTCTCCATATTATGCTGATGTTGAAGTTTAAAAGGCTTTTGTTTTAGTCTTATACATTGCCTTAAATGTTTATGCTTGTTTATGTAACATTCCAATGTATTGTTATCCATTTTCAGCATATGAGCTCACCCCTTTCTATGTTTTATTTTTCCCCAGATGCGAAAAAGTATATTATGACTGACCTACAGGGATATTCTAGGGGAGCTCAGTATTTTCTATGGAAACAATGTTGTGTTAGTTTTCCATTTTATGATGTAATGTAAACCTTATGAATGTTTATAGTACTTCCAAAGGTACTAAACTAAGCAGTATTTCAAGAATTTTTTTTGGTGATCATGAAAATGTTATTTAATAATGAACTGAATATGGGTATCTAGGGTCAGGGTGTTACAATTAGTATCAGAGGAAGATTAGTAAAAGCCTTGGAATCGAGATTTAGATAAACTCTGATTAGAGCACATTTCCCTATGATAAAATATGAGGATTAGTGTAGAAGAACATCCTAGAATTTTGGTATTGTGGATATTTTGTGAGATTTCTATGAAATACATCCCTTTCTGGATACGAGCATGTTGAGGCGACTCTGGAAGAGATGTACCTAGGGGTGAAACCCGAAAACACCGCTTTGACCTAGATCCGAACGGGAACTCGTACATGACAACAAGCCTTGTTGCCCTCTTGGTTACGACACTCCCGGGGGATATGCTTAAGATAATTCTCATTTTATTTACAAACCATTATGAAGGGTTTATGATTATATACTTCATCAAAGAAAACATTTTTTATGATTACGGATTATATCCATAAACAGTTCAGTTTATGTTAAGTGTTTTACAAGTTTGAATTTATGTATTTCTATTCATAAACTAATTTAGTTTATGCTATTGTTTAGAAATGGTGCCTAGTGGAAGGAATAGAAATTGTATCAATGCATGAACACCTTTTAGGTATTTCCCTCTTGCTCAAGATAATTATAGTTGAGCTAGTGATATAATTGTTGGTGATCAACTTATCACCATACTGGGACAACTCACTCAGGTTATGAATAATAACCTTACCCGTATGGAGCACCCTGATCCACAACATGGAGGATTAATGTTAGATCTCTTCCTGAGACAACAACCACTAACATTCAATGGGTGGAAAAATCAATTAGTGACTGAGTAATGGAAAAATTCTATAGAGAAAATAGTCCACACCATGGGGAGTAGCGAAAGGGAAAAGGTTGTCATGACATTTACCACATCACTATAGATGGGGATCAATGGTTTTCATTGATTAAAACACAATGTAAGATGATGAATTATCAAATATGGACTGGAGGGAGATTAAAAAAAATTCATAGAAAAATACTTTCCTCATGACCATCGAGAAGATATAAAAAAGCAATTTCTGTGTCTAAGGAAAAAGGGGGAAGAGAATGTCACAAAGTATGAGGATAACATTACAAGGTTAGTGAGGCATGTTGCAGATTATGTACATAACCCAATAAGTAAGATTGATCACTTCATTAATGGATTAAAACCATTTCCCCATCTACCATTAGTCTCACAATCCTTCTCATCGTACGAAGATATTGTCTCATGTGCTATCGAGACATAAAAATAATTCTCTTAGTCTTATAACATTAAAGAAAATCAAGGGTATAAGAGATCAGTTGAACACTCTAGAAATGGAAATAAGGGGAATTAGGGAAAAGTATGATATACATCCTACAGTAAATGTGGGAAGAAACACCCTAATACATTCCTGAAGGGAATGATAGTCAGTTACAAGTGTGGTGAAGAAGGACACCAAGCTCATGATTGCAAGGGGAAGAAATAGGTTGTCAATGTTGAATGATACAATTGTAGAGAAAGGGGGAATTTCTTGAATGAATTTCCTAAGAATCAGGGGAACTTACCTCAGAAAAGGCCAAGGGATCAAAGCCAAGATTATGCTATCACTACTGCTGAGGTTGATGTTCCGAAAGATGTGGTGGCTAGTAATTTAATGGTTTCTTCAAATTTATAAAATTTTTATTTTATTCTTGATCATCACATTGATTCATATATTCCTAGTTTTCTAAAAAAATTATATATTTCCAATTTGATTTAACAGGGTAGTTGTCATTAAAAACTCCTAAGAGAAGTATCATTGCAATATTGTTTTGTGAATCCGTCCCTATTAGAGCATACAAATTTTCTTTATATGCTGATATCATCATCATACCCATTATTGAATTTGATATAATTATCAGTATGGATTGGCTTTCCAACCATGATGCCAAAATTTATTGTAAGAAAAAGGAGGTTACTATTTATGATGACGATGTTAAATAAAACCTTATCTTTAATACAGAAATGTCACCACCTGATTATTATCTAGATCCACCACCATTATCTCCACTAAATTAAATTATTGGGGAGGAAGTGAATTATAAAACTATGGGTGAGTAAAGGAATGTTAAAATAGAGGATTTACCTACTAAGAAAGAATATGTTGATGTGTTTCCTGAAGATTAACCTAGACATCCTCCAGAATGATAAATTGAGTATTCCATTGATTTAATTCATGGTTCAAGACCCATATCGAAGACCCCTCATATAATGGACACTATTTAAGTATGGGAACTAAAGTAACAACTAGAGTAATTGAGTGATATAAGATTTATTCTCCATAGTGTTTCTCCTTGGGGATCCCCTATCATTTTTGTTAAAAATAATGATGGATCTATGAGGTTGTGCATTGACTACATGGAGATCATTATTATAATAATAAATAACAAGTATCCCCTACCTCACATTGATGATTTATTCGACCGAATTCATGGAGCTCAATACATTTAAAATATTGACCTTCGATCTGGATATCCTTACTTGTGTGTAAAGAAGGAAGACACTCCGAAAACATCAATTCAGTCCAGGTACAAACATTATGAGTTTATAGTAATACCTTTTGTATTGATTAATGCACCCTCTATTTTCACGGATCTAATGTACAGAGTTTTCAAGGAATATATTGATGAATTTGTAGTGGTATTTATTGATGATATCTTGGTATACTCCAAATGCTACGAAGATCATGAAAATTATTTGCGCATTATCCTGAAGACTCTTAGAAGACATGATGTATATGCGAAGTTTATCATGTGTGAATTCTGGATTTAGGAGATTTCATTTCATTGCCATATTGTCTCCAAGGATGGAATCTTTGTTGATCCTTCTACGATGAAGGCAATCCAAGAATGGCCAAAACCGACGAGTATTATTGAGGTATACATTTTTATTTGTTTAGCAGGTTATTATCAAGGTTTCGTCCAAAATTTTTCTTGATTGGCTAACCCATTGATCAAGATCTCACGTAATTTTGTTAAATTTGTTTGGAGAAAAGAGTGTGAAGAATGTTTTGAAGAACTGAAGAAAATATTAGTCAATGCCCTTATCTTGACTCTACCATTGATGAAAGATGGGTTTGTTATTATAGTGATGCATCAAAGAAAGGACTTGGTTGTGTCCTTATGCAGAATGATAGGGTTATTAGCTATACATCACAACATCTAAAAATTCATGATCAAAACTATCCTAGTCATGATCTTGAGTTAGCAGCTGTGATTTTTTCTTTGAAGATATGGAGACATTATCTCTATGGTGAAAATGTTAGATATATACCGATCATAAGAGTTTGATGCATATATTCTCATAGAAAGAAATCAAAATGAGGCAAAGGAGATGACTTGAACTACTAATGGATTATGATTTCACTACACAGTACCACCTGGGGAAGGAAAAGAAGGTGACAGATTATTTGAGTAGAAATAATCATGGTGATTTGAACAAGATGAGTGTTGAAAAGGATCCTATATACATGGATCTTTTAAATAGGGATATGAGAATCACCATGGAAGGTGAAAAATAAATACTTTTTCAAATGGTTGAAAACTATCTTTACTAGAAAGGATAAATAGTACTTAAACAAGTGATGCAGAGTTTCAAAAGAAGATAAAACCAGGGAATGATGGGAGATTGAGTGACTTTGTGTATGAAGATCGAATTTTGAAATTTGGGAAGAGACTTTGGGTTCCCAATATACCTGATCTAAAAATAAAATTGTTAGGGGATGCTCATAGCTCCAATTTATCTATACACCATGGGAACAATAAAATGTATACAGATTTGAAGGAACATTTTTGGTGGGAAACATGAAGAGAGAGATTACTGATTTTTTGTCAATATGTATGGTTAGTCAACAAGTGAAAGAGGGAAGGAAATAGCCTGGAGGAGTCTTTCAAACTCTTCCTATACTTGAGTGGAAATGGTATAATATTACGATGGGTTTGTCATGGGACTACCTAATACTCCTAGAAGGAATGATGCAATATTGGTTATTGTTGATCATCTTACCAAGACAACACATTTTCTTGTTGTAAGAGAATATTTACCACTTGAACGATTGGAAAGACTATATATTAATGTAGTTGTAAGAATTCATTGAGTACCACTATCGATTGTTTCTGATCATGATCCACATTTTATACCAAGATTATAGAAAAGTCTTCAGAAAGACCTGGATACTAAACTTAGTTTGAGCACTTCCTACCACCCCCAAACTGATGGACAATCATAAAGAACTATTCAAACCTCAGAAGACATGTTGAGATCATGATCACTTGACTTTCAAGGTATGTGGGATCAATATTTACCTTGGGTAGAATATTCTAATAACAATAGATTCAAATCAAGTATTCATATGGCACCATATGAAGTGTTATAATAAATGAGATGCCACACACCTACCTATTGGGATGATGTTGGTGAAAGAAAACTTGTAGGCCTAGAACTGGGGGAGGAAACGATGTAAAATGTGAAGGTAATCCAATAGCACATCAAATAAGCTCAAAGTAGGTAGAAGAGATATGCCAATAACCGAAGGAAGGATTTGGAATTTCATGTAGGAGATCATGTTTTATTGAAGGTGTCTCCATGGAAGGGTGTTATACATTTTGGTAATAAGGGTAAATTGAGTCCCAGGTATATCAGACCGTTCTAAATTCTAGAACAAATTGGGGTTGTAGCTTTCTATTTGGAAATACCGCCAAGTCTCTCCAAAGTTCATGATGTCTTCCACGTATCACTATTGAGAAAATACATGCCTGAACCAACACATGTACTTAACTATGAGAACTTAGAACTAGAACCCAGGTTATCTTATTGAGAAGATCCTGTCATGGTTGTTGATATAAGAGAACAAGTGCTGAGAAAATGGACGACTCGTCTGGTAAAAGTTCTATGGAGAAATAATAAGATGGAAGAGGCTACATTGGAACCTGAGGAACGTTTGATGAAGAAAAAACCCCATTTTTTATGTAGTAATATTATATAATTTTTTAGGAAGAAATTATTTGAAGGAGGGGAGAATGTATCACCCCAAGCTTCCACAGTACGCTTCTCTTTGAATAATACAATAGCGTGTATTGTACACAACTTCATGTTTTAATACACCACAACCAATCAAACTATCCATTATGAATATAAATAACCACTTTTTTAAATGTTATAAATTTTAACTTTCAAAATGGACTTCATTTTTGGATTCGGAATATCGGAATTAGCTTAGGGTGAATATTAGTTATTTTTCTGAAAACATTCAATTTTTGATGAATAGTAAAAAACAATGAGTTATTGTTTAAAACAAAATTTTAATTTAAATAATTATTTATTTTATTTATATTTTATTTTGGTCATAATAGATACATAATACCTATATATGTTCAATTTAATTCATTGGATTCAGTTTATAAGAATTTTAGATATATAAAAATTTAATTGAACTTTTTATCATCGTTTACCAACCTCTTAGGAGCATTTTAAAATATTAATAAATCTAATTTTACTTCCATTAGGAGTTTAATTTCAAAAATCCAAGAGACACGGTTGAAATCAGTAAGTAAAATGTGGTTCAATAAGATGAAAATAATTATTGGTGAATAGTAACTTTTTACTTTTATTTACCACGATTAAAATTAAATATGGTAATTAAGGGTAAAAATGATATTATTATTACCCTAACACATGTCCTAATAGTATTGGATAAGTTTAAATCGACCCAAAAAAACCTTTGGAAAAAATTATGATCCTTTAAGTCAACATGGATTAGATTAGGACATTTATTATTATTTAATTCAAAGAAGAGTTAAAAGTGTTATATTCAGTCTTTAATAACTAATAAATTTTTAATATAGGGTTATACAAAAGATAAATTCGATTATAAATATTCCATTGAAAGATAATAGTATTTCCAACATAATTTTATTTTATTTATATTTTTTAAACCATTAATAATTAAATTTATTTATGACACAATAATGATGCTGTAATTACCGTATTAATGATATATTAAAATATGTGATATTAAAAGTATCCAAATAAATGTAATTTAAAACTTTTTATGAATTCCACAAATTATATAGGTTAATATGACATATTATGGTTGGTTATATGATTTTTTTTAAGTAATAATACTATTATGAATTTATAAAAAAACTAAATACCAAATACTGTCAATACTGACATAAAAGAGTTTTTAAAACAAATATTATATGATTAATTAGTATTATATTCCTAAAAATATATGTATCGGCCAAAATTATTATATAATGATATTTTTATATTCATTGAACCACTTGGGGTTCTCTTGGATGAATATAATATGTTTATAAACCATATAATATAAAAATACCAAGAGACATGGTAAATGTCAATATATTTATCTATGAGTTAAATCTAAATGATAAGGTTAATGTTGTGACCCAAAACTATCTAAAACCTATTGGTTGGGTATTTTTAGACCCATATACACCTTATCCTTTAAAAAATTCATTTAGGAGCCATTATAAAGAGAACAATATTTTATTATAAAATAATATTTCTAGCATTTCCAAAGGTGCCCCTCACCCCTCTTATAAAAGTGAACTCCCCCTTCTCTCTAATTCAGACCTTAAAAGCCATTTTTCATAGCCAACCCCTACCCAAATACCCTATAAACTGTCCACACTTAATTATATAGGCCTTAAATTAGTCATAATGCAAACATAATGATCTCTTT
Source organism: Viscum album (assembly GCA_963277665.1). Lineage (NCBI taxonomy): Eukaryota > Viridiplantae > Streptophyta > Magnoliopsida > Santalales > Viscaceae > Viscum > Viscum album. The sequence goes on from OY728131.1 coordinate 1,129,147,133, forward strand.
TGATCAAATCAAAAAAAGAACCCGAAGAAGAGGTAATTATTTCATCACCTATTTCAAGATCCTTTCTTCATCCACTTCCTCTCTCATTGTTGTTTCCTATCTAACATAATAATTCCAGAATCTTCTATATACAGTGATCTTATTATATATATTGTACAACCATATTCATTATTATATCCATCCATTGAATGACATGGCACCACATCTGCGTACGTACAACTTACCGTCTCCAGGGTGTGGTATAGTTGTTATTCAATACATTATTATATGGATGAGTATAATAATGAAGTATAATTGACATCAATAATAAATATAACCTGATAATTATTCTGTATATATGATATAACATCCAATTATATATTATTTTAAAATCAAAATAATGATATTTTCACTCATGCCTACGTACATATTACCATCTCCATGGATACAATGAGATTCATTCCCTATCATATACATTGAAGAATAATTTTCGTTATATGATCAAAAATAATTTTTAAAAACATAATATAATTATCTATATTAATAAGATACATCCTATCCCTAACAAGCATTACATATGTAACAATGAATATAATGTAAAATGAATTAGTTAACACTCGAAACGACGATAATACTAAGATATAAATAACAAAGCAATGTTAAAAGATCATATATGATATCTAATTAATTTATATGATTCGTGTATAATTTAAAATGAATTATTTCATGATTAATACAGAGGTTATTCTACCATCGAACAAGGAAAATTACAAGGTAAGGGTTAATTTCACAATATCTTCGTCATCCGAGGTTGTTTATATGTAATTATCTACTAGGACCTCTTTATCACCGACATCCGTGTTTTCCTAAAATTTATTTCAAAACATTTTTACAATTTACAAGACTATAGGATAAAGTCATTTATACCCCTTTTTTACTTTTTATAAGATGTTTTTGGGAATAATATTTCCATCGTTTTCTAGACAAGGTACTTTATGACCATTCTGAAAAAATTAAGGTAATAATGTTTTTTAACTTATATAGAAGGTGTGGCTATTTTCCACAATTATAACAACGTCGAAGCTTATCTTACAAGATTATAATAATAATTTAAAAATAAATTACTTATTTATAATTATGTGACTTTTAAATTATTTTAAAATTAAAATAAATATTTCCATAAATGATTTTGATTTCATCTATGTCAACATCCTTGGATGTATTTTAAGCTTATTTGAAGTTGATTTATCATGATACAAAACTTCAATATGGTATTGATGGTTTTGTGATATGTTTGACTATGGATGTGTTATTTTTATACCATTCATGGTTTATTTATAATGTATTGACATTTCATATGCTCGTTTTAATAAGAATGTTTATGATATGTTTAAACCTTTTCATTTGAGGAATACATTGGACTTAGTAAGTGACAGGTGGAGCCCGCTATAACTCCTGAATGACTTTGTTGGTCTCATGAGAAGAACTAGTCTCATGGAACAAGTCATTGAAAAAATATTATTTTTAGTATTGGAACAAGGCCTTGACTATGTGGTTATGAAAGTCTGGCATTATGTATTCCATCATTACGAAAGTGGCTATTGATATTGCATGTGATTATTCGACTAGTAGAATATCCATTAGAATATCTAAAGGGAATTATTTGATTTTTATATTTTCCATATTATACTGAAGATCATGTTTAAAAGGATTTTAATTTAGTCTTATAAGTTTCATTAAAATTTTATGCATATTTATGAAATTTTCTGCAATATTTTTATCCTTACTAAGTATCTGAGCTCACCCCTTTCTATGTTTTATTTTTCACAGGATGAGATGAAGTATATTTTGACTGGCTGATAGGGATAGTCTATGAGATCTCAATGTTGTCTATGGAAACAATGTTGTTGTAGTTTTATATTATATTATGTAATGTAATCCTTATGAATGTATCTAGTACTTACAGGGGTACTAAACTAACAGGTAATTCGAGACATGATCTTTTGTGGTCATGCCAATGTTATGTGATTATGCACCGACTCTGGGTTACTAGGGTCAGGGTGTTACAGTGTTTAACAGTAATTGGATATGGCGACCATATGTGGTGGTCACTATCAAATTTGATGAGAAGGATACTCTACCAAATTAGTTATTATGTTGAAATTGCCTTTTGTTGGGATATATATTTCCTCATTCATACATTATATAGATATATATTATGATTATATTTGTTTGGTCTAGAGGTTACTATATGAATTCGTTTCCCATGGGTTCGAACAATATTAGTTATCATAAATGTTTGTGGTGTAGTTGTAGGTTTGTGTGTCTAGAAGCTCATTAGGGTCTAGTCATAGATATGTGAGATATTCCTACATAGACTCAGTTTATCATTGACTTTCTATTAGAGTAAATATTTCTTTTTTAGTCTCAACATACCACTATAACATCTGGAACCCTAGAGGGTATGGTCATGATAATGTTTTATCAACATATTATATCTTAGGGAAATTTTTATTAGATAGATATGACTTTATGATTGGGAATAAGACATTAGGATAGTGTTTTATGGTTCCTTGAGTTCAGTTTTCAATCCATGTAACCTATTTATGGTTCCAAGGATACATATCCATAAGAAAATTACCCTAATAACATTCATGTGGACTCATCATAATGTGTAACCATTTTCCTCAAAAACAATGGTCTGTACATTATATAGGATTGTGTCATTGACTCTAATGACATGCTCAAATGAGCTCCATATGTATTGTTTCCAATACATGGTACATTTAGATAACTTTTAGGATTACACAAAAATGTCATACTCTTATAATTCTGATATACATTCTTTAATAACATTGATTCAGTGATGAGGATTCACAACAGGGGCTTGTATTTAATGTTTTACCTATACTAGAGTAGAAATAAGTTCATTAACCCAATAAAAGGTGATGGATCCACCTCCAATAGTATTTTATGATGGTTTTCTAAATGTGAGGTCGCTAAATCACCAACCATGTTTTGAGGGCGATGATTTTAATGTTTTTATTGAATCTGGACTTTTTCATGGTGAACCGTGATACGGGTGGTGTGTGGTGACCAATAACCATAATGATTCAATAGATTGAAAAAATGATTTCTATTACATACACTATGATGATTATTTTCCTTTGACATTAAACTATGTTTGTATTCATTATATTTTTAATTTTTAGTGGGGTGATATGATTGTTTTAGAGTAAATGTCATGTTTTTGTAACCTAACATGATAGTCTATTAATATGTTGTGAGGATTTGGCATCCATGAATGAAATTTTGAGTTGTGATTTCATAAATATATAATAGATAATGTGGGTTTTCTGTGAACTACAATTTATAATGGGGTTATGGAGTTAGATATTAAGATATATAGCTTCTAAAAAATGAATCCTTGGGTAGTATGATATCGAGGTAGATACAGTGGAATATATTTATATATTGTAATCGATAGATGATAGACATCAGAATCCTAGAAGATGAAATCGTCCCAAATGCTTTCTTAATCATAGGGATCGTTGATGATGGTATCCCGCCAGTGATCAAATATACCAAGAGAGAGTTGGTGATATTCATTTAACATGAGGAGTCAGGTCATTTATGATTTGATTGAACATTATGTTGTATAATGGGAACTAATTTTTAAAACATGACCCAACTTTTCCCAACCTGGGAAGGATGTTAGCTAGGATTAGCACACCATGACCATTACAAATTTCTTAGGGCTAGAGATGTGCTCTATATTGTTTTATCACTGAAATGTTATTCCTTTAAAAAAATTCTGGTGCACATGTGCACAAAATAAAACTCCATGAAATAATTTAGAGATATATAATAAATGAAACTTATAAAGAGTAATCAATAAATGAAAAAACATCAAGGAAATATATCAATGTAAATTAATGTAATAAAAATTAAAAAATTGTAAAATTAATCAACCAACAAGAATGGTGGTCCTCATCACATATTAACTAGAAAAATAAAAAAACCCAAATAGATACCATCTCATAATCTCTGAGACTGACACCCAAAGACAACTATCGGTTTAATTTACAAAAATTTCTCATAGAATATGGGTCCACTAAAGTAATAGATAATATTTATGTTGTATTTATAAAGCATGAATCTATTTGGAATGTCCCTTTTAGTATTGTGTATAAAAAAAATATAATGAAGCCTAAAATAACTAATAGTTATAGAATTTTATAAAATTGTGATCACAAGACATAGAAATATTGGAGAAATTAATCTAATGTTACATCGGTTCATATAAAACCCAATGTTAAAAAAATATAGGTTCATAAATATATATATAGTTAGATAAGGATGATGATTAGTTTAAATATAACCCTATAGGACACATATACAAATCATGGAACCACAAACAACCTAAACAAATTAGAGTTTATGGATCACTCCTTGTTATTGTGCTCAACAAACAAGGGATTTAAATCTAATGTGGAGGACCCACACAACACCAGATATTGATAATGGGGGAGTACCACTGTATATGATTTTGACCCACACCCACTTTATTGTCATGGAGAACTTACTTGTCCAATATAAAGTGTATGGGGACCCATACCCAATTGTGATAGGGGTGTATAAACAACACAATCTCTACAATGATTAAACCCAATCATTTCAATATTCCATGTGTCATAAGAAGAATAATATCCGTAGTAAACCATGAAATTATATCATTGATTCCAAAATGAGGGAATCAATCAATTAATTATAGAGACTATAATCATGTTGGGCTACTCATAGTACCAAATATGAGTCATAAAGAAGAAGATTCACTTGGTAAATATTATAGGAATATTACATATAATATACAGTGGGAAAAATATGCTTAACATTTCCCAAATGCATAGTCCTATTATTCCCATAACATGGCTTATCCAGGGACATACATCCACAAGGAATGTCATTATAGGGTCCGTAAATGTTAATTATCATTTAGTCCTTATGTGATCTCCCATCACAAGGCTCAACTACCCAGGTAGTGTCCAATGGAATGTGGTCCCAACCAAATGATGTGTGATACATACCTCAAAATCCAAACAAAGAATCTATGTGAGTATAAGTGGAATAGAGTGTGTTTTTCAAAATTAAACTGTGTTAAGTTGCATATATACCAATATGATGTAAGGACTTCATGTAGTCCTTATATCCCTTATTCTTACTAGGAACCATACTCTTTGAATCACCCTAAATTTAAAAAAGATGTAAAATTCTCGTTAAAATTATTCTAGAAATCCTGTGGTGAGAAATCAGATTTCATAAATCCCATATTTTCTCCTCCATGCCTCTTTTAAACAAAACATTGTTTTGATCCATGGTTTAAACCTTCAGTGATGAGTAATTTTATCTTGATCCTTAAAAAAGATTCGAACCTATTTCATTTTAACAGTTATCACATGTCTGGTGGTTCAATGTGGATTGATGTAGTCAAAAAATAATGAATTTCCATCCCCATGGGCCAATAATGAATAATATGACAAGTATAGGAAGTAAAATGGAATAAGAAACATGTTATATTATTTTCTTCAAATATTAAGTCGGAACACTATAAAAAATTGGAGAAATAGGAGGTGTGAAACATGGGTAAAACATAAATATTTTTAAAAAATATCAAATGATAATTTAATTTAAATTCTTGCGATTAACTAGATTTATCATATTTTTTCAGAAAAATAATTTAGGATGATGATTAAAATATAAGGGGAGTAAATATAAACAATTTTGATCCATATTATGAGAAAATTTTGATAGATTATGAGGAACATGTTCACTGGTAATGAAGACGATGATCAGGAGACATTGATCATTCACATCATGATTCCGTCAACCATTTTTCATCAACGCATATTTTTATATATTTTAATGCCAAAAAAGATCTATGATCCTCCCCCCCCATTTATTTAGGGTTTCATGGATAACCAATGAATTTTTCCAATGTGGTTTATTTAAAGAGTATGGGAAAGGATTGACAACTTATAATGTAAAATATATAAATATATTAATTTTATTTAAATATGACCACAATGATTTCCTTCAATTAAATATTGGATGGTGAAAAAATATTTTAACACAAATAGTGTAAAATCCATGTTAACCAAACAAAAAAATTCATACACATTCTATAAATGGACTCGATTAATGGGAAACCATTTACTCTCAATCATTTCCTTATCATGCATTAATATATATTAATATTTTGAAAATATTTTTTTTGTAGTCCCATGACACCTAATGTATAGTTCCATGTCTTAGGAAATATTTAAATGCATACATTTAATTATTCAATGATTTATAAAACAAACTATATATTTCTTAAAATATCTTGTCCCTTAATTCATTTCATTGAGAAATTAAAATTCTTTTCAAAGATATTGGAGTTACTGAGATCACATCAAGATATCAATGTATACAAATGTATATCATACACTCACATACTACCAATGAATTTGAAATAGTTGAAAGTTATATCTATAAATTTTCTTATTGAGAGTATCATTGATCTCTAATTGGTAATATGAGATATTGGATCTATCCTCTATTTCAAGCTCAACCTAGTGAATAATATTCCATGCATCATTCACATGTATCCTCACTAATGATACATGGATTATTTGATACAATCGGTGAATGTATAGTGTTAATTCCAACTGGATGGAAAAATCAACAACACTTTATAGGAAATGAAATAGCCTAGTGAATATCAAGGATAAAATGATTCCCATGAAAAATATTCACAATCCTCCTCATGGATAGACTATGAGTAGAACAATATCCCTCTATATGAAATCCACAATTCAATGATGTTGGTCAATGTAAGGCCATTGTAGGAACTACATCATCAGCATATACTCGTGGGTCACATAAACATTCTCTATTATAGCTACCATATATTTTTATACCTTAATATTACTTCATTTTATGATAAAAATCATAATATAAATAAATTTAAATTATGAAAATCATAGTATATTGTGAAAACGAGTCTATTGAATAAAACATATAAATATATATCATAAAATGAAAACATTAAATAAATAATTATTCATTATAATCTTAAAGTAGATCAACTTAACATAGTTCTTTTAATAAATAATTGTATTTATAATAAAATATGGGAGATAATATCCCAGTATGATAAGGAATAAGGGGCATGATCCAAAAATACATGGGTGAAAATAATAAACATCATTATATAATTTCTATATGATCAGCAACATAATCATGAGAAATTTTTTTATAAAGTAAGGGAATATAGAATATTATTAATAATTAAACATCATAACTTATAGGTCAAATACCACACCTATTTTTTAACAATGATGTCATTATATACACATATAATATATGATGAAAAAACATAAGATCATAATTGTTAACAATTCTACCATCATGTTCATGTATAAAAAACAATTTCATATGATAGATCACATTACCTAATTCATTTGATGGTTATAAAATTATAATCCAAACCATCACTAAATAAAATGATCAATGTCATGGATTCCATTAAAACAAGTTGAAATTCTAATCATGAAATAAAACCATGGAATGGGATTTGTTTCGTAAATTATTTATAAAGAATACATTCATGAATAACCATTGGTGTTCCAAAATTAATATGGCGAATTATATTTTTTCATAATGATTTATCATTCTTCAAATATAAAGATATCACTCAAGAGGAGTCAATGTGATGTTTTTATAAGTAAATCTAGTTTGAAAAGGCGTTCTATATTTCTTCAAAATCATCTCAAATGGGTAGAAATAGGTATTATATAAATATTTAAATTGACAGAATATGTAAATAGAATTTCAGTGATATTAGATATAAGGCCCCAGCCTTAAACCTTACATAATCTTGAGTTACCACAAGATTACACGTTGAGGATCTTTTCAGGTTTAGAGTTTTAGAGAATTAGATCGTGAAACTTGCATTACATTCCACATTTAAACAAAGTGGTTACATAAAAGACAGTATTCATTCTTCCCATAAACGAAAACATATTGAAAATAAAACACGGATTCTTTCTTGACACATCCTTGACACTATCATCACATCATGTACCTTTCCCTTGACATGTGAAAAACATTTCAAAAACATGGTATGAGCATAAAAATCTCAGTAAGAGTTATAAAAAATATGTAAAGGAATCATGAGTACATGTGTACATAAGAATGAAATCATACTTTACCCATAAAACATAAGCACCTTAACATGCCTCATAAGATCATAGAAATCATATGACATAAAGGTAGCTTGAGGCATTCATAACATTCTTACGTAGGGAGTAACCCTCTTGGTTACATTTGGAATACCCATCATAGTATATTCCCTAAATCTCTTCGTAGAAACCTTAACGTTTCACTCCTTCGCGTTACCCAATGCATTGGAGAGCTATATCGGGCTCACCCGCCCTTAGTTTATCACGGAACCACCCGTTTTCATAACAATTCCCAAGAACCATAACATAAATGTATCACATAAAACATGCATAAAGGAAACATAACATTTCCACATTTCAATCACAATATAACATTTTAGTATATTGAAATAATGAATCCATTCAAAAAGAAACCATTTCCAAAACCATTTAAAACATTTAATAAAGATATTTTTGAATCAAAGTGTCCCATACCACCTTGAAGATTAAAATTTTAAACCATTAATATCTATATAAATAAATCCTTAAAACCATTTTTAAAACATGGATATTCATAAGATCAAATAATTAAAACATTTAAAATGATATTTTTGTTAAAGGGGTTTTACCAAAATTAGAGAAACTTGAATACAATAATTGAGGAATAACATTTAGTCAAAACTTTATAATATCATGAGAATAAATGGATTCATGATATAATACTCCAAAGGATAGTATATACACCATATAAGAGTGAATTGGTGCATAACAACAATGAACCCTCAATAGAAATGTCAAATGTGATGAAATACCTTATAAAGAAGGTATCCTTAAATTAAGGACAAATCAATCTCAAAAATATGTGTGACAAATATAAATACACACAATATAATTGGATATTAAGTGTAAAACAATAAAAGTTCATTCACACATATTCAATGGATGACATATTCAATGACTACATGTTCAACCCAAAGAAATCTAAATTGGGTTAAAAAGTTCCCTTGACAGCCTAACGGAATCACATAAAAATGAGTTGATGAGAGATAAAAATTGTATCTAATAACTTGGAAATAAAATTTACATCAATAAGGATATATGAGAACATATCCCAACATAACAATTTGTAAATTAAAAGACCCAACAAAAGAAGTCTTTTAAAAAAGAGGAGGGTGAAAGGTTCCCTTACCGACTTGGGTATCTTTCAAAACATACACCCCATGAAAGAAGGACAATAGATCATTGATGTAAATACTCATAAACAAAAGTATATTACACAAAGAGTAGAATAATGGGCAGTACATACACCACTCAATGGAATTTTTGGCAAATGTATCATAAATCTCACAGGAATAAAAGTGAGATGAAAAATCCCTTATGAAAACTCGGCAGCCTAACGACGCCACAGAAAACATCCGAATATGGATTGATGAGATCAAATAGGGTATCTCATAAAATCACAATAAAATTTAAAGCAAGAGGAATATAAAAGAACATCCCCCAACATTACAAAGAGGAGCTTAAAAGAATTGACATAAAGGAGAGTACTTAAAAAGAAAGAGAGAGGTTAGATCTCTTACGAAAGTTCGGCAGCCTAACTGCGCCACTAAAAACTTCCAAAATGGATTGATGAGAGAGAATAGGGTCTCTCATCACATGAAAATAAAAATTACAGTAACTGTAATATAAAATATCATCCCAATAACAAGAAATATGAGCTTTAAAAGGAATGACATAAAAGTGTGTACTTTAAAAGAAAGAGAGGAGTAGGATCCCTTACCTCGGGTCCGACTTGACTCGATCATTATTTAATCTCCTGAATAATAATCTTCAGTTAATGTCTACTTCCTTAAGAACCTTTTTCAAGTTAATTATTCCTTTTATATCACTTATTACTATGTCATAAACATTATGTAATCATTTTAGTTAATAATATTTGTTTTGCCGATATTTGGTTCTTAAGTCGAAAGTGGACTTCTTACAATTACATGTTGTTCATGTGGCCAAATGTTTATTATATCAAGAATTGTATTCATGATGTATATATCATATATGTAATATATATCCAGTACATTCATGCATTTATAACATTACATAATCATTTAGAGGTAAGAAATGAAATGCACTGTTCATGGAGACGGTAAGCCGTACGTACACATGAACACTACTTTCATTTCTATTTCATATTTTATAGAATTGAATAATAATGATATAAAGGAATATTATAAATCCAGTATAATATCATATATAATATCATAGTTCCATCCTTTATACGTCCCACATATGGTATTTAACGAATCAAATAACTTTGAGGGGGCGGTAGTCCGCACTTCCTTAAATGAAGATATCGTGTTCACCCATAATGGAAACCATAAAGGTATGGACAAAATGAAAAATACAGAATCTTAAATAAAACATAAAAATATTATATACCATATATAAAAATAGTGACATCATAATGGCCACCTTTGAAGGTGTTAAATGAGTATTGAACAATCATCGTTTCGGGAGGCAGTATTTCGCCATCCACGGAAACCGTATGTTCTTTAACAATTTGATGTAGTTGTGAGAGAGTGTAGCTCGAATAAATCTTATAACAACATACTAGTATATTTAAGATACTGTTTTTTTACAAAAGAAGTAAATAAAAAGAGTTTAGGGGGTTGGAGAAGCAAAATAAAACAAGTGAACATGAGAGAATGAATTACCTTTTAAAAGTGTAACTCCTTTTGATTTGATCCTAAAGGCTTCCTTTGAAAGGATTCTTCACAAAGGGAATCCTCTAGGATGAGGAGAGGGATGTGGAGAGAGTATATGGTCAGGTTTTGGCCGAGCCAAAGGCTTGAGGAGTGTGTGTAAGGTGGTAGAGGTGGGGGCCTTTTATAAGAGGAGAGGAGGGGTACTTTTGGAAAGTAAGAAATATTACTTTATTTGAAAATGTGTTTCGGTTTTAAAAGGTCCCACATTTATATAATTCGTGGATAAGGTGTTAAGGGTTTTAAATCCACCCATCTAATAAGTTTTGGACATGTTTAGTTCATATATTTTACATTATCTTTCCATTTTATTTAAATCGTCAGATAATGATGTCATCGCTGCATCATTATGATGTCATAAATAATTTAATTTATTTAATGTCTAAAAATTATAAAAAAATTACTATGATGTAGGATAGATTTTTATCTTTCCAATGACAATTTATAATAAAAAATATGACTTGTATAACCCCACATAAAAATTGTTTTAGTAAAACATATCATGTTTGTGTCATTTTTACTTTTACATTAAATAAAAAGTTATTTATGTCATTTCCCTACCAAAGTGGCACCATGGGGTCTCCAAGTTGACCCATGGCTTGTCTTGGTCGGCCGTTACACATCCAATGAGGTTAGGACATGTGTCATATTCATTTCATATTATTAAAACATTATTTTTACCTTAAACTACACTAATTACCTCTAATCGCGATTAAAAACATAATAAGTTACTATTCACCAAAAAATTATTTTTATCCCATTGAACCACATTTTACTTCTTAATGACAAACATTTATGTCAGATTTTTGAAATTCACAACACAAATATGGCAAAATTTCATTTAAACGGAAAAATCAGTTTTTATAAGTACCACTTAGTGGTTTCACTATTCATCAAAAATTGACGTTTTTCAGAAAAATCCCAAAAATTCACCCTAAGCTATATTTGATATTCCGAATTCAAAAATGAAGTCTATTTTAAAAAAATCAAAACATATAAGTCACATTAGTTAATTTAATAATTAATTCCCGCTGTCAGAGCAAATAGCGTGTTTTTATGAAACAATAAGTATCAAAACATTGACACTGGTTTAAGTCTGATTTCAAAGTGAAATTAATTTCAAAGACCACTATTGGATTTAATGGTAAAAATATATTATAATTTCACTTTAAAACCAAATAAAAAGATAATCTAATCATATAAATAAATTAGATTAAAAAGAGGTTTTGAATTAAAATACAACATTTTACACTTCATTAAAAAAATGAACTTTTTCCGAAAGATACCAAAAATTTACAGAAAGTAAAATTTGATGTCCCGATTCTTAATAATAGTTTTATTTGGTCCAAAAGAATGTTTAAGACTGAACAAAACTATATTTAATGACAGTTCTCCATCAAAAGGCGATAAGTGAACCTTTAGTGCAAACTAGGGCATATACGCCTAAAATTGAGTTCTTTCCGTATTTTAAGCCATTATATTTTATTGGATAAATGTAAAAACATTTAAAAACATATATAATCATATTTTCGTTATTTCTATCCATTCCCGCCAATACAGCGGCTATATGTTAACTACCATTTAAAATAACATTGTTTTATTATTTGAGTGCAACGTAAGATTCCCAAGAAACTCGTTGTTGCGTGTTGGGTACACCATCGAGCATAGCATCCCCTTTAAAGTCATATTAATATTTTATTCACAAATATGGATAAATATTAAAATGTCATATTATTTATTTACCTGGGGTGTTACATCCTTCCCCCCTTTTGGGAATTGCGTCCTCGAAATTTTTAAAATTGAGCGTGGAAACATCCTTGAACGTCCCACATCGGAACAAGAGCCGGTAAAACAATCACTTTAAAATAAAGGAAGATAAGTACAGAGGTCACCCGAGTTAACCCATACTTGGATTCCATGTAGGAAAACATGGACATGTAAGAAAAAGCAAACGGTCATGTTCTTGAGGGAGAGTGGTAGTAAACATGTCTAGGAGAAAGTAAACAATAAGAAAATCACAAAATTGTGATGGGTTAAACGGTATTAGATTCCCCAGTAGGAAAAGTTAATAGACAACATTTTTGTTTTAAGTTACTTTTTATTGAGGAATTTATTCATAAGGAAACATAATCACTTATCATGTTGACTTTCTAATTTTACTAGATTCCTTAATCAAACTAATATTTTTTTCGAAAAGACGAGTATTTAGGGAGACTTGTTCGCATTAAGAGTACTATAATCAACTTTTAGAGAATCACCTAATCCACAAAAGAGAACTATATAAATCCCATGTATTTATGATTTAACCAAAACCAAAACCAAAACCAAAAAGGTTAGTACATGGTCAGATAATTCATAAAAGGATAACCCTTTAAAAAGAAAATCTATGCTTAATCTCCAAAAATTTTCCAACAAAACCCAAAGTTCAATGAGGACCATCCGATAAACAATTTGTCCATAAAATTCATCAAAGTAAACCAATATAAGATTGAAACCCAAATATTTAATGGATTTAGTCACATAGTCTTCCATGTTAAATCGTAACATTTATCTCCAAACAAAATCGGTTACTCTTAAAGTCTCGTATTGGAAAGTAATTTACCTAATCACATATCCTCCATGATAGGGTAATCATTTTCATAAATAACCCAAGATCAACTTTCTCTTAATTCATAAAATCATATAACTAGAAAGAATTAGTCAAACTATCCAGGGACTTCACGTAGTCCAGTGGTAGGCGATAAATACCAGTTGCACTTTTTTTGTGGGTTTGATTCCCGCAGCTTTGTCCGATGCGACAGGTTGTCACACGGTCTGCATGTTGTCCTTTTTATAAAACTCCAAAAATAACCCTAACATGTTTTAACCTCAATAGTTTCCTTATACCTTTAATTTTCATCCAAATTCATTATGATCTCAACACCTTAATTCTTGAAGTCTTATTTCACCACTATAAGATAAAATAAAACAATTCCCAAAATGAATAACATCATACCTTGATCATGGCGTCCACTCGATTTCATCGTCATCTTGCTCACGTAGGTAGAAGTCCCATGCATTAAAACAATGATTTAGAGATCCTTCAAAATCATTTGCTTCCTCCATCCAAATACACCTCGTGCAACATGGGTCATATGGGTGTTCACAGAAAAACAGTTTTGGAAAATAATCATTTATGACATATAATTCCAAAACATCTGATAAAACATGATTTCTAAAAAATAGTCGGACCGAAATTGAGTTGAAACTTTCTATCATTGGTACTTTTAAAATACCATAAGTATGTGATGTGAGACTATATTTTAAAAGAAAATATAAATAGGTTGTGCAAGGGTCTCCTTCCTCAGCACCATTTTAAAAATCAAAATATGCTTCAAATTCTTATGATAAGGTAAAATATTTGAAAATATCTTGATAATATTTACCTCTCTTGAAAACATGAGAATATTGTGAAAAAAGTATTTTTCTAAAAACAACCCATGATCCACGATGATAACGAGGTATAGCGAAGGTGTTTGATATCTCAAACAAATTCTAGCAAGTGAGTTGTATGCTAGAAAAAGTTTCACAATCATCCGAAGATGACTTTGCAATAACTATTGCAAGCATGTCATCAGGAAGAGATAGGAATGTCGTCTGAGATCCTCCTCCTTCCATTCGTAACCGACTTTACTTAACCTGAAAAAAAAGTTTTAAAACAATGATTTTACTGAAATAATAGTTATAGGGACTGATCATGTGCCTCACAAAAACTCTTAATCCCTAAAGTTGTCTAAACCGACCTTTGATACCAACTATAAGGCCCCCGCCTTAAACCTTACATAATCTTGAGTTATCACAAGATTACACGTTGAGGATCTTTTCAGGTTTAGAGTTTAAGAGAATTAGATCATGAAACTTTCATTATATTCCACATTTAAACAAAGTGGTTACATAAAAGACAGTATTCATTCTTCCCATCAACGGAAACATATTGAAAATAAAACACAGATTGTTTTTTGACACATCCTTGACACTATCATCACATCATGTACCTTTCCCTTGACCTGTGAAAAACATTTAAAAAACTTGGGATGAGCATAAAAATCTCAGTAAGAGTTATAAAAATATGGAAAGGAAACATGAGTACATGTATACATAGGAATGAAATCATACTTTACACATAAAACATAAGCACCTTAACATGCCTCATAAAATCATAGAAATCATATGACATAAAGGTAACTTGAGGCATTCATAACATTCTTACGTAGGGAGTAACCCTCTTGGTTACGTTTGGAATACCCATCACAGTATATTCCCTAAATCTCTTCGGAGAAACCTTAACGTTTCACTCCTTCGCGTTACCCAATGCATTGGAGAGCTATATCGGGCTCACCCGCCCTTAGTTTATCACGGAACCACCCGTTTTCATAATAATGCCCAAGAACCATAACATAAATGTATCACATAAAACATGCATAAAGGAAACATAACCTTTCCACATTTCAATCACAATATAACATTTTCGTATATTGAAATAAGGAATCCATTCAAAAAGAAACCATTTCCAAAACCATTTAAAACATTTAAAAAAGATATTTTTTTATCAAAGTGTCCCATACCACCTTGAAGCTTAAAATTTTAAACCATTAATATCCATATAAATAAATCCTTAAAACCATTTTGAAAACATGGATATTAATAAGATCAAATAATTAAAACATTTAAAACGATATTTCGGTTAAAGGGGTTTTACCAAAATTAGAGACACTTGAATATAATAATTGAGGAATAACATTCAGTCAGAACTTTATAATATCATGAGAATAAATGGATTCATTATATAATACTCCAAAGGATAGTATATACACCATATAAGAGTGAATTGGTTCATAACAACAATGAACCCTCAATAGAAATGTCAAATGTGATGAAATCCCGTATAAAGAAGGTATCCTTAAATTAAGGACAAATAAATCTCAAAAATATGTGTGAAAAATATAAATACACACAATATAAGTGGATATTAAGTGTTAAAAAATAAAAGGTCATTCACACATATTCAATGGATGACATATTCAATGACTACATGTTGAACCCAAAGAAATCGAAATTGGGTTAAAAAGTTCCCTTGACAGCCTAACAGCATCACATCAAAATGAGTTGATGAGAGATAAAAAGTGTATCCCATAACTTGGACATAAAATTTACATCAATAAGGATATATGGGAACATATCCCAAGATAACAATATGTAAATTAAAAGACCCAACAAAAGAAGTCTTTTAAAAAAGAGGAGGGTGAAAGGTTCCCTTACCGACTTGGGTATCTTTCAAAACATACAACCCATGAAAGAAGGACAATATATCATTGATGTAAATACTCATAAACAAAATTATATTACACAAATAGTAGAATAATGGGCAGTACATACAACACTCAATGGAATTTGTGGCAAATGTATCATAAATCTCACAGGAATAAAAGTGAGATGAAAAATCCCTTATGAAAACTCGGCAGCCTAACAGCGCCACATAAAACTTCCGAATATGGATTGATGAGATCAAATAGGGTATCTTATCACATCACAATAAAATGTACATAAAGAGTAATATAAAATAACATCCCCCAACATTACAAAGAGGTGCTTAAAAGAAGTGACATAAAGGAGAGTACTTAAAAAGAAAGAGAGAGGTTAGATCTCTTACGAAAGTTCGGCAGCCTAACGGCGCCACTCAAAACATCCAAAATGGATTGATGAGAGAGAATAGGGTCTCTAATCACATGAAAATAAAAATTACAGTAAGTGTAATATAAAAGATCATCCCAATAACAAGAAAGATGAGCTTTAAAAGGAATGACATAAAAGTGTGTACTGAAAAAGAAAGAGAGGAGTAGGATCCCTTACCTCGGGTCCGACTTGACTCGATCGTTCTTTAATCTACTGAATAATAAACTTGAGTTAATTAATACTTCCTTAATAACCTTTTTCAAGTTCATTATTCCTTTTATATCACTTATTACCATGTTATAAACATTATGTAATCATTTAAGTTAATAATATTTGTTTTGCTGATATTTGGTTCTTAAGTCGAAAGTGGACTTCTTACAATTACATGTGGTTCGTGTGGCCAAATGTTTACTATATCAAGAATTGTATTCATTATTTAGATATCATATATGTAATATATATCCAGTACATTCATGCATTTATACCATTACATAATCATTTAGAGGTAAGAAATGAAATGCACCGTTCATGGAGACGGTAAGCCGTACGTACGCATGAACACTACTTTCATTTCTATTTCATATTTTATAGAATGGAATAATAATGATATAAAGGTATATAATAAATCCAGTATAGTATCATATATAATATCATAGTTCCATCCTTTATACGTCCCACATATGGTATTTAACGAATCAAATCACTTTGAGGGGGCGGTAGTCCGGACTTCCTTAAATGAAGATATCGTGTTTACCCATAATGGAAACCATAAATGTATGACCAAAATGAAAAATACAGAATCTTAAAGAAAACATTAAAATATTATATATCATATATAAAAATAGTGAAATCATAATGGCCACCATTGAAGGTGTTAAATGAGTATTGAACAATCATCGTTTCGGGAGGCAGAATTTCACCATCCACGGAAACCGAATGTTCTTTAACCATTTGATGTAGTTGTATGAGAGTGTAGCTAGAATAAATCTTATAACAACATCCTAGTATATTTACGATACTGGTGTTGTTACAAAAGAAGTAAATAAAAAGAGTTTAGGGGGTTGGAGAAGCAAAATAAAACAAGTGAACATGAGAGAATGAATTACCTTTTAAAAGTAAAACTCCTTTTGATTTGAGCCTAAAGGCTTCCTTTGAAAGGATTATTCCCAAATGGAATCCTCTAGGATAAGGAGAGGGATGTGGAGAGAGTAAATGGGCAGGGGTTGGCCGAGCCAAAGGCTTGAGGAGTGTGTGTAAGGTGGTAGAGGTGGGGGCCTTTTATAAGAGGAGAGGAGGGGTACTTTTGGAAAGTGAGAAATATTACTTTATTTGAAAATGTGTTTCGGTTTTAAAAGGTCCCACATTGATATAATTTGTGTATAAGGTGTTAAGGGTTCGAAATCCACCCATCCAATAAGTTTTGGACATGTGTAGTTCATAGATTTTACATTATCTTTCCATTTTATTTAAATCGTCAGATAATGATGTCATCGCTTCATCATTATTATGTAATAAATAATTTAATTTATTTAATATCTAAAAATTATAAACAAATTACTATGATGTAGGAAATCTTTTTAGCTTTCCAATGATATTTTTATAATAAAAAATCTGACATGTATAACCCCATTTAAAAATTGTTTTAGTAAAACATATCATGTTTGTGTCATTTTTACTTTTACATTAAATAAAAAGTTATTTATGTCATTTCCCATCCAAAGTGGCTCCATGGGGTCCCCAAGTTGACCCATGGATTGTCTTGGTCGGTCATTACACATCCAATGAGTTTAAAACATATGTCAAGTTCATTTCATATTATTAAAACATTATTTTTACCTTAAACTACACTAATTACCTCTAATCGCGATTAAAAACTTAATGAGTTACTATTCACCAAAAAATTATTTTTATCCCATTGAAACACATTTTACTTCTTAATGAAAACCATGTATGTTGGATTTTTGAAATTCAAAACACAAAGATGGAAAAATTTCATTTAAACGGAAAAATCAGTTTTTATAAGTACTACTTAGTGGTTTCACTATTCATCAAAAATTGAAGTTTTTCAGAAAAATCCCAAAAATTCACCCTAAGATATATTTGATATATTAAGAATTCAAAAATGATGTCTATTTTACAAAATTAAAAACATATAAGTCACAATAATTAATTTAATAATTAATTCCCGCTGTCAGAGCAAATAGCGTGTTTTTATGAAACAATAAGTATCAAAAAATTGACACTAGTTTAAGTCTGATTTCAAAGTGAAATTAATTCCAACGACCACTATTGGATTTAATGGTAAAAATATATTATAATTTCACTTTAAAAACAAATCAAAAGATAATCTAATCATATAAATAAATTAGATTAAAAAGAGGTTTTGAATTAAAATACAACATTTTACACTATTCATTAAAAAAAATGAACTTTGTCGGAAGGATACCAAAAATTTACACAAAGTAAAATTTGATGTCCCAATTCTTAATAAGAGTTTTATTTGGTCCAAAATAATTTTTAAGAGTGAAAAAAACTATATTTAATGACAGTTCGCCATCAAAAGGCGATAAGTGAACCTTTAGTGAAAACTAGGGCATATACGCCTAAAATTGAGTTCTTTCCGTATTTTAAGCCATTATATTTTATTGGATAAATGTAAAAACATTTAAAAACATATATAATCATATTTTAGTTATTTCTATCCATTACCGCTGATAAAACGGCTATATGTTAACTACCATTTAAAATAACATTGTTTTATTATTAGAGTGCAACGTAAGATTCTCAAGAAACTCGTTGTTGAATGTTGAGTACACCATTGAGCATAGCATCCCGTTTAAAGTCATATTAATATTTTATTCACAAATATGGATAAATATGAAAATGTCATATTCTTTATTTACCTGGGGTGTTACATTAGAGTTCCATCCATTATTTGTTTTGGAATATGATATAATTAAATATAAGGTTTTTTTCAATAATCCTCATACATTAAATCTATTTCTATTTATTTTTGTTTAAACTTGGTAAATAAAAAAATATGTATATTAAAACCATCTTTATGGGTGGTGATGAGAAAGGAGTTTTAAATTTCCTCATTAGAAGCTAATTTTTTATGTCCAAATGACTGAACTATATAAAGAATGAAAGTAATGTTACATGTGTCTCAAAGAGGGAATTTTTTTGAAATCTATTTCATTTAATGGGATGAGTTATTTTGGGAGATTATATAACCATTTAATTTAAATTTTTAATACTTTATTGTAAATTACATCCACTATACTATTCGCCTTGTGATAAGCATTATTGAATATATGGTTGAGATCTGTATTATATTGTAGGAAATCCATCCATTTTGTTGTGAGGGGAAATATAAGGTTATCCTTGTACTGTCAAAAGGCATGAACGATGGTGGTGGAGTCTCTTTTGACACATACATTTTTTCATCCATTTTTTATTAATGAAGCCATTGGAAATAATTATGTTGTACATATCATCTTTTAAAGGGGAGGCAAAACCAAACGTACCACTCAAGCATACCGTAATATGTCTAGTGCGATTCCTACACATGGTTCCACAGCCAGCGAGGACAGGGTTTCCTTTGGAGGCACCATATATATTTATTTTTATCCATCCAGGAATTAGGGGATTACAGATGACTTACACTATTCCTTTAGGTTGGATGAATCTTCCTTTGACTACGAACTGATAGTGAATAATGAGATCCCTGATGGAATTGGGGAAGGTACCTATTTGCATAACAACATATTCCTTGATTGATATGATGATCTTCCCATAAGTTTCTGGATGATTATATTATTATTGTTTTTAATGGTAATATATCTTTTATAACATATGAAATGAACCATTTCAGCAATGAAAACAATGAAAACCTGATCAATTTAAGGCAAGGAGTCCGTAGAAGTGAATTTTCGATGTTGAGTCCAAATGGGGTCCATACCAATTCATCTGAGTTAAAAATGCCAATAATGTAATTCTATAATGCATAGGTAGTGGAAAATTATATGAAAACTTAGTTATCATCCTCACTCTGTTGATTATGCATATGACATTAAGAATAATGGTTTACACAAAAAAATTCTAAATTAAAATCCATGGGAACTCTATTTTGAGATATTTTCCATACCAAGGTTTATCTAGAGGCTCTAACACACTACGTATTCAATCTCAATAACCAGAAAATATTTCTAGATATTATTAATTAAATAATGATTGTACTAACATTTAGAGTTTATAACAATATTATGAAATAGTTCCCAAACCACGAAATCAGCATTGTCGACGAAAGGGTAGTTTTTAATAATAATATTTATCTCCTTTGGTAAATCTGAATTAGTATACCACACAAATTATATTATGGAGAAATTAATATTAGTAGATATATGAAAAGAATTGGTAATGGAGCTAAGAAGGTATCCATTCTAGTTATACAAACAAAATATCAATGAATAATATTTGTTAAAATCCACCTAGAATGAGACGTAATTTTAGAATAATGATTTCTTAATAGAGGGAAAAATATAAGAGTACATATATAAAAGATTTAATATTAATAGATTATTTTAGAATCTACCTCTAAGGAAATAAAAGGTTGATGAATTATTATTTATGATATCACACATTATATTAGCTTTAAGGTATTCTTAAGGAGTTAAAGGTTTTTGATATTGAGGCCACCATTTTGAAGAGTTTACTATATGTATTCTAAGGAATTGTGATGAATTTTTTCTAGAGTGCTTCCACTATAGACAATACTTGTAATACCACTATTAAACTTTTTAATATTTGCAATAGTATGTTTGTAAACCATCATGTAATAACGAATTTATGATTCAATAGTATATTTGGAAATACAAAGTTGACCTACCAACGATAAAGTTTTTCTTTTCTAAGAAGAGAGATGATTATAAATTATTTAATCAATATTTGGAAAATGTGTTCTTTTCGGGTTTTCCATATAATATGGTAACCCTAGGGTACATTAAGGGTAGAGATCCCACATTTATACCAAGTTCATTTACAATACTCTATTTTCTAGCTGTGGGAAATCTTTCACTAAATAAAATGTATGATTTGTTCAAGTTTTTGGATTAACTAGAAACAAATTCATATTGAGAAAGGGAATCTTCTGATTTTTAATGTTACTTTTATCCTATTTAAGGAATAAAACAATATAATCTACACACATGATATGAGAGGGAACTATGAGGATTATAGAAGGAATGATGGGAATTATGTTACCTTGGTCAACAAGATTGGTGATAACTCTTCTAAGGTACTCCTCATTTACAACAAAATGAATGGAAGATAAGGGGTATCCCTGCCTAATCCTTTTTGTGTAATTGAAATAACCCTTCAGATTGTTTTTAATAAAAACTTGAAATTCTGATATATCTATATAGGTTTTTAATATTGTTAACAAAAGTGTCATGAAACCCAAAATTGGTGAGTTAATTTAAAATAAATATCTTGTTTATAGTGTCAATGAATTTTTTAATATCAATAATAATTGAAATGCTTCCCTGTTAATGAGTCTTCTTTAATAGGTGGGTACTTTCCAAGGCATGGAAGATGCATCCTTGTGTGTTTCTTCCTTTTAGAAATTCAAATTTATTTCAAGAGATAATTCTAATAGTAATGGGGTATTTCTATTAGCTAAATGTTTAAAAATATTTTTTAAAATAGTGTTAATGAGAGTAGTGGGTCTAAAGACTCGTACTTCAGAAGGATTATCTACTCAACGAATAGGGCTTACAGATTAAGAATTAATACCATAAGGAAAGAATATATTAGCAATGAAGGATTTTACATAATTATAGAAGAAATAATGGTTGATATATCAATATTTAAGAAAAAATGGAGTGAGTGAAACCATCAGGACCAAAGGAACTATTTGGCATAATTCTAGTGATACCATCTTTAATTTCATTATCTAAGGGAACAATATTCATGATAATGTTTTCATTGTCACCCACTACGTTAGGAATGATATCAATCCTTATTTCCTTATTAAGATGATGAACATTAAAATAATGGTAAATAATAAGACACCATGATTAGCTAAACCATCCTCATTATCAATGTTGTTATACCCATAGTTATGAAAATAGGTCTACGATCGTTTCTAGACCTTTGAAGAGCATTGTAAAATTTAGAATTTATGTCACCATCATTATGCTAATAAATTTTGAATGTTTTCTTTTGAAAATTATCATATATTGTGAGATTAGAATTGAGTGTAGTTCAAATACCAATTTATTGTCAGGATTATTGAAAATGTTATTGTTCAGGGAGTGAAATTGAATTTTTTGAGGGAGATTTTGAGGAAGGTAATTTCATTATGAATTTTCTGAATTCAATCATTTTACCAGGAACATTTCTGTTTGTTTTAAAATATTTAATTTCATAATACCAACAGAAGATTAAATGTTAGTATTCATATTGTTCCAAGTGTCCTTAATAATAATTTCACAATCAATAATAGAGTTCCATGAATGATGAAATCCAATGGGAAGGATAGTACTGATGTCTCTAGTATTGAGGCAAACAAAAATAGGGTGATTCTACTAATTTAGTCTAGGAAGAGTGATGATAGAGTTATTATACCAATCATCCATGGATTGGGTGTTTTTGAAGGATTTATAAAGTTTACTAACCATAAACCTATTATGATATCTTCAACATGATATATATTTTGAATTTATGTGATTTATCTCAAAAATATTGTAGTAATCAATACATATTTCTAATTACTTAAAATAAATGATTGAGTGTGAGGCTCCCACCTTTTCTCTAGTTCTATGAATGGCCTTGAAATCACTATAGATGATCCATGGGGCTTGGATAGTGTTTTTTAAAGAATTCAATTTGTTTCAATGAGATATCATATATTGATACAGATTATTTTAATAAATTAAAGTGAAAATGAAATGTGAGTTTTTAAAATTAATATTACATGTGAATGATTGTTAGTATATGTTATAAAAATGAACATTTATTAACGAATAGTGAGAAATGATCCAGAGAGAATCAGCTGAACTATTGTTAGAAGTAGCACCACCAAACTAAATTTTTTAAATCTAGTAAAGCATGAAGAAAAATTAATTTTAGTCTCATAGATAGCAATTTTTTTGGTTTATGCACAAGTAAAATAATGATGAAAGTTATGAAATTTTTAGGGTTTGTAATACACTGAAAATTCCAATAGCGTATTGGATGACAAAATTGCATTAATGGGACAATGAATAATAAATAAAAATAGGATATATTAAATAACATTTATATATTTATTATTTATACTAGGTTATAATAATTAATATAATTTTAATGTACATATTCATTAAACTAATAATATGGGTTTTGAAAATTATTTTTAAAATAGTTTAATAGAATGTGAAATAGAAAAATAAGTTGATAAAAACACCATTTTTGACATTTCTTCTCTTTTAAAATAAATAAATCCATTAATTCCAAGATTTGGGTTACTGCTGAATAAACCAAAGGATGTTACGTAGATTTATATTTATTATTTTTTATGATATTTTGATTTGTTCGGTGTGGGGGAGTGATTTTTCATATGAGGGGAGAGGTTAATTAAACACGAGTATAGTCATATTTTTGAGTTAACATATTGAATAAAATATTATTCCCCAATTCATCCCTCTAATAGTGTTTTATTGAAATTATTAATAATATATAAATAAAATAAAATGGAATGGTTATTTTTCAAACATTTATAAACCTATCTTTTATGAGTATTAAGAATGAAATTAGAAATTAATGGAATTGTTTTTAATCGATCAATTTTGACATTATACATTGGGGAACAAATTTATGATTAGAAATAAACTAAAATATGTTTAATTGATCTATATATATTAATGGTGTTTTATGGGGAATAAGAAATATTTTCTTTGTTATTCTATTACTATTTCATCATTAATTCAAAAATCATCTATTATTTAAAATATAGATTTTTTTCTATTCATACAAAAAGGACTTATAATAAGAAATTATGAAAAATAAACCTGGTGAATATTTCAAAATGATGATTCCAAAAATGAAAATACTTTTTTCTAAAAAATATCTATCATACGTAATTTTGTGTGTAAAACTGATAATTTTTTTAACTAGTTATAATAAAATATTTTTTATTTAGACTGATCTTATAATTTTATTGAGTTTTTAATAATGATATTTATATTACAGCAATAAAAATTATACATTTTCGTAAATTAATCATGATAAATTTTATTTATATGATATTTAACTAATTTGGGATGACATTAATAATCAAATGGTCGAGTTACTATTTTTAACTACTGGGTTTCTATTCACAAAATTCATGTTACTATTCCTATTTTCACATTACTTTTACAATAGGCATATTACCACCTATAAATACTATTTAATTCCTTCATTCAAAATCCACTACAATTACTCCAATTGTACTATATTTTCCATTTTTAATATGTCATGTTGTTTAATAATATTTATTTTATTTTCAATTTTTTTCATAGGGGGGAGATGTTTTTAGTGGATGTGGATGATCCAAAATTTCTCATTATACACTTCTATATTTAAAATTTTTATGCGATTTTATTTTGTTAGATTTTTATTTATTTAGTTTCTCACTAATATAATTTTATCAAATAATGAAATACATAATTATTTGTTTCTCTTTGAATTTTATATGTATATCAAAATATATAATTTAATTGAACTAATATTTTTTGGAAAAAATATAAAATATAATGTATGGGTCATTATATTCATCATCCCATTAGAAATTAACCCAATTAAATTTAAAATTATTTCTTTCATTTAGAATAGTTGTGGGTACATTTGTTTCATCATTTCCTATCATTCCGACATCTCCTCTTTATATTATTCATTCCAATATAAAAACATGAAAATTCAACGTGTCATATTTTTTATAATATTTTGTTGAAATTATATGGTCTTCATCGGATTTTACTCAAAAGATTGCACGTACTCATGTGGTAATACCTCTATACTAATTTTATGTGATGGATTAGGAATTAAATCTGTAGAATAGATACAAGGTACACATGAAGACCATAAGCTATATTTCTCTTAGTTATTTCTGATATTAAACATCATCAATGGGATCATTGATACCAATGGTCCTAATGTACATAGGTTTAAGGTTCTTTTTTCATACCAAAAGACTTTATTCCAGGGTGATAAATGGATGATTAAATTATCACCCAATTCAATCTGTTAGTATATATAATAGTTATCATCAAATATCATCTGTTGAATATGATATGATTTTATATGTTGGGGGATTTCATGAACCTTATTTATCATATCTTCCGCATGAAAATATCAAAATATCTTTCATTCACCAACATAACCCAGTCATGTTGGGGTTATACATCGCTTCACAGATCGGACATCATATGGATCCTATTGAATAATAGAGTGGACATTGTTGTAGCATGAGAAATCAAATAATTGGTAATTAAAAAACCTTAATCATTTAAATTACAATGTATATGATATGAATATATCCTCACATGTCTGAATCATCCTTTTATATTTACCTTATATTTGGTGTGTATTTCAATACAAAAAATATTTTTTTCTTTAAAATTTGTTATAAATTTCTTAAAAATATAGAAGAGAGACATTGATCTAACTATGAAATAATAAAATATGGTTCCCTATGCATCCTTACAACATCCATTACATATATTAAAGAATTTTTTTATGTCATAAATAGTTTGGAATACCAATTAAGTGGGACGTTTCAATGATTCAATAATCCAAAACCCATATCATATTTCATCATTTTTATGGTTTCAAGTGGTGAGTGAAAATATCCATGATGATTTTATCTTATTTTAATGTGGGTATATGAAAATTATCAAAAAAAACCCCTTAGAACTGTGTCAGTAAATTGGAAAATACTAATATATCGCATTTTTTTCTGTGTACTCGATGCTATCATAGATCGAGTTGTCCAACCAGAAGTTCTCTCAATCATCATGGTATATCATCATACTTCTTGTATATATGGAGAAATATGAGACATACACCTTATCCAACATAAAATAATCAATCTATGTTAATATAGGAAAACTATTCATACTTCCAAATTGGATGAAACCATCTTTATGGTTTTATAATTCATTATACTTCCCTACCATTATATCTTCTACCATATATTTATTCACTAAACCACCCCACTGTTCCTCTTCAATCATCTAATTAATACATGGTTCAAAATTCATTTACAAAAGGTTATATGTTTTCCTTATCATTCTGATTTATAGATCCATCCTCTTCATTTCCATGATTATTGTGTCTTTCCCAATCAACACTATTTATATAGAATCTTATTCATTTTTTTCGAAGAGGATCAGAAAACTGTATCACTATTCCATAACTATAGTGAATAGATAAATCATAGTACATGATTAACTCTAACAATATTAATTGAAGAACACTAATTTAAATTAGTGTGAAAATGAAAATTGAACAGCTGTGACCTACACATATCTAATCATATAAGAAAATCCTATAAATATTCATTATAAAGATCACATCTTATAACTCTATATCATTCATAATACAGTTCATCTAAATGATTTGAAACTATTATGAGGGATATAATATCACTTTATCATATTTCATCAGTTTATAACAAAATATTTGTTTTAAAAATTATTTTATATCATAAAAACCTACTCCAACTGATTGACCACTTCCTGATAAGTATAGAAATGGTGATTAACGACTTCTCGATATCCCAATATCATTCATGGTAACCCAGTTACCTATCTAGAAAATATTTATAAATAACCAAAAATGTCAGTATTATCCTACTAAGCCAATAGAACAAATAACTCCCACAAGAAATGATTATTTGTTCAATTCCTCTATTTATTTTTTCTTTTAATGGGTTAAAAAAAATTCCTCGACTTGTGATCACATTACTAAAGGATGATACTTTCTACGTTGAAAAATACACTTTTCCACATTGATTGCATTTTATCCTTCATTAATGTGTTAACCTCAATAATTATTTTCACATAATGCTCCTCCTTAACCAGAGATAAAATTTTAATATCATAAATAACTTCATTAAAAAACACGTAATAGTTTTCCCTAAATACTATATTAATTATATAATTCATGATTTAGGGTCATTAGAATGTTTTAAGGGCATAACAATGATCTAATAATTTCCAAATCATTTACGGAAGGATTTTTAATCAATATATTAATTATTATCATTCATTTGATGATATCTTTAATGAATACTCGCATTTGAAATGTAATGAGATCCACACAGTTGGATAATCATGTCATATTTCCATTACAAGTGATACTTTTTATTTATTATAATCATGATAATATCTATATAATTAATAGTCAAACACATTTATTTATCCATAATCATTAAAAATATAATTTTCACATTTTTATAAGAAGTATTAGTGGGTATGAACCCTTTGACCACATTATCATGAAACACTTTCACTAACTCATTATGTTTGATCTGTGACATCCTATATGTTCATTTTGATATTTGAGTTGCTCAGGGTATATTTTATATTGACAAATATACCTCATGGAATGGGGGAATTATATGAAACTCTTTTAAAAATACATTTGTGTATTCTATCCATATGAGATTTCCTCGAGGTTGATAATTTCCCTTTACTCAACCATTTTTGTGAATTTCCAAATGAAATTCATGAAATTCTAAATATTTTTATACGAATCTGGTCTAGTATATAATTAAGAAATATATTACCATTTTCTAATATTTTATGTGATAACTAAATAACAAAATCCAATCCATTCCATGAATCAAATCATTTTCAAAAAACTGTTGGATTAATATATTCATCACCAGGATTATTTAATAGAAACGAACATGAGAATTTTATAACAATATTGGTTCATTGATCACAATAATTATTGATTTTATAAATATATCCACTTAATGGAATCATGGTTTTGATTAAATCATTATATAAAACATAACAGCTATTATGTAATTTAAAGATATTAAACCAAATTAATCATTATCCATTCCCAACTGGGTAGGAGGTTACCTTTTGTGACATCATTTTTTTGTTCGGGATCCGTAGTTTTAATGGAATAAGATTATAAATTATCCATTTTAATTAATGGTTTCTAAAATTTATTTTCCAAAATGTTTCATGGTTTGCTACAATGAATATAAATGATCCTAATCATTACATAGTTTTGGTATTTAACTATTAGTGGTTCCTACATTTACACAATAATTTTGGTCGATATCGTCATCTCTCATTATAATTCAATAGATTGGCGGTCTTTTATTTTGAAAATTAATAATTTAACAATCTCCTTGATAAAATTACTATGATTATTTTTTCCATAATTTAGAAATCATAGTGTTTTGATCTTCTATTTTCGAATTTTATTAGACCCCACATCATGAAGCACTACCTTGGGATTATTATCTTCCTTCCATTGAGATATTATTTTTAAAATTATCTATATTAATATAATATCAAAATATATTTCAAAAATCCCATATTCATTGATAAAAAATTCATTTTGGAGGATTGGTTTTAACCCCTAGAGAATGTATCTATATTTCTAGCATTATTTAAAAAAAGTTGAGGTGTTCGTTGATATGATTTTGATATTATCCATATTTGAATGAAATAATCAACTTAATTTTTATAAATCTCCAGATATTATCTCTCCATAAATCATTAATAACATTGGCAGAAATAATTTTTATTTAATCGTATATTTAGGTATTCCCACTCCATTTTTAATATTTCTTCTTATAGATTGGTATACTATTGAATCATTAATGATTGACTAGCTTATCCAACTAAATGATTGATTTATTCAGTGAATTTCTCCTTATAAAATGGTGGAGCATATAAATATCTTCACCCTTGACTTTACCCACTGTTCCATAAAAATTGTACTTGAATACCCAAAGATCATTGGGGGTCATTTCTACATAAAATACATGATATCTATTTTCCTTCATTAGTAAAGGAGGATGTTACACATAATTTTTGATATTGTTCATAGATTAAGATAAATGATTAATCAATTCAATCAGTTATCAAAATACACATTCAATATAATTTGGGATTTCATTTAAATATTAATTGCATTTTCCCACACACTGGTTTTTAGTATGGTATCTAGAATTTCCAATATTTTTCTAAAGTAGATTTTTTTACAAGCATAATCCAAATATAAAATAAAAATTAATTTATTTTTTTGAATTTTTTTTCCTAAATTAATATCTTTCAGGATACTTCTGTTTTTATTTTCTTCACTAAAAAGACTTTTATGGTTATTTATTTTAATTCATAGTCTTCCATTATGAGGAATATTTATATTTTATATTTATCCTTTATAATAGTTTGATTTGATTGTCTAATTTACATAATAATATCCACCATGAGTTTCTATCTAGGTTTGTTTTAGGTCCATTAAGTCATGTAATATGTGAATATCTATTTATTTTCCAATGTACCCATTTTTTGTTTATTACCACAAGGTAAAATTATTCCAGATCTACCACTTTTTTAAGATTCCTGAAAGGGATTTCAATTATTGGAAAACACATTGTCTTCTAAATTACCAAAATAAGGGATATATAATTATGATAAGACACATCATCATTGTATTCAATGAATTTTTATAATACCTAATTCCAAAGTATATATCTTGTACCATTTATTTTAACTATAACAACCAATATTTTAATAGAAGAATATTACATCATATCTATGCGAATCTCTATAATATTAATACTTCCAAGGAAAAAATGTTTTTGTATTTGGGAAAGAATTTATCAGGACTAACTTGTAAATAATAATTCGAAATTATTATTTTTATCCATATAATTTATCCTATTATAATCAAACATATTAATGTTTATCATGTAATCACTTAAGGATATACATAAATGAATGTTGTCACCTAAAATCCTAGTAAGTAGAGGAATAAGAGAAACGTGTAGCCATACATGGGAGATAATAATCACCAACATAAATTCATAATAATATGGTTATCAACATAATCATAAGGGAATCATTTTATAATGAAATAGAGTGTTTAATATTTATAATAATGAAATATCAAAACAATTTGGTCAAATTTGAGATATAATTTTGGACAATAATATCATCATGTTCACTTAAAACATATGTGAATAAAAGTGTAACATCATAATTGTACCCTATTCAAGAATAATTTTATTAATAAAACACCTAATATCATGATATAAATCAAATTATCCCATTAATTATTAGAATATATAATTAGGGGCCCACTAATCCCATCATAAAATTATCTGAATAATTGATTCTACATATAAAAAAATTAGTATTCATACCAAATACCATTGATTGTAATTGGTTTTATAAATTACATGTAAATAATAATTTCATGAATAAACATTGGGGATAGAAAATGATTAAATGATTAAATATTTTATTATAATTCCTCATCATTTTTAAGTGGATGAGAAATAAATCAAGAGGATTCAATGAAATGTTTTTTTAAAATAATAATTTTTAGAAAAAAGATTTTTAAATTGATTATAAAACATATTGAATGTGAAGAAACATATATGAATCTGAAAAAATGAACTTACTAGTGAAAATTTATTTTACGGAAATTAGAATAATATCCCATCAGAAAAATATTTGGAATAAGAAGTAACCCAAAATTTTTCATTGGGTTCAATAATCCCTTTATATTAAATCCATCATTATTTCATCACATTTCATCCTTCTGAATAATAATCATATTATTATTAAAACATGAAAAATTCATTTCTTTAAATTATATTTTTCTTAAATATATCTATTGTAATCATTATATTTTATTTATGAATTTATTTTTTGATAGATGTAATGTTCAGATGTCGTAGCATCCATAAAAATATCCCACTATATTTTAAATTATTTTTTTTTGTTTAATGAATTTTTTTTATAATTATATATATTTAAAGAATAAAAAACAAATATATTCATAATTTTATATATATTAAATAACTTATTATAACCATTCATAAATGTGGTAATATTAATGGATTTTTGAACATCATAATTGGTAGTGGACTAACTATTTACCAAGAAATTTCTAATGAAAAATAATGGGAATAATAAAATATAAATACTAAAAATATAAAATTTTAATTATTTTAAAATAATTAATATATATTTTACATAATACATAATTAATCAAATATTAATTTTTTTGATAATTAATCAGGATAAATGGTAATACAATTGTAAAATTTGAAAATAGTTGACAATAACATTCACTTTTCTATACATTACTTGCCACACTAGGGTTTTTTTTCTTTTCATGTATTTGTTTTGATCCAGTTCATTGAAAATACAAATCTGTTTGTTGGGTTTTGGGTGAGATTAATTTTGAGTTTTTAACTAAAATAAATGTCTATTTATCCAACATTGGGTTCCCCATTTCTTGTTTGGGAGTTTTTGAAGAATGGTTTGTTACTTTAGAATTTTTGCCTACCGTGATCACATTTCCAGATTTAATAACCAGATTTGTTTATTTTATAACTATATTGTTTTCAAACAATTTCACCCATTTTACTTCCTAAATTTCATCCCCAAATATATTCAAACCACCATATCCTTATATACCCCTTAATAATTCATAATCATGGTGAATTTGGGTTACTTATTTAGGTATTAGGCCAGTCCGTGGGCCCATTTCCTATTTAAAAATAATTATTTGTGTGTTTTATATCCTTTTTATTTTTTAATATTTTTCTGTTATTATACCTCCCAATGGAGCCCAAGAAATCTAGGCTCACCCCAATGATTCATTTCATTTCTTTGGATCTCAAATTAGTCACGGATTAGGGAAACACTTCCCAATGTTTATCAAAATGTCCTAATTTTTCCAAGGTAAATTGTATCATTCATAAATCATTCATTTTGTGCCTTTTTTCCCAAAACTTTTTTAAATTGTTCTCCTAGTCCATACAATACTCTAAAATATATATTCATCCATTACCTTGCATTTATTGTTGTATATATAAGGGAATATGAAGAGTTTTCTACTTTCTAAGCTGAGATTTCTTCTCCATTCTCATCCCTCATTATCCTCCTTCCATTATTTTGTGGTTATTTATCCTCCACTGGTCATGAAATACCTATTTATATGTTTTCTAATGACTTTTTATGGGGGTTATATTCATTTAGGGGTGTTATTCATAGTTTTAGGGTTTATAAACCTGCATCGAGTGATTTCGGTAGTGTGTTTCCATTCGACCAAGGATTTGAGGTGGGTTTCCCATTTCAAATGACCATTTTAATTTAAGATCTATATATTTCAGGTTTATTTCACTATACTCATACTCTAGAAATTATAATTTATGTTTTTGATAATTTTTTTGGTGTTCCAACTAGTCGTTAAAACGTTTATTTGGTAAAGTGGTGTAGTTTTGTCAAAATGGTTCACACCACGTGTTTGTTCAAATGATTTCATAGCTTTCACACCTCGTTTATTATATTTTTAACATGGATAAGTAGATTTAATAAATTAATGAGATTCCATCGATTTTTTATTCTTATTTAGTGCTTAAATTTAATTGTTTTTTTAAATTCGTTCCATGTGTTCGGTAAGTTTCCCAGTTGCCTTTTATGTGTTGAGTGTGTTTTAAAATGATTGGTTTTGATTTATAATCATATTAGAAGTACAAAAAGAAATATTATTGGGTTTATTATGTGGATTCCAATCATTTTTTTGGTTTTTATAAAGAAGGTGGATTGATTTTAATGTATTTTGACATTGGTAGCTAATGGAAGGCCCGTTAGGATGTTTTATAAAAGATGTCATGTAATGGACAAGAAATCTGAATATTTTCAAGGTGGTTACCAATTTTTTAAATCCTAAAATTCTAGTTTGTCACATTCTTATTAAATGTGGTTTTTGTGTCTTTGAAAAATGTTGGTTTTTTAAAACGCTTTAAAGGTCCAGTTGGATATTCCAAAAAAATGAATAATGAGTGTTTTACATGTATATACCATGTTTTATCAATTGGGATTGTTTTATGGTCCATAAAATGATTTTATTAATATTTTTAGGGATGAAAAATATGTTTGGTTAGGTTCTTTTGTTATTTTATCCATAAAAGAGTTTTTTAAATGAGTTTTATGTGAAAAACCTTATTACAAACATTGACATTCCTTTATGACAATTTAACGTGGTTTATAGATCCATGAATGAAATGTTAAGCATGTATATGGGTTGTTTCTGTGTTTATAGTTTGGGAATTGAATTTTCATGTTGAATGTGTATTTGGTAATATTTGAAACCTGATTGAGTAAAAAAGGTAATCCTATTTATCCCGGTGGGTGGACGTGCACTAGTATGCTAGTGATCCAGTGGTGTTTGGAAACTATTTCATGTAGAAAATTTGAAGAAGAAAAAAATAACTAAACAATGATGATGATGTTTTTTGGGGACCACTAGGTTATGGGTATTATTCCTACTATTGGATCATGTGCATGAGAACATATATTCATTATTGTTACCTTCACTGATATACGAGGTACCTAGGGCACACAACTAACTAGTGCCTAGGGTTGTTCCCATGACTTTTTCTCATTGGATATTTTTTCAACATTATAAGAATATGCTTTGTTTGGTTGGTTAATTCATTAGAGTGTGTGTTATATTTAAAAGTGTACACTCTTTAAATAATTTCTCTTGAAATATATTTTCATTTTGATGTTGCACTCTTTGAAAATTGATACTAGAATAGTTTTTTAATAAAACATGCATGTTTTTGTTTGATAATTTTTTTATAGCATGGGAAATAATTTGGAAAATATATCATTTTATATAGTATTTAAAACATAAAATTGATGTTTTTGTTATTTTAATGGAACTGCATTGGGAATAGTATATTGGAATGACCTTGTAAGTTTTAATACCCACTCCTATAGTCTTCTACTATTTCTATCCCTTCTGTAAGTTTCATCTTGAGTTTGATTGCCTTTGGAGATGTGTGGTATTTTTTTTGACAGTGACAAGTGGGGTCACATAGAGTTAGTTGATTGTCAGGAGTAGTTAATTGGTTTTTTGGTTTAATTGTTCATTCAGTTTCTTTTTTAAATTATGTTTATTTCAATTTTTAAGTAAATGTATTTTGGGTTGTTTGTTTCATTCCTATTTTTGTTTTATTCTTTAAATATTGAAGAAATCATTCCCTTATGTACTCTAATGATTCCCTCAGTGATCGTTTCCATAATAGGTAGATCAGGAATGCCTCTCTGGACTTGTCACAAGCCGGCTTGGGTGACTGGTTCATGGTCGACTTTGGATGGTTCGTGACCAAATAGTATAAAAAGACTGTTTATTAGAAAACAATTCTTTTTAAAGTTCCATTGTTATTTTGGGGTTTTCAATGTAGTAAGAGTTGTATTTTTGGGACTTGAGGTGTAGTTTCCGGAAGAGCGTTGTTATCTTTTTCTCGTTTTCATCACCAGGTGTCCATGGGATGTC
Source organism: Viscum album (assembly GCA_963277665.1). Lineage (NCBI taxonomy): Eukaryota > Viridiplantae > Streptophyta > Magnoliopsida > Santalales > Viscaceae > Viscum > Viscum album. The sequence continues at coordinate 1,129,182,354 of OY728131.1, forward strand.
CAGTTTTATTACTGTCTTTGGTTCTGTTGATTGTTTGGTGTTGGGATACGACAAGGGGAGTTAGACAAATGGTATCCCTTAGCTTTCAGGGAATTTTAATCCACGTGGAGCGTGATACGTTATCTTAAGAAGACTCTCTATGTTTGTGGTTTGTTTAAAATATGGACGACAACCATATGGGTATGTAACCCACAGATACTAGTTCCATTTTGTGGGACTCTTAGAATTTTCAAGAAATATGAATTTTTTTTGAAAATCCTTGTATGAGAATTGAAAAAAAATGTGTTTTAAAGGAGTGTATGGTTTTTTAAAAGAGGGGGAAAATGTTTTCAAAAATTAAATATAAAAATGTTGTTGGATGGTTTTGTTTTTGTTTGACAAATTATGGGGAGGAAGTGGAAATGATTTAACGAGGTTGGATTTTCCATTATCTAGACTTGTGGATTATTGAAATAACAATGTTCTGAAAATGTGAATCATTTTAAGGTGATTCTAAATATTTTGTTTAATGGGGTGTTTTGAAACGATGGAAAGTTTTTTAATCTGAGAAATTGGTTTTGGAAATTGGTTTTTAGTGGTTGGTATTTTCCTAAAAAGGGTATTGGTCTAAATGTCCATCAGATTATCAAAATATACCTTACTGAATTTTATAAAATGGTAAGGGCTTGTTTGGACTAGATTGGTTTTTTTTAAAGTTGATAAAAATTAAAATGGATTGGATTTTAATAAAGTGTTTTTTGATTAAGTGTGGTTTGTTTTGTGAAATCTAAAAAGATTTTTTTTAACATGGTTGATGGTTCACCTTTGGATAGAACATGATTTTTGGAATGATGTTGCTTTGTTTTAGCCTTTGGTGTTTTCATGGGTACTCACATGCCTGATTTTATTGATATTTGGAAGGATGGCTTATATGGAATGGTGGTTTGGTGCCTGTGTTGGCTTGTAATTACCCATGTGAGATAGAATTGATGAAACACCATTGGTGAATGTGGAAATCCACCATGTGATTTTTTTTCATAAGTGTTTTGAGGAGAAATTTTTTTCATTTTTTTATAAACTTATGGTTATGTGGATAGTACTTTTCTATGTTTTATCAGATCAGGTTATTTAGTACATTTCCTTGTGATATGGAAGTCACACTATTGTGGTGTCTTGAGATTAGATCTTGTTGGTTGCTCAGTTTTGGAGTAATGATCAACCGGAATCTAAAGATGTGTTAGATGTTGTGATGCGGACATGGATAGTTAGTCATTATAAATACTTCCTATTGAATAGCCTAGGGATTAATTTCAAATTTAAATCCACCTCTTCTGATGATTCCTTGGCCTATTTGTTGGAAATGAGACCTATTTGGGATTGATTTAAGGTTTCTGCAGGTCGTGATAATTTTTATGGACATAACAATTGTGTTCAGTGATGTTGATGTGTTTCACCGTATTCCTCTTTCCGTTCTTCTACACATTCAAATTGAGAGAGAATAGAGCAATGTATCTATGAGTTCCTATTTAGATAAAGATGATTTGTTGAGAAGTTGAGTTTTTTTCTGAGTGGTGTGATCCTTAGAACTAGAATATGATTTATTAGATGCTTTAAGAATCAGGGATCTAGCCATAGGCCTGGGAGTGACACTTATCACGTAGTCCAGAAACTACTAGAGGTGTGGAGTGATCGATTAGGATCCTGAAACCACCATTTTGGTGATGCTGTTTCTATTCCATTTTGGTTCCTCATCACCATGACTTTCCAATTATCACAATTATTGTGGTGGACTTAACCCTCACACAGTATCTCTGCTTATGCCTTCATGGATGTGGGTTTTTTATTAATGTCCTTGTGTGGACCTCCAATATAAATCAGGTATGGTCATTGTGATACCTATTTGTTGGTGGAAATACTGGGTATCTCCTTTATTTATCTTTTTTTTAGTGGACTAATGATTATATACCCTTACCTCCCCTACTCGATTGGTGGGTGTCCAGATCCAGGCAGAATGTTTTGGCCCACCTCTTATCCCCTCTATTTGGGAATGGGCGGTTTAGAAGTTCATGTTGTAACCATATTAATGTGGGTTTGTAGGTTGTTGTGGGAAGTTTTTTGTGGGCCCGTAAGGTTGAGGCCTGATTCATGTTCATGATGATTTTTTTTATTTCTAGTGGATCTCTAATGGTAGGGAGACCCACTGCGATTCTCGATGATATTTCCTTTATGAATTTATTAGATTGTAGTTGTGATTTAATGGTGGGGATCCCATTCTTTCCCCACCATGTAATTTTATTTTTTGAGTGATCATTGGATTCAGTGATCATTGGGATTATTGGGAGAAGTCCCAACAATCTAGTTCTTAGCTTCATGGTGGAGGTGGTGGCTTGACATATCCGTTGATTTTTACAAAGTGGTTGTGATTTTGTGTTTTGTTTGGGAAAGAGGAAGAAGTTTCGTTGATGGTGAATGATATTTACCTGGAATGATAGTATGGATCATGCTGATATAGAAAAAATAGGTTTAGATCAATCAGGTGTAATGTGTTGTGTCTTTCTTGGGGTGGCATGCTTTAATGGCCAGGAGAATTGTCACACTTGATTTTTTTTCTTTTAATGTCGTGGTTTTCATCTGCATCATTGAAAATATTGATCCTCTTTATTGGTGTTGGGTGAGAGTTATTTTTAGTTTCAAACTACCATATATGTATAATCATCCTTCTTGGGGTTCCCCATTTCTTGTTTGGGAGTTTTCTGAGAATGGATGGTCACTTCATGATTTGGTCCAACAGTGAGCCCATTTAATGATTTAAAAAAAATCTGAATCTTTTATAAATACTTTATTTTTCAAAAAAATTCACCCATTCCACTTCCAAAATTTCCTCCCCGTACGTATTAAAACCCCCATATCCTTTTGGACCCCTTATGAATTCATAATCACTATGAATTTTGTTTTCTTATTTAGGTGTTGGGAAATCCCGTGGGCCCACTTCCAGTTTTAATAAAAAAATTGATTCTTCTATTTATATTTCACTTTTTGATATGTTTCATGATTCCACCACCCAATAAAGACCAAGAAACCTAGTCCCACCCCCAAGTTACATTTTCCCACATTGGAGTTTATATTAGTCACTGATTACAGAAAAACCTCACAATATTTCTCATATCGTCCAGATTTTTCAAATGTAATTTATACCATTCATAAATCATTAAATTCATAAAAATTTTCCACAAATCATCTGTAAATGGTTCTACCAGACCATAGGAGACTCCAAAAGATGTTTAAATCCATTCACATTCCTCTATTGGTGTAGATCTATGGGAATACAAAGATTTCTCTATTTTCTATGGTGAGATTTCTTCTCCTTTCTCCATCATCATCTTTCACCTTATATTATTTATGTTTTATTTTTTCTACCATATTCATTCAATACCTATGATTATGTTTTGAAATTATTTTTTATGTGGATAATATTCATTTAGGCATTTTATTCATAGTTAAAGGTGTTATAAACCCACAGAGGGTGATTTCAGTTGTGTGTTTCCATTTCTCTAAGGATTTGATGAATGATTCTCATTGAACTTGACCTTTTTATTTTACATCAATATATTTTATGTAGTTTTCATCTTCATCATACTAAAAAAATTGAAATTTTAGCTTTGTGTAATTTTTTTGGTGTGCCATGTAGTGGTTAAAACCTTGTTTTTTTGTAAAGGGGTGTAGTTTTGTTAAAATAGTGCACACCTCATGTTTGTTCATATGAATTCATAGTATCCACACCTAGTTTTGGATATTTTAAACATGGATTAGTAGCTTGAATAAATTTATGACATGAAAATTATGTTTTATACCTTTTTGAGTGCTTAAAATGAATTGTTTTGTAAAAAAATGCATTCCATGTGTTCGGTATGTTTCGTAGTTTGATTTTATGTTTTGAGTGTGGTTTAAAATGATTGGTTTGGATTTATAATCATATTGGAAGCATGGAAAAAATTTTATTGGGTTTCAAATGTGGATTACAATGATTATTTGGTTTTTATAAGGAAGGTTTAATTGTTTTTAGGTAATTTGACATGTGTTTCTAATTGAAGGCTCATTTGGATGTTTTATAAAAAATATTTTCTAATGGACACGAAATATGAATACTTTCATTGTGGTTACCAATGATTTCAATCTTAAAGTTGTGGGATCTCACATCCTTCTTAAATGTGGTATTTTTGTATTTAAATTTTTTTTCTTTGGTTAAGATGTTTAAAGGCACGTTGGGCCTTTCAAAATAAATGAATAATTTGTGTTTTACATGTGTATACCATGTTGTGTCAATTGTGATTTTTATTATAAAAAAATGACTTTATTAAATGTTTTAAGTTCCAAAAAAAGGTTGGTTTTGATTTTTTTGGTTTTTTAATGCTTAAAATAGTGTATTTTAATGTGTTTTATGTGCAAATCCACATTACACACTTTGAAATTGTTTTATGAAATTTTAAGTGGTCTATTGATTCATGAATAAAAACCTTAGAATTCTTGTGTGATGTATGTGTGTTTAGGGGTTGTGAGTTTAATTTCATGTGGACTTTTTATTGGATAATATGTGTAAATTTATTGAGCACTAAAGGGAATCCTGAGTATCTCAGTAGGCGGACGTGTACTAGTATGGTAGTGATCCTGTGTGGTATGGCCCATGTTTCGCATATCACGATTGACGATGACAACACTAACTAAACTATGATGATGATGTTGTTATAGGACCACTAGGTTATAGTTATGCTCCCTTATGGTGGTTCATATTCATGATAATCGATATTTATTATTGTTACCTTCACCGAGATACGAGGTACCCGGGGCTCACTACTAACTAGTGCCTAGGGGTGTTCTTGTGACATGTACTCATTGGTTATTTTGTACTCACGATCATCAAACAGCGTGTTTGGTGGGTGAATTTAGTAAAGTGTGTGATTTATTTAAATGTTTAAATTCTTTAATGCAACCCACTTGAAAACTATTTTCATTTTGATGTTTCACCTATTTGAATATTATAACGTGCATAATTTTTTTTAAAACATGCTTGTTTTTGTCTGGTAATTTTCTTATACCATGGAACCTCATTTGGGAAATATAACTTTATATCTTGTATTTAAAACAAGAAATTGTTGTTTATTTTATTTTAATGAATGTTCATTGGGAATAGAATATCGTACTATCCTACTAAGGATTAATACTCACACATATAGACTTATTCTGTTTTAAGCACGTGTACAGGTTTCAGCTTGAGTTCAATCGCCTTTTGAGACATTTGAAATTTGTGTGGGAGATGGATGAGAAGGGCCACATGGAGTTATTTGTTTTGATATTTTTAGTTTTTTGGGTTATTGGTTATTTTTACTTTCAGTTTCTTGCACAAATAATGTCCAGTTAAATTTTTATATAATGTTATTTTGGGAGGTCTGTTTCCTTCCACTATTTCTTTGAATATTTATATTTGGTCAAAATAATTCCATTTTTTACTCTATTTTTTCCCTTGGTGCATCTCGATATTACAGGAGGATCGAGAATGCCTCTCAGGACTTGTCATGGGATGGCATGTGTGACAAGTTCAGGGTCGACTCAGGCGGGTTAGTGATATTGCTTCGCTTGTACGACATTAAAATCTACTGATTCATAGTTTTTTATTAATAAAAATGCACCTAAGGGTGATAAAGGGGCATGTGATATAATATTAATTGATATCATTATATTTGGTATGTGATGGAGGTTTGGTTTTCCAACTGGTGGTGAGGGGTTATTTATACATGATGAGAGGGTTTTTAACAAAAATATTGAATAAAATACGACATACATGGTCAACCATTGTAATAATTATTTATTGACATTTATAATCATATATAAATAATATAATATTCATTCATGAATTTAAACCTCCTTATAAATTGACCTGACAAATCTATTTAAATGGAAAATAAGAAAAAATATTTTATGGTAACATAGTTCACGTAATAATTAGTAAAATAAATTTTATGTTTTCAAATTATATTAAAGGTTTTCAAATAAACAAATAATATAATTAAAATTTTTATCCTAAATAAAATTATTTCATTGAGTAATTACTGGATTTTAATTATGTCATGTGACATGTGGAATTTTAATTAAAATATTTAGACAATTTGGGTAAAAAAATTTGTTTTTTTGAAATGTATCAAAAATTTACTCTTGGAATATTGCAACATACTGATTCCAAAAAAAATTAAATTCATTTTATGAAAATAAATTTCTATCATAGGACATTTTAATTTTTAACATGAAATAATTTTTTTATAAATACATTGAAATACAATTTAATAAAATCTTTTTGATAATTTCATTGAGTTTTTTGTCATTACATTTATTTTATGGTTTTATATTATTAATATTTTCAAAACATATTCATGATAAATATCATAAATATCAAATTTTATTATTTTTAAGTGAAATTACGATTATAATGGTCATGTAACTATCCCCATGGGTAAGGTTACTTTTATAATGGTCAGAATAAAACTCAATTGTTCATATTACCTCTTATAAATATCACATTATTACCTCTCAAGATATTAACTACAAATTTATAAATGTGTTCTCTTTCCCTTTTATAATATATTGATTTTTATGATAATCTTATATTTGTTTCTATTTTTTATTTCATGGGGGAGATTATTCTAGATGAATGGAAGGAAAAAAATTTCACCATTCTATATTTCATATTTTATATTTTTTCCAATTTTAATGTATGTAATTTTTTATATTTTCATTCAATACTAATATCAAAGTTCCTTTTTATTAAATAATGGTTTTTTTCTAATAGGTTTTTCTTATGTTTAATAATATATATAATATAATTTAATGAATTTTTATTCTGTAAAAATACCATAAAATTTGCGAGTCCTTTCATATGTTATATCAATCACCAACTGGAGCCTAATAAGAATTGTATTTCTATCTTAATACCACACATGGTTGACATATAGGGTTTTTTGATACAGTTCCACATATGAATCTATAGTGATAGTTGATTGATGATAATTATTATAAGAAAACTTCTCTTATATTATGTGATCTTCCCATATCTAGTTGAAGTCTGACACATATGATATAAACATAACCTCAATAATATTGGTTGCATGATCCATATGACAAATTTTTTGGTAGTGAAGCATTATTTTCAACCATAACAAAGTCCCAAAATACTCCTTAACGCCTCTAAAAAAATTAATATTATAATATAATCTTAGTTTGAGACAATGTTCATGGGTACCCAAATAATTTTTATAATACCGTATATGAACAAACACCCCAAGACTCTATTCTAAACTCTACCCCCTGATTCTTTGAATGTTTGGTGACTTTTGATGTTTGTAAAAAATCACATAGAAAGGGTTGTGGATTCTGTATATCTAGGTAATTTCCATTATCAAATACATTTTTATTCTATCACACTTCATCAATTACTTAATGATGTGTGAGGAATAATGTTGTAATATCAGAAACATTTATGTATTCTATGACCATAAAATCCATGATTCGTGTTTATATTAATTCATTTGTAATTCATAAATGGTATAAAATCCTGCAGAAGCAAATAATTTAGTTTTTTTTTATTAATATTATACTTAAATTATTCCCATATTTCGTTGTAAAAATAAAAACATAAAATAAGATACATTTTTTCAACTTTGAGTTGTATCATAATATTATTTTTCTTATTCTGGAAAATAGAAATAAAATAATGGGTGATCTTAGATTATAATTAAGTTTTAAATAGAGTGTAATATAAAATTAGTAAATATGAAATAAAAAATATAGAATATTTATTAACTAATAAAACAATTCATTTGGTCAATATCATAAGGGAAAAGGCTAATAATTCAAGAATAAATGACAATAAAATATTATTATATAGATTACAACTTGACCCTAAAAAATACCAATGGGAATCATAATTATTTAATTATAAAATTAAATTAATAAGTAATTTCACAATGATGGAATCCATATTTCCAGACACCATAAACATAACATCGAGGACCTTTTCTAAGACATCATACAAAAATGGTTAATGCCACAAAAAAATATAGAATCTATATTATCTCATAATACCTACCATGCACCATGGGGCGATAAAATGATACCTGACCTTAATGTATATATTGCATTCATCTTAAGAAAAACGAATTATTAAAATGAATTAGAAAAAAATATTTATTTTTATTGGAAGAACTTATATATTAAATTTCAATAAATTCCCTATTAAAACAACTCATAAACCATATGATGAAATATTATGAGAGATATCATTTAAACATGACAAAATTTTAAAATATGAAAAATATTGTATTTTTTCCATTAATGAATATAAAAGCAATAAAAACATCAATAACAACGTTCTAGATGAAAAATATAGTTTTGACATTGAACATAATTTTAAAAACTAGCAATTTCAAGAATTTTATGAAAATATTTTTCCCTAAATATAATATTTCAAATCATTAATAGTGTTAAAATAATTTAATTTTAGTGTCTACGAGAATTGTTTTTCATTTTTATTATGTTAAAATAATGATTCCTTTCAATTCAGTAGAAAAATGTAAAAAATATACATCATTCAGAATTTGACAAGATTATTCCCAAGAAATATATTATAAAAATTAAAAAAATGGTAAAATTATTTTATAGAAATCATATTATAATAAAAAAATACGTCAAATCATTGAAATGAAAATCATTAAATAAAAATTACATATTATATTCTATATTAAAAACAATTTCCATCACCATTAAAAGTGTAATTTGACATATTTATTAAATGAATAATTTATAATTAAAGGAAAACATGTATTTAATATAAATAACAAGAGGATAAAAATAATAGTTCAATGGAATGATTATGAGAGAAAAATTTAATTACATAAAAATAATTTTAACTACCACATTATACAATTATTTTTTTTCACACATAATCATGGCATAACATTGTCGGTGATGTGGATGTATTACCCAACATATTGAAATTGAGTTAAACCCCGCTTACATCCAGAAAATAATTTTCCATAAGTGATTTTAACATCATGAATAAAAAATATTAACTTTTTTAAAAAAATTATAATAACATTTTTGATAAAATTTTAATATTTAAATAGCCATTGATTAGTAATTCAATATTAAAATCATTATTTATGGGTGTAAAATGGCTTATTTTACACATAAGATTCAATATTGCAGTTATATTCCATGTAATTTGATAATCATTACATCAAATAAAAAATTGAAATAGTCAAATAAATATTATATATATTCATTGTGTATATATATTTATATAACCCTCCATGTAATTTAGAGCTAGAAAAATGAATTACACTATTTATGGAGAAGAATGGGCATATACAGAAGAAAAAATTATTATAAATTTTATGAGGATGAAATGAAAGAAACATAAATAATAATTTTCCATTAAATATTCATTATAATGTCATATATATCTTCTATGTTTATTTAATATATCATTATTACCATCCATGTTAATTAAAATTGAAAATTACCCACAACAAATCTTGGTGTTTATTGTCTACACATACATATGATTGACATTAACATTTACATATATATTTGAATGTTGGATGGTATATATGATATTATAATCCATGAGAATAATAATTTAATATATATCACATATATTAATAAGTTATTTATATATAAAATTCTATTTATAATGGTGATTAAAAATGAATTACACTATCACTTAGTGATGGTAAATTGTTCCTATGCATGAGAGATGTTTTCACATTTCATAGGATGTAAATGAGAAGGAAATGGGATTACCATATTAAAAAAAACATATAAATACACTAATGATATAATATTTATTATATTATAAATGGTATAGTTTATTTAGAGTCCATTTAAAAAGAATTTTATTGAAAGAGTTGGTAAATAATATTACTTAATTTTAAGTATACCTCGTTTATATTCCTACTAAAGGACCCCATATATGATCTTATAAGAATCCCAAAAAATTGTATTTTGTATTTATTTTTACAAAAAATTGGGCTTTTATTATCTATATAGATCAAAGTGGTGTGAATAATGGACAACAAAAGGGGAAATTTTATAAGTTAGGGGCGGGAACTCTTCAAATTATGAAACATAATAAGATAATGTAAAATATTTTTCACAGAAAAAATATTCCAAAATTGATAAAATTCTTATTGATGATAATTATTATCATACATTCAAAAATATCATAAAATACGACAAGTTTATGTTAGGTATCAATTGATATATCTATACTTTAACCCATGTAAATCCTACTGTATATGTCCACTATATTAAGGTTTTTTCTATTTAGATTCCGTGAAAGATACTATAAATTGAATAATAGCCTATAAATGGACCATGGATGATATTATATAATATATAATATTAACAATAATAAAGATAATATTTTTTTTGTATTTTAAATAAATTATTAAAATATAATTTATTACAAAATATCATTGTTATAATTATTTGAAACACATTAATAATTATAATTTAATATGTGATTAACTATTGTAATTTTATTTTTAATTATGTAACTTAAAATACCATAACTGTTAAAGCATAATAATATTATCCAATATAATTTTTATAGGGATTGATATAATTAAAAAACATGTCTTTTCGTTTAACTTGTTAGTTATATAATTTTTATATTAACTATAATGATGACAATTTAAATATTAAAAGGTAATAATTTTACAAATAATATATGCATTTTCTCACCATTGTACTAGAGATAAAATATTCAACAGTTTGCTTTCTTATATATCCTCTAGCACTATTCATATATATTTTAAACAATTTAAATAAATATATTTATCATAAAACACTATTAAATTCATTCTTAGTACTATTCAAATAAATTCACTTTCAAATAACATAAAAATAATTCAAAATGAATATACGACATTCAAAAATATAAAATAAGTAATATTTATATTCATATATTATGGAACACATTAATTCAATTAAACATTGTTACAATTATTATTTTTAATATCATTTATATAATTTTTTTAGCCATTACAAGTGCACTCTATTAGTGTTGCATACACATTTTATATAATTATATCTTCGCAAAAAAGTATAAATAAGATAAAAATTAATAAAAATTCATTTATATTTCAAAAAAAAATTTATAACCAAATGGATGTTTTCTATCCTTGTAAGAAAATATTAATCATACGAAATGGATGAATATGATGTTTTTACATTATTATTAATTAATTAATAAAAACATAAAACTCAATTACAGAAGGGAAAAATGACATATTTTAAATATTTTGAAGAATATATAATAAACAGTATCATCAAATGAAATAATTTCAACTATTTTAAAAAAATTTATACTTTATCACATTAGATTGTACCATAATTAAACTATTTCACCATTACCAAGGTAATAAAAAATTACTATGGTTAGTGTTCATAATGAACAAAAATAAAAGGTACAGATCTAACAAATATTAATTTAGGATAAATTTTCAAAACATGATGAAAAATGATTTTGCAAAAAATATTTATATAAAAATATGAATAGAAAAAACATAACAACATAATTTCTTATATTTAACATTATGATATTTATAAAAATATAAGACAATTAATTTTATATTGACAAATTTATATAATTAAATTTATCATTATTAATGCATCAATCAAAAATATTGAATTTAATGAAAATAAGTTTATTTAAGTAATCACTTGAAAATATAGAAATCATTGATTGTACCAATATTTCACCATTTATAAATTTCAATAATATGATTTAAAAAATATTGTTCTTTTAAAAAAATAATTTTTAGAAATTTATTATAAATTAGTTATAGTTCCCACACACAAAATGAAAAATGAAACTAATTTTGATGATAATTTATTCTTTATGTATAATATTATTTTACGAAAATCTATGTTATTATTTATTAAAAATAAATTAATAATTTAAAACCATTATAGATCCTTTATAAACTTTATTAAAAGTATCCGTAACCTACAATTTGAAGTCATTGTTATAAAAATCATATATAAATAATCATTATTATAAGTTCATTGAAGTTCAATGTATCATGTTGTATAAGCTATAGAAAATAGTGATATTTTATATTCTCAAGGTGTTACATTATCCCTATTTAATAAACATCATCCTCACATTATGAACTGGTTCTATATTATCATGTTTTTAATATTTAAAATTTACACTATGGAAATAACACATTTTAGAATTGTTTAATAACACTTCCAATTAAAATGCGGGAAATTTGAATATGTAGGTACTATGGAATAATATAAAAATTCATATTATAGTATCGAGAATATTACTAGGCTATGAAAAGATAACATGGAAGATAAATCCTATGATCAATGAAGAATATGATGTTATGAAGAACATGTTTAGGAGATTTATAACGAAAAAATAAATATTAATAAATATGTTGGGAAATTCAACTGAAACCTTGGGAATGTATTTAAGAGGGAAACAAGTTATTGAAGGTCATTCTCAATGATTTAATGAATTATTATACAATATAGAAAAAACATAACGATATAAATATTTATATAAAATGTATAATATCATCATTTGATCAATTCCTACTAGAATATCATAATATTCTATAAATGATTTGTATTCCAAGGATAGAAAACATCCATTTGGTCATAAACTACTAGAGCTCCCATAAAAGTAATTTATTCTCTTATTTTATAATTATATGCGTTCATTATGTTTTACTCAGTTAATCATATACCATGATAATTGATTAGACATAGTCACAGAATCATCCCCCCCCCCATTAAATATCCAAATTTATTACTCATAATCACATTTTTGCCCATCATAGTCAATAGTGTCATACTTACTTTTAGTTTTGGTCTTCTATTCAATCCAAAGAGTATACGCTGAGAAATAATTATCATAATCTGAAACAACATAATAATTAAAATAGTGTTTATGATATCTTGACTGTGAATCCTTATTTTCAATAAATGAAAAAAATATTTATCCTTTCATATTCATTATATTTAAATATTTGAATCATTATAAATATTTCATATTATAAAATGCGATTTCACCATAGAATATCCCCCAGGAGTGTCAATCTGTTTGTGTAGTAAGGGAAAACACACCATTAAACTGAATGATGTCCACGATACAGTCAACCGCCATCATTCTGGGTTATTTACCCTTGATTAATAAGTTATAAACTAATATAACTAAAGTATCTATACATTGATTAATTTCATGAACAAATATATAATATCTACCTGGAATGATGTTTAAGATGTTATCATTTTACTGGACATATCCTAAAAGTTTTTCATAAGTGTATATTCTATAATATAAATTTACATAACTTTTTTTTCTGATGAATTATACTAAACATTCTCAAATATGATTTTTGAGGACCCCATTTGTATTTTCCTACAGTTGGAGGGTACATTATTAAAAACGTTCTAAATGCAAGTGATCACAACCCAATGGAGTTAATGGATTTCTACTTCAGGTAAACTACAAATATAAATGATTCCATAATTAAAATATTAATACAAAAATAAATAATAATAAAAATTCTTATATCCATGATATCTATAACATTATACTTATTCATATCCATGTGAAATAGAAAAATAAAGGGATTGATCTATTGGTCATTACGTGTTGTGTATTGTGAAATATGTAATGATTAAATAATGAATAATAAAGTTGAAAAATTAAATAAATAAAACATGACTATAAATTTTTCAAATATATATTGTAAACACACTATGGATATATGTATAAAAGTGTATTTAACATATTGGAAAGGTACCTATATGTTGTGGTGTTTATTAAAATTCTAATAGGGAAATGTTAAGTAATAAATTACAAGGGATACTAATATTGTTTTCACCATTTAAATAAAATCAGAATCCACAGATTTAATAAGAGTGCAAATAACCCCCCACCATGTAACAATCTATTTCAATATCCGTAATGGTTATTTCTATGGTTATCCATTATGGATATAAAAGTTATTGCCTTATTTTTTAAAATCGTGGAAATATCCCATTAATTTCTTCCAATATGGAGAATGTATAACCATGATTTTAAGGGATGTTTCCATGGTACCCCACCATGTAAATATAAGGAATATACATGATTCTTGAGAATATGTCTATAGATATTGAAAATAAAACGAAACCACATGGATTAAGACTCTCCACCTACTCTCCCTTTATAGATGTTCAAAATAAATATACATAGTACAATTATTGATGTATATATATATATGATAAAAAAGTCTATTTATTAGAGTATAATGTTACAAAAAGTCTATTAGTTCCCTTCCTATATGAATATTTTCTAGCACACAAACATGGGGACCCGATAACCACGATTCTTGGTAAACATGACTATATCAATATCATGTGTTACCTATATAAATACTTCTTTGATACCATGGATATATGTATGGTATATAGTCACATAATAATTAAATTGTGGAAATATTCCATATATGGGACCCCTATATTCATGGTTCATTGAAACAATGGTTATAGGTGTGGTCTATACCCACCTTCACATAATATAGTTGATATAGCCAATACATAAGGACCATATATCCACGGTTTTTCTGAATTTGTGTCTATATATATGGTCTATATACATGGATTCCTAGGGTCCTGTATATATTATATTATTAAATACATATAGCATTGATTTTTTAAATAACCATGGCTATAGTTTTTTCCACCAACTTCTCAAATGAAATTGTTTTCCTCGGGATATCTATAACCACGTTTCAAGGTAACCATTGATATAAATCCCACATAAACCCAACAACTTATAATAAGATAGATTTATCTAATGAATATTGACCAAAATGAATATTTTTCAAAAAACAGTTCTTATATTTGCTGTATATAGCCAGATTTTTTGAAAATCATTGTATATATTGTCGTTTCTGAGTAGGGAAAACACTTTGAAACTATGAAATAACAGGATCACAAAGATTATTTTGGATGGAACATATTTATCTTCAAGTAATTATATATAGACAGTCATATTATATTGAGTAATATCCATGGTTATCTAAAATATTCAAATAATCACATAGGGTCAACAAATAATTTCATAATAATTCAATTCATAGTAGTATACATATAAAGCATAAAGTTGATGCATCATTCTAAGACATCACATATAAATTGGAATGGCCATGAAAAAATACACAAACATTTTTGTCTAATTTTTAATACTAATTCATTGTGGGGCTATAAAAGGCCTCACTGACAACATACTATTTCAAATGAATTTATCATCTGAATAAATAATAGAGACATAATCGACATGCAATAACAATAAGAGGATTACTATTTATAAGAACTGTAATATGGTATTACAATACATTATCTTTTCAAACCAATTCCAGACCAAATAGTGAAATAATTATGATGTTATCATAATAACATATTCCCATGGGAGAGTATTTAAAATAAAGGGTTTCATTGTGGTTTGTGAATATAATTTCCATAAAAAATATCATTAAGAAATGTTGATGAAATTTTCATTTTCCTAATGAATATCACACATTGAAACTGTTAATTAATACAAAATAATGGAAAAAATAATATTGAAAAACATGATGAAAACATGTAAATAAACATTAAATATTATTGGGGTCATAATGGGTGAAATTCTGTTAGTATTTATTATGTTGAAATAATGATTCCTTTTCCATTTTGGTTAGAAATTCAAAATGTGCATTGTTCAGATAATTAAATGGAAATTCCATTAATAAGAATTTATAGATACTAAAATATTGCAATTAATTAATTAAAATAAATTATAATAATTTTTTAAAACATACAATAATATATATATAGATCAAAATATTAAAATGGAATACAATAATTACTAAATAAATAGAAAATAAAGTTGGCTTCCCTTATAGATATTGATTAGAAATAATGAGTTCTTAATTTGTGAAAATATTTATAAATACGTTAATATATATATGAATAACAAGTGTAATGAAAATATTTGGAGATTAAGATAAACATATGAAATAATTATCGTAGAGTAGATATTAATATAAATCATCTTAAATAATGATGATATTGTGAAATTGACTCTTATAATGATGGTATCACTGAACAGATCATTAATAAATGATGTGATTATGTATAAAAAATGTAGATAAAAATTAGGAAATATATAACAATAGACTTAAATTTATATTCAAACATAATCATGGAATAACACTGTCAATGATGTTGAAATATAACACAATTAACAGTAATTGAGATAAAACCCGTTACCTCAATGTTTACATGATTAATAGATGATTTTAAACTTATTTATAGTAAATTTTTAATAATGATAAATCAATACATGAATAACATATGTTATAATTATATATAATATGAACACATTATATTATTTCCACGCCCATTTATTAATATTTACTTATTATAATAATCATTTATGGGAGTTAATTGTCTTTTTTTCATGTCAATTTCAGTTCAGATTCTATAGTTCTTATATTTTGATCATGGATCCATAATATTTAATAATAATAATTTCATTAACATTATATGTATTCTTTATATTAATACTTATAATAGTCCATTTCATGTCGATATAGAAAAAATATTTTCACTATTTCTTAAGGTGGTTGATTGTATGTATGCATGTTGTTTTCCATTTTTTATGAATGAAATAAAATAAAGTAAATTAACAATTCCTCATTAAAGAATCATTATTATATAATATATATCATACTTATTAATTAAATATATTCATATTTACTTCCATGTAATACATTAATGAAAAATGGATCACGTCTCTTCGAAGAGGTGGTAATCGCTATATAGGTTGCACTGACTTCATCGTTATCAAATAAAATTGAAGAAAGAAAGGTAGATATGCTATTATAATTCAGGAATCATATTTAATAACAAAAAAAATTATATATTTATTTTTACCATATTTGTTATCATAAAGTTAACAAGGGTGATGAATTAGACTACTCTAGGGATACAATATGTCGTACATGTGCATAAGATATATTTTTACTTCTCATTGAATATAATAATGGTGGAAAATTTTTAACCGTAATTAAAATAATATTTTATTATAATTATTATAATATATTTATTATTTTATTATTGGTAAAAAAATTTCAAAAATAATAATAATAATGAAATTTGAAATTCTTCGTCAAAATGATTTTTTGTTTTTATAAAGACTTCATTTCTATTTCATCTTAATTTCCCATGTAATGGTCCTTTTTGTATAAAAATTATAATAAGAAATTTTTAAATATAAATGGGAATGTTTTTGTTGAGATATATAGATCAATGTGGTTTGATTAATTTCAGAGGAGAGATGATATTTTATTAGAGAGTTGATGAAAAATATTGTTATTACATAATGTGATAAATAGATATAAATTATTTTTAAAAAATATATTAGAAATTATTAAATTATAATATTATCTGAGTATTAGTGTAATTTCATTCATCCAATAATATTTGGTCATGTTCAGTTTAATTTTTCACAATTATATATTTTTAACTCATTTCACCATATAGGAAATTACTTTGATATTACTGTTTTTCCACATCAATGGTAATGCATGATACTATATATTGAAAAGCTACCAATATATAGAAGATGGACTATATTGTAAATTATATAAATTTCAAATTGATTCTGAAATTTTTTATTAATTTTAATTAATTATATATTTATTTTCATTTTTAAAAAATCATTATTGAAATTTATTGAAGGATATAAAATTCTGTAATGTAATATGTATCTATCTGATTTAAAATTGGTCCAAAATAAAATTTATTTAATTATAAGGTATATATAATCATAACATAGTTATCCAATAAAATTTAAAAGATTTTGGGTACAAATTAATACCATGTCTATTTGATTATCCCCTTGGTTTATAAATTTTAATCATCAGTGTGGCAATTACATTTTAAATTATAGGTTTATAATTTTTCTTATTATGGAATAATTTTAAATTAAACTACTAAGGGATTATATTATAAAAATAATTAAATCATAATTTTCCTTTTTATGGTTTTTAATTATTTTTAATTAATACATTAAAATATATTTAATGGGAAAATATTATATTGGTAATTTTAGCAACTATTTGTAATATTTTCCTTTTAAATCAGCATGAATGAAATATAATTTAAATATAAACAACTAATTAAAATATAATATTTTCTAATTATCATAAAAAAAAATTACACATTAAATCACCAAAATATATGAATTCCATTATTTTTATAATAATTTGATAGAATTTTTTACTATATGAACACCCAATATGGCGGTGTTTCATATGTACTGAAGATAATTATTTCATCAAGAATTTTTAGAAAATAAGTAACAATCGTAACAAAAAATAAATCACATTTAAAATAAATATTATGAACTAAACATATGATTTTTTCCAAAATCCATAAATATTATACATATTAATAGAAATAAAGTGTCATTTACTTAATTTATTAAAATTTTATAGATTCCCATATAAAGGAGAAATGTGAAGACAATGAAATAATTCCAGATTTCTCATGATTAAAGATGAAATAGGATCATTAAGGTAAATAAATTCATGTGTTTGAATTAATTTTAATGTGTATACATTATGTGTTATGATAATTAACACATTTATCCTCTACCATAGAAATAAAAATTTAAATTATTTAAAATTAATAATGATCAAATATAAATATTAAATCATTACCAAATTTGAAATCCAAAATTAAAAATATGGAGTTCATTTTTCTTGATTCAATTTTAAAAAAATGATGAAATTTATTTAATATAAAAAACATAAACTAAAAAAAATATATTTTTACAAGTTTTATATAACTAGAAAAATATTTATAATCACATTATTTCCATACAATTTATTTCTAATAACTAAATAGAATAATTTATAAAATATAAGTACAAATTTTTCATAGAAGCAATTTTAATGAAAAATATATTTTTATAAATAATTGAAATAATATATTGGTTTAAAAAAAGTCTTTTTAACTATTTATTTGAAAATAAATCTTTTCAGAAAAGTCCCAAAAATTCACCATTGGTAAATTTTTAAATAATTGATTCAAAAAAATTTATCATTTTATTAAGTAAAATTTCAAATAATGGTGGAATTTTATTATAATTTCAAACCAAAAATTCAAAATAACACATTTTCAAAGAAAGTATATTTATTTAGTATTAAATTATTTAAAATAATATTACATAATTATTAATTAGCAATAATTACATTTTTAAGACAATTATGAATATTATCATAATGTGTATACGCTTATTCATAACATAGAATTCAATAACATTTTTAAAGAAAATATTTAAGTAATAATACTTCATTGTTATTTTAAGAGTGATGTTCCATATTTTATACCCTAGTGAACAAAACACACTTTTAATATATCAAGGTTATTCATTATTCCTGACTCTATACCACCAAAACTACCATCAACATTATTTGTTCATATTTTACCCATGTAGATATAAAACTAAGGGGTACACATTAAACTCCTTCAGCACCTACACATACAACATGAATGGAACTATCATTTGTCATTTAAAATGGTTAACATGATCCTCAAATTCAAAAAATTCATTAGGTAATTTTACTAAGGACATCAAGTCAAATATGACACCATGAATTTATTATCCCATCTCTACCTCACTTAAACACTAATGAAGTTGGGGATTCCAAACCACTAACTAAATATATGATTCACCCATTCCCTCCCCTATGATTCACCCATTTCCATATAAGTTCATCATCCATTACATTACCCTTATGTAGAGTGTATTATATATCACATTTTTATTCATATAGGATCTCTATTCATATTTGTTATAATAAATAGGGATATCTAATGGTAAATATGTACCAATTATTGTTTTGGATCGAGAAAAAAATATGAATTCCAACAAATAGGATAATTATTTTACATCATCAATGTGAAGACTACAAATACCAAGTCCATGTTGGGTGGTAACAAATATATTCTCAATGGGTCATAACATTCTCAACCCCTTAGAATTCAATTTCTACCACTATATCAAAATGATTCCCATCACAAATAAAAATGAAAGAAAGACAACCATATACTTGATATCCTCGTTTTTTAATATCAACAATAAATCACTAGTAATCCTCTACTTCATCTACTTGAAGGATCCCAACAAATTAACAGTCTAGAAAAATAACTGACATATTCATCTAACTGAGGTCAATGGGGCTAAAATGTAGTAATTTCAATGATCCTCTGAAAGTTCCGTACCAATAAAATGAAATGATTATCCCTTTAGATTAATATGGTTTGACCCCTTTTGAGAAGGATATATATATCCTTGTCAAATTCATAGGTATAACATACATGGATATTATATTTTTGAAAAATATAACCTCTAGAAACATATTTTAAAATTCAAGATCCAAATATATAATTGGTTCTACTAATGTATTTTTTGGACAATATTAATATTAAATGTATATTTATTATTATATTATGAGTATATTTCAATTAAATCGATTAATAAAATACTAAATTTGTCAAAAAGAGAAATAATATCTAATTAATTAGTGATATGAAAGTAATGGGGAAATTAGTTACACCAAAAGGCATCACCCGAAACACATAATCTCTTTAATCACATGGTTATTAAATATATGTAACCTCATCCTCCAAAAACATGAAATTATTGTATTGTAATTGAGATCAACATTTTAAAACAAAAGATCTCTTTTCATGTTGTCAATATTTTCATCAATCTCCAAAATAGTAATTTTTCTTATCATAGCCTTGTTCAGGTGATGACAATCAACTAATAAACTCACACTCCAAACCACCAATTTTTTTATGAAAATAACTTTATCCCCACAAGATTACACAAAGAATATGATAAAATCATTCACCCAATGGTCATATAACATAAACATCAAAACTTGGTTCCAATTTATGTCCACCTGATATGAGGATAATGTAATTTTTTTCATTCAAGAGGTGAAAGTCAATGTAGAAGAAAATATCCCATCCCAATGGTTTTCTAGATACAAATTTGTGAATGATTTATATATAATAATCCACTACTATTGGAATAACTATATCTAAATAGCTCACTGCACCATTTTTTAAAATATCTAGATGATAGGTGATACAATGCGCTTTTTTTCAAACAATCCCCACATGTTCTAAATTATGATCTTTATTTACCATGATGGATAATAAAATATTATAAGAATTAATAAATATAAAAAAGATTAGTTCAATATATATGTGAACATACAATATAAAACATTTCCATATCATGCCTTATATAATAATATTTTTCAGCATTTACCTTGTGGTCCCTTGAGAAACTATCCTATTAGAGTGCTAACATAAACTGCCTTCAAATGTGAAATATAATGGAATAACACTCTCTATGAATATATTTATATATATATCTAGTAAAATAATCTAATATAATATTTTGATACCGTACAATGAGTTTTTAGGTGAGGGAATAACTTTCACATGTGTATACAAGTGTTGTACATAATGTAGTGAAGACATAAATTTTACATCATATAATCATTTGAGAAGTATGTATATATCTCTCTATATACTATAGTAGTCGACACCACTGATTGTGATAAATTGTTTCCTATTTTTTCCATCCTAAGGTGGTTTAATGAGTAGGTCAATGCATCATCATACTTTTGTATAACTTATCTCATCTTCCCCTCCACTTTTTCATCTCCTCCCAAATATGGGACACCCTAACTCCCCATGAGTGATTCTATTTATAAAAAATCATCTTCCTTGGTTTTTACCATTTTATATCAACAATATGTTGTGTGACATGTTAATAAATCATGGGCCATGTTACATCAACAACCACTATAATATCATCACCCATCATAATGATAAATTAACCATAATAAGAAACCATACATTACAGATTAAGATGGTTGAGTCCATGATAGAATATTCCATTACTGTTAACACACTAGTAAATGATTCCCAATATCCATTGTAGATTATATTTTCTGTTAATGTCTACTGTTGGATCTTTCATTTTGGATTCCCTTATTTAATAATTACTGCATAACTATGTCCATCTCTAATAGTCTATCATATGTGGGAGTACATAATGGTATCATTCTTGGTAATATTTCTATGTGACATCCTTTATAAATATTTTATGTCTACAATAATTCATATCATAGTATATTTATGGTGTAACATGTGAGTTCTGTAACCCTTAAGGAATACATATGAAAAACTAGATCACCATGTTGAAGATCAATAAGCTCATAGATATGCATAGAGTGAAATTTAGAAAGATAAAACTCATTATTGGATATTTTATGGAAGTATTCCTATGAGAGAATTTGATTCATATTATAACAGGTATTACTAATACACCATTGTTCTAGGAAGAAGAGTTGTTTACAATGAAACCAACTTATCAAAGAGTGTTCATAAATGTTAAACAACTAATACAACTAGATCAATCCCATCCTATAAGAATAGAGTGGTTGGATCACCAAAAACCAGGAGTTGTAACTAATAATATTACTCATTCAATTCAGTAACCATGGATGTATCATCATCTTTCCTGGAACGAGGTATCAACTTCACAATATCAATTCAATCATATACCTAAAAACTGGTGGTGGATTTAAATGGTTCCCATCATGTGAAAAAACTATGTTATTTTTCTTATAGGGACAACATTGATATTACATCATTTCAATATTGAATCATCACTGAACTAGTCATCACCATGTCCTTATAGTAGTATTTATGATTTTTATCATCATAATTTCCTACATAATGATAAATGGATAAAACATAGATAGATTAGAATATATAGGATTATTACACTAGAAATATCTAAATTTATAAATTCATAATCAAATATGTTGCATGTTCTATTTCTATACCAACATCTAATTAAATAAAATACAATGTTGACAAAGAAGTGGTAATGGTGTTTTTGTAATGATATGCCAGACACCCCGCCATCACATTCTACTATAGAGGAAGTGTTGAACTCGAGTAACTAACACATATTTTCAATAATTTCTCAAACCCATACATATGATAGAAAAAATAAAAAAACATTTACCCTATGAAAACAATCCTTTACTTCAAATTTATCATGACCGGACTCACATGGGAGCCATATAGTTTTGCAGTATACTGATAGTGAAAATATAGGCTCACCTCCTATAGGAGAAGGTAATGTGACAAGAACTAAGTGGGAATATCACTAAAATAGGAGGCATTAGACAAAATAATGATTATATATGCACACCCACAAATCCATCTACATGAAATAATATAGAAATATTAAATAACTAAAGCATCAATGGAGTTATCATTGAATGAAACAACCAAGAAAATATATTAATGTATAGAAACATAATAATAGTATATAATGGTGTAAACTTTATGGATAATGATAAAGTATTTTCAAATCCGATTAAAACTAAAAAATTTGGAAAAACAAGTATATTACTCTACAAAATCTCGATAATTTTCCATTAAATCAAGTATATACTTTTAGTTACTCATATTCTCTTCTAGTTCTATGTCCTCTCAAGACACCATTGAGATACATTTCATATAAATAATACACAAATTTTACATGATTATTCACTTAATGCGAGTGTTTAAAAATACTCCATAGGAATCCCTAAATAAAAATACTAATAAAATAAAATAATAGTTAAATCAACAAATTGTTAATGGGATAAATAAAACTGATCTTTAGATATGTCCATATTGAAATCCATTTCAAAATAGAGGATGTGTATCAATCTCAAAAACTATAAAAAATGATTATTAGCGTGAATATAGGATCAGGTGTCCTATAATCGGTGTGATGATCCACACAAAATCATATAAGAATAATATTAGAGGTACTAGACATTTTTGTTATGCAGTATAATGTGAATAATATTATAATATCATGGATATGCTCTCTGACATAGAACATGGATGGGGGTGTATCACTCCTTATATAGATGACCCTTACTCTCTATAGTTTAAGGGTGTCATTAATCAACCAATATAATGAGTATAGGGGACCCATTCCCTATTGTGGTAGGGTATTAAATACATAAGAATATCATTAAGGATAAAATATCAATGTTATCAACCATGAATCACTAGAGGATTCATCTCCATCATAACACCTCACATAATATCTCTTAAAACAAGATAGATTCAAGGTTATCAATTGGGAAAAACTACTAAGTGTTGGTGACTCATTGTCCCAAATATGATTCATGATGAAGGAGATAAACATGTATGTGGAATATTGGAAATGTACATAGGTGTACATAGTGGCACTTGAGTTGTGGAATCACCTAAAAGAATTTTCATATTCTTCCATGGAAAGGGATTGACCAGCCATTTAACTCCAGTAGTAAAGTTCCTATGGTAAAATGAGTATATTTTAACATAGTTCCCTATGTGTGTTCTCACAACACATGAATTTTTTTACCTTTGTAGTGTCACACAATTGATGGACATGGACCCAAAACATGTGATACATTATAATGGATTAATCTATAACCTCCATCAGAATCATAGTGACACAGTGTGTCTTCCACTATATTACATGACATGAATTTTTTTTTTATAGATTGATGTTCTGGTAATCATTATGTCACGAGTTCAAAAAGTCCCACAATACAGCTCACTATTTGACTCATCAAAATCCTAAATATTTATGTAAATGCCTCCAAATTAAAATTCATGAACTAAACTTGTAGGAAGTTGGATTTTCCAAACCTCATGAAAAATATACAGAACCTATTTTCCCAAAATAGTGTGTTCATTCCCAATAAATTTTTTCATTTATCCTTCGTCACCACTCATTATATCAACACTGTTCAATCAATTTATATTAAAAAATTCATCATGTTTCCAGAGGATTGATCATGATTGATCAAGTTCATATATGTTGGACCAGTATTCCTAGGTCCCACTATAGTTAACAAGATAACTTATGATAGAAATAATGGATATGTAAGACATAAAATTATATTTTTCTATTGAGATTATATCATTTAAGTATGAATTATGGATATTAATTTTGCGATACAGGGGTCTATTATAAAATTTATTCAGAATCCTAAACACTGATTTAATATTGGATTATGGGATTAATGATATTTTAGGATATTAATATAATATATTATCCACACTCATTAGTAATATAATATTTGTTAAAATTCAAAAAAAAACCCATAGCAAAAGACATGGTTCAATACTAGGTAAAAACATGTTTTCTAGTGAATAATATGGTGAACTCACTGCATTTACTGATCAAATCATATAGCCCTCGATCATTTCCATCAATCCACACTCCTATATTTTTGCAACAGACAAGAACAACCCATCCACCACTATAATATTCTTCGGTTATATTGAAAACACTATATTATTTTAAAAGTGGTATATTTAACGAAGAGGGTTTAGTTTGAATAATATCATTCATTTAATAAATTAATTGATTAAATATATTTTAACACTCCCACCAATGATTATCTTTCATATAATTTATGACATTAGATAAATTATTCATTTATACAGTAAACCACATATTACAGAAACTATTGTAGTCCTAAATATTCTATTATATTTGATTATCAAAATTATATTCTTTTATTTCATAAAGATGTACATATATTCATTAATATTAATTAATAAAATAATTCTAATAATTTTAGCATAATACAAGGACCAAAATACAGTTCAAACTCTTAAGAAAAATCTAGATATAAATGAAAAAAAATATTTAACGGATCAGAAAATGAACACAAACATTGTAACATTACTAGAGGATGGACCCCTATAGAAAATGAAACATCAAGACTAGAGTTCTACATGTGGTAGTCATGGTATAGCCCAATGACAAGGTTTTGAATGAGTAGTTGGTTGATCAGAAAATTGGACGCATTCTAATTATAGGATGATGTTTTTATAAATCCATTCAAATGAAGGGATAATGAAAGGCTCATTGTGCGGGAAGATGAGGAAGTGTCCAACTACAATCTATGGAAGGATATTATAGGTTTATGGATGAGCTGTTTTAATATAAAATATTTCTCATCTCTACTATAGAATCCATTGTTATAGACAAATCAATATTATTTATTTGAATACATTACCATTTTTTGGTTAATTTTTTTCTTCTATAATGCATTTTCCCAACCATTCATGATATAGATTTTTTAGGTATGTTTTACAATATATCTCACATCTACCTATAGATATTGACAATTCTATGTGGAAAAAGACTTAAATGGATCCACATGGTAGTTTTAATGAACCCATTTGACAAAATTATCTACATGGTTTTTTTATCACAAAATATATTTAAATATATTATATTTATATGATATTTATCTTCCAATAAGAAAATGAGATAGGATTATCGTTTAATAGATATAATAACATGCAAGATAAACAAGTGGGCCTCATGGGAATAAAACTACATCAAATCTCCTACATTTATTCATTATTTTCACTTTGTGATATGGGATTTTCATATTCTTAGATTGTAGTGTCAGTGGACATGTAAATGGTAGTTCTACTTAAAGATTTTTTTTGAATCAAATCACGTAGATATAACGACATTTTCGTTGAAATGTACTCATAGACCACATTGACATATTATAAAAAAATAGTCATTTTTTAAATCAAAAGAGATGATGATATCTTTGGAGATCCAATATACGGGGGTTTTATCATACCTGATATGTATACCAGGGTGGCTACTACATTTTTCTCTAATAAGGTGTTTTAGAGATTATTGATGTGTGTTGTTTATAATATTTTATATTATGTGAAATTCATGAATTCTTATCCCCTTTCAAGGATGAGGGACCCTCTGGAATGATGAGTGGTGTCAGATAGTTTAGTATGATTCATTGTAGCTCTATCTACCACTAGTTGTGGGTTTAGGAGGAGTATATTTCAAAGGAAATATTTTATCAATATATGAATTATGAGTTCTCAATGATTCCATTTGGTTTAAATAATAACAAATTACCATTATTTGACTAATAAGATATATCACTCATTATTTATAGAATTAGATTTTGGTTTCATTTATCGATGAAATTACAAATTACTATACATCAAAGGATGTTCAAAAATTTATTTTGAGGATAGTTATTGACATATTATGGGAGAACTAGTCCTATGGTATGATATCGACATATCAATTCTATATGATTGATGTTCACATTAAAAGGAATCTAATATGCAAACATGATGTACCTATAGAATCAATTATATAGTGATTGTGCTATCATATGGCCTAACTAAGAGCATACTTGTGGTACATAGTTATCTTATTGTGGATTAGTAATATTTAATTATTTTGGAAGATTATTATTTCATTAAAACCCTATTGATATCCATGATATCAAATAGGATGTAATTCAGTTTGTTTAAGAAGAATTAGAATACTTTTAGTAATTGGGGAATGGATTCACTAATGCTCATGTTATTAGTTTTATAAAGGATGGTGTTTTGTACATATTGTACCATCAGGGATATAGAGTAGGTAGAAGGTTAATTTTAATGTCTCATAAAATACATGTAATTGTTTTTAATTATATGGAATTATTTTATGACCACACACTCTGAACATAGATAATTCCAAGGCCCAACAAGCCTGGAATGGAATTTTTAATTTTTAATGGGGTTTTAGTGAACATATGGTTGGGTTTTTCTTTACTTTTGAACTGGTGCTTGAATCAATAATATGGGGATACTTTTGAACTCAGAACACCAAGATTCATATAGAAATAACTTAACATCAGTCGAAAAGGGATGACTGGAGAATATATTTTTCAGAATTTTCAAGAGAGATAATAATATAATTTAAAAAAATTATTTTATTTTATTCCTTAGTATTGATTGGAGGACGATGATGCAACGGTGTAGTGTAGAGGTTGCAACAAGGTGCATTAATGGAGGATCAATAATAGATCATTTGAAACCACAACATTGTTATCTTAATGACTCATTAAATGTTGATCATTTAATAAGCATCATCAATGGTCGCAATGTAGATTATTTTTTTATTTCATTTAATAATACTACATATTGGAGTTTGGGAATTAACAAACATGGTGAAATATCTAACGAATATCCAGTGAAATCACTCTCCAATAAATAATGACAAATGAAGTGATGAACATTGGAGGATCTGATCCATAGGTTGGAAAGTGGTGATGACTTCCTTTGACCATGGTTCGATGACAACACTAAATACATCCCTCAACATCAGTAGATCTAAAGAACCCAGGAAGGGGTTTATGCTTTCTATTTATTGGATGATATCTTCTTCGTTCTTGAAAATATATGAAGAATTTGGATCAAATAACTCGTGAGTTGATCCACTAACCACTCATTATTGTAGGTGGATTTTGTGAGGGGGTCGATTTGGGTGTTTTCAAGATGTGTGGTTACCATCATGTTTATCCCTTTGATTAATCTCTAATTTAGAGGGTGTGTAATGACAGGAAGAAGTCACGGTCCCTCCGCAATAGTTTTTCTTATTGCATTCTTCAAAGTCAGCCTGTCAACTTGACTGTAAGGTGAATTCGAAGGCTCATCATTGATGGTGGCACCCTAGGAATACTGTAGGTGAAAACATCTCTAAAAATGGACAACTAGAGAGACTCGAGTTGCCACTTGAAGGAACCACTTGCGCAAGGAAGACCATGGTTGGAGGGTTGTGGTGCACTGTAGTGGCAATAAGACTTGATGCCAGGTGACACATTAATGGAGGACCCGCATCTGGGCCATCCGGCGGTTAGCGAGAAGCGGTCCATCAACTGTGGATGAAGGAGGCCCTGCGTTCGCGGGGCCAGTGAGGGCCAGGCGTAGCTGCCGTGTCCCAGCTCGATGGTGCACCTCTAGCCAACCCTATGGTCGGGCCTCTAGTTGCTGAGATTCGACCCCAACTAGTGGGATACAACCACATGCATCAGGATAGATCTGTGACCTTCGGGCTAGGCCGGACGAGACCAAGTCGTTGAGTGACCTGGCGAGCCGGACCATCTGCCAAACTAGGTCGGGTCAAACAAGGCTCATTTGGCATGCCGCACTGGTTAGGCCATACCAGAATGACACGACCTAAATTGGGCAGGTGGATGTTGTCTAATTGAACCAGATTATTTGTGGACCCTCGTTCTCTTTTGTTCAGGTTGGTCCAAACGGGTGTGATCGGTCCCAGACATAACCTGCCCACAGTTTACTAAAATGCATGTATCTTGAAAACCACATGTCTGATTTAAACGTTGTTAGTGGAGTATGGACCCTTACTACTGGGTGGTCATTCATACATAATATGCATGAGTTTTTTCAAAATATGTAGTACGACTGTGTAGGATCATACACAAATCCAACCAGGACTTTTTTACTAAAAAGAATATAACTTACTGAACGGGCGTCCGATCAACATGCCAAATATTTCATTGGGACCATTACCACATGAAAGTATGTTGGGGTTATATTATGTTTGACTTTTTATTGATTTATGTATAATTGATGGCATATGGATATAAACCTTTGGAAATCATATGTACAATGTGTGGAAATCTTGAGGGAGGCTGTCTCGTGAAGAGAGAACCTCCATGGATCAGAAAGTGATACCCTCTATGGATAGACATTAGATCCACCTTCTATGGATCGATAGTGGAACAAAACTCTGTGGATCAGGAATAGTGCATCCATATGTTGATCGACATGAGATATACCCTCTGTGGATCATTATTAGTGTGACCCATTATAGACCAGCCTTAGAGAGACCTTCCGTGGATCCGCGGTAGAGTGACCGATTGTTGATCGACTGTGGAGAAAGATTTATCAGATTAGCATAAAATCATATCAATATAATAATATGATCTTAATTATGTCTAAATATATTTTTTATTGTCATTTATGATATATACATGGTGTGAGCTATCTTTTACTATGTTTTTTTATTGAGGTCATGCATTTTGGTTTACCTTCGGGGATTTTTGAGTGACCATTAGGAGTCTCAGGGTCCCTATTGAGTATTTTAATACTCACCCCAATATAGGCTTCCCCAACACCTATTTTGTATTATGAAAATGAAAAATATCTTGACGGGGACTTGGGGTTTCCAGGGCTTGACGGTTCCTAGTAGTGATCGATATACGTGGTGAGATATTGTGACGACAGATAGTGAGTTGTACCTATTATTATGGTAGGATCATTGTATGAGATTATCTAGAGCTTGTTTTCCTGTATTTTCATTGTAGTTTTCTCTCAGTTGGGTTTTTATAAGGGCCCCATTACATTCATTACTTACTTTTACTCTTAGTAGTGGTTCCTTCTGACCGGCATTATGTGTGTACTATTTCATTGTGCGTACAGGTTTAATGGAAATTCCTTACATTTTTTTGTTATTTTTTTTCTACTACAAATCACCACCCCTAGCCTATGAAAGGAGGTTTTGGAGTAGTCAAGGCATGGGCACCGGGGGATGTGTCCTGAAAAATTGGTATTAGAGGGTGGTCGGTTCTACAAGAATAACTAAGAGTTTTAAAAAAATTCAATGGAGAAATTGTGTTTAGTGTCTTGAGTTTGGATTTC
The DNA here is from genome assembly GCA_963277665.1 of Viscum album. NCBI lineage: Eukaryota > Viridiplantae > Streptophyta > Magnoliopsida > Santalales > Viscaceae > Viscum > Viscum album. Next base: position 1,129,213,080 of record OY728131.1, read on the forward strand.
AGATCAGGGAGTCCAGATTTGGTCTGGTGGATTACACATCTATATAGAAAGACTATGAGTTCTATTTTCCAACATGGTACACAAAAAAATGTTTGCGCGTGTTTTATAAATGTTTCTTTGTTTTTGTCTTGATCTCTTTTGAGTTAAATCACCAGGTATAACTTATTGACTACGACACATCAGTTTTGTTATATGATTCTTCCGTGAAGACAACCCGCCAAGATTCCAGTGAGAGAGCACGACTATGGACCACCAAGAAATGAGGCGTTGGTACAAGGACCACTTATGAAATTAGCACCTACTAGTGGTGTAGTAGCACCACCACTTCCGATAGAGTAGAAGATGCATCTAACCCCACCAACAGACAATGAATACTGACTGAGTGCACCACATGACTTCCAGAGACAGATGCCTCCAGGGTTTCAGGGTGAGGTAGATCCTTAGGAAGCTGAGGATTGAAAGAGTCTATGGAATGAGTATTTCACTTAGTAGAGACACCAGAAGATCAGTTGGTGATCCTATATACTAGTCTTTTTTCGGAACAACAGGAAGATAGTGGATGCTGACACTCCAGACACATGGGGAGGAAACCCTTTTTGGTGGGACTTCAAGATCCTCTTAATGAAGGAGTTCATTTCAGCGAAACTATTCTCTATACGTATTTATTATCTCGTACACATGAAATATGGTAGTTTGACTATGGCCCAGTACTCTACAAGGATTACTTAACTCTCATGCTAATCCACCAACCTGGAACATAAACCTTTTTTTAATGCCCAATCCATTGTCCATGGACTCTGATGGGAGATCAGGTCATCAATGATTTCCCTCAAAATCCCAACATAATTTAGATTTCTATAGAAAGAACTACTTGTGTAGAGATTCCATACCGAGTGTCAACTTATAGTCAGATCCACCACTGGATGACAAGTAGCTGAATCATCTTTAGTAGGAAGTAGATAGATGTGGTAGAGGACCAAGATTTCCATAACTTCTGCATAATGACCACAGGATGTTGGATCAGTGGTGCGGAGCTCGCATGGAAGATGAATTTAGCAGAGGAGAAGACTATGATATTCGTGCGGTGGGCTGGGTCACATGGCTAACGAATGCATGCCCTGCCATACTGGTTATCATCAAATGGTCGAGGGACCTCCATTTTTGTTGTAGAGGTTCAATCGAGGAGGTACAAAAGGAGGAGTACAAGGAAGGGGAGTTGGTCAAGTGGTATGTGGTGGATGATGGTTCGAGGTACTACCTCCACCATCCCCAGGTGGTCCACCATGGGATCAGGGAGTCGGTAGAAATGGTTGAGCTCAACTTTAGGCAGCGAAGGCTTATAACCCTGGTGCACCATAGATGATTCGAGGTATGATTGATATCTACACCACCATATATATAGATCATATAGACACATGTTATAATCACTACATCCATTACATGGATCTCGTTCAGAGATCATAGATTCCAGTGAAGTTGTGGGCTTTATCCTTATTGATAGAGACTCATATAGGAGGGGATTCAATGATTAAACACTAGAGCTTGATGTGTAAGATTACTCTATGAGGTGAGAGATTAGGCCCAGATCTCATTGTAGCCACATAGGGGCCTTACGAAATCACCTTGGTTATGGGATAGTTATCTACGTTCCATGCTCTGATCAATAGTTTTAGGATCATTGTATAGTGTGTCCGCAAATATGGGATATGGTTTTCCTTCACCGGTGAGGAAGAATCCTTTGCATCACATTATTGAATTTCTCGGAGGAGGGTTCAGCGGATCACTCACCTATTGGCTATCCTCACCCAATGTTTAGTGGATGAGAGGAGTCTGAGAATTCTTATATTGGTGGATGAGTATGAGGATGTTTTTCCAAAGTATGTTTTGGTATTACCTCTTTGCAGGGAGGTAGACTTATATCTCGACCAGTACACCTAAAAGGCACTGATATCCACAACATCATATTAGTTGGATTTTGCGAAGCTCTATGGGATGAGGGTGCAACTAGAGGAATTGCAGGTGAATGGATTCATATGTACCGGTGTTTCACCATGGTCATCTTATGTGATTTTTTTCAAAAAATGTGGACGAGAGTATGAGGTTTTGTGTAGAATATCGGTTCCTAAACCTAGCAATATTGAAGATCAATTTTCCGCTACCAAGGATTGATGAACTCTTAGACCAGCTGATGGGATAATGGTGGTTCTTGAATATTGACCTTAGATTGGGCTATCACCAGTTTCAGGTATGGGTTGAGGATGTGCCCAAGACAGCCTTCATGTGTCGATACGGTCACTACGAGTTCTCTGTGATTCTTTTAGTCATTTCCAACGTCGAAGTAGTGTTCATGGGACTCAAGAATTGGATCTTATAGCCATACCTTGAATGGTGTTTTATGGTATGCATTGACGAAATCTTGGTGTACTATGCGTCAGAGGAGGAGCATCCTACACACCTACTGATAGTCTTGGATAAATTTAGAGAGAACTAGATTTATTGAAAGTTCTCAAAGTTAATGTTTTGGATTTTGGATGTCCACCTTCTAGGACACATCATATTAGAGGTAAGATTTGTAATGGATCAAACAATGATAGAGGTGGTGCCTTATTGCTTCTTCCTAGGAGTGTGACTGAGGAACGATGCATCTTGGGGTTATCGGGTTAATATTGAAGCTTCAGGTGAAAATTTTCCATGGGAAAATCTCCCTTATAATCATTGAAATGGAATGGAGATCCCTTCAAGTGGACAGAGAAATTTAAGTAGAGTTTCTAAGAGCTGAGGAAGAGACTAACAAAATCCCCTATATTGAAACTACGATAAAAGGGAATTGGGTATGTAGTTTACTGCGACCCATCAGGGACCAGACTGAGTTTTTTTATAATGCAGGAGCGAGCAGTGGTCGACTATTGCTCACAATAGTTGAGACATCATGAGTAGAGCTACACGACCCATGACCTATAGTTAGTTGTAGTGGTATTTTTCTGGAAGATGTGGTTGTACTACGTGATGGGTGAACGTTTTATGGTTAACTTCAACCACAATAGTCTCATGTATATCTTTTTATATAAGGACCTGATCCTTAGACATAGGATATGGATATAGTTCCTCAAAAACAATGACATTGAGATACTCTATACTCCTAAAAAGGGGAAGGTTGTTGTAGACTTGCTCTACAGGACAACCGGTTTGTAGTTGCAGTTTGAGGCGGCATTGTAGTTTTCTGTGATGCGGGTTTCCTTCATAGATGATGATGAATCATCTTACCTCCATTCGATGATAATTACTCCCCCACTATTACAGCATGTCTAGAAGGAATAGCTAGTGGATGTTGACTTCAAAGCCCGACGTGATGAGTTATCATCATGATAGTCTCTGGATGGATTTTTGATAGGTGGGTAGAACTTCATAATTTAAAGAGGGTGAACCTTATTACAAGTGGCTTTGTTGGAGGAGTTTTTGAAGGAGATCCATAAACCTTCTTTGGCGGTACATTCTTATGTGGTGAGGATGTATCAGGACCTTTTATTCTAGTACTGGTGGCCAAGGATGATGAAAGTATTCACCGAGTACGGTTCTCAGTGCCTCACTTATTAGCAAGTGAAGCCCGCGAATCATGTTCCAGTAGGTTTGGCCCAGCCACTTGAGGTACTTGAGTGGAAATGCGATGATATCCCGATAGAGATTTTGACGGGGTTACCACCAACATCCAGGGGCCACAACCTTATATGGGTGATCGTTGATGAAATGAACATGTCAGACCACTTCCTACCCATCCAATATTAGGGACTAGTGGAGGGATTGGGATGCCTTTATGTACAAGAGATAGTTCAACTTCATGGGCTACCTTAGATAATTGTATTAGACCATTATACATGCTTTACATCTTGGTTGTGAAAGATATTATAGGAGGAATTTGGGACTCATCTACTCTTGAGCACATCATTTCACCCCCATAAGGATGATCAGATATAGCAGACAATATAGACCTTGGAGGACCTGCTACGTGCTTGTGTCTTGGATTTTTCTCGCAGTTGGGGGGACCACCAACCAATGGTGGAGTTTTCATACAAAATATATGTCACTCCACCATTGGTATGACACCATTTGAGGCCTTGTACGGGCAGCCTTGCATATCACCCATATGATGGACAGACCTAGGAGAGCCACCACTCATGGGTTCAGAGTTGGTACAAGATACCACCGAGAAGTTGTAGATTATCCAGGAGTGGATGAGGACTACACAGAGTAGGAATAATCCTTATGTCGACATGATATTGAGACCCATTGTAGTTTTTGGATGGGGAACATGTGTTCCTTCGGGTGTCACCTTGATGATGATTGGAGAGATTTAGAATGGACGGGAAGCTATCTCTAAGGTTCCTCGGACATTTTCAGATCCTATGCCGAGTTGGTGAGGTGGAGTACTGCCTAGATCTTCCCCAACTTATAAACCGTGTGTAAGAGTTTTTCAATGCATCGTAGTTGTGGAGGTATGTGCAAGATCCATCACACGTCATCGACTGGGATGAGATGGAAATTGATGATGGGGCGATGTGTGTGGAGTTACCAGCAGAGATAGTGGATCGATAGAAATGGGTCCTACGTTGGTGGTCGATTCCTCTAGTGTGAGTTCAATGGTAGAAAAGGAATATCTGGGAGAGCACATGGGGGGAGGCATAGATTCATGTTCAATACCCCCAGCTGTTTGATTCGTTTTTGTTTAACCATTCAGTGACTTAAATCCTTATGGTGGGGAAGTTTTAATGACTTAGAAATTCCACATATTTTTTTAATTATATCGAATTATTTAGAAACCACACACTCTGAAGGCATAAGATTATGTGGCTCAGATAGCCCAGATCATAATTCCCAAAAAAATTAGGTGCATTTAGTAATCATGGGAGTGGGGGTTTTTACATTTGAACTCATGCTTAGGTCAATAATCTGAGGGCATCGTTGTACTCAGAAAAATGGGATTCCCATAAAATGACTTGACATCATCAAATAAGGTCCGACTGGAAATGTTATATTTCAAAAAAATTAAGAAAAATAATATAATAATTTAAATGAATAGTTTTATTTATTTTCTTAACTATTTATTGGAAGACGACGATGTTATGGTTTAGCGACAAGGTGGTGACGAGGCACATTAATGGATGATTAATAACGGATCCTTTGAGACCAATACCTTGTTATCCTGATGGCTCATTAAATGTGGTATGTGAATCATTAATGGGAACAACATCATTGTTATTTTTATTTCATTTAATAATCCAACAAATTGGAGTTTGGGAATTAACATACATGGAGAAATCTGTAATGAACCACCAACAGAATCCTTCTTTAATGAAGAATGAAGAACGAACCGACGAACTTTGGAGTATCAGATCTGGAGGATGGAAAACGGTGAAGAATACCAACTACTGCTCATCGATAATGATGTGAATCATGTCCCTCTTCATTAGAAGATATAACAAATCTTGGTAGGGGTTTATGCATTTTATGTATAATATTATTTCTGACTCGTTCATGAAAATTGACACTGAATGTGGATCAACATAGTAACGGGTTAATCCTTGAAGCGCTCATTCTTGCAGGGGGGTTTTGTGAGAGGGGAGGGGGTTGTTTTGGGGTTTCTCATGTTGTGTTGTTATCATCATGATTACCCCCATGATTAAACACTAATGTAGATTGATCATGTCGACACAAACATGGACCCATTTAGCTACCATAGTTTTTCTTATTGATATCTTCGATGTTGATTGGTCCACTTGTCAACAAGGGAAATTCGAAGGCTTCGCGGTGATTGTGGATCCCTATGGAGAACGTAGGTGCAGAAAACGCAAAAAATAGACCACAGGAGTAACTCTGATCGCCTATAAAAGGCACCGTTATTGCGAAGGAGGCCAGAAACAGTGAACAGATGTGGAGAATGGCTGCGCACCACAGTAGAAGGAGGTGATGGCCGAACGACCGCTGTGGTGAGGAGATGCGGTGATGGGCAACACATGGGTGGGTCATCCTGAATCCATGTCGTACGGTGGGGGGGGGGATCCATGATACATCAACCATGGTAGGAAGAGGCCTTAGGTTCGCATGTCTAATGGGAGAAAGACTCATCATGGCTTCCTCGACCAAGCTGGATGATGCACCATTGGCCACCCAAGCAGTCGGGCCTGAGGATAGTGTGCCAAACCCGCGGCCCAGTGGAAAGGACCCTTGCTGATGGGCTGAACTCACACGTAGCGGGCCGTACCTGCACCAGCAGGCCAAAACCATACCCTTCGGGCCTGACCAGATGTAAAAGGGTTGTCAAGCGACCTGACGGGCTGGACCGTAGGCCAAACTAAGCCATGTCTAGTGAGGCCCATTGGGTCTAGCCACTATAAAGGCCAGAACATCCAAACCCCAACCTATATCGGGTTAGGTAAAGTACGTCTAATTGAATCAGGGTATTTGAGGACCACCAAACCAGGTTGGTCGGTTCAGTCCAATCAGATCAGATCGGGCCAAGGCATAATCACCCGCCTATTTAATAAAACACCATTATCACGAAAACCGCACATCTAATGGATGAACCGTTAATGGAATTTTGACCCTTTTGATGGAGTGGTCCATCTGAAATATTCCACATGAGTTTTCGTAGAAGTTGGAGTACAGCCGGGTTTGATCATCCTCGAATCCCACCAGGCCCTTTTTAATAAAAAGCATATAAAGTATAGACTGGGCGTTCGATCGACACACCTTCTGTTGCATTCAGTCCCTTACACGGTGATGGTCCATTAGGGTTACTATATGTGAGGCTTCATGGTGATTGAGGTATAACCCATGCCTCAAGAACCAGAAACTTCAGAACTCATATGTACAAGGTGTGGAAATCCAGTGGTTGGCTGTCAGGTGAATAGCGACCCTCCGTTGATCTGTAAGGGAGAAGCTCTCAGTGGATCAGAAATGGAGAGATACGTCATGTGTTTTCATGGGAGAAAACCTTTGTGAATCAGAAATGGCATGACCCTCAATGGATCAACAATAGCGCAACCCTCTGTGGATCATCATGGGGTAGACCCTCTATCGATCAGCAGTATCGCGACCCATCATGGACAAGCCATAGAGTGAACCATTCCAGATTAGTGACAATGTGAACACTTGGGGATTATTACCAGATAAAACCTTCTCGTATTAGCAGTTGAGCATCTCAATAGAATAAAAAGATCTAGATTTTGAGAATTCATCTTTATTTCTATTATTTATGTTGTGTACCTCATGTGAGATGTATTGTACTTTGTGATTTTTAATTGAGAACTTGCTTTGTGTTTTGACTTTGTGGATGTCTGAGTGACCTTTGGGGGTCTCATGGTTCCTATTGAGTATTGCTATACTCACCCCTTCATGAGTTTCTCTTGCAAATGTTGTGTCTTGTGTAGATACCGGCCTGCATGACTGAGGCGTGGGAGATCCAAGGATAGACGGTGCATAGAGGTGATCGATAGACACGGTGAGCTATAGTGACGGCAGACACTGATCCATACCTCTCTTCATCCAGAATCCTCAGCGGATGATCTCTGGAGGTTTTTTAATTCATTTATCATGTTTCTATTAGATGCGATTGTATACTGTCCCATTTACATTCATCACTTACTTTTACTCTTAGTGGTGGTGCCTTGTGTTTTACTTTGTCTGTGTAATATTTATGTGTTCATACATGTTTAAAGGAAATTAATTCCCTTTTTTTGTTACACCATTCCAGTGCAAGTCATCCACACATGACCTATAGAAGGAAGACACAGGGTAGTAACAGAATGGGCCCGGGGGGATGGGTCATTACTTAAATTTTGATGATGAAGAATCCATAGATTTATTAAGAGTCCATAAATTTAAAACCACCTATATAAACAACATAATCCACAACCTGGAGTTTGAAGAAGTAGTATACAACTTGATAATTTGGGGAATTATCTTATGTGTCCAAAATTCTGGGTTTCCATAGACCACCACTATATGATGTTCATTAATTCCAAGAGAAGTCTCATCCTAATACATATCCATTGGATGGTTTCCATGCCAAACAATGATATTTGTATAGTCAACACCCAAAAAAAGGTAATATTTTTAGTTTATTCCCCTATTAGAAAATCCCAATTTCTATTAGTAAATGTTTTTTTACAGTAGCTGGATACTTTTGAGAAATCCCTTATATAGGATTTAGAGACAAAATATATCTGATTTAGGGTAGTGAATCAAACTAATCACTTATGTATGACAGTGGTTCAAATTTTAGGTATAAATTGAGGAGTGGTATATGAACATATATCAATTCTATACACATTAGATGTATTTTATTTAGGATTGGTTCGTATAATAATTTTTAATGGATATATAGTTATTTAGATGGCATTGTGCGCAAGTGTGGTATGGGAGTTCCATTTCTCCCAATTGGTTTTAGTTCAAAGTGGGTTCAATATGTAATAGTACCATTGATGTAACTTTTTGTGGAAGGTCATTGGGTGATGTGTTTCCACATTTTTTTCTCAAAGCATCATAGATGAATATTTGAAAATAGTGCATCAGGTCCCAACCTGATTGAATCAACCTCGTACAAGACCCTAGAAAAAGATGAGTTGAACCTTCTATTATTTATTAGTTATATTTTGTGGGTTGTGAGAGTTCAAGACATTTTATAATGAATTATTTATCTTGTTATAAATTTTTATTGAGAATTTTAAATTTTGGATTAGATTTTGGGGTTTATTTTGGGCCCATGTTCATGCAGTTGTTCATAATTTTTGGTAGGAAACCCTTGAAAATTGTCTCTAACCCGGATTCCCAGTTCATGTAATGACTTTGTAGTTGTTTTTAGGATTCCTCTAGGTACCAGTTAAATATAATCCCCACGTTAAACCCCTCTATAACACTAAATATATTAGTAAACCATTAATGTATTTGAGGATATGATAAGATTCATTTTTATGACATCAGTTACAGTTAATAGATTCTCCTACCATTGGTGGATTCATAATAAAATAATAATTATCACTACACTACTAGAATGGCATCATTTTAATATGTTCATGACATACCCAATAGGTTGACCAACTAATGGAAAATGATCTGAAATTCTTGAAATATGACACCAGAGATAGTATAATTAATGATAGAGAATGGGCAGGTGATCTATGGATGACTGAGGAAAACTCAAAGTTTACATAAATCATACACATACATATTACATAGGATTACTTTTCTCAATATGGGAAATAATGTGTACTTAAATTTATCACAACATCATGTTTTATTATGGTTCGGTTTGGGTATATTGTTATCCCCTAGGGTCACTAGGACGCCATGACATTGAAAATGGTTGGAGATGTTTCTTACCACATATCTTTGCACTATATGAGTTGGTTCATTATTTATGGGATTAAAGTTATATAAAATTATAGAATATATTGATAAAATATTTATCGTTTATAAACATTGTATAATTCTATATATTTTTCATGTTTTCTCAATAGAGTGATCATTGTATTGTCGGTGTCCCTAAGGCCCAAAATTTTTATGTTTAAAGTGTTTAATATACTAAACCATTCACCTATAATATTTTAAGAATAATTGATATCCTATTGATGAAAATCAAGGATGAAAAATAAAAGACCTCTATTATATTCGAATAGGTGTCTTAACATAGTAATGAAATAATGTTTTTTTAGACCACTAGTCAATTAATTTCCACTATGTAATTTATTTGATAAAATGTGTCTTATTTTTTAATATTATATTTATTGATTTTGAGACCATCTTCTACGGCTGGGTGTGATTCTGAGTCATGATGTTCATGGATTAAATATTTGAAAATTATTAAAAAATGTAATACCATTCACACATTGTGTTCATGAATGTGTGTATTGACTCCCAAGAAGGTGCTCAGATATGAAATCATTGGGTAAGATCAAATTCCAAATAGAAGATTTACCCTAGGTGTGACCAAACATTGGTTGGTGCATGGAATATATAAAAAAAGTCACCAAGGACGTAACTCCAAATAAAATAAAACAATTTTATTATTTTTTTTTACATCCTAATAAATCAAGAACAGACACTCATATTTGAAATCTAAGAACAACATTTGAGATCATAATGTGGTACTTCCTTTGGTGAAATACTACCTTAGATGGCATGGGTCATTTGTGAAACAGTTTTCATGATACATAAAGGGAAGAAAAAAAATATAATAAAAAATATATATTTTTGATTAAATGAACATTCCACTAAAAATATACCTATGTCAGAATTCTAGGGTTATTTGTAGAAACCCTGAATCTTAAGTGAACATATTGAAATAACCATTGATGAGAACTCTCAAAAAAATGATGGAAAATCATGGATCAATCAGTCGACACAACCTCATGTTCAAGGAATCAATGATAGGAAAATAAAAATTATGATTCATCATTATTCATCAATGATCAATCTATCCTAAGGTACATTAATTGATTAAATCATTTAATTTCTCTATTATTAAATTTTATAATGGACATGAATCAATCGATGAATAGATTGCTTCATGGACCATTTTTATTGCGGGTAATGAATTATGTTTCTTGGATTTAGTGGATGAATTTCATTCGATTAATTTGTGGATTGTTTCTACATGTTGTTATAATTGATATGAACCTCAATCAACACGAACATCGATCGAGGATTATTCCACTTGATTTATCTTTCTTTTATCACCCCAATTCTACATATCTACCTTGGAATTTTTCATTGGACAGAGGTTCAACATATTATAATCAATTGATCATTGTGCTACTATTTTCTACATGTAATGATATGAAATCATAGAAATGGGATAAGAATGACACAAAAAGGTCCAAAGATGGACACTGAGTGATTTAGATAATGGATGATTCCTAAATTTTTGTTCATCGAAAAACAATGAAGAATGAACATTTGACCCATTTTGTGATCATATCTGACAACATGATATGTTGTTTGATGATGGCAAGGATTTTTTTGTGCCTAGATATATGATTGTTTCAAGTGTTGGGATCTGAAGGATTCATGTTTGATCGTGGAAGTTAAGGCAGTGTCGGCCGATAGAGACAATAGTGCCCATAAGTGCTCCGTGAAGCGTGATGGCCAGCATACGCAACATGTGCCACATGCAGCAGAGCCTAGTATGGGAGGGAAAACAGATGTGGATGTCGAGGAGCCAGTGAGACTGATGGGGCTAGACATGGATCGTACAAGGACGACAAGGTGGTTTGGGTTGGAAAGATGTGTATGACCATGCAAGTGGTCCAGGAAGGATGTAGGTCTTACTTAGGTTGCATCCGGACAAACTGGTTGGAGCCTATTGTGGTGGACCACGATGTGGGACCACAACTATGTAAAGTGGCACTGCAACATCTCAAGCAACTACATGGAATATTGATCTTGTGACCAGCAACAACAGTTGACCACAACGGCTGACCAAGCATGATCTGTAGACATACCATGATTTTAATTCCACCAGTGGCAGGTCTGAACAGTAGGGGGAATGAGAACTGTAGTTAATAACAGCGGTCAACCATGATAGTTGGTCTGAAAGCCACTAAAAAGATTCGAGTGGGTTTTTTTCAAATGCACATAACTCATAAACGTGGAATACCAATGATGATCAATCAATTATGTTGAGATACTAATGATAAGAGGTTCATTTTGAGTCAAATGTATGGTATTGTGTGTCTCTACACATCATCTATACCCTTGACACACCATGTATATGTAGACTACCTTCCATGTGAGGATTTTCCATGTGGGGAAACATGGGACAGATAGATATACCATGTATCCCTCGGGACACATTGTGTACTCCCATTCTGTGCATTTTAGGATCTTAGATTTATTAGATTGTATGAGAAAAGGATCAGTGTGTTCCATTATTACGTTCCTTTAGGGTTCAATATGACATTACATCCACATCATGGGATTATAATCCCCTATATTGGTATAGTATTATATAGTGTACATTATACTTCTCCAAGTCTGCAGTGTGATCCATTATGACCACAATTGGAGTATGCAGAATTACATAACCTCTGTGATAAGGGAACTGATCCTCCATATAGTGGGCCATATTGGTAGGTCCTTGGAATCCCTCGATCAATTATTTCCATAATCCCCTACGTAGTGGGTTAATCCAAATTTGATATGTGGTATCCCCCATCTAGTATGTGCCCGATCTATGGTGTCCCCTAATCAATTATAGGAATTTCCCCTAACCACAGTATATTAAATCATATTTTATAAATAATTCCTCTTTGGGATGATCCCTACTAAGATAGACCTCTTAATGAGTTTCTCTGATGATATCATGGCATGATGATTCTTTTCATTCAGAATATGCATTCTTCATGCAGTATCATGTTGCTGGTAGTTTGCTGTGACAACCTAATGACATGGTGTTTCTCATAAGTATATCTTAATTTTATTTTTATATGATTTGTATACATCTTCCAATGTAGAAAATACCATAATTTATTTTTTGTTATTCTTTTTTGGTGTTAGTTTGTGGCATTCATTTATGGTATTACATTATGGTATTACGTTATGGTATTCATTTGATTTATTATATTGTGGTATCCATTTTTAGTATTGATTTGTGGTATTAGGGTTTCCTATGGAGTATTTTTATACTCACCCGAAAAATGGCTTTACCCAACTACGGAATGTCTTGTGCAGATGATTGACTTTTGATGGAGTCCTAAGCAGAAAAGGATGAGACAATTCATTGTGATATCGGACATACCGTTGTTTGTTCACGTGGCTTTCAGATAGAAGTCTAATAACCTTTACATCTAGGTTGGACTTGTGTTATAGATTCTATGTAGCGGGATAGTATTTGGAATTGTTTAATTTCTAGTCTCTTAACAGTCATACTCTATTGTGATATCATAGTGGAATGCATGAATTTTTTACCTAGTTGATTTTACATTTTAGCATTTTGTGGAATGGATTTGTGTGTGTGTACATGAATATAGGCTAATTCCTTCCATTATGGGATATACATACTCTGTGATAGTCCCCAACCCTTTTCCTATTAGAGCTGGGCCCAGGGTAGTCATGGCATGGCCCCCTCTAGAATTTTCAGGAATGAGTGGTATCATATGGGGTCATTTGTATGTTAGGACTGGGATTATGTGAGTTTGGTTTGGGACAACATTGTTAATTGCTAATGGTTCAGTATTTAGATCAGGGACCCCAATGATGGTATGGTGGCCGACATTTACATACAACAAGACACTAATTTCAATAATTTCATCACATTATATGAAAATTATTGTTGCAGGGAAAAATGGTACATGGATCATATTGGAATGGTTGTGTTTTCCATGTCCTTCATTAGTCAGCTCACCATATATTCTCAGTTAATTGTGGTATATTTTTTTCGTTCATTATATATCCACATCGATAGCCAACTAGGATTCCATCGTGTGATCCCATGGATGGTATGACGGGTGAAGAGACATCTGAAAAGATATTTGTACGAAATATATCGTCTGTAGTTGGTGAACCAACAATACCACCACACGCCGAGCAACAGATAATACCAACACAACTAGTTATGGATGCACACAGGCTGAGTTCGATGCACATGTTTTAGAAGTAGAAACCAGCAAGGTATTGAGGTGATCCATAAGCATAGATGGTTGAGGAATCAGATAAAGGATGTCACCCATGTTTTATTCTGTGTCAGTATGCCTGATAACTAGATAGAAGTCATTTCTTTGAGTCTTATTTAGATCACTACGGAGGGATGTTGGAGCGTTGTTGTCTCAAACACAAGTTGAGATTGATCTCGCATAGGAAGACTTTTATAGACTCATTGAAGTGGAGTTCTACTTGGCCATGTTGCGATCAGTATGCATACAAGAGATTCAACATCTGCATCAGTTCAATATAACCATGTCGTATTATTCATTGATGTTTACAAAAAATTCATGCTACTCCATGAACATTGTACGAGAACATTTCTTTAGTGGCTGGACCTCTAATAAGGTATTATGATGTGATTTCAGTGTATTAGTGGTATACCTTATAATTTATACATATGATGAGGTAAATGAGAGATCCCTACTAGTGTAGAGTTTTCTTATAGAGTGGATAGTATTAGTGGATGCTAGCAGTGGGATACCAGTAGCTGAGACCTCAGTAGTAGGTAGATAATGATAGTCTCATGGATCCAAGTGGGTAAGGCGCATCACGGGGCGATCCCAAGACACCTTCTCATCAATACAGGGCTTCTAGGGGGAATAAATCATCTAAGTTATAGATAGAGTTACTCATGAAGTGGTTGTGGGAGTGTTTCTAGACATTTCCCAACCTGTCATATAGTTGAGATGGATATGATCGAGGGACCACCAATGTAGATGCATAGATGGGAGTAGGCTAGTACGAAGGGTGGAAGAGATGGGAGAGGATCAGATAGAGTTGTAGGAGGAAGTCAACATTTCAACATGTTACACAACTACAACAAGGTGGTCCACGCCATGTTTAGGGAGTTTGAGGAAATTATAGGGGACATCTGTACGGTGTTGAGGCATATAATCCATGGGATCCATGGATTATTTTATGTTTGATTTATCTCTTTTATAGTTCAAGATAGGAGACTCTGGTTGAATCATTTACCAAGAATTGTCCATAGAAACTCTTATTGGAGGATATTCAATGATCACACTGTAGTTCCAATAGTGTGGCCTGACTCTAGGAAGAGAGAGTTTTAGTTTGGTTCTTTTGGTATTAGCGTCGAGGCCTTACAACGCCATTCATAGTATGGACAAGTTACCCATAATTCATGACCATATTTACTTCTTTAGGAATAGAGTGATGTATGTCTGTAGCAATGTAATCACTGTTTCCTTCATTTGTGAAAAGGAAACAAATGCAGTGAAGGATGGGCTCCCACATATGAGGTTGCAACTAATTAATCATCAGTTGGATATACTCACTCTCGATATAGTGGATGATATGATTCCTTGGTTTCCTGTGGTTGTATCAGATTATGATGATATCATCATTGAATATGTTCCATGTTTATCAACCAACATGGATATGGACTCCTATATTGATCTACACCTTGGGGTGAAACTAATTTCAAATCCTGCATGTTTGATGGATCCTGTAGAGAATTACTGGATGTGGGTGCAGTTAAAGGACTTGTAGTTGAAGAGATTTGTGAGACCCTTTGTTCCGAAGTGGGTATCCAATTTTCTTCCAATAAGGAATATAGGGGTTTGAGGTTATTAATGGATTATCAGTTCTTAAAATAAGTTCCCAAGAAAAAAATTATCCACTACCTTTTATTGATGACCACATTCATCAATTGAATGGGGAACTATGGTTCTCAATGATATATCTCAGATCAGGTAATCACTAGTTACATGTATAGTATGTGGATATATTGGATAATGACTTAAAATTGTGTTATTTTCACTATGAGTACATCTATATGTTATTTTGCATGACAAATTGTCCACCATTGTTCATTGGACACATGAACCAAATATTTCAGGCCCATTCGGACTGGTTCATAGTGGTCTTCATTAATGACATCTTAATGTACCCAATTTCTGAGGAGGAGCATGTGAGAGAGTTAAGGATGGTCATGGAAACATTCCGAGAGAACTAAATTTACAATATTCTCTCAAAATGATAGTATTGTATTCATGGGACCCATATTCTATGACACATCTTTTTGGAGTCTAGAGTTACAACGGATACAAAAAGGTTGCAGAACTATTTTCATGGGATCCAACCGATATTGTTACTGAGATACAGTGTTTTCATGGATTTCCATGGTACAATATAAGGTTTGAACCAAACATCTCTTAACTAGCATCACCCTTGACAACATTTACAAGAAAGGCGTAGCCTTTCATTAGGATAAAAAACCGCAAGAAGTAATTTAATGAATTGATGCATTGGTTGATGTGGGATCATATTCTATATTTACCATAGGAAGGAATCATGTATGAGTTGTTCAGTGATGAATTAGTGACTAGGATTGGTTGTGTCAGGGAGTATGGGCAGGTAGTGATTCCATATTATTCACGCTTGTTGAGACTACATGAGTAGAACTATGAGACCCATGATCCATAGCAAGGGGCAGTATCTATTGCATTGAAGATATGGTGACACTACCGGATTGGAGAGTGGTTTATTCTAGTCTTAATATTCAAGTATATATTCTTTAGAAATGATTAGATTGTGATAATTAGGCGATGGATAGAGTTCCTCCAAGACTATGACTTTGAGATTGAATATAGTCCATGGGTTGGAAACACAGTGCAAGATGCTGTCACAAATAGATCTAGTTCATAGTTGCTACATGAGGTATCCGATCATTTGGAAGCATTATATATATCCTTTTTGGATGGGTATGGAGTAACATACTTACAATCGATGGATGTCACCCCTCCACACATACAGTGAGTCAAGGAGGCACAACCTGGGTATACCAACAGTGAGAGCGTACGTTCTCATATGTGCATTGGGAATACAATAGATAGACAATTGAAAGGTGGGATATCTTTGTTATTTTCATAGGATGCTCAATTGTACCTAGTGGATATCAATGATTGGTAGGATATGATCTTCAATGAGAAATTGATTCCTTAGGTGCATTTCTGGTGGCAGCATGAGAATCTCTAGCAGAGAATATTGCAGTAGGAGGCCCATATTTTTTTGAGTACCCTCATATGTTTGTGTGGCCCTTGTTTTTGAGATTTAGGGATTTAACACCCCAAGGGGGGGAGAATTAAATGTCGCATATCTCTTGTGTTTTACTTATTGATATTATATGGTTTTATTTTGAGACAATGTGCTATGATGACAAATTATTTTAGGGACTAGAGTTCCTAGAATAATTATTTAAAAAATATTGACAAATTTAACAGTACACATGTGTGGGGATCATTCAAAATTGGAATAAACCCCAAAAGGTTTCTTAGATCAATGATTTAAGGGAACCATTGAATTCAGAATAGTTTCATTACACTTGGAATGCCCTATTTTTGGTCAGTAGAATACATTTTTTCAAAAATGTCACCAATGAAATAGCCACAAACAGTAACTAAATAAAATTTGTATCATATTTTCATCATAATAACTCAAGAAAATGGACTAGAATGAGGAATATGATACCAGGTTTGAGTTTGTAGTGCAATGTATTCACTTGTGGTGATATAACCAAAGTCAGTCTGAGTCGTTTTTGAAAAGGTTGTCGTTAGAAATAATTAGAACAGATTAATATTTTATTAATAAATATTTTTTAATGCAAAGACCTATGTTTTTAAAATATCATAATGCCAGAATTAATGGGTGATCTAAAATCCCATGGAATATCTAGAGACCATTTGGAGAAAACATTTGATGAAATCTAAAAAAAATAGAGGATCATGGATCAATCCATCGATGAAAACATTGGTTCATATAATCAAGGATAGATGAAAAATGATGAATCAATGAAGCCAACAAGACCAAAGAATCCAGATGTGGAGATTGTTGTGTTGTCAAACCAACAGGGGCAACAGGAGGTGGTGGTGGATGCAATGAAGCTGGATGGGCTGACAAAGGTCGACATTGAGCAGATAGGGATGTCCAGGTTAGATGGTTCAGGCTAGATGGGCTAGGATATGCATGTTGTTTGGGTCATAACAAAGGAATGTTCCTAAATTGGGTCAGACCATGGTCGAATCTAGGGAAACATGGTAGAACATATTGAAGTCGATTGTGTGACCAACTATTGCAATCGATCGTGATGGTTGAACAAAGCGGCTGGTATGGCACAACTTGTGAACCAACCATAATTGTCAATCCACAAGTGGCTAGTCTGTATGGTAGGTGGAATGACTATAGAGGTCGACCGTGGTGGTCAAACATAGAGGTTGGAGGACCTAGCACAATAGTAGTTTTGTACGCTCCCAACAGGTTTCAGATTGGTTTTTTCAAATAGTTGTAACTCCTAATTGGAGCATCCAATCGATGATCCATCTTCATCTTGTGGACTATAATGTTGAGGATATCATTTTGAGACAAATTTTTTGTATTGTGTTTCCCTAAAACCCATTTATAAAATTATATATGGTATTTATATGGAAACTAAATTTTTTGTGAGGCTCCTATATAGGGGAAAACATGGGATAGTTGGACATGTCATGCATCCCCTATGACATGCCCTGTAATCCCATCAACAATGTTTGAGGGTCTTCTTTTTCATTATTGGACTTGTATAGGGTGACTGTGTTCCCTTGGTTCTTTTCAAGAGGGTTTAGTATGCAATTATATCCACATCACTTGACTATAATCCCTTATAGAGGTTGACTATTAGATGGACTATTATATATATTCTTGAGTCTGGAGTGTGATCCTCTATCACCCATAGTGGTGTCTTTGTAATCTCCTATACACCATTAGTATGGTGATAATACCCCATATAGCAGGCCATATAATTATGGTCCATGTTATCCTCTAGTAAACTATAGGATTGATCCTCAACATAGAATGTTAATTATGAATTCGTATGTGGTATCCCCCATTAAATGTATAGGTTATATTTTTTTAAGATTATCTTGAAATGAGATATAATTTATGTTATTTCTAAACATTTTATCATAATTTAACTATACTAGATCCATAAATAGATATCCCATATATTAAACTAATTAGTATAACCTTTTGAAAGGAAACCTGAGAAAGGGTTGATCTGAAAATTAAATTTAAGGGAAAATTTATTGATATTACATCTAGGGCCAGAAAATAATAATTTGAGAAAAAAATTCCTTTGATATAATATATTATTAAAATAGAATAGATAAATATTATTTTTCATTAAATCATGATAGTGGGACATGAAATTTAAAATAAATAAACATCTAACATGGAATATGTATATAAAATCATGAGATATTAACGATTTTTTTGAATCCTAATAATAAGAAATCGATTTTGATATAATATTTTCATGTAATCATATTTATATAAATTAGATTTCATGAATACGAATAGGATAATTAATCAAATAGTTGGATTAGGCTAATTAAAAATTTTCATTCTTTTGAAGGTTATTTTCCTCTTATATTTCCTTCTACATTGGTGAAGTCCTCCTATATACACTATGGAATTAGAAAATTAATTTCATATACACTTTATCATGGGATTCTCCCTCCAATGCACCCTCTGGATTGTGGTAAATTTTCTATTTAACCCTTTATTTGATAGATCCTCTCATGCACCCTTTAACATGGGTTAAATTATATTTGATTATACTTTGTCTTTGAATAAATAATATTACGCTACCATTTGAGATAATAAGATAATCAAATCAATCATACAATAAGTGTGGATATTTGACCCCACCCATCCATAATATAAACATATGTTTTCCACTTTAAAAAAATATTTTATCACATAATAATAAAACAAATAATTCATCACATAATTTTGAAGACAAGGAATGGAAAATTGGTTTTTTGACTTTTCATTATTGAATCTCTAAAACCTAAATCTAGTATTTGAATCATTGAAATGACAAATTCAATCAACAAAAAATAGAATTTTGTAAGTAAATTTATATTGTAATTATAGAGAAAATGTTTTATGGAATCATTTACATTATATATAACTTGAATAATATTAGTAAAATAATAAGGATCTTAATTGAATATTAATGTAACTCTATTGAAAATTATGAAGTTACATTGAAATTTAAAAACAATTTTTTAAATGGTGAAGTGTCAAAATTGATGCATATTTACTTTATAATGTAACATCAAATACAGGATTATTGAAAATAAAATATTTTTTAAAAAAATAAATTCAATGTATGATATAAAATTGGGTTTTTATATGATGGAATTTTTTTTAACATTTCTAAATATATATTCTTGAAATCCCAGATCATAATAATATTATACAAAACAGCCTTTTAAATATAGATGAATATATATAATATGATATCTTGAGTAATAAAACATGGGATTTAAATATAACAGTGAAAAATTATTTTGGAAGAGAGAAATTTTAAATGGGAAGAAATATTTTAATGAGTAAAATATTTTTTATAAAAACATTTTATTTTTATGAGTACAAAATAAGCAAGAATGTTTTTTGATAAATTTTTTTTTCTCAATAGATTGAAATGTGAAATTAACTTATTAATTAGTAATTGTTATTATTTATAATAAATATGATAATGATGATTATGGTAGAATATATTAGTTCAATTAAATGAAACATAATATACCCAAATCCATTATAGATTTTGTAATTCACAATGAAAGATAAATGTAGAAAGAATTTTTTGTGTGATAACTATAAATAGCTAAAAAATGATTAACTAATATGACATTTTAAAATAATTATTCATAATGTGTTGAATATATATGGAATAATATCTAGATTAACAATCATAAATCAAAAAATGAGACTATTTTTTTGTAAAACAACTATTGTAATATTATTTTAGGAGTAAGATATTTAACATAATATATAAATTAAAATATCAATACATCTAATATATAAAATATATTTTAAGATAACATGGAGGAAAATACATCACATATATGAAATTATTGTTCTTTAGGTAAAATATGTATCCAATATTTTAAAATGGGACAATTAAACCATTATACTTTATTACTATTTTATTGAATGTCATTTTACAACATATATTTTAAATATATCCATCCAAATAACGTATTTTAAAAACATATTTATAATGATAACCATTTATAAATATCCATAATTATTATTCCACAAATGTATTTTTGTCTATTTTTATCTATTTTTCATCATGGATGTGAGTAATCATGATTATTTTGAATGAGCTTCATAATTACAGAGTTATTTTTTTCTCACACAAAATAATATAACTAAAATATTAAACAAGATAGTGAAATAATTTATTTCAATCATATGTTATGTTAACTTTAAATTGGAAATTGATATCCATACAGTTCCACAAATAGAAGGTTACCAAAAACATGTTCTTTCTTATTTAATGTATAAAAGATCATAATATAGTTAATGTAATAAATAATTATAAAATATTTATATAATAATTAAAAATGTTAAATACACTATTATTATGTGATATTACAATTATATTTCAACCCTTAATTATTTATTATTTAAAAATTATTACCCAATTTGTTTTGGTGGTACAAAAAGACCTAAAAGACATCATCATATAATGATTTATTGGGTAAGTGAACAATTTTATGTAAGGAAAAAATAATATTTACATAGAATTAAATATTTCATAATCACCATTATAATACGTTATATTCGTTATGAGAACTATCCTTGTATGTTGATTAGGATGAACCATAATTTTTCATTCGTGGATGTGGTTCTCCATGATGCACAAAATTAATAATTACATTTCTCAATAAATAGAATATAATATATGGATATCTAAAATTATAAATTTGACTTTGAAATTTAAATTTTTTGTATATTTGTTTATATAATTCATCATTGTTACAAAAAATTAATGGAATTGATGTATAAAAAATTTATCATTTCATAGAGGCATTAGTCCACCATACACATGTTTAATGTTATCTATTTTTGAATGATAAATAAAATAAAAAAATGACTCTTCCATTATTTTAATATAAATTATGTATTATGATGATGTTGATTTTAATATATTGCTCTATTAATGATATAAATTTAAGTAAAAAATTTGAAACAAAATGTTATGTATTGAGTAATTCTCATACTGGGACTTTGAAATATTTAATTAAACTCATCTTGAAAATGACTGTTATTGGATGACTATGTTTGAAAATAGTCTTATGAAAATGGGAGATATTTTTAAGGTATTAAAATTAAATTAGGGTCACAATGATAATTTATGGGACATGCATTGAATTATGTGGGGGGGGGGACAATTAAGTAGTAATTAAATCCTATGATTTCTTTCAATAATTTATTTATAACATTAATGACACAAAAAATCCTTTTTTTCGTATTAAAATATTAATTATTATGGTGGAATAGATATTTGAATGCATTTTATTTTAAATTTTTAATATAAAATATATATTAAATTAAGAATGTGTGAGAATCCCAAATATCAACAAACTATAGTTTACATGTTTATTTATTGATGATTTTGTACTATCTGCATTTTTATAGGCCCTCTAAAAATTCTTCTAGATACCCATTGTTATTGATGGATATGATGTCTTGGGAAATTTTTTTGTATAATTATATTTGGAACACATGAATGGTGTCATTAATTATTAATAAATCTGAGGAATATAATAATTTTTAATTAGAAGATTTAGGTTGGATAGAATCACTCATATGGGATACATAAGTTTTAATTTTTCTAGTGTGTAACTTTTGAATAATTACATCCCACATTAGTGGGACCCATATATAATGGATATCCAAACAACATTTTTATAATGGTGATGGGGATATCATGATTTTACATAGGCATGATGGGGATTACATATTAAATTTTTTATATATTTAAATTTTAATTATAAACTAGAAACCATTTATTATAATTATGATATAATATGATATCAGGGTGTTGAAAAATTCCCATTTAGTGGATGTAGATATTTATTTTTGGATAAACCAAATTTCATACCCATGTTATTGTGATACGACATTAGTGAGGAAATTCCTTCTAATCTTTAATAGGGTGATATGATTTATAAGATGGGATGAACTAAAAAAAATGTATTATGGGAATATTATTTAATATGTGGTTCATGTTTCCAAACTATGAAATTGAGATATGATTCCTTTTTGGGACTCATTTTTTATTCATTTTGTTTATTATAAGTCATTGATATAATATTTATTATAATGATGATACAGTCTACTAATATAAATATTTAATCAAAACACATTCATATAACTGAAAACCCATTATTATAAATTATAATGGGAGTTGTGAAAACTCATTCAACTATATATATTATGTGTTGGTGATTGAAAAATAATATTATCATATATTTTAATTATAACCAATTCACTTTTACTGATATGTTTATGGTGATAACCTGTTCACCGATGATTATTATTAGAGTGGTAATGACCCATTCTTCCATACTTATTTTATTATAATAATGAACTATTATCATTATTATGGTTTTCATTGGCAACTTATTCAGATAATTGTTTATGTTTTGAGGAAAATAAAGCACACATAATTAATTATGGTGATGGAGAATTAACATTTTAATTGATTATGGTGATGAGACCCTTATTAATGAATTAATTAAAGAGGATGTTTCCCTTCACCTGACTCACAACTCTACTAGGAACAATTTGCATTAATGATCCACATATGATAGAATTTAGAGACTGTGTGTAAATTAGATGCACTTAGTAATAATTTCCCATTAATAAATATATTAAAATAAATCATATGAAACTATAGTGAATCATGATAAAATACTATGTTAACATCTATACCATGAATTAAAATAATGATATACAGGATTCATAAAAAATACATAAATGAAATAAAAAAATAAATATCCACAATGATACATAACAATTAACATGGAATATTCTCATAGGAAAAATATCAATACATATAACTAAACATGAATATAACAAATTGTTACCATTATAATATATATATATATATATATTCAACGGAAGATGAATAAAACCATCACATAATGTGGAATTTGATGATAAAAATCATCAATAAAAGGAAATAAAATAATATAATCACAACATCATCACTATATGACCCACTAGTATCATAACACACTGAAAACCACAAAACTATAAATGATCAAAAAAAATTTATTGTTAAAAACATAGGGACCTAATATAAAATTTAAGTGTCTCATTAACAAACACAATAGTGTGTACACGTGGTGTGACAGAAATGTTTATAGTAAGATTCCACCGTAGAATCTAAAAAATATATTTTATAATGAATTATAAAATTATAATTTAAGAAAAAATTGTAATAGGTTTTACTAATGATCATGTCTAAAAAACATTAATTATTTTTAATCACATTATTATAAAAAACATCATAAAACAATTTAAGAAAAAGAGATTCCCACGAATAAAAAATCCATCTTTTTAATAGTTAAACAAATACTATATTTCCATTAAATGATTAGTAAACCAATTAAAATAAATTATTTCCCCTGATAATTACCAAACACCTTTTCCACCTTTTTGATAATCATTTTTGAACAATATTTTTAATATCATACCACTTTTCAAAAAAATAATGACACCCTCCTATGGAAATTTTCACATGTTTTTCAAAAATAAATGAAAAAAAACCAATGTTCAAAATTAACATGTTAAAGTAAAAAATTATTATTAATGGGAAATGGATACAACATTGAAAATGTGATCCACACCCAATAAATGGATAGGGTATCAAAAAATTAAAGTAACAGATCCATAGAAATAACAATATCATACCGAACTCCATATATACTATCATTATAATATTTTATATATACGCAAGAGAATAAATATTTTTGAATGATCCCAATGTTTTAATAGGTCATGTAATCCATCTCCCATAGACTTATTAGGTAATTAACATTATCCATTATTGTCTAATATATTAATGTAATCTATTATAGACTAAATTGAATCCCTCTCAAGGATAAATGTGTTACAATGTACATAGACATGGATGGTGAAAGAAATAAATGATCATTAGATCATCTTGTAAATAAATAATATAACATTTTAAACATACCTTATGTCTCCCATAACAACTTCTCATGAAACTACCCCACATTACAAAATTCACTATAATTATACACAAAACATTCCATACGTGGATTCAATCTTTAATATTTTTACCAATTAAAGGTGTTTATTTAAGGGTATCATATTATATTAATGAAAATTTAATATATTTATAAAGGGGTAAAAAAATTTAAAGGTAGTTGTTCTAATTTACATAAATTGAAATATCTTATTTAAACCCGTTTTAAAATTAAATCCTTAAAATACATATAGAAACACTTCTAAAAATATAATGATTTACAAAGAGAATAATTTATTGAAAGTAGAAAATTATGACTCTATATAAACATTTACTCAAAACCAAAACACTCAAAAACATATAATTAAACTCTTGAAAACATTAATATCACTTAAAAATAAAATTAAATTAGAATATTTCATTTAAAATTGCTATTTCTCTTTAATAATGTAATTTGAAAACTTATAAAACCCGTGGAATGCATGAAATCAAAAATTATAATCAATATTAGAACAATAATTAAAAATAATACTTCGAAATGAAACAAACACTATTATGATCGACTCGAAAATTAATTAATTTATATCACATAATTTTATATTTTTATTAGAAATGTTTTACAAAAAAATTATCATTTTATGAAATTTATTATAAATAAATTGAACCAAAAATACCTATTCTAATTGAAACAGGTTGAAAAAATTTATATTAATGGAGAAATATCAACTATGATAAAAAATGTTATCTAAAATCCCCAAATATCCAATTAATAATAATGAATCCTATAATAAATAATAAATTAAATAAACATAGTGGTTACAGTTCCTGGGGAAAATAAAATCAAGGGAAGGGAGTGTTGGATGAATTGAGAAGAAGGTTGTGGGGGCAAAAAGAGACAACCTTAATGAATGAAATGAAATAAATGGATTATAATCATGATATAAAAGTGGAATAAAGGGGAGGATATCCCTTCTCATACCCATGGGTTGGGTAAATAAGAGGGTTTGTGGGATGTATTATTACAAAAATTTTACTCTAATAAAATCAACATTATACTTTTTAGAATTTATATAATTCCCCCATGTTTTAGATTCATTGTTATGGAAAACATATAAAAACATTTTCTAACACACTGGTTTATGTTTTAAATCCATACATGGTTTGGAATCATACTAACCTATATCATTTTTCAAATTTTGTGGGCCAACTCTTAAATGTCGTCAATAGTAACTTGGTTACCTATATTCTTGACATTGTTTGATGAAACATTTTTAATCATGAAAAACAATATATTAAAGGATGAAACACTTATCATGTTTAACATGAATGGTTTTTAGTAATAGTGTTATAGTTTTGAGACTTTTTTAACCAACCCAAATCCTAAAATTAAAAATTAAAAAATATATATAAAAAAGAAAAAATCAATAATAACATACATAAATAACCAAAAATAAAATGTGTTTTGTAACAAATCCCACAACCATGAAATTTTCAAACAGAAGATTAAATATGGACATGGTAAAAATAAATAGTATGATAAATATCAACTCCCTAAGATTGGGGGTGTGAGGGATGTGATTAATTGAGTAAGCACAATCTATGTGGGACCCATAGACCATAAACTATTCAAAAATACAATAGAACAAATTCTTATTAAACATTGAACAACTTAAAGAATGATTTAACCCTAAACCATTTGAAACAAATATCTACAATGAATTTGATATAGCATAATTTTTTTCAACACAATGAGTTAATCTAAAATGAGATATTTACTGGCCGAATTTTATATAAAGAGAGAATAAGTGAAATAATCATATCCTCTATATCATTAAATGGATACAAAATACAGAACCAAATAATATTAAAATATAAAAAATGTAATAAAGGGTGAATAATTCCATGTAAGTTACCAAGAAAACAATATAATTTCACCCTAACCATTATTATTATAAAACCATAGGGAAATGAAGAGAAACCTAAAAACATACATCATAAGGGAAAACACAGTCATATCCTCAGTCCATGAATCTTCATGAAAGGGTATTCATTGGTCAATAACATGAAACAATATTTCATTGTGATCCTAAAAAAATTAAAACATCGTATCCCATATGTTATGAAAATCAACACCCACACTCACATATTACTCATAAACACACTCATGATTCCTTATGATTAATTTATCAATAAGTCCATAGGGATAACGTTAAATAAAAATCTATATTCCCTATAAAATTATTTTCCCCAAAGTACATAAATTGGGAATTCACATAAAATAATGAAAACAAATCCCAAAAAAAATAATATTTGGAACTAGATGAATAAACTAATGAAAGTCTACATCAATCCCAGAATATTAATAAATTTTTAATGAAAAAATTATATTGAAATCCATATGAAACAATAATTATTACACTACAAACTACTATTATCATAATTTAATGTTAAAAAGTAATTATAAATATCAAAAAATATTCAGCCATCTATCTAAGTATCACTATCATATATTGTTGAACTATTTCAATAGTATACCCAAATAACTCTTCTAGAAAAACACCACCATGAATAATTCGACGATTCATTGGAAATCATCAAGAGTGGATAAATATTTCTACCAATCCATTAAATATTTGTAACGACTCATGAATAGAAACAGGACCACCCATAAAAATAACCATCCTATATAATATGAATAACTTTAAATAATTCATAATTTATATCCAAGAAGACATGATCCAAACCCATTTTTTTATCATAAATATAATAAATAATTCATAATATATATAATGGAACAAATTCGAGCGTAACGTTTAGGATAATAATAAAATCACTATATAAAATCACCTTTAATAAAAACCCATTACAGTAATCCATTATTTTTAACATATACACTAATTTAAAAAACAATAATGAATCTATTATATAAAATAAATTACAAGTCAATATCTATTCATCCATAATAAAAAATGATCTTAAAAAATTCACATTTCACCTAAAAATACTTCACATATTTCTTTTTTCTTTATATCATCAATTATTTGAGAAATCATCAAAGGTTAAAAAATGAAAAAAGGAACCTAGTTCGGAAAACCATAAACATTGTTTAAAAATAAATATACTTATAATTATTTATTTTACTTTATATAAATTATCATTTATAAAAAATTAGGGATATCGTAACATACACTTTTTGAAATGATTACAAATGTAAAAACACTCAATGTGGGAAAAATACATTTTAAAAAATATGTATCCATTTTTTTAAAAACAATCCTTGAAGATATAATAAAAAACCAAGAATCACTAAATAAACCACATAAGATATAATTCATTTTTAATAAAATGATCAAATCCATATTTTTAAATTCCAATAATATTTTATGAAATATACATTCCACATATAATGATAGATTTAGAATAATTTCATATTTAGTGGAACACCACATCAATTAAAAAATCATTTTGAATAATAGAAATATATCATAAGACCATCAATGATTATTTCAAAATTAACAAAACCAGTCAACTAAACCAAGTTATCTTGTTTTCATAAAAACAAAACCTAATGAAGATTAGGACTATGATTAACCTGGTACCATGATTCAATGTGACACATGAAAATCATATGATAGTTTCTAAATCATTTCCAAAAAACAATATAATGATTTCCTCAAGTTTTTTCATTTCATGAATGAAAATTTTTTACATATTATTAATTTTATAATATAATTAAAAAACCACAAATAACTGAAAAAGAAGATGAATCAATGATAATAGGAATCCAAATAGAAAAAATATCATCCATAAAACCAATAAGAAGGAAAAAATAAAAATCAAATTACAACTACAAAATATAACAAAAAACTCATAGAAAATGGAGTTTTTTAATATATTCTCACTCCCACTTATTGAGATCCATGATTATAATATACGTTATACATAATATTGAAAATAAATATTTACTTCTAAAAGAACTATAATACAAATTAAAAAATATGCTCTTACTTAATACATAATTAATTATACAATGATGACATTATTTATCATATCTTATATCGATCAAAATGTCCATAATGGTGTTATAGATCCACATGAGACAGGAAAATGTTCATGGTTATCATGACAAAAAACTAGGGAATTATTTCACCGATATAAATAAATTAATCACATAGATGAATCTAATGAGAGTTTGAAATTAATTATCAATATAATCAGTTCCCATGGATATGAATAAATAATTACATAATAAATAAGATATCCATAAATTTCATCAAAAAATAAACACTATTATTCTGATATAATAAATAAAAATTACTATTGTACAATAGAATCACTTAAATATAGATACTTTATATCAAATAAATAAAAATTAATTGTGTTCTATAAATAAATATATGTAATTTATAATACATAAAACCCACAAAACATGATTAATGGATAAAAAAACATCTAAAAATACCCCCCCCCCAAAACCACAACACCATCTCCAATTGAACTACTAATCTAATACCACATAATATCTTACCAATACTCTAAATGATTTAAATTAATCCTGAGATCACAACATTGATAGTTCAAATAAAACATTAAAGATTCATACACACACATAAACTAGAGTGTTTGTAAGATGTGAGTGAAACGTGGAAAATCAGAATTCCTCCATGGATTCTATATAAATCAATTTATACTAAACAATCTAATTGATATTTATAAAATTTTATATATCATATTTTTTTATATTGGAAATCATAAAAAATTTTAATAATTCATTAATATCTCACCAAAACAATTGTAAAAAGATTTATAATAATCAATTGTCATTCAACATAATAAAATTTGATATAGAAAAACATAAAACATAATTTTTAATTAAAAAAAATTAAAATCCGAAAAAATAATTATATATTCTAATGAAAAACCACACATTTAATATTTCACAATAAAAATATCAGTGTATAGATTAGAATACAGCAAAAGTTTATATTCCAATATACACACCCAATAAAAGCATGATTGAAAATGGGTTTAAAGTAAAATAAAAACATAACTATAATAAAATATAAATAGGGTTAGGAAATATGATATCAAATATTGTTTAAAGAATAAAACTGAGAAATGTTTCAACAAACCAAACAATGTATTGTAGATACACCAAAAGGAGGTCAAATAATACCCATAAATAATCCTAAAATTTATCTAATTATCACAAGAAAAAATTAGTTCCCAAAATTAGGTGGTTATTATAATAATCATTATAAAATATTAGTTGTGACCCCCACCAACAAAAACCATTATTGATATGATTTACATTTAATTTATCATGATATTCATGTTTAAGTGTTACAAAATGGTTTAATTTTTTTTGTATAAATGTTGAGAGACATGTGAATTTTCCTACATAGTTTTAAAAAATTCATTTTTCATTTATAGATTATAGTTTTAGAAACCATCCGAGAAAAATATTTTCTATCATAGTATTATCCAATAATATTTTCCACATTGAAAAATGAATCACTAAATCTTATAGCCAAAAGTGTATCCTAGAAATAATTTGAATAAATTGAATATACATATCTTACCATAAATATTAACCTGTAAACCTAGTTACTCCAAGAACACAACTTTCATATCCTTCTAATATCCTCCAAATTGATTATATACAATCCCATGGATTTTTTTATAAGGCCTTTTCATGTTTCAATATTGATTTCGCAATGTAATCACCTAAACAACTATCCCACTCCATGTTATCATCATGAATATCATTTTACATTCTATAAAGAATTCAATGAGACAATGGAAATCCCTTTAATATTTTAAGATGAATATATTTTATTTATGGGTTCTTTTGTGGCTCCTTATAGGTAATTTGAGCATCGATGGAATGAAATAAAACATCATATGGTGGAAGTGATAATTTAAGATAGGTTATCCAACTGTAGTAGAATTTATTTCTATAATAATTTATTAATTTAGTAATAAATTATTATTTTGATTATATTTTGATATATTAATGATTGAATATTGGTTTATTGAGAAGAATATTTTGTTCCCACATGATAACCATAAAATGAAAATGTGCCTCCCCATTTTTCAAATGCTGTAAATCGATTTCTATTAACCTTGAACTCCGAATTTTTCGATGTTGAGCCTTCTAAATAAATTAAAAAATGTTCTGAGTATTTTTGTCCTTAATGGTACTTCATAACATTAAAATTGGTTTTATAAGTTTATCCTTGTTCATTATAAATTGTCTTCTATGTATTCAAATTTTATTTTAGATAATTTTAATTTATTTTTAAACTGTTGTAGAATATGGTTTCACAACTAAAGGGTTTTAATTTATGAATATGAGGACTATTTGAAAATATAATTAATGTTTATAATGGAAAATACTTCATTCAAAGAGTCCCCTTTAATTTTTAAATAGTAAATTTATCCATGGAAAATGAATTACCTATTGAATTATATTTCACAGTGAATCATGGTCTATTTATAAGATAGATGATCAGGGGTGATACATTGATTATGGTTTATTCCTTATGTAACTATATAATTATAATATTTTATGTTTATATTATTATTTTAAATTATTTATGGGAGAAACTAAATTTTTATACATCATTGAAAACTATGATTTGATTTTGGAATCTCAGAATGAAAATATTGCAATATTAGTGGACCACACTCTAACTATCAACCCTTTAATATGTACTTCTACTAGTTTTGTGAATTTCCTCACTATTTGTGTTAGGAAGCGAAATGATGAGTGTTATTTAAGTTATTTTTAATTGGGAAAGCTTTTTTAAATATTAATTGTTTGGCATGTTCTTGATTTTCCATAAAACTCATAGGTTCCCATGATTATTGGATACAAATTATGATTTAATAGATATCTTTTGATGAAATCATACTGATATATCTATCAATTATTTAATGTTTTATCATTTTTTTTATTTTTTATTTCTAAATAATCCCTTGAGATATTGTATATTATAATATAATTTATTTTCAAAAAAAAATTATTCTCCATTTATTTCAAATTAGATTTTATGTTTTTAAGGAAAACATTAATGTTTTTACATTAATGAGTTATATATTCCTCTTTATTTAACAATTTTTTCAAATGGACAATGATTTTAAAACATTATAATGAAATATTTTTTATTGTTTTTTAAAATATAAGAGAAAACTTTATCAATTAATTTCAAATAATATTGACATTTATTTATTTTTAATCTTAGTAATTGGTGTGTGGTTAATTGGAATTATTACCAAAATATTATTACCACACATATTATATATATATATTTAGTTTCCAGGGGATTTTGTGTTGATTTGGGATTAGTGTGCGACAATTAATGTTATATAGAAATCAGAATTTTTTATTTGGGGGTGTTAATATTATTTATCTCTCAATATATTCCATAAAATATTTTCTATAAGAGGCTATATAAGCCCCTTGCATTAAAAATTAAAATATAATGAGTTATGTCATGAATTCACATTTAGGAACTTTTTGGGTTTAGAATTTTATAGAATTTGGTTGTAACTATTACATTACATCTCAAATATTACAAATTAGACACTATTAGTCTTTCCATTTTTTTACAATAATAAAAGATTTTTGTAAAAGATTATTTTTATTGATAAAAATAATCATGAATTCATCCTTTCTCTTACACTTCCTTACACCCTTAGAAAATAGATTTCTAAAATTAGGATGAGCATAAAAATATCATTAAGATAAATAAAAATAAATTAAAACAACTAGTCTACTCAAAACCTGATAAACCATTCAATTTTCATTGAGAATATTAAACAAAACATTTTATGATGAATAACAGTCTTCCATTTTTCTCAATTGAAAACACATATACTAATATCAATAAATTAAAACTCAATTAGGTGAATAAGATCATAATATAAATAAAACCTTTTAAAACACCTTCAAATTGGAATAACCTTATTGTTGATATCTAAATTGGACATCTTTAATGGGGATTAACCTTCATATAAGCTATATCAGGCTCTCCTGTGACATATAGTTTTGATTAACCCTTTGTATAAGCTGTATGGGGATCACCCGTGATCTATAATGGGGATCAAACCTTTTTATAAGCAATATTAGTCTCAGTTGTGAGATATAATTGGGCTTAACACATTGTATATGATATATCAGGCACACCTATTTCATATAATGCTCATGTACCATTTCTTGAAGAAAACACATTCATCACAAAACCATTATTCAAATCTCTCCTAATTCATTTTGAAAAAAATTTCCATTTATAAATAATAAATTTATTTAAGCACCCATATTAAATACCAAGATACCAAAATAATGTAATAAGGGATTTAGTTTCCATTTAAAAGACATTAAGGTAGATTGATTAAGCTAAATATCAAATAAT
This sequence comes from Viscum album, assembly GCA_963277665.1. Classification (NCBI taxonomy): domain Eukaryota; kingdom Viridiplantae; phylum Streptophyta; class Magnoliopsida; order Santalales; family Viscaceae; genus Viscum; species Viscum album. The sequence goes on from OY728131.1 coordinate 1,129,246,263, forward strand.
GGTTACAGTGGAGGGGAATTCATTGTCACCATATACGTTAAAAACATTCAATTTTTACATTAGTAATGAATTTAAAATTATTCATATAAAAACATTCCATTTGAAAACATTGAATGAAATTCTATATAGGCATAAAATTTTCACTATATTCATTTTATACCAGTATAAATAAATATTAAATTTAATATCATGATGAAAAATATTTAATAAATATATATTTAAACATTCAGGGTGTCCCATACCACATTGAAAATTTAAATATTAATCAAAATTATTTAATAAATATAATTATAATAGAGATAATATGGATATGAATTTTCATAGTGTCTTCATGTACAACTTATAAAACAATGAAGGTGTATATTATCAAGAAATGCCTCAATGAAAGGAAATTGAGACGATGTCCCTTATATAGGTTTTGACATGTCTCGTTTGTTCATTATCTTCTAGAATAATAATCATATGTTTATTTATAAACTATTTATATCATTTTTAATTTTAATTAGTCATTTTATATCACTTGTTACCATTTTATGACAAATAGTTAATTATTTGAGTTCATATCAGATATTTTGTTGATGTTCGGTCTCTGAGCCACAAATGAAGTGGTTTTGATAAAAATTATCCAGGTGGTCATAAGTACTTTATATCTAGTATATTAATAATTATTTAAATATCTTATATAACCCATATATATATATGTACGTATGTATTTATAGTAATCCTTAACATTTGTTAATAAGAAATGAAATGATCCGTTTAGGGAGATTGTTGGCCATATATATACATAAATTATAATTTCATTTCTTTGTCATATTAAAGGAAGGAAAAATAATTTACACATTGTAATATTATAAATAATTCATGATACCTATGTTATATATGTTATATAATATCATTAACATAATCCTTAACATGTTTCATGTATGAAATTAATGACTAATATCTCTTTGAGGGGGTGGTAATCCACACTTCCTCAAATGAAATTATCATATTTACAAATTATGGATATTATAAATTTTCGTTTCTAAGGATAATTACATAATAATTGAGAAAATATAAATATAATATCTGTCCTATATAAACAAAATGCTTTAATAATGTCCCCCAAGAGAGGTTTTATAATAAAATATAACAATCATCGTTTGGTGAGGTAGCAGTTCGCCATACACAGAAACAACATGTTCAACATCCATTCGATAAAGGTGTCTGTACGTGTAGGTAAAACCTATAGAATAAACACATCATATTATATATAGTATATTGGTTTTTATAAAATAGTGGAACAAAAATAGTTTATTGTGGGGATGAAAAAAAATTAATGAATTTTTAGAGAAGACCTTACCTCTAAATTTGGTAACTCTATTTGATTTGAGCCAAAAAGATTTATTTAATTTATTCCTGTACAAAGTAAGGCTTATAAGAGTAAGGGAAGGATTTGGGTAGCTTATTTGAGTTTAATTTAGATAATACAAGTGGCTTGAGGGGTTTTAGTAAGTGGTTATTGGTGGTGGCCTTTTATAAGAGGGATGGGGGAACTTTAGGAATGTCTTGAAATATTCTTTTAATATATATTTTTTAATTATAATAGTTTTAAATTGTTAAATATTGAGTTCATGATGAGAATGAGTTAAAATACTCTCCACCAATAGTATTTAAAAATTTTTATTCCACAAAAATACCTTATCTTTATGCTTTTACCCTTAGTGGAGAACATTAAATCTTACCATGTCTTCTTGTATTTTTATAATATATGTTTAGTATAGTTACTATAAAATTCCAAGAGAACCAAAAGTGGATCATTAATGAAATATTAACATTATATAACTCATTTGGACTAATATTATATAATTTGTACTATTATATCATTTAATTAAATATCTTTTTTATAACTCATATATATCCATTTCAACACTATTCAGTAATAGAAATTTTATGTCATAAAAACTAGATTAAATAAAACAAAAGGCATTAAATCATCAATCACATGTCACTGTAATCGAAAAATTTTATTTATAGTATAAAAATGTTCAAACTAAATTTATTTTAATAATTATGATATCATTTATAGTAATACTTCATTAATAAGGTAATCTTTTCATACTTATTTTGTGATAAATATATTTTTGTTATTTAATTTCTAAAAAATTTAAACAAAATACCATGATGTATGAAGTACTCATAGATTTATAATTAGTATTTATATTTGAATTTATCATTTATATTAACCATATTAATATTTTTTTATTTAGTTGATACATGTTTAATTTATATGTCCTTTTTTAAAATAAATATTTTAAAACATCATTATCACACCCATGTGTCTCCACGGGGTCCTAAAATAGAACCAAGGATGCTCATGGTCAGAAATAACTCATCCAAAAGGATTATAATATATGTTAGGGTAGTTTTTTATTATTTTTATATTAATTTTTACCATTATTTTCGTTATTGAGCCTTTAACTATAGAAAATCAAAAAAATACTACCGATACTATTAATAATGTCCAAACAAAGATATCTATTTATAAAATTGGGACATTATGGTTTGAAATATAAAATCCATTTTTCTATTATCAAAAAAAGAAGTTGTAGTAATTAATTAAAAATTAATTCATGTGGTCAAAACTAGAAGGTATGGTTTTATTAAGTAAAAAATATCAAAATATTGTCAAGTGTTTATAATTAATTTTAATGTGAAATTACATAAAATTAATAAAATTGGATTAAATTATAAAAAAGTAATCCAATTTCACTTTAAATACAATTAAAATGACAATATATCTATATAAATAAATTAGAAGTAAAAGATGATTTGAATTAAAATGTAGTATTTTTTAATGTTCTTAAAAATTTAATTTTTATCTGAACAAATTACCAAATTTTAACCGAATTAAATTTTGATGTCCTAATTCTAAATAGGAAATTTATTTTATCAAATATAACATATCAAAGTTTCAATATATATTTTTAAAAAGGGTTATCCATCAATAGGCATTAAAATTACCATTCATAAATATTTGAGTATTTTATGCTTAAAATTGGATTCATTACCTTTTTATGCCTCTAAAGAATATTGGATAAATGTCAAAACAGATAACATATATGTAAAATCATTATAAATTTAATTTTGTTTATTCCAGTCAATACCACGACTAGGCATTAATTACCATTTAAAATAATAATATTTATGTTGTATTATTTTTGCTTATAACTTTGTATTGTGTGCAAATATAAAATATTGCAGAAAACTATTGTTGTGTGTTGAGAATCCTATAATAAATAGTGTCCCCTTTAAATGTAAATTAATATTAAATTTAAAAATATTACTAGATATAAAAATGTATTGTTCAAAAAATACCTGGGATGTAACATCATTCCATCGTTTTGGAAATTGCATCCTCACAATATTAAAATGCGACTCAAAAGTTACATTGAAAATACCAAAGTGGAAAAGAGTGAAAAAATATCACTTTAATATAATGAAACATAAGTAAAAAAGTTCAACCGAGATAACACATACTACGATTCCAGATAAGAAAAATGGATATGGAAGGAAAACTAACCACCTTGTACTGATGGAGAGTGATTGAAAACATGATAAAAATAATGTTAACAACCAGAAAACTATAAAATTGTTGTAGGTTAAATGGTGTTTGATTTTCTAGTAGGAAAAGTAAATGGAATTTTTGGTTTTAATATCCTTTTCACAATTATGTTGAATTTATTTATGAGGTTGAATAAGAACATAATGAAGCATTCTTAATTTTCATGTATAGTTTAATACTTTAATAAAAATCTACAACAAAATAATCATTTATCAAACGTTGAGTATTAAATTTTACATGGAAAAACCTCTTCTGCTATAATCAACTTCTAGAGAATCACATAATCCACAAAATATTATGTATAAATCCCCCATGTCTTTAGACATTAACTAAAACCAAAATGTTTATTACAAGATCCTATAAACCAAAAAAACAATAATCCCTTATAAAAATACATAGTACTCATAATCTCCAAAATTCAACTAACAATACCCAATGTTCATCAATGAAAACTGTTCTTTCTGGAATGAGGATGACCTTGTTTGTTTTAAGGTTCAAACTTTCCAATCGATTTCTAACAGGTTAATTCGAAGAACCGGAAACATCCAATGATTCTATATCCTTTTTGACCAACTTTCCAAAGGTAGGGGCCCATTAGTTGTGGACTGATGAGGCTTAAGAATTTTCATTTGTTGAGAGGTTGGGATTTCAGAATCATCACGCCTTCTATGGTGGTATTATTGTATACTCTTGGACTATCTTATAGATTTATGTTATATTCATTAATCCTTATTAATTTACTAAGCATTAAAATGAGTTTTTCCTTTAGATCTTGCAATCAATGATTGATATGTAGGGAATTTAGTGATTATTTTATATGTATTTGAGGTTCTTCATCAATATAGAATCATACATGTGAATTAGAGATTCTTAGTCAGTGGTATCCTTCCTTACATTATATTAGAATCTCTTGGTCATTATTATTACCATACTGGTTTTAAATCTACTAAGTGGGGAACTTGATGTTTATTTTTATTCAGAATGACATTATTATTTTAGAGTTTGGATTGTACCCGAAGATGGGCTACCTATGTATCCTTATTAAAAAGAAAGGAATTAGAACCTACATAGTTCGATAAGAATGATATATTTTAATTTCAAATGAGAAGAAAAAGAATTAATGAAAGGTCGGATTGAACCTTAGAAACGCTTCCTACATACTCTACATTCAAGGCAGAGATCAAATTCCACATAGTTCGTGTGATGAAGTATGATGTTTATGCATGATTAATGGCACAAAGAGATATTTTGTAATTACTTTTAGACTCTAGGATCACGTGAGTCATGCTCAGTATCAGAAACAAGAGGTATCAGTAAAACTGATGATTGTTCCACGAAAGATGCAACCATAAGAAATGGTGTGGGGCTTACGTATGTATGATTTCCTAAGAGAAGGGTCCATAAATGTATTTTTACATTACGAAAATTTGGGATTTTAACCTGGGACTTACTCCTGAAATGGTAGCCCAAATTAAGAAGGAATTATGATTGGGTTTTACTCTTAATAAGGATGCCCAAATAAAAAGAAATTAATAATAGGGACTACTCCTAATAAGGATCCCCAAATCAAAAGAAATTAAGACTGGGGCTTACTCCTGTGGAGGATGCCCAATTAAGGGAAATAATTATTGGGACTTATTCTTGAGAATGAGGCCCATAATAAGAGGACACATAATTTGGGGCTTACTACTGGGAATGAGGCCCATATTAAGAGGACTTGTAATTTGGGGCATACTACTAAGAAGGAGGATTAGTGAATTCCTCATAGATAAGGAATCTAACAATGGAACCATGCCAAAAATGGATTTGAAGAGGGTTTTGACGGCTATCATTGAAGAGGATAGGTGGATTTGAATAAAGGAGGTGACTAGTAAGGAGGTGTGAAAGTATTGTTTTGGAACGCACGTCCTGGGCGCACATGTATACTTGCACAACATGATTCACCATGGGAGACGAAGAATACATAAGGTAATACTTGGGAAACATTGAACTCAAGCCCTTAGTGTCATCCCTACAAGCTTCTAGAAGAATGGAGCACAAGTTCCCTTTCGAGGGAAAGGCAGCACACATGTGTCTTCACTTCCCTTAAGGACTGGACAATTAGGCGTGCAAGTATTTATGAGTTCTAATACATAGGCCTTATTCTTCCTTTTTTACATATTCTATTCTAGGTAAAGAATACCATAGAAGTGTTCGGAAGATGTCAAACAAAGACTTGGGTGACCAGATATTGAATATGAGTTTTGGAAAATTTATATTTTAAATGGGGGGCCCACAGGGGCAATTTATAGGCCACTAAACACCTTAGGACAAAAAAATGATAGGGAACACAAGTGACTTGGATGACCAAAATGTGGCGCACATGTGACTTGCGCAACCAGAAGGAAACTTGCGCGACACATTCTACATATTTTCCTTGTTCAGGCCTTTGTAAATTTTTTATGTTCTTCAAAGGATGACTCTCTTTGTGCTTAAGGTATTCCCCATTTCCATTCATTAGACTATGTGAGGGAAATGAGTGTCAACAAAGGTACCCCCCCAGAGTTGGATATGAAAAAGGAAAGAGGATTTGAATCTTAGGAAAGTGAGAAACAAGGGTTCGGCGGTGCACAAGTGGTAGGCGTGTAGGTTCCGGTGCAAATGGTTGTGGGGTCACCTATATATATGGGTGTCACTTCGTGCAAACCCTCATGCCTTCTGAGTTTTTGAGCTCTCGTCGCAGAATTGTCTGCACCTCTTGCTAATTACGTATATATATATATATATATATATATATATATATTTACCTTAGCCAATGGGCCTAGTAAAATCATAGTTTGATTTGTGCTAGGATTATACAAACAACCCCACAAACTTTGCATCTTTTATTGCTCAATATCGACTAAATCATGCAATATGAATGTTTAGCGAGATGGGACATGACTTTTGTTCAGCGTTCCTCTTACAGGTTCCTAATTTTATGAATTCCATGTATCTTGCTGGTTTCTTAATGTCATGCATGTAAGATATTAGAGGAAGTAATTCCTAAGAGTGAGGTTACCACTATTTAACAAAATTGTTAGGGAGTTGAATAATTGAGGGCCACTTAAGGGCATTGGTTACATAGTCAAACAATAGCATCTTTTGTCTGACTGTTCTATTATGTAGACTACTTATGCAAGGCCACCTAGGGTTATGTGCTGCATATTCAGGAAAAAGAACCCTCCAAAATTTTACTTTTCTATTTCTAAAACCTTGTGAATGTTTATAGAGATTAAAATATTCGAAAGCATAGAGTCTGCTATTGTAACACCCCGAGCTTCCACGATACGCTTCTCATTCAATAATGCAATGGCTTGCATTGTACGCAATTTCGAGTTCTAAAACACTGCGACTAATCAAAGTAGCCGTTATGTATAGTAATAACCACTTTTTAAAATTATAGAAATTTTCTATTTCAAAATGGACTTCATTTTTGGATTCGGAATATCGAAATTAGCCTCTGTTGAATTTTTGGTATTTTTCTGAGAACTTCTAATTTTTTATGAATAGTGAAAAATACTTAAAAACATCCTTTTTAATCACAATAATTTATAGTGATAACTTATACTATTTAGTTGTTTTAAAGTATAATTAGAATATAGTTTTACCATTTTATCCAATGGTGGTCATTATAATTAATTTAACATTGAAATTGGACATAAACATTTTCCAATCTTTTGATATAAATTGGTTCTTAAAAACACGCTATTTGTTGTGACGGTGGGAATTAATTATAAAATTAATTAATGAAACTTATATGTTTGGAATTTTGTAAAATAGAAATCATTTTTGAATTCGTAATATCAATTATAGCTTAGGGTGAAATTTTGGCATTGTTCTGAAAAACTTCAATTTTTGATGAATAGTGAAACCACTAAGTGGTAGTTAAATAACCGATTTTTCGTTTAAATAAAATATTACCACTTCTGTGTTTTGATTTTCAAAAATCCGACATACATGGTTGTAATTAAGAAGTAAAATGTTGTTCAATGAGATTAATATAATTTTTGGTGAATAGTAACTTTTAAGTTCTTAATCGCGCTTAGAGGTAATTAGTGTAGTTTAAGGTAAAAATAATGTTTTAATAATATGAGATGATCTTGACACATGTCCTACCCTCATTGGATGTGCCATGGCCGACCAAGAAAATCCATGGGTCAACTTGGGGACCCCATGGAGCCACTTTAGTTGGAAACTTTCATAAATACATTTTATTTAATGTTAAAGTAAAAAATGACACAAACATGAAATGTTTTACTAAAACAATTTTTACATTGGGTTATATAAGTCATATTTTTGACTATAAATATTCATTTGAAAGCTAAAAAGATTTCCTACATCATATTATTTGTTTTATAATTATTAGACATTAAATAAATTAAATTATTTATGATATCATGATGATGCATTGATGACCTCATTATTTAACGATTTAAATAAAATGGAAAGATAATGTAATATCTAAGACCTACACATGTCCAAAACCTATTGTATGGGTGGATTTCGAACCCTTATCACCTTATCCTCTAATTATATTAGTGTGGGACCTCTAAAATCCGAATCTCATTTTATAATAAAGTGACTTTACTTTACTTTCCAAGAGTGCCCCTCCTCTCCTCTTATAAAAGGCCCCCACCTCTACCACCTCATTCACACTTTCAAGCCATTTGGCTCTGCCAACCTCTTATCAAATACTCTCCCAACTTCCCTCCCTTACTCCTAAAAGCCTCACTTTGGGCATAATTCTTCCCAAGGAAGCCTTTGGCTCAAATCAAAAAGAGTTACCCGATTTGAAGGAGGTTAAAGAACGGCCGAGTCAGGAAAAGACGCAAGGTAAGGGAATTTCATAACCCAACATCCATTCTTTGGGTTAATCTCATACTTTCAAATTATTTCATGATATTATTAATTCCTATTTTGTATTTTGACTTTAATTATGTGTACTTATAGTGAATACACATAATATACCTACTTTATTTTAAAAAAATATTTTCTAAGGGTCTTCGTCTCATTCTCCTTTTATTGAGGCATATTTTGTTTTATACAGAACTTAATTTTATATGGTGTATAAACCCCTTTGACTTTTAATTTTATTAAAAAGGAATCTTTTTATATGAAGCATTTTTACTATACGACAAAAGGAATGTTTTGTCTTACGTATGCGGCGACAATGACTTCTCCGCCGTCGTGACCCTTATTTGAGTTTCGGCTTCCTCTACAAGCCATAAAGTTTTTTAAATGAAAAACAAATACAATGTTTCACTTTTCTTTTATTTTGTTTTAAAAAATGGTATTTATCAAACGTTTTTTACGAGTCTTAATATATGAAAACCCAGTGAAAATGTATATGTATTTAACGCGAGCTTAAAACTGTTTTCAGAAAACCCGACTCTCAAGTGTGGTAAACAGGAAGGGATTGGGCGTGGACCCATCATGGCCTGTAATTAGTTGATCAGTCTTAGAATTAGTTATTTTGTTTTCATAATCTTGCATAATTTTTTTAGAAAAACACTGGAGTATATTTGAGCAATTTTAAGTGTAAGTATCTTCTAAAAATTGAACTGTTATTTTGATGTCGCAATTAATTTCAAATCATATTTTAGAAAATGATATTCCTAAATGTTTATATACCATTTTTCATATAAGGAATGCATTGGACTTAGTAAGTGACGGGTGGAGCCCGCTATAGCTCCTCGATGCATCGGTAGGTCTAATAAGACAAACTACTGTCTTGGCATGAGGCCTTGACAAAATCTTATTTGTGGTCTTGGCATGAGGCCTTGGCTACGTGGTTATGATAGTCTGGCATTATGCATTCCATCATTATGAATGTGGTTATTCATATTGCATGTGATTATTTGACCAGTAGAATATCCATGTAAAGAAGTGAATGGCATTATCTCATTTTACTTTTGCCATATTATGTTGAAGTTCATGTTTAAAAGGATTTTTTTTAGTTACACATTGCCTTAAATGTTTATGTTTATTGATGAAAGCTTCCACTATATTGTTATCCTTACTGAGCATCTGAGCTTAACCCTTTCAATGTTTTAATATTTTCCAGGATGTGAAGAAGTATTTTAGGAATGACCTGCAGGGATAATCAGAAGAGGATATGAGTGTGGACTATGAAGACATTGTTATTAGTTTTTCAATTTATGATGTAATGTAAGACTTATGAATGTATCTAGTGTTTCCAAGGCTACTAAACTAATCGGTCTTTCGAGACTTGATCTTTTGTGATCATGCCAATGTTACGAAGTAATGCACCAACTCAGGGTAGCTGGGGTTGGGGTGTTACAGTTGGTAGTAGAGGCAGTTTAGTAATAACCTTGGAATCTAGATTTAGATATACTCTGATTAGAGCACATAGACCAAAGATAGACTTTGAGGATTAGTATAGAAGAGCTTCCTAGAATTTTGGTATTATAGAGATGTTGTGAGTTTTTCGAGCAATACAACCCTGTCTGGATACGAGCAGGTAGAGGCGGCTCTGGCCCAGATGTACCTAGGGGTAAAACCCGAAACCACCGCTTTGAGCTAGACTCAAACGAGAATTGGTGCACGACAACGGGCCTTGCTGCACTCTTGGTTACGACACTCCCGGGGGATTTTCTTAGGATAATTCTAATTTTCATTACAAACCATTATGTAGGGTTTATGAGTATATACTTCCTCAAAGAAAAAATTCTTATGATTATGGATTATATCCATAAACCGTTCAATTTACATTAAGTATTTTAAAAGTTTGAAATTATTCATTGTAATTCATAAACTAACCTAGTTTATGCCATTGTATAGAAATGGCACCCTGTAGAAAGAATGTGAACTCCAGCAATACGTATGATCCAAAGAATAAGAAGGATCGTATCTTTCATGGTATTAATCCAACATTTCAAAGGGAAATAGTCTCCCATGTGTTCTCAACATATGAAGAAATAGTATCATGTGTTAATAAGATAAGTAAAGAATTTTCTGAGTACTATGGCTTTGAAGCGAAGCAAGAGGCGATAGGGATGGAAGAAAGAATGATGGATAAAGCGATGAGGGGAAAGAAGAATTTTCCAATATGTGGTAATTGTGGGAAGAAATATCATGGAACTTGCCTAAAGGGAATGGGATTTTGTTATAAGTGTAGAGATAAATGACACAAAGTACGTGACTGCAAGGGTAAGAAAATGGTTTCAAATGTATAATGCTTCTTCTGCAAGGATTGCGAACACTACGCAAACCAATGTCCAAATCATCAGAGTATGCCCCAAATGATGTTATTGGATAATAATCAAGTTATGATACTACCACAGATGAGGATTAATGATTAGAGTTCTTATGTTGTTATTAAAGAATTTTGTAATTTGAGTGTTGAATCAATGATGTACTGGTTATAATAATTATGGAGTATATAAGGATTGTACTGCAGTACTATTTCATCAAGGACTTGAGATTGTGTGGAACCAAGAAAAGTGACTCCACATTAGGTTAAATTTTTGGAAATTATATGTTTGAGAGAAAGATAGACCATAATATGGTTCTTATACCAAGATAGTGATTTTGGAATAAGAGGTGATTAATTTGGATAAATTATATTGGATATTCTTAACTTACTTGAAACTGATTGATGATTTGATTACATTTTTGGATAGAAGGAGTATATCTAGTATTATATAAGGAATAAGGGATCATGAATGTAATAAATAAGGATTTATGGTAATACAGTATGTTGGAGTGTTTTAAAAGAATACATGGTGAAGGTGTTCACATGTTGTTACGCAGAAAAAAAAGAGCTTCATTATGTTTACCTTCCTCAGAAAATCTAGACGGAGAGTTGGACAGAAGTATTTTGGATAACTATAAATGTTGGAGTGGATTAAGTTGATCTTTGGATAGTATTGTTTAAGGTTAATAAATCTATGAAGATTATTTTTGGAATATTATAATACTATAGTTATAGGAAAAGGACAACCTGCAGGGTGGGGCATAACCCGTCGCGTCAGACAAGGCTGCAGGAATCGAACCCACAATCATAGTGCGACAGACCTTTATTTCCTATCACTAGCCTACAGGAAGTCCCTGGTTATTACCAAATAATTTTACTAATCTAAATGGTATGTGTTAACATTTTGAACCTTATACAATTAGGATAAGTATAATATTTTTGAGTTCTATTATCTTTTTGAGTGAAAGATGAGTTGAAGGTTGAAACTCTAATTTTCAAGCATAAATATATATATACCTATCTCTTATTCAGTGAAGAAATTAATTCTTAAACTTTAGTAAAGGGATATTAAAACAAAAAAATGTGTTATCCTAATACCTTATGTCTTATTGAACTGATGATATTTTATATCAACATAGATTGAAGGCTTTGAGGCCCTCAATTTGACAGTTGATTATGATTGATGACCAATCACTCCCTACAAATATTTACGTTTTTCCTCTAATTATATGTCTCTAATTGCAACCAATGTTCTTTTAATCGAGATCATAATTGGGTGGTGACTTTTTCATTTCCCTTCCCCTCTTATTTAGGCTAAATTTTATTAATCTTATTTCCGATGTGGGTTTTCCACCAAGGTATATTCTCTTTTGACCTTTTATTTTTAAAGAAAAAATTTTCAAATTCTGAGGATGCAATTTATTGAAGGAGGGGAGAATGTAACACCCCGAGCTTCCACGATACGCTTCTCATTCAATAATGCAATGGCTTGCATTGTACGCAACATCGAGTTCTAAAACACAGCGACTAATCAAAGTAGCTGTTATGTATAGTAATAACCACTTTTTAAAATTATAGAAATTTAATATTTCAAAATGGACTTCATTTTTGGATTTAGAATATCGAAATTAGCCTATGTTGAATTTTTGGTATTTTTCTGAGAACTTCTAATTTTTTATGAATAGTGAAAAATACTTCAAAACAAGTTTTTTAATCAAAATAATTTATAGTGATAAATTATACAATTTATTGGTTTTAAAGTATAATTATAATATATTTTTACCATTTTATCCAATGGTGGTCATTAGAATTAATTTAACATTGAAATTGGACATAAACAATTGCCAATCTTTTGATATAAATTGTTTCTTAAAAACACGCTATTTGTTGTGACGACGGGAATTAATTATAAAATTAATTAATGAAACTTATATGTTTGGAATTTTGTAAAATAGACATCATTTTTGAATTCGGAATATCAATTATAGCTTAGGGTGAAATTTTGGCATTGTTCTGAAAAACTTCAATTTTTGATGAATAGTGAAACCACTAAATGGTAGTTAAATAACTGATTTTTCATTTAAATGAAATATTACCACTTCTATGTTATGATTTTCAAAAATCCGACATACATGGTTGTCATTAATAAGTAAAATGTGGTTCAATGAGATTAAAATAATTTTTTGTAAATAGTAACTTTTATGTTCTTAATCGCGATTAGAGGTAATTAGTGTAGTTTAAGGTAAAAATAATGTTTTAATAATATTAGATGAGTTTGACACATGTCCTACCCTCATTGTATGTGCCATGGCCGACCAAGAATATCTATGGGTCAACTTGTGGACCCCATGGAGCCACTTTAGTTGGAAAATGACATAAATACCTTTTATTTAATGTTAAAGTGAAAAATGACACAAACATGAAATGTTTTACTAAAACAATTTTTACATGGGGTTATAAAAGTACTATTTTTTACTATAAATAGTCATTTGAAAGCTAAAAAGATTTCCTACATCATAGTATTTTTTTCTATAATTTTTAGACATTAAATAAATTAAATTATTTTTAACATCATGGTGATGCATCGATGACCTCATTATTTAACGATTTAAATAAAATGGAAAGATAATGTAATATCTAAGACCTACACATGTCCAAGACATATTGGATGGGTGGATTTCGAACCCTTATCACCTTATCCTCTAATTATATAAGTGTGGTACCTCTAAAATCCGAAACTCATTTTATAATAAAGTGACTTTACTTTACTTTCCAAGAGCGCCCCTCCTCTCCTCTTATAAAAGGCCCCCACCTCTACCACCTCATTCACACTTTCAAGCCATTTGGCTCGGCCAAAATCTTCCCAAATACTCTCCCAACATCCCTACCTTACTCCTATAAGCCTCACATTGGGCATAATTCTTCCCAAGGAAGCCTTTGGCTCAAATCAAAAAGAGTTACCCGATTTGAAGGAGGTTAAAGAACGGTCGAGTCAGGACAAGACGAAAGGTAAGGGAATTTCTTAACCCAACATCCATTCTTTGGGTTAATCTCCTACTTTCAAATTATGTCATGATATTATTATTTCATATTTTTTATTTTGACTTTCATTATGTGTACTTATAGTGAATACACATAATAGACCTACTTTATTTTAAAAATTGATCTTTGTAAGGGTCTTCGTCTCAATCTCCTTTCATTGAGGCATATTTTGTTTTATACACAACTTTCTTTTATACGGTGTATAAACCCCTTTGACTTTTAATTTTATTAAAAAGGAATCTATTTATATGAAGCGTTTTTACTATACGACAAAAGGAATGTTTTGTCTTACGTATGCAGCGACAATGACTTCTCCGCCGCTGTGACCATTATTTGAGTTTCGGCTTCCTCTACAAGCCATAATGTTTTTTAAATGAAAAAAAAATACAATGTTTCACTTTTATTTTATTTTTTATTAAAAAGTGGTATGTATCAAACGTTTTTTATGAGTCTTAATATATGAAAACCCAGTGAAAATGTATATGTATTTAACACGAGCTTAAAACTGTTTTCAGAAAACCCGACTCTCGAGTGTGGTAAACAGGAAGGGATTGGGCGTGGACCCATCATGGCCTATAATTAGTTGAGAAGTCTCAGAATTAGTTATTTTATTTTCAGAAGCTTGCATAATTTTTTTAGAAAAACACTGGAGTATATTTGAGCAATTTTAAGTGTATGTATCTTCTAAAAATTTAACTGGTATTTTGATGTCGTAATTAATTTAAAATGGTATTTTAGAAAATGATATTCCTAAATGTTTATATACCATTTTTCATATAAGGATTGCATTGGACATAGTAATTGATGGGTGGAGCCTGCTATAGCTCCTCGATGCTTCGGTAGTTCTCATGAGACAAACTACTGTCTTGGCACGAGGCCTTGACAAAATCTTATTTGTGGTCTTGGCACGAGGCCTTGGCTACGTGGTTATGATAGTCTGGAATTATGCATTCCATCATTATGAAAGTGGTTATTGATATTGCATGTGATTATTTGACCAGTAGAATATCTATGTGAAGAAGTGAATGGAATTATCTCATTTTACATTTGCCATATTATGTTGAAGTTCATGTTTCAAAGGATTTTGTTTTAGTTATACATTGCCTTAAATGTTTATGTTTATTGATGAAAGCTTCCGCTATATTGTTATCCTTACTGAGCATCTGAACTCACCCCTTTCAATGTTTTAATATTTTCCAGGATGTGAAGAAGTATTTTAGGAATGACCTGCAGGGATAGTCAGAAGAGGATATGAGTGTGGACTATGAAGACTTTGTTATTAGTCTTTCACTTTATGATGTAATGTAAGACTTATTAATGTATCTAGTGTTTCCAAGGCTACTAAACTAATTGGTCTTTCGAGACTTGATCTTTTGTGATCATGCCAATGTTACGAAGTAATGCACCGACTCAGGGAAGCTGGGGTTTGGGCGTTACAACTATATAGAGAGAGGTACTTGAATATGAAGAAGCTATTTCCAATTAATATTGTCAAAGAATTGGATGAATGTCACTTCTACGAAGGTCTAACCCAAACGTAGGGAAGGGAAATATATACCATTTACTTTAATACCTTTAGATCATAAAAAAAAGTATGGGACAAATATGTTAAGGATGACTATTTTTGCGGATCCCTACATATCATTTTTTAGAATAATAAGGACAACAGTGGTTTTCCCTCCAGGAATGAAGTAACCACTATTTGAAAATCCCGTTAGGGGGTTTGAATTATATAGGGACACTTAAGGGAATTGGCTGCATAGTCAAATAGTAGCATCTTTTGGCTGATAGGTCCATTATATAGAATACTTATGCAAAGCCACCTAAGAGAACAAGCTGCATAGTCAGGAAAGAGAATTTCTGGTTATCAAATTTTTTTTGACCAGAAGTCAAAAAAATGGTTATGGAGATCTGGAAGTATTTACAGTTTGGAGTGTGGAACATGAAAATGGGTATTGTCCAATGCATGAAGCAGATACATAGACCAATGCTGACCATTATCATTTTGTGGCTGGGTCCTGAATTGAGATGTTGGACCTCACTACATATCTCATTAGGATGAGAATCAACCCATAAATAGTTCTTGAAATATTCTTTAACATCATTTGGGATGAGAGTGTAGGAAATCATAGTTTAGGGTCGTAGTGTTCGGACCATAATGTGTGATACACATTGTGTGTTTGTTATAAATCTGATGTGAATAAGGAACATAGTTTTCATACCACATTCACGTGCTCATAGGGGGACTAATCAGTCAAGGGACTGAAATTAGAATTTTTGGAAAGGCCCAAAGACATGGGACTAGGTTCGAGGGATGCTCAAACATTTCTACGTATCCCATAAAGATGGTAATCAAGCCATATGCTATTCTTGAAATACCTGTTGTACAGATTTCATTCATACATGTGAATGGTGAAAGGGGGATTTAGTGCAATGATGGTTGGATCCAAGATTAATGGTTCGGGAATTTACATGTATGCACGTAGTCCTTGGAATGTAACATAATTGGATTTCAATGTCAATAATGATTCCCTCTTATGAGAGATTGTCCAAAAAAAATTGTATTTTATTGCCGTATAGGACAAATGTGAAAATACTTTTAGTTCATATTCATGGACCGGTGCTGCACAGTTTAGCATAATATAGCCAAGACGTATGACTATGCAGTTTAATGTCTTGTAGTGAGGACCATAGGGGACTATATAGTTTAACGTCTTATGGGAAGGATGATAGTGAACCAATGTGAAGATATTCATTTTGGGCTTGAACCACAGAAGGCTGCCTACGTACCCAACATGGAAGGCAAAGATCAATGTCCGCGTAGTTCAATTGAAGAATGAATTTGTGATCGAGTTGTACGTGATGAATGTGACCTAAATATGGTGTTGTGACTTACGCGTGGTTAGCGGCCCATAGATGGTGTAATGATTGAAGCTTACTATATGCTCACATGAGTAATGATCGGTGTGATAATCTAGAGGTAGGAACAACCCTAATGATGCAAATTTTAATGTCATGTATCACATACAAGAGACTAGAAACAGTTTAACATCATGTTGGTCAATGGAGGGTGCTATGCAGTTTAATGTCCTTTAGTAACGACAAAAGGGACCATGTAGTTTAAAGTCTTGCAGTAAGGACTAAACGGTGTATTTGTGTTACACAAAATAATTCTTTAGAAATCTAGCATTGGTTGGAGTCGTGATGAGTTCTCCATCAATTGATATTAAATAATAACCTGCATTGGAGTTGACCTTATGTGTTGATTAAGGTCCTTCCCACATTGACTCAAGCTTTGGAGGTTTCTTTCCTCGTATCATTGGAGTTCTGAGGACCAACACTAATTCTCCTTGAATGAATGAACGAAGACGAACTTTTTTGTTGAAAGCCCGTTCTATTCGATTCTGATAGAACTCCATGTATGGGGGTTTTGGGGATGGTACTGATATATAATGATGGGCCACTCGAATCAGAGCATCGATGGACCTGTTACTGATATATATTGCTGGTGTACTACATTGTTCGGAAGCCAGATATCCAGGAACATAGTATGCATTCAAATAGATCCACCACTCACCCCTGTTAACCCTTCCCCATGCCGTCCAATACGCTGGTACTTATATATATTGAATACCAAGGTGATCTCAAAGTAGAAGGACGATGAAATAGGTACATTAGTATGACCAACTCAGAAGACCGCCTGGTCATTCCCAGAAAAAAATTGTATCGGGGCTAACGTCAGGGGCATGCCTTCAGGAATGTAGATGCATAAAAAATGAATCCCATATCTCTCAACTACCAATAGCATGATGCCAATGAACATAAAAAATGACAGCAACCACGTATAGAGAAGGTGACTCATGACAATGAAGCTATTCTAAACTAGACAAAGGGCATTATGAAATAAGGACAATGTAAAAGTGATCGAGATGCGAGGGGGAAAACGTTGTTTTCACATTGACGGGTGCACAATATTTTTTCATATAATCATTCCAATTCATAAAATCTCTTTTGATATTGTTCATATATAGATGATTGATCACAGATGGCAACTCTAAGCGAAGGTAATTAATCCTCAAAGGGAATGACTGCTTCTGTTCCATATACTAATGAATATTGAGTTGACCGCGTAGCAGTGCGGGTGGTGGTCCGATAATCCCATAAAGCAAGAAAATGTTTATTATGCCATGATTTCTTATCTTTATCCAACATCTTTTGTAATCTGTTTGAAAGAGTCCAATTGATGGTTTTTATTTGGCCGTTGGCTACTGCATGATACCGAGATGAATGGATGTATTTGATAATGTATTCTTGATACAACATCTTTACCTCAGATGAACAGAAGATAGTGCCATTTTCCATCAATATGGTATGAGGGACACTAAGTCTGGTAGTGATGTTAGACTTGATGAAGCTAACAATTCATTTAGAACTAACTTCATTGAGAGGTATTGCTTTTGCCCATTTGTAAAAGAAGTCAGTAGTAGTAAGAATATACTTAAACTACTTGGATGTAGCCGAATGGTAAGGTCTTACTACATCCATTCTCCATGTGGTAAATGGATATGAGTATTTAGCTGTATGGAGAAACTTTGGTGTTTGATGAATGAAATTGTATTATACTTGGCAAGAATGCCACTTCCTATTGAAATAAACAAAATCTAGTATCATTGAAGGCCAGAAGTATCCAAGCCTTCGAATTTAATCAGATATTCTATGTCCAGACTGTTGGGCACCCCAAACTCCTGCATGTACTTCATTCATGACACCCATTGTCTCTTCACCATCATTAAATTGAAGATATCTCTATCAAAACCTCACTTATAGAGAATTTTTTTTGGTGATCTGGGCTATCATAAAGAGTAAAATTCACCACACGTCGCCGGACATGTTCTTTCCCGGCTCTATCAGGTGGGAGTGTTCTATTTTGATGGTATTACCTGATATGTGTCATCCATCCTATAGTATGACCATATGGTTCAGAAATGGACCTGATTTCACTGATTTCCTCTGTTCGGATTTGAAAAAAATGTGAAACTGTACGACTTTGGGAAATACTGAAGGAATAGGGTAGTACTTCCTTTTCTTGGGAAATAATAATAATTACAAACCCATCTTTGTTGAATTTAGTATCTTCCATTTACTTCCCTGTTGATCTTCTGGAAGCACCATCAAAGTACATTTCACATGTTTGATTATTATCATGAATAGATATGACTTCCTCATCAGGAAGTTCGGTATTTAAAGATGTATCATCTACATATCGGTGTTCAACATGAAAATCAGCCAAATCTTGGCTATTTATTGCCTTTTAAGACACATACTGGATATCAAACTGCAACAAAATAACTTCCCACCTTCCAAGATGTCTTGTAAGCATTGGACGACTATGGATAAATTTGAGAAGGTTATTGCGAGATATCAATTGAACCTCAAGATGTTGTAGGTAGTGTCTCAATTTCTAAACTACAAATATTAATGCTAGGATACACTTTTCAATACTTGAATATAGAGTTTTTTCTTCAATCATAGACCGACTAAGATAGTAAAGGCTGTATTCATTCCCAGAATCAATTTTTTTTTTGGGCAAGGAAGGCACCCAATGATGTCTCTAAAGCTGTCACATAGAGATTAAGTGGTCATCCTTCAACTGTTGAAATTAATATAGGTGGACTCAAGAGATGTTTCATGAGAATCTCGAATGCTTCTTGAAATTCTTCAATCCACTAGTCGGTGACTCCCTTATTCATTAATTTGGTGAACGGTAAACACTTTCCTACCAAATTGGAAATGAAATGCGGAATATAGGGAAAGTGTCCTTGAAGTCCTCTTAATTATTTCAAACTTCGAGGAGGTGACATACTAAGGAATGATTTTGTCTTCTCAGGATCATCTTCGATACCACGATGGAGTATAACAAAGGTGAGAAATTTTCATGAGGTTACCCCGAATGCACATTTCAAGGGGTTCATCTTCAAATTGTGTTTTCAATGTTTGTTGAATCTGATTTCTAGATTGGATATGTGATCAGAACGTTTTCTTTATTTAACCAAAAAATCATCCACTTAACATTAAATAAATTTCCTGAAAAAGGGTTTGAAGATATGGTGTGTGGCACGTTGATACGTTTCACCTGCATTCTTTAGGCCAAAGGGCATTACCCGATAGCAAAACACACCTTGAGGATCTTTGTAGGGTCTATACTCTTCATCTTATAGGGACATTCAGATTTTATTGTACCCAAAGTAACCATCAATGATGGAAAGATCTTTGTATCCTGCTTCTACATCAATTAAGTGTACTGTGATTGGAACTGGAAAATCATCCTTGGGACAATGCCGATTAAGATCTCTGAAGTCAATGAAAACACTAATTCTTCCATTATTCTTTTTCACATGGAAAATTTTAGCCATCCATTTGGGATATTGAGATTCTTTGACAATGTTAGCCTTGATAAGATTATCAATTTCAGCTTCAATTTTGGAGGCCTAAATTGGGTTTGCCCTTCTTTCAGAATGCTTGAATCCACGATGTTCTTCTGGAAAACCCAAATGATGAGTGGATACATCGGGATCCAGACCTGGAATTTATGTATAATTCCATGAAAAAACAACTCTATTTTTATTTAAAAATGAATTATACATTTCATTCTCTTCAAGAGTCATGTCGACACTAATTAATATGCGGCGTGGATATTCTTTTTTACCCAGATTTTTTTCTCTGAGTTCACCCATAGTGGTAGGGATACCCTCATCAAATGATGGAGGAGAATCCCTGAGATCTCCCTCTTCTTCATCAACATGTGTTACTTCTTTTGTTTCTTCTTGCATAGTAGATGATGAAGCAGAATTTTCATGACCAAGGGAGTAGTTAAAATTTTAACAACTTGTAGAAGAGAGTAACATTTCCAACCCTATTGATGATGAAGGGTCTTCATTGGGTAATAAAGAGTAGATGATGGATTGATAATCGAAATCATTGTTCACCTATGACATTGCTATAACTTCTTTTGGATTGGTTAATGAAGTACAAATTTTTTGGATTTCAGTGGATGAAATTAAGACATCTCAATTTATGATTTCATCATTGCTTGGCCAATCAAAAATTTCTACCATGTTGTCTGGCTTGGTTGCCGTAATTGACTTTATAGAAGTTTCCATAAGATTGTTTGGATTTTGGAATATCCTATCAATTTGATTGATATGCAAAACATAATCTGTACTCACATGTATGAATGGGTTAATTGGAATCTTTTCCAAACCATTTAGAGAATTAATTTTGGTAACGTCCTTGGTCGTGGATTTCACCTTTCCCTCCATGTGATAGAATTCTGCCTCAATGTATTGAGATTCACATGTTTTTAATGGGGTTTTATTAGCATACAATGTCCCAATTTTTCCATTGAAACAATATTTGATACATTGATGGTATGATGAAGGTATATCCACATGTTGATGTAGTCATGATCTTCCAAGAAAAATGTTGAAGGTTGTGTCATGACGGACAACCATGAAATATTAATTAGACACAAGGTCTCCAAACTGAGTTCTAAGTGTAATCTCGCCTAGAGGTTCTTGTTCATTTTTATCATATCCTTTCAACATAAAACATGAAGGAGATAAATAAGATTCAATGATGCCCAATCGATGAAGTATACGAATCAGGATGAGGTTGACTCTTGAACAATTATCAATGAAAGCATGTCGGATGACTACATCATTGACCTTGCCAGATAAATACAATGGTCAAATATGTCCATAAACAACATCATATTCATCATCAGCTGTAAAATATATCACTACATGGAATTCTGCAGGATCATTCTGTATTTGTTAAACCTCAGCCGCAACAATTTTAGCTTCGAATTCTTAAGGACTTGACAAAGCCTCAATAAGCGCCTCTAAAAGATCTTTTGATAGATTCAAGGCATCCAGAATTGATAAAATGACCGGTACATAGGCCAAATGATTCAAGACATCATACTTTTCTCCCAAAGGTCTATGTATTCCAATAGTAAACTATTGTTTTGTAGGGGCCTTAAAATTTGATGCTTTGGAAGTAGATGAATCTTGTATAGGGGTAGGAGTTGGAAGTACTCCTCGCATCGGTAGATTAGTCCGAATAGGTCTATTTATTTTCTGAGAGGAATAATGTGTAACCTATAACCGATCCTCCAAAATAACTATGCCAGGAATGAATCTTCCATTTGTGGAAGAACATTCTTGTTCTTGTTGAGCCCGCTGAAGGGATTTTCCACGACTTTCTGGCGCATATACAGATTTAGCAGGGCTAGGATTAAAAGAGTGGCTTCTGGGATATCCACATCTTCCCCTATATCCAAGATCTATATCTCTTCCTTTAATTCATCTATTTGATACAGGGAACTCAGGATCATCATGATGAAACTCTGGCTGGCATACAGATCCGTTAAATGAATCATGTAAATAGAACCGAAGATCAACTCTTCATCTCATGAAGATACTTCTTGATTAGCCAATTCAGGTTGCGCCATTTGTTGGGGCGGTGCCCATTTTTTTGAAGCAAATGGCATAAAATCTTCTAGAGTCAATGATAATTTAGGCTTTGACATGAACTCATCTTCTTCTGACTACTCTTCTTTCATTGAATTATGCCGCCTCTTGGAGGATTTTCGATCTGATGGTGGGGGTTTTTCTGTGGCATTCAAAGTAGAAGACATAATTGGGTTATTCAATTGTGTTAGTAAAATGACAGGAGTTTGGTTGATTGTTTTCCAGACCATCCTGTCGTCGTATTTCTGTTCATTTTTACTTTTGAATTTATTCCACATGCCTTCTTCTTATAGATTAGTAGAAGTAACACATGCAACCAGGGATAATGAACCATTTAAATTTACCTGTCCAGAGTCCACCATCTTTTTCATGAGGTATTTGAAGACAAAACACTCCTGAATGGGATGCACCAACATCTGATGAAATTGTAAATAGTTGGGGATATCTTCATCTCCTTCCTTTTTCGGCATTGTGGGTATTGGAAACTGGACCAAATTGTTTTCCAGAGCCGAGATGAAGTAACCAAGAACATGTTCAATCTGTAAAGAATAAACTTTGTTCATTAAATATTCAAACTATTTCCACCTTTGATCTCTTTGATCATCTTGATGAGGAGGCTGCTTTTGTTGATGCTTAGGAGGTGGAACCATTCGATATGATGAAGGTTTTGAAGTGGATGCAGGTACATGTGCTTGTTTAAGTGTAACTGTAGCAGTCTCTTATTTACACATTCTTCTTCTATGAAATGATAGAATTATATGAGTTTTAGCCTTAGTATATGTAAGAGAATCTCTTATCTGCTGAGCGATTGAATTAATGTCTCGAAACCCTCCTTTGTATTTCAAATGGATCAACTGTGTGAATAATTCATCATCCATATTTTCTACACAGATTGGAAACAATTATTCATGAGGTAGTAATAATCTTATGTAATATGTTAATCACTTCCATCGAGCAATGAAATATGAAACTCTTTCATTTCCAAGATTTTTACAATTGTTAAGATAAAAAACTATCAT
This sequence comes from Viscum album, assembly GCA_963277665.1. NCBI lineage: Eukaryota > Viridiplantae > Streptophyta > Magnoliopsida > Santalales > Viscaceae > Viscum > Viscum album. The sequence continues at coordinate 1,129,269,699 of OY728131.1, forward strand.
ATGTGGAAACGTTGAGCTAAATTGAAGAAATAAATCTTTTATGGAGATCTTCCTACCCTTTAGTTGAACGAGATTGAAAACTTGTATACCAAACAAAAGCAGGCCCTTGCAATGACTGTAAAAAAAATCTGAGCATAACTTCTTCTTTTTGTTGAGGAGTTCACATAATAGGATCATAACAAGATACATAATGTGTTATGTGTTGTTCTAGATCTCCTAAACAATTAAAAATTTGGAATGTTGTATTCTCCAAATTTGATGGGGGAGGAATTGCGTCAACCCATTCAAGGTAAGATTTCTTTTCCAGTTGAACTTGTACATGTTTTCCTCCATTGATTCAAACTAAGCTGTTAATGACTCAATGGTGGTTATTAATTTTTGAGAAACATCTGGTTGAGATTTGGCCTTATCAGGTGCAATTACTAGAGTTTGGAGGAGTTTGGTAATTGGTACTGAAACTGATGGTAGTACTACCAGTTGCTGTCATGCATGACCCGTAGGATTGGACCTGTGAGGGTGTACTTCTAAAGGTGCATATTCATCATCCATCCCAGTAGCTTCAATGAGTTCCCTTTATGTAATAACTCTAGCACAATTAGAAGGAATACTAACTTGATGTAGTTCTGCATTTAACCTCTGTAACTCCTTCATTTCTTCTTCATGTTGTGTGAACCTTTCCTCTAATGAGAGTTATTGGCCTTCCACCGAGGTAGCTTTTGATTTAACCTCAATTTCATCATTTTCCATGGCATGTGCCTTTCTGGAGTATAGAAGGTCATTACCTGAAGGATTATCTTGCCTCTAGGAAGCCCTCTGCCTTCTGGTACGCACACCTTCTTCATTTATTTCTATGTGTACAACATCAAGAATACGAACTTCTTCCTCTGATTCCTCTGAGTGAACCTCATGTTCTGGGGGATCAGTGACAACAACATTCATGACATTTTTCGATGCATAACAAATTTCATCCCTTGTGTTGACATTTATGCAATACTGTCTTCTTCCTTGTCCTTTATGAGATATTTCCTTTTTATTAGTTGATCCCTAAGGAACTTATTGATGAACCATAATTTGGGGGAATCTTATGATAATTTGGCTCTACGTTCCACTTTTGACTTCCTCTCTAATCGAGAGAAGACAGTCTTTCACTGAGGAAGATATTGAGAATTTGAAAAAGTCACCAGTCTGGTGGACTGGGGCAGTTCCTGCAGTTCTTTTTCAACTCCTCAAATCCTATCTGTTGATCCTGGGGATTGGATTAAAATAGTCCCTAGTCTGGCATGTTGGGGTGGCTCTTGAGCAGCTACATCTGAAACTTTCTTAAAATAACTTTTGATTTTGAGGACATTAGTCCGAAAATTAGCTGGATGCATCATCTGACATCCACTCAAATCGCCTAGTTCATATGACCATTAGACTATTTCTGACACTTCTATCACCGGATGATGTTCTTTCTCTAAAATAGAATCATGTTCGATGTTCTCATTTTCAATATGCATGAGTAATTCTAAAACGTGTTCTTTATATGCCTGAATTTGGGAAGAACTAGTTTTGGAATGTTCTTGGGAAATCCTTTCATTATGCAAAAACCCAGCTACATGTAGCCATCCATGGGAAATAAAATTGAATGAAACCACTTTTGGTGGGATTTGATGATTGGAGTGTACAGTGAAATGTAGTGCTCCAGGAAAACCCCATTCCCTGATTTGAATATCATTTGGGGAATTGGTAATTAATAGGCGCAACCTTTTTAACGAGCCAAGGCATGAACAGTAAAGGGTTCTCAGCTGCTTTTCAACCTTTGGATGTTGGGAAACTGAGAAAGATGACAAATCAATTTGGTGTTGTAACCATTCTATTATCTTGACATGATTTCCATATTCATCATAAGATAATATTTTCTCTTTTATGTGATAATTAGTTTTCAACATGTTGAGATGAATATCGTTAATACAATCTCTGGTGAAAATTTCTGGAACATTATACTGAGAGTTAGCCAAAGGCCAAAAACATGACTATTATCTCACCTTTCACCAGTTGTTTTCTCATATTCAGCACTTCCTCTTAGTAATTTGATGATGATTCTTCTACTTGATTGGACCAAAGATGGTGCTTCTTCGTTTCTTCATGAGATTCAACAATATTGGTAGAGAATTCATTTGTCAAATTAAAAGATGAATGACCGAGGGTTGGTTCGGAGAATGAACTACACTCCGAGATATCTTCTGATTGAGAAAGTATTTCACCCACTAGTGGTAAGGCATCCGAAATGACTGACTTCACATTTTCATGTGCCCCAAGATAATAGAGCATTCCCGTTACTTCATTTTCCATTGAATAATTTTCCGGGCAGTGGGAATTACAACTGTGGAGGGGGCGTTTATAGCTAAATTCATCATCATGGGGAGGAGCACCATGGTGTGTTACAGAAAAATATGAAACCTTTTACTCCTTGGTCTTCTTGCCATGCAGAGGGTTATTGTGGCTCTCATCTAAGGATGATACTTCAAGATTGACTGAAATGTCATGAAGAAAGACTTCATGAGGAAATGTCTGATGAAGACCTTCCAAATTGTTGTTGTTGCTTATGGAATTTTTAAATGAGAGATCTGAATCTTGAGTTATAATAGACAATTGTCTGAGGGAATCATGAACTCCAGAATCGAGCGTGGCCTTATTGCAGATTGGCTGTTGATTTCTCGATTGTGCTGGATGGGTATTTTTCTTAGACGCCTTTTTACTCACATTGAAAACCACTTTTTGAAAAAAGTGGTTATTATGGGTAGGTGTATGTGCCTTATCAATAGAAATGGTTTGGTTGAGCAGATTATCTCCATTCAAATAGGGTGTATGTGCCCAAATTGATTGTCCATATGACATGGGGGAGTATGACCCACAACCCTCCTAGAATAGGACAGAGGTGTGTATCTATTCCAGAGTGATATATTGATGAGTAAATCCACTGATGGGGATATATTTATGATTCTTTCCCTGTGATGCTGCTGATGTTGTTATAATATTCTGACAGGTATCCAGAATATGGGCAGAGAGTTGTTTATTCTCATTCACTATTTTCAGAATGTGCATGGTGACTACAGCTGTACGAATAGGAATATACATCCATTTCGTGTTTGGAGTAGGTGTATGTGCCTGCTCTTGTCCTATTTTTCCTTTCAATGAATTTTGACAGTACTCATATGTGGGGGTAGAAAATTTTGTCTCCCTCCTGCTTGTCATTGGAGCTTTCCAATTGACATCTCCAGGTGGTACCAAATGAGACTGTTGGTTAGCCTGATGAATTACAGGTGTATGTGCTGGATGATTGTTCTCCACCATGTTTAATTGATGAGTTTCTTTGGTTGTAGTTAGATGACCCAGCTGACTAGCAGATTAATTATAAACAGGACTATATGCCTTCCTATAATACTCCACCGGAATTGCCTTGTAGGATTGGCGTGTTACTGCCAGAGGAGTCTGCTGGAAAGTAAAATCAGGACGGACGGGTGTATATGTCTGCTCATTTATTTACATCAAGTTAGCTTGATAGACTTCTTTGGAAGGAAAATAAGTATGAAACTACTCTCTATTGTCTGAATTTCGCCTCTGGTGGTTTGTCTTGCATGATTGGTTCTCGGGAACCTAACCTAAACCCCTAAAGGCTATAACCTCATCATTTTGGGGGTGCACAATCGCATGATTCTAGCGGCGATTTTTGATGGGATCTCTTGGAACGGACTCCTATATTCATGAATTTAGGCCTATGGTGAACTTTTCATTTACCTCCCTATAATATGGGAGATACTGGAGATTGCGTTCTGGGGATAACGACCTGAAATGGTTGGAGACGGTGGTTGAGACCACCTGCTTCTTGACCACTGGTTTTCGCTATCCGAACAACAAGAGTGAGTTATTAACTTGTAGGGCTTTTAGAGTGGCATGTATGAGTTGGGATGGAACAATGTTGACAGTATTACCTTACTAATGCATTTGAGTCCCGTCGTTGAAGACGCTAAGTAGGTGATGTTTTTCTCAGAGAGGACGCGGATCCCACTGGAGTAGCAGCCGAGGCATTCACGGGAGTTAACATTAAAAAATCCATTTCTATATTGCATGGAGTTCTTAGAAAAGAGTGCCTTTTGATATAATAGAAATAATAAAGATATGCTTGGCTAGACAACATCTCTTGGATGAAAACATATGTGATTGATTGATTTGTTAGCCCTCACATTGAGTTAAATAGAGGACAAAAAACAAGTCACACATATTTTAACATGGTTAAGGATTCACATTGGGTTCACCATTTTTTGTTCCTTCTAAAAATGGGGATGACCTTCTTTGTTTATGGATCAAACGTTACAATCGGTTTCTAATGGGTTTGTTCATAGAACTGGAAACATGCAAGGATTCTATATCCATATAGAACAAATTTCTAAAGGTAGGTTCTCATTAGTTGTGGACTGACAAGGCTTTAGAATTTTCATTGTTCGAGTAGATGGGAGGTCAGACAAATCACAACTTTTGGGGGGAATTATTGTCTACTCTGGAACTCTCTTATAGATATAAGTTATGTTCACGAATCCTTATTTATTTACCATGCATGAAAAAGAGTTTTTTCCTTCAGATATCATTCAATGATTGACAGGTAGAGGATTTAGAGAATCTTTTGTATGTATTTTAGGTTCTTCATCAATATATAATCATCCATATGAATTAGAGATTCATAGTCAATGGTATCCTTCAATACATTATATAGAAATATCTTGGTCATTATGATGACCATACTGGTTTTAAAGCCACTCAGTGGGGAACTTGAGGTTTATTGTCATTCAAGAAGACATGGATTATTTTAGAGTTGGGATCATACCTGTTGATGGGTTACCTATGTATCCTTATAGAAACGAATGGAATTAGAACCCACGTAGTTTGATAAGAAGGATATAGTTTTACATCCTATGGGATGGAAAATAATTAATGAAATATGGGCTTGACCCTTAGAAAGGCATCCCACGTACTCTACTTTTAAGGTATATATCAATATCCACGTAGTTCGGGTGAAGAAATATGATGTATATGCATGATTAATGGTCTAAAGAGAGATGTCGTAAATACGTTTACACTCAAAGCTCACCTGAGTCATTCTCGGTGTGAGAAATAAGAGGTATCAGTAAAACTGATGATTTTTCCATGAAATATGCAATCATAAGAAATGATGTGGGGATTATTTATGTATGACTTCCAAAGTGCAAGGTCCATAAAGGTATTTTTACTTTATATATATTTGGTATTTTAACACGGGACTAACTGCTGAAAATGAATCCCAAATTAAGGACTTATGATTGGGATTTACTCCTAATAAGGATGCCCAAATCAAAAGAAATTAAGACTAGGGCTTACTCTTAATTAGGATGCCCAATTAAGGGAAATTATGATTGGGATTTTCTCCTAAGAAAGAGGCCCATATTAAGAGGACTTGTAATTTGGGGCTTCCTCCTGAGAAGAAGGCCCAATGAATTCCTCTCAAATAAGGAAGCCAACAAAGGAACCATGATACAAATGGCTTTGAAGAGGGTTTTGAAGCCTATCATTGAAGGGGATAGGTGGATTTGAAGAAATGAGGTGACTAGTAAGGAGGCACACAAGTATTGTTCCAGCACGCATGTCCTGGTCGTGCAATTATACTTGCATGACATGAGTCACCTTGGGCGATGAAGAATCCATAGGGTAATACATATGTGACTTTGAACTCAAGCTCTTAGTATCATCCCTAGAGGCTTCCAAAAGAGTGGTGCGCAAGTTCCCTTGAGAGGGAAAGGCGGAGCGCAAGTGTCATCACTTCTCTTAAGGGCATGACACTAAGTGCGCATTTGTAACAGCCCGAGATTTTATGAAAACTATTTTTTTTAATTTTATTAATGTCTTGTGTTGTACGCTACACCAAAAGGATCTTGCACAACACGTATCCTTGACTTGCCTTGCATCACACGCAATCGCAACCTTCCTCGATAGCGTGTGTAGTACGCAATACCGAGTTTCACTAAACGACGATATGTTGTTAACATATTATTAAAACTAGCCGTTATGAATAGTAATAACCACTTTTTGAAATTTTATAAATTTTATTTTTCAAAATGGACTTCATTTTTGGATTCAGAATACCGAAATTAGCCTAGGGTGAAATTTTGGTATTTTTCTGAAAACTTTCAATTTTTGATGAATAGTGAAACCACTAAGTGGTAGGTTAAAAACTGAATTTTGTATAAAACATAATTTTACCGCTTCTGTGAATGGAATTTCAAACATCCGACAGACACGGTTGATATCAGTAAGTAAAATGTGGTTCAATGAGATAAAAATAATTTTTTGGTGAATAGTAACTTTTTACTTTTTTCACCGCCGTTAATAGTAAATAGGGTAACTAAGGGTAATATGATATTAATATTACCCTAACACATGTCCTAATTCTATTGGACAAGTGTAATTCGACCAAAAACAAACTTAGGAATAAAATATGACCATTTAGGCCCACTTGGATTAGATTAGGACATTTATTATTAATTTATTTAAAGAAGGGTTAAAATAGTTAAAATCAAAGTTTAATAAGTAAATAATTTTTAATATGGGTTATACATAAGATAAATTATACTATAAATATTCATTAGAAATCTAAAAAGATTTCCTACATAATGGTATTTTATTTATAATTTTTACACATTAAATAATTTAACTTATTTATGACACAATGATGATGCAGTAATTATCTTATTAATGAAATATTGACATAATTGATGTTATAAACACCAAAATAAATGTAATTTGAGACTTTTTATGAATTACACTAATTTTCTAGGTTAATATGATATATTAGTGTTGATTTAATAAACTTGGTTCGTACATATAATTCTGTTATGACTTTTACAAAAATCTTATATCAAATAGTGTAAAAATTGACACAAAATAGTTTTTAAATCAAATATTATATTATTAATTGTTATTTTATTCCTAAAAATCTAAGGATCGGCCAAATGACTTAGATAAGGATATATATATTAATAATAAACAATTTGGGGTTCGTTTGGCATGTTATAGTAAGTGTATTAACCATATAATGTAAGAAAACAAAAAGACAAGGTAAAAGTTAAATTATTTAACTTAGAGTTAAATCTAATTGATAAGGTTAAAATAATACCCTAAACTTGTCTAAATCCTATTTTTTGATAGGATTTCGACCCATCCCCACATTATCTTCTAAATAAGACCCTTTGGAACCATTATAATATTTTGACATATTCCTAAGGTGCCCCTCTCCTCCCTTATAAAAGGACACCTCCTCCCCCTCCTCCTCACCCCAAATTTAGCACTCAAGCTTGGCCAACCCCTACCAAAATCTCTTCTCCACTTCCCTAGAAACATCATAGAGGTTATTGTCTTCCTCAAAGACCAATTTTAGTGCCCTAATAGGAGGTCTCAAAGAGGCGCTTCAAAGAAGAGGTAATTACCGTTACCAATTCTTTCATCTTTATTTCTTCTTCCACTAATTCTTCTTAGGATGTTTCATTATGAAGTAATAACATCAGTATCACTCATATACTGATATGTTATTATAAGTATGAAAGAACCCTATTTCACCATCTATCCATCCTACGGAAAAAGAAATCACCGTGCGTGCGTACGTACGGAATACCGTCTCCACGCCGTGGTGTAATCTATTTTCCACCACCACCTTACATGGATGGGTATAATGGTGTAAAGAATAACTATACATAGTTATTACAACATCATATTGATTCTGATATATTGTATAATCCACTCCAATTCAATTCAATATTTATGGAAATGATATCATCGCTCGTGCGTACGTACGGACTACCGTCTCCACGACGCGATGAGATTCATTCTCCACATTAACCATTCATGAATGATTATAAAGAATATATAATAAGTACTAATGAAATATATGACATAATAATGATACTGGATTTATGTATATTTATATTTATTCCATCTACTTAATTCCATTCAATTCAATAAGGAAACGAAAACAACGTTCATGCGTACGTACGGACTACCGTCTCCATGAACGGTGTATTTCATTCCATTATCAATATATAATATATATATATATGTATATTCTGAATATATATTGTATATAAATCATGTTTTACATTCTGGATATAAGTAATCATGATCCAAGTAATCATATTAATAATTACAAGTTAAAAACACGAACGACAAATAAGACGATTTTACCCAAAATGCTACTTTAACATGAATTTACAAAAGACCGGGTAATATAAAGCCATAAGAGAACCATATATGATATCATAAAAATGAATATGATTCTGTAATAAGTCAATAACATTATGTAAATCATTATACATGAGGTTCGGACACATACAAAGCAAGTCGGACCTAAGGTAAGGGAAATGTCACAATCTCATTTTTATCCGAGATTTTTTATACTTTGAAATTTACTGGGGTGTATTTTATCATCCACATCCATGTTTCTTCAATATGTAATTTTATTTACATTCACCTACAATTGTGTAAATCCTATTTTACCTTTCGGTGAGTTTTTAGTAAAAGATATGAATGGAATATTTTGTCGTTTTTCGTACGAGGTACTTTTTTGACTTTTCCGACAAAAGTACGAAGAATGTTTTTTAACTTATACGGCATGAATGGATTTTTTCAAGAAGATTCCTTTACAAGTATTCAAGTTTATTTTTAATCAACTTCTTTTATTTTAAAGTCGTATGACATGTTATGAAAGGAAAAAAAATGTTTTTGAAGAAGAAAGGATATTTTCCTCAAGAATGGAGTTCAAGTATTTTATCAAAATTATTTTCCATCTAAGATAATAAAAGGGTTCTGTTTTTATCCCTATTATTACATTGATTTGACTATGTTGTGATGGAATTATGTTTATGAATTCCTTTATCTTATATGAATGGTTTTATGATGTCATGTTGTTTAAGAATCCCATTTTTATTACATGGGTTATGCAATGATGTATGATTTATAACTTTGTGGCACACATAAGAAAGGATTCATTATAAGATGGGTGGGACCTATATCTCCCTCCAATGCATTGGGTAAAGATTTTATATCTCATGAGATAGACATGGCTGGAACGGTAGGTTATACCGGTTCAGTGAAACAGGACAGGAACGAGGGTTACTCGATTCAGAAAGGGACTTTGTCCACTAAGATAGTCTTGGAAATGAGTATTGACTAATAAGAAATGATTCTCTATGATTATGTGTGTATGCCACAAAGTTTCATTTGTTTAAGTTATGATTATTGAGATTTCATTTCACTACTATGATTTATCCCATGTTATGAAATTATGCTCTCTTTTGCAGGTTAAGATTTCCAAAAGTTATGTGCTTGTGTATACGATGTGATTGATATTTATTCTGTTTACCCTTACTGAGCATTTGAGCTCACCCTTTTATGTTTTCTTTTCCCCGGGATATAAATAAAGGTTTTAGGTAAAAAAAAGGGAAGATCTTTATGGGAGATATTGAAGATCTTTCACCACGATTAGAAGATTACGTTCCGAGTTTCCAAAGACACTAAACTATTACGATCCTTGTGTGTGTGTTTTTGTTATGTACTAAGTGTTCCGCAAAAGTAATGTAATGTCCATGTACGTCAAGCTTCGGGTCTCTACAGTTGGTATCCGAGGAAAGGTTTAGTCAACCTTTGGAAACTAGGATGCGAAAACGTTAGTGAGATCCCTAGAGATATTTCTACGGTATGTCTAGGGATGTCCCTAAGGTTAAGTATACGTATAGGTTATAGTAATAGAACTACGCTAACGATCATAGAATTAAACCTAAGATGTTAGATATTGAAGGTACTCCCCCTTTATTATGTTGTTTTCCCTAGCATGATTTTTGCCTCTCACACTATTTTTTTTGGGTTTTAGAAAATGGCTGGAAACAAGATGATTCACGATAATGGGGGATATGATGGACAATGGAATGATATTCTTCATAATGAAATGGGATTTGGAAGTCTAAACATCATTATTATGCCGAATCAGCAATCTCATAATATGATCAATAAAGTAAAATTTGGTAAGTTTCCTGACTCAGCTAATAAGAGAAAGATGGAGTTTCATGATGATCATAGAGGAAAGAATGTTCAATTTCCCCTATGTAAATCATGTGGGATGAGGCATCAAGGAGAATGTTTCAAAGGAACTGGAAGATGCTTTGGGTGTGGAAATGAAGGACACAAAGCAAGTAAGTGCAAAGGAAAAGGTTCAGTTAACACCTTGGATGAGGATAATGGTATTGCTATGACATCAACAATGGTTAAATGCTTTAAATGTGGAATGTACGGGCATTATGCAAACCAATGCCCTAAGGGAAAGTCTCATGAAGAGAATCAGTATGGTCGTATGGGAAGTATTTATGTTGATGATGATGTAGAAACTACAAATTATATGTGAGATGAAAGAAATGTTGAAGCTCGGTCAATGGTCTAAGAATGTAGTGGAATTATTATATGTTTATCATGTGTAATATTGTATAAGTAATCTCATGGAATAAGGAGACATCTAAGGATTGTTACACTGTTGTCTTTCCTTATGTTTTGAAAGTGTATGATGAATGGTACCAGTAACCATGAAAGGTTATTCAGATACTTTTGGAAAGTAGATGATAAGTGCATATTGAAAGGATAAGAAGATAATGAGATGTTTGATTGTATTCATGAGCTCATGATTGATATAAGGACTAAGTGATATGATGGTTTGAGTATATAGAATTTTGAGGATTTTGGTATGTGGAAAGTGTTAACTTTTAACTGCATTCAATTTTTCACTAAGGTTCAATGGGTATTCAAGAGAATACATGATTAAGGACTTTGAATGTTTGGAATGTGATAAAAAACATATCTTATGATATATGGGGTTCAACGATGGTATTAAATCTCTGGTAATCATTTTCACTATGTTATGAAAGTGGACTGCAGTATTATGGATAAGCCTAAAGACTAGAATGGATTATGTTGGACATAAAATAGTATTGTTTAAGGATAGAAGTTCTTTTTTCGATATTATTGATGGGATGTTATAGTAATTAAGTTTTATAAAAAGGACAACCTGCAGGACGGGCGACAACCCATCGCTTCGGACAAGGCTATGGGAATTGAACCCACAACCGAAGTGCGACTGGCCTTTATCGCCTACCACTGGCCTACAAGAAGTCCCTGTTTAGTAGAAACTAGTTTTATTATATTAAGCAGTATGATATATGAATTATAAGTCCATTTTAGGAACTATATGTGATTAATCTCACTATAGATCGACTTATGTATATAATTTTTGCTAACCTTTTGTTTGAGACAGATGGAATGACCCGTCATTCTATCACATGATCTGCTAACACTTAACGAATAACAAATTCAACTTCATTTATTTAAGAGATGAAGTGGAAATTGTTAAAGGCACGAACAACAGTGATATTGTTCCAAAATAAAGTAAGTATTTATTCTAATTCAAATTTTCAACTTTAGGGAAATGATCTTGAAAACCAAAAATGTTGTCCTAGTGATCTTATACCTGATGAATCAGATGGTACCTTATATCATCACAAATCTATGGATTTGTGATTTCTGGATTTTCCATAGCCATGTTCTCTACCACTCTCCATCAGAAAATGATGGTTAGATTTCTCTTCCATATCCATATTTTCACCTATGTGGAAACCCAGTGATTAGTTTGTTTGGGTAATCGTTACATTTCATACTTTAGTTTTTAAAGACAAGTTTTGGTATTCCTTTTTACGATGTGGGTTTCTATTAAAAAAAACTTTTGAATTGTAAACTATTTATAACCCCGATGAATTTCGAGGGCGAAATTCATTTTAAGGGGGGTAGAATGTAACAGCCCGAGATTTTATGAAAACTAATTTTTTTTTTAATTTTATTAATGTCTTGTGTTGTACGCTACACCAAAAGGATCTTGCACAACACGTATCCTTGACTTTCCTTGCATCACATGCAATCGCAACCTTCCTCGATAGCGTGTGTAGTACGCAATACCGAGTTTCACTAAACAACGATATGCTATTAAAATATTTTTAAAACTAGCCGTTATGAATAGTAATAACCACTTTTTGAAATTTTATAAATTTTATTTTTCAAAATGGACTTCATTTTTGGATTCGGAATACCGAAATTAGCCTAGGGATAAATTTTGGTATTTTTCTGAAAACTTTCAATTTTTGATGAATAGTGAAACCACTAAGTGGTAGGTTAAAAACTGAATTTTGCATAAAACATAATTTTACCGCTTCTGTGAATGGAATTTCAAAAATCCGACAGACACGGTTGATATCAGTAAGTAAAATGTGGGTCAATGTGATAAAAATAATTTTTTGGTGAATAGTAACTTTTTACTTTTTTTTCCGCTGTTAATAGTAAATAGGGTAACTAAGGGTAATATGATATTAATATTACCCTAACACATGTCCTAATTCTATTGGACAAGTGTAATTCGACCAAAAACAAACTTAGGAATAAAATATGACCATTTAGGCCCACTTGGATTAGATTAGGACATTTATTATTAATTTATTTAAAGAAGGGTTAAAATAGTTAAAATCAAAGTTTAATAAGTAAATCATTTTTAATATGGGGTTATACATAAGATAAATTATACTATAAATATTCATTAGAAATCTAAAACGATTTCCTACATAATGGTATTTTATTTATAAATTTTACACATTAAATAATTTAACTTATTTATGACACAATGATGATGCAGTAATTATCTTATTAATGAAATATTGACATAATTGATGTTATAAACACCAAAATAAATGTAATTTGAGACTTTTTATGAATTACACTAATTTTCTAGGTTAATATGATATATTAGTGTTGATTTAATCAACTTGGTTCGAACATATAATTCTGTTATGACTTTCACAAAAATCATATATCAAATAGTGTAAAAATTGACACAAAATAGTTTTTAAATCAAATATTATATTATTAATTGTTATTTTATTCCTAAAAATCTATGGTTCGGCCAAATGACTTAGATAAGGATATATATATTAATAATAAACAATTTGGGGTTCGTTTGGCATGTTATAGTAAGTGTATTAACCATATAATGTAAGAAAACAAAAAGACAAGGTAAAAGTTAAATTATTTAACTTAGAGTTAAATCTAATTGATAAGGTTAAAATAATACCCTAAACTTGTCTAAATCCTATTGGTTGATAGGATTTCGACCCATCCCCACATTATCTTCGAAATAATACCCTTTGGAACCATTATAATATTTTGAGATATTCCTAAGGTGCCCCTCTCCTCCCTTATAAAAGGACACCTCCTCCCCCTCCTCCTCACCCCAAATTTAGCACTCAAGCTCGGCCAACCCCTGCCAAAATCTCTTCTCCACTTCCCTAGAAACATCCTAGAGGTTATGGTCTTCCTCAAAGACCAATTTTAGTGCCCTAAGAGGAGGTCTCAAAGAGGCGCTTCAAAGAAGAGGTAATTACCGTTACCAATTCTTTCATCTTTATTTCTTCTTCCACTAATTCTTCTTAGGATGTTTCATTATGAAGTAATAACATCAGTATCACTCATATACTAATATGTTATTATAAGTATGAAACAACCCTATTTCACCATCTATCCATCCTACGGAAAAAGAAATCACCGCGCGTGCGTACGTACGGAAAACCGTCTCCACGCCGTGGTGTAATCTATTTTCCACCACCACCTTACATGTATGGGTATAATGGTGTAAAGAATAACTATACATAGTTATTAAAACATCATATTGATTCTGATATATTGTATAATCCACTCCAATTCAATTCAATATTTATGGAAATGATATCATCGCTCGTGCGTACGTACGGACTACCGTCTCCACGACGCGATGGGATTCATTCTCCACATTAACCATTCATGAATGATTATAAAGCATATATAATAAGTACTAATGAAATATATGACATAATAATGATACTGGATTTATGTATATTTATATTTATTCCATCTACTTAATTCCATTCAATTCAATAAGGAAACGAAAACAACGTTCATGCGTACGTACGGACTACCGTCTCCATGAACGGTGTATTTCATTCCATTATCAATATATAATATATATATATATGTATATTCTGAATTTATATTATATATAAATCATGTTTTACATTCTGGATATAAGTAATCATGATCCAAGTAATCATATTAATAATTACAAGTTAAAAACACGAACGACAAATAAGACGATTTTACCCAAAATGCTACTTTAACATGAATTTACAAAAGACCGGGTAATATAAAGCCATAAGAGAACCATATATGATATCATAACAATGAATATGATTCTGTAATAAGTCAATAACATTATGTAAATCATTATACAGGAGGTTCGGACACGTACAAAGCAAGTCGGACCTAAGGTAAGGGAAATGTCACAATCTCATTTTTATCCGAGATTTTTTATACTTTGAAATTTACTGGGGTGTATTTTATCATCCACATCCATGTTTCTTCAATATGTAATTTTATTTACATTCACCTAAAATTGTGTAAATCCTATTTTACCTTTCGGTGAGTTTTTAGTAAAAGATATGAATGGAATATTTTGTCGTTTTTCGTACGAGGTACTTTTTTGACTTTTCCGACAAAAGTACGAAGAATGTTTTTTTAACTTATACGGCATGAATGGATTTTTTCCAAGAAGATTCCTTTACAAGTATTCAAGTGTATTTTTAATCAACTTCTTTTATTTTAAAGTCTTATGACATGTTATGAAAGGAAAAAAAAAATTTTTGAAGAAGAAAAGATATTTTCCTCAAGAATGGAGTTCAAGTATTTTATCAAAATTATTTTCCATCTAAGATAATAAAAGGGTTCTGTTTTTATCCCTATTATTACATTGATTTGACTATGTTGTGATGGAATTATGTTTATGAATTCCTTTATCTTATATGAATGGTTTTATGATGTCATGTTGTTTAAGAATCCCATTTTTATTACATGGGTTATGCAATGATGTATGATTTATAACTTTGTGGCACACATAAGAAAGGATTCATTATAAGATGGGTGGGACCTATATCTCCCTCCAATGTATTGGGTAAAGATTTTATATCTCATGAGATAGACATGGCTGGAACGGTAGGTTATACCGGTTCAGTGAAACAGGACAGGAACGAGGGTTACTCGATTCAGAAAGGGACTTTGTCCACTAAGATAGTCTTGGCAATGAGTCTTGACTAACAAGAAATGATTCTCTATGATTATGTGTGTATGCCACAAAGTTTCATTTTTTTAAGTTATGATTATTGGGATTTCATTTCACTACTATGATTTATCCCATGTTATGAAATTATGCTCTCTTTTTCAGGTTAAGATTTCCAAAAGTTATGTGCTTGTGTATACGATGTGATTGATATTTATTCTGTTTACCCTTACTGAGCATTTGAGCTCACCCTTTTATGTTTTCTTTTCCCCGGGATATAAAGAAAGGTTTTAGGTAAAAAAAAAGGGAAGATCTTTATGGGAGATATTGAAGATCTTTCACCACGATTAGAAGATTACGTTCCGAGTTTCCAAAGACACTAAACTATTACGATCCTTGTGTGTGTGTTTTTGTTATGTACTAAGTGTTCCGCAAAAGTAATGTAATGTCCATGTACGTCAAGCTTCGGGTCTCTACAGTATGTATTGATGAGTTCTAATACTTAGGCCATATTCTTCATCATTAGATCTTCCATTCTGGGTAAAAAAATTACAGTAGATGTGTTCGGAAGCCATCAAACAAAGACTTGGGTGAACATAAGCCTGAATCTATGTTTTGGGAATTTTGTCGTTTCAAACGGGGGGCCTAAGTGAGAAATTTATAGTCCACTAAACACCTTGGGAGAAAAAACTAATAGGGCACGCAAGTGACATGCGGGACCAAAATGTGGCACGCAAGTGACTTGCGTGACCAGATGGAAACTTGCACCACCCATTCGTAAAGGTTTCCTTGTTCATGACTTTGTCAATTTTCGATGTTCTTAAAAGGATGAATCTCTTTGTGCATAAGGTATTCACCATTTCCATTCGTTAGAATCTGTGATGGAAAGTAGCCTCAATAACAATTCAACAAATAATTTTCCTTAAAATTCCTCAAAATAATCCAATCTATGATGGAAATCAAAAAGATAGAATGTTTTTTTCACATAGGATAACACAGTAAATCATTACATTTATCTTCAAATAACATTGACTACTCTTAATTTCTCACACTCAAAATTAATTAAACTAATCACATATTCAAATTGATAGTATAATCATTTTCATAAATAACTAAAATTTCCATATGCCCACAATAATAACATTGATTCTTATGAATGAAAGTTCAACCATTTCTCCTCAAATGAAATCCCATTGTATTCTATTTTCATTAAGAATATAGTTCTCCCAAAATAATGAACTTCTTCTAAAATTACATTTATCACTTAATCACCAAAAAATTTTCCAATACTAATGTTATCTATTTTATATAACATCAGTTCCCAAAATAAGCTAATTATTGATCCATAGAATCATTTAAATAAATAATATGTCATATAAACCATTCACTTCAGGTAGTTTAATGGTAGTTTTTAATTACAAGTCTCACTTCCACCATGGGTTTGATTCCCGCAGCTATGTCCGATGTGATGGGTTGTCACATGGTGTGCATGTTGTCATTTTTCAAAAACTATATACTTTTAAAATATTCCCAAATTATTTGATATAATCATAATAAAACATAATATATTTTAACCACATTGGTTATCTCAGAAGTTTCATTTTTCATCCCAAAAATAAAGAGCCCATAATTTTCTCAAAGGTGAATACCATTAATAATACCATTAGTCACCATAATATTCTAGATAATAAAGCCTCAAAAGGGGTATCTATAACATTGAATATATGATATAAATAAAAATTATAAACCCATAATGATGTCCCTAACCCTTAAGAAAACATTCTAATCTCAAAAGTTTTCTAACCCATCCTATCATACCAAATGTAAGTCCCCAACCTTTAATGTATTGCCCTGACCCCAGTTACCCAGAGTCAGTGCATTATTACATAACAATGGCATGATCACAAAAGATCATGTCTTTAAAGACCGATTAGTTTAGTAGCATGTGAATCACTATATACATTCATAATGTTTACATTACATCATAAAATGAAAAAATACAACAACATCTTGTCTCCATAGACAACACTCATATCCCCTTATACAATGAATTCATGTGATTCGTAAATTACTTCTTCACATACTGGGAAAAATAAAACATAGAAAGGGGTGAGATCAGATACATAATCACAGACTATCATAACCACATAGTCAAGGCCTTGTGCGAAGACTAAAAATAATATTTTGTCAATGAATTGTGCCAAGACACTAGTTTGTCTCATGATACCAACCGATGCATCGAGGAGCTATTGTGGGATCGACCTGTCACTTACAAAGACCAATGTATTCCTCATATAAACAGGTTTAAACATAACATAAACATTCCTATTAAAACTAGCATACGAAATGCCAATAATTTCTCCATAAACCATGAATGGTATAAAAATTACACATCCACAGTCAAAAATACCACAATACCTTAAATAAAATATGAATGTTTTTATCATAATACATCAACTTCAAATAACCTTGAAATCCATCAAATGATGTTGACATGGATGAAATCAAAACTGTTTGAGAGAAATATATCTTTTTTTGAAATCCATGAAAAGTCACATAGTAATAAAATAATACATTTACATTGAAAATATTATTTTAAGATTGTTAGGGATGATTCAATGATTTTATAACGTCATAAAATAGCCGCACATGCCGTATAAGTTGAAAATACATTCATACATTAATTCTGTCGAAAAGGTTAAAAAAGAACTTGTTTAGAATACAACAGAATGATTCCTTTATAAACATGTTATAAAAAGTCCAACAAGGGTATAAATGAATTTTTCCCATTGTTTATAAAATAGTACAATTGTTTTGAAATACATGTTTAAGAAACATGGATGTGGATGACAAAGAGACCCAAGTAGATAATTACTTATAAACAACCTCAGATAATGAAGAGATTGTAGAATTAACCCATACCTTGTACATTTACATGGTCGAAGGTTGGTTAAACACTTTTATAATGTTTAAATAATTATTATTAAATTATAAAATAATCATATACATTAATATGATATCATATATAATCTTTTAACATTTCTTTGTTAATAATATCTTAGTATTATCATCGTTTCAGGTGTTAACTTTCTCGTTTTCTATTATATGTTTTGTTAAATAAGCCATGTTTTTTGTGGATAGGATGTATCCTATTCGTATCCCAAATGATATCAAATCTGTAAAAATTATTTTTAATCATCAAATGAGAATTAGACTTGAATTGATATGATGGGGATTGAATCTCATCGCGTTCGTGGAGAAGGTAGTCTGTACGTACGCACGAGTGACAATATCATTAATTTGATATTAAAATAATATATAATTGGAAATAATAATTATAATATCATATTTATTATTTACATAAACTAGACATAATTTTCATACCCATCAAAATAATAATGTTTTGAATAACAAGTACACCACGACGTGGAGACAGTAAGCTGTACATACGCACGTATGGTGACATATCATTCAAAGGATGTATAGAATTATGAGTATGGTTGTACAATATTTATAATAACATCATAGTATATAGAAGATACTAGAGTTATTATTTTATAATGTAAATAACAAATAAATAAGACGTGGAAGTGTAAAGGAACTTGAAAAAGGGAGGTGAAATTATTACCTCTTCATCGGGTTCTTCAATTTGATCTGATCAAAAGGGCTCCATAGGAAGGATTTTTTTTCAATCTAAGGTCTGTAGGTTGAATTGAGGAAATTTGAGAGGATACTTGGGTAGGGTTTGGCATATCCAAAAGGCTTTGAAGGTATGAATTTGAGAGAATGGGGTGTGCCCTTTTATAAGAGGGGTGAAGGGCATCGTAGGAAAAGCTAGAATTAATAATTTATAATAAATATATTCGGTTTATAATGTCACAAAACTGATTTATTTCGATGATAAGGTGGGGATGGGTCGAAAATCACTCAACCAATAGGTTTTAGATAGGTATGGGTCACTATATTTAACCTTATCTTTTATTTTTAACTCTTACTTAATTTGTTTGACATTTACCAAGTCTCTTGGTATTATTATATTATATTGTCAATAAACATACTATAAACATCCAATAGAACACCAAATGGATTATTAATGATACACCTATCATTATATAAGTCTCTTGGTCAAAAGCTAAATTTTTAGGAATAGAATATCAATTAATAATATAATATTTTTATTAAAAACTCTTTTATGTCAATTTTGACTCTATTTGGAAATTGATTTTTTTTAAAATTATAAAAGCAATGTTACGTTAAATAAGGTTAATTAAATCAATACTAACATGTTATATTAACCATTAATATTAGTTTAATTTATATGAAGACTAAAATTTCATTTATTTTGGTATTTATAATATCAATTATTTTTAAATTTCATTAATTAGGTAATTAATGCATCATCATTATGTCATAAATATATTAAATTATTAAATGTATAAAAAATATAAATAAAATACCATTATGTATGAAATATTTTTATCCTTCCAATGAATATTTATAATCGAATTTATCTTATGTGTAACCCTATATTAAAAATGTTTTAGTTATTAAACATTGATTTTAACTCTTTTAATTGTTCTTTGAATTAAATAATAATAAATGTCCTAATCTAATCCAAGTGGACCAAATAGGTTCATATTTTATTCCCAAGGTTGTTTTTGGTCAAATTATACTTAGCCAATATAATTAGGACATGAGTTAAGGAAATAATAATATCATTTTTACCCTTAATTACCCTATTTACTTTTAACTGTGGTAAATAAAAGTAAAGAGTTACTATTAACCAAAACTTATTTCCATCCCATTGAACCAAATTTTACTTACTGATATCAACCATGTCTCTCGGATTTTTGAAATTCAATTCACATAAGTGGTAAAATTGTGTTTTATGTTAATTTTCAAATTCTCCTAGGAGGTTGGTAAAATACGGTGAAAAGTTCAATACAAATTTTATATATCTAAATTAATATAAAACTAATCCAATGAATTACATTGATATTATATAGGTATTATGTATATATTTTTATGAAAAATAAATTTAAATAAAATAAATAATTATTTAAATAAAAATTCAGTTTTAACTAAAAACATAGTGGTTTCACTATTCATCAAAAATTGTATGTTTTTAGAAAAATACCAAAAATTCACCCTAAGATAATTTTGATATTCCGAATCAAAAAAGGAAGTCCATTTTGAAATAAGAAATTTATAAAAATACAAAAATTGTGTGTTACTATTCAAAACAACAAGTTTGATTGGTTGTGGTGTGTGTTAGAACTCAAAGTTGCGTACAACACACACTACTGTAATATTCAACGAGAAGAATACCATAGAAGCTTGGGGTGTTACATTCTCCCCTCCAAATAATTTCATCCTCGAATTTTCTAGAATACTACAGCATGAAGAGACTCGGGTGGTTCTTCATAATAAGTTACTCAGGTTCCCACGTTTCCTCTTCCGTCTTATGGTTTATCCATAAAACTTTTATCAAACGATCATCCGATTTCTCAGCACTTATTCTCTTGTATCAAGAATCCTAACGGTCTCTTTGCAATAAGACAGATTGGGTTCTAGTTCTACATCCTCATAAGAGAGTACATGTGTTGGGCCAGGCATGTATTTTCTCAATAGTGATACGTGGAAAACATCCTGAACATTGGAGATATTTGGCGGCATTTTCCAAATGATAAGCTACAAACCTAATTCATTCTAGAATTTTGAAAGGACCTATATACCTAGGACTCAATTTAACTTTCTTAACGAAACGTATAACTCTCTTCCATGGAGATACATTCACGAAAACATGATCAACTACATGAAATTTCAAATCCTTCCTTCGGTTGTCAGCATAGCTCTTCTGCCTACATTGAGCTGCTTTGATGTGGATTTGGATTACCATCACCTTTTCTATCATTTCCTCCACCAGGTTTGGGATTATGAGTTATCTTTCACCAACATCATCCCAACAGGTTGGTGTGCGACATCTTTTTCCGTATAACGCTTCATACCGTGTCATCCAGATACATAAATGGAAGCTATTGTTATGGGAAAATATTACCAGAGGTAAATATTGATCCCACATACCCTGAAAGACATGTAAGCAGGATCTCAACATGTTTCCTAAGGTTTGAATAGTCTTTTCTGATTGTCCATCAGTTTGGGGGTTGTAGGAAGTGCTCAAATGAATTTCAGTATCCAAGGCCTTCTGAAGACACTTCAAAAATCATGAAGTAAAACATGGATCATGATCTGAAACAATCAATATGGGTACTCCATGATGTCTCACAACTTAATTAATATATATTATTTCTAGGCTTTCAAGGGGAATATCTTCTCTTATAGCAAGAAAATGTTCTGACGTGGTTAGATGATCAACAATTACCAATATTGCATCATTCCTTCTAGGAGTCTTTGTTAGTCCCATGACAAATTCCATCGTGATATTATTCCATTTCCACTCAGGTATGGGAAGAGGAATCATGACTCATCTAGGCTATTGCCATCCAGCTTTCACTTGTTGAAAAAAGATACATTTGGACACAAAATCAGTAGTCTCCCTCTTCATTTTGTCGCATAAAAAATGTTCATTCAAATCTC
This sequence comes from Viscum album, assembly GCA_963277665.1. Taxonomy (NCBI): domain Eukaryota; kingdom Viridiplantae; phylum Streptophyta; class Magnoliopsida; order Santalales; family Viscaceae; genus Viscum; species Viscum album. The sequence goes on from OY728131.1 coordinate 1,129,291,525, forward strand.
TATACATTTTTGTGCTCCCAGGGTCTATATAAAAATTAGAACAATGAGCATCATCCAAAAACTCCCTTTTTAGATCAAGTATATCGGGAACACAAAGTCTCTTCCCAAATTTCAAAATTCCTTCTTCATACACAATGTCACCCAATCTCCCATCATTCAAAGCATTAATCTTCTTTTGAAATTCATCGTCATCAGTCTGAGAACTCTTAATCCTTTATAGTAAAGAATGTTTGGAAACCATTTGAAAAAATATCGATGTTTCACCTTCCTTTGTTATTCCCATATCCAACATTACTAGATCCATAAAAATTGGATCCCTTCTAACTCTCATTTTGTTCAAAATTCCATGATCATTTATGCTAAAAGCATCTTCCACCTTATTTTCATTCCCCGGGTGGTAGTGTATCATGAAATCATAATCCTTGAGTAGTTCAAGCCATCTACTTTGACTCATGTTGAGTTCTTTCTGTGAGAAAATATACTTCAAACTCTTGTGATCTGTATAAATCTCAGATTTTTCACAACAGAGATAGTGTCTCCATTTATTCAAATAAATGAGTACAGAATACAACTCAAGATTATAAGTGGGATTGTTTTTCTCATGAATTTTCAGCTGTCGTGATGCATAGGCAATAACCCTATCATTATACATAAGGACACAACCATGTCATTTCTTCGATGCATCACTATAAATAACAAACCCATCATTCCCCGATGGTAGAGTCAATAAAGAAGCATTGAATAATCTTCTCTTCAGTTCTTCAAATCATTCTTCACACTATTTTTTCCAAATAAATTTAACCCCTTTACGTGTGAGCTTCGTTAATGTGTTAGCTAATGGGGAAAAATTATGGACGAAATGAGGATAATATCCTGTTAAACCAATAAAACTATGTACCTCAGTTATAATCATCGGTTCGGGCCATTCTTGGATTGCCATAGTTTTAGAAGGATCAACATAGATTCCATTCTTAGAGACAATATGTCCAAGAAAAGAAATCTCTTGAAGCCAAAATTCACACTTTCTAAACTTCCCATATAATTCATGTCTTCTAAGAGTCTTTAGACTAATGCGCAAGTGATTTTCATGATCTTCGTCGCTTTTGGAATATACCAAGATATCATTAATAAATATCACTACAAAATTATCGAGATATTCCTTGAAATCTCTGTTAATTAGATCCATGAAAATAGAGAGTGCATTAGTCAGCCCAAAAGGCATTACTCTAAACTCATAATGCCCGTTCTTGGTTCGACATTTTGTCATCGAAATGTCTTCCTTCAGCACACAAAACTGATTGTATCCAAATCGAAGGTCAATCTTTGAAATGTATTGAGCTTCATGCATTTGGTCAAATAAATCATCAATGCGAGGTAGGGGATACTTTTTCTTTATTGTTAGAGCATTGATCCCCTTGTATTCGATACATATCTTCATAGATCCATCTTTCTTTTTAAGAAAAAGAATAGGGGCTTCCCATGAAGAAGCATTAGGGAGAATAAATCCCTTATTACTCAATTCCTCCAGTTGTTTCTTCAGTTCAACTAATTCCACAATGGCCATTCTAAAATGGGTCTTCGATAGAGGCCTTGAACCAGGAATTAAATCAATAAAAAAATAAATTTTCCATTCTAGAGGAAGTACAAGTAAATCTTCAGGAAACACATCTACATATTCTTTCACAATAGGTACATCATCTATTTGAACATTCATTTCCTCACCCACAATTATTTCATTCTCTTCCTCCCCAATAATTTAATTTAGTTGAGCTACTGGTGGAGGATCTAAATAATAATTAGGTGGTGATGATTCTTCTCTAAATATAAGGTGTTCTTTATCGCCATCATCAAAATTTGTACCCTCCTTCTTCTTACAATAAATCTCGTTATCACGGTATGAAAGCCAATCCATACCGAGGATTATATCAAACTCAATCATGGGTATGATGATTAGATTATGTGATAAAGAACATTTATATGCTCTAATGGCGAATGATTCACAAAACATTGTTGCTATGATACTTCCTTTAAATTTTTTAACTAAAAACTCCCTTGATAAATAAAATTGGAAATATTTAATTTTCTTAGCAAACTGGGAAGATATGAAACAATGAGATGATCCAGAACCAAATAAAGAATTTTCTAAACTTGAGGAAACCATTAAATTACCTGCCACCAAGTCTTTCTGAGCTTCAACCTCAGCAGTAGTGATAGAATAAGCTTGGCCTTGATCCCTTGGTCTTTTCTGAGGTAATTTCCCATGACTCATAGGACGTTCATTTTCATAATGTCTCATATCCCTAAAATTATAGCATTGATCATTGGTAGCTTCCATATTTCCCTTCGAATCACGATCGTGATATCCTTTTTCACCACACTTGTAATAGACTCCCATTCCCTTCAAGCAAGCACCGGGGTGTTTCTTCCCACATTTACTGCTGGATGGATATTAAACATTTCCCTTATTCCCCTTATATCCATTCCCAATGTGATTAGAAGATCTATTCTTCTCTTTCTTTTCTATAACGTTGTAAAACCTAGAGAATTCATTTTCTGTCTAGATAGAAAATTAGACAATATATTCGTACGATGAGAAGGATTGAGATACTATTTCTCAATGGATAAATAGTTTTAACCCATCAAAGAAAAGATCAATATTACTCCTTGGGTTATGTATATAATCTGCTACATGCCTTGCTTACCTTGTAATGTTATCCTCATACACTGCAACATTCTCATCCTCCTTTTGTCTCAGACTCAGAAATTGCATTTCCATATCTGCTCTATGGTCCTTACGAAAGTATTTTTCTAGGAAAATATATTTGAACACCCTCCATTCTTTATTTGATACTTCATCATCTTCCTTTGTGTTTTAAATTAATGACCACCATTGATCAGCATCCCCAGTGAGGCAGTAAATTGCCATGAAAACATTTTCCCTTTCGCTACTCCCTGATCTGTGGAATATTTTCTCTATAGAATTTCTATATAGCTCAACTACTAGTGGATTTGTAGTCCAATTTAATGCTGGGGTTTGTTTCCTCATTAAGAGATCATACATTAACCCTCCACGCTGTAGATGAGGGTGCCCCATACGGGTAAGGTTAAATTCATAACATGAGTTAGTTGTCCCAGTATGGTGATTTGCTAATCAGCACCAGTGGCATCACCAGATCCACAATAATAATCTTGATAAAAAGGGAAATCCATACATTGAGTGTTTGTAATGATACGGTTTCCATTCTTTCTACTAGGCACCATTTCTAAAAAATTGTATACACTTGATTAGTTAATGAATCGCAATACATAAATCCAAACTTATAAAACACTTAACATAAATTGAACAGTTTATGTATATAATCCATAATCATAAAAATTGTTTTCTTTGAGGAAGTATATACTCATAAACCATTAATAATGGATTGTAAAAAAAATAAGAATTATCCTAATCAAATCCCCCCGGATTGTTGTAACCATGAGTGTTGTAAGGCCTATTGACGTGCACCAGTTCCCGTTCACGTATATCTTAAAGTGGTTTTTTCAGGGATTTCCCCTAGGTACATATATGCTAGAGCCACCCATACATGATCATATCCTGATAGGGATGTATTTCTCGGAAACTCACAAAATCTCTACAATACCAAAATTCTAGGAAGTTGTTCTATATTAATCCTCAATGTCCATCTTACGTCTATGTGCTCATTTCATAGTATATTTAAATCTATCTCCCAATGTTTGTACTAAGCTTCCTCTGTTAAAAACTGTAATGCCCTGACCCCAGTTAACCAGATTCGGTGCATTATTACATAACATTGGCATGATAAAAAAAGATCAAGTCTTAAAAGATGATAAGTTTAGTAGCCTTGGAATCACTATATACCTTCATAAAGTTTTCATTACACCATAAAATTAAAAACTACAACAACTTTTTTTCTCCATAGACCACACTCACATCCTCCCATACTATCCCTACAGGTCATTCATAAAATACTTCTTCAAATCCTATTAATAATAAAACATAGAAAGGGGTGATCTCAGATGCTCAGTAAAGATAACAATATATCAGAATCTTTCATAAATAAGCATAAACATTTAAGGCAATGTATAACTAAAAAAAAAAGCCTTTTAAACTTGAACTTCAGCATAATATGGAAAAAATAAAATGAAATAATTCCATTTACTTATTCACATGGATATTCTAATAATTGAATAATCACATACCATATCAATAAACACCTTCATAATGATGGAATTCATAATGCCAGACTATCATAACTACATATTCAAGGCCTTGTGCCAAGACTACAAATAAGATTTTTTCAAGGCCTTGTGCCATGACACTAGTTTGTCTCATTAGACCTATCGATGCATCGAGGAGCTATTTCGGGCTCCACCCATTACTTACTAAGTCCAATTCATTCCTCATATGAATATGTTTAATCATAACCTAAACATTTGTATTAAAACTAGCATATGAAATGTCAATACATTTTCCATAAACCATGAATGGTATAAAAATAACACATCCACAGTCAAACATATCATAGTAACTTAAATACAATAAGAAAGTTTTGTATCATAATATATCAACTTCAAATAAACATAAATTCCATCAACGGATGATGACATTGATGAAATCAAATCTGTTTGAGAGAGATATCTATTTTTTTTTGAAATCCTTTAAAAGACACATAATTATAAAATAAAACATTTAATTTGAAAATATTATTTTAAGCCTGTAAGGGAAGCTCCAATGATTTTATAATGGCATGAAATAGCTGCACACTCTGTATATGTTAAAAAGACATTCTTACTTTAATTTTTTCGAAAAGGTTAAAAAGGGCCTTGTTTGGAAAAAGACGGAAAGATTCCTTTATAAACATGTTATAAGAAGTCAAAAAAGGGTATAAATGACTTTAAACCATAGTTTATAAAACATTATGAATGTTTTGAAATACATTTTTATGAAACATGGATGTTGATGATAAAGAGATCCCAGTAGATAATTACGTATAAACAACCTCAAATAATGAAGAGATTGTAGAAGTAACCCCTACCTTGTACATTTCCTTGGTCGAGGGTAGGTTAACATCCTGTATAATGGGTAAATAATTATTATTAAATTATAAAATAATCATATACATTAATATGATATCATATATGATCTTTTAACATTACATTGTTAATGATATCTTAATGTTATCGTCGTTTCAGGTGTTAACTTACTTGTTTTCTTTTATATGTTTTGTTACATATGCCATGTTTTTCATTTATTGGTTGTATATTATTCATATCCATAATGGTATCAAGTCGTTAAACCATATTTTTAATCATCAAATGAGAAATATACTTGAATGGATATGATGGGGAATTAATCTCATTGCGTTCGTGGAGACGGTAGTCCATACGTACGCACGAGCGTAAATATCATTCCTTTGATATTAAAATAATATATAATTTTACATAATCATTATCATGTTTTATTTATTATTTATATCAAATACACATCATTATCATACCCATCCAAATAATAATGTTTTTAATAACAATTACAGCACGACGTGGAGATGGTAAGCCGTACGTACACACGTATGGTGACATGTCATTCAAAGGACGTATAGAATAAAGAATATGGTTGTACCATATTTATAATAACATAAAAGTAGATATAATATATTAGATTTATTAATTTATAATGGAAAAAACAAATAAATAAGAAGTGGAAGAAGAAAGTAACTTGAAAGAGGGTGGTGAAATTATTACCTCTTTTTCGGGTTCTTCCATTTGATCTGATCAAAAGGGCTCCATAGGTTGAATTTATGATCAAAATGTGGCCTCTATGATGAAGTGAGATAATTTTAGAGAATATTTGGGTAGTGGTTGGCCGACACAAAAGGCTTTGAAGATATGAATTTGAGAGAAGAGGGGGGGTGCCCTTTTATAAGAGGGGTGAGGGGCACCTTAGGAAAAGATAGAATTATTAATTTATAATAAATTCATATTCGGTTTATATTGGCTCCAAAAATATTTATTTTGAGTAAAAGAAGGGTATGTGTCGAAAAACACTCAACCAATAGGTTTTAGATAGGTTTGGGTCACTATATTAACCTTATCTTTCAGTTTTAACTCTTAGTAAATTAGTTTGACATTTACCATGTCTCTTGGTATTTTTATATTATATGGTTAATAAACATACTATAAACATCTAAGAGAACCCCAAGTGGTTCATTAATGATTCACCTATCATTATATTAGTCTATTGGCAAACACATAGATTTTTAGGAACAGAATAACAATTAATAATATAATATTCGCTTTAAAAACTCTTTTTTGTCAATTTTGACACTATTTGGAAATTGATTTTTTTGAAAATAATAACTGCATTATTAATTTAAATAAAGTTATCTAAATCGGTCCTAACATGTCATATTATCCAATAAAATTATATTCATTTATAAAAAATCTCAAATTACATTTATTTGGGTATTTATAATATATATTATTTTAATATTTCATTAATTAGGTAATAAATGCATCACCATTGTGTCACAAAAAAATTAAATTATTAAATGTATAAAAAATATAAATAAAATACCATTATGTAGGTAATATTCTTATCTTTCTAATTAATATTTTTAGTTGAATTTATCTTATGTATACCCCTATATTAAAAAGGTTTTAGTTATTAAACATTGATTTTAACTCTTTTAACTCTTCTTTGAATTAAAAAATAATAAATGTCCTTGTCCAATCCAAGATGACCATAGAGGTTCATATTTTATTCCTATGGTTTTTTTGGGTCTAATTATACTTATCCAATAGATTTAAGACACGTGTTAGGGTAATAATAATATCATTTTTACCCTTAATTACCCTATTTACTTATAACTATGGTAAAGAAAATTTAAAAGATACTATTCACCAAAAATTATTTTCATCTCATTGAACCTCATTTTACGTACTGATATCAACCTTGTCTCTCAGATTTTTTAAATACAATTAACATATGCAATAAAATTTTGTTTTATATGAATTTATAAATTCTCCTCGAAGATGGGTAAAATACTGTGACATGTTCAATAAAACTTTTATATATTTAAATTAATATAAAATGACTCCAATGAATTACATTGAACTCATATAGGTATTATGTATCTATTTTCACCTTAAATAAATTTAAATAAAATTTCTATTTATTTAAATAAAATGTCGGTTTAAACTAATAACTCAGTGTTTATCACTATTAATTAAAAATTGTAAGTTTTAGAAAAATACAGAAAATTCACCCTAGGATAATTTCGATATTACTAATACAAAAATGAATTCCATATGAAATATAAAATTTATAAAATTTCAAAAGGTTGGTATTACTATTAATAATGGATAGTTTGATTGTTTGGGGTGTGTGTTAGAACTAGAAGATCACATGCTACTGTATTATTCAAAGAGAAGCATACCGTGGAAGCTTGGGGTGTTACATTTATAATTAATTAATCATGAGTTATGTTAAGAATTCACATTGAGGGCATTTTCATGTTTTTATTTTTATGGAATTATTCCATAATTTGTACATTAAATCTAAAATATTACTAGTTAGAAACTTCTACTTGATGAAATTTTCTTTCACAATAATAAAACTACATAAAAAATAGAATTATTTTCTAGATAAAAAGCTTCTTCAATTATTTCTTTCTATAATCCATACATACTCCATATGAAAAAAATTTAAAAATATGGGATGAGCTTAAGAATCTCAGCATGTGACATAAAAAAATAGAAACCATTATATTATTTAAAACTAGATAACACATTTAATATACTTTGAGCAGATGAAACAAACCATTTTCACATTAATATCACTCATACTTTATTCTTAATGAAAAACACCAAATCCAATATACATAAATAAAATTTTTTGGTGACTTATAGAATCATGTACATAAAACCCTTTAAAAAATAATCCAATTGGAATAACAATATGGATGAATTCAAAATTGGATTTCAATAATTGGGATCCCCATTCATATAAGCTATATTAGGCTCACCCATGACCTATAATGGTGCTCCATGATTCATATAAGCTATTTCAGGCTCACCTATGAGGTATAATGGGGGTTGAAACTTCATATAAGCTATATCGGGCTTACCCATGAGCTATAATGGTGATCAACCCTTTTTAAAAGCTATAGTTGGATCGCCCATTTCATATAATGTTCATATACCATTTCATGATTAAAACACGCTCTTTAGAAAACCCTTCCCAAATAAAAAACAATTCCATATAAACATAAATATTTCATTTAAAAAACAATTTTTAAATACAAATATACCTTACTAATGTTATCATGTATATTTTTTCCTTTTAGAAGAAATTAAGTCTTATAGATGAATCAGAATATCAAATAATGGTTATAGTGCCAGATAAGACATTGTCGTCGTATATATTAAAAAACATTCATTTTTCTATTCTGTAAAGAAATTAAAATAATTCATATAAAATGTTACAATTAGAATACATAGAATGATATTAAATATAGACATAAAATTTTCAATATATTCATTTTAAAAACATTTTAATAAATATGTAATTTAATATCACGAAGAAAAACATTTGATAATTAAATAATTAAACAGTCAAGGTGGCCCGTATAACTTTGAGACTTTAAATATAAATTTACATGAGTCAAAAAAATAAAAATAGTATTGATAAAATATTTATAGTAAATTTCATAGATGTTGTGTATACACCTTATATGTTAATAATGGTGCATATTATTAAGGAATGCCTTAATGAAAGTAGATTGAGATGAAGTCCGTTACCATTAGTATGACAAGTATTGTTCATTAATTATCTTCCTGAATAATAAAAATAGGTAAATTTATACTTTATATAGAAACATTTTAACTATTATTATTGATTTTATATTACATATTACCATTTTAATGAAATTATTTAACAGTTTGAGTTCATATCAGACGTTTTGTCGATGTTTATTAACTGAGTAAAAATTAACTTGTTTTGATGAAAATTATCCATGTTGTCATACATCCACTATCTCCAGAATATTACATATGATTTAAATATCATATATATTCAGTACATGTGTATTTATTGTAGTCTTTAACATTTTGAGATAAGAAATTTATTGCACCGTTCATGGAGACGGTAGGTCATACAGACGCATGGATGCAACTTTCATTTCTTTTTCACATTAAATGAATGAAAAATTAATAGTACATAATTATATTATAATTAATATATAATAAATATAGTACATATGTTATATAAATTCACTAACACCATCCATTATACATTCCATGTATGGAATGAATGTGTCCTATCACTTTTTAGGGGCATTAGTCAACACTTCCTCAAAAAATATTATCGCATTTAGACATTCTGGAATGTATAGAAGTATGTTTGAAATATTATTTAGAGAATAATATAGATATTATACATATAATATATATAATATATAAATATAGTTCCATAATAATGAACACCATTAGAGAGTGGGGTGGATATGGAAAATAACTGAATGATGCTTGAGAGGAGACGATAACTCTAAATCGAGTAACTCATATTGATTGGAGCCAAAAGGAATTCTAGAATTTACATCTTCAAAATGTAAGGCTTAAAAAAGTATGGGAAATATTTTTGGTGTTTATTAGAGTACCATTTGGTCGATCCAAGGGGATTGATAGGTGTGGGTAACTAGGTATCCATGGTGGCCTTTTGTAAGAGGGAAGAGGGGCACATTAGGAATGTCTTGAATTATTATTTTATTATAAATCGATATTCCAATTATAATAGTTCCAAAGTGATAATGATAGAGTATAATAAGATTATGGGTATAAATCAACTCAAACAATAATTTTTTTACAAGTTTAGGTCACAAAAATAACCTTATCTTATAGCTTTTACAGTTAGTTAAAAACATTAACTCTTACCAGGTATTCTTGTATTATTATATTATATAGTTACTATAGTTACTATAAATGACATGAAAACCACATGTGGATCATTAATGACATTTTTCACGTTATATAAGTCATTAGGACAAATCATAAATTTTTTAGACTATTATATAATTTAATATAATAGTATTTGTATTAAATTCTCATTTATTTCAAATTTTAAAATATTTAGTGATTTATATTTGATAAAAACATATAAACATGATTGATTTAAAAAAATGAATTTATTTATCCCTGAATTGTCAATATCTAAAAAAATTTGGATGGCACCAAAAATTTTCAAATTCACTTTTTTTAATATTTATAATATCATATAATTGAATATTTCATTAATAAGTTAATCTCTACATCAACATTTTTTTATAAATATATTAATTTATTTAAGGTCGCAAAATTATAAATACAAACCCAGGATATAGGTTTGATTTCTATTTTTTTATTAATACTTATATTACAATATATAATTTATATTAACAAATTTAAAAGTGTTTTAGTTTGGTGATAAATGTTTCTCTTAAATTTCCCTTTTATTTTAAGAAAATATTATAAAAGTTCATTATCACACCATTTTTGACCCAACTGTCCTAAAATAGACCTAGTGATTCTCATGGTCAGACATATCAAATCAAATAGAATTTGGACGTGTGTTAGGATTGTTTTATATTATTATAATATTATTTTCACCCTTATTTAACTGATTTACATTTTAACCAAGGTAAATAATTATAAGTAATGATGTTAATATTCATAATGTCAAAGAAAACATTATATACATATTAAAAAATGTAGAAGATATGATTAAAATTGTCACGAACCAACCCAGGTCGACCATGATCCAGTCACCTGAGCTAGTCCGTGACATGGCCCGAGAGGCGTTCTCGATCCTCTCGGGCTGGCGACAAGCACCAGGGCCTCAACAGGGGATGTGGGAATGATTTCTCCCAATAAAAATAATTAAAGAAGTATAAATATTACACGACAACACAGAATAAATAAACCAAATAAAATTACTAAACACGAACAAAAGAAAATTTAAAACTAACCAAACTCGACATCTGAACTATCTCCATGTTACCCCACGAGCCACTCTCTGACTAAACGATAGAGCGTCACCCAAGGTGAGCACACCCAAGATGGAGCCTACACAAACTCAAAAAACATAACTAAACTATAGGTTTGAGTATTATAACTCAGTAGGCTTTCCTGATATCTATTCCCGATGCACTACCATCAAAATTTAGAAACATCGATTCTAAGTTTGAACTACAATATAAAAAAGTATGTATTTCAATAATTATTACATTAAAAAATGTACAAATCATTTCACATAGTCATTTGAAAAAACATAAGAAAAGAATATGGAACACATTTTCTTTTTGAAAACATTGTCATAGGAGTTAGGAAAACCAAAATATCACTTTTCATGAAACACACCACACAAGGTTACCAAGGCAGAGAATGACAAGGCAATGTAAATGTCTCAGCCATAGTTCATTAGTTAAAGTCACTAGACACAGGCGAACCTGAGATATCCTAAATAATATAGATTACACTAATACCTGCGACCCCATCTATAGTAACATGCCACTAACGATGAAATCTAATGATCCAAAATACTCATCCATCTTTTCTCAGGCATCCTGAGGGAAAATATCTGAGAATTAAACCCAAACATATCTGCCTACTATTGACCAATATTCAGTACCATAACCTACCGTTGCAGTACTCATCTCAGAAAAATCACTCAATATGTCAGGTTTGCATGTCGCAAGTATATATAAAAAAAGGTGAGTCAATAGATGTTGTTGAGCATAAAATAACAATCTATAATTATAAAAATATTTCACATTTTCAAGGAATGTGTAAACACATCATTTACCACACCCAAACATTGATAAAGTGATTTTAATATATCTAGGCTACAAACTGAAGACCCGAACATTTTTAATAAAATACCAAAACATGCTAAAACATAATACACAATTTTGTAAAAGCCAATGAACATGGAAAACCACAAAAATAACTGAAAACATTGTTCTACACACTGCTGATACATTTATAAACTCTAAAAATACATTTCACATCCCACATTACTCCGAAAATCCAAACGGGCATTTTATAATGAAAACAAGGCATGCATTGATGAATAAATCAATTTTAGTTTAACACACACCAAATTATAATCCCCAAAATCTATTATTTCACAAGAAACACGTTTATTATCAAAGCCAAACCTCTTAGTAAAATCAATAAAAATACCCCAAAACCTAATTTCACATGTAGCTTATACTTTATCAAAAACAAAAAAATCATTTTATATCACTTTTGAATCCTAAAATCCAACCTAGAACCATTCTGAAAACCAACCATGAAATTCTTAGAAAACAATTTCAGTAGAAAATAACAAATTCATAAAACACACATTTCAAATGTGAGGAACTTATTTAAAATTCCATTTCAGGATCTAAAACTAAAGAACCAGCTGAGGATCAAACGAAACATTTAATTGATGAAAATAGTGTGGAAAACTATAATTGGACGATGCTATTTCCATGACACAAGGCCATAACTACCCATTCTTCAAAGAAAAGGATTAAATTAATTGTTACACAATGAAAAATTAACACCTAGACAAAAATATAAATAGAATAAATTGGTGAACCCAAAATTATAATGTAAAGTGAAATAGGACTGTACAATGATTATGCGCTATTTCACTAAAAAAAAGAAAAAACCAAGAAACATGATTAAAACAACTCTTGCACACAAAATGAATTTGAACCAGATATTGAAATTAGGACATATTAAATATATAAGGTGTGGAAATCATAATATTAATGATTCCTAATTATAAAAAATAGTGCAAGAGAATCATACCTTGAATTCATTGTGTGACGACAATGCAATTTTGGGAGAAAGGCTCGACGACAAAGCACACTCAGAAACACCCTGCTCGGGTCCCAAGAATCCAAAACCCTTAATCAACAAAACCCATAATCCAGCAACAGTAAAAATAATAATAACAATAATAATAATAAGGAAAAATTGTAAGAAACAAATCGAATAATAATCATGTGGATAAACCTTTGTTTACCAGTTCGGTGGGGGCTATGCGCTGTACCAGGAGGAGGTCAGAGTTGAGAAAGAGTACTAGTGGGAAAGAGGGAGAGGTGCTGGGTCTGAGGGCTACTACTGTTCGTTGATATGGAAGGTGATTTTGAAGGATCTATTATGTGTGTGGGAAAATAGGAAGTTCTGGTTAATGGAGGTGGTCAGACAGTCCCACGATGCTATTCATGAGCACAAGAAAGGGGACGAATCTATGTAGTTCTGATAGAAGCTGGAGTGGTGAGGTTGTGTTTCTGAGCAAGAACGATGGCTGGGACGCACCTGGTTTTATTTGGAGGAGCTGCAAAATATAGATGAAGGTCTAGGGAAAAGTAGCAGGTGGGAATGAGAGGCCGAGGGGGATCAGAAGAACGACACGCTACAGGGAGGGAGGCCAGTGGGTGGCCTGTTCGTACGCAAATTAATGTTTTTTGAAATTTAAAAATCATTTATTTTCATTTTCTGAGAATGGGAGGTCATGCCGCTACCCGGTCGGAGCTGAACAGGGTTTCTTAAATGCCCTCACATCCTGATCCCAACAACGTCGAACATAAAACGTGCATTTTTCTTAACACGAACACCAAACATCATCTGAGACTCACCCCAAACCACAACAAAAATATAAAAAGGCCAGAAAATTATTAAAATATAATGATAACATCAGTCAGGGTGTGACAATTATCCCCACCATTACACTTTCCACCCCAAAAGCCCCAACACTGTCCAGTCGATCAATCAACACATAAGTATTCAACAAAAACATGATCTAAAATTTTAATAAAAGGTCATTCCATTGTCCACCTACATGACTCAACATCATTTCCCAAAAGAAATAACCAGTGGAGGGGAGGTGTGAACAGAATCCCCACCATAAGAACTCAACTAACATCCGATAATGACTTAATAGAAAACTCAAAGAGAAAGTGGGTCTCCCCATTATAAAGAACCAACCTACTAATGAAGAAACAGAAATCCAACATAGACCTACACCAGTCCTTGATCAATCTAGAAAGAGCACAACAATGAAATTTAAACAACTCACTCTCATCCGAATGGGATAAGATCTGAATCAAAAACTCAATACGAACCAAAAAACCTATCCCCATGGGCGAGGAGGGAGGACCCAAGGACTGGATCAATGAAACTACGACAGACAACTACACATAACTCTGCAATTCGGGATGGAAACAAACCATAGACGCAACCGATTCACATTGACGGTCCACGCATGGCCAATAATCGAAGATTGTCAGCCAAAAAATGCACTATTACTAGAATTTCATGAGGGATAAGTCTGTCACACCATTTTTGTGATAACAAATAATTTACAACGATTATGAAACCACAAAAAATTCTAAAACTATCTCACTGTGACGATAGAGGCATGACCATAACCAGTCTCCTTAGAAATCCTTGAGGTTCCTGACTATGCACTGGCTTCACTCTGAGGCCCTTTGGCTTGAGATCTGCTTGATGATGCATCTTCTGCCTCATAGTTAGGTTATGATAATCCCAATAAGAAACATTCATATATTTATTTGACAAAAGTAAGGTAAAGATTTTAAAATAAAAATAATATTGGTATTGAACACCAGAGTTAATCAAAAGACCCACGACATCCCATACATGTAAAAATCCAAAACACCATCAATACACTGTAACACTACGAGATCCCTTACACTGAAAGGAAAGTTAATCATGAAACATTGATAAAAAACCCAACAACACATCACTTATGAGAACATATTCCATAATTCTTTCCAGAAATCCCTGACAGAATCATCGCAAGTGACCTAAGAATCCACATGTCTGGTGGGGTTTCAGAGCACTTGGACAGACAGCTTCTTGTGACCCACCTGTCTACACTGATAACATAGGAGGATCTCTTGCTCTGGAGAGGTTTATGAAAGATCGTGAAGCATTTTGATTCAATGCCTTGATCCATCCACATACATTGGCTTACTCATCTCTATTATAGAATCTTTACCACTGCTCCTAGGGATCGAAAGAGAGAGGATTATTTCGAGCACTCCTTCCATCGCGAATTCGACATGAAAATATTGTATCTCCACATCGGCAAAAGAAGTTATGTCTGTCTCTGACACATTTGACTATAGATCATGGCTGAGACTCTCCTCGAAGCGTCGAGACATCATGGGGACATCTATGAATTATGTAGAATCATAAGGGACCATCTCCACAATGAGCGGGAAATATTATAATACAGATCTATCACCCTACTGCAAACAACACATCTTTATCACCTTTCTCACCTTTTTTCCTCTGAGAAATACAGATGAATGAACAAAGCCTTGAAAAAATCCAATGTAATCTCTTGACGAGGCTTGTTACAAGACACTAACTTTCACCACATCCAAGGAATCCCTTCATGCATGAAGGTTAAAATAATGACCTTCAATGACTCAAGAAACTCAATGAGGTTAAAGTTCTTTCAATCTTCCATGTCCACTCCTCCACTGCGGAAGGGTATTCATGACCATAAAACAGAGGTGGATCTAAATTCTGAAACTCAAGCATGAAATAATTAGGTTGACCAACTGTACTACGATCACCCATCGAAGATTGAAGGGTAATGTCGCAGGACAAAAAAGAGTCAAGAACCCAATCAAGGAAAACTAAATAAATTAAAATCTGCATAAACCAACACCGGATATATGAATGGAACTTAACACAAGAATACTAGGCATTATAAAATCAAAACATTTCTTTCGAAAACATCATTAATTTAAAATGAGCATGTTGGGTTAAACCCTCATCATTAATATTCTTTAAAGTCTCACTCACATGCATGCATCCATGCCACCCCGGGCATCTGTCCACCATAATAGAAATCCACCAAAATTTCTAAGATACCATTATGCATGTGAGAACCCATAGGAACACCAAGGCCAAAACAAAGAAACTTCATTTTCCAAAAACAAACCATTCATAAAACTTCTTTTAAAACAATCCACAAATAAAACATGTCATATCAAACAACCATTTTTTATCAAAACCCCTTTTTTGTCGAATTCGAACCACTCCTAGATGCCATAGGAGACCTAAAACATCTCCAGAAGAGAACTACTATCGGTAAGCAACTTGACCATATGGTTGGAGGCCATATGTCAATCTCGTCACTAACATAGACAGTCTTTTGGAACATGCACCTTGGTCCACATGGCTTGCCAGGCCATGTGGCTTTGGACTATTAGCCCAACTCCCTTTGTCATATCACAATAAAATAACTCTCCATAAAATCCCAAAGAAACTAATTAAACCGAACATCCAATGGGAACCTGAGGATCAGAACTATCAAGAGTTCACAATGCTCTTCCCGAACCTACCCCTCGTGTCCCAACAATCCTACTCCATATACCTTGATGTACCAAATAACAAAGGGCAATCTGAAAAGCGAGGTCCGAAAAGATATAACCCCCTTTGATACCAATTATTCACGAACCAACCAAGGTCAACCCTGAAATGGTCACACAATCCGATCCGTGAAATGGCCCAAGAGGAATTCTTGAGCCTCTCGGGCTGTCAACAAGTTTCAGGGCATCAATAGAGGCAATGGGAACAATTTCCACCATTAAAAATAAATTTAGTAACAGAAATATTACAGAGCAATGTAGAATAAATAAACCAAATAAAACAACTAAAAATGAAAAAAAAAATTAAAACAAAACAAACTCGACGTCCAAACTAACTCTTTGTCACCCCACGGGACACTCTCCAACTCTAAGATAGAGCATCGCCCATGGAGAGTGCACCCAAGCTAGAGCATACAAAAACACTAAAAACAGAAGAGTACTGTAGGCAGGTGTATTGAATCTCTGTATGCTAGCCCAATATCTATTCCCAATACACTATTATTAAAATTAAGAAACATCAATTATAGGTTTGAACTAAAAAATATTAAAGTATGAATTTTAATAATTGTTACTTGAAAACAAAGCACAAACCATTGACCCTAGTAATTTGAAATACCAGAACAAGAGAGTTTGGAAAACATTTTCTTATTGAAAATATTATCGAAGGAGTTAAGAAATTCAAAATGTCACTTTTCATAAAAAACACCACATAAGGGTACCAAGGAAGATAAAGCAAGGGAAATGTAAATATTTCAGCAATAGTTAATTAACAAAAAGTCACTAGACATAGGCTAAACCAAGGGATCGAGAATAATCCAAAACACACTAATACCTAAACCCCATAAATAGTAGTATGCCATATACGATGAAATATAATGCTCCAAAACGCTCGACCATCCATTCTTAGGCAGCCCGAGGGATAATCTCATAGAAATAAACCCCAAAATATCCACATTCTATGGGCCACTGGTCAGTACCGTAAACTAACAGTGTTGTAGTCGTCTCAGAAAAATCACAGAATATGTCAGGTTTATATGTCACAGATACATATAAAAAATGGTGAGTCAACAGATGTCGTTGAGCATCAAATCACAATCTATACATATAAAAATAAAACACATTTCAAAGAATTTTTAAAAACATAATTTATCACACACAAACATTTAAATAATATTTTTAATATATTTAGGCTACTAAATCAAGACCTGGTTATTTTTAATAAAATTCCAAAACATTCTAAAACACAATACACACTTTTTTAAAAGCCAAACCAGTTGTAAAACCACAGAAATAACCGAAAACATTGTTCTGAATGCTGCTGATACATTTATAAACTCCAAAAATTTATTTTAGATCACACTTTACTCTAAATAGCCAAACAAACATTTTATAAAGAAAACAAGTCATGCATTGTTGAATAAAACCATTTCAATTTAACACTCACCAAATTATCAACACTAAAATCCATTATTTCACAAGAAACACATTTATTATGAATTCAAATCCACTTTGGAAATCCAAAAAAACCTCAAAACATAATTTCTCAATCATCGAATACTTTAAAAAAAATTTATATTACTATTGAGAACTAAAATCGAACCGGGAACCATTCTGAAATCCAAACATGAAATGCTTAGAAAACTTTTTTAGTAGACACTCACAATGTAAAAAAACACCCATTTCACATGTTAGGAACTTAATTAAAACTCCTTGACATGTTCTAAAACTCAAGAATCTGGTGTTGAACAAATGATACATTTAATTAAATAAACCATCGTGGAAAACTATAACTGGACGACACCATTTCCATGAAATAAGTCAATAAGTACCCATTATTCAAACAAAATGAGTCAATCAAATGTTTCACAATGAAAAACTAACAAATAGGCAAATAGATACCAAGAATAAATGGGTCAACCCAAAATTATAATGTCAAGCACTATAGGACCGTACAATCAGTGTGCGTTATTTCACAAAAACGAAAAAAGAACCCCCAAAATATGCTTAAAACAACGATTGTAAACAAAATCAATATGAACTGGAGATTGAAATTAGCACATATTAATCATATAAGGTGCGGAAATCATTAAAATTAATGATTTTAAATATTTAAAAAATAGTTCATGGGAATCCTACGTCGAAATCAATGTGAGTTGACAATGAAATTTTTGGATAATGTTGTGAAGACAACGCTTACTTGGAAATGCCATACTCCGGTCCTAGAAATCGGAAAACTACCAAAATAAACCCTTAATCAAAAAACCCATAATCCAACAATAGTAATAATAATAATAATAATAATAAAGGAAAATTGGAGTAAACAAATGGAATAATAATTAGATGGATAAACTGTGGTTTCCCGGTTGAGTAGGGGCTAAGAGCTACACTAGGAGGAGGTCGGAGGTGGGAAGGAGCATCGGTGGGATGGAGGGAGAAGTTCTAGGTCAAAGGGAAGCGACTATGTATTGAGAGGGAAGGTGATAGGGCTGGATCTATTATATGTGATGGAAAAGAGGCATTTCTAGTTAAGGGAGGTGGCTGGGAGGTCATGCGGTGCTATTCTCGAGTGTGGCATAGGGGAAGAAGTACTGGGGTACTTGAAGAAGTTGGAGCAGAGGAGTTGCGCTACTGAAAAGGGAGGATATATAGAACGCACCTGAAGTACTGAGGAGGAGCTTCTAAATACGGAGGAAAGGCTGGGTCATAAGAGAGCGTGTGCAAGGGAGGCCAAGGGGGGCCAGAAGCTCTACATGCTACATAGAGGGAGGTCGGCGGCTGGACTATCTGTACGCAGCAATGGAGGGTCGAGATTGGGCTGAGTTGTGAGCAGTAGGAGGTGGCTATGCCTTTGGGAGCAGGAGTGGTATCGGGGAGGCACAACGAAGCGGAGCGTCGACTGAGTAATGCGCCACACAGAGGGGGGGAAAGCGGGTTAGCGTGGAAGAGGGAGAGGGATGGGTTTGCAAAAAAACACTAAAAAAAGATTAAATAATAATAACAATAATAATAATTCTAATAATAATAATAATAATAAAACAAATAAAAACAACTAAAACATTATATATATATGTATTTACATATTTTTTAGACATCGTATTACTAAATAGTCCTAAATCTATTAAAAATAATAAAATGAAAAATAATTATTATTATTTGGACACAAATAATAGTGGTAAAAATAGTAATAATAATAATTGTAATATAGATTAATTTTAATAATTAATTCATGATGATCAAAATTAAGATTATAAAATTAATAATTTCATTTTAATAATCATAAAAATCATAGAAATAAAAATTTTAAAAGGTGAAATTAATGTTTTTTCTAATTTAAAAATCATGTATTTTCATTTTCAAAGAGTGGGAGGTCACGCCACTACCTAGGCGGAGTTGCAAATGGTTTCCGAAATTCACTCCACTCGTGCACCAAACAACGCCGAACATAAAACACACATTTTTTTAACACGAACTCAAAACTTCATTCAATACTCACCCCGGAACGCAACAAAAATATATATAGGGAAAAAATAATTAAAATAAAATGATAAAATGGGTTGGGGTTTGAAAAAAAAATATGGAGTATATTTTACTAGATTAAAAGCAAATAATTTTCTGTAATTAATTTAAAATTAATTTTGGTTGTCAAAACCAGAAAGATGGTTTTTAAGAAGGAAAAAAATCGAAAGATTGACATGTCATTATTCGCAATATGAATGTGAGATTCCTTCAAATGACTATCATTAGATTAAATGATAAAAACCTAATCCAATTACACTTTAAATCCCATTAAAAAACAATTTAACTACATAAATAAAATAGAATAAAAAAATTAATTAAAATACAGTGTTTGTTACTATTCAAAAAATAGGAATTATATCAAAAAAACAAAAATTTCAACCTAATTAAATTTTTATGCCCCGATTCTAGAAAAGATGAATATTTTATCAAATATAACATATTAATGTGATAAAAAATATTTTGAAAAATGTTTCTCCATCAAAAGACACTAAAACGTCCTTTTATAAATTATTTGAAAATTTTATGCTTAAAATTGGATTGATTATAATTTTAAGCCGCTATATTTTTTTGGATAAATGAAAAAAAATTAAAAAATATATTTAAAATCAGAATATTTTTAAATATTTTTATTCCCACAAATACAACAGCTAGGCTTTACCAACAATTTAAAATAATAATTTTATTGTTGTATTATTTTTCTATATAACACAATGTTGTGTGCAACACGTGATTTTGGTGAAACCCATTGTTTCATGTTAGGTAAGCTATCATACAAAGTGTCCCCATTAATAAAAAATTCACAAAAAATTCATAAAAAATTTTATGATATGAAAATGTATTATTCTATAAATACATAGGATGTTAGAGACCATGTATCTATATTTATATTATTAACTTGGTTTAATTTCAAATTTACTTGTTAATTATATTTTAATTGGAAATATATATTATATATATTTAATATTTCAAATTGAACTATAATACATGATGTTATTTCATGTGACATTTTAAGGGGAGTTATCTTCTTATTTCATTATGTGTAGAAATCATTATCACTATGTGTAATATGATTATATTCTTATTATACAAAATATTTTTGTTATTTTACACACCCGTCATGTATGTCAATGACTAGATGAGTGGCCTAGTTTAGGGTTTTATTGGAATATATAGTAATTTTTTTTTCAAATTACCCTAAATTATTTTCATTTTTATAAAATATATATTTTTTCAATATCATAACATTATTGGTTTGTGTTGGAAGAGAACTTCATAATCATAGTCACTCTAAACCTTGATATTCCCTAGAATACTAGGATATTCATAATAATTGTTTACTTTTATTTGTTTATTCACTGATTTCTGTAGTTTATATTTGAGTTATTTCAGAGAATATTAACAATTTTGGGGTGATTGGGTTGATTTATATGTTATGGTTATTTCAGGGTTTGATTAAAAGGTGGTTCAGGGTTACCCCACATAATTTACATAAACCTCTATAAACCCATTAAATGGTTTTTTTATCTTATACAAAAATTAAAACTGTTCCCCATGGGCAACCCAAATGCTTGGCTATCATTCCTAGTAATCATCCATATTTGTGTTCTTATATATATCATTTTTATTTTAAACTACATTTGGTGGACTTTTTATTTTAAATTTTTAAGAAAAATTATGATTTTACAACTAAATAATGTCATTTTACATGGCATAGAAGGGAATTTAAAAATTAGACATGGATTTTTTAGATTATAATTTTTAAATTTTAAATTTTTTTGAATTTATTTGATAAATACAATTAAAAAATTAATAGTGATTTTATATAAAATTTGTGAATAAAGGTTTTAAAAAACTAATAAAATGTATTTTATGGAAAAAATTATGATTAAAAATTTGAAATTAGTGATTTGTTAAGGTTTAAACATATATTTATTTTCTTATTAATTGTTTATAACTCAAAAAATAGGATGTGTAATATTCTTGAAATATTGTTTTTATTTTAATTTTAATTGGGATTTTAATAATTGATTTTTAAATGAAAAACTAATGTAAATATGGATTTTTGAATCTTAAAGGAGTTCATTGGTATAAAATATGATGAACTAAAATTATTTTAAGTGTCCTACTAAGGAAAATGTTAATTCCTAATAATATCTTTATAATGTATCTCTTTTTCTTGAACTATAATGTAATGGTGAAAATGTGTTCTCGTGTATTTTTATGACTAATAATTATTTATCTAATTTGTTTATTTTAGTTGGGATTTATGTTTAATTAGGAAAAATTTATATGAATATAATTTAATGTTCATGTGTATCTTTTTTATTTTTGTTATAACACCAAAAAATGGTTATGAGAGATTATATATTGACTATGAATCATGGGGTCCCATTTAGAATTTAAAATCCTAGAATTTGAGTCTTTTATTCCCAATGACTTATTCGAAATATACTCAATGTGGAGTTGTAGGTCAAAATTTTTTTAACATTCATAATGAATAAGTATATGTTTTTATATTCTTTTGGATAACCTGTTACCTTTACCTCTAATGCCATAATCCCAAAAATTTTAAATTATATCAAATTTTAAATTTGTGTCATGGATAGACATCAATGATGGTTTATTGGAAAGAATCGGATAAGTATATCAGTTTTTAATTGAGATTTCCATTTATTTTCTACATTTTTTCATCCACCTACTGTATTTGTTCCATATATTTTATATCATTCCATTAATTATTCTTATTTTGGGAAGGAAATGTTGGTTCCATGAGATAATTTTTATGTTAGTAGTTAGAAATCTATTTAATTAGCACCAATTTATATCCATATTATGCCTCCTATTAATTCTATTAGGATTCCCTTGTACTTCATATCTTTAGTTTTAGAAAATTTATTATGTGGTTTGGATTAAAACTATATGTTTGTGATTTTAGTACTAATTTTTTTCCAAATCAAATGTTTTATATCTATCCTTTTCATAGATTTAAGTTTATAAAATATATTTGGATTCATGGGTGTGATCCAACTAACTTCTTTACATTTTGTGTCAATTGTTTTATGAACCACAATGAACTATATATATTATATTTCACCAAGAAAACAAATCTTGGGAGAGGTGAAAAGTCATTTTGTATTGTGGGGGATTTATTGAGGTAAACTTTTATGGTTTCTAAATTAATATATGGTATTTTATTATATAATTGGTCTATCTCCAAGATAAACATGAGAACATGATGTTTGGGGTTCATATCAAAAAGTGTTATCTTCTTTAGTCATTTATTCATAAATTGAATTTTGGGGTATGTTGAACATCGAGGGAGAAGAAATGATTGAGTAATTTTTTAAATATGGTTGGGATACTATTATATATGAACTTATTTATTTTAAATTAATTATATAATTTTCATATTATGTTCTCTATTTTCCACCACCCATCAATATCCAATTAGGAGTTTTAGACTTATAGAACCATTGAATTTTCTAATCTGATTTTGTGGTACATTGTTTGAGCATTGATAATCACTTTCTGTTGATGTAAACTTATTCCTTAGTATTTTAATTATTTATTTATCCTTTAGTGTTTATATCAACATTCATCACCTAGATGGAATATCAATATGTGAAAATATTATGGTAATAATGTGTAATGATGTAGAGGATCCTCATACACAAGCGGTGAATTTCTTTTTTTATTTCTCAGTTTTAGTAATATTTGTATTAATTCTAGTGTCTTATCCTAAAGTCAAATGAATTCTGCATTTTTTTGGTTTATTTTCCGGGTTGTTGATTATTATACATTTCGTATTCACCTTTTGAAAATATTGATAACAAATATTATATTTTTATAGTAGTGTTTTAATTTTTTTTGCATAGTATTGAAAATCCTGTATCCAATCCATACATTCTCATAGGTGTGTACATATTGAGATGAATAGTATGTGCATGGTGTTGTAAACCTTGTAGAAAAACTGTGTAGTCAGCGATGATTTTTAAAAGATATTAATTTAAATTTTAACCCTTCATGATTTTAACATATAATTTTATTATGTCCTCATATTCTACTCCAATATCCCATATTTCTCATCTCCTTTAAAAATGTCCCCACCAATATTGATTTCTTGGTGTTTCTACATGATCAATAAAATATCATAAGATTATAACATTAATACCTATTATCCTCATATTATTCATTTGTTTTCTCTTTTCTCCAACAATATATAGGTCATTGAGCCATATGGAAAATTTTGGATCAATTTAAAACTAGTTAATTCATGTTTTTAGTGTTTTTTCTTCATAGCATGTTCATGATTCCTATGAGTACAATATAACCAATTCTTTTGTAAAATGTGATTCAAGGTTGTTTTTCCACATTCATTTTATATTAATTCAGTAAAAATATAATTTTCTCTAAATTAATTCATTGTTTAATATCATTATAATATTATTGTTTAGATTAATATTTTATTTGCTAGAAACTAGATTTATACCAAATTCACTTCTATGGTTATGTGTATATATTTTTTTAAAATATTCAAATATATTTCACAATACCATGAACAAAAATGGTTTTTAATACTTTTAAATATACATACTAAAAAATTTATAAAAAAAAATTAGATATTTTGATCATAAGTTGTTTTACATAATCATTTGTGGAATATTAAATGTTGTTCTTCTTTCATTTTTAATGGTGTTCTCAATTTTTTATTTTTTATAAACCATTTTTATTCTGTGAATTTTTTAATTTTGATTTATACATATAAAGTTATTAATAAATATTATGATGTTATGTTTTGACATTTGTATAATTATTCATGTTTAAAACAAAACAATGTAACATTCCCCTTTCATTTCAAATTTCAAAATAATTATATTTTCATACCAATATGACATGTTTAATGTATTTTTCTGTTGGATAAATATGGGGTTCTTTCTTGAATGGTTATTTGGGGGAAGGATTTATGTATGTTTCCTTATTTATATGGTTTAATATATATTTATATATGATTTAACAATGATTACATTTTTTATTACTCATTCTCATAAAATTTTCATTTTCATAACTCATTTAAAACTGATATTATCATGTGGAATCCTGATGAACATATGGTATAAAACACTTGATCGCAGTAGATTTATAATAAACTTATTATGGATTTTATAAAATCTTAGAAGTATTCTTCAAGCATTGTAAAATAATATATGACCTTGTGTTTTAGATTTTTAATTGAATCCTGAATTATGATATGGATTGATACTATTATTACGTTTTCAATATGTTCACCCCACCTCAGTAGTTCCCATTATTAAAAATTTATATTTAATGATTTGATATATATCATATAATTCCATTATATTGAAATATAAATCAATTTTTACTGATTTATTTTGATTCAGTGTTATATAAACCTTATAATCTACTTCTATTATAATGTATTATCTTTAAAAAACCAACTTGTTTAATTTTCATTCACACTATTTGTATATTTTTCTGTAAGTGAATCAAGATTTATCATCCCATAAAATTTTTTCATATTATTAATTTTTATCAAATTTGGTAAAAGGAACATTACGAATAAAACAAGAACCCACCATGTTATTTTTTTGATAATTGTGAATGACCTCAATTGTATTGGGTTTCAAATAAAATTGAAATTGTAATATTGTTAAACATGGACTATGGTGTGTGTTTATATAGAATCGCAACTGATCATTTATTCTAATACAAACTATATTTTAGGTTCATTTCATTTCATTAATTCTCATGGTCATTAAATAGTTTTTGTTTGAGGAGGTGATACATAGAGTCATATAGAGACCATGATCTGTATTTTTATTTCATCATGTTTCTTATTTATCCACATTATAAAATTACAGTATCATATAGCATGTCTTATTTAATATTTTTTAAATCCATACAATCTGGAATTCTTATTTCCCAGTTATGTATATTTATATTTCAATTTTTCAATTATTATTTTAATCATTCAATTAATGGAACTATGATTAATATATGGGTAATTCCAAAATTCTATTGGTGATTAATATAATTTTTTTACTATGAAAAATCATTTCAATCATGTTTATTCAATATTGTTTAGTTTTTCATGGAATATTAGAATTGGGAATGACCCTCATACATGGAATAGATGGATTATGTTCCCAATTCAATGATGTCCTAGAATAGTTCATCATATTTTTTTAAGGTTCCATTTTTTGTGTTTTTCATGTCAAATAGAATTAGGTAAATATGTACTAATGATTAAATTATAAGATTAGTATATCTAGACCATCCTCTTAATGAAACATTAGATTCATTAGGATGTACAGATATTTATTTTAATTTCGGAGCATATCATATTTATTCATGGTTTATTCAGAATATTACGTGTGGTATTATCGATTATACTAATATTCTGTCAACTTTTTTATGGTTTTCCATTATTTTTGTAGTGATAATATAGGAAGATTAAGGTGTTAATTTATTCCCCATATTGTCATAAAATAGATGTTTAAACACAACAAAGGATTTCATACCTTATAGTTTTAGTTTCATGATTTTTGTATGGTTATCTAAAATTTCCTTCCAATCCATTCCAAACCAATAGTCTTATTTTAGTTTTATTTTGGATTTTATTTTATATTTAATTACATTTAATAATGAATAGTTATAATATTAGATAATCTATGAAATTTTTTCATGGTGAATTCATGTAAAATAACATATTTTTATGAGGTTTTATGAATATAACATGATTCAAAAAGAGCGTTTTTATTTTAAATGTTGTATATGTAGTTTTAAATAATACTAAAATTCAATTAAATTTTTAATATATTCTTTTTTATTTGACATTTTTGGTTTTTTTTGTGTGAACATGATTTTACAACTGAATAAAATCACAACAAATCAATTAACTACATTTTAATTTTTTTTTGAAATAAATGTATTGCTATATAATTTTAGGGAGGATATGAATAACTATTTTTATAATGTTAATAGTTATATCAATATTTAATTTTAAATATAATTAGTTCTATGTTATATAATATTGTATGTGATAAATATTATTATGGGGTTTATTAAACAATTTTTGGAATATTATAATGGGTTTATGTGGAGTATATTGTATTTGAAACAATAGAATATTGCTGGGAAATGATTATTATGCTATTATGTGTTTGAGATTTTTGTCTAGATGACAATTATTTTATTATATAATTATAATTCCTTTTTTTATTTTCATATAAATTTATTGTCTTGTACATAAGTTATTATTTTTTATTTGTTACCTCTGAGAAGTGCTCTAAGAGGTCATTGAGAGAGTAAAAACATTGGGGTTCCATTTATCAAAAGATCTAATTGAAATAAAGTGTATCATTTCTTGTTTCTTACTCTACATATACCTCATTAGGAGTGGTAGAATAATCCTTTATTATTATTATACATCATATAAGTGGATGCTTTTATTTTATTTGGGTAAACGATTGACCATCCATTATAATGATTTAATCCATCATGTTCATAATTACATCAACTCTTGACTTAATGATTGACTTAGAACTCTTCAATAATATAGTGATATTTATATATTCATTCTATCAAATATTTCCTGACATGTGCATTTAGTTTTCATCTATAAAACATTTTTCATAATCATTTGACAATTTTTATTTTTAATTTCACAACCATGTTATTATTTGTAGAATATTCTTTTTGTTTTCTAAGATAATTGATATATTAACTTTGAGAAAAATATTTGTGTATCGTCATTTTTAATCCACATTAGGAAACATATTAAATAATTTAGGACATACTTGTAGACATCATCAATCATATTATCAAATGTATTCTAAGGTGGGGATACATGTTTTCCATCTGAAAATTTCTATGATAACACATTTATTTAATAAAACTCATCCCATTATTAATTATAAAAACAAAAAAGTTATACAATCCTTAATTATCATGTCTTCCAGTTAATTTGGGAAACTGGGTTCATAGAATAGTAACATGAAACATGGGTATAATGAAATATTTAAAAACTAAATGATATGCTATTATATTTCATTGGACTTTTGATATATAATTGCAAAAATTGGGGAAGTGTATAAGAAATGGAATGTTATAAAGACATGTATGAAAATAATCAATTAATAAAATGATTAATGAAATCATTTGAGTTGATATGAATATAAATATAACACATATAGGTTGATAATGATGAATATGAATATATTTTTTTAATATAAGATGATAGAATTAACACAACATAAGAATGTAGAGACAACATAAATAATGGAATCCATAGGATAAGTAAATTATAATAACTGGGATATCATAACAATGTTTTTATAAGATAACCTACCATGAATTATACTAGTCCTGTCCTGATATTAATATATTACATGGCATATTGGTGGGATATATTTTTGTAATCCATCCCTTCACTTTAATATTATAAAATATGCATTTTTTTCCATTTATAGCATATAACAAATGATAATCCATCACCACTTTACTTCCCAAAAATAATTAGTATGTATAAATTTTATGTATTTATCCATTAATTAATGGATATATATATCTATTTGAATACTTATCAGGAGAAATGGTTACAGATGTTCACTACAAAATGGTTTTCAAATAAAAATATAAGGATAGTTTCGAAAACATAATTGGTGTACATAATGGTTCATGACGGTTTTTAATGAGATTAAAAGAATGAATAACCTAACATATAAAAAATAATTATAGTAAATAGGATATATAAAAATACATTAATATTGGAATGGTTTTAAATCATATGGTAGAATATAATATTGTGATTGAGTAAAGAAGAGTAATATAGAATCTATTACCTTGAGGTGGTGCATTAAAAGTTATTAGAGGGACATTTTTAGATCATGCAACCTTTGTAGGAATTTTGAGAGGGAGATAAATGGGTTTTTACTGAATATTAAAGGAAAGATGGCATGAAATATATTAAAAATTAGAGGGGAAATATTTATTAACTTCTAAACATAGGTTTTTGGACACTACATGGTAAAATAAAAAAAATAGACCCTAAAAGAGGTTTTTGGCCATGGATTCTTCTAAATAGAAATTTTTTTCAACATTTTATAATTCAATTAAATTAATATTTTAATATTATTCCATTGGTTATGTGGTATAGGGTTATTTTCATTATGAATTGAATTTAAGAAATTGTAATTTAATATATATATATATATATATATAGTGGTTGATTAATTTGGGGGTTACAAAATTAATCAAAAAATGTTATAGATAAATTATTCCAATGGTTTAATATATATTATTTCATGGATTTATTTTGTTGTATTTATTAAATAACTAAAATTCCATCATAATTTCATAATAGAAGATGTATATTTTTTACATTATATATAATTTCCTCAAATATATGATGTCTTTTACTATTATACAAAATCACCCAATAACTAATTTTGATGTGTTGATTTTAAAAATAATGTTTATTTTACAAAAATTAATCAATAAAGATTATAAATTTTTTATATTTAAATACAAATTGATATTTGGAAGAATGTATTATTTTATATGATATTATTCACTTTTTGAACATTATAAAAATTACGTTGGACATCATTAATTAATATGATAATTTATATTTATATAATTTGAATCTTTAATTAATTATAATCTATTTAAACATATATTCAATTTGACGAAATATTGTCTAAAATGAAATAATATATTTCCAAAACTTATGATTTAGAATTACTTGTGTCAAAAAATTTATTTTAACAAACTCATTCTATTTTTTTAAAGGATGGGGCTGAAGCCTCATTTTTATTATTAAATCAAAGCAAAGACCTCTTTTTAACTGGGTAAAGGGAAACCCATTACATATCCCGAAGGCCCAGTGGGATTGTAGCCCAATACATAGCCCGTAGGCCCAAATTCTAAGGCACATTCACATTTTGTGAATAGTAACCTGCTGCTATAGTTCCGCACAGTATCGCCGCAGCTACAGTGCCCTGCCACCACTACAGTACCCGCTGATGAATAGTGTCGCTGCTGCTACAATACTACTATAATACCTGCGCCCCATGGGTGTTGAACCCCCATTTTCCATGTAATATTAATAGGGTCTAGATACATAACCACATAGTATACCCATGTATGACCAATGGGAATAGTGTGAGATTGTTTTTTCATGGGGTTCCATAGAAAACAATGTTTGGCCCATGATCTCATTAAGCATGAACATCTCCCTTAAATTTTTTCATATGATCGTTTGGTTTTATTCAATGATCGATTATGGATAATGTCAATTATGAGAGATTACATCTCCCTAATATGGTAGGTGAATTGGGTTTTATAGGGTATGATCATATTGATCGAGGTCATCACTCATTAAATATGTGTCAATTAATCTTCATCCTAAAAGTTAATATGTTATAATATTTTTGTTCACTGTACAACAAAAATATATTCAATAATTATGATTCCTAACTGTATTCAAATTATAGTGGATATATTTTATTGTTCGTTCAAATTTTCCAATGTACTGCATTTAGTTAACATCTATAGGGAATTATCCCAATCAAATGAGAATATGATATATAATAGATAGGGTTGTCACTTTCTTCCCCTATAAATTTATCCCTAATCATTTAATTTCATATACTTAAATATAAGAGAATAATTATATTTCATTTACACTTATAATTACAAGATATGATCATCAAACATGTGTTTCTATCAAAATAAATTTAACATAGGAATTTTTTTTAGAAAACATTGTCCCCATGATCTATGATCATCACTAGATGATATGATTTTGAAGGATCATTCTCCAATGGTTCCACCTATGGATTCTATAAATGTGTTTGATTTTTTACTTAATTTATCAATAGGGATATG
Source organism: Viscum album (assembly GCA_963277665.1). Classification (NCBI taxonomy): domain Eukaryota; kingdom Viridiplantae; phylum Streptophyta; class Magnoliopsida; order Santalales; family Viscaceae; genus Viscum; species Viscum album. Next base: position 1,129,322,412 of record OY728131.1, read on the forward strand.
TAGAACACATCATTTACATGAGATATGTTAAGGTGGAGTGAATGTATATAGGCTGCATCTTTGATTAAATCAAGATACTAAATGGGGATTATTTAAGGACTATGAATTCCAATATTACCAATTACTATAACATTCCTCCAATGTAAATATGAAGGAATTCCTAATCTAATGCCTCTTACTCTAGATCATATCAATGAATGTATCTATATAAATTTTCTTCTTTTTTGTGTGGATTTGATATGATATTGAATCATTTGAAAAAAATGTTTTCATACGTAGAATATGAGTTCTTATATGAATCCTTTATCCAAAATCAACTGTGCTTATTGGAGGCTAATGCCTATTAAAATTTATCACCTCATAATGTGTTAATCAATTTCTATACTGATATATTTTGTTATATTATAATTCCATAATAGAAACTTTTTTATCCCAATATCATTAGAATCCCATTTAATAAGATCTCATTATTTCCATTATAGATTTAATAATACATTTAGACTGGTGATTCATTTATGGGTGATATGTTATTATTAATGTCATCTATATATCAAAATCTGGTAGAAGGATTCTCTAGAACATTGATGTGAACCTCATATTTGAATTACATACAGTGGACAGTGGAACTACGTGATGTCTCAACACATCCCATAGTATATCATAGTGAGTTGTTTAAGAGTTTGATATTCCTTTAAAGAAGTAATGTGATGAATTTCTAATGAAATAAACAACCTAAAATATGGGGTTATTTCCCATATATGTAAACATTAGTTTTATGATGACATAAATGGTTATGTTTTCCCATTTCTATAATTTAATGGGAAATGATCTCACTATACCATTAGAATTATGTAATAAATCCTTGACATATTGGAAAATCATGAATCAATATACAAATTCAATATGAACCTTCCTCATGTTATCCCAGACGTGGTTTTTCATCAAATATAAACCATTTTGGGATTCATGGATCAATTTAGAAGTATAATTTATGTACATTATCCAAATCATCCAGCTTTACTGCTGGTATATAAGAGATAGATATCTTGACCCAAATATTACTACACTGTCATTAGATATATTGAGCCCAATAATATTTGTTAAATTTTTTCATATATTATCATCACTATATTGGTTCGACATGAATATATGTTAAATGGATGTTGGGATGTTATTTTCTAAACATAAAATTAATTTAATTTTATTATTTCAATATATATCCTTTTCATTTTTCATAATATTATATCCATTTCATTTCTTATCATGGAGAGGGTTTTATGAACCTTTCTACTCAGATAATATACAACATTTTTCACCTTTTTAGTCTAGTAATAGTTTATAATATCATTATCCTATATTATAAATGACCATAATTATTGGATAATAATGATTTCTATTTGGGAGAATATATATACATAAATATTTTATTATATGTAAACATTTCACACTTCTCTACATCGTTATAACCTCTCAATATCATCAATACAATAATAAGTTTATCTAATTTTTTATCCTATATACCAACATTAAATATATACATAATTAAATTTATGGTATCATGCATTATAACTTTTTCATCATGCATGAGTACACCAACACATTCCATTTTAAACACATCATAGTAGATCAAAAATCATTCGCCACTAGTGGGTAATGTGAAAATAAATGTAGTGATTAGAATATTATTTAAATAATTAAATATATTTGTACATTGGTAATTACATACAAAATAATCCCCGATATATTCTTTCAAGATTAAATTTTCAACAATAATGATAACTTTCTCACTTATTGATGAAAGTTCCCAAAAAATCTATGGGATCCATGGATCTAGAAACATAATTTATCCTTGATCATCATTAAATTTCAGCTTTTGTTTAAGGCTTCAAGGATTTCTATTTAATGGTTATAAGATATACTATGAATGTTAAATAATCAATCAAAAAAATAAAATTTATTGTACTTCACTTATATATTATACTTTAACAGGTTCTTCGGTAAAAAATTTAAATAATACTCATGTTTCTCCATAAATTTTATTTTTATTGGAATATCATCTATAAAAACGACAGTATATTTATATTTTAAACATTAATAAATCAACTCATAACAGATATGTGTATGTCTAGATCATCAGTGATTCTTAATTGAATCACTATGAACTCATACATCCCTTACATTAGGTGAAACAAATTCTTCATGATATTTTAATTATTCACTATTTACTGAAAATATCCTAACCGGTGATCAACAATTAATATAAACTAAGATCCATATAGTTGATTTATTAATTCATCAATCTGATGTCGATGATACTTTGTCTTTATCATGATCATGTGGAGGTCCAGTTAATTAATTTAGATATTCATTGATCTATCATTCTTCAAGATTATGAGGACCTATGCACCCCAAGGTTATGTTTGTGGGAATAAAAAACCATAATCAAATTTATTCTATAGTATCATCTTAAACAATTCGTATTCAAAAAGGTTTATTCATTATATATTATTTTATTTTGGAAAGTATATGGCTATAAGATCAATTATGAACTCAACCTTATGACTCGAAGGAAACCCAAAATATTATTTGATAAAAACTTATTGATATACAATTTTTTATTCAAGGATGATATATTCATTAGTATCAATAATAGTATAATGATATTATTTCACATAATTAAATAATATCAATTTTGAGATAATGCTACCAAATTAGCTTCATCCTCGTCCCTGAACTTATAAATAATTATAGATAGATTCTTGATTCAAAGGGTAATTTTTTCAATGAAATTTATGTTAACTATATATATTGAATTGCATTACATAGAGATAAATGATTAATTCTTTTTCAAGGGAAGAACTAGATGTATTAATGTTATTTTCATTCAAAAAATATTTATAAGGGAGATTATCAATTATTAGGATATTGAAATTTCCACACATTTGGTATTTACAAACATCTCTACTGACACTACCACAAAACTGGGCAAGGCAGGCGCCTGGCCTTATCAGCACTAACGAAAAGCACAGATAAATGGGTAGGACTTTGTCGGCTCTAAAAAAAGAGATGATAAATGTACCCTTTATCAAAGCATTTTTTAGTCCTGATAAAAGGTGCATTTATCAGCGCATTAAATACCCCTTTATCAGTGATTATTTTAGCACTGATAAAGATCACATTTATCAATTCTTTTCTTAGCGTTGATAATTATTATTGTATACATTAGATAAAAAATAGATGTTATAACTAAATATATATATATATATACATATAATTATATATAATTAAATAATTATAATATTAATAATAAATATATTTATTATATTTATAATATTTATGAGATTTATTAATTCAATATATTTAATATATGTATTTATTATATTTGTTTATATTTAATTTACTTTTTTTTAAATATATAAAACTTTTTAATATATATGTATAATTAAAATTATAGAATATATGTCTGTTTTCCAATGAATTTGGGTCAAAGAATATATCATGCGTATATATATGTGCATGAATAATGTTCATTTATAAATTATAATCCCATATCATGTTGATGTGTTATTTATTTATAACTCATTATGTAACCCATATAATATATATGTTCAAAAAAATGTACACTAATAATTAAAATGACATTATATTTAAAAAATAAATATATATTTTATTATATTTTCAATGATACACATATATATATACCTATCAAAAAAATTGATAAGTATAAATAAAGATATATTTATTGAGGGTTTTATTTATTAATAAATATATATATTTATCTTAAATATCATTTTAAATAAATATTTAATAATATAAACAAATTATTAAATTTATAAATTTATCAGCGCTTTATCAATGCTACAAAATAACTGATAATGTCCAAACATTATCATTGCTAAAAAAGCGCTGAGAAAGGGGGTCTTTATCAGCGATTTTCATTTTAGCACTGATAAAGACCCCCATTATCAGAGAATTTTACTAGCGCTGATAAAGGTCCACGTGGGATTTATAAAATCCAACGGGTCCTCCTCATCCTCCCTGAACCCTATCAAGCGATCGCGGAAGCCCTAGCTTGCGCTGCTGCCTCCTCTCCACCGCTACCTCCTCTCCGCCACTGCCACCTTCTCCTCCTCCTCCGTCACGGTCGCCGACTCCTCCTCCTCTTTCAGAGCCTACTTCTCATTCTCCTCCACTACAGTGGCTCCTCTTCCTCCTCCTCCTCAACCGCAACTCCTCCTCCACCTCCTCCACCGTGGCTCCTCCACCTCCTCCACCATGTCATCATCCTCCTCCTCCACCATCGACTCCTCCTCCTCCTCCTCCTCCACCTCCTCCTCCACATACTCTGCTACCTCCACAACCTTTGCCACCTTTGATCTGCCTCTGCTGCCTCTGATGCCGCCGCGCTGCCTCTACGCTGTCTCCGGTGCCTCCATTTCTTCCACTATCGATGCCTCCTCCTCCGCCATCGTTTCCTCCTCCTTTAGGTGAGTTAAATTGAATTTAAATGAATTAATTATGTTTTCATTTAGTTTTAATTTTCCGATTAATTATGATTTGGTGTTATTATTGTGTGTGAGGCTTATGTGTGTGACAGATGTATATGTGTTTGGTTACTTGTTTGATCTTGATTAGCTCTCCCCACTATAGCTTTGTGATAGAAACTTGAATTGGGGGAGTATTTTTTGTGAATGGTTGTTACACTAGATTACGATTTCACTTCGTCTAGTGGCCCTTAGTATGGATCTTTTTTTATTTTGGATACTACACAATAGTTAGGCTAGGTAGGTTTTGAACCATCCATGATGGTGAATTCATGTCATCAGGTGAGGCATGCCAACATGATGAGACATTTGTTCAGTATGTTCAATATTGTACACTATATTGTACACTATTCTCCAGGTTGGCTTATATTCCAATTTAAACATCACATCCTTTCTTATAACATAACAGTGCCACCAACCTCTCACATTGGGTGTGATTCAAAAATCCTCTAATTCCATAAAATAGTAGTTGCTCCCCTATCACTTACGGTGTTTCCCACCATCACATCACCTGAAAAACAATTTGAGGGGGGAATGTCTATTGACAACCTCTCACAAAACTACTCCAAACAAATACTAACAGATCCCCATTTCTATATCTCACATCATATTATCATACAAAAAATGATCTAAGGAGGGAATCACCATATCCAACCTCTATCACAAGTCAAAATGAACCATCAATATGTGGATCCCATGGAAGTCACACACCAATCCCCTTTGACCAATGCCTTCTCACTCAAATTAGGGTCTTACCAACACCTTATCCCTTAAATAAAGGCAATTTATCTTGTCTCATGCCACAAAAAATATAAATAGTAATATAAGGAGGGTATCTAGGTAGCCAACCTCTCGTAATATCTAAATCACATCATCAATAGGTGGGCCCCATGGATAATCATACTTCAACTTGGTGAAAGTCATATGAAGTCCCAATCTCTTAGTCGGTCTGACCATTAATGATAAAAGTCACCATCCATTTATCCTTACATAATAATCTCCTTAAAACCATCTTGGTAAGACATGTAAATTATTCCCAACCTATCAGCATTCTAATTCCGCCAATAAGGGAATCTACTGGGTTCTACAATCCTAACCCATCTCTACTCATTGATACCAACACACACTCATCTCTTCATGGTAATGTCACAACCCACATGCTATAATTGATCTAGGACTTGATTTTTTAGTCTATATCATCTTCTAATTACCACATTAAAACTCATTATAACTAAATAATTACCATCCTAACAAACTCACACTAAGAGCCTTGGATACCCTATGCTAAATCATCCCGATTATTACCCTAACCCTCACGTAGGTACTATATCATATCTCCCCTTGGTGATCTCTTAATCCAATTATAAGGATGAAATCCTTTATGTCACACTTCACCAATCCCTAAATGAAATATCCTACACATCACACACACCATGAATCTTATATATCATTAATAGGGTGTTCCCCATCATTCATGATATATAAAAGTATATTATCCATCTTCTTTAGTCCTAATACTATAATACATACTCAAACAGCCTTAGAAAGCCCAACTAGGCTCTTTAAATCTCATACTAGACGTGATACTCTCATAAACACAATTAGAAAACTCACCTCCATTGAGACATAATCTCTGGATGATCAAAAAATCACAAACATTCAAGTGATCCCTCACTCTATCACTTGGGGGATCGAAACTCCTTATTTATTTACCAAGCTTGCTCTTGATTTCTATCACATTCCCTGGAACACATTTTCTGATTCATGAATGCACAATCATGCATAAATTGGATCATGTTTTTGTATTATATGGTCCACCTAACTCAAAAAATGAGTAACCCCCTCACCAAGATCAACTCGTCCTCAAACAAGACTATACATGCTTTATCAAATCTTGTACCAATGATTGAGACCCAATCTCGAGGAACAATTCCCTAAAAATTAATTATAGAATCATATATTTAATTATTCACCTTAATAAAATTAGGAATAATATTTTAACAACTCACTGGGAATCACAACCCCACCTAAACCACACAAAACATGGTGCGTTCATCATATGAGGATAACCTCTATCCAATATAAAAAAATTTACATCATCTAAATTGATTTGAAGATGATATAGTGAAAACATCACACAAATCCTAGTTAAAATCATCTTATATCATAGGGAAATAAAGGATAATTGTAATGGATGAAGTATGAGGGATTATCTCACTAAAACATTATAAATAACTCCTTAGAACCACCCCTCATCGGGGGGGATCGAAGAGAGGAAGAGAATTGATGAATCCTAAGAACCAACCAAGATTTTATATTAATGAGCACGCCCCCACCATTTTTGAAGTATCTAGTTTTTTATCTATATTATACTGACATTCCTTCCCCCATAACCTATATAACCATCCATTGGATTTAAAATTGGATGAATATAGATAAATAATGGATGAATGCCAATCGGTTGACAAAAGAGCACGAAGAAGGCATGGAAGAGTTTATCACATTTGAAAAAGATCATGAATATGACCCATCTCAAATCCATTGTCCATGTTTACACTGTTGTTATTCAAAACATATTAGTCCAGAGAAGTTGCAAGAACACTTGATCTGTCATGGCATAGATCATAGTTATACATGTTATAATAATCATGGTGAAACAACGAATGTAGGTAGTGGCTGCGATAACACTACGTTTTATGAATCATATGATCTGATTACAAGTATGAACAGTGAAGATGACCATATGGAGGATGTGATTACAAATGAAAATTATGATTAAGATTGTATTGGGGAAATGACAAGGACCGTCGAAGATGAACTTCATGATTTCCCAAAATTTTTTGAGAATATAAAAAGTTGTTTAAAGACTCTATTATATGTTGGATGCACTAAATATATAGCACTGTTACCCATAATGAAGCTGTATAATTTAAAAGTAGACAATAGGTGGAGTGATGCCACTTTTATGGAACAACATGCTCTCTTTAATGACATGATCCCCGAAGATAATGACCTCCTGATATGAACATACAATGCCAAACGAATTCTACGCTCGATGGGTATGAGTTCTGAAAGAATACAAGCCTACCCGAATGATTGTATAATGTTTCTCAAGGGACACAAATCACATAATGAATTCCCAATTTGTGGCGATTGTCGATAAAAGAATGATGAATCTAGTCCTACTAAAGTTGTATGCTACTTTCCAATCATTACAAGGTTTCTGTGCCTATATGGAAGTGAGGAGACTACAGGACAATTGACATGGAATACAGATACAAGAATTAAATATGGGATACTACAACACCCGGTAGAATCTCCTCAGTGGAATTGAATTGATCATGAGTATCCTGAATTTGTAGACGAGTCGAGAATCCTTCGTCTTGTGTTACCTACAAATGGAGTGAATCCTTTTGGTTTTCAACGCAACAGTCAAAGTACAAGGCCAATTATGTTGGTAAATTTAAACTTACCACCATGGTTATAAATTAAATGAAAATACATCATGTTATCTATGCTTATATCAGGACCAAAACAACTGGGTAATGATATTGATGTTTATTTAGTCCATTGATCAAAGATTCGAAATTATTTTTGGAGTCAGGTGTTACATTGTATGATGCTTACAAAAAGGAAGATTTCACATTGAGATCCATGTAGTACAGGATGATAAATGACTTTTCTATATATGGAAATTTATCAAGATATAACATTAAAGGAACTTAATGGTGTACCTTTTGCGAACAAGGTACACAATCAATTAGGTTGAAACATTTATTGAAAACCGTGTTTCTAGGACAATGCAGATTTCTACCCCGACGACATAAGTTCCGATCTTGGACAGCATCATTTGATGGAAGTTCAGAAGAACACAGTGCACCATCTTCACTAACAGGCGATCAATTGTTTGAGAAAGTTAAAAATATGGACACTAATTTTGGTAAACTGGGATTGAAAAAACTTACAAAAATTGGTTGGAAAATGAGATCAGTTTTTTTTGAATTACCATACTGGAATTGTCTGTATGACAGAAAGTTTCTTTAGGTTATACATGTAGAAAAAAATTTATTCAATAGTGTCATATGCACGTTTCTAAATACACCTGGAAAAACAAAAGATGGAATTAAGTCTAGGTTGGACATGGTTAAGATGAGAATATTAGAAAATTTGGCACCAGCGAAGGGTGACAAACGAACATTTCTTCATCCTGCTACTTACACTCTTTCCAGGCAGGAGAGATATCAGTTTTTCAACATCATGAATGATGTAAAGGTTCCAATGGGGTATTTTTCAAATATTAGGAACCCCGTGTAAATGAGAGATTTGAAGTTAAATGGTCTGAAATCATATGACTTCCATGTTTTGATACAATATCTCATTCTTATTTCATTACGTTTCATTTTTCCCAATAATGTATGGCATACCTTAATGAAAGTGTGTTTCTCTTCAATTCTGTATGCAGAAAAGTTATAGACCCCACTAAATTTCCAACTACGGAATGAGAAATTGCAGTCATATTATGTGAATTAGAAATGTTCTTCCCACATTTATTTTTTTTATTTTATGGATCATTTGATGGTACAATTCGTGATAGAGATACAACTATGTGGTTCTACATATTACAGATTGATGTACCCCATTGAACGATATTTGAATATTTTGAAAGGGTATGTCAAAAATTGAATTCGGCCCAAGGGTTGTATTGCGGAGCGATATATTGTTGAGGAAGCCATCGAATTCTGTATCGATTACCTGTGTGGTGGGGAAAGCCTTGGCCTACCAAAATCTCATCATACTAGGCGGCTTAAGGGTGAAGGAATTTCTAGAAGACAGGTTGTCACAATCAGTATTATAGATCGGTAGCAGGACCACCTTTATGGTTTGCATAAAAATTTCAATGTTGACCCATATGTTGAAACACAAAAAGAAATTATTTGGTATTTGAATCCATCAAGGGATGAAAAATGGATATCAGATACACAAAATCTAAAGCTTATACGACGGATTCAGGACCATATTTTTAAGAAGTCATATAAAAATCCAGAGTCAATTTGAGACTGACTTCGATTGCTAGCTGGAGGACCATGTGTGTGTGAATTATCTTACAATTATTATGTAGTTAATGGTTATATGAGAATTAAATGGAGGATAACCCTTTCATTGGGACATCACAATCATTTCACAGTTGTCCCAAAGTAGATGACATTTTGTATGTTAGAGGAGACCACAATGAACAAGTATGGATAGTCGATAGTGGGGTAAAATCCCATTAGCCATTAACAAAAGAGAGTTAAATAATCATGTAATTTTGTTATTGTAATATAAATTGTGTTAAATTATGTTATTATCTGTTCACTACTGATTTTATGTGATCTAAATTAAATGTTAAACCACTTATGCAGATAATGTCTTCTGCACCTGCAGATGCACCCAATCTCGAGACACAACAGGTTTCTCAAACAGTTGCAGCTGGTCCCACTACTAAGGTTCAATAGGTCTCTCAACCTATTGCATCAAGTCCCACTGCTGAGGTACAACAGGTTTCTCAACCTGTTGTTGCTGGTCCCACTGCTGAGGTACAACAGGGTTCTCAACCTGTTGTTGCTGGACTGAGTACCGATGCTAGCGCTTCCAAGTAACATAATGATGATGCTGAAACCGAGGAATTGGTAGGCAATTAAACCCCAACGGAAAAAAATAGGTGCACCGTTGTTTGATAGTTTTAGCCAAAATCCATAAGGAAAAAAGCAAAATTCATCAAAAATGTGGTTGGATAGAATAAGTAAGGCCAGCATGTAAACCCCAACAAATCCATGTTTAGTAGCTAGATTGGAAGCGTCACTCAGGAACACATAATGATTGATATAGAGTCGTGGTACCATGTCTTCATCAGGCCAAAAACATTGATGTGGGAAGAGATTATGGTAACATTACATTATCATTTATTTAATTTATTAAGATAATATAAAATAAAATACAAACATATTTTCTAACTTTATATCATCTCTTGCGGAGTGCATATATAGTAGATGTCTCGCACAAATAATATGTATTAGGAATAGCAGGAATGCTTCATAAATAATTTCTCTCCATTTTAATGAAATTCCATCTGAAAGATGCTAAAGGGAAAATCAAGCCGCACCCACCTCCTCTTTATGCAAACTTAATATCCCAAGGATCGTGGGATGCGTTTTTCACCCGTCGTGCAAAGAAGACCTTTCAGTTACATAGTGTTTGGTAACATGTTGTTTAACATTTCTTGTATTCATCACATTGATTAACTGTTTTGTATTGATGAAATAGCAACTGAGTTGTGAAAATAAAGGAAGGGCATCAAAACCAGCGTACCAATATCGTAATGCGAGGTTGGGGTACGCTTCAATTGAAAAATAATTGGTACATATTTTAAAAGTACATTAATACATTCATGTGACATAAAACAAAATTTTAACCATGTTTCTTACTTTATATGTGGATTTATGAATCCAAATCCCAAGCCACTTTTATCCCACTCCATGTGCCAAGGAAGGAGGCTCATGTTAATAAAGAGGGGAAACATGTCGATGAAAACACACAAAATGTGTGGGAAACATGTGTAATTATGATATTATATAAATTTGATTTTATTTAAATCAGTACTACCTCAAGATGATTACTTATTTTCTTATATTTTCTATTTTACATAGTCACGGGAATTAACAACACCTACACTGGATGCAGGCATACTTCAGCATCCTTGAAATAGCCAGAATAGTATAGTCGCCTCAGCGGTGCGGGTTTTTGGGTGACACCCCCGATATATTTTCAGAAAAACAACAAGAGTTGGAACAAAATAAATAAATAAAAAGGATTAGAGATATAATAGCTACCCATGATGAAAAATTCCAATGTTAGGGAGACTTGCAAGAAAATTTGATGTGGGACAGGTGAAGAGATGAAAAAACTCAAGAATAACCTGACCCACCCCCACCAGCATTAATAAGAGAAATTAACCTCAATGAACTAGCTTAACCAGGGTAATCAATGTTCTAATAATTGTTTCTATGAAATGTGAATCACATAGACACTTATAAATTTCTTGTAATGATATTCTATAGGGTGAAAATGATTGTGATTTATATCTCTCAACACCCACCCATCGCCTTGTAGCGAGGGCTATGGTCTTCAATATGCATAATCACATGCTATACTCTAGAAAACATCGAACAAGTCAGGTCAAAGTGTCAATTAACATTTCTCATGAGCTGAGCACCGAGATACCCTTGCCAAATGGCGATTAAGACATTCATACGGTGGTAAAAGCTATTGGAACATTCGTTGCATGGCCATCGAATCTTGTAAAAAAACATATCGACCAGGAGGTATTCATTTCCAATTCAATTTTCAAGCAAAATATTAATCATTTAATTATAATTGGGATGAACCGGTGAATGTTATAATAGAAGGACAAAATTATGGATCTAAAAGAAAATAATGGCTCAAAAAGATCACCCAACCGATCCAAACGATATACTGAGGGGACCTTCACCCCACCGGTTCGATATCCAAATTAAATATCATTGCGTGATCATGTGGATACGAAAATGAAAGGATGAAATATTCACAAAAATGTTTTGTAAAAAAGATATCTATAGAGAGGAAACATTAGAGTTTTTTAGTGATGATGTTGTAGCTGAAATCATCACATGCGACTGGATAGGTGCCTCATTTATAAATGTATACATGAGATGTGATTTCATGATTTGATTTTACAGAAGCTGATATACTATTATAATTATGGCTAAATACGTTTCATATTTTTTCCAGTTTAATATATGAAAATCAATTGAAAGAATTTTCCCATGAATAAAAATTTGGACTCGTTTGTCCTCACCCCATGTCTACCCAACAAAATGAAATAGATTCCGATTTTCAGGCTGAATTAATGTCAAACCCACTCAGAACGTTTCAATGAAAAATTATGACTGACGAGCTCTTTTTAATACCAATATTGCAATGTTAAAACACTACATTTTAATCATATCAATTATATTTTCATTTCTATTATAACTTATTCCTTTTTTAGGGAGCATTGTATGGTCATTGCAGTCAATTTGGATACTCCAAAGATTTATTTTATATATTCATTACATCGATATCCAACAAACCGATCAAAAATGTTGGGGATTTTAAATTTTTAATACACTGGATCCAACATTTTAGAACTAAATATCGAGTTATATAATTTATATTTTCTTTTAAGGATGATTATTTTATGATAGGGTGGTGTATGAATATTGTCTAAAGGCTGGAATGAATCCAGGGTCTAAGGATGACAAGGCACACGAGATCTACAAATAGACAAGTTTCAGGTTATATATAATTATATTGCACTATCCAAAAAAAAATCAAAACATATAACTTATTTTTCTCGATGTTTCTGCAGTGTCCGAAACAAAGAAGCAGAATGAACTGCGGTTATTATGTTTGTAAATTTAGGAAACAGATCATGTTTCATGAACAAAATATCATTTCTGAAGAGTTATTTATGAAAATAATTACTAGTTCATTTAAAATATTTTTTAATCCTTTTTGAATTTATAATTTTTTAGTACTACTATGACTGTCAAAAAAACTTTTAATCACAAGATGATATAAATGTGTTTAAAAACGAATGGGCATCGTAATTGATGGAAGAATGAAAACAAATAGGACAATGAAGGTGAATTCCTACTACTTATCATATCATTATAAGATCATTGATATCTCCCTTGTTTATAATTATTGAGCATCAATGATCACCCATTCTTATGTTTCATATCCATAGATTATGAAAAATTGTTTAAGAAATTATAGGAGATTCTAGAAAGAATAACTTAATGAGAGACTCTTATGAACTACTTGCTTACGAAATACTGAGCAAAAACATTCATATTGTTTTGATACTTTAGGACAATGATCCATGAGTAATTTTTGATGTGTATGAATCGATTGAACCTCAATATGACCCCCGGCGTGACTGGTATGGCTAAAAATGTCTGATATTAGTTTGAAATTGACATTAACTTTAGACAACAACACTACTGACATACGGAATACTAAGAAAAAATGTTCAGATTGTTTTGATACTTTAGGAAAACGATCCATGAGTCATTTGTGATGTGTATGAATCAACCGCACCTTAATCTGATTCACAGTGTGACCGGTATGGCTAAAAGTGACTGATATCATTTTGAAATTGACATTAACATTAGAAAAACATCACAAGTAACATACGTAAAACTAAGAAAACATGTTTGGATTGTTTTGATACTTTAGGAAAACGATCTGTGAGTTGTTTTTGACATGTACGAATCAATCGTACCACAATCTGATGCACGGTGTGACCGGTATGTCTAAAAGTGTCTGATTTAAGTTTTAAATTGACATTAACATTATAAAACAACACATGTGACGTACAAAAAATTGAGAAAAAGTGTTCGGATTGTTTTGATACTTTTGGAGAACGATCAATTAGTCATTTGGGACATGTACGAATCAACCACACCTCAATCCGATGTGTGGTGTGATCGGTATGGCTAAAAGTTTCTGCTATCAGTTTGAAATTGACATTAACATTAGAAAAAAACACAACTAACATAAGAAAAACCAAGAAAAAACATTTAGATTGTTTTGATACTTTAGGAAAATGATCCCGAAGTCATTTTTGAGGTGTACAGATCGATCACACCTCAATCTGACGCACGATGTCTCCGGTATTGATAGATGTTTCTCATATCAGTTTCAAATTGAGAGTAACTTTAGAAAACCACACTACTGACATATGGAAAACCAAGAAAACACGTTAGGATTGTTTAGATACTTTAGAAGAATAATCCATTAGTCATTGGTGACATTTTGAATCGATCACACCTCAATCTGGCACATAGTGTGACCGGTATGGCTAAAAGTGTCGGATACCAGTTTCAAATTGACATTAACTTTAGATAACAACACATGTGACATACGGAAAACCAGAAAAACATGTTCGGATTGTTTTAATACATTATTTCAATGATCCATGAGTCATTTTTGATGTGTACAAATTAAACAAACCGCAATCAAATGTACGATGTGACTGGTATGGCTAAAAATGTCTGATATCATTTTGAAATTGACATTAACTTTAGAAAACAACACGACTGGCATATGAAAAATTGAGAAAAAACATTCGGATTGTTTTGATGCTTTAGGATAATGATCCATGAGTCATTTGTGACTTTTACAAATCATTTAAACCTTAATCTCATGTACGGTGTGAACAGAATGTCTAAATGTATCTAATATCAATTTCAAATTGACATTAACTTTAGAAAACAACACAAGTGTCATGAGGAAAACTAATAAAACGTGTTCGGATTATTTTGATACTTTAAGAAAATGATCCATGAGTCATTTATGACGTGTACAGATCGACAAAACCACAATCTGATGCACACTGTGACCAATATAGCTAAATGAGCCTGATATTAGTTTGAAATTGACTTTAACTTTAGAAAACAACACCAATGACATACATAAAACCATGAAAAGGCGTTCATATTGTTTTTATACTTTAGGAAAACGAACCATGAGTCATTTTAGAGGTGTATGAATCGACCACACCTCAATCCGATGCATGGTGTGACCGGTATGGATAAAAGTGTCTGATATCTGTTCTAAATTGACATTAACATTAGAAAACAACACAAGTGACATAAGAAAAACTGAGAAAAAACATTCGTATTGTTTTGATATTTTTGGAAAATGATCCATGGGTCATTTGTGAGGTGTATGAATCAATCTCACTTCAATTCGACGCACGGTGTAATCGGTATGGAAAAAAATTCCTGATATCAGTTTGAAATTGACATTTACTTCAGAAAACAACACGAGTGACATAAGAAAAATTTCAAAAACGTGGTTGGATTGATTTGATACTTTAGAAAAACGTTCCATGAGTCATTTTTGACATGTAGGAATCAACCACACCTCAATCCAATGCATAGTGTGACCGATATGGCTAAAAGTGTCTGATATCCGATTCAAATGGACATTAACTTTAGAAAACAACACAAGTGACATTTGGAAAACTGATAAAATGCATTCATATTGTTTTGATACTTTAGGAGAACGATCCATGTGTCATTTGGGACATGTACGAATCATATGCACCTCAATTCGATGCACGGAGTGACCAGTATGGATAAAAGTGTCTGATATCAGTTTGAAATTGACATTATCTATAGAAAAAAACACAACTGACATATGAAAAACCAAGCAAACTGGTTCGTATTGTTTTGATACATTACGAAAACGAGCTCAGAGTCATTTTGGAGGTGTAAGGATCGACTGAACCTCAATCCGATGCAAGGTGTGATCAGAATGGATAAAGGTGTCTCATATCAGTTTCAAATTGACAATAACTTTAGAAAAAACCACAAGTGACATATGGAAAACCATGAAAAGACGTTAAGATTCTTTTTATACTTTAGGAAAACAATCCATGAGTCATTTGTGACATGTACAAATCGACCACACCTAAATCTGGCACACAGTGTGACCGGTATGGCAAAAAATTTCTGATATCAGTTTCAAATTAACATTAACTTTATAAAAAAACACAAGTGACATATGGTAATCCAAATAATCGTGTTCCAATTGTTTTGATACATTATTACAATGATCCATGAGTCATTTGTGACGTGTACAAATCAACCAAACCTCAATCTGATGCACGGTGTGACCAGTATGGCTAAAAATGACTGATACCATTTTGAAATTGACATTAAATTTATAAAACAACACATGTGACATAAGAAAAAAATGAGAAAACACATTCAGATTGTTTTGATGATTTAGGAAAATGATCCATGAGTCATTTGTGACATGTAAAAATCAACCAAACTTCAATATGATGCACGATGTGACCAGAATGGCTAAAAGTATCTGATATCAATTGCAAAATGATATTAACTTTAGAAAACAACAAAACTGACATACAAAAAACTTTGAAAAAATGTTCGGATTGTTTTCATACTTTAAGAAAACGATCCATGAGTCATTTTTGACGTGTAGAAATTGACGGAACCTCAATCTGATGCATAGTGTGGCCGATATGGCTAAAAGTGTCTGATATCAGTTTGAAATTGACATTAACTTTAGAAAACTACACTACTGAAATATGGATAACCCATAAATGGCGTTCGGATTGATTTCATAATTTAGGAAAATGAACCATGAGTCATTTTTGAGGTGTACGAATCGACCACACCTCAATCCGATGCACGCTGTGACCGATAGTGCTAAAAGTTTCTGACATCTGTTTGAAATTGAAATTCACATTAGAAATAGAAAAAAGTGACTTAAGAAAAACTGAGAAAATTTGTTTGGATTGTTTTGGTACTTCAGGAAAATGATAAATGAGTCATTTTCGAGGTGTATGAATGAACCTCACCTCAATCTGATGCACGGTGTAACCAGTATGGATAAAAGTGACTGATATTAGTTTGAAATTTACATTAACATTTTAAAACAACACGAGTGACATTTGAAAAACCGAGAAAATATTTTAGGATTGTTTTAATACTTTAGGGCAACGATCCATGAGTCATTTTTGATGTGTATGAATCAACCTCACCTCAATCCAATGCATAGTGTGACTGATATGGCTAAAAGATTCTGATATCAGTTTCAAATAGACATTAACATTATAAAAAAACAAAAATGACATACGGAAAACCAAGAAAACACATTATGATTGTTTTTATACATTAGCAAAATGATCCATGATTTATTTGTGACATGTAAGAATCCACCTCACCTCAATCTGATGCACGGTGTGACCAGCATGGCTAAACGTGTCTGATATCAGTTTCAAATTGAAAAAAACATTAGAAAACAACACTACTGATATACGGAATACTGAGAAAACGCGTTCTTATTGTTTTGATACTTTGGGAAAATGATCCATGAGTCATTTGTGACATGTAATAATCGACCACACCACAACACAACACATGATGTGACTGGTATGGCTAAAAGTGTCTTGTATCAGTTTCAAATTGACATTAACTTTAGAAAACAACACTACTAAAATATGGAATACCAGGAAAACACATTCGGATTTTTCTGATACTTTAGGACAACGATCCATGAGTCATCTGTGATGTGTACGAATCAACCACACCTCAATCCAAACCACAGTGTAACGAGTATAGATAAAAGTGTCAGATATCAGTTTGAAATTGACATTAACTTTAGAAAACAACTCATGTGAAATACGAAAAACAGAGCAAACACATTCGGATTGTTTTGATACATTAATAAAATGATACATGAGTCATTTTTTGAGGTGTAAGAATTGACCGCACCTCAATCTGACGAATGGTGTGACCGGTATGGATAAAAGTGTCTAATATCAGTTTCAAATTGACATTAAATTTAGAAAATAACACTACTGACATATGGAATACTGAGTAAACACATTCGGATTGTTTTGATACTTTAGTAAAACGATCAATGAGTCATTTCTGATGTCTAAAAATCGACTGAACCTCAATCTGATGCACGGTGTGACTGGTATGGCTAAAAGTATCTGAAATCAGTTTCAAATTGACATTATCTTTTGAAAACAACACTACTAACAAACAGAATACCAAGAAAATGCATTCGGATTGTTTTGATACATTAGGAAAATGATCCTTGAGTCATTTGTGGCGTGAAAGAGTCAACCTCACCTCAATCCGACGCACGGTGTAACTGATATGGCTAAACATGTCTGATATCAGTTTGAAATTGACATTAACTTTAGAAAATAACAAAAGTGACATAAGAAAAACCGAGAAAACACATTCGTATTTTTCGGATACTTTAGGAAAATGATCCATGAGTCCTTTTTAAGGTGTACAAATTGACCGAACCTCAATGTGATGCAAGGTGTGACCGGTATAGCTAAAAGTGTATTATATCAGTTTCAATTTGACATTAACTTTAGAAAACAACACAAGTGACATACAAAAAACTGAGAAAACACATTCGGATTGTTTTGATACATTAGGAAAATGATCCATGAGTCATTTGTGATGTGTTTGAATCAATCAATCCTCAATCCGACGGACAATGTGACCCGTAATGCTAAATTCGTCTGATATCAGTTTCAAATTGATATTAACATTAGAAAAAAACACAAGTGATGTACAAAAAACCGAGAAAATGCTTTCAGATTATTTTGATACATTAGGACAATGATCCATGAGTCATTTGTGACGTGTACGAATTAACCAAACCTCAATCCGATGCATGGGGTGACTAGTAAATCTTTTCATAAGATAAAAAATCAGTATTTATTAAATGAGATAAATCATCAAAAAACATATTGATTTTACATTATTCCCTTTCATTGTTATCAGAATGAAAGTATTTGAGTTTATCATTTTTATATTTTAGTTTCACATTTCCATATTAATGTATTCTTTTATATTGATGTTTTAATTTATTTCATTATTGTCTTACTAAAATAATATTTGATTTCATATTTAGTTGAATTTTTTTCCTAGTGTTCAGATGCTTTTTTTGGAAAAAAATACCGTGGAAGACAATTTTTTGGAGAGGATCACACATATCAAAGGATGAAACATTAATGTTTATAACTGTTTTTGGATAATTGTAATTTTAACCATGTAAAACATTGTTTGAAATGTATATAGTAGTTTTTTATTCATGATGTTAAGTAAATTTATATAGCATTGTTTTCGAAAATATTGTGTGCGGGTGGTATTTTGTGCAGGTGTGCTGGTGTGCAGGTGCAGGTTGTGCAGGTGTAGGGGAAGGTTCCTTTATCAGTGCTTTGTTGAGCTCTAATAAAGGACACCGTTAGCATCGCTAAAAGAGAAATGATAAAGTGCCCTATTATCAGTGCTCAAGATAGTTCTGATAAAGGCACCCCTTTATTAGCGATATAAAAGCACTGTTAATGGTAGCATAGAGAAAGGGGGGTCCCCATTTTTAGCACTCCGAAAAGCACTAATAAACTCCACCTTTATCTGTTCTAAAAAGCACTGATGAAGTACCCCCTTTATCCGCACTTTTTTTAGCGCTGATAATGGTCGCCCTTTTCAGCACTTTTTAGAGTGCTAATAATGGGGACCCCCTATCTATGCCGGCATTAACAGTGCTTTTGTAGCACTATTAATGTCAGTTTTAGCGCTGATAAAAGGCCAATTTGTAGTAGTGTTATATGTATTAATAGGGTATTAGAATAGTTGTAAACACATTCATGATATGAATGAATAAAATTTTCAATAATAATATTGTAAATTTACTATTTATCAATGAATAAAAAGTATACATTCCACAACATCATATTTAGGATCCATGATTATATTTTGGATCACATAATATTATTATTAAAGATGACACCTTAAAAGTTATTTTTTCAGCAATCATTGTCAGGACATGGATTAGTGATTTGATTCACATAATATATTGTTTTCATAAAATTGAATCATTATAATGTTTGGCGAGGTTTGACAAGAGAAGTCCATTCTTAAATCACATTGGTAGGATTCTCACTTTGTAATAAGTTGGATAGAATCATCTCATTCCCCATCAAAATTCATTTCCATGACAAATTTAGAAATTTTAATTGAAGATTTTTCTAAAAAAATCTGATTAGTGTGGTATTGGTCTTTCATTCTCCAGAGATAATTTATCACTATGACTCATGAATTATAAATAATATTACAATTTCCATCCCATAAACTATGATATATTATAGATTATCTAATGTCCATATCAACATTTTTTGAATAACAGAAAATATCGAAATAGATTTTAGTGTCTTGAATTCCAAATTATTTTTGTAGGCTTTGGTTTATCCCACAAAAATATCAATCACCATTTCAATTGAGGTAAATGTAAAAGATGGAGACATATTAGGCTTGTCCTGTGATGATACCCTTTTTATCCCTAATGGATTTGTCTCCCTTTTTCATAAGTCTCAGTGAATGACTAATTGATTTCTACTGAAGTGCATCAGGGAAATTGGAATTGATAAAACAATTTCCAAAAATTATTCCAACTCCATCTCCTAAATTTATTCCTCATCATCCATACATAAAATAAAAATGCACCATTCATCAAATTCATCAAACATATGGAGAATATCCTTCATAAAATTCTATTTCTATAAATAATGATGGATAGATAATATTAATTTCAATTGATTTAATATATTGTTCCATTATAGAATGATTGGAAGACCCACTAAAAGGTATAGGAATTTAGTACCTAGTGGTCTCAATTTCAACATTTATATTATTAGGTGTATATGTTTTCCCCACATGATTCATGTTTTTTATTAAAAAAATGAGTTAATTGAGACCATATTGACATGAAATTATGGACTCCTTAACCCACCGGGTTTAGAATATTATTTTTGTATCCATTACATTCCTCATCATCCTTTCAGTTGGAACAGTTCCATATATTCCATACCATTTACTATTATAAAAATAATATAATGAATTATAAATATAAAACAACTAAATATATAAAAGGGAAACACTATACATATAATGGGAAATTCATAAATGTTACACATTCCTTAACGTATATTTTTTTGGTTTCAATCTATTTTTCACATGATCTATTTCCTAATAGAAATTTCTACTATTATTTATCTTCTAAACAAACATGTTTGTAAGTTCCTTTAAACATATTGAAGTGCATCCGCGAAGAGTCTCATACCAATTGTGTAGGTAGGCCACTTTCTGATATACTAGGTGAAGAATTATTCAAATCCCAAATCACACATTTTTAAATTTTTGATCCAAGGTACATATATATATACCTATATATATTTGTAGTGTCTATATAGGGATTTTATAAAATGGAAACAAATTAAACTGTATATTATAATAATTTATGTTTTTTCATTTATGTCTTCTCTAATCTATAAATCATAAATATGGATTTATAATCATTATCCCCCAAAATATCTGTACAATCATATTGTACCATCTATGACGACCCATATCATTAATGTAACAAAATTCATAAAATATTATATAAAAAAACAGTTCATAAATAACCGTAATATAACATGTGCATATATATTTGTGAAATTATATACATATAAAATTAAATAGATAATATGTACAACAATATTATTGAATAATCCAAAGTAGTCCAGTATATTCAATTTATCTTCTAATACTATTTGATATAACCTAGGGATGTATATTAGAATGGTATGATCCATAAATCCTATCAAGGAAATAACCAAATCACAACATGATGATTTAAAACCATGTAAGTAGAGAGGCATATCAATATAACCTAAAGGGTGTCTAAATCCCAAACATGAACACTATGTTTTGATATAATCTACCAAATCAAGGAAAGATGGGAATGTGACAACAACATAAAATATAACATCAGAAGAATAAGTTGTGGATAACATTCAGTCCATCATAAAATAGTCAGATTAATATAACCTCTCATACCCCATACATGGAGAATAATTTGATAAATAAAATAATAGAAATATTGGATAGAGATATAATTCCATGCTCACCTACTACATTTTTATTGTGTACTTTCATATGTGTTAGGTACATATCAAAAAACATTATATCACCTTTCATCAATTTTGAACCCATGAAAATGTTGTTTGGATCCCATTCATTGAATTCCCCAATGAATGTGGGATATTTTCCCCTAATTGTGAACTAAATGTTGGAATGGAAATGACTACACATTGTATAAATTTTTTTGGGTGAAAAATAAAAGGATTATTCGTACATCATAATATATGTTTAAGAGCATTCCTGTTAGGATTTAATGACTGTAAAATTTGGTATCTCATTTCATAAACTTCAAAAGGTTAATAAAATATAAGTTCAAAAAATACACAAATAAGAATTATGAGAATTCAAATTGAATAATTAAATTAAGTATTAATAGAGAGGATAATGAGATAATCTCATATATAGAGAGGACTTTTGAAATAATAGTGTTAAGAGATTCATAAAATGTATTAAATAAAGTTAACTTAATTTTGAGAGTGGTATGGGGATTTATTTCAATTCAAATGGGTTATGAGTGATGATGAGTTGGAGGGTGGTTTTTAATTTTTTGTAGAATATAAAATAATGGTTTATTAATTTAGAAACATATGTTTTTTAATATTTGAGTAAAAATAAATGAAATGAAAAATTGTCCAATTAACTTTTCTATGTATACTACCAAAAAGAATTGTTTCCAGTATTCTATGTAGCCATGATTGATATAATTTAAAATAATATCATTTCTATTATTTAAGTGGGTTTGGGACATAGATAAATGACATTAAAACTTGAAATTTTTTTATGAATCATTAATGGGTTATAAAATTAATTAAATTACAAAAACATTCATTATTTTAGAGGCAATTTTTTTTTATAAATTCATATTTTTTGAAATTTATTACATCATATTTTATCCATTATAATTTCTTAATAGAGACTGTATTTAATATATATCCAAAATATTTCTATGTCTGTGAATATTATGAATAATTCACAATTGGATAATTTCATGGTACTGATATAATAAATAATATATATAATTTCTTTGTAATTTTATAAATATGATCTAATTAAATATTTGATAAAAATCCATATTTACTAAAATATAGATGATTTTAAGATATTACCAAGTTTTTAATAGTTATAAAAATATTATAGGACTTCATTGAATTATATTATAATTTACATTTAAATATTTATGATCTTGTATGAATGTTTTTTTAAATAATTTTTATTTTATAAATTTTTTATATTATTATAATATTATCATAATTTAATATATATGTGTCCTAAAAATTAATTCATTATTTCTTTATGGAAACATTCAATTTCAATCCAACTCATAATATAATCCCTAATAATGTAATAATAAACATCGATAAAAAAATCTCTATTTTATTAAAAAAATCATCTCAATAATAGTATTTCTAAGATACATAATCAATATTTACTATCAAATACATTCTAAGGGTATCATGTGTGATGGATGTGATTTTTTTTGTAGTTCAGTGAATGTGGTTTGGGTTGTGATATTTATATTCTTGAAATTCTCCGATAATTTTTTCCCCTGAGCTTTAGTTATTGAATCCTGGATTTATAATTTTTAAGGGTAATGGCCAATGATTACATCATCATTAGGATAACTAACATATAGGCTTCCTAGGGCTTGATCATACTATTCAAGGCCATCAATCCTTCGTTCTTTGAAATGTTCTCTTAATCATAACCCTTTATAAAAAAAATATTATAATAAACTACAAAAAAAAATATTACCAATAGTTAATTAGATTAAATATTATTAGAATATGATATGATAAATTTTATAATTGTACCAAAATTATAAAAATGATGCATGTGTTTTCTATAACTATATTGAATTTATTAAATTAAAATGGAAATTATATCACAAGTATTCATATTGATAACGATTCATTGATATTTACTGTAAAAATATTATGTTATTGTTCTAGAATTATTATGTGTTTTAGTTTATATATTAATGTGGATATAAATTTTTTATACATTTTAATTATATTAATTTTAAATTTAGTTTATATTTTGACCCTCCTAATGCTCAAAATGTGGATTTCCACCCAAAAACCATTGTCTGGGAGATGTTTTTTCTTCAGGTTGTGTGGATGATGAAATATTATGTAAAATTTGAATGGTTAGATACTATATAATTTTTTTCTGTCACATTATAATCATTTTTATTTGAAAAAAAATGAATTCAGATCTTATAAAACACTATTTCTTTGTTTTGTCTTTAATCATTCACTAGAATTTTGGGATTAGTTGATCATCCTACCAGGATACGACCAACTAAGGCCAACCTACACTTAACAATCCAATCCTAAACTACCCCAAGTCACCCTACATAGTTGTTTTCTTCGGAAAATTGACGATTTTCATATGTAAAATGGGGATAATCATCATATTGTACCTATATAGATGTAAAAAAACCATATCAATGAAGAAGTGAGGAGGAATAATATTAAAATTATGTTACATATTGAGTAAAAAACATTCATGTAATAACCTCTAGGGAATAAAAAAATTGTGAGAAGGGATATAAAAAAATATTATGTATAAATATAGACCCAAATAGAAAAGATGTAATATCATTAAAATAGTTGGAAATGAAATAAATTGATAGCTTAGCTCAAGATGACAATTCCCTTACCAATACACATGGTATAATTTACCATGTTATGCCTATACATATTTAAAATAACATCTGACCAACATATATTCTTTATAAGACATAAAACACATAAGAAAAGCACATGTATTATATTGTATAAAAATACCCGGAAAGAAAACCCCAAAAATTGAGGGGGGTTGAATTTAAGACATGATAAAACTAGTCATATCATCCCATTCCAAAGGGAATAGAATCCGAAAAAATGATGTATGATCATAATATAATCCAAACCTAGGGAGAATGGTTTTATCTATCTACCATCTATTCTCATGATAATGAGTCTTCCAGCAGTTACGTGAATACCATAATTGATATCCATCATCTTGCTTGTTTTTTGAAAGATGTAACTATGTGGAGTCACACCTAACCAGTATTCTACTCAAATGAGGTGTCATAATCATTAGGTTGATGAACCATTCCCTATTAAAACAATATGTTTTGAAATAGTAAATAGAGTACCCATTCTCTGATAAAATAAGAGGGATACACTCATTGGATAAAAGACATATACCCTGGTATAATTAGAGGTTCCACTAAGTAAATAGAGGACCCCTGAATTCATTCAGTAAGAGGGTAATACTCTATAGATAGAGACTCCATGACCTAATAAAACACGAGGTTTCAACTTAGTTGATATATGACCCATTCCCTGATACAATAAAAGGGTTATAATCATTAGATAAATGGGTCATGACTTGACACAATAATAGGGTTCCACTTTTTAGGTATATAAACAATTCTCTTAGTCATCATGATATTTATACTCAGTACGTAGTGGACCCAAGCCCATATATTACACGAGGGTTCTACTTAGTAGTTTTAGGACCTAGAACATAACATAGAATGGGGGATCCACTCATTAGTTAAATTTATAATTCACTAACACATTTGTAGGGTTTCACTCTCTAGGTATAGGACCCATTCTAGGACCCAATAAGAGGTTCCCACTCAAAATATTTTGATGACTATGTGGTACGTCCGTTCCCATCATCTCTCTGCTGATGTTGCCTAATCAATGCTATTATCGAGCACCACTAAAAGAATAATTAGGAAAAAAATATCTCATATTATATATCAAAATATAGTATGAAGGCCATTATTATTTTTTATGTGAAAAAATAATAATGATTGGATACTCGTGATACAAAATCCATGTTAAAATTATTGTGGTGTGAGTGGTATAACATCATAAAAAATTATGTGACCTGTAAGAGAGGTCCATATAACATGATTTCTCACCTGGAATCATGTTTTTTCTTCTCCAGTACATGGTTTACGGGCCATGTAGTAAATCATAGAATTTAAGGATACGATAGGGTGGGTCTCCTCATTATAGGGTCAAACCATGTTCTATTATTAATCATTGTGTCCTTTCAGTTGTCCCTTTGTTACTGTCCCAATATCTAGTTGCCCATGAGCACACTACAAATACATAATATGTTCACAAATGTGTCGATGATTTTGTAATACCATATTATACATCATTTCCTAAACCCATTTCCACATTGTGTGACAGGGTCCCAGATGGTTTTATATATTTAATTCCCTCAAAAACCCTATACTCTAAAGCTAGAGGACTATACGGTCTGTGTTCTATTGGAAACATGGAGTTTTTCTGTAACTTTTTACGAATCCATGGAGTTATTCCCACATCATCCCTATCTTATTTATCTACCACACAACACACCTATTGACTACATGGAATCAATGATAGTCACCCCATAGAATATATTTCAACCCTTTAGTCGTAGGAAATTGAACGTTAGGAATTTGAATGATTACTTCAAACATTTTCAGTAACCTTCCAATAATTACAAAATACCAGATCCATAGTAATAATCCCCTATATCCCAAAATGTTCCTTGATATAACATTAAGAATCAAATCCAATCATTATGAACAATCCAACTATAAAACCGGGGTCTTATCCCAATTAGACCATCCTATAAAAATTCATATTTTGCCTTATATTCCAACAACAGTTAACATGAATTTTTTTAAGGGAAACACACCAGAAAAAACTGATAACATCATTGATGAAGTTTTCCTAGACAACTATCACATAATTTCTAATTAAAAATAGTAAAATTATAGAATAAGAATATATAATTAATAATTTGTCTCTACACACGGGATCATGCAAAGGATATATTTTATGCATATCATACAATATCAAATTATATCACTATCAATATTTTAATCAATGGCATAAACTAAAAATGATTATCCATACCTCAATATTTGATCCAAAATCTTGAAGAATGTTCACACTAGTAAAAAGGATGATCTGTTAGATCCACTTCGAATCAATATACCATGATCTAATCAACTGCCAACAATTGATCTCAATTTTTTAGTGAACAATATGGGAATCCCTTTTTAAATGGTCAAAGGGTTATGTGGAAGTCCTATGTGATTTTTATAATATGATAGATACAAACTGAAAATATGATATGGGTATTAAATGAATTTATTTAATAATATAAATATCTAATTCACATAATGTACAAGACAATGAATTCCCTATCCGAATGTCTGGAACTGAAAAACTATATGTCAGGCCAATGTTAAATCATATTCATTGTATTGAACTGCTGAATCCATTTATTGTTTTTAGAATCTATTTAGGAGATGTTATATATTCATACAGATAAAACACATGCATAAAAATAAATATATTTATTATATTTACAATAATAATTCTGAGATCCATATGCCTCAGAATCAATAAATTTTTTAATGTCATTCTCTATTAAACATTATTCATATATGTTAAAAAAATAAATTAAAAAACATTTTCTATAAATTATTTTTTACTTCATGATTTTCATCCATAGAATTAGTGATGTATTAAAATGTATGAGGATTTGAGTCCAAATCATCCACTCTTATTTCCAAGAAATATCATGCATGCCCAAATGTATTCATGCCATATAAACCTGGTAATATTTATTCCTGTAATGATCTTCTTCTTCTATGACTTGATCTCCAATATGTACTCCATTTAGTTGTATAAATAAAAAAAGTATATCTCCCACAATTTAATAGCATGCACATGAACTTGCACATATCTCATCAACTATAACACGTAGAAGATAACATGAATTGGCGGTAACTGTCGTGTTATTTTACGGTGGAAGGAAAACTCACCAAAGCAAAAAAAGTTCTCTAATGAATTGATGAACCTTGGGGATAACATTCCATTTTAGCAGAACACTGAAATCCTCCCTATTGTTATATTCTCTTGAAAACATATTCTCCCTAATAAAAATATAGGGGGGTTATGAACATTATATATATAATATTTTATTCAAATCTAGGATGAATTCATCTACTCACAGATTATATAGACCTTATCATTCATTTCCTACACAACCTCTTGCACAAGCAGATAAGTCTCAACAATCTAGGTCTGAAATATAATTTCACTGTAAGGCCTCTTATATAGGGTAAGAGAATGTGAAATTTAAATAGTATAGTGGATGCTATTATTTTAAGAAATATTTGTTAATTATAATTGATCATCAATGGTCTGGTAAAATAATAACACACAACCCCTCATCATACCCTCTAACACCATGGATAGTTAGCTTGGTCATCCCATAGTTATGGGAGTGGAATGAAGAAATCAACTTTAAATGGGTCTTGAATTTCTATTATAGGCCACTCCAAAACAATTTCATAAACTAAAAATCATGATTGAATTAAATATTAAGGGAAACATAATGAATATAAAAAATCCATCACACATAAAATATCTCCAAACACTCTACTAATCTATTCTCTTAGTTATAAAATATGTGTGGTGACATGGTAGATTGGTCAAAAATATCTTAAATGGAATAAAGTCTTCCCACTATCAATGGAAGACCTATCACAATATCAATTGATATGCTGTTCAATTTCCACTCCATTATCAGAATATGATTCAATAAATCTACTAGAATATGGTGCTCGACATTCCGCAGATGGTTTTTGAGAAAATATAAGACAAACTCGATGATTATCTGCCTCATTCTAGCCCTACAAAAATTCCAAGAGAAATCCTTGTACACTTTCATACATTGAGAGTTATGAACAAAATAAAAGTGTGAAACTACCTCATCACATCACTACATGAATCATTGTTTGTCCTTGGAAAATTATGGCATGATTCCCTTCTTTGGAAATTCAACTGGTGAATCCCATAATGATATTTGGTCATGTAGGACCTCATAGGCAATGTATCCCAACAGATCCTACCTCAAATTAGGGAGAAGTGGAGGTGTTGACAACATATACTAAAGAAAATTTATAACCCCATGCTCTTATTGAGACAACTATATTAAAGAAAACTACTCAAACACCTCTCCCACTATTCTTGATCCTATCTTCTTACTAAGGGAATCATCAACAATTTTTTCCTTCATATATGTATAGACAATCTCAAATCCCATAATATCTTAAACTCTAAACATTTTTAATGTATCATGTTTAGGATTATCAATATGAATACATGAATTATAATTGTATAGTATTAATAAATACAAAATTTCACTCCCTAATGATTTGGCCTCCATATCATGAGCGCCAAGAACACCATTACGAACTCTAGTTCTTGAGTAGTGTAATAATATTTGAGGGATGTCAACTAACATTCCTCTATGAAATAACCTCATGCATCCAAATCAATAAGAATTAGAGAGAAGAAATATATGAATTGAAAAATATTATCTAGAATTCACTCTCTTTCTGTTGAATAAAAATAAGATAACACATTTCCCATTTCCTCAGATACTCAAAAGACCTCTAGAAATGGTTAATCTAATGAAACAGCCACCCTTTTTCTCATCTCGGTGGTCAATTATTATGAAATCCTAGAGAATAATTCCACTAACCACATTCATAACCCTACAACAAAAATAAAAATATTTACCTATAACATTATGTTGGATTTATCCAAATCAATAACTATGCCAATCATCATCATGTCCTAATATAGAAAATTCAAATAAATGACAATTCCTAGAAAGAGAAACATATGGATCTATAACATGTACATAGAGATATTACAATAATTTTGGTTCTCAAAAAATAAGTCTAGGATTATCTTCAAGTTCCTTAGATGATTTTCCTATAACACAGATTAGATGAGTATGTATTTAATGAACACAGAAAAAAAAATTTGAAAGTATAGATGATACGTATGATTCATTTGATCCATGATAATATTGTAAGAATTCGTCACACTGAATGACATTACCTATAACTCATAGTGTTCCTAGAATCATTAGAATGTGAGATATGATTTATCAATCTTATAATCTATCATGTAGTGGATGCAATAACAATGTTCAATCTTAACGAACAATCTTATGTCGTGTAAATTTTCAAAGAGTACAAAAATACTGTACAATTTTTAGTTGTTCATTATCATGTCCTATTTCAAGAGAAGATAATAAAAAAAAATACAAATTCAATCATTAAATTTTTTCATAAAAGAATTAGAGCTTCCTAATTAGACACATTGGGTCTAATATGTCCCTTCTCCAAAAGGTTCTCCATCTACACCCTCTACTCTGTGGGAATGGTTGGGGCCATCCTATATGCCTCAAAAGATATATGAATTGTTTCAGGGTGCTTTTCAATGAATAAATCAATCTCCCAATTTTGTTATAGTTTTAAAATGTATTAATCAATGAGAAAATTATAATCCTCTATAACTGAAGAAACTCATATTCTTAAAGAGCTCACCACACCCATGGATTAAATCCCAAACCTATGGGTGATGGGTTTTATCTTCCTTCTCACAATACCAAATTGCTCCACCATGCGATCTATCTCACGCATTGAGGATAATCCAAACTCATCAATCTTTTTTCATAAAAATCAAATGGAGTTTATATTTTATATGGGTTTAGACCATGGAAAACTATTAAATACCCAAAATTATGTCATATGTTTTCAACATGATGACTAATATAACCCATGATATACTCTCACTGTGAATCTGTAACTAGGATTGTAGGGAGATAAACAACATTGAAAAACTAATGCCCGTAGAAACCATAATATAATGTTCATGGGATAATGTTTCAAATGGGGTTCAATATCTCACCCAGGACTAATGAGTTTAAATAATGACTCACAATTTTGTTTGATAGTACTGAAGAAATAGAAGAATAAAAAAAATTGTACATGTTATCATATCATGATATTTTGGATCATAAGCTTCCATATCCTGCTACTACACATGGACTTGACAACAATCTCCCTAGGCATGGAGTGGGCCTCCTGGTGGTGTTTTTGGAATGATATCTTAATGTCACCCACAACCATTCTCTCCTCTTGTGGGAGCTAAACATTCTCCAATCCTTACACTGTCTCCATAGGGGCCATATAAGCTACATCTTAATGATCTATGATAACAGTGTTGCCTCTATTTTGGATGTCCATATGCTGGTTTCCTACCATCATCATTATGTTAGGACAAGAATTTATCTAGTCTGAGAACATGCACATCGAATGCATAGAATCACTCATCTATAGGCTTCCATTTCCCTCATCATGGTCTATGAGCTCCATGATCATATGACTAAGTCTTGTGATGATACAATAATTTATGCCTATATACCACTTATTGTATCCTGCTAGATGATATAAGAAACTTGTCACTATGACACCCCCTTCTATCTCCATATGAATGGTTATCTATAGTGAGGATAATAACATTCTCCTGTGTCTTCTCTAAGAATCCCACATAAGCGGGAATGCACACATGTACGTTAATGGTAGTAATTATTCAACTAATAATGTACAATAAATTAATTTCCACGAATACAAAATCTAGAATCATGTCAAGTGAGGACTTTGTAAGTTTAGTTAATCATTCCTCAACCATCATCCCTCCCTAAAATAACACCAATAGAACCATAATCAATATATAAATTAAGAAATAAGGGTACTAGCCCTCGTGAAATAACTTTTTGATGTTCAACTAGGATATTTTCAAATCATCATGAATTTCCATGACCAGGATCCACCGGTTCCAAGTTTCTATGTAGAAAATGTAGGCATCCATATAAACCATCCGACTAGTTAGTGTCCTCAGATTCCTTAAAATATTTATCACCATCTCATTCAAATCCTTCTAAATAGGGGTACCTAACAAATAGTGTAAACTTAGTGGAACATGGGTTGAGAAAAAATGGAGTGTTCTAAGACTTATCATATCCACAACCAAGAATTTAGGTATAATCTGATGCTTGATAGGTAGGGGTGTCACTGGGTGGATGTCTGGTTCAATGATCTGGCTTTATGGACCATGAACTAATGCCTCATCCATAATTATAACATAATCAATATTCTGAATCACTAACCTGGACAAATGTCTTCATGGAGGTATATTGAAAACATAAAAATACATACCACCATAAAATGATAATATATATGTTTTGATATTACTCAATAAGTAAATTCAATGCACTCAATCCTACATGATGCATGTAAAAAATTTCATGCAAACAATGTATTATTATAGAGTGACTACAAGAATTTATTCAGAGTCATAGTGAATGGATTCATCATCCACCACACAAACTCTTGATTCCCCAACATGAATATCTTACACTAGAAATATTGAAAAACTTGAGCTATGTTCACAAAGAAGACCTTATATATATGAATTAACTATTCTCAAGATCTCAATTTTGATCCACCTCTGACACTGGTATATCACGACCAAACCAACTAAATCCTCTTTGACCAATGAAAGGACGATACACAGCTACCCCATTACCATATCCCTAAAAATGGGCCTAGTAAGTAACATCAACTTGAATAAAATATTTTTATGAATACTCCTAAAGGATCCATATTCATTAACCCAAGAATGTCCATATATTAGTGAATAGGAATAACAATAAAATTCTATTAAATATATAGTAAAAAAATTTCATGAAATAACCTATATAGAGCTAAAAGGATATTTATATTGAAATATGAAGAGTGAAGGGAAACTTATATAACCATCATGAAGAGATGTCATAAACTGAAATGAATAGAAAACGAAATGATGAGCGATAGTAGCTTCAGATCTCCAAACCCAAACCACCATATATAGTGAAATGAATATAGTTTTTCCAATTCTCCTATAATATCTACACATCTCTTTCTATAATCTTCATAATACAAACAAACATAGGAAAATACTATTCAAGGGTGAGTATATACATAGCTAGTAGTATTTATCGAAAACCAAAAAGTGTGAAATTGATGAAACAATAGAAGTAGACAAATCAACCCAATAAATAATGAACTGGAACCCCAAAATGAAAATATCTTATCATAAATAAATCTCATGTGGGACATAATGATGATCTTTATCTAATAATGAAACATAGGATAACG
The DNA here is from genome assembly GCA_963277665.1 of Viscum album. Classification (NCBI taxonomy): domain Eukaryota; kingdom Viridiplantae; phylum Streptophyta; class Magnoliopsida; order Santalales; family Viscaceae; genus Viscum; species Viscum album. The sequence continues at coordinate 1,129,355,615 of OY728131.1, forward strand.
TGTCTACCAATATTTCCATAAAGTACATCATTGATTCCCAAAATCTTGTGTCTGTGTTCATGGATTAAACTATTTAAATATGAACCTATCTATTGTGACTCATAGTCAATGGTAAACAATTTCTGGGTAGATGACACATTCCACAGTACCATATGAGGGTTCAAGTTAGTATATATATGACGTAGTTTCTATTATAAAATGTGGGATCCTGTAATTGGATTGAGGAACCATTCCCGGGTACAATATGAGTCTTTCACTCTGTAGATATATTACCCAACCCCTAATACAACAATTGGGTGCCACATATATGACACAGGTACCATGAATTGATATAACAAGAGGTTCCACACTATAAATATACCTGACATGCATTCCAAAAAATGATGGTACCACATAGTATATTGAAGAAACATTGCATGATAAAATTGTAGGTTTTGACTTAATTAGTAGCGGTATCACACCCTTATATAATAGAAAAGTTCTACTCTATAGGTGGAGGACCCAAGAACTGATATATAAGGAGGGTTCCATTTCGTATGTATTGGACCCATTCCCAAAAAACAAATGGTAGATTCTCCTTAGTAGCTGGGTGAATCGTTCCCTAATATAGAAGGAGGTTTCCACTTTGTGGGTTGAGGAACTGTTCCCTAAAAAATTAGGAGGGTTAATATCATACCTATATGTGTATTATGCGGTATTTATAAACATTGAATCACTTTGGAGATTCTTATTAATCATAACCACTTTCAATATCATATTAAATATTCATTGTGCTCATAATATCTGTCTTCGTTGATTAAAATTACCTATTATGTAAAAAATTATATTTTATATGGTATACACTCATGATATGAAAATGATGTGATTAAAGTCATATCATAAAAAATGATATTTAAGAGGTAGATTATTAATCCTGAAGTACATGATGTGTAAGGGGGATCCACACATCATGAGGCCTCTCCTAGGATCTTCACTATGTCATCTCTAGTATAATTATTACTATCAATTTTGTATAATAAAATATTTTTGGGTCATAAATGATGTGTCTTGGAATCTCATGGTAGATTCATGTTCTACTAGCCTTGTCTATGTCCCGTGGGACACAGACGTGACATTGCTAATGTACATGGATGTGCTCAGGTAAACATGCCATGTTCTAGTACATGGTTTATCATATGATGTGTCCATTTCGTTATTCTCCCAAAGTAAATAATGGGTTATGAGAACCTGGTCACATAATGAATGGGGTTTTGACGTACCATGTGATATTCAACTCCACCAGTAACCTTTTTTGTCGTGGTTATGGGTCTATATAGTTGGTGTTATTTAAAATAGATAGCATGTACTCGGGATTTTTTATGAAATCTTTATAAATTATCAATAATAATACATATTCAGTTTGTATACTAGAAAATATTTCTTTCTATCAACCCAAAATATTGTTTTTATACGCCATATATCAATTTTGTCCCTCAAGTGTTTGAAAAATGAACTCTATTGAAGAGTATGAAGCATGGAACCATCTCTGATTGCCTGAACATTTTTATCTGATACATGTTCTAGGATAATAATCATTCTCACCAATAAACATAACTCAATACATCTAAAAATCTAATATATGTTGTGTGAAAACCCACCATTAATACAAGGGTTCGATCATGATCAAACCCACCTCGTAAAAGATGAATTGTGACCACATGCTCTAATGATGACGAATATAATGAACAGGTGGGGGAATGGCCGAAGACTAATGGTTATAACAATATTGGAAAATATTTATTGGAAAGTGATCAAATAATCAATGATTTTTAAGTGTAATTTAGGTCATAAAAATTCTAATTAATAGTTTATTTTGATATGTGACATCATGATATGTGTTATATTCTTAATTGATCAAATAATAATAAATTTTATCATGTTAAAAAATTTATTCATGCGATGAAATCAGAAATTAATGTCCCTATATCATTATTCATTTAATTTTCAATTATGAATGCCCTAGATAGATATGGTGATGATTCGTCGTGTCCAATGCCTATCATATTACCTCCATATAATCACTGGTTGTTGTTCAATGTAAATTTTCTAAAACATTATGGTTGAATTCTCCTCTCAAAGATTCTAGGGTTATGTGGTAAAACCAATTAATTTTACATAACAAATTATTTAAACAAGAAAATAGGTTACAATTAATAAATTAATTAATTAGAGAGTTTAATTAGTTAATTCACTTAATGTAAATTCAAACGACTGTATTATCCAAACATCTAGTGTTGAAAATATTTAGATAATGAAGAGGGTAAAACCCAAACAACAAATTCAACTCTATGGTATCATGTTTTCAATACGATATGAAATTTAATTAGTATACAATTTTTATTTAAAAAATATCCAATGTGACATATAAAATAAAATATATTTATTAGATTTATTTTTACCTCACCAGGCATCATAATCATGGAATGTCTTAGAGAAAGGAATGCAATTTTTTATTATATATTTATGTCTTACAAGGTAAAAAAATGAGTCCATTCTCATCTCAATATTATTGACATTTTAGAGTGTTTCTATAATTCCCAAAATTTAGTGGATTCACCTTTATAAAATAATTAAAACCAGGGGTTGACAAGAAAACATGTTATGGTCCACATTCATATAGTTTTCCAAATCATGTGAAAAAACTACATTATAAGGAACATACCTCAGACAATACAAAATCTTGAGTTATTTTTATGATTTTAATTACTTTCTCATTGAGGAACTATTTAGGTTTAGAGATATATATAATTAGAAAATAAATGATACATAATAACTCTATTATTACAAGGTAGACATATCTACTAACTATACATTTTTTCATGAAAAGAACTCAATTAATATGAAACATGGTTTATTTCCATGTTCCCTCATAACAACTATTCCCTTGATACAATACATATATCAATTATCCATAAAACCCTATGGAAATCATTTTAAAAAATTTTAAGGGCACAAAAGGCCAGGCATGGGACATAAATAATTTAAACTATTATCCATAAAAAGCCTTGTAAATCATGACTAATTTTTCATAATATAAATATTTTCACTATAAGAAGTAGTAAAAACATTCATTGGAATATAAGTTCAATTATTACCCTTCCTGTAATAAAAATATTACCATATAATGCATATAAATAACTTATAACAATATAGAGGTAACATGGTACATAAAAATACATAATGATAATAACCATGTGGTAGAATTCCATACATATCACCCTTAAAAATCTAATAGCTATACAAATAACATACATACCCAATGTATTAGAGATTATAACGCAAACAACCATAATTTTTTAATCATGGAACCAATTATATTTTATTATTTATGTAATCACATGTCAAATTTCCAAGTACCACTATACAATCATAACATAAAAAATTATAATTATCAAAATTTCAATCATAAGATGTCATTTTCAATTTCAAAAATCCCATCCAAGATATTTTAATATCCAATCCATTTTCATAATAATATTAAATAGCTAATAATATCCAAAAAAAATGATTATTAGATATCATTTACTTTTAAAAACATCAAGGTTTATAAAGTATACCAAACATGAAATAAGGGTTATAGTCGTTGAAAAATCATTGTCGCTGTATACATTAGAAAATATTCCATTTATCATTTCAAAAAAAAAAATTAAACTAATTAATATAGAAATATTCATTTTTGGTCCTTTTTATAAAAAATAATGTAAAAAATGGGGTGATTATACAATGTATAAAACAAATTTGGGGAAATAAATAAATAAATGCCTTAGTGAATGTAGAATGAGTCAAGGTCCCTTACCTTGACTCAAATTATCCAAGTATGTTATTTAACATCATGAATAATAAATATAATTTATTTTTGTCCTCCATTTGGGACCTTTTTCGTGTTTATTAATCATTATATATAACATCATTTCATTTTATAACAATTAAAAAATTGTTTATGTTCATATCTCACATATTTTATATATTTAGTACATGAGTAGAAAATGAACATGTTATGGTGTCAATAGTACAATTAATCATAATTACATAATATCATGATTAATATTACTAAAATAATAATATCATTTATATATCAATTATACATTAAAAACTTAAATTTAATATGGATAAGAAATATGAATAACATTACAATCATGGAGATGGTAAGCCATACGTACACATAAGTAATATTTTAAAATATTCATTTATCATTATTGAAAGAAGTTGTGTTTCATTTTAACATTATAGTATTACAATATCATCATTAATATCATTTTTATCATCTATATATACTTATATATATATATATATATATCATAAAAGTGATGTTGTGATTCAAAATTAATCGAATCACTTCATTGATGTGATAGTTCACACGTATGCATGAACGTCATTATAAAATTTATGTGCATTTAATGTGACAAATATATTGATATATTATACTATTATAATGATAAATATGTCATAAATATTATATATTTACATTTATACCATATTCATTACCCGATATGATAGAGAGTTTGTGAAAATGATTTATAACAGTTCCTTGAGGTGATAGTTCACACGTACGCATGAACGATTAATTCATTTACAATTTAATGGATGTGGTGATGGATTTAGGTGATGATATTAAGATAATAACATATTTATTGACCTTATATATTATATATCTTATACAATCATGGGTGAAGAAGATTAAAAGGAAGTGGAAAAGAAATAAAAAAGAAACACTTAAATAAATATATTACCTTTCCTTCGGATGATCACATTTATTAACTCCTTAACTCATACAAGGGAAGTGTTATACGTGAAATAATTCCTCCAGAATATGGTGTTGATATTAAGAAGGTTTTTGGGAAGTTATTGTCTTTACAAAATTATTTTTCAATTGTTTGAAATAGATAAGTGTTGGGAAAAAATCCCTCAAGGCATCATTGAAGCATTTTTTACCTGATTGTGTTTGTTGTCAAAGTGGGTCTCCATGTTTTTTTTTGTTGAAAAAGCATACCATGGTGTTTGAGTGTGTTGAAAAAGGGGGTTTTAAGGGTGATTTTTTGGGTTCAAGGGATGCTTCCAACAATCCATGATTGATTGAAGAACCTCGACAAAGTAATGAACGATCTCGAAGTGGTACAAAAAGAGCAGATAAAAGGTAAAGCCATTTTGAAAAAGGGACGTGTGCGTAAAATTTAAGTGGTGAGCGAAAAATAATGGGTGGCGTGAAATATTTTCGTGGTTCACGGAAAATTAGCATGGTGCACAAAAAAAGGGTGTGGTGAGAGAAATATAGGATTGGTGTTTTTTGCGCAAGAGGTGTTTCAAGATCAGGAGATCAAAAATTGGCAAAGGCGTGAGGTGTATGAAAAATTGGAGCAAGGGGTGAAACACATTGTGGCACGGAAGATGTGTTTTTCATGATTGAAGAGGATTGCATGTGGAAGAAAGGTTTTTCGTGCCAGGGTCGATTATACCTATAAATATGAAGTGACCCCCCTCATTCATGTTGTTGAAGACTTATACAGTACCCGAACAGTGGCGCACGAAATTGAAGTTCACTAGGGTGTTGCGCGTAAAAATGAAGTTTGTGTGTAAAGTTAGGTGTTGCATGTAAAAGAGTTGTTTCCCGAAAAGTGGATTTCACGAAAGGCAGTAATATTAAACACAAGTCATTTTTGGGGATGCACGTAAAATTTGGAGGTTGCGCGTAAAAGAAGAGTTGTACCAAAATTGTATTTCGCACAAGGCAAAGTAATTAGGCACAATGTGCTGTAAGGGATGCACGTAAAAAATTGTAGTTTCCTGGTACACTCGGTACAAAGTGAGATTAATATGTGGGTGAATGTAGGACATCTAAAAAGCATCCATCAATAGTCAAAGATGTAGATTACATTAGTGATAATGAAGAGACCTATAGGTCTATAAACTGTGAGTGGATCTTCTGAAGAAGTAGTGAGCACACTTCAGTTGAGAGAGTAGTGGGCTATCATATTGGGAGTGGTTGTAAACTAGGAGAGATAGTGAGTCTGCTTAGAACATGTAAACAACAATGTTCTTATACTGAATTTGGTACAGCGGCACATTGCCGGTGTATTCTCCTTGGACGTAGCCTAGTGAGGGTGAACCGAGTAAAATTCGTTGGGTCCCGTGCATGATTTAATTTATTTGTATTCATTTCTATGGGAAAGTGAGAGAAAATATTTTTTCTTAACAGAAAAACAAGATCAATAAGGGCTGTTAATTTAATCTTTCATAACATAAGTCACCCCCACTCAGGGTATCTAACCTATTAAAACTAACAAGAATAGTGGGTACCTTTTATAAGAGAGGGGATGGGTACCCTTGGAATCTATTAAAATATTATATTAATATTAATTAATTTTTACCTCCAAACGACTCCAAAATGATTTTTGTATAATATTATATGATTATACTTCGAAATAATCTTATAAAAAATTAGATATTTATTATTTTTATTTTATATATTATTTGTTCAGTTTACCCTTAATTAATCAATTTTAAATATAATTGTTATAAAAATATTTAAAATATTATGTGGCTGTGAAATTTTCATAAATGGGGAAAATTAAAATAAATTAAAACATTATAAACATTTATACCTATTAATCAACACATTGTAATTGTTATGTATTTTTTATGATTTTTAAATAATTTAATAAAATTTTATTTTTGTAAAATATCAACATTGTAAATTGTGAAACTATATGTTACGTGGAATTTCAATAAATTCCTAATAGAGAGATAACTTTGATGAAAACACATTTAATAGACATATAATATGACATATTCCCATATAAAATTCATTCAGTATCGTAATTTACTCAACTTATATTTAATTTAATATTTTTCAAATGATTAATTTGATATTTCTCTTAATAAAATAATTATTGTATCATTATTATGTGATTATTAAGGGAAATTATTTAATCTATGAAAATACTAAATAAAATATAATGATATGTATAATTTCATTATATTTTTATATAATACTTTTTATCTATGTTAAATCATATTTTTCATTATATTAAAATTTTTATACTTATAAGAAATAATGGTGGGACATTTTTTCACTTTCGTGTCACTTTCTATTATTTTAATAATATATATATATATATATATCACTTTCCAGGAAAAAAGTCCATTAAATCAGTTAATTACGACCCTTCAGTGTCAAGGGTCTATGGTTACCCATCTAATAATATTTTTCCAGGTGTTTGGGTAATTGTGTTATCATTATCATATTATTTGGGACCCCAATTTACATGATTTATGATTAATCACGATAAATAAAAATTAAAAAGTTATTATTCATAACATCAAAAAAATAAAAGTAACCAATTGGCATAATTTGGACCTATTTATTCAGAATATGTAATCATTTTTTCAAAATTTAAAAAAATAAGTTTTAGTAATTAAATTAAAATTAATCCCATTTAAAAAAATGAAGAAACTAGGTTTTAAAATTAAAAATCATCAAAATATTAACATGTGTTTATGTCAAATTTATATTGAAAATTACATGAAAATGAAAAAAATGTATTAAATGATGAAAAAATAATGCAATTATTCCTTAAAACAAATTAAAATTATTATTCAAAAATTTAAATATATTAGATGGGAAATCATTTTTGAATTACAATATAATATTTATCACTATTCATTAAATAAGAGAGTTATTAAATTACACCAAAAAAATTATTTAAACAAATTTTTTATTTAAAAATATTAAAAAGGTTTATTTTTAGACATTTTAAAATTAAAGTATTCGTTAACTATATTTAAAATAAGTTATCCATCAAAATGTGGCAATACTACCATTTAAAAATATTAGAGCTTTTTTATGCTTAAAATTTATTTTAACTTAATTTTAATTCAATAAAATTTATTTGATGAAATTAAAAACATTTAATAAACATGTTTAAACATAAAATATTTAATTATGTTCATTTTCACCAATATAGTGTCAAGGTGATTACAACTATTTAAAATAATAGTATTTAAGATATATTATTTTTCGCTATAACATGGTCTTGTGTAGAACATAAGATTTTGGAGATACACATTATTGCATGTCTAGTACGCTATTAAACATAGTTTATATTTAAAAAAACACGGTTTGATACATTATCCACCCATTTGGAAATTTCCTCAATGCGATTTGAATTTGGGGATAATAATTGAGGAATGACTTTTCAATTTACCATTATTACAACACCACATTAGAAAAAGGAGTAATAAAACAACCACAATAATATAAATAAATGGAAGTATGATAGACACCTGAGATAACACATAGTATGGTTCCATGTTCTATAACATAGACATGGAAGAGAATACTAATTATTATTGAGAAATAGAGAGTGAAAGAGAAGTTGATCACAGAATGTTAACCATCACAAGACCATATATTTGTTATGGGAAAAATTATATTGACCAAAGTAAGTTTATAGTGTTATTTTTTAATATATTTTTCATAGATTTGAATAAATAAATTACAGTATAAACTAATTACATAAGGACATATAATTAATTGTCAATCATAGTTTCATCCGTTAATAAATTTTCACTAAAAACTCATCTTTTTCTCTATAAAATGAGTATTAATCAATAAATATTCATTCATGAATAACTAGAATCAACCTCGAGAGAATAAAATTATCCCCAAAAATTATCTATCTATCACTAATATCTTTAATAATTAAAAAATGGTTAGTACAAGGTATGATAATTCGACAAAAAAATAATAAACTATATGTGATAAAATACTACTTAAAATTCCAAATTTGAAACAAAATATCAAAATTCCTACATAGGCAACTCATCCAATATGTATCACTAAAATAATTCATGAAAATAATCAACACTAATATTTTATCCCAAAAATCAATATTATTTAATCATGAATTCTGCCATTATAAAATTTAAATATTTATCTCTAAATGAATTCAATTACTCTTGAAGTCTGACAAAAAATATATATATATCCAATAATAATCATCACAATATTCAAAAAATTTCACTCAAATATTATTAATCACTATAATTCAACCATAAATTAATAGAATATACAATTCAAACTATATTCCTAAAATAAAATAGCATAATATTCTATCAACCCAGATCATATAGGACTCCCAATATAGATAACATCAAGAAAATAACATTAATCGGTAAATCCCTAATTAATTTTCCATTCCATGGTTATCTATTTGATAAAACAAATATTCCCAAAGAAAATATTCTTAATCATTCATCTCATTTGAATAATAATAAAAATTCATAAACACCAGGGAGTTCATGTAGGCCAGTGGTATATAATGAACCATTTATTCCCATTGATTGGTGGTTCGATTTGGGATTATTTTTCTAAAACTATATAATTCATATAACATTCTCAACACATTATAATGTACTTACAAATAACCATAACATGTTTCAACACCCAATGTTATCTCATACCATTAATTATGAATCCAAAAATTCATTAACCCATAATTTCCTCAAAATAAAATATCATATGAACCAAAAAGGTAATCCATAACATTATAATTATGTCTACAGGTGTGAATTATTCTGAAAGACAGATTTTTTAGTGAAAACATAAAGTCAACTCAAACTCAGTTATAATCTCCACCAATTACTCACACAACCAAATGCATTCTACAAAATTTGTACATTTCATCTCCCTTTAGTCTACCAAACCTTTTCAATCCTTAAAAATTACACACCTAAATAAATCAACATTATTCATAATCTATTGACTGAGCATTTCCACCTTATATCTGAATAAATTATTCCTTCATATCAAATATACTCATTATTTATAAATATCAATTCAATAAAGTTTCATTATTAATGGGTAATAAAATAAATCATACCCTGAATATATATATCAGCATCTTATTGATGATTCCTTTCTCTTTCGTCATGTCGTCTTACATTCAACAAGTAAACGATCACTCCACTTAAATTTAATATATATATATATCGTTTTAAAAGTTGAGATATTTAAATCATATGAAAAAGATACCATGCCCTATTGTATTATTTTTCAGAAATGAGTTGATGTTGTATAACTTAAATAATTTATTTCTGGTGATTTGAAAGCTCACAAGGCTTTAAAAATAAATCAAACAGTATTTTGAAAAAATAATTATGATCTAATCATCAGGGATGGATAATAAGGTTGTGTAAGATATACTCCCTTTCATCTTGATAGATGATCCTTAATATTATAAACATAACACCACATAAACATGGAATGAATTATTAAATTATAAATACTCTATAGGGTAAATATATTATCCTAAAATTTATTTAATAAGGAAATAAATTAACCAGCTAATATCTCTATTGATTTAGGGTATTATAAAATAAACCTAAATAACTATATTACTCCAAAATTTCCAATATAATAATAACTCTCTTGGTTATATAGGATACTTAGCCTAGACTGTGATAACATCTTATCCACTAATTTTTTGAAACTCACCTCTGATAAAAAATATAAAGAATCAGATAAAAACATATCATGATCTTGATTTATGTTGAATGAATTATATTCTTTTATATTTAGGATATTTTATTGTTTACATAATTAGGGAATTATAGAATTAATAATAAATATAAAATCAACTATTATAAGGTAGACACCTATACTAACTATCCATTGTTTTTTCAAAAAACATCACCGTTTAAATGAATCATGCTTTATTTTTCATGTTCAATCATCAAAACTATTCACTTTATACCATCCCTGTCTCTATTCTAACTTAAATCATGTGAAAATATTTTTTAAATTTTGGAATACCACAAAAGTTTCTATAAGGGATATAAATTAATAATACAATTATTCTTGAAAAAAAATGTAAATCACAAATAGTTTTATTACAATGTAATAAATATAACATTAAATTCGTTTTAAAAATATTCCATTGAATATAATCTCATTTGAAACCATTTTATAATCAAAATATTTAAATATAACCTAAAAAAATAAAAAATAAAAATATTGAGGTGTCTTGGGACATAATAATATTTAATTTAAATAACCATACGGTCGACTTCCATACATATCATTCTTATAAATGTAATTGAAATATGGCTGACATCCATACATAATGAATTAGAGGTTAAAATGTCACCTCACATACATGGATTATCATAAAACCACCAAATTTGGTTAATTATATAACCACAAATCAAATGTTCAAGTACCATTATACCATAATAACATATAAAATATTGAAATTATCAATATTTCACTCATAAAATTTTCATTTTCAAAAAAAATCATTTAAATATATTGATATAGTTGTTCCATTTCGAAAATGATTTTTAATACCCAAATTACCAAAAAAATGGGAATATGGGATTTATTTTCCATTCAATAACATTAAGGTTTATTGGGGAATCCAAAAATCAAATAATAGTTACAATGACAGTAAAGTCATTGTCACTATTTATGTTAAAACAAAACATTCCCTATTCATTTTTTAAAGAAAGTAGACTACTTCGTATAGTTATATTCTTTTTTAATCCTTTTAAAAAAATTAATTTTAAAATAAGGTTTTATTATAAATTTAATAAAGTTTAGGTGTTTTATTTAAAAAAAATTCACTCAATGAAATGATATTGAGACGAAGTTCCTTTCCTTGAGTTTAATTCACCACATATGTTTTTATCATCCAGAATAATACAATTTGATTAATTTTACACTTTATTGACATAATTATTCATGTTTATTAATCATTTTATATCACTTAATATAATTTTATAATAATTACATAATTATTTTAATTTATATATAATGTTGTGTTGATATTTAGTACATGAGTCCAAAATGAACTTGGAAAGATTTCAACAGCCCATATGGTCATCAATACACCATCTATCGAATAATATTCATGAAATAATAATAAATTTTATATATAAATTATTATTTTAAATATATTCATTAAATATTAATATGGAAATTGAAAAACAATAAAATCATGGATATAGTTATCCATACATACCCATTAGTACCATTTTCCATTTTTATATGGTAATCATGTAAATAAGTTAAGTGTAATTTTATATTTGTAGAATGATAAAGAAATCATTAATATCTTATTAATAATTTTAATGTAGATTAATATATCATATAAGTGATGTGGTTATTAAAAACGAATCGCATCCCTTCGTGGAGGTTCTAGTTCACAAGTACACCAAAATGATGTAATAGATTTTATGTGCATAAAAATGTAATAAAGTAATTGATATATAATTATATAAAAATTATATATATATATATATATCATGAATATCACATATTAACATTAACTTGATCTTTATTACTAGTGATGAAATATGATCCAGGAAAATGAATTATATCATTTCGTAGAGGTGACAGTTCACATGTATGCATGAAGAATTAATAAAATTACCATTTAATGGAAGTGGAGATAAATTTATCTGATTATATTAAAATAAAAAATTCTTAATATATTTTTGATACAATAGTTTTAATATAGTCATGTTTGAAAAATATTTTTTGGATGTGGAATAAAAAAAATAGAAACACATAATAAAAAAAATTATCTTTTTTTGAGATGAACACCATTATTAACAACTTAACACCTCTAAGAAGAGTGTTATGCCAAACATATTGCCAAAAAAAGAATGATAGAAATTTTACTAAGGGTTTTGGAATAATATTGGCTGATCATAATGTATTTATAAGAGTGAGTAATAGAGACGATTGGAAACATTTTTTATATGATGGGGAGGAGAAATCTTCAAAAAAATTAAAAAATTAAATTGAAATAAATTAATTTTTGACTCCAAATGACTCAGAAATGGGTTATTACTTTGATAAGTTGTGTATTTTTTTTAAAAAGTATCATAATATAAATTTTATACTCGTATTTATTTTATTTTAAAGCTTATCTTTTCAGTTTATCATTATTTTATCGATTTAATATTTAATTTTGGTAATAAAATATTAAATTTTATGAGGTTTTAAATGTTATATATATGAGGTAAACTGGCCATGAATGGACACCTGATGATCACATCGACATTACCGTAATAAATTTTTAATTTTTAAATATAATCATGATTTTATAACAATTTTAGAAAATATTATTGTTATAAAATTTCAATAGTTTCTACTCCGACACTATTAATTTAATTGAATTTAAATAAAACACATATAGATGTATTACATTTAAAGAAAAAAATTTATACCCTTATATGATGTCATATTCTACATGAAAATTAGTGGAGAACCAAAATTAATTCAAAATATATTTATTCTAATATTTCTCATCTCATTTATTTGATATTTCTATTAATAAATTTGTTACTTTATCAGTGTTGTGTTATTATTTATAGAAATTATTTTGTCTCTAAAAATTATAAATTTATTCTAGTGATGTAGAAAATGTCATTATATTTTTTTAGGGTGACATTTTGTCACATTCATGTCATATTATTTTGTTTTAAAAATATTTATATCACTTCAATAGAAAATGTCCATTAAATAATTCAATTATAATCCATATGTGTTATGGGTTGAGGCTTACTCATCCCACATAATTTTTGAAGGTTTTATGGAAATTTTATTACCCTTATAAAATAATATTTTACCCTAATTTAACAGATTTACATTTAACTACAGCAAATAATTTTTTTTTTCAGTTACTATTCATAATATCAAAAAAAATAAAAGTAACTAATTAACTATATTTGGAACCACTAATTCAAAATAAAGACCCAATAATTAAAAATATGGAATAAATTTTCCAAAATTAAAAACAACAATTATGTCCTAATTAATTTTAAATGAATCACATTGACAAAATAAGAAAGAATGATTTCAACTATAAAACACATCAAAAGATTTTGGTGTGTATATATCCAATTTAATTTGAAATTACATACAATGACTAGAATTGAATTAAATTAATTAAAAATAATAAATTTATAATTTAAATGAAAATAAAATGACTATCTAACAATATAAATATTTTTTATTATATATATATATATATATTGTAGTATATTTATCTATTTATTAAATTATAAATGTTACCATAAAAACACAAAACATTTTTCCAAACATAATTTTGATGTCCCACAGATAAAGAAAAAATTTATTTTTTCTCAATGTAATTTATTAAAACGTCAATAACTGAATTTATAATTGGTTCTCCATCAAAAGGTGGTAAAAATAATTTTTTAAAAAATATTAGATCTTGGTTTTATAAATATTGGTTTTATTATTATTTTAAGAAGAATAAATTTATTTGGAAAAAAGAACAAAAAAGTTATAAAAATGATTTAACATAATATAATGAGTTACATTCATTCATTCTAATACAGATTCTATGTGATATTAAAAATTTTAAATTATATTATTAATAATATATAATTTCATTCTATAACTCAGTCTTCTATACAATATAGACTTTAGGGAAACACGTTGATGCATGTTGAGTACAATATCAAACAAAGTGTCTCCGTTTAGAAAAAATGATATTGGATACATGTATATTCAGAATGTGGTGACTAGAATGGTTCATTTTATGGAACATAGATTAGTAAAACATGCTTCAAACTATGAGCCTAGATAGAATTTAAATGGACTAGAATTACATATATACCCTTCCTTAACAATAACCCTTAATCCATACCCTATCCTATAATTTTAAATTCATAACATTTGGTTATCCAATCCATTAGTTATCTATGTTCTTACAGAAACATTTAATAATTTATTCTATTTTCATATTCAATTTCTCAAGGTAGTATCTGGAATATACTAATATGATAATATATTTCATTGTGTTTTTGTATTTTTTTACATGGAATTATCTTCATGTTTGAAGGAATATATTTGATATATTTTATCTCCAAGGACTAAATTATTATATTTCAGAATTTTTTTATCAGATGATATTCAAGATTCTTATTATTGAAGTAAAAAAATCATGGTGGGAGTACTAATTCAAAGATAGTTTTCCCATGTATTGGAATTTTATTATAAATTAATTAATTTTTTATAAAAAAATATTTTAATATATATTAAGATAGAATTATTTATAATTAATTGTTTTCTATAATGAAAACAATATTTCTACATTTTTCTAAGGAATATAATGGTTTTACTTCTTTTTTGTGTTATAATGATATTTGACACCACTTTAGAATAAAAATATTTATCATAATAAAGGAATGAACCTACAAACCGAATTCATAAAGTCAAATAGAACATGTATAAATCAATTATATATCACAATTTGGAAATTAATTTTATTGTTTGTACATGGGTCATTTGAATTAGACATCCAATATATTAAGAATTATATGATATTATTTAATGTAGTGTGAATTATATTAGAGGCCATTTTGGTAGTATTTATGTATTAATGAATTATTATGTGAATGATAAGGAAGTTTAAAGAATATTTCACTGAAAAAACACCCCATTTCAAAATTATGCTATGTTAATAAAAAATAATTGAATTGTTTTTAGGTTATGGTACATATCTTAAATTTTTCTTCATGATGAATATTTCACAGTTTTCATGATGGATTCATGTTGACAATGATTTTTTAGAGCATCTTCATAATTTTAGTGGATATATATATTTATATACGAATTTATGAATTTATGAATTATTTATATTATTTATTATCACACCTCCATTTTTATATTTCAAAATAAATCTGTTGTAGCTAGTGGAACCTCCAATAGCATAATATTTTCTTTCAAAAAAATGCTTCGTTGATAGAATTCCTTAGTATTTATATCAACATACATTGGTTGGTTTCCAATTATCTTTTTCAAGAAGGGCAAATAAAAATGTTATGGTAGTTAGACTAAATAATGCACCCATATTTGGATAGATCAATTTTAGAATATTCTAATTTAACCTGATTGTGTCACAATTTATTTGTTTTTGTTTAATTTTACATAACTGTATATATTCATCCATTATTTTCGTATTGTAGTTGTCATTAATATTTATTATTGTGTATGAGGAGGAAATTGTATGGAATTTAGAGAACTATATGACATGATATGTATGGTTATTCTCTAAGGCATCACAAAGTCAACAGGTATCCAATTATACCTGTAAATAGTTTCCATCATTATAAAGGTAATATAAAAGTCCACACCGCAGCTCAAGGATACCCAAATATAAAAGATAAACCCAACTACTATAGTAAATCATGACATTTTACTATCTAATAACATAAGTGTTATACAATAGAGGTATTTTTTTAGGAGAAGTATGGGTACCACGTAAGGATGAAAAAAATATAGTGTGTAATGGTGTGGAGGTTGTTCAATGAGGTAGGGGTAATTATGTTGTAGAGGGTGTGTTTTGGGAGAATCCACAACAATTAGGGGATGGATACATCAATGTTCCACTACTGTCTTATATGTAACTACTATATTAAATTCAGTGTGGTAGATATCCACATGGTTTCCCTTGACATATATTGGTTCTTGGTAGGTTCATTATTCTATATGGTTGAGGGAGTGGACAATATTTTCTTGGGTTTATAGACACTTGGATCATCCAAGTAGATTTTATTAAGGGTAAAACACTTTGGTTATGCTATATGAGGGCTTACCAAGTAAGCTTTTTACTATTAACCTTGATCCTACATTATAGATCTTCAATATGAAGATTTTAAAGAATTTATTTAACATTATTCCCATATAAATTTAACCGAATGTTCTAATATATACCTTATTCTCCATGAGAATCGTCCTTACATCCAAAATTGTATTCCCATTATCCTCCAAATTTATTTTTTGATTCTTAGATATTGATTGGAAGGAATTTATATGGATATTCATTTGTATATCAAGACATTTTATTTTCATAACATCATCTTCCATTTATTACAGGTTCTTTATTCTATATTGTATACTAAGTCAGTAATGTATAAAATTTTTGGGAATAGGTTTGTTCTATCTATTTTGTTTTAATAGTACATATGGATAATGGTTTGTTATTTATTGGATGTTCTCTATCAAATCCAAAACATAGTGACTATATTCTAATCAATGCAAGGTTGGTATGTACCTAATATTTATTTATTTTGAAATTCATAAAATAAATGGATTTTATAAAATAATTTTTAATTAGTGTATATTTATATATGGAAACTTAAAATAATTTGGCAATTGAATTCACAGAATTTTTTCATGTAATATAAGGTGTTTTTGGAAGTTAAGTGTTGATTGAAAACTTTTTTATTAAACGAATGAAACAACTAAATGTTTATGGAATTATTATGTCTATTTTTTATGGATACAGTTATCCTTGGTAATTGTTTTAGGTTTTCAAGGGAAGTCATCATGTTAAAAAAAAATATCATGTGGTCTATTTTATAAATATTTATTAATTAATAAAAATAAGGCAGTTTTTGATAAATGTAAAGGTCTTCAAATTCAATGTTTTTTAAAATGTGAAATCCCATTTCTAATTTTAAAATATACTATTTTTTTATATTATTATAACAACATTATTATACAGTCTTGAATATATTTAAGGGTGGTTCACCATGTTTGTAGAGATAAGGTGATGACTAAAGAGAGGGTTTTTCAAATTATTGTGGTGGGGGTGAGGTGAGATTTATTAGTTCATCTTATGATATCCAGGTAATGATTTCTCTTTAAAATTTATATATTTCCTTAATGGGATTACATATTAATTGGTAGGTTTTCCTTTATCCGGAAAATGAATTCTAAAGTATTTTTAGAAATTTATCTAGTTAGTAACTTACTTTATATAGTTTGAAAACTAGAATGATATATAACTAAACATTGAGTCTTATGCTTGATGGAACATCCATAATTAGGTATTGAGAATAGTGAGATGGAATACAATGAGTACATATGCTCTATCTCATGACAAATGATCTTTATTGGTGGTTCAGTTAGGTGATTATCATTCCATATAGATTTCAACCCTTAGAGATTTCATATGAAATGGCACCATTTACATTATATTTTTTGTAATTTCTCATTTATCTCCTAGTTCTTTTTTGAGATTCAGTTATTAATTGGTGGTTGTGTCTTCCTAAATATTTTATAAGTAGTTTTGAAAGTTTATATTTTATTTTTAAAATGAATGATGTTCATTTTATAATATGATATTTATTTTTCATAAAAAAGAATATCTTTTCAACTATATTATTTACTTATGAAATTAAATATATTATTTTATAATGTATCTCAATCTACTATTGATAAATTACCTAATTAATGGAATTTCATTGATTCATTGGTAAGATATTACAAGTCATACTATCTCACATCATGTATATATATCAATGTGAATGAATATGACCATATATTATTTATATATTCCATTACCCCTTTCAATTTTTCTATATTCTGCCTTGTTTGGTGATATGAGGTCTAGGTTTTTAATAGTGATCATGGTTTTCATTGAGGAAATAAAAAAAATTGTGTCGATTTACTCTTTATTTTCATATGGATATATGGATTAATAAAACATCCTTTTGTCTTTTTCATCATTTTTGTTTTTATATTATTTTGAGATATTTTAGGAATATGAATGTATATGGACACAAATGTGATGGATTCGTTGTGTTAATTATGACTATGTTTTTTATTTCATTTTTTATTCCAATTGATGGTTCATATATATCCATTCAATGAATAGTTCATTTCCTAGTTTTGGTAATAGATATGATGCGTTATTAACAATGGTTTTATTATAAAATAATCATTGTAGCTGTTTTTACATAATTATTATTGTCTTGTTTATAACTTGTAGGGATCAGGAAGACCCTTTAGGATAAATCCCAATGATGCTCAAGTAGCTGGTCTAGAGGTAACCTCAGATAGCCCCTATGTAAATGTTATTATATCCAATATTAATAAAAATGAGTAGGTAAATTATTCATCACCCTTTTTATTTCAGAGAATTTTTAGTAAAAAGTAGCAATAAATGCTATAAAAAATGAGGTGGATGGAGTGGCTTTCATCCTTGTTATTTTATACCCTAAGACTAATCTATAATTTTTATTTTTAGTTGATTTCTTTATTTTCTTTTTCTTTTTATAATTTTATTGATTTTAATTAAAAATTATGATATTTGGATCCACAATGAGTTTCGTATGTGATTATTTACAAACATTATATCATGGGATCGAAATGAGGGTAGAACTATGTTATTATGGTGAGACCAAATAGTCTTTTTGACCATATATGGATTATATAGATGGTTCTATCATGATTTATTGGGATATCACACAATAAATGCATGGATTTAAAAACAATACATTCACATTTTGGCCATCATTTTATCCATTTAGAATTTGTTTTACTTTCACAAATTCATTACATATTTCACTTAATGTGTTAAAACAGTTTAGATAAATATCCGAGAGGATGTATATGATTTTTAATCCAATTAATTTAATTTCATTCTATGTTTATATTTTTTAGGAAATGTGTTTATTTTGTATAGAGGTTTTTTAATGTAAAGTTGTAAAAATAGTAAAATTAATTATTTAAAAATTATATTTTAATAGTTGCTGATGATAATTTTTAGACTGATTGTTTTCAAAATAGATAAAAATTTTATTTCATAATTGTAAATGGGATGTTCAATTAGAATCAGATTGTTTCCTTGTGTAATTGTATTGGATTTTTTCTTCCCAATGTCTTTATATATTTTAACTGTTATAAGGTCCTAAAATGGATTCAATTTTTTTAAATAATATAAATGAATTTTATATTTTTAAATTCAAGTGGTAATGTTTCCACCATTTTGTAATGGACAGGAGATTTTAAATTTAAATTATTGATATGTGAAAATATTTTTCAAAATTAATTTTTTGTTTGATTTTGGTGATTTCAATGAATTGATGTTTTATTATAAATGATTGTTGTTTTTTATTTATAAATTTTTAGTTTTGGAGAAATTTTCAATTTGTTATGGTAGTGATGTTTTTCATTAATTATATGTTATAAATTTTTTTCACATCATATTTTTTTATAATAATCTACCTTCTATTTTAAGAAATTAATGTAGAATGATTTTTTTATCATAAAAGAACTAACTGAGTCCTACAAGATTTTGGGTAATATTTTATTATTTAAGACTCCACCTAGACTTATAATATAGTGTTCGACTCAAGGTATTAAAATCTATTGGATTCTATGATGGTCTTTTGAATATTCAATATATATAGGATGTTATTATCCATATCTATTCATTCATGATATTTTTTGGGATATTCAATGATAATGTTTCATGCATCTGATTAATGGTTCTTTATTCTCAAATAATCTTAACTATCTATAAAAATCATTTATGTTGGGATATTAGAAGAGGTATTGTGTGTAACGCAATTTTATATGAGTATTTTTTTTGATGTAGTATTATTGTTTTGGTTATGATTTAATGTTTTTAAAGAGATTCTTAAATTATTTTGGCCTCGTTCGAATATATCATTATTGATATAGTATTTTATATTTTTATAGGTTACAATAATTTTAATCATTGAATTCAATGAGTGAAATATTGGATATAACCAGGATTGATTAGTAATTAAATAAGTTTTGATCCACCTTATCAATTATCACTTAAGTAGGAGTAGTGTATATATTTTATAAGAATATACCGGTTAAAATTTTGATCCATGGATTCTATATATTGAAGTGTTACACTCTTATGTATATAGTAAACCTTTATATTTTATTGATCCAATATAGTGTCTTATTATATGTTAATGTGGTATGGGTGTAGTTGTTTCCATGTAACATTGAGATGAGATATTTTTAGTGAGAAAATTTTTGTGATGTTTGGATATTGAAGTTTTTTGTATCTATTTTGAAAATTGACAGGGATTCCATCAGATGAACAATAATGATTAGACGACATCGGTTTACTTGGTAAATGGCCTTATCTTATTATTTCTCTAATTAGGTTCACATTTTTACATAAGTTGTAAATTCTGGGTAGACATCCTTTTGTCTCCATTATAATATTAATTTTGGTTAAATGGTTGGGATAAGTAGTGATTGGAAATTGATGTTTGGATTTAGGTTTTGAGTCAATTTTGTTATGATATTAGTTTAATTTTTTTTGTTTATATGAGAATTTAATTTTCATACCCAGTCTAACCACAAAAGTTTTTGTGGAGGTTCTTGTTTTTTAGGTAATCAACTTATGAATAGTGGAATTAATTTGGATAAAACAATAATGATGGATATAATATTTATTTTTGAAAGAGTTTTATATTTTATAAAATTTAATTAAAGGTTATTTATATTTTTTAAATTTATTTTCAACTCATTCATGGGTGTTTTGTTTGATCAAACAGAAAACTATAGGGAACCTATACCAGGACACTACCTTAAATCCCTGGATATGTTATAGAGAAATGAACACTTCATGGGTTACTAGACATACCCTGAACCAAATTACATAATTTTAGGGGTAATATACTAGATCATGATATAACATTGGGGGACCATACCATAATGTCTCGACTGAGTTCTCCTAGGTTTTCATGACCACGTTTCTCCATGGAATAATCCATGGCTTAATTAAATACC
The DNA here is from genome assembly GCA_963277665.1 of Viscum album. Lineage (NCBI taxonomy): Eukaryota > Viridiplantae > Streptophyta > Magnoliopsida > Santalales > Viscaceae > Viscum > Viscum album. The sequence goes on from OY728131.1 coordinate 1,129,377,255, forward strand.
CTATATTTTCATACATGTATAAGACATGTTTTTATATCACTATTAATTACATTATAAGAAAATTATCATGCGAAACATATTGGTCAATTGAACTCATAAACACTGAAAATAATCTTCGTAATCCATGAATGATCTTCAATGTCTCTAATAAAGATCATCCACATTAGTATGAATACATAAAATTTTATTCACTGACTAGGAAAATGGAAGCATTATAAATTTTCATCTCATATTCTCAGTAGTGGTAAATCATTGATAAATGTATTTATAATACAAATATATGTGTATGAAAATATAAGAATAATAGTTAAAATGCATACCCTATATATTAATGATCATAATATGAAGTCATGGAATTTAGTCTGTAATTTTATGTGTCATGGATAATAACTATATTAATTAACTTGATCCATGATTGAATAAAATTAGACGAAACTATTTATTTTTGGGATACTAAAATAATATAAAAACTTACATCAAGGATATATACCAAGACATTCTTAACACATTATTATTTGGCTAACAAACCATGTACCAACATCATGCATGGGATAACCACCTATGTACCCTCCATTTTATTACTACACATCCTTAGTGGGAAACATCAATATCCCAAGTGAATGTCATGTCATCATTTTTGAATGATCTCACTCACCAAATAGTCATGTGGGTTAAGGTTTATTCCCCTGACCATTATGGTGGAAAAACCTCTTATAGAACTGAGTTCACTCCCTATTCCAGTCATGTCTATCTCATGGGATATAAATCATTACTAAATAAATTGTATGGAGTTATATGTACCCCATTTCTTGGTTTATGAAGTATCCACTATTCATTTTAAAAATGTATCCACCATTACAATATCAAAACAATACATATGTGTTCTATAAGATAAAAGCACATTAATCATATCATAACCCATGATATTAAATGTAATGACCCACTAATTCTCAATACCTTGAGAGTACAATGAGTCATTACGAGGCCTTAAGTGACATCCCCAAGATGCCAAAGGCTGGTAATAAATGTCGAAGGGTTTCAAATACTAGTGGGGGACAATTTACCCTTTAGGAAATAAACCAATAAACCTACCAACCATAACCAAACATTCAATATATGATGTAAGAAGAAATTAAAGACAACTAAACAACTTCATGAACTCAGAAACACATCAAAGTAAGCTACAACGGAAGTATAACCATGCATCAGAGTACACAATAGATAACCCACACAAGACTCTCCAATGACCTCAAGACTCAATGCACCACATTCACCACGATCCAAAATCTCCGAACAACCCTACATCAAGTGGTGGTGTTAAACACATGTGAAATATTACCTTTTTCACTGTCCTGGAAGATAGAATCTACAAAATAACCAATGTGCCAAAGTAGGGGTGAGTATAATACTCAGTAGGTTTCCCCAATTACTTCCTTACTCATGAAATTAGGGTAAATGAGTTAGAAACAATTAGATAAAATGGTATATATAAAAATATTTATCAAAAGTAGTTTATAACTAAATGTAAACAAGTTTGAAAAACCATTCATTACCAAAACCATACAGGTGGAATTAAAACCAATTTTTCCAGCATGATATTTTTCAAAAAAAATTAAAACAAAAAATATTTAGAACCATTTCCCAATATCCCTATATTGGCATACCCAACAATTACTCAAAACCATTCAACCAACCATGCATGCTACATTATGATAGTTCCATACTCATGAGAAGTTTCACATCGATCTACCAAGTCATCACAAGGTAATTGTTTCCCATGTGCCATTAATCATTTTGCACCGAGCACAAGGTCATACATCATACAAGCCCCGTATATGCAATTCCCATGTGCCATTATACATTTGGCACTGAACACAAGGTTATATTTCAACCATGACCCATATATGCAATTTGAACACACAACAAATATGCCCAATGATCAAGCCATAATAAATCATACAATAAAAACACCTTTTTATTGAAAATGATTTCATTGAAAAACATTTCAACGCCAAAACATTTCAACGCAAAACCATTTCAACTCCAAAAAATTTAAATAAAACTCCATTTTTATTGAAAACCATTTCTATAGAATACCCCATTTTCATCAAACTTTTATCAATTCTAGAAAATCCATATTTTAAAATCATCATTTTAAATTAAACCCCCTTTTTTCACAACTATTCACCATGATCCTGCAATTTCACAAAAACCATAAATCATCACAAATGAATATTTTTTCCATGAATTTAATAATAAATAATACAATTTGAATCTAATACAATAAATTATAGTAAGATGATTCGATAGGGAAGCCACCTACCTCGATGGTTTTGATGACACATTAACAATAGACGAAGAACACACAAGGATGGAGGTTGATTCCCCAAGAGCGGCCTTAGATCTGTTATCTTAGAAATATCATGACTAAAAATTGAAATTTTTGGAATCAAAAAATGTAGATCTACCAAATATAGGTTCAAATCTGAGAAATAATGGAGATCAGAAAAGTAAATCTAACTAGACCTAAGAAAACATGGCAGATTAGTAACGAATGGTGATAGAGCTCTAGAATTGGACTCGAAATCACCAAGGGAAGGCTCTTGAATGGCTTCAAATTGTTTGGGGTGGGTTCTACATCCTTCTGAGGAGATTAAAATTGAATTAGGGGAGTTTTGAATCCCAAATGAAAAAAATAGTGAAAAAATGATTAAGCTCCTAGAAAATAGGATCTAGATTTGACCTCTGCGCATGATTTGACCACACAGTTTGTGCCAACCATGTATGGATCATGCAACCTTACATTTGGTGCCAACACTCCTAAAAAACCACCAAATTATTCCATCCTTAACATTTAACCCTTTTTATGGATACATCCTAATTTATGGAAACACCAACATTATGGAAACAACCCACTTTTTGAACACAACCAACTTTATTGAAACACCCAACTTTATGGAAACACTCCATTTTATAGAAACCAAATAAAAGACACACCAAATAAAAAACATGAGGAATGGGGGTTATGAACCAGAAGCCAGGGGTACTACATTCTCCTTTCCATTAGAATTTATGTCCTTAGTAAGCAGAAGGCCCTTGCTGGCCAAAAAAGAGTTTCGGCCATGAAACATTCATTTCCTTGTCACGTTCCCAAGTCTCTTCCTAAATTTTACCATGTTCCCATAAAACCCGCTCCAAGATGATTATTTTCCCATGCAATACATTCTATTTTATATCCATTATTTTCATTGGAATATAAACCGATAATGCATCTGGTTCTAGCAAAAAGTGATCCCATATGATTAGATGATCAGGACCAGGGTGATACTTTTTCAACTAGGATACATGGAACACTTTATGCACCAAACTAAACCGTGGTGGTAATGCCGACTGATGTTCCACCTCTCCAACCCATTATAGTATCTTAAAAGGGACAATTTATCTAGGATAAAACTTACCCAACATACTGAAATGATGATGTCCAAACCTTGGATAGATCCTCAAGAATTCATGACCACCCACAATAAACGACAACGGTCTTCAATGGTGATCTGTATACGATTTTTGACAACTCTATGTTGTCTACATCAACTTTAAAATCAACAAGACCTTCTATATTTTTTCTTGGACAAGGATTGTCATGACTAGAGATATTTCACCCATTTCCACCCAGCATAGTGGAGAATAACAAGGACACCCATGCAATTATTCAAACAGATCCATGAGTATGGAGGCCTGATTGTTGTTATTGTATGAGAAGTAAACTAAGGGTATATGATCCTCCCATGAGACACCAAAACCCATTACTGAAGCCCACACCATGTCTTCCAACATTTTTATCATCCTCTTGGATTGCCTATCCATTTAAGGATGATACACCGTGCTTATAGTCAACTGATTTCCAAGGGATTGCTTTAATGATGTCTAAAAATGAGATGTGAACATTAGGTCTTTATTTATATCTATTGACTCTAGTACACCATGCCTCATTACCTCTTCTCGGATACATATTTTTGAAAGATCATCCATCATTTGAGTTTCAAAAATAGGTATGAAATGGTCCAACATGGTTAGAAGATCCACTATCACCCAGATGGAATCGGGTTACTGACCATTCATGGAAGACCCATAATAAAATCCATTTCTATTTAATATCATTTCCACACTAGGATGGGATAATATTGTAACATAACCTCTGGTCTCTAGTTCTCTGCTTGAACCTACTGATAAGTTAAGCACCGCGAGACGAACTCATCCACCTTCCTTTTCATGCCTCTCCACCAAAAACTACACCTTCAACCCCATATACATATTCTGTGTACCTGGATGTACATCGCATCTTGAATGGTGGTATGCATGAAGGATTTTTTCCCTAAAAACCATAGTTACAACCATATGATCTATAAAATACAAAACAGAACCCCCATCAAGTTTCCAGCCCTCAATAGTCTCCCTACCATTGAATTTCGAACATACAACCAAACAGTCTACATTAGAAGTTTGTACCTCTTTGATCATTTTTAATAAATAAGGAACAAGAGTAGAAGAAAAAAAAATAGTAATACCACCTCAGTCTTCACATTCCATATGCATATCGGATAAGATCGACTTCAAATGCCATTAATCTGAAGCATCTTTCACTAACTGGGCATGTGAATTTCTGGTCAATGCATCAGCTACCAAATTTTTGTTTCCATAGTGAGAACGTTATGTTAAATTCAAACATTTGGAGATACTCCATCAATCATATTTTCCTCAGATTCAAATATCACCATGAGAAAATGTGTTTCATGCTTCTGGGATCCATTAAAATAGTTAATTTCTCACCAAATAGATAATTTCTCTAGGATTTCAAAGCATGGATGACTGTGGGTAACTCCAAATCAAGTGTTGAGTAATTCACCTCATGCACCCTCAAGTGTCTTGAACAATAAACAATCATGTGACCTCTTTGCATGAGAACACAGCCCAACCCTGATCTGGAAGCATCACAATACACCACATACCCCTGTCCTGGTTCTCGAAATATCAACAATGGTGTCTATGTATGCCAAACATTCAGTTCATGGAAAGACTTCTGACATTTTCCAATCCATTGGAATGAATACTTATTCTTATTCCGAGATGTCATTGGTGTAGATACTCATGATGAATCACTCAAAAAGTGTCGGTAGTAACATGATAGACAATGAAAACATCGTATCTAGAATACATTCTTTGGTGGTTGCCAAGATATAATGGCACTTATCATTTCAGGATCAACAGAAACACCTTTCTCAAAAATGACATAGCTAAGGAAATGTAATTCTTGTATCCAAAAATTACTCTTTAATAATTTCCCATTCAAACGATGATCTCTCAAGATTTATAACATTGTTTCCAAGGGATCCTCATAATCAGACCTTGACTTTGAATAGACCAGAATGCCATCCACATAAACTACAACCAATGAATCTAGATATTTTTTAAATATATAATTCATCAATGCTATGTGGACTGATGGTGCTTTCATTAGACTTAAAGGCATTACTATATAATCGCAGTATCAATATCTACTTCAAAAAGAGGCATCTGGAATATCCTCTTTCCGAACTCTCAATTGCCGATCTCTTGATCGCAAGTCAATCTTGGAGAACCACTGACCTCCTCTTAATTGATTGAATAGATCATCATTGCGTGGAAGTGGTTATCTATTCATTATTATAACTTTTTTAATCATACGATATTCAACACACAACCAAAATGTTCCATCTCCCTTCCTCATAAACAAAACAATTGCTTCCCATGGAGACATACTTGGTCGAATGAATTCTTTACTTCCTTGCACCTCTAACTACACCTTCAATTCATGTAACTCTATTTCTCTCATCCTCTTAGATGAAAATGAAATAGGACTAGTCCCCGGATGGAGATCAATCATAAAAATCACATCCCTTAGAGGTGGTAACCATGAGAAGTTCTTGCGAAAGGCATCTGAAAATTGATCCACAATAGTTGGAAAACTATTTTCCTTGATCTATTCCATTGTTGAGAAATCCAACGCTGCCAATTGGTAAGATATTGTTCCCACCATTGGTGCCAACAATATCTTTTCACCTTTATTTACAGTCCTCTCTCCTCTAAAGAGGTGCTCGATGTCATCCTACGTCATGAAACTAATAGTTCTCTAATAATTTTCAATTTTATCCTTGAAAGTTATCATCCAATCCATACCCAGGATTATATAATAGACATCCATATCCAACATCAAGAAGTACCTTTTTTATCTCAGATCAATAAACAGTTATAGCGCATGCTCTAAACACAAAGTCATGCCATTCTCTTCCACCAATAAGAGTTAGTAGTTTCAAAATAGTAGGCATGATTTCCTGTTTCAAAAATAGCATGTCAATAGTACGAGAAGCAATGAAGGAATGTGATGAACCATTATCATACAACACTTGAAAAAAATGAATTCAAAATAATCATACCTCTCACAGTAGATGGTCCCACCTGATCATCGAAAATCTTCTTCTCAACTCCTTAGAATTTATTCTCCCAAAATTTTTCTCCTTGATTCCTTGCAATGGTTACCTTGGTTGAGGTGTAATTTTATTTCTATAGTCATTATGGCTATCTCCTCTCTACTGACGAGACTAATTCTGCTGTCCTCGTCAAATCAAAGAATATGATTCTTGCGATAGATGAGAACCGTCTCAAGCACCTGACATTAGATCACTATAACAATTGCGCTGAAGATATCCAATCTTGTTACAATAATGACATGCTCTAGGTTGTGCCATACAATCTTGATTTAGGTGGTCAAGAGAACCACATTGAAAAAAACCTGCTTTGCTCTAGGGTCTTGGAGGAAGGTTTACATATCCAGTAGTTGGGTTATGATTTCCACTTGCACCATCGAAATACGTGACCCTTTTCCTCCTGTTCCTAGTAGTTGATTTCCCACCATTTCATGTAGGTATCATCATGCCTCCTCACATAGATCCCATAATATCACATTATTCCACATTCACTCTGTTCACAATCTCTGTATAATCTGTAACACAATGTACTTCAATCTTTGATCGAATCTCTTATCGTAACCCAGATTCGAATACGTGTGCCTTCTAAGAGGACCTTATCACGACTTCTGGGGCAAAGCATATTATGTTCATGAATATAAATGCAAGATTTATGACAGAGAGACTCTCTTGTTTCGGGGTGAATAGGTCGGTTGCTTTCTTGTCCTTGAACATGTGAGGATAGAATTATTTGTTGAAAAATTCCTCAAAATCCTCCCATGTAAGCCTTTATCCAATTTATCTTCCACTGATAAATCCCACCACTAACGTGTAAGACCATCGAGCATATACGTCACCAATTTTACCTTTAACTATACATGTGTTTCAATGAAGTTGAAGATACGATTCATCCTACATAACCACACCTCCACCTTCTTGGGCTCCGAATCACCCGAGAAATTAGGTGGATTCTGCTTCATGAACTAGATGGTATGATCCACATGTCATTGCTCATTCTTCATGTTCCCTATGTTCACAGCTTGAAAATCTTGGACATTAATCTGAACCAGATCTTGGTTCATACGTGGTTTAGGTGCAACCACATTCTCCACAGCTACATTCAGTTGGTTTCGACGAAACCTACTAGGTGCCATTTTCTAAACTAATAAGAAAATTTGTTAATATTACTCCTTAGAAACTATTGGCTTAAAATTTCAAATTCTATCACATCAACTATTACAACATTGTTTTCTAAATCATCCATTCTGCCATGTTTGAATATTTTTGAAACCACTTCACATGATTTTCAAAATTAAACCATTTCCAAAATAAGATAATCATTCGATTTTTCAAAATCTTTCATTTGAAAACCAATTACATACTTTTCATAACTGATCATTTCTCGAAATGATATATGCACTCGTAGTGGTATGCCATTCCCCTATAATTCATTTCATGCTCATCTCATTGACTAATCCCATTACAATGATATTTAAAAATCCTAGATGTTTCTCCAAACACTTATTTACCCTACTCTATGGTAACTTGATGTTTAACATAAAAGGGTTAGCTATGTACATTTATGCTATATATTTCATGTTTTGACAATACTACTCCTTTTTATGATTCCCACCCATGGAATATCCAAGAAGGGATTTCTTCTCCAAAACTAGGAAAATCAATGAAAATTGTTTGGAAAGGACCGAACAGGCTGATACCATTTGTAATGACCCACCAATTCTCAATGGATTGAGAGTACAATGGGTCAGTACTAGGGCTTAATGACATCCCCAAGACGCCAAAGGCTTGCAATAAATGCCGAAGGGTTTCAAATACGACGGGGGGGGGGGAGATTTACCCTTTAGGAAATAAACCAATAACCCTACCATCCATAAACAAACATTCACTATATTATTCATGAACAAATGAATGAAAACTAATATAGTACATGCACCCAGCATCACATCAAAGAAATAAACAAAGAAAGGATATTCATGTATCAGTGTAAAATGCAGATAAACTACAAAAGACACTCCAAAGACCACAAGATACCGTGCTCCAGAAGCTCCAAGCTCCAAAATCACTGAACATCCAAACATCACGAGTTAGTGATAAACACATGTGAAACATTACCATTGACCCTGTCCTGGAAGATAGATATATGCAACAACACCAAAGCGCCAAAGCAGGGGTGACTATAAAACACAGTTGGTTTCCCCAATGACTTATGTACTCACGCCAAATGAATTTAAGAGTAAGCAACAATTATATAAAATGGTTTCTATAAAACAATTTCTCAAAAGTAGTGTATAACTAAATATAAACATGTTTCCAAAAAAATTAATTACCAAAACCATTGATGTGCAATTGAAATCAATTTTTCCAGCAAGATATTTTTTCTAGAAAAATAACAAAATAATCATTACAACCATTTCCCATTATTCATATATCGGCATACCCAACCATTACTCAAACACATGAAACCAACCATGAATTCTACATTATGACAACTTCATACTCATGAGTGTTATCCCGTCGATCTACCTAGTTGTCACAAGCTAATTGTTTCCCTTGTTCCGTTAATCCTTTGGCATCGAGCACAAGGTCATATTTCAACCTAGCCCCGTATATGAAATTCCCATGTTCCCATAAACCATTGGCACCATGCACAAGGTCATATTTAAACCAAGATCTTTATATGCAATACGAACACACAACACATACACCAAATGATCAAGCCAAAATAAACATTTCAATAAAAACACCTATTTTTGAAAACTATTTCCGACAAAAACATTTCAATGCCAAACCATTTGTACTCCAAACCATTTCAATAAAACTCCATTTTTATTAAAAAAAAATTTTATATAATACCCCCTTTTAATCAACCATTTAAAAAATCTAGAAAATCCAAAATTTAATATCATCATTTTATATTAAAACCCCTTTTACACAACTATTCACCAAGTTTATTCAATTTTGCAAAATCCATATATCATCAAAAATGGATAGTTTTTTCCAAGAATTTCACAATCAATAAACCAATTTGAATATAAGACAATAAATTCTAGAATGAGGAGTCAAGAGGGAAGCCACCTACCTTGAAGGTTTTCATGAATCATTGACAACAGATGATGAAGGAACAATAAATCAGACCAATTCTCCAAGTGAAACCTTAGTTCTATTATCCTAAGAAGATCCAGACTCAACATTGAAATATTTGGCATCCAAAAACGTATATCTACTAACTATAGGTTCATATTTGAGAAATAATGAAGATATGGGAATTATATCTAAGCAGATCTAAGAAAACATGACAAATCCGTAATAAATGGTGACATACCTCAAAATTCGGACACGAAATAACCAATAGAAGGCTACAAAATGGAATCAACTCGTGTGGGGATGGTTCTCCAGCCTTTTAGGTACAGTAAACTCGAATTAGGGTTGATTTGAAGCCAAACCGAAACCAATAGAGAAAAAAGAGTAAGCTCCTAGAAAATTGGATCTGGATTCGACCTCTACACATGATTTGACCACACGGTTTGTGCCAACCGTGTACGGATCATACAACCTTCATTATGGTTCCAACACTCTTAAAAAACCCTCAAATTATTCCATCCATAACCTTTTTCCATTTTAATGGAAACATCCCAATTTATGGAAACAACAACTATATAGACACAACCCACATTATGGAAACACCCCAACTTATAGAAACACCCACCTTTATGGAAACACTCTATATTATGGAATCCCAATCAAATATACCAATTAATAAAAAATGAGGAAATGGGGTTATTTACCCAAAACTGGGGGTACTACATGAATTGTGTTTCAAAATAATTTGTACAAATCAAATCATGTATAAAAAGATACTCTTCATAATAATTTCATTTTTTCATCATCGAATAAAATAATAAACGATGTGGTATTCATATGATATCAATCATGGTATTACTAATGGAAAAGAAATGTGATCCAATTATATTACATCATAAAAAACCAGTTCATATAAATAATTATTTTCGTATATGTGGATCATATCACAATTAAATCATTAAAGTCCTCAAATTATGTCATCTTTGATGAAAAATGATTTACATAAATCACTTATAGAATTTATTAGGAAAATATAAATTCCTCTTCAAAAACATTTAAAAACAAATTTTTAAGAAAATATATTCCTTAAAAAATAACCAAGAAAAATATATAATTTAATCTTCATGGAATATAATGTTATTGATGATGGGACATTTCATTCATCTTTTAGTAATTAAAAACAAATATTATATACAAGTTTTTTATAAAATCCCCACAAGCATTACTTTTGAGAAAAACATTAATATTCATTTAAAAAATAACTAAACATGGGTAAAATTATCTATAATATTTCATTATACGTAACATAAAAAATATAATAATTTTTTTTATATTTAGGGTTTTGGATGAAAATTATTTTCCGAAGATATATGATTTTTCTAAAAAAACAATATCGTAGAACTATTTGGTATATAAAGAGTGGAAAATTAGAAGAATTATTTACTATTCATGAAATTACGATGTAAAATAAAATATATTATTGTTTCTAGAGTTGGAAAATAAAATTTAACAGTTTAATGCATAATAATAAATAATGATGATAAAGAATGATATTGTAACATAAAATCCTTACCACATGGTATCATTGTAAAATAATCACCATGGTGGAATATAATAAAATTAACATTAAATTATTATGTGGTTATATAAATTAATGATATTAAATATAAAAGGTGATGTCTATACATGTCATTCTAGATAATTTTTTTATAAAATATTCATATACACAAAAGAATTATAAATGTGATGATACTCCCATACATATTCAGCAATCATTTGAATAATAATCGAAAATAAATAATCACATAATCTCTAAATTTAAATTTAAATAAAATAATTTTATTCATGGTATAACATGTAAAAAAAGATTATAAACCCCCCAAAAAATGATCTGTGAATTCTCATGTCTCCCAAAAAAAAGGATAGACTAAAAATCCCATAAAAATTTGGTATGTTTTGGAATATAAATCCTCTGAAATAGGTATCCTCAAATGTCAATGTAAATTCCAATAATATAGTGAATAATAATTAAATAAATTCATTCATGGTTAGTATATATAAATCATAAATGAAATATGTTATGAAAATTGAATGTCTCTAACCAATGTTAAAAAGTGATATGTAAATCCCTTTTAATAAGTCTCAACTTCATTCATACAAATTAAAAAATATTCTATAATAAATATCAGTTTATTATAATTATATTACAGAACAATTATTATATATATCATAAAATATATTATTTCCAATGTCTATTTTTTACCCATTAATTAAAATTCCATTGTTAAGATCGCGATACATGTAGTATTCAATTTCTTTTTCATATTAGTTTTTTTATAGGTTTATTTGATTATGGTTCATTAATTTATAAAATTATAATAATTATTTAATTAAATTAATTATAATTATATTATCATTTTAGGATTATTCATTATTTTTTTGAGAAATGAAAAATGTTACAGTCATGGAGATAGTAGGTTGTACATACACATGAATATCATTTCCATTTATCAATGATGATTACAAAAATGTGGTTAGAAAGTTATTATATTTATATAATTACCATAATATCAAAAATACCATAATATTTAGCTTTATGTACTCATTAATATCATTCATTTAGTTAGTTGATGAAAGGAGTACATCACAACGCTTGATGAAGGTGGTAGTCCACATGTTCATGAATAATGTTATCATTGTTCAGTGATTCGAATGTTAAGAAGTTAAATTATATGTTACATATAATGATGATAATGTTTTCAAAAATATCATATTAATTTCATGTATATCGAATATATTTTTTATTATTATCTATCACGTGAAGCATAAGTGAAAAATGAATCACTTCGCTTGTCATGGGAGTAGTCAACTATACACATGAGAGACACTATCATATTCCCGTAAAGATAAAATTAATGTTGAACATGTAATATCATAAATAAATAAAAATAATAGTTTCACAAATATAAAATATAATAAATATTAATATAATTTTTTCCATCCTTCATAGGTGGTTACAGTAAAATAAATTACATTGGTTCAAGAGGTATTATTCTTCCATATAGACAAATGATGATTTCATTACCTATTTGACGAAATTGGAGATGGTTTTAGGTAACAAACAAAAAATAGAAAAATTAATTTATATGGATGAAATCATTGATATCATATCAAAATGATGTAAAAAATAAATGTTGTTGGTGGGGGAAGAAACAAAATAATAATGCTAGTTGATGAATGTAGCATCTTCATCATATTTCATAAATAGGTTATCACAGAAAGCCTTCTACAATAGTATTCTTTTAAAAATAATGTGAGAAACAATTTTAAAAAAAACATGGAACTGATACCAATTGTTGGATAGTAATATATATGCAGATAAAAATCTTCAAGAGGTAGCGGGTGAATTATAAGTTCAAAAATATTTGTTTTTGACATTAAATGAATAATTTTAAAGTAATTTTAACTAAAATAATTCACAAAACCACTTATAAAGAAAATAGGCTTTCCCATGGGAAAAAAGTTATCATAATCATATTGATTCTACTATTTTATCATATATTGTTCATGAAAAAATATGATTCCACCTTAAAACATATATAATTGTAATAAAAGTAATTAAATTAATCATAATCATAATTTAATACCAATGTATCATAAACATAGCACTTATGATAAGAAAAATACATATAAAAAATTGAATATATATAAAAAATCAAATTCTATTACAGTAGTAGAAGAAATAAAATACATGTGAACAAATTATATTCTTTTAAACCAATTTTTTGGATATCCAATTACCATGAATAACGGTTCCATGAATAATACAATCTAGAAAGTATGTATTACCCACTATAGGGTATGCCCTTGATATGATTATCATCTTTGGTCTGTCATCTTATCCCTAATAGCTGTCAATATAGATGGTGATTGAAACCCATCTCTACATACCATTAGAACCCTTTAATAAGGATATTTATTGTATCAACTTTCTTCCTATCCCCAGAAGCCCTCAATTTTAATCCCAATGATCAACATCGTATAAAGAAAAAAATAATCTATAAAGTTAAATGTATATGGAACAAGAATTCCGAAACATGTAAACTTCAGAGATTTAATGAATATAAAATTTAGAAGATCCCTCAAATAGTGTCTCAAAATCATCTATTTTGTCTCATTCAAATGACTTGGTATTTAATGGTATTCATCCCATTGGTCACGTTGATCGCAAATGGTCGGATTTAATCTTGAAATTTTGAAGTTACATGGAAACCAATAACTATAATTATCAAATAAAAACTAAAATCGTGAAATTGTTTTGATTATCATATATTATAAGAAATTATTCTTATTTAAGATATTTTATTTCACAACAAAATATTTTTCTATAAATGTTAAAAATTAGTCTGATGATTTATGATAAGATAGTCAATACAGTTTAAATCATTATGAAAATATCTTTAGTATGAATGATTGGATAATGTGTATAATATAAGTTATATCAGTTATGTATAATATAATTCAAATCTATTATTGTTAAAATAAACATGGAATGTGTCATTTCTGAAATTATTAATAGTATCATTTTTATCTTATGAACTGCGAATATCATAATGATAAAATATGAATTTATTTTTATAATAATACTTCGTAAATGTAAGTCAAAAAAACATTCTATAAATATATTGGACAAAAATAGTCAGCAAATAAAAATTTAAGGAATACTTTTTTATTTCAAAAACAAAATTAATAGAGATGTAAAAAACAAAATGGTGACAAAAAATCACCCCTTTTTGGAAATCACAAACCGCAATACAAAAATTGAAAATTAATTATATAACATTTGTATAATTTTTTAAAAGTTAATTAATATTTATAAGCAATCAGTTATACATATCTCCCCAATAGTTTTAAATATCTTCGGAATATGATATTGAATATAACTAACTACCCCTTAGGATAACAAATTCCCAAAGGATCTTATTCTCTTTCTTTTCAAAACATTTTCTCCCACATAGTGAATCATAACCCCTATATATATTTCTTTCTTTATATAACAAATTTATCCCATATCAAATACAGTCTTCCCCTTTTTATTTTAAAAAGGTAATATGTATTTTCTCTTAATTCCTATTAAAATAATATAGATGGAAAAATATATTAAGTGATACATAATTTTATCAGTTTGAATATGTGAAGCCATATTCATCCAAAAGATTTAGAAAATGGTAAATCAAACAGAATATTTTTGAACAAAAAAAGTAATGATGTTTCAAAAAGAATATTTTTTAAGAAATAATTTTATTTCTTTATCCTTATCAATGTGTCCTAAGACAATTATAATCATCTTCTAATACTACATTCTACCCGCATTCAACATTTTATGAATTCCCTGATGAGTTCAGAGATTCTCTTCATGGAATGAAAAAAATGATCTTGTGTATGAATAAATTATTCCTAAGACTGAAATTTCTATTCCAAATTAGAAACCATATCTTTGTAGGATTTAATCATCTATTCTCTAAGAATACTTATTTTTTCCTAATGTGGAATATTTCTTCCTGATCCTCACTTTTCTTTTCATGCAGTTCAATATTTTCATTCAATGAAGTAATTCAATTATTTAAATCAATTATTTAGTACTTATAACTCATATCCATTTTAATTTTAATGAGATTTATTCAAACATCACATTATAATAATCTACTTTTCCTGACATTATATCTTATGAGGTTCAGAAATATTGTAAAAACATAACTATTATAGATTTTTCCATAGACAACTCTCTGAATGCAGTTGTGGGTCCTTTTTCAAGCCTCATTATTTCATTAATATACTCTTCATGGTCCTTGATATTTTAAATAGTATTATAAGACAACTTTTCTACTTTTTTTATGAAATTGTTTTCATAAAAACTCTCTTCAAAAGTATTACAATCAGATTCAATATTGGTCATCCTTTTTATTAATCTTCTAATGTAATAAAGATTATCTTTTTTGTTATCAAAAACCATATAAATTACTTTCTCAATAATTGGAAAATAAGGAATAGTATTTTACAATAGTTCTATAAAATGAACAATATACTCAACACCTTTCCCTATAATTAAATTTGATGAATAATTATCTTCTACAAAGATGGGATGTTCTCCTAAAGCACGTTTTAGATTTTTCATTTTTATTGGTCTTGGTTTCTTCTTCATTATTAGATATTTGGATGAATATATTATTTTGGGTTCTATGAGTTTCTTTCATTGTAGACATTACATTTAAAGATGGTAATTTTCATGATTTTCATTCGGATGATCACACTAGAAATCTATCAAAATGGTATTTTTCATTCCTACCATCATCCTTTTCATTATCATCTTCCACTTCTTCTTATTCTTCCTTTTCTGATTTTTTCATTTTACTACCATTATCCATCTTCATTATTATCTTTCTCTTCAAATATATACCGATCTATATCTATCATTTCATTATTATATATTTCATTTGAAAAAAAAATCAGTAGAATCTTTTTGTGGAGTTGAATCATCACCAACTATTTGTTTTCAATTTCCCTTGTATTAGATAGATGGATTAATTATTTCTTTTAGATGGGTTATATAATAGGGATTCTAACATGTGACCTTTAAATGACTTTAATCATATTTTAAAAATCAAATACATTCCTATTTTCCCTTTTCAACATTCATTTATTTTAATTTGTTTAAAATATATTCAACACATATTTTATCATCAAGGGCTTGTACAAGGTCCAGACCGAACTGAGGGTCTTATTCATCTATTTCTTATTTTCAATTCCTCTAGTCGGATGTGAACTCTTTATATGTTTTATTATTTATCTTTCTTTAATAAATAATCATACGTGTTATTTTAGAGACAAATGGAACTGATTATTTCGAAACATTCAGACTGCCTCCATCTAGTTTTAAATCATCGAATGCAACATATTTTACAAATTTCATTGATTCTATATAAAAAAATATGTCAACCCTTTTCTCATATCAACACTTATAAGTGGAAAATTCTTGTTATTTATTTAAAACAAGATTTATTTATTACAAATCATCAAGCATTTAGTAATAAAATTACAATGAATCCCTATAAACATAATCAAATAAGACTTAATAGAACCAAAAAATGTGTTTTTCTAGTTAAAAATATAAAACTCATCAAATGTAACTTTCTCTTATTTCCTTAAATATGAATAATGAAAAAATAAAAGGCCTTCAGGGATTCTTTATCACCCTTTTATAGAATAAAAAATAAATGAAACCAAAGGGATAAAAGATAATTCTGAGATGATATATGAGTAGTTTTTTTATCCACATGAAACTCAAAAAGTTATTCCTCAGAATTTATATTTATAATGTTACCACTTTCTTCTTGAAGATAATAATATCGTAAAAATATGTCACCCTCCGATGGTACATTGGGGAAATCTGCATCTTTATTTACTGACATGATAATTTCTCTTTAGTACATAAATGCTTATGCTTATAACTAGTTACCAATTCTAACTATAATATAAAAGTGTGTAAATTAATCCATAAGAATAGTATATTTATTGGATTGGGGTCATTCTATAAAAATTTATTCACATCCTAGAATCCTAATAATTATCTCTTATGAATAATAATACTTTTTATAAATATCACTGCTGACAATCATTTATCTGAAGGACATCACATATGATAAATACTTTAAAAAAATTATCTTGGGAGAATATGCGATTTATTCTTGCAATAATATAAAAAATTATTATATAAATGGATCATTCATAACATGGATACTTGATTAATGGTAGAGATTTGGAAAAAAATCTGATAAATTATGATGTGGGATGGGGAAAGTGGTCCCTTTTTTTAGGAGAACAAATGTGACTATTGAGATTCTACATCTTAGATATGATAAAAGTGATCCAATATTATAGATGAAATTAACTATTGAGGTTTATTTATTTAAAAAACTGAGAATAAATATATAATATTCAAGAGGAATCTGATAATGATTAAAAAATATAATATTTAAAATAAGAATTTTATAAAGAATGTTTAAAGTAAGAAATTGTTCCTTCTAGATTTTCAAGAATGATTTATTGGTTTGGATATATTGTACAAAACAAATATCAAAATATTGAGTATCAATGATTTGAGTAAGAAAAAAATATATTTTGAGAATCATGAGTATGAAAATTTTGACTACCACAAAAAATTTACTTTGAAATCATTCTGAGAATAAAAAATTTGAGTATGAAAATTTTCAAAGTACAAAAAAATATGACTATGAAAAAATAATTTAGTATGAAAATTTTAAGAATTCAAAAATATTGATTGAAAAAAACTTATTTTAAAAAATTAATGCATATGTAAAAATTTTAGTATGAATAATTTATGTCCAAGAAAACATTTGAGCACGAAAAGTTTTCACTAGGATATTTTTTGAGTATTACAAATTTATGAGTATGAAAAATTTGAGAAGCCTTAAAAATATAAAATTGAAAATATATGTAGTCCCCATTTCCGAAGAATTAACATAATGTATATAGATTTTTTTTACATTAACTATATATGAATGATTACTTTATAAGGATCATTATGAGATTTTGTGTAATGTTTTAAAATATATCAAAATATAATGATTTTTTAAAAATATCAAGAAATTTTTTTGCATTCGAATAAATTTTGATCTGATATCTAATTTGATTATATGAACCCTATGAAAATAATTCTTAATATCTATGTGTTTTTCATTTGAGTGATGTGTAAGGGTTTTACATAAAGATATTGAACTACTATTATCACACAGTATTTAATTTTTTGTAAACCTCAAGCCATAATCAGTGTGTGTGTGATGTATCCACAACACTTGAGTACACATACATCCAACTACCACATATTAATCTTATAGTGGAAAGTGATACTAAGTTTTATCTCTTATAAAACCATGAAACTAATGAATCACTAATGAAATTAAAGGTTCCATATGTACTTCTCATATCCTTTATACAACCGCCAAAGTCATTGTCAAAAAAACATTATAAATAAAAATCATTTAAATAGGAATAAGAAATTCCTAAATCCATAGTACCATTATAAAAATAATTTTTTTTACATCGTCTAAATGAGATTCATTGTTATTATCTAGAAATATTTCACATAATAATATTGAAACAATTATGTCTAAAAAATTAGCTATTATGTATAGTAGATTTCATATCATTATGAAAAATTTTGTTTGATCAACTAGTTTTGATGCTTCACCAATATCACGTGTACTTGAGGTACCGATTGGAGGACTAATAATTTTATTATTGTTATATAAATTTTTTTATAATATCATTAATATACTTAGGTTGATTTATATAATTCCATGATGGTTTTTATGAAATTTGAAAACTAATAAATAATATTAATTGAATCATTATACTCATTTCAAACTCATATTTCATAAGATTTTCATAAAGTTCAATTGAATATTAGTGAATTTATCAAAACATAATTTCACATACATATCTATGAAAAATCAAACAATTTTTATTATCTATCATTATGAAAAGAGCAGGATCGGTAGTTCCCTTAAAATTATTGATTTGTATAAAAAATAATTCTATTCTTGTATACCAGACTCTAGTGGCTGGTTTAAGTCCATATAAATCTTTTTTTATGGATAGAAAAAACTTTAGGATGGTTTATAACATCAAAACCAAGATTTTCTTCAACAAAAAAAATCAACTTTAACATATCCATCTATGAATGTACACTTCACATCCATTTGAAAAATACCTAAATTATATAACGCTACAAAGGATATTATAATATATATAGATTCAATTCTTGATACTTGGGAAAGGTTATAATGACCCATAATTTATATACATTATTATTACTTAATAATTGAAGCATACTTATAACAACATATAACATAACCATGAAAGGACCGTAAAGGTAATGTATCTTTAGAAACTGGGAAACATAAACAACTTGTTCATAAAGAATCTATATTGCCTCCTGTTTATTTCATCATATTTAGAGTCCATTTTTTCATAACCCACTTAATACCCTTCATCCTGACTTGGGAAAAAGAAATCATAAAAAAGGTTGAGCTCAAATGTTTAGTAAGGGAAAACAAAGGAAATATCAATCATATCATATTCATAAGAACATAACATTTTAAAAATCCTAACCTGCAAAAGTGATCATAATATCATAATGTGGGATAAATAATAGTAGTGAAATGTTATCCCAGTGATTATAACATTAAACATGAAACTTTGTGGAAAACAAACATATTCATAGGAAATCATTTCATTGTAGTCAAAACTCATTTCCAACGCTATCCTAGCGGAAAAATTCCATTTCTGAACCGAGTTCACTCCTCGTTCCAGTCCTATATCACTAAACCTGATTAACCAGTCATTCCATCCATGTCTATCTCATGAGATATAAGTCTTTACCCAATGTATTGGAAGGATATATAGGTCCCACCCATCTCATAATGAAACCATTCTTATGTGTGGATCAAAATCATATATCATAGCATAAACCATCTAATAAAAAATGTGATTCTTAAATGTCATGCCATCATAACAGAATCCATATAAGACAAAATGACTTCATAAAAATAATTCCATAGTAATCTAATCAAATCAATGTAAAAATAGGGATTTAAACAGAAGCTTATATTTTATTAGATGGAAAATAATTTTGATAAAACACTTGAACTCCATTCTGGAGGAAAATATCCTTTCTATTTCAAAAACATTTATCCTTTCATAACATGTCATACAATTCTAAACTGAAAGAAGTGAATTAAAAATAAACATGAATACTTGTAATAGAAGCTTCATGGAAATAATGTTATATGAAATCATAAAACTCCATTCATGTCGTATAAGCTAAAAAAACATTTTTCTTGTACTTTGGCCGCAAAAGTCAAAATGTACATCGTACAAAACAATACAAAAGATTCCTTTAATATATTTTACTAAAAACACACCAATGGGTAAAATTGGATTTAAACAATTTTAGGAGGATAGAAATAACATTACATATTCAAGAAACAAGGATGTGGATAGTAAATATTCCCCCAAAAAAATTTAAAGTATAAACAATCTCATACAAAAATGAGATTGCGAGATTTTCCCTTACCATAGGTCTGATATGCTTTGTACATATCTGAAACTCTTGTATAATGATTTAAATAATGTCATTGACTTATTACGGAATCATATTCATTATTATGATATTATATATGTTCATATTCTTATATATTTATTAGTAATATTTATACTTTATATTCGGGGGTTCATTGCTTTATGTTCTTATGCTTGTTTTGTCGAATAAATTCTTATTCCTATTTTTAGGTTATAGATACCTCATTTAAATAATGGTGTTACTGTAATATATATCATATTTATTAGTTCAATTTATTTATAAAATCATTATTCAATGAAGATCATGTATAAAGAGTTGCATCACATCGTGGAGACGGTAGGCCGTACGTACGCACGAGCGATGATATCATTCCCATGATCATGGAATTGTATTGAAGTGTATGGTGTATAATATTTAAGAATCGATATTACTTTAAAATGATTGTATATAGTTATTTCTTCCATTATATATCCATTAAAGTATGTTATTGATGAAATAAATGATTACACCACATCAAAGAGACAGTAGGTCATACGTACGCATGCGTGGCGATTTCATTTCTTGCATAGGATGGATAGAAGATAGAATGTGGTTGTTTCATATTAATAATAATATATCAGTATACAATTGATACTGGAGTTATTAATTAATAATGAAAAAACTCATATAGATAAAGTAGATGAAGCAATAAGTTTGAAAGAACCGGTGAAGGATATTAACTATTCTTCGATGCACCTCTTCTTAACCTCTTATCAAGGAACTTAAGTTGATCTTGGAAGAATACTAGGACATCTAGAATGTTTCTAGGGAAGTGGAGAAGAGAAATTGGTAGGGTTTTTCCATGTTTTAAGCCTCCAAATTGTGTGACGAGGAGAGGGAGGAGGTGCCCATTTATAAGGGCAGAGAGGGGCAATTTTGGAATCCTCTAAAATATTAATTTATAACAAACCCTTACCCCACAAAAAACTTCCAAATTGACTCAAATTAAGATATTAGATATGATATGGTTGTAATCTCATCATCTAATTAAATGTAGACATGTTGTGAATTTATATTAAACATTCTTTATTTTGATTTATAATTATTTAATCTATTTAATTTTATTTGTGGTAATAATGTTATACATTTTATATTGTAATAAATACTTACTTATCTGTTCTTAATTACACATAATTTGATAATTTATTACATATCAGATAATATAAATTTTAATTTGTTATTTTTAAAATATTTTTGTGATTTTTAAAAAATTTAATAATATAAAATATCAATAGTGTCAATTTTGAGACAATTCATTAATTTGAAATTAAATAAAATACAAACAAACGATATGTTAAAACAAAAATAATCAATAGATTTATAACATGTCTTATTTATCTATAAAATTAATGTATCACATTAATTAGTACATATAATATTTATTTTAATATTTTTAAAACCATTTATTTGATATTTCAATTAATGAAATAATTTCTACATCACTATTGTGTCTCATTAATGATAATTATTTTTTCCCTAAAAATTATTATTAAATTCTCATGATGTAGATAATTTTATTAGATTTCATGAGACTATTCATGTTCTATCATTCATGATGTTTATTACTAAATTAAAATTATTATACTTATAAGATTAAAGAGAGTGCCATGTTGTCACTTTCTTTGGTTTTAATAATAATTAAATTATTTCAATGGTCACAAGTTCATAAAATGATTATATAACGACCATTAGGTGATATGGGTCGACTTATAGTCATCCAATATAATTTTTGAAGGTGTTATGTTTATTTTATATTCTTATTATTACTCTTAATTACCATATATACCTTTCACTACAGTAATGAAAATTTTCTGTAGTTACTATTAATAATATTAAAAAATAAAAGGAACCTATTATCATAATTTGGACCCACTGAATTCAAATATGGAATCTATTTTTCAAAATTCAAAACACTGAAGTTGTAGTAATTAATTTAAAAATAATTCCATTGTTTTGAAAATGGGTTTTAAAAGATAAAACACTGCCGAAGATTGAAATGTTTTTATCTCTGAGTTCAATGTAAAATTAATGGTAATGACATAAATTATATTAAATGGTAAAAATATATTCTATTTATAATTTAAAATAATTCAATAATATAATTTAACCATATTAATTATTGCGATGAAAAATGTTTTATTAATTAAAATATTGCACGTTTTTACTATTCATTAAAATATGAAAGTTCTAAGAATAATTTGAAAATTTTATCCAAAGTAAATTTTTATATCCTGATTCCAAAGAAGAATTTTATTTTGTCAAATTTAACTTATAAACATGTTTAAAACTATATTTAATGTTGGTTCACCATCAAAAGGTGGCAAAACTACATTTTTTGTATAATACTTATTTTACCCGAAAATAATATTTTGTTCTCATACCATGTTCCAGAAAATGTATAAGATTAATATTGATGTTATAAAATTGAAAATGTAGTTAATACTATTCATAAAGACTTGTCCATAATAATATTATAACAATATATCATTGTCTAGTGAAACCCGGTATTGCGTACTACACACACTATCGAGGAAGGTCATGATTGCATGTAACGCAAGCCAAGCCAGTGTTGTGTGTAGTGAAATATTCCTTTGGAGTTGTGTATAACAAAAGACATAAAAAAATATTTCTCATAAAATCTCAGGTTGTTATATTCTACCCCCCATAAAATGAATTTTTCCCTCAAAATTCGTCATTTCATAACAAACAGATGAGGATACCTCTCCCTTATCATATCCTCAAGTTCCCATGTAGCTTATTATAATTGGTGGTTCCTCTATAAAACATTAACCAATGAGTGGTCTTGTTTCATAGAACTTTTTTACAACGATATTGAATCTCTATCGGCTGTTCTTCATAAGAAAGATCTTGCTCCAATGGAACAACTTCTGAGCTTAGTACATGTGAAGGATCAGGTATGTACTTTCTATGGAGAGATACATGTAACACATCATGAATTTGAGATACATTTGGTGGAAGTTACAATCGGTAAGCTACCCTCACAACACGATCCAATATTTGATAAGGACCAATATACCAAGGGCTCAGCTTTCCCTTCGTTCCAAATCTCATTACTCTCTTCTAAGGAGATATTCGTAATAACACTTTATCACCCACTTCAAACTCTAGGTATTTTCTTCTATTATTGGCATATATTTTTTTGTCGACTTTGAGCTGCTCTTATGTGTTGTTGAATAGATTGGACATTTTCTGCCATCTCATCAAGAAGATCTGGTCCTAATATCTTTCTTTCCCCAACTTCATCCCTGCAAGATGGAGTTCGGCATTTCTTTCCATAGAGTGATTTATAAAGAGCCATCTGAATCCTGGAGTAAAAGCTATTATTATAATAAAATTCCACCAAAGGTTAGTGTTGATCCCAACCCCCATTGAAATCCATAGAGAATGATATCAACATATCTTATATAGTTTGGATGGTCCTCTCAGACCGAACGTCTATCTGAGGATGATAATTAGTACTAAGACTCAACTCCGTATCCAAAGTATGCTGAATACTTCACAAAAACATCGAGATAAACCTCGGATCCCAATCAGATATAATGGATAGTGGTACTCCATGAAATCTTACCACTTCTTTTACATATATCCTGAAAATATGATCAAGATAGAAATCATCTCTAATATCAATTAAGTGTGCCAACTTCATAATAAGATCAACTATAACCCAAATAACATTATTTCCTATGGATGTTTTAGGAAGACTAGTGACAAAGTCCATAGTTATGTTTTCCCATTTCAATTCTGGTATGGGTAATGGTTGTAAGATCCCCATAGATTTGTGTCTCTCAGTTTCAACTTACTGACAAAACAAGCATCGAGAGTCATATTCAACAACATCTCATTTCATGCCATCCCACCAGAAGTACTCTTTCATATCCCTGTACATCTTCATGCTTCCAGGTTGAATAGAGAATGACGAACTATGAGCATCATCCAATATTTTCTTCTTTAATTCTAGGAAGGGAGGAACAAAAACTCGATTCCTGAAACATATTATTTCATCACAATCAATGTGGAATTCAATGAAATATCACACCTTCTTTTGTACCTCTACATCTTCTTTCTGTGACACTTTCATCTTCACATGTATAGATGGTCGAACATTCATTTGAGAAAGATAATATTTTTACCCTTCCACTATAATTCCAAGATCCAGCCTTTGTAAATCCATAAATATTGGATATTTTGTGATCCTCATCATGGATAAGATAGCATGGACTTGTTGACTTAATTCATATGCCACCTTGTTCGCTTTCGCAGGGTGGTATTGAATTGAGCATTCGTAATCCTTAATCAGCTCCAACCACCTTCTATGGAACATATTAAACTCCTTTTCTGTGAAAATATATTTTAAACTTTTATGATCAATATTAATATCACACCTTTCACCATAAAGATAATGCCTCCAAATCATTAATTCAATGATTACCACAGCTAACTCCAAATCATGAGTTGGGTAATTTTGCTCATGGATTTTGAACTGTCGTGAGGCATAAGCTATCACCATATCATTTTTCATGAGAACACACCTGAATCCCTTCATGGATGTGTCACTGTAGATCACAAGCCTTTCTCCACTACAGGGTAGTGTGAGCACAGGTGCACCTGATAACCTTCTTTTTAACTCCTTGGAATTCTCTTCACACTCCTCCATCCAAACGAACATAACTCCTTTTCGAGTCAACCTGGGGAGTGGATTAGATAATAATGAAAAATATTTCACAAAACATCGATAATACCAAGCCAAAACAAGAAAAAATCAGATCTCTGTTACTTTTTCTGGTCTTGTCCATCTTTCGATATCCTCTTTTTTTTGCTAGATCCACATATATCCCCTCTTTTTAGATTATGTGACCCAAAAATGAATCTTTTTGAAGCCAAAATTCACACTGGGTAAATTTGGGATAATGCTTCCCCTTTTTTAGATTCTTTAATACAGTTCTAAAGTGATGTTCAAGTTATTCCTTTCCCTTTGAATAGACGATAATATCATCTATAAAGACTACCACAAACTGATCATGATAGTCTCTAAATACTCTATTCATTAGATCCGTGAAGATAACATTGGCATTAGTTAAACCAAATGCAATCACTATAAATTCGTAGTGTCCGAACCTTATATGGAAATCCGTCTTGGGTATATCCTCCCTTTTGACCCTTAATTGATGAAACCATAAATTATTATCAATCATGGAAAAGTATTGAGCACTGCGAAGTTGGTCAAATAAGTAATCAATGCAAGGGAGAGGATATTTGTTCTTGATAGTGATCTTGTTATGCTCTTGATAATCAATGTAGAGCCTCATTGATCCATATTTATTCTTAACAAATAGAATAGGTTCTCTCCAAGGTGATGCACTAGGGAATATGAATCCCTTATTAAGATTCAATTAGAGTAACTTCTTCAATTCCTAAAACTCAATTGGGGCCATTCTATAAGGTGTCATTAAAATAGGTAAAGCACCCGGTACAAGTTCTATTAAAAACTCAACTTCACTATTTGGTGGAAGACCTGAAAATTATTCTAGAATGACATCAAGAAACTCCCATACAATGGGCACATTATTAATAATGAGTTTCTCTCCAGCCATTTGAGATAAATAACCTTCATTTATTGGAATCAAGACCCCTGAGAGGGAAGAAATTCCCACTAGAAGGTTATATTCATCATTGCATCGATAGATGATCATAGATTGACCAGGAATATGAAATGTGACTTCCCTTCTTTGGAAATTGATATTAGCTCTATACAAAGAACAATAATCCATTACAAGAATAACATCAAATTCCACTATAGGATGGATCACAGGATTTGCAGGGAGCACTTTCCCACAAACTTCAATTGGAGAAGAATTGTAAACTTTTGATGTGACTGTTATGCCATTGGGGGTTGTCACAGCTAACGCAACATATAATTGTTGAGGTAATACGTCGATACCCTTAGAAAATTCTTAAGAAATAAATGAGTGGGTGGATCCAGAATCAAATAAAAGATTTGATACTTTATAGTGGGTGGTATGTGTACCTTTCACCACTTCGTTATCATACTCCACATCACCGAATGAAATTTCATGTGACTTTCCTTTGTCTTAGTACTTAAGTGTTTTTTGACGTCGATCATCATCAACAACCCTTGGATTTGGGCACTGATTAACATAATGCCCCATTTCATTGCACTTGTAACATTGAAGTGTAGGAGGTGAATTCAGTGTAAACATTTCTTTGTTTGCATCACTCGACATCTTATTCCCATCATTGCGGTATTCAGATGCTTGATGACCTTCTTTTCCACATTTGAAACATTTACTTGTCCCTTTAAGAAAATTACCTCTATGTTTCTTTACACACATTGAGCATAAGGGAAAACTCATACTCTTTCCAGTTTTCTCATTAGATTTCCCTTTTAATTCAATTTTCCTATTCTTATCAAACCTATATAACGGATGGGTTAAACTAATCTCCATCTCTACCTAGGGAGCACGTCGAACAATTTCTTCATAGCTATTTAATTCCCTTATGGATAACGCCTTTCGAAGACTTGGTTTTAAGCCACTAAAGAATCAATCGATCGTACTCTCAGGTTGGATAATAATTCCAGAAGCGTACCTTGCAAGCCTTGTAAAATTTTCTTCGTAGATACCAACAGATTCATCATCCTTTTTCTTTAGTTTAAGATACTCCTTCATCTTTGTTCGAAGAATATGAGGGAAGTACATATTGAAAAATATGTTCTTGAACTCATCCCATTCCATGGACTCAATTTCTTCTCTTTTCCTCATATTCTTGATAAAATTCCACCATTGATCAGCTTCAACTTCCAAAAGATATATAGCTAAGATGACTTTATCATGTTCAGAACATTGATGAATTGATCTTTTCAATGGTATAGATCCATTTTTCATCCACTAATCGATCAGTAGACATGCTGAATGTGGGTGGACACTACATCATGATGGATTCAACAGAATGTTGCTCATTCCATTGCTCATTTGGAAGCCCATCATGGTTCATAGCTTCAGAATGTTGTGTGAGCTTGGATACAAGATTTTGCATTCCATCTCCCATAATGTTTGGTTTCTCAGGGGGACAATCATTGCATTACCCGTCACATTCATCATTAACATGGTTCCTTCAGCTTCCATCCATTGAGTAAAACCAATAAGCATACTATGAGACACACTAATCATAATAGGAAAACCACATAATCATGAATAGAATTTCACCCTTATGGTCTTATCATAGGTTATTAATGGCCATTTATAAAACACTAAGATATTGTCTAATGATTAAAAATATCTTTAGGGTTCTTAATAAGGCATTCGCATCGTAGTTTCAAAAGGTTGACTATACATTTCCACTGATACCAACTATAACGACTCATACATTATATACATTGTTATTACTTTAGAATTGAGGCATACTTATTACAACATATAACAAAACAATGAAAGGACCGTATAGCTATAGTGTCTTTAGAGACTGGGAACTGTAAACAACTGGTTCATTATGAATCTATATTATCGCACATTTATATCATCGTATTTAGAGTCCCTTTTGGCATAACCAACTTAATACCCATCTTGCTGGACTGGGGTAAAGAAAAAATACTAAAGTTTGAGCTCAAATTCTCAGTAAGGGTAAGCAAAGGAAATTTCAATCATATCATATTCATAAGAACATAAAATTTGGAAAATCCTAACCTGTAAAAGAGATCATAATATAATAACGTGGGATAAATCATAATATTGAAATGTAATCCCAATAATAATAACATAAACATGAAACGTTGTGGCATACACACATAATAATATGAAATCATTTCATAGTATTCAAGACTCATTTCCAAGACAATCCTAGCAGACAAAGTCCATTTCTGAATAATGTTCACTCCTCATTCTAGTCTTGTATCACTGAACATGATTAACCTGCCATTATCGCCATGTCTATATCATGAGATATTAATCTTTACCCAATGATTTGGAGGTAGATATAGGTACCACCCATCTCATAATGTAACCATTCATATGTGTTCTAAAAAATCATATATCATAGCATAACCCATGTAATAAAAATGAAATTCTTAAACGTCTTGACATCCTAAAATAATCCATATAAGACAAAAGGACATAATAAAAATAATTCCATCATAACATAATCAAATAAATATAAAAATAGGGATAGAAAAATAACAATATATTATCTTTGATGGAAGATAATTTTGATATAACACTTGAACTCCATTATTGAGGAAAATATCCTTTCTACTTCATAAACATTTATTCCTTTCTTAAAATGTCAATCAATTTTAAACTAAAAAGAGTTTATTGAAAATCAACATGAAAACTTGTAAATGAATCTTCATGGAAATAATGTTCATTGAAATCATAAAAATCCATTCATGTCGTATAAGTTAAAAAAAATTCTTATCGTACTTTGGCCGGAGAGTCAAAAAGTACCTCGTACTAGAAACGACAAAAGATTCCTTTCAAATATTTTACTAAAAACTCAACAATGGGTAAAAATGGATTTCAAAATTTTTAGGTGGATTGAAATAATATTACATATTTAGTAAACTTGTATGTGGATGAAAAATATGCCCCCAGTAAATTCTGAATTATAAAAAATCTCATATAAAAATGAGATTGCGATATTTTCCCTTACCTTAGGTGTGATATGCTTTATACGTATCTAAACCTCTTGTATAATGATTTAAATAACGTCATTGACTTATTATAGAATCATATTAATTTTTATGATATCATTTATGGTCATATTCTTATCTTCTTATTAGTAATATTGCTACTTGTTATTCAGGTGTCCATTGCTTTATGTTCTTATGCATGTTTTGTAGAATAAATTCGTATTCCTCTATTTAGGTTATAGATACCTAATTTAATGAATCATTTTAGTGTAATATATATCATATTTTTTAATTCAATTGATTTATATAATCATTATTCAATGAAGATCATGTAGAACTAGTTTCATCACATTGTGGAGATGGTAGACCGTACGTACGCACGAGCGATGATATCATTCCCATTATCATGGAATTGTATTGAAGTGTATGGTGTATAATATTTAAGATTCAATATTACGTTAAAATTATCAATTATAGTTATTTCTTCTATCAAATACCCATCCATGTATAATAGTTATGAAATAAAATATTACACCAAAGCATGGAGACAGTAGGATGTACATAATCACACGTGGTAATTTTGTTTCATTCATTGGATGGATGGGAGATAGAAAATTGTTGTTTCATATTCATAATAACATATAAGTATATGATTGATACTGGTGTTATTACTTAATAATTAAACAACACATATAGATGAAGTTGAATAAGAAATAAGTTTGAATGAATCGGTAAAGGATATTACCTCTTCTTCGATGCGCCTCTTCTTAACCTCCTATTAGGGCACTAAAGATAGTCGTGGAAGAAGACCAGGACCTATAGTATGTTTCTAGGGAAGTGGATATGAGAAATTTACAGGGTTTGGCATTTCTTGATGGCTCAAAATGGTGTGCGGAGGAGAGGGAGGTGGTGCCATTTTATAAGGGAGGAGTGGGGCACTTTTGGAAACCTCTAAAATATTGATTTATAATAAACCCTATGCCCACATAGAAACATAAAGTGTGACTCAAATTCAAATATTAGATAAAATATGGTTGTAATATCCTCATAAAATTAAATTTAGGCATGTTTTGAATTTATTTTAAACCTTATCATTTTGATTTATACTTATTTAATCTATTTAATTTTATTTGTGGTAATGATGTTATAAATTTTATATTGTTAAAAATACTTACATATGTGTTCTTAATTGAACATAATATGATACTTCATGAGATGTTAGATCATTAAAATTTTAATTTTTAATTTCTAAAATATATTTTTGATTTTTAAACAATTTAATAATATAAAATATAAATAGTGTCAATTTTGACACAATTGATTTATTTGAATTTAAATAAAATCCACAAAGAAGATATGTTAAAACCAAAATATTTAATAGATTTATAGCATGTCATATTTTTATATAAAATTAATGGAGAACATTAATTAGTTCATAAAATATTTACTTTAATATTTTTAAAAACATTTATTTGATATTTCAATCAATGAAATAATTTCTACATCACTATTGTGTCCTCAATAATGTTAATTATTTTATCCCTACAAATTCTAAATAAATTCTCATTATTAATATAATATTATTATATTTCTGGATACTATTCATGTTATATGTTTCATGAATTTTATCACTGAATTAATTTATTATACTTATATGATTTAAGAGAGTGACCTATTGTCACTTTCTTTGGTTTTAATAATAATTAAATTTTTCCATGGTCAAAAGTTCATAAAATGAATATATTCTGACCCTTAGGAAATATGGGTCTACTTTTAGTCATCCAATAATATTTTGGCAGGTGTTATGGTAATTTTATTGTCTTATTTTTACCCTTAATTACCCAGTTTACCTTTAACTGCAGTAATGAAAAATTAACGTAGTCACTATTCATAATATCAAAAAAATAAAAGTAACCTATTAACATAATTTGGACCCATTGAATGAAAATATGGAATCCATTTCTCAAAATTAAAAACACATAAGTTGCTGTAATTAATTTAAAATTAAACATGTTGTTTAGAAAATGGGTTTCAAAAGATAAGACATTGCCAAAGATTGGAATGTTTTTACCTATAAATTCAATGTAAAATTAATGGTAATGACATAAATTATATTAAATGGTAAAATAATATTCTATTTATACTTTAAAACCAATAAATATAATAATTTAACCATATAATGTGTTTCGTTGAAAAAAATTGTTTTTATTTAAAATATTGCTTGTATAAACTATTCATTATAATATGAAAGTTATCAGAATAATGTGAAAAATTTATCCAAAGTAAATTTTTATTTCCTGATTAAAAATAAAAATTTAATTTAGTAAAATTGAACTTATAAACATTATAAAAACTGTATTTAATGTGGGTGTGCCATCAAAAGGTGTCAAAACTACAATTATGGAAAAATACTTATTTTACCCAAAAATTTTATTTTGTTCTCATACCATGTTCTAGAAAATGTTTAAGATGATTAATAATGTTATAAAATTGAAAATTTTGTTAATAATATTCATAACGGATAGTCCATAATAATATTATAACAATATATCATTTTTAATGAATCCCGATATTCCGTACTACACACGCTATAAAGGAAGGTCGTGATTGCGTGTAATGCAAGCCAATCCGGTGTTATGTGTAGTGAAAAAATCCTTTGGTGTTCCATATAATAAGACATAAAAAAATATTTCTCATAAAATCTCAGGGTGTTACAATGGATTTCTTCATTGTATAGTCTATACTATTGATTATATCCATTAAAAATAAGTAATTATTTATTTCAAATAAATATTCCATTTTCATAAAATATTTTTATTTTATAGAAACCCAGTTTACTCAAATTACATTGGTTTCTTTAGGTAGTCAACCCATGGTCTAGACATTGTTCA
This sequence comes from Viscum album, assembly GCA_963277665.1. Taxonomy (NCBI): domain Eukaryota; kingdom Viridiplantae; phylum Streptophyta; class Magnoliopsida; order Santalales; family Viscaceae; genus Viscum; species Viscum album. Next base: position 1,129,409,610 of record OY728131.1, read on the forward strand.
TTTTTATTTAGTTTAGTTCACCATCCATTCCATTAATCTAATATGCCCCAGTTAAAACTTCATCATGTCTTTTAGGTTCAAATTGGTAATGAAAAGAAAAGTTTTCTATTTTATTTATCAATGAACTTCTAGATTATATAGATAGAATCACATCGCCAATGATAGTATCACGTGAATGATCTTTAGAAAAACCATAGATGGATTTTGTACAACCTATTCATAAACAGAATCTAGAAATCCTTCTTACCTAAATAATTAAGAAATAATTTGGTGATTATTATCCTTACTGGAAAAGTGTTCAATCATTATTTGATAATTAGTTTGGAAAAACAACATAGAAGATGTAGGTTGAAAATTTTTATAAAAAAATCGATTGGTTTTATTAAATTTTACATATATTTATATCTTCAGTAGAAGTTTATTTTTATAGAAAAATCAATATGACTTTGTATTAGAGGAATATCCTAAGAATATACCTTCATGGTATCCTACTGAGAATTTGTGTCACTTATCATTTTTATTCAAAATATATACATTGTGTCGAAATACATTCTAGTATAAAACATTTGGTTTTTTACATTTCCATAACACATAATGTTTTATATTAATAAATGTTCAAATTTATAGTTAATTTCTAGAATAGAAAGCAGTACTGATAGATTCTTACCAATAGTGTTTATAAATTCGGTATTCACTCAACATGGTTTTTGTTATTTCATCACGAAAGAAATTTCGTCTTTCAACGTCTCCATTTTTCTAAAGAGTTCTATGAAATGGAAGTTTATGAGTAAGGATTTTATTACTATAAATTGGTTCAATATATGAGTTTACTAATTCTCCACCATGATCACTACAAATAGTAATAAATGGAAGGGTTTTCCATAGTTTTTTACTTCAGGTAAAAATGTAATAAAATAATAATAGGCTTCATAATTTAATTTAGAAAAAAATTCCTCTGTATAATTAGTGTCATAATGAAACAAAACTAATACATATTACATCCCACCAATAATTATAGTTTTTATAGGACCAGAAAGATCCATGAGCACTAACTATAATGAATCAATAGTTGAGACTTCAGTAATCCACTATATATACTAATGTTGGGTATTCCTCCGCTTATGTGTCATATCCACACTGCTCCACATCTCCTATTTTACCTTTCCAATTACCAATTTACCCTCCACTACTCAATCGAATACCTGCAATATCAATTTCAAATCGATGTCGTGCAAAGCATTACCACGACCCACCTCCCATTCGCGCTCACCTTCCTGCTCGATATTTTCCTCTCAAAATCCTTGGGTTTCCAGTGAAATTTGATTCCTCCTTCCTACCAATGTCGAGTTCCTTCCTCTAAAACTACTGTTCATGCCTCTGCCGTTCACTCAGTCTACCTCCTAAACTAAAATAAGTGTTTCATGCATCTGCACCTCCACCAACGCGGGCTCCGCCACCGCATGCTCTACCTCCTCCAGCTTCGTGTACTGGAAATATATCTCTGATGCCTCCTTCGATTCTACATCGGTGACAAAGACTCGTAGTGGATTTCAATACCCTTCAAGAATATATTGTTGTCATCGAATCAGGTTACATTTTTAAATCAACATCTGGAAATGGTTGGTCCTGGTAACCCATTATTCGTTGTCTAAATTTTCACCCGATTTAATCTTCATGATAGGTTTTTGTTTGGACATCATTATCAAGAATCAAATAACTGTCCCCAGATCCCCTCTTCGGTGCATGAGATTAAATTATTTGGGCATCATTAATGTTCTCTGTTAAAAAGGGGAACATAAACGGTGTTGCATGATTCAAGGTCTTCCTCTTCAAATGAAGCAGGTCCGTGTTCTCCATGGGGACAAACCCACGATAACAATGCTAGATCTGGACTTGGTCAAAACCACATTCATCACCATAAAAGGATACTCAGGTGATTCTCATTTCTGGTTGCGGATGAAATCAAATCATTCAATGATCTTAGAAGTATTCTGTCATCATAATTGGTTCTTCTTTAACTCAATTGGTTCGTAGAAATTTTACTCAAATGGTTAGCATATCATTTTTGATTTTTTTTCTTCACCAGCAGATTGGTTCGCATCTACGTACATGTGTTTGAAAGGGAAGGTGATGGTTTAGTTGAAGCTGTTACCTAACAATCTTGGACTGCTTTCTATATAGGGTCATCCAATCTACTAGAAAACAACATTTGTATCACAAATTCAGTTATTTCATCTCTTCTCTTACATTTTTTTTATTTCTATATTCTTTATATATTTTTTCTTCCACAAGTTTTTGAAAAAAAATGATTATTTACTGCCATTATTCTATCATCTTAGTTCATTGAATATTTTTTTTTCTTGAATTTAGGTTGACAGGATTTGTAATAATGTTTCAATGATGGTATCTTAGTGGATAAAGGGGTCATTTAGTTTTACTATATCTTTAATTATTTATGAAGTGGTATTTTTTTATGTGCAGTGGTTTTTATTTAATCTTTCATATGCCCTTTGTATTATTATCATCATTCATCATTATATACAGAAACTAAAACATTATTTATAGAAATTTAGTTATTATATCTCTTCTATTAATTTTTTAGTATCTCTTTTTACTGATGATTTTATCTCATGTCATTACAACAGATCTATTCTTCCATTTCATCAATTCCAACAACTAATTCATTCATTAAGACTAAAGTTATTCATCAATTCCTTTTTTAGGGTTCTTAATTTGTTCAACCACGTCAATGGGAATGTGGTTGTTTAGTTGATGTTGTAACCAAAAAATCCTAGACTTCATTATATATAGGGTCATCCAATCTACGATATAAAATCATTTGTATAATATATTTAGTTATTTTATCTCTTCTGTTAAATTTTTAATATTATTTTTGCTTAATTTTTATTTTCTTCAATAATTTTTACAAATCAAATGATAACTTATTTCAATTATTCTATCTTCTTTGTTCACAGATTCTACTCAGTTTTTGTTTATTTTAGTTTAACATGAATCATAATCAGGTTTACTGCATGTTTTTAACGGAAATAGAGGTTCCACTGCATACTATTGAGTTTGATCATTTCTTGTAACATATAATACCATTTCAGTTTATAATTCCTTCATAATGTTTTTATGTTTTTCAAATGGTTTTAAATTTATTTTAAAATTTTATAGAAATTATTGGACATCTTCATCTTTCATACTCTATAATATGGACTACCAACCAAAACATATAAATTTTTTTAGTGGATGAGAGGTTAGTAAGATTCTATTCTAACATCATTTGATTGAAATATTACAATTAACAACAATGTTTCTATATTTTCTTATAGGGGCTTACGAATTAACTGCATCATATGGGGAGAGTATGCCAACATAATGAAACAATACTTGGAAACCAAAAATGACCCCTCTATGGGTACTTATCATCCAATTACTCAGAGAAAAAAGATTCATCTTTATACTTTCCAGGTTACTATATATTGCAATTTTATTAATTGCATTAATAGACGTATAAAATTAACAAAACAAAAATTCTTCTTAACCTAATTATATTGGATCATCATCGTAGTAAATCTTCACAATTATTAACATTGTCGAGGAAGAGGATCTAATTTTACCATTTTAGGTTAAATTTATTAGAAACTATATAACACATTATTCTAATATTAATTTTAAAATTGTGTTGTAGGAAAATGAAAATGATGGATGTTCAGGAGTCAGTTACAACAATGAAATTGGATTTCTTACAATTGAAAATATTTCATCTATTGAGGTAGATTTTTTTATTCATTGTCTATTGTTTTTTTTACATCATTGGAGTAGAAAATAATGATTTTTTTCATTTTTATTTACTATGTTTTTATTAGAAAAACACATTGCATTTGTTTTTCTCATATGAAAATAGGTGAACATCATAGTTCTGAAGAGTTTATACTATACAATTAACAAATTTCCATATTTCCTTCCACGACTATTATGAATTGTCATAGGGATTGACATTTCTCTCAACCAAGAGACAAATGCTTTAGTCCACTACAGAAAAGTCACACAACATTCTCTGGAGGATAATAATAACGTGGAAGTATGAACAGATAATTTTTCAAAATAGAACCCCATATGAGAACAATTTTTAGAATGGGAATGTGATGTCTCACTTGATTTTTGTACCAAGTAAAGCTGGAATTCTTTCTATGACAGGTTATTCATAATGCCAGAAAGATTATTTGTTTGAGCTTTTCATCTCTCTATGTGGTTGATTTAATCATTCTGTAAATTTTGTGAAAGTGAGATGGCTATCTGCTTGGATGTTTGAATTAATAGTTAGAACATTTATCCTTTTAATGTCTTATTTTCAGTATCTGCAAGTAGGCAAGACATCATTGAAAGATGATTATGAATGTGAAGGTTGTATTGATTGCAGGTATCTCTAATCTCTACTTTTAGTGATTTTAGACTATCACACCATTTGATTTAAACTCAAATTCAATTATTAATTTATAAACCTGAAATATATTTTGTGTTATAGGAACATAGATTCTAGGGGTATGGACTATATGTTCCAAGAGTGATTGGAGGACGATCCAGTACATCAAGTAGATCACTGGGAATCACAGCGACGAGAATGCATATGGGGTGCTCAAAAAGTGAAACATGGATCTTGATGAGACTGTAGAAAGCCTCTTGTATCTAGGTCTCCCCCATACCTCTTCTTTTCTTATTCTCTACTATATTTCTCTAGATGTTCATTTTTTTGTAGTCTCTGTTGCATCTATTGCTAACATATTTGTTAGGACTTGATATTCTCAGAATCCCGTTGGGCTTATTTTAATATCTGTTTTACGTATCTGCGTGCTACTCTTGAAGCATTTTTTCATTATATCATGTATTCATAAATGGATTAAAATTAGGAATGATTAATTTTGTGGGAATAATTATTGTTTCTAACTTAGAGATGTGCCTTCTCCATCCAATATGATCCATGGGAAGATTTTTAATCCTATATTATCGTTACTTCCCTAATCCATGTTAATGTTTTGGGCCTTCCTAGGGTTTGATTATTATTACCTGCTACATGTCCTTTATCCTTGTAGTTTCATTTTCAGCCATTAGGTGCATGCTTAATCCAAAGCTGATGATTTGTTTGTGTCCTATTCTTCAAAGAAACTAACAAATATTATCATTTGTGTATTGAAGTTCAAACCTCTCTGATAAATTTGACATGATGGAGACTAATGATTGAGATTCATTTTCAATAATCGATTCAAATAGTCCTTATGGGATTGGCTTGATCTTTCAGGAACATTTCAGGAAGTCAAGAGAAAACGCAATTGCTGAAGATAGGTTATTTTAATTTTTACTGTTTTTTGGATGTATTTGTTATAACTATGATACATATACATTCACAAATCTGAAAATAGGTATCCATGATGTTTGGTCATCCAACACTTTTATAAAATCGTGAGTCTTCAGAGAACCTATAGTTCAAAAGATAAGAAAAAGGTCTGTTCTTCTCAATTTATATAAATTTTTTCCCTTCTCCCCAAAAAATATTAATTTCGGTTGAATATGTATTTCGGTTTAATATTACACCATGTCTTTATTTTGGATATGTCTCCATTCTCAATGAATTATCTATATTTTTCTAAATATAATTTCAATGAATTTTATGGACGTAAAATGTTTGTTCACTACATAATGAACATTTCTTTTTCAAATGACAGATTTATATGGTTTTAGAAGTGAGATGGCATGTGCCTAATATAATGAATAATTTTTCCCAACTGATTGATGCATCTTTACATTAAAATATTTCTAAATTTCTTCATTTTATGTAATATATTTGAATTGGTTCTTTCTCCATCAGCAGGAAGAAGTAGAGTGCTGCTGGTTTGCTGTAATCATATAAGATGTTATGAAACTACCCAAGGGAAATGTAGTCAATGTTATGTAGTAAAGGTAAACTGGTTAAGTAGTTTTGTTTGAATCACATTTTTCATTTTACCAAAAAGAAATACCCTTAATCCTTGTTCATTATTACCACTATGTACCCTAAATGTACTCTACACTGCATAATGTCCATTCTTTATACCATCGAAATTAATTTATCCACTTTAAAATATTTTTTATTGACTTTTTATTATAATTTATTCATGGGTTATTAAAATAAAACTAATTTAATGATTAATCAACTATGGTTCTGAGATTTTGGTAATAAATGATGTTCAAATATTTTATTAATCTGATGTTGTTATACTTCATCATAACATTAGGTGTCTTTGAGCTATAATTCTGTCGAGAAATTGATTTCTCTTTTAGTATGGGTGGATATTTTGGGCATTGTGGGGCTTCCAACTATACAATACTTGGAAATACAAATCTTATCCAAAAAAATTATCTCTCATGTAATTTCATTCAGTGTAACCGAATTATTTGATATGTCTACATCCCCACTTCTCTATATAGTTCTAAACAACATGTCAATGAAGTTCTTGGAAGTATCATATTCATGCTGCATCATTCAATGTGGACTTAAGTTTATATAATATCTTACAGTTTGTTGAATCTTAAAATATTCCAGATTAGTTATATGTTAGTTCTTCCCTATTAGTTAAAAATATATATTTATGTATTCCTTATTTATGTGTATCCAAATTGTGAAAACATGGTGTTTCTGGATATATCTTCTATATATCTATGGATTGATTATTTCACTGCTTCCATTTTGGTCATACATATAATCTTCTATTCTGAAACATAATGGTATGTGAAGGTAAGAAAATTTTAATTTATCAACCTCATTACAGGTTTTCCTAATTAATTTCAGTTATTTTTCTAGCATATAGGAATGGGTTGGCATGTTGGAGGGGAGGGGAGGGGAGGGGAGGGTAGGGGAGGGTAGGGGGTAGGGGAGGATGATGGGAGGGGGTAGGGGGCTTCTGGAGGAAATGGTTGGGTAGGGGGGAGGGGAGGGGAGCGGCAGGGGTTGGGTTAGGGGTGGGAAGGGGGTGGGCAGGTTGGAGGGGAGAGGAGGGGAGGGGAGGGTGATGGCAGGGGGGAGGGGGCTGTGCAGTTATTTTTCTATACTGATTTTCGAAACTACTATTTCTAGATTTCATAATTTCTGTAACATTTATTTCTTCAATATGTAATTGATATATATGGCTGATCATTTTTAATTCATACAAATGTTTTCATATTTACAATAGAGCATTTAATAATGGAAAATTTTCAATGTTTATTATTACTATTTCTTATTTGAAATGTATGACACACTGCCTCTCTAATTCTATAATATAAAATTTTTGTAAACATTGGCTGTTATAAGGGATCCATCTTTGGTAGTTAAGGTTATAAAACATGTGATAGAGCTACATTTTTAACAGCACTATACACATACTTTAAAAATAGAACCCATTTTAACTGTTTCTTTAAATAGTATATTCTTCAATATAAATTATTATAATTGAATATTTTAATATATCAGTGTAGATATGGAACAAACAACTTCGAAAAATAAAGCATGATTCATGAAGAGTAGGCCTAAAAGAGTATCATTACTATCCATTGGTATGAATCTTATTATTTTTTTAATTTTATTTCGTGTTCTTGTCTGCATGAAATATTTATGGTTTAATGTATCACCCTCATTACTGGTTTTACAAATCAATTTTAGTTATTTTTCTAGCATATAGGCAGGGGATGGGCAGGTTGGAGGGGAGGGGAGGTGAGGGGAGGGGAGGGGAGGGGAGGGGCTGGGGCTGGGGCTGGGTAGGGCCTGTGCAGTTTGGTGGGGAGGGGAGGGCAGTGGAGGGGAGGGTGATGGCAGAGGGGAGGGGGCTGGGAAGGTTGGAGGGGATGTGAGGGGAGGGGTGGGTGTTGGCAGGGGGGAGGGGGCTGGGTAGTTATTTTTCTATTCTCATTTTCTAAACATCTGTTTCAAGATTTCAGAATTTCTGTAACATTTATTTTCTCAACATGAAATTGATATATAAGGCTAATCATTATGTTATATGGCTAACAAGTGTGTTGCTTCTAGGTTTACATAATTGTAGCTGATCTATGGTTAGTGAGAAGATTCTGTGATTTTTTTGGTATTTCAATTTTAGATCTGTAACATTTTCTATTTTGTAGGAAATAGTGTTCTGTGAGTTCATTGTGTTTCAACTATAAACATATAGGAAATTAGGAGCGGTCTAAAGTTTGCAGTTATTGGGATCCTGAACAATATCTACAAAGATATTCGGGTACCCTATTACATCATATTTTACTATTTCTTATTACATCAACATTCTTCCTTTTCAATCCATTTCATATATAAATTATGTTACATCTTATTATATTTCTCTGCTTTTCATAATTATCTATCAGTGAAACAGTTTTTTTAAAATATTTTAGGTTTGATACATGAACAGTGGTCATGGGTTTTGGGATGATATCACTCCAGAACAACTCTTACATTTCCTGTCACGGGATATTTTCTATCCTCTAAAAAATCCTAGAATGGGGTTGGTTGATGCATCATTCCAGTAACTTTTGTGTATTTTTCTACCAAAATTTTGAGTTTTTTTAATCACATGTTATTTGTTACATTAATATATCTATCTCCATAAATCACTTCATGCTCTTACTTATTTTCCATTATATGTAACACTCATTTTTTGTTTTAAAAATTTCCAATTTTAATATGATTTATTATGTTTCAAAATTGGTATTCTATTATTGATAATATGCTTTTTTTATAGTTCCCTACACATGAACGGGTAGAGTACTAGTATATTTAAAACCTGACTTATGTTACATTCCATTTAGAAAGGGGCTATAGACTTTTTAATAATCAACTATATGTTTCATTATATCCCGACAAATAAATTTATTTATCAATATACATAATATCTTGAGGATATAGTGTCTTAAAATTCTATTCTATAACCAAGATTAATCATAAATTTTACAATGGAAAGGAATGTCTTGGCTCATATGGTCATCTATGTTTCCATTTTATACATTCTCAGGCCAATGGGCATAAAAAATGACTTCATCCTAGGAATTGTGTATTACACATTTATCATTTGTAAGATTCAAAAGGAAACATTAATCACATAATTTAATTATTCTTATATGGAATTTTTAAGCCATTTTACAGACAAATAATTTGAAATTAGAGCTCCTATAGGGAGAACAATGTTACCAATACCAATGATCATTCCATTAGAATTCTCACCAAATGCAACTCTTCCACCTTTTTTCAATAATATTTTCAATGATATATTTATTAACCATCAAATTTTTGTAATGTCCACAATCCATGTATCATGTATTCTTGTTGTTGGTACATTATTTGTGTTCCAAAAAACAAAACAAGAATATTTTTTGGGACACAAACATTCCTAGAATTAGGATATGTTATTAAATAAAATATTTCCAATCAATATTTGATAAAAAATGGAATTTTTGGAACCCTTAAGGATTGAATATAATTTCAAGGACAATTTTTATCCTAATTATTCCACTTAAGAATTTAATTAAAAGTGAGGAATTTTAAGAACAAATTTATTTGTTGCTAAAAAATATTTTAATAAGAATAACAATATCCATAAGTATTTTCAAAGGAAAAATGTAGATTATACATTTAATCAAAATATTCCTTACTATAAGTTAATTTTGATTAAATTTTATATAATTAATAAATTTCAAATAATTTATTTATAACTAAATCCAAATCCTCACATTCAATTGTTTTGGAATTGAGTTTTGATTCTAAAATAGTTTTCTCAGAAATAGTTTTTGAAAATCCATTGAAATCATATCATTTTTAGAATTTGATTCATTAAGGTATTTATAAATGAAAACAATTTCAAATAAATGTATTGGAATCTCTTGAATGATATGATACTTCTTCTCAGAAAACAAAAATTGTAGCATCATTTTTTCATGTTTCTTATTGACATTATAGTTTTCATTATAATTTAATTTTTATAATCCTGAAATTTTTTCAAATGAATGTAAGCATTATTATCATTGGATGAGGATGATTCTTCAACTGAATATATAGAATTCATATCATTAAGTTAATTTTCATTTAAATACATATTTTAAAATAATACAAAGTGTACACCTTATCCATAAGACATCAATTTCAAATATTTGTTATGGAACGGAGACCAATGTTTCATTTTACATAATATTCAATGTATGATGAATAATTTGAAGAATATCTTCAACTACCCTTCCATGAATCTTAAGCTTTCAAGATATTATTTCTTCTTCACATAATTTAATTATTCTAATTTCATTTAGAAATTATTTCCATTATATAATTTCTTCAGAGTTTCAGACAACGAGGTCTTACGTGTCTTGATCCTTTACATTTATTACGGAAACATCAGAATCATTCATTCAAATCCATTCCATGTTACATTTCTGGTACTGATACTAAAAATCAATTTTTCCAATAATCATGTCCATTATTCGAGAAATATTGGCATAATCCTTTCTCAATAGTTTTCAATAACTTGAGTCTGATGGATTAATAAAAAATTTCATTATTGAAATAACAATATTATTAGGAGTTTGAGATTTCATTTTATTTGAATTAAAAGTAAGATAACCACCATCATCATATCCTCTAACGTTCTCATTGTATCTTTATTGTGTACAATTATAAGGTAATATACTTCCAAATAAATCATCAAGTGTATGATTTATAGTTTTACTAGATTCATAAATTATTTATCTCTTTGATTCAAATTCATTTTTATAATATCAATTTACTTTTTCAATAATAATATTATCATATATTAATTTTTAAACAATATATTTTAAACTATTAATATTTATCATAAAACATTATTGTGCCTTAATAATAGGTTTTCCATAATGAAATTCAAAATCATGGTAATCAGCTCTAAACATAGTTCTTCTAGACTCTATAACATATAAAGTTCCAAAATGAGTAATTTTTATCTTCTTAAAAATACTATTAACTCATTCACAAGAATAAATATAACTATATATGTTTTTAGTAATTTTATAATGTTACATATGTCATATGAATTAATTAAATGAAATTATTAATTTTAATAATTTCTAAATGTTTTGATCTCTCTATCAAAATTTTTGAATTTAGTGGTCAGTATAACAAAATTATATACTCCCATGTTGATCACAAAATTAGTTATTCTTTCCTAGTAATATTTATAATTATTACCATCAAAATGTTATGGTCTTGTGGGATTAGGATTTTCAATAAACACTACATTTAGTCCTTCATTTAAATAGATAAATAAAAAATATTTTTTATATTACATGTTAGTGTTACAAGTATTTAAAAACAAAAATTTTAAAATATGAAATAACCATAATTGGAAAAGAAAAAATAATCAACATGAATGAACAGTAAAATCCTCCTCTGTTACCAAATGTGAGTAAACGTATTATAAAGGCTTGGATTTGATATCAATTGTTGGACTAGAATTCATATAAAGACGTAAAACAATATAAGGTGGTGAATTATATATATATACAAACATTCATTTTTACAATAATTGATTTATTTTAAATGAATTTAAACTAAATAAATTTGTAATCCATCTTATAAATTGAAATGGACTGGCCCTTGGGTCTGATTATTAAGATATCATAATCAGGTGATTTCTAATATTTTTTTTGTTAGAGTTCACTAAAAAATATTATTCTGCCTTACTATATAATAAATCATAATATGGGTAATTGAAAAAATCATAATCACAAAAAAATATTAATAAAAAAATTAAAACAACTGTATCTTAATTAGTGAAATTATAATAAAAAATCATAAAAAATGAATAAAAAACAATTTTATTTCTATTATAATAGCAGAGAAAATTAAATATAAGTAAATTAATATAATTATTTTAACCCAAAGATAATGATATCCAATAACCTATGATAATGTTCCATTGATTAATACATTCATGAACGTCAACATTAACCACCCTTGGGTATGCCCTCAATATGATTATCTACATTGGTTTGTCTGTCTATCCTCGACATTGCTCAATCAAGATTTTGATTAGGACCACTATATTCCAAGCCATTGAAACCCTCAATTAGGATAGTGATCAACTCCTATATCTCTCTATCCCAATAATACCTTAATCACAATCACAATGATCAGCTATGCAAAAAAAATAGACTCTAGATGGATACAAGTTTATGGGACAAGAAGTTCATGATTTGTAAACGTCATAAATTTTTAACATAGATAATTTTGAAGATATGTCACCCAATGTAACAAATTCATATTTTTTATCTCATTCAAATAACATATTATTTATAATTATTCGTCTCTATAGTCATCTTCATCTCAAATAGTAGTATTTTTACTCAATTCTCTGAGGGACATGGACACCTGTCAATCTGATGGTCGTATTGAAACTGAAAGCATGAAATCATTTTAAATATCATATAATAGAAGATATTATATTGATTTAAAATAATTACTTTAATTACAATATAGTATTCTAGGTATGATAAAAATTAATATGATTATTTATGTTGTGAGAGTCTGTATGATTTATATCATTATGAAAATATTGTTAGTATGTAAGACTAGATAATGTGTATGATATAAGTTATATCCAGTGTGCATGATATAAATTATATCATATCTCGTTATAATAAACTTGGAATGAGTTATTTTTTATATTCCTTGGAGTATTATTTTTAGTGTATGAACTATGGAAATCAAAATGATAAAATATGATATTTTTTCAGAAAACTATTTCCTAAATATAGATAATATAAAAACATTATTGAAATACTTCTCTCCTAATATAGTTTGTAAATAATCATTTTAGAAATAATTCAAAATTTCATTAACAATATAAATAGAGATGTAAAAAATAAACTTTTAAATCAAAAACTAATTCCTCTAGGATTATTGGAGGGAATATGGTAATTAATTTGGGATGATTTAGAAAATACCAAATGGATATGAATGTGTGAATAAGAGAGGATAGGAGGTGGACAATTTAAAGTGGGAGAGAGGAAACAAATGATAATTTTTTAAAATAACTGATTATTTCCATTTTTGACATTTTTCACATAGTTCCATAATATTATATTATCAAGCCATTGAGATTGAATTGTCTTTATCATTTTAGTCAAACCCCCTCTAAAAAATTTTTATCCTAAACAATAATAATTAATTTTTTCTTCATTAACTATTCCTTTTGTTCAAAATTTGTGTTAAACTTATAGGATATTTTAATTGTTTCTTACAATGAATATGGAATCCATTACAATAATCTCCATTCAAAGAAGTGTAAAATTTTAATTTAGAATTATTCTAAAGTACACGATGAGAAAATGTCTTTTTTAAGAGAAAATTCTCTAAAGATGACATAATGATATTGTGAAAAATAAATATGAAATTAATTTAAAAGAATTAATTTGATTAATTTATTCATAATTAATCAAATTTATGTTTATACCCACTTTTAAATATATATTTTCCTGTTAAAAAAATTTAAATTCATAGGATGTTTTCAATTAATATTTTGTCTTTTTAACTATTCAACCAAAAATGAATATTTTTAAAAAAATACCAAAATGTCAACCAAATAAATTATTTGTATTTAGATTTAATAATTTATTAATAATTATAAAATAAATTTTCTATAGTTTATAGAAATTGATTTTTAAAATAAGTACATAAATTTGGATAAAATCATTTTTTTTAAAATATGTTTAAATATGATGTAGGATTTATGGTTAACATATGTTTGGAAAACACTTATGATTCATATTGAAAATATTATTTAATATAAAATATTGATATTTAATTAAAATAATTTACTGATAATTATTTATTTAACATATTGATGAAAATCATGTTTTTACACATTAAAAATTTATTTTGGAGAAGCTATATTTTATTTTATAGCGGTATTTAGTTTTATAATCCACTAATAGTTCAACAAATAGTTAAATATTTATATATTTTTATGATATAAATTTTCAAAATTTATATAATCCTCTCCATTACATCCATTAAAATATGTATTATAAATATGCCACAATAGTAAATAATATTTCAAGGACAATACAAGTTTCATATTAATATAGTGTTTCCTATAACATAATCTATAACCTGTGTTTCAGATAACATAAGATAAAATAAGTGTGGTGTGTCATCCGATATATTGTATAGAATAAATTTGTTGGAAAAAATAATTTCACATAATATCTTGGTGTTACATTCTATCCCAATGAAAATAATTTATTTCATTCAAATTTGTTACATTTATACCAAAAAACAAAGCATACTTCAGCCTCATTATATACTATGGGTCTTATAAATCAACCATATGTTGGTGGTTTCACAAAAAGACATTTACCAAGTGGGTGTTCTTAATTCATTGAAAAATTCTCTATTTGATCTTGAATGTCAACAAGTTTTTTTTCATATGAAATCCCAGGCTCCACTTGACTGACATAAAAGTATGATAAATGTTTATTATTAGGCAGGTACATCCTCAAGAGTGATACATGGGACACATCGTAATCCAAAGATATTTTATATGGATGAACCAATTCATAGTCTAACCTCCAGATATGATCAAGAATTTCAAAGGGTACAACATTAATAGATTATTGGTTTTCATTGTTTAACAATAAAAATTTCATCCTTCGGTTTTTCATTGATCAACATACCTTTCATCTCTTTATCCATGATATAAGGTATAATTTTGTATTCCTAAATCAGAAATGGATAACAATTTCCATAATAAACAGATATGTCATTCCTTCAACTTAAATAAGGATATCACTAGTTATACAATATGGATAAATCATAATATTATGAAGATATAATTTAATTTGTTAAACCACATCTAATGTAAAACATAAAACATTAAATAAATTGTTTACTTCATTACCCTTTAAAACATCATGATTTAAAATGAAGGTTACTCAATTTATCAAAATCAACTCACCAATAATCATCCAAATATCATTAAGAAGGTGTTAATGGTCACATACCAAATATTGGAATACACTGGTAATATATTCAACTAATTATTTGTAATAACAAGAACTACAATAAAATATTAATGAGAAGAAAAATACAACATCATTATATATGTAATTCCATAGATCAAAAAATGTTAACACTCTATCAATGATAAAATAAGCCACATTTTCAATAAATCCTTTATTATTTCTGAGTTCATAAATACAATAATTTTCAAAATTTTCTTATTAATCATATTTTATCCAAAAAAATATATATTTTCTCATCCTCATGAATAATTTAAAGCTTATCTTCCCTCAATAATAGTCTCATTAAATAACTATTCTTGTACATTAGTAAGATTTAATTTATTTTTCAAAATACTTTTTGAAAACAATATATTAATATATCATTGCCTATTTCCTAATTCAAAAAACATAATACTTGATTTCTAGAACATAAAAACCTCAATCATCGCACAACATAGTTAATCAATTAAATATGATTCCTCGTCTTATTCGTAACACATTAATCACATCCTATATTATTAGATATATCCTCATAATGGGCGATATTGTTGTTGGATATACCACATTGCTGATTCTATTCAAAATCTTCACAGCGAAGAAATATATTATCATATTTATTATTATATTCATATTTAAATCATTAATCCATTGATAATTCATTCAGAGACTAATATTCATATACATTTCATTAACTGAACTCATCAGTTATCCTCTTTAATAACTTTTTTTATTCAATTATTTTCTATAGCCAAAACATCTTCATTTTCTGACATAACATCCACCTTTGTGATTCATCCCACATTTTAAAAACATCTAAAAAGTAATATTCTTTTTTCCATGGTCTCCACTACCCAAATTTCCATATAAATCATTCAATATATTATATAGGGAGAATATCAGTTTGTTAAGGTACTTGTTTTTCATCTTATTGAATAAATACTAATTATGCATAATAAAAAATGTAATTTACTCAAGCTATCATCCCATTTGGATGATAATCAAAAAATATTCATTAACATTCAATTTTTACCCATTTCCTTGTGGTTTTAACCATTTACTAAAACTATAATGTGTACAGTGAAAAATAATAATCATAGGGGAAAACAACGAAATAATGAAAAAAACTCACTTATAGTGTGTCTAAATCATGGGAACATATTTTTATTATGTTACACCATAAATTTATAATAGTTAATTAATATTCATCATCCATATAATAAATTCATGATAGTATATAATTAGATTATGAATTTTCTAAAAATATACCTTGGGAGTGTCACACCATGTGTGTAATATTCCCCGTTATCATGAACAAGATAATGATTTTTTCTATATCAATATGCTAGTTTCATAGCTATTACCACTAAGTATATTCATTCAAGATCCCAATTAAATTTTCTTATATATTTATGAATTTATGGTCACATAATCCACTCGGTCTATCTTACCAAAAATTCTAATTCATTTTCCTAAATGATGACTAATCCTTAGAATTATTATTAGCGACATCCCATAACATATCCTTAAAAATATCTCTAGGGAGATGACTTCTATTTTCTCATTCTAGTTTCTAATGTATAAATAATTTCTTCCTCTTATACCGTATATAATGACCTAATATTTTCATACATGTATTTTATTATTTTTAGATAAATATTACGTACATTATATAAATGACCGCCTGTGGACTTTAAGTAATTAGTCCCTTCGGAAACATGGAATATAATGATCTGAATTTCTAAAATATCTTCAATGTATCCCATAATGATATTAACATTTATTAATCCCACTACAATCCTTAGTTAATATTAAATGGAAAAACTATATGAAATGGTGAGGTGAAATTCTCAGTAAGTTTAAACAATTGGGATAAGTATACATAACAAGATCATAAGGGTATGATATAAGAGGAATAATATTTCAAAACCATGTCCCATAAATATAAGATCATAATCTCTATTCACAAAGATAATATTTTCATCTCATAAGACATATATCATATGAGAATAAAAAAACATAATACATGAATGAATAATATGCGAAGTAGACATAGATTCATGGAATATACAAAAGCATTGAAAATATTCTATCTTGGATACCCACAAAGACATTTATAATATTTTAATCAAAGGATAACCAGACATGAAACTGATTCTTGCTTGTGATAAAAACTCATTTACCCTTAAATTCAATAGATACACCTCATAGAAAAGACAAACTACAACACCGAATAGGATCCATTTCTTCATAGTAAAATCGGTTTACTCTCAAAATAATCATGATATAGAAGATTCACTTACAAGACCATAATATTTGAAAAATTACCTCACTGGACAAACTTCACACCCCATTCAGGTTCGAGAAATCAATTGAGTTTTAAATAATTACCCAATACATTGATTGGAGATATAAGTCCTACTCGTCTTAGGATATATTGTATAATTCATCCTGGGTTATAACTTAACCACTGGAAGAAATTAAAATCAAAATAATATATTACATAGGATCATAAAACATTAATCATATCATAACCCGTGAAATGGAATGTGTTTCATGACCCCTTTATCATATCATAAATTATATAAAAAAATGATTTATAGTCATTTAATTGTATCATCATGGAATTACCCATGAAAATTAATGGCATTTATATGATTTCTATCATGATATAACCCATTGAGTAGAAACAAGTTTAGAAATTATTACCAAACCGTAAACATAATTAATTCATGGATCAAATAATTATTTTATCATTGGATCATATATCATGTAATATATATGTAACCTCATAAGGTTTAATCATATATAGAAATAAATTTATTTCAACAATTTAATAAATTTTTTTAAGGAAAATATAATTTCTTCATAAGAAATTCCATTTAAAATTAAAAAAATTGAATATAAATTTCATTTAAAATAACCTAAAAATAATGGTTAATCTTTAAAGAATGTACTGATCATAATGACATGATATTTTGTTCAATACATGCACATTAAAAACAAATATTCCTTTCTTATTTTTTACAAAATCTAAACAAGTATTGTTTTGAAAAAGAATGAAATATTAATCATAAAAATAATATTAAACAATGTAAAAATATATCTAGTAAATAATTATTAAAAATTGTAAAAATTTTGAAGAAATTGTTTAGAAAATATAGTTTATCAAGAAATGGATTACTTGACGGAAAAAATGATTATTCTTTGAAAATTAATCTTGAAATGATGTCTTCAAAAATAGTATAAAATTTATTAAAAAAACATTTACATAGAATTAATGCAGAGAAGAATGTTCTTGTGCTTCATGATAGATGGTTAGTAATATTTTATCATCTAATGAATAATCATAAACATTCCCAATAAACAATGATATTTTAAGATAAATTATTTTCCATAATTGAAGCATTGAAATATAAAAACCATGGAGAATTATATTAAAATGTTTCATAAAATTTCATGAGGATAAATAAATACCATATATTACATGTCATTGATGTTTTAGATATATCTTATATGAGAATGTATGTGTATATCATAATCATATGTCTCAAAGATGGGTCATTATGAAAAATAACTATTACAACATACATAATGTTTTTAATGATAATACCAAATAAAAATAACATCAATTTAAAAATTAAAAATAGTTAGATTTATGGTATTAATGATATAATATATAAATGTTTTAGTATATACACCACATAAAATAAATAGTAAGTGAATATTGATTGTGCATCACAGAAGTAAAATGTTAGATGGAAATCACATACCTTATGTCTTCATTTATTTCATAACGGTTTGAATATCACGTATAATAAATTTAAGGTTGCTTTAAAAATATTATAGATGTATAATTATATATTTCATAAAATATATTATTTACTAGTTACATTTTATTACAATTTTATTAAAAATTTGTTGATAAAATAGGGTTTCAGGTTAACCACATTGTTTTTCATATACGTATTGATTTTTTATTATCAGTTATCATATATTTATCATGGTTTGATAATATCATGTATTACATCCATGAGAAAATATAATATATATAAATAAGTTATATTTTTATGACTAGTCCTGAAATATGTTTTTTTTGACATGAAGTATGTTAAAATCATGGTTATATTATGGAAATAATACACAAAGATAAAGCATCCATTTTTACAATGTAATTATAAAAATATGTTCAGATAAATATTTAATTTATTGAAATTATATAGTATCATAAATACCCTATTATTTCATTATATATTATTATACATATCATCAATTTTTTAGGATGATAAAATCAGAGAGTTAGATCACTTCAAAAAAGGGGTAGTCTACATGTACAAAAATGATTCTATAATCATTTAATGAGAGAAAAGATAATAATAAAATGTTATATTATAAATTAACAATTATAAAAATGTTATTAATATCATTAACATTTAATTTGTTTCACATGTATTTATCCATAGATTATTTCTTTTAACGAGTTAGTGAAAAATTAATCATATCACATTCTAAGGTGCTAGTCTATCGTACACATTGGGGACCTTATCATATTCCCAAGAAATGTAATGTAAAAAATTAATAACATAATATAATAACTCGGGAAGATTAATAATATAATAAGTATCATTTATAAACAATAAATCTATCATTATTTCAATCATTAAGTGGTGCTAACAGGAAAAATTATGACATCTTTTCATGAGGTGACAATCATCCGTACAAATGAACAATG
Source organism: Viscum album (assembly GCA_963277665.1). Classification (NCBI taxonomy): domain Eukaryota; kingdom Viridiplantae; phylum Streptophyta; class Magnoliopsida; order Santalales; family Viscaceae; genus Viscum; species Viscum album. Next base: position 1,129,429,366 of record OY728131.1, read on the forward strand.
ATTTAATAACCCATTATATGTAATTGGAGATGATTTTAGATAATTAACATAACATATAAATATCTCAATATATGGAATATACAGAAGTTAATATATCTGAATTATATAATTATAATTTGTTGAGGAAGTGGAGTAAATAAAACAAAACATCTCATTTATAAATATTACGTCTTCTTCGTGAATCCTCATTAAGTTTTCCACAATGCATTAATTTGTTGGATTTATATCCAAAATAAGTCTCTATGACGTGAGAGAGAAATTTTTTATGTGATTTGGAATGTTATTGGTTGAACTATAAGTGTTAGAAAAATGTGATTAATAGCGGAGAGGTTGTGGCCATTTATAAGTTGGGAGCGGTAAAATATGCTATTTTTTAAAAGAATTGAGTGCACCCATATTTTTCTTATCTCATAAGGGAAAAAATTGGTAAATTATAAAATATTATAGATAAACATGACCAAATAAAAATATTAAATTGGGTTTATTTGTGTTTATAGGATATTTATGTCATTTTATTTTTAGTGTGTCCCTTATTAAACACTTATTTTCTTTCACAGTATTCATTAATTTTTATGGAATTTACTATTAATTTTCATAAAATAATATTTTGAACTCATTAGTTCAGATAACATTTTTTGATTCTGGATATGAAATCTACATTTCCATTTGTTAAAATAAAATTAATCATAAAGATACGATTAGAAATCGATGTTTTAAAGAAGGAATGTTCAAAATTGTAAAACATTTTTATATATAAAAAATATAATTAAAATTACATAAATTTAATTAATGGATATATAATTGAAATATTTTAACATTTAGAAAATTTAAAATATATTTTATATTTTTGTATAAAATAAAATAAATGGTTGTTTTCATTTTATATATATCACTTCTCTCAATTCATAATGAATGGAACCCTTTAAAAAAAATTCAAAAAATTATTCCTATTATAAATTTTTTATTCTGATTTTAAAGAAATTTTTTTAATGAAATTAATTTTTTAAAAAATTTAGAAATATATTATAAATATAAATTTGATAATATATAAATATATTATTTTTAGAAAAAGTACAGTTTTAAATATAAAATTTGATTTCTTATTACGTATTTTATAGATAGAACATAACATGAACGTTAAAAATATTATTGAATATATATTATTACAATTTAATTAAAATAATTTACTAATAGGTATTTATTTATTTTAATATGTAATAGAATTTTTTTTACTTAAAAATATTTTTATGTAGAATATTTCATTTGTTTTAAATTGTATTTATTTTCATTTATAAAAAAAATTCTCTAATTAATTCACTATGTAAAAATTTAACAAAAATATTTTCTTAATTAAATATTCTTTTTCAAACCTTTCATTAAAATGGTTTATTTATTTATATAAAGTTAACTAATAATATTTGAAAAATATGATACATTTCATTTAAATTCATGGTATTTTGTAACAATAGATATGAATGGGGTTTTTAATGAAAAATATGAACATAGTGTCCCATGTGACAAAAATATAAATTTGTTTAATTTATTTGATGAAAATAACTTCACAAAAACGTTGGGGTGTTCCAGGTTACACTCTTGATTGTGTTTCATAGTGGAAGGTAGGTTGAAATGTATGGTTTCTAAATGAAGGTACTGTGTAAATGATGAGTTTCATAATGGTGTGGAGGATATTTCATAGAGAAGAGTGGGTGGTTCTTCTATATAGGGTGGTTAGTAAGGTACTCTATTTTTTATCATGGTTTGATACATCAGTACAGTCTCAGGGTCCCCAATATGGATCGTATTAGAAATGGGTAGGGGGACCGGATCTATGACATTCGCCTAAAACTATTAGGGTTATTATGATATGATTTTCTCACTAATGTAGAGGGGTAATGTTTTAGTTCCAAGGGGGTTATGACAACTTATTCTAATGACTTAATGATTATGTGACCATAGCACAACAAATATAATTGTGATATTTTTTAAATTTATACTGAATTCATTTCAATGTAATAAATTCATGAGAAACATAATTTATTAGTATCATTAGAGTATAGATAAATATTAATTTTATTTCAAAAAATTTCATTAATATCTCCCATAACGTTCTTTTAAAACTGTACTATTTTTATAAATATAATACATAAAATAATTCTATATTACCTTTGATTGGGTTGACAAAGAAATGTTAATCTCAAATTCATTATAAGGGTGAATATAATGGATAAAAATTTATGATCTTATGTGAGAATAATATAAAAAATACGTTTTGAGGGTATCTTCTTTAGTTTAGTTAATTTGATTTGTACCGAGAAGAATATATATCTCTTAATAATGATAGTATACTGATATCTTTTAAACTGAAAAACGTTGTTATAAAAAATAATACATTTACCATGAGATACAAAATACATATTATAAACATGGGGAATAATATTATAAAGCGGTGTAAACATTAGAATAGTAAATTATAAGACTATTAATTTGGAATCACTCCAAAAATAAAATTAAAAAATTTATAATGAATCAACCCTAAAATTTGATAATATAAATGATAATGTATCATCATCACAGTACCTTATTACAATGGATGAATAATTATATAAAATATACCTCTATATTTTTGTAAAATTATTAATAATAGCATCCCATGGTATTCTGGGTCATAAATTATTATTTTTCACCGTAGTAATATGATTAGATATTATTGTATTACTGAATAAATTAGATGGATATATAGGACCCACACATCGATGAATGATAAACCTTACATATGTTTCAGACCAGAAAATAACATTCAAGATTCCATCATCATCTAACTATACTATGGAATGAAAAATGTTTCATGAGACCTTTGTTAATGAATCATAAAAATACATATAAAAAAGAAGGTGGATGTTTTAATTAGATCATATACCCATTGAATCAAAATTATCTTCACAGAATATTGACATTGATATAAAATAATTTTTTAAATACTAATGAATGACACATTGAAAAAATTGGGAAACTATCATTCAAACTTGGAACCACTTAAAAAAATGTCTTAGAATATGTGTAATATTAATTTTATTTACAAAATTAAACATGTGATGGGATATTACTGATTATGAAAGAGAAATGGTGTGGGAAAATTCATTCGTGCTATGTATGTAAAAAAATTAATCATTATTCTCAAATATTTTTTTATTTTCAATGATTTGTTTCCCAAACCAACATTTAAAATATTTTATTTAAAAATTTTTAATTAAATTAAAATTTCGTATCATAAATATTCTATTAATTTTTTTGAAAAGTTAAATAAATTCGATATTTGAATATAATATAAATAGATATGAGGTAGAATGATTCCCAACCTTATGAAATAAGTTCAACATTACATAAAATCATATAATGAATTATTTTCTGTACAATATATTGAACTATTTTAACTGATCATGAAAAAACCATAAATATCCTTATGCAAAAAAATTATATGATTTTAAAGATAGAAATAAAATATAATTTCCTCTAATGGAAATTGAAATGTAATCATTCCGGATAAATGTGTTCTTATAATATAAAATATATTTATAAAATATTCCTTAATAAATGAAATATTTTTGTGTCAGTTATTCACTATTTTACATATATTTTAATTTGGTGAATCTAGTCATTGTACATCATTCCATATTTAGTCATATCCAAAATCATATTCATGAATATTTTGAAATATTTATAAATTAAATTCAGTTTAGTAATCATTATTTTATCTAAGTGATGAAAAATGAATTATGTATCATAATTGAGATGATATTATATACATAAACAATGGTCATGATTTCATTTTTAAAAGCGATGAATGAATGATATTGAAATAATAAATTTTCAAAAAATAAGTATCTTATATTTCACAAATATTAACATAATATATATATATATAACCATCAATGAGATTTGGTAATGAAAAATAAAATTCATCTCTTCACAGATCCAGTAGTATATATATATGCATGAGTGTTTTTTTTCATTTGACAATATGTGTATTGGAGATAAATACAATTATATAAATTAAAATAAAATAATTTTTTTAAAATTAAATATAATTATTTCATATTATTAATATGCTAATAGAAGATTTTACTGTGTTTGGAAAATAAATAAACTGGGAAGATCTTTGTTAAGACTTTTACATCTTCCTCAAGTATCTAACAATTACATATAGACATAGACAACATGGGTTGGTCTTTTGGTTGTATAATTTATTCTTGTAAAGCTAGTGTAGGGTTTTATTGTAATTTTTTAGATATTGGTTGGTCAACGGTTCTTATGTTTTCTAGAGAAGTGAGAAGAGGTGGTGCCCTTTTATTAGTTAGGGGAGTATAATCCTTGTAATTTACAAGAAATTTTAAATATAATAAATGGATTTCCCTAAGAATATGTATCAAATATAGTCCTTTTTAAAAAATAATGTTCACAGTGGTTGAGATAAACTTATCCAGTTTGATTAATACATGGTATTTATGGTATTATAAACCATATTAATGATTATAATATATTTTACCCTCTTATAGCCATAATAATTATCATATTATTTTTAGCATGATAATAATTCACTATGAATAAAAATTTAGAAATCCCTGTGAGAAAAAACTATTTGAAGCATAAAATTTGTTCAATTGGGGATATTATCCATGTAAAAACAAATATATGAATAATAATGTAATTGAATAATTATTTATCTATTATTTTCATTAAAATAAATATTATATTGTTTATATTTGCATGTATTACTGTAAAATATATTTTTAACAACAAAACCATTTTACTAAAGATATATTATCTTACCATCAATGTATTTTATCTTAATTTCTCACAATTAATTAATTAAATTATAAATTATTATTTACAAAACACAGTAAAATATTTAAAAAAATTCTTTTATTAGAAAGGATTATAATATACTAAAATAAAATTTATATTTCTGAAAATTTTAACCTTATAATTAAAATCATTGCACATATTTCAAAATCATTAATCAATAAATTTGTGATAAAGAAAATTTTCATTCTATTTTTTAATGTATTGTCTCTTATTAGTATATTTAAATTTAATGAAAAAATAATATTGTATTATTTTAATAGGAATATATATCATCATTATATTAGGATCATTATTTCATGTAAATAATGATATCAATTACATAGACTATTTTTAATGGTAATTTTATTCAAATAAATTGGGATTTTTCATTATACCTCCATTAAAATGAATATCACCATCAAAATTATATTAAATTGATGAAATATTTTCGATACAACTTGGCACGACCCCCTCCCCACAATGTGTACCCCTCCTGGGCCGAAAATGTGAGAAGGGAGATAATGACCCCCGAGTCCCGCCTCTAGTAAGGCCCGAGTTGGCGACTGGCACCGAGGTTATAGTAATAGACAAATCGGAGGAATTACCCTCTACGAGAACACATGCGGAATAGAGAGATAAGATATACACCAATAAACTCCATCTCAGAAATGAAATATAAAGGAAACCCAAATACATATATGAAATTTCATGAAAAAAGTACTACAACTGAAATAGAAAACTAAAAGTACCCAAGAGAAAGTAAAATGGCAGTGACCACAAGCCCGAACAGCTCCTCCAACCACAAGCTATTAGTAACCAGCTTGATCTCTAACCTGCTCCAAGTGACATGAAAAACAGTTTATATATACATAGGGTGAGAATAACATTATACTCCGTAGGATCCTCCCCAAGCCTGTCGTGAAAAAGTAAATAAAGCATGCTAAAGCCCCTTGAAAAACAAGTGACACTAACTAGTCACCTAAATAGGTTTACTATTTTCCCAACCTCACCATGGCTACTCTCACCATGTAACAGATACAAGAATATAGCATATAGTAAACAATATCAAGGGTACCCCGCTACTACATCCCCACTAGTTTTCCACTTTGCCCCAATGACATACGTCATGTGCATCTCTCTCTAACGGCTTGCCCGCAAACACCTGGGCGAAGCCCCACACCATCCTCACAACCAAATGTAACCAGGTATGTTCCTGGAGCAACCACATCCCGCATAACATTTTTCATACATCGGGTATTATACCTCAAGCCATTATAGCCCATACACTACATAGGGATCCTCAAGCCATCATAGCCTATACACGTTACACCTATAGTAGTCCACAGGATACTATACCCAGAATATATGTGTATGAAATAACCAGAAGCCATTACATCCCTCTACACACATATATGGGGAAACTAACTATTGTGCATGTTGGCACAAGTATCTACCAAGAGAAGAGATCGGGGCCAAAGGGGGTAGTCGGCCATTCGACCTCCCATCGGATTGTTGGGGAAACCCCCCCCCCCCCCCTAGGGCTCAGAATCCCCGGGGAGTCAGTTTCCCTAACCGACAAGGTGGATTAGCTTATAGAAACACAAAAATTATAGAATATATATAAAACTCACATCCACACTATGGGGATTACCTAGTCTTAGATACAACTACAGCTAACGTCTCTCAGACTCCAGGCTGCTACTTTCAAGACTAGGTATCCTATAAGCACACAAACATTTGAAGAAATTTATTAGATTACTCCATCATCATTTTATCAGTTCCACTATACATTAATTAATTCTTTAAACATTAATTAACCATGAATAATTCCACATTAAACTGAATTGGCATCACATTCAAAATCAACTACTCCTTTTAATATTCACAACACCTTTAAAAATCAGTATCTCCATCCCAGTGGATTATCACCATTTAATCATACTTTCATTACAGAATTACTTTCCCATATTCCCAGGCATTCTAGAAAGTCATCATATGCTTCTAAACACAAAGGGGTCTCAACACGGTGTGTATATATACTACCCGTCGAGTCTTTTCCACCTATTGCAAGAGCATAGACCCATTCCCCCTCGAGAGGCTAAACACCGAAAGAACGTGGCATACCCCGCGTGTCTTCGCCTCCTTTGGAAGGGGGTAAGCAAGACCAGCTTCCTTAAGTAGTGGTAAAATGTAAAGAAGATAATCAACCAAACAAAATCACCAACATCCAGCCATCACTTCCATCCCATACCATCATCCTTGGTGTCCCCCCCCCGACACCCAAATGCATAATCTGATGAATCTCACCACCCTAGGCCTCATCCACTGCCACAACCACAAGTCCCCATGCCTCCAAATATCACAACAGCCATCCCAGCTCACATCACAGCACAAGCATCAAGAAAACACAACATCATTTCTATGGGCTCTTGACCCTTTGATAATCAAGAGGGTAACTCAGAACCCTTCAAAAAATTCTCACACAATCTGTTCTGTAATCCATATTTAATTAGAAAATTTTTTATTCATAGGTTCCAATTACGGGAGACCTAATCAGTAAGCTATCACAATTAAACAACCATTATTACTTCCCTAACATGATTAACATCAAATTAGAACAACTACCACAACGACATCAACCAGATTCATTTACATACCTCTTTATCTTTAGCCATTTAATTAAAAATTATTTCTGGATTTACGTTCATTATCAATTTCCATCAAGAACTAACAAAAAATAAAATAAATCATAGATATCACTCTATCTAACAAACCATGAGGAAAACCATTATCACGGTACAAAGAAACAACATGCGATCAACCAATTCATTTAATCTGGTTCATGTATTTAATTGGGTCAATTTCATTGTGATCCAAAGGGATAAATCATGCTAATTCTACGATTGCACATATACAATTAGAGAAGCCACGAATCCCCTACCTCAACAATTCTGGAAGTTCATTATCTACACAATGGGTCACAATCCCCCTCTCGCGACAAATGCATCCACCTAAAGATTCCACGGTATGACAGCCCCAACCAAACCCCAAGAAAAACCCATTATAATCATGGAGAATACATGCTATTATATGGAAAGGAAAACAGGAGAAAATTATCCCCAATGAATGATGATACAACATACTTTTTATGGAAGATTGATCGATACAACTCGGTTGCATCAAAACAGACCAGAACCAATACTAGAAGTAAAGTTTGATTGTCCAACTCATACGTGAAGGATTTAAAGGTTCTAGCATCTCATAGCTTATAAAAAAGTGGAAGAACAAGAGAGAATGATATCTCATCCCTTTTTGATGATTTAATGGGGCTACAGTTTAAGATACGTTTAATTCTCCATTAAAAGAGGATCGCATTAACCCATGCGGTTTGACCAAGTAAAACATCCCGATCCATAGGAATAATTAATATAGGATTTAAGGCATTTGAATCGGCCTTAAGAGTCCTTAAAACAAGGATTTAAATGTATTTTACGTCAAAGGAAACGTCAAAGGGGCGAAACTGTAGGAAGCTAGAAACACTGTTCACACACTCAAAATTTGGCAAAGGAAAGAAAAGGTCACCGTTAGACCTCACCGTTCTGGAAATACTGTTCAAGTCTACAGTTGGAAGGTCACAGTTAGAAGGTAACCATTCTGGAAACACTATTCATGTCTACAGTTGGAAGGTCACAGTTAGAAGGTTACCATTCTGGAAACACTGTTCAAGTCTATAGTTGGAAGGTCACAGTTTCAAGGTTACCATTCTGGAAACATTGTTCAACTCTACAGTTGGAAGGTCACAATTAGAAAGTTACCTTTTTGGAAACCCTGTTCAAGTATACAGTTGGAAGGTCATAGTTAGAAGGTTACCATTCTGAAAACACTATTCAAGGCTACAGTTGGAAGGTCACAGTTAGAAGGATACCAATCTGGAAACACTGTTCAAGTATAAAGATGGAAGGTCACAGTTAGAAGGTTACTATTCTGAAAACACTGTTCATGTCTACAGTTGGAAAGTCACAGTTAAAATGTTACTGTTCTGGAAACACTATTCAAGTCTATAGTTGGAAGGTCACAGTTAGAATGTTACTATTCTGGAAACACTGTTCACAGAACTAGAAATTCAGCAAAGTGTTGGGGATAAGTCACCTTGACCTTCTGGAACACCTCCAACACCACAATTCAACAACGTAATGGATCAGACATATCTGGGCCATTACATTAGATACCTCTCAAAACATTCTCTTCCTCGAGAATTAAATACCATCCAAGAAGAAAATAGGGGTCCAAACAACCACCCCATAAGATACCTCTCAAGGGAAAACCACCATGACTTGTTTGAAATCTGGAACAAAACCATGACATCCATGAGTATGGGAAAAAACAATCCATATCCAAACAATTCAATCATAACATCTCATCAATGGTACATAAATAAAACTCATCACAACAACTTCAAACAGCTCTAGGTACTTGACACCCATCGGTGACTCACGTTCCAAGGGACTCTCCTCCATACCACCATGTCGCCACAAGACACGAACCAAGGGAATAGAATGACCCCGCAACATCTTCTCATTGAGGTCTTGGATCTCCACAGGTCGCTCCTCAAAGCTCGCTTCATTATCAATATCGATCTCTCCCAAATTGATAACATGATATTCATCATGAAGATAATGACCGAGTTGTGATACATGTAAAACATCATGTATCCGACTCATCTGAGGGGGAAGTGATACTCAATACGCCACAGCTCCAATACGAGCTAACACCTCGAAATGCCCAAAAAACATGGGAGAATTCTTACTTCCACGAACAAACCTTCACTGCCCACGACGAGGAGTCACCTTCAGAAACAGAGGATCCCCAACATTAAACTCAATGGGTCTCCTTCTTTGATCAGCATATGATTTTCTGACAATCTTCCACTGTCTTCATCCTATCACGAATCACCTGAATCATCTCTATTGTATTCTGCACTAGTTCGGTCTGAGTATTGTTGACTCTCCGACTCCAGTCCAGCACAACGGATAACGGAAAGGACGACTATATAGGGCTTCAAATGGTGCCATACTAATGGTGGAGTGAAAACTATTATTGTAAGCAACTCCACATAGGTTAGTTGCCTCATCCATGAACCTCCAATGCCAAGAACACAAGAGAGAAACATGTCTTCAAGAGTTTGGATGGTTCACTCTGTTTGACCATCCATTTGAGGATGAAAAGAAGTGATAAGGCATAGCTGAGAACCAAAAGCATATTGGAGACCCATCCACACCCTGGAGGTAACACATGGATCTCGATCAGAAATTATCGTCCTAGGGACTCCATGAAGTCTCACCACCTCCTCCAGATACTGCCTCAACAAAACCTCCACTAAGATCTATTCCTTGATCACTATGAAGTGGGCCGATTTTGTTAAACGATCCACTACCACCCATATAGCATCATGTCTTCCCGGAGCTCGAGGTAAACCTATAACAAATTCCATTGATATGTCCTCCAACTTCCACTAAGGAATATCTAATTTCTTGTGAAGACCACCAGGAACACGGTGTTTGGCCTTCACCTTCTAGAAGACTAAACATCGAGACACACACACTGAAACCGCACGCTTCATCCCAGGCTGCCAAAACTGACTCCTCAAGAATCGGTACATCTTTGTCACACTAGGATGTACTGCCAAGTGCGCTCTATGGAACTCTTAGAAAACAGTCTCGCGCATCGCCAAGGAACAAAAATCCTGCCATGATACAACACTCGGTGTTGTTCACCCTCCGACCAACCATCAGGGGCCTCACCAGAAACAACTCTGCCTATCCAAACTTCCACATTTGGATCAGCTGACTGGGACTCTACCACCTTTTGCATTAGGGACGACTGCACCGGCATCTGGAAAAGTCAACCTCTACCTCCAACCACTTCCATATCAAGATGAAAAGCTGACAGTTCCTCCATTACTCTCTAGGAATCACCAGATTCATGTACAACGTCATTACGTGACTTTTGGCTTAGTGCATCATCTACAACCTTCCATTTTCCAAGTGTATACTATATTTCAAAGTCGTATTCCTGCAAGAACTCCATCAACCGATGCTACCAGAAGTTCAAGTCACGTTGGGAGAAAACATACCTCAAACTCTTATGATCGGTGAAAAGCACAAAGTGCTCACCAATGAGGTTATGTCTCCAACACTTCAGTGTAACCACCACGGCTTCCAACTCAAGAACATGGGTGGCATAGTTGCGTTCATGGGGACACAACAGATGAAACCCATAAGAAACAACTGGCGTCTACTGCATGAGAACACAACCTAGCCCCAGATGTGAAGCATCACAGAAAACATCAAACTGGACCCCCTCGGATGGATGATAAAGGACTGGAGCACTTACCAAAATCTGCCTTAGATACTCAAAAGCTTCCTGACACTGATCAATCCGTATGAACGCTTGATCCATCATGGTCAAAGATGTTAGAAGAGTCGCAACTCGGGAGAAATTGGCTACAGACCTCCTATAATAGCCTGCAAGACCAAGGAAACTTCGCACTACTGACATGGTCTTAGGGGCTTCCCAAGACACCACTGCATCTATCTTCGACGGATCCACAACTACTATCTGTTGGGATACAACATTCCCCATGAAACGAACTTCTCGAGCCCAAAAATCACACTTCGACAACTACCCAAACAACTGATGTTGGCGAAGAACTCCGAAAACAGCTCCTAGATGCCCTTCATGCTCATCTTCAGATGTGGAGTACACAAGGATGTAGTCGATGAAAACCACAACAAACTTGTCCAGGAATTCATGGAACACATCATTCATCATCCCCATGAAAACACCTGGAGCATTCGTCACGCCGAATGACATTTCAATAAAATCATAATTCCCATGATGATAATGGAATGAAGAATTCGGGATATCCTCATCCTTTACACGCATCTGATGATTTCCTGACCACAAGTCAATATTTGAGAACCAACTTGCACCCTTCAGTTTTTCGAATAAGTCATCAGTCTGCTGGAGAGGATAGCGGTTCATTATTGTCACTATGTTTAATCGATGATAATCGACGGACAACTTTAAATTGTCGTCAACCTTTTTCACAAACAAAACTGGTGCACCCCATGATGACACACTTGGCCGAACAAAACCGCACTGCAACAGACCATCAAGCTGAATACGTAGCTCTCGTAACTCAAAAAGGGCCATACTATATGGAGATATGGAGAAATGAGACGCTCCTGGATATAGCTCAATCCCAAACTCGATCTCTCGTCGAGGGTGTAAGGCAACAACCTCTTCTGGAATGACGTCAGGGTACTCCTCTACAACCCTAGGAAACGCCAACTGGTGAACCTCTGTAGAACTCAGCATCATCTCAGCCATCATGGATGATAACTATGGAACTCGTCTATGACTCATCTGAGGATCTCGCTCACCAATAAACACCACTTTCTCTCTATCCGCATCAAAGAAAATGACCTTCTTCCTGTAGCAATCCACAATAGCCTGCACCGAATACAACAAATCCATGCCGAGGATAACATCATACGGTTGTATTCATAAACATAGGAAATCTCCCCAAGAGAAGTTTTGCCCTAACACAAGCTCACAGTATCTACATGTTTCAAACAAGTCGTCTTGACCTCTGACTAGCGTAGTCAACGCTAAGGTAACACGGAGCCTCTCTACCTCAAGTCCCAAAGCATGGACAAGGGTAGGTGATTTGAAGGAGTGTGTTGCTCCTATATCAAACAAGGCATACAATAAGGTAGAAAACTATCAAAGGGTACCTCAAACGACATCTGGATTACCCATGGCTGGCCACGCTAGAGCATGAAGCTGACCACGAACTCTTCCACGGCCTCTCTCACCCTGATGATGACCACCACCATGGTTGTGCTCTGCTCTCTGAGGACGAGGAGCGTCATGGGGATATCCTCTGCCTGCTCGATCTACCCTCTGGTGATCTAATGTTGGTGCAACCTAATGCTGCTGCCTTGGCTGGAACTTCCTCAATGGAGGAACCTGGAGTGGTGCGCCTGGTGCACGATGTCTTATTTGGAAATTCGGGCACTCCTGCTGCTGATGACCACGACCACCACAAGAAAAACAAGCACCTGATCCATTGGCATATTCCTGATAGATGCTTCCTCCAGAGAAACGAGATGGGAAGGGCAGGGACCTACCCCCAAGTGAACAGAAACTTTTCTACCCTAAAAATCGGGATCCCCGGACCACAGCTTTTCTTCATGATAAATCATGATGATTCCCCTCTCGTGACGATACGGTCCTAGTCAAAGTCCTCTCGATGACCTCTTCCCTCGCCAGATCCTCAAGATATGTCTTTAGCATAAATGGGGTTACCTGGCGCTGGATCTCTGGATGTAAAGCCTCCTCGAAATGCCTCACCCATGCCTCCTCATCTGGTAACAGGTCTGAAGCATATCGTAGAAGGTTCCTAAAACATATTCCAAACACTCGAACACTAGAGCTCCCCTGTTGAAGGGTAAGAATATCTTGGTGACTGGACACCTTCGTAGTCGAAGAAAGAAACTCGACTATAAACCTATCACGAAACTCCTCCCATGGGATTGCTGACTCCTCATGATCCCGAAGGAACAAAAACCACCACTGCCTCACTGCTCCACACATCATCATCACAACCAAGGAAACCAACTATTCCTTTCGGGCATGAATCAAACAGAAGCCTATCTCGAACTCCTCCAACTAGTCTTATGTGACTGCATCTGAAACAAATCCCTCGTACCTTTGTAGACTTTGGTGCTGAAACTCTAGGAGTGTCTTTCTCCAAGTGTCATCATTGTCATCCTCTACCCAGTGGCGATCTGCTGGAACAGCCTGCTGGGCATCTTCTGCGCAAACCTGAAGAGGACGTCGACCTGGAGACATACCTATAAAATAACAACTGTCAGAGCTCCTAATCCTAGAATATGGATGCCTCAACATTAATTAATTAATTGTTTTGTTTTATAAGTTTTTGGTTAACTTATCCCAAGGTCTACCCATTCAAACACAAGAACAAGGAAGAATGATGCATGATCCTTTCCTAGGTCTCTACCCTGCATCCAATATCACTTTGTTTATTAGACATTGTAAACATAAAGGTCCGTGCAACAGATCATAGGGGGGCCTAAACGCCTATGTCTTAGCTGGTCTCCAGTGTTTACCTTACTTTCCAAACATGAATGACATTGTTTCCCTACCTACCCATGCAACCTCACGTGTGGCTAACTCCAAACTCCATCCTATCCCTTAACTAGACATTTAATACCACTCCGTCACGACCCCCTCCCCACAAAGTGTACCCCTCCTGGGCCGAAAATGTGAGAAGGTAGATAATGACCCCCGAGTCCCACCTGCAGTAGGCCCCGGGATGGCGACCAGCACCGAGGGTATAGTAACACCCAAATGGGAGGTATTACCCTCTAAGAGAACACATGCGGAAGAGAGAGACAAGATATACACCAATAAAATCCATCTTAGAACTGAAATATAAAAGAAACCCAAATACATATATGAAATTTCATTAAAACAAGTACTACAACTAAAAGGGAAAACTAAAACTACCCAAAAGAAAGTAAAACGGCAGCGACCACAAGCCCGAACAACTCCTACAACCCCAATCTATTAGTAACCAGCTTGATCTCCAACCTGCTCCAAGTGACCTGAAAAATAGTTTATATATACATAGGGTGAGTATAATAGTACACTTAGTAAGATCCTCCCCAATTCTCTCGTGAAAAAGTAAAGAAAGCATTCTACAGCCCAGTGAACAACAAGTGAAACTAACTCGTCACCTAAACATGTATACTAAGTTCCCAACCATTCCATGGATAATCTCACCAAGTAACACATAAAAGAATATAGCATATAGTAATGAATATCAAGGGTACCCCTCTACTACTACCCCACTGGTTTTTCGCTTTTCCCCAACGACATACGTCTTGTGCATCTCTCTCGAAAGGCTTGCCCGCAGACACATGGGCGAAGCTCCACAATTTTCACCTCGTGCACCACAAATCCTTGACCGCAGACACCTGGGCAAATCACCACACTATCCACACAACCAAAAGTAACCAGGTAAGTTACGGGAGACACCACACCCTGCATAACGTGTATCATACATCGGGTATTATACCTCAAGCCGTTATAGCCCTTACACCGAGTAGGGATCCTCAAGCCATCACAACCTATACACGTTACACCTATAGTGCTCTATAGGATACAATATCCAGAATATGTGTGTGTAAATAACCACAAGCCATTACAGCCATCTACACACATATATGGGGAAACTAACTGTTGTGCATATTGGCACATGTATCTACCAAGAGAAGAGAGCCGGGGAAAAGGGGGTATTCATCCATTCAATCTCCCATCACAATGTTGGGGAAAACAACCCCCCCCCCAGGCTCAGAATCCCCGGGGTGTCAGTTTCTTTTACCAAAAGGGTGGAGTAGCTTATAGGAAGACAAAAATTACAGAATATATATATAACTCACATCCACACTATGGGAATTACGTAGTCTTAGATACAACTGTAGCTAACGTCTCTCAGACTCCAGGCTGCTACTTCTAAGACTAGGTATCCTATAATCACACAAACATTTGAAGACATTTGTTAGATTACTCCATTCTCATTTTATCAGTTCCATTGTACGTTAATTAATTTTTTAAAAATTAATTAACCTTGAACAATTCCACATTAAACTGATTTGGCATCACATTCAAAATCAACTGCTCCTTTTATGATTCACATCACCATAAAATTCCATTATCTCCATCCTAGTGGATTAACACCATTTAATCAAAATTTCATTACAGAATTACATTCACATATTCTCAAGCATTCTAGAAAGTCATCCTATGATACTAAAAACAAATGGGGATCAACACGGTGTGTAGATATACTACACATCGAGTCTTTTCCGCCTATATCAAGACTATAGACGCATTCTCCCTCGAGAGGCTAAACACGGAAAGCACATGTAATACCCCGCGTGTCATCACCTTCATTGGAAGGGGGTAAGAAAGACAAGGTTCCTTGAGCAGTGGGGAATATTAAAGAAGATAAACAACCAAACAAAATCACCAACATCCAGCCATCACATCCATCCCATACAATCATCCTTGGTGTCCCCCCCCCACCCCCAACACCCACATGCAAAATTTGATGCATCTCACAACCCTAGGCATTATCCACTGCCACAACCACAAGTCCCAATGCCTCCACATATCATAAATTCCATCCAGGCTCACATCATAGCACAAGCAGTAAGAAAACACAACATCACATCAATGGGCTCTTGACCCTTTAACAATCAAGAGGGTAACTCAGAACCCTTCAAGAAATTATCACACAATCTTTTCTTTAATACATATTTAATTAGTAGATTTGTTATTCATAGGTTCCAATTACGGGAGACCTAATTAGTACGCTATCAAAATTAAACAACCATTGTTACTTCCCTAACATTATTAACATCAAATTAGAACAACTACAACAATGACATCAACTAGATTCATTTACATGCCTCATTATCTTTAGACAATTAATTAACAATTAATTCTGGCTTTAGGTTCATTATCAATTTTCATCAAGAACGAACAAAAAATCTATGAAATCATAGATATCACTCTATCCAGCAAAACATGAGGCAACCCGTTATCACATTACAAAGAAACAACATGCTATCAACCAATTATTTTAATCCAGTTCTCGTATTTAATTGGGTAAATTTCATTATGATCCAAAGGTCTAAATCATGATAATTATACGATTGTACATATATAATTACAGAAGCTACGAATCCCCTAACTTAATTATTCTTGACATTCTTTATCCACACAATGGGTCACAATCCTCCTCTCGCAACAACTGTATCCACCCAAAGATGCCACGGTACGACAGCACCAACCAAACCCAAAGAAAATCCCATTATAAGCATGGAGATTACATGAAATAATATGGAAAGGAGAACAGGAGAAAATTAACACCAAAGAACGATGATACAAAATAACTTATATGGAAGATTGATCGATACAGCTCGGTTGCATCAAAATAGAGCAGAACCAATCCTAGGAGTAAAGTTTGATTGTGAAACTCCTACGTGAAGGATTTAACGGTTCTAGCATCTCATAGATTATAAAAAAGGGGAAGAACAAGGGAGAATGATATATTGTCCCTTTTTAAGAATTAATTGGGCGACAGTTTAAGATACATTTAATTCTCCATTAAAAGTGGATCGCATTAACCAACGAGGTTTGACCAAGTAAAACATCCCGAGCCATAGGAATAAATAATATAGTATTTATGGAATTTGAATCGGTCTTAAGAGTCCTTAAAAAAAGGCTTTAAATGTATTTTACATCAAAGGAAACGTCAATGGGGAGAAACTGTTGGATGCTGGAAACACTGTTCACACACTCAAAATTTAGCAATGGAAAGAAAAGCTCACCGTTAGACCTCACCGTTTTGGAAACACTGTTCAAGTCTACAGTTGGAAGGTCACAATTAGAAGGTTACCATTCTAAAACATTGTTCAAGTCTATAGTTGGAAAGTCACTGTTAGAAGGTTACCATTCTGCAAATACTGTTCAAGTATACAGTTGGAAGGTCATGGTTAGGAGGTTACCGTTCTGGAAACACTGTTCAAGTCTACAGTTGGAAGGCCATAGTTAGAAGGTTACTATTCTTGAAACACTGTTCATGTCTATAGTTGGAAGGTCACAGTTAGAAGGATACTGTTCTGGAAACACTGTTCAAGTCTACAGTTGGAAGGTCACAGTTAGAAGGTTACTGTTCGGGAAACACTGTTCAAGTCTACAGTTTGAAGGTCACAGTTAGAAGGTTACTGTTCTGGAAACACTGTTCACAAAATTGGAAATTCGGCAAAGTGTTGGGGATAAGTCACCTTGGACTTCTAGAACACCTCAAACACCACAATTCAACAAAGTAATAGACCAGAGAGGTCCGGGCCATTACACAACTTTTCTAAGAAATACTAGGATTTCACATAATATATTAATGCTTATGGTTTGGTGAAAAACTTTTAGTAGGTGAAGGATATTATTTAATAATACATATCATCATTGATTCAAAATTTCCATCATTTTTTCTTATTGTCAAATATCACGCAGTAGTTTTGTATGATCATGGATTTGTAAAAATGAGCGGTCATTTATTTACAACCTTTTAAGAAATACCAACAACATATCATGAACTTTTTAATGATTTAGTGGATACACCAATTATGAGATCAATTTTACAAAAGATATTTAATGGAATGGTAGGTCTTTTATCAACGTTAATATCTTCAAAAATCTCATAAAATTATTCCATTGATATATTGATCATAATAAAATATCAATAAAAGTGATATTCATATTTTATTAAGGATATTTTATATAATTGTTTTACATTATGGTACGTTGATGAGATTTTAAATGACACTGATTGTCTCTGTCACATCCCCACCAAGATTTGGTCCCATTATATTTCAATTTCCATGATCATCAATGTATTTTTGTGTTTTAAAACTCATTCCATATTAGTATTTATAATGAGCCATCTAAAAGATCTAGTGAATGCAATTTTTATTGGAATCTTAAAATAGAGAAACGTGTTAACATCAACCTCCTTTAAAATATTTATAAGATGATCTCAGTATATCCTATGTTGATATAATGGTTAACTGAAAAAAAATATTATTTATATTATCATATAGAGTATGATATAATAACTCCATATTTATTAAGCAATGAAGAAATATCAAGAACTCTAAGGATAACTATAGATTATTATTTAATAAAATTTATTGTGTAACAAAATATAACGTTAAAATATCAATAAATTATATCATAGAATTTTGAACATGTGTGATATATTTTCTGAGCTAAATATTTGTAGTTTACGTTAAAATGTGTTCAACATTAACATCGGTAGTTTCATCCCAATGAGATGTCCGAATAAGTCTTGTGATGAAATCCACGGTAGTGTTTTCTAATTTCTATTTTGATGTATTGATGCTTTTTACCTAACAAAAGAATTATGTCATAATGCCATAAATTATTTAAATTAAAAATAAAGGGATACATACTATATTGTATACTATTTTATTTTTCCATATTAAAAATATATCCCTTAGTTCTATAGTAGTATTATTGCTTCCAAGATGACTAAATAATGAATTAATAGATGACTTAAACAATGGGACATCATAAATTATGGTAGAGTAGTGTAAAAAATATCAAAATAATAATATTCTCATTCCCTCACCATATATGTCGAACTATGACACCAACCATATATTTTTTCATAAAACATGATATCCTAACTATACTGAATTAATAATCAACTCAATAGATGATTAATGAATTATCTAAAAATTATATGATTCCCTCCCATTAAAAATGATTAAAATACTTATCATTTTATAATATATTATTATTTGACACTACCATTTAATTTTACATGAGAACACATTCTATTTACAATATTTGATACATCACTATAAACAATATTCCATTAAAAACTATTGGGTAGTATAAACACATGCGTATTGATCAAGCTTCTCGTAATCTCCTTGATGGTTTCATCATATATGTTGTCCCAAAGGAACATTATTCAATCCAATAAAATCATGAATAATATATTCTATAACGATGAGGTATTTCTCATAATGTGTCGACAATATCTGTTTAAATTATAGAGACAAATAATTTATGTCATATATTTTGTCCAGTTCCATTTCTCTATAAAATTTGATATATATTATTGGATGATACACCGTCAATTAAAATTATATGAACAAATAAGGGTACATTATGTTTCCAAAAGCCCTATTATCTAAATTTGGAATAAAATTTATCCATATCCAAGGACATCAACACTATCCTTAAATAATCCACATTTTATACATTTCTCATACAATAGGTAAGAATATAATTTATTAAGACATCCACAAACTAATAAAGGTAATCACTATAGACTGTATCCATTATATTAGTTATAATAGATGGGGAAATGGTTTGTCAAAAATAAATAAATATTAATTCATAAGTACTATACATTTAATGGTAGGATTTCATGGTTATATGATCAATTTTTACCATTAACTAATGATCTAGAGATCAAATATCATTCATTGAAAATTATTGTGTTTTATTTCATTTTTAAAACAACTAATCAATATTGGGTTTAAGTAACATATTTTTTCTTGTTATCATATTATGTTATATTTAACCAATTTAGCGAAACATTTCTAATATAATTTTTTTAAAATGGTTAACCCCATTGTGATGAAAAATGGTATATAATTCCATTATAATCATTTTATAAGTGTTTTCCCATAAATACCAATAACTATATCTGATAAATTATATAAGGAATAATTAAAATTGATGTATAACTAGGTATGAGTTCTACTGATATCTTAACCACATGAATTGGGAGATGACTAAGAAAATCATCAGGAAATATATCCACATAGTCTTCAAAAATTAGAAAAAATTTCATATAAATCATCTCCTGTCCATTTGAAATGAAAATAAATTATGTAATGTTTAAAATACATACATAATTGAATTTATTTACATTATATTTTAATATCCATTCTCGTATAATTCAACGAGAGTATATTTAATTTAAATATTAAATTTGACATTATTTCTTTAATAATTGATAAGGGATACATGTATAAAGAGTTAATAGATTACCAGAATCACATAATATTTGAATATAGATTGAATCACATGACTTTCAATTTACACATTCACAAAACCATATTTTTTAATGGAGAAATATAAATGACATCAAATCATCATACTACTATTTTTTAGGGAAAAATTATTTATTTTGAATGATGTGGGGATGTAATAAAAATATAATTTTTTTTAATATAATATATTAGGAAAAAAATTATTTATAGAGTTTATGATATGTGAACCATCCACCAATCATTTTTTTTGTCCATCATAAGAATATGTGATTGAATACAGTTTCCAATTTTTTCATTATCTTAGGATCTTATGGAGGATTATTATCGTCATTGTCCTATGTATTGGGGAATTAATTTCAAAAATAATAACACATCATTCATATAAAATAATCTATTTCATTATTTAGAGTCCTTTTCACCTTTTCACCATTTTCTTTTATTATTCATTCCTCAATAAAAGGTTTGGTTTCCAATTCTCACACGTGAAAATAATTATTATTCTATATTGATAAATTTCATTATATTCTTATTTCCATAATATTCCATGTATATAACTAATTTTAATTTACATTAAGTGATCTATTATTTTAGTTACCTATATGCATAATATTAGTTATCATATAACCAAAAATCATGAGAAAATTGAAATTTTCAATCATATATTTCCACGTTAAAAAGACATTGAATAATTTTTTAATATCAAAAAAAATATATTCCAGATAACTTCACTTAGAGATTTTTTTATTAAAATAAATTAATGATCAATTTTTATTTAAGGATTAATTATAAATGTATTATAGTTTCTTTCAAATAATTTAATCTATTATTCATATGTATCGATGGATTCATCATCATTTTTCTTCTTCTATAGAATATCTCTCATCATTATTGTATTAATTGTTATTGGGAAATAAATGTTGAGAAATACTCTCTAAAAAATCTATATTCCCATTAATTTTATATCTTCTCATTCCCCATGTCCTTGATTATATACCACTATTTATTTTCAGTACCTCATAGAAGATATATACTCAAGTAAAACATCTCAGAGTCTGAGCGTGAGTAATTTAAAAAATATATTTTTCATCTAATGTATCTATTGATCAGATAAATGTGTATTGGAGGACCCAAAAGCATGGTAGTAATTAATATATAAATGATGTATGGAGTATTTATCCCCATATGGTGTGTTCTTATGCTCAACATGGTTCATGTTATTATTTTTTACATTAATGACATGATAAAAAATTATCACAATGATTTTCTATTTCCCTCATTCCATTTCATTACTTATTTAACCATTCATTGAATTTTTCTCACCATAATTTGGATACCTAATTCCACAACCATTGACTATAACCTAAATAGTTTGTATAAGTAATTCATCAACACAAATCAGGGAAATTTTTCATAAAATAAGAATATTAATTATATGATTTCCTAAAATATTACACCATCTAATATTCATATATCACTTTGGATTCCTTATATATAATATTTTGTCAAATATAGTTCATTTTAGGTTCTATAATCATATATATCATAACCTAATCTTAAATAGAAACAAAATACCTACATTTATTCTATATGACATGGGCCAATAATTTCAAATATAATAATTATATCAATTTAGATTACTATTAAATACAATTAGAAATAGTAAAATCAAAAGAATCATATTATTTTATTGAATTTAATTACTATTCTAACATTAAAAATATTTTTTATAATTTCAATAAAATATATAAAAGAATATTCTCAAAAATTACATTTATATTACATATTCTATTAAATAATTTCTTAATAACATACGGAAAATTGAAACCATAATTGGTGAGATCTGATGATATTAAATGATAAACATGGGAGATATTATCTGATGATCATAAGTAAACCTATTATAATATTTTTTATGGGGAATATATAAGTGAATAAAATAAAATAGTCATACCGTGTGACACCTTGATCCCTGTTACACATAAAATTACTCTGTGCAACATCATTACATGACCCTAGGTGCCCCTCCCTATATTCGAGAGGATTCTGACTAACACAACGGGTCAAATATGTAACTTGGGGAAAGTATACTATATTTATCAATGAAGAAATAAATAGGAAATTAAAAAAATACAATTACTAATAAACAAAAACCACTATAATAAAATAATCAATAATAATCAAAATTAAGTAATTGAATCCATAATTCGAAAATATTACCATAATCAAATTTTGTAGATATGTAATTATAAATATGTATCATGCAATTAACTATCTCAGGATACCCATAAAACTGACACACGATATAATTAGTCACATAACTGAAGGGAAATTTAGATCCCCATGGGCTAGAAATAAGAACCTAGGCATAGATAACAAAAAATATAATGATTTCTCACAACCATTAAAGACACATGGAATATATATACACATGAAAAATAAAGAGACAATATGCGACTAATAAACATATTACATAACTATGAGAAGACATTGGAAATAACTAAAAACATGGCTAAAAAATCAATAGACAAGTCCAACTACAATGGTCAAAGAAGAAAAAATTAAAAATGTGACGGAGTGGAAGAACACACACAAAATTCTCACAAGATACCCAACCGTATAGACATGAATCCTCACTACCTTACTATATAACCATTCAATTCTCTACAAAATAAGACATACAAATTTCTACACACCACTAATGAGATGTGCAGCGTTTATGATAACATGCTCAGTAAGATCTTATCCATGTTTTATATAACTAGTCTCCGTAAATAATTCCTATATTCTAATTTTAAATAAAACATTTCATGAAATGAAGTAAAGTATTTTTCTAGAAAACATGGAAAAAATAACCCTTTTTATCAAAGTTAGTAAAAAATAAGGTATATAAATCATGAAAAGCATTATTTCATATATTCATTCACATGAATAAATATTCATATCTAGTATAATAGTAAAAATCCATTAAATAAAAAAAATCTTAGAATAGATATCATAATACCAAGCAATACAAATATGTCAGACAACATACTGCTCATTCCCATCAATCTATCAACCAGTGCACTGTGGTATGTGAATCCAATGATCTATATACTAATACTAGAGAGACACACCATAACATCAAACCCCCACCACAAATATATACCTAGATCCAATGATCTACAGTCTAGGATAAGAGGAACCCCCTATAATATGAACCCTTGCATGGGATAATGATCTAAATCTAAACCTTTCACCATATAACCAATGTTATCCATATGCTAATTTTCAGAATCATATTAATGCTTTAAAAAAATTTCAACCCCATTTCACAACACCATTTTCAATGTTTTGAAAATAAAATATTTCATTAAATTTATAAAAAATTAGTGGAAACTATTTTTTCATGAAATAACCTTGTCCACACTCACAATTTTATCATGTCATTTCTTTTTATAAATCTATTTATTAACAATGAACAACAATGTTCATAATCATAGTCTAGAGATGGATCCACCAAACTAGAATATTAGGTCTCACACACTCGAAACAAGATACACCAACAATGAAAACCAAATGATGTTAATGAAGACACTATAATATAAATCCACTAGTCCTAGGATTGAGTCAATTAAAAAATATGGTTGGTGGAGAAGAGGAATCACAACATACCTCAAGAATGAATGCATGATGCACCATAAAATTAATGGAATAGCCTCCATAATGAGATTGTACAATAGATATAGAATAAATAAAGAGAAAACATCAACATGGACCATATGAAATGATAATATAACCCCAAGGTGCGACCCTGATCAATGACAATGAAGAAGAAAAAATATTACTTACATTGAGAGATACAACACAATCATAATGAAGTCCGAACTTTGATCAAATCAATATAAAATTAATGGAGTACTAAAATTCATTGGATAGGAGATATAGTTCATGTGCTATAGAAATTCAGTAGGAAAATGGTCACCCACAACCCGAACAGTTTACTAAAACATTACTTCACAATAAATTACATGGTGTGATTGTCTTTCACATGTCGCGAAGTCCACGATGATAATGTATTCTCATAAATTAGTCACTACTGATTATAAATTCATTATTTAAAACATTCACGATGTGAAACTTAGCTTCAATTTATGTAACCATTTATACTATGAAGTATTTAATGAATTTAATATAGTGACTATTAAATAGTGTGATGTCCACTTGCATCATACAGAAAGAGTTAGTCAAAGACGAGAGACCAAAAAAACTATAAATTCACCATTATATGTGTCCTAAGAATTCATTCTCAGCCTAATATAGAAAGTGATATAGGTGAAACCATAACAAGGATAAAGAATTACCTAATAGAATAGTTACATGATGTTATAAACTCCCCTCCATATTGACTTTTCATCCCCTAGATGTCATGTGAAGATGCAATCCTTAGAAAATGATGAGTCCAATGATCCACTATGATCGACTTACATTCCCAATTTTCATGAGAATATAGTCCATGGTTCCTTATTATAATGTCTAGTAGAATCAAAATATCATTAAATAATATCACTTGAGATTCAATAATCTCATCCATTTTCTCTAAAATAGAAAAATCTTACTCTAACTCAATGTCCTCGCAACGTAGACAATGAGAGGGATCTGGATGGTATTTCTTGTGCTAAGATGTCCCAAACTGAATCTGGTCTCAACTTATACTAGCACAAAACCTATCTTGTGGTGAGGTCCTATGTTAGTTCCCTATACCCACGGGATGGAACAAGTGCCTGGGTATCATTTATCATAGTTAGGGAACTATATACCCGAATATGTATACATAAAGCATCAAAAACATTTGATAAATTGAATCCGATAAATTCATACCAAACATGTTTAATAATAAATCCAAAACTAACTTCATAAGTTCAAATGCACTATAAATGGTCAAATTACTCAATTAAACGATAGGAAAATATATCCATTGACTACACACAACATGGGGTCATCACCCACATGCCATCTCCACAACTCTACCCCATGGATGAGAACTAACACCCTAAACCCCCTTCACCCAAAGTCATTAAATTACCTATGTCATGAAAAATAAAGTCTACTTACACCAAAGGGGTTTAAGTAGGGTATGATCATAATTCCAATGGGATACCACCGTATGATTTTAATGTATATGCAATAAGAGGTGAAAAGGAAAGTTGTTTTAATATGCAATGAAAAGTGGAGAGAAATTCCATGAAATGCATCATTAAATTGAAAAATGTTCCCAAGATAAAAATTTTAGAATGTCAAAACATTTAAATGGTAATGTTAGGTACTGTAATATACTTCCAAACACACAAAAATACAAGGGAAAATACCACAAATCCAATGAGAAACTAAATCGGGGGGACCCCTCGGCATTAGATTGTCTCGAGCCCCGTGTACCTCATACGCCGGTGTAATGTAACCACAATAAAATCTATTCTCATGCATGATAGAGTAGTAGGGAACATACCCATAACCTTTTCGTCCCCAATAATCAACCATATCGTTTAGTTTGTGTTTTTTTATCCAAATGATAATTGAAATAGGGACAAAACCCATCATGTCCACTAGTTGTACCGGTACATCTTTGCCCCACCTAGTTACCGGGGATTCCCCCTTTGTGCTCAAAAGATTTCAGCATGCCACATAAATCCTTTTTTAACATATTTCACTACTACTGGTCACATACAATCATTACATTATATATACACTTTTTAACCACTAAAAACACACAACAAAACACTTCGGTTTCTAATGAAACAATTTCTCAAAATCCTTCATTGTTTTCCCCCTAATCTCCTTCAAAACCCCACATTTATAAAATATTTGAACAATTTTAAGATACCAAAAGAGAAAAGGCAGAAAAATAAATATTATTGAATCCAAAAAAATTAGTTTTAGGGCATCGCCAAGTGAACCAATAAATGATAACTTTGTAAAACCTCTATATAACCACAAACATGCCACTTAATGTTCACATGTTCCAAAAAAAACATTAAAACTGATTTTCACAGCTACATACAAAGGGAATAGAAATTAAAAACAATATTTTAGGCTTTATTAATGTTCAATAAAATCAACTGTGTATTTATAGAGAAGCCCAAAATAAACCAATAAAATATTTCTTTAGAAAACCCCCAATTTCACAGAATATTGGCATTTAAAATTAAATTGAAAAAAACACCAATAAAACTAAATTTTACAGCAGTCATAAAATGATATAAACATTAAAATATTATAAATAAATCTTTTTAATACATAATTAGTTCATATACATTGGTATCACCTACCAAATCATAGGAAACCCTTGAATCGCTATGCAAAAATCATGTCAAACCACCGCCGCACCAAGAGGGACATAGATATAACATAAAACCACAATAATTGACCATGAAAACTCGATGTTATATTCTAGGATAGAAACCCCACCCCATAGACATTTGGGAATTTAAGAAAATTGAAAGAAACATCATGGAAATGTGAGGAACATAGGAGGAGAGACACTTACATGAGATTCCTTGATGTTCCTCCACAAACCCCCAATTCAAAATGGGGTTCCAAAGAGGATTTCAGAGACCTTGAGTGATCTAAAAGATTTTAGGTTCATAGGATAGGATGAAGGGTAGAATTAGGAACATGAATGGAGGACAAAGAGTATGAATTGAGAGAGTTATGTTTAAATGAAGTTACCTTTTCAAATCTGGACGATTTAAGAAACCCTATGATGTTTTGTACTAATTTGCGTGGAATACATTATCATAATGGGTAGGGGAAAATGATGGGTGGATTTCTGGGTTCAGTGGTCTTGGGTGACAATTGGAATAACCAAATTATTAAAAAAACTGAATATGTTATTTAATAAATAATATATTTAATCTATAAATGGGCCATCCGGCTTGCTTAATTCCATTAATAAATTCCCAAATACATCATTATTATAGATGACTATAGGTTTAAAATTGAAATTTTTGTGTAAATAGGTTAATGCAATCCATTTTGGGGGTCCATAATATAAAAATATAATTTGTTAGAAAAGAAACAAAATTGGTTTTTAAATCTGGAAATGGGCTCATGGTTTGGCCAAATCATGGAAACTCACCATTTCCTCTAAAAAATCATGGGAGACCCCCCAAAAAAGCAATAATGAAAATTAAATGAAAGTTACGTTTAAAATATTTCAATAATGTTGCAAAAATTCTCCCCACCCTGAAAACATTCCATCCTGGAATGTAAACCTGAAGCCCGATCCAAAATTGGAACATATACTATTCCTCAAAACATGAATTCCACTCCCACTTCTCATGTGTAACATTACCATAATAAAAATGAACCTAGAAATTCTTAATGGACTTTTCTTCAATAAAATTCTATTGGTAGTCCAATATTTTCACTAGCATCTCAATAACTGACATATCAGGCTCTAAAACCATTTCTTCCCAACTAAGCACATGGGATGGATTCAGGTAGTATTTCTTAAAATGGGAGACACGAAAGTCATCATGGATTGATGTAAACTAATAATGAAAAGCCTAAATGTATGACACCTTTCCAATATGATCAATGATTTCAAAAGTGCCGATATATCGCAAAATCTACTTCCATTTCTTCCCCAATCGACGATGGCCCAGACAAGGGGACATGCTCCAGAATACTCTGTCAACCACAGTAAACTCTTGGATTTGATAAATATGAAAAACATATGATTTATGATGACTCTGAGCTATTAAAAATAGTTTTAGGATCAATTTAAACCTCTCATACATCTCTTGAACAAGACTTGGCCCTACCTGTGAGGTCTCACCAACCTCAACCTAACACAAGGTGGACCAAAAAGGCTGACCATAGAGAACCTCAATGTGAGACATTGAAGTTGAGTATTGGTAACTGTTATTATAAAAAAACTCATCCAACCCCAAATTTCCATCCCAGGAACCTCCAATGTCCAAGACACATGCATGAAGCATGTCCTCCAATATCTAATTTTCCCGCTCTGTCTGACCATCCATCCGAGGGTGGTATGCCGTGCTCATATTAATCTAAGATAGAAAGGCCTTATGAAGGCCTTCCCACAACCGAGAAGTGAAACATGGGTCCCTATATGAGAAAGCTGATGATGGCATTACATGGTGTCTCACCACCTTTTGAAGATACAAACAGCTCAACTCATCCACTTTTTTGTTTCTCAAATCCGAATGAAGTGGGATGATTGGGTCAATTGTTGAATCACCACCGAAATGGAATTATTACCTCGAGGTGTACAAGGTAATCCAACAAATAACGTCCATGCGGACCTCATCACACTTCCATGTAGGAATGGGTAAGGGCTGGAGCAAACCAGATGGCATTTGTGGTTATGCATTCACCTGCTGGCATGTGTAGCATCTCGATACAAAGTTTGATATGTACCATTGAAAACCGGGCCACTAGAACATTTAACAGATATCATAATATATATTGGTTTCACCTTGATGGATAGCCCACTAATAATGGTGGTGATCCTCCATCACCACATTTTTTAGAGATAACAGTACTACTGAGAGGCCCTTGAAGAACATGTTTCTCTCTGAAGACGACGACTAATCAGAGCATATCACCCCACTATGAAAAGACATCCTCAACCGCTAACAAAGCCCATCACTTTGATGTTCCCACTGAATCAATTCCAATAGAGATAGAGTCAACATGTTGCTTGACAAAAACACACCTCACCTGTGCTCCCTGGTCTTCAAATGAATTTGAGAAAAGAGCCCCATCAAAGTCCACTCATCACTGTACTTCCTAAAATACTACACTGGAATTATTTTTCACAAGGTTTCAGCCACCACATTACACTATCTTGGGGTATAGAAAATGTCAAAGTCAAACCCCCTACAAGTACTCGATCCAATGAAGCAACCTCATATTGAGGTCCTTCTACGAGAAGATATAGCGTATGTTTTTATTATCAGAGTAGACCGAAAACATCTCGATGAATATGTAGTGACACCAGGTCTTGAAACCATGAAACACCACTACCAATTCCATGTAATGGGTTGGGTAATTCTTTTTGTGCGGTCGGAGTTGGGGAAAGCCATATGCCACCTCGTGATCATCCTGCATAATCACACACCGAAGACCCATACCTAAATCATCACAATAGACCACATACCCTTTTCCATACACTATTAAAATAAGAATGGGGTGATATAAACCACCTATTCACCTCTTAGAACGATTCCTGACATTATGGGCCCCATAAAAACTTCATTCTTTTCTAGGTGAGTTCTTTCCTCGTTGAAGAATGATGAGAGAAATCCTGAAATATTTTATTGTAATAACCAGTAAGGCCAAGAAAAATTATGATCTCGACCACATCCTTTGGCTGATCCCATGAAATAACCACACTAGTCTTCTCGAGGTCCACTAAAACCCCCTGCTAAGAGATCACATGTGCCAGAAATCTCAATTTATTAATTTTGAATGTGCTCTTTGACAACATTTCATAGAGGTGGTGATCCCAAAAAGATTCCATGATGATCCTCATGTGATGTTAGTATTCCTCCTTAGAGCTAGAGTATAACATAATGTCATCCACGAAAACCAAAATAAAGGAATAGAGACGTTGATGGAACTTCTTGTTCATGAGTTCCATAAATACCTCTAGAGAAATTGTCAATTCGATGGGCATAAACAAATACTCAATGTGGTTTTACCTTCTTCATATGGCTATCTTCGGGATATCTGCTTCATTCACCCTTAGTTGATGGTAACCCAAATGCATGTCTATTTTGGAAAACCACATTTCCCCATTTAAATGGTCTAACATATCATATATTTTATTAAAAGGGTATTTTTTCTTAATTATTACCTTTTTCAACTTCCGGTAGTCACTGAATAACTGAAGAGATCAATCATCCCTTTTCTCGAACAACACAGGAGCAGCCCAAAGGGAGACGCTTGAGTGAATGAATTATTTTGATTCTATATCATGATGTGTATAGTTAATTACCTCATCTCTATGGAGGACATACGATATGATGAAAGAGATATTGGTTATGTTCCCCATGCTAGATCAATAAAAAACTCCACATCCCTCTCTGAGGTAAATCATGAAAAATCATACGGGAATACCTACGAAAACCCAATCACTACATGAGGTATAGAAACTTCATTGGAAAAATAATTTTCCTCTAGCATGAAAATAGATAAATAGAAGATAAGACTTCCCACCTTTGGGAGTAGATCCCCTATGTGACCCAGCCGAGGTCCCATTCTCTGGGAAAAACCCGACGTCTCCCATCATGTGCCATGAAACTCACTCAATGCCTGTAGCAATTAATGTGCTCTTGGAAGTGTACTAACCAATAAATTCCATGTATTATGTCAAATATATCCATATCTATAACCAATAACTCCCACTCCATCTCATCCCCAATCATGGAATGCACATATGAGGTTAACCTGAGACCCTCGTCCTTCTTCATTCACAGTGCCATCACCAACTCCATCGAAAAATAAAACAACTCAGTTGGTAAATTTAGTGAGTCCACAAAATGAGGGAAAATTAATGAAATAGAGGAACCAATATCCAAATGTTCAGCCACTATTTAGGATGCGATCAAAAAGATAACTCGAACAGTTGACGATCACTGCTCTCATACTGCTGGTGTCTGATCCACCGCATGGATATGTCTGTTGTCTGTCCAAGTATGACCTCTATTATGTGGTTGTGCCCTGAACTGTATCTTCACAAAATATGACACATCATTACCACCTTGTCCACCAAATCGAGACCCCCCAGTCTTCGATGGCTCGAACTATGCTGGCACTCCTCTCGGAGCCACTTACTCTACACCACACGGAAGTGGATGTGCCATCCCTTAGAAGCACTATTAAAGCCCAATGCCACCACATTGGTAACTAGGATTTTGAGGAAGTGGTAATTCTAGTTGGATGTGCCCCATTTTCCATCATTGGTGGTGCATGACTAATCTCAAATCAAAATCCCCAGATGAAAACTTCTTAGAGGAGTGGCATGAACTACAACCTCCCGTATTCACCAAATCCCCCCACTTCATCTTCTTCTCTATGGAGCTTCCACTACCTACTATTGATATTGTCCCTGAAAAACCATCTCTGCTTTTATGTTTGATCTCCATCATACACGCCTAGTCAATGACCTCTGTATAGGCCCTCAGCTTTAATAGGAATTTCCTGGGAGTATATCTCTGGTCACAAGACTTTCTCAAACCTATGGTCCATCAATTTTTAATTTGGGACCATTTCAAGGGCATAATGAACCAAATCAGTAGAATAGTTAGAGTAATCCATCACAAAAAGATTCACAAGAACAAGGTCCTTGATCTTTTGGAACCTAGAATATGCCAAGACATTAGGGCAGTATTGTTCATTGAAGACAACCTTGAAATCTCCTCAACACATGTACTCATTCTTTCCAGTCTGAAGCACTAAATCCCACCACTTTTGGCTCAGAACCTCTAACAGAAAGGGGGCACACTTCACCCTGATATCCTCAAGTTTTTTGAGGAACTCAAACATATTCACGGTCATTTCGAGCCATTCCTATGATTCTTGGGTTACAAAGCCACCTCAGAAAGTACGAGGCTTGTTTTTTATAAACTCATGTGATTTATATTTTCATGGACCCAACTCTTCTTCCCTAATAAGAATAAGAGTATGATCTGGTCCCCATCCGATAGCTTGGACATCCCATACCGAAACCTCTTCTTGACTCTGATCAATCGATGTGGGAGAACTCTTCCAGGATTCATTTTATGGGTTTGTGGGAGCTTTCCCAGGAGGCATGCTACTACGAAATTAAATAGTAACCAGTCAGTAATAAATAAAAATATTTTAAATATTTTAATCAAATAAAATAAATATAAATAATCTAAACAGCTTCTAGTAATAAAATAAATAACTACTCCACCTCTTCATAATGTCCACGTGTGGTCTGCAGTCCATACGTCTCACCTAAAAGTGAAGTCAATCAGTAAATTCCAAAGTCCCTCGGTGACTCATGGTCTAACACGAGAGGTATAGGCATGAAACCTAACTCATAAAGGAAACCACGAGAGTCTAATTTCTTAGCTTTTTCCTATCCCAAATCATTCTAGAATAGTAATATAACCCAAAAACATTAACCCACTTTGACACCATTTTGTTTTGAAATGAATCTAGTCACATATGAAATAGGAACCATGCCCAACATGTGGCAAGGCTCGAAGGGTGTTACATATCCCCATGGTCAGGCACATGTTCCTAGGTATTATTTACCAAGATCTGGGAATTTTTAACCTGAATATGTATACATAAAACAGAAAAAATATATAATAAACTGAATCTGAAAAATTCATACTAAAAATGGTTAATACAAATATCTATAAATGAATACATAATTTAAAATTTTCTAAAAAGGTAAAAATACCTATTGAAACAATATAAAAACATACCCAAAAACTCCACAAAACATGGGGTCGTCACCCACAAGCCGTCTAGATAACTCTGCACCAAGGACGAGAAATAACACCCTGAACCACCATCACCAATGCAATTTCATTACTTGTGTCATGAAAAATAATGTATACTTACACCCAAGGGGAGTTTTTAGGGTGTGATCCTATGACCAATAGGATAACACCCAATTATTCCAATGTGCATGCAATACAGGGTGATAAATCAAGTAGTTTTAATATGAAATGAAAAGCGGTGACAAATTCCAAGAAATGACACTTTTTATTGAAAATAGTTTTCAAGATAAAATATTCAGAATGATAAAAAATTAAATTTTCATGTTAAATACTATAATATACGTCCAAAAACACTAAAATACATGGAAAATACAACAGATCCAAGGAGAAACAAAATTGGGAACACCCATAGGAACTAGATAGTCTCGGGCACCATGTACCACGTACCTTGGTGTAAAGTAACCATAGTAAAAACATTTCTCATGCATGAGCCACTAGTAGGGAACATAACCATAACTTAGTGGTCCCCAGTAATCATCTATATAGTTTAGTTATAGTTTTCATTATCCAAAAGCTATGTGAAACAGTTACAAAACCCATCTGGTCCACTAGCTGCACTAGTACGTATCTGCCCAACCTAGGTACTCAGGCTTCCACCATTGTGTCGAAACAATTTTAGAAGACAAAATAAATCCAGTTTTTTATATAAAAAATCACTAATTCTCCTATAAAATCAATATATTATCAATACAAAATTTACTCCTTTTAAAACACACAACAAAACAATTTGAATTTTAATGAAACATTTTTCAAAAATCATGCATTTTTTTGCAACCAAAACTCATTGAAAACGCCACATTGTACAAATATGTACACACTTGTAAGTTACTAAAAAAAGGACTCCCAATAAATTTTAATTAAAATAGAAAATAAATTTCAGGGATTCCCCAGTTGAACCAAGAAATGATAACTTTGTAAAACCACCATTTACTCACAAATATGGCAGTTAAAGTTCTCATGTTCCAATAATACCATTAAAAACAATTTATTCCGCATCCACAAAATGAGATAAACATTAAAAATAGTATTTTCAGACCTATTATAGTTCAATAAAAACATCTATGTATTTATATGGTATCCCCAAATAAACCAATAAAACATTTCATTGGATAACCGACAATTTCACATGAAATTGGAATTTAAAATTCAATTTCAATAAAAACATCACTAAAATCATTTTGGCAGCATTAATAAAATGAGATAAACCTAAAAATTTGATAAATACAGCATGATAATACAATAATATTGAATAAACATTGGAATCACCTACCAAATCAAAGGAAAGACTTGAATCACCATGCGAAAATCAAGATGAACCATTGCCGCACAAAGACGATCATAGATTGAACCTGGAACCAAAAGAATTGACCAAGAAACCCGATGGTTATACCCTAGGTTCAAAAAAATAACACTTGGTAATTTGTTATATCATGTTAATTGAATGAAACATCATGGGAAGGGGAGGAACCTATGAGGACATACACTTACTTGAGATCCTTTTAAGTTACTCCACCAACGCCCCCTTCAAAATGGCATTCCAAAGATGTTTTGAGCGACATTGAGGCCTGAAATAGATGTCAGGTTCGAAGAGGATGGGGAAGGTTCAAATTATGAGATGTAATGGAGGAAAAAGAGTATGAATTGATATAATTATGATGGAATGATGATACCTATTAAAATATGGATGATTTTAGAAACCCTATCAAGTTATGAAATATTTCACGATTAATACCTGCTCCGAAAAGGGGGGAAAGAAAATAGGCGTGTGCCTGGGTTGAGTGATATTGGGTGACACTTATAATCACAAAATATATCATAAAAATTAATATGTTATCAAATAAAAACAAATTTAATGGGAAATGGGCGTTCATGCTTTCCCAATTCCTTAAATAAAAACCCAAATCCACCATTATTATGGATTACAGAAGGTTCCAAATTAAAATGGTGGTGTTAATAAGTCAGGGTATTATATTTTTGAAGTATAATGGGTTAAAAATATTAAAAATGAGATAATTATAAATTAAACAAAATTGGTTTTAAAATATGGAAACGGGCTAACAGTTTGGCCCGAATCATGGAAACCAACCCTTTTCTCAAAAAAAAATCTTGGGAAACCCACCAAAAATCCATAATGGAAATTAAATGAAAAATACCATTAAAATATGACATGTATGTGAAATGAGATATGTGGAAGTCAACATAAATATATATTAACTGAACAAGAAATTACAATCGATAAGAAACATTTCCAAACCACATAGTGACCATAAAAATTACATCGTATCATGGAGCCAACATTACCTGTTTTCCATGCCGATGGGGACCCGACCAAGGAGAAACTTTCATGAATACCTAGTAACCAATGGAAAACTTAGGTGGAGGAAACCACTAATATAAAAATGATATCTTTCAAATCTAGGCTATAACGAGATGTTGGTTTACATCTTAAATCATTGTAGATGTATCATACCCCAAAATTCATCAAACTAATGATATTTTTTCCCCCTCCTCTCCAAAAATAGGTGATCTACATGAGGAACCATACTTCGTCATTATGTGATAAATTATTATTGAATGATGATAAATATTATTCTCAATAAGCTCAACAAGTCCTAGATCTTTTTCCCAGGATCCATTGAAAATCCCAGACTCATGCACAAAGCGTATCCTCGAGGATTTGAATCACACGCTACATCTGACCATCTATCAGTGGATGGAATGTTGTTCTCAACCAGATCTGAGTTTTCATTGCCTCTTTGATGATTTTCTAGAACCTCTAGTTATGCCTAGGGTCCCTACCCAAAAAATGACATTTTTAATCACACATATCCTCACAATCTTCTACACATTCACCTTACCTAGTTCTTCATCATTAGTAGTATCCTTGATCGGAGTAAAATGAGCACCCATCATCAACCGATCGAAAACCAAACATATAACATTAATCCCTAATGGAGTTCATGGTAATACAATAATAAAAATCCATGTATACCTCATCCCATTTCCACTATAGTGCCAAAATATGTTGATGCAAACAAGAGGGATTAAAGTGCTCTTCCTTTATCTATTTAAATGTGTAACAATCAAACACATAATCTATGATGTCATTTTTCATACATGGCCACCAGAATCATCATCCCATGGCTTTATAATTATTTTTATCACATATATGGAAGAAAAATAATGAGATGTGATAATTACTGTAGACTAAACTCTTTATAGATACTATGATGGAAACCTTGTTCCCAGAGTGGAGTATTCCATAAAAAGAGGGAGACCAACCAAAAATGGTCTACCGACCATAAAGGATGTCTCAGTATTTACTAAACTCAATATCATATGTATTACTATGAATCATTGACTCCATGATAGATGATGACAAATGAACTCTGGTCAAAATCCTACCTAAAACATCATCCAGATCATCTAGGTTCAACTTTTAGAAAATATCTATAAGGATCCACCCCGCCTTCGATTAGAGAACATCCTATGATTGAAATTTCCTTCTATGAGTGTTAGCATTGGAATTAACATATTCCACAGTGTAACAAATATTAAATTAAAATTTATCAAGGTATTATACCCATCACATTTATCAATGATTCCAGCCTTTTGAGAATATATATAACTCAGACTTTTTTGATCAGAGAAGACTGTGAAACCAACCTAAAAATGATAGTTCCACAATATTTAAGAACATTTTATGATATAGCATTCTTTAAACAATGATTGGGGTAATTATTATCATCCAGTTAGTGATAATGATAGGTTTAGCGTACTACATGGTCAAACTGCACATGCACACATCCCAAACTAGAACAAAAAGAGTCTCAAAATACCTCATACCCCTTTCAATGATCAGATAAGATCACAATAGGAGATGATGGAAAATTTTGTTTATATTTTAGAAAGAAGACTCAGACATCACATTCCATATGAATTTCACCGCCATCAGGGTAACAGCAGTCAACGTTGATGCCTGATTAGGTAAATCCTTAACCAACCTTAAGTAGTATAAAGAATGTACATGGAATATTCTAATTTCCAAGATATTATATGGTTACATCCCTGAAAAAAAATCCACCACCTTCTCTAGATCATTTTATAATCCATGTTCTAAAATATTTTTCACTAATAACATTTCTTATTGGATACATAAACTACATTCCCAAAAAATTCCAAAAAAATGATGACTTCCCAGATTATCCAGAATTGTTTTTTATGGTTTTAGTGCTCACACTCGTATTTTGAATAGACCAGAATATCATCAATTAAAACGATAAAAAATGTGTCAAGATATTAATGGAAATATAAAATCTATTAAGCCAACAAAATATATAGGATCATTAATCTGACCAAAATTCATCACAAAATATATATAAGCCTATAACTACTGTTGAATGCTATCATTAGTTCATAAGACTCTCTAATTATAATTTGATGATAACCCAAACGAAGATCAATATTTCTAAATCACCTTCCCCATTTTAACTATTCAAATAAATCATCCACATGATGAATATGTAATTTTTTATTAACTATTATGCAGTTCAACATCTAGTAGACCACTCACAACCAATCTGAACCATATGATTTCATGAAAAATATCATGGAGATTCCCAACATGAAACACTATGGTGAATGAATCCTTTTTTGGACCTGTTATTTTGTGATTAAAATACTTGAAAACACTAATATTATCTTCAAGTCACATTGATAGTTCTATGGGATGGAGAAATGGAGGTTAGCTATTGAGATAGACCACCCCCGCTTGTTTTGATGATCCTAAAATTCCTCTTTTCCAATGCATACCAATGAAGATTCTACAATATGGAAGAGAAGAGTTGGGAAAACAAATCTCGTCTCCCATAACCATCTCAAATAACATATATCTATCCATACTAAACACAATGGTATAAAATTTCAACTTAAATAAATATGATATTATATATAGTGGAAAACCCTATAGGTACTTGTGAGCCTTTAGCTGGTCATTCATCACCACATCTGGAGAAAAAAGTAGAAGCTCATCAAACTGATTAGAGTATGTTGACAATGAAAACTCTACCATCTATATGGATGTTTAGTATAGATACATGTCAGGAATTTGTAACTTTAGACAATATGACATGGAGAATGTGGTTTTAAATTCCTTATAATTCTATTCTAAGTCTCTATATGCCTGGACCATAGAATCCCAACCTATCTATCCATAATCCTTGATCCTAAATTCTTCACACTTCACCCAAATGTTATCATGTTTCTCTAGGAATTCATTGATTTGATCTATCAATTCCATCCATTCATTCCCCTCACGAGGGTCATTCGTTCCTTTAAATAATATAGGATTATCATGAAAGAATTATAGAGACTAAAAACTTTCTGCCACAGCTCATGGTTGTTCCTGTAAAGCTGCATTATGTCTTGTAGTTCATCTTGATAATTTTATAGTCATTCGTTAAAATAGGCTGGATGATATTCTGATCCATTGGAGGATTCCATTATGTTGAATCTACCAAAACATTTAAGATACTCATGGAAGACATATCCAAGTCATTCTCCTACACATAAAAATAGATGGAAAGATCATAAAACAACATAAATCAAAGAATAAACCATAAATCCGAAAATGCAAAGATGAGATTTAGAATAAAACCCAACACATGAGACATATATCACATCTTTCCATGGATACATGAGTATTTTCACAATAAGAGATGGATAAACACATACTAAAACATACCTCTCAAGTACAGAAAATCCTATCACCACTTTAATTGATGGCCCATGATAATGAATCTTGAGGATATACCTACCAATTATACTACTTTGTAATGAACCAGCTAGGGTCGCCCTGAAAACTGGAACCCGACCCAAAACTTCACTTTCACGAATGGTCTTCCTGATCCCCAGGGGCTAGAAATAGTCACCCATGCATCGATGAAAATACAATAGGGAATGATTAACCCAACTTGTAGATACACCATAATATGAATACTCTTGGAAAAGAAAGAGATAGATGAAGACTTATAAATATATTCCATTATTGTTGGATGAAAACACAAAAAAAAAACAACTATAATGGGGGATAAAACTTGAAAAGACACATCCAACAAAAAAAATACCAGGATGAAATAGATACTCTAATTAATGACGTGGTCGATCTCCACCATCTCTCTACCTTCTACCCAACTAGCTAACAAAAAATATCATAACCTCACCGGGTCACCCTCCTCACCCCTGTAATTGATGACATACAATGATATTTGATCAACCTAATAGGTGCATAGGGTTTGAGATAACATGCTCAGTAGGATCCCACCCAGGTGTCTCATAATTAGTCTCTATAACAAAATTCGTTTTTCTCATTTATAATAATTCATGGCTTGATATTTAGTTATATCGATTTAAAGAATAAAATATAATCATTTCCTACATAATCACATTTCGATGACAAAAGATGGTATGTCAATCATAGATCATATTTCTCAATATCATCATTCAAAAGAATCAACATGAATACACGTATAATAGGGTAAAAAAATTCATAAAATATAGTAGAAGAAGATGAATAACAATACTAAGGAATAAAAACAGGTGAGGCAGTATACTATTCATACCCATTAATCTACAAACTACTTCAATGCAGTACCTAAGGCATGTGATATACACTTTAGGATTGGACAGACACCCCAAAAATTGAAAACCAACATTATATACATACCTAGAGCCAATGTCATGCAGTTTAGGACAAGAGAAAGGACCCAAAAAGTGAACCACCACAATAGATGATGGAGTCAAGATAAACCATCCAACTAGAAACTAAGGTTACACATGTGCCTAATTCCAAAATAATTCTAATGTTTTGAAAAAAAAATCAATCCAATTTCACAAAAAATATTTTAATGGATTTGAAAATACTATGATTATATAAATTTTCCGAAAATATAGGAAAATGATCTTTCTTTAAAAACTATATTCAACACCAAAAAATAAATCTTTCCATTTCATTTTATAAATCAATTAATGATGTAAGAACAATATGTATCTTCAACGTATGCCTGAGATGGAACAACCTACCTTGAAACTCAGTTTGAACACAACTACAACAAGGATCTACAAAAACTAAAAAATCAACGATGTCAATGAAGGCCATAGAATTCAAATACAAACATCATAGGATGATTCAATTATGAAATAGGGTTTCTTGATAGGAGGAAACAACACATACCTAAATAATGAATGTCATTCGCACCACAACAAATAATGGAATGAACTCTAGAATAAGATAACATAATGGGGTCTATAAAAGACATGATAAAACAAAAACATCGACAAAAGATCCAATTACTATACCCAAAGGTGATACTGTAATCAAAGATAACGAATATGTGGAATGATTACAAACCCAGAGAGAAGCAATGAATCCTCAAGGATGATAGAGTGCTGATCAGATCAATCTAGAATGATAAGAGTATCCCATAATCAATAATGAGGATATTTGGTATGATAGAAACAGAAATGATCCAGGTGAATGGTCACCCAAAACATGAATGGTTCCCTAATACATCCCTTCTATGTAAATTAAATGACATGAAATTCCTATTAACGACATCAAATACATTCTATTTATGTATGCCAATAAATCTAGCACCTAGATTAAAAATAAGTTATTTAATTATTTGATTACATGAAGCATCTATTCATATCATATAACTTTTCATAGTGTGAAATCATTGATGACTTGAATCCAGTGATGCTTAAACATCATATAAACTATTTACATGGAATGAAATCATTTTGTATCATGAAATAAAAGTTAGTTAAACATAAGAGTCCCAAAAATCAGGGACATCATCATTATATGTATCTCCAAAATTTCTTTTTGACCCCATATAAGAAAAAAAATGAAAAATATGTTGATGTGGAAGACATACCTAATAGATCGTTAATGGGATGTTACATTTCAAGTGTCAAATGAAATCATAAAATAATGAAACTATGAAAAATATAAAATACGTTATGAAATGAGGTCTCATTATTATATAAATACATAATGTCACATTCCATCTTATCCTTATATGGTACATGACTTTCCCTAATCTAGTCTTACATGCCTGTGTTGTATTCATGTACCGATCACATAGGCCCTGTATGGTGTGAGTAAATCTCAAATATCTATAATCAACGGTATCTAAATAAATATCTAATCATTAATAGTATATACAGTTTTATAAAACATAATATACAAAAATAGTAATACAAAACTTTGACAATTAATATTATTTAACTAACCATATAGGCCCCTCGGGTTCGCAGGGACACCCAAAGAAATCATAATTATTTTTTCCTTTGTTAGAGTTTTAACCATGCACTATATAAATTTTGAAAATAATTATTACATGGGATTTTATTATTAATTTAATTCATGTTTAATATTATTACATTTGGGGCCTGAATTAGTAGTTTGGAACCCTATGGGTATTTGGGGAAGTAGTCTATTTTCCACAACTCAATGATCACTTGAAGAAAAATATTTATATCTTAGTGGCCTAGTGTATTAGTCATGAATCACATTGGTATTTTGTGTAGAATCCCCTAACCAAAAAAAATTTATCCACATAATTTCAAACTATAACAAACCATGGTTCCACATTGATAAACCAATTATAAAAAATGTTCGTGAAAAGTTTTTCAAATAATTTCTTAATCCCGTTTTTCAACCATATTAATAATATAATTTAGAATCCATGAATATTTCATAAATAAAAAATTCATTTTTGTAGTCTCAACCCATGATTGTCTATCCAAAAAATGATCTCAAATCCTTATCAGGTCTAATGTGATCCATGGAGGGTCCCAAATTTATAAGGGAAAAAATTTTATTTAGCCAATTTAAAGGATATTACCCAATGTTGAAATGAAATTACACAATTTCATAAACTCAATAAAAATAAATAATATGTGATTAATAAATTAGACCTCTTACCTCAAATAGTTGGTGAATGCTAAACAAATAGTAACCAATGAATTGGTGTAGAATGGTTGATATCACAATAGTAGATGAGATATTAAATGAATGCCATTAACATAGATCCTAAGAAACAGAACTCATTGAAACCAATGTTTAGTCCATTTACAGTGAAACCAAAATAATTAATTTTCAAAGGGAAATAAATATGTGATATAGAATAACCAAACTGGGAATGATATCACATACCTGAAAGGTAAATATTCCTATAACTGGATCACTGATTCTTCAATACTGAGGTTTTAGGAGTCATGTAATTCACTATAGAGCCTCCAAAATCATGGTAAATTTTGTTATATTTAGTGGGGGATAATGTGAATAAAAATCTAGTGTTTCCATTTTTATATTTAGAAATTTATGCTCTTCAGTATCTGTGCACACCATTTCCTTAGTGGTGTCACACTGTTTTCATAACCGTGTGCCCTTTCCATGAACCCCTACTATATGGGGTGATGAGGTTCTCTTAAGTGCTTCATGGTTTAAAAAACCATGTTATGAATGTGGAAAATCACACTTTCTATGGTTTCATTATTTGTGGAGGGTGGTGAAATTTTTTTTTCAATCAATGTGTCACCTCCACTATCTCCAAAAATGGGGAAAAATATTTTTTTATACAACCGCACAGTTTCACCTAGGTATGCTAAATCTTGGTATAACCCCATGGGATTCCAAATTTAAAAAAATTCATTATAACAACATAAAAAACAACTCAAACCATGGTATAATCAAGTGAAGGGTAGAATAATAACTAAAATTATTCCTTAAAAACTACCAAATTGTTGGGATCTTTTAATCCACAAACCATCTAATAGCTTGTCCCCAAGTTGTAGTCCCACATCTTAGTAAGCCTCTATAGTGAAATGGTCCGACCACCGATCCAACATAACTATTTAGCACTACATGTATTTTTCCATAACATGGACAAGTTTCCATAACAATTGAACCAATAGAACATTCATTCCAAAAACACATACTCATTGTGACACACAACATGAATCAAATTCTCATATATGGAATCATTATCATCAATCTCAATAAAATTATCATCATTCACATGATAATGGTCAATAAGATATTAAAAAAACATGACACATGGAAAACACTTTTCAAAACACAATACCTATATAGAAGATCCTAACATTACGCAACCTATTTGATCCTTTACACAACATCAAATTTTTAATTAATCCTATGAAACAACATGCCCTATTCTCAAATTTGATGGTGAAAAAAATGTTATCAACCCTTGAAGGAACACATAAATACATAATGTAATCTCAACAGTTCATTGAAGTTGATCATCACACTACTTATTCCTTCTCAAATTCATAACCATACATTTATTAATCAGTTGAACCTATTATGATTTCTTAAGTAAGATCCTTGGTCCCAACAACTCTGACTGTCCTTCCTCCATCCAATACAAATGCGATATGAATTTCCTACCGTAATGTTCCATAAATGGTGAAAACCAAATAGTCTATAGATAATAAATTT
The DNA here is from genome assembly GCA_963277665.1 of Viscum album. Lineage (NCBI taxonomy): Eukaryota > Viridiplantae > Streptophyta > Magnoliopsida > Santalales > Viscaceae > Viscum > Viscum album. The sequence goes on from OY728131.1 coordinate 1,129,473,027, forward strand.
TATATGATAACTCATTGAGGTATAAATTCTTATCCTAAGACCCACAAAAATAAAGGAATCATACTCTTACCATGTCATATATTACCTAGATAATTATCTCATCTTTTTTACTAACTATTGGTGAAAATCTATACATATAAATGCATGAGTATATAACAACCTATTTAAACCCTATAAGAATTATGAATTAATGGGAATGATACACTATAAATATATACTTTATGGATAACCATGAAAATAAACCATCTCGAAAACATTTATCTCACCCAACTATTCCACGGTAAAATTATATCAAATCGGGATGAAATGTGTAGAACAATTAACTGGGAAACAATAACCAAAATAAAATAATTCATTAAATGGATCCTTGGAATAACCATTATACTTTCAATGGTAATATTGTACCACTTACATCCCATAATGGAAAATGGTCATTGTCAACCACAAGGTAATTGATATTGGTCCCTTACCAAATGATTAGTGTAGAATTGTGTACAAAACCTACAATCTCACTTTTCATGCTTTACCAACAACAGTTTTTACTTAGGGTATTGTACACATTTGTCATTCCTAGATGAATTTTCTACTTAAAATCATGAAACTCATAAATCATATCATCACACATACACATAGTATCAACAACAAGGCCCAAGATACAGTTGATATAATCATCATATATAGTATTATCAAAAGATAAATATCCACCATAACGACATACCCTTCGGTCGAAACACTCTGAATCCACACACTAACACACCCTAATATGGCTCATATTTCTAGAGTAATTAAATACGGAATAAATATCTATATGATGTTGGCCCTTCTAAACCTCCTTATGCAATTCTAATAGTAAATTCAACATATTACCCTCGAAACAGGAATAAATATCTTTTGGAATTTGTGCCTTATTACTGAAAGAGTGGGTGAAATTGTTTCTCTTTTACAGTGTATTGGATATCTCAATATCATGTGATTTCATATACTCAACTGTTCCATACCAGTAGTGTTTCAAAAATCAGTACGAGATGATATACATTAAGATATTTTGATCGGTATGCATTGTAAACTATTTATATAGTAGGTTATGAATATAGAAGATTAATGCATAAACCACCATAACTAATCCACGTCTATGCATAAGAAAATTCAATGTATGTGAACATGAATGTTGTGAACCATACCCCACAACCCGATATCTCTTCATGACCACAACTCCATGTCCGATCATATACCCCTCACAAAACAATAAATACTCATCACCCATCTCACATTGGATCCAAATCAGTGAAGTAGTAAAAACATAATCATAACCTCAAAATAATTATAATATTTTCTCAAATAATCCTACAACATAAAATTTATTATAATGACTAAGTGTAGTTCTTAAAACTCGGAATATTATGGTTAAACCAATAATATTAATCTCCGAAACCAAGAATTCTATAGACATCAAATAATATTCATGGGTTTCTCCCCAGAATCCAGTGCCCAAAAATTCTATGGGTCCATTGGATCACCTCCAACTATGATTAACAAATTCAAGAAATTTTTCAGGATTGTATAGAGATGACACATAGATATCCTCACATATATCCAACTTGCTCATAGTGTACTATGGATGATATTAAGATGTTGGAAATGATTTTCATGTTTCAATGAGAACACCAATATTTTGTCCACAAATCCAGCCAAAAACTGATCTAGTTGTTTATGAATGATTTATCCCATCAAGTGTTTAAACACATTGGGTACATTCATTTTCACATATAACGTAATTTTGAACTCATTTATGCCATGTTTTATATTACAAGTATTATGAGGTATATTAGAAGGTCTAATTATTATCTCTAGATACCAAGACCTAAAGTCATTCACGGATAATACATAAGATCATCTCAAATTGTCACAAATATCCCTGATACATGGAATAAGACACTAATTATTCACTATTATATGGTTATCAATTCAGTAATTAACATGTAAACACAATATCCCATTATACATCTTCAAAAAAAACTCGACTACCTTAATGTCACATACTTCATCAGACGAATCCATTATACATCAATTCATTCCACTCTATCCTATGTTCCCAAATCATCATGGGTACTATTCTATAAGGGGTAATGAAAACATTTTCAGATCCATGAGTGAGATAAATTGTAAAAACAACATCTCCCTCTTCTAGAAGCTCAATGAAGTGATCAAGAATCAGTTTTTAGAACCAAACCACTATGGGTGGAAAGGATCAAGGTTTTAATAAATTTTATTATAAAAATACCTATATCTATGGTGGTGATATCCCCAAACTATTAATGAATTTTCCCTATAGGACCATCCAATATATAACATTCTCCACGATGAACCAAGTTTTCACACCAAGGGGATGTAAAGTTCACTCTCATATGATAACTATCTATGTTATATTGGTATGATACCAAAAAATACATTGATAAAATAAAATTAAGACCTTATATTTCATTTTTTTAAAGAACCAAAATTAAGAGATAATCAGAAAACATGAGATAACAATATTTCACATTCAAATGTCTCTCAACTATACTCTTGGCAGTTCATCGATCATCATAACACCACCCAAAATAACACCATAATATTAAAAATAAACAAAATATAAGAAGGTTTAATTTAATTTTAATTAGTAGTATTACATATAGAATAAGAAATATTATAAAAATAAGAATAGTCTCTCTGATTTTCTGTTTTCTACCCACAATTTTTACAAGTGTAGGACGAACTGCATGTAGCTGTAATGTTCCTCTATATTGTGTTGTATTGTGAGTCCCCTAAGATGCACTAATATTCTATCATGGGAACTCTTGTACTGAAATATCATTTCCCATTCCTCGTCCTCTATGTATTTATGATCTCTAACTACAAAAATGATATGGGGTTGAATACCATGTTTAAATAATACGATCCTTCCCAGATCCTATGACATTACCCATCAGTCGATGGTTTATTCAATGCCTCTATAAGTGACCCATCATTCTACAGGTTCATCACCACATTGGTGTTCATATAATATTGCTGTGAATTTTACTAGAACTACAATATTGGATGGATTATAATCAATTAATTATATTGGTAACAGGTCCTTCTCCAGGGCTAATTTGTTTCCAATTTCCCAGTTTGACGTCATTATAGAAATGCTTTCTACTCTTAGAAGACACACATCATATTCATCTAACCAAAACCACCTTTATTACACTATAATACTATCTGAGGAACCCTTCATAATGGTCAGTTGAATTCACTAGGTCAGATAACTTCGTCACTAGAAATATGTTCATATGGGATTTATTCTCACATTAAGACATTCTTGAAAACGGTTTTCCATTATTTCCTCATCTCTACCAAATAATTGAACAAAGAGTTTCTAGTAGTTAAAGAGTTAAGATGAGTCCATCACTTTCACACTCTCTTGGGAAGACACATAAACTATGATTTTTTATCCTACGTAATTGTATCGGGGTATATGTGTTCAAGGAACAAATTTTTTATGTACTTCAATAATATTTTTCCCAACTAATCATCCATAGTATGACCATCCCAACAATGCCTTGGTAATCTCACAACCTATATCAATATAATTTTAGTCATCTCTATACATGAGTATCAAAATATTTAATGATCATTTTGATATATTTGATCATGAAATCAGATACCTCATGTCGACCCCCAACATTGATAAATGGTAGGTGCTGTAAATGGAACTCACATGTTAGTTCAGAAAAACTCTTTATATCCCTAATGGGTTTCAATCCAGGAACTAAATAATTAGATAAATGTTATCATAAAATTTTTCCATATATACTTCACCCAGAACAATCAGAATCTCTAGTTCCATTTCTAGATGATCATTTCTGACTATACCCTCCCTCAATCCAATGAAGAAAAATCATCATAGATAAATGCATACACAATTCAAAAAAAAATCTTCTGAAACATAATACATCATTAAAATATTTAAATTTGAGATATTCTAGTTAGTTTATAAAAATTATTCCCCCACACTCCACCATATTATTGAAACTAATCAACTATCAATACCCTTAACCATCCCTTGTATGGGTCCTCGCTGTGATAGGGTATGAAATTCAATAAATCAGTTTTTCCATTGAAAAAAATCATTTATTTTAAATTAGTAGAATTATAGACATTTATAAATTCATTATTATGTACCATTACATTTAATATCAAAGAAAAAAAGGTTAGAATTTAAATTTTAATAGCACACCGAAACCCTATATTTCGGTGTGTGCCAATAAATATTAATGTCACATGAAATAAGGATTTCCAAGAATGATCCTTTTATAATCAAATATAGTAATATATCTATCCATGAAAAAAATAACATAAAATAATACCCTCACAAAAAAAGTGTGTCACCAGGGGTGAAATAAAATAAACTTCAATAATAAAAAAATAAAAAAAAATCGCTCCCTAGGTACATCAGTTTTCTCTAAAAACTAGTTTTTACCCCTATGCACAAGGTCATTTCTAATGCCCGACTCATCATAGCATCCTATATAACAATAATGAATATTCAAACACTAAAATGTAAATAAAATATCATATCATACATCTATGTGACATCTAGACAATGTTTCTGCATATTGGTTCCCCGATTCCATTCATTATGTGACCTTTGGGAAGTCTACATGTACACCAAAGGATTCTTAATATCTGGGAGGGACTCAAATGTAATGTTCGTATAGTTTAAACTCATTATTAGATAATATTAGTAGTTTAAATTAATAAACAGTAACTAAATATAATAAACAAAAAACAAGATAAAAAAATATTCAATAATCATCCCACATCCCATGATAAATTCATAACAAGAAAAGATAAGTATAAAATAATGATATATATATATCATTCCATATATTTTTTATCTATATAACAAAAACCTATATTAATTAACTATAAAAACTCCCAATCATGTCTTGATATCATTTTTGGTTCTCAATTCCATACTCTATACAAAATCCCAACTCTCCCATATATCATTAGTTTTGTACATTATTTATTATTGCAAACAAGAAGTCAATATAGGTACCTACTAAATAGATTGAGTATGGTGTGCATAATACTCATTATGCCACTACTAATGGGATCTAATTCAATATCATGTTTATCATAGTGTATTATTCTCTATAAATAGTAATATACTAATGATAATGTAATCAATTTTTAAATTAAATAATATTTTATAAGAAACATAACTTAGTAGAATCATGGTGACACAAAATAAGTCATACAATCATCATACAACTCCATAGTATGAACCAAGCACCATAAAAATTTCATAAATCCTTATTTGTAGATCATTCATAATTTATTTAACATTAATTTGAAATTCATACATTAGGGATGTAGAGTAGTAGTCCAGATCCTTGTGGGTATTTGGAGGAGTAGTATTTATCCTAAAACTTAGCGATCGCTTAAATATATAAATAACGAGAGCCTAGAGAAGTAGTATTGAGCATTATTGGGATTTTTAGTATCAATCCCAGACCCATAAAACGTTTTTCACATAATTCAAAAATATTACCTACCATGGTTCCACATTCATGAATCATTTATTTACAATGTTAACAACCCATTATTTATCAAATTTGATGATCTTATTTTTCATCCATATTAAAAATCCCATTTATCTACCATTAATAATTTATAAATCATCATTTCAATTGAATTGATACACCTCATGAGTTTCAATGAATCACATACAGAAATAAGTAATTGATAAAATGAGATCAATGGGAATATAAAATTGAAATGTAAAAATAATTTGTAAATGCAATTTTAATGAAATTTAACAATGAAAAAATGAAATTATAAAATTAAATACAAGTTATCATAATCAATACATTCGAAAAAAATATTACAAAATCTACCTCATTATCTTTGATGAACACTTGTGAAATCGTAACCATCAAATCAGTGTAGAATGATCAAAATAAAAATGGTTGTGGTGATCTATAATCAATACCTAGGGAAAATAATAAATAAATGAATATTTATCAAAATCTATTACTAAATAATTAACAATATAATAGAAATCATTATGCTCTATTGGGAAATAAATATGATAGATAGAAGAATCTAAATTAAGTAGAGATCACATACATAAGGGGAGACACATCCATCCCCCATATATTTTATCTTCTATGAAATGTGTCTAATAATATATGAAATCCTCAATAAAGACTAAAAATAATGTTAAATCATGTTAGGTTGATGGGTGTGATTGTGTATGAGAACATGTAGAAATGTTATTTTTTAATAAAATTTATGTGCTGTAATTTCCATGATGAAAAACCATGTGGCGAACGTGAAAACACCCACTCTCTCGATTTTAATGGTTTGGGGAGGGTGTCTAAATTTATTGGTCAGACTATGTGCCACATCTTATTGATCCCAAAGGGGTGCATAGTTTCTTTGGGAAAACTACAGTATTATGCCTAAGATTGCGCCAACTTTGCATAGTCCCATGGGATTCCAAAATCCTCCAAATTCACCAAAAACAACACAAAAAGAAATACATTACCAATGTATAATAATGAAAATATAAATTAATACATGAAAAATATCATGATGAAAATCCATAAACATCATGATATTTTATTCCCAAAATAACTTATCTCATAACTCAATGTTCATTTCATATAATTTTTTATACCAAGAATAATTTTTTACGTAGAAATCCATTTTTTTCTTCCAAGATAAAAATAAAATTTATACAAATCATCAAGTAAGAATATGGAGTAATCCTAATTCTTTGAAATCAGAAAAGTGTATATCATTAAACTATATAATAATCCAATAGGATACTTCATTGATAATCCCCATGAGTATCCAGAATCACAATGGAATTGAAATCTATATCAAAATACCATAGTTATTTAGATATATAATTATTAATATAATCCATTAGAATATCCAAATATGAAATATTATCATAATAACTTAGTAATATAATGGGATATAACACGTGAAAATAATGGATTATATGGTTATAATGGACACATAATCCATAAAATGAGAAAACCTACATATGTGTCCCCTGAAAATATAACATATATCATTCTATAATCGCTTAATTATCCAATGTAATGAAGTATGAATCAAGATTAATATCATAAATCATAATCATAATAAAAAACAAATAAAATTTTTTGGATTAATTATATAATATTATTGGTAAATTATAAAAATACTTAATATTTGTTAATAATAATAAAAACAAGTTTTTTTATTTTTTTTAAATGTTAGCAGAAAAATAAAGTAAAAATTTAATTTATAATGTTAAATTTGTCAAAAAAATTTGCAAATATAATAGAAATATCTAATTTTTTGAAAAAAAAAACTTCTAATTGATGAATATTTATGATGAATAGACATGAAGATGTCGAAATCCATTTATATTGTTTATGTTCAATAGAATAAACTCTTTTCAAAAAATTGTAAAAAGTGAAAAGTTATTTATATATAAATTATTAAAAAATTATTGTCAATAATTTTTAAATAACTCAATATGTATTATATAGTACCATTTTAAAAAAACTCATATATAGCATTATATTTCTTTATAATTTTTTTAAAAAATAGACATTGATTAGAAACATTATTGACAAAATGGAAGAAATAATGTCTACATTACATTAAAAATTCATTCATCCTTTTGTGTACTAATTTGGAGGAGGTTCAACTAATTGAGGAAGAATCCAAAAATAATAATATATGATAAAAATATATGGTTTTTATGATAGATATATCAAATAATTTCTATGAAATTTAATTTAAACCTATATAAACATGATAAATGGTATATTTTAATATATTCCCCTTCATTAGTAAAAAATTTATTCTTACAAACTCTATGTAATTCTATAACAGTTTTTGAAAAATTATAAATCTATACTAGAAACTAATTTAAACTTATAATACATATCTAATTCCCTTATTATTTCACATCATCCATTTTTATCAATTGAACATTAAAATTAGAATCATGATTTTAATAGTATTGTTTTCTATACATAATTTTTTTCAAATCATCTAGTTCATACACATATTTCATGCATTCATCATGCATATAATAATTATAATTTCATTTTTTACATATTTATCCATCATATATATTTCATAGAATTACATTGAAGTGAGTGATAAAAAATAAATTACCTCACATCTTTGAGGCATTATTCTAATGAAAAACTCATGTTTAATTTCCCTTCTTCAAAGGAATGAAATATAGAAAGGTGAATAATTAATTAGCTATCCAAAAGTGTAAATATATCATAATGTTTATAAATATTCAATAAATACATCAATTTAACCATCTCGGTTAGTGTATGATTACAGAAAAAAAATTCACTTTATGGTGACGGTAGTTCGTATGTATGTATAAATTATGATTTCATTTTCCCGTAGATAGAAATTATTTATAAAAAGGTTGTATCATTGAGATAAAAAAATTCATATAGTGCTGATTAAAATTAAATTATATTAATAAGTATATATAAAACATGTATGAGGTAAAATAATAAATAAAGATGAAATATCTCATTACATATGATAACCATCTCTTCATGTATCATCCATGGGATACACCATTAGAATTATAGGGTATTTCTTTTAGAAATAAAAGGACACATTAGTTTTTAGTATGGTATTTGGAAGGTGATTTGGGGAGATAATGGCCTATCTAATGATCTAATTTATAATATATAAGTTAAAAATTGTCGTTCCATTTTAAAATTGAGGGGATTTCCTCCGTTTTAAAAATATTAAAAGAATAAATATAATAATGCTATTCTTGAAGGAAATATGATAAATTTTAGTAATTTTTTATATATTTGGAAGCTTGATGTCTGAATTCACTCATACAATTAGATAAATTTGTATTATATTGTACCATATACCATATTTTAATCCCTTATTACCATTTAATCCATTACCATGGTGACATACTTTTTACCATGGTTACTGTCCACATTGGATAAAAGTTTTGTTGAGATTCTTAGATAATATTAATTATGTAGATAATAATTACAAAAATAATTTTAAAATATCCATGTCTTAATGTGAAAATAAATTAATTCACATATATGCAAATAAAACATGTAAAACACATATTTTTGGGAAAATGGAATTTATGAATTGCATTGATATTACTCTAGTTAAATGATTTGTGTAAACTATTAAATTTATGTTACTATATTTAATTTTATGTATAATGTACACCATTATTTAAAAACATTTTTGTAAAATTATTTATTTATTTAATATAGTAAATATTAGTCATATAAAAACAGTAATTTTTTATATATTTTTTACCTTTATCTGATGGAATCATCATTTATGATGAATTATTTCTATAATTACATGAATTATAAACATATTTCATCATTAATAAATATTTTTCAATATGAAAATCATCATAGTTTTGTTCATAATTAAATTTTGTCTTATCAATAAACTTTGAGAAATTATTTATTGTAAAATAATGAGTACATTTGTATTTATTAAAAACCTCCTAAAGATACTTTCTAATGAGTTTAATCATATTAATAGACTATATGTGTAAAATCTATGTTATAACAATAGAATATTAAAATAATATACAATATGTTTCTTAAAAACACATTATTGATTGTAACTAAATCTATCAAATAGCTTGAATTTATTTTAATGGGAATTCTATTCCAAAAAATATGATTTTATATTGATTATTTATGATATAGAGAATTGAATATACCATGAGGAAATATTGGGGAGCCTATATGAAATTTACCTTAGGGATATACCATGGATCTGTAAAATGACGTTTTCCTCCAAAAAGTAGATTGACCACACTACCCATATAACATTTACCAAATTTTCTTATCATCCCTCTCCCATTTACTGTGTATAACTCACTAATATCCAAAGGATGACCTCCTTAATCTTTGACATATATTTTTATCTTAATACTTATGAATATGAATTTATTTAGAAGGTAAAACACCTTCTCTCTCTTTATTTTCATTTCATTATTATCCCTTACATTCCTCTTAGTTTCTTTCAATTATCATTTCTCCAAATTCACAATTCAAGGAAACTATAGTGTTCATGTTAGTCCAATACAATGAATTTTGATATATATGATGATGGTGAAAAAAATTTATTATTATTTAATCATTGAAGGGGTTACTATGAAACTCAATTATCATTTATTTATAATACATGATTATCATTTTAAAAAAATATAATTTTTTTAAATTATGGGATTTTATAAATTAATTTTTAATTAATAGATAGCTAAATAAGGATAAATTGATGATAATGTTAATTCCTTTCAGTATATTCTAAATACAATTATAGGATTTTATATGGATTTAATGATTGTTTTGAAACAAACAAGTGTTAAATATGAAAAGAATCACTGTGTCTTGTTTTAGGATTCTTAAAGAGGGGATTTATGAAACATTTTGTCCTTCCGAAATTTTTTTAAATACAAAATCATGTCAATATGTTTTTGCTGATTTTTTTATTATAAAATGTTTTATTTTTTCATGAAAATTTATTTTTTATAAATAACATGGTTTTCAAGAAAAAATAAAGACTCAACAAATTCAGTTAGTTAACATGTGAATGTCCAATTTGATAATTGTCAAATTGGACGAGTTTCCAAATTACGAGACCACATTATTCCCCTTTCCTAATTCCCTTTATTAATATTATACAATGTGAGTCATTATTTGGAGATGGATGATAGGGGGATGTTTCTAATAGAGTGTGATGGAGGAGTTGTGGGAGTTTTTGTGCGTATTAATTACTATTTTTTCATTTCTCTCTATGAAAAATATTTTATAGCCTTGGCTATCCATGTTATAGGTCATTTTTTACTAGATTAGGATATGGTTTAGTCCCCCATTTCCACACATCACCCTGTATAGTGTTTAAGTTTATATGGAGTCTAAAATTACATTGAAATATTTCAATTCGTATCATTATATTTAAGTTATGTTACATAATTATTAATAAACATCACTTTGTTATAATGAAATAGTAGCTTGGGTGTATACTATGATAAGTTCTCTTGATTAGTCATTATTTTTATGGTTATCATGTTGATTACTGAATGTTACTAGTTGCACTTGTATGGTTAGTGGAACCCCTTATATGTTTTTTTCTTTTTTTTTATCCATGATCCTATACTTCCCCTAAGATGAAAATTCTATTCCTTGGGGAATGGTTAAATTTTCAATGAGATTTTATATAACATCTTTGAATGTTATACTTATATGTTTTTAAAAGGAAATATATTTTGTTTTAATATTTAATCATTATTTAAATTAAAATGAGTCTTTTTTAAATTATTATTTTTTTATTAAATGAAAAATGATATATTTTTTAATAAAAATCATGATTTTTGATTGATGAAACAATCCTATGAAGTTCATAAAATCCTTAGTTTGATCCTATTAGGCCTTCTTTCTCAAATATTCCATAAAAAACCATATGTGTCTACACATACCGTATGTCACATATATGGTAAACATATAATTTTAGTTTGGCCATCTTTTATATCATCTAATGAAGTGAGGGATTGTATATATAGATCTATAGTTGGTTTCATGGTGGTACAATTAATATTTAGTTCATGTTTTTTATTCATCATATAAATGTTTCATCCATGGTGACGTCCTTTTATATATTTTTTCGTCATTATTAAATGTTAATTGATTTTTATTGTTGTTTTATTATGTATGCAATATTATATCTGTGATTTCAATTTTTTTAATTATTAATATTTCTATTCATGTCTTCTTTTTTTCTATTCATATAGATATTTCATGGATGTATACTGTCTCTAGAGTCTATTTCTGGATTTGGGTAAAAGATCCTCTATTTTATTAACATTGATTTGATGCTGATATAATTTCCAATTTAATTTTTTGACTACATGACACTATTTAGAAACATGAGTGGATTAGGGTAAAACCCCAACCTATTATGGTGATGTATCGAGCTCCTTGGAGGTAAAAATTTCTCCTTGCATTGAGTAACATTCATTTGGATTTTACCATTTGTGTGATTAGGATAGAATTTGGAATAAATAAAGAAAGAGGGCAGTGCATAGTTGGAAGACATAATTCCCTCACCATCCGCTCGGTCCTGGAAATCTATAAAATCATAATCATAGGAAATTTTCATGGATGGCACACAATATTTCATATAGTACAACTCAAAATGTGTTTTTCTGCACCCTTAAGATGAGGTTCACGGTTAATTCCCACTGTTTGGGGATAATAATTTCCCCAAGCAACAAACAACGCATACAAGATTTTAGTCTTCATAATTGTATCAAAAAATCATTAACCACCATAATAAACCAACTAATTCCCATTGTTAACCCATAATATATAAATCTACTAATTACAGATCCTCCCAAAGGGATTCCAAGGACGTTTGACCTTAGTTCTTTGTGACTTAGAGACCAGTAGTTAGATATGCATGAATTCAAGTACATTATTTCATCAATATTGATTTCACATCCCTCTCTTGTTCTTATTAAATTATTTTGGTTGGGTTGTAGCATATATTTTTTTTGGATATGGGCCTATATTTGTTAAATATACATCTAGTGTTGTTGTATGTAGATATATATTTAAGAGAACTTGTTTCATTTTGCGGTGGGTTTAGGTTCAATATCTAGATAGTGTTCTATATCCTTATTCTATTCAAATTTATCATTTAAAATTCACGAATGCTCATCAAAAAAATTGAGATTGGAGGCCTATAACTGAAATCCCAATGTCTTGATTTCAATTTTGTGTATGTAATTGTTGAATTTATATTGTATGATTAGAAATTGATTTTCCAAAATTTAATTAATTAATTTATTCAATTAAATAATCATGGAATGGTGACATTGGGGATAATAAATTATAAGATTGGAATATTTAATAATTGAATTTATAATGAGACACTATGACTTGTTGATTTGGGATAATGAATTATTCAAACATTTTGATTGTTTAATTGGGATTTAAGGGTAATTCATTGTTGAGTTTTTTATTGTAATAATATATTAGAATTTAGGAGTAATTATTTCCTTTTTAAATTATGTAACATGCCGAGATTTTATGAAAAATATTCTTTTTAATGTCTTGTGTTGTATGCTACACCAAAATTACCTTGTGATTTATGCAACACCGTATTTTCTTGCAATATACGCAACACTATTCTTGGTTCGCATTACACACAATTTCAAGTTCATTTTGTAGAAACTATTCTACCCAACATTATGTATAGATTTTGTTTACTGTATATATGAAATAAGTTTTGATTATGTTATACGCAACACCAAACAGAGCTTTCAAAACAGGCAGCCTTGACTTGGCTTGTATTACACGCAATAAATACCTTCATCGATAGCATGTGTAGTACGCAATACCGAGTTTCACTAAACGAGATATTTTTATAATATTATTATGAACTAGCCGTTATGAATATTAATACCCACTTTTTGAAATTTTATAAATATTATCTTTCAGAATGGACTTCATTTTTGGATTTGGAATATCGAAATTATCTTAGGGTGAAATTTTGGTACTTTTCGGATAACTTTCATATTCTGATGAATAGTGAAAATTACTAAATTTTAATTAAAAACAACTTTTTTAATCGATATAATTATTACTGATAAATTATTAATTTTAGTGGTTTTAAAGTATATTTAGAATATATTTTTACCATTTAATACAATATTGGTCATTGGATGTAATTTTACATTTAAACCAGACATAAACAAGTGTCAATCTTTTTATAGTTATTATATCTTAAAAACACGCTATTTGTTTTGACGACGGGAATTAATTTTTAAATTCATTAATAATACTGATATGTTTTGAATTTGTTAAAATATACATCATTTTTTAATTCATAATATCAAATATAGCTTAGGCCTAATTTTTGGTATTTTTCTAGAAACTTTCATTTTTTGATGAATAGTGAAACCACTAAGTGGTAGTTAAAAAAACTGAACTTTTTATGAAACATAATTTTACCGCTTATGTGAGAGGAATTTCAAAAATCTGAGAGGCATGATAAATACCAAGGACTAAAATGTGGTTCAATGACATGAAAATATTTTTTTGGTGAATAGTAACTTTTTACTTTCATTTTACGTGGTTAAAAGTAAATAGGATAATTAAGGGTATAAATGATATTATTATTACCATAAAACATGTAATAATTCCATTAGATAAGTTTAATTCGACCAAAAACAAACATAGAAATAAAATATGGCCATTTAGGCCCACTTGGATTAGATTAGGACATTTAATATTAATTTATTTAAAGAAGGGTTAAAATCGTTAAAATCAATGTTTAATAAGTAAATCCTTTTTAATTTGGGGTTATAGATATGCTAAATTCGATTATAAATATTTATTAGAAAGATAAAAATAGATCCTATATAATTTCATTTTATTTATAAATTTTAGACATTAAATAAGTTAATTTATTTATGACACACAGATGATGCATTAATTATCTTATTAATGAAATATTGACATAATTGATGTTATAAATACCCAAATAAATGTAATTTTAGACTTTTTATGAATTAAACTAAATTTCAATGTTAATATGATATTTTAGTATTGATTTAGTTAACTTTGTTCGAACTAATAATTCTGTTATGATTTTTACAAAAATCAATTACCAAATAGTGTCAAAATTGACATAAAATAGTTTTTAAAACAAATATTATATTATTAATTGTTCTATTATTCCAAAAAATCTAAGATTCGGCCAAATGACTTAGAAAAGGTTATATATATTAATAATAAACAACTTGGGGCTCGTTTGGCTTGTTATAGTAAGTTTATTAACCTTATAGTGTAAAAAAGAAGAAGACACAGTAAAAGGTAAATTATCTAACTTAATGTTAAATCTAAATGATAAGGTTAAAATAGAAACCTAAACTTGTCTAAATTCTGTTGGATTATAGGATTTCGACACATCCCCACCTTAGCTTCTACATAACTCAATTTGGAGCTATTAAAAACTGAATATGACTTTATAATAAAATAATATTTTTAGTTATTCTAAAGGTGCCCCTCTCCTCCCTCATAAAAGGGCACCTCCTCCCTCTCTTCCTCACACCACATTGAGCCTTAAAGTTTGGCCAAACCCGGAAAAATTTTCTTCTCCACATACCTAGAAGAATCCTAGAGGTCCTGTTCCACTTCAAAAACAAATTTTAGTGCCCTAAGAGGAGGTATCAAAGAGGCACTTCAATGAAGAGGTAATGTCTGTAACCGATTCTATCAACTTTATTTCTTCTTCCACTTCTTATTATATAGTTGTTTAATTATGAAGTAATAACATAATTATCACTCATATACTGATATGTTATTATAATTATGAAACAACCCTATTTCACCATCTATCCATCCTACGGAAAACGAAATCACCGCGCGTGTGTACGTACGAAATCCCGTCTCCACGCCGTGGTGTAATCTATTTTCCACCACCACCTTACATGGATGGGTATAATGGTGAATGTAATGAATATATATGATTATTGTAAAGTGATATTGATTCTGTAATATATACATACACTATAATACAATTCCACGATCATGGGAATGATATCATCGCTCGTGCGTACGTACGGACTAACGTCTCCACGAACGTGATGAGATTCATTTTCCATGATTAACCATTCAAGAATGATTATAATGTATATATAATGAATAATAATGAAATATATGACATACTAATGCTACTGGATTTATATATATATATATGTATGTCATCTATTTAATTTCATTCAATTCAATAAGGAAACGAAAACAGCGTTCATGCATACGTACGGCCTACCATCTCCATGAACGGTGTATTTCCTTTCATTTCATATATATATAATATATATATATATATGACGAATACATATTATATATAAATCATGTTTTACACTCTTGAATCATGTAAATCATGATATAAGTAATAATATCAAGAACGACAAGTCGAAACACATACGATAAATGAAATGATTTTACCCAAAATGCTACTTTAACATGGAATTTACAAAATAATGGGTAATATAAAGTCATAAGTGAAACATATATGATATCATAACAATTAATATGATTATTTAATAATTCAATGACATTATTTAAATCAATATACAGGAGTTTCGGATCCATACAAAGCATATCAGACCTAATGTAAGGGATAACTATTCAAATCTCATTCTTATCCGAGATTGTTTATTCATAAGTATTTACTGGGGTTATTGTTATCATCCATGTCCATTTTTCCTAAAAATTGTTTCATATATGTTTAAATTAATTTTTACCCATTTTTACTTTTACCCAATTGTATGGAAGGAATCTTTCTTTTATTTACCCTACAAGGTACTTTTTGACTTTTCCGACAAAAGTACGAGAAGAATTTTTTTTATTGTATACGGCATGAATAGATTTTTATGATTTTATAAAGCATTATTTTCATGAATCTTCCTCCAAAATATTTCATGACTATTTTCAACAAAATACTTTTCTTTTAAAATGGCACGACCTTTTGTGAAAAGAAAATTATTTTCAAGAAAACCGGATATTTTCCTCAAGAATTCATTTCAAGTGTTTTATCAAAACCATTTTTCATCTAAGATGACATTATTTATTATGTGTATGTTTCAAGTATAATGTCTCTATGATATACATGGTTTCACTTTTCTTATTCTGAAATGATATACATTTATTTTATATGGATTATGTGATGATGGGATGATGTTTATGAACCCCATTTTATTTATTGGGTTTTTATTAATGATGTGTGTTTATTTTGTGGCACAAGTAAGAATGATTTAATTATGAGATGGTTGGGACCTATATCTCCCTCCAATGCAATGGGTAAATATTTATATCTCATGAGATAGACATGGCTGGAATGGTAAGTTAATCTGGTTCAGTATTACCAGACTATAACGAGGAGTGGACTCAATTCAGAAAGGGACTTTGTCCAGTAAGATTGTCTTGGCAGTAATGCCTTGGCTACTATGGAAATCATTACATATGCTTAATGGAAGCCACAATTACATGTTTTATTCCAATGCTATTTTATCATTATTTATGTTCCATTATGATCTATGCGTTATGTACTTCCATGTTTTATGTCTTTGCCCAAGATTATGATGTTTAAACATTATGTTCACGTTTTTAAGTTCAAATGTATATTGTATGTTTTATTTTATCCATGCTTACACTTACTGAGAATTTGGGCTCACCCTTTTTATGTTTTATTTTCCCCCATGATTAAAAGAAAGGTTTTAGGTAAGAAAACAAAAAGTGGAAGATCTTTATTGGAGATGTTGAAGATCTTTCACCACGATTAGAATATTACATTCTAAGTTTCCAAAGACACTAAACTATTACGGTCCTTGTGCATCTATTTTTGTTATGTATTAAATATTCTGCAAAATTAATGTAATATCTATTTACGTCAAGCTTCGAGTCTCTACAATTTGTATTAGATGAAAGGTTTAGTTAACCTTTGGAAACTAGGATGCAAAAACATTAGTGAGATCCCTAGAGATATATCTAAGGTATGTATAGGGTTGTCCCTAAGGTTAAGTATACGTATAGGTTATAGTCCTAGAATTGCACTAACGATATTAGAATTAAACCTAAGATGTTAGATATTGAAGGTACTCCCCCTTTATTATGTTATTTTCCCTAGCATGGTATTTTCCTCCCACAATATTATTTTTGGGTTTTAGATGATGGCTGGAACCCGAAAGAACTGTGTTGATCAATGTAATGGAAAATGCAATGATTGGCCTCCTGACCAAACCAATGTCCTGGGAGATGGAGTAAAAAATCTTATTTCTATACTTACACAATCTATGAATCATTCTTGATTTCAAAATGAGCAGAGAAAGAGCAACATTCTATTGAATCCTTCATGAGGCAGCTTCCACCTTCATTCAGTGGGTCTTCTAATCCTTTAGTGGAAAAACAATGGATTAGTAATACTGAAAAGATATTTTCAGTTCTACAATGTTTTGAGCATGATAAAGTCATCTTAGCAGTATTTCATTTGGAAGGTGATGCTGATCAATGGTGGAATCTTATCAAGAATACGAGGAAAAGATATGAAATTGAGTCCATGGAGTGGGACATGTTCAAGAACTTGTTTTTCAGTAAGTACTTCCTTCTTATTTTTAAAAAAAGATGGAAAATGAGTTTCTTGAGCTTAAACAGAAGGATGAAGAATCTATTGGTATATACGAAGTGAATTTTACAAGACATGAAAGGTATGCATCTGGCTTTATCTTCCAACTTGAAAGTAAAGTTGATCATTTTTTCAGTGGCTTAAAACCAAGTCTTCGAAGGGCATTACCTATAAGAGACTTCAGTAGCTATGAATAAATAGTGTGTTGTGATATTAAGGTAGAACTTAATGTTGGTGTATTATATCCATCTCATGGTTTTGACAAGAAACAAAAGATGGAGTTGATGGAGAAATCTCAGAACAATGGTGAAAAGAATATGAATGTTTCTTTATGCTCAAAGTGTGAAAAGAAGCATGGTGGAGATTGCCTAAAAGGTACTAGAAAATGTTTTAAGTGTGGAAATGAAGGTCATCATGCAGTTGATTGTCGAATTAATGGGAAAAGTTGCTAATGATGTGAATAAGGAAAAGACTATAGAGAACTCTCCACGAACACTTCATTGCTTCATGTGCAAGGAAATGGGGCATTATGCTAATAAATTCCCTAATCCATGTGTTAATAATGATCAACGTGAGAAAACTCTTAAGGAAAAAGATAAAGGGAAGTCTCATGTGATCACTATTTGTGATTTTGAGAATAAAAATGATGTTGTGTAGTGATTAAGTGTTTATGTAATGGGATTTCAATATAGTATCCTGGAATCCATTTATGGTATTGTGGAATTTTGGAATATCTATGTATTGTTTTTCAATAATTATATCGTAATGGTAACCATGAAAAGGTTATTGAAATATTTTTAGAAATTAGATGAAATGCTCATAATGTATATGGCCCTTGCCTTATACCTTACTTTATCTTGAGTTATTACAAGATTACACATTGAGGATCTTTTCAGGTTTAGAGATTTAGAGAATTAGATCATAAAACTTGCATTACATTCCACATATAAACAAAGTGGTTACATAAAGATAGTATTCTT
This sequence comes from Viscum album, assembly GCA_963277665.1. Classification (NCBI taxonomy): domain Eukaryota; kingdom Viridiplantae; phylum Streptophyta; class Magnoliopsida; order Santalales; family Viscaceae; genus Viscum; species Viscum album. The sequence goes on from OY728131.1 coordinate 1,129,492,271, forward strand.
ATTTCCCATCAATGGAAACATATTTAAAATAAAACATGGATTATTTCATGACACTTCTTTGACACTATCATCATATCATGTAACATTCCCTTGACATGTGAAAAACATTTCAAAAAACATGGGATGAGCATAAAAACCTCAGTAAGGGATATAAAAATATGGAAAGGAAACATGGGTACATATATACATATGAATGAAATCATAATTTACCCTTAAAAAATAATCACTTCAACATACCTCATCAAATCATGAATAAATCATAGAAATCATAAGACATAAAGGTAACTTGAGGCATTCATAACCTTCTTACGTAGGGAGTAACCCTCTTGGTTACATTTGGAATACCCATCACGGTATATTCCCTAAATATCTTTGGAGAAACCTCAACGTTTCACTCCTTCATGTTACCCAATGCATTGGAGAGCTATATCGGGCTCACCCGCCCTTTGTTTATAACGGAACCACCCATCTTCATAATAATGCCCAAGAACCTCAACATAATCGTTTCACATAAAACATGCATAAAAGAAACATAACATTTCCACCTTTAAATCACAAGATATCAATACAACACATTGATATAAAAACATTATGAAAACCATTTTCAATACCAAAAAAAAAAGAAAAGTAAAACATGGTATTTATTTTTCTTTTTAAAATAAGGTATGGCTTATAGAGGAAGTCGAAACTCAAATAATGGTCACGGCGGCGGAGAAGTCGTTGTCGCCGCATATGTACGACAAAAACATTCCCTTTTGTATTTTAGTAAAATGCTTCGTATAAAAAATATTCCTTTTGGATAAACGTAAAAGTCAAAGGGGTTTATACACCGTATAAAAGAAGGTTGTGTATAAAACAAAATATGCCTCAATGAAAGGAGATTGAGACGAAGTCCCATAACTCGGGTCCGACATGACTCGATCGTTCTTTAATGTCCTGAATAATAAACTTGAGTTAATTTCAACTTTCTTAAGAAACTTATTCAAGTTCATTATTCATTTTATATCACTTATTACCATTTCATGAACACTATGTAATTATTTAAGTTAATAACGGTCATCTTAACGATCATTGGTACTTGAGTAAAAAATAATCCCTTTATAATTACATGTTGTTCATGTATAAATTATATCCAGAATGGTATTCATGGTGTAGATATCATATATTTCATATATATACAGTACATTCATGCATTTATAATATTACATAATCATTTAGAGGTAAGTAATGAAATGCACCGTTCATGGAGACGGTAAGCCGTACATACGCATGAACGCTACTTTCATTTCTATTTCGTATTTTATAGAATGGAATAATAAAGTTATAAAGGTATATTATAATTCCAGTATAATATCATATATAATATCATAGTTCCATCCTTTATACGTCCCACTTATGGTATTTAACGAATGAAATCACTTTGAGGGGTCGGTAGTCCGCACTTCCTTAAATGAAGATATCGCGTTTACCCATAATGGAAACCATAAAGGTATACCCAAAATGAAAAATACAGAAGTTTAAGGAAAACATAAACTTTTTATATATCATATATAAATATAGTGACATCTTAATGGACACCTTTGATGGTGTTAAAAGAATGTTGAACAATCATCGTTTCGGGAGGCATAAATTCGCCATCCACGGAAATAGTATGTTCGTTAACCATTAGATGTTGGTGTGTGTAAGTGTAGATAGAATAATTATTATAAAAATATCCTAGTATATTGATGATAATTTATTTGTTACAAAATTAAAAGAATAAAAAGAGTTTAGGGGGTTGGAGAAGCAAAATAAAACAAAAGGACTCAAAAGAAGACATTACCTTAAAATCGGGTAACTCCCTTTGGTTTGAGCTGAAAGGCTTCCTTGGGAAGACTTCTGCCCAAAGTGAGGCTTCAAAGAGTAAGAGAGGGAAGTGGAGAGACAAAATGGGCAGGGGTTTCCTGAGCCAAAGGCTTTGTAAGTGTGGGTAAGAAGGTAGAGGTGGGGGCCTTCTATAAGAGGAGAGGAGGGGCACTCTTGAAAGGTAAAGAAAAGTCACTTTATATTAAAATGGTATTCGAATTTAAGAGGTCCCACATTGATATAATTCTAGGATAAGGTGATAAGGTTTCGAAATACGCTCATCCAATAGGTTTTGAACATGTGTTGGTCTTAGATATTACATTATCATTCCATTTTATTTAAATCGTTAAATAATGAGGTCATCGCTGCATCATTATAATGTCATAAATAATTTAATTTATTTAAAGTCTAAAAATAAAAAAAATACTATGATGTAGGAAATCTTTTTATATTTCCAATGACTATTTATAATCAAAAATATGATTTGTATAACCCCATCTGAAAATTGTTTTAGTAAAATAACTTATTTTTGTGTCATTTTTACTTTTACATTAATTAAAAAGTTATTTATGTCATTTCCCAAACAAAGTGGCTCCATGGGGTCCCCAAGTTGACTGATGGCTTGTCTTGGTCGGCCATGACACATCCAATAATGGTAGGACATAATTCTAGGTAATTTCATTTTATTAAAACATTATTCTTACCTTAAACTACACTATTTACCTATAATCGCGATTAAAAACTTAAAAAGTTACTATTCACCAAAAAATTATTATAATCACATTGAACCACATTTTACTTCTTAATGACAACCATGTATGTCGGATTTTTTAAATTCAAAACACAAAGATGACAAAATTTCATTTAAACGAAAAATCAGTTTTTATAAGTAGCACTTACTGGTTTCACTATTCATCTAAAATTGAAGTTTTTCAGAAAATTACCAAAAATTCACCCTAAGCTATATTTGATACTCGAAATTCAAAAATGATGTCTATTTTAGAAAATTAAAATCATATAAGTTACATTATTTAATTTAATAAATAATTCCCGTTGTCAAGACAAATATTGTGTTTTTATGAAACAATAAGTGTCAATAGATTGACAGTAGTTTAAGTCCAATTTCGAAGTGAAATTGATTCCAACGACCACCATTGGATTAAATGGTAAATATATATTCTAATTTCACTTTAAAACCAATTGAAAATATATTCTAATCATATAAATAAATTACATTAAAAAGCAGTTTTGATGTGAAATGCAGTATTTTTCACTATTCATTAAAAAATGATCATTGTCAGAAAAATACCAAAAATTGACACAAAGTAAATTTTGATGTCACAATAATAAATAATAAGTTTATTTGTTCAAACATAGCTTATAAAATTGTCAAAATATATATTTAAAAATGGTTTTCCATCAAAAGGCAGTAAAACAATCATTAAAAAAATATTAGTGTATTCCATGCTTGAGATTGTATTTATTTTCTTTTTAAGACTCTAAAACACTATCTAATTCATTAATAGACATAGATAAAAATATATATTATTCATTACTTACTTGGGATGTTACATCCTTCCCCCCTTTAGAAAACTGTTTCCCCCAATTTATTTGCTTATCGAATAAATGGGGGTACATATCCCTTATTGAATTTTCAGACTCCCATGTTGCCTCTTACCTCATGTGGTTTTTCCACAAAACCTTTACCTGATTAATCACCTTATTTTGTAACACTTGCTCCATGTGGTCAAGAATTTGGACCGGTTGTTCCTCATAAGATAGGTTCTCTTCCAGCTGAACTACCTCTGGACTCAAAACATTTGATGGATCTGGCATATACTTTCTCTACATCGAAACGTGAAAAACATTGTGTACCTGAGATAAAATCAGAGGTAAATGCACCCGGTATGCAACTGATCCAATTCTCTCCAAAATTTCATATGGTCTAATGAACCTTGGACTCAGCTTTCCTTTCTTACCAAATCTTATCACACTTTTCCAAGGAGAAACCTTGAGAAAAACATGATCACCTACCTCGAAAGATATATCCTTCCTCCGGTTATCCGCATAACTCTTCTGCCTACTCTGAGCTGTTCTCATGTGATTTTGAATCAGCTGAACTTTTTCTGCCATCACTTCTACCAATTCTGGTCCCATCAGCTGCCTTTCACCCACTTCATCCTAGAAAGTTGGAGTTCGGCACCGCTTCCCATAAAATGCCTGAAATGGTGCCATCTGTATACTGGAATGAAAACTGTTATTATATGAAAATTCAACCAAAGAAAGATGTTGGTCCCAACATTCCTGAAAATCCATAGAGAAAGAACGTAGAAAATCCTCCAAGGTCTGAATTGTTCGTTCTGACTGCCCATCTGATTGAGAATGAAAAGATGTACTAAAATTTAATTCAGTACCCAATGACTTCTGAAGGCCTTTCCAAAAGTTAGAAGTGATCCTAGGATCACGATCAGATAAAATGGAGAGAGGAACTCCATGTAACCTGACTATCTCTTTAAGATACAAATGGGAAAGTTGATCTTGGGAAAAAGTATCTCATATAGCATGGAAATGAGCAGATTTATTCAAGCAATCAACAATAAACCAGATTGCATTATTACCTCGATATGTCTTCGGTAATCCCACAAAAAAGTACATGGATATATTCTCCCATTTCCACTCTGGCACAGGTAAAGACTGAAGCATTCCTTTCGGTAACTGCCGCTCTGCTTTAACCTGTTGACATGTCAAACACTTCACAATAAAATCAGCAATATCTCTTTTCATTCCATCCCACCAGTAATACTCCCGCAGATCACTGTACATCTTAGTACTGCTAGGACGAACTGAAAACGGAGAACTGTGAGCTTCACATAACAACTCTCTCTTCACGTGTGAATCACATGGAACACACAATCTCTTCCCAAATCTCAAAACTCAATCATTATCAATTTTGAATTCAGGCTACTTACCTTTCTGAACTAGCTCTACCTTTTTCTACAACTCACTGTCTTGCTTCTGTGCTTGCTTGATTCTATCTGATAGAGATGATCTCACTGATACCTAAAATAAAATAGAAGAACTTCCTGCACCAACAAATTCTATGCCAAAGTTTATCAAATCCTTAACCAAAGGATCACGTTCCAAACGCAACATTGCTAATGAAGCATTACTTTTTTGACTCAAAGCATCAACCACTTTGTTTTCTTTTCCCGAATGGTAATGAATTGTACAATAATAATCCTTGATTAATTCTAGCCATCTCCTTTGTCTCATGTTCAATTATTTTTGAGGGAATATATACTTTAATCTTTTGTGATCGGTATATATTTCACACTTTACTCCATACAAATGATGCCTCCAAATTTTTAAAGCAAAAACAACAATAGCTAATTCCAAATCATGTGTAGGGTATTTTACCTCATGAGTTATCAACTGTCGTGAAGCATAAGAAATTACCTGATCATTCTGCATTAGGACACAACCAAGTCCTTTAAATGAAGCATCACTGTAGACAACAAACTCACCATTTCTAGAAGGTAGTGCCAAAACTGTAGCATTCACCAATCATCTTTTCAATTCCTGAAAACAATCATCACCTTATTTTTTCTAGATAAACATAACACCCTTCTGAGTTAGCTTAGTCATTGGAGAAGATAACCGTGAAAAATTTCTTACAATCCTTCGGTAATAGCCTGCCTAACCAAGGAAGCTACGAATATCAGTTACATTTGTGGGTCTTGGCCAGTCTTACACAACTTTTGTTTTTCCAGGATCAACAGTTATCTCATATTTAGAAACAATGTGACCAAGGAAAGAAATTTGTTGCAACCAAAACTCACTCTTGCGGAATTTCCCATACAATTTCTTTTCTTTTAAGGTTTGCAAGATAACCCTTAAATGTCTTTCATGCTCCTCTTTACTTTTAGAAAACATCAAAATATCATCAATGAAAACCACTACAAACTTATCCAAGAACTCACGGAAAATTCTATTCATTAAGTCCGTGAATACAGCAGGTGAATTGGTTAGCCCAAAAGGCATTACTACAAATTCATATATGTCCATATCTTGTACGAAACGCAGTCTTCAGAACGTCTGCTTCCTTTACCTTCAGCTGAAGGTACCCCGATCTCAGGTCAATCTTTGAAAAATACTGAGCTCCCTGGAGCTGATCAAACAAATCATCGATATGAGGCAAAGTATATTTGTTCTTAACAGTGATATTATTCAAGGTTCTATAATCAATGCATAGTCTTATAGAACCATCTTTCTTTTTAATAAATAAAACAGGAGCACCCCATGGTGATGTGGTAGGTTGAATGAAACCTTTCTCTAATAAATCTTGCAATTGCTCCTTCAACTCTAAAAGTTCAATTTGAGCCATTCGATAAGGGGTTTTTGAAATTGGATTAGCATCAGGAACCAAGTGAACAGTAAACTCAACTTCCCAATCTGGTATTATTCCAGGCAACTCATCAGGAAAAACATCAGGATACTCATTTACCACGGGCACATCATTAATCTGAACAGTTCCTTTATTTTCAATGACGTGTGCATTGTAACATTCATTTCCATCTTTTTCATGTTTCTTGGCCTCCTGATAAGTTATCAACAGTAAGGGTTCATTCTTGTACACAAACTAAATGTCTTTCTGAAAAGAAACTTCTTTAGATCTACAGTCAATCTTAGCATGGTAAATAGAGAGCCAATCCATACCCAGGATAACATCAAACTCAACTATAGGTAGAACAATAAGGTTTGCATGTAGGTTCTTTCCACAGATAAGGATAGGAAGATTCTTATAAATTCTTTTTGCCTCAACATTCCCCCCAGGTGTTTTTACCAAAAGTTCAGGAGTTATTTCTTGAGATGGTATTCCCATTTTACTAGAAAAGGTTTCAGAGATGAAATAATGTGTAGACCCCAAATCAAACAACACAATGGAATAATCTGAAAAAACAAACTAAGTACCTGATACAACTTAATTTGATGGCCCGACATCTGCTGAAGTAGTTGTAAAGGATTTCACCACCCCTTTCTGCTTGTAGTCTAACTGCTTCCCATCACTCAAGCTCTTTGTCGGACACTCATTTTCATAGTGACCCATCTCATTTCATTTATAACATTTCACTAAATGTAAATCAAATTTGGTCTTACCTTCACCTTGATCCTTTTCAGTGCAATCACAATTCTTATGCCCCATCTTACCACATCAGTAGCACTTTCCAGAATTCAGAATACATTCCCCAGTATGCCTTTTTCCACATTTATCACAAACTGGAAACTTAGTTTTCTTACCGTCGGACTTTTTTGAAGAATTCTTACCTTTCTCCTACCACCTCAGTCTCTTCTTCTGTTAGTTATTATAGAATACTTGATCACTAGAAAACTCCATTTCCACCTTCTCAGCACATCTAACAAGCTTTTAATAACATTTAAACTCACGAGAAGCTAATGCCCTTTGATATTTTGGCTTTAATCCTGAGTAAAAACGATTGATTTTACTATCAAGGTCTCGGATAAAATTTGGAGCATACCTTGCCAATCGAGTGAACCATTCTTCATGGGTAGCCACTGAGTCTTCCTCTTGCCTCAATTCGAAGAATTGTTTTTCCATTGTATATCGAATAGCCTTAGGAAAATACTTCTCATGAAACATACCTTTGAATTCATCCCAGTCAAGAGCATCAATCTCATCAGCGTCCCTAATATTTTTAACCATCGACCACCACTGATCTGCTTCACCCTCCAAACGTTAAATAGCAAGACTAACCTTCTGATTCTCTGAACACCCCATGACATCAAAAATCTTCTCCAGTGATTTAATCCACCCTTTAGCTAGCACATGGTCAGATGATCCTCTGAATGATGGGGGATGTTACCTCATGAAATGTTCCACCACTGACATGTTCTTCTGCGGTTGATCTGGCTGATCTCGTGTATGGATACCACCGCCATTTATCGCTTGATTCAACTGCGCCATTACTGCAACAAACTATTCAGTTCCAATTCCGACCATCTTAGGATGCTGATTCGGAATGTTATTTCCTTCTGCATTCCTTCCTAGCACTGATTCCCTGTTTCCTCTCCGGAAAACCATTCTGAACAAACATGTCTTAGATGAAGCAACATGGTAATCTTCAAATTATATATTACTTCAATTTGACCATAAAAAAATATTTATGGATAATAATTTAATATAATTCTAACTCCTAAAGTTATCTTAATAGGACTTTAATACCAACTATAAGGCCCCAGCCTTAAACCTTACTTAATCATGAGTTATTACAGGATTACACATTGAGGATATTTTCGTGTTTAATGTTTTAGAAAATTAGATCATAAAACATGCATTACATTCCACATATAAACAAAGTGGTTACATAAAGATAGTATTCTTCTTTCCCATCAATGGAAACATATTTAAAATAAAACATGGATTCTTTCTTGACACTTCCTTGACACTATCATCATATCATGTACCTTTCCCTTGACCTGTGAAAAACATTTCAAAAACATAGGATGAGCATAAAAAGCTCAGTAAGGGATATAAAAATATGGAAAGGAAACATGAGTACATATATACATAAGAATGAAATCATAATTTACCCTTAAAACATAAGCACTTAAACATACCTCATCAAATCATGAATAAATCATAGAAATCATAAGACATAAAGGTAACTTGAGGCATTCATAACATTTTTACGTAGGGCGTAACCCTCTTGGTTACGTTTGGAATACCCATCACAATATATTCCCTAAATCTCTTCAGAGAAACCTTAACATTTCACTCCTTCGCGTTACCCAATGCATTGGAGAGCTATATCGGGCTCACCTTCCCTTAGTTTATCACGGAACCACCCGTCTTCATAATAATGCACAAGAACCTCAACATAATCGTATCACATAAAACATGCATAAAGGAAACATAACATTTCCACCGTTAAATCACAAGATATCAATACAACACATTGATATAAAAACATTATAAAAACCATTATAAATACCAAAACAAAAGAAAAGTTAAACATGGTATTTATTTTTCTTTTAAAAATAAGGTATGGCTTGTAGAGGAAGCCGAAACTCAAATAACAGTCACGACGGCAGAGAAGTCGTTGTCGCCGCATACATACAACAAAAACATTCCCTTTTGTCATTTAGTAAAACGCTTCATATAAAAAATATTCCTTTTGGATAAACATAAAAGTCAAAGGGGTTTATACACCGTATAAAAGAAGGTTGTGTATAAAACAAAATATCCCTCAATGAAAGTAGATTGAGACAAAGTCCCATACCTCGAGTCTGACTTGACTCGATCGTTCATTAATGTCCTGAATAACAAACTTGAGTTAATTTCTACTTGCTTAAGAACCTTTTTCAAGTTTATTATTCCTTTTATATCACTTATTACCATGTCATTAACACTATGTAATTATTTATGTTAATAACGGTCATTTTAACGATCATTGGTACTTGAGTCAAAAATAAGCCCTTTATAATTACATCTTGTTCATGTATCCATTATATCCAGAATGGTATTCATTATATAGATATCATATATGTCATATATATCCAGTACATGCATGCATTTATAATATTAAATTATCATTTAGAGGTAAGAAATGAAATGCACCGTTCATGGAGACGATAAGCCGTACGTACGCATGAACGCTACTTTCATTTCTATTTCGTATTTTATAGAATGGAATCATAATGATATAAAGGTATATTATAATTCCAGTATAATATCATATATAATATCATATTTCCATACTTTATATGTCCCACATATGGTATTTAACGAATCAAATCACTTTGAGGGGGCGGTAGTCCACACTTCCTTAAATGAAGATATCACGTTTACCCATAATGAAAACCATAAAGGTATACCCAAAATGAAAAATAAAGAAGCTTAAGGAAAACATAAACATATTATATATAATATATAAATATATTGAAATCTTAATGGCTACCTTTTAAGGTGTTAAAATAATGTTGGTTAATCATCGTTTCGGGAGGCATAAATTCGCCATCAACGGAAACAGTATGTTCGTTAATCATTAGATGTAGGTGTGTGTAAGTGTAGATTGAATCCATATTATAACAACATCATAGTATATTGATGATACTAAATTTGTAACAAATGAAAATAATAAAAATAGTTTAGGGGTTGGAGAAGAAAAATAAAACAAAAGGACTCAAAAGAAGACATTACCTTAAAATCGGGTAACTCCCTTTGGTTTGAGCTCAAAGGCTTCCTTGGGAAGACAACTGCCCAATGTGAGGATTCAAAGAGTAATAGAGGGAAGTGGAGAGACAAAATGGGCAGGGGTGGCTGAGCCAATGGATTTGGAAGTGTGGTTAAGGAGGTAGAGGTGGGGGCCTTTTATAAGAGGAGAGGAGGGGCACTCTTGGAAGGTAAAGAAAAGTCACTTTATTTTAAAATGGTATTCGGATTTAAGAGGTCCCACATTGATATAATTCGAGGATAAGGTGATAAGGGTTCGAATTCCACTCATCCACATTGATATAATTCAAAGCACGAACAACAGTGAGATTGTACCAAAATCAAGAAAATATTTATTCAAATACAAAATTTTCAACTTTAGGGAAATGATATTGAAAACCAAAAATATTGTCCTATTGTTTTTATATCCGATGAATCAGATGGTACCTTTGATAATCACAAATATATGGCTTTGTGATTGTTGGATTTTTCATAGCCATGTTCTCTACCACTCTCCATTAGAACATGACAGTTAGATTTTTCATCCATATCCATATTTTCACTTATGTTCTCCTATATGGAAACCCAATAATGAGTTACTTTGGGTAACTGTTATGTTTCATACTTTAGTTTTTAAATACTGGTTTTGATATTCCTTTTTACGATGTGGGTTTCAATTAATGAAACTTTTGAGTAGTAAACCATTTAAAACCCCGACGAATTTTGAGGGTGAAATTCATTTTAAGGGGGGAAGAATGTAACACCTCGTGATTTTATGAAAAATATTCTTTTTAATGTCTTGTGTTGTATACTGCACCAAAATTAGCTTGTGATATAAGAAAAATCGTATTTTCTTACAGTATACGCCACACTATTCTTGGATCGCGTTACACACAATTTCAAGTTCGTTTTGTAGAAACTATTCTATGAAAAACTATGTATAGATTTTGTTTAATGTATAAATGAAATAAGTTTTGATTATGTTATACGAAACACGAAACAAAGTGTTCACTACACGTAGCCCTGACTTGGCTTGCATTACACTCAATAAAGACCTTCCTCGATAGCGTGTGTTGTACGCAATACCGAGTTTCATGAATTGAGATATTATTATAATATTATTATGAACTAGCCGTTATAAATAGTAATACCCAATTTTTGAAATATTACAAATTTTATCTTTAAAAATGTACTTCATTTTTGGATTCGGAATATATAAATTAGCTTAGGGTGATGTTTTGGTACTTTTCGGCTAACTTTCATATTCTGATGAATAGTGAAAACTTATAAATTTTTATTAAAAACAACTTTTTTAATAGAAATAATTAATAGTGATAAATTATTAATTTGATTGGTTTTAAAGTATATTTAAAATATATTTTTACCATTTAGTACAATGTTGGACATTGGATGTAATTTCATATTTTAACCAGACATAAACAAGTGTCAATCTTTTAATAGTTATTATCTCATAAAAACATGCTATTTGTTTTGACGACACAAATTAATTTTTAAATTAATTAATGCAAATTATATGTTTTTAATTTGGTAAAATAGACATCATTTTTGAATTCATAATATAAAGTATAGCTTAGGTCTAATTTTTGGTATTTTTCTCGAAACTTTCATTTTTTGATGATTAGTGAACCCACTAAGCGGTTGTTAAAAAAACTGAATTTTTCATAAAACATAATTTTACCGCTTCTGTGATTGGAATTTAGAAAATCCGAGAGACATATTTAATACGAAGGACTATAATGTGGTTCAATGAGATGAAAATATTTTTTGATGAATAGTAACTTTTACTTTTATTTACCACGGTTAAAAGTAAATAGGATAATTAATGGTAAAAATGATATTATTATTACCCTAAAACATGTCCTAATTCTCTTTGATAAGTGTAATTCGACCAAAAACATCCTTAGGAATAAAATATGACCATTTAGGCCCACTTGGATTAGATTATAAGTGTAAGGGTTCATTCTTGTACACAAACTAAATGTCTTTCTGAAAAGAAACTTCTTTAGCTCTACAGTCAATCTTAGCATGGTAAATAGAGAGCCAATCCATACCCAGGATAACATCAAACTCAACTATAGGTAGAACAATAAGGTTTGCATGTAGGTTCTTTCCACAGATAAGGATAGAAATATTCTTATAAATTCTTTTTGCCTCAACATTCCCCCCAGGTGTTTTTACCAAATGTTCAGGAGTTATTTCTTGAGATGGTATTCCCATTTTACTAGAAAAGGTTTCAGAGATGAAATAATGTGTAGACCCCAAATCAAACAACACACTGGAATAATCTGAAAAAACAAACTAAGTACCTGATACAACTTAATTTGATGGCCTGACATCTGCTGAAGTAGTTGTAAAGGATTTCACCACCCCTTTCTGCTTGTAGTCTAACTGCTTCCCATCACTCAAGCTCTTTGTCGGATACTCGTTTTCATAGTGACCCATCTCATTGCATTTATAACATTTCACTAAATGTAAATCAAATTTGGTCTTACCTTCACCTTGATCCTTTTCAGTGCAAGCACAATTCTTATGCCCCATCTTACCACATCGGTAGCACTTTCCAGAATTCAGAATACATTCCCCAGTATGCCTTTTGCCACATTTATCACAAACTAGAAACTTAGTTTTCTTACCGTCAGACTTTTTTGAAGAATTCTTACCTTTCTCCTACCACCTCGGTCTCTTTTTCTGTTGGTTATTATAGAATACTTTATCACTAGAAAACTCCATTTCCACCTTCTCAGCACATCTAAAAATCTTTTCATAACTTTTAAACTCACGAGAAGCTAATGCACTTTGATATTTTGGCTTTAATCCAGAGTAAAAACGATTGATTTTACTATCAAGGTCTCGGATAAAATTTGGAGCATACCTTGCCAATCGAGTGAACCATTCTTCATGGGTAGCCACTGAGTCTTCCTCTTGCCTCAACTCCAAGAATTGTTTTTCCATTGTATGTCGAATAGCCTTAGGAAAATACTTCTCAAGAAACATACCTTTGAATTCATCCCAGTCAAGAGCATCAATCTCATCAGCGTCCCTAATATTTTTAACCATCGACCACCACTGATCTGCTTCACCCTCCAAATGTTAAATATCAAGACTAACCTTCTGATTCTCTGAACACCCCATGACATCAAAAATCTTCTCCAGTGACTTAATCCACCCTTTAGCTAGCACAGGGTCAGATGATCCTCTGAATGATGGGGGATGTTAGCTCATGAAATGTTCCACCACTGATATGTTCCTCTGCGGTTGATCTGGCTGATCTCGTGTATGGATACCACCGCCATTTATCGCTTGATTCAACTGCGCCATTACTGCAACAAACTATTCAGTTCCAATTCCGACCATCTTAGTATGCTGATTCAGAATGTTATTTCCTTCTGCATGCCTTCCTAGCACTGCTTCCCTGTTTCCTCTCCGGAAAACCATTCTGAACAAACATGTCTTAGATGAAGCAACATGGTAATCTTAAAATTATATATCACTTCAATTTGAGCATAAAAAAATATTTCTGGATAATCATTTAATATAATTCTAACTCCTAAAGTTATCTAAATAGGACTTTAATACCAACTATAAGGCCCCAGCCTTAAACCTTACTTAATCTTGAGTTATTACAAGATTACACATTGAGGATCTTTTCATGTTTAATGTTTTAGAAAATTAGATCATAAAACATGCATTACATTCCACATATAAACAAAGTGGTTACATAAAGATAGTATTCTTCTTTCCCATCAATGGAAACATATTTAAAATAAAACATGGATTCTTTCTTGACACTTCCTTGACACTATCATCATATCATGTACCTTTCTCTTGACCTGTGAAAAACATTTCAAAAAACATAGGATGAGCATAAAAGGCTCAGTAAGGGATATAAAAATATGGAAAGGAAACATGAGTACATATATACATAAGAATGAAATCATACTTTACCCTTAAAACATAAGCACTTAAACATACCTCATCAAATCATGAATAAATCATAGAAATCATCATACATAAAGGTAACTTGAGGCATTCATAACATTCTTATGTAGGGCGTAACCCTCTTGGTTACCTTTGGAATACCCATCACATTATATTCCCTAAATCTCTTCAGAGAAACCTTAACATTTCACTCCTTCGCATTACCCAATGCATTGGAGAGCTATATAGGGCTCACCTTCCCTTAGTTTATCACGGAACCACCCGTCTTCATAATAATGCACAAGAACCTCAACATAATCGTATCACATAAAACATGCATAAAGGAAACATAACATTTCCACCATTAAATCACAAGATATCAATACAACACGTTGATATAAAAACATTATAAAAACCATTTTAAATACCAAAACAAAAGAAAAGTTAAACATGGTATTTATTTTTCTTTTAAAAATAAGGTATGGCTTGTAGAGGAAGCCGAAACTCAAATAACGGTCACGACGGCAGAGAAGTCGTTGTCGCCGCATACATACAACAAAAACATTCCCTTTTGTCATTTAGTAAAACGCTTCGTATAAAAAATATTCCTTTTGGATAAACATAAAAGTCAAAGGGGTTTGTACACCGTATAAAAGAAGGTTGTGTATAAAACAAAATATCCCTCAATGAAAGTAGATTGAGACAAAGTCCCATACCTCGAGTCTGACTTGACTCGATCGTTCATTAATGTCCTGAATAACAAACATGAGTTAATTTCTACTTGCTTAAGAACCTTTTTCGAGTTCATTATTCCTTTTATATCACTTATTACCATGTCATTAACACTATGTAATTATTTATGTTAATAACGGTCGTTTTAACGATCATTGGTACTTGAGTCAAAAATAAGCCCTTTATAATTACATCTTGTTCATGTATCCATTATATCCAGAATGGTATTCATGATATAGATATAATATATGTCATATATATCCAGTACATGCATGCATTTATAATATTACATAATCATTTAGAGGTAAGAAATGAAATGCACCGTTCATGGAGACGGTAAGCCGTACGTACGCATGAACGCTACTTTCATTTCTATTTCGTATTTTATAGAATGGAATCATAATGATATAAAGGTATATTATAATTCCAGTATAATATCATATATAATATCATATTTCCATACTTTATATGTCCCACATATGGTATTTAATGAATCAAATCACTTTGAGGGGGCGGTAGTCCGCACTTCCTTAAATGAAGATATCACGTTTACCCATAATGAAAACCATAAAGGTATACCCAAAATGAAAAATAAAGAAGCTTAAGGAAAACATAAACATATTATATATAATATATAAATATATTGAAATCTTAATGGCTACCTTTTAAGGTGTTAAAAGAATGTTGGTTAATCATCGTTTCGGGAGGCATAAATTCGCCATCAATGGAAACAGTATGTTCGTTAACCATTAGATGTAGGTGTGTGTAAGTGTAGCTTGAATCCATATTATAACAACATCATAGTATATTTAGGATACTAAATTTGTTACAAAAGAAAATAATAAAAACAGTTTAGTGGTTGGAGAAGAAAAATAAAACAAAAGGACTCAAAAGAAGACATTACCTTAAAATCGGGTAACTCCCTTTGGTTTGAGCTCAAAGGCTTCCTTGGGAAGACAACTGCCCAATGTGAGGATTCAAAGAGTAAGATAGGGAAGTGGAGAGACAAAATGGGCAGGGGTGGTTGAGCCAATGGATTTGGAAGTGTGGGTAAGGAGGTAGAGGTGGGGGCCTTTTATAAGAGGATAGGAGGGGCACTCTTGGAAGGTAAAGAAAAGTCACTTTATTTTAAAATGGTATTCGGATTTAAGAGGTCCCACATTGATATAATTTGAGGATAAGGTGATAAGGGTTCGAAATCCACTCATCCAATAGGTTTTTATCATGTTTAGTTCTTATGTCCAATATAATCCACTGAGCCAATGGTTTTGATGTAAAATGCAGTATTTTTCACTATTCATTAAAAAATAAACATTGTCAGAAAAATACCAAAAATTCACACAAATTAAATTTTGATGTCCCAATCATAAAGAATACGTTTATTTTGACAAAAACAGATTATAAAATTGTCAAAATATAGATTTAAAAATGGTTTACCATCAAAAGGCAGTAAAACAATCTTTTAAAAAATATTAGTGTATTCCATGCTTAAGATTGTATTTATTTTCATTTTAAGCCTCTAAAACTCTATCTAATTAATTAATAGACACAGATAAAAATATCTATTATTCATTACTTACTTGGGATGTTACATAATGAAGGGATAAGGAGAAAATAATATGATAATAATCATGAGCTCATGACCGATACAAGGACTATGTGATATTATGGTTTGAGTATATAGAATTTTTGGGATTTTGGTGTGTGGAAAGTGTTAAAATTTAACAACAATCACGTTTTTACTAAGGTTCAATGGGTATTAATTCTTCAAGAGAATACAAGATTAAGGTATTCACATGTTTGTAATTTGGCCAACAAGATATATCTTATGATATATGGGGGATAAATGATGGAATTCACGTGATTGTTATGTGACATTTCAAGTAATCATTTTCTTTATACTATGTGTTTGGACCGAAGTATTTTAGATAAGCCTAAAGATTAGAATGGATTATATTGGACATAAGCTAGTTCAATATTACTGATGGGATTTTATAGTAATGTAGTTTTAGAAAAAGGACAAACTGCAGGACAGGCGACAACCCATCCGGTCGGACAAGGCTGTGGAAATCGAACCCACAACCGAAGTGCGACTTGCCTTTATCGGATACCACAGGCCTATAGGAAGTCCCTGGTTTGTAGAAACTAGTTTTATTTTATTATGCGGTATCATATATGAAGAATAAGTTCATTTTTGGAATCTTATATGATTTAACACACCATAGATGGACTTATGTATATTTGATAACTTTTGGTAACCTTTTGTTTGAAATAGATGGAATGACTCATCATTCTATCAAATCATCTGCTAACTCTTCACAAATAACAAATTCAACTTCATTTATTTAAGAGATGAAGTAGAAATTTTTCAAAGCACGAACAACAGTGAGATTGTACCAAAATCAAGAAAATATTTATTCAAATACAAAATTTTCAACTTTAGGGAAATGATATTGAAAACCAAAAATATTGTCCTATTGCTTTTATATCCGATGAATCAGATGGTACCTTTGATAATCACAAATATATGGCTTTGTGATTGTTGGATTTTTCATAGCCATGTTCTCTACCACTCTCCATTAGAACATGACAGTTAGATTTTTCATCCATATCCATATTTTCACTTATGTTCTCCTATATGGAAACCCAGTAATGAGTTACTTTGGGTAACTGTTATGTTTCATACTTTAGTTTTTAAATACTGGTTTTGATATTCCTTTTTACGATGTGGGTTTCTATTAATGAAACTTTTGAGTAGTAAACCATTTAAAACCCCGACGAATTTTGAGGGTGAAATTCATTTTAAGGGGGGAAGAATGTAACACCTCGTGATTTTATGAAAAATATTCTTTTTAATGTCTTGTGTTGTATACTGCACCAAAATTAGCTTGTGATATAAGAAAAATCGTATTTTCTTACAGTATACGCCACACTATTCTTGGATCGCGTTACACACAATTTCAAGTTCGTTTTGTAGAAACTATTCTATGAAAAACTATGTATAGATTTTGTTTAATGTATAAATGAAATAAGTTTTGAGTATGTTATACGAAACACGAAACAAAGTGTTCACTACACGTAGCCCTGACTTGGCTTGCATTACACTCAATAAAGACCTTCCTCGATAGCGTGTGTTGTACGCAATACCGAGTTTCATGAATTGAGATATTATTATAATATTATTATGAACTAGCCGTTATAAATAGTAATACCCAATTTTTGAAATATTAAAAATTTTATCTTTAAAAATGGACTTCATTTTTGGATTGGGAATATAGAAATTAGCTTAGGGTGATGTTTTGGTACTTTTCGGCTAACTTTCATATTCTGATGAATAGTGAAAACTTATAAATTTTTATTAAAAACAACTTTTTTAATAGAAATAATTAATAGTGATAAATTATTAATTTGAGTGGTTTTAAAGTATATTTAAAATATATTTTTACCATTTAGTACAATGTTGGACATTGGATGTAATTTCATATTTTAACCAGACATAAACAAGTGTCAATCTTTTAATAGTTATTATCTCATAAAAACATGCTATTTGTTTTGACGACACAAATTAATTTTTAAATTAATTAATGCAAATTATATGTTTTGAATTTGGTAAAATAGACATCATTTTTGAATTCATAATATAAAGTATAGCTTAGGCCTAATTTTTGGTATTTTTCTCGAAACTTTCATTTTTTGATGATTAGTGAAACCACTAAGCGGTTGTTAAAAAAACTGAATTTTTCATAAAACATAATTTTACCGCTTCTGTGATTGGAATTTTGAAAATCCGAGAGACATATTTAATACGAAGGACTATAATGTGGTTCAATGAGATGAAAATATTTTTTGATAAATAGTAACTTTTACTTTTATTTACCACGGTTAAAAGTAAATAGGATAATTAATGGTAAAAATGATATTATTATTACCCTAAAACATGTCCTAATTCTCTTTGATAAGTGTAATTCGACCAAAAACATCCTTAGGAATAAAATATAACCATTTAGGCCCACTTGGATTAGATTATAAGTGTAAGGGTTCATTCTTGTACACAAACTAAATGTCTTTCTGAAAAGAAACTTCTTTAGCTCTACAGTCAATCTTAGCATGGTAAATAGAGAGCCAATCCATACCCAGGATAACATCAAACTCAACTATAGGTAGAACAATAAGGTTTGCATGTAGGTTCTTTCCACAGATAAGGATAGGAATATTCTTATAAATTCTTTTTGCCTCAACATTCCCCCCAGGTGTTTTTACCAAATGTTCAGGAGTTATTTCTTGAGATGGTATTCCCATTTTACTAGAAAAGGTTTCAGAGATGAAATAATGTGTAGACCCCAAATCAAACAACACACTGGAATAATCTGAAAAAACAAACTAAGTACCTGATACAACTTAATTTGATGGCCTGACATCTGCTGAAGTAGTTGTAAAAGATTTCACCACCCCTTTCTGCTTGTAGTCTAACTGCTTCCCATCACTCAAGCTCTTTGTCGGATACTCGTTTTCATAGTGACCCATCTCATTGCATTTATAACATTTCACTAAATGTAAATCAAATTTGGTCTTACCTTCACCTTGATCCTTTTCAGTGCAAGCACAATTCTTATGCCCCATCTTACCACATCGGTAGCACTTTCCAGAATTCAGAATACATTCCCCAGTATGCCTTTTGCCACATTTATCACAAACTAGAAACTTAGTTTTCTTACCGTCAGACTTTTTTGAAGAATTCTTACCTTTCTCCTACCACCTCGGTCTCTTTTTCTGTTGGTTATTATAGAATACTTTATCACTAGAAAACTCCATTTCCACCTTCTCAGCACATCTAAAAAGCTTTTCATAACTTTTAAACTCACGAGAAGCTAATGCACTTTGATATTTTGGCTTTAATCCTGAGTAAAAACGATTGATTTTACTATCAAGGTCTCGGATAAAATTTGGAGCATACCTTGCCAATCGAGTGAACCATTCTTCATGGGTAGCCACTGAGTCTTCCTCTTGCCTCAATTCCAAGAATTGTTTTTCCATTGTATGTCGAATAGCCTTAGGAAAATACTTCTCAAGAAACATACCTTTGAATTCATCCCAGTCAAGAGCATCAATCTCATCAGCGTCCCTAATATTTTTAACCATCGACCACCACTGATCTGCTTCACCCTCCAAACGTTAAATATCAAGACTAACCTTCTGATTCTCTGAACACCCCATGACATCAAAAATCTTCTCCAGTGACTTAATCCACCCTTTAGCTAGCACAGGGTCAGATGATCCTCTGAATGATGGGGGATGTTAGCTCATGAAATGTTCCACCACTGATATGTTCCTCTGCGGTTGATCTGGCTGATCTCGTGTATGGATACCACCGCCATTTATCGCTTGATTCAACTGCGCCATTACTGCAACAAACTATTCAGTTCCAATTCCGACCATCTTAGGATGCTGATTCAGAATGTTATTTCCTTCTGCATGCCTTCCTAGCACTGCTTCCCTGTTTCCTCTCCGGAAAACCATTCTGAACAAACATGTCTTAGATGAAGCAACATGGTAATCTTAAAATTATATATCACTTCAATTTGAGCATAAAAAAATATTTCTGGATAATCATTTAATATAATTCTAACTCCTAAAGTTATCTAAATAGGACTTTAATACCAACTATAAGGCCCCAGCCTTAAACCTTACTTAATCTTGAGTTATTACAAGATTACACATTGAGGATCTTTTCATGTTTAATGTTTTAGAAAATTAGATCATAAAACATGCATTACATTCCACATATAAACAAAGTGGTTACATAAAGATAGTATTCTTCTTTCCCATCAATGGAAACATATTTAAAATAAAACATGGATTCTTTCTTGACACTTCCTTGACACTATCATCATATCATGTACCTTTCTCTTGACCTGTGAAAAACATTTCAAAAAACATAGGATGAGCATAAAAGGCTCAGTAAGGGATATAAAAATATTGAAAGGAAACATGAGTACATATATACATAAGAATGAAATCATACTTTACCCTTAAAACATAAGCACTTAAACATACCTCATCAAATCATGAATAAATCATAGAAATCATCATACATAAAGGTAACTTGAGGCATTCATAACATTCTTATGTAGGGCGTAACCCTCTTGGTTACCTTTGGAATACCCATCACATTATATTCCCTAAATCTCTTCAGAAAAACCTTAACATTTCACTCCTTCGCATTACCCAATGCATTGGAGAGCTATATAGGGCTCACCTTCCCTTAGTTTATCACGGAACCACCCATCTTCATAATAATGCACAAGAACCTCAACATAATCGTATCACATAAAACATGCATAAAGGAAACATAACATTTCCACCATTAAATCACAAGATATCAATACAACACGTTGATATAAAAACATTATAAAAACCATTTTAAATACCAAAACAAAAGAAAAGTTAAACATGGTATTTATTTTTCTTTTAAAAATAAGGTATGGCTTGTAGAGGAAGCCGAAACTCAAATAACGGTCACGACGGCAGAGAAGTCGTTGTCGCCGCATACATACAACAAAAACATTCCCTTTTGTCATTTAGTAAAACGCTTCGTATAAAAAATATTCCTTTTGGATAAACATAAAAGTCAAAGGGGTTTGTACACCGTATAAAAGAAGGTTGTGTATAAAACAAAATATCCCTCAATGAAAGTAGATTGAGACAAAGTCCCATACCTCGAGTCTGACTTGACTCGATCGTTCATTAATGTCCTGAATAACAAACTTGAGTTAATTTCTACTTTCTTAAGAACCTTTTTCGAGTTCATTATTCCTTTTATATCACTTATTACCATGTCATTAACACTATGTAATTATTTATGTTAATAACGGTCATTTTAACGATCATTGGTACTTGAGTCAAAAATAAGCCCTTTATAATTACATCTTGTTCATGTATCCATTATATCCAGAATGGTTTTCATGATATAGATATCATATATGTCATATATATCCAGTACATGCATGCATTTATAATATTACATAATCATTTAGAGGTAAGAAATGAAATGCACCGTTCATGGAGACGGTAAGCCGTACGTACGCATGAACGCTACTTTCATTTCTATTTCGTATTTTATAGAATGGAATCATAATGATATAAAGGTATATTATAATTCCAGTATAATATCATATATAATATCATATTTCCATACTTTATATGTCCCACATATGGTATTTAATGAATCAAATCACTTTGAGGGGGCGGTAGTCCGCACTTCCTTAAATGAAGATATCACGTTTACCCATAATAAAAACCATATAGGTATACCCAAAATGAAAAATAAAGAAGCTTAAGGAAAACATAAACATATTATATATAATATATAAATATATTGAAATCTTAATGGCTACCTTTTAAGGTGTTAAAAGAATGTTGGTTAATCATCGTTTCGGGAGGCATAAATTCGCCATCAATGGAAACAGTATGTTCGTTAACCATTAGATGTAGGTGTGTGTAAGTGTAGCTTGAATTCATATTATAACAACATCATAGTATATTTAGGATACTAAATTTGTTACAAAAGAAAATAATAAAAACAGTTTAGGGGTTGGAGAAGAAAAATAAAACAAAAGGACTCAAAAGAAGACATTACCTTAAAATCGGGTAACTCCCTTTGGTTTGAGCTCAAAGGCTTCCTTGGGAAGACAACTGCCCAATGTGAGGATTCAAAGAGTAAGATAGGGAAGTGGAGAGACAAAATGGGCAGGGGTGGCTGAGCCAATGGATTTGGAAGTGTGGGTAAGGAGGTAGAGGTGGGGGCCTTTTATAAGAGGATAGGAGGGGCACTCTTGGAAGGTAAAGAAAAGTCACTTTATTTTAAAATGGTATTCGGATTTAAGAGGTCCCACATTGATATAATTTGAGGATAAGGTGATAAGGGTTCTAAATCCACTCATCCAATAGGTTTTTATCATGTTTAGTTCTTATGTCCAATATAATCCACTGAGCCAATGGTTTTGATGTAAAATGCAGTATTTTTCACTATTCATTAAAAAATAAACATTGTCAGAAAAATACCAAAAATTCACACAAATTAAATTTTGATGTCCCAATCATAAAGAATACGTTTATTTTGACAAAAACAGATTATAAAATTGTCAAAATATAGATTTAAAAATGGTTTACCATCAAAAGGCAGTAAAACAATCTTTTAAAAAATATTAGTGTATTCCATGCTTAAGATTGTATTTATTTTCATTTTAAGCCTCTAAAACTCTATCTAATTAATTAATAGACACAGATAAAAATATCTATTATTCATTACTTACTTGGGATGTTACATAATGAAGGGATAAGGAGAAAATAATATGATAGTAATCATGAGCTCATGACCGATACAAGGACTATGTGATATTATGGTTTGAGTATATAGAATTTTTGGGATTTTGGTGTGTGGAAAGTGTTAAAATTTAACAACAATCATGTTTTTACTAAGGTTCAATGGGTATTAATTCTTCAAGAGAATACAAGATTAAGGTATTCACATGTTTGTAATTTGGCCAACAAGATATATCTTATGATATATGGGGGATAAATGATGGAATTCACGTGATTGTTATGTGACATTTCAAGTAATCATTTTCTTTATACTATGTGTTTGGACCGAAGTATTTTAGATAAGCCTAAAGATTAGAATGGATTATATTGGACATAAGCTAGTTCAATATTACTGATGGGATTTTATAGTAATGTAGTTTTAGAAAAAGGACAAACTGCAGGACAGGCGACAACCCATCCGGTCGGACAAGGCTGTGGAAATCGAACCCACAACCGAAGTGCGACTTGCCTTTATCGGATACCACAGGCCTATAGGAAGTCCCTGGTTTGTAGAAACTAGTTTTATTTTATTATGCGGTATCATATATGAAGAATAAGTTCATTTTTGGAATCTTATATGATTTAACACACCATAGATGGACTTATGTATATTTGATAACTTTTGGTAACCTTTTGTTTGAAATAGATGGAATGACTCATCATTCTATCAAATCATCTGCTAACTCTTCACAAATAACAAATTCAACTTCATTTATTTAAGATATGAAGTAGAAATTTTTCAAAGCACGAACAACAGTGAGATTGTACCAAAATCAAGAAAATATTTATTCAAATACAAAATTTTCAACTATAGGGAAATGATATTGAAAACCAAAAATATTGTCCTATTGCTTTTATATCCGATGAATCAGATGGTACCTTTGATAATCACAAATATATGGCTTTGTGATTGTTGGATTTTTCATAGCCATGTTCTCTACCACTCTCCATTAGAACATGACAGTTAGATTTTTCATCCATATCTATATTTTCACTTATGTTCTCCTATATGGAAACCCAGTAATGAGTTACTTTGGGTAACTGTTATGTTTCATACTTTAGTTTTTAAATACTGGTTTTGATATTCCTTTTTACGATGTGGGTTTCTATTAATGAAACTTTTGAGTAGTAAACCATTTAAAACCCCGACGAATTTTGAGGGTGAAATTCATTTTAAGGGGGGAAGAATGTAACACCTCGTGATTTTATGAAAAATATTCTTTTTAATGTCTTGTGTTGTATATTGCACCAAAATTAGCTTGTGATATAAGAAACATCGTATTTTCTTACAGTATATGCCACACTATTCTTGGATCGCGTTACACAAAATTTCAAGTTCGTTTTGTAGAAACTATTCTATCAAAAACTATGTATAGATTTTGTTTAATGTATAAATGAAATAAGTTTTGATTATGTTATACGAAACACCAAACAAAGAGTTCACTACACGTAGCCCTGACATGGCTTGCATTACTCTCAATAAAGACCTTCCTCGATAGCGTGTGTTGTACGCAATACCGAGTTTCACGAAATGAAATATTATTATAATATTATTATGAACTAGCTGTTATAAAGAGTAATACCCAATTTTTGAAATTTTACAAATTTTATCTTTAAAAATGGACTTCATTTTTGGATTCGGAATATCGAAATTAGCTTAGGGTGATGTTTTGGTACTTTTCGGCTAACTTTCATATTCTGATGAATAGTGAAAACTTATAAATTTTTATTAAAAACAACTTTTTTAATAGAAATAATTAATAGTGATAAATTATTAATTTGAGTGGTTTTAAAGTATATTTACAATATATTTTTACCATTTAGTATAATGTTGGACATTGGATGTAATTTCATATTTTAACCAGACATAAACATGTGTCAATCTTTTAATAGTTATTATCTCATAAAAACATGCTATTTGTTTTGACGACACAAATTAATTTTTAAATTAATTAATGCAACTTATATGTTTTGAATTTGGTAAAATAGACATCATTTTTGAATTCATAATATAAAGTATAGCTTAGGCCTAATTTTTGGTATTTTTCTCGAAACTTTCATTTTTTGATGATTAATGAAACCACGAAGCGGTTGTTAAAAAAACTGAATTTTTCATAAAACATAATTTTACCGCTTCTGTGATTGGAATTTTGAAAATCCGAGAGACATAGTTAATACGAAGGACTATAATGTGGTTCAATGAGATGAAAATATTTTTTGATGAATAGTAACTTTTACTTTTATTTACCACGGTTAAAAGTAAATAGGATAATTAATGGTAAAAATGATATTATTATTACCCTAAAACATGTCCTAATTATCTTTGATAAGTGTAATTCGACCAAAAACATCCTTAGGAATAAAATATGACCATTTAGGCCCACTTGGATTAGATTATAACATTTAATATTAATTTATTTAAAGAAGGGTTAAAATAGTTAAAATCAAAGTTTAATAAGTAAATCATTTTTAATATAGGGTAATACATAAGATAAATTCGACTATAAATTTTCAATATAAAGATAAAATGACTTCCTACAAAATGGTATTATATTTGTTATTTTTAGACATTAAATAATTTAATTTATTTATGACACAAAGATGGTGCAGTAATTATCTTATTAATGAAATATTGACATAATTGATGTTATAAATACCCAAATAAATGTAATTATAGACTTTTTTATGAATTAAACTACTTTTCTAGGTTAATATTACATGTTAGTAATAATTTAGTTATCATTTCCGAACTAATAATTATGTTATGAATTTCAAAAAAATCAATTACCAAATAGTGTCAAAATTGACATAAAATAGTTTTTTAAAAAAATATTATATTATTAATTGTTATTTTATTCTTAAAAATCTAAGTTTCGGCCAAATGACTTATATAAGGTTATATATATTAATAAGAAACAACATGGGGTTTTTTGGCCTGTTATAGTATGTTTATTAACATTATAGTGTAAGAAAACTAGAAGACACGGTAAAAGTTAAATTATCTAACTTAAAGTTAAATCTAAATGATAAGGTTAAAATAGAATCCTAATCTTGTCTAAATTCTATTAGATTATAGTATTTCAACCCATACCCACCATAGCTACAAAATAACTCAATTTCGAGCTATTAAAAACCGAATATGACTTTATAATAAAATAATATATTTAGTTATTCCAAAGGTGCCCCTCTCCTCCCTTATAAAAGGGAACCTCCTCCCTCTCTTCCTCACACCACTTGGAGCCTTCAAGCTCAGAAAACCACTTAAAAACTCTCTTCTACACTTCCCTAGAAACATCTTAGAGTTCCTGGGAATCTTGAAAGACCAATTTTAGTGCCCTAAGAGAAGGTCTCAAAGAGGCGCTTCAAAGAAGAGGTAATGTCCGTTACCGATTCTTTCAACTTTATTTCTTCTTACACTTCTTCTTATTTAGATGTATCATTATGAGGTAATAACATCAGTATCACTCATTTACATATACGTTATTATAAGTATGAAAAACCCATACTTCCCCATATATCCATCCTACGGAAAATGAAATCACCGCGCGTGCGTACGTACGGAATACCGTCTCCACGCCGTGGTGTAATCTATTTTCCACCACCACCTTACTTGGATGGGTTTAATGGTGAAAGTAATGAATATATATGATTATTGTAAAGTGATATTGATTATTTAATATTATACATACACTTTAATACAATTCCACAGTCATGGGAATGATATCATCGCTCGTGCGTACGTACGGACTACCGCCTCCATGAACCCGATGAGATTCATTTTCTATGATTAACCATTCAAGAATGATTATAAAGTATATATAATGAATAGTAATGAAATATATAACATAATAATGCTACTGGATTTATGTATATATATTTATGTCATCTATTTAATTTCATTCAATTCAATAAGATACTAAAATAGCGTTCATGCGTACGTACGGCCTACCGTCTCCATGAACGGTGTATTTCCTTTTTTTTTTGTAGATCTATAATATATATGTCTATGATGAATATATATTATATATAAATCCTGTTTTAAACTCTGAAATTATGTAAATCAGGTTATAAGTTATAATATCAAGAACGACAAGTTGAAACACATATGATAAATGAAATGATTTTACACAAAATGCTACTTTATCATGGAATTTACAAATGAACGGGTAATATAAATTCATAAGTGAAACATATATGATATCATAACAATTAATATGATTATGTAATAAGGCAATGACATTATTTAAATCATTATACAAGAGGTTCGGATCCATACGAAGCATATCAGACCTAAGGTAAGGGATAACATTTCCAATCTCGTTCTTATCCGAGATTGTTTATTCGTAAGTATTTACTGTGGTTATTGGTATCATCCATGTCCATGTTTCATAAAAATGGTTTCATGTATGTTTAAATTAATTTTTACCCATTTTTACTTATACCCAATGGTATGGAATTAATCTTTCTTTTATTTAACCTACAAGGTACTTTTTGACTTTTCTGGAAAAAGTACATGAATAATGTTTTTTAAAGTATACGGCATAAAATGATTTTTACTATTTTATACAGCCTTATTTTCATGAAGCTTACTCCAACAAATTTCATAACTATATTCAACAAAATCCTTTTCTTTTAAATTTTCATGACATTTTGTGAAAATAAAATGATTTTGAAGAAAAAGGGATATTTTCCTCAAGAATTCATTTCAAGTGTTTTATCAAAACCATTTTTCATCTAAGCTGGCATTATTTCATATGTGTATGATTCAAGTATAATTTCTCTATGATTTACTTGGTTTCACTTTTCTTATTATTATATGATATCCATTTATTTTATATGGATTATGTGATGATGGGATGATGTTTATGAAACCCATTTTATTTATTGGGTTTTTATGAATGATGTATGTCTATTTTGTGGACCAAGTAAGAATGGTTTAATTATGAGATGGGTGGGACCTATATCTCCCTCCAATGCATTGGGTAAAGATTTATATCTCATGAGATAGACATGGCTAGAATGGTAAGTTAATCCGGTTCAGTATTACAGGACTAGAACGAGGAGTGAACTCGATTCAGAATGGGACTTTGTCTACTAAGATGATCTTGGGAGCAATGACTTGGCTACTATGGAAATCATTACATGTGCTTAATGGAGGCCACAATTACATGTTTTATTCTCATGCTATTTTATCATGATTTATGTTCCATTATGATCTATTCCTTTTGTACTTCCATGTTTTATATCGTTGCTCAAGATTTTGATTTTTAAACATTATGTTCATGTTTTTAATTTCAAATGTATATGGTAGGTTTTATTTTATACATGATTACCCTTACTGAGCATTTGGGCTCACCCTTTCTATGTTTTATTTTCCCCTAGGATTAAAATAAATGTTTTAGGTATGGAAACAAAAATTGGAAGATCTTTTTGGGAGATGATGAAGATCATTCCCCACGATTAGAAGTTTATGTTCCATGTTTCCAAAGACACTAAAATATTACGGTCCTTGTGTGTCTGTTTTTGTTATATATTAAGTATTCCGAAAAAGTAATATAATATATATGTACGTCAAGCTTCGGGTCACTAAAAATTATTTTGATTTTTAATTGGGATATATGGGTAACTAACTGCTGAGTTAATTATTCAAATATTGAATATTGAGTTGGGGATAATTATATTTTTTATTATTAATTTAACCTTTTATTTTTAATTGTATCATTAACTACTAAATTATTTATGTTATACTGATCTTGAAGGAATTTACTAATTAATTCAGGAATTAATTATTGGAATATATGTTCTTAATTAATTATTTAACTAATTATGTTGATCAATCTTATGGCCTAATTTTTCATTTAGTAATGTTATTGAGATGAGTAAAAAATTGATGAATTAGTAATAAGATTGATATGTTTAATTAATTGTTGATTTAATTAAAGAGATAATTAGCATTAATTAATTTTTGAATTAATTAATTAGTTTTAGTGGCATATGGTAATTTAGAAGTTTAATAACAACTATTGAATTAATGTTTCAATTAAGACCATGAATTCCCAAAATGGAATTCATGTTTCATCTTAGAAAATGAATGTTAATATTGTAATTAGTGTCTAAAATTTAGATATTGAATGTCAAAAATGGAATTTATATGAAAAATGATATAATAAATCATAACCATTGAATTAATAATTCATTTTAAAAAATTAATGGTAAAAGTGGCATTTAGGAGTTTATATTGAGTTAAACTGTCATCAAGAACTCGAGAGATCATGTGGATAAATTAAAGGGAATTAATAATATAATGACTTCTTACATTGGAATTTTATTCATTTCCTTATACAGTTTCTGACACTATTTCACAATATATGTTTTAGGACTCCATTGATGGTGGCCTACAAAATTTTACTCCGAACCATAATTTGGAATCCTGGCCAGTACGTGAATAGTTTTCATGGTTATAAGATAGAATAATTGCAAATTAAATATGTTAAATATATGAGTTGGAATAGCGGTTTGATGAGGGAACCAGACGTGGTTTAGGAACCGGTTGGGTTTTATTACTATCATTACATTTGAGTTACATTTTGATAGATGGAAAATACATTAGCATGAAATGTCTAATATTCTACTTTTATATTGTATTTCTAGTTTATGTCATCTTCTAATATAGGATTTTTTAGGATATGTATACATTTTTTGGATATTTCTTATTTATTTCTATTGGTTTATTGTTATATTAAAGATGGTATAGGATTCTCATGACTATAATTATAACATGGGTTCTAGTCTGAATCCTCTAGCATACGGTGTAACACCCCAAGACATTATAGTATGTTATCTTTTCAAAGTATTTTAATAACATGCGCTACAAGAAACATAGAGTTCAAGCACACCATGAATTACCAAACTCGCCGTAAAAAAAGAGGTTATGAATAGTATTAACTAAATTTTAAATTTTATATATCATATTTAATTTTAACATTCATATTTTTTGTTTCATATACATTATATAAGAAAAAATAATTTTTATGCTAATAGTGGTATTTTTAAAAAATGTTTTTTTCTGCCTTTTAATGGAGAACTATTTTTAAATACAATATATGAAATTTTTATATATTAAATTTAGTTAAATTAAATTCTTCATTATAATAGGGACATAAAAATTTAGTATGGATTTTTTTTGTACTTTTTTGATAAATTTCACATTTTTATGAATTGTGAAAATATAATAAAGTATAATTAAAAAAACATTTTTAATCGAAAAAAAATTATAGCGTTATAATATAAATTTGAGTGGTTTCGATGTATCGTTTGACTATATTTTCATCATTTAATATAATTTAGGTCATTTAATGTAATTTCACAATTAAAATCGACATAAACACGTGTCAATATTTTGATAGTTATTACTTCTTAAAAACACGCTTTATGTTTTAACAATTGGAATTAATTTTATATTAATTCTAACCACATCATGCATTTTGAATTTGTAAAAATGGATTCCATATTTAGAATTTGGGGGTCCAAATTGTGTAAAATGGTAATTTTTATTTTTAGATATTATGAATATTTACTTTAGTAAATATTTTATTTACCATGGTTAAAAGGTAAATCCGGTAAATTAGTGTAAAACATAATATTACAATTATATTAAATTTCCCTAACATGTTTCCTATTCCTAGTAGTTGATAAATATTGGACCATGGTCATCATTGTGTCGATTTTGGGACCCTATGAAGCTACTTGAGAGTGATAATGACCCTTTATATTAAATAATTTAATGTAAAGACAAAAATGAAATACACATATATCGTTTAGTTAAAAAAATAGGATGGACTTAGATAAGTTATATTTTTTGAAATAAATACTCATTAGAAATCCAACAAAATTTAATTTATAGTTATATTTTATTTATATTTTTCAGATTTGAAATAATTAAATTTATTTATGACACAATGATGATTATGTAATTTTCATATTAATGAAAGAATCAGATTAATGGTATTATAAAAATTATAATAAATATAATTTAATGTTTTGATTCCATAAACAAATTTTATAGGTGAATATGAAATTTTAGGATTCATTAAATGTAATTGGTTCAATGTAATCAAGTTGTGATCACATACACAATAACCAAATACTAAATAGTGTCAAAATTGTCAAAAATGAGTTTTAAAACAAATATTATATTATTAAATTAAATAATATTCTGAAAAATATAATGTTGTTCCATATAACTTATATAATGATATTTGTATCATTAATTAACCATTTTATATTCTCTTTGCATTTTATAGTAAGTTTATTAACCAATTATTATAATAATATAAGAATACATGGTAAAAGTTAAACTATTTAAGTAAGAGTTAAATCTAAAAGACAAGGTTAATATGGTGACACAAACCCGTCTAAAACATATTGGTTGAATGTTTTCTGACCCATCCCCACCATAGCATCGATATAAATTATTTTGGAGAAATTAGAAACCGAAAAAATTTTATTATAAAATAATATTTCAATTTTTTCAAAAGGTGCCCCTCACCTCTCTTATAAAAGGGCACTTTTCCTTCTCTCATAATCACACCTCCATAGCCAATTTTCATGGCCATACCCTACCCAAATATCCTCCCAATTTTTCTAACTTCAATCTGAAGGCCTTAGTTTGATCCGAAAACTAACCTATAGATCCGTTTTGATCAAATCAATAGGAAGAACCTGAAGAAGAGGTAAATATTTAATCACCACATTCATGTTCTTTTTCTTCTTCAACTTCATCTTTCTATATTGTTTCCATTTTAAAATAATAACACCAAAAAATTCTACTTAATTTTATGTTATTATAATAATTGTACAACCATATTCATTATTCTATCCATCATATGAATGAAAAATTCACCGTACATTTGTACGTGCAGCTTTCCGTCTGAACGTCATGGTCTAGTTTGTTATTCAAACACTTCATTATTTGGATGGGTATAATAATGAGTATAACTATTTTAAATAATAAATTTAAATTCTTAATTATTATTTATTTATGATATAATGTCCAATGACATACTATATCTCCATCAATATAATGATATGGTCGCTCGTGCATACGTACAGATTACTATCTTCGCGACGCGATGAGATTCATTCCCACGTTCACCATTCAAAGATGATTATAAAAATCTATATTATTAATAAGTATGTAATATATGAAATAATATTTCTATTATATATATATATATATGTATGTACTTACATATATCTTATTCACTTACTTCAGTTCAATACGATATGAAAATGGAAACATCATTTATGCCTACGTAAGACATATTGTCTCAATAAACAGTGCCTTTCATTTCATATATCAATCAATTATAAATATTTGTATACTAAATATATATTATATATAAATCAAGGTCTATATTCTCGATGTTTTTAAATCACTATCTAAATGATACGATCAAGAATGAAATGTTAAATCACATACAACAAATAAAGTAATTATTACCCAAAATGTTAAATTAACATGGAAATCATTATTAAATGGGTAGTATGATGTTATAAATTTGTCATGTATGATATAATAAATATGAATATGGTTATGGTATAATTTAATAACATATTATGGTAATTATATAAGAGGATAAGCATACCCCACACCAAAGGAATGTGCAAGGTAAGGGTTAATTTAACAATCTCATTATTATCCGAGGTTGTTTTTAATTAAGTATCTACTGAGACCACTTTATCATCCACATCCATGTATCGTAAAAATGTATTTCAAATCATTTTTTTACTATTTAGTAGAATATGGTTGAATATAATTTATACTATTTTTTTGACATTTTATAAAATGAATTTAAAGGAATATTTACGTCATTTTCCAAACAAGGTACTTTATGACAATTTTAACAAAATAATGTAAGAATGTTTTTAAAAAATAATATAAGATGGGTGTTGTTATTCTCCACTGTTATATCACCTTTGAAACTTCCAGTACAATCTTATTACAATAATTTCTAAATAAATGTTTTGGATTACAATTATGTGACTCTTAAAAGGATTTCAAAATATAAAGATTCATTTCTCTCAAATAGTTTGGTTTTCATCTGTGTCAACATCATTTGATAAATTTTACATTTGTTTGAAGTTGATTTATTATGATAAAAATATTCCATATTGATTTTAACGTTTTGTGATCTGTTTGAATATGAATGTTTTACTTTAATACCATTTATGGTTTATGGTTAAATTATTGTCATTTAATATGCTAGTTTTAATATGATTGTTTATGTTATGATTCAACCTTTTCATATGAGAAATATATTGTGCTTTGTAAGTGACGGGTGGAGCCCGCTATAACCCCTTGGTGCATTGGTAGGTCTCATGAGACAATTAAATGTTTAATTGGATGAGGCCATTCCCAATATGATTTATGGTTTTGGCCGAGGCCTTAATCCTTTTTAAAAATTGTGGTCGAGGCATTAACAAAAAGTTTAAAAATGCCTCGCATTATAATTTCCCTCAATATGAAAATAATATTGATAGTTCTTGTGGTTATTAGACTAGTAGAATACCAATGAATAAATATTATTAATGAAGTATTTTCTAATATCATATTTCATCCATAAAGTGTTCATGTTTATTATTTGTAAAGGCATATTTTTTCAATTATTAACCATGCATATTGTTTATTTAATCTTCTGTTAAATTTTTTACCCTTACTGAGCATCTGAGATAACCACTTTTTTATATTTTATTTTCTAGGATTTCTAGGATGAGTATTATGATTGATATTCTGGGTTAAGATAAAATGGAATAATGTCATTCTAAAAGAACTATCTATGATGTATTTAATGTTTCAAATTTTAATGTAAAGTTGATGTATGTTATCTACATCCAAGACTGCTAAACTGATCGGTATTTTGGGAAATGATTTATTTGTATCATGCCAACGCTATGTAATAATGTTCTGAATCTGGGTAACTAGGGTCGAGCGTTACATTTGGTTACATAGGAAGTTTTGCAACAAACATGGAAATATATTTAGATAATGTATGATAAGAGAACATTACCCTAAGATAGAATTTTAGGATTAGTATATAATAACATCCAAGAAATGTGGTAATGTAAAGGTTTTGTGTATTTTCTAAGAAATACATCCATGTCTGGATATGAGAAAGTACAAGATACACTAGCAATGAGTTACGTAAGAGTGAAAACTCCGACGAGGAGTTTCGAGCTTGAACTGGGGTATCCTGGTAATGACAACGAGCCTTATCGCCCTCTTGGTTATGACACTTCAGGGTATATGATTAGGATAATTCACATTTTCATTACAATATATTATGAAGGATTTAAGAGTATAGACTTCCCCAAAGAAAAAAAGTATAGATAATATAATATATGCATAATATTTTCAATTTACATGTGGTATTTTATTAGTTTGGAATTATACATTATAATTAATAAACTATCCCAGTGTATGACATTTTTTATAAAAGGTTCCTAGTTGAAGGAATGAGAATTCTACCAATAAACAAGATCGAATGATTAAGAAGGATCATTTCATTCATGGTATTAAGCCACCATTTAAAAAGGAAATAGTCTCCCATGTATTCTAATCATATGAAGAAATAATATCATGTGTTAATAATATAAGTAAATAATTCTATGAGTCAAATGGATTTTAAGAGAAGCAAGAGAAGAAAAGGATGGAAGAGAGAATGATGGATAACTAGAAGAGGGGAAATAAGGATTGTCACATATTTGATAACTGTGGAAAGAATAACATTTTTAAATGATTTATGGGAATGAGAGTTTGTTATATGTGTCGAGAAAAAAGTCACCAACTATGTGATATCAAGGGTAAAAAAAGGTTTCAAATGTACAATGCTTCATTTGCAAGGAGTTAGGATACATCGAGAATCAATGTCCTAATCATCAGAGTATCCAAGAAAAGATGTTATTGGATAATAATCATGTTATTATACTACCATATATGATGAAGAATGATTAGATTTCTAATGTGGTTATTAATGTATTGTGTCATTTGAGAGTTGTATTAATTATGTACATGATATAATAATTATAGAGTATATAAGGTTTGTAATACAGTAATATTTCATGAAGGGCTTGATATTGTGTGGAACCAAGAAAAGTGACTCAATAGCAGGTTAATTTTTTTGGGAAGAATATGGTGGAGAGAAACATAAACCATAATATGGTTTTGATACTGAGGATGTGATTTTGGAATAATATATTATTTGTTAGGATTAATTATATTGGATATTATGGACTACCTTAAAACTGATTAATGATTTGTATATTCCATCATTGACGGACTTTACCACATTTTCTGATAGAAGGAGTATATCTAGTATTCTATATGGAATAAGGTAGAATGAATGCAATCAATATGTTTTTATGGAAATTTAGGGTGTTACAATGTTTTAAAATAATACATGATGATCCTTTTTACATGTTATTACATGGCAAGAAAGATATTCAATGTGTTTAACATCATTATAAATTTTGGGCTGGGATTTTTGACAGAACTATTTTGGATAATTATAATGGTTGTAATCGATTAAGTTTGGCATTGGATACTATTGTTATGGTTTAATCATTTCTTGAGATTATTTTTGGATTGTCATCAAAAAGAAAACTTGCAGGACGGGCGACAACCTATCATGTCCGGTATGTCCGTGAGACATGTACCCGCAACCGAAGGGTGACCATTGTGAATCACCTACCACTGTCCCACATGATGTCTTAGATTGTATAATGTAGTTTTTTTAAAGGTCTGGCAGATGAATTATAAATTCATTTTTTGGAACCCTGTATGATTAATATAAATATAATATTTTTATGTTCTATTATCTTTTAGTGTGAATTCTAATGACCTGGATTTGATGTGGATTTTTTTTAAAATACATGTGAATTTTACGAGTCCGCTATTTCTGACGGCGCTGGATTCTGAGGCCTAGTGTGCCCAGAATAAATTTATGAATTTTTGTTTGGGTATGTTTAGTAAACATACTAGTGGGTTTTTATAACATCTGAACCAGTGCTCGGAATCGAATTCTGAGGGCATTGTTGAAGTCGTAGCGTCAGTGATTGCTTAGTAAGACCAATAATGCAGTTGTATTTTGAGGAGAATATAAGTTAGTTTTGGGGGTTTTTTAAAATTAAATTAAATATAAATATGGTGTTCACCTTATTTTTATTTTATGGTGGTTAAAACCTCCATGTGGGGGATAGTGGTGGGTGCCACCCGCATATAACCTTCCTTGGGAGGATTTTTTAAGTGGGACCACATGAGTTTTTTAACTATTCTAACTCCCCATTAATTTTGGAACACCTCTTACCCCCCATTTATGTCGGTTAAACTCTCCATCTTCCCCAATTAAATTATTGTGCCAACTCCCTCACAATTAATTAATTAATCTCACTCAATTAATTAATTAGGTACCTTTTGAATTATTTTTAATTCTTTCCAACCATTAAAAATAATAGCATGTCTATTATTTTTGGTGTTGGCATAATCTTTGGGTGGAGCATGAGAGATGGTTTGGAGATTTGGGAGAACTTCATCCTTCAAAGAAGTATGAGAAGAATGCTCCTTCCACTGAATAACGACGAGAACCGTCATCTCCCTATTCAATTGGAGAATGTTGAGGAAACACCTACAACCACGAATAACATCGATTCCATCCTCAGCTTCATCTTTTCCCATGACAAAGAAATGGCGACACCTTTTCCCGCGACTTCATTAACAAACATTCGTCAAGCATGGTAGGGGGATTTTTCTTGTTTTCTTCCAGTTCAACATCGATAATATTTTCGTATTTGTTATGTCGAATGATATAATCATAACATGGGGGATTCAGAATGTAAAAACACAGCCAAAATTCCACCTTCAATTGAACGTGTTTGTTGACGACGGAGGAGCGAACTGAGGAGAACAACATCGGCTGGCGACGAGCCGGTCGCGAAAGAAACTGGCGGTGCAAGGGCCGCCGTGATGCCTAGAGGGCGCAACAACGCCTCACTACAAGGAGGAGAGTCGCGACCATGTAGGTCCGCAGTTGAGGCATGTAGCACTGTCGCACCGCACGGAAGGCAGAAGGAGGTCGCGGTAGAGGGGCGTGGTGCGAACACGTCACGACGGTGGTGTAGGACCGTGGCCAAGGAGGGACGTGGTTGGAGAGCAGGGGCACGGCGCCACCGCACCGTGCTAGAGAAGACCTGCGGCCTATGGCTACGGTGGATAAAAGATGATGGCCAGCTGAGTCGGCTACCATTGTGCACTGTAGGTGCCCCGGGGCAGGTGCCTCGTGCCGGCCATTTCGGACAAAGGGGGGCACAACACCCCCCTCCCATGCATGGCCAGCCATGCCACAAGGTCCCGCCAGCCAGGCCGCTCAGGCTACCCAGCTAGGCCATGAAGGTCGGCTGGCCAGGCCATGCAGGCTGGCCAGCCGGGCCACATGGTCTGCCAGCCGGACAGGCCCCACGGGCCGCCGGGTCGGGCCACCCCTTCGGGTCGAGCCACTTTCGGGTCGGGCCGCCCCCACAGGTCTGGTCGTACATTCAGGCTGGGCCATACCTTCAGGCTGGGGCGTACCTTCGGGCTGGGCCATCCCTTCGGGTCGGGTCAGATTCATGGACCGGGTCGAGTCGGTCCGACTGGGTCGGACTGGACCTGAACCCATCATACTCGTTTAAAACTTTTCTCCCATATCTCGGGCTATGGGCATCCGTTTGACGAACCGTCAGCAGTGACATTAATCATAGAACGAAGCCGTACCTTGGAGAATACTCCACGGTAGATCAGTTTATAGTTGAGATATGGTGAGGTTGG
Organism: Viscum album; assembly: GCA_963277665.1. Classification (NCBI taxonomy): domain Eukaryota; kingdom Viridiplantae; phylum Streptophyta; class Magnoliopsida; order Santalales; family Viscaceae; genus Viscum; species Viscum album. The sequence goes on from OY728131.1 coordinate 1,129,530,238, forward strand.
TTCGTACAAGAAACCAACCTGGCCCCCAGGACTAAAAGTCTAAAAACTCACAGACCGGGTGTCCGATTGACGCATCATCTATTGTGTCAGGACCCCAATGATGTGGCGGTCCTTTGAGATAATTCCACGTGAGACCTCATGAATCTTGGTGTATCGACCAGTAGCTCATGGAGCGGATCCTCCCAGAGATGAGAAGACATAGTGTGGAGACCTAGTAGCTGACAGACCTCACGACTGCTTGACTGATTTGACTCGGAGTGATTCGACTAGCCCAATGGGGAGCGTCGGATATTGTGCAGCAGACCCATGGCAGATGGAGCACCGTGTAGTTTGCAGCAGACATGCGGTACATGACCAGAGGAGTACCTCAGTAATCTATTAGGGGGAGCGCCCGGTATTTGGCGGCATACCCACTGTGGACGGAGCTCCTGGTAGTTGGCAGCAGACCCACGATACTGGACAGGAAGAGTACCTCAGCATTCCATGGTTAGTGAGAAGCGCCTCGGTGTCGTGACTGGCCCATTATACTCGATAGAGGAGAAGTTCTCCAGCAGTTGTGGTTTTAATAATGAAAATCTTGGTTTGATCTGATTCAATTCCCTTTGTGTTTTTTTCATGATTGAGATGGGTTACTTGATAACTTAGTTATATTTATGGGCATATACCTGAGTAATGGTTATCCGTTGATTTTATACATTGTGGTTTATCTTTTTTGGATTTTGTGGGAACTTGAGGGTCTCGGGGTCCCTACTGAGTATCATTATAATAACCCCTACATAGGAAATGATGACACTTTGTTGTGTTGGATGCAGACATCAGACATCATTGATGGAGGCAGAGTGTACGAGGACTGGACGGTACCTGGCGGTGGACCTCACGATGAGTCAGTACCCGGATGAGACAGATGGATGTGGAGTGATGAGGATGCTATCTATACATACCATTAAGGTAGGATCCACGGTGGATGATCTATTAGCTTCTAGACACCTTCCTACTTTTTTTATTTTAGTTGTACCTATTTTTTTTCCTTTTACTTTACTGTTTGGCCTGTTTATCTGGCCCCTTTTACTTTCCAGCACATCTTTTGTATACAATTTCTACTTAGTTTTTTTCTTCCAGTTGTGTACTCTATTGTGTGTATTTACTTTTATAACGGCAATACCTTCCCATGTTAGGGATTTACGCCTTTGGTGCTAGTCTCTAGTCCTTGGCCTATTGAAGGTGGGCTGGGGTTAGTCACGACATAGGCCTCGAGGAAGGGTCGTGACATGAATGGTGAGTTTGTGGTAGAAATTACTTAAAGGATTGAAATCTACATGTCAAGTATATTTTTATCTCTTATTCTATGAGGAAATTCATTCCTAAAATTTAGGTAAGTGATCTTATAAAAAATGTGATATCCTAATACCTTCTGTTTTGTTGAACCAGTGATATTGTAAATCATCATAGATTGAAGGCTTTGAGCCCCTCAAATATAGAGTTGCTAGTAATAAATGAACTCAATCACTCCCTATAAATATTTACGTTTTCCTCTAATTATGTGTCTCTAATTTTCAACAATGTTCTCTTAATCGAGATCATAATTTTGTGGTGTCTTTTTCATTTCATGTTCCCTCTTATTAAGAAAATATTTTATTAACCCAATTTCAGATGTGGGTTTTCCCCAATGGAATTTTTCTATTTTTAACATTTTATTTTTGAAGAATAATTTCAAATTGTGTGGATGCAATTTATTGATCGAGGGGAAAAGGTAACACCTTATGATTTTATAGTTTGTTATCTCTTCAAAGTATTTCAATAACATGAGCTACATGCAACACCGAGTTCGAGCACACCACGACTAACCAAACTGGCCATTCAAAAAAGAGGTTATGAATTTTGTCAAACAAATTTTAAATTATATATATCCCATTTAATTTTAACATTCCTATTTTTTGTTTCATAGTCATTATATTAGTAAAAATCAATTATTAAGATTAAAGAGGTATTTTCCAAAAAATGTGGGTTTTCGCCTTTTAATGGAAATACCTTTTTAAATACAATCTTTGACACATTTATATATTAAATTTATAGAAAATTAATTATCTTTTATAATTGGGACATAAATATTTAGTTTGGATCAATTTTTGGTACTTTTTTGATAACATTCATATTTTGAAGAATAGTGAAAAAATAATTAATATTAATAACAAAAAACTTTTTAATCGAAAACATTTATAGTATTAAATTATACATTAGAGTGGTTTTAAAAAATCTTTAGACTATATTTTTTTCATTAAATATAATTTAGTATAATGGATGTAATTTCACATTTAAACTGGATATAAACAAGTGTCAATCTTTTGATAGTTATTATTTCTTAAAAAATGATATCAATTTTAACAACGGGAATAAATTTTAAATTAATTTATGCCCCTTATATATTTCTAATTTTGAAAAATTGTTTCAATATTCTGAATCAGGAGGTCCAAATTATATAAATAGATAACTTTTATTTTATGTCACTATAAATATTGACTTCTGTAAATATATTATTTACCATGGTTAAAGGGTAAATCCGGTTAATTATGGTGTAAAGTAATATTATTATAATATTAAATTTCCCTAAAATGTGTCCTATTAATATTAGTTGATACATGTACGACCATGGGTATCCTGGGTGAGATTGATTGCCCCCATGGATCCACATGAGAGTGATAATGACACATTATATTAATTAATTTGGAGTAAAGATAAAAATGAAAAAAACATATATCTTTTCGTCAATCAATTTTTATATCGGGTTATATAAGTTAACATTTTGACAATAAATACTCATTATAAATCTAAAACGATTTCTTACATGAAAATGTTTTATTTATTATTTTTATACATTAAATAATTTAATTTATTTATGACACAATGATTATGTATTGATTACCTTATTAATGAAAGAATCAAATAAATGGAATTGTAAATATTAAAATAAATATAATTTAAAAGGTGTGATGCTATCCACGAATTTTCTATGTGATATATTACATTTTTTGGATGGATTCAATGTATTTTATTTGAAGTAATCATGTTTTGATGACTTTCAAAAAAACCAAATACTAAATAGTTTCAAAATTGACAAAAATTAGTTTTTAAAACAAATATTATATTATTAAATAATAAAATAGTACTACAAATCAATATATCCACCAAAGATCATATATAATGAATGTTATATCATTAATGAAAATCTTTATGTTCTCTTTGGATTTTATAGTGTGTTTATAAACCAATTATTATAATAATAAAAGAATACATATTAAAAGATAAAATATTTAACTAAAAGTTAAATTTTAATGATAATGTTAATATGGTGCCCAAACATCCTTAAAACCTATTGTATTAGAGTATTTTGACCCACCCCTTCCATATTCTAGAAATAAATTATTTTAGAGCCATTAGAAAGAGAAAATAATTTTATTATAAAATAATATTTCAATATTTTCCTAAGGTGCCCCTCACATCTCTTATAAAAGGGAACTTACCCTTATCTCAAAATCACCCCTCCAAAGCCATTTGGATCATCCAAACCCTACCCAAATATCCTCCCAATTTTCCTCAATTAAACCTAGATGCCTTAGTTTTATCATAAATTCAACCTAAGGATCCAATTTGATCAAATCAAAAGGATGAACGTGAAGAAGAGTTAAATATTTCATCTCCTCTTTGAAGTTATTTTTCCTCTTGCACATCCTATTTCATTGTTGTTTCCACTATAAAATAATAACTAAATAATCTCTTATATACTATGATGTTATTATAAAAATGGTACAACCATATTAGTTAATTTTGTTTTATCATATTAAGGACAAAGTCACCATACGTGCGTAAGTACAGCTTACCGTCTCCACGTTGGGGTTTAATTTGTTATTCAAACACTTCGTTATTTGGATTGGTATAATAATGAGTGTAAGAGATGTAAATAAAAAATATAACATGTTAATGATGCTGTATATATGATATAACATTCAAATTCATAAGATTTCACCATCAATATAATGATATTGTCGTTCATGCTTACGTACAGATTACCGTCTCCGCGACGCGATGCGATTCAGTCGCACGTTCACCATGCAACGATGATTATAAAAATATATATTATTAATAAGTATGTAATATATGAAATAATAATTCTAAGGGATATATATATATATATATATATTTACTTACATTTATCTTTATTCACCTACTTTCATTCAATACGATTTGGAAAGAGAAATAACATTTATACGTACGTAGGACCTACCGTCTCCATAAATGGTGCCTTCCATTTCATATATATAACTATTGTAAATATTTATATTCGAAATATATATGATATATAATTCATATTTTATATTTTTGATGTATTTAAATCATGATCTAAATGATATGATCAAGAATAACAAATTAAAACACATACGATAAAGAAATCAATTATTACCCAAAATGTTAAATTAACATGGAAAACATTAATAAAAGTGTAGAATAATGTCATAGATGAATAATGTATGATATAATAATTATGAATATTGTTCGTGTATATTTTAAGAACATACTATGGTCATTATATAGGAGGTTAAATGTACCCTCGACCAAAGGAATATGTATGTTTAGGGTTAATTTCACAATCTCTTTATTATCTAAGGTTGTTTATATGTAATTATCTAATAGGACCTATTTATCATCCACATCCATGCTTCATAAAAATATATTTCAAAACATTTTTTTACTATTTATTATACTGTTGTTTAATTTCATTTATACCCATGTTTGAATTTTTATAAAATGGTTTGAAATAGATATTTCCATCTTTTTCCAAACAAGGTACTTTGTAACCTTTCTAACAAATTTTGGTAAGGATGTTTGTAAAACTTATATGATAGGTTTGGTTAATCTCTGATGTTATATCACCTTTGAAGCTTCCCTTATATTCCTATAATAATATTCTCAAAATAAATGTTTTCTTTTTTAAATTATGTGACTCTTAAATGATTTAAATATCAAATGAGATATTTATCTCAAATAATTATGATTCCGACTATGTGAATAGACTTTGATAAAATTTATGCTTGTTTGAAGAGTATTTATTATGATACAAATCTTCCATATTAGATTTATGATTTTGAGATATGTTTTACGATGGATGTGTTGTTTTAATACCATTCTAGGTTTATGGTGAAATTATTGACATTTCGTATTCTAGTTTTACTACATATGTTTATGTTATGCTTTATCCATTTCATATGTGGAATGTATTGGAGTTAGTAAGTGACGGGTGGAGCCCGCTATGTCTCCTCGGTGCATAATTTGGTCTCATGATACAATTATAAGGGTAATTGTCCAAGGCCTATCCCAATTTGATATATGGTTTTAGCCATGGCCTTAATCATTTTTAGATATCTTGGATGAGGCCTTGACAAAATGTTTCAGAATTTCTGATGTTATACATTCCCTCATTATGAAAATAATATGAATGGTTCATGTGGTTATTTGACTAGTAGAATACCCATATCTATGTTTTATTATGGAATTATTTACACATCTCATATTTTTCCTATAAAGTGTTCATGTTTATTATTTTTAAAGGCATGTGTTTTCAATTATTCATCATAACTATTGTTTATGTTATCTTCTGCTTAATTTTTTAGCCGTACTGAGCATTAGAGGCAACCGCTTTTTTATGTTTTATTTTCCCAGTATTTACAAGAAGTGAATTATGAATGATATGTAGGGTTAAGCTAAAAGGGAATAATTGCATTCTCAATGAACTATCTATGATTTATTTCCAAGGCTACTAAACTGATCTGTCTTTTAGGACATGATTTACATTTATCATGCCAATTCTATGTAATAAAGAAAAGACTTTGTGTAACTGGGTTTAGAGTGTTATATACAGGGAGGGGTTCTTGAGGTCTTGTGACCAACCAGGTCATTAAATCATTCTTTGGTACCTGGGCTGGGACGTTACAAAGAGTTATCTGATAGCTACTTTTCATTTCTTTTCATGTGTATATCAATGATGAAAGTCAGAGGGGAAACTAGAAAGAGTCTAGACATGGTTAGGTGCCTGTTTAGGGAAGTATCAAACCCATTTATGGAGGATACCTCATGTATAATTTCTGGGTGTGTTGTTATTGGAATTTTCTATTATAGATAAATGATATTTCATATTGGGTGATACCATTTTTTGTGATGTAATTATTTTTTCCATAATTTCTTGATATTTGAAACATGGGATACTATAGAATGAGGGTTGAATTTTCATGCATAATTTTAGGCACATAGGATTATTTTTTTACATTCCTTATTTTAGGAACACAATGGATTAAGGGTTTGGGTATGTTGTTGAAGTTCAACTATTTAATCATTCTTGTGAAATTGAAATGAGAATGTTTGTAATGGGAAATTGATATGGTAAATAGACTCAAGATGAAAATAATTTTTTGTCTAATAATAAAAATAAAAAAGAGTTATATTTTACATTAATTCCAGGACCTAGATGTATGATTGTTAAATTTGTATTATCATCATGTTTAACACCATGTGGAGGGGTTTTTGAAAATCAATTTTTTTTTCCTTGATGTGTTTTCCTGTTATGTAAACATGATAAAGTGGTGTTAGGATTCCAATTTGTTTTTTAATTATAGAGACATTCCCCCATGAAGTCACTAATTGGGAGAATAGTGAGGGGATATGGATATATATGATCAACTAGTAGGGGATCCTTTTGTATTGATAGTTCCTACTGAAGTAGGGGAGCCTATTTGAGAGTTCTTTGATCACATCATGAAATTATTGGGATGATACTGAGAGTGGGTTATGAGGAATATGTCTAATCTCATGTTGGAATTTCATTTGTACAAACCACTAAGTTTAACAGGATATAGTGGGCATGAGGAAATAGAGTTCAGGATTTATTTAATTGAGACTATAATAGAATATTTGAATAATCCAACAGGATGGAGGGTCATGATGTCGCCTTATATTCTATGAGGATCAGTGACGTACTTGTTGGAAGTTCATGATCATAATGGACATGATGATAGAATATTATGGAATGAATTCAGGGATATGTTAAAGGAGAGCTTCAATCTCAAATGACGATGATTAATAGTGTCACGAACTGTCCCCCAGGGCTCGTTCCTTGACTAACCCCAAGCCCACAATCCATTGGCCAAGGTCTGGCGACTAGCACCAAATGAGTATTCCCTAAAACGGATAAGGAATTTCCTTTATAACCTATAAGCACATGTAACCAAGCACACAACAAGATAGGAACAAAAATAAACAGAACATTAAATAGAGTGGGTGATGTAAGTAAAAGTTATCAAAATGTAACCCCAACTGGAATGTACAAGTACAACTATGATACAATACAACTGAAGAAAAAGGAGAGACAACTATTAGATCGTCCTCCGAGCTTCCTACCTGAATGGTAGGTACAGATCGCCTCTACATCACTCCACGTCCACCCTTCTTCTCTGCGTACCAACATTCCATATGGTCCACATCAAGGTACTGTCCAGTTATGGTACTCTTAGCCTCAGTCATTGTTGTCCGTCATCAGCATCCAACACAACAAGGTGCAGGCATAGCTTGTGAAGCAGTTAGTAAAACGATACTCAGTAGGGACCCCGAGAACCTCTAGGTCTCACAAAATCCGACAAGGATAAAACAAAATGTATGAAATCAATATACAACCTTACTTAGGTATATTCCTATACATATACCTATTTTATCTTGTTATTTATCTCAACCGTGAGGAAAACAATGAATTTACATCTTATATCACACCGAGATTTATTCTCGGGGTGGTGTTAAGTAACATTATCTATCATAACGTCTAACATCTCAGATGAAAATGAACTCCTACTCTATCAAGTACAATGGGCCAACCGGGTCACACAGAGGCTCTTCTTACTAACCTTGGACTATTGATTTACTCCACCTATCGAGTACCATGGGTCTGCCGCATCACACAAAGGTCTCCTCACCATGGGTCTGCCGCATCACACAGAGGCACTCCCCCTCATTCACTACTGAGGTACCCTATCTGTCAAGTAACGTTGGTTTATGGCATCACCAAGGTTCTCCCCACTACATGTCTACCACATCACCAAGGCTCTCCCCACTAGGCCAGTCTAGTCACTCTGAGTTGAAATAGTCACCAGTCTTCAAGTCTCAGCCACCCACTTGGTTCTAGAACTATCATCTCTACTCTCTAAGAGGATCTTCCCAACAAGCTACTGGTCGATACTCCAACTAACACGAAGTCCCACGAAGAAGTTTCTCAAAGGACTGTCACATCACATGGGTCATAATGTAATAGACGACATGTTAATTGGATGTCTGGTCTATGAGTTATTAGCTTCTTAGTCCCAGGGGGCCTGTTGTATTCATGCTTGATCCAACCTGAACATTCCCCATCCTAATCCAAAACACAATGGGGGTATCAATCAAAGTGGATATCATGCTCCATGATTTCTAGCGCCGCTGACGGTTCATCAAATAGAAGTCTGGTGCCAATGTTATGGCCAAAAGAAAGTAACTGGGTTGTACTGGGCCCGAGTCCAGTCCGCCCCGGCCCAACCCATTTAGTCTGGCCTAGCCCACGAGGGTCGCAAGGGTGTTGTGAGGGTGGCTCAGCCAAGGGGTACCACGAAGTAATGGACTGGCCACAAGGTACCATGAGGGCGCAGATCGGCTACGGGGACAGTGAGGGCGCAGACATGCCACAGGTACTGCGAGGGCACAAACCGGTAGTGGGGTACAGAACAGCCACGGGGGCGCGGATCGGTCGCAGGGGCATGGACTGGCCGCAAGGGTGGCGAACCAACTGCGAGGGAGAATACCGGCGGCGGTGATAGATGGCAGATCCTCGAGTGGTGGAGCAGCATGGCGTGGAGGTCGCGTGGCGGTGGAGGCCACGTGGCGGTGTCGTTGCACCCTCGACTTCATTGCGTTCAACTCCACAAATCATCACAATATTTGCAGTGGGGTCGGGTCAGGATTGTTTTGCCCGTATCCTCCATGTTAGGTTGGTAGAAAATGTCTCAACATAAATAAGAATGAAGAATGTCAAACCCTCCAGTAATGATTGTTCTTTACCCACAAAATAATTCATCACCATTCTTTCTTTAAAAAAAGGAAGAACATGGTAATATAATCACCCAAAATTAAACCCCTACCTCATATTTTTCATTGACGTTGGTAGGAGAAGGACGTACAGACATTGATTTATCATAGATGAAGACATCCCACTTTAGAAAAATCCCCAAGAAAGAAGGTCAATGTCAACGTCTGTGTTCTTCATTGGCGGAGCATTCTTCGTCGAATAAAGTGTTCTTCATTAGAGAGATTTCTCTCAATATTTCCCCAATCCCAATTCCACCTAATTTTTAATGTAGCCAAAATGTGGTATGTTTTTCCCAATTTAATTTTTGGCACACTTTAAAATTTTGTTTAATTAATCACATATGTTGGCATAATTAAGTATGGTGCATTGGCTTAACTAATGTGGAGAAACTGAAGAGGCTCCTCCACCTGAAAGAGTGAGTTGCAATGTCTCTTTCTCATTATGAGGTTCAAGTGTTCCCTAACTCTTTAATAAAACTAGTTAGTTTTGGGATCTAGTGGTCCCCACCCCATAATATCCACAATAGGGTGGTTACAAAAAATATTTTTTTTTTAACAATTTCATTTTTATCTTCCCATAAGAATCGCAAAACCTATCGTTCACCCTCAACCTACTATGGTCGAGGTTAAGTTCTCCTTAAGTGAATACTGGCACTTCGAGTTCAACGGTGCCCTTAGATTTCGATTCTGAGGATCAGTTCCAAAGTTAGAAAAACATGCTCGAACGTTTACAAAACAAACCCGAAAATAAATTCAGAAATTCATTTTGAGCTCTCTGGTCCTCAGAATCATGTGCCAATAATTTTCGTAGACTCCGAAAATTACCATTTAAATAAAAAAATTCAAAAAAATATTGGGTGTTTACATTCTCCCCATCTCAGGGCTTTACGTCCCCGTATACCACAACTCATTACTAGGTAAAGAAGTGGGGGTACTGAGCACACATCTGAGCCTCCAACTCTCATGGGATCTCTTGGAGGTTCCTATGCTGCCCGCGAATGTGCACCAGAGGTACCGACTGTCCATGAAGGACCCGATCCTGTCGATCCTTAGTATCTATTCGAACCTGTAGAGACCCGAGGCCTGACGTACATGGACATTACATTACTTTTGCGGAATACTTAGTACATAACAAAAACACACACACAAGGATCGTAATAGTTTAGTGTCTTTGGAAACTCGGAACGTAATCTTCTAATCGTGGTGAAAGATCTTCGGCATCTCCCATATAAATCTTCCTTTTTTTACCTAAAACCATTCTTTATATCCTGGGGAAAAGAAAACATAAAAGGGTGAGCTAAAATGCTCAGTAAGGGTAAACAAAAGAAAAATCAATCACATCATATTCATAAGAACATAACTTTTGGAAATCATAACCTGCAAAAGAGAGCAAAATTTCATATCATGGGATAAATCATAGTAGTGAAATGAAATCCCAATCGGCATAACTTAAAACATGAAACTTTGTGGCATACACACATAATCATAGAAAATCATTTCTTTTTAGTCAAGACTCATTGCCAAGACTATCTTAGTGGACAAAGTCCCTTTCTGAATCGAGTAACCCTCGTTTCAGTCCTGTTTCACTGTACCGGTATAACCTACCGTTCCAGCCCTGTCTATCTCATGAGATATAAAATCTTTACCCAATGCATTGGAGGGAGATATAGGTCCCACCCATCTTATAATGAATCCTTTCTTATGTGTGCCACATAATCATAAATCATACATCATCGCATAACACATGTAACAGAAATGAGATTCTTGAAACATCATGACATCATAAATCAATTCATATAAGATAAAGGAATTCATAAAAATAATTCCATCACAACATGATCAACTCAATGTAATAATAGGGATAAAAACAGAACCCTTTTATTATCTTAGATGGAAAATAATTTTGATAAAATACTTGAAATTCATTCTTGAGGAAAATATCCTTTCTTCTTCAAAAACATTTTTTCCTTTCATACCATGTCATACAACTTTAAAATAAAAGAAGTTGATTAAAAATAAACTTGAAAACTTGTAAAGGAAGTTTCTTGGAAATAATGTTTTAAAAATCCATTCATGTCGTATAAGTTAAAAAAAACATTCTTCGTACTTTTGTCGGAAAAGTCAAAAAGTACCTCGTACGGAAAAACGACAAAAGATTCCTTTTATATTCTTTACTAAAAACTCACCGAAGGGTAAAATTGGATTTAAACTATTTCAAGCTGATGGAAACAATATTACATATTGAGGGAACATGGATGTGGATGATAAAATACACCCCAGTAAATACTTACGAATGAACAATCTCGGATAAAAATTAGATTGTGATATTTCCCTTACCTTAGGTCCGAATTGCTATGGATGTGTCCGAACCTCCTGTATAATGATTTACATAATGTTATTGACTTATTACAGAATCATATTCATTGTTATGATATCATATATGGTTCTCTTATGGCTTTATATTACCCGGTCTTTTGTAAATTCATGTTAAAGTAGCATTTTGGGTAAAATCGTCTTATTTGTCGTTCGTGTTTTTAACTTGTAATTATTAATATGATTACTTGGATCATGATTACTTATATCCAGAATGTAAAACATGATTTATATATAATATATATTCATAATTATATATTGATAATGAAATTCACCGTTCATGGAGACGGTAGCCCGTACGTACGCATGAACGCTGTTTTCGTTTCCTTATTGAATTGAATGGAATTAGATGAAATACATATAAATATACATAAATATAGTATCATTATTATGTCATATATTTCATTAGTACTTATTATATATGCTTTATAATCATTCATGAATTGTTAATGTGTAGAATGAATCTCATCGCGTCGTGGAGACGGTAGTCCGTACGTACGCACGAGCGATGATATCGTTCCCACGGTCGTGGAATTATGTTAAAGTGTATGCATATTATTTCAGTATCAATATAACTTTATAATAATCATATATAGTTACTCATTACACCATTATACCCATCCTATTAAGGTGGTGACGAAAAATAGATTACACCACGGCGTGGAGACGATATTCCGTACGTACGCACGCGCGGTGATTTCATTTTTCCGTAGGATGGATAGAAGGTGAATCAGGGTTGTTTCATATTTATAATAACATATCAGTATGTAAGTAATACTTATGTTATTACTTTGTCATGAAACAACTAAAGAAGAAGAAGTTTAAGAAGAAAGAAATTGAAAAGATCGGTAATGGATATTACCTCTTCTTTGGAACGCCTCTTTGAATCCACCACTTAGGGAACTAAGATTGGTCTTTGAAGAAGACCAGGACCTATAGGATTATTCTAGGGAATTGGAGAAGGGATTTTGGCCGGGGTTGGCCGAGCTTGAGTGCTCAAATTGGTGTGAGTAGGAGGAAGAGGATGTGCCCTTTTATAAGGGAGGAGAGGGGCACCTTAGGAAAATCTCAAAATATTATTTTATATTAAAGTCAAAATCGGTTTATAATGGTTCCAAAGGGTATTATTTTGAAGATAAAGTGGGGAAGGGTCGAAATCCTATCAACCAATAGGATTTAGACAAGTTTAGGGTATTATTTTAACCTTATCAATTAGATTTAACTCTAAGTTAAATAATTTAACTTTTACCATGTCTTTTTGTTTTCTTTCACTATATGGTTAATAAACATACTATAACATGCCAAACGAACCCCAACTTTTTTATTATTAATATATATATCCTTATCTAAGTCATTTGGCCGAACCTTAAATTTTTAGGAATAAAATAACAATTAATAATATAATATTTGATTTAAAAACTATTTTGTGTCGATTTTGACACTATTTGATATATGATTTTTGTGAAAGTCATAACAGAATTATATGTTCGAACCAAGTTGATTAAATCAACACTAATATATCATAGTAACCAAGAAAATTAATGGAATTCATAAAAAGTCTTAAAATACATTTATTTGGGTATTTATATTATCAATTATATCAATATTTCATTAATAAGATAATTACTGCATCATCTTTGTGTCATAAATAAATTAAATTATTTGATTTCTAAAAATTACAAATAAAATACCATCATGTAGGAAATCGTTTTAGCTTTCTAATGAATAATTACAATCGAATTTATCTTATGTATAACCCCATATTAAAAATTATTTACTTATTAAACTTTGATTTTAACTATTTTAACCCTTCTTTAAATAAATTAATAATAAATGTCCTAATCTAATCCAAGTGTGCCTAAATGGTCATATTTTATTCCTAAGTTTGTTTTTGGTCGAATTACACTTGTCCAATAGAATTAGGACATGTGTTAGGGTAATATTAATATCATATTTACCCTTAGTTACCCTATTTACTATTAACCGCGGTAAAAAAAGTAAAAAGTTACTATTCACCAAAAAATTATTTTCATCTCATTGAACCACATTTTAGTCCTCGATATTAACAGTGTCTCTCGGATTTTCGAAATTTCATTCACAGAAGCGGTAAAATTAAGTTTTATGCAAAATTCCGTTTTTAACCTACCACTTAGTGGTTTCACTATTCATCAAAAATTGAAAGTTTTCAGAAAAATGCGAAAATTTCATCCTAAGCTATATTTCATATTCCGAATTCAAAAATGAAGTCTATTTTACCAAATTCATAACATAGAAGTTGCATTAATTAATTTTATAATTAAATCCCGCTGTTAAATCAAATAGCGTGTTTTTTTAAGAAACAAAATCTATCAAAAGATTGACACTTGATTATGTCTGGTTTAAATGTGAAATTACAACCAATGACCAACATTGTATTAAATTGTAAAAATATATTCTAAATATACTTTAAAACCACTCAAATTAATAATTTATCACTATTAATTATTTCAATTAAAAAAGTTGTTTTTAATTATAATTTAGTAATTTTCACTATTCATTAGAATATGAAAGTTATCCGAAAAGTACCAAAATTTCACCTTAGGCTAAATTCGATACTCCGAATCCAAAAATGAAGTCCATTTTGAGAGCTAAAATTTCTAAAATTTAAAAAGTGGTTATTACTATTCATAACAGCTAGATTTAATAATATTTTAATAGCATATCGTTGTTTCGTGAAACTCAGTATTGCGTACTACACACGCTATCGAGGAATGTTGTGATTACGTGTAATGCAAGGCAAGTCAAAGATGCGTATTGTGTAAGCTCCATTTTGTGTAGCGTACAACACAAGACATTAATAAAATTAAAAAGAATATTTTTTATAAAATCTCGGGTTGTTACATTCTACCCCCCTTAAAATGAATTTCGCCCTCGAAATTCGTCGGGGTTATAAATGGTTTACTATTCAAAAGTTTCTTTAATAGAAACCCACATCGTAAAAAGGAATATCAAAACCAATCTTTAAAAACAAAAGTATGAAACGTAACGGTTACCCAAATAAACTAATCACTGGGTTTCCACATAGGTGAAAATATGGGTATGGAAGAGAAATCTAACCATCATGTTCTAATAGAGAGTGGTAGAGAACATGGCTATGGAAAAGCCAGCAATCAAAAAGTCATAAATTTGTGACGATCTAAGGTACCATCTGATTCATCAGGTATAAGATCACTAGGACAACATTTTTGGTTTTCAAGATCATTTCCCTAAAGTTGAAAATTTGAATTAGAATAAATACTTACTTTATTTTGGTACAATCTCACTGTTGTTCCTGCCATGAACAATTTTCACTTCATCTCTTAAATAAATGAAGTTGAATTTGTTATTCGTGAAGTGTTAGCAGATCATGTGATAGAATGACGGGTCATTCCATCTGTCTCAAACAAAAGGTAAGAAAAAGTTATTAAATATACATAGGTCATTCTATAGTGAGATTAATCATTTATGGTTCCTAAAATTGACTTATACTTCATATATCATACTTCTTAATATAATAAAACTAGTTTCTACTAAACAGGGACTTCCTGCAGGCCAGTGGAAGGTGATAAAGGCCGGTCGCACTTCGGTTGTGGGTTCGATTCCCGCAGCCTTGTCCGACGCGATGGGATGTCGCCCGTCCTGTAGGTTGTCCTTTTTCTAAAACTACATTACTATAACATCACATAAATAATATCGAAAAACAAACAATACTAACTTATGTCCAACATAATTCATTCCAATCATTAGGCTTATCCATAATACTACAGTCCACTCTCATAACAAAGTGAAAACAATTACCAGATATTTAATACCATCGTTGATCCCCATATATCATAAGATATGTTTTGTTGGTCACATTCCAAACATTCAAAGTCCTTAATCATGTATTCTATTGAATAACTTAGTGAAAACATGAATTCAGTTAAAAGTTAACACCTTCCACATACCAAAATCCTCAAAATTATATATACTCAAACCATGATATCACTTAGTCCTTATATCAATCATGAGCTCATGAATACAATCAAACATCTCATTGTCTTCTTATCCTTTCATTATGCACTTATCATCTACTTTCCAAAAGTATCTGAATAACCTTTCATGGTTACTGGTACCATTCATCATACACTTAAGGAAAGACAACAGTGTAACAATCCTTTGATGTCTCATTATTCCATGAGATTACTTATACAACATTACACATGATAAACATGTAATCATTCCACTACATTCTTAGACCATTGACCGAGCTTCGACATTTCTTTCATCTCACATATCATTTGTAGTTTCTTCATCATCGTCAACATAAATACTTCCCATACGACCATACTAATTCCCTTCATGAGACTTTCCCTTAGGGCATTGGTTTGCATAATGCCCGTACATTCCACATTTAAAGCATTTAACCATTGTTGATGTCGTAGCAATACCATTATCCTCATCCATGGTGTTAATTGAACCTTTTCCTTTGCACTTACTTGCTTTGTGTCCTTCTTTTCCACACCCAAAGCATCTTCTAGTTCCTTTGAAACATTATCCTTGATGCCTCTTCCCACATGATTTACATAGGGGAAATTGAACTTTCTTTCCTCGATGATCATCATGAAACTCCATCTTTCTCTTATTAGCCGAGTCAGGAAACTTACCAAATTTTACTTTATTGATCATATTATGAGATTGCTGATTCGGCATAATAATGATGTTTGGACTTCCAAATCCCATTTCATTATGAAGAATATCATTCCATTGTCCATTATATCCTCCATTATTGTGAATCATCTTGTCTCCAGCCATTTTCTAAAACCCAAAAAGAATAGTGTGAGAGGCAAAAATCATGCTAGGGAAAACGACATAATAAAGGGGGAGTAACGTCAATATCTAACATCTTAGGTTAAATTCTAAGATCGTTAGCGAAATTCTAGGACTATAACCTACACGTATACTTAACCTTAGAGACATCCCTAGACATACCTTAGAAATATCTCTAGGGATCTCACTAAAGTTCTCGCATCCTAGTTTCCAAAGGTTGACTAAACCTTTCCTCTGATACCAAATGTAGAGACCCGAAGCCTGACGTACATGGACATTACATTACTTTTGCGGAATACTTAATACATAACAAAAACACACACACAAGGATCGTAATAGTTTAGTGTCTTTGGAAACTCGGAACGTAATCTTCTAATCGTGGTGAAAGATCTTCAGCATCTCCCATAAAGATCTTCCTTTTTTTTACCTAAAACCATTCTTTATATCCTGGGGAAAAGAAAACATAAAAGGGTGAGCTCAAATGCTCAGTAAGGGTAAACAAAAGAAAAATCAATCACATCATATTCATAAGAACATAACTTTTGGAAATCATAACCTGCAAAAGAGAGCAAAATTTCATATCATGGGATAAATCATAGTTGTGAAATGAAATCCCAATAGGCATAACTTAAAACATGAAACTTTGTGGAATACACACATAATCATAGAAAATCATTTCTTTTTAGTCAAGACTCATTTCCAAGACTATCTTAGTGGACAAAGTCCCTTTCTGAATCGAGTAACCCTCGTTTCAGTCCCGTTTCACTGAACCGGTATAACCTACCGTTCCAGCCCTGTCTATCTCATGAGATATAAAATCTTTACCCAATGCATTGGAGGGAGATATAGGTCCCACCAATCTTATAATGAATCCTTTCTTATGTGTGCCACATAATCATAAATCATACATCATCGCATAACACATGTAACAGAAATGGGATTCTTGAAACATCATGACATCATAAATCAATTCATATAAGATAAAGGAATTCATAAAAATAATTCCATCACAACATGATCAACTCAATGTAATAATAGGGATAAAAACAGAACCATTTTATTATCTTAGATGGAAAATAATTTTGATAAAATACTTGAAATTCATTCTTGAGGAAAATATCCTTTCTTCTTCAAAAACATTTTTTCCTTTCATACCATGTCATACAACTTTAAAATAAAAGATGTTGATTAAAAATAAACTTGAAAACATGTAAAGGAAGTTTCTTGGAAATAATGTTTTAAAAATCCATTCATGCCGTATAAGTTAAAAAAACATTCTTCGTACTTTTGTCGGAAAAGTCAAAAAGTACCTCGTACGAAAAAACGACAAAAGATTCCTTTTATATTCTTTACTAAAAACTCACCGAAGGGTAAAATTGGATTTAAACTATTTAAAGCTGATGGAAACAATATTACATATTGAGGGAACATGGATGTGGATGATAAAATACACCCCAGTAAATACTTACGAATAAACAATCTCGGATAAAAATGAGATTGTGATATTTCCCTTACCTTAGGTCCGAATTGCTATGGACGTGTCCGAACCTCCTGTATAATGATTTACATAATGTTATTGACTTATTACAGAATCATATTCATTGTTATGATATCATATATGGTTCTCTTATGGCTTTATATTACCCGGTCTTTTGTAAATTCATGTTAAAGTAGCATTTTGGGTAAAATCGTCTTATTTGTCGTTCGTGTTTTTAACTTATAATTATTAATATGATTACTTGGATCATGATTACTTATATCCATAATGTAAAACATGATTTATATATAATATATATTCATAATTATATATTGATAATGAAATTCACCGTTCATGGAGACGGTAGTCCGTACGTACGCATGAACGCTGTTTTCGTTTCCTTATTGAATTGAATGGAATTAGATGAAATACATATAAATATACATAAATACAGAATCATTATTATGTCATATATTTCATTAGTACTTATTATATATGCTTTATAATCATTCATGAATCGTTAATGTGGAGAATGAATCTCATCGCGTCGTGGAGACGGTAGTCCGTACGTACGCACGAGCGATGATATCGTTCCCACGGTCGTGGAATTATGTTAAAGTGTATGCATATTATTTCAGTGTCAATATAACTTTATAATAATCATATATAGTTACTCATTACACCATTATACCCATCCTATTAAGGTGGTGACGAAAAATAGATTACACCACGGCGTGGAGACGGTATTCCGTACGTACGCACGCGCGGTGATTTCATTTTTCCGTAGGATGGATAGAAGGTGAATCAGGGTTGTTTCATATTTATAATAACATATCAGTATGTAATTAATACTTATGTTATTACTTTGTCATGAAACAACTAAAGAAGAAGAAGTTGAAGAAGAAAGAAATTGAAAAGATCGGTAATGGATATTACCTCTTCTTTGGAACGCCTCTTTGAATCCACCACTTAGGGAACTAAGATTGGTCTTTGAAGAAGACCAGGACCTCTAGGATTATTCTAGGGAATTGGAGAAGGGATTTTGGCAGGGGTTGTCCGAGCTTGAGTGCTCAAATTGGTGTGAGGAGGAGGAAGAGGATGTGCCCTTTTATAAGGGAGGAGAGGGGCACCTTAGGAATATCTCAAAATATTATTTTATATTAAAGTCAAAATCGGTTTATAATGGTTCCAAAGGGTCTTATTTTGAAGATAAAGTGGGGAAGGGTCGAAATCCTATCAACCAATAGGATTTAGACAAGTTTAGGGTATTATTTTAACCTTATCAATTAGATTTAACTCTAAGTTAAATAATTTAACTTTTACCATGTCTTTTTGTTTTCTTTCACTATATGGTTAATAAACTTACTATAACATGCCAAACGAACCCCAAATTGTTTATTATTAATATATATATCCTTATCTAAGTCATTTGACCGAACCTTATATTTTTAGGAATAAAATAACAATTAATAATATAATATTTGATTTAAAAACTATTTTGTGTCGATTTTGACACTATTTGATATATGATTTTTGTGAAAGTCATAACAGAATTATATGTTCGAACCAAGTTGGTTAAATCAACACTAATATATCATAGTAACCTATAAATTTAGTGGAATTCATAAAAAGTCTTAAAATACATTTATTTGGGTATTTATATTATCAATTATGTCAATATTTCATTAATAAGATAATTACTGCATCATCATTGTGTCATAAATAAATTAAATTATTTGATTTCTAAAAATTACAAATAAACTACCATCATGTAGGAAATCTTTTTAGCTTTCTAATGAATATTTACAATCGAATTTATCTTATGTATAACCCCATATTAAAAATGATTTACTTATTAAACTTTGATTTTAACTATTTTAACCCTTCTTTAAATAAATTAATAATAAATGTCCTAATCTAATCCAAGTGGGCCTAAATGGTCATATTTTATTCCTAAGTTTGTTTTTGGTCGAATTACACTTGTCCAATAGAATTAGGACATGTGTTAGGGTAATATTAATATCATATTTACCCTTAGTTACCCTATTTACTATTAACCGCGGTAAAAAAAGTAAAAAGTTACTATTCACCAAAAAATTATTTTCATCTCATTGAACCACATTTTAGTCCTTGATATTAACCGTGTCTCTCGGATTTTAGAAATTCCATTCACCGAAGCGGTAAAATTAAGTTTTATGCAAAATTCCGTTTTTAACCTACCACTTAGTGGTTTCACTATTCATCAAAAATTGAAAGTTTTCAGAAAAATGCCAAAATTTCATCCTAAGATATATTTCATATTCCGAATTCAAAAATGAAGTCTATTTTACCAAATTCATAACATAGAAGTTGCATTAATTAATTTTATAATTAAATCCCGCTGTTAAAACAAATAGCGTGTTTTTTTAAGAAACAAAATCTATCAAAAGATTGACACTTGATTATGTCTGGTTTAAATGTGAAATTACAACCAATGACCAACATTGTATTAAATTGTAAAAATATATTCTAAATATACTTTAAAACCACTCAAATTAATAATTTATCACTATTAATTATTTCGATTAAAAAAGTTGTTTTTAATTTTAATTTAGTAATTTTCACTATTCATTAGAATATGAAAGTTATCCGAAAAGTACCAAAATTTCACCTTAGGCTAAATTCGATACTCCGAATCCAAAAATGAAGTCCATTTTGAGAGCTAAAATTTCTAAAATTTAAAAAGTGGTTATTACTATTCATAACGACTAGTTTTAATAATATTTTAATAGCATATCGTTGTTTCGTGAAACTCAGTATTGCGTACTACACACGCTATCAAGGAATGTTGTGATTGCGTGTAATGCAAGGCAAGTCAAAGATGCATATTGTGTAAGCTCCATTTGGTGTAGCGTACAACACAAGACATTAATAAAATTAAAAAGAATATTTTTCATAAAATCTCAGGTTGTTACAGAACCTCTATAAATTTTTCCCTATAGTTAATGTCCAACTCACCATGGTCAATGATGTGAGAAGGGTCATGCACATATCTTTTCAGCTAAGACCCATGGAAGATATGATGAACCCGGTGCAACTAAGGTGGAATAGCTAAGTGGTATGCCACCTTTCAAACTCGGATAAGGACCTTAAAATGTCCGATAAACCTTAAGGATAACTTTCCACCTCGGCCAAATCTCTGTAAACCTTGTCAGGGTGAGACTCATTGAATGACGTGGTCGCTATCCTCGAACTCCAGAGGTCTATGTGTTCTATTAGCTTATGACTTCTGCCTACTATGTGCAGTCTTCATCTGCTCCTGGATGATATGAAGCTTCTCTGTGGTAGCCTATACCATCTTTGATCCTACTACTACGGACTCCCTTGGGTTTTTTCATCACAAAGGTGATCTGTAAGGTCACCCATACAACGCCTCAAAAGGTATCATCCAAAAGGTGGATGGATAGTTGTTGTTGTGTGAAAACTCCACCCAAGGTAAGTGATTCTTCTAACTACAGCCGAAGTTGTGGACACAAGTACACAACATTTCCTCAAGGGTTTGAATAGTCCACTCAGTCTGACCATCCGTCTGAGGATGGAAGGTGGTGCTCAAATGAAGATGCATTCCGAATTCCTCCTGCAACCCCTTCCACAGTCAAAAAGTAAAACGTGCATCATGATCGGAGACAATCGTCGACGGTACATTAGGTAACTTCACAATCTCCTACACATAGAGGTGTCCCAAGCTCTCCTACTGAATCCTACTATCTGATCAGTTGGAAGTGGTCTGACATGGTCAGTCGATCAATGATCACCCAAATCAATTCATGTCCCGTGGATGTACGTGGAAGTCCTGTCACGAAGTCCATGGAAATCCCATCCCACTTCCACACAGGGACCACTATAGAATGAGCCAAGAGTGCGAGTACCTGATGCTCTGGCTTCACTTGCTAGCATGTGAATAATCAAGAGACAAACACTGCTATTACTTTCTTCATTCACAACCACCAGTGCTGTAATCAGTGATTCTGGTACATCTTCACCACTCCTAGAGGAACTGTTAGAGGGGAAGTGTGGAACTCCCTCAACACTTCCTCTTGAAGTGACACGTGTACTGTGGTACATCATCTAAATAGGATTTTATGCTCCCCACCTTCATAAAATTGATGGGGTTCTTGCGTTGTGGATATCTGAGCACATTGAGCCTCACAGTCAGCATCCCCACGCTACGCCTCCTTGACTCGTACAAGATGTGGGGGAGTTATTGTAAGAGACCGAAGAATATATCCTCCATTACATTCCATGAATGATATATGAAAAGCGGCCAGCTGCTCAGTCACCTCACATAGCATTTGTATACGAGACCTCCTACTGAGTGAATCTGCTACAACGTTCCCCTATCCAGTAGTATAGACTATCTCAAAATCATAATCCTGGTGGAACTCAATCCAAAGTCACTATCTCAAGTTCTGGTCCTTCTCGTAGAATATATTCATAATAATATTGTGACAAGAGTACATGGTAAAATTATCACCAATTATAAGTGTCACCACATCATCAAGGTGAAGACCACTACTGCTAACTCTTGGTCTGTGGTAGCATAGTTCTCCTCGTTTTGTCTCAGCTGTCGAGAACTATATGCGACCATTTCTCTCTCCTTCATCAGGACACATCTGAGTCATATTCCTGATTCATCATAGTAGACTATGTACCCTACATCCTCCTCTGGATGTCTCAAGATGGGGGCACTAGTCAGCCTATGCCTCTGCTACTGAAAACCCTGCTGGCATCTTTCCGACCACATGAAGGGTTTCCCCTTCTTTTTCAAGGCTGATTGTGGTGACGCAATTATGAAGATGTCAGGCACACACCTATGGTAGTATCCAGTCAATGCCATGAAACTTTATACCTCCATCACACTCCTGGGTGTATCCCAAGCTTGTACCGCCACAATATTCACTAGATTTACTGCAACTCCAGCCTCCTATATGACATGTCCCAGAATGTGAACCTCTCGGATCTATAACTGGCACTTCGAGAGCTTAACATAAAGCTGGTTCTCTCAGAGTGTGTCTAGGACTACCTTCAAATGATATGTATGCTCATGAATTGTAGTCGAGTTGATCAGAATGTTGTCAATGAAGGCGAAAATGAAGCAATCCTGGTATGGCTAAAAGATCATGTCCATGAGTCCCATGAACACTACTAGAGAATTGGTCACACCGAATGGAATAACCAAGAACTCGTAAGGGTCATACCGACACCAAAAGGTCGTCTTATAATCTTACACATCATGTAATATGAGCTGGTGATACCCTATTCTGAGGTATATCTTCAAGAACCACCAGGAACCCATCAGCAGATCAAAGAGTTCGTCAATCCTCGAGAGTGTGCACTTGTTCATCACAGTCACCTAGTTCAGGAACAGATAGTCGACACAATGTCTCAAGCACCCATCTTCCATCTTGGCGAATGAAATTGAGGCTGCCAAAGGTGAAACACTAGACCAGATGAACCACATCCCATGTATGTTTTTCAGCTAGGCCTGCAGATCACAAAGCTCCACGAGAGACATCTGATATGATGGTGTAGAAATTAGTGTTTTCTCGGGTTACATGTCAATGTAAAATTCTACCTCTCTATGAGGAGGTAGAACTGGAAAATAATCTGGGAATAAATCTTCATACTGGTCCACCACTACAAGATGACTCAGACTCTCCACATAAACAACTCCAAGGGTAAGGCTAGCCAACTGATGAGTAATCAGCTGCACTCTCCTTCGGGTAAGTCCATCCTATGCTGTAGAGGCTCCTTTCTTTCTGGTGAAGGTAAACCTGGTCCCATCCATGCAGTCACACTGCACTTTGCGCCCAATACAGTCAATCTCAGAATGGATTTTAGATAATCAGTCCATAACCAATATGATATCATAAGGCCTCAACACTTCTCCTAGGTGATCCCAACTGATGATCTCGCCTCCTAGAGTAAGCTCACATTGTTGGATCGAGGGAATAATCGTCGAATATTCTCCCATAGAAGTCTATAACCGTAAGTATCAAGCTAACCACTAAGTCAGAATCTCCGAGCTCCAAACATGGGACGTGGAAATAATAGAATGAATGGCACCTATGTCTATATGAACTATATTGACGATAGATTAGTCACATATCATACCTTCTATCATCTATGGAGAACCATGATCATAAGCCTCAGCTTCCTGGAGCTGAGCTCTCCCCTATCCACCATCTCTCTGTGGTCAGGGTGGACGTCTTGGTGGTGGTTGCAGCAACATCTCGAATCATCTCCCACTACTAGCTACATGACCAGCTCATATGCCACATCTTTCTACAACCTATGGACCTCCTCGGTCGAACCTCTATCATTGTCTGGGTGGTCATTCGGTCGTGTGCTGATCATCCATACGACATGTCAGACAGACACGAGCCATGTGACCTTGTCCGCCGCATGTATAAAACTACCCACTCCTGCTATAACTTGCCCCGCCTCGGGTGCCCCATACAACCGATCCTGAGTCTTGCGGTCATCTATATGTAGGTCTAGTATTTTTGGACCATTGTGATGTCTTTCTGCTGCCAGCTACATTAGAATCCGCTATGTGAAGACTGGTAGTGGGTCTCGCTTCTGTTGACTTCTTGACAAGGAAACTCTCCACCAAGAGGGCTCTCTCTAACACCCCCACATGCGTTGGGATGCTGAGTGTGATCACTGAAGCACTGATATCCTGCATGAGAAACATCTCAAAGGTCTGGACCTGAAGAAAGGGTCTCTCACCATATCAGTGTAGTAGAATGATAGGTTAGTGAAACTCGCTAAGTACTGAGCCACAGTCATGCTGCCCTGCTACCGATGAAGAAGCTCTTGAATGCGCACTGCGCGAAGAGTCACTAGGATAAGCTCTGCCTGAAACTTTCTTTCGAAGTCTTCCATGAGAAGCGTCACCTTGTTGTGAACCTGGAGCACCAAGCTCCACCATCTGCCTACTGCTACCTATGGAAGGATGGTTGTAAAGATCACCATGAGAATAGTTGTTGTCCCTACGAGTTGGAAGACTCTCACCATAGCCCCCAACCAATCCTCAGCAGCCTACGGGTCCGTCTCTCCGCTGAACCTGAGTGTCCTCTGGCACTAGAACTCGGGTAACGTTCTCAAGGGGCGTGCACCTTCTACTGCTGGGGCCGGAGGTATCGGTGTCCCAATGAGGATTGGTACCGCTGGTGCCTCTGCTAGTGTCTCTACTGGAAAAGGTCTATGCACCGAGGCCTCATTCTTTCGATGGGCAGTCAGTGCGTACTACTCTCGGAACCCTAGATGGTTGTCTTCATGAAGGCATCCAGAAACGAAACAGGTTCTCCACATTCAATAAGTTATATCTGGTGATCTGAGTTAATATATAACAAAGAAAGACGTTGGAAACACACACGCCATCATTGTTTTTGTTCATTGAGTCAGAAATCAAAAGTTGTGGTCTCGGTGTACGTATACATCGCCCGCCGCAGCAACACTGGACTCCCTGAACTGAAAACCCTACTCATTACCCTTAACACTATTTCTTAACAGAAAAGATTAGAGTCCACGTTATGTGGTAGAACCAACTCCTCTGATACTAATTGTTCAGGACCTATCCCCCCAGGGACCATGACATGACTATCTCTAACCCCGACTTCGAATGGCAAGGGACTGGAGACTTTCACAAAAGGCGTATTCCATGAAACTGGGAAGCCATTTCCTTTATAACCTATAAGCACACGTAATCATGCACACAACAAGATAGGAACACAAGTAAATGAACTCTAAACAGAGTGACTGTAGTAAGTAAAAGAGGCCATAATACAGTCCCAACTGGAATGTACAAGTACAATTGTGAAACAATAAAACTAAATAAAAAAGATAGACATCTACAGGATTGTCCTCCAAGATTCCTACATGAAGGGTAGGAATATATCGCCTCATCAACACTCCACGTCCACCCGTCTCCTTTGTGTACCAACATTCCATATGGTCCACCTTCAGGTACCGTCTAGTCCTGACACTCTCAGCCTCAGTCAGCATTATCCTTCATCTGCATCCAACACAACAAGGTGCGGACATAGCCCGTGTAGGGGTGAGTATAACGATACTCAGTATGGACCATGAGACCCTCTATTTCTCACAAAATCCAACAAGGATGGAAAAAAGTATGAAATCAATTGATAACCTTACGTAGGTATATTCTTATACATATATCTAGCTTATCAGATAATTGATCTCAATCATGATGAAAACACAGGGGTTCTGACTCAGCTCACACTGGGATTTATTCTACGGGTGGTGTTACGTAACATTGCCATTCACAACGTCGACCACAACGAAAACTAGTGAAATCCTCCACTATAGAGTACATTGGACCTGCCGTGTCACATAGAGGTTCTTACCACTACCCTTGGATTTCTGAGGTACTCTCTTGTCGACTACCATGGGTCTACCACATCACATAGAGGCACTCCCAACAATCGGTCTGTCGCATCACAAAGAGGTTCACCCTTTCATGGCTTGCTGAGGTACTCCTCCTGTTGAGTACCATGGGTCTGTCGTGTCACTAAGGCGCTCCCCACCCTGGGTCTAATGTGACACCAAGGTGCTCCCCACTGATCCTGTCAAGTCACTCCGAGTCGAAATGGCCAGCAATCATCAAGTCTCAGATAACCACAGGGTTCCCACACTATGCTCGCTCATCTCTGGGAGGATCCGCTCCACCAGCTACAAGTCGATACTTCAACTACCACGAATTCAAATTACGAAAATTTTCAAAGGTCTGTCACATCATAGGTATCTCAACGTAATAGATTGTGCGTCAATCAGACACCTGGTCCGTGAGTGATTAGCCTTTTAGTCTTGCTGTCCCGGTTGGATTGGTACTCGATCCATCCTGACCATTCCCCATATTATTCCAAAACATAGTGGGGTATCAATAAAAGGGACCATCTCACTCCATTATTTCTAGAACCACTAAAGTTTCATTAAACGGACTTCCGGTATCAATGTTATGTCCAAAAGAATGTAACTGGGTTATAGTGGGCCGGGGTCTGGAATTACCCGGTCCGACTGACCCTACCCAACCTGGATCGGGAAAACCTAGTTCGGGTCTGGGCCGACCCCTAGTGCTTCTCGATCGGTTGGGTCCAGCCTTCCCCATGAGGGCCGCAAGGGTGCCGTGTGGGTGGCTCAGCCGAGGGGTACCATGAGGGCATGGATTAGCTACGGGGCACAGAACGGCCGTGAGGGTGCAGACCTACTACGAGGGCGGTGGACCGACAATGAGGGAGCGGACCGGACGTGAGACTGCAAACAGGCCGCGGGGTGGCAGACCGAACGCAGGTCCATGGTCCGATCTCGGGTAGGCAGACCGACCACGAGTGGCGGTCTGGCTGCTGGTCAACGGACCGACCGTGGGGTGGTGGTCCAGCATCAGGATGGCGGTCCAGTGACGATGACATCGGCGATGGTGGATGGTGTAGCTGCGAGAGGCGGAGTTTCGGGGACCAGAGGTCACGAGGCATCGGTGGCCGTGGGGCTGTGCCATGGCGTTGTCGCCTTCATCGCGTTCCACTCCACAAATCATCACAGGATTTGCGAAAGGGTCGGGTCATGTATTTTTGGCCCGTACCCTTCGTGTCAGGGTGGTAGCAGACATCTCAACATAATCAAGAATGAAGAATGTCAAATCCTCCTGCAATTATTTTTCTCAACTCGCAAAAGAAATTATCCACATTATTTGTTTTAAAAAAAGGAAGAAAAATGGAATATAATCAGTCACAAATTAAACCCCTACCTTTGGTTTTTTTTGACGTTGGAATGAGCAGGAAGTACAAACTTCGACTTTTCTTAGATGAATACATCCCATGTTGGACGATTTCATAAGGAAGAAGGTCGAAGTCGAGGCCGGCGTACTTCATTGGTGGAGTGTTCTTCATTTGTGGAGCGATCATCGTGGAAGAACGTGTTCTTCGTTGGAGAGCATTCTCCCAATATTTATCCTCACCCAATTCTACCAAATTTACAAAGTAGCCAAAATGTGATATGTTTCCCCCAATTTATGTGTTGGAACAATTTCAAATTGGGGTAATTAATCACATATGATGGCATAATTACGTATGGTGTGTAGGAATAATTAATTTGGAGGAAGCTCAAGCGGATCCTCTACATTAAAGAGGCATTTGGGAGGTTTCTCCATCATTAAGAGGTTCGGGTGGTCCCCACCTCTTAAATCAAACATGGGATGTTTTGCTCTTGGGTGTTCCCCACCCTATAATATCCACAAGAGGGTGGTTACAACAAAATAAAAATAAAAAGTTAAATAATATTATTTTCATCTTTCAATGAAAAGTGCAAAATCTATCATTCACCCTCAACCTACTGCGGTCGAGGTGATTGTATTCTTAAGATAATACCAGCACTCCATGTTCTATAGTGACCTCATAATTCAATTCGATGATCTTGTTCAAATGTTAGAAAATCCAGCTTGCAAGTTTACTGAACGTACACAAAAAATAGTTCAGAAATTCATTCCAGGCACTTCTGGCATCGGAATCATGCACCATCAATATTCATGGACTCGTAAAATTCTCATTTAATTTAAAAAATATACATGGTAATTATGGGTCGTTACAGATAGTGTAGTTAATTTTATTGTGTTTTATTAGGGGAGTATGTATGGGTTAGAAAATTTTGGACGTTTTACATACATGGAATGCATTATTCTAGAGATTTCATGGGATGGGATAGCCATGGAAAAGAAATTAATGAATGAAATTAAATTTTGGATTACATACATAGTTAATATAATTTAGTTAAATTAGTTCTTATAGGTGGTGGAACATGATCTCATAGCCGAGGGGAACCAGAGAGAGGCTTCCAGTTAAAAATAGGTGGTTCGTATAATACAACCAGGAGGTACATCTTCCAAGGGAAAGAAAAATCATGATGAGGGTGTTCGATAGGGAGATAGTAGGAATATTTTCTAGGGGGAGGGTCATCCACCTCTGATCATACTTGTATTGAATGTCAGCAATGTGGATGGTTTGGCCACTAAAATACAAACTGTATATAACCACTAGAAATGTGCCAATAAAGAAACAGGATGGAGCATCTATCAAATTTCTGTCGGAACCTACAAAATATTGGTATTGATAATGGAGCTAGAAAGATATAGGGTGTTGGAAGGGGATCTTATGCCTGATATCAGTTTAGAATATAAAGTTATTCTGCATGATAAGGGCCAATTATTCATCAACTAGGGGATCTCGTGGCTCTATTATCTAGTTTATTAATTGAAAATGACCGAGTGAATTATGGCAGCATTCAAATAGTAGATGAATCATTTTATGTTGGGTTTTTTTATTAAATATTAGTGATGTAACTTGATAGAGACATGTAATTTATTACCGATCTCATTTCAGTAAATGAGAATGTATCAATTAATCCATATAGAATAACACTAATAGAGCTTCAGGGGCTCAAGAATGTACTAGATGAGTTGGGGGATAAGTGGTTCAATCAAATGAGTATCTAGCCTCAAGGTTGTCTTGTATTGTTTGAAAATAAGGATGATGGGACTCTTTTCTAATGTGATGACTACCAAATTTTAAATTGTATGGCATTGAAGAACTGATATCCTTTTCTACGAATCGATGATCTTTTTTACATGTCGATTTGAAATTTTTTTCTCTCTATTTACATGAGATTAGGGTATTATAAATTGAGTGTTCATCCTTCTGATATACAAGGAAAAATTTTATAATAAGGTAAAAACTATATAATTTCATCATATTGATGTTTTTGTTGACAAATGTACAAATAGTGGTTTAGGCCCTGATGAAAAAAATATTTCCTTTTTTTAAGGATCAATTTTTGGATGCCTTTCTATTTGACATCATTTTGTAGCCCAAGACCCAGGAAAATCATTTACAATACCTTGAAATCATTCTGAGTACACTAACATTGAATTTCCTATATTTCATGCTATAAAAGATTCATTTTTCGATTAAAATATGTAAACATTATAGGTTACATCATCTCAGATGGAGGGGTGTTAGTGGACCCAATGAAGGTCCATGCATTGGATTCTTGGGAGCATCCCAAAAAAATGTTCTATATCCATAGAATTATGAGACATACTCAATATTATTGATGGTTTATTTATGAATTTCCCATTTGAAAGTGCCACTTATGGGATTGAAAAATGGGATAATGTTTAATAGCTCGGGATAATGTGAGAATGTTTCAAGGAGATAATGAAGTGCATGACATCAGTACTGATCATTGTCCTACCTTAGTTGGGTGAGGATTATATAGTGTATTGTGGTGATTATAATATTGGGATTGGATCATTGTTGATTCAGGGAGATTGAGTTGTGGAATATGGGTCTCACATGATGATGAAACATTAATAGAACTACCATCGACAAGATCTCATGTTGGTTTGTGTGGTTTTTGATTTTATGTATTGGCTATATTATTTGTCATGTGAGAACATTACCATGTATAGTAATCAAAATATTTTTATGTAAATATTTTTCTAGATATATTTGTATCATTGGTAGAGAAAGCTGGATGTGTAACACACCAAGCTTCCACGGTACGTTTCCCTTCGAATAATGCAATAGTGTGTGTTGTACGCAACCTCGAGCTCTAACACACACCAAAACTAATTAAACTAGCCGTTTTGAATAGTAATACCTACTTTTTGAAATTTTATAATTTTTATTTATCAAAATGGACTTCATTTTTGGATTCGGAATATCGAAATTAGCCTATGTTGAATTTTGGGTATTTTTCTGAGAACTTCTAATTTTTTATGAATAGTGAAAAATACTTAAAAACAACTTTTTAAATAAAAATAATTTATAGTGATAAATTATAATATTTAGTGGTTTTAAAGTATAATTAGAATATATTTCTACCATTTTATCCAATGGTGGTCATTAGAATTAATTTATCATTGAAATTGGACATAAACAATTGCCAATCTTTTGATATAAATTGTTTCTTAAAAACACGCTATTTTTTGTAACAGCGGGAATTAATTATAAAATTAATTAATGAAACTTATATGTTTGTAATTTTGTAAAATAGACATAATTTTTGAATTTGGAATATCAATTATAGCTTAGGGTGAAATTTTGGCCTTATTCTGAAAAACTTCAATTTTTGATTATTATTGAAACCACTAAGTGGTTGTTAAAAACTGATTTTTCGTTAAAATGAAATATTACCACTTCTATGATTTGATTTTCAAAAATCCGATATACATGGTTGTAATTAAGAAGTAAAATGTGGTTCAATGATATTAAAATAATTTTTTGGTGAATAGTAACTTTTATGTTCTTAATCGCGATTGGAGGTAATTAGTGTAGTTTAAGGTAAAAATAATGTTTTAATAATATGAGATGAGCTTGACACTTGTCCTAATCCTAATGGATGAGTCATGGTCTACCAAGAAAACCCATGGGTCAACTTGGGGACCCCAAGGAGCCAATGTAGTTGGAAAATGACATTAATATATATTTATTTAATGTTAAAATTAAATTGACACAAACATGAGTTGTTTTACTAAAACAGTTTTTCAGTGGGGTTACACAAGTCCAAATTTTGACTATAAATATTCATTATAAATCTAAAACGATTTCCTACATCATAGTATTTTTTTATAATTTTTAGACATTAAATAAATTTAATTATTTATGACATCATTATGATAGAGCGATGATCTCATTATTTAACGATTTTAATAAAATGAAAAGATAATTAAAATCCAAGGCTTACACTTGTCAAAAGACTATTGTATGGGTATATTTCGAACCCTTATCACCTTATCCACGAAATATATAAGTGTGGGACCTTTAGAATCCGAAAAGCATTGTATAATAATGTAACATTTCA
This sequence comes from Viscum album, assembly GCA_963277665.1. Lineage (NCBI taxonomy): Eukaryota > Viridiplantae > Streptophyta > Magnoliopsida > Santalales > Viscaceae > Viscum > Viscum album. The sequence continues at coordinate 1,129,561,982 of OY728131.1, forward strand.
ATCTTTCCAAAAGAGCCCCTCCTCTCCTCTTATAAAAGGCCCCCACCTCTACCACCTTATTCACACTTTCAAGCCTTTTGGTTCGGCCAACCTCTGCCCAAATACTCTCCCAACTTCTCTCCCTTCATCTTAGAAGCTTTACTTTAGTCATAAAGCCATCCTATGGAGTCGTTTTGATCAAATCAAAAGGAAGAACCCGAAGAAGAGGTAACATTTTCATCACCCTCTTTCATGTTTCTTTCTTCTTCCACTCCCTCTTTGTTTATTATTTCAATTCTAAAATTATAACTCCAGTATCTTCTATATACTGTGATGTTATTATAATTATGGAACAACCATATTCAGTATTCTACCCATCATTTGAATGACATGTCACCATACGTGCGTACGTACGACTTACTGTCTCCACGTCGTGGTGTAATTGTTATTCAATATATTATTATTTAGATGGGTATAATAATGATATGTAATTCATGTAAATAATTAATATAACATGATAATGATTCTGTATATATGATATACTATCCAATTATATATTATTTTAATATCAAAATAATGATATTGTCGCTCGTGCGTACGTACGGACTACCGTCTCCACGAACGCGATGAGATTCATTCTCCGTCGTATCCATTCAAGTATAATTATCATTTGATGATTTAAAAATAATGTTTAAGGACATGATATCATTATGGATATGAATAAGATACAACCTATCAATTAAAAACATGACTTACGTAACAAAACATATAAAAGAAAACGAGTAAGTTAACACCCGAAACAACGATAAATCTAAGATATTGTTAACAAAGCAATGTTAAAAGATAATATATGATATCATATGAATGTATATGATTCTTGTATAATTTAATAACAATTATTTCACCATTATACAGGAGGTTAACCTACCCCAACCAAGGAATAGTACAAGGTAAGGGTTTACTTCACAACCACTTCATTATCCAAGGTTGTTTATACATAATTATCTACTAGGACCTCGTTATCATCCACATCCATGTTTCTTAAAAATGTCTTTCAAAACATTTTTACTATTAAATGGAAAATGGGATAAAGTCATTTATACCCTTATACGTTTTTGAAAGGAATCTTACCGTCGTTTTCCAAACAATGTACTTTATGACCTTTTTGACAAATTTAAGGTAAGAATGTTTTTTTTAACTTATACGGCGGGTGCGGCTATTTTCCGCCATTATAACTTCATCGAAGCTTCCATTACAAGCTTATAATAATAATTTCAAAGTAAATGTATTATTTTATAATTATGGGACTTTTAAATGATTTCAAAAAAGAGAGATATTTCTCTCAAATATCTTTGATTTCATCCATGTCAACATACTTTGATGGGTTTTAAGTTTATTTGAAATTGATTTATGATACAAAACATCCATTGAGCATTTTGTGAAACATTTGACTGTGGATGTGTTATTGTTATACCATCCATAGTTTATGAAAACTGTTGACATTTTGTATGCTAGTTTTATTACGAATATTTATGTTATGTTTAAACCTATTCATATGAGGAATGTATTGGACTTAATAAGTGACGGGTGGAGCCCGCTATAGCTCCTTGATGCATCGGTAGGTCTAATGAGACAACTAGATGTGGAATTGGCCGAGGCCCTTTCCCAATTTGATTTATGGTTTTGGCCGAGGCATTAATCATTTTAGACATCTTGGCCGAGGCCTTGACAAAATGTTTCAGAATGTCTGGCATTATACATTCCCTCATTATGAAAGTGGTTATTGATATTTCACATGATTATTCGTCTAGTAGAAAATCCATGTGAGTAAGTAATGGCATTATTTTATTTTACTTTTTCCATATTATGCAGAAGTTCAAGTTCAATAAGGCTTTTGTTTTAGTTATACATTGCCTTAAATGCTTATGTTTTCTTATGAAAGTTTCCGCTATATTGTTATCCTTACGGAGCATTTGAGCTCACCCCTTTCAATGTTTTATTTTTCTTAGGATGTGAAGAAGTGTATTATGACTGACTTGCAAGAATAGTCAGTGAGGATATGAGTGTGGGCTAGGGAGACCATGTTATTGTAGTTTTCATTTTTATGATGTAATGTAATGTTTATGAATGTATCTAGTGTTTCCAAGGCTACTAAACTAATCGGTCTTTCGAGACATGATCTTTTGTGATCATCCCAATGTTACGAAGTAATGAACCGACTCTGGGTAGCTGGGATCAGGGCGCTACAGTTGGTATCAGAGGCAGTTTATTACTAACCATGGAAGCTAAATTTAGATAAACTCTGATTAGAGCACATAGCCCGAAGATAGAATTTTAGGATTAGTATAGAAGAACTTCCTAGAATTTTGGTATTGTAGAGATGTTGTGAGTTTTCCGAGCAATACATCCCTATCTGGATACGAGTAGGTAGAGGCGGCTCTGGAACAGATGTACCTAGGGGTAAAACCCGAAAACACCTCTTTGAGCTAGATTCAAATGGGAACTGGTGCACGACAACGGGCCTTGCTGCACTCTTGGTTACGACACTCCTGGTGGATATGCTTAAGATAATTCCCATTTTCTTTACAAACAACTATGAAGGGTTATGAGTATATACTTCCTCAAAGAAAACATTTTTATAATTATGGATTATATCCATAATTAGTTCAATTTATGTTAAGTGTTTTAAAAGTATGGAATTATGCATTTTGATTCATAAACTAATCTAGTTTATGCCATTATTTAAAAATGGCGCCTAGTGGAAGGAATGGAAACCGTATCAATGAACACACTCCGTGTAGGGATTGCCCTCCTGCTCAATATAATTATGGGGGATCTGGTGATACAACTGGTGCTGATCAGCTTCTCACCATACTGGGACAACTCACGTAGGTTATGAATAACAACCTTACTCGTATGGAGCACCCTGATCCGCAACGTGGAGGATCAATGCTAGACCGTTTCATGAGGCAACAACCACCAACTTTCAATGGGAGTACAAATCCTATAGTAGTTGAGCAATGGATAAATTACTTAGAGAAAATATTCCATGCCTTGGGGAGTAGTTAAAGGGAGAAAGTTGTCATGGAAGTTTACCGCCTCACTGTAGATACCGATCAATGGTGGTCACTAATTCAAAACACAAAGGAAGATGATGAATTAACAAACATGGAATGGAAGGAGTTCAAAGAGCTGTTCTTAGAAAAATACATTCCTCGAGACCATCGAGAAAATATGGAAAGGCAATTTCTGAGTCTGAGGAAGAAGGAGGATTAGAATGTCTCAAAGTATGATTCTAACTTTACAAGGTTAGAAAGGTATGCTGCAGATTACATATGTAACCCAAGAAGTAAGACTGATCGTTTCTTTGATGGGTTAAAACCATTTCTCCGTCGAGCTTTAGTATCAAAAACCATCTCTTCATACGAAGGAATTGTCTCGTGCGCTATCAAGATGGAAAAGTAATTCTGTAAGTCTTATGACTTTAAATCAAAGCAAGATAAGAAGAGATCCGTTGAAAACTATGGGAAAGGAAATAAGGAAACAGGGAATAAGGGTAGAAATGAATTTCCACCCTGTGATAATTGTGGTAGGAAGCACCCTGGTGCCTGTCTAAAAGGAAAAGGAGTATGTTACAAGTGTGGTGAAAAAGGCCACCAAGCTCATGAATGCAAGGGAAAGAAAGCGGCTATCAACATGGAATGCTATAATTGTAGAGAGAAGGGACATTATGCAAATGAATGTCTTAAGCGTCAGGGGAACTTACCTCAGAAGAGGCCAAGGGATCAGGGCCATTCTTATGCTATCACTACTACTGAGGTGGAAGCTCTGAAAGACGTGGTGGCAGGTAATTTAATGGTTTCCTCATGTTTATAAAATGCATTATTTGATTCTGGATCAGCGCATTGTTTCATATCTTCCCAGTTTTCTAAGAAAATTATATATTTTCAATTTGATTTAACAAGGGATTTGTCGGTCAAAACCCCTAAGGGAAGTATTGTTGCAACAAAGTTTTGTCGATTAGTTCCCATTAGAGCACCTAAATGTTCTTTACCTGCTGATCTCATCGTCATACCCATGATTGAATTTGATATAATCCTCGGTATGGATTGGCTTTCGGACCATGATGAAAAAATTTATTGTAAGAGGAAAGAGGTTACGATTCTTGATGATGATGATAAGGAACACCTTATCTTTAGAGCAGAATCGTCGCCACATAATTCTTATCTAGATCCACCCCCAATAGCTCAACTAAATTCAATTATTGGGGAGGAAGAGAAGGAAATTACTGAGTGTGGGTAAAGGAATATTCAAATAGAGGATGTACCTATTGTGAGAGAATATGTTGATGAGTTTCCGGAAGATTTACCTGGACATCCTCCAGAACGAGAAGTTGAGTTTTCCATTGATTTAATTCCTGGATCAAGGCCCATATCGAAGACCCCTTATAGAATGGCCACTATGGAATTAGTTGAACTAAAGAAACAACTAGAGGAATTGAGTAATAAGAGATTTATTCTCCCTAGTGTTTCTCCTTGGGGATCCACTGTTCTTTTTGTTAAGAAGAAAGATGGATCTATGCGGTTGTGCATCGATTATAGGGAGATCAATGCTATAACAATAATGAACAAGTATCCCCTACCTCGCATTGATGATTTGTTTGACCAACTTCATGGAGCTCAATACTTTTCAAAGATTGACCTTCGGTCTGGATACCATCAGTTGTGTGTGAAGAAGGAAGACGTTCCAAAGACAGCATTTCGAACAAGGTACGAGAATTACGAGTTTACAGTAATGCCTTTTGGATTGACTAATGCACCCTCTATTTTCATGGATCTAATGAATAGAGTTTTCAAGGAATATCTTGATTTATTTGTAGTGGTATTTATTGATGTTATCTTGGTATACTCCAAAATCCACGAAGATCATGAAAATCCCTTACGCATTATCCTGAAGACTCTTAGAAGACATGAATTACATGGGAAATTTAGCAAGTGTGAATTCTGGCTTCAGGAGATTTCTTTTCTTGGCCATATTGTCTCTAAGGATGGAATTTCCGTTGATCCTTCTAAAACCAAGGCAATCGAAGAATGGCCAGCACCAACAAGTATAACTGAGGTATGCAGTTTTATTGGTTTAGCAGGTTATTATCAACTTTTCGTCCAGAATTTTTCCAGATTGGATAACCCATTGACAAAGCTCACACGTAAAGGGATTAAATTTGTCTGTAAAAAAGAGTGTGAAGAATGTTTTGAAGAACTGAATAGAAGATTAGTCAATGCCCCTGTATTGACTCTACCATCGGGGAATGATGGGTTTGTTATTTATAGTGATGCATCGAAGAAAGGGCTTGGTTGTGTCCTTATGCAGAATGATAAGGTTATTGCCTATGCATCACGATAGCTAAAAATTCATGAGAAAAACTATCCTACTCATGATCTTGAGTTAGCAGCTGTGATCTTTGCTTTAAAGATATGGAGACATTACCTCTATGGTGAAAAATGTGAGATTTATACTGATCACAAGAGTTTGAAGTATATTTTCTCACAAAAAGAACTCAACATGAGGCAAAGGCGATGGCTTGAACTACTCAAGGATTATGATTGCACGATACATTACCACCCGAAGAAGGCAAACAAGGTGGCAGATGCTTTGAGTAGAAATGACCATGGAGTTTTGAATGTGATGAGAATTGAAAGGGATCCAATTTTCATGGATCTAGTGAAGATGGACATGGGAATAACTAGGGAAGGTGAAACATCAATGCTTTTTCAAATGGTTTCCAAACCATCATTACTAGAAAGGATTAAGAGTTCTCAGACCAATGATGAAGAATTTCAGAATAAGATTAAAGATGTGAATGATGGAAGATTGAGGGACTTTGTGTATAAGGATGGAATTTTGAAATTCGGGAAGAGACTTTGTGTTCCCGATATACCTGATCTAAAAAGGGAATTGCTGGATGATGCTCATAGTTCCAATTTCTCTATACACCCTAGGAGCACCAAAATGTATAGAGATTTGAAGGAACATTTTTGGTGGGACAATATGAAGAGGGAGATTGCTGATTTTGTGTCGAGGTGTATGGTTTGTCAACAAGTGAATGCTGGAAGGAAACATCCTGGTGGAGTATTGCAACCTCTTCCCATACCTGAGTGGAAATGGGATAATATTACGATGGACTTTGTCATGGGACTACCAAAGACTCCTAGAAGGAATGATGCAATATGGGTCATTGTTGATCGTCTTACTAAGTCATCACATTTTCTGGCTATACGGGAGGATCTACCACTTGAACTTCTAGCAAGATTATATATTAATGAAGTTGTAAGACTTCATGGAGTACCCCTATCGATTGTTTCTGATCGTGATCCTCGTTTTACTTCAAGATTTTGGAAAAGTCTTCAAAAGGCCTTGGATACTGAACTTCATTTGAGTACTGCCTATCACCCTCAAACAGATGGACAATCAGAACGGACTATTCAACCCTTAGAAGACATGGTGAGATCATGCTCTCTTGACTTTCAGGGTATGTGGGATCAATATTTACCACGGGTAGAATTTTCCTATAACAATAGCTTCCATTAAAACATTCAGATGGAACCTTATGAAGCGTTATACGGAAAGAGATGTCGTACACAACCTTTTGGGATGATGTTGGTGAAAGAAAACTTGTGGGACCAGAATTGGTTGAAGAAACAATGGAAAAGGTGAAGGTAATCCAAAACCACATCAAATCATCTCAAATTAGGCCGAATAGCTATATCGATAACAGAAGAAAGGTTTTGGAATTTCAGGTGGGAGATCATGTTTTCCTAAAGGTATCTCCATGGAAGGGAGTTATACGTTTTGGTAAGAAGGGTAAGTTGAGTCCCAGGTACATCGGACCTTTCGAAATTCTAGATCGTATTGGGGCTGTAGCTTATCGTTTGGCGATGCCGCCAAATCTCTCCAAAGTTCATGATGTTTTCCACATATCGCTATTGAGAAAATACATGCCCGACCCAACCCATGTAATTACCTATGAGGAATTAGAACTGGAACCCGATCTATCTTATTGCAAAGATCCCATCAGAATTCTTGATGTGAGGGAGCAGGTGCTGAGAAACCAGACGACTCGTCTGGTAAAGGTTTTGTGGAGAAATCATAAAATGGAAGAGGCAACGTGGGAACCTGAGGAAATTATGATGAAAAACCACCCGAGTCTTTTTATGCAGTAATACCCTAGAAATTGCGAGGATGCAATTATTTGAAGGAGGGGAGAATGTAACACCCCAAGCTTCCACGGTACGTTTCCCTTCGAATAATGCAATAGCGTGTGTTATACGCAACCTCAAGCTCTAACACACACCACAACTAATTAAACAAGCCATTGTGAATAGTAATACCTAGTTTTTGAAATTTTATAAATTTTATTTATCAAAATGGACTTCATTTTTGGATTCATAATATCGAAATTAGCCTATGTTGAATGTTTGGTATTTTTCTGAGAACTTCTAATTTTTTATCAATAGTGAAAAATACTTAAAAACAACTTTTTAAATCAAAATAATTTATACTGATAAATTATACTATTTAGTGGTTTTAAAGTATAATTAGAATATATTTTTACCATTTTATCCAATGGTGGTCATTAGAATTAATTTAACATTGAAATTGGACATAAACAATTGCCAATCTTTTGATATAAATTGTTTCTTAAAAACACGCTATTTTTTGTAACAGTGGGAATTAATTATAAAATTAATTAATGCAACTTATATGTTTGGAATTTTTTAAAATAGACATCATTTTTGAATTCGGAATATCAATTATAGCTTAGGGTGAAATTTTGGCCTTATTCTGAAAAACTTCAATTTTTGATGAATAGTGAAACCACTAAGTGGTTGTTAAAAACTGATTTTTCGTTAAAATGAAATATTACCACTTCTGTGATTTTATTTTCAAAAATCTGACATACATGGTTTTAATTAAGTAGTAAAATGTGTTTCAATGAGATTAAAATAATTTTTTGGTGAATAGTAACTTTTAAGATCTTAATCGCGATTAGAGGTAATTAGTGTAGTTTAAGGTAATAATAATGTTTTAATAATATGAGATGAACTTGAAACTTGTCCTACTCCTATTGGATGAGTCATGGACGACCAAGACAACCCATGGGTCAACTTGGGGACCCCATGGATCCACTTTAGTTGGAAAATGACATTAATATATATTTATTTAATGTTAAAATTAAATTGACACAAACATGAGTTGTTTTACTAAAACAGTTTTTAAGTGGGGTTACACAAGTCCAAATTTTGACTATAAATATTAATTAGAAATCTAAAACGATTTCCTACATCATAGTATTTTTTTATAATTTTTATACATTAAATAAATTAAATTATTTATGACATCATTATGATGCAGTGATGACCTCATTATTTAACGATTTTAATAAAATGAAAAGATAATGTAAAATCCAAGGCTTAAAATTGTCCAAAGATTATTGGATGGGTAGATTTCGAACCCTTATCACATTATCCACGAATTATATAAGTGTGGGACCTTTAGAATCCGAAAAGCATTGTATAATAATGTAACATTTCAATCTTTCCAAAAGAGCCCCTCCTCTCCTCTTATAAAAGGCCCCCACCTCTACCACCTTATTCACACTTTCAAGCCTTTTGGTTCGTCCAAACGCTGCCCAAATACTTTCCCAACTTCTCTCCCTTCATCCTAGAAGCTTTACTTTAGTAAGAAAGCCATCCTATGGATTCCTTTTGATCAAATCAAAAGGAAGAACCCGAAGAAGAGGTAACATTTTCATCACCCTCTTTCATGTTTCTTTCTTCTTCCACTCCCTCTTTGATTATTATTTCAATTCTAAAATTATAACTCCAGTATCTTCTATATACTGTGATGTTATTATAAATATGGAACAACCATATTCAGTGTTCTACCCATCATTTGAATGACATGTCACCATATGTGCGTACATACGGCTTACCGTCTTTACGTCGTGGTGTAATTGTTATTCAATATATTATTATTTAGATGGGTATAATAATGATTTATAATTCATGTAAATAATAAATATAACATGATAATGATTCTGTATATATGATATAATATCCAATTATATATTATTTTACTATCAAAATAATGATATTGTCGCTCGTGCGTACGTACGGACTACCGTCTCCACGAACGCGATGAGATTCATTCTCCGTAGTATCCATTCAAGTATAATTATCATTTGATGATTTAAAAATAATGTTTAAGGACATGATATCATTCTGGATATGAATAATATACAACCTATCCATGAAAAACACGACTTACGTAACAAAACATATAAAAGAAAACGAGTAAGTTAACACCCGAAACAACGATAAATCTAAGATATTGTCAACAAAGAAATGTTAAAAGATCATATATGATATCATATGAATGTATATGATTCTTGTATAATTTAATAACAATTATTTCACCATTATACAGAAGGTTAACCTACCCCAACCAAGGAAAAGTACAAGGTAAGGGTTTATTTCACAACCTCTTCATTATCCAAGGTTGTTTATACATAATTATCTAATGGGACCTCGTTATCATCCACATCCATGTTTCATAAAAATGTCTTTCAAAACATTTTTACTATTAAATGGAAAATGGGTTAAAGTCATTTATACCCTTATACATTTTTGAAAGGAATCTTACCGTCATTTTCCAAACAATGTACATTTTAACCTTTTGACAAATTTAAGGTAAGAATGTTTTTTTTAACATATACGGCGGGTGCGGCTATTTTCCACCAATATAACTTTGTCGAAGATTCCCTTACAAGCTTATAATAATATTTTCAAAGTAAATGTATCATTTTATAATTATGGGACTTTTAAATGATTTCAAAAATGAGAGATATTTCTCTCAAATAGCTTTGATTTCATCCATGTCAACATCCTTTGATGGGTTTTAAGTTTATTTGAAATTGATTTATGATACAAAACTTCCATTGAGCATTTTGTGAAAAATTTGACTGTGGATGTGTTATTTTTATACCATCCATAGTTTATGAAGAAACTATTGACATTTCGTATGCTAGTTTTAATACAAATATTTATGTTATGTTTAAACCTATTCATATGAGGAATGTGTTGGACTTAATAAGTGACGGGTGGAGCCCGCTATAGCTCCTCGATGCATCGGTAGGTCTCATGAGACAACTAGACGTGGAATTGGCCGAGGCCCTTTCCCAATTTGATTTATGGTTTTGGCCGAGGCCTTAATCATTTTATACGTCTTGGCCGAGGCCTTGACAAAATGTTTCAGAATGTCTGGCATTATACATTCCCTCATTAAGAAAGTGGTTATTGATATTTCACGTGATTATTCGTCTAGTAGAATATCCATGTGAGTAAGTAATGGCATTATTTTATTTTACTTTTGCCATATTATGCTGAAGTTCAAGTTCAATATGGATTTTGTTTTAGTTATACATTTCCTTAAATGCTAATGTTTTCTTATGAAAGTTTCTACTATATTGTTATCCTTACGGAGCATTTGAGCTCACCCCTTTCAATGTTTTATTTTTCCCAGGATGTGAAGAAGTGTATTATGACTGACTTGTAAGAATAGTCAGTGAGGATATGAGTGTGGGCTAGGAAGACCATGTTATTGTAGTTTTCATTTTTATTATGTAATGTAATGTTTATGAATGTATCTAGTGTTTCCAAGGCTACTAAACTAATCGGTCTTTCGCGACTTGATCTTTTGTGATCATGCCAATGTTACGAAGTAATGCACCGACTCTGGGTAGCTGGGGTCGGGGCGCTACAGGATGTGTTTAAATTTTTTATTGATTTTGAACTAGAATACAAGTTCTATAATCGAAATAGTTTTGTTGACACTTTGAGAAGGAAAAATCATACACATGTGGTTCAAGATACTAGTAAAAAGTAAAAAAATGATGAATTTATAGGATGAGGTACACATTGTGTCCAATAGTTTTATGAGTAGTTGAATCTTTTATCAATTTCAGTAGAGTCTATGGTTTTGTGATGGATCATAGGTAAGAAATATGAGGATGCAGATTGTTTGACCGTTAGGGAAATCTCTGACTTTGTGGATTAACCTTCTGATTAGAGAATAGATGCATATGAAATCATCTATATGAATAATCAGGATGTTTTTCTTAAGAGATTGTTGTAGTAGATGATATGTGAGTTTCATGCATAAACATAGTTGTAACATCCATGTGTGAAAAAATGTTATTATGACATATGGGGACATTTAGGGTTGATGGGAATGAAAATAGAGATAATAGGGTTTGTAAAGCAGTGTTACACCTGTCTAAAGATGAACGATTAGAATCGATGACCAATAGGTTTATTTCAAATATTTCCTATTTTGAATAGGAAGTGTGATGATGTTACCCTTGATTTTTTGGTGGGTCCCTCGTGTATGTCTAGGAATAAGGGTGATATCTGGGAGAATGTATAACATTTGAAAATGGATGCACATTTCATTCCAATATATGAAAGATTATTAGTGGAGAAGTTTTGGGAACTATATGATCTAAAGATATTTAATCCACATGCGGTTCCATAGACTATTCATTTAAACCTTGATACATGATTTAAATCATGATTCATTCATGAATTACATAAGGTAATTTGTATATATGTATTTGTTGAGGCAATCATTCCACCCATAAAAATATTGGAAGGTAAAGGATGATATATAGGTTCTTGAGGATATTATTTGAGAATGTTTTTATGGATTTAGTGCATTTTGAGAGAAGAACCTAGATTTTTTTTAGCCTACCAATAAAAGTTGTTACCAGGTTAAGATATAGATTTTACGATAGGAGGATCTTTACATTTGTTAAAAAATATTACCAAAATCCTAGATGGATGGAGGTTATTTAGATTTGTTGGGACTGAGTGTTTTATAATAGAGGTCAATGGAAGATCATCTTATTTGGAAACATATGAAAAAAGTTGATAGTAGATATAATTATTATTCATATAGATGTCAAAAACCACGAGAGTTTATATAGGGTGATCTTGTATATCATTGGGTGTCACCTAGTTTGGGTCACCATAGGATACTATGATAGGGAAATTTTTTCCCTGTATCATTGTGCCATTTAAGGTTGTGGTGTGTATGGGTATACTAGTGTACCTATTGGACCTATTACAGAGAAACAATTCAAGGAATAAAGTTTTCCATGTTTCAAATAAATTGTTGTATCACCCTGAAACCTCTCATGTGATCGATGTGGATTATTTTTGTTTGAAATATATGCATCATATTAAGAGCATCTGATTTGTGTATTGGATCACAATAATATTATGTTTAAGGGAAATACCATTTTATAGTTTGTGTATTTCAGAAACAAATCCTTTACCAAGAGAAAAATGGGAGAGAAAAGCATACATGAGGGCTCAATGGCCCAATATTTTTACATGGAATCTTAGAGATTCTTGGTTATACATCATGAGGATGAGAGGATATATGTTGGGGATATTTTAAAACCATGTACTCACTAGATACTTATTGGTATCATTTGTAGGATCTCATTTTCAATATTTCAATTAGTTTTGTTTTTGTTTTTTCATATGGTGATTTTGGGTTAAAATAAAAAAAGGTTGCAAGAGGGTAGTGCACGGTTGGTGCACAGTTTTCACTAAACATGTTTCCTAACCCATAAAACTGTAAAAAAATGGTTAGAGGGAATTTTCATGGATGGTTCTTGGTTTTTCACCATGTTCCCTCTAAAAGGGGAAACAATTTATCCCTTTATAAGAGATTAACGATTATGTCTCAATGTTAGGTGAAAATATGCACCCTAAGAAGCCAACCATAAATACATAATTCTAATCAAATGAATTTTATTAAAAAAATAATGAAACCCTCATAGTTATACCTCTGAATTCCATATCATGAAAGATAATTGATTGATCTTTTTTCCAAATCCCCATGGATAAATTATAAGGAAATTCAGCCTCATATCATGAAACTTTTAATCATGGTTGTCATAACTGCACATATTCATTTAAATGATTTCATGCTGATTGATTTCCCGTATATCTCTCATTATTCTACCATTCATTTAGCGGGTTTTTCCATCATATTTTTTAGATATATAAAATATATTTTTATGAATCATGATATTGGTTTTTTGGGTCTTGGTATTGATATGATAGATCATGTTTCATTTGATGAAGTATTTATGATTCATAGTAGGCTCGGTTCTATAATGTCACTCTACTGAAATTGAGTATTTACATTGGAAGAATATTCATAAATGCATTGAAATAGTGGTTTTAAATTCAAAAACCAGTCTCTTGATTCCTATTACCTATATGTAATTATAAAATTTATATTGGTTGATTGGTAATTATGTTTTTTAAATTGAAATATTTAATTTAATCAATTAATTAAATATTTAATTGTGATAAGGGGGATGTTGAATTGAGATTTTGGAATAATTATTTTTTGAATTAATAATGAGTTATTGATAATTTTTATTATAGATGATAAAATTTTCAGATATTAATAATAATGAATTGGGATATATGGTTATTTCTATGTTGAGTTAAATATCTAAAAATTGATTTGGGTTTTAGGGGTAGTTAATTTCATTGTAAATTTTCAGAAAATTGAATTTCGATTTATGGAAAATTAGTTGTAGAGATTATTATCACAGTATTGAATTGGTGCTTGGGGATAATTAATTATTGAATTAAATATCGGATTATTGAATTATTAATTTAATAATTAATTGTTGAATCATATACGGAATATTTAGATTTTAGATGTTTGTTAATTAAATTTTTTATTAATTAATGAGAAGGATGTTCTTAAATAATTGGAAAATTGATTAAGGGGATTTATAGGATTAACATTTTGTTGAATTAGTACTGATATTGATATGATTAATTGTTTGGTTAAATAGTAATGAGACTGAGATGAATTATTAATTAACGAATTAATAACTGAGATAATTTTGAATAATTAATTGGTTAATTAATAAATGGCTTGTAGTGGAATAAGATAATTGAAAAAACATATCAATGACATTCATGTATACATTGAGACAATTAATGGTAATCATTAAATTCATGAGTAAATTGTGAGAACAAATAGTAACAATTTAATTCATGTATAAAATTGGGATAATAATCATAAACAATGGAATTTATATTTCAACTTAGAAAATGAATGCTAATAACAAAATTCAAAAGTAAATTGAAAAAATTAATGATAATAGTGGCATTCAAGTGTGTATTGAGTGTTTTATTTTCCTAAGGATTCTAGGAGTTTATGAGGTTAAATATTGAGAAATTTATAATGTCATAAAATACTATTTATTCAATTTATATATACCTTTACAAAAAAATATTCATTTTTTGAGTGGAATTTTTATAGAAGCCATTGTTGGTGGCCCACTATGTTGTATTCCCACCCTACTCATGATGCATGATCAGTACCGTAGTTGATCTCATGATTACAAGACATGATAAGGGAAAAGGCACTATGTCGGAAGGATGAATTGGGTTGGAATAATGATAGGGGATCCAAAAAGGGTTTAGGACCCTCTTGGGAGTAATTAGTGACTTTAAACCTGTGATTCATTTTAAAACATGTAATGTTCATTTTAATGAAATATATTTTTTTTAGTTTTGATATTGTATGTTTTGATTAAGTCAATTTGTGATACTAGATTTTTAGGTTTAGTTATATCAATATTTGGCTGTTTCATATTTATTTATGCTGGTGTATAAATCTAATTAAGAGGTTATCATATCGTTATTACTGCTATTAGACCTTCACATATAGTTAGTACCCTCTTCCATAAAGGTATAAAATCATGAGTTCAAGTGACTGAAAATCTTTCTTCCTATGTTTATGGCACCCAGACTGGGATATTATAATAAGGAATTCCATTTTGAACTTACCAAGGGTATTTTTGTTTCAGTATTAAGTGTGATCTAGTATGGTCTTTCAAATAATTATTTTATGAAAATATCTGATGTTTCTTTGACTATGGGATTTCAAATTATAAAATGATATCATGATTGTTCTGCAATTTTTGTGACACCATGGTCATTTATAAAATGTTATCTTCATTTATTTTAATTGTCATTTTTAAATAATCATAAGAGTATTGTTATAAAATATTTGAATTTATTTAAATTTTTTTTTATTTATTCTCTATTTTCACACTACATGGATAAATTTTTTATGGAATGATTTTATGAAATGTGTTTCTATTATACTAATAATATTTATCATTCATATGTATTTTTTTCAATGGTTCTATTTTTTAAACATGAAAACTCCATGTTAGTGAATTTTTATAAAACATTAAGTCTTCAGTATAGATGTTTTTTGAAACAGTTTTACGTGGAATTGTTGTTACAAGCGGTTCATATTTTTTGGATCAGTGGTATTAACACCCAATCAAAGGTTAAAATCCTATTATATTTCAATTTTGGTAATTTTATCGGTTCCACATTGATCGAGTGTGGCTTATTGTTTTTATGGTGACTTATTGAGTCTCTAAAGATTTTCTACTATGTCAGCCAAAAAGTCCTTCGTCTAAGATATATGGTTTCCAATATTATATACATAAGATGGAATGTTATATTTTTGACCTACTATGTATGCTTTATCTATGGATATCAATTTTCTATTTATATTATGCCACATGTAACCGTTATTCATTTTTTTCTCATCCAAGAAATACAATGGGATAATCCCATATTTATTTTATTAATTTGATAAATCATTCACATAATATATAATATATAACTCTATGAACATGTTATCATAACATATGTTTTATGAATTCCTCATCATTCTATCATAGGCTGGTTGTGGGGCTCATATTATGTGTTTTCAATACTAGTTCATGAGATCAAATCACATAAAACTACTTCACAAAAAATAAACCCTATATTTATGAGCCAAATTGAAATAATATTTAGTATTTCCCATGGGATCTCAATCAATATAATTCCTAAAAAAATCATGGGGATAATTGTTGGACTCACATTCTTTAAATGAAATATTTTATAATGTAGAATTTATGAAATTAAAAATTACAATGTTTTTCCAAAGAACATTATAAAATATTAGATATTATTTATGAAAATGAATTTAAATCCAAAACTTTAACACATAATTTGAAAATAAATTTTAGATATAAAATATCTTAAAAATATCATTAAATACATCACCAAAATATCACGTACTATAAAATTTTCAAACATCCAAAACATTCTGCATTTTAGAAATAATTATTTGATGACATCAGAAGCTATTTAAAATACAATATAATGTGAGAAATGCCATTTAAAGATAAAAAATTTCTCTGAAATGTCATATGGACATTTCATCATACTCATGGAAGGAAAAAACAAAAAATTTAAAATTAACAGTTGATGATATATTAAAATACCAACATAACAAGTGTGAAATAAAATTTAAAATAATTATATATTTTACTCATAAGTATCACATATACAAATTGTTTAATTATAAATAAAATAGTAGTAAATTTTTTTTATAACATATAGTACTTTAGAATTTTATTGAAACACAATTTATTATATTAATATTAGTGATAATCCATTCTAGAATTATAATTTTCCACGGTCAAATTAAATAAAAAATCTAATTATAATTAAACTATGAGTTAATTTGATCTAAACTAGTACTAGGTAATGTAGATATTCATCAATAACCAATGTGAATTCTTGAGTACACAATAGTATGGAATAAAAAAAAATTACATTCATTTCAGAACATGTAAATACCCTGAACCAGTATACCCGGATTTGGTACTAAAATATAATTAACTTTCTAGATATGGTTCTCATTAATGTGACTAAATTGTATCCTTAAAAATCTGACATCATCAAAATAATATATCGGATAACTGATATAAGGCCCCAACCTTAAACCTTACTTAAACTTGAGTTATTACAAGATTACACATTGAGGATCTTTTCAGGTTTAGAGTTTTAGAGAATTAGATCATGAAACTTTCATTACATTCCACATTTAAACAAGGTGGTTACGTAAAAGACAGTATTCATTCTTCCCATCAATGGAAACCTATTTAAAATAAAACACGGATTCTTTCTTGACACATCCTTGACACTATCGTCACATCGTGTACCTTTCCCTTGACCTGTGAAAAGCATTTCAAAAACTTGGGATGAGCATAAAAAGCTCAGTAAGGGTTATAAAAATATGGAAAGGAAACATGAGTTCATATATACATAAAAATGAAATCATACTTTACCCATAAAACATAGGCATATCAAATCATGAATAAATCATAGAAAACATAAGACATAAAGGTAACTTGAGGCATTCATAACATTCTTACGTATGGAGTAACCCTCTTGGTTACATTTGGAATACCCATCACAGTATATTCCCTAAATCTCTTCGGAGAAACCTTAACGTTTCACTCCTTCGCGTTACCCAATGCATTGGAGAGCTATATCGGGCTCACCCGCCCTTAGTTTATCACGGAACCACCCGTTCATCATAACAATGCCCAAGAACCATAACATAATCGAATCACATAAAACATGAATAATGGAAACATAACATTTCCACATTTCAATCACAATATAACATTTTAGGATATTGAAATAATGAATCCAAAAAAAGAAACCATTTCCAAAACCATTTAAAACATTTAATAAAGAGATTTTTGAATCAAAGTGTCCCATAACACCTTGAAGCTTTTAACACTTTAAACCATTAATATCCATATAAATAAATCCTTAAAACCATTTTGAAAACATGGATATTAATAAGAACAAATAATTAAAACATTTAAAATGATATTCTGGTAAAAGGGGTTTCACCAAAATTAGAGACACTTGAATACAATAATTGAGGAATAACATTTAGTCAGAACTTTATAATATCATGAGAATAAAAATATTCATGATATAATACTCCAAAGGATAGTATATACACAATATAAGAGTGAATTGGTGCATAACAACAATGAACCCTCAATAGAAATGTCAAATGTGATGAAATCCCTTATAAAGAAGGTATCCTTAAATTAAGGAAAAATCAATCTCAAAATATGTGTGAAAAATATAAATACAACCAATATAAGTGCATATTATGTGTAAAACAATATAAGGTCATTCACACATATTCAGTGGATGACATATTCAATGACTACATGTTGAACCCAAAGAAATCGAAATTGGGTTAAAAAGTTCCCTTGACAGCCTAACGACATCACATCAAAATGAGTTGATGAGAGATAAAAAGTGTATCTCATCACTTGTACATAAAATTTATATCAATAAGGATATATGAGAACATATCCCAACATAACAATATTTAAATTAAAAGACCCATCAAAAGAAGTCTTTTAAAAAAAAGAGGGTGAAAGGTTCCCTTACCGACTTGGGTATCTTTCAAAACATACACCCCATGAAAGAAGGACAATAGATCATTGATGTAAATACTCATAAATGAATGTATATTACACAAAGAGTATAATAATGTGCAGTACATACACCACTCAATGGAATTTGTGGCAAATGTAGCATAAATCTCATGAGAATAAAAGTGAGATGAAAAATCCATTATGAAAATTCTGCAGCCTAACGGCGCCACTCAAAACTTCCAAAATGGATTGATGAGAGAAAATAGGGTCTCTCTTCATATGAACATAATAAGTACAGTAGTATTAATATAATATAACATCCCAATCATAAGAATGATGAGCTTTAAAAGGAATGACATAAAAGTGTCAACTTAAAAAGAAAGAGAGGAGTAGGATCCCTTACCTCAGGTCTGGCTTGACTCGATCATTCTTTAATCTCCTGAATAATAAACTTGAGTTAATTTCTAATTCCTTAAGAACCATTTTCAAGTTCATTATTACTTTTATATCACTTTTTACCATGTCATAAACATTATGTAATCATTTAAGTTAATAATATTTGTTTTTCCGATATTTGGTTCTTAAGTCGAAAGTGGACTTCTTACAATTACATGTTGTTCGTGTGGACAAATGTTTATTATATCCAGAATTGTATTCATTATGTAGATATCATATATGTCATATAAATCCAGTACATTCATGATTTATAACATTACATAATCATTTAGAGGTAAGAAATGAAATGCACCGTTCATTGAGACGGTAAGCCGTACGTACGCATGAACGCTACTTTCATTTCTATTTCGTATTTTATAGAATGGAATAATAATGATATAAAGGTATATTATAATTCCAGTATAATATCATATATAATATCATATTTCCATCCTTTATACATCCCACATATGGTATTTAACGAATCAAATCACTTTGAGGGGGCGGTAGTCCGCACTTCCTTAAATGAAGATATCGCGTATACCCATAATGGAAGTCATAAAGGTAAGACAAAAATGAAAAATACAGAAGCATAAATAAAACATAAACATATTATATATCATATATAAAAATAGTGACATCATAATGTCCACCTTTGAAGGTGTTAAATGAGTATTGAACAATCATCGTTTCGGGAGGCAGAATTTCACCATCCACGGAAACCGTATGTTCTTTAACCATTTGATGTAGTTGTGTGAGAGTGTAGCTCGAATAAATCTTATAACAACATCCTAGTATATTGAATATACTGGTTTTGTTACAAAAGAAGTAAATAAAAAGTGTTTAGGGGGTTGGAGAAGCAAAATAAAACAAATGAACATGAGAGAATGAATTACCTTTAAATGTGTAACTCCTTTTGATTTGAGCCTAAAGGCTTCCTTTGAAAAGATTCTGCCCAAAGGGAATCCTCTAGGATGAGGAGAGGGATGTGGAGAGAGTAAATGGGGAGGGTTTGGCCGAGCCAAAGGCTTGAGGAGTGTGTTAAATGAGGTAGAGGTGGGGGCCTTTTATAAGAGGAGAGGAGGGGCACTTTTGGAAAGTAAAGAAATATTACTTTATTTGAAAATGTGTTTCGGTTTCAAAAGGTCCCACATTGATATAATTCGTATATAAGGTGATAAGGCTTCGAAATCCACTCATCCAATAAGTTTTGGACATGTTTAGTTCATATATTTTACATTATCTTTCCATTTTATTTAAATCGTCAAATAATGATGTCATCGCTGCATCATTATTATGTCATAAATAATTTAATTTATTTAATGTCTAAAAATTATAAACAAAATACTATGAAGTAGGAAATCTTTTTATATTTCCAATGAATATTTATAATCAAAAAGATGACTTGTATAACCCCACTTAAAAATTGTTTTAGTAAAACATATCATGTTTGTGTCAATTTTACTTTTACATTAAATAAAATGTTATTTATGTCATTTCCCAACCAAAGTGGATCCATGGGGTCCCCAAGTTGACCCATGGCTTGTCTTGGTCGGCCATGATACAACCAATGAGGTTAAGACATGTTTCAAGCTCATCTCATTTTATTAAAGCATTATTTTTACCTTAAACTACACTAATTACCACTAATCGCGATTAAAAACTTAATAAGTTACTATTCACCAAAAAATTATTTTAATCTCATTGAACCACATTTTACTTCTTAATGACAACCATGTATGTCGGATTTTTGAAAATAAAAACACAATGATGGCAAAATTTCATTTAAACAGAAAATCAGTTTTTATAAGTACCACATAGTGGTTTCACTATTCATCAAAAATTGAAGTTTTTCAGAAAAATCCCAAACATTTACCCTAAGCTATATTTGATATTCTGAATTCAAAAATGAAGTCCGTTTTAAAAAATTCAAAGCATATAAGTCACATTAATTAATTTAATAATTAATTCCCGCTGTCAGGACAAATAGCGTGTTTTATGAAACAATAAGTATCAAAAGATTGACACTAGTTTAAGTCTGATTTCAAAGTGAAATTGATTCCAACGACCACTATTGGATTTAATGGTAAAAATATTTTCTAATTTCACTTTAAAAACAATTCAAAATATAATCTAATCATATAAATTAAATTAGATTAAAAAGTGGTTTTGAATTATAATACAACATTTTACACTATTCATTAAAAAAAGAACTTTATCGGAAAGATACCAAAAATTTACACAAAGTAAATTTTGATGTCCTGATTCTTAATAAGAGTTTTATTTGGTCCAAAAGAATGTTTAAGAGTGAACATAACTATATTTAATGACGGTTCTCCATCAAAAGGTGATAAGCGAACCTTTAGTGAAAACTAGGGCATATACGCCTAAAATTGAATTCTTTCCATATTTTAAGCCTTTATCTTTTATTGTATAAATTTAAAAATATTTAAGAACATATATAATCATATTTTAGTTATTTCTATGCATTCCCGCCATTACAACGGATACAAGTTAACTACCATTTAAAATAATATTATTTTTTTATTAGAGTGCAACGTAAGATTCCCAAGAAACTCGTTGTTACGTGTTGGGTACGCCATCGAGCATAGCGTCCCCTTTAAAGTCATATTAATATTTTATTCACAAATATTGATAAATATGAAAATGTCATATTCCTTATTTACCTGGGGTGTTACATTCTTCCCCCTTTTGGGAATTGTGTCCTCGCAATTTTAAAATTGCGCTTGGAAGCATCCTTGAACGTCCCACATCGGAACAAGAGTCGGTAAAACAATCAATTTAAAATAAAGAAAGATAAGCACAGAGGTCACCTGAGTTAACCCATACTAGGATTCTAAGTATGAAAATATGGACATGGAGGAGAAAACATAGGGTCATGTTCCGATGGAGAGTGATAGAAAACATGTTTAGGAGAAAGTTAACAATAAGAAAATCACAAACTTGTGATGGGTTAAACGGTGTTGGGTTCCCCAGTAGGAAAAGTTAATAGACAACATTTTTGATTTAAGTTACTTTTTATTGAGGAATTTATTTATAAGGAAGCATAATCACTTATCATGTTGACTTTCAACTATTACTAGATTCCTTAGTCGAACTCATATTTTTTCCAAAAGACGAGTATTTAGGGAGACTTGTTCGCATTAAGAGTACTATAATCAAATTCTAGAGAATCACCTAATCCCCAAAAGAGAACTATATACATCCCATGTATTTAGTCTTTATCCAAAACCAAAACCAAAAAGGTTATTACAAGATCAGATAATCCAGAAAAGGATAACCCCTTATAAAAAGAAAATCTATTCTTAATCTCCAAAATTTGTCCAACAAAACCCAAAGTTCAACGAGGACCATCCGATAAACAATTTGTCCATAAAATTCTTCAAATTAAACCAATATAAGATTGAAACCCAAATATTTGAAGGATTTAGTCACATAGTCTTCCAAGTTAAATCGTAACATTTATCTCCAAACAACATCAGTTGCTCCTAAAGTCTCCCATTGAAAAGTAATTATCCTAATCACATATCCTCCAAAATCAACTTACTCTTAATTCATAAAATCATATTACTAAAAAGAATCAGTCAAACTAACCAGGGACTTCACGTAGTCCAGTTGTAGGCGATAAATACCAGTCACACTTTGGTTGTGGGTTCGATTCCCGCAGTATTGTCCGACGCGACGTGTTGTCACACGGTTTGCGTGTTGTCCTTTTTCCAAAACTATATAATTCTCAAATCATTACCCAAAAAGGGATAAAATCATCAAAAACAACCATAACATAATTTAACCTCAATTTTATCTCATGCCTTTCACTTCAATCATAACATATGGTAACCCATAATTACCTCAAAAGTAAGGATCATATAAACCCAAATGGTTCTTTATAACTATGTCCACAAAAGAAAAGATAACTATTACTTGAGTAAAATTTTCCTATATTAAACATCATGGTTACACATAATATAAAAAGTCTTCTAATGTAACCCCATCATCAAAAGAGACTTAATACTCTTAAGAATTTCACCCTAACTCTTGAAGCCCTTATATGTTGACATCTTACTCATTCAACATTCTTCATGATCCATTATCCATTCCTTTCCAACTTATTCCGAAATACCTCTTTCCTACAAACAAAATCATGAATCATATCCTAAGATTCCAAAATAAGAAAACAATAGTCATGAAATAGTACATACCTTTGATTGGTCATTGTTAGTTTCTTCATCCTCAATCGGAATGGCATTAGGTATTGGTAAACGAATATGGGTACACTCTTGGTGACCCCATTCACGAAACTTCTTCATAGGACATGTGTTTACATAATGACCATGCACACCACATTTAAAACATTCAATTGATCCCTCCGAAAGAACTTCTTTCCCTTTCCTCGAGTCAACTAGATGCTTCCTTTTTCCATGGAAGGTTCTTGCTTTATGACCTTCATTTCAACATCTATAGAATATTTCTGTCCCTTTGAAACATTTTCATAGGTGTTTCTTTACACATCTTTGACACATAGGTTTTTGAACACACTTACCTTTATAATTATTACCTGTAATTCCGTAGGGATTTATTTCTTGCATATATGATGCCTTAGAGAAATCTCCAAGGTTTAGGTGGTTAATCATGACTCCAGATAGTTGGTTTAGGATAATCAAAAGAGTTCTCATTGCAGCTCCCATATCATTCAGTTGCTTGCTCAAAAAACTGTCACAGTTTCCTTTACATCCACTGTTACTTTGGTGCCTGCTAGATCCAGCCATTTATTAAAACCAAAAAGGTCAGTGTGAGTATATCAACAAAACCATCATGTACTAATGAGTAAGATAGACAATAAGATATACTTACTCATTCACTTTATCAAAAACTAAGACTCTTTCTGAAATCCTAACCATTATGGTAATTGTCAATTATGCTTAAAGAATACCCTAACCTCTAAAGTTATCTAAGCCGACCTTTGATACCAACTATAAGGCCCCAACCTTAAACCTTACTTAAACTTGAGTTATTACAAGATTACACATTGAGGATCTTTTCAGGTTTAGAGTTTTAGAGAATTAGATCATGAAACGTTCATTACATTCCACATTTAAACAAGGTGGTTACATAAAAGACAATATTCATTCTTCCCATCAATGGAAACCTATTTAAAATAAAACACGGATTCTTTCTTGACACATCCTTGACACTATCGTCACATCATGTACCTTTCCCTTGACCTGTGAAAAGCATTTCAAAAACTTGGGATGAGCATAAAAAGCTCAGTAAGGGTTATAAAAATATGGAAAGGAAACATGAGTTCATATATACATAAGAATGAAATCATACTTTACCCATAAAACATAGGCATATCAAATCATGAATAAATCATAGAAAACATAAGACATAAAGGTAACTTGAGGCATTCATAACATTCTTACGTAGGGAGTAACCCTCTTGGTTACGTTTGGAATACCCATCACAGTATATTCCCTAAATCTCTTCGGAGAAACCTTAACGTTTCACTCCTTCGCATTACCCAATGCATTGGAGAGCTATATCGGGCTCACCCGCCCTTAGTTTATCACGGAACCACCCGTTCTTCATAACAATGCCCAAGAACCATAACATAATCATATCACATAAAACATTAATAAAGGAAACATAACATTTCCACATTTCAATCACAATATAACATTTTAGGATATGGAAATAATGAATCCAAAAAAAGAAACCATTTCCAAAACCATTTAAAACATTTAATAAAGAGATTTTTGAATCAAAGTGTCCCATACCACCTTGAAGCTTTTAACACTTTAAACCATTAATATCCATATAAATAAATCCTTAAAACCATTTTGAAAACATGGATATAAATAAGAACAAATAATTAAAACATTTAAAATGATATTCTGGTAAAAGGGGTTTCACCAAAATTAGAGACACTTGAATACAATAATTGGGGAATAACATTTAGTCAGAACTTTATAATATCATGAGAATAAAAGGATTCAGGATATAATACTCCAAAGGACAGTATATACACCATATAAGAGTGAATTGGTGCCTAACAACAATGAACCCTCAATAGAAATGTCAAATGTGATGAAATCCCTTATAAAGAAGGTATCCTTAAATTAAGGACAAATCAATCTCAAAATATGTGTGACAAATATAAATACACCCAATATAAGTGCATATTAAGTGTAAAACAATAAAAGTTCATTCACACATATTCAGTGGATGACATATTCAATGACTACATGTTGAACCCAAAGAAATCAAAATTGGGTTAAAAAGTTCCCTTGACAGCCTAACGACATCACATCAAAATGAGTTGATGAGAGATAAAAAGTGTATCTCATCACTTGGACATAAAATTTACATCAATAAGTATATATGAGATCATATCCCAACATAACAATATTTAAATTAAAAGACCCATCAAAATAAGTCTTTTAAAAAAAAGAGGGTGAAAGGTTCCCTTACCGACTTGGGTATCTTTCAAAACATACACCCCATGAAAGAAGGACAATAGATCATTGATGTAAATACTCATAAATTAATTTATATTACACAAAGAGTATAATAATGGGCAGTACATACACCACGCAATGGAATTTGTGGCAAATGTAGCATAAATCTCACGAGAATAAAAGTGAGATGAAAAATCCATTACGAAAATTCGGCAGCCTAACAGCGCCACTCAAAACATCCAAAATGGATTGATGAGAGAAAATAGGGTCTCTCATCATATGAACATAATAAGTACAGTAGGATTAATATAAAAGAACATCCCAATCATAAGAAAGATGAGCTTTAAAAGGAATGACATAAAAGTGTGTACTTAAAAAGAAAGAGAGGAGTAGGATCCCTTACCTCGGGTCTGACTTGACTCGATCATTCTTTAATCTCCTGAATAATAAACTTGAGTTAATTTCTAATTACTTAAGAACCTTTTTCAAGTTCATTATTACTTTTATATCACTTATTACCATGTCATAAACATTATGTAATAATTTAAGTTAATAATATTTGTTTTTCCGATATTTGGTTCTTAAGTCGAAAGTGGACTTCTTACAATTACATGTTGTTCGTGTGGCCAAATGTTTATTATATCCAGAACTGTATTAATTATGTAGATATCATATATGTCATATATATCCAGTAAATTCATGCATTTATAACATTACATAATCATTTAGAGGTAAGAAATGAAATGCACCGTTCATGGAGACGGTAAGCCGTACGTACGCATGAACGCTACTTTCATTTCTATTTCGTATTTTATCGAATGGAATAATAATGATATAAATGTATATTATAATTCCAGTATAATATCATATATAATATCATATTTCCATCCTTTATACATCCCACATATGGTATTTAACGAATCAAATCACTTTGAGGGGGCGGTAGTCCGCACTTCCTTAAATGAAGATATCGCGTATACCCATAATGGAAGTCATAAAGGTAAGACAAAAATGAAAAATACAGAAGCATAAATAATACATAAACATATTATATATCATATATAAAAATAGTGGCATCATAATGGCCACCTTTGAATGTGTTAAATGAGTATTGAACAATCTTCGTTTCGGGAGGCAGAATTTCACCATCCACGGAAACCGTATGTTCTTTAACCATTTGATGTAGTTGTGTGAGATTCTAGCTCGAATAAATCTTATAACAACATCCTAGTATATTGAAGATACTGGTGTTGTTACAAAAGAAGTAAATTAAAAGAGTTTAGGGGGTTGGAGAAGCAAAATAAAACAAATGAACATGAGAGAATGAATTACCGTTAAAAGTGTAACTCCTTTTGATTTGAGCCTAAAGGCTTCCTTTGAAAGGATTCTGCCCAAAGGGAATCCTCTAGGATGAGTAGAGGGATGTGGAGAGAGTAAATGGGCAGGGTTTGGCCGAGCCAAAGGCTTGAAGAGTGTGTTAGATTAGGTAGAGGTGGGGGCCTTTTATAAGAGGAGAGGAGGGGCACTTTTGGAAAGTAAAGAAATATTACTTTATTTGAAAATGTGTTTCGGTTTCAAAATGTCCCACAATGATATAATTCGTAGATAAGGTGATAAGGCTTCGAAATACACTCATCCAATAAGTTTTGGACATTTGTAGTTCATAGATTTTACATTATCTTTCCATTTTATTTAAATCGTCAAATAATGATGTCATCGCTGCATCATTATTATGTCATAAATAATTTAATTTATTTAATGTATAAAAATTATAAAACAAATACTATGATGTAGGATATCTTTTTAGCTTTCCAATGAATATTTATAATAAAAAAGATGACTTTTATAAACCCACTCAAAAATTGTTTTAGTAAAACATATCATGTTTGTGTCGATTTTACTTTTACATTAAATAAAATGTTATTTATGTCATTTCCCAACCAAAGTGGATCCATGGGGTCCCCAAGTTGACCCATGGATTTTCTTGGTCGTCCATGATACAACCAATTAGGGTAAGACATGTTTCAAGCTCATCTCATTTTATTAAAGCATTATTTTTACCTTAAACTACACTAATTACCACTAATCGCGATTAAAAACTTAATAAGTTACTATTCACCAAAAAATTATTTTAATCTCATTGAACCACATTTTACTTCTTAATGACAACCATGTATGTCGGATTTTTGAAAATCAAAACACAATGATGGAAAAATTTCATTAAAAAGGAAAATCAGTTTTTATAAGTACCACTTAGTGGTTTCACTATTCATCAAAAATTGAAGTTTTTCAGAAAAATCCCAAAAATTCACCCTAAGATATATTTGATATTCTGAATTAAAAAATGAAGTCCGTTTTACAAAATTCAAAACATATATGTCACATTAATTAATTTAATAATTAATTCCCGCTGTCAGGACAAATAGCATGTTTTATGAAACAATAAGTATCAAAAGATTGACACTAGTTTAAGTCTGATTTCAAAGTGAAATTGATTCCAACGACCACTATTGGATTTAATGGTAAAAATATTTTCTAATTTCACTTTAAAACCAATTCAAAATATAATCTAATCTTATAAATAAATTAGATTAAAAAGTGGTTTTGAATTAAAATACAACATTTTACACTATTCATTAAAAAAAAGAACTTTATCGGAAAGATACCAAAAATTTACACAAAGTAAATTTTGATGTCCCGATTCTTAATAAGAGTTTTATTTGGTCCAAAAGAATGTTTAAGAGTGAACAAAACTATATTTAATGACGGTTCTCCATCAAAAGGTGATAAGTGAACCTTTAGTGAAAACTAGGGCATATACGCCTAAAATTGAATTCTTTCCGTATTTTAAGCCTTTATCTTTTATTGTATAAATGTAAAAATATTTAAGAACATATGTAATCATATTTTAGTTATTTATATCCATTCCCGCCATTACAACGGCTACATGTTAACTACCATTTAAAATAATATTATTTTTTTATTAGAGTGCAACGTAAGATTCCCATGAAACTCGTTGTTACGTGTTGGGTACGCCATCGAGCATAGCGTCCCCTTTAAAGTCATATTAATATTTTATTCACAAATATGGATAAATATGAAAATGTCATATTCCTTATTTACCTGGGGTGTTACAACTGACATACAAAATAAACATTATGGTGTATTTTATTAAATAATTAAGAAAAAATAACAAAAAATTGGATTCATAAAAAATGTTTCATAATAATCAATATCATCTCCCAAAATACCATGATTTTAAAATTCCATATATATCATCAATGCATCCCATAATTTTATTAATATAAGAAACATTCCATTTCATAAATAATTTAAAAAAATTCATAATAAAATGGAGAATGAGAATCATAACAGCGGTGAGATAAAATGATCACCAAGGGTGAACATAAATATAAAAATTAAATTCCATCAGTGAGAGAAAGATTTGAATATTTTTAATGTGAAATTATTATAGTGAATGAGAATAAGACAATATATCTCATAACTATAAATCCATATATCATTAATCACAAACCAATGTATAACTCTTTTAAAATATTAAGTCTCTTTGGATTTAATAAATGTGATCCCTAAGATATTAATCTTTATCATTTAATATTAATATCCCAATTGTTTTCACTGATAAAATATTGAAAATAAATTTAATCAATCGTAATGATATTATCTTCCAATATTAATTTTATAATTTCAATAAAAGCCAATAGAATGAAGAGATAAATCTCATTCGAATATGATGAATACTTTTTATAGAACACTTAACAATGGGAAAACCATCACGATTTCCCATAGAACACCAATCATGGTTATTTGTAAAATATCCATCATAGTAATAAATGTATTAACAATCCTAGACTACACTAATAACCTATTAGGATAATCCTAATTGGTTTACATTTTCCCTTTACCAATTGAATTTGAGAGATATAATATTCTCACCCAAACATGTATTATAATCAAACCACCAATGATAATAGAACATTCCCATGAACCATGACATTCATAATATATATTTATCCAAAATTGCATAATAATACTCATTGAAACACCCACTATTCTATATAAACAAGATTATCCCATTGAAATTAAATGGGTTCAGTGATAATCTCTATTAAATATTATTCATTCATAGAGAGGAACCATGATGAATGTACCGATAAAAAATCACCACAATGAAGTACATGTTAAAAAAAGGATATTTTATGATCATAATTAGAAATAGTACTAAAACATAATCAATATAATTCTCTAGGAAAACAAAAACATTAATTTGATAAAACTTTTAGAAACCAAAAAATCACTAAATGATGAAACAAAATTTCTTTTTTTTAATGAATATTCTCTGAAAGTAATTATTTTGGTAGTGGTAATATAATTTCATGTTGAAAACATTAATAAAATTCAAGAGTATGGATATGAAATAGAATAACATACGTTATATTAAAATAACATTCCAAATTACAAATTCCACACTTTATGTACCATTAATAAATTTGTTAGGAATGGGAAATTGAATGTGTAGAAATAATTTATAATTAGTGTAGAAATAAATAGATACCGATAATGAATGTAATAAAATTTGAAATTACATATTGTGTATTTCATCATAAAAATAAATAAATGAATATATATTGTATTATAAACCTTTTCATCATTGGTATCTTTTTAATCATATTCCGTATGAGAAAATAGAAAATAAATAAATGACATATTTCAAATTGTTAATTGTATTCATGAAATGATGTGTTAAGGGTCAATGTATATATATATCATAAAATATGATAGAATCATATCAAAACTATATGTCCCAATGAATGTAAATTTAAGAGTAATTTCCCTTACATGTATCATATCATTGAATATAAAATTAATTATTTTGGTGATTATGTGTGAAAATATAAAAAATCACAAAAAGAAACATAGTGTATTATAAAATAATTAAAACTTTTTGAAATTCACAGATACAAATGGAAAAACATTTTCAGGGAAAGGGAGTTCTAACATAGTGAAAACAAATTGAGTTAAGAAACCCTTTATATATTTGTAATATTAATGTCAAATACGTTTTGATAAAATAATTAAAATTTATAATATAATATAATGTTGTATGATTGATTAATAGTATAAAAATTATAATGTGGAGGTATATAAATCATATTAGATAAATTAGGTTGAAAATATTAAAATATTCCTTAATTATCCGCCGATCTTTTTGTTGTGAGGATTTGGCGGACGACGACGAACCGTGCGGCAGGGGCGATCCGTTGATCCCGCAGTGAAGATCGGCCCCCGGGAGGAGCTATGGCGCAGACGGGAGGCAAAACGGGCCACCGGAGCAACTCCGGCGACCGGGGGCGGCGGCGCCCGGCGCGCCGCCGGAGGAATCCGCCGCGGCTCGGCCGCGGCGGCGGCAAACCGCCGGACCTCGTCCGCGGTCCGGCCCCCCAGCACGCGGCCCGCGCGGGCCGCGTTCCTCCAAGCCGCGGGTCAAACCCGCGTCGGTTTCTCTTCGGCCACTCGGCCGAAGCCGAGCCGGCCGGGCCGCGCCCAGGCCGGACCGGACCCGGCCTAGCCGGGTCGGGCCGGGTCGCCCCGGACCCAGAACCCCCGTTTCGGGCCCTCTTTAGTCTTTCGCCCATATCTTGGGCCTGGGACCTCCGATTGACGAACCGTCAGCGGCTACGCGATCATTGGATCGATACGGTCGTTTTGGTATATTACACTCAAGGTTTCGGAAGACTTTGGGTTCGGCCGGGTTGGTTCGTACACGAAACCAACCGGGCCCTCGGAGCGGAAACGCTCATAACTTGAGCTACGGACGTCCGATCGACGTACCGTCAGCTGTGGTAGTTTCCTCTAAGTGAGACGGAACTTTTGGCATACTCCGCCCGAGGATCAGATACAGGCGGAGTACGGTCGGGTTGGTTTTGCCCTAAAAACCAACCGGGCCCCTGGGACGAAAATGCCAATAACTCTCAGACCGGGCGTCCGATTGACGCGCCGTCTGTTGCGTTAAGATCCTGTTGTCGTTACAGAACTTTTGGATACATCAACTTCGGACTACGTGTCAGTTGATGTATCAGCCTCTCGGCTCGTGGAGCGGACCCTCCTAAACGAGCTTGCTATGTGCGGGAACCCTAGCGCTGGCTGTGACTTCGACGACAGAGCAGAGATCCTCCGTGGACTGCGACGACGGCAGAGCAGAGATCCTCCGTGGACTGCGACGACGGCAGAGCAGAGAGATCCTCCGTGGACTGCGGCGACGGCAGAGCAGAGATCCTTCGTGGACTGCGGCGACGACTGTGCAGAGATCCTCAGTGGACTGCGTCGACTACTGCACTCAGCGATCCTACGTGGATCAGTGCTACAGGTTCTGTGTGAGCCCGATCCTATGTGGGTCCTTACTACCGGTTCTGTGTGAGCCACTGCCTACAGGTTCTGTGTGAGCCCGATCCTATGTGGGTCTTTTGCGGGGGTTAGTACCTATCGATCCTTCGTGGGTCCGACGACTTAGATGGATCAGTGATCATCTTTGACGTCATCTGAAAAAGTATACCTGGTTGAGCTGAATCTTATGTTACTCTCCTTTGTGGATTGTGTTGAACTATCCTTTGTGGATTTACTGTTTACTCTCCCTTGTGGATTTGAGTCTTGATTTCCTATGTGGATTGAGTTGTTATTGAGCTCGTGAGTAGAGCTAGAAGTGGGGACTTAGGTATATGTATGGGCATATACCTAAGTCGAGACAGATGTTACTTCGTGATTGCACCTTCCTTTTTGTGCTATATCCTTTGTGGATTTCGGGAGACCTTCGGGGGTCTCGGGGTCCTTACTGAGTAGCTTATACTCACCCCTGCACGGGCTATGCCCGCACCTTGTTGTGTTGGATGCAGACGACGGGCAGCGCTGATCACGATTGGGGCGTGGAGCAGGACGGTACCTGGAGGTGGACCACTGGGCGGGACGTGCTCGGAGCGGACGTGGGACCCGAGGAGCCTGGAGGCTATCTGTACCCACCCTTCAGGTGGGATTGCCAGTGGGCGACACGAGGCCGCCGTCTTTTCTTCAGTTGCTGTTCTTTTCCTTTTCAGTTGTACTTTCTGTTGGGCTTGTATTCCAGCCCCCTTTACTTTTCTGCACTTTGTAGTTACTTTCCGCTTGCTGACTCTGTGGTGGTTGTTACTTATAGAGGAAATGCCTTCCCTGTTTACCGGGATTTACGCCTTGGTGCTAGTCGCCAGCCCCTGGCCTATGGAAGGCGAGCTTGGGGTAGTCACGGCACGGGCCCCGAGGTCGGCTCAACTAGAGTAAAGACATGCTATATATTTCCTTAAACAACCATTTAATAAATACATACACACACAAACACACACATATATATTATTTCATATGAACATTTTATTGTTTAAAAACCTCATTGTCAAATTATTTATATTTTATTTTTATGAAATATTTAAAAAAATTAGTTAGTTATGTACATATTGGGTGTTTTGAGGGCGTTTGATTCATATTTTAAAATTTGTGTTCATATAATGTCTGTGGTCAAAGGGATAATTATTAAATAATATCTAGAATAAAAATCATGTCATAATTTTTTTATAAACTTTAGGATTATAAAAGAACTATTATATATAGTAATGAAAAATGATCTATGTTTCAACCATATAGATAGTAGGATATACATAAGCATGAGTAAGACTTCCATTTTTTTTAAAAAAATTAAATGAATATGAATATTACGTTACATTTATATATTGGAAATAATATCATTAAAAAAATATTAATTATATATATATATATATATCATTTCTTGTGATGTAGTGATAAAAAATGAAACACATTTCTTTGTAGAGGAGTTAATCCACATGTATGAATGATGGACATTATGATAAATTTTTCATTAGTATCATATATAGACAATAATTGAATCATTATATCCATCAATGAGAGGTGGTTATTGAAAACTAATTACATTGGCATGGGAGGATGTAGTCTACCATATATACAATTAATGAATTCTTATTAGATAATATAGATAATAAAGATATATATAGTTACTCTAATAATATATTAAAATGAAATAAAATATAATTTAGTTACCTTATTATCTCGTAAGGGATAGATATATTTGAACATGGTAACAAGGAAATAAAAAAATATACTCGATGAAGAAGCACAACAGAACATTAAACATTCTCCATCTAATATTAGATGAGGATGATATTGGATCGCCTAAAAAATAAGTTTTTTGAAACACATATTTACCCATATCATTTGGTTATAATAACATATTAATCTGTTTAAAACTTACCACGGAATGAAATATTTTTAAAAAATTGGGAATCATGATAGATACAATAAATGGATAAAAGGACCATAAACATAGAGTGGATGATTTCTAAACGATAA
This sequence comes from Viscum album, assembly GCA_963277665.1. Lineage (NCBI taxonomy): Eukaryota > Viridiplantae > Streptophyta > Magnoliopsida > Santalales > Viscaceae > Viscum > Viscum album. The sequence continues at coordinate 1,129,595,726 of OY728131.1, forward strand.
ACAAATCAATTTTCATTTACATGTTTTTTTATTAATTTTATATCATTTATAAAATTATTGTTTTCATAATATAACAATAATTTCAATTTTTAGAAGTATTCATTTAAATTTTTTATAAGATCAATACAAAGAGGAAATAAATAATAATAAATCATCCCAAACATGATATTGTAATGTATAAAATTATTCCTCCAAATTAAATCTCACATGTTATACATAATTTAATATTAATTATATTCTTTATATTTTTTATCCATCGATTCAATAGTAACTAATTTAGCATTGTGATAGAATATAATGTAATTATTTATAATCAAAAAATAAAAAATAAATTAATGTGATTATTTACAATAATTTATCTTACAAAATAGAATCTAAAAACAATTATAGCTTCTTTTTATCCCCAATTTATAAAATTATTGTTTATTAATTTATGTGTGTGATATTTTGAAATATTATTGACCTTGAACATTATTATGGTTATTGAAATGAAAATTAAAAAATATATTATTACTAAATATTTGTACATTATAAACGAACTGGGATCATCCAATAAAATTTTGGCAATTATTATTGTAATTTTCTAGACCTTATCATATTATTTTGAACCCATCATTACATAATTTACCCTTACCTGAGAAAAAATAAATAATAATATTTCAACTCGTAATAAAACATAATAATATCGAAATATTTAACAAAATATGATCCATTGAAACTAAATATGCAATAAATTTTAAAAAACATAAAAATTTGATGTGGAAGAGTTTAATTTAAGTGTAAATTGTCAAATGATTTCAAAAGATGTTTTTTTTAAAATATCATTTTATTTATAAATGTATAATATACTAAACACATGTATAATAAATATTAAATTAACATCAATAGAATCATATTAAATCATAAAAAAATTGTTATTTTTATAATAATCGCAAATAAAATCATCTTTCATATATACAATAAATATATAAATAGTTTTCAAAAAGTATTATTATTTTCACTATTGATTGAAAAATAACAACTTCTATAAAATCCCAAAAACCCTAATATACCATTCATATTATGATTAAAAAATAATAATATCAACTATTCAAATAAATTTTTTAAAAAATTAAAAGGTTAATTATAATATTTTCTCATGAAAATTAATAAAGTCTATCTATGAAAAAAGAATATTTTTTGATGAAAAATAGTAACTAAAAAATACATTTTTATTGAGATAGAAATTAATAAGTTTTTATTAATTCAGTATTTACTATTCATATGCAATATTTCAGTTAATTTCTCTTAATGAGATTATTAATATAATTTTACTTCAATTCTCTTTTATGTTCAATGGTTTTTATAATTTATTTCATAAATCATATTTTATCATTTAAAATATTAGGATATTGAATTCTCTTGCAATTAATAAATAATTTCCTTGAGATTTGATGTAGTTCTTGATAGTTAATGGTTTAACATTTGAAGATACCATTGTTGATATATGACTTTATAAAAAGTGTTAAAAAAACCCACTCTAGAAAAGTAGAAAACTGATATACAATGGCTATCAAGAGTAACACATAAATAGGTTTTCCAATAGAAAAATATTATTGGTCCATGACTATATTGATATGGAAGAGAGAAATTACACACATGGGTTAATATAGATTGATGGAGAACATGATATTGAAAATAGAGACCATAAAAATATAAATTTATTGATCTATTAAAGGTCTATTGATTTATAATAAAAGTATACCAATATCATTTTTTTCGCATCTAATTCATAAAATCAATGAATTTAATTTCAATATAGATTAATAAATTCAATAAATATAAGTAGTTTCCATTTATAATTTCAACCTTTATGAAACTTCCACCATAATGTTCTCATTTTCTAATAATGATGATTCATATCATTTTATATTTTATGTTTAGATTTCTGAAATTAAATTATATTGGATCACATAATCCATAAATGGATAATAATTTATTTATATAGTATTTATACATTAGGAAAAAATTAAATGGTCAGAAAAAGATAATATAATTTCCAAATAGAATTATCCTTCATAAAAATAAATACAACAATAATGCCTAAAATTAAATAGTAATAACACAATTTTAAAATAAATAATTCCATTTTACAATTAAATCATTCCATAGATAAATGTTGTCGAACTAGGGAAATATATTTAAGGACAATGATTAAATAAAAAATTATTATTTGACCACATATTGAAAAAAGATACATTTTAACTTTATCACCAAAACATATTAGTCACTAAAAATGTTTATATCCAGAACAGTATATACTGTAATTATTTAATATCTAGGTATGACAATAATTTCAATAAGTAACCTAATTCCCCATAAGGAATCATTAAAATTAGAAAAGATTTGAAACGGAAAATCATCATTAATTCCACAATGAATTCAAAAAATATTTAGTTTTATAAAATCATATACAATTCCATAATTGTTGAACATAATAAAAAATTACATCAATACCATAATCATCAAATAACATTGGAATCTAATTATAATATTGATGGTAAAATTTATTTTATGAAAATTAACTTATCCTTTATTTTTAAAATTATTAATATTGAAAAAAATGTATACAAACAAGGAATTCACATAGTAATGATGTAGATGCCACACCAATGTCTCCCTTTCATTATGGGATTTACCTCATGTCCTTACCAAATAAACCTATTTGTCACCCGAACTATATGTTTTCCTTTTTATTAATTTTTTTAATAATTATAATAATCCCCTGAATCATAAAGGATCATGTAAAACAATAAATTTATATATATAGTTAAAACTTATCCTCATAGTAATTAAAATCATTCTTCTAACCAAAATTTTTTTCGTTAAACCCATGGGTTAAAAATACCTCAACCAAATTAGTCATCTCTAACAAAATAATTTGATACATTTAAATACCATCAATTAAATCCATAAAATTGGTTTCTAATACTTTGACCTTATGATTATCCTATGTCATATAAAGTTATTATGATATATATATGTAAATGTAACCCGTTTTGAAGACATCATGATCTCTAATGTAATATAAACCCTTAATTGATATAAAATAAAAATCCCCTTTCGCATATAGCCGAATCTGTTCTAAAAACATAAAAATTGTATATTTTTTCATTGATATTGATAAATGAGTCATAATTTTGTAGATACAAAGCATACAATATCAAAAATAATTATTTGGTCACTTATATAACCAAAAAAGTTTTTATTGGTTCAGATTTTTAGTCAATTAAAAAAATGAAATAAAAATATAGATTCATATATGGATTTAATATAATGATCATCATCATCCCCCACTATATTCTTCATTTCATATTCTATATTAATTATTTATATACACTTAATTTTATATATCTTTTTTCTTATATGAAACCTTTATAGATGAAATACATTTATCATTATTATTTATAAACTATGTAGATTGAATCATAAGAAGTTTTAAATCAAATTATTTATAATATAAAACATTTGAATAAAAATATTAAATTTCCTCATTGGGAGTAACATGAGAATAATGGAAATGTAAAATAATTGTATGAATGATAATTAAATAGGGAAACTAATACAAATAAATACCTAGATCATAAATCAATAAATATTGAATAAATAATTAAAAAATTAAAGAGTCATTATAATCAATAATTAAGAGGCATGTGATTTCAACAAAGATATATGAGTCACTAAAAACCCAAATATTTTTATCCATAAAAATGAAATTTATTTTTCAAAAATAAACTCATTATCATACATTGTGTAATGGTTAATTTCCAAAATTTCCCATAAAAATATTTAATGTTTCATATAAGAATAGAAGGTATCATTTTTATATCAAATTAAAATGTGATATCATTCATAGTTACACCTATAATATATATCATGATTACACACAAATAACTATCATGGAAATAATTTAAATAATAATTATAGTATATTCTCAAAATCATATAGAGGAAATCTAATCTATTAACTATATCCAATTACCCATTTCATTTGAGATCTATAACAACACCACACATACAAGATTTATAATGGAAAAAAATCATCATAAAAGATTCCCAATAACTATAACATAAATAAAGTACATAGGGAATTCATTGCATCATTATAATCTTATATACATCCATTATTTGTTTCATAACATCATTAAACCGTAAAAAAAATGTGTTTCATGATAATATATTTGAAATAATCATAATCCATCTAGCAGGAGAATGTGAATGATATCAACAAGAAATATCCATTTTTTATCCTATGTATGAAAATGTGGTGATTATTATGTTGAATAGAAATAAAACAAAAAAAATAATTACAATAAGTATATCAAAAAATAAAAATTTATATTTGAAAATCATGTTTAAAGAAAATATTATATCAAATAGGAATATATGTTTCTCTAAAAATATATATGGAAATTTATAATGGAATATTAAATTAATATAATAGCCCTAATGGATGAAAAAAGCGATGTTATATTATTTAAAAATAAACATTTTAGAGAAAAATTATAGAGAAGATAAATATTTTGGATATAAAATAATACTATTATCACATTCAAATGAATTTCATGATATTAGTTTCTTAAATAATGGATGAAATGAAAATTATAAATATAAACCAAATTCATAACCATTGTTGAATAAAAATGATATGGGTTATGAAAATAAACAAATATATGATTTATTTCAATGGGTTATTGAACATAAAAAATTCTGAAATGAATGAAGATTATAATATAACTCTTTTTCAAATTTGGTACCTTTTAAACCATAATTCCCATCAATTAATAACATAAAATGTAACATTAAATATTATAAAATTAATGATAGTGATTATATTTTTTAATGGGTTGCACATAAACATTATAAAATATGATTATTGCATTTTGAAAACATATATTCCAATGAAAAAAAGAACTTTTGAAATATTACCTATACAAAGATAATATATTTGACTTCAAAATTAATAAATAGAGTTATAATGTGTAAAAACATTAAATATACAAAACAAATGTCAATATATAATCAAAAAAAATCGAGTTCGTTTCAAGCACAGTAATATAATAAATATTTCTTTAAAAAGTGGTATAATAAAATAAGGAAAAATATAATTATGAAATAATTTTCCCCTTTCGAAATTTCTAGTCAATTAAAATTGGAAAAAATAATTCAAATTATAACGTAATTGTCATGATTCATGTTGTATCCAAGATTTTATCAGAAAAATTTTTTATTATATAAACCATTAGAATATAATTACTTGATACCAATATAATATACCACACTGAAAATAAATTGATATGAAATCCATTACTTCTAGTAATGAAATGATATATAAGTCCTTTAATATTTATAATACATGACATGAATATAATATATAAACACTGAGTCCATCATTAAATCAATCCTTAAGAGGTTTTGATTGAAGAATAATTGAATTAGTGTGTGAGGTGGTTGTCTATTCTACACATAAATGAAGAGTTATTTTTCAATATGATGGAGGTTAGAGAATGATAAAGAAAATTAAAATAAAATAATAACATCATAAAATATCTATTATATTTTTATTTTCTCATAATGGCTGATTAATATTCTAATTAGATGAATTAATAAATAAAAATTGATCTGTTGAGAACTGTGCATCTTCTTGAAACAACACTATTATCATTACATATTAAGACCTATAATGTTATTATTATCCAGTCATTAAGCCCTACATATTATGGATAGGGGTTTAACTAATATATTTTGTGTATTTTGGTGATCCCAAATGTGTTTTGATGTTCTATTATGTGAGAAAATGTGGATCTATTTTATTTAAGAGGCGAGGGGCACAATTTTATATATATAACATATTAAATGATTATAAATAAATTTTTATAACAAGATTGCGCAAAATTGAAATTACATGATTATAATAATATGATTAATATAATAAATATCATTAAATAAAATATGGTGATGTTTGGATGACATTTGTGAGATATTATTCAATGTTAAATGCCTTTTATCCCATTTCACAAATACCGTGATAAAATTTTTTTACTCTTTAGAAGTCCGGATAACTGCAATAAATGGTTTTCGTGTCCATAAATTGAACATAGTTTATATTTTAATCCATAATGTAATGATATTAATTTTTGTTTTTCAAGTCTTATATCATTTAATTGAATATTATTTTAATTAAATTTCATCAATGTCAATATTAGAACTATTCCACTAAATTGACATTTATAACTTCATGAAAATAAATGTAATTATAAAAAATAATTTAATATGTCCATAAAATGTTATTTTTTGTATTTCATTCTTCTGTCACGTTAATTAATTGAAATTATTATACTTTTAATATTTTATATTCAATATATTTTATTTCATAAATAATTTATTTGTTTATTTTTTATATTTGTATATTAATTTTTTTTCTTTTATGATCCTCAAAAATTGAAAATAATTTATAATGAGAAAGAGAAATCATTTATATTTAAAAATTCTATTTATAATCATTCATATCATCTGATTATCCACATACTAATTATATAACATTTTTTAAAGAAAAGAATATTTATTTTTTTGCCTTTTTATTACCTAAAATATTAATATTTTATAATCACAGAAAATGTTTTGTTGTTTATTTGATCTTATATTAGATGAATTTAGAGTAAATATAATCATAAAATAAGATTATTGAATGTGCGAGTGAAATTTTGTAGTCCTTACCAGATTATGTTTAACCATTAACTACTTGATTTACCATTACCATGAAAAACATTTACTAATGATAGTAAATATAATGTCCATGATTTAAAGGAAACTATATAAAAAATTTGGATTTACTTATTTAAGTGTTTCAATTTATTTCATAAAATCAAAAACATTGAATTTTTTTAAATTAATTATGATTATAATTTGAAAAAAATACGAAAAACTATTTTTTCAAAAATAAATTTATAAAAACTTTCCTATAATATATCAACAGATATAATTTATTTAAAACCCCATAATTGAATAATTTAAATTAAATTGGACGAAACTATACTTTTAAGGTAAAAAATTATAATTTTATTTAATAAATACATACAATAAAAACCTAGTTTTCCAAAAAAAAGTATTTTAACTATTAATTGAATATTAAATACTTCAAAAAATTATGAATTATTCACCATATGATACCAATGGCCTGTTGATTTTAAAAATTAATTTTTTAAACCATAATTTTATAAATTTTCTAGAAGTTATTTATTCTTTTTTTTCATGAAATCAAATAAAAATAATTATTGAATAAAATATATATATGATTAAAAAATTTACATTACTAAAAATGAGTATTTATTTAAAAATAAATTGAAAAACCATTTAAATTGAATATGAACATTATATTTATTTTATAATTTCATAATTCGTACTAATATTGTCCAATTTAGAAGATAGGTAACAATTCTAATATAAATGTAATATTATTTATGTGTATATCTATGGTTGATCTGTTGAATCCTCTACATAATTAATCAATTAATTTATTTTATAAAATATGTATATTACAATTCACGAATAAGAATACATATTGGATTTTATTTAGGGAATCAATGATGATGATCAATTTTTTTTTATTTTTATTTTTTTCTTGTATACAATGGTTTTTGACTATGTGGTTGATATAATATTTTGTGTGATGACCATAGTAGAACTATATGATATGGTGAAGAGAAACTATGTTTTGGATACATCACCATGGTGATTGAGAAGATAGTGTTTGGTGACCTTTTTCATTTTATTTTCATTCATATCCTAAAATTATTTTGATCATTCCATTTGTGATCAATCCCTGATGTATGAATCCATGATGAACATGCGTAAAATTTTATTTTAATTAGTTTTGTGATGTTAAAATTATATAAAATCAATTTATATACATTTATTTACATTAGTGTCATATGTATTTAATGAATTTCAATTTTTTAATGTTGTGCATGAAATGATACTTGAGGTGTTGAATCCAAATATGGTTCAGTAAACCATTAATTTTAGTCAATAACCTTTATAATATGGGGAGGCATTCTAGAGGACATTTATCACTCTTAATCATTTTGTAATTTGATTTATAAGCTATTGAAATTACCCCATAATTAAATAATTCAAATGTATTAATTTGTAACATCATTAAAATACCTCATATTCTAATATTATGACCTAAAGGAGTATTATTATACAACACGTTTTACATATTTTCAATTATTTATCTAAATATCAAAAAACCATGTTGTAATCATTTATATTGTTTGGATATAATTAAATTGTATATCTCCAACTAGAAATGTTTATTCCATATAAGGTTCTATAATGTGGTTTGAAATATTCAATATATATATATTTTCTCTACCCTCTTAGGCGTGTCATGATCATCCTTATGAAATATTATAATTCAATAGAAGTTTAAAAACATGGTAGAATATGTTTTCCTATAAACTTTTTTTAATTATTTACGTAATCCAGTAGATCAATTTTCTATAGTTGTTATGAATTTTATGAATTTAACATGTCATAATTATTTATATAATCATTCATTCTATCATATAAAAATATCCATACATGTGTAATATTTATCAGTCAACATTTTTCTACTTTATGTTTGAACTCTTACAATGTTCTAAAAAATAAACATTAAAAAAATATATAGCCAAGAAAGTACGTAGTATAAAAACCAAATAAAACTAATCTTTAGTAAAATGAAAGTAAAAAAATTGTTATTATCAAAATCAACCACACACAATAGTTTTCATCCAATATAAATATTACAATAACTAATTAAAATGATACTGTTCATAAACATGTTTAACATATAATCCTTCATTAATTAGACATATATTTATAATAAAATGTTATAAAATAAAAAACGTATCCAATTTATAGTGATCAATAATATATCCCATATGAATCAATTCATATCTCATAATCCTATATATATTCCAATCAAATGTTTTAAGGCATATATAACATCATAATATATGATAAATAAATTAATAACATTAAAATCGACACAAAAACTATAATTTTTATTGTGAATTTTAAAATAGATATACTAATAAAACTAATGAATAAAAAAGATCATTGATCCTTTATTTATATATAACAATAATTTTTATAATACTTTAAATAATTATAAGCATTGTTCATTAATCGGGAAAAGGAAACATAAGAATGGGTGAGAACAAATTCGTAGTAAAACTAAAAAAATAGATATCAATTTATGATAATATGTGAGAATGAGATTAGAACATGATCATGATAACATGATGGAATCATTTGACAATCATACCTAATCATTTGATGGTCGTTAACCATGATTTATAGAAAACAATTTCTTAATCATAAGGAAAGATAATTAAGGTTGTGGAATGATCACTAATTAATAATGATCCAACAGAACATATCAAATATATAAATATATGTTATTATATAATATATATTAAGATAAAAGCACTTCCTTGGTCAATGTTCAATCTTAGTAATATCATTTTAGAAAAGCTCCCATATGGATATTCAAACCAAATATTTTAAAAAATTCTCCCTGGAGTAACTTTAGAATGATTCACATTATTTTTTATTTAGGGACATTTAAAATTTTGGTCATTACCTAAATAATTGAGTGGATTTAAATGAAGCACTCACACTTCTTTATAAAATATATTCCCATAGATTATATATAATGGAACCTAATGGAACATAACAATAATCCATCATTATATATGCCCTAAAATAAGGAAAAATTTAATCATTACATCGAATATTAACCCATGTTAAGAAATTTTTTTCATAAATTTTTTTAATCATAATAGTAAACCATAAAATTAAAGAATAAATATTGGGACATTGGATCCCATCCCAAGTATTTTATAAGAAATACCTCATTGAACATTTATATATATATATATAATTCAATTAAATTATCTTGTAATATATAATTAGGAAAATAAATTTTATTTATGAATGAAAATATTTAAAATATATAAATATCCAAAATATAAAAGAATAATTTTACTAAAAATTAACCATAGAATGATTCTATAGAATATTTATATTAAATAATTTTTTTAATGGTGTGAAAATTAACTAATCTACTTTATATTGAAATAAACATTATATTCTCATTTTTAATAATAATTACATGTATCAATGTTACGAAAAAATAAAATCAATCCTTTTAAATGTTGGTAAATAATGTAATTTATATTTTAAAATTTTTTTCAATGTTTTATGGAATAATGTAAAAACATTCTAAAAAACATTTAAATGAAAATATATATGTGGTTGAATGGATTATGAAAATTATAAGAAAAAAATCTAGTGATCAATTAAAAAAATTATTTAAGTATCTAGGATACATAAAGTGTGAAATAGTTTCTAGAAAACTGAAAAAACATAACTAAAATGTTTCATATAAAATATATAACTATTTTTATAATTATATAATATAATTTCATCATAGTAAATTAAACAATATATAATCCTAGAAAAAATGATATTATAACATTCAAACCATACCACAAGGGTAATATTGAAAAAATAACCCCTGTGAATGAAATAATTGAAGAAAATAATAAATAACATGAACAAAAATTGACTCATGATAGTAAATATCCATGTTTTGTTGTATATAACACCTGAGATAATCAATGGGGAATAAGAAAGACTTGTCATAGAAATGATGATGTGATGAGAAAACATTTCCTGATATATAAATTATTCATATCCACTATAATATCCTATATTATATATAAATATAGATAATAATTTATACCACAGTAATCTTAATACATAAAATATCATTTATTTTATAAATATATCATTTTAACAACCATTTATTAATAGTTCACAATTAATGTCTCTATTAAATAGGGTAGAAAATAAATTTTTCATATACATTTTTTTTACAATTAATGACCATTAAAAAAGAACCAGAGTATAATTATTTAACAATATTTATCCTGATATATGAAACTCCCTAAAAATCGAATGTACGAACATTATATTTGATAGCGTGTGTAACTTGCGACACTAAGTGTGTAAGGGAATATAATATCCCAAGAATTTATAATATATTTAAAAATTTAAAATAATTAGATATATATTATATCTTCAAATGAATGTGACAGTAGTTTAGTGTATCTCACATGAAACAATGAGTTTCTACATTGGGTTTCATTACATGCAGGCTTAGGATTTATAGAATGACGATACATTATTAAAATATTATTATTTAATATAATAATCCATAACCTAGTGGTTAAATTAGTAGTTACAGAAATGATTAAATAACTTATGGAAATTATTGGTTTATACAGATATTAAATGAATTAATTGGTTACTAATTAATTATAAATGATTATGATAGCCAATTGAATATAACTGGATTATTTCTATAGAAAAATATTTCTCTCATCACAAAGATATTTTATCCTAATAAATTAAATTAATTAAAATTATTTAGTGATATTAATGAAACAAATATTTTATATATTCAATAAATTAATTTTTATATCAATCATAAATATTTTATTTTCAAAACAAAAGAACAAACTCAATTCCTTATATAAAAACCTATATTTTTAATAATGGATTTTCACCATATTTTATTAGAAAACCTATTTAATTTTTTTTTTCAATTTTATAAAATTATACTGTAAAAATCCTCATAATATTTTCATTAAAATAAGAAAGAAAAATTAGTTTAGGGTAAATTTCTTGTATTTTCTCTGAAGAATCATTTCTAATGAATAGTGAAAAATTCTGAATTTTAATTCAAAATTCATTTTTCAAATAAATTAATTAAAAGGATAAAAAACAAAATTAGTTGGATTTTTCGTTTTATTAGATCTATATTTTATCATTTAATCAAATGTAGTTCATTATAATTAATTTAACATTGAAATTTAATATAAAAACATAATGATTCTTAGAATGTTTGTAGAGTAAACAAACAAAACATTGTCCCATATGTGGGATTAAATTTATATTAATTTCTACTATTTATTTCAAAATAATATGTAAAGTGGAATAAATATTTGTAACATGAATTATTTATAACATCTAATATTGTTAAATTAGTATTTTATAAATTAAATTACTAATATTAATAATAATAAATTACCAAGATTAATGAGAAAATTGGCATAATAAGGGATTAAACCTTTAACATAAGGTCAAAAAAGACATAGAAACTTGAACGAAATCAATTTTATTATAATATATAGATCCTATCGTCCGATTTCTCTAATTGGTATCATTGAAGGATGGACTTGAAATCGGAAAAAGTGGGTGGAATTCCATTTCAAAAGTTTATGATAGTGTCACTCCCCCACCACTATAAAAAGGAATACTCTCATCCCACTCCTCATGCCTCTCAATACACATTGTATCAACTATAATTTGATAATATATTTCCACATCATCAATCCCATTATCAAATAATCACCACCGTCGGATGATAGAAAACTAAGTAATCTCTTTGGTGCATAGCAAAAAAAGTTACCTGAAAAAAAGTGGTATTATCATTCCTCAATCACTTTAGTTTTATTTACATTTTCCACTCTTTCAGTTTCAGTTATACAGTGATTATATAATAGAAATGGTATCCTCAATATAATGATATTTTTTTAATGTTATTTATTCTACCTAAACTTACACATACTACAAATTTTTGGGTATCAAACAAACCATTAATGTGTATTGTGAATTACAGCCTCACGAAACGATGTTGTTCATTTTTTCATTACCACATATCTTGGTTTAGAATAATGTGGGAGATTAAAGTTATATAATATATATAATATTCTTAATAATACTCAATAATTTTTTTATAACACATTTCATTATACATTCTATCTTGTGTAAAAATGAGAACATCTTTTCATGAAGTGCGGAGTACCGCCTCTTAAAAGTAATGTGATTCAATCCAACAATACAGTGAATGTGTAAAGGATATTTTTATTTAAAATTATGTGGCTTTAAAAAGATTATATAATATAAATCATTAATTTACCTTTAATTTAATATAATATATACCATTTTATTTATTAACCTTTTACACAATAAAAAGTGATAACGTCAGTCATGAATCAATGGACTACTTCAACCTTGAAATGATGTGATTACTTTTACATCACATGTAATAAATATATAGGTATATATTATTTGAAATCACGTAATTGAAGATATAATTATTATTCATAAATTATTCTGTTACTTACTTTCATTCTATAACTATCACAGAAAAAATAAGTGAATTACTCTTACAATTATACAAATTATTATCTCTACAATAGTAACATTGATTAATTTTTTATAAAACAATTAATGAAATGTTTTAATGATTAATTAATGAATAAAAATAATTTTTATTTCTTCATTATAATTTTTTAGAAGTTAAATAATCCTATTTTAACCATAGATGACCAATAAAAGTTATATTTCACAGAAAAATAGAATTTGGTCAAAACAAATGACATTAACATAATTGATTAATTATTTGTGTAAAATATTTTATGTAGTGAAACAAAAGTGATGAAAAAAATATTTTATTAAGGAAATATATAATAAATAATTTATTGTTACATTTTAAGGAAATGTCACAAGATAAAAATAGGTCCAATGGTATGGGATTTTTATCTCTCATTTCACATCAATGAGTAAAATTTCATGTTCACCACTTACACATTTTGTGTGGTTTGTCTAATACCCATTTATTTATATTTTATAATTAATCCTTTTATTTTCACAATATTTAAAAAATTATTTTTACTTTATACATTCATGATTATTTTGATTTAAATTTCTCCAATGTGGTATGGGAAAAATTTGAAAGATTAATGATTATTTTCCTCAAGATTTATTTTAAAAACCATTAAGTTATATTTGAAAAAATTATATGAACATTGTTCCATAATACCCATAATTTTTCACTCTTATGGTTATTCATTTCCAATTGCAAGTAATATTATCATTTTTCAACTCTTAGGTAGTTGAATTATTTTTATAAAAAGTTAATAAGAAATTCTGAATTCATTCTAATCATTCATCATAGAAACTGAAATCTGTTAAAAATTATATTTTATAAAATGGTTTTCTAGGTTGATTTTTAAATTTTAAATTTTTTTTATTTTCATAATTTCTCCTTTTAGAAAATGATTTATGTTTTATGAATTTATATTAAAAGGAATGGTTCTTCAAAATGGTTTTCAAAAAAAAATCATTTTCCTCCAAAATTATTTCATACTTCTTCTTCTATTTCATCGTTGATAAAAATACATTTTATTAAAACAATGTGCATTTCTCACATTGATACCTTTAGAAATCTTCCTCATAATGGTTTATGATTGAATTTTCCAAGTGTAATATTAACATTTACATCGATTAATTTTTTAGTTCCCCTGATTTTTCTTATTTCCAATGTTCATTTAAAATTTATTTTCCCCTAAATATACATATCATTTTTCATTGATATAATTATTTTCTAAACCATATACCATATTTATAGAGTGTTTAATTTTAATTTTATTTTATTAATAATGGAAATATTGAAAAATAGGTATCATTTATTCAATATGGATATTTAATTAGACATATAGTTTATTTTGTGTGAGGAATACTGGAGGCATGATAAAAAATTATTGGGGATCATTTAAAAGAAATACTATTGGTTGGGTATCATTTAATGTGTTACCCTCTACGCATCGGAAGTCATAAGAGAAAAAATATATTTGGTTATAAACCCTTTTAGATTGATTTTATGCATAATTGATTTATTTCAACATTTAGTTTTAAACTATTCAGATGATAGATCATGATAGTAGATGTTTTAAATTTCCATAGTCATGAAATCAAATAACATTGAATTTCTGCCCTTGATGTTATAGATATAATTGTTTTTATCTACGAGTTATTAATATGATAAAATATGTGGATACATTTCATTATTAGTTTATTGGTTATTTCCTATGCAGTTATTTTAATGGCATCTATCTATAGTTATTAAATTTCTATATTGATTATTCACTACCATCATAGATTAATAATTACATGGTTTTTGTGTGCAGTTATTTACCATTAAATAATTATTATTATCAATGAATTATTATTTATTCTACTATACTTTACCCTTAGTGACCATTTTATCTCACATTTATATTATCTACCTACCCCATGAATCATATAATTATAATATGAAATTTATAAAAGGATAAGATGGACTGAATAAAGTTATTATCCTTAATGTTGTTTTGAAAAAAAATGTCGTAATTAGTATATTCAGATTTAATAAAAGACTCATGTATGAATCTAATTTACCAATGATACAAAACATATCGTTCCATTGGGATTTCATTCCTTTTAATCATAGTAATGTATTGTAGGTAAATAATGGATTTTGGATTTCTAGGTTCGAGGATCTATTATTGGTATCCAATATTGTTTATTAGAAACCATGGGAACTATATTATGAAATCATAGATTGCAGAACATTGATATAAGGTATAACTTGATGATATGTGCATAATAACATCCAAAAATTTAGGTACGGTATACATTATGTTGGTCATCCTACAAATGCATCCTCGTATGGATAATACAAGTGGATGTTCTTATGGAACATAAGTACCTAGGGGTAACAACTCTGATATAGTGCATTGGGCATGAATCAATACAACCTAATAAAAAACAATGAGCCTTATTGCACACATTGTTTGACACTCTTGGGGGATATTCTAAGGATAATTCATATTTTCTATAAAAACCATTATAAATGATTTTTATAAATAATATCCATGGTTATGGCTATATAGTTTTAGATTGATGATAATGTGTCATGATATATAAATCGTACAAATGATATTATAGATATGCCCTATACCAATCAAGCTGCTATGTGGAAATAAATTGATGATGATTTTTTAAATTTTGTTTTAATTGATATCCTTATGTAAAATTTTATTTAGTGATTTACCTTATTTAAAGGACATCAATCATAATAATTTGGAAAATTATATTCATATATAAATATAAAAAAGAAAAAATAGTATGTTGGGTGACAAGAAATGAACTCTACCAATGCCAAAATACATGAGACCATGAATATAAGATGATCAGGTTTAAACACCAACGATTGACCCATGAAATATCCAGGCTAATATGTCATTTCTTTTAGTTAAAATATTTGAAGAAGAAATACTAATGTTAAACCTACTATCAAACTATTATAGTTTTGATATTTATTTCATAACCATTTTGGGTTTCGAGAATTGTTAGAGAAAAATGTGATTAAATTTCACTCTACTATATTTTCCATATGATCTATTAAATGTTTATTTTATTTCTTGACAGATCAAGGTTCATTTTTGGATATCCATTTCATGGAGAAATGGATTTATTATAATTATATTAATGAAAAAAATAATATATATTTTTTATAAGAAATTAAAATGTATCAGGTAGGTAAAGATCCTTATATTTAAAGTCCATAATATAAATTATCAACCTTAGAAAATGATAAAAATACATTTCTTCTAATACTATATATTATTCTTAAATGATGGCCTTTTAAAACATAACATAATTATATATTTGGGGGACTAAGAATTACATATATCAGTCACTTGTTTTGGATTGATAAATGAAGTCACACTATATAAATAATTCTCCTTTTCTTCCATGTATATATGTCAACATTACACTAATTTTCTACTACATAAAGAATTTTTTATATGTCATTCCATGTTATATTTTTACATAACAAGGTATCTTTTTATGATTATTACATATGAACAATTATAATGATACCGAATATAGATAAATTTATTTCCAAATATGATGAAAAATATTCAAAAAATAAATTTTAAAATGAGAGGACATAATATAATTATGTTATGTATAATGTTAATCCATGAAAATATAAAGTAGGAATGTTTTATTTGATACTGTGTATAACACACGACACTATGCACGTATGTTAGTATGATATATTTATAATTTATAATATAGATACTATTTTAAATAAATTAAACATATTTTATATCTTTCAGTGAAGGTAACACTTAGTTGTCTTATTTCGTATGAACAACATGTTTCTTCAATGTCATGGGTTAAACACAAGACTTGTATTTACATAAAAACAATATATAATTAAAATGTTATTATTTAACAAAATGAGATATAACATAGACATAAAATTAGTAGTTATGAAATTTATTAACAAAAGTTTCCAAATATATGGTTTAAAAACATTTTAACTGAACTCATTGGTTAAAAATTAATTTAAAATTAATATAATAACTTATTTTATATTAGGCGATTGGTTTTTATAGAAAACAATTAGTATGATCAAAATGACATTATATTCAAATAAATTAATGTAATTAAAATTAGTGGGTGATATTCATAAAATATATAAAATATATATTTAACTAAATATTTGTGATATTAACAAAAAATATTTCATAGAATAAATATAACAAAAACATCAATTTTACACATGAAAATATTATTATTGAGGCACTTATAAGGCCTTTTAATGCAAACAAATTTGGAATCACATTTTTTTAAAATTTTATTGATCCTATATTTCCAAATAAACACAATATTTTAATTAAAAAAATTATGTTAGGGTTAGTATTTGGTTTTTTCTATACGGTTTCATTTTTCAATGAATAGTGATAAAAATGTATTTTATTCGGTATTTTATTTTTCATTTAATTTATTTATAAAGTTATATTATACATTTATTTGGTTTTAGTTTTTAAATAAATTACGTTTTTCTCAATTAATTCAATATAGGACATTGGAATTAATTTAAAAACAAAATTTAATATTGAAACATAGCATACTTGTGAATGTTATTTTACCTTAAAAACCCATAGTGTCAAACCATATGTGGAATTAAATTTAAATTAATTTCTTCCACATTAATGATTATAATTGGGAGTAATGGATAATATATATTGAATAATATTTATTTATATTGTCAAATAGATTAACATTAATGTTTTATTAGAAATATTTATGAATGTAAATAAACATAGATATAATGATTAAGGTGAAATGAAGATTAATATGGGATGACACCATAATATTGTGGGACCAAATGACCTTTACAATAACTGAGAAGTCATAGTATAGTACTATTTAGACCATATACACCCTTGTAAGAAAAATTCACCATTATTTTATAAAATTTTAATTAGGAAAAACGTGTTTGGAATTCAAATTTCAAAAATTTAAAAGTGTTTCACTCCTCCATTATAAAAGAGCATGCCCTCCTCATAGTTTCACACTCTTCTCATTATAATTTTCACCAAAAAAAGATCTTAAAAAATAGTTTCGCATCATCCCTCCACTAAAACTGTAAGCCTTAGCTTGGGTGAAAGGAAAACCATGGTATCCCTTAGGTGAAAACTGAAAAGTGTTACCTGAAGAAGATGTAACATCATTATTCAAGCTCTTTTTTATTCCCATTCCACACTACTGAAATTATAATTATTCAATGATTATATAACAAAAAAAATATCTTAAATATAATGATTTTTTATTTTTGATATTTGAATGAAATTTACCCAAACATATATCAAAATGATAGTCAACATACTATTTTTGTGTACGGAAAATTACCACCTCACCAAACAAAGATTTTCCTTTTTCCATTACCACATATCATGGATGGGAATTAAGATGTATAATATATATATGATAAATATAATGTATTTATGATTATTTATTTAATTTAAAATACATTACTTTATACATTTCAGTTTGTGTAGATATGATAACATCATATTTTGAAGTGTGGACTACAATATCCTAAAAGCGATGTAATTTGATCACACAATACATAGAATGTGTATAAGATTGTTTTAATTAATCATAGTTGACGTAAAAAAAATATAATTTTAAATTTATAATTATATTTTTTTAAATAATATATATATCATTTTCATTACTACCCATTCACACTCTAAAATCTGATAACTTCTATCATAGACGGGTGGACTAACACCTCCTCAACATGATGTGATTCCTTTTAAACCAACAGAATTATATATATAAGTATTTAAGATTAAATAAAATTTTATTTTTGAGTAATTATTATTATATAATTTTATATTCTTACTTAACATCTTTCTATAATGATCATTGAAATAATGAGAACTTTACTCATGGGTACAAACGAACAACCCTATCCAAGATTGTAACCTTGGTTCATTTTTTATAACCATATCTAATGACTAGTTTTAAAGTATAATTTATGTATAAATATTACAATTAAGTTATGAAAGTAGGTTATGATGTATTTATTCAATGACAACATTAAAAAAAATTATATGCAAAAGTTGTTTTGTACACTTAAATTTACATTGGTCAAAACAAACTACTTAAAATTAATTGATAATATAGTTGTATAAAATATGGACACAAGTGAAATATTATTTATGATAAATTTGAAAAATGATATCATTGATATAAATAATTAACCTTAGTTTTTTATACATGAATATAAAGACATTGTAGAAAAATCATGTGAAAAGTATAGGATTTTCATCTACATTTTTAAATCTGTGACATAAATGTCTTGTTCAACACTTTCTTATTTTTTGGGTTATAAACACGAAATATTTTGATATATTATATCATTAATCATTCTATATCAATGGTATGGAAAAAATTAATTTAATTTTATTCTTTCTATATTCTTTTGTTTTAAAATTATTTAACGTGGTATGAGACACTTTGAAATTTTTAAAAAATATTTTTATCAATAATAATTTGAATAATCTAAAATTTTAATTCAATTATATTACATAAATATTTTTCAATAATTCATTTAATTTTAAAATCCACTACTTATTGTTGACCTTTTTTAAGTAATATTTTCCTTTGTACAGTCATTTGTTCTTATAATATTTTACAAAATTATTTCAATAAAACCCAACTTTGTTCATATATTTAGTCGGAGAACCTATTTCCTTATAAAATTAATGTTTTATAAAATTATTTTATAAAATTATCTTATCATTTCCAGATATTTTATCAATTTTTCATTGACATATTTGGAAAATAATTCGTTATTCACGTGTTATTTTAAAAGGAAAATATTATCAACATTTTTATCAATACTAAATTATATTTTCATTTTTAATGTTTTATAATTATTCTACTATTTCATTATTGTCCCCAAACCATATAATTACTACAATAGGGATATTCCATATTGGTACCATACCTATTCTACATCTTGATTTTTTAT
Organism: Viscum album; assembly: GCA_963277665.1. NCBI lineage: Eukaryota > Viridiplantae > Streptophyta > Magnoliopsida > Santalales > Viscaceae > Viscum > Viscum album. The sequence goes on from OY728131.1 coordinate 1,129,616,048, forward strand.
TATTTATTTTTCCATGAATTATATTCACAATTAATTATATTATTCCATTTTATACATTTGAAATATTTAATTTCATTTGATTTGTTGTCATTGAATTTTCCCAATATACCTTAATCTATTTTCATGGATATGATTATTAGTTAAACCGTAAAGTTTTTTCCATATGTTGTTTACTTTGAATGATATTTTATTATTTAGGGAAATATTGATAAATTTGAATCCTTTATTCAATATCTATATTTTAAAAGGCATATTTTTTATTCGATATGAAGAATGCTTAGGGAATTAATGGCCTGGTTTGGGGGCCATTTAATGAATTTCATATGTTGTGTATAAAAATTAATATAATCCCCTAGAATCATAGGAACTCTCCTGAGATGACCATATTTCCTGAAAAAAAACATTTATTTTTTTCTCCATGAAGAATAGATGGGTTTCTACCTATAGATTTAAATTATCAAAGGGTTTGTTCTTGATAAAATAGGTTTTCATGTTAAATAGACATTTCATCCCATAATTATGAATATCTTTCAAATATATTTCATTTATCGCCATTTTTATCCATATTTTTTAATATGATAACTGAAATGGATACAATTTATTCTCATTTTATCCATAAAATGGGATGTGTCTTTAGATACTTACCAAACCATATTGATTTTTTCTTATACAGTTATTTGAATGTAATGTGTTTCTAGTTATTACATTTCTATATTATTTATTCATATCATTATTATTAATTTATTACAAGGTATGTGTGTCTAGTTATTCACCATGAAGTAATTATATTTTTGATTGATTCATTAATTCTTTGGATATACTCTATAATTACATTGTATTTTAGATTCAACTTTTTTTGTTTCCATTCCACACGAATCCTTGAAATATACTACTATGTATATTAAAATAATTTCCAGAAAAAATAATGTTATTATCCTAAATTTAATTTATAAAAAATTATGTTGAAATTATTTCATTACATTGTAATATAAGTCACATGTTTGTAATTTGGTCAACAAAACTACTAATCAAATCATTATTTTGGGATATTATTCCTTGAAATCATGTTAAGGTAATTCTATTATAAAAAGGGATCAATATTTTTTTAGTTTGAGATCTATAATATATGTATCATATTTAAGAATTATATACACTTTTATAACCATTCATGTATGGTGGTAATAAAAATGAAATACATTACTTCATTGAGATGTACAAACACATGGGTGACATATAAACATTTTGATGGATGTAAGGAAAGTATGTAAAATTAAAATTCATATTAAATTTTTTTATTTTATCATAAATATATTATATATAAATTAAATAAATCATAATAACTCTATTATAAATATGATGATGCAAAATGATGCATATCCCTACGTGAAGGAGGTAGCCTATAGGGATGTATGAGAAATGATATGGTATCTTGTTGTGTGGATATAACATGGTAAATTATTGTTACATCACCTATATAAAAAAATATCATAGTAATTATGTAATATTCATCATGTTATTATGGATGAAACATATTTTTTGAAGTATATTATGAAGTAAATTTAATATTCATTGGTTATGATCTATACCTCTTCTTTGAGAGTCCTCAGATGGATTACTCCTTCTGTTATGAAGGATTGGACTTATGATAATACAGGAACAAAAATTATAAAGTGAATAAATTGTTGAGGATTTTAGAAAATATTTTGTATGGGCTAAAAATTGCCAATTATGTGAATAATAGATGATAATTGGGGTCCATTCATAATTTAGGGGAGGGACAAACACGAAAATCCATAAAGGAATTCAATGATTTAAGGAAATTATTATGAAAATGTGGGCCCAAATGGACCTGTATTTTTATATTAATATAGTATGAGAATATTATATCTTCATTCAATCAAAATTATAAATATTTGGATTAAAATACTATAATTTACTATTTTTGTATCCCCTAGTAAGCTGGTTTGAACAAAAAAATTTGTAATAAATAATTACCATTTCGAACGTTAAATATGGATAAAAAATTAAGAATGACCTATTTAATTAAAATAATTATAATGACTAAAAATATGTAATCCATTTTATAATATTTAATTTCATTTAATTTTAGAATATATTTTTAAGTAATAATGTAAAAGAGAATGTAATTTTTTTTATAAAAAATCTATTTTTCATTCAAAAACCCGAATTTACATCAATTTTATTCATTATAGAAAATTTAAATTTATGTAAAATTATATTATCTAAAAATAATATATAAATGTCATTAAAAATTCATCAATATATTTTCATTTAATTTTTTAATTATAATAACACATTTTTTCACCTAAATTTTGAGTTCTAAAAAATATTTTCAATTCCCAAAAAAGAATGTATATAGAAATATATTATTATAATGACTGATAAATATATATATTAATATTATTTATAATGAGAGGTATTTTATGTTACTTGAATATAAACTTCAAAACAAAATGGTACTTCAACAAGAATTGAAATGATATTTCTAGGAAAAATATAAATTATTCACTACTCACTAAAAAAACATTTTAGCAATCATTAAGATTCCCCGTTTGTAAATATTTAAATGTTAATTTCAAAAATGTAATTTATATACATAAAAATTCTAAAAAAATTGAAAAAATTAATTCTAATTTATACTTTTAAAAATTCCATAATACACTATTTTGATGAAAATATATTTTATATTTAGGAAATTAATTCACTAAAAATATAGTATATATTTTTATTAATACATAAATAAATATTAATAATTTGAATCCTTTTCAGACTATTTTCATAATGTGGTTTTCATTATTATTTACAACCAATTGAATATCTATGTTATAATGGGATACTTCATTGTTGTTCATTCAAACAGTGTATTGTGTGTATCAGAATCTATCGAATACGTCATGATTATTTTAATAAAAATGTATACAAAATAAATGTGGTTTACATAATAGCATGTTTAATGTAAATTTATCACTATAATTTCAATCCATATAACTCAATAAATGATGATATATTTGTTTCAAGGAACCTATTCACTTATAAGTTGAATATTTCAATGCAAATTTATATATTTTACATGAATACCTATTTATTAATTAATATTGTTATTTAAATTTTCATATACAGTATAAAGTAATTATAATTAAAAATATTGAATGATGTACGAATATATTCAACAATATCATATTTTTTCTGATAGCTTATATTTTCATTGATGAAATATCATCATTTAAACATAATATGATCTAATCATATATCTATATTATGGGTTTTTCCAGATTATCCATATTTTCATCTAAATATTTCTATATTTAGTGGTTGAATAACATAATGATGTGTTTTGATGAAAACTAATTTTTTTTCAATTAATATGGAGTAATTTTTTCCATGTAATTTTTTTCCAAAAAATATTTGTTCAACTGTCATTTTTATTAAAAAAATAATTATTATGGATAATTGATTGTATCATTAATGATTTTAAGAAAAGTGTTAAATGAAATCGTTCTTTTACTCTATAAATGGGTGTTTTATAAATTCATTACAAAAAATTAGAAGAACTATTAATAATTTATTAGAGATAACAAACTCTACTACCACCATAACCTTTTTTTCAATATTTAAATTCCAATACACATTTTTAATAGTTTTAATATGAATAATATTTTATAATATATTATTATAAAATTTCACTTACATTTAATTAATTCATCATAATGAAATTATTTTAATATAATACTTATATTCTAGTAAACTAATGGTCGTCACTATTCTCTTTTAAATGTAGGGGTCGCTAAAATTATCTTAACTAAATCATATTCTCAGGACTGTAAAAATAAAATTACACTTAAAAATCAATGTTATATCTGTCCTAGAGTATAAATGTTTTCTTAAACAACATACTATTTGTACGTAATTTATTTTAATAAGAAATTTATTTTATTGAATGAGAAAATCCTTGATAAATCCATCTATTCATACCCAATATATATATTTATTGATATCTAATATTTTTTTAAAAATTGAATTTATCTTCAAATAAATTAGTAATTTATTTTAAATAGTGTGACATGTGGGAAAATGATTTATATTACCCCTCAATGAATTGATATTATCATGAGATGAATTAGTTGGACATCCAAATTAAATTAGTTCTTTATGTATTTTTAAACATCGATTAAACATTGTTTCTGAAAGGATATGAATACAATGATATCATGACATCAAAGATAATTGCATAACATATTCAGTATATCATTCATTGATAATTTATTATTTATTGACCATAATATGTTCTATCCTCTCTTATACATTGAAATATTATTATTCTCAAATTATTGATTTGAAGACAAATATTGTCAGTTATTTTCCTTGACATTGTAACTATTCTTTAGTTATTCATGATATTTTAAATTGTATGTAACCATTACTATAAATTTCATCTCAACAATTTTTTCATTAAATTTCCAATGATATGATGATGGATTCTGTGTGTGAATTATTAGATTCAAAATATTTACATTCACTATGTATTTGTATTTATTTCATATTTAATATGAGATTGCTATTTATACCTAATTGTTTCATAATACAAAACCATTTTATATTTTTGTATGATAACACTTGTATCTATATTCAAAATTATATTATAACCACTAGATATGGGTTTTAATATTTGAGGAATTTATTGTTGGTACTAGAGAAAGGTAAGTAGAATCCCTGTAAACGAGATTCATGGAATCATATATTAAAGAATAAGTCCATATAACTAATATTATGGATAAGTATATGAATAAGATAACATCCCAAATATTGTTAAGTTATTGATAATTTGTATTACCTATAAATACATACATATCTTGATCATATTGTTCGACATGATTTTAGAACTGATGCATTTAGAGGTAATAAACCTCAAAATAAGATGGACTAATATATCTTGATTTACATTCTATTAAACCATACCGACTCAAAACATATTAATGATAATTAATCTTGATCTATTTATATGTCTTATTATGGTTTTTAAAATTTATTAAATTATTTGGTTCTATGTTTTGAATATTAAAATTCGTTTAATAATTGTGACTGTTTCAAATATAGCCATTGAACAGTGATCACATGATTAGTATAAATATATGTCTTTAACGAATCCAATTTACTTTATCAAAGGAAGTGATGGACTCATCCAGTAGACTTTCAACATATGAAGCCCATTTGTCAGAGCTCAAAAAGGAGGTCACATCCTTGGGCTCCACTCATGACCAAGCCCATGCCGAGCTTGAACATGTTAAGCTTTAGAGGAACCGACAATGGGAGAAGTGGAAGTCAATAGTGATTACCACCCAAGCGATGTTATCTGAGACACCCCAAAAGTTTGTCACCATCGTACACCTTATCCTTTAGTCTTATATGGTTATTATAAAGGGTTATGTAATGATACCCTAGCACTATGACTATGTAAAATATTCTTTTATAGAAAATATATATTTTTTTCGTTACATGGTAAATATATTTTAAAGAACAAATAGGTTTTTAGTTAATATTCAATTAAGAAATCCAATTTAATGAATTTAGGTATCTCTTAAATAAATAATATTTTAATAAATTATTATTTTTATTATAAATATAATTTCTAATAAATTTAAATTATAGAATAATTTTACGAATGCAATTGTAAATTTTTTATTATGGTTTGAAATCTATTTCTGTTAAAACCCATAAATTTTTTATAAATGATGGTGTTTATTTTTAAAAAAATTCACATATATAAAAAATTATTTATATAAAATGAATATTATTTTTGTAATCAGGATATCGAAATTATCCAATGAGAAATTTTTCATAATTTTCTGAGACAGTCAAATTTATGGGTAAAAATTTAATACCATTTAAATATATAATGTGTTTTATGAAATCATAATGACCCAATACTAAAGTAATAAAATACAATAAAAATTATGTTCGTCCTATATATGATTTACCATTAAAATAATGTGATTTTGGTTTTTTTTATTTTCTAATGCTTAATTGGACACTTCAAGGCTTATAAAACATTTTTTATTTTTAAATTGTTTTACTTGAGAGTGTGACTGACCTCTACATAATTAAACATATTATTTTATGATTTTTGGACATTATCAATAAAAAATATTGTTTCAAACTCCCCTTTTTCAAAAACCATGGTCAAAATCCACATAAAAAGATTTACACAAGCTTCGCACGTTTCCAGTCCAACCAATATAGTCTACCAAGTTTAATAATTTATTTATTTTAATTATATATTCTTAAAAAGGTGTTTTTTATTTTAAAAAAGAAATTTATAATAATAAGAATAAAAATGTTATTATTATAATTATGTAGTTTATTAAAATATTTATATGTCAAAAATTATTGATTGAATAATTAATGAGGAGCGACAATTATGTGAAATTAGATATAGAGTTCCAGATTTAGTTAAGAAGTGTTTACGTAAATAATTATTTTCTAAATTAATAAAGAACCCTTATTAATTTATATGGGTGTTATGTTTTATCTAAGGATAAATAATAATAATAATGAGATTATTATTATTATGGTTTTAGGAGTATAATAATAAATATTAATTTTTATTGTTATTATTATTACTATGAATAATAATAATTGATTTTGGGGTTTTAATAACAAAATCCAAGGAAAGAGAGATTTAATATATTTTTTGAAATAGTGGTTTCATTTTATTAATTTTAGTTAAATGTAATTTAATAAACTGATGTGTAGTGGGGACTTTCGGGTTTTATTAAAGAAGCTTTTAATTATATTATGATAATGACGATGGATATTATTATGGTTGTTTAATTAATTTAATGTAATGTTGAAATGAATTTAATTAAATGGTTTGTTTGGGGTGTCTTTTAATTGAAACAATGTTGTGATTATTTAATTAAATTACATGTAAATGTGTATTTGGGGTTTCAATTAATTTAATTGATGTTCATTTGAAATTTAATTACTTGATTTGTAGAGATGGTTTTATTTAATTAATTAGTGTTGAGAAAATTAACAAAATAATGATGAGTGGGAGTTTATAATTTAAATAAATTTTGTTAGTCAAATTTAATAAAATAAAAAAAAATTGAATTTTATAATTAAATTTTGTTAATTAATTAAATTAAATAATGTGTTAAAGTGGAGTTGGTGGTTATCAACGAAGGATAATATTAAAAGAAAATATTAAATGAGATATAAATGTTGAGTTGTGTTTAAATTAATTAAATTCAACGTATTGAGTAATTTAATTAATTGATATGAAATGAAGGGTTTATTTAAATAAATTCATTGTTATGTTGAAATTTTAAAAGCCCTTTGGGACCATTTTAAATGTATTTAATGGACTGTGAATGGTTAGTCAAATAAAGTGGCACAGCTACATGGTTACATAGTTTTTAAAATCTGTTTTATTTTAATATAAAAAATTTCAATTATATAAATAATAATAATAATAATAATAAGGATGTGATGATTTTTATTATTCTTATTTAATTAAATAAATGTTACCAGAATTTAATTGGATGTTTAATATGTTGTTTTTGAATTAATTTTGAAACGTATTATTAACTTATAATGAAAATTGTTATTATTAGTATTATAGTATATCTATTAGTTTAATAGGTTGTCAACTAGTTGATTGAGAGAGAATGAAGGAGGAGGCACACTGTTGGAGAAGTTAGATGCACCATACACCCATCCCATTATGAGGTGCCCTACATGACCCTTGTTAGCTCTTATTCGGGCGCTCAGATCCTCCCGTTGTCTGTATGAATCTTTTCCACCTAAACAATTTGTGTCTGTTTGTATATGTTTTGAGATTAGCATTGGTCAATTTCCTCCTCCCAGTCACTATATTCATGGCCGAAACCCTATTTTTTATGTTTAATTGGGTTTTCTAGTTTCTTTGGTTCCAAGGATGTGGAATGGGGTTCTCAGGACCCATTGATCCATGTTTTATCATACATTGCTGAAGGTGAGGTGGTTTAAGTCAATTCAGTTCATCGACATTGTTTTTGTACTTAAGAATATATACCATTGTTTGGTTTTGCACTGCCCATTTTGGAATCTGATTTTTCTATGAGTCCCGGGTGTGTGTGTTTGTGATGGAGTGCTCAAATGTGACTACAGACTAGTAGTGGATTGGTTTCCACCATAGTTTGTGTTTCTGAGTACTGAATTGGTTCCGCCCAGAAGTAGGATCATTTATCATGTCCGCGAATTTAATAAATGAATTAATTAAATCTTGATTCTCATTTTTTGGTATTTAAATTATGCAGTGACCTATATATATTTAATGCCTTTTAGTATGAATTTAAGATGGTTTATATTTAAAATAATAACTTTCATAAGTGATCTCTATGATTAGTAATATCAATATTTTGTAATTAAACTTATCATTTGAGGTATTCTACTTTCAAAACAATAAATAGTGGTAGTGTTATATCATTTTTTTGTTGTTTGATTTTTCCATATATCTTTCTATTTGTATAGATAATTGATGTGTTTGATTTCAGGGAATTAATATTTAATTCATTAATTAATTACAAGATATGAGGCTTTGGAATAGTTTTAATAAAGTGTTGAATTCATTAAGTTATATTGACCATGTTGAAACATGTAAATTAAATGTGAATTTATTAAATGGAAATTATGTGATAAAATATTCATTTTAAAAATTAATGAATGTGATATGTCATTTTGGATAAATTGGCGTAATTAATGGTGTATTAATTATTATATTTTCTAGTGATGGATTTAATTAATTAATTTTGTAAATTAATTATGCAATGTTGATATTTAGAATGAGATAATTAATTATTGGAAAATTAATTATGGGATATGATTTTTATTGTAGAAAGATTAATTTATGGATTAATTAATGGTAATGTGTACGAAGTTAATTGTTGCATTAATTAATAAATTTGGTATGTTCATCACATTGATTGGATTAGTAAGGTAATATGGATAATTGATTGGTTAATTAATTAACATTTTTTAAGTTAAATAAATGAATTAATTAAATGTTGAGTTGATTATAAGGTTGAAATTATTATGGTTAAGAATAATTAAATGTTAATTAATTATTTACTATTGAGATTTTCAATGGTTAAATAATTGTAGAATTATTTGAAGTGAGATTTATATTATAAATTAGTTATTTAATAAATAAATATAGTTAAAAAGTGAATTTATTAGTTAATTAATGGATGGTTTTGTGGTGTTAGACATTGAATTATAGAGAAATGATAAAAATATATGTATAATAGATAAACATGTTGTGAGATATTGAAAGCTTCTCCAAATACTCACGAGGTGCTAGTCATGGAATTCCACACCCAACATGCATGAAATTATTTTATGGGAGAAGGACTGATGATCCAAATACCCATGGGTTTCAAAACATGGAAGGATGCCCCAAATAATAATGAGGGTTCTAGAAATGTTGTTCTACACCCATTAATTGAATTTGGAATATGGTTCCAATTGGATGAACATGAATATAATTAAATGTATAATAAAATCTGATGTGATATGATGATTTGTTAATTGAATATGAGAAATTTTTCAGACGCCAGCATGACCAAGACAGGTATTGAGATATAGGTGTCCCGGTGAATCCATTATTTTAGGATATTAAATAAAGAAGTTGAAATAATGTGTTAAATAGTTTATTTATCAATTATATATGTTTTCCATGGTTAAACTCTGGTTTCTGGCTACGAGCATATGTAGGCGTCTCCTTCAGGTGTCCCTTAGGAACCTTGACGAGTTGTAGTTTATTTATTACTTTGTTATACAATCACACTATTTATTTATATTGCACTGTTGAGATTGATCTAGATACCAGTGTTGCTAGACTACTGATATTTATTTCTCACACCATACATGGGCCATCATTGCACTGGGGTACCCGAGCAGATCTTACTTTTTCTAATGTCCTTGGACCTTGTGGGTTATTATTGGCTAACCTAGAACGTGATGCAAAGGACTGTGATTGAGCTTAGGATGCTCATAGAGATAGCCAGTAGGGAATAAATGTTTTTTTGGAGTACTATATTTTAAAGAATGATGTATTGTTTACATGTTTCTATTCTATATCATTATCAAGTCACACATGCATCTACTGTGTAAATTATTGTTTACCAATTTTGTTTTCATTTTATATAAATATGTATTCTCCTTCTTTATCATGAATTAGACTGATTCTTCTATTTATTTCCATTATCTATTATTTATCTCTTATTTTAGGGTATAGTCTCCCAACTAAATATACGTAGACCCTCACTACTAGTCGGCATCCTCTAGTGTACGAGGAGATGCGCTTGAGGTCATTTGGTGACCGATCTGGACACTGGTTTAGGGGTGACCTAGGATGGACGTTACAACATACCAACCCCGATTATATGGGTTGTCACACCCTTTTAGTTATTGAGACGAGGTGTCCGTTTCCATTGGTAATTTCATGAGGGTGATTAGTGGGAAATAGACTACAGTTAATTACCATACTCCGACATACAGTTCTAAACTGAGTACATATTTTGGTTGTCTAGTGTTGTATAGGATCACCAATGGTTATTATTCCAACATCTTGTTTACAGTATATTGATATATATTAATTTCATGTATTACTAATCTAGTTCTTTTAATACTATCTTTGTTCTCTCAGTTTTTGGAAAATAATTATAAAATGGAATTTAGTTTTAGAATTAAAAAATGTTGTTTTCGATTTTGAAAAATTTAGAAGACATATTTTTTAAATTATCTTTCGAATTGGATTTACTAAAATGTTTTACAAAAGGATATTATTTTATTTAGTGGTTTATTTTTCTCATCCATATTTATAAATTTAGTGCTCATACCTATCATATCATTCCAATAGCTGGTTCAGGTTTTGGTTTAGGTTACCTAGTAGGTTTCCAATGATGGATTGAGGTTACTCTTATTGTTTGGGGTGACCAAATGGTCACATGGAGATTTCATGGAAGTGGTGTAGTTTTATTTATTTCTTTTTTTGTGTGCTTATTTGTATCTTTTATCAGGACCCACCGTTTATCTATATATATTTAGTTTTTTGTTTTGGTAGCTTGATCGGTTCTGTTATTTTATCTGGTCCTACTTATTTTAAATTAGGCTAAATTTTTCCAATGTATAGGTTTTTGATTTCTGGGAATAGTATCAATCTTAGGGGGATCGGGAACTCCCCTCGGGACAAGTCTCTAATAACTTCAGTGACTGGTTCTGGGTCGATCTGGGTTGGTTTGTGAATAAAGATTTTGAAGTATAGATTTGTTATTTGGGTTATTTGGTAGATATAGATTATTATGTTTGGTTCTTAATAGGTAGGTAATATGTTGGGTTCTGATCATCACTACTCATGTTAAGACATGAGTTACCATGGGTAGTCTGGGAGCGAGTCTTTGTCTTGGGTTGTTTGGAGTGTGGGATGAAACGAGAGGCAAAATGATGTCATTTTATGACCTCACATAGAGTATTGTACCATGCAGATTCTATGTTCTTTATTCAAGTACTTCTTTGTGTTATGCCTAACATGGGACATGGCCACCACCATTTCACTAGTTTGGGAATAAGAACTATTCCCTCACTCTGACGATTCAACGCTCATGGTTGTTTATGTTGGACATGGTTGTTATAAGCTTGAATTTGGAAATGAAAATGGTTTTGGAAACAAAATATCATTCTTTCAAATAATTTTAAATTAATTTTTTTATGTGGACAAGGTTTTCATTAGATTAGTTTATGGTCATATTTTCAAAATAAATTGTGTTAGAAATGAAACATGGCTTCTTTCATGTGGGTTTGAAGAGGAATTGTGTAACAATTGGTATTCTTTATTTCTGATCACATGTGTGAGGGTGTGTATAGAATTCATGTCGGGGAACTTGAATGTGGAGGATGTGGATCCAAATGGAATTATGAACACATGATGATCCATATTATCTCATGGGTAGGGGTTTTGTAATTAAAATATTTTTTTTTAAAAAAAATTGTTTTTAATGAGCTAGTGATCTCAAAATTTGGGTTTTCTTGGAAAATGAGTTTAGATATTTTGAAAGTAGCCTTGCGATAAGGTTGTTTTGAAATTTTATAGAAATCATGGTTGTTTATAAAAATGAAACTTTTGTTTTGTTTTTATATGTTTTTCTTTTGAGTATGTTGACCTAATATTAGGGTGTTTCTATTGGTTGTTCTTTAGTATGTTTTGGATTTGGGGTTTGTTGTCTTATCTCGTGGAGTTTTTTTATTGAGTTTGGGCTTGATGCCAGTTTTGATTTTTTTTCATGTTTTTAAAAGTATTCCACCAAGAAAGGTGGTTAATAATTCTTGTGATTTATTCCCAATTTCTCTTCATTCTTAGTTTTTGTTTGTTATTCGAATTTAGAGAGGTCCATTATAAGAATATAAATGGAATAAAATGGTAGATCTTATTTTCATGTGGTTGTAAACTCTCAGTTTCATTAATGTCTTTGTCGTGTTGTGTTTGTCTGAGGTTCCTGTATTAGATCTTTGGATGTTGGATGTCTATTTGTCATTTTTTCTTGAGGGTAGTTGGTGGTGGTAGGATTTCGGAAGGGTTCCCCATCAGGGGAGATGGGTGTGTCCAATGAACCCATTTGTGGAAAATGTTGATCATCAGTGCCAACTTCGAGTACATTAGACCATTTTCATTAATTCCACCATGTTGTTCGGTTGAATAATTATAAGACCTATTGTCGAATCCCTCCTATGTTTTTTCACTATTGTGGTCATTTGTGTCATGGGGGTAAGTGATTAAATAAGAATCATTCAGGGAAGGTGTTCTAATCTTTGGATGCTAGTGTTTAACTATGAGTAATAAGACACTTCAGCTATTAAGGCATAAGTCACATGTTTCAAGGGTAAGCTTACGCACAATAAAGAGTTTTGAAGGGTATAAGAAAACCCAATCTACGTTTTTTATTTCTGAATTTCCATCTTTCTAGTTTCAATATGTTCATTTTTTTACAATATTATTGTGAATGTGTTCTCTGATAGTATGAATGTCAATGTTATTCTAAATACCACTTGGTAAATCCTTTGTTTTTCTATATAGTGTTTTGGGATCTTTTGTGGGGGATGGTTTTGGATTTGGATTATGTTTTTGGTTTTGGGTCGTGTTATATTACATTTTTTATCCTAGTGCATTATATTTCATCCACTGAGGAGGTTTTTTAATTTTGGTGAATGTATGTTCACCTTTGATTGGAGGGTTATTTTCTATTGCATATCATTTCTGGTTCTATCATCATAGCGTGCCAGGTAGTTTTGTAGAAGGATCACTATTTGGGTCCTTATGGTGGAATAGCTTTTTCGATGTAAGGGTGTATTCTTATCTAAGGTTATGAATTTCTATGTTTCTAATAGCGTTAATTCTGTTGATGGTAGGTGTGAGGATGTTGGGTGAGTTTGGGAAGGGAGTCCTCACGTAGTCCCCACCCTAGGGAAGTGAGTTCAGTTACTTTGGGATTTAAGTTTTTAGAATTATTATGTTGGGGAAAAATTTCTCATTTTAACCCATTGATATTTATTGGGGGGTTATCCTTGATCGGTGTGTTTGACATGTGGAGAGTGAGGTCAATCTAGGATCCTTAGTATCCCTTAGTCTATTTGGGCATGGAGTAATGTTTTTTTATCTAGTGGATCAGTGACATTACGGGAGAAAAAGTGTTTATGGTGTGGATAATTATCACGACCTGAAAAAAAATCCTTCTTTTTTACCCATTCATTATTATTAGATTTGTGGGTAGAGGTTTCGGTTGAGACATGGAATAAATTTTTAGTTTTGGATTTTTTGTGATTTTTTGTGGTGATGCATTGTTTTTATAAGGTCAGTAGTAATGACGTGGATAGCTGGGATTTGTTTCTAGTTAGGTAAAACAGAGAAAACGACATATATAAGGTCGTGTGGTAGATCCTTGGCAATTTTTTAGTAGGATCACCATAGGTAGAGTGGTCCAAACAATTACTGCACAGTTTGGATAACCCAACAACCAACCCATGATGGTCTTCCAGTCATTAAAAATACAATTCATTGTTTCAATTTCACCATTATTTGGACCTATCTCTAGATTCTCCTCCTCCCCTTTGTTTTGGAACATATGGGGGTCCTCCCTAATTCTCTTCCATTGCACCCAATCAACCGTTAACACCTCTCCTTTATAATATAGTTAAGATTTATAAATTTGTATCATATTTATTCCTTATTTTATTTCCCTATCTTCACATGGTTTTTCTAGGGGTTTTGTACCCATGGAAACACTGTAATTCCTTAGGTTTTCTTTTGGTTTTTTTCCTTAGATCTAGGGTTTAAAGATGGTCGGTGGGGTGTTATTTCTCACGATGTATTAGTTTCATTGCATCTGCATATGGTTTATGTAGGTGTTTCAATGTTTTCCATTCCTATGAATTTTCCTTTGATGCTTGGATTTTTAGATAAATTTATGATGTTGGTTAGCACCAATATGGAACCATTATTCAAATTATTATTGTATTTTAAAACTGATTTGGTTTTCTAAAAATATGTTCTAAATGTGTTCTTTTTGAATTGTCTAGGTTTGAGGAACCTATACTATTTAAATTGAAATACCCTTAGTTTATTAAAGTTCAATAAAGAATTTTAGGTACTGTAATTACCTTATGATGTTGTGATAGTATTTCTGTTTTGTTAACAAGGGTTGTAAGGTGTTGTTTGGTAATGTTATAGGATTCTAATTGTGTAAAAATTATTTTGAATGATTTTTATGGTTGTAAATGTATTTTTTATGTTCCCTATAATAATGTGGATGGTTGGTTATGGTTTATAAAAGATTGTATTTTTTGGAAAGGGTTTTTTAGAGACTCTTTGGATCTTTTATGTACGATTACATGTTTTCAATTCTATTGGTTCAATAGGTGCACATATGGATTTGTCTTCAAATTAAAATTTCCATTTTAGTAGGTGATTTATTTTAATCCATGTTTTTATAAATGGTTCTCATTTTTCCAAATTATTTTTTTAAATTTGTGTGGTTCTTATTAAGGTATTTTGATTTTTTCCTCATGATTTTACCAATTCGGCCCGAGATCATGATTTCAGGTGACTTTGGAAATTATAATGGCCCATTGGAATACAACGAAGTTTTTGGGATCTTGTTCAGAAGTAAATGGCAAGTTTGGAATTGTAAGTTTATAAGTATTGTTTGTGGGATGTTTTGTTAATGAATTTGGAAATGTCTTGTTAATTACGTATTTGGAACTCCCAACCCTAGTGTAATGTTTAATTTGACTCCTAGTGGTTATTTTTCTTTGAATATTATGTCTGCACGGTTGGCAACCTGAACTGTTTTACGAAATGGGTTGAACACTTATTGGGTATAGAGTACTATTGGCACCTTATTCTATGAAATTCCTATGTATATATATGGGCCACATTTATAGGAGTTATTTCAAATATGGTTTCTCATATATTTGTCTCCATGTGTTTTTGTAGTCATGTGTAGTGGGTACAGTCGTGATGATTCACATGCGTGTTGGCCTCCTACAAACACAGCAGTATGTCTACCATCATGGGTTCAAATGTGTTTGTAAGATGATATAGTGGTGGTATCTTATTAACCTTGATAAAATTCGTTTTTATCCACTTTTTTATATAGATGATATGTGGGATTTACTGATGGTTTTTTTGTGAGGGAGATCCGTGCGTTATAGACTGTAAGAATTCACCATACGTCGATAGGTGGTTCCAAACATAATATGTCTCGAGGTTGTCTTGGAATGCATTGAATAACCAATTATTATTATTTACACTACATTATTACTCTCTTTGGAGATTTATTTTTTTCATCCATTACATATCTGGTACATTTAGCAGTTCGCTGGTTCACTCTATTTTAGGAAATTAATTCTAAAATATCTTTTAGTTTTGAAAATGGAAGATGTTCTATGACATTTTAATAAATGTAATAACTTTTTTTATAGCTATACATAAAAGGGGTCTTAATGAATTATTTTAGGAATGGGGATTCTGGAATTTAGTGGTTTATTTCAAGGATCCCTACTAAGAATTTCAGGGCCCACCCATATCTTAAAAATCATGTTGTAGGTTCCACATTTGGTTTAGGTTCCCTAGTATGTTGTTGTTAATGGAGAAGTGTTATTCTTGTGGTTTGAGGTGACCACAAGGTCAAATGCAGATCACATGGCAGTGGTTTAATTTTTTTATTGTTTTTAGTCACCATGGTTTTATCGTGTTTCTATACCAATTGTTTATTTATTTATGTTTAGTGGTTTGTTTTTTATGCTTCTTCGGTTTTGTTTATTTATCTAGTATTGGTTATATTATTTTGCGATAAGTCATTACCATGTTTATTTTGTTGATGGACGACACTGGCTTGCATCCTTTGGTGAGTAGGAACACCCCTCATTATATACCGGGGACCGGTTCAGGTGATCTGTTGAGGGTCGACCTAGATTGGTTCATAATAAAATGGTACTAAATAATTACTTAGTTATTTGCGGTGTCTGGTAGATGGAGATTAGGATTGTTGGGGCTAAAGAGTTAGCTTACGGGTTAGTGCATGAAGACCATTTTTTTGATGAGGCTTCATATACCAGTGGAAGTCTGACAGTGAGTTATTGTCTTCGGTTGTTTTCGGATGAGGGTTGAATATGTAGGTGAACCGATGTATTTTTCTTACCATGCATCGGGTTATAGACAATGTGGAGTCCATTTTCCTGATTGAAGGTCCTATTAGTGTTATTCCTTACATGGGACATAGGCACTACCATGTCACTGGGTTGAGAATAAGCAGTAGTCCCTCATTCTAGCAGTTTGATTCTGGTGGTGTTTCATTTTGTCCATGGTTGGTGTAAGCATTAAATTGGTAGTGACAATTATTCTAGAAATAAAATTGATTTCATGAAAATGGTTTTAACGTGAAATTTTTTTACAAATTGAATTGGTTTTTCATAAAAATAGTTTATGATAGAGTTTTGAGAATAATGTGGGTTATAAATGAAAACTAACATCATTCATGTGATTATAAAATGTAATGGAATTACCCCTTGTATTACTTATACCGGATCACATGTGTGTGGGCGTGTGCAGATGGGGTGTGATGGGAAATTGTCCTTGGAGGATGTCGATGGAAATGGATGGATGCAGATATGACGAATCATAGGATACCAAAGGTGGGAGTTTTGGAATTAAATATATGATTTAGTTTTTCTATAATGTATTTTAATGATGAAATATTCACGGAATTTGGATTTTCATGGAAAATGGGTTTTAATATTTGGAAACTCTCCTTGGGATAAATTTGTTTTGAATTTTCATATAAACAGTATTTTTTGGAAAGGTGATTTTTTCTTTTGTTTGTATATCTTTTTCTAATGATCTAATGTTCTATGGATTGGGTTGTAGCTTTTGGTTGTGATTAATTATATTTTGGATTTCGGACAGGTTGCCTCACCTTGGGGTATTTATTTTTTGTTGATTTTTCTGTTGATGCTGGTTCATGTAGTATTTTTCATGTTGTTTGGGTTTCTCACCCAAAATAGTCTCTAATTCTACTAATGAGTAATGACTAGTTTCCAGATAATCATGGGTGTTAATTGTTCTACGAATTGAGAGAGATCAGCTAGATTTAGGTAAATGGTATAATGAAGTAGATTGTGCTTTCAGGTGGTTGGAAACTCTAGATTTCATTATTGTCTTTCCTTTCATAATTTTCTATAACACTCTAGATATAGACCCTTAGTGGTTGGATGTATAGTTGTCTTTGGATATTTTGTTCTCCTAGTGGTGGTAAAATTTTGTGAGCATTCCCCATCTGGTGAATGAGGTTTTTCAAAATAACTAGTTTTTGAAAATCACATTTATCTCTGTTGGATTCTAGTCTGTCAGACCATTTTGATGCATGCCATTAGTATGGCAGGTTTAGGCATTATAAGTAACTTTTTTTACATCCCAAAAAATTATTTCAGTCATCTACGTTGATCAGGACATCGAGGAATGATCTTAAAGAATAATCATATTGGTTATGAGTCCTAATCATGGGATTATACTACTTAAATATGATTTATAAGATGATTCTGCCATTATGACCCTAACCATAGGCCTTGGGATGAAACTCGCACACAGTGAGGAGTTTCCTAGGGTATGAGAAACCCTAAGTTAATTTTCTATTTAATAATTTATATTCTTATAGATTTATTATGATCACCTTTTATTGTAGTATTATAGTGGACATGTTCTTCCAAATTCTGATCGACATTGTTAATCTGAATGTGGAATGTGGAATTGTTCTTTTTTTAATGTGTGATTCTCTATTTTCTAGGGTCTGGTTTATTCATTGGAAAGTTTTTCTTGTTTTCATTTGAATTTTCTTTAGTGGTTTCCCCTAGTGTTGTTGATTGTTACAACTAAGGTGGATTTTTTATTTCACCAGAAGTATGTTCACCTTGTATAGCAGGCTGTTTTCTCTTATTGAACGTTTCACATTCCAAAATCCTATCATACCCAGTAGATTTGTTGTTGGTTCCCTATATGGGTTCTAGAAGTGGGTAATTCTTGTTAGAGATAATGTGGTTTTCTTAACACTGGTTAAGAAATTATGTGTTTCTGGAATCCTTAATGTGGTTGTAGTTTTTTGTGAGGATGTGGGGTGAGTGTGGGATAGTAGTTCTCATGTGTCCACCCATAGAATGTGTTTTTGAAAATTGTTGTTTTTATGTCATAGGAATTCATGTGGTGTGGTGAACTATCTCAGATTATCCCCTTATTTGTTATTGGGGGTATCTCCTTTATTGGGTAAGTGTGACCTATAAATATTGAAGTCAATTCATAATCCTTAGATTCCCTCTATATCTATAGTCATGGAATCTTGTTTTAGTTATTCTATTTTAGGGTGACATTCGAGGGGATGATTATTTTTGTGGTGGAGAGAATTGTCACACCGTGACCTAGGATACTCCTTGATTGTATCTTTTTAATAGTCATTGATATTTTGGATGAGGTTTGGGTTTGTGAACTAGTTTAAAATTTTATTTTTATGAGTTATTTGGGAGTTTTGTTGGTGAAGCACATTTTTTACATGGTTAGTAGCATTTGTGAGGACATCATGCGTTGGTTGTTTTTTAAGTGGAACAGACTTCACATCCTATGTACCATCATGTGGAAGAACATATGTAATTATGTGTTAGGTACTTCTTATGAAGAGAGGTCTGCATGGTTACCGAATGGTTTTGAAATCTATGCGGCTAAACCATGCAGGTCTTCTAGTTTATAAATAATTTCCTTCTTTTTTTTATCTCCTTTATTTGGCCCAAGCTTAGGATTATCCTACTCCCCTTCATCTTTGTACACTAGGGTGCCATCCTTATTCCCACTCCAATGCTCCCAATAGACCCAAATGTATTATCCTTTGGATTCAAGTTAAGATTTAGGGTTCTGGTTAATTTCTCATACCATTTCCATCACCCCCTCATTTTGTTGATTTTCCATGGGGTTCCCATCACATAGTGAAACTCTAAAAACTAGATTTTTCTTTTTGTATGTTTTTACTTGGATCTAGGGTGTGTGGTTCATTTTTGGGTGTTTATTTTACCTCCCGTTGAAGCTTTTTCGCATCCGCCCATGGTTTCGGTTGGGGTTTCTAGGTTTTCCATTCATATGGATTTCCCATTAATGCATGGATTTTAATGTATATTTTTTTAGTTTTTAACACCTCTATGGAAACCTAGATGATCATATCAGGGAACTTCTTAATTTATTTTCCATTTTAATAATATGGTTTAAATGACTTTTGTTTGAATTGTAAAAATTTTGGTCAACTAGATTGTTGAAAACTAAATAACCTTATTTTAATAAAGTGGTATTAGGCCATTTACGAAATTTTTATCACTTGTGATTTTGATGGAATTTTGGTATGTGAACATGGGTTGGTATGTGGTTTTAGTATTGTTATGGATTTTAAAATGTGTTAAAATGAATTGGAATTATTTTTATGGTTTAAAGGGAATTTTATGTTCCATAAAATAATGATGATGGTTGATTATGGATTTAATGAAAACATTTTTTTATTGAAAGGGATTTGGATTAACTATTTGGTTTTTTGATGTACCGTTAGATGTTGACACATTTGTTAGAGCACAAGGTGGACACAAGTATGTGTCTTCAAATGAAGAGGTTGACTTAAATGGGAAGTTTCAGATAATCCATTGTCTTCTAAATGGTTCAAAATTTTAAATATAATGTTTATTCAATTGTGTGGCTTCTAAAAATAGTTTTAAATGTGTTTTTCAAGAATTTGAACATTTGGAATTGAAGCATGAATTGTGTTTACAATGTAAATGTTAATGGATAGGTTGTAAATATTTAAGTGCTTGGGTGTGTGTTTAGAAATTTAGGGCACATTTGGCATTTTACATGTAAAAATGGTGTTTGTAATATGTTATAGTAACTATTTTGGACAAGTAAATCGAAATGATAATTTGGAACTTCTAACTCTACATTGATGTTTTTATTTACTCAAAGAAAATATTTTTCTTTTGGAACAGTGTGTGCCTATCTGGAATCCCGAAATTCATTATGAAATGATTTTATTATCTATATAGTATAGAAGTATGGATGGATACTTGTTTATTGAAATTCATATCTATGTATATGGGGTAGCATTATAGGATGGATTTCACTCTGGGGATATCTTATATTTGTGTTCATGTTTGAGCTAGGCAAGTGAAGTTGTGACAGCCTAGCTGTGTCACATTCTTATTGACCTCCAATGTTAATATTATTATTTTTACAACCTTGGGTTCTTGGGAATCTGTTAGATGATCGAGTGATAGTATAATTCCATCACCTATTAGACGGGTTGTTACCACAGGTTGATATATATGAGATGTTGGATATGACACTTGTTTTATCACGAGGTCTATTAGTGGGGTATAGACAATGGGGCTTCACCATTCATCGGCTGGTGGTTAAAATATGAGTACATCCAGGGGGTTTCTATTAATGTTTAAAATCCAATATTTTTATTATTTAAAGTAATTGTTTACTCTATATTTATATAAGTTCTTTTAATATATTACTTATATTGTTCTTTTAGCACTTCCCCAATTCACTCTATCTTACGACAATTGATAATAAAATGGAATTTAGGTTTGCAAATAGAAAAATGTTGTGTGTTATTTTTCAGAATGTAAAAACCATATTTTTATAACTATATTTCTAAATGGTGTTATGAAAATTTTAGGGAATGTATAATCATTTAATTAGATGTTTTTTAAGTCATCCCGCATTGATAATTATATTTCTTACACCCATCTTATCATTGAAGTTGTATGTTCAGCTTTTGGTTCAAGTTCCTAAGTATGTGCTCGTTGTTGGAGCAGGGTTAGTCTTGTGGTTAGCGGTGAGTAGAAGGTCACATGGAGATCCCACGGAAGAGGTTCATTTTTTTATTTTCTGAATTCTTGGTTTTACTATGTAACTATACCAATTGTATAATTCTTTATGCTCATTTTTGGTTCCTATTTCATGTTTGGTATTATTTATTTATATTGTCCTGGTTATTTTGTTTAGGATAAATCTTTCACATTTTTTTTATTAATGACACTAGTGGCCATCATGGGGTGATCGATAATTCCCCTTCGAACACGCGGAATGCCATCTCGGGTAATCGCTTCTGGTTAAACCGGAGATGGTTCGTGACATTAGTTATCACCAATACAAAAATGTTAGAGTAGGGTATCCAAAATTTATAAATCCTAATACAAAAATGAAATAAAACAATATAAAAAACATTATCTAATGATTTACTCAAACATTCCATAAATATATATAACATTATAATTCTTCTGAATACTGAAAATACAAAAACATTATAATACAATCACTGAATTTTTCAAAATAGGCTTATCATTAATCCCATATATAAAGGTTCACATGGATGTCACATACAAAATATGTTAATATATCATCATGTATTATCATCAAAAAATGTAATAACCTTAATTAACATAAATAATATTGAAAATATTCATCCATTATTGTGGATATATTCCTTAAATAAAATTTTTTGTTAAATTAATCATTAATAACATAGAATAGTTTCTCAATGAATCCTTATTTAGTTACAGTGTAATCAGTACCCTCCAATTTATTTATTCATATCCAACAAATCATTAATTGAACATAGAGAACATATTAAGGGTTATATTTCAACTAATATTTTTTCTAGGAATATCAGGTTTCCATAAAATCACTATTCTAGTCCATCAGAACCATTCATCATATTATTATAATTCCGTTGTTAAAAATATAAATACAAAAATCCTTATATATTTCACAATACACAATTCTTGAAACAATATAAATAAATATTAATATTATTCAGCCTCATTGTTTACCAGTTTACATGTATAAATCATCATATTAATTAATACAAAATTCTTTTTAGATTTCATGTGTAGTCACTTCATCATCAACAATATAACCTTTAATCATACCACTAATCTTATTCACATCGGGGTCATTCCTCTTAAGAAATGTATTTTCTTGATTTCCATGTAGTCCACACATAAAACATTCAATTATTCATAATACCGTGGGGAGACTAATATTTCCATAAATTGAGTTCACTAAACATTTCATTATACAATTGAAGTTTCTTACATTTCTTCCATGGTATCAACATGGAAAACAACATCCATTTACACGAATATAATCACATTGGTGTTTCTTCCAACATTATAAACATTTTGGAAATTGAATTTTACGTCCCCTATGATATCCATTACCTAAATTATCAAGGAACCATTTATTACCCATCAATGGGGAGTTTGAGTATTGATTAAGGTATACATTTTTAATCATGTTATTTTAAAACATATTAGTAATGATCTAAACATCAATCACTATAGTTATCATCCCATTTAACTACTCATCACAAAATTTTCTATCACATTCAATATTAACTATGTTCTTTCTAGTTTCTACTATTAACTTTACCTAAAGACTATATTGTGAGAAACACTAATCTTAGTGGAAAACAAAATAATTATGTCATGTCTCAAATATGATATCAATGTTATGACATTAATTTAAATATATTAATCCTTAGGCTTATCCTTAGAGAAATCCCTAAATATACCCTTACAAATATCCCTAGGTATCTCCCTAATGTTTTCTCATACTATTTTACAAATAATGAATAAAAAATTCCTTTGATACCAACTATTGTGACCTTGGACAAAAATTCCAGAATATTAAATAATTTTAGAGGACTTTTAATCACATTAAAAAAGAAAATTATTTTATACTGTAACAGTTTACTATCTTTAAAAACATGAAAAAGTTATTCAATCATGGGGAAATATCTTCACCGATTCCCATAACGATATTCCTCTTTAGTAAATCTACTTAAAACAATTATTTTTAACCGTGGAAGACGAAGCATAAGAATGTGTTATGTAATATTTATAGTAAGGGTAAATATAATATATATGTATGCATTACAAGAGTATAAGGGTTTGAGAACATGTCCATAACATTTTCTGATCATTCCCTATATATCAAAGATCATATACATGGGTCATTAAATATGTATTAGTAGTTAAAAATACATGAATCATATGGGAATCATGAACATTATAAATGAGATCATAACACATCAATTGGACATATAATTTGTTTCATACTTGTAATCATATAAAATCACTCCATATAAGTCAATAATTCTGAAAACAATATCATGCAGTGTCATTAGGGATACACAAACTGGGAGGCATACACCAATATCCCCATTCATAACATATTACTTGAATTAGAATGGGTTCACACCCAAGTTATCTTATTAGTCACAGATCAACCCTAATACCATCATATTTAACAATGTTCCCTTTAAATGCCATTTTAGTGTAAAATTTCATTTACTGACAGAGATTACCTCCTTTTACAAACATATATATCCCTTGATATATAAATCAATACCAAGCTAATTGTATGGATATATATTTACATCAATCACATAATAAAATCATAAATTTTTGTGCAACATGATAATAAAGCATTCATCATATCACCACCCACACAAATTGATAGTTTTCATAGACATAATAACATAAACCTTGAAGTGAAATGGGTAGCATAAATATATCACTATATCATATCCTATGGAAAAGTGATTGTTTTAGTAATATTTTCATAAATGCATAACCCATTAAAATTATTGGCATTCTTAATAACATATCTAATAGAAACAATTTTCATAGACCTATAACTTGTTAAACAAAAATGGTTTTCCTAATAATATAACATTTGGAAGAGAACAATGTTTCATCAAAATCATTCCATACAAATATTAACCAATCAGAGAAAGATGATAAGTGGATCCAATGGATCATACCCCTAGTAAGGATTGTGTAATAGTAATGGTTTCCATTTTATATGTAACATAACTATTTGGTATGTTTTTTAGAATAATTTCTTGATTATAAATAATTTATTATATGAAGAAATACGTTTTAATAAATAAATAATTCTTTTTTGAAATAACATTGAAAATATATAATGAAATACTGATTTTTTTAGAAAACCATTCTTGTTGATAATTTATAGAACAATATTGATAAAATTATAATAAAATACTTCATTAAAAACATAAAAATGAGGCTGGAAAACACATTTAAAAATATTTAAATTGAAAAATAATAAAAGAAGAGTAAAAACAATTTGAAAACGTTTTTTATTGAAAACATATAAATTATTTTTGAAAATATTTTAAAAATCATTTTATTTGACTATTATAATGGAATCATGATAAAAATTTGAACGCACTTTTCATAAAAATATTATAAAAGATGGGGGAAAACAATTTTAAAACCTATTTCATTGAAAATTTCAAAACAAAATTTGAGAACATTTTGGAATCCTTTTTCATTGAAAACATATATAATAATTTATAACAATTTGGAATAAACTGTTCATTGAAAACTTATAAAATAATATTAAAAGAATTTGAGAACACTTTTTTTATAATTTTTCATTTATGAAAATGTTTCCAATTGAAAATATATTTGAAAACATTTAAAATTAATTTTGAACATAATTTAAAACACTTTATAAATATGAAAAATGTTTTATAAAAACATTAAAAAAATTAATTCATTATATATTAGTAGAAACATTTTTCTTAAAATAACATATCTTTTAATCATTAATAATAATCTTCAGTGAAATAATTGTAGTGATAGTGGATATCTTCATAAATGTTGAACATCTGATTTGCACGGTAAAAAGTTTAGAATAGTTTCCAGATTAAAAAATAATAATAAGATTCTTTTTTAAAATAATTTTGTTTAAAATCATAATAATAAGTAAAAAATTTGATTAAAATTTAACAGTAAATTAGTATAGAATATTTATAAATCATTTTTATAAGATATTATTTTTATATGAAAAATATTTTTGACCTCAGAGATAGATAGTGTTAGATTTTTCTTAAATAGATTTTGTAATTATGTTAACCACCATTGAGTGAATAAATAGAAATATTACATGAATAAAAAATTAATATTCATTTTAGAAAAATATTCATAAAAATTATTGAGTAATATATCATAATCAATCATCAGAAATCTGAATAAATGAATAGATTGTAGCAAAAAACTATTACCAATTTGGTTACATTGAATCATAATCCCATGGATGAATAACAATAAATAAATAATAAGATATCCTAATAATAATTATATTAATTATAAAACATATCAAATGTAATTTTATACACTTCTTTAGAATAATATAGGTGCATAAAATGGAATATTTCTCAAATAAGAAAAATTGAAACCAAGTTGCTTTAATGAATAGGTAAAATTTGAAACATAATCTTCATGAAAGGGAGGTCATAAAATGGATAATTAAATAAACATAAAATTAAAGATAATAATGATAAAATATATTCTTCAGATTTATATACCCAACACAAATAGATGTAGCGGTGAACAAGAAACAAATATCACAGAAATAAAAGTGAGATAATAAAACCCTAACATTAAGTCTAGACATTTTTATA
Source organism: Viscum album (assembly GCA_963277665.1). Lineage (NCBI taxonomy): Eukaryota > Viridiplantae > Streptophyta > Magnoliopsida > Santalales > Viscaceae > Viscum > Viscum album. Next base: position 1,129,642,183 of record OY728131.1, read on the forward strand.
CAATTTCATTATCTTGTATAATAATAATATGTTTACTATAAATCGAAAAAATTATACTATTATTATATATCATACCATATATTAATTAATTATGTCATTATATTACCTTTTGTTAAGAATTCCATTTGTAGGTTACGTCTTGGGTAATAACTCTGTTTTTGAACATGTTATGACTGTTTATTCTTTATTATCTTACATATTTCATGATTTACATATCTAATGACTATTAAGGAATATATAAATATAATATATAAATATATATATAAATATTTACAATAATCTAAAAAATATATAAATACCAAATGGAATATACCGTTAATAGAGACGGTAGGACGTACGTACCAGTCACTATTGTTTCAATTTTCTCATCTTATTAATTGAAAGAGAGTAAATGGAATATATATATATATTAGTATAATTATTATTTTATATATATAATTAAATTTACTAAACCTATCATTATTACATTCCATGCAATGAGTGAACAGGTCACATCACATTGAGGAGGAAGTTGTTCACACGTCCACAAATGAAGTTATCCTATCTAAAAAAGGGAAAGCACGGTTGTATTTTTTTTAAAAATTAATTATGAATAATGAAATAATAAATATCATATTAACATATTAACATATTATATCCATTATAATTCCCAATAATCAGGGTTGTAAAATTAAGAACGAACGATATCTTTTTGAGATTCAGTAGTGTGTTATTCACCAGAATAGTATGATTGATACTCAGCTGATAGAATTATGTGTACGTGTATGTAAAAACCTTATAATATTATCATCACAATAATTTAGTTTACTGAGGATTATATATAATTATTTAATAATAAGATTATTAGTTTTTACAATGGAATCAAAATAGAAGATATTGTGGAATGGTGTTACATGTTTATTGGGAAATTCATTTCGGTTTTTGCCAAATGGATTCCTTGAAATGATTTTTGAAAAATTATAGGAATATTGAATTAAGGTTGAAAATTTTGGATTATATTTATATAGGGTTTTTCAGAGAGAATGGTATTTATACATGTGAACATAGGGAGAGGAGTGGATACCTTTTATAAGTGGGTAAAAGGAACTATTTTTATTCTTTTGAATAATTTAGTGTTCATCACATTGTACATTTCACCCAATGGTTATAAATAAGTCCACACATATACCTATAGGTGTAATAATATAAATATTTCAAGAAAATTATTTTTATGAATGTGTAGTGTCATTTTCACACCTTAAAATCTTACTGTAGTCATTAATTAATCTCGTTTTCACCATAATCATTATATTTTGTTTTTATTACTTTCACTAATAAATTTTTGGAAAAATACTTTTGACCATATTAGATATTATAAATAATTAGGATTAAAAATATTTAATCTATTTTTCTAAATTATAATCACAGATGTAGAATAAATTATATTAATAGTAATAGCATATAAGTTCCAACAGAATTATTTTTTAAGTGAAATTGATTAAAATTTTAAAATATTATTATATAAATTATTTGTGTGAAATTATTTGAAATAAAAAAATTGGATGAATTTACTTAATATTTATATATATTAAATATTAAAAAACATGTAATTGTAATTCAACAAAATTAATAAATTAGATTCAAAAGCTATTTTCAATTAAAGATCAATTTTTTTTCAAAATTCATCCAAAATTTAGATTTCAAGAAAATTTGAAAATATCCCCAAAAGATGGTGTCAATATTATAAAGTCAAAAAAAATTATTATATGAAATTAAATTTATAAATGTGTTTAAAACAAATTTTATTTTCTTATAGAGATGGACATAAAAATAGTTCATTTGAAAAAATAGTATGTTCAAATAGAGAATGAATTTACCAAAAAATTATATGTTTTATTATAAATATGATTTTTATATAAATAAATTATATATAATATTTATAAAGTGTATATTAATATTCATATTACTATGTATAATGTATATTATTTAAATATATCATTTAAATAATAATAATAATAAATTTTCTTCTCATAAAAACTCAATGTCGTGTGTTACGCAAGCGAAGAGGGTGTTGTGTGTAGCATATGATTAACTTGGTGTATAATGTAATTAAATTGTAACATGGTTTATCATATAATTAAAGAATAATGTAGCAATTTCATATAACAAAATTAGTTTTCACAGTTGTGAGAAAGGAACAATATCAAAATGGTTAAATTAATTTTTAAACAACAATTTTTTAAAATCTGAAGGGTCTAAAAATAACATTATCATAATTTTTTTTATTAAAATATTAGTAAAAAATGATTTCCAATTAAATTTAACTAATTGTAAAATGAATTTTAAAAATTCAAATATCATAAATTCCTACCCTGTCATTTCCAATATTTATATAGATGTAACTTATATCCACCAAAACAATTCGCCTCATTAATGGTTCCTTACTCAATCATCATTACCCAATTCATTCTAAGGATTTATTATACCCACCCATATTTATTTCATAAAATAAACTCCCTTCCTTGTATGATAAAAATATCACTACTCCTTTTTTATAATATATGTATGTATCATATTATCATAATCAATTCATTATAATTACCAAATATCATAAAAAATTATTATTACTTAAATTCATAAACCATGGAATGAAAAAGGGTAAAACAATTTCATCATTATAATCACAATATAGACATATAAATAATAAAGATTATAATATTTTATCATATACCCAATAAAAAACAAATCATTAAAATTGTTTCTTTATAGATGAAAAATATCTTCAAAAGATCTAGGGAACATATAATGTTTAAAACACTTTTTTAATATTTAAATAAATTATTTTAAATAAAATAAAACCGTAATATAAAAAAATATAATCATTTAAAAAATATTGTGGAAACATGTCATGTGATCATCAATGTAAATAAACTGAATAATGGATGTAATCTAGATTCATGTAGTTTATGTTAAAACTAAAATTATAGTATATTTTTTTGCTAAAAATTCAAAAGTAACAAAATTAAAAAAAAATTAAGATAAGTATTTTTAATCCATTATAATTATATTATAATATAATTTTTAAATACTATAAATTATAAATGGATAATTAAAATAAAAATTGCGATCATTATATATAATATATATCACTTAATGAATAATATCTGACCTAATGTAAAAACAATGATAGTTTCTTCCTAAAAACATTCATTTGGTCTCATCAGTACATAAATAGATGAAAATTTATAGAAAAAATGTACTAAAATAATATGAATATAATATATGAAAATAAAATTAATTTTCATAGGTAGATCATATAATTTCAACATTTAAAATTTAATCAATAAAAATACCTATAAAAATGATATTGTAACAAAAAACCCTTACCGATTTGTTAAATTTGGATAATGACACCCATGAAATTTATGAAATAAAATGAATATATAATTATAATTAATATAAACAGATTAATGATATAATATCACAATGGAAAAATATATAAACACAATTAGTGAAGAATGTTGTAAATTCATCAAATGTCTACCGAATGAAAAGTGAGATTTTAAACTCATATATTATATATAAAATTATTGATAATATATGTAGAAAATTGCTTAATAAATGTATGTGATATTATAATTTTTTTTAAAAACTCATATTAAATATAATAATAACATATATTGTTGATACCATTAAATTTAATCTGTAAAACTCACTACTTATTAATAACTATTTATTATGTTTCATTTATGTTCCCATAAAAATCATAGAGGTTTAGTGTCTATGGAAACATAAAGTCCTAATAAAACTATTCATAAGAAATATAAATCATATACCACTATGTTCTTCATATCTAAATCTATTCATAGGAATATAATTATTAATACCATTCATCATAACATGGGTAAATGAAACATAAGAATGTGTGAGTTTAGATGCTCATTAATGGTAAACAATGGTGATATAAATGATCAAATAATAATAACATGAGTATAATATTATAGGTAAATGATCATAATATATTAGAACCATGCAATGCATATAATAAACCAAAAAATTATTTTAGAGGGAAAGGGGTTATACTTCATAAGACTTAAATCATAAGTGATTCAAATAATGTGGTATATGAGAGAATGAAATTGTCATAAGACATATGTTTTTATCATACATAGAAAAATTGAAAATAATTTTCTAAGCCATAAATCACTTATATTTTATTCATAATTTATTTTTCCACTTCCCATTCCTTAAACTCTATATTCATTGTTCACTCTGAATTCTATCATAGTAGAAATGGTATGTTATTGATCATGGTTCACTCACCATTTTAGTCCTCACTATATATTGATATATCTATATTTTAACCTAAAATTATAGGTTTCTATAGCGTAAGGCCCACTGAATCATGTTTAATATAGTACATATGTGTATCATGAGTTATTAAACAATGAATCAAATTGTATCCAATGGATAAAAAATGGATTTTATAAACAATTCACCATTTCATCGTATAATAAAATGTGATAATGAAACATATTCTGAAATGTTTTGTTCATAATTTATTTAACCCATGAGAATGAGACATTATGTGGATATTCAAATTCTAATTTTAGTCAATATAATTTACCCAATAAATTAAAATTTATGGTTTATTTGGATCATCACCCAATAAAACCACATGTATCGAAAACTATTTTCATCAAAGATGATAAATGGATCAAAAATATCACACAATAATTTCTGGAGGAATATAAAATTTTCCCTCTAAAATAAGATATTTAATGTATGAGATAAATAAAAAATATTATTTTAAGGATTTTATATAATTATAGTACTGTAAATCTGAAATAAAATTGTAGGATTATTGGTAGGATTTGAGGAATTGATATTCTGTTCATACAGTATATCCTGAAATATAAATTTAATCCACAATATTGGTAAAAATTCAAATCTACATCATTAACCAATAATTAGAAGCTTACATTAAAAAAAATAAATTTTAAATATTTATAATGGGATTATATTAAATAAAAAAAAAATATTTCATTGTAAAATTCCAACATTATGTTTAGAATTCAAAGATATAAAAGAAAAATTAATTTTTTACTAATGAGATAAATAATGTAGATCTTCTATAAAAACATTCTTTCATCTATTTGAGTTCATAAAGAGTGAAAAAATAAATAAATAAAGCGAAATATCAATAATCAAGTAATAAATTATAAAATTTATTGAATTTGTAAGATATTTTTCACTAACATTCACCATACGAAACATGTTCATAATGAATCATAGAAAACAATGATAATATAACATAAATCTATTACCTCATGATTAAATAGAAATAAATCAGTCTATAATCCGTTATAATAAATTTATATTTATAATTATTAAATCCAAGAATCATATATATAATTAATATATCATATTAAAGAAAAATAAATCATTTCAACACCAATTTATAATAAAATCCTTTTTAATATATTTCATTTAAATTATTTACTATATCATTATTCATTGAAATTTTTGTATGGTAGTTCTGGTCTATGGATAGGTATCATAGACCCATCGTGTAGGGATTTGATGTAATGATATAAACATATTATATATTTCTTATATATTTATTTATAGTAATTAATCGGTTATAATTATATATATATCTAATGGAAATTCACTATTCATGGAGATGGTATACAATACAAACACATGATAGTAGTTTCCACTTTCTAACTAATGGTATGATGTAATGGTAAATAATAATAATCATTTATAAATTGTAATTATTTCTTATATATCATATGTATTGAATAAATATTTTCATATAACACATAATGTGGTGTTTAAATGAAAATAACAAACTCTATTTATAAATCCAGTAGTCCACACATATGCTTGGGAAGTCTTATAATATTACAATGGTTTGTATTTGAATATGATAGAAATGACATCATAAATCATGAAAATAAATTATTTCATAAATATTATATATAAACATTATACCCATTATAATAACTATCCAAGAATCATTGGGATGTCAAATTGATTATATCACTACATGGAGGTAGTAGTCACAAATACCTACTTATTATACAGACACATCATATTTGATGGAATATAGGTTTGAAATAAGAGGAATTTATTTTAAACAAAATTTCATTATATTTAAGTCCGTACATGTTTTAATTTATTATTAATACCATAAAAATATAAGAGGTAAAAGAAGATCATTTTTAAAATATGTTAGGTATGATAATTACATTTTCATCGGTAGGAATCCCTTACATTATTTCATAAGAACCATTGCATGTGGTTTTTTGAATAAAATTACATAATTATTTTCATTGTTGTGTTTAAAATTCAATTGGGTAGTTTTTCGTCAGGCTAGATGGCTCATTTTTGGGTCTGAGATAGAATGGTGTGGTGTTATTTTATAAGTGTGGAAGAGGACACAATTAGAATTTCCTAAATGAAAAATATAAATTAAATTCATCTTGAAGAAAAATAAATCCAAGGGAAATAATATTAAATTGTAGGATAGAATAATTTTTAAATATTCTCATAAAATTAAATTTTCCGAATTTCAATGGTAAATCATACACTAATATATTCTTATATCCCATATGCAAATACCAATGTAGTGAATATTATTTTTTTAGATTTTAATATTCATTTTTTCAAAATTCATTATGGAATCATATCCATATTTTCAATATATAATTATAAGTATTGTATTTTTTTATTAAATTAAATTTATATAATTTAGAAAATTTATTTAAAAATTAACACATTAAAATGTTATGAAAGGTAGTAATATATATAAATATTTCCTCAACAATATATTGTTTTTATAAAAAATCTCAATATTAAATTATTTATAATTTGTATAACATTATTATTAAAAATATTAATGAACAAATGAGAAATTTTAGTTCATCCAAAAATAATAATATTTATTAATTATATTATAGAGTTCAGTAAAAATCATCACTCATCACAATTCAATGAAAACACAATGATTCGAGGGATTTCCCAAAATTTCCATCTAATATAATTTTTATTTGAATATATCAAAACATGAAGATAAACTTACCATTTAATTTATCTAATGTGGTCGAAACTAATTATATTATTTTCAAAAAAATTTAAAATAAACCCATTAGTGAGAATAAATGTATTTTTCAGTCAAATAATACATTAATAATAATTGTGACATATATATCTATATATTTTGTTTATATAAATCTTTTATAAGTTATAATTAATATAGTGGATATCGATATAAATTCAAAAAATTTATAGTCATGGTTATACTAATTAAGTATATTACAATTCATTTTTACTTTGTGATTTTTGTATCTCATGCTATAGAGAAAATAAAATTTTTTAGAAGATAAATATATAATAAAATTTAAAAGGGTAACATTATATCCCCAAATATGTATTTACATCTAAAAATTTTATCAACATGAATATTTCATGATGTGCATATGAATGCATATAACATTATCTAGACTTATGCAATCAAATTATAGTTCTACACATTTTCCATATAGGTTTTAATATAAGATCCATCTAAATAAATGAGTAGAACATAAAATTTTACAAAAATTTACCGAGAGGAAGGTATTGATTAAAAAAGATATTTAAATACATTGAATAAGACATCAAAATATCATATATTTTTTGAGTAGTTCTATTATAAAGACTATATATCTAAGGATTGAAGATGCTAAAGAGACAATACACAAAATCCTGATCATTACAAATTCATTCCCAAATCATCAATGTAATCCTTGGATCCCAGTATCATACGATTGGATTTGGTACTCTATGCAACCATACTAAATCCCAAATGAAGGATTATGAAATATGATCAATTATAAATATTCTATAATATTATTTAATTGTATTCACCACATATTTAGTTCATCTACTAATCAAAAAAAGTTATTTTAAGAACATTTTCTTGGGAGTTCGATGAAAAAATAAAGGTGATGTTTTCATAATTCCATACATATATGTTCAATTATTTTCATTGCATCCAATATAAATCATATTGTTAACCATATCATCCATAAATACCATTCCCTGAGATACATACTATTAAATATCACTCTCTATGTTGTTCCACCAAAATAGTCAATAATATCTAAGAAATATCATTATATATCTATGAGAAATAATTGATGATAAACTAAACAATTCATCCAAGAAATTGCTTATTCAGTTATAGTATTGAGGACAAATATATAGGATTCATAAAAAATATAATTCTATAATAAACATGGATTATATCAGGATCATTTTATACATTCTTTATTTATTCCAAAACATTCATGTATACCTCCAAAATAATCTACTTGATATATGGTTGAACACTCATTTGAGAAATATATTCCCCCCCCCTCCTCCATGATTTTTATACACATCATTTGAAAATCAAAAATAATAATATCATTGTTATACTCATGCAAGATAAGTTATTATTTCATTTTGACATAGTGTATCATAGACCATGTTTGCATTCCTCGAGTAGTAATTTATTGAGTATCAATAATCATTTCCTAACTCTAACCATATTCATTTGTAAAAATTTATATTATTTTTGGCGAATAAATACAGTAAACCATAATTTTCATCATACCTTTCATTCATTTCCACATAATTATATTGAACACATATTATTAAAAAAAATACTATAGATAAATAAAAATAATTAATTGGGTTTTTTTATCATTAACATTCAATTACTATGACACATAGGCTATCATAATATCATTCTACATGGGGACTCTTTACAGTACCTTATTTAAAGAATCAGTAATGATCACAAACCATTTTCTACTCTGGAGTACTATAACAAAAACTGCAATGACTAACCATCTAAATAGATCAATGTTATTTTCCTCAAAATAATCTATGCAAAGTAATGTACATCCCAAAATAGTTTAGAAAGGTGATTTTGTTATAAAATAATGGTAAAGACATCAAAATTATTCTATATTATCTATAAATACTTTGAAAAGACATATCACAGTCAAAATTGATTATCTATCAAAATTATTAACAAATTAGGTCAATACTGGATCCACTAATATATAATCAGACGACACAATCTGAAAAAAAAAATCAATTTTTTCCCAAAATTCACATTTGTTAAATTTTAAAAAAATAATATCATTCTTTAGGGTCTTCATGAAAAAACATTTCATCATCTTGTACAACATTATTAATAGAATATATTATGTTTTCTTATATTAAGAATACCAATGATTAATTAAGGTAATATCTAAAGATTGTACTTATTAAGTCCATGAATATAATGGTATAATAAGTAATACCAAATCAAATAACTATAAATTAATAGTATCTGCACCTTTTAATATTCGATTCTTTAGTATTCCCCTTTCATGAACCTAAAATGTTGGAATCTTGAATGATGGTAAATCATGAAATTGTATTATTATTTACATAGTTGAACAAAATATTCACCTATATTGGTGCTAGATATATGTTCTTGGTAGTGATTACCTTCTATTAAGGATGATCATTTTCGATTCTCATTGATCCATCATTCATCTAGAAAAAGAATAATTTTATTCCATAGTGAGATAGACAGAGGAATCAATACCTATTCAAGAATCATTCGCATTTGTGTATTTATTTAATATTTTTTAAAAAAAGACATTATATATTGTGTTGTTATTTTAGGTGTATAACATTGAATGTGTTCTATTGAAAATAAATAATCATGATCCAATGTGTTGGTAAAATATTTATCACAATATAATAAAAAACTAAAATAAAATGGGAATATATTTTAGGTGTATTTTCTCCCCCAACAAACATAAAGACACAATAATTTTTAATTGGAATCAATTTGCATATAATTGAATAAATTACAATTGAATGATTATAATTTTCATAGAACTGATAAAAGATCATAGATTAGATTGAAATATAAAATGTGACATCCTTTAATAATTAATGTACGAATTATGTAACAAAAATATAATCCAAATACAATATATTATCAATTTAAACTATTGGGATAATGATGATATCCAGAGGTTTAATATTCCCATGAACCTCAATCAGAAAATAATCATAGATCTAAGGTTAAATCATCATCGAGATAAATGTTTTTAATGGAAATTCAATATATAATTTTAATAGTTTAATTTTTTACCCTTATGATTTTTTAGTGATATTAAATATTTGGTATTTCCAGAATGAACATAGTCCTTCTCAGTTTTATATTGGACTCCATGTATAACCATTCACCACATCATTATCTTACCCTTAAAAAATAATTACAATCATGTTATATTTCAAATTCACTACAGGATAAAATGGTTGTTGATTTAGGAAATATTTATAATACATTAATTTTTTAGCACTTGTTGATATAATCCCAATACTCTATATATTTCATTCTTTAGAGCATGGGTGGTTCGTTTTATTATTTATTTTCTCCAACATTATCTATCTTTTTCTTTCCATAAAAATGAAATTATATTTTACACTGAAATTTCTTTCAAAACATTAAATATTTTCTAAGCCCCTTTTCAATATTTCAACTATGTTTCCCTCTGTACGTAGAGTATAAAGTAAATATTAAATTTCATATGCATAGTTTTTATTGTTTCAATTTAATTAAATCATTATTTTTAATAAAGTCCACGAATATTTTTTGTAACTATAATATCCATCACCAAATTTATGGCTTAAAAAAATTTCTTCATAGATAGAAAAATACCATATAGATATATCGCGTTAATGACATGGATTTAGGAAACTAAATAATTTTCTAACATTTATTTTAGGTAAGATGATAATTCCAAAATCAGACATCATATTCTCCTAAAATTAGCTAGATATTTACTATTTGATTAATCGTAGTAATTAATAGGACCAATGAATTTATTTTTCAATTTTTTACAATGATTAGTAGGAACTTAAACATTGAAAAAATATATATCTTCAACTCATCCAAAAACAAGGATTTAAATTCATCAGGTTACCTTGTGTTCTTGATAAGTTTCCCCCATTGATTTCGACAACCTTACTAATGATAAAAATCAAAAATAAATTTTTCAGGATCTAAATAGAATTTATTTGAAAGTACTTTTTCATAGGACTTAATATATTTATCAACAACTAGTGGATCGGTATTCCCACTAATTGAAGATAAGGTTATTAGCATCAATGACTTAATAAGAAGTTTTCCCTCAATTTCTAATTTGGATGTTTTACATGAATCATATCTTAATAAATTTTTTAATTCATAATAATAAGATTATAATTTCAGTATCCCATAATGTTTTTATTATGGGAAAAATAATTTTACATTCAATATAATTTATAATTATCATCATTCCTTTGGGTTTTAGACATAATCTATAAAAATAATGTGTAGTGAGACATATAATAATCATCATTCAGATCAAAATAACATTTAATGAAAATTTATATGATCTCACGATCTGGATATCTTTTTTAAAATATATTAGACAATAGTTTTAAATTATTTTATCCTTGTTCAACAGATTTATGAATCCATTATAATGTCTCATGAAGTGAATTTTAATTATCCTAAATAATTCCCATAGGATTTTCATACCAGTTTTGTAGTAAGGGTACACAAGAATTATTGTTGAGATATATTAAATGGTATATCTATGAGATTATTAGCATTAGAGAATTTATAAAAACTATTCTCCTCATATGGTATCTGTATATGTATTTTTTAAAGGAAAAACACACTACTTTTGTTATTTTTACATAATATGTAAACATATATATAAGCCACTAATTTTATTTCCCATAATCATTTTATCATCCTAGTTTCTAAATGAAAATAAACCCTTATATGATAATAACTATAAATACACTTAATTTCCATATACTAATAGGAAATAAAATTTCACAAATATTAAATGAATAATATTATGATCACGGAATAATGATAATGTATTATTATATTTAAAAAATATGATCAATAATATTTCTATTGTTAATAAAACTACATCATATAACAATAATTTCATCAAAACATGAACCTTTATTAGTAAAATAATACCTAAAACTGTTCCTTATAACACGGGGAAGGGACTCATAAGAATTGATGTGGAAATTTTCATTGAAAGGGTATCTAATTAAGATATCAATGATCAAATACAAATAACATGAGAACAATTTTACGATATTTTATGTTTTTTATTTTAAAACCAAACCCCACATTTTAAAGATTATATTCCTTTTTCAGGGTATAAATCTTGTCTATAAATAATACATGAATTAAAGAAGAATATAAGATAATGATTCATAATATAATAACATTGGTATAGGAAATATTTTCATTTAATACATATAAGAATGAATTTCCATAGTCAATAATTATTTGTAAAACAATAATAGTTTATTTGGATCACATTATATTACATCATATAATTTGTCGTGGTTCATTCCCAAGAATAACTTGTTTGAAAATTCTCCCACTGAACAATTTTCACTTACCGTATAACTCCTTCAATGCTGACAAGATATACATTTTAACATAATACATTAGAGGGTTGTATAATTGTGGGCCCAACCACATCCAAAATAAAATCATAAATTGGTGTTCCATTAGAAAAAAAACATTAACCATCTCACAAGCCATGGATAAGAAATATATTTCCTAAATATGTAATCATTTCATCGTATAAAACCTCATAGAATAGAAGATGGTTTCATAAATGCTATATCATAAAATTATTAAAATATGGTAATGAAAGGAGTTTTATATAATTATTTTTAAATCAGGATAACAATAATCCTTAAATTGCATTATTGTATAATAACAATAGTAATAAATATGTAATATAAGATTGTTTTATGAAATATGAAAATTGAATTTAATAGATCAATGGATCATTTCATGGTGAAAATACCCCATTCACTATGAAAACAATTATTTAAAATCTAAAAATTTTAAAATATATTAACAAAGTAATTTTCATGGAAATGAACATATTTAAAAGGTAATGTAAGATTGAAATCATTTATCCGTCATTATTTCATGAAATTACATTCATGAAATATACATTAAAACAGTAATTCTTATTAAATTTTCAAAATGATGTAAAATGTCCAACATTCAAAAATATATTTTTGAACCATATCATATTAATTAAATAATGTGTAAATTTATTTCAAATATTCATTGGTGATTATAAATATTTTAAAATTATATTTAGAACCCATGGATATGTTATAAATATTATTTTCTGTTGAAGTAAGAAATAAAGTCCATTTTCATTTAAAAATATTGTTTCAACATATTGAATTTTAATTGTGATGAAATTTAATGGATAAAATGAAAAAGAATTAATAATCCGAGGAGATTAAAATTAATTAATTTTCTAATATTTTATATAAAATAGAATAATTATAAACACGGTCATAATAAATCAAGATAAACATTGATATTGTAACATAAATACCTTACTTCGTAACATAATAGTTTCAAGGGATATATATCCTACAATATTATAAATATAAATTTCATAAAATTATTTACCATATCATGTTCAAAATTATTATAAAATATATTATCCACTATAGAATTTAAAAAACCTATTAATTAATAATCGTATATTAATTTTAGTATTTCAGGGTGATAACTGTTTAGTTTTTCCTAAACATTTCAATTCAGTAGTTATTTTCATTATACAATGATCATAGTACCAACATCACATTAATTTTATTATTGACATAAATATCACGTATATTCATTATATATATTTTTATATTCATCTAATTATGTTATTTATAGTGAAAATAATTACACCATTTCTGGACATGGTAGGAAATTCATACATATTATCGTTGTTCTCACTTTCAATGGATGGGAAAAAAGATAGTAAACTAATAATTGACCAGTTAGAAAATAATATTATGTCATATATAAAATTTAAATTTATTAATAATATCATTATTACAATTCAGGTAAATATTAAATGAAATTGAATCACTTCTCTTCATTGAAGTAGTATTGAACAGAAATGTACAAATGAAATTATAATTTTCCAACAAATTAGAATTCTAAATTGTATCTATGATTTCATAAAAAAAAAATAATTATTTCCAAAGTATCATATTTAAATTGAAAACCCATTTTAATGACCATTCATTAATTAGGGTGACAGGAATTTAACATTATTCGTATATGAAGGTGGTAGTCCACATATATTCCAGAGCTATAACATCACTTGTTATTTAATTTTATAGAGGATGGATATATTTTATTATATAATAATAATAATATTTTACTGTATTTATGAAAAATTATCTATTATCTTATGATGTATACAATATATTTATATTTGGTAAAAGTAAAGAATAATTGAAATAGGATGGGTATGATTATTACCACATCAACAGAATGTCCTCCTCACAACAATTGTTATATTATATTGGAATTTCCATTCAACAAAATCAACACAAAAAGATTGTGATTAAGGTATTTTATAAGATAATTTAATTCAGATTGGTAGTTATATAGTATGCGTTGTGTCATAATGGAGTGAATGTAGAGGATACCATAAATAAAATAGGAAGAGGGAACAATTATAATGCCTTTAGAGTATTAAATATACCAATGTTATTATCAAGAAAAATGATTCCAAATTCCAAAAAAAAATATTTTGGTATATGATAAATCATATATATAGTATTAAAATTGGATTTTGATAAATTTAATTTGAAAACATTTCCTTTTCACAAGATTAAACCACTTGGAGAACCTGTTTTAACAATAACCATAAAGACAAATTTGTTCTCTGTTTAATATTCTTTATGAAAAAAATAAAAATGGAATCACTGAAAAAAATTATTTATATTACAAAATATATATTCTATTTTATCAAATTCACTTACAAGAAGTAAAATAATTCAATTTAAAAAAACTGGAAAATGTGATGTAAAATATTCTCCCCAAAAAAATTCTATAAATATAAAAAGTTTTTATACCATTATCCAACGAAACGTATTTATAAATACCATTATTAGATTAAAAAAAATATTTACCAAATTGTCCTTATTATATAAATTAAATTAAATTAAACATTCTAAATTAGATATACACTATTTAGTTTGATATCAAAATATTTATTTTTTAATATTTATAAAAATTAAATATTTTCAGAAAATTCAAAAGAATTAAATCAAAGATAATTTTTATCTAAATATATATATATTTAAAGTTATTTTTTATACATTATATTATTTTGAAATTATTTAATAATATTATTTCCTCACAAAATGAATGAAATTTTTTTTTGGGAAACAATATATTATTAATTAAAATAATAAAACTACTAAAAATAGTAATAATACATTTATTTAAATACATTAATTATATACTATTATAATTTTTTAAAAAAATTATTTTTTCCATTTTATTGTTTTAATTTAATGACATGTATATAGAGGTATATGATATAACAGTTCAATTATACTTAAGGATTCATGTTTCAAAATGTATCAAGGAAAATTTATTTTATTTACTATGAAATATTTCATAAAATATGTGAGTATAACATTTCTTATCATCTTACAAAACATATATTCCATTTTATTAACAATACTATATGAATAACTCCATTTAGGGTGTATACTACTTCATTTCTCATGTATAATTTATCATGATAGTTCTGGTCCTGGAACATTGCTCAGGGTCCCATAACTCCTGAATCATAATCATTATATAATTGAGATAATAAATCATTCTTTACATTTTTATTAACAAGAATTTAAAGTGTTTATGAATAATAAATTACATCACTTTCCATAGATGGTAATCTATAAAAATTTCCGAGTGGTGTTTCCACTTTTTGATAGAATGAATGAAATAATAATAAATTATATTTTAAAATTACATAGTCATTATTATATTATAAATAATATATATATATATATATTAAATATATCACAATAACCATCGTAGAATAGAGATGAATCAAAAAATATCACATCATTTTGTGGAGGTGTTAGTCTACACATGAGGTGTATAATAAACCCCCATTTAATAAGTAATATGTGTTAAATGGTTGTTCCACCATTATAATAAAATCATACAATATTTATTATATTTTTTTATATTTTATATACTAATTTTTTGGATTAATTATGAGAATAAATAATGAATTTTTTTTTGTTGTTTTGATCTATAACTCATCCGTAAGTGACCTTATATTGCTTACACCATATGATTATAAATATTGGTATTGTGAGAATAAAATAAGTTATATGATGATGGGAAAAAACATAAAAAAAATTTATAGTATGAAGTGGGGGATAAAAAATGCACATATTGTCCATAATGTGGCAGATAAAATGTTCCATTTTATATATGAGGGGTTGTACAAACAATGAATTCCATAAAATATCTCTATGATATTTGGAAAAAATTAATTAAATGTTGGTAAAAATTATTTAAATTTTTTTTGGACTTATATAATGTTGAAATCTCACTATTCAGTAATAAATAAAAATTTATCGGTGAAAATACTACTATTATCTCTTGGTTTAACCTCCATAAAAATGTTTTTAGTTATAAATGTAATAACAAAATATTTCCATATATACTATATTAAATTATAATGAAATATTTTGACACTATAATATTATATCAATTACTGTTACACGAAATATAATATCATTTTTGATATATTAAATTTATATATGTATAAAATTTTAATTCAATGTATAACTATCAATCAAAATGATTTGTTTTTTTTAAAATACATTACTAACCATAAAACAAAATTTAACACCATTATTATTTTTTATAAAAACTGAACCATGAAATTTATAATAAATGATTATATATAAAACATAAAAAAGATTCAAAAAATAAATTATTAATAAATAAATAATTTATAAGATAAAAACAAATTGAATGCGTAAAAACTGTTACTAGAAAAATGTGCATACAGAAATAAAATGGACTTATTCACAAATAATTTATAATTATGTTGTATATATAATATATTATATAGTTTATAATTAATATATATTTTTCTTAAATTATGATCCACGTTAAACTTAATTGATCTTCATTCATAAATTAAATCATAATTTTTCAAATATATCCGGATTATTACTATTTGTTGAAAAATAAACCCTCATATAAATATCAAAAAACATGACCTAAATTATTTTTTAAATGATTATTTAATATTTATTTTCATTTAATTACACAAAAATATTATAAAAAACCTTCAATTAATTATAAATTCTTTTCCCAAAATTAAATGATACCCATTTTATTAATTAAACTTATTTTCGAAGCATAAAATATCCATACAAACCAATTTATACCAATTTATTTTGTACTAAACAAATAAATGTTTATTATCTTATACCATTAATTTTTTTTATAATTTGGTAATTATATTATTATATAATAATTTCATTTCATGGCTATAATGATTTTCTTTATCATTGTTCATTTTGAATTTGGGTATCATGTATGTAATGTTATCAAATAGATAATGTTTCTTTCAATAAAAATAAATATAAAATATTATTTTCTTACATCACTGACATAATTAAAAAAATATTTTTACTCATTGTATTTTATAATATAACATGTCGAATGACTATTTTTATCATGGAATATGTGTGTTATAAAATTAGTTATATAAAGATATTTCATCGTTATAGTTGAATATTAAAAACATTAAAAAAATAAAGTACCTAGAATCATATTGTTTTATTTTATTTGGTTACTATAAATATATTCATATTATATGCTGAAGGATTTTCATCATATCCTGAATAATTATCTTCATATTATAAACTTTTTAAAAATACAATATTTAAAACATTTTTCCATATTATAGATAATGTATACATAAGAAAGGTATGAATTATATTAAAGTAATGGATAAATATAGAAAGTAAAATAAATGATAAAAAATAAACATAAGATAATTAGAAGGGCATAATTTCATATTCATACATTTCAAAATTTGAACAAAATTGGTTAAATATCAATAATCATGAATCATGGTTTAATAATTTCTAATTAAATTTTCTTAAGACATAATTTTGAAAAAACATCAATCATAAATAATGACTCATGTCAATATTTCTTAAGCATAATGCCTAGGTATGTGGCATAACTATGATCCAATTTTTTTTCTTGATTCATGTTTCACATACAATAAAAACATATTGGATAGGGTTAACACCTCACTCAATCATCACATTAGTAAATGCTCATAAAAAAAATAATGTCATACCTGGGAGGGTGCATTAATTTAGAAAGTTCACTTTCTAATATAATAAATATTATCTCATGAGATATCAATAATTAGCCATTTTATTGGATGAATATATATTTACATGTCCACAATTAATGCAATAAATTAATACACATGTGTTCCTTAACATCATAAAATGTAACAACGTGAGATTTAAGGATATATTAATTATGAAGTAAATTTATTTTCCTTAAATAATTTTTATGCACAAAAAATAGATCCTAATTGAGCCTTAAAATAGTATGTTGTTATAACCTATAACATTAATTAGACTAATGAATAATAATATATATATCTTTAAATATATATATACAATGTTTTGATTGAAATAGAATATAGCGATTAATGCATAAAATAATTTATAAAGTATTATATTCTAAAAACATTACTTTTCCATAAAAATTGTTTTTTTTATATTGTTTTTAAATTAAAACAATAAATTTTTGAAAATTTTTAATATTTTATTTTATGAAATTATGTTGAATTTTTTAAATAATAATTTTAATAATAAAATAGAGTGAATTATTGATAATTTTTTGAAATTATTGACTTTTTGATGAATAGTGAATGATATTACTTTTATTAAAAACATAAATTTTATTTAATAAAATTATAATGAAAAATTATGTTTTAATTTTTTTTAAAGTATCATTTGACCATTGACAATATGGTTTTTCCAATTTAAATCAATAGAAATAATTTTATGTTTATATTGGTATAAAAAATTTCATACATAAGAAATATTTTTTATTCAAACCATTTTCCATCAAGTTTGGAGAGTTTATTTGAATTTTTATTTTAACCATAAATATAGTTTGAATAATCGAAAATTTATTATATACTATGAAGTTATATTTTTAAATTTGGCCAATAGTACCCATATATTATTGGCCATTTTGAATAGTATATTTACGTATTGGTTTTCACCTTAGTAAGGATAAAAATGATAAAAAACGTTTTAAATAGTGATATAATGTATCAAAATAAATAAAATTATTTCCTTTAATTAATTAGAAAGATTAAATTTGACCACATACATCCTAAATTTAAATATAAGTAATTTTGGCACCATTTTTCCCATATAATATATTTTATATTATTATAATAGAAAAAAATTCCAAAATTCCACTCTCATTAATCTAATATGTCTAATTCTATTAAATAACTATAAAATTTGAATATTTTCATTTATAAATGTTAATTTTACTGAAATATTATAACATTTTTATTATGGTGAATTATTTATAATTTCATTGAATTAATAATTCCCCCAAACTTGTATGAATCATCGACATGTTATTAGTTGAAATTTAAATAAAACGATTTTAAATAAATTAATAATAATTTTATTCTTTTCAATTATTATGTTCTATGAATTTGGGTGTAAATATAACATCTTAGAGACATGTAAACTGTTAATTTTCAATCTCCATAACTATCATCAAATCTTTAATGAAAAATTAATTAAAATGAAAAAATATATATTAATAAAATTTTATGTTGAATAAAATTATATTAATATAAAAAAAATCATAAAATTAATGAAAGTGTATATATATGATTAGAAATGAAAGAAAATGTCACTCATTTTCAATTTATGAACTAAATTTCATGTTAAATTATAAAATTAAAACCAATTAATAGGGAAATGTTTGTTACCACAACCATGATTAACATCAATTTGATATGGGGATAAAGAAAATGATATGATTTAAAAAAACATGTCTATATTAAATTTCCTAGTTATATTTAAAACTATAATCATTTTTAATCTATTAATATCCATTTGTATAATTTTTTCATGAGTATGAATTATTTATATTTTAATCTTTTTGTAATTCATTTGTGTCATTTACCTCCCTTATATAGGGATACCCCCATTAATTCACTATACAACACAATAAGACATCTTATATGGTGAACGAATTTTTAAGAATTATAGGAGTTTTTCATCATGGAATTAAATTAAATGGGACCTTATAAAGGGATATAAATGAGGCATCACAATGAAGAGGGGGATAAAATTATCTAGAAGAAATTCATAACTTTGTAAGTGATATATATTTAAATCTAAATTTAATCATTAATATATATTCTTGAATATCTATTAATGAAAATTTAATGATCCTTTCATTCTAAAATTATTGTTCCTCTACATTTGTTGTTTCAGCACAATATATATTTCAATAATAATTTCTTAAACATTAAATCCCAAATAGATAGATTGAAGGTTTTAATGAAAAATTTCTTTATATATCTATTTTGTCAAAAATAATTGACAATTTATAATAATATTTTCAAAAAAAAATTTTGGAAAAAAAAATTCGGTATTCATATTTGAAATTGATGTTTAATTTTACTTATGATTTGTTTTTTGAAAAAAATATTTTAATGGAATGTCTTATCATTTTAAAAAATTTCTAGTTTTGAATTGTTACAAAAAAAATGCTAATTAAGTTTATGTATTGATAAAAAAACAGGAGAATAATTTTACAAAGTCATGAAATATTAATGTTATGCTGATTCTATTAAAAATTGTGTTCATTTTTCAATTAATAAATTTTCCTCATATTTTGTAATATTATTTGATATTATTATATGGCTTAAAAATATTCCTGATATATTAATCATGGTAGATTCCAGTGATATGTTAATAAACTTTTCCATATATGTCACATGCATGAAATATTTTAAAGTTATTTTTTATTTGATATCCATTCATGCTCTGTTTTGGGGGTTTCCTAAGATTTGATAGAGTAATAGGTGAGTTTTCATGAATTTGGTCAAACCGTGATCTCTATTTGATATTTAAAAATAAATTTTGTTACTTTTACAAATTTTTCATTTTTTAATATATTTCACTAATTAAAATTCATAAATGTCTTCCCCTGACATATTAACACAACTATTGAAATTTGTAACCTTTATAAATCCATAATCATGGTGTATTCTGGTTTTTATTTAAGGGACCGGGCCTGCCCAGAAGGCCATATATAGTTTTAAAAATGAATTTTATTTATTTAATAACATATTCAATATTAATTATTTTTCTTTGATAGCAATACTCACATGATCCTATTGAACCCAGTCGCGCTCCCAGCCTCTTTCCACCTTCTTTAGCGCACTTAGGCATCGTTATTTAGGGAAGAACTTCCCAGGGATTCTCAAATCGCCCAGATTTGAGGAGGTAAGTTCTTTCCTTCATAACTCTTTCGATTTATACTCCTTTTTTCCATTTCCATGAAGTTTCTTCTCTTTTTCTTGAATTAAAAAATTTAAAGAGTGTAGGGTTTTAAACCTAGGGTTTATCCTTGTGTTTTTCAGTCATTTATTGTGGTTTTAGGATTGATCTCGATCACTCTTGGTGTGGCGGTGGTGCGATTCGATTTACCTGCAATGGATTCCAGGTTTTTACTAATTTTGAAGGTGTTTCCACATTTTATGCAATCCTTGTGACATAGATAATATTTTTAATATATTTTTATTTTTAATCCATTTATTTGGGGCTGCAAAAATTGGATTCAGTGGTGTTTGTAATGTAAGTGAATTTTAATTCCCAATTTCATGTGAAATTTGTGTTTTTTAATATAAAGATTTTATTGGTAGATTAAGGGATTTCATTTAATTATTTATTAGACCTTGATGAATTTTATTAGGGCCTAAAATAATGTTTTAAATGTTATTATTAATTTGTTGTTCCGGTAAAATAGGTTTTGGGTGATGTTTGTTAAGAAAATGGGTTTTGAGTATCAATTTGTGGTTGAATTGGGTGTTTTACATGATTATTCTATGTGATGCTAATTGGGAATGTTTTATGACTCATGTAATGAGTGTAAAGAAATTTTTAGGGTGTTTTGGATTCTGTTTTTATAAATATTAGTATGAATATGGTGTTCAGGTTGGGTTTTCAAAGAGTGTTGGGTGCAAAACAAGAAAAGATTTGGAGAAATGGTTTTATTGAAACTCAAAGTGTTTTTTTTTGTGTTTTGAATGGTATAAAATGTGTGTAGCTACTGTAATGATTGTATTTGTCCATTAGTGGTGTTTTATATGAAAATGGATATATGTATCATTCTGAAGTTGTTTGGGCACAAAGGGGGAAGCCCAGGTACCTAGGTGGGGAGGATGTATACTAGTACGACTAGTGGACCACATGGGTTTTGTCCCGGTTTCACATAGAATTTGGATAACGAGAACTCTAACTAAACTATGTATATGATGATTGGGGACCATAGGTTATGAGTATGATCCTTACTAGTGGCTCGTGTATGTGAACAAATTATACTATGGTTACTTTACACCAAGGTATGAGGTACATGGGGCCTGAGACTATCTAGTGCCTAGGGGTGTTCCCGATTTTGTTTCTAATTGTGTTAGTGGAATTTTACCCATGTATTAGGGTATATTTTCCATTATATTATAATATATATCATTTTTATTTTAATCTTTCAACATTCTGAATTTTTTTTGATTGGAAGCTACTTTCAACAGAAAGTTAAATTTCTTGGAATTTTAACACTTCCTTTTCCATGAGTTTAAAAACAGATTACTTTTTCAAATTGTTTTGAATGTTCTTTGGAATCATTCAGAGGTATTCTATTGGTATTAGTCTCACACCCAACTTAATCCCATTGGGGGTAATTAGACATTATTATGCTTGACTCAGGTAAAAGAAAGGCTAAGGGTGATGGTGGTTCAGGGAATTAGTTCACATCCTTGGTGCAGAGTTGTGTAGACGTCTTGAGGGCGATGACCCCTTGTCGTGTGGAGTCCATGGAGATTTCTGGTTATTTTCATTATTTGTATTTGGAAAATTTTAATTGTCTTTAAACTAATGTATTCAGTTCTGGTTTTTTCTTAAGTCTTGATTGACTCGAAAATTTCAGATTTATAATATGGATTATATTAATGTGTTATGCTTTCATACATGTGTAAATCATTCCCAAACATAATTCAATGATACCCGAGAACATGTAACAGCCTGTGGGGATTGGGAACTCCCTTCAGGCCTTGTCACGGGCTGGGTTTGGTGCTGGTATTGGTGTTGACCAGATTCGGTTCATGAAAAAATTTTATTACAGGGGGTTATGGATTTTGGGTGATATTGCTATTTGGGATGGGTCAGGATAGACAAGAGCTAGGACTGTCAGGGCTCAGGTTTTTGGTTGCGACTAGGGTGCTTTGTAGTGACCTGACGCTTGATGTACATAGACATTACATTTTTTTTGCGTAATACTTATTACATAACAAAAACACATACACAAGGACCGTAATAGTTTAGTGTCTTTGGAAACTCGGAATATAATCTTCTAATCGCGGTGAAAGATCTTCAACATCTCCCATAAAGATCTTTTTAAAAAAAACCTATATCCTTTATTTATATCCTGGGGAAAATAAAACATAAAAGGGTGAGCTCAAATGCTCAGTAAGGGTAAACAAAATAAATATCAATCACATCATATTCATAAGAACATATCTCTTGAAATCGTAACCTGCAAAAGAGATCATAATTTCATAACATGGGATAAATCATAGAAGTGAAATGTAATCCCAATAATCATAACATAAAACATGAAACTTTGTGGCATACACACATAATCATAGAGAATCATTTCTTATTAGTCAAGACTCCTTGCCAAGACTATCTTAGAGGACAAAGTCCATTTCTGAACTGAGTACACTCCTCATTTCAGTCCTGTTTCACTGAACCGGTATAACCTACCGTTCCAGCCATGTCTATCTCATGAGATATAAAATCATTACCCAATGAATTGGAGGGAGATATAGGTCCCATCTATCTCATAATTATACCATTCTTATGTGTGCCACAAAATCATAAATCATACATCATTGCATAACCCATGTAATAATAATGGGATTCTTAAATAACATGAAATACTAAAACAATTCATATAAGATAAAGGAATTCATAAAAATAATTCCATCACAACATAATCAAATAAATGTAATAATAGGGATAGAAACATAACCCTTTATTATCTTAGATGGAAAATAATTTTGATAAAACACATGAACTCCATTCTTGAGGAAAATATCCTTTCTTCTTCAAAAACACTTTTCCATTCATAACATGTCATACAATTCAAAACTAAAAGAAGTTGATTAAAAATAAACTTGAAAACTTTTAAAGGAATCTTCTTGGAAATAATGTTTTATAAATCCATTCATGACGTATAAGTAAAAAAAATTATTCTCGTACTTTTGTCAGAAAAGTCAAAAAGTACCTCGTACGAAAAATGACAAAACATTCCTTTCATATATTTTACTAAAAACTCACCGAAGGGTAAAAGTTGATATAAAATATTTTAGAAGGATATAAATATTAAATATTGAGGAATCATGGATGTGGATGATAAAATACACCCCAGTAAATTCCAAAGTATAAACAATCTCGGATAAAAATGAGATTGTGATATTTCCCTTACCTTAGGTCCGATTTGCTTCGTAAGTGTCCGAACCTCCTATATAATGATTTAAATAATGTTATTAACTTATTCCATAATCATATTTATTGTTATTATATCATATATGGTCATATTCTTAGCTTCTTATTAGTAATATTTCATTACTACTTGTTATTCGGGTGTTTATTACTTTTTGTTCTTATGCGTGTTTTGTCGAATAAATTCTTATTCTTCTCTTTAGGTTATAGATACCTCATTTCCAGAATGGTATTATTGTAATATATATATCATATTCATTCATTCAATTCATTTATATAATCATTATGAAATGAAGATCATGTAGAACGAGTCACATCACCTCGTGGAGACGGTATTCCATACGTACGCACGAGTGATGATATCGTTCCTATGATCGTGGGATTGTATTGGAGTGTATGTATACTATTTCAGAATCAATATCACTTTTTAATAGTCATATATAGTCATTATTTACACCATTATACCCATTCAAGTAAGGTGGTGGTGGAAAATAGATTACACCACGGCGTGGAGACGGTATTCTGTACGTTCGCACGCGCGGTGATTTCTTTTTCCGTAGGATGGATAGATGGTGAAATAGGGTTCTTTCATACTTATAATAACATATCCGTATATTAGTGATACTGATGTTATTACTTCATAATTAAACAACTAAAGAAGAATAAGTGGAAGAAAAAATAAAGATGAAAGAATCGGTAACGGACATTACCTCTTCTTTGAAGTGCTTCTTTGAGACCTCCTTTTAGGGCACTAAAATAGGTCTTTGAAGAAGACCAGAACCTCTAGGATGTTTCTAAAGAAGTGGAGAGGAGAAATTGGCAGGGTTTTTCCAAGCTTTAAGGCTCAAAGTGGTGTGAGAAAGAGGGGGAGGGGGTGTCCTTTTATAAGGGAGGAGAGGGGCACCTTTAGAATAACTAAATATATTATTTTATTACAAAGTCAAATTTTGTTTTTTAATAGCTCTAAATTGATATATTTCGAAGATAAGGTGGTTAGGGGTCGAAATACTCTCATCCAATGGAATTTAGACAAGTTTAGGTTTCAATTGTAACCTTATCGTTTAGATTTAACTTTAAGTTAGATAATTTAACTTTTACTGTGTCTTCTTGTTTTCTTACACTATAAAGTTAATAAACATACTATATCATGCCAAACAAACCCCAAGTTGTTTATTATTTAAATATTTAACCTTATCGAAGACATTTGGCAGAACCTTATATTTTTATGAATAAAATTACAATTAATAATATAAAATTTGTTTTAAAAAACGATTTTATGTCAATTTTTACTCTATTTAGTAATTGATTTTTGTGAAAATAATAATAGAATGATTAGTTCGAACCAAGTTCCTTATATCAATACTAACATGTCATATTAACCTATAAAATTAGTTTAATTCATAAAAAGTCTCAAATTACATTTATTTGGGTATTTCTAACATCAATTATGTCAATATTTCATTAATAAGATAATTACTGCATCATTATTGTGTCATAAATAAATTAAATTATTTAATGTCTAAAAATTAAAAATAAAATACCATTATGTAGGAAATCTTTTTAGCTTTATAATGAATATTTATAGTTGAATTTATCTTATGTATAACCCCATATTAAAAATGATTTACTTATTAAACTTTGATTTTAACTATTTTAACCCTTCTTTAAATAAATTAATAATAAATGTCCTAATCTAATCCAAGTGTGACTAAATGGTCATATTTTATTCCTAAGGTTTTTTTTGGTCGATTTACACTTGTCCAATATAATTATTACATGTGTTAGGGTAATAATAATATCATATTTACCATTAATTACCACATTTAATTTTAACCGTGAAAAAAAAGTAAAAAGTTACTATTCACCAAAATTTATTTTCATCTCATTGAACCACATTTTACTTACTGTCATCAAACATGTCTCTCGTATTTTTGAAATTTCACTCACAGAAGTGGAAAAATTAGTTTTTATGAAAAATTCAGTTTTTTAACTACAACTTAGTGGTTTCACTATTCATCAAAAATTGAAAGTTTTCAGAAAAATACCAAAAATCAGGCCTAAGCTATTTTTGATATTATGAGTTCAAAAATGATTTCTATTTTACCAAATTCAAAACATATCAGTTGCGTTAATTAATTTAAAAATTAAATCCCATCGTCAAAACAAATAGCGTGTTTTTAAGAGATAATAATTATCAAAAGATTGACACTTGTTTATGTTTGGTTTAAATGTGAAATTACATCAAATGACCAACATTGTATTAAATTGTAATAATATATTCTAAATATAATTTAAAACCACTAAAATTATTAATTTATCACTAATAATTATTTTGATTAAAAAGGTTGTTTTTAATTAAAATTTAGTGCTTTTCACTATTCATCAGAAAATGAAAGTTATCTGAAAAGTACCAAAATTTCACCCTAAGCTAATTTCGATATTCCAAATCCAAAAATGAAGTACATTTTGAAAAATAAGATTTAAAAAATTTCAAAAAAAGTTTTTTACTATTCTTAACAGCTAGTTTTAAAAATATTTTAATAGAATATTATTGTTTAGTAAAACTCGTTATTGCGTACTACACACACTATCGAGGAAGGTCGCGATTGCGTGTAATGTAAGGCAAGTCAAGGATGCGTGTTGTGAAAGCTCCTTTTGGTGTAGCGTACCATAGAAGACATTAATGAAATTAAAAAGAATATTTTTCATAAAATCTCGGGGTGTTACATTCTACCCCCCTTAAAATGAATTTCGCCCTCGAAATTCATCGGGGTTATAAATGGTTTACTTCTTGAAAGTTTCTTTAATAAAAACCCACAACGTAAAAAGGAATACCAAAACCAATATTTAAAAACAAAATTATGAAACGTAATGGTTATCCAAATAAACTAATCACTGGGTTTCCACATAGTTGAAAATATGGATATGGAAGAGAAATCTGACCATCAAGTTCTGAGAGAGAGTGGTAGAGAACATGGCTATGAAAAAACCAAAAATCAAAAATCTATTGATTTGTGATGATCTAAGGTACCATATGATTCATCGGATATAAGGGAACTAGGACATCATTTTTTGTTTTCAATATCATTTCCCTATAGTTGATGAATGAAAAGAAATAATTACATGATTTTGGTACAATCTCATTGTTGTTCGTGAATTGAAAAATTTCCAATTCATCCCTTAAAGAAATGAAGTTGAATTTTTTATTCGTGATGTGTTAGCAGATCATGTGATAGAATGATGGGTCATTCCATCTCTTTAAAACAAATGGTTAGCAAAAGTTATAAGCCCATCTTTTGGTTAGATTAATCGTATATGGTTCCAAAAGTGAACTTATAATTCATATATCATACCGCTTAATAAAATAAAACTAGTTTATACTAACCAGGGACTTCCTATAGGCCAGTGGTAGGCAATAAAGGCCAGTCGCAATTTGGTTGTGGGTTTGATTCCCACAGCTTTGTCCGACGCGATGGGCTGTCGCCCGTCCTGCAGGTTGTCCTTTTTCTAAAACTATATTACTATAACATCCTATCAATAATATCGAAATAACATTTATCCTTAAACAATACAAACTTATGATGAACATAATACATTCCAATCTTTAGTCTTATCCATAATACTGCAGTCCACTCTCATAATATAGTGAAAACGATTACCAGAGATTTAATACCATCGTTGATCCCCATATATCATAAGATATGTCTTGTTGGTCACATTCCAAATATTTTAAGGCCTTAATCATGTATTCTCTTGAAAAATGAATACCCATTGAACCTTAGTGAAAACATGAATGCAGTTAAAAGTTAACAATTTCCATATACCAAAATCCTTAAAATTCTATATACTCAAACCATGATATCACTTAGTCCTTATAACAATCATGAGCTCATGAATACAATCAAACATCTCATTATCTTCTTATTCCTTCATTATGCGCATATCATCTACTTTACAAAAATATCTGAATAACCTTCCATGGTTACTGGTACCATTCAACATATACTTTCAAATACTTTTAGGAAAAACAATAGTGTAACAATCCTTAGATTATTCTTTATTCCATAGTACCATTAACTATACAACATAACTCTCGATAAACATACAATCATTCCACTACCTTCTAAAACAACCGACTGAGCTTCAACACTTCTTTCATCTCATATATCATTTGTAGTATCCTCATCATCATCCACATAAATAATACCCATATGACAATGCTGATTCTCTTCATGAGATTTTCCATTAGGCAATTGGTTTGCATAATGCCCATAAATTCCACATTTAAAACATCTAATCATTGTTGATGTCGTAGCAATACCATTATCCCTGTCCATGGTGTTAACTGAACCTTTTTCGTTGCACTTACTGGATTTGTGTCCTTCTTTTCCACACCCAAAGCATCTTCTAGTTCTTTGAAACAATCTCCCTGATGCCTCTTTCCACATGATTTACATGAGGGAAATTGAACTTTCTTTCCTCTATGATCATCATGAAACACAATCATTCTCTTATTATCTGAGTCGGGAAACTTACCAAATTTGAGATTATTGATCATATTATGAGATTGCTGATTTGGCATAGTAACGATGTTTGGACTTCCAGATCTCGTTTCATTTGGTTCCTCATGAAGAAAATCATTCCATTGTCTATCATATCCTCCATTATCGTGAATCTTCCTGTTTCCAGCCATTTTCTAAAACCCAAAAAGAATAGTGTGAGAGGAAAAAATCATGATAGGGAAAACAAGATAGTAAAGGGGGAGTATCCTCAATATCTAACATCTTATGTTAAATTCTATGATCTTTACCATAGTGATAGGACTATATCCTATATGTATACTTATCCTTAGGGACATCCCTAGACATACCTTAGAAATATCTCTAGGGATCTCACTAACGTTTTCGCATCCTAGTTTCCAAAGGATGACTAAACCTTTCCTATGATACCAACTGTAGAGACCCGAAGCTTGAAGTACATAGGCCTTACATTTCTTTTGTGGAATACTTAGTACATAACAAAAACACACACACAAGGACCGTAATAGTTTAGTGTCTTTGGAAACTCGGAATATAATCTTCTAATCGTGGTGAAATATCTTCAACATCTCCCATAAATATCTTTTTTTTAACCTAAATCCTTTCTTTATATCCTGGGGAAAATAAAACATAAAAGGGTGAGCTCAAATGCTTAGTAAGGGTAAACAAAATAAATATCAATCACATCATATTCATAAGAACATATCCTTTGAAAATCTTAACCTGTAAAAGAGATCATAATTTTATAACATGGGATAAATCATAGTGGTGAAATGTAATCCCAATAATCATAACATAAAACATAAAAATTTGTGGCATACACACATAATCATAGAGAATCATTTCTTATTAGTCAAGAATCATTTCCAAGACTATCTTAGTGGACAAAGTCCATTTCTGAACCGAGTTCACTCCTCGTTTCAGTCCTGTTTCACTGAACCGGTATAACCTACCCTTCCAGCAATGTCTATCTCATGAGATATAAAAACATTACCCAATGAATTGGAGGGAGATATAGGTCCCATCCATCTCATAATGATACCATTCTTATGTGTGCCACTTAATCATA
This sequence comes from Viscum album, assembly GCA_963277665.1. Taxonomy (NCBI): domain Eukaryota; kingdom Viridiplantae; phylum Streptophyta; class Magnoliopsida; order Santalales; family Viscaceae; genus Viscum; species Viscum album. Next base: position 1,129,672,546 of record OY728131.1, read on the forward strand.
AATCATACATCATTGCATAACCCATGTAATAAAAATGGGATTCTTAAATAACATGACATCCTAAAACAATTCATATTAGATAAAGGAATTCATAAAAATAATTCCATCACAACATAATCAAATCAATGTAATAATAGGGATAGAAACAGAACCCGATATTATCTTATATGGAAAATAATTTGGATAAAACACTTGAACTCCATTATTGAGAAAAATATCCTTTCTTCTTCAAAAAAAACTTTTCCTTTCAAAACATGTCATACAATTCAAAACTAAAATAATTTGATTAAAAATAAACTTCAAAACTTTTAAAGGAATCTTCTTGTAAATAATGTTTTAAAAATCCATTCATGTCGTACATGTAAAAAAACATTCTTCTCGTACTTTAGTCGGAAAAGTCAAAAAGTACCTCGTACGAAAAACGAAAAAAGATTCCTTTCATATCTTTTACTAAAAACTCACCAAAGGGTAAAATTGTATATAAACTATTTTATAAGGATATAAATATTGAATATTGAGGAAACATGGATGTGGATGATAAAATACACCCTAGTAAATTCCAAAGTATAAACAATCTTGGATAAAAATGAGATTGTGATATTTCCCTTACCTTATGTCCGATTTGATTTGTATGTGTCCAAACCTCCTGTATAATGATTTAAATAATGTTATTGACTTATTACAGAATCATACCTATTGTTATGATATCATTTATGGTCATATTCTTATCTTCTTATTAGTAATATTTCATTACTACTTGTTATTCGGGTGTTTATTACTTTTTTTTCTTATGCGTGTTTTGTCGAATAAATTCTTATTCTTATCTTTAGGTTATAGATACCTCATTTTCAGAATGGTATTAGTGTAATATATATATATATCATATCCATTCATTCAATTCATTTATATAATCATTATGAAATGAAGATCATGTCGAACGAGTCGTATCACATCGTGGAGACGGTATTCCGTACGTACGCACGAGCGATGATATCAATCCTATGATCGTGGAATTGTATTGGAGTGTATGTATACTATTTCAGATTCAATATCACTTTATAATAGTAATATATAGTCATTATTTACACCATTATACCCATTCAAGTAAGGTGGTGGTGGAAAATAGATTACACCACGGCGTGGAGACGGTATTTCATACGTACGCACGCGCGGTGATTTCTTTTTCCGTAGGATGGATAGATGGTGAAATAGGGTTGTTTCATACTTATAATAACATATAAGTATATGAGTGATACTGATGTTATTACTTCATAATGAAACAACTAAAGAAGAAGAAGTTGAAAAAGAAATAAAGATGAAAGAATCGGTAACGGACATTACCTCTTCTTTGAAGTGCTTCTTTGAGACCTCCTTTTAGGGCACTAAAATAGGTCTTTGAAGAAGACCAGAACCTCTAGGATGTTTCTAGGAAAGTGGAGAGGAGAAATTGGCAAATTTTGGCCGAGATTTAAGGCTCAATGTGGTGTGAGAAAGAGGGGGGGAGGTGCCCTTTTATAAGGGAGGAGAGGGGCACCTTTGGAATAACTAAAAATATTATTTTATTATAAAGTAAAATTCGGTTTTTTAATAGCTCCAAATTGATATATTTCGAAGCTAAGGTGGGTAGGGGTCGAAATAATCTCATTAAATATAATTTAGACAAGTTTAGTTATCAATTTTAACTTTATCATTTAGATATAACTTTAAGTTAGATTATTTAACTTTTACCGTGTCTTCATGTTTTCTTACACTATAAGGTTAATAAACATACTATATCAAGCCACAAAAACCCCAAGATGTTTATTATTAAAATATATTACCTTATATAAGTCATTTGGAAGAACCTTAGATTTTTAGGAATAAAATAACGATTAATAATATAATATTTGTTTTAAAAAACTATTTTATGTCAATTTTGACACTATTTAGTAATTGATTTTTGTGAAAATCATAACAGAATTATTAGATCGAACCAAGTTACATAAAACAATACTAAAATGTCATATTAACATAGAAAATTAGTTTAATTCATAAAAAGCCTAAAATTACATTTATTTGGGTATTTATAACATCAATTATGTTAATATTTCATTAATAAGAAAATTACTCCATCATCATTGTGTCATATATAAATTAGATTATATAATGTCTAAAAATTAAAAATAAAATACCATTATGTAGGAAATCGTTTTAGATTTCTAATTAATATTTATAGTCGAATTTATCTTATGTATAACCCCATATTAAAAATGATTTACTTATTAAACTTTGATATTAACTATTTTAACCCTTTTTTAAATAAATTAATAATAAAAGTCCTAATCTAATCCAAGTGGGAAAAAATGGTCATATTTTACTCCTATGGTTGTTTTTTGGTCGAATTAAACTTTTCCAATAGAATTAGGATATGTGTTAGGGTAATAATAATATAATTTTTACCCTTAATTACCCAATTTACTTTTAACCATGGTAAAAAAAAGTAAAAAGTTACTTTTCACCAAAAATTCTTTTCATCTCATTGAACCACATTTTACTTAATGACATCAACCATGTCTCTCGCATTTTCGAAATTTCACTTACAGAAGCGGTAATATTAATTTTTATAAAAAATTCATTTTTTTAACTACCACTTAGTGGTTTCACTATTCATCATTAATTGAAAGTTTTCAGAAAAATAAAAAAAATCAGGCCTAAGCTATATTTGATATTATGAATTCAAAAATGATGTCTATTTTACCAAATTCAAAACATATCAGTTACATTAATTAATTTAAAAATTAAATCCCGTCGTCAAAACAAATAGTGTGTTTTTAAGAGATAATAACTATCAAAAGATTGACACTTGTTTATGTCTGATTTAAATGAGAAATTACATCCAATGACCAACATTATATTAAAATGTAAAAATATATTCTAAATATACTTTAAAACAACTCAAATTAATAATTTATCACTATTAATTATTTCGATTAAAAAGGTTGTTTTTAATTAAAATTTAGTACTTTTCACTATTCATCAGAAAATGAAAGTTATCCGAAAAGTACAAAAATATCACCCTAAGCTAATTTTGATATTCCGAATCCAAAAATGAAGTCCATTTTGAAAAATAAAATTTACAAAATTTCAAAAAGTGGTTATTACTATTCATAACAGCTAGTTTTGATAATATTTTAATAGCATATTTTTTTAGTGAAACTCGTTGTTGCGTACTACACACACTATCGAGGAAGGTCGTGATTGCTTGTAATGCAAGGCAAGTCAAGGATTCATGTTGTGAAAGCTCCTTTTGGTGTAGCATACAACACAAGACATTAATGAAATTAGAAATAATATTTTTCATAAAATGTCGGGGTGTTACATGCTTGGCCAACACCTCTTGTGACAGACTTTGAGTCACTAGTGGACGTTGGAATTTACAGATTGACATCACTTCCAGGTGAGCCATGTGGGCTGCAGACCACATGTGGACATCATGTGGAGGTGGGGTAGTTGTTTCATTTATTACTAGAAAGTGTTTAGATTATTTATACTTGATGTGTTTGACTGAAATTTTCATAATTGTGGTATTGATTATTGTTTTGTGACTATTTCATTTTTTAGCAACATCACTCCCTGAAAATCTCCCATGAACCCATGGGAGGAAGTGGGAGAGAGTTCTCCCACACTGATTGATCAGTGGCTAGTTGAGGATGTGGTCCATGATGTCCATGCTCTATGAAAGGGACAAAATCCTTCTCTTATTACTATTAACGAAGAAGATATGGGTCCTAGAAAATATAACGCTCAAGAGTTTCTGAAAAAAAAAAGTTTCCTACCATCTGAGGCAGCTTAGAACCCCATGAAGAAAAGGAATGGATATAGAAGATCAAGCATTTGTTAGAGTTCCTAGAAACACAAGAGGAGGTCAGGGTGATGTGTGCCCCCTTTCTGTTGGAGGGTCCCAACCGCAAGTGGTGGGAGTCAGTGCTTTAGATTGGGAAGCATGAGCAGATGCGCTGGGGAAATTTCAATGTTGTCTTCAATGAACAATACTTCCCTGAGGTGTTGTATTATTCTATTTAGAGAGAGTTCATAGACCTTGTTCAGTGTAATATATCTGTGATGGAGTATTCCAATAGTTTTGTTGATTTGGTTCGGTATGCTTCATTAATCATCTCCAGTGAGAAGACGAAGACCTAGTTGTTTGAGAAAGGCTTGCGACCAGAGATATATTCCCATGTGTTCTTATTTACGTTGAGGACCTATGATTAGGGAAACGATCAGGGGTGCATGGTGAAGATTTTTTTTGAAATGAAGGAATGGTTTCTTTGGTTCGGTATCATCAGTTGGTAGTGGCGGCTCCTCAGAGATGAAAAGGAAGCTGGAGGATCATGTGAAGAAAGGTGGTGGTAGTTCTGGCCACTCTTCCAGGCAGTTTTCATCTGTGGGTTCTGATGATAGATCGGTCATGTGCCACAAGTGTGGGATGCTCGGGAACATCTGACCAGCTTGTCCAGTTCCACTAAATCCTTGATACTAGTGTGAAGGTATGGGGAATTTTTAGCGTTTCTGCGGTGTGGAACATCCATTTCTAAGTGGGGCAGGGTTAGTGGCTTCATGTGGAGTGCCAGAATAGTCCGAGACATTTAGGATACGGGGATATCAATTTAGCAGTAGTGGTGGTAGGACTGTGTCATCTTCTGGGCAGAGCCAGTTCAGGGAATAGCCACAGACTAGGAGTCATCTTCAGGAAAATACTGGACATATCCATACAGTGGATCAGGAACCAGCAAGATCAGTGGTGGGATAATCGAATGTTCGAGGTACCATTCTAATCGCATCTTCTATAGCTACTAAATATTTTGATAATGATGCCACTTTTTCATTTATTTCTACCTGTTTTGTGTACATGGTGAATTTTCCAATTGATTTCATGTCTTTTGTGATGGAGTTGGTGACCCCGATGGGAAAGAAGAAGGAGCAAGGTCTCAGGTTCCCGTCATGTGCACTTTTTGTGTCATGTGTCAGGATGGATTGGGACCTCATAGTCTTAGATATGGAGCCTATTTATGCCATTCATGGTATGGATTGGCTTGTACACTTCTAGGCACATATCGATTGCTACAAGCGGCGAGTTTGGTCCATGACACCTAATGGGAGTCGTCAGGGTTTTCGCGGAGAATGGGATCCTCGGTCGGGTCGCGTAGGACTTATAATCTGAGAGTTGTGAAGTATTACCTTCTAGTTATTGTCGCTCATGCTAGAGGATGTAGATATTTCCCCTGGATGTGCACTAACTCATTTAGTGAATGAGTTTCCAGAGGTATTACCAAATGATTTCTCAGGTTTTCCCCTGGAGCATGATGTGGTGTTTTCAGTTGATTTGGCACCAGGAAAACATCTGATATCTCTTCCCTCTTATTTCATGGCCACCACCGAGCTGAGGGAATTAAATATACAGCTGGAAGACTTAGAATCCAAAGGATTCATTCACCCGAGCATCTCTCGTTAGGCGTCTCTTATATTCGCGAAAAAGGATGACGGATCCCTCTGGTTGTGCATTGACCACCCGAAGTTGAAAAAGACAACAATTAATAACAAATAACCTTTTCCCAGAATAAATGATTTGTTCAATCAGTTGAAGGGGGATAAGTGGTTCTCAAAAATAGACTCGCAATCTAGGTATCATTATCTCCGGGTGAAAGAGTTAGATATCCCAAAGACATCTTTCCAAAATAGGTACGCCCACTTTGAGTATTTGTTCATGCCCTTAAGATTTACCGATGCTCTAGAGGACTTTATAGAACATATGAATAGTTTGATTCATAAGTATCTCGATTCCTTTGTGGTGGTGATTGTGGATGACATTCTGGTATACTCTGGCTCCGATGAGGAACATGAACATCACTTCAGGAACTTTTGCGGTTCATTACGAGATCACCACCTCTATGCAATGTTGTCAAAGATCACTTTTTGGATTACAGAAGTGAGATTTAGGGGGCATGTGATCCGTGAGTTGGGGGATTCAGTGGACCCTGAGAGGATTAGTGCGGTTATGTCATGGGATCATCTTAGGAATGTGTTTGAGATCTGGAGTTTCCTTAGCTTGGGTGGTTATTACAGGTGATTCGTTCGGGATTTCTCTCGACTTGCTTCACCGATGACTGCACTCACCCGTAATGGGGTGATGTTTTTATGTGGTCCAGAATGACATGCATCATTCGAGGAACAGATGGGGTGGTTGAATACCACCCCATGCTGATTTTTCTTGAGGCAGGGAAGGGGTATGTGGCCTATTTTGACGCTTCAGGTATTTCTCTTGGGTGCGTGATTATGCAGGATGATCACATGGTGGAATATGTATCTCACCAACTCTGACCACATGAAAAAAATTACTCAACCCACAACATGGAGTTTCAACGGTGATGCATGATTCAAGGCTTGGCGTCACAACCTCTTTGGAGAGACGCTTGTGGTCTACTTTGATGACAAATGAATAGCCTATATCTTCTCATAGAAGGACCTGAACTTGAGGCGACATCGCTGGATGAATTACTTGAAGGGGTTCGACTTTGACATTGTCTATACCCCAGTCAAGGGTAATGTGATGGCTTAAGCTTTGAGCAGAAGAGTTCTAGTGCATGCATTGAGAATGTCCAGTGATGAGTGGACTTTGATGGGGCTCCTTTCTTAGATGCAAGTGGAGACTATGGAACACAGTGGAGGGACATTATTGGAGATAATCCAGTTGACTCATTCGCTGTTAGAGTTGATTATGTAGGAACATCCCAGTGATGAGATTTTTCATTTTTTGAAGCAGTTTCCTCATGGTGGGGAGACATCCTCTCATTGGTTTTCATCTCCCAAGGGCATCATGTTCTATATGGTCCGTTCAGTAGTGATGTAATCTCTGCGGAATGTGGTGATGCAGTATAGCCACAAGTCTCAGTGGGCTATCCATCCGGGTGCCACTAAGATGTATTATGATGTCCATTGGTCGTTTTGGTGGCCAGGTATGAGACCGGACATTACAGACATTATGTCGAGATGCTACACATGCCAACGGGTGAAAGTACAACACTAAAGGCTGTCAGGTTTTCTCCAACCACTATCCATTCTTACCTAAAATTGGGACGAGTTCTCCATGGAATTCATTATTGGTTGGCATCGTACACCTTGGGGTAAGATTTCCATTTTGGCAGTGATTGATTGTCTGACCAAAATAGACCACTTCATTCTAATAAAAGATACATATAAAGTGGATGAGTTGGGGCATTTGTATCTTCAAGAAGTGGTGATACTCGATGGCGTACCATCAACAGTTGTCTTAGATAGATACCCCCGCTTCACTTCTCAATTTTGGGAAGGGCTTCAGAAGGCCTTGGGTCTCATATTAAGATGATCACAACATACAACCCTTAGACGGATGGTCAGATAGAGCGGCCGAATCAGATTTTGGAGGACATGATTCGTGCATGTGTCTTGGAATTTGGAGGTTATTAGGATAACCATTTATGGTTGGATGAGTTTTCTGATAATAAAAATTACTAATCCTCGATTAGAATGACCCCTATTCAGGCTCTCTACGGTCATCCATATTGGTCCCCCCTTTGTTGGGAAAAGTCAAGAGAGACATCCCTATTTGGGCCAAGCCTTGTGTAGGAGTCTTCTGAGAAGGTCAAGTTGATCAGGCATCACTTGTTGACAGCTCAGAGTTGTCATAAATCTTATCCTAACCAGAAGCATTGAGACCTAGAGTTTTCTGTGGGTGACAGGGTATTTTTGAAAGTGTCCCCTCATCTGGGCCATCGTCGATTGGGGAAGTAAGCTAAGCTAATGATGCGGTATGTCAGCCCCTTTGAGATCACCGAGAGTATTGGAAATGTGCGATACAGGTTGGATTTACCTTCTTAGTCGAAATCCATCCATGATGTGTTCTATGTCTCAATGTTATAGAAATACAACCCGGATCCATCCCATGTGCTGAGTTGGGAATAACTAGAGCTAGAGCTTGACTTGTCTAGTATTGAGAGGAAGGTGAAAATAGTGGTATCTCGGGATAAGGTGCCTCTAGGAAAGTTCATTCTGTTGGTATATCTTCGTTGGAAGCATGGTAATGATACACATGTGACAAGGGAACGAAATTCATGGGTTGAGGAAGTGTATTCGTTCCTGTTTTCTGATCAAGCTTCAGGTTGATATTCCGGGATGGAATGTTTTCATCGTGGGGAGAATTGTCACATACATGAAATATTTTAAAGGTATTTTATATTTTATTCCCATTCATGCTTTGGTTTGGGAGTTTCCCAAGGTTTTATGGTTGAATAAGTGAGTTTTAAAGAATTGGGTCAAACCGTGATCTCAATTCCAGATTAAAAAATAAATTCTGTTCCTCTTATAAATTTTTCATTTTTTAAAATTTTTCACACATTAAAATTTCTAAATGTCCACCCATGACATATTAACACGAAAATTGAAATTTGTAACCTTTATAAATCCATAAACATGGTGTATTTCGGTTTTTATTTAAGGGATTGGTTCTGCCCGGATTTCTATATCAAGTTTTAAAAATGAATTTTATTTATTTTAAAACATATTCAACATTAAGTATTTTTCGGTGCTTCCAAGTCTCACATGATCCCATTGCACCCATTCGCGCTCCCAGCATCTTTCTGACCTCTTTGGATCTCTTGGGAATCAATATTTAGGGACTAGATTCATAGGGTTTATCAAATCGTCCATATTTGAGGAGGTAAGTTCATTCCTTCATAACTCTTTCAATTATTACTCCTTTTCTCCCCATTACATCAATTATTTATCATTTTCATGAAGTACCAAATGTTAAAAGGGAATAGTTTTGAATATAGGGTTTAACCATGGGGTTGTTAGGTCATTTCCTGTGGTTTTAGGATTTATCTCGGTCTGTCCTGGTGCGGTGGCGGTGCGATTTGATTTTCGCACAAAGGATTAGAGTTTTTTACTAATTAGGTAGGTAATTCCACTTTCTATGAAATCCTTGTGAAATATATACTGTGTTTATTATATTTTTTTTAAACAGTTGATTTGGTGTTGAATAAATTTGTTTCAGTGGTGTTTGTAATGCAAGTGAATTTTATGTGCCAATTTCATTGAAATTTGTGTTTTTTCCATATAAATCTTATATTGGTTAATTAAGGGCCGGATTTTAAATATTTAGTTGAACTTATTGAACTTTATTAGGGATGAAATTAATTTTTTAAATGTTCTTATTCATTGGTTGTTGTGGAAAAAATGGTTTTGGGTGATGTTTGTTAAGAAAATTGGTTTTGAGTAACAACTTGGTGTTGAAATGGGTGTTTTACATGGGTATTCAATGCGATGATTATTGGGATTGTTTGATTACTCATGTATCGAGTTCAAAGAAATTTTTAGGGTGTGTTGGATTCTGTTTGGATAAATATTATTATGAATATGGTGTTCAAGTGTGGTTTTCAAAGTGTTTTGGGTGCAACACAAGGAAATATTTGGAGAAGTTGTTTTTACTTAAACTCAAAGTATTTTGTTTGTGTTTTAAATGGTATAAAATTTATGTAGCTACTATACTGATTTTATAAGACCATTAGTGGTGTTTTATATGAAAATGGATATATTTATCATTCTGAAATTGTTTGAGCACAAAGGGGGAAGCCCGGGTACCTAGGTTGGCGGATGTGTACTAGTACGGCTAGTGGCCCTGATGAGTTTTGTCCTTGATTCACCTAGAATTTGGATAACGAATACTCTAACTAAACTATGTGGGTGATGGTTGGGTACCAATAGGTCATGGGTATGTTCCCTACTAGTGGCTCGTGAACGTGATTAGATTTTACTATGGTTACTTTACACTGATGTATAGGGTACATGGGGCTCGAGACTATCTAGTGCCTAGGGGTGTTCCTGATTTTGTTGCTAACTGTGTTAGTGGAATTTTTTCCTTGTATTAGGGTATGTTTGGAAGTAAATTATAGTATCTATAATTCCTATTTAAATTTTTTAACATTCTGATTTTTTTGATTGAAAAATGTTTTCAATTGGAAGTTACATTTAATGGAATTTTAACACTGTTTTTCCATGAGTTATAAAACTGCTTGTTTTTTACATTGTTTTGCATGATATTTAGAATAATTGGGTGGTATACTATTGGGAATCTTCTCAAAACATAATTACTTCCCATGGAAATAAGTATAGTTTATTATGATTGACACAGGTAAAGGAAAGGAAAAGGTTGATGGCAATTCATGGTGTTTTTTCCCATCCTTGGTGTGGAGTTGTGGAGACTGCATGGGGGTGATGCCCCCTTGTCTTGTGGAGTCAATGGGGATGTCCTGTTTTTGTATTTATTTTTAGTTGGAAAAATTTTATTTTCTTTAAAACAATGTATTCATTTCTGGTTTTTTATTAGGACTTGATTGGCTCGAAAATTTCATATGTATATTATGGATTGTTTTAATGTGTTATGCTTTCAAACTCAGTTAAGTCATTCCCAATCATAAATCAATGATGCCAGGGCACTTGTGATAGCTAGTGGCGATTGGGAACGCTCTTCGAGCTTCATCACGTGCTAGGTTTGGTTCCGGTATTGGTGGTGACCAGATTCGGTTCGTGACAATATTTGAAAACATCGTATGATTTTAATAAGGATTTTCCTAGGATATGATAAAATTATACATTATTTATTTTTTCATTATATTATTATGTTAATAATGATGAAATAATTTATGTAACCCAATTTCACTTCCATAGTTTTGGATATAATGAATTTTTTTCATATATGAAGGAATATATGGGAAATGTTGTTTCATTATATGATGGGGGGGAATATAATTATATATAACTCTACTGCATTGGGTAAATAATGACATTATATAATATTAGAGGTTACTCTATATGAAATCCCAAGACTGAATGACGGTACAAAAAGTTATCCCAATACCAACACAGGGTACATGAGAGGCTATTCATAGCCTAAATAGAGGATCATGACATGTTATCCAAATACTGATGTTGTTACACAACTGGATACACCAAGCCTATCATGTAATGTATTTCATAGATTTTATCGTAAAAATATAATTTCTTTTATTATGATAAATCCAAACATATGAATTAATTTATATAAGATGATATTATTCAATTGATACGTTCTCATAGATCAACTTCTATGATTTGTTTGTCCATCATGTATTATTAAATTATATCCCTTATTATGGAAATCATGTTAAAGAAAATTGAATTTATAAAGCCCCAGCCTTAAACCTTACTTAATCTTGATTTATTACAAGATTACACATTCAGGATATTTTCGGGTTTAGAGTTTTAGAGAATTAGATCATAAAACTTGCATTACATTCCACATATAAACAAAGTGGTTACATAAAGATATTATTCTTATTTCCCATCAATGGAAACATATTTAAAATAAAATATGGATTCTTTCTTGACACTTCCTTGACACTATCATCATATCATGTACCTTTCCCTTGACCAGTGAAAAACATTTCAAAAAAACATGGGATGAGCATAAAAAGCTCAGTAAGGGATATAAAAATATGGAAAGGAAACATGGGTACATATATACATAAGAATAAAATCATACTTTACCCATAAAACATAAGCATCTTAATATACCTCATCAAATCATGAATAAATCATAGAATTCATAAGACATAAATGTAACTGGAGGCATTCATAACATTCTTACGTAGGGAGTAACCCTCTTGGTTACGTTTGGAATCCCCCTCACAGTATACTCCCTAAATCTTTTCAGAAAACCTTAACGTTTCACTCCTTCACGTTGCCCAATGCATTGAAGAGCTATATCGGGCTCACCCGCCCTTAGTTTATCACGGAACCACCCGTCTTCATAATAATGCCCAAGAACCTCAACATAATCGTATCACATAAAACATGCATAAAGGAAACATAATATTTCCACCTTTCAATCACCAGATATCAATAAAACACATTGATATAAAAACATTATGAAAACCATTTTCAATTCCAAAATAATAGAAAAGTAAAAAAATGGTATTTATTTTTCTTTTAAAAAAAAGATATGGCGTGTAGAGGAAGCCGAAACTCAAATAATGGTCTCGGCGGCGGAGAAGTCGTTGTCACCGCATACGTACGACAAAAACATTCCCTTTGGTCATTTAGTAAAATGTTTCATATAACAAAGATTCCTTTTGGAGAAACGTAAAAGTCAAAGGGGTTTATACACCATATAGAAGAAGGTTGTGTATAAAACAAAATATGCATCATTGAAAGGAGATTGAGACGAAGTCCCATACCTCGGGTCCGACATGAATCGATCGTTCTTTAATGTTCTGAATAATAAACATGAGTTAATTTCTACTTGCTTAAGAAGCTTTTTCAAGTTCATTATTACTTTTATATCACTTATTACCATGTCATGAACTCTATGTAATTATTTAAGTTAATAACAGTCGTTTTAACGATCATTGGTACTTGAGTCAAAAATAAACCCTTTATAATTAAAATTTGTTCATGTATCCATTATATCCAGAATGGTATTCATGATGTAGATATCATATATATCATATATTTCTAGTACATTCATGCATTTATAATATTACATAACATTTAGAGGTAAGAAATGAAATGCACCGTTCATGGAGACGGTAAGCCGTACGTACGCATAAACGCTGCTTCCATTTCTATTTCATATTTTATGAAATAGAATCATAATGATATAAAGGTATATTATAATTCCAGTGTAATATTATATATAATATCATAACTCCGTCCTTTATACGTCCCACATATGGTATTAACGAATCGAATCACTTTGAGGGGGCGGTAGTCCGCACTTCCTTAAATGAAGATATCGCGTTTACCCATAATGGAAACCATAAAGGTATGGCCAAAATGAAAAATACAGAATCTTAAGGAAGACATAAACAAATTATATATCATATATAAATATAGTGACATCTTAATGCCCACCTTTGAAGGTGTTAAAAAAATGTTGAACAATCATCGTTTCTGGAGGCATAAATTCACCATCCACGGAAACAGTATGTCCTTTAACCATTAGATGTAGGTGTGTTCAAGTGTAGCTCAAATACATCTTATAAAAACATCCTAGTATATTGAAGATACTGTATTTGTTACAAAATAATTGAATAAAAAGAGTTTAGGGGGTTGGAGAAGCAAAATAAAACAAAAGGACTCAACTGAAGACATTACCTTAAAATCGGGTTACTCCCTTTGGTTTGAGCTCAAAGGCTTCCTTGGGAAGACTTCTGCCCAATGTGAGGCTTTAAGGGGTAATAGAGGAAAGTGGAGAGATAAAATGGGCAGGGTTTGGCCGATCCAAAGGCTTTGGGAGTGTGGGTAAGGGGGTAGAGGTGGGGGGATTTTATAAGAGGAGAGGAGGGGCACTCTTGGAATGTAAAGAAATGTTACTTTATTTGAAAATGATTTTCGGATTCAAAAGGCCCCACAATGATATAATTCGAGGGTAAGGTGATAAGGGTTATAAATCCACCCATCCAATAGGTTTTGGACATGTGTAGGGCATATATTTTACATTATCATTTCATTTTATTTAAATCCTTTATTAATGAGGTAATCGCTGCATCATCATGATGTCATAAATAATTTAATTTATTTAAAGTATAAAAATTATGAAACAAATACTATGATGTAGGAAATATTTTTATCTTTCTAATGAATATTTATAGTCTAAAAGATCATTTATGTAGACAAAATTAAACATATTTTACTTAGGTGATACATTCATTATCACATTTAACATTCTTTAAAAATAAAAAGACAAAAAGTCACTTTCTCACAAACGTGATTCCATGGGGCCCCCAAGATTGGCACAAGGCATCCCATGTTCTTCCATGAGACAACCAGTATCCTTAGGACACATGTTGTGGTCTTTTTTTATTATTAGGATATCATTTTATTATCTTTAACTAAGAGATTTCTCATTAATCATGATAATTAAAGATAATTACCATCATTACTATTCATAATGTCAAAAAATATAAGAGTCTTAATTAAATAATTTTGACCTTATGATTCCAAATATGTAATACATTTTACCAAATTCCAAACACATAAATTTCAATAATAGATTTAAAAATAATTCTCGTTGTCAAAACAAATAGCGGGTTTTTTTGAAACAATATCTATGAAAAGTTTGGCATTAGTTTATGACCAATTCCAAAGTGAAATTAATCCTAATGACCAATAATGGATTAAATTGTAAAAATATATTCAGATTACACTTTAAGAAAAATTAAAAGGATAATCTAACCATATAATTAAATTAAATGAAAAATCAGTTTTGATGTAAAATGTAGTATTTTTTTCACTATTCATTAAAAAATGAACATTGTCAGAAAAATACCAAAAATTTATCCAATGGAAATTTCAATGTCCCAATCATAAAGAATATGATTATTTTGACAAATATATCTTCTAAAATTTTCAAAAGATAGATTTAAAAATGGTTTTCCATCAAAAGGCAGTAAAGCAATCTTTTAAAAATATTAGTGTATTCCATGTATAAGATTGGATTTATTTTCATTTTAAGCCTCTAAAACACTATCCAATTCATTAATAGACATATATAAAAATATCTATTATTCATTAATTACTTGGGATGTTACATCCTTACCTCCTTTAGAAAACTGTGTCCCCGCAATTTATTTACATATCAAATAAATGGGGCTACTTATCCCTCATTGCATTTTCAGATTCCCATGTTGCCTCTTCCATAATGTGGTTTTTCCACAAAACCTTTACCTGATTAATCACCTTATTTCATAACACATGCTCCCTATGGTCAAGAATCTGGACTGGTTGTTCCTCATAAGATAGGTTCTCTTACAGCTGAACTACCTCTGCACTCAAAACATGAGATGGATCTGGCATATACTTTCTCAACATCGAAATATGAAAAACATTGTGTACCTGAGATAAACTCAGTGGTAAAGCCATATTGTATGAAACTGATCCAACTCTCTCTAGAATTTCATATGGTCCAATGAACCTTGGACTCAGCATTCGTTTCTTACCAAATCTCATCACACTTTTCCATGGTGAGACTTTGAGAAAAACATGATCACCTACCTCAAAAGTTAGATCCTTCTTCCTGTTGTCTGCATAACTCTTCTGCCTACTCTGAGCTGTTCTCATGTGTTTCTGAATCAGCTGAACTTTTTCTGCCATCTCTTCTACCAATTCTGGTCCCATCACCTTCTTTTCACCCACTTCATCCTAGAAAGCTGGAGTTCGACACTGCTTCCCATATAACACGTCAAATGGTGCCATCTGTATACTGGATTGAAAACTGTTATTATATGAAAATTCAACCAAAGAAAGATATTGGTCCCAACTTCCCTGATAATCCATCGAACAAGCTCGTAGAATATCCTCCAAGGTATGAATTGTTCATTCTGTCTTCCCATCTGATTGAGGATGAAATGTTGTACTAAAAATTAATTCAGTACCCAACCACTTCTGAAGGCCTTTCCAAAAGTTAGAAGTGAACCTGGGATCACGATCAGATACAATGGAGGGGGGAACTCCATGTAACCTGACTATCTCTTTATGATACAAACGGGAAAGTTGATCTAGGTAAAAAGTATCTTGTATAGTAAGGAAATGAGCAGATTTAGTCAAGCGATCAACAATAACCCAGATTTCATTATTACCTCGAGATATCTTCGGTAATCCCACAACAAAGTCCATGGATATATTCTCCCATTTCCACTCTGGCACTGGTAAAGGCTGGAGCATCCCATTTGGTAACTGTCTCTCTGCTTTAACCTGTTGACATGTCAAACACATCACAGTAAAATCAACAATATCTCTTTTCATTCCATCCCACCAGTTATACTCCTGCAGATCTCTGTACATCTTAGTACTGCCAGGATGAACTGAAAACGGAGAACTATGTGCTTCCCATAACAACTCTCTCTTCAACTGTGAATCAAAGGCACACACAATCTATTCCCAAATCTCAAAACCCAGTCATTATCAATGTTGAATTCAGGCAACTTACCTTTCTGAACCAGCTCTACCTTTTTCTGCAACTCACTGTCTTGCATCTGTGCTTGCTTGATTCTATCTGATAGAGATGATCTCACTGATAGCTGAAACAAAAAAGAAGAACTTCTTGCACCAACAACTTCAATGCCAAATTTCATCAAATCCTTAACCAAAGGATCACGTTCCAAACGCAACATTGCTAATGAAGCATTAATTTTGCGACTCAAAGCATCAGCCACTTTATTTTCGTTATTTGGATGGTAATGAATTGTGCAATGATAATCCTTGATTAATTCTATCCATCTCCTTTGTCTCATGTTCAATTCTTTCTGCGTGAATATATACATTAAAATTTTGTGATCAGTATATATTTCACACTTTACTCAATACTAGTGATGCCTCCAAATTTTTAAAGAAAAAACAACAACAGCTAATTCCAAATTATGTGTAGGGTAATTTACCTCATGAGTTTTCAACTGTCGTGAAGCATAAGCAATTACCTGATCATTCTGCATTAGGATGCAACCAAGTCCTTTCAATGAAGCATCACTGTATATAAAAAACTCACCATTCCTGGAAGGTAGTGCCAAAAATGGAGCATTCACCAATCTTCTTTTCAATTCCTGAAAACAATCATCACATTCTTTTGTCTAGATAAACTTAACACCCTTCCGAGTTAGCTTAGTCATTGGACTAGATAACCGTGAAAAATTTCTAACAATCCTTCGGTAATAGCCTGCGAAACCAGGGAAGCTACGAATCTCAGTTACATTTATGGGTCTTGGCCAGTCTTCCACAACTTTTGTTTTTGCGGGATCAACAGTTATCACATCATTAGAAACAATGTGACCAAGTAATGAAATTTGTTGTAACCAAAACTCACACTTGCTGAATTTCTCATAAAATTTTATTTCTTTTAAGGTTTGAAAAATAACCCTTACATGTCTTTCATGCTCCTATTTACTTTTAGAAAACACCAAAATATCATCAATGAAAACCACCACAAACTTATCCAAGAACTCATGGAAAATTCTATTCATTAAGTCCTGAATACAGCAAGTGCATTGGTTAGCCCAAAATGCATTACTACAAATTCATAATGGCCATATCTTGTACGGAACGTGGTCTTCAGAACATCTTCTTCCTTTACCTTCAGCTGATGGTACCCCGATCTCAAGTCAATCTTTGAAAAATACTGAGCTCCCTTGAGCTGATCAAACAAATCATCAATATGAGGCAAATGATATTTGTTCTTAACATTGATGTTATTCAAGGCTCTATAATCAATGAAAAGTCTCATTGAACCATCTTTCTTTTTAACAAATAAAATAGGAGCACCCCATGGTGATGTGCTAAGTCGAATGAAACCTTTCTCTAATAAATCTTGCAATTGCTCCTTCAACTCTAAAAGTTCAATTTGAGCCATTCGATAAGGATGTTTTTAAATTGGCTTAGCATCATGAACTAAGTCAACAGTAAACTCAACTTCCCGATCTGGTATTATTCCAGGCAACTCATTAGGAAAAACATCAGGATACTCATTTACCACTGGCACATCATTAATCTGAACAGTTCCTTTATTTTCAACGATGTGTGCAAGGTAACATTCATTTCCATCTTTTACATGTTTCTTGGCCTCTTGATAAGTTATCAATAGTAAGGGTTCATTCTTGTACACAAACTGGAAGACTTTTTTAAAAGAAACTTCTTTAGCTCTACAGTAACTCTTAGCATGGTAAATTGGGAGCCAATCCATACCCAGGATAACATCAAACTCTACTAGAGGTAGAACAATAAGGTTTTCAAGTAGGTTCTTTCCACAGATAAGGATATGAAGATTCTTATAAATTCTTTTTGCCTCAAAATTTTCCCCAGGTGTTTCTACCACAAGTCCAGGAGTCATTTCTTGAGATTGTATTCCCAATTTACTAGAAAAGTTTTCAGAGATGAATGAATGTGTGGACCCCGAATTAAACAACACACTGGAATAATCTGAAAAAACAAACAAAGTACCTGATACAACTTCATTTGATGGCCCGACATCTGCTGAAGTAGTTGCAAAGGATTTCACCACCCCTTTCTGCTTGTAATCTAACTGCTTCCCATCACTCAATCTCTTTTTCAGACACTCGTTTGCATACTGACCCATCTCATTGCACTAAAAACATTTCACTAACTGTAAATCAAATTTGGTATTACCTTCACCTTGATCTTTTTCAGTGCAATCACGATCCTTATGTCCCATCTTACCACATCGGTATCACTTTCCAGAATTCAGAAGACATTCCCCAGCATGCCTTTTTCCAAATTTATCACAAACTGGAAACTTAGATTTCTTACCATCAGAATTTTTTGAAGAATTCTTCCCTTTCTCCTACCACCTTGGTCTCTTCTTCTGCTGGTTGTTATAGAACACTTGATCATCTGAAAACTCCATTTTCACCTTCTCAGTACATCGAACAAGCTTTTCATAACTTTTAAACTCACGATATGCTAATTCCCTTCGATATTTTGGCTTTAATCATGAGTAAAAATGATTGATTTTACTATAAAGGTCTCAGAGAAAATTTGGAGCATACCTTGCCAATCGAGTGACCCTTTCTTCATAGGTAGCCACTGAGTCTTTCTCTTGCCTCAATTCCAAGAATTGTTTTTCCATCCTAATTTGAACAGACTTAGGAAAATAATTTTCAAGAAACATAGCTTTGAATTCATCCCAGTCGAGATCATCAATCTCCTCAGCATCCTGGATATTTTTAACCATCGACCACCACTGATCTGCTTCACCCTCTAAACGGTAAATAGAAAGACTAAACTTTTGATTATATGAACACCCCATGACATCAAAAATATTCTCTAGTTATTTAATCCACCCTTCAGCAAGCACATGGTCAGATGATCCCTTGAATGATGGGGGATGTTGCCTCATGAAATGTTCCACCACTAACATGTTCCTCTGCGGTGGATCTGGCTGATCTCATGTATGGATACCACCGCCATTTATCGCTTGAGTCAACTGCACCATTACTGCAACAAACTATTCAATTCCATTTCCAGCCATCTCAGGATGCTGATTCGGAAGGTTATTTCCTTTAGCATGCCTTCCTAGCACTGCTTCCCTGTTTCCTCTGCGGAAAACCATTCTGATCAAACATGTCTTAGATGAAGCAACATGGTAATCTTCAAATACTATATCACTTCAATTTGACCATAAAAATTTTGGATAATCATTTAATAGAATTCTAACTCCTAAAGTTATCTAATCCGACCTCTGATACCAACTATATAGCCCCATCCATAAACATTACTTAATCTTGAGTTATTACAAGATTACTAATTGAGGATTTTTTCGGGTTTATAGTTTTAGAGAATTAGATCATAAAACTTGAATTACATTCCACATATAAACAAAGTGGTTACATAAAGATAGTATTCTTCTTTCCCATCAATAGAAACATATTTAAAATAAAACATGGATTCTTTCTTGACACTTCCTCGACACTATCATCATATCATGTACCTTTCCCTTGACCTATGAAAAACATTTCAAAAAAACTTGGGATGAGCATAAAAAGCTCAGTAAGGGATATAAAAATATGGAAAGGAAACATGGGTACATATATACATAAGAATGAAATCATACTTTACCCATAACACATAATCACTTTAACATACCTCATCAAATCATGAATAAATTATAGAAATAATAAGACATAAAGGTAACTTGAGGCATTCATAACATTATTACCTAGGGAGTAACCCTATTGGTTACGTTTGGAATACCCATCATAGTATATTCCATAAATATCTTAGGAGAAACCTTAATGTTTCACTCCTTCATGTTACCCAATGCATTGGAGAGCTATATGAGGCTCACGTGCCCTTAGTTTATCACGAAACCACCCGTCTTCATAATAATGCCCATGAACCTCAACATAATCGTATCACATAAAACATGCATAAAGGAAACATAAAATTTCCACCTTTCAATCACAAGATATCAATACAACACATTGATATAAAAACATTGTGAAAACCATTTTCAAAACCAAAATAAAAGAAAATTAAAAAATTGGTATTTATTTTTCTTTTAAAAAAATGTATAGCTTGTAGAGGAAGCTGAAACTCAAATAATGGTCACGGCGGTGGAGAAGTCGTTGTCGCCGCATACGTACGACAAAAACATTCCCTTCTGTCGTTTAATAAAATTCTTCGTATAAATAAGATGCCTTTTCGATAAATGTACAAGTCAAAGGGTTTTATACACTGTATAAAATAAGGCTGTGTATAAAAAAAATATGCCTCAATGAAAGAAGATTGAGACGAAGTCCCATACCTCGGGTCCGACTTGACTCAATCGTTCATTAATGTCATGAATAATAAACTTGATTTAATTTATAATTTCTTAAGAACCTTTTTCAAGTTTATTATTCATTTTATATCACTTATTTCCATGTCATGAACACTATGTAATTATTTAAGTTAATAACGGTCGTTTTAACGATCATTGGTACTTGATTCAAAAATAAACCCTTTATAATTACAAGTTGTTCATGTATCCATTATATACAGAATGGTATTCATGATGTAGATATCATATATATCATATATTTCCAGTACATTCATGCATATATAATATTACATAACATTTAGAGGTAAGAAATGAAATGCACCGTTCATGGAGATGGTAAGCCGTACGTACGCATGAACGCTGCTTCCATTTCTATTTCATATTTTATGAAATGGAATCATAATTATATAATGGTATATTATAATTCAAGTGTAATATTATATATTATATCATAACTCCATCATTTATACATCCCACATATGGTATTAACGAATCAAATCACTTTGAGGGGGGCGGTAGTCCGCACTTCCTTAAATGAAGATATCACATTTACCCATAATGGAAACCATAAAGGTATGCCAAAAATGAAAAATATTGAAGCTTAAGGAAAACATAAACATATTATATATCATATATAAATATAGTGGCATCTTAATGGCCACCTTTGAAGGTGTTAAATGAATGTTGAACAATCATCGTTTCGGGAGGCATAAATTCACCATCCACGGAAACAGTATGTCCTTTAACCATTAGATTTAGGTGTGTGTAAGTGTAGCTCGAATCCTTATTATAAAAACATCCTGGTATATTGAAGATACTGGATTTGTTACAAAATAAATTAATAAAAAGAGTTTAGGGGGTTGGAGAAGAAAAATAAAACAAAAGGACTCAAGTGATGACATTACCTTAAAATCGGGTAACTCCCTTTGGTTTGAGCTCAAAGGCTTTCTTGGGAAGACTTCTGCCCAAAGTGAGGATTTAAGGAGTAATAGAGGGAAGTGGAGAGACAAAATGGGCAGGTGTTGGCCGAGCCAAAGGTTTTGGGAGTGTGGGTACGGAGGTAGAGGTGGGCGCCTTTTATAAGAGGAGAGGAGGGGCACTCTTGGAAAGTAAAGAAATGTTACTTTATATGAAAATGATTTTCAGATTCAAAAGGTCCCAAAATTATATAAATCGAGGTTAAGGTGATAAGGGTTCTAAATCCACCCATACAATAGGTTTTTGACATGTTTAGGGAATAGATTTTACATTATCATTTCATTTTATTTAAATCCATTATTAATGAGGTAATCGCTGCATCATCATGATGTCATAAATAATTTAATTTATTTAAAGTCTAAAAATTATGAAAAAAAGAATATGATGTAGGAAATATTTTTAGCTTTCTAATTAATATTTATAGTCCAAATGATCATTTAAGTAGACAAAATTAAAAATATTTGACTTAGGTGATACATTCTTTGTCACATTTAACATTCTTTAAAAATAAAAAGATAAAAAGTCCGTTTCTCACAAAAGTGATTCCATGGGGCCCCCATGTTTGGCACAAGGCATCCCATGTTCGGAAATGAGACAACCAGTAGCCTTAGGACACATGTTGTGGCCTTTTTATATTATTATGATATCATTTATTATCTTTAACTACCTGATTACTCATTAATCAAGATAATTAAAGATAATTAACATCGTTACTATTCATAATGTCTAAAAATAAAAGATTATTAATTACATAATTTGGACCTTATGATTCCAAATATTTAATCCATTTTACAAAATTCCAATCACATAAATTGCAATAATTGATTTAAAAATAATTCCCGTTGTCAAAACAAATAGCGGGTTTTTCTGTAACAATATCTATGAAAAGTTTGGCATTAGTTTATGACCAATTCCAAAGTGAAATTAATCCTAATAACCACCATTGGATTAAATGGTAAAAATATATTCAGATTAAGCTTTAATACCCATTAAAAGGATAATCTAACCATGTAATTAAATTAAATGAAAAGGCAGTTTTGATGTAAAATGCAGTATTTTTTTCACTATTCATTAAAAAATGAACATTGTCAGAAAAAATACCAAAAATTTATCCAATGTAAATTTCAATGTCACAATCATAATGAATATGTTTATTTTGACAAATATATCTTATAAAATTGTCAGAAGATATATTTAACAATGATTTTCCATCAAAAGCCAGTAAAACAATTTTTTAAAAATATTAGTGTATTCAATGCTTAAGATTGGATTTATATTCATTTTAAGACTCTAATACACTATCCAATTCATTAATAGACATAGATAAAAATATCTTTTATTCATTACTTACTTGGTATTTTACAGAATTAGCGGGAATGACATTCAAATCTTATCAGAATGTACTAATACACATTATGGTCATATAATAATTACACGATCATTGAGATCACTAATTTTTACCCTTACTGAGAATTTGAGATTGACCAATATTATGTTTATTTTTAAATAGTTTTGATGTAAGTTATTAAGTATAATATTCATAATAAAGGTTCAAAATATTATGAAAATAGTGGGAGATGATGTATTTAACCAAATAACGAGATATTTATGTATCTTTGATTCCAAAAGAACTAGACCTACATGATTCCAGAATGAATTTTTATACAATATATTTAATATTATTATATTAAAAAAATTATTAATGTATAGAGAATTTGGTTCACTGTAGTTCGTATCAAAGAAAGGTTCAGTTAGATATACAAATTATGATGAGAAAAAATAACTGAGAAGCATAAGGTAAATCATATTTATATGTGAATGTAGAATTTTATTACGTAGAAAAAATTTGTTTTTAGGATAATTTAGGTATTTGTATATGGAAAATGGATGTTGTTCTATAATATTATCTTATATTAAAAGCCATGAAAATATATTTTCTTTTATATTTAGGACATCACCCTAGTTTATGGTGAGTGATCCCTTTAAACTCAAATGGTCTGACAGTCTCTAGTGTTATCCTTAGTATAATTATTGTTACCATTAAACCTTATTATATAAGAAATGAATATACTATGATTATGAATATTCTATGATAAACCAATAGTTTCATATAATGAAATAAATGTATCATGATTTATACATCTTATAAATGATTTTGTAGGATAATGTGGTTTCCCACTGTTATTAATATTTCTCAAACATAGATTTATAGATTAATTTTGTTGATAGAAAGTGATGGATTTATGTTAATGATGACTGTGATAACTAATTCAATGATTAAAATCTTATGAAACCAAATAATATAGGATATGGAATGACGAACATCATTTGATTTATTACATAAAATTATCATTCAATGTATAATTTTTTTCTTTGAAATGAACAATTAAAGGAAACTTTTTTTATTTAGTCCATCTTGAGGAAATATCTACCTACATTTATTTAGTATATTGATCCACTAGTAACTGTGAAATATTTAAGTACCATTGAATATTTATTTTCATTTCACCAGTGTTTCAGCATTAAAAAAATATTTTTTGTTTTATATCATTTGGAAAATTAGTAATATTACTAGTGTTCTATAATAACTAACATGAGTAAATATGATGAAATTGGAAATAAAGAGTAGGTTTAATTTATAATGTTATTTTTAAACAAAATGTTGCCCATTTCCTTGTAATGAATATGTAGAGGGAGTAACATGATATTAAAGAATAAAAATATTTTTTCATTAGTTTATATGAGGAATATATTACGTGACTTGTGATGTATTTGTATGGTATTATAAGTTAACCAAAAATTATGATTAATAAGTTAATATGGGGATTAAAATGATGTCCCTGAAGGAAATTAGACATAACGGAATTCATTTGATATGCATCAAATTTTCAAATCATTAGTATTGAAAAAACAATGATTTCATTTTGCAGTCAACCCAATAGAAATGATAAAAAAATATACATGGAATAAAAATTAAACATTAGTATTAAAATACATGGATAGAAGAAGATGATGAATCCATTATTATTAATGTTTGGAAGGATACATGGATGATATTTAACTTCAAGGGACAAGAAAATTCATTATGTAGATAAATTATGGTCAGTATGAAATTCAATCTCAATGTGATTAGAAGTGGTTTTCTAGTGATGGAAGACAATCATCATAGATTACAACATAAACCCTCCATTGTTTCCAATTAATTGAGTATCGATATTATTATATCTGGTGTTCATATTCGGAGGATAAAGATGATGATTGATTTTAGGAACCTATTAATACTTAAGAAAAGGGGAAATAATATTTGATAACTATTTCTAAAATGGAATATTGTAATGAATTGTTGAATGTTAAACATACCATACACTCTATAACTTCAATTGTATTATTTTATTATTGACTTACCCACCCATAAATGTATTTTTTATTGTAACTTAATATAACATCAATAAATAGACAATGAATTAGTATTGATGCAAATAATTGTAAAATGATATCATATAATGTATATGATTTTTCAAAGATTGATATTTGTTTGAATGTGCATCCTACAATTCTAGTTATTCTCCCTCTTGTTGACATTGATGTTTTCAAAGCCTTGTATTTTCATTATTTATATAAATCCAAAGCAATTTAGGAGGATGGAATTTCCATTATTATTTTATTAGATTTTATATATAGTTCTAAGAATGTCAAAATCAATATGAACTTCTAAAGGAAATATCATTCATTGTATAAGTAATAAATTCTCATCTAAATTCTGATTTTTCTATTTAGATTAGAGGAACTCATAATTAATGACATTCTTATTATATGGGTCTTTTTTGATGTATTTGGGATACATTTACGGCTCATCCTCTAAAGTATTTTTTTTATTTTTCAATAGAACTCATAAAATATTTTATATCAATTTTAATGAATCTATATATAATGAACATGATGTATTTGGATGGATTAAAGATGAAACTAGACGAAAATAGTTATAAGTGATTAATTTGACTATGTGAGTCAGCCTTTATGGACTCAATAATTTTAATTGTAAGAAAGGATGGATCAATGTGACTCTAAAATTTCAATAAACAACTTATCAAGATCACAATCTTGTATATGCATCATCGACTTGTATTGATGACTTGTTCAATAAAATGGGTTAACCCCAACAGTTTTCAATTCTTTACATTAATTTTGAATATCTTTAACTAATTGTAAAGAAAATATATATATTCCCGAGGATGCATTATATATATGGTATGAGAAATATGAATTTATTGTGATGAAATTGGATATTACTAATTCCCCCTAAATATTCGATGATTTATTTAATACTCTATTTACAGATTACGTAGATTTTTTTCACAGTTTTTATTGATGCTATTTATATATATTCATTGTTCATGGAATATCAGGAACATAATTTCATGATCGCACTAAAATCCCTATGATTTATTTTAATGAAAAAATTACCAACATTAAATTTTAACCCCTAGAATTGTTTAATTTTTTGGTTTTATAATCAAAAGTGGTGGTTTGAACGTTGATCCATTAAAAGAAATAATTACTAGATTTTCTCAATTACCAACCATTAAGACTGAAAAATTTAGTTTTCTAGGATTATTACACTGTTATTTATACATTATGCTAATTTTTCAAAAAATTCTTCTCCACTAAGAATTATAACATTAATGAGAGTTTTGTTAATTTTTAATGATTCTTGTTAATATAATTTCAAGGAACTAAAGAGAATGATTCTTAGCAGACATGTTATTATATTATGATTTAGTAAATAATGGTTCGTAATACATTGTAATGCATATAATAAGGGATATTGATTCGTTATTATGTTGAATTATATGGTTACAAAATATAATCATTGAAATATTTTAATTCATGAGATTATTTAGTTAATTGGGATTTTATTGTGAGAATATTTGATTTAATGATATTGAATAAATTTATTTACAATAAAATTTTTAATGCAAATAATCATAATAAATTCTGATTGTATACATTCATTAAAAACTGGGAATATTTTTTTGTGAAGGTGTTTGGATTTGAATAATGATTACATTCTCTTAGCATATTACCTCCACAATAAAGAAAAAAATGAGGTAGATCATATGAGTTAAATAGATCAAACTAACATATCTATTACAATTGTCGCATACATTTCAATATTTTTGGATTTTCAAATTATGGATTTTTAGATCATGAATTAATGGTTTAACTCCTATATAGCTTAAATGAGTGTGGATCTATCTACCTCGAAAAATAGTACTGTGTCAAAAATGATAAATATTTAATTTTAAAAAAGGTGTTGAAATTTAAATAAGTTTACCATTATTATGATAGAATTAAATGTTTCAGTTGACATGTATATGTTGAATACTTACAATATTTATAGTAGAGTTGTTGGATAATGCTCATAATTCATCATAATATTTTTCTCATAAAATTATATTGGTTTTTAGTGATCTGAAATAGTAATTCACGGTAGAAATAAATGATGATAGATATTTTAGAGTATGTTTCATGTTAGTTGGTATGTCAGTATAGTAAGGCTGAGACATAAAATTATAAGGGGATCTTATAATTGCTAAACATACCTTGATAAGCATACAATGTTTTGTTAAAATTATTTTTACGATCCTCAGATATATGAAAAGTCAGATAGGACCATCGATACTATAGATGATATACAACTATCATGTTTCTTGTATTTAAATGTTTTCTAGTATCGAAAATTTCCTCTCAGATAGATTACATGAAAATATACCTCACTCAATAATTTTGATGGTTCCTTATAAATCACTTTTTCAAAATTAGGTTATAACAAAAATTAATTAGGGTGATAATGCAGAAATTAATCCATTTCTACCTAATATAGTTGGGGAAATGAAATTGTAAATCATATCCATTGAGAATACTATCAATGTAACTCCAATAAAATATAATATTTATGATGATTGTGATCAAAAAAATTATTTTTTTGATATTTTTTTGAAGGTATTTCTTTGAATTAATTCACTAGAGAAGCTTATGGGATTCATAATGAAGTTAATGATGAGCTCCAGATATTTTGGTCCCTTCAATATTAATGATTGTGTAGGAATAGAATTTTATTTATTGTCACATCCATTGATCCTATATCAAATTCATGAAGAATTAATTATATTTATCCTAACATATTAAATACCTAATCATTGACGAGAAAAAATCATGGAGGTCATAAAAATTCATCATTGTCTTTCATAAGATTATGAACATATAAAAATATATTATCATGTAGATTGTGTATAATGGAAGAAGACTACAGACATGATAAATTTTCATTTACAGAATCATAAAATCCATGCTGTTATAAAGAAAACTAATGTTTTTATGAAATATATATATCTAAAACAATCTAGTTGGTTTTAATAGAAATTCAATTTTTCCACCTAAGGGTTTAATAGAATGTATGACCTATGGTGTATCCTAAGAGGTCTGTTTGAATCAATATGTCAAGGATAAAAAATGTTAATTAAAAATCAATAATTTTACTAAAATGGTACTGAGGGATATGTTTTGTTAATATCATTTTAATGAAGTATTATTTTCATTTATTTTTTTCACTTTTATAATTATATAATGGCTCTTTTAAATTGGGTCATTTTTTATTATTAAAGTTAATTAATTGATTAATAATTAGCTATCCTTATAAAAACATCATTAGAAAGTTTTTATATAGTGAATAATCTTTCCAATATCAATGGTTCGAATAGTCTACATCAAATTTTTAAAGGAACAATGAATATCCACTAGATCGCCAAGGAAATTACACATTTGTAATTGATTACCATATGTGGTCAAATTATCCAACTATGTCTTCCCCATGTGTTTAAAAATCACAATGATATTCTATTCCTGAAACCCGATCACCTAATTGGTCTGATCTAATTATTAGAAGTGGGGGTATACTATTATTAAATCATGGAAATTGAATAAATTCCATATTTGAAACAAAAAAATCACATCCCATTAATTCTGATAATTCATAAATTAAATTTATCTTAATACTGAATAAGTGACATAATAATTTTATATAACTAAGAAATGAACATTAAATGTGTGAACTACTATTCACCCAATTACACAATGCGTATACCCTTATTTTAAAAACAATACAGTGGAGGTAGATGAGGATGAATAAATAGTGGAAGAATATAGAAAAAATATAGTAAAAACAAAGTCTCTATAGCAGCTTGTGTTCTCTATTTTGGGTCACCACAATCTCCACCCAATGTGATTCATGTTTTTTTATATGTTGTGAGGTTTAACAGAGAGAATCTTCAAATATTCCTGGGATCTTCCTACCTACTGGTATATTTTCATTTAAAAATGAATCATTATGATCCGTGAGACACAGTGGAGTAAATTTGGAAGCTCTAGACTATCTTGATCACATTATCAATTCCCATTACACATTGAATCTGGTATGTTTTCTATTAGAATTTTCATTCTATAAATGGGTGAATTTAATTCTATGGAAATTTATTTTAGGTCGTTTCATTTGTGGAAATGGATAGGTGGGAGTGTTGGAAGGATGTGGCTGTACTTATCAAACCTCAATTAGCCTTCATAGTATCCATACTCTATGATGTAATATCCCGGGTAAATTATGAATATGGAATTTTAATGCTGATTAATATTTGGGACATAAATTTTAATTTTACTTTAATGTGGAATCTTGGTTTGATGGTGTACTGGACAACTGAAAATTGGTTTTTATGGAGTCTTATGTTGCACACAATGCTGATTCATACTGAAAATAATAATATTATAATAAATTTGTTTTTAAATGGTAGTTACTTCCTAGTCGTATTATTGGATGGAATGAGAAGAACTAACTGTATAATGGTTAACCATGTTTGTCAAAATTATTTACAATTTTCAAAAAAAATTATCTCTTTAAGCTGAGAATGAATCCTATTTTTATCACAAATACTCAAATATTTTTAAAAGGTAGTTTTACCACCGTTTGATAGTGAACCCATTTTAAATTTTGTTTAGACACTTTTTATTTGTTCCATATGACAAAATAATCTTATTCAGTATAAGTGTGAAATAAAAATTTTACTTTGGGATATTTTTTTGTATTTTTTTGTTAATGTTTATTTTAAAATGAATAGTGAAAATAATACATTTTAAGTCAAAACTATCTTCTCATATGATTCAATTATATGGTTAGATAATCATTTTATATCGTTTTAAAGTGAAATTGGATTATATTTTTAACATTTAATCCAATTTTTTTCACTGTAAGCAATTTTACATTGAATTTGGACATAAACATGTGTCAACATTTTTGTACTTTTTAATTCTTAAAAGTACACTTTCTAGTTTTGACAATAGAAAATAGTTTTTAATTAATTAATGAAACTTATATGTTTTTAATTTGGTAAAAATGATATCATTTTTGAATTCATAATATTAAAATTTTCATCAGGTGAATTTATGGTATTTTTTATTCTAAAAATGTTGAATTTTTAATGTATAGTTAAAAACATATCATAACTGTTAAAAAAATTTCAATTAAATAAAATTTTAGCACTTCTTTGAATTGAATTCAAAAAATTATTCATACATGGTTATCATCAGTAGGTAATATTTGGTTCAATATAATGAATTTTTTTTGGTGAATAATAACTTCTGATTTTTGTTCACCACGGTTAAAGGTAAATAGTGTAATTTAAGGAAAAAAAATATTATAATAATATAAAATTATGTTAACAATTATTTTAACCTTCTTGGATATGTCATGGAAGACAAAGAAAATCGTTTTTAGAACTTTTTCCCCTTTGATTCCAATTGGGTATGATAATTACATTAATAACTTTTTATTTAAATTAAAAAAATCATAAACACGTATTGTTTTTCATAAAAAAATAAAAGGGGGTTATATAATTTATATAATTTACTATAAAAAGTCATTATATATATATAAATATTTCTACATCATGGAATTTTATTTTTAGGTTTTAGATATCCATTATATAATTTTATTTATGATGCAATGATGATGTAATGATTACATAATTAATGAATGTTTTGGATAAATGAAATTATAAATATTAAAATAAATTTATTTTGAAACATTTTATGCCATCCCTAGATTTTAGAGATAATTATGAAATTTTATATTTGAAATAATGATGAATTTTTTTAATTAACCATATAGTTATGGGTTTTTAAAAATTCATGATATGAATAGTGTAAACATTTGCAAACATGAGTTTTTAAATCAATTAATATTTTATTTAATGATAAAATAGTCAAAATATCTAATATTCAGATAAATTACATATATGATGTTAAAATTTCCATTAAAGAACCATTTTGGGTTTATTGGAATTTTAAACTTAATACATTAACCATACAGTATTAATATACATGAGGACGTGATAAAATGTAAATAAGTAAAAAAACTGGTTTAATAAAAAAAGATAATAATAAAAAAATATCCAAAACCTATCCCATTATTATTGAATGATTTTATTTTAACATATATTGATATTATATATCAATTTATTTAGTTTTAGTTAATATGAAACCGAAAATAAATTTATAATAAAAAAATTATTTCAAACATTCTAAAAGAGCCCATCCTACTCCTTATAAAAGGACACCACATATATCCCAATAATCACACCTCAAAATACCATTCTCTCATCGAAAATATGCCAAAATAAGTTCCCAACATCCATATATTCTACAAAGATGCCTTAATTAGTATATAGTGAATTTCAATAAACCCTTTCGGTTCAATCCAAAGGAAGATACCTGATTTAAAGGTAACATCTTCTCTCAAGCTCTCTTTTTTTATTTTCCTTTTCCAAACCCAAAAAATAAAATTATTCCATTTTTTATTTATAAAATTATAATTAATATAATATTATGTTTTTAAGAGATTTATTAGGACTACACATCCCTACACCTCCTTCTAATGGATACGTACTTGCTATTTCTGTGGACAACACACAACCGCCTCACAAATTGATAAATGTCCCATTATATCCTATCACCTCTCATAGTGACCATTATTAGGGAAATATATTATTGTGGGATATGTATTTTATTTATATTTTCCCTATTATTCTGTATATTTTATTTATTTTGTAACTTTATGGATTTTATAATGGGTAAATATGATAATTTCATTTGAGAAAGTGCACACTACCACCCCTTTAACGGGATATGACTTGTTTATTACATATGATGAATGATTAAAGGATGGAGTTAGTAAAATAATATATGATATTATACATTAATAATAATATACCTATGTATCAGTCTATTTTCATTCTATTAAATACAAAATAGAAATGAAACTAGTGTTCATGCGTATCTATAGCTTACCGTTTCCATGAACGGTGCATTTCATTTGTTATTTATAAATGATATATACTATTATAAATACATATATATATATATTCGGAATATATATGATATTTATGATACCTATATCATGAATGTCATTATGTTGATAATGGAATTTGGACCACCTGAACAATTTGTAATTATACGAAGTTCATTTTTGACTCAAGTACCACATATCGACAAAATGATCATTATTAACATAAATGATTTTGAAATGTTTATAAAGTTGTAATTAGTGATATAAAATGAATAATAATCTTGAAAATTTATTGGATGAAATTATAAATTAACATCATTTAATTATTTACGTGATTAAAGAATGAATGAGAGAAGACAAAACACATGTTAGGGGAACTTCTTAACCCATTTTCAATTCGCTGGGTTAATATACTAATTATTTATTATGTATTGATATTATTATGTGATAAATAAATATTGATTTAATTTATTGTATTTATACTTGATTTAAGTGTACATAGAGTGAATGAAGATAATCGATCTATTTTATTTACAAAAATAATCTTTGTAAGGGATCCTTTCACCATATTATTTTTGTCAAAGATTTCTTTTTTATGATATGTATTTAAATTTCAATTTAAAAATTTGGGATAGGTTCTTGTATATCATTATTTTTGTAAATTTTATGTTTATTTGATTAGAGACCCTTTTTCTCTCCCGTCAACTCATTTATAGAATTTTTAAGTGACACTGTTAAGGTGCCAGTTATTTGAATGGAATATTTCTAAACCAATTTCAATTCTTGGAGTTAAACTTCTACTTCATGATTATGTCGTTCAATGAATATATGTGAATTAAATAATAATTTTTACCCATAATATCCAACTTTATTGATTATACTTATATTTTTCACACATAATTATGTTATGGATTTATCATTAATGTAATGGTACAATCTTTTTAAGGGACTACGTCTCAATCTCCTTTCATTGAGGTGTGTATTATTATTGTGCACCTTTATTATCCTATATGGAGTATATTCAACCATTTTTTACATTTTATATCTTGAATTTATATGTTCTCATGATATTTATTTTTTTCATTGATGTAATTATTTAATGAATTTTATTCCAATTTCTCTCATGTGGTAAAGGATTCTTTAACTAAAACATCATTTTAAATGTTTTAAATATTTAATCTTATAAATTAGTCAATTTCATGTCCATGTTTAAGAAATGATTTTAAGGATTTATTTATATGGACATGAGTGTTTTAATATGTGAATTCCTTTAAAATGTTTCAAAGTGGTATGGGACATGTCGATTCAAAACACTTATATTTGAATGTTTTAAATGAATTGATTTTGTCAAAATCATTAACTAATATCTTGTGAATTCAAAGTGTTAATGTTATATTTCATTTTTTATTTTTTAAGTGATATAATGATGTTATGGTTCATGGACAGTATTTACGTAAAAGGGTTGTTCCGTGATAAACCTAGGGTGGGTGAGCTCGAGATAGCTCTCCAATGCATTAGGTAATGCGACTGATGTAAACCTTAATGAATCTCGCAAGAGATTTTGGGAATATACTGTGAAGGTTTTTCCAAAAATTAATCCTTATGTAGCCGTAAAAGGTACACTATAAGTATGTTATGGATGCCACATTTTACCTTTGTAATGTATGATTTTTAAGTGTTATTCCTAAATATTATTATTTTATGAGGTTTGTTACAGATCTATGCATTATGATTTAAAAGAATGATTTATTGACTTATATGTATTCATGGACTATTGAATTCTTCAATTATTTTATATCCCTTGCAAAGATTTTATGCTCATCCTATGTTTTTGAAATGTAATTCACATTATATTAGGAAGGGTAAGAGAAAGGATGAATTACATGTGATTTATATTATGTAAAGAACTCTGGTTTTATTTAATGAGTTTTATTATTATGAAAAAAGTTGGATATAGTAGAAGTGTCTACATTATTATATTTGAGATTTAATGTAATAGTTATGTCCTAATTCTCTAAAACCCTAATCTTGAAAATATTCTCAATGTGGTTTATTGACATAACTCATGATTATGTAATGTTTATGGTTGGGGCCTTATAGATGATGACTACTTCTTGGTGGTTCAATTTTTTGATTACATTGGAATAAAAATGTTTAGTAGTGGTTATTATTATCATACCTTATTCAACAACTATAGTGTCTATATGAGTCATGAATCTCGAATAAGGAAAATGGGTGTTCAATAATATGATCCCCTGATCAAATGTAGTATTGATATAATGTGCAATAGTAGTTGGTGGTTAGTTCATACATACCTCATTGGGATTCCATGGTTTTCATTAGATATTATTATGATATATGATGTAGATGGTGCAAATAGTGGTTGAAACAACTCGATGGAAGCTCGAGACACATCATCGGACTGAATAGTTATTCATGACTAACCATTGAAATATTATCCAATTATGGCACATAGGGCACTGTTGGAATCAAATGATGCTAACAACTCAACATTGAATCAATGGTTGATCTGGAGACACCATTAGACTCAATAGTACATCATGGGTTATCATTGAAATAAATCCCAATGGAGACTCACATGTAATAGTTGTCTTTAACTATAGATCATGAGGCATTTTTGGATTAATAGTGGCTCTTATGTCTCTATAGGAATTTTTGGTGGCTTATGAGGAACTTATGAGAAAAATATCCACAAATTTATAATGTGGAACCTTTTAATTATGTTGTGGAATTGTTGGACTGAAATGATTCATGTGGTGTAACACTCTATTTTAGAGATGCAGTTGATGTTTGGAAGTGAAAATGGAGAATCATATTTATCAAGTCTAATTAGGTGTTGCATAATCCATGATTTATCTCATGTAGGATTCTAATGGTGAAAGTGGTGATGAATGGTGTCTACGAGCTTATAAATTGTTGCAAAACATGACATATATCTTTTCTTACATCATCCATGGAGGTCATTAGGAGTTTCAGTGTTGGATTATTTTATGGAGATTCAAGGATAGTGCAATTGCAATGTCTATGTTTGGTGTGGGATAATTCTGAGTGGGGGAGTATGTAGTTTTTTTGAATGGTGAAAAGTATCCAAAAAATGTCATCTCACATCAAAACCCTGATATGGAGGGACGATATTTTAAATGAAAAAAATGGATATTACCATAATTAATTCTTGTGGGAGTCGGAGAGCTCATGTCCATTG
Organism: Viscum album; assembly: GCA_963277665.1. NCBI lineage: Eukaryota > Viridiplantae > Streptophyta > Magnoliopsida > Santalales > Viscaceae > Viscum > Viscum album. The sequence continues at coordinate 1,129,707,517 of OY728131.1, forward strand.
TTTTTTAACACCCATTACAGAGATGCCTTTCTCATATCACACATTTTTTTAACCATGACGGTCTAGCGCTCCCCAATTTTCGGTACCCCCGATAAATTATCTATAAAATTGGTCTACATGTGTCTACAATGTGCCGAATGACCATGGGTCTACAATGTGATGAATGACCACGACGGTCTAGCACTCCCCAATTTTCGGTACCTCGATAAATTTTCTATAAAATTGGTCTACATGGGACTACATGATGCATTTCTGTTTTAGAATGCTGCAAATCATTTAGTGTTATACAATAAATAAATTACCACCAATGGATTTCATGTACTATAAAAAATGATATGATATGTAAATTATGAATTTTTAATGTAAAATTCATGTCATTAATTATTTAAAATATTCAAATTTCAATTTTAAAACATAATTTTTTATTCAGAAAAATTATTTTTTTAGGGTAAAACATAAAGTTTTCTCACCGAAAAAGACTATTACATTTTCCAAAAATTAGAATATGAAAAAAGATAAAAATTAAATTAAATAAAAAATTTTACAATTTAATATCTTCAATTTCAATTAGAAATAGTTCCCATCAATTCCACATATTAAATTTTGAAAATTTAAATTCTACCCAATTTCATTAATTTCAAAATTACACACCAATTCATTGTAATTGTAGAGTATTTTCCAATATCATGAAAAATAGACTTTCCAATACATAATCTCCCAAATAAATGAAATTGTGTTTTAATCAATTGAATGTTTATAAGAATAAAATACCAAACAATAAATTGAATCATATTTAAGGAAACTATGAAATTTAAGGTTAATTAAATTAGCCAATTAAAACATAACCACCTACAATAAGATCAATGGATCTCTATATTAATATACTTAATCAATATTCTCAATGTAAGAACATCCACAATGATAAACCAAGAATCAATAGTAGGAATAATAATTAAATGGAAATGGACTATTAGATAAATCCAACACTAGATTCTAAAAAACCCTTGGAAGGAAAGTGAAGAGTGTGGGAGATAGAGAACGAGAACGAGAAGCCTTAATGGAGAAGTCCAAATGTAATCATTTTAGATTTCATTTTCATATGGAGTAGAGTAGAGTGGCCGTGAAATGCAATTAGGAGACTCCAAGGAAGAAGAAATCAGTTTGGGGTTATATCGGCCTATAGGGGATATAATAGTGGGGTTTGAGTCTTTTTAAACTTATAATAATGATTAAATAATGATTTATTCATGGTAATAAAGATATAACTATATGGTTATATCAAATTCTTCCCTATTATTTTGAAACCCTTATAATTGGTTTCAATATATCACTAATTTGGCACAAATTTTTTCAAACAGTGTGTCAACCGTTCATATCCCTGATTTTGTTAAACATTTCTATGTTTTTCCATTGAAGAAACCCAAAAATAACCCCAATTAAATCAATAAAAAATGATAACATTAAAATATATTAAACTAGTATCACAATTTTACAACCTTCCTACTATAGAAATTTTTTTCCTGTGGAAATACTATGAAAAATCTTCTATTCTAAACAGATGAGGCCAATATTATCTCATCAGTGACTCCCTCTCCTAGGTCTCATGAGAATTATAACATTTCAACCATTATACCCAATCAAATGGTGTAATCCTCTCTTGAATTAAATTGTTATTATAATCCAATCACATCGATGATCATTTAGTAGTAATTAAATTAGGTTTTTCCTTTTGATAACCGCATTTCAAAACCTGGTATGGACCAGATAGAGACTTCTATAGATGAGATAGATTGATAATTTTATTTATCAATATCATCTGTGATGTAACATATCAAATTTAATAAAATATTCCAGCATTCTCAGCAACATAAAAATGTCAAAAATGATGACCGCATTTCCCTTTCTTCCTTTTTTGTTGATGCCTAGAACAAGGTGATGCTTTCAAGAACACATAGCCACTAATGATCTACAATGAAGATCAAGAAATATATATAACTTCATTATTCAAGCAATATTTTCATAATAAAATAATTCTATATGTCTTCTATTTAATATAGGATAGTTTTACCGATGATTATTTAAAAATCTCCATCTATCAAAATGAATATCTACAAAACCGACCACTCAATTCATTAAATTGATCTATTCTAACAGTAGACTGGTAACTTTTGTTATAATAAAAATCAAAAAACCCAAATTGATCATCCCAGTACCCACTAATGTTTGTAAACCAACCTCACATAATATCTTCATAAATGAGTATATACCCATCTGTCTGGCCATCTCACTATAGATAGTATTGCATTCACCAAATGGAAATGAGATCATATTTCTTATAGAAGGCCTCTCCAAAAATTGAAAGTGATCCAAGGATCCCTATAATGAAAAACGATTGATGGAACTCCATGGAAATTTACAATATCATTCACAAAGAGTCTTACCATATACAAAACATCAGTTGTTTCTTTAACGGTTATAATGTAAATTATTATTTCAAATTTATCGTTAACATCCCCTATCACTTTTTTCTTTCTCTTGGTATGTGGACACCCAACCACAATGTCCCATGATATCTCAACCCAATTCCATGTAGGCAATGGATGTCGCTAAGGAAATCCAAAAGGTTTATAATGATTGACCTTAACCTATTGTGACATATAAATATTAAAGTCAAAATCATCAATTCCTTGTATCATACCAAGCCACTATAATATGTGAATCATTTAAATTAACATCTACATGGTTATTGGGTGAATTTCCCATTGGGAGTTATTGAAATACCCACCATATGATTCCATAACTCTAAAAAAAATAAAAAATAATGTTGATAACATATATTCCCACATTAGAGAACAACCACTCAATAAATGTCTCCCCACCAAAATGAGAGTCTCTAATTCAATGAAACTCATCTTCAGGTTGTTGTTCTTGAATAATCATCTTGACAATAAATTGTTAAAACTAATCAATGGCCAATAACATAACTTCTCTATTATGGCCCACATGATCCTCCTCAGACATATAGTAAACAAGTATGTCAACCACAAATACTATGATAAATTAACTAGATAATAATAGACTATATTTATAAAAAAACCCATAAAGATTTAATGATTATTGGATAAAACAAATGTCATGAAAAGGTACACATAATGGAGTTACCCACTCCAAATGGTTGTTTCTGAATGTTATATTATTTAATCCTTTTTTGATGGTAGCCAAACTCGTGATCAATCTTTGAGAAGCACTTATCCATTTTCAACTATTCTAACATATCTTAAATTATTCAAAATAGACACTTTTTATTCATCTAAACATGGTTTATTATTCAAGAACAATAAAAGGGCACATTAAACCATCATGTCACCAAGAAAAGAGAATATTCACTGACCAATGAAAAATAGTCATGCATATAAATCCTCTCCCAAGAAAATCATATAACATAGTCGTAAACTCATTAAATTCATCTGGTCCTATTCGGTGAGTGGAAATATAAATTTTTTACGTTCCATTTAATATGATGATATAAATCTCAAATTAGCTTCATAGTTCCAGGAAAGAGAATTCATAAGGTAACACATTTAAAAACATGATGAAAAATGAATGGAGATCACTACTCAATTATTCTTTGTCCAAATTAGAATCAAACAAAGGTATCACATTTCTAAACTCTAGATAAGAAGTTCTATCTTTGATCTACCACTGGGAATCATTCTCCTTTGATGTCAAATCACACACCATCATGTGTAGTGTAGGAGACATATCGAAGAAAATAATAATTCTATGATTTTTTTTCAATGATCCAATTTATAATAAAATTTATATTAAGAGAGATCTTCTTGAGAACTATAAATCGTGGAGTAATATTGACATCTGGTAGAGACAAAATTTAGTGGGACTATATAGAGCATGATCTATAATTATATTATTTTGTTAAATAATATCCATTATATAAGAAAATATCTATTTGAAAAATTAGTATATTAATAATGTGTGTTGAAATAAATTATGGAAATGAACTAGTATCAAAAAAATTAGTCACTAGTGATGAAGTTATAAAAATTTTACATCACAAATTCAATAGACCTGTATCTACATCTAATTGATACTGTACTAGTATGTGAGGAAGATTTGTTATGAATACTTTTAGATGGAACCAGTTTATAAATTAAGCATCATATTTCCACATAGTTTTTGTAGAATCTGACGACCCTTTTAATCTATGGGAAGTACAATATAAATGGTAGATCATTCGTAGGTTTACCAATCATTATTATGAGAAACATATCATTGGTGACTAATTGAAACCCCTCGTTGAATTTACCTATTTTTTACACAGGTATAAAACAGAAAGGTCATATTCCCAAAACAGTTAGAGGATTAGAAAACATTGATCTCGAGAACCACAATTAGAATCATCACACCTCTTCTACAAATTAAAGGATGTTGTACCCCCACTAGAAGAGAAACAAACTCTTAAAAACCCAAACATGCTATGTAGGTACATTTCAATCACCATTTCCATATCCAACACATAATAATAACAAGGAAACCATAGTAGGGAAACCAAAGAATGAATATATGTTCAAATTTTGAACTCATACAATAATAGAATATATTCATTTCATATAAAAAAAATATATAAAAATTCTCATATGACTAAATGTATTACAGTTATAGTATAAAGGACTCCAAACACTCAGGTTTAAACCAAAATATTTTTATACAGATGTTCTTTTATAGGGCCAAATGAAAATTTTTCACCATCATCTTTGGGATGTTAAATGTTTTTTTTATGTTTTAGAATATTTTAAATTATAGAGTTTGGTCCAGTAACTCACTAACTAACTAAATAATGAATGTAATATAATAAAAATGATCAATGGGAAATATACATTATGAATACTTAAAATACAATTCCTACCATTAACAATTTTAAATATTTGAATTTCCATTTTATAGTAAAAAATGGGGTTTACTCAAAAAAATGCCTTGTCCATGATAAATCTTAAAGGATTATATAGAAATCATTATAGTCATTTTTTTCACAAGCAAGAATTATAAATCAATTAATAATTATAGATTTCGATTTTTCATTCAAAAAATTACTTTATCAATTAAAATTTCAAACAATATCCACCAATATTAAAAATTTATGTTCAAAAATTTTAACTCCACAAAAATTCAATTAATTTAAAAATTACACCCAAACTTCAATGGAATTGGGTGGGGGGGTTACCCATTTCATTATAATATCAAATTTTCAATTCAAAATAACGCAATTCAACAAAATTTTGTTTTAATCAAATAATAGTTAATAGGAATTAAATCCCACACATTCAATTGAGATCTGTTTAGAAAAATCATGTAATTTATTGTAAGTTAAATGGTCCAATAAAAATGTAGCCACATGACTTAGGAACACATAATATCAAAATAGAAATCCATAATTGGGATTCACCAACAATGAATGGTGAAAGTGGGAAACCAAGAATAAATCAAAGGTTAATGATTCAAAACTACAGGGATCAGATCCCTCAACAAACATATGGATCCAAAAAACCCTAGGGAGGAAATTAGATAAAGTGATCTATTGTGAATTGGAATAGGAATGATATATGGGGATGATTGAATGTCATTATCATTTATTCAATTCCCCTACATAGTCAAATATAGGGGAAATTAACTACTTTTTGTAGAATCCATGGAAGAATAAATTAATGTGGGGTAGTAATATCATATCGGGTATCTAATTATGGTTTTTCAAGATTAGAATATTTAAAATACGGATTAAGATTTATTTTATGCATGCTTATCAAGGAAGTGTCAGATGGCTATACAAAACTATGTGCCAATATTGAAAACCCCACCTCATGGGATTTCATGGTTTTTCATTAGAGGGAGAACTCGTTGATAAAAGAATGTGAAAACTATTTAAAGTCCATCCTATTCATAATTTAAAATGTTTTCAGCTAAAACAACAACAATGGAAATACAACCAATGATTAATAAAAAGTGTGGTTTAGGAATAATAGGAAATATTAACATGGGGTTACAACTATAATTTCATAGAGATGATCTACATATCTCTGGCATAATATCTAAGATTTCATTATTAGATTCCATTGTCAACCAAGTATTGTGATTTATTTTACATTAAATCCCCTGAAAAGGCACTAGGTTTGGACACCAACCAGTCATAGGGTGTGTGAAAATCAATTTTCATCGCCCATAGGGAGTATTAGTAGTTATGAACAAATTTCTTTTCCCTGACTGGTGTTTTGGATCAATATTCCAAATATAAAAAAAATTAACTAAAAATAATGTATTAGAATAACTATTAAGAAAGGGTTATAGTTTGTGTAGATAAATTTAGAGAATGGGTTTTTGGATCCTGGTTTGGATTCCCTTTTTGTAATGAAATCAGAGACCTTTTTTAATTGATTCTTGTATTATGATTGTGTAGTTTATTAAATTTTTTAATAATATTTTTTCCTTTTCAACCCATGATTAAAAAAATTCTAATAGCACAAATAATCCTACGAATTTCAATTCTTGGAATATTCCCCTTCCAATTTAGAACGGTTGAGTGTATCTATCCAATATCTCCATGGAAATTCAAAATCAAGAATTGAATACCCTAATTGATTATATTAGTAAACTATATCATCCAGAATTTTATCTAAATCACTAATTTGTTCTCTTCATATCACTAGATAACCCAATAGGGGTAATATAATACCAATAATATTGAGGATAAAATTATTTATTTTAGGAAATTTTTTATTTTCTAAATTTGAAAAAATAACAAAATCACATCCTATTAACACACTGAGTTAAAAAATTGAAATTATACTAATCAGAAAATTGATAAAATAATTTTATAGAACTTGGAAACCAATATTTCAATGGGTAATCTCCCATTCAACCAATCATATAAACGGTTTAGTAATAAATTTCATAGAAACAATGGAGGGAGATGATGTATAATACATAATAGAAGCATATAGAAAATATGAAATAAATATAGAGTCTCAGTGGTTGCAGGTTTTCTATAAATTGAGTATAACTGAATTCCCCTTATTGGGATTCAGATATTATTTATTTGTAGTGAGGACTGACTCTAACTTTCGTCTCTTCTTCCTTAGATCTATGTCAATCATGTCTTATAATGAATTTTTTTATCCCTTTTGACATGTGATACATGGGGTGTTAATTTCCAAAATAGTAACTTATCAGAAACACTAATATATCCTAGAATAAATTTTTTTAGTAACATAGAGACCTAATAACATTAATTTCATGAATGAGTGGGTGATTTATTCCATGGTGGTGTAGTGTGGGGTTTTGGCATCAACATAGTTTCAAGGTGGGAGTGTTTTACGGATGCAATAATGACCATTAGTCAATATCATTCCTTCGCATTGTCTAGAAGGGGAGACCACTAATTTATGGTTATTCATCTATGGGATATTGATTCTAGGATAATGGATCATATCCATGGCTATCAGCATAGCTCATTTTAACCTTTATTGTGGCCATATGAGCCAAGTAGTTCAAACAGGGTGAATGAGTGTTAGAGAAGGAGCTCCCCTGATCAAATGAATTGGTGAAAGAAGGCTCTCTAGTGGTGGAAGGTGAGTTCAAAGAGAGACCCCTGGTATTCACTAGTTGTTTCTAGTGTATTGCATTAGGAAATGGATTATAGTGTTTGTGGTGGTGGAAAAAAACTATAGTGGTCGTCATGTCACCACCAGCTCAATGGTGGGTCATGAGGAATTGTTGGCCCAACAGTGGCCCATGAGGCATCATTGGACTAAATATTACATCATGAGGCATAGTTTATAAATATATTCCAACATGGATACCGATTCACTATAGGATCAATATTGGATTTTTTGGACTAAATGAAATCATGTTACATAATTATCTTTGTTGGTGTGGTAGTTGAAGTGCAGGAAAGGTAGTGGAGACTCCACCTCTTCTTCCCTTATCAATTGCCAGAATAGCCTTTAAAAACTCTCATGAATGTTGTTGATGGTATTGGAGATGGTCTATTGTATATGGGTGATATAGTACTAGAAGAAAACCTGGCCTTGATATTTTAAAATATCATCCATAGAATTCTATGAGATTTATAGTGGTTGATTAAGACGATTAGCAGTATATATTGCAGTGTCATGGTGTTTTAGTGGTGCATAGGAAAACATTGAGCGTGGGCTCAAATTTGTTTTACAATGAACATTAAGAAATTCCCTCCAACATCAAAAAATTGTTGTGGGGAATGATCCTATATAAGAGAAACCAAGGTGACCCCAAAAAAATTATTTCATATGGGAACTAGAGGACACCCTCCCACCATCGTGCACTATATTGTGTCAGCGAGGTGATCTTCCCATTGCATAGTGGGTTTCACCACCACGTGCCAAAACCACTGGGTTTTGTCCCACCTATGTATTTGAAGAAAAATTTATTCTCATAGGCCACTTATGGGAAAAATCCCTATTTGTGTCCTCTACCATCCCATTTGGACACTCCATGTGGCTTTCGTGGCTTTCTTACTCCTTGGGGTGGGTTATTTTGTTATGGGTTTATAGTTGATGGACTTCAAATCTTGTGCACTATTTTTTTACTAATAATATATAAACACATATATATGGTTTTGAGTTGAATGTTTAAAATAATTTCCCAATTCCTACTCCTAATCATTTTTCAAATTTTAGTTCAATTTAATTCAACACAGAAAATTTCATTTAATTTAATAAAACATTGATATTCATGGAAATAACATTAAAACCCTTTATAAAATCATTGATATAAATTTAAAAATATACATGAAATTTTTATCGATCAATATCCTCTTTTTATTATAAAAGGGGGATTAAATTATGAGTGTTAAATACATTTTAATGGGGTTAGAATGTAAGACCTCAGATTTCATTACATATATTTAAATATATATATATATTTCGTTAAATAATTTAAATTACCTTAAAATCTTGAAATACTTGCAATCCCAATAATATATAAACTATAATATAAAAAAATATAAGCGCATATGTGTTTATGTTTTTTATTCGAATAGGAATAAACATATTTTTTAATTTACTTATAATGTGTTATTAAATATAAATATATTTATTGTGAAGGAATAAATTTTGTTTTCATAATTATTTGTTGCTTCAAATATATATTGTCCCAATAAAATGTGTTTTATTAATTTTAATAATATTTTCTATAAATTATTTTTTTTCATTTCTAAAAAATCATTGAAAACATATCATTATATTCAGTATAATCATTTCTAATATAGAATGGAGTTATTTTTAAAAAATTATTGAAATATTGGTTTTTAAATCATTATTGAAAACTAATCATCCTTAAAAAAATAAATCTATTTGATTCAAGAATCATAGAATATCAAAAAAAAATTAAATTCATTATAGTAACATTATTACATTTATATTATGGGTAATCCAATTAAGGTTTTTGAAATTAATTTTTTCTGAATTCAGCGACAAATAGTTCATACCTAACAAAACATTTTTACATGATAAATTTTTTCATTAGGTTTTTCAAATTTATAATTAGATTTTTATCTACCCCTTATACGACTAAAATATAAAAAAATTGATACCACATATGAAATCTGGAGGTTCAAATTTTTTAAATATGCAAAATTTAATCTAGGTCACCATAAAAAGTAACCATTATACTTATTTGTCACCGTGGGATGGGTTAAATGGGTGAAATAGGGTAATGATAATAATTTTAAGTTTGAATTTCTACCATAGACATCTCAACATCAAATATTTTTCATTTTGGTTCTCCTTCCCTTTGGTTAGGAAATTTGTATCGTTATATCTAAATAAAATTCTGTAATTAACTCTGATGAATTGAATGTGTTTAAAAATATTTAATAAGTAAAAAAAATATGATATGTTTATTTATAAAGGTTTATTTTAAGTATGATCTATTTTTTCATGGTAAAAAATTTATAATTTTAATTATTAAATAATAACAATAAGTGTTTCCAGAAAAATAACAATGTATTTATTGGATTATACATTAAATTAAATAAAAAATACTAATAATAATACATTTGGGTTTAGTTATAGTCTTCAAATAATTTTTTATTGAAATGTAACTTTTAATGGACATTTTAACAATCTATATTTAAATTCAATAACTATCTTGTTGTACTTAATTTAAAATTTAATTAATAGTGTCAAAACATTCATTTATATTAATTTATGATGAATAATACATTATTAAAATATTTAAAAATAATAGATATTTTCATGGGGACATGTGTGATGATAAAAATCATAAAATGGAACCCCATGGTCTTTAATAAGAAATTTGTTATGTTATAAGTAAAATTATAACTCAATTGGACTAAAAATATTATTACCATGGTTTAGGATTAAATTATTTAGTAAAGGGGATAAACTACAATATACGTTTAAAAATTACTGCAATACAATTCTAAAAATTTTGGATGATGATATTTTGTATTTATCTAATTTTTCAGAGATTTTTATGAAATTATTATTAATTTAACATTAATATTAAATTAATTTAATTCATGGTTTATTCTAATTACAATTTTTTTTCATTTACCACACTAATAAATGGATACCCTTCTTCCTTTTCATTACCAAAATTTGAACATTATATCTAAAAAATAGTTTACCATTACTATCCTCAAAATTCATATCCATGAATTAAAGGAACTTCCCTTCATTAATATCCCTAAACATAGTCATTAAAAAGAAATCTAATGGGTGAATACCAATTAAAATGGGGCTAAATAACATCCCTTTAATGTCTAACATGAATAAGGGGATTAATGTTTCAATGAATTTGTAGTAACGATTTCTATACTAGATATTCCTTTGAAAGATATTATATTATCCTTTCTACCAAACCCCTATAATGTTTTATCTCTTATTGTTATTTACTGAAAATACCTATTTTCTATTCATTTTATACACATTAAGTCCGCAAGAGGGTGAAATATTTTTTTCATGAAGAAATACATTATTCATCTACTCGATTTAATATCATCTTTATTCCATTTCCATGACCTCTAAAAATTTCTCAATTTTTAATATATTATTTGATTAGATTACATATATATTTTTTGTGTTTTTATCTTTTTAAAAAAACTAGTTAATGCGAATTATCTTATTTTTATAATGGAGGTAATGTTGTATTTATATTGAAAATCTGAGGAAATAATTATTTTATCATACATGAAATGAAATGATTTTCCAACCATTATTTCCACATAATTTTTCATAGATTTTTTTATAGGTATATTATTATTTTTTAATTTAAAAAAAATATACATAATTTTAGGTACATTTTAAACAATAACTATTTTAAATTAAATTTAAATGGGTATTTTCCTCAGGAAATAATCCAATGAAAATATAAAGTAAATTTGTGTATATTACAATATAAATTTATATTACAATTTCCCTACTAGAGATATATTCAAATTATATTATTTTTATTAGTTATTTAGATTATTTTTGGTAATGATAATGATGTAATAAGTGAACACAATTTTTTTATTATAAGATGTTATATACAGTTTTTTGATCTTCTTCTATATATATGACCAGATTTATGAAAATGTAATGGGTGGGAAAAAATATATATCATTAAAAATTATTGGGTAAGGATCAATGTATTATGAGATAAAAAGGTAAATTATAGATTCAACCAATCCCAAAATATTGTACATGGGATGATATCCCAAGCCTAAAAGAGGGTACGTGGGAGGTTATCTGATGATTGAATCTAGGACATGGGATGTTATTCCAAGACTAACATGTGAATATTTTCTTTGTGGTTATCCTTGAAATAAGATTTCAATTATTAAAATGTGGTTACATATTATCCCTATCTTTGATGATATGAGCGTATACATATTATATACACTCATTACAAATTTCATTTTATCACTTTATGATACATGTACTCTAAATTAGCATGAGTTATACCAGGACATAGGTTAAAAATATTAAAACTGATGGGTATGAATTTCAAATGATAATCCCAGGATCAAATAATATTTAAACTCCTGTTATGATTAATATATTATTGTTTTCTCTCATTTCTAACCGTACTAAGAATATAAGATCTTCGTTTATTGTGTTTTAATTTCCTTGGGATATGAAAATTATTTTTATGTGTTATTTTTATAATACGGTTTATACTGGTGAATATATAAATTATTAATAGTATTTTTATGGTAAATCCCTAGACTGAAACATCCTCACATGACCATGTTAGGTGGGTTATATAATGTCAGAAATTACTCCTATATGGAAGAGTCGACCGACTATCATTGATGTTATAATGTATATAGGGGGATATTATACACTCAAATATTAGTTATCAAAAAAGGATAAATAATAATAAGAAATTTTTATAAAATAAAAAAACTGATAATAATATTGATATCATTGTAGAAAATTAGATGTATAAAACAATCCAATAATAATAAAATAATGTAATATTAGGATGACATTCAACTAAATTATTGGGTTTATATCAAATAGTGAATGTAAATTCATAATATATAAAATTAATTGAATACTTCCAAAAGTACTACATTTCGGTCTGATCTCTATCATCCAACCTGTCTCGCATGCCACACTCAGCTGAAGGGTTGCTTTCCCATGACTATGCCCGCATCCAGGAAATTTACACAACATCCAAATGATTTCTCAAATATGGTGTGAGTAAATATCAATATTCAATAACCAATAGTGTCATTCAAAATAAATACTAGGATTATATTTAGATATTATATTAATAAATATTAGTATTAACATATAAAACAAACAAATGAAATAAATAGAAACACTAACCCACAAGTACTTGAAAGATTGTCCGGGAAAGAAAAATTGGATTCAACATGACATGAGATAATATAGAGAATTTATTGAACCCATTAAGAAAATAAAAATGACCCTCCAAGGGTTTGACCCCCAAATAATCCTAGAAAAATAAGGCATATCCCACAATGAATTACTATAACTTTTGGAGGATCTCTTTCAGTAATAAATCACACCAGGTTGGGCCATCTCAGCATTACAAGGCATTCTGGTAGATCCATATAATAATTAAATATTATAATAAAAGAATTCTAAATGAATTTGATCATGTAAATAAATTAAAAAAATAATTTATCCAAATCAATGTTTGTGAAGCCATGTGATATATATTTAATCATAATCATTTTAATACATTTAAACATGATGTAATCCTTAGTGATCTCATTTATTATTCCATGTTCGTGAAATGTAAAAAATATTATTTATATTATCATTATTATGTGAATTTTGATATTCCATATTATAGCAATACCAGGTTATAAATTTAGGTAGTTTATCATATTCAATTGTATTCTCACCTCTTAGGTGGATTCATGTTCAGCCTGAGTGCCAATGGACCCAATAGAATCAATGGGGATGCCCAAAAACTGTGATTATCTTAAATGGAAAATTAATTAATTAGTGATTAAATTTTCACTCTATTCTTGTGTAATAATATCTAAATTACATACCATATGATATTAAAATATTCATTTTATACATTGTCTAGACCACCTACCTCAAAGTACATTTGATGCAGTAAACTATCAATGTTTGCGATTAATCATGGTTTCTATTCCCATCCCTTAAATCTCACTCTGTATATTATGAAGATACCACTATGTTATCAACATCAATTGATGGGACATCATGAAATATTTTAGAAGAAAAAATTATCAAGAGGAGTTGAAACATGTTAACAAAATGAAAAGGAACATGTACGATTTATAACATATTTTTAGAGGTTTATTTACCATGTAAATAATGGATTTGCATTAAAAAACTCTATATTTACTGGTCTTCTAAAAATTAATCCATTTTCAATAAAAACACATAAATAGTGAAAAAATTTTGTGTTAATTATTTTTTCACAACCATCAATTGGAAATTTCATTGAAAATGTATTTTTAGGAGGTTGGATCGCTTGTGATTTTTATGTCATTAATCCATAATTTATGTTGTAAATTATCTTTATAACCGTTATTTTTAAAATTTACAAAAATATAACAAAAAACTACACCAAATGAATTCATAATCTCAATCCATGTCTTTATAAGTTACAATTATACAAAAAATGTTTACTATAATTGAAAAGGATATATATGTATAAAATATAGGTTCTTGAAACCTCACCAAAATATAACTAATTACCCAGTGAGTTTCCAAAATAATCACATTATTGTATCATAAAAAAGTATTAACAATGTGTATATATATTATTACACCATACCCATGTTTCTTGTTATATATTCCTATGCTTCCTATACACTCATACTATATAAAAAGTCTTACAGTGGAGAATAATCCCTCTATATCCCAATATACAAAATCAATTATCCTAAAAATCAAATGTACATCAAAATAAATTTCAAAAAATTATACCACATGAGATGGGATAGGATAATATATCCAAACATAGGAAACACAGATAACATCATTAAAATCATTATAGTTCTATGGAATAGATAAATGGAACTTCACAAAATTAACTCTATCACTATATCGACAAGCAATGGGGACTGGGTTCCTAGATTACATTTTTTCTGAATACGGGGTTTTTCAATCTAGGCTACACATGAATGAGAACATGATGAAAAATTTCAATCTCTACTGGCTACCTCTTACATTCAGAATATGATTTCGCACATAATTCCATGGACAATAACCACATATTGATCTACTAGACCTACTCAGATGCATCAAAAATAAGACTTTGTCCCACCTTGCACTGACTGACAGGTCCTTAAAGAACAATGAGGTGAATGGCATAGACATTCATAAAAATAAATTTATTGATCCTTTCAAATAAATTCCTGATATGTTTTTTATTATTAAATCATGGGAACTACATGGTTCTCTATATAACCTATGATGTCCTTATTGGGGGCCCGTGATATATTCTCAAGAATTTAAATCATCGATTTATATTGAAAATTAGTATAAAGTTAATATGATATAGTATGAATAACCATTTTTTTCCAAAACCTTTTGAATAAACTTAAAAACAATTACATGAAGGTAGGATCTTGATTTTAAATGATACACCCCCCCAAAACCATACAAAAAACTATTTCCATCACATAATTACTACTAATATGATCAACATTTGTGGACACCCTAATATGACGGATTTAGGATGCCATCATAGTTCAATCCATGATCACACAAGATACACCATTATTTTTTGGTTTCACATGTATTCTTATCATGACGTATATAATTCCATCATCCTAGTTTCATTATGTAATGGGTATAGGAAATAACTATATACCAAGCCTCTTATACCTGATCTTCAACTGATGATAGGTTAAAAGCATTTTCATGAATCCTAATATCTTTTTATTCATAACAAGATAAAAAATTTCTTTTAATACAATGAATCATATTTGTGAGATATTTATGTAATAAAAATTTAAAATCATGAAACTCTCTATTAATGTCTACATACCATCACATATTGAAACTTACCCATAAATGAATATAGTACATTGATGTTTCTATTTGTCCATCCTAATAGTGGATCCACATCATATAAACCATCCCTCAAATATAATCCCTAAAAATATTATAGCTAATAAATCTCTAACTGGAAAAGAAGCATAAGAATAACATATTTCAAAGTTAGAGATACTAATCCCTGAGACACCTGATCATCTATATGCACATCTACAATTACTCTCATCAGTTGTCACTAATTTTTATAATCCCCAACATTGAGTATGTCTTTTTTTGATCTTAAGGAATATGTAATAATATTCCCCCTTTGTTATGTTTATACAATCATGAAATGGAATTCTTGATGATACTAAACCCAACTCCTTTGCCTAAATTTCATGTTTGGTAAAGAAAATGTTTATTTACAAATATCCATTTCCATGTACACCGTGATCCTCTCTATGAATAGATAGATCCAATGACAACATATGGAATGTACCATCTTAAATAACTCTATATCGCGAGTTGGATAAATTATTAAATGGTATCATTGTTATCTATAACCACAAGAAACTACATGAGCCTCCTACATAGAAACTACATTGAGTATTTCTCCATACGAATCACAATTAGAAACATACATCTTACACAACACAGTGATGATGAGGATCATTACTAAGGTAAACCTACACTTTATATTTAAGAAATAAGTATCACAAGGAACTAACCGAGAAAAAATCACCTTTTTCTGGGCCACCCTAACCATTGGTTCTTCTAGATGAAATAATTCCTTGATAAAGAAAATATAATATCCATATAGAAAATGAATACACCAAATATAAATGTAATTTTCAGGTTGTTTCTTAGATACCATTGTTGAAATCATATATGGGACAATATACAATTGAGTTTCAAAAATATAATGGAAATAGAGGTGAAATTTATCAATCACGAAACTGCATTTAGATATCCTAGTGTAAGGATGATTCTCTCTCAATGTACCCAAGAAGATTCAATTATGTTGGGAATGATAACATAATTTTTTAGTGTACCTGAATTTTTCATTGAAAAACATCAAAAAAATCATCAGGGAAATGATAAAGGATTAGAATCATCATATCCATGAATACCATTGTTTCAATCATTTACCTGAATCATAAAACCACTTATAATTCCATACCTGCAAGGGAAATTAGTTTTTAGGATGTCTGAATGTATCAGACACAAATAATACTACAATAAACACTTTTTGGTCTTAAATATTGTCCTAGAACATATCAGTTCATCTATTTAATCATTGATCTATAAAATATGTACTCTTTTGTAAATAATTTCATGTCTAGTCTCTGATAATCTATGCATATTAAAAATTTATATTCATCCAACACGATAGAATAGTTGAGATAACCCCAACTTGAATTACAAAAGTATATGAATCCCATTAAATCTTGATCATTTACAAATCATTCAATGCATGAATCACGATAAATCCCATTATAAACATTGGGTTGAAAATACATTAGTTTAAAATAATAAATCATGAAAACAATCTTATAATCATGTGGTTTGATAAAAAACACATCAAAAAATAAGTATAGAATATCATTTATTAAAAGATGATAATTAATTCGATAAAATTTCCCTTCATTTAGAATAATTTTTACTATCATTCCATTATAAAAATTAATATCAACTGAACTAGTCTTCCCTGACTAACCAGGAACTCCCACACACCAATGTGATCGTAAAGTAACCATTTTTCAAAAATATAGGTATAACTTCTCAAATGATAATCTATTTTTGCTTCATAATAGAAAATAAATTACACCAAAAGAATCAAATTTAATGAATTCATTTTTGTACATGTATCTCTTAATGGAAAATTTTATTGCCAATTTTTGGGGAACACATCATCTAACACATTCGACCATAAGACAAATCTCAATGTGGCATGTCAATTGTAAAAAAACCAAAAAACATTCAGAAAAAAACCATAAAATTCAATATATTATAAGATAAATATAAATTTTATTCTTTTAAATAAAAAATTATTGAAAGGGTTGTTGATAAAAATATCATACCTTTGAAATTAGATTGTGGGAAAAGAATAATTTTTGGATTAGAATGTGTAGAGTATAGATACATCACATATCATAAATTTTATCAAGTCTAAATCCATCATTTTATCTGTCTACATGGAATTTAAAATCCAATTATAGAGTACCACATTAAATACATGATCCTAAAAATCATGTGTAACTCCAGCTACATGTCTACTGAGGGGTCGTTGAGTCCCACATTTATTTGGTTTTATTTTCTTATCCCAAACCACTATTTTTATTTAGGGCTTCCCTATAGAACATCTAAAGATGACCAAACATTGTTCAAATGAGACACTCTAAAGATGGGAATGGAAAATTCCCACAAAAATAGATAAACATTCCATAGTAAAATAAATGTATCTATTCACAGTGTTGGGATAACAATATACTTCATATTATTCCCTTCCTGCTACTTCCCTAGAGGTAAATATAAAGACAGTGCTTACTAATGCTATACGAAGATCTCCTTTATAACCAAGTTAAACTAGTTCTAGCAATACATTTTACCCTCTCATATTTCATTCTATGATGAGTGTCCACTTCAACACATCTATGTATCTTTTAAACTGAAAGATGTGATCCTAAACCTAAATTTTTTAGAGAATCTCATCCTAACAATGTCTTGAGAAAACGACCACCTAATCTTCTAGTGATGGAGTGAAATGATGTTGGTCGGTAATAGATTTGTCAATTTAAACCCTTATCATTCCATCCATTGATAGATTCAGGAACTCATATTAATTATCATCCCTAAATATCATTTGATAGAAGTGACTAAATTGTTTTCCATAAATTCCTTAATTTATAAATACACATGTTTTTTGGCATCTCTAGGTAATCCCCTTGAGGATTGGCTGAACATCACTACATATAATAAAAAGGCTTCACCATTATCCATGCGTGTCTCTTGAGGTAATTTAATATAATCTAGAGAAACATAATAAAAACTAAACTACATGGGGTCTTTTTTCCCCAGGGACTGTTATTATATCTTGTGGTTGAGACTCTCACATCATCACTAACATTGAAGGTGTTATGTGAACTATTTCCATTTCAATGTATCCTATATCCCTTAGTAAAAAATCACAAAACTTTTAATCGAACCAATTATCTAGATCTATATGTTCTATCCACTCATATGCATTAAGATCATGCTCATTTCCTCTCTCATGATTTAAAATTTCCACAATATGATGAATAATTATTTCATAAAAAGTTTAATTTAAACAAAAAAATAGAATACAAAACAAATTAAACCCCGCCAAGTGAAAAACAACTAAACTCAACCTCAAGTATCATATATTCAAGGAATAAAATGTTAATTTGAATAAAATATAATATTATCTCATCAATTTTAATCAAATATATCAATAATTTCATGACACATTTTATGTAGGAAAATATCATAATTGTGTCTATATAATTATATGATCATGTATACATATATACCTATCTATTTATCGTGATGCATGAATATTAATCTCATGAAATACCATACCATGAGTAAAAATTTCATAGAACTGTAACATCACATAACATTTGTGTCACTAAAGGTGAAATAACATTAAAATATAACAAGAAACCATCATGACCAACAAACCGATCCTGGGGAACTCAAATTATTCCTTTAGCCATTAATTCATATTATGATGAGTGAGCTCATTATCACGTATCGTAAAATTATAATTTCCATTCACGGTTTTCTAAATAGTAATAAAAAGGAAAAGAAATATAATTTTTGATACCCTGATATGGAAATCCATCATGTTATTGAGGTGTGTGGGTTATGAGACCGTAATTGGGCCTCATATGCCCTAATGTATACAATGTTCTATTGGGGTTATAATGAATATTTTGAGGATACAAGACCCTCTTCATAAAATTTATCAACACCAATGAAAAATAATAACAGAGTATCATAATATAGTGAAACGAATGAAAATATTCACCTAAAAATCATATCATAAAAATGGAAAAGAAAATAATTATATAATAATATTATCATGTAATGTTTGGATACAGTGTACATAATTCACATATTGTATTTCATAGAATGAAAATAATATAATACTATATAAAATACAAAAAGGAATCCATATTCAACCCTATTTCCGAAAACTCTCGAATCTATAACTCATCCAACAAATAATAATCAATAACATGGACTATCCCATATTAATATATTCATGCATGAAATATTCTAGGGTACCAATCTATAACCTAGAAAATATTTTTAGAACAACTTAGTGGGATTCCACCAATGATATAAAAAACCAATCAATCCTATATATTTAATGATTTAAATAATTAAATATTTGGAATATTATATTATCAATTTAACACTGAACATGAATAAACACACTGACCCTTGAGGTCAACAATGACATTGAAGGCCAAAAAAAACTACTTTGATACAACACCAAAGGCATGTGAGCATATTTTAGAGCCATTCCAAATATATCCATAAACTTCCATGCGTATGTCCTGCCACTATTCCTTGGAATAATTGGGAATATCCATCTAATAATTAAATAAGATCTACGAAATGTCCTCTAGGAAATATATCATGTTTTTGTAGATCCAACTGAAAGTTAAAAATCATATAAGATGATAACTATATAAAATATAATGCATCTAGGAATATCCCTATATGAATTTTATTATATCCATATTAAACATATCATACTCATTACCATCAATGTTATACACCAATTATATCATCACTAGCATATTAATAAATTGGAACATCAAATTAAAACGAGCTTTTTTATTTATTATTTAATTTCCGTTAATGTAGAAAAATAAATTTCTTGTCTGTTCATTTTTCATGAAAAATTTCATAAATCATGTTACTCTAATAAAATTTTATCACGAAATAAAGTTCATCACATTTGTGGGTAGGCTCACCAATCATCTGTATTCAACAATGGTAAAAATTGTAGTGGAACTGATGGGATCTATTGCGAGTCAAATAATTGTTATTATCATAAATAGTGATATACCCAATTATATAGGTCAGACACATAATGTTTTTATGTGAATGTAGTTATTTCAAATAATGGATGGTATTACTAAGGATTTAGGTTTTTTATATTGAACACCATCCTTGAATGAGATTACATTTCTCGTATTCTCAACTTTCATGGTACAACAGGGTTCTCCTCTCATCCATTCTATATTAGTATTTTCATTACAAATATCTAATTGATCTACCATCTATGTTAGATTGAAAACATCACCTAATTTAAAATGGTCTGAAAATAAAGAGGGTAGGTTATGTGTTATCAAAAATCATGAAATTTTATCTAGGAATTAAAAAACCATTCGTAATTCTTATATATCGTGTCAAAAGTATATCTAAATTATTAATGAAGTTTTTTAAAATTTCAACCAAAATGTTTTTTGACTAGAACAAAAAATTCATAATCCTAATTTAATGATGTAAATAACTTTTCTAGGGTAAATTATTATTTTAAATCATAACCTATAAAATAATAGCATAAATATGATTTTATGGCATCTGTTCAATAAAAAATGGTTTTAAAAAGATGAAGATACATATAGTAAGAAAATATTTGATCATAATGTTTAGTATCCATGAATAAAAATACCCAAAATCAATATAGTTCTAGCATGGATCATAATATAATGTAATTAATATTTATTTTTAATATCTGATATTTTCATATGAAATGTATGATTTACTATATAAAACATTATTGATATCATCATACCATTATTAATCCATTGGAAATACATATCATAATCATTATATCCTTTCATTATAGTAAAACAAATGAATATTGAATGGTTTTCAAAAATATATCATCATAATTTAATTTCACGTATCACTGAAATATGATTTATAGAATCATTCTTAAATCATAACAATTTTATGTAATTGAGACAATGACATAGGATCATGTCATAATACCATTTTAATAATTAAATTTTAAAATTATCAAAAATTAATTATATAAATGAAAAAATATATTGAAAATAAATATAATCTCATTAAATATACGTATTATATATTTTTTTTATTTCTAACAAAATTTAAAATTTAAAAATTTCATAAAAATTTTAATCATTTATTATTCAATGTAATGATAGAAAATTATAATGAAATATTCAATCAAAATCATATTCATTACAATGAGAAAATATTATAATGATTTAGAGGTCAAAATTATTTATTTCACACATTTTAAAAAAATTCATTAATAACCCCTTATATATACATTGTATAAATTCCCATTAAAAACAATTGATAGAAAATTCAAATATGGTTGAAATATTTTCAATTAAATATTTCTATTTATTCATGAATAATATTATGTTTTCAATGAACATGGACATGTAAAAATGATTAATGATAAGAGTAGAAATAAGGAAAATTTACTTCAAATACATTTTACCCATAATTCTATGTTTTAAATATATATTACATATACCATTTAACCCAAAAAAAATTACTAAAATATGAGATGTAATATATGTGATTCAATGGGAAACATCCATAGAATTTTTATTAATTACTTTTACCATAGACACCACAAAAAAGAAATGGTAATGTATCCTAAACCCTTATCTGGTGTATTTCATTTTCATATTCACATTTAGATATCATTTTTAATAATTATCTATTTAATATAAATATAATATTGTAAAATAATGATAAATAATGAATAATTAATCATTCCTTTATAAATTTTAATTATCCTTTTATGTAAAATTTCATCGTTAAAATTGTCATTCAAGTGATAATTTGTAAGGTTTCAATAGATGTTTTAGTTTGGTGGACTATGTATCGAATCCATATAATGTATATAATTATAAAAAAATATTTATCATGACACAAATATCATATATATTCATTATATACTCTTTAATAAAATTCATATAATGTGGTGATATAAAATTAATTACATCACCTCATATAGGTGGTAGGCTACACATATTCACTAGTGATGTTTTCCAATTTAAATGGGAAGGGGTAAATAATGGTAAATAATATTTTAACTATATTTAATAATAATAATATCATAAATATTATTTATATTAATTAAAAATATCATGAAAAAATTCATATACCGAGCGGATGAAAATTGAATCATATCGCTTAATGGGGGTGGTATTCGTCATTTAAATATGATAGATACTACAATATTCTAATGTATGGGATGAAGGGTATATAATTTTGTACCATAATAATTATAAAACCGTTGTATATTGATTTTATTAGGTACATTTCTTTTTGGATAAATTCAATATATTTAGATAATTTAGAATGAAAAAACATTGAATGTCTATCATAAGATGATTGCATCTTCATTAATAGAAAAATGTTATCATAAATCTTAATTATTTAAAGGATACTGTAGAGGTATGAAAATAATCAATAAAATGTAGATAATAATGTTTCTGGGGTCATAATGGCCATGCTTCAGTACCAAATATTTTTGATGATGGGAGGAGAAGTGGTTCCCATTTTTATGTTAGGGTATGAACATAAATGGGACTGACAAATATTTTTAAATAATAGAGATTATAATTATTTTCAAATAAATAAAGGATTCATAGGAAATATAGTTATTTATATTAACAGGTTTAAAAATTCTAACCCATTAATATATTTGCATGATTATGATCCAGTTTTACCTATATATCATAGTTTAAAACGTAATATTCTAATTTTAATCCTAAATGTGTTAACACATTTTTTTAATATTAATATTCATTATGGGAAAAACAAATTTTATACATATTTTGATATATTAAATATTATAATTAAAAAATGAATATATATAAAAAATCAGTTCATATATGCGGATGAAATTAAATTTAAAATAGTTTCATAATATGTAATAGAAAATATTTTTAGGAAAAAAACATTTTATTCTTAAAAATGAATTTATAATTATTCCTTACACATTAAAAATAATATGATTAATGTTAAAATTTATTTTTGAATATAAAATATACATATTTTAATAACATGTTACTAAAAATGTATTCATTTAATTTAAATTTATAATATTAGTGGGGGTATATAAAAAATTCAAAAAAATAAAACATTATTACATTCCAATGGATTTATTTTTATTTTGAAACATTATAATACCAATGAATTCATTTAAAAAAATAGTAAATAATAATGTTTAATAACAATTTTAGTCATATTTATACCCTCAAATAAACCACCATGGAAATAAATATAAAATTAAAAAAAATTCAGTAGTATAGGTGGGATCGTTTAAACTAAGTGTGGTATGGAAAAAAATCAAAGAAATAAAAATTATTTAATTTTTAAAATATTAAAAAACATCTCATGTTTCATTATAATACTCTTATATGATTATCTCTCTCAAAATTGATCCATTCACTTTCAAAAAATTATGTATACTTCTACCTCACCACATCGTCTGCTTCCCATGTAGCTTCCAAAAATTTATGTTTTGTCACAAAGATTTGACTAGCTTATTTATGTTTCCACCAAAACAATTATTTTATAGATCTATAAACTCCACTAGTTATTACTCTTAATAGATATCATAACTCAATGGTATATCATTTGAGTTTATTATATGTAAAATATCTTGTATGTATATTATAAAGAGAGATACACGAAATAAATCATGACCCTCAGAGAGATTCAGAGGAAGATACAAGTAAAATGAAAACATTTTAATATGACAATTATTATATAATGGAACAAAATATCTATGTCTCATAATTACATTAATTCTAAATATTATATATTTTTGAGATTTTTATTTTCATTGGAGTTGGTTTTTTCCACAATTGAATTGTTGTTCTATATAGTTTGAATAACATTTATATGTACACTATCTAATCATGATTTGATACTAAATAAACCTAAAATTATATTCTATTTTTATCTCTATATTATGTGTTAGTATATTTTCTCAAAATTCATCCCCACACATTAGAGATATGTGATTCATTCCAAAGTGTTCATCAGGATGAACCATGTTAATTCTTTAGTATGATATTGTTTTTTGAAATCATGACAATTTTTAGGTGTTGTTTACAAAAAACTTTCAAATAAATTCTATATTATACAAATATATATTTTTGGTTTTGGATGATCCTATTATTGGGAATATATCTCTAAGTATAACAATTATTTATATAGTTAAAATTTTTATTGAAGTCAAAATAAATACTTTTACAAAAAATTTAACTAATCCTCAGATCACGAGCAGATTAAATATAATGTGATACCTCATTCAACCATACTGCATAATTAATGTATATCATATAATCCTTATAAATACGTAAATAATATTTAATTTTCATGAAATTTAAAAACATTATATGGAGATATAATATAAACTGAATAGCATAATTTCATTTATATTTCATGGTTGGTCATTGATAAAATCCATGTTGTCATTTTCCTATTTCATTTAAGGTATTGGTAATGATCATAAATTTCAATTATAATATCATTTCTTACCCATAATATTTTGATATCACAGTCACATATATACAAAATTCACAATATCTCCCATAATTTATCCCACAATAAATTATACATATGTCTTAATACATGTTATGTATTTGATGAATAATAAATTTCGAGATATATTTTTTATCTTGTATCAATATAGTATTTTTTAACAATATTTTCTCCAATTATTTTTAATAATCTTATCATTCCATAAATATAATTGTTCTAACTAGAAATATTTTTCATCTTATTTTTAAGCTCAACACATTCCTTCTGGGCCACATTATGCATCACATAGATAAATTGTTTAAAAATTGTCTCTGAAAGATAATAAACCAACCATTCATAATAATTTCGTGGTATATTAATTGAAAATAAATTAATATTGTATATTTTTTAATGATCATAATAGATAATAAAACATGATCACTTCACCTAAAAAATATTGTTCCTTTGTTTTCATTCAGAGGGTGGTAATTGAGTGAGCACCCATCATCATTACTGAACTCCTACCATCTTCATTGGTTTATATTTTACTCTTTATGGTTTAATATATACTTAGTGATATTATAATTAGATGATCGATCCTACTGTTAACCATAATAAAAATTCCTATATATTATCAATAAATAAATTACAAATTCCAACTCCAGATCATGACTTAGGTAATTATTAAGATGGATTTTATATTGTTGTGAGGAATAATATATCAAATTAAAAATAATCGTGCTGTAAAATAAAATTGAATGCATGGATTCATCAAGGTAGATAATAATGTTTTCCAATATAGGGCAGTCTGTGAAAATGGGAAATAAATAACCATCTAATCAAAAAATTGAAATTTTCACCCATTTATATATCCAATAAAATTTAAATACCTTTTTATTGAGAATGGTTATTAAATTTATTATCATTTATTGATTGATCACAAATCATTATAAGTATCCAACCAACCTTATAAAACTATGTATCTAAATCACCATGTATTTTTTGGGCAATTTTTCAGTTACTATTCTTTTTGAAAGATCCATCAACAATAACTAGCTTTAGATTAGATAATGAAAATTTCTATTGTTGTAATTCAATGATTTTTTAATTTGGAATACATCTGACCCTTCATCATGATATTCAATATAATCCTCATAAAATATCTATGATCATGCATTGTGTTGAAATATATGAACACATCATCAACAATGAAAATTGATATTGATTGAGGTAATTTTTAATGTATATATAAAATAAATCCATGATGATAAAAAGGGATTCATTAAGTCAAAATAAAATTAGAATAAATTCATAATGACCCTAACCCAAATTAAATGATGAATTAGGTATATCATTATTCATAAAGCATAAATTCTGATATCATAAATTAATTTCAATCATTGAAATATTTTTATTTCAAAATATTCTCCTATGAATTCATCCAAATTATGTAAAGGGTATTTGTTAATTATACTGATCATGTTATTTATGTCGTAATCAATTATAAAATGCATTGACCCATCATTATCCATAACAAAAAGGATATGTCAGATCGGTTGTGATGAACTATGGATAAATACTTACATATCATGATTCCCATACAATGATTTATTTAATTCCCAAAAGTAAATAAATGAAATTCAATATTGATTCACTAAAAATTGTGTAGGTAATGGTGGGAGTCATATTGAAAAATCATATTCACAACATAAGGGAGGACTGGGGATGTATTTTGGAAATAAAATTGGGTAATCTCAAATAAAAATCATATATTCCATGTTGAGTTCCACTATAACCACTTGAAAAATATCTATCTTAACTTAGTAGGACACATATATTTTAGTTAATTTTTAGTTTGTTTTTTAATTCATATAAAAAGATAAATAAATTAATTTTTCGAATCTGTATATCCAATTTGACTTAACTTCTTAAAAAATTAGTATAATTTCTATATAAAATGAAGAAACATACAAACAAAATATATTCAAATACCATAATAGGGAGAATTATGTGATTTGTAGGAATCACATTCCCAAAAACATCTTTCGCAGATGAGTTTTAGACTAGAGTTGTAATCAACCAGAAAATATGATATTACACCACATAATAAATATATACCAATCTAATATCTGAATTGATGCACTTATAAAATTATTTTGATATGAATTTTTTGGTTGATCTAAAACAAATTATTCTATTTTAGATTATTTAGTATATTGTCTGTGTCCATTTCACTACTTACATATAATAACTCACTGTGGAAGTTTTGATCTCATGTGCTCTCCCTTTTCCTCATGGATTAGAGTCTGATGAGACAGATTCTCTTCACTAACCTTCGGTTTGATGAAATGTTTGGAATGAAATACATAATCCATTTAATTATTGGATTACCATTTATATGGAATATTTGGATGGTATTTCAATCCATCATTGACGGATATTTTCAAATTAATTTTACAATATTTTTCGTTATGGATTTATTTTACAAAAATAAAAAATTCATAGGACTGCATTGGAAAATTTCCAATCTTCTACTTCAAAAAAATAAATCATCAAAAAGATTAATTTTATATACATTATATATTTTACTATTATAGTTTCCCCAAAATTCATTTTTTTTCTTTCTTCCTCAAAACCACAAATAATAATGGTCTCTAATATCTATTTATTTAATTAGAAAACATCATATGATATCTTTATATCTATTAGTGTATGTTATATATACAGTTTTATTTTGATATATTTTCTCAAACATCTAATGAATCTATAAAATATTCATTCATTATCAAATATAAAAAAAGAATTTTACATATAATGTCTAGTGAAATTAAACTCACTGGTATTAATATAGTCATTAACCATATTCTATAGTTCTATACATTCCCATCTCATTTTACTTTTTTTGAGTTCGGGGAACATACATATATGTAAAATAATTTATCAAAAACTACCCTTGTAATTGATTCAATTTGATCTTCCTATGTTGAATTCCATATACGGGTCTATCATTGGCCAAAATCAACATCCAAATAATTAACATCGAACAAAATAATCTCATTTTAAAACAATTACAATATAAATAATGTTTTTTTACAAATTATTGGTCTATTTATTTAAAATAAGTTTATTAGATGTTCGGAAAAGTGAAGGATACAATTTCCACATAAATGAATCAGAAGATAGTTTTTTCATTCATTATCCATTTTGAGGTTAAACAAGACTCATGTTATTATAAATTTCGTAAAGGATATTGGTGATCGTATCAATTGGAATTTACTTCCTTTTGTCACAATATAATTGTGTTTTTAATGAGGATGTTTATTTCATATTCCACCACATTATTGACATGACTCGTCCTATTCATATCCATTTTCTAAAGCCCAAAATTATAATGATAATTTAAAACATAAAAAATCATATTAAGTAGTCATATGTATTTCAAAATAATTTTTATTATGTCCTTATTTTTATTAAATTATTACAAACCATTACACATTATCATTATCTAATACTAATATTTTCTTTTATCTAATTCCATATATAATATCACCTTTTTAATTTTACTGTTTTTAAATAGATTTTGATATAACTGAGGAATATATAATTATTGTTTCTCTATAGGTTTATTATCTATAACACACTCATTGTGGATCAATAATGATATTTTTAATAAAAAATAAACCATATTAATTATTATAACATATAGGTGCATCTTTTCCCTAACCATGTACATATTATTATACCCAATATGATATATCATATCTAGGATAATATGAAATATCTAATTTACTAAAAAAATCAATATGTTATCATATACATATATTTATACAATGTTTTTAGCTTGTGTTATTTATTTAAAATTTCTATAAATAACTAATATTTTTATCAAATTCCAATTAATGAAACCTAATAATTTTTGAGATAAATATAACATAATTCATGATAAAATTTTAATAAATCTAATAAAATATACAAGCCATATAACGGAAAATGTATGGAATCATTGGGGACTACATACATTATCATCTTATATCATGAAATATATTCAACATTTACCCAAATGATCTGATCACATGTTAATATTTATAGTCATACATGTCATATATAAATTCTTCATAATTGTAGATGCCAAAAAAGTCCGTAACTCCCAGAGGAAGTTTCGAAATGACCCAGTGAAGTCATATTCGAAATCAGTGGCCCGGTCCGGAGGTCCGGGATGTGGTGTGCGAAATAAAGGAGGACTTGAGTGAAATAATGTTGTGTGCATGAAGCATCACCAGGATTCGCGTAATCGAGGCGGTGGTGCACGCAATTTTGTGTGCCCCATTTCTGCGAGGTGAAGATTTGGGCGCCGACGGTTCTCGGCGCGGAAGATTTTGTGCGCCGCCTGGATTCTGTGCCGGCCAATGCCTATAAATAGAAGGCGACCCCAAATGGTTTGGGGTTGCGGAATTTAGAATGGCTCCTGTGCACGCAATTCAGACTCCCCCACGCGCAAGATGACTTCCCGGTAATTCCTCTTTTCACGGAACCTTGCCCGGGGGTTCGCCTTTGCGCGCAACTCCACTGGCTTAAGTGAATTCGCCCACTCCTCTGGGTTCTTCCCTTGCACACAATCCTTGCTCCGTGTGCGCAATCCCCTTATGTGCATGCAATACTCATCTTTTCACGCAATCACCTATCTATGCAATCCTCTTGTCCAATTGCCGCCATCTCGGTATTTTGCATGCAGTCCTTCTCTTTGCGCGCAATGCCCATGACCCTTTACATTGACGCCCCTTGGATGCATCTCTGCGCTGTCACCTGATGTCTTCCCTGCCGGGATGCGCTCCATGTGTTGTTTTCCCGTACGGCCTTCCAGGCTCGTACGAAGTAACCTCAAGGTCCCTTAGGCGGTGTTTCCCATTTCATTGCTTTGCCTTATGCATCTCCTCATAGGCACGCTAACAGCTATTTCATCTTCGAATTGCCACGCTAACATGGACCCCTCAATGGTTCTCCCTATGGCTCTCCTTCACTACGGCCTTGCCGATGCCTTCCCTCCCACAAGGGGTATAGGGAATTGGGCATGTTAGCCCTAGGGGTGTGGAGAGAACCCACCTCATCCAAGCTGTAGGACGTTAAACTGCTAAGCACCTCGTCATTAACACATAATGTTAAACTGTGGTCCACCCCGTGCCTCGTACACAGGGTCCCCCTGGCTCGGACATTATTTACGCCCACTCGTCTCCACGAAAATGGATTCATCCTCACATGGAATGAGATATTCCTTGTTGGAGTGGCGTATGTCTGAGGGGGAAGGGCTACCTCAGCGCGTAAGCCCCTTGCCTCTCTTACGGAAGGTTGCACCCATGCACCTCCGTAATCCCCCCCTGCCAAGGGTAGTGGAGTCCCTTTCACACTGCGCTTTGTCACACCACGGGCCTCCAACCTGGAGTAAGCCCAGACACCCAGGGCCACTAACCACGTATAAGCCCATATTTCCTCTTTGGGCCGCTCAACACGTAAGCCCCTTTCCGCTTCTCACAAACGCACCCTTTACGATGTGATCGTTTGGTCCCTTTTATCTCTTGTTTCTCTCACCGAGCATTACTCAAGTGGGCTTAGAGTTCGCATCGACCATGAAATCCTCCTATGGGCCATCTCAGAGTGTAATCCCCATCCCAGCGAACTATGTGGACTTTGATCCATGCTAACACATGGTACGTAGGAAGCCTCCATGAGGTTCAAGCCCACCACTCAGTCATTCCGACTTCTTCACATCGGTTCGCCAACCCACTAGGTCACCTCAGAGCGTAATCCCCAAAGCCCTTGTCCTGCATGATGATAAACTATATGATCTCATCCCGCATGACAATAAACTGTATCACATCCTGCATGATGTTAAACTATATGCCCTGAATTATGTGGACTTTGATCCGTGCTAACGCATGGTTCGTAGAAAGCCTCCACGAGGTTCAAGCCCATCGCTTAGTTGTTCTGATCCCTTCGTGTCGGTTCACTAGCACCATTATGGGCCGCCTTAGAGCGTGATCCCCATGCCTCTCACCCACGTCTCATCTTGACTTCCCCTTGAGCCCACATGCCTTTGGAAGCTCATTCCCTTGCCCGGAGATCTTACTTCCTCCAGGCTCCAATCCATGCGTTCATTCTCACGGGTCGCCACTTCAGGTGTCCCACCGTATCACTGATCTACGCGGACATTCATTCCCTTCCATGGGGATACATAGGAAGCCTCAATGAGGTTCAAGCCCGTCACTCCATCACCCATCCTAATCCTTACCCTAGTCGCCACATCCCGGTGAGATCATGCCACCCCATTCCACTCCATGGTATCCGGGAAGTAGCCCACAAGCTGGCCCTATCATCGGTGTTCCCCCTAGGGGGTCCTTCAGTCTGATACATCTCCGAAAGACATTAAACTCGTGGCATACCCCGTGTTAAACATGGGAAGCTGAGGAAATCCTCAGATGGTACACAACCACCGCGTTCGATGTGGGATGCCTCGAGCTTCCACGCCCTCGAGAAGCCCTATGATAAGGGACAAAAGATAGAAATGCTAATCCCCAACGTCAAGACATGCCAATGACACCCCAACGTGACCATTCTCCTCACAAAAGGTCGCTGCCCCGACAAGACCCCTTGGAGCGTCTCAACAGAAGTAGCGTAATTTACTAACGTCCATGCAGATACGGTGTCGTGAACGAGCTTCATGAACCCTTCTTAAATCTATGAGGGAGACCTGGACTAGGTGATGAACTCCGAGGAGGAATCCACGAAAGAAAGAACCGACATCCCATCATCCCGGTTTCGATCAAGGAGAAGACGTCCCTGGAAAGGGAACAGATGCCGCCTGCCTTTGGAAATCGTGAATGCGGGGCAACAGGCCGCACGTCCTCCCATGCATGATGGACACGCGCGCGCCCCAGTGTAAACGCGTCGGAAACAAAAAATGGTGAACCCGACGTGAATCTCTTCTCGACAATACAGAGACGGGTAACGTTCGGGGTGTCAGAAGATTAGCATGTCACCAGGTCCAGGCACCTAGCATCGGGGCGTGAAACCCGCCAGGTGTTGAGGCAGTCAGGATGTTGAGAACTCCATTCAACGACCTCATCTTCATGGATCCCTCTCACCGACCATGGAAGACGGAATGATGATGGTCTATTGGTTTTCGATTTCATTTCCTGATAGTATTAATGGGTTTATCTCCCTACTTCCAAGAATCAGATTACTGCATCCGCAGCTCGATCGCCACATGCCCACCAGCGCAGGGGTAGGGGCAGTACCGACACGGCCACCCCACGCGGTCCCGCCTTTTCCACAGTTTCTCCAACTCCGACCGCCGTAGCTACCGGGTGGTCACGCCCCCTCTCCCAGTCAGAAATCATCCAAAAAAGGGTGACCAATGTCTTGGTTCGTAGGTACGATGAGGAGGGGATCATCCCCACTCAGGGCATGGACTGTTTGGATCAAGAGGCCACTGCTCCTCACCATCATTGTTGCCCCCGAGGGCCACGCAGGGAGACGCCTCTCCCCACTCTGACATTCAACCGCTTCAGAATCCTATCCCCGGAGTGCCTTAACATATCCCTCCCCTACGCCAATGCGGTGGGGGATGTCCGGGTCCGCCTGATCGGAGACCTGTCCCAGGGGTTCACAGCAAGGGCCCCCTGCTAGGCTGCGTCGACGCCGCCGCCCGACTCCCCTAGCTGAGGAGAAGGCAATCTTCGTGCCCGCACAACCGGCTCCAACCCATCTGACCCAATGCCAGTGTCGGGTGAGAGCAGAAGAGAATGCTCATTCTGGGGCACCAATGTTAGTAACCACTGTGGCCCGAGCCACTGCTGACTCCTGTTACCAGACCCCCGCACACGTTGAGCAGGGGAAGTCAAAAGCCCGACTTGGATCAAGGCCCCGACTGCCCTGAAGGCAGTTTGGGTTGACTCTCTAGGTCATGGACACATGTAATGGCCACCACGGACCACTCCGCGGTAGTAACAGCCACCATGAAGGCTCATTCCGTGCCACTGATCTGGAAATCCGAAGGCTTCTTCACGACAGCTACACTCCAGGTATGACTCTTTCCAGCACCCACTGCACTGGGTATGAGATCACTCCCCCTACCCCTGGCCGCGAGTATGGAGCCGTTGCGTATCTGGCTACTCACCCTCATGGAGGTCCTCCTCATATCCCTTTCGACATCTATCCCGGTGCTTCTCACACCCCATCCTTCATTCCTCTCTGCCCCTACACTATTGCGGCCATGGGACTCCTTGACGGAAATCATCCTTCCCCTGAGGAGCCACATAGGGGAATGAAGGCGGGGCGTCAGCACCGTAAGAGTAATTTCAGGGGAGTTAGGATGGAAATTAGACCAGTCTGTTTCTCGGACTCTGAGGTGGATTATGAATCGGCGATGGAACCCCCCCACCCCCAACCCTTTGCGTCGAGGGCAGGGATAGGGACGCGGCGCATCAGTCTCGTACTTCCCGAATGCTAGATCTGTATGATTCCTTCCTCTATCCTAAGGTGTATCCAGGAGGATGAGGACATGGCGTGCCCCCAGGGGTCAAACCCGCTGTTACCACTGGCCTCCCCGGAAGCACCTTCCACCTCAGTCAGGGTGGGTGGGGAACTTTTCTGGGGACCGACAGAAGAGTCGCAACATGACACACCCTCAGAGAGCACTGATACTATGACAGAAGGCCTATTTTCCAGCCCATCCTCTCGTGATGTCGTAGCCAGGGCATTGAAACCCTTGGAGGACGATTCGGGGATCAGCGGCCAATCGTTTTGTTCGCCGTACTCCCCGCCGGCCAGCCCACCGGCCCGGTGGCCTTCCACGGTGCCGTTGCCAGCTCCACGGCTATTCTAGGTTGATGAGAAGGGGCAGCAAGGGCCGGATCCCGAACCAGAGTCGTGGAGCTTCTAGACCGTCCTCACAGCGGGCCACATCCCCGAGAAGTTTTGGCCAGTTGTAGGATCAGATATTGATATGCCAGAGTTGCTCACCCCGGGAGGGTTTGAATGTTTCTGCCAAAATCTTCGGGTGACTCACTCTCGTCTTCGCCATCAGCTATCACCTTATCCTGGGATTCAAGCACATCTCGGGGATATCGGTGACAAGTGTCGTCGGGTCGACCTGGTTGCGCTCCCCGCAGTTCGGCACCCCGAGTCACTTGGCCACTATAAGTCCCTCCAGCAACAATGCGTCCAAATATTTCAAGTACTCTTCAAGGTTATCGAGGAATCCAACCCCCATGCGTACGTCCGCAGATGGGGGAGTACGGTACCCTTATTTTCTGTGCGATCTGGCGACAGCCCAGTTCACTGGGCGGCCCTGAGGGAATGTCTCCAAGGGCAGTGGTGGTCAACATGGCAGACCTTTCAGATGAGGGAAATGGTGTGGAGCTCCTCAATTGGGACATTATCCCAGAGGAGAAGCCACTACTGGACCCATCTTGGAGGATTACTCACCAAGAGAAGAACCTCCTAGGTCTCCCTGTACCAACTGAGGCACTAACACTAAGCTGAATCATCAGAAAAGGTAAAGAGCATGTCGGGTTTTTCAAGCTTACTGACCCATCTTCCTCGGTACAGAAGGCAGAGGAAGACCCCGAGAAGGCCACACTACACCAACAGCTTGCTGAGCAAAAGTGGCTGGTTGATGAGCTCTTGGATGAACACATTACAGAGCGGAGGCCTGACTATGGTAACCATAGGCCAGGACAGTAGGGGCAAGAGCACCTACCCCTTGACGAGATTCCCCCGGGAAACCGCGACCATGTTGTGTTCACCTACAGGGGAGAGGCCGGAGCTCATGTCAAGAGGGTGCGATATGTTTCGCCGAACCCTCCTAAGCGGCGGGATCACCTGGGGGACCCTTCTCGGTTTCCTCCCGCTGCCCTGAGTGTCACTACTCCAACCACCCCGCGAGCTGGTGAGCTTGACTACCGGATTGAAGAGACTGAAAATTCACTTGTGGTTTGAGATCCCCGTCAGGACCGGAATCCGCATCTAGATGATCTAATGGAGGCGCTCATCGCCTTCTTAGAAGCTGTGGAAACTCGGCAGGTGGCAATCCCACTGGACGGAAAGCCATACCCAGCATGGGTGGATGATATGCCGGCCCCGCCGGGATTTTGGAACCAACTTTCTCCCCCTTTAACGGGAATGGGACCAGCCAGAACACCTGGCCTAGATCAACTCGAGGTTTGGGCTTATGTTAGGGAATCTGGCACAGTAGGAGGCCGCCAAGCTCTATTGCTTCGTTCAGACGTTGGAAAGACCATCATTTGTCTGGTACAGCCAGCTCCCTGTCGGATTTGTGACTAGCTGGGAGGACCTTCACAAGAAATTCCTCTACCAGTTAAGTTCCACAACCTGGAAGATGAACATCGTATACCTCTTCAAGTTCAAAAAAAGGTCTGATGAGCGAGTCATGGACTTCGTCGCCCGGTGGAAGGGGCTCACATACTCCCATGACATTCCACTAACTCCTGAGAAATTTTTGACAATGTGTGTAGGGAATGTCAAGGTAGAGTTGGTTCTTTCTCTGATCACTCTAATTACCCCCAAAGGGTTCTGTGACTTCTCAGACAAGGATCAGTGCCTCGAAAGAAGCCATGAAACATGCCAGTCAGGGACGCCCACTCCCTCCTGTAATCCATGCAATGAGAGCTTCCAGAGCCGAGCCCGCAGTTGTGGCCCTGATAGAGGCCCCCAGACAGCTAGAGTTGCTACCGGTAAGGCCAGCTCAGCAGCCCCATTGGGGTCCACCCCCACGGGCACAGCCTCTGGCCCAGCAGCGACCACCTCAAAATCTGCAGGTGCCTCCGCGTAACGCACCGCCACCACCAAGGAGAGATAATTAGGCTCCGCCTCCTTGACATGCTTTTCCGGCCGCTGGTCATGATCAGCCTCCAAGATGCCCCTTTCTAGATAGAAGGAATCAGACTTACTCGTTTGACGAGGCCCAGGTCCCCAGTTATTTCTGTAGCACCTTGGAGTAGAGAATTGTGTGGCTGCCTGAGTACCGGAAGACAGAAGAGGCGCGTCTCACTGTTCACCATAACTACTTACCTTATCACCGGACCCTGAGGAACACCATCCAGTGATGCTATGTATTCAAGTATTGGCTCCAATACCTGATTGAAAACTACATAGTCAGTTTGGGCCCAACCCCGATGCAAGTGGCGGTTGTCTTAGTGAGATAAGATGGCAGTAGTGGCAACGAGTATGAGTGGCAGCAGGTTTCCGACCATGGGCCCCGTAAGTATAACAACTGGATGGCCTGCAAGACAGTCGCTCGTGCCCATGGAATCAAGAGTGCCTTCCTGAATCAGCCAGAGATCTCAGAATCTACGAGTGCCACTTCGGCATCGTCATCCCAGCCTACCTCGAACAGTATGCGGCGGTGCAAGAAGAAAGAACGTGCCCTGCCAATGCCTTCATCATCCCACATGCTTGGATATTTTATGCCCCTAGATAAGGGGATCCCTCCGAGACTCCATCCGGTAGTGGATGACTCCTCGAGTGAAAGCCCGAGGTATGATTCGGTTAACACCATAGTGTTGGTAAAACCCTTTTTGACTCCCGACGATGAGGAACTCGAGGTGGACCTCCCCAATATCCCCAACTGTCTCCAACGTCGGTGGAGTTGTGGCTACATGAATCGTCGGGCCATGACTGTCATCACCTCTAGTCAGGCCGTGCACGCTGCTAAATTCAGGAAGCAGGCCGGACACAGATCTTAGCACACGCGGCCCCTTAATCTGGTGTCGATGGGTTCGCCTTTACCACTGTTTGTGTTACTGGATCAGGTAGAACCGCATCGGCCATGCTGTGACCATCTCTGCCCTGCCACAGGCCGACCACAACCATCTAGTCCTAATTCGGGACTGCACCCTTCCGACCCTAATCCGGCAGCCACTTCCTTGGCGTTGACTAGTGAACAGTGAGACATGCCTATTACCAGTCAGTCCCAGGTCCCGCCAACAGGGCCCGTGATGCCTCAAATCGCAGAGCGGCCTCCTGTAAGCAGAAGACCGCGTTTTTCTTGAATTTATGCTGTTCTGAAGCACCTGGACAAGAATTCTGGTAGGTCTTTCCATCCTTGAGTCTCTTTGTCTGTCATCTGAAATTCGTGAGGCCCTCGCCGAGGCTCTAAGGGCCCCCCTCCAGTTTGAGACGGAGGTGGCAGCCGCATAAGCCTTCCACACTGAGGCGATTGAGGATGCCTAATGTTAGGAAGTTATCTCGTCTTCTGGTGAAGATGAAGACCTTCTCATACAGGGGCACATTCACCCATTGTACATCACAGGTCAGTTCAATGGCATGGAACTCTGCTGTTGTCTTGTTGACACGGGTTCCAGGATTAAGCTAATCCCAACATGGATGCTGTGGAAATTGGGGTTGTCTGAGGATAATTTAACCCCATCCAACATCATTATCCAGGGATATGGAACGACCGAGAAAACTCCACTCGGCAAGATTTGCTTGAAGACCATGTTTGGCGGCCTAATTGCCAATACCGAATTCATGGTTGTCTCTCAGGACATCGCCTACAACGCGTTGATGGGCAGGCCATGGCTCCACCTTCACGCATCGCTCCCCTCACCATATCACCAGTGCCTCAAATACTCCTTTAAGGGTCGAGTGGGCGTGCTCTAAGGAGTTGCGTCTACATTTGCCTATTGAGAAGCCTGTTATCTGGACACTGACTATTACAAGAGCAAGGACAAGATGATCCTGGCAGGTGAGGTTGAGCCTGCAACTGTCATGAGTGATCCTTGGACTGGTTTGGACGATGCATATTTCATCCCAATCCATCAGTTGGAGGCCACGAACCCTAACATGGGGCAATGCTTTGTTGTTTCATGTACCAGAGGAATGAATATTTTCGGGTCAATGAGACTGTGGTAAATCACCTCATACTCTTACAACAACCAGTCTTATGTGATCCCCGAGCCCCCTACCCCTATATGATATCAGGACATTAGGCTAATGGCAATGACAATACGTCATACGTGTCTGTTTTGCCTGGCCAGAATCGACCGGCTCAAGACAACACACCACTACAGCTTTGATGTCATAAAGCGTGGCCCCTTGGGCCGAAGTCCAGATGTGATTGGATCAACCACCTTTGTCGTCATGGACTCTGTAGTGCATGAGTCTCATGACATGACGACCTCTGCCACCCAAGCCGACACCAGCTTCCCATCAGGGTCTGGAAGCCCCGAAACGGATCCCGCTATGGATGATCCCTCCACAATTAGAGAGGAGGACATTGAAGATTGTCCTTCTTCCTTTGAGGAGGGCATCCCCACCATGGTCGACGAGTTAGTGTAGGTGATCCTCGGTAGCAAGACGGACCCGACACCCACATTGGTCAGTGATGCTATGCCCCCCGAGGAACAACAACAATACGTATACTTCCTTAGACAACACCGTGATTTGTTCTCCTAGAGTTATGATGAGATTCCAGGACTAGATCCCCAGGTAGCCATCCACCGCATTTTCCTTCCATCAAACCATCACGGGATTAAGCAGCCTCCTAGAAATATGCATCCTTCTCACAGTGCCATGATTGAGGCCGAAGTTGATAAGATCATCAAAGCCAACTTCGTCAAGGAAGTCCTGTACCCCAGGTGGCTAGCCAACATTGTGCCAGTCTGGAAGATGAACGGGAAGATCAGGGTGTGTATCGACTTCTGCGATATCAATCGCCACTGTCTGAAAGATGATTTTCCCCTTCCCGTGACAGAGTTGTTGATCGATTCCACGACCAGGTTCCAAGCCCTCTCTATCATGGATGGGTACTCCGGGTACAACCAGATATGGATAGCCCCCGAGGATGAAGAGTTCACTGCCTTCAGGGCCCCCAGGGTACTTTCTACTACTAGGATGTCCCCTTTGGCCTGAAGAATGTGGGTTCCACCGATCAACTGGTTATGCATCGCATATTCAAGCCAATTCTCGGGACACTGGTGGAGTGCTATGTGGACGACCTGGTGTCTGAATCTCACCAGTTCCAGGACAATCTCAAAGAACTTGAGAAAGTGTTCGGCTTCCTCCATTCTCGCCACTTGAAGATGAACCCGTTAAAGTGTGCCTTAGGGGTCACAACTGGAATGTTTCTTGGCATCGTTCCTAGATATAGAGGCATCAAGATCAACCCAGAGAATATCAATGAAAATAGCCAAATGCCTCCGTCAACCAATATTCGGGAGCTGGGAGGCCTTCAAGGCCACTTAGCCTATATACGCCGATTCATTGTGAATCTGGCCGGCAAGTGTAAGCCATTTTCTCAGCTCATAAAGAAAGGCGCCGCCAATGAATGGGACGAAGAGTGTTAGATCTCTTTGGAGGAAATCAAGAATAATCTACTCCAACCTTCGATCATTATACCACCCATTTCTGGAAAGCCACTGGTCTATTACGTGACAGCCCTGGAACGATCCCTCAGTGCACTTCTCCCCCAGAAGAACAATGAGGGATTAGAGAATATCCTCTACTACCTCGGCCGCATTCTCCTAGACGCAGAAATTAGATATTCTCCCATCGAGAAGAGATGCCTAGAACTCGTATTTGCCGTGCAGAAATTACGGCACTACTTGCACGACCACGAGGTAAAGCTGGTCTCTCGGGTAGACCCATTGAAATTCATCCTAAACCAACCTATGTTGACCGGCTTATTGGTGCTCTGGGCAGTGATCCTAAAGTAGTTCGACATCAGGTTCGTACCTCAGAAGGCCGTCAAAGGATATGCATTGGAAGACTTCTAAGATTCCCACCGAACCTCCGCGGACCAGCAACTGGATCTAGGATTTCTTGATGAGGCAATCCTATCAGTCGATCACGCCATCCAATTCTGGCAGATGAACTCTGACAGTTCCTCCTAGAGCCCCACCAGTAGAAGGCTCAATGACCCTAGGCTCAACAGAGTGGGCCTGGGTATCGTCTTCATCACCCCGGAGCAAGCCGTACTAACGTATTCATTCCTGCTGTCAAAAGGCTACACCAACAATGAGGCAGAGTATCATGCCCTCATCACTAGCCTCGAGTTGGCTCTCGAGATTGACATACCCCATCAGTATGTAAAAGGGGACTCCATACTAGTCATCAAGAAGGTAAATAGTGACTATGCTGTCAGAATGCCAGAATTTTTGCCATTGCTGGAGTGCACCCTCCGTATAATGGCTAAGTTCCCCTCCCAGCCAAAAGTCATTCACATTCCCTGGTCGCAGAACAGATGAGCAGATTCTTTGGCCGTCCTGGCCACATCACATGCGGAGCCTGAATAGGATGACCTAATTATCCACGTGGTGCACCAGAGAGTCATTTCTCCAGTTATTTGGGAGGGCAATCGTGTCCCGCGAGTGAACCATCTCACCGCGGGTGCCTCTACATTAGGATCCCCAGGGGCTTCAGGTGCGGTAATCGAGACAGTTCCTGACTGGAGGAAGCCCTTGGTTGAATATCTCCAGTACGTCAATCTTCCAACGGAGCGAGCTGAGCATGAGAGAATCTGACACCGCGCACCGCAGTTCACCCTTCAGAGCGGTCCCAGCCTTGAGAATCTCCTTTACAGGCGAAGATTTGATGGTTTTCTCCTTCATTTCCTTCAATGAGTTGAGATCCCATAGGTCATGGCAGAAGTGCATGCTGGTTCCTATGGCGCCCACCAGGCTGGGTCGATGTTGTCCCACCAGATTCAGAGGCTGGGATACTTCTGGCCCTCCATGATCTATGACTACATCGAGTATGCCAAGAGGTGTCATGCGATCCAAGTTCATGCTAACTTTGTGCATCGGCCACCGGAGCCTCTCCATACTACCAATTATTCTTGGCCTTTTGTAGTCTGGGGGTTGGATGTCATAGGACCTTACCCGCCGGCGATGGCCCACCAGTACTGGTTCATCATGACCGCTACGGATTTCTTCTCCAATTTGGAAGAGGAAATCCCGCTCAAGGAAGTCAAAGCATATTCTATCACTGATTTCGTGAGCTCCAATATCATCTATCGATTTGGAGTACCTCACGCTATACTCACGGATAATGGAACCAACTCTTGAGCAGCCAAGATGAAGAAATTGTATTCCATGTACAAAATTCACTCTAACCACAACTCCCGCTATCATGCGCAGGAGAATGACATATCGAGGCATTTAACAAAACCCTATCTAAAATTATGCAAAAGATGGTTGGTCAAAACAAGAAAATTTTTCCAGACAAGCTCCCCAATGCCCTCTGGTCTTATAAGAAAGCGACTCGTAACTCCACCCAGGTGACTCCATATTCCCTGGTATACGGAGCTGAGGCCATCCTGCCCATCAAGATTCAATTTCCCTCATTGTACCCGGCAGTCTATGGCCAGCAATCGCTGGATAGAGTTGCTGAAATCCATCTAGCCGAATTGGAAGTGCTGGACAAAAGTAGGCTTCATGCTTTACATAAATTGGAAAGGCATCAGAGCTGGATGGCTCGAGATTTCAATAAGAAGGCCCGCCTCCTCTCCCTCATGCAAGGTGACTTGGTGCTGGCTCTCAGAGTGCCAATGATTCCCGGTAGGAAACCACCCAAGTTGGAGCCCAAAT
The DNA here is from genome assembly GCA_963277665.1 of Viscum album. NCBI lineage: Eukaryota > Viridiplantae > Streptophyta > Magnoliopsida > Santalales > Viscaceae > Viscum > Viscum album. The sequence goes on from OY728131.1 coordinate 1,129,749,233, forward strand.
GGGAGGGGCCTTTCATTGTCCGTAAGGTCTATCCCAATGGCGCTTATTCCCTGGTGACTATGGATGGAGAGCGTGTCACTCCTCCCACCAACTCCAGGTTCCAAAAAATGGTATTTTTCCTGAATCCTTGGTCCATGTTCTAAGACCATAAACTAAGATCCTTACACAGTCCAGTATGACCCTAATCTACATTTTTCCCTACATTTGGGCTCCTTGGTCTGAGTTATAAGACCTTAAACTAAGATCCTTACATGATCTATCATGACCTTAAACTACATTCTTCCATACATCTGGGCTCCTTGGTCCGATTTCTAATACCATAAACTAAGATCCTTACACGGTCCAACATGACCTTAAACTACATTTTGCCCTACATCTGGGCTCCTTGGTTTGAGTTCTAAGACCATAAACTATGATCCTTACACGGTACAACAGGACCTTAAACTACATTTTTCCCTACATATGGGCTCCTTGGTCCGAGTTCTAAGACCTTAAACTAAGATCATTACACGGTCCATCATGACCTTAAACTATATTTTACCCTACATCTGGGTTCCTTGGTCCGAGTTCTAAGACCTAAAACTAAGATCCTTACCCGGTCCAGCATGACCTTAAACTATATTTCTTCCTACATGTCACTAAACTGTGCTTCTGGAACTATGTGTGGCTAGATTCCCATATTTATGGGATACGTAGGACTGCCTGATCACTTAGATTTCAAGTCCAGCCCCATCTATTAGGAGATCCCATGATCTCTACGTTGCCTCGGACATTTGGCCTGCCCTTCCCTCCGGACTCCGCCATATTTTCGCCGCTCTCAGACAGATCCCCTTGACCCTTTCCAGTGGTCTACTAATGTGTTTGGAGTGCTCTGGTCTAGGACCAAGAGTTTCAGATTTGACTTATGCAAGTTTTCGTCCGCATTTCAAGCTTCGTGTTCCCCTTCATTCGAGCCCCACCATCTTTCACACCCGGAGGGACCCCCCAGAAAGGCCTGTATACAACACCTAAGGGCTCTTCTACAATTACGGGCCAACGCACCTGAGGGTTTTGGGCAACAGATTGATACAAATCTTCTGTTGCGAATGTGGTCAGTGGTGGATGATCATCTGTTTGCCCCTACCTCTAGGATAATTCGACAGGATGGTGTGTTGCGAACATGGTCAGCAGAAATCCTCAGTCATTACGCCGGCTTCTTCAGGCCCTGATTGTTGGTTGGATGATTCACATTATGTTCCGCCCCACCGTGTCAAGGTGGAATCTCGACACTCCTTGTACTGACCCATAGTACACCCCCATGTTAGACGGACCAAGATACGTAACGGTGTCTCTCGAGGCTCTCGCGATCTGAGCGCTAGATTATGTTCTTGGGTTTCTTCTTTACAGGTTGCGTGCAGCTTGACCCTCATCCCCTTGGGGAACAAGGAGTCACCCAGACATAGCGTTTCGGTCCCAGCGTAGCTGGGAGCTAGCATCACCTGCCCCCCCTAATTGTTGAACCATCGTAGTCCCCTTTGGCCCAAGGCTCCTCTATAGGAATCGTGCGCGATGATGGTATAGGATTACGCCCTCACCTACATCAGTTATTCTTTCTCTCATCATGCGTGTTCCTCTAGGTGCAAGACATACGACCTTAAACTATGTCGTTGGGTCCAATCCATATGAACATAAACTATGCCGCCAGGTCCAAGCCATACGACCTTAAACTGTGTTGCCACGTCCAAGCCACACGACCCTAAACTCTGCTGCCAGATCCAACCACATGACCATAAACTCTGATGATATCATCCCGGATGTGCTCTGTTAAGAGGCTACCTCACAAGAACTATGTATGGCTTGATTCTCATCCTTGTGAGATACGTAGGAGCGCATGGGAACTTCCCCACAGGCCCAGCCTAACTTTTCATGTTTGGTCTCTCGGCCTAAACGCTCCCCTAGGAGTATATAGTTTAGCAAGGCTTTTCCCCATTCATGTTGGGTTTTGTAACCGCTTTACCGTGTGTCTCCCGTTCGCATAATCCTTTGGTCCGAGTTCTACGACCTAAAACTAAGATCCTTTCCTTGGCTTTCCACGACTCGGTCTATCTTGTGGGATTGTACGGTGTGGTGTGGGATTATGTCCTCATTCACATCAAGTTACTCGTCATACCGTGCCTATCCCCATATGAGATGTGTCCCATGTCCCGCCCGACGTTAAACTGTATTTCTTCCTACATGATGTTAAACTATGCTTCTAGAACTATGTGTGACTTGATTCTCATCCTAATGAGATTCATAGGAATGCCCAGACATCTCATCTTGGGTCCAGCCCCAGGGATTACCAAATCTCGTCCCTCCTTATTGTCGGCCCCTCGGCCTGACTTCTTGGGAAGTGGTGTAATCGTGACATCCACCCAGAATAAGTTCGAGATACCCCCAAGTAATAATGGGAATTGGCAGTTCTCTCACCAGAGATGTCATGTCTAAGAATCGGGAGGATCTGTGATCAGGTTTCTATGTCTGCCTAATGTGCCTCTGCCACAGTGGGGAAGCTTCGGGATTGTTGGACTCTGTTCGAACAAACCACCTCTCTACTTTCCACGATTTGTGTTCCCCTTTATTCGGATCCTTGTTCTCTTTCACGTTCGATGGGACCCCCTGATAGTATGGATGATAGACCTACGGTCTGCCTACTGTCTTGGGCCAATGTTCTGGAGGACTGGTCATGTTTGACGGGACCCCCTAATAGTATGGATGATAGACTTTGGTCTGCCTTCTTCCACAATATGGATGATAGACCTTTGGTCCACCTATTGTAGCAGTATGGATGATAGGCCTATAGTCCGCCTGCTGTCCTGGGCCAAAGTTCTGGATGACTGACCGGCAATATTTGAGTTAGGACACATGTTGCGAGCATGGTCAGTGGTCAGTCCTCATTTATTGTCACCATTCCAGGCCAACACGATTTGGATGCTGTGTTTCGGCCACGGTTAACAGTAATCCTCCATCGTCGCAACCCAGAGTGTTCTGAATTCGGGTAGCGTGATTCACCTTTACATTCCATATCCCTATGTTCGGATGGATTTCAATTCCCCTGGAATTGCCCCGCTCGTGTGTCAGATCACATTGAGAAAGTGATATATCAATCGGTCTGAGGTCTTCTCCTCAGAAATCCAGGCCCAATTTCGGATGCTTGAAGCTTGGTTAATTCCCCATAGTTGGACGAAATGATAACACGAGTGTCCTTTTATTTTCGCGTTGGGTGTGACCCACATGAGTTTTGGGGTGAGTTGTTATTCATTTCGGAATTATGGTTGAGCATATAAAACCCAGGGTACAAATGAATGTATTTGTCCATGTATTGGATTGAGATGATGAGCAGTATAAGCAAAAAGTTCATGAGATGGCCAAAACAAAGCCCCTAAGGGCCAGCGTGTAGGATCGATCTTTCCAAAGCTGTTACCCTTTGGCTAGTAGCCTCCAAGACTGCTTCTTACTCCTAGAAGACTCTCTCTTCATCAGTAGCCGCAGAGCGCAGCTCACCAACTCTGGAATATGCTTGCGCCCGCTCGGTTTGATGTACGACTATCTGCTAACTCGCCTCTTTCAGTTGCTCTTGGGTGTCAGCCACCTGGGTCGTCAGTTGTTCCATGAGTTCAGAGCACGTCGCAATGAAGGCCTCTTTATCTTCCACCTGCCCTTCGAGGAGTTGGACCTCCCGCTCCACCCTCAGCAATTCTAGGGCGTTCGACGATCATTCCCGACATTGGGCAACGTCGGTGCGCCGGCTACTCTCTCTTATCTTCTCAGCCATGTAATCATGGACCGTCAGATGATGGGGCTGAGCATCAGCCCCTCCGGCGCACAGGAAGCGCAGCCAGGTCTGCCGTGATCCCATCTGCCTCATCCAATCCGACTAGGGCCGCCTGAGAAAGCGCTAGATACACTTCCACCCTTTGCGCAGTGTCATCCGGCTCTCCTCGGCTGCCTCTGAGTCTGAGTCATCTATCTCCTCAAGGTCAGCGGGTCAGTACGTAGGAAAGGCAGCCAGCAGGTCGGTAGTAGGATCTGCCTCAGGGATTTCTTCATGAGGAATTGGATCCTGGACGTCAAGTAAACCTTCCTCTCTCACCCAGACAGCGATGGGGCCTCCGTGAGCCACCGACCTCACCTCAAGAATAGTGCCACTGATGCCTGCTTCCCCCTGCTCACTGATTGCTGGGGCCTACTCAGTGTAAGAAGTATGTTCTGGACGAGGTGGTATGTCCTCTACTGGTCTGCTCACAGACGGCCCGTGCTCTGCAGCCTGACGAGCCTCCAATGATGAGATCACTGCACAATGCGTACCCTGATCGGTTAGGATCTTTTTATATCATGTGCCAGTAGTGAAGCGTGATACATACAGGAACCCAGAGCGTCGGCCTCCAGGGTTCCGACCGCTGTAGGAGCTGCTATGATGAGAGACCCCTCTACGCTTGTCAATTCAATGGTGGGTGTTGGATCCCCATCATGTCCCATCGGTTCCCATCCTCCATCCTCTAGTGGGGATGCCTGACCAACTCTTAGGTGCTCCTGAGTGATGTAGAGAGATGGGTTGGAAATTGAAAAGGAGAATGGATGAAGAAGGGAAATGAATGAGGATAGAGACAAACCTCGAGTATCTCGGTTATGTTGAGATCAGAGCCAACAATCTCGCCGCTCTCTCGAAGACTCCCTAGGTAGGTCGCCCCCTGTGAACCCTCACCTTCAGGTTCTCCTTCTTCTTCATCTTCTCGTTCGCCTTCAACTTCTCCTGTCTCCTCCCCCCCACCCTCCAACTCCTCGTCACTGTCACCTTCTCCTAGCGATATCACTTTCGGATCATTCTCTTGGCAGAGCATCACATTCACTAGGAAAGGTGGCTCCACACACCGACCCCTTTGGCACACGTATGTTTCCATGGCCATAAAATAAGCATACTGCCTATGGATGTCTACCCGGTCGGTAACTTGAACGAGCCTAACCTCTGCCAGCTAGAACCCGTTTTGCATTATCTTCTGCCAGATGGCTTCAATGCTCAGTAATTGCCACAGGGTTAGCTATGCCGACCACAGTGCCGGGAAAATTGCATGTTGGGAAGGTTCAAGCAGGTATCTTATCAGCTTCCCAGGCAACTCCCTGGCCGCCTCATGTGACACCCCCATGGGCAACGAGGTCGCAGAGGCACCGTGTGATGTCCCCGCTGCTGAAGCCCCGGCCTGCGCAGGCCTTGATTCCTGATGCACCCCTGGTTCCCCCCTTCCAGCAGCACCTTTCCTTCTCCCCCATCTCCCGGTTTCCGTGTGGGTAGCCTCGAGTTGCCGGACTCTCTTGTGTAAAATCCCCTCAGGGTACGCGATGGTCCAATGCCTGGCATACTCGGTTGCTAGGCCAGCATCAACCCCGGTGGGAGGAAGAGTAATGACGTCACCGGAGCCGATAGTGGTAAACATCAACCACATCTGGCGCAAAACACAGTGATTCTTCTCCTTCCAGTCAACCATTAATACCTTCTTCGACATTCGTTGTAGGCACCCGAATTTCCTAGAGAACCAGGATGGCATTTAATGCACGCAGATCACCTTCTCGTCGATCCGAGCAACGAGCACCCTGCCCCGAATGCTCTAGAAGTACTCATGTTGCTCCAATGATCCTCTCCCATTTCCACCTTCTGGAAAACTGAGGTGGGGAGCGGGCTGATGTTGAATTTGGTGTCGTTACCAATTGGGATTCTCACGCCTTCCTCATTGAGCATCATCGGCGCCACCCCGACGATGTTCAGCAGGGACGGTCGTAGGCCATTTCCTAGAGGACGGATGGTGTTTGAGAAAGTTTACCCACTTAGATGAGTAGCCACCCAGCCGTGGAAGATCTAGAAGGGGCCACATACTCTTCGAGGTGACCCCCCTCGTGTGATGTGTACCAGGATGGCATACAGCTTGGCTAGAATGAGGACCCCTAAGTTTAACCATTTGTTGGTGGCCATGGTGCTTGCCATCACCAGTGTTGCTGGACGGACGCCCATGCTCGCGTCCTGCACTAGAAGGAGCTACCCGCTCAAGATGGCGGTGACGAACTCGGAGTACCAGACATTTGGGTCTTGGGCCTCAATGACGCGGTAACCCCATGATTGGTATTGCCCCCCCTCCAGCGTCCTCCTTTACGTCCCATCTCTGCTCCTCTGAGCTGCTTTTGGGCTCCATTTACCCCATCCGGGAATTTTGATTGCCAGATCCTTCTCGAGGAACTGGCTGAACCAGCCCTTGTAGGTAATGTCCTTTAAGAAGTCCCTGACCCCCAACCTCTCTTTGGTCAGTTACAGTAGGTTCCACGTCAGCATCGGCATCCGAGACCTGTCTTCCCAGGTTTTCATTGGAGAAACCAACTCGTCGTATTGGTATCCCTCCAGTGGGATACCTCTGATGTAGTAGACGTCCCAGAGACTGATGCCAACTTCCCCATGGTGAAGTTGGAATGTGTTGGTATGAGGAGACCACCGGGTGAATAGCTCCAGCCCGAGCTTAGGTTGACGTTGGAAGTGGAACTGTGACGTCCATACCACCTCGAACATGCCAATATGCCATAGTTCATCCCCAAACTAGTCGCAAGTATAGAGAACCCAGAATTCCTAGGCCCACTCGCTGGTGATGTTTCCCCCGGACCGCAGGTCCCAATCCTTCATCCAGCCCTTCGTGTCATCTGTGATGCTCTGACGGAACGTGCTCACGTAGAGGGCCGGAGAATTCTCTGCGACAGGCTCGTCCCCGGTAATGGTCCTGGTCCTTGGGTTCAGGACATAAACATCCATATGTCTGGTTTCCCTAGCAGGATGGACGTTTTTTGTGATGTTGTAGCGAGGAAGCTCGTCCTCCCGGGTCACCCATGACCGCGGTGTGTCCACCTCGAATCCCGGCAAGGGCGCCTCCTCCAGGATGCCAAAGTTCTAGAGCGGAAGGTTTTCAGATAGGGGATACGTCTTCTGGGCTGGAGTTGGCCGATTGAACAACGTTAGGTTGTTGGAAACGATCACCTTGGTGCCACAAACCTCCTCATTTGCCGCCATTTCGGTCCTACAAGCGGCGACTTCCCCCTCATCAACTCAGTTTGTGGCCATCTCGAATATTTCGGGAGTTCCACAAAATCAAGATGTAGTGCGCGGAATTGGAGAGTGCTTCACTAAATCTGAAGTGGCAGCGTGAAATACAGGAGTTGGGAATGGAATCGGCACACTAGGCACGGAATATCTTTAGTAGTCATGCAAGTACGGAAAAAATTTGGAATGAATTACCCGCTTCCAGAACGTTTTTACGCCCAGCCACGGGAGAAATTTCGCGCTTGAGAGCAGTAAGCCTATCGTGCGGAAAAGCTTGAGTACGGATATCGTACCCAACACCCCTTTTTATAGGTGAGGCCAGGGTTCCATGCCGCGCGAAAAGAGAATTCCACATGGATCCATCGTTTTGCGCTCCACATCGGTTTTTTTCACGCTATGTGCCCAGGAGAGGCCCTACTTCAGCGTTTCCCTCAGAATTCAACCGTTGCGACCTATATCCAATCCTATTCCGAGGGGGGCATTTGTAGATGCCGAAAAAGTCCGTAACTCCCAGAGGAAGTTTCGAAATGTCAAAGTGATGTCATATTCGGAATCAGAGGCCCGGTCCGGAGGCCCGGGAAGTGGTGCACGAAATAAAGGAAGACATGCGTGAAATAATGTTGTGCGCGTGAAGAATCCCCGAGATTCGCTTAATCGAGCCGGTGGTGTGTGCAATTTTGGGCGCCTTGGTTCTGCACGGTGAAGCTTTGTGCACCAACGGTTCCCGGCGCGGAATATTTTGCGCGCTGCCTGGATTCCGCACTGGCCGCTACCTATAAATAGAAGGTGACCCCAAACTGTTTGGGGTTTCAGAATTAAGAATGACTCACATGCATGTAATTCAGAATCCCCCGCATGCAAGATGACTTCCAGGTAATTCCTCTTTTCACGCAACCTTTCCCGGGGGTTCGCCTTCGCGGGAAACTCCACTAACTTAAGTAAATTCGCCCCCTCATTCGGGTTCTTCCCTTGCGCGCAATCCTTGCCTCGTTCACGCAATCCCCTTCTGTGGAGGCAATCCCTATCATGTGCGCGCAATCACCTATCTGCGCAATCCTCTTGTCCTATTGGGCTCCATCCTGGTGTTTTGCGTGCAAACCTTCTCTTTGCGAGCAACACCCAAGACACTTTACCTTGACGCCCCATGGCTGCCTCTCCGTGTCGTCACCTGATGTATTCCCTGCTTGGCATGTGTGCCATGCGTTGTTTTCCCATACGGCCTTCCAGGCTCGTACGAAGTAACCTAAAGGTCCCTTGGATGGCGTTTCTTATTACGTTATATTTCCTTATGCTTCTCCACGTAGGCACGCTAACGACTATTGATTCTTCACATATCCATGCTAACGTGGACCCCACAACGGTTCGCCCTGTGGCCCCCCTTCACTATGGCCTTGCTTTTGCCTTCCATCCCACAAGGGGTAGAGGGCATTGGGCATGTAATCCCTAGGGGTGTCGAGCGAACCCACCTCATCCAAGATGCAGGACGTTAAAATTCTAAGCACCTAGTCCTTAACACATGATGTTAAACTATGGTCTGAACCCGTGCCTCGCCCGCAGGGTTCCCCTGACTCAGACATTCTTTACACCCACTCGTCTCGACGAGAATGGATTCTTCCTCAAATGGAATCTGATCCTCCTTTTTGGAGTGGCGGTTGTCCGTGGGGGAAGGGCTGCCTCAACGCGTAAGCCCCTAGCCTCTCTTAAGGAAGGTTGCACCCATGCACCTCCGTACTCCACCCATACCAATGCCAGTGGAGTCCCTTTCCCACTGCGCTTTGTCACACCACGTGCCTCCAACCTGGAGTCCGCCCGGGCACCCATGGGCGCTAACCACACGTAAGCCCCCATTTCTTCTTTGGGCCGCTCAATGCGTAAGCCCCATTCCACTTCTCACGGATGCACCCTTTGCGAAGTGATCGTCTGGTCCCTGCTGCCTCTTGTTTCTCACACCGATAATGAATCACGTGGGCTTAGAGCGCGCATAGACCATGACATCCTTCTATGGGATGCCTCAGAGCGTAAGCCCTAACCCAGTGAACTACGTGGGCTTTGATCCATGCTAACACATGCTACATAGGAATCCTCCATGAGGTTCAAGCCCACCACTCGGTCGTTCTGACTTCTTCATGTCGGTTCTCCAACCCTCTGGGCCATCTCAGAGCGTAAGCCACAAAGCCCTTGTCCCGCACGATGTTAAACTGTATGCCCTCATCCAACATGATGTTAAACTATATCATGTCCTGCATGATGTTAAACTGTATGCCCTGAACTACGTGGACTTTGATCCATGCTAACGCATGGTCCGTAGGAAGCCTCCACGATGGTCAATCCCATCGGTCAGCTGTTCTGAACCCTTCACATCAATTCACCAACACCATTATGTGCCACCTCAGAGTGTAAGCCCCATGCCTCACACCCACGTCTCATCCTAACTTCCCCATCGAGCCCATGTTCCTTGGGATGCTCATGCCCTAGCCTGGAGATCTTACTTCCTCTCGGATCCAATCCATACGTTCATTCTCAGGGGTCTCCTCTTCAGGTGTCCCATCGTATCACCGAACTATGTGGACATTGATTCCATGCCATGGGGATACGTAGGAAGCCCCAATGGGGTTCAATCCCATCACCCCATCACCCATCCTGATCCTTACCCGGGTCTCCACATCCCGGTGAGATTATGCCACCCCATTCTATTCCATGGTAACCGGGAATCCGCCCACGAGTTGTCCCCAACATTGGTGTTCCCCCAAGGGGGTCCTTCAGTCCGATCCATCTCCGAAAGACATTAAACTCGCGACACACCCTGTGTTAAACATGGAAACCTGAGGAAAACCTAAAATGGTACACAACCCCCACGTTCGATGTGGGATGCATCTGGCTTCCACGTCCTCGAGAAGCCCTGTGATAAAGAACATAAGACATACATTTCGATCCCCACCATCAAGACATGCCAACGACACCCCAACATGACCATTCTCCTCACCGAAGGTCGCTTCCCCGACAAGACCCCTTGGAGCGTCTCGACGGAAGCAGCGTAATTAACTGGCATCCATGCAGATATGGTGTCGGGAACGAGCTTCATGAAACCGTCTTAAATCTATGAGGGAGACCCAAAATAGGTGATGAGCTCCGAGACGGAATACACAGATGGAAGAACCGACATCCCATCATCCTAGTTTTGATCATGGAGCAGACGTCCCAGAATAAGGAACGGATGTCGCCCACCTTTGAAAAGCGTGAATGCGGGGCAACAAGATGCGCATCCTCCCATGCATGACGGACACGCGTGCGCCCCATCGTAGAAGCGTCCGAAACAATAATGCTAAGAAATGAATCATAGTAATTGTTGAGATCAGATGATTATAAAGTATAAACATAGGATATATCAACAATTTAAAATAAATTATCGAAATATAATCTTATGATTGTGAAAAACTAATCCTGATTTATATTATTTATATCCAATCAGTAAAAAATATTTAATCATGAACCATGTAATTAAAATTTTCCATAATTAAATTTAACATTCATAATATTGTGGAATCATCAATATTCAATATGGAGCTATGAGGAAATTTCATAGACATAAGAAATTTTTATTTTTAGTACAGATAAGAATATAAAATCATTTCATTAGTAAATGAACCCAAACAATACTATCATATTTGATTGGGTTATTTAGTTATTGCATAATTTCTATTGTAAATTTCAATCCCATGACCATGATAGAAGATAGATTCCCCTTCTTAATATGGTTCCCTCCGCAATATAGTTTATATTATCTAATGATTAAGTTATCATTACCAATTTTATTTGAGTGCTATATAAGTTTAACCCCTCTTGTAACATATTGAAAACCATACATTTATTATCCTAATGATCATAAAATATGGAATATAATGAATCTTCATAAATATTACACAATTTCAAAATAGAATAATCTTTATAAATGAAAAGGAATTCATAATGATTTCATGATTACATAATTACCCTTTGGTAATGAAATGATTGTCATATAATCATCCTTTAATCTTTATAATCATTATAAGTCATTATTTTGAAATTATATTTTATTCTATTATTTAAAATCCTTAATGAATTTAAAAATAAATAAAAAATTCTTTTAAATGTGAATTTGAGAAATATATTGGAAATAATGAAAATTCTAATTTCATCAAGAACCATAACAATATTTTGAAATATTTTGATAAATAATTTTTAATGAGAATTAAAAATTGTAATTGAATTATAAATGAAATGAATTTTCATGATGGTGTGAAAATCAATTCATGTGTTCAATGTTAAAAAATATATCCTTTAATCAGTGTTTGTGAATTTTTAAAAACATCTTAGAATAACATTGTAAAAATTATATTTGTAAAAAACACATTTTAATGAATTTGAATGGAAATTATGGACTATTTGAAAATTAGATAATTTTTTTTATTCATTAAAAAAAATTATAAATAAAATTATAGATAGTATGGATGTGGATGAAAATTTTCTTTGACCAAATATTAATTAAGATATATTGTACTTTAAAAAAATTATATCTATTATTTTGTGCACTAAAGAGAAGAAAATTGAATAAATACATTAAAATTTTAGGAATATAAATAAGATAATAATATATATGGTGTTTAATGGATTATATTGATATTATTTCCATTATTAACATTATAATACAGTTTAAATTGAAAAGAAACAAGATTATCACAAAAAACATTACCTCAGGTTTCATCTAGTTTCATTCACACTGAAATTTCTACTCAAATAAATATATTTTTAATAAAAAAATATTTTCCAGAACTATAATCGTACATTAAAAAAAATTTCTCATTATTTAATAATTTTAATTTCCCTCCTATTAATAATTCATTAATTAAAAAGTACATTTGAGTGAAAACATGTTTGGTTTCAATTCAAAATTTTGTTTAAGGTTGGTAGTACTTGCACCGTGGTCATGGATTCATTAAAAAGTATTATAATATTTAAATACTAATTATATTTTGTAAATAAATATTCTTTTATAACTATTAATGTAAAATATAAAGCAAAATTTAATTACATTACATTTTGTAGGCGGTAGACCTCATGTCAAAATGAGTAATGGTTTCATTTCTTAAAAAATGGACGAAATGAAAGGTAAATAATAATTAACTATTATTGAAACACAACTATTTAAAAATTATAATATATAACAGATACATATATCCTAATTAACATCTAGGTATAGAGTACATGTAAAAGGAATCATATACCTCTTTGGTGGTGGTAGTCCACACATTCTCATGATCGATATTATCAACATTCTATACATGGGAAGGTGATTGAAAAAGGTTTTACCATAATAATAAAATATAAATACTTCATAAAAATATATTTACACTTTAAGATATAGAAATAAATTTTTTAGGATGTAGAATATGAAATATCCATTTAATTAGTTGGTTAAGTCAATTATTGTTTTTTGAGATATCCATTGGCTTATACCTTATGTCTTCATTGGACAGAATGATGGTTATGTTAATCCTAATAATGATTTAAATGATTATATGAATTTTTTTGGAAGGTATTTCCAAGCATAGAGGGTTAAATATAATTCTATTAAATAATGGTAATTTTTTCCCTTTGATAAGTAATGGGAGGGATATACATGGAATTACTTAAAATATTAAGATAACATAACATAAAATTCTTGTTAAAGTGTAAAAAGGACCACTAAATATAAAATAATTTATCATAAGGATTATATATCATAAAAAAATATGTAAATAATTTTATGTGTAAATTTTATAATTATCACTTAGTTTAACCCACGATAATCTTGTATTAACCCAAATTGTGTTAAAATTTCAATATTATTTTTAATATTTATTTTGAACAAAAATACTGATTAAAATATTATGTTATATATTTTTTTTAATGAAAACTGTTTATTCCTCTTATTGTCTAATATATTCATATTTTTTATAAGGAAATTATAATATTATTTATTTAATTGTAAAAAAAATTTATAGATAAATAAATTTATATTCCAAAAAAATTGAATTTAATCTTATTAAACTCCATGTAAAACCATTATAGAAATGTAGAATCATTTTTATTATTATATAATAAATAAATTTCATAAATATTTTTCAATATTAGTGATTAATTTGATTTATTATGATAATAACACATTCATTGTATATTTATTATTTATATGGAATCATCAATTTTTCCACTCTATATGATGGTATTTTTTTTCATAACTTGCGGAAAAGTAAAGAATTAATTTGATACATGTGTAGGAAATAAGTTTTTATATATTTTAGTTTTTGTTATTCATACCATCCAATATAGTGGGTATGTGATAACTAAAAAATTAAATTATAATATTTAAATAGTATAATTGGTTTTTTAATAGTTGTTTAATGTAAATAATGATATCAACAAAATAAAATTTATTTAAAGAAGAAAATCATAAAACCTAACATTGTAATAAAAATGATGTCTTTTATTAAATACCCAATCCAAAATTATATTAATAATTAAAATATTCTAAATAGTTTTAAAATATCATAATTTATAGAAAAATCTACATTGTTCTTATAGAATGTCATCAAGGTCACACATGGGGTTATTTTTTTACTTGGTATTGATGTGAAAATAAACAGTGTTTTATTATGAGTGTTTAATAAGTTGACATCATGATTTATAAAATATCTTTATGAATTGAAATGTATGTTATAAAATTTATTTTATTCAGTCAATTATCATAACTCATTTTTCTTCTTTTCTTCATCTCACGGGATCAAATATAACTAATTCAGAAAATGTTTTTGTATCCCTTATTCCAATAACACATTTTTCTTATTATATTTAGAGATTATCCATTAATTTAGGAAAATATACTATCATTGAACCTCAATACCATATCATATGGAATCAATTTAGGTAATCCCTTAATCATAAAAGAACATTTTAATAAACATCTTGGTAAATATGTATCCTTCAACATAATGTTTTGTAAAAATAGTAAAATGTTGTTGGAAAAAATTTGTTTATTATGTGAATAAACTAAAAAAATCAAATTGTCTATACGTACTACAAAATATATATGTTTATAGGTGTGAACAGTGGCTATATATATATATCAATAATAATAATTTCAATATTTTATTATGCTTTGAATATTGATGTTTTTTTAGAATAAAAAAATAGTATAATATATCAGAAGTCCCCATTATCTCTAATGAAATATGATATATGTTGTATTTTTATATATGGTTTATAAAATTTATCGTCAATCTAAAATTTAATCCTTCCAATAAAGAAGATGAATATAAAATAATATCTTGTTAAAAATGTAAATTTATCAGAATTAAAGGCATAAAAAATTTCATATCAATAATCAATTTAAATAAAATAAAATATTGAATGAAATTGTAACATAAAATAATTTTATCATATTTAATTAAAATTTAGGATCCATATCAATAATAAATTTATAGGATTAAAAATATACTTCTTAAGTGTTTATGTATCTATAGATTGATTTAAATAATTAAATGAAAACAAAATTCTTCCCCATTTATGCTATAAAATATCCATTGAAAATGAATTATATAATATTTGAATTCTATAGACCATTTTTTGGAGAATAAGTGATTACAATACATATATTTGAAATTTATTTGCCATTTTAAATTATTATGAAATTATATGTCAAGTAAATATAAATACAAATATTGAATAGAATTACAGCAGAATATGTGTTATATTATAATACAGATGTATACTAATGGGATTCAATTTTTGGATAATAAGATAAAAATAATATGAAATACATCTATAATATATACCCCATGAAAAGTATACATTTCTCTCAAAATTGAAAAAATAAAAGTAGTATAAGACTCTATTAGTTTCTCCTCATCATCAACAAAGATTGAATCCTCAGTCACATCATATGAAATCAGATACTATAGTGGGTGATCATGAAATTATTTCTATATAAAAAGTTGTACCACTTCAGGCTGTCTTGGTATAATATGTTTTTTATCTTAATATATGATTTTTAAGGATACCAGGCTTTGTGGGATTTCATTCATCCTCCTCCTCAAATATTTATATAGTTACAGTCTAATGGATGGTTATATAAGTAAATAAGGATATTTAAGGAGATTTAGGTATATAAGAAGTAGATATTATATAATATGTTTGTAATTTTTAAAAAATATATGTAACGGAATTTTAATTATTAGTCTCACAGTATGAAGAAAATATATTTGTATATTTTCACTATTTTTGACTAATTTTATCTATTTCCTTTGTGGATTAATAAAATATACCACCATAAGGGTTGCGAGAAATTAATATTCCACTTTATTTTCATTACTAAATAGTCTATTAAAATTATAACATGGGTGTATATAATTTTCATCAGTAAATACAAGGTAGTACATGGTGTCGTTTTTGAATTTTGGAAATGGAAATGTGTTTCCAATGATATAAGGGATATTGGAGAACTAGTATTTTTGAATTCAAAAATATTTAATGGTGGATTAAAATTTATTGTCTACATTACACTATATTGGGAAAAATGGGATAAGTGAGGTTTAAAAGATGATTGTGGAATCAAGGGAGTCATATAATTTAGAATATGGTTTGGTTAAAATATTGTCACATAATTTTTCATGTATCTTGGACTAATGCCCAATTTTTTTTCTAATTCATTCTTTAAACATTTGTATATATCATCCCAAGGAAATAATATAACATGAATAGCTAATATTGGTGCAAGATGGACAAGTAGTGTGGATGAAGGCTGATGATGATATGTAACATTGAAGTATCCAACTTTGGGCTTATTATCTCCCATTATTAATACATACTCATTACAGTATACCTAATGGTGATCATACATATAAAATAGAAAAAAAATCCAATAAATGTTGGATAATTTTTTTAATATGAATGTGGAGAAAAATATAAATTAGTATCAAAATATGCAATGTCTGGACCAAAGAGCCTCGAGACTATGCCTCGAGTCGGTTTGCAACATGACAAAAAGTGTGCATTCTTGTATGGTAGATGATTCCAACTAGTAGCATGGGTCTGGTAAGTCAGTAATATGGGTTCTATAGCATCATTTATCATATTTGAAGACCAGTAGAAATAAACAAACAAATAAAAACTCATGTATAACCATAAAAATACTCATGTCACAAGATAACCAAACAATAAATAAAATAATCAACTAAAAGGGAAATCATGCTATGATAATAGAATTGTAAAATAACTATACTGTTACAAAAAATAAATACATAATGATTCCCCAAGTTCATTATGAACCATTTGTAGTCCCATAATCCATGATCCATCCCAAATCAGAAATATTTCCCAAATCCTTCACCCATGTCCTATCCAGCAACACTACAATCTATTCATTTACAGACCTGATAGCCAGAGTATTGTTTTAGTAATACTCAGTATTCCACCACCAACTCTTTCTAAAAAACTAGAGTCAAAATATATTGTTTTAATTTCATTACAAAGTATGTACAATGTATAAATAACGAATTATTACATTATCATTTATTCTTTTCTACCTACATTAACTATAGGGTTCTAAATGAGACCAATACAATAATACTGGATTCATATTATGATGGATCCCAAAGTGGTCCCTTGGTAATATGATATCATAATACATTATCTTGATGAATCTCAATGTATTCTATATTGCAATGAAATCTTAGTACCTGATTTGACTCATATTAGTGTTTGAAATATTTTCATGTGAGTTAATTACTCAGAGTTCCATTATTTCCATTCATTACATTCACATTTATAAGACACATCCCCAATTATTCTAATATAAAATATGTTATTAGTATGAAAATTTTACCAAACTTACCCATCAATAGAATGATCGTGTGTAACACCTGAGACTTTTATGAGAAATGTTTTGTATTATATAAATCATCAAATTAGTCTTTCACTACACACAAAACTAGCTTGGCTTGCTTTACATGCTACCACGACCTTCCTCAATTGCTTGCGTCGTGCGCAATGCCGAGTTTCACTAAACAATGATATGCTATTAAAATATTATTAAAACTAGCCGTTATGAATAGTAATAACCACTATTTGAAATTTTGTAAATATTATTTTTCAAAATGGACTTCATTTTTGGATTCGGAATATCAAAATTAGCTTAGGGTGAAATTTTTGTACTTTTCGGATAAATTTTATATTCTAATGAATAGTGAAAATTACTAAATTTTAATTAAAAACAAATTTTTCAATCGAAATAATTAACAGTGATAAATTATTAATTTGAGTGGTTTTAAAGTATATTTATTATATATTTCTACAATTTAATACAATTTTGTTCATTGGATGTAATTTCACATTTAAACCAGACATAAATAAGTTTCAATCTTTTGATAGTTATTATCTCTTAAAAACACGCTATTTGTTTTGACGATGGGAATTAATTTTTTAAATTAGTTAATGTAACTGATATGAATTTAATTTTTTAAAATAAACAACATTATTGAATTCATAATATCAAATATATCTTAAGACTAATTTTTGGTATTTTTCTGGAAACTTTCATTTTTTGATGAATAGTGAAACAACTAAGTGGTAGTTAAAAAAACTGAATTTTTCATTAAACGTAATTTTACCACTTCAGTGAGTAGAATTTCGAAAATCCGAGAGACATGGTTAATATGAAAGACTAAAATGTGGTACAATGAGATGAAAATAATTTCTGGTGAATAGTAACTTTTTACTTTTTTTACCATGGTTAAAAGTAAATAGGGTAATTAAGGGTAAAAGTGTTATTATTATTACCCTAACACATGTCCTAATTCTATTGGATAAGTGTAATTCGACCAAAAACAACCTTATGAATAAAATATGACCATTTAGGCCCACATGGATTAGATTAGAACATTTATTATCAATTTATTTAAATAAGGGATAAAATAGTTAAAATCCATGTTTAATAACTAAATCATTTTTAATATAAAGTTATACATAAGATAAATTCGACAATAAATATTCATTATAAATCTGAAAAGATTTAAAACATAATGGTATTTTATTTGTAATGTTTAGACTTAAAATAATATAATTAATTTATGATACAATGATGATGCAGTAATTATCTTATTAATGAAATATTGACATAATTCATGTTATAAATACCCAAATAAATGTAATTTTTGTATTTTTATGAATTAAAATAATTTTATATGTTAATATGACATGTTAGTATTGATTTAATTAATTTTTTTCGATCTAATCATTCTGTTATAATTTTCAAAAAAATCAATTACCAAATAGTGTCAAAATTGACATAAAATAGTTTTTTTAAAAAAAATTCATTATTAATTGTTATTATATTCCTAAAAATCTAACTTTAGGCCAAGATACTTATATAATGATAGGTATATCATTAATGGACCACTTGGGGGGTCTATTGTATGTATATGGTATTTTTATTAACTATATAATATATAAATATGAAGTGACATGGTAAATGTCAATCTAATTAACTATGAGTTAAAACTAAACGATAAGGTTAATATAATGACCTAAACTTGTCTAAATTATATTTTATGAGAATATTTAGGCCCATACTCACCATATATTCGAAATATATCAATTTGGAGCTATTAAAAATCGAATTTGACTTTATAATAAAATAATATTTTTAGTTATTACGAAGGTGCCCCTCTCCTCCCTTATAAAAGGACACATCCTCCCTCTTTTCCTCACACCACATTGAGTATTCAAGATCGGCCAAACCCGACCAATTTATCTTCTCCAATTACCTAGAAACATCCTTGAGGTCCTGGTCTTCTTCAAAGTCCAATTTTATTTCCCTAAGAGGAGGTCTCAAAGAGGCGTTTCAAAGAGGAGGTATTGTCCGTTACCGATTCTTTCAACATTATTTCTTCTTCCACTTATTATTCTTTAGTTGTTTCATTATGAATTAATAACATCAGTATAACTCATATACTGATATTTTATTATATGTATGAAACAACCGTATTTCACCATCTATCCATCCTACGGAAAATGAAATCACCGCGCGTGCGTACCTACGGAATACTGTCTCCACGCCGTGGTGTAATCTATTTTCCACCACCACCTTACATGGATAGGTATAATGGTGTAAATAATTACTATATATGATTATTGTAATGTGATATTGATTATGAAATATTATACATACACTCCAATAAAATTCCACGATCATGGGAACGATATCATCGCTCGTGCGTACGTACAGAATATCGTCTCCACGATGTGATGTGACTCGTTCTACATGATCTTCTTTGCATAATGATCATATAAATTAATTGAATTAATGAATATGATATATATTACACTAATACAATTCTGTAAATGAGGTATCTATAACCTAAAAAGAAAAATAAGAATTTATTCGACAAAACACGCATAAGAACAAAAAGTAATAACCACCCGAATAACAAGTAGTAATGAAATATTACTAATAAGAAGCTAATAATATGACCATATATGATATCATAAAAATATGTACGATTCTGTAATAAGTCAATAACATTATTTAAATCATTATATAGGATGTTTGGACACTTTCGATGCAAATCGGACCTAAGGTAAGGGAAAATATCACAATCTCATTTTATCTGAGATTGTTTATATTTTGGTATTTACTAGGGTGTATTTTATCATCCACATCCATGTTTCCAAAATATGTAATATTTTTTCAATCCACCTATAATTTTTTAAATCCAATTTTACCCTTCGGTGAGTTTTGAGAAAAAGATATGAAAGGAATCTTTTGTCGTTTTTTTGGTACGAGTTACTTTTTGACTTTTCCGACAATAGTAAGAGAATAATGTTTTTTTAACTTATACAGCATGAATGGATTTTTTAAACAATATTTCCAAGAAGCTTCCTTTAAAAGTTATCAAGTTTATTTTTAATCAACTTCTTTTAGTTTAAAATTGTAGGACATGTTAAGAAAAGAAAAATGTTTTTTAAGTAGAAAGGATATTTTCCTCAAGAATAGAGTTCAAGTATTTTATCAAAATTATTTTCCATATAAGATAATATAGGGTTATATTTTATCCCTATTATTACATTGATTTTATTATGTTGTGATGGAATTATTTTTATGAATTCCTTTATCTTATATGAATTTTTTTATGATATCATGTTGTTTAAGAATCCCATTTTTATTACATGGGTAATGCAATGATGTATGATTTATGATTTTGTGGCACACATAAGTATGGTATCATTATTATATTGGTGGGACCTATATCTCCCTCCAATGAATTGGGTAAAGATTTTATATCTCAGGAGATAGAAATGGCTGGAACAGAAGGTTAAATCGGTTCAGTGAAACAGGACTGAAACAAGGAGTGAACTCGGTTCAGAAATGGACTTTGTCCACTAATATAGTCTTGGAAATGTGTCTTGACTAATAAGAAATTATTCTCTATGATTATGTGTGTATTCCATCAAGTTTTATGTTTTATTTTATGATAATTGGGATTACATTTCACTACTATGATTTATCCCATGTTATGAAATTATGATCTCTTTTGCAGGTTAAGAATTCCAAAAGATATGTTCTTATGTATATGATGTGATTGGTATTTCTTTTGTTTACCCTTATTGAGCATTTGAGCTCACCCTTTTGTATGTTTTATTTCCCCAGGTCAGGAAGAAGGTTACTAAGTAGGATATGCCAAAAGGGACTCTAGATATGAAGAAATAAATGGGAGGCAAAGTAGATGCTTTATGAACCAGTTGTTTATGTTTCCCCGTTTCTAAAGACACTATACCTATACGGTCCTTTCTTGGTTTTGTTATTTGTGGTAATAAGTGTGATTCAATTCAGAATTAATAACAGTGTACGTAAAGTAGGGGTCTTTATAGTTAGTATCGGGGGAAAGGTATAATCAACCATTGTAAACTAGGATGTGGAAGCCTTAGTAAGAACCATAAGGATAAGTCTAAGCATAGAACACAATCTTAGTGTTTTTGAAATGGCCATGAATAACCTATTATAAGACCTTAGGTGTGATGTTTTATTCTGGATTATGTGGTTTTCCTATTATAATTACTATTGCTCAGACTATTCTTATTGGTTTTAGTCAATGGATGGAACATGAAGGAACCATGTTAATGTGAAATGCGATGGGCAATACAATGATTTTCCCCCTGAGAAACCAAATGTTATGGGAGCTGGAATGCAAAATCATGTAGCCATGCTCACACAACAATCTCAAGCTATGAATCATGCAGGACTTCCTAACAAGCAAAGTAAGGAGCAACATTCTGTTGAATCTTTCATGAGGCAGCGTCCACCTTCATTCAGTGGGTCTACTGATCCATTAGTTGCTTAAATATTGATTAGTACTACTAAAAAGATATTTTTAGTTCTTTAATGTTCTTAACATGATAAAGACATCCTATCAGTGTATCATTTGGATGGAGATGCTGATCAATGGTGGAATCATATTAAGAATACGAGGCAAAGGGATGAAATTGAGTCCATGGAATGGGACGAGTTCAAGAAATTGTTTTTCAATAAGTACTTCCCTCGTATTCTCCGAACAAAGATGGAGAAAGTGTTTCTTGAACTGAAGCAAAAGGATGATGAATCTGTTGGTACCTATGAAGAAAATTTTACAAGACTTGCAAGGTACACTTTTTGTATTATTATCCAACCTGAGAGTAAGAACGATCGATTCTTTAGTGGCTTAAATCCAAGTCTTCGAAGGGCCTTAGCAATAAGGGACTTCAATAGATACGAGAAAATCATTCGATGTGCTCTCAAAGTTGAGATGGAGGTTGGGGAAACCAATCAGTCATATGGGTTTGATAAGAAGAGGAAAATGTAATTCAAAGGAAAATATAAAGAGAACACTGAAAAGAAGATGACCTTTCCCTTATGCTAAAAGTGTGGAAAAAAACATGGAGGGAGTTGTCTTAAAGGGACAAGTAAATGATTCAAATGTTGAAAGGAAGGTCATCAGGCATTTGAATGCCGAAATGATGGGAAGAAGATGTCTAATGATGCAAAAAAAATAAAGGTATACACAGAATGAACCTACTACACATTAATGTATCAAGTGCAAGAAGATGAGGCATTATGCCAATCAATGCCCAAATCCAAGGGTTGATGATGATGGTCGATGTCAAAAAAATCTTAAGGCTAAATACAAAGGAATGTCACATGCAATTTCTATCAGTGATGTGGAGAACGATAACGATGTGGTGAAAGGTACACTTGTCATCCACTCTAAAGTAGCAAATGTTTTATTTGATTCTGGATCCACCCACTCTTTTATTTATGAAGAATTTTCTAAGAGTATCACCGTATTACCTCAACAATTAGATGTTGAGTTATCTGTGACAACACCTAATGGCACAACTGTCGCATCAAAAGTTTATAATTCTTCCCCTATTGATGTTTTTGGGAAAGTGATTCCTACAAATCTAGTGATCCTTCCTATAGTGGAATTTGATTTGATTCTTGGCATGGATTGGCTTTCTTTATATAGAGCTCATATCAATTGCCAAAGAATGGAATTCACGTTTAATATTCCAGATCAATCTATGATCGTCTATCGATGCAAGGATAAACATAACCTTATAGTGGAAATTAATTCCATCTTATGGGTCTAGATTCCACTAAATGAGGGTTATTTATCTCAAATGGATGGAGAGAAACTCACGATTAAGAATATGCCCATTGTACGAGAGTTTGATGATGTCTTTACAGAGGAATTTCCGGGTCTTCCACCAAATCGTGAAGTTGAGTTTTCAATAGAAATCATACCGGGTGCTTTTCCTATTACAAAGACACCTTATAGAATGGCCCCAATTGAGTTGCATGAATTGAAGAAGCAACTCCAAGAGAATCTTGATAAGGGATTCATACGCCCTAGTGAATCACCTTGGGGAGCAGCTATTATGTTTGTTAAGAAGAAAGATTTATCAATGAGACTCTGCATTGATTATCGAGAACATAACAAGATCACTATCAAGAACAAATATCCTCTCCCATGCATTGATGACTTGTATGACCAACTACGAGGATCTCAATACTTTTCCAAGTTTTATCTTCATTCAGTGTATCATCAATTAAGGGTCAAAAGGGTGGATATACCAAAGACGGATTTCCGTACAAGGTATGGACACTATGAATTTATAGTGATGCCATTTGGTCTTACTAATTCCCCTGCTAACTTCATGGATGTGATGAATAGAGTCTTTAGAGACTATCTTGATCGGTTTTTGGTAGTCTTTATAGACGATATTCTTGTCTATTCAAAGAGCAAGGAAGAAGATGAAGATCAGTTGAGAATTATATTGAAGACCCTGAGAAAGGAGAAGTTTTATGCCAAATTTACCAAGTGTGAATATTGGCTTCAAAAAGTTTCATTTTTGGGTCGCATAATCTCAAAAGAGGGGATATCTGTGGATCCAGCAAAAATAGAGGTTATCGAAAGATGGTCGAGACCAACAACAGTAAATGAGATCCGAAATTTTCTTGGTTTGGCTGGATATTATCGACATTTTGTGAAAGATTTTTCCCGATTATCTAATCCACTCACCAGGTTGACTCGAAAAGGAGTTAAGTTTGTTTGGACAGTGGAATGTGAAGATAATTTCAAGGAGTTGAAAAGAAGGTTATCTAGTGCACCTGTGCTCACACTACCTTGAAGTGGAGAAAGCTTTGTGATCTACAGTGATGCATCCAAGAAGGGATTGGGGTGTGTTCTTATGAAAAATTATATGGTGATAGCTTATGCCTCATGGTAGTTGAAAATCCATTAGCAAAATTACCCAACTCATGATTTGGAGTTAGCTGTGACAATCTTTGCACTAAAGATTTGAAGGCATTATCTTTATGGAGAAAGGTGTGATATTTATACTGATCATAAAAGTTTAAAGTATATTTTCACACAAAAGGAGCTGAATATGCACCAAAGAAGATGCTTGGAGCTGAATAAGGATTACGACTTCTCAATTCATTACCACCATGGAAAAGCGAACAAGGTCTCAGATGCATTAAGTCGACAAGACCATGCAATCTTATCCATGATGAGGATCACAAATATCCAATATTTATGGATTTACAAAAGATGGATCCTGGAATTATAATGGAAGGGGGGAAATTGTATCTTTCTCAAATGAATGTTCAACCATCTATACATGTGAAGATTAAAGAGGAACAGAAAGAAGATGTAGAGTTATAAAAGAAGGTGAGAAATATTCCTGAATTTAACCATGATTGTGATTTGATAATAATGTTCATTAATCGGGTTTGTGTTCCTCCCATCCCTGAATTAAAGAAGGAGCTACTGGATGAGGCTCATAGTTCTTCATTCACTATTCATCCTGGAAGCACAAAGATGTATAAGGACCTGAAAGAGTACTTCTGGTGGGATGGCATGAAAAGAGATGTTGTTGAATATGTCTCTCGATGCTTGGTTTGTCAGCAAGTTAAAGCTGAGAGACAAAAGTCTAAGGGGATGTTACAAACATTACCCATACCAAAATGGAAATGGGAAAATATCACTATGGACTTTGTCACAGGACTTCCTAAAACATCCAAACTCAATAATGCTATCTGGGTCATAGTTGATTGTCTTACAAAGTCTGCACACTTCATTGCTATTAGAGAGGATTTCTCTCTGGATCAGCTTGCCATGATATATGTAAAGGAAGTGGTAAGATTGCATGGAGTTACACTTTCTATTATATCTGATCGGGATCTGAGATTTACCTCAATGTTCTGGCAATATCTTCAGTATACTCTGGATACATAGTTGTGTTTCAGCACTACTTATCATCCTCAGATAGACGGTCAGTCTAAGAGAACAATTCAAACTCTAGAATATATGTTGAGAGCTTGCTCTATGGATATAAAAGGTGGTTGGGATCAACACCTACATTTGGTGGAATTTTCTTATAATAATAGATTTCACTCTAATATTCAGATGGTTCCTTATGAAGCTCTCTATTGAAAGAAATGCAGGAATCCAACTTGCTGGGATGAAGTTGGGGAAAAAAGCTATTTGGACCTGATCTTGTTGATGAGATGGCAGAAAAGTCCCGATCAATTCAACAATGCATAAGAGCAGCTCAAAGTCAATAGAAATCTTATGCCAACAACTGAAGAAAAGCCATAGAGTTTGAAGTGGGTGATAAAGTGTTCTTATGAATATCTCCCCAGAAGAGGGTCATGAGATTTGGAAAGAAGGGGAAGTTGAGACCTAGATATATCGGTTCTTTCAAAATATTGGATTGTGTTGGAAAGGTAGATTACCTGTTGGAGCTTCCACCAAATCGCTCTCAAGTTCATGATGTGTTCCTTGTATCTCTCCTGAGAAAGTACATACCTGAGCCTTCACATATACTCAGCTCAGAAGTTGAACCGGTGGAGCAAGATCTTTCTTATAATGAACAGCTGATAGAGAGTATGGATCGTAGCAAAAAAGTCCTATGAAACAAGGCCACTTGATTGGTGAATATTTTATGGAGGAACCACCAATTAGAAGAACCTACATGGGATCTAGAAGATATGACGAGGGAGAGGTATCCTTATCTTTTTTTACAAAGTGGTGAATTTCGTGGGCGAAATTAATTTTAAGGGGGGTAGAACGTAACACCCAAGATTATTATGAGAAATATTTTGTTTTATATAAATCATCAAAGGAATATTTCACTACAAACAACACTAGCTGGGATTGCTTTAAACTCAACCGTGGCATTCCTTAATAGCTTGCGTCGTACGCAATATCGAGTTTCACTAAACAACGATATGCTATTAAAATATTATTAAAACTAGCCGTTATGAATAGTAATAACCACATTTTGAAATATTGTAAATTTTATTTTTCAAAATCGACTACATTTTTGGATACGGAATATCGAAATTATCCTAGGGTGAAATTTTGGTACTTTTCGGATAACTATCAAATTCTGATGAATAGTTAAAATTACTAAATTTTAATTAAAAACAACTTTTTTAATCGAAATAATTAATAGTGATAAATTATTAATTTTAGTGGTTTTAAAGTATATTGAGAATATATTTGTACAAGTTAATACAATGTTGTTCATTGGATGTAATTTCAGCTTTAAACCAGACATAAACAAGTGTCAATCTTTTGATAGTTATTATCTCTTAAAAACACGCTATTTCTTTTGACGACGGGAATTAATTTTTCAATTAGTTAATATAACTGATATGTTTTGAATTTGGTAAAATAAATATCATTTTTGAATTCATAATATCAAATATAGATTAGGCCTAATTTTTGGTAATTTTCTTGAAACTTTCATTTTTTTGATGAATATTGAAACCACTAAGTGGTAGTTAAAAAAACTGAATTTTTCATAAAACATAATTTTACAACATCTGTGAGTAGAATTTCGAAAATCCGAGAGACACGGTTAATATTAAAGACTAAAATGTGGTTCAATGAGATGAAAATAATTTTTGGTGAATAGTAACTTTTTACTTTTTTTAACCACGGTTAAAAGTAAATATGGTAATTAAGGGTAAAGGTGTAATTATTATTACCATAACAAATGTCCTAATTCTATTTTATAAGTGTAATTCGACCAAAAACAACCTTATGAATAAAATATGACCATTTAGGCCCACTTGGATTAGATTAGAACATTTATTATCAATTTATTTAAAGAAGGGTTGAAGTAGTTAAAATCAAAGTTTAATAACTCAATCATTTTTTATGGGGTTATACAGAAGACAAATTAAAATATTAAAATTAATTAGAAAGATAAATAGATTTCCAACATAATGGTATTTTATTTGTAATTTTAATACTTAATATAATTTATTTTATTAATGATACAATGATGATGCAGTAATTATCTTATTAATGAAATATTGAAATAATTGATGTTATAAGTACCCAAATAAATGTAATATGAGACTTTTTATGAATTTAAATAATTTTCTATGTTAATATGACATGATAGTATTGATGTAATTAATTTTTTTCGAACTAATCAATCTGTTAGGATTTTCACAAAAATCAATTACCAAATAGTGTCAAAATTGACATAATATAGTTTTTAAAACAAATTTTATATTATTCAATGTTATTATATTCCTAAAAATCTGCGTTTCGGCCTTGATACTTATATCATGATAGGTGTATCATTAATGGACCATTTTGGGGTCACTTGGATGTATATGGTAAGTTTATTAACTATATAATATACAAATACAAAGTGTCATGGTAAACGTCAATCTAATTAACTAAGAGTTAAAACTGAAAGATAAGGTTACTATAATGACCTAAACTTGTATAAATTCTATTGGATGAGATTATTTCAACACATACCTACCTTATATTTTTAATATATCAATTTGGAGCTTTTAAAAACCGAATTTGACTTTATAATAAAATAAAAGTTTTAGTTATTCCAAAGGTACCCCTCTCCTCCCTTATAAAAGGGCACCTCCTCCCTCTTTTCCTCACATCATTTTGAGCCTTCATGTTCGGTCAAACCCTGAAAATTTCTATTCTAAACTTCCCTTGAAACATGCTAGAGGTCATGGTATTCTTAAAAAACCAATTTTAGTTCCCTAATATAAGGTCTAAAAGAGGCGTATCAAAGAAGAGGTAATGTCCATTACCGATTCATTCAACATTATTTATTCTTCCACTTCTTCTTATTTAGTTGTTTCAATATGAATTAATAACAACAGTATCACTCATATACTGATATGTTACTATACCTATTAAACAACCTTATTTCACCATCTATCCATCCTACGGAAAAGAAATCACTTCGCGTGCATACGTACGGAATACCGTCTCCACGCCGTGGTGTAATCTATTTTCCACCACCCCCTTATGTGGATGGGTATAATGGTGTAAATAATTACTATATATGATTATTGTAAAGTGATATTTATTATAAAATAGTATACATACACTCCAATACAATTCCATGATCATGGGAATGATATCATCGCTCGTGCGTACGTACGGAAGACCGTCTCCCCGATGTGATGTGACTCGTTCTACATGATAATCATTGCATAATGATTACATAAACGAATTGAATAAATTAATATGATATATATAACACTAACACCATTCAGTAAATGAGGTATCTATAACATAAAAAAGAAAAATAAGAATTTATTCGACAAAACACGCATAAGAACAATAAGTAATAAACACCCGAATAACAAGTAGTAATGAAATATTACTAATAAGAAGCTAAGAATATGACCATATATGATATCATAAAAATAAGTATGATTCTGGAATAAGTCAATAAAATTATTCAAATCATTATACCAGAGGTTCAGACACTTACAAAGCAAATCAGACCTAAGGTAAGGGAAAATATCACAATATCATTTTATCCGAGATTGATTATAATTTGGTATTTACTAGGGTGTATTTTATCATCCCCATCCATGTTTCCACAATATTTAATATTGTTTCCATCCACCTAAAATTGTTTAAATTCAATTTTACCCTTCGGTGAGTTTTTAGAAAATGATATGAAATGAATATTTTGTCGTTTTTTCGTATGAGGTACTTTTTGACTTTTTCGACAAACGTACAAGAAGAATGTTTTATTTTAACTTATACGACATGAATGGATTTTTTAAAAATTATTTCCATGAAGATTACTTTAAAATTATTCAAGTTTATTTTTAATCAACTTCTTTTAGTTTAAAATTGTATGACATGTTAATAAAGGAAAATGTTTTTTATGTAGAAAGGATATTTTCCTCATGAATGGAGTTCAAGTGTTTTATCAAAAAACAATTTCCATCTAAGATAATATAGGGTTATGTTTCTATACCTATTATTACATTGATTTGATTATGTTGTGATGTAATTATTTTTATGAGTTACTTTATCTTATATGAATTGTTTTATGATGTCATGTTGTTTAAGAATCCCATATTTATTACATGGGTTATGCAATGATGTATGATTTATGATTTTGTGGCACACATAAGAATGGTATCATTATCAGATGGGTGGGACCTATATCTCCCTCCAATTAATTGGGTAAGGATTTTATATCTCATTATATAGACATGGCTTGAACGGTAGGTTAAACCGGTTCAGTGAAACAGGACTGAAACGAGGTGTGAACTCAGTTCAGAAATGGACTTTGTCCACTAAGATAGTCTTGGAAATGAGTCTTGACTAATAAGAAATTATTCTCTATGATTATGTGTTGATTCCACAAAGTTTAATGTTTTAATTTATGATTATTGGGATTACATTTCACTACAATAATTTATCCCATGTTATGAAATTATGATCTCTTTTGCTGGTTATGATTTCCAAAAGTTATGTTCCTATGTATATGATGTTATTGATATTTCTTTTGTTTACCCTTACTGAGCATTTGAGCTCACCCTTCTGTATGTTTTATTTCCCCAGGTCAGGAAGAAGGTTATTATGTAGGATATTCCAAAAGGGACTCTAGATATGATGAAATAAATGGGAGGCAAAGTAGATGAATTATGATCCAGTTGTTTATGTTTCCCAGTTTCTAAAGACACTATACCTATACGGTCCTTTCCATGTTTTGTTATATGTTGTAATAATTGTGCTTCAATTCTGAAGTAATAACAATGTATGTAAATTATGGGTCGTTATATCATCTTTCCATTATCATAATCATATGTGTAATGAAAATTATACCATGTATACTTCTCATTAGAATGACCATGTTTTCATTCACTTACTCATAAGTATGATGACCACGTTACAATTTTTACTTCTCAATATAGAATGATCATGTTCCCATTTACTCACACATAATAAATTAATAATTAATTATCCAAATAAATCCAATTACTAATTTTGATATTGGTAAAATACAACAAATCCTTTAGTTGACACATAAATTAACTATTCATTTCCATCATCAATAATTAATTCAATCAATTAATTAATCAATGTCAAAATTCATTTTTGATTAATTAATTTTTTAAGAATGAATTATTCCATTCGAAATCAAAAATCATCATAATTAATCATGGAATTAATTATCTACAGTGTAATATCGAAGCACATAATTAATTCAAAATTAATTCTCTAAACTTAACCAAATGAACATTTCATAATTAATCTAAAAATTAATTATCTATATTACAATTGGTAAATCTCAAAATCAATTTCCCATGTTAAATATCTAATAGGGTTGCCCCATTGTATATGTCACGACCCGCCTTCACCAAAAGGAGGGAAGGGTTAGCAGACTGCTAGGACCTTCCTTCGTTATGTTGAAGGAGAGATAATGACCCATGAAACCCGCCTTCAATAGGTCTAGGAGTGGCGACTAGCACCAAGGTTATATAATCACATACTAAAATGAAGGCATTACCCATTTTCTGTTTTACAAGATCGAGAGATAAGATGATGGAACCCAACAACTCCAACTATATAAAAAGTAAAGACAAAAGTAAATCATTCCCATATGCATGTTTCAAATGTAAAAGCCACAAACTACAAAAGTTGACTACAAAGGTAAGTACCAAAGAAAGAAAAACAACAACTGCAACTGCCCCAAAGGTCCGAGCTAGTATGGTCTCGCACGATCCTCAAAGTCCTCCTGGAAACCTGAAAGCAGTTTTATATATATAGGGTGAGCATACAAGTACACTCAGTAGGGAAAACCAAAGGCTCTCGTGCACAAGTGGGGGAACATACTAAAGTCTTATGAGAAATGGAGTAAATCAAACACCTTTCAAGGTAAAATATCCATCCAAGCCTCACCAAGGCACACTCCCCAAATAACGCATGTCAAGTAATATATATAATAAGAGAAAATCGATTTTTGGGTACCATGTGCCACTTTCCAACTGGTTATTGAGACATCCTACGCATCGAACCAATCCCGACATTCTCACCGCAGCCCCACTGCCACACCCGGCCGCACACACCTGGGCCACAACCGCACACAGTCCCACTGCTGAATCCCGCCCGCAAACACCTGGGCCACAACTGTCACACGTAACCACACCTGCAAACTCCTAGACAAGAACAACTACCACCACGCCTGAAGACACCATGGCTAGAAGATCCACTGCCACGCCCGGAGACACCTGGGCCTCATCCCGAAGACACTTGGGAAACCACCTGCCGCAGGCACTTGGCCAACCATCACACTACACCACCTGATGGATCATGGGCTAATAATGGACCCCAGGCCATCACAGCCTACCCGAAGATACTTGGGCTATCCAGGAAAGGGATCAGAAATGGAGCTAATAACCAGCCACTAAGAATAGTGTTGTAAAAAACACCCTCCCCCATGAATGGTGGTGTTTAGCACTAAGTGCTCAACTTGGGTGGGGAGCGAATAAGAAACACGAAGCTACAAGAATATATATAGGTAACATGCACTCACCCAAGCTAGGTTTTTTCTTCAGACAGCCTACAAATCACAACAGCACTCAAGTCTAAGTCACAACTCTTGCCAACAAACCAATTTCTCCCCTTATTATTTCATGATCAGTGATAATGTTCATATAAGTTCATGCACTACTGGACAACTAACACCATAAGCATAACCAAGGAAAAGAATACAGTCAATCGTCAATTTAAACATTCACACTCGGTTCTCTCGTAATGTTACAACAACAAGGAAGATGTGAGAACCCCCCCCCCCAAAGTACTGGAACCAAAGACAACCCCGAGACACTGCCCCGTGTCCCCTCCCCAAAAATGTTTTTCATCAACAGAGGATCCCACCCCAATTCGTGATATAAACAAGCAACCACCGGGTCAAAAAACTCACAACCACAGAATCCATGACAACAGGGGATACCATCCCCGATTCCACAACCATCAAGAGTATAATAACAGGGGATCTCATCCCTTCCCACGTCTCTAGAAATCGGCCCATGAAAGAAAACAACCAAACCACTGCAACCAACACAAAGCAGGGTCATGCCTGTATTTTTTCAGATTTAAAAGATTTAACACACTCCAAGATTTCAATTCCAGGTTTTGACCGAGGTTACCACAGAAGGGATTGATCCTTGGGATCTAAAATTTTTCAGGTGGGTATACATGATAAACAAATTTACTTTTCACAGCAGGAGTTTACAATTAATTACTAGCCATTTAAAACACCACCAGGGGTTCATTAGTGCACAGACAACGACCACCAATGGCCTCAATTTTCAGAAGGCGCAAGCCGGTACAAATCAGAAAGATGATCATAATTTAAACAACATCAACAATCACAACACCCCTTCATTCTTTATAGAAATAGTTTATTATCTTTATTTAGGTCTGGTTTATCAAATTCTACAGAATCAAAAGCACTCCCACCCTGCATGATACACAAAAGAGAGAGACGAAGGAGAAATTCCCTACTTGTTTGATCAACGATCTACGCTGAGGCTGGGGGTGAAAGTTCACGGATAGCGATGCGGCTCGCCTGAACGAAAATTGCTTCATCTATCAATGATTAATCTGGGCGAGGAACTCTACACATAACGATGTGGCCTGACCGATGCACCAGATGTTGTTCATGAAAATCCGCGATCGAGGAAAGAAGAAACCACGGCTAACCCTTAGTTTATAAGATCTGCGGACGGTTGAGATGAGAATTCCAAACAGCGTAAGGAGTAGGGGTCGTGGGTTGAACACGCAGTTGGGAAGTTACACACGGAGGTCTCTCGGGATTTTTAGGAATTAATTATGGGCTATAAAAGGTTATAATAGTGGTGAAAAAATTAATTTACGTCGAAACATACATTCCAGGAGCTGAAAAGTTAGGTACTGGAAAAGAACAAAAGGCTTGGCGAGGGGACACGGTGCCACCGTCATGGTGCCACCCTCAAGGTGCCACCGTCATGGTGCCACCCTCAAGGTGCCACCTTCATGGTGCCACCCTCACGGTGCCACCATCACGGTGCCTCCGTCATGGTGTCACCCTCACGGTGCCACCGTCACTGTGTCACCCTCACGGTGCAACCATTTTGGTGGAGCCTCACATTGGAAATGTAATGGGCCAGGAGTGTCTGGGCCATTACAATATTAGGATTAATTCCTCAATTAATCATTTAATTCAATAATGCTTTGATTAATCCATCAGTCATCCTAATTAACCCAATATATAAAAATAAATTTCTAAAGAATGCTAGAAATTCTACAATTTTTCATACAGGTATCAAATACAAGACTATAGTAAATATATTTTATTCCACCTACCTCAGTTCATTGATGGATGATTCCTCAAAAGAAATTTCTTAAATCCAAGTAGCACTACGATGTAGACCTGTGATATAAATAAAAATCGATAAATAAAGATCAAAGATATCAATATCTCATTAATTTAGATCATGATATACAATCCAATGATTAGATCTAATGAATTAGGTTTAGATCTATTGAATCAAGGAATAAAATCCTCTAAAAGATCATGGTGAGAGAGAGGACATGAATCAGGTAGATATCCTCATAATGGGAGAAGAGCATATCATCAATTTGATATTTGGATCATAAAAAATGGAGGTTTTACATTCCTAAACCCTATATAAAAATCTTGTGGATCACATAAATTCATCATTCCCCAATACAAGGATGAGTAGGAGGTGTTTTGAGGTTTGAGGTTTTTAAAACAAATTATCAGGTGAAATGAAATAGAACATATGGTTTCCTTGGAATAGGCACGTGGTTAGACAAAATATAGTACCAAACATGTAGACCTCACTATCTGGGGTTTCACACGTTACTGGGACTAGACATATGATTTTTTAATCCATGTGAAAACCATGTTATCCCCCAAAACTAGTTCCATGTAGTTAGATCTACTGGGTGCATGGTTTACCATAACTGTGCACCAACAGTGCACTCCACCTTTTTTCACAAGGTTATAAAAACTCTACCAAAACACATACAAGGTCATCAATCCAAAAATGTAATTAAATAATAATGAAAATTATCAGATTTTAATCCTGATATAACTCCATAATTGGATGATATCCCATAATCTCCACACCTAATAATGTTTCTTCCACAAGTTTTACATCTAATACATTATAAGATTCTATGATAAAAATATATCATGACATTGATCCCTCATATATAATTTTGTATCCAATTTTTCGTCATGTACATGTCCTTGAAACCCTAAAACATGATTTTATTGACATGGTATTTCACTGCAACACAATCTTTATGTGATCCAGCAAATGAGTCAGATGCTTCTCAAAGGCGGAATATTTCTCATTTTCAACCTCATCCACATCGATCAGATGAAAAGGGCTATGGTGATACCACTGATGTTTTACAACCTGAGAAGAATAATCCATAGAACTTTATCTCTTTGTTAGATCCAATCGGTATGCCACTGATATGACCCAATCCACTATCTATAATGGTCAAACAATACTGGGTGCAGACATTCCCTGGATTTGTATCCTATGGTGACCCCACCACGGTGATACCTGATGGAAGCCATGATCACCTTATGTAATCTCTTGTGCTCATCTCTGTGAGTCGCCATATGACTTTTTTATAGAATGAGAAATAGCCATAAATTTCTGAATCATCTGTACCTACATAGATGTATCCTTCATGAGACTTGGTTCCAAATAACCTAACTCACCAGGCACAACCTAGAATAGCGGTGATCAACATGGCCTACCATAAAATTCCATAAATGGTTTCATCTGTATAGTTTATAAATGAAAATTATTGTAGGAAAATTTCACTAATGATTAGTTCCTTTCCAAATATCCCCCAATTTCATGCACACATTCCCATAGAATATCCTCATGAATTGGTAATTTACATTCCAAATTTTTATCTTTCTATGGGTGGAAAGCTGCTCTAAATAATAGTTCTATTCCTAGAACATTCTGAAATCCAATCATGAATAATTATGTAAAATGTGAATCATGATTTGAACCTATAGTCTGTGGCACTCCATAAAAATAGTCTCTCTTCTGAATGTATAGTTCTCTAATCTATTTTACTATAAAGGTTTCACTTTTAGGAATTAAATGAACTACCTTTTTTTTAATCCACAATTTCCCAAAAATCATCATTCATCATAATATTCTTCAGGATAACCACCAAAAAATCCATTATCATGTTGTCCCACTTCCATTCTGAGATGGAAAATGGATGATGAAAACCACTAGGCCATTGATGCTCATCCTTCACATTCTAAATGGTGATGCATCTTGTTACCATTCCTTTTCTCTTTGTATTCATGCATGGTGACCAAAACTATGATCATAGGTGATAGTACATTTTGGTTACACCCAGTTGAACTACCCATTTCTAGGCATGAAATTCCAACATGAAATCCTCTCACATGCTCGTATGTACCACATCATTATTTTTCACATAAATTATCTCATAATCATCCATCAAACATTCTAAACATGTCTCCCCGCTATCAACTATTACCCTTAATGGTAATCAATATTGATCCTCATACAATCTATCCCTGATCCATATCATCAGTGTAGACTCTATTGCAACTAAAACCACAGTAATTTGTTCCCAAATCTCTTGAAAAGAAACATGCACTTCACCCGCAAGGTTATCATATTTCATTCTACACTCAAATCCTAAACCATATGAGTATCTTTTTTCTTTCTCAAGTCATTAGCCACACTATTTCTCATCCTAAGTAAATATTCTAGTTCATAAGAATTTGAATACAGATATTAAACCCATAACTACTATGAAAGATTTAAATAACTATGTGAATATTTATACTTCAAGAACATTTTTTCTATATAAAGTATAAATTTTTCCAAAAAATTTGTGTCACCAACACTTAAGTGCCAAAAAATATGTCCAACACGATTCCATGTTTTAGGTAATTTTTTAAATGATTCCTCAACTCCCATGAGCCATACGACACAACTCAATCTTCGTTCATCAACATAGCTCTATGCCTGATCCTATAAGAATCACAATACACTCTATACTCAATACCTAACTCAGATTGGATAATAATTGGTGTCGATATTAAGGGCTTATTTGACTCCTAGTTAGACCTATATGAAGTCTATTCTAATTGAAAATGTACTCAATTTTTCATCAAGCACGAAATAGGGACTAACATAAAGGAAAATATTTGGATAAATATATTTTAATATAAATCAAATCCCATATTGGTTCAGATATTGAAAACATTCCTCAGATACTCACAAGAAACCATTTCATGAACCATCTCTATTTCCACTATCTCACATTCCTCCGAGATGATGTTCCATATGAAGTGTACCTGGTCAATCCCAAATAGAAACATATATAGCTTGGAGAATAACTGATGGTATCTTAGTGTAACCTGTAAGATGTAAAGATGCTGGGATGATATTCACATGTCTTGGCGTACAACAAGATGTCATCCTAAAACACCATCATTAACTGATCCAGATATAGATGATATATTTCATTCATCAAAGCCATTAACACTGTTGTTTATTTTCAAACATAAATGACATAATAAAAATCTCATCACGACCATGATTTCTTTGGAAAGTAGACCTCAGTATATCATATGTTCGTACTCTCAACTAATGATACCCTGATCTCAAGTCAATATTTGTGAAGCACATGCTCCCTTAATTTGGTAAAACATATCATCGATGTGAGGAATATGATAATTTTTTCTTCAAATTAATTTTGATAAACGTCTTGTATTAAACACATGAATATAAATGCTTAACATCCTTCATTAAAAAATGGTGATCTGAAGTGCGAAATACATGGATAGATAAATCTATTATCCTCCAACTCCTTTAGCTGAATCATAGGCACTTGAAAATCAGTCTCTACCATTCTATACAGTTCAAGAGGCAATGGATCAACCCCATGCATGAGCTCAAAAGGTGATTATACATTTCTGTTATGTGGTATCCTTGGGATATCTTCATGAATGAAATCCTAAAAAAATTCTCTACTAGTGGAAAGACATATTTTCTAACACCCCCTTCATCCAAAAATATAATACCAGAATGGGCTGTCTGCTCTCCGAGTTGCGTAGTAATTGGCCATTTTTGTCCTACCATCATATTCCACTCTCCAATTTGAATATACTATTCACAATTAAGAGACCCAAAGATAACCCTTTTATGAAAACAATCAATGAAGACTCAGTATGTGGCTAGCCAGTCCCTCCCTATGATCTAGTTGAGGCCTATCACATTGATAACATAGACATCCCTTAAAAAACAATATTCTACTATCTCTTGTGATAATCCCTAAAATTGAAAGATACCTCTAGACCTCACTCCCAATGGTGTATCAATATTCATTACCCCACTCACAAAATCCATAATTAGGCTCAAACCATCAACAAATTTTACAAATATAATGGAATAAGATAAACCAGTATCAAACAAGGATATAACTACCATAGAAGATTCTATAATTGTACATCTTACTATCGATGGTCGAACTTTACTATCAATATTTTTAAGCTCTACTACAAGTAACACAACTACAACTCTTCACTATGGCTCTGTCTAAATCCCATGTGTAGAACAAATGTACTAATGCAGGCGCATCTTCCTAGAAGAACCACATAGACTACCTCTATAGACTCGAATATTACATCTCCAACTTCCAACCCAAAAATTTTCTATAATACTTTTTTACCCTGATTTGAATCTTCCTAGATGCTACCTCATTAACAGTTTTTTTGAGGCTAACTACAATATTGATTTATATTTCCCATTAGTAAGAAAGATTTCTACTGTTCTGGTGGTCGAGAATAGAATCGGCAATAGTGTCCTGGCCTATCAAATTGATGAAAGACCACCCCATTATGGTCTGATCCAACCAACCATCCTATATGTATACTTTACTTCCCCCAAACTTGGATAATGATTTCATAATGGAACTTCTTTCTTTCGAATTTTATAAACCATGATCATCTAGTAACGACTACCTATCGAGAACTGAAAGCCTCCAACTTGTTCCCATCCACTTTGATATCTTGATCCCCCACTTCTATAAAGTTTTTTAGCCTGAATATATTCACCTTGGACATAATATCACCCTGAATTTCATCCTAAAAATGTTTCATCGTTGAATCCTCATATATTTCTTACACCAAAATAACTAAAATAATCATGGATATACTAGCTTCATGCTCCACCATCACCAGAAATATGATTAGCTTCATGAAGTAGTGAAAAAAACCTATTGCACCCTACCTTGGCCCACGTCTCAGATGATTATATATCCAAAATAAGAAAAGTTACATTGCATAGGTGAGTATAACATTAAGTAGGATTTAACCAATTAACTCCATACTCATGAACTAGTATATAATAGTAAGACACATTTATATTAATATATATATATACTACATATTATGAAAACATTTTATATCAAAATATAAACACTTCTCAAAATAGATTATAACTAAATATATACAAAAAAACAAGATAAAAGTTCCCAACATGATATAATCCAGGTAAAATTTTAAATAAATCATTCAAAAAATATTTAAAAACTATGTTGGAAAGACAATAAACAACACAGAACATCAACTACAAAAAATCCCTGTATTGTTAAGACACTTCCATACTCAAGAGTGGGAATTCATCGATTTACCAAGTCAGTATACGATAGTTATTCCCCATGATCCATTTAACCATTGGTATCGGGATCATGATCATATTTCATCCATTCCTAGAAATTAAATAATATATACACACCAATTTTTCCAAAAACATAAACCAATTTCATATAATTTCACCTGTTTCAATAAATACTCTCGTTTATTGAAAACATTCCAACCATCCATTTTCAGAAGCATAAATAATTTTAAAAATATATATTTCTACTGATAACTTTATAAATAAATTAATTTCCATAATTCTATAACATCCAAAATTATAAAATCCTCAATTAAAATAAAATTGTTGGGTTTTTTTATATAACCCGCCGATTTTCAACTTTTCCCACCACGAATCACTTAAAAGTGTTCAAAAGTAGTTTGAAAAAAAGTTATATTGCATCAAAAACAATTTTACTTCCTTCCAATAAATTCCAGAAAGGGGGGATGAGAGTAAGGCCACCTACCACACTCAATTCTATGAAAATCAACAATGGACGAAGAACACTCATGATTCTAGGTCATGAATCCATGACAACGCCGAATATATCCACCCATATCATGAACAACACGATATATAACAACTTATCTTGCCATATTACTAATGATAGTATTCCATGTTCAAATGGACATGAGATCATATTGCCTCCTAAAGACGTCCCAAAAATCAAGAAGTGAACCATGGCTCCCTATCATGGAAAATAGATGACAGAACTCTATGGAATTAACAATATAATTAACCTAGCGACTTCCTATATACTAAAAATTTATTATTTATTCATGACTAGTTATAATGATTGTCATTATTTTTAATTGATCAATCACCACCCATACCACATTCATCATTATCTGGATAAGTGAAAACCCAACCACAAATACCCTTGATATCTCATCCCAATTCCATATAGGCAATAAAAGTGGCTAATGAAAACACAATGATTTGTAATGATCGACCATGTCATATTGCCTCATATTAAAATGAAAAACAAATTCATATATTCCTTGTATAATACCATTACACCACGATATATTCCTAATGTCATGAAAATATTCTTGGTTCATGGGTGCATATCCCCCTAAGAGTTATTGAATTCCCACACCACCCCTTTCATTAACTCTAACAGAACTAAAAAATGATTTTGATAACATATAGTTAAAAATTTAGATAACAACCACCCAATAAAGGTATCCCCACCATTATGAGTGTCTCTATTTATAATAAACTAATCTCCAGGTTGTCATTTCTAAATAGTCATCTTGAGAATAATGGGTTTCATCTGAACAATGTCCAATTCCATAACTTCTCTAAGATGACCCATATTATCATCCATATACATATATTAAACAAGGAATTAAACAAAAAATAATATGATGAAATTTATAGATACTCATATACAATATTTTTCAACAATTACATAATGATTTAATGAGAATTGGATAGATCAAATATGATGAAAAGGAACTCATAATGTCCTTAGACACAGTGAATGGTTGTTTCGGAAAACAAGATTCTTTAATCCTTTACCGATTTTATCCAAACAGATTATCAATCTTTGAGAACCACTTATTCCTTTTCAAAGGATCAAACATATCATTAATCCTTAGAAACATATACTTTTTCATAATCGTAATATGACTATGTATTCAATTATCAACAAAAAGTGGCAGTAAACCATCATGTTTCTTAGCAAAGAGAACTAGAACCACCAAAGGTGACACTAATTTATATAAATACTATCTCTAGAAAATCATCCAAAATAGTTATAAAATCCTTAAATTAAACTAGTTCTATGTGGTATGAGGAAATATATATTTATTAGATGCATTTATATTGTCCACAGAAAACATAAATTATCATCAAGCTGGCAAGCCAGCGAATTCCGAAGGGAACACTTCCAGAAACATGATGAAAAGTGATCAAAGATCAACTCTCCAATATTCTTGTTAAAAATAATATACAGAAATAGATATCACATTTCCCAACATTGGATAAGATTTTCTACCTCTAATCTATCAATGGGTATCATTCTCTTTCTAAGACACATCACACTTAATCATGTGTAGTGGAGGAGAGCTATCAAAGAAAACTATAAGTCTAAAATTTGATGTAAATGATCCAATATATCCCAAAAATTATGTTCTGAGATTTCATGCTGAGAACTATAAATCTCTAAGCAATCATGACATCTGATATATAGAAAAATGAAGTTGGACTTTTGAGACCACAATCTATCTTTGTACTACATGGTTTCATAATATTCATTACATAAGAAAAAATTTATATATGAAGATTTTGTATATTAATAATGTGTATCTATATAAACGAAGGAAATGAAGTGGTATAAAATAAATTAGTCACTAATAATGAAGCTACAATAATGGTACCTATCATAGTTTCTAGACCCATATCTACAGCCTATTGAGAATCTTCGACTGTCTGAGGATGATTCATTATGGATACACATAGATGGAACCTATTTATATATTAAGAATCATATTTTCCCATAGTTTTAGTATGACTTAATGAACCCTTGATTATATGAGAAGTAAAATATAAATGGTATATCATCTGTAGGTTAACTAAGAATCATTATGAGACATATATCATGGGTCATTCATTAAAACCCCTCATTGAATTTTTAGGGATTCCAAACTACAAGAAATAAAATTTTCCTATTCCTTGAACAATTGGAGGATTAGAAAAGACTTATCTCTAGAACCACCATTAGAATCATAACACCTCTTATTTCTATAAAAGAATCTTGGACCACCACTCGATGAGAAAGAAACTCACAAAAATCCTAGCGTACTTGATTGGTCCATTTCAACTACCACTTTACTAAACAACACATCATCTTATGATGGGATCATTAGTAACGAAACTAGAGAAACAATGGCTATTAAAATTTACAACTCTAATATTCAATTCTTCATCTTCTAATTTGATGTTATATTAATAAAAAATGGCATAATATCATCACAAAAGTTAATATATATCATATTCATGTCATTATTTTCGGGTTTGAAAAAATATGTAGCATTGGATAACAACATCAACTCTATATAGATTTGGTTGATAAAAATAGTGATTAAGAATTTACAATCTAATTTCTCAGGATTATTAATCATCAAAAGAATGTCCCACCATCTTGTGCTTGGCCTTTCAAGTAGAATGAAGGGAGAAATCACCTTGATAATTTCATCATTCTCCAAGAAATCAAACAAACAGTTAATCCCTCAAAACCATAATTCCGAGTACTAAGGGTCATTTGAGCCTTTGAATTCGAGATGATTTTTGAGAAGAAAAACAGGAGAAAAATTAATGACATTATCTATTCAATGTTCCATAGCTTCACCATGAATGTGATCTAGTGGTGGTGTATTTAGCAAAGATTCAATAGTATAAACAATAACCTATTCTATATATAGGTCCATGAAAGTATTTTATCATCGATGATCTGCATAATATTTATCATTTATATAGTTCTCACATCTCCTTAGTGGAATGATGCGAAAAATAATTAATATAAAAAATATACATCATATTCACACTCAAACAATGAGAAATGTGAAAATTTATACATATAGATAGGAAGATGATTCAGATTTCAATTTATTTAAATAAAATGTTTGGAAAATTATATAACTAATACTGAACACACATTTCACAAAATATCCCTAGTGACTAATGGTCCATTTCGGTGAGTTCTGGTTGGTCCCAAAATCACATCAACCTCCTATGTACCAGTATGATTACCAAACATCATAGTGACATCAACACATGATATAGAACATGCACCTCTTGTTTCAATATTTCACGAACCATCCTAGGTACCACAGTTTAAAGAGAGGTTAGAAAAAACTATCATGGCTGAACAAACATTTTTGATCACCATAGGATGGTGACTAGTACCTTAAATCATATAATATGAATGTGGGTATGATTTTTTTTCAAACATTTGGGATGTTTAGACAAACAAGTCCGTTTTAATATAAGAAAACAATTATTCGGGGAAGTGTACATGAAGAAAAACATGTATACAAATCCAATGTACAGTAAACATGTTCCATAAAATAGGATAAAATTATAATTTCCCAAAGGGAGAATAATTTTTTTCATTTCAAAATAATATTTACAAAAATCATACTTTACCTTTTAATTGAGGGAAATAATTAATACAAATTTCATAATTTAGATTTTTATATAAAATAGTTTATATAAATTTATAAGGCATGTGAAACAATTTACAATAATGAAACTTAATCATTTAAAATACAACGAAGATAGAAACATTTTCATATTATTAAGGGTATGATGGTTCAAGTATAATGGGCTCTACTGAGTCAAAGTGAAATGAAAATATTTCTATACACATGACCATTTGGTATGGACTATGTAAACATCATCACCATACTATCTAGGATGTGAAATGTTATATTTATGTTTTACAATGTTTTAAATTATATAGTGTTGTCGAATAACACTCTACTACCTAATTATTACATGTTCATTAATAACAAATCAATGTTGGAAAATTCACATTAATACTACTTAAAATAATATTAATTCCATTACCCTTTTTAAATATTTCAATTAAAATTTTAAAATAATAAATGGGTTTAAGTCTAAAACATTCATTTCCCATGTTAAATCCCAATGTATTCCATAAAAACCATTTTAATCTATTTATTCAGAAATAAGAATTTTGAATCAACTCACAATTATATTTTACATTTTTTATTCAAATATATAAATCATAAATTAGAATTTAAAAAAAATTCACCAATATAAAAATTATAAACTCAAAATTATTAGTTCCACCAGTATTCCACTATTTTATCAATTACACCCTAATTCAATAGAATTGGGTTGGGGTTCCCAAATGAATTATAAAATAAAAGTTCCAATACTAAATCCCCAAATTCAATGGCATTGAGTTTTTACCTAACTAAGTTTCATTTGAATATAATAATACACATTAAATTGACATTTGATCAAAAAAGAAAGAAATTTATGTTTACTTATATGGAACAATAAAAAAGAAACCACCTCCCGTAGCATCAAAAAATCATAAAATCTCAAAATAGAAATATCTTATAATGATTCACCAACAATGGTTGTCGATATTGGGTAAACTTGAATCAATGATAGGATTATAATTTAAAATAGTGGGATACATATCCTCAGACAAACAAAGGGATCTAAAAAACTGTAAGGAGGATATTGGATAGTGAATTATATAGGTAACTGTAAGAGGAAACATATAGTGGGATGATTTAATGCCATTCTACTTTCGTACATTCAACTCTAGAGGGGTGTACAAAGGAATTAACAACATTTTAGATATATAATGGAAGAATAAGTTAGATTGGGGTTGTATCATCAGATCAAAGACCTAAATGTGGGATTGTAGGAATGCTAAATATAAAATACAGATTACCATGTCTTGTATGCACTGTTAGCAAGGAAGTGTATGATGGTTAGAAAAAACATTGTGTAAATTTTTAAAAACCATAATACATGTGTTTGAATTCTTTTTCTTTAGAGGGATTAGTCATTTAGAAAATAATGTGCCAACCATGAAAAAACACTTTTTTTACATAATTTATTATGATTTTAACAAAGGATACCCAAAAGTAAACCCATACAAAAATTAATTGAAATAGGTGTTTAAGAATAATTGGAAATTATATCATAGGGTTACACATAAAATTTCCATGAGAGGTTCAATATATATCATGAATAATATATAATATTTCAACATTGGAGGTCTTAGTCATGTAAGTAATGTGTTTTATTTTACACTGACTACCTAGAAAGGGAACCATGTTTGGACACTACCAAATAATGGGTTCTGTAAAAATATATTTTCTTCCCTCTAAGGGTGTATTAATTGTTATTACATAATTTATCTCCCACAAATGGTGTTTTTTATTAATTATTAAAAATATAAAAAATTTAAATTATAAATCATGTATTTTCATTAGTATGAGGTAAGGGTCATAGTTTGAAAATATATGTTTAGTGAAGGGGTTTTATGATTCAAGTTTGGATTCAATTCTATAATTAAATCACAGACATTTTTAATTTGCATCTTTTTTTGACTGATTAGTTTATGAAATTGATAAATACAATTTTCTCCATTTTGACCCTTGATTAAAAATTGATTGAGAGTCATAATAATCCTACCAATTTCAATTCATGTATTATTCCCCATCCAATTTTAAAG
This sequence comes from Viscum album, assembly GCA_963277665.1. NCBI lineage: Eukaryota > Viridiplantae > Streptophyta > Magnoliopsida > Santalales > Viscaceae > Viscum > Viscum album. Next base: position 1,129,794,194 of record OY728131.1, read on the forward strand.
GAATAGTAGATCTCCACTAGATCACCAAGGTAATTAAAAATACAAATTGAATACCCTAATTTATCAAATAAGCCCACCTTTTCCTCCCCAAGTGTTTAGTAATATCAAATAAGTCCACTTTCTATTAACATATTACCCATTTTTTGTTCAATAATTCCATGAATATAGAGGTTAAAATTATATAAACAAGGATATTTTTGATTTTAGAAATTTTATAATATTACACAATCAATTCTGATTAAAACACTCAGTTAATAAATCGAAATGAAATTAAAAATCCAAAATTGATAAAATTATCTTTAGAACTAAGAATCTAATTTTTCAATAGGTAACATACCATATAAATGATCATATAATGGGTGTACCAATCCCTTTGAAGGAAATAATGGAGTAAGATGTGGTAAAATACATACTGGATGAATAAATAAAATAATAAATAAATATAGAGCCTCAATGGTAGTAGGTTATCTCTCCATTTAGAATGTATGATTTAACATTATTGGGATTATTCTTTATTTTGTGGATGTGAGAACTGAAAATGGTTTTCTTTATATCAACCTTAGATCTAACTCTGTGATGTCATATAATGAATTAATGATAACCCTTCTGATCAGTTAGGCATGGGGTGTTAATTTTTCTTAAAATTAATTTCTTGGATACATTAAAATGTCTCAAAAGACACGTATTCTGGTAACATCCACACCTTAGAATGTTAATTACATCCATGTGGGGGAATATTGATTCTATGATTGTGTAGTGAAGTGTTTTGGCATCTTGGTAGTTTCACGGGGGGAGAGTTTGAATGATGCAGAAATGGTCATCAGTCCACATTCGTCCATCACAAATTCTAGATGAAACAACCACTTATTACTGATTGTTCATTAATGGGATATTGGTTCTCCGAGAATGGGTAGTATCTATTTATATCAACCAACCTCATTTCACCTTTACATTGTTCATATGTGTAATGCAGTTCAAACGGGACATACGTTTGTTAGAGAAAGGGGTCCCCTAATCTGAAGTTGTGATAGTAGAAAGAACTCACATGGTGCAAGGTGTGATCAAAGAGATCCTCATGGGATTACATGGTTTTTTTATTGGACATTATAGATATTAACGGAATATTTTGTTGACGGTGGTGTAAAGAAATATACAGTGGTCATTGAGTCACCATTAGGTCAACAGTGTTTCATAAGGAATTGATGGCACAATTTTGGCCGATGAGGTATCATTAGACACAATGCTGTCTCAAAAGGAACAATTGAAAAAAATATATAAATGCTTCTAATGATTCTACATTGGATCAATGGTCGCTTTGGTAGACACAAATAAAGCATGTTACTAAATTATACTTGTCTACGTGGTTGTCGATGTGTGGAAAAGTTAGTGGAGACTCCACCACATCTATCCATATCAATGGCCAGATTAGCCTTTAATTACAATTCCGAGGTTGAAGAAGTAGTAGATGATCTATATTGGCTGGGTGATGTGGTACTAGATGAAAACATATACAAGATAATTTAAGATTTAGCCCATGGAATTATATATGATTTATAGTGGTAAAAAAGGACGGGTGTTGGGGGTTATAGAGCTTGGTTATCTGAGTAGTGGGCAGGGAAATATTGAGTAGGGGGACATTATTTATTACAGTGAATAATAAGAAAAACATTTCCTACCATATGAATACTGTTGTGTGTGGAATTCTCCATTATAAGAATACCCATGATGATACCACCAAAATGATTTCATATGGGAGCTAGGGAACTCCCCTGCCATCGTGAACTATCTAATATCAGTGACACCATCTTCCCGTCACACAATAGATCTCGCCACCATATGCCAACACCCATGGGATTTGGAACATTCATGTATTTCAAGAAAAATCAATTCTCAAAGGACTCTCATGGGACGAACCCCGGTATATGTTCTCTTCCATCCCATTTGGACTCTCCATGTAGCCTTTTTGGCCTGCCTACAGCTTAGGGTGGGCTGAGTAGTTATGGGTTGATGGTTGTGGGACTGCTAATCTTTCAGCCTATTTTTTACTAAAACATATAAACACGTATATCTGGGTTTTACTCGAATGTTGAAAATAAATTACTATCTCCCACTCCTAATCTATTTATTCATTATATTTCATTTTATTTGAATACATATTTTTTTCAAAATTTATTAAAACATTGAATTTCATGGATTTAATGTTAAAACACATTATAAAATCATAGAAAATAATTAACATATATTCATGAAATATTTATGTCACAATATTATATTATTATTGTAAGAGGGTGATTAAATTTATACTGTTAAATAAATTTTAATGGGGTTAGAAATTAAGACCCAAGATCTCAATATATATATATAACCAAATAAATAAAAATACCCTGAAATCATGAAATTCATGCAATCCCAAGAATAGATGAAATATAATATTGTATTCTATTATCACATTGGTGTTATGGTTTTTTATTTTATATGAATAAACTTATTTTTAAATTGAATTATTATTATTTATAAAATGAAAATATATTAATTTTTAAAGGCACAATTTTTTTTCAAAATCGATATATGCTTCAAAATATATATTTTCAAAATAAAATGTGTTTTATTATATTTATGAAAAAAGGATATAAATAAAATTTTAAAATTTAAAAAATAATAATTAAAAAAGATCATAATTTTTATAATCATCTTTTTGATATAAGGACATATTTTTTTAAAATAATTATTGAAATTTTGACATGTTAATGGATAGTGAAATTTATTTTTTTAAATAAATATTTTTGTTTCATGAATCTTATAATGTCAATATTGATTTAATTTTTTCATTTAATGTAACATTTGTATATTAATATTATGTTCAATCCAATTATGGTTGTTGTTTTTTTTTGAATTTATTGAAATCAATTTCATACAATAAAAAAAAAATTCTTAATTAATTTTTTTCGTCAGGTTTTCCAATTTTAAATTTTTATTTATTTCTTCCAATTCTATGATTAAAATATAAATAAATTGATACCATAAATGAAATTATAGTGCTAAAATTATTTATATATGTGACATTTATTTTGGGTCATTATGAAAAGTCACCATTGTACATATTTTCCACCTCGAAAAGTTATCAATGGTTTATATAGGGTAAAGATAATCATTATAAGAATGAAATTAGACCTTAGAGGTATCAAATTTGAATATTTTTTATTTTGGTTCCATTTTCCATTTATAATGAAATTTAAATCATCATATGTAAATAAAATTCCATAATGTAACACTTATGAATGTAATGTCTATAAAACTATTTCAGAGCGATAAAAATATGATAAATTCAGTTATAATGGTATATTTTAAATAAGAACAATTTTTTTCATTGTAAAAAAATTAACATTTTTATGATTGAATAATTAAAATAAGTGTTTGTTGAAAACTAACACTGTATTATTAGAATAATACGTTAAATGAATAAAAATAATACTATTAATAATATATTTCTCATTAGTTATTATGTTCCCAATATTTTATAGATAAATATAACTTTTTTTGGATTTTTTAACTATATCTATATTAATAAAATAAATATATTGTTATATATAATTTCAAAATTATTTAATAGTGACAAAAAGGACATTTATAATATTTGATGATAGTAAAAAATTTATTTTTGTTTAAAAAAAATATAAATTTTTCATGAGGACACGTGTTATGATATAAACACTACATATGGAACCCCTTTGTATTTTATAAGCTCATTGTTAACTTATAAGTAATATTATAACTATTTTTTTTAAAATGATATTACCATGGTTAGGGATGAAATTAGTTGCTGATGGATTTGACCATAAGATAAGGTTAAAAATGACTCCAATACCATACTAAATATTGTCTAATTATGATTTTTTGAATTTATCTTTTTTAATATATTATGTAGAAATTATTAATAATTTAGCATTATAATTAATTTAATATAATTAATTGTTTTTTGAAATTACAATTTTTCATTTCCCATTCCAATAAACTGAAACCCCTTTTCTCTTCTCATTATATTAATTTGAAACATTTAGAATAAAAACCCCTGAGTAGTTCTCCCCATATTATTCATAGCCATGAATTAGTGGTAATTACCTTCATTAATAACCCTTACAAGGGTCATTATAACAAATATAATTGGGGACTACCGAATAAGTGTTGGATAATGTAATTTACTTTAATATCAAACATGAAAAATTGGATTTACGTTTCATTGTATTTGAAGTCATAATTTTTATACTTGAAATTATATTAATTGAAATTATATCTTATTTATTCAAAACCCATGTAAATTTTTTTCTCCTCCAGTTATTTATTGAAAATATGGGTTTTCCATTCATTTTTCACATATTAAGTACATAAGAGAGTGAAATAATGTTTTCATGATGAAAATAATTAATAATCCACTCGATCAAATATCCACATTATTGTATTTCCATGATCTCTAATAATGTCTAATTTTCTTAATATTCATTGATTAGTTATTATATAATTTTTTCACCTTGTTTATATTAAAAAATTGTGTTAATATTAATTATCATTTCATTTTATAATGGATATAATGTTTAATTTTTATTTAAAATGTGATGACATCACTGTTAAAACATACCCAAGATGAAATGAATTTCCCATCATTATTTCCAATTAATAATTTATATATTACTTTTCATGTTTATAATTTTCTTTTCAATGGGAAGAATTTATTTAATATTAGGTAAAATTTTAACCAACAATAATAGATTCAAAATCAATGTTGTATTTTGGTCCTGAAATATTCCAATGATATTTTAAAGTAAATTTAATACAATGAAAACATAAATTTATTTTACTACTCCCCTAATGGGATATGTTTTAATGATACCATAATGATTATTTATTTAGATTATTTATGGTAATTATGATGGTGTAATTGATGAAACCCATATTCATTTTCTTTGTATAAGCAGTTATAGATTGTTTAATGATCTTCAATCATATATTATACCAGATTTATGAAAATGTAAAGGTTGGGGAAAAAATATAGTAATAAAATGAATTGGTTAAGGATTAATGTTTTATGAGATAAAAAGGTAAATTATAGGTTAACACAATCCTAAAATATGTTAAACTGGGATGATGTTCCAAGATGAGAAGAGGTTACTTGGGATATGATCTGATGATTGAAGTCGATACATGGAATTTTATCCCTAGAATAACATGTATTGAATTTCTTGGTTAGTATCATTGAAATAAGATTTCAATTTTTATTATAGGGTCTCACATTATGACTCGTTTTGAAGAAATACCTATATGGTAATGATATATACTCATAGATACTTTTTTTAAAATTATCATACATGTATTCTAAAATTTCATGATTTATATTAGGACTCGTGTTAAAAATATAAGAAATGACGTGTACGGATTTCAAAGGATAATCCCATGAGCTCATAACATTTATACTCTGCTTATGATTAATTTATTATTTTCATATCTCATTTTTATAATTTTTGAGAATATTATATCACCCTTTATTAAGATTTCATTTCCCTATGATAAAAATAAACATTTTATATATCATTTGTCTAATAAGGTTTCTACTTTTTAATATATCCATTATTAAAAATAAATTTATGTGAAATCCCAATCCTAAAACATCCTCCCATGAACATGTCATGTGGGTTATGTAATGTTGGTCATTCCTACTATATGAAAGAGGTTTCCAACGATAATTAATCATATAATGTATATAGTTGTGTGATTATACCTTTAAAAATTAGGTATCATAACGGGATAAATGATAATAACAAACTGTTATAAAAAAACATAAAAAATTAATCATCTGGAAATCATTTTAGAATATTTGACATATATAATAATCCAATAATAAAATAATAATATAATATTGTGATGAAATTTAACTAAATGATGTGTTTCATATAAAATAATGAAAATGTGTTAAGAGTATATAAATGAAATAGACTACTCCCATCAAGGACTATATGTTAGTCTCATCTATATGATTGAAATCATCTATCAAGCCAGACTCAACTAACTTGTCATTTTCCCTTGTCCATGCATGCATCCATGAAGTCTATATCGGTACCAAATGATTTTCCAAATAGGCAGTGAGTAAATCTTATTATTAAATAACTAATTATGTCTTTTAAAATGAATCCTAGTATATATTTAGGGATTAAGTCAATAAATATACAGATTAATTTTTAAAACAATCACTCCACAAAAATTGTCACATAGGCCAAAAAGTACATGAATAACTCAAGGGTCTTGAAAAAAATTAATTCAACATGATTATAGAGAATATATAGCAAGTCCTTAAACCATTAAAAAGATAAAAATGACCTTCCCATTGTATGTCTCACTAATAATCCTAAAAAAACTAGGTAGATCCCTTAATTCATTACCATAAATTTTGGCGGATATCTCTCAGTATTAATGAACATCCTATTTTATCCCTCTCAACAAAATAACATATACGGGTAGATCCATATAATTATTAAATAATATTGTAATAGATACCTATAATAATTTAATAATATCAATACATTTAACAATTTACCTATCAAACGTCAATAATTTTGATACAAGGCATAATATATATCATCATAATCATATCAATAATTTTATTCATGAACATAACCATGGGGATCTAAATTATTATTACATGTTTGTAAAATGTGGAAAACGTTATTTCTATGATAATTACTCATGGAAATTTAGAAATTCCATATTATAGAAATACCATGTTATAAATTTAAGTAGTTCATCTTCTTCCAGGGTATGCTCACCATTTATGTGGATACTTGTTCGGCCTGTGTTCTATGGGACCCAATTAAATCAAAGGGGATGTCAAAGAATAGTGATTATCATCAATAAAAATTTTATTAATTATTGAGTCTATTTTATTTGAATAATTGTATGATAATATCTACTTTACATACTATATTACATTAAAATATTCATTACTTAAATATTCTATACCACCTACCTCAATGAAAATTTGATGGAGTAAACATTCAACGTTTGAGATATATCTAGGTTTCTCATCCCTTCCCTTAATCCTCTCTCTATAGATTATGAATATCCAACAACGTGATCATCTTCTTTGGATGGGAAATCGTGAAAATCACTATAAGGAAAAATTATAAAGATGCGATGTTACATGTTTTCAAAATTTAAAAAACATATTAGGTTTATAACAGATTGGGAGAGGTTTATTTACTATGTAAATATTGGATTTCCCTTATAAATCTCTCTATTTTCTTACTCTGAAAAAAATTAACCATTTTAAATAAAACCACATAAATACTAATTCTACTTAGTGTTAATTATTGTTTATAAATTTCTATGTGAAATTTCTGAGAAAAATGTTTTCATGGGGTCGGCTTGCCAATGAGTTTTATGTTAATAAGAATCCATTTATCTTGTAAATTTCCCATATAACGAATATTTTCTAAATTTATTAAAATTAAACAAAAAACTAGACTACCTAATTTCATAATCACCAACCATGTCTTTCTGAATGAATATTATTCAACAAAATGTTAACAATAACTTAACATGATATATATGTGTAAAATATAGCATGTTTCACCCTCCCCAACATACATTTTATTCCATGTTTCCCCAATAATGACATTTTGTATCACAAAACAAGTATATACATTGTTTATATATATCGAAATACCACAACTATGTCTCCCATTACACATTCCTATGATTCAACTATATTCGTACTATATAAAAGTTCATACATAGAGGATTATTCCCACTATCACATGTGATTAACATAAGATTATTCAAAAAAAACATATACATCCAAATAAATTTCATCAAATTATACCAGATGATATGGGATATGATAATACATCTAAATCAATGAAACTTGAATAAAATTTAGATTTTCATTGTATTTCTATGGAGTTGATAAATTGAACTTCAAAAAACTAACTCTTCCACTATCACGACTGTCCAAGGGGAGTGGTTTCCTATATTACATTTTCTTTATGAATATGGTCTTTTTTAGCTTTGGTGACACCTAAAGGATTAAATTAGGACCCATTTCAGTCTCTGGTTGATTCCTCTTATGTTCAACATATGATTTAAAACAAAATTGCATGGTCACTAACAACATCTTTATCTACTAGACAGACTCAGATTTATCCATTAGGTGTCTTGGTACACCATGCAAGGACTCACTAGTCACTATTGAATAATTAGGTGAATGAAATGATCATATGTTTAAATAAATTATGGAATAATTTCATATCAATTCATGATTTTTATTTTTTGATAACATCATGAGAACTAGATCGGGCTATTTATAACCAATTAAGTCCATTATGGGGGCCCATTATATATTCTCAATATTCTAAATCATCCATTTCGATTAAACTATATTCGAAGGGAAATTAATACAATATGAATAACCTATGCTATAAAAACCGTTAGAATACCCTTACCAAACAAATACATGAATGTATGATATTCATCTGAAATGGTACACCCACAAAACCCATACAAAATTTTTCCCCTCACACAATGACTAACTATATCATCAATGATGATCGTCTCCTTGAAATAAAGGAAGTATCCAACCATCATAATTCAACACATGATCACACACAATAAACCATTAAATCTGGGTTTCATGGGTATTATTATTATGACATCTATAATTAAATAATCCTAGTTTCCTTCTGTAATGGTTATAGGCTACAACATCATAATAGGCCTCTTGTAAATGGCATTCAGATTATAACAGGTTAAACATATTTCCAAGTGCCTAATATTTTATTATTCATATAACGATAACAAATTTCCATGGAATATAATGAGACATCTATGTGAGACATATAAGTACCTCCCATTTATAGTCATGGAACTCTCTATTAATATCCTTATACCGACCCATATTGAAACATACCCAACCATGAAAAAAGTAGATTGATGTTTCCACGTGACAATCCTAATGGAAGATCCACATCATATACTCTATCACTCATTGAGAATCCACCCCAATATGATATCTAATATATCTATATCCAGTGAATAATCATAGAAATAACATATGTCAAATCCAGATATACTAATACATGAGACACCAGATCTTATAGATGAATATCAATAATTATTCTCATCATTTGTCAGTAGTTATTATATCACACACCATTAATACCTATTTATTCCATCTCAATGAATCAATAATGATATTTTCTTTTAATTATATGTATACTATCATAAAATAAAATTCATGAAGATACTAAACCTAACTCCTCTATTGAAGGTTTAGGTATTATAAATACAATATGTTTTTATAGATCATTATTTACATATACAACATATCCCTCTTCCTGAAAAGATAGTTCCACTCAACATTTGCAATGTACCATCACAAATATGTCCATACCAGAAGTGGATATTTCATAAAATGTTATCTTATTCATCTAAAACAATATGAAACTATATGATCCTTTCACATAAAAAGTACCTTGAGTATATATCTAGATCAATCACAAAACTCAACCTACATCTTAACAGACACAATGAATATGAGATTCAATAATGAGGTCATCCTACTCATTATCATTAAAAAAATTATTACAAGGAACTAACCAAGAAACATTGATCCCTTTCTTAGCCATCATAATCATTGGTTATTAGAGATAAAATACATCCAAAATAATGTAAAAATAATATCCTTCTAGAAAATTAATAATGAAAATATCAAAGTCATTATTGGTTTTTTTCTTAGATACTATATGTTAAATCGTATATGGTAAAAACATATACTATAGTATCAGAAATAGCATAGAAAATGAGGTGACATGTATCAATCAAGAATCAAAATTCTGATATATTTGTGAAAATATGATTCTATATCAGTGTACTCAAGAGGATACCAATATGTTGGGAATGATTATATAATGAATGAATGTATATTATTTTTTCAACAAAAAACGTCCAAAATATAATCTTGGATATGATGAAGAATTAGAATCATCATACCCAAGATTATTATTTATTCGTTTATATACCTGAATAATAACACCACTCATAAGGTCCATAAATTCTAATGAAATTAGGTTTTAGTATGTCTGAATGTATCACCCTCAACTTATGGTAACTGAATGACTTTTCGGTCTTAGATATGGTCATAGAACATCTTAGTTCATCTAATTGATCATTGATCAATAAATGAGATATAATTAAGTGAACATCCTCAAGACTAGTATCTAATAATCCACACATATTAAAAGTTTTCATTCATCAAACTTTATGGAATATCAGAGAGAACCCCAAATATAAGTAAAAGGCTCTATGAATTAATTGTATTCTTAATCATTTTCTAATCATTCGACACATGAAAAACTAGGGTTTTCATTTTATATATTAGGTTAAAAAATGGTTAGATTAAAGCCAAAAATCATCCAAGAACACAATCATCCACTCATTTTTTAAGGTAGAGAAATATTTAACAAATATGTATTGAAAATAGTTCAGTATAGGAGGAAAATTAATTGGAAAAATTTCACTTCATATATAATAATAATTACCATCATTCCATGATAAAAACTAATATGAAATTTATTGGTATTACATGACAATCCTAGAGATCCCACACACCCGGAAATGCATCAAGTACCACTATTTCATATAAAGAGGTATCTTTTCTCCAATAATAATGGATTTTATCTAGGTTAAAGTCAATAAAATACATAAAATGTATCAAATTTAAAAAATTCATTTTTTGTATAATCATTTTCATTGAAAAATTTTGTTGCTAATTTCTGAGGATCACATCATGGACCACTTTTCACACACATTAAACACTCTTAGTGGAATGTCAATAGTCATAAAACCATCCATGATTTCATAAAACAAGACTAAAAATTCAAAAAATTTGAAATAAAAAACAATTTTAAGCTCCTAAATAAAAAATGATTGAAAGGGTGGTTGATACAAATATCGTTCCATTGACATTATATTGTATAAAATGAAAACTAATTGGAGTAGAATGTGTAAAGTATAATTAAATCACCCATAACCAATTTTCTCAATTCTGAATCCAATATTTATCTGTCTACATGGAAATATCACTTTTATTATTGTGTAGCACATATACTACATGATACTGAACATCATGTGTAACTCCAGCAACCAATATACAGTAATGTCATTGAGTCTCTCATATATTTAATATTATTTCTTTATCCTATACCACTATTTTGATGTAGATATTACCTACATATCACTAGTATATAACCAATAATTGTGAAAACATGACACTCTATATTGGGGAATGGAATCTTCCCACAACTATAGCTAAACATTATACAATAAAATAAATCTAACTTGTTACTATGTTGCGATAAAAACCTTCCTCATAAGATTCCCTTCCCACTACTTTCATTACAACAACTATCATTTTAGTGCTTACTAATTCTATTTGAAGAGCCCCCTTATCACCATGTTAAACTAGTTCTAATAGCATTTTTCCTATCTCATATTTCCTTCAATGAGGAGCGTCTACTTCATCACATCTATGATTATATTCTAGTAAATGATGTTAACATAATACACAATTTTTTAAGGAATCCTATCCTAGAAATGTCTCAAGAAGAAAACCTCTTTATAATATAGTGATGGATATAAACAATGTGGGTTGATAAAGTTTTTCTCATTGTCCACAGTTCATTGTCCATCCATTGATAAATTCCTGAACTCGTAATAATTATCATTCATAAATGTCTATGAATTGAACTGGCTAATTTTTTCCTATAATTACATCATTTATAAATACATTATTTGGCATGATCTAGGATCCCCTTATGATTGGCTGAACATTACAACGTGAAATAAATATTAATAAGCCTCATGTGAATCTGTCTACTAAGGTTTTTTAGTATAATTAAGAGAAACATACTAAAAAATTATCTACTTAGGGTTCATTGTTCCTATATAATATTATGATATCGTGCAGGTTAAACACTCTCATATGTATTGAAATCTAAGGTTTTCTTTGAACAATTTCCCTTTCCATGGATTGTATGCCCCTTAGAAAATAGTCACAAACAATTTTTTCAAAACAATTATTATTTATAATAGATTTATCCACTCATATAAATTATTATAATGCTCATTGACACTGTCATGATTCTAAATTTGAACAATATGATGAATAATTGTTTCTAAAAATGTTTAGTTCACACATAAAAACCTAGTATACACCACAAAGACAACCCCATCATGTGAAAAATTGGTAACTTCTAGATCAAGGCTCATATATTCATGGACATAATTGTTAATTGGAATAAAATATAATTTTATTTCTTCAATTTCAATCAAATATATCAATAATTTCATTACACTTTTATATGGGAGAACATATACCATGATATAATTGTGTCCCTATAATTAACTATTGATGTATACACATATACCTATCTGGATATCATGGTGCATGCATATTCATCTCATGAAATACCATACCACAAGTCAAAATATCATATAACAATAACATCATCCCAGACTTCTGTCACTGAAGGTGAAATAACATTTAACTATTACTGGAAACCATCATGACCAATTATATCACCTGTGGAAACACAAATTTTATCTTCAACATTTTTTTCATAATATGATGACTAATCTCAAAATCAAGTATCAAAAAAGCTAAATTTAATTGATAATTTTCAATATGGTAATGATAATACCATGAAATGTAATTTTTTTACAACTACATAACATCCCAAACATGGAACTCTTTCATGTGACTGAGGCAAGTGTGTTATGATACCTTAGAGGGGACACCTATTCCCTAATTGCTATAATGTTATAGTGGGGGTATATATAATGTATTTGGGATACTAGACTCTTTGATAAAGTTTATCAACACCAATAAAAAATAATAATCGAGTAGCATAAAATAATGGTAATAATAAAAAGAATCATGTACCAATCATATCATAAAAATGGGCATGTAGAAAATCATATAATAACATTATCATGTACTTATTGTATACAATGTACCTAATTCATATGATTTATTTCATAAAATGAAAATAAATTAATACTATAGATATAATTAAAAGGAATTCATTTCCAACCACATGATGGACTTATCTACAATATCCAACTCATACAACAAGTAATAATCAATTATATTGGACTCTCCCTTGTATTCACATGAATGCATGAAATAATATAGGGTTTCAATCTATTACCTAAAAATAAAATAAGAAATACTCAGTGGGATTCCAATAATGTTATTAAAACCAATCAAGAATATTTATATAGTGCATGAAATAAAGAAACACTTGTAGTATTATATAAAAAATTTAACACTACACATGAATAAACACACCAAACCTCACGATCAACAATGAAACTAAGGGACAACAAACCTACATTAGAACAATATAAAATACATAGGATAATGTTACAAAATCGTGCCTAACATATCCTTGAACTGTCATGGGTATTTCTGGAGAATCATCTTTTGATTGATTATAAATTTCCTTCTAATCGATAAAATATACCTAGGATAATTCCTCTATGAAAAATATCACAGTTGGTAATTGACCATAAAAAACATCTAAATATACCACTATATGAAATATAGTGCATCTAGGAATATCCCACTATGTATTTTAGCATATCCATAAAAACATATCGAACTCAATAAATGATATTCTAGACACCATGTATATCATCACAATCTTTTAAATAAAGTAATGAATCAAATTAATCCTTGTGTTTTTGTTTATTAACCCATTCCTTTTAAATTCACAAATGTATTTCACTTCTCAATTCAATTTTCATGATTATTTCCATAATCTATATTAGTATAATAAATTTTTTTCAGGAATTCTTGTTCATCGTGTTTGGGGGTAGGCTCACTTATCATTTGTATGTAGGACTGGTATAAATTGTATTGGAAAGAAAGTTATATATTTGGAGTCAAATAATATATATTATCATCAACAGAGAATTACGAAATTATATAGATTAGACAGATTATGTTTGTATGAGATCATAGTTATTTCAAATACTGGATGAAATCAATAAGGATTTAGGATTGTTTTTAGAACATCACCATTGAATAAGAGTATATTCGTAATATTGTCAACTTTCATTGTATAATAGGGTATCTTTTATATTCCATCGAATATCACTATGTGGATTAAAAATATCGGATATATCAACCATTATTTTTATTTTAAAAATATCACATAACATTAATTGTTATGAAAATCATGATGGAAGGCAACATGTTATAAAATTACATAAAATTCAATGTAGGATTAAAAAACCATTAGTACTGCTTATGTATGGTGTAAATATGGTATTTAATATATAAATATAATAATTTTAATATCCTATAAATGGCCATTGGAATTGAATAAAATATTCATAAATCCAATTTAGAAATGTAAAAAAATGTTTCTAGTGTATATTTATTATTTTACAAACTACCCAATAAAATAATGGAATACATTCATTTTTATGGGGTATATTCAGGAGAGAATTTTATTTCACAAATACTGAATTTAAAATATAAATTAGCTATAGAACTAGTATTTCTCTGAACGTCTTCAGCACTTACCTGTGATTTTCTCATGAGAATTGAGATTCTCTAATAAAGGGTAAAAAATAATATCAAACAAAATTGTTTAGAAAAACAGGGATATAGTTGAGAATATTTAATATTACTATTTAAATATCCATGAATATAAAGGTAGTAAATCCATATAGTTTTAGAACGGATCATAATGTAATATAATGAATATTATTTTTATAGTATGTAATATTTCGGTATGAAATGTGTGCTTCACTATATGAAACATTATTGATATAATACTATCATAATTTATTTAATAGAAATGCATCTTATAAATTTTTTTACATTTCTTAATTTCTTATCAAATGAAAAAGAAATGGTTTTCATTAATATATCATCATAATATAATTTCACATGACAAAGAAATATGATTCACAGAATCATTGTTAATTAGTCATCATTTTACGACATCCAAATAATGAAATTGGATGATCTCATAAATCCATATTGCAAAATACATTTTACAAATCTCAAAATATAATATTATAAAAAAATTATTTTGTAAGAAAATATAAAATCACATAAAAAAAGAAAAATATTTAATTACTTTTCTAAAAAAAATTATATTTATAATTGTGAGGATATTTGAAATATTTTTCTTATCCAATGTAATGATGGAAATTTATAATGTAATATTCAATGAATATTACATTCATGTCAACTGGAAATTATTTTAATGATTCATAGGTCAAAAATATTTGTTTCACTCTTTCTGTAAATATTTACAAATAAAATCTTCAATATACACTGTAAAAATTCCAATTAAATATAAATGGAAGATAATTAAAATATTATTTAATTTTTATTCATATAAATATTTCAAGATATAAATGAAAATTATTACATTTTTTTAAATGAACATGAACATGAAGGAAAATTTTACTGCTCAAAGAGGAAATATGGTTGAATTTACTTCAAAATCATGTTCACTATCATTTTTTGAACCAATGATACAGAAAAGATAAAATTTATTAAAAAAATAAAAACTTTTGAGATGTAAATAAATGTGGTTCGAAATACTGCATCCATATAATTTCATCTACAGATATTTTATCATAGACAACACTAAAAAGAAATAGGAATGTAACCTAAATCCAAATCATAGGTATTTTATTTCCATATTCACATTTATATGTCATGTTTAATAAATATATATCCAATATAAATATAATATAGGAAAATATTAATACACAGTACACTACATATTTTTCATTTATAAATTGTAATTATCCTTTTAGGTAAAATTTCTTCTTTAATGTTTCATTCGAGTGGATACTGTTATGTTTTCGAAGAATGTTTCAGTATTGTTGTTTAGGTATAGAATCCATAGATATTGGATAATTATACTCCCAAATATTTATCATGAAATAAATATCATATTTATTCATTACATAATCTTTTAAAACAATTCATATAATTTAGTAATGAAAAATAAATTATATCCCCTCTTAGAGGTTGTAGTATACATGTATTCACTGGTGCTGTTTTCACATTTAAATGGATGAGAGGAAACAAAGGTTAGAAATAATTAAACTATATAGAATAATAAATATATAGTAAATACTATATATATAAATTAAATATATCCCCATAAAAACACCTGTATTGAGTATAAAGAAATTGAACTGCATCAATATGTGGAGGAAATATTACAGATTTTTTTAGGAGATAAATTATAATATTCCAATGGATTGGAAAGAGAATATATAATTTTATACCATAATCATTAAAAAATATTGATATATCTTTTATATCGGGTCAATTACTTTATGGACGATTCAATAAATTTAGATAATTTAGAATAAGAAAAACAATTGAATGTGTTTGGCATGATGATTACATATTTTTTGAGATACCTCTATTATCATGAAACATAATTATTTAAAGGATACTATAAGGGTATTCATATAATATAAAAATCAAGGCAATAATGATTTTTTGGGGGGTAATTTCCACGCTACATTTCCCAAATTTCATGATGATGGGTGGAGAAAGAATTACCATATATATGTTTGGGTATAAACCTGCAAGGAAATAACAAAATGATTACAAAAATATTGAGTATAATTATTTTAAAAATAATTAGAAAATTGACAATAAATATAATTAATTATATGATAATTTAGATAAATCAATTTCCAATAAGATCTACGAATTTTTATGTGCAATTTTACCCATATATCACAGTGTAAACCCTGGAATTCATATTTTATTAAAAAATATGATTGCATATTTGTCTTAGTTTTACTATTCATTATGGCCCAAAATAGAGTTGAAACTATTATGGTATATTAAAAATTAAAATTAAAAAAGCAATATATTTTAATATAATGTGTTCT
Organism: Viscum album; assembly: GCA_963277665.1. Taxonomy (NCBI): domain Eukaryota; kingdom Viridiplantae; phylum Streptophyta; class Magnoliopsida; order Santalales; family Viscaceae; genus Viscum; species Viscum album. The sequence goes on from OY728131.1 coordinate 1,129,811,180, forward strand.
TATATAAGGAAAAAATTAATTTTAAAATAATTTCATAAAATGTAATAGAAAATATTTTTAGAAGTAAATAGATTTTAAGCATAAAAATTAAATTATTATTATTCCATGCCCATTAAAAATAATTTGATTAATGTTAAACATTTTTTTCAATACATTATCTACATATTTCAATAAAATCATTTGTTAAAATTAATTAATTTAATTTAATTAGATAATAATACATTTGGGTTATTAAAATATTTTAAAGATAAATCAGTGTAGCATTCAAATGATTTTCTTTTACTTTTTGAGAAACATAATACAAATGAAGTAATTTAAAAAAAGTGTCAAACATAATTTTTAATAAATATTTTAGTCTTACTCATACTATTAAATAAAACATTTGGTGATAACAATCAAATTAAATAAAATTGTACCAATAGTATATTAGGGACCATTTAAACTAGGTTGGGTATATAAAACATTCAACCAAAGAAATAAAATTTATTTATTTTAAAAATATTAAAAAATCATCTATTGTTTCATTATAATACACCTATATGAATATATCTCTTAAAATTACTCAATTCATTTTTAATCAACTGTGTATAGGTCTACTGCACCACATCATTAGGTTACATTGTAGCTTCCAAAAATTTATGATTTTTTCACAAATCATTGACTATGTTATTTATTTGTTTCACCAAAACAATTATTTTATTTATCTATAAAATCCAGTAGTTGTTCCTCATAAGTGAGATCTCGCATCACTCTAGTTACTTTTCAGTTCATTGTATGAGAAGGATAATGTAATAATACTATATAGATGTATACGTGAAACAAATATTGACCATGCAAGATATTTAGAGGAAGATCCAAGTGATTTGTTATTTTCCTAACATGGTCATGATTTCCAATGGAAAAATATATCTTTATCTCAACAATATATTATTAAAAAAAATGATATCCTTGTAGAAGTTTATATTCATTAGAATTGATTTTTTGAATAATCTTATTATCATTCTATATAGTTTTAAATACATTTATATGAACACTATTTAATAATGATGTTAAAGTAAATTTACCTAAAAATCTATTCCATTTTTATAGCTAGATCATGTATTGGTAAATTTTCTCCAAATTCATCCTAAAAAAATTGAAGATGTGTGATTTCTTATATAGAGTCTATCGTGATGTACTATGTTAATGCTTGTGTGAATGATATTGATTTTATAAAATCTTGATCTTATAACAGTGTGGATACCTATAACATTTGAAATAAATTCAATATTATCCAAATATATATTTAGGGTTCTAAATGATCCTATTAGTATAAATATATATCTCAGTATAACAATAATTTCTATAGTTAAACATTGTATTGATGTCATACTAAATAGTTCAATAGAAATATTATATAATCCTCCAATCATAACAGGATTAAAAATATAGTGATACCCCATTCAACGTTACCACATACTTAATATATATCATAGTAACCAGAAATATCAATAAAAATATTTAATTTTTATTGATTATAACAAAATTATATAGAGATAAAATATAATATAAATAGCGTAATTTTATTTAGAATACTGGGGTGTTCATTGATGAATTCCATGTTTTCATTTTCCTATTTCTATGTAGGTATTGGTAATGATTATAAATTTTCTTAAAAATTTCATTTGTTATCCCTATGTTTTTTACATACCAATCACTTATATAAAACTCAACATTGTCTCAATTAATTTTATACGAAAATAAATGATACTTATGTACATGATAAATGTTCATATGAATATGATGAATACAAAATGACAAGATATGTTACTTATCGAGTAACTATATTTTAATTTTATTAAAATATAGTCTCCTTGTTTTTGTCATTATTCTTATATTTATATTAGAATTAATGTCGTACATAGATATATTTTTCATATTATATTTAAGCTCTACATCTTCCTTCTATTCCTCTTGATCCATCACAATAATACGTAGTTGATTAATAATTTTTGAATGAATATATTCCACCCAATCATCAAATTTTTTTGGTACATCTATTTAAATTCAATAAATATTTTATCTTTTCTAATGAACATATCAGATAACACAACAAGATCTATTATACTAAAAATATGGTTATCATGTTCCCTTTCCAAGGGTGGTAATTGATTGAGAAACCATCTTCATTTCTAAACTCCGACTATTTTCATTGGATTATATATTACTCTTTATGGTTGAATATATATTTCATAATTTTATAATTTGAAGATACTTCACATTGATCACCATAATAAAATTCCCACATGTTATCCTTGAATATATTACTACTTCCTACTCCAAATCCTAATTTGATTAGTTATTCACATGTATTTTCAGTTGTTCTGAGGAATAATCTATCACTGTATAAATAATCATGATGAAACATCAAATTTAATTTATTGATGCATCAAGGTACATCAAAAAAATTTACATGGTAGGGTTGTGAGAAAATATGAGAACTAACTAACCCTCCTTTCAACAACATGAAATTTTCCACACATTTATATATCTAAATAAATATAAATACCTTCAAATTGAACATGGTTATAACATTTCATATCATTGATAGATCTATAAAAAACCATTAGTAGTATCCAACCATCCTAATAAAACTATGGATCACAATCACCAATGATGGTTTGGAAAATTTCTCTATTAATATTCTCTTTCAACTATCCTTGAATAATACCTAACATAGATTATATGAACTTATAATGAAAATTTCCATATTTATAAATCAGAGTATTTCAGTTAATAATACATCTGATCCTTCATCCCGATATTCAATATAATCCATATAAAATATCTATGGTCTTGTATTAAATTATAATATATTAGCACAATATCAATAATATCTAATGAAATTGAATCGAGTAATTTTTATTGTATATATTAAATAAATCCACAATTATAACAAGGGATTCAGTAAGTCAAAGGGATTTATTGTAAATTCATAATGACCATTAATCAAATGAATGGAAATATTAGGTATATCATATTTTATAACCCATAAATTATGAAATATTAAATTAATTTTAATCATTAATTTTTTTTATTTCAACAGATTTAATATATCATTTCAAAAAATGGTGTAAAATGTACATGTTCTTGGTAGTGATCATGTAATTTCCCCTATAATCAATGATAAAGAGAAATGAACCGTCAATATTCCCAACACAAAGTACAAATTAAATTAACTGTTACACACTTTGGATAATTAATTACTTATCAGTATTACTATTGTATTAATGATTAAATTCCAACAAATAAATTATTTAAATTAAATATGGATTCATTTAAATATCTATAGGAAATGGAATGATTCATATTAAAAAATATTGTTCACAATGTATAGGAGGACTACTAATGTATTCAATAAATACCATATTAAAATCTCAAATATAAATAATATATTCTATTTTGAGATCCACCCTAACAATTAGTGAAAAATATATATGCGGAATTAGTAGAAATAAACATCATTTCTAATTGATTTCTATTTGATTTTTCAAATCATTTACAATGAGAAATTCAATCATAGTTCAAATTTGAATTACCAATTTGAGTTACCTTGATCAAAAATTAATATTATTTCTATATGAAATAAAAAAATGCATTCCCAATATATCTTCAAATTCTACATGATAGAGAACTATAATATTTGGAGGGATCAAATTCTGAAAAAATAAATCAGAGAGAAGATGTAGACAATAGTTGTGATCATAAAATAATATTATATTTCACAACTAAATTAATATATTACCATTTAAGAGGTGATTTGATACCCTTAAAAATTATTATGATATATAATATTTGCTTGATCCAATATAAAATATAAAATATAAAATTGTTTAGTATATAGAGTGTGTACATTTCTCCACTTACATATAATAAGCCACTTTGGTTGTTTTGATCACATGTGCATTCCCTATGACTCTTGGATTAGACGTTGATGAGAAAGACTCTATTCATTGACCTTCGTCTTCAGGAAATGATTGTAAGGACATACCTAATCCATGTGATTATTTTATTTCAATTTATATGACATAATTGGATGATATTTCTATCCATAATTGTATTTTCATATTATATTAACATTTTTATTCATTCTGGAATTATTCTTTCAATCATACAAATTTCACAAGGCTAATATTAAAATTTTCAATGTTCTTAATCACAAAATTAATACATGAAGAAATATTATGTTTATATATATTATGGGTTTTAATATTATTATATCCACAGAATTAGTTTATTCTCTTTCATCCTCAAGACCATAATAAAGGTCTCTAATCACTATTTATTTCGTGAGACGACATACAATGATATATTTATATCTATTAATGTCTTTTTCATAGAGTTCCATTCTGATAAATTTTCTCAAACAAATAATGAATAAGTTGAATTTTCTGTAAATATAAACAATAAAACTTGAAGTGTACCAATAATGTATAGTTAAAATTTACTCATAGTTATTAATGATTTCTTTGAAAAAATTAATAATTTCTATAAATTCTCTTTTCATTTCCATTATTTGAGTTAATTGAAAATACTTATTGACAAATAAATTCATAAAAACTACCAATATAATTGAGTTGTTTTCATCCTCCTATGTTGTATTCATTGTACGAGTCTGTTATTGAAAAACATCACCATCCAAATAATTAACATCCAAAACAAAAACCTAATTTTAAAAAAATTAATATAAATAATATTTTCTTACATATCGCATATAAATTTGTCTAAAATAATTTTATTAGAGGTGCTAATAATGGAAGGAGACAATTTCCACATTAATGAAATAAAATTGATTTTTCCATTCCTTAGCAATTAATTTGTTCCATATGATTCATGTCACTATAAATTTCTGAAGGGAGATGGTTGATAGTATCCATTAGATCGTAATTCATATCTCCTAGTATATTTGTTTTTCATGATGATGATCATTTCATTTTCCATCACATTATTCACATGACCCATCCTATTTAGAGACCTTTTCTAAATCCAAAGAATAATGATAATTTAAAACAAAATAAATCAGAGTAAATAATCGTATAATTTTTAAAATCCTTTCTATGATGTCCTTATTTTTATTAAATTGTTTAAAACCAATACAGTAGGAAATATTCTAAAACTAATATTTCATATCGTCTGATTCTATATATTTTATTATCTATTTTATTTTAATGTTCAATAAAGAGAATCGGTTATAACTAAAGAATATCCCATGAATGATTCTATATTGGTTTAATGTCCTTGTACAACTCAATATTGACCAATAACGATAACATTAATTCAAAATCATAAAAATTAATTATTTTTAAAAATATTTTCATCTTTGACCCTTCCACGTCCACATTATTATATACAATATGATATATCATTTCTATTAAAACATGAAATAACTAATTTAATAAAAATTCAGGATGTTATCATACACATAGAATTTTTCAATTTTTTTAACCAATGTCCTTTATTAAAGATATAAATAAATAAATAATGTATTTATATAAATCCAATTATTAAAACATAATAATTTTCGAGATTATTATTACATAATTATAGATAGAATTTTATTAATTCCCATAAATATGGCATGCCATATAACTTAAAAGGATATGTATCTTTGAATATTACATATGTTATCATCATATGTCATGAATTATCTTCAATATTTCCCCCAATAATCTATTGACATGTTACTCTTTATAGTTTTACATAACATATATTATTTATTAAAAAGTTGGAGAGATGAATCTTAACAATGGTTGAGTCCTAATTCTTATAAATTGTAATCATAGTAAATTTCTACAACTTAACATAAATGATAAAAATGTAATCATAAGTGTGTGATAAAATAATCATAATTTATAATAGTTATATCAAATCATTCAAAAATACCTAATCATGAACCATGGATTTAGGAATTTTCATAATTAAATATATATGTCATTGGAGTTTTGAATCATCAATAATCAATCATGATCTAGGGGAAATTAAAATCATTCGTCGATGATCCATAACAATACTATAATTTCTCATTTATTACACTTGTTATTCAACAATTTCAACAGTAATGTTTAACTCCCTTGACTATGATAGAGGATAGAGTCCCCTACTAAATACGGTTCAATCCCAAATATTGTTTATATTATCTAATGATCAATTTATCATTACAAAAATCACTAGACTGATATATAAGTTTACCCAACTTGTCACATTTTGTAAACCATACATTTCAGTTTAAAAAGTTCATAAAATATCGAATGGAATATAGCCTCATAAATATTCAATATTTCAATATAGAATAATCATTCTAAAAGAAACATAATTAATAATGATGTCATCATAACATAATTAGCCTTTGTGAAATATGGGAGTCTCATATGTTCATTTATTTATCATCATAACCATAATAATTCTATATGTTTAAAATATATATTATAATAATAAAGAAAATTTATGACGAATGTTAAAAAAATCAAAAATTCCATTAAAAGATAATTATAAAATTATACTATAAATAATGAAAATATCATTTTCTTCATGTAAAACATATAAATACATAGAAATATTATGAAAAATATTTACTAATGAGAAGTAAAAACTTTTATAAAATCAGAAATTAAAAGATTTTTCAAGATTGTGTGAAAATAAATTCAGGTGATGAATGTTAAAACAATTTTTTCCATTAATCCATCCAATAGAATTACTAGAAACCTTTTAAAAGAACATTGTAAAAATTACAATTGAAAATAATACATTTAAATTAATTTCAATGGAAATTAATGATTTTTTTAAAATAATATTATTTTTTACTTAATAATATATTTTAAAATTATAATAAAAAATACTTCATATCATGGATGAGGATTATAAATTTCATTGAAATAATATAAACTAAGATATATTTTTCTTTAAAAACATTGTATCTATCATTTAGTGCACCGAAGTTAAGAAAATTTAATCAATACATTCCAATAATAGAAATTAAAATATTAGAATGAGATATATGGGACCTAATAGATTATATTTATACTCTTCCCCCCATTAAAAATATATTATTTTTTATTTAAAAAGTAATAAAAATATTTAAATATGTATTACCGTTAGTAAATATATATTATTTTGTAATTATTCATGTAAATTAATGATGAAAAATGAATTACATTACATAGTGTAGGTAGTAGTCAACATGTCCAAATGAGTAATGACTTTAGATTTTCATTGATGATAGAAATAAAAGCTAAAAAATAAATGATAATTATATAATAATAACTATTTAAAATTTATCATATATAAACATTAAATATATCCTAATTACTGTCAATGGTAATAAAAAATGTAAAAAGAAACTTATATCTCCATGGAGGTTGTAGTCCACACATTCGCATGATCAATATTATCATCGTTCAATATATGAGAAATTAATAGAAAATTGTCTTATGATAAGAATAATAAAATTTATGTATTTAATAAAAATATAAAAAATATTTTTGGATAGATAAGTTATATATTGAGGAAGTAGAGGAAGAAATGACATTTGAATTAACCTGGTTTGTCATGTAATGTTTCTTGAGAGACATCCATTGACTTATAAATGAAGTCTTCTTTGGATATAATGATGGTAATAAAAAATACTAATAATGAATTAAATGATTCTATGAATGATTTTTTATGGTATTTAAATTCACATATGGCTCTATTTTTCCAATAAATGAGGATAAATGGTGCCTTTTAACAAGTAAGGTGAGGGATAGATATGGAAGTACATAAAATATTAAAATAAAATAAGAAAACATTCTTATGAAAGTGTCATAAAGGCTCAGTAAATATAAAATAATGCATTTTAATGATTAAATATCATCCCAAAATAACATATATACAATTTTATGTGGAATTTTTAATCATATCACATAGTTTGTCCCTTGATAAACCAGTATTAACCTAAATTGTGGTAAATTTTCATTACAATTTTTAATATATATTTTGAACATAAATATTGATTAACATAATATATTATATTAATTATTGTAATTGAAAATATTTTATCCCTTTAACATGATAATATTTTTATATATGTTATAAATAATAAATAGTATAATTTATCAGAATGGTTGAAAATATTTTTTTTAGAAAAAAATTAATATTAATAAAATTTAATTTATTATTATAATACACTAAGTAAAAACAATTATAGAAATTTATAAAAAAATTTGATTATATATATATATATATATTTCATTGAAATTGCCCAATGTTAGTGGTTAATTTAATTTATTAAGATAAATACACATTCTATGCATAAATATCATGTTTATAAAAAACATCAATATTTCAACTCTAGATGAATGTTTTCATAATTTATAACTTGTGGAAAACTAATGAATTAATTGTATACATGTTTATGAAATATGTTTATATATTATATATTTTTGTTATTAATCTCCTCCAATCTAGCGGGTATGTGAAAACTATAAAATTAAATTGTAATATTTTAATAGTCTACATTGTTTTTTTCAATAGTTGTTTCATGTAAATAATAATATCAATAAAATTATAATTATTTGAAGAAAAAAAATAATAAAATTTGACTATGTAATTATAATTATTTTTAGTTCATTGAATACTAAAAAATTTATATTATTTAATAAAATATTATAACTTGTTTTCATATATATTAATTTATAGAAAAAATTAACATTATTTAGATAGAATGTCATCACGGTCATACCTGAGGTTAATTTCTAAATGTATTGATGTAAAAATAAACGTAGTCTCAATAGTATGGTTTATCTAATTTGACATCATGATTTATTATATAACATTATGAACTATAATATATGTTAAAAAATTACTGATTAAATAATGATTCATAAATTATTAATACTCTTCTATTCGTCTCATAGGACCGAACATAAAACACTGTAGTAATGGAATTGTATCCCTCTCTTCAATAAATTTTTTCAGTTATAAATTTAGATATTATCCACTAATTTATAATATAATAATATTAATGAAACTAAATACCATATCCTATGATATCATTTTAGATAATCCCTTACTCTTAATAATTCAAATTAAAAGTAACAATTGAAAAAGTAGTCGAATAAAATTATATTGTAATGTGACTAATCTAAAATTTATCCCACTATCGCAATGTAATAAAATATTAATTAATTTATAAGTTTTCCCAATGAATAAATATATGTATATCAATAATAATCACATAAATATTTTATTTATGTTTTGACTATTGATGTTTTCAAAAAATAAAAAAATGGAACAATAGCTCAGAAGCCCCATTATCTCTAATGGAATATGAATTATGATGTACATATATATATGGAATATAAAATGGATCATTAATATAAAATTTATACTTTCTCCTAAAAACCCAAGGTATTATAATAATAATTATTTTAAAATGTAAATTTATAAGAATTAAAATCAATGAAAAGATGTCATTTCATAAATCAATTTAATAGAAAGAAACTATTGAATGAAATTGTATAATAAAATAATTTTAATAAACCACATTAAAATTTAGGATCCTTATCAATAACAATTTTTGTTGAAGAAAAAATGCATAATAATTGTTTCGGTATCTATAAATATATTTAAAATAGTTGAATGAAAATAAAATTCCTCCATATTTATGCGATAAAAAATCCATTGAAAAAATAATTATAAAAATATTTGAGTTCAATAAATCATTGTTTTTGGAAACTAAATTATTATAATTCCAATATTTAAAATTTATAGGACTTTGTAAATTTTAATGAGATTATATGTCAATAAAATCGAGTAGAAAATACAGAATATTATTCCCATAGAATAAGTGTTTAATTATCATACACATGTATACTAATGGGAGACAATTTATTGAATATATGATAAAAATAATATGAAATTTATATATAATATATATTACATGAATAATATACATTTATCCCCAAATTGGAAAAATAAAAGGTGAATAATAATCAATAGGTTTATCCCCATCATCACTACAGATTAACTCATCCCTCGCATCATATGAAATTAAATAAAAGAGTGGGTGATCATGAAATTATTTCTATCTCAAAATTTTAACCACTTCAGCATGTCGTGGTCGGATATGTTTTTTATCCCTAATATATGGTTTTTGAAGGATATTAGGCTTGATGGGATTTCATTAATCCTCCTCCTCAAATAATAATAGTTTTACAGCATAATGGTTGGTTATTTATAGAATAGGTATATTTAAGGATATTCAGGTGTATAGGATGTAGATATTATATATGATGTGGGTAATGTATCAACTACATCCCTAATTGATTATTAACTATTATTCTCACAATACGGGGTGAATATCTAGGTTTTATTTTCATTAATTAAGATTGATTTTATCTATCTCTCTGCTGTATCATGATAATATACCACTATAGGGGTGGGGAAAAATTAATATTCCACTTAATTTTCATTATTTCATTATCCATTGAAATTATAAATCAGGATTACAGAATTTCAATTAGTAGATATAAGGTGTTAGATGGTGTTGTTTTTGAATTTGGGAAATGGTGTTGTGTTTCTGAGGATATAAGGGACATTAGTGAACTGGTATCGTTTATCTTAAAAAATTTCTAAACTGGATTAAAATTTAGTGTCTTCATTAAATAATGTTGGGATATATGGGATATGTGAGGGTCATGGGATAGTGGTGGTATCGAGGTAGAGGTATAATTTAGAATACATGATGGTTAAATATTATCCCATACTTTTTCACTTATGATGGACTAAGGCCTATTTATTTGTAAATCAATTCTTAAAAAACATATACATATCATCCCAAGGATATTTTAGAACATGAATAGTTAGTGTTGGAGTATATTGGCCATGCATTGTGTAAGAGGGTTGAAGATGAGATGTAACGTGGATGTATCCCTCTATGGGATTATTATATATCTTCATGAATTAAAATTCATTACACTATACCTAATGGTGAACCTTCATATACAAGAAACACAATATAACCAAGAATGTTTGTGTAATATTGTTTTCTATGAATAAGTAGAAAATGAAAATTTGGCTCAAAATATGAAACGTCCCCACCTAGGATCCACGAGACGGATCCAGGGGTTGTTTTGCCACATGATGTCAAGCATGACTTACCGTATTCTAGAGGATACCAAATAGATGTAGGGGTCTGGTTAGTCAGACATTGGGAATATAAACCCTCATTTATCAAAGTATAACACTGGTAGAAAGAAATTAACAAGTACAGAAGCATGTTTAACTAGAACAATACTCATTTCACAATATATCCAAACAGAAAATACTATACTACACTGAAAGAAAACACATTTTATTCCAATATAGGTGTCAGAGGAATATAATGGAACTAAAAATAATCACAGGACGACTCCCAATGTGATTTCAAAACCATTTTCAGCCCCCTCATCCATGATCCATCCCAAATCACCAAACCATATTTGTCCTTTTCCATTGTCTTATCCTGAAACAGAAATCTATCTGAGTACCGATCTGGAATACCAAGTTTTGTGTGAGTAATACTCAGTATGCCACCACCTATGGTGTCTAAAAGAATTTGATTCCAAAAATATTGTTATATTTTCAATAGATAATAATTAAAATGTATAAATAACCAATTATTACATTACAATTTTTTCTTGTCTATGTACATTAAATACAGGGTTCTAAAGGTTACCCATAACATAATTATAGATTTATCTAATGTTATAACCCGAAGTGATACCTATGTCATATAAAATATTAATATCCTATTCTTAGTGAATCTCGAATTAATCAATTTTGAAATGATATCTTAGTAGCTGATATGACTCATGAATGAGTTTGAAATATTTTCTTGTAAGGCAATAACTCGATGTTCCATTATTTCCATTTTTTACATTCACATTAATAAGACACATAATAAAGGTTACTAATATAAAGAAATTTAAGTAATATTACCAAGATACAATTCATATTCATCAATAGAACTATCATGTTCACATTATCTTAATAATAATTATAATGAAAATATAACCACGTATACTTTTCATTAAGAGGATCATGTTCCCATTCTATTACCAACAAGTATGAAGACCATGATACCATGTATAGTTCTCAATTTTGAATAACCAGGTTTCTATACATTCATAAATAATTAATTCATAATTAATTAATCAATGTAATCTAATTAATAATTCTGAAATTAGATAAATATAAAAAAACTATTAGTTAACTCCAAAATTAACTATACATTTCAATCACCAGTAATTAATTCATCAGCTAATTAATCAATTTCCCAATTCATATTCAAATATTTTTTTTCTACGAAATTAATTATCCCATTTTAAATCTGCACTCATAATTAATCCTACTATTAATTATCTACAGCATAGTATCAATACAGATAATTAATTCATAGGTAACTATCTCTACTCCAAAAATTCACTATTTTATAAATATTCCACTAATTAATTATCTATATTAAAATCCCTAAATCCCAATATCAATTTCCAAAATTAATTACCTTTGAGGCTATCCCTTTAGTCTCGTGATTAAATTCTCATTTAAGCTTTTAATTCAAAAATTCTTCCCTAAATCAATTCGTCATCCTATATAACCTAATTTTTGAAAATCTATTTCAAAAGGATGATAGTAATTGTAAATTATTTTATCGATGTATCGAATCCATGACTATGTGAATTATATTTTAGACCACTTACCTATGTTCATTGATGTATGTTCACTCAATGAAAATCTCTAAAATCAAAGAAGCACAACGATGTAGATCTATGTTTTGAATAGAAATCCCTAAATCAACATCAATGATATCACAATATCCCCGATCTAGATGTAGATCTATAATCTTACTAATAAATGACATTGATTTGGTTTAGATCCAATGAAATATTCAGGAAACTCTACTTAATGATCAATGAGAGGGTGTAGGCATTATAATGAGATCCACATAACGGGAGAAGAGAGGAATGTCGATTTGGGATTTGGATACTGAAAAATTGAGATCATACATTTATAGAAACCCTATGTATTGATCATGGACCACCCAAAATCAACATGTCCTGGCCAAGGTTGAATAAGAATGAAATGTAATGAATTCAATCCCAATATAACTCTAGAAAAGGTTGGGATCATACAATCACTAATCTTTATAACAGCTCTTCCACATGATTTACATCCAATCAATTATTAGATTTCAATAAAAAAAATATGGAAATTGTTCATTAATATCTTTCTATCATTCTCATTCTTCCTCTTTTACAAGTCCTTATTACCATAACACATGAATTATCAACATGTTATTTCCCAACAACAATTTTTCATTATGATCTTACAAATGTATAGGTTGTTTCTCTAAGGACGCATCTATTTCAAGGTGAACCTCATCCATATCAATCACAAGATATGTGTCGGGGTTATACCACCAATGTTTTAGTACATAAGAAACAACATTCATTACACTATATGTCTATGTAAGAGACAATCAGTTTTCCACCGATCTGATTCCCTCCACCATCTGAAACGGTCTAATAATTTTGGGCACGATCATTCCCTACCTCCATATCCTTCAGTGACCCAACCTAGGAAATATTACAAGAAACCCATGATCACCCTCTGTAATTTGTAGGGAACATCTTTTTCTATCATTATATTAATTTTTTCTATAATGATATGTATCCATATTTTTTTGAATCATCTATACATACTTTGATTTCTCATACATGAGACTCATTCCCAAAAACTCTGACTCCCGAACAACTATATATCATATCGGTGATCAACATGGATTACCATAAAGTTCCTAATATGGTTCCATTTGTATAGTTTCCAAATTATTAATGTAATTCAAAAAATACACTAATGTAATGATCATTTACAATGACCCAAAAACGTCATTACACATTCCCATAGAATATCCTCATGCATTTGTAATGTATATACTGACTACCCATCTATTTGTTGGTGGAAATACATAATAAATAATAATTTTTTTCCTAGATCATTCTAAAAGACATTCTAGAATCAGGATGTAAAACATCATTTACTATTTGAATCAATAGACCGTGGAAATCCATTAGGACGGATTATCTACCAAATGTATAGTTCTCTAAACTATTCTACTATAAATGATTTCCTAATAGTTAGGAAATATACTATCTTTTTAGTCAATCCACTATAACCAAATTTCATTATTCATCATAATATTATATGGGAGACCCACTACAAAATCCATTGTCACATCCTCCCACTTCCATTATGAGATGGGCTATGAATGAAGAAAATCAACGAGTTAATGATGCTCGACCTTCACCGGCTGATAGGTGAAGCATCATGTCACCAATCCTGCTATCTTTTTTTCATGCCCACCCCAAAACTATCATTTAATATCATAGTGTATTTTGATTACAACTGGATGCACAACCCATTTCAAGGCATGATATTCCTACATGTGCGCCTCTCGCATGCACATATGTACTACAATTCATTTTTTCGCATGGATAATCTCATCCTCATCAATCAATAATTATAAAGATGTACTCCCACCATCAAATAATTCACTCAAATATACCCACTTTGCATCATCATACTATTGATCCCTGATCCATCTCAAATGTGTAGACTCTATTGAAACTGAAAAAAGAGTCATATTTTCCCGAATCTCTGGAACCACCACATGCATTTTAACCCCCATTTTCATGATCTACCTCTTCTCACTCAACTCCCAAACCATCTGAGTCACATATTTTCCTTCTCAAGGCATCATCCACACTATTTCTCTTCCTGACATATATTCTAGTTAAAAATATAATTTCTACATACAATCAACCAATACCCAAAGATATATATTCAAATGAAACTTTAAAAATATATACTTCAAGCACTCTTGATCTATATAAATTGTAATCTATTTCCAAAATTATTGTGTCACCAACACATAAGAGCATAAACCACTACTTCCAACTTGAGTTCATGTCATAGGTAATAACATTCATGATTCCTCAACATCCAAGACCAATAATCCAGAACCCTATATAACTTAATTAGAACAACTCCAAGACTATTCCCAGAATCATCCCAATAAATTTTATACTCCTCACATGAATTAGGTTGGATAAAAATTGGTGTAGATGTTATGTGATCATTTCATTGATAAAAAGACTACTCATAATACTCTTCAAATTAAAATATTACTCCATTTTCATTGAGATCAAAACGAGAATTTTTTAATGGAAAATGTTTGGGTTACATCTCTTTTAAATTCCTACTTATCTTTGGAATCTTCATATATAATAAACATTCTTCAGCTACTCCTAATAAAACACTGCCTGAAATTCTCTGCATCCACAAACACACCTTCTTAGGAAATGATGTTCCCCAAGAAATGTAATCAGTCCTTCCAAAACTGACACATATATATATTGGTGTATAACTGATGCATTCTTAGTGTACCCATGATGATTTTAAGATGATGGGAATGATCTTCACGAGTCTTCGAGTACACAATGATGTTTCCAACAAACACTACCCCGAACTATCCCAAACACGGGTGAACAATCCTATTTATCAAATCCATTAACACTACTGATGAATTTTTTACCCCAAATAGAATTATATTCAACACATAAAGGCCATTCATGCTTCTGAATGTTGACTTTAGTATAGCAAAAGTTTGTACTCTCAATTGATGATACCCTGATCTCCAATAAATTTTTGAGAACACAAAATCTCCCTTCAATTGGTCAAATATATCATCTATTTGCAGAAGATGTTATTATTTATTAATGATGATTTTCATTCTTCTGGTAATCAACACAGAATCCTAAAATTCCATAATCCTTAATTGCGAAAAAAACTGGCGATCCCTAAGGTGACATAATTGGATGGATAACTATATTATCTTCTAAATCTTCCAAAGTAGTCTTAAACTCTTTATAAACACTAAGTTCCATTATATACTATGGATAAGATAATAGATCACCCCCTTCATGACCTCAATAGAGAATTATACATATACATTAAATGGTATCCCAATGAATTCTTCAGTAAGGACATCCTCAAAAATTCCACTACTAGTGGGAGGACATCATGACTAACTCTCCTTCATCCCACAATAGACTACCAACTTAGGTTTTGATCTCTCCCATTTGCTGATTAATTTTCCATTATTTTCCTTCCATGATAATCCTCTCTCTATAATTAATATATTTTCAACCCTTATGTGATAAAAAGTATACTCTCTAATGGAAAAAATCAACATGGGCTCAGTTTGCGTCTAGTCAGTCCCTCCCTATAATCATGTTAAATCTTGTCCCATAAAAAACAAAGATATCCTTAGAATGAAATATTCCCTATTCTCTAGTGATCATACATCCCATTGAATGATATCTGTAGACTACACACAAAAAGTTTTATCTATAATCATTACCTCGCTCATAAAATCCACCATTAGCCTCAATCCAACAAATGTTTTTACAGATATAAAGGAATTAGAGGAACTAGTATTAAAGAAGGAAATAGCTTACATAGTAGATACTATAATTCTATCTCTATCTATCGATGATACAAAATAGCTATTTTCAAGTGTAAGCGATACTACATGTAACTGTGCTTCCCCTCTTCATTGTGATGTGGTCCAAATCTTCTCAATAGAACCACTATGTTGATGAAGGTTCTCCTTAAAAAATGCAGCACATACACTACCTCTGTATCCTTTCCTAGTTGAACTCCAATATTCCACCCAATTTAGGGTATAAAATCATCTTCACATACACTAACACTACCTAGATTCTTCTTCACTAACAGTTTTTCACTTCTGAAAAAACATTTCATTTGATGTCACATCTTTCTGTAAGATCGACACTCTACTCGTGGTCAAGAATAGTGTCGACAATTGTGTCCTAGCCAAGCACATTGATGACAGATCACCATATTAAAAAAAAAATTAATCCTACCCACCCATATGTATACTAAATAACCCAATGCATTGGCTAAAGTTATCATAATGTTAATTCCTTCTATATAAGCCTCACCTCTTGATCATCCAAAAAAATGACCAATTGAGACCTAGAATACTCCCTCAGGTTCCCTTTAACTATGAGATCCTGATCCACCAATTCTGTTTAATTATTAAGCCAGAATATATTCAAATAGGATATAATATGATACTATAGTATACCCTAAAAAATTTTCATCAGAGCATCCTCTTATCCTACATATGTTGGAGTCAATCATTACTGATCTATGTGGCATCCAACAAATTCCATAGAACTTTTACTTTGTGTCAAATGAGTGAAATCAAAAAATTTCTTTGGTCTCAACATATTTGGATAAAAGCCTTCCATAAACCTTTTTTAAGAATTCATTTCATAACACACTTCCAATCAATCCATTTTCCACCTGGTTGTCCCATAAGAGCTTCACTTGTTCGCATAGAATAAAAGAATTCATAATGAATGTAATCCCATCTATAGTCTTCAAATGTTTATGTGTTTTCTCTATGGGCTAATCCCAGAGTTCAACTCCCATAGATCAACCGTAACTCATGCATTCAGGAGGGTTCTACAACTATAAATCCCTTATCAACATAAGAAAAACCTTCAAAACTCTCCCTGAGCCTCTCTATATGAATTTCATAATGTGAAGATGTTATCATGAAACATCACCCATTCATTTTCATCTTCCACGATCGGTTCCTCAAGCTCCCTTACTGAAAAACATTCATAGGAATGCCCCTTGGTCTCCCCCCTTAATTAGAGTTGTGGATTCATACTCTCCAAAATTCATAACACATGTCTCAAGTATCATATCACAACCTTATAAAATTTATGTATGAGGAAATAATCACCATAGTTCACAACCTATTATTTCCTTAAATATTTACACATGGTCAAACTAAGGATCTATCCCCAACCATTAATATTATACTCTTATGTTTTTGTTAACATCGGTAAGCACATAATAATAACCATCTTTATAATGTAGACACCAAATTCTTCTCATTTTAATTCCTTTTTACAACCATTTCAATTAATGTTAGAAATCATTTTTCATTTTACTCTCACAAACATGTAAAATAATATATGTTTAAAAACAAACCCAGAATATAATTTTTAGTGTCTTCCTAAAATGGTTCATTTTGAAATAACCCTGAGTGACTAGAATAATGCATAGAGAGTCAAGTTTAATTCCATTCTAGTCCATGAAACAATACATAGAAATTATTAGAAACAATAATCACATCACAATAGAATTTTTTTCACCCAAGGTTTAATTACATTCAAATGTAAGATAACGAATAATTACAATAATCCCTCCTATGTACTTGTGGTTATCCCCTTAAATGGGTTTGAAAATCCTATCCACGACCTCATTACCAAGCCCTAATTAGTCCATGTGTACTTTTATCATCTATAAAAACATTATTAAAAAGAATAATATAGAATAATGGATCTCTGATACAACTTTGTAACATCCCATCCCAGGTGCCAAGAGACGGTGCCCTGAGCTGGTTCTCAACATGACCTCATGCCTGAATCCCCTTTTGCTTGAGGATTCTGAATAACACTATGAGTCTGGAAAGTCAGTCATGGTGAGACTATAACCAAATTTTCCACATTAAAACACCAGTGGAAATAATTAAACAAATGTGTAAGCGTATATGACTAGAACAATACCCATGTCACAAGATAACCAAATAGGAAATATAGTACTCAACTAAAAGAAAAAACATCCTATTCTAATATAGGTGTCATGTGTCTCTATAGAAACTAATACTATTGACTCTACTTCTCATCAATTTGGATCCAAAATATTTCTAGTCTCCTCCTCCATGTTCTATCCCAAATCATAATTCCATATAAGGGAATTTTCTGTAATCTATTCGTATAACAATACAATCTATTTGGGTACAATCAGGGATCCTGAGTAGGGTGTTAGTACAACTCAGTAGGCCAACACTTATGGTGTCCAAAACCAAACTAGTAATAATATAGTGTATTTAGTTATATTATTAATAAATACAATGAATAAATATTTATTTATTACATTATCATTGATTCATATTTAACTACATTAACTCCATGGTTCCAAAGGAGACTCGTACCCCAATACTAGCTTCATCTCATGTTGGATAATGAAGTTTTCCAAAGATAATATCATATCTTAAAACCTTATTAATTCCATTTACCAATGTATAAAAAGGATCTATTATAGCTCAATACCCGATCCAACCCATGATGGTGTTATAAATATTCTCATGTGATTCCATTACTAGTTTTGTCATTATTTAATTTATTTAATTTCATATTTAGAAGCCACATGGACAATGTTACTAATATAAAAAATATAACTAAAATGACCATGGGACCATACATACTCCTTAATATAGTGATTTTATTCCCATTATCATACTCATAAGTATAAGGACTATGATACCATTTATACTTCTCAATAAAATTACAATATAACAATTCTTTTACTCATAAGTGTGATGACCATGTTTCCATTTGTACTTCTCAATTTTGAATGACCTGGTTCCAATTCGTTCATACATAATTAATTCATAATAAATTATCAACATAAATCCCATTAATAATTTAATAATTAATTAAATTCTAAAAATCCATTAGTTAACTCAAATATTACCTAAACATTGCAATCATAATTAATTAATTAATTTTTCTAATTAATAAATATTAATAATCATATCCCAATAAATATGTTTTCTAGAATTATATATCACATTCAGAATCCAAACACATCATAATTATTCCTACAATTAATTATCCAGATCATAACATCGAAGCACAAAATTAATTATAACATGTTAACAAATTTAATATCTCATAATAAATCGCCAAATTAATTATCTAGATAACAATACATAAATATCATAATCAATTTTCCTAATTAATTATCGAATTGTGAATCCCCTTATTATCGTGACTAATTCGAACTATAATCATTTAATTCAACAATGCCATGGTAAATCAATTGGTCTACACAATTAACCCAATTTATGAAAATAAATTACTAATGGATGCAATAAATATTACAAATTTTCACACACACACACGCACAGATATATATATATATATCAAATCACCAAATATGAGTATTATATTTTAGACAACCTCCCTCTATTTGTTGATGGATTTTTTCTCAATAGAAAACCCCAAAATCGGAGTAGCACAGTGATGTAGATCTGATTTCTGGATCTAACTCCCTGAATCAAGAAAAATATTTCATGATATTATCAAACATGTTCATGATCTAGATATTTAAATATGTATATAGAATTATAGGTTTTGATATAAAGAAACATGGAATAAACTCGTCAAACTGGTCATGAAAAGGGAGGGGTTATGAATCATGATGAGATCCACATAAAGATAGAAGAGTGGATCTTCAATTGGGGCATTGCATCTTGAAGATCTAAGGTCAGATGACCTTGGAACCACTCATGAATGCACTAGGATCACCCAAAATCATTATATATAGAGCCGAGGTCAAATATAATGAATTTTAGGGGATCATGTGATTATAAAAATTATTTTTTGTTCATGAGAATCCACGTGCATGGTTTCCGATGAAGGGGAAAACAGTTAGACAAAACTACGTACCAACCATGATATCCTCACAATCCGAGGTTGCATGATTTTTTGGGTATGGGAGTATAGTTTTTCAAACTATGCACATGTTGTATAAACCTCGTATCCTAGTTTCACATGGTTAACTGGGATGGCTACATGGTTTACCCTAACTGTGCATCAACCTTGTAATACACTATTTTCTCAATATTTGTCAAAATTTCAACCTAAAAAACCGCAAGTCACCACTCCAATCAATGGTACATATATAATCATGAAAAATACCTTAATTCAAGCTCAATATAACTCTAGAAATGTTCTAGATCCCAGTAAAATATAAATTCAATTATTCCATTTGTGTAATAATCAATCATCTCTTGACTACATCATTCCATTCATTCTAAAATCCATTATACCAACTGGAGAAATACATAACCGTTTTCAATACTAGGTCAATTATTATTGAAGATAAAATTCGCAGATTTAGCAACACCCAAATGAATCAATACCGTATTATCCAATAATATGATCATTCCCTATATAAGATATAATTATGGGAAATATTGACCTTATTTGAATTAATATTTTTTATATCATGTTATATTTTAATGACCCAGACCCAAATAAGCCACAAGGAACTGAGAAAGGCTACTACTAACTGTGGGGTTTTATAATATTCTCTAAATTATTTAAACAATAATTATGTTTCATGCTTCATCATTAGGATATGACTCACTAGCAATAAATTTTAAAATAATTGTTGACCCGATAATTATAAAAATTCATGAATTATTCATCGCAATAAATGTTATATACAAAAATATATAAAAAAACTAGTTTAATAAAGGAACCACAAGAACACTAGTGAAATGTTATATAGAAACATCAAAGTGAACAGACTGAATTGTATTATAATATATAAAAATCATGATATATGAAAATTAAATAAATATTATATACCCATTATCACTAATTTGAATTCGAATAAATATTTTATGAATTTTAACTATTGGATATTCGGATATGTCAAAATATATATCCTATTGTCACTAACCTCTCATATTATGGTGCTCAAGGGAGTCTGTTGGTACTCCAATTAAATCTTCACAAATCAGACAATGTATATCGAGTAGGTATCATTGTACTTATTTATAAATTAAATGAAAAATGTGAAATCTAATTTCAAAACATGTACTCATATAGATTGTGAGAATTAATACATAGTATGATAATAATAACATTATCTCAACTAAAGAACATAAGACATGGGAGTAGGATGTTTCAGGTTCATACATTTACATACATACATACATACATACATACATACATACAAACATACATACATACATACATACATACATATATACATACATTCATAAAAATGTATATAAATATATTCATACAAACATATTAAAAAATATATATATACATAAATACATACATATATAGATACATGCCTACATACATGCACATAGGTATACATAAATTAATTCATATATATATATACATACATAGAAACATACATAAACACATACACACACACACACATACAAATATAATATTAATATAAATATAGTGAACCCTGCAAAATTTGGTTAAAAAATTTATGATAAATATTATCTATAAAAAATATTTCCATGTACATGGACTCATGATGTTTTCATAAAAATGCTTTGATAGTAGCCCTGATTCCATGGTGGACTCTTGTAATAAATCCCAATACATTTCACATTCATTGAGTTAGAGAGAAAATGTTAGCATATAATTCACATTCAACTGTAAATTGGAAGGAGTATACTAAACTATGTAAACATTACAATCATTTCCTTTTATAATGGGGATAATGTTTTCTAATATGAAAAGATCATTCATCATGATAACTCCTGAAAAGTGAAAGTGTATATATTTTCTGGACATAGTGAGAAAACAATATTCCATTACTAAAATATATATTGTTTTATGCAGTCTACATTATTATATAACACATGTTATATCTTCTACATTATTAATAAAAAATTCACTTGTACATAATGTAAAACATAATATCACTATGATACACCTCCACAAAACAAGATAACCAAATATTTCTAGTATGTCAATCCAATGATGAACAACAACATTGAAAAAATGTTTCGTCATAACAATAATTAAAATTAGTCACAATACCAGAAATATAAAATAAAATAAAAAAGGTAGGAAAATCATTGAAGTATCTATAAAAGGGACTATAATTTCATCCTATTAACATCAATCATAACATGATGTTTTCTATATCATACTGAAAACAATTTGGGATAAAATATAAGTTCAATGGTAAACAATAATAATGTCTATTTTTACTATAATGAAATCATGAAAAACTAATTTTTGTTCAATAATATTTTTATCAATATTGAAACAAACTTATATCTTATCATTTAATATACATAAATTATTTTGACATTATTTTCTACTATATAGTTACTCAAAAAAATTATAACCGGATTAATTAATATTAATATATATATATTTAGATCCCAAATTCATAATTATGAGTTTATTAAAATAATTCTCTAATATATAAAAAATTAATATATATAATTATTCAATGAGTTATGAGAAAAAATATTAATGGAAAATATCATAATAGTCAATAAAAATTTTCATAGAAATAATTTCTATAAAATACATATCTAAACTAAATTTTTTAATAAAAAATAAATATATTTGATTAATCAATTATGAATAAAATTTTTAATGATGTATTAAAAATTTAATGAAATTTTAAAATCAAACTATTTAATGACCGCAAATCAAGAATTTCTACTTGATCAAAAAAATTTATAATTAAAAATTCAGTGATTAAATAAAATTATTATTTTCATTATATTATAAGAAATTATTTTTTATTTTAAATGAGCATATTTACCTAAGAAACATGAATATGTGCTCAAGAGAGGACATTAAGCTTTATATATAGTTTATATATATAATTTTTTAATTAGTCTCATGACTATAATATGAACTCAATTTATTAGATTATGATTTTAAACATAATATAAATCAATAAAATCATGTTAATTGTAATGAAATTTTTTTAATTAATTTAAATTATAATACAAATATCATATTTTATTACATGAATATAAAATTAATTACATCCATTTTTTATTTACAATCCATTTGGTAAATTGAAAAAAATTAAAACAATTAAACAATTAATTTGAAAACATGTTATAAATGAGAGAGAACTATTTCAGATTTCATGTTTATTGAATATATAATTTTGAAATAATAAAAAATTCATAATCGATTTTACATAATGATAATGAATACAAATATTACTCAAATAAGTTATTTATAATCATTCATTACATTAAGAAATTAACATTTCTATATTATCATGTTACGATTAATAAATTATATCATACATATAAAAAAATAATCATGATAAAATTTTATTATTAAAATTAAATATCAACATGAATGATAATGACCATAAACAAAATTGGTATAATACAAGGACAAACGACAATAATATTATTAATAAAATAATAAATAAAAACCATCTCATTCTTTCACGTATAATATTATTAGAATTTATTAACACAATTTAAATAAATATTATGAAAAATTTATTAATTGATAAATTCAAATCATGATTACTATTTAATACAAATTTAGTAAGAAAAATTATAATCCATGTATTACAAAACTCCTCAAAATTCATATTAATGGTTGATACAAACTACTATAATCAATGATTAAATTATTATAGTCTAATTAAAACTATCCAACTCATAATAATGATTATCAAATCATCCACACCCTAATTATTCAAAATATATTAACAAAATAAATAAATTATGTTTACAACCTAATTAAAAACTATGTGAAAACCCTAAAAAACTCCCACATATATAATGGAATAATGACTCTTATAATTTCAACTTCACAGCTTTGAATGCACTCAATAAATCATATACCACCTAAATTGAGTCAAACTTTATTATGAAAGTATCAAAACAACAACAAATAGATAATAATTAACTCTTTTAAGTATTAATGTCTGAAGAAAAGAACAAAAAATATGATATTATTAAATTTTACCATTCCATAGGAAAATTATTATCTAATTCAAAAGTAATAATGTTATAAAAGAAATGTAAAACAATTAATTTTTTATAGTAGTTATATGGAAATTTAAATAAATATAATAATTGAAAAATATCATTGTTACTTATGAATCAATGGATTAGTATGTTAGGATGATGATGTTGAATTATATATATCTTTTGGTACTTTGATATATGATGAAGCACGAGGGACGATGAAGCCCTTAAATGTGTTTAAAAAAATTAAATTATAACAAGAATAATACCCCCTACACTAAAAAATCCAAAAAACCATAATCCTTATTGTGGAGTCCAACTGGCTACATGGTTGGAAGCTGCCTTGTACATGGTGGAAATTCAATACCATTAAATAAAAAATTATCTCCAAGACCAAAATAAATAAGAATATTATCCTTCCCTACTTACCTCACCTTTTCCAGATACATATTATATTATTTTTAGAATTTTAATAATGATATCTCTAGTAATTATATATAAAATATTCACATAATCCTTGTATTCATCACATAATTCATATAATTAAAGAAAAATTATAATTTTGGTAATTCTATAATGACATTTCTGTTTATATTTGAAATGGGATCGGATAAAAAATATGAAAAAATTTACTTCATAATTTCTCTATTTAATAATTTCAAATTTATTGTATGATTCCTTATCAAAAAAACATATTTATAATTTCATATATGCACTCTAATTTAGTTATTAATAAGTTATATTATTTCAAACAGTGAGTGATCTTGACGTTTTTATTAATGTAAAAATTATCATATAATGAAATGTGATATAGGGGCATGTCTACATCAAAACCAACAAAAATTATACAAATATATATATATGTATGAATGGATATTAAATAATTTTGAGTAATTTTATTTACAAATATCATATCCATGGTCGGAGTATTTAGGATCATGTTTCATCTTATATATATATATCCATTTGATCATTACACACTAATGTTTTATTATGTAAATTTCCTTCAAATAATCAGAGTGATGATAGCTTGTTTCCAATGAAAAGACAAACTAAAATGAGCTGCAGCATATTAACTGGATATTTTAATGAAAATTATAAGATTAATAAAATCTCTAGTAATTAAAATGATATTAAATAATTAAAAAATAATACCACAATAAGACATGTATATTATGTATATTTTAATATTATAGAAGAATTTTTCTTTCCCAAAGAACTATTTTAATTATAAAAAAATAAATCAACAACATTCAATTATTTTTTATATTAAATTTTAATATTTTAATGTATAATAAATCTTATTATCATTATTTAAATTAAAAATTAGTATAAAATATTTTTGGAACACATAATGTTAATAAATTCCACTTGTAACTAAGGTAATATTTTTTATTTCTTATTGATTTTAAATTTAAATTTAATTATATAAAATATAGAATTATAATTTTCTAAAATAAAGATATTTTTTTTGGAAATATTAAACTAATATTATATTAATATTTTTATGAAAACATAAATAAAATAACCAAAATTTAGGTGAATGGTAAAAAAATATTATTATTACTAATACTTTATGTTTTATAAAATTATCATATGTATTAATTATAAATGTAATTAGAATAAATATATGTATTTGTTTTAAAATGAGGAATTTAAATATACCATGTTCAATTTATATAACACATCTTTAATGTATTGGAATTGTACGTAAAATTCTACACTTAATAATATTTTTTATTTCTTATATATTAAAATATAATAACCTATATAATAGATATATATATTATATTATTTCATATTTTGGATAACGAAATTTTATATTATGTAATAATTTGAATTTCATTTTTACCAATAAATGTTTAATTACTAAGATTAAATTTATTGACCTTAATAAAGGTTAATGTATTATATTCATAGAACATTACTTTTAAAATTAGATAATTTCTCTCTATTAAAATTAATAAAATAGATTATATAATTAATTTTTTAATTTTTAGATTTTTATATTCATAAATCATAACTAATGTAATTACTAATTAATGTTATATATTATGAAGAATAATTAATGTTGAAAAATTATTTTTTCTACAAAACAATTTTTCTATGTTATACTTGTATTATATTCAATGATACTTTTCAATAATATATTTATAATATTATATTAATGTGATGATAAATTTAGTTTCATAAAATTAACATTTATGGCAACGGTTAAATAATATTTTTTAAAAAATATGACATAAATGATTAAAAACTTGTTAATAATGTTAAAATAAAAATTATAACCTATAAATAACTAGTGGTAAAAGACTTTATTATTTTATTAAACACATTATATATTGATTTATAGATTTTGGATCACATATATATCACCTAATAGATCATTATTTGTCACTTTTGAGCCATTGACTATTGAATAGTACCATGGCACAGTGAAAATGAAATTTTTATTTATAGAGTTATCACTTTATTCACCTAGGAATGGATATCAGTACTACCAAATGTACCAACAATATCTAATTATTTATAATGAACTAAACTCTACCATGTTCTCTTATAAACAGTATCCACCTGTTTTATTAGATTATTTTTTCCAAAAAATAAGCTAAGGATCATTAAGGTAACATGTAACAAAAAACATATAAATATTAATGTAATGTTCTGAACAAAATAGTAAGGATAATTTTATCCTACAAAAAACTGAAAATTATTATAAATAGTATGATAACATCATAACATGAACAACAATAAAATTATGAAATATCATTAGGTAGAACTAAAATTTATCTTCGTCCCACCTTCCAAACAAAACAAATTCTTAAATATCACATGGGATATGATTGAACAACAACCTCCATAAAAAACATTGTCCATTTTGTGTAACAGAATAGTAAATATGGATTGTAGTGTCCATTTAATGAATACAATTTTTATTTAAAACATTGTTACTATTCAATAGATATTTAAAAATTATTACCCCTTTTACATTCTATATAAAATAATGTGTTATAAGGTGTATTTTATTTTTCAATATATTGTCATCTTATTTAATCTACTATCTCATAACATAATTTAACACCTTAGAAACATATAAATATTATCATTATGATTCTATACTAATGATATTATTTCAATGGAATCACTTTAAGAACTATAGTCACCTAAATATTATAGATTCCTCTTATTTGGAACGTTTCAACTACGTAATGTAAACTTATACGAACATATATTTTTGATGATTTGAAAACATAAAACCTTTTGTAAATATAAATTAATGAGAAAATTATTTTCAGTGGTGCTGGAAATGTAATTAAAATATATAACATATTATCATTACATCATATTTTTTGTCATTTTAAATCATCAAAACAAGGTCACACCCAACATCATCACTACATGACAAAATCAAAACACAGATGAAATGAAATGGAAAAATTATAAATCAATATAAGACATATATTAAAGTACATATATTTACCTAATTATTTTCTACATCAAATATTTAAAAAAGTCTCAACACCATAACTAAAACTCCAATACTAATGAATTGGACATGACCAACAAAAATTCATTATAAAACATTGTATGAAACATTAATAAATTCCTAATAAATTATTACAAAATATTTTATGTTATAAAAATAAAATGATTTTATTTACGAGGCCTGTTTTTTTAATGGTGGTATAAGGAAATTCGAAAAAAACAATATTTAAGGTATGATGGTTTTCCACTATATTATTGTTCGTTGAGATATGAGTTAAATTCAGTATATTATTCATTGTTATGGTGTATATATTTTTTTCAATAAAAATATTAATCATTTTTCCCAATCTAAAAGATTTAATGTTCCACATAATGTTATACAATTCATGGGTTATCAATTTCTATGATAATGACAATGTAAGGGTGTTCAGACTAATTTTACATTCTATTGTGTCAGGATAAATTATTTTCACATAATTTCAAATAATTTATAGGTATACTACATATTGGATATTAATAATTTATTTAGGGTAAATTATTATCTATATATTTCTATATCTCTATAGGTGTTATTAATTATTTTTCTCTAATGCTGTAACGGGTGACTCTAATTCAATTCATCAGCCACAATTTTTCCACTTCAAATATAGTTTCTCAAAAATGACGTATTCATTTTAATTTTGATATTTTATGTCCATTCCTCCATATTTTATTGTTAATTAAAATTATGTATTTCATTCTTTGTAAATGTTGATCATGCAAATAATAATTTTCATCCTTTATCTAGAAGTACATTTTCATCCATATCTAGATTTTCTCTTAAAACCAATTTTTTAATTTATATTTGGAAAGAATATTATGTTTTATCTCATGATACATTCTTATTTATCTTCTCCAATTTTAAAATGGTAAATTTTTAATATTTATATTCAGTGTTTTCTAGATAACATTTTCAAGCTATTAAAAATGTATTTTTTCATTTTATAATTACATGTTTTGGTCATCACTCTATACTCAATTATTTTAACCATTATGTCTTCTAAAGTCTATATTGTTGAATATTATTTTTAAAATATTTTTATTACAAAACATATTATCCTCACAATTGTTAATTCTTTATTCCTTATTCAGTGCTTCTTTATTTATATTTATTTTGAAAATATATTGTTTGAAAATGAATTTATTTCTCAATTTCTCAAATGAGATCATTTTGAGAGTGATAAAAAAATATTTTTTTATAAAATAATATGGAATATTAAAAAACATTTTATTATTTTCATCCATTTTACACTTTATGTTTAAAATCAATAACTATAATAGTAATATTTTTTTTGGAAACACGTAATAAATTAATTCAAAAAATAGTCCTTTTGGGAGATTTTATTTCAGCATCAAACCAAATAAATCATGAAGTAGGATTATAATAAATAAAATTAAAATTATATGAACCAAAATTTTCATTCTAATTATATTCTAGTAAATAAAGAATTATTTCAATCAATTGGTTGAAATTGGTATGGAAGACTGAATGTTGTGGTCCAATGTCAACAATAAATTCATTAGTTATAATATTTTTCGTAGAAGATAATAATGTTGAGAATATAACCAATTTTGGTTATCCATGATCACAAGATATAATATGAAATTCACATGAATTATTTATAATTATAGAATTTATATTGACACTAATATATATTACCTAGGTTCACATGAAAAAGTTTGAACAAAATATATATTATCTAGGATCATGATATTGAAGGAAGGCCTGATGTAGTCATCTAGTATAACAATGTTATTGTTCCATGAACTAATGATAATTACCCTTTCATGTGATATATTCCACTAATAAGGATCCATGTATCATTTTTATCCTCTCATGATTCCACAAACATTTTCAATAGTATTTTTTCAATTGATATTTCTTATACTTATATGATGATTTATGAAAAAATGTAATTATTTGTAGTTAATTAAAACTGAATTTTCTCCCCTGATCACGTTATCTCATATTAATAGAACATAATCCTTTTTGATATAATGAAATATTTTCCCATAATAAAAATTTTAGGTCACCAATTTATTTTTTTTAAAATTCCCCAAGTAATAAAAAAAGTATAACTTTCAATAAGTCTAGAATGGAGTTTGATAAATCCCTATTAGTGAGGAAATGTCATTATTTTCATTAAATTAGTATCTTTCTATAGATATTCCTCAGCATAGAAAATATTTTTTCTTGTATTTATTCGAAAACAGAATTCAAGGTCCTGGTGTATGGATATGTCGTCCACCGCACCAACACCAGACACCCTAAATCTGAATGTTAGACCTGTAACACTTAACACAATTACTGCGAAACAAAATAGCAAACTCCTGCTCATTGAGGGGGAAACGAATTCCCATAGATTCCGCATTGTAATGACCTGTCACCTAGGGTGCATGTCATGGCTATCCTAACCCCTCAATCCATAAAACATTGGTTGACAGCTCGCTCCTGAATGTCATTTACCTAAAATGAGAAGGCATTTCCCCAATACCCGTACAAACATTGATAGATAACACTGTGCAAATGTAAAACACAATGGAATAAAAAATGTACAACCATAGTTATAGAACTCTATAGGGTGTAAAAGTATTTATGGAAGTAAAGAGGGAAGTATAGAATCCCAACTCTAATGGAAATATAACAAAAAAGGAAAACAAATCATGAGATCATCTTCCAAGGATCCTACATGAAGGGTATGTATAGCTCATCACTGCATCTCTCCAGATCCATCGATGGCCTTTTTACACCGTTAAGTCCTAGATTCATGAGACTCAGTCAATGTTGTATTCCATCTGCACAAGACACAATAATTTTTGGGAAAACATTTGTGTGGGAGAGTATAACAATACCCAAAAGGGACCATTTAACCCTTGATGGTCTCTCAGAATTCCCCAAAGGAAAACCCACTAAACATGTCTCAATCACAAGCACAAGAAAAAGACATCTCACAGTGGGTATATACTATGGCAGTAATAGTAGAATCATCAGTCTCATCATTGAACACCTCAACTACTAGACAACTCCTCTACTATTTAGTATAGTGGGCCTTCCATGTCACATAGAGGTGCTTCCCACTTCTTGAACTACATAGTTACGCCTCCCCTATTGCGTACCATGGGGTTTTCAGGTCACAAAGAGCCACTCCCCACCATGGCCTCCAGAGGTACTCCTACTATCATGTGCCATGGGTCTTCCAGGTCACACAATGTTGTTCCCCACTGTGGGCCTGTAATGTAACACAATGGTGCTCTATAATGGGTCATCGAGTCACACAGTGTTGAAATTCAGCAGTCTCTAAGTCTTAACCAGTCATAGGGTACTTCACATAGCAGACTTGGAAGAACAGCTCCCCAAGCCATCGATCACATTTCGACTGACATTATGTCCCTTGAACAAGTTTATCGTTAATCTACCATGTCAAAAGAGTTCCATCGCAATAGATAGGGTGTTAACCAGATTCCTGGTCTATATATTATAAGCACTTTAGTGCTAAGGGCCCGGTTGAATTCTGGTGCGTTCCTCCTCGGACAAACTCCTACCTTCCACGAGTGCCTCATGGAGTATATCAAAAGGACCCCTTCATCCCAGGGGCTCTGAAACCATAGAAGGTTCGCCAATTGGACATCGAGTTTAGTAGATAAGCATGTTTAAGTGTAAATTGACAAAAAAGGGTTCTAGGTATGGTTCAATCTGGTCAGACCGACCTGGACTGGCTTGCTGGGCACAGCCCGAAGGGGGCTGTGCTCAGCCCAAGAAGGAAGAACCTGGTTCTTCATGTATGGTTACGAACTCAGCCTACCATTCGTGGGTTCAACCCCACCCACTAGGCAGGGCACGACCCCCGAGGTCACTGAACTCCTCGGCCCGCTGGCCGAGCTCGGGGGGAATGCTCCCCTATGTAATGTATTTGGCCATTCGGGTCATCAAATCTATGGTTCTTGTTCACGCCACACCTCTTGGATGGTCCCCGTGACCAACCCAATACGGACCCATGTGCGCCGGTCCTCCTTTCGCCGCGACGTTCCACCACAGCGCGCCACCCAACTCAAAAGTCGTGCCTCATGGACGCACATGACCTATCCGGTCTATGAAGACTGTCCCACATTGGACTCACGGGTGAGGGTTCTCCCTCTATCATAGCTCTAAGTCCCGACATTCCTTCACGGCATGCTTCCACAGTGCACCACCTTGATTCAACACATTTGGCGGTTTCGGCAGATTGTTTGTCCGCCAGGGCACATTCGAGCGTCACCGTTGCTTCGTGGTCAGTGGCTGTGTGTCTCCACCTCCCCCGGTTGTTGGAATTGTCATGCCGATGTATCTTCCACAGGACACCGATGAAGCTTCAGTGATCCGTTTTAATTTCATTACAATCCTACGGGCTTGCCTGGATGATTACTACATTGTGCGGCCCTTGGGACCACCTTGCCACCATATCATATGTTTTCACATGAATGACACAACTATAACCGAGTTCAGCATCGGTTTCAGGCCATTATCATTTGGATCATACCCTCTGTGATGGAATAATAACACAGGATTAATTTCAGGAAGGAAACAAATATTAGGTAAAAAAATAAACCTCCTACCTTGTTTCTATTGGAAGGTGCTGCAGGCGATGAAGTAGGGTTTTTTCTGAAGGTGTATGTTGAAGCATGTCGCCATCTGTCGATTCCTCCAATGACCGCTGCTCAATCACCACTCCTCATCGGAGTGTAATGTCATCAGCATTTCATCATAACAACCTCTGATAGCTCTTCCAAAACCCAGGCATGAGCATTGATTAAATATAAGAAATGAGGGGAACAACAAACCAAAAAATTAAAGGAGTTCATTTAAGAGTATATTTGATGAACCTATTAGTTCTCCCAACGATGTTTCTATTCAACCTATTAATTCTCCCAGCAGTGTGGTTACATAACATAAGATTCAAGACATTAAATGATCTCATGTTGCACTACGGTCCCACAACAGTTTGTCTAACAGTTGCAAAAAATAAAATAAAATAACCATTAGTTATTTAAGAATTTTTTGTAGAGACCAAAAAAATAACATTTTCTTCATACCCTTTCTGGTTATAGTTAATCTTCTCATAAGCGAATCTCGGCGCTGTGGATTCCATGCTGCCCTCAAATTTTTAATCTGAGATCTGATTCAAAAGATTGAAAACGTCGCTCACATGTTTACTGAATGTACCTAATAAATTTTTAACAAAATCCATTTGAGTCTCTTTTGGAGTCCGAATCGTGTGCTTCTAATTTTCATAGAATAATAATACTACCAAATAATTAAAAAATATATATGATTTTTGGGTCTTTATAATAACCTATTAAATAATACTGTTTCCAACGTTCTTGAAGAAGACATCTAAAAACTCACCAATGTTCCAAATAATGGGTTAATATAAAACTCATTAGGATTTCCCCAATGAATAATATACCCAAGAAATTGTATAGAAGTGTTATCTACATTCATATATAATAATATATATAATGAAAATTTCTGAAAACTGTTGCTTAAAAAATATAAACACTTCTAAAAAAAGCTTATAACTATATATATACTAAACCCATGTGAATAATGATTCCAAAAGGATATAATCCAGTTCATAATATAGATAAAACATTAAAAACATTCTTAAAACTACATTGGTAAACAATAAACACCACACAACATCAACTATAAAAAATTCATGCATCGTTTTCATAATCCATAATTATCTGTGGTTTCTAATTGAATTGCCAATTTATAACAAGGTAATTATTCCCCATGTCCATTTACCACTTGGGAAAAATAAAATGATCATATTTAAACCATTACTATTAATGAAATATTATATACACATCATGATTTCCAAAAAAACAAATCCAATTTCAATTAATTTCACTAGAATCAATAAAAAAAACCTCTTTATTTATAACATTCCAACCATCCAATTTCAAAACCTTAAATTATTTAAAAAACATATATATCTTATGTAAACATTATAAATAAATAGATATTTCAAATTCCATAATATCAATATTTTAAAAATCATGATTTAATATAAAAAACTAGGGTTTTATCACAAAACCCACAAATTTACAACATTTTCCACCACCAGTCACTAATGTGGGTTTTCAATTTTTACAAAAAAATAAACATAATTAAATTTTAATCAAAAAAGAAATTTTAATTCATTATAATAAATTAAAGAAAGGGGATATGAGTGTGAAGCCACCTACCTCTCTCGTTTCGATGAAAACCGACTACGGACAAAGAATGCTCTGGATTCCGGGTCAAGATTCAAGGAAACCACCAAATATATAATACCCTATCATTAAATACTATATTTATAACATTAATTGGTCTAAATAAAATTATATCTACCCACATGGGGTTTATATCTATGATAAATAGATTATTTATATAGTAGATCTCAGAAATCATGATGGCAATGATGAGGAATAAGCACTTGTCGCATGAATCTGAATTCGAATTTCCATGTAACATGTTCAGATTGGTTATACATTGATCATAGAATAACTCTTGAACATTTTGGGAGAATAAATTCATTTATGTGTTGATTTAGGTAGAAATATATTACTCTTGTGGCCATCCCAAATTAAATCCATAGAGATATGGGAATAGTTTTGGTTTTACAATGTTTTTTCACCGTGTTTAGCCAAACTAGGTGTTGACCAGGCATTTCATTATAATGAAAACCATCCATAAGTACTCTAATGTCTCCCCCATATTCCCAAATAAACTTCAAATAAATAAAATTATTAGGGAAGTGTTACCTACCAGAAATCAGGGGTCCTATAATAATCTAACTATTCAAATATTCACATGGAATATCAATAAATGATTTCAAAATGATTGAATATATATTTCCATAGATCAAAACTATCCAGATATATCCTCATTACATTTACTATCATGATCTATCCCCATGTAAGTCACTTTCACAATCAATCCTCATGATTATTTATATCTAGGGAAAGCAACCCATCTGATTTGTTAAACTAATTTGTCTCGTGAGATCAGTCGATGCATTGAGTATATATTCAGTGCCTGGGTACTATCGATCAAAAAATAATTCTACTTTATTAAAAATATATAAGTGTATAAAATAAACATTTATATTGAAAAAATTTCATACAAAATCTGTATAGAGTGTTTGATAAAAAAATGTAACCATAAACCATCTAGAATAATGTGGAGAATAATATCAGATAAGCAAATCCACAGTTAGACTGATCATAGTCCATCCCATGAAATAATAAGTATAATTTGAAAAAATAATTTCCCATTAAATTATAATTAAAATGAAGGGTTGATGTCATGGAATAATAAAAATACCTTAAGAAGAAATATAATATTTTTTTGCGGAAAAAATAATTTTCATTTTTAAATATAATTTTTAAAAAATAAAATATTTTTAAAATATGATTATTTGGGAATAAAATTCAGAACATATAAATTATATTTTAAAAAATATTTAATCCATTATGGTGTGAAATTATATACATGTCATAAAAATTACAATATATATTCCTTTCACATTTTCTCTAAAAGCTAATTATTCATTGTTTTGATAATGAAAAAATATTACATTGATTTTTTAAAGTAAAAATGGATAAAAATTCATTTAATAAATAATTTTTAATGTTTTAATAATATTTTAAAACATTTTTCTATAAGACATAGTATTGGGAAAAAAACGAATTTCAATCTAATTAAAAAAATAAGATCATTTTTTCGTAATAAAGTACATAGTTATTTAATTTATCGAGGAGTTAAAAATAGTAAAACAATTTAAGAATATATGGAATATATACAATATTATAAAATTTAATGGGTTATTTGGAAATAATCATTTAAATATCATCAAAAATTATTCAGGATTAAATAATCTAATTTTGAATGTGATTGTCAAAAACCCCTAAAATTATAATATTATTTATATGAAAATTAATTTTTTTTCGATTATTTATATCAACCAAAAATACATATAAAACATTTTCAAATAAAAAAATAAGATAATAAAATTTAATAAAACACATAATTATAGAAATACATAATTTATGAAGTATAAGATTATCCCAGATGGTGGAAATTGATTTATGAAACAACATACATAACTCTAAATTTTGATGGAACATTATAAAACACTTTTCTAGTGGATATAACAATGATATGATATTATAAAATAACCATATAAATTTTTATAATTTGATATTTAATTCTATTATATCATCTTATTACATTTTTATTAATAATCATTCATTAATTTAATTGTTTTCTGGAGTTAATTTCATTATTTTCTCAGGTGTTTTTTGACACTAATGATTTGTCTCCTAAGAATATTATATATTTCAGTAATATCTATATTAATAATCATGGAATAATTATATTAATTTTTTAAATAATTATACATTATTATAAATCATAGAATGTGGTTATAAAAATTAATTATGTTATAATCATGGAAACAACAGGTTGCAGAGACACATGAGTAATGTTTCAATTTTTCAGTTCCCAATACTGAAAAGATGATAGTAATAATTTTCCCTCTAAAATTTTCATAAAATAAAATATATCATATTATTTATTCATATGTATATATATATATATCATACATGTGATTTGGTGATGGAAATATAATCACATCATTTTATGAAGGTTGTAGTCCAAAGATTCACAAAATATGATATCATATTTATGTCTATGAAAATGATATAACACAAATGATATGTATTAACATTATAAGATGATCAATATATCAATAATATCATATTTATTTCATTTATAAAACTTATAATATTCAAATTTATCCTTATAACTCTCCATTTACAATGTTATTGAATAAAGAGTAATATCTCTTCATGAGGTTGTTTCCCCCCATCCACATAAACAACATCATCACACCCCACATGAAAGGGAAAGTTAAAAATATAAATGTTTATAATGAATATATATATATATTTATATTATAAATATCATATATAATCTCAATATTAATAATTATACAAAATCATGAATTTTTGTAATGTTATAATGAATGATATAGGTTCGCACGGTGATAGTCTTCACTACATAATAATGATGATGTCATAATCCATTATATATAAGTGGATATGGTTATATTTCATTGATTTCAGAACAATTAAATTAAATTTATTTATTTTATTATATCGTAAAATTTTAATAATAATTTATTGAGTTCGAGAAAGAAATAAAATACACTCGTTGAAAATATACCACTTGTTTGGGTATCTTTCGTATAGATGTTGTAAAGCCTTCTAATGCCAGATTTCCCCCAGATATTAGGATTATTAGATGAGAATATGGAATTTATGATTTGAATTTTTATAGTTTTGAAATATCCAAATTACTTTTGAATTTGTGAATAAGATATGATAATGCGGTGACTTTTATTACCAAATTAGAAGACACCATTAGTATTTTCAAAATAATTAATTTCTGCAAAATTATCTATATGTCTCAAGGGTCCAAAATGATCCATTGAAAACCCGTATATCTTTAATGGTCTTAATATTTCCATAAATTAGTTTTTAGACAAGTCGATGTGTCATTTAAATATATTTTTATTAATTTAAACAATCAATAATCACATTTATACATTAACCATGGTACTTAATTTATAATACATTCAATATCAATTTTGAGAAAAAATGGAGTTTCATATATGAAAAATTATCAATTATTATGAAGTAAAATATTGAATTTATTTATTTAAATATTTTCAATATATATGTCGAAATTGTATTTAAAATTAATATCATGGATGTGGAATTAATGATTTTTTTAGTTGGGAAAATTTTAAGTAGCTTAAAATATTTTTGTATAAAAATTTAATTTTAAAACCACATAATTGTCCTAAAATGGCATAATTTATATAAAACTTATCTAATTTAAAAAAAATTAAATATAATTTATCCTTATTATTTGTTTAATAAAAAATATTGTTTTTAATTCCAATTAATAAGTTTTCACTATTCATTGAAAATTGAAATACTTTTTAAAATTTCCCAAAAATTAACAATAATCTAATTTTTGTATTTTTATTACCAAAATAGTGTTTTTTTTATATTAATATTTTGAAATATTATTTATAAATTATCTATGTAATGTGGGACTAATCCTTATTTGAGAAAAAATATATTTCCACCAAACACATTCCTATTCTTTCATATGATTTAATTTATTTCAATACAATAGATAATTAATAGATATGTTTGAAATATAGAGTTTCATAATTTAGTTAATCATATTCCTATTCATAACTATAATAAATTTTTTAGAACTATAACATTAAAAAAATAATATTTTAATTAAATTTCACATTCATTTTAAATGTGGTATTTCGTGAGATGTAAGATAAACTCAATGTTTCTTGTAATTCATGATAAACATGTTGTTTTATATAATTCCTAAAATAAATCTATTTTTAATTCATTCTATAGAGTATATTTATGTTTTAAAAAAATTATTATATTTCGAAGCCTTGGGGTGTTTTATTTTCTATTATGAACAATGTTGCTTGTCTCATATACTCACAAATAAAATGGTATTATTTAAAAATATCATGGTACTAAATTCTCACACTATGTACGAATTTCTATCTCACTATTAAAAAATGGACAAGGTAATTAACATATTGATATTGGGGAATACATGTTTCTTTAAAAACCCCACATTGTACAAGGGTTAATGAAATACCACATAATCATAATAAAATAAATGTACAAAGGACATCTCATGTTATCACATAAAGTGGTTTCCACAACTGAAAAAATTGGTCAGAATTGAAAACATAGATTAGTGTGAAAATATGAATACCCATGTATTAATTTTTTGTAATATATATCCTTAAAAATAGATATTAGATGATCAAGACAAGGATAAAAACCAAAAACCATAAGAAAAATAAGTGTGATAATGCCATATATATAAAGATAAATGATTGAAATTGGAAAATATTTTATTTCATGATCCATTCTAAATATGATCAAAAAAATTTATTTAGAATAAATACTCACTTGATTTAGTTTCATATTCAATTAAAAATAACATCCTTTCGTTATTTCATAATCAATTTTAAATTCATATCTTACTCTATGAAATGAATGTCCCAAAATTATTTATTCTTTTCCCAAAAAAATTTCTTTTTTAATAAATCATATGGATCATAAAATAGTTGAAATTATATCTATGTGAAACTATTTTCCATAACATTCAAGAACAATATCATATATCCTGGTCCCCTGATAACTGAGCCGATAATAGCATATCCTGAAGGGTATTATCGATTCCCAAGGGTTGGTGACCAGAAGATGGCATCACACAATAAAAATGTGGGAAAATGTTTTCCTCAAATATAGTGGGAGTAAGAGATATATATCAATAATATTGATATCTATATTAGGAGATCGTACCTAAAACCAAATAGTTATATAATTCCCATATAGTACATCATCATAGTACCAAATTTTAGTCATTAAAAACTCTATATCCCAAAGGATACATCTCTCCAAACCCAACGGGATCAAGAACAACAACCTCATCAATGATATGCCTTCCCCTTACTGGAACCTGGTAGGAGTAAATATACAAATGACCAAAGGAATATGTAGGTTATGATATTAAAATCCAATTACCATGTCACTGTTTGTTCCATAATATGGTTCCACATTATTAAACCAAACCAGGCTATCGATTTTAATCAATAGATATGTGGAGGGACATTTTCAATGTTTCAAAAAAAATTAATTCAAATGATGTGAAATATTCTAAACATTGATCATATAAAATGTTGGTGTAAAACAATTATTCATCATTATGCATGAGTAAAATGTTTTCAAAATAAATGAAATGTAATTCAATTAAATTCCAACAAGAAAAATGGAAATCATTCCTTTAATACAATAGTTACAAATTATGGGATACACACACATCTCATATATGTGATCACATAATGTATCTATACACACTTCCCTCAGGATGAAACCAAAAATGAGCCGTCAACATCCCATCATGGATCATATATTCCAAACAAGTTTTTAATTAGATATGTAAATTGTCAATGTGTATATAGGTTATAATCATCGTATTGTGTTTCTCTCAAATAATATATTACCTACCAATGATCTAAGGTGAAAATTAAATCAAAAATAAAAGAGAAAATCACTTTATTTGAAAATAAACTAAAATATTAAGCACTCTGATCCCTTAATTACAATTAACTTTCAAAACAAAAACATTTGATTTTTCATAATTTCATGCCTTTAAAATTGAAAAGCAATAATATGTTTTTATAAAATCTATTTAATTCAATTTAAATATTTGATTCTCAAAACGATTGACAAATTCCATCGCATTAAAATTACACTCAAAAATAAAATTCTATAAAAATATGTGGTTAACCCCAAAATTCAATGCTGCGTAAAATATTAATTCCAATTCTCACAAAATTGGTTTATCAAAAATTATTTTAATTATATTTAAAACGCACAGAATTCAAAGATTAATTATTTAATAAAATATTAGAAGGAACCACTTACTATTTATATGGAATTGAAAACCCACAAAAGGGATCTACAATGATTGAATAAGGTGTAGAAGATCATGGAAGTCAACATTGAAATAGGATTCAACAACAAAAGGATTATATACATCAATCCTATGACGATCTATCAAAACATTATGAATAAAATATATATAGATAGATGATACTGAAATACTTCGTTCAAGGTGAGAAGAACTGTAACCAAAATTAAGAGCAATCACTTAATGAGTGTTACCAATCGATTGGATATTTCACAAGTCTTCTAGAAATGGATCTAATTCTTATGAGTTAAGGAAGAAAATTAATGGAATTAACAATATACATGAAGTATAATTAAATCCTCTTGACCCGAAAATTACATAGTGTGTAACCCATGTTTATGTTCTATAATTTGTGAGGACCTCATTTTCCAAAAAATTGTATCAAATTTCAATTAAAATAATTTTACTAATATTTACACATAGTGAATATAATTCAATTCTTGTAACCTAGTATTATTTCTTACCATTTAATGGCATCTTCGTGGTGATTCTTATACATTGTATACCTCCCTTACATGGAATATAAATCCAAAAAAGACTCTAAATAATTATTTTTTATGGAAAAATTCCAACAGTGATTGAATTCACTATTATAGGAATCCTCGAAATTCATCATCCGCATTATCCATCAAATGAAAATGGAAAACCATTGTAACACCCCGAAATTCTAACATAAGAACATTGTATTCAATAACATAAAAGACCCATAACCCCATGAACATAAATTAATATTATATAGAGAGACATTATAATATATATAATAATTTAAATAAATTTAATCTATGATATAGATTTCAATTCACACATTACAAAGTTATCTTTCATCTCACTAAATAACTTGTTTCTTCAACAACATTCTTTAAATGAAAGTCCAAAATTTACTGAACAATGAGATACTTATAAAAAATAATTATATAGTATAATAAGATATAAACTATACATTAAATTATATTTTATAATTATAAAAAACTAACTTATAAAAATGTGTTGTCTAAAAATTTATATCTTTATTTCATTGGATAACAATTAATATTTAATGAAAATATAATAAAATGAAAATGAAGGAAAAACTTGTATTCCCTTAATGGCATATTGTCATAAAAATTAAATAAATAAAATTTTATAATTATATTAATGAAATAGATATATTATATATTAAATATAATATTATTTAAATTCATACAATACTTTTGATTACAATAAGACAAAAATAATTCAATTTTTATGATTAAAAAATAAATTTTTTTTAAAAGATAATTTTGTTACATCTCAATGGGGAAGCTTTTTGAAATCAAAATTTTCAACTTTAATAAATATTATATGTATAATTAATGATAATTTATGAATATAAAAAATAAAAATATTAGTAAGTGTTTTTTAATTTTCTTAGGAATTATGATTTATTGATGAATTGTGAATATACTATATTTTAATTCAGAAATAATTTTCCTTACTATTAATTTATTAGGATAAATTATATATATTGTTTTTCAAAATATTTTTAGATCAATTTTATATTTATGAATCCAATAATTTTTATTTTAATACATTTAAATTTAAAATTTGATATAAAAACATAGCAATTTTTTGAATATTTTACTTTAAAACCCCACTTTGTCATCATGTTTATGGAATTTATTTTAAATTATATTTTTTTCGATTCTATTATTTTAATTTAAAAAAAATTGATTCATTATTTTTAATCATCATTATTTATTATATGTAATAATTTCAACTTAGTTATTTAGAATGAAATATTAGTTAATGTGATTAAAATTAATTATAATTATTAAGAGAATAATTAGCACAACGATTGACTAATCCTTAAATATTAGATCCAAAATGGCCAAGAAAATTATCCAAGATTATGTTTATTGAAATATAACTACTACATACTCACTTTTATGTAATTTTATACTTTATTGGATGCACTTTTCATAGAAATAATGTGGTTGGAATCCCAAATCAAAACATTTAAAAAATAGCTCTCCTCCCCTCATAAGAGTCACTCAGACCTCCAAAATCCACAATCCTCTTCTGAAAAATTTTGTCAAAAAAATATAAAATATATCATCAACATAATTATCCTTAACATATACTCCTAAATTTTTTATAAATCTATCCAAGTAATACCGTTGGTGAATACCAAAAGGAGTTACCCGAATTATCGGGAACACCAGTCAACAATATATTTTGTTTTATTTTAAATCTATTTCTAAAAAAATCATTTTATATCATGTTTATATAAAAAATATTATCATTTTACTAATTTTTATTTACATATTGTGTTTTTGACATGTGATTACACACAAATCCATTTAATATATAATCAATAAAATTTTTATGTACGGTGAACTACAACCTCAGAAAATGACGATTGTTCTTTATTCCATTACCACCTTTTATGGATTGTAATGTGATGAAAAATACATTAATATATGATTGTTATGATTTTTATAATTTCTTTATGATTATATATTTTTAATATAGAACAATATATTATGATTTCCATCTTGGGGGAATGTAATAACATCATTTTTGGAT
The DNA here is from genome assembly GCA_963277665.1 of Viscum album. Classification (NCBI taxonomy): domain Eukaryota; kingdom Viridiplantae; phylum Streptophyta; class Magnoliopsida; order Santalales; family Viscaceae; genus Viscum; species Viscum album. Next base: position 1,129,854,598 of record OY728131.1, read on the forward strand.
GTGTGGTCTACCACCTCCTCAATTGGATGTGATTCATTCAAGAAATACATTGATTGTATAAAGTATTTTTATAATAATAATATGTTAAATAAATTAAATTAATATGATAATGGAATTATCATAAAAATATATAACATTTAACACTCATTCTGTTAATACAAAAATAAAATGAAAATAATGTCCATGTGCACGTATGACCTACCATATCCATGAATGGTACATTTCATTGTTTTCTCCAAATATTATTGATTATTATAAATACACATATATTGGATATATATGAAATTTAAATCATGGTTTATGTTACGAATATAACGAAATCAAGATCTAATTATGAAGGAAAAAAATTTAAAATATAAATCATTTTCGAAAAACAAAACAATTAACAACCGAAAGAGTGAAATAATGAAAAATTAATAACAAATTATAAATTATATATTATAAGATATTATTATATGATATTATTAAAATGAGAATGGTTTTGGTTTAAATTTTTTGGAATGTTTTAAACCCTAATACAATAGATAAATGGAATTTCAACCAAAGAGGAAATGTAATGAAAGGAACTATTATCTCACTTTTATCCCCGTGAGGCTTATGACATTTTCTGTAGATAATTATTTATATAGTGTAATTACTTCCCCATAGAATATATTATGTCATTAATAAATGTAAATTTATGGTATTAAATCCTTAATTTAATGTTACTCATTCATGAGGATTTTGTATCAAAATTTTCTAATTGTTATGTGACTGTTTGAAATTTATAAAGATAATTTTCCCCAAGAATAATTTTAATGAAATTTCAATAATTTGTTTTTCATTGAGTGATAATTTTTTTTTTTCAGGTAATGTATTATATATTGGGTAAAAAAATCAACACTAAAATGTAATATCATGATTCATTCATTCTTCATGATATTTTGAGTTTTAATTTTAATTAATTCATATAAATGGATTTAAAATCAATGTTAATGTTGTTGAGTGTAATTTCATAACACACTTTTTTTCATTAGGTTATATAATTTTTTCATTTTCATTAATATAATAATATTATTTTTGAAATAACATTTTTACTATATATTCTTTTTATTTACACTTTTTTATATCGACTTACATTAGACAAACATAATCTATTCATTGATTGATTTCCACATCAATGTTGTGGTCTATTCAAGGGTTTACATCAAAAAATTCTTTTTTTCACAATTTTTCACACTTTAATTTCCATCCTAGAAAATTATTTGGTCATTTTATAATAATACATTTCATTTTATTCTAATTAAGTTGTTAATTATATTTTTCAGGTAATTGTAAAATTTTTAAACTCTTTGATTCTCAAAATATTTTTGAATATACTTTTACAATATCTTAACGACATTACTCTATTTCATCAGAGAACCTATTTTCAATTATAATTTTTTTTCACTAATATTTTTATCAAAATTGTTTTTAATAATTCAAAATCTATTTTTTAATGAATGTTTTAATCTTTCTATATTTTATCAATGTTTTGAAGGAAATATTCTTGATCTTTTTTGATGAATGAATGTTTCTAATCATTTACCATAAAAATATAATTTTATTTTTACCTCACATGATATGTATAGATTTACCAAAGAAATAAATTTTAAAATTAAATATTATGTTTAAAATGATACTTTTTGGAAAAACAATATTTATGACATGTTATTTTAAAATAAAATAATTTTAATTTATTTTTCAAAATAAAATGGTTATATTTATCAATAATTATTTGGAATGATATTTTATTTTAATTATATTCATCAATAAACAACATATTATCTTACATTACCTTGGATATGATATATTGAGACAATCCGTATTCATCCTTTGGATTGTTTATGATTAATTTTTTCAAGGTTATTATTCACAGTCACTTCTTTGCTTCATTTTTTAGTCTAGTTGAGATTTTCAAATGATCATTGAAAGTGGAATTCTCCATAATTTTCCACAATAATTATCATTGAGATGTTAATTTAATAAACTGTATACCACATATACATATAATTTGTTCTTTATAGTTATTTTAGTAACACGGGAAATACTAATAAACCCAAGTCTTATACAACATATCGATATTTGATATAGCACATTTTTGAATAGACTATTTGATATAAAAGTAGTAGTTTGGAAAGGTAATATATGAGTGAAACCCAATAATACATAGACCTACAATGAATCTGTAGTCTCATGAGATAATATTTTTCCAAATTGTAATATATTAATCTATCATGAGAATATATCTTGATGTTAATGGTACCTTGTACATTGGGTACATGGAATCTAATAATTTAGAATTTCCATCATTTAGATTAATTTAATACTATCTATCCATGATATTATTCATCAACCTATCTGTGGATGAATTTCATTAATTGTTCATTGATTAAATAGCATGTGTTTTAGTTATTTTTTATACTAAATTTTTTATACATTATCTATTTATTTCAATGGAATTTGTTTTCATTTTTTACCTTTCCATATTATATATGAACTTCCTTATAATTTTTAAAATTATGTGGAATATGTATTCTGTTATTACCATTACATTTTTTATATTCCCATTGATTCATAATTTCATTTTCTTCACCATAACATTACTGAGAATTTTTTATCTCCCTTATTACAATTTATTTCCCTAGGTTTCATCATGTGTACTAAGAATGATTTAAAAGGACACTCTAGATGGATTAATGTTAATAAATTCAATTAAAAAACTGATTTTAATCAGTGTATTAATTTGTAAAATATGATTCATATATATATCCAGTTTACCAAGACTAATAAATAGTTCATTCCATTGGGACACGATTTACTTATATCTTACGACAATTTAATAGAAGTATACATCAACTCTAGTAATTCTATGGTCTAGTTACTACAATTGTTATCATAGTATTTGAATAGCATCATTCGGAACTATGTTTTTGAAGAAAATTGATTATATAACATTACTATAAGGAGTACATTTTGGAGATTTATAGAAGAACATACTTATGTATCAATTAGATATTGATTATGTTACATTCCATGAAATACATCCCTCTCTGAAAATTGCATGTGGACATGGTTCTACCATAAATTTAACACGAGGTAATAACTAAAAAAATGTGATCCTGGGGTGGCTTTTGTGTAACCTGATACATGAAAATTTTCTTTAGTATGCACCTAATTTTACACAACATGTATATATGCTTTTGATAATTCATATTTTCATTACAAAACATTGTGAATAATTGGAGGTGAGAATAAAAATAATTGACTTATATTAACCTGACATAATTTTATATTAATGATATTGTTTCATGATAATTAAATTCAATGAATGACAATATGGTTAAACCATAGACCATGGGAGAACAATTTTTGAAATAAAACTAATTATGTATTAATTTATTAAGGTATAATTTAAATCCTTAGTTAAATCTACATTTAGTGAGTAACATTATTTCAAGGAAATAAATCATATTTATTTTGGAAATGACATTAATACAGTACTAGAAACATAAAACCTATATGTTACATGAAAACCACTAATTTTTAGAAAGGTTTCATAACTAATTTTTTTTAATAGGGTTTAATTCCAACCAGTAACATCTTAAATGTCATAAATAATATTTCACTTAATGTAGTGACCAATTTTTTCGACTAAATTTAATAATGAAACCGTAAAATTTCATTTTCTGTGTATTGATTTATTTATTAACCAATTATGATTTAAAGAATAGTTAGAGTTAAATAGTTAGAGGTGTCACTCTTTTATAGACCTTACTACTAATTACAGGTTTATGGTAGTGATTCCAGAATAAAAGCTAATTTTTGGGTATCTATTTCAGAAAGAAATGGATGAATTATAAATTTATTAAATACCAAACAAATAATAAAACTTATTTTATATAGTTATTTCATATCTTTAAATTTAAATATAATCATAGGTATTAAAATAATTACACAAAATTTAAAACATGATGAAATTTTTTTACTATAATATATTTATTATAGTTGAACAGATAGAATTTTGAATCATCAATGATTTTTGGATTCTAGGACCAAAAAAACCATTCATCTTTACTTCATTGTGATCGATGAACTCAGTGAATCCCTATCAGTATTTATGATTTCCGTCCCTAACTCTATCTATAAATTCAATAATTGTAATCCGAATTAGAGATTATGTTATTAGTTAGTTTGCATGAACATTACAGTTTACACTCTCTATATTCTAGAGGATGTTTTATGACTCCTTATCATTATTTATGGTTTAATCATAAGAAATAAAAAAATTGAATTACCATGGTTGAGTTTAAATTGTTGTAATGAAATTTAATTAAGGTGGGTGAATGTAATGCCCGAAATTTGAAATTTAAAATAAATTTTTAATTGTGTATAAGTAATGAAACACCAAGTGCATGTGGGAATATAATCTACAGATAATTTATAATATACTTAATATATTAAATAAATATAATATTTGATATATATTAAATGGTAGTCAATACTAATTTATCCTGTGTCACATGAAATAATGAGATTCTTCAATGACTTGTGCTATACACAAGACTAGTTTACTGAACAATGGTATGATAATAAATCATTATTATTTAGAATAATTAAATAAAAGCAAAAAATTAAAATTATGGTTATAAGTATTATTAAATAACTTATGAATATATCTACTTCATAAATATTTTATATGAATTAATTATTTACCAACTTATTAGAAAGTAAAATATGAACTAACTGAAAATAATGGAGATATTTTTATGTTCTAAAAGGCATGTTATATTAGTAAATTAAATTTATTAAATTGTTTTATGATATTAATGAACTATATATTTTATATATTCAATAATATGTTGTTTATATTAATCTAATTGGCTTGATAATCATAAAAATTAAATAAATATAGATTTGTGCATCAAATTTATATTTTTATTAAAAATCATCGTTATCATGTTTTAATGGGTAACCTATCTAAAATCCATTTGGAAACTTTTATAACTTTTATATGTCACAAAAGACAAAAAATTTTAAAATGAATCATTACAAATTGGTTTAGGATGATTTTTTATCATTTTAATGGTAGGTTTTATTTTTGGATAAATATTGAAAATATTTAATTTTAATTCATAACTGTTCTACCATATAATTTATTTATAATAATAAATTATATATTTTACTATTTTTAAATATAAACTAGATTAATTTATCATCAAATAATCCAATTTTTTACATTTTAATCAATTTATCATTTATAATTTAATAAAAAACATACCTAACATTCAAATATTTTATCACTACAAAAATACTTCATTTTCCTATATATGGGACTAATTTTAAATATGGTCAAATTATTTTTTCGATAAAAATATTTGTGAATTTTATTAAGATAATAAAAATGATAGTGAAAAAGTTTGTATTAATGAGAGATTAAACCTTAAAAATATGGGAATAATGACAAATAAATTTTTACAAAATACATTTTAATCCCTATATAAGCCAATTACTCCATTTTACTATGTTTGGACTAATATTAGATTCTAAATTTATATGAAAATAATGTGTGGAATTCCCTTTCTATAAATTAACATGACTGTCACTCCACAACCACTATAAAAAAGGTTCTCACACCACTCAGTCCTCTTTGAAATAACTATGATATTAAAATATATATCCTAAAAATCATCACCCGCAAAATATAGGTTTGAAATTGTGAATCAATCTATCAAAGGACTCCCTTTCATTCAAATTAAATGGAGTTAGTTAAATCATATGTAACATCTATCCTCCAGCTATATTGTTTAATTTTAATTATCAATACCCTAAAATATTATTATTACATGATTACATAATAAGAAAATTATCAAATATTTACATAAATTTTTTATTTATAAATTTTTTACCTAGACTATTACACAATTTTATATAATGGTTAAAAAATATACCGTTCGGATACGACAATCTACCACATCAGAAAATTTTTATTTTTTGTTTTTTTTTCATTTACCAACCTTCATGGAAGAGAATGATGATATATAATCAACATATACATGATATATGTGATATTTATAATGTATCTATTTTTATTTTATTTGTATATTGGACTTAAATTTAATCCTTCGGACCTTGTGGGAATATGATTACATCATTTGTGTGTGTATGGACTACCACCACTTCAGCCGACATGATTCGTTCCTGCTATATATCAAAACCAATAAAATATTGTTTTAATAAAAATATAATAAATAAAATAAGTAAATAGAAAATTTTAAATATCATATTTTTAATATCAGTTAATTTTAATTCATTTAATAAGAAAATGAAATTAAAGTAGCATTCAGGCCAATGTACAACCTATCGTCTCCATGAACAATGAATTATATTCAAATCTTAAAATAATATGGATTATTATAAATAAATAAATAATTAATATATATATTATATTAATCTCATATGATATTATGGATATGATTAAATAAATATCTAATTAATAACAACATTATATAAGAAGTTAAAACATGTTGTAAAAACTATGAAATTGACACTAGAAGTAGTCAAAATAATGAACGATTAATAACATACATTTAATAAGATATTATTATAAGATAATATATTATACTATATATATGATCTTGGTTTTTTATATGTTAGTTACATGTTTAAAAAACTTATTGAAGTAGTTAATGGACATTTTCCAAAAAAGTAAATGCATTGAAATTGATTATTGTATTGCTTTTCTTTCCACGAGGGGTACACCATCTTCACCACTTACTACCTTTTATAGTGCATTTATTTCACCTTTTGATATATTATATCATGAATTATTTTATATGAATGGTATTTAAAAAAATAATTTAATTTTATTCAATTATCATTATTGTTATACATATTATTCACAGTGGTATGGGAAAATTAAGAATATTTCATGACTCTTTTCTTCATGAATAATATTAATGGTGTTTCAATTCGAATTCCATTCATTGAATTATATGTCAATTTTTTAAACCTATTTTTGTTTATATGTAGTACTTCCATGAAATTTGGAATTTAATATCCAAATTTTTTAATCTTTTATGATAGTTTGAGTTATATTGGGAATTATTTAATGTAAATATATTTACACTTAATGTTTCTCAAGTGAAAAATAATTTATATACTAATTTATTTTCATTGGTTTATATTACATCTTTAATAACATTACTATTCTATTATTATTTTTATAAAATCCTTATTTTGATATAATTTTTTATTTATACTTATTTATGTGAATTTTCATTTAGAACACATAATATAATCTATAATTTATTTTCACATCAATTCTATAGTTTTTTCATGGTTTTACATTAAAATATTTTAATTTTTGGAATTATTTAGAATTTAATTTTCATGTGAAGAATTTATTTAATCATTTTATATTAATCCCTTTCATTTTATTTTCTCTTGCTTACTCAATACCATTTTCATGTAATATTAACATTTTTTATTCACCTTTACTCAATATGATTTTGGAAATTTTTTTAAGTAAACTAGACTTTAGTTATACAACAAGATGGAGAACATGTTTCCATACAAAAACCAGAATTTATAAAAAATAAATATTTAAAAAAATGTGTTTAGAGGCCCCATAATAAATTTAAAAGACATTTTCCCTTTTTATATTTAATTTAATGTAAAATTATTGTAACATTATGAACAAATTACTTTTGTAACATATTTACCAGGAAAAATGAATATTCACTTTACCTCATATGCCTTGTAGAAATTTATTGCAATCATTTCATTGATCCGTCCTTTTGATATTTTAATGACTAAATTTAGATCAAAACATTGACGAAAAGTGATTTTCATAGAAAAATATTTTTAAATATTTTTCAAAAATAAAATATATTTTTTCATTAATAATGTTTTTAAAAGAACATTTACTTTATTTATATTCAACAATTGCAACAAAAATTTATTTTATTACACATGGGATATGTTTTATTAATATCTTATTTATTCATTATATAAAAGTTTTATGATTTTTTTTCCAAATATAATTTTCACTTTGAAATAATAGATTAATTTTTTGTTGTCGACATGAAATATTAAAATTGTAATTGAAAAATTATTTTCCTCTAATTATACATATATCATTTATGTATTTTTTTCACTGATAAAATCATATACCATTTTTTTTGTATAGAATTTAGATAATATTTATTTGATTAACCGGGGAAATATTGAAAGATATGTATCTTTTAATCTCTACAAAAAAATTATAGAACATTATTACATAAATTATTTTTTATGTGTGGAATTCTTTAGAAAGGTGAAACATGGGTGGATCCTAGTTGTAGATATCACTATAATGCATTGTTAGCCTCATGAGAAAAATACGATGGTGAAATACAAATAGTTTAAACTAACATGTGAATAAATCTTCTCAATATAGGTACTATGTACGTATGCAACATGGAATACAATAATTAATTATATCATTCAACATTTTTCATTATTATTGATCCTTGATTATAACAACAAGAAATTTTCTTACATAACTGTTGCTGCATTTTAAATATTAAAAGCATATAAAGGCTTAAAAATTTGGATCCAAAGGTTCAATATCAAGGGAAATTAGGAACAAATATAACATTTACATAATAATAAATAAACTATATTTAATTTCTTATTCTCTATCTTCATATTGTCTCTCATTTACTCATCGTAATAATATTCTACATGAGGATAAAAATCAACAAAATAGATGAGATAGATTCCCATTAAGAGGATAGACAATAACTTGAATAAATATAACACTTGTCATTATAATAATTATAAACATAGAATAAACATGGTATCATAATCCTAGTCATGATAGGATGCATCTGAAAATGGAAAGGATTGAATAAATTAATTAAAATAAAATATAATGAATTAGCGGTCAATATTGGACATAGTTGTGAAAAAATCAAGAATCATGTTCATGAATTAAATATGTGAATAAGAATAACAGTGTAATCACTACGGAAAATATAGCATCATGTTCACATATATTTCGCACTATCTATGGGGATACATCGCATTAGGAAATACATTGGATTGCTATATAATTTTTGGAGAACCAATCACATCAAAACATTTACATATTCACGCATTCCACATAGAATGTATATCAATATTAGTAATTAAATTACCTATGGAACGGAAATGGGTTTAATGCTAATTTTATAAATAATTATTTCATGAATAAACATTGTGGTTCCTAGAATAAAAATTTGATAATATAAATGGTTAAGGAATCATAAATATTGTGTAGTGAAGTATCATTCTCAGGAGAAGTAAAAAAGTATTTGTTTTTTCGAAAGAAGTTTTAGTTTTAATGAATCATTGTATTTTTAATAATATATATAATATTATAAAATTGTATATCCTCGTAAAGAAAAGTGAAATATATGATGAAGAACATAATATAAATATTGATATTATGTATGCAAGAATAACCTTAAGAAATTAATTGGGTTTGAGAATCCCCTTACCAGAAGTCTAAATTATTTCTTCACATTTATATACATGATAAGAAAATTAGATTCAATAGTTACTAAGAACATATCCATATTTATGGTATTTAATCCATTATAATTTTATTAATTTTTTTATTTGCATTTTTATGAGCTGAAGATTTTAATTCCATCATATTGAGAGTGTGGATTTTTTTGTTTTCATGATCTGTTCAATTTATACATGCATAGATGATCAGGAAAAATTTGGATAATTACGTATAATTGATATTATATGGTATCAATGAATATATAAATTTTTCATAGGGTTTATATTTTAATTATTTTCAATACATTAAGATTATTCATTAAATTATTTTTTAAGATAATTGTTTAGATTAATTTAAGAGGTTTTCAATCATAACGAACTCATTTTGTTCTATTAATAAATATTATATACATATATTAGTTATATAAGATAAATAAATTTTTAAAATAAATTTTAAAATTTTAATTATCATTTATTATTATTTTATTATTATTTATCATGGTGGTAACATAAAATTAAAACACATCGTTTGTGATGGAAGTATATCGACACATCATGAAGAACCATTTAATATTTTGAATAAAAGGTGGAGGAGAATATTTTTTATGAATAATTAATAAATTAACATAATATAATTCTAGTACATAAGATACTGGGATATCATTAAACTATCTAAGGTGATTTAAATAGTGTAATAAAATAAAATAAATTGAGAATGCATTAAAATAAAATGAAAGTGGATTTTACTCTATAATTATAATCCCTAATGACCTCCTTAGATACAATTTTTTTTCTTATTTTATTGAGACCACTGTCTCCTAGATGTGGGGAGATTATTGGAAAAAAGTTTTTATGTAAATTACACTTGATCCATGTAATGGGAGTTGTGATGAGAAGGGATAGTGATCTGTTGTATTTATAGGGTTGAGGATGGGTGTTTTTGATTATTTTATTCATAATTTTCTTTATTTTGGATTAATTTTATGAATAGTTTAAAACATACAAAAAAACATAAAAAATAATTAAGGATTATTCTATATTAGAGGTTTTAAATCATCCATAAATCATGAAATAGTTATTTTAACATATACTGTTCTATAGAATGAATTACTGTATTTCACAATTACCCAAAAATAAAACTATATTGAAAAAATTCTAAAAATTAACCAAAACTATAGATCAATTTTCAGAAATAAAAAATGAACTACATTTTATTAAAAAAAATATAAACATGAGAAAATTTATTTTTTAATTAAAATCATAATTAACTTGGAAAATTCTAACTTTGAAATTATAACCAATTTTATATATTATTGAAAATCTAATTTGTGAATCCTAAATTTATCTTATAATCATATGAAAGAATAATAAATTATGAATCAATTTTATGAAAATAAATTATTTATTAAATATTTAAATTAATTATAAAATTTTAAAAAACCAATATGTTTTATAAAAATGAAAACAAATATTTATATTTATTTAAAGATTTTATTTACATATAAAATGTTATAATTATATGATATTATCATTTATAAGAGGCATACATTTTATTATTACATTTTTTAGATGAGGATATGATTCTTGTTGGATAAATTATGATTCTTACTGGTCACATTCCAATTCAAAATGTTATGTTACAATTCCATTGGTATAGATTCCATAGTTTCTATAAATACAACCTATTTTATAGATAGAATATCTATAATATTTAAATTCTGTTCCCAATGTTGTTTTATGCGTTTTATACTATATAAGATAATTATTATATGTGAATTTTGTTGACAACCTATCGGGTCATTACATTCTCCAAACCTTATAAAATTTCTCCATCCAATATTTTTTTACATTCGTAGTTGAAATCAGGTGAGGGTACTTCTCCTACATTACATATTATATTTCCCATGATTCGTATTCATACTATTTATATCACAATAGTACACATACCTTGTGAGTAGACTTTTTTTTAGAACTCTCTCTATATCCACGATCTTCACTGGATTCACCTCATTAGAGAAATAATTATCCAACTGTACCACATATAGATTCAATTCATTTGATTGATTTGGTGTATAATTAATCAAAAGTGATGTGTTTAATAATTCATGTACATGAGACATTGTTGGTGGAAGTTATATTCAATAGGACATATCCCATACATTATAAAGAATATTAAAGTGTTTGATGTACATAGGACTTAGTATTCCATTCTTCCCAACTCCTAGGATACTCTTCTATGAAGATATGTAGAGGAATACACTGTCTCCAACTTGAAACTATTGTTATCGTTGACACTTTTTTATAGATCTTATATCTACATTGGGATGTTATGATGTGCTAATTAATAGACCTTTTCTTCAACTATTAATTGTCCTATTAGCTTGTGTGCATTGACTTCAACCAAGAACATTTTTGTTCTTCATAATTTATAAAAAAGGGATTCATATAGATTTATTTGGATGCTTGAGTGGGAAATGATGTTGTAAAATATCTCAACCATAGGTAGATAATTATCCCATCCAAATTTTATATCCATAGAACATTCTCTTAACATGACTTTAGTGTATGAATTATCTCGTAATAATAAAAATACTTTTGATGATGATAATACATACTGATGCTCAGCTCAGTATTTAGAGTATTTCATAGATTATCTATAACATGGAGGAGAGGTTATGATATTGATTTCATACAATTTATAGTGGTATTCTGCATATCCTTACCACTTCTGTAATGTATATCCATGGAATTTCAACAACTGAGAAGTCCTCTCAAATTATGATTATATTAGTTTTCATTTCTGGAAAATCTATAACAACCCATAATCCATTGATTCTAATCTATGTATTTAAATGTGTGATGAAAATGTATATGGTGATTTTTTCGACCTCTTTTTTGGAATTGGTAAGTGTTTCACATTCCCCGTAGTACTTTTCCTTTCATCCTTCACTTACTAACATACCAGGAACATTTATGTTTATTTGATAATATCAATCTTAATATTTTCCCAAAAATATTGAACATTATTATCTCAATAAATTCATTTTCTCCCAAGGTGAATGGATAATAATGATATATGCTTGTTTCTAATAAACTATTTCTATATTTATAGATTGGATGGTACAATTAGTGTTGACCTAACTGTTATAAACCCATTCAGATAAATTTCGATCATTGATGAAATATAGTTTCTTTTATTTTCCACTGTTTTCTATATTTTCAAAATTCTTTATTACATAATCATTCATTTTATCCATGGGGGATAGATTAGAAATCATTTGAGAAAGATTTTATGTTATTCATTTCTTAATGAATAAAATTTCAATCCGATAAAAATGAACATTGGATCCTTCTAAATTCTAATCATTGATAATGTTTCATGATCTTTTCTAATTAGAGAAACTACCCCATTATTTTTATTACAATGATGGTAGTGGATTTATTAGTTGTAATCCTATATGATATATAACTACCATTACATATGGATATTAATCTAATTAAATCTGAATATGTATTTGAGACTCATATGACCAGTGTATATATCAAACTTCTCCACATAGAGATAATGCCACAAAACATTGAATGTTAAGATAATAACTTCCAACCCAAAATCATGTTTATTATATTAATTCTCATGAATTTAAAACATTCTTGTGGGTAGTATTTTAATATATCATTTTGTATCATTACAAAAACAATGATCATTGTGAAATCATCGATGTTTATGACAAATAATTCCCTACTTATTAGAAGATTCAGTATTGATATAGGGATAATCATATTTTTATCTCTATAAATAATTGATCACATTCACTATTACTGAAAAAATTTATCCGTTCTATGTCAACCTTTTTAGTGGGTTTTAAAATCATCATAATTTCTTAAAAAAACATTAGTAATACCTAGCTCGATAATGGAGACTATGATTGTCCATAACAGATTGTTGTATCTCGACATGGGATCCACTTAATGCATTCTACGATCTCATGAGTCACATGGCCTCAATCACACCTCCACATATGCAAGAGGATACCAGATAGTAGCGGGGGTGTAAAGTTATTTTAGAGGGGAGACTATACCCTACGATCAAAATGACACATCAGATTCAACCAATAATAACCAATAGTTGAATCACAAGGAAAAAAGACAAAAATAAACAGTCTAGCAATAATAAATCAACAAACATAATATATAAGTATTATATGATAATAAAAAAAATAAAAAATCCAAAATCCATAATAGTAGTGTCTATTTCATGGAATGCATAGAAAGACATCACAAATGGGAAAATGGGAATATGGAGTGGGTAATTATAAACAAAAATATAAAAAAAATAAAAAAATGATTCTCCACTATCATATCAAGTGAATTTTTGATCCAATGAACCCCATCTACACCTATAAATAATGGATATCAATAGCATATAGAAGGGTTCATTCAAACATCAATATATATATATATAATATTCATTGGTACCAAAGGAATCCCTAGTAGGTTCTGAGATAAAAATGGTAGTTTTCTAACACCAGTGGGGTCTATGTGTAATCCATTTTGTTCTCTAAACTAATTAGTGTGAAATAAGTATTTATTAATTAACATTGCAGAATAAATACATTACAGTCCTACATAATTATATTAAGGAAACCTAGTAGGTCAACCTACTTCATATTATTTTCTGGATGAATGTCTGAGTGTTCACAGTATATATACCTAGTATTAATACATATAAATATATATATATAATAAAATTATATATATTCATATCCACCTTTATTGAACAATTATGTGGAGATTTATGATTCCATATACCTAGAATAATACTGTGGGTTGGACCTAGGCATAACTCAATCATCAATGAAAAGTGTAACAATATTATAATCTATTGCAATATGGTAGATACCCTACATCCCATGAATAGTGGGAGACAACATGAAAAAAGACTTTGGCTAGTGATTGGTCCATCATTTTTTCATTCTAATAATGGTACATGGAACGTAATCCCTAACTCCCATATAGTATCACTACTAGGAGATTCCATACTCAACACCCCATGTAAGAGACTATGATGTTCTTCCATGCTCCACAACACTCACTGTCATATTACATCTTTTTTAATGTTTTATTAATAATTAAATGGCATGTGGAATTACCTCCGATAAAATTTACTTTTCATTCCTTTGTATATTAGTTTGTCAATTTTCTTATTAATAAGTCAATAATAGGGGCATTACAATGAAAAAAAATCATTTATAAAATAATAACTAATGGTATGGCCATATCACCCTCTAAAAACCATTTCTTTTCAAATAATCCAATTAATTTATGGTAGGGATAATATCATGAATTTTCTAATACATTTACTTAAACATTTAATAACTAACAACCCATTTAATTAATTAATACAAGGAAAATCAATTCATATTACTCAATGTGTCAATTTTAATGTTTGATGGTCAAGTGGGATAAAATACTACCATGGAAATTCCCAGCATAGGTTGAGGAAAAAACATAATAAGTTCATTAGATAAAATAAAAATACATATTACAATGGAATTTCTATTCTATGTCTATCTCGTAAGCTAAAAAGGGAATTCAAGATATAAGGGACTTTATAAAAATGAGAAATTATACTTGTCACAACCATGTGATACCCATACAAAATTTATCAAAACAGTAATGAACCAAAACATGAATTTATTGGGGGGTATTATGGTTCAATAAACAATTTTATATAAAGTAAACAAATAATATGTGATTCTTAGATGAATACGACATGTGGCACATAGACATACTTACGAAGTAAAGAAACAAAATGGGAAAATGTTGTGACCTCAATCCTCAATGCCATAGATGAATCCTCATGTGGTATCAGACCTATATTTAGTTTAGGATGGAAGGGAATTGATAAATGGTCTAATTCCCTTAAAATATCTCAAATGATATTTTACCTAAAACGTAGAATAAATTTTATTGAAAAATGAAATTAGAATGGAGAGAGTGTGGCAGATTACCAAGATGGATACAATGCTTCCAACAGATTTCGAATCGGACATTACATGGAAGTGTCATGAAGATTCTAATAATGTGGATATGGAATATGAAAGGGATAATAGTTTCACTCAGCTATTTGAGGAAGAAGAGGGGAAAGGGAAAAATGGTTATAACATTAGTAAGGGGTAAAATGTAATTTCACCTCAAAATATATTTGTGCATAATTTAGCTAGACCATGCACAAACTATTATCAGTTCACTAATACTAAGGCTGATATCACACAACTATGTAAATAATTTGACTAACCGTGCAAAAAAACATGAATATTGGCTTTGATCAATAAATTCTTCCAGGTGCATAGTCATGTACCATAAGTAACATGGTTGATTAAAGAATATATCACAATGTTCTTTAATGCAATTTTTGTGATATGGATTCTAAAAGAGCCCTGGACACACCTGTGACCTTATAGTCATATTAGTACTTAATATTAATGATGTTTCATAAAAATAAATTTAAAAAATAAAATTTTATTCATTATTCGAAAATATATATTTTAACAACATCCAATAATTAATTCATCGCAACCCAGAGTTGGATACCTTCAAGTAATTATTTATCTTCATTGAAGAGTTCTAGCCACTGCGAAATTATATCAGCTTTAAATTTCTAGGTATCATTATATACTCTATTGAGGATCCCTATCACCCATAACAATGGAACTAATATTCCATAGAGTGTCTTCAGACTACAGTACCCTATACCCAATGAATAATCATTTATTGAAGAATTATAAAACAATTCAACCTCATATGAATGAAAGAAATGTCACAGGTGTGGATTATATCAACAATAGTGGGACACATGTAATACGTCATGCATACACTGTTATCTCAACAGATGTGTCAACTGGTATGTAATTTCCCCGATCATCTTCATAACCATTGTTGGAAAAACTCCCTCAAGGAATCATTGAAGCATTTTTGAGGTGATTGTGTTTGTTGACAATGTGGACATCTTAGTGGTGATTGTTGACAAACCAAAACAATGACATACAAATTTGTTGACAAAGAGGATTTCAGGATGGAATGTCGAGTTCAAGAGCTGAGGTCAACAATCCATGTTTTATTCTTGAATATTGACAAAATAAATGGATGATCTGGAGGCGGTACAAAAGAACAAATACTAGGTGGCGCCGTTTTCCAGTGTTTGCCAAATTTTTTGGCCTGAAAATCGACAAATGAAGAAATGTGTTTTTGGCAAAGGGACTTGCGCGCCGAGGACATGGAGTATAGGAAAATTGCATGCCAAAGGTTTTTCATGATCAGAAGATCAAAATATGTCTAAGGAAATAGGTTCGCACAAGTTTGGGAGTTAGTCACGCGAGTGTCTAAAAGTAAAGAAGACTTGCGCGCCGAGACTAGGTCGCGCAGGTGACTTGCACACCGTCGCGCAGGGTGGTTAATTTGCCTATAAATACTAGACCACCCCTCTTCATTCTTAACTGGAGTTCAATACTTTTTGAAATCAGATCTCTCGTCACGTAGGTGTGGTGGTCGCGCATGTGGTGTGTGGTCGCGCAGGTGGAGTTGTGCGTCAGTGTGAGAAGTTGCGTTTCAGTTGGAAGTTGCGTGCCAATATTGTTTTGGGCGTAAAAGGAAGGGAGTCGTGCATGTTTTGAGTTGGGGAAGATTGTGTCGCGCAAGTATCTAAGGTGAACTGGCGCCCCCGTTGTGACATGCACGTCGATACTTGTGCACCGAGACAGACTTGGGCGCCAAGTAAGGATTATTTCCAGCAGTGATTTTCGCGCTGCATGGAAGCTGGAAGATTGCCCGATACCTTCGGTGCAAATGGAGATTCATCTACGGGTGAAAATTGGGCTCCAACAGAGCATCTACTTACAGAGTAAGATGCATTCCTTCATGAAAATGAAGATACCTATAAGACTATAAACTGTGAGTGGATTCCTTCCAAAAGTAGTGAGAAAAGGAAGAAAAGTAGGTGATCCTCTCCACAGGCAGTGAGCCAGAGAGAGAGAGAAACCGGGAGTGATCCTTAGGGAAGTAGTGAGATAAACCTAAACATTGTAAAGGTAGAGAGCCTGGGCATATATGTGATCTAGCCCAAACATTGTAATCCACATCTAGTGAAGTCTAGTGGAATTGGTATGACCGGAAACTTGTCAGCGTATGCTCCTTGGACGTAGCCCTTTGCGGTGAACCAAGTAAAATTGCTATGTCCTTTGCATGCTTTACTTTATGTTTACTTTGTGCAATAGGAAAGTGAGTGAATATTGTTTTTCTTAACAGTGAAACAAGATCATAAAGGTTATTAATTTTTAATTAGACATACCCTGATTCACCCCCCCCCCTCTCAGGATATTCATCCTTTTGGACCTAACAATTGGAATCAGAGGGAAAGGTTGATATTAGGTCTTCTCCCAATGGAGGTCACTAATCATAAAGGAATTCCGATCATCAAAGGATGTAATTTTCAGATATGGAAGAATCAAATGGAACACTATTTATGATCTTTGGGAATGGATGTGTTTGCAACAGCTATGCATGGTATCACAGCTGATATTACTAGTGGTGCATTATCAGAAGCTGAGCATAAAGAGTTGGATGCTGATTCCAAAGCAATCAATGCCTTAGGGAGAGCCCATTCCAATCCAATCTATACAAAGGTGATGTCATGAAAAACATCACATGCCATATTGGAAAAGCTTTTGAATATTTATGAAAGGGATATAAAAGTCAGAGAGGCAAAGCTGGAAGTGTTGTGAACAAATATGAAGATCTAAGAATGAACTGGAATGAGTCTATTGATGCATTCTTTGACAGGGTAAATACTGTGTTAGAAGACATGTGATGTCTTGGGGATATTATCGAAGACATTAAAATTGTAAAGCACATCTTGAGAAAACTTCCACCTCAGTTCAATCTGAAAGTTCCTGTTTTGGAAGATAAAGATCCGAAAGTGCTGACATTGGATAACCTGAACAACACTCCTGTTTCGTATGAAATGAGAAATGATGATAAGGACGTTGTGGAAAAGGGGAAATCTAAAGAGGTGGCATTTAAGGCCATGAAGAAGCTAACTCTAGATGACTCTCAGGAGGAAGAAGAGACAAATGAGGTGATGTCATTCCTTTCTTCAAATCATCAAAGAGGAAAAGGAAGGTTTAAAGGGTAACTTCCACTAGCATGCTTTCTATGTGGAATGGTTGGTCACCTTGCTGCAAGATGCCCCAAAAAGTTTCAAGAAGAAAATTATGAGGATGAAGTTGAAAATCCGAAGAAGAAATCTTCAGCCTATGTGAAAGGGAAGAAGCAGTTCAATGGAAATTTCATTAAGAGGAAGAATATTCTTTAACAAGAAATAGACAGTTCAGATGAGTCTGAGGATGAAGAGGTTGAGGAGTTTGAAAATTTTAATGATCATAGAAAAAATTCTATGGTAGTGGTCGTTGGTAGTTTTCAGGAAAAGGAAGAAACTGACGTTGGAAAATTGGAAGAAGAAGTTGAAGGAAGAGTTGATACGGAAGCCGAATTTGAAGGAGCTCTTGAGGAAATAGATGTTTGGAGAGCAAAAACAATGAAAGACAATAATGTTTTTCGTGATGCCAAAATCTATATGTAGTAGTAGGAAGATGATAAGTCTGAGTTGATGGAAGAAATTGAAAAACTCAAGTTATCAACACCAGATAACTCAAAATCATTTAGTGATTATAAGATCCAGATTGAAGAACAGGGAAGGGAGATCGATGGATTGAATAGAAAAGTGAAATATCACATGAAGCATATCGAATATCTTGAAGAAGAAGTTGTCAGTATACGGAGAAAAGTTAAATACCAGGAATAGCCTTTGATTCCCAATACATTCTTGGGAAAGCAGATCATTCCGAAAAGTGAAAAGATGAAAGATTCGCCCAGTAGTTCAGCAGGAAAGAAGCATCAATTTAGCTTAATTGTTAAGGCTGATTCAGGGCTTGATCATAAATAAAAATTTGTGGCAATTGAAATCAGACTGAAAGCACTCGTCCAGAGATTGAAGATTGATTTGGGCACAAAGAAAAATCAGAATATTCAGAGATCCCTAGTGGAACACGGTGTGCTAAAGTGTCATAATGTAATTCACTATATATCTGGTGTTATTGTTCTGGGAAGATAGGACATTCATAGTATGTGTGTTCCATAGACATGAGATATCAATGGGAACAAGAATAGTGGTGGCAGCCAAATAGAGAACAGTTTTCCAGAACATATTTTGAAGGACACTGTTTATGGTGCAGAGGATTTGGGCACATGGCTAGGTATTGTACTTTGACCATTCAGAGAAATGTGCCAATGCAGAATCAAAACGTTCGAAAGCAGCAGATCAATAATCCGACAGGTGAGTTAAATATTCAGAATAGATTTGCGGCTTTGCAAGATGAAGCTGGTCCATCATACTCTGAGAAAGAACAGGAGTATCAATCCATGCCGAGTGTGAAAGAAAAAGTATGGACCAAGAAGAAGAAAAATGAGAAGGTCGTGGTAGCAGAGATTTCCCTTAAAGCATCAGATCGATCTGGTTTGTGGATCCATGACAGTGGTTGCAAATCCCACATGACGGGTAATAAGGATCTTGTTACAGGTAAAAAATAGGACAAATGAGTTGTCAAATATGGAAATGATGAAGGCCTGAAGATTGTTGGCTCATGGAAAGCCATGTTTGGGGGCAATTAAATGAGGCGTGCTGATGTCTTGGTAGTAGAGGGCCTTAGTCATAATTTACTTAGTGTTAGTAAACTATGTGACTCTAGGCACTCTATACGATTTACAAGAAGATGTGTGTTGTGAAAGGAAAAGATGGAGCAGTTATTTTACAGGGAAAAAGGACAAAGGGAAATCTCTACCTTGTAGGTGGGGAAGAAGATAAATGCCTTTTATCCAGAGAGGAAGAAAACCAGCTATGGCATAAGTGACTTGGTCATCTATGCCAACCATCTATGGAGTATCTCGTAATGTGTGATGCTGCTAGATACCTTCCCAACCTATCACGTGATCGCACTCATACGTGTGATGCTTGCCAACAAGGGAAGATCATAAGAATGACATAGAGGCCAAAGGAACAAAAATCAACTACAGTGCTCAAATTGGTTCATGCTGATGTATGTGGACCTATCTCACCACGAGCTATAAATGGAAAAAGGTACTATGTTCTTTTCATTGATGATTATAGCATTATGTCCTACGTATTCATCATTACCCATAAGATAGAGGTGTTCAGTTTCATAAAATAGTATAGGAGGGTATCAGAAAAGATTCTTGGGCAGAAAATTCTTGAATCTTCGTACTGATAACGGTACGGAATTCACAAACAGTCGAGTTGAAAACTATCTCGAGAAACATGGGATAAGGAATCAAGTTTCATCAGTAAGAACTCCCCAACAAAACGGAGTGGTTGAATGAAGAAATCGGATCATCAAAAACATGGCTTGAATGATTCTTATTGATAAAGACCTACCAGAGAAATTTTGGAAGGAATCAGTTTTGATATCGGTCTATGTTTCGAACAGGTCTCTGTTGTATCCGAAGCAACGAAAGACTCCGTATGAACTATGGTACGGAATGAAACCAACGTTGAAATACTTTCAAATATTTGGAAGTAAGTGCTTCATTCTCAACAAAGAAAATCACAGGATTTTTGAGGCATGTGGAGATGAGGGGATATTCGTTGGCTACTCAAGGAAAAGAAAACCATATAAATTCTTCAACAAGAGTCTGGGAAAAATGGTTGAGAGCAATGATGTCACTATAGTTGAAAATGAACAGAATACTCAACAATCCAGTGAACAGTTCCTGGATGAAAGTTATGATGAGGTAGGCAACACAGGGGGAGCAGAAGTGGCAGAGGCTGACTCAGAAGAAGACACTGAAGATGAACAAAAAAGTGTCAAATCTGTGTCTACAAAGAAGTCAAAGAGTCGAGCTAAAATTGATAGGAATAATATAATTGGTGATCAGACATCTCCATTTCAGACTCGAAGAATAAATTCATCACAGAAAACATCGTTTTTATCTCAGGTGGAGCCGAAATGTTTTTCTGATGTAGCTGAAGATGAAAACTAGGTTCAGTCTATGAATGAATAGCTAGATTAGATTGAGAAGAATCAAACATGGGAGATTTTTTCGAGGCCAGTAGATAAGAATGTCATTAGGACGAAATTGTTCTATCACAACAAGATGAATGAAGATGGCATGGTGATTCGGAACAAAGCACGACTAGTGTGCAAGGGGTACTCCTAGATCGAGGGAATAGATGTAGATGAGACATTTTCACTGGTTGCAAGGCTGGAGACAATTAGATTATTTTTTTCCATAGTAGTGCAAAGAATGTTCAAATAGTTACAGATGGATGTCAAATCCACATTCTTTAATGGGGTTCTAGAAGAAGAGGTGTACATTGACCATCCAGATGGTTTTCTCATTCATGAGGATGAGAAAAAAGTTTTCAGGCTGAAGAAGGCATTGTATGGGCTGAAACAAGCACCAAGGGCATGGTACTCATGGCTTGATCAGTACTTGAAGAAGCATGGTTTCCAGCGTGGGGGAGTTGATTATAATCTTTATTTCAACAAAAATAGTACTCAAAGGATGATAGTGCTAGTCTATGTCGATGACATAATATTTTGTGGATCAGATGAATCTTTGTGCAGACAGTTTTCAGAATTCATGAAAAAAGAGTTTGAAATGTCAATGATTGGAGAGCTAACATTTTTCCTTGGTCTACAGGTGACACAAGGAAGTAATGGAATATTCATTTCTCAATCCCAATATGACAAGGAGGTGTTAAGAAGGTTTGGCATTGAAAATTCCATGGAGATGAAGACTCTGGTTTCTACCCAGATGAAATTATCAAAATACGAGGATGGAAAGGTAGTTAATATCACAGAATATAGGAAAATCATTGGAAGTCTGTTGTACTTAACCGCAACAAGGCCTGATATTATTTTCTCCACATTCCAAGAATCGAGATATCTATGTAATCCCAAGGAAAGCCACATATTTTCAGTGAAATGAATACTTCGGTATATCCAAGTCACAGTGGATTTCAGCTTGACATATACTAACAAATCTCAGACAGAGTTATTTGGATATACTGATGCAGACTGGGCCGGTTCAGCAGATGATAGAAAATCAACGTCATGTAGTGCATTCTATCTTGGTGGATTGTGTATTTCTTGGCTAAGTAAGAAGCAAGATTTCATTTCATTGAGCACTGTAGAAGCTGAGTATATTGCGGCCACTCAATCATGCACACAGTTATTGTGGATGAAGCAGAAGCTTGAAGATATGGGAGTTGAAGTGAAGTCTCCGATCGAAATCCAGTGTGACAACTCAAGTGCTATAAATGTTAGCAAAAATCCCTTCCTCCATTCAAGGACAAAGCACATTGAGATTAAATATCATTTCATCAAGAAGAAGGCGGAACAAGGACTTGTGAAGTTGGAGTATGTACCGACATAGTTACAGGTTGCCGATATTCTGACAAAGGCCTTACCCAAGGAAGCTTTTGATCGACATCGACTGGCTCTGGGAGTTCAGTCGATTCCCCGCACTTGAAAGCGTGTGGATGTAACACCCCCCTCTCCCCGAGGTATGATGTGTTTTTACCTAATGTGCTGATATGTGTTCTCTACTATGTTACAGACTACAAAAGAGTGTCCTTTGGGTTCGTTGACAATGGGGGAGAAAATAGTGATTGTTCAAGGGGGAGACAATGTAGAGATTGGATTAATCATGAATGATATGGGGAGAAGCTGACAAGTGGAGGAGCCAGATAGGGGGAGTTGAAGCTAGTTCAACATGCTTAGACAGAGCTTAGCTTAGACAACACAGGAAATAGGGCTAAAGAGGTTTTGAAGCTGACAAGGTATGAAGCTTTGAACAGAAAGGGGGAGCATTTTAAATCTGACGATGCTAGAAGTGATCGATCAAAGAATATATATCACGACAGCTTAGGATCATGATAAAAGCTGAAGAGTGGTGTTGGAGAGTGGTAAGAATATTTCCAATCAAAAAATTGGTCTTCCAATAAGTCCTTCATCAAATGGTATCAGTTTAGTACAACTTTGTATCAGTTTGGTGTCAACTGTGGATGTCAGAGATTAAGTGAATCATTGGTGAACTTTTCATTTACTCTTGTTTCTCATGACGAGCATTGCTCATGTGGGCTTAGAGTATATGTTGAGTAAATCCTTGATTGCTATCAGAATTTCCAAAGGGGAATGGTGGCTGAAAAATTAATGATGTATCTTCCCCTAAAAGAGTTTTCAACAAACCCAAAGGGGGAGATTGTTGGGAAAAAATCCCTCAAGGCATCATTGAAGTATTTTTGAGGTGATTGTGTTTGTTGAAAAAGTGGACATCTGAGTGGTGATTCTTGACAAAGAAAAACAATGACATAAAAATTTGTTGACAAAGAGGATTTCATGATGGAATGTCGAGTTCAAGAGCTGAGGTCATAAATCCATGTTTTATTCATGAATGTCGACAAAAGAAATGGATGAACTAGAGGTGGTACAAAAGAACAGATACAAGGTGGCTCTGTTTTCTAGTGTTTGCCAAATTTCTGGGCCTGAAAATCTACAAATTAAGAAAAGTGTTTTTTGCAATGGGACTTGCGCGCCGAGGACTTGGAGTATAGGAAACTTGCGTTCCATGTGTTTATCAAGATAAGAAGATAAAAATATGGCTATGGAAATAGGTTAGCGCATTTTTGGGAGTTGGTCGTGCAGGTGTCTAAAAGGAAAGAAGACTTGTGCGCCGAGACAGGGTCGCGCAGGTGACTTGCGCGCTGTCGTGAATGGTGGTAAATTTGCCTATAAATAATAGACCACCCCTCTTCATTCTTAACCGGAGTTCAATACTTTGAGAAATCAGAGCTCCCATCGCACAGGTGTGGTGGTCGCACAGGTGGTGTGTGGTCGTGTAGGTGGAGTTGCTCGTCAGTGTGAGAAGTTGCGCGCCGGTTGGCAGTTGTGCGCCAATATTTTTGTGGGCGTAAAAAGAAGGGAGTCGCGCAAGTTTGGAGTTGGGGAATATTGTGTCTCGCAAGTGTCTGAGGTGGACTTGCGTGCCCATTGTGACTTGTGCGTCGATACTTGCACGCAGAGATAGATTTGTGCTCCAAGTAAGGTTTATTTCCAGTAGTGATTTTCGAGCTGCGTGGAAGCTGGAAGTTTGCTCGATACCTTCGGTGCAAAGAGAGATTCATCTACGGGTGAAAATTGGGCTTCAACAGAGCATCTACTTATAGAGGAAGATGCATTCTTTCATGCAAATTAAGATACCTACATGTCTATAAACTATGAGTGGATTCCTTCCAAGATCAGTGAGCAATGGAAGATAAACTAGGTGATCCTCTCCACCGGCAGTGAGTCGGAGAGAGAGAAACAGGGAGTGAACCTTGGGGAAGCAGTGAGCTAACCCTAAACATTGTAAAGGTAGTTATCCTGGGCATAGAAGTGATCAAACCCGAACATTGTAATCCACAGCTACTAAGTTTAGTTGAATTGGTACGACCGGAAACTTGTCGGCGTATGCTCCTTGGACGTAGCCCTTTGTGGTGAACCAAGTAAAATTGTTGTGTCATGTTCATGCTTTAATTTCTGTTTACTTTGTGCAACAGGAAAGAGAGAGAAGAGTGTTTTGCTTAACAGTGGAACAAGATCAGAACGGGCATTTATTTTAAATTAGTCATACCCTGATTCACCCCCCCTCTCAGGGTATTCAGCCTTGTGGACCTAACAACCATTAAGGGTCATACAAACCTTGGTGATTTACTACCATACCTCAGAATACATCTATGTGACACTCTTCATGAGACTCACAATAAAACCATGTCCCCATCCTCAATCTCTAGAGGATGTTGGATTCCATTGGAAAACAAGTGATTTCTAGACAGGGCTGTCAACATGCACTATCTGATCAGCTGGACCAGCTCTGTAGTGGCCTACATGAGACATGGTCCATGAATAGTTGTCCCCAATATGTCTATCCAGAACATAGGTTCCATAAAAATCCTACCATATAATGATTAATAAATATTCATCCATATTGTAGACAAAAATATTTGTAATTATTAGAAAACCTACTAAGGGGAATGTGCTTCTCCTAAGAACCCTGAATTTCACGGCCACATTAATGTAGAATGTACTCGAGAAACTGAAGCATACTGTCTATTGATCCATCAATGTATGGGTTATGGGTTGTTCATAGAAGAACCTATGTACCCTAGGGATTCTTTAACCCCTTCTATAACCATGATCAAAATCACCTTTATTAGTTATAAATTATAGAACGAGAATCTCAATTAAAATGTACAACTTCCATAAAGTACATATTTCCATGATTTTCTACATAAAATGGATCTTATATAGTAATAAGTGTGTGAAATTCAATAAAATGATCAAGGAAAAACTACACTATATGCTTGACATTAGGTGATCTAGGTAAAACAGTCATGAAATCCATTTAAATGATGTCGCATTTTCATTCGTGAATAGACAACGACTATAAATTCCATACCACATGAAAATGATGTACCTGCGACTACTGAAATGTGGAAAATCATTTTATGAAGATTGGGATCTTGTGTATCATGATTGGACATAAATTTTGGTGTAGTAGATCTCAATAAATTTCGGTGACACTGTGGTGAACTACCATTGATGAGGCATGTAATTTTTACATTATCTCCTCTCTGATGTCTTCTGGGGATGATACATGCCCATTAAAATTATGATTTCATCCCCTTAAATGGTCTACCTTGAAGATGTATGATCATTTGAGAGGCTATCTCTTAGGAAAATGACATCATTATCAGACTGTTGTCCCATTTATAATAATTCTAGAATAGTATAAGTAACTTCTATATATGACATGGTAGTCTGAAAATGGTCCTCCCGAACATCATTTTTTGTCTAATAGAATAAGTCCATTATACTCCATTCACCACTAGATTCTTATAATACCTTTTTATAAGTCATTTTCTCATGGTTTTGGATATAAAATTTCGATTACATTTCATGTAGTCAAGATCAAAATAAAAATATTACAGGTACTTAACCAATCAATGATGATAGATATTTATATATCATTGCATAAGGAATTAAATAAAGATATTGAAACCAGTGAATACAAAAAACATTTCTACATGTAGATAGTTTCTGCAAATTAATGACACATGAATGATATGAGTGGTCTCAAGGGGGTGTGTTGGGTAATTCTACTCATGAAGACTCGACTAACGGGAGTCCTACATGATAAATCACTCATCCATAAGAAGAACATCACTTTGAATGACACTCTATGCATAAATATATATAGTATGGAATATTAATGGATTTATAAAAATCAATGATTGTGGTGAAGACAAAATTCTAAACAAAACAAGATTGTTTGATTCAGAATCTTTTGATTGTATACACATAAAAACCTTATTTCTCAATTCAGTAAGCATTGTTAAAAAGAGTGTTAAATTATAGATGAATCATCATTAATATTCAGCTAACTGCAAGAAACTATGAATTTCAAAGTGAATAATAGGAATACCCTATAAAACTATAACTCTCACTTTATCTGGTTCAATTTTAACTCATGGTTATGAGGTGATATTACCCAAGAAGTGGTCATTGTGAATCGTGAAGTTGAATTTTCATAGACTATCTTAGATGTGATTTCATATCACTGTATTCAACACCATCTTAAGATTAGTTTCATGGTCATGTCTAGAGTATGAATACACAAATATATCAACAAAAAATACTACCATTACTGAATTCATATATGGGTTGAAGACACATCCCAAATGTTCCATTAATACAACTAGTGCATTTGTGAGTTCAAACTGTATGAACATGTAATCTTACATATAATACCTCCCCCTGGATGTTTTGTTACATATTTCTATGGACCTGACCTGAACCTGGTTGTAGCCCACTCTCATATATATCATTTAATTCTTATTTTTACTATAGATTTGATCAAATAGGTCATCTATTTTAGGATGTGGATACCGATTCTTGATTTTGATCTGAATCAATGGAATGTAATCCAAACAAAGCATTAGGGTACTATCTTTATTCTTGGAGAAAAGGATAGGTGAATCCAAAGGACAAATGTTAATGCATATGAAGACTTTAGCCTCACTGTGAACTAATTAATTCTTAACCTATAGTAGCTCCTTAGGTTCTATCCTATAACGATGAATGATCACTGTTTCTACTCTTGTAATTACCTTAATCATATATTTTACCTCTCATGCATGTTGTAGATTAGAGATGTTATTTTGAAATACATTTCGGAAATGATCCCCTATATAAGGTAATATAGAGTGTCATAACCACAGGTCTACAAAGAAAACACTGGCAATCTGTGCTATCCCATTACCCAACCATTGCTACTTGGGTCCTGCTCATGTTGCAATGACATACCTTTCTTCCATATGCACATACATAACCCTATTTATTGATATAAATATCACCATGGAATGATATTTATCAATGTGGGATTGATGTAGAATTAACATGTCCATACTTATGATCATGTAAAATCCTTTAATGTTGAAAATGAATCAATTCAATATTAAGAGATATCCTCCTATATTTAGGGGACAGTCCATAAAATGATAAACACCATCTGATCATATTTTTAATTGTGTTTACAAAATCATAATTCCATTGAATTATTTACTACTAAAGCCTAAACATCCCACAAATTTAGAATTAACCAATGCATAATATGTTCATATATCATACAAAGTAGACACTAAATTGGAGGATACTAAAATAGTATCTCATACTAGAAGGTCTGACACACTGCTCTTCCAGTGTTGGTTACACTGCATGTAAATGGCCACTACAGCAGCCATGAGACACTACCTAACTATTATGGGCAATCCTATTATGATTTCATTGGGAATCATAGTTTCATATGACTCTTTCTTGATTATCACCTCTATAAGGCCCCACCCATAAACATTACTTAATCATGACGTAATTCAACCATTGAATGTAAACCACTTATATGATCTTTTCAGGTTCAAAGATTAATATAATTTGGTCATAACTTATTCATACCAACTTAAATATTACAAGCAAAATAATAGAATCACTTTCCATTTTTTTGTAA
Source organism: Viscum album (assembly GCA_963277665.1). NCBI lineage: Eukaryota > Viridiplantae > Streptophyta > Magnoliopsida > Santalales > Viscaceae > Viscum > Viscum album. The sequence continues at coordinate 1,129,883,326 of OY728131.1, forward strand.
AATAACTATTTCAAACAAAACATGTTTCATTTCATGTTTTAAATCACATGACTTATTCATGATCCAATCCTTGAATCTATTCTTCTTTAAGTACTCTGAAAATCTTTTCAAAACATTGGATGAGATAAACATGCTTACTAAGGGATATAAAACAAGGAAATAAAATAGTATTCAATGAATTCATACAAATCAAAAAAATCAATCATTTTTACTCATAAAAGTTTTTTTTCTATCATGCCTTACAAAATTAAAAGATTTATTAATAACTCATAGAAATCATAAATCATAAAAGTAACTTGTTTAATCCATAACATAATTATATTTTATCATTCACAACCACATTAAGGAGTAACATTAATGGATACTTTTGTAATACCCATCATAATATATTCCCCAAATCCGTTAGAAGAAACCTTAATGTTTACCCCTGTCATGTTACCCAATACAATGAAGAGATATCACGGGATCACCTGGCCTATTTTTGTCATAGAACCACCCATATTTTGTTTATCATATAACAACTCATAAAATTTCCATTTACCATTACATAATAATAACTTATAAAAGATTTTAATTATCAACATTGAACTCATCATTCACAATAAATCAATTCAAGACTTTGAAATATGAAATACATTTCCCAAACCATTTAAAACATTAATTTATATATAAATAAATCCTCAAACCCATTTTTAAAACATGAAAAATAATAAGAATGATTTATAAACATAATTTTAGTCCATCTAAAATGGTGTTTTAGTTAAAGAGTTTCTTACCACATGGGAAATAATTGAATAAAAGTAATTAATGAATAAAATTAAAAATATATATATAATATTAGAAGAATAAATATATTCATGTAATAATATGTCAATGGGAAGTATATAATCCATATAAAAGTGAAATTTTGGTTAACAACAATAATGTCTCTATGGAATGTAAACTTAGACAAAATTATTTAAAATGATTGTATCATTAGATTTTAGATAAATCAATGATGTAATTATGTGTGAATGATATAAATACCCCAATATATGTGGATATTGAGTGTAAAACAATAAAAGTTCATTCAAACATATTCTCAATAAAAAAACCAATGACATGGACATTTAATTCAATGAACGTGGATGAGTTAGGATTTCTCTAAAAGTGAACATTTTTTTAATAAAATATTGCGATTATGTGTATTTAATATAAATTCAAAAAAAATAATGTATAATAAAATATAGGACATAAACTATGGTTTCTCATATAATCATAGAAAGACATAATCAAGAAGTAGAAGATAAACCCCAAGAATGGAAATTGGGTTAAGAAGTTGTCTTACCTAGAGTCCGAATTGTCTTGTTCATTCATTAATTTCATGAATAATATAAATATATTAATTACTAATTTTATTAAAACCATTATAAAGTTTATTTTTTATTTTATATAAATTATTATCATGATATGGTAATTATTTAATTATTTGAGTTCAAATCAGACTTTTTGTAGATGTTCCGTACGTGAGTCAAAAAATGAACTTGTTTGGATGTAAATTGTCCATGTGGTCAAAAGTTCATAATCTGCAAAAATTTATTCATGATTTAAAAAAAATATCTCGTATATATGTTTTTATTATATCCATAATATTTGGAGATAATAAATTAAATTCACTATTCTTGGAGATGGTATGTCGTACGTATACCTGCACGCTACTTTCATTTCATTATCGTATTAAAATAATAATAATCTAATGATATAATTTTAAATTATAATTCTAGAATAATATTTATGTCATGTATGTCTCATACTTTTAATAAAACCATATTTTATACGTTCAATGTACACCATGATTGAGTGAGTGAACTCTTCCAAAATAATAAGGAATGATAGAAAATAGGAACTGGGATGAGATCCAAAAATCGAGGAAAGAGAGGATCTTTGATTTTGGATTTTTATATTGAAGAATGGAGGTCAAACTACCTTAGAACAACTTAAAAAGGATCTGGGGTCACCATAAATTGTTATTTCATGAGACAATGTCGAAATGGAGGTGTTTTGGGGGTACAAGGGATTTTAAAATTTAATTTTCTGTTGAAGAAAAACTATATTCATGGTTTCCTTAGAAGGGGTACACAGTTAAACAAAACTGCACACCATCCTTGTTGACCTCAATATCTAAGGTTCCATAATTTCATAGGTTTAGGCATGTGGTTTCTCAAATTTTTCCCTTTTTATAGGAACCAATATTCTTAGGTTCACAGGGTTAATGAATTCAGGTGTATGGTTTACCCTAACTGTGCGTAAACCATGAACATACACTTTTTCTAGAAATTTATTAAAAACCCTACCCAAAACGCCCAAGTCATAACTCCAAAAAAATGTACATATATAAGAATGAAAAAAACCATCATTCAGGCCCGATATAACTCTAGAAAAGGTCGTGAACATAAAAAATATAAATTATGTTTTTCAATTTGTGTGATGATCTGTCCCCTCATGACTATATATTTTAATTCATTACAAAATCCATTATAAAAAATGGAGAAATACTTTACATGTTTCAATACTAGGCCCATGATAAATGATTTTAAAATTCACACATCAAGAAACACCACAAAAGGTCTGATATACTACTATTAATTCCAATAATATACTAATTCCCAATAAAGTAAATAAATATGTTATAAATTTAACTTAGTTACATTAATATTTTTAATATAATGGGATATTCTAACAATTGTGTAACAAATATGCCTCTATAAAATTAGAAAGACTTCTAATAACTATGGGTTTATTTTTCATCCTCCAAGGGATGATATTTAAAAATAGGTTTCATTGTTAATCAATAGAAAATAACTTACCTGCAATAAATTTTAAAATAATTCAAGTCCAGATAATTTTAAAAATTCTTGAATTACTTGGGATTATAAATGTTATAAACAATAATATATAAAAAACAACATTATTAAAAGGAACTAATTGATATTGAAACCTTATGTGAAGAGACTGAAATCAATATGAAGGTATATAAATAATGATATCTAATAATCTGATAAATATAATATACCCCTTATCACTAATATGAATTCTAATATTTTTTTGAATATTAACTATGGGATATTTGGATATGTCAAAATAGAAGTCCCATCGACACTAACCTATCATATTATATGCATCATGGTGTATGTTGGTAGTCCAATGAAATCTACACAAATCAAACCATGTATATCGAGTTGGTTGCATTGTACTTTTTTGTAAATTAAATAGAAAATGTGAAATTTAATTTTAATCCATGTACTCATATAGATTGTGACTGTTAATATAATGTTGGATAAATATCACATTATCAAAAACAGAAAAACTAATGAAATATGTGTAAGAAATTGCATGTGTATAAATTTACATATATACATACATAATACATACATACCTACAAACGTACATATTCACATAAAAACATATATACATTCTAACATACACATATATATAGAAGTATACATATATACATACATATATACATACATTCATAAATACATTCACATATGTATATATACATTCATTCATATATACATATATACATACATAAATACAAAAACATATACAGAGACACACACACTCATATATATATATACATATAATTTTTGTGAAAAATTTGTGATCCATGGAAAAGTTGGTTAACAACTTGTTGATGAGTATTATCTATAACAAATATTTCCATGTACATTCAATATTCATACCTTAATAAACATGATTTGATCCTAGCTAAGATTCCATGAAGGGACTCTAGTTTAAAGTCCTAGTAAATTTTTCATTCATGGAGTGAGAGAGACAGTGTTACCATATAATACACATTCAATCAAAAAATGGGAACGATTCTACTATGCAATGTAAACATTACAACATTTACCTTTAATAATGGGGACAATATTTTCCTATACTGTAAAATCGTACAACCTATTAACTCATGAAAAGTGAATGTGTATATTTTTTCTAGTCATAGTGAGAAAATAATATTCCATTACTAAATTATATATTAATTATGGAGTCTATATTATTTATATAACCCATGTAATATCCTCTATATTATTAATTATAAATTCAAATTTATATAATGTAAAACTTAACATCACTATGATACTCCACTATTCAACATAATAACAAAACATAACTAGTATATAAACCCATTGATGAACTACAACATTGAAAAAACAAATCATGACAACATTAATCATAATTCTTCCCTATGTGTGGAATACAAAATAATGAAAATAAAAATTGTAGGATAAAAAATCAAATATTCATTATGGGAAAGAAATTCAAAATTACTTACATGAATCTTAATGTGGTGTTTTATATATCATACTATCAATAATATTGTAGGAAATATAAGGTAAATGAAAAAATAATGATAATTTGTTACTAAAATTAATTACTGAAAAATTAATTTTGGGTCAATAAAATCTTTTTTCAAACAAATTAGTAACAAACATATATCATATCATTTAATATATATCAATTATTATAAAATTATATTCTTCTATATAGTAACTCAAATAAAATTATCACCAAATTTATTAATATTTAAATATATATATATATATATATATATATTATTCCCAATTCAATAATTAGGTGTTTATTAAAATATTTATCTAATATTTACAAAAAAAAATATCTATAATTATTAAATGATTTATTAAGAAAACATATTTAAGGAATATATTCTAACAAAAAATAAAACATTTCATAAATGTAATTTCAATAAATAAAATATCAGTAATAAATATATTAATATGAAATAAATTTATTTGATTAATCCATCATAAAAATATTGATTTTTAAGTATAAAAATTATAATTATATTTTAAAATCAAAAAATTTAATGACCACAAATCAATATTTTCCACTTGATTATCAAATAATATATATAACTAAAAATTAAGTTTTTAACCAATAATGATTATTTTTTATTATCTTATAACTCATTATTGTTTATGTAAAATTATAATATTTACCTAGGAGTCATGAATATGTGCTCTAGAGGGGATGCTTATGATTCGTATAGACTTTTTATTTATAATTTTTTTAATCTACTGTCATGATTATAATGTCAAATCAATGTATTATAATATATTTATGAAAAAAAATATAAATCAGTATAATTAAATTTATTCAAATGAAAAATAATTAATTACATTAATTTAAAAAAATTAATATTGGATTCCATGAACATATAATGAATTACATCTATTTTTGAATTTAAAAACTATTTGGGATATAATAATATTTATAAAAAATAAAAAATAAATATAAATTGATGATATAAATTATAGATAACTAGATCACAATTCATGATCATTTATTATATAATTCTAATATAATAAAAAAATAATTATATATTTTATTTAAAAATAATATTAAAAATAATTTTTAGATTAGTAATTCAAAATCATTGTAAACTGTAAAAAATATAATTTATATAAAAACATATTATGATCAATAAATTAAATCATTAATATAAATAAATATTCCTGATAAAATTTTGTTATTCAAATTAAATATTTATTTTAATGATAATGACTATAATAAAAATTGACATTATACAAGGATATAAGACAATAATTTTATGAAAAAAATATTAAATACAAACCATTATATTCATTAATTTATAATCTGGTCCGAATTTGTTAACACAATTTATATAAATATTATGAAAAACCCAGTAATAGATAAATCCAAAGCAGGAGTACTATTTATTAATAATTTAAGAAGTTTAGGTTTAAGCAATGTAGAAAGAATCGATTGTATATTCCGATAGATTTTTAAAACAAATTACTTTAATCAATGATGATTTTTTATACTCTAATGACCACTAACCAACTGAAAATAATGATTAAAAAATATTAAACAACTACGTATTTCCAAATATATAACCATTAAATTAAAATTATATATACCACCTGATTATAAACTATATGAAAAACCTATAAAATACTCCAGCATATATAATAGAGTAATCACCCATATAATTATAACTAAACACATCCCAATATCGTTATAAAATCATATAACATCAAGAATGAATCATACATCATCATGAGAATATCAAAATAAACACTAATGGATAACAAAAACATGTAATAGTTTCCCCTTCTCAAGATAAGAACAATAAATGTGATTTGATTATATTTTACCAACCATTGGGGAAATTATTATCTAATTGAAAAGTAACATCTTTAGATAATAAAATTAATACCATGAATTTTTATGATGAGATCATTAGAATGTTAAATAAATATATTAATTGTATTTTTTTGAATCTATGAATCCATGGATTTGTATGGTAGGATGATGATGTTGAAAGATATCCCTCTATTTCAACACTGATATATGATGGAAGACTAGGTTCAATGAAGCCCTTAACTGGGTTTTAAAAATTAATATTGAATATAATCATACCCCCTACATTAACTAATCTATAAAATAATCAGCATCATTGTGAAGTACAACTGGCTACATGGTGCAAAGATACCCAGAACATGGCGTAAATATGAAACCTTTAAAGAAAAAATTATCCCCAAGAACCCCTTAAATAACAATGTTAGTCTTCCCTACATACCTTTGCATATCCATGTACATATTCTAATAACTGTGGAATATTAATAATGACCACAGTAGTAATTATTTACAAAAATTTCAAAATTATTATTATTTTAATCACGTAATTCATATAATTAAACCATGTTTCAAATTTATTTATGTATAGAATAAATCTTCTCTCTATATGAAAAATGGGATCTGATTTAAAATATTAATATATTTAATTCATAACTTCTCTATATAATAATTTCAAATTTAAGGTATTATTCTTTATTAATAAACACATAATTATAATTTCTTATATGCACTCCAAATTTAGTTATTGAGATGTTCCATTATTACTATCTGTCAGTGAAAGATGGGTTTTTATTGATCTAAAAATATTAGGTGATAATAAAATGTGATCTGGGTCTTTTTATTCTTCAAAACAAACAAAATATTATATATTTTTATGTATTTTAGTTAATTTAAGATAATTTTATTTATACACGTCATATCCATGGTGTCTATATTTAGGATTACATTTCATCAATCATATATGTAGCCAATTTTTCATTACACAATGATATTTTATTAAGAAAATAACCTTCAAATAAAAATAGTTTTGATATCATGATTCCAATGAAAAACCAAACTAAAATGAGTTGCAACAAATTAACTAGATATTTTCAACAAACATATAACATTTATAAAATCGCAAGTAAATTATTTTATATTATATAATTAAGGAAATTTCAATAAGAATATATATAAATATATATATTCTTATTGAAGTATTTAGAATCATTTTTCATTTCCAAATAAGATTTTAAATTATTAAAAATTAAATAAACAATAATGAATTTATTATTATGTTAAATTTTTATATTCCAGTGTATGATACAACTTATTTAAATTATTTAAATTATATGTTGTGAAGAAATAATATGGGAAAACATAATGTTAAAAAAAATTAATTTTATTTTCTAATTGTATTTTAATTTTTAAAATTAAATATTAATATTATAAAAATAATAATTTGAATTTTATAAAATTAACTAATTTTTTTGACATAGTATGCAAATATTATCTTATATTTTTTTACATTAATAAAATTGTATTAATTTAGGATAATTGTAAAAAAAATTAGTACAAATATAATATGTTTTATAAAATTATCATAATTTATTAATTTGAAATGTAATTATAAAAAATATTTGTACATGTATTAAAATTATGAATTATAATATACCACATTTAATTTATATAAGCCATATTTAACTATTTGGAATCATACATATTATTTTAAACTGACAATTATTTTTAAATGATAATATGTATAAAATTATCACATATAAAAATTAAATATAGAAATTATTAGTTCATATTTTGGATAAAATAGTTATATTATATAATGATAACAAATTCATTTTTAGCAATAAAATTATAAATGATTAAATTTTCTGACCTTGAAATTTGTTAATATAATATTTTCAATGAACAATATTATAACTATTGAGTAATTATTATCTATTAAATTTAAAAAAAAATTATATATTTTTAAATTTTTATTGTTAATATTTTTATATAAAAATAGAATTATGAATTTAATTATTAATTAATGTTATATGAGAATAATTAAAATAAAGATTGAATGAAACATTTTTCTACAAAAACAGTTTTCTATGTTATAATTACTTTATATTCAATATAAATATTCTTTATTATATTAGTAGAATTATATGAAGGTGATATAAAATTTAGTTTCATAAAATTATCATTTTTATAACATATTACATAATATTTATTAGAAAATATGAATTAAATTTCTGAAAACATTTTAATATTATTAGAAATAAAATTATAAAATATAAAAAACTAGTGGTAATGGACTTTCTTATTATTTTTAAAACTCATTTTAAATTTATTTATAGACACTTGATCAAATATAGATCACCTAACACTTCATTATTTTTTTCACTTTTTGAGCCATTATCTCTTTAATTATACCATAAGATAGTGAAAAAGTTATTTTTGTTTATAAAATTTCCATTTACATCTCATTGGAATGGAGATTAGTTCTTCCAAAATAATCGACAATTTATAATTATTTGTAATGAAATCAATTCTACAATGTTCTATTCTAATGTCTTCCCCTGTTCTATATAACAATTTTTTTCCAAAAAAATATCTAAGGATCCAAATTGAATCGCGTAAGGGATACCATCTAAATATATATATATTATTATCATCAAAACACTCATAAAAAATTTCACATTATGAAACCAAAAAAATATTATAAACAGTATGACTACATCAACATTAAAAATATGATAAAATTTATTTATGCTGAACGAATATATATTTTCTTCCCTCCTCCAAACAATATAGAAGTCATAAATGTTACATTGGCGATGTATGAAAAAATACCTCTATAAAAAACATGGTCAATTTTTCATAACAAAATTGATAATATGGATTATTGTGTCCATTTAATGTATTAAAATTACAATTAAAACATTTTTAATACTCTAAAGATATTTACAAATTACTACCCATTTTACCTTTTATGTAAATGATAGTGTGAGAAGATGAATTTTGTTTTCAATCTACTATCATCGTATTTAATCTAATATTTTATACCCAGATTTAAAACCCTAAAAACATCTAAATAATATCATTATGATTATATAATAATGATATAATTATAATGTAATTACTTTAATAACTATAGAAACCTAGATATTATAGATTCATCTTATTTGGAATGCTTCAACAACTTATATTTAAACTTATATAAACATATATTAATGATGATTTTGAAAATATATATACTATTGTTAATATAAATTAAATAGAAAATTATATTTTTTGAACTAGAATTGTAATTGTAATATTTAACATATTATCATTAAATTATATTTTATTATAATTTTAAATCATCAAAATAAGATAACACCCAACAACATCATTCCATATATAAATAAAAACAAATGTTAAATGAATTGGAAAAATAATAAATCATTAAAAACATATATTAATGTTCATATATTTCCATTATTATTTTGAGCGTTGAATATGTAAATAAGACTCAGAACCATAATTAAAACACTAATACTATAGAATTAGTCATAACAAATAAAAATTTAATACTAAAAAAATATAAGAAATTATAAATTTGTAATAAATTTTTAAAAATTATTATTAAAAATATTTAATTTTTATTTAATTTTGTTTAATATGTATTTAAGTGACCTATGTTTTTATAATGGTTGTATTGGATAAATAAAAATAATAATATTTAAGATATGTTGGTTTTCCTATCAGTTATTCTGCATTGAAATTTGAGTTATATTCACCACATGATTCCTTGCTATAGTATATATATGTTCTCTACATGTATATATTAATCATACCTTTTTACAATGTAATAGATTTAACATTCTACATCATGTCATACCATTCATGGGATATGAATTAGAATGACAATGACAATGTGAGGGTGGTTTTTCTATATTTTCTTTCCATTGTTGCTTGTTTAATAATTAAAACCAAATATTAAATAATTTTTAGGTATTCAATAAATTGTACATAAATAATTTATTTAGGATCATTAATTTTCAATTTATTTATATATCTCTCAGTGGGTTATTAATGAAATGTATCTTAATTTATAATGTGTTCCTCAAATTCTATTCTTGAGCAACAATTTTTCCATTTCAAATATTGATTCACAACACTGATTCATTCTATTTTATTATGATATTTAATTTCAATTCTTTCATATGTGTATTTTAATTATATTTATTTAGTTCATTCTTCATAAAAGTTGTTGATATTAAAAATAATTTATGTCCTCTCTATAGAAGTATCATTTCATCTATGTCTACATTTTCTCTTCCAAATATTCTTTTCCTTTATATAAGAACACAATATTATGTATTATCTAATGAAACATTCATATTAAACTTCCCCAATTTTCATTTGGACAATTTTTATTATTTTTATTCCATGTTTTTGTGAATTTTTTTCAACTTATAATAAAGGTATTATATAATTTCATGACAACATGTCTTGACCTTGAAACTTTATTCAATAATTATAAGCATTATTTATTCTAAATTCTATATTATTGAATATTATTTTTAAAATATAATTTATTAGAAATATTATTACATAAGAATCATTAATCTTTTATTATTTTTTTCATAACATCTTCTTCTATATTTATTTGAAAAGTAATGTTTGAAAATTATCTTCTTTTATAATTTATCAAATACGATCATTTTGAGAGTGATAAATAAATTCTTATTTTTTTAAAATGAGAATAAATATTTAAAAAATTATTATTATTTCCATCCATTTTCCAATTTATTTTTAAAACTATAACTTCAATCGAGTAATTTTTTGTTATACTGTTACTAAATTATTTCCAAAAATAATCCTTTGGGTTGAATAAATTTTATTGTAAAACTATATAAATCATTATGTCGGTTTATACGAAATTAAATTACAATGACGCAAATTTTTTTCATGTCAAATATAATTCTATGAAGTGATTAAAATTTTTATAGAAATTTGATGAAATTTGTATGGATGATTGTTGTTGGGGTCCTCTGTCAACTAAAAATTGACAAGTTACAATTTAATCTCAGAAGATGATAATGTTGATAACAATACCAATGTTAATTATCTAGGATAACAAGATTTAACATGAAATTGAAATGAATTAGATAGAATTATAGGATATATATATACACTAATGTGGATTACATAGGATTACATCACTTTCTTTGAACTAGATTTACATTATCATTGATCTTGTGATTAAATGTAGACATAATGTGGTCAGCTTGTATCCCAATGGTATTGTTCCATATACTAATTATAATTAAACATTAATGTATTATATTACATTAACAAAATTCAATGGATCATTATTATCCTCTCATGATTCCACACAACTTTTTCCATAGTAATTTTTTATTTTTATATTACTTGTACTTCTATGATGATTTCTGAGAAACTGTAACTGATTCTGGTTATTTTAGAAGGATATTTCTTTCCTAACCATGCTATCTCATATTCGTAGAATATAAATCTTATGATATAATGATATATGTTCCCTTCATATTAATTTATGTCACCTTTTTATTATTTTAAATTTCCTAAGTAATAATCCTGAGTGTTATTTTTTTATGTCTATAAGGGAGTTTACTGAGTCTTAATTAGTGAGAAATTATCAAAAAAATCATTAAATTATAATCTTTTATAAACATAACTTGGGAGAAAAAATATTTTTTTCTTGGTGTTTTATCATTATTGTGAGAAGTAATGTTTAAATTATTTATATTATATAAATTTATTTCAAATTTAGACTGGATCATCTAACTTTTTCTCAATGTAGGTGTTTAAAGAAATTGTTTTTTACGTGATCCATGTTTCATGGTCTAGATTGCTTAAAATTAGGTCATTGTATGATATATTTTTTAAGAAGTCGATGTTTATTTTTTATGATTTTTTATTTGTAAATTTTAATGAACATTATAGCAACCTAGAATTTTTAATATATTTCCATTTAAAAATTTATTCTTAAATTAACATATTTCATTAAATTTATCTCCATGAATAAATAATCATAGATAATCTATTGATGTATTATTATTAAATATTATTGGTATTTAATATATATTGTTATTTTTTTATAATTTTTAATGATTAAAATATTTGAAATTCTTTTTACACATATATAAAATCAATTCATTAGTTATCAATAGTATAAAAATTATAATCTTACTATTGTAATTTAAAAATCAGATTTTTTTCAAAAAACATATACTTCTACACAAAAAGTTATTATTTTATAATAAATTATGTTACACAATTTTTATGAATAATATAAATCAAATTATTTTAAAATATTCCTTCAAAAGTTTTTAAATTTATATTATTTTTATTACCAACTACAAAATAATAATACATTTATTTTTATGCTTAAAAATTTATTTTAATAAAAACTATTTTTTATTTCATCTATCTTATAATTTAAAAAAATTATGAAATATATTGGAATATTATTCCATAAAATAGAATGTTTATTTTTTATAATCAATTCCATCTTTTTAATGAGTAAAAATTCACTTGATTCATTATGAAAAGTAAATAAGGTAGAAATTCATCAACACAATAAAGGGTGGAAGAGTTATTTAAGGGTTAAACTAAATATATAAAAATTAAAATTCCTAAAAACATTCTATATCATATTAGATTAATATATTTATTATATCATCCAATATTTCATTATGAAAAAAAATTCAACCACTATCATGAGAATGTGACATTATAGGATTTTAATAGTATAACTAATTATTAGTTTTTTACTCTTATCACATATTAATTTCAAAACCATATACTATATTAAATGTAGATATAATCGCATTTATCTCAATAAAGGTCCACTAAAATAATATCCATAAATCATTATCCATGACCATGAGGTTTTTGATTTCCCAAAATATCAATCCATGAGTCCTTACAGGGCTTTCCAAATGAGGATACTAAAAAAATATGAATATGTTCTAATTTTGGGTTTTCATGTTTCGTTTTTTATAATTCACAACAAAATTTTCTAAAATAATGAAAAAATGTTGTTATATGTGTCATTAATATAATGATATGTTTTTCATTATAAAAGATACATTATTTAATATATTGATCCAAGATGTTGGATGTTTAAAATTTCTCTTTTGAGTTAATTTGGACTACCACATTAATGAGAAAAATCGATTTTTTTATTTTAAAATACAAATGGAAGGAAATGAGTTTGAATTGATTATTATATATGATATATAAAAGTGAATATATTGAATATATAGAATTCATAGTATGTAATTGTTTTTATGAATATTACAAAACTAATGAAAATTTTTAAGGATACAAACCATCAAATCAATGCATTTTTTGATAGAAGACTAGTTTTCACAGAATGATGATTTTTATTATTATATTATTAGTGTATGATAAGTCAATATCTTAATGAAATAATGCCTTGAATTTATATATACATATTTTTATTAAATCTATTTATAATAAATATATATTTATTATACATGTGGTATAAAATTGTACAAATTTATGCCTGACTTTAGCTATGTGTTTATGATTAAACCATATTCCCATGTAGGATAGTCTACATTTATAATGAGATTAGTGAAATAATATGTTCCTTGTCCATTAAAATCAATATTCTTTTTATCATGTGTTTATTTATGGGTTGTTATGTTTTCATTTCATTATCCTATTTTTTATATAAAAAATAATTACTGAAATGTTTTTATGAAAAGTTTACCTTATTTTATCTGTGGTTGACAAACTATTTCATCCATGTCCATTTTCATTATGATATATTAAATAATTTATTTTCAATGATAAAAAATTATTTTTATAAAACATTTCACCACATAAAAAAAATTAATTTCCTAAATGGTATATGTTTAAATAATTTTCATGGCATTATTTTCAAATTTTTTCTACAAGTGTAAAAGGAATAAATATTTTAAAATTTACTATATAGTATATGATTCCCAAAATCATGAAAATTTTATAGTTGGAATAATTTATTCAAATATTCAATTGTTAATTTAAAAAATAATATTCTACATAGGAAGTAGGACTAATAACTTTGTGCCCCATACCATTGCCCTTGTCCTATAATATGAAATCAAAAAGAGCACCAAAGTTCCTATGTGAGGGTGAGTATAATACTCAATATGATTTCCCCAATTACTTCCATACTCCCTCTACTAGTATAGATTATTGAGACAAATTTATATTAAATTTTTATAGAATACAATTCCTGAAAACATTTTATAACTAAATATAAACACTTTTCAAAACTATTTTTAAGTAAATATAAACAAAAACCATGTAAAACATGTTTCCATAATTCTATAATTATGCTAAATATTTTTAAAAATAATTAAAAAATTTTGTATACAACTTTTGCAATCCAATAAAATACAGAAAAAAACAACTTCAAAAAATGTAAGCATTTTGATGACAATTTTAGACACATGAGAGGTTTCTCATCGATCATTCAAGTCATCACAAGGTAATTATCCCCCATGTTCAATTTATACTTTGGATCTAGGAACATGATCCTATTAAAACCATTTCCAGTAATGAAATATGATTCAAACACCATGTTTTCCAAAAACCAAAACCAATAGCAATCAATTTCATATATTTCAATAGAAACACTCGTTTATTTAAAAAATTCAAACTATCCAATTTCTAAACATTAATTCATTCAAAAAATAGATATATCTACTTGAAAAATTCTAAATATGTCATTTTTACAATTTTCTATAAGACCAATTGTTTACTAATAAAAATTAAAAATCAAAACTATGGTTTTCACAAACACACAAATTTTCATCATTTTTCCCCACATGCCACTAAAAAGTGTTTATCAATTTTATAAATGTAGATAAACTGTTTAGGATTCATAAAAAATTAGATTTTAATGCTTTAAATTTAATTCCATCAATGATAGGGGAGATTGATTCCACCTACAACCCTTGTTTTGATGAAAACCAAAAACGAACGAAGAATAATCACGAATCCTAGTCATTATTCCACGAAACTGCCAATGATAATCTCCCCTATATGGAAAACACAATATCAAACCCTATTTGGCCTCAATACTCTTATATATACCAATAGGGGGTGTATATATAGGAAAATTAAATTAATGTAGGAGAATATATAAGAAACTATGAAGAACATGATGAAGAACTGAAATTTACCACAAGAATCAACATTCAATTCGGAAAATAATGAGTTATGATCCCTTCCAGATCAATCGGAGAACAAACATTGGCCTCTGGGGGGAAATAATTCGTGTTATAGATTATTTGGGTTTACATAAGAAAAATAGTTGGCCAAACTTAATTATATCCAAAAGATAGGGAATTAGATTTTCTCTTGCACAGTTTGTCTACACTATTTAGTAATACATTGTGCTGACCTTCAATACCCTTTTTATAGAAAACCCTACAAATGGACCCCATTGTCTACCACAACATCAAACATAAACATCAAACATATGAAAAGTATTAGGGATGGGTAATATACTATAAACTGTGGGTTTCTACATTCTTCCAACCATTAGTCATTCTTTCCGAGGAATGATGAATGTCATCAGTGCTTTGAAAGCATTCTATCCATTTCTATTTCATATCCATCTCATGTGAAGAAGTCAATTATTGAATCTAACAAGGTTTCAATAAAAGTAGCACTAGAACAATGCATTTTCAATGTAAGGCCTTCCATTGACAAACAACAATCTACATTGAGATATTTACCCACACAGCATTTGCCGATATGTCAATGTGATCCCACCAGATCACATGGTCTGGATCAGGATGATACATTTGCAACAATGATATGTGAAACATGTTGTGCATCAAACTAAACCTTGGTTGGAATTATAATGGACATGTCACCTCTCAAACCCATTCTAGTATCTCAAACTGAAGAACGAATCGAGGAGACAATTTTCTATGATTCTCAAAATGAAAATGTCCAATACTTGGAGTGATCATCGAGAACACATGATCACTGACCATAAATTCCAATGGTCTTTGCTAATGATCCCCATATAGTTTCTGATGACTCTAATCTATTAACATTCTATTTTTGATCAGGTGGATCCTCTCATTTTTTTATTGGACATGGCCCGACCCAACTAAAGATATCTCACCAATTTCTAGCTAACACTGTAGAGATGAAATGTATGCCCATAAAATGCTTCGAAGGGGTCTATATGTGTTGAATCTTGGTAATTGTTTTTCTGTGTGAACATCAAAAACAACAAGTGTTATTCCTTTGAGCAGCCAAAATCCTTGACAGAATCCCACCACTTATCTTCCTACATATGTATCATCCTTTTGGAGTTCTTATTTGTTTGAGGATGATACACTATACATATAGTCAAATTGGTTCCTAGGGATTCACGTAAGGATTTTTAGATAAAAGATGTGAACCTCAGATCTATTTCAGAGACTATTGAAACTGATAATCTATCTCTCTTAACCACATCCTTGATATATATGTTGGATAGATCCTCCAGAGCAAGAGTTCCACAAAATTGAATGAATTGGGATGAAATAGTGATCTGATCTCCTATCACCCATATAACATCTTTTTTTGGGGAAATTATTGGGATACATGTAATAAAATCCACATTTATCTGATCCCATTACTACACAAGAATATTTACTATCTATAAAATAACCTCTATCCACTGATTTTCTACCTTAACTTGTTAACAATACCAGTACATTGAAACAATATCATCCACTTTTCACTTCATAATATTCCACCTATACTGGACCTTCAATGCCTTATACATCATATATATCCTTGAATGTATATCCCAGCGTGAATGGTGTTAGTCATGATCATTTTGTTCCTGAGAATAAATAGGCACATCCGTCTGATCACTAAACCACAGAACTGAAGTATGATCATGTTTTAATACCTCAATGGTCTTCGCATAATTTTTTTTTGAACACATATGAAAGAATTCAGTATTAGATGTTAGTGCCTCTTTAAACACATTTACCAAATCTAGAACCAATAAAATTGAGATTAAAACCACAACATCAGCTCAGTTTTCACATTACACGTGCATATTTGTTAAAACAGACATCAAATAACACTCCACTGAATCATATTTTTCTAATTGGTCCTATGACTTCCTTCATAAAGAATCAGCCAAAAAATTGACTTCTCCCAATATATACATCAGGTTGAATTCAATAGTCTATAAATAATATATTTATATCATTTTCCTCTGATTCAGATGCCATTAAGAGAAAATGTGTTTCAAGCTCTTATGATAGGTTAACATCGTGAATTTATCACCAAATAGATTGTAACGCCATGTCCTTAATTCATGAATTATCACTTCTAACTCCAAATCATTTCTTGGTTAATTCTTCTCATTTACTCTATGCTTCCATGAACCAAAAGCAAACACATTGTACTCCCTACATTAGAACACATCCCAACCCATATCCTGAAGAATCACTATAGACCACATATCACTATCCTAGTTCTGGAAAAACCACGATAGGTGCTAATGTCAGTCACACATTCAACTCATTCATAGAATTATATAATTCTTCACTCCATGGAAAAGGAATGTTTTTATTTGTAATTGTTTTCATTGGTAATCGTAGTAATGGGATGTCATCAAAAAATTGTGATAAACCATGTGATACCTATAATGATTTGTATCTAGAAAAGGTTCTTCAACGGTTTCAAAGATATAACTCCTTAAACATTTCAATGTCCACTAAAACAACCTTTTTGGTAAATCACATGACCCATAAATCCTACCTCCTGTACCCATAACCCACACCTAGATTGTCCTTCATACGAATAGTGACCTATCAAGATTTTTCACACTATCTCAGGGTGTTCAACTTTCTCAACCCTTGTCTTTGAATACACTAAGATGTATTCCAAAAAAACAACAAAAAAGATATCCATATATTAATGAAAAATTAAATTGATTAATTCCATAAAGACTTCTAGTGCATTTATTAGACTGAAAGGCATGACGGCATAATCATAGAGGACATATTTTCTTCATAATATTGTCTTTTGAATATCTTCCTTCTGAACTCATAATTGGTGATATCATGATAATAATTTAATTTTTTAGAACCACTAATATATCCTCAATTTATTGAATATATTTTCAATGTGTGTATGTGGATTCTAATTCTTTATCGTATCATGGTTATGCTTATGATAATGAGAACATATTCGAAGTGTTCCAATTAATTTCCTCTTGATAAAGATCTGATGCTTCCAACAGAGACATACATGGCCGACTGATGTTGTTTCTTTACAAATCATTGAGCTATACATTAATCTCCATTAACTCTGGTGGTTCCATTTTATAATATTGAAGGGAGATTGGACTATCCTGATATATTAATCAACCATAAACTCTACTTCCCTTATATGTGGTATCATCAAAAAAAATTATAGGAAATATATCTGGAAATGGATCCTCTATTGATGAAATACATCTATCCTTGAACATTTCCATCATATTAGAATTTCACCCCCACCAACTGAGAAGAGTTCATCCCATACATTGGTTCCAAAAGCCTATTTCACCTATTTTTTAAACCTGTTTCCCTCTAAAAAGATAATCGAATCCTTTTTTAGTTGGGAAAATAACCATCCTACTAAAAAATGTTGGTGAGCCATGAAAATGATCAACCAATATGTTCTTAGTATTAAATCAATGTCATCCATTTCTATCACTAAAAAATCCATAATTTTCTCATCTCCATCAATAGTTATAGAACATGATCAAAACATGATGGATGCACATTTTATTTCACTGATAGGGGATTTTAGTTTTATCATAGAAGGAATAATTTCATGTTTAAAACCAATAAAATCAATAATAAAATCAATATATAATGTAATTTGATTCACCTATATCAAACAACACATACATAAGTGTGTAGTTCAGTAAAATATTACCTCACACCATATAAGGTCCATCTAGATCATCCAGAGTCCCCTACACTAATATAAAAAACAATTTTCCATGTAATTATTCTCATTGATTCCCTGGTAAGATTACCCTTGTTGAGGATTCAAGGTGTTACAAGAGTCATCAATGATATATCTACTCTATTGGTTTCTCGGATTCTACTATCCCCACCTAGTTGATGAATATCATGTCTGTGACACATGAGAAGCCTCCCTGGAACTTGACTGTGGAGAACTAGGAAAATATTTCTTATGATGTCCCATTTTTTTGTTGTTGTATAATTATTGATGTGGTTTCATAAACTATTGTTTTATGTGGTCAAATAAACCACACCGATAACATTTATGTTTTCCCTTTGGTTTAATAAGATGATTTTCTGACCGAGTTGTTTGACTTGGATACCCACTTCCAAACTAGAAATAATTTTCACACTACCTTTTTCACCCAAAAGATATGTTCCAACAATTTCTTGTTAGTATCATCACAATTCCTCCACCCATATCTACATATATATCTCGATCATCTATTAACGACTTGTTTACTATGTCCACATAATCTATCATACAATGTACCACAGTCCATGACTGAATATCCTTCCTATGTAAGGACCTAAATATTCAACCCTTCATGACCACAAACATTTTACTTATGGTGAAAAGTGATCCAAATTCATAAATATAGAGGTATTTTCATTAATAGAGTGGCTATCCAACTTCTGGATGAAAAATATTTTTATTATATGGATTCTAGAAGTGTGAGGGTATAATTTTTATTTAAAAAATTATTCTAAATAATCGAAACTCAGTCCATGATCTAATCTAGAAGGCACTAACCAATCCCACCACTATCAGACACGATCCACCATGATATAAGTTCTTATTTTGACCTTGTTTTCTATTTTAGTGTCGATGAACTCGATGATTTAATTCAACATATTCAGATAACCCATTTCCCTCTCTAATTCCAATTAACCCAAATTATGGGTGGAATCTTCTTCTAATGTATGATGGATTGGTCCACATATCAAGTATCCTTACTTTGGTTCCACTTGTCCACAGCCTGAAATGCATTTACTATACTTTTAACCAACTCTTGGTTCACATGTGGGTGATTTGTATCTCATTTTCAATAGCTGACTCCTTTTGGATTCTACACTTCCTACCATGATCCATTTCTAATCAATCAACACATTCTGTAACTGTCACTCATCTATAAATTTATTATCTTCTCTTGAAAAATTCTAAAACATCAATATCACAATATTTTGTTCAAAATCTAATCATTTTTGAAAACAAAAAACCCTTAATTTTTAAAATAAAAACATTTTAAAATATCACCACTATTTCCTTTTCAAATAATTTCATTTGAAAATAAATTTATTCATTTTTTTTCATGAAACTAAAACCATGCTCCGAATAATATTTAATTACTCAAAATGAGATATTTACTCCTTGTGGTAACTCATTCATCTAAAATTCATGTGATTCTAGTCTCATATGTTAAACCAAAGACAATGACACTCCATTTTCCTACTACTGTTTCGAAAACCCTTACGTACCCTACTCCATGGTAACTTTATGTTCAACATAAAAAGATAACATATGTCTTTTTATTCCCAATATTTCAAGTCCAAAAAATCCAAATATTTTATATGAATACCCACTATGGTACAGAAAAAAGGTATTTAAACTCAAAGACCATGAAAACTCAAATCTAATTGTTCCACAGATAAGGGAAAATACTGGTACAATTTCTAATGATCCCCACATTCTCATTTTTTGGATAACATAATGAACCATTAATAGGCCTTAGGCGATATACCCGGGACAAAAAAATGATGGATAAAAATTTCAAAAGGGTTTCATAGACTATTAGTGGATGATTTACCATTTTAATGATAAAAAATAACCATCCAACCATAATTTATATTATATATCTGATACATGAAAAAAATAATGAAAATTAAAAGAATATTGTATAAAAATGTGATCCCAATAAATATGCTACATAAAATTACATCTAGAAATCATCATATTAGTAGAAGGAGCCTAAAAATACACCAAAATAACTAAAAGAATCATGACTATACTAGCTTCGTGCTCCACCACCAGCAGACAGCTCATCAGTGTCATGAAGTAGTGCTAAAAACCAATTGCACCCTACCATTTCCCACATCCAGGAAGATTATATCTCCAAAATAAGAAAAGTTACATAGCATAGGTGAGTATAACACTTAGTAATATTTAACCAATTATTTCCATATTCATGCACAAGTATAGAATATTTAGACAAATTTATTTTAAAAAATATATATTCAAAATATTATGAAAACATTTTATATCTAAATATAAACACATCTCAAAACCGATTATAACTAAATATGTACAAAAAACACATGATACATGTTTCCAAAAAGATATACTTCAGGTAAAATTTTATATAAATCATTCAGAAAACATTTAAAAATTACTTTGGAATGGAAATAGATTACATAGAATATCAACTACAAAAAATTCATTAATTGTTACGACACTTCTATACTCATGAGTTGTTTTTCAACGATTTAACAATTCATCACAAGGTAGTTATTCCCCATGATCTATTTAACCATTGGGGCATGGAACATGATCATATTTCAACCATTACTAGTAATTAAATATTATATACACACCAATTTCCCCAAAACTAAATCTAATTTCACAAAATTTCACCTGTTTTAATAAAAACCCTCGTTTATTGAAAACATTCCAACCATCCATTTTCAAAAGCTCAAATAATTTTAAAAATATATATTTTTCTACTGGAAACATTATAAATAAATAAATTCTCATAATTCAATAATATACAAAACTATAAAATCCTCAATTAAAATAAAAAGTAGGGTTTTTAACATAACCCTCCAATTGTCAACATTTCCACCCCCAGTCACTAAAGAGGATTTAAAACTTGTTAAAAAAAACGATTTACATTGCATCAAAAAAAAATTAATTCATTCCAAAAAATTCCAGTAATGTGGGATGAGAGTGAGGCCACCTACCACACTCAATTTGATGAAAATCAACAACCGATGAAGAACTCTCAAGATTCCAGGTCATGAATCCATGAAACCACCGAATATATCCTCCCGTATCACGAAGAACACAATATATAACAGTCTATCTCACCATATAACTAAATATTGTTTTCCATGCTGAAATGGACATGAGATAATACTGCCTCCTGAAGGCCTCTCACAAATCAAGAAGTGAACCTCGACTCCCTATCATGGAATATAACTAATGAAACTCTATTAAAATTAGTAATATAATTCACATAAACACATTTGATATCCTAAAAATTTATTTTTTATTTA
This sequence comes from Viscum album, assembly GCA_963277665.1. NCBI lineage: Eukaryota > Viridiplantae > Streptophyta > Magnoliopsida > Santalales > Viscaceae > Viscum > Viscum album. Next base: position 1,129,905,828 of record OY728131.1, read on the forward strand.
TGAATAGTTATAATGTTAGTCAATATTTTTAATTGATCAATCACCACTCATACCACATTTTTCCTTATCTGGATAAGTGGAAACCCAACCACAAATACCCTTGATATCTGATCCTAATTCCATATAGGCAATAGAAGTGGAAAATGAAAACAAAAAGGATTATAATGATTGACCATGACCTATTACCACATATAAAAATGAAAAACTAATTCATATATTCCTTGTATCATACCGAGACACAATGATATATTCCTAATGTTATGAACGTCTTCTTGGTTCATGGGTGCATATCCCTTTGGGAGTTATTAATTTCACACACCACCCATGTCCCTAACACTAACAGAACAACAAAAATATATTGATAACATATAATTCCCAATTTAGATAACTACAACTCGATAATGGAATCCCCACCATTATGAGTGTCTTTAATTAAAAAAATTCTTCTCAAGGATGTTATTACTAAATAATAATCTTGAGAATAGTGGGTCTCAACTTAACAATGGCCAATTCCATAACTTCTCTAAGATGACCCACATTATCATCCATATACATATATTAAACAAGTAATTCAACAATAAATACTATGATCAAATATATAGATACTCATACAAAATATTTTTCAACAATTCCATAAGGATTTCATGAGGACTGGATAGAATAAATTTTATGAAAATAAACTCATAATGGACTTACACTCAATGAAAGGTGGTTTCTGAAAACTAGATTCTTTAATCCTCCACTGATGTTATCCAAACAGATGATCAGTCCTCGAGAACCACTTATCCCTTTTCAAATGATCAAACACATCTTTAATCTTTAGAAACATATACATTTTCATTATCATAATATGATTGTGTATTCAATAATAAATAATAAGGTGTAGTAAACCATCATGTTCCTTAGAAAAGAGAACTAGAACCACCAAAGGTGACACTCATGCATATAAATCCTATCTCCTGAAAATCAACCAACATAGTCATCAAATCATTAAAGTCATCTAGTTATTTGATGTATGAGTAAATATATATATTTTATTTCCATTCACAATGTCAATAGAAAACATAAATTATCTTCCAGCTCGCAAGCTAGGGAAGTCAGAAGGGAACAATTCAAGAAACATGATGATAAGGGAAGGGAGATCACCGCTCCCATATTCTTGTTAAAAATCATATACAAGATCAAAAAATAACATTTCCCCAAATTGGATAATATGTCCTACCTCTGATCAACCATTGTGTATCATTCTCTTACAAAGACACATCACACTAAATCATGTGTAGCGGAGGAGACCTCTCAAAGAAAACTATAAGTCTACGATTTGATTTCAATGATCTTGTATATCCCAAAAAATATATTATGAAAACTCATGTCAAGAATAATATATCTCTAAGAAATATTGACATCTGATAAATTGATTAAATATGTCAGACTATAGAGACCACAATCTCTCTTTGTACTAAAATGTTCCATAAAATCCATTACATAAGACAGAATTTATATATAAGGATTTTTTATACTAATAATGTTAATTTAAATAAAGGAAGGAAATGAACTAGTATAAAATAAATTAGTCACCATTGATGAAGCTATAATAATGGTACCCTCTCACAGTTTGTAGAACCATATCTATATCCTATTGAGACTCTTTGACTATCTATGGAAGATTCATTACAGATACATGTATATGGAACCAATTTATATATTAAGAATCATATTTACCCATATTTTTTGTACAAGTTACTGACTCCTTGAATACATGAGAAGTGAAATATAAATGTTAGATCATCTATAGGATAACTGAGAATTTTTATGAGACACAAATCATGGGTCATTCATTGAATCCCCTCATTGAATTTATAGGGTTTCTACACTAAATGAAATCTAATTATCCTATGCCTAGAATAGTTGGAGGATTAGAAAATAATTCTCTGTAGAACCATCATTAAAATCATCAGACCTCTTATTTCCATTAAAGGATCTTGGAACACCACTCGAAGAGAAAAAAACTCATGAAAACCATATCCTGCTAGATAGGTCCATTTCAACTACCAGTTCTATATCCAACACATCATCCTAAGATGGGATCATCAGAAAGGAAACTAGAGAATAAATATCTATTAAAATTTACAACTATAAACATCAATCCTATATCTTATATTTTGATGTTATATTAGGTAAAAATGGAATTATCTCCTCAAAATATTTAATATATATCATAGTCATGTCAATATTTTGGAGCCTGAATAAATATTTAGCTTTGGCCACCAAAATCAACTCTATATAGATCTGGTCTATAGAAATAATTTTTAAGAATTTTGAATCTAATTTCTCATGATTATTAATCGTCACATGAATTTCCCACCATTTCATGCTTGGCCTTTCATGTAGAATTGTGGAATACTTCACCTTGATTTTTTTATCACTCCCTAATAAATCAAACAAACAGTTAATCTCTAAAAACCATAATTTTGAATATTAAAGATCATTTGAGAAATTGAATTCAATATAATATTTTACAAGAAAAAACTGAGAAAAATTAATGACATCATCTCTTCAATGTTCCACAGCTTCACAATGAATATGTGCTTGTGCTAATGTATTTACCAAAGATTACAAAGTATGAATGATCACCTATTATATATACAGGTCCATGAAAGTTATTTCTCATTGATGATCTTCATAATATTTCTCCATGATATGATTCTCACATCTCCTTTGAGGCATGATGCTACAAATAATTACAATTAAAAATATACATCATATTCACACTCAAACAATGAGAAATGTGAAAATTTATACAAATAGATATGCAGAAGATTAAGATTTCAATCTATTTAAATAAAAATATTTGAAAAACATATAACTAATACTGAAGACACATTTCAAAAAATTTCCCTGGTGACTAATGGATCATTTTGGTGAGTGCTATCCAGCCACAAAATCATATCAAACTCCTATGTCCTAGTGTGATTACCAAACATCATAGTGTCATAAAGGCATGATATAGAACATGAACCTCTTATTTCAATTTTTCACGATCCATCCTAGGTACCCCAATTTACAGATAGGTTAGACATAACTATCATGGCTCAACAAACATACTTGATCACCAGATGATGGTGGCTAGTACCTTGAATCATATAAAATTAATGTGGGTATGATTTTTCCACAAACATTTGGGTTGTGTAGACAAACAAGTCAGTTTAATTATAAGAAAACCATTATAAGGGGAAGTGTACAAGAATAATAACATGTATAAAAATCCAATTTACAGTATATATGTTACAGAAAATACAAAAAAAATATCATGTCCTAACGGGTGAATAATTTTTTTCATTTCAAAATAATATTTACAAAAATCATTCATTACATTTCAATTGAGGGAAATGATTAAAAAAAATTCATATTTCAAAATTTTATATAAAATAGTTTATATAAATTTATAAGGGATGTAAAACAATTTACAATAATGTAATTTATTCCTTTAAAATACAATGAAGATAGATACATTGGCATATTATTAATGGTGTTATGGTTCAAGTATAATAAACACTACTCACTCAAAGTGAAATGAAAATATTTTTATACACATGTCCATTTGGTATGGAAAAAGTAAACATCATCATTGTTCTATTTGGGATGTGACATGTTTTATTTGTATCATAGAATTTTATAAATTATAGAGTGTTGTCCAATAACTCTAAATCTACATAATTATTTCATGTTCATTAATAAAAAATCATTGGTGGAAAATTTACATTAATACTACTTAAAATAATATTCATCCAATTATCCATATTATTTATTTCAATTTACATTATAAAATAATAAATGTGTTTTAGTCTAAAACATGAATTTTCCATGTTAAATCCCAAAGAATTCCATAAAAACCATTTTAATATAATTTTTTAGAAATAAGGATTTGGAATCAACTCACAATTAAATTTCACAAATTTTATTTAAAAAATATAAATCATTAATTTAAATTTCAAACAATTTCCACCAATATCGATTTTTTAAATTCAACAATATTATTTCTTCCTGTATTCAAATTTTTTCCCAATGACACCCAAATTCAATAAAATTGGGTTGGGGTCCCCATTTTATTATAAAATACAATTTCCATAACCAAATCCCCAAATTCAATGAAATGGAGTTTTTTACAAACTCAATTTCATATGAATAAAATTCCACACATTCAATTGAGTGTTTTTTAAAAAATAATGAAATTTATATTTACTTATATCCACCAATAAAAAAGAAACCACCTCCCGTAGCATCATAGAGTCATAGAATCTCTAAATAGAAATACCTAATAAGTATTCACCAATAATGAATATCGACAATGGGTAAACATGAATCAATGAAAGTATTATAATTCAAAATAGTTGGATTTATATCCTCAGACAAAAAAAGGGATCTACAAAACCCTAGGGAGGATATTGGATAGTGAATTATATAGGGAATTGTAACAGGATACATATAGGGGGATGATTGAATGTCATTATACATTCTAAAATTCCACTCTAAAGGGGTGTACAGGGTCGTTAGCAAAATTTCATAGACATAATGGAAGAATAACTTAGTTTGGGGTAGTTTCATCTTATCAAGGACGTAAATGTGGGATTATAGGAATAATATATTTAAAATACTGATTAGCATACCTTGTATGCACTGTTAGCAAGGAAGAGTATGATGGTTAGAAAAAACATTGTGTAAAATATTAAAAACCCCACTAAATTGGTTTTCATTGTTTTTCTTGAGAGGGAGTACAAATTGAGAAAATGATGTTCCAACCATGAAAAAATAATTTTTTTCTATAATTTATAATGATTTTACCTAAGGAAACAATAAATGAAACCCAACCAAATATTAATTGAAATAGGAGTTTAAGAATAAATGGAAATTTTATCATAGGGTTACACAAATATTTTATATAGAGGTTCTACATATATCGTGAATAATATATAAAATTTCTTCATTTGGAGGTCTTAGTCTTGTAAGTAATGTGTTTTAATTTACACTGACTCGCTAGAAAAAGGAACCATGTTTAGACACCACCCAATCATGGGTTCTGTAAAAACCGGTTTTCTTCCCCGTAAGGGTTTTATAATAGATATTACATAATTTATCTCCAACAAATGGTGTTTTTATTAAATATTTCAAATATCCTAAAAATTCAATTATATATCATGAATTTGCATTACTATGATGTATGTATCATACTTTGCTAATATGTGATTAGATGAGGCTTTTTAAAATTAGTTTTTGGATTCACTTCTATAATTAATTCATAGAACTTTTTAATTTGAATAATTTTTTGATTTATTAGTTTAATAAAATGGTAAATAATATTTTATCCATTTCGACCATTGATTAAAAATTGTTTGATAGTGACAATAATCCTACAAATTTCATTTCATGGATTATTCCCCATCCAATTTTTAAAGGAATAGTTAATCTCTCCTGGATCACCAAGGCAATTACAAATCCAGAACTAAATACCATAATTTACCAAATTATCCCATTATGTCCTCCTCAAGTGTTTTGTAATAACTAATTAGTTCTCTTCCTATAAAAATATTACCCAATTTGTGTTTAATAATACCAATAATATAAAGGATACAGTTATATACACTTGGTAATTTTTTATTTTCTAAATTTTAAAATATTACACAACCATATCTCATTAAAACACTCAGTTAATAAATCGAAATGAAACAAATATTCCAAATTAGATAAAATATTTTTTTATAACTAAGAAAATAATAATTAAACAGGTAACCTACCCTCCAAATAATCATAAAATCGGTGTACCAATCCATTTTAAGGAAATAATGGCGTAAGATGAGGTAAATTACATAGTGAAAGAATAAAAAATCATAAATAAATATAGAGTCTCAATTATAGTAGGTTTTCTCTCCAATGAGTATGCATTATTTCACATTATTAGGATTATTATTTATTTTGTGGAAGTGGGGACTGACAAAGGGTTTCTTTATATCAACCTTATATCTACCTTAAAGATTTCATACAATTAATTAATGATAACCCTTCTGATCAGTTAGGCATGGAGTTTAATAAGTTTTTAAAAAAAATTAATTTCTTGGATAAATTAAAATATCTGAAAAGACTTGTATTTTGGTAACATCCACCCATTATAAGGTTATTTACCTACATGTGGGGGAAGATTGATTCTATGATAGTGCAGTAAGGGGTTTTGGCATCATGGTAGTTGGACGGTGGGAGTGTTTGAATGATGCAGAAATGCTCAACATTCCACATGCGTCCATAACAAATTCTAGATGAAACAACCACTTCTTAATGATTGTTCATTAGTGGGATATTGGTTCCACAATAATGGGTAGTATCTATTTCTATCATCCTCCCTCATTTCACTTTTACACTGGTCATATGAGTCATGTTGTTCAGAAATGGAATATGTTTGTTAGTGAAAGAGGTCCCCTGATCAGAAGTTGGACAACAGAAGGAACTGAAGTGGTGCAATGTGAGTTCAAAGAGAGCCTTGTGGGATTATATGTTTGTTTTATTGTTTTTTATAGGTATTAATGGAAGATAGTTTTGATGGTGGTCTAACCTAATCTACAATGTTCATAGAGTCACCATTATCTCAACAGTGGTTCAGGAGGCATGTTTGCACTGTCTTTTTTGATGTTTTGTTTGTGATGGTGGTGAATTCTGGATTTTCTTCCTTGTTGATCCCTGGCATGTCTCTGACAACATCAATGGGGGCGCTGATGGTTTGGATTCATGAGGTGATGCTGTTATACATGTGGGCGATTCAGAAGGTCGGAGAAGATGGTGGCGGGGCCAACTGGTCTCATCAGTGACCTGATCAGAGGCGATGTTGGGGTTACGCGATGACATGTAACTCGAGGTGGTGGTGCGGCTTGAGGAGGACACATGGTTCGCTTGAAGTTTGAATTTGAAATTTTGAATTTTGAATTGTTTCTGGAAAGTATGGGGTTTCTCTAGACCTGCGGTTGATGTATTTTGGTGTTTGGTTGTACGGTTACCGGTTAACCTAAACCGCATTTTTGAAAATTAAAAAAAATGACTTCCGACAGGCATCATTAGACTCAATGTTGTGCCACTAGAAACAATTTTGAAAAATATACAAATGTTGCTAATGATTCTCCATTGGATCAATGGTGTCTTTGGTGGACACAAAGAAATCATGTTACTGAATGCTCCTTGTCTGTGTGGTAGTTGATGTGTGGAAACGTTAGTGGAGACTCTGCCTCATCTATCCTTATAAATGGCTAGATTATTCTGTAATTACTATCCTGGATGTCACATAACGAGTATGAGATAATCTATGTTGTCTGTTCGATGCAGTTCTAGTTGAAAACTTATTATGGATATTTTAAGATATAGCCTAGGTAATTATACGATATTTATAGTGGTGGAAAAAGATGACGGGCATTGGGGATTATAGAGTTAGGGTATCTGAGAAGTGAGTTGGGAAATATTGAGTTGGGGAACATAATTTTTTATGGTGTATAGTAAGTAAACAATTTCATCCAATATGAAAACTGTTGTGTGTGGAGTTATCCAATATAAAAAAACCCATGGGGATCCCACCAAAATGATTTGGTTTGGGTGCTAGAGAACTCCGCACCCCCCCCCCCACCATCCTAAACTATCTCATATCGGTGATTCCATATTCCCATCACATAATAGATCTCACCCTCATATGCCAACACCCATATAATTTGTCACATCAATGTATTTAGAGAAAAATAAATTATCAAATGCCTCTCCAGGGATGAACCATGCTATATGGTCTCTTCCATCCCATTTGGACTCTCCATGAGGCCTTTTTAGACAGCCTACATCTTGGGGTGGGCTGAGTAGTTATGGGATGATGGTTGAGGGACTTCAAATCTTATGCCCTATTTTTTACTAAAACACATAAACACGTATGTCTGGGTTTGAATAGAATGTTGAAAATAAATTCCTATTTCCCACTCCTAATATGTTTATTCATTATAGAATATTTTAATTAAATATATAAATTTTTTCATAATTTATTAAAATAGTGAAATTCTTGGGATTAATATTAATACCCATTATAAAATCATTAAAAATAAATAAAAAAATTTAATGAAATTTATATGTCTCAATATGCTACATTTATTTCAAAAGGGTGATTGATATTAGAGGGTTAAATAAATTTTAATAAGGTTAGAATTCATGACCCAAAATGTCTTTATATATATATCACCAAATAAATAAAAATACCCTGAAATCTTGAAATACATGCAATCCCAAGATTAGATTAAATGAAATATAGTATTCTATTATCACATTGGCGTTAATGTTTTTCTTAATATGAATATACATATTTTTAAATTTATTTATTATGCTTTATAAATGAAAATATATTGATTTGTAAGGGCACATTTTTTTTCAAAATCGATATACGCATCAAAAATATATTTTCAAAATAAAATGTGTTTTATTATTTTTTTGAAAAATATATAAAAATAAATTTGTAAAATTAAAAAAAAAATAAAAAACAGAATAATTTTTAGAATCATATTTTCGATATAAGTTGATATTATTTTAAAACAATTATTAAAATATTAACATGTTAATAGATAGTGAAATGTACTTTTTTTATTAAAATAAATCTTTTGGTATCATTAATCTTATAATATAAATATTTATTTAATTTTTTCATTTAATGGAAAATTTGTACATTTATATTATGGTAAATCCAATTATGGATATATATTTTTATAATATTGAAATCAATTTCATACAAAATAAAACATTTTTTTCATAATTATATTTTTTCATCAGGTTTCCCACGTTTAAATTTAGATTTATTTCTTTAACTTCTATGACTAAAATATAAATAAATTGATAGTGTAAATGAAATCGTAGTGTTAAAATTATTTATATATGTGACATTTATTATGAGTCTTTATGAAAACTCACCATTGTATATATTTTCCATGGTAAAAATGATCAAATGGGTTATATAGTGTTAAGATAATCATTATATATGTGAAATTAGACCATAGAGGTCTCAAATTTGATTATTTTTAGTTTGGTTCCCTTTTCTGTTTACAATGAAATTTCTATCATCTTATTTTAACAATATTCCTTAATGAAACTCTCATGAATGTAATGTCTATAAAAATATTTCATAGGGATATAAATAAGATAAGTTCAGTTAGAAAAGTATATTTTAAATTAGAACTATTTTCCTTGGTAAAAAAATAACATTTTTATGATTGAAAAATTAAAATAAGTGTTTGTTGAAAACTAATAATGTATTAATAGCATAATACTTTAAATGAGTAAAAAAATATTAAAAATATATTTTTCAATAGTTATTATGTTCTAAATAATTTTTAGATAATTAATACTTTTTGTGGATTTTTAACTATATATATTTGTATTTAATAACTATATTGTTGTATGTAATTTATAATTTAATTAATACTGTCAAAAAGGTAATTTTTAATATTTGAAGATAGTTAACATTTAATATATGTTTAAAAACAATATAAATTTTTCATGAGAATATGTGTGATAAAAAAAATCCTAAATTTGGAAGCCCTTTGTCTTTTATATGGTAATTTTTAACGTATATGTAAAATTATATCTCAGTTTTTTTTTAAATTGTATTACCATTGTTAAGGATGAAATTAGTTAGTGAAGGTTTTTGACGGAATGATATTGTTAAAAATGACTCCAATACCATTTTAAATAATTTTTAATTAAGATTTGATGAATATTTCCATCTTTAAAATGATTCTGTAGAAATAAATTATAATTTAACAACATAATTAATTCAACTTAATTAATTTTTTTTATAATTCCATTTTTTTCATTCCACATTCCAATAAATTGACATAACTTATCTCTTTTCATTTCCTTAATTTGAAACTTTTAGCATAAAAATCCCTAAGTTGTTCTCACATTATTATTCAAATCCATGATTTAGAGGTATTTAACTTCATTAATAATCCTTACAATGGTCCTTAAAAACATATATAATTGGGCACTACCGAATAAGTGTGGGTTAATATACATTCCTTTAAAGTTGAACATGATTAAATGAATTTACGTTTAAATGTATTTGAAGTCATAATTTTTATACTTAATTTGTATTAATGGAAGTTATATTTTATTAATTCAAAACACATGTATCTTTTTTTATCCTCTAATTATTTATTTATAATATGGGTTATCCATTCATTTTCAACTTATGAAGTACATAAATGAGTGAAATAATGTTTTCATAATAAAAAACATTATTCATTTACTCGATCAAATATCCACATTTTTGTGTTTCCAAGATCTCTAATAATGTTTAATTTTTTTATATTCTTTGATTAGATATTATATAATTTTTTCACCTTATTTATTTTTTAATAAAATTGTTAATGTGAATAATCTTTTAATTTTATAATGGAGATAATGTTGAATTTTTATTTAAAATATGATGACATCATTTTTGAAACATACACGAGTTAAAATTAATTTTCCATCATTATTTTCACTTAATTATTTATATATTCCTTTTCAGGATTGAAATTTTCTTTTCAATGAGAATAGTTTTCTTAATAATAGGTAAAATTTTAACCAATAATATTTGTTTAAAAGTGAATATGGTATTTTCATTCTGAAATATTCCAATGAATTTTTAAAGTAAATTTTTGACAATGATAACATAAATTTATATTACTACATCCCTAATATGATATGTTTTAATTATAACATAATTACTATTTACTTACATGATTTTTGATAATTATGATGGTGTAATTGATGAAACCGATTTTCTTTTTCATTGCTTAAGTAGTTATAGATTGCTTAATGATCTTCTTTCATATATTATACCAGATTTATAAAAAAGTAAAGGGTGGGGAAAAAATATATTAATAATATGAATTGGGTTAGAATTAATGTATTATGAGATAAAAAGGTAAATTATAGGTAACCCAATCCTAAAATATTTGTAAATGGAATGATGTCCCAAGATGAAAAAAGGGTACTCAAGTATTTATCTGAATATTGAAGCTAGTACATGGAATGTTATCCCCATAATAACATGAAATTGAATTTCATGGTTTCTATCATTGAAAGAAGATTTCAATTTTTATTATACGGTCTCAAATTATTCCCTGTTTTGAAGAAATAACTATATTCCAATGATATATACTCATAGATCATTTTTTTTTTCAAATTATCATAAATGTATTCAAAACTTGCATGATTTATAGTAGGACACAAGTTACAAATATAATAAATGATGGGTATGGATTTCAGAGGATAATCCCATGATCTTATAACATTTATACACTAGTTATGATTAATTTATTACTGTTATATCCCATTTTTATCATTACTGAGAATCTAAGATCACCCTTTATTAATTTTTCATTTCTCTAGGATAAAAATAAATATTTAATTTATGATTTTTCTAATAAGGTTTCTACTTATTAATATATCTATTACTAAAAACAATTTATGTGAAATCCCAGGATTGAAACATCCTCACATGAACATGTCAGGTGGGTTATGTAATGTTTGGCATTCCTACTATATGAAAGAGGTTGTCGACTATTATTTATGTTATAATGTATATAGTGTTGAGATTATACCTTTAGAATTTAGGTATCATAACGGGATAAATAATAATAACCAACTGTTAAAAAATAACCTAAAAATTTAATCATCTTGAAATCATAGTAAGATGAATTGACATATTAAATACTCCAATAATAATAGAATAATGTACTATTATGATGAAATTTAACCAAATGATGTGTTTTATATAAAATAATGAAAATGTGTTAAGAGTATATAAATGAAATAAAATACTCCCATCGAGGACGATATATTGGTCTCATCTATATGATTGAAATAATATTGCAAGCCACACTCAACGAACTGATCATTTTCCCTTGTCTATGCATGCATCCATAATTTCTACATCGGTACCAAATGATTTTCCAAATAGGGTGTGAGAAAATTTCATTATTAAATAAATAAAAATGTCTAATAAAATGATTCATTGGTATATATTTTGGAATTAAATCAATAAATATAAGTTTTAATTTATAGAACAAGAAGTCCATATATATTTTCACATCGGCCCACAAGTACATTAATAACTCATGGGGATTGAAAAAATTTGAATCAACTTAATTATAGAGAACATAGGGTATTTCCTAAAACCATTAAGAACATAACAATTACTATCCCATGGTATGTCTCACCAATATTCCTAAAAAAAATTGTAGACCCCTTAATTAATTACCATAAATTTGGGAAGATATCTCTCAGTATTAATGAACATACTATTTTAGCAATCTCAACAATATAATTCATATAGGTATATTCATATAATTATTAAATAATATTTTATTAAATAACTATAATTATTTAATAATATCAATAACTTAAACAAATTAATTATCAAACCTCAATAATTTTGATGCAACGCATAATATATATTATCATAATCATATCAATACATTTAATCATGAATATAAACATAGGGATATAAATTTTTATTGCATGATAGTTAAATGAGAAAAATATTATTTCTATGATAATTATTCATGAAAATTTAGATATTCCAAATTATAGAAATAACGTGTTATTAATGTAGGTATTTTATCTTCTTCAAGGGTTTTCTCACCATTAATGTGGATTCATGTTCGGCATGTGTGCCAAGGGACCCAATTAAACCCAAGGGGATGTCAAATAATAGTGATTATCATCAATATAATTTTAATTAATTATTGAGTCAATTTTATTTGTATAATTATGTGATTATATATACTATACATACTATATTACATTAAATTTTTCATTTTTTATATGTTCTAGACCACCTACCTCAATGAAAATTTTATGGAGTAAACATTCATTGTTTTAGATATATTAGGTTTCTCATCCCTTCCCTTAATCCTCACTCTATTGATTATTAAGATCCAACTATGTGATCATCTTCATTGGATGGGAAATAATGAAAATATCTATAAGAAATAATTATCAAGAGGTGATGTTTCATGTTTAAAAAATTTAAAAAAACATATAGGGTTAATAAAAAATAGGGAGAGGATTATTTACCATGTAAATATGGAATTTTCCATATAAATCTTTGTATTTTTATTCTCTGAAAAAAAAACATTTTAAATAAAGCCACATAAATAATGATTCATTTTTGTATTAATTTTAATTTTATAAAATTCAATGGGAAATTTATACGAAAAAGTTTTTTTTGGGTCGGCTTGCCAATGAGTTTTATGTCATTAATCCTTCATTTATGTTGTAAATTTTCCATATAACAATTATTTTTTAAATTTAAAAAAAAATTAACAAAAAACTATACTAACCAATTTTATAATCATCATCCATGTCTTTTTAAATGAATATTATACAATAAAATGTTTACAATAACTTAAAATGAAATATATGTGTGAAATATAGGATCATTCACCCTCCCCATCATATAAAAATTTCCCCATGTTTCCCTAATAATGACATAGTCGTATCACAAAAGAAGTATATACACAGTTTATATATAACAGAATACCACAAATTTGTCTCCCCATAGAAATTCCTATTGTTACACTACAGTCATACTATATAAACATTCTAACATCTGAGATTATTCCCTCTATCGCTTTTGATTCACATCAGATTATCTGAAAACAAAAACATCTACATCTAAATAAATTTCATTAAATTATACCACATGAGATGGGATATGATAATAAATCTAACTCAATGAAATATGAATAACATCAGGATTTTCATTTTAGTAATATAGAGTTGATAAATTGAACTTCATAGATCTAACTCTTCCACTATCATGATGGGCCATGTGGAATGGGTTCCTAGATTATAATTTTTTTTGAATATGGTCTTTTTTAGCTTTGGTGACTCATAAAGGGTGAAATTATGACCTATTTCAATCTCTAATGGATTCCTCTTATGTTTAACATATGATTTCAAACATAATTGCATGGTCACTATCCACTTCATTATCTAGTAGACATAATCATATATATCTATCATGTGACTAGGTCCACCATGCATTGACTCACTAGTCTCTATTGATCAATTTGGTGACTGAAATGAACATGTGTTTAAATAAATTGTGGAATCCTTTCATATCATTTCCTGCATATTATTTTTTGATAACATCATGGGAACTATATCGGGATCTATATAACCAATTATGTCCATAATGGGGGCCCATTATATATTCTTAATATTCTAAATCATTCATTCCGTTTAGAATACAGTCTAAGAGAAATAAGATACCATAGGAATAACCATTTCTATGAAAAAAATTAATACCCTTACTAAAAAATACATGAATGTAAGATATTCATCAGAAATTGTACACCCACAAAACCCAGACAAATTTTTTCCCCTCACATAATATCTACCTATATCGTCAATGATGATGGTATCCTAGATATGAAAGAAATATAAAACCATCATTATTCAATCCATGATCAGACACAATAAACAATTATCTATCGGTTTCATGGGTATGAATATCAATATGTCTATAATTAAATCATCCTACATTGTTTCTGTAATGGGTATATGGTACAACATCATACTAGGCCTCTTGTACATGGCCTTCTCATTATAACTAGTTAATCATTTTTCCACGAGTCCAATATTTATTATTCATAGCCAGATAAAAAATTTCCAAGGAATATTATGATACCTCTATGTGATACCTATAATTACCTCCCATTTAGAGTCATGAAACACTCTATTAATATCCTTATACCAACACATGTTGAATCATACCCAACCATGAAAAAATTATATTGATGTTTTCACGTGACCATACTAACGGAAGATCCACATCATATACCCTATCTCTCATTGAGAATCCACCCGAATATGATATCTAATAAATCTATATCTAGTGAATAAGCATAGTAATAACAGATTTCAAATTCCGAGATACTAATCCATGAGATAGCAGATCTTCTAGATGCATATCCAAAATTATTCTTATCAGTATTCACTAGTTATTATAATCACAGACTTTAAATAACTATTTATTACATCTCAATGAATCAATAATTATATTTTCCTTTAATTTGGTGTATACTATCATAAAATAAAATTCATGAAGATACTAAACCCACCTCTTCTTTTGAAGGTTTATGTCTGGTAAATATAATCCGTGTTTACAGCTCATTATTTCCATGTACAACCAGTCCCAGTCCCTAAAAAGATAGTTCCACTCAACATTTGGAATGTACCATCACAAAAAACTCTATATCACAATTGTATATTTCATAAAATGTTATCTTAAACATCTATAACAATATGAATCTACAAGATCCATTGAAATAAAAACATCCTTGAATTTATTTCTAGATGAATCAAAATACAAAACATACATCTCACCAGACACAATGAAGTTGAGAATCATTAATGAGGTCATCCTACACTTCATCATTAAAGAAAATTATCACAAGGAACTAACCAAGAAAAATTCATCCCTATCTTGGCTATCCTTATCATTGGTTCATCGATATGAAATACGTCCATGATAATGAAAAAATAATATCCTTATAGAAAATGAATAAACCAAATATCGACGTCATTTTTTGGTTTTTTTCTTAGATACCATATGTTAAATCATATATGGTACAACATATACTCTAGTATTAGAAATAATATAGAAAAAGTGGTGAAATTTATCAATGAAGAAATATAATTTTGATATATTAGTGTAAATATGATTCTCTCTCAGGGTACTCAAGTGGATACCCATATATTTGGAATGTTTACATAATGAATGAATATACATTATTTTTTCATAAAAAACGTCCAAAAATTATCTTGGATATAATGGGGGATTTGAATCATCGTATCCATAAATATTATTGTTTAATTTATTTAACAGAATAATAACACCACTCATATGGACTATAACATCTAATGAAATTAGGATTTAGTATGTCTGAATATATCACCCTCAACTTATTGTAGATGAAACTCTTTTTGGTCTTATAGATGGTCCTAAAACTTCTTAGTTCATCTAATTGAACATTGATCTATAAAAGAGAAATTGTTTCATGGACATCCTTAAGTCTAGTCTCTAATAATCCACACATATTAAAAATTCCCATTCATCCAACTT
This sequence comes from Viscum album, assembly GCA_963277665.1. Taxonomy (NCBI): domain Eukaryota; kingdom Viridiplantae; phylum Streptophyta; class Magnoliopsida; order Santalales; family Viscaceae; genus Viscum; species Viscum album. The sequence continues at coordinate 1,129,922,008 of OY728131.1, forward strand.
GATGGAATAACAGAGAGAACCCCAAATAGAAGTAAAAGTATATATGAATTCATTTTATTTTTGATCATTTGTTAATCATTCGAAACATGAAGAACTATAGGTTTCATTTTATACACCATGATCAAACTTGGTTATATTAAAGAACAAAATCATTCAAGAACAAAATCTTCCACTCATTTTGTAAGGTAGAGAAATTTTTAACAAATAATAATTAAAAATAGATCAGTGCAAGAAGAAAATTAATTGGAAATATTTACCTTCATAAATAATAAGAATTAACATCATTCCATGATCAAAACTACTATGAAATTAATTGGTCTTACATGGCCATCCTAGAGATCCCAAAAACCCTAAAATGCATAAAGTATCCCTTTTACATATAGAGAGGTATCTTTTCTCCAATAATAGTGGATTTTATCTTGGTACAAGTCATAAAAATACATAAAATGAATCAAATTTAAAAGATTCATTTTTTGTACAATTATCTCTCAAAGAAAAAACTTATTGCATATTTCTGGGGAACACATTGTGGAACACTTTCCACACTCATAAAACAGTCCAATATCATAGAGATGGTCAAAAAATCATCCATGATTTCATACAAGAAGACATCAATTTATTGATTTTAGAAGATAAAAATAAATTTTAGGATTCTAAATAAAAAATGATTGAAAGGGTGGTTGATACATATATCATTCCATTGACATTAGATTGTATAAAATGAAAACTAATTAGAGTAGAATGTGTAAAGTATATATAAATTACCCATAATGAATTTTCTCAAGTCTTAATCCAATATTTTATCTACCTATTTGGAAATATCACTTTTATTGTGGCGTACCACATCTCCTATATGATATTGAACATCTTGTGTAACCCCAGCTACCAGTATACTCTAATGTCATTGAGTCACTCATATATTTAATATTATTTCCTTATCCTATACCACTATTTTTTAGATATTACCTACATATCATCGGTAGATAACCAATTTTTGTGAAATAATGACACTCTATATTGGGGAATGGAACCTTCCCACAACTATAGCTAAACATTCTAGAATAAAAAAATATAACTAGTTAATAGGTTGCGATAATAGTATACTTTATAAGATTCTCATCCCACTACTTTCCAAGCGGTAACTATAATGTATATGCATAATAATGAATTTAGATGATCTCCCATATCACCATGTTAAACTAGTTCTAAAAAACATTTTTCTTATCTCATATTTTTATCAATGAGGAGCGTCTACCACATCACATCTATGATGCTTTTCTACTAAATTATGTTAACATAAAGCACATTTTTTTATGGAATCCCATCCAAAAAAAGTCTCAATAATACAACCTTTTTATCTTTTAGTAACAGAGATAAATGATGTTGGTTGATAAAGTGTTTTTCATTTTCCACAATTCTTAGTCCATCAAATGATAGATGCATGAACTCATAATAATTATCATTCTTAAATGTCTTTGGATAGAAGTGGCTATTTTTACCCTAAATTACATCATTTATAAAACCATTTTTTGGCATGATCTAGGATCCCCCCAGTGATTGGTTTTCCATCACAACATGTAATAAATATTCATAAGCCTCATGTCCATTTGTCAACTAAGTTTCTTTAATATAATCGAGAGAAACATACTAAAAAATCCACTAGATAGGGACCATTGTTCCTAGTTAATGTGTGCAAATCATGTAGGTGAAACACTATCATATGTATTGACATCATAAGATTTCTGTGAGTAATTTCCTTTTCCATGGATTGTATTCCCTTTAAAATATATTCAAAAAAAATTTTATCAAACCAATTATAATTCATATATGATTTATCAACTCATATAAATTAATATCATTCTCCTTTACACTCTCATGATGTGAAATTTGAACAATATGATGAAGAATTGTTTCTCCAAATGTTTATTTCACCCATAATAACATAGTATACACAACAAACACAAATCCGTCATGTAGAAAAATAGGAACATTTAGCTCAAGGCACATCTATTCATGGAAATATTTGTTAATTGGAATAAAATATAGTTATATTTCAACAATTTCAATAAAATATATCAATAATTTCATTACAATTTTTATATGGTAGAATACCCCCCATGATATAATTGTGTCCTTACAATGAACTATTGTTGTAAACATGTGTACTGATCTACATATCATGGTGCATGCATATTCATCTCGTGCAATAACATACCATGAGTCAAAATATCATATAATAATAACATCATATAAAACATGTGTCATTGAAGGTAAAATAACATTAAACTATAACAGTAAGCCTTCCTGACCAATAATATCATCCTTGGGAACACCAATTTTCTCATCAACATTTGTTTCAAAATCTGCTGATTGAGAGCATTATCAAGTATCGAAAAAGCTACTTTCAATTTATCATTTTGAAAATGGTAATGAAAACGCTGAGAAATATAAGTTTTTTATACAACTCCATAACATCCCAGACGTGGAACTCTATCATGTGACTGAGGCAAGTGCGTTCTGATACCTTAGGGGGGACGCCTATTCCCCAATGTCTATAATGTTGTAGTGAGTGTATAAGAAATATATTTGGGATACTAGAACCATTGATAAAATTAATCAACAACAATAAAATATAGTAATACATTAGCATACAATAAAGTTAATAATAAAAATAATCACCTACCAATCATATCATAAAAATAGACATGTAGAAAATCGTATAATAATATTATCATGTAATGCTTGGATACAATGTACTTAATTCATATGTTGTATTTCATACAAAGAAATGAAATTAATACAACATAAATAAAAATATGGAATTCATTTCGAACCACATGAAGGACTGATCTCCAACATCTAAACCCTAAAACAAGTAATAATCAATTATATGGACTTGTACCTTGTATTCACATGCATGCATGAAATAATATAGGGTGTTAATCTATTACCTAGAAATGAAATTAGGGATACTCAGTGGGATTCCACCAATTTTATTAAAACTAATAAAGAATATGTATATAGTGCATTAAATAAAGAAACACATGGATTATTATATTAAAAATTTAACACTACACATGAATAAACACACTAAACCTCATGATCAACAATGACACTAAGGGCCAACCAAACCTACATTAGAACAACATAAAATACATTGGATAATATTACCAAAACATGCTTAACATATCCTTGAACTGAAATGGGTATGTCTAGAGATTCATCAAATGATTAATTGGAAATTTCATTCTAATCGATATAATACATCTAGGATAAATCCTCTAAGAAATATATCACATTTGTTAGAGCCAACATAGAGTCACAAAATATCTAAATAGACCACTATGTGAAATATAGTTCTTATGGAAAGATCCCTCTATGTATTTTAGCATATCCATAAAAAACATATCAAACTCAATAAATGAAATTCTAGACACCATGTATATCATCCCCCTCTATTTAATAATGTTATGCATCAAATTAACCCGAGAGTTTTTGTTTGTTAACCCATTTCCTTTAAATTCCAAAACGTAATTCACTTCTCGATTCATTTTTCAGGAAAATTTCAATAATCTATGTTACTATGATAATTTTTTTGGAAATATTGTTTATCGTGTTTGGGGGTAGGCTCACTTATCATCTGTATGTAGGACTGGTATAAATTGTATTGGAAAAAATTTGAACTATTTGGAGTCAAATAATAAATATTATCATCAATAGTGAATAACCAAATTATATATGTTAGACACATTATGTTTGTATGCGATCATAGTAATTTCAAATACTCGATGAAATCAATAAGGATTTAGGATATTTTTCTAGAACACCAGCATTGAATAAGAGAATATTCGTAATATTATCAAAATTCATGGTACAATAGGGTTTCTCTTCACTTCAATCGAATATTATGATTTGGATTAAAAATATCGGATTGATCAATCAGTATGGTCATATTGAAAATATCACATAACATTAATTGGTCTCCAAATCAAGATGGAAGGAGAAGTGTTATAAAGAAACATAAAATTCAATGTAGGGTTTAAAAAACCATAAGTACTGCTTATGTATGGTGTTAATATTGTAATTAATATATAAATCTAAAAATTTTAATTTCCTCCAAATGGCCATTAGAATGGAATAAAACATTCATAAACCGAATTTAGAAATGTAAAAAATGTTTCAAGCGTATATTTATTATTATATAACCTACCTTATAAAATAATGGCATAAAATCAATTTTATGGGGTCTGTTCAGGAGAGAATTTTATTCTACAAATACTAAATTAACATTATAAATTTGTTATAGAAAATGTATTTCATTGAACGTCTTTAACACTTCCCTGTGAGTTTCTCATGAGGATTATATTCTCTAATAAAGGATGAAAAAATAATATCCAAAAAATTATTTGAAAAAATAGGGATATAGTTAGAAAATATTTCATCTTACTGTTTAAATATCCATGAATAATAAGATACTAAATCCATATAGTTCTAGCATGGATCATAATGTAATATAGTGAATATTCATTTATAATATGTAATATTTAGGTGTGAAATTTATGCTTTACTATATAAAACATTATTGATATAATCCTATCATAATATATTTAATATAAATGTATCTTATAAGCATTTATATATTTCATAATATTATATCAAATGAAAAAGAAATTGTTTTCATTAATATATCACCATAATATAATTTCATGTGAAAAAGAAACAGGATTCGAAGAATCATTGTTAATTCATCATCATTTTACAACATCCAAAAAAATACATTGGTTGTTCTCATAAAACCATATTAAAAAAGAAATTTTAAAAATATAAAAATATAACTTTATAATTGAAAAAATATTTCTCTAAATATATTTAATATATCATTAAAAAGAAGAATTATTTTTACTTATTTTTGAAACAAATTAATATATAAAATTTTGAAGATATTTGAAATATTTTTCTTATTCAATGAAATGATGGAAATTTATTATTTCGTCATCAATGAAAATTATTATAATGTAAATAAGAAAATATTTTAATGATTCATAGGTCAAAAATATTTATTTCACTTCTTCTTTATAAATATTCACAAATAAACTCTTGAATATACATTGTAAAAATTCCCATTAAAAATAAATGAAAAAGAATTAAAATAGTATTGCATTTTTATTACAATAACTATTTCAAGATATAAATGAAAATTATAACATTTTTAAATGAACATGAACATGTATGAAAATTATACTGTTCAAAGAAGAAATGTGGTTGAATTTACTTCAAAAACATGTTCACTATCATTTTTTGAACCAAAGATATAGAAAAGATACAATTCATTATAAAATACTAAAAATTGAGATATAAATAAATGTGGTTCAAAATATAGCATCCATATAATTTCAATTAGAAATAATTTATCAAAGACTCCACTAAAAATAAATAAGAATGTAACTTAATCCCAAATAATTGGTATTTTATTTTTATATTCCCATTTAAATATCATGTATAATAATTATATATCGAATATAAATATAATATAGAAAAATATGAATACACAATACACTACGTATTGTTCATATATAAATTTTTATTATCCTTTTAGGTAAAATTTCTTCACTAAAATTGAAATTTGAGTGAATATTGATCTATTTTCGATGAATGATTCAATATTATTGTTTTAGTATAGGATCCATGGATATTGGATAATTATACCCCATATATTTATCATGAAATAAGTATCATATGAATTCATTACATACTCTTTTATAACAATTCATATAATTTTGTGATAAAAAATGAATTTCATCCCCTCATAGAGGTTGTAGTCTACATGTATTCACAAATGATGTTTTAAAATTTAAATGGAATGGAGGAAAAATGGTTATAATTAATTTCACTATATAGAATCGTAAATATATAATAAATACTATCTATTTTAATTAAATATATCACTATACAAATACATGTATAATGGATATGGAAATTGAACTATATCGCTACGTGGAGGTTGTATTACACCTTTATTTTTGAGATACATTATAATTTTCCAATGGATTGAAAGTATAATATATAATTTCATATCGTAATAATTATAAAATATTGATATATTTTTTTATATCAGTCCATTACATTATAGAAGATTTAATATATTTAGATAATTTACAATAAAAAATTTCTATGAGTCTCGTATGATTATTAAATATTCTATGAGATAACTCTATTATCATGAAACATAATTATTTAAAGAATACTATAAGGGTATTCATATAATAAAAAAATTCAAGGTAATAATGTTTTTTATGTTGTAATATCCATGTTACATTTACCAAATTTTGTGATGATGGGTGGAAAAATAGTTACCATTTATAAGTTTGGGTATGAACCCACAAGGAATTAACAAAATTATTTAAAAAATATAGAGTATAATTATTTATAAATAAATAATAGAATTAAATTAAATATAATTTATTATATGATAATGTGGAATAATCATTATCCGAAAAGATCTATGATTTATTATCTACCATTTTTACACATATCTCAAAGTGTAAACCCTTGTATTCCAATTTTATTACATAATATGTTTGCACATTTTTATTAATTTACTATTAATTCTGGCACAAAATAAAGTGGAAACAATTTTTATATATTATATATTATAATTAAAAAAGTAATATATATTAAAATAACTTGTTTTTATATGAGGAAGAAATTAATTTTAAAATAATTTCATAAAATGTAATAGAAAATATTTTTAGAAAAAAATACAATATAAGCATAAAATTGAATTTATTATTATTCAATTCCCATTAAAAAATATTTGATTAATGTTAAACCTTTTTTGAATACAGTATCTACATATTTCAATAAAATCATTTGTAAAAATTAATTCACTTAATTTAATTTGATAATAATACATTAGGTTAATAAAAATATTTAAAGAATAAAAAATTATTGCATTCAAAGGATTTTATTTTTTGTTTTGGGAAAACATAATACCAATGAAGTAATTAAAAAAAGTGTAAAAAGTAATTTTTAATAAACATTTTAGTCATAATCATAATATCAAATAGAACACCATGGTGATAAAAATAAAATTAAATAAACTTATTTCTATAGTATATCAGGGACCATTTAAACTAATATGGGTATATATAACATTCAACCAATGAAATAAAATTAATTATTTTTAAAAATAGAAATAATCAACTATTGTTACAACATAATAAACTTATATGAACATATCACTTAAAATTATTCAATTCCTTTATAAACAACTATTTATACGTCTGCCACACAATATCTTCGGGTTCCCTTATAGCTTCTATGAATTTAGGTTTTTTTTTAAAAAAGTATTAAATATATTATTTATTTGTTTCCCCAAAACAATTTTTTATTTTTCAATAAAATCCAATAGTTATTCTTCATAAGAGAGATCATGCATCAGTTGTATTACTTTTTAGTTCACTATATGTGAAGGATAATGTAATTATATTATCTAGATATATTCGTGAAACAAATCTTGACCATGTAAGTGATTTGGAGGAAGATCCAAGTGATATGAAATTTTTCTAACATGATCATGATTTTTGAATGAATAAATATCTCTATGTCTCAATATTGTATTATTCATAAATATTATATCCTTATGGAAGTTTATATTCATTGGAATTGAGTTTTTCAATAATCTTATTTTCATTCTATATTGTTTGAAATATATTTATATAAAAACTATTTAATCTTAATGTGAATGTAAACATACCTGACAGTATCTTTCATTTATAGAGCTATATCATGTATTAGGAAATTTTCTCTAAATTCATCCCAAAAAATTGAATATATGTGATTCCTTATATAGTGTCTATCGTGATGTACTGTATTAATTCATGAGTGAATGATAATGTTTTTTAAAATCTTGATCATATATCAGTGTGGAGTCCTACAACATTTGAAATAAATTTAATATTATACAAATATATATTTAGGGTTTTGAATGATCCTATTAGTACAAACATATGTCTAAGTATAAAAATCATTTCTATAGTTAAACATTGTATTGAATTCATACTAAATAGTTCTATAGAAATAGTATATAATCCTCAGATCCTTACGGGATTAAAAATAATGTGATACTCCATTCGAAGATATGACATACTTAATTTATACCATAGTAACTAGATAAATCAATAAAATATATTTAATTATTATAGAATATAACAGAATTATATGGAGATAAAATATAAAATAAATAGCATAATTTTTTTAGATTATTTGGGTGTTCGTTGATGAAATAAATGTTGCAATTTTATTATTTCCATGTAAGTATTGGTAATGATTATAAATTTTCCTAACAATTTCATTTTTTATCCTTAACTTTTTTTCATACCAATAACTTACATAAAACATTAAAATATCTCCGATAATTTTATCCCAAAAAAATTGATACTTATCTATGTTAGAAATATTCATATTTATATGACGAATACAACATGATGAGATATGTTATTTATCAAGTATATGTATTTTAATTTTATAAAAATATTGTCTCCTTATTTTTTTTCATTAATATTATCTTTCTGTTATAATTAATGTTGTACATAGATATATTTTTCATATTATTTTTAAGCTCTACACTTTCCTTATATTTATCTTGATCCATCACATTGATAAGTAGTTGATTAATAATTTTTGAATGTATATATTCCACGAAGTCATCAAGATTTCATGGTATATCCATTTAAAATCAATAAATATTGTATATTTTCTAATGAACATATTAGATAAAACAACAAGATCCCTTATGATCAAAAATATGGTTATCATGATTCCTTTCCGTGGGTGGTAATTGATTGAGAAACCATCATCATTTCAAAACTACACCTATCTTCATTGGATTATATATTACTCTTTACAGATGAATATATATTTTATGATTTTATAATTAGAAGATACTTCACACTGATCACCATAATAAAATTCCACTATATTATTAATGAATATATTACTACTTCTTACTCTAAATCCTCATTTAGGTAATTATTGAAATGTATTTTCAATTGTTGTAAAGAATAATCTATCACATTATAAATAATCCTAATGACACATCAAATTTAAAATATTGATGCATCATGGTACAAAAAAAATTTCTATGGTAGGGTTGTGTGAAAAAATGAGAACTAAAAAACCCTCCTTTCTACAACATGAAATTTTACAGACATTTATACATGTAAATAAATATAAATACTTTCAAATATAATGTGGTTATAACATTTAATTTCATTTATAGATCTATCAAAAATCATTATTAGTATCCAACAAACCTAATGCAACTATAGATCGCAACCACCATTGATGGTTTAGAAAATATTTCTATTACTATTCGCTTTCAAGGATCCTTGAATAATACCTAAAATAGATTATGTGAAATGATAATGATAATTCCTATATTCATAAATCAGAGTATTTCAATTAATAATACATCTGATCCTTCATCCCAAAATTCAATATAATCCATATAAAATATCAATGTTCATGTATTAAATTTTAATATATCAGCACAACATAATTAATAACTAATAAAATTGATTGTGGTAATTAGTAATGTATATATTAAATAAATCCATTATTATAAAAAGGGATTTAATATTTGAAATGGATTTATTCTAAATTCATAATGACCATAAATAAAATGAAAGCAAATTTTAGGTATATATTATTTCATAACCATTAAATTATGAAATATTAAATTAATTTAAATTATTTTTTTATTTTAATAGAGTTAATCTATAATGTCATAAAAATGATGTAAAATATACCTGTTCTTGGCAGTGATCGTGTTACTTCCCATGTAATCAATGATAAGAAGCAATGAACCATAAATATTCCTAACAAAAAGTACAGCTTAAATTAACTGTTACACACTATGGATAATTAATTACTTATCAGGATTACTATACAATTGATTATTTAATTCTATCTAATAAATAATTTAAATTCAATATGGTTTCATTAATAAATCATCAGGTAATGGCATGAGTCATATTAAAAAAAATTGTTGTAATTTATTGGAGGACTATGATTGTATTAAGGAAATTCCATATTATAATCTCATGTAAAATTAATATATTCTATTTTGAGATCCACCATAACAATTATGGAAAAATATCTATCAGGAATTAGTAGGAAGAAACAAAATTTCTAATTAATTTCTATTTGATTTTTCAAATCATTACCAAAGAGATATAATAACATTGGTCAAATTTAAATTTCTAATTTGACTTACCTTGTTCAAAAATTAAAATTAATTTTTATATGAAATGAAAAAATTAATTCCAAAAATATCATCAAATTCAACAGCATTGGGAACTATAATATTTAGTGGGATCAAATTCCCAAAAAAATATATCACAGAGGAGATGTAGACAACAGTTGTGATCATAAAAAAACATGATATTTCACAACTAGATAAATATATAACCCTTTAAGAGGTTATTTGATACCATTAAAAATTTATTATCATATATAATCATTTTTTAATCCATTATAAAATATAAAATATAGAATTATTTAGTATATGGTATGTGTACATTTCACCACATACATATAATAATCCACTTTGGTAGTGTTGTTCACACGTTCATTCCCAATGCGTCTTGGATTAAACGTTGATGAGATATATTCTATTCATTGACCTTCATCTTCATGAAATGATTGTATGGACATAACTAATTCATGTGGTTATTGGATTTCCATGTATATGACATAATTGGATGATATTTCAATCCATACTTGTATTTTCATATTATGTAAACATTATTTTTTGTTCTGGAATTATTTTTCAATCCTAAAAATTTCGGATGACCATATTAAAAGATTCTATGTTCATAATCACAAAAATAAAACATTAAGAAAGATTAATATTATATTCATTATGGGTTTTAATATTATTATTTCCAAAAAAATTCCTTTATGCTCTTTAATCCTAAAGACCACAATAAATAAAGGTCTCACATCTCTATTTATTTCGTGAGACATCATAAAATGATACCTTCATATCTTTTAATGTCTTTTGCATACAGTTCGATTTTGATAAAATTTCTCTAACAAATAATGAATCAGTCCAATTTAATGTAAATTTCAATATTAAAAATAGAAGGGTACCAATAATTTCTTGTGAAAATTTACTCATAGTTATTAATGAATTAATTGAACATATTAATTATTTTAATAAATTCTTATTTCATTTCAGTTATTTGAGTGAATGGAAAAAACTTATTGAAAAATAAATTCTTAAAAACTACCCATGTAATTGAGTTGATTTTGTCCACTTATGTTGTATTCATTATACGAGTCTATCATTTGAAAACATCACCATCCAAATAATTAACATAAAAACACCTAATTTTAAAAAAAATATAATTTAAATAATATTTTTTACATATGACAAATCAATTTATCTAAAATAAGTTTATTAGAAATGCTAATAATTGAAGGAGACAATTTCCACAATTAATGAATAAAAATTTATTTTTCCATTCATTAGCCATTAATTTGTTTACTATGATTAATGTTACTATAAATTTCTTAATGTAGATGGTTGATCATATCCATTATATTGTAATTCCTATCTCCTAGTATTTTTGTTTTTTCATGATGATGATCATTGAATTTTCCATCACATTATTCATATGACTTATCCAATTTATTTACCTTTTTCAAATCCAAATTATAAATATAATTTAAAACATAATAAATCCGAGTAAATAATAATATAATTTTTTAAATTATTTCTATGATGTCCTTATTTTTATTACATTGCTTAAAACCAATACACTATAATATCTTCTAAAACTAATATTTCATATAATATGATTCCATATATTTTGTTATCTCTTTTATTTTAATGTTCAACAAAGAGAATCAGTTATAACAAAAAAAATATCCCATGAATGTTTCAATATTGGTTTAATGTTCGTGGACCACTCAATATTGACTAATAATGATAATTTTAATTCTAAATCATCCATTTTAATTTTTATTACAAATATTTTCATCTTTACCCCTTCCACATTAACATTATTATATATAATATGATATATCATTTCTATTAAAATAGGAAATAATTAATTTACTAAAAAATCAGGATGTTATCTTACACCTAGAATTTTAAAAAAAATTAACTAATGTTATCTATTAATGGTCAAAATATATAAATAAAGTTTTTATCTAAATCTAATTAATGAAATATAATAATTTTCATGATTATTATTAAATAATTTTTTAAAAAAATTTAGTAAATCCCATTAAAAGTTCATTCCATATAACTGAAAAGGTTATGTATCATTTAAGATTACATATGTTATCATCATATGTCAAGAATGATCTTAAAAATTTCACCCAATGATGTACATACACATTATTCTTTTTATTTATACATAACATATATAAATTCTTAATAAGGGGGAGAAATGAATCTTTACAGTGGTTGAGTTTTGTTGATTATAAAGGGTAATCATAGTAAATTTCAACAATTGAACATAAATGATCAAAATTTAATCATAATTGTGTGATAAAATAATCATAATTTATAATAGTTATATCGAATCTATCAAAAATCCATAATCATGTACCATGGAATTAGAAATTTTAATAATTAATTATATAAGTCATAAGAGTTTTGACTCATTAATAATCAATCATGATATTTGAGAAAGTCTTCTAGTCATAATAAAATAGTTTTGGAATACACATAATAATAGAAATTAATTTCATTCGTCGATGATCCATAATAATACTATCATTTCTGATTGAGTAGACTAATTATTCAATAATTTCTACAGTAATGTTTAACATCCTTGACTATGATAGAGTATAGAGTCCCCTACTAAATAGAGTTCACTCACAAATATAGTTTATATTAACTAATAATCAATTTTTCATTAAACAAAATTAGTGGAGTTATATATAATTTCACCCTACTTGTCACATTTTGTAAACCATACATTTGGGTTAAAAATGATCATAAAATATAGAATGTAATATTGCCTCATAAATATGTCAATATTTCATTATCGAATAATCATTATAAAATAAAAAGAACTTAGAATGATGTCATTATAATATAATTACCCTCTTCGAAAAAAGTGAGTCTCATATATTCAACCTTTTATCATCATAACAATAATAATTCTATATTTATAAATAATATTTTATAATAATCATTAATATTTATGATGAATGTTAAAATAAATAAAAATTTATTTTAAAAGATTATTTTAAAATTATATTAGAAATAATGAAAATATTATTTTCTTCAAATAACATTAATAAATAAATATAAATATTTTAAAAATTATTTACTAATGGGATTTAAAAAACTTTTATAAAATATCAAAATAAAATAATTTTCATGATTCTGTGAAAATAAATTCATCGGATGAATCTTAAAACAATTTTTTCCATTAATCCTTCAACTAAAATTCCTAGAAACATTTTAAAAGAACATTGTAAAAATTACATTTGAAAAAAATACTTTAAAATTAATTTTAATGGAAATTAATGAATTTTTTGAAGATATATTTAATTTTTTTACTTAATAATATAATTATAAATAATTATAAAATTTTACTCATTTTATAAATGAGGATGATAAATTTAATTGAAAAAATTTAAACTATGATATATTTTTCTTTTAAAACATTGAATCTATCATTTAGTTCAAAAAATTCTGTAAAATTTAATCAATACATTTCAATTATAAAAATTAAAATATGAGAGTTAAAAATATGGGACTTAATGGATTATATTTGTATTATTTCCCCCATTAAAAATTATATTATTGTTGATACAAAAAGGAAGAAAAATATTTCAATATGTTTTATATTTAGTAAATATAGATTATTTTATAATTATTCATTTAAATTAATGATGAAAAATGAATTACATTACATACTCTAGGTAGTACTCCACATGTCCAAATGAGAAATGGATTTAGTTTTTCATTGATGGTAGAAATGAAAGATAAATAATTAATCAAAATTATTAAATAATAGAAATATAAAAATTATAATATATAAACATTAAATCTATTATAATAACCATCAATGGTAATAAAAAATTTAAAAGGAAACATATATCTCCAAGGAGGTTGTAGTCCACACATTCACATGATCAATATTATAATCCTTCAATATATAAGAAAGTGATAGAAAAATGTTTTATGATAATAATAAAAAAAATTATTTATTTAATAAAAATATAATAAATATTTTATGATAGATAATTTATATATTGATGAAGTATAGGAAGAAATGACCTTTGAATTGACCTAGTTTGTCAGGTAATTTTTCTTGAAAGACATATGTTGGCTTTTACCTGAGGACTTTAGTGGATATAATGATGGTCATAAAAAATCCTTATAATGAATTAATTGATTCTATGAATGTTTTTGGAAGGTATTTAAAAGCAAATATGGCTTAATTTTTCCAATAAATGAGGATAATTGGTGAATTTTAACAAGTAAAGGGAGGGATAGACATGTAAGTACTTAAAATAATAAAATAACATAAGAAAAGATTCTTGTGAAAGTGTCATAAAAGTATGGTAAATATAAAATAATGTCTGATAAGGATTATATATCATCCCAAAATAACATGTAGACAATTTTATGTGGAATTTTTAAACATATCACTTAGTTTGTCCCTCGATAAACCATCATTAACCAAAATTATGGTAAATTTTCATTAGTATTTTCAATATAGATTTTCATCAAAAATTATTATTAAGATAATAAAATATATTAATTATTTAAATTTAAAATACTTTATCCCTTTAACATGAGAATATTTTTATTTATTGTATAAATAAACTATAATATAATTTATCAGAATGGATAAAAATATATTTTATAGAAAAGCATTAATAATAATATATGTTTTTTCATTATTATACTCCATTTAAAAAAATATATAAAATTATAATCCTTTTTTTGATTATATATATATATATATATTTCATTCACATTGATCAATGTTAATGAATAATTCAATTAATTATGATAAATACACATTCTATGCATAAATTTTGTGTTTATGAAAAACATCAATATTTCAACTCTAAATGAAAGTTTTATTTATTTCTATCTTGTGGAAAACTAATGACTTAATTTCTAACATGTGTAAAAAATAAGATTATATTTTATATTTTTTTCTTACTAATCTCATCTAATCTAGTCATTATGTGAAAAAAATAAAATAAAATTATAATATTTCAATAGTATACATTGTTTTTTTCAATAGTTTTTTCTTGTAATGAATAATATCAAAGAAATTATAATTATATCAAAAAAATCATAATATTTAACTGTGTAATAATAATTATTTTTAGTTTATTGAATACCAATTTATGTATTTTAATTATTAAAATATTATAACTATTTTTATATATTTTAATTTATAGAAAAAATTAACATTATTCAGACATAATGTCTTCATGGTCGTACTTGATGTTAATTTCTACCATGTATTTATGTGAAAATAAAAATATTCTTAATCGGATAGTTTATCTTAGTTTACGTCATAAATTATTATATAACATTATGAATTATAATATATTTTATAAATCTTGAATGATTAAATCAAGATTGATAAAATATTTATACTCCTTTCTTCATATCCTAAGACCGAACATAAAAAACTGTAGTAAATGAATTTTATCCCTCTCTTCAAAAACTTTTTTTCGTTTTTTATTTTAGATATTATCTACTAATTTATATAGAATAATTTTAATTAACCACAATATCATATTATATGGTATCATTTTAGATAATCCCTTACTCTTAATGGTTCAAATTAAATGTAACTATTGAAAATATAGATGAAAAAATTAGATTGTAATGTGACTAGTCTAAAATTAATCCCATTTTCTCTATGCAATACAAAATTTAATAATTTATAAGTTTTCCCAATGGATAAATATATGTATATAAATAATAATCACATTAATATTTTCTTTATGTTTCGACTATTAATGTTTTTTATAAATAAAACAATGGAATAATAGCTCACAATCCACTTTATCTCTAATGAAATAGGAATTACGATGTATATATATATACAGAATATAAAATGTATCATTAATATAAAATTTATAATTTTAACTAAACAATTAAGATAATATAATAATAAATATTTAAATATGTAAATTTATAGGAATTAAATTCATATAAAATAAGTCATATCAGAAAAAAAATTTATAGAAATAAACTATTGAATGAAATTGTAACATCAGATAATTTTAATAAACCAAATTAAAAATTAGGATCCTTATCAATAAGAGTTTTCTTGGGAGAAAAATATTTATCTTATGTATTTAGGTATCAATAAATATATTTAAAATAGTTGATTGAAAATTAAATTCCTCCATATTTATGTGATAAACAATCCATTCAAAAAATAATTATAAAAACATGTGAGTTTAATAAATCATTATTGTTAGAGACAAAATTATTATAATTTTAATATTAGTTATTTATATGATTTTGTTAATTTTTATGAGATTATATGTCATGAAAATAGAATTGAAAATACAGAATATTATTCCCATAGAATAAGTTTAGTATTTTCATACACATGTATACTAATGGGATACAATTTATTAAATATAATATCAAAATAATATTAAATATATATGTAATATATACTACTTGAAAAATATACATTTATCCCAAAATGGGAAAATAAAAGGTGAATACTACTCAATTGGTTTCTCCTCCTCATCACTATAGATCAAATCCTCTCTCTCATCATATGAAATTAAATACAATAGGGGGTGATCAGGAAATTATTTCTTTCTCAAAAGTTAAACAACATCAGTATGTCATGGTAGAGTTTGTTTTGTATCCCTAATAAATGGTTTTTAAGGATATTAGGCTTGATGGGATTTCATTAATCCTCCTCCTCAAATAATAGTATTTTAAAAGCCTAATGGTTGGATATTTAAATAATAGGTATATTTAAGGATATTCAAGTGTATATGATGTAGATATTATATATGATGTGGTTAATGTATCAACCACATCTCTAATTGAATATTAACTATTATTCTCACAATATGGGGTAAATATGATCATTTTATTTTCATTAATTTAGATTGATTTTATCTATCTCTCTGGTGGATCAAGATAATTTACCACCATAGGGGTGGCGAAAAATTAATATTCCACTTCATTTCCATTATTTCAAAATCCATTGAAATTATTAATATTGAGTACATAATTTCAATTAGTAGATAGTTGGTGGTAGATGGTGTTGATTTTGAATTTGGTAAATGGTGATGTGTTTCTGAGGATATAAGGGACATTGGTGAACTTGTATGGTTTAACTCAAAAAATTTCTATACTGGATTAAAATTTAGTGTCTACATTAAATGATGATGGGTTATATGGGATATGTGAGGGTCATGGGATGTTGTTGGTATCGAGGTAGAGGTATAATTTAGAATACGTGTTGGTTAAATATTATCACATACTTTTTCACTTGTGCTGGACTAAGGCAAATTTTTTTGTAAATAAATTCATTAATAACATATACATATCATACTAAAGAAATATTGAAACATGAATAGACAGTGTTAGAGTATGGTGGCAATGTATTGTGTAAGAGGGTTGAGGATGAGTTGTATCATGGATATATCCCTCTATGGGCTTATTATATCTCTTCATTAATACATAGTCATTACACTATACCTAATGGTGAACATACTTCTACAACAACCTCAACATCACCAAACGTGTTTGGATAATGATGATTACTAATAATATGTTTCAAATGATAATTTGGCTCAATATATGTACCGTCCGGACCAAGGTTCCACGAGACGGCTCCATGAGCTCTTTTTCCACATGATGTCAAGCATGACTTCTCATATGCTAGAGGCTACTGAATAGTTGTAGGGGTCTGGTATGTCCGACATGGGGAATCTATACCCTCATTTATCAGAGTATAACATAGGTTGAAATAAATTATCCAATATGGAATCATGTTTTCCTAGAACAATACTCACGTCACAATATAAACAAACAAGAAATATTATACTCTACTATTAGGGAAAACATTTTATGACAATAAAAGTGTCAAAGGCATATAATGTAACTAAAAATAAACACAGGACGACTCCAAATGTGAGTTCGAATCCATTTTCAGTCCCCACATCCATCATCAAACCCAAATCTACAGACCATCTAGGGCCTTTTCCCTTTTCTTATCCACCAACAATAAATATATTTGAGTATAGATCTAGCTGACCATGTATTGTGTGAGTAATACTTAGTATTCCACCACCTATGGTGTCTAAAACAAATTGATTGCAAATATATTGTTATATGTTCAATATTTAATAATTACAATGTGTAAATAACCAATTATCACATTGAAATTTATTCTTGTCTATCTACATTAACTACAATGTTCTAATGGATACCCATACCAAAATTCTATCTTCATCTAATGTTAGATACTGAAGTGTTCCCTATGTAATATCATATCATAATATGTTATTCTTGGTGAATATTGATTTATTCAATTGTGAAAAGATATCTTAGAACCTGATATGACTCATGAACGAGTTTGAAATATTCTCATGTAAGGCAAAAACTCGATGTTCCATTATTTCCATTTTTTATATTCACATTAATAATACTCATAGTGAATGATACTAATATAAAAAATATAAGTAAGATGGCCCTGATACAATTCATATTCATCAATAGAACTATCATGTTCCCATTGTCTTAATCATAAGTGTAATGAGAATATTTCCATGTATACTTCACATTTTAAGGATCATGTTCCCAATATATTACTAATAAATACGAAGACCATGATGCCATTTAAAATTCTCAATTTTGACTGATCGTGTTACCTTTCATGCACAAATAATTAATTCATAATTACGTATCCACATTAATCTCATTACTAATTCAGAAATTAAATAAATTCAAAAAATCAACCAGTTAACTCAAAAATTAACTATACATTGCAATCATCACTAATTAATTAATCAGTTAATTATTCAATTTCCCAATTCATATTCAAATAATTGATTTCTATGAAATTAATCATCCAATTCTAAATCTACACTCTTAATTAATCCTAAAATTAATTATCTACAACATAATATCAAAACAAATTATCAATTCAAAATTAATTATCTCTACACCATCAATACAGTATTTCCTAACTAATAAACTAATTAATTATGTATATTACAATCCCTAAATCCCATAATCAATTTCCCAAATTAATTACCTTATAGGGTAGCCCCTTAGTCTCGTGATTAATTTCACATCTAATCATTTAATTCAAATATTCTTTACTCAAAAATTTGTTCATCATAGTTAACCTAATTTTGGGAAATAAATTTCAAAAGGATGTTAGTAATTCTATATTATTTTATCTATGTATCAAATCCATGACTATGTGTATTAGATTTTAGACCACATATATCTTTTCATTGATGGATTTTCACTCAATGTAAATCTCCATAATCCAAGAAGTACAATGATATAGATCTATGTTTCGAATCGAAATCCATAAATCAAAATCAATGATATCAAAATATCATCAATCTAGATATAGATATATAATCCTACTACTAGATGTCATTGATTTGGTTTATATCCAATGAAGTAAAGAATTAACACTACTAAATGATCAAGGAGATAGAGTAGGCATTATATTGAGATCCGCATAATGGGAGAAGAGAGGATCATCGATTTGGGATTTGGATCATGAAAAATGTAGGTCATACAACTATATAAACCCGATGGAATGATCATGGTCAACCCAAAATAATCATGTCTTGAGCCAAGGTTCAATAATCAGTGTTTCATATTTTCGAGGGATTTTAAATCAAATTTTCATGTGAAAGGAGATGGTGTGCATTGTTTCCTAGGTAGAGGTATGGGGATAGAAAAAAATGTGTGCCAACCATGAAAAACTAATTCTATAGGGTTTCACACATTCATGGGTTTAGATACATGTTTTTTTGAATAGTGCGATAGCCATGTGATCCCCTCTTACTAGTTCTACATATTTAACTTGGATAAATGCATGGTTTACCCTAATTGGAACCAATAATGCTCTCATACTTTTCTCAATTTTTTTAAAAACTCCACCCTAATAAACCCACATTAAAAACTCCAAACAAAAAGTACATAAATAAAAATGAAATGTACCTAAATACAAGACCGATATTACACCAGAAACGGTTATGATCATACAATCTCCATTCTTTGTAATAGTTATTCCACATGATTTACAACTAATCCATTATAAGATTTTGATAAAAAAAAGAAGGTAAATGTTCCCTAATATCTGGCACCCTTTCTCATTTTTTCTTATTTTACATGTCCATGTTACCATAATACATGAATTATCAACATGTTATTTCCTAAAAACACATTCTCATTGTGATCCAACACATGTATACATTGTTTCTCTAAGGACGCATCTATTTCAGGGTGAACATCATCCCCAAAGATCACAAGAGATGTGTCGGGGTGATACCACCAATGATTTAGTACATAATAAACATCATTCATAACACTATATCGCTATGCAATAGGCGATAAGTATGCCACTAATCTGATTATCTCAACAATCTGAAACGGTCCAACAATGTTGGGCATGAACATTCCCTACCTCTATATCCTATGGTGACCCATCCTAGGAAATAACCCAAGGAATCCATGATCACCGTACAAAATCTTTACGAAACAGCTTTTCTAGTCATTATATTTCCTTTTTCTATAATGAGATGTTGCCATATGTTTCTGAATCAACTATACATACATTGATATCTCCTATATGAGACACGTTCCCAAAAACTCTAACTACCCAACCATTATCTATCATAACAGTGATCTACGTGGATTAATATAAAGATACTGATATGGTTCGATCTGTATAGTTTCCAACATACTATTGTAATTAAAAAACTCCAATAATGTAATGATCATTTCAAAAGATCCAACAATTTCATGCACACATTCCCATATAATATCCTCATTCATTTGAAATGTATGTTCTGACTACCCATCTGTTTGTGGGTGGAAATCCATAATAAATAATAATTTTTTTCTGAGCACATTATACAAGACATTCTAGAATTAGGAAGTACAACATCCATAAATATTTGAAATAATAGTCTATCAAACACCATTTAGAGAGACTATCTATTTAACATATAGTTCTCCAAACTATTCTATTGTAAATGATTCCCTAATAGGTAGAAAATACACTATCTTTTTAGTCAATCCACAATGACCAAATTGAATTATTCATCCTATGATTATTTGGGAGACCCATTACAAAATCCATGGTCACATCATCCCACTTCCATTATGAGATGGGCAATGAATGATGAAAATCAACAAGATGTTGATGCTCGACCTTCACCTTCTAATAGGTGAAGCATCATGTCACCAATCCTCCTCTCTGTATTTTCATGCATATACCCCAAAATTATCATTGTATATCATAGTATATTTTGGTTACAATTGGATTCACTACCCATTTTGAGGAATGAAATTCCCATATGTGCTCCTCTCACAAGCACATATGTACTGGAAGTCAATTTTTAACATAGATGATTTCATCATTTTCAATCAACAATTCTAAAGATGTTTCCCCACCATCAAAACAATCACCCAAATATACCCACTTTGCATCATCATACTATTGATCCCCGATACATCTCAAATGTGTATACTCTTCTGAAACTAAAAAAAGAGTCATATTCTCACAACTCTCTAGACTAACCACAAGAATTTCATCCCACAATGTCATGATCTCTCACTCTCCACTCGACTTTGAAACCATATGAGTTCTAGATTTTTGTTCTCAAGGCATCATCCACACTATTTCTCTTCCAGGGAATATATTCTTGTTAAAAATAGATTTACTGAATATAAGAAACCAATACCCACTACTAAATATTCAAATTAAACTAAGAAAATATATACTTCAAGGACTATTAAACTATATAAATTGTAATCTATTTCCAAAAATATTGTGTCACCAACACATAGGGCCATAAACCACTACTACCTACTTGAGTTCATGCCCTAGGTAATTGCATTCATGATGCCTCAACATAAAATACCAATAAGGCACATCTTGATCTGACTTAATATTAAAAACTCCAAGTCAAATCCCAAAACCATCACAATACACTGTATAATCCTCACATTACTCAAGTAGGATAAAAATTGGTGTAGATGTTAAGGGATAATTTCACTGATAAAAAGACCATTGACGTGACTCTTAAAATTGAAATATTACTCAATTTTCATCGAGATTAAACATGAATTTTTAAATGTGAAATATCTGGGACATATCTCTTTTAATATCCTACAAATACCTGGATGCCTCAAATATAATAAAAACTCTTCAGCTATTCCTATGAAAACACTACCTGGAACATTTAGGCATCCACACACACCTTCCTATGAAATGATGTTCTCCAAGAATTGTACTCGGTCAATCCAAAACTGACAGATAGATATATTAGTGTATAACAGATGCACTCTCAGTGTAACCATGAAGATTTACGATGATGGCCATGATAGTTACGAGAATTAGAGTACACAAAGATGTTTCCCATGAAGACCACCCAGAACTATCCCAGACATGGGTGTACAATCCTACTTATCAAATCCATAACACTACTGGTGCATTTTTAAACCCAAATTGAATTATAAATAACATATAATAGTCATTCATTCTTATGAAAGAAGTCTTTAGTATAACAGATGTTTGTACTCTCAATTGATGATACACTCATCTCAAATCAATTTTTGAGAACACATAAGCTCCCTCCAATTGATCAAATATATCATCGATATGGAGAAGAATATGCTATTTATTAATGTGAATTATTTATTCATCTGGTAATAAACATAGAATCATAAAATCCCATCATACTTAATTGTGAAGAAAACGGGTGATCCCTAACGTGACGTACTGGGATGGATAACTCTATTATCCTCCAACACCACCAAACTTGTATTAAACTCATTATACACACATAGTTCCATTATATACAGTGGATGTGACCATATATCAACCCCCTACACAACCTCAATAGAGAATTAGAAATATATTTTAGGTGTTAGCTCTATGAATTCTTCAGTAAGGACATCCTGAAATTATTCCACTACTAGTGGGTGGACATCATGACTAACACCCCATCAACCCACAATAGACTAACAACCTAGGTTGTGATCTCTCCAAGTTTATGATTAATTGGACATGATTTTCCTTCCAGGATAATCCTCCCTCTATAATTAATATATTTTCCACCATTATGTGATAAAAGGGCACTCTCTAATAGAAACAATCAACGTGGGTTCAGTTGGTGGAAAGTCATCCCCTCCCTATTATCATGTTGAATCTTTTCATATAAAAACCAAGATATCCTTAGAATGAAATATTCCATGTTCCCTAGTGATCATAGATCGCATTGAATGGTATCCACACTAGTGCAGAAAACGTTTTTTACGTCCGTTATTTTTAATTTTTTACGACGGTTTCTAGCCGACGTTAATACGTGCGACGTTATAAATATGGTTTTTGACGTCGGTTATTTAAAAACCGACGTCAAAAACATAAAATCGCGATGTTTATCACGTCAGTTATTTTAGAACCGACGTGATAAAGGGCCTAGAGAATGGTTTATCACGTCGGTTATTTTAGAACTGACGTGATAAAGGGCATAGAGAATGGTTTATCACGTCGGTTATTGAATAACCGACGTGATAACCGGCCTGGACAATGGTTTATCACGTCGGTTATTACACAACCGACATGATAAACAGGGGCGAGGGGGTTTATCACGTCAGTTCATATAGAACCGACGTGATAAACTGGGGTGAGGGCAGTTTATCACGTCGGTTCTATAAGAACCGATGTGATAAACCGGGATGAGCGTGTTTTATCACGTCGGTTCATATAAAACCGACGTGAAAAACTGGGGGAGGGGGGTTTATCACGTCGGTTATTATATAACCGCCGTGATAAACCAGAGGGAGGCGGTTTATCACGTCGGTTATTGAATAACCGACGTGATAAACCATTGTCCAAGCCGTTTAGCACGTCGGTTATTCAATAACCGACGTGATAAACCATTCTCCAGGCCCTTAATCACGTCGGTTATTAAATAACCGACGTGATAAACCATTCTCCAGGCCCTTTATCATGTCGGTTCTAAAATAACCGAAGTGATAAACCATTTTGCAGACCTTTTATCACATCAGTTATTAAATAACTAACGTGATAAACTATTTTCCAGGCATTTTATCACGTCGGTTATTAAATAACCGACGTGATAAACCCAATTTTTTTTTACAGAATGCAGTGATATTCCCTACACCAGAATCAACCAGAAAACAAATCATGAAATCGTACCACAATAATAGAAGAACATCAAAATTAAGCATGTACATAGATAACATATAAAACTTACCAACTAGACAACATCCACCCTCATTTATACCCCATGGACAGCCCTCCCCCACCCCGTTGGAGCCCTCACCCTCAAGTATACCCCCTGGACAGCCCTCCCCCACCCCATTGGAGCCCCCACCCTCATGTATAGCCCTCGGACAACCCTCCCCCACCCCATTGGAGCCCCCACCACACTCCTGGACTGCCCCCCGACCCCCGAACACCCCCAAACACCCCTCGACAACCCCCCACCCGCCTGAACAGCACCTCTTCACCCCCTCACCCCACTTGACAGCCCCCACCACACCCTTGGACAACCCCTCACCCCTAGACAGCACTTCCACACCCCTGGACTGGCTTCCCACACCCCTGGACATCCCTGCCACCCCTCGGGACTGTCCCCCCACCCCACCAGACATCCCTCCCAGACCGCTGGCCACCCCCAACCCCACTGAACACACCCCCACAACCTTGGAACCCCTCCCCCACAGACCCAAATCCATACCATAAGAACCATCAAAAGTAAACCAAATCAAGAAGTAGAGAAAACTTAAACATTCAGTTATATAACATTCAAAACTTACATTGTCAAATTCAAAAAAAAACTAAATCAAACCTAAACAACTACCAAATACACAATTAAAACGACAATATTCAAAATTACATTTTACATTACAAACAACTAAAATTCAATCAAACCTATTAAATAATTTGACCACTGCACTTGTAGGTGTTTGATGTCTTTAGCAGTATAGGGTTGAGGGTCATCAAAAAGCAACAACTGAAAAAGAAGATAGTTAACGTGTATAATGAATAAATCAAATTGAAATATTATGGCAAAGTTTAAGAGGAAATCGTACCAGGTCAAAATTCACAACTGTCCCAGTTGTTATTATTTCTTACATAAATATTAACATATAATATCTGCATTCGATGAGGCCTTGTTGTTCATGACAATTCTGTTTTGAATGAGTGTAAATTCAATGTATTATTTTTATGTAATAAATCAAAAAGTACAAATTGTAAATGGAAATTTACCTTCTCATTTACATATTTGATCTTTACATTTCTTTTTCTTTGTGTTTTTTCGAAAGTAGACCCATGTACTGTTAGAAAATAATACGAATGGGGTAAATTTAAAATTCATTATAATTATTAAAACTATTGAGAAATTGAAACTTACATTTCCAATATATTCTTAAAACATTCCCGCACATCACCATGAACAGAGCATATCCAATAAAGAGATTTCTCCCTTGGACAAAAAATCCCTAACATCCAATGATCACTGATAAAAGGAAATTTAATGTTAGTGTTTTTTTATGTTAAAAGATAATTAACTCTTTGAGAGAAATGTTTTTCATACCTCTCACAAAAAGGAATCATCCATCATTGTCTGATTATATTCTTTTCAAATCTTTCAGCAATATAAACCATTCTTTGTTCCTCAGTCAATGCACATGATTCAGGGGAAATCAATTGCGGGTCCATGAATCCCTATACTTCTGTCAGTTCATTCCTCTAACAAATTTTATAAAGATACCTAATACAAAACGTATATAAGTATACATTTTTAATAAATATAATGCAAGGAAAAGGTGTTAAGACTTACATTGAAAAAATTTGCACCACGTTGATGCCCAACTTATCTCCAGTAACAAGCTCCATGATATCAGATTTTGTAATCCCCACACTTATTTCACGTCCACAAACATGAGATTCCATTGGAAACTCATAAAAACCCAACAACAAATGTGAATATCTTGATAATCTATCAAGACCACTGGAATCTGTATCTGATGTCATAGCTTGTTCTCTTTGTTGTTGTCTATACAGTATTTCTTTACCTGTGAAGTATTCCTGTGAAAAAAAAATTGAGAAATATAGTAGTTTTCAAATGATAAAACAACTTTTATAAAAAAAATAAAATAAACGATATAACATTCATACCTCTATGGTAATGTGTTGAAGAAGTCTGGATGGCCAAACTAAAAAATGGTCGATACTCTGTCCAACTGTCGCCACCTCATCTATAGGTATTGGTACCCTAGCTGATCTATCTATAATATCATGTACAGTGACCCTCTGATTCTCTACCTCTAATTGTTGATGATGAACTGTATCTCTTATACAATATACCAACACGTATGCTACTATATGATGTTGAGAATCATCAACATACAAATCGTAATATGTAGGAAGCTGCGGCGGAGGTGTAGGATAAAAAATGGGGTCTGCAGGCTGAGGTGGGGGAGTGGGAGCTACTAGCGGAGGTGGAGGATAAATAATGGGGTCTGCAGTGGGAGGTGGAGGAGTGGGAGCTGCAGTCTGAAATTGTCTTTTCATTTCTCCAAACAGAGACTGCACCGACTCTCTAATCTTGTCTTCTATCATCGCATTTATATTTTGAACTTCATCCTCCAAGGATTCTATTTTTTTTATAAACCCCCTCAATGTTAGAAGTTGAAGTATGTGGAAACACCTTTCTTACCGATACACCTGCCGGATATCCTCTTACATGACCAGGATGTTCGGGCCTTTCTATTGCTGCAAATAAAATATCTTCCCTCCCAGTAGCTGTAAATGTCCCCTCTGAACTCTGCTCCTCAAGAGAGTCCTGTATTAATTAATTGAACATTTCTGTAATGATTGAAACTTATATGAAGAAAAAAGTTAACTTAAATAAATTAAATAGATATCTTACAATCCTCTCAGCTACAATTCTCGATTCTTCCGAAAGATATTGCCCTTTTTTCCCTACCGAGCTCTCTTCCATTTTTCATGTCTAGATGGAGGGGATGGAGGGGCCACCTCTCCAGAGCTTGAAGACTCATCTCTTAGTTGTTGAAATTTTTCCGCCATCATTTTTCCTTCCAATAATGTATACCCTCCCCGAGATAAACTATGAGGGTATACATTTTTAGATTACATCTCCTGATGAGCTTTCCATGTTTGCTGTAATTTAAGAATAAGAAATAATTAACAAAACATTAATAAAATCATTTATATAAGAATGTTTATAAAAGTTTACATTGCCCTTACCAAAAATGACTCTTTTTTCTACTTTCAAAAAATTGTCTCCATGTGTCTTCATCTATAAAAGGATATATACGACATGGATTGTCATGACTCCTATGACAATAAATGAAATCAGATGAGAGGGTTGATTTGAAATCCCTCCATCTCCTGGCATCCAACGATAAGCATTTCTTCCTGACTCCTCTAGTGTCAGGATTATCAAATGTCATGTGATAAAGAAGAGGTTAAACATATTATATATACTAGAAACATTAAAAGAATGGTCAAACAATGACA
This sequence comes from Viscum album, assembly GCA_963277665.1. NCBI lineage: Eukaryota > Viridiplantae > Streptophyta > Magnoliopsida > Santalales > Viscaceae > Viscum > Viscum album. The sequence goes on from OY728131.1 coordinate 1,129,949,820, forward strand.
AAAGATCTTACCAAAATCATCTCCCACAACTGAGAGATAATCTCTTTATCCACACCTCTCCAATCATCATACAGAATTCTTACTTTGGTCTTAGCCTGAGTTGCAACAAAACTCTTAAAATCTTTGGCATTCGGACCTCTAGGAATATCATCATCATCAAACTCAACTACTATCCTCTGATCCGGCATACGGGAAAGTGATAATTTTGGTAAATGTGTGCTCCCACGTTTACCAACCTTTGAAATCATTATCGTAATAGGAGCATGTGAATGTTCATCCCCAGAGTTACGACCAGCAATATGCTCCTCTCCAAAATCATGTGTTTGATCATCAGAATGATCTTTCATTATCCTTCAAATCAAAAAAACAAACGTCAGTTCACAAATATAAAAATTTAAATATTTTAATACTACTGAAATCAGAAAATAGAAAAGTGTACTAAGTTACATAATAGTAAACATTGGTAATATGTTAAGCATGTTAAACAATGGAAAAGATGGAAAAGATGGTCAAGAAGTTCAAGATGGTAAAAATGGAAAAAATGGTAAACCTGGTAAATATTGTAAACATGGTAAAGTAATTGTCATTGAAAAAATATATAAATTCAAATATTTTAATACTACTGTAATCAGAAAATTGAAAAGTGTACTAAGTTACATAATAGTAAACATTGGTAATATTGTAAGCATGTTAAACAATGGTAAAGATGGAAAAGATGGTCAATATGGTCAAGATGGTAAAAATGGTAAAAATGGTAAACCTGGTAAACATTGTAAACATGGTATTGTAATTGTCAGTGAACAAAAATAAGCATTTTAAAATTCATGTAATGGTTATAAACCTGATAATGTAAACTAAAAAAACTTAAAACAAACAAAAACATATACTTATTTTATTTTAAAACATGTTCTAATAAATAAAAAACTTAAAATATCTAAAATTTATTGAAAAAATAAATGTAAACAAGAAATAAACATATGTTACCTGTAATTTTAGGAATGTAAAGATGGATTGTTTTCCCAAATTAATTCGTCATGATCGTTCCTTATGGAACAAACTATGTCTTCAACATGATCGTCATTATGTTCTGTTAATATTTCCATGGAATTAGGGATCTCACATAAATCAGCATATTCATCAAGTTCATCCTCACCAACATATTGTTTTTTCCCTTGTAAAACTACATCCCACTACATATCTGATTGATCTACTACATAAAAAATTTGTTTTGCATGTGTTTCCATTATAAAAGAATCAGCTGTGTCTTCCAATCTATTCAGATTAACAAGTGTCATTCCAAATTCATCGGGTCTGACACTGTTGTTACCGTTAAACCATTTACAGTTAAAAACGGGAACTTTAATATTAATGTAATCAATCTCCCATATGTCTTCAATCACTCCATAATATGCATTTGATGCAGAAATTGTGTTTTTGTCCTTAGCACTCGAAAAATGCATTGCTTCTGCAAACACCAATACACCACTATTCTGAACTGCACTTCTGTTATCCTGAGCTTTTGTATGAAATGTATAACCATTAATTTCATAACCAGACCATGTTATCACATTTAAACATGGACCACCCACTATCCATTTTAATGTCTCTGATACATCTGATCTACCAAGCAAAGTCTTTTTAATCCATGACAAAAATGTTTTGTAATGCTCATTCAAAATCCACATTTCTTTCTTCTTTGGATGACATTGTTTCAACTCAATAATACGCAATGTGATATACAGTTGAGCATCAGCTATGTTATTCAATATGTATGATTCTAACTTCTTCATCTGTTCAGCTGACAATGATTTGACTTTCAAGCCGCGAATCCCCTTTACCTCATTATTAACTCGTTCATGACGAGATGGAGGCAAACCTATGTGTTGCGCCGCAGCCAAGTAGCACGTACAAAACTCTGCTACCTCCTCAGAAATAAACTTTTCAATAATGGAGGCTTCAGCTCGATATAGATTTTTAACATACCCCTTTAATATTTTCATATACCATTCAAAAGGATACATCCAACGAAGATATACATGTCCACAAAGCTTTATTTCTCAAACCAGATGAATCATTAAATGCACCATTATATCAAAACAAGTTGGAGGAAAATACATTTCCAATTTATAAAGTATAAAAATTGCATACTTTTCCAAAATGTTCAAAGCATTCACATCAATCACCTTGTTACAAGTTGAATTGAAAAAATAACACAATTTCATTATAGTATTTCTGACATGAATGGGCAATATTCCACGCAATGCAACTGGTAGAATTTGTTGCATCATGACGTGACAATCATGTGATTTCATACCTATCAACTTCAAGTCCTTCAATGAGACAAAATATTTTACATTAGAAGAATAACCTTAAGGCACATTGGTATCGTGAAGACACTGACAGAAGTTAATTTTCACCCTCTTTGATAATGTATGAAAAGTCGGGGGAAGAAATCTTCGTCTTCCTTTAAGAGTGGGAGCTAACTCCAAACGTATTCCCATTGATAGTAAGTCTAATCTTGCATTCAACCGATATTTAGTCTTTCCTTTAATATCTAAAAATGTTCCAATAAAAGAATCACAAATATTCTTCTCCACGTGCATGACATCAATATTATGTTTAACTTCATGATACCTCCAATATGGTAGCTCAAAAAAATTGACCTTTTCTTCCAAATATGTCTATCATTACCAGATTTCTGTGTCTTTCCCAATGTCACATCAAGGTTTTTCACCCTCTCAAAATACAGATCAGGGGATAAAGGTTTTGGAGTAGTATCAAATTCTGGTGAGCCATTGAATGCCTTTTTTAGTCTTCTATAAGGGTGTTCCATAGGCAAAAACATTCGATGACCCATGTACACTGTTTTCCTCCCATGATGCAATTGACAATAGGACGTCTGTTGTTCGCAAATTGGACATGCTTTATGCCCTTTAACACTGTATCCAGACAAATTTCCATACGCTGGGATGTCATTTATAGTGAACAGAAGTACTACATACAGTTGAAAATATTCCATTTTATAAGAATCATACACCCTAATACCATCAGCCCATAACAGTTTCAAATCATTAATCAACGGTGACAAGTAAACATCAATATCATTACCGGTTTGGTTTGGACCAGAGATCATTGTACTCAACATAGCATATTTGCGCTTCATACAAACTTCATGAGAGAGGTTGTAAATTACCAATAAAACAGGCCATGAACTATGTGTGCTACTGAGTGTTCGGTATGGATTAATTCAATCTGTGCACAACCCTAGTCTGAGATTTCTAATTTCATTTCCAAATGTAGAATACTACGCATCAATTTTCTTCCATTGTGGACAATCAGCTGGATGATGTATTTTACCATCACATACCCGCTCTTCAGTATGACATCTTAACCTTTTTTCATCATGTGAATTAGAAAATAAACGTTTGAAACGATTAATTATAGGAAGATACCAAAATACCTTTGAAGGGAGCTTTGTAATCTCTACATCACCCTGTGATTTTTCTTTCACCTTATACCGTGATGTCCCACATTTTGGACACTCTGACAGAAATTTATATTCCTTCCTATATATAATGCAGTCATTCGGACAGGCATGTATTTTCTTGTATCCCAATCCAATCAGTCATAATATTTTCGTAGCTTTGTAATGTGAATCTGGAAGATCGTTATCTTTTGGAAGAATGTCTTTCATCAATTGTAGCAGCTCTATAAAACTTCTGTCACTCCATCCATGCTTCTCCTTCAAGTTAATCAGTCTTAACACCGCCGACAAAACCGTAAAATCTGTACAATCGGGATATAATGGTTTTTCAGCATCACCATATAGACGGGTAACTGTCGGTTCTATCTCAATTTGTTCTGCTACAATATCGCGAATCATTTCTTCAATTCCATCGGAGTTACCATCTTGCGAATCATCATCATCAGTGACATTCCGTCCAGTTTCACCATGCCAAATCCAAGGGCTGTAACTCGGATTAAAACCATGAAATATCAGATGATCTTTTATCTCTCTACCTTTCAACTTCTTCATATTCAAACATTTTAGGCATGGACAGAAAAAAATGTCACTACTTGGAACATTTCATTTTGTAAATTCCAAAAAGGCATCAACACCTTCCTCAAATTCATTTCTCATTCGATGTGCTGTAATCCAACTTCGACTCATTATTACCAATAACAAATATCAACAAAAAAATATATATTTTTAAGATAATACAAATAATTTTTTATATTAAAAAAATCATAATTTGAATGTAAAACAATTTAAAATATAAAACAAATCTATAGGTATTTAAAAAAATATGCTTGAATATTATTTTTAAAATAAAATATAGTTAGATATAACAGTTTTAAATTTCATTGAATCAAAGAAAACCATGACGCCTACATAGATTAATATTGATTACGGTTTTGATGTTTTAATATATTAGATAAACAACGTATTTTAAATGGCATGAAGACCCTGATATTGGTCTACATCACCCTTCGGTGTGACTGGCAAAAAGAGGTCTACCAGCATGTTATTATTTTATCATCAATTCACTCATTCTTGTTTCTGATGATCGTTAATTGCATTGGCAGGCTGAGAGGGCCGCCCAGCGCGTCTAACACTGGTCTGCTCAGAATAACAATAGTCCCACTGATTCAGTTTAATCCTTTATTTCTATTTTTTAATCCCATGTAACAAATCTTGTGGGGATTTGATTTTGTACTTGGCCTTCAGCTTTAACGGTTATCAATCAAAATAAAACTCGACTAAAAACTCTATTTATTTTAGGTTTTTAAAATCCAAAAACGAAAACAAAACAACCATGGACAAAAACTGAATTCCAATTACAGGAAACAAGTTCAGAAATTCTAAACACCATGAATTAACAAATATCAACAACAATAGTGAACAGCCTGGCAATTACAAGACTAAATATGTATATGTATATGATTAACAATAATAATGTGTTTTATATTCTCAAGTGAATGTTCTAAATGATATTGTAATTCATATGGTTTAATATCTTTGGTAACATGTTTTCGATTCCAATGAGACATAGGTGTGAGAGCCATTGATAATGGTGTAGTGTCCTAATCTCAATCTAGGTCCAACATCCTCAACATATTCTTCTAGGGGTAGAATTTAGTATGGTTAGGGTTATTTTAACACCTCTATATTTATTATAGGCTATTAAATCAAATTATTTTGATTAACATTTTTTTATTCATCCTTGTATTATTATTTTTTGACTTTTTAGGATATTATAGTTTTATATTCTTATTCATGGTTGGAACATGGTTAGTGAATACCATGAGGTTCTACCTAGGAAACATTTTTTATTTGTTTACAAATATAATGGGGGAAATATATTTTGTATAAACCATACTTATTTATCATGAAATCACACAGCATGATGCATATGCATTTTTTAGGGATGGTTCTAGGTTTTCCATACTGTGTGGTTAAACCATGGTACTCCTCCAATATCATATAATGGGGATCACATTTATTATTTTAATTTATAAAAAACGATCCAAAATATGATATAAAAAGTAATTATTATTTATTTTCCTTTAAATTAACGATGCACATCTTTTTTATCTCATTATTCATCTAGTTTAATGTTCCCTCAACATAGTCTGTTATATCAACAAAATAGTCTGTTATATCAACAAAAAATTCCACGAGATTCAAATAACCATTTGCAATAACAAAATAAAAATAACCATTTGCAATACAAATAACCATTTGCAATAACAAAATACAAATAACCATTTGCAAATAACCATTTGCAATAACAAAAAATTCCACGAGATTCAAAAACGAATGAAATGCACATCAAGAATCGAAAAAAAAAACGAATGAAATAAATTTGTGGAAGGCTTACTTGAATGTTGAGAGTTGTGATGATAGATCCGAGAGGAGTGAAGAAGATAAACAATAAATCCAAATTGAGTTTAGCGCAGGTCGATAGACGAGCTGATTAGGGTTTACCGCACGGGAGAGACGAGCCGGCGGACTGTCAATCGAAAAATCGTAAATGACAGTCCACGGGCATTAATTTTTTTAAAAGTTTTATAATGTCGGTTATTATATAACCGACATTATAAACTATTTTTTAAATTTATAACATCGGTTATTTTAAAACCGACGTATAAAATCTCCCGCTCTTTGGTTTTTTACGTCGGTTATTTTATAACCGACGTAAAAAACGAGATATCTATGCGTTTTTTACGTCGGTTATATTATAAACGACGTAACCCCCCCCCCCCGTGCTTTGGTTTTTTATGTCAGTTATTTTATAACCGACGTACAAAACACGTAGATATCTCGTTTTTAACGTCGGTTATAAGATAACCGACGTAAAAAACCAATGCTGGGGGGGTTTTTTACGTCAGTTATTTGGAAACCGACGTAAAAAAAACTGATATCTATGCGTTTTTTACGTCGGTTATTTTATAACCGATGCAAAAAACCCCACACTTTTCTTTTTTATGTTGGTTATTTGATAACCGACGTAAAAAACGCGTCGATATCGTGTTTTTTACGTCGGTTTCCAAATAACGGACGTAAAAAAACCCCTGCGCATTGGTTTTTTACGTCGGTTATAAGATAAACGACGTAAAAACCCAACAGGCGTGATTTGTAATGTCGGTTATTAAAATAACCAACGTTAAAAATCTACTCGCCGCATTTTTACGTCGGTTTTATATAACTGACGTAAAAAATGGTGACGTAAAAAACGATTTCTGCACTAGTGCTATAAACTACACTTGGAATGGATTTTCTATAATCATTACCTCATTCAGAAAATCCACCATTATCCTCAATCCATCAAATGGTTTTATAGATTTAAAGGAATTAGATGAACTAGTATTAAATAAGGAAACAACTGAAATAGTAGATACTAAAATTGCACCACTATCTATCGATGGTCCAACATAGATATCGTCATGTGTAGGCTATACCACATGGAACTGATCATCCCCTCTTCATTGTGATGTTGTCTAAATCCCCTCAATAGAACCAATATACTGATGAAGGTTCTCCTTACCAAAAGAATGACATAAAGTACCTCTATATTATTGGCTAGTAGAACTCCAACATCCCACCCAATATAGTGTATAATATCCTCTTCACTTAATCTACCTCTGCCTAGATTTTTCTTCACTAATAGTTTGTCACTTATGAAACATCATTTCATTTGATGTCACATCATTTAGTATGATCGAAACTATACTCATTGTCACGAATAGTGTCGAAAATCTTGTCCTACCCAGACACATTGATGACAGATCACCATATTAAGGTTTTGTTAAACATTCTCTCCCATATGTATACTCAGTAACCCACTACATTGGATAATGTAACCATAATGTCAGTTCCTGCTGTATAAGTTTCACCTCTTGATCATCCAATAAAAATGACCAATCAAGACCTGATCCCTTAAACTATGAGATCATGATCCAACAATTCTGTTTTCTAATTCGGCTAGAATATATTAAACTAGGATATAATATCATACTATAGTCTATCCTAAAAATGATTCATCATAGCTTCCTCATATCCTGTATATGTTGGTGTAAATCATTACAGATCTATGTAGCATCCAACATAGTCCATCCCTGAAGTTCACTTTTGTGTTAGATGAATGAAATCAATAAATATCGTTGGTCTCAACATATTTGGATAAAAGACTTACATGAACCTCTATAAGAAGTCCTTCCATAAGATATCGTCAGTCAATCCATTTCGCTCATGGATGTCTTACAAGCGCTTCACTGGTTCGCATAGCATAAAAGTATTCATAATGACTCTCCTCCCATCTATAGTCTTCAAATGTTCATGTATTGTCTCTATGTACTAAACCCAGAGTTCAACTCCCATAGATCCAACCTATCTCATAAATTTAGGAGGGTGATGCTACTAAAACTCCCTTATTAACATAGGAAAACCCTTTACAACTCTCCATGTGCCTCTCTATATGAATTTTATAAAGTGAATATGTTATATTGAAACATCAACCCTTCATTTTCAACTTCCACGATCAGTGCCTCATGCTCCCATACTGAAAAAACATTCCTAGGCTTGCCCCTTGGTCTCCACCTTAACTAGAGTTTTGGATGCATACTCTAAAAAATTACAAACACATGTCTCGTGTATCATATCACAACCTTATAAAATTTTTGTATGAGGAAATAATCACCATAGTTCACAACCTATCTTTTCCCTAAATAATTACACATGTTCAATCTAAGGATCTATCATAAACCATTACTATTATACTCTTAGGTTTTTGTTAACATAGGTAAACACATAATCATAATAACAGTTATAATGTTGACACCCAATTATTCTAATATTAATTCCTTTTTTACCACCATTTATATTCATGTTAGAAAGCATTTATCATTTTAATCTCAAAAAACATGGAAAATAGTATATGTTTAACAACATACAAATAATATTGTTTTCAGTGTGTTCCAAAAATTGTTAATTTCACAATAACATTGAGTGATGAGAATGATGCATGGATAGTCAAATCAAATTACATTATAGTCCATGAATAAATACATAGAAATTCTATAAAAATAATCACGTCACACCACAAGTTTTTCACTGATTGTTTAATTACATTAAAATGAAAGATTAAAAATAATTACAAAAATCCCTCCCTATGTACTTGTGGTTTACCCCTTACATGGGTTTGAAAATCCCATCCACGACCTCATTACCAAGCCCCAACACTTCCTATTATACTTTTATAATTTATTAAAACATAATAAAAAAAGAATAATATAGAATAATGGAGCTCTGATACAACTTTATAACGCCCCAACCCAGGTGATGAGAGACGGTGCCCTGAGATGTTTCTAAACATGACCTCAAGCATGAATCACCTTATTCTAGAGGCTTTCAAATAACACTAAGAGTCAGTAAAGTCAGTCATTGTGAGAGAATATCCAAATTTATCACAGTGGAAATAAATAAACAAATGTGGAAGAATATATACCAAGAACAATACTCAGTTTAGATGATAACCATATAGGAAATACAATACTCAACTAAATGGGAAAACATATTAATCCAATATCGGTGTCATGTGTCTATATAAAAACTAAAACTATTGAAACTATGTCTCATCAATTTGGTTCCAAAATATGTCTAGTCCCCTCCTCCATGTTCCATCCCAAATCAGAAATCTATAAAAGGGACTTTTCCTTTATCTATTCATTCAACAATACGATCTATTTGGGTACTGATCAGGGATCCTGAGTACGGTGTGAGTATAACTCAGTATTCCACAACCTATGGTGCCCAAAACCAATCTAGAAATAATATAGTGTATTTATTTCTATAAATAATAAATACAATGCATAAATACACATTTATTATATTATCATTTATTCATATTTAACTACATTAACTCCATGTTTCCAAATGAGACTCGTACCCCAACACTGGCTGCATCTCATGCTAGAGCCTGAAGTGTTCCCTGTGTAATATCATATCTTAAAACCATATTCATTCCATTTCCCAAAGTATAAAATTGTTCTATTATACCGCAGTACCTGATCCAACCCATGATGGAGTTCTAAATATTCTTATGTGATTACATAACTTGTTGTGCCATTATTTAGATTATTTAATTTCACATTTAAAAGGAACATGACCAATGTTACTAACATCACAAATGTATCTAAAATGACCATGTTCCCATACTTTCCCCTTAATAAAATGAATGTATTCCCATTCTTTTACTAATAAGTATAATAATTATGTTACCTTTTATACTTCTCATCAGAATTACCATGTTCTGATTCTCTTAATCATATGTGTGTTGACCATGTTACCATTTGTACTTCGAAATTTTGAATGACCTTGTTCCCATTCATTCATACATAGTTAATTTGTAATTAATTATCCACGTCAATTTCATTACTAATTTAATAATTAATTGTATTTGAAAAATCCATTAGTTAACTCAAATATTATCTAAACATTTCAATAATCATTACTTAATTAAATATTCTAATTAATCAATATCACAGTTCATTTACAACGAAATATAATTTTCGAATTATATATCCCATTAAAAATCCAAAAAAATCATAATTCATCCCACAATTAATTATATAGATCATGACATCGACGCACGTAATTAATTTTAACAAGTTAACCAATTTTATATCTCATAATAAATCTTGTGATTAATTATCTTGATAAAAAATCTATAAATATCATAATCAATTTTCCATATTAATTATTGAATTGGGATTCCCTTATTATCGTGACTAATTCCACCTATAATCATTTAATTCAACAATTACATGATAAATCAATTGGTTTACACAATAAACCCAATTTATGAAAATTAATTGCTAATGGATGCAAGAAATTTTACAATTTTTCACAAACAAACACACAGACAGATATATATATATATATATCAAATCCAAAAATATGAGTATTATATTTTAGACCACCTACCTATATTTTTTGATAGATTTTTTCTCAATGGAAAACCCCAAAATCTGTGTAGCACAACGATGTAGATCTAATTTCTGGATCTAACTCCCTAAATCAAGATAATATATTTCATGATATTATCAAACTTGGTCATTATCTACGAATGAAAATATATATACAGAATTATAGGATTTGGTATAATGAATCATAGAATAAACTCGTCAAACAGATCATGGATAGAGTGGGTTTATGAATCATGATGAGATCCATATAAAGTGAGAAGAGTGGATCTTCAATTGGGGCATTGCATCTTGAAGAGTTGAGGTCAGACATTCTTGGAACCCCTTATGAATGCTCGGGGATCACCCAAAATAATTATGTATTGAGCCGAGGTCAGAATATTAATAATTTTAGGGGATCATGTGATTTGAAAATTTATTTCTTGTTGAAGAGAATCCATGTGCATGGCTTCTGATGAAGGGGAAAACAGTTAGACAAAACTATGTACCAACCATGATAACCTCAGAATCCATGGTTTCATGCTTTCTTGGGTATGGGAGTATATTTTTTCAAACCATTCACATGTCGTATTAACCACATACCCTAGTTTCACATTGTTAACTGGGATAGATGCATGGTTTACCCTAACTATGCATTAACCTTGTAATACACATTTTTCTCAAAATTTACCAAAATCCCAACACAAAAATACCTCAAGTAATTACTCCAATCAATTGTACTTATATAATCATGAAAGATACCTTCATTCAAGATCGATATAACTCTAGAAATGTTATAGATCCTAAAAAATATAAATTCAATATTTCCATTTTTCTGATAATCAATCATCTTTTGACTACATCATTCAATTCATTCCAACATCCATTATACAAACTAGAGAAATACATAACCATTTTCAATACTAGGTCAATTATAATTGAAGGTAAAATTTGCACATTGTGAAACACCACAAATAGATCGATATCATTTAATTCATTCCAATAATATGATCACTCCCTATATAATATATAAATAAGGGTGATATTGACCTTAGTTGAATTAATATTATTTATATCATGTTATATTCTAATGACCCAGACCCAAATAAGCCATCAGGAACTGAGAAACGATATTACTAACTTTGGGGTTATATCTTAATCTCTAAATGATGTTATATAGAATTATGTTTCATGGTTTATCATGAGGATATGACTCACTAGAAATAAATTTTTAAATAATTCTGGACCAAATAATTATAAAAATTCATGAATGATTCATTGCTATAAATTTTATAAACAAAAATATATATATAAAATACATTAATAAAGGAACCATAAGTACACTAGTGACACCTGATATAGAAAGAACAAAGTGAACGTACTGAAATGTTTTATAATGTATAAAAATCATGATATTTGAAAATTAGATAAATATAATATACACATTATCATTAATATGAATTCTAATATATATTTTATGAATTTTTACTATTATATATTGGGATATGTCAAAATATATGTCATATCGTCACTAACCTCTCATATTATGGTGTTTCACGGAGTCTGTTGGTAGTCCTATAAAATCATCACAAATCAGACAATTTTTATCGATTAGGTATCATTGTACTTCTTTGTAAATTAAATGAAAAATTTGAAATATAACTTCAAACCATTTACTAATATAGATTGTGAGAATTAATACATAGTAAGATAATAATGACATTATCTCGACTAGAGAACATAAGAAATCGGAGTATGACATTTCATGTTTATACATTTACATACATACATACATACAAATATACATACATACATACATACATACATATATAAAAATATATAAAAATATATATACATACATAAATACATACATCTATACATACATGCATACATACTTACTCATAGTTATACATAAATTCATTCATATATACAAACATACATAGATACATACATAAACATATATATATATATATTTTTAATATAAATTTATTGAACCATGGAAAATGATGTAAACATCATTAAGAAAAAATTTATCTATAAAAAATATTTCCTAGTACATGGAGTCTTAAAATTTTCCTAAAAATGCTTTAATATTTTCCCTGATTCCTTCGGGGACTCTTGTTAAAAATCCTAATACATTTCTCATTCATTGAGTTAGAGAGAAAATGTTAGCATATAATACACATTCAATTGAAAATAGGAAGGATTCTACTCAGCTATGTGAACATTACAATCATTTACTTTTATAATGGGGTTAATATTTTCTAATATGAAAAGGTCATTCATTATGATAACTAATGAAAAGTGAATGTGTATATATTTTCTAGACATAGTGAGAAAATAATATTCCATTTATAAATAATATATTGTTTTAAGCAGTCTACATTATTATATAAAACAAGTTATATCCTCAATATTATTAATTAAAAATCCACTTGTACATAATGTAAACATAATATCACTATGATACACCTCCACGAAACATGATAACCAAATATAAATACTCCATAAATTCACTAATGAACTAAAACATTGAAAAAATGAATCTTGATAACATTAATTAAAATTATTCCCAATAATTGAAATATAAAATAAATTTAAAAAGGTTGGAAAAAATTGAAATATCAATAAAACGAACCATAATTCCAACATATTAACATCAATCATAACGTACTGTTTTCTATATCATACTAAAAACTATTTTTGATAAAATATAAGATCAATGGTAAACAATAATCAAGTGTATTTTTTCTATAATAAATTATTTAAAAAATAATTTTTGTTCAATAAATTTTTTTAATCAATAATGAAACAATATCTTATCATTTAATATACATAAATTATTTTACATTTATTTTCTTTGATATAATTACTAAAAAAAATTATGACCAGATTTATTAATATTTAAATATATATATATATTTTAATCCCAATTTCATAATTATGAGTCTATTAAAAATATTATCTAATATTTACAAAAATAGTATCTATAATTATTCAATGAGTTATTAGAAAAACATATTTAAAGAAAATATCAAAATTGTCAATAAAAATTATTTTAGAAGTAATTTCTATAAAATATATATATAAAATAAATATGTTAATACAAATTATATACATTTGATTAATCAATTACAAATAAAATTATTTTGGATTTATTAAAATTTTAATGAAATTTTAAAATCAAACAATTTATTCACCGCAAATCTATAATTTCCACTTGATTAAAATATATATATATATATAATTAAAAATTTAGTTATTAAATAATATTATTATTTTCATTATATTATAACAAATTATTTTTTATTTAAAATGATAATATTTACCTACGATAGATGAATATATGCTCAAGAGGGGACCTTCAGCTTCATATATACTTTATGTATATAAATTTTTAATTAGTCTCATGATTATAAAATGGACTCAATTTATTAGAATATATTTTTGAACATAATACAATTCCATATAAATACATTAATTATAAAGAAAAATATTTAATTAAATTAATTTATAATAAAAATATCATATATTATTACCTGAAGATATTCTGAATTACATCCATTTTTTAATTTACAATCCATTTGGTACATAATAACAATTAAAAAAATTAAACAATCATTTTGAAACATGTTATAAATGAGAGAGAACTATATCAGAAATCATGTTTATTGAATAGAGAATTTTAAAATAATAAAACATTCAAAGTGGATTATACATAAAATAATGATTACAAATATTATTCAAATAAGTTATTCATAATCATTCCTAACTTTAAGAAAATAACATTTATATAAAAACATGTTATGATGAATAAATTATATCATACAAATAAATAAATAATCTTGATAAAATTTTATTATTCAAATTAAAAATCTACATTAATGATAATGACCATAATAAAAAATGGAATTATACAAGGAAATACAACAATATTTTATGAATAAAATAATAAATATAAATCATTGCATTCCTTCACGTATAATCTTATAAGAGTTTATTGAAACAATTTAAATAAATATTATAAAAAATTCCCTAATTGATAAATCCAAATCATGATTACTATTTATTACAAATTTAGTAATAAAAGTATAATCCATGTATTAAAAATATCCTCAAAATTCATATTTATGGTTGATACAAACTACTATAATCAATGATTAATTTTTTATAATCTAATTGAAAATATCCAACTCATAATAATGAATGAAAAATCATCCACACCATAATAATTCTAAATAAATTACTATAAAAAAATATTTTTTTTACAAACTAATTAAAAACTATGTGAAAACCATAAAGAACTCCCACATATATAATGGCATAATTACACATATAATTTCTACTTAACAGCTTTGAATACCATCAATAAATCATATACCACCTAGAATGTCTCATACATCATTCTAAAAATATCAAAACAAACACTAATAGATAACAATAAACACTTTTTAGTTTCACCTTCTCAAGAGAAGAACAAAAACTATGCTATTATTAAATTTTCCCATTCCTTGGGGAAATTATTTTCTAATTCCAAAGTAATAATGTTATAAAATAAAAGTAAAACAATTAATTTTTTATAGGAGTTATTTAGAATTTTAAATGAATATAATAAATGAAAAATATCATTGTTATCTTTGAATCAATGGATTGGTATGGTAGGATTATAATGTTGAGTGATATATATCTTTCGGTACTATGATATATTACGAAGCACGAGGGTCGAGGAAGCCCTTAATTGGATTTTAAAAAATAAATTTTAAAAAAATCATACCCCCTACACTCTAAAATCCATAAAACAATATTCTTTATTGTGGATTCCAGCTGGATACATGGTTGGAAGCTGCCTTGTACATGGTGGAAATATGATACCTTTAATTAAAAAACTATCTCTAAGACCCAAATAAATAAGAATGTTAGCCATCCCTACTTACCTCACCATATCCATATACATATTCTATTATTCGTAGAATATTAATAATTATATCTTTAGTAATTATATATAAAATATTCAAATCATTATTTTTTCATCACATATTTCATATAATTAAAAAAAAAATTAGTAATTCCAGAATGACAGTTCTCTTTATATGCAAAATGAGATCATATGTAAAATATGAAAAAATTTACTTCATAATTTCTGTATGTAATAATTACAAATTTAATGTATGATTCCTTATTAAGAAAACAAATTTATAATTTCATATATGAACTCTAAATTTAATTATTAATAAGATACATTATTTCTAACAGCGAGTGATCGTGAAATGTTTATTAATCTAATAAATTAGGAGATAATGAAATGTGATCTAGGGGCATGTCTACATCATAACAACAAAAGTAATATATATATATATATTTATGAATGGATATTAAATAATTTAGAGTAATTTTATTTATACACATCATATCCATGGTCACAGTTTTTATGATAATGTTTCATCATTTAAATATGTATCCATTTTATAATAACACGCAACGATTTTATTACGAAAATTTCCTTCAAATAATCAGGTTGATGATAGCATATTTCCAATGAAAAGGCAAACAAAAATGAGATGCAACATATTAACATGATACTTTAATGAAAATTATAATATTAATAAAATATCTATTAATTTAAATGATATTAAATAATTTAATAGTAATAAGAGAATCAGATATGTATATTTATTATATTTTAAAATTTTAGAAGAATTTTTAATTTCTAAATAACTATTTAAATTATAAAATAAATAAATCAACAACATTCAATTAATTATTATATTAAATTTTAATATTTCAATTTTTAAGAAGACTTATTGACATTATTTAAAATACAAATTTTTCAAATATATCTTTGGAAAACATAATGTTACCAAATTTCACTTATAACTAATGTAATTTTTTAATTTCATATTGATTTTTTAATTTAAATTTAATTTTATAAAATATGGAATTATATTTTTATAAAATTAAAGTATATTTGTGAAATACTAAACTAATATTATATTATGATTGTATTGAAAACATTAATAATATTACTGAAATTTATTGCGAATGGAAAATATAGAATTATTACTAATACTATATGTTTTATAAAATTATCATAAGTAATAATTATAAATGTAATTAGAATAAATATATGTATTTGTATTAAAATGAAGAATTGAAATATACCATGTTCAATTTATATAACTCATATTTAATGTTTTATAATTGTACGTATTATTCAACACAGAATAATATTTTTTAATTCTTATATTTAAAAAAATAACATAGAGAAAATAAATATATATAAATTATTTCATTTTTTGGATAATAAAATTTTATATGATATAATAATTTCATAATCATTTTTACCAATAAATGAATAATTACTAATATTAAATTTATTGACCTTAATAATGGTTAATGTATTATTTTCAAAGAACATTACTGTTACTATTGGTTAATTTTTATGTATTAAAATTAATAAAATAGTTTATATAATTAATTTTTTAATTTTTATATTTTTAAATAAATAGATCATAACTAATGATATTATTAATTAACGTGATATGTGATTATGAATAAATAATGTTGAAAAAAAAAATTCTAAAAACATTTCTCTATGTAATAATTGTTTTATATTCAATGATAAATTTATATATTATATTTATACAATTATATAAATGTGATGTTAAATTTATTTTCATAAAATTAACATTTTTAGCAATGGTTAAATAATATTATTTATAAAATATGATATAAATTATTAAAAAAATGTTAATAATGTTAAAATAAAAATTATAAACTATAAATAACTAGTGGTAAAAGGCATTATTATTTTATTAAACACATTATAAATTGATTTATAGACTTTTTATCGAATATATATCAGCTAACACATCATTATTAATTAATTCTTGAGCCATTTACTATTGAATAGTTCCATGGAACAGTGAAAATTAAATTTTTATTTATAATATTTTCACATAAATCACCTAAGAATGGATATCAGTACTACCAAATGTACCAAAAATTTCTAATTTTTTATAATGAACAAAACTCTACCTGGTTCTATTATAAACATTATCCACATGTTTTATAAGAATATTTTTTTCCAAAAAACAAGCTATGGATCATTAAAATAACACGTAATGGAAATCATAGAAATATTTATGTAATGTTCTCAACAAAATTGTATGGATGATTTTATCTTCTAAAAACTGAAAATTATTATAAATAGTATGATAACATCAACATTAATAAAATGGTGAAATATAATTACGTAGAACTAAAATATATGTTCTTCCCACCTCCCAACTATACAAAAGTCATAAATATCCCATGGGCTATGTTTGAACAACAACTTACATAAAAAACATGGTCCATTTTTCATAAGGGAATAAAAAATATGGATTATAGTGTCTATTTAATGAATACAATTTTTATTTAAAACATTTTTACTATTCTATAGATATTTAACAATTACTACCCATTTGGCATTCTATAAAAATTAATGTTTCATAAGATGTATTTTATTTTTCAATATAAGGTAATCTTATTTAATCTACTATCTTATAACCTAATTCACCACCTCATAAACATATAAATAATATCATTATGATCTTATATTAATGATTTTATTTAAATGGAATCACATTAATAACTATAGTCAGCTACATATTACAGTTACCTCTTATTGTGAACATTTAAACTACGTAATGTAAACATATATAAACATATATTTTTGATGATTAGAAAACAAGAAACCTATTGTTAATATAAATTAATGAGAAAAAAATTTTGGTGGTACTAGAAATGTAATTAAAATATATAACATATAATCGTTACATCATATTTTTTGTTATTTTAAATCAACAAAACAAGGTCACACCCAACATCATCATTTCATAACAAAATCAAAACACATATGAAATTAAATAGATAAATTATAAATCATTATAGGAAATATATTAAAGTATGTATATTTAAATTATTATTTTCTACATTGAATTTTTAAAAGACTCAACACCACGACTGAAACAAAAATAATAGGGAATTGAACGAAACCTATAAAAATTCATTATTAAAAAATGTAATAAAATTAATAAATTTTAATAAATAATTACTAATTATCATTACAAAATATTTAATTTTAAAAAAAATTATTAATTTTTTTAATAGACTATTGTTTTTAAGGGTGGTATTAGAAAATTCGAGAAAAAAAACATTTAACGTATGTTGGTTTTCCACTCTATTATTATTCTCTGTGATATGAGGTATATTCACTACTTTATTCTTTATGATGGGGTATATATTTTGTCCATCAAAATATTAATCATATTTTTTTCCAATATAATATATTTAATGTTTCACCTAATGTTATACAATTCATGGGTAATCAATTTCATGGATAATGGAAATGTGAGTGTGTTTTGTCTAAATTTGCATTCTATTGTGTCAGTTTCAATTAATTTCACATAAATTCAAATAATATTTACCTATACTACATATTGGATAATAATAATTTATTTAGGATAATTAATTATCAATTTATTTCTATATCTCTTATGTTGTTATTAATGAATTTTATATTATGTTGTAAGGGGTTTCTCAAATTCAATTCTTGAGCCACAATTTTTCAACATCAAATGTAGTTTCACAAGAATGATTTCATCAATTTTATTGTGAAATATAATGTACATTCCTCCATCATTTTATGTTAATTAAAATTATTTATTTCATTCTTTGTAAATGTTGATGATGGTAAGAATAATTTTCATCCTTTATTTGTAAGTACATTTCCAACCATGTATATATTTTATCTTCCAACCAATGTTTTCTTTTATATTTGGAAGGAATATTATGTGTTATCTCATGATACATTCATTTTGACCTTATCTAATTTTAATACGGAAAATTTTGAATATTTATATTCCTTGTTTTTCTTGAAAACATTCTTAAGCCATTAAAAATGTATTCTATCATTTCATAATTACATGTTTTGGCCATCACTATATATTCAATTTTATCCACCATTATGTATCCTAAAGACTCTATTGTTGAATATTATTTTAAAAGAAAATTTTTACAAAACATTTTAACATCACAATCATTAATTCCTTATTCCTTATTTAGTGCTTCTTTATGTATATTTATTTTAAAATATATTGTTTGAAAATGACGTTATTTTAAAATTTATAAAATGATATCATTCTAAGAGTGGTGCATAAATTCTAATTTTTTATAAAATAATATGGAATTATAAAATAAAGTTTATTCTTTCCATCCATTTTAAACATTATGTTTAAAATCAATTACTATAATATATTTATTTTTTAAGAAACACTTAATAAATAAATTTAAAAAATATTAATTTTTGATTATTTTATTTTAGCATCAAACCAAATAAATATTGAATTTTGATTATAAGAAATAAAATTAAAATTACATGATACAAAATTTTCATTCCAATAGTATTCTATGAAAGGAAGAATTATTTCATTCCATCTGTTGAAATTGGTATAGAAGATTGAATATTGGGGTCCAATGTCAAACACAAATTCTTTAGTTACAATATTTTTTATAGAATATAATAATGTTTAGAATATAACCAATGTTGTTTATCTATGATCACAACATATAACATGAAATTCAAATGAATTATTTAGAATTATAGTATTAATATTGACAATAATATAGATTACATAGGTTCTCATGAAAGAGTTTTCAAAAAATATATATTATCTAGGATCATGATATTGAATGAAGACCTGATGTTGTCATCTATTATCCCAGTGGTATTGTTCTATAAACTAATGATAATTACCCTTTCATGTGATATATTCCATTAATAATGATACATGTATCATTTTTAACCTCTCATTATTCCACAACTTCCTTCAATAGTATTTTTTCAATTGATATTAATTATACTTCTATAATGATTCATGGAAAAGTGTAATTGTTTCTAGTAAATTAAAAATGAATTTTATACCCTAATCACATTATATCATATTAATAGAATATAAACCATTTTGATATAATGACATATTTTCCCTTACTAACATTTTAGGTCACCAATTTTTCTTTTTTAAATTCCACAACTAATAAAGAAGAGTATAACATTCAGTAAGTCTAGAAGGGAGTTTGATGAATCCTTATTAGTGAGGAACTGTCATGATTATCATTAAATTAGTATATTTTTATAGATATTTCTCATCATAGAAAATATTTTTTCTTGTATTTAGTCAAAAACAGAATTCAAGGTCCTATTGTATGGATATGTCGGTCGCCACACCAACACCAGACACCCCGAATCTGAATGTCAATCATATAGCACATAACATTGTTTCCCAGAATCAAAATATCAAACTCCTAGTCATGGAGGTGGAACCAACTGCCCATTTATTCCACATTGTAACGACTCTTCCCCTAGGGCCCATCTTGTGGCTATCCCAACCCCTCCATCCATCGGACATGGGTTGAAAGCTAGCACCTGAAATTCATTTCTCATAAATGAGTAGACATTTCCTCAAAACATGTACACACAAAGATAGATAACACTACGCAAAAGTAAAACACAATGGAATGAAAAATGTACAACCACAACTATAGACCACCATAGAGTGTAAAAGTATTTATTTAAGTAAAGAGCCCAGTATATAAGCCCAAATATAATGTAAATACAGTAGAAAACGAAAATAGCTCATGATATCATCATTCAATGATCCTAAATGAAGTGTAGGTATATCTCATCATTGTGTCTCTCAGAATCCACCGATAACCTTTGTATAGCGTCAAGTCCAGGCTTCTCGAGACTCATTCAAATTTTCATGTCATCTGCACAAGAAACAACAATGTGCATGGAAAACCTTTGTGTGGGAGAGTATAAAAATACCTAGAAGGGACCCTAAGACCCCCGATGGTCTCTCAAAATTCCACAAAGGAAAAACCTCAAAACATGATGTCAATCACAAAGAACAAGAAAAAGACAGCTTAAAGTGGGTAAATTCTATGGTAGTAATAGTAGAATCATCAGTACCATCATTGAACACCTTATATACTATATAAATCCTACACTATTTAGTATAGTGGGCTTTCCATGTCATATAGAGGTGTTTCCCACATTGTGAAATACATAGTTACTCCTCCCCATCGGGCACGATGGGTTTCTCGTGTCACACAGACCTACCCCCCACCATGGTCCCCAGAGGTACTCCTCCTATTATGTACCATGGATCTGCTAGGTCAGAGAAAGCCATTCCCCAATGTGGGCCTACAATATAACACAAAGGTGCTCCCTAATGGGTCATCGAGTCAGACATAGTCAAAAGTCACCAGTGTCCAGTTCTTATCCAGTTGTAGCGTACCACACATAGCAAGCTTGGGAGAACAGCTCCCCATGCCATCGATCACCTGTCAAATGGAATGAAGTCCCTTGAACAAGTATATTGATTATCTACCATTTAAAAAGAGTTCTATCGCAATAGACGTGGTGTTAACGAAGTGCCTAGTATGTATGTTATATGCTTTTTAGTGCTGAGGGCCCGGTTGAATTCTGGTACATTCCACCCCGGACAAACTCCAACATTCAACAAGTGTCTCATGAAGTATCTGGAAAGGACCACTTCATCATAAAGGATCTGATTCCATAGAAGGTTCATCAATTGGATATTTGGTTAAGCAGATATGGTGGTTTATGTGTAACTCGACAAAAAAGGGGTCTCGGTATGGTCCAATCTAGTCAAACCGGCCTGAACTGTCCTGTTGAGCCCAGCCTAAAGGGGGTTGTGTTCAGCTCAGGAAGGAGAACCCTAGTTCAGCATGCTTGGTTATAGGCTCGGCCTACTGACCATGGGTTTGTCCCCACCCACTAGGCTAGGTGTGAACCCTAGGTCATGGAACTCTTCGGCTCTATGGCCGAGTGTGGGGTGTATGCTCCCCTCTCGAATGGCTTCGACTGTTCGAGTCTTCAATGTTGTGGTTCTTGTTCATGCCTCACCTCCTTCCCGGTCCCCGTGGACCAGCCCAGTACCGACCCGTGGGCACCGATCCTCCCTTCACCGTGGCCTTCCTCCACAGCGCACCACCCGAATCAATAGTGGGGCATGTTGGAGCCACACAACCAATTTGGTCTACGCAAACCGGCATGCATCGGACCCGCAGGTGCAGGTTCTCCCTCCATTGTAGCTCTATGTCACGACCTTACTTCACGACATGCTTCCATAGTGCACCACCTTGATTCAACCCATTTGGCGCTTCTGGTCGATTGTTTGTCCACCATGGCACCTTTAGGCACCACCGTTCCATCATGGATGGTGGCTGTGTGTCCCCACCTAACCTGGTTGTCGGCATTGTCATGCTGACGTATCTTCCATAGGACACCGATGAAGCTTCGACGATCCGTTTTTATTTCTATTCGTGCCTACGGGCCTCCCAAGATGATTACTACATTCTACAACCCTTGGATCCACCCTGCCACTTTATTGTCCGGTTTCCCACGAATAACACCACCATAACTGAGTTCAGCAGAGGTTTCGTGCCTTTTTCATTTGGATCGCACCCTCTGTGATGGAATAATAACAGGAGATGCATTTCCATAAAGGAGCAACTCTTAGGTAAACAATGAAACCCCCTACATTGTTTCTATTGGAAGCACTAAAGGCGAGGATGTATGGTTTTCTGATGATTGTGATTGTCGGTGCTTGTCGCCATCTGTAGATTCCTCCAATGACCATCACTCAATCAACATTCTTCTTCGGAGTGTAATGCTCTCAGCATTTCATCAGAACATCCTCTCAAAGATCTCCCAAATCCCAAGCACAAGCATTGATTAAATATAAGAAACAAGGGGAACAACACAACATAATTTTAAAGGGGTTCATTTAATAGTATATTTAATGAACCTATTAGTTCTATGAATGATGTGGCTAATCAACCTATTTATTCTCCCATCAGTGTTGTTGCACAATCTAAGTGCCAAGACATTAATTGATCTAATGTTGTGTTGTGATCCCACCATGGTTTGTCCAAAATGTGAAAAAATATAAAAAAAATTACCCATTATTTATTTAATTATTTTGTGTTGAGACCAAAAAATTATCATTTTCTTCTGAACATTGATTGTTATAGTTAATAATCCTTTAACCGAACCATGGTGATGTGGATTCCATGCTGCCCTCAACTTTTGAATCTGAGCACTGATTCAAATGATTGAAAACGTCGCCCATATGTTTACTAATCGTACCTAATAAATGTTTAACGAAATCCATTACAGGATCTTTGGGACTCTGAATCATGTGACTCCAATTTTTGAAGACTCATAATACTACCTAATAATTAATAAAAATATATAGAATTATTTGGTCATTATAATAACATATTGAACAATACATTTTCCCACGTTCCTGATGAAGAAATCTCCAAAATCAGTAATGTTCCAAATCATGGGTTATTTTAAAACTCAAGAGGATTTCCACAATGAATTATATATTCGATAAATACTATATAAGTGTTAGATACTTTTATATAAAACAATATATATGAAAATAATTTCTGAAAACTGTTTATTAATAAATATAAACACTTCTAAAAATAGTTTATAACTATATATATACTAAACCCAAGTCAATAATGTTTCCAAAAGGATATATTCTAGTTCATAATTTAAATAAAACATTTAAATACATTCTGAAAAATACTTTGGGAAACAATAAACACCCCACAACATCAACTACTAAAAATTCAAGCATCGTTATCACAGTTACATAATTATCTGTGGTTTCTAATCGAATTACCAATTTATAACAAGGTAATTATTCCCCACCTCCATTTAACCCATGGGACTAAGAAAATGTTCTTATTTCAACCATTCCTAGTAATGATATATGATATACACATCATGATTGCCAAAACAACAGAAAAAAATTTCAATAAATTCCACTTGATTCAATAAAAGTTCCTATTTATTGAAAACATTCCAACCATCCCATTTCAAAATAGTAAATTATTTATAAAACATATATATCATCATTGAACATTATAAATAAATAGATATTATATGTTCTATAATATCATTATTTTACAAATCCTTATTTAAAATTATAAACTAAGGTTTAATCACAAAACCCACAAATTTTCAACATTTTCCACCACATCACTCTAAAGTGGGTTTACAATTTTTACCATAAAAATAAACACAATTAAAAGTTCATAAAAAATGATATTTTAGTTCAATATAATCAATTCATTCAAGGGGAGATGAGGTTGAAGCTACCTACCTCTCTTGTTTCAATGAAAACCGACTATGGATGAAGAATGCTCCGGATTCCATGTCATGATTCATAGGAACCACCAAATATCTCATAACCTAAAATGCAATACTATTTTTATATCCTTTTTTAGTATAAAAACTTATTTCTACCCACATTTGGTTTATATTTATCAAAAATCGATTAATAGTAGAGTAGATCTATGAAATTGTGATGAAAATGATGAAGAATAAGCACTTGTCGCAAGAAACTTAAATCGATTTTCCAAGTTACTAGTTCAGATTGGTTCTACATTGATCAGAGAATCTCTTTTGGACATTTGGGGAGAATAAATTCATTTAAGTGTTTATTTAGGTAGAAATATATTACTCTTATGGCCATGCCGAATTAGATCCACAATGATATTGGAATAGTTTTATCTTTGCACGGTTTTTTCACAGGGTTTAGAAAAACTGGGTGCTGACCGTCCATTTCTTTTTAAACAAAACCCTCCAAAAGTACTCAAATGTCCCCCCCAACATCCCAAATAAACTATAAATATATGAATCGAAATAGGGAAGTGTAACTTTCCAGAAATTAGGGGTGCTATAATATTCTAACTATAGGAATATTCACATGGAATATCAATAAATGAATTCAAAATGACTGAATGTATATTAACATAGTTCTAAAAAATTAAAATTTTCCCTCAAAATTTTTTCTATCATGATCTATCCCCATGGAGATCACTTTCACGAGCAATCCTCATGATTATTTATATCTATTGAAAGAAAACAATATGATTTGTTTAACTAATTTGTCTTATGAGATCAGCTGATAAATTGAGTATATATTAAATGCATGGGAACCGTCAATAAAATAATAATTCTATTTCATTATAAATATGTAAGGGGAAATAATAAACATTTATATTTAAACAATTTCATACAAAATCTGAATATATTCTACGATAAAAAATGTAACCATAAACCATCAAGAATAATATGGAGAATAATATCAAATAAGTACATACACAGTTAGACTGATCATAGTCCTTCCCATAAAATATTATTTATTATTTGAGAAAATATTTCCCCATTTTATTATAATTAAAATTAAGGGTTGATGTAATGGAATAATAAAAATACCTTAAAAAGAAATATAAAAAATTCTAACGGACAATATACGTTTCATTTTGAAAAGTACTTTTTTCAAATTAAAATTTTATTTAATTATGATTTTTTGGGAATAAAATTCAAAAAATATAATTTATAGTTTAAAAAATATTTAATCCATTAAGGTGTAAAATGATATGCATGTAATACAAATTACATTATATATTCCTTTCACATTTTCTCTAAAAGTCAAATATTCATTGTCTTGATAATGATAAAAGATTATATTGGTTTTTTAATGTAAAAATGTATAAAAATACATTTAACAATTAATTTGATATGTTTGAATAATATTTTAAAAATAATTTGTATAAAACATGGTATTGGGAGAAAAACTAATTTCAATCAAATTAAAAAAAATAAGATAATTGTTTATAAAAAAAGTAAACAATTATTTAATTTATCGAGGAGTTAAAAAATTGTAAAAAAAATTAACAATATAATGAATAAATACAGTATTATAAAATTGAATGGTTTATTTGGAAATATTCATTTAAATATCATAAAAATATTCATGATAAAATATTCTAATTTTGAATGATATTGACAAAAAACATTAAAATGATAATATCTTTGACATGAATATTAATTTTTTATTCAATTATTTATATCATCCAAAAATACATATTAAACTTGTTGAAATAAAAAATAATATAATCTAATATAATTAAACACATAATTATAGTAATACATAATTGAAGAATTATATGTGTATCACAGCTGGTTAAAATTGATTTTTGAAACAACATAAATCACTATAAATATTTTTGAAATATTATTAAAACACATTTCTAGTGGGTATAACAAAGATATGACATTATAAAATAACTATATTAATTTTTATAATATTATATTTAATACTCTTATATCATCTTATTACATTTTGATTAATAATCAATCATTATTTTAATTTTTTTATGGAGTTAATTTAATTATTTTCTCGTGTGTGTTTTGGAACTGAAGATTTGTTTCTTCAGAATATTATATATTTCAATCCTCTATATAATAATAATCATGAAATAATTATATTTTTTTTAAAATAATTATACATTATTATAAATCACGGAATGTGGTTATGAAAAATTAATTATGTTATGATCAAGGAAACAACAGGTCATAGAGACACTTGAGTAAAGATTTTATTATTCAATTACTAATACTCAAAAGATGATTTTAATAATTTTCCCTCTAAAATATTCATAAAATAAAATATAACATATTATTTATTCATATGTATATATATATCATCCATGTGATGTGTTGATGTGAATATAGTCACATCATTTCATGAAGTTTGTAGTCAACAGATTCACAAAATATGATATCATATTTATGTCTAAGAAAATGTAATAATGTAAATGATATGTATTACCATTATAGTATGATAAATGTATCCATAATATCATATTTATTTCATTTATAAAACTTATAATAATCAAATTTACCCTTATAACATTCCATTTACAGTGTTATTGCATAACAAGTAATATCTCTTCATGAGGTTGTTGCCCGCCCTCAACAGAAGTGAGGTCATAGTACCCCACATGAAGGGGAATGTAAAAAATATTTATTTTTTTAATGAATAAATATATTTATATATTATAAATATCATATATATTTTTTATATTAATAATTATACTAAATCATGATTTGTTGTAATGTAAGAATGAATGATATAGGTTCGCAAAGACATAGTCTTCACTAAATAATAATGATGATCTCATACCTAATTATATATAAGTGTATATGGTAATATTTCATTGATTTAAAAAAAATCACCTTTATTTATTTTATTCTATAATAAAATTTTAATAATAATTTATTGACTTAGAGAAAGATATAAAATACAAACACTAATTGAAAATATTCCACTTCGTTGGGTATCTTCCATGCAGATGTTATAAAGCCTTCTAATGCTAGGTTTCCCCGGGATATTAGGATTTTAATATGAGGATATAGAATTTTTGATGTGAATTATCATTGTTTTGAAATAACCAAATTTCATTGAAAGTGTGAATAATATTAGATAATGCAAGGAATTTAATAAAAAAATTAAAATCCACCATTACTATTTTGAAAACAATTAATTTATGCCAAATTCTCCATATGCCTCAAGGGTCAAAAATGATCCATTGAAAACCCCAATATCATTAATGGTCTTAATATTTCAATTAAATAGTTTTTAGACATGTCTATGAGTCACTTAATTAATTTTTTATTAATTTTTACAATAAATAATCTCATTTCTACCTTATGCATTGTAGTTAATTAATATTACATTCAATATCAATTTTTGGAAAAAATTGTTTTTCAGATATTAAAAATTATCAATTATAATGAAGTAAAATATGGATTTTATTTTTTAAATTTCATCAATACATATTTTGAAATTAAATTTAAAATTAATCTCATGGATGTGGAAATAATTATTTTTTAAATTGGGAATATTTTCACCAATTTAAATTTTTTTTATATAAAAATTTAATTTTTAAAAACACATAACTATACTAAAATGGTGTAATTTATATAAAATTAATCTAATTTGAAATTAAAAAAAATTAAATATAATTTATCGTTATTATTTGTTTATTTAAAAAATTCAATTTTCAATTTCAATTCATATGGTTACACTATTCATAGAAATATGATATATTTTTAATAATTACCCAAAAATTAACACTAATCAAATTTTCTCCTTTTTAATACAAAAATAATGTTTTTTAAAAAATTTTACGTATTTTGAAAATATTATTTATAAATTATCTATCTAGTGTGGGAAAAATTCTTCTTTAAAAAAAAAAATTTTCTCAGAACACATTTCTATTATTTCATAAGATTTACTTTAATTCAATCCCATAGATAAATAATAGATATGTTTATAATATACAATTTCATAATTTCATTAATCATATTCCAATTCATAATTGTAAGAGCTTTTTGAAAACTATAACATTAAAAAATAATATTTTAATAACATTTAACATTTCTTTTAAACAAGGTATTTCGTACGATGTAAGATAAACCCAATGTTTCTTGTAATGCAAGATAAAAATATTGTTTTATAAAATTCCTAAAAAAAATTTCTATTTTTAAATCATTCTATATAATATATTTATTTTTTAAAAAAATATATTATATTTTGATGTCTTGGGGTGTTTTATTTTCTTTTATGAACAATTTAGCTCGTCTCATATACTCTCAAATAGAATGATATTATTTTAAAATCTCATGGTGCTAAATTCTCACACTATATGTGAATTTCTACCTTACTATTATAAAATGAACATGGTAATTATCAGATTGATATTGGGGAATTCAATTTTTAGAAAAGCCCCACATTGTTGAAGGGTTAATCAAATACCACATAAATACAATAAAAGAGAATTATAGACTCACGTTATAACATAACGAGGATTCCACAAAGGAAAATAATGGTCATAATTGATAACATAGATTAGTGTGAAAACACGAATACCTATGTATTAATGTTTATTAATATATATCCTTAATAATAGAATGGGGTTGATCAAGAGAAGGTTGACAACCACAATCCATAATATAAATATTGTGAAAATTCCATTTATATCAAGATAAATGATTGTAATCGGATAATATTTTATTTCATGAACCGTTATCCAAATGATAGAAAAACTCATTAGAATAAATAATAACATGATTTAGTTTCATTTTCAAATAAAAATATCATCCTTTGGTTACTTCTTAATCAATTTATAATTCATCTCTTACTCTATGAAATGAATGCCCCAAAATGAGTTATTCTTTATGCACAAAATTTCCTTTTTAATTAATCATATAGTTTATAAAATAGATGAAATTTTATCTATTTGATACTATTTTACATAACATTCAAGAACAATAACGTATACCCTAGTCCACTGATACCTGAGCTGATACTAACATATCTTAAAGGGTGTTCTCGATTCCCAAGGGGTGGTGACCAGAAGATTGAATAACATTATAAATATGTGGGAAAATGTTTTCCACAAATATAGTTGTAGTAACAAAATATATATCAATAAGCTTGATATCACCATCTAGAGATAGTACCTAAAACCAAACAGTTATATAATTCCCATATTTTACATTATCATAGTATGAAATTTTAGTCAAGAAAATCTCTATATACTAAAGGACAAATCGCTCCAAGACCAACATGATCAAGAACAACAACCTCAGCAATGATATGCCTTCCCCTTACTGTAACCTAGTAAGAGTTAATATACAAATAACCAAAGGCATATGTAAGTAATGATATTAAAATCCCATTACCATGTCACTATTTGTTTCATAATATGGTTCAACATTATTAAACCAAATCACGCTATCAATTTTAATCAATTGATACATGGAGAATCATTTTAAATGTATGAAAATAAATTATTTTCAGTTCAAATGATGTAAAATATTATAAACATAGATCATAGAGACACTTCATTTAAAAAAATTACAAATTATTATACATGAGTAAAATGTTTTCAGAATAAATTAAATGAATCTAAATTAAATCCCTATAATAAAAATTGAAATCATTCCTATAATATGATATTTAAAAAAATGGGATACACAGACATCTCATATATGTGATCACAGAATGTATATGTATACACATCCCTGAGGATGAAACCAAAAATGACCAACCCACATCCCATCAAAGATCATACATTCGGAACAAGGTTTTCATTGGATATGTAAATTTTCAATGTGTATATAGTTTATAATCATACTACTGTGTTTCTCTCAAATAATACACAACTTACCAAGGATATAAGGTGAAAATTAACTCAAAATTAAAAGATAAAATTTCTTTATTTGGAAATAAATTACACTCTTAAACACTCCCATTCCTTAATTTCAATTCATTTTCAAAACTAAAACATTTTATTTTTCAATATTTCATGCCTTTTAAATTCAAAACCAATAATATGTTTTTATAAAATATATTTATTTCAATTTAAATATTCTATTCTCAAATAAATTGACAAATCCTATCACATTTAAATTACACTCAAAATTCAAATTCAATAAAAAGATGGGGTTAACCCCAAAATTAAATGTTGTGTAAAATATAATTCCTAATTATCACTAAATTGATTTTTCAAAAATATTTTTCATTAAATTTAAAACACATAGAATTCAACGATTAATTTTTAAAAAAAAAATATTAAAAGGAACCACTTACTATTTATATGGAATAAAAAAACATCAAAAGGACTCTACAATGATTGAATAAGGTGTAGAAGATCAAGAAAGTCAAACATTAAATATGATTCAATAACACAAGGATTATATACATCGATCCTATGATGATCTACCAAAACACCAATAATATAATATATAGACATAGATGATACCGAAAGACTTCTTTTTTAGTGAATAGAACTGAAACCGAAATGCCGATCAATCATTTAATGAGTCTTCACAATAGATTAGGGATTTCAAAAATATACTAGAAATGGATATAATTCATAAGAGTTAGGGAAAAAATGAAGGGAATTAAAAAATATACATGAAGCAAAATTAAATCCTCTTAACTCGAAAATTACATAAAGTGTAACCCATGTTTATGTTCTATAATTTTTGATGGCCTAATTTTCCAGAAAATTTATCAAATTTTTATTAAAATAATTTTAATAATATTTACACATAGTGAATGTAGTACACTTTATGTAACCTAGTATTATTTTTTACCATTTAATGGCATCTTATAGGTGATGCTTATACATCGTATAACTCCATTACATCGAATATAAATCCACAACAGACTGTAAATAATTATTTTTTATGAAAAAATTTAAACATTGATTGACTTCACAATTATAGGAATCCTTAAAATTCATCATCCACATTATCCATCCAATGAAAAATGAAAACCATTGTAACACCCCAAAAGTCTAATGTAATAATACTGTATTTAATAAAATAAATGACCCGTAACCCCAAGAACATAAAAGAACATTTTATACCGAGAAATTATAACATATATAATAATTTAAATAAATTCAATCTATGATATATATTTCAATTGACACATTACAAAATTATCTTCATCCCATAAAAAACATGTTTATTCAATAGCATTCTTTAAATAAATGTCCAGATTTTACTCAACAATGATATATTAATAAAAAATAATTATATAGTATAATAAGATATAAAATATCCATTAAATTAGATTTTATTAGTATAAATAACTCACTTATAAAAATATATTTTCTATAAATTTATATGTTTAATTCATTTGATAACAATTAAGAGTAATTTAAAATAAAAACAAATTGAATATGAAGGTAATATTTGTATTCCCATAATGGTATATTGTCATAATTAATTAAATTAATTTCAATTTAATAATTATATTAATGAAATAGTAATTTTAAATATTAAATATAATATTCTATATATTCATACAATAATTTTAATTATAGTAAGACAAAAATAATTCAATTTTAATGATTGAAATATATATATTTTTTAAAAATAAAATTTTATTATAGGTCAATGGAGATCCTCTTTGAAATCATATTTTTCAACTATTATAAATATTATATGTCTAAATAATGATAATTTTTTAATAGAAAACATAAAAATATTAGTATGTATGTTTAATTTTCTTATAAAGTTTGATTTATTGTTGAATTGTGAACATACTATATTTTAATTAAAAAATGTTTTTTCATATTATTTATTTATTAGGATAAATTATATATATGATTTTTTAAAATAATTTTAGATATATTTTATATTTAGTAATCCAGTATTTGTTATTTTAATAAATTTATATTTTAAATTGGATATAAAATCATAGAAATATTTTGAATATATTACTTTCAAACATCACTTTGTCATCCAGTTTGTGGGATTTATTTTAAAATAATTGTTTCCACTTATATTATTTTAATTTTAAAAAAATGGATTCATTATTTTTAATCATAATTATTTATAATATTTAATAATTTCAAATTAGTTATTTAAAATCAAATATTAGGGAATGTGATTAAAATTTATTATAATGATTAAAATAATAATTAGCACAACGATTGACTAGTCTATAAATATTAGATCCAAAATGACCAACGCAATTTTGCAAGATCAATTTTATTGAAATTTATCTACAACTAACTCTATTTTATGTAATTTTAACATTTATTGGATGAACTTTTGATTAGAATAATGTGGTTGGAATCCCAATTCCAAAAATTTAAAATATAGCACCCCTCCCCTCAATAGAGTCACTCACCCCTCCAAAATCCTCAATCATCTACTGAATATTTTTATCAAACTAAAAAATATAAAATAGATCTTCAATGTAATTATCCATAATCTAGATTCCTAACATTTTTTAGAAATATATCCATGTAATACCTTTGGTGAAAACCAAATGGAGTTACCCGAATAAGATGTAAAATCACTCAACAATATATTTTGTTTTATTTTAAATATCTTCCTGAAAAAATCTTATTATCACGTGTTTATATAATAAAAAATATTATTGTCACACTGATATTTATTTCCCTTTGGTGGTTTTGACCTGTGATTACACACATCTCCATTTAATAGGTAATCAACATAATTTTCATATACAGTGAATTACCACCTTTCATGGATTGTAATATGATGAAAAATACATTAATATATGTTTTTTATTTTTTTTATAATTTCGGTAATATTATATATATTTTTAACATAGAACATTCCATTATGATTTCCATCTTGTGAGAATTTAATAACATAGTTTGTGGAAGTGTGGACTACCACCGCCTCAATGGGATGTGATACATTCAAGATATACATTGAATGTATAATGTATGTTTATAATAATACTGTGTTAAATAAATTAAATAAATATGATAATGAAATTATCATAAAAATATATATCAGTTAATACTCATTATATTAATACAAAAAAGAAGTGAAAATATTGTTCATGTGCACGTATGGCCTACCATATCCCTGAATGGTACATTTCATTGTTTTCTCCAAATGTTATTGATTATTATAAATACACATATATTGGATATATATGACATATAAATCATGGTTTAGGTTTTTTATATTATGAAATAATAATCTAATTAATAATTAAAACAATTTAAAATATAAAACATATTCGAAAAACTAGACAATTAATACCCGGAATAGTGAAATAATGAAACATTAATAACAAATTATAAATGATATATTATAATATAGTATTATATGATATTATAAATATGAGTATGGTCCTGGTTTCAATTTTTGGAATGTTTTAAACCATAATTCAATAGGTAAATTTATTTTCACCGAACCAAGAAATTTAATAAAAGGAACTATTATTTCACTTTTATCACCATGAGGAAAATGACATTTTCTCTACATAATTATTTATATAGTGTATTTACTTCCCAATATAAAATATTATATCATTAATAATTGTAAATTTAGGGTATAAAAACCTGAATTTAATGTTACTCAATCACGAGGATTTTGGTTCTAATTTTTCTAATTTTTATTTGACTGTTTGGAATGTATAAAGAGTGTTTTCCCCAAGAATAATTTTATTGATATATCAACAAAATTTTCATTCACTGAGTCATAGAATGTTTTTTTCATGTAATTTATTATATATTGTGTAAAAACATCAACACTAAAATTGAATATCATGATTCATTCATTCTTCATGATATTCTAATTTTTAATTTTAATTATTTCATGTAAATGGATTTACAATCAATGTTAATGTAGTGGAAAATTATTTCATTAAATAATTTATTTAATTAGGTTATATTATATGTTCATTGTCATTAATAAAATAATATTATTTTTGAAATTAAAATTTTAATATATTTTTTTATATTTACACTTTTTTGCGTGGATTTACATTTGGAAGACATAATCTATTCATTGATTGATTTTCACATCAATGTTAGGGTATATTCAAGGGTTTACATCACAATATTATTTTTTGCATAATTGTTCACACATTAATTTCCATCATAGAATATTATTTGGTCATTTTATAATAATACCTTTGATGTTATTTTATTTCATTTTTTAATTATTCTTTTCATATAATATTACGATTTTTAATCACCTTGACACTCAAAATTCATTTGAATATAATTTTAAGATAACCTAACGACATTAATCTCTTTAGTTAGAGAAACTATTTTCTATTATAAATAATTTTCTATAATATATTTTTCAAAATAGTTTTTAATAATTCTAGATTGATTTTGTAATGAATGTTTTAATCTTTCTATATTTAAACTATTTTTCAAGGAAATATTATTGTGTCTTTTTCATGAATGAATGTTTCTAACCATTTACCCGGAAAATGTAAGATTACTTTTACATCCAATGACATATATGAATTTACCATTATAATTAATTTCAATATTAAATATTATTTTTAATGTGGAACTTTTTGAAAAATCAATATTTATGACATGATATTTTAAAATAAAATGATTTTAATAATGTTTTTCAAAATATAGAGTTTATAGTTCTCAATAATTCTTTTGAAAGATATTATTTAACATCCCAAGTTATTAATGAATAATATATATTTTTATCTATGTCTATTAGTGAATTAGATAGTGTTTTAGAGGCTTAAAATGAAAATAAATCCAATCTTAAGCATGGAATACACTAATATTTTTAAAAGATTGTTTTACTGCCTTTTAATGTAAAATAATTTTTAAATCTATATTTTGACAATTTTATAATCTATGATTTTCAAAATAAACATATTCTTTATGATAGGGACATCAAAATTTACTTTGTGTGAATTTTTGGTATTTTTCCAATAAAGTTCATTTTTTTAATTAATAGTGAAAAATGTTGTATTTTAATTCAAAACCACTTTTTAATATAATTTATTTATATGATTAGATTATCTTTTGAATTTTTTTTAAAGTGTAATTAGAATATATTTTTACCGTTTAATCCAATGGTGGTCATTGAAATCAATTTCACTTTGAAATTGGACATAAACTAGTGTCAATCTTTGGATACTTATTGTTTCATAAAAACAAGCTATTTGTCATGACAACGAGAATTAATTATTAAATTAATTAATGTAACTTATATGATTTGAATTTTTTAAAATAGACAACATTTTTTATTTCATAATATCAAATATATCTTTGGGTGATTTTTGGTATTTTTCTAAAAAACTTCAATTTTTGATGAATAGTGAAACCACTAAGTGGGAATTAAAGAAACTGATTTTTCGTTTTAATGAAACTTTGCCACTTCTGTGATTTGATTTTAAAAAATCCTACATACATGGTTTTAATTAATAATTATAATGTGGTTCAATGAGATTAAAATAATTTTTTGGTGAATAGTAACTTTTAAGTTCTTAATCGCGATTAGAGTTAATTAGTGTAGTTTAAGGTAAAAATAATGTTTTAATAATATGAGATGAGCTTGAAACATGTCCTAACCTCATTTGATGTTTCATGGACGACCAAGAAAATCCATGGGTCAACATGGGGACCCCATGGAGCCACTTTGGTTGGGAAATGACATAAATAACTTTTTATTTAATGTTAAAGTAAAAATGACACAAACATGAGATGTTTTACTAAAACAATTTTTACATGGGGATACACAAGTCAGATTTTTGACTATAATTATTAATTGGAAAGATAAAAATATTTCTTACATCATGATATTTGTTTTATAATTTTTAGACATTAAATATATTCAATTATTTATGACATCATGATGATGCAACAATTACCTCATTAATAAAGGATTTAAAGAAAATGAAATAATAATGTAAACTCTATGACCTACACATGTCCAAAACATATTGGATGGGTATATTTCGAACCCTTATCACCTTCCCCTCTAATTATATCAATTTGGGACCTTTTTAATCTGAAAGGAATTTTAAAATAAAGTAACATTTCTTTACATTCCAAGAGTGCCCCTCCTCTCCTCTTATAGAAGGCCCCCACTTGTACCTCCTTACCCACACTTCCAAAGTCTTCGGCTCGGCCAACCCCTTCCCATATTTTCTCTCAACTTCCCTCTATTACTCCTTGAAGCCTCACTTTGGGCAGAAGTCTTCCCAAGGAAGCCTTTGAGCTCAAACCCAAGGGAGTTACCCGATTTTAAGGTAATGTCTTCACTTGTGTTCTTTTGTTTTATTTTGCTTCTCCAACCCCCTAAAATCTTTTTATTAATTTCTTTTGTAACAACACCAGTATCTTCAATATACTAGGATTTTATTATAAGAAGGATTCTAGCTACACATACACACACCTACATCTAATGGTTAAAGAACATATTGTTTCCGTGGATGACGAATTTCTGCCTACCGAAACGATGATTGTTCAACATTATTTTAACACCATAAAAGGTGGCCATTAAGATGACACTATATTTTTATATGATATATAATATGTTTATATTTTCCTTAAGATTCTGTATTTTTCATTTTGGGCATACCTTTATGGTTTTCATTATGTGTAAACGCGATATCTTCATTTAAAGAAGTGCGGACTACCACCCCCTCAAAGTGATTTGACTCGTTAATACCATATGTGGGACGTATAAAGGATGGAGTTATGATATTATATATGATATTACACTGGAATTATAATATAACTTTATATAAATATGATTCCATTTCCTAAAATATGAAATATAAATGGAAGTAGTGTTCATGCGTACGTACGACTTACCGTCTCCATGAACGGTGCATTTCATTTATTACCTCTAAATGTTATTTAATATTATAAATGAATGCATGTGATGGATATATAAGAAATATATGATATCTAAATCATGAATAAAATTCTATATATAATGGATACATTAACAACTTGCAGTTATAAAGGGTTTATTTTTGACTCAATTACCAATGATCGTTAAAACGACCGTTATTAACATAAATAATTACATAGTGTTCATGACATGTTAATAAGTGATATAAAAGGAATAATGAACTTTAAAATGGTTCTTAAGAAAGTAGAAATTAACTCATGTTTATTATTCAGGACATTAAAGAACGATCACGTCAAGTCGGACCCGAGGTATGGGACTTCATCTCAATCTCCTTTCATTGAGGCATATTTTGTTTTATACACAACCTTATTTTATATGGTGTATAAACCCCTTTGACTTTTACGTTTATTAAAAAGGAATCTTTTTTATATGAAGCATTTACTAAACGACAAAAGGGAATGTTTTTTTTTGTACGTATGCGGCGACAACGACTTCTCCGCCGCCGTTACCATTATTTGAGTTTCGGCTTCCTCTACAAGCCATACCTTTTTTTAAAAGAAAAATAAATATCATGTTTTACTTTTCTTTTTTTTTGGTATTGAAAATGGTTTTCATAATATTTTTATATCAATGTGTTGTATTGATATCTTGTGATTTAAAGGTGGAAATGTTATGTTTCCTTTATGCATGTTTTGTGTGATACGATTATGTTGGGGTTTTTGGGCATTATTATGATGATGGGTGGTTCCATGATAAAATAAGGGCGGGTGAGCCCAATATAGCTGTCCAATGCATTGGGTATCATGAAGGAGTGAATCGTTAAGGTTTCTACGAAGAGATTTAGGAAAAATAAACTATGATGGGTATTCCAAACGTAACCAAGAGGGTTACTCCCTACGTAAGAATGTTATGAATGCCTCAAGTTACATTTATGTCTTATGATTTCTATGATTTATTCATGATTTGATGAGGTATGTTAAAGTGATTATGTTTTATGGGTAATGTATGATTTCATTCTTATGTATATATTTACCCATGTTTCCTTTCCATATTTTTATATCCATTACTGAGCTTTTTATGCTCATCCCATGTTTTTAAAATGTTTTTCACAGGTCAAGGGAAAGGTACATGATATGATGATAGTGTCAAGGAAGTTTCAAGAAAGAATCCATGTTTTATTTTAAATATGTTTCCATTGATGGGAAAAATTAATACTATCTTTTATGTAACCACTTTTTTTAAATGTGGAATTTAATTCATGTATTATGATCTAATTCTCTAAAACTCTAAACCTGAAAAGATCCTCAAGGTGAAATCTTATAATAACTCAAGATTAAGTAATGTATAAGGTTGGGTCCTTATAGTTGGTATCAAAGGTCGGTTTAGATAACTTTATGAGTTAGAATTCTATTAAATGATTATCCAAAAAAAATTATGGTCAAATTGAAATGATATAGAATTTGAAGATTACCATGTTGCTTCATCTAAGACATGTTTGTTCAGAATGGTTTTCCGCAGAGGAAATAGGGAAGTAGTGCTAGGAAGGCTTACAAAAGGAAATAACCTTCCGAATCAGCATCCTGAGATGGTCAGAATTGGAACTGAACAGTTTGTTGCAGTAATGGCGCAGTTGACTCATGCGATAAATGGTGGTGGTATCCATGCACGAGATCATCCAGATCAACCACAGAAGAACATGTCAGTGGTGGAACATTTCATGAGGCAACATCACCCATCATTCCTAGGATCATCTGACCCTGTGCTAGCCAAAGGGTGGATTAAAGCACTGGAGATGATTTTCGATGTCATGGGGTGTTCAGACAATCAAAAGGTTAGTCTTGCTATTTACCGTTTGGAGGGTGAAGCAGATCAGTGGTGGTCAATGGTTACAAATATCAGGGACGCTGCTGAGATTGATGCTCTCGAATGGGATGAATTCAAAGGTATGTTCCTTGGGAAGTATTTTCCTAATGTTGTTCGACATAGGATGGAATAAAAATTCCTGGAATTGAGGCAAGAGGAAGACTCAGTGGCAGCTTATGAAGAAAGGTTCACTCGATTGTCAATGTATGCTCCAAACTTTATCTGAGACCTTGACAGTAAAATCAATCGTTTTTACTCAGGATTAAAGCCAAAATATCGAAGGGCTTTAGCTTCTTGTGAGTTCAAAAGTTATGAAAAGCTTTTTCTATGGGCTGAGAAGGTGGAAATGGAGTTTTCTGATGATCAAGTGTTCTATAAAAACCAACAGAAGAAGAGACCGAGGTTGCAGGAGAAAGGAAAGAATTCTTCAAAAAAGTCTGATGGTAAGAAAACTAAGTTTCTAGTTTGTGATAAATGCGGTAAAAGGCATGCTAGGGAATGTCTTCTGAATTATGGAAAGTGCTACCGATGTGGAAAGATGGGACATAAGGCTCATGATTGCACTAAAAAAGATCAAGGTGATGGTAACACCAAATTTGATTTACAGTTAGTGAAATTTGTTAAGTGCAATGAGATGGGTCACTATGCAAATGAGTGTCCGAAAAAGTGGTCGAGTGATGGGAATCAGTTAGACTACAAGCAGAAAGGGGTGGTGAAATCTTTTTCCACTACTTCAGCAGATATCAGGCCATCAAATGAAGTTGTATTAGGTACTTTGTTTGTTTTTTCAGATTATTGAAGTGTGTTGTTTGATTCTGGGTATACACATTCTTTCATCTCTGAAAACTTTTCTACTAAAATGGGAATACCATCTCAAGAAATGACTCCTGAACTTGTGGTAAAAACACATGGGGGAAATGTTGAGGCAAAAAGAATTTATAAGAATCTTCCTATCATTATCTGTGGAAGGAACCTACTTGAAAACCTTATTGTTCTACCTCTCGTAGAGTTTGACGTTATCTTGGGTATTGATTGGCTCTCTATTTACCATGCTAAGATTGACTGTAGAGCTAAAGAAGTATCTTTTCAGATAGACTTTCAGTTTGTCTACAAGAATGAACCCTTACTATTGATAACTTATCAAGAGGCCGAGAAACTTGTAAAAGATGGAAATGAAGGTTACCTTGCACATATTGTTGAAAAAAAGGGAACTGTTCAGATTAATGATGTGCCAGTGGTAAATGAGTATCCTGGTGTTTTTCCTGATGAGTTTCCTGTAATAATACCAGATCAGGAAGTTGAATTTACTGTTGACTTAGTTCCTGATGCTAAGCCAATTTCAAAACCCCCTTATCGAATGGCTCAAATTGAACTTTCAGAGTTGAAGGAGAAAATGAAAGATTTATTAGAGAAAGGTTTCATTCGACCTTGCACATCACCATGGGGTGCTCCTGTTTTATTTTTTAAAAATAAAGATGGTTCAATGAGACATTGTATTGATTATAGAGCCTTGAATAACATCACTATTAAGAACAAATATCCTTTTCCTCTTATCGATGATTTGTTTGATCAGCTCCAGGGAGCTCAGTATTTTTCAATGATTGACCTGAGATTGGGGTACCATTAGTTGAAGGTAAAGGAAGCAGATGTTCCGAAGACTGTGTTTCGTACAAGATATGGCCATTATGAATTTGTAGTAATGCCTTTTGGGCTAACCAATGCACCTGCTGTATTCATGGACTTAATGAATAGAATTTTCCATGAGTTCTTGGATAAGTTTGTGGTTGTTTTCATTGATGATATTTTTGTAAATAAGAGCATGAAAGACATTTAAGGGTTATTTTTCAAACCTTTAAAGAAAAGAAATTGTATGGGAAATTCAGCAAGTGTGAGGTTTGGTTTCAAAAAATTTCGTTCCTTGGTCATATTGTTTCTAAAGATGGGATAACTTTTGATCCTGCAAAAACAAAGGTTGTTGAATAATGGCCAGGACCCACAAATGTAACTGAGATTCATAACTTCCTTGGTTTGGTAGGCTATTACCAATGGTTTGTTAGAAATTTTTCACGGTTATCTAGTCCAATGACTAAGCTAACTCGGAAGGGTGTTAAATTAATATGGACAAAAGAATGTGATGATTGTTTTCAGGAATTGAAAAGAAGATTGGTGAATGCTCTAGTTTTGGCACTTCCTTCCAGGAATGGTGAGTTTGTTATCTACAGCGATCCTTCATTGAAAGGACTTGGTTGTGTCCTAATGCAGAATGATCAGTTAATTGCTTATTCTTCACGACAGTTGAAAAATCATGAGGTAAATTACCCTTCACATGATTTGAAATTAGCTTCTGTTGTTTTTGCTTTAAAAATTTGGAGGCATAATTTGTATGGAGTAAAGTGTGAAATATATACTGATCACAAAAGTTTAAAGTATATATTCACTCAGAAAGAATTGAACATGAGACAGAGGAGATGGCTAGAATTAATCAAGGACTATGATTTTACAATTCATTACCATCTGGGAAAAGCTAATAAAGTGGTTGATGCTTTGATTCAAAAAAGTAATGCTTCATTAACAATGTTGTGTTTGGAACATGATCCTTTGGTTAAGTATTTGATGAACTTTGTCATAGAAGTTGTTGGTGCATGATGTCCTACTATTTTATTTCAGGTATCAGTGAAATCTTCTCTATCAGACAAAATCAAGCAAGCACAGAAGCATGACAGTGAGTTGCAGAAAAAGGTAGAGTTGGTTTAGAAAGGTAAGTTGCCTGAATTCAACATTGATAATGATTGCATTTTGAGATTTGGGAAGAGATTGTGTGTGCCTTGTGATTCAAAGTTGAAGAGAGAGTTGTTATGTGAAGCTCATAGTTCTCCGTTTTCGGTTCATCCTAGTAGTACTAAGATGTACAGAGATCTGCGGGAGTATTACTGGTGGGATGGAATGAAAAGAGATATTGCGGATTTTACTTTGAAGTGTTTGACTTGTCAGCAGGTTAAAGCAAAGCGGCAGTTACCGAAAGGGATGCTTCAGCCTCTACCAGTGCCAAAGTGGAAATGGGAGAATATATCCATGGACTTTGTTGTGGGATTACTGAATACATCTCGAGGTAATAATGCAATCTGGGTTATTGTTGATCGCTTGACTAAATCTTCTCATTTCCTTCTTATTCAAGATACTTTCTCTCTAGATCAACTTTCTCGATTGTACCATAAATAGATCGCCAGGTTGCATGGAGTTCCACTATCCATTGTATCCGATCGTGATCCCAGGTTTACTTCTAACTTTTGGAAGGGCCTTCAAAAGTCATTGGGTACTGAATTAAATTTTAGTACAGCTTTTTATCCTCAATCAGATGCGTAGTCGGAAAGAACAATTCAGACCTTGGAGGATATGCTACGAGCTTGTTCGATGGATTATCAGGGATGTTGGGACCAACATCTTTCTTTGGTTGAGTTTTCATATAATAACATTTTTCATTCCAGTATACAGATGGCACCATTTGAGGAGTTATATGGGAAGCGGTGTCGAACTCTAGCTTTTTGGGATGAAGTGGGTAAAAGGAAGCTGATGGGACCAGAATTGGTAGAAGAGATGGAAGAAAAAGTTCATCTGATACAGAAACACATGAGAACAGCTCAGAGCAGGCAGAAGAGTTATACGGACAATTGGAGGAAGGATCTCTCTTTTGAGGTAGGTGATCATGTTTTTCTCAAGGTTTCTCCATGGAAATGTGTGATGTGATTTGGTAAGAAACGAAATCTGAGTCCAAGGTCCATTGGACCATATAAAATTCTGGAGAGAGATGGATCAAGTAAATAAATTGCGGGGACACAATTTTTGTGTAAAAACCACATGATTGAAGATTCAACATGGGAATCTTAAAATGCAATGAGGGATAAGTACCCACATTTATTCGATAAGTAAATAAATTGCGGGGACACAATTTTTTAAAGGGGGAAGGATGTAACATCCCAAGTAAGTAATGAATAATAGATATTTTTATCTATGTTTATTAGTGAATTAGATAGTGTTTTAGCGGCTTAAAATGAAAATAAATCCAATCTTAAGCATGGAATACACTAATATTTTTAAAAGATTGTTTTACTGCCTTTTAATGGAAAATAATTTTTAAATCTATCTTTTGACAATTTTGTAAGCTATGATTTTCAAAATAAACTTATTCTTTATGATAGGGACATCAAAATGTACTTTGTGTGAATTTTTTGGTATTTTTCCAATAATGTTCATTTTTTTAATGAATAGTGAAAAATGTTATATTTTAATTCAAAACCACTTTTTAATCTAATTTATTTATATGATTAGATTATCTTTTGAATTTGTTTTAAAGTGAAATTTGAATATATTTTTACCATTTAATCAAATTTTGGTAATTGGAATCAATTTCACTTTGAAATTGGACTTAAACTAGTGTCAATCTTTTGATACTTATTGTTTCCTAAAAACACGCTATTTGTCATGATAGCGGGAATTAATTATTAAATTAATTAATGTAACTTATATGATTTGAATTTTGTAAAATAGACATCATTTTTGAAATCAGAATATAGAAAATAGCTTAGGGTGAAGTTTTGGTATTTTTCTGAAAAACTTAAATTTTTGATGAATAGTGATACCACTAAGTGGTAATTAAAGAAAGTGATTTTTTGTTTAAATGAAACATTACCACTTCAGTGATTTGATTTTCAAAAATCCGACATATATGGTTGTCATTAATAAGTAAAATGTGGTTCAATGAGATTAAAATAATTTTTTGGTGAATAGTAACTTTTAAGTTCTTAATCGCGATTAGAGGTAATTAGTGTAGTTTAAGGTAAAAATAATGTTTTAATAATATGAGATGAGCTTGACACATGTCCTACCCACATTTGATGGGTCATGGACGACCGAGAAAATCCATGAGTCAACTTGGGGACCCCATGCAGCCACTTTGGTTGGGAAATGACATAAATAACTTTTTATTTAATGTTGAAGTAAAAAATGACACAAATAT
This sequence comes from Viscum album, assembly GCA_963277665.1. Classification (NCBI taxonomy): domain Eukaryota; kingdom Viridiplantae; phylum Streptophyta; class Magnoliopsida; order Santalales; family Viscaceae; genus Viscum; species Viscum album. The sequence goes on from OY728131.1 coordinate 1,129,994,294, forward strand.
GAGATGTTTTACTAAAACAATTTTTACATGGTGTTATACAAGTCATATTTTTGACTATAAATATTCATTAGAAAGCTAAAAATATTTATTACATAATGAAATTTTTTTTATAATTTTTAGACATTAATTATATTAAATTATTAATGACATCATGATGATGCAGCGATTACCTCATTAATAAAGGATTTAAATAAAATGAAATAATAATGTAAAATATATGACCTAAACTTGTCCAAAACCTATTGTATCGGTATATTTAGAACCCTTATCACCTTACCCACTAATTATTTCAATGTGGGACCTTTTGGATCCGAAACGCATTTTAAAATAATGTTTCATTTCTTTACTTTCCAAGAGTGCCCCTCCTCTCCTCTTATAAAAGGCCCCCACCTCTACCTCCTTACCCACACTTCCAAAGCCTTTTGTTCTGACAAACCCTGCCCATTTCGTCTCTCCACTTCCCTCTATTACTCCTTTAAGCCTCACATTGGGCAGAAGTCTTCCCAAGGAAGCCTTTGAGCTCAAACCAAAGGGATTTACCCGATTTTAAGGTAATGTCTTCTCTTGTGTTCTTTGGTTTTATTTTGCTTCTCCAACCCCCTAAAATCTTTTTATTAATTTCTTTTGTAACAACACCAGCATCTTCCATATACTATGATGTTTTTATAAGAAGGATTCGAGCTACACTTACACACACCTACATCTAATGGTTAAAGAACATACTGTTTCCGTGGATGGCGAATTTCTGCCTCCCGAAACGATGATTGTTCAAAATTCTATTAACACCTTCAAAGGTGGCCATTAATATGACGCTATATTTATATCTGATATATAATATGTTTATGTTTTCCTTAAGATTCTGTATTTTTCATTTTGAGCATACCTTTATGTTTTCCATTATGGGTAAATGCGATATCATCATTTAAGGAAATGTGCAGACTACTGCCCCCTCAAAGAGATTTGATTCGTTAATACCATATGTGGGACGTATAAAGGATGGAGTTATGACATTATATATGATATTACATGGGAATTATAATATACCTTTATATCATTAAGATTCCATTTCATAAAATATGAAATATAAATGGAAGCAGCGTTCATGCGTACGTACAGCTTACCGTCTCCATGAACGGTGCATTTCATTTCATACCTCTAAATGATATTTAATATTATAAATGCATGCATGTGCTGGATATATATGATATATATGATATCTACATCATGAATACCATTCTGGATATAATGGATACATGAACAACTTGTAGTTATAAAGCGTTTATTTTTAACTCAATTACCAATGATCGTTAAAACGACCGTCATTAACTTAAATAATTACATAGTGTTAATGGCATGGTAATAAGTGATATAAAAGGAATAATGAACTTGAAAAATGTTCTTAAAGCAAGTAGAAATTAACTCAAGTTTATTATTTAGGACATTAAAGAACGATCGAGTCAAGTCGGACCCGAGGTTTGGGATTTCATCTCAATATCCTTTCATTGAGGCATATTTTGTTTTATACACAACCTTATTTTATATGGTGTATAAACCCCTTTGACTTTTATGTTTATTCAAAAGGAATCTTTTTTATACGAAGCATTTACTAAATGACAAAGGGAATGTTTTTGTCATACGTATGCGGCGACAACGACTTCTCCACCACTGTGACCATTATTGGAGTTTCGACTTCCTCTACAAGTTATACCTTTTCTTAAAAGAAAAATAAATACCATGTTTTACTTTTCATTTATTTTGGTATTGAAAATGGTTTTAATAATGTTTTTATATCAATGTGTTGTATTTATATCTTGTGATTGAAAGGTGGAAATGTTATGTTTCCTTTCTGCATGTTTTATGTGATACGATTATGTTGTGGTTCTTGGGAATTATTATGAAGATGGGTGGTTATGTGATAAACTAAGGGTGGGTGAGCCTGATTTGGCTCTCCAATGCATTGGGTAACGCGAAGGAGTGAAACGTTAAGGTTTCTCCGAAGAGATTTAGGGAATATACTGTTATGGGTATTCCAAACGTAACCAAGAGGGTTACTCCCTACGTAAGAATGTTATGAATGCCTCAAGTTACCTTTATGTCTTATGATTTCTATGATTTATTCATGATTTGATGAGGTATGTTAAAGTGCTTATTTTTTATGTGCAAAGTATGATTTCATTCTTATGTATATATGTACCCATGTTTCCTTTCCATATTTTTATTTCCCTTACTGAGCTTTTTATGCCCATCCAATGTTTTTTAAATGTTTTTCACAGGTTAAGGGAAAGGTAAATGATATTATGATAATGTTAAGAAAGTGTCAAGAAAGAAACCCTGTTTTATTTTAAATATGTTTCCATTGATGGGAAAAATTAATACTATATTTTATGTAACCACTTTGTTTAAATGTGGAATGTAATGCATGTTTTATGATCTAATTCTCTAAAACTCTAAACCTAAAAAGATCCCCAAGGTGTAATCATGTAATAACTCAGGATTATGTATTGTTTAAGGCTGGGGCCTTATATATTTTATCGTAATTATATTCATCAAAACGAAAACATATTATTTTACTTTACCTGGGATATGCAATATTGAGACAATCCTTATTCATCCTTTGGATAGTTTATTATTTATTTTTTCAAGTTTATTATTCACAATCACTTCTTTGGTTCATTTTTTAGTCCAATTGAGATATTCAAATGATAATTGAAAATGTAATTTTCCATAATTTTGCACAATAATTATCATTGATATGTTCATTTTCTAAACGGTATAACCTATTTACATATATTTTTTCATTATAGATATTTTATTAACATGGGATATACTATCAAACCCAAGTCTTCTACTCGGTTTCAATATTTGATAAATCACAATTTTTAATCAACTATTTGATATACAACCAGTACTTTGGAAAGGTAAAATATGACTGTTGCATGATTATACATAGACCTACAATGAATCTTTAGACTCATGAGATAATATTTTTCCAAATTGTAATATATTAATATATCATGAGAATAGATATTTATTTCAATGGTACCATGTACATTGGATACATGACATCTAATAATTTAAAATTTCCATTATTTATATTTAGTTATTATTAACTATCAATGATATTTTTCATCAACCTATCTATGGATTCATTTCATTCATTTTTCATTGATTAAATGGAATGTGTTCTAGTTATTTTTTATACTATATTTATTATACATTGTCTAATTATTTTAATGGAATGTGTTTTCATTTATTAACTTTCCATATTATTTATGAACTTCCATCTCATTTTACTAATTATGTGGAATATGTTTTCTGTTATTACCATTTAATATTGTATATTCTCATGGATTAATAATTTCATTTTGTACACTATAACTTTACTAAGAATTTATCATCACCCTTATTATGATTCGTTTCCCTAGGATTCCATAATGTGTACTAAGAATGATTTACAAGGATACTCTAGATGGATTAATGTTAATATCTTCAATTAAAAAAATGATATTAATTATTTTATTAATTTATAAAAAATGACTCAAATATATATCCAGTTTACCAAGACTACTAAATAGTTTAGTCCATTAGGACATGATTTACATATATCTTGTGACAATTTAATGGATGTATACACGAACTCTAGGAATTCTGGGGCTTGTTACTGGAGTTGGTACCATATTATTTTAATACCATCATTGGGAACTATGTTTTTGACGAAAATTTTTCATATAACGTTACCTTACGGAATACATTTATGAAATTTATATAATAACATACCAATGTATTAATTAGATATTGATTATGTTACATTCCATGAAACACATACCTTTCTGAAAATTGCATGTGAACATGGTTCTAACATTGATGTACCATTAGGTAATAACTATAAAAAAGTGATCCTTTGATGGATTCTGTGTATCCTGATACATAAAAATTGTCCTTAGTATGAACCTCGTTTGACACACCATGTATATATGCTTTTGATAATTCATATTTACATTACAAAACATTGAGAATTTATTGAGTTATGATTAAAAATAAATAACCTATATTAATCTGACAAGATTTTATATTCAGGATTTTGATTCATGATAATAAAATAAAAGGAAGGACAATATGGTTAAACCACAGATCAAGGGAGAACCATTTTTGAAATAAATTAATAAAGTATTTATTTATTAAGGTATAATTTAAAAAATTAGTAAAATATATATTTATAGACTAACATTATTTCAAGGATATAAATCATATTTATTTTGGAAGTTATATTAATATAGTATTAGAAACATAAAACCTATATTTTGCATGATAACCCTTCATGTTTAGAAAGTTTTAATAACTAATTGATGTTTGACAAGGGTTTAATGCCAACCAGTAATCTACTAAATGAAATATATAATATGTCACTTATTTTAGTGAACATTTTTTTTGAATAAATTTAATGGTGAACCCGTAAAATATCATTTTTTATTTAATGATTATTATATTAACCAATTATGATTTGGAGAATAGTTAGAGTCAAATAGTTAGAGGTGTCACTCTCTTACAAACCTTAATATCCATTAAAAGATTATGTTAGTGATTCTGGAATCAAAGATAATTTTTTGATATCCATTTCATAATGAAATGGAAGAACTATAAATTTATAAGATACCAAACAAAGGACGAAATTTATTTTATATAGTTATTTCATGTAATTAAATTTACTTATAATCATAGGTATTAAAATAATTACACAACATTTGGAACAGGATGAAAAAATTCATCATAATATCATTCTTTTAGTTGAACCGATGGAATTTTGAATCATCAATGATTTTTGGATTTGACTACCTAAAAATCCATTCATCATTCACTTTATTGTGATTGATGAACTCAATGAATTCCAATTAATATTTATGTCTTCGCACACTATCTGTATCAATAAAGTCCACTATTGTTATCAAAATTAGAGACTTTGTTATTAGTTAGTTCACATGAAAATTATGATTCACACTTTCTATTTTCAAGAGGATGTTTTATGACTCATTATCACGATGTATGGTTAAATAATATGAAATAAAATTAATTAATTACGATGGTCGAGTTTAAATTGTGGTAATGAAATTTAATTAAGGTGGGGTGAATGTAATGCCCCAAATTTCAAATTTAACAAAATTACATTCAATAGTATATATGCAATGAAACACCAAGTGCATAGGGGAATACAATATAGACAATTTATAATATATTTAATATTTGAAATAAATATAATCCTTGATATAGATTTAAAGGTACACAATACTAATTTATCATGTGTGACATGAAATAATGAGTTTCATTAGTGACTTGTGCTATGCACAAGACTGGATTATTGAACAATTATATCATAATAAATCTGTAATGGCTCGGACCTCTTCGGTCCATTACTAAGTGATAATGTGGTGTTGGAGGTGTTCCGGGAGGTCAAGGTGACTTATCCCCAACACTGCCAAATTTCTAGTTCTATGAATAGTGTTTCCAGTTTTATGAACAATATCGGTAGGTGAACATGGTTTCTATTGGTGTGGTTTAGTGAACAGTGTTTTTTTCGGTGAGGTTCTATCGGTGGACTTCTAACGGTAGACTTCAACAGTGTTTCCAGAATGGTAACCTTCTAACGGTGACCTTATAACGGTGGACTTGAACAGTGTGTCCAAAATGGTAACCTTCTCACAGTGACCTTCTAACGGAAGACTTGAACAGTGTTTCCAAAACGGTAACCTTCTAATGGTGACCTTCTAACGGTGTAATTGAACAGTGTTTCTAGCTTCCTACAGTTTCTCCCCTTTGACGTTTCCTTTGAAGTAAAATACATTTAAATCCGTATTTTAAGGACACTTAAGGCTGATTCAATTTCCATAAATCCTATATTAATTATTCCTATGGCTCTGAATGTTTTTCTTGGTCAAACCACGTGGGATAATGCGATCCGTTTTTAATGGATAATTAACTGGATCTTAAACTGTCACCTCATTAAATCTTCAAAAAAGAACCAGATATCATTCTCCCTTGTTCTTTCCCTTTGTTCTCAGCTATGAGATACTAGAACCTTTAAAACCTTCACGTAAGAGTTGCACAATCAAAATTTACTCCTAGGATTCATTCTTCTCTATTTTGATGCAACCGAGCTGTGTCGATCAATCTTCCATACAAGGTAAGTTTTATCATCGTTCCTTTGGGTATCATCTTCTCTTGTTTGTCCCCTCCAAATTATACCATGTAATTTCCATGATTCTAATGGGTTTTTCTGGGGGTTTGTTGGTACTGTCATACCGTGGCATCATCTGGTGGATGCAGTTCTCGTGAGAGGAGGATTGTAACCCATTGTGTGGATAAAGGACGTCAAGAACTATTCGAGGTAGGGGATTCATGGCTTCTCTAATTGTATATGTGCAATCGTAGAATTAGCATGATTTAGTTCTTTGGATCATAATGAAATTGACATAATTAAATACTTGAACCGGATTAAAAGAATTCGTTGATCGCATGTTGTTTCTTTGTACCGTGATAACGGTTTGCCTCATGTTTTTCTAGATAGAGTGATATCTATGTTTTCTTTGATTAGTTGTTAGTTCTTGACGGAAATTGATAAAGAACGTAAAGCTGGAATTAATTGATAATTAATTGGATAATGATAAAGAGGCATGTGAATTAATTCGGTTGTTTCCATTGTTGTAGTTGTTCTAATTTGATGATAATCGAATTGGAATAGTAAGCATGTTAAACCTTTTGTGATAGCTTACTGATTAGTTTTTATGGAATTGGAACCTACAGATTGAATCTGTTAATTCAATATGGATTAAATAATCACTTGTTTGATAATTTCAAAAAGGGTTCTGAGTGACCGTCTTGTTTGTTAAATGGCCAAGATCCCATGGTTGTGATTATTGTTTTCCTGCTGCTTGTGTAGTGATGTGACCCTGGAGGGGTGTTGTGATATGTGGAGGCATGGAGGCCTTGTGGTTGTGGCAGCGAATGACGCTTATAGTGGCGAGATGCATCAGTTTATGCATGTGGGTGTCGGAAAGGACACCAGAGGTGATGGAATGGGATGGATGTGGTTTTTGGATGCTTGTGGATTCCTTGAATGTTTATCTTCTTTGCTTTTCCCCACTTCTCAAGGCAGCTGGTCTTGCTTAACCTTCTTCCAAAGGAGGCGAAGACGCGTGGGGTATGCCACGTGCTTTCTGTGTTTAGCCTCTCGAGGGGGAATGGGTCTATGCTCTTTCTATAGGCGGCAATGACTCGACGGGTAGTATATCTACTAACCGTGTTGAGCCTCCTTTGAGTTTAGTAGCATATGATTATTTTCTAGACATCCTAGTAATATGGGAAAGTAATTATGTAATGAATGTTTCAATAAATGGTGAAAATCCATGGGGATGGATATACTGGAATTCAAAGGTGATGTGAATCTTAAAAAGAGCAGTTTATTTTGGGTGTGATCCTAATGAAGTTTAGTGTTAAATTATTCATGGTTAATTAATGTTTAAAGAATTAATTAATGTACAATGGAACTGGTAAAATGATAATGGAGTAATCTAATAATGCTCTTCAAATGTTTGTGTGCTTATAGGACACCTAGTCTTCGAAGTAGCATCCTAGAGTCTGAGAGACGTTAGCTGTAGTTGTATCTAAGACTAGGTATTTCGATAGTGTGGATGTGAGTTATATATATATTCTGTAATTTTTGTGTTTATGTACACTACTCCACCCTGTTGGTAAGGGAAAATAACACCCCAATGATTCTGAGCCCGGGTGGGTGTTTTCCCCAACATTCTGATGGGAGGTTGAATGGCTGACCACCCCCTTTGGCCCCGGTCTCTTCTCTTGGTAGATACATGTGCCAATAGGCACACCAGTTAGTTTCCCCATATATTTGTGTAGAGGGATGTAATGGCTTGAGGTTATTTCACACACATATATTCTAGATATAGTATCCAATGGAGTACTATAGGTGTAACGTGTATAGGGTGTGATGGCATGAGGATCCCTACTCGGTGTATGGGCTATAATGGCTTGAGTTATAATACCCGATGTATGATACACGTTATGCGGGATGTGGTGGCTCCCGAAACTTACCTAGTTACTTTTTTTGGGATGATGGTGTGGTGGTTCACCAAGGGGTCTACGGGCAAGCCTTTGTGGTGCACGAGGTGCTGATTGTGGTGTTTAGCCCAGGTGTCTGCGGGCAAGCCTTGGAGAGAGATGCACTGGACGTATGTCGTTGGGGAAAAGCGGAAAACCAGTGGGGAAGTAGTAGTGGGGTACCCATGATATTTTTCATTATATTCTATATTCTTGTATGCGTTACTTGGTGAGAGTTTCCATGGTGAGGTTGGGAACTTATTATACCTGTTTAGGTGAAGAGTTAGTTTCACTTGTTGTCCACTGGGCTTTAGCATGATTTCTTTACTTTTGCACGAGAGGTTTGGGGAAGATCCTACTGAGTATACTATTATACTCACCCTATGTATATATAAACAGTTTTTTAGGTCACTTGGAGAAGGTTGGAGATCAAGCTGGTTACTACTAGCTTGTGGTTGGAGGAGGAGTTGTTCGGGCTTGTGGTCGTTGATGTTTTGCTTTCTTTTGGGTACTTTTAGTTTACCCTTTCAGTTGTAGTTCTTTTTCATGACATTTCATATATGTACATGGGTTTCTTTTATATTTCATTTTTGAGTTGGAGTTGATTGGTGTCTATCTTGTCTCTCTCTTATGCATGTGTTCTCTTAGAGGGTAATGCCTCCCATTTGTGTGTTTATTATATCCTCAGTGCTAGTCGCTAACCCTGGGGCCTACTGGAGGCGGGACTCGGGGGTCATTATCTCTCTTCTCAAATTGCCAGCCCAGGAGGGGTACACATTGTGGGGAGGGGGTCCTGATAGAGAGGTATTAGAGGTCTGGTTGACGGATAGGATAGAGTTTGGAGTTAGGCACAGGTGAGGATACATGGGATTGTAGGGAAACAGTGTCATTAATTTTTAGCATGTGGGGTAAACACTGGAGACCAGCAGAGACATAGGCGTTTAGGGCCCCCTATGATCTGTTGCCGAGACCATTAAGTTTATGATGGCTACTAAACAAAGTGATACTGGTTGTAGGGTAGAGACCTAGGAAAGGAGCATGCATCATTATTTTTTGCATATGTGTTTGAATGGGTAGAACTAGGGATAGGTTAACCTAATATTAATAAAAGAAAACAATTATTTTATAAATGTTGAGTCTTCCATATTCCAGGATTAAGAGCTCTAACCGTTGTTAATTTACAGGTATGCCTCCAGGTCGACATCCTCGTCAGGTATGAGAAAAAGATGTCCAGCAGGATGTTCCAGAAGATTGTCTTCGGGTTGGGGTTGACGACAATTACAATTGGAGGAAGACACTATGAGAGTTTTAGTGCCAGAGTCTTCAGAAGTACGAGGGCTACGTTTCAGATGCAGTCACAGAAGACTGGTTTGAGGAGGTTGAGATAGGCTTCAGTTCGATTCGTGCACGGAAGGAAAACTATGTTTCCTTGTTTGTGACGATGCTGCGTGGAGCAGCGAGGTAGTGGTGGTTCTTGTTCCTCAGGGATAGTGAAGAGTCAGTGATCTCATGGGAGGAGTTTCGAGACAGGTTTAGAGTCGAGTTTCTTTCATCGACTGGGAAGGCGTCCAGTCGCCCGGAGCTTCATACCCATCGACATTGGAGCTACAGTGTTGAGAGTTTGGAATCTATTTAAGGAACCTTCTAAGATATACTTCAGACCTGTTACCAGAAGAGGAGGCCAGGGCGAGGCATTTCGAGGAGGCTTTGCGTCCAGAGATCCAGTGCCAGGTCACCCCATTTATGCTAAAGACATATCTTGAGGTGTTGGCAAGGGGAGAGGTTGTTGAGAGGACTTTGGCTTGGACTGGAACTTCATGATAGGGGAATCGTCATGATTCCTCATGAAGAAAAGCTATGGTACGGGGATCCTGGATTTTCGTGCAGAAGATTTTCCGTTCACCTAGGGGTAGGTCCCAACCCTTCCCATCTCATTTCTCTAGAGGGAGCAACTATCTGGCCTATGCCAAGGGATCATGCGCTTGTTTTTCTTATGGTGGTTGTGGTCATTCGCAGCGGGAGTGCCCAACTTTTCAGAGCAGTCATCATGTATAGGGCGCTCCACTCCAGGTTCCTCTGTTGAGGCAGTTCCATCCGAGGCAACAGCAGTAGGTTGCACTAGCTTTAGTTCACCAGAGGGTAGATGGAGCAGGCAGAGGACAACCCCATGATGCTCCCCGTCCTCAGAGAGCAGAGCGTGGCCATGGTGGTGGTCGTGATAAGGGTCAGAGAGGCCGTGTATAGGGCGCTCCGCTCCAGGTCTTGTTTTATCTAAATTTTTTTTATATAAATGTGCTAACATGTTTTATCCTAGAGGCATGGGTTAGGAAGTCATCGGGGAAAACCTATTGAGTTTCATTACTCACCTCCTGCTTTTGTACATTGGTGCTTTTGCAGATGTCATGTACCTGGATGTTGGCAAAGTTAAGTGTCACATGATTATATAACTACATTGTGATGCTTGGGCTGGTACGTGATGTTCGATCATGGAGCTTTTGGAGCATGGAGATGGCTTGTAATCTTGTTGCCTTTGAGGATGTATTTCTTCTATTTACTCTGTTTTGTTGTTGGTTTCAGTTTTTCTAATCTTGGTTGGTTTATGATAAAATAAATGGTTGAGTTGTGTTAGCTTTTATCATGAATCATTTAGTTGTTGGTTTGGTTATGGTTGTTAGTTATATGGATGTTCAAATAGGGTAAATCGTTCCCCACTGGTTTGAAACCCATCTGTATTTATTTGCATCCTTTGTCACCTTTGGGATGTCGCTTATGGCCTAATAATGACTCGTTGTACTCTCAAAAGAATGAAAATTAGCGGGTCATTACAAATGGTATCAGCTTGTTCGGTCCTTTCCTAAAAAGTATTCATCGATGTACTTGGTCTTGGAGTTGAAATTCATTATTGTCTATTCCCTGGGTGGTCATCTTAGTCAGGAGTAGGATTGTCAGAACTTGAAATGTATAGCATAAAATGACGTAGCTAACCCGTTTATGCTGAACATAGAGTTACCAGGGTGTTGGGTACATAAGTTTTTTGGATACACTTCTAGAATCTTGGAAATCTCATTTTATGGGTTTTGCCAATGAGATGAGCATGACATGTATTATAGAGGAATTACTTTCCACTAGGATTTCAAATCTCATTGTGAGGAATGAGTAAGGACATTGTGTATGGTGCCTATTTTTGAAAAATGCAGAAAAAAATTTCAACTGAAAGACTTTGAAAACATGAAATTTGGTGTATTTTGAAAATGGATTGATTTTCAAAAAGTATATGGAATGTTTTCAAAATTGATTGAACAAGGGAAAAAGTTGTTTTGGGAACAATGTTATGATAGATGATGAGATAAAATTTGAAATGCTAAGCCTTCAGTTGCTAGGAAGAGAGACTATCGGCATACATTTTTTGTATTGAAATGGCACCTGTTAGGCATTGCAGAAACAAACCTGAAGAAGCTGCGGAGAATGTGGTTGCACATGAACCACATGTGATCCAAGATCTGGTTCAGAGTATCGTTCAAGCATTCCAGGATGTGGACACAAGGAATTAGAGGGATGAGTCAAGGAATGTAGAAAATTCCGTCTAGTTTCATTATCAGAATCCACCCATCTTCTGGGGTGATTCTGAACCAGAAATAGAGGAGGTGTGGCCGAGTAGTATGAATCGTATCTTCGATTTCATGGACACACCAGCGGAATTGAACGTAAATTTGGAAACATATATGCGGGAGTATATTACATGATAGTGGTGGGAGCTAGTGGTGCAGTTTGAGGAGATGTTCAATAAACAATTAAATCATCACACGTTGAAGATCTAGAGGATGAAAAACTTTTTCAGCCTGAAACAGGAGAATCTCTCTGTCACAAAGTATGTGGCTAAATTCAAGAATTTAGTGTGCTTTTGACAGGATGTTGTTGCATGTGTGTCACTGAAGGCACGAATCTATGAATCAGGTTTGCGACATGAGATTCGCTTGAAGATAGATGTGCTCTATATTACATATTATACGGAAATGGTAAACAGAGCAACAGTAGCTGAAAGAGACATCTCGGGAGTTATTGGAGGAGGATGTATGATGATACCCACGGGAACGTGTGGGAACTCTAATGTTGGGAACGAGTGGAAGAGGGACACCTACTTCCAAGGATGGAGTGTGAATCAGAATTAGACAGTTGGATTAGTGAATCTTCCTCCACGAACCCAAAGCAGAGAAGGTTGCATTCAATGTGGCTCGACTGATCACATAAAGCGAGAGTGTACGACACAACCTATACAATGTCACAATTACAAGAAGATGGGGCATCTACATCGTTATTGTAGAAATACTCTGAGGTCGGGTGCACGTGAGACTTCAAAGGCATCGCAATCATTGTATGATTTGATAGGACAAGGACATATGAGTCAGTCTCTTCAATATAATGGAGCTATCAATGGTAATTCTAGGAATACCATGACTCCTCAAAAAGGGCAGTTTCAGAAAGGCAACAAGGAGAACAGTGCAGCGAAGAAGAAATTGTATGAAGATGAGAAGATGACTGTGGATGATCAGGCTGGACCATTAATAGTAAGAGGTACGATTCTTTTGAATTTAACCTTTGTGCATGTGTTGTTTTATACTAGTGAAACACATTCTTTCATTTCTTATCATGCTGTTGACTTGCTATGTTTAAAACTGGAAATGATGCCTCTTGTGTTGAAACTGAAAACTATTCTTGTTGAAAGAAAATGTCAACCCTTGGTGTGTCGATCACGTGTTATAACTATTAATGGAGCTGAGCGGAAATGGGACTTCTCAATGTTGGATATGGATGTCTATGATATAATCATGGGTATGGATTTGTTGACAAGGTTTAAGGCTCGCATCGACTGTTATAGAATAATGGTTAGTTTCACGACTGAGGACGACATTGAGAATCTCTTCATAGGAGAGAGGATGGCAAAAAATAGTACCAATAGCATGTTGGCACCAATGGTGGGAATGATCTCTCACCAATTGGCAGCGTCGTCTTTGGCATCATTGGAAGATATCATGGAAAACAGTTTTCCGGCTGTGGTGGATCAATTTCCTGATGTTTTTCTTGAAAACTTATCAGGGTTACCACCTGTAAGTGAAAAGGATTTTAATATTTATCTCTTTCCTAGGACCAGTAGTATCTCACATCCATCTTATAGGATGGCACAAACAAAGTTGCGGGAATTGAATGTGCAATTGGAGGAGCTAGAAAGTAAGGGTTTCATTCAGCCACGCTTGACTCTGTGGGCAGCACCAATTTTTTTTGTAAAGAAAGAAGATGGAACTCTTCTGTTGTGTATTGATTATAGTAAGCTTAACCAAGTTATGATAATGAATAGATATCTACTAACACACATTGATAACTTGTTTTGTCAATTTTAGGGTGCTCAGTGGTTCTCCAAGATTGACTTGCAGTCAGGATATCACAAGTATCGAGTTCCGAAGGAGGATATTCTGAAGACATCCTTCATAATAATATATGGCCACTACAAATATGTATTCATGCCTTTTTGTCTTACGAATGCACCATCACTCTTTATGGTATTGAAGAATCGAATATTTCAGTGATATCTGGATTTTTGTTGTTGTTGTGTTTGTAGATGATATATTGGTGTATTCATGAACAAGGGCTCAGCATTAGAAACTCATGGCGATAGTGTTGGAAATCTTGCGAGACCATTAGTTGTATGCCAAATTATCGATGTGTGATTTTTGGATATAAGAGGTACATTTTCTGGGCCATGTTGTTTATGATAATGGTGTTTCAGTGGATCCAGAAAAGATAGAAGCTATTCTTTAATGGAAACTGCCAAAGAATGTCTTTGAAATACGAATTTTTCTTGGTTTAGCGGGTTATTACCAACTCTTTTTCCGTGACTTCTCATGACTAGCTTCAACAATGACATCATTGAAAAAGAATAACAGTGCATTTCAATGGACTGAAGAATGTCAGATATCATTTCAAGAGTTGAAAGTCCTCCATACATAAGCACCCATCTTGGTTTTGCCGGAATCAGGAAAGGGGTATGTGGTGTATTATGATGCTTCGAGAATAGGGTTGGTTTTTGTTCTCATGAAAGGAGACCATGTTGTTGCATATGGTTCAAGGAAGATGAGTGTTCATGAGATGAAATACACAACACATTATTTGGAGTTGGCTGCGGTCATCCATGCTTTGAAAACATGGAGACATTATCAGTTTGGTGAGAAATTTACTGTGTTTATATATAACAAAATCATGAAACACATTTTCTCACTGCAAGATTTGAATATGAGGTGGAGGATATGGATGAAGTATCTTCAAATGTTGGAAATTGTCTTAATGTATACACTGGGTAAGGTAAATTCGATGGCCAATGCATTAAGGAGGAAGTCATATGCTCAGTCGGTGAAAGAAGCTTCATATGAGTGGAAGTTGATTTCGGTCTTAACTGACATGCATGTGGAATTTGAAAACCAAGGTGATGTTTCTGTTTTCTTTCCAGTTTCTCTTTTTCTTAATTTGGTGGATATAGTAAAGGAGGCACAGATATCTAATGTAGATTGTTTTGCAATGAGTTCAAAACTCAATGGGGGAGAGACCATTGAGGGAAGGAAGCTGGATGGTAGAGCAGTTTTGCAGTTTCACGATCGGATGGTTGTACCTTTTACTGCTCAGCGACAACTCATTCATGATTGCCACCATTCAAGATGGGATTTACATCCGGGTACCCAAGATATGTAGAAGGTGTTGAAGGCGCAATTTTTGTGGAGCAGCATGAAACAGATGGTAACTGAATATGTTTCAAGGTGTTTAACTTGTTATGAGGTTAAAGCAGAGCATCTGAGACCTGCTGCTATGTTACAGTCATTACCTATTCCAGTATGGTAATGGAATAAGATAGAAATGTATTTGTTAAAGGCCTTCCAAAAATGGTCCAGAATCATGATGCCTTTTGGGTGATAGTGGATCATCTAACCAAGTAGGACCATTTCATCCCGATTCATGAAACCCATACAGTGGAAGATCTTTCAAAAATCATTGTCTAAGAAGTGGTTAAGAGGAATGGTGTACCAGTGTTTATCATCTCAGATAGATATTTGAGGTTCACATCTCGTTTCTAGAAATCATTACAGTAAGCTCTGGGTACTCAGTTGACGATGAGCATGGCGTATCATCCTCAGACGGATGGGCAATCTGAGAAGACGATACATATGGCTCTGTTTGAATCACAGTATGGGCGTCCTTGTCTTTCTCCAATATGCAGGGTGAAAACTGCTGAAACATCACTAGTAGGGCTGAGCCTTCTCCAAGAAATAATGGAGAAGATTCCGTTCATTAGATAGAGGATGGAGATGGCTCAGAGTCGTCAGAAATCTTATGCGGATCATTGCCGAAGACAGTTTTCGTTTGTGGTGAGTGATCATGTTTTTTTGAGAATCTCTCCAAGGTTTGGACAACGTCATCTGTCCAAGCAGGGTAGATGATCTCCTCGATATATATGCCCTTTTGAGATACTATAATGGGTTTTTAGGTGGCGTATCAGTAATTATTACCACCACAGTTCATTGTAGTTCATAATGTGTTCCATGTATCTCAGTTGAAGAAGTATCAGCCCGATCCTGACCATGTGATCAGATGGGATCACATTGACATAGAGCTAGATGTTTCATTGATACATATCCCAGTACGGATTGTGGATAGCCAAAAGAAAGTTGTAAACGGAAAATGCATCAGTCTAGTCTGGGTTTTATGGCAGCATGGTCAGATTCAGGAAGAGACTTTGGAATGTGACAAAGAAATGAAAGAGGAGTGGCCAGAACACTTTCATTCAACCAATGGTTTTCTACTTTTTGAGGACTGAAAGTCCAATGGTGGGGAGAATGTAGTACCCCCGGTTCCTGTTATTTGACCATTTCTTGATTTCTTTAATGGTTATAATGTTAAGGGTGACATATTGGAGAGTCGGGAGAACTCAGAATGATGTTTTGGGAAAAAAGGGTAGCCGCACAGACGGTGCACAATTTTTCTAAACCGTGCAGCCAAATCATGTGGAGTTGGTATTGGAGGCAGTAGCGTCTGCATGGGTGGTGCATGGTTTCTCTAACTGTGCAGACGAACCGTGTGAGAAGGGTGGCTGAGGTAGTAGCTAACACACTATTATTTTATGGTTTGTAAAACTGTGCAGACTAACCGTTCGGTCACATAAAATTAGATCCTTAAATTGTGGATCTAACTCATTTTGCCTTTAATTGCCTCATTAAATCTTTTAAGCAGCCCTAACTGAGGGTTTTGGTTCTCCTAAAGTCAATGAGGGTTATCTCATTGTTTCGGTGGCAATTTGAAGGCTTCTCTTGGTGAATCAAAGCCGGATACTTGAGGTATTTGATCTTTCTCCTTCATTCATGAATGGTTTCTTATATCTACTTAGATATACTTCTCGTCTTCTCTCAGTTTCATAGATCAATGCCCATTAAGGGTAGATCTAAGTGTGTGGATGCCAAATATTACAATATTTGGTCTTGGTTGTGTTAGTATAAGAGGGCTAAGGAGGATTCTTTGAGATTTGACTAGGTGTTCTTGAGCATTCATTGTCTGTTGCATTGTTTCACCTTTTTGTTGAGGTAGGTGGATTCACTCTCGATTCCTATTTCTTAGAACTTGACGGCTTAGTTTAAAATTGTTTTCCTATATTGAAATTGTTTGTTTATTTGTTGTGAATGAATGGTTGAAACCCCTTTTAGGTAATGGGTGATGGATGTTGTGTGTTTTTGGAAAGTGCTTGTTGATGTAAATTGAAAATGGTGATTTTAAATTCGCTATGGTTTTTCTACTTGAAAGAAATGGTTTAAATAAAATCGGTGATGATTTATTGAATGTTTTTTAAGACACTTTGTTTTGGGAATGGATTTTTATAGGTTGGGGAGTGTCTTCATATGCATTGAGATGGATAATGGGCGAGAAGTGCCCACATCAAAAGGCTCAGATGGATAAGTGCGAGAAGTCCCCCCATCATTAGGTTGGGACGGATAAGGTCGTGATGTACCCCCATCATGGTAGTCCACGAAGTGACGAATTAGTGAAAGGATAACTCACCACTCGCAAGTATAGTGAGGTACAGGTTTCATGCATGGTTGGTTGTGTGGATTGGTGAAATGGAATGAATGTTCCAAAATGGGAATGGGAATTTGATTGGGAACTTTTCGTGGCTGCTTTTCTTGAGAAATATGTTTTTTGTTGGAAAGTGGTTTTGACATGTAACTTGTTATATTATGCACTGATTTTGAAATTGTTTTATATAAAATGTTTTATATATATTTTCTAACATGTTTTATCCTAGAGGCTTGGGTTGGGAAGTAATCGGGGAAAACCTACGGAGTTTCATTACTCACCCCATGCTTTGGCATGTTGGTGCTTCTGTAGATGTCATATATCGAGATGTTGGCAATGGTAAAGTGTCACAAGTTTATAGCACTACTTCATGATTCTTGGGCTGGTTCATGATGTTGGATCTTGGAGCTTGTGGAGCACGGATATGGGTTGTCATATTGTAGTCTTTGAGGATGTCTTTCTGCAGTTTACTCTATTTTGTTGTTGGTTTTCATTGTACTACTCTTGATTGTTTTATGATAAAATAAATGGTTTAGTTGTCTTAGATTTTATTATGAATAATTTAGTTGTTGGTTTGGTTATGGTTGTTGGTTCAATGGATGTTCAAAAAGGGTATATCATCCCCCCACTTGATTGAAACCCTTCGGCATTTATTGCCAGCTTTGGCACCTTGGGGATGTCTCTTAAGGCCTAGTAATGATTCGTTGTACTCTCATGCCAATGAGAATTGGCAGGTCATTACAGTCCCATATGTGGGACTAATTTTAAATTATTTTTTTGAACTTCTATTATTCTATTTTTTAAAATGGATTAAATTCATTGATTCATAAAAATTTATAAATTAAATTAAGGTCAAATTATTTTTTTGATAAAAATATTATTCAATGTCATTAAAATAATTAAATGATAATGAAAATGTTTTTTGTAATGAGGGATTAAAGCTTATACATAAAGGAAAAAAGGAAAAATACATTTGTCAAAAAAGATTTGAAGGCCTTATATTAGCCATATCATCCATTTTACAATGTTTGGACTAATATTGGATTCTAAATTTATTTAATAATCATGTGTAGAATTCCCTTTCCAAAAATTAACGTGACTGTCACTCCACCTACACTATAAAAAAGGTTCTCACCCAACTTAGTAATCATTGGACTAACATTGATATTAAAATATATATCCTAAAAATCATTACCCTCAATATATAGGTTTGACCTTGTGAATCAATCTTTCAATGGACTCCCTTTCTTTCAAATTAAATAGAGTTACTCGAATCATATGTAACATCTATCCTCCAGCTATATCATTTCATTTTCAGTATCAATACCTTATAATATTATTATTTAATGATCGTATAATAATAAAATTATCCAATATGTTATTAAATTTTTTATTTAGATATTTTTTATCTACACTATTTCACAATTTCATATAATTGCTAAAAAATCTACCTTTCGGATATGACAATCTACAACATCAAAAAATGATTATTTTTTTCATTTACCAACATTTATTGAAGATAATGGTGATATATAATCAATTTTTATATGATATATGTGATATTTATATTGTATCTATTCTTGTTTTTTTATATTTAACTTACCTTTAATGTTTCCCATCTTGTGGGAATATGATAACATCATTGGTGTATGTATGGACTACTACCACCTCCAAGCAACATGATTGGTTCCCTCTATATATGAAACCTAAAAAATATTGATTAAATAAAAATATCTGAAATAAATGAAGTAAATATGAAATTTCAAATATAATATATGTCAATATCAATTAATTTTAATTAATTTAATAAGACAATGAAATTAAAATAGCATTCAGGCCTACATACGACCTATCATCTCCATGAACAATGCCTTTCATTCTTATCTCAAAATAATTTGGATTATTATAAATACATATATAATTGATATTTATTATATAATAATATTTTATAATAGTATTGGTATGGTTAAATAATTATTTAATTAATATTAACAACATATAAAAATTTAAAACATGCTGGAGAAACTATGTAATTGACACTAGAAGTAGTCAAAATAATGAACAAATAATAACATACAGGTAATAAACTATTATTATATGATTATATATTATACTAAATGTATGATCTTGGTTCTTTTATATTTTAGTTACATGTTTATAAACCTCATTTACGAGGGTAATGGATATTTACAACAAAAAATAAATGCATGGTAATTGATTCTTGTATTGCATTTCTTTCCGTGGGGGGTACACCATTTTCACCACATACTACCTTTTATAGTGCATTTATTACACTTTTTGATATATTATATCAGGATTTATTTTATCTGAATGGTATTTAAAACAATAATTTAATTTTATTCAATTATCATTATTATTATACAAATGATTCAAAGTGTATGGGAAAATTCAGAATTTTTCGTGATTCTATTCTCCAAGAGTAATATTAACGGTCATCCAATTCAAATTCAATTCATTGAATTATATGTTATTTTTTAACCTAATTTTGTTTGTATGTCGTAAATATATCAAATTTGGAATTTAATATCATAACTTATTAATATTTTATAATAGTTTGAGTTATAATTGGAATTATTTACTGTAAACATATTTACACTTAATGTTTATCAAGTGGAAAATAATTTAAATAATAATTTATTTTTATTGGTTTATATAACATCCTTACTCACATTACTATTCTATTATTATTTGTATAAAATCATTTTTATGTTATAATTTTTTATTTACACTTATTTATGTGGATTTTCATTTAGAACATGCAATATGATATTTGATTGATTTTCACATCAATGTTACAATTTTTTCAAAGGATTGCATCAAAATATTATTATTTTTGAAATTATTTACAATTTAATTTTCCTAAAAAATAATTTATTTGATCATTTTATATTAAACCATTTCTGTTTATATTCTCTTGGTTACTCATGACCCATTTCATGTAATTTTATCATTTTTCATTCGCCTTTACTAAATATGTTTTAGGAATTGTTTTTAAGAAAACTCAACTTTAGTTATCCTTCTAGATAGAGAATATTTTTTCCTACAAAAACCATAATTTATAAATAAAGTATTTTAAAAAATGAGTTTAACTACCCCAAAATAAAATTTAAAGACATTTTTTCCTTTTTATATTTTTTTGAATGTAATATTATTGTATCGTTATGAACAAGTTACTTTTCTAACCTATTTACCATAAAAAATGAATTTTCAATTTACCTCAAAAGTATTGTATAAATTTATTGGAATCATTTCACTGATCCATCCTTTTCATATTTTAATGATTAAATTTAGATCAAAAAATTAATGAAAACAGATTTTCATAGAAAAATATTTCAAAAATATTTTCAAAAATAAAATTTATTTTTTTATTAATAATTTTTTTCAAATATCATTTACTTTATTTATATTAATCAATTATAAAAAATAATTACACTATAACACAGGGGATATGATGTATTAATTTCATACTTATTCATTATATAATGGTTTTATTATTTATTTTTCAAAATATATTTTTCACATTCAAATAATAGATTCAATTTTTGTAGTGCACATAATGTATTAAAATTTTCACTGAATAATGAATTACTTCTAATTATCCATATATCATTTATGGATTTTTTTTCTCTGCTAAAATCATATACCATTCTAACTTATGGAATTTAGTTTATAATTATTTGATTATCCTAGGAAATATTGATACATATGTGTCTTTTAATCTCTACAAAAAAATAATGAACGTTATTAAATAAAATATTTTATATGTGTAGAATGCTTCAGAATGGTAAAACATATGTGGATCCCAGTTATAGAAATCACCTTAAAGCATTGTTATCCTCATGAGACAAATCTGCTGGTGAAATCCAAATAATTTAAACTATCATGTGAATAAATCTTGTCAATATAGGTTCCATGTACCTATGAAACATGGAATAAGATAATTAATTATTTCATTCATTTTTAATTTTTCATTATTATAGATCCTTGATTATAACAACCTGAAATTTTCTTACATTATTGTTTCTACATTTTAAATATAAACAACATAAAAATATTAAAAAACTATGATCCAAAGGTTCAGTATCAAGGAAAAGTAGGATCAATTATAACATTTACATAATAAGACATAAACATTTTTTAATTATGTATTATCTATCTTCATAGTGTCCCTCATGTACTCTTTAGAATAAGATTCTACAGGAAGATGAAAATCAATGAAATAGATGAGATAGATGCCCGATAAGAGGATAGACAATTACATTAATAAATATAACACAAGTGATCATAATAATTATCAATATTTCATATCCATGGTATCATAATCCTATTCATGAATGGAAGCATCTGATAATGGAAAAGAAAGTAAGAATCCATTACTATGAAATATACTGAATTAATGGTCAATATCGGACATAGATGTGAACAAATCAAGCATCCTGTTCATGAATTAAATTTGAGAATAACAATAACAATATCATCACTACGAAAAATATAACATCATGTTAACACATATTTCACACTATATATGGAGATAAATCACATTAGATAATATATTGGATGTCTATATATTTTTTGAAGAACCAATCACATCAAAACATTTACATATTCATGCATTACACTTAGAATTTATATCAATATTAGTCATTAAATCACCCATGGAAGGGAATTGGGTTTAATTATAATTTAAAAAAGAATAATTTCATGAATAAAATTTGGGGTTCCCAAAATAAAACATTGATAATATAATTGGTTAATAAATCATCAATATTGTGTAATGAAGTATCATTCTTAGGAGAAGTAATGAAGTAGTTGTTTTTTAGAAAGATGATTTTTTTGTAAGTAATCATTTTATTTTTCAAATAATATAAGATTGAAAAAATGTATATCTTCAAAAAGAAAAGTGAAATTAATAATGAATAACATAATATGAATATTCATATTATGTATGTAAGAATAACACAATGAAATTAATTGGGTTTAACAATCATTTGACCATAAGTCTAAATCATTTCTTACCAATAATAACCTCGATAAAAAAATTAGATTCATTAATTAATAAGAACGGATCCATATTTATTGGTATATAATACATTATAATTTTATCTCCATTGGGAAAGGTCGCATAGGAATTAAAAAATTAAATGACATAAATGAATCCCTTCAAAATTGGCTCACTTGGACTCTTTTTTACAATACATCAGTAGCTATTACCTTCCACAAAAATAGATTCCTTGAAAAACTTATGAAGGGTAATTTTAATTTTATTAACTCCTCCATTTTTCCCTCCATAAAACATTTTTTTTCCATCATCATGAATAATTATAGATGGATGGTATCTAGGGATTCCTCCATGAAATCCTAGTTGGATAACTCTGGGGGAATGCCTTTAATTTATATGATATCCCTCTATCAAACCCCTGAGAATATTATCTTTTCTATTAGAGAAACCAAAATTGTCAACTTTTCCAACTCCCTAATACTATTATGAATATAAATAGAAATTACTCTTTCACTCACACTAATGATTTATTAATTTGGGAGCCAACTTACCAAAGTCTGCTAAACTCCAAAAATTTATGTCATCATTTTTCTCTAACTGTGATAATGAATATAGTTGGTTAAAAAATTTCAACATGACATGGATTAAACCTTCTAGATTTAATCTCATCCGGTGTCTTACTCACAATAAAGTTCCCACAGAGATCTGCCTTCAATCGTTTTGTTTTCAGCTCTGCTCTAAATGCCATTTCTGTCATCAACACAGAGAAGATACCAACCACCTCTTTCCTTTTTACGCCACTGCTTCAACTAGTTGGAAATATATTCTTTACATTTTTTACTGCAGTTGGTTAAATTCTGACTCCATCAATGTTTAACTAAAAAAATGTGCAGAAACGGATGAAACTCATCAAATCAGGAAACATTTCCTATCTAAAGTCTCTAATCGCCACAAAGTGATATGGTATGATCGTAATGATATTATTCATACGAAGTACCCATAAAGTCAATATGAATGTTGGATGTGGATCCTCACTACCATACATGAAGCTGCTCTAATGCAAAAGGGACATTACCACAACACTGTGCAGGAATTCAGAATCTTGTGACGTCTTCGGATTAATAGCAATTCTTGTCAACCTCGCCACACTATAGAGGTGTTCTGTAAAACTCCTATTCCATGATAGATCAATATTAATATTGATGGTGCCTCCAAAGGAAATCTGGGTCTTGCGGGATGTGGTGATATCTTCAAGAATCATCTCGGTTAGATCCTTGGTTTATTCATGGGTTGTTGTGGCACTTCCACCTCCCTTGAAGTTGAGATGATGATCATAATTCTTTCCATCATCTTTGCAAAGCACTTTGGTTGGAACAATCTCTACATCGAAATTCACTCACTGACCATCGTGCAAGCGATTTGGAACAACATTATTCATCTTGCTTTGATGATTACTACCCGTTGGATGGATTTCACCCATTTTCTTATAAATCTCAACAATATCCTCACACATGTTTATTGGTAAGAAAATAAGGTTGCTGAAGGCTTGGCCAACAGGGGAGTAAATCAAAAAATTACCTGGTTTGATGACCTCCCCGTTGATCATATTTCATTACATAAATAATATTGTAATATGATCCCATAATTTAGAGTCATGAAATATTTCATTTAATTTATTTATTCTTTTCTTTAGTATTTTTTAAAAAAATAACAATAAAAATTTATTTGTAATATGCATAATATTTGGAGATAAGAATTGAAATGCACCATTTAGGGATATGGTACGCCATACCTACTCATGAACACTCTATTCATTTCGTTGTCATATTAAAAGAATCATAATCAAGTGATATACAAGTATATTATAATATCAATATTATATTTATGTTATTTAGGTACCATATTTTGAATAAAACCATATTTTATACATTCCATGTATATCATGAATGAGTCATATCACTTTGAGGGGGCGGTAGTCCACATTTCCTCATATTAAATTATCGTATTTACACATCACGAAAAGCATCAAGGTATGTTGTAAAGAGAAATTATAGAAGAATAGGGAAAATATAAATATAATATATATAATATATATAAATATAGTGCAATCATAATAGACACAATGAGATGTTTTAGCAGAAAAATGAATAATAATTGTTTCGTGAGGCAGTAGTTCACCATAGACAGAATCAATATGTTTGTATCCATTTGATGGAGGCTTTTGTAAGTGTTGTTCAAATCCTAATCATAACAAAAAATTAGTATATACTGGATACTGTTTTTTTTATGTAATGAAATAATATGAATGGCATAGGGAGTGGATATTGAATATAAAGGAAATTAACTATGGAGAATACGTTACCTCTATACTAGGTAACTTATTTTGATTTGAGACAAATGGATTTCTTGAATTAAATTATTCTAATGTTACGGATTCTAGGAGTATGTTAGGGATGTTGGGATCTTATTTGAGTATAATTTGGATGATCTAAAGGTCTTTAGAGGTGTGAGTAAATGCGAAGAGGTAGTGGCCTTTTATAAGAGAGAGGACGGTCAATTAAGGAATGTCTTGATATGTTGATTTATTATAAATTATTTTTTGATTAATTTTTTTTTTCAAAATTCAGTTATTTAAAATATATAACAAATATAAGCCTAAATAAATAATCCAATAATAATTATATTTGTTATGGATATTTTTTTAATCCTTATCTTTTTTATTTTTCCCTTTTTTCTCTTACCGTTTGATCAAGAATTTAACAATTTGAGAACTAAATTATTTACCAATAGATGAAAAATGAAAAATTAATGGGTAATTAAAAACATTTTAAACATATAATAATAATTTTTTGGAATCTTATTTTTTTATTTTATAATATTTAGGAACATAATTTATTTTTTAAAATATGAATTATGTCAAATTTGACAGTATTCATACCATGACTTTTTGTAAATCCATAACAACTTGATTCTTTCTAAAAAAGAATTGAATAAATCCTAAAATGTCATATTCACCTATATAATTCATGGATATAATTAATTACGTATGGTAATATTTTTTTAATAGTATTTATATATATTATTTGAATCCTTTATTAATGAAGCAATTTCTACATCATCATTGTGTCATAATTAAATTAATTTAATTAAGGTCAAAAAATTATTAATAAAGTATCATGTTATATGAAGACATTTTAAAATTTTGATTAATATTTATAGTCCAAGATATCAGATATATATCCCCACCATATAATGGAATTAGTAAAAGATACATGTTTATGTTACATTTCTCCCTACATTAAATTAAATATTATAAAATGTCATTATCAATCCCAAGTGGCATCATTGGTCATAAATCTACCCATGGATAATCCAGGTCGGACATAACTCATTATATAAGAGTAGTACATGTGTTAGGGTTGTTCTATATGATTATAAAATATTATTTCTTACCCATATTTACTAGATTTACCCTTTAACAATGGTAAATAAAATAATTACTGATTTAGTAATCATAATGTGAAATAACAAATGGTAACTATTTAAATAATTTGGTGCTTATGATTAGAAACATGGAATCCATATTTTCAAATTCAAAACACATAATATTTAGAAATCAATTTGAAATTAATTCCCATTGTCAAGACTAGAATGTGTGATTTTAAAAATTAAGAACTACAGTAAGATTGACATGGGTTTATGTTTAATTTGATAGTAAAATTTCATATAATAAAAAAATAGAATTAAATGATAAAAAATAATACATTTATATTTTCAAAAAATTAAATAATATATATTAACCATATAAATCATGTCGATGGAAAAATTTGTTTTCAATTAAAATTTTGTGTATTTTTACTATTCATCAAAACATGACTGTAATCTGAAAAATATAAAAAATTATTCAGAATTACATTTTGATGTCCCAATTCTAAAGAATGAGGTTATTTTTTTAAAATATAACATATAATGGTGTCAAAAAATAAATTTCAAAACGATTCTCCATCAAAAGTCTATAAAACAATTCTTTTTGAAAAATACTCATTTTATCCAAAGAAATGAATTTGTTATTATATCATATCTAGAAAACATATAAGATTAATTTAAAACATTGAATTGAATATATAAAAAATATTTTTCATTAAACAAAAATCAATATATATTGATATGATTTAATAAACTCAATTTTATTCATTTAAATAAGTTTTCATAAAACACATCATTTATATTTAATTGGGTTTTATTTTCATTTCGAATAAATTTGGTAACCAAGGTACCATTATTTAAAAATTTGTATACCATACTTCAAAATTTAGTCAATAAAATTCATTCACACCATTTCTATGGATGTGCATTAACTACCACTTAAAATTATAATAATATTATTGTATTATTTTTCGGTATTACTCAATGTTGTGTGCTACGTAATATTAAAAGAAAACTTGTTGTTGGTTGTAGACTTAACTAACTGAAAAAGAGTCCTTTTTAACCTAAATGTAATATATTCTTCCTAAATATTAATATAAATTAATTATTATTATTCTATAAATACCTGGGTCCTTGTAGCCCCATCCTGATTAGATGGTGGTATTCCAACTGTCCGCTGATGGTGATCATGTTGGCCCCTCTCCCCATTGGGGAGTAGGTGACAATCCGTGGTCAATAGGAACTGAGGGATGGTTCTTACAAAATTAGGAATATGGACCAACCTCACAAAGCCTTTACACTCTATAGATCTCATAAACACAAAGGTTTGCTGTGTCCCTATTTCACATCCTAGAGAAAGATCAAGAAACTATCTCTATATGAATCTGAACTACTACTACCTATATGAGAATACACTATAATATTCTTTTAATAATAAAAATAACCACTAATGGATTTATATTCTAAACCACACTAACACTCACCATCATACTGACATAGATTTCTCCATATAATAAGGACATGGATGAAAATTTCATAAACGGTAGTCAATGTAAAGAAATTTTCCAATGCTAATAGAGAATAAACCAACCCATATCCAAACCACTTAGTGGTCATAAGATCATCTCCAACTATTGTAGGATCGAATCACTATATATTAGTCAAATAAAATAATTATTCTATACTTGAAATTGTCCTATTATGGAGGTTCAAAAAATTTCTAGCTCTACCATCCCTCCGAGTCTTGTTAAAGAATTAGTACAAAAAGAACATCCGGAAGCCTTACCAGATTGTATCATGATGTCAATATCCTTGGGTGATAATTGTCCAACACTGCATGGACAAATCATACAACATGTACAAAACTAAATGGACCATCCTCTCTGGTATCATCTCCAGAAACTCAAATATATAATGGATTTATTTATGACATGAATCTATTGGGATATTTCCTCCATCCCAAAAAACAATATGTGAGGATTCTACTACAAAAACTCTATCTTCAACTCATCAATGATTAGGGCATGCCAAACTAATCCTTCAATAATCTAATAAAAACATATATATCTATCTCAGAATTGGTCTATTGTACACATATATATTATATAGAGAGGTTCCATAGGTGGAAATATAGGATGAATCATTAGAAAAACAAGGCCCACTACCAGAGGAGCATGATCATCACCACCTTCAGAGAGTGTGACAATAATATTTAAATGAGGGATAAGTATAAAAATCCAAACACATGCCTCAAAATTAATTTAATAAATTAGAATGTCTTCATTTCATGAAATAGTAATGGTATTAATACATCATATATAAAAGGAAAATCCTCTATTTCTACTCAAACATTCAAGACTTGGTTATAGAAAGAGACCAATAAATGACGTAATAACATAAGATATACCCACCACAAACTTGTAAGGATGAATTTGGGTCCAATTATTAGTGTCAGATATATATATAGAGTTACTTTTGTTTAAAAATATAATTCATTTTGAATTTTTTATTGTTCATGTATTTGAATCCAGTAAAATTCTTAAATCATATGTTATACCAAATTTTTATCCATAAAGGCCTATAGTACTTATAAACCAAATCATGTCATCAACCTGACCCAATTCATAACATGTTCCATCCCATTCGACTCCTGGTCAAAGGATCAATATAACATAAATGAATTCTTATGGTGTGTATGGTATCATATTTAAAAAACTCATATTAGGTTATAATGGTGACTTTAAATATTAATTATTTTTTTAATCCTTATATAATGTATAGGGACAATTTAATACAATCATGAAATTGATAATATGCAATAGGAAAATTCATGATGAAATTTTACATGACATGGAAAAATAAAGGGAATATTAGTGCTACTGTGACTGGTAATGATGAATTGTCTAATGAAAATCACTCATTTAATTGATCCTAATAAACTAATCTCATCTAAATTATAACAATAATAATAACATCAAAACAAAAGTGAATTTCTAAATATTTAATTTGTGTCATCTAGATGAATAAAAATCAATAAATGAAATTACCAAGCTTTGGTAATTTTGGTTTTCCCTATAAGTCGGATAACTACATCTATTCAAAGGATCAATTCCAAATGCTGTTATATCCTAGTATCTTATCTTATACAAAAATAGTTAGGAAATTGATAAACAAATCCACTGATATAAATTTTTTATGTCATGAACTAGGATCCACCTAACTCCTACCCCCATCCGGTAGGATACATGGCCTCAAAAGTTCCTCCTTGTGTGCTAGAGGATACCGACTAGTAGTGAGGATGTAATATTAGTTCATTGAAAAGACTATATCCTATTATAAAAAGGGCATAGTGGATACAGCCAATAATAACCAATAGTGGAAGCCTATGTTAATGTAACATAAAAACAATTCTGTAAGCATAAATAAAAAGATAGAAAAAAAATCAGTAAAATAAAATAAATAAACCACTTATAGAAACAAAAAAATCCATGAATATAGTTTCTAATACATAGAATTTGTGGAATTCTAATACAAAAGTGAATAGGAAGTTGGAATATGTTTATGCATTAGAAAAAGTAAAAACTGCACAGTTGTCATCTCAGGTTAATTCTTGGCCCTCTACTCCTAATATCCAACTATAATAAATTCATATTAAAAAACAATAAAAATTATTCTACCATTATAACTAAAATAATAAAGATATTATTCTTGGGGAATAAATCCAGCCTCAGTAGGGTGTGAGAAAAACATTATGTAAGGCCACCATCAATAATGTATAAATTTAATCAAAGGAGTGATAATAACTAAAAATTTGTAAGGAACTGATACTTTATTATTATTATATAACAACTAAATTAGCAACCCAGTCAGGTTATTGATTTACACCCGGTGTGTCTACATACATCTCCTCATTTCTTATTATAATGTCCAAATAGTCTAAATATATATATATAGTAGTAATATATATATATATATATAGTATGATTATATATATCTCATCCACTAATACGGAAAAATTATGCGTTGATGTAAGTGAATATATACCTTGAATAATATTTCTAGCGAGACCAAGGCATACCTCCAACATCCATGGCCATTCTAACAAGCCTATATGATTTTGAAATAGGTTAGGTGCCCTACATTCCAAAAATAGTTTAAGACATCATGCACCAACAATCACTATAGATAGTGATCCACGATTTCATCAATCTAATCATGGAATGTGGCATTTAATTCTCAATTCCCATATATAATCAAAGTTTCAATATTCAATACTCAAGAACCTATGTAAGGGAGTGTGTTTTTTTCTATGATTATCATTGAATTCCCTCATACCACAACTATTATAAATATTTATTCATAATTATAAATTCCATAGGGAATTTCCTCCCATACAAACCACTTCTCTAATATATATATATATATATGTATGTATATCTCTCTCTCTGTGTGTGTGTGTGTATAAATAATTCTTCATATTCATATTTCAAAACATGATAAATTACAATCCAAAATGTGTATTTTAAATGGCATAGCTAAATTTGTTCCCTTACCACCCTCCAGGAACCATTTCTTATCAAATCAACCAAGTCATATATGTTAGGGAAACCATCACGCATTAACCACTCCACATTATTAATCCACTAATTATATATAGCCCATTTAATTCATTATTACATGGAAAATAATTTTATATGTCTTACGGTGTAAATTGGAAGTTTCCATGGTCATGTGAGAGAATTATTACATTGTAAATTTACAACCTAGAATGTTTCAAACACCTAAGGAGTGATTTTGGTCCTATAATAATTCACATAAGAATGAAATTTATTTTCAAATTCAAATCCATAACATAAAAAGGTTATTTGGAAAAAGAGAATTTATAAAAAAGGCTCAATTATACTTAAGACACTAATGGGGTGATAATACATAAGGAAACCAACCTATAAATAAATATATAAGAATAAATTTTGGTTGCACAAAATACATGGGGTGGCACAATCGAATAGCTACAATGTGAAAAAACTAAAATAAAAATTGAGGTGACCTACGAACTCAATTTTTTTAGAAGACTCGTAACTCGATATCAACCATAGAATCATAGTATGTTTGGAGTGATCAAAAAATTTATTGACTACAATTAAAATTAGAAAAAACTTGCCTGAATCAATCTAACATAATGTATTCCAAGGAAAATTGAGATAAGAAGGGAAATACTAGGGGATCATACTTATATGGATCCAACAAATTTGAATGATTGTGAATCAAATTTCAGATATTATAGTTACATGGATGCCTTACTTGAGGGATTCAGAAGCTCAATGGATCAAAAGCATCACAAAGCCCATGGTGGAATAAGAGGTCAGTGGAAGAAAGGTTAAAACATACATGAGGGGAAAATGAAATTTTCCCTCAAATTACATTGGCACATGGTTTGGATATACATTTTGGTAAAACCATTTGAAAAAAATTATTAGTTCACTTATACTATGGAGATAATTTCATGTTTAAGAACATTGTTTGAAAAACCATGAGCAAGCTCTGAAAAATTCCTTCAGCCGATTCCAACAACATGTTGTACAACATTTAGACTGGGGTCATATAGTTGTCGAAAAACTATGTGTCTTATTCAATACTTACCATTTTAGGGATCAAGGCTTTAATGAATCCTCAAATTCACCAAAGATCTATTTCCATTTTTTAGGAATCATTATTATCACCATTAATGATTTTTTTGAAAAACTAATTATATTTTCCTTCACTGAAATGAAGTGTAATTATATAGATGTTGTACAAAGATACTCTCTGACTACTATTTCATAGGAAGGGTTTATTGATGTTATATTTTTTGGGCTAAAATTCCAAAATAAATATACTTCATATATCACGAACTCACACTTACTGTACATTGCTAATGTTTCTCCATTCACAATTTCATTATTGTGGTATTAAAATTAACCCTTATGTTACACCATAATCTAGGTGTGTATTATTATATCATCTATAATGAATACCACATAAATTTCACTATAAACTATAAATACATTATACAATATGTCCATGAATATTGTTTCTGAATTAGTGTGTCTGAAAGTCATCCTAATGAACTCATAGTCATCCCAATGAAGTCATAATTACCGAGCCCCATAAAGTTGATCGAAGAATTCAAATATATATATAGAATTGGATACTTTTTATTAATCATGATATTGTTGAGATCCTTCTAATCAATATAGAGGCACATTGATCTACAATTACTATTGACGAACATAAGTTGATCTCCCCTAGTGAATCACTTAATTATGTAAAAGAAATTTTTTGGTTCTCTTGCATCTGATTCTTTCGTCACTACATCTTAAATATGTCCAATCTATAAATAGTCTTAGATATATGAAGATATCCGAGATTATTTTCACATCAGAACATAACCTCTCGGTCAGGAGTATGTCTATGTAAATCTTCAGGGTACATATCAGTTTACTTCATCCTTATGGAAATATATTAGATAAAGGTTCTATTTTTTATCTCAATAATTGGAGCGTGATGTGAATGCTCATAAAAAAATTATAGACACATGAGTTGATAATTCTTAAGGGGATTAACCCTCCTCCAAAAACTTGTATATAATTGTAGGATTCTATTAAATGCATACGATTATCTCCCTTTCTCTAAAATTATTTTTTTCTTTTTATAATTTTAGGTAATACATGAAAAAAATAGTATCAAACACTACAACAAGAAGTAAGAACATATGTTATGGGAGGTTCATTCTACAAACACCAACTAGGGAGGATTTATATACTTTGGATTTAATAATTTCTTAATTTTCTAATCTCATAGATAACTCAACATACATATTTTGAGGTTTTAGTTTCATTTCTCTACTAAAAATTAATAATAGAGAAGAAATCATATAACTATTATCAAATAATATATTAACTATTATTTAATAAATCACCACTATACCATTCACGTCAACATTTTATGGATCCACCACATCATTAGTGATGGGATAAGAATTCCCTTTATCCTTTGGCATCAGTGGTGGATGATGATATATACCCTCAATGACTCAATGATTACAACACTAGCATTGATAGTGCCCTTTATACAAACAGTCGAAGCATCGGACCATGTTTGATTCTATCATATAATCTAACATATTTTCTATAATTTCTATTTATCTTCAAGAATCATGAGAATAGTTTCTTTCTCTCTCAAAGATGTATCATTTCACCATAAATTTGAGTAAATTCTCGTTATTCGTATTCACTCATTTATTCCATATTATTTTTTGACTTTTATTTCCAAATTTTTCATTAGTTCCTATATCTTGAAACACCATATTTTATTTCTTACCACTATATCCATGGGATCCTTCTCAAAAAATTCCAAATTAATATCACATTAAGCATCTTCTTTATATCCCCTATGTATTTAATAGAATGATACTTTTAATGTAGTGGTTTAATAATATTAAAGAAAAAATTAGTTTTTTTTTATTATTGATAAAAATTACTGAGGCATACCTTTTAAGGATTTTTATATTTTATTTATAACCTGTGATAGATTAAGATTACTTTTTTTCATCTCTACAAATTCTCTCCCCGTCATTGAAAAAATATTTGATGGTATAAAATATTTAAGATGATTTTTCAGTATTTCGTCCCACTATCCACTTCAATTGATTCTTTTGGATTGGTGTTCTTTATCTAACCCTACAAGTTATTGGGATCAATATCTAACCATTAAATGGCTATATCTACCTTCATGTTTTGAAAAGAGTGATTCCCAAAAAAATATCTTCTCCATTTATTTGACCAACTATTTGGTGACAATATGAACTTATTATCCACTTAACATCGATAGGTGTTTCTACATAAAAGACTCGATATCCAATTTCTCTCTTTTAGTGGAAGGAAAAATATCCACATTAATAAATTATTTTGAGAGATATTGAGGCAGATGGGTAATAATGACCCTGATATTTTGATATCCACCTGCCATGGAAATGGGGATGTAACTATTTATGTCACTAAATTATATATCACATTGGTTGTTAGCATGGTTTCTCTTGGTTCCCACCTTTAAAAAAAATTAAATAGTTTGAAAAAATTATATGTCAACAAACCGTGAATAAATTATTTATGAATTCTTGAAATAAACTCTAAAAGTATATGTTGTGGGGTCACAATATTTATATTTTTTAAAAAACTATTATATATTACTTTAATGTACATAGGTCTGTAATAATGGTATTAACTAATTTTCACTAATAATATTTCCCAAATTAACAAAACTCTACTATGGTAGAATATATAGAGAACATACTTTTTCTTACATTACTATAACATCATTTTATAAATAACAAATATAAATGTTATATAAAACATGGATCAAAATTTTACAAGTCATGGAAAAATTAGGAATGAAGATAAAATTTACATATGCAAACATAGAAAATATTTAATTACTTTTTCTATATCTTCATCATGAGCATTGTGTATTTGATAGTATAATTTGTAACCAAAGGATAAACCTCAACTAACATGGAGAGAAAATATACCAATAATAGGATATATAATACCATTAATCCATATTAACTGGTTGAGTACAATCATCGTAATTATAACATATTCATGGTATCATCACCATAATAATGAGGGGAATAATTAGATAAAGGTAGTTAATATATAAATTCCTAAAAAAAGAAACATCATGTCTTATTCACCTATACAATACATAGTTGTGAACAAAGTTGAAATCATGTTCATGTATAAATATGTGAATAATCATGAAAATATCATCATTTTAAACCCATCCAATATCATTTTCATTCATTATGAAAATTGTGTAATCTGATACATTACATTACCCAATGAATTGGTCTTCTATATAATTCACAGCACACCGATCACATCATAACATTTACATAATCAAGCATTCCACATATAAATCGTATCAATTATAGATATAAAATAACCAATGAAAATGATATAGGTTTCTTGAGAATTACATAAATCATTCATTCTGGAAAATACTTTGGGTTTTACAAAAGAATAATGGAATAACATATATTGTATAAGAACCATCCATCATGTGGGAAGAAGAAATATTTTCAAGTAAAGTAAAAAATGTCTCTTCTTTTAGAAGAATATTTATTTTAGAATATTATTTTTAATTTTCATAAAATATTATTGGAATGTGGTATATCCTTAAACAAATAAGGAAGTGACTTTTTATTAAAATTATATGAACATTCATATCATGGATGAGAGAATAACTGTAAGAAATTAAATGGGTTCAAGAACCACATTAACTTTTATCTAAATGATTTATTCAGTTTAATATACTCGATAATAAAACCAGATTCATTAATTTCTGATTGTTGAAACTCATTTACATTTATTCAATAACATATTATTTCAATAATTTTTATGACCATTTTTTTATATATTTCAATTTCATTGTTCCATGATTTTTCATTTTCTGTTTTTCAGGATCGGTTCAACTATATACATGCATGGATGATCATGTAATTTGTTGATAATACTAATAAATAAAATTATATATTGTTATTTAAATTATATATCATTAATTGAACTTATATATTGTTTTTATATAGATATGAGATTGAATCATTTAATTAAATTTTAATGATAACAATTTAGATTCAATTTGGCGGTTTTAAATAATATCGTACTCGATTTTTTTATTTTTTTAATATTTATTACATATGTTTGTTCCAGAACATATATGTTAGAAACTAAATTTTTCAATATATCAAAACCATTTTAACGATTTTATACGATCATTTATGGTGATAAATGGAAATGAAAATTCATCATACATGATGGTGATATCTCCCCACATCACGAACAATAGTATCATTTTTTACAATAAAGGGGGAGGATGATATGATTGATGATGAATTATTGCAATAACAAAATAATCTTATTTTTCAGATATATTAATGTAGTTATCATACCACTTGGATAAAGGGTTGAGGAGAGAATAAGAATATAAATTAAATTTAAAAGAAATTATATGAAAATGTACGAGGATTTTACCTCTTAAACAATTCCCATTGAGGACATCCATAGAAAATTTGGTTTTTGTACCTTTTTTGACCAAAGGCTCATGTATGTGTGTGATAGGATAGAGAAGTAGATTTTATTGAAATTATACAAGATTCACATATTTGGAGTTGTGATTTTAAGATATGGAAATGGGTGGTTTTTATAGAGATGAGAGTGTTGTTTTTTGATTATTTTATCCCATAGATTATTATTTTTTTCTCAATACTATGAATATTTTCAACCTTTCAACTAATTATATTATAAAAAAGAATATTAATTCAATATTTTGGTGTTTATATCATCCAGGACCCAATAAATACATATTTTAGCTTATATTGTAATATATCGTAAAATATAGTATTTAATTTCTCACAAAAAAATAAACTATTATAAATAAATCTCAAAAAATCACCACAAACATTTTTATATGTGATGATTTGTAAAATTGAATCCATTTTATTAAAATAATTTGTAAAAAATAATTTTTTTATTTAAAAACATCATTTACATGGGAAATACTTTTTTTGAAATTATATCTGGTTTTATAGCACTATGAAAATTAATTTAAGGTCCCACAAATTTATCATATAATCATAAGAATGGAAAATATTAATTTTTTTATATATTTTAGGAAAAATATCTTTCTATTAAATACTATTATTACTCATAATATTTTAATTAAAAACTAATGTTTACAAAAAATACAATCACATAATTAATAATTAATAATTTTTCAACTGATACTTTGATAATTATATCATATTATTATTTATAAGATGCCTAAATTTTATTTATTAATTCCTTGATAATTTTAATATTTTATTTTCTGAATTATTATTCATATTTGTCACATTACTCTTACAAAGGTGAATTTATTATTCCATTACTATAAGTACAATAAATTCTATGAATACAATTTATTTAATTTAATATTTATATATAATGTATGTATGGGATTTTCAATGTGATTTTATGTGGTTTATAAAATATGAATAATTATAAGAATTGAACATCTATTGATAAAATTTTGAGCCATTACAATGGAATTTTTCATTGAAATATCAATGGATGCATTTCATTCTCAATTAATTGATTATATGGAAGGTTTTTTATTTAATTTCATTAACATATTAATTATTCTATACCTACTTATTTAAATATCATGTGTTTTTAGTTATTGTATTTTAATTTTGTTTATGCACTACCTTCAAATTTTACTGATTACATGGGTTGGGTCTTCCGTTTTTAGCTTTCCAAAATGACTATTCCCATTAATTATTTATTTCTTTAACAATATATAACCTTTAAAGAGCATCTAATATCAACCTTTTTATATTTCATCTCCCCATGATTCCATAAAATATAGAATGAATGATATACAAGGATACAATATATGGAATAACGTAATTATCCCAAAACCCTATTATGTTTTGATTAATGTAATCCTATGAAAAACAATAATCTTGTATGTATTTTGTTTACCAATACTAGTAAATTGTATAGTCCATTGAGGTGTGATTTTTGTATATATAATTCCAATATAATGGTAGTGTACACTGACTATAGGTTTTTTGCGTTGTGGTTGCTACATCTAAATAAAATTTCAAAAAATACCCAATTGAAAGGTATTGGGGAGTTAAAACCATCCCACCTTAAAAAATATATATCCATAGGATGCCAATAAATAATATTCTATATCAAAATGGTGAGGCCACTAATATCTCATCAGTTTTCTTTATCACTTGTATAATGAGACATAGAACCATATTTCCATAGAAATTAGGCCAGAGATATCTTCCTCCCATGATGTAAGTTTCCCTTCGAATCAACAATCTTGAATGGATTCATAGTAACATATAAATCAGGCTCAACATTAAGAACAATCATGCTCAAAACATTATATAGATCCAAAACAAACTTCTAAAACCATGATATAAGGAACTTGTTCGTATCAATGTCAACTATGTGGGAGTTATAATCATTATGATACTTTCTACACATTCTAATGTAACTCAAATGGTGATAAAAATGAGGATGAATTTATCTTTCATAGTTAGACATTGATTTCCAAAAATAGGGAAAACAATTTGAAACTCATGATCAACCCCTAAAAAAGTTATTTGACTTGGATAATGATCACTATAAGACATATACTGGATCGGTTTCATTGAAATACTCTAATAAATAAACGGAATAACTTTTGTCATCTCTTGAACCATGCTCAGTCGAATCAATAGTATTCCACTGATCCTTGACAAACAATACTATGATTTACAATTATGACCATATATGGCCTCAAAATGACAGATTATGATTATTAACCAGTGAATACTATTACAAAAAGAATAAAATGTACCAAATTTTCATTTCAATATCCACCAAATTGAAGAACCATAGAACCAATAATATCCTCAATAATATGTATAGCTCTCTTTGTCTGGCCATCCATCGGTATATGGATTTCCATACACAAAAGAAACAAAGATCATATTACCTCAAATTAGATTATCCAAATGTGAGAGGTAGAATGGGGACATTTATTAGGGAATTTATTATGTTTAACATCAAGGAAATGAAAAATATCCCTCAAATAAATATTTTCCACCACAAATTATATTTTTTAATCTATAATTGATATAAAGTGAGAAAATTTAGTTAACCTATTGAAGAAAACCCATATCATATCTTTATTAATTTCAGTACATAGAATACTAATAAAAAATTCAAAATAGATCTCATTAGACTTTAAATTCATCACTGGATGTGGAGGAAATAAACATCAAGGTCTTTGATAATTTGCATTGACCATTTGGGAAGTATAGTAGTTAAAAACAAATTCAATGATATCTAAGCCTATACCCATCCCCTAGATTCATTATCGAATGTCATAAAACATCATTCTTGTTTCGTATTGAACATACTGCTTCTAATGATATAAGTCTTTCCATAGAAAATTTCTTACTGGAAAATGTAAACAACATCTATTCCATATTCCTAGTATAGCCTCAAATGAGAATAAACCCTCATAAACATTCTACAAACAATAAAAAAATTTCATACGGATAGATATTAATAATCATGATTATATACCTAAAAAATATCTATTGAAGAGTATAGGTTAGGTAAACATTGGGAAAGAAAACAGTTGTCCCTGATTCATGATGTCTAATATTCCATTGTGTAAATAAGTTCCATGAATTTCCACTCTTCTAATGATTATTTCGTGGATTTAGTTGGATATTTCATCTTTAATGCAATTTAACTGACATTACCTTTACCTTATGTATAAGAATATCAATGATTCAATTATTTTTTAGTGAATATATATCTCATTCTCTCGTGTTTAGAATACATGGATGTCTATTTTACTAAAAGGTAGAGTTTCTAAATCTTATGTTCATGCATCACTACTACATGTTCAAGGTAATGGGATGGATAACCCCTCTCATTTATCCTATATGGTTGTAATCCATATGAATTTTCATGATCTCCCTTATAATGAACACATCAAAAACATGACCTTAATGACTCATAGTAGACCACAAATACCTTCCTGGAATCTAGATGTGTTAACACTAGAAATGGACTCAAAATATGTTTCATATCAATAAAATAACCCTATAAATATTCAAATTGTGAAAATATTTACACATTTTAGTCTAATAAGGTCATTAGAAACGCCAAATATATAACATAGTTTACAAACCTATGATAATATCCTGCTAAACACTATACTTTATGAATATGAATTTTTTTAATGTTTTCTCTTGTGTCATAACATTATTCAGCTTCATTAGATCAATTAAAATAGATTATTCATATAATAAGTTCCCTATGAAAATAACATCAAAAATTAAAAAAATAATATTTTCTTATCTTGTCATAATGTTTGTGATTTTTAAAAAATTTAGAACTTCTCTCAAAGAATGCACATGGTCTTCTATGGACATTGTGCCATCCCTGAATTAATCAATAAAAACCACTATGTATATAAATACTCATAGAGTATTCTATTCATCAATGAAATAATTTCTTCATGAGAAATGGATATAAAATTGAATTAAAAGGTTATAAAAATGATAATATCTTCTATTTAATATGGTTTTCAGAATGTCTGTTTCATTTATTTTCAACTAGTGATAACTAGATTGATGATTAATCAGTAAGAAACATATTTCCCCTTTTAGGTGGTCAAATAGATCATAAATCCATGTAAATATATAATTTTTATTTACTATACCTCGATTTTGTTTTTGTTAATCAGTACATAGGCCACACACTCTATCAAGGTTCTTAGAAAAGGGAACATGAGACATCCCAGTTGACACATGTGAGGATATAAATCCATTCCTTATCAGCTCATCCAACAGAATCTTTAACCCTTTCATATCAGTTTGTTCCCTATAATAAATTCAATTATATAATTTATGGGTATGACTAACTAAATTAATAGAAAACTCAACCTCCCTTATTGGTGAAAAACAAGATATGTCTAGAGGAAAAACATTGGGATACCTGATAAAAAATGGCTGGAGATTACCTCTCAAGGATTTACACTACCAATCAAAATAAATCATTGATATCACTTTCACCAATATTTGATAAGAAATTCTGGATTATCTTGAACTCACAACCCATTTTGCCAAATATATAGGGAACACCCCACTGTGACCCATCATAGAGACTTGTTGAAGATGAGAATAAATTATATGTTTATTAGAAATGAGATGTTACATCCTAAAAATGACATCATGATTATTTGTGTTTAAATCCAAAAAACACTAGGCATTCTTGATAGGAGTGAACTGGTAAAAAATAATAATGGAAAAGAACAACATGATCTCTATTCATTATGAGGGGTGTAGTAATTTTAATAATATAAGATAAAATAAAAATAGTAATATTTATCAAATTCACAATTTCAGTCAGAATATATGGGTGAGATGCATGATTATTAAATAAAGAATTCAGTAATGTTAATTCTATATTGATGATACCTCTCAAAGTCACAGGAATAGTATCTACTTCATCTAGAAAAATTTCCTCCAGCATTATTTCTTAATGTGTCCACAATGACCGCTATAACAACTTCTCTTGGGTGAAACAGTGAAAACCTATTTACAATTCCTAGTATTTCGACAATGGAATCAAGTCCAAGGGTATCTACCATGAACATTTGTTAGTCCATATGAACCCTTCAATGGATATACACCATGAGAATCCTTATCCTTTCTCATCCATTTATATAACTCACAGAACATGAATTGGGAGAAAAATGAACTCTCAGTTATCTTGATACACCAGGAAGATAATGTTCATCAAGAAAATCCCTCACAATAATGTCATTAAAAAATAGAGATTCAGTCAGAAAACCTAATAATGAATATTAGATTGATGTCAGATCTCAAACCTTCGATTTTTGATATTATCTTTTGATAAAATATTTGTTGCAAACAAAACAAGATCATTTAATAAGTTCTAATATTCTGTCATGATCTTGTGAACATGTTGAAGTTTTAAAGACAACAAAACCATTTCTATCAATATATATTCTTGATAAAACGTGCTAGTTCATAGATCCTTGAAATAAACCAACTCTAAACCATCGTTCTTCCTCATCCTCTCCATCATATCAGACAACCTCATGTTAAGTCCCATAATTTTAAAGGTATAACATTACCTTAATATCATCAAGAGTTTACGTGAATTCAATAAGAATATCTATATTCCTAAACATTTCCACATCCTTTTGATGATAATTAGGGTCTTGTAATGTATGGGGTTTTGAGGAATTAACCTCTGAGCACGAATCAGAGATTCAACCCTTTTAGGATCCATAATAGAAAACTATATTGGTAAAATTTCTTGTTCCTATTATAGAATGTCGATATAATTCCCAACAACCCAATTTTGATTCCTTTCCATGGGAGGATTTTCCAGCATTTTTTCATTAGTATATTCAACCTAGATTCTAATCAGATTACATCTTAGATTAATGATTCTACAAAACATAAAAGAAAAAGAAAATAATTCATTATAATATTACTCCCATAATCACCAAAACAAAAGGAACATGGAAAATTAATCGAATCAGAATGAAAAATTGATTTGGATTTTAAATTATCAAAATAAAGTACATAGTAAATACAAGAACTGAACCTTCAGACAATTTATAAAAACGACCCATAGTGATATAAGGCTCATTAAGATGAGAGATAGCTATTGAATTAATCACAACTACCTTCGATGTCACAACATGATTTATCAACTGCATACTGACTACATGGAATGTTGATTAACCTTCTCTATTAATGCTACATTTTTGAAAACCATCCATGATACAATGGTACACTGATACATGAGCCAACTCTGACATAAATTGATGTTTTTTTTCAAATCCTCTTTCTTTGGAGACTATCACATAGAATCTTATAATTAAAACATATGAGATAGTGTTTCTAAAGCATAGTTTAAGATATTGATACAAATATGTATGCTCAAAAACTCTAAAGGGATATAGTTAATAAAACCAAATATATATATATATATAACTAAAAAATAAAATCCTTAATTTTCAAGAAGAAAAACAACTCATACTCTACTACCCAAAGGACATGTCACGACAATCCCTAAGGGTTCATGAACATCCTCCTCGTACAAGACATTCCTTCCTTCTTCGCAAACATCATTGGAAAAACCAATATAAATCATATGTAAAATTTTAGTTGTGAGCTACAAAACATTGTAGGGTACTACCATGATTTACATAATTCGATGGAAAAACATTGAATAAAATCAAGCCATCAATTTCATTCAATAAAATAGTAGTACATTTTAATATATAAAAATCATGTTTCTCTTTATAATGATGGAATCATTTAATTCAATTCTCAAATTAACTCATTATTTTAAATAATTTATATAAAAAATTATACATCACTGAAATTGTTTCACAATCAAGGGAATAATTATCCAATAAATCACAATAATTAATATGTTAATGTGCCATGGGTTATGATAGATCCACATTATGGGATCCTTACACATCACATATAATTTATCATTAATAAAATATATATACAAGTCACTAAGTATCACTCCCAATAGGATGCATTGATATCCCATTGAAGGTAAGATATATTAAACTAGATTTTTTGTAGAATTTGTAAATCATCAATATATTCCTAGAAAATTTCCATCCTAATGTGTTTGTCCCAAATAACCCACTATTATTCCAAGCTGTCATGTTCTCATCAGATATTCAAATTATTTTTTTTGTATTTTCTAATACCACATTAAGGTTGAGTTAGATACCACACAATCATAGATTCATACAAATAAAAATAAAACATGTTAG
This sequence comes from Viscum album, assembly GCA_963277665.1. Lineage (NCBI taxonomy): Eukaryota > Viridiplantae > Streptophyta > Magnoliopsida > Santalales > Viscaceae > Viscum > Viscum album. The sequence continues at coordinate 1,130,037,390 of OY728131.1, forward strand.
GTGGTAATGTTCTAGAAGACTACCTTTTGAGGAGGTTCCCTCAATCCCAATGTCCCGTATAACCTACCACATCCCATCACTGATGGAAAAAATCCTCCCCTAATTCTGTTGCATGTTTTTCATTCGAATTTGGCCCCTTTATCGACAATTTTTATTTAAATTTTTCCTTGGAATTTGGTCTGATATCTCGAGTCACCGCTACCATTTCACCTATGTTCCTCATACAAAAATATATATGAACTCATCCTAGAAATAAGCTTCCAAAACATCAATATCAGATCCTTCATTCATAATACCCACTACCAAAACATTGTGATGAAATGAGAGAGAAACAAAAGATAAATGGACTCCTCTTATTCTGATAGAGGAACCACAACTTCAACAATGACCAATAACTAAAAAGATTTTCTGAATGGATTGTAGATCACAAAAATCACCATGTAATTTATCTTGGTCTTGGGATTTATTGTTGAATATTGAGTAAAATTAATATCATCTGATTATAAGAATTTAAATTTCTTTCCAAAATTATTATGTGGCATGTTAGCCAAGTTCACATCATGTAATTATTAATGGACACAAATATTGAAAAATGGTATATATTATCATTAAAATTATATTTATAATATTTACACAATTTGTAAACCATACATGTTATTATACCATGCACATTATAAACCCATATCAAGGATGATTCTAGGTGCTGGATACACATCGTGTAACTACATTACAATGCATGTCATCCCCTAAAAGTCTTAAAAATGCCGGTTTTATACTAAAATTTGAACACAATTCGCTAAAAATACAATTATAGGTCTCATCCTAATTTATTTTCATAATTTTATATCCATCAAAAAAAATAGTGAAAATGGGAAAAAATTCATGATAAAAAGTTAACGAAATTTTATAAGAACCAATTTGAGTTGTACATGTTATCTAATATTCAAAAATCATAATATAGTGAAGTATTTCATTAATCATTAAAACCAAGTCCAATTTTCAATATAATATATTTTAATAGAATTATAACCATATAAAACATACAAAATATTATGATCCATAACATTATAAATAAGGACACTAAATTTTAGAAATGAAATTACTATTTATCCCATATTAAACATTATGTTTCTCACAACCATGACATATTGATCAAGAAAATACCTTCATCATTGTTTCCTTTACAATAGTGTAATAACATGAATTAGAATAATACCTTATTTAAAACATGAATACATAATTATTCATAGAATAACCAAATGAATTATATATATATTCTTCAAATCAAAAAATATGGTGTGCTTCATAAATGATAGCATAGTCAAATTTTCAAAAAATCTTCCTTTATTTCCATTGTATTTAGGTCAATTTAATAGAAATTATTGATATAAAACATTTCATTATACCAAAATCAATATCTCAACATCACGATAACAATACGGGTTATGTTTCCCTCAATCATTTTTTTTCAAAGAAGCTCAACATGCCATTAAAAAACTTTTATTGTTACTACTCAATAGATTCTATAAAATAAATTAGGTAATAGATATGTAGTTATATGTATATACATTTAATATTTCATAATAATAGTACATTAATCATTCCCATTATTTTGATGTAATAGGATAATCTTGACCTTGAACTATTATAATATTATGTAGTAAATGTATTGAAAATGGGAGATTTATTTTCGTAATTCAACATCTACTTATAGTTAAAACATTGTACATTGGAATTATTTTTTATTTAACATCAATGAAATGTATAGACAACTTTCTCTTAATAGTTTTATAAAAATTTCATTCATATAAAACATTTTCCATGGCGTTTCTTTCCACAATTATCACTTATGTTATAAACTATATTAACGTTATTTCTCTTATATTTGTTTCCCACAATCCTATTTATATTTTTATTCTCATTAAATAAATAATACAAAGATATTTATTTTTCTATCTCATTATAAAAATATACATAGTCCTCAGAAGATGAGAATGTTTTAGAGACTAAATCCCTCCAAATTATTTACTTAAACACATCAATTAAATATTCATTCACACTCTTTTGAACATGTTCATTGATATATACTTATTTAATATTTATAAGAACCATTTATATGTGATGGAAAATATTGTATTATGTCATTCAATTATAAAAAATAATGTATTTTGATAAAATTACTCAAATATATTATATAAATTTTAAAATTTGTGAATAATTAATCTAATAATCATAAATATAGTTTCATTAGGGATTTCCCTATTTGTAAATGCATTATTATTATTCATAATGATAACAATAATTATCTAAAGAATGTACCCCAAGATTCTGAAATAAGGTTCTTTGTATGTCCCCTTGTCATGCACTAGCTAATTATCATGTCAATCATGATTCTCCCTTTATAGAGGAGTTTCCCCTATATACCATTAATCTATAACAAAATCTACATGTAGTCTCCATAAATGGATGTTTTCAAGTGAAACAACAAAAAATTTATACCATATAAAATATTCTATAATTTTTCTACAAACATGTCTTCAATGAATATCATATGATTATAATACCAAAATTATGTTTTAGAAAATATTTTTCAGTAATATTCTATGAAACATTCACTATTACCAACTCTAAACACCCCAATACTAGTATCCTGGATCCTATGAATTCATTATTGCATTATTATAAGTCATAAATAATTTCATCATGAATAAAAATAATACATTAGTATTATCTATAAACTAGTTAAAATCATTAGACATTTAATACATATTGAAATTAAAATTACAATTAAAAATTTTCTACGAATGAAAATTATTCTTTAAGAATATCCTTGAATATATTTCTATGTAAAATTTAGTGTTATGATGACAAGGAAACAAAATATGGCTGATATCAAATTTTCATTAATGGTAGGTACTATAAAATATATCTTCAATTAATAATATTAATCAATACAGAATGTTATATAGCTTAAACACATGACATTTAATCAATAACTTGATCATAATATGGATGAAATGAATGATGATCATGTTTTTACATATAAATAATCACATAATCAGTAAAATGCGACCATGTATATTTAAAATAATCAATTAATCCCAAGGAATATCAATTAACAATATCATAATTATTAAATAAATAATTCCACACATCTAAACTATCAATATCTATCAACCATATAGTTATTGTCATTATTTGTCTTAAAGATAGTTTAAAGCTATGTGTATAAATTGCTATTATTTGAAAAACTGGTTAGTCTCCTAAAAAATGATTCATTAAGGGGATATATAAAATCTATGTTTGTCACACCCAGACATCTATAAAAAAAAAATTTATCTTCCATTGATATTTTTTGTCGAGGTGCGGGATGATGCCCATTAAATTGTTTTTGTATTTTTCTGATAAATTATTGTTTTGGGCTTGGCCCCTTCCATCTCATGGGTAGGCATGGTTGAAACCATGTGTCTTTACCAGATCACCCTACGACCTTCCCGATATTCAAAAATAATTTAATTAATTAATTAATTAACAAAATGTCTAAAGTTAAAATTAAATATATTAAGAAAATTAAAATATAATAAAAACATTTTTTTATAATAATAATATTTAGTAATATTAATAATAATAATTTATTTTTAATAATTTTATTATGTAATTATTATTAATATACTTATAATATTTAATTTTCAGTACTACTATTATTATTAAAAAATTATTAATATAAATATGGTTTTAGTTATTATTATTGGTATTGATAATATTTAAATTAACTTATTATTATTAACATTACTAAAATTAATATTATAGTTAATATTTTAATTAATTGATCATTAATATTATTATAAAATTTGTAATATCTATAATATTATTATCATCTATTATAATTATTATTACATTTATACTTTAGTTTTTTATATTTTTCTTTTATTTTCATTTTTTCATTCTATTGCTTCCCTCTTCCTCCCTTTCAATCTAACTAACCCCACTCCACTCTTAACAACGTCATGCTTAAACCCCCCACCACCCAACCCTATTACTTCCCTCCCATTTTCTAGCTTAACCATGACCGGCGACCCCCATAGTCAGCTACCCCACTTGGATGCAAACCCATTAGGTGCCGACCCCCTTGGGTGCACCATTGCTCTTCTTGTACCACTATAACGCCACCCATCCTCTTAGCTAAACACATTTTCATGAGGTTACTTTTTGATAATACCCTTATAGTGAAACCATCTCAGGTCTATGCGACCTCCAACAACCCCCTTTAGCAGGCGTTCTAATTCTGTATTTTTCTCTTCCCATTTGTAGGATTTCCAGTTTGGGATTCTTGTTCTTTAGGTTTCTATTTTGAATTCATTGGTTTGAACAATTGAATTAGGATCTTATTTGGGTTTTCGGTGTGATTAGCATGTAATTGACATTTTTTCCAATAATTTCCAATTTTCGACAAAAAGGGTGGTGGTTTCTCGTATAAACGGTTATTGATGGAAGATTTTTCTTCTTTAATTAATTATCACGTTCTTCAATTAGTATTTTTTGTTTGATCTAAGATAATAAATTATTTTAATGTGAATTTGATTTTTTGTAGATTTTTTGTATCATATAGAGTGTTTTTTAGAGAAACCCCATATTGATTCATTTATTAGAGAGTTATGAATTTGATAAATTATTTTTTAAAACATTGAAAGTAGTGTAAATTGTGTTTTGATGCTTTGTGAGAGATGGTTTGGTGATAAAAGGATATTTGATTTGGTTTTCTAATATACGGCCTGTAAATTTTTTTAAAATTATTTAATAACTTTTCATAGTCATTCATTTGATTGAGAAAATGATCTATTTGATTCTTAAAATAGATTAGTTGACTGTAAAAGGGGTGAAAATTATGTTTTGAAAGGGTATTGATGTGCGTATGATTTTTAAAGAGGGTTTTTGTGTGTAAATTATGGTATTTGTCATTTTTAGTTCCTTTTTAGGTTTATTTTTCAAAATATTACATGTGATATGAACATTGAACAAGAATGAGCACTAAGGGAAGCTCGAGTATCATGTTTGGAAGTAAAGAACTAGTGTGCTAGTATACAAAACTGGCCTTAGACAAGTTTCACTTACTGTATTGATGACTAGAACACTGACTAAATGTTTGGATAGTGATGGGAATCCACCAGGGTTGTTAGGATTCCCCCTACTAGTGGATCGTGCATGAGAATGTGGGTACCCGGGGTTCCTATACAACTTTTTATCGAGACCAAAGGTTCTTGGGAGCCAGTACATTCTTATACCTATTGGTCCCCTTCCTTATGTATTTCTCCATATCTATTTGGTTTTCACCATTATAATATGTTTTGGAATTGTGTTACTTCAAAATTAAATGTTTTCTTTAAGGTTTCATCCATTTGATGTTGCTTTCATTAAAAATACTCTCCTTAAAATTGTTGGAGTTTTATTTTGTTTCATTTTGGTATCATGAATGTTTATTCATCCATTAATTAATATTTAATGGGATTGATTTTGGTATAATCCTATTGAGAATTACCCCACATCTAACTTAATACTTTTGCTGTAAGTATATTTATAAATGTTTGATACATGTAAGGGCAATGCTCATGGAGATAGTGGTGTTGGTTGTTCGACATATTTCATGGGAAGTGTTGTGGAGTTGGCTTGAGGGTAGTTTCCTTGTTCCATCTAGTGGTTTTTAAGATGGATTTTTTTCACCTTAAATTGTGGTGGTTTTTTGATTTTGTTCTCTTTTTGGTAGTATCCATTTCTATTATTTATTTATTATACATTTATGTAAAATCATGATTTTTTATTAAGGCTCATTTGGTTGTGATTTTCTGTTTCTTTTTATTTAATTTGTTTATTTTTTTTATATTTTTATATTTGGGTGAGTCATTCCCACAAGATAACATTTATTTCCAGCAACTTCTGCCTCCCTGTGGGGATCACGAATTCCCTTCGGGCTTTGTGACGGACCAGGGTGCACACCAGTTTAGATGATAACCCATATTGGTTCTTGAAAATTTTTTATCAGATGGTTGTTAATCCCTTTATTCGTTTTAAATAGGACGAGTCTAGTTAGATAAGGGAAAGGACAAACTTTCCATAGAGTTATGGTTGCTTGTACAGTGGCTAGATAATAAGCATCGTGATATACCTCATGTTGGCATGAGTTGTCATGATCTTTTCTTTAATACTCTTCTAAGTGGGACATGCAGGAAACAAACTAGACATGGAAAATGGTTTGGATGGGAATTGGTTTGGTCATTTAATGTCAAGGATTTTTTTCTTTATTTATATGTGATGATATTTGAAAATTTTGAGACTTTTTTTAGTAATTAATTTCCTGGGACTGTTTCTTTTTGTATAAACATGCCTCCCCATAGAGCTCCCTTTCTCCCACATGAGGAATCTAGAGAGTGTTATCCCTCACTACTTGATCAATGGTTATTATATGTTTTGGTCCAGATTGTTTAGGATTCTGTATAGGGGGAAGATCTTACTCCTACTCTTTATCCTATTAGAGTGGATGATCAAGTCCTGTGATGGGAAAACTGTGGAATTTTTAATGAAAAAACCTCCTTCTTTATGAGGATGTATGGAGTCATAAAAAGCGGATGAGTGGATTGAGAATATCAAGAGAATGAATGAGTTTCTTGATAAGCCTAAAGATGTTAGAGTAATGGTTTATTCATTTCTGCTATAGGGTCATACTCACAAATGGTAGGACAGAGTGATTCAAGTTGAGAAGCATGAGCAGATGATATGGAAGGACTTAAAGGAAGTCATAATTCACCAGTACTACCCTGATGTCTCAGAATATGGTAGATCTATGGAGTTCATGGATCTTGTCCCCAGGGGGCCAGTCGTTAAGGTAGTATGCAATATTCATTATTTAGGTAGTCCGATATGAACATAAAATAGTCTAAAGTGAACCAATTAAGTCTTAGAGGTTTATATATATTTTGAAACTGGAGATCTACTCTCAGGTATTCCAATTCTATATGAAGTCAAATTTTGAGGTAGTGTATCATGCTTGTATGGTGAATATTGACTGCAATGGAATTTCAACTTCCTTTGGGGAAATTTCATTTTAGGGTTGTGGCAGTTCTTCCAAGAAGAAGTGAAAGCAGTATGTGAAGGGGAAGAATGGTGGTGGTAGCCCAGGCCATCCGTCTAGATGAACTTCATTTATGGATTCTATTTCAGGATCTATTGTGTTCCATCAATGTGGTAAGTAGGACACATAAAACATACATTGCCTCATACCCCATGACAATACATCAATGAGGATATATGGAGAACATGTTTCAGGTTTGTAGTGAAACGAGCCCCTATCAGAGTGGGTTAATATCTGTGGCTTCTAGGGGAGTGTCAGTTCATTCCAAGCCAACCACGTTGATGGGAAATTGGTGTTGTGGTTGTGATGGTAGGACCATATTGTCTTCTGGTTAGATACAGTTTAGGGAAGAACCATAGAAGAGTGTTTATTCTCAGGTGGAGATCAGTCAACACCATGTTTTGGATCAGGCACAAGTTGGATCGGATGTAGTAAATAGAATGTTGGAGGTAACAACCTAATATCATCTTGTATAAAATATATCTTATTTGATACAATTGCATCTATTTATTATATGTTTACTCATCATGTAAATATGATAAACATACCAACCAAGGTGATATATTTTGTAATTGAGTTTTCCTCACCGTTGGGTGAGAAGGAGAAAGTCATTGGGTGTCCCTATTATGTGCTCTCTATGTTGGGGGATGATATGGAGTGGGAATTCCTAGTCTTTCATATGTACATTTTTACATAATTCATGACATGTATTGGCAAGTGTTCTTTCAAATTCAAATGGATTACTATAGGTGACATGTGTGTTTCATGGAACCTGATACGAGTCCTCAGGTATTTCATCGGGAATGAGATTCATGGTTGGGTCGTGAGGGAACTCCACTCAGAGAGTTGGGAAGTCATTCATCTCAGTTATCTATTCTCTCACTCTAGGACGATATTTGTGCTCCTCCAAGTGGATTACCTCATGTAGTGGTTGATTTAATTGAGGTACTTCAAGATGATTTTTCGGAATTACCCCCATAGAGAGAACTGTATTTCATGATTGAGTTATAAATAGGGACCCAAGCATTATATTTTCCCTCATATAGAATTTCCCACAAAATTATGATGTAATTATAGATACAGTTAGATAATTTGAAATTAAAAGTGTCCATTCACTCATTCATCTCTCATTGGGTCACTCCATTATGGTTTGCAAAGACTTTAGATGAATATGTCTTCATTTTCATCAATTACCCAACATTTAATAAGGTAAATATAAAAAAATAAACATGCATTAAAATTAAAACCATGTCATAGTGAGACAGGAAGACATCTAAAAAATGGATTTTTGAAGCAGTTATGACCACTCTGAGTATTTGTTCATTCCATTTGGATTGATGAATGCAAAGATGATTTTTAAGTATATCATGAATATGTTGTTCCCCTAGTCAGTAGTCTCCTTTTTTTGGTATTTATGAATGACGTCCTAGTTTATAGTATATCTAAGATAGATAATGATAATCATTGGTGGATCGAGTTGGGAAATATATGGGATCATCTCCTTTTTAGGAATCATTCATCAATAATATTCTGGATTAGGAATTTTATGTTTATAGACCACAACATTTGGGATAAAGGGGTTTCAGTGGATCCCATGAAGGTCAGTGCATTTATATCGTGGGAACAACCAAATAATGTGTTCGACAATAGGAGTTTTCTTGCCCTAAAATATTAATAAAAACCATTTTCTGATATTTCTCGGGTCTTGCTTCCTATATGACCACACTCACCCGGAATGTGGTGATGTGTGAATGAAGCCTATGGATCCCAGTATCCTTCGAGGAGTTGATGTGGTGGTTGAATTCTACAAAAAATTTATTCCATCCATGGCCTGGGAAGGGAAATGTGGTTATTGTGATGCATTAGGTATGAGCCTCGAGGGTGTTCTCCTAGAAGATAATCATGTAGTGTCTTATGTTTCTCGTAGCGTCCATCCAATTTAGAAGCATTACATGAACCATGGCATGTAGTTAGGAGTGGTGATTCATTCTATGAAGATATGATGTCACTACCTATTTGGGGAGAAATTTGTGGTCTACTATGATTATAATATATTAACCTACATCTTATAATAGACGGAACTCAATCTGAGGCAGAGTTGTTTAATTGGATATTTTTAGGGGTTTGATGTTGATGTCATCTATATCATGAGAAAGGGAAATTTGGTGGATGATTCCTTGAATAGAAATGAATCGTTGTAGGCATTGAAGATGTCAAATTATGAATATTCTATGTTGGGGATATTTTCACTGATTCACTTATAGAAAATGTTGCATAACAGACGTTCTTGGTCACTAACAATGTCTCTCATATACATTGGTATATAATATATATTCATAATTTATTTAATATTAATTTTCATGAACCTTCCAAAACACCCAATTTCCCTGGTACATAGTCCAGAACAAAAACATCCCAAATGTAATTCTCTATGCCCATGGGATGGAGACTATTACCAAGAATCATTCAAGATAATGTGTGTATAGTTATTCCACATAAACAGAAGAAGTAAAAAAAAGTTTGTTGGCACAAAATAAATCTCCATGGGGAGATTTTTATCAGATATAAAATTGGTATATAAATGCACTAAACAAAAAAAAATTACTATAAAGACAATATAAGTATCTGAAAACCTAAATGGACATAGTTTTCATGGATAAAATGATCAACCACGAACTCCTCCAACTGGTGATTTCCCCTTTCTCTATCCTAATATATGAACGTCTACAAACACACAAAGTCAATGGTATGGTTTGAGATAAATCCCATGTTGGGTCTCACCATGTGTTCCATAATAATATTATATAATAATTATCAAAATAGTGCTTCCAATTTTACAAAAAAATGTATGGATGTATATAATCATATTTAAAAAAATCATTTTTTACATTTCAAATGAGGAAATATTTTTTGCGATGGTTTAAATAATCATTTTATATAAAAAATTGTATAATTTTCTAGGGAATGTGTAATAAAAATTTAAAACAATTCAATATAAATCGTTGAATAAAAAATTATAAACATGGTCATATTCAATAAATTATGATAGTTCTAGGTTATAGAACAGTTCCATAGTCAAATTGTGATAATGGAAATGAGTAGATACGTCCCTCTCACATTAGAAAAGGTTGGATAACCAATATCCTGAATCAAATAAAATTCTACAATACGTTTATATTAGAGTTGTAATGAATCAACTCATTGATAGGGAAATTCATAAATTTCTTGTTTTTCCAAATTAAATCACTAAATACTTATGCCATCATGTTATCAAATAATAATCAAAATTGGGAAAATTATTTAAAAATTGATTAAAATAAAATTTCCCCATTTTAAAGATTAAATATTTCAATAAATTTTTTTAAATTGTTTTTTATATAATTAATTCATGACATTTTTAATATAAAACAAACCAAAGGATTTCATCAAATCTTTTTTATCCATTTTCTGGAAATCTATTTCACTAATCAATTCCAAAATTTCCATCACATTGTTATCAAACCCCAATTCGTTAGAAATTTTTTATTATAATAATTTAATTCCAAATCAATTGAAATAATATTTATCAAAAAATTGAGTTCTTTATAATCCAATTTAAACAAATTTAAATTATTTCTATAAATTATTTGTTAAATTAATTCGAATATATTAAACAAACCAACCTACCAAAATAATGAAATCATGAAAAAATGCTCGCAATGGGGAAAAAATAAAGAATATATGAAATATAGTAAAATGAATAAAACATGTATTCATGTTATCTAAAAATGGATTTTATATCTATAAATAAAATGAATATCTTGAAAACCCTATGTTGTAGATATGATGATTGTGGGGGAGAGGTGGCGATATAGGTACTCTTATTGGTAAGGGATCATAAGTTGTTTTCACTTATTTGATCCACCATAGAAAGGATATGAATGAGAAAAAATCTGTCCATCATTGATTTTAAATCAAAATAAATCTATAAAAGATGATTTTGGGATGAGAGAGAGGTAAAAATAGAAGTTCGGGAATTTTAATATATTTTTCTGAAAGAATAAAGTATGAACACACAGTTTTATGTGAAGGGATGCCTGATTTTTTATACCACGCACCCTAACCTTGCTCTATAATAAATGTGTTTAACGTTTATACTAGGTCGGAACATGGTTGTAGAAATCATGGACCGAATTTTTAAATTTTCAGTACATATGTTTTCTCTGTTTTTCATAAGTAGGTCACACGGTGTGGGTAAACCGTGTGTCAACTAGGAACAACCCAATAACATTTTGACTTTTAAAAATTTCACCCAAGGTACCCCTAAAAATAACCTAATTAATTTATAATAAAATAGGTGACTTGGTGTACCTAAAATATTAATAGGTGGTTATAAAGACCCCATAATATGGAATTTATGTCCCTATATGGCCTGTCAGGAAAAATCAACGTAAAAAAGAGGAGGTTGCTTCTCTTTTATTAGTTCCTCCCTCGACTACATCTCATAAGAATTTAGATAATGATGACATAACTCTAACATTAATTTAATCATCATCCTATGAAGTAATTTGGTTTCATAATCAACAATCCTAACTAGATATTCAATGGTAAATAAATCATGCACAATATCCGGAGAAATCCATTTTATAATATGAGATGGATCAAAATCATATTATCATTTTTATGATACATTTAACCAATTATGTATTTATCTCAACTATTTAGGATGGGATAAACAATATTTGACTTACTCAACCTTATCAAAAATATCAAAGGATCCGTCATAGTGAGGATATATAATCCCTTTCCTCACAAGAAATTGTTGTCCCAAATGAGGTGAAACCTTCAAGAACACGTAGTCACAAACTAAAAATTACAACATTATATGGTGATGCTCAACCTAACAATTTTACCTTCATTTTGGCATCAACATTCTCTAATGAATCAACCTATTATCTTATGTATTATCTATTACTATTATATCTCCAACCATAAGACTTTCACCGATCATCGACGAACATAATGTCGATTTAGAAGGCTAAACATACAAGGCATCAAAAAGAGACATTCTGATCATAGAATGGTGACTATTGTCATAGTGAAACCCTACTATTCCCAAATGGAATCCCCTGATTTACCAATGATTAGAATGGATTTCGGAATCATATCCTCAAGAATCTACATAGCCCACCCAATATGGATATTCGACTATAGACGGTATTCCTTAATCAATGAAACTATAGATCTCAAATGCCTTTAATGGACTTTATATATGTGGGAAGTAAATTTAGGATATTTTTCAGGGACTATATATGATATAACTCCATGAAAACTAACAAAAATTTTAATATGGATATTTCAAAACTACTCATATTTGTTAGGGTAATTTATTAGTATATAGATATTCAATTTAGACAACCTATCAATCACAAATCATATCACACTATTATTTTCTATATATGAAGAAACCAATCAATGAAATCAAAATATATATCATCCATCAATTACTTCATCATAATATGTGGTAAGATAAAACAACCAGTTATCTCTTGCTTTTCTTTGACCGGTTGGAAACAATAAAAATGAGAATAAAATAAGTAATTCTTCATCCCATACCTAGACACCATAATTGTTGGCACATGTCATATACCAAATTTAGGGTTGTTGTGTGCACATCCCATTAAAAATTATATAAATCCTACATCAAAAAATTCTATTATCTAAAAATATAAAATGAACCAGTTATTGATTCATAGAATACCATATGAAGAGAACAACCAGTCAAAATATAACTTCCAATAATAATGAGATTATCTATTGCTATGAAACCAATCATAGATATTTTTTTCTTATAGAATCATTTTGGTAAGAGATTATTTCAATTGATCAATTGAATAGGTAATCTCATACCCTGATTCATGAACTATAATATAAAACCATTAAAAAAATATCCATTGAGTTCAAATCATCTGAGGATTATTTCAAAAATGTGGTGGGTAGTTTCCTACTCAAATAATCTGTAATGACATTCCCTTTCCTAGATGTGTAGGTGATTTTAATGTAAAAATATTTTAGGTACTCTAACCAACACAGATGTAATAGAGTCAAATATATTTGAGAGAATATGTAACTCAATATCTTTTCATCAAAATAGAAGTTAAGACTTTTTCTAAAGAGGTAAGGATGTAAACTATTAAGAGTAGGCATCACATATTCAATATCATGGACATTGGTCGAGTAATTCATATCATGTGGATTTATAATCCATCATCTATAATAAATTACATGATCACCATTTGTAAGAACATACTACAGTCCTCAAAAAATGAATCCCAAAATACCGTACATCCTAACACGACCTCTGGTAGTGTAAAAACCATCATAAAAGTGAAAAGTAATTTCAACCCAACAATTTAATAATGAAATTTCTCATCCTCAAATAGTTACTCCCTTAAATGTAAGCTAAATCATAGTTGAAGAAAACTTTTGGAAATCATTAACAAACTGATGATAATACACTGCTATTCACAGGAATCTCTAAATTTAAAAAACATTTCCTATATACTATCCTTTTATTTGAACATTTACCTTCTAAAGGTAAACTAAGATACCATTATCCAAAACTAATTTTTTCAAGAACATCAGTTCCCAAATCCTGAAATCACATTTTGATATCTTGGAATAAAGCCAAGGATTTCTAAAAAATTCCATAAATTCTCCCAAATGATACAAAAGATCATACTAGAACAAATAGTAAACACGTTTTTAATATAAAAATATAAAACAAACATATCATGATACTAATTTAATATCTTTTTAATTAAATATATAAATAATACATGAACATTGTTTAGGCTAAATGTCATGTCAAGGGACTCATGATGGCCATTACTACACCAAAAGGTTGTTTAATGAATTTCATATCCTTTAATTCTCTACTATCATTTACCAGATCAGTATTTAATCACTGAGTACCAATTCAACCCCATTAAATAATCAAAAATATCACAAATATTTGGCAATATATACTTGTAATTGACAGTAATAAGATTAACTTTTTGGAAAAATATGTTGATGTGACCAATAAGAATTTCTAGAAAAGAGATTAAGAACTACCTGAGGAGGCACACATGGGATTATGTAGAATCTCTTTATAATATCACCCAGTAGAGTCTTTAACTCTTTCACTTCAGTTGGTGCAATGTTTCCTGAAGGAATAGAAACATGTTTAGAATGAGACATTAAATTGGAACAAAACTCTACCACCCTTACTTGTAGAATGCAGCCAAATTTAGAAGGGTAAACACTGCGAATCTAGAAGAAAACTTGTGGGATATCACTGATCAATGATTCCAACTCCAATTAAAATTATAAACCAATATTACATTCCCAAACTATTGATAAAGAAGGTCCAACTCTACATGAACATGGTTCCCACACTCTCAATGGGATATGACATCCCACATATAATTTTGTAAAAGAAACCCATTGAAGACAAAAATATATTCATTCATTGTTATAAATAATAAAATCCATCATGAATATGATTTGAAGAGTTTTTATGATGATAAAAAAAGTACAGAGTGAGATCAAAATTCGATAAAGACAAAACACAATATGTATAACAGAGGCCTTGAAATATCACCATTCTGAAGGGTGTAGTTATATCAAAGAAAATATTATAATATATGTAGAATTATTTAAATGAATTGAAATATATGTTAAAAATATGGATTTAGATGCAGTATTATCACAAAATAATTCACCATGGATGAGAAAATATTGATGTCACCTACCATAGTCTCTAGACCAATTTGTACTTCATCTAGAGGCACATCCACTATGTGAAGAATATTCGTTACATATACAAGTGGATATAACAACTTTTTTGTGATGCATCTGATTGCACTGTAGTACTTTTTAGAACTGATGATCATGTGAAACTACATGGGGAATAATAGACCTTACAAAACATCTTCATGTGATGTTTGCATTAGTAGGGACCTCATAACATTATGCTAAGTGTAAACCTAATTATAATTCCCAATATTATCCCAATGATAGGAAATAAATGTCATAATATCGAGAACTATAGGAGATCAAGAAAATCCATTATATTGAGAACCACCATGACAATTGACATACTTACTTTTTTATATGATGTAAATACTATAACTATCACTCGGGGAAAAAGAAACTCCTATCAACCCTTAAATAATAGCTAGGTCAAGATCGACCATCAATAGAGTTTCTAAAACCTCATTATAAGAAGTCATCTTCAGTAAGAAATAATGATTTTGAGTATCATATTTATTTCCCAACTAAAACTAGTAAATCTTTATCTTCTAATTATTCACTATCTTATATGAAAACAGCACAATCATGGAAAAACGATTATCATGCTCAAAAATTGTCCTATCAGCCTAGTTGAGTATGGAAAATAATATAGATTCAGCCCAAACCATATAGTCTAGATAAAATTTCTCAATGAAAATAAATCTAATGTACTTAAAATATAATCCCTAGTTCTCTTACATAATCACCTAAGTGTTGGGACATCCCCCGATATGTCATTCTTACATGAAGGAGTACAATTTCAAATTAATTTTGTTAGAAATTTCTATCAACTCGATCTATATATCTAATCTACGCAACCAATCCTTCATCACTTGAGGAATTCTTGACCCATGGAATAATCGGTGTTTCCAATGAAGTAAATTTTGACCACAATTCCTAAATTCTTTAATATAATGTTCTACATCTAGATTTTGAAAAGAAGAAGATGCAAATGAATATCCCCGAGCTTCGATAACACGAATGCTAAACTGAACAAGATTATAGTCTACTAGGGGATTTTCATTCCTTGGTTCATCATTTTATTATTCTTAGATTTAATTCACACGTCTTATTAGTTGAATTCTTCTATTGAAAATTTCTATAAAGCATTTACTGAATCACATTAACACTCAAAAAATATAATAATGAAACTAATATAAACATATGGATTAAAAAATTATTGATTTCTATAATTACCTAATCCAAGAGTTGTAATGAAGGTGAATAATATTTTTTATAATGGATTAAAAAAAGCATAAAATCCAGAATGAATGATTATATTATTAGATATAGAAAATTACATTACATACATGATACCTATAATTTATTGTGTTTTATAAAATACAAACATGCTATGTAAAATAATTAAATAAATAGAATCATGTAATTATTTTTAAAATATTTTCTCATTATAAACTAGGCAAATGATATTTAATAAATATGACCTTGAATGATCTATAAGGTAAAGTAATGTGGGAGAAATAATTAGTCAATATATATAAATCAACATGGAATATTAAAAAATTGATAACAAATTCTATTCAAATAAATCGATATGTACTAATAAAATGGATATGTAGATAAATAAAACACATTCTATTTAGTAAATAATCTGATAATGGGACATAAAAAAATATTATAAATAATTTAATATTCACCTGGAATAAAAAAACTGAATACATAATGATTTAATTCATAAAAATGGATTTATAAAACATACCGCTAAGGATTCGTTGTAGGAATCTAATATCTTCAATTCATGATTCTAATAATATAATATTTTCATATCTTAATGAAAAAAAATATATAACTATCAATTCATAAATCATATAATCTAATAAGGGGATAAGGTTTAATATATATCTAAATCTATTTTTCCCCATGTGACCTACATATGTATCTAGGGGCTATAGCAGGACCCACCCATCACATATGAAATAAAATTCAATTCTATTTTATAGAATTCTATGTTTTATTAATAAACTATATGAATTATCATCTATTAATTTTATTTAATAAATAATATTTTTTATCAATAATTCTTATATGGAGTATAATTAATAAAAATGGTTATTGATGTTGATGATTGGAAATACCAATTAATTATAATTAAATCTATTCTTGTGTAAAATAATCAATAATCATTACAAAGATTCCCATACACATTTAAAAATTTCAATCGTAATACCACAAAAATAATATCATTACATGAAAATTAGAATATCATGAGAATAATTAGATTCATTATATAACATTTTAAAGTGTAGTACAGACACCATTTAAAAGTTACTACGTTCACAACGTCTAATAACTCCTAGTGGAATGTAAATTGAGATTAAATCCCTTACCATGAGTTCAACATGTCACATGTGTCATTATATTCAAGAATAATAAAATAATGTAAAATATATACTCTCTTGATAATATTTATTAAATTTATTATTAATTTTAATTAACATGTTATAGTTTTTTATATAATAACTAAAAAAACTATGTTTACATTCGGTGTTTTGACAAAATTATGTTTCTCCGATAAAAATGAATATGGTAGATCAAATATACTAAAAGGGTTCATTAAATAAAAATATATTGAATAATATTGATTGAATAATTATAATATTTATATATCCAATTAATCATTTATGTATTATCAGGATTGGTTGTTTGAAAAAATGTACTAACATTATAATCATGGAGACTGTTAGTCATGTATACACATGAGTAACATTCCCACTTTTCATTGATTATTATGGAATGAAGGAAAGTAACACCGTATCATTCTGTAATGATAATGATATCATAAATACCATGATATTTAACCATATATACGTATATATATTATTCTTCTAATGTAAAATGGATCACATCTTGTCTAGATGTTTGTAGTCCACATGTCAATGACGGATGTTATCAGTTTTTAGTTTGTGAATTGAAAATGATAGAAAATATTTATATAAATGTAAGAATGTAAATAATATCATATATATGTAATTTAATTTAAATATTTATAATTAAATCCTTCTATATATGATCCACATTAAGTGTGGATGAATTACATCTCTATGAGGACACAGTTGTCCACACTTCCACAAATAGAAAAATCATCTTTATATCAATTGTAATGTATAAGGGTATGAAATAAATAATTACAAAAGAAGAATAAATACATTATATATATATATATATATTATAACATATATAAATATTTTTTCCATCATAATTTCCATACATGAATTGTTTTAATGGAAAAACAAACAATCATTATTTCATGAGGTGGTAGATCTTTGTAAACATAAAAATTATGTTTGTTACCAATTAGAAGGAAGTGTGTGTGAGTTTTGGTAAAAAAGGATATCATAAATACGTCCTAGTATATTTTGGATACTTTTTAATATAGTAATTGAATTAAAATATTTTAGGGACTGGATAATGGGAATTAAACAAAGGAGCTAAAGAAATGATGTTACCTATTTAGGTAACTGCTTTTGGTTTGCGCCCAAGGGATTACATGGATGTATTTTTTCCCAAGAGATGTAATATATAATTAAGTTATATATGTTTTTGAGATATTTGAGATGATATCGGTCAATTAAATGAGGCATTAGAGGTATGAGAAAGGGGGAGTGTGGATGCCCTTTTAAAGTGGAGGAAGAGAATAAAAATTGTAATTACCAAATGTTATACATTAATCGGTAGTCTCATTTACCAATTGTGCCTCCAAAATTGTAAACTAATGGTTTAATGGAAAAAAATAGAATATAGAAACCTCGACAACAAAAAAATAAGTCTATTTTCATAATTTGGTTCCTTGAAATCTTTGTTCCCCAATTTTATAATTTTATATTTATTTAAAGTGCATAGTTTTATAACGTATGTAATTTTACCATTAAGACAGAATTAAATTTAGATT
Source organism: Viscum album (assembly GCA_963277665.1). Lineage (NCBI taxonomy): Eukaryota > Viridiplantae > Streptophyta > Magnoliopsida > Santalales > Viscaceae > Viscum > Viscum album. Next base: position 1,130,056,238 of record OY728131.1, read on the forward strand.
TGTAAGAAAATAAAATTCCAATTACTTGTAAATGTTATCTCTAATTTAAAAACTAAAAATATCATTTGTGTTGAAAAATAGTTTTAAAACAAGCATTGTAATTCGTAACAACACTTAATTTACAAGAATAGTGCTAAAAATTTTTCTACGAACAATGGGTAAATAGGTTTATTATAACATATAAATTATTTCATTAATATACTATATTAATTATTTTTTAATACATATAAATATCATAAATTAATATTTTATTTTTATTAATTATAAATCATTTAATAAAATAATTTTTTTAATGAAATATAATTAAAGGTAATTATGACATTATTAACCTAATATTAATATAAAAATATCATATAAATATTATTACTGAAATATATAAAGTTCATAACTGTGTAAAAATATATATTAATCTATGTAATTTTTTAAAAAAAATTGATTCAATCGATTTTATTCACATTTAATATTTATATTATTAATTTTTTTGGTTCATTATTCACAAAATAATCATCGTCTCGGTGTTTCATAATAATTATAATTAAATAAATCATCCCTATTAATTAATGATAAATTAATAAAATAAATATATCTCATTTACATTTCAGAAGAATATGTTTAAATTATATTATTTTAACACCCCAGGTAAATAAAGAATATGACATTTTCATATTTTTCCATATTTGTGAATAAAATATTAATATGACTTTAAATGGGATGCTATGCTCGATGGTGTACCCAACACGCAACAACGAGTTTCTTGGGAATCTTACGTTGCACTCTAATAATAAAATAATTTTATTTTAAATGGTAGTTAACATGTAGCCGTTGTATTGGCAAGAATGGATAGAAATAACTAAAATATGATTATATATGTTTTTAAATGTTTTTACATTTATCCAATAAACGATAGAGGCTTAAAATACGGAAAGAATTCAATTTTAGTCATATATGCCCTAGTTTTCACTAAAGGTTCACTTATCGCCTTTTGATGGTGAACCGTCATTAAATATAGTTTTGTTCACTTTTAAACATTCTTTTGGACCAAATAAAACTCTTATTAATAATCGGGACATCAAATTTTACTTTGTGTAATTTTTTGGTATTTTTTCGATAAAGTTCATTTTTTCATGAATAGTGTAAAATGTTGTGTTTTAATTCAAAACCTCTTTTTAATATAATTTATTTATATGATTAGATAATATTTTGAATTGGTTTTAAAGTGAAATTTGAAAATATTTTTACCATTAAATCCAATAGTGGTCGTTGGAATTAATTTCACTTTGAAATCAGACTTAAACTAGTGTCAATCTTTTGATACTTATTGTTTTATGAAAACACGATATTTGCGCTGACAGCGGGAATTAATTATTAAATTAATTAATGTGACTAATATGTTTTGAATTTTGTAAAACGGACTTCATTTTTGAATTCGGGATATCAATTATAGCTTAGGGTGAATTTTTGGGATTTTTCTGAAAATCTACAATTTTTGATGAATAGTGAAACCACTAAGTGGTACTTATAAAAACTGATTTTCCGTTTAAATGAAATTTTGCCATCATTGTGTTTTGATTTTCAAAAATCCGACATACATGGTTGTCATTAAGAAGTAAAATGTGGTTCAATGAGATTAAAATAATTTTTTGGTGAATAGTAACTTATTAAGTTTTTAATCGTGATTAGTGATAATTAGTGTAGTTTAAGGTAAAAATAATGCTTTAATAAACTAAGATGAGCTTGACACATGTCCTACCCTCATTGGTTGTGTCATGGCCGACCATGACAAACCATGGGTCAACTTGGGGACCCCATGGATCCACTTTTGTTGGGAAATGACATAAATTACTTTTTATTTAATGTTGAAGTGAAAATGACACAAACATAATATGTTTTACCAAAACAATTTTTAAGTGGGGTTATACAAGTCCAAATTTTGATTATAAATAGTAATTGGAAAGCTAAAAAGATTTCCTATATCATAGTATTTGTTTTATAATTTTTAGACATTAAAGAAATTAAATTATTTATGACATAATAATGATGCAGCGATGACATCATCATTTGACGATTTAATTAAAATGGAAAGATAATGAAACATCTACAACCTAAACATGGCCAAAACCAATTGGATGAGTGGATTTCTAAGCCTTATCACCTTATCCACGAATTATATCAATGTGGGACCTTTTGAAACCGAAACACATTTTCAAATAAAGTAATATTTCTTACTTTCCAAAAGTACCACTCCTCTCCTCTTATAAAAGGCCCCCACCTCTACCTCTTTTCCCACACTCCTCAAGCCTTTGTCTAGGCCAAACCCTGCCCATTTACTCTCCCCACATCCCTCTACTCATCCTAGAGGATTCCCTTTGGGCATAAACCTTTCAAAGGAAGCCTTTAGGCTCAAATCAAAAGGAGTTACACTTTTAAAGGTAATTCATTCTCTCATGTTCATTTGTTTTATTTTGATTCTCCAACCCCATTAACTCTTTTTATTTACTTCTCATGTAACAACACCAGTATCTTCAATATACTAGGATGTTTTTATAATATTTGTTCATGCTACACTATCACACAACTACATCAAATGGTTAAAGAACATACGGTTTTTGTGGATGGAAAAATTCTACATACCGAAACGATGATTGTTCAATACTCATTTAACACCTTCAAAGCTGGCCATTATGATGTCACTATTTTTATATATGATATATAATATGTTTATGTTTTACTTATGCTTCTGTATTTTTCATTTGTGTCTTACCTTTATGGCTTCCATTATGGGTATACGCGATATCTTCATTTTAGGAAGTGCGGACTACCGCCCCCTCAAAGTGATGTGATTCGTTAATGCCATACGCGGGACGTATAAAGGATGGATTTAATGTTATTATATATGATGTTATACTGGAATTATTATATACCTGTATATCATTATTATTTCTTTCCATTAAAGTATGAGATAGAAATGAAAGTAGCGTTCATGCGTACGTACGGCTTAGCGTCTCCAAGAATGGTGCATTTCATTTCTTATCTCTAAATGATTATGTAATGTTATAAATGCATGGATGTACTGGATATATATGACATATATGATATCTAAATCATGAATACAATTCTTTATATAATAAACATTTGGCCACACGAACAACATGTAATTGTAAGAAGTCCACTTTCGACTTAAGAACCAAATATCGACAAAACAAACATTATTAACATAAATGATTAAATAATGTTAATAACATTGAAATAAGTGATCTAAAAGGAATAATTAACTATAAAAAGGTTCTTAATAAAGTTTAAATTAACTCAAGTTTATTATTCAGGACGTTAAAGAATGATCGAGTCAAGTCGGACCCGAGGTAAGGGATCCTACAACTCTCTTTCTTTTTAACTACACTCTTTTATGTAATTTCTTTTAAGCTCATATTTCTTATGATTGGGATGTTATTTTATATTACTCCTACTGTAATTTTTATTTTCATGTGATGAGAGACCCTATTTTCTCTCATCAATCCTTTTGGAAGTTTTATGTGGCGCCGTTTGGCTGCCGAGTTTTCGTAAGGGATTTTTCATCTCACTTTTATCCCCGTGAGATTTATGCTACATTTGCCACAATTTCCTTTGAGTGGTGTATGTACTGCCCATTATTCTACTCTTTGTGTAATATACTTTCGTTTATGAGTATTTACATCAATGATTTATTGCCCTTCTTTCATGGGGTGTATGCTTTGAAAGATACCCAAGTCGGTAAGGGAACCTTTCACCCTCCTCTTTTTAAAAAAATTCTTTTATTGGGTCTTTTAATTTACATATTTTTATGTTGGGATATGTTCTCATATATCCATAATGATGTAAATTTTGTGTCCAAGTGACGAGATACTCTTTTTATCTCTCATCAACTCATTTTGATGTGACGTCGTTAGGCTGTCAAGGGAACTTCTTAACCCAATTTCAATTTCTTTGGGTTCAACATGTAGTCATTGAATATGTCATCTATTGAATATGTGTGAATGACATTTTATTGTTCTACACTTAATATCCACTTATATTGGGTGTATTTATATTTGTCACACATATTTTTGAGATTTATTTGTCCTTAATTTAAGGATACCTTCTTTATAATGGATTTCATCACATTTGACATTTCTATTGGGGGTTCATTGTTGTTATGCACCAATTCACTCTTATATGGTGTATTTACTGTCCTTTGGATTATTATATCATGAATCCATTTATTCTCATGATATTTTAAAGTTCTTACTAAATGTTATTCCTCAATTATTGTATTCAAGTGTCTCTAATTTTGGTAAAACCCCTTTAACCAAAATATCGTTTTAAATATTTTAATTATTTGTTCTTGTTAATATCCATGTTTTCAAAATGGTTTTAAGGATTTATTTATATGGCTATTAATGGTTTAAAATTTTAAGCTTCAAGGTGGTATGGGACACTTTGATTCAAAAATCTCTTTATTAAATGTTTTAAATGGTTTTGGAAATGGTTTCTTTTTGTATGGATTCATTATTTCAAAATACTAAAATGTTATATTGTGATTGAAATGTGGAAATATTTTGTTTCCTTTATGCATGTTTTGTGTGATACGTTTATGTTATGGTTCTTGGGCATTATTATGAAGACGGGTGGTTCCGTGATAGACTAAGGGCGGGTGAGCCCGATATAGCTCTCCAATGCATTGGGTAACGCGAAGGAGTGAAATGTTAAGGTTTCTCCGAAGAGATTTTAGGGAATATACTGTGATGGGTATTCCAAACGTAACCAAGAGGGTTACTCCCTACGTAAGAATGTTATGAATGCCTCAAGTTACCTTTATGTCTTATGATTTCTATGACTTATTCATGATTTGATGAGGTAGGTTAAGGTGCCTATGTTTTATGTGTAAATTATGATTTCATTCTTATGTATATATGAACTCATGTTTCCTTTCCATATTTTTATATCCCTTACTGAGCTTTTTATGCTCATCCCAAGTTTTTGAAATGTTTTTCAGGTCAAGGGAAAGGTACATGATAAGATGATAGAGTCAAGGATGTGTTAAGAGATAATCCATGTTTTATTTTCAATATGTTCCGTTGATGGGAATAATGAATACAGTCTTTTATGTAACCACTTTGTTTAAATGTGGAATGTAATGCAAGTTTCATGATCTAATTCTCTAAAACACTAAACCTGAAAAGATCCTCAATGTGTAATCTTGTAATAACTCAAGATTAAGTAAGGTTAAAGGCTTGGGCCTTATATTTGGTATCAGAGGTCAGTTTAGATAACTTTAGAGGTTAGGGTATTCTTTAAGCATAAGTGACATTACCATAATGGTTCGGATTTCAGAAAGAGTCCTAGTTTTAGATAAAGTGAATGAGTAAGTGTATCTTAGTGTTTATCTTCCTCATTAGTACATGATGGTTATGTTGATATACTCACACTGACCTTTCTGTTTTTAGTGAATGGATGGATCTAGCAGGCACCAAAGAGACAACAGGTTTGAAGGAAACCATGGTGGTTCTATGATTAAGATACTAGATAAAATGGGGGATTCAATGAGGAAACACATGGTTGTTCTAAACCAACTATCAAGGAGTCATGATCAACCACTTCAACCTTGGTGAGTTCTCTAATGCATCATGTACGAGATGGACAACTCGATGTGGAAATTCAGGTAATAATTATTAAGGTAACCATTAGGGTTTATATGATCCTTACTTTTTAGGTAATTATGGGTTACTCTATGATATGATGGAAAATGAAAGGAATGAGATAAACTTGAGGTTAAAATATGTTATGATTATTCTTGAAGATTTTATCTCATTTTGGGGGAATGTTTTAAGAATTATATTGTTTTGGAAAAAGGACAACACGCAGACCGTGTGACAACCCGTCGCATCAGACAAAGCTGCGGGAATCGAACCCACAACCAAAGTGCGACTGGTATTTACCGCCTACCACTGGACTACGTGAAGTCCCTGGTTAGTTTGACTGATTCTTTCTGGTTATATGATTTTATTAATTAATAGTAATATGATTTTGGGTTATTTATGAAAATGATTAACCTATCATGGAGGATATGTGATTAGGATAATTACTTTTCAATACGAGACTTTAGGAGCAACTGATGTTGTTTGGAGATAAATGTTTCAATTTAACTTGGAAGAATATGCGACTAAATCCTTCAAATGTTTGGGTTTAAATATTAGTTTGGTTTACTTTGAAGAATTTAATGGTCAAATTGTTTATCGGATGGTCCTCGTTGAACTTTGGGTTTTGTTGGACAAATTTTGGAGATTAAGAATAGATTTTCTTTTTATAAGGGGTTATCCTTTTATGGATTATCTGATCTTGTACTAACCTTTTTGGTTTTGGTTTTGGTTAAAGCCTAAATACATGGGATGTATATAGTTCTCTTTTGGGGATTAGGTGATTCTCTAGAAGTTGATTATAGTACTCTTAGTGCGAACAAGTCTCCCTAAATACTCGTCTTTTGGAAAAAAATATGAGTTTGATTAAGGAATCTATTGAAAGTTGAAAGTCAACATGATAAGTGATTATGTTTCCTTATGAATAAATTCCTCAATAAAAAGTAACTTAAAACAAAAATGTTGTCTATTAACTTTTCCTACTGGGGAATCGAATACCGTTTAACCCATCACAAGTTTGTGATTTTCTCGTGGTTAACTTTCTCCTAAACGTGTTTTCTATCACTCCCCATCAGAACATGACCCTTTGTTTTTTCCTCCATGTCCATATTTTCATACTTGGAATCCTAGTATGGGTTAACTCGGGTGACCTCTGTGCTTATCTTTCTTTATTTTAAAGTGATTGTTTTACCAACTCTTGTTCCGATGTGGGACGTTCAAGGATGTTTCCAAGCGCAATTTTAAAATTGCGAGGACGCAATTCCCAAAAGGGGGGAAGGATGTAACACCCCAGGTAAATAAATAATATGAAATTTTCATATTTTTCCATATTTGTGAATAAAATATTAATATGACTTTAAATGGGATGCTATGCTCGATGGCGTACCCAACACGCAACAACGAGTTTCTTGGGAATCTTACATTGCACTCTAATAATAAAATAATTTTATTTTAAATGGTAGTTAACATGTAGCTGTTGTATCGGCGGGAATGGATAGAAATAACTAAAATATGATTATATATGTTTTTAAATGTTTTTACATTTATCCAATAAAGGATAGAGGCTTAAAATACGGAAAGAATTCAATTTTAGTCATATATGCCCTAGTTTTCACTAAAGGTTAACTTATCGCCTTTTGATGGTGAACCGTCATTAAATATAGTTTTGTTCACTCTTAAACATTATTTTGGACCAAATAAAACTCTTATTAAGAATCGGGACATCAAATTTTACTTTGTGTAATTTTTTGGTATTTTTCCGATAAAGTTCATTTTTTCATGAATAGTGTAAAATGTTGTGTTTTAATTCAAAACCTCTTTTTAATATAATTTATTTATATGATTAGATAATATATTGAATTGGTTTTAATGTGAAATTTGAAAATATTTTTACCATTAAATCCAATAGTGGTCGTTGGAATTAATTTCACTTTGAAATCAGACTTAAACTACTGTCAATCTTTTGAAACTTATTGTTTTATGAAAACACGCTATTTGCGCTGACAGCGGGAATTAATTATTAAATTAATTAATGTGACTAATATGTTTTGAATTTTGTAAAACGGACTTCATTTTTGAATTCGGAATATCAATTATAGCTTAGGGTGAGTTTTTGGGATTTTTCTGAAAAACTTCAATTTTTGATGAATAGTGAAACCACTAAGTGGTACTTATAAAAACTGATTTTCCGTTTAAATGAAATTCTGCCATCATTGTGTTTTTATTTTCAAAAATCCGACATACATGGTTGTAATTAAGAAGTAAAATGTGGTTCAATGAGATTAAAATAATTTTTTGGTGAATAGTAACTTATTAAGTTTTTAATCGCGATTAGTGGTAATTAGTGTAGTTTAAGGTAAAAATAATGCTTTAATAAAATAAGATGAGCTTGAAACATGTCCTACCCTCATTGGTTGTGTCATGGCCGACCATGAAAAGCCATGGGTCAACTTGGGGACCCCATGGATCCACTTTTGTTGGGAAATGACATAAATTACTTTTTATTTAATGTTGAAGTGAAAATGACACAAACATAATATGTTTTATGAAACCAATTTTTAAGTGGGGTTATACAAGTCCAAATTTTGATTATAAATAGTCATTGGAAATCTAAAAAGATTTCCTATATCATAGTATTTTTTTTTAATTTTTAGACATTAACGAAATTAAATTATTTATGACATAATAATGATGCAGCGATGACATCATCATTTGACGATTTAATTAAAATGGAAAGATAATGAAACATCTACAACCTAAAAATGGCCAAAACCAATTGGAAGAGTGGATTTCGAAGCCTTATCACCTTATCCACGAATTATATCAATGTGAGACCTTTTGAAACCGAAACACATTTTCAAATAAAGTAATATTTCTTACTTTCCAAAAGTACCCCTCCACTCCTCTTATAAAAGTCCCCCACCTCTACCTATTTTCCCACACTCCTCAAGCCTTTTTCTAGGCCAAACCCTGCCCATTTACTCTCCCCACATCCCTCTCCTCATCCTAGAGGATTCCCTTTGGGCATAATCCTTTCAAAGGAAGCCTTTAGGCTCAAATCAAAAGGAGTTACACTTTTAAAGGTAATTCATTCTCTCATGTTCATTTGTTTTATTTTGATTCTCCAACCCCCTAAACTCTTTTTATTTACTTCTCATGTAACAACACCAGTATCTTCAATATACTAGGATGTTTTTATAAGATTTTTTCATGCTAAACTATAACACAACTACATCAAATGGTTAAAGAACATACGGTTTTTGTGGATGGCGAAATTCTGCCTCCCGAGACGATGATTGTTCAATACTCATTTAACACCTTCAAAGCTGGCCATTATGATGTCACTATTTTTATATATGATATATAATATGTTTATGTTTTACTTATGCTTCTTTATTTTTCATTTGTGTCTTACCTTTATGGCTTCCATTATGGGTATACGCGATATCTTCATTTTAGGAAGTGCGGACTACCGCCCCCTCAAAGTGATGTGATTCATTAATGCCATACGTGGGACGTATAAAGGATAGATTTAATGTTATTATATATGATGTTATACTGGAATTATTATATACCTCTATATCATTATTATTTCTTTCCATTAAAGTATGAGATAGAAATGAAAGTAGCGTTCATGCGTACGTACGGCTTACCGTCTCCATGAACGGTGCATTTCATTTCTTACCTCTAAATGATTATGTAATGTTATAAATGCATGCATGTACTGGATATATATGACATATATGATATCTACATCATTAATACAATTCTTGATATAATAAACATTTGGCCACACGAACAACATGTAATTGTAAGAAGTCCACTTTCGACTTAAGAACCAAATATCGACAAAACAAACATTATTAACATAAATGATTAAATAATGTTTATAACATTGAAATAAGTGATCTAAAAGGAATAATGAACTATAAAAAGGTTCTTAATAAAGTGTAAATTAACTCAAGTTTATTATTCAGGATGTTAATGAACGATCGAGTCAAGTCGGACCCGAGGTAAGGGATCCTACAACTCTCTTTCTTTTTAAGTACACTCTTTTATGTAATTTCTTTTAAGCTCATCTTTCTTATGATTGGGATGTTATTTTATATTACTCCTACTTTAATTTTTATTTTCATGTGATGAGAGACCCTATTCTCTCTCATCAATCCTTTTGGAAGTTTTATGTGGCGCTGTTTTGCTGCCGAGTTTTCGTAAGGGATTTTTCATCTCACTTTTATCCCCGTGAGATTTATGCTACATTTGCCACAATTTCCTTTGAGTGGTGTATGTAATGCCCATTATTCTACTCTTTGTGTAATATAATTTCGTTTATGATTATTTACATCAATGATTTATTGCCCTTGTTTCATGGGGTGTATGCTTTGAAAGATACCCAAGTCGGTAAGGGAACCTTTCACCCTCCTCTTTTTAAAAGACTTCTTTTATTGGGTATTTTAATTTACATATTTTTATGTTGGGATATGTTCTCATATATCCATAATGATGTAAATTTTGTGTCCAAGTGACGAGATACTCTTTTTATCTCTCATCAACTCATTTTGATGTGACGCAGTTAGGCTGTCAAGGGAACTTCTTAACCCAATTTCGATTTCTTTGGGTTCAACATGTAGTCATTGAATATGTCATCTATTGAATATGTGTGAATGACATTTTATTGTTCTAAACTTAATATCCACTTATATTGGGTGTATTTATATTTGTCACACATATTTTTGAGATTGATTTGTCCTTAATTTAAGGATACCTTCTTTATAAGGGATTTCATCACATTTGACATTTCTATTGGGGGTTCATTGTTGTTATGCACCAATTAACTCTTATATGGTGTATTTACTGTCCTTTGGAGTATTATATCATGAATACATTTATTCTCATGATATTATAAAGTTCTTACTAAATGTTATTCCTCAAATATTGTATTCAAGTGTCTCTAATTTTGGTAAAACCCCTTTAACCAAAATATCGTTTTAAATATTTTAATTATTTGTTCTTGTTAATATCCATGTTTTCAAAATGGTTTTAAGGATTTATTTATATGGATATTAATGGTTTAAAATTTTAAGCTTCAAGGTGGTATGGGACACTTTGATTCAAAAATCTCTTTATTAAATGTTTTAAATGGTTTTGGAAATGGTTTCTTTTTGTATGAATTCATTATTTCAAAATACTAAAATGTTATATTGTGATTGAAATGTGGAAATATTTTTTTTCCTTTATGCATGTTTTGTGTGATACGTTTATGTTATGGTTCTTGGGCATTATTATGAAGACGGGTGGTTCCGTGATGGACTAAGGGCGGGTGAGCCCGATATAGCTCTCCAATGCATTGGGTAACGCGAAGGAGTGAAACGTTAAGGTTTCTCCGAAGAGATTTTAGGGAATATACTGTGATGGGTATTCCAAACGTAACCAAGAGGGTTACTCCCTACGTAAGAATGTTATGAATGCCTCAAGTTACCTTTATGTCTTATGATTTCTATGACTTATTCATGATTTGATGAGGTAGGTTAAGGTGCCTATGTTTTATGGGTAAATTATGATTTCATTCTTATGTATATATGAACTCATGGTTCCTTTCCATATTTTTATATCCCTTACTGAGATTTTTATGCTCATCCCAAGTTTTTGAAATGTTTTTCAGGTCAAGGGAAAGGTACATGATAAGATGATAGAGTCAAGGATGTGTTAAGAGAGAATCCATGTTTTATTTTCAATATGTTCCGTTGATGGGAATAATTAATACGGTCTTTTATGTAACCACTTTGTTTAAATGTGGAATGTAATGCAAGTTTCATGATCTAATTCTCTAAAACTCTAAACCTGAAAAGATCCTCAATGTGTAATCTTGTAATAACTCAAGATTAAGTAAGTTTAAAGGCTAGGGCCTTATAATTATGATGTTTTTTAAATCTCAATGTTTTAATGAATTTAAAGGTATAGAGGGTTCCCATTTTTTTCTTTACTAAACATATAATATAGGTAACATTCATAATTTTTTTTAAAATAAATAATTAAAACATAAATAATAGTGCATATGGTCAAAATAATTTAATAAAATGGATTTTGGACAAGATTCTAGTCCATTTTGGCCCTTAATATTATGGTTTAGTCCCTTATTAAGCATACATTAACTTTGAAAATCATTACAACTTTATTGGATAAAACTGTTATGTATGTCAAAATATTATGTTGATCTTATTTGAAAAAAAAAATTATACTAATTAAAATGTGTTTAGCCATTTTTTCAAAAATAAAATAACATTTATGGGGAAATTAATTTTATTGCTAATCCCAATTATGTGGTGATAAAGGAGTTTTTTAATTTCAAAATGTTAAATAGATGAATAATTATTTAGATATACATTCAAAATAATTTTTTTTCTAGTGAAATAAAATTGTTTAATATATATATAAAGGATCTATTTTGACTTTGTGGACTAATTTATAATATAATTTGACATTAATAATTTTTTCAATAAGATAGTAGTTTTTTATAAAAATAATTTATTTTTCACTCTTAGACAATAAATATAACATCTCTATAAATTAAAAAAAATCAACATCTACGGATTTTTTCATTTTGAATTTAGAAGCTATGTTTATTTTTACAAATAAACTTTTTATAATTAAAAAAATATTTGTGTTTAAATATGTGCTCCATTAAAATGAATTAAAACTCAGTTTGGCATGTTATGGAAGAAAACCTAATGTATTGTATATTTTAAGAATAAAACAGTGTATAGTATAAAGAGATATCAAAAAAATACTTTTATTGTAAGATAAAAAGTGAGTAATGTATTGGGGAGTTACATTCTCAACACCATAATTAAATTTCATCCCTTTAATTTAAATATGTCTATTGTAAATAAGATTTTGAGGTTTGAAAATACTATTGTTTAAAAAACATTATAAATAATTTTAATAACACATTTTTATAATAATCTAAAATGAAAAAAGATACTATTGCCACAAAAATATAATTTAAATTGGTGAAAGTTGGTGAACAGATCGACATTGAAGATAAATCAATCTATCATGTTTTGATGGAGAGTGATATAGAACATGTTTAGTTCAAAGTTATAGACCACATAACCATAATCCAAAGGTTTGAAAAATGGTCGTTGATGTCATAAACTATGTTGAAAATTGTACTAAATTTTCATTTGAAAACCCTTTTCCTATAGTTGAGAGTTTATTTCACTACCTATGGATATAAGAAAAAATTTCATTTCTATAAACCCAATCTTATACATTGATTTAACAATGAATTATTTAGACTTTATAACATAACATTGGATCCATCATATGGTTATGTAATAAATTAACCTCTAAATCCACATAATATTGAAAAACATAATCCATTTCCAAAATCATTAATCATTACAAAAGATCATGATCCAACACATTAGAATCATTTACATTATAGATAAAAGTATCCACTTTACTTTTTTATATATTAATAATAATTTTATCCAAACAACATTTTCTCCACATTAGAAACAGATAAAGTAATATGTTTCCCACATCCTTGTGTTTTATCATAATCTTAAATTTCTAATGAGTATCTTTTCATGGTATCATAAAAAATATGATCTCAACTCATTAATGAATACATACGAAAACAGAATCCTTATATATTTCATCCATCATTTTTGAAAACTTAATCAACAAAATAATATTAGAATATATTTCAATGATTTAAATACAATATACATTAGACATTCCAATTCAATTATGTCTATGACATAATTTACCTAGATCCATTATCTTCATAAATGGTATATTATCTTAGAGCTTGGGTAATTAATTTGCATAGTTCCCTATATCCTTCTAGTTGAACCATTTAACATATGAAAATTATTTCATTTAAATTCAATCATGACCATGGTGGCCTATTTTTCTTAACATGAAGAAAACTTCATTCCATTTTAAACATGTACTAATGTGTAACTTTCAACAAGTATCACTTGTTTGAAAAAAAAATTTCCAATTTTTTCATTATCAACATATGTGTACATTTTTATCTTATTCTCTTGCTTCCCACTGAATGTATAAGACTTTGATAATTATTTCACTAACTATATAGTATATAAAACAATTTAATTATAAGAATAAAATGTTTTAGACCTCAAAACCTTTTTGAGGGGTGGATTATGTTCTATAAAGAAATGTTCGATATTTCATTTTGGGTTTCATATGAAATCCATATCATACCTTGCTAACCTGGTAAAGGTTGATTCATAAGTCACAACATGTTCTCCCGAAATTTTCATTAAAATTAGGAGAATTCTCTTTATCTAACTTTTTTTATTATGAGGGATTTATTTGTAAATGAATTTTCCATTAATAGATTTCCATTCCATGAGTTATATTTACACTTATTCTATGGTATTATAGATCAAAAACCACTATTGGTCAGCATCACCATTGGTACATTAAACTACAATTGTATCCTTTTCCTTTTCACCACATCTTAATTCCATTAATGTCTTCTATAAAGACGTATTCCATTTCTCTACCATGATTGGGCTAGAAATATCCATTAACTATTTTGGGCCCATATTGCATAAATAAATCCAACATTGATGAATCCAATTGTGGAATGGGTTATTCTATATGAGAAATGTTATGTTTCATAACCTGATCAATATGTCATTATATTTCCATTAGTTTATTAGTTAAAATATATACTACATTGACTTATTATTAAGGAGAACCTCTATATTGGCCATAAACATTGATAAAACACATCCATCAAGGTTTTATTTATAAAAATGGAATATAATATGTTATCTCATAAAATTATGAACATTTTATAGTTTTTAATATGAAATATCACTTAACATAAAATTAATTTTTTTGAGTATCTAATCATATACTCATAAATATTGTATTTTTGGGGATGTATTTTTATTGAAATCATTCATAATTTCATATAAATAAAATATTTAATATCCTATGTTTATACACTAGGAGAGTTAAACTAGGTGTACAGTAAGGTCAATTGTCATGTACCAGGTTACATCGAGTTTATCCCAACACACCCTATCAGATTTATTACTCCTATGTACATTTGTACCAGAACCACAGTCACATATTTTATCGATATATAGTTTTATTTCTATTAATACCCACATAACCTATACCATAATAAAATTATACAATTTTTTCTTTATATATCCTCAATGATTATCTTACTGTGGTTATCCCAAAATAGTGTTTTCTAAATCTTTCTTTTATGTACTTCTTAAACATTATATGATACCAACTCTAACACCTCAACCCTAGAATCCAAGATCCTATGAATTATTTATTACATTGGAATTATTACAAGGAAATCAATATGGATGGATCTATTAGTTTTGTATTTTTGGAATTATAGATATCATTCAAAATACTAAAAATGAATTGGGAAATAGAATATACATGCATGAAATATAAGAATATTGAATAAACTATATCCTTTAATGATTATTCAAATATTTCCTCTTTATAAACTTGTTAAAGGTTAAATAATAAGGGTGGGCTCAGAGGCTCAGTCATGGTAACTAATGTGGAAGAAATAATGATTCAATGAATAAAAATTTACATGGAATGTTAAAAAACTGATAAAATATTCCTTTGAAATAACTAGTTAAGGAATAATTAATATAAACTGTTAGATAACATAAACTCCTTCCATATAATCAATAATATGATAATGAAACATAACTATGGATATTATTACTAATTGAATAATCATATGAAATAGCAGTAATTTAATACATAATGATGGAATGAAAACTGATAGATATCTAAAACATTCATCTATGCTTTTGTCTAACAATTTAATACAATAACAACTTCTTAACATGAATATAATAATCTCAATGATTCATGGAAGGAATCTATTACTGTTAAGGATTCATTAAAATAATCTAAATTTTTTTTAAGGACCCAACCAAAACAATCAATAGTTTCCCTCTTGAAACCTACCCATGCATCAAGGGGCTATAATGGGACCCACCCTTCATGTACAAACCCCATTCAATTCCCCATGTATAGAATAGTCAATTTTATATAAATTTTTTTCATTTTCATCAAATATTCATATTGAATAAATAATATCGGTTTATAAATAATTTCTTTGTGGAGGATAAATAACAATAACAATTATTGTTGTTGACGAATGGAAGTATCACATAAAGATCATTAAAATTATAGTTCATGAAAACTTTGTTTAATCATTACAAAAGTGTCTTATAACACTATAAAAATATTAATAATAATTTACACGTTGAAATACCATTAAAAGAAACATAGAATATCATTATAAAAAATATTTTGAGGATATAATGAGTCAAATGGATGTTCATACACAATATAAAATAAACTAGGTGAAGAACATCAAATTTGTCATAATGGAATGTAAATTGAGATGAAAAACCTATACTTGTGTCTAACATGTCACATGTGTATTTATATTCTTATATAAATAACATATGTTAATTATTTAATTTAATTATAACATCTACCAAATTTATTATAAATTGTAATTAAATTATTCCAATGTTTTGAACAACTAATTTAAAAACATGGTTTACGTTAGGTGTTTTTTACACATTCGATTATTCTATAAAAAATGATTTTGGTAGACCATATATGTTAAAATGGTTCATTATTTAAAAATACCCTAAATAATAATAATGAAATGAATCTAATATTTATATATCAATTAAACTTTTAAATATAATAACACAAGATGGTTTTGAGAAATAAACAAACATTACAACCATAAAGATGGTAGGATGCACATGTGCTTGAGTAATGATCCCATTTTTCATTGATCCTTTTAGAATGAAGTAATGTAATATAATATCATTATACAATGATAAATATATCATAAAAAAATTATTTATTTATATAAAATTATACATAGAAATAATCTAATTAAAAATGATTCACAGTGTCTTGAGAAGGCGGTAGTCTACACATCCATGACCGACATCATCATGTTTTAGTGTGTGAAAATAACCTAATATATTATATGAAAATAATTGTAATTTTGTCTTTAATATAACATATATTTTATTTATGATATATATGTTTACATAAAAACACCCTATATATGTTTCATGTATAGTTCAATGAATCACATCACATTGAGGAGGGTGTACTGCACACTTTCAGAGACAATGTTTTTGGATTTAAATAAAATAGATAGTCTAATTGTATGTATTATAAAATAATTATGTACAAATAAATAATAAATAATATCATAAATATCATATATAAACATGGTTCCCATTAAAATTAAAATCCATGAAATATTGCAATGAAAAAAAAACAATAATCATCATTTCATGAGGTTCTAGTTCGCGATTCACATAAATAGTATTTATGTTAAACATTAGATAGATGTGTGGGTGATTATAGGTTGAAAATTTCTCAAAAAAAACTTATAATATTTATTAAACTATAGTTGATATCCAATCGTGGAATAAGAAGTGTTTACGGGGTTGGTAATTGAATTATTGTAAATATCGTATGAAAATATGATACCTTTTCTTTGGGTAACTCCACTGGGTTTTGAAAAAAGCCATCCTTGGAAGGGTTTCTTCCTAAAGAGATAATTCTATGATTAGGTTATGGATGTTGAGGATATATTTTGGATGATCATGGTTAAAATATACATCTTTTGATGTTTCATGAATGGTAAGATTGAATTACTTTTTATTGTGGAGGACTGGTACTCTTGTAAAAACTAAAATCTACACATCAATGGGAGGTATCTATTTCCTATTGTGCCTATGAAAATGAAAAATAGTGGTTTAAATGTTAATCATTTTTGATAAATGAATTCAGCACACACAAATAAATTCATTTTTTATTTGGCTTCATAACATCTATGATTCCCTAACATTATCTTTTTAATTTTTAGTAATGAAACTAGTTTTCTAACCAATGTTTTATTAACCATTAATATTAAATAAAATAAATATTTTATATAAAATATAATAAAAATAATTTTAAATCGTGATATTTTTGTAAAAAATAAGAGGACACTATTTTTTGGAATCTAATTTTAAAAAAGTGTATTCAATACGCAAAAACACTACTTTGACCCAGGCCATTTGAACAATGTGTTAACAAATTATTGGTGAATAGATTAATTAAAAATTATTAGTTGATCTATTAATAGACTATAGTTAGTAAATATAATCACATAAAATTTATTTTTCAAAATATATTGGATTTATAAATTTTAAATCATTTAATAAATCATTTTTTAATATAATTTAACTTTAATTTCAATTCATGCATTATTTATTTAATTTTCATTTAAAAATATTATATTTATATTGATATTAAAATATATGAATTCATAAAATATGTAACATTATTCATTCCTAGATGAAAATAATGAAGGATAATAATTTAGTCAATTTTCATCATATTAAATATTTATATAATGATTTCTTTTAGTTTATTATTAACAAAATAATCATTGTGTTGGTGTTTCTTAAGAATATTTTGTCACTAATTCATATCTAAAAATTAATGACAATATACTATTTAATAAATTCCTCATTTATATAAAAAAAATATTTACATCTAAAAATTATGATTTTATGTAAAAATGTCAATGTTTTATAAATGTTAATGGTATGAAAGTTTGTTTTTATCTTTTTTATTACATAACTTATCATATAAGGAACATATAAGAAAAATTATCCCAATAAACTATAAAATTCAAACCAAAATCGGATATGGTTTAACTTTTGGTGCTCAATGGATTTTAGAAAAATGTCTTCATCATTTGGCCCTTAATATTATGTTTTTCACTTATTATTGTTTATTTTACCTAAAAGCAATGTAATTAATTTTTATCATTTTCACTAATATTTTTAGTCAAAATATTTTTTGATATTATTAGAACACAAATTTTAAAATAATTATAATTTTTTTCCTATTTTTCAAAATTTAAATCACAAATTATGGAAAATTATTTTTAATCCCACAGATGTGGTGAGAATGTGAGATTTTTATGTAAAAACATTAAAAAGTATAATAGGTTTTTATATATTATTTTAATAAAAAACCATTACAATTATATAAATTAGATATAATTATGTATAAATGATCTCTTTGGTCATTAATAATAAATTTAAAATACTATTTATCATTAAAAATCATGAAATTAAAAGATAGTTTTTAGCTAATATGTAGTATTATTGACTATTTATAAAAAATTAATATTCTCCCAAAAATACAAAAAATTATCCCTAATCAAATAATGAGATTCATTATTAATAAATTATTCTCATTTATACCACAAAAATTTATAAAATTAGATAATGTATGTTTTAATAAATGTGTTGCCTTAAAAGGTGGTAAAAATCAGTCTGGGGTGTAACATAGGCTATCTCAATGTTTTTATAACTTAATATTAAATTATTTATGCATTTAGAGATGTATATAAATAGAGTTAAGTATATTCTAAAATAAAAACATAGTAATGTCATGGGGTGTTACAACTTCAACCTATGAAATTCAAATGAAGGGATGAGACTTAAACAACTCATTATGTCATCTCTCCAAAACTACCCCTAGTGACTTAAAGCACATTACTGTTAGAGATTCCAGGAAGTAACTCAAATAAACCTCCTATGTCCTAGAGTGATTTCTCACTTTAATACTTACATAAAATACTGATTCTCAACATACACTATTTATACAACACTTCACTATCCATATCAAACATCTTGGTACCCTAATACATTAGTTAACAGTATCACGTACCAAATGAATATCTCGATCCTCATTAGTAGGAGAAAAGATCATGTAATCAAGAAAGATAAATAGGTAATGTTATTTCAATATTAAAAGTGGAAGAAATTGAAATAAGTCGATATTATCGAAAGAAAACATCACATGGAGAGGAGTACTAGAAGTCAAATATATATATATATAATCCCAAATTACAACAGCAATGTACCATAAATGAATGATAAACCTCCCAATAACCAATGCACACAACACTTCAAAATCTAATGATCAACAACCTTCACATCAAAGTGGTTCAATCCCCATGTATACTCCTAGTAGAAAAATTTATATAAACTCTTGATGGGAATGGTAGGTTGTGA
The DNA here is from genome assembly GCA_963277665.1 of Viscum album. Lineage (NCBI taxonomy): Eukaryota > Viridiplantae > Streptophyta > Magnoliopsida > Santalales > Viscaceae > Viscum > Viscum album. The sequence continues at coordinate 1,130,076,036 of OY728131.1, forward strand.
TATAAAATCCCATTTTTTGTCTCACTAAGAGTCTCATAACAAGATGGAAAAACAATTAACTAAATAAATCTTTTAATTATAAATATATATCCATTGATATATATTATAATATTAAAAATACATAAATATTAACATTTTAATTGATAGATATATTTCAAAATTTTAATATATAAAAATTTATTTAAAATATTATATTAATATATAATAAATTTGTAAAATAGTTTCCAAACAGTGGAATATATATTAATTCACAAATAATGAGAAAAATTGTTATCCTCTAATATGTATTATAGATCAATGTTATGGAATCATCAAACACTCAAATTGTGATAATGGAAATGTGAAAACACATATCCCTGACACTAGCCCATGAGATATAACCAACATAACTCTTAGAAAAATATCAACCGATATATTTATGATAAGTTAAAAATAGTAAAGTGGTTACAAGGGAAATTCCATCTAAGCATATTTTTCCAAGTAAATCACTAATTACCTAGAAAATCACGTGATCAAAAGATATTAAATAATTAGAATAATTTTTCAAAATAATTTTAAAATTCAATTTCCCATCATTTAATATTTTATATGCCAAATTTTTTAAAAAATTAAAACAAGGGTTTTAATAAATTATTTCACTTTTATAGATAAACTAAGATATATACTCATATCAAATAATTTTATGAAATCTTCGCAAAATCAATTTCAGAAATAAATTTAAAAATTCCCATATAATTCAAATAACACTACAATTCATTGGAATTGGGGGTGTTCTAAAAAATCATTGAAAAATTAATCCATATCATAATTTACACCAAATTGAGTGTTTCATAATAAATTTAAAATAAATATAATCAAACAAAGATTTTCTTGGATAAATTATTTTAAAAATCATAAATAGACAAAAAAAATCAACATAGAGATCACATAACACCACGAACACAATGGAGAAAACCCAACAAAGAATGCCGACAATGGAGATATATGAATAAAATATTGATTGATGATATGAAAAAGTAATTTTGATATCTAAATTACATTTAAATCTTACAAAACCTAAGGATGTTACATTAAGATTTAAGGTGATAATAAATATAAAAATGACTCTTATAGGGAAGATAGAGAATGTCATTCGAGTTCATTTGATTCACCTTGGAATGAGTATTGAAAATACAGTTTGGTTCCTTGATTGATTCGAAGATCTAAGACATCATACCAAGATTATTTAGGTCTGATCATGACATAAAAAGGGTATATATTAATTTTTAAATAATAATTTAAAATAAAAAATCCTTATGAATTGTTTTCTAGGAATATCCAAATTAATTTCTAAACCACGTCTCCTAATCACAAAACCCCCTATGGGGTTCATAGTTTTAACTAGGTGGGTGTACAAATTGTCAAATCATGCTCAAACCAAGAAAACTGTCATTATCTGGGTCTTCACCATTTCCACTAAATGGATGAAATAATTGGTAAAATAGTCTATCAACCATGGAAAACCCATGTACTATAAAAAAATTTCTAAATATCACTGAAATCACCCATAAACCAGACTTATCCAACAAATGATCAAATTAGGGTTTATGAAGTACTTGGAATTGAAAACATATAATTTTATTAACTATATCCTATATTCAATGACTATTTGATACATATATTATTAAATAACTATATTTTAATAATATGTCACTTTTTTAAATTCAGTGTTTAGTGTTTAAAAACTCAATGTTGTGTATAAAAAAACAAACATTAGTGTTGTGTGTAACAAAATCCTAACTCTGTGTCATATGTAACAAAAGAAAATCCTTATATTTCATGCAACACAAAATTCCAAATAGAATAAATTTATTTGAATAAAATATTTCACAAAATCTCATCGTATTATAAAAAATTGGTGTTTCAAAACATAAAATATTGTGATTATATCTTTGTTCATCCTAATTTATTATTATTATAACAATTATTGAAATTTGATTCATTATTTTTTTTTGTTTTTCTTGGTTTTAAATGGTTTTTTCTATATTTCTTATTATGTTTTTTGGTATTAGATGCAGTTTTTTTAGAAAAATTTTGGTGTAGGAATATGTGAATTATTTGCAATAAATTAATGTTTCCTAAATAAGCACGAAAATTTATGATTATGGATGTATATGAATTAAAATCTATAATCATTAAGTCAATTATTATTTTCATAAAATGGCAAATAATAAAATGAACATCATTATAGAGTATTGAATATTTCAGTTTTCTTAGGAGAAAATATACATATATGATTTTCCTTAAATATTTACAAACATGAAATTCAAATTGAAAATTATATTGAGAAAATTAATATTTATTTTATTAAATAATATATATCATTTATAATTCCCTTGCTGATGACATTGTGAGTTTATCCATAATAATGAGTTCCAAAAAATGAGTTGAAATGGAGATTGTGTCACCCTAATATTTTTTTTGTATTCTTCTTCTTAAATAAATTAAATTTCATCGCTTTATTATGTTATATACATCAACATGATAAACTTATGCTACAAACCACAATTAGTAAGATATAATTACATACATGGAAAAGTTTTACTGAAAATTTTATTATAAAAAATATTATTTGTTATTATAAGATATCACATTTTAAATATTTTTTGATGATATGGATATTATTAACTAACATATGTTAATATATGATATGGATTAATTGGTTCAAAATTAATTAAAAATTAATATAGGAATAAAATGAAGATATAAGAAATGTTTTTATAATATAATATGTTTTTCCACAAAATATAATTTTATCCCTATAAATAAAAACAATTACTATTAGATAATTATATAAAATAAATTAGTAGGTTATATATTCAAAAAAATTATTTCTTATATTTATCTTACATATTTGACAACTATAAGATTAAACCAAACCTAATTTTTCACTATAAGCCTAATATGTTATGAAAAATAGTTTTTTATACATTTTAATAGTAAACATATTATAAATTATATATTTTAATTATATATATATATAATAAACAACTTTATTCAAATCTTAAAATAAAAATTAACTTTTCATAACTTTTTGGTATTTTTCTCATCAGTTTAATGTTATAACAATTAGTGAAAATATGAAATATTTATTGAGAAAAACATTTTTCATAAAAAATAGATATTTTAAAATTATATTATTAAATGGTTTTAATGTATAAATAGATTATTTTTTAGTCATTTCATCAAATGTAGGTAATTTTCATCAATTTTACATTGAATTTGGATATAATTTTTCTAAATATTTGGCATCATTAGAAATTAATAACTCGTTTTTACACCCCCGCAATGAGATATATTTTAAATTTAAAATAAAACTTCTATGTATTTAATTTTGATAAATAAATTCGATATTTTTAATTAGTGGGAAAATATTTTTTAATTTTTTTAATTTTTTTTACAAGTATGAGTGGTAAAATTTAGTAATAATTCAATTACCATCGCTAATGGTAAGACAAGTAATTAGGGTTAAAAATAATAATATAAAATTTCCATAATAGTTTAATAAATTTAATTGGATGAGTTTAAATCGACCACGAGGATCCTTTGGATGAAATTATAACACTTTTTATTCTACTTTTGTGATAACAATTACATTTATTATAATTTATTTAAAGATAAGTAATAACATGAATACTCATGTTTTTAATATAGCTTAAATTTTTAATATATGGTTATACAGAAGGTAAATTCGACTATAAATAGTAATTTTAAAGATAATAAATTTATATTCATAAAGATAATTTATTTAATTTTTATATAGGAGTTAATTTAATAAAAGGATCATAATAATGATGTAGTAATTCATTAATCAGTGGATGTATCAAATAAATGATATTAGAAATATTAAAATAAATATTGACTGAAATAATACATGACATAAAATAATTTGAAAGAAAAAATATTAATTTTTGTGACATATTATCATTTTTGGTTGCAAATTATCATGTTGTTATGATATTTCTAAATCGCAAATAATTAATTATTTCAATATTTAAATAAATTATACATTCAAATAAGTAATATGTTATTAATTTATATAATAATAATAATCTAAAATTCATCCAACTAACTATAATAATTTAACTTCTATCATCAATGATCCATTTGGGGTTTGTTTGGAATTTTATAGTAAATATAGTAACTCTAAATGGTTAAACAGACAACATACCACTATAAGAGATAAAGGGTTTTACATGATGTTAAAGCCAACAAATAAGGTTTCGAATGTGATCTAAACATGTCTAAAATTTATTGGTTAACATTATTTCATCCCATAATTATAAATTATTAATAATAAATAACCTTGGATCTATTTTAAATTGAATAATAATTTATACTAAATTTATATTGGGGGGATTTCCATGAGTGGTTATCCTCTTTGTTATAAAAAAACATCTCCTCCCACTTCTTCGCGCCACATGTAACATTTTCTCTCCACCAAAACCAATAAATTTCTTGACCCAAATTATTAATATATGGTATATGGTCATGGTTTTCTAAAAAAATATCACCCACAGTGTCCATGTGTAGAGACTGAAAGGATTACCATTGAAGAAGAAGTTATTGTTTCACCAAGACATTCAATTTCTTATATTCTTCAACAAACAAATTATATTATTTTCCATAATAATGCATTAAAAAAAATTCATCTATATTATTGGATTTTATTATGATTATCGTAAAGCCATATCTCACATTTTAGCCATCCTATGAAAAACATAATCATTGTGTGTGCATATGTATAACTTACCATCTTCATGTCGTGGTGTAATTTTATTTCAACAACACTTTATATGGATATGCATAATGACATAAATATTGAATACATATATCTATATATTAGTAATTAATTTATATTATTTTATCTATAATCAATATAAAAACCAATTCATTACCCATATCACCATTGAGGGAAGATATTGTCGATAGTGCATATGTATTACCCACCATCTCTACAATGAGATATCATTAATTTTTTCATGCTATAATTTTATGAATGACCACAAAATTATTATACATAATGAGTGAATATAATATTTAGGAAATTAATATAATTGTAAATTTTAAGATGATATAAACTATACATATGAAATATATCTTACAAGAAAAATCATGCTTCAGAAAATGAAGTACTTAACAACCAAAACCATGATAACAATGAAATATTATTAAAAAATGATATAAGAATATAATATATGATATCATAAATTTTTATATGATCTTTTTATAAATTTATAAATTTATTATAAGAATTATAAATATTTTAAATGAATATTCAACTTATAGAAATAACTAGGTAAGGGTTATTTTACAATCTCATTATTAGTTAAGATTGTTTATATATACATATCTGATGGTGAATATTTAACATCCATGTCCATATTTCATAAAAAATATATCTAATTTTTTTAATATTATCATACCCATATTTGAATACTTTTATCAATGTTTTAATTTTTATAAAATGTTTTAATGGACAGAATTTTGGTTTTTTCCAGACGAGGTACATTATGATTTCATTATTGAATAGAATGTTTATTTTTACCTCATATAGTGTGAGAGGATTTTTATGCTGTCATGATGCCTTAATATTTTAATTATTCACAGGAATGATTAAAATTTTATTTTCAAATTTAATGATTTCTTTAATAAATTAACATCTTTTGATAAAATTATTTTGAATTATAATGGTGTATTTCAAATTAGATGTCTTTATTGATTTTATTAGAGTATTTTCATCTATGCTAATAACATTTGTTGGGTATTTTCCAAGACTGAAGATGATCTATATGATATCATAGACCATATTCTCTTTAATGATTTAGGATTTTATTTATCTATGGATGTGCTATTTTGATACCTTTAATGGTTTATAGATTATGTATTCACATTTCATATACTAAATTTTATATGAATGATTATGTTGATTATATTTCATCAATACATTTACTTTTGGAAATTTATAGGACATAATAAGTGATGGTAGTGGAATGAAATATCACTTATATTAAATTTTTGGATTCATGAGACACATTAGTTTGGGATTTTAGCCATTTATGTAGGTTTTTTTGGCTGAATCCATGACCGTTTATTATGATATCTAACGTTATTTATCCCCTAATTGTGATAATAGTTATTGATGTTCCATGTTATTATTAGAATATTATAATAACCATGAGTGTTTTTTATTCAAATTTTTTTACTAATATGGATGTATTTGGTTATATTTTCTTCCATCTATATTATTCTAATAGTTTTTATTAAATGGAATTTTTTTCAGTTGGTAACATTACCATAATAGTGGATAGTTGTTATTGATAGCTACCAGTGTTTCTATACCCTTATTTAGAATCTTATGTCACCCCATTATTTGTTTTATATTTTCTAGTATGTTTATAATTATTTTATAACTCTTATGAAGCGTTATACTTGTAGAATAATGAAATTATAAAAGGATATTAAATATTTTATATTACATTTTGAATTGAAATTTAATGTTAATTTCACTAGTATAGCTTCATAAAGTTTTAAACTAATAAGTAATTTTGAATTTATATATTATTTCTATGCAAATTTCATAAAATAATGGGGAATCTCTGAGCTTTTGTTGTTGGGTCATTATAGTTGGTATCATTGGATGTTTAATAGAATCCATGGAAACTAGACATACAAAACATAGATTAGGGAATGCCATTCTAAGATAGTCATTGAAGAAATATATAGAAGAACAACCTATTATAATTTTAAGGAATAAATTATGTGGGTCTTCTATGAAATACATCACTATATATACTACAAGTGGTTTTATGTCTTGAATAGATATACCATGGGGTGAAAACACCAAAAAGGTCTGTTGAACCTAACTCTATGTTATGTGGTACATGATGATATGACTTATTAAACACATTATTTGACACTATTGAAATATATTCATAGGATACATCATTTTTTAAATACAATCTATTCTGATGGACTTGAATATGATCATTAATATAAATTACCTTGGATAATCCTAAGGTGTCTAATAATGAAAATAAAGTATCATGATATTTTAATGATTCAATCTATAATTAAATAAAATAAAAAAGGAGGAGGTGATGATAAATAAAACAGAATGTTGATCAGAGTTAATGATTTAATACTCATTACTATTCAGCTTTTCCAAAATTTTATTAAAAACATATACCTTAACCAACTCTCAAACACATCAAAGTAGAGAAGGAAAAATCCTTCCAAGATCTATTATGGTAGAAATAATTTTTAAAAAAGGATATATATCCATCATGCATGAAAAATATATAGAGACACCTAGTAATCGATCTCAATGGATTGAAGAAAAAACTATATTTCATTGAAACAAGGACACAAGTAAAATAATTGTCAATGAAAAATCATGGGTAAGATGAAGGGAAATAAAACTAACAGTAAGAATCCATTTTTAATTCATTGCCCTAAATGTGAGGAACCTGGTCATTACTCATGTAAATCCCTTATTTATAGGATATTTTCTAGACCATGTAAATTCCAATATGAAAATAAATGGTTGATGTATTCATTTATTGGTTTTTTGTGGAAAACCATAGAAAAAATTATACTCAACTATTAATATTATTTAAAATAAATCTATCCTATATATTTTTACAATTATATTTAAATAATTTTAGAAAATGAAAAATGTGTAGGTTGGGTGAAAACCCTTCATATATAATAAGGGTGTGAGGCATTAGTACACAACCGAAGGGAAATAAGGGTTCATCAACCACCACTAGCCTACACGAAGTCATGGTGAGAATGAATAATTTTTTGGATTTGACTAAATTTCTAATCAATAAGGAATATTTTATTTTTATGGATATTATTATATCAAATGGATAAAATTTTTATTAGAAAATGATTTTATTATTAATTGATTAATGATATTTTAAATGATGTCCTTTATTTTAGAATTCGATATCATTATAGTACCCCAAAAATTTTGATAAAAAAAGAATGATTTTAAATTTTTCAGTCCAATATGATTCTATTGTTGAATTTGGTGATTGAAATATTTTTCTATAATGGGTAGAATATCTTGATGATTGTGTGATTTAGGAAATTAATTTCTAGTATTACACATTCAGAATTATAAATGTTATTTTTAAGACTGTTATGAAATTGTTCTAATTTTTGGGATTCCATATTTGTATATAAAATTTTGGAGTATGGATAATTATTTTATATATGATATATGTTTAAACATGGATATTAAAATATAATTTTCATGATTAATTCATTTTAATATTATAAAGGTTTAATATTTTAGATATTTATATTATATAGTCCTATTTTTTTTGTTTTTCTTAATCTATGATGCAAAGAAGATTAAATAGTAAATATTTTATTGAATATGTGATTTAATATAAGTTTATTATAGATGCTAATGTGTGAAAATATATCTTAATTATTCTTTATTTTGTGAAAAGGATGAATATGTGGTGGACATTTACTAATGAATGAAAGTCTACTTGTCATGTAATAATTTATCATTATGTTATTAGTATATGAATTAAATGAATTCGTCAACACTAGGGAAAATTCATTGAATCAAAAAATGTTATCCTAGTACTCTATTTTCTGATGAATAAAAGTGTCCATTAGATTATCTAATATTTTTAGCATTTTTATTTTTTTCTTTTTCCTGACATTTTTACCTATCACTCTCTAGCATAACTTAATGGTCAGATATCACTTCTATATACATGTTTTATCATTATAGAACCCTATTATCTGTTATCCATGTGGACCTTTATACTTTCTATTATTAATATTAAAGTGCATGTAACATTTATCATTTTTCTATTGAGGTATTCTAACTATTATATATTCAATTTTCAAAACAATAGTTTTCAATCTAGAGTTCGAATTTTGAGGAGGCAAATTATTGATGTAGTAGAGATTACTACACCAATATATTTTAAATTATGTTTCCTCCTAAATAAATTCTATTTCATTTATTGATTATGTTGTACGAAACTCCACGACATTCATACACTACACACCATAATGATTTTACATTTGTTACTTATAAGACCGAATTTTAATAAACAACGTTATAACATTAAAGTATTATTATTTAAAATTAAAATATACAACCTACATGTTTTGTTAGAATTTATTAATATAATTACCAAAATAATGAAGAAATATAGTTAAATTAATATAAATAACTTATTTATAAATAAATAAATTAACCAATTCAATATATCAGAAATGTTTTTATGAAGAATAATTCCCATGGTCACAAGGTCATTTTATAGAAATAAATTAAATTAATAACTAGTATAGATTTATATTAATTAAATATATATATATATATATATGAATATATATATAATATTCAGTAAAATATTCTGGATATTCATCTAATAGTTTTTATTGGCATATGATATGATCAAATAGAATATTACATATAAAACCATTAATTTTAATAAAAATAGTTTTATAGACTTATAACGGAGAAGCTATTTCAAATCCCAATTATGATAATTTTGAATTTTATTCATAAAAATATAAACTTATTCACTGAAATATAAATATATATATTAAGTTAGGTTAAAAATTTTGGTATTTTTTCATTTGTTTCATGTTTTCATGAATACTAAAAAATACTAGCATATAATTAAAAAACATTTTATTCAACAAAATTATATTTTTAAATAATATTATTTTTATGGTTTTATAGAATAAATATATTATTTTATAACAATTAAATTAAATGTAGGTCATTGGAATCAATTTTACATTGAATTTAGAAATACAACCATTTCAATCTATTGTGTTATTAAACATTAATAAATTGTTTTCACACCCCACCCATGAGACTAATTTTAATTTAATTAATGAAACATCTATATTAAAAAAATCAATAAATAGATTTTTTTTTAATTATTGGGTCTAAATTATGTAAATGGGTTACTTTTATTTTTGATCATATCAATAGTTAAAATTAGTAGTATTTTAATTTGCATTATTAAGGGTATATTAGTAAAATATGTCTAAAACCAATATTATAAAAATATTCTAATAGTATTCCCTAATTAAATGGATTAGTTTTTTTGTAAAAATTTATTTTTACAAAATTATAACTCCATTTATGATACTTGTGTGATAATATGTCATTTATTATATTTTATTTAAAGATGAGTTAAAATTGTCCCACTCATGTTTTTAATAAAAATTATATCACTAATACATTATTATAATAAAGATAAAATTAAACATAAATATTAATTTGAAATATAATATATTTATCTTCATAAAGATTATTTATTTTATATTTTCATAGTAGAATGAATATAATTTATTTATTTCACAATAATGATGCAATAATTGTTAAATCAAGGGAATTATCAAAAAAAATTATATTAATATAATTAAAATAACTTCAATTTACCAAAACTTATTGCATCCAAAATTTCTATAAATAAAATATACATTTTAGTGATATATTATCATTGTGGCTTCAAAATTATCATGTTTCATATATAATTTTTATAATGATAAATAATGTATGGTATTAGAATTGACATAAAAATACCTTAAAATAAATAAGAATGTATTAAAAAATTTGAAATTTATCAAGATATAAAATTTGTAAAAAAAATATATATTATGAGTTTATATATATGTCATCAATGACCCATTTCATGATTTTTTTTCAAATTATACGGTAACAGTATTATCCCTTATAACAAAAGAGAAGTGGACAATATAAGAGTTAAAGGGTTTAATAAAGCGTTTGATAAGGATAAGAATGTGACCTAAATATGTCAAAGTTTTTTAGAGGATTTAGTACAATCGTCATATTATCATATATAAAAATCTACTTTCATACATTTTAAAATGAAACTTAATTTACATTAATTAAATATTTTGAGAGTATCCAATAGAATCCCTCCCCTATAATAAAAAGAAACCTCCTTTATCACTTCATCAAAAGAATTTGAATAATATATACAAAAAACTCATTCTCATTTATCCTCTCAACAATTTTAGATATATAATAGTGGTATTTTTATTCTAAAATTCCACCAATGTGGTCCCCAAAAGGTTACACAAAGTACGTCCATCGATGAAGATGTAATTTTTTACCAATTCATTGATGTTATTTTCATTTCAACATCCTCATCCTACGTTGTTTAAAATTTGATTAATAACTCTTGTGTCAAATGTATTATTATATATTATTATGATTGTGGGAAAACAATATTCTACCTTTTATGTATTCAGCAAAAAAATGGAAACTTCGCATGTGTTTATGTAAGGCTTACCTTCTTCATTTCATGGTATAATTTCATTTTCATCACCACATTACATGGATCATTATATTTTTTGAAATAATTAAGATATGTAGTCATTATTAAATGATATTGTTTATTTAAAATAAATATAACAACCTATTATTTAATTTTTTCTCATTAAGGGAATGATATTGTTAATAATGTGTATGTGCAATATACTGTTTCCATGACTCGATGTGATTCGTTTTCAACATTAACCATTTAGTATTGATTATAAAAATTATATATAATCCATGAATATAATATTTACAAATGCACTATCAGATTTTATATTAATGTATTATTTTTTATTAATTTGAAATACTATTTACAGGATAAAACATGCATATGATGATTTAGAAGTTAACAGTAGAAACATTGGTAATATTGAAATAATATTAAAAAATTATATATAAAGGTCATATATGATATGAAAATATTATTATTATTCTAGTTTAATTAAATAATGTTATTTCAAACATTACTAACTAATTAAAATCAAATTAAGCTTAATGAATTTAAATGGTAAGGGTTATATCACACCCTCATTATTATACAACAGTGTTTAAACGTAAATATATAATAGAGGAATATTTAGCATCTAGGTCCATGTTTCATAGAAATGTTTTCCAATTATTTTTCTCGTATAAATTTTTTTTAAAATATTTTACAAATGTAATACATTTTAAAAAAATTAATAAATCAAATATTTTTTTCATTTTCCAAATGAGATATTATACTTCTGTTTTTTATGAAGAGAATGTTTATTTTTTAACATATGTGGAATGAGATGAATTTTATAATATCTTAATGCCTTATTCTTTATAGGTTTCCCATATAAGCTTATAAGGTAATTTCTAATGGGAATTTTTTCATCCCTAAATGAATATCTTTTAAATAAATGACCTATAAGTTAAAAAGTGGTATTTCTATCAATTTATTTTTAATGATTATTTACATTATATTAATCCATGTCAAAATCCTATTTTGGATCAAATACATGATTTATGTTGATCTTTTATGATATAATTTACCATATTTGATTGATTGTTTTGGGATTTAATATGGCTATAGATGTGGTATTTTGATACTATTCATGGTATATGGTATAAGTAATCATATTTCAAAATATATTTTTCAATAAAATATTTATATATATTATGATCTATTAACCCTTTCATATGAGTAATGTATCAGGAATAGTATGTTACGGTAGGGGTAGAAATAGTCCCTCAATGAATTAGTATGTCTCATGAGACAAACTTGTTTGGATTTTTACCCATTTATGTATAGTGTCTTGTCCAAAGCCTTAATAATATGTTTATGCATTCTAAAATTATCAATTGCATCATTATGATATTAGTTATTGATTTCACATGTGAATATTATACTAATAATATATTCATGTTTAGTTTTATTTCTCATGTATATATTTATATTAAACTATTTTTCTATCTTTCATTCCTACCATATTATTCTCATCATTGTTATATAAATGAATTTTAATAATGTTTATATCCTTACCATACTAATTTATACTTTTTTGATAGCTTCCATGGTATGTAAACCCTTAATGGAAATTAGAGCTCAAATCATATGTTTTATTTTTATAAGGAAGACAAAATGTTTTTTATGAATAATACGCAGTATTATTCTTATAGAATAAGGACTTTGTAAAAGGATATTTTATATTGTATTTTTGAAATATAAATTATAATTTAATGTTAATGTATGTAATCTGGAATCCAAAATTTTAAAACTAATTACTACATTGGGTTGTGAGTTTTTTATATATTCAAATGTAATAAAACAATTCATTGGCTCTTGGATTTTTGGGACAAGTACTTACAAAGATCTTACCATAATATTTATCATAGGATAAACATCATGAATAATATTGAATACATAATTAATAATTAAATATGATACATACCTAATATCTGAAAATTATCTCCAAACCCCGAAATTAAATAACCACATAAAGAATTACAAGAAAAAAACTAAATCAATAATTATTAAAAGAATAATATCAAATATCATAATATTATTATCATGGCCTTATAAGAATATATAATTTATAGAAAAATTAATTCATACATCAAATGAAAAAATTTATGAGACCAAATGATGAATCAAGGTATAATAATGGCATATTCCTATAACATACTTTGTAAAATGCATTCTTCGTATGAATGAAATTAATATAAATTCAGTACTTATTAAATGTAAACATTCATATTGAAAAATAATCATATAAAATTTGAATACATTACAAAGTAAATAAATGAAAAAAATTAAGCTAAATATATCTATTGTAATAAGGTAAATCATATCTATATATTATATCCTCATTGATTTCCAAGATACATTAAAATATATTTTAATTTTTAAAAACAAACTTAAATGTTATTTGGATGATATCTTGATGAAAACCGCCGATCTATTTTGAAATAACATATATTAAATTTCAAAAAATATGAAAAATGTTAATAAAAACAATTATATTAATAATACTATAAAATCCTATAGAAGATAATTTAGTGTAAAAAAATTCACATTGATGAAAATTTTAATTCGACTATCATTCATTAAAATACCTATTTTGATGACACCTTCAGTGTAAAGTGCCTCTTATGGATATCAAAAAAAGAGTCCTTTTAACTGTTTTTAAAATAAAACCACGGCTAAATATTTCACTAATTAATTTTTATTAAAATGAAAAATCATGTTCAAAATAATTTTAATTAATATAGTTATAGGGAAGAAATCTATTCCCACATAATAAAAAACAATGTTATTTTTTTCAAAAAAAATTCATCATGAAATTTGAGATAATAGTTATAATTATTTAATTCAAAACAAGACATCTATATAAATTAAATTATAATGTGTAAATATATAAGGTTTCATGTACAAGTATCACAAAATTACCTTAATTGATTTTTAATCACAGAAAATTTTCTATATGGATGAGTTAGTTGAATAAAAATTATCCAATTGTTAACATTTTAATCTTAATCCAAATAAAATAGATAACATAAAATAAATCATTAATCAAAATTAACAAAATCATATTCAAGATAAAAAAATATAATATCATAGTATATATTCCATAAAAATAAAACATTATGTCAATAAATCATATATCTTAGGGAAATAAATGTTATATGAGAAACCTTTACCTTAGGTCCCACATGCATCATTAATGATTTTAAAATATTTTACAATAAATTTATATTTATTATACTATATCAACAATAAAATAAAAACATATAATATAAAATATGATCCCATTATAATATTTAAATACACATTTGTTAATAATTCGTTATTTAAATCATCAATTTTGACTTTTGAGATATTTTTTCACTCAATAATCTTCTGTTAGGTAGTTGTAGTCCTTACATTTTGTTATTTTCTCCTTTATTTATAATATTTTATTAAAAATTTAAATATAATTTAAATTAATATTGTACATACTTATATTCATCAATTAATAGAAGTTAAGAAAAAACCATTTCTCAACGTGGTGGGGGAGTCAAAATATATAAATGGATGACTTTATCCATTATTAACAGGTAGTAGCGTAACAAAGATAACTTGTGTAATATAATTTATATAATATTTGGTATTTCATAAAATAAATATATATTTTCTAGTTATATCATTATCACAATCCATTTAATGTGGAGGTGAAAATGAATTACACCATTATTTGGAGATTGAAGGTTTTATGTACACATGAGAAAGGTTGTCATTTTATATGGGATGAAAAAGAGTGGTAAATGGTTTTACCATAATCATAATAATATATTATCACAGTAAATATAATAGTTTAATTATTATATTATTAATAATATATTTTCCTAGGAAGATGAAGGTGAAGTTTTACTTAATAAAATATGTTTTGATGATTGTATATTCTTTGAGATGTCTAATTTCGGATTTACCAGACACATTTATATTATGGTATTGTTAAAATAAATTAATCACATAAATATTATTTTGGCAATAATGTAGTTTTATTGTGATTTACATGGATTATATGTAGTGATATATTTTTTTTAAAAGCTAGGAGATGTAGTTCCCATGTAATAGTGAGGGGAGTAACACACATAGTTTTATTTAAATTATTTCAACAATATAAGGCCTCTATCATGTGTATGTGGATATAAAAGGAGATTAAATATAATTTTGGATAATATATATTATGAAAATGATCAACCAATAGTTAATATGTATTTTAATGTTTTATTATTACCATTATATGTAATTTTAACCCACAGTAAAGACTTTTTATCCATAATCGTTGTAACAAAATTCTACCAATTTTACTATTCATTATGTCCAAAAATTATGAAATACCTATTATATTATATTAATTATTAATATAAAAATAAGAAATTTAACTTAAATTATTTAACACTTATTTTTTATAAATTCAATTCTAAATAACGTTGACAAAATTAAAAAATATCATTTTTATATAAATCAATGATTAAGGGTAGAATAAAATTTACATTCATTTCAAGCAATCTAATAACTATTATATTAATATAAAAATATTATATTTAATACTATTTATTTAAATTCAATTTACATTATCAATAAATATTGATATATTTCATTTATTAATATATGAAATTATTCTTAACAAATAGATTTTATTTGAAATATAACATTACTCAAATTAAAAAAAATTAAAGAAATTTGTAAGAAAAATTTTGGTTTTACATGAAACATATTAATATTTAGGGATACAAAAATTTATAGAATTTTTTTTCACTAATTTTATTCGTAAATCATTATAATTTTATCAATGTTATAATTTTTTATAATAAATATTTTACAAAATTCACAAAATAATCCACTACTTAAATAAAATCCTATAAATATTTCCTACGATAATTTATTTATTCTGAATAAAATAGAAATTAACATTTAATAAATTTAAATTTATGAAGAAAAAAAATTTCAGAAAACAATTCAATGATTATTTAATATTCATTTTGTATATATAAAATTAGAAATAAAAACGTACTATATTAGAATCTTGGGTGATAAATTCATACATCTATTTAATATTTCACCCTTAAAATTTCTAGCATGTCAACATGTGGATAGATATTTTTATTTATACATCATTACTACTTCCAGATCCCATTTTCCACCACTATCTTATTAATTATCTAATGTTTTTTAATATGAGTTAATTAATTTAGTGATAATGATCCTATATTGTCACGAATTAATATTGTGTAATGACCTATCAATTCTCATTTCATTGAGAGTACAAAAAGTCATTACATGGCCTTAAGTGACATCTCGACGATGCCAAAGGCTGGAAATAAATGGCGAAGGGTTTCAAATACAAGTGGTGGATGATTTACACTTAAAAAAATAAACTAATAAACCAACCAACGAAAACCAAACACTTACTCTATGATGTATGATCAAAATAAAGACAACTAAAAAAGATCATGTATCTCATAAACATATCAAAGTATAAAACAATAGTAAAATAACCACAAATCAAAGTACACATCATATAAATGTCCCAAGACTCTCAAAAGACTGCAAACCTCTATACTCTACCAGATCCAAGCTCCACAATCCCCTAACATCCCAAACATCATGCAGTTGTACTAAAAACGAGGTTAACGTTAAATTTTCCTCTGTCCTGGAAGATCACATCTGAAAAAGCACCAGTGTTCTAAAGTAGGAGAGTGTATAAAACACTATAGGTTATTTCCAATGACTTACCTACTCATGACACTTGGATAGAGGAAATGAGAATAATACTATAAAACAGTTTTTCTAAAAGAAATTTTTAAAAATAATTTATAACTTAAAATTAACAAGTTTAAAAAACTGCTCATTACAAAAAAAGCATACATGTGTTGTTGAAATAAATTTTCCCAGGAATATATTTTCCTAGAAAAATAACGAAACAATATTTAAAATAATTTCAAAAGATATCTTTCTTGGCATACCCATCCATTAAACAATCGCATACAACCGACCATACAATCTTCATTATGATAGTTTCGTAGTCATTAGTGGGTTCTCGTCAATCTAAAAGTAATCAGAAGGTAATTGTTTCCCATGTGTCTTTGACCCTTTGGCATTGAAAACAAGTTCATATTTCATCCAATCCCAATAGATACAATATGAAATGTATATCTTTTGTTCCATTTAACATATTTCATTATGCATTTAAGAACCCGGTTTTTGCTGCGAAGCACTTTGGAATATTCTAAGTGTTATTCCTGAGCAGTGCCTTCAGACGGCGTGTGATTCTGAGCCCCGGAGTGGCCGAAATTAAATTTTCAGTGCGTTCACACTAGAAATGCCAAATAAATGTGATAACTCCTAAAAGGTGCTTCAGATCAGATATTCGAGTGTATGGATGGGTTCAGAATGGGGTTTTTACCCTAGGAACGACATAAAACTTGTCGGCGTGGGATGTTTCGACCCCTCGCTCGCTTTCAGAACCTTAAACGAATAAATTAATTAATTAATTAATTCGTTTAATGTTGAAATGCAAGTATCTCTTAATCGGTGGTTCGTATTAGGAAAACGAGAGCACCGTTGAGTTCAGAGCGTACCGTTTACCCTAGGAGGGGTATAAGTCTCGCAGGCGCGGGACGTCAGTGAAAAATGGCCCCATGGGTGTCTTTGTAATTTGAGAGCCTCAGACATTCTATTTTACAACTTTTGAATGAGGTCTTGGATTAAATTTCTGAGACCACCGTTGTGCTCGGGAGGTGGTGTTTGGCCTAGGGGAGGCTTAACCTTGACACTGCCAAATGTTCCAGATACGGGTCAAATTACGGGTTTAAAATAATTAAAATTTATTTTAATTTTATTTTAACCCTCATCGCCTTCCCTCTCCCTTGTTCACTCCCTAGCGTAAGCTCCCCCTCCTCCCTCTTCCCTCTCCTCCTCTGGCAAGGCACCTCCGGCGAGACAGCTCCGACGAGGCGCGGCTCCGACGGATCGCGGAAAAGCTCCGGGCAACGCCCAAGAGGTAAGAGGTTTTTGTTGCGTTTTTATTTCCAAACCTTCATTTGGATTCAATTTTATATGTCGATTTTCTTTTAAATCATTTCCCAAATCCCATGGTCGTATAGTTTAAATTCCAATCTTCACGACGCTCATTTTAGATTTGAAATCCGGGTTCGTATGGTGTCACGGTCGTTCGTTGAACATTGCGGGTTTGGTGTTTTCCGGTGGACCAAGGCGGTCCGGTGAGGGTTCAAGCAACCCGGCTCAGTGGTGGTCCGGGGCGGCATCGGCTGCCATCGGTGAGGGTGAGACTGGGCAGGGGTCAGCGTCATGGTCGGGCGGTGGCAGCAGGCCGGCACGGCGGCACGATGATGCGGCGGGGCTCCAAAGGCCAGGCGGCGGTGGTCTCCTGGGCGAGGCGGCTCGCGGTCGATTGTAGGCGGCGCAGGGGAGCTAGCGCGAGGCCGGGACAGTGAGGCGGCATCGATTGTGGGAGGCGGACGCACCGGCGTGCCTGTCGCGGTTGGAGGAGGTCGCCCCGAGGCACTGACCTCGGGGGCTGCGGGAGGAAACCAGGTCCCCCCTTAAGCGGGTCCTATTGGGAGAAGAAGAAGACCGACCGAACGGCTAGTCTGGGTGTAGATATAAAAAACAAAACAAAATAAAATATAAATAAATAAGTTTATAATAATAATAATATTATTATTATTATTATTAAGAAATGATTTATATATTAATAAATCATAGACAAGGTGTCGGATTTGGGTGTCGTCTACGGTGACGCGCTCCTTAAATTACGACAAATATTTTGAGATGGTTTTGAGAATTTTTAATTCCCGAAACGAGGGGCCTCAGAGGCGTGATGTGTATTTAAGTGAATTGATGTTTTTCCAGGGGATCATGTTTTGGACGGCGCGGATGCGTCTGACGTCCGTTTTAAACAACGTCAGTGGCATTGAGACCCTAGAGCCGGGGCGGAGTTTTCCAGTATGGTTTCGGGCATTGAAGCCAGAGCTGAGGCGTGGGCCCCACAGCCAGTCTTTTGAGTTGTGTGCAGCTTTTGGCGAATTTTTCCTGGGCCGTCCATTTAGGGCGTGCGAGCAGTCGATGCTAGGTTTTTTCTGAGGGTATTGCAATGGTGCAATTCGCCCGCTGTAATTCTGCATGATGGTGTGGGCCCCGCGAGGTCCGTTTGGGTGTTGACGGTGATTTTCCATCATTATCACCGGGTGTCCATTTTAGAAAAGTTAATAGTCCATCATGTGTGCTTTTTCAAGGGTATCGCAATGGTGTGATCCGTTCGTTGAGTTTCGGGACTAAGATGCGGGTCCCACGAAGCGCCGCTCGGATGCGGTGCACCGTAATGCATCTTTTTCTCCGGATATCTGTTGCGCTCAAGTGAGCAGTCTTTTTGACGAGTTTTCCCGAGGGTATCGCAATGGTTCGATGCACCCGAATGTTTTAGGGCCGAGGATCGGGATCATAGGACGCCATTTGGGCGTGAGGCGGTGTTGGTGACTTTTCTATCGAATATCTTTGGGAGGCAAGTAAGTAGTCAATCTCGCAAGTTCTTCCACGGGGATTACAACTGTGTGATCCGTTTTGTTGTGCAGAGCCTCCTGTGCGATCTTATTAAATGTGGAAGCATTAAAGGTGCTCCGTTGGTGGTTCGTCCTACCATGGTTGTAGAGAACCCTTGGCGTGTGATCACGCACTCTTGAGATAGTGATATAAATGATTCACAAGATGTGGTTGGCCATGCCTGGGACTTTGAGGTAGAGTTGTTACGTTTACGCCTTCGCTTTAACATTGGGTTCCATGTGCACATTAGCCTTTGGGCTGGAGACGTGGTATACTCTGGGAGTAAATGAGAATGCTTGGAGGTAAATGTGGTTGTTTATACCTAAGAACATTTGTGCGCTCGGTTGGGGTTGACTTGGGGCCACATGTCGTGTGAGACCCATGTGTGTGTCGTGATCAGCTTTGCGTACTTGACCACTTGCATCGTAGAGGGTCCCTCTGCACTCTTTTGTTTGAACAGGAGGGTGGAGATTCCCCTGCCCAGGTGCTCTATTATCTGACCAGCTGGGTTGAGTGGTCTCCCCCTGGTCTTATTCTCGATGGTTTGGCCGGCAGAGATGGTTTGGTTCCTCTGCTTTCTCAGCTGTGAGGGGTTTCAGTACCGTGCCCCTTTCACAGGACTACGGCACCATTTGCGACTATGGGTGTTCGTGCATTGTGGGTGTTTTCCCCACTTTCTAGGATGAGATGTCTCAGTCCGCTTCGTTAGTGACTCAACGGATTGGAGCAGGATTTCCTTGTGAGGCCTGGGAAGTTTCTCTTGTCACCCCGTGTTCCCCGGTAGAGTTCTTGTGGATTCGGTGTGACCAACAGTTTACACAGGCAACGATCCTATACCCAGGAGGTTGTTTCCAGCAGGGCTGAGGTAGTTTCCAGTAGGGCTAAGGTTGTTTCGAGAAGAGATCTGCAGTGGGTTACCATCCAGCAGGGATGGCCAGTACAGCGGTGTTCACCGAGTAGTACCATCCAGCAGGTATGGCCAGAGAAGTTCCGGGCTTACCTCTAGTTGGGCGGGGTAGTGGTCCCCAATGCTGGGCTTACCTCCAGCTGGGCTGGGCAGTGGTTCTCCAAACACTTGTTTACCCAACTCCCTGGTATCATTTAGTTCATCATAAAAGGGTTTGATATGACATGTTACTCTATAAATTTAATTTTTTTGACATTTTTAAAACTTTATAAGATTCCAATCGAAGGAATATACAAGAAGGGATTTCATCTCCAAAATTTGGATCATCGATGACTATTTGTTAGCCAAGGATAGAACGAGATGATACCATTTGTAATGACCCAGCAGTTCTCATTGTCTTGAAAGTACAACGAGCCATATGTAAGCCATAAGAGACATCCCCAATACACCAAATGAGGAAAATAAATGCAGAAGGGTTTCAAATAAATGTGGGGGATGGTTTACCCTTTAATAAATAAACTGATAAACACACCAACCATTTCCAATCATTCACTATATGATTCATCAAAAAATGAATGACAATTAAACAACTTCAAGTATCCCATTATAAAATAAATTTATGTACCAGTGGCAGAAGAACATTATATCGATGTATATAGCAGATAAATAAGACATGAATCTCTAAATACCACATGACTCGATGCACCACAAGCACCATGCTCCGTAATCTCTAAACATCCCAAACATCACGGGGTTGTGATAAAAACCTTGTAAGTGTTACCTTTTCCCCAATCCTAGAAGATAACATCTTCAAAATAACCCAACCAACAAAGCCTATGTGAGTATATTACTCAGTAGGTTTTCCTATATGACTTCCCTAATCACACAAATAGGATATATGAGTTAGAAACAATTATATCAAACATTATAAATAATAAAACTTCTAAATTTTTTTAAAACAAAATATAAACAATTTTCAAAACCTTTCATTACAAAAAGCATACAAGTGAAATTAAAACAAATTTTCATAGAAAGATTTTTTTCCTAAAAAATAACTAAACAAGATTTAGTATAATTTCAAAAAATCCATTTATTGGTATACTAAACAATTATGCATAACCATGCAACCAACCGTGCATGCTACGTTATGACAGGTCCATACTCATGAGTGGTTTCTCGTCGATCAACCAAGTCATCACAAGGTAATTTTATTCCATGTGGCATTAACCCTTTGGAACTGAGCACAAGGTCATATTTCAACCATGCAACAAAATTGCAATATGAACTCACACACTAATATTCTCAAGGATCATGCCAAAACACCTTTTCATTAAGAACACCCTTTTAATTGAAAATGAAATTTTCATAAACATTTAACAATTCCATGAAGTCGATAATTTCTGACCATCATTTTAAATTCAAGAAGCTAAATCCCACTGCACTACAATTCACCAAGATTTCACAATTTCACTAAAACCATAAATAATCAATTATGAAGATTTATTCCTTGATTTTCCCTATTAATACATTTCGAATAAACAAATTTGAAATTAAGACAATATATTATAGCAAGATGAGATGAGATGAAGCCACCTTCCTCGATGGTTTTAATGAAACCTAGTAATAGATAAAGAATGCATAATAAGGCAGGTCGATTATAAAAGAACAACATTAGTTATCTTTTCCAATTCTTGTTCAATGTATCTGAAAAAATGACATAATTAGATATTGTACATTTTCAATAATGAAATAATGAATAAATAATTATCTTTATAAGGGATACATTCTATTTACAAATGGTAATATACAATTCATATTCATTTTAAAATTTGAAAATTCCAGGTGTACATAAGAATAATGTCGATTTTATTCAAGAAACAAATAACTTATTTCAATATGGATGACATCAGGACAATAGTATCTCCTATTTTAATGAATTACTATTTTTCAATCATAAAGACACATTAATATTATTTTTAATATAAATCATATTCACCATTATATCATAATCATTATATATGCTTATATGTTTACTTTTCCCATACTCAACCCTATATGTTTGATTATGACGCCTCATTTAGCATAGTGTGTCATATTATTTTATTTTAATCCCAAAATTAAAGTAATTATAATTACAAAATTATATAGTGGTAAATTATTAGGCCACATTACCTAGAATTTAATCATTAATGACCTCAAAATATCTTCTTCTTTTGGAATAGTCCATCTATATGTCACAACTTTTTGAGGATAAAAGGATATTCTAAAACCTATCTTAGGGTCAAGTGACTTTTAAATATTAATCCACAATTTTTCTTGTAAATCACATATCACAATGAGATAAAATGGAATGAGGTGACCAAAAATGAATCATAGATTCATTCATATATAACAACCCGAAGAAATCAATAGGTGGATCTTACATTATAGAGTTGATATTTAAATATGTGATAAGATGAACAATTATAATTCATATGTAATCATTCATTGTTGGAGTCTTTGTAAATAAATTGATATATTCATAGAAAGTATTATCCCATTTCTACATAGCAATATTCATAGTTTTTATGAATCCTATAATATATTGTCCCTCATATTATACATTTTTTCAAATAACGAATCATCAAGAATTAATTTTAAATATCTTATTTTATATAACACAACAAAATATGTTCCTTTAAATACAATTATATATTCATAGTATTATAGTGTATAGAGAAATTTTATTTACTGACTAAATCTAAAAAATCCCTTTCATTATCAAACATCGATAAAACACATAAACATAATAAATTTTTTCATAATTCTTCATAAAGATTGTGTAGATAAACCAAATTACGTATTAGAAGAGTTTCTATAAAAGTATGAAGTCTTAGTTCAACTAAATCATAAAATGATTATGATCAATTAAATAATAAATATTCCCCATTAAATGTTTCTACAACAATGTTAATATCTACCACAACCGCTTCTAAATTAATTTATTTAAGAAATGTTTTTTCCTTCTAAAACTATACAACATATACATTTTGAAAAAAATATGATATTTTATTATAATTTTACATATCCTCAATTTCCATAATATGGTCATTTTCAGTAATCATTTATTTCATAAATCTAGCTCCCAAGGGTAATAATAAACTTCTTTTTATCAAAAATATATCAACCATAACCCCAAAACATATAGTTGTTGGATATTTTAATAAAATTCCAAAAAATAAAATGGATGTCAACATGAATATTAAAATATATTATTGGAAATTACAGAAATGATACATATAGTATTATCACATTACATCTAGAATAATTAAAAACAATGTTAAAATCATGAAGAAAATTTTATCATTTATTCATATAAATATTTATTATCATTTTAGGATATCCTATTGTAATCTTTTGGAGACAATGACACAATAATGGTTGATCTCATATTTTTAGAATTGTAAATAATACAAAAGAATATACCATAGGATAAAAATTAATAATATAGAGAAGATAAAAAATAATGAAATATTAAAATAAATTATATCACTAAAATGGGTATAAATTCCATGATGAAATTGAAATATAAATAATCACATAGATAAAACAAACTATTATCATAATTGAATTTTTTTTTTCTCTGGGATAATAATCATACAATTAAGGACATGTTTTATGTCATCGTAAAAAAAAGTGATGGATTTCTCTAAATGCATTAACTGTTTTATCATATAAAACTCAAAATAAATAAACAGGTTCTCTCATGAGAAATACCCTTGAATTGATGGCATATAATTGTCTCCTCCAATCTAATACTATGCCCGATATATTCATCAACTAATTTAAAGTAATAAAATATCAATAAAATTTCAACATAATCATTCATATTAAAAAAACATCTATATGTCATTTTTCAATTATCCATATACAATAAATAAAATAATAGTGTCCAAATCCATATACAGTATTATAGTAGAGGGTATAAAAATATTATGTCATGATTAATTCATAAAATTCATAAATGTGTGTATATATATATATGATAACAAATTAAAAAGATTCAATGAGGATTTCTG
The DNA here is from genome assembly GCA_963277665.1 of Viscum album. Lineage (NCBI taxonomy): Eukaryota > Viridiplantae > Streptophyta > Magnoliopsida > Santalales > Viscaceae > Viscum > Viscum album. The sequence goes on from OY728131.1 coordinate 1,130,100,950, forward strand.
TAGGAAAATACCCTAATCAATTTGAAATATATATATCAAAGCCATAAAATTTACTAGATATTAAGAAAAAAAATTTAATCATAATATAGTAATATAATCATATTATTAGAAGCTCCAATGAAAATAATATTCAGAATTAGGTAAAAAATCCTCTTTCGTAAGAGTTAATTTTTGTGTCCACACCATCATTAAAAAATTACTTATATGGAAAAAACAAGTTGAGGTCTTTTAATCCATTTTTCAGAAGGATGGTCAAAGGGAAAAATGAATTTATTCATATAATTTATAATAGTATTATAATTTGAGGAAATTTTTAATGATAGTAGGGATATTAAATATAAAAAATATTGATTGAATTTAAAATTGAATTATGTCTTTCATAAAGATGGTCATACAAACTTCTGAGATCATTGAAATAGGAAAGTTAATGGAGAATTATAATTTTAACTAAATAAAAATAGGTTATTAAAATATATATTGGTTAATATATAAAATTGAAATAATTCCAAAAAGCATAATAAATTAGCTATCATGAATAATAATGATGAATAAACACTTACAATTATAGAAACATCTAAATCATTACCATTATAATGAAATAACATCAAATGAAAAATCATATGAAAAATAATCAAATATAAAAAATATATTAAAAAATTAAATGGGAAGTATATATTCTATAAAAGTAATTCAAGTGGCCAATATGAAATTTGTCTCTAGGAAATAAAAGTGTGAAAGGAAACTTGTACCTCTAGCCCAGTAGGCTTCTTAAGTTATTCAATCCACATATATAATAAATTAAGAATTATTATACATCTATAATATAACCATATATATAATTATAAAATGATATTTATTCTACTTATAACAAATGAACATCATTTTAATAACAAATATTTAATAAAGTCACAATTTTAGAGTTTTATGTGTTTTATATTTCAGGTTTGTTTCAGATGAGTATATTTTTTCCTTGTATATTAAACATGGATATATGATCTGTTGAAAAATAATAACATATAATATATATATATATATACTCATTTGATTATTGAATACACGAATAATGAGTCAAATCAAATTGTAGAAGTGGTAGTATTTGTGCATGCATGAGGGACGTTATCAATTATTAGCGAGGGTAAAGGTAATAAATTTAAAGATATATTATATTTAAATATTCATAATTATGTCAAAAATATCATATATATTATTAGTTCTATATTTTTAAACATCACTGTCAATATGGGATAGATAATTATTTAAACCACTACGTAGAGATGATCCGTCATATACATACACGAGCGATGTTTTCATTTGATGTATGTTAGATAAGACACTATATTTTTTACATTAATCCTAAAAAAATTAGTTAATTTTGGATTATAAAATTTTTTTTTATAGATTTAATGGATTTTGAGGATGTATAAGAAGAAGAGAAAACCTTGAATGAATCTGAAAAAAAAATTCTCTTCTTAGGGAGACCCACATTGGCTAATAACATAATCCTTGATAGGATAGTTATATGGGAAGACTATAAGCTAATAAATTAATGAAACTAATATATTAATTTTTTTATATGGATTATAAATGAAATTTTTTCAATGTTTGTGAATATGGGATGAAAATATGTTTTTTTATATGTTAGTTTATGGAAATATATAGAATTATTTAAATGATTTTAGTAATACAAGGTCACATTCATGATAATGTAGATAAAAATAGACATTAAATTGAATTTATGATGGTATATTGAATACATTTTTTCATCCAATAATAATGTCTCATGTTTATGTTGATATTTAAACTTCTCTCTATGTCTCACCCTTGTTAAACATTTTTTAATATTTACCATGGAAACAATTATAAAATTTTTTCCATTATGAAAAAAAATTATGCTGATGCTATTAAAATATACTAAATATTATGATCCAAATTTTTGAATCTAATTTAAAATATTAATCTTCTATAATATCATAAAATCCACATTATATAAAGTGTGTAAATTTAAATGGAAACTACATTTAATAAAATTTATTTTTAAGGGCTCATAATTAATTTATATTTAATAATTTACGTACAATATAAATTTTTGAAAGATAAAAATCTATCATTGAATAAATTATAAATAATTTTCATTAAATAACAAATAAATTATCTTTTTTAATTAAATATGAAAAAAATAGGTTGGACACATAAAAACAATTGTTATTTGAATACAAACATGAGTTACATTTTAATAAATGTTAAGCAGAAATTTTTAAGTTCCAAATTATAAATTTATATGAATTATATTACATAATTTAAATATATATTTTATAGAATAGGGTTTAAAACTACTCAATAATATAATAATATCATTATAATTTCATAATTTTTACAGTTTGTGTAATATCATAATATTTCCATATTCACTAAAAATTCATATATTTATAAAAAATATCATAAATTTTCACTATGGTAATATTGACTTAATGAATTAAAAAATATTAATTATTTCATAAAAATTAATTTATAATATTTTTTAGTTGAGTTTTATTCACATTACTAAATAAATATATGTCAATTTATCTATTGTCACCCTTATATTATAATCATACTATATTTGAAGTTCGTGTTATATATGAAGAGTTAAATTTGAATGAAAAATTATTAGGCTGATTTAATGTATTAGATATTTCATGGGGTGATAAAAGGGTTGTGTTTATGATATTGTAGGAATGAAATGATTTTGATGATATTTTGGTTTTATTCAAGAATTTATAATTGTGGGTTAATGTAGTAGGTTTTCATTGTTAGTATGATGTGTTGCATATATATTATAAGATGCAGTATTATGGTGTATATGAAAATGACTAAATTGGGGTTTTAGGTTCTTAATTATGTTTTTTTAATGGTGGATTAATGATGTTGTGAGTTTTTATGTTACTTTCAGAGGTGATCGAAAAAATGCTGGTTAAGAGGAGTAGTATTTGAGAATATGGGTTTTCCTATGAAATAACATTTTATTATATGATGTTTAAGTAACTTTTTCAATTTAGTAAAGCATTTTTTGATTTAATTAAAATCCATAAATATACCATTAGGATGTTCAGAATGTTAATGTGAAATATTAATAAGGGGACATAGAATTATAAATATTTATATAGTAGGATGTACAAATGTTCTTCAATTTGGCCACCATACATGCTGTTATGAAATGTTTGGAAGAAAATGATGATTCATTTAGGTTATTATATAATATAACATTATTTTCAAATTTGTTATTAGTTGCCTTAATTTTTGAGGATCCATGAAGAGGATTGGATATAGAAAATAAAACCTCATAAGTGATATTCAAGGTGATCCTGAATTATTGAAGATAAGTTCACTTTTGAAATACAAATTAATGAATATACGAAAATGTGCATGTTATTTGGAATGGGATGAGGGTGTTTGTTACATTATGAACCATTTTACATATTTAATTAGATGTTTTCTTATTTTAAATATTATAATGTTGAATTGACCTACCATTTTAAGACTATCATGTGGTTGAGGATTATGTGATTATTTTGTCATATCACTAGATGTAATTATATGTGATTATAGATAAAATATCGATCTTTGAGAGAGAATAGTAATTGATTTAGAATAATGGTGGTGGATCATTATAATTAATTGGGTAGATTGAGGTTTAGAAAATGAGATCTGGTTTTCATGGTTAGATGAAAAATATAACAAGGTGATATATTAGAGATATTTCCCAATTTTAAACACTATGGTTTATTTTATGATGTGTACTATATATTTATAGTTGATAATTGATTAGTCACTAAAAGTGTTTGATATTAATTGTTAATATATTAATATTAATATGTTTCAAAGTGTATAAAAAATTAATTTTAGTCAAATTCAAAAATTGAACTTCATTTCCCATTATTGGGCAATTCATGCTTAAAATGTCATTTTTGGCCCACTCAAAAAATTTCTTGTGTAAAATACATTTTTCATCATTTTAAATTGATATTTTGGTATATGATTCATAAATTTATTTGAAACATTTTATCTTTTAGCTCTGATGGATGAATTTCAAGGAACGATGGATATTTTTGCGCCAGAACGTAGAAATTTGCTGGAAAAAGCATAATGGGCCTAAGGCCCATCAAACAAATGTGGGGCCCACAAACCAAGCCCAATGAAGCTCAAATTTTTACAGTAGAAATATAAATGTATGAGGATAATTATATTCAACTGTTTCCAGAAAAAATTATGAAGTATTCATGATGTTAAAGAGATTTTAAGTTGAGATTTAAAGGGTGGGCCGGACATAAATTCACATAAAGTCATCCCACCATTTCGACCATAACTTCGGAACGGCTGGGAGAAATTTCCAAAAATTTTAATAGATACTATAGGAAAAATGGAAGAGTTTGTTGTTCTTCTACGGCCCCTCTGTTTTAGTCCATATTTGATGAAAAATTCACACGTCATAATAGTGGACGAATCTCGCTGGTTTTGTGGTCATCTTTGTAACATCAATTTAACTTTTGATTCTTCACCCTCTTTTTGACACTATAAATAGTTTGGGGGTTAATTTATTATCGGGGGGTGGACCTAAGGATCCTAATATTCATATATAAGGATCTGGTGGTGATGTTAATAGGCATCTCATATATTTGTCTGGTCATCATGGGTTGCTTGTTTAATTGTAAGGTTATGCTATAAAATTTCCTTTGTAATGTTTTCCATTTCCATGTAAGATTATTCTTTGTATCTTTATGTTCTTAAACAAAATAATTCTATTCTATATTTTCAATTTCTCTTATTAAAACTTTATTATCACAAAACATAGTTATATCTCTGTGTTGTTGTGAATTAGTTCACACATTGGTGTTAAGTTCATTCACACACATGGACAAGTGCTCGTTATTTTCACAGTTTTAATTTCTTCAATACAATTGTTGTTAGCCAACTTCCGCCCACCATTGAGAGTATACCATCAATGGAGGGATAAACCTTTAATGGGTGGATATTAGGAGGATGAAAAGGCTGGATTAAATGTTATTTTATGAACTAATTGTTGTTAATTGCCTAATTAATTTATGACTTATATTATTCAATAATTTCTACTATTAATCTTCATTGTCTTTTAGAAATCTAAATACAATTAAAAAATGACCATATACCTTGGAGACTTCATGAATTTGGTTCTCTATGTGTAGAGGAGATTAGTAATTGTGTTTAGTAAGTACCAATGCATTAAATGATGAAGGTAGTGTTATTTTTTGAATAATGGATTCATCAAGAATTAATAAAACCAAAATGGCCTAAAGAAGTAAAATTCATTCAATCCATCCCAACCATAATCCTAATATCAACCCATTTTCATTGATTTGGATTCACATAGGATTCATAGTGTTCTATAGAATGATCAAAAATCAAAACCAAAGTTGGCCACTTCACAGCCCATCCTCCACAAAATCGTAGCGTCTCAAGGTCACTTCTTCAATCCCTGTGGATTCGACCCCTACATGTACTACATCGACTGCTTTTACCAGTAAGGTAAATTTGGGCAAAAAAAAAATTTAGCGCTATTGTCGGGGACCATGTATGTCACCATTGAACATCTTTCTATTCTCAATCATTTTTATTTTCTCATCCTTATTTCTATTCTCTTTTCCCCTATCTATTTTTTTTACTTCGAAAAAACTGGATTCCAAATTTACAAGTGATTTCAAAAGAGTATAATAAACAATATCCCTTCACAAACACATGATGGAATCAAATAAAAAATCCACATTAGAAATCACCATCCTTTTTAATATTTGGATCAACCTTTGATTGAATACCCCACACCAAATAACATGAATGATATTTGTAATGACGGATTTTTAAAAGATCAATTTCCATTCCTATCAATAATTATTCAAAATATGAATAATGAGGATGTCCATGAAGTACAAAAATCTATCAACGCTAATCCTGAAAAAATTCTTGAACAATTGTGTAAAAAAAATTGTTAAAATGAATTAAAAAGTTTCAACACTGAGATTAGAAATACAAAGTATTAAGACTTAGTAGGAAACCATTCCCACTCTGGATGTCCATTACACATCACTGATAGAAGAATATTTTATCCCAGAAACCAGTCATGAATTTAAAAATGAAGTAACATTTGGATATGGTACAACTAAAGAAGATAAATTAACTGTTAAAGGGTCTTCAAATCAGGATGAAATTATTTTTTTGATTCACAAGGAGAAAATTTATCTTCATTGATTGAGTGTTCAAAATATTTATCCAAAAATCAATTTTTTTAGAATCACCGATCATCGAACCATTGTGAGAAATAACGAATATTGATTCTATACCCACTCATGAAATTCAAATGGAAATTTTATTGGATGAATCATCTTTTCAAAAGGAACCAATTCTATCAAATGTTTATGAAGAAGAAATAATTTTTTATTCAATTTTCCATTCGTCTTGAGGAAAATTCAATCAAACTGAACTCGATGATTTAATTCTTCTTCACCAACTCATGAATCCCTCCTTTTATGATAAGCTAGACCATTCAATTATCATCCATTTTCATCAAGAATCCCAAAAAGGTGGAATACCATTTGAAATCTTAGGAAGGACTCTAGATGAAACTCAATCAAAGATTACCAAAATTCCTTGGACTTTCAAACTAATTGTTGAACAAGGTATTTCACATGGCATACATTCTAAAAAATAATTAATCTCATTATTTTTGATGTGGAGAAAAATGGGTTTCGTAAACAATTTTTACGTTTCTATTTGATAATTTTGGCGGTCTAAGTCATACTAACGATTTTAAATTAAGCGCTTCATGGGAGGCAACCCATGGTTTTTCAAATTTCCAATAATTTGAATCATATTTTTTATTTATTTTATATTTTTCAGTTTAAAAAAATTACCAAAGACTGTTGACCTATTCTTCTTTTATGAGTAAGGATGGGTACGAAAAGGGAGAGCCATTTTTCATCCTTGTGACGTGGAATGATCTATGAGTAATACCTTACCCAGAAATTTAGAGAAGAAGATATTGTATCATCAGTTTATTTAATTTTAATTTTACTTTATTTAGTTTAATAAAAAATACAAATAAAAATAAAAATAAAAGGACAGGTCGTAGGTCTTGGGGAAAATCTCGTCACAACCATCCAAGCTTCTGAGAATCAAACCGTGGATTCAATGGAGACTGTGGCACATACTATCATTATCAACCACCAGGTGACTTTATTCCATGATTATCATTTTTAATTTCCTTTGAACACCTCTCCCCCAACCCCTTTTAAGTTATCTTTAAACACTAGGGACAATGTTATTCTATGTTGGGGGGAGATGAAATAAAAAATGATTTTTTTAATAAGTACATGCATGGAGAGAAAAATTCCATTAACCTTGAAAATGATAACACACATTGCAAACTATGAAATTGGATATCAAAAAAATGTGCAATCCTTGATTCTTATTCTAATGCAAGTTTATGTTCATGAGCATAGTTTTTGGAAAGTATCATTGTCTAATGTGATTTTTCCTAGTTTACATTTTCATCCTATTAGTTAAAATGCCACAATGCATGTCTACTAGATCGTGGGTGTAATGTTGAGTTCTTGGGCCCCTTTCATTATAGAATTGGGTTCTAGGGTCACTTTTAGTTTAATTTGAGTACCCAAAATAAAATAAATAAATAAAATAATTGAAAAAATATAATGAAAACATAGAGAAATGATGTTTCCAAATTCATGGCGTCCAAAACATGTGGATTGTGACTCCATTGTTGTTATTCCTTGAGTTATGCATTATATCTCTATTGTAGAGCATGTAATATACAATATGTGTGGTGTCCGACACTTGGGGATCATGACTATATAGTTGTCTTGCCCAGAGTTAGTCTTTTCATATCTATTGTTGTTAAAAAAATAAACAAACAAAATAAAAAAATGGATACTCAACATAAGTAATAATGTGATTCCCACCTAGCGCTTCCATTTTATTCCCCTTGAACAATAAAATGGGCCTCATATCTTTTGTGATGCACAACACATTATCATTATTAATTGAGATTTGATGAAATGCAACGATGAATTTGAACAATGGAATAGTGTTGGGCTTGGGATACGCTTATGGACCTATCTTGTTTTAAATTATTTTGATGGGTTTCATAATTTTTTTTGGTATGACCTCTTTGGGTGAGCAATGTGTATTAAAATGTTTTTGGAAAAGGGGATTCAAATTTCATATTTGTAATATATTTTGCTAGGGACTAGAAAAAATCATGTTGGGGGTGTGATTTGTCACTAAAAGTGGCTAATATTCATTTTTAATATCTTAATATTAATACAATTCAAAGTACATAATCATCAATTTTAGTCCAATTTAGAAATTGAACTTCATTTCCCATCATTAGTAAATTCTTACTTAAAATTCCATTTTGGACCCACTCAATAAATTTCTTGTGAAAAAATATTTTGTTCATCATTTTGATTTTATATTTTGGAATATTATTCATAAAATTATTTGGAACATTTTATCTTTTAGGTCCGATGGATGAATCCCAAGGGAAGATGGATGTTTTTGCGCCTGAATGCAGAAATTTGCTGGAAAAAAGCATAATGGCCTAAGGCCCATCAAACAAATGTGGGCCCACAAACCAAGACTAATGAAGCAAAAATATTTACAGTATAAAGATAAAAATATGAGGATCATTTTATTCAACTGTGGTCAGAAAAAATTCTGTTTTTTTCATGATGATTATGGGATCTGATGTGGAGATTTAAATGGTGGGCCCGATATAAATGCACATAAAGTTGTCCCACTATTTCGACCATAACATCCAAATAGTTGCGCCAACATTCCTGAATGTTTTACAGCTACTATAGGATAGATGGAAGAGAATATTTCTCTTTTTACGACCCCTCTAGATTCAGCCTTCGTCAATGAAAAATGTACAGGTCAAAACGGTGGATGAATCTGGCTGGTTTTGTGGTCAACTTTGTAACGTCAATTTCCTTTTTATTATTCACCCTCCTTTTGAGTCTATTAATTGTTTTGGGTTTAATTTATTGATTGGAGGTGGACCTAAGGATCCTAATAAGACTATATAGGGAGCTGGTTGTGAAGGGAATAAGCATCTCTCATATTTTTCTTGTCATCGTGTGTTGTTTGTTTCAGTGTAAGGTTATGCTTCCAAATTTACTTTGTAATATTTTCCATTTCCATGTAAGTTTCTTATTTGAAAATTTATGTTCCTAATCAACTTCTTTCTCTTATACATTTTCTATTTCTTTTATTAAAACATTATTATCACAATGCAAAGTGATATCTCTATGTTGATGTGTATTAGTTCACACATATGTGTGAATTTCATTCACACACACGAAAGAGTGCTCGTTATTTTCGCAGTTTTAATTTCTTCAATCCAATTCATGTTAGCCATATTCTGCCAAATATTGAGAGTATACCATAAATGGAGGTCTACCCCTTTAATTGTTTGTTCGTAGGAGGATTCAAAGACCGGATTGAATGTTATTTTATGAATGAATTGTTGTTATTTTGATGATTAATTTAAGACATCTATTCTTTAGTAATTTCTACGCTTCAACGTCACTGTGTTTAAGCAAGCTAAATTCAAGTACTAAATTACCATATACCTTGGAGACATCCTAAATTTGGTTCTCTAAGTGTATATGGGATTCGTAATTGGGTTTAGTAAGAACCAAACCAGAAAATGATGAAGGTAGTATTATTTTTTGATGAATGGATTCAACAAGAATTAATAAAACCAAAATTCTCTAATGAAGTAAAATTCATTCAATTCACCCTAATCATAATACTAAGATCAGCCAATTTTCATTGATTTGAATTAAATTATGTTTCTCAGTGTTCTTTAAAACCATCCAGATTCAAAACCAAATTTGGCCACTTCACAGCCCATCCTCTAAAAAATTATAGTGTCTCAAGGTTACTTCGTCGGTCCCTGTGGATTCGTCCCCATCATGTACTACATCGACCCCTTTTAACATTAGGGTAAATTTGTGCACAAACCAATAATTTTTAAATATATTTCAATATGATCCCATTAGTTTCAGATCCCTAGAATATATTTTAACTCATTATTTTTTAAGAGATTTAGATTTAAGGGTATCTTAATGTGACAACATGATTTATCTCAACAAAATTTAGTGGATATTTAATGAATTTTAAAAAAACATTGGTTAATAATTATGAATTACTATAGTTTTTTCTAATTAATACTATGAAATGGTTTTTAAAATGATTTAAACAGTTTCATTAACATAATTAAAATGGTAACTACTATGAATGAAGATGGAGAAGAATATACATAGTGATCAACAGTAGGTTGGGACATAGGGCGACTAGTTCAAGATCTAATTTATTCTTATGAAGTCATTATTTTTTTGTGGTATCTCTATTATTTGGGGGGGTATATCCTTTTTTCATAATAGGGGTGTGGGATATGTGTATTATCCAATTATTTGATGGTGTTGATATTTTGGATTTATCTATACTTAGTTAATATGATTTAGTATTTCAATATAATGTTTTAGTTTATATTATCAATGATGGAAATAATATTAAAAGTGTATTGGAATGGTTTATAAATATTTTCCCCACTTTATTTCATGTTTTGGTTATTTGTAAGGTTGGGATACAGATATAGAATGCTAAGTTGATTCAGATCTATGTAATTAGTTAGGAGAAATTGGATTTAATGTGGTCATGTTTTCATATATTGAAGGTGTGTTGTAGAAGAGGGTGGTTCTATAATTAATTTGGCTTCATACAAATGACGTGTAACGAACCGAAATAAAATACCAGTAGATTTTTGGCTTTCACTATTTTGAGGATATATATTAGTTTCAATGTCCGAGAAGTAAATCAATGTGTTACAGGATTGGATGGGGAATTTTCCAGTTTTATAGGTATTGAATATCATATAGAGGACACTTATATAATTATTTATAATCATATATATTGTTTTAATACACATAAAATTGACTCTATCTTCACATTTTTCGTCAAAAGAAGATCATATTGGTTTTGGAATGAATTATTACTGGGAATGTAATGATATTATCATGGATGGAAATCATGAATATATCATAGAAATAAATTATTCAACTTAGGGAGGATAATTTTAGTTGTTCTATGTTGGGTGAAATTGCATCTTGATTTCTAGTTTAGGAGAAAACCATTTTCATTCTCATATTAGATTAATGATTTCTCTATGTACTAACTAATTCATGTCCATGTAAAAAATAATATGGATGCCCATATTTATCTTATTTCTTCTATAATTGAAATTACCATTATGTTTCACATTATCAAAATTAGTTTTAGGTATTGTTATATTATCAATAGTCACTAAAAATCATTATTATAATATAAAATTCACTCAATAATGAAGAATTACAGTTATAATTTTGGATACCATTTATTTCTATTTATATATACATTTACATCACATGTGGGATATCCAATTATTATTATAAAGGGTTAGTATAATCAATATTATTTTTATTTCTCCTCATGTTCCATTATTACGGAAGGGATTTTTTGGGAGTTGGTTATGGTTATTGATGATACCAAATCACTAAATAAATAAAAAATATGTAATTTTAAATTACAATTTAATAAATTTCATAAAAATACATTCCATATTCCCATAATATTTTAATTTCATTGAATACTATATGAAAAATGTCATTTAATTAATTTTTTCAATGTCACCCATGATTTTTATCTCACACAATACACATATAACTCATAACAACATAAATAACAATTTTCATAAATTGGGGAAGGAAATATAATAATAGGTGGTCTAAAATTATTGGTAAAAGAGGAAATCTGTGATACCAATCAAACAACCTACATTATAATATCATGATCATAATTTTATTAAGAGAAGAGCAACGAATTTTAGAAAAATACATATTAATTTATAGTTCATAATCATTATATAACTCTTTAAAATAACATAAGACCACAATCATATAGGAATCATAGTACATTATCCTTTATATTATATTATAAGAATAATAAAATGTCATAGAGAGTATCCTAAATTTTTTTCATAATAATATACATAGAAATTGTATTCCAAGGATTCCATCCAAGATAATCATAAAATATTTGGCATGAGATATCAACACATGTAGCTACTTAGGTCTTGGGTTAACCTTCCATGTACCCACTTTTGGGATTCAGATAAACTCATAAGTACCTTTTGTGATTATGTAAATTATTCAAATCCTAGTTAATTTTAGGGATATAATGTAACCATCAATCAAAATACCATAATACATTCAAATGTATAGATTAATATCTTGAAAAACATTATCATTTTACCAATTAATAAATCATTGTAGTGAAAATTTGTTTCATCAATATCTCACCACCATAATCATAATCCATTAAAATAATGTATATGGATAAAATTAATACATCATGTTATATGTGGGATATAGTTAACATCAATAGAAGTTGTCATAGATGAGTATATAATCAAAATGTCAATAGATTATTTCATGAAGAAAATATCCATTTGATTTTAAATGACTTATTTTAATGATAAAATTATAATAAGTACTAAGAAAACAATATTAAATTAATGGAACAATGAATCATTATGTTTTTTGAATCAAAATTATTTTTATATTTATTACTATTTATGACTATAATATTTATTAACATTTCTCTACTCTTTCAAATGGACTGAAATATTGTTGTATAATGCAACATAAAAAATACTAATAAAACTAAAAAACACCGTAAAAAATAAGGAGGTATAATAAAAAATTATCCAATTATTTAATACATACTATTGACTTGTACCACTATAGATGAAATAAAACCATATAATCTTCATGAACCTATAAGGATAAATATATAGAAAATAATAATATCCTTGTGATTAAGAAATTTCATGGATCATATTTAAAAAATATGATCAATAATTCAAAATTAAAACCTATATTTATAATTAAAATAATAAAATAAAATTATTTGAAAAAATTTTATAATATCCAATAAGAAAATGGGATTGAGATGTGGCTTTGTAATGAATGAATGATTTTGTATGTCAAAATATTTTACTCTCAAAAAAATAAAAATGTGATATCATAATATTATAAAAAATAGCTCCACGATACATATAAATATTAAGAAAATTATATATTATATATAATATAATATATATATATATATTTATAGATTAAAAATTTAATATTATTGAAGATGTAAAATATAAATAGAAATAATTAATATTAATAGTGTTTAATGCGGGTCATTTACTATTAAAGTAATATTTCTTTTTTAAAAATAATTATTTTTATATATTTTATATCTTATAAAAATTGATAAAACTGATCATTTTTAATTTTTTTATTCTCTAATATATGAACATATTTTAAATTTTATATTCATATACAATAATATGTGGGAAAAATAATATTTAAAGGCTTTATTTTAAATTAAATTAGTTTTCCATTATATGATAAATTTTCATTTAAAAAATAAATTTACAATTTTTAGAATCATAAATAAATAAATATTACTTAATTTTTTGATTTAGAATATAAATTTTTTTTCATTAAACATTAGTATTTAAATAAAATTATTGATTTATAAGTAAATAATGATAAACACCCCTTTTGAAAACAAAATAATATTTATCTATTATTAATATTTATTTATTTTCATAAACTCGTTGAATTATTTTCTGAAACGTATATATATTTTTTAAGAAAAACTAATATTTCGTAAAAATTATAAAATTTATAAACACTTATTTTAAATTTCATATTTTCAGATAATGCATAAAAAATGTAATATGTTAAACATATAAAATTTCTAAAGTAATATTTAACAACTAAAAGTTGAATAAAAATGGATTTCAGGATTAGAATCATTATTTTCCATATATATTATAATGATGGTTTTTTGGATTAAATGGTAAATTAGTTACGTAAAAATTAGTTACTATGGTGAAAACAAGATTTGTAGAAAATAAGCAACCTATGAAGAAATATTCCAAAAATTGAAAAATCATATTTTAATTGATTATTTGAGGTGTATAAGGAACTTATATCATTTATTAATCATTATTTTGAAATTTAGGATACATATTTCTTGAGAGTTACTTTCAATTAATGAAATAATTTTCATACATACATAATTATTGACACGACCCTTCCCACGAGGCCCGTTCCGTGACTACCCCAAGCCCGCCTTCCATAGGACAGGGGCAGGCGACTAGCACCGAAAGGCATAATCCCTAAAAACGGGAAGGCATTGTCATTATAAATTTTAAACATAGTCAACCATGCACACAGTAAGATATGAAGAAAAGTAAACTGCAATGTAAAAAGAGTGTGTACATTAGGTAAAATGGGCCACAATACAAGCTCAACTGAAAAGTACAAGAAACCTAAAATGTACAAGTAAACTGAAACAACTCCTATGAACACCCTCCGAGGATCCTACATGAAGGGTAGGTACAACTCTTGAACAGTCGTCTCTATAGTGTACGTTGTCTATGTTCTATATCTGAGCTGCCTCCAGACCTGGTACCCTCGTCCTCAGTCATTTCGGTCCATCGTCTGCACCAAACAAAACAAGGTGTGGGTGTTGCTTGTGCAGGGGTGAGTATAATGTTACCCAGGAGAGACCATGTGCCTTTCAAAGGTCTCACCAAACCCAAAACGGATAAACCACAAAGCATGAAATCTTCTAACAACCCTACTAATTTATTTTCCCATACATATACCTATGTTATCCTGTATACACATCTCATTCACGAAGAAACCCCAGGCTTATATCCTTAGAAAAAGTACATTTGTTCCACGAAGGAATGAATACCATAAAGGTAACACTAGAAAGGTATGTTCTACAAAGGTAACACCACATATAATAATACCAAAATGATATCACCACGAAGGTATGTGCCATGAAGGTAATACCACAAAGGTATGTTCCACATAGGTAACGCCACACAGATGAATACCACAAATGTATCACCACGAATATTAGTACCACAATGGTATGCCACATAGAAGACTATCATAAAGGAAAAGACTCAAATCACAGTAGGTATAACTTAGGTACGACTGCAAAAAGTATTATATGTAAATACATAATCATCTTACTATGTAAAGAGGTAGACCCATGTAGGTTCTTAAATCATCAGACCCATGCAGAATCATAGTACAACAGACCCACGTAGGATCTTATAGTAGTCTCCTGTGGATTCCTAGAGCGGATCTGTAAAGACCCGAAGCCTCAATTACATGGACTTTACATTACTTTTGCGGAATACTTAGTACATAACAAAAAAACACACACACAAGGACCGTAATAGTTTAGTGTCTTTGGAAACTCGGAACGTAATCTTCTAATCGTGGTGAAAGATCCTCAATATCTCCCATAAAGATCTTCTCTTTTTTTTTACCTAAAACCATTCCTTATATCCTTGGGAAAAGAAAACATAAAAGGGTGAGCTCAAATGCTCAGTAAGGGTAAACAAAAGAAAATCAATCACATCATATTCATAAGAACATAACTTTTGGAAATCTTAACCTGCAAAAGAGAGCATAATTTCATAACATGGGATAAATTATAGAAGTGAAATGTAATCCCAATAATCATAACTTAAAACATGAAACTTTGTGGCATACACAGATAATCATAGAGAATCATTTCTTGTTAGTCAAGACTCATTTCCAAGACTATCTTAGTGGACAAAGTCCCTTTCTTAATCGAGTGACCCTCGTTTCAGTCCTGTTTCACTGAACCGGTATAACCTAACGTTCCAGCCCTGTCTATCTAATGAGATATAAAATCTTTACCCAATGCATTGGAGGGAGATATAGGTCCCACCCATCTTATAATGAATCCTTTCTTATGTGTGCCACATAATCATAAACCATACATCATAGCGTAACCCATGTAATAAAAATGGGATTCTTAAGCAACATGACATCATAAAACAATTTATATAAGATAAAGGAATTCATAAAAATATTTCCATCACAACATAATCAAATCCATGTAATAATAAGGATAAAAACAGAACCATTTTTATTATCTTAGATGGAAAATAATTTTGATAAAATACTTGAACTTCATTCTTGAGGAAAATATCCTTTCTACTTCAAAAACACTTTTCCTTTCTTAACATGTCATACAATTTTAAACTAAAAGAAGTTGATTAAAAATAAACTTGAATACTTGTAAAGTAAGCTTCTTGGAAATAATGTTTTAGAAATCCATTCATGTCGTATAAGTTAAAAAAACATTCTTCGTACTTTTGTCGGAAAAGTCAAAAAGTACCTTGTATGAAAAACGACAAAAGATTCCTTTCATACATATTACTAAAAACTCACCGAAGGGTAAAAATGGATTTAAACAATTGTAGGTGAATGGAAATAATATTACATATTAATGAAACATGTATGTGGATGATAAAATACACCCTAGTAAATACTTACGAATAAACAATGTCGGATAAAAATGAGATTGTGATATTTCCCTTACCTTAGGTCCGATTTGCTTTGTACGTGTCCGAAGCTCCTGTATAATGGTTTAAATAATGTTATTGACTTATTCCAGAATCATATTCATTGTTATGATATCATATATGGTTCACTTATGACATTATATTACTCGTTCTTTTGTAAATTCCATGTTAAAGAAGCGTTTTGGGTAAAATCGTTTCATTTTATCGTAGGTGTTTTGACTTGTTGTTCTTGACATTATTATTACTTATATCATGATTTACTTACTTCCAGAATATAAAATATGATTTATATATCATATATATTCAGTATATATATATATATAAGATAGATAAATGAAATGAAAAACACCGTTCATGGAGACGGTAGTCCGTACGTACGCATGAACGCTGTTTTCCTTTCCTTATTGTCTTGAATGGAAGTAAGTAGATGACATACATATATATATATATAAATAAATCCAGTAGCTTTATAATTTCATATATTTCATTATTATTTCTTATATATACTTTATAATCATTCTTAAATGGTTATCATGGAGAATGAATCTCATCGCGTCGTGGAGACGGTAGTCCGTACGTACGCACGAGCGATGATATCATTTCCATAAATATTGAATTGAATTGGAGTGGATTATACAATATATCAGAATCAATATGATGTTGTAATAACTATGTATAGTTATTCTTTACACCATTATACCCATCCATGTAAGGTGGTGGTGGAAAATAGATTACACCACGGCGTGGAGACGGTATTCCGTACGTACGCACGCGCGGTGATTTCTTTTTCCGTAGGATGGATAGATGGTGAAATAGGGTTGTTTCATACTTATAATAACATATCAGTATATTAGTGATACTTATGTTATTACTTCATAATGAAACAACCTAAGAAGAAGAAGTGGAAGAAGAAATAAAGATGAAAGAATTGGTAACGGTAATTACCTCTTCTTTGAAGCGCCTTTTGGAGACCTCCTCTTAGGGAACTAAAATTGGTCTTTGAAGAAGACCAGAACCTCTAGGATGTTTCTAGGGAAGTGGAGAAGAGATTTTGGCAGGGGTTGGCCGAGCTTGAGTGCTCAAATTGGTGTGAGGAGGAGGGGGAGGAGGTGTCCTTTTATAAGGGAGGAGAGGGGCACCTTAGGAATACCTCAAAATATTATTTTATATTAATGTCAAAATCGGTTTATAATGGTTCCAAAGGGTCTTATTTCGAATCTAAAGTGGGGATGGGTCGAAATCCTATCAACCAATAGGATTTAGACAAGTTTATGGTATTATTTTAACCTTATCAATTAGATTTAACTCTAAGTTAAATAATTTAACTTTTACCGTGTCTTTTTGTTTTCTTTCACTATATGGTTAATACACTTACTATAACATGCCAAACGAACCCCAAATTGTTTATTATTAATATATATATCCTTATCTAAGTCATTTGGCCGAACCTTAGATTTTTAGGAATAAAATAACAATTAATAATATAATATTTGATTTAAAAACTATTTTGTGTCAATTTTGACACTATTTGATATATGATTTTTGTGAAAGACATAAAAGAATTATATGTTCGAAAAAAGTTTATTAAATCAACACTAATATATCATAATAACCTAGAAAATTATTGTAATTCATAAAAAGTCTCAAATTACATTCATTTGAGCATTTATAACATCAATTATGTTAATATTTCCTTAAAAGGGTAATTACTGCATCATCATTGTGTCATACATAAATTCATTTATTTAAAGTCTAAAAATTATAAATAAAATATCATTATGTAGGAAATCTTTTTATCTTTCTAATTAATATTTATAGTAGAATTTATCTTATGTATAACCCCATATTAAAAATGTTTTAGTTATTAAACTTTGATTTTAACTATTTTAACTATTCATTAAATAAAATAATATTAAATGTCATAATCTAATCCAAGTGGACCTAAATGGTCATATTATATTCATAAGGTAGTTTTTGGTCGAATTACACTTATCCAATAGAATTAGGACATGTGTTAGGGTAATAGTAATATCATATTTACCCTTAGTTACCCTGGTTACTATTAACCGTGGTAAAAAAAAGTAAAAAGTTACTATTCACCAAAAATTATTTTCATCTCATTGAACCACATTTTACTTACTGACATCAACCGTGTCTCTCGGATTTTTGAAATTCCATTCACATAAGCGGTAAAATTAAGTTTTATGAAAAATTCAGTTTTTAACCTACCACTTAGTGGTTTCACTATTCATAAAAAATTGAAAGTTTTCAGAAAAATTCCAAAATTTCACCCTAGGCTAATTTCGGTATTCCGAATCCAAAAATGAAGTCCATTTTGAAAAATAAAATTTATAAAATTTCAAAAATTGGTTATTATTATTCATAACGGCTAGTTTTAATAATATTTTAATAGCATATCGTTGTTTAGTGAAACTCGATATTGCGTACGACGCAAGCTATCGAGGAAGGTCGCGATTGCGTGTAATGCAAGGCAAGTCAAGAATGCGTGTTGTGCAAGCTCCTTTTGGTGTAGCATACAACACAAGACATTAGTGAAATAAAAAAGAATATTTTTCATAAAATCTCGGGTTGTTACATTCTACCCCCCTTAAAATGAATTTCGCCCTCGAAATTCGTCGGGGTTATAAATGGTTTACTATTCGAAAGTTTCTTTAATAAAAACCCACATCGTAAAAAGGAATACCAAAACTTGGCTTTAAAAACTAAAGTATGAAATGTAACGATTACCCAAATAAACTAATCACTGGGTTTCCACATAGGTGAAAATATGGATATAGAAGAGAAATCTAACCATCATGTTCTGATGGAGAGTGGTAGAGAACATGGCTATGGAAAATCCAGTAATCACAAATCCATAAATTTGTGACGATCTAAGGTAACATCTGATTCATCCGGTATAAGATCACTAGGACAACATTTTTGGTTTTCAAGATCATTTCCCTAAAGTTAAAGAATTTGAATTAAATAAATACTTACTTTATGTTGGTACAACCTCACTGTTGTTCGTGCCTTTAACAATTTCCACTTCATCTCTTAAATAAATGAAGTTGAATTTGTTATTCGTGAAGTGTTAGCAGATCATGTGATAGAATGACGGTTCATTCCATCTGTCTCAAAAGGTTAGCAAAATTTATATACATAAGTCAATATATAGTGAGATTAATCATATATGGTTCCTAAAATGGACTTATACTTTATATATCATATAGCTTAATATAATAAAACTAGTTTCTACTAAACAGGGACTTCATGTAGGTCAGTGGTAGGTGATAAAGGCCAGTCGCACTTCGGTTGTGGGTTTGATTCCCACATCCTTGTCTGACGCGATGGGCTGTCGCCCATCCTGCAGGTTGTCCTTTTTCTAAAACTACATTACTATAACATCCCATTAATAATATTGAAAATATTCTATCCTTAAACAATACTAACTTATGTCTAACATAATCCATTCTAATCTTTAGGCTTATCCATAATACTGCAGTCCACTCTCATAATATAATGAAAACAAATACCAGAGATTTAATACCATCGTTGATCCCCATATATCATAAGATATGTCTTGTTGGTCACATTCTAAACATTCAAAGTCCTTAATCATGTATTCTCTTGAATACACATTGAACCTTATTGAAAACATGAGTGCTGTTAAAAGTTAACTCTTTCCACATACCAAAATCCCCAAAATTCTATATACTCAAACCATGATATCACTTAGTCCTTATATCAATCATGAGCTCATTAATAAAATCAAACATCTCATTATCATCTTATCCCTTCATTATGCGCATATCATCTACATTCCAAAAATATCCGAATAACCTTTCATGGATACTGGTACCATTAATCATACACTTTCAAAACTCAAGTAAAGACAACAGTGTAACAATCCTTAGATGTCTCTTTATTCCATAGTACCATGAGATTACTTATACAACATTACACATGATAAACATGTAATTATTTCACTACATTCTTAAACCATTGACCGAGCTTCAACAATTCTTTCATCTCACATATCATTTGTAGTCGCTTCATCATCATCAACATAAATACTTCCCATACAACCATACTGATTATCTTCATGAGTCTTTCCCTTAGGGAATTGGTTTGCATAATGCCCATACATTCCACATTTAAAACACTTAACCATTTTTGATGTCGTAGCAATACCATTATCCTCATCCATGGTGTTAACTAAACCTTTTCCTTTGCAATTACTTTCTTTGTGTCCTTCTTTTCCACACCCAAAGCATCTTCCAGTTCCCTTAAAACATTCTCCTTGATGCCTCTTCCCACATGATCTACATAGGGGAAATTGAACTTTCTTTCCTTTATGATCATCATGAAACTCCATCTTTCTCTTATTAGCCGAGTCAGGAAACTTACCAAATTTTACTTTATTGATCATATTATGAGATTGTTGATTCGGCATAAGAATGATGTTTGGACTTCCAAATCCCATTTCATTTAGTTTCTCAGAAAGAATATCATTCCATTGTCCATCATATCCTCCATTATCGTGAATCATCTTGTTTCCAGTCATTTTCTAAAACCCAAAAAGAATAGTGTGAGAGGCAAAAATCATGCTAGGGAAAACAACATAATAAAGGGGGAGTATCCTCAATATCTAACATCTTAGGTTAAATTCTAAGATCGTTACCGTAGTTCTAGGACTATATCCTATACGTATACTTATCCTTAGGGACATCCCTAGACATACCTTAGAAATATCTCTAGGGATCTCACTAACGTTTTCGCATCCTAGTTTCCAAAGGATGACTAAACCTTTCCTCTGATACCAACTGTAAAGACCCGAAGCCTGACTTACATGGACTTTACATTACTTTTGCGGAATACTTAGTACATAACAAAAAAACACACACACAAGGACCGTAATAGTTTAGTGTCTTTGGAAACTCGGAACGTAATCTTAAAGATCTTCCCTTTTTTTTTACCTAAAACCATTCCTTATATCCTGGGGAAAAGAAAACATAAAAGGGTGAGCTCAAATGCTCAGTAAGGGTAAACAAAAGAAAATCAATCACATCATATTCATAAGAACATAACTTTTGGAAATCTTAACCTGCAAAAGAGAGCATAATTTCATAACATGGGATAAATCATAGAAGTGAAATGCAATCCCAATAATCATAACTTAAAACATGAAACTTTGTGGCATACACACATAATCATAGAGAATCATTTCTTGTTAGTCAAGACTCGTTGCCAAGACTATCTTAGTGGAAAAAGTCCCTTTCTGAATCGAGTGACCCTCGTTTCAGTCTTGTTTCACTGAACCGGTATAACCTACCGTTCCAGCCCTGTCTATCTCATGAGATATATAATATTTACCCAATGCATTGGAGGGAGATATAGGTCCCACCCATCTTATAATGAATCCTTTCTTATGTGTGCCACATAATCATAAACCATACATCATAGCGTAACCCATGTAATAAAAATGGGATTCTTAAGCAACATGACATCATAAAACAATTCATATAAGATAAAGGAATTCATAAAAATATTTCCATCACAACATAATCAAATCCATGTAATAATAGGGATAAAAACAGAACCCTTTTTATTATCTTAGATGGAAACTAATTTTGATAAAATACTTGAACTTCATTCTTGAGGAAAATATCCTTTCTACTTCAAAAACACTTTTCCTTTCTTAACATGTCATACAATTTTAAACTAAAAGAAGTTGATTAAAAATAAACTTGAATACTTGTAAAGTAAGCATCTTGGAAATAATGTTTTAGAAATCCATTCATGCCGTATAAGTTAAAAAAACATTCTTCGTACTTTTGTCGGAAAAGTCAAAAAGTACCTTGTATGAAAAACGACAAAAGATTCCTTTCATACATATTACTAAAAACTCACCGAAGGGTAAAAATGGATTTAAAAAATTGTAGGTGAATGGAAATAATATTACATATTAATCAAACGTGGATGTGGATGATAAAATACACCCCAGTAAATACTTACGAATAAACAATCTCGGATAAAAATGAGATTGTGATATTTCCCTTACCTTAGGTCCGATTTGCTTTGTACGTGTCCGAAGCTCCTGTATAATGGTTTAAATAATGTTATTGACTTATTCCAGAATCATATTCATTGTTATGATATCATATATGGTTCACTTATGACATTATATTACCCGTTCTTTTGTAAATTCCATGTTAAAGAAGCGTTTTGGGTAAAATCGTTTCATTTTATCGTAGGTGTTTTGACTTGTTGTTCTTGACATTATTATTACTTATATCATGATTTACTTACTTCCAGAATATAAAATATGATTTATATATCATATATATTCAGTATATATATATATATATAAGATAGATAAATGAAATGAAAAACACCGTTCATTGAGACGGTAGTCCGTACGTACGCATGAACGCTGTTTTCCTTTCCTTATTGTCTTGAATGGAAGTAAGTAGATGACATACATATATATATATATAAATAAATCCAGTAGCTTTATAATGTCATATATTTCATTATTATTTCTTATATATACTTTATAATCATTCTTAAATGGTTAACATGGAGAATGAATCTCATCGCGTCGTGGAGACGGTAGTCCGTACGAACGCACGAGCGATGATATCATTTCCATAAATATTGAATTGAATTGGAGTGGATTATACAATATATCAGAATCAATATGATGTTGTAATAACTATGTATAGTTATTCTTTACACTATTATACCCATCCATGTAAGGTGGTGGTGGAAAATAGATTACACCACAGCGTGGAGACGGTATTCCGTACGTACGCACGCGCGGTGATTTCTTTTTCCGTAGGATGGATAGATGGTGAAATAGGGTTGTTTCAAACTTATAATAACATATCAGTATATGAGTGATACTGATGTTATTACTTCATAATGAAACAACCTAAGAAGAAGAAGTGGAAGAAGAAATAAAGATGAAAGAATTGGTAACGGTAATTACCTCTTCTTTGAAGCGCCTTTTGGAGACCTCCTCTTAGGGAACTAAAATTGGTCTTTGAAGAAGACCAGAACCTCTAGGATGTTGCTAGGGAAGTGGAGAAGAGATTTTGGCAGGGGTTGGCCGAGCTTTAGTGCTCAAATTGGTGTGAGGAGGAGGGGGAGGAGGTGTCCTTTTATAAGGGAGGAGAGGGGCACCTTAGGAATACCTCAAAATATTATTTTATATTAATGTCAAAATCGGTTTATAATGGTTCCAAAGGGTCTTATTTCGAAGCTAAAGTGGGGATGGGTCGAAATCCTATCAACCAATAGGATTTAGACAAGTTTATGGTATTATTTTAACCTTATCAATTAGATTTAACTCTAAGTTAAATAATTTAACTTTTACCGTGTCTTTTTGTTTTCTTTCACTATATGGTTAATACACTTACTATAACATGCCAAAAGAACCCCAAATTGTTTATTATTAATATATATATATCCTTATCTAAGTCATTTGGCCGAACCTTAGATTTTTAGGAATAAAATAACAATTAATAATATAATATTTGATTTAAAAACTATTTTGTGTCAATTTTGACACTATTTGATATATGATTTTTGTGAAAGTCATAAAAGAATTATATGTTCTAACCAAGTTGATTAAATCAACACTAATATATCATAATAACCTAGAAAATTAGTGTAATTCATAAAAAGTCTCAAATTACATTCATTTGAGCATTTATAACATCAATTATGTTAATATTTCCTTAAAAGGGTAATTACTGCATCATCATTGTGTCATAAAATAAATTAATTTATTTAAACTCTAAAAATTATAAATAAAATATCATTATGTAGGAAAGATTTTTAGCTTTCTAATGAATATTTATAGTCTAATTTATCTTATGTTTAACCCCATATTAAAAATGTTTTAGTTATTAAACTTTGATTTTAACTATTTTAACTATTCATTAAATAAAATAATATTAAATGTCATAATCTAATCCAAGTGGACCTAAATGGTCATATTATATTCATAAGGTTGTTTTTGGTCGAATTGCACTTATACAATAGAATTAGGACATGTGTTAGGGTAATAGTAATATCATATTTACCCTTAGTTACCCTGTTTACTATTAACCGTGGTAAAAAAAGTAAAAAGTTACTATTCACCAAAAATTATTTTCATCTCATTGAACCACATTTTACTTACTGACATCAACCGTGTCTCTCGGATTTTTGAAATTCCATTCACAGAAGCGGTAAAATTATGTTTTATGAAAAATTCAGTTTTTAACCTACCACTTAGTGGTTTCACTATTCATCAAAAATTGAAAGTTTTCAAAAAAATACCAAAATTTCACCCTAGGCTAATTTCGGTATTCCGAATCCAAAAATGAAGTCCATTTTGAAAAATAAAATTTATAAAATTTCAAAAAGTGGTTATTATTATTCATAACGGCTAGTTTTAATAATATTTTAATAGCATATCGTTGTTTAGTGAAACTCGGTATTGTGTACGACGCAAGCTATCGAGGAAGGTCGCGATTGCGTGTAATGCAAGGCAAGTCAAGAATGTGTGTTGTTCAAGCTCCTTTTGGTGTAGCATACAACACAAGACATTAGTGAAATAAAAAAGAATATTTTTCATAAAATCTCGGGCTGTTACAGGATCCAGGTGAGTATCTCAAACACAGTCACACGTAGGATCCCAGAGCAAAGACCCACATATGATCCAAAAGCACAGACTCAAATAGGATCCTTTTTTTATTTTATAGCCAGGTACAGGGTTCCCGCACTATGCTTTCTTGATTCTGGGAGGGTCTGCTACTAAAGCCATAGGTTAATAATACAACTGCCATGAAGTCCCACTAAGAAGTATCCCAAAGAACATCAACGTAAAAGGGGTCTCAACACAACAAACAGTGAATCAATAAGACACCCTATCTATAATTTATTCTCCTTTTAGTCCCGAGGGCCTAGTTGGATTCATGTTCGATCCAACCTGTCCATACACCAAAATTATTCATAACTCATGTGTTGTATATCAAAAGGAATGTCTCTATCAAATGTTTTTGGCACCACAGACCGTTCGTCAAATGGATGCCCATAGGCCTAGATATTGCTGAAAGAATGAAAATGGTCGATGTTGGTCCAGGTCTTGTCTGACCCTGTTGGACCGACCTGGCCCGACCTGGTTCGAGAGGACCTGGCTCGACCCGGGTCTAGCCCTAAAATGGACCTGGCATGTTGGGTCCAGCCCGGCGTGTTGGGCGGCCCGCGGGGCGGTGGCCCGCTGTGTGGTGGCCCTTAGTGTGTTGGCACGTGATGCGGCGACCCACCACGGCAGGCCGGATGGACAGCCTCCTTAACGCGGTGTGGTCGTGCTCCATGCCACCCCCGGTGGCATGATCTATCGGCCGCCCTCTCTTCGCCACCATAGCATAAGGCCATGGCTCCTGCTCGCCCAACAGTGTGGACACGCACCGCCGTATCCCATTCGTGCGGTCGGCCGACGTCGGCCGCTGCCCTAGCTTCGATGTGGCGCTTCCCTGGGGGTGTGGAAGAACCACTGTCATCTTTGCTGCTAGACATCATGCTGGTCACCACTATCGAGTCCCGCTGGTTCCAATCGCTAGCACCGGTCTCCATACTCCTCTATCGGGAATAACGCATCAAAAAACACAAGGGTTTCCAAGTGGTCAGGCCATGTTCGTTTGTCCCACACCCTCGACGTTAGAGTGTTAGCAAGCTGCTCATGGGGTGAGATTCAACATAAAATAAAATTAATGAATATTATACCAAATTAACCCCTACATTGGCATTCGTTGGAGGTATCGAGACATTGAAGATGAATTCGTTGAAGAACATCGGCATTCGTTGCCTCCACAAGGTGCTTCCGATCCAGGCTCAGGGTCGGTTCCTTATTCTTTGTTGAAAAAAGTTCTTTGTTGGAGAGGAAGAGTTCCTCCAAAGTTCTCCCCTACTCTCTTTTTCCAACAAACCCTCTCAAAGGTAAATAGTATCCAATATAATAGAAAAAAATTCTATCATAAAATTCACGTTGGAAAAAATAATATTGCCACCAATAGAGTTGGAATAATTAAATGGAATAATAATTTAATTAATTAAGTAGGCATAATTAATGTGGAGGAAGTCCAAGAGTTATCTTCCATAAAAGGGGATGTTCAAGGGTTGGGTGGTCCCCACCATTTAATTGAAATTGGGGGTTTTTAATTCAGGTGGTCCCCACCTCCAAAACTCAAAGAGAGAGGTTTCAAAATAAAAAAAATGTAAAATAATATTATTTTTCTTCTTCAATGAAAAAGTGAAAAACTAACATCCACCCTAGTCCTAATACGGTCAAGGTGAAGGTCTCCATAATTTAATATTGATTCTGCGAGTTCAACGGTGTCCTCGGATTTCAATTCTATGCACCGGTTTAGAGATTAAAAAAACATACTCGCTCATTTACTAAACGTACTTCAAAAAAGTTCCGAAATTCAATCCGAGCACACCGGGCCTCGGAATCACGCACCTTCAATTTTCATAGACTCGTAAAATTCCAATATAATAAAAAAAATTACAAGGGATTTTCCTGGTCTTCCGATTCTTCTCACCTCTGGGCTTTTCGCCCCCGAGAGCCACATCAAAAAAACTAGGAAAACAAGTGGGGGTACTAAGCACGAATCGGAGCCTCCCGCTCCCATTCTCTCTCTTGGAGGTTCATGTGATGCCAATGTACATGCACTAAAGTTAGAAACTTTCCACAAATGACCCACTTTTATCGATCCTCAATCTTCACTTTAACCTCCATAAACGTCTCCCCATCATCGATTTCCAGCTCTCTATGGTCGATGACGTGTGATGTGATGTGCACATAACTCCTCAGCTAAGGTACATGGAAAACCTCATGCACCTAGTGAAAATTAGGTGTAATAGCTAAGCGGTAAGCCACCTCACCAACTATCTTGAGGACCGGAAATATCCCAATGAACCTCGGAGATAAGATTCCTCCCTGGCCAAATATATGCAAACCTCATCGGGGTGAGACCTTAGAAAGACAAGGTCACCATCCTCAAACACCAGAGGTCTCCATCTCCTATTGGCATTAGACTTCTGCCTACTCTGTGCAGTCATCATCCGATCCTAAATAATCAGAATATTCTCTGTGGTAGCTAGTACTATATCTGGTCCCATGACTTTAGACTCCCTTGGTTCAGTCCAGCACAAAGATGATATGCAAGGTCGGTCGTACCGAGCCTCGAAAGGTGTCATCCCAATGGTGTAGTGATTGATTTTGTTGAATGAAAACTTGACCAAGGGAATTTTATCCTCCCAAATATGACCAAATTTTAGGATTCAAGCATGCAACATGTCCACGAGGGTTTGAATGGTCTTCTCTCTCTGGACATCCATCTAAAGATTGAAGGTGGTACCCAAATGAAGCTACGTCCTGAAAGCCTCCTACAACCACTTCCAAATCCAGGAATTGAAATGTGTCTCACAATAGGAGACAATAGACGAGGGTAATACATGTATCCACACAATGTATTGCATATAAGGGAATTATAATATCTCTATTGAACACTTATCTATGATCTGTAGGAAGTGGGTCGACTTGGTGAGTCGGTCGACGATCACCCAGATAGAATAGTGACCCCTAGATATACGTGGAAGTCCTATAATGAACTCTATTGATATCCCATCCCACGTCCACTCTGGGACCTCTAAAGGCATAACAAAGCCTTTTGGTACCTAATGCTCTGCCTTCACTTACTGACAAGTGAGTCACTGACAGACAAACTGTACAACTTCAATCTTCATTCTCAGCTGCTAGTGTTATCGTCAGAGATCCAGGTTCATCGTCGCAACTCCTGGATGTACCGCTAGAGGGGATGTGTGGAACTCTCTCAACACATCTTCCCAAAGAGACAATGGTACCATTGTACATCCTCCGAAAAGGATGACATGATCCCCACAATCATAAAATAATTCAGGTACTATCATGTAGATTTTGGAGCACTTTGAGCCTCACAGTTAGTGTCCCCACACTGCACCTCCTTGACTCACTAAAGAAGTGTGGGAGTGAATGTAAAATAATGATGAAAATCTACTCCATCTCAATCCAAAAGTGATATATGAAAAGAGGCCACCTGATCCATCACCTCACGAAGCAGTTGTATACATTTTCTCTTGCTGAGTGAATCTGCTACACTGCTTCCATTTCCCGGAGTTTAGACTATCTCGAAGTCATAGTCTAGGAGGAACTCAAGCCAACGCCACTATCTCAGGTTCAGGTCCTTCTAAGAGAAGATATACTTGAGACTATTGTGATCGTAATAGATTGTAAAATGTTCTCCCTTCATGTAATGTTGCGACATCTTCAAGGAGAAGACCACTGGTGATAACTCTAGGTCATGGGTAGCGTAGTTCTTCTCATGCTGCCTTAGTTGTCGAGAACCATATGCAATAACTGCTAGCTCCTGCATCAAGACATATCTAAGACTAGAACATGATGTGTCATAGTAGACTATGTATCCAACACCCTCCTCTGAAAGCATCAAGATGGGGGATCTAGTCAGCCTCTGCCTCAGCTCTTGAAAACTCTGTTGGCATCTCACTGACCAAATGAAGGGTTTCCTCTTCTTCTTCAACACATATAAAGGTGATGAAACTTTGGAAAATCCGGCACAAATATCTAGTATTATCCGGCCACAACTAGGAAACTCTATACCTCAATAAAACTCCTAGGTGGATCCCATGCATTTACCACCTCAATATTTACTGGATCCAACACTACTCCAAACTCCAAGATTACATATCCCAGAAAGTGAACCTATCGAATTCAAAACTGGCACTTCGAAAGATTACCATAAATCCAGTTCTACAGAGTGTGTCCAGAACTATCTAAAAATGATAGTCATGCTCCTCCTCGATATCCGAGCAGATCAGTATTTTGTCGATGAAGACTACTATAGAGCGATCAAGGTATGGCTGAAAGACCATTTTCATGAGTCCCAGGAACATTTCTGGAGCATTGGTCATGCCGAACAACATGACCAAAATCTCATAATGGTCGTACCGACATCAAAACGCCTTCTTCTTCACATCCTCGTCGCATACTATGAGTTGGTTATTTCCTTATCTGAGGCATATCTTTGAGAACCACCATGCTCTCTTTAGATGATGGAAGTGTTCTCCATTCCTTGGGAGTGGGTACTTTTTCCTTGAAGCCACCTAGTTCAGGCACCAATAGTCAAAACAATGTCTCAGTCTCCCATCTGCCTTCCTGGCATACTAAATCGGGTCTGCTTAAAGAGATAAACTGGGCCAGCTGAATCCCTTCCTCACTAAGTCCTCTAACTATACCTGTATCTCACAAAGCTCCACTAGAGGCATTCGATACACTGGTGTAAATATTGGTGTCATCTCGGGGTACATATCTCTGTAATAGTTCTCCTCTCTATGAATATGTAGACATGGAAAATCATAAGGGGAGACATCTGTGTAATCTTCCACCCCTACAGGATAGCTCGGACACTCCACATCAACCTCTCTAAGAGTAAGGTTATCCAAATGATGATTGATCGACTACACACTCCTCCGAGTAAGTCCATCATCTACTACAAAGGCTCCCTTATCGCAGGTGAAGGTAAACCTCATCCAACCCTTGAGGATACACAAAACATTGTGCCTAATAGAATCAATCTGAGCATGGATTGTTGATAAAGAGTCCATACACAAGATGACGTATTAAGGCCTCTAATATACTACTAGGTTATCCCAGCCAAAACTATCACCATATAGATTAAGCTGACACTACCACCACTAATGCGTAGTCATAGAATTCGCTCCCATTAGTGTCCCTAGCCATAAGGATCAATCAAAAAAATCTGTCAGAATCTCTGAGCTTGGAATGGGGGTCGTGGAAATAAAAGAATGACCAGAACCTGTGTCTATATGTTCTGTAGCTAAAGTGGATTAGACAGAGATCATACCTCATATCATCTCTAGAGTTTCGTGATCGTAGGCCTCAACTTCCTAGAGCTAAGGTCGCCCCTATCCACCTGCTCACTGTGGCCGGGGTGGACCACCTTGTAGAGGTGGCGGTAACACCTCGAATCGACACCCACTTCCAGTTGCACGACTAGCTCCTCTTCCGCATCTGCCTACTCCCTGCGGACTTCCTCAGTCGATCCTCTGTCTCAACCAGGGTGGTCCTTCGATAGTCTTCTGATCATCCGTTTGGAAATTCGGGCAGTCACGAGCCATGTAACCTTGCCTGCCACATCAGTATCACTACTTGCTCCTCGCATGATGGGTTGTGTCTCTGGTGGCCCACACAACCGACCCTGAAGGTTGTAGTCATCCTCCCTAAGGTCTGATCCACTTGGACATCTATGACATCAGTCTGCGTGCAGCTATAGAAGATTCCTCTACATGATTCCTGGTCATGGGTCTCGCTGCAGGTGACTACTCAGCAAGAAACCTCTCCTCTCTGAGGGCTCGCTCTAACACCACCACCGATGTCGGGATGCTGAGGGAAATCATCGATGCCCTGATCCCTTGATTAATTCCATGCTCTAAGGTCCGGGACCTAAAGAATTGGTCATGAACAATATTAGTGGTGTAGAATGAGTGTTCATTGACCCTCACTGAATACTGATCCATAGTCATGCTACCCTACTGCAGATGAAAAATCTCATTTATGCACTCTACGTGAAGGTTCATTGGGACAAAATCTGGCAGAAACAGGCTCTCAATGTCTACATAGAAATGTGTCACCTCATCATGAACATGGAGCATCATGATTTACCATATGTCTGCTGCTTCCTATAGAAGAGTGGTGGAATGGATCAACATGAGATCAGCTGGTGTCCCTCCTAGTCGGAAGTCTCTCACAACGACTTCTAACCAATCATCAACAGCTTGTGGCTATGTCTTGCCGCAGAACCTCGATGGCATGTAGAATTGGAACATGGGAAACGCACTCAAGCGGTGTGCACCATATGATTCTGGGGCTACTGGAATCGGTGGACCAACAGTTAATGGAACCACTGGTGCCTCCGCTAGTTCGCCTAATGATAGAGGGCCATACACTAAGGCCTCTTCGCTTGGTATGCTATCCTCGTGTACTATACCCGGAACCCAAGATGGATTTTTGTGTAAAGGAATCCTGAAAAGAAATAGGGGACCCACGGTCAATAAGTTATACCTGGTGATCTGACTAAAGAAATAAAAAAGAAAACATTTCAAAACACAAATGCATTCAGTGTTTTTATTCACTGAGTTAGAAATCAGAAGTCAGGGTCATGGTGTATGGATACGTCGGCCGCCGCACAAACACTTTATTCCCTAAACAGATAACCACACTCCCTAAATATAACAAAAATGATGTTAAAAATATTAGATACTAATGTTCTATGGTAGAATCAACTCCTATGATACCAATATGTCACGACACATCCCCTGAGGCCCATGCTGTGACAACCCCAAGCCCGCCTTCCATAGGCCAAGGGCTGGCGACTTGCACTGAATGGCATATTATATAAAATCAATAAGGAATTTTCTTTATATCCTATAAACACACTCATCCAAGCACACATCAAGATATGAACACGAGTAAACTATAAGTAAAAAGAGTGTCTATAGTACATAAAAGGGGCCAAAATACAAGCCCAACTAGAATGTACATGAAAACTGAAAGGTACAAGTAAATAGAAACAGCTCTAGTGAACACCTTCCAAGGATCACACCTAAATGGTAGGTACAACTCTTGAATGGTCATATATGTCGTACCCCTCAACTAAGGTCCACCCTTGAGATGCCACCAGACCTGGTACCCTCGTCCTCAGTTAGATATTTCCATCGTCTGCACCAAACACAAAAATGTATGGGCATATCCTATGCAGGTGTGAGTATAAAAATACTCAATAGGGACCCCAAGACCCTAGAAGGTCTCAAAAACCCCACAAAGGACAAACCACAAAGCATGAACACACTTGAAAGCCCTACTTAGGTATATTCCAATTCATATACCTAAGCTATCAAGTATACCCATCTCATTCATGAGGAAACTAAAGCCCCAAATCCTTATCCAAAGTACAACTGTTCCACGAAGTAATGAATAACACGATGGTAACCCCGCACATGTAAGATCTACAAAGGTAACACCACACATATTATTACAACAAGGGTATCACCATGAAGGTATGTTCCATGAAGGTAACACAATAATGTTTTGTACCACATAGGTAACACCACACAAAAGAATACCACAAAGGTATCACAACGAAGGTATGTACCACAAAGGTACGTCACATAAGAAGATTACCAAAAAGGTAAAGACTCAACTCACACCAGGTATGAGTTATGTATGATAACAAAGACGATTAGATGTAACTACTGAATCATCAGACTCTGTTAAGAGGCAGAACCACGTATGATCCTAAATCCTCAGACCTATTTAGGATCCTAGTACATCAGACCCACGTAGGATCTTAGAGTAGTCTCACATGGATTCCTAGAGCAGATCCAAGTGAGAAACTCGAACACAGACCCACGTAGGATCCCAAAGCACAGACCCACATAGGATCCAAATGTACAGACCCGGATAGGATCATTTTCTGATGTTATAGTCAGCTATAGGGTTCCCGCACTAAGATCACTTGATTCTAAGAGCGTCTGCTCCTCAGTCCACAAGTGATATTACAACTTCCATGTTGTCCCATGAATAAGTATCCCAAAGTATCACCACATAAAAGGGGTCTCAATGCAATAGAATTTGAACCAATCAGATGCATGTCTATAAGTTATAGGTCTTTTATTCTCAAGGATCCGGTGGGATTCATGTTCGATCCAACCCGGACATACACCACCTTTATCCAAAACTCAAGTGGGGTATAACAAGAGGACCGTCTTGACCAAAGGTTTCTATTTCCATAGAGGGTGCGTCAAAATGATTCATATAGCTCATTATATGGCCATTAGAATGAAAAGGGTCGATGTTGGTCCAAGTCCGGCCCTAGGTCAAACCCGGCCTATTGGGTCCAACCCAGCTTGTGGGGCACCCCGCTGTGGTTGGACGGATAGCCAGCCTCATCCGTGCGGTGAGGTCGCATGCTACACTACCCCCAGAAACCAGCTCTACCATCTACCCTCCCTTCAACACCGTAGCAGAAGGCCACATCTCCTACTCACCCGGTGATGCGGACGTGCACCGCCCTTTACCCTTCTCACAGTCAGTCGACGCTAGCCACCACCCTTTCTCTGCCACGTCCAATGGTCCGTGGCCCTTCACCAGCAGCGCAGTTGCGCCGCCACCATCTTTTTGACCATCCGTGGTTCCAGCCTCCGCACTTGAGTCCCACCGGTGCCAATCACTGGCATCGGTCACCATCCTTCTCCATCGTAAAGAATGCATCAAAACCCATAGGGGTTGCGAAGAGGTGGGTCCATGTTCGATTGGCCCGCACCATTCGCGTTAGAGATGTATCAAGAGGCTCATGGGGATATATTCAATGTAATTGAAAATTAACAAAGATTATAGAAAATCACTCCCCTGCCTTGGAGTTCCTTGGAGGTGTCGAGAGATTGAAGATGAATTCATTGAAAAATGTCGGCGTTCATTACCTCTACATAGTGCTTCTGATCCGTGCCCAGGGTTGGTTCATCTTTCTTCGTTAGAGAATGTTCCTTATTGGAAATGGAGATTTCCTCCAATCTTCTCCCCACCTCACTTTTTCCAACCAACCCTCTCAAAGGTAAAGAGGGTCCAATATAATAGAAATAAGTATATCATACAATTCACGTTGAAAAAAACAATTTTGGCATAAAGGGAGTTGGCATAATTAAATAGAACCATTAATTAATTAATTAATTAATGAGGCATAATTAAAGTAGTGGAAGTCCAAGAGTTATATATTATTAAAGGGGAAGTTCAATGGTTGGTTGGTCCCCGGCATTGAATTCAAATCGGGGGTTTTAAATTCAGGTGGTCTCCAACTACATAACACAAATAGAGACGTTTCAAATGAAAATAAAAAATGGTAAATAATTTTATTTTTCTTCTACCAATAAAAATTGAAAAACTAACTTCCACCCTCGTCCTAGTGCATTCAAGGTGAATGCCTCCTTAAGAGAATACAGGCACTGCGAGTACAATGGTGTCATAAGATTTCAATTCTGGGCACTGTTTCAAATGTTACAAAAACCCACTTGCACGTTTACTGAACATACATAAAAAAAGTTCAGAAATACATTCCGGGCACACCAGGCCTCGGAATCACACACCGTCATTTTTTGTGGACTCTTAAAATTCACATATAATAAAAAAATCATGGAATTTTATAGGTCTTTAAAATTATACCATCTTTTCACTTATAAATGCTGATCGTATCTCCTCATATTCCATATTAACATAAAATATATCAAAAACATAATTGGCACCGCTTCTTCAACACTTGTATGTAGAGTAATGTGGTTTTGGACTTTTAATTGACTATTTATAAATTGATTTACATAGTTCATAATGGTTTTAATACAATATGTGATGTATATGTCCCAAACCTTTCTTTAATTTTTCTTTTTCCATATTTTTATCAAACATTTCTAAAAAAAAGTAACCATTTAAATATTTTCAAATCATTATGTTTATCATAATTAATTGTTGTTATGCATAAGATACATGATTTTATAATACCCTCCTTTGTAAAAATGAAAATTTGAAATGATATTTTTGTATGGTCAAACTACCACATCCAAAAATTGTTGTGTTTTGTTTTCCATAAGCACCATTAATAATTTATCATTTACTAAATATATAATATATGTGTATATAATATTTTACATTCTAAAAATAACAAACATAATTTTTCATTTCACTCATTCTACAGATAATGAAATCATCAACCATATGTATTGCTGGACAACTATTTCCATAAGCTGGATTATCAATGTTTATATTTTCATCACAACCATATAGTTCTAGTAATTAGAATGGGTTGAAAAAATAAATATCATTTTAATGAAATAATGATGTTCTTTGAATAATAAATTAAAATAAATAATTAAATATATAATTCAAAAATGGTTATCATTGAAAATTCAAATAAAGTCCGAGTAAAAAGAAAATTCTTAATAAAAATTGTCTTGTAATTTTTTATTGAATATTTTTTATATGTATTATTATAACATGACACTCTAATTACCACAATATGATATCAATATTCAAATTTAATTATAATATTTAATCTAAAACCGAACATAAGAATCCATAATAATTTTATATTCTTGTTTTGGTAGGATAGAGTACATAAATGAATTGTAAAAGAAAAATTATGTCATTTATGGTTATTAATGTAAATTTAATGACATAATATGATATAAAAATGTAAATAATTATTTTTTAGAAATGGTATTAAAATTTAACATATTGAACAATAAAACAACATTTGAATGTTAAAAATAATTTAAATATAATTGTTACTCACTTTACCCACATGGATAAAAACTAAAACACTAATTAAATAACATTAAAACTTAATAATTAATTATAATTAATATATTATTATAAAATCAATGAACATTAAATGATGAAATACTGATTAATAACTAATATGACATTCAGTCAATTGAAACCATTACATTCATTTAAAACTAATGCAACTGAATGTGGGGAATTAGTAATAACACAACATTTGAAGATGTGTAAAATGATTACAAATATAAATTATTTTATTAATGGTTATGAATATATGAAGAAGATAATATATTATATTATTAATTTTTTGATAGGATTTTATATATTATTCAACTAAAAGTGAATAATTATAATGGCATATATGGGTAAAATTTTATTTTTTGAGTCATATTTCTTCTTTTGTACCATGATAAATTTAATATTCTGTTAGAAATACCTGGTCAAATAATTTTCCAATATTTAAGGGTATTAAGAGCTATATTATGTTTATTATTTAAATTTCTCATGATTATAATTATTACCAAATTGAGTGTCATTTTTTTCAAAATGTTTTCAATATCATAATGCTTTTTTTTACAAAATTTAGTTCCAAATCAATTTTTATAGATAATAAAAATATAGAATTACAAATATTTACTTAACCAATCATCATTTTCTTTTATATTAATTTTTTAATATTCTCCCATTTTATTTCATTTACCATTAAATGAAATTATACATGAGGATTTTCCAACATGTTAAAAGGACCCCAACACTTCTTATCGACTATAAACCTTCTTTTTTCTAAATAAATTTTACATTAATTCTATTATTAATCCCCATATCTATAAATAAATTGTAAATTATCATCATTTTATACTAAATGAAATTAATTTTAAAAAAATTAACTAATAATTATTCATTTTCCATGATTTTTTCACTAAAATGTGATAATATTCAATTTTTATTCTTTATATGTGAACATGTAATTTCACTACCAATTTGATTTGATATTGTTCAATATCTATATGTTTTAATGGGTGAATATATTATTTTTTACCTATATATATGAAATACATATCTTCAATTGATTTAAAATGATAGGTCATATTTGATTTTTACTTTGTGATTTTCTATAATTTCTTAAAAAATAATTATCATATAAATCATATTATTTTACTTATTTTATTCCATATCAATGAAATTTTTCTAATGTAACATTTCATATTCGTCATATTTATATATTATATAATTAAGATTTATTTTTATGAATTTATCATTCAATGAAATTATCATTCGTAATCATTTTTTAGAACATTAATTTATCTTCCACTATATTCATTTGTGAATTCCATATTTTATATTTTTTTATTTAATGATGATTTAAATAAATTCTATGAATTGATTGATTGGGTTATTAATTATACTAATATTATCTACTATATCGATATGGTGTAACTTACATTTTATTTATTATCTTAATAGAATTTTATTTACAATGAATTCTACTCGATCTCATTGAATACTAGTTAAATTTCCATAGGATTATAATTTATTTATTATTAATGTAATTATGAATGAATTAATTATGAGTTTCCATTTTAAGCATATATGTCCCATTTTCTATCCATTAGTTACTTATTATGTGTTGAATTAAACTGATTTAATTTATATGACTTTATTATGATGTGATAATATATTAATTTTAGGTTGCAATCTTAAGTATGTATACTAATGGGAGTGGTTGTATATCTCTATAAATTTCACATGATTAATTTCTATTTCTCTTGAGATAAGTATTCACATGTACATTTTTGTATATGTTATATTTTTGAATGTCATTTTTGGTGATAAAATTAATGTTCCCTTAACCAATCTATATTCCATTAATAAATGATTTTTCATAGTTTTATTATTATTCTAAGGACTTTTTATTCACTCTTGGATCTTGATTATTGAATGATGATTCCAAATATATTTTATTCACATCTTATATTATTCGATATAATTAGAATTTCTGATGATATTTGATTTATTATATATTAATTTTCATATGAATCATTATTATACACATTTTCTCATCATGTATTCACTTAGTATATAAGATTTTCATTTATTATGTTTAACATTATTGAGAATGATATGTAGATATTTTCAAATTTTAAAATTTCCCCTTGTTATGCAGATAATTATAACATATATAATGTATTGGAGGTGGTATACTGTGTCTTATTTATAATAAATTATTCACAATTGTTATTATATATGTATTATATTTCCTATTACTGTATGTCACAAAACATTAATTTTTGAAATTTCGTGACTATTTATGATATTTAATAACTACCTTATTTAAATGTAATAAAAATTAATTTATATCTATCCTCTGTAGATATAAATTTTATATGATAATTTTTTTATTTGTTAGAAATAATTTTAGTTTGTGTTATATTTTTATGTGATATAATATTTAAAAACCCACTAGATAATTCAATGTGATGTGTCATAACATATGAAAGCATCCGAAATTTTTTTTATCGTTGAAATTTTATTATATTCATAGAAATTATATCCTTGTTTGGATTACATTTGTTGATGGAGGCTCAATATATATGTAACTTTGGGTAAGGACCCTAAAAGGGGATGATTAATATTATTTCAATCATCACCTAGTGAAAGATAAGGGGGCCTAAATACTTGTTGGGTTTGAAATCAAATGTGGATATTAATTTGGAAATAAAATTATAATTATAAGTTATTTGGATATATTTATTTTGTTATATAATTATTTTAGTATGTATGAGGATAAAATATTCATGGAAACCTGAATAAAATTATTTTAAGTTATGAAGATATTATAGAAAGTGTATTAGTAGAACTTTTGGCTGTCGAACTTTTCATATAATCACCCAATAATAATTCTGTTATGTTTCAAGTCAATATTTTAAAGTACTTGTATTTTTACTAATTGATGAATCTAAAAGGAAGGAAGTTAAATATGTGTGTGGTATAAATTGAAAACAACCCCCATGATTAATTGTATAAGATAATATATAGAGTTAGAAGGTTTTTTATAATTTTAAACTAGAATTAATTATTTATAACTATGAATTTTATCACAGAAGGTCTCTTAAATACAGTAATGAAGATAGGGATGGAGTGTTAAGAAAATTCATATAATAGATATTATGACAGTAAAAATAATAATATTATTAAAAATAAAATATCTTATAATTTAAATAAAATATAAAATAACATTTTAATATTCTCGAAGTTGTAAAAATAAAAATTAAAAAATAATGGTAATGGTATTTTATTAAGCATATATAATATTAAGGTATTAATTTTTGAAGAAATATTAATTATGTAAATTTTAATATTGTCCTAATAAATAAAATTTATCAATTTTAAACTAATTTTATATATTAACTAATATTTCAATAACTATTAAATTGAAAATTGATTTCAAATAATATTAACGACACGTAACATTTTAAAGCATCATTTTTAATACATACATTTTTTTATTATATGTAATATTATCTTTTAAAAACTATATTTATAATGATTATATAAATAATAAAATGAATATTATTTTATTCATTATTATCAAATTTAAATATTTACTTTTCATGATAATATTATAATTTTCCAAAAATATTGATTTAAATGTCAATAATAAATAATCTTCTTAATAATCAATAAGAATATGTTGACATTATTAGTATATTTTTTTTTCTAGAAATACATTGAAAATTTTATAAATATTAATAATTATTTTAATCATGGATTAATTTTTACTTTTATATTAATATATAATCTCAAATTTCTAATTTTATACAATAATATATATTCTCTCAAAAATATCTCAAATACGATATACATATAATATAGAAAAAAATATTAAACACTTTTAATTAATGAGAAAATAAAAATGGAATTCATGATAGAATATTTATGTAAAAAATATATTATATAGGGAATTTTATTTTTTTTAATAAAGGATATATTTAATAGGTTTAAATTAGTATGCATAGTGAAAAATGAAATGGAAAAAAATGATTCACTGAAGAGCATGTGGGAAAAATATGTTAAAATAATAATTTTTTGGTTATTAGACATTTATAAAGACCATATATATGTTAATATATATTATTTTTCAATTTATTTTTAATTATCATCATGGTTGACATTCCATTGCTATATTTTTCTGTATTATATACAAAATTTTATATCAATTCTATTAAAATGTGGATATCCTCAATTTATATCCCCTAAAAACCATATAGTTTCTATAAAAATTCTTTTCAAAACCCCACCTCATAACAACTTCACATCATCATGATGTTTTTTTCTTTTAAAATAACATCCATAAGAGGACTAACACACATCAGGAAATAGAAAAATCCTATAACGGATGTATATGTTTATAACTATTAAATTTTTCTCTTACCATATGTGCATTTATTATATAAAAAAATATTAATCACAATTAAAATACAGTAAAATTTTAATCCCCATTATATTGATATGTTATTAAATTTATCATTAATGATTCAATAATCCATAATCTTTTCATAAAAAATGAAAATTATATTTCTGTTTGGGGAGATTACCATTTCCATAGCACATGATGTTTAATTCTCCATAACCACTATAATCCTCTGGTCCCTATGTAAAATTTACTAAATATATATTATATATATATAATATTTAATATTTTTAAAAGATAGAAAACTATTCATTCATTATGTTCATTGGGGAATTAAATAATTAAAAATGTGAATATGTGGACTACTGCCTCCGTATGATGATTTATTAATGATATGATTTTCATAACTACAATACGTAGATTGTCATGAGTATGAGATTATTAAATGAAAATTAATATAATTATTTCATGATGTTATCTGACAAATAAATTGTGGGAATTAATAAATATATAATGAAAAAATTAGTATTATTAAAAAAATTATTAAAAACAAGCATACGAAGAAAAAAACCATTACATAATGTTGTATAATAAATTTATTTAAATAATTTCTTTTACATATAATTATTATATATCCATTTAATTAATACACCATGGCATCATTATGTTACTATAATCAATATATTTCTTGTAAAACATGTCATAATTATCTATTAGTTATGTTATATTCTTGTTTTTGGTACGCTTGACAACGTAATTGAATAATAAGTATAAATTATATCATAGATTGTTATGAAATATATAATTAATGATCTAATAATTTATATAATAATTTTATTGGTTTTATAAATAGTTGAAATATTTAATTTATTAATTAATAAAACTACCTTACTTGTATAAAAACCATTAAAAAATATTTGTTATCCACTTTATCAGCTTGGATAAAGACTAATGAAATAATTACAAGAAATATAAACATCTTATATCATTATAATTAATATATTGTAGTAATATTATTAAATAAGAAATGATGGACTTTAAAAGAATAATTAATAGGGAAAAATTTGTATATAAACCAATACAAACTTTCCAAACTAAAGACAGACGATGATATAAATTAGTGTAAAACCGAATTATATACATGGAAAAAA
This sequence comes from Viscum album, assembly GCA_963277665.1. Lineage (NCBI taxonomy): Eukaryota > Viridiplantae > Streptophyta > Magnoliopsida > Santalales > Viscaceae > Viscum > Viscum album. Next base: position 1,130,142,517 of record OY728131.1, read on the forward strand.
ATGATTAAAAATAAAAATAAAAAATATTAATGTATATAAATATAGTTATGAGATAATTTATTATTATATTTATGTTTGTGATAAATTAATTTATAGAATAGTCAACTAAAACAGAATAATAATAATGTAAAATGTGTATGAAATTTAATTTGAACATAAATATTACTCAACGATAATTTTGTTAAATTTTATATATTATTAGTAAAACCTAGTTAAAAATTTCATATGTTTTTTAGTTTTTTAAATATATATCATGTTCTTTTTTAATCTACAATAATTTTAAATATACCAAACATGAATGTTGTTGGGATGAAAATAACTCGCAAAAAATAGCATTATTGTTATAAATTTTATTTTCACAGCATGATTTTTTTGAAAGATAATACAAATTTTGAAATTTTTTTATTAATCCTATAATTTGTTCCTTTTAAAATATATTTATTTTTATACGTTCCCTCATTGTTTTATTTAACATTGAATTATACTTTGTGTCATGTTTTCTCACACATTATATTGAGCCCAACATCTATTATTAGATTGAATCTTTAATTTTCCTTATATGTTTTTTTAAGTGTCCGTGTAAATTAATAAATAATTTTTATGGTGTTTTTATAAAACGTGAAATTGTTAAAAAAAATATGAAATCAATAATAATTTTTATATGATTCAATTTTTTCAAACTGTGATAATATTATATTAATAATTTTTATATGTGAACATATCATTCCACATAATTTGTCAGTTTAGTATGTATATTATCACTATTTTTGAAATATATAAAAAGAAATTAATTTTCTATTATATATATGAAATATATGACATTAAATTATTTGAAATGATAATGTATGTTTCTTTTTTATGTATTGGTTTTCCTAAAACTCCTAAAAATTATAATTTTTATTATTCATTTTCCTTTTTGAGGTATTATTATTATTTTCATATTATTATTCAATTGAAACTTTTTTATTCATTCACATTATGTCTTATTTAATAACCTTATATTTCAACGAAATAAATAATCGATTGAATTATATTTCCTCATAATTTTGGATATATATGCACAATTTTTCTTCTACTTTATTTTTTTTAATTACCTCTAATCAATTCCTATAATCTAATGGTTATTTTCTGAGATTATATTTGTTGATCGATTGTGGTCATTACTCTATTAACTATATAAATAATATCTATATACTGTAAATTACATATGATTTATTATATTGATTGAATAATTTTTAAGAAGAATACTACATGATGACATTAAATGCGAATTTATTTTTCATAGATTTATCATTTATTGCTTATAAATGTATTTACGAAAGGAATACTACTCTGAATCCATTTATCACTTATAAGATACCATATTAATTTCCAAGATACCTTCATGATGTAGTGAATTAATAACATTTTATTTCAATTCTTTAAGATTTGATAATTTAATAATTATTGGTCGCACTCATTAGTATGGATAATGATTTGTGGGGTCATATAAATCCTTAAAATGATTTGGTATAATGTTTATTTCTCATGTGATATTTATACATAAGTTTATTATTGTTTCTCATGTGTGTGGGAACTCAATTACTGTCACTTAAATAAATGTTCACTATCCTAATGTGTACAATATTATTTAATGATATTTATGGTTTTATTTTAATTCTCATGATGTTGTTATTCTATCATGAATCATGTTTATTGAATAATGACTCTAAATTCTTTTATTATATTATTCCATGTCACATACTGTAATAGATGAGCTATGATATATTGGATATAAATTTTTAGAAGTATTTTGTTTGTAAACCTATGGTCATCATATGTTCACTTAGGAGGATTGGTTTTAATTTATTATATTTACCTTATTAACAATATAATCACTCTTATTTCATATTTTTACATTTCCCATGGTAATGCAAAAGCATTTATCTTATTGTAAATAAATGATTGAGTCTAGTGTGGATGAATTATAGAGAATCATTCACAATTTGTTTTGAATAATATTTCATATTTTATAACCCTTAAAGCCCCTGAAATAGTCATTCATGTGATTGTGTGATTATTTTGGATATGTAATACATATATTTTAAAATTTTATTCAAAAAAATTAATTTCGATCTTGTGTAGTTATTTATTTTATACTATAATTCCATGTAATATTTCTTGGTATATGAAAACATCCTTAAATATCTGAAATGTTGTGGTTATGTAATTTATATAGATTTAATATCAATGTATAGATAAAGTATGTGGATGCATGATATGTAGAGATGTTCACAGGGGTAGTAAAATTAGAAACAAATAGATATTAAATAAATAATCACTTATCGAAATAAAATAACCCTTACTAAAAATGATTTTGACACTCTTATGGGTTATAAATGGGTTAATAAAAATAAATTTATTAGACATTATGATATATTTCTTATTTTTTAGATTTATTTTATTAATTATAACAGAATTTTTTTAAGAAGCTATATTAATACGATATTGATTTAGGATGAAATTATATATAATTTAATATGAGAACATTATAATGTAGTATTTTTCATGAAGTTGTCTTTAAATAATTATCTATTTGTTCTAATAAATAAAGGTATATACTTTTGGTTTTTGTAATGGTTGAATCCAAAATAAACCGACATAATAATAGATGTGGGGCTTGATGAAAGGAATATACCCACGAGTAATCTTATATGATAAGCTATAAAGTGTGGTGAGTTTTGAATATTATAAAGAATATATAATTATAACTAATAATAAATTTGAAAACAAATTATTTAATTTATACACTATATAAGATAAAGATGATGTATTTTTAAAATTCATAAAATGTAGATAATAAATGTTTAATATTCAATAATATAAATATTAAATATGTGAAAATAAAGGAAGAAAGTTTCCTCAATCGAGGAATGAATATTTTTTTCTAATGTTAAAGGATGGAATCTAAAATAAAACTACCACTGGGTGTTAAATATTTTATTTCACACATATTAAATAAATTGAAACATCGATAAACTAAAAATAAAAAATCAATTTATTAAGTGTGGGGAAGTCTAACATCAAATTTTTAGAAAATATTTATCAAAATATAATATTTAGCACCTACACACTCTTTTAGACTTTATGAATAGTAATAATTAAATTATGTATAATTAATTATTGAAACATTTATAAAACGAATTCAATGGTTACAAATTTAATTTAAATAAAATAAAATCATCTTACAGTAAAAGTGATATTATTATGGAATTTTTTTATGTCACAAACACATTTCATGATAGGAAATTAAAAAAATCATATTTAAATAATTATTGTAATTATATTTAAATATTATTAATTTTGTATTTTTTTTAACTTTAATGAATTACATCTTCAACCCAATGAATTAGAATAAAATATGGTTTAATAAATGAAATGTAATTTTTAGAGATGATGTACATCTCATGAAGAAAAGTTATTTTAAAATTTAATTTGATGCACATATAGGTATTTAAGATCAGAAAATCGATTTTATATTTATAATGAAGAGGCCTTGATTTTTTTAAAAGTCCCATTTTATGGTTGGTCAATACGAATTGAAACCTTGTTAAAATTTATCACCACAATAAAGGGGAAATCATGTGAACCATGGATAAAATAAAGTGATATGGCCTAGATATTCTATCCTAATACCTAATTGATTAAATTATTTCACAAAATCTCATCATATTGTAGAAATTTAAGTATATAAGGAAAAATATTCTATTAAAATGATATATATGACATTTAAATCATAAAAATGTTACAAAATGTCACTATCTTCATTTTAAATATATATTTTTTTCACAACATATGGAAAAAATATTTTGATTCAATATAGGTGTACATTTTTAAAATAATTATTTCTTTCATAATATAATTCTTTATAATTTTTATTAATTATAGAAGGAAATTAAATAATTATAAAATTTGAAATCATTATTTCTCCAATTAATTATAATTTTTAACAAAAGATTTACAATGTAATAAATGTATAATAGTTTTGGTGAGTTAATTTGTACCAAAAAACTATTATATTACTACATAATATTTTTTTATGTTAATGATATAAATTAGAATGATAATATTTTTTTTAAAATTCAATTATTTCAAATTATGTGAATATTGTAAAAATAGAAATTTATGATATTTTATTAAAATAATATTCTTTCAAAATAATAATTTTTTAAAAAATATTATAATAGAGTAAAAAGATTACATAAGATATAAAAAATCTTCCCATTTTAATTTATAGTCTCACATCCCACGATTTTAAATGGAGTTACAAATTTCAATATCATTCAGGATACGAAACTCAAATATTATATTATAAATTAAATATTTTTACCGTTATATAATAGAAATTAATTTTTTGTATAGGAATATAAATAATTTATTAAAAAGATAAATATATAGCCCCCACAAAATTAAAATATTTTAAAATTGTTACGAAATATTTATATAATTTTTATTAATGTCATTTTATTCTTGAAATAAAATTTATTGAGGAATTATTTTTATTAATTTGTTGAGAGAAAAATATAATTAATTTATGGAACTCATTGAATTTTTATATAATGAAATACCGATTTTGATTGAGATGTTTTTTGAAGTGTTTTAATATTAAAAGATTATTTTGGCTTACTTTTAATATTTTATCATTTTCTCTTGATTTATAATAATAAAATCATTTTTTTAAATGTTGTATTTATATTTTTTTAATATATTATAAACTATTATGTTTAAAACGGAAAATATTTCTCAAAATACTATTTTTTTGTATTATTTTATTAGTTTAATATAAAATTAAATGCATAAAATTGTATATTTTGAATTTTGACAAATGGAATCCATATTTTCATGTAGTATTTCCAAATTTGGTAAAAATGTCAATTTAATTTTTCAAAAATGGAATATTAAGCTTAGTTATTTTCTTCAAACAACAAAAGGTAACTCAGGTAATTAAGGATAAGAATAAAATCATATGGACTAAAAAATGATCCTAAACCTTTGTGATATTTAATATTAATGAGTAAGAATCATTCCTTACCATTATATGTTTGCCTATATATCCATTTATGTAAACAATGGATTAGATTTCAAACTAATTAATATTTTATTTAATGAAACGTAAAATATGTCACAATTATATTTTTAATAATTATAAAAAATTTATGTTGGGATTTTTGAGAAGATATATTAGTTTATTAAAATATTTTTTGAAATATATAATATTTACCTTCACAATTGTTATTTTTTATTAATTTTTAGTGAATAAATAATTATCTTAAATACATGAACAATCCTTATGCATTAAATAATTAATTAATCAATAATTAATATAAATGATATTGAAAATTCTATAATAAGTATAATACGAGATAATCGATATCATTACCAAAATTTCAGGTCATCATTAAAATTTTTGGGATGCAACAAAATATTTGGTTATGATTATAATTGTTTTCTTGATGTTATTAAACTCAATGAGATGAATTTTTCTATAATTTTATATTATGAATATTTTAAAGTAAATAATATTTTAATAAATTATATAAAATTCCAAAATATCGAAATTTCATAAATATAATTAAGGTATTGTTTAACATTACATTATAGATCCTTTTATTAGAAACTGTAATTTTATATTTAATATATGAACGCTCCATTATTAATAATTAATGATGTCAGGTTAAGAATTATACGAGATAAATACGGGTTAAAATGTAATTTAAGGGTGTATAAATGAGATACTAAATTACATAAAACTTATGGGATAAGTAGGATTGTAAAATTATAACCTAATCTTCGAATTCATTTTTATATGAAAAATTGTCCTTAAAAAAATTCTTATATATTATTTAAATCAATGATACTTTCAAATTGTCACAAACTTTTTATTTAATATCTCTTTTGATTCTACATAGGGAAAAAATTATATCAATGAACAAAAATTTAAATTATGAAATTAATGAATTTTTTTCATAATAGAAAATTATATTTATTTTTTAGTATTTTTCAATTACCTTATATGAGAGTGAGATCCTAATACATAATGAATCTTATTTACAATAAAATAAAATATATGATTTTAAGAATATTAAATTAGATACCATTTGAAAGGGTTAATTTTTGAATAAAATTTTCAATAACAAAGATAAACATTAATGAATTTTTCAAATAAAATATTTTAGTTACATGATTATATTTAGTTATATTATTTAAAATTAATGGAATTGGGTAATAAATTTACATTAATAATATTTTAAAAAAAAAGTTAATATTTTTAAAATTTCATAAAAATTTTTATTTTACATAAATAATTCAATATAATGTAACATATAATTATTTTACCATTTAATAGTCATTTCTTCATTCATAGTTAAAATATTACTTTTTATAGATTAATAAAATTGTTTACAATTGTTATGGTGAAAAAAACGAAGGGTTTATTATAAAGGATAAGGTTTTAAATGATTTTAAAATATTCTAAATTGATTTGGTTAATGGGATTATACCTTTAAAATATCTGATATTTTCATCAATTAAAATTTGGGGTAATTTTTTTGAAAAATTAATATATTATATCGTACTCTTTTGAGAAATTCAAATTGTACCCCTAACCAAAATTATAAAAGGTTTTCTCTTATATCAATACATTATTGAAAATTCATCCCTCAAGATTCAATAATATCTGAAAATTTATATTCTAAAAATAAATATTCATGTTATAGAGGTTTTTCTACATCTTGAAATCTATTAATGTGTCCCTTAGAAGATACATAAGTGATGTTTTCTAATGAAGAATTTACAACCTTTTCCAACTCTTTATGTTTTAATTTTTCTTTAACACCCACTACATATATTGTTTATATCCTAAAATTATTAATCTAGTATCATATACAAACTAAGATTTTAACATGATTATAAAATAATTATATTGTACCTTTTTTTCATATGAAAAACAAAAGCATCGTGCATGCATACATATGGTATATCATCTCAATAAAATAGTGTAATTCAATTCTCACAACCACATTACATGTATGGTTATAATGATAGAAATTGTGGTTATTTTTTAATAATTCCTTAAAAAAATGGTAAATTAATATATACACCACATCGTTACCATTTAAAAATTAATTGAATGATATTTTCACTCCTGTATATGTAAGACATACAATATTCGTCTCATGATGTGATTCATTTACAATGTTCACCATTCAGGATTGACTATAAAAATATATATAAGGAATTAATATGATATCTATTACTGCGATATAATTCGTTAAAAGATTTTAATATATCACACTGTAAAATAACATTGTCATATATAATAAAACATTCTTAAAAAATGAAGCTACTAAAAGCCAAAATAATTATAATAATGAATTATTATTAAGTACAAGGAAAATATATAACATAAAATTTTCATATATGGTATAAGTAATTAGAATATGGTTATTAAATAATATAATAACATTATTTAAATCATTATATTAGGCGTTAAATAATTTTCAACCAAAGTAATGTGCAGAAAAATGGTCTTTTTCCAAATCAATTTACACTCATTGATTACTAAATCCCATGAAGGGTTTTATCAAGCTATGATTTTGTTTGTGATAATTTTTCTTATATTTATTTGTTTCTCATATATTTTTTGGTTTATTTATATGATAATCATAATATATTCTCTTAATTAATTCTCACTTCAATGTTATTACATTTGTAATATAATTTAATTAGAAAATATTTAAGTCCCTCTTTAATTTTCTTATAATAATATAAAGGTAATCTTTCTAACATATATAAAATGACTATATTTTCCAACATATATGATTCTATAATTATTGGATGGTTCATTTTATATATTACATAGTTATCTTCAAATAATTTTTTTCCGTTTTATATGATAATCATTTCTAATAAATATGTGATCTAAAATCAAAAATGTTATTTTCCTTAAAAAAATTATGATGGAGGAATCCATGATATATTATTGGGATATTTTTATCAGGAATTTTTTAATATAATGGGAGGTTTCATAATAATCCTTTGATGGGATGTTCTTTGATAAACCACAGATGGATGGTTATGTTATAACCATCAATGTATTGTGTACTACGGAGTTGATGGGATGCTATATTGGTTACTCCATTTGAATGTGTGATATTCAGAATGATGTCCCATGTTACATAGTTAATTTTATATTCTTGATAATGGGTTTTTATAGAAATATTTAGATATTAAATTAGCAATATAATGATATTTTTTATAATTTGATTACTTTTTCTCATGAAAATGAATATTTTTGTTTCTTTTATGTCTAATTGTGATATTTTGTGATCATCGTATGTATTTTTTTTAATTTTTACATATGTTTTATGGGAATTTAGGGACATGTATGAGTTTTATAAGAAAATTTCAATTATTTACAATATAAATAAATCATTTTTATTAAAGACAATGTTTTATGGAATATTTTGAAATATATTTAAGTTTCAATTAATGTGTTAATGGTTTTCATTGAAATAGCATGCCCAAATTATCAAGTAACATAAATCTAAAAGACCTTTTCGACTATAATTTTCATTATAATTTTCATATAAATATTTTATGATAATTTTTTGTCTAGGAACATACATTTTTTATAAGAGTATGGGTTTTATAGCATTAGAGATTATGATGTTTTTAGGTGAGGTATTATTAATAATTATGTATAGCATCAGGGGTTTAAATTCATAATTTTTATCATATGATGACCTTTTTTGAAATTAAATTTGAATATTTCTATTATGAAAAATGATGATGAGTAATGAAATTTTAGGGGACATTAATTGTTTTTATGTAATTTAATGTTATTATATGCTGGGATACAAATTCAAATGTATGAGATAACCTTTAAAATAAGACATACATATAATGATGAATATATTAAATTTATTCTTATAAATTGCTCATTTTTTTAAAAAATGTAATAATATATATATATATATATATATTGTTTTAGAAATAGATATCCCACATACCATGTGATAACACATCACTTACTATATGGCCATGAGGATTAAAACTATAACTGAAGGGATAAAATGGTTCATCACATACCACTATGATACATGATTTCTCTATTACTATGACTTTTTTATAATTGTTAAATTATTTTAAGGATGGATAATATTTAATTTTTTGTAATTTTGGTTTTATAAAATATAATTCATTTGGATTGGAAAGTGATTTAGTGATTATGTTATTAATTTTATTTTAGAATACCTTCCCAATATTTATAATCCTATAAGATTAATGTTAAATAAAATATTATGGAAAATTTTAAGAATAATGGATTTTTTTTAGTTTTTAGGAAAATATAATTTAATTGTTCCTTGATGTATATTTAGGATATTTATAGAAAGGGATTAAATATTTTGGGGATTATAATACTTTTAAATATACATTTTGGAGTGATACATTAAGTGTTATTTATGTAATTTAATGATAAATAATAAAATTAACATTGAAGAATACATGATCCAAACCTCAAAAAATTTGGGTTCAATTTTAATTTGGGTGTTTTTTTTAATTTTAATGACTACTATTTATCAAATTATATTTTCCAAATTTTGGGAATTACTGTTGACTTATGGAGATTAAATTAGTTTTTCATCATATAATAGATTATTATTATTTGGGTAATTATCTTATCTTATCCTTACCATTTAGGATTCCTTTAATTAATAATTAGAGGAGGATAATAATTTTATCATTTTTGGATTTAATGATATGTAGATTTTAAATATCCAGGAATGAAAAAATCATTATAAATTATAATAGTTTTGAGATAAAGATGAGATTTTACTAAAAGATGATTAATGTGTGAAAATTAAGTTATCAAGTATGTATTTTAGATCTTCTTATTAGACTAGGATGTAATGATATTTCTCAACTCTTAGAAATATATTCTCAAACAAGAATGTTATTAATTTAATTTTATTATAATAGAATCATTGGATATTTAACCCAACTAGATATATAATTTTGTGATATCTAAAATTATCATATTCATAATATCTAAAGTATTATTTCAGTACATGGGATAAATATTTTCACTTCCATTTCTATGTTGTTTACATGGATAAATTATTATGTGTTATTCTAGATGAGTTTGACACTAACCTTACATTCTTCTAATGTGGATGTTTAATTAATGTGTTGTCTGACGTGGGATTCCATCAATTGGTATACTGAAAATTCAAACCACAGTTAATAATACTATATTAATAATTTAGATGATGCAACTTACACCTGGTAGGGAAATATAACATCTTGAGTTTTTAAATGGGATAAATATTCTTTATAGTATACAATATACAATACAACGCGATTAAATGAATAAAAACATATTATTACCCATACAAGATATCCATTAATTTGGAAGGTATGATTAGGAATAAACTATTTAATTAATAAATATTTACATCCTAATCGATATGAATTTTTGGGAAATAATTCTAAAATAATAACATAAATTCCAATAGTGTTATTTTATTCTTATAATATGCTTTCAAAAAGAAATATTTTTATTTATTTTGTGTTTTAAAATATAATAAATTATATTATGTTTATAAATTTTAGTTAAGGAAATTATTATAATTTTTATCTTCATAATATGAAAAATATTTTCTAGAAATTTTTTGATAATTTTTGGACAAGAATAATATTCGATTAATAGTGAAGAGAGATATTTTTAATGAAGAGTGCATTTAATTAGTTTTTTAAAAATTAAAAAATTATTTTTGAATAAATATATAATTTATATTTTTTAATTTTATTTTAATTTCATTCATTTTTTGTTTATTTAAATTATTTTAAATATGAATACAGTATAAAAAATAAAGCTTATTTTTTTTAAATTGTTTTTCATTGTGTTTTAAAAGATTAATTTTTAATGACATGGTAAAATATCTATGTTTTCATTATTAAAAATAGAATACATATATAGAATCATGGAATCCAAATTTATTAAAATTTTCACATTATTATTGAACTAATTTAATAGTAACCATAGTAATTTTTGTTAACATTGTAAAGGGTAAATAATGAAATCAAGGGTAAAAATAAATTGATGATGACTATAAAATTACACAAAAATGTGCCCAATTTTTTTATTTGAGTAATAATTTTCCATAAATAAATTTTTAGTGTTAATTTACCATTTATATCCTCTAAGATTCTTTTATAAATATTATAATATTTTATTTAAGGAAAATTTATATATGTCACAAAGATATTTTTAAAAAATTTATCATTTTATATACAATAATCTAGAAAATAAATTCAACTATAAATATTAAATTTTAATATAAACGGTTTATCGTCATCTATATAAATTATTTTTAATTTTTAGCTAATTAATATTTATAATAAATTCATACACAACCTTGATGCAATAATTATATAATTAATGGTAATATCGTTAAATGAAAAAAAAATTCAAAAATAAAATAATATGAGCTCAAAAATTTGAAAATTGATTTTTCGGTGAAATTGATATTTTTTGGATTTAATAAAATTTTTAAATATAATTATTTGTTTTTTAATTGATTTTATAAACTTCAAGTTAAATAATAGTTCCTAAAATTGTAATTATAAAAATTTTGTAGTAAAAAATGTTTTAGTTAATGATCTTTAAATTCAAAATTACATATATTCTACCATCATATTTTCATAATGATTAAAATGTTAATAATTACCCATTTAATGGTTGTTTGGAAATATATAATAAATATAATAACCCATGAACCATAAAAACAGATGTCATCATGGAAAAAATTAATGTAGTTAAATAAGGGAAAATAGCAAAACAAAAGTGTATAACCATGACCTAAACATGTCCAAAAAACACGGGATAAATTTTATTTTAGCATTATGACCATTTTAGGTAATTGGATTTCTTTAGTTGATTGTTTCCATGGAAATGGATGATATATTAATAAAATAATATATATTCCCAAAATGTCAATTTCGGCGTATTTAATAACATTATGTGTCGAAATATGGAAATAATCATGATATGAATGAAAATAAATATCTATTTTAATCATTATGTAATTATTTTTATTTCAAAATTTATAATTAATTTTTATAATTATAAAATTACAACAATTTATGTTAAAATTCTGGTACATTATTTGTTTAATTAAATAAAAAATAAAATAAATGATTTAAAAAATACAAATTTTAACTAAATTTAAATTATTTGTTTTGTGAAATGAATTTCATAGATTAATATGTAATATTTACGTGGTTAGAAATCATTATATGCTAATTTCTAATTTTTTTTGATGTATTTTACGTCAAAATATATGCATAGTTTTCCAAAATTTACATTAATGATAAATTATGCATATTTGATGTTATAAATTTATTTAAAATACATGAAAATATTATATTCATATTTTGGAGGAAAATGTAGTTTAAAACATAATAAATGTTCTATTTATGAGTCTTTTTTCCATTTATAGTAACATTATTTTTCTAATTTGATTAAAAAAACATTTTCCATGGTTAAGGTAAAAAAATAAATAACCAAGGGGTTAATCCAAATGATGATGTTTAAAATGAAATAAATATCTATAATCTTGTGGATGATGGGATTAATACCCTAATATATCCCATAATAAAATACGGTAACTTATGAATGTATTTTTTATGTTAAACAAATATTTTTTATTTTAATAAATTAGAAAAAAAAGTTCCCCTCATTTTAATTATAAAATGGATCATCCTACTCCATTTACATACACAAAATTATGGCATATATATAAAAATATATCAAACAATTACTGTTATTACAACATTTATATATGTTTTATAGGTTTTTTCCATTAAAATATATACCCAAATGTCCCTAATAGTAGATTAGATGGAATTTCTCCGAATAAATGAAATCATACTTTACCGACTCTATAAAACTGGTTTTTTCTTCATCTTCCAATTCATGTGTTTTATATAACCTAAAATAATAAATCCAGTATAATCGATATATTAATATTTTGGTATTATTATGAAACAACCATATTTTACCTTATATCTATCTTATAAAAAATAAAAGCATTACACCTATGTACGTACGGCTTATCGTCTCCATGTAGTAGTGTAATTAGTTTTCCATCACCACATTACAGGGATAGTTATAATGAATTAAATAGTGAAAATATATGGTCCCTTTGACATTATTTTAATTCTTTAAAATTTATATATCACATATTTCTCTACCATTTCACCCATTAATATAATTATATCATTGCCGGAGCATATGTACAACCTACCATCTATACGACACGATGGGATTCATTTTCCATGTTCGACATTATGGAATGATTGTATATATATATATATAATGAATAAATATAATATTTATGATCTCAATGACATTGTAGATATTATTGAACATTATATACTCACATAAACTGAAACATAAATGTAAAAAAAACCTTAGGAAAATGATGTAGGTAAAAACCAAAACAATAGTAATTACAAAATATTAAAAAAACACTGTTGATAAGATGATATAAGATGATCATATATGATATAATAAATATGAATATTAATATGGAATAAGTTAACATAATTATCTAACCAATTATACATGAATTAAAATCGCATATAACTAATGGAAGGCATAATGTAACAAATTTTTTAACTCAGTTTCCACTCAGTGGGATAGAGATTTTTTTGATTAAGTAATTATAAGATTATATGTGTAATAACTTATTCTTATAATAATTTTTATTTACAAATATTTAATTTATATTTGTTGCTAATACTCATTGTATGTTCTTTTATTTATGCTCACACCAATTTAATGATATTTTTAAATGATTTCTGTTCAAAAATCCTATTTTAATGTCATTTTTTGGTTTTTTCATAACAGTCAAAAAATGATATTTTAAACATATAAAAATGAGTAGATTTTCAATATTTCATGGAAGCGTAATTTTTTAGGATTCCATTAAATGTTTACATAGTTACATTTAATTATTTGGTTTCTTTTTTGTCTATGGGTTTTACAAAAAATATGTGATTTAAAAATGAAAATGTTTTTATCCACAAAAATATTATTAATATAGAAGAAATTATATTTAATGATTGTGATATAGTTATTTTCAATTATTTATTATGATTGTTGGTACTTTTATAACCCAATAATGGGTTGATCGTTGATACACTAAGGATGCGTTTTTATGTTATAACCATAATAGAATTGGGTACTCTTGAGTTGTAGGTTGACCATATAGGCTATTTCCTTTGAAAGAGTGATATGGAAAATGATATCCTAATATAAGTATTTCATATTTTGTTTTTTATAATCAGGTTTCATGGAAATAATTTTATTTTCAAAAGATAAGAAAATTGACTTTTTGAAACTGAAATTCTTTTTCTATGTTTAACAATATATCTTTTAGGGAAATGTGTTTCTAGGGATTCTCAGAATTCATTGTTTAATTATTTTATGTCTCGTAATGAGATTATTGTTTTCATCCATGGTTTTTTTTTTGAAATTATTTGTATAAGTTGTAATGGAATGTAACTATTAGGATGTGTTCAATATGTAAAATTTTAATACTTGTGATAAAAATAAATCTTATTTTCTTTCAGGAATATGTGTTTTTTTAAAGTATATTGTGTATAAACTCCATCTTTTATTTTATGGATTTTTTTATATGGTGTTTTTTAATTCTCTAAAACACTAAAACATAATGATCATTGGGAAGTAAAATTTGTTTCTAGTAATAAAATAACTAAAATATGATAATTTTAAATAAATGTTATTACATAGAGGGAATTTATAACAATTTTAATTGGGAATTATTTTATTTTTCTTATTCTATTTATTAAATTGAAAATTTTCACCTACCATATATTATAAATTAGAACCCATAATTTCTTATATTTGTAACACATTTAGCCTTTTATCTTTACAAAACAATACTATTCTATCTTATCCAATAAATTATCAATAGGTTTTTGTATTTTTGGATGGACTACTATTGATCCCTTAATATGATATCTGGTGTTTTTATTTCAAAGAATAGGTAATTACCATATCTTGTCACAATATCTTATATTCATCTTTTAACTACATGTAACATATTTTCAATTTCATGAAATATTAAAATCTATATAATTAATATAATTAAATTTTATTATAATTAAGCATTAAAACATATTTAACCTCATTGCATCAAATTGTATATCAATTAAAAGCTCGTAAATATGTTCGACATACCACCTCCATGTAGTAATATAGTTAATTTTCCATCACCATAATTAACGGGATATTATTATTTTTATTTCATGTATATATATTTTTTAGGACAAAATTATTATTTAATAATGATAATATCTTATATAAATTCTTACCTTACAAAACGTATGAAAATGATAATATTGTTTCAACATATGTGTAGACTACCACCAACACATTGCGATGTGACTTATTATTCAATTCCATATAACATGTATGGTAATTTATATTTATGTAATGAATATAAATTATATATATGATATAATAATGAATATTTAATGTTAATTTATTATTTATCTTCCATATGTACAATTTGTTGAAAAATTAAACCAATATTCATGTATGTGTATGACCTACTGTCCCCATGAACAGTGAAAGAGAATTTCTAATATCTATTTTTAGGATTGAATATAATATTTACACAATTAATATGTGAGATATTTATATCATTATTCAAATTATAATGTTTACTAAACTGTGATCAATATACAAGGAACAAATTTAAATAACCCAATCATCCTTGAAAAACGAAGCTGATATCTATAATAATATTAATTTTAAAAAATAATTGTTACAATACAGGTGATAAAATGATATAATTAAATCATGTATTCTATGAAATATAGGAATTTTTTATTTAATATATTTAATATAAGACTATATTTATTATATAGGTGGTATAAATGTGTGTGAAAGATAACTATTCTGGGGTAGGGGATTGATGTTTCAATCTATGTTTATTCTTAATTATTTAAAGATTAAATTTTGTCTGTAGAATTATATGATCCATATAAGATAAATAAATTTTTTTCTAATCCTTTGGTTAGAAAAAATGAATTAAATTTTACATTCTATTTTAACACTTTATTTACTCAATAGGCCTACAATAGAAAAATTTGGGTAACATACTACATTATTCTATTAGGTAAAAAATACATTTTCCTCTATTTTCTTATTATTATAAATGAATAAAATAATTATACTAATTTTAAAATATTATATTATAATGGAATTTATACCAATGATTTTAATTTTTTAATAATGATATATAAGGAATATACTTTTTAATCTATAATAAAGTTACATTATTAGTTTTTAATAAAAATGTGAATGGAATGTTTTATTTTAACATATGAAACAGAAAATAATTTTCTAACCATCATGACAAAAAAACATAACGCTTTCAATAAAATTCAACAATATTAATTTCAATGAAATTATTTTCCATAATATTTATGAAATATATTTTTTATATGTTATTTATAAATTTAATGGATAGTTTCTCCATGATGTATTTCAGTGATATTTTATAAAAATTTCTATATAATATGAATTTTTCTGATGTTATGTATACATTAATGGTGGTATTCTCCAATTCTAGAATTCTAAAAAACTATTTATATGGTTAATTTTTATGTTAATTATACATTTATGAAACTTATTTATGATATATCAGTTATGATATGAGGAATTGATGAAATATTAATGAAAACACCATTATTTGAACAAGTTATGTTGTGATGAAATGAAGAATGACTCATAATATTATGGTTAACATATATTGGGTTCTCATTTTGTAAAATTGTTAACATTATTACCAAGGATGATGGTTATGTTATAAGAAAAATATGGTGGTTAAGTTATTAACCCAACAAAATGGTTAATTTATAACAAATGACCATATATATGTTGTAATCTTGTCAAGGATGGCATTGAATTACTTATCTATCCAATTCATTGAGTTGTTTTTTATTCTCAATTAGGTAAACATTACTATAATGTGAAGTGAAGGAAGATTAGTTACATAATCTATCCACTACAATAATTTTTGGAGTGAACCCTAAATACTATGATTGTTGGGGGTGTAAACCCAATCCACTATGGAAATGATTTCATAAGAATATTTTTCTAAAAAATTCCATGTCCACCCCCAACAATATGTTTTCATTGATCATGAACATATGATCCTTTATGATTTATTTATTTTAAAATACCAATCATTATTCCATGATCCATGGTTTTTATATCTGATATATAATGTATGATTAACAAATTTTTTTTCTCATATTGTGTTTATTTTATAATTATTACCTCCCTATTTTACCCTATTAGATCATCTAACCACACTATTTAATTTTTATCTTTTTCTAAGGTTATAATGAATTTTTTGAAGACTTATCTATCTATGAAGGGTCTTAGATATGATGAACCTAAGGGCATACTATTACTAAATAAACATGTATTTGTTCATGTTTCCAAATATGTATAAATATATTATTTTGATGAGGATCATTATTATATGTAACGGATATATATCTAAAAATATGTCATATAAATATATTAAAATTATGGGTCACTACAGTTAATATCTGATAATGGATTATTTTACAATTAGAATCATGGATGTGAAAAAATTAGTTTTTATACTAGTGATATGTTTATGAATAGAAAACATATATTATTTTTTAATGATAAGGTTTGACTTATTATAACCAAAGGATCTATATATTTAAAAGTTGGGTTTTAGTTTTAGAGTCCATATATTTTTTTCATGAATATGTGATTTAAACTAATATTTTGTTATTAATAATATATTTTTTCATTTTAGTCGACGTAAGAGAATTGAAAAAAAATATTGTTTATACTAAATGCGATAGAAAATTGAAGAAATTCACTCCAGATGAATCAATTGTTATGTGAGATGAAATGATAAATCCATTTTTAGGAACCAAAATTTTTTTAGCTAAAGAATCATTTTAATATACCATATAAAAATGGAAGGAAGATATATCAATTGAGTCCATCATGTAGTAAAATCCACCACTATTTAGTGGTTCTAGCAATCAAATTCTTTTTCATCTGTGGATCTATAATAATGAAATGTTTTTTTTCTAATTTATGGTTTTCAAAATTTTAAAATGATGATTTTATCATCATCTATTTAAAAATTTGAATCTTATTAATGGTGAATAATTATTACGAATATGATTTATAAGGGAGAATTTATATTCATGTAATTATATTACATTAAAATAACATTTTCTAATATACATTCCGTGAAATCTATATACAAGGATGGAGAGAAGATATAATGATCTCATGTAGAGGGATAATGAATCAATTTTTACCTATGAAGATAACCTTAAAAGATATTCAAGTTATTCATTTGTTCTAACCATCTTCTTAAAAAAAGACATTGATTGATTCTATTGTGGATTAAAAACCACTCTACAAAAATCATTATTTATAATTTATATTATTATCTATTATGAAACCATTCTATGTACAATGGAAGTATAGATGATAATGGAATATACCAATTATTCCAGCTATTTTGATATGGAAAATAATTATTGAGTCTTATGAAAACACAAATAAATCACATATTATAATGAAATTACACAACCAATAGGAAAGAAATTTTGGATAAAATAATATTGGGGTTTTTTTGAGTGGAATAGGGAAGTGTTACAAATTTATGAAATATAGTCATATTTTAGAAAATATAAAACACTAAGAAAAATTTGATTTTATACAACTGAGGAAATGATTGATTCTCCTAAATATAGACTCATTATCTAGAGATTAAAATGCAATTAGTATGTGAATTTTTTCAACTTGTTCTTGATTTCAAAACTTTTTTGTAATAGTGTAAATATATTTCTAATACTAAATATAATGGGAAATTTAATGTGATCACATCATTTTAACCAGATAATGAATGATGGGTTATATAAGTTCTTAAACAATATTCCCATTTTATTTTCATTATAATTATTTCCTCTAACATAAGTTTATTTTGAAAATATAAAAATTGATAACATAATTATCCTTATTATAATAGCTAGTTAGTAAAATTATTTTACAATCATTAATTACATTTCACTTTTATCTAAGAAAAGATAAATTGGCATTTTTCTGTTCGTGGACTGCATCCTCTATAGAAAAATATTTTTCATTTTCATTATCTTGAATACTTGGGTGGTTTAATATTGAATTTAAAAAACTACTAGGATATTTATAACATATTTTTTATAATTAAATGATAAATAACATTATACATGTATCATTTTATATGGAAAATGAAATCATTAACTATGAATATATGTGGACCACTTCATTTATGAAACTATTTATTTCTATTTCTATTCTATCAATTCTGTTTAGATTGGGCTGGAAATGTGTATAATGTTTAAATATTAGGATAATTAAATCATTCTATTTGGGTTATAAAAAATAAAATTACCTACTAATCTATTTAATAAAATTTAATTTTAATTGAATAATTTTCACACTAATTTTGAGAGGGAAATAATTAAATTATATTTTTATATCAATTACATGATCTTATACTTCCATCTAAATATGATATATCGATATTAATAACACTATATTATGTTATAATCCTAATATAAAAATGATATTTATATAAAATAATACCATAATGATCCATTAGTTATTGTATATTCATGATTGCAATAGCTTATCCACCTACATTAACAATTATATTATGTTATTTGATGAATTACCTTGTGTAAAACCCATTATCCAATTAGATTCATAGAATTTGATGATGTTTTTGAACATTTGTTTTGTTGTACATGCATGTTAGTCAAGTAGGTAGCATAATGAAATTCCAAATGAGTTGACCCATATAATGACACAACTTGGACATGGGATGAGTTTATAAAGTGTTTTTGGATTTTTCAAGTGATCCTTATGGGTGTTGAACACATTGTTTCATGTTTTAGAAGGATTTTTGTAAAATACACATTTCTATCACATAGTCAGTTATAAAAATTCACTCTCTACCTATGTCAAAAATTATATATTTTTTATAGTTTTAAAAATATGTTTGCAAGGAAATTTGAAACCATGATAGTTGGTTTAGTGAAATTTAAAAATGTCACATAGTAGAAACATGATCTGTTAAACAATGAACCAAAACTATGTGTGGTGGCTAGGTTAAAATTGTGCTCGTTTCACAGCTTTCATATTATTCATAAAATAATCCAATATATAAGATGTTTAAAATTAATATATTTTCCTCACAAATTTATTAATATAAGGACCCCATTTACCTTACTCCCATACATACATGACCTCCAGCACCTACCTCATCATTCTTTATTTCATCAAATTTTATTTTTTGTGTGAGTTTAACACATTTTATAATCATTTTTAGGTATTATTTATCATTATGTGGAATCAATTAATCTTATTCTTCCTCCACCCTAGTTTTTTGAATACTATATATTAATATTTTTTGGGAGATCCAACCAAATAATGGTGATTTTTTTCTCATGTGGATATTTTTTACATTCATCGGGGATCTCGTGAGGTGGACACAATGTTAATTCTCCCATTGTTTCACGGAATGAATGCCACACTATATTTTTTACTAAATTTTATTATGAATTTTTTAGTTTTTGATTCCATGGTATCATTGGTATTGTATTGTCCCTAAATTATGGCTATAGTTTTTTTTGGGTACATTGAAGTGTGGTTGGACATTATTTGATTATGATCAGATGACTTAGTAAGTTGTTCAAAAATATTTTGATGTTTTTTAATTTATTATTTTATAATATTTTTAATAATTAATTAATTATATAACATTGATATTATTTTATAGTTTCTATGTTGTATGAAACATACATTTAATAATGGCATGTTTGGGAGATTTTTGGGAAGGCCATGGAAGAGCTAGAGGTCCTTGTAGATTTTTGGTAATGCTTTGAATGAAGTATTCATTTTTTGAGCTTTACCCATCGTTCTACTAAATAATTGTTATGTTTTTTGGTATTTTGTATAATTTTAAACTGTGTTATGTTTTCTCCCTTAAATATAGAAAATATATATGGCAATTAAATATCTACCTTTGACAATACAAATATCATATCAGATCCTATGTAATATATGAGACTGAAACTATGTTCACACCTTGGTCAATTTTTTTCTTGAAAATGTATGTTTCTTTAAAAGGGTCTCATAAATGGTTCAGTGGATTAACATTTGTCGGCATGGTAGTCATATTTATATATTGTTTGTAAGGATAAAATGTTTAGTTTAATAATAAATTATTTATAATAAATTACCAAGATAAAGTGCATTGTTTTATGTGTTATTTTTTTAAATACCTATGTCGATATTTAAATTTATTTAATTATTAAAATCGTTATATTACCCATTTCTATTCAAGAAGGGTTAGAAACATGGTTTTGATTAGGGGATTTTATATATTCATTTGTTGATATACTAATTAATTTATAGTTTGATTTTTTGTGGACATAAAATGTTGATTTGAAATGAGTGTGTCAATTACCCTTTTGATAAAATTATTTCATAGGGTTTTAAATAAATTTCTCAACGAAAATGAATTATTTAACATTATTTTAGATGTTAATGAGAATTATCAATGTTTTAGGGTGGCATCAAATTTTTTTAATTGATTAAGACATATCCAAAATTTAAAAAATATAGTTTATTATGGTGAATTGATATGTAGAAATTTCATGGTATTTTGATCCATCATTTAGTGTTAAGGACACATTGGATCCTTATTAATTTGGAAAAAGTATCTAAATTTTATTTTTTATTTTAAAAAATTTTTAATGTACATTATCATAATCATTGATCTTTAATTAATTAATGAATACATAGGTTGAAAAAAGGTTCACCCCATAAACATGGTTTATATAGTTAGATATGACACTCCACATATTTGATTCTTAGTGGTGGATATAACACTCCACATATATTTTTACAAATGTATGATATGATACCCCACAACTATTGTTTATAATTCCATACATATTTATCCACATGTATGGTTATAGATATCGGATATGAAACACTACATATATGGTTTCAAATGTTTGAATTGTCAATCCACACAAATGGGTTTGGATGTTGGAAATGAAACTCCTCAAAAGAACTGATTGGATTGGGTATAAAATAGGCAATGTATTAAGGCTTTGAACCAGAATGATTTTGATAGATGGTGTAGGTTCTAGGTATTCAATTTTTATAGCGATGGTATCTAGTGTAATATTCATGTTTTCTTCAGGCAGTATTTTATGTCTCAGACATAGAGCTTTGGATGTTAATGATTTTTTTGTTTAAGGGTCACCTTAAAAAAATTGTGAATATGATAATTATGATTCATTGGGTTTTATTGTATATTTATTAATTTATTGGTTGTATATCCCACTATTTTTTGTATAAAACTTTTTTTCTAAAATATTATTTATTAATAAACCATTTCTAGTGGAATACTGGATTGTATTCCCACATTACTCGAGGATTTATTTCCCATTATTACTTGATCATCATTCAATGTATTATTATAAACATTGGAGTGGGTTTAGTATTGGTTTTATTTTTTCATGATCTATCAGGATAACTGGGATGGAATTTGGGGATGGGATGAATTTCAGCACAGAGTGGTACTGGAGGCATTATAACTGTTTTATTTAAAGTTTTCAATACATATATAACCATTCTATTTGATAGTAAATTTTATATATTAAATGAATTATAAATAAATAATAAATTCCCTGGGATGATTTTTATTGTTTATTTGTATCATCTTATAATTTACATTTAATTTTTGATGTTAAATCATAAATTATTTATTTTCGACACATTTATTTTAATCGTGTTTTTATTATAATCTCATTTTTTCATAATTATTGTTTCACATAGTTAGAGTGGACATTTCATACATAGTACTAACCTGGACCATTTCTAATATTCAGTAGCCTCTTGATTATATATAGTTGATCTTGAGATCATGTGGTGGACCAGATTGGTTACAATTATATAATGAAACATGGTTTGTTACATAGTGGTATCATAGAATTGATTTTTTTATTTAATTATCTATGTTTGAGGTTGGGTTGACTGAAGAGTTAAAAAAGTATTGGATCATATAATGGATACAATTATGCGGATTTTGTAGATATTATTTGGTTATTAATATAAGGTTACTATGGATATGGGATTTTAATTCTTTGTTTTTTTAATCATTGTAGTATATGACACTCATTTAAAGTTGATAACTTGTAGTTACTAATTTATGATTATGATGGATTTCTTAATACTGGATGGTTATGAAGAGGAAAATAATTTTTTTGTCTCTAGGACTATATATTGAAGTTGAGTCGCATAAAAAATTATACAATTTTTCGATTCATAGTACATATAGTCCTGCTAGTATTCATGTTAACTGGATATTGGTGAATAGCTATTTATAGTGGAAAAAAATTCCTATGATGTTTTAATGTATATTTACATGTCATAATTGTTTTAAAAATTCTCTAATATATATAATTAAATAGTAATTATTTAAGGTAATGAGAATCAAAAACGAGATCTTGATGATGGGGATGTTCACAAGGTCCTCACACATAATCAATGAGGTGACTATATTGGATTAATATATCATTATTGCAGAAATTTTTGATAATAATTATATTGTTGTATATATATCAATGTATATTTCCAGGTCTTCTTGGGATTAGACTTATAAATATATTCATAGGGGATGGGTTCCACTTCTTTGGGTGGTTATAATGTCATGTGACATATATCTTATGTGTGCCCCAAAAAAATTTATTATAACTAATGCTTTTGTGTGCGGTTGGAGAAGGTGTATTCCTTATGTTCTTTGATTTGTTTCCATATATGAATAGTCTAATGAATTAGTGGTTTGGCCTTGGGTATTATCATTAACATTTATTGGTTGTTCTATGTGGGATATGATAGTGAAAAATGTTTCCATGAAACCACATTTTGGATTCCAGGTCACATGATTTTTAGGGTTACCCATGTGAGGGGTTATCTATCTTATGAGTACTCATGTTTTGTCATGGACATTTTTATGTAATTATATTTGACTTTGTTGCATAATTATTTCTTCTTAGTATAGGGCTAGTAATGAATAATTCCTTTTTTATAAGTATAAATTTTTTGATAGTTCATCATCAATGGTTTTGGGATCTACATGTGAAGGACTATACATTTCTATATACTAGAAAATATGAATATATAATTTGGTTGTTTCTAGTTGTTATAATATAGATCATGGAAAAAAATATTTATAGATGGTGTTCTGTTTTTTGAACAATTTTTTCATTATATTGTGACCAACCAAGTGAGGTAAATCATGTTTCATTGAGGACGAGATAATGTGTGAAAGCTATGGATAATAGAGAAATAAAAATGGGGTTTGTCATGTGGCATGAAAAGACTATTAGATTCTTTGATATTATAATAACATGAAGTGAAAATTCTTTAGTGATATTGGCTGTTTTTTAGAGTAGTATTTTTTATGTTCCAATCCTTGTTAGATTTGTATGCACCTTCAAGAATCTATTGAGAGTATAAATGAAACTATATGATATTTAAAAAATTTAGATATGAGTTGTCCTTCATGGGGTTTTTTGATGATGAGTAACAATATATTTTTAAAAGAAAATTATGTTATCTATGTCTATTGACATAGGAATTATGGAGAAGTACTTCCAGTAGTAATGTTTTCTGATATGTTTTTAAAATTTGGGTGAATCATTACGTATAGAAACAATTTTTTTTCTTATGGATGACATAATAGTAAATAATGGTTAATTATTAATGGTATCATGTTAGAATGAACATGAGGGGAATAATTATGTCATTTTGATTGTATATAGGGATATAGAAATGTTTATAAGAATTATTATTAAAATATGGTGGTATATAAGATTATATTGGTCACCAATGTGACTATGATTTTAGGATTGTTGTTATAGAGTCCTACAGAACTCTAGTGAGAATAATGATGGTATATTTTTGTGGACCATATTGTGGATGAATCAGGTGAAAAGTCAAGGATAATCCTGGTTGAAACTCTTTTATAATTTCATAGGTTGACATGTTGGGAAGTAAGTGTGGCTCTGAATGAGTTTCATATTTGAGGATTTTTAGGCTAGTTATAGTTAGTGATTTGTGAAATAAAATTTGATATTCAATATTATAGGATGTACACCATAAGTTGTTTAGAATATGTGAATCTAAAATTTTCAGGGTTCTATGATTGGTCTTATGATTGAAGATACCATTATCTATTAGAGAATTTTGGTTTTCTATTGAGATATATGATCAGGGGTGTTCACCCTCAGAAAAGTTTTATAAGAATGATTTTTCTTGGTTGATTATTTTACCAAAACGATATGAGAAAAAAATGGACATATCAACATGGGTTCTCATATAATGGGGGGCATAATTTAATATTTGTTAGAGAGACCATTATGGTAAGAGTACATGTAATGTCTGTTAAAAATTAATTGAGTCTCATTGTGGAAAAAAGATAACATTAATTAAGTGGGGTATAGTAATAAATGATTCATCTATTGAATAATGGTTTTGGGTTGTACATTGTAGTGGAAAAGGATTGAGTGTTGGTCTCAGTCTTTGATGGGTTGAGTTTACATTATTCACATTGAGTTGATGGCATATCGATTCTCATTATGTTTGACAATGGAATGAATAGATGTTCAATTGATAAATCATGAATTTAATAGTATTAAGGGTTCAATGATTAGTAGTTTATTTAGGTTATTTCATGATGCATTAAAGTTTAAAGTGATTGAGATATATGGATACATGGTCGACAAAAAATGTCGGTATACTCTAGGAGCTTGAGATTCAGCCAGTTTTTAAGAGGAAGGACATAAAGACTTGGTCTCCTAATCTCAAAATCAGAAGACTAAACCCATATAGTAAAAAGACCAACAAGAGGATCTGAACCTGTATAAAGTGGATGTGACAATAGTGGTAACCTCTAGTCCACAGTGTGAGGCAGGAACTAGTATGGCTGGTGCAGAGGAAGTAGAGGTGCATGATAGGGAACCCATTTCAACTACTACGGTATGAGAGGGGGTGCGGGATGCCTGGGGATCCAGAAGAAGAAGTTGTGATCGAGGAAGATCTATATGAGTTTCTTTTATAATCTAAGGAAGAGATGGAAGAGAAGGTGGTATACAATGGGCATATACTGGGATTGTGGAAAGGATACAAGAAAGATTGATTTAAGATGACATGAGAAAGGGGGAAAGAGAGTGGATTGGAAAACAACACCTAATCCTAGACAGAGGATTCAACAACAAGAATATTGTTGAGGAGCAGTTATTGTGAGCATTGGGTAAGATGGCTTCGCATTTTGAATACATTATCAGAGACAACACATACATAATAGTAACAATTCATTCTGAGAAATTGTTTAAGGAAGTCAAGTGATATGGGTTCAAGCTTGTTTTTTTTTATAATTTTGTTACATGCTATAGTGTCTAATGGATGGGCTGTTATGTTTGGATTCACACGTTCTTCATAAAAGTGTCTCTTTAATAAAAATTTATATTCTGAAATGTTAGTGGTTAGAGATTATGTATTTTGGTGAAGCATTTTTAATATGGAGATATGATTATTCTGTACCATTTAATTGAAGATGGGGTTTCATGTGTATTAATATAGAAAAAATACTATGTAGTTAATTGTAATAGGCATTATATTTTTGGTAATATTGTGTGTGATTTATTATTTACACATGATCTTAAAGGGAATTCCATTTTTCATGATTAATTAAAGGTTAATATGTATGAATCCCTTATAGTTTTTATTTTTCTAAAAGCACAAGTGCTGATGTTCGTTGGTTCTATCATGAATTGTTGTGTTTTATATGTAACTAACCATAATAGGTGTACTATAGTAGTACGAGATTTTGATCAAATGGGTTCTTCATGTGGAAAAGGTTCCATGAATTAGATGTTGGTTTTTTAGTACAAAGATTATTGTGGGGAGAATGGTAGTATCAGTTGTTTATTGGGTAATTATTTTCTTCTGTTTTGACATGTATTCACTCATGGTAAGTCCATATTGGTGGTTTCTATATGGAAATAGAAATTGTATAGTTTTTTTGATAATCATATTATTATAGATATTACATGGATGTTTAGGTATTTTTGAGTACTAGGAGGATGTTTTACATTAATTTTGTGACAAGTGTAGGTCGGGTGGTATGGGTGTATTACTACAGAGACATCTGATAAATGTGATAGACTATTGTAGGGTGATTGAAAAAACCATTATTATGTATAGGTCCTATGAATTTTAGTTAGAGTGAAAAAATTATTTGTGGTTTCGGGATGTAATCTAAACTATTTGATATAATTTATTTTTAAAGGTTATAAGAATTTAAATGACATAATTATTTTTTGGGATGTTTTTCCATACAGGTTTCAAAAAACTCAAGACATCCATGATGGTTCATGGAATAATGAATCATGTATTATGGGATGTACATATAGGGAATAGAGTTACTGCTATCTAGGATACATAATATTATGGACCCATGTATATAGTCTCACTTCATGGGTAAGTCATATAGAAGGTCATGCAAAATCGTGTGACTGTTTGTAGTGAATTATAGACTTGTTAAATTTCTATCACATTCCTTTATAAAACAATTTCTTCATCTATTCATTATTTCTAGGATAATATTTTATTTTAGATGGATGATTCATTTATATGTTAGGATATATTAGCGAAAATTGAGTCACATTGATATGTGTGATATTACTAACTTTCTCATCCCATCGATTTAACTCAACAACCACTAAATCAACTCATTAATTATATATACAAACACTATTTATTTCCTCTTATTCCAGCCTTCAATCAACATTTATTATAGGTGGTCCCTTCTAAATCATTAAATTTCTAAGGTATTTTTTTTTCCAATGATGGATTAATTTCCCTTAAGTTTCCCTCCATTGATATTTTTAGTTCTCCATTTTATGTTTTTAATTCATATTTCATTGGAGACTTGTGGAATCACCCATTTTATTAATATATTATATCTATTGTTGGGAAAAGAGCACCTGATATGGTTTCTACATGTCATAGAATGTGGTTTCATTAGTGGTATGTTGTAACATCAATTCATTAAATTTCTTTCCTTAATATTTTTTTATTTGTGTATTCATTACTATCATTTAATATTTCAAAAGAGTAGAATGTGGTTTATGTTATGACATATGTCTTTGTTGAGTGGCTAATATAAATTTTAGTGAAACATTATTACATGGTGAGTTTTTATCAGTATTTTTAGGTTTCATTTATTTCTTTGTTTTAATATATTTTTTGTAATAAAATAATTATTTGTTCATGGATAGATGTGATAAATCTTGTGTTTGAGGCTAGCATGTTGGGACATAGAAGAGTTTTGTGAGGATTGGAATGGACATGGAATGACTAACATGCATTGGAGATGTTCAATAAATAATTTTAAAGGTATGTGGTTCAAGTAGAGGATGTCCAATCTGCGCTAGGTAAAGAAGAAGCAGCATCCGATGATTCCTTTATGCATACTCTACTTGTCGGGGGATATAGCTCAGTTGGTAGAGCTCATCTCTTGCAGTTGGGTCATTGCGATTACAGGTTGGATTTCTAACTCCAGACGGTAATGAATGATAGTATATTGTACCTGAACCAGTGGCTCAATATTTCTAAGTCATGGGGAAAAGGACTGAAACATGCCACTGAAATACTCTACAAAGACAAAAATAGGGATGTGACATGTCCAATAACATCCATTTGAGGATTTATTTCCTCTATATATTATGAAAAAAACATTAAGCTCAAAATTATTATCATAGGCCATAAACAGGTCATGTGATATCCATTTGAATTAGTTTAACAAACTATAGAAATATTAATTTCTATTTTTTTATGTAACTTTTCAACCCAAGGAAAAACCTATTAACATTGATATTATTATATTTACCTCATCTTCTTTTATTTGTTTTTTATTTATCCCACTATTTCTATTCAAAAACTAATAACAAGATCGGTTATCACATGAGAAACTATTTATTCAATATTATTGAGTTATTATCACTCCTTAATTGGACATTCATTGAATGTGGGTATATTAATAGATATAACATGTTTAATTTAGGTATGTGATTGGGTTGGGAGATTTTTTTATATTTTCAGGATTGGGAATCATACCTTAAATAATAGTAGGTGAATATATGAGATTTGGATAAGAGATAAAAAGGATCCATTTTGACTAGTTGGTTTTTTTATTGTATGATTATATGATCCAAACAATGGTTGGTTAATTATAAATGTGAAATAGGTTTATAGTTCTTCAATCATTTATGGATTTTATTATTATTGTTTATATTTATGATCTATCATTTTAATTTTATATTATTATGATTGATGATTACCTTTTATATTGGACAATTTAATTTTTATAAGATTTATTTTATATGAGCTTATTTTATATTCTACTATTCCATAAAATTTGGGGTTACATTTGTCCCATAATACTACAAAAAATTGATGCTACTACACTGTATGTTAGGCTGTACATGGAGATGCACCTATGGACATCTAGTTAACAAGTCTTGTAACTGTTATGGAGTGAAATGGGACATGAAATTACAATATGAAGACAAAATTTCATTTATAATTTGATATAACTATTGAAAAGTTGATTTTATTTATTATTTTGAAAACAATGATGAATATTTAAATCAATAATTATGAAAAAAACCCTTTGTACATTAATGACATTGAAAATATTTACTTATTTATTTAATCATCTTAGTTAAAGGCTATAGTGCACATAGATATAAATACAAACATAATTATTCATTACATGTACTCTATAGTTGTAACATTGATGAAATTGGAATTATAAACATTGGAAGAGATTCCAATATAGACACTGATCATATGAAACTAGTACAAATAGTCAAAACAATAAACACATTATTTACGAAAATAATGAAAAAAGTTTGAAATATATATCTATATATAGATTATAATTTAAAATTATTCTATTTGATTAGTTTGAATTTATTTTTTATAGAGTTAATGATGATATATGTGTTATTTTTATTGGTAGATAGAGCACATTTGATTACGCATTAACAATGATAACATGTTATTTGGGTAAAATTTTATTTAATGAGACATATTAATTAATGATAACTATAATAAAATCAATGTGGTGTGATTACTAGAAAATACATATATTTTAAAATATTCATTTTGACTATAAATTCATATCATTTGTTTTCATTAAATTTCCATAGATTCAATAATATTCATAACAAAAATGCAGTTTTGGTAAAAATATTACTCAAACTATAAGAGTTTCACTTCCAATATAATTTTCATAGCATGATTGTTTATAAAAAAAATAATCTCAGTAAACTATAAAATATATAAATCCATAGATAATTCTATTTTTATTTTCATCAGGATTTATATGATCCCAAGATAATTCATTTCCCCGTAATACATATTTTACTCAATTTGATTTTTTATTTGAATCAAACACACCTTTTATTGTTAATTGGAAACATTATGTCTTATATATTTATATTAATTTTATTCTATTCTAGAAATAATTATATATTATTCAATTAGTTATTAAATTAATTTAATAAAAAATTTACTTTCTCATAAATGTTTTGTATTAATGTTTAATGGTTTATATATTTTACATTTTCCATCAAAATGTGAAAAAACTATCTTCATAATGATTATATTTGAACTCATCATTTCATTATTTCATTAGTTTTATATAAAAATAATCAAATTTATTTATTGGTTAATGAAATAAATAATTTAACTGAAAAATTTTAAAAACTATGATATAAAAATATTATAAAATATCAATTATATTTCTTATTTTAATTTCAATTTTCCTAAAACTATGGAAAAATATTATCCTTCTATATAATTTTCTATTTCATATCTTATTTATAATTGAGGAATACTAATATAATTAAACCATGATTAATAATTCGATTTATTATTTACATAATTAACATCTCTTTGGGTTAATTTACATGTCAATTCATTTATCTTTTTAAATTATTTTTTGTGTATAACTATAATTTTCTTTCTAATTATTCCCACTATGAATACACAGTTTTCAATTACATTTAAATTAGGTGCATTCAATGATATTTCATAAATAAAATGATAGGGTGAATTCTAAACATAAATATACCACTTTTATCTATATTTTCAAAATACCATATTTTTTATTTTCATGAATGAATTTCAATTACCAAGACTGTAACATAATTTATTTGAATACCCATTTTTATTCCATGGATTAATCATGTAACTATCAATGATGGAATTATTAATTAATATATTATATGAATTCATTGGAAATAGTAATGACTCGCTTTTTATTTCCATGTGTTTATTTATGATTTGATGAATAAACCAAATTTTATTTTTATTGGTTCGTACTGTTGTGATAACTGACTACTTTAATATTGAACTCATAATAATGGATGTTGTGTAGAGGTGTCATATCACCCAAAATATTCATTGATTTGATGATTATATCAGATGATATAGTTATTAAAAATTATATATTAGTTTCACATATGTGTGGGAACTAATGGTGTGACATGTTATTTTATTATTATCATTAATAATGATTGTTCAAATACAACATTTTATTTCAATGATTTATTGTAATTTTAATGGTTGTTTTAACCACATATGGATAATAATTGTTGAATCATGTTTCTACTATATTTTTCTTTATGTATTTTATTTTTCCCAAGAAATTAATATATTTAAATTATATTGATTTATAGGGTTCAATTTTCAAATGTATAATTATTGTTCCAATTTTTTCTTCTTATGTTCAATAATGATATTTATATATTTTCACTCATATTAACCCATAATAATGTTTTTCTCACAGAATTCTAGTTTTTTATTTCATGATGTTGTTAAAATAAATATAAATAAAATAAAATATAACATGGTTTAAATTGTGGATAAATAATTTAAAATTTATATAAATGGTTGTAGAACTGGTTTCTTATGCAGTTCATCCACAAAGACACTAAAATGTATGTTTGTGGGATTATTTGTTTTTTCAGAAGTAATCATTAAACTATATAAATTTTCCAAATTATATATGACTATCCTATGTAACAAATAAGAACCACTTATGAATTTAAGGATATTTTTATTAAAAATTATAATCATTAAAAATTATTTTTTTCATTATATGTTAATAAAATTATTTCTTTCATATGAACAATAAATATTATATAATTAACAAAAAGTAAGGCGGAAAAATTCTAATTTTTAAAATAGTAATTTAATGAACTATAAAAAAATTCATTAATGACTGTTTGATTAATAGAAAATATATTCTTCACATTGTTGAAAAAAACATTTACATGGATGAGAAATATCGTGGATCAATTAGAAAAATAATTTCAATTATGATTAAATGCGTATATTTAGAATTTTGATGACATAAATAGTGAAAAAATAATCAAATAAAACTAATTTATAGAAATATATATTAAATTATAAAATATATGTAATTATTTAGAGATAGAATGTAATATTTAATTATTATAAATATTAGTATACCAAATAATTATAAATAGTTACATTGTATCTAAAAACCATAACCCAGGATTTACAAACATAAAAAACATTGAATACTATTTTGTAATAAATCTATATTTATTATAATTATATTTTGGATCAATATTCATAAACATATTTTTATAAATTTTTTAGTTAAAAAATTTTATAACTAATTCGTTAACTATTTTTTTCTTAAATCGTTATTTTGTGTGATAATTTCAACATTTTTCTAGCAAGTTTCAATTTATCTCTTATAGTTATCAAATCATGATCAAGGATACATCATATATAGAGTTTTTATTATGATATAAATATATTACTTATTTTTTTAAACACATTAATGACTATCCATTAATGGTATATATATTGAAGTTAAATACTGGTTTAATGAAGAACACAGTCTATATGTACAAATCAGAACCACTGTAATTTTATAAAAAATGGAATGAATTATAAATAATATTTTATAATAATATATTTACAATTATCTGAAAAATATCATATTTGTTTATTTAATCTCATATTATATCCATCAATGTGTGGTGTTGATGCAAAATGAACCATATCGCAAAATGAAGGAGAAAGTCATTCCCTTCCTTTCATTTTTGGTTATATTCACTAAAACCACAATACAGTTTAATGATAAAACAATAATCCAAACATTCTGAAAATTTATTAATAAGGATGTGAATTGTATGATGACCTAGAATAGACCCTGTCAAAAAACACCTAAGTAAACATATTGGGCCCGAAACCCCCATCTCGTTGCCACCCCGAACAATAGTCGCAACACACATCCAATAATTTAACCTTAGGAATATGAACATATGTCCTCAAAAAACCACACCAGAAGATAAAAAAGAGTGTTTAAGAATGGGTTATAAATAAAACCATCACATATATGGAACTAGAGAGCATAACTCCAACAAATTGCATAATCATAATGTCGAGGACGGTCCAACGATGACCATAAATTGCAATAGTAGACCACCATCACAGGAACCACAAACACTTTCCCAAATCACTCATGAAACCATTTGAAATGAATGTTAACTGTTCATGTGTGGAGTAACAGGGAAACAAGGCTTATGGAGGAGAAACAACCTATTAACCCATGCAAGAGAAAAGAATAATTAGGAAGCCACAAGGGTCTAAACTACCCCAGAGTAGGGAAACATTCTATCTAATATGTGAAGACACTCATGAATAGTTGAAGTGAAACATTAAATGATTGGGGGTCTTTACGAAAAGGGCTACGAACATCGAACATGTGGATTTCTAAACAAAGAAACTGAGAGAAAACCTACAACCAAATCGTCGTAATGGATGGATAAGGGGATGAATGTAGAATGAGTGACTCACATACATCTCTCCATTTATGTATGATGAAAGGAATATATAGATCAAATGATATATCTATCAAGAGCTGACATATATGATGTTGATTAAAAGGGATAATAAAAAGTCATCAAATTTCAATGAGGGACAAGGTGCCATCAGTTTCAGACCGAAATCACACGAGGTTAAACAAGGGTAAATATAGAAGATTATACAATAGGATTCATCAATATAGTTTGAAGGAATGTGTATTTTTCAATCGATTTAAAAATACATGAATCAGTGGTGGAGGCCATGAAAAAACAACACTATGACCGTGGTTTTTGAAAAATTATAATAATATATGTTTATATTTATGAAACATATTTAATTATGTTAGGATGGATTCAAAAACATAATATTTTGTTGAAACATTTAATTATTGGAAGAGTTGTTGGAGATACAAACATTATATAACCCCTTTACCATCATTGGAGGGAATTACGGTGTTAACAAGATCTTGAGAAAAATTGGAAGGGGAATATTCTGGTATATTAGATGGTATAATATAATCTCTATAGCTCAATGATTGTGAATATTATGGTAAAGAGGTGAGTATTTATAAGTGAGGGGAATGGTTGAGATTGAATTACATGAATTATTAAAATAATATAAATTTATATTCTAATGGCATTTTCTCAAATTGTCTAGTACATAAATTTTAAAATAAGAAAAACTTTAATTCTTTTAAACCAGTAATATTAATTTATATTTATATTTAATTTTTAACCTTATCTATTCTCTAAAACAACTAATAAATTCTTCAATAAAATATATCTTGTTTTGTATTTTAAAACAGAATAATTTTTAAACCACAACAAAATGTTATAGAATGATTTTTATAAATAGTTATATTTACCCTTGTTGAAAATAAACTATGAAATGTTTTTCTAGATGGTTTATTATTAAGATCTTGTTTTTTTAATAGCAGTTCAAAATGCTTCTAAAAAAAGTGGATTTTTTTATTTCTGGTTTTTTTATTTTATTAAATGATTAATATAGGTGAAATTTTTTATTAATTTATGCAATATTAATAACTGATTGTTATCATATATGTTATCATCAATTTATTTATTTATTATAATGTATTAAATATGATTTTATTATATATTTTTCAATTAATAAATAATTATTTATTATTAGTTTATTCAGTTTTGGAAGAATATTTTTTCCATTCCAGGTAAAAATTTATCATATATAAGTGCTGGTTGTGATTTAAACCTCTTATCTCATTGTTATTTGGAAATGAATTTAGATCGCCATCAGGCACATCCTTTGTTGAGAAAACGGAGCATAATATGCTAATTTATGTACACATTGATACATATAAATATGTATAAATAAATAATAATATTAAGGTATAATAATAAAAACTACATAAAACAAATAATAATAATAAATATCTTGAAAATAAATATTAAATATTAAATATTTGACCATTAATAACTCAGATATAAAAAATAATGAATGATAAGTAACATATAATATAAATGAATTCTAAAATAAGAAATAGATAATAATAAAAAATATATAATATAAAGGATATTATAACAAATTATAATAAATAAAAAATTAATAGAAAATAATAAATAATAAATAATAAATATTAATTAATAAATAAAAATTAACAATAAAATAACAAATAATAACTATAACTGAAATAAATTAATTAGTAAAAATATATAAACTAGAAAAACGATCCTAAAAAATAATCTGCCACCCAACCCATCCCCTTATTAAATTTATTAATAAAATGAATGTTTTAAAGGGAAAAAGAGTTGTATTTGACATACAACATCACGAGACTAAAATATCTTACCCTAATAAATCACATCATTCACATAATGACGAATATACCTCAAAATGGTTCCCTACCCCACAATTCATTAGGTTCTATGAATGTAACATCAGATGTCCAGTATTAATCAAACATATAATTGTTACAATCATAATTAAATATTTGATAAAAAATTCTGAGCATGATATTTTTCTTATGAGACGGCTAGTCAAATTTCTTAACTAATAAAAAATAAAATTAAGAGATGTAACTTCAATTGATTAGGGATCCTCTTCCATTATTAGACACATAAATATTATCCCATATGATAGAGTACACATTTACATAAGTACCAACTAAAATATATAATACCCAAAAAAATAAAATCATCAGTGTCACCTAAAATAACCACCCATAAAAATAATCTACACGTGTTAATTAAAAACCAAAAAAAATCCAAATTATCCTAAAAAATATAGATAATATACAACCCCTCTGCAATAATCTACACCCTTGTGAATAAATTCATTACGCTGTAAATTAATTATTCAATAAAAGTAGCCCACATTTTTTCATTCAATCATTGATGTTAATTACTAAATACGAGGTGCTAAAACTACCATCGAATCATTCAAACAGTAAGTAGAAAAATGAAATAATAGTTATAAATAGTCAAAAACCATTACATTAATCTTTAATTTATAATGATAATTCCATCTACTTGTACCCTCTTGAAGGAAATCACAATCTCTATCATTTAGAAAACCATGAATATTTATATTTACCTTTTTTCGTGTTTATAAAATTGTAAATGGAATCAAATATTATTGTAATTTTACTATAATCTAGTTTCAAATAATGCCTATTTTTATATAAATATTGTTTCAATATACGATCTATTATGTTATTAGATAAAAAATAAACACCAAAACCCTACTTATCATTAAAGAATAATTTATATTGATTGACTTCAATATAAATATCAATGAAAGGATAAATGGATTGGAGACCATCACTATTGAAAACAATTTGTTCCATCAACATACATATTTTCAAAAGGAAGATATTTGAAATCAATGGAAAAATAATGAGTAAACTAAAAACTAATAATAAATATATATTATATAAATAATATATAATATATAATAAATATTTAGTAAATAAATAATAAAAAATAAAAAATAAATAATATAGTAATAATAATAAAATTTTCATGGATATATCTGATATATTAAATAAGTAAAAAGTAAAATGTATATAAATGAATAATAAATTAAAACTTCATTGAAGATAAACAAACAATAAATAAGTTAAAAAAATAATTCAACACTTTGTTTATAGTAATTAACAAATTTCATTATTTATAGTTTATAGTATACAAGAAAACCCAAAAACCACCCTAATACATTGGATAGAAGGAAATTACATAGCTCCCTTTAAGTATTCACTCATCCACCAACCTGATTGCGCTCAAATTTACCAATGTTATATAGTGTTAGCAGTCACTTGCAGTATATTTTGAGTTATCAAATCCTAAGAGACCTAATAATTGACTTAAAGAAACATACATTCTAAAGAGTTTATTAGAATATGATGTTGACATAATTGGATAAAACTGATTTAATTATTGTTTACATTTAATGAATTAATGGAATTTATATTAAAAATATTGAGATGATAATTGGTTATTTCTTGGGGTGAATTGGATAAATTGTTTCTAAAATAATGTATGTTTCATTATCTTGAGAATAATTATTTCAATAATATCAATATAACCTCGTCACTTACTTTTTAACACCATAAAATTCATATTATTGTCCCATATACACATTTAGGGTCATTTTCATTAGAACTCAAATGTGAATGATCTTATCAGCACATGAAATGTGTGGTGATAAAATTCAATAAAGAACGGGAAAAATGAAAATTATAGAATAAAAATATTGAAACAATAATTTATTAATAATTATAAAAAGGACAAATAACATCTAATACATTCCATTGGTACTCACTCAGATAAACCCCATAGGGTTTTAGCCATCTATTTATTTTATTCCATCAACGTAAGAGATAAGTAGAATTATGATGGTGAAATTGAAGAATAAAAACATTGAAATAAGTATCACTCTATCATTGTGTGAAGTGTTTTAAAAAATATGACTTCAATTGATCCAGACCCTAATGAAATTGAATATAATTTATATAAATAATAAAATAATAACATAACATGAAATATAAAAGGTGAATCATATTAAATTTTGTTAATAAATCAATGTGAATGAAAAAATAACATCAAAAAAATTAATGATGCGATTATAAAATGAATATATGAATTTAAAATAAAATAATCAAACATAGATCCTAAATAATTGAAAAATAACTCCTTTTATTGTCATATTATGAGCTTGGGTAATTCGCTGAAAAATAAATTACATTCCCATTAATTTGGATACTGAAACTATAGTGAGAAATAAATGGAAATTGGATTTGATTTCAGTGTCAACCTGAAAATTTATATGGATTCATCCTACAAGTTGAAGTTTGAATATGTCATTAATATGGAATAATATGTGAAGATATTTAATGATAAATATGTTGATCTATTTAACCTATATATTCATTCATAGTTTTAGTCCAATTTGATTATCCATTCAAATATTATGCTCGAATTGGTGGGAAAATATTATTAGCCATCTAATGTAGTCAACAAATGAAATAGAAGCATGGTATTATTATATCTCTTGTAAAACAACAATATTTTGTCTGAAAAAAATGAATTAAATGATCCCTATTTTATATTTTTTAAGGATAAATATTTATCATTATTTGGAACGAACTGCACAGTCCTTTTTTATTTGGTTGGTCTAATACCCATTATGTTTTGTCCATGAATATATACGTCTATAGACAATAATAAGAATATTCCCTTGAGTGTTATCCCTAGATTCTAAGAGAGAAAATATTCAAAATAACATTTTATATCATGCTAAAAATCTAAAATTTAATTAATGAATATTATCATTTTAAGATCATATGATTTATCGGTCAAAAATTTTCATTTTAAACATTAATTAGACAAGTGATGAGAAATGAAGTTTAATTTATATAATTCACTAAAATTTAAGTATAGGTAATTTTCAACACATGAATTTTATAATATTAACAATTTACCTTATCATATTATAGTGTCTAATCACAACCCCAACTTGATTTTTTTTAGTCCTATTATAAAATATCTCAAAAATATGAAATTTAATTTTATGTTGCAATAGATTTTTTACATACAATACTCTCCTAAATAAATCATGCTCTGTAATAATGAAAATATTCAAAATAATTTCACAAAATAGTTGTTTACTAGAATATTCCCAGCCCACTCTTATTTCTTTATTGAAAATATTTATAAAATATAAACAATTTCTGTTAAAAAGGATTATGTATCCTGTCTATCGAAATACATGGGGCCATTTTTTTGTTTATGGTGAAACTAGGATGCACTATGTGGGAATCAAATTAAATATTATGATCATTATCTGATTTTATCTTTTAATTTTATTTTTTTCTGTTTGTGAAATACAATAAAAAAAGACTAAATATGGAAAATACAATTATGGAGTCGTGATCGCCCAGTGTCGAATTCAGAACATATTTTCATTTGTATTATCTAAAATGGAGATATAAATCTTAAAATTTGATAATAAAACAATAGATTCATGATCAACATTTGTGTAAATCCATAAATATGGAAAATATATATATGCAGTGTCATAAATTTTTCATTCATATTACTTGATACTCAAACAAAACTAAAAGTGATAGAAACTCCTTTCTATGATGAAAGTATCATAAGAACTCTAATATACCCCAAAAAAATTCATTATAAAATATTGCTAAGAAAATATGAAAATATATGATGTTAAAATCTCATTGGATCACTGTACATTAAAAAAACTCTCCTCGTAAACTTAAACATGCCTTAAAATCAATATTGTGGCATTCAAATTCATTTTACATTAAATTTTTAAGATTCAATGTGTATATTTAGAGATGAAAGGATAATTAATTGATTTATGTTTCTTCATAAAGAGAAACAACATATATCCACTCTCCTAAAAATTGAATGACACTACTCTCACGGATGAAAGACAAGAGAAGAGATGCTGCAGAAATGGGAAAAAAGAGGGAGAGAATGAGACATTATTTGAATTCATTTAACAAAATCACATATTTTTAGATGACAAAACATTAATAAAAAATTGATAACATTGAACTAATATCATGAGTGGTGTCTTTCGGGATGGATGAAGGTATGATTGACTTCATGGAGGCATGTATTTCATTCACAAATACTAAAATTCTTTAGTAACAAAATCTCCCACGTAAGATAAATTAGATCACATATGATACCGAAAGTGGGATCCCATGACAAAAAAAACAAAAAAGATAAAAAATAAATGGTATGATTTATTTTGAAATTCCAAAAACTAGTACAACGTATACATAAAATCTAGGTTCCATCTCGAATATCCCATTGTTTAATGTCTCAATATTGGCTTAGACTCCCCAATATACCCAATACCAAATTAAGACATCCCAATGGTGGTACTTCCCACCAAATCCATTAGATCAATATTTTTCCCCCAATGGGGTTGGTGGGACGTTTTTAAAATTGAGTTGTTGAACCCCATATCAGTCCTAATAAATGAGCCAATCCCATGAATACCAGAAAATGGTCAATCCAATTCCTTTTTTAATATTCCTTGAATAAGTAAAAAGAATTTTCCTATCATTTTATTAGAGTGTGGAAGAAATGAAAAGTCTTTTATTTTAATTATAAATTATGAATAAATATCTATAATATAGAGGACATACTATTAATTCGAGTTTAGGATGGCTAACAAGTTCATACCTAAGATGATATCTTTAACTGTACTCAATTTTAGTTTGAAAATATGTTAGCAGAATATGTTTCTTTTGAATTGATGTTAAAACCACAAAATTTCTCTATTGATTTTAAAAAATGATTATGGAATATATTTTTATGGTCTCTCCTCTTGTTTCATATAATATTATTGTGAATAAAACCAGTATTTATGTTATTTACAAGTGAATATAGGCATGGATTAATGTTTCCCACATGTCAATATAAAAAATTTAATTCATATTGACATAGAAATCTATT
Source organism: Viscum album (assembly GCA_963277665.1). Taxonomy (NCBI): domain Eukaryota; kingdom Viridiplantae; phylum Streptophyta; class Magnoliopsida; order Santalales; family Viscaceae; genus Viscum; species Viscum album. The sequence continues at coordinate 1,130,183,659 of OY728131.1, forward strand.
CGAAATTCCATTATCATTTTCTTTTTAATTTTCAATAGAACGTATAAAATTAACCTCCTTAACTTCTTAATCCTAAATAATTTGATATCTATAGTTATAAAAAATTATATTGTGTCCCCTATATCAAATGGTTATTGTTATGTTCCTATTCTTAATATGGATTATTGGCCTTATTGTTTCTTATAAGTTAATAACAATGATGGTTGTGGGTTTATCTCTATGAAACATTCATGGGTGATTCTCTAGGAAAATGTTCTCATAGGGGTAAAATAAATTTTTATCTTTCACTAAAGAATCCATTAAGAAAGCCTTTAGAATACAAACACCATGATCAAATTCGTTGGAGTGTAACAAGAGTGGGTTTTAGATCCTTAAGTACTGACTTACAATAAAATTTATATGGAATGAAAGACACAGTAGCACCTATATGAAATAATTCCTTGTTAAATTTATTCTCTCTATGTTCAAAATTGATGTGAGGACACCCCAGTTCCATTATGATAGGTGGCATGGTTTCTTGAATGATGCAAATCTTGTTAGCAGTCAAGAAGAATTTGTATTTTTATGATAGAATTATTTTGACTGTACACATGTCTATAGTATAAATGTATTATATAGGTATGGTTTGTATTTCATCAATAATGGGTATGTTCATATTAAATTGTGATAATATTTTAGTCAATGTTTCATTCAGTTCATATCTATAATTATCTATCACGCATTGAGGAAATTTAGTGTGATGTAGGATTTTTTTAGAGGTGGTGGTTCCTCAACATTATTATAGGTATTTTCAGATTCAATTTGTTTTTCATCATCAATTTCTAGATAAGTTAACGAATTGGATGTATTTAAAATGGTTGGTTTATATTTTTAATGGTTTTACAGCTTCATAATATAGTCACCACATTGAGTTGTTTATAAGAGAATATTTAGAAACTAGATTCTCCCCCAAATTATCGGGGATGAACAATATGAGTAATAATGGATACCTTTACAAATTTTATTGATTTCAATAAATTTTTATGTTATAAAACATGATTGATAATTTTTAAATTTTTTGGAACAATTGATCAATTATTGGTTGATGAATATAATTGGAAGGGTCTTGTGATGGTTGGTTATACCCACAATGTTGAATTGGTTTTTTATATAGATTTGATTAGGTTGCTCGATATTTTTTCAGAATCAGAATTGATGACAATGGAATTACAGTGGTTTAGATTGAATATATTTTTTTTTGAAATATTTGTTCATGATAGGGGATGACACATTATTTCTCTATTGGATTCTATTTTTTATTAAAATGGAAACATGGAAGGTCATTGTACCTTAGATATAATGTGTTCTTGTACAGTTTATTTTTAATATTAACATCTATAACTCATTCTATTTGGCCTCCTTAAATAACCACATTGATAGAAGAAATGGTTGGCTGGATTTCAGACTTTTTGTTATATTTTTCACAAATTGTGCAAACAGGCTCAATATTTTTGTGTCCATGGGCCATCCTAAGATTGAACAATTTGACCTTCCTAGTGAATGTCACATTTTTTGGAGTTATTATTTTCTTATTCCACAATATTTTTCATTCCTATATATTGGTTTGGATTCACATATTATGGTTTTTCTCCCCATGATTGTTTTTGTTTTCCAGTATTATTTAAATACTCATAAGCTTCATTTGGGGCCTTGTTTTTCAATGTACTATTAAAAATTATATCATTAAAATGTATGTTACCTAACCCAATCCCTTGAAGTAAATTTCTACTTTTTTCTTGAATTGATACACCATACTATGGTTCCATGATTAAAGTGTCCTCGAACCATTCTTATGTCTCATTGAATTTTTCTCTTTATTTTTTTTAATTTGATGGGGAAATATTTTTTTATAAATACAATTACAGTTGGTTCTAAGAGTAAATGAATGATTGTATCCCAAATTATTTAACCAATTATTTTATTTATACTTTAGAGAAAAATAAAACAATGTACTTTTATCATATTTAATATTATTTGGAGGGAACATTGTTTCAACAATTCCATTGGCGTCTCTAACATGAAAGTAAGTCATCTAAGACTCGACCCCATGAATGGTTAGAAGGTAGTTTAGGATATGGGGGAAAATGTAATTTTGTAATATCATATGGTATCATGCGTAATGTATGAGGGTGAATTAGATGATGAAAGTTTGAGGTAGTCATTCAGTGTCTCATTTGTAACAATTACCATGTTGGGGGGACACTCATTTTGATTTCCATTTGGGTTCCCGCCGAGATTTATGATTTGGTTTTGGAAATATTATACATTTCATTCAATTCAATTTTTTATTCAAAAGTCATAGAAATAAGATGATCTATGTGAATGACCTTGTTGAATTTAATGGAATCCTCACCCCCATGCTTTCCATGCTAACAAGAATGTTTGAGTTTTCATGAGTATATGTGGTCTTGCATGAAAACAAAGGGTAAAAGATATCGTAAATTATGGAGATAAAATAAAATTAGGGAAATAGAATTATTTTTTAAGATGAATTTCATTGTTCCCCATTAACTATTCCTAAATTTGGCGGCACCCAAATTTTTCCAAGTTATATCATGTAAGTGGTTTCTTATTGTACAACTTAGGTTACCTAATCCTCAAAAGCATAAATTGTTACCTAATAAATCATTCATTTAATGGGGTTGAATTTTTTATGAATTGGTCATCTTGTTTTCAAATTGATTTTATTATAAATGTTTTTTAGTGATATATTTTAATTCAATTTAAAAATATTGAGTTCATCCTGGGTTATCAATTAGAAGGATTGAATGAATTCAATTTCAAATTATTTCAATTGCATAAAATCGATTAGACGTCATTGAAGGAAATAAATATAGCTACATCACTTACTAGTCAAAAACCATCACATACACAATTCTTATGACCTATAAACATGGTAGATAATTTTCAAGAGAACTCCAAGGTAAATTATCTTATTATCACAAGAAATTCATGGTCATAAAATTCAATATAGAAGAAGAATGAAGTAAATAATTGTTTGAAAATTTCTACCATATTATTGATTAAGAAATATTAAAATGAGAAATAGCTTCTGATCCATCCCATTTTACTCCTTTGGATCCATCTATTAAAGGGTTGTCACACTATTGATTATATTCTATGTTTGGAGGCAAGAAGTAGACTTATGTGAGAATAATTGATGAAAATAGCATTTAAATGATGATATATCCATCGTTGTGTGAAGAGTTTCAAAAAATATAATGTGAATTGATCCAGTTACTATGTAAATGGAAGAAAAAGTATTATAAAGAGAAAAAGATGAAAATAAGAAGAAATTTTATATGTGATTAAGATCATATTTTATTAACAAATTAAAATGAATAAAAAACCTTCATTAGGGAAATTGATTATGTAATTTCAAAAATAAAGCATGAAATTTCAAAATAATGAATAAAATATGGGTCTTGAAACCTTCAACAAAAACTAAATATATTGCTATATTTTGAGCCTAGGGGTTTCCCCCTATAATAAATTCCATCTGAATTAATTATGAAAGTCAAAAGGAAGGGGATAAATCAAAGAAAACTAATCTTTTTAAATGTTTTTTTAAATAAATAATCTACACTTATTCACTTTTATCATTTGAATATTTTATTAAATATGGACGAATCAGGGTTGTCCTTTGAATAAAAATATCTTCTTCCCAGTTTCCTCAATTATCATTAAATATTTTCTACCAATTAGATCATCCAATTTGATAATGTGATCTAAATTGTTGGGTTATTTGACGGGTCTTCAAATATGGCAAACAAAGACAATATAAACTTGTTTACCATTGATCTCCATGAAAACATCAAAATATTCTCATATCGTATTTCAGTGAAATTATACATATAATTTTCCACTTCCACAATTAATATTTGAGAATCAATTGGAATTAATTGTGTTCTACAATTTAATTTTATAAGCCAAAGTCCCATTATGTATTTCCATTATTTTATTATTTGAAGGATAAAAATCACCAACTTATTTTGAGATTCATCAATTTATCATAAAAAAATAAAAATATATCAATTATATCCCACAATATCAAATTAATATAATGAATATAATAGTTTTTACAAATGGATGATTGATTGGGCCCAGATTTCAACATTAAAACAAAATTACACATTTGATGAGAAAGAAAGATCAATTTATAAAATGCACTAAATCTGATGTTTATGGGATTTTTAATACAAAAATATAAAAATATTAACAATGAATATTATCCTTTTATGATTTATAATCACCACCCCTTTTATTGCAATCTCATGACCTTAAAGGCCAACTCAACTTAATAACTGGAAGGCCCTTTATCTAATAGCCTATATAACCCTTGAAACACACCCACATAGATTCATGAACATGGTATTTCCTTATCATTGATAAAAAATGGGTTTCCAATGTCATCATCAACCCCCATCCCTCCCATCATCCCCCCAACATCGAGAGGTACTTGACAGAACCACTATAGAACATTCCTGTTGGTGCTGGCCATTAATTTTTAAGACATGAAATTGTAGTGTTCCATTGATGGAGGAAATTTAATGTGAAAACATATTGTTAGAATACCTATTTTTAAGAGAATCCCATTTGTATTTTGATCTCAGTGGAAGAAAACTAAACAAATACCTTTTTTGATAGGGGCCAATCTTTTTTATCTAGACCCCCACCCATTATAGAGATTGATATTATTATTATTTCTAACCATTCCCATCAATTTCTGTTTTCACAAAATGAAAACATTTATTATCACTTCAATCAACCTTGGACAAGATATCCACCACCCTAACATTTTTGCACATGATATAAAAATACTAACATCAGTTGATGTAATCTGACTATAAACTCTTGATCTGTCTTCAAATAGTCACCCAATATTATTGATCATTATTGATATCTTACTTGTATCCCATAATTGAAACAATGATTCTTATAATACACCTTCATTCAATATTATTATATTCACCTGGGGTGTTCTCCACTATTCGAGCCATCTCCCCTAACAACCACACTATAATAGAGGAAAACATCTCTCGGGTAGCCTCTCAAAGTATTAATATAATAACCCTTCACATTATTACACACATCAACATGATTTATTACATAAATTTTCTCATAATGAAACTACGATGATTGAGAGATCATGTGTAATGGGAAATTAGTATCCTTACATTACAACTTTGAACCTTAAACACACCATCTTTATTCAAATCTTTCTTTACATGATCATAACATTCCTATGTACTTGACATTGAATGGGGTATCATGAGTTAATGCATAAGAAAAGGTTTTGATATTAAGTTCAGTAAGAGAGTAAGAATATGATAACAATAATAATATATTAAATTGTAAGAAATATGCATATCAATGTAGTGCAACATAAATATTAACATAAAGGAATGATATAGCATGATTATCATAAATTGGAAATGGGGAGACAACATTTAACAATATATTATAATGATCCAAGGATAATTGCATATAGAGCATGGGGAATCCCTCATTTATATTGAATTAGTAGTAGTAGACCCTTATTTCACTTGATGTATCATGATACTAATCTTTACCAAATGCATTGTTGAGCCATCAGGGTGCACCCTTCTTAATCGTTTCATTTCATGCATAAGTGTTCCACGTGAATCATGTAACATAGATTCATTAAATATAAACATTAATTCCAAGATAAATGAATGTGGAATTCATACATGAAAATATATAATCATTATGTAATTGTGAATAAAGGTGAATACACTTAATAAATAAATTGAAATTGTATTCACTAAACGATTACATTGTCTTGGAAAATCATGGTGTGATTTTGGCAGCATAATGGTGTGACATAAGAATTAAATAAAAATGGTTTATGAGAGTGGAATGAGTGTATAATCATATGTACATGAAATGGAGAGTAAGGGGGTAATATAGAAACATGCCCCTACATTTTAATGAAATTTATATTTATAATATAAAACAATTGCTTGAATGTAAATGAGGTGAGATAAATTCCTTATGGGATTTCGGACTGAAAACAAGTGTAAATGGGAGGCATTAATGATAGAGAAAAGGGTCAATAATCATTTAATAATAAGTAGGGTAGTATAAAAGAGGTGTGAAATTATACCCAAACCTTTTTAATTGAAAATAAAATGGTATAACAATATAAAAAAAATTTGGGAAAATTGAGAATGGATGAAATCCCTTACATGTATGTGTAATCTAAATGCTTGGAAAAGGCTTGATAGTGGATTATTGAGAGATTGGTGATCCTTGGGAGGATACAAGAGAGATTGGGGAAGAGTAGGGACATGCTCCAATGGTTTATATTGATGAGAAGTTGGAGATTTGGTTGGTTTATATGGGAAATTGACGATATCATTTATCATTTAGGTGTTGGACACCACACATTAATCAAATCAAACCCACAAACAAACTCATGGTTTTTTCCGTGGTTTTTTCCACAGGTTAGTGGAAAATATTTTTTCATAAGATTTATGGTTGAACATCTTAAAATATTAGGCATTCTTATGAGGATCTGAGTCACAGTCTCAAGGAAATCATTTTAATACATAAAATGTTTTATAATTATTGGAGGGTCCACTAAGGCACCAAAAAATTAATCAAAAAAATAATTAATAACATTATTTTAATTGAAAAACATATAATTGCCGAAAAAAAATTTATTGTATTTTATTACATCATAATTGGGTCATTATGATGTCATAAAACATTTTACATTTTTAAATTGTATTCTAATATTTACCCAAAAAATCTGACGTTTTAGAAAATTCGGAAAAATTAAACATTGGACAATTTCGATGTCATTATTCAAAAAAAATTCCTTTTATTGAAAATATTTTTTATATATGATAATTTTCACTTTTGGAATGAAAACCGACATTTATTTACAATTAATGGGTTTTGAAAGAAACAGTTTTCAAACCATAATGAAAATCACAATTGTATTCTTAAAAAATATACAATCAATTATATTTAATAAAAATTTATTTAGTCATAATATTATTTCTTATAATATTTTTTAATTCAAAAAATCCTTTAATTAATAAAAATATATATTATAATTGTCTATATAAAATATTATTTTTTTACGAAAGCATTATAAATTAACAATAATGAAATGAATGTAGATTACTTATAAAAAAGTAAACCACATAATCATAGTGCTTTGGTCTTGTTGCATAACCCCTTATAACACATGCATAAGTCTTAAGGTTAAGGTGTGATATGGTGGCATACACATGGGGTGGCTCGGATAACATCGCCCAAGTGGTAATATCTATTAACATTCTCTTCTATCATATCTGGTTCCGATAAAGTTTAACGTGTTGAAGCTCATCTTGTTCTTGGTCAAAAGTGAAGCCCAATGATTCTACCTCCTTTTTGAGCTCTGAAAAATGAGCATCTTATGGAGCAATATTGTTGGATGAGGTTGTCACTTCCTTTTTCTGACTAAATTGGATTAGTAAAAGTGCAATTTTCATACTAATCATATGATCAATGTCCAAAATCTATATTATCAACTGTAAAAATACATATATATATTTTAAAATCCAAAAACATAAAACCATGGAAGTGAATATGTTTTATATAAACATTTTACACAATAAGACATTTACATAGATCAAAAAACATTTCATTGAAATTTTTTTGTGTAATTACAATTGATAAAGATCACATGCCTAACGCCTATAGTTTTTTCTCACATAACCACCCATTGGATTGTTCAACCAACAATGAAAAATGCATCATGATCATAACTACAAATTTAGAAACATCCTCATATTTCATGCCACACTAAAAAATATGATCGAACATTATTGAAATTAATGTATTATCAAAATTTTATCCTAGGGACTACTTGATGTGGTGCTATTGTTGAACCAATAATCTATCACCTTTGAAAAATAAAAAATAAATGATTATATATTAATTTATCATATATGGTCCAAAAGGTTAATAATTGAATCCACACACACATATAATAAGTAATAATAAACAAATAAATAATAAAATTGAAATATTTCATATTAGAGAGTAAATAACTAAACATAAATATACTAACTTATAATTTTATTTAAATGAAAACACACAGAGATATATATATATATATATTTAATATATATATGGAAATATTTAAATAAATAATATCATAGATATACACACAGTAACATAATCTAAAAGAATATATATATATACATAAAAATTTTATATATAAATATATAGACACTGATATAATTATATATATATAAACATGTAATTAAAGATACATAAATATTTAAAAATGGGCATTTATACTACATTAATATATATAAAAATAAACATATATATTATATTGTACTGTTATAAATATATTTTTCAACAAAAATATGTACAAACACACATGAAATAAAAGACATATGTATAAAAATATATAAATGTATTTATATATAATAAAATATTCACAGACCCATATATATTATAATATATATATATATCCTATTACATATAATTTCAAATAAATACTAATAATTACATATAAATTAAAAATAAATATAAAAATATATCTTCATATAAAAAAATATATTGACTATACTAAATATAATAAATCCCTGAAAGATGAAAAAAATAACAATTACATTGATAAAACAATATAAATATAAATCCTTTTCATAATGACATAGAAGATCTAAATTATTATAAATATAAACTTATAAGATACTGAAATAACATATAATGTTTAAAAATCATGATTCTCCAAAAAATGAACTTCTAATGATATTTTGTTCCTTATTAGATATCCAAAAATATTGACCAGTTTACCCTTGATCACCACAACATAGTTATTTTCATCTGATTTTTTTTTTCAAATGAGGTAGAACCCAAATAGGCACCCAGTTCAAAAGTTATGGCTGTTGAAAATTAATGTTCAATGTTCCAAATCTGTTAAAAAAATAATAAATGTAATTATATTTTCTATTACAAAAATAAATTCTCATTTTGTTATTTTTCATTATATTTTTTTCCGATGTCGTGGAACTAAATAACAACAAGATCAATTGATATTGTCAGTTGAGGTTGAATTATCCTTTTAAACTATACCTAGAATAAATTTTTGTTTTAAATAATTACATACTTATATTTATAAAAAAATAGATGATTAACACCTTATAATAAATTAAAACTGTAAATTGTAAATGTTAAATGAATATTAATAATGAAAAATAATAAATATTATTAAATAATAATAATTGTAAAATATTTATTATTATTTTCAAAAAAAAGTTTTGTTTATATATGTATGTTATTAATGAATAAACAAATAGGAAAAATTCTATATAGATATGGTTTATCCTAAGTCACTAGAATAACTGCAGAAAAATGAAAATACAAAATTAGAGGACATTTTTATGAAATATTCATTAAAACATTTCATGAATTTTATAAAATAGTTTTTAAAACCACCACAGAATACCTATTTTCCAAAATATATTCTTATTTTATCACTTACTATTTCACATGTATTTTTCAGGTTGTTATATTTCATTGTAGATGAAAATAATATTAGCAATATTAAATTATTTTTAGTATGATGATCACTAACATGGAAACCATTTTGAAAGATTCAATTAATATAATTTTTATGAAATCAACATAAAATATTGGATTGAATTTATAATACATAAATTTCATTAACATTATTTATTTATAATGATATATATTTTATGATAAATTCAAATTACACAAACATGAAAATCTCTTTTTTTAAAAATAAATCCATTATACTGAACTTATTTTTTTCCCTAACCATTATATAAAGAATTTTTGAATGATTATTCATACAATATCAGTGCATTTTATAGAAATAAATTTTTATTTGTGATAAATAATTATATATATATATATATATATAAATCACCCAAAATTTTTATTTCAACATAAAAATATGTATTTCAGTAATGAAATTTTTTTAATAAATTAAAATGATTTTTTATTTCTAATTAATCGGTATATATGAAATAAGAGATATATATATATATAATTATAATAATATGTTTAATCTTATTCTTACAATCTAATATGATGGTTTTGATAAAAATTAAAACATATAGTTTTGTTCATTAACACTCGATGTTGCATATTTATGAAATATATCAATGAAAATAAATTTATTTAATTTTAAATATATCAAAAAAATATCAGGGTGTAACCTTCAACCACCATTATAAAAATTATTCCCAAAATTTCAATCACATAGATTCAAACAACTGAGGATATTTCTACCCCATCAAATAATTATGTTCCCATGTGGCTTTTTAAATTAATGATCTACAAATATATTATTAACTAGTTGATAAATATTGTTATGTAGAAATTTAAATATATGATAAATTATTTTTAATAGTTTTTATGTATAAGAATAATAGTTTTCTTAATGTAGATCTTTTATGATTAGTATATATGAAGGATCGTGTATATATTTCCTTAAAAGATATCCATAAAACATATCATGAACATGATACAGGTTTTGTATAAAAAATAAGCAATAAGATTATATCCCTAAATTATGAATAATATATATGGTACCCATATACAAAATTCTTATCCATTCATTATATTACATTCTCATTACCCTTTTTCTACGGAAAATTTCAAGAATATATCTTCTTACCAAAATTAAATTCCGTATTATTCAATCAATGTTAGTATAACACTTTTGTTAAATATGATTGAAATTGATGTGATACTCAATAGATCGAAATATATCTTACATTTCATAATAGATATATGGTCATAATATATTTCAATTTTCAAATTAATCTATTCATGAAAGGGTTCTTTACTTATTTCCATTTGAAGATATGTGAGTATATTTCTAGATACTTGAGTGAAAGTAGTTGTTATAAGAAAATTATATAACATAAAATCATTGATCAAAAAAGAACATAATTTAGAGAATATGATTTTATTATATCATTTAGGGGTTGAATATTTCTCTCATACATTTATTTTAAATGAGGATTATAAGTTGTGCTAAATCTCAATAACAAATTCAAATTCTCTCAAAGAGTCCTCGTGAAATTTGATGTAAGACATAGGTTTTGATCATATTTAATATAATTTGTTATTTTTTGATGCCATATCACGTCCCTAATTAGTATGATTGAATTATAATCAAGTGACAAATATAATTTTTTTTTGAAATTAAATTTGGTTACAATGTAATTTGATTGAATGAAACCTAGATACCATCATGAATATTATATATTCTTGGATTGTAAGATGTTGAAATACACGGTTTATTTTTTGATGTCATAATTATTTATGGTTAATTTTTTTGAAATTCCAATATATTTTATCACCTCTTCTATAAATTTACACATTATGGGAATCGATTTACATACCCTACGACATATTTTTTTATGTTTTCCCACAAATTTTTTTTATATCACAACCAATATTAATTCAAACAGGATAAATAGATAATGATGAGACAATAGATATATAAAACATAAACATTAAAAAATTTATTTTAGTGAACTGCATTGGTTTCATGAAAATTATAATTCCATCATAATCATGGTAGAACTAAAAAACATTCCTTTCCTTTTGCAGTTATTCCATATCATCATTCTATTCCATGTTAACGATAACATTGATGAATGGTTTAATATTCGTAAAAAAATAAAATATGTCATTATTCATCATGATTTGAAGATATATTCATTTACAAATCCATAAATATTGTATCTCATTAAATCCACATAATATCTACCCTATGATGAACTTTTACACTCAACGAATGATTCATCTTGTTCCCCTTTATAGGGTGGTAAAGTGTATAACTGTTAAAAATATTTAATCTACTCTAACCATATTATATAGAACACATTCAACTAATTGTTGGTACTTTTATAATTTTATTATTTGTGGTCAGTATATTTTAGACACTGTTCTCTTTAAATATATTACATTCATATAATTAATTCAATGATTATCAATTTTAAAACCAAGTAATGTTTTAGGTAATTCAACGTAATGACGATTAATTTTTAATAGATATAATATATCACCATGAAAATATTCATAATAACACATCCCAATGGATTTTTCAATGTATCAATAATGATAAAAAAATCCCAATCCACCATTGCATTATGAAATTTTTGGTGAAGTCCCAATATTTTTATCAAAACCATGACATTTTCCCAACATTTATCACTCAAAAATTAATTCCAATCTTTTACTTTTTTAAATGGAGAGTGGATTTGATAAACCTCGGAATTATTTCAAGATGTTTCAAAAATATCCAAACATTCTAATATATATATGGATATAATTAATAATGGTTGGCCTAGACCTTTTTTCAATTTTATTCATTATATCAGGACATACTAATATACCTTCTCTTTTTATCACAATTTCCATGAATTAGACTTTCTATAAAAATAATTAAGCCTTGCATAATTTTAGAAGAAAACTATTCCATACATGAGGAATTATATTAATTTTTAAAATTATCTTCATAATATTCTTTTCTTTTTTGATATAAGAATATATTCTATAAAGATGGACACAAACTGATCAACGTAATATTGGAAGACCTTATAAATTAAATACATGGTGATATTCAGGTAATTATCATGTCCAAATAAAATAAATATAAATTTATAATGTTCTCACCAAATATAGAATTCTTTCATAATCATGTAATTACATTTAACATATAATTGAATGTAACATGAATTAATCTCTATCAAATTAGAATTATTGAGCTCCATGTAATTAACTAATAAAATAAATAAGTGATGGTAGATACATATTTAATATTATGATTTTATTTAGTTTAAAATTAACAATTTAGAGTACCATAAATCCAGATTTATTCCTAAAATTAATAATAGGAAACCCCTTTTAAACACACATAGTATAATGAATCTATAATAAAAAATCTCCCTGATTTAATTCTTCAATATGTAAATATAAATCAGGGCTATTCTATCTTACATCAATGAAATAGGTGAAGCACATATACCAAGATTTATTGAACCCAAAACATATTTATTAATACAACTACTTGTAAAATATTCTAGAAATACATATAAGAGTCACATACATTAGTAATATATTCTATGATGATTTTCTCCCACACTATATAAGATAAAACCCCATAAGAATATGAATCAACTCCCATAAAATTTATTGACATTATATTAGAATAAATTATTCATCCACTAACTGAAAATTGGGTATAGGATCATTTAGAATAAAAAGGTGACTTATATTATGTGGAAATTAGTATGAGTTATATATAAGGTGAGAAAATCCATGAAAAAAGTCATGTGAATTTCAACTATAGGGGAAATAATAATATAAATAGGTGGCACATTTCTACAAACAGAATCAATGATGAATCCTAGAATTTTAATTATATCATCTTCCCATAAGGGTACATAAATAATAATTAAATATCCAATCATTATGGTGGTATTATGATACAATTTAAAAAACCATATGATGTAAATTAATATATAGAACTAGAATCAAATCGGAAATTAGATTTTTAGTGGGTGATATTATATTTTCCTTTAACCATTTCTAACACACAACCCACCTTAGCATCACTGATCAATGTTGATTTACCATAAGCTTTTGGATAAAGTTGTTTTTTCATTATACATTTTAATTTACCGTCGTGTTCAAGAACAAGATAGAAAAAATTACCACATTAATTAAACATCAATAATTGAAGTGTGGGTGTATTATTCAATAGATATTTCATACCATTAATTTAAATAGTTATCATTTTACTAATAAATAAATATTTTTTACAATATTAACTCCATATCCTAACATAATATAATTTTACTACATAAAAAACAAAGCATCTTCCATGTTTCTGTAAAATATTGTTCCATAATATTGTCTCATATTTTCTTATAAATGGTCTTTTTTTATAATTTCCAATGAATTGCATATTTTTTTCATATCCAAACAATTACAATAATGTGTAGCACGGATATATATTTCATCATTAAGAAAACATTGATATATTTTATTATAGATATTGAGACCTATTATGGATAAAACCATTCAGAAACATGGATTTAATATAATGATGTATCTAACAGTATTACAATTAGGATTAATGAAACACAATTTGCATACCTCATAAGGTTGTTACAATTTTCCGCATATGTACTAATGGATTCACCAACAATTTTATTTATTAAAATGAGTTCATTTTCTCTCTTTTTATGAATAATATGAGTAATTTACCTAATGAAATATAACCTCCTAAACTAGTCCCACCCTATTTAGTCAGTTTATTTGTATGTCTTCATGTTAATTTTTGGAGTCATATAATAATGTGCATTACCATTAAATAGATAAATAACAAACCTATATTTTTAATATTTTATATACTGGAAAATAAAAAATATATTATTAGTAATATCTATCCAATTTTCATCAATTAGTTGAAAAATAAACCTACCTAATTAACGATTATTTGAAAACATTATGAAATAAATAATATCTTGTTCCCTACATTTCATGATTTGAAGATGTGTATGATTATTAACTTTAAAAATAAGTGTAATAATGGAAAAAATAATTTTTAATTCCATATCACATAAAATTATTTTTATATTAGTAAAATCCTTGAATTTCATATCGAATTTATCATTTACATGATTTTTTCTAGTTTTATCAAGTAAATAAAACTAAAATTAAATGTGCTAGATGAAATATTCATAGTATATTTATATATAACCAAGAATAATATTTCATTGGATATCTAGATCTTAATAATTATTTTTAATATGTGACACCATAAATTTTTCATAAAAGATATGCTGTAATTATTTATTATAATCCATTATAATTGACCATTACAAAATGATGAATTAACTCAATAATATCCCATGGACTGTATATCCATATGTTATTCCATATGATCAGAAATTATTCATCAGTGATGATAAAGTTAATACAACCCCCTATGAGTTGTTACCTAAATAATCATATGTTAAAATACCACATCCGCATTCTAGTATGCATATATGTGAATATATTGGAGTAAAACAATATAATTTATACATAACAAAGGAGAAATTGTTTTAACCTACATAAAGAATTATACCGCAGGTTTTTATCAAAGATTCTGAATAATATTATAAAAACATACTAAACCATACCATATTTCCAATTAAGGTGACCAAATCATTAAATAAAAAAATATTATTTTTTTAATATTCAATAACTATAATAATATTAAACACCATAAACCCAAAAATGTTTATTTTTATAGAATACAGAAATAAAAAATTAGATTGTTTGAGCACATATGCTCTATATGGTCAACATGGGACATGTTAGCCTAAGATCATAGGTTATAATAAGATGAGTTTAGTGTTATGAGAATATGAGCATTAAATTTATATTTCATGCCCAATAATTGATAGATCATAATCATGACACAAGTCTCTAGATGATTGAAATATATGAATTTGAAATGAGTTAGGGATCACTAGCCATTAAATTATATCATGAGTATAAGAAAATTATATATATATTAGAATAAAATATTGTATATGGTCATGGTAAGAGAAATACATGGTTAACGATAACCACCATGACATTCAACACATTTTATACGTAGTATATTAACATATGTACCTGCTTTGGAAAAGGTATATACTCTCTTTAAACCATAATTTTTCATTCAATTATCTATTTTTTATGAAATTATTTAAAAAATTAATCATTACACATTTTATTAGTGGGATATAGTACACTTATGTATCCCATAATCATAACAAATTTACATTTATTCCTTATGATCATGGAAGCATTGATGGTTTCATCATATTTACCTTGTTAAAAAGATATGAATGTTGTTAATAACTAATCATCATCATCATAATCCATCTAGCGAATGACTAATCATAACAATTTTTAATCACATATTTAGTGAATCATCTGTAATTTCAATGGTTTTTTAGTAAACGGATATACGATTATAATATAAACACTATATTTCATGATAAAAATTCACTTTTCCTTATGAAATGAATTAATAAAGCATTAAAAATACATAGAATAATTAGAAAATCAAAATCCTATAAATGTACCATGATATAATAAATTGTAATATTAAATTTAATTTCTAATTATGATGATTAGAAAAAATTTTAGGTAGTTTATAATAATATAAAAATTTTATTCACACCAATGATAAAAATTACCTCATTCATAAAACCACATAATAGTTATTGGTAAATTTTTTTATATATGGTCAGAATTGGGAGAAAAATATTGGGATGTCTCTGGATCATTTTTAGTTATAGGTATCTATTATTTTTTTGTATGTCTTGATGGGATTATTTTTTAGAGTGTTGGGGTGATGTTTTCTGTTCATTGGATGTGTTTCGTGATGTGAATAGTTAGTGACTTGTTTTCCAAAACTGTGTTCCCCACCTCAAAAAACCATGAAACCCTAAACAAATAGGGACTACAATGTTGTTCCATGCTTTTTCTTCCATTATCCTTTATAGGTGGTCGACTAAAAAACCCACCTTTAATAGCCACAATGTGTATCAATGCTAGAATAATATGTTGAGAAATTCCAACTTTATATACGCTAAAATAAGCGCAAATAAAGTGGGGCATTTAATAGTGCCAAATAAAATCTATGGTAATGGAAACCGTTTATTAATAAATTATTTTACAACTGATAAAATGTACACCTTATGAGAAAAAAATTTACAGCACTGATAATTTCTAACCATTAGCAGCACTGCGATAATGGCCTAGAATAAAAAGATATAATTAATGAATAATTTTTTTTATAAATTATAATTTTCATTAATTAAATAATTATTATTAGAATGGAAGAAATTTAATATATATATATATATATATATATATAATTTTAAAAATTAATAAATAATATAAATTAAATATATAGATATATAAAATTAATAAAATATAATAATTAAAAATATAAAATTTTAAATGAGTAACTTAAGAAAAACATTAAAAATTTAATTAATTAAAAAATTATTGATAAAATTATTAAATTTAAAATACATATATATATCTATTATAAATATTTATAAATAGTATATATAAAATGAAAAAAAGTAAATGAATATATAATTAAATAAAATTAATATGAATAAATTTTAAATTTTTTTAAAACATTGTTAAAAAAAATTTAATATATTAAAAATTAATATGTACTATATAAATATTAATTAAATATATTAATAAATAATATATATTCAATTTAAGTATATATATTGTAAATAAAATGTTAATTTAAAATATATTAATGCCTTGTTTATTTTCAATGTTGTTTTATATTTCAATTTAATATAAATCAAATTTCATGTGTTACATTGATTTCTTGTATATATATATCTGTGTGTGTGTGTGTGTAATTAAAGATGTTTTGTAAACAAACTCTCACAAACAAATATTTACACAAAATATAGAAACCAGAACACAAAATATTTATTTAATTTATTCAAATTTCTTTATATTATAGAATTTTTTTGTTACATGATACATTTAATATATTATGTTTCTAATCTGATAGTTTTATTTTGTTAATTTTTATTCCATTACGCACACAGAATTCATTTTAATTTTTTTGTATTTTTTAATTTTAGTTTGATCATTTTTTATTTTTTATTTATATATACTTATTTGATATGTATTAATATTTTCAATATTTATTCTTCTTAATTTTATATATATATATATAATTATTTATATTTAACTAATAAAAAATGTCCATTTTTTCAAAAAATTTAATGTGAACCCATTTTGAATTATTAAATTTCACATAATTTTAAAAATGCATGTGTTGAATATTATATATCCATTAATAATATAAATATTAAATTATTAAATAAATATAATTATAATTCAATATTGTTTATATTTATAAATTAATATATTTAAAATTAAAATATAAAATATAAATTATTTTTTAAATTAGTATTAATATAATTATTAATAAATAATTACTAATATTTTTTTGTTATAAAATTATAATAAATTTATTTAAATAAATATTTTTTTATATTTTATAGCCCGGAGAAATATCCATTTTTATCATCGCACAACAATTTAATGTCAATAGTAAGTATATTTTTCAGCTCTTTTCTGAAACTGATGTTAATCATGTTCCTGATCTATTTAAAAGAACCCTAATAGGTACTCAGTTAGTTTTCATTCTCAATATCGTGTGGAACTCATATACATCCAGAATGACTCCCATACATTCCCTCATATGAATTAGGTCTAGAATACAATGTATTTTATTTAATACTTTATATCTAATTTAGTTCGATCTTTCGGTTTCTACATTTTGCATTATTCATTCTATGCTATTCTTAAAAATGAAAAACCCTATATCTCATATCCTAACAACTAACGAAGTGAATATTCTAATGTCCCTCTGAAGAATAAAGGATATAATCTAATGTATGTTATATTCAACTTTTCCCCTATTGTTCTTTGAATTTTTTGCAATTTTTTTTAATTTTACATTTTTCGATATTCTTTACAATGATGAATACTACATCTCATCAACTTTCCATTCTGAGATCCACTACTCTATATTAATGTGAGGATCATAAATATGTATCATTTTATTTTTCACCAGTTATTGTGGCCTGTAATAATTTGATGAACCATAATATTCAATACTAAATTGTATACCAATAATCTTGTGAAAGGAAAAATCAATAAGTACTCCTTCTGTACTTTCATTTAATAGTGGGAAATGGGAATAATAAATGATGGGTTTCTTTACCATTTTTCAAGATATACTAAATAGAATGACTTAGCATGGAAAATTGTGGATCACCTAACATAAATGAACAACTTATTACCCATTTAAGTGGCTTTCTCAATTAATGAACTCAGTTAATTGTATGTCAAAGAGATAAAAAATCTTCCATACATTCCATATAGTGATGTATCTGATAGGGATATGATGATTCTATATTTTTTATGGTAAGGGCCTAAATTTACAATGAGGTTATTGGTCAAATTGGGACTTTCATTATCGCCTAGAATAATGTTCATTCTAATAAGACTTTTTTTGATATTGTAGGATATTCTTTGAGCCTTAAATCTTTACATCAATTGCTCCTAGAAGGATTATCATTCCTTGGTTGAATTATTATATAAAAATAGTTATCAATCACATATCCAGATTTACCAGTATGATGAATTATATTAAATATAATTTCAATCTCATTTATGTTTTATAAATATATAATAATCACCTATTAATACCCTTTGTCTTATCGAGGAAATAATAGATCGAGTGTGGTTAATTCAAAAACATTTTGAATCTACTAAAAGTAAACCAATATCATATAATTACCATTAGATGCAACCCTTGAAATTTATTCTTAATGATCATGTTTTCATAAAAGTTTCACTGAGATTTTGTCACTAGTGTATTACAATGAAGTGGAATTTAACCTCATAATAAATTAAGCCAATTTAAATTATTGGAAAAGACAAAGAAATTAATTAACATATATCCTCAGACATATAAAAACCATGTTGTTGAATTTATTCACTCAAGAATTGTGTTGAATCAAATTGACAATGTAATGCGTGAGATTGTGGAGGCTATAAATTCAACATGCAATCTATCCATGTAATCGCTATTAATGTTAAAATCATAGATTCATTTAGGATTTATTTTGTGTTGAATGGGAGTTAAAAGAGTTGTTAGAGTATTTGATAGGAAAGAGTGGTGATGAGATAGAGGTTCCCTTGTGTGGTAGGCACTGAGTACCTGTTGGAATTGAACTAGGTACCTTTTGATAGGCTAGTCTCGGTTGGTCCTCTATTAAAAACACCATGAACCCAATAGAGTACTATTATGTATACAATGGTACATTTGAGATTGCATTAGTGATGGGGTTTTTTGATCATTTTAATCATAATAATATCATATACAATGTAAACTACATACAAATAACATGTTTATGGTTTATAAATGACTACTAGATCCTCATTCTAGTAGTTTGGCACTAATTATGTATTTATTGACAAATTTTTTTTGAGTACTCTTTTAAAATGAAATGTATTTTGAACATGAAAATAATTTCATCAAATGGATGTAGATTGGAAAAAATTTGAGTTTAAAGTTAAAAATTTTGGTTTTAAACTCTTTAAAATGATTGTTCTATGTGATATAGTTGTAATTATGACCCTTTGAATCTCTTATGAGTTATTATATGTTTGGGTATGTGATTAAATAATTCTTATCATGATTTTGTGTTCTTTTATTATTGAGAATATTCCACCTAAAATGGTCCCCAATGTTTCTAGTGGGGCTTTACATATTTCTAGTGCTCCTTTGTTTCTTCCCATATTCTATCACAATCTAGGTTAATTAGAGTTATTGATGTTTGCAAGTGGAAATTGAGAGTATCATAAGAGTTTTGGGTACTTCCAAATATGTTATAGTTTGTTCTGTTATGGGTATACTTGAGGGGTCCAACATTATAAGAATGTGAGTTTCCCCCACTAAACATGCAAGTCTGGATTGAATGGGATGTTTTGATGTCCAAATTTGTTAGATGGTTTGTACATGAGGGTGTGAAGATGATGATAAGGGAAGAGAAATTGAGTGAATAGAAATTATATTAGATGATAAAGGTTAATGGAGAACACTTCAAAGAGCATGATTCATTTTCTTTAGAGGTGGTTTCATAGGATATTTTGGAAGATTTTGTTTTCATTGGGGGTATTCATTCATGGATCATGGAACATGTCCTCTTTTCATAGGATCTCTAATTTGAGAATTTTGTGGAGGGAAAATAATTTGGCAGATTTGTTTTGAAAGAATCATAGAACGTATTGGTTCAGTTGTTGGCTCCTTCTGGATGTGAGACATTTAGAGCATCCTTAGTTTTTTTTGTGAGTTCATCATTCATCATAAAATTCTGATGAAATCATCCATTTGTTGTTCAAATTGTTTTTTTCTAAGTGTGAACATTTAACTGATTAGGATATCATGAATTTGATTTGCTCTTTCTATCATGCATATTTAGATATGTTTATTTTTGTGGAAACAAATATTTGTTTCTTCTATGAGGGTTCGTTCATTGGTTTGAGTTCTTGTATTTATTTGGTATAAAATTGTTTGGGATTTATTTGAAGGAGAAAAGAGGTCGATAGAGGTGTGTAATTCATCCACACTTTGGTAAATGATCCATATGTCACTCAATATGTATAGAAATCAGCCGAAAATCAAATCGATACAGGTTGTGACTGATATGACTCAATGTGGCATGCCTTTTCAGGAATCAACCACCCCTCAAAACAAAACAAACACATTCAGACTATTTTGACACTTTAGGTAAAAAAGTGTCCTCACTATAAACCAATCAAGGATTCTTGTATTTTTATGATAATTTAGTACAACTATTCATAATATAGTTGTGATGGGTATGAATCTATTTCATTTCACACTAAAATACGATGTGATCATAATGAGTCTCATGTTATTGTTTCCAGTATAAAATGAAATTTTATTATAAAAGAAAAAAGGAATACTCAAAACTGAGAAAAAACATTCACATGGCATTGATACTTTATCAAAATGGACAACAAGTCATTTGAGATGTGTTTCCGACATTTATACCTCAATTCGATGCATGGTGTGACCAATATGAATCCAAGTGCATATTTTTATTTATAATTGATTTGAATTTTAATAATATTAATTTTATATGTTAATTTTTTATATATATTATTACTAACATTATATTTTTGTACATATATAGTTGTTTTTTCTTCTCGATCTGTGGTGGGTGTTTTGGAAATCACATGATTCCAGTATAGATAAAATGATAATGGAATATTGATGATTTTGAATGTATGTAATAATTTCATGTTATGTAATTTTATAAACTAATGTTGGATATTTATATACTATAGTGTTATTTTTTGTGTTTATATTTTAAATTTCATATCATTTAAATTTTTTATTAGGTACTTCTTTTATCGATATATTGTGTCTTTATAGTGTCACTGTGTGATGTCACAATAGACATTAAATTGTCCCTTTATCAGAAACATTATAAATGATGATAAATTATTTCATTAGTGAATCTAATTTAATGTGATGAAAAACGGTTCCTTTACAAGGGCTTCATTAATAATTGACAAAGGCCTCATTCATCATTTCTTTTTTGAGCACAGATAAGAGGAACCTATATAAGCACTAAAAAATTCCTTGGTTTTCAACATTGATCATGTAATCAGTGCTTTTGTTACACTGATAAAGGCCATTTCTAGCATTTTGAAAGGAATATTTTGTAGTAGTCGTGTAACCATTCACCCCCATAGGATAAAATTATTTTTAGGTTAACCATTTCTCAAAATGATCACTTCTACCTAGGAAACCATGCTAGTAGATTTATTTAATTTAATTTGGTTTAAAATCCCCCTACTGAATATCACACAATTTCATCCCAAATTAAAATGTACTCATTCGTCTCATTTTTTAGTATGATAAAATAATTACTAGGTCTTTTTAACACCTTTCAAGATGAATCAAAGGCTTATTTTTTGAATATTCACCTCTATTGGTATGAGCTTTATTTTTTAGTAGGTTTCCCATTCCACTATAACTCATTCTAGATAAAAAGGAATTGGTTTTCCACTATTGGATTGATTCTTGATCATGGTTGAATTGATCTTGAATTCTTTTATCCTAAAAATAGTTTTTGGATCTAAATAACATTATTCATAGGGATCATGTTTTTTTCACTTCATATTGTGATTTCTGAGGGCATGCAACTGTCATCAATCTCAATGTCAGTGGAGAAAATACCATTCACATAGTTTTTAATTCTTTTTTCATGTATGTCTAGTAAAATTTCAATTTGTACGATTGATAAATGAATATTTAAATTACTAAATTAATTGATTAATTATTTTATGGAATCATGGAATGGAATTATTTTAAATTCCATGTGTTGATGAATTGGGTAGAATCCCTGATAGTTGGATTTGGTTGAAAGGGAATAATTAATTAGAGAATAAATTATCCTAATCATCTGATTGTTGAATTCATGGGGTATTTGGATATTATAATATGTTAATATTATATTATATAACTCATTAATATTTGTAAATATGGGATGTTTGGATTAACCATAATGTGTTTATTGGTTTTATGTTTAAATGATGATAAATTGGATAATATTTAATGGTTAATATCAATCTAGGAAACTAAATGGATGAACCATGTTAATTTGAAAAACAATAATGGTTCACCATGATGTGGAATGTGTTAAAAGGGTTATTGGGTAGTAACATTGATTGATGATATATATGGGAAATATGTTTTATTATTTGACATATATGTTTTGGAAATGTATTGAGGATCCAAATACCAATATTTGATATATGGCAATGGGACACATACTGACGATACAACAACCCATTTGTGACATAGACTGTTGCATATAGACTGTGGCTCCAAATATCCATATGTGATAAAATAGGTGGTGGAAATGGATGGATTATCTAAAAACAATATAAGATAAAATGTTTAGTACATAGACTAATGCTCTAAATACCCATCAGAAATTGAGGTGATGGACATTGAAAGAGACTCATAGTACCGATGGTGTTTTAGACGCTATTTTCTACACAATGAGTTGGAAATTTCCTATGATACAACTAGCTACGATGTGATTTAAAATGAAATTATAAATGATAAAAATGTATTATGATAAGTCATATCCTTTGATTATTTTTCAGACTCTAGTGTGGGATAATGCTTATATTGAGGGTTGATGTTTCCTTATGAACTCGATGGTTTATGATAATAAATAAACATTAAATTGTTATGTGAAATTTTTTTCTTAGTATTTTATAATTCATGAAACATCATAAACTATTATTGACTATATATTATTTTACATTCCATGAGTGGTGGATTAATATGTTGAACTCTGTTTTCACTCATGCTTTTTGATCGATACCTGTTTCGGCTCCATGTTTTTATAAAATGATAGTGGAAAGAGTAATATGATAGAAATTCCAGTTTAGAGTGATCATGGATGATAGAACATGATTTGATAAGAGACTAGACAAGGAGTTCCAGTGACATTATTTATTTTGGGATCAACATATTGATGTTAGACACACATTTTTTAATATATATATACTCTTTATTTTTGGACGTTATATTACAATTTTTTGTGATCATGTTATACTAGTATGTTTTTGTTATTGGTTGTATGATTTCGATATTTTTATTTACTTGTGCTATTTTTATTATTTTATAAAAAGGTTCCAGTATCCCTATGATTGATATTATACCCCCGCTACAACCTGAAAGCCTCTACTATATGGTTAGGGAGGAATGAGTTCATGTGACCGATCAGCTTGGGGAACCAGTATGTGGAACTCAGGTCTGGACATTACCTTTTTTTATTGGATCCTCATTATTTTCAATTCTTTTGAGTTAATATATTGGAAAGGTTAAAATGAGATGACTATGATTTATAACATGTATACGATCTTATTTATTGGAGTATCTAACCCATGCTAAATGGAAAAACCCATGTACCAATAGTGATATTGTTTTTATTAAAGATAGTTTTTATTGTTGGATGTCATTTCACATTGAGTGATGAACTTCTTGTGTGATGTGATTATTGATTTTGAGAATTTTCTTTATTTTACTCATGAAATGGTATGGAATGATATTTTACTTTTCATACAAAATTGTAAGAACTCAGGATTATTATTTTAAATGAATCAATTAAGGCTTACACAGAAGAAGGATGTTGTCAGTATTTTTTTAAAATAATTTATTTCCTTTTGTGAGTAATTGAATTGAAAATTGTTCATTATGTGACCATGAATGTAGAAAATTTTTAAAATATGTGAATTAATGGGTGTCTAATGGGACATGAGTAACTAAACCTTTCTTAACCCTTTTCAATACTGACGTAGATGTTGGATGGTTAAGGGTCGTGTTAGTGCCTCATTTTTTCTATGTAGAAAGAAAAAAGGAGAATGGGTTGATATTAACTTATGTGAATTTTACATATTTATTGTGTTAATGTAGGGAAATATTTTATGAATAAGGGTGCTTCAAATATTAGATATAATCATCCATGATGTTGTCTTCTGTTTTAGAGACAAGAGGGAATTGATGGAAACGATCTTCCTAGAGTGGATCCAGAGGCATTAATACCTACGAGGGAGGGACCAAAAGAGATGTTCCTTGATAACATTTCACGATTCATTTTGTTTATAAAGAGAGAGATATATAGGGTTTTGAAGAGAATGTTTGACCTGAAAAGATTGATTTATTTTATGCCCCCTTTGGATTTCATTGAAGATGGTGGACCTAAGGTTGATGTATTTTGGATTGAGTCCATAGAGACTACACACGACCATATAAATACTATTACTAATAATAGGGTCAATAAAAATTCTAATATATATTTAGGATTAGAGAAATACTTGTTGGATATTAATTCTCGAACTGAATAGGAAGCTAGTAAAGTGTTCATGGAATTTTAATAATGGTTCCTTAATCACATTTATCTAATGTAACAAAGACCTGGGATAGATGTATAGTTCAAAAGGATGACTAAGGGGAGTATTTTTCAGATGGACTAGGTCGGATTCTTTTTTTGACATGTAGATCTTCACATTATTATTATAAGGGGATGAGAGAACAACCTAAAGGCTTTTACACTCTGATCTTAGATTTTAATAATGAAAATTTTCAATATATTTAGGCTCAAAAGTTAATTATATGTGGTGGATCGGGATCTCAAATCTATGGGTTAGCATATTGAAGTATCCAGTGGAGGAAATGTGGTTTCTTTTGAGATAATAGAGTGTATATATTCTGATGTAGTTTGAATTTTTCGGATAATGCATACTACATATTTTGAAATAAGAGAGTAATGGTGGAAGGATATGTTAATTAGGGTCTTAACCGAGTGATTTTCCACAAGTGCGATAAGTCGATCCACTTTCATTTGATTTTTCCATCACCACTAGAGTAAAGTTATTATTTAAGGATGATACATCAATATATGTTCTATATGAACAAACAAAACATAGGAAATTATTGTTTATCTATGAAAAACTATAGTATTGGAAGGGGATCTTCGACACCATATCAATCTCGCCGTGAGAGTTCTACTATCCAGGGATGAAAAGTTATTTGATAAGGTGATTCTAGGAATGAACTCCAAAATTAGTAGAGTGTTATTTCTCAAGTGACTTATGTTGCAACACAATGATAAGTGAAAGAACAGTTTCATACAATTTAGCCTATACTTTTGGATATTGAGGTTAGACAATCAGTTGTTAGAGGTACATTCCTTATTGATACAATGCATCTAGTTCCTTATTGGATATTATCCGTCTCATTCATTTAAATATTACCATCCTTTAAAAGGATTGTTGATGACGGTGGAGTGTTTTAGTAGTTTATGATGATAGATATACATTTAAGATTATGGTAAAGTCACATCTATTCATGAAAGGGATGTTCCATTGAGGTCAGAGAATATTTTATTATTTGTTATATATACACTTGTTATATACCGGGCACTGATATAATCTTTGGTATGTACTAGTTAATAAGAAACCAATAAAAACTATTGTTACACACATAAAGTGATGTTTACATATCATTTTTGTGAAAATTATTTTAATTGTGTAGTTTAGTATTTACAGGTAGTCCATGTTGGCATAGATCACCACCAACTAGACGAGAAGATTGCCCTTTTTTTTGTTTTACTAGATGATGGGTGTGGAAAGAATCAAAAAATTCAACCCCTCAGTGAAATATTTTGTGTTTTTTCTCAATAACCTTATTAGGGAAATCACATGAGAGAGATGAAGAATTTATATTTAATATCATGCAAGGGGATAATCATGTTTCTATTCCACCCTATATAATGGAACTAACAGAGATTCAATATCATAAGTCAAATTTATAAGATTTTATGGATATGGGGATCACCCGACTAAGTATGTTTCCCTGGGTTTTTGTAATATTATTTTCACATGTGGATGATAAGAGATTGAACTAATGTTTTGATTACCAAATTTTGTGCTGGATAACTGTGAAGAATTTTATACTATTCAATGTATTTATGATCTATTTTACAAGTGGTGGGGAGTTTTTGTGTTCTATATGATTGAAATATGATCAATGTTTCATCATTTTAGAGTTAGATCTTTGGATATTGCTTATATTATATTCAAAAGTAGGTATGGACATTATAAGATAATCATGATGTGGTTCGGATTGATGAATAATTATATTGTGTTTACGGAATTTATGAACCCAATATTTCACTACATCCTGAATCAATATGAGGTGTTTTTCTTGGATGATATCTCGGTCAACTACATGGATCATGAAAATAATGAACAACATTTTGAAATCACCATCTACACACTAAGAGAGCATTTGACTTACACCATCATATTTAAATGTCATTTTTTATTACTAAAGAATTATTATGGGGTCAAATCATCTCAGAGGAAAGTTAGTTAGTGGACATATACAGTGTTAATGTAGTTTTTTCTTGCGATTATCCCATGAATGTTATTAAATCCATTTCATTCTCATCTTTTAATGATACTATCAAAAGATCATCCTTTAATATTCACCCTTGGTATTTCAGATACTAGGCCTTAAAAAGAAAGGAATAAACTTACACTTTTATAAATATTGTAAGAATGATTTCCTATGTGCTTGAAAATGTAACAATTCATGGATCTGATCATAGCCTAGTGAACTGTATATGGTGAGTTGAGACTCTTCATAGATCATACTTTCAATAGTGATGATATTGTGAGACCGAGTTGTGGTAAACAACATTTGAGACCATATAAGGGTAAAACCCCTATAAACGATGTCAAATTAGATATAGTTGATTATTCCTTGTTGGGTGAAAAGAATTATCAATTGAGATAAAATTGTATTCTGTATACATATAATAATATCTTAATGTATATATTTTCATATGTAGTTCAAAATATAAGGAAGATAGGGTGGGCTAATTATATGTTTTCATTTAATTTTGAGCTAGGATATAGACTCTATTTGGGAAATATCATTATTGATGCATTAAGAAGAAAAACATATTACTGGGTACTATAAGAGCCTAATGCATTGTTGAAAATAATTAATTCATTGGTGGAGATACATGTTGTGGTTTAATAGGTTCAAGAGTTGTGGTTTAGGAGGTTCAAGAGTATATGACACTTGTATCAGTTGTTGTGGTGTCTACAAATTAGTTTTGCATCATGTAAATATAGAATGATGATATTGAATGTTTTATTAGGAGGTATTTATTGAAGGTGGTGAGTTTCGATTTGTTTAGATTATAGATGCGGATAATTTCTTCTATGTTAGGAATGATGTTATTATACATATGAGTATGTGGGAGGAGCTGATGCTCGAATATCATGCCCTGAAGTGGGTGGTACATTCATGTTGGACAAAAATGTATCAGGAACTATGATGACCTTATTGGTTAATGGGAATGATAAGTAATATTGTATGGTTTATCAAAATATGTCACACCTGGAAATAGGTGAAGTTTGAGAATAAATTACCATGTGGTTTCCTACTGGAATTTTCGATTCTAGAATGGGTGCGAGATGACATTATTATTGAACATTTGTTGGATATCATGTGGATTCCATGGAGAAATGATTTTATTTGGGTAATTATGGAATTAATTATGAATTCATTTAATTTATTTCTTAAACAATATACATTATCAATGGATCATTTGAGAGATTTCTATGTTTATTAAAATTTTCATCTGTATAGGGTGACCAAAATTTCTGTTTTGGATCTTCATTCATGTATTACAATTGAATTCTAGAAGGGATTTCATATTGAATATGGTACACATGTTCTATTGATAATTACATTATACTCACAAATATATGTGTAGTCATAACATACTAAATAGGTTCCGGAGAATATTATATAATCAGTTTCACTAGACCTCAATAGTTTGTGGGAGATGCACCTATATTTAGTGGTGTTATCTTATATAAATAGTAAAAAAATGTTCGTCATAAAGAATATTATTAGGGTCATTATGGTAGTACATCCAAGTCACCTTTAAGATAGATGGAGGTTGGTGAGATGGAGTTATTAGAACCGAGTCTCTTGTAGAAGACACCTGAACAGGTAAAACTGATTGAAAAGCCTATGTCTATTGCTTTGTGTAAGTAGAAGTCATATGGTAATTGATTTAGTACACCCCTCGAGTATACATATGCCAACATTATTTCCATCGGGTATCACTTATTTTGGTTTTTAGTAGTATTTAGAAATATGGAGTGATGGCATGTAGGTTTGTAGAACCATTTGAGGTTGTTGAGTGAATTGGGAAAGTGGTGTACTGAAAGGATATTCCATAAATATAAAGTTCAATGAATGATGTATTTTATATGTTATAAAATTATGAAAATCACTCAAACTCTTATGATGTGATATATTTATATAATTTTGTGTTTGATTCTAATTTATACTTTGTAGAGCATCTTTTACATGTTTTGAATCATAGTGGGAATGTCTATTAGGAAAACCTATGTTGATATTTTGTGCCATTTAAAATCACTTACATGATTAGGAGGAAACTTGTAAGAGACGAAAAGTTCTTAGGGTATAGTGGCCCATTATTTTTTTCTTAGAATGTTATATATTTACGAGAGTTAAAATCAAGAAAGATCTGTTATATGGTCGGTACATTATAAGATCATCACCTATTCTAGATAATTATCAAGAAAATTTCCATGTAATATATTTATTTTTTTATTTTACATTTTAGGG
The DNA here is from genome assembly GCA_963277665.1 of Viscum album. NCBI lineage: Eukaryota > Viridiplantae > Streptophyta > Magnoliopsida > Santalales > Viscaceae > Viscum > Viscum album. Next base: position 1,130,213,597 of record OY728131.1, read on the forward strand.
CTTTATCATTTTTTCCATTTGGTGACATTTGGAAAATAAATTGGATTGTTGAGTTGTTAATTATTGGTGCATTGTTTTCCCAAACTGTGTTTCCTACCCTTGAAAACCATGAAAACCAAGACAGAAAGGGATTGGAGGGTTGGTTCATTTTTCTTTTATTGTGTGCCTCCCTTGGAGTAATAGTTCACCCACCCACTAGAAATGTGAATTAATATTTTTCACATATTGGAAAATTGTTCTCCACTACCTCAGAAACTTTGTATATGGGACAAAATTTTATGGAAAGTGGTTTCAAAATACCTAAAATAGTTATATATCACCAAATTTAAAACAGAATCGACCATAACTCATTCTTCTAGGTTTTTTCCTTATAAACGAATTCCTACGACACTAAAAAATTATATTTTTTGAATTAAAGTCCATATTTTTAGATATTCACATCTCCAGGTATGTGGTTTCTTCATGATTAGGTTTCTCTCTCAGTTGTATCTCTTTCTAGATAAAAAGGTATGGTTTCTTCTATTAGTGGTGGGGCTAGATGTTTGTTTTGTAGAACTTCAATATTTTTATCATAGATCTAGGTTATGGTTGTATATCTAGATCTTCTTCTTGATATTTTTTATTCTGATTCAATTATAGATTTTTTTGGTGAGTGTTCATAAATTGAAACAACCCATGATTTCATACTACGTATTTTTTCAATGTAATTCCATAACATGCACTACACGCAACACTGAGCTCAAGCGCACCACATCTTACCTAACTAGCTGTTCAAAAGTGATTATGAATAGTTTTTACTGAATTTTGAATTTTATATTATCCTTCTAATTTTAGAATCCATATTATGAGTTTCATAGACATAATATATGAACAAATTCATTTTTTCATATAAGGGAAGTATTTTTTTAAAATGAAATTTTACCGCCTTTTAATGGTGAACCCTTTTTTTAATCCAATATTTGATTATTTTATATATTAAATTTTTAAAAATAAGCTTTTTATTTATAATTGGGACATATAAATTTAGTTTTGATAAATTTTTGGGGTTTTTCTGTTAACATTCATATTTGGGTGAATAGTAAAAATACTAAATTTTAATTCAAAATAACTTTTTTTATCATAATAATTTATAGAGTTCAAATATACATTTTAATGGTTTGGAAGTAAAATTATATTACATTTTTACCATTTCATCCAATTTTGGACATTGGATGTAATTTAACTATGAAATTAGACATAATCAATTGTCAATTTTTTGGTTGTGGTAATTTCTTAAAATACGCCTTTTGGATTTGACAATAAGAATTATTTTAAAATTAATAAATACAATTTATAAGTTATAAATTTGGTAAAATAGAATTCATTTTTGAATTCATGATATCAAAATTAGCTTAGGTTGAATTTTTGTTAATTTTCTTAAAACATTCAATTTTTGATGAATTGTGAAAATTACTACGTTATTTGTTAAAATAGACTATTCATTTAAATAATTATTTATATAATTCAATTTTTTGGTACAAATTTGTACAAATACTTATAAAAGTTAAATGTATTTCATTGGAGTCATTTTATAATAAGTATAGATATATAAAAATTTTATGGAAGTTTTTACGTCTTTTACCCACCTCCTAGGAACATTTGAAAATTTGCATAAAAATTAATTATACCACATCAGTGAATTAAATTTTAAAAATCTGAGACACACGGTTGATAATGGTGTGTAAAATTTGGTTCAATAAGATAAAAGTAATTATTTATTAATAGTAACTTTTGACTTTTATTTAACACGGGTAAAGAAAATAGATTAATTGAAGGTAAAAATATAATTATTATTACCCAAACATGTGTCCTAATTGAATTTGATAAGTTTAATTCAACCAAAAAAACCATAGGAATAAAATATGATCCTTTAGGTCCCCTTGGATTAGATTAGGACATTTATTATTATTTAATAAAATGGAGAGTAAAAGTTGTTAAATTCAATGTTTATTAACTAAACCATTTTTAATATAGGATTACACATAAGATAAATTCGACCATAAATATTCATTAGAAAGATAAAAGTATTTCATTAAAAATGGTATTTTATTTATAATTTTTAAACATTAATTACCTTAATTTATTTATGACACAATGATGATGCATTAATTACTTTATCAATGATATATTAAAATAATTGATTTTATAAATACGTAAATAAATGTAATTTGAGAATTTTTATAAATTCCAATAATTCTCAAGGTTAATATAAAATATTAGTGTTGATTTAATAAAAAAATTTAAAGAACTAATACTGTTTTAAATTTTGAAAAAATAAAATACCAACTAGTGTCAAAATTGGCATAAAAGAGTTTTTAAAACAAATATTAAATTATTTATTGGTCTTATATTCCTAAAAAACAGTGGGTCATCACAAGAGATTATATACTATTATATATGTCATTAATGAACCACATGGGGTTTTCATAGAAATTTATAGTATGTTTATTAAGCATATAATATAAAAATACAAAGAGACATGGTAAATTTCAAACAATTTAACTAAAAGTTATATCATAGAGATAAGGTTAATAAAGTACCCGAAACTGTCTAAAACCTATTGGATGAGTGATTATAGTCCCATCCCAACCATAAACATAAAATATTTTTGAATCAATTATAAAGCGAAAATGAATTTTTTATATAATAATCATTTATGTTTTTCCTAAGGTGTACCTCTCCCCTCTTATAAAAGGGATCATCCCCTTCTATCAAATTCACACCCCCAAAACCATTTGGCTTGGCCAACCCCTTCCCAAATATCCTCCCAACTATCCTAAATTCAACATAGAGGCCTTCATTTGGTCATAAAACCCACTTAAGGAGCCCTTTTGATCAAATTAATAGGAAGGACCCGAAAAATAGGTAATGATTTCACCACCCTCATTCAAGTTCCTTTTTTTCCACTTACTATTTCTTTGTTATTACCATAGAAAAATAATAAATAAAGTACCTTATATATATTTTGATGTTATTATAAATATGTCACAACTAGATTCATTATTCTATCCATCTTATAAAAGATAATGTCACCATGCATGCGTACGTATGGCTTACCATCTCAACACCGTGGGGTAATTTGTGTTTCAACACATTGTTATTTGGAAGGATATAATGATGAGAAAAATATATATAAATAATTAAAATGACATTATAATGTCTCTATAAAATTAATATACCATCCCATTCTACACATTTAAGAAAATGATATTGTCACTCTTGCGTACGTACGGATTACCGTCTCCACTGCGCGATGAGATTCATTTCCGCGTTCACAATTAATCGACGAATAGAAAAATATGTATTACTAATAAGTATGTAATATATGAAATAATTATTATACTGGATATATTTATATATATTTATTTATGTACTTACATTTATCTAATTCACTTACTTCTGTTAAATACGATATGAAAACAGCAATAACTTTTATGCCTACGTATAGCCTATCGTCTCTATAAATGGTGTTTTCCATTTCATATATCTATCTATTATAAATATTGATATTCTAAATATATATGATATATGAATCAAGGTTTGTATCCTGGAATTATTTAAATCGTTTTCTAAATGATACAGTCAAGAATAACCAGTTAAAATACGTACGATAAAGAAAGCAATTATTACACGAAATGTTAACATAACATGAAAATAACTATTAAATGGTAGTATAAAGTCCTAAATGAAACATGTATTATATAATAAATATGAATATGGTACTGGTATAATCAAATAACATTCAATCGTCATTATACATGAGGTTAAACGTACCCTCGGCCAATGTAAAGTTACAGGTAAAGGGTTTCTTATCTGACTTTTAATTCTGTGAGATATACATTGTTCACTACTTATTTATTTCATGTAGTGTATTGTGGACAGCCATTTGAAATATATTATCATGATTATCTTTATATTAATGATATTATGTGATTCATTTTTTGTTTATTGACTATTTTTTATATGACTCAATTGATTAGAACTAGGTAAAGGTTATTTCCTCAATCTCATTATTATCTGAGATTGTTCATGTGTAAGTATTTTATAGAACATACTTATTATAGATACCCATATTTTATAAAAATGATTTAAAAATGAATCATTTAAGGTTTTATGGGAGGGTATATATTCATAAATCATCATTTTCAATGTTTTAATGATTTATCTTTCTAAAACCCTTTAATTAATTCCAATGTTATCGAAATTATTTTAAGGATTTATTTATACGGACATGAATGTTTTGAAATGATAATTATTTTAACAAGTTTCAATGTAGTATGGGACAATATGATTTAAAAATAACTTTTAAATGACTAACTTTATATATTTTGAGACTTTTAAACAATTTAATGAAATAGTGGTATTTCTATATAAGCATTTTACATATCATTTTCATCGATGTAAACACCGTTTCAGGGATTTTAAACATGATTGAAGTTGATTTATTATGATAAAAATATTCTATATTTTATTTAATGTTTTGTGATATGTTTGACTATGGATGTGTTATTTTTCTACCATTCATGGTTTATGGATAAATTATTGACATTTCATATGCAATATTTAATACGAATTTTTATGTTATATTTCAACCTTTTCTTATGATGAAATTATTAGACTAGTATGTTCCGGGTTAGAGACCAGTAAAAGTAAGCCCTATGTGTTGGGGTCTAGTTACAGCCAACCATCCGGGTTGGAGTCCAGTTACAGAGGCTCTCCTAGTTGGAGTCTGGTTATAGAGGCTCTTCAGGATGGAGTTTGGTTACCAAGGCTCTCCGGGTTTGGGTCCGATTATAGTTATCCCCTAGGTCCTGGAACAATGCCTAGAAACTGAAATAAAATTCTGGTACTATACATTACATCATTACGAAAATAGTTGTTACATGTGATTATTCGACTAGTAGAGTATCCATGTCCATGTTTATATGGTAATGTTTGATCTATTTTTCCAATATTATGTTGAATATTATGTTTAAAAGGAAATTGTTTTTATTACAAATCTTTCCTTAAAAGTTTATATATTCTGCTAAATTATTTATCATTACTGAGCATCTGAGCTCAACCCTTTCTTATGTTTTATTTTACAAGGATACCAAGAAGTGAATTATGTTTGAGATGTAGAGCTAAGCTAAGGGAACAATGGAATTTTCAAAGGATTATTATTATTTTTATGTTAGAAAGTGTAATGTAACGTTCATGTATGTAATCTATTTTCCAAGACTGGTGAACTGATCTATCTTTCGTGTATTGATTCCTTTTAATCCTTCTAATGTATTGAAATAATGCAACAACTCTAGAAATCTATGGTATGGGTGTTATAGTTGGTATCATAGAATTTTTAGAAATAACTTTGGAAACTAGATTTAGATAAACTCTGATTAGAGTAAATTACCCTAAGATAAACTTTGAGATTAGTATAGAAGAACTTACTCGAATTTTGGTAATGTAGAGATTTTGTGAGTTTTCCATGAAAATACATCCCTGTCTATATACGAGTATGTAGAGGTGGCTCTGGAATAGATGTACCTAGGGGTAAAATCTGAAAACACCGCTTTGAACTAGACTCGATCAAAAACTCGTGCATGACAATGGGCCTTGATGAACTCTTGGTTGGGACACTTCTGGGGGATATTCATAGGATATATCTCACTTTATTAACAAATCATTATGAAGGATTTACAAGTATGAACCTCCTCATTGAAAATATTTTTATGAATATGGATAATATCCATAAACAATTCTATTTACATTATGAATTTTACAAGTTTGGAATTATTCATTGTGATTCATAAACTAACCTAGTGTATGCAATTGTATAGAAATGGCACCCAGTAGAAGGAATGAGAACTCCAATAATACGTATGATCCAAAGAGTAAGAATGATCATATCATTCAAGGTATTAATCCAACATTAAAACGAAAATAGTCTCCCGTATTTTCTCAACATATAAAGAAATAAATTCATGTGTTAATAAGATAAGTAAATAATTCTCTGATTAATATGGTTTTTAAGGGAATCAAGAGATGAAAATGATTATATAGAGAAATATGGATAAAGGGAAGAGGTAAAAGAAGGATTTTACCATATATGAGAAATGTGGAAATAATCACCATGGTATATTATTGAAGTGAATGGGAGTTTGTTTTAAGTTTATAGAAAAAGGACAACAAGTGCGTGATTTGAAGGGTAAGAAAAATGTTTCAAATGTAAAATGCATCATCTACACGGAACTGAGACACTAAATGAATCAATATCCCAGTCATCAAATTACACCGCAAATGATTCTATTGGATAATAATCAAGTTATGATACTACCTCAGATAAAGAGGAATAACTAGTGTTCTTATGTTGTTATTATATTATTATTTCATTTGAGTGGTGTATCAACAACATACAAGTTATATAAAGTATAGAGATAAATAAGGATTGTACTGTAGTACTATTTTATAATGGATTTGAGATGATATGGTTCTACGAAAAGTGACTTAATAGAATGATACACTTTTTGTAAAATACATGGTTGAAGGAAAGGTAATATTTAATATGGTCCTGATAATGAGGTAGTGATTTTGGAATTTGAGATGGTTGATTTGGATAAATTATAATGGATACTCCTGAATTCATTGTAACTGATTAATAGTTTGTTTATTTCATCATTGTTGGAATAATAAAAATTTTGGATATAAGGAATATATCAAGTATACAATAAAGAATAATGTAGCTTGAATGTAATCAATAAGGTTTTATGATAATTCAGGGTGTAACCATGTTTTTAAAAAATAGATGATGAAGCTGTTCACATGTTATTAAATGGAAAAAAGGATCTTCATTGTGTTTAACTTCATTATAAATTTTTAAACTGTGAGTTTAGATAGAATTATTTTGGATAAGTCTAAAGGTTGGAATGTATTAAGTTTGAAATTGGATACTATTGTTAATGTTATTTTTGGATTGTTATAAAAATGACATCCCAGAGGTCGGGTGAAAACAAGTCGCGTCCGGTAAGGCCACCAGACTTGTACTTGCAAAACAAAAGGCTACAAGGGTGCATCAACTATCACTGGGCTACATGATGTCCTGGATTGTATCATGCATTTATTTTTAAAATTTCTGATAGTTAAATTAAAAATAAATTTTTTTGTAACAATATACGATTAGGATAAATAGATTATTTTTATGTTTTATTATCTTTTATAATGAAAGATGAGTCTATGGTAGAAATTTGTTATATGATGGAACTCTAAATGTCAAGTATATTTTTTTCTATGAAAAAAAATTAATTCTTAATCATTAGTTAGGGTATTATAAAACCAATAATGTGTTTTCCTAATACCTTATGTTATGTTGAACCGATGATATTTTAAATCATCATAGATTGATGGCATTGAGGCCCTAAATTTTACACTTGTTTGTGATTGATGACCTCAATCTCCTCCAATAAATATTTACATTTTCCCCCAATTAGGTGCATGTAATTGCCACCAATATTTTCCTAATCGAGATCATAATTTGGTGTGGAATTTTTTATTTCCCTTTCCCAGTTATTTAGAATAAATTTTATTAACCCAATTTCTAATGCGGGTTCTCCACAAATGTATTTTTCAATTTTTTACCTTTTATTTCCAAAGAAAATCTTCAAATTGCGAGGACACAATTTATTAAATTAGCGGATAATATAACACCCCATGATTCTATATTACGTTATTTCTTCAATGTAATTCAATAACTTGCACTACATGCAACACTGAGTTTAAGCACACCATGGCATACCAACCTAGCCCTTCAAAAGTGGATATTAATAGTATTAACTAAATATTTAATTTTACATTATCCTTATAATATTGGAATCGATATTATGAGTTTTTTAGACATAATATAAGAACAAACGGATTTTTTCTGATAAAAGGCATATTTTTTTAAAATACAATTTTACTGCCTTTTAATGGATAACCCTTTTAAACTCCAATATTTTAAAATTTTATATATTAAATTTGAAGAAATAATATTTATCATTATAAACGAGACACAAAATTTTAGTTTTGATAACATTTTTGTGTTTTTATATATAACTTTCACATTTGGGTGAATATTCAAAATTACTAAATTTTAACTGATAACAACCTTTTGAATCAAAATAATTTATAGTTTTCAAGATTTCATTTTAAAGGTTTTGAAGTATGATTAGATTATATTTTTAAAATTTAACCCAATGTTGTTCATTGGAAGTAACTTTACTTTTAAAATGTATATAAACAAGTGTCAATATTGTGTTAGCTATTATTTCATAAAATACGCACTTTTTTGACAACGAGAATTAATTTTAAATTAATAAATTCAATTTATATTTTTGTAATTTTCAAAAATAGACTTCATTTTGGAATTATGAATATCAAAATTATCTTAGGGTTAATTTATGGTATGTTTTAGAAAATTTTCAATTTCTGATAAATTGTGAAAAACAGTGCGTTATTGGTTAAAACTGAATTTTAATTTTAATTTATTTTTTTGTTAAAATAGAATCATTATACCTATATAAGTTCACTATAATTCATTATAGTCATTTTAAAATATTTTTAAATATATAAAAATTTCATTGAAATGTTTACGTCTCTTACCCACCTCCTAGGAGCATTTACAAATTTGCATAAAACATAATTTTACCGCTTCTGTGAATTAAATTTCAAAAATTCAAGAGCCGCGGTTCATATCATTAAGTAATACTTTGTTCAATAAAATAAAAATACTTTTTGGTGAATAGTATCTTTTGACTTTTATTTACCACGATTCAAAGTAAATAGAGTAATTAAAGGTAAAAAATGACATTATTATTACACTAACACATGTAATAATTCTATTGGATATGTTTAATTCTACCAAAAATAACTTTAGAAATAAAATATGATCATTTAGGTCCACTTGGATTATATTAGGACATTTATTATTATTTAATTCAAATAATAGTTAAAAGTGTTAAATTCAAATTTAATAACTAATCAATTTTTAATATAGGGACATAGATAAGATAAATTATACTATAAATAATCATTATAAAGATAAAAATATTTCCTACATAATGGTATTTTTATTATAATTTTTAGACATTAAATAACCTATTTAATTTATGACACAATGATGATATAGTAATTACCTTATTAATAAAATATTAAAATAATTTATAATATAAATACCCAAATAAATGTAATTTGAGACTTTTCACGAATTACAATAATTTAATAGGTTAATATTACATATTATTGTTGGTTAAATGATTTGTTTTTCCGATAATATTGATATTATGAATTTAGAAAAAACAAAATACCAAATAGTGTCAGAATTAACATAAAAGTGTTTTTAAAAAACATATTATATTATTAATTGTTATTATATTCCTAAAAAATATAAGGTTAGACCAAATGGATTAAATAGTATTATATATTTTATTAGTGAACCACTTGGGAATCTTTTTTTTTTTGTTTATAGTATTTTTATTAACCATATAATATAAAAATACAATGTGACTAGGTAAATGTCAAACTTTTTAACTAAGAGTTAAATCTAAAAGATAAGGTTAATATAGTGCCCCAAACCTATGTAAAACCTATTTATTGAGTGGTTTTCTACCACTAACCACCTAATATATTAAAAAATTAAATTCTTAGCCACTATAAACCGAAAATTAATTTTTTATAAAATAATATTTTAGGTTTTTTCTAAGGTTCCCCTCAACCATCTTATAAAAGGGTGCTTCCCCTTCTCTCAAATTCACACCTCCAAATCTATATTTCTTGGAAAACCCTTCCCAAATATCCTCCCAACTATCCTACCTTTATCCTTGAGGCCCTAATTTTGTTATAAAGACAACTTATGGAGACCTTTTGATCAAATAAAAAGGAAGAAACCGAAAAAAAGATAATGATTTCACCACCCTCTTTCAAGTTCTTTTCTCTGTCCACTTACTTTTTATTTTTTATTACCATAAAAAAATAATAAATCTAGTACCTTATATATACTGTAATTTTATTATAAATATTCCTCAACTTTATTTATTATTCTATCCATTCTATGAATGAAAATGCCACCATGCGTGTGTGCGTACGGTGTACCGTCTCCATACCGTGGTGTAAATTGTTATTCAACACTATGTTTTTGGATACATATAATGATGAGTAACATGTATATAAATAATGAAAATTACATGATAATGTATCTTTAAAATTTATATATCATCAAATTCCACACCGTTAAGGAAATGATATTGTCTCTAGGGTATAAGTATGGATTACCATCTCCACGACTCGATAAGATTCATTTCCACGTTCACCATTCATCGATGATTATAAAAATATATATTAATAAAAATTATGTAATATAAGACATAATAATGCTAATGGAGATTTATAAATTTATATGTATTTATATTTCTTTCTGTACATAGATATATCTTATTCACTTACTTTCGTTCAATACAATATGAAAACATAAACAACTTATATGCGTACGAACAACCTACCATCTCCATAATTGGTGTTTTCCATTTCATATATCAATCTATTATAAATATTTATATTCTAAATATATATTATATATGAATCATGGTTTATATTCTGGAATTATTTTAATAATTATCTAAATGATACAGTCAAGAATAACAAGTTAAAATATGTACGATAATGAAAGCGATTATTACCCAAAATGTTAATTTAACATGTAAATATTTATTAAATGGGTAGTAAAAATTCATAAATGAATCATGTATGATATAATAAATATTAATATGGTCCTTGTATAATCTAATAACATATAATGGTCATTATACAATAGGTTAAATAAACCCTCGACCAAAGGAATGTGCAAGGTAATGGATTTCTTATCTCACTTTTAATTCGTGAGATTTGGATTGATCACCACTTATTAAATACTTGTGGTGTATTTTTTTCTTCCATTTGATATATATTATCATGATTCTATTTATATTCATGATATTCTATGATTCATTTTGAGGTTATTGACTATTTTTTATATGACTCGATTGATTACAATTAGGTAAGGATTGTTTCCTCAATCACATTATTATCTAAGATTGTTCATCTGTAACAATATTATGGATCATAGTTATCATAAACAACCATATTTTATAAAAATGATTTCAAACTGAATCATTTAAGGTTTTATTGGAGGTTCTATTTAACTAGAAAATTATTTTCATTTTTTATATATTCATCTTTCTAAAACCTATTAATTAATGTCCATGTTTTGAAATAGATTTTAAGTATTTATTAATATGGACATGAATGTTTTCAAATGATAATTATTTTAAAAAGATTCAATGTGGTATGAGACACATTGATTTAAAAATCCCTTTTAAATTACTACCTTTAAATATTGTAATAATTTTAAATGATTTCTTGAAAAAAGGTGCATTTCTCTCAAAGCATTTTAGTGATCATTTTTTTCCATGTCAACATCCTTTCATGGATTTTAAACTTTTTTTATGTTAATTGTTAATGATAAAAATCATCCATATTGTACTAAATGTTTTGTGATAGGTTTGATTGTGGATGTGTTATTTTTATATCATTCATAGTTTATGGATAAATTATTGATGTTTCATATGCTATATTTAATATGAATATTTGTGCTATATTTCATCCTTTTATTATGATGAAATTATTGGACTAGTATGTTTTGATTTGGGGACTCGTGAAAGTAATCCCTCTGGGTTGGGATCCAGTTACAGCATACCCACATTGTTGGAGTTTGATTATAATTGCTCTCCAGGTTAGAGTCCTGCTACAGAGGCTCCTTGGGATGGAGTCTGGTGACATAGGCTCTCCAGGTTTGGGTCCGGTTACAGTTATCCCCTAGGACCTGGAACGAGCCTTGAAACATTAATTAATGAATGGTACTATACATTCCCTCATTATGAGAATAGTTATTACATGTGATTATTCGACATGTAGAATATCAATTTGCATGTTTATATGGAAATGTTTGATTTATTTTTTCTATATTATGTTCACGTTTAGGTTTAAAAAGAAATTTTTTTATTACACAACAAGCCTTAAAATTGTATAGCTTCTACTAATTGATTTACCCTTACTGAGCATCTGAGGTCACCCCTTTCCTATGTTTTATTTTCCCAAGATCCCAAGAAGTGTTTTATGTTTGAGATGCAATGTTAAGCTAAGGGAATAATGACATTATCAAAAGATTATTATTTTTTTGTTGTATGTTATAAAGTGAAATGTGACGTTCATGTATGTAATCAATTTTACAAGACTGCTAAAATGATCGGTCTTTCGGGACTTGATTCATTATAATCGTGTCAATGTATTAAAATAATTCACCGACTCTGGGAATCTATGGTCAGGGAATTATAGTTGGTATTAGAGGAAGTTTAGAAATAATCTTGGAAACTATATTTCGATAAACTCTAATTAAACCACATTTCCCTAAGGTAGACATTGAGGATTAGTATAGAAGAACTTCCTTGAATTTTGGTAATGTAGAGATTTTGTGAGTTTTCCAAGAAAATACATCCATATATCGATACGAGAAGGTGGAGGAGGCTTTGGAATAAATGTACATAGGGGTAAAACCGAATAACACCGCTTTGAGCTAGACTCGAATATGAACTACTACACGACAATAGGCCTTACTGCACTCTTGGTTACGACACTCCTGGGGGATATGTATAGGACAATTATCATTTTATTTACAAATAATTATGATGGATTTTTGAGTATATACCTCTTCAATGAAAATATTTTTATGATTATGAATTATATCTATGAAGTTTCCAAATTACGTTATGAATGTTACATGTTTGGAATTGTTCATTGTGATTCATAACCTAGCCTAGTGTATGCCAATGTATATAAATGGCTCATATTATAAGGAATTATAACTCCAACAATACGTATGATCCAAAGAATAAAAAGGATAATATCATTCATGGTATTAAGAAAACATTTAGAAGTGAAATAGTCTCCCCTGTATTCTAAACATATGAAGAAATAATGTCATGTTTTATTAAGATAATTAAATAACTCTATGAGCCCTTTGGAATTGAAGGGAATAATGTGAAGAAAATGACGGTAGAGAGAAATAAGGATAACGGGAAGAGGGGAAAGAAGGATTTTCCCATATGTGATAAATGTGGAAATAATCACCTTGGTAAATGATTGTAGGGAATGGGAGTTTTTTATAAGTGTGGATGAAAAGGACACCAATTTTGTTATTTCAAGGTTAATAAAATGATTTCAAATGTAAAATTCTCCATCTTCAAGGTGTTAGGACACTACACGAATCCATATCCCAGTAATTAGAGTATATTACAAATGATGCTAATAGATAATAATCAAGTTATGATACTACCATAGATGAATAAGAATGACTAGTGTTCTTAGGTTGTTATTATATAATTATTTCATTTGAGTTTTATATCAACAATATACTTGTTATATGAATTATGGATATAAATAAGGATTTGTACTGTTGTACTATTTTTTACGGATTTGAGATTATATGGTTCTAGGGATAGTTACATAATAGTAAGATACACTTTTTTGGAATATATATGGTTTAAGGAAAGGTACTCCTTAATATTTTCTTGATAATGAGGTAGTGATTTTGGAATAAGAGATGGTTGATTAGGATTAATTATATTAGATATTCTTGACTTCTTTAGAATTGATTAATAGTTTGTTTCTTTCATTATTGATGGAATATTCAAAAAAATTGGATATAAAGAATATATCTCGTATTCTGTAAAGAATAAGGTAGCATGAATTTAATCAATTTGGTTTTATGGTGATTCATGTTGTAACCATGTTTTAAAAGAATACATGATGATGGTGTTCACATGTTATTACGTGTAAAAAAGGATCTTCATTGAGTTTAACTTTCTTATAAATTTTGAACTCTGAGTTTGGATAGAAGTGTATTGGATAAGTCTAAAGGTTGGAATGGATTATTTTTGAAATTGGATACTATTGTTTTGGTTATTTTTGGATTGTTATAAAAATATTTTCCCAGAGGTCGAACGATAACCAGTCGCATCTGACAAGGCTGTGAGACTTTTACCCGCAACCGATGGGAAACAAGGGTGCATCACCTACCCCTGGCCTACGTGATGTCCTGGATTGTATAATTTAGTTTTTTTAAAGGTCTGATAAATAAATTATAAATTCATTATTTTTTAACAATATACGATTAGGATAAATAGATTATTTTTATGTTATATTATCTTTTACAGTGAATGATGAATTTGTGGTAGAAATTAGTTAAAGGATGTAACTCTACTTGTCAAGTATATTTTTTTCTATGAATAAATTAATTCTTAATCTGTAGTTAAGGGATATTAAAACCAAAAATGTGTTATATTAATACTTTATGTTTTGTTGAACCGATGATATTTTAAATCATCATAGATAGATGGCTTTGAGTCCCTAAAATTGACACTTTTGTGATTTATGACATCAATCACTCCCAATAAATTTTGAAGTTTTTACTCCAATTATGTGTCTCTAATTTAGACCAATGTTCTCTTAATCGATATCATAATTTGTTGTTGAATTTTTCATTTCTATTTCCCTCTTATTAAGGCTAAATTTTATTAACCAAATTTCTAATGTGGGTTCTCCACAAAGTTATTTTCCTATTTTTACCCTTATATTTTCAAAGGAAAATTTCAAATTTCATGGAAAAAATTTATTGAAGGAGGTGAGAATGTAACACCACATGATTTCATATTACAATATTTCTTCAATGGAATTCAATAACTTTCAATACACGCTACACTGAGTTCAAGTGCACCATGACTTACAAAACTAGCAGTTCAAAAGTGTTTATGAATAGTATTAACTGAATTATGAATTTTATATTATCCTTATAATTTTAGAATCCATATTATGAGTTTCTTAGGCATTATATAAGAAAAAAAATTATTTTTTCTGATAAAAGAATTATTTTTAAATGCAATTTTACCGCCTTTTATGGGAAATCACTTTTTAAATCCATTATTTGAAACTTTTATATATTAAATATGAAAAAATAAACTTCTTCTTTATAATCGGGACATAAAAATTTATTTTTTGATAAATTTTTCGTGTTTTCTTAATAACATTCATATTAGGGTGAATAGTGAAAAATATTACCTTTTAACAGAAAAAAAACTTTCTTAATAAAAATAATTTATAGTGATTAACTATATATTTTAATGGTTTTGAAGTATAATTAGATTACATTTTTACCATTTAATACTATTTTGGTAATTGGATGTAATTTCAGTTTGAAATTGGACATAAACAATTGTCAATCTTTTAGTAGTTATTATTTCTTTAAAATACACTTTCGATTTTGACAACAAGAATTAATTTTAAATTAATAAATTAAATTTAAATGTTTTGAATTTGGTAAAATATAATTCATTTTTGAATTCAGAATATGAAAATTATCTTAGGGTGAATTTTTTGTATGTTTCAGAAAACTCTCAATTTTTTATGAATAGTGAAAAACAATGTGTTATTGGTTAAAACCGAGATTTCATTTAAATAAATATTTATTTTATTTAAATTTATTTTAGGTAAAAATATATACATAATACCTATATATGTTCAATGTAATTTATTGGAGTAATTTTATAATATGATTAGATATATAAAAATTTTATTGAAATTTTTACATCTTTTACCCACTCAAAAAAGAATTTGCAAATTTGCATAAAACAAAATTTTACCACTTCTGTGAATAATATTTCAAAACTCCCTGAGAAGTGGACGATATCAATAAGTAAATGTGGATCAATAAGATAAATATAATTTTTGGTAAATAGTAACTGTTGACTTTTTTTACCACGGGTAAAAGTAAATAGTGTAATTAAAGGTAAAAATGACATTATTATTACCCTAACTCATGTCCTAATTCTATTTCATAAGTGTAATTTGACCAAAAACTACCTTAGAAATAAAATATGATCCTTTAGGTCATCTCGGATTAGATTAGGACATTTATTATTATTTAATTCAAAGAAGAGTAAAAGGTGGTAAATTCAATGTTTAATAACTAAACCATTTTTAATATAGTGTTACACAGAAGTTAAATTAAACTATAAATATTTTTTAGAAATATATCAAGATTTCCTAAATAAATTTATATATATTATAATTTTTATACATTAAATTAATTTATTTATTTAGGACACAATGATGATGAAGTTATTACCTTATTAAAGAAATATTAAAATAATTGATATTATAAATATTCAAATAAAAGTAATTTTATACATTATATGAATTACAATAATTTAATAGGTTAATATTACATATTAGGGATGATTAAAAGAATTTTTTTAGAAGTAATAATTCTCTTAGTAATTCATAAAAAACAAAATACCAAATAGTGTCAAAATTGACATAATTGAGATTTTAAAATAAATATTATATAATTAATTTTTATTATATTCCTAAAAATTTATTTATCAGAAAAAAGTCTTAAATACTATTATTTATGTCATTATTTAACCACTTGGGGTTCTCTAGGAAGTTCATAGTATGTTTATTAACCATATAATATAAAAATACAACGAGACATTGTAAAAGTCAATCTATTTAACAAAGAGTTAAATCTAAAAGATATCGTTAATATATTGACCCAAACCTTTCTAAAACCTACTTATTTAGTGGTTTTTGACACAACCTCACCATATAATTTAAAAAATTTATTTTTGATCCATCAAAACCCGAATATTAATTTATTATAAAATAATATTTTAATTTTTTCCTATGGTGCCCCTCACCCCTTTTATAAAAGCGAACATACCCTTCGGTCGAATTCACACCTCCAACGCCTTTTGGATTGGCCAAAACCGAACCATATGTCATCCCAACTATCCTAAATTAATTCTAGAGTCCTTACATTGGTCATAAATCCAATCTATGTATCCTTTATGATCAAATAAAATGGAAGAACCCGAAGAATAAGTAATGATTTCACCACCGTCTTTCATGTTCTTTTCTTCTTCCACTTACTCTTTATATGTTATTACCATACCAAAATAAGATCTATAGTAACTTATATATATTGAGACTTTATTATAAATATGGTACAACAATATTAATTATTCTATACATCCAATGAATGATAATGTCATCATGCGTGCATACGTATGACATACCGTCTCCACGATGTGGTGTAACTTGTTTTTCAACACTATGTTATTTGGATGGATATAATGATGAGTAACATGTATATAAATTATTATAATAACATGGTGATATCTATGAAAAATTATTATACCATCCAATTCAACACCATTATGGAATTGATATTGTTTCTTGTGTATACATACATATTACTGTCTCTACGACGCGATGAGATTAATTTCCATGTTCACCATTCATCGATCATTATAAAAATATATATTACTAATAAGTATGTAATATATGAAATAATAATACTAATAGATATATTTATTTATTTATTTATTTATTTACTTACATATGTCATATTCACTTACTTCCATTCAATATGATAAGAAAACAAAAACAACGTTTATGCGTACGTATGATCTACCGTCTCCATAAATTGTGTTTCCCATTTCATATAGTTATCTATTATAAATATTTATATTCTAAATATATATGATATATGAGTCAAGGTTTATATATTTGATGTATTTAAATCATGATTTATATGATATGGTCAAGAATAACAAGTTAAAATGCGTAATATAAAGATAGTGATTATTACCCGAAAAGTTAATTTAACATGAAAATCATTATTAATTGGGTAGTATAAAGTCAAAAATGAATTAGGTATGATATAATATATATTAATATGGTCCTAGTTTAATCAAATAACATACAAAGGTCATTATATAGCAGGTTGAATGTATACTTGACCAAAAGAAAGTGCAAGGTAAGGGGTTTCTTATCTCACTTTTAATTCCGTGAGATTTCCATTATTCACCACTTATTTATTGCATGTGGTGTATTGTGTACTGCCACTTGATATATATTATCATAATTATGATTATATTCATGATATTATATGATTAATTTTTTGGTTATTGAAGATTGTTTATTTGAATCAATTGATTACAATGAGGTAAGGGTTATTTCTACAATCTCATTATTATCTAAGATTGTTCATGTGTATGTATTTTCTGGAACATACAAATCACAGATACCCATAATTTATAAAAATGATTTCAAAAATATTATTTTAAGGTTTTATTTAAGTGTATATTTAACTAGATAATCATTTCAAATGTTTTAAACATTTATCTTTTTAAACCATTTTAATTAATGTCCATGTTTTCAAAATGATTTTATGGATTTATTTATATGGACATTAATGTTTTGAAATGATAATTCATTTAAAAAGATTCAAAGTGTTATGAAACACTTTGATTTAAAAATATATTTTAAATTAATACATTAATAAATTGTGATAATTTTAATTTATTTCTTGAAAAGGGGGTATTTCTCTTAGATCATTTTACAGATCATTTTCAACTATGTCAACATCCATTAATGGATTTTAAACTATTCTGTAGATTATTTATTAGAATACAAATATTCCATATTTTATTGAATGTTTTCTGATATGTGTTACTGTGGATGTGTTCTTTCTATACCATTCATGGTTAATGGATAATGAATTGACATTTCGTATTCTTGATTTAATACGAATGTTTATGTTATATTTCATCCTTTTCGTATGAAGGAACTATTGGACTACTATGTTCTGGGTTGGGGACAGATAAAAGTAAGCCCTACTGGTTGGGGTCCGGTTACAAAAGACCCTCTGGGCTGGAGTTTGGTTACAGAGGCTCTCTAATATGGAGTCCGGTTATAGAGGATCTCTGGGATTGGGTTCACTTACAGATATCCCCTATGTCCTGACACGAGGCCATGACACAAAAATTAAAGTCAGGTACTATACATTCCCTCATTATAAAAAAAGTTATTACATATAATTATTCGAATAGTAGAATTTCCATGTGCATTTTTACATGGTAATGTTTAATTTATTATTAACATATTATGTTCATGTTTTCGTTTAAAATGATACAGTTTTTATTACACATCTTGACTTAATAGTTTATAGCTTCTTCTAAATTATTTCCCATTACTTTGCATTTGAGATCAACCCTTTCTTATGTATTATATTCCCAGGTTCCGATGAAATGTTTTATATTTGAGATGAAGTGTTAAGATAAGGGTAAAATATCATTCTCATAGGATAATTTTTTTGTGTTGTATGTTAGAAAGAGTAATGTAACGTTCATGTATTTAATCTATTTTCCAATACTGCTACTCTGATTGGTCTTTCATGAGTTGATTCCTTGTAATCATGTCTATGTATTAAAATAATGCACCGACTCATGGAATCTAGGGATGAGACATTACATAAATTATCTCAATGGTATTGGTCAAAATTCAATTCCCATAAACATGGATTCAAATTAGGAATAATTTTTGTGAATTTTTATTTGGAACCATTGGAAATTGAATCTTGAATTGAGTAAATTAAATTTTTTAATTAATTTTTTAAATCATTGAATATATTTAATTTAATTTCTAGGTTTTAATTAATAGGGATAAATATTATAAAATATGAATTATTTGAATCCGATAAAATAATTTTTTGATTAATTAAAAAAATATTATGATATTGTAATTTATGATGTATATGGATTGTGTAATCAATTAATTTATTACTATTGAATTGATTTAAAATGTTAATAATTTGATGATTAGATTAATATTTAATGGTTAATTGGTTATATTTTTAAATATTGTTAAATTTTTTAGTGAAACTTCTTCATATTATACCATGTCATTAAATTGATGAACCTAGTCATTGTGATAAATTATAATGGTATACCATGTTGTGAAATGTGATATGATTTTTAATGTTGATTAACAATGAATGATGCTATATATGTGATACATGTGTGATAGTTTTATATACAACTATTTTATAGAGACAGAGGCTCCAAATTCTAATATGTTATATATTAGTGTGGGACACAGACGGAGGATCAAAATTCCCATTTGTGACATTGAGTTTGGGATAGAGAATAAGGATCTAATTACCCATATGTGATAAATGAGGGGTGGTATAGGGGTTGTGGCTCCATGTACCCATATTATATATAATGTGTGGGCAATGATCGAGGATCCAAATACCCATGACTTACTAGAAATAAAATTATACACTAGGATTTGGAATTTGAATATTGTCCAACTAGACTTGGTATATTTTTAAAGGAAATCATAAATGATATCCATAGAATTACGACATGTGATATACATTAGGGGTCGATCATGCTACAGAATAGGTTAGAGTATGTATTGAATGTTTGTATTTCCTCAGGAACCCATATGTTTATGTGGTAAAATAATAAATAATTTATTATATGTAAAATATGTTCATTATTTATTTTATTTTATTCATTAAAAATCAGCATACACTATTATTGACTATATATGAATTTAGACTCCATTGGTGGTGGCCTACTAAGTTGTACTCACAACCTACTTGGGCTTCCTAATCGGTACATGAATACTCATTAAATTTTTTTGGACAAGGTACGGGAAATAGTCACATGTTAAATAGATGAGTTGATATGGAGCCTAAATGAGGGAACTAGACGTGATTTGGGACCTTCGTGAGAGTTTTCACTATCTTTATTATATTATGGGTTTTTAATATAGAAAATTTATATGTATTCATTATGACATATTTAATCATTGGTTTTGGACATTTAATATCCTATTTTGGTCATCGTGTGATACATTTTAGTTTCATTATTAGTTATATTATTCAACTATTATTATTTTATAATTTTATTGGGCAATATTAAAAGATATATTTTATCTATTTCATCAAGATTAGTCCCTAACTATTAATATTCAACCTCTATCATATGTGGTGATGCACCAAAGGGCTTGTGAACAACCATATATAGCCTTAATTGTGTGCTAATTGGGTCAAGAAATTACAAAAAAAATAAGTATAATAAATTATTTAATAACACAAAATAAATTAATGAAAACATTTTTTCTAATATATATATATGGCTGAGGTTTTTTGGTTATTTCATTGATATTATATATGTGATTTGTTTTCAATATCTGAAAATGAGAAGTAGTTATTTATAAGTATGGTGAGGGCACTAATTTAGTTACATAAAATATTTTAATAATATTGAGTAACATTTTATTGAATGTTTATCATAATGGAAAGGATGTAAATTTAATGATGACATATGGTTTAAATATCTTCAAAAAAATATCAAGAAAAATGAAGGAAACATTTTTACAAATATCATTTAGTTTCACACACTTGTATAATAGTTTCAACCCTAAATATGATAATGTGTTTTCTTAATTTTGTGAAGTAACTATGAATAAAAATTAAAATATTAAATTATATTAATTATTAAGACTAAAAATATATAATCCATTTTACATGTTTTAATTTTTATTGGTGGAATTATTTCATTTACAAATTATTGAAAAAAATAAAATGGAATTTTTTTTAGAGAAATGGATTTTAAAACATATATATATATTTCCACATCCATTTAGTTCCATATAAAAAGAATTAAAAGAATGTTTAAATAGTTGTTGGAATGTATACTCCATTAATTTCATTATCATAATTAACAAATTGGGATATAATTATAATATTTTGAATTAAATCCATTTAGTATATAGAGTTGTATATTTTTATGAAAACTAAAAATATTTACATTCAAATGTTTTTTCATAATTAATAAATATTAAACAAATAATATATGATTAATTATTAATAAATTCTTAATTAATATAATTAAACAATATTTTTAATATAGATAAATAAATTTTCTTATATAAAAACAAAATAACACTGGAAAAAATAATTTTGTTAAAAAATATATCTTTTAATCATGATTTGATATTAATAAAATATAAAAATTATTTTGAATGAATAAATAAATAAATTTAAATTATTTATGTAAATTTTATACAAATTTAATAGTGTGTTTAATACTATTCACAACCTTAAAACCATTTTATATTTTAAAAAGTGAATAATATATAATGTTTTTTAGACAGTGGGGATTGTGTAAATTTTTTAATCAAATATATCAAATTACTCTAAATTGAAATAAATATTAAAATATTGTGTGTTTAATGATAAATTTAGGGCATTTATTTTTTAGGTTGATTAATGATTCTACCATGTGTCATTGAACTTTTTTTTCATATTTTTCTTTTGTATGATTACATCATAAACTTTGATGCTTCGGTTGAGGTTGGGGATTTTGGAAATCAGATATTAACATCTAGTGAAATATCATAGAATATGTAATTAAGTATATTATGATAATAATCTCTTACATGTTTGGATATGGATGATTTAGTGTCCACATAATGATAACATCCTAAAATATTGATAAACAATTATCCTATTCAAGAATAAAATATAATTTTAATGAATAATAATGAATGGTTTACTTAATTCAATTAGAAATCCATACCTCAACACATGTCTCTAGGTACATCTAATATATCTCACATTATCATTCTACATTGATCCTCTACCAAACCAAAACCTATAAATATTATTGTATTCATAGGCTTCCATGATCTATTTTATACCAATTAGTGTGTGATAATAAATATATAACCTTCTGTTATAGGTATTATGTTACTCTATGACCTTCATTTGGATAACTCTTTGTTGGGTATTGCTTATGGGAGATTCATGTGAGATATGAAATATTTTTTTGATGATTTTTGGGTTTTTCCCGATTGGCTCACAATTTTCCTAAACCATTCACACACCAATTTAAAAATATAAAACCATAAATAGTAGGGGGTATTCTATTTTAGAAAATCCATGTTCCCCCATAATAAAAACTATTCCTATATTATAGGGGCTCATAATTATGGATAAGAGTTAGCCTAACTAACTGCCCCTTTCGAGATAACTCTCTATGTAGGATAATTTTATATAAAAAACTGATTAAAAAATTCTCAAACCCATGTTTATGCCCCAAAACATCCCTCAGTCAACATAAATATATTTACATTGTTTTAGAGTCTCTCAATAAGCGATATTGGCAACTCCAAACCCATACATAGAGGTTATATATGTGTGTTAGTTTTTGACTGACCTTGTCTATATATATGAATCGACCCAGATGGTTTATCTCCACATTTCACATTCTCCTCTCCCTAGGATGTTTTAGATCATAATTCCATAAATGGATCTAAATTCCTTTTAATTTTATCATGATTTTAGGTTTTATTTATAGATAATTATTTATGTCGTTCATCATGTTAGATCCCATTTTTTGGTGTGGATGAAAAAATATCTTTATTCTAACGGAAGTCCAATCCATTTTATAGAGAGCCCTATAATTAAAACTTGATTTTAATGATATATTTTTATATCGTTCATTTGATTTATGAATACCCAATTCATTGAGAGTTGGAATTGGAATTTTATAATATATATATTATTGGGAAAACAAATAATTTCAATAGAAATGGAATTATGATATATTTTTAAATTGATGGAATTTATGAATTTATTTGATAATTGATTTTAGAAAATTTCATTAATCGAATTTCTAAAAACCTATATTTTGATCAGAATTGAAAAAATGAATGAATTGATAAAGAAATCGTGTTTTCTTTTTCAATATGTTTTGGTGTTTTGAAAGGAAACATGGAAAATGGATTATGATTGATGATTGATCGTAAATTAAATGAATTGCCATTTTTTAATTAATTTTTTATCATAGGAGAGATTGTATAGTTATTACCTTATTTGGTACAAGAAATCTACGATGATTATTACCTATCAGTGAATTTAAAATGAAAACTCTAACAAAGAACTAGTTAGCTTAATCTTCTCCCAAATTGGCATTTTGATCATTTGTCTTTATCCTGAGCAAGTGGGATTTGTGTACAAATAATTCCATGATCACTAACTTGAGATGTGTGCAGATTTTATATCCAGAAACTATAATATAATAAAATGGGTGGTCATGATATTGATTGTTAGTATATAGATATATCTTCCATTTAATATTAAATTTTTCTACTCATTCTTACATATTTATATAACATATTTATATAAAATATTTTTTTCTATCAATGAAATATATTCCATCATGTTTAAAAGAAATCTTTTCTTACATAAATTTTACTTCGAATACATTATTTATCAAAAATTAATTCAAGTGTTGTTTTATTGTTTTCAAATATTTTGATGGAACACATGGTGAGACCATAATGGTATTTTTACTTCACACCATACAATTTCCTTTGGGTAGTTTTAGATTTCATTCCACTACATCTAAGAAGTTGAAAAGTTCCACATAGAGGATGTTGATGTTATTAATTATTTATAAATAGAGTGATATTTTCAATGGGATGTTGAGTATATTCTATCAGATTATGAGTAATTGTATGATGTTTGGTTGTGTTTTTTATACAACTATTTTCCTTATTATGTCTACCATTTAGAGAATTTATATTGATTCATTATTTCTTTATTGTCCTCATTTATGTGAAAACATTGTTCCCTGTTTTATTTTTTAGAATTTTATGGGTGTTATATTGCATCCTAGTGGGGATTATAAACACCCTTCAATATATTTTAGTTCTTACATGTGTATAAGGGGACTATATTATCAATGATGGTTTGTGGGAAAGTGGTTTTTGATTTTATTTAGTTTTTTCCCTTTTCGTCAGTTTATAGTTTGGAATATCATTTTAATACATTGGACGTAGTTTCTAGAGGTTCACTAGGAAGACCTCAATATAAGAAGACTTATGTCACCATGTCATGTTTAGTAATGGTGTATTGTAGAATAATTGATCTTGTTTTATAATTTTCTCTATGTTTGATTTGTATATGTTGAAATGCAACTATTTTTTCTTATTTTATGGGATTAATTACCTTATTTCGCTTGTTTATCTTTTTTTATTTGACTAATATTCTGATGTCTTCAATGTTGATTCATGATGTAGTGTTGCATCATGCTTTAATGGAAACATGTGAATAGGCCACAGGATAACATACATAGTGAACCATAGTGAGTAGAGACTCATGTGGACCAAAATCTATTTTCATTTATAGTATATATCATTAAAGAACTATGACATGAACCTAAAATTTTTACCATTTTGGTTCCAGTTGTAGAACCCAAAAGGGATGAATCTCTGAATCATTGCGAGGAGTTCATTATCTCTAAGATAAATTTATTCCTAGGATCAAATGAACATCAAGTTGTAGTTTATATTTTCAATAATGATATAGCTTCTTTTTAGTGATTTTGATGAATGATTCAATTATAGTGACGTGTTCCATTATAAATATTGAAGTACCTAACTTATGACGGTGGGACAATATGATGATTTATAATAATAATCATGGTTTATTTTTGAATTAATGTATTGTTCTTTTAACTGATTATAACTATCAATAGAATTTCGTGTTTTATATGTATATATCGTTTTTAAATCATTAATGTTCTAGAATGACATTTAAGGAGTATGAAAAACACATTATTGAGTTTATATTGTTATCACCAGATAATTTATTAAATGATATGTTTATTACATGATTGTTTTATATGATACTTCGATCTATTATTCATTTTCAATTCTTCTAGATTCATATACCATCTTATGTACATTGCTAGATAGGGATTTGATGGTTAATCATGATCATGCTAGAAAGTTGGGATTCATGTGTGTTCCTTTCCCCCATACAATAGTTCCTTAAGTTATCATAAATTGAAGAAAAAAATGTTATGAATGTCATCGATGATCATGACTATATGGGTCTACATGAACACCAATAGTTCTTAGAATATTCCCTTAAACATTCTTTCATTGTGGAATTCATGGGAATTTGAAACGGGTTTACATTGAAAACCTATGATATGTATCTCCGATGGGTGTTCAGAAAAGAGGCATAAATTTAGTGTAAAACGTAGTTATTTCACTATTGATGAAAAAAATCGACCTAAAATAAAAAAAATGTTGAATTATGTTGGAAGAAAATTAACATTAAAATTAGAACATCAACAAATGACAAAATATAGCATACATGTTCACTATGCTATTACTATTGTAAATGTTTTTCCATCATCATGCCTTAGTATGACAAGTGTAATTCAAATGTGAGTATAGGTGTTGATATTTCAATGTATGGTGTATTTGAAATAGTTCAACATAACTATTGGTGGATGATATGTTCACATGATAATATAATTAATGTGAGATATATTTATAAGATTTTATGTATCATATATGTTTCGATTTAACAATCAAGATTGTTAGACATTGGATATTGAATTTTATCTTCTTTTTCAAACTGATGACAATGGATTTCATGTGAATGTTAATGTTAAAATGTTTTGTTACCGATATTTTGATTATATAGATTATTGTAAAAATTATTCATAGGAATATTTAATATCATTCATAATGTTAAGCTGTTAATGATATGTGGTTTTACCCCTTTTCATTCAATTTAAATCGATTCATGAATGATTCTTTAGGATATTATGAATAGTTATATTCCAAGAGCATTGGAATATAGCTGTTATGCCATATGAATCTTCAGGAAGTCAGATATAATTGTGACCAATAGTGGGTCCTTCATATATTTAATATTTTTTTTGTAACTAATCATGATTATAAATAATATGTTTTCTAAAAATAATTATAATTTTCAATATATCTTTCTACAAGAACCATGAAGTTAAAAAAAATCGTGATATACTAATAAAATATTATGGGTCTTTTTTCACATATCTGTTTTCATGGTGGTAAAAATTATACTGACATTATTATGAAAAATTTATGGCTAAAACCTATTTATAATTAACTCATTGGTCATTATATATTGTAACCTTATTACTAATTATCACCCAGATAAATAGTAAATCTTGTTATCCATGTTTAAACCTAAGTGAAAATGAAGAAATTTCTCTCCCATTATCCTATTGGATGAAGTGAGTTCAACTTGTAACACGTTATGATCAAACATATACTATTTATGGGATATATTCCAATGAAAATGACCTATATAATTTTTAAATATAAGGTTAGATAATGATCATCATATCACATTACACTATATTTGATAAGGGATTTTGAACAATAATTATGATTCGATGAATGGATTAGGATTTTTTAGAAGATGAATTATATTTTTGAAGCTTATGCTTCAAACTAATTAATGTATCATTATAAAAATTACCAAACTCATTATATATAATTAGTTATATTAATTTTTTCTCTAAGGATATGGATGTATAATGAATATGTATAAATGTATTATATATATATATATTATTTAAATTGTATACTCACATATAATGGTTGGAATTTGAACCAAATATTATGGTTTTAGTTGATTATGGATTCTTGAATAATAAATATTTTTAATCTATTGAAATTAAAACAAGGTTGGAGATGCATTTAATCCAAATGATCGTGTTATATTATCTATTATGAAGAGAATAATGTTTCCAATAATTCTATAATTTAAAAAAATATAAATTCTAAAGTAAGTGGAATATACTTTTATTATGAAATGAGTGGTTAATAATATATTTATGTAATGATTATTGATGTGGATAAGGATGATTTAGAATGAAAAAATAATATGACAATAGTTCCAATGAATATTTTTCATTGACATAAAGTAAATGGTTCATAAACTATGTATGTGTATTGTCCATACCATATTTTAATAATGAGATATTAGATGTATATAGAAGTTCATTTGTATCCATTGATCCTAGAATAATAATGTTATATATTGACATGAAAATAAAATTTTTGTAGGGAAAACATGAAGAGATATATTGTAGATTATGTTTTTCGGTGCATGTTATGTGACATAATTATGACTAAGTGAAAATTTAAATGGGTGTTTTAGAACCAATAGCAATAACATTATATAAATGGGGAAACATCACCAAGGATTTATGCATTGGAATCCCCAAAAAATATAATTGAAAAAATGCTATATGCATTGTACTTGATTGACTGATAAAATCAGAAACATAATTTCAAAGATAAAGGAAAATCCAATGATAGTGTTTCTTGAACATATAATAATTTTGTGGTAATGTGGAATAGAGTACGACATTCAATTGTGTATGATTAGGATTTCTAGATTACCCAAATGTTTTTGTGATGTACAAAGGATGATATAAAATTAGATTTTTATTTTAGAACTACATATCTTCTTCGAATATGTGGTATGACCATGAGAACCATTCATAAGATAGATAATATGTTGCGGTATTTTTCCTGACTTTACAAAGATAGATTGGTTCAATGACATTGTGTAGATGTGTTCTTGTATAATAATATCTTTTTCTCCATCATTCAGATAAATCCCTATAAATCCATTTTTATAAGGAAGTGAATATCTCAAGAAAACTGGGATGAAGATTGAAAATAATGATACTGGTACCTAAGCTAAATTTTTAATTGGAACATATGTTAAGATCTATTAAACAATATATAAGGTCCACCCATGGTCAAAAAATGATAAGCAGACAATCATCAATTAGATAGAGGGCTGAATATTAAGGAAATTTGTTTCATATAC
The DNA here is from genome assembly GCA_963277665.1 of Viscum album. Classification (NCBI taxonomy): domain Eukaryota; kingdom Viridiplantae; phylum Streptophyta; class Magnoliopsida; order Santalales; family Viscaceae; genus Viscum; species Viscum album. The sequence goes on from OY728131.1 coordinate 1,130,242,287, forward strand.
AAGTATCATTCGAATATGGTTTTGAGGACTCGAATTAATGTAATATTGAGGTAGATATATTTTGATTAATTTTATTATCATTATTATATAGGAATAATAGTTTATTATTTCTATATTTCATTATATATATCTCATGTTTATGATCTGTTCAATGTATCAATATTGAAAAATTATATTCTGGATCATTCTAATGTACCAAACACATAAGATATACTTTTTGAAGAAGTTCACTCTTACGAGGAACAACTTGTATAGTTTCTATTTCATGGAGAGATAATGATAAATAATGACTACCTTCCTCATCAATTTATTGGTGGGAAATCATAAAAACGTGAAAGCTACGTGGGAACCTGAGGATGTAATGAAATAATGATATCCTAATATTTTGTATCATATTTATTAATTTTGAGGTAATTTTAAGTGGGTACCAACAAAAAAACCCTGATACATTAGTAAATATATCTCATTAATTGATTTGTTTTTTCAATATCTAATATTACATCCAAAACAATGTTTAAACGAAATAAAATATATTGATAAAATATTATATATTGGTTATTTTATATGCATTTTATTGGATGGAATGAATACTACTGGCTAAAGTTTTGAAATATTTTTTATTTATACATGTTTAATATAAATTAATTTTCAAAAATTTATTAGATAAAATATTAAAATAATTTTTCATTTTAAAATAATTGTTTTGTTTAAAACTATTTTAATTAATACATTACACCTTAAGATGCTAAATTTAATTTTTTATGAGATATTATATTGTGAAATTTAAAATATAAAATTTTTAAATTAATAGATGTTACAAAATTTCACTGTCTAATTTTTAAATATCTCTTATGTTTCAAAATTAGGGAAAATGATTTTTATGGATACATATGAGTTCCTATAATTATTTAAATGAATTTTTTAATGTTATAAAGTTATGTCAAATATTTATTAATTATATAATACCTTGTATTCATATTAACCGCAGGTGGGATATTTACCCAATAAATAAATAAATATTGTAATTGATTTTAAAATATTGAAAATACAATAATTTGTGTGGCTTAATTTCTACCATTAATTGTAATGAAGAATATGAAATATTAATGATATTTTAAAGGAATATATTAAAATTAAAAATTTAGCATCATGTCTTATTACACAAATTATATTAGTATTCTCCATAATAATATTAATGTCAATTTTTTAATATAATATTTTATTAAATTATTCATAGAGAAAAAATTTTAAAATAACATTGGGGGTGTATGATATGGTAAAAAAATATATCTTTTCCATTTATAGTTCATATAGAACCTCTTGGATTGTGAAGTAATTTAATGAAATTAAATCATATATAAAATTCCAAAATTTCACATCCCCTCCTTTAAAAATGGTAACACCTCTATTATCTACACTATCCTTATAGGAGACTTATTTTTTGAGAAAAATAGAAGAATATCTAATTTAATTTCCCCTATAAAAATTATATGTAATGTACATTGAAAATGGCCCACCTTAATGCCCTTTTCTGGAGATCCGAATTAATTTTTTCCATTAATAGGTTATTACCTCAACATATCACATTTTTCATAATTCATAAATAAACTCCACTAAATATATTATATTTATCATTGAATAATTACTTAAATATCATCTATATAAAAACTATGTTTTTACAATTATTAATCATAATTTATATATAAACATTACGTCAAATGGGATGTTAATGTTCTTCTCAGGGATACATATATCTTTCTATCCTCACATAGATATAAAAATAATTTTCCAACAGTATATTTCATCATTAATTATTATTATGGGATTAATGTTTATAAATTATATTTTTTATGTTGTAATTATTCATTAATTATAATATATAATCTACCATCTTACATTCAAAACTATTTAAAATTGATAATATTGTTTCTTCATATATGTGGAAAGCCACCTCTAGGATGCGATGTGTGGTTATTTAATTTTGATTCACTATTGGTATGAAAATATGGATTTAATAAATATATATATATATATATATGTGATATTATAATTATATTTTATTCCTGAATTATTATTTAACGATTATTCATTATATCCCTTCAAAAAATGAAAATAATGTTAATGCTAATGTACGTACAACCCTCTCAATGAATGGTGTAATTCAATGTTATATATTTAAATTAATGGATGACACTAATAATTTATATCATTATTATATATGATATTTCAATCACTATTAACATCATATATATTATTTAACTATTATTAAATTAGAAATACCATTCTATTGAAGAAAAACATATATGAAAAATGTTGTAGGTATCACTCGAAAGAGTGATTTTAATAGTTTATATTTAGAAAATTAGTGATAAAAGGATATTATTATATATAATATGTTATCATATATATGAGTATATATAAGTAAGAGATTTAAATTAATTTTTTTATTATATAAGATATTTCAATGAGTGTGTTGGATCTCAAACAAGAAGATGTGGATTTATTTTTCAATAATATCTTATTTGATATTTTTTATACATGAAATTCAATCTATGAAATTATTTGATCCTTATATGATAAATCACATTAATTTTTTTTAAATCATGTTAAATATAAATCATTCATTTTTATGCCTAATTTTTTCCCACGTTTTCTATTTAATATATCCAGGTAAATTTTTTATGTCGAACAATCGATGTCTTACTATTTGTTCTAAAAAAATTTATATATCATAAGAATTTTTAATATAATATTATGAAGAATATTTTTAAGATTGTATCATAATGGTTTAAATAAATTTTTTCTCCTGTTTTATTTTTTTGGAAATTGTTTAAAAAGAAATCGTCATGTAATTTTCTAATCAAGGTAGTAATTTTCTTTTAACAAAAAATGTAAATGGGATGTTTTTGTGTTGACTTATAAAACATGAAATAAAAATTGAACATCATGATAGATAAATGATTTAGATATTAAATTCCATATTTAAAAAGTTTAATTCAATGAAAATTGTTTCTATAATATTCTATTAATAATAATATTTGAAGATGAATATTATAATTGAATTATTATATTTCTCATGAAATATTTTTTTATTTTAAAATAATATTTTCATACATGATAAAATCCATTGATGTAAATTATTATTTACAATTTATATAATCTATTGAAACCATTTATAATATTTAGATGGATTTTTAATTCATATTTTGATTATATTTTTAGGAAACTCGTTACGATTCCTTGGGTTGTACATAAATAAATTGTTGAAATGTTTATGAAAACTATTTTCTTCTGATATTTTTGATGTGACGATATGAGTACTTTTTTTATGATATTGTGGCATGGATTAGAATGTTTTTATATTATTTCAATGGGAAAACATTTTTACCATATACATTGTATATGTTATATGCCAATGATATTGGTTATGTTCTAAATTAGGTAGGATGTTTCATTATAACCTAGGAAGGTTGTCTCAAAATTATATATCCCCATTGAATTGAGTAATTATTGGAATATAATGATTTAAGAATACCTAGAATACAAATAAAACCCCATTATGTAATGTATTATGTCCACTATATTAGTATTTCGTGTATGCCTTCACTATTATAGTGTTTTTTTGGATTTATCAAAATCCGCTATGATATTATTGACTATATTATACTGTTGATTCTTATGTTTCCTTTCACTAATTTATAAATAATGGTATTGATATTTATTTTTATTAGTAAGGATCTATTAATTTTTAAAATAATTGGAAAATTTTATAAAACAATGGTTTAATTATCCAAATATCTAATGTTACTAAACCTATATGATTATGGTGTGAATATTTATAAAATGTGGTGAATAATCATATAAAATATTTTATATCTATGAATTAGAAGTATGGTTCAATGTATAGTTGAATAATTTGACTATTTGGACTACATAATAAGGTGTTGTATGTACTCTTACAAATTTCATGAAATTACAGGTCTACCTTGATTGATTTCACAAAATTGATTATATCCATGTTATCAATTTCAGATTAATAGAACTTTTATAATTCTCCTATAAAGGCATGTATAACATCTGAATTAATAAATAATATTTTTCTTCATCTTTTTCATTTTAATTTTCACATGAAGGATTTATTTTTAGGATTTTTTATTCACTGTGTGATAATTTTTACAAGATGAAATTATTTTCAGTTCTTCATGAAAAAGCATGATATGTTAGATTTTTATCCTATCATTTTTCCTAAATATAAATAATTTGATATTTTATCTATCTATTTCTATTATATTAGGTTATTTAAAAGTGATATATATTTATGAATCCCAATAGAATCTAAAAAATTGGAAGTCAATATGATCATAAGGAGGAATAACTATGATGGTATCATCCTCACTTACACTATTTATAGGGAAATGAATCTATATTACACTAGTTTAAGGAAAATTATTAAAATTTAAGAAAATTAATTAATGAACTAGTGGGGAAATCCTGGGATTACCTGCTCATACTGATATGTAATGAAAATGGGGAAATCCTCAACAACTAGTATTGGAGGTAAAATAACAATAGAGGATCCATACATTGTTCAATTAATTAAATTGTAATAAAAAATTGAATCATCTAAATCTAATGACAGATGGAAAAACCCTAGGTGAATCCAAACATTTTTCATTAAGAGATTAAAGGACATATATTTCACATTTTGGTATACAATCCATTGATTTCAATGAAATTTATTATTAAGATAGTTTTATAATCCATTAATTATGAGAATCAAGGGAAATTAATTGTGTGATTGTTTTCTGGAGTCATTCAATGAATATATTTACAAGAATCATCAGTCTAATTGAAAACCCAATGGTTAATTCAATTTGGTAAATAATATTCATCGAAAATTTAATTTCAATAGGATTAGACATTAAAAATATGTTATCATGTCATATGTATGATTTTTTAAATTCATTACCCCTTATTAAAAATTACCATAACAATTTATCTTATAAAATTAATTTCATAACATATAAATATCATATAAACCATGTATTCCATCATAGTAACTATCATATAGTTAAATGATATGAAAAAACAAACAAAATTTATTAAATATAGAATGAATCGTCTTCAAATCAAGATAGACAAGTTATTATAAATCACATGATTCATTAATGTAGTCCTTTATTATATTCTTAAGTATAAAACAAATGAAAATAATCAATTTATATATTCCAAAACAATTTATATAAATAAATACAACACAATACATTAAAATTGTTGCAACCTATCAATACTAATAAATAAAAAAATATAAACCATACACATGTTTTTATTTTGTTCCATGACATACACATTTAGTACATTGATCGATATTCATTCTTTAAATAAAATATTCATACATAAAAAAGGAATAAATAATATATTTTTGGGTATTTTTAACATTTATATATTGATAATATAAATATATTATGATTTTTTTTATACAAGGTCGAATGAAATCTATATTGAGGATTCATACATGATGTGTTTTCATTAAGATTATTTATACAGTTTAATAGTCAAACATGAAAAGGTATCATAACGTACTAATGACATAAAATCGGAAATTGTTTTTACCTCGACACAAACAATTATGGGTTTTAATGACCCACCCTTATAATGTAATATCCAAATTTAATGATAATATTCAATGTAAGCCTAAAGGATTCCTTTAAATTTGATTTTGATAGAGATAATTTTTATGGGTATAACAAATTACATACGTGGATATAATTTCTAATTAAGTATGAATCAATTTACATCAACCCTAATAATTCTATTCACTAGACCTTGTCATACTAAAATAATGTGTATTAATCTATGTCAATGCCATGTAAATCCATCTCCTTAATCTTAAAATATGAACTAGATTATAATGTACATTATATATTTGAAAATGTATAATGAAATCCTACTCTAGTAACATTATATGTCCAGATATAAGGTTTACAAAACCACACTAAAATAATAATGGATATAAAATTTAATAAATAAAGATTAGTATAACCTATAAATATATAGAATAGGTTATTTAATGAAACTATCAAGTATCAATAAAAACTGAATAATAATAATGTATCTTTTGGATGATTAAAAAAATAAAATTGTAATTATGGAATCCTATCCTACGTATTCAACAATCATTATTGTTATTTCTTTATCAGATATCCTAAATACTATATAGTATGCCAATAATCCTATATCTCCAAAACAAGTAATCACACATCATCAAAAAATCTCCCATAATGTAATTATTTTTCCACCTATAGGGATATCATTATATTACCCCACAATGTTTTCTAATGGAATAGGCGTCATTGAAATAACTACATGATAATTAGACAACCCATTTGACCACACAAATCCCATAAAAATCATTACATAATAACCTAAATAATAATAATCACCATTAACTCATCTGTTAAAATATAGTACTTACCCAATGATAGAGACCATAATATAATATTACCACCACTATATAGATATAAACCCATGTAGTATTCACTATGATCTCTCTACATATAATTATGTATACAATAAAATTATTAACTGATTAATGTATCTCAAGAACTATGTATATGAAACCCAATAAGAAACATGTTAAAACTTATCGGTCAAAAAATTTCAATCCACCAACTTATAACTCAAATAGTGTCCACATCCATTACTTTTTCTATTTCCCTCATTAATAATCTTAGTAGTTTTTAGGATATCCAATTTGAAGGACTCTCCTAACAAAAACATATAATAGTTTGGATGTTTTCCATGCTTATAGAAAATCAATATATTCACTTCTGTCTATTTATAATGAATATAATCAATTTGGAATATATAATTATAACTACAAATTACACTATAATTATGGTTATATATATAATCAATATCATCTTCCATCTAATCAACATCATGACCATAAAATATTACAAACTACTAACACATAACTAGTAATGATTTTTTAATCACTATATAATTTAAAAAATTAAATCATACACTCATTTACCATTTATTTCTCTTATACACCACCCTACATATAATATTATTATGTAATATAATCAACACATATATATTTATATCACACCCATAATTGTTCCACCATCAATAGATCCATGTTTAAAATTCCCCATATCTCCTATTTATACCAGAATCCTTATTATTTCTCTTGAATCATGACCAGTAGTACTAATATACCTTATTTAAAATACCCCACATGTAATAGTTATAACATTATTTATATTTTTTTCTAGAAATATTAATAATAATTAACAATAAATAGTTTCTATATTTCCCACATCATTACATATGTATTCCCACAAAACTAGATAAGATATATTTAAAAATGTTTGTGATAGAGTACATGTTCTATTATGAAATCACACTCCTCCACCACACTACCCCTTAAATAAAAAACTTCCTTATATGTAAATTTTCAATAAAATGGAATCATTTATAGAAACTTTCAGAAAAAAAAATTCACTTGAAAAAATTTCATCTAATGAATACTTTTATATCCATGTAATAATTTAGTACAACTAAGGATTATGTGGAAAAATTTTATATTAAACTATTCCCCCATTCCAAAAAAATTATTAAAAATATCCACATATATAATTTTTATTTTCACTAATATATCATAATTTATTTCTAAAAATATCCATATAAACGATTAATAATATTTTTAATCATAAAATAATGTTGAATAAAAAATTGTACTATAGAAAGAATAAAAATAGTATTAGATGTTAATCCCAAGCTACTGTCAATTTTGAATATATCAAAATCACATATTAATTATTATAATGATGTAAATTTTTCTTGATCAAGTCATATATTGTTTTTGAATTCTAAATTTCCATTTTTTATATAGGTTAAAATTGGTGGGTTTTATATGGGATTAAAAAAATATCCAATTATATTAAATACAGTCTATCCCATGCTCAATCAAGTATTGTAATATGAAACACATGTAAACAAAAAAAGATAAATCACTATAAAGAAAAATAATTTGTACTGAGGTTCTTATAAAAGATAAAAAAACAAATAGATCAATAAATATCCCCATGTGTAGTCAAAATACATCCCATCCTTTTGATTTATCCATGTACCATCATTATCATCTCGATATTTGAAGCATAATCCTTTGTTTATACATTATGTTATTTTTGTATACCATGTAAATGAGGAAGAGGGTGATAAATGTGTCATCTAATATTTTTCATGAGAATAATGTAATGTCCTACATTCATCATCTATTGAATGAACTCTTTTATAGCATATTTTTTCTCTACATAGTAATATCAAAAATTTACCAATGCCTCAAAAAATTATTTAATGGCATGGTCGGCACAAGCATCACATCAATTAATTTTTATGAATCCCAAGAGATACATTCTATGTAACTATTATATTAATTATACTTATACATTCTCTTTTGTTGAATCTTAATTACTAATAATATGAAACGTAATGTGTATCACTACCTTTTCTCAATGAATAATAACATACAATTCATTGAAATGAAATAAGTGTGCAATGTCATTTAATACATTATATAAATCAAAAATCATATGATTTGATCACATGTAGTGGTACAATTGTTCTTTAATCCATGTAACTTATATCCAACCATTGTAAATTATAATGCAGAATGTATTTCAAATTCATTTTAAAAAAATTTCTATATCATTAAATAAGTGTAAAAAATTTCACCCGAATTCAAATTTAATGCAGTACACTTTCATGCATTTTGATTATCATCACAATCAAAAAAAGATAAAAATTCCTAAAAGTAATATTTTTAATTAATTTAATATTTTACAACATAGAATATAATTAACTAAAATATATTATTCAATATATATATATATGAATTAAGAATGTCATACACATTTAATTCCATGTATACACTAATTCTTCATTGATTTTGTTCCATTCAGACTTATGCCATATTATCTATGATCAATCATGAAATAAATTCCAATACCATCTTCTGTGTGCCTTATTGAAAATTTAGAATGATATATATAATAAAACTTTATAGAACTGTATATGTAACAATTTTTGAACACGGGTCAAAACAACTTTTTCATAAAATGTAATAAAATTTTATAACATATATTAAATTCATGATCAATATATATTCATTCAAAAATAATTTGTTAAAAAAGTGTAAATTATAGTTTTATAGGGCGATTTAAGTCTCTTGAATATTAAAATTATGGATGTTGTAGCCACATGGAATGAAATATTTATAATCATGCAACATTTTGAGTTGTCATGCTCTCTAAAAAACACAGGAACCTCTATAACTATGTCCACCAGCGGCATCTGTTGATCTTATGAATTTTCATATGATACAGTTATCTAGGAGATGAGTGATAATGGGTCATGGTGAATTTAAATAACATATATGAAAATCAAACATTTTTTAATATCAGATAATATACTATCATGTTTAATTAATGTAATAAATTTTATTTCACTTAATGTATGAGAATATCACATGGACAACAATATTGTAGATAAGAATATAATATGTATGCTCAGGGTGTGAAACTTATAAAAACTCTGCTCTTTATTACATACTTAAAAATGATTTTTTATATAAATTTCACTTGATACAACATTGAAGATAGAGATTTATAGAGTCATTGGGGATTAGGATCATTAAATAACAACCTAAAACATGAAATAATACATATTTATTGAAATATTTCATTACATGACAACTATATTTCCTTGTACTTAGCATTGCATCGGATAACCTGAGGACATGCATAAGAAAATGGAGTGCTATAAATGCCGGTAGGGGAATAAACAAGGAATAACATAGGGAATACAATAAATATTAGAAAATATGAATATCAATGGAGAGCAAGATAAAAATTAAAATAGAGGAATGATATATCTTGATAAACCTAACATGGAAATGTGGCAACAACACTTACCTGGAATGTAGAATAAGCCAAGGATTATTGCACATGGAGCACGAGTAAACCATCATTTCACCTGAAGCACGAGTAAACCCTCACATCACATGAATTATCATGATTAAACACTAATTTTACATGAAGTTTCAAGATAGTATACTTTACCCAATTCATGGGAGGTCTATTAGGGCGGACCCTTCTAAAACATTTCAGTTCATGCATAAGTGTTCCACAGGAATCACATAAAATTGAATTAATCAACTTCATAAGTTATTCCACTATTAATTAATTTGGAATAAATAAATTAACGTGACATTGAATATGTATATGTTCATAAATATGACTACCCATGATAGAGACCTGGGCTGGTATTCACTGGACAATGCTCTTGGCTTGGAAAACGCGGTGCAATTTCGACCACATAATGACGTGACATGATGTTTCATGAAAATGGTTGATGAGAGGAAAATTGTGGTATCATAATATGTACATGAAATGGAAATTAAGTGTTTCATATAGATACTTGTCCCCACAAATGTCATGATATTTAGATGCATAATAAAAAAGAATTACATGGATGTAAAAGAGGAGAGAGAAATCCCTCAAGGAATTTCGGCATGGTCACAGGTGTACATGAGAGGCATTAATGAGAGAGAAAGGGGTCTCCCATCATCGAAACATAAATATTTCAGTGTGGGGGAGGTGTGAAATTATACCCCCAACATTTGTAATTGACAACAAAATGGAATAACAACTTAAAGAAAATTGGTCAAAACCGAGAAAAGAAAATTCATTACTCGAACATGCGATCTAAAATGCATGGGATGGGCATGAGAAAGGCTTCATGGGAGCTTGGTGCACAATTGGAGGATTCTAGAGAGAGGATTTAAGGGTTTATTCAAACTTAAAAGGCATTTAGTTAAGAGGGAGTGTGATCTTGGATCGGTTTATATAGAAAAAGAGACGGAATTCTTTATTATTTTGGTTTGGGACACCTCGCGTTAGACTAATAAAAACCACAAAGTAGCCAATGTTTTTTTCCCATGGTTTCTTCCAAAGGGGATGAAAACAATAGGTAATAAGGTTAAAGGAATTACTTCTTAAAATAATATTATTTCTTAAGTAGAGGTGAATCAAACTCTATAAGAAAACAATTTAAAAAGACAAAATGTTTTATTTTCCTTGAAGGGACCTCTAAAGATTTGTAAAAAAACAAACAAAGGAAAAATTCCATTTTTTTAATGTTAAAAAATATATTTTCTAAAAATAATGTTTTTAGTATTTTATTACATAACTATTGGGACATTATGATGATATAAAAAACATTATATATTTAAATGGTAATTAATTTTTACACAAAAATTCGGTTGTCTTAGAAAATTATGAAAAATTCACTGTTTGGTAATTTCGAAATCCTGATTCCAAGAATAATGTAATTATTATCTAAATAATTTTCTAAATTTTTTAATTTTTACTTTTAAAAAAAAACTGGAATTTATCAAAAATTCATGGATTTTGAAAAAAATAGCTTTCAACCTTTAATAAAAAATTACAATTGCATTCATAAACTTATATGATAATTTATATTTGATCAATATTAATTTAATTATATTTATAATATTTTATTTAAATATTATTTAATACAAAAATTTATTAATTCATCAAAGTATATTTCTTAGTTGAATATTAACTGACAATACTATTTGTGCATTAAAAACTATTTACAAAGTTACAATTAAATGTATGTATATTCTCTATACAAGAATAATGTACATAGTCATAGTGTTATGGTCTCATTAAATAACCCCTTATAACACCCACATATGATTGAAGGTTAAGGTGTGCGATGGTGATAGACTATTGGGGTGGCTCAGATAACATCGCTCGGTTGGTAATCTTTATTAACTTCCACTTCCCCCTTAGTCAGTTCCACTCAAGCTTAATGTGTCCACGCTCGGCCTGGGATTGGTGAAGATAGAAGCCCAATGAAACCACCTCCATTACAATCTCCTATAAATGGTCTTCAAAAGAGGCATGTCTACTAGATGAGGACATCACTTCCTTTTTCTGGGTAAATTGGATTTGTTAAAGCCCTATATTAATAATAATCATGTGATCACTATTCAATGACTATATTAACAACGAATACAATTCATAACGGTACATTCCTATCCAAAACATAAAACCAAATAATTGTATATGTTTTACATAACCGTAAAAAGTCATTTAAATAGACCAAGAGGAATTTTAATTAATTAATTTTCGGGTCCTTACAATCTTCCATCCTTAAGAAATATCATCCTCGAAACATCCTTTTACCACACTAAAATATATGCGTGTAATTTTGGTTCATCACTTCTTATGATTCCCATGTCACTTCTTCAAACATGTGGTTTCACCATAACACCTTGATGAGGGGTATTGTCTTATTCCATAGAACATTTTCTCTACGATCAAATATCTTCACTGGTTTCTCCTAGTAATAAAGTTCATCTTCTAGTTGTACTGACTCTAAAGAGTGTATCTGTGAAAGATCTGGTATGTACCTCCATAAGAGGTATACATGAAGTTCATCATGTACTTTGACCATTGTAGGTGGACATGCTATTTTATAGGTGACAACCTTGACATGATCAGGATTTTCAATGGGTTCCATGTACCTAGGACTTAACATCCCACTCTTTCCAAACCTCATGACCTTCTTCCACAGAGATATTCATAGAAATACCATGTCTCCAACTAAAATATCCAGTTTTCATCAATGGTTATATGCATAACTCTTATATTGACTGTCATATGCCTTTATTTGATGAAAAATGGTTTTCACCTTCTCCACCATTTCGCTGACCATTTCTGTTACTAACAATTTACGCACAAAAACATCATCCAAACTTTCTAGTGTTCTATACCTCTTCTCATACTGAGCTTCGTAAGGTTCCATTCAGATTTTCAAGTGGAAACTGTTATTTTATGAGAATTCAACCAGTGGAAGATGTTGGTCTCAACCTCCTTTGAAGTCCATAGAACATGATATTGACATATCCTCCAGTGTCTGAATAGTTGGCTCAAATTGGAACACCATTTAAAAAAGATAGGATGTACTAATGTTCAGCTTAGTATCTAGAGCATGTTGAAGACTCTTCCAAAAAATAGAGGTGAATCTTGGATCTCAATAGGATATAATAGATATTGGTACACCATGTAGCCTCACCAATTCCATGATATATATATGTTCCATTTGATCCAATGAAAAATCCTCTTGAATTGTAGTGAAGATTGAAATCTTTATAAGACGATCCACAACAAACCAGATTTCATTTCTTCTTTTGTTTTTCTTCAGATGTCCAGTGAAAATTGTATGTTATTTTTCTCCTATTTCCATACTGGTATGTGAAATGGTTACATCATCCTCTTAAGATTATTCCTCTCAACCATCACTTGTTGACACACCAAGATCATTGATGTATATTCACCTATCTCATTCATTATATTATCCCACCAATAATTCTCTCGTAGATCTCAAAACATATTTTTTTTTTCAAGTAGAATAGAGAAATTTGAACTATGACCATTATCCAAAAGTTTCTTCTTCAGCTCCGGACATTATGGAACACATAGTCTATTCCAAAATGTCATAATTCGTTCTTAATTAACATTGATCTTGGATTATTTTCCTTATCTGATAGTTCCCTCATTCTTATTAATTCCCACATCATCCTTTGTAGTATCCTTTAACATTTCCAAAAGGGGAGGTTGAGAAATAATTTGTGAAAGGATTAATGATGATCCCTAATTTATGATTACCATGTCCATCTTGATCAAATCTAAGAATATTGGATCCTTCTTAATTCTCTTCAATGATTGAATCGCAAGGTCTTTTTTATGTAGATCATCTACCACCTTGTGTGTTTTCCCAAGGTGTTAATGGATTGATCTGTCATTGTCATTGATCAACTTTAAACATCTTCAGTGGCGCATGTTCAACTCATTTTGTGTGAATATATAATTGAGGCTTTTTTTGACTATATATATTTCATAATTCTCACCAATGATATAATGCCGCAAAATTTTGAATGTGAATATCACTACAACCAACTCCAGATCATGTGTTGGATAATTCAACTCATGAACATTCATTTTCTTGGAAGCATAGGTAATAAATTTGTCAGTTTTCATCAACACTCAACCCCTCTCATTCTTTGAAGAATCATTGAATACCACAAAATGCTCTCCATATTAGGATAATGTGAGAACGTGTGTAGTGATAAAACACGTTTTCAAATCCGTGATGCATTTTTCGCATTCATCGCTCCAAAAAAACATTACTCCCTTCGATGATATCTTGGTAATAGGTTTGGACAATCGTGGAAAATTTCTACCAAATCATCGATAATATCCAGCTAACCCCATGAAGAAAAAGGTATTTGTTAATGATGCTTGCCTTGTCGATCTCTCTATTGAAGTTTTCATGGAGTGATCCATATATATCCCATTTTGTGTGATGATATGGCCCAAGAATGAGACCTCCTTCAACTAGAACTCACACTTTTTGTACATTGTATATAGATTTTCCATTTGCAAGGTCTCAAGTATAGTTCATAGATTCTCTACATGATCCTCCTTGGTTTTGGAGTATATTAGAAAAACATCAATAAATAATACCATCAATTTTTCAAGGTAATATATAAAGACTCTATTCATCATGTCCATGATGATTGCAGGAGCATTAGGTGGTCCGAAACTCATTACTATGAATTCATAGTGCCTGTATCATGTACGAAAAGCAGTCTTGGGGATATCATCCTTCATCAACCTAATTGATAATATCCCAACCGAAATTCTATCTTGAAGTATTATTCTGCTTTACGCAGCTAATCGAATAAGTTATCAATTCGTGGGAGAGGATACATGTTATTTATCGTGATTTTTTATGCTCGCGATAATCGACGCAAAGGCGCATTTACCTGTCCTACTTCTTCAAGAAGAGGACTGGGGCACCACATAGTGAAGCACATGGTCCTATAAATCTTTTATCCATATTCTCATATAGTTTTTTCTTTAACTCTTAAAACTCCATGAAAGCCATTTTATTTGGAGTCTTGGATATTGGCATCAACCTAGGTATAAGAACAATTGAGAAGTCAATATATTTTCTAGGAGGAAGACCCATCAATTCCTCAGGAAACACTTTAGAGAATTCCCCCACAAAAGGCATGTCTTCAGGGATGGTTTCCTCCTTTGATTCAATCATCTAATCCAAATATGCATACTCATTGGGTCGTAATATCCATGATTGAGTTGATGGTGGTAATGAAGATTCATCTTCTTCCTTACACATGTATAGAATCAGGGGTCGACTCTCCACATGTAATGTTATTTCCCTCTCATGATAATTTATGTGGGATTTATATAAGGAAAGACATCAGATGACTAAAATTGCATCAAATTCTACCCGAGGTAGTACGATGAGGATCACAGGGAACTTCAACCCCCCGATTAAGATAGGTGGGGTTATATTCCTAGTATGCAATGATTACCCATTTTGTGTACTCAATGACATCATAACATCCATGATTTATGGTGGTGATGGGATTGTTCTACTGATGTTCTGAGATATAAAATAATTATAAGAACTATGAACGATAACCCTAACTTTCACTTTTTGATTCTGGTTCTACCTTATCCGATATAGACATGGGATGAGTACATTAAACTATTAAACAAATAAAGGGGAATACAAGGACAAAAATGGATGTATTATAATTTACTATTATCCTTTAACTTATGAATATATATGATTGAATCAATGTTATCCATGATCTATATTATAATATACATTCATATGGGATTTTTTTACTATTAATAATGGTTCATACTAAGCTTGTGAATTTACCAATGCATATCCCCAAGGAGTGTCGTAACCAACAGTATAGCAAGGCCCTATGTCATGTACCAGGATACCTATAATCAAGCACGAAACTCCATGTCTGGTTTTTTACCCCTAGGTACATCTATGTTGGAGCTGCCTCTACCTGCTCATATCCAAACATGGATTCTATTCATGATAAACCACTTTATCAATACTGACCAAATAATAGAGATGTTTTTATTATACATAGTCTTATCCCTAATGCATTCACTTGGGATTTCAAATCTTAATTCCAAAAAATAACTAATCCTATCTTCAGATACCAACTATACCAACCCAGCTCTTCATTACATACTAAAACATGACTTATTTCATAAACATCACTTGATACAATATAAAATAATGATATTTCTAGGGTCATTCGGGATTAATATGATTACATAAAAACATAAAATAGGAAATACAACATCATTATTGAAAACGTCCTTTAAATGACCACTACATTGCCTTATACATAGAATTGCATGGGATAACCAGAGGACATGCATGACAAATGAGTGAGCAATATAGCCTAGTAAGGGAATAAAAATGGTATAACTTGAAGAATAAAATACATTTTATAAAATAGGCATATAAATGGAGAACAAGATAAAAATGAACATAAAGGCGTGATAATGCCTGATAATCATAACATGTAAAAGCAGCAACGACACTTAAAATGGAACTTAGCATGAGCCTAGTCACATTGCACATGGAGCATGAGTAAACCCTCATTGTTCTTGAAGCACAAGGTAATGCTCGTTGCACTTGAATTAGAATGATTCAACACTCATTTCACATGACGCATCCTGAAAATATTCTTTCCCAATGCAATGGAGAGTTATCAAGACGCACCCTTCTAAAACATTTCATTTCACGCATAAGTGTGCCACATGTATCATATAACATTGAATCAGTAAAAATAATAAGTTATTCCATGATTAAGTAATATGGAATAAATACAAAAAAGTACCAATCAATATTTATATGTTCATAAATTTTCATACCCTTGATAGATTCCTAGGTATGGTATTTCCTACACAACGATCTTGGCATGGAAAAACACATTTCAAATTTGGAAGCATAAAGACATGACCTAATGGTTCATGAAAATTGTTGATGAGTGAGAAATGGGTGTCTCATCCTATTTACATGAAATGGAAAGTTAGGGTTTCATATAGATACATGTCTGAACAACGTTAATGGAATTTAGATGCCTAATACAAATAATTACATGGATGTAAATAAAGAGAGATAAATCTCACACCGAATTTCGGCATGGTAAAATGTGTACATGGGAGGAATTAATGAGTGAAAATTTGGTTTTCCATCATCCAAAAATAAAGAGTTCATTATATGGGAGGTCATAAATCATACCCCTACATTTTTAATTGAAAATTAAATGGAATAACAACTTAAAGAAAATTGAAAACAAAAGTGAGAGGAAGAAATCCCTTACTTGGATGTGTGATCCAAAAAGCTTGGGAGAGGCTTGAGAGAGGATTTTTTTCATGCTTCGGGAACCTTAGGATGATTTTAATGAGGGGAGGGAAAGGTTTGGTCATACTCCAATGGAATTTATTGAAGAGGAAGTGGGATCTTGTGTGGGTTTTTATAGGAAAGGAGAAGGAATTGGTTATTATTTAGTTATGGGACACCTCACATTAAACTAATCAAAACCACAAACTAGCCCTTGATTTTTGCTCAAGGATTTTACAAAGGGTAGTGGAAAAAATTAATATATAAGGATAACGGACGAACATCTTTAAATAAAAGGGTTGCTTATGTGGAGGTGATGCACACTCTCATGGAAAACAATTTAAAAATAAAAATTGATTTATAAGCCATGAAGGGTCCACTAATGCTTTGTTAAATAAATCAAAGAAACATAAAATCCCACAATTTTAATGGTAAAACATATATTGGCCAAACATAATGTTTATATTATTTTATTACATCACTATTGGGTCATTATGATGTAATAAAACACATTATATATTTAAATGGTATTTAATTTTTTCCCAAAAAATCGACTATGTCAAAAATTATGAAAAATTCGTTTTTTGATAATTTCGACATCATGATTTCAAAAATAATATTTATTTTTTCTAAATAATTTCCTAAATATGTGATTTTTTACTTATAAAATAATAATAGACATTTATTGAAAATTTATCGGTTTTGACAAAAACAACTTTCAAACCTTAATAAAAAATTACAATTGCATTCATAAAATTATACAATAATTTATATTTAATAAAATGTAATTTAATAATATTAATAATTTATATTTAATTTTTATTTAATTTGATCATAAATTAAATCTTTAAATTAGATTTTATAGTAGAATATTATCTGAAAATATTATTTGTACTTTTAAACTATTCATAAAGTAACAATAAAAATAATGTATATTCTTTATCCAAGAATAATATACATAGTAATAGTTCTAGGGTCTCATTATTTAACCCCTTATAACACCTTCATAAGACCGAACGGTATGTTTTCCGATGGTGACAGACTCTCGGGGTGGCTCAGATAACATCGCATGGGTGGTAATCTGTATTAACTTCCACTTCTCCGGTAGTCGGTTCCACTCAAGATTAATGTGTTCAAGATCAACTTGGGCTTGGTCTAGAGAAAAGCCTAATGACGCCACCTCCTTTCTGAGCTCTGACCAAAGGGCTTCGTACGGGGAAATTTTACTGAATGAGCCTATCGCTTCCTTTGTCTGAGTAAATTGAAATTGATAAAGCCCTATATTTAAACTCATCATGTGATCACTATTCAATAGAAAAATTATCAACAGTAAAAAAATTTAATGATATTTTAAAATCCAAAACATAGAAAAAAAAGTACATATGTTTTATATAACCATAAGTAGACATTTAAATTTTCCAAGAGTAATTTTCATTAATGAATTTTCAGGTCGTTACAAAACCACTATATTCATTCATTATTTATCGATGTGTAATATGGAATAATCATCAAATTCTAGGTAAATATACAACTCAGTAGACCTCCAACGGACAACATGATTAACCACGTACCCAACAACCCATGATTAACTATGTAGAAATGTAATCTATATGAAATTTATCAATGTATTGGTGTTTATATTATAAAAATGTCACCATAAAAAGGTGATGGGTCAATATATAATACATGAACCACTCATATAAAAAAGAAAAACTTTATTACACTCCATGTAGTATGCATGGTGGGTCATCTATCAGGAAAAATAATGTTTCTATAGTTTTGTGCATCATTAGTATATTTAGTCTCTTATAAAAGAACTGTATAGTTTATAACAATAAAATTTCATCATAACATATAAAACCCATGATAAAAATCATTTATAGGGAAAATTAATTTCATACTTTTAGATTTAAATCCCAGAAATATTTCATGAAAGTAAATTTTTTTTATTCATTTATAAAACAAAAAATAAATATTGATTGAATAAGAAATATTATTTCTTCATAAATATTGAATAAATAATAATATATTATGAATTTATTATAAAATCTATCCAATTAAGTATTTAGTCAATTAATAATTTGTATAATTCTAGATCATCGTTTCCATTACCACATATTTAACTTAATGTTCTCTTTTTTACATCTACGTATAATTCCTAAGATATCTCTTTTCGTACACTAGATTAAATCCCCCAATAAACTATTAATATACTTAAATGAATTAATAAATCACAATGGAAAAATATTTTGAATTATGTATCATATTCCCAATTATTAAATCTGTGACTTATTAAAAAAATTAGCAAGAAAACATCAAGTGTTACAAAAATAGATTCTATTTTCCAATTTTAAATATTTCCAATTTTTACATCATCATATTTGGAACCTAAAAATAAATAGTATTCATTTACATAAATTGATTATTTAATTTTTTTACTAACACATCCCATCCTCTATTAGTATAATTTATATTAACTATAAAAAAGATAGTGTTTTATAAAATAATGACTCCTAAATATTATGGTAACTAAATACATCTCACATTTTTTATATTTATATTATATATCAGAAACCAAATAAGATATTTAGTAATATAACTAATTTAATATATTGGAGTAATCCAATATTTTCTGACTATGATTGTTTAATGTCCAAACATACTCCCACATGCCTTTTAGACACTAACTTTGAATCAGAGTATAATTCTATGATTCACAATGTATTTTTGTAGGTATATATATTTTCTCCATTTATTATAAATATTAAACAAAAATGTAACTATTTAAATATCATATATGGTATTCTATTTTTAGAGTGTTTTTCTATGTAAATAATAATACCTGTAAAATAAATTCCACTAATTGCTCTTCTGACATTTTTAACTCGTGTTTTATCAAATATAATGATAAATGAATTATCTTGGATAAAACATCATTCTTGGTTGCTTTTTAAGATATTTTTTTACAAACTGATTGTTCTTAAATATATATATATATACAACTAAAAATATAATTAAATTCCAAATAATATATTATAATAAAACAACTTATTTTATAACATATTTGAATTTAGTTGAAGATACTAAATGATTCATTCGATTTAGTTGGGAATTATGGTATTAATTAACATTCAACCCATTTATATAACAATTATTACTTAATTATTACATTGAAATATGTTGATATATATATTCCAATGTTTATTTGAACTCTTATACATTTTTAACACTACTAATATATTCATATGGTTTCACATAATGAGAAAACATAGAGATCAAATCCTTAAAAAACTTATACCTCACATGGACATTCCATTGAGAATCAAACACTCCATCATGTTTCTAAAAGTATTGAATATTATGGAATTGTCAAAACCCCTTCATAATTTTATATTTATGATTTTATTAAATCATTATAATCGTTGATTTAATATTTTTGGGACCTTCAATATACATTTCACGTTATTCTTGGAAAATATAACCACTTGTATCATCTACACAACATCCGAATTTAGATATCTCATGTCATCTTAATGTAATCTAAATTATTTAGAATGTTGGGAAAACTCTTCTGGAGAATTCACATATTTTTAGTACATTTCCATGGATTAAAAAAATAATGGATTCTATAACCAGAGTTTTCCAGATAAATCATTTCATGTTTCAATGTCAAACACATAGTTAATCATGTTAATTATATGAGTGTTGACAAAAAGTCATTATTATATTTATAATTTAGTGACATTGATTCTTAATGTTATTCATAATATGATTCATATGAATCTATATTCATATATATAAAACAATCAATATATGGTAACTTAGTATGATGAATCTATAAAATAATGAATTTTTTTAAAAACCATTTAATGATATATGGCGCAATTGTTTATTTAATTAATATTATCATTAATTAAGATTATCCTCATGGATAATTGTGATGATTACGATGATTAACTTCAATAATAAGAGAACTATTCAATTTATTATTATTATTTTTCTTAAATACGACCATTTATTATATTGTATCATATGAAAATGATCACCACCTTAGAATATTTCATAACCATTTGTTTTCCAATATCTATATTTCATCATGAATTGTTTTGGATATTGAAATTAACAAGTTAAAAGGATATTTGATAAACAAAAAATGTCAATCACATCATGTGTGTTTATAGGATAACCAATTGGTGATCTATTTATAATCCATTATCAGGATAAACAAACCCAAATTCATATGGTGTCATATAGATCATAGATCCCAATTTATGGGTATGAAAATGAAAATATTATGATCAATTCACCTAACCATTATGGAATCCATATTACTTTTATTTTTATATAATATAATCCATAGATCCTCTTAATTATAATGATCATAGTAGTAAAATTATAGAGCCTTGGAAATTTTGTCTTCAGAATGAATATGGGATTCAAAATTTTAAGGGGATTTATTCTCAACATCATATATTATGTGGTTCAATTTTCTTTATACATGTTTCTCATTTATAGTTTTGGAATCTTATTCTACAATTGAAATAATTATGCTCAATCTATATTTATTTTTACAACAATAGAGATAACATATTTTTTGTTACAAACTGAGAATAGAATTCAGTCTTTTGACACAAATCCTAATACATTCCCTGAAATAGGTACATAAACATTTCATGGTTTTCTTTATATATTGATATTACATTTAAAATCTCTATATGAGTTAGCTCAATCCATAAAAAATCTCACCCCCAGCTCAATAGAACAAGGTACAACTCTGTTAGCCAATAGGATATCCAACACAATAT
This sequence comes from Viscum album, assembly GCA_963277665.1. Lineage (NCBI taxonomy): Eukaryota > Viridiplantae > Streptophyta > Magnoliopsida > Santalales > Viscaceae > Viscum > Viscum album. The sequence continues at coordinate 1,130,264,441 of OY728131.1, forward strand.
CACACTTCTCAAGAAAAAAATTGTCACGAAACCCTCCCCACAATGTTTACCCCACCTGGGAATAAAATGAAAAAGGGAGATAATGATGCCTGAGTCCTGCCTCCAGTAGGCCCCGGGTTGGCGACTAGTACCGAGGGTATAATAAACACACAAATGGGAGGAATTACCCTCTAAGAGAACACCTACGGAAGAGAGAGATATGACAAACACCAACTAACTCCCACTCAGAACTGAAAGATAAAATAACCCATGTACATATATTAAATGCCATGCAAAAGTACAACAACTGAAAGGAGAAACTCCAAGTACCCAAAAGAAAGTAAAACAGCAGTGACCGCAAGCCCGAACTGCTCCTGCAACAACAAGCTAATAGTAACCAGCATGATCTCCAACCTGTTCCAAGTGACCTAAATATTAGTATATATATACGTAGGGTGAGTGTAACAGTATACTCAGTAGGATCCTCCCTGATGCCTCTCATGAAAAAGTAAAGAAAGCATGCTAAAGCACAGTGAACAACAAGTGAAACAAACTTGTCACCTAAATAGGTATACTAATTTCCCAACCTCACTATGGCTACTCTCACCAAGTAATGCATACAACAATATATAATATAATAAAGAATATCTAGGGTACCCCACTGCTACTTCCACACAGGTTTTCCACTTTTCCCCAGTGATATACTTCCTTTGCATCTCTCTCCAAAGGCTCGCCTGTATAAACTTGGGCCAAGCTCCACAATCTGCACCACGTGCACCACAAAGGCTTGCCCGTAGAAACCTGGGCTATGCTCCACACCATCCTCACAACCACATGTAACCAGGTAGGTTCAGGGAGCCACTTTAGCCCACATAACGTGTATCATATGTTGGGTATTATACCTCAAGCCATTACAGCCCATACACCGTGTAAGGATCCTCAAGCCATCACGTCTTATACACGTTACACTTATAGTAGTCCATAGGATGCTATATCTAGAATATATGTGTGGAAATAACCACAAGACATTACAACCCTATATAAACATATATGGTTAAAACCAACCGCTGTTTCAATGGTACTAGCATCTACCAAGAGAAGAGAGTGGGGTCAAATGGGGTAGTCAGCCATTTATCCTCCCACTAGAATGATGGGGAAAACACCCCCTAGGGATTAGAATCAACGGGGTGTCAGTTTCAATTACTGACAGGGTGGAGTAGCGTATAGAAACACAAAAAGTACAGAAGATATATAACTCACAACCACATTATGGGCATAACCTAGTCTTATCCTTAACTATAGCTAACGTCTCTCGGACTCCGGGCTGCTATTTCTAAGACTAGGTATCCTATAAGCACACAACCAATTAAATAAATTCATTAGGTTACTTCATTCCCTTTTTCATTAATTCCACGTTAAGTTAATTATTTCTTTGCATGTTAATTAACCATGAACAAAAACCACATTAAACTTCATCAGCATCACATTCAAAATTTACTGTCCCTTCAAAAGTTCTCAACCTCATCATTAAGTTTCATCAAAATCCAACTCCATGGGTTAACATAATTTATTCATTCAATCATTACAGAATTACTTTCCCATATTCCCAGGCATTCTAGAAAAGCATCATAAGCTACTAAACAAAAGGGGGATCAACACGGTGAGTAGATATACTACCCGTCGAGTCTTTTCGGCCTATAACAAGAGCGTAGGCCCATTCTACCTCAAAAGGCTAATCACATAAATCATGTGGCATACCCCGCACGTCTTCACCTCCTTCAGAAGAAAGGTAATCAAGACCATCTTCCTGAAGCAGTGGGGAAAAGTAAAGCAGATAACAACTAAACAAACCACCAACAATTCATCCAGCACATCCATCCCATACCATCATCCCCGGTGTCCTCCCCAACACCCACATGCATAAACCGATGCATCTCACCACTCTAGGTGTCATCCGCTGCCAAAACCACAAGGCCTCCCTACCTCTACATATCAAAACACCCCTATAGGGTCACATCACAACACAAGATATCACAACACCCCTCCAGGGTCCCAGCACAACAAAAGCAGTAGGAAAACAAACATTACAACATTTTGGGCTCCTGGCCCATTTTCAAGGCATCCGGCCTTCAAACAACCAACACAAACAATCACATAAAATGGGATTTTTGCCGTTATTCACAATAAGAAGGTAACACCAAACCCTTCATGGAACTCAAACAAGTTATTTAATCCATCATGAATTAATAAATTCATTTCATTGGTTCCAACATCAAGAACCAATTCATTATGTTATCACCGAAGATTAAACATTCTTACTATGCCAAATTTGATCAACGTCAAATTAGAACAACTACAACAACAGCAATAACTGGATTCATTTACATGCCACTTTATCATTAGAAAATTAATTATCAATTAGTTTCATCTTTAAGTTCTTTATCAATTTCATAAAGAACAACATTCTAACAAGCAAGGAATATATATATATATATATATATATATCACAGTATCTACCAAATCAAGAGGCAAACCATTATCACAGTACAAAGCAACAACATGCGATCAAAAAAATTATTCTAATCCGGTTCAAGTATATAATTATGTCAATTCCAATGTGTTCCAAAGGGATAAATCATGCTAACTCTACGATTTCACATAAACAATTAGATAATCCACGAATCCCCTACCTCAAAGGTTTTAGATGAAAACCCCAACGGTCAACAAACGCCCAAGAAACCGGGTCGATTCTCCACAAATCCTCCATATATCTCCACTGATAAGACAACCAAGACCAAATATCATCATAAAAGACATCGACACTATTAGATCTACCCATAACAGGCGTAGATCTAAGATCCTGAGAGAAGAGGAGGAGTGGATCTAGGTAGATCTAAGAAACCAAACAAAAAAGGATCACTTACCTTGGGAAACCGGCTTCGATTCAAGAAGAGAAGCCTCCAGATCGCCTCCAAAATGCTTGGGAGAGGTTCTTACACCTCCAAGGACAGGTAATCTCGAGTTATGGCTGTTAGGGGCTCAAACGAGGTGACTATAGGCAAAATGGTCAAGATCATAAATTTTAGGATCTAACATTAAGTGCCTGCAAGGTTAGTCCGCACAGTTTAACAAACTGTGCATTATCTTATGCCTCTCCAAAGACGCCTCACAAGATTAGTCCACATGATTAGAAAAAACGTGCGCTAACCATGTGTTAGCCAGTGCCTCTATGACCTTGCTTGGTTTGGCAGCACGGTTTAGGCAAACCATGCGTCTGTCGTGAGAAGACTATTACCCTTCAGCATTCTGTAAAAGTCCACCCAAATGCACCCCAAGACACCTTGACCTTCCAGAACACCTCCAACACCACATTTTCACAATGGAATGGACCGGAGAGGTCTAGTACATTACATCAGATACCTCTTAAAACATTTTCTTCCTCGAGAATCCAAAACCCACCTAAAGAGAAAACGAAACAGGGTTTGAACAACCACCCACCGAGATAGCTCTCAAAAGAGAGCAAGCCACCGAAGCAACAACGGGATCCATCCCATAAACATGAAAGTCTCATAACCACATAAATTATAACAATACATGAAAAGAGTTAAACATCAAACAACTCTGGGTACTGAGCATGTATCTGTGACGTAAATTATAACAATACATAGTTGTGATACATGGAAAACATAATGTATCTGACTCATCTGAGGGGAAAGTGTTACATGATACGCAACAGCTCCAACATGAGCTAACACCTCAAAAGGCCCAACAATGAAGGGATAAAGCTTACTCCGATGACCAAACTATCGCTTCCCACGACGGGGAGTCACCTTCAGAAACACATGATCCCCAACATCAAATTGTAAGGGTCTTCGTCTTTGATCAGCATATGATTTCTGATGATCTTGCGCTATCTTCATCCTCTCACAAATCTCCTGAACTATCTCTGATGTATTCTGCAGTAGTTCTGGTCTGAGAATTTCTGACTCTCTAACCCCAGTCCAGCACAACGGAGAACAGAAAGGCCAGCCATACAAGGCTTCAAATGGCGTCATACCGATGGTGGAGTGAAAACTATTATTGTAAGAAAATTATTCCAAGGGTAAATGACTCATCCATAAACCGCCAAAATCAAGAACAAAAGAGAGTACCATGTCTTAAATAGTCTGGATGGTTCGCTATGTCTGACCATCCGTTTGACGATGAAAAGAAGTGCTACTGCACAGCTGAGAACCGAAAGAATACTGGAGACCCCTCCACACCCTGGAGGAAAAACGAGGATCTCGATCAGAAATTATCGGCCTTGGGACTCCTTGAAGTCTCACCACCTCCTCCAGATATTGTCTCGACAAAACATCCACTGAGCTTGACTCCTTGATTTCAATGAAGTGGGCCGATTTTGTTAAACGATCCACTACCACCCAAATAGCATCATGTCCTCCCAGAGCTCGAGGTAAACCAGTAACAATGTCCATTGAGATATCCTCCCACATCCATTGAGGAATATCTAATGGCTGGAGAATTCCACCAGGAACATTGTGATCATCCTTCACCTTCTGGCATACCAAACAGCGAGACACAAACTCTGCAACTGCACGCCTCAGTCTAGGCCACCAAAACTGGCTCGTCAGGGATCGGTACATCTTTTTCACACTAGGATGCACTGATAAAGGAGAACCATGGAACTCTCTAAGGACCGTCTCGTGCATCTCCATGGGAACAAAAATACATCCATGATACAACACTCTATGATATTCATCCTCAGACCATCCACAAGGGGCCTCAACACAAACAACTCGGTCTCTCCAGAACTCCACATCAAGATCCCCCAACTGGGAATCTTCCACCTTCTTATATCAGGGATGATTGCACCATCATCTGAAAAAGAAAACCTCTACCTACGACTTCTCCCATGTCAAGATGCAAAGCTAACACTTCCTCCATTACTCTCCAGGAATCACTGGATTCACACACAGCATCACTATGTGACATTAGGATCAGCGCATCAGCTACAACATTCACATTCCCAGGTGTATATGATATTTCAATTTTGTATTCCTATAGGAACTCCATCCACCGACACTGCAGAAAGTTCAAGTCACACTGGGAGAAAACGTACCTCAAACTCTTTTGATCAGTGAAAGTCACAAAGCATTCACCAATGAGGTAATGTCTCCACAACTTCATAGAAAACACCACAGCTACCAAATCAAGATCATGGGTGGCATTGATGCGTTCATGGGGATGCAACTGCCATGACCCATAAGAAACAACTGACCTCTATTGCATGAGGACACAGCCTAACCTCAGATGTGAAGCATCGCAGATGTCATCCAACTAGACTCCCTGAGCTGGAAGACAAAGGACTGGAGCACTTACTAACTTCTCCTTTAGATACTCGAAAGCTGACAGACACTGATTAGTTCATACGAAGGCATGATCCTTCCTTGTAAGAGCTGTTAGAGGAGTTGCAACTCAGGAGAAATTGGCTACGAACCTCCTGTAATAGCCTACGATACCAAGACAAAACTTCTTATATCTTCAATGGATCCACAAAAACTTCATATTGGGACACAACATGCCACAAGAAATGGACTTCTCGAGCCCAAAACTAAAATTTCGACAACTTACCAAAAAACTGATGTCGACGAAGAACTCCCTAAATGGCTCGCAGATGCTCATCATGCTCCTCGTCAGACATGGAGTACACAAGGATGTCATCGATGAAGACTACCATGAAAAAGTCCAGGAACTCACAGAACACAGCATTCATCAATCCCATGATTACAGCTAGATCATTCATCATTCCAAACAGCATTACAAAGAACTCATAATGCCCATGATGTCAATGGAAAGTTGTCTTTGGCGTATCTTCATCCTTCACATGCATCTGATGGTTTCCTAATTGCAAGTTGATCCCTGAAAACCAACTTTCACCTTTCAGTTGATCGAATATGTCATCGATCCATGGAAGAGGAATGCGTTCCTTTTTTGTCACTTTGTTTAAGCAATGATAATCGACACACAACCGCAAACTGTCATCGGCTTTCTTTGGGAACAAGATAATGCACCCGATGGTGACACACTTGGTCGAACAAAACCGCACTGCAACAAACCATAAAGCTGTATATGTAGCTCTCGTAACTCATAAGGGGTCATCCTATATGGAGACATAGTGATAGGGGACGCTCATGGTTGTACCTTGATTCTGAATTTGATCTCTTGTCGAGGGGGTAAGGCTACAACATCTTCCAGAAAGACATCAGGGTACTCCTCTATGACCCTTGGAAACGACAAATGTTGAACCTCTTAAGAAACCAGCATCAAGTTGTCCATCATGGACGATATGGATGGACCATGCCTGTGACCCATCCAAGGATCTCGCTCACCAACAAACACCACTTACTCTCTATCTACATCAAAGAAAACAACATTCTTCCTGTAGCAATCCATAATAGCCTGCACCGAATATAACCAATCCATGTTGAGGATGACATCATATGGTTGTATCTGTAAACATAGGAAATCTCCCCAAGAGCGGTGCTACCCCAACACTAGCTCACAATCTCTATATACTTCAAAAAAGCTAGCTCAACCTCCAAATGACGTAGTCAATGCCAAGGGAACTGGAATCCACTCTACATCAAGTCCCAATACATGGACAAGGGTAGGTGTTATGAAGGAGTGTGTCACTCCTAAATCAAACAAGGCATACACCAAGGTAAAAAACAAGAAAAGGGTACCTTGAACGACGTATGGCTAGTTTGGAGCTGGCAACGCTAGAGCATGAAGCTGACCACGACCTCTTCTATATCCTCTCTGACCCTGATTATGAAAACCACCACGGCCGCGCTCTGCTCTCTGAGGACGGGGAGCATCATGGGGTTGTCCTCTGCCCTCCCCGTCTCCCCTCTACAGATCGAAATCTGCTGCAACTGGCTGCAGCTGCCTCGGTTAGAACTGCCTCAATGGAGGAACCTGGAGCGGAGCGCCCGGTGCATGTTGACCACTCTGAAGGTCGAGCACTCCCACTGCTGATGGACATGACCAACAAAAGAAAAACAAGAGTTTGATCCCTTAGAAAATTATTGAGAGTTGCGACCTCCATAGAAACGAGATGCAACGGGATGAGACCTATCCCCAGGTGAAAAAAACTCTTCTTCCCTGGAAACTGGGAACCCCAGACCACAGCTCTATTCCGTGAGGAATTTTCCTGATTCCCTTCTAATGATGATCCAGTCCTGACAAAAGTCCTCTCAACAACCTCTTCCCTCACCAGCACCTCAAGATATGTCTTCAGCTTAAATGGGGTGACATGGCGCTGGATATCTGGATTCAAATCATCCTCTAAATGCCTCACCCAAGCCTCCTCATCTGGTAACTGGTCTGAAGCATGTCGTAAAAGTTTCCTGAAACAGATCCCAAACTCCCGAATAGTGGAGCTCCCCTATGTTAGGGTAAGAAGCTCCTGGCGACTAAACTCCTTAAAAGTTGAAGAAAGGAACTCGGATCTAAACTTATCTCAAAACTCCTCCCATTAGATCACTGACTCCTCACGATCCCTGAGGAATAACAACCTCCACTTCCTCGCTACTCCACGCAGCATCGTCACATCCAAGGACACCCAGTGCTCTTTCCAAGCACGGATTGAACTGAAGCCTATTTCAACCTCCTCTAATAAGTCTTCTGTGACTGCATTTGAAACGGTGCCCTCATACTTCTGCAGACTCTGGCGCTGATACTCTAGGAGGGACTTCCTCTAAGTGTCATCTTCGTCAACCTCTACCCTGCGGCGACCTGCTGGAACAGCCTGCTAAATGTATTCTATGCAAACCTGACGAGGTCGTTGACCTAGAGCCATACCTACAAAATAACAAACAATTAGAGCTCCTATGCCTAGAATATGGAAGACTCAACATTAATTAATTAATTGTTTTCCTTCATTTTTTTAGGTTAACCTATCCCAATGTCTACCCATTCTAACACAGGAACAAAGACAAATGATGCATGATCCTTTCCTAGGTCTCTACCCTGCAACTAGTATCACCCAATTTAGTAAACATTGTAATATTAAAGGTATATGAAACGGATCATAGGGGGCCCTAAACATCTATTTCTCTACCAATATCTATTTTTTACCCCACTTGCTAAACATGAATGATACTATTACCCACCCAACCCATGCATCCTCACATGTGCCCAGCTCCAAACTCCATCCTATCCCTAAACCAGACCTATGATACCACTCTGTCACGACCCCCTCCCCACAAAGTGTACCCCTCCTGGGCCCGCAATGCTAAAAGTGAGATAATGACCCCCTGTGTCCTGCCTCCAGTAGTCCTCGGGTTGGAGACTAGCACCGAGGTTATAATAAACACACAAACCGGAGGCATTACCCTCTAAGAGAACACATGCGGAAGATACAGATAAGACAGACACCAACCAACTGAAACTCAGAACTGAAATATAAATGAAACCCATGTACATATATGAAATTCCATGAAAAAGTAAAACAACTAAAAGGGGAAACTACAAGTACCCAAAATAAAGTAAAACAACACTGACCGCTAGCCCGAACAACTCCTGCAACCACAAGCTAGTATTAACCAACCTGATCTCCAACTTTCTCTAAGTGACCTGAAAAATAGTTTATTTATATGTAGGGTGATTATAATAGTATACTCAGTAGGATCCTCTATGAAGCCTCTCGTGAAAATGTAAAGAAATCTTGCTAAAGCACAGGGAATATCAAGTGAAACTAACTCGTCATCTAAACAGGTATACTATGTTCCCAACCTAACCATGGCTACTCTCACCAAGTAACGCATACAAGAATATATCATATAATAAAGAATATTAGGCGTACCCCGCTACTAATTCCCCACTGGTTTTCTGCTTTTCCCCAACGACATTCGTTCTATGCATCTCTCTCCAAAGGCTCACCATATAAACTTGGTCCAAGCTCCAAAATCTGCCCGACGTGCACTACAAAGGCTTTCCTATAGGCACCTAGGCTAAGCTCCACACCATCCTCAAAACCAAAAGTAGCCAGGTAGGTTCGGAGAGCCACCACAGCCCGCATAACATGTATCATACGTCAGGTATTATACCTCAATCCATTACAGCCCACACACCGTGTAAGGATCCTCAAGCCATCACAGCCTATACATGTTACACCTAATGTAGTCCATAGGATACTATACCTAGAATAAATGTGTGGAAATAACCATAATCCATTACAGCACTCTACACCCATATATGGGGAAAACCAATCGTTGTGCCAACGGTACTAGAATCTACCAAGAGAATAGAGCATGGTCAAAGGGGGTGGTCAGCTATTCATCCTCCCACTGGAATTTTGGGGAAAATGTCCCCTAGGGCACAGAATCCCCGAGGTGTCAGTTCCCTTACTGACATGGTGGAGAAGCATATGGAAACTCAAAATGTACAGAATATATATAACTCACAACCACATTATAGGCATAACCTAGTCTTAGCCTCAACTACAACTAACGTCTCTCGGACTCCAGGCTTCTATTTCTAAGACTATGTATTATATATGAACACAACCAATTAAAGAATATCATTATGTTACTTCATTCCCTTTTTCATCAATTCCACTTTACGTAAATTAATTCTTTTGACGTTAATTAATCATTAACAAAAACTACATTAAACATTATTGGCATCACATTCAAAAAAATTTGTCCCTTCAAATGTTCTCAACCTCATCATTAAGTTTCATCAAACTCCAACCCCATGGCATAACATCATTTATTCAAACATTCATTACAGAATTACTTTCCTGTATTCCTAGGCATTCTAGAAAAGCCCCATATGATAGCAAACACAAGGGTGCTCAACACGGTGAGTTGATATACTACCCGTCGAGTCTTTGGCACTTATAGAAATAGTGTAGGCTCATTCTCCCTCGAGAGGCTAAACATGAAAATAACGTGGAATACCCTATGCATCTTCACCTCCAGAATAAGGGTAAGCAAGACCAGCTGCCTGAAGTAGTGGGGAAAAGTAAATAATATAACATCCAAACAAACCACCAACCATTCAGCCAGCACATCCATCACATACCATCATCCCTGGTGTCCTCCCCGACACCCACATGAATAAACGGATGCATCTCACCACTCTAGGTGTCATCCTTTGCCACAAGCACAAGTCCCCCCTGCCTCCACATATCACAACACCCCTCTAGGGTCACAATAAAACACAAGATATCACAACACCCATCCAGGGTCACAGAACAACACAAGTAGTAGGAAAAAAACATTACATCATTTTGGGCTCTTGGCCGATTAGCAAGGCATCTGACCTTCAAACAACCAATACCAACAATCACATCAAATGGTCTTTTATCCCATATTCACAACAATATGGTAACTCCGAACCCTTCATGGAACTCAAACAAGTTATTTAATCCATCTTGAATTATAAAATTAAATTCATTGGTTCCAACATCATGAACTAATTCAGTAAGCTATTACTGAAGCTTAATCATGCTTACAATGCCAAATTTGATCAACATCAAATTTGAAGAACTACAACAACGGCCACAACTGGATTCCTTTACTTGCATCTTTATCATTAGCCAATTAATTATCAATTAATTTCGGCTTTACGTTCTTTATCAATTTCATCAAGAACAACATGCTACAAAGCAAGTCATATATATATATCACACTATCTACAAATTAAGAGGAAAACCGTAATCACGGTACAAAGCAACAACATGTGATCAAACCAATTATTTTAATCCAGTTCAAGTATTTAATTAGTTCAATTCCAATGTGATCCAACGGTCCAAATCATTCTAACTCTATGATTGCACATAAACAATTAGAGAAGCCACTAATTCCTTACCTCAACGTTTTTCAAGGAAAACCACAACGGTAGACGAACGCCCAAGAAACAGGGTAGATTCTCCATGAATCCTCCATAGATCTCCTCTCCTAACACAACCAAGACCAAACCTCATCATAAAAGACATCCACACACTTTGATCTACCCATAACCGGTGTAGATCTATGATTTCGAGAGAAGAGGAGGAGTAGATCTAGGTAGATCTATGAAACCAAACAAAAAGGATCACTTACCTCGAGAAACCAGCTTCGATTCATGAAGAGAAGCCTCCAGATCGCCTCTAAAATGCATGGGAGAGGTTCTTCCCCCTCCAAGGAAGGGTAATCCCGAGTTATGGCTTATTAGGGGATAAAACGAGGTGATTAAAGGAAAAACGGTCAAGATCCTAAATTTTAGGATCTAACTATAAGTTCCCGCACGGTTAGTCTGCATGGTTTAACAAATTGTGCACTAACCGTGCGTTAGCTTCTGCCTCGCCAAAGACCCCTCGCACAGTTAGTCCACACGGTTAGACAAACTGTGCAATAACTATGCATTAACCACTGCCTCTAATACCATCATTGTACAGTTTGGCCGCATGGTTTAGGCAAACCGTGCGCCTCCCGTGCGAAGGCTATTACCCTTCATCTTTCCCTAAAAGTCCACCCAAATGCAACCCAAGCCTCCTTGACCTTCCAGAACACCTCCAACACCACATTTTCACAAAGGAATGGACCAAAGAGGTCCAGGACATTACAAAAATAATCAAAGTGGAATAATATTCTACATGAATCAAACATGTAATATGTAAAAAATGTGTATAAAAAGAAAATTTATGTATAAATCTTATATTATATATTATTTTCATGCTAGAAAAAAATGAATCATAAGTTGATATACTAATCTTGTAATGTGTGGAATGAATGTTTTATAAAAATAATTTCATCTCATAAACTATGGAATTCACAGTAGTACATAAAATAAAAAATTATTAATTATGGTTAAATTAAGAAAAGAAATTTTATAAAAAATCATTTCACAATTCGAATATGTGATAGAAAACTATAATTAATTCACAAATAAAGGATAAAAATAATAAAACATGTAATTATATTTTTTTTGATCATTTCCATAATTCATTAATATTAAAATTTTATTTCAATTCCTTAATTTGAACAGTGTATATTTATATTTATTTCTAAAACTGTTCATGTATATATATTAGTTCTTGAACTAAAATATTTTTAAAAATTTATTTAAAACATTTTAAATATTTACAAACTCATTTTAGAAATTACATTAATATTATTTAAAGTACTGAAATATATCATTAAAAAAATCACAAGGTTGATTTAAGAAAGGAACTGTAATTTTATCTTCATCAATTAAGATTTATGAACTATTCAAAACCATGAAAATATAAAATAATTATATTAAATCCTGAATTTTCTGATTATAAAATATTTAAAAATTACACATTTAGATATTTAATTAAAAACTAATCTATAATACATTAGAAATCCTTAAAATATTTATAAAAATAATGTTATTATTATCTGTTAATTTTTATTTAAAATTTGTTTAAAAATTCATAATCATTTACTAACTTAAGATATTATTTTATAAAAATAATTTATAAAAACATTATAAATTATTATATATCTCTTGATTAATAATTAATATTATATATAAAAAATTATATGTAATAAATTCAACCTTTAATTTAATGTATAGAAAATTAATTTTCCCCCTAAAATTATTCTTTAATAAATGTAAGTCTTAATATTTGGTAAATAGGAAAAATCATTCATATTATGTTACTGAATAGAATATCACATCCATCATTATAACTCCAATATTTTTTATCATATTCTATAATATATATATCATTTCATATATATGATGTGAAACTATGTTTTCTTTTGATTTGAGGAACTCAGACACTATGAACATCATAAATTCCTTGGGATTTTATTTACATTCCCTGTGATATCCCATTATATTCTCAAATATGTAAATTATCTATAATAAAATTTGTTATAAATATTATCAAATATAATATTAAATAATATTTTTTAAAATTTATTCATAAATGCAATGTTATGGGTGGAACTCCAACCACTAATTGATTTAATATGGGATTAGAAAACCTTTTATATCCATTTGAATTTGATATCAAACATCCCATGATCACACATATTAAAAACTAGAAGCATTCATCTCGATGGTGAGATAATTCCATCTCGAAGATGTATCTAATATCGAATATGTATCTAATCTTTAATTGAATAATATCTATATTCAAAACTAGATCCTTTCATATCGATGGTGAGATAATGCAACAAGTTTAATAGAGAAAGTCAAAGAGAGTAGTTGGATGAGTGTTTCAGCTAATATAATGTTTCTTTAAAAAAACATCCCTTGTGATGGATGTACCGACTTAAATAACCCTATCGGCACTCAGTAGTGGATTCGTGAATGAAATCCTTTATTATAACAAATCCATTAATTACTCATCTAACTAATTCGTCTTGCATGTTCATTATTTTATATCTAATGATTTACATCATATGATGATCCTTATTTAATTATATACTTTCTGAATATATAATTGAATGGTGCATATAAAAAATACGCTTCTTTATGTATATCATATCATTTTCTAAATTAACCATGTTATATGATTCATGGAAATGATAGTATTGTGTGATCTCTTTACGTACATCATATAACACAACAATTGTATGTTATAATCTCATTGATCAATATAATGGTTTATTACACTATGAAAAATGTTATTAATAAATCATAGTGTTTGATGAAGAATGAATTGACGTATTAATCCTTATGAGGTGAATTTTTTATATATATTATTAAATATAGTTTAATAAAACATATTTCAAGAATAATAATATTTTTTATAAAATTTCCAACCTAATAATAATTATTTATATATCCAATAATTATAATCAAAAATTAAAGTACATTAATATCGTATAATCTAATATAGCATATAATATGATAGAGTATATTTTTTTAAATAATATAGATATATAATTTAAATTACATACACCTTCTAATTTAAATAGTAAAATTACCATTGCAGTTTACCTAATAATAAGATATTGAGTCCTTGATTGAGATGAGAGACTAATTTTCACCCAATTAGATGAGTATTATATTAATTCCATGCACATTAATTAACTAGAATTTGTATTGTTTAATAAATTATTAATAAATTAAATTTGATAATTAATTTTAATATATCCAAAAAAGATGACTATATAGAAATTCGTTTTTTCACTATTGTATATAGAATATAATGCATTTTATATTAGAGTTATTTTTATTATTCATGACTGTATATCTCTAAATAAAGAAATTTCATGTGTTTATTTAAATAAATATGTTACGATGAAATTTATTTTAATATAATAAATATTATAGATTAAATCCAATTCAATACTAATTTTAAAATAAAATAGACCCATGATTTTAAGTGACATAAGAGGGGTGAAATGGATGGTAAAATGTTTGTGATGGATTCAATTAAAACAAGAAACACATTCCATGATGCATATGATTTTATAATATTTCATGACCTGGACTACCAGTTCACTTCTATCTAATAAAAAACTATATGTGACACCATATTCCAACCTGAAATAGGCAAGAGGCAGGTGAAAACTGTACAGTAGGCATATCACACACATGTTTGGCCTAGAAAAAGGTACATATATGTACACACAACATCATACACTAATAAAATATATAAAGGGGAAATAAAATTGATATAAATAGGAAATTATACACTAAAATATAACATCATAGTACGACACCTGGATGGAAAAGAAAATGGGGATAAATTCGAGACAAAAAATATGTAGAGGAAACCACATAGCTAGTTTTGAGGGTACTAATGATAATTTTTTACCCTGTAATTGATTATGGTCTATCTACAATGGCTATTTTCCACGTCCTCCTATTTTACAAAGGACCCCATCAGATTGAACTGTATCTTCATAAGACATACTATGTGCAGAAGAGATCATTCTAGTGTGAGTGTAATCATACATGGTAAGACACCCGAAAATTAGAAAACATAAATATAAAAATAAGATTACTTAAAAAGAAATTATAACATTAATCCAAATATAATTAAAATCTCTAGCAAGCATAAAAAATGTCTACAAACACACTATTATGTTTGGATTCTTCTCAAGGCCTTAAGGATACACTCATCGGAGAGAAAATTTCAATGGGTATTACTAAAGCAATTGGTAAAAATTATATTGGTTTTTTCAGGATTAACCATAAATAAGTACATAATGGAAATCAATGTTTTTGGATACTCTGATATGAGATCAATGCTAGGGTCGGCATGGATTCCTATCTCTACCAGGAGTAATCCCTGTAGATGGTGATCACATTCCCTTGAAGATGGTATTCAGATACCATATCCAACAAAGGGAAGAATGATATAAGATTATAACTCAATACACAGTGATGGATACATGTCTCTATATGAGATCATCCATATAGGTTATCACATATCCTATTCATTGGATGGTATGCCTCATTATACCTTGACTGAGATGAACATAGAGAATATACAAAATATATACTCATAGAGAATGAAGAAAACAAGGATCTCAACCAACCATTGAGTAATTACACATCATTGATAGGGGATAAAAATTCCATTCTTGTTTGGTTATAACAAAGTCATATTTCTCATTCTTGTGTTCTCTAGTGTTTTTTGATGTGCTATGATTGTACCAATTTCCGAAGGATATGACTATGTAACTATCAATTCCTATATACCACTTTGTTCATATGTACCTACTTCAATTCATGCTTATGTACCTAGTGATATATTTTTATTCAATAGTTGCTGGCCACATTGAAAATTTAATTTAGCACGTTATTTCTCACATTTTTAGAATGAAAATATTTTCCTATATATAAGTGGACCAAAGAATGTTTTCTATTTAAAATTAAATAAAATTAATTTCAGAATCATCCATACAAAAAAATATTTAGTTCCTTTCCACCCATAGAGAATTCCCTAATTATCCATCCAAAAAATCCACCATTCAACCTAAATATATGTTTTAGAAAAAGAACATATTCAGTGGTAGACAAATTCCATCCACCCAATCGAAGCACATTTAATCTAATGTCACACTGTATCACATAATTAAAAATTATGAGAACATAAGATCTATGAATCTGGATAAATCTTCCATAACACAACATCACTCCTCATTATTTTTATCAATCCCAATTGTGAACCCAATAAATTGACCCTTTATGCCAATTTTATATTACATAATGAGCATCTTCCATGTATTATTGATCCATAAATCAAACTAACATAAAATTGAAAAAAAGTCGATGAATGAGTGGAGAGAATAAAAAATAGAAAATAGATTATCCTTATCTCTTACATTGTATGGGATGACCTTAATTTGTTTATGGGGAAAATAATGAATTTTATGAATAAAAATAGATGAACAAAATAATACCATCTTCATATTCTATGAAAATAAATCAATATTTGACACATGGTTCACTTTTTTAGAAGAATTGTATTTTTTTTTGACATATGATAATAAAAATAGTGTTTAATCCATCTTAAACAAATTCTTTACATTGATATTGTATATATCAATATTATATAATAGCTACACATTATTTTCTTTGGTGACACCTAAAACTATATAATTGAAGAGAAGTCCATGGAAAATTTATTAATGGTCAAAGATAACACTATATTCTTCCATGATCACTTACATATTTATCTTAAAAACAGTATGTTATACAATATACTATATGGGTTTTACTTATCTATGGGTATAAAACATATCATGTAGGTTTGTTGAATATAGTAAATAATAAATTAATTAATTAATTAATTACTGAAATATTATGAAATTGTTTACTCCAATAAAAATACCATGATGTGAATACATGTTATGTCATTATTTGGGTAATATATGAATTATTGATTCAATGTACGTTTCGTATTTTTCATTTTAATGACTTATTAAGAGATGTTCTATTATTTTAGTAACAATTTATAACATTGAAATATCATATTTAATATTTTTTATATCATCTTTGAGGATCCACTAGAATAATATTCCCATGTATATTTTGTGACTAAAACTAAATCAAAAGATTAAAATTTCAATTTTTTTATAAAGAAAAAAAGGATACATTACTTTCCCTGAGCCTCGTGGATTTTTATATCAAAAATAAAAAACCTAAAAATATAGGTGTTGGTAAATAACTCGCACCTGGTTCCCCCAATAACATGATATCCCATGGAGAATATCATGTTACCACTAGGAGCACACAAATGGAATCACTCAACCATGGATTATTTTCTCTAACTACTACATGATATCTACATGATACTCTAATGTTTTTTTTGTATCCACAATTTTACGTTTTCCCATACCGATAAAATGTGATGGGTCATGCACAAATATACATAGTTGTGTAACATGGAAAATGTCTTGAATCGAGTCTAATTGTGGTTGTTGGGATAAGTGGAACACTACCTCACCAACCAAACGAATTATTTTTGAATATCTAATGAATATCATAGTTAATATGTATCCATATTCCAATTTATTTTATCCTTAAAGAGAAAATACCTTTAGTGACACATGGTGTCGCTCATCGAACTCCATAAGTATCTGTTATTTTTATTTATAAGACATATTATGTCATGTTGATTTACTACTCGACTCATTGATGATATAAAAATTTTTTATTACCTCTTCCACTATATATATGACAATTAAAACGTAATCTGGAGGATCAATCCACCATAGTTTTGACCAAAATTATCTCCCATAAATGGAATTGGATGGTAACATACTATTTTTGTAGTTTTATCAATTACTGTTTGTAATCTCTAACAAGGATATGTGATCCTCCCAACTACAAACAATGAATAATCGGAAATACCAATGAATTTCATCTTTAACATGAATGGTTTAATATTCCGAAACATTTTTTTGGAGGAGATATGTTATTCTCAATCACTAATAATTCCCAAATTCACCATTTAATAGACTCCATATTCACAATTTTATTTGGTAATCATTGTTCAAAGTGATCATAAAGGGATAAAAGTTTATCATAAATAACATAACCATTTAAATGAATCCCATGATTTCAATTTAACTCATTTATCTAATATCTAGAAAGTGGAACAACATATTCTATGAATCTATGATCATCAAGATTATTTCATAACCATCTGTCGATCATATATTTACTATAAATAATAACATATAAAAACCATAAAAATATAATTCTATCTCTATAAGGGGTTTATTAAATATCATTGGAATATTATTCTTAACCTTCATAATCTGAAAAGTGAGGCATCAAGATATAATCACATTCATGTGACTCTTCAATACATTCCTCTATAATTTATAATGATAGTATTAGTACCTCATAACATCCAATATATGTATTTATGTGTGGGGTGTATGAAACTCTCTCAATAAATACTCCCACAATACCAAATGTACAATCATACACTTTTTAGAAAATGAAAAAATTCTTTGGACCTTCAAAAAATCCATCACGATATTATCTAGTGGATATCATACAACAAAATATCTCATAATCCTTATCCATAATCAGATCCCCAAAAATAACTTAATGAAGATATGAGGAAAATCCTGAACTAGAGGTATGATACTCTCTTCTAATTCACTATCGGGAACTAAATCAATGAATATTTCTCTGATGCATCACTTAATAATAATAATCATTATCTTCTATTAAGATTATATTCCACCACATTACCCTTTTCATGATTATAAGCTATCTCAATTATTAGATATCCCCTCTCCTATGTTTATATATTTATTTGAATACTTATTCAGATGACATTTATGGCCAAAATAGATGATAAATCATTCATCCACATTATATAGCTACAACATCTCAATTTAGAAGTCTACCGCTAATAGCTCTAAATTTATGGTGTGGTATATCAATACATGGGATCTCAGGTGTGGGGACCCAAAGTTAAATACCTTTAAACTCATCATTAGACAACTTCCAATAACACTTCTAGAGACATTTCAATACACGAGACACCAAACAAGCCCCATTACAAGTCTCATTATGGGGATACTATTTATCCTTAGAAAAAGATACTGAAGATCCTACTAAAACCTCTCCACCCATAAAAAAATACTTCCACATTCTATTCAATGGTGAAATGAGAGAATATAACATTGATAAATTTTCCAACATACTTTATTATCACCTTTCATACAATGGAATATCAAATAGAGATGGTAATCCATATATAACTTAAATCTACAATAATCTATTTTGAAGTAAACAAACATTGTCTATTTATGCGGAAGCACTGGAATTGAAAAATATCGTCATTTGATAATAATAATATATAGTTTAAATGAACATAGTCATGATAATTTTAAAGACCATAAAATCATTAATTAATGAGGGGTGAAGATGACGCTCAATCCCTCATTATTAGTGGAAAACACAAATCCATTCACCTTTTAAAGGTCTCTGTTCTAATATGTGATGAATTATTTTACAATTTAATGACAATAAACAAAAATAATTTTTTTTCCAATGCATAATCCTAATACCATCCTTTGTCCGAATATTTTGATTAGCTTCGACAAAAGTTCAACCCATATATCAATTATTAATGAACTCTAAGACATCATTATATATAATGTAGTAAAATTATCATAAAATAAAATATTTGATATATTAAAGGTTGTAATCAAATTCTAGAAAAATATATTCCTTTACAAAAATCATAAATAACTAGTGAATTCTATGTTATGTAATAATTATGATCCATCATTTTTAATATTTCACTCAATGTTTTATTTAATAATATAAAAAAATATACATAATTCATTACAGAAATATATCAATTCCAACTTCATTATATTCCTAAAAATTATAAAATCCCTAAAAATTATAATAATAATTACAGAATTTCTAAAATAAAGTAATCGTTAATCCCCAAACAACAAAAAGAGTCTCTTAATGTCAAAAAATTACAATGGGACTTAACAGAAATCTACCAATATTGGTATTAGTATATCCTACCATGTACAATATTTTTAGAATGCTATAACTGCCTGTGTACACTATATTTCAACTATAAGTTAACATCTCATGTACCCATTAATATCATAATCCATTAATCATTACCTAATTAATAGTGTGGATATATAATTCATGTCACACCCATCACAAGTTGAAAATAAAACATAATGTGTGAAAAAATATAATTTTTATATCATAACCCATGATATGGAAATGTGTTTTATAAGCATTTCATTATTACATAACATGTGGTACATTAATGGGATTCAATAACATTTCTCATCGTATTCATAAACCATCAAATGTATAAATATGGAAGGTATCATTGAATCATATACCAATATAGAATATATGGGATTTTTGGGTTTTCACATTGATTAATATAAATACAACTAAATTTACATTAAAAAATCACGAGGAAATTAACATCCACATTGAAAATAACATTAAAAATCTAAAATGATGGCATTTATTAAAAGAAATTTTTGCATTAAATAGAATCATGGATACTTTTAATGGAATATTTATATTATATTTTGTTCATAATTTTGTCAAATAAAATATATGAATTAAATGATAAAAAATATTCCTCTCACAATTTTCATTAAAAACCCAAAAAAAATCATTAAGAATATAATGTTTTAATTCCTTTTGGAAAATATATTAACAACTAAAATATGGATTATATTTCCGTTACATAATCTTCTTATAATAGTAATATTATTATTTAGGAAACATTGTTATGTAAGGGAAAATAATTTACACCTTAGATTGATGTGGATTCATTTTTTAATAAAAAATCATTATATATCTTATGTACATATATAGAAGAAATGAAATGTAATTTTTTCCCCAAAACATTCAAATTAAAATAATATTACTCATTTTTTTGAGATAAATGATATATGATTTCATTATTGTATGTATAATTATAAAAAATCTGGATACACATGGATATTTTTTAATAAACACCAACCACATTTTAATTGTTTGAATTTAAATACAAATGAATGAAAATATCCTAGATTGTTATTTATACCCTATAATTGTAATTATATGAATATTTAAATTCATTAATTGGAACTATATAGAAAAAAAATATAAAATATGTGTATAATATGTCATGTGTCCCATGGAAATAATTGTTATAAATATATACCTTACCTCAAGTCAGAAATTTCATATTTCGTAGTTGAATATCCTTCGTCAAATATATCTGTTTGTTATAATATAAAAAATTGTGAGTCAAGGTCGCTTTTTTAAATATAAAAAAACATTTAAGGAGAGTGTAATGTGGTTATAAAAGGTAATCATCCCTCATTCAAGTTAAAAAAATTTCATGGGAACATCTAAAATAAAATACATGGGGATTATAATCAATGTAATCCCAATTAGATTCATCTTCCAATAGACTGAATTAATTACCGTGAGCCTTCCTCCCACTAAAAGGATATCTAGTTTTCACAGTGGCAATAAGATATGACTTGTCATACCTTGGAGTTATCCTATTCATTGGCACCAATAAAAATCCTTCATTGTATAGTTCTTTAAAAATTTCAATATCAAATGAATATGGAGTTTAATTTATTGATTTTTTATTATCTATGTCTTACCAATTTCCACCAATATTATTTGAACTCCACTTTGTTGTATGTTATGCTATAATCTATGTATCTCCAATAGTAATGTCACAAGAATCCATATTGGTATTTGGCATCAATGATCCATCTTATAATAGAGACCCATGAGTATTTTGACCCTGAATAGTGTCATTTACACCTCCTTGGAAGATGATTGTATCTAATGATAATTCAATCTTCTTATCTAAATTTCTGTATAAGAAATATATGAATATATCCAGATGGACCAATTTTTATTTCCCTCCACCAGTTATCTAAATCATCATATCCTAATAATGAGTCCCATCT
This sequence comes from Viscum album, assembly GCA_963277665.1. NCBI lineage: Eukaryota > Viridiplantae > Streptophyta > Magnoliopsida > Santalales > Viscaceae > Viscum > Viscum album. The sequence continues at coordinate 1,130,286,340 of OY728131.1, forward strand.
GGATAATATTTCATATTTCTACATGTCACGACAACATATCTTATAATGCATCACAAAAAATAGAAGAATAATTATCCTAAAAACAGCAATTCACTTTAGTAAAATTCCAATAACTAGTATCTTGGATTTTACCAGAATTCCATTAATGAATGAAGTTATATAATCTATCAGTGCACTATTTTTTAAGATTCACATAGAAGATCTAATTATAACTATTAGTGTAATGATATGAAAAAATTTCATTCTAATGAATTCAATCATAAATGTGTTTTATAGACATGAAATCCTTACAAAATTGAGTAAATTTCTCATATTTAATTTCAAAATTTGTATCATATTCCAATTTGACAAGAACAATGTGGTCCACTAAAGTAGAAATGATATCAATTTCAACTAATATAATGGGAAATTATTTCTAAGTACCCATTTAAATCATGTTATAAAATTTTACATAAAATACCAAACTAGATGAAATATCAAAAAAAAATTTAAATGCTATAAAATCTAGTTCTTACCAAAAAATTATAAACCATACATATACTCTGTTGATCTTGATGGATAATATTTTGAAATAGGAGTCCCAATACCAGATGGTGACCATGATCGACATCATATAAATAGTGATGAACCCCTATGTTTGTGCCTGAGCTCCTTATTATATAGGATAATATGGAAAACCCCCATCTTGATCCTACAATAATACAATTTAGCGAATTCAAAGATTGTGGTGAATTATTCCATAATATAGGATAACATCAAGGTATTATACCCAAAATGAATATTTTTATAAAAAAAATTGAAAATATGAAATGATTAAAACCTTTCATCAACAGATTCCATATAGGAAATAACATGAAACACCATAACATTGTGGATTAATCATTCATGATAAAAGTCATCTAGAGAAACAAAAATAATATTTCTTATTCAGTAAACTCTCACGATACCTCATTGATCATCACACATAGAACATGATACCACGAAAATATGACATATATCGGAAATTCCATAAATAATACTAAACATCGATTCTCAGGGAAATTCCATGATCAGTAAAGAACCATAGGCAAAAATATTATCACCACAAGAGCTCCTGAACCATACTCCCATAATTTAAAATATAATAATTTAATTAAATTTTTTATAACTATATTATATAATAGTATACATTTATATTATATATATATGTGATTATATATAACCGTTTATCAACTTTTTTTAAATAAAAATCTATTTAGGCATTGTTCAATGTGATTAATAATTCGTTTTACATTTTTGTTTGTTTTAATATTTTATTAATATACATTGACCATAATTAAATAATCACTATATTGATAATAATTTTAAAAATATCATATTTATCAATTATATAAATACATAGAGTCATCTATAATAGTTACAAAAACGAAAATTTATTACACCTTCCATATAGACGGTATGTCATATATACACATAAACACTTATTTCATTTATCAATGGACTATATATATAATGTTCAATATTTATTCAACATTATCGAATAATTTTTGTCTCATATATAGAATATATATTTATTAAATATCTCTTTATTAACATTCCCAAAAAAAATTGTAAATATACAACACATCTTCCTATACGCAATATGCCAAGTGTATGCATGATCGATGTTATAATTTGTTAATGGATTAGAGTTTAAGAAAATAGATATGAATTTAATATGGATTTACCTAAAAAGAACTCTATTTTTTGGAATGATATCTATAGAATTTATTTTTTAGGTATCAATTGAAACAAAATGCTTTTGGAGTGTGATGTGTAGAAGAAAAGGGTTGCATGTTTATAATTGAGGTGAATGAACACATTTATTATTTATGTATCTAAAAAAATTTAATGAATCATTCTTGAGATCATGTTTAAAAATATATCAATCATGAGAAATATTTTTTATAAGGATGATATATGGGTAGAAAATTGGAATTGTACATGTTTTTTGGTCATTGAACAATTATATTTTGAGTTTAATTCGACGATAAAATTTTTGTAACATTAATCAATGCATTTACTTCTTCATTGTTTACTATTTATTATGAAAAAAATATTATTTTGAATATATACAAAATAATTATTTTGATTATTTTATATATATTACACATTTTATCAAATTAAATTCACTTATGTGAAAGAATTTTATTTAAATCCAATACCTCAAATGCGATGAAATGGTGGGTTTCTAATGAAATAATACATAATTATGCAACATTTTTATATCAAAATTAAATGTGAAAAATGTTTCCTATGACCTATATTGGGTAAAAAATAATATCATTCCTCTGATTGTAAATTAAATATAATTTGAAAAAATTGTAACATTCCTATATCATTAAATTAATTGTCAATTTCTATTGAAGTCATTTATTTTTACTATTAATCAAAAATATAATATTTTTTGAATATTAATAAAAATTATCTCTAATAAATTTACCTATTTAATTCCAATATTAATTTCATTTTATTAATATTTTCTCAAATAGGAAATAATTGATTTTATAATACATCTGAAAAACATGATGAAACATCTTAGTAGTGAAATATATTTTTATGTATAAAATTGAATTTATTCTTAACAAATGAATGGAAGAAAATATAAGAATAATGATAAGACATTTGATTAATTATAAAAAATAAAAATATTAATAAAATAAACATACAATATTTATAAGTATAATTTATTAATATAAAATCACAATTCCTTTAGAATATATGGTTTTTAAAAAAATTATATTTATTTTAAAATAATTTTTTTTCATTTTTAATAATGTAACAACAAATAAATTTAATTTATCAATGTTTAAACCATGTTTTTTTTAAATTTAGTCCTATCCCCACCTACTAATTTAATATTTATGATATAAATTATAATGACCTGGAATTTCCGTGTAATTTTTTATAAATAAATAGGAATTTTACGAGTCTGCGAAAATTGACGGCGCATAATTCCATGGTCGGGAGTCCCTGAATGAATTTATGAACTTCTGTTTGGGGACCTTTTGTAAATGTGTGAGTGTGTTTTTTTAACTTTTGAACGGGTGCTCTAAATTGAAATCTGAGGGTGTCATTGAACTCGCAGCACCAATATTCGCTTAAGGAGATTTTCACCTCGATGACAGTTGTTCGAGGGTGAAAGATAATTTTTGGGCTTTTAGTGGAAATAATAAAATAAAATAAAGCACATATTTTATTTTATTTTCTATAACCACACCAGGTTGAAGTTGTTTGTGGGGACCCCCAAACCTTAACCTCCTATGATAGGTTATGGTGGTGGGTACCACTTGAGGCCTAAACATCATGAACACCCCTCTTAATGAGGGAGAAATTTCTCAACTCCCTCATTAATGTGGAGGAGCCTCTTCATATTCTTACACATTAAATTATTCCAACACACGACATTAAATTGTACAAACTTACTTAATTAATTTAGCTAATTTGAAATTGTGCCAAATATTAAAATTTTGGATACACTTATTATTTTGGTGGGATTTTATTATGAGAAAATTCCTTGGAAAATGAGAGAGAGCTTTTGGAGGGAGTATGCTCTCCAACTAAGAATGATTTCATCCATGAAGAATGCTCCACCAATGAATAATGCTCTGCCAAATAATAATGACGACCTCGACATTGAGCTTCTTCATCGGGACTTCTTCCGACATGGGACAATATTCATCTATGATGAATCGACATCCATACTTACTTCTCATGCCAACAAGAGTAAACCACATGAGGTAGGGGTTTATTTCTTTTTTTTATCACTTCCCATGTACACCCCTTTATTTTCTTTTGCGGTTTGGGAATGAAACGTTGTGGGAGGTTGTAAATATTGAAGTTCTTCTTTCATGTTCTGGTTGAGCCACATATTACAACACTAATGTGGAGGGTACGGTCCAAACCAACATGGTTGAACCCTTCCGCAATTTTTTTTGTTGAACGTGACGAAGGCGCTGGCACACCACCATCGCCCCGTGGCTCCGCCACCCACGGCCCCACACCGCCACCTCCAGCAGCTACTGTTCAGACCGTGCCTCCACCGTCCGGTGAGCCGTTGCTTCTGTCCACCATGCGTAGCCGGCATCTTCCTTCTTCTGGGCACCATCGTTGTCCGCCACGCGGCCGCCATCGTCTGGAGAGCCAGCACCGTCGGGCCACCATCACGCTGTTGGACCGCCACCCCACAGATGGTCCACCGACTGACGCCCGGAAAACCGCCCTGCGGCTGCTTCGCCAACCCGCGGCCGGACCGCCGACCAATGGACGATCTGCCTCCCAGCGGCTGGTCCATGCCCCATGGCCGGTCCGCTCCTTCCAGGCTGGTATGCGCCCTCACGGCTAGTCCACTGCACTCGTGGTTGGTCTGCGCCTCACGGCCGGTCCACGCCCTGGAAGTACCTATCGGTTGTGCCGCCATCGCTGAAGCCTCGCGGCCCTCATGGACCAGGCCGATCCAAACCCAATGGGTCGGGCAGTGTCAACCTGAACTGGGTCATACCAGGTTGGGTCGGGCTGTGCCAGACCTGACCTAGGATCACAATGACCCAGTTATTTTCTATTGGCCATAACATTGGCACTATACATTCATTTATAGAAGCGTCAGCGGCGCTGGAAATATTAGAGCGAGACAGACCATTTGAGTGATACCCCATTGTGTTTTGGATTAAGATGGGGAATGATCAGGTTGGATCAATGATGAATTCATCCGGGCCTCTAGTACTAAAAGGCTAATAACTCACAAACCTTGCATCTGATTGATGCAACGTCTATTTCGTTGAGAAAGTTATGATGTACCAGACCATTGAGACACCTCATCGTGGTACTTCGTTGTAGTTGGAGTATCGACCACTAGCTTGTGTAGAGGATCCTCCCAGAGACGGGCGAGCATAGTGTGAGAAACCCGTGGCTGGCTGAGACATGATGACTGCTGACCATTTCGACTCAGAGTGACTTGACATTCCTAGTGGGAAGCGCCTTAGTGATGATGTAGACCAACGGTGGGGAGTGCCTTGGTGACACAGCAGACCCACGTCACTCGACAGGAGGAGTACCTGAGCAGGCCATGATGGGGAGCACTTCTATGTGATGTGGCAGACCCATGGTTGGGAGCACCTCTATTTGACGCAGCAGACCAATGGTACTCAACAGGAGGAGTACCTCTACAGTTTATGGTTTCTGGGAAGCTCCTCTTTGTGATGCATCATGTCCACTGTACTCGATTGAGGATGAGTTCTCCAACAACTGAGGTGTTTGACGCTGGGACTGTGAATGTTACTTAACACTACCCCTAGAATAAATCCTGGTGTGAGCTGAGTCAGAACCTCTATGTTTTCCACATGATTGAGACAAATTACTTGATAACTTAGGTATATGTATTTTCATATACCTATTCAATGTTGTCTGTTGATTTCATACTTTGTGTTTTATCCTTGTTGGATTTTTTGAGACCTAGAGGGTCTCGGGGTCCCTACTAAGTATCGTTATACTCACCCCTGAACGGGTTATGCTCTCACCTTGTTGTGTTGTATTTAGACGATGGACAACAATGACTGAGGCTGAGAGTACCAGCACTGGACAGTACTTGGAGGTGGACTATACTATGTGTCGGTATCTAGAGGATACAGGTGTACATGGAGTGCTTATGAGGTGATTTATACCAACCCATCAGGTAGGAACCTTAGAGGATGATCCAATAGTTATCTCTTCTTTTTCTTCAATTGTATTGTATCACATGTGTACTTGTTATTTCCATTTGAACATGTATTCTGGCCCCTCTTACATACTACACTCACTCTTTTTATAGTTCAGTTTACTTGTGTTCCTATCTTTCTCTGTGCTTGGTTACATGTGCTTATAGGTTATAAAGGCAATTCCTTCCTAGTATTAGAGAATACTCATTCGGTGCTAGTCTCCAGCAACTGGCCTATGGAAGGTGGGACTGGGGTTAGTCATGGTACGGGCCCATGGGGACAGGTTGGGACAAATTGGTATCAGAGGAGTCAGTTCTACCACAGAACTCGGATTCATATTGTAAGAACCCGGTTCTTATGTCTGAGGTACAGTTTTCTTCTTTACTCCTTTCATTATGTGTTTTTAAGAAAATAAATAAAATGGGGGAAACTCCAAAATTTTGGAAGTACACGGCGTGTACTTTTCCACACGTTGTGTACTTTTGGCCGTGTGGGATGAGTATACAGGATGTGTGGCCATGTTGGCGATGAAGGTTGTAGAACCCGACTACATGCCGTGTAGTGGTCCTTTACACGCCATGTAGTCAGTCAGCATGAAAATAGTAAGCCGGTGACTAGATGTGTGACAGAACACACCGTGTACTCAAGAAGACATGCCGTATAGTCATGTCGGTAGATAAACAGTGCCACGCTGGCGGGGATCCGCCAGAGGAACAGTTAAAAAATGGGAAGTACACGTCGTGTACATGGAAATAAACGCAGTGTACTTTTTTCACTTAAAATTGGTATTAACCTCCCCTATTCACAGGGACACCATAGAATGGGAATAAGGAGTGGAAGAGGGAGGTCAGAGCTTTGAAGATCTGACGAGTGCATGTCATGAATCCATTTACTGCACCGTCGATATCCCTAGAACCGCACGGGTGAGTTCTCCTTTATCCTATGGTAGTTCATACCAATTATTTCATGTAGGGATGTTATTTAAGTTTGAACGAGGTTTTCTTTCACCTCATATCTACGTCGTTCTAGGAGGAATCAAGGATCATTGTTCGTGTATATCATTCTTGGGTGTTAAATATAGGTGGATTGGTGTTAATTTTCCAACTGTTGTGCATTTGTGTGAATTAATGTACCACAAACCCATGTTGGGGTGTCGTGTGGCTAAGTCTGTAGCTGTTTAAATACCGAGAATGGTATATGAAATTAAATTTGGTATTCAAATGCGGTTTAGGATCACTGCTTAGATCCAGGACCATCCCGGGGGTGTGTTCCTCTATTTAGTCGTTTCTCCAGGATACCTGAGGGTTTGCCTTATTTATTTTGCACATTAATTTTTCCTTGAGAGTAATTGTATGTGAACTGCTTATTTACATGTTGGGCATGGCCTAGTTACGTGTTCCTGAGGGCAGTGTTTTACTATAGCCTGAGGGCAGGACTGTATTAGCCTGAGGGCAATGTTCTCTTAGCCTGAGGTCAACTCCTTTCGTGCCTCTGGGAAGTTGATTATGTGCCTATAGGGAACACTTCGTACGCCTAAGGGAAATATCTGTATGCCTATGGGAAGATTCTTATGTTTGGATTCTCTTTAACTAATGGTAGGAGTTTACGTGTCTGAGGACATTGGCTGTTTACTTAGAATATTCCCTGTGGTGATATTTTAAATTAAATGATTAAATCGATATTTAAATGGAAATGTAACTAGTTGAGGTAGTTGCTTTTCAGTATTGCATACTTTATTTCATTTTACTACTACACACTGTTGTTTCATGTTGACACACAGTTGGGCACATGCCTTTGGTGGGTTCCTACTGGGATTTATTTGTCACACCCTATTTGGGCCATGCTTTTCAGCGCAAACAGATTATATTGTTGTAGGTGTGGATAGGGGAAAGAGTCCATATAGATGTACTTTGTTTTTGCGGAGGAGTAGAAGGGCATAGGACCGAGCCTAGTATCATGATGACGATTGATGTTTTGTTTTTCTTTTCTGTACTTTTACTTTAGTTCTAATGTATTGTATTGCACTGCAACATGTTCTAGCTGTTTTATAGAATAGTGACACGCTGCATCTTCATATATTTTTGACTGCTGGTTTCCCATTTAGTTATCATTGATCCATTTCATTTATATATATGGTTACTTATTTCACTGTTGTTGTATGTTTACAATATATTCTGATGCGCTACACTTTGACAAATGAGGGCATAGTTTCCTCACTATCAGACCTGGGCCCTCACTACTAGTCGGACGCCTCTGCCATTAGGGTAAATGTGTTTGAGGTCATGTGGCGACCCGGTTTCGGGGCACCCGTTTAGTGGAACCTGGAACCGAGACGTTACAAAGGACTTTTCTCTGAAGGAATAGTGTTATGGGTAATGTGTGCGGTTTTCAGTTCAGGGAGTCTAGTGTTGATGCGGATACTGACGTATCCATACACTACGACCCTAACATCTGATTTCTGACACAGTGCACCCAAACTCTGATTGCAAGAATTTTTCAAAAGTTTTCTTTGTGATATTTTGATTCAACTCAACGGGAATAACTTTCAGCTCACTAGGTATAACTTTTTAACCATTGCACACATGTTTCCTTTCAAGATGCCACTACACAGACAACGGGCTATGGTTCCATGAGTTGTATGAACTGATAGCCCACCAAGCGATGAGGCCTCGGTGCATGGCCCTTTTCCTGTAGAGCCACCAGCAAAGGCACCAGTGACACCACTCCCCATTGAGCCATCGATGCCATCAGCCTGAGCAGCAAACAGTGCACGCCGCTTGAGCGCATTGCATGAGTTCTAGTCCCAGAGGCTACCCAGGTTCAGGGGAGAGATGGACCTGCAGGCAGTTGTGGATTCGCTGGAGGATGTGGTGAGAGTGTTCCGACTAGTAAGGACACCAACCGATCACATGGTGATCCTTGCTGCCCACCATCTATAGGAAGCATCAGGAAGATGGTGGATCATAATGCTCCAGGTTCACGACGAGGTGACTCTTTTTTGGGAAGACTTAAAGAGCTTGTTTCGGGCAAAGATTGTCCCAGAAACGATTTGTGTAGTGTGCATACAACAGCTTCTTTATGTGTATCAAGTCTGCATGACTATGGCTTAGTACTCAACGAGGTTCACTGAACTCTCACTCTACTCCACAGATATGATGTGGGACCCATTATTCAGGGTCTAGACCTTTGAGCAGGGGCTCAGGTGGGAGATCGGGGCTTTTGAGATCACACTCAGCATCCCGACGTAGGAGGGGGTGTTAGAGAGATCCCTCTTGGTGGAGATTTTCCATGCTGAGAAGCTACCAGCAGTGAGACCCACTATCAGTCATCACGTAGTGGAGTCTTCTACAGCTAGCCAAAGACATATGTCTCATAAGTCAAAAAGGACCAGACCTACACGTGGATGACTGTATGACTTAAGATCGGTTTTGAGGGGCACTTAAGATAGAGTACGTCATACCAGGATTGGGTAGTGTTACACATGTGGTGGGTAGTGTCACATGTCATGTGAGAAGGTAGATTAAGGAGAGAGAGTTATTTGTGCAACTGGCGGTGGCAAACAACTTATGGTGTTACATCCACCACCAGCAGAAGGTCCACCCTAACCGCCATGAGCAAGTGGATTAAGGAGAGCATCGCTCCAGGCAGCTGAGGCCTATGATCACGACGCTTCGGAGATGATACGAGGTATGATAAATTTCTACTCCAAAATAGTTCTATTACTTATAGACACATGAGGAAGTCATTATTTTATGTGATCTTCCCTCGTTCAGAGCTCGAAGATTACAACAGAGTTGTTGGCTCGATCCTTATGGCTAGAGACTCCTACTAGAGCGGATTCAATGATTACATAGTCATGCTGGCAGTGTGAAATTACCCTAGGAGGCAAGATCTTTGATTGGGATATCCTAATAGTGGCATCGATACCTTACGACGTCAACTCAAGTATGGAATGATTATCTACAATCCATTCTCATATTGTCTTCATTAGGTACAAGGTGCAATGTGTCCAGACAGATGGGACTAGGTTTAACTACACTATTGAGAATGAGGCCATTGCATCGCAGGATGGACTTACCCAGAGGAGAGTGCAGTCAATCAGTCTTCAGTCGGCTAGCCTTACCCTCAGAGGTCTTGATGTGGATAGTCTGAGCTATCCGGTAGTGGTAGACCTGTACGCAGATGTTTTCCCTGATGATGTTTTGGGTCTACCTACTCGTAGAGAGGTGGAATTTTTCATTGACTTGTACCCAGTGACATTACCAATATCTACACCATCATATTGTATGGCTGTTATGGAGCTCCGTGAGCTACAGGTATAGTTAGAGGACTTACAGGGTAAGTGATTTATTCATCCTAGTCTTTCTCCTTGCGTAGCCCTGATTCTTTTTTCAAAGAACGCAGATGAGAGCTTCTGGATTTTTGTCGACTATCGGCACATGAACCAGGTAACTGTGAAGAACATGTACCCACTCTAGAATATTTAAGACTTATTTGATCAGTGGAAGGGAGCACGATTGTTCTCGATGATAGAACACAGATCGGGTTATTACCAGATCAGAGTTCGAGATGAGAAAGTGCAGAAGATCACCTTCAGGTGTCATTACAGAAATTACGAGTTCTTGGTTATGCCATTCGGCAGTACTGACACTCCATTTGTGTTCATAGGACTCATGAACAGTATATTTCCTCCATATAATGATCGCTTTGTTGTGGTATTCATCGATGACATTCTGATCTACTCGAATACTGAGGAGGAGCATGCCTATCATTTGATGGTAGTACTGAACACAATCTGAGAGCACCAACATTATTGTAAGATCTCGAAGTACCAGTTCGGGATCCAAAAGGTATAATTTTTTGGGATATGTCATAATGGAGGATGGAGTTTCAGTGTATCTAGTAAAGATTGAGGTGGAACATGCTTGGGAGCCACCTAGGAGTGTGACGGAGGTACGAAGTTTCCTGGGTATTGTCGGATACTACTAGAGATTTGTTCCAGATATCTGTAGAGTTGTGCCCCCACTATCAGCCTTGACAAAGAATGGGAAACCCTTCATTAAGTTGGAGAAATTTCCAGCATAGTTTTCATGAGCTGAGGCAGAGGTTGACTAGTGCCACATCTTGAGGATTCTAGAGGAGGGTGTAGGGTACGTAGTTTACTACAACACATTAGGGACCAAACTCAGATGTGTCTTGATTCATGAGAGATCAATGATAGTATATGGTTCTCTACAGCTAAGACAACATGACCAGAACTTTGCTACCCATGACCTGGATTTAGTACTAGTGGCCTTCACCTTGAAGATGTTGCAGCACTATCTAATGGGAGAATTTTTTACAGTGTACTCTAATAACAAGAGTATCAAGTATATCTTCTCTCAGAAGTACATGAACCTGAGACAACATCCTTGGCTTGAGTTCCTCCAGGACTATGACTTCAATATAGTCTATACTCAAGGGACGTAGAAATTTGTAGCAGATGCAGTTAGCATGAGGTCTAGCATACAGCTGCATGGTGAGGCGACGGAGCAGCTGGTCGCTTGACATATATCCTTATGGATAGAGATGGATTAAATTTTCTACAGTCTCTTATAGTCACTCCCCCACTACTTCTGGGAGTCAGGGAGGCGCAACGTGAGGACGTAGACTGCGAGGCACATCATGCTCAGATATCCACATGACATGCACCTGAGGGATTTTTTGAAGGTGGGGAGCATGTTATCCTCTTTAGAGGAAGTTCCATGGTTCTAGTGTCACTTCAGGAGGAAGTGTTGAGGGAGTTCCACCCATCCCCTCTATCGGTACATCCAAGAGTGGTGAAGATTTATTATGACCTCCGATGACAGCATTGGTGGCCGAGAATAAAGAAAGCAGTAATATAGATTTTTTTGATGCCTCACTTGTTAGCAAGTGATGGCAGATCATCAGGTACCACCAGGCTTGGTTCATCCATTAGAGGTCCCCGAGTTAAAGTGATATGGGATATCCATGGACTTCTTGATAATACCACAATGTAAATCTAGAGGTCATTACATGATTTGGTTTATCATCGACCAACTCACCATGTTGGCCCACTTCCTACTGATCAGAGAGCATGATTTAGTAGAGAGCGTGGGATGCATCTGTGTGCATGAGATTATATAGTTACATGGAGTACCCTCGATGATTTTATCTTATCGTGAAGAAGGTTTTACTTCTCGTAAATGGAAGGGGGTTCATAAGGCTTTCAGGATGCAGTTTTGTTTGAGCAGCGCCTTCCATCCTCAGACGGATGGTCAGACTGAGCAGACCATTCAAACCCTTGAAGACATGCTACGTGCTTTTTTCCTTGACTTTTTTTGTAGATGGGAGGATCACTTACCTTTGGTGGAGTTTTCATCCAACAACACATATCACTCCATCATTGGGATGGAACCTTTTGAGGCATTGTACGTGCGACCATGAAGATCACCTTTGTGTTGGACTGACCCAGGGGAGTCAGCACTAGTGGGACCAGAGATGTAACAGGCTACCACAGAAAAGGTATAGATAATCTAGGAGAAGATTTATACTACACAGAGTAGGTATATTTCTTATTCCGAAAAGAGACGGATACCTCTAAAGTTCGAGGATGGAGACCATGACTTTTTATGGGTCTCACCTTGATGAGGTTTGCGTAGATTTTTCCAAGGTGTCATATTATCTCCATGGTTCATCGGACATTCTCTGGTCCTCAGATAAGTTGTAGAGGTGGCATACCACGTTTCTCTTCCACCTTAGTTGCACCGGGTGCATGACGTCTTCCACGTTTCCCACCTGAGGAGATCCTTGCATGACCCTTCTCACCCAATCGACCATAGCGAGCTAGACATCGATGGTGGAATTACTTTTATTGAGGTTTTAGTAGATATTGTGGATCGACAGGAGTGGGTCCTTTGTGGATAGTCGATACCTCTGGTGTGAAATCATTGGATGATAGGGAATCTCTAGGAGAGCGCATGGGAGCGGGAGGCTTAGATGTGTGCTCAGTACCCCAATTGTTCCCTTAATTTGAGTTGTGGCTTACTGGGATGTAAATCCCTGAAGTGGAGAGAATGTAAAGACTCGGAATTTCCATGTTTTTTTAAATATACTAAATTTTTAAGAGTCTGTGAAAATTGACGGTGCATAATTTTGAGGCCAGGAGTACCCGAAATGAATTTCTGATCTTTTGTACGTGTATATTCAGTAAACGTGCAAGAGGGTTTTTATAACTTATGAACCGGTGCTCGGAAATAAAATATGAGGTCACCATTGAACACATAGCAGTGGTATTCACTTAAGGATACCTTCACCTCAAACATAGTTGGTCTAGGGTGAAAGATATTTTTTTGGATTTTCGTGGATGTAATAAAAGGAAATAAAGCACCCATTTTATTTTATTTGTCGAAACAACTCTATGTGGATGTTGGTAGTGGATACCAACAAAACATAACCTACTATTAGTGGTTATGGAGGTTTGAACCACCGAAGCCTATCATCCCATTAGAGTTTGTGGTGGTGGGGACCCCTCAAGGCTTAAACATATTGAACACCCCTCTTAATGAGGTAGAAACTTCTGAACTACCACATTAATTTGGAGGAGACTCTTGAGCTTCCTCCACATTAAATAATGCCAACACACCACATTTAATTTTTCCAAATTAGTTAATTAATTTATCTAATATGAAGTTGTGCCTTCAATATAAATTGGGGAAAAACTTTTTAGTTTGTTGGGTTTTTCTATTGAGAACATTTGTTTGTACAAGAGAGTGAGATCTTGGTGGGACAGAGCTCTCCAATGAAGAATGTGTTCTTCCATGAAGAACACTCCACCAATAAAGAATTCTCCACCAACGAAGAACTCCGACCTCGACATTGAGCATCATCATCAGGACTTCTTTTGATGTGGTAATTCTTCATCTAAGAGGAATTGACGTGCATACATCATTCTCGCGCCAACACCAACAAACAACCCGAAGTAGGGGTTTATTTCTTTTTTCATTATCATATCCCATGTACACTGCTTCATTTTCTTTTGCGGTTTGGGAATGAAACATTGTGGGAGGTTGTAAATCCTGATTTTCTTCTTTCATGTTCTTGTTGAGCCTTATGCTACCACCGTAACATGGAGGGTAGGAGCCAAACCACATGGCCCGACCCTTCTACAAATTTTGTGGTGTTGAATGCGATGAAGGCGATGGTGCAACACCACCGCCCCATGGCTCTGCTTCCCAGGGCCCCACTGCACCGCCCATGGGCGAGGCCATCCGAACTGAGCCATAGTTGCCTGCTGAGTCACTATCGTCATCTTCTGAGCACCGCCGCTATCCGCCGTCTGCCGAGTACCGCTGTCATCTGCCGTCCGTCGAGCGCTGCCGTAGTCTGTCGTCCGTCGTTCGCTGTTGTCGTACATCGTCTGTGTGGCACCGCCGCCGTCCACAGATCCGCTGCCTCCGGACCACCGTCCCGTGGCCGGACTTCCAGTCCAGTGCCTGTCCGCTGACCCATGACCGGACCATCGCCCACTTCCGGTCCGCTTACCCGCGGTCGGACCACCGACCGGTGGCCGGTCCGCCGTACTGCGGCCGGTCTACCGCCCCGCGGCCGGTTCGTGCCACATGGACAGTCTGTGCCCTGTGCCTGTTCCTCTACCTCATAGCCGGTCTGCGCCATTGTCATACCCCTTGGCTGAGCCTCCCTCACAACACCCTCGCGGGCCGGGACGGACCCAACGGGCTGGGCCACACTGCGGGCAAGGCCATACCCAATGGGTCAGGCCGCACTACGGTCCAAGAATGACTAAAGGGGTCCGTCCGGGTTTACCCAAATTGGTTCGGCCCAGGCTGGGTCGGTCCGGGACGGTCCGACCGAGTCGGACCTGACAGGGGACTAGTACGACCCAATTACATTCTTTTGTCCATAACTTTGGCACTGGACGTCCCTTTGATGAACCATCAGCGGCGATAAAAATCATGAAGCAAGACGGTCCCATTGAGTGACACCCCAATGTGTTTTGGATTTATATGGGTAATTGTTAGGTTGGATCGAGCATGAATCCAACCGGTCCCCTTAGACTAAAATGCTAATAACTCAGAGACCGGGCATCCGATTGACATGATGTCTATTACGTTGAGACCCTTATTACATGACAGACATTTGAGACACTTCTTCATGGGACATCGTGGAAGTTTGAGTATCGAACAGTATCTTGTGGAGTGGATCCTCACAGAGATGAGTGAGCGTAGTGTGAGAACCCAGTGGTTGGATGAGACATGATGACTACTGACCGTTTCGACTTCAAGTGACTCGCCAGGCCCAGTGGGGAGCTCCTTGGTGATGTGGTAGACCCACAATACTTGACAGGGAGAGTACCTTAGTATTCCAAGAGGGGACGAACCTATGTGTGACGTGGTTTACCCATGTTGGGGAGCACCTTTTGTGATGTGGTTGACCCATGCTACTCGACAGGAGGAGCACCTCATCAGTCCAAGGCTAGTGGGAAGCACATTTATGTGATGCTGCAGGCCCACTGTACTCGATAGAGGAGGAGATCTCCAGTAGCCAAGGTGTTTGTCTTTATGACTGGGAATGTTACATAACACTACCCTTGAATAAATAATGCTGTGAGCTGAGTCAGAACCTCTATGTTTTCCTCATGATTGAGATAGATTACTTGATAACATATTTATATGTATGAAAATATACCTAAGTAAATTTATCTGTTGATTTCATACATAGTGTTTTATCCTTGATGAATATTGTAAGACCTAGAGGGTATCATGGTCTTTAATGAGTATCATTATACTCACCCCTATAGAGGCAATACCCACACCTTGTTGTGTTTGATGCAGATGATGGACAACGCTGACTGAGGGTGAGAGTACCTGGACTAGATGGCACCAGGAGTCGGACCATACAGTGTGTTTTAAAATAGAGGAGATGAGTGGACCTGAATTGCTAAAGAGGCAATCCGTACCTACCCTTTAGGATGGAACCATATTGGATGATCCAGCAGCTATCTCTCCTTTCTCTCCAGTTGTATTGTATCAGAGCAACACTCGTCTTTTCCAGTTGGGCTTGTATTCTGGCACCTCTTACTTACATCACTCACTCTATTTATAGTTCAGTTTACTTGGGTTTCTATCTTGATTTGTTTTTGGTTACGTGTGCTTACAGGTTATAAAGACAATGCCTTCCTAGTTTTAGGGAATATGCCTTTGGTTCTAGTCACCAGCCCCTGGCTTATAGAAGGCAGGCTTGGGGTTAGTCACGCCATGGGCCCCGGTGGAGGGGTCGTGACATAAATGTCACATTAAATAATAATATTTTAATATTCTAATGTGGTTCATTAAAACTCCTTGATGCACTTAATGAAGGATATATAAGAAACTAAATTTATTTGAAAACAATATATCATAATATATTGCTATAAAAAATTATTCTCCTTATTAAAAATAACATTTCTACTAAGAATTACATCATTCTATTCCAAACTGAGGAAAATTTTTCTTTATTATATCCTCAACTTTCCATGAACAATTGTCAAACTGTTGGGTTCCAAAAAAAATTAATATTTGATTGGTCTTATTTAGTATCACTCTCTATTAATGATCCATATTCTATAACATTATACTTTATAATAAATATCTTTCTATAATAGTATTAAATTTTAATTAGTACATGTGATGTGTTTGTAATGTTATAGAAACTCAAAAAATTCATACATAGATATTATATAATTATGTGTAAATATTAAATACATTATACAAACACATACCTGAGGACCAAAATAGATAAATGTATCTGGATTCAAGGTATATATAAATCAAATTTGGTGAAAAATGTTCACCATGTAACATAAGTATATTGTCGTATTGTACTCTTATTTGGAAAATCATACCTACTGATTTCCTCAAATAATGGGAATGGGATCATTTTAAATGGTGATCTTCACATCTCAGTAAAAAAACATAAGAGATGTCAATATTTTATATTAAAAAATCATAAGATAAGCATAAGGTTATGTGATAATTAACCAAACATTTGAATTTAATTACCAACATGTCCTAGATCACAAACACGATCCATCCTATAAAGCATTAACAACTTCCAAATCATGCCCCCTAAAAGTCATAAATCATGAAACAAAAGCTCTTGTCATAAACGTTTTTAACAATCATAAATATATTAAAAAGGATCATACATCTTGTTTAACTGAATTGGCCTTATGAATAGTGGATTGGGACCTATCACATGTTTCCCGTTATGGATCTATATGATGTTATTCCCATTGTGGACTAGAACACACCAGTTTCCCAAAGTCTATAAAGATGCACCGGTTTCAAAAAATTTATCTGGATGCACATATTTCTCAATATACATCAAGCCAATCGACTTTTTCACATTGTTATATCATAAGATGAAATGGTTTAACAAATTATTTAGAGTTATATATACTTACCACCCACCAAATAATTAAATTCATATATATATATACACTTTCCCATATATTATAAAACATTCATCGTATAAAAACCTGTTAAATTTAATGGAATCATAATCATTTAATCATATCATAAAATACGAATAATTGATAAGATTAATAATGATTTCATTATTTCAACATTGCATGACATGTGGTGAATGAAGATGGTTTAAGAATAATATTATCATGGTATAACCTATGTAAAAGTTACATGTTTCATAAAACTTATTCCATCAAAAACATTAAACATTAAAATTATGAATAATAATGTAATCCACGATTCATGCCCCCAATAAAGAATAAGTTAAATAAAATGTTCTTTTCATAGATGGTTAATAATTTATAACTATAAATAAATTGGAATGACTACTCTTGACATTTACTTTTGGAAATCATTTTTTAAATCAAAAGAATAAAACAATCTTTTTGTAAACCATTCTAATTGATGATCAACATGAAAACATATAATGTAATTTGTTTAACAAAATTGAATACTTTATTTAATAAAACCATTATTTCCATTTGAAATTTAAGATTAAAAAATAGAAATTTTTTTAAAGTCTCCATATTTCATAATAACCCTTAAAAATATAGTGCAAACTCCATAAAAAATTATGGTCTAAAGATGGGAAGTTACATTCATGTCGTACACATAATATAATGATCCCTTTAAAAAAATTAAACCAAAATTGGAATTTTTTTAAAAAAAATGAATATTAAATAAAAAAATTCAAATTTAAAAAATTGTAAAAAATTTATTTTAAATAACATGGTTGAATATTCCGAAATATTTTTAATTTTTTTTTCAAATAATGTTTTTTTAAAAATAAAGATTTCAAACCAAAGAGATTAATATAATAATATTTTATTCAGAACATTTTTACATTAATTTTATGTACTGAAATGTGAAAAATTTGTATAATTAATATCGGTAATAACCATAAGAGAATAAAATTTTCTAGTTAAATGGGATATGGATCATAAGATTTTATCATCGGATTTGTAATCTTAAATAATCCTGAAAAATGGTGTTATTGTAAAAGAAAATACAAACTAATTTTGAAAAACAAAAACATTAGAATCATGATGGATTTTCATTAAATGAAACAAAAAATATCATGAGTATTTTTGCAATTAATATATTACTTGTATGTTTGTATATATATACATGTCTTAAATGAAGATATGTGTATAACATAACATATGTGTTAAAGATGAAAAATGATATGAATACTTCCTCAAGAATTTGTTAACATTTGATCAATAAACCCCATGATAGAGAGATCCTCAAATGGATATTAACACCCCATTATATTTCTATTGGAGATTCACAATAACATTCACATGTATTCTTTACAAATCCTAAAATAAAAATGTACTGAATGGGGAATGAGTCTCATAGATGTAAAATGTCTAATGAAAATCCCTTACATTATGTCATAAATATATTCACACAAGTTCAAAATTTTATATAATAAATAAAAGATTATTATATATATATTACCAAATAAACAATGACAGACACACAAAATATATATATATATACTGCAATATATGAATTAATTATCACCTTTTATTACCCTCTTCACAGTAATTGCATATTAAAGCCTTCTTTTTGTGAAATAACAACTTTGTTTTCCATGTATGCTTGGAATGGTTATTTTTTTCCCTATAAAATTAATCATGGATCATTAATGTGAAAAAATTTAAAAAATATATAAATATGAAATATATTCAGAATATATTTATTTATATTAATTCATAATAGACTGAGAGAGAAAATGAAATATGTTATTCTTAATGATTGTGGATTATATGTTTCTGTGCTTACTATTTAAATTTACAAAATCTATATGATGAAAAATTGGTAAATGATATATTATTATTAGAAGAAATTTATTATGTTAGGTATATTAAATATTTTCATTAAACTATTCTTTATTACTTTTCAGGTAACTCATGAATGAATCACATCTCTTCCTTAGGTGGTATCCCACCTTAAGCACATGTGACTTTATTATATTCCAAAAAATTAGAAACCATAATGTTATGAATGATATAAATGTTAAATAAAACTCAAATTATAATAAATATCTAATATAAACAATAAATTGATCTTTTTTAACCACTATGATAAGTTGTATTGGAAAATTTATTGACAATGATTCCCAATTTGGTAGTCCTCCATAAACATCAATTGCTATTTCAAAATCCATTTAATATATTTGGAGATTGTTTTATTTCATAATGTAATCATTAAAATATATTTCTATACTAAAGATAATGATTATAATATATCATTATATTATTACATGAATTTCATGATATGATTGGTCAAATGAAATGAATATAGTCATTGATGAATGTGACCACATCACGAGATATCCTCTTCTCTCTTACAAAAAAATCCATCCTAAGATAACTTTCTAGAATTCTTAATTATTCTAGTATGTAATTCTAGATTCTTGGATGATATAATGGAATGAATTTATTAATCTAAAATTATTTTATGGTTTGAAGCGGAAAGGAGAAGCAGTTTCCTTTTATATGTGAGATTAGTGTTACACTCGAAGGTTTTTGAAAAGAAAACGATGTTCCCATTTTCATTTCTTGAAACAATTTATGAAAAAAAACATTAAGTTATTTTTAATTAAAATTTCAAAATATGGATATAAAATGGGTCTTATAAATTATTATGTCTTTTGGGATGATTTTCATTTTTAGTTTAACCCCATGGTAAACTCATTTCTACCTTAACTGTGGTATATAATTCTTATTTTTATTATTATTCACTATGTTAAAATATTATGATAACCAAATTATATAATAAAAATTAATTTTGTTTAATATTTTTAATCTATTTTAATAAATGACTCAGACTTATGTAGATAATATAATTTTATATTTACCCCTAGAGAAGTGATGAGAAATTGAGGTATTATAGAGAAAATGTTCAAAAGATTACATTTTTAATAATTAAATTCATTATTTAAGTGATTATAATGAAATAAATTCTATTAGATAATGTGGTATTGAATTAATTATAAATTTATGAAATATTATAATATAATTCAACATAATAAATAAATAAAATGAATAGGTTGTTTTTAATAAATATTAAATATTTTTTATTATTTATCAATAATTGATAATTAAATGAAAAATCTCATAAATTCACCCTATGATAAATTTAAAATGGTATGATAAATAATATTGTTTATCTACAAAATTATTCTTCTTCTAGATTCAAAAATAAATTTTATTAATGTTGAAAATAATTAATAAAATATAAAATGTTTTGAGAAAATAGTATTTTCAAAATATATAATGACATTATTGAAATATTTATTAATTTATTATCAATATTTTTCCTAATAATAACCCATTATAAATGATATTTAAAATGTATTGGTTTCTATTTATTCATAAAATTTAACTACATGGCAATAATAGGCATTTCGTATAATAATATTAATAGTTTGTCCTGGTTTTTTAAAAATCTATGTTTCATGTAATAGAAGATAAACATGTTGTTTCCTGTCACTCATGATTAAAATAGTATTAAATATAACATAAGTGAACCTCATTATATCATGTAAAAGATTATCTAATCAATATATAATATTATAAAATAATTATAAATTATTTTATTTATATTAAACTTTATTTTAATTAGATCTCATGGGGTGACATTATAACACACATAAATTTGATATCATCATTTAAATTAATCACATTTAGGAAAATTGATAAGGAAACTAACTCATCACTATAACCACGGTTTCTAATGTAGCTTCATCAATACGGTGGTTTCTCCACAGAACACTGAACACATGGGAGTAGAGTTGTTCATAGAAATCTATGTATTCGATCATGAATCTCTATTGGCTATTCCTTATAAGAAATTCATGCACATAGGGTACTATTTCTTAGTTTAGTTCATGTTATGGATGAGGCATATACCTGCACCAGAGTGATACATGTAACCCATTGTAAACCAGAGATATATTTGGTGATATTACAATATGATAAGTTACTATCCCAATAAAATCATGGATTTAATATGGAACAATATAAACTAGGAATAATTTCTCTTTTATTTATTCATTAATGTAACAAAATGAAATACATTCTCAGTAAAAATGTTTTATAGATCAAGAAAAATATTATCAAAATAATAATTCTATCATATATGAGTTTTCCTTACATGTTTCTGAGTGGATATAAAATTATCTATAATATCACTAGCGTAATCTGGTCTAAATGGATTTCATTGTGTAACTATACTCTAGTATATTGGAGTTATGGGATTCTTTCCATAATGTTATTCCAAAGGATCCATATTAATTATTGATTGAAATATATTGTTTCCAGAAATCACATCATGAGGAATCTAATGATAAAAAAACCTTTTATATCCATTTAACATGATCTTAGACTATTTTATATGGTTTTTATTATTCCAGTATTGTTGATGGAAAACACAATTTTATGATATATTTGAATCATACATAATAAAAATTATGAAATTTATGTATCTTGATTAGTTAAAAAAGAACATGGTCCTCCATTACATATAACAAATTCCTTAATAAATATTTTGGAAATAGGATAATGGGATAAATCTATCTGATAGAAAAGTAATCTGTTGACTTCATAAGGTTATTACATCAACATAAAAGATTCAACGAACCCTAAACCATTACATATAATTATATATCTAAAGTGATTAAATACCTCCCTCCTAAAATTAATTTTTCACTCAAACATATTAAAAACAATGGGTATTTTATTATAATTTTCTCTTACTATATAATTAATGATTATTGTCACTTGTCTCCAAAATCATAAAAAGTGGTGTAAATGACTTTTAATCAATCATAAACTCATAAATTGATGATGTTATTCGCATCTATTATGTAAATTTATAAAGATGTATTTAAAATTAAAAAATTTAGTTCATCCTTTATTCCAAGTATTAATATTATACATATAATATTTCTATTGGAAGCTTTGGATTAAACTTGTACCAATAGAATATAAAATTTATTATTCCAAAATTTACGTGGCAGGAGATAATCACAAGGTATTTCACTAAGGGATAAATAATAAGGTTTCCATGTGTTGTACTCATAAAAAATATAATAAGAAATTCCCAACATAGGATGGGATGATAAGGGTACCATAAAAATCATTAGTAACATCGTCTATTATAACCCCATAAGAACTACCTTATTTTATTTATTAGTGGTTATTAAGTCTTAGTATCCACATTATCCATTAGATTGGTAAAATTACTATGATAATTCAACTGATTTCACTTCAAATACTACAATGTCAGTGTTTTATTGTTTAGTATCCTCTTCTTGTTCATTTCATTAATAGGAATGTTAATCTCATTTCGAAGTTCATGAGATTTTTGACCATCCTTAGAAGAAGAGGGATATTCTATTCAGGTATGTTATTCTTTTCTGTTAGTTTTGAGATAAAGAGATGTATCTGGAAATTTTTTAAGTACATGTCATGCACTTTATGAGTACATGTCGTGTAATCGGTTACCATAGGTAGCCGTGTGCTAGCCGTATAGTGGTCTTGCACAAGTCCATGTGGGTGACCTGGAGGCCACCTAATGCGGGACTGACTAATGGTAAGTACACACTGTGTACATAAAACGTACAGGCCATGTACTTTTATTTCATTAAATGTATCAGGGTCGCATTTGACCGACACAACCTTCTTCTTCTAGGAATTGTTCATCTGAGAGAACTCGTACGGTGATGATATTTCCCCAAGACCCCGATCGAGCAATTGTACTCCGAATTGACTTTTGTCGATTGCATGCAGACCAAAATGGGAAGTTCTTTCTTTTACATGAGCATCAATTCCGTATTCCTCTTATTTTTCATGTTATACTCCGTTGAATGTTTTAGGCATTTCGGTAGATCTGCTGTGTACATGGGTGATTCAAGGATTGAGGTTCATGTTTAGCGATATCCGAATACTGAGGTAGGTGGGTTGTGCCTTTCCATAGATAGTATTTTAGTATTATATGAAAAATTGACCAAAACCATTGAATGCAGTATTGTGTATTTATCGTCTTAGCCCTGTTAATTGCCTGCTATTCATGTATGATTGAGTAGAGGTTGATTTCATATGAATCAGGTTGATTACTATGCCTTGGAGTTTTTTCCCTCATTGCTTGTTATGATCGTTTGGTCTAGTTCTTCATTTTATGATGTCGTTTTTTTTTTATTCATAGTATTGTATGATGGTGGGTTTTATCTTATCTAACATGCTGATATGTTGTTGTTTGATAGCCATGTATTGTTAGGGGTTCACATTGGTTGTTGTTCACTGCATGTGCGTGTTTTCTGTACGTGGGGATGCAGGAACCTATTGTAGTAGAACCATAGGGGAAATCGATGTTGAGGGCCTTCATAGAGAGTCTGATATAATTATCACTCTGTGAGAACATATGGGGTATTGATGTTCAGTGCTCCCTTATAGGATCTATAGATACGTTATGAGGTCGCATGAGGATTTGACGTTCTGTGCTTCTTCAAAGCACCTATAGTTTCCGTGGAAATACTATAGAGGGAATCGATAGTGAGTGCTTCCTCAGCCCAGTTGGTGAGGACACCTTATGTGCATCCAAGAGACCCGGTATCAAATCCACGTGGAGGATAATTTCTGGGTACTATAGCAGTACTGTAGTAGGCAATGTAGTAGGTACTGTAGTAGGTACTATAGCAAAAACCATGTAGTACTGTAGTTGGGACTGTATCAGGAACTGTTTGGCACTGTAGAACCAGGGAATGCTTCTCTGATTGGGACAATGGGCCACCAATTTTTTCCTTGTGTCCTTTAAGTCTTTCAGGACACCCAGAACTTCGAGTTAGTAAGTCCTTCAGGCCAGGTCAAGGCCTTTGGGCCACCATATGTAAAGATTCAAACCAAACAACCTATAGGGAACAAGCATCGAAAGGAGGATGAGCATGGACCATTCATCATAGCAGAAGATAAACAGATTTCAATAATGAAAGGGTATGCCACCTGTCATTGGGACAACCATGTTCATGCATGAGAAATCCTAGCCGAACATCCATGCGAAGGTGGAGAGCTGATTTCGAGATGAATATGCTAGGGAGGAGTGGATCCAAGTAGTTAGTCTTGGTTGTGTGTAATTTTGGAATCCTATGTGCATTGAATTACTCTATGTCCTACAATCCATGTAATACTTACATCGACGGGACTTTTAGGGGTTCCACCTCACTGCTTGAAAAGTGGATTATAAAATATCAAAAAAAAATGATGTCCTTCGGGCCATTGGAGTGATTCCTTAATGATTATTGGGAATATCTATCCTTGTTATAGTTTAACTAGAGGGGTCAGAATAAGAGTACTACATTGAGGGTTACTGGCTTTGATTTGATATTATTGATATATGAAACTAAATGCATAGATAATTTGGATTGTTTACTACTGAGTACTTTTTTTATTGCTTCCTTTTACTTGTTACCTGCCACATATTCACTAACTGTTAGGCACAGATCATGTGGTTGTTGTGTATTGGGATTTAGTTTCACTCCATGTTTGGTCCATGATTTCTGGGACCAAACAGATTATTTTGATTCAGGTATGGATAAGGGAAAGTGCCCTTAAACTTTAGGTACTTGATTGTTGTGGTGCTGGAGAGCATGGGTCCATGATTAGGCTTGCGATGCTGAGGATCTGTTCGTCTGTTTTATTTTGTACATTCATTTAGTACTTTTTTGTATTCCAGCATTGTAATTTTTTTGGTTTCATTCATTGACATATGTATCCTACATCATTCATATTTATTTGTGCTTCAGTTTATTATTTTCCAGTCTTACACTGGTTACTTTTTCATTAATTTTTACTTCTTCCACTATTGTATTTATTTCTTACTTCTCTTGTTTTACTATACCATTGAGAGTATAGTTTCCCAACTACCACACCCATGGCCTTCACTACTAGTTGGTAGTCTCTGGCCTTCAGGGAAATGTGTTTGAGGTATTGTGATCAACCCGGTACGAGGCACCTCTGGGTAGCTTCTAGAACTGGGACGTTACTATGTTGTATCAGATGGTTCTTTATTCATGACCTATTATTTGGAGCCTATAGTCGGGGATATGATGGTATAGGTACTTGGTAATATGTTGGGCCTAGGAGTAGCTAACATGTGTACATGGAAAATCCAATTTACCTCACATTGCAATTTTTCTGGTTTTACAATTTTATGGTTCATATTATTTTCACCGTTGGGTGACTCACAAGTATTGTGTTTCTATTTTGGATGTTATTGAGGTTCTATTTTTGTTGCAACCTGATTATATGAGGGTATTCCATCTCATGCACCATATAGGCACTTGATAGAATCATATTTCATGCATTGTTGCCATGCTATTTAGGAAGGATTAGAGATTGCCTATTGTTGTGATTGATATTGTGCATTATACGCATGATGTTGAAATATATGCCTTGATAGAAGACCTTTTTTTGTTTGATTATTGGTTTTGTATGGTTTTCTTTTATTGAATGCTAAACTTTTGTTCTTTAGGTGTAATGGGCACTCATGGACTAGAATTTTCTAGATCCTTACATAGTTATCTTTGTTTATAACATGTATATAAGATGACAAGCTTTGATTAGTGGAGAGTATGGGCCCTCATGGATCATAATTTGGCACTTAATGGGTTGTTTTAGTGTTTTTTCGAGTTCCGGAGTGGTTTCTGAGGCTTACTGTCTGGAAAACCCCTATAATACATGTTGTGTAATGTTAAACACACTCCATGTGTTCTTCTATTTAGGAGTAAACTATTTTTCTTAAGTACATGCCATGTAGAAAATGTACACGCCTTGTAGTACCTAATCGTGTCTCAGACTGTGTGGGTGGGGACACCGGGTTTAGAATCCTTGGTAGGACATGCCGTGTAGAGGATGTACACATTGTGTTGTAGAACTATATAACAGGCCAAGTGACTAAAAACACAAGTTAGTTGAGTCCTTTCTAATACACAATGTGTCCGTCTGGAACACGCCATTTAGTGTAACACAACTACCCGTCCATGTAATGAACAACAATGTCCGTCAAAACCATCTTAGTACACGCCTATCAACTTAGAGCATGCCATGTAGTATGAGCCTTGCATCCGACTGTGTCATTAACAACACAGTTTAGTGAAGCTCTTCAAGTACAGGTTGTGTATGTCACAAACACGATGGGTAGTATATTTCTAGGAGAACCATGTGGTATAGCCATGTAAGAGAACTTGGGCATGGGAACCAGATTCATGTACATTTTGTGTAGTGGGCATACATGTTGTGTATCTATCTTTTGTTGAAAATGAATGCTTTATTTCTCTCATTCTCCTTTTAAACAAGTAGTTTTTAGCATTTTTTAATCTTGATCTAAGGTGTGTGTTTTCCCTTTAAGATTCATGCCACCGAGAGGTCCTCCAGTTGTACGCCAGGTGCATGGTGGTGATCGGACACAGAACATGGCGGATCAGGGACTTCCATCAGATCCTCCGACCATGCCAGTCTTGTCCCCAACTGTTATACCAGACACATGTGCTAATTCATAGTTCATCGAGGGATTTATGGGGATGATACAGACCTTTCATGGAGCACCACCTCCAGCCCGATTGATGATATAATTGATCTGGGTCTTTCAACAATATCATCCTCCCACTTTCTCTAGGGATGGTGGACTCCAAGATATTGAGTCATGTCCTGAATCCATGTGGACCATTTTCAAGCATTTGGAGATACCTCGATAGAGGAGGTTGAAGAACACTATGTACATGCTTTATGATTTCGCCACGAGATGGTTGGATGTGATCTCATAGGCGGGGCATCAGTAGGTCATGGCATGGGATGAGTATCAACATACCTTCTATGATTACATTAATCTGTAGACTTTGAGAGATGATCAAGATCGAGCATTTAGGTGTCTGGAGAAGGGTACTCTAATTGTTATGGAGTATTCCTCTCACTTCACCGAGCTACAGTGCATTACACCATTCCTAGGGGATGATGGTTTTTTCTAGCTAGGATGTTTAAGGATGGTCTCATGCATGATATTCAGGAACATGTGAACATCTTCAGGTTGACTTCAATGTCTTTTTCATCAACTAGGCACTAATCACTGAATGTATTCTGAGGGATTATGGTGTAGTGGGACACAGAGTTTTAGCATCCAGAGTTAGTGGTTCCCTAGCTGATAGTAGAAAGAGCCACATGGATACTACAAGTGCAGATCCGAGTAGGTGAGATAGATCATCAGGTAGCACGGTGGTATGCTACCAGCATGTCATGGTCTGGTATAAAAGGCCACACTGGCCGAGTGACCCAATGGAGTGTTGATCATGCAGAAAGATGGGTCACCTTTAGGGCTTCTGTCAGATCATTTCACCAACAACTGGTGACATAGGTTCTTCTATGACTCCTCTTTCTGGACAAGCGTCACCAGTTTTTCATCACTCTAGGAACTGGAGTTATTTCTATCATTCGAGCTTAGGTGGAGGTCATGGTCGTGGTAGCTAGTAGATAGGCATTTTGCAACAATAGTGTGGATTAGCTTAGAGTGGTCAGGCTGGGTCACAGGGCCACGGTGTAGGCCAGACTATTGCAGTAGAGCATAAACAGCAGAAGTAGGATCCCAAACCCTATACAGTTCGAGGTACAATCTTAGTAGTCATAGTTATAGCTTCAACTCTTTTTATACATGGGATTCCCATAGATATATATCTATTTCTGTTTTGGATATCCTTGGTCACTACATCTTTTCTTCTACTGATATATTGATGCTAGACACTCCATTAGGGACTTGAGTGACTAGTGTGCGTCAGTGCAAAGAGTTCCCTATTGAGGTTGGTGATGCACATAATTTCTGTTAACATTTCTATATACTCTATTAAAAAGTAATAATATGATTTCAGCAATTACCTACTTCTTGGGGAAAAAATACTTTGATTTTAGTGATCTTATTCACTTCCAGGAGGTTAATGGCCAAACACACAAAATGGGGAATAACTGAGCAAATATTTACAACTACACGGCATGTACATTCAAGCCCAGACATGGGTTGACCAGGAAAAGTACATTCACAAGTAACCAGACGTTGGTAAATGATGTGTTCAAAATATACACACAGTTCATACAATTCTATAAGTACTTTGTGGATGAGAGGAGTCCACACGCCCATGTGGCCGGCTGAAGGGTAGATGTTGTGTTGTACTGATACATGTTGTGTAAACATTTCTAGAAGTATTTGTTGATTGAATGAAGAGACAACATGACATGTATGGTAGTTCTACACGCCAAGTACATTCACCTACCAGGCGGCGTCATCTTCCAAGTCGAAGACGTTTTGCTAGGCCGCCTACTAGTGGAGGAAATGAAGGAAAAAATGCATTGACAAAAGTACACGGCATGTACTTTGTCCACACACAGTGTACATATTTTTTCTAAAAATGGAGGCCTTAGCCTCCGGATCAAGAGAGAGTGGGTGGTATTATTGTGTGGGTAAAAGAGTTGAAGTTCGGAAGAATAGAGGCTCTACTGTTGTACTACCGTTATTACAACACTACCGAAGATTCATGTCCAACTCAAAGTTCCAAGCCTGATCACATCAGGTATCAATAGTATTCTGTTTATCATTACCACCATGTGTAACTAAACACCCAATGTGTTGGGTTTGTGGGAAATGATGAGTTGAAATTTGAATTATGTTGCAATGAATGTGTTTGTTTTACTAACCTCTTATTATTCTTCTTAAATACAAACATCTTATCACTGGAAATTTTGTACCAGACGAAAGGAAGAATTTTCAGGGATTCAAAATAAGAATACCGATGAATAATTTCATTACCATTGGATGTATTTTTCAATTAAAAATGGAATAAGAAAAATAATGCTCTTTAAAACAATAACTTCCCGACCAAGGAGTTAGTTTTTTCGCCACTAAATATAATGTTTACGAGACCATGGAAGCATTATTAAAAATTGAACCCATAGTGTTGGGTTATCATGAAAAAAAAAACCTCATAAGAAATTTGATTTAATAGTCAAACGTCTCATAAATACATAACCCCAATACATATCATTATTTATTTACATCGAAACCAATTTTTCATATATTTTACTTTTATCCTATTAAGAATTTTTTAAATGAAAATTATAACCAATTGTTCTTTTTATCCAAGAAACAACAATCAACTATAAAGTTAGAAAACTCATTCTAAAAAAAATAAAAACTATGTTAAGTATGTTAAAACTTACTCCTATTCCATGTGGACCGAACCCTTACTGGTGAAATACTTATTAGGGTTAAAAATAATTTGGGACACAAAAAACAAACCTTCGATGAAACAACTCGCCAAATTTTGGCACTGTTTCCAAGGAACATAGAAATAATTTTATTCTTGTTTTAATTAAATTTGTATCCAATTTTGGTGAAAATAAAAAACAGAAATTCACAAAAGTTTCTTTTCTATTCTCATTTATGTTTATCGTTATTTTAACTCATTTATGGGTTTTTTTTGTTTTTTTTTTGTTCATGCCTTTAGGTGTATGAGTAGTCACCTCACGCATTCCAACAATAATGAGTCATCAGGGTTTTTTCCAACAGACCTGGAGATTGAATGAACATTTTTGAGGTGCCATCGAGAACTAATGGCAGAACACAACCAACCCACTCCACTGGAACAGAACAAGGAAGGAAATACAGCTAATGTCCGTGGAGCTAGACAGTAGTTAAGACTAGATGAAAACCAGAACCCTCAGCAGCTCCAACAATTTCAACCATAGTGAATTACATATTTCAACTATGGTTAAGGTCCATTCTACGCCCCTCAGGACCAACAATTCCAACAGTTTCCCCTTCCTCAACAACCACCTCCATGCCATACTCTCATGGAGTACAGCATATGATCATTTCACAGAGATGACACGGGCATCGTCCGTCAACCGATGCAGGCCCAACACTTCGAGATCAATCCTGCTATAGTGCAGTTGATCTAGAACAGTATTCAATTCGGTGACCTGCCCAGTGAGGATCCCAATTCCCATCTATCTATTTTTCTGGAGGACTGCAACACGTTCTGCTACCACGGAGTGTCCACAGATGCCATCTATCTTCGCCTCTTCCCCTTATCAATAAGGTATAAGGTGAAAGTCGAGAAAAAGGATTTCTACAACGATTCTTCCTCACTTAGGAGGAGCTCGACCAGACGTTTCTATCCAAATA
Organism: Viscum album; assembly: GCA_963277665.1. NCBI lineage: Eukaryota > Viridiplantae > Streptophyta > Magnoliopsida > Santalales > Viscaceae > Viscum > Viscum album. The sequence continues at coordinate 1,130,316,812 of OY728131.1, forward strand.
CATCCCACCTTCGAAGATAGTGCCACAATGGAACGATATCCACAGCATTCAGCATCATGATACAGAATCATTATACAAATCATGGGAGTGATTCAAGGAGATGTTGCACAAATGACCACACCACATACTTCCACTTTGGATGTAGGTCCAAACCTTCTACGAAGGATTGACATCCAATACCATGTTCGTGGTGGATGTTGCTGCTGGAGGTACGGTAATGAGGAAATCCCCTAAAGAACTCTTCTAACTCTTGGAAGACATGTCTTCCAACATATTCTAGTGGCATTCCGAGTGGGGAACACAAAAATTAGGTATACATAACATTGATTCTGCTACAATGCTCGATTCCCAGTTGGACGCTATGTCCCAGAAGATCGACAGAGTCAATCTGAAGGTCACGTCCCAAGTACATGTGGAAAATCATCCACTGTGTAGCGAATGTGGTGATAACCACATCAATATATAATGCCTAGGTTCTGCTATAGACCCATCAACTTGTGAGGTATATTATGTTGCACAAAATCGGGGGACAAACCAGTACCAGTAGTATAAGAACCTGGCATGGCGTGATCAGAAAAATACAAACTGGGGCTAACAATAGCAGAATCCGCCGCCCCAGCAACCACCCATCTACAACCCACCTCCTTATTAGAACCAATATCAGAGGCATCAACAGCCTCAAAAGGGCCTTTATCAATAACAAGGGTATCAGAACCCTTACCCACAACACCCCAAACAGCCACCACCTCTACTATCTCAACAGCCACCTCCATAGGAGAACACCTCAAGGTTAGAAGATCTAATGACCAAATTCATATCTACTACTGAGACCAGGTTCCAAAATCAAGAGGCTTAAATTAAATTCCTAGAGTACCATATTGGCCAATTGGAAAACCAAATCTTGAGATGGCAACCTGGTACTCTACAGGGAAAAATATAGAAGAACCCGAGGGAGGAGGCCCATGTTGTCATGCTTCGGAGTGCAAAAGTGCTCCAAAATAACCAACCAGCACAGTCTGGTGTATTTAGACTCCCTGTTGTTGAAGAAGGTACTAGTACTGACCCATCCTCATCCAAAAGCCCATAGAAGGAGGCTTGACAGAATAAGGGGAAGGAGGTTGTCATTCCATTTGAACCTGAATTACTTTTCCCTAAGTGATTGATGCAGAGAATGCTGGACCACTAGTACAGTGAATTCATGGATGCATTTAAAAAGATTCACATGAATAATCCAATTGCACATACACTAAAACAGATTCCCACTTATGCCAAATTCACCAATAGAAGAAAACTAGAGGATCTGGGCACCATTTCCCTAACAATGGAGTGTTCTACAGCCATCTAGCATTCAATTCATATGAAAATCTAGGATCTAGGTAGTTTCAATACTCCTTGTACCATTGGACCATGTGTGTTTGGGAAGGCCCTATGATACTTAGGGGCCATCGTGAACCTCATTCCCCTTGTTTTTTTAAAAATATAGGTCTCAATGACTTGAATCCTACCCGAGAAAACCATTAACATGCAAATAGATCCATCAAACATCCTAATGGACTACTGGAGGACATGATGGTCAAGGTAGGTAGGCTGATCCTTTGTGCAGATTTCATCATTATTAATATGGAAGAAGACTAGGAGGCACCTATCATTTTGGTAAGGACTTTCTTGGAAACTGGGAGGGCACTCATCAACGTGCACCTGGGAGAGATAATTTTCTTGGCAGGAGACAAGAGAGTCTCTTACAATGTCCTCAAGGCTTTTTAACGTGCATTATTGTCTGAACATGAAGATTGTTATGCTATAACAACCATTGAATATCATTTGAGTGAAAAAGTGGATGATCTGGTATGTTCATTTACTTCAGATAACATTATTATTCTAGACATTCCATATGAAGAAGCGCCAGAAGAATTGCAATTCATAGAAGGCCTGGGCGGCAACTATTGGGATCATTATCCACCATAGAGCTAAGTTAAATAAGGTATGTAGGTCGAACGAATGACCTAAAACAAAGGATCTTCCAATGAGGAAACCCAGAGGATACATGATGGGTACCACCTATATACACGGAGTGTACTTTTCCCTTTTCATTTCTCTAGCTATTATAAATAAGTATTTCAACTAATACATAGGCAGGGATGATGCTGATGCTGATGGTATAGTCATTGGATATTATCATAGCTGTCATTGGTTCGATTCCTCCTGACATACCTTCGATATGGGGTTACTCCATTTAAGATTTTCTTACATGGAATGTCTTGAAAATTTCATATATATATATATATATATATATATATATATATATTCTTATAATAAAACCCATGGTGGGGATGGATCGGTTAGCCAAGATCATAACCCGGCTCCCAAAAGACCCAGGTTTGAATCCTAAATACCGCCCAATTTCTATAATTTACCCTTTTAATAAAACCACATGGAATGTCTTTAGATATATGTCATGTGTGCCATATTATTCCTTATAAATTAAAAAAAATTCCACATAGAGTAATTCATGCGGATGATGCTGGTAGATTGGAAAAAGTCTTGGCCCTATTTCCAAAAGACCTGGTTTCAACCTCGGATAATCTCCCTGCTTCATCCCCTTCGTGTATAATTAAAAACCAAAAGTCATGCATCTTCATCTTCCCATGTAATATAGGCCATATAAAATAACTATCTATAAATTATAAATTAGAGCAGCAGTAAAACCTTCGCTCCAGTGGTTGAGGGATTCCGTTCTGAATGGTCGATCTCTGGTTCGAACCTCTCCCCTAGCATCGGACCAAAGGTTGTACTTTTCTTTCTACAATTTTAGAACACACGAAGTGTATCTCCCAATACATTACGTGCATAATTTTATTTTTAAAATATGTATATACATATATATATATATATTTACTTTTAATATTTTAATTATTAATATTAATTATTATATATTTTACTTTAATAATTGTATATATATGTATATATTTTAAAAAATTATGATACATGGCATGTAGTCTGTATGTACATACTGTGTAGCTCAACTATATAAGCCGCGAGGCCCCAGCTTCAGGCCGTGTCGTACGTAGCACTCCCTCTTCCCTTGTTCTTCCCCCATACGACACCCGAACTCTCACCTCCCAAATCTGCGGATTTTGGGCGTTTCTGGATCTTATTTCTCTTTCATTGTGATCCTTAGTCCTAGTACACCCTTCTACACCCTCTATATCAAGTTAATAGATGTGTTTAGGGTGATTTTGGGATCAGGAAACCGTTTGGAATCCGTGGTACACAACCACGATATGAATAACACACTCGGTGTACCTTTTTACAAGACCACACACTAGATGCTTCACAATTTGAAAATACACGGTGTGTATGTTCTTTACACACCTTGTACCTTCCCCCATTGTGCCGGAGTATCTTTGCACACAGCCTCACTCACCATTTTCATATACATGAAATGTGTATTCGGTACACACCGGGTTTACCATTTCCTTCTGCCATCCCATGTATAGCCCCCCACACGGCCATATTCCTCTGGTCATGAACAGGCCATGTAGCCTCGGTACTCAGCGTGTCTTGTATTATTAGAAATGATAAAATAGTGGTAGTTTCTTTCCTAATACACGACCATTTCCACATTACATGATCATGGGGTGTATGTTTTGTACATGTCTTGTACCCTTTTCTAGTATACCTTCAGCACCCTCGACCTGTTTATCCAGAGAACATGGGATGCTACTCAGATTTCACTACACGCCATGTACTATGGATGAACACGCCAGATACAACTCTGGTCTCCGACACAGCCAGAACCAGATGCTCCATTATATGAGCTCCCTCCGTTGGCCATCCCTCTACCACCCACTGCCTTATCAGAGGCTTGACCAAGCACAGCCGCTCCATCACCACCCCGTCCAGAGCCTTCGAGCACCATCGTTACTTTTCCATCAACTATAACACTTCATGTTCCCCCTTATGTAGCTTCTATCCCTACATCGACCGCTTCATCTAGTGGGCCTCCCTTTACGTTAGCAGATCCACACCCACAGCCAGCTCCTACTACTACACCTCCACCTGGGTCAGGACTTGCAGGTGTTCCATACCCTTGCATGGTGTTCCCGGTCACTGACTTGGAACATGGCAGGGTCCGACACTTTTCCCGTTGGCTGATTCCGTTGAGCAGCCACTATCTGGATAATAGTATCCCTCATCAGCTAGGGATATGTGAAGAGATTGAGGATATCTTTGGAAACACTCCACTGATCAGTATTTTCCAGGTCAGCACTCCTATATTCCATGAATTATTTTTGGGGTTCACTGCTTCATTCATGTTTGATGGAGCTGAGTAATATGAGACACCTAGTGATGTGTTACTTGTGGTTCGGTTATGGCTAGGTGGCCACCATTTTCCCATACCATGACTGAGTATGGATAAGGGTGCGGTTTCTACCCTCATTCCATCACCCCACACCCTGTTTCTTCCTTGACCAGGCTCGGGCACTCTGAGCTCATAGCTATGTGGCAGAAGATTACTAGGAATGACCACCACTATTCACCTACCTCGTAGAAGAGTACCCTTATCACTGACACCATCCTTCGTTTTACCCATCGGTTCTTTATCACCGTTCTTTTCCCCTGCCATGATGATATGGTGGTCATGACTGTTCATGACATGGATCTCCTAACCTGTGTCATTCTGCATGACTACCCAGACCTCCCATACCTTGTCATCTTCTATTTTCATGCCTTGTTTACTAGCCGTCAGGGAAACCTGAACGGCTGGTTTTACACCACATGCCTTTACCACCACCTCGGGGTATTTGAGACTTCCTTGCCCCATGTATTTTTAGGTTCCCCCCAATAGATGGACTATCTCATTCTTATTCTCATGGGATTCCCCCATATGCAGGGGGTGCCTACGTCTTTGCACAACATCCTCCTCGCCCACCTACTAACCCTCCTGCACCCACTGATACCCTCCTCCTCCTTCCCCCACCCCTCCCACTTCCCCACCCCACCCCCTTCTACTGACACAACTTCTTCTAGCTTTCCTTATTCTATAACACAACCTACCCAGTACCCCCACAACCTCGTTCAGTCACTCCCTTTCCCTCCACCTCCATATGATGGAGCAGTAGTTGGTTTGTATCGATAGCCACAAGGACCACCTGGAGAAGATGTTGATGCTTCTTCTTCAGCATCATGGTATTCCCTTACCCTCAGTACATGCCTCTACCTCAGCTCTTGGCCCATCTACTACAGCTCCACCACCCTATCCTACATTGGCCATGTATTTGGTTCTCCTATCTACTACAGGAACAACTACTACTATTGCTACGACCACTACTGCCAGTCGATAGTGTGATGTCGGGCTTCTCAATCCAAATCCAGAACATGTGGCTCCTACTTCTTCAACTTCTCTTCCGAGTGCAGATTCTGATCCTCTCGTTTCCATATCTCCTAAGCCTTCTTTCCCATATGGTTCTTGAACTGGATGATTCCTCTTCTGAGGCGACCCCATGACTAGTTTTGGGACACATTTTTTGCATTATAAATATATTTTTGTGATATATTGTGCCTTTTTTTGTTATGGATTCTTACAGTGTTCCCTTTCTTCCCCCCTCACAGGTACTCTGGCACGTTTGGGGCTACACGATTTCATCACATTCCATTTTTCATCATGTATACACAAGGGGACTTTTCTTTTTCTACTCTCTACTTTTCATTCTTGGTTTACTTCTTTCCTTACTTCCCCTTAGTCTGGTCCACTATTGTGTCCCCACCTTACCAGGTTCATCTTTTTGGGTACCTGGTGGACCACGTGAAGTTTTAAGAATGGTGGGGAATCTATCAACAACCTATGTATGTTCACTTTTTATCATTCTAGGATACATCATTATTAAAAGTTATATTTTATTTTGTGAGGACATTTTTTGTTAATCATATTTTTAAATAATAAGCTGAACTTGCGAAATGTTTTAAAAATTGTATGATCATTTTGGTTCTTAAGTGTTTTAAAATTATTGGTGATATAATTTAAATTTCAACTTTTAATCCTTGGATAATTACCTTGATCAGACTAATCAATTATTTGCAAGTCATGGCCTGATTGTCTCTTTATTTATTTTTCCCACTCCTAAGAGGTATCTAAACCCCTTTTCGTATTCTTTCTAATACCTTATTTCTTGATAGATTCATAGAATATACACCACTATACTAATTTGCAAGTTTTCTTTTCAAAACATGATGAATTTTTTAATTACATTAAAATTATTGAGGAACTAGATTGTTTAAACACTTTTCATGAGACCTACCCTATATTCTATCTTTGTGAAGCCCCTAAAGACCATGAATTTCCTTTCTAGAAAGCCATATTACATGCATATATCCCTTCCTACCCTAATTCTTTTATCATTTTTCATGATTATTCATTTGATCTCAAAAGAAGGGATTGGCAACACATAGTATAAATTCATGAATTCTCAAGAAATTAAGTATGGGGGAGAGCCTCTGGATCATTTTCGGTGAGAAGAGTCCCAAAACTCTATTTTTGGAAATTATGAAAGGTTTCATTCCTGATCTATTAAAAAAATAGTTCAAAAAAAGGGACCTTATTATCACTTGTTGGTTTGTTACTCCTACCCAACTAAATGAGATGGTGGTGATGACATTATATGGTAAATCTTGTTAAGGATGATTTAACGATGAGATTAATTTTAAATATCATTCACCTTTCATTAATGAATTTGACATCCTCTTTCAAGCCTCGTAGTTATTTTCATATCTTTACCAACTAACCTATAGCTACAGGAACATCTAATCATTATTTGAAATCCCTCATGATTTTTGTAAGTCAAATTTTCTAAAGTGGAGAACTAGATTTATTAAAAACCATTGGATAGAGTTTATATATAATTGATTGAGCATAAATTTGATTAAAAACTTCTTGAGTGTTGAGTACATTTTTGTTGAGGTAAATCATCATGTGTCTTGCTTATTTTGGAATGGTTGCAACATTTAATAAAAGTGGATAAAAGTTGTTAATATAATTATATATGAGGCATGATTAGAATTTCTCATGGATTAAAAATATTTTGCATTATTTTTGAACTTTTCTCCCACAACTTATTAATTACATTTATGATTAATTGAATTCCTTCCTTTTAAAATATTGACTCTTTTAATTTGATGTTGAGATTCACTTTAGTGAAAGTAAATGACTAAGTATGGGGAAGTTTGATGTGCCCAATTTTTCTATACAATTTCATATACTCTATTGAAATGTAAGAACATGTTTTATGAAATTACCTACTACATTGGGAAAAAATTCTTTGATTTTTGTGATCTAGTTCATTTCAAGCTGGTTTATAGAAAAATACACAACACAAGAATGAACTAAGAAAAAATTTACAACTACATGGCGTGTACATATATACATGCAATGTACATTCATGCCTAGACATAGGTTGACCAGGAAAAGTACATTCCCAAGTATCCAGAATCTGGTACACGCCGTGTTCACAATATACATGTCATGTATACCATTTTAGAAGCAGTTGGAGGAAAAGAAGATTCTACACGCTCATGTGTCTGGCTGAAGGGTACATGTAGTGTTATACTGATACACATCGTTTATACCATTGTAGAAGTAGTTGGTGACCTAATGAAGAGACAAAAAGTCATGTATTGCAGCACTACATGCTGTGTACATTCACCTATCAGAAGGTGCCATGATCCATGTCAATGACAGCATGTTTTCCCGCCTACCAGCATAGAAAATGAAGGCAAAAACGTGTTGATAAAAGTACACAGGGTGTACAATATCCACGCAGCGTGTGAAATTTTTTTCTATAAATGGAGTCCTTGGCCATCTGACCAAGAGAGACTGGGTGGTAGTATTGTGTGGAGAATAGTGTTGGTGTTCCAAAGAAGAGATGCTCTATCGTCATACTATCATCATTCCACCGTCTACTGAAGAATCATTTTCACCTCAAAGTTCAAAGCATGATCACATCCGTTATCAAGAGTCTTCTGTTTATCTTTACCTCCATGAGTAACTAAACAACCATTGTGTTGGGGTTGTGGGAGATTATGAGTTGTAATTCGAATTAAGTTTATATGAATGTGTTTTTTTACTAACCTATTCAAATTCTTCTTAAATCACGTCATCTTATAACTGGAAATTCTATACTAGACCAAGGGCAGAATTTTATGGGATTAAAAATAAGAATACTGATGAATAATTTCATGATCATTGGAAGTATTCTTCAACACAAAATGGACTAAGCTAAATAAAGATCTGTTAAACACTAACTACTATACCAAGGAGTTAGTTTCTTTAACACTAAATATAATGTTTACCAGAACAAGGAATCATTATTTCAAATTGAACCCATATTGTTGTGTTATCATGAAAAAAAACCTCATAAAAAATTCGATTTATTAATTAATCTTCTCAGAAATCCATAACCCAAACACATTTCTTTCATTATTTACATCAAAACCAATTTTTCCTGTATTTTACTTTTATCCTATTGAAACATTTAAAAAATAAATGTAAAATTAATTGTTCATTTTTTCCAAACAAAAAAAATCGACTCTAAATTTAGAAAACTAATTAAAAACATAAAAAATAACTTAAGTAATATAAAAATAAATCATTTTTCATTGTCGATCAACCACTTATTGGTTCTATACATGTTTGGGAAAAAATAATTTTGGACACTGAAAACATAACTTTACTGAAATGACTCACCTATTGGCGAGTGTAACGTCTTATGGGACCTTTATATCCAAGAGATGATAGGCTATGATATCATTTTTGGAATGGACTAGTTAGTTCTCTCCCAGGAAGTCGTCAACTATTATTGTCACAGGGTGAGTTTTACATCAAAAAAATGCAGATCGTTTCTTCACAAGGGAGAATGTGATGTAAAGGTGAGCCGAGAAGGAGCAGAGCAACGTGGGTTGGCAAGAGTTACAACCCAAATTTTTTGTGTACTTCTGGATGACCAGGGGACTTCACAGTTAGATTTTCCTCTAGTGGTGGATTGTTTTAGGGATTTCATTCTACTAGAATTTTCAGGTTTTCCACTAGAGTGTGAGATAGAATTTTCTATTGAACTTCTTCCAAGAGAGATACCAGTGTCCATTCCTCCTTATAGGATGGCTACACCAGAGTTACAGGATCTCAAGAAGCAGTTGTAGGAGTTACAGGAAAAGGGTTTCATCTGACCCGGTACTTCTCCATGGGGTGCGCCTATTCTGTTTTCGAAGAAGGAAGATAGTACCCTCATGCTCTGTGTGGATTGTCGAAATATGAACCAGTTAACGGTCAAGAACCGATATCCCTTACCAAGAATTGATGATATATTCGATCAGCTTCGAGGAGACGAGGTGTTCTCGATGATTGAATTGAGATCTAGTTTCCATCATTTACATGTTATACCATCTGATATACCTCCCACAGTCTCTCAGAGCATGTATGGTCTATATGAAATTGTTGTTTTCCTATTTAGTCTCACAAATGTGCCTGCTGTTTTCACGGCATTGATGAACCGAGTGTTCCATCCATACATGGATTCTGTCGAGGTTGTCTTTAGGGACGATATATTTGTGTACTCTCACACTGGACACCACCATGATACCAATCTTGTAATAATTTTTAGAACACTGAGAGAGCATCGGTTATATGTTATGCTCTCAAAATGACACTTTTGGATTTGTCAGATTCACTTCTTGGTTAATGTCATCTCATAGGTAGGAGTATCAGTGGACCCAGATTAACTGAGAGCTGTAGTTTCCATAGATATGCTGAAAAACTTCTTTGAGGTATAGAGTTATCTATGGCTGGATAGATACTACAGATGCTTCATACAAGACTTTTATCACATATGAACACCTCTTACGGGTCTGACTAATAGGGGTATGAAGTTCTTGTGGTCATACTCCTGCGAGTCAGCCTTTCCGGAGCAGAAAGGAAGACTAACTTCAGCACCGATATATTTTTTCCAAATCCAGGAAAGGGATATACTATTTACTGTGATGCTTCAGGTGTCGGACCGGGAGCTATGCCTATGCCAGGAGAAGGAGTTATTGCGTAATGGTCTCGTCAGTTGGGTCCACTTGAGAGGAATTACCAGATACATGATATAGATTTTGCAGCATTTTTTTCTGACATACGTTGTTGGAGAAATTTTCTACTGGGAGACAATTTTGTGGTTTTCACCGGCAAAAAAATTATCATATATATCTTGAGTCATCGTGACCTAAATTTTAGGAATTGAAAGTGGGTCGATTACATTCATTCTTTTGAATATGTGCTTACCTACACACCTGGGAAATGCAATACTAGGGAAGATGCACTGAGCAGTAGGACTCAGATACAAGTAGTTGAGGAGGCCAGTAGTGAGTGGATGCATATGGCTCTATTATCTGAGATGCATTTTGATGTGCATGAAATATAGTGTTAGATGTTTCTAGTTGTTACCTCTACTCTTCCTGATCTAGTGAGAATAAGGAAACTATCAGATTCTGAAGGCCTAGTCCAACTCGATGGTATATCAAAAGAGGACCCTATTCTGGGATCGACCATAGGTGAGGATGAAATCTTGTGTATCCAAGGGCACATATGGTGCTAGGAGACATACACGAGGAGTTGATTTGGGACATTCATTCCTCGGTTTGGGAAGCTCATCTAGGTGTCACCATGATGTATTGTGATCTAAACCAAAAGTACTGGTGGCCAGTTATGAATAGAGATGATGCTGGTTTCTTCATGAGTTGTTCCACCTATCAGTAGGTGAAAGTGAAGTATCAGCAACCAGCAGGGCATTTGCAGTAGTTACCCATTCCATATTGGAAATAGAATGATGTCACGATGGACTTCGTGATAGGTTTTCCAAGGTCGCCTCAAGGTAATGATGGAGTTTGGGTTGTTCTTGACAGACACATGATGGTTGCTCAGTTATTTCCTATCAGGGGGACCATTAGTGTTGATTATATGGGAAGAATGTACGCCATAGAGATAGTATGTCTACAAGCTGTTCCACACTCCACTATATCAAACAGGGATGCACGCTTTACTTATCGGGTCAAGCAAGGGCTATAGAAGGCTTTGAGTACACATGTATATTTGAGTACATCTTACCATCCCAAGATAGATGGCTAGTCTGAGCATACGGTCCAGGTGCGTGATGATATGCTTCGAGCATTAATGTTGGATTTTCGAGGTTCATGGGAAAAGAAAATACCTCTTGTGGAGTTTTCCTACAATAATAGTTTTCATAAAACTATTTAGATGGCACCATTTGAGGCTTTGTATGGTAGGCCACGTCGATCACCATTATGTTGGCTGGAGGTAGAAGACGTACCTAGGCTGGGACCTCATCTTTTCCAAAAGACCACAGTGTAGATAATGTTGATTTGGAAGGGGATGGCTATTACATAGTCTCGATAGAAGTCTTATGATGATCAGTGGAGATGACCTCTAAAGTTTGTGGTCGGGGATTAGGTTTTCCTATATGTCACACTGAGGTTGGGACACAGATGAATTAGGTGACATGGTAAGATTTCACTGAGATATGTGGTGTTGTTTGAGTTACTGGAGAGAGTTTGACCAGTTTCCTATCGGGTGCAGTTATATCAGAGGTACCAAGAAATGCATGACATCTTCCTCGTTTCCCAGCTTCGACATTACTTCTCTGAACCATCTCATGTTTTTCATCCCAAGGATGTTGAGTTAATTGTGGTTGCCTCATTCAATGATAATATTATCTGGATTGTCAATCGAAGTACGAATGTTCTCTGTGGCCAGTCTGTTCCTCTGGAATGATTGCTATGGTAGCACGGGTGACTGCATCACGAGACTTTGGAGAGGGAGGCCGATGTACGATCATAGTGCCCAGATTTGTTCAGTGATACTTCTTCTACGCCACCATGATTGAGAATTTTTTGGATTAATTTCATTAAGGGGGGAGTTTTTAAGAACTCGTATCTTAATTTTAGGTATGATTTTCTTTTTCTGGTCATTTTGAGAAAAAGTGACGTTTGTAGAAATTTTTTAATTACACGACATGTACTTTATGATTACACGCCGTGTACTCAATTACTGCGGGTAGCCGTGTGCTGGACATGTAGAAACTGTGCACATGGCCATGTGAGTGACCTAGAGGCTACCTAAAGCGGGGATCTGTAATATAATGTACACACCGTGTACTTCAGATGTACATGCCCTATGCTTTATTATTTTTCCTTAATCGTATCAGGGTCATGTCTAACAGACAGAACCTCCTTCTTCTAGGTCTGGTTCGACTGAGAGAACTTGAACAATGATGATCTTTCTCTAATCCCCTAATCGAGCACCTGTAGTTCGAATTGACTTTCATCGATTGAGTTGGGACCACAACAGTAATATGTTTCTTCTTGTTGAGCTTTACTTCATGATTCCTCCTCTTTTTAAAGTGATCTTCCATTTAACTTTTTATGCATTTTTGTATATCTACCGTGTTCTTGGGCGATTCAAGCCATGAGGTTCAGGTATAGAAATCTCCTAACACCAAGGTAGGTGGTGTGTGTCCTTTCGTAGATATTATTTGAGTTTTATATGCAAATGTTCCAAAAACCCTTGAATAGGGTTTGGCATATTTACGATCATAGCCTTGTAAATTGTCTGTTATGCTTTTATGCTTGAGTAGAGGTTGATTTCATATGAATGGGGTTAATTGATTCTCCTTGGTGGTTTTTGCCTCATCGTTCCTTTTGACCATTTGGTATAGTAATGCATTTTAGGTTGCTGTTTTTTTTTATCCATAGTATTGTAGGATGGAGTGTTTTATCTTATCTGACATGCTGATATGATGTAGTTTGTCAGACATGTAGTCATAGGGGTTCACTTTGGCTTTTTTTCATAGTTTGTGCATGTTTTCTTTACATGGGGCTGTGGGAACCTGTTGTAGTGTAACCATAATGGAAATTGACATTGAGGGCTTCCCTTGAGTGTCTGTTATAATCATCACATTACTTATCCATAGGCGGATTGACGTTTTGTGCACCCTCGTAGGATTTATAGATTTGTTACAAATCCACAAGTGTAATTGACGTTGAATGCTTCCTCAGAGCACATGTAGTTACCTTTGAAGGTCTTTAGGGGGAATTTATGGTGAGGGATTCCTCAGAGAGTCTTTGAATCACACATGACTAATGGGGGAATTGACGGTGAATGATTCCACATAGATTCTTGGGAATATCTATCCTTATTTTGGTTGAACCATAAGGGTTAAGCTAAGAGTACTTCCTAGAGGGTTACCAACATTGATTAGCTATTTTTGAAATATGAAACTGAAAGCATTGATAATTTTGATTGTTTACTACTAAGTACTTCCTTGTTACTACTTCCTTTTACTTGTTACTTTCCATATATTAACTGAATGTTAGGAATAGATCATGTGGTGGTTTCATACTAGGATTTAGTCTCACAGCTTATTTGGGACATGCTTTTGGGCCCAAACTGAATATATTTTTGATGGTATGGATAAGGAAAAGTATCCTTCTACTTCAGGTACTTGATTGTTGTGGAGCTGGAGTGTATGGGACCAAGATTTGGCATGTGGTGTTGAGGTGTTGTTTGTCAGTTTTATTTTGTAATTTGTTTTAGAACTATTTTATATTATAGCATTGTGATTTGTTTGGGTTCATTCCTAGTCATTTGTATCAATCATCATTAATATTTATGTTTTCTCCAATTTATTATTTTCCATTCCTCTACTGTTTACTTTTGCATGGATTACTACTACTTCCGCTAATGTCTTTTTCATTACTTCCACTGTGTTACTCTGACAATTTGGTAATAGTTTCCCCACTATCACACGCAAGGCCCTCGATACTTTTCAGCAGCCTATGGCATTCGGGGAAATTCTCTTGAGGCCACGTGACCAACCGTGTATGAGGCACCTCTATGCGGCTTATGGAATTGGGATGTTACTGTCCACTACACATTCAAATCTGTTTTTTTATACATTCTATCAATTATATTGATGCCTCTTACCACATTTTATGTATAAATAAGGCTATAAGTTTATTTAATACATTTATTTTTCATGACACTCTATCATCATTTTTATATAAAAACCATAGGAATTTTAGGAATATCCAATTTCAATTTATACCTTCCATGCACACCAATATATATCTTCATATCTACTAATGTATCTTATATCCAAGGCCTTTTATTTAAATTATTTTTTTCCACTAAATTATTAATGGGTTTTTTATGTAGATATAATGATTAAACTGGAAGATTACCTTTAAAGTATTATAAAATTAGTTTCATTGGAACCAATAGATTCAGAAAAAAATTTCATATGATCATCGAATTCATTTTCAATTTCCATTAAAATAATATGATTGATGAACTTACATGTAAATATCTTATTAAATAGTCCCATTTCATAGATTGAATTTCCTTTGGTTCCCTTATATTCATAATGTGATTCCACCACTATTTTGATTCACCTGTAAAATGATAAACAACCAAATTGACTTTTTCACAATCTGAACACTGAAGAAGGAAGAATAATATTTCAATTGTAATGATCCATTATGTAGAAACTAATGGATCTGGGTAAAAAATAATTTAATGTGTATGTTACTTAATTAAGGAATAAATATAATATTTCTAACACCATTTCCCCTTTTGATTTTCAAAATGATCTATATCAATAATAATTTGATTGAGCATTTGAACATGAATTTTATTTCTAACTACAACAAAATATTTTCCGCATGGGGACATTCATTTCATTTTTGTCACATTTTTCATTAAGATTGTTTATTCTAGTTCAAACCATTGACTAAAGTATTATATGGTATTATAAGGAAATCAAATCATAGGGGAGAAAAAAATCTGAAATATGGTTTATATGATGACTAAATTTTGAATCATTATTAAATTATATAACACATTTTTTAATCATTTGTCATTTATAGTCAACAATTATTTAAATATTCTATGATTGGTTATAACGAGTTTTTGAATATATAATGCATATCCATGGGCAGTGTCAAACTAGGTGTCATAAATGTATCTTTATTTTCCATGTGGTGGTTATGAAGTCTATATCAATGATAGATTTTTGGATTCATCACCCCTTTTCTCTTCTGTGATATATTCATAACTGATTTTATTATCTATATAGGGATGTAATTTCATTTAAACAAATTTTTCCATTATTGACAAAAATTCTAGCACATTTTCCTATACATCGACTTATCCATTGAAATATACATTGAAAAATCTCTAAAAATATCCATATATATATATAAACCAATGAGTTTCACTAAATATTTTTCCTCCTAGATTCTAATGGATAACAAAAAAATTTCTCTAATATCATCTATAGAGACCAATGATATACAAACATAGAAATTAAATTATTTTATAGGAATATTTAATACATTAAATAGACACACACAAGAGGACCATAATAGTTTAGTTTTATTAGATACTATAAATGTAATATTCATATTTTTTAAAATATCATCATCATATAATACAAATATCTTTTGAAATAATACCCCACTTAGAAAACACTTCGTAAATCATTATTCGAAACTCATGGATAGAATCATAAGAAATGGTAAGTTCATATTCTAAATAAGTGTAAAAAAGTATAAATAAAACAATAATATTTTAATGAATAAGACAATGGTGTGTGAATATGTTCATGAACAACATTAATGATGTTCAAAATCCATCATGTCATAGGTTATAAACATGATTCCTAGCCTAATAAATTATCATCTCCCAAAAAATGGTACATATTTGATATAAATAATCATAAATATATCATAAAACATAAAAAACATCATAAAAGTTCTTCTACATAATAAATATATAAACCCATTTGGTCAATCAATTTTAGCTTCCAAAAGCAATAGCATGTTAGATCATGACTTATCTCGGGGATCATGACACATGCATTACCATTTTTAGATTAGAGCACACCTATTTCACATAGTGGATTTGGATGAACCTGTGTTCCATTGTGAATCAGGAAAAATCAATATACCATTGGGGATCACACCCACTAGACTAATTCCCATTAATATTTCATGATATTTAACATTTTACATAATTTATTTGAAATATATATAGGTCTCACTTGTCCCACAACAGAAATAATATATATTTATTCTCCAAGATAAATAAACATTCATTATATGAAAACCTAAGAAAATTTAATGGGGTTTATAAACATTTAAATATATAATAACATATGGAAATGAGTTAGGTTTTATAATCATTTCACTGTTTCATCATTTCATAATGCATAGTTAAGGAATCATGTTTTATAATAATTTTATCATGGAATAACTAATGAATGAGAAATGGGTTTTATAAACATCATTCCATTATAACCATAATCCATTTAGATAAAAATTAAAAAAATTATATCCTTGGATCATATCCACATCAAAGAAAAAGTTACCTAAAATGAAGTAATCATATATGGATAATTAATTTCAAAAAAAATTACATGGAATGTTTCATTAGGAAGATTGCATTTGAAAATCAGTATTTCAAACAAAAATTTCAGAAAATAATTTTTCACAAAATTTGTGTCAATACTAACACTTAAATCCATTAATGGAATCATTAAAAGTAATTTATCCCATTTGATGAAGACAATATAATTTTTATTATGTAAAAGAATTCAATCAAATAACATTTTTAAAATCCTTTAATTATCAGAAAACCAAATAAAATATAAAGGAAACATTAATGATAATAATGGTTGTGTTGAATTTGTGTATCATTTATTTTATACACATTTAAATAATTATTCCATTGAAATTTTAAAAAATATCCAAATGAAAATTATTTTTAAAATTTCATGAACATTCCATTACAAAATAAAATTAAAAAAATGGGTCAGAATATATTTTAAAAATCTAAAATAATAGAAAAAATAGTATTCGTTTAGAAACTATGTTTTGGATTGAAATAGAATTTAGAAACAAGTAATAAAATAAATTTGAATTATTATAAAAAAATTATAAATTATTTTCAGTGAAAAAGATTGGAAAATGGTATTATTATTATCCTGAATAAATAGTAGAGAATAAAATTCATTGTATTCTTGAGAAATTAATCATATGATTTTTTTCATTAGAAAAATAATAATAGGCAATTTCGAAAAACAATGAAGTTGTAACATAATATCATTACCCCTTTAAAATTGTTAAAATGGAAGGACCATGAAAGATAATAATTAATTGAAAATATAAATTTTACGATGATAAATAAAATCTTAATATTAAATTTCAATGGGGTATTATATACACTACATAATTAAAGATATGTGCATAACATAACATATGTCTCAATAAAAGTAAATTGAGAAAAAATCACTTACAGATTTCATAACTTTTGAATATTAAGCCCCATTATTGGGATTTGAAAAAATGGATATCTAAAATGCAATATGTTTCCAGAAATTAAATCCAATTTATCAGAATAGTCATTACATTAACAATATAATTGACATCGATAGTGAATATGGCTTGTGTCTCACATTAGTAAAAACAGAGAAGGCAATCTATTACCGTATGTGTAAAATTATTGAATTTTATGTTTGAGTCTCCAAAATAATAAATAAAAGATTACTATACATAATTTACATAACCATACAAACACATATATAAATAAAATACTATATATTATTTAAATATGACCTTTTATTACATGTTTATTAATAAAGCATGTAACTGTCATGTTTTATGGAATTATTGACATTTTTCATATAAATTTTGATTTGTTAAATTTATTCCCTTAAATGAATCATTATTACATAATATTCAGAATGTTTAGAATTATATAATTGTTTTTATAGTAATTAAAATTTTATTTCTAGTTATTTATAGATGATTGAGATAGAATGTGAAATACATCATTCATAGTGACAGTTGGTCGTATCTACGGATGAAAATTGTTTCCATTTTCTCAATGTATTAAATGAATGAAAGGTAAAAGATATATTATGACAAGGAAATATTTCTATTTCATATATATAATTCATTTTCATTATACTCCCCTTTATTACCTTTCATGTAAAATGCGAATGAATCACATCACATCGTGTGACATTAGTCCTCCATACACATGAGCGGCGTTATCAAATTCACAAAAATGTAATTCATGATTATATATGTGACATGGTAATTAAATATTCATAATAAATTCATTTATATCATATATATGATATATAAATAATATATATATAATTATATCCAACTTTGACAGCTGGTAATCTAAAAAATAATGTCATCAATTTGATAGTTAGTAGTTTACCACACATATGAATGATGATTTTGTAATCCATTTGATGGAATTTGATTTAGATCTAGGGAATTATATTAACATTACAACATCTATGTGAATAAAATATACTTATTTTTTAAATAATAATGTTGTGAAAATAATTAATTATGTGAAGGAATAATATAAAAATAGACATTGATGAGGATTACATGTTCTTTGGTTCTACCCTTTAGGATTTCACAAAAGCCTTGGTAGGTTAAAATTAAATCAAATATAATGATTCTCGGATTATTTAGGGAATTTTTTTATGTGATTTGGTTCATTCAAGAAGGATAAAAAGGTTTTAAAAATGTGAATAAGATACAAGAAGAGGTGGACTTTTATAAGGTGGGGGTACCCTTATAATATTTTGAAATATAAAATTTGTAACCATGTTTTTATATTGAAGTAATGATATATTATGGATTATTAGATTTCTTGGAAGTTATATGGTAAAAATATTCCTTTAAAATTGATTTTTTACATGATTTGAGTCATTTTTTACCCCAAAAATTTTAGTTTAACCCCAAGTAAACCGATTTTTACCATAACCGCGATAAATAATATTTAAACTTTTTACTAATATTTATGGTGAAAAATTATCTTAAAATTATTATATAATACAAATTATCTTTATTTAAAATATTGAATACATTTTTAAACAATCTAGTAATAGATTTGAAATAACATAGTTTCATATTAATCATGTTGACGTGATGAGAACGATTTTATTAGGGGAAATTTTTGAAAGTTTACAATTTTTTATATCGAAATTCTATTTGAAATTAATTAAAATAAACTACATTCGATTAATGGATCAATAATTTTACTAATTTTACTTTTCAACCATTATATAATAATATTTATATTTTTATTTAAATTATATTAAAAATATGTTATCAAATAAAATTCAGTATTTTTTAATGTTCTTAAAAAATGAAATATTTCAGAAATGTCTCCAAAATTAATCCTTAGAAAATATTGATATTATGATTTTAGAAATTAAATTATATATAAAATATTAAAAGTATACAAGTTTGAAAATTTATTTTTACTTATTTTTCACAAAAATAAATATATTATTTGCTATTTGAGAAAATATTATTTCCAAAACGTCGAATGAAATTATTGAAAAAATAGTTTTTATCAATATGATATAATTATATAATAATATTATAAATAATATTAAGAATTTAATATTACTTCTTATTCTGATATATTACTTTCTTATTAATAATGATATTTTCTAAAATAATAATATTTATTGATTATAAATGTTATTTAAAACTTTGTGTTTCATGTAATTGATTCTAAAATTGTGTTTAATGTGACATATGATAAACCCACAATTACATGTAAATAAATACATTGTGTATCCTGTAACACAAGGTAAACAAGATATTTCAAGTATTAAAAAATATTGAAATGTTTAAATTCATTTGAAAACATAATATTTTCAAAATCATGGGGTGTTACACATGTAGTTTAGCTGATGTTATAAATGAAAAACATCATAAAATTGAGCTACACTCACTGAAAAACCTAAAAATTTCTTTAATTTACAACTCAACAATAAATCCCAAAAATGCCCAATATAATTAGTTCCCATGTATTATTTATTTTAGATTCTCATTAAATTATTCCATGGATTAAATATACCAAAATAACATCCCTGTAAATTTGAACATCAGATCACATCAATTGTTGTCAGTATAAAATTTATATGTATTTAAATTTTTCTTATGTTTTTTTAAATTGATCCAGTGTACTACACTATTTCTTCACATAGATTAAGTCCCACATTATTTAATTCTTCTGCATCATCCCCACATTTATTGATATAATTATGTTTATATAGAAGGATTTATAGGGATCAGCTGAATGATTATGTTAATGCAACTATCATAAGACCTATTAGGAAATTGGAAGGTGTTCATTCCAAGAGCCATTGAATTCAATTAAATATTATTTCACCATATCCTATGTTTTTGAGTTTTTCTGTCATATTGTCCATCTAAATAATGATGATAAGTTGTTATAAAACTCAACTAAATATGAATATCATGTTGAATGCATCACCAAAATAAAAAGGTTTACCTTAGATGTTAATCAGATAAAATGGAATATGTTACCCTCTATATAAAAAATTGTCCCAAAAACTATCTAAAACTGGTACTCAACCTGATATAAAATATACTCAAAGGGTGATCTTAATCCAAATGGGCTAGATACTATCACAACAATGTCAAACAACAACTATGAGAAACGATTTCTCCCAATATAATAAAATAATATGTCATATATATACAATGGAGACAATAATAGAATAGTCAAATTTATGAAATATTAGAAAAAATAGGGGACTCTATACAATTAAAGATTAAACAATTTGGATGTACAGTTCATACAATAAAGGACAATCAAAATAGAAAAAATTAATCTAATCTGTTCGATAGTATGGGAATACCCTCTATATATTACCCTCGGTTACCCAACTCTGCATACATGAATCAGACTACTTCACTATATCACCTTTCATTTCCCTACACCAAATGAAATATAATATTCTATTAACTACTAAATATGTACTCATAGTGTTATATAATTGGATATATATTTCTCACTGAGATTTTCTATATCAAGAGAATGAATAATAATTCATGAATACCATCCTTAAATAAAAAATTCATGATAATAGTTTAAATGTTTTTATTTCAATTTCATGGAAACCATGCTTAATTTATCAATTTTCCAAAACTCGAACTAAATCTTGTAACTCAATTTAATTTTATTTTTAGTCCATATATCTCATCTTATATATTATTTCCAAACAATCAATGCATCAAATATCATATCATATCTATTACAGTACAAATAAATCGAACAAGCCTAATGGACAATACAAAATCATCCAAGAATCATGGGTGGCATCAATATAATGATCAAACATGGTCATGGTACTTGTGATACACATTCCAAACATATAAAATAATGTATTCATATAGAAACTAGACATTGGCATCAAGTTTGTATATTAGAGGATCACACTTGAATGTGACCCATAGTAGGTCTAACAGGTTCCTATAAAAATATTTATTTAGATTAGATAATAACCCCATAAGAAAATCCCCTAATATTGGATGAGACCAATTACTACACCTTCCACCTATATACCCAATTATTCCCATATTATATATTTTCCAAACAAAACTATCAACAAGCATTGAAATATTTTCTGAAAATCATTTTGTGATGTTTTTGTAATCCTTTTACATTTAACAATTTGTAGAAAAACTATGAATTATAAAAATATAGTTCCAAAAAAATAATATTATATCATTCTATAGAATATAATCATACCATTTATAAAAATATGGGAAACTAACTTCATCAAAAAACACTATATCTCAAACCGACTTCCCCAAAACATCAGTTTACACATGATCATAAAGGATATTTCGAAAACAATAAAGTAAAAAAATAATTTCTTCGAAATAATCTAAAAAATATCAATTTAATTCCACTCAAATGATGGATTCATGATGAATTATAGATAACACATACCACAAGAACCAACATTCTCTACACTATAGAAAATTAGGGAAATTTAACCTGGTGCATGATCTCCCAATGTATTTCGATGAATATAAGATGAAATGTAACCATTGAAACCAAATTGAATATCTCTATAAAAAATTATTATTGTGATAAAACAAAATAACGAAACCGAAAGGCTTACTCACTTGTAGAGATAAAAAATAATGCAAATGGTGAAAATTTTCTAGTAAAGTCAATAATTATTGAATGGAGACACCATAAAGACATATAGAATGGATCTTGGACAATATCTAGACGATATTTGGATGAATAGAGTAAAATTTCATTAGAAATGCACCCTAAAATCCAACACTATAACATTCACATGGCTTGTAATATATTATAATGTCATATAATAATCTGGACATAGATATTCTAAATAAATATCAACCTATTATTACAAATATATAGATTAACACTACATGTTGTGTAACCTTTGGCTGTAATATACTCCATTCATGTTCTTTACTAGTTTGGTGACAACTAACATCCAGAATAGTCATGAAATATAATCCCTTTACACAACATTCATTTCTCTTGTAGTATGAAAATATTGTAGATAATTTTAAAAAACAACTTGTGTGTTGATTTTACTCGGGGGGAAACCACCCATGATATTAACACATTTATACTTAGACTCTATTAATTAAAAAAACAAACATCCTAAAACTATAGGTATTTTTTTCTCCGAAAATGTTCTTTATCCATTAGTATTCCATGATGCACCAAATTGAAGGGTAAATATAGAAAGATGTAGGTAAAATACATAAAAGGTAACAATGAGATGATAAAAATCCCTAATATGCAAATTTCTATAACTAAGAAGTCTTGTTGAAAATTTATTACGTTAAATTTGTTAGGTTATTACTCCCTCATCAATGACTAGTTCTCCCATGTGTCATAGAAATATTATATGTTCTTTAATAATACTATAGATAAAGATATAAACTTCCCATGAAATTGTTTTACATGAGGGTAAAATCTCTATAATGGTTACTCAATAACATAAACATCTAGCTCTAACTCAATATCACCCCGACTAAGAAAGTGAGGGGGACCAGGATGGTACTTCTAGAGCAATAATACAATGATAACATCAGGAATTCCCATTAACATTTTCAGAAATTCTAACCAAGAAGATACCTCAATGGAAAAGCATTTACATATGGGAAATAAGAAACGACGAAGTGTAAAATTTGTATAAGATTTATGGAAATCATCACTGTAAATAGACACCAATATATATCATGAATATTTATAGATGAGTCTTGCAACAAAATAATTACCCCAAAATAAATCTATCCCATATCTACATAAAAAATGTGATTTTAAAGGTATACAGTAAAATGATACAAATAGATCCATTGAAAAAGATGAGTGATAGCCTTTGTTATATGAAAACTCACCCTATCTAGGATTATTTTTTTATAATCCATTTAAATACATGAAAAAGGAAAATAGAATGTCACATATGCTTTAAATACCATGATTAGACTAACAATCTTTCTATGGTTGATAAGATACACTCAACCTGATGTGATTCTACATCGCCTCTTGCATGCTTCTCTATAATCACGAAGTAAACCTATCATCTATTTATAATAAATAGAATATTAAATTGTAAGTAACATCCTAAATTCATGCATATTAATCTTTCCACGATCATCAATATTTCTTGTGAATTATATCAGAATAAAATGACAAGAAATTTTCAATTAATCAATCACCACCCTCATTGTATTTTTCTCTCGGGGAGTCTATTGTAATAAAAACATAATATACAAGGATACATTTAACCATTTATAAATAATAAATACATGATTATGGATCAATACAAGAGTATTCATATGCTTATTGTTAATATGTTGGCATGGGTAATAGTGGGAAATGTAGTTATCAATGTCATTATTCATATCCACCCATAAGAATCATTTTCATAGATCATAATACATCAATATAACACCTGGATGAACAACCCATGATAAATAATGAAAATCATACAAAATAAGGTTCTTAACAAAATCTACAAAGAGTAAACAATCCCAAAAAACTGATAAAACAACCGTAATTGGGAGAGAAAGTAGAAAGATTCTCCCCACCGAAAATTTTTCTCCAATTCCCCTGAACATGACAGCCTACTACCTAGTATTAAGAATGTACTCAAGCTAATGAGATGATAACTAAACACTTGTCAAAACAACACCTGAAACATCTTCATGTGTGTCCACATGCAACTGAACAAAAAGACCCATAAATTTCCACATTCCATTCATTCAAAAATATCTTGAGATGGTAAATTCCTACTAAGAGTATATATATTGAAGTCCCCTTCCCAGTTTTGTATGTGATATAAAATTCAAACTACATATAGTGTTCTATATAATGACAACATTGATGATTCTAGCATTTTTTGAAGTTATATAGAACAAATTCATATAGTTATGAAATATTATTATCATCTATCTAATAATATAATTTCCCCAACATTAAAGCACGTACATAATAGCTGTAATATCTAAATCATGAGTGTGGTAATTATTTTCATGTGGTATCAGTTGAAAGAGCCATAACACACCACATAAGCATCCTGTATGAGAACATAGTAAAAACAAATGAATGAAGCATCATTGAAAGACACTTACTCGTTACCTAACTCATGCAATATTTGAATACTAGATGATGTCATAGGTCTATTAATATGTCGAATGAATCATTACAGTTTTAATCCCATGTGAATTTCACACATTTACAAGTAATACTAGTCAACATTGTGGTCAAAAGAAAGAAGTCATTGTTGAACTATCAGTAGTATCCATCCACACCATGGAATCCCCAAATTATAGACATTCTATGGATCTTACCATGGACTTCCAACCTTTACATTCTCATGTATTAACTGATAATCGAGGATCATAAATGCCATTCCCTAGTAAAATCAATTCTTATATCTAGACAAATTTTTTTAATGATTTCCATTCAAATAGAGACCAATTATTATTTCTGAATGCAAACCCATATGGTGATTTTCCTCATGCATTGATTTTCTGTATAAAAAATATCCTTAAACAAAATCAAAAGAGTGTTGATAAACTGATGGAAAATTTAATTCAAAATTTCTATAAAAACAATATGATAATTTTTTAGACCACATGATCTTCCAAGGTATTTTTAAAGTCCATACCTTCTTCGGAATGATTTCGTTGGAATATCATACTTCAAAACTACAAGTTTAGGATACCATGATTGAATATAAATCATTCCAAACCCCTTTACAATATTTAACTGAACAATAAAATCATGAACATAAGGCATAGGGAACATGTTCTTAACAATTACCTTGTTCACCCTTCAATATTATACAGTAAATTGGAGTGAACCATATGCATTTATAGAAAATATCATTGTGGTTTCCCAAGAATAATAACATGGGTAAAAAAACATTTCTCCGTGAGTTATTATAAGTAAATCATAAGCTCTCATTGATCTGCTAGTTCGATATGATATGAAGGTATTAATGACAACAACATCTATAACACTAGGTCATAAATATTATCTAACATCATCTCTAATGGAGTCCAATAAAAATAATAAAATAAAAACATAAAAAGGTCTAAAAAAATCAGAAATATTAAATAATTAAGAAGATTCATTGCTCGCAACTGCTGAAGTAGGGAAAAAATCCCCTGACCTCTAGTGGGAAGGACATTCATGGATTGAAATGGAATCCAACTCTCCCTGAAATACTTATGAGATCATATCATTATGATGGAATTTATACACGGATATGGGAAACATTATCCTTATTTTTATAATAAACAAAAAAAATATGTCCAAATGATGGGATCCAATAGATAAAAATCTAGTACAAGAAAATTATATACATTTCCTATATCAGTTATCAATGTTAAGAAATAAGGAATCTAAAACACCTTCCATTTCCCCTACCCATGAGGTGTATCTAAATCTATAACAAAGGACATTTGATCCTTTGGAGTTTTAATATTATCACAAAAAAAATTGCAGATATAAATGAGTGTGTGGAACTTGGATAAAATAATGAATTTTTTAAATAGGATGCAATAAATATAGTACATCTAACTTTTATTGGACCCATATCCACCCGCACTAGAAATAGCTCTACAACATGAAGGTTCTACACTCCTTAACAATGTGGTTTCATACCTATATTCTTTGAATCATCTTACTGTGCTATAATTGAATTTAGAGAAGATGATCTCATACCATATTTTGGTGTATAAATATCCTGAAAAACTTGTTTAGATTACCATAACACCCATATATATTACACATATTTGCTGGTGAAGGATAATTAATATATGTTTTTTCAACATTTCAGCACGAATAGGATGGTATAGGCACAACACATACAACAACTAGATGTTTTAAAGATTCATGCTAAGATAACCCGTCTCCACCACTCCAGAAATGATCCGTCCACTTTCTCTTCTTCTATGGCATGACACTGAATATTCCTCTAAGTTGAAGAGAAGGAGTTGAATATCAAAAATTACTTTACATATTCATTTATAACATTATATAATAATCATCTATATCCACATAAAATGAATTATTTAATATAAATAACTACAATACGATATCCAGTCTCAAACCATGTGTGTAATTTTGAGAATTCAATTATTTATACATCACATCCTAAAATATAAAACATGCTAACTCAGGTAATTGATTATAGCACTCCAATGATGAAATCTATCCTTCAGAAAATGTGATGGACATTTAATTCTATTCTATCTTCAGTTGATGCAAAAATGATAGGTGGAAGAAAATTTTATTGAAAACCTTATAATCTATGACCATTTTTATATCCTCTTATAGAATAAAATCTCAACCATTCTTGTTATGACCCTCATGTTTGATTATTGAAAACATTACAATCATACTCATAGGATTATTCTAGAAGTTGATGATCTGACTGATATTTTCAAGATAGACCTCCACCACCTGAGATTAATTTGTACCATTACATGTCGTTTTTTTGTCACACCATAATTCCCATCATTGATAAAATTACCCTCTAGCTCATGTCTAATCATTAACAACTGTGTTATGATTTTATGAAATGTCCATGTAAATATTGAGAACTGCCTACATGAAAAAAGTGATTTGTTCTAATCCATCATATGATCCCCTTTAATAGCATCAATTGCACCATCCTATGAAATACACAGAACACATCTTTGAGGAATAATATTGCCCACATACACAAAAGAAATTATCAGAAAAATAAATATCACACAACAATATCAATAATATAATAGAAAATGTAGATTATGATAAAGAACTCATAGCAGGAGAAACCCAAACCTACATCACATGGTATCTGGAGCCTCTTCAAGATAAGAGTAATCTTTGATGAAATCTAAACATACCTCTATAGTCCCAAAATCCACTATCTAGAATACAAAACACCCATTAACAAGGACTCTAGAGGATACATCACCTTTGATACATATCTATAATGAACCACCCTGAATAAATTCTCAAAATGGAACTCGAATTGACACTCCACATAACTTATTGGGGTTCCAGATCCCCATGGGATATCAACTAAAAATATGGAATTAAAAAACATCTATAGATAATGGTTTCTCCCAGCCTAATGTAACTAAATTTCACATGTATATAATAAAATATAAAACAAAAAACATAAATATATTCTATAAAAACAAATTACAGAAACAAAATAACTCAAGAGTCTAAAAAACTCCATGTATAAAATTTCAATTATGGACTACCGAAAAAAAACAAAAAATAAACTACTTCATATTGTAGGGTGTGAAAACACCAACCATTTCATGAAATTCATCCTATCCCAGCAGAAATAATACAATTCATCCTTACAATGATTCCATACTTTTCCCTCCATTAAAAGACATAAATAATTATAGGCAGTATAGAAGAGGTACAAATTGTGTGAACGAAAATGCTATGTAAGTTATCACTGAGATGTACAATATCGAGTCTCTAAAACATAATCCAGTAATTATCAACATTATAGAACATAATTAATGATAATATTTTAACAGTTTTTATATCAAAATAATGGGAAAATTTTTTAATTTACCTCTTTTCTATATTACAATATTAATCACAAAATTCAATTTTATGGAATTTCCTATCGATATAACATTGAATATATATCATGTTGAACAAAATGATGGGTCACATATCATATCAAATCATTGGGAATTCAACAAAACACTATAAACTAAAATAATAATCCCAAATCAATAATTATCATGTGTAACATCACCCAAAGGATCCTTCAAGACCAGGATAGCTAGGATAATCAAACCTAACATAGATAATTATGAAAAAATTAATCCACTAGAAATATGCAGTGAGTTTGTGGTCTATATGAACACCTCATAATGTGATACCCTCAATAGGTCTGACAAGTCCCTATAAAAATATTTCTAGAACGAATAAGAAATACCCATGTTAAAATAACTAAATTTTTTACATGTCCCATTACTTTACCTTCAAACTATGTTCCTAAGTGTATTAATTTTCACTATTTTCAAAACCATTTCCTCAATGAAAAGTCTACAAAATAATGATTTGAAAAGAATTTCCCAAATGAAATTGCAATGCATTTTAAATACATTTCCATTTACGAAAAATCATGGGTAATTTTCAATAACTGATTTCCACACACAAAAAATAAATCTAATATATCATTACATTAAACTTAGTAAAAAAATTATAAAAACAAGAGTAACGCAGTTCATTTTCTCATACTAGAGTCCTAACCACTTACATCGTAACATAGGGATTCACATTCTATCAAAAAAATAAACCAATAAGAAGTTAATAACAATTAAAACTGAGGACCTATAAAAAATATACACATAATAGAATTGATTCTATCTAATAAATCAGTTGGTGGAGAATATTAAATGAAACACACCTCAAGATGGAACAACTGATTCACCACAACAATTAATGGGACGTTCCCCTAGAATTAAATCAAAGAAAATAAATAGAATCAAACAAGAAAATAAAATACAATTGATCAAAAATAAATGATAAAAATGCAACAAAGATAATACAATCACCTGAAATGAATTTTAAAAAATGATAACTCACCTTGAGAGAATCCAATCAGTCACAATAAAAAAACAATGGAAAAAAGAATCATTGATGGTCGAATAGAAACCCCAAAATTTCAAAAGAATGGTTTTGTATTTAGATTTACAGGTTATTGATGGTGAATGAATAAAAATATCATCTTAGTATATCCATAAATATTACATGTAATAATAGTAAATATTGAGCAATCAATAAAATTTAAATTTTCCAAAACCCCATAAAAATTTTATTAAAACCTTGAAAATTACATTATAAAGTGTTTATACTTAACATGGAGTGTACACCATTCACATTGTGTACCTTTTTTATGAAATATTCCATGTATAACATATATGTTGTGTACTGACATTAAATAAATTGTATCTATTCTTCAGTCCACAAAAACTATATAACCTTTACAAAAACCCCCACACTAACTTAGGCATTTTCTAAACATGGGGAAACCCCTAAAAATCAATTTACACATTTATACCTAGACCCCATTAATACAAAGAGAAATCCATCCATGAAAATGTGTTTGTTTTCTCATTAAATGATCTCCATCCTTAGGAGTCCCATGAAGATCCTAATTAAAGAGTAAAGTTATGAATTATAAGGGAAAATACATGTATATGTGTAATGGGATATTACAACATATTAACATACCAATTCAATAATTATATTTTTAAATTATAATGTATAGATAAATATTCAATGATATAAATGAAGTGTGTATATTTTTTTCTTATATACTACAACCCAACTAATATTTTTGTAATTTTTTTATTTTGGGTAGTAGGATGAAAAATTCAATGGTTATTTTTTCTATTTCCAATCTGAAATATGTATATGTAATAACATCACTTTATAATTTGTTCTCATAACCATAAAATTCTCAAAATTGATGACCCATGATATATACAAAGAAATATTTTTCTTCTTGTTGTCCCATTAGTTATACATTATTAGATATACGAATATCATAGTATGTTTATTATTAATATCAAATGATGCTATTTTTCAAAATCAAATATAGAATTCATTAAAATATGTATGGTTAGAATAATAACTGAGTTCAAAATCCTTATCATTTCTTCATAACCATTATTAAATATTGGATTATTTTTTACCTTATTTTTTCGCTCTATATATTTCGTTTTATCTTCTATAATATTTGTTATGCTAGATAGTTGACCAATAATTTTAATGAGACATGATTTCCCCTCTGGAATTCAATCATCAAAATCCATATTTTAAAGATCCATAAATATTGGATTAATTTTCAACATCATCAACGATTGGTTATCATTATTCATTATTCTAAATGCATTGGTGGTATCGTATTATGAAGTTATTTTAATTTATTATATCCAACCATATTCTATGGGGAATATTCAACTTGTTATGTGTTAATATATACCTTATATATTATGCTCTATACATATATCACACCATTAATTATAATAAAATCTCTACTATATTTTTAATACAATTAATAAACAACAAACATCAATGAATGATTTGGGTCATTTGTATCATTAACCATCAATTATCACGAGACATAACCTATAACTATATCATTCTACACAAGAATGCAACCCAATCCCTTCATTTATGAATTAAAAATGATTAAAAAATATTCTCCACTAAATGGTATATCTAGGACATGATTTAAGAGTAATATTATCTAAAATCACATTAAATTTTCTTGATAATGATTTACTAATAATAACAT
Source organism: Viscum album (assembly GCA_963277665.1). Classification (NCBI taxonomy): domain Eukaryota; kingdom Viridiplantae; phylum Streptophyta; class Magnoliopsida; order Santalales; family Viscaceae; genus Viscum; species Viscum album. The sequence goes on from OY728131.1 coordinate 1,130,347,600, forward strand.
GTATCTCTTTTAAGATATGGTCATTACTATATCAGACATGCATGATAAATTTTCAAAAAAATTATATATAGTATCTATCCAAACCAACAAGAAATATGATATTGTCTTACCGGTTGGTCTAGGACAACATTAAACAATTATATTCTTTAATGGATATAATAATTTGGCCATTTTATAGATTATATGATCAAAAATCGAATATTTAGTATCCGAAATTTAGACATGATAAAATTTTCATACAAATTATTCTTCTTCAATGTATTTTTCATATTTTAAAAGTTATCATAATTATCATCAATGTACATTTAATATAGAATACTATATTTTATAAATAGTACTACAAAATAATCATGGTAATTTAGAAAATACTAATTTCGTTAAATCCAAAATGACATTGGGAACATTAGAAAGACCAAATATCATCACAATATATTCAATGTTTCTATAATATTTACACAATATTTTCTTTTGTATACAAATATTTATGGGCCTCAATTTATATATTACGAAATGAAGCGAAATAATATAACATTATTGGACATTCTATCTTAAATTCTTGAATCTAAATTGTGGTCATTCTATATGGAATAATTAAAATTGTTCTACCAAAAAAATTTAGTTTTATTGGAAAACCAACATCATTAATATATTGAATAATAGGAAAATCTTTCAAAAAATAATCATAAAATACCACATAATAGGCCTATCATATATTTTGATTTCACCTCAACAGTATGAGATAAATACAACTTCATAATGGGATTACCTAACTATAAAATAGATTTAATATCAATTACAAATAAAAAATAATTTTCACACTGATATAAGATCATTTGTTGGATCAATATATGGAATGATAGATACCTTCCATGGAAATTGATGTGGCGTGTATATTAGTAAATACATGCATCTCCTACGATAAAATAAAATTCCACTCGAGGGAGAATAAAAATACTTTATAATAGAATATTCCCACAACTAATAATTGGATGAGAATCATAGACATGATATTAGATCACCATTACATTTTGGATATTCACTACTAATTTAATATCAAGTTGTTGGGGATAATAGTTAACGTTTATAGAAAAATTTCAAGAAATTTTTAAATATATATAGCTAATATCAAATAAAATACATCAACATTTTTTCATTCGTTCCACCTATCCAACATACTTATTCTATCTTAAATCCATTTCCTAAACAATGATGGTACGAATAACCATAAATCATCATTATTAAAAATGATTTAACAAGATAAAAATTCAAAGGATGTTATGATTATTACACTATATTATCAAAATAAAACACTTTGGGTTTTATATAAGACATTTTTTATAATTATTGATTAAATTCATTTATGAATATTCATAATGAGTTTGTGAATTTAGAGAAAATTTACCATTGGATTGACAAACTCGTTGGAAGAAATGGATTTAATTGTACACCATTTGACTATCATGTAAAATACTAAAGAACCATTTTCATATTCATTACCATATATACTATAGTTCAAAATCAACATCAAAATTATTGTGCAAATATGTATGTAATTACTTATAAACCACTAAAAATATCTATTAGAAATATTTTAGGATAGATTCTAATAATTTGATTTTTCCATGGGGTTCCATGTAATATTTTCTCATTATAGATTCCAAAGGATGACAAAAAATTCATTTTATAAAAACTATATAGTTGAAAACATTTCATACATAGATATCAAATTTAAATATATAAATAATCATTACATAAAAAAATATATACTGATGATCATATATTCTTAAAAATTTGGAATCATAGACAAATAATACTCTTTTTCAGATGTGAACAACTTCATATCACACAAAATTAATCATAAAATTAACCATTATTATAAATATACTATATAATAAAAGTATTCATATATCAGGGACATGAAATACAACAGTGGTAAAGATTATATTCTCAATAATGGTAAATAAGTGGGATATCCCCAAAATATAGTCATTAATCTATGATAATATGAATGTATCATTTGAAAACATTTTCTAAATATCAAATATCATAAATAAGAGTAATTTAATAATTCATCAGTGTTTAAGAGATATGAATCATAATGTAATCAAAGAACATATTCTCTGAGACCAAAACATTACCATAAGACATATGTTTTTAACATATATATAATAATAGAATTTTTTTGTAGTTTCTTCCCACTAAGTAATTTATAACATGATTACTTTTGGGGTAAAAACTATTTTACATAATTTATTCTTGGGATAACAACTAGTTTTTTCTCTTTTATCCTTGGTATATCTTGTCATGTGCCTTAATTTTTCAGGATTTTAATATCCACCAATATAAGCATTCAGATGAATGAAAGTCAACCAATACCTATTCCATAGGATTGTTATATAATTTTATACACACAAGTAACGTAATTAAATTCATAGATATGTTTTTCAAAAAATCATTCATAATATCACAAGATGTGGTAATGAATTGTGTTTTCCAATAATTTCATCATATCTTAACCACTGCGAAAGAAATAGGTACTATAATATTTTTATATAAAAATAGTAAAAAATAAATTAAACTTATATACATTGTATAAATGTATTATGTCGCAGTATATATTGACAAGAATCATGGTTTATTAATTTTTTTATTAAAAATAACATAAAATTTTCATTACAATCACTATTGGGTAAATTACTCATTACAATTTGAAAAAAAAATTATGGATATAAAATTTGAGCAAATATTAATTGAAATATTTTAATTTTAAACAATCCATTAAAAAATTTTATAAAATATTTTCATAAGTCAATATAAAAGATTGTGTGAAATATCATTATTATTGAACATGTGAAAAAAATTCTTTAACAATTTCTATTAAGTTTTAAAAAATCCCCATTTGAGGAATATATTAAATTCATTTTATCCCACTATTTATAAAGTACAAAATAGTATTATTTAACTATAAAATAATTGGATGTTGTTGAATGTATTTATTAAAAATTTATTAGAAAACATAATCGCTAAAAAGAATGGATTTTTCGACCGGGGAGAGAAATATTGTGAATTTTTCAATAAAACCAATCTTTCAATATCCCTAATATACAAATAGATAAAATGGAATGGATGTAATTTATTTTATATAAATGAACAAAGGATAATAAAATTAATAGATTTTTGAAAAGGGGGTTATATGATTTTATTATTGAATATATAATTGTAAGTAATGCCGATAAATAATGTAATAATATTATAAAAACCTTATAACATTTTTAATGATTGAATCATAATCCCCATAAGAGAATAAAAAAAATTAAAATATGTATATATTATAATTATAAATATACCAATAATAAATTTCATTCATGGTAACTATATACTCAAAAAAAAATAGGTTTTGAATATAGAATGCGTCTCTAGGAAAAAAATTGGATGAACGTAACATACCTCATGTTTGGTCTTTATTAATACACATTAAAAATTAATATATAAATAATATATTCTATATCCATAATCATATATTTTATACAATTTATGTTTATTGATAACACCGTTAACATTTTTATTTAAAATTATTTACTAAAAACATTGCTCCATGCGATAACGACATTGTTTTTAATGTATGTTTTAGTACTATTGTATCTAGACCTCAAAAATTGATTAGTATTATATAATATAAAATGAATTAATCATCATATGAAAATAATATATAGTCATTATAATCAAATTAAAGTCCCATTATAAATGTTTTTGTCGTAAAATGAGATACACCATTCATAGAGACCATATTTCATTTGTAAGCATGAACGATATATAAATTTTTCGGATAATTTAAAAAATGAATGGTAAATACTAATTCAAATAAATATAATAATTTTTATATCATATGTGTCAAATATATTATTTAAATTTATCATTATATAAATCTATTTGCTTATAAAATGAAAAAAATTATCACATCACATTGTAGATCTATTAGTCCATACATATAACCATTAAACATTGTTTTTTTACAACGGATTAAAATGAATGATGTCATAAATGATGTTTTAAATTGATAAGTATAATTATTTTACCATTATAATATATACATATTTAATTTAAATCCATAATATATACATATTTGAGAGTGAAGATGATTAAAAAAAATTACATCAGTTTGTGGTGTAGTAGTCTATTATATAAATGATTCATTGTTTTGTTTACCATTTAATGAAAGGGGATTTGGATATATTAAATTTTACTAACATATTTCATATAACTACATTAAATATAATTCATATTTTTTAAAATCATGATTGAATAATATTTACTGAGTTAAAGGAATATATAAAATGAAAATGTAATGTTAATGACTACAACGCTTCTTCGGAAAACAACATGAGGATTACACTTAAAGGATTCCGAGTTTATTTAATAAGAAAAATCCACTAGTAAATATATATTGGTTTGAATAAGGATTTATTGAGTGTAATGGATGAACCCAAATAATATTGTGTGTAAAGTGGAGTGAATACGGGGATCCCTTCTATAATTGTAGTGAGGGGAACACTTATAAATTTTCATTGTTTTATAGTACATCAATTCAACATCAATGTTAGTATGAAATAAGAGGGAGCGATATAGAGAATTATATTTAATATTTTCTCAATATGGACATATAGTAATATTTTTAAAAAATTTAGGTAATTTCAACTAGTAAATTTTTAGATTAAAACCCATTAAAATCTTTTGAACGTGAATGGTAGAATTTGGTTTTAAATATTTTTATTATTCATTACGATAAAAAATTAATTTGGAAATATTAAATTATATTAGGTTTTTATATTAATAATATGAAATTTATTTTACAACATTCATTTCATAAATTTGGATTGATTAAATATAAAAATAAACCCACTGAAGTGATGAAAAAGTTGGTTTCAAGAGAAAAAGTGTCCTTAAGTGTAATGAATTTTCATATAAAATTTAATCATGAATTAGATTAAAATGAAATTAAATTTACGGAATATAATATTATTGAACTAGAAATACATAAAAACCATTTTAATAAATGTATCATTTTAAATCCATAAAATGAAAATAAAATATTTTATAAAAATTTGTATTTTTCACTACCAATCCAAAAAATTAAATTCTTGTAAAATAATATATAATACACTTTAGATTATTTTAACCTGTTTTTTAAGTTATTATGTAAATTTGTTCAATTATATTTTCTAAAAGTGGGAAAAATTATAATGCATAAAAGTGCACAGAACATGACAAAACTGCTTCTTATAAAAATACAATTTTTAGGCCCAAAACATATATATTGTTATCCATATCATATAAGAAATATTATATGAATGATAAAAAAAATATATTAAATATATACTATATATATTAATTTTAAATAATATATTAATCGTGACTAATTTAAATAATTATGAAAATAACACAATTCCAATATTATTTTTTTCATATAAGTATTACATTAACATTAATTTTTTTCATTTATAATTAATTCATGACAAATTTATATATTTTATAAATTTATAAACTATATAATTTTCATAGATTATTTATTCTTATTATCACCATGTCATTTATATTCTATGTTAGAATTGTCATTATAAAAGTAGTATTTTATTAGTATAATTTGGTTCATTTAAAATATGTGTTATTTGAAATAGAAGATACATAATAAATTTGATTTATATGAAAATATAGTTTAAAAATTGTTGATTATTGCTTATATATTCTTTAATCATTTATTTTATCAAAATATCACATTAACATTAAATTGTTTTCTAGGTTATTAATTACCTTCAAAATATTCTTGTAAATTAGTCATTTGAATCTATTACAAAATAATAAAAATGATTCATAATTCACATAATATTTTGAAAAAACATAAATATCATAAATAAAATAACCACTCAATAAGACGAATTAATTTAGAAATTAATCAATCAACTATCTCCATAAAACATTATTCGTTAATTAACAACATCGCCTGCCGTTTTTCAATCCTAAAATAAATAATATGAATAATTTTCTAAGATTTATCATTCTTAATTTTATAATATTTCTTTATTTTAATTGAAGAAATAAAATTAAAATAATTAATTAATTTAATATTTCATTGATAGTCTATTCATTAGAAATGTTATTCAGTATATGTAATACATTTGATATCATATTCTTGAGAATTACCCCATGAACACATATTTTCATAATTCCCTTTCATTCCACATTTTGGACATTTAATAGTAGATTATGAATTATAACAACCATTATTCCCAGTACATTTAATAACTTAATTATCATTTATCTTAATAAATTTATTTATTTTGACCTTATTTCAAAAATGTAAAACATCATTTCATTCCATTGAGGAATTTAATTTGGTAGTTCTTCCCATATTATTAAATTCTATGGAGAAATATATTCAATACCCCATGGTCTTCAGGAAATTCATTTTTCTCAAAATTAGTTCATTAAAAACACAATTATTATTAGGTTTTCAACCATATAACATTATTTATTGTAATGAGTATCCACTCTTTTTGGAAGTAAATATCAAATCATAATTATTTTCTCCGGAGTAATGTCTTTATATATTCCATAAATGTCGCACCCCGACAAGGGTGTTTATTTTATTTTATTTTATTATTCGCTTCGCCTTAAATTCTTTTTGGTTCGGTTTGAGTCGCGAACGATTTTGTTTTTTTTTATTTTTAACTTAGGATAAAAAGTGCGTGTTTTGGGTCTGACATCTTTGGACGCACGGGTGGAGCGCGACGTCACGCGGCTTCGCCCATGCAACATCGTGGTCCTTTCGTTAATTTTATTATTATTAAAATGATATGAATTCTTTTTATTAGTGGTCATTATTATTATTTTTATTATTAATGTTTGACATAAATTTTTATTACATAAGTTTTATTAATATTATTGTTATTAATGAGGTTTATAATGATGATTATTGTTATTAATAATAGTACTAAATTTTCATTATTACTATTAGAATTTATTGAGGTATTTATGGAAGTATAATTATAGATTAATGACTTATTTATTTTATTATTATTATATATATATATATATTAGTAGGGTTTGGAGAAGCCCCCGTTTTTCCCGATCCTTCCTCTTCCTAGCGCGCCGCCACCCTTCTCCCTTGCTTCCTCCTTCCCTAGCCTCCCGCTCCACCTCGCACAGCAGCCCGGCGCCCCGTTTTTTTTCCCCCTGTCCACTGCCGAACCCCTCCCCGCCGGCCCTTCCTTCTCCACGCGGTGAACCCAGCTTCCGGCGACTCACCTCCAGCGGACCCCCCCCCCCCTACTCGGAGTCCTCCCTCTGTCCGCAGCCTCCGGCGACCACCGGTTCCGGCCCCGGCCACCTCGTCGCTGCCCACCTCGCCCTCCATCAGCCTTTTGGCGCCCCTGCAGCCCCTCCTCCCGCCGAAGCCGCCCGACTCCCTCTCCTGTCCAGCCAGCCGCACCTCCTCTGCCCTGCCTCCTTCTGCACCAGCCACCAGCGCAGTCCTCCCCTTCTTGCGCTGCACCCTCCAGCTGCCGGCACCCCCTCGCCACCTTCTTCTTCCTCACCCTCAAGCTACCTCCGCCCAGCAGCCCCCGCACGACACCCCTGTCCGCCGCACTGCACCCCCGCCGCTCGGCCTTCCCCTTCTCCTTCTTCCTCTTCTTCTTTCTCTTCTCCTTCCTCTCCTCTTCTTCCTCTCCTCTTCCTCTCCTCTCCTTCTTCTTCCCTTCCTTTTTTCTTCCTCTTCTCTCCCGTTCCGGCGCCCTGTTCGGCCTTCCGCGTAGGTTAGTTTTCTTTTTTTTTTATTCTGTTACTCTATAATGTTTAATATGTTATTAACATTTTATTATAAAATTATAATTAGGTGATTATTATTATTATTATTAATTTTATTACTATTATTATTATTATTATCATTATTATTATTAATATTATTACTATTAATTTTATTATTATTATTATTATTATTATTATTATTATTATTATTATTATTATTAATGTTCATATTATTGTCTTGTTATTATTATTATTGTTTTTCATATTATTATTATTATTATTATTATTATTATTATTATGTTGCTATTACTATTATTATTATTACTATTATTATTATTATTATTATTATTCTTATTATAATTCTTTTATTCATATTAACACTATTATTATCATTATTATTGTTGTTCTATTGTTATTATTATTATTATCATTAATCTTATTATTGTTATTATTATTATTATTTTTATTATTGTTGCTATTTTTTTATTATTATTATTAATCTTATTATTGTTATTATTACTATTTCTATTATTATTATTATTACTAATCCTATTATTATTATTAGTATTATTATTACTATTATTATCTTTATTTTCATTATTATCATCGTACTCTTGTTGATGGTGGATTTTTATTTATTGGTTTAGGATTTTTAGGACCCGCGCAGGGCGTTTCCGAGGTTCCGTCATCGTCGCGCCTTGTTTCTGAGGTTCCGTCGTCGCCGCGCTTTAGTTTCAAGGTGAGCATTTATTCCCGTCGCTTGGTTTCGAATGCTCTGGTGAGTTTTGGATGTGTCTCAGTCCTTGGTACTGACTATGCAGAGTGTCGGACTTTGTCACGTGGTTTCGGACACACGTCGTGTCATCGCGCCTTGCTTCCAAAGTCGTTTTGCCGTCGCGCTTGGTTTTGAGGTAGGTTCCCCTTGCACTGCTTTTAAAATTTAAGTTATATTATTTCATGCTGTTTGCGCACCCTAATTGTTCAAAATCAACATTTTATTAATTGTAATAAATATGAGATAATATACGATAATTAAATTTTAATATAAGATGGTTAATTTTTAAATGGTTATTTAATGTTAAAAGGAGCCGTTTATTTTATACACGACACATGGAACATCCTTTTGACGGGCGTATACCCAATAATGAAAGAATGCCCGTTTGGCTTTTAAACATAATTCATGGAATATAAAAATGGATTTATGGTTTAATGAGAAATGATTTCTTTTGAAGCATGAACAAATACTTTGGTTCGTTTGAGAAATTGCCCGGTTGGCTCTTAAAGTTTATTTGGGAAAGAAAATGGTTTGGTTTGGTTTATAAAAACACTGGCAACCTGTGAATTAGTGTTTTGTGGATTCTTCAAATAGTTTTAAACTAGTTTTGGTAGTAATTGTGAACTGTATTAAATGCCCGTTTGGCACTTTATGGAAAGCGATGGAAATGTTTTTATAAAAAAACCCTCTTAGGACGACTCTCATGCCTTGGTTGCGATTGATTGTTTGGGAGGCCGCGCTTAGAGGCTCCTGGGTACTTGAGTGGAAAAAGGCATGAGGTTGTCCCATGGATTGGCTCGGGGAATGCCTGTTGTTCTTTATATATAGATATATCTGATTGGATGCTCGGTTGGCATCGGTTGGCTCACCCCCTTTTTATTAAACACTTGAGACATGGGAATCTGGCATATTGAGAGAATATTCTAAGAACGATTGCTGCACTGGTAGGTTATGGTACTGACCAGTGGCCCATAGTAGGTGGATATATTGGGTTTATTGCTATGGGATTTGCCCTCGACCTGCCCGTGAGTGGATGGTCGAGCGTATTGTGCGTTTTGATTTCATCGTGACATGTCAATAAGGATGATTTCTCATGTATTGGTGTCTTCTGGTTTATTCTCGATCTCCTAGGTTCACCCATGTCTATTCAGCTTCTGTAGCTTGCAGTAATGATTATGATGCTCACATGTATACCTACATTGCCCTTGCTGTGTGTTTTACTTTGTGCATTCTGGTGTATTGTTTTCTTTGGAAAATGGTAAATTGCTTTTGATTAGGTTTTTAAAAATTGTTTTCAAATAAAAGTATTTAATCCCCTTTATACAAATTTGAAAAACTTAAACATCACTTTCCCCCTTTCCTGAAATGTCATTGACACTAATGAAATGAACCCAAATTTTGAAATGGCTAAGGGCAATGGTTCGTACTTTGTTTTTGAGTAGAATATTATTAAAAACCTACTTTTATAGATTGTAGTTCAAACTTGAAATGATGTTTCTTTTATTTTAAAGGTAGTGCATTGGGAATAGATATCGGGCTAGCCTACTGAGTTTTAATACTCACGCCTATAGTTGTTTTCTGTTTTTAGTGTTTGTGCAGGCTATAGCTTGAGTGCGCTCGCCTAGGGCGACGCTTGATCGTTGAGTTGGAGAGCGACCCGCGTGGTCGCACGGAGTTTGTTCGCACGTCGTGTTTGGTTAGTTTGTTTCCTGTTTGTTCATGTTTAGTCACTTTGTTTAGTTTACCTTTTTTCTGCGCTGCTCTGTTTTATCTTTGCATTCTTATTTATTTATATTGGGCGAAATCGTTCCCATAGCCTCTGTTGATGCTCTGGCGCTTGTCGCCAGCCCGGGAGGATTGGGAACGCCTCTCGGGCCATGTCGCGGACCGGCTCGGGTGACCGGTTCAGGGTCGACCCGGGTTGGTTCGTGACAAAATGGTATCAGAGGAGGTTTGCTCTTAGCAGACCTCACTTTTTAGAGCGCCCTTTGTTATTTGGGATGTCAAGGTAGATGGAGTAGGATTGTCGGGACTTGAGGGGTAGGTGCGAGAAGAGCGTCACGAACTCTTGCCTGCACCGATCCTCAGGTTTCCATGGGAAGTCCGGTTTAATTGGTTTGTTTGGGTTTTTATGGAAATGTTTTGCGATTGGGGTACGACAAAGGGAGTTGGGCCATTAGTCCTCCTAACCCGCGCGGCCTGGCAAGCCATGTGGATCTAGGGGCATGGTCCAAGAAGGCTCTCTGTGTCAGTGGCGTGTTTGGCATATGGCCGCCAACCATATGGTCAAGTCACCCACTGACACTTGTCCCCTGTTTGATTTGATCTGGGTTCCCCTTGATTTTTGAAAGTGATTTGAATTAGAAAAGTTGGTTTTGAAAAAAACAAAATGGTTGTTTAAAATGACATGTTAAATTTGTATATTGTTTTAAAAGAAGTGGTATGAATAAATTGTTTTTGGAAAATGAAGTTGCTCTGTTTTGGCCTTGGTGTTCCGATGAGTACTCACATGCATTTTGGTGTGTTGGAAATGTGGATGGATGTCTGGTATGGTGGATGGATGCCCTGGGTGGCACGAATACATGCATGTGAGTGAGACTCTAAGGGATACCAATGGCGAGGGTTTAACTTACCAATATTGTTTTAAATTAAAGATGTTTTCAAAGAGAAAATTTTTGATGTTATGATAACTTGTTTTCTCGGATTTTGAGCTTGTCACCTATGCAGTGTTTGATTTTGAGGTTGTTATTCATTCGTTGAGTTGGCCTTGATTGGGGTTTTGACTTTTCCTTGTCCAGCGGTTATCCCTTTGAAGCTTTGATGGGTGATTGTAGTGCGGTTGATCAACCTAAGGATTTTATGCTTGAGTTTCGGAAGTTGTATCCACCTCTCTTCTATGGTCAAACAAAATCTTCCGTGGCAGAGGAGTGGATGCGGAAGATTGAAAGGGACTTTAACCTCATTGAGTTGCCCGAGTTGTTGAAGGTCAAGTTTGCGACCTTCATGCTTGAAGGTTCACCGTGGATGTGGTGGAAGTCAGTGTCTCGGAACAAGCCTCGTCAAGAGATTACTTGGGAGTTTTTCAAGGCCTCGTTCATTCGTCAGTATTTCTCTGAGGAAGATAGGGTGAGAAAGGGGATGGAAATGTGTTGTCTACAGCAGGGCGACAGACCCGTGTTGGAATATTTCCAGCGCTTTGTAGAGCCGGTACCTTATGATTCAGAGTATGCCACAAATGACCCCGTGAAGGCTCGACGCTTCGAGGCGGGTCTCCGCCCTGATCTACAGTCGAAGGTGTCAGAGTCCAACCTGACTTCATTTGTTGATGTGGCGAGACAAGCTTTTCGTATCGAAGCCGCGATGGCAGGAGTGCTCGAAGTAGTTCTCCCTCCTTCGATCCCTATGGGCAGTGGTGAAGATTCTGGAAAGGAGATGAGTAAGAAAATGAATGTGAATGGAGCAGGTCGTGGAATCAAGAGACCTAGGGATCTTTCATCAACCTCTTCGGAGCGAGAGATTATTGTGTGTTATCAGTGTGGCAAGCGGGGTCACAAGAAGTCATCGTGCCCAAGCGCTCCGAAGCCCTGCCAGGCGTGTGGACGTCTGGGTCACTTGCGACGATTTTGTCGGGGCGTTGCAAGGAAGCATCGCAGAGGGTGTTCTCAGAAGTAATGTGCTATTGGGTCTTTGTTCAGAGCTCTTGGTGTAAGTTCCCTTTCAGTTTAAGGGATCTTTTATCGTTGTAGTTATACTGGTGGTGTTTTGGGTTTGAAATGTATGAGAACTTCATGGGTCTTTTGACGAACCTCGTCTTTCAATGCTGGTGTGTTTTAATTTTAAAAATCTTGTCCTTCAATCTGTCAGATCAAAAGAGGTATGTTCCTTGTTGGGATTATCAGAACCTGACTGCGAGGCAGGAGATGCTTCATCCATCAGAGCTCCAGCCAAAAGGTCTCGGAGCGAAGCCGGCGCGTAGTCAGGAACCCCCCGGGGGAAATTTTAAAGAGTCTGGTGAAAGTTGTGCCTCTATCGTCGTGGTGAGATAGTTTTGGTGTTGTTGCTCTGGTTTCTCTGTCGTTGTAGTTCTCTCCTGTCGCAAAGTGCGCGATGGACTTATCCCTCGTGTAACGTCGGCAATTGTGTCTTTTGGATGTATGTTGCTGATCAGTGACCTCATGTGGACCACCGATGTGAATCGGTTATGGCTTTGGTATGTGTCCATCCCTAAGTAGTGGTACGTGAGTAGTTTTCCGTCCAAGTTTCAGTGATCCAATCCTTGGGCCCACCCTCCCCGCCCGTGGGGTAAGGGTTTTGGTTTGCATAATATTTTTTTTTTCAGATCAAATCCTATTACTTTTGGACGTGAGTAAGTGGTTTAAAGGTCCTTGCTGTGCTCTTTCTAGCTGGAGTAAGGTCTCGTGCATGTCTAAGCTGGTTCCCCGTTTGGTCGTTAGTTGGTCGGTTCTTTATGGTGGGGAGACCCACCATGAGTCTCTTTGGGTTTTATCTTAAGTCGTTATCGAATGCTAGTGGAGTTCTTATGGTGGGGAGCCCGTTCGGGCCTCCCTCTGTTGGTGATTCATCTCGGGCAATGAGGTTTCGTTCCGTTGGTAGTCGTTGTGACATCCTTGAGATAAGAGGTTGGATCGTGTTCTGTGAAATCCTTAGGTGTTGATCGATCGACTGGTTGGTGTTGTGGCTTTCCGGGGGCGGAAAGCGTTATGGTGGGGAGAATTGTCGCACCCCGACAAGGGTGTTTATTTTATTTTATTTTATTATTCGCTTATCCTTAAATTCTTTTTGGTTCGGTTTGAGTCGCGAACGATTTTGTTTTTTTTTATTTTTAACTTAGGATAAAAAGTGCGTGTTTTGGGTCTGACATCTTTGGACGCACGGGTGGAGCGCGACGTCGCGCGGCTTCGCCCATGCAACATCGTGGTCCTTTCGTTAATTTTATTATTATTAAAATGATATGAATTCTTTTTATTAGTGGTCATTATTATTATTTTTATTATTAATGTTTGACATAAATTTTTATTACATAAGTTTTATTAATATTATTGTTATTAATGAGGTTTATAATGATGATTATTGTTATTAATAATAGTACTAAATTTTCATTATTATTATTAGAATTTATTGAGGTATTTATGGAAGTATAATTATAGATTAATGACTTATTTATTTTATTATTATATATATATATATATATATATATATTAGTAGGGTTTGGAGAAGCCCCCGTTTTTCCCGATCCTTCCTCTTCCTAGCGCGCCGCCACCCTTCTCCCTTGCTTCCTCCTTCCCTAGCCTCCCGCTCCACCTCGCACAGCAGCCCGGCGCCCCGTTTTTTTTCCCCATGTCCGCTGCCGAACCCCTCCCCGCCGGCCCTTCCTTATCCACGCGGTGAACCCAGCTTCCGGCGACTCACCTCCAGCGGACCCCCCCCCCCCCCTACTCGGAGTCCTCCCTCTGTCCGCAGCCTCCGGCGACCACCGGTTCCGGCCCCGGCCACCTCGTCGCTACCCACCTCGCCCTCCAGCAGCCTTTTGGCGCCCCTGCAGCCCCTCCTCCCGCCGAAGCCGCCCGACTCCCTCTCCTGTCTAGCCAGCCGCACCTCCTCTGCCCTGCCTCCTTCTGCACCAGCCACCAGCGCAGTCCTCCCCTTCTTGCGCTGCACCCTCCAGCTGCCGGCACCCCCTCGCCACCTTCTTCTTCCTCACCCTCAAGCTACCTCCGCCCAGCAGCCCCCGCACGACACCCCTGTCCGCCGCACTGCACCCCCGCCGCTCGGCCTTCCCCTTCTCCTTCTTCCTCTTCTTCTTTCTCTTCTCCTTCCTCTCCTCTTCTTCCTCTCCTCTTCCTCTCCTCTCCTTCTTCTTCCCTTCCTTTTTTCTTCCTCTTCTCTCCCGTTCCGGCGCCCTGTTCGGCCTTCCGCGTAGGTTAGTTTTCTTTTTTTTTTCTGTTACTCTATAATGTTTAATATGTTATTAACATTTTATTATAAAATTATAATTAGGTGATTATTATTATTATTATTAATTTTATTACTATTATTATTATTATCATTATTATTATTAATATTATTACTATTAATTTTATTATTATTATTATTATTATTATTATTATTATTAATGTTCATATTATTGTCTTGTTATTATTATTATTGTTTTTCATATTATTATTATTATTATTATTATTATTATTATTATGTTGCTATTGCTATTATTATTATTACTATTATTATTATTATTATTATTATTCTTATTATAATTCTTTTATTCATATTAACACTATTATTATCATTATTATTGTTGTTCTATTGTTATTATTATTATTATCATTAATCTTATTATTGTTATTATTATTATTATTTTTATTATTATTGCTATTTTTTTATTATTATTATTAATCTTATTATTGTTATTATTACTATTTCTATTATTATTATTATTACTAATCCTATTATTATTATTAGTATTATTATTACTATTATTATCTTTATTTTCATTATTATCATCGTACTCTTGTTGATGGTGGATTTTTATTTATTGGTTTAGGATTTTTAGGACCCGCGCAGGGCGTTTCCGAGGTTCCGTCATCGTCGCGCCTTGTTTCTGAGGTTCCGTCGTCGCCGCGCTTTAGTTTCAAGGTGAGCATTTATTCCCGCCGCTTGGTTTCGAATGCTCTGGTGAGTTTTGGATGTGTCTCAGTCCTTGGTACTGACTATGCAGAGTGTCGGACTTTGTCACGTGGTTTCGGACACACGTCGTGTCATCGTGCCTTGCTTCCAAAGTCGTTTTGCCGTCGCGCTTGGTTTTGAGGTAGGTTCCCCTTGCACTGCTTTTAAAATTTAAGTTATATTATTTCATGCTGTTTGCGCACCCTAATTGTTCAAAATCAACATTTTATTAATTGTAATAAATATGAGATAATATACGATAATTAAATTTTAATATAAGATGGTTAATTTTTAAATGGTTATTTAATGTTAAAAGGAGCCGTTTATTTTATACACGACACATGGAACATCCTTTTGACGGGCGGATACCCAATAATGAAAGAATGCCCGTTTGGCTTTTAAACATAATTCATGGAATATAAAAATGGATTTATGGTTTAATGAGAAATGATTTCTTTTGAAGCATGAACAAATACTTTGGTTCGTTTGAGAAATTGCCCGGTTGGCTCTTAAAGTTTATTTGGGAAAGAAAATGGTTTGGTTTGGTTTATAAAAACACTGGCAACCTGTGAAGTAGTGTTTTGTGGATTCTTCAAATAGTTTTAAACTAGTTTTGGTAGTAATTGTGAACTGTATTAAATGCCCGTTTGGCACTTTATGGAAAGTGATGGAAATGTTTTTATAAAAAACCCCTCTTAGGACGACTCTCATGCCTTGGTTGCGATTGATTGTTTGGGAGGCCGCGCTTAGAGGCTCCCGGGTACTTGAGTGGAAAAAGGCATGAGGTTGTCCCATGGAGTGGCTCGGGGAATGCATGTTGTACTTTATATATAGATATATCTGATTGGATGCTCGGTTGGCATCGGTTGGCTCACCCCCTTTTTATTAAACACTTGAGACATGGGAATCTGGCATATTGAGAGAATATTCTAAGAACGATTGCTGCACTGGTAGGTTATGGTACTGACCAGTGGCCCATAGTAGGTGGATATATTGGGTTTATTGCTATGGGATTTGCCCTCGACCTGCCCGTGAGTGGATGGTCGAGCGTATTGTGCGTTTTGATTTCATCGTGACATGTCAATAAGGATGATTTCTCATGTATTGGTGTCTTCTGGTTTATTCTCGATCTCCTAGGTTCACCCATGTCTATTCAGCTTCTGTAGCTTGTAGTAATGATTATGATGCTCACATGTATACCTACATTGCCCTTGCTGTGTGTTTTACTTTGTGCATTCTGGTGTATTGTTTTCTTTGGAAAATGGTAAATTGCTTTTGATTAGGTTTTTAAAAATTGTTTTCAAATAAAAGTATTTAATCCCCTTTATACAAATTTGAAAAACTTAAACATCACTTTCCCCCTTTCCTGAAATGTCATTGACACTAATGAAATGAACCCAAATTTTGAAATGGCTAAGGGCAATGGTTCGTACTTTGTTTTTGAGTAGAATATTATTAAAAACCTACTTTTATAGATTGTAGTTCAAACTTGAAATGATGTTTCTTTTATTTTAAAGGTAGTGCATTGGTAATAGATATCGGGCTAGCCTACTGAGTTTTAATACTCACGCCTATCGTTGTTTTCTGTTTTTAGTGTTTGTGCAGGCTATAGCTTGAGTATGCTCGCCTAGGGCGACGCTTGATCGTTGAGTTGGAGAGCGACCCGCGAGGTCGCACGGAGTTTGTTCGCACGTCGTGTTTGGTTAGTTTGTTTCCTGTTTGTTCATGTTTAGTCACTTTGTTTAGTTTACCTTTTTTCTGCGCTGCTCTGTTTTATCTTTGCATTCTTATTTATTTATATTGGGCGAAATCGTTCCCATAGCCTCTGTTGATGCCCTGGCGCTTGTCGCCAGCCCGGGAGGATTGGGAACGCCTCTCGGGCCATGTCGCGGACCGGCTCGGTGACCGGTTCAGGGTCGACCCGGGTTGGTTCGTGACAATAAAAATCAATGTTAATATGAATACTTGTCACTTCATCAACTCACTATAAACCATGAAACACAATTTGAGAGATAATAATCATAGTGATTAACAATATAATCATGAAAATCATTTATAGGATTCTAAAATCATGAGACATTACATTCATTATATGTATCCTTCTATTTCACCATTGTGATAAATCAATATTATCAGTTAAAATCATTCAAAATTGTTCATAAATTTAATATTAATTAACCTACAAATATCTTCTAGGAGTGTATATCCATGTTTGCAAAAATAGGTCCAATATTCAAGCATCGGTAATGATAAAGTTAACTCACAATCCACCACATTCAAAGTTGTTACTCCATGGTTAATATATTACATAGTTGTTACCACATTCAATTATCCTGACATGGATATATATTCTAGGAAAACCACAATCCTTTCTTTAAAATAGAATTATATTTTATCATATACGTAATATTTTCATACTGTTTCTGTATAATGATTTCTTATCCCAGTTTCCAAAAATGACTATATTATTCATTGATACAAACTACAATGACCCATGAATAACATGCATAAATATCCCATTTTATTATATGAATATTCATTACATATAATTATGACATAACATATAACCAAAATGTTATAGTGGCTTTAAAATTGTGGATAAATAAGAAACTTGTACAAAATAGATCCACATTGTATACAACAACGATCTTATCAATAGGAACCCATCTTAATGATATCATACATAATTACTTTTCTCATCTCTTTGTGAAAGGGATACATAATAAAGTTTCAACACAGAATCTTTATAATGGTAAAAAACATTGATATCAATAATTATGTATATCATTTCATATCATGATATTATTTATATGATTAAAGGTTAATAAATATCAATATTGATAAACAAAAACCAATCAACCGTAATCAGTAAAATAGAATGAAACTTGCATGGTTATATGATAGAAATCATTATGGAATTATAGAACATGAGAAATAGTATGTTAAAATTATTATAAAACCCTATCATAAATTTATAGAATGATTTTTTCCATAATCATAATGATATTAATCAATTATCAAGGATACCCACTAAGATATTCACCACATGTTAATATTGGGCTATCCACCCATGTACTAGCCTTAGAATTTGGATAACCTCTGATATACCATTTTTTATCAGAAGAAATTACACATTTCCAAATACATTATATTTATACAATAGAACCAAAACTAATAAGTTCATAATACATTCATATTTATACCACATTTTCATGAAAGTATTTATCAATTGATTATAGTATAACAGATTGAATAGAAATTGGGTTTCATCGATATTTAATAATTATAATCATAAACCATAAGAAGAACTATAACATATAGAATAAATGTATAATATCCCTTGTAAAGTATTTCAAACATCGAATAATGATGTTATATAATATTATAACATTGAAATATCTCTGTAAGAATTGTTGATGAAAAAACCAATTTCTATTAAAAAAATATTTAAAATAAAAAAATTAAACAATATTAAATAATTAATTATAATTTGAAATAAAAGTTAAAAATTATAATAAAATTATTAAAATAATGAAATCCTATAATAGTTTTAATATATATCCAATCGATATAAATTAATATAATGACACCTTTTACATATTCAAAATAAGTCAAATATACCTCATATAGAAAATGAAAAGAAGATTGTAGTCAAAAAATTATAGAATGAAAACACAATGATTAAAACACATTTAATAAAATAAAATTACATTTGAAAAACATTTATAATGTAAATCCAATTAAAAAATGCGCATATTACAAAACAATCTTGTCCAAATATAGAAATAAATATTATTTTCTTAATCAAACTATTTTGGTCTCTTAAGTACACATAGAGGGAGAAATCTATGGAAGACATGTAATATCATTATTTAATAATATTATAATTAAATACAAAATATTTCAAATAAATTTAACATAAAATACATCAACATAGATTTTATAATATTAAATCTATAAAAAAATGAGATGGTATTTAAAAACACTTACTACATTGAATAACTATGAGTCGTAAGTACTGGGAATGAAATAATTTCAAATGAAAAATTATATACTTTAATAGGACATATACTCATGATATAACCTAGGAATAGTGTATTAGATAATCCTTATAAAGGGTATCAGTTTTGTAACATAACATATGTCCATGAAAAGACAATTTGAGCGACAAAAAATTTAAACATTAGTAATATTAGGATAACAAAAATACTTGGATGAGATAAATTTAAAATTTAAAATTTTTTATAAATATTTATGAATTATTTCAATGTTGATTTATATCCTCTTTATAAGAATTTATAACCACAAAACATTGAACATGTTTTTATTAAAAAAATATTCAGGGGAAGACAACTTAGAACTTGTTAATCATTCATTTTAAGCATAATAAATAATATAATAATAAATATAAATTCATTAGAATTATATAATATAAAGGTATATATATTTATAATATCATATTTAATCTATATATAAAAATTCCATATGAATTTATTTATTATTTTATATTTAAACCCTGAGAAAATTATAGAATGGAAAGAGAGTTTATCTCTCAAAAATTGGGCGCTTCACTCTCTTCATTTTCAAGGGGATTTCTCCTGCAATCCCAGTCATCTGGTGCCACTCTTACCAAGAGGAGGGATTATGGATGAAATCGTAAGTCATTTAGATCTTGTTACTGTGTGTGGTTGGTTTGGATAGTTTATCTATCATCTAAATGATGATCATCTTCACGATAGAGGGTTTGAAGATCATATTTTCAGTCATTATAACTTATTTGCTGCTTGTGGCAGTGGGTCTCATCCAGCTAAGCTCTCTGAAAGAGCGTTAGAGGTTAATGAAACCACAAAGATGTTTAGTGATGTTGTGTTGATGAAGAAGGCTAGTGATCAGGCTGTTATGGAGGGATTATATGTCTCATGTTTCTTTCAGGGTGAGTAACCCTCTAATTTTGAAAGTGTGAAACCCTCAATGAGGGATGGAAATCATATGCAGATGTGGGGAAGTGGGAGATTGTTCGGCTGTGATTGGCGGAGACATGGATCCAGCCGAGGACGGCCTCAGTGTCTGATGATCTCATTATTGGGTCACAATGATAAGGGTACATGGGATGTAGGTCTTTTTCGAAGGATATGTTTGGGATCCCGATGGATCCGATGTTTTTATGAGGTTACGTTGTGGGATCGTCGTTACTTTTGAGAGGAGATGTGACGATCAGACAGCATCTAGAAGCATGGTCCTTTGTTGCGGAGCATAGCCGACAGCGATTGAATCTGGGATCCTGGAGGGTGTGAATTTTGCGGTGCGACAGGGATGGGAACTTCCGGTGAAAAGGGCAACGTGTCTGGGTCCCCGACGTCGGGTGGTTCGGCATCGGTGATTTTGATGGTGTGGCTTTTACGGTCAACCTTTGTATGATGTATAGGAAGAGACTTCAGATGATCTATCTGGTGGTCAGTGAGTGACCGGCGATGACCACCAGTTGCGAGGATGGTGACAGTTGGATGACCTTGGAGGCTCGGGCTTCGTGTTTGAGGGAGAAAGCTGTCAAGGATGGTGCTTGGAGGATGTCCTTGGGGGCGTGGGCTACATGTGGGTGGTTGACATTGGATTATGGACTTATGTGGATGGTGACAGGAAGATGAAATTTGGGGCGATTGACCTTGGAATGCAGTGGTCGATAGCTGGCGTGAATGGTGACTACAAGACGAATTTGGGGGCTGCGACGACTACCGATGAACAATGGTGCGAATGAGATCTAAATAGATGGCCAAGTGTGCGGGTCCAATTTTTGGATCTTTTTATTATATTTAAATGCTTTATGTTGAGGGGTTTTAGACATTCACTATTTTTTATTGGCACAGTTTTTTCAATTTTTTGATATGGCGGTGCTTTTTGTGGTGCATGATTGTTGTGTTTGTTTGTATTTATATTTTCTTAAATAAATTTTTAGGACCGAGATTGCTCGAGTCCTCAAATTTCCTATATTTAGACACCCATATATGGGTGTTAATCATTTCAAATTTATGATTAATTTATTTTAGTTGTTATTGTAGTTGAACATTTTTCATGTAACAATTATAATATGTATCTTATTAATTTTATATGAAAAATATTTAATAATTATAAATGCTTTTAAACTATTTTTATAAATTGGTGATGAAGAATGAATTACATCACATTGTGGAAATGATATTCCATGCATATAAATGACTGTTGATTCAACTCTTCGATAGATTGAATTAATGGAATATTAAAAGAAAAATAACCATCATGGAATCATTATTGAATCCTAAATATCATTTATATTTATTAAATATATCTTTAATATAACCATCTAAAATAAAATTGAATGAAAATAATATCTTTTTATGGTTGTGATAGTCCACAGGTACACACGATTGGCATTATCATTTTTCAAATAATGGGATTGTAGGAAGGTATATAGTATATTATAAAACATGAATAATTATTATTAAATAAATTATATATATAAATATTAATCTTTTAAAACAACATCAATTTAAATGCATTTTTTTAAATAAATTTTTAGTAATCAATATCGTCCATTACCAATAACCATTCTTTTTAACATACAGTGATGTAGAACATATTATATACCATGTTGTTGGATGTTTGGGTATGTATAGGATTAAAAAATTAAAATACGTTTATATTTGTCCTACTCCAAAAATTATTATTAATTAATAATTTTGAATGAAGAGTTAAATTTTTTATTAACATTATTTAATATTCAAAAAATATTTCACATAACAAATTGTTCTTCATTCCTTTTGTGAAAAAATATAATAAATCATTTCATCCAATTAAAGAAACAACATATTTTTATATGGATATCTTTTTTGAAATTACAATATCAAAACTATCTTCAAGATAATTTTTGAGAATATTCTGGAAATAATAATTTTTTCAAAAATAATAAAAAATAAATATTTTATTGAAAACTATTTATCCCATTATAAAATTTAAATATTCCATTTTTTAATTTCTATTTAAATAAATTTATATCCTATTTATTAAATATATTATAACTAATTTGATTACAATTTACATTATGCAGAAATTTTTAAATGAACGATTTTATACATAAAAATGAATTTATCTATGAATCATTTTTTCCAAAACATTTTATAGGTTTATAATTAAATGATTATGTAACAATAATCTAAATTAAAATTGTAAAACTCATTCAATATCCAGAACTAAAATTAAAAATTTATATAATAGGGTTGATTTGTTTCTTGGTTATTATGAATAACAAGTGAGTTAAAAATTCATTTCTATAGTAAATCTTAAAAATCATTAATGAGGGATAAAGTAATGTGATAATGGTTTAAATGACCTAAAAACATTACAAAATTAAATTTAATCAATATATATATATATATATTATCATCATATATTCTACAATTATATAATTTAGAGCCATTTTCTTGATTAAAACATTATTAATTTTTAATCGTTTTATATATTTTATGTGTGTCAGCCCCCTCTTTTATAAAAGGATACCACCTACATTATCATTGTAAATATTTTTACCTATATATATAATCCCTAAAATACCCAAATACCTTCATAGTAAGTCCTATAAATAAACATGATTTATTACTTTTATCATAACACAATTATATTGAGGCTAATTTGGCCTTTCAAGGGAGGTTTCTAAATGAATAGTTATAACTCTTATTGAAGATAAATTAAATTTTATTTCATTATAACCCTCTATAGAATATATGTAATTAATTATAAAATAAGGGCATAAATATCTTTAAATTTTCAAATTATTATTTTTATCATGGATCAAGCATTTCACATGTAATTTTCATCAATTGGAATATGAATGTATCGCCCACACAAACTTGTGGACTTCTTCCTCTATATAATTATTTGATTCATTTTACTCTACATCATTAATGATAGGAAGTTATCATTGGTTTACTATTTATATTATATATCAATGGAATTATTTTTTTAGTATAATTATAATAACCTATCTACTTCTATAAATCTGTGTTCGATAGAAAATGATAGATTTTCTTAGGCACAAGATTGGGTTACCACCTCCACAAGATGATGTGATTCATCATTAATAAATTCATTATTTATATAATTATAAAAATTTATATGAAAAAGTAATAATATAATTATATTTTTATTAATCATATGTATGTGATGAATCCACAAAATTGGTGAATGTAATGCAACCATCAAACTAAAAAATTTATAGAAAAATGATTATGTCTACCACATATATTTGTTTTATTAAAAATATGATAATAATGTGTTTTTTGGAAACAACAATGGAATTAAAAATAACATTTTTTGAATAAACGATTCTATATTATTTTTATAAAAAATATATTTTTATTTTTATGATATTTGAACTCATATAAAAAAATAAATAAATGAGGTGTAAGGATAATGTTACAACATAATTTAAATTATGGATTGTCGATGATAAATTTAAATTATCGGAAATTATTTAATTATTATTTATTAAAAACCATATATTATATTCCCATTTGGTTATTTTATAACTTTTATTTAATTTTTTCAATTTTATATATTTGGATATTAATGTGATAAATAAAATTATTTTAATAGAAATTAACCCTTATTTATACGTTAATTGGTGATGTTTTTTTCCATGTATTTAATCTTCAAAATTGTTTTATAAATGTCCATATTATAAATAAAATGATTAAAAAATTCATTTTTAGATTCGTTTAATTTATTTAAAATGTCATAAAATGAATTTTTTAAATATATGTTAAAAAAAATTATTTTCACTTTTTACATAGGTACGAAAGAATGTTTTTCTTTTAATATATATGCAATAAATGCATTTTCCCAATATCAAAAAAATTGTTTATATTTGTTGATTACATAACATATTTGCTAATTTATTTTAAATAGAAATATATATATATATATATATATATATAATATTTTATTGTTCTGTTAAATTTTACCAAATGAAAAGTGAATATTATAATGTTTTAAAATAATATCTTGAATGATCTTTTAAGGGATCTTTTCAAATAAATCATTATAATTTAAGGATATTTACACATCCCGAGGGATATGATTTTATTATAACATCCACCATTATTATTTGGATGGCTTCTAACATTGGTGATTTATTTATTATTTTATGAATCTCGATTCATTTCACAAGTTAGTTAAGTTATTATGGAACCATTATGAAACATGTTTGTTTTATACATGTTATGATGTTAGGGGATTATGAATATTCTACGAAACATGTTTCATTTCATAGGATTTTGATATAATAAAATGATTAATATTTGATGGTCTTGTGGCATATATATTGATGATATTCATTATGTGATAGGTGGGATATGAATTATATAGTCCCCATGGAATTTGGTAATAATGAATATATTCTAGTATAATATGTATTGGAATGGTGTCTTAATGTATTTCAGTAAGGGATTCATTCTAATATGAAAGTCTTTATAATCATCCATGACTAATGAACTAATGTAATGGGTGTGAAGCCAATAAAATTGGATAGACATGTGTATGATCATTGAATGAAAATGGTTTTCTATGATTATGTGTATCCAACAAACTAATACCCTTTTTTGACATGTTTATGTTGTTCATGATTTACAATTGATGACTATGAATTAATATGGGTTATATATTATATATTGGACAATTATTGTTCCTTGATTATTTATTACTGATATTAAATTTAATTGGTATAAATACTACCTTTTACGATCATATATTCATTACATTTTTATTATATTCTACTAACACTATTTAACTTATTGGTATTTATTATGGATATATTTACCAAGTGCTTGATCTCACCATTTCTAAAAAATTCAATCCCTAGGTAATGAAGGAATTTTTATAGTTGGTTATTTCAGAAATATTCACCATGTGAGATTACCTTTTTTTTTTAATTTTGGACATCATTCATTAATTTAGATGATTTTATATATAATCTCCATGTACTCCATAAAATTTCTATTCTAGTGAGTTATTTTTTAGTATATGAAAAGAATATTCATCTAAAATTATATAATATGTATTGATGAAACACTTTGGACGGGTCATTGGGTCTCAAAGTAGGGTTCAGTTAATATTTAAAAATTAATATTAGAAAACCATATAAAGAAGTATGGGGATATGTCTATGTTTTAAATAACATCCCATAGTTTTGGTAATGTAGGAATTATTTTGTGTTCCTAATAGATTCATCTATATTTGTAAACTATAACGTGGATGTGACTATGACATATATTCAAATATGGGTAATAAAATTGAATGGGTTGTATTGATTAAAACTATATAGTCAGCAGTGAACATTTAATGGGACTAATAATGTACACATGGAATTACATTCCATAGGGAATTGTCTGGGTTAATTCACATTTTCAATAAAACCCATTATGATGGATTTCAATAGATTATAATATTGAATGTCTTAGTATAAACCTATTGTTATGTAGATAAAAAATTATGTTTTGACATACATATAACCATTAAATAATTTTTCATGAATACAAAATTAATCACTATAATAAATGTTTACATAAATTATTTTTTTATTATATAATCATTAATCCATGGTTGAATAATGTTATTTCTTAATGTGATGGGAAATACATTTACTAACATCATGATACAAAAAAATTGAGTCCATTGATCTTAAATCATGAAACTATGCTCACCCAACTCTCTATTTTTATGAATGATAACATGAAGCCTTTTATTTTTCAAAAAAAAATGTTAATGAACAAATCTCTATTAAATATATTTTTTAGAAACATCAACCATCTGTTATGGGTTCCATCGATTTATTAATTACTGGGAAACTGATCAGTACCACTAAAAATATGTTTTTTTATCCAACATTCAATTCAGGTATATTCAATCTTAGAATTTTATTGTTTGAAATGTGAGGTAGATCAATAGAGGAATTCAATCAAAAAAATGAGGAATGTCTTGTAAATGTTTACTATGAAATCATAAAATATTAGGATGTTATGTATCAATAATTATTTTTTCACAAAATAATAGCATTAAAATGGAATGGGAATTTATGGAACTATCAAATAAGTAAAATAAATCCATTTTGACCTACAAGGATAAATTTTCATGACCATCCTCGTATGCTACTAGTTATATAATGAATCATACAAAATGAAGTTTTCTAATTAATTAATATCTTTAGATGAATCTTCCATAGGTAATTGGATATGATCAACATTGATTTTAATGAGAAAATCATTTTATGTGCTTTCATATAGAAATTTAATGTTTCAAAATCTTACTATTCTTCTTGTTTTAGTATCAATATGCGATATATCTATTTTTTATTGAATTTTATTACTAATACATATTTAAAAAAGAATATTAATATTCTTTTAGTGAAGAAAAACGGACCGAAGAATGAAATAAATTTCATTATGGGTTTTGGTAAAAAAATTAAAGAGAAGAAATGATGTACTTCGTGAAATAGAATTCTAATGTGAGGTAAAGAATAATGTTATTGAATGGAATACTAAAAAATCTCAACCAAAGGTCCCCCCCCCCACACTCCAATGATATATTTTTATGGGATACAATCATTACACTAAACAATTCAGTAATATTTTGGTTTATGATTACAATCTATCTGAGGGGACTGATAATCATAAAATAAATGACAAAACAAATGTGAGAAAAAATGTTGCAACTTGTAAAGAGAAAAAATTATTGAAATATAAACATAAAATACCCTATACTATTTAATATGATAAAATTTATTATATCTACAACAAAAAATTTTATATCAATATAATATTATTTAGTTGTCACATACCATAACGAAACATGAAGATGAATTTTCCATAAAAATTTAAAAGTTATTCTTGTGAAATATTATGTGTATTGGTCATATATGATATGAGTTTATGGAAATTTACACCCATAAAATCAGGTGACTCTCCCTATAGTTGAATTTGATATTATTTCTATCATGGATAGTATCTAATTTTATATAGTTTGTATCCCTTACAAAGAAAGGTAAGTCACATATGAAATTATAAATCAACCTAGGATTGGGTCTTTATGTGGTGATGCATATAATCATCAAATGGATGTTACATCATTTTAATTGGTATTTTTCCATATATATGATGAATATATTATTTAGTTTGTAAAATCAACATTGAAAATATTCCTACTAATGTAGATTATGTGGATGAATTCCTTAAATACATTCCTGGTATACCGAAATATCATTAATATTATATTTACTTAGATCTCATACCCAATAATATAAAAATTTCAATGAATAATATTAAATGGACCCAATTGAGTGGTAATAATTGAATAAGATAATCTATTAGAATCTTGATCTGGGATTCATATTTTAGAGTGCATCACTCTGTGGTGAACCTAGATTTCCATTTATGTGTGATGAATTTTCCATTACATTTTCATTGATTATCATGAACCTGACATGATCACACCAAATATCATGTTTCATCTACCATGTGTTAGTGGAATGCTTAATCAACCACTTTCGAATCTATTGTAACGCCCTAATTATTCCATTATGTTATTAATATTGAACGTATATTATAATTAATTGTATTTATAAGAATAACTAATAAGACTTACATTATATAATTATTGTACAAATCATTGAAGAATAGTACGTAAAAAATAGTTCGATTATTTAAGGATATGAAATTATTGAATTATTTTTAGAGACTATAAATATATTCATTAAAAAATTCATAAATTGAACTTTTTCAATAAAAGTAGTTTTCATTAAATGACATTACTATACACGTTTTAAATGTAAATATATTTTAAACATGTATTTATTAATTATAAAATGTTCTTAATGTTTATTTTCCTAGAGAATTTATAAATTTCAATTAAAATTATATTTTTAAAATGGATAAATATATCATATACAATGAATTATCTTTATAATTTTACAAACATTTTTAGTATCACCATGTCAAAAATTATGTTTTGGTGGTTTTTTCGTAATCAACTGACTAAATATTATTTTTTGTGAAAATGGGAAATTTGATTAATTTAGAAGTTATATGATGTTATAATTCATTACTATGTCTTCTTGGATTAAGATTAATGAAACATTTAATATCATAAAAATATCATTTACTAAATATAAAACTTAATTTAATCACATTTAGTTTTAATTTTTATGTTAATTCCATACATTTTGGAACCGAAAATTGGAATTTTATCATGAAAATTATTTTTTAGAGTCTAAAAATTAAATGATTTTATTCTAAGGTGTGTTAATAATTTTTCATTCCATATATTTCAACCAAATTCTTCCAAATATTTTTTTCCCTGTCATTTTTTAAACCCACGTTTCATTGGATTTAAAAATAAAATAATCAATATGGTAACCACTTTAAACCACCCCACATCATGTATAAATATCCAATTTCCCTTCTCAAATTCCACAAAAAATCCATTTAACATGATTTAACTATTGGTATCATTGTCAAAAGTCCCTAAATGGTGGTTCTGAGGTTCTAATGAATCCCTACAACGTTTTAATAATTATCCTCCAATGTTATGAAAATTATCCTCTAATTCTATTTCATAAAATTTCCAAAAATTTGTAAGACTTTCTAATTTAAAATATTCATTACTCTCATGAACTTTTTATCCTCACATTAATGAAAAAATGTATATTTACTCATTGTAGTCCTCAATTGTCCCTAATTATTTATTTTCGATATTCCATGACATATACTACCATTCTATCGAAATGATCGAAGGTAATTTCATATTTTCATGATATTATCTATAATTGTAAATAACCAGACTTATACATAACCATATGAATTTTCATATATGACAATGTGATTTATTTATTTTGTGATTTAAATGTATAAGTACAATTTTCCATTTTCATGTGTTAATAATAATGTAATGTTAGAGTCTTTAATCACTTATATACTCAATGTTTTCATATGAACCTTTTTAGTTATCCTTATCAAGTTATTTGATGAAATGATTTTTTATGATCAATTTTGTTCACATGAATTATCACATATTAAGTGTTTTCCCTTATTTTAATCAAATACATTAGGTGAAGAAATAATTTCCTAAGATGATATGTTTATGATATCGTGATATTATTCTTTACATATTTTTAATGATACCTTAGTGAACAACAACGATAATATATTTCATGAATCATTGAAGATGGTATTTGGTGATATTTTTATGAATTTACTACGATTATATAATATCTACAATTACATATGGTGTATCATGTACATTTCATCTCATAATTCTTCATGTACGTATGATCATGTTATACCTTTTATACTTATGATCATGTTATAACTCTTATCCTAATTTTTTCTGTTTTTATATCCAGCCTCATCTTTCAGAAATGATTTTCAATTATTCCTTATTTAATTTTTTATCCCATACTACAATTATATTACAATTTTTTTTTATGTTTTCTAATTTCACCAAGAGTTTCAATAAAAAGAATATGTATAAGGGAATTACATGCACGAAGAATAATTTTTGAAAAATGTTGTATTATATAATGTGTTTATTTGTTAATATACCTAGTTAATATATGATTAAAACATTAGATATTAGTATTTTTTTGTAATTAATTTTATATAGTAACATGTATGAATGTTTAGAAATAAATCTAGAATTTCTTCTTTGGGGAATATCATTTTGTATTATACCATACATTTATTTATTTAGGGAATTATAATATATAATATTTTTATATAGATAATTATACAATAAAAATATTTCTCCTAAATACTTGCTTAATTTTATCATGCATGACCACATAGGATTAATATCTCTATGGTGTTTATAATGGAAAAATTCTGTAGATAAAATTATAGTGAACATTTGGGTTTATTAAGTGTTATTTAATGAGTTAAATTGTGAGGAAATAAAATATAATTGAACATTTCATTATGATAATGCTTTATTATTATATATAAAATCATAATGCATTATTATCAATAAGTAATATATCATCACCACTAGATAATATAAAATTAACACTAATGTTTCATCATTCATATAACAGATGTTTATCTTTGAAATTACTTTACCCTTTGTTCACATGGAATTCATTCCAAGGAAAACATCATTTTCATCATCAGTTGTGACATAACAAAAGTAAATTGTTCCCCTAGTATCACTAATATATATTTTTACCCTTTTATATTAATGTACTATTCTACATCAGCATAACTATTTCTTTGAAAAATATTTATGTATTATATTATATGTAATCATAGATACTAAAATAGATGCATGTTATATTTAACTTTATGGAATTTTTTTTATATTAATGATATAAGAAAAACATCTAAACACATTTTATTCTGGCACATTTGATTTATATCATTCTAAGACACCTATTATATCCATTCCTCATTATATTTTTTATTTTATTATGGGTTGTAATTACTATTTCTAAATGTTTTTTTAAAATAATTAATGTCTTTTGAATTAATATGATTATTATCATTGATTGAATTTATATTAAAATAATGACACTAGTGTGTGTATAAAAATGATAACATTGGAATTAAAATATTATATATTATATATATAAATGTTTATAAAAATATCCATCATCCAAAAATGACATTCACATAATTTTATTTATGTATTTCATAAGACTTGAGATTAGGAATAAATAATCTCCAATTATGATGATTGAAGAATGATTGGTCATAAATGTTATTCGACAAATAAGAATGAGTCAATAGATATCTTATCACTATAAAAATTTTATAAATCTATTTTACATTCCTAAAATATTTTAATTGAATAATATTATTAATTTTTAATACTAGATTGACCCAGAAATAGTTTATTCTATGTAGCTAAACTAATTCCAAAATCAAATTTGCTAACCTTTGTTTTTAAATAATTCATTGTCGAAAACTAAATAATTAAATGAATTTTAAATACCATGTTTTGTTAAATATAAATAGTCTATAAAAATACTATGTATTTCTCTAAAATAAAAATGGTATTTTATATAAAGTCATATCATTCCACAACATGATATAACCGGGTCATTCATTTCATATTCATTGGTTTATTCCAACGAATCAATAATAATTGAGCTATTAGTTGACTGTGAGAACCCAATAAAATAAATCATTTCATAAATATAATAATGTATCCTTATGTACAGTAGTAAAAAGAGATATATTTCATTGTATTACATAAAAACAGTACAACTAGAACTAATAATTTTGGAAATTAGTTGTTTTTTTCATTTCACTATTAAATTACAAATCTCAATTTTAAGCCTCTTTGATAACTCAATTTAATAATTTTACATTAATTAAAAAAAATTATTTAATTTAAATAAAACATATTATAGGGATATCATATTTAATAGATAAGAAGTAAAACAAAATCAAGATATATAACTATGAATGTTATATTACTCACAAACGATAACTTTATTTTAGAATAATTAATATAATTTATTCCTTTATTGTTTTTTCCCATGAAATGAAAATCATGTGGAATATTTAATGTTGATCTTATTATTTCCATTGATGGATTTTGTAAAGTTTCCTTTGGAATAAAACATTCTATTATCATTTTCACCTTGTATATTAACATTATTGACAAGAGAAATAATATTTAATATTATTTATAGTTCTTATCTACGTGTTGATTAATTCCCAAAATATAATGAGGAATTTTATCCCTACAAAAATATTTTTTAAATATTATAATAGAAATTTGTATGTTAATTATAATAATATAAGAATATTATGTGTGTATTGATATTGCATATGCATTAAAAATAAATTTATTATTTTGAGTTGATATCACATTCACATCACAAATTATTTTCCCTCATGGGATTCTTAGAGATGATATAACACTTCGAATAATCCATTTGAACAAAAATCGTCAACACAGGGGATAATGATGATAGATTTTTTATGTAAACATATGTTTTTATATCCATAAAAATGAGGTATGTATCTTTTCTCCCTTGCTTCCAAAGGTGGATCAATAGGTAGTGGGGACTTCAAAACCAAGAATTTCCTATAATGTAGTACCTTTCTCATGATCCAATAGTAATAGTATAAATTCAAGCAACATTATTGATTTATTTTTATATAATTATTCATAGTGAATTTTTTTTATTAATTATATTATTCATATTAATTTAATTTCATTAGATAAATAATTTATATTTATTAATTATATTTATTACTTATTAATTGAATCATCATATGTATCCCAATTATTTTAAAATCATATTATACATTATTAATGGATTAAGAATAACTAGAACCATGAGTATTATAATGTGAATGATTCTATATAACTCTCCTCATATTACTATGTATTTCATTTCCACTACACATGGATTTCAAGATTCTTTGAATGATAGGACAACTATATAACTCATGGATCTATAAAATATTTTGTGAGGACCTAGATTCTTGTTTTCTTAATCCTGATTCAAACCCCTGTTTTACAATAATTTTAACATTATTTATTTAAACATAATTGTTTTATTTAAAATTTATTTAATTCATCCATTCACATAAATGAGAACTACATAGTATTTGGAGACACCCAGATCCATGGTAGACTTTCTCCTCATTAACATTTTTTTTCAAACAAAAATGATAACATGGATTTTTTATTAAAATTTTATTGAGGTTTTATGTTATTTATCAATGGATTATATCATTTTTTTCATTGATGTGATCATTTTCTGACTCCGAAGAGTTGAAAATGAGATAAATTGAAAATGTATAACATGATGACTATTATATTGTCTGGAAATTAATTTTTATTATTCTATTTGATCATGAAAACTCGGGCATTAAAAAACTAATAACAATATATGAATTTTTGTATAAATAGCATGAATATTCTTGTCAATTTACCAATGTTTTATCCACTGAGTGTAAATCGATCTACCATTACACTATGTTTTGAATACCTGATTTATTTATAACTCGTATCACTTTATACACCCATATAAAATGTATCCCCTAACCATTAGATGTTAAAAAAAATACTAAAAAACTATGCATCTACTTTATTATTCATCATTATACATGGATGCTGTCATGCAGGAATGGGTAACTAAGTAAATTTATAAAAAAATAATTAAAATTGCATGATTAAACTCAAACTCTCCTACCTATAATGATTGGAGTGAAGATACACAGATGGTCATTTTTTAAATAATTATATAATAATCCCAAACAATGTTAATAAATATATCTATATATTTAAAAATATATATATGCATTGGCAGTCTTATTCTTTGGATCATTCGGCATAGAATAAAATTTACATACAAAATAATATTTTTATATTATTAAACGTGGATGGTTATTGTATGAATTAAAATTAGTTT
Organism: Viscum album; assembly: GCA_963277665.1. Classification (NCBI taxonomy): domain Eukaryota; kingdom Viridiplantae; phylum Streptophyta; class Magnoliopsida; order Santalales; family Viscaceae; genus Viscum; species Viscum album. The sequence continues at coordinate 1,130,381,304 of OY728131.1, forward strand.
AATAAATTTTAATTCATAATTACCTTGTTACTTGGTAATAATTATTTAATTAAAAATATTTTTTAGATATTTTAGGAATTTTTCTTTAATATTTTGGGTTTCCCAGGTAATCAATATCCATGAGGAGGGGTCCTTGTATTTTAACTAATGGATTAATAGAAACCCATATGTACTAATCAAGTGAATAAAAATCCATGTGAAAATTCATGTTAATAGATACCAAGTTAAAAATAACATTTATTAATATATAAATATATATTTGGAATATCGGATGGCCCTATATAAGAATCCCACACTAGAGACACTAATCATGTAAATAATACAAGGGGATCTTTTCTTGCATTGATTAATGAAATTTTAACTTTTTTATACATTATTATTTATTCTTTTTTTGGAAAAATATATTTTGTATTTAAACCCATTTCATTTTATTATTATTTTCCACACCTATGTGGAAATTTGGTTATCCCAAAAATAAATATACTATCCACCAAAAATTCACATAATTGTGGTGTTCATAAGATAATTATACTATAAAAATTAATACACACACACACATATATATTTAAACATTGTTGAATCAATCCCACAAAAAATTGGTTATCATATGATATAAAACAATGAATGGACATTAATTTGAAAACCAATATTAGATTGAGGTCGATCATGATTTGATGTGACAATTCTAGTTCCCTCAATATGAATATATTGAAAATATAAATTTTATGTTCATAAATAACTATACTATTACTCTAATACATGTTCAAGGTATTATGTTCCCCAATAGAAGTATGTCGGTTGGGAATATAATATTTTTATCAGTAGTCTATATCATTATGTCACTTCTAGTGATACATAACAGTACATAAAAATCCAATATTACCTTTTAAATTATTTTAATACAAAAATTAATTGAATTAACACATCATTTTATTTGAATGTGTATTTAAACGAAATAATTTTTACTATTGATTGAAGGAAGCATTGATGGATCTCTTTATATCATCCATGTTTACATTTAAATTCTATAGTAACCTAGACCATCAATATCCATTTTCTTGTAATGACATTATCTAAATCTCCCATCATTCTGATGATCACCACTACACCTATCCATTGATATTTCATGATGACCAATTATTGAATTTTTTGTTGAATAACTTCTCTATGTAGGATATTTGGTAAATGAGAGAGAGAAGCACTGAAATTATTGCAGTGAAGAAAATTCTAAAAGAGTGAATCCTTTTAATTATATAGGATGTGTGAAATAGTGAGAAATGTCTCCCTAACTCTTGAATATGTTTTCCATGCTTAATAAAAATAAATAAAATCTTATGAGTAGTTTAAAACATATTAAAAATCATTTATTCTTTTTTTACATACTATTTATATAATTATTATATTACACGTATAAAGAAATTAAATAACATGACTCATCATTCATGTAAATAATAAAAAAACCATGAATGTTAAATAATTAATTGTTTATTATTTTTTCCCAAATTATTGACCTACTATATTATTAATTAAATAAATATGTAAATTCAATTACAATTATTATATTGTTGAAAAAATTAATTTATATTGTTCTGGGGTTATCATTTTATCTCATAAATCTCCCAAATCATGTGGTAGGTTTCACAATTTTAATTACTCGTATTCATTAGAATAAGATCAAACCATTGAATACACATATTGTGTAACCCTCTTGGATATTATATCGATACTAGTCACCACTATTTATAATCTAATAGCAGGGCATAAAAAAACATCATGTCCACAAATATGATAATGAATTGTTATGGAATCAAAAGAAAAATATTAACACACATTTTGTAATATAGAATTTGTGACCCACAATATCTCATTAATTAGGATGAACTCTTCATTTCATCATCCATTCCTTCATTATTAGTCATTTCCTTCACTATAAAAACATAATTTATTCTACAATAACCATTTTTATAAAAAAATCACTATCAACTTCATCAATTGGTCATGCGATATCACATCATTTTTTTTTTGAAAAGGATTATTTATTAATAATACAACAAATTTACTACCAAAAATGGAGGAATAAACTTATACTACCACACTATGATTGAAATTATTTTGGTCAATATTTCATCAATGTATGTAATAAAATTTATATAGTGGAAATAGTATCATGTCAACATAACAATTAATCTACCTATAAATATGTTCTACACATGTACCCTGAAAAATATGGTGTACATACTAGGGGTAAGTCCTCATGATATCATATGATCAATATATCCTAGTGAAATTTTTTGAGAGGAAGTATCTATGATTTAAACCCCCAACAACTTATAGTTACACATCATATATGTCATTTCAGCATGATGTTTTTGGACTATATGATATATGTTTATGATTACTACCATGATTTCTCTATATTATCATTATATATTGGAAACTATATAATTTTTTAAAATACAAGGTAATATATGGGAATTACAATGTCAATAGTGAACATAGAAATAACATCATAATTTTGGTATTAATATATCATTCATATATCACTATGTACATGATGTGGTAAATCGAAAGTATAATTCAGGTTGTGTGTTGGGAGACAAAAATTTAAAAAAAAGACAATCATCCCAATCTGGAATGGTAATTTTCATTTCATAGTGAATCCTTTTGGACTAATGGATTACATGATAATCATTATGAATCTAATCAATACAGACATTTCCAATTAAAATAATTATTTCACTGTGTTCATTATAACTGATATTCATATATATATTGATAAATTATGAACATTATGGTCCTTTTATAATAATTTTGAAGAGGCTTGGGAATGATTATTTTTAATCATCTCTTGAAAAATTTTAATTTTTCCTACAAAATGTTTAATTAATAAGTTTTTTATTCTGATGTGATAGTATATATGTAAATTATTCGATAATTGAAATTATTTAACAATGTACCATGCCAAAGACAGTATCTGAGATCAATAGTTCTCTATGGCTAGAAACATACTAGATAATCTATGTGATAAATTACTCAATGATATCTAATGAACTGAAAAAAATTCTCAAAAGGTTGTGATGTTTTAGGGATATTTTAATTTTAAAAAAATCATGGTACTAAAATATAGTTGTTCATCATATTTTTAACTACAATATTGTAAATTGAAAATGTTTCTGAAATATTAAGTGATTCTTTAGAAATGGTTCGTATATGATTTCACATGAAAAATGATAATATGATATATTATCCTACATTCGAAATTAAAAATAATGAAAAATTTAATGGAATAATTATTTCGAAATACATTTAGTAAATAATGTATTAATAAAATTAGAGTAAATAATGATTTGGTTAAAAATGTGATATAAATATATTTATAATATAAAAACATTAAGTTTTTAATCACATCGAAAAAGCATAATATGTATTTGATATGATGGTTAGAATTTATAAAATATTTCTATTTCCCAATATTTGACCACCATAATAAGTATGAAAAGATGGATGATGCTATGGGTTGAAAAGATAATGAAATTATATCGAGGATGAGGATTGAAATTGATATAATATATATTTACATAATGATGATGTTCCCTGAGATCATTCACAAAAGATAAAGATGGAATATTTCTCATATTAATGTTTTATAATCAATCCTTATGATGAATAATTGGTGATGAAAGAGGATGTGGATTTATATAAGAATTTGATGATGGATGAAGCTCAAAGGCCATCATTAGCTATTAATCATGAAATTATTAAGAATTATATAGGTATAAAACAGTAGATATGGTGGGATTACATGAATATGGAAATTAAATATTTTGATTATTGATGATTGATATGTGATAATGTTATGTAAAATAAATATAATTATAACACGACTTTGTTACAATTACATACGTTAGGATATAAATGGGAAAAAATTAGATTATATTTCAATGTCAGAGAAACCAACAATACTAAATGGAATAATAACATTTTGTTTTTCATTGATCATATAATGAATTAAGCATACCTTATTTCAATTGGGAAATATTTTTGTCTTCATCTTCATGGTACTTTAAAAATTACGATAGTGGGTATATTTTATAATTAACAAATACCAATTGTATCCATCATTTCAAAAGAATTACAATAATGTTTTTGGGAATTTTTCAATAGTGTCTCGATACATATTTTATGTTTATAAATACATTTCTTCCTAATAAATATTTTAATTTTGAAAGGATAATAAATACAGTAGAATTTATATTCAGATCATGTTCAATTGATTTCAATAGAGGTTGGGAAATCCATCATTTTATGATAAAATTTCACAATAGAATAGAATTCACTCTAAAATTAATATGGATTGTTATAATTTAATCAATGTTATGTGAAGAAGAACTCCAATATGTTATGACGATTTTTTATGTCATTGGCCCAGTTTACCCTCACATGACTATTTCATGTTGGAACTGTATATCATGAAAACGTCCCCATACGCTAAAGGCTGTCAACTAGCTATGAGGGTTTAATGAACATAGTGGGGAGACAATACCCTTAAAAATAATGTAGTATATAATAGGGAAAAATTATTCAAAAAATAAAAAAATTTAAAATTTTTTGACAACGAACAATGCTATACCAATTAAATACTAATAAATACCACTCAAATATTATTTGAATGTAAATATATGACAAGATTAATTAATTTCATGTAATGACTATGTGAACCCAAAATACATTTCACTAATATACGTGGTCGAGAACCCCATATAGTTCTCTTATCCTAGGATGAAAACGAAAAAATTAGAATCATAATATAAAATAGGTTTCTTTACCAATTTACATACATAAATTCATAAAATTTGCTCAACTACCAAACAACACTCGAACAAGGTATGAGTACAACATAGTATGTGTAATCTAAAGGCAACTAATAAAATCAATCTGAGTATATTGTTCGTGTCATAATATGAAAAACATGGTTATAAATTCATTAATTATTTGAAAACATTCACGAAAAAAGTTTATACTGTAGATCTAGGATGTAACAGCCCGAAATTTTTGAATAAATCTTGTTTCTTGATTTCATGTGCTATTTTATTTTATTTTTATACTCAACAAAAATGTTTTATTTGATAAACATGATTATAATTAATATAATACCATTGGTTTTTGAGTGTTATATTACCATCGGTCAATATGACCGCCGTGAACAAAATGTTTTGATTATTGTCTCTAAATATAAGTAATCTTGGTTAATTATTATAGAAAGAAGATTTGATGGCCTCACCTAGTAGTCATGGACCGATCGAAGCCCATCTAACAGAGCTTGGGAAGGAGGTAGCACCATTGGCCTTTGCTCTGGACCAAACCCAAGCCGAACTTCATCATGTGAAGCTAGAACGGAATCGCCTTCGTGAGAAGTTCAAACTGATAGAAATTACTACTCGGGCAATGTTGACTGAGCCGCCCCAAGATTCTATCACCCTAGCACACCTTACTCTTAGGTCCTATGCTGGTATTATAAGGGGTTATGTAACGAGGCCGTAATTGCCTTGTGTAATCCTTTTTTTAAATAAAAATTTGGATATCTTCTTATGATGATGTTTATGAATTTTCAAATGACCGGATAAATATTGTATGCATATTTTTGATGAATTTTAGAAAAAGGATATTTTAAAAATGGTTGTGTAAACCTTAAATAATTAAAAATGTGTAATGATTTTCGAAAAATGGTCTTCTACAATTATGTTCAGTACGAAATTTAGAGTCTAATAAGATCAACTTGATTTTTGATGAATAGTAAATTATGAATAGTGATTTTATGATTAGGATTAGTAATATGACCAAATGGATTAGTAATCTCACTTAAAGAAAGTTTTAAAATAATCTAGGCACCTTGATTAAGTAATGTGATTCAATAAAATAGTTAAATAACGGTTTCATAAATTATTATTCAAGTATTAGTTTTTTCAGATGAATAGTGTTTTTTAATTAAAAATTTAATTAAAAATAATTAGAAAATTCTTTTTATAAAAATGACTTTATTTTTGAACTCAGAGCATCGATATTATGTTATGGTAATTTTTGGGGTTTTTTCTGAAAAAATGAATTTTCGATGAATAGTGTTTTTATTTAAAAATTAAATTAAAAATATTTAGAAAATTATTTTTATAAAATGGAGTTCATATTTGTAATCAGAGCGTTGATATTTGGTTAAGGTGAAATTTTGGGATTATTCTGAGAAAGTTGAATTTTTGATGAATAGTGAAAATACAGTTTTTAAGTTACGGGTGTTTAATGACATCATTAAATGATGTATTAAGTTTTTAATCAATATGTTCGAATTATGAATAGTGAGATAAGGTATGAGGTGTCCCAAGTGGCCAATACCATGGGCAAATACCATGGGCAAGCCCATGGTTTTGCCAAAACCACTAATGAGGTGTCCCTTTGCCATTAATGCCTTGTCCCCTCACTTTCCCTATAAATACCAAGCCATCCTCTCATCCATTAGACTCCCCACTCATCCCCAACGAAGTTCTGGTCTCATTACCTCCCAAGGAGTCCTCCCACGGTGCCCCCAAGCCCTCAAGGTCCCAACCTTTGAGGTTTAAGAGTTACATTTTAAGGTAAGGGATCCGACCCCTCTCTTTCTTTTCAAGTAATCTCTTTTATGTCATTTCTTTTATACTCCACGTTCTTATGTTGGAGGATGTTCTTTTATATTCATCCTACTGCCTATTTCATGTTCATATGATGAGAGACCCCCCCTTGCTCTCATCAATTCGTTTTAAGAATGTTTAAGTGGCGCCGTTAGGCTGCCGAATTTTTAAGGGATTCTTTCACCTTCCTCATTTTCAAGTTCTATTTTCATTCAAGTCTTTCATGTTTCTTTGTATTATGTTGGGGCATGATCTCTAAATTTATCATACTGATCTTCTATGATCATATGATGAGAGACCCCATTTTATCTCTTCAATTCAATTTTTTTTTATGTTTTAAGTGGCGCCGTTAGGCTGCTGAATTTTTAAGTGGTTCTTCACCCTTCTCGTTTTGAAGTTCTACTTTCATGTGAATTATTTCAAGTTCCTTTTTGTTATATTGGGGTATGATCACTATATATATCATACTGGACTCTTATTTTCATATGATGAGAGACCCCATTTGATCGCTTCAATTCAGTATTTTGAAGTTTTAAGTGGCGCTGTTAGGCTGCCGAATTTTTAAGTGGTTCTTCACCCTTCTCGTTTTGAAGATCTACTTTCATGTCAATTCTTTCAAGTTAATTTTTGTCATGTTGGGGAATTATCTCTATATATATCATACTGAACTCTTATGTTCACATGATGAGAGACCCTATTTGATCTTTTCAAATCGTTTTTGTTGAAGTTTAAGTAACGTCGTTAGGCTGTCGAACTTTCATAAGAGAAATCTAATTTTTGTCTTCCTTCCATGTTTTTCATTTCAAATGGTATGTACTTGAAATTTCATTACCATGATCATGTATTCTTCTTATTCTGTCCATATACTGTTTTATGGGTCATTTATGAATGTTTGACTCATTTTCCCTCTCTTTTTAATGTCTTCTAAAACCTCATAACATAGCCGTTATGCTGCAGAATTTCCATCTCAAAATGTCTCTCTCTTTTTCTAAAGTTCTTTTATATTATTAAGTGAATACTCAAATATCTTTCTTCTAAAGGGGTATTCACATATATACCAAAATGTTCTATTTTAAATTCTGGGATTTACATACATGGGACCCACCTTCCTTTTCTGTGGGTTTTAAAGTGACGTAAAGATCATGTCTTTAAAGCAGTTTTTAAAACGTTATGATTATGAAATGAAACCCATTTATTTTATGCTATGTGGGTTATTTATGAAATGTTTGATGATGATATATGTGGCTCACATGATAATAAAGGCAAATTTAAGGGTGCGCCCTGATAGCGCTCCAATGCATTGGGTAATTATGTAACCACTAGAGATTACAATTTTAACGATGCCTTGGTGAAAAACCTTGGTAATTTTTAACGACACCTTGGGGATGGACCTTGGTGAAACGAAACGATTGTCACTATTAAATGTTGCAGCCACATCTTCAAGTTATGGAAAAGTTTTATTTTTATTATGATATGCCTCATGATTTCATTCTCATGCATTAAAGTTCTTTTCATGACTTTATTGATGTATCTCAAGTTCATATGTAAAATGTTTCACTTGTTTCCCTTGCTGGGCCTTCTGCTCACCCTTCCTTTTGATGTATGTCCCCAGGTTATGAGATGCAGTAATGAGCCTAGGGTGAACATGAGGAGAAGCCTTTCAAGTGTTTAAGAAGAATGTTTTTTTTGTTTCATGTTTTATGTTCCTTATTTCCAAGACATTAAACCTTAAAGATCCTCAGTTCCATGTAATGGAATGAAAAGTTATGTTATAAAAAGACGGGATGCTATAGTTGGTATCAAAGGATGGTTTAGTTATTTGTGGAAATTAGGATATGAAAACTCTAGGAGGAACCCTATAGAAAAGTTTAATATAGGAAATCTTCCTGGTATTTTGGTGAGTATTGAGTAAGGGGTTGCCAAGCAAATACATCCCTGTCTGGATACGAGCAGGTAGAGGTGGCTCTGGCACAGATGTACATAGGGGTAAAACCCGAAAACACCGCTTTGAGCTAGACTCGAACGGGAACTGGTACACGACAACGGGCCTTGCTGCACTCTTGGTTACGACACTCCCGGGGGATATGCTTTGGTAAATTCATAAGCTTGGTATGAACCATTGTTAAAGGAACAAAGATAAAATAAAATAAAGGTTCACATAATAATATATGATCATTCATAACCTAGATGGGAACCTAGGAGATCACAAGTTAGGGTATACCTTTCATATACAAGTTATCCTTATATGCTTTCAGTTCCTTTTCATGATTATTAGCTAAGTACTTAAACCCCTAATTATGCTTTCTCTTCTTAGTTAATGGTGGGAAATGGAAGAACATGTCCCGACAACCAATGTGATAGGAAATGCGACGATTTTATAATTAATACGACAGGGATGATTAGGGGATTAAAATATGATTATTATTTTGGAAGACGTTCATTATTTTGGGAACCATATTTGATCGAGGTAAATAGATTACTACGGTATTTTAATTGAGGAGTAAGGTTGACTTATATTTTAAAGAATCGATGAATTTAAGGTGAACTTATAGTAATTTAGGTTACTTATGGGAATGACTAACCTATCTTGGGTAAAATATGTTTAGGTTAGCTACTTTTTTTATAAGATGTTAGGAGTGGTTGATGTTGTCTGGAGATGAACAATGAAGTTGTTTTGGAAGACTATGTTATCAAATCCTTCTTGTATTTGGGTTTCAATCTTAGTTTGGTTTATTTTGAGGAATTTTAAGGACCGTTATTTATGGAGTGGTCTATGATGAACGTTGGGTAGTACCATGAAACTTTGAAGATTTAAAAGTAGGTTCTATTCCTATGGGATTCTTTCTTTTTGAAGAGTTGTTTTACCTTAACCTTTCTGTTTTTGGGATAATGTTTAAAGATAGAAGAAATAGATAGTTAATCTTTTGTAGATTATGTGATTCTATAGAAGATGATTCTTGTGCTTTTATGAGACCAAGTGTTTTTGAATTCTCATCATTTGGCGAAAAGATTAGTGTTGGTAGGGACTTGTTAAAGGATGAAACTCTACTTGAAGGTAGGTATATTTTCTTATGTTTTTGTTCTATGTAGTAAATGAAATCCTCAAAATTATGAAAAGAAACGTAAAACAAAAATGTTGTTGGTTTACGTTTCCTACTGGGTAATCAAAGACCGTTTACACACATCATAAGTTTGGGATTTTCTCATGGTTAACTTTCTCCTAATCATGTTCTCTATCACTCTCTCTCAGAACTGAACCTTTGTTTTTTCCTCCATGTCCATGTTTTCCTACATGGAACCCGAGTGTGGGTTAACTCGGGTGGCCTTTGTACTTCCTTTTCTTTCTTTTAAAGTAATGGTGTTACTGAATTTTTTTTTCCGATGTGGTACTTTAAATGAAATTTCAAAACCCAATTTTAAAAAAAAATTGCGAGGACGCAATTTCTTAAGGGTGGAAGATTGTAACATCCCGAAATTTTTGAATAAATCTTGTTTCCTGATTTCATGTGCTATTTTATTTTATTTTTATACTCAACAAAAATGTTTTATTTGATAAACATGATTATAATTAAAATAATACCATTGGTTTTTGAGTGTTATATTACCATCGGTCAATATGACCGTCGTGAACAAAATGTTTTGATTATTGTCTCTAAATATAAGTAATTTTGGTTAATTATTATAGAAAGAAGATTTGATGGCCTCACCTAGTAGTCATGGAACGATCGAAGCCCATCTAACAGAGCTTGGGAAGGAGGTAGCACCATTGGCCTTTGCTCTGGACCAAACCCAAGCCGAACTTCATCATGTGAAGCTAGAACGGAATCGCCTTCGCGAGAAGTTCAAACTGATAGAAATTACTACTCGGGAAATGTTGACTGAGCCGCCCCAAGATTCTATCACCCTAGCACACCTTACTCTTAGGTCCTATGCTGGTATTATAAGGGGTTATGTAACGAGACCGTAATTGCCTTGTGTAATCCTTTTTTTAAATAAAAATTTGGATTTCTTCTTATGATGATGTTTATGAATTTTCAAATGACCGGATAAATATTGTATGCATATTTTTGATGAATTTTAGAAAAAGGATATTTTAAAAATGGTTGTGTAAACCTTAAATAATTAAAAATGTGTAATGATTTTCGAAAAATGGCCTTCTACAATTATGTTCAGTACGAAATTTAGAGTCTAATAAGATCAACTTGATTTTTGATGAATAGTAAATTATGAATAGTGATTTTATGATTAGGATTAGTAATATGACCAAATTGATTAGTAATCTCACTTAAAGAAAGTTTTAAAATAATCTAGGCACCTTGATTAAGTAATGTGATTCAATAAAATAGTTAAATAACGGTTTCATAAATTATTATTCAAGTATTAGTTTTTTCAGATGAATAGTGTTTTTAATTAAAAATTTAATTAAAAATAATTAGAAAATTATTTTTATAAAAATGACTTTATTTTTGAACTCAGAGCATCGATATTATGTTATGGTAATTTTTGGGGTTTTTTTCTGAAAAAATGAATTTTCGATGAATAGTGTTTTTATTTAAAAATTAAATTAAAAATATTTAGAAAATTATTTTTATAAAATGGAGTTCATATTTGTAATCAGAGCGTTGATATTTGGTTAAGGTGAAATTTTGGGATTATTCTGAGAAAGTTGAATTTTTGAGGAATAGTGAAAATACAGTTTTTAAGTTACGGGTGTTTAATGACATCATTAAATGATGTATTAAGTTTTTAATCAATATGTTCGAATTATGAATAGTGAGATAAGGTATGAGGTGTCCCAAGTGGCCAATACCATGGGCAAATACCATGGGCAAGCCCATGGTTTTGCCAAAACCACTAATGAGGTGTCCCTTTGCCATTAATGCCTTGTCCCCTCACTTTCCCTATAAATACCAAGCCATCCTCTCATCCATTCGACTCCCCACTCATCCCCAACGAAGTTCTGGTCTCATTACCTCCCAAGGAGTCCTCCCAAGGTGCCTCCAAGCCCTCAAGGTCCCAACCTTTGAGGTTTAAGAGTTACATTTTAAGGTAAGGGATCCGACCCCTCTCTTTCTTTTCAAGTAATCTCTTTTATGTCATTTCTTTTATACTCCACGTTCTTATGTTGGAGGATGTTCTTTTATATTCATCCTACTGCCTATTTCATGTTCATATGATGAGAGACCCCCCCTTGCTCTCATCAATTCTTTTTAAGAATGTTTAAGTGGCGCCGTTAGGCTGCCGAATTTTTAAGGGATTCTTTCACCTTCCTCATTTTCAAGTTCTATTTTCATTCAAGTCTTTCATGTTTCTTTGTATTATGTTGGGGCATGATCTCTAAATTTATCATACTGATCCTTTATGATCATATGATGAGAGACCCCATTTTATCTCTTCAATTCAATTTTTTTTTATGTTTTAAGTGGCGCCGTTAGGCTGCTGAATTTTTAAGTGGTTCTTCACCCTTCTCGTTTTGAAGTTCTACTTTCATGTGAATTATTTCAAGTTCCTTTTTGTTATATTGGGGTATTATCTCTATATATATCATACTGGACTCTTATTTTCATATGATGAGAGACCCCATTTGATCGCTTCAATTCAGTATTTTGAAGTTTTAAGTGGCGCTGTTAGGCTGCCGAATTTTTAAGTGGTTCTTCACCCTTCTCGTTTTGAAGATCTACTTTCATGTCAATTCTTTCAAGTTCATTTTTTTCATGTTGGGGAATTATCTCTATATCTATCATACTGAACTCTTATGTTCACATGATGAGAGACCCTATTTGATCTTTTCAAATCGTTTTTGTTGAAGTTTAAGTAACGCCGTTAGGCTGTCGAACTTTCATAAGAGAAATCTAATTTTTGTCTTCCTTCCATGTTTTTCATTTCAAATGGTATGTCCTTGAAATTTCATTACCATGATCATGTATCCTTATTATTCTGTCCATATACTGTTTTATGGGTCATTTATGAATGTTTGACTCATTTTCCCTCTCTTTTTAATGTCTTCTAAAACCTCATAACATAGCCGTTATGCTGCAGAATTTCCATCTCAAAATATATCTCTCTTTTTCTAAAGTTCTTTTATATTATTAAGTGAATACTCAAAGCTCTTTCTTCTAAAGGGGTATTCACATATATACCAAAATGTTCTATTTTAAATTCTGGGATTTACATACATGGGACCCACCTTCCTTTTCTGTGGGTTTTAAAGTGACGTAAAGATCATGTCTTTAAAGCAGTTTTTAAAACGTTATGATTATGAAATAAAACCCATTTATTTTATGCTATGTGGGTTATTTATGAAATGTTTGATGATGATATATGTGGCCCACATGATAATAAAGGCAAATTTAAGGGTGCGCCCTGATAGCGCTCCAATGCATTGGGTAATGATGTAACCACTAGAGATTACAATTTTAACGATGCCTTGGTGAAAAACCTTGGTAATTTTTAACGACACCTTGGGGATGGACCTTGGTGAAACGAAACGATTGTCACTATTAAATGTTGCAGCCACATCTTCAAGTTATGGAAATGTTTTATTTTTATTATGATATGCCTCATGATTTCATTCTCATGCATTAAAGTTCTTTTCATGACTTTATTGATGTATCTCAAGTTCATATGTAAAATGTTTCACTTGTTTCCCTTGCTGGGCCTTCTGCTCACCCTTCCTTTTGATGTATGTCCCCAGGTTATGAGATGCAGTAATGAGCCTAGGGTGAACATGAGGAGAAGCCTTTCAAGTGTTTAAGAAGAATGTTTTTTTTTGTTTGATGTTTTATGTTCCTTGTTTCCAAGACACTAAACCTTAAAGATCCTCAGTTCCGTGTAATGGAATGAAAAGTTATGTTATAAAAAGACGGGATGCTATATAGGATGTCTCCAAAACTAACCAATTCATCATTGATGTGATTTTGAATTCAATATAATGGTGTAGATCCTTCTAATCAAGATATATCACCCTTCTTATATTGTAATCACTTATCTATGATAAATCCCTCATATATGCGTCATAAAATGTTGGGGTCCATGAATATTATCCATGATAGAGTCTATATGTGTTCCTATAGTGAAATAACATATTTTGATAAAAGTAAACATATAATACTAGGGTCTATGTGAAATAACTATTATATAGAATCTTAATTGTTCCTGATATAAAATACCAATCTTGGTAAAAAAAAGTATGTATATCATTATATGGTTAGTGTTTTCCCCTTTTAGAGTATATTAGAAGATCCCGTGAATCAACACTAAATAATGGGGAAATAAACCATATTAGTTTTTTCTGTAACAATATTACCCATTATAGTGTTAGTAGACTCTTATAAGGGAGAAATGACATTACAAGGGGTAATGTAGCCATATATAACTAATATCTATATGAAATTCCCTTTCTAAAATTTCTTTTGAGTTCATATGATGAAATACCCTGTTGGGGTATATGTGACAATATTTAATGGAGAACTTTCCTTCGATGGATATATCACCTTATTGGGTCTCTTTTAATAGTGAAATAGGACCTTGGGAACCATGTCATAATTCATCACATACATGTAATCCAATATAATTTAATGCATAAACCATGTTAACTGTTATCTTATATTTATTTTTGGTAAAGTCATCCAATTATTAAATAAGAATACATTCATTCGACATGGGTGGATTCCCCATCACAGTACTAATCACTAAAATCACATCATACGAAGGTTCAAATTTTAACAATCCAGATGTTTTTAATGTTCGTGATTTGAAACCAAGTCTCATTCAGTTTCAATATTATCATAAGGCTTTATAACCTACCAATACATGTTTCAAACTAGGGATGGTGGTTGAAACATCATTTAGGTGGTAATATGTCCCATTTATATCCAAATGGATAAATTTGATCCATGTGAGGTAATGTTATGTGAATTTAATCAAAAATTTTGTTACAAAATTTGTTTGGTCCCACACAAGTACTGGATGGTCAAACAAAAATATTGTACATACTATAGGAAACAATTATAAAATTGGATATTTTTATAGGCGAACTTCATAAATTGTTGTGTTGAAAAAAACAATATCCATGGTATAATTTTGTTATTCATTATTTCTATTCAGTGAGGATAAAAAATTTATTAGAACCTGACATCAGTTCTATGAACTGTCTGGTTGATAAGAAATATAGTTCTCTAATGGAAAAATATGATCATGAATGAGTTGGTGAACTGAATTTACTAACTTCGACTTATAGGTATGGAGCACCATAATCCTATGGTGTATTCATTTCCAATTGAATAGGATTCCTATTGGTTGATGGTGGATGGCATGTAGTTTGAGATAAGGGTGTGTGTTCTGAGAAATAAAAGGAATCATATATTTAATAGGACTGTATGACCCTCCAAATTAAGGAAATTAGTTCAATGTACATGTTTCAAATTCCATGATATTCAAAATTTTCCAAATAAATGGTCACATTTTTTTATAAATCATGTAAAATATCATGAAATTATAATTTACTCTCACATCATGGGTATTTAATTTACAATAATACAAGCACCATTCATGGTGGGAAATAAAATTATGGGACTACCCTTAACCATTAATTCATTGTTTAGGATTCATTGGGTACAACTAGAAACAATCATAACATGTATAGACCATTCATTATAATATCCCAACATTTTTTAGTTGTAAGGAATGTTATGTCACTATTTAAAGCCTATCATTTTATGCAAAAAAATTTCTATAAATGATAAGGAGTAGATAACATGAGTCTAAGGATTGTTTGAAGCCTAGATCTCCACACTTTAAGGAGGAATAATAAGGCACATAAACATCATAGTTTTTTGGCTATCCATTTAATGTAACCATATTGTTACCCAAATCACAAAAAGTGGCCACAAGGTTTGTCTGTAACTACATGAGTTAGGATGCCTACCCATGTTGATATTCAGAAAAATTTATATGCGTAATTTTTTTAAGGCATTGACATGGTTAGTCAAAAGTTAGCATGTACCGTAAAAGGGGTATCCATGGGTAGTGTTTGTCTCAAATTTTAATCATGGATTGAAAAATTATTCATCCAAACCATGGGACTACATAATTTAGGGTGATTTTACAATTTTACATTGATATGACTTTAATCCCTCAAATACTCTTTATCAATTTTTTTATTCTCTAGGAAAAACAAGAAGGTCTCCTCATCTCCCAATGTGGGGTTTTTTGGTTTCTCCCATGTTTGATATTGGTTTCCATTATCATTATGGGTGTTGGAAAACTCTTGGTATGGTATACAATCTACATACGTCCATTATTAGTTTTTCTACTTCCACATTGTGATATTTTTGTTTAAGACTATTTCCCCATTTTTAGTAAATTAGATAATTATTCCAATACATTATAGCTTAATTCAAGAATCAAAACTAGAAGAGGGTAGAACTAATAACCTATGGAAGGTGATCTATCTTAATTCCCTCATGTTTATTACTTTTAATTTAAGAGTTGTCATAGAACAAACAAGAATTATATTGTGGAACTTCGAAAATGATTAATAAATTATCCTAAATAGCTTATCAATTACAGTAAGGTTTGATCTAATAGATAACGATCTTCATGTGATGATAGACATGAAATGTGGCATCCCTATGGGTGTTATTGTAATTGATTGAATTATTTCTCTATTCCTTAATTTTAAAATCCATTCATGAATGGTGGATTTCATTTCATAATTATTAGAATTATGTGTTGAATTGTTCAGAATGGATGGCAAGGATTTAGTCCCTTGACATTTCCTTCAATAAATTATTTTCATAATAAAATTTCTTATTCAACATGATTGAAATATTTCAATTAAAATGCATGATGAAATGAATTTTATATATGATAGCTCAACCATACGTTATTTCAACTAGATAAAAACATGTATCCTCAATTTATTGCTTGGACATGATTGTTTCTCACTATATTTAGAACTTTTATATGAATTGTGTACGTGATGGGAGTGATAGTAGGTATTTTGAGGAATGGATCACCATGTGGTTACCCTATATCTATGTGGCTGATACTGGTTTGTGTTGCAGGAAGCATGGATGGTCTCATGGATAGACAGTTACACTAGGTCATGAATAATATTTAGTCCTCTTATTGAGATACCTAGGAGTTTCTCTAAGGTTTATTCCAGGACATATGGAGCTTGATCCTTGTTATTCCATTTATGGATTTCATTGGATGGTCACTTATGATATTTGTAATTTATAGTTCCTCTAGAGAAATAATCTGTAATTATACTAGATGTCCATGGATGTGATTATGATGCATCTTACTAAATTATAAATATTCGATTTGAATTTAAATAATAATTATATGTAACATAAATTCATGGGACGTGTCTACTAAGACAAATCAATGGTTTTGGGATGTTTTACCCTTCGAATTCATTAATTATATCCATTCATACTTCTATACATCATATATTAACATGATACATTTTTCGAGAGAGATCCAACTCAGGTCAATGCAGTTACAATAAAATGGGTATCCCAACATGAACCCAATATGATGTATTTTATTTATTTATTTCATTTGATTTAATTTCATTAGTGCACTACCCATATTATATACATATAATGGAATGATTTAGACATCATTCATTGTGGTCTAATTAGTATATCTAATTTTCTATATGGGTTACCTTTTGCACACAAGAAGAATTCTTGATTTTAGGTATTACTATAGAGAGGTGGACTTATTTTGATTATTAATTAGGAGTTATATGATGTTGTATGGGGAAGAGAAGTGAGAATGTGAACATAATTATAGTCACAATATCTTTTTAAAATTTTGTTACTTTTTATTGCATGTGGAATATTCTTGTTTATTTTGTTCTTATGTCCTCATTTTTTATATCTACATGATATTAATTATTTTTTGTAGATATTGTTTTTCATAATCCCTTTATTTATCATTTACTATAGATGATTTGCATATAATATTCCACTACTGCATTGTCTCTCATGTTTTTACTACTGATTAGTATTGATTATTTCAATGCTACACTTTTAATAATGATGGAAATGTCACCCAACAGACACACCCTATTTTGTGGGTCATATTCAATAGCCTATGGATTTCAAGTAGGCACACATGACTTAATGTGGTTGACCATCTCTCGACACTACTTATTGGATTCTAGGGTGGGACATTATAAATTAGTATGAGTCTTTCTTTTTCATTTTGAGTTACTATTTTTGTATTAGACGTGAGACTAGGTTGTAATGTAATTTGGTAAAGAAATGTTTTTTGAGAGTAAATAACCCACGTATAGGTGAAACACAAATTAACTGGTGTGGGATATCAATTCTATAGGATTATACCTGTTATAGTTGAATTAATTTCACTATAGGCTGACACATCAATTTTGGGACATTTTTATTTATGCTGTTATTGTGATCATATGTTTCCATAACATGATTTTGTTATATAATCTTGTAACATCTCATGAATTATTCTAATAACCATGTGACAAAAATTACTTGCATTATGTCATGCCATTATTTTATTTCTATACATGTTTCTTGTATCGAATGGGATTTCTGTTTGTTTCTTGTTTATTTTATATAGTAAGGTTCAATAATTTGTTTAAGGGGTGACATTATTAGATTAATAAAGGCTTTTACATCAATGTAAATTATTTTTCACCAAATATATTGATAATTAAATATTAATTAATTAATTATTCCACAGTTGATCCCAGGACCACTGGAACATTGGTTTGAAATATTAGGGATTTGAATTATTAATACAAGTGTTTTTTAATGAATAATGTAATTATAGGAATTGGGAATGGTACTACATAAATAATTTCACTATACATGACCCCGATACATCCAGTTACCCAATGTATATGTTAGCTGTTATTTACTTTACATGCCAATTTTGATTTATAATGATTATTTGAATTTATCTTTTGGAATTAGTGAAGAGATTAAATAGATTGAAATATCTATATATAAATAAATATGAATATATTAATGGAATTAGAGTTCTTAAAATGAATATTTTTCCTCTATATGTTGATGGAGTTTTCATTTTAAACATTATATTCCTGTATATATTACAATTGACACTCCATGTATGGGGGGCATTTTTTTTTTGAGACTTTGTCCATGACCCAAGAATAGTACTGGGAAATATTCTACATCGATTATAGTATTTTGTATCTTCTTATCACATATCAATATCATTAGGAGAGGGATGATATGTGTGACATGTTCAATGGAATAACATGTACAGGTTCCTTCCTTTATCAATTTCCAAACGTTTTGATGAATATTATATGAGGCATGCCATAAAAATTGAGGAACACACCCACCTCAATGTCCCTATATAATACTCTATAGTAGTGGTAAATTCTATTTATTGTGGGCGGAGATTCCTAAGATACATGTATTTCTATCTATAGTGAATGTGGAGATAACTCCGATAGATGTACCACAAAGCACTGGTGCTTTGTTCCAAGATAACATCTTCTATATTAAATTTTGTTATAGAGTAATCTTCAACCAACTCAAAATATGATCTATATGACTAGTGAATTCATGAAGAAACATCCTCCAACCATCTAGAGGTACGGAGGACCCCCAAACATCTAAATGATTCTTAGAGGTCGGGTTGTCCATCTTCCAGCATTTGGATATACCTTCATAGCAGATGATAAATCTATATACCTACAAGATAACTGATTATTCTAAAGGTTGGGGGGATGTAATAACCCAATATAGATGAATGAAATTTAGGGTTTGTATGGGATTCAAGATAGACTTATATGATTTCTTATTCCCAAGACCTTGCGAGCTGAATAAACCCAAGAATCTAGTCACCTACTATTGTGTTACATTTCGATGATGGAATATTCATCTAATTTCACCAAACATCAGAATTTTTCATGAAATACATCCAATTATCAGATGAAAACTGTGATATATTTTCATTATGGTCTTCTATAATCCTTATAAATATAGGTGAATGTTTTCAAGAATAATACCATTTCCTAGAAAGTGAACCTAGCCATCATCCCGTAGAGAAAACTAAGGGATGGTGTCAATGTTTTTCTGAGATATTCAACATCCAATAAAGAAGATGGCTTATCTTGAAGAATGATGATGTGTTTCAAGGGATCACCTGGATGATGTAATATCTAGAAGACATGAACTCATAATTATTTGATTTGTCACATGTGTTGAAAGATAGGTCACATGATGATCCTTAGCACGAGGACCCAATCAAGTGCACAACATGAAGGAGGATGGGTCACCTATAGGGAATCTATCGAAAATTACATCTCATATCTAATGAGAAGGGATATTTTACAACACCACTATCAGGTGTAGGATTACTAGCTCTACATATGGATAAGAGGTTGTCTACTATTGCCTGACTATGAAATTTAGGTGTTTCTAGATTTGGTAGTCTGACATCTGAGGTTTAGATCCTGTAATGTGGACAAGCCCAGGTTATTTATGCGGTTTCTCTAGGTCATTTTTCAGTCTATATATATGATTTAAAGACTAATCCTATAGAATATAGTCAATATAATACTATTATATGATGTATTTGTTAGGTTTCCTCTACATTATTTTGAACCCTATTTGGTATAGGTGAATCCTACTCTATTGAATCAACGATAAAAATGGATATTATAGGCCTAATAATAGAAAACATCATTAGAATTCGGAATATAAATAGTATTAGGGCTCTAATCATAGATAATACACCAATTTAAGGAGTTTCATCTTGAAATTGGTTGGTACAATTTCTTATGTAATTTCATCATACTTGAGATAACATATTTTGAAGTCATTAACAATGTGGACTATCTAGTGCCTTATCAAACCCATATTGATTTCTTCATCGGATGGTTTATTTCACATCACATTAAGTCCATTATCATATTCATAAGTTAAAATGGGATATCCATGCGAGTTGAGATAGACATGTGTGCACTACGCTAGGTATGGTGACATCATAGTTCGCCCGTAACCTTATGACGGAATGAGGAATACATGTTTTAGAATTTCCACTAGACATTGATAATTTTGTCGGTTCTATATCTAATAATTTATCTTTTTTTACCTCCCATGATATATTTGGAGCTTACCATGGAGATACATTTAGGTATGGAACCAGTGTCTATTCTCATATATATGAAAGAACCTACTAAACCTCAGGTACTCAATAAGAAATTGGGGGATCTAAGTGAAAAGGATTTATGCAAACCCATCACTTCTTCGTGGAGTTCACATATTGTTTTCACCAAAAAGGTACATGGTAGCTTCATGTTTTAAATGTGTTACTTATCATTTAACATTATTATAGTGAAGAACTGGTATCCACTACTTCAAATACAAAACATCTTTGACAAACTCTATGGACTGATTGTTTTCTCTATGAATGATTTGAGGTCGTGCTACCATGTTGTGCTTCTCATACCATTATATGTACCATGTAGTTCTTTCTAATATATATATGGAATGTATTAAAATATACTTATGTAATTTTATCTTACAAAAGAAATTATATTAATAATTTCATTGATTAATTGTGTCTTCCTCTGATAGTTTGATTTTTTTCTTGTATTCATTGAAGACATCTTGGTGTATTATTAGATAATAAACGACTATGAAACCATAATGAAATCATTATGATTTCATAGAGAGATCATTAGATATGGGGTTAGCTAAAAAAATCCACTCTTGGGTCATTTAGTTTCGTTTCATTGGTAATATAATTTTAGAGACCAATGACTCTTTTTACTAGGAGAATATGACCAATGTAGATTCTAGTGAAAATCCCATTATTTTAAATGATGTGTGTAGTCTATTAGGAATGTCTGGCAATTAAAATGCATTAATTTGGTGATTATCACATTAATTAATACCTCTTTTGGACTTGACTATAAAGGGTGTAAAATTTTAATGGTAAAAAGAATTTGATATTGTTGTTCATGAATTTAAGAAGAGACGTCTTTTTGTTCTGATCTTGATTCATCCAAATCCAAAAAAAAGATATATTATATACTATGATGGTTCAAGGATCATGATGAGAGTAAATATTTATTGGGTGGTCATGTTTTAACATATGGGTCCTTCCAGTTGAGACTTCAATAGAGAAACTACCCTATACTTATCTGTGAGTTTGCCTCTATTGTTCATGCATTATAAAGTTGGAAGAATTGTCTATTATTAGAGTTGTATATTCTTTACACAAATAAATAATTTCTAAAATAAGTCTACAAAAAGATATAGATGAATCACAGGAAATGGAAGTGGATAGAATTCCTATTATTATTTGACTGTTAGATTATATATGCATCTATAATTGTTAATGCATTAGATGACACATTGAACAATAAGATTCGAATAGAGACCATCTCAGAGGAAGTCCTGTTGTGGAAATTAATAGATTTTTTCTTAGTTGCACCCTTAGTTTCTAGAAAATCGTGGGATGTTTGTTTTACCGGATTCAGTTGTATAATCCTTCCTTCAAAAGTGGGTGAGGATGAGACAACATTTAGATCCCAAGGGACTCTAACTAGGGAAGTGTGTATTTGGTGAGAACCTGCCACCTGGTTGGGTTATTGATCAGACGAATATCCTTCTGGTCCTATGGAATATATGGAATCTTGTTTGCATATGTGAATTGTTGATACATGAATAATGTGACTTTTTGTGAGAAGATCGCACTGGGATTACCAAGACATACAAATATATACATCATTAGTACTGGAAGTTATGAATGATGTGATAGACTCTATATTTCATCACGAGGTGTTCCACCTACATGAAGTGGAAGGTGGAGAACCAGTGACCTGGTATACATATAAATAATCTATACAATCTTGAATGTAATAGAAATAAAATAACCATTAATTTTGTGACGGGCTCCGAATATTCCCTTGAGGCTATGATGTATAATGGATGATCATTGATGGGTTGACCATGGTCACAAGTGTTATACCTATCTGAGAGAGATTAGTTATAATTAATCATGGGAAGAATTATTTCAAGGAGATTTAATGTCATTATGGTGTTCCATATACCATCTTATGAGTCCAATATGATTGGTTTTTATCATGATTCAAGTTGGGGATTCTGAAAGAATTGGGTTCAAAGTTTCTCTTTACAACATATCATCCTCGGATAAAAGGAATTCTAAATAAATAATTTTGGTGTTGGAGGTAATGCTCTATAAATGATTAATTGATTTTGGAGGTTCAGGGGGGAATCATATTCCTTTTGGGGGGGTTTTACTATAATAATATTTTTCTTCTATGAAATAAAATTTATACTCATATAGTCCTTTATGAAAGGCTATTGTGTTCACCATTGTGTGTTTACAAGTAGCTGAGGTATAACTACTAGGTACTCTTCTCATTCAAGAGACATAAGAGAAATTTTACCTAATTCATAAATTCATTAAAATATATCATACCAAGAAGATGTCTAATATAATTCATTTTCACTAAACTATGGAGTTAGAGGTGTGAAATCATGTCTTTTAGTTTGTTTCACCATGATTGGGACATACAAGAATTCAGATACATGGAATATAATCACTACACTAATTAGTCCTTTTGATATCATGGATATAGTTGAGTCAGATGCCAATCGATTTCACCAACCAAATTGGTATCATTCAATGCATTATTTCTTCCAGTTATCATGGATTTTAGGGTATCATTTTGAACCATATAATTTTCTAACCATTAGGATTTTTATATTGATGATGATTTATCCAGTGAGGAACATTCAATTCATATCAATGATCACAACATGAAGGATCTCTCAAATAGATCAGTTCCAATGGTCCCACTGTTATGGCAGCATGGTCAGTTACATGATGACACCTATTCACAGGAAGCTCATATACATGCATATTGGTGGGAAATATTCTCAGAAGACATATTTGACAACTTAAAATGGATTATAAGAGATGAGGATTTCTCTTATGGTGAGGGTGTAACATCTCATATTTTTGGAGAAGTATAAAAACATATGTTACTACAAAAAACCCCTCTTTATAAGCTAATAATGTACAATATCTTTTAGGAAAATATTAAGGTGTGTATGTGGATGTTTTGGAGTACATAGTTCCATTATTTCAAGAGGCTGACTGGGATTCATAGATAGCACATAGTTTGTGCTTATATTGCGATTCAATCATGAAGGACCCCAGTTAATAAAAAGATAACAAAATTTTTTTCTAAAATTGTGTGATCTATACCACATTCCCTTGTGGGATTGTGGGAAATACTGATAGATTAACATCTCAAGGATATCACACAATTATACAAACATTTTGGATAGATGGTGTGGGGGTACTTTTGGTATGTTTTTGTCACATGTTTGGGAATGGTTCATCTAAATATATTTCAAAATTGTGCGGCCCCCAAATTGATTGGGATTTTGATATAATTCCCCTAAAATGTTTATACCACTCAAACCCTCATCCACATTCATATTCCTCATTAGTATCCTCCATAATGTCTCATATTGTAATCAATTATGTATTTTGGAATCTCCTTAATTTGATCATTGATTTCTTCATCGATGGGAGCATTATTTCCCTCTTTGTAATCTATAGACTCCCCATACATACAGTAAATGTTTCTATTATAACATGTTAGAATATATTCAACTGATCTATTTCTATCCATTTTCAATGAATTTTATGATTCTTCTCATACCTACTATTTTAGCATGATACAATTGCTAAAAATGTATGATGAGAGTGCTAAACCATATGCTAGTCTTCTTGCATAATTCACTTATGATTAATGATTTTTTATTTATGTTCCATCACCCCATGCACTAGTATTCCACTTTTATTCATCCAATATTCTTAATAAATTAATGTTAATGGTTTCTCATTCTTAGTAATGTCCTAGAAAATGTTGAATCATCACCATGGGGTGATCACCTTCTCACGGGTCACCATAATGGGTGTGATTTTCAAGGATTGAATACAATTTTTCTATCATAATTTTTTTAAGACATATTTGATTGGGGGTTATCATATAATAGAAGTTATATGTATGAATTAAATTGAGTGGAATGGTGGGACATTATGTAACCCCATAAAAATTCATTCCATAATTGAATTACATTATTAACTACATTTTCCAAAATAATTTGAATTATATATCTGTAATTCTACATTAAATGATTTTTACTTGTTATAGATCAAACATACCTAATTTTAATATGATAGTCAGACTTGGATCCTAATGTTATTCCATGGGATTTATTTTTCATCTCAGTAAATATAACATTTAAATGTATTTTAAATAATACATGAGTGATACTAGGTATTCCATGAATATGAAGACTATGAATTTAGCATAATTTCTTGTAGGTGATACTGTATCCCAATGAAAGACAACATGGTTATACTCTTGGATAAGTGGTTACACTAAATCATGAGTGATTATCGACCCCTACATGAGATACTACAGATGGATATAATGGTTTAATACACACCATGATTAGAGTGATACATTTGATTCCTTTCATGGATCTCCTCTAGAAGACCATTATAGTATTTGGATTTTACTATGCCCCTTGAGCGATACCAAGGGTTACATTTGAAATAAGTGAGATGGGATCTGGGTACAACTTCCTATATTCTAATTACGCCTTTTTAAATAAATGAATAATCATGTGTAACTAAAATTTTAGTGGTGTGTACTCCATGACAAGTCACACGATTGGGGATATTCCACAAATTATGTTCATTAATGATAACCATCCTTACTTAATTATATCATACTTTTATAGAATACTTCAATTCAAACACATCGGTCTTAAAGTGATGTAGTTATAATTAGACATATATCCAAATGGTAATTTGGTACAATGTATTTTTATTATTATTTTTTCATTCATTCTTTTTTGTGGAAACACTGATCATTTTATATGAACTTGAGGGATTGATATAGACACTATTGGTGGTGGCATACTGAGTATATCTCACACACTTCATGTGCCACCTTGGGTATGAAAGCAAACATTATGAATGATTGTATAGATAATGGACGTTTCTCTGCATCCTATGCTTGATTCTCATTTCATGGATGTACTACAAGGAAGGTGACTAAGCATATAGTCGTGATGGAAGTAGCAATAAATTTTTGGGATTTTTTTGGTAGAATGTTGTATATGGATGTAAGTTATTTTCCCTTGTGCTAATTTTCACTAGCTACATGATTATCATCATATTTATATCTAATGTTTTTCAAATTCCTGTTTTTGTTTATTTCATTTGGATGATTTATATATTTTATTTTGTTATAGCATGTTATGAACTTTTACCATTACATATATTTATAGATAACCAATATTCTACACTCTAACTCACAAGGAAATGATGTCAACCAGGGACACACCATTTTTCCTCATTGTTTTCTAGTATCCTCTAGAATATGTGGATGCATGCTTGAGGAAATTTGGCTGACCATCTTCGAACGCCACATAGTGGCTTCTTGGGTGAGATTTAAGATTCATTGCTTTATTTTTCCCTAAAAATACAATAAAATAATATTTTTTATTCCCCTAAATATATATCCCTATAAAAAAGGATCAATTAAAATGGTCCAAAAAACAAAAAATAATATGGTTTACTAAAAACATAAGGTGGGACGTAATTGAAAATTAAGAGATCTTATTATCTCCCTACCAAATAATATCTTTTCTCTGATATGTTCTCCATTGAATTTAATATGAACCTTAAAATACTTATTTACAATATTACTACATATTATATTCCCTCTCCCATGTCTTCTCATTAACATTATCATGCTTCCACTTCTCTAGAACTAGTAGAATGACATTGCTCCATTGATTCATCTCACTATATCCCTTTATATTGATTAGATGATCCTAAATATATAGAACAACATCTAAATCGATTTCATCAACTTCTATCATGTGAGAAAAGCAATGAAGTTATTTATAAAGATGTGATGTCTATGAAAAACTGACAAAAGGTCATAGGGTTTACCATAAGACTGTCTATTTACACTATTTCACATAGTGTCACAAACCATAGATCTATCATAAATTAAATTATAAAATGTTTTATCAATAGCATAGGTGACCCCTACCAAGAAACCTGATGACCATTGTAAACTCTATGGGTATTGTACAATTTTCAGTGTATGATTTTTACCAACCATGAATAGTAACCATCACGTATCTGATCAAATAATAATTCGTATAATTTTTAACCACAAGGTTAGGTCAAATGAAAGCTAGCCTTATTGCTCCTAGGCCACAAATGGTTGAATAGTGGATTCTTCCATTAAAATTTTATAATGATTACATTTTTATCGATTCATGGAAGATGTTATTATAACTGATCTCCATGACTGCTAAATAATTTTACCACGAGCCATTAATTTTCAAAATCAACACTGTATCATTTCCTCTAGAAATAAAATCAATTGTTCATGTTGGAAAAAATTATACACCACCATATAAGTTGTACCTTAGATATAATCCATGTTCATCTAATATTTTAACTCTGTTGAACATGAAATGAATATGTATAAAATTTGATAATGTCATAGCTATTCATCCTTTGGACACTTCCACCTATAGATGTATATGTGTGATGGGTTCCATTGCCTTCCACTCAGTACAAGACTGTCACATAGTTTCTTTCTATATATTTCGGATCAAGGAATAGGAAAATAATTAACCTCTCCATGGGTGTATTTTATCATGATGCGGAAAGTCTATTGTTACATGTCCCACCTCCTACTCTAAGGGTTGAGGTCATATAAATAAAATATTTACAAGAATATCATGTGGTACACGTACACAAAAAACCTCCAAGTAAATTTATATTAAAGACAAAACATTATTCAATTCTCCATTACATTTAATTCATGGTAATGATTATGATAAATATTATAATGTTATCTCTACAACCTAGAGGCATATGCAGAAAATTGATCATCCTACATCATAACTACATTGAGTATGATTGTGGATGTATTATTATATATTATATATTCAATAACTAACACATTTTGGGTTATGATTAGTGATGAAGGAACCCTAATCATCAACCATATGGATCCCTCTAATAAAAATATTACAAAATAATGTTCTCATAAATCATGGTTTTCTTGGAAATCAGTTATACAAAATACATGATTTTATTGATGAAATGATGTTAATGTACTTATAAACTTCGACTTCTATGATTCTAATTACAATTCAAGGGCCATTCCCAAGATACCATAACTATATCCTTATCTACTTCCACTAAAACTCTATCCCATTAGATAATAATACCTATGATGTGAAACATATCAATACATAACTATCCTATGAATATAATAGAATAATGTTCACTATCTCTCCATATAATAAAAATGATTTATATATTTTTAGAATTATGATTAATAGACTTGGTGTTTAAAATGGAATCCAAAATGATAACAGAAATTAATTGGTCATGAAATGTTGGAATATATCATTCCTCATTGAAATGGACACTATTGGTGTGATCATTAGTCTCGATGATATCACCTTGAATTTAAAAAAGCCATATTTTTTCTGAAATTTGTTTTTCTGTATTTCATATGATCACACCCTCAACTGATTGTCCCATAACTCAAGTAAATATTGGATAATTGTTTAGAAACTCCCATCTAGCTAAAGATATCATTGAGGCACAAAATGTTATACTGATTTTTTACGATTATCTCATTCAACATCAAATAAAACTCATATAAAATCAATTCCCTCTCAGCCTTCTTGGAGGAAATCATAAGAAAAAATGACAATTTAATAAGATGTATTCATCTTTAACATCCACATAATAAATCTGAATTTTAAATTCATAGAGCCTATTGGTAACGACTTTGAATTTTATCAGTGGAATTCCCATACTTATAAGTATTCCATACAACACATTGAGAATCCAATGAAACTTTATTATCATAAACAGAAAATAATATATTAATAAATAAATATGATAATAATTTTTAATATTAAATCGAGACAATAAATTGAGAATATGATAATAAAAATAGGATTATTTGTATCATCATAATTTACATGAATGACAATTTCATGGAAAATTTGCAGAATTAAACAAAAGGATAATAATAAAATATTCATATTAAAGATGAATGTATATTTTACCATGATTATAAGGTTTAATTGAATGAATAATAAATGTAAATAGAATTATTAATTATAATTATGGAACCTATTTGATCTTTCAAATTCTAATAATCGGAATAGTAATTTCACCCTCACTCACTCTGATTATTCTCACCTTCGTATTCCCCCTCTCGAATGATTTGAAATAATGGTGTTCGCAATTCTTATTGATCACCACACCTCTTCAGGTCCAACTTTTGTCATCATTCCACCATCCAATGTATCTGTGTTTTTTCATATAAACGGTTTTGTTCTGTGCCAGTAGAGGCAACTATTTTTCTTAATCTCAACATCTTCTTCTAGCCTACCCATTTAGTTTGACTCCCCTTTGTTCAGACATGATTTAGGATATTGGCCTACATGGGGTGTGTTTTATAGATGGGTTAGCATTGGTCATGGTTTTGATTATTCTTCAGTTATGGTTAATTATGTTCTTCTTGTTTCTTATCATATCCTTTGAGTTTTTGGATCTTCCTTACAAGTTTATCCATATTTTAATTTTTTGGATGATTTAAATATAGATGTATTTTTTTTGTATTGTGGTCTGTACTAGTGTGGTTTTTACTCTATTATAGGCTCATTGTTTTTATGGTGGAATTCATATTTTTCTACCCTATTAAAGACAATGAAACATCAGACATGGTTCCTTAATGAGGCATCCATCCACTAAACCCTACTCTAATTTCGTGGTCTAATCATCTATTCCTAGTCAGTCTGGTACGGGGGTCATCCGAGATTCTAGGAGGTGTGGTTCGAGTGGCTTAGGTTCTCTGAGAGGGTAGCTGACTGACTGATGAAGGTTTGGAAATTCGTGTTATCTGTTATGATGTTTGTGTAGTGGAAACACTGGTGTTGTATGACAGAAATATGAGGGGAGCAGTAGCATCATATTTTGATAGTCTCTAGAAACTATTGGTGTGATTAAACGGCGTACAGACGGTTGTGATATAAAGAAAATGGTTACTCAAGATGATATAACTGTGATGAGACTAAAAATGATGAGTGTGATAGATCATGATATCATTGATAATTTGGCCTTCCAAAATTAAAATTGTGAATTTGGTTTTTGGTTCCCACTTGATGATGAATAGGTAACCTCTCAGCCATTAAAAGCGTCTTTTTAAAATCTATAAAAATCAAATTTTTAGTCAGATTATATATTTTACTTTTTTATTATAACATGACATTTGGAATAGTAATCTACATATTATGAATAGTGATATAGACCACACAGTCTCTTGGTGATATTTTATTTTTATGTTTTCATCTCTGAGTTGTTTGTTTGTCAGTTTTGTTTTATGGTCTTCAAATCCCCGCTGGAGTAAGTGTTTTACACCTCGAGCTTGTATTGTTACTCTTTATTTTTTTAATAAATTCCATCGGTGACATGGAGTGGGAAACCAATCCATGTCATCAATCTTATTTAAAAAAATGAATAGTGATATAACAATTAGAATATTAACCCCACCTATGGGAATGTAAAATAAAATTAAGGTGATGAATAAATTATAAATATTATATAATTATATTATGGTATAAGACAATAAATATTTTTAAAATGATAAATTATGTGATTGTATTTTTATAAAACATATATGTTTTAATCACACATTTATAATAACTATAATTACTTAAAATAAATATTATTTAGAGAAAAAGAATTTTTAAATTAATAATATTTCGTATTATATAGAAAATATAATGTTATGATACCATAATTAATTTTTTAAAAGATTTTAAAAAAGATCATATTATTAAAATTAATATTTTTTGAATTAATTTTTTTTAAAAAAATTTAAATTTCTCATATTTAGAAAATTATTTTTACAAAATGGATTCCATTTTATGAAATCTACACCTCAAAGTATGGTTACACTTGAATTCATGGATTTTTATAAGATAGATTAATTTTTGGTGAATAGTAAATTGTGGCAATTTATGGTATTTGACATTTAAAAAAATAAAATAATTATTTATTCATGGATGATTAAATCAACAACTATTTTAGACTCACATTTACTATTTACATTATTTAAACATAATAGTCAACATTATTAATATTTTTGAGGCAAAATAATAAATTAATTAATATAAAAATAAAAAAACACCCCTCTCCTCCCTTTATAAATACCACGCCTGAAAACCCCTTATCCTCACACATTCTATGATTTTTATATGAAAAATATTCTATCCAATTATTTTTTAATCCTCTTCCACACATCTCAATATTTTTTGTTTAACAAAAATTATTATTCAATGTTTTTCAAGGAGGTTCTCAATGAGAAGACATTTAAGAGGTAATATCCTCCATCATTCAATTTTATATTCATTTTTTATTCCACCTCAACCTCAACCAAATATAAAAATTAAAATTATAAAACTAGTATCATATATATAAATTAATTTTAATTTATTTAATGTAAAATTAATCATCCTATCAAATATATTCCCATTTTTTCTTCAAGAAATGAAATCTTTTTCCCAAATATGTCAGTTCACCTATTTCATTGACGACATGTTTTCATTTTCAATTACCACCTTCAATGTTGGAAAAATGATAATGGTGGAATCATATTTTAATATGTATAATACAACATATTTTATAATCTGTAACGAATATATTGAAACAATTCTAAACAAAACTATACTAAATCATGATTTTTTTAAAATCCAATAAATTGATGGAAAATTATTAATTAAAATTTATCAAGTGAATAGTCTATATAAAAAATAAAATATAGTACCAATTAATATTTTGTAATTAAATGAATATAGTATCATTTCACTTCTACGATATTATTCTTAGAGGGAAATAAAATCCATAACTATATACATGTTATCCATCCATAAACCTATGAAATAAACGCTCACGAAATGATAAAATTAAACATGAAAACTCATTAAAATTTTCAATAATGAACTTAATAAAATTATAAAAAATCATATATGGATGAATTTTTTTATTAAATTTTTAATTAATGATTCTAATTTTGTTATACAAGAAATTAACAACAAGTGCATAATTTATTCTGACAAACTGTTAGGGATCTCTTTGATACTCCATATTTCATTTTGGTAACACATTATCTCTCCATTCCTTAATTGACCTCTTAATTATTGTTATAATATTATCATATATTCTACAAATATATTCTACACATATGTATTTATCTAAATTAATTCTAATTTTATGGTAAAATACATATTTTAAAATGTTCCCTTCTCAATTTTTCTTGACAATAAATTCCAATTAAACAGATCATTTATATTTCATACACATTCTCAAGTGCACTCCAATTATTATTTTAATCAATCACTATTTTTATAAAGAAAATCATTTTATCACAAAAACACATTTTTTTAATTTTTTGTTTTGGGGAAATAATTATTCCTTTACCACCATTTAATTATCTACATTCAATTATATATAACTATTCTTAAGTGAATCATTTTATGGTTTCCTAATAGATAAATTTAATTTCTTTTTCAAATAATTATGGAATAATTATTCAAGAAAGGTTCTAATATTTTCATTATTAATGTCCACGACTGATTTAAATC
Organism: Viscum album; assembly: GCA_963277665.1. Classification (NCBI taxonomy): domain Eukaryota; kingdom Viridiplantae; phylum Streptophyta; class Magnoliopsida; order Santalales; family Viscaceae; genus Viscum; species Viscum album. The sequence continues at coordinate 1,130,413,741 of OY728131.1, forward strand.
CAATCTATTACGTATACATTTATCATACACCCATCAGTTATTCTTTATGAAATGATAAATAAACAGATTTATTTCTTTGAGAAACCCCTCTATGTATTCCTTATTATTGATTATTCATTTTGAAATCATATTCATAAAAATTATTTGGGGGTTTCACTATGATATATCTCAAATTTATGGAGAAATGTTTTAGTCACAAGAGTCCTTATGTGAGGTATTTTGGAGTATACCTAATCCTTTATGGGACTCTTCCACCATGTGATATCATCTTGATAGTATTCCATGATTCATGTTTCTGACATATTGTATGATACATCCACATTGTTATATTTTCATGATTCAATTATTCCATGATCTATATATTATGAATCTAGATGTTCATTCATGAATCATACCTTTTAGGATACCAAATTTTCCTTTTGACCTATGTGTCATGTTAATTCCCTTGATGGACATTCTCTCTCATCCCCTTTGACTATATATTCCCTAGGTTTTCCTATGAAGATGTAAGAGATCATTTTATGTTTTAATCTAATTATAGAAAATAATTAATATATGTTAAATTATGATTTCATTTTTCCTATTTATCTACCATGTTTATCAATGAAAATATACATTTAAATCATAGTTTTGTATTAAATGGATACTTTAGCTAATAATCATATAATTATATGTTGGAAAAGATAGGGTATATATATCTAGTATCATATAATGGTATATTTATTTTTATGGATATAGAAAAGAAAACCATTTTATGAACTCTAGGGATAGTTATATCCCCAGGGATAACATATATGGAAACACATGTGATGATATGTTTAGAAATAAATTTTATTTACATGTGTATACCTCATCATTAAATTTTTTATTTTTATTGATTAAATTAGATAGAAAAACAAGACCCACCATTTTTTTATTATTCAAGTAAATGTTGGAGAATATGAGAAGACTTTCGCAAAATAAATATTATAGTAAATTTTACGATATCACTAATTATATTCAAAATTTGATATAAATAAGAGCCCAAAAAATAGTGATAGTAAAAGAATGACTGGATCATATTATGAATTACAACATGAATAATGTTTAATTTCCTCATTACAATATGAATGGTCACAATACAATAGAATCTATTTTTGAAAATGGAATCCATTGATTTTTGGATCTTTTGATACACTAATCATAGAATAAGGAATTAACATGATTTAGATGTTATTAAATAACCTCAAATCCTCTAAAAAAGGTAATGTTGTGCTGTAGTTCTATAGTTTTTTAGGGAAGATGACCAATTGTGGAATTTTATAAAAAACATGAATTATATGTAGTAAAATGCTCCCATGGATTGGGAAGGTTTTAGAAATATATTTTTGAATAAAAATTTTCATAGAATGCCCTATCTTAAGACAGATAGGTAGTTTATTGGACCGATAAAAATGGAATAATATTATTTAGGGGAATATATGAAAAAAATCACATGAATTGAATGAAATAACTCATCTTTTTAACAAATAGTCAGCACATGTTAAATCTCTTCATTATTGGACTAAAGTTATTTCCATAAAAATTCCTGTAGATTTGGGAATTTTATAGCTATGACGAGAATGTCAAGTGTTCCCTTAATGTAGAGATAGTTATTTTTGACTCTCAGTGCTCTGATGGGGAAATAAACTAAATGGTTGAAATTGAGTTTAAAATGGGAGAATCAATAGATAAATCCATTGGATGAAAGAAAATCCATCATCCCCATTGTCAAAAGTATGTGGAAGAATAATCCTAAGGACTAGCTATTGTGAACATGGAGATTCTTCAAATGTCGTATATCGGGGCATCATGCTAATAATTTCCATAGGGACTTAAAGAATACCACTAAATAAAATAGAAAAATATTTTTCAGATCAATAGCAATCCAATAATAAATTCTTTCAACTATATGTATTATGATCACTTTTTGAGATAATAACCTATACCAAAGGTTGATAGAGACAATCAGTGAAAAAACCATCAAGGTAGAAATGATGGTCATTTTTTGTCAGGAATAATTTGGGGTATCCCAAAATTGATGTGATGAAAGCAATGCAAGTTATTCATTCATCAAGAGTTGACATAGTATTTAATTCTAGTTCTATGATTTATTGTATGTCGTGTATGTTTATTATAACAATTCCAAAACCATCTCAAATTATAGAGGTCATGTCATCAATTTGATCAAATAATGGGAAAATTATTTCATATGAGGTACATAAATCCACCCTTATAATGTTTTTTAATTGAACCACCCAAAAAATTGTCTGACTGACTTTGGGGGGGGGTTTATTCTCAAATGGTCATGGATTTTTTATCATCATACAAAGAAAATGTAAATTTTTTGGTGAGGTAGATCGCTATTAACATCCCAATGCATTCTCAAATTATGTAAAGGTTTATGTATGTGTATGAATTATCATTTAGAATAACTACATAAAATGTGGATATTATTTTCATGTGAGATTAAATATCTATATAAATTTTTTGAAAAGTATAGGATAATTCTTGAATACATGTCAACCATGTTAGACTACATGAATGAGTTACCAAGATAATTTTATAGTCTGCCTCTTGAATGAGTGGTTTATTTCTCAATTGAAGATGTACATTTATCCTTGAAAATATAAAATAATCCTAATATAATAGACACAATTGAGTTTGGGAAACTAAATAATCTCTTACAATAGAATTTGGATAGTGGTTTCATGTGCCCAAGTGATTCATACTAGGGTGTTCCAGTCATTATCATAAAAAATTATTATTGGTCATTTTACCTCTAAATTGATTTTCCTGTGATAAAAAAATAAAATAAATAATATTTATCCCCTTCCACATATAGATGTATTCATCGATCATCTATGTGGGTCCAATAATTATTCTAAGAATTTCATTTTGTAAGGATATATCCTGTTAATAATGAAGATGGATGATATTCCCAAGATTGACTTTTGACCACGGTATGAATACATGAGTTCAATGTGATTCCATTCAAAATCTATAATGTTGTAGAAATTTTCATGGGTTAAATTAATATTTCCTTTATATATTAATAAGACAAATTTTTAGTAGACATAATGTATGAAATTATGGTATACCCTAAGAACAAGGATGGTCATGAGGAGAAACTGGATATTATGATAACGACATTTAAAATGGAACAAATATATAAAACATACACTAATGGTGAGTTCTAATAGGGGGATGTGTCACTCTTAGGGAATGTTATCACCAGAAAAAGGTATATAAGTGGTCCCATATAAAATAAAGGCATCAAAATAGTGTCCTAGGACAACATTTATAATGGTGATTCGTAGTTTACAATGTCTAGCTATCTATTACCAAAGAGCTTTTTGGAACATCTCATAGTTGTCAAACCCACTATCCAAATTGACTCGAAAGGGTGTAATATTTATTGGACTATTGAATGTGAAGGATACATTAAATACATTAAAATGATGCTAATCACTACACCAGTAGTCACACTACTCATAATTGGGGAAATCAGTGTGGTATACATGAACACATTGAATATGGGATTAGGCTGTCCACTAATAAAAAATGATTAAGATATAGAGTACTCCCCAAGGAAGATAAAAATTCAAGAGAAATATTATCCAAAACATGATCTAGGTTCACCGGTTTTGTATTCACCGTGAATACATAGTGGAATTATCTATAGGGAGAGAAGAGTGATATATATGTTGATCAGAAGTACCTCAAATAAACATTCACTTAAAATTGGCTTCATATTTTCTAGTGAAGACAATTAGAACTTATCATTAATTATAAAAATATAACACACTACAATAATTGTAAAGAGAATAATGTGATAGATGAAATATGTAGAAAATATCATGAAACCCCATCCATGATAAGAATTAAAAAGTATGTAATTTTAATATAATTAAAAAGGATAGAAATTGGAATCATAGAGTAAGGATCATAATCATTTCTTTCTCAAATGATCAATCAACCTTTACTTACAAGGAAGATAAATTAACTTCTTATAGAATATTTGAAAATTCATAATAAGGATTAAGCTATCAGTGATGTGAAATTCTCAAATATCAATGTTGATGAAGAAATATAGATAAGATTTGTTTAACAACTTTGTGTACCATAATTTACATAAAAGGAGGGATATTTTTAATCATTCACATATTATGATCTTATCCATCCACCCAAATAGAAAATATATTTATTAAGATATTTCATATCTATATAATTGTTACAATATAAATAAGGAGGTCACCAAATATATACCAATGTGTCTGCTATGTAACTAATAGTAGGATGAGAGGAAAAACTATAATAGGATGATGAAACCATTACCTATTCAGAAATGTAAATGAGAAAAAATCACCATGGAATTTTTCACATAACATTTTTAGGCATATATAGGAAATAATTAGATATGGATTCTTGTGAATCAATATACAAATTAATCATAACGTAGTACAATTCTATAATACTTCCCACTTGATTAACAAGAAGATAAACACATCCGAGAAGTGGTGAGGATTTATAATTACCATTATTTCTTGTATCTGATTGAGATACAAGATTATCGCCATGTATTGGAAAATTCCCCCACATGATATAAACTCATATATTATAATTAATATATCTTATCAAATTCAAACATATTTAGAGTCTCAGTGGAATATTCATACATATTTAGTTGTATTGATAAAATGCTCAATATACATCAAAGGAAGATTGGACCAACTTCTTACTATTGATGAATTTGTTAACAATAATAGTTTGCACTCAAGCATCAAAAATTATCCACCTTAAGATAATTAATTTTAGAGTGTTAAAACAAATTTATGCATTGGTGATGTCGGTTAACAGAAGATACAATGACCTGAAATAATCATGGAACTGGTAGAAAATGTAAATACAATTACATTGAACATCATCCCAGCCTTGTGATTTTAGAATCTTTTTTTAGTCAATCATTAATGCGACCAATTGTTTGAGGATGGATACATAGTATTACTGAACATATATTTCAATGGAATAATCTCAGGATTCATAGGACGAACATAAATATATGTCCCATGTTCATCAACACCTTTGTATTATTGATCATGTTAGACCTCTAGACTATCGACAAGAACATCCACAAACTATGTATTGTGTACATGGTGAATTGCTCATATCCCTCTTGAGGGTGTACATACAATACCCCTCAAATTAACTAAATTAAAAGGTGGTATAATAGGAAATTGATATCTCTTATGTGGATCATATAGTGATGATCTTTTCCTATAAGGGTGAATCTCTATAAAATAAGACAACTTACAAAGTCAATGAACATTGGTGAAACCAGAAGAAAAAATAGTTGACTTAAGAATTGGATGAAGAGATGATGGAGAAGTACCCTCATCTTTTTTCACCTTATTTTGAAAAATTATCATTTTAGAGTGATAATTTAGAAGGGTTAAAATTATATTACAAAAAAAATTAAAAAATTTATTTCCCTTTAAATAAAAATTACATAAAACATATAGAGAAACAAAAAAATATATTATTCTCATAATGTATGAATGATACATTAGTAATGGAATAAATTTATAATAATTCAAAATATTATATCAAGGAAATTAATCGAATATAAGATAATAATATTATTATAATTTGTATCTGCTCGATCAACCAGAATGATTGCAATCATGAACAATATTGTAGAAAAAAACATAATGATAATAATAAAAGAGTATTTTTCAAGATGAATGTATATGTAACCATAATTAAAAGTCAACATTAAATTAATAATGAATGGTATATAATTTATTTATATAAATAAATTAATCCATATAAATTTTATAAATCTAACTATTGGAATTGTAATTTGACTATTAGATTAGTAACCTGAAAGTTGGAATAGTAAACTGACTATTAAGAAAACTAAACATATAATTATAATAAAAACCCCACATAAAAAATGGAAAAATAATATTTATATATCTCATATAATTAATATATGTAAATTTTATATAATGGTATTAGAGAATAAATATTTTAAAATTGATATATTTTTTATTGTTTTTATATAAATCATAAATTATTCAATCATAAAATTAAAATATAAATTATGATTTAAAATAATTTTTATTTATATTTAATGTAATTATATGTAAATATTACGTTTTATAATAATGATAATATAATTTTATGGGACCATGTATATTTTTTACAAAGGGATGTAAAATATATTAATATATCAAAATCATTATTTTTATTTACTAAATGATGTTTTTTAATATATAATTTCTCAATTATTGAAATTTATTTTCATAAATTGGACTATAATATTAATATATACATATAATGAAAAATTGTAGGGTGAAATATTTGGATTTTTTGAAGAGTTGAATTTTTTTGTTGAATAGTGATATTTTTTAATTTATGGTATCTGACATTTTAATCCAAATAAATGAATATTTGAGTCATTTATGAATTAGTGAACTTTTAGATAAGACATAAATGAACTATTTTCCATATATAGTCACAAAAAATAACAATATTGATACTTTTGATCCAAAATAATAAACTAATGAATATATTTACCAAAAACAACTATCTCCTCCCCGTATAGATACCACCATTGCCCAAATTATAATCACACATTCCATGTATTTTTTATTTCCAATTTTCAATAAAATTATCATATTAATAATATTCACCACGTTTTAGGTTTTCTGGTGTCACTTAAATACCAATTCTAAAGTCTTTAGGGAGGATGTCATGTTTAAGACATTCAAGAGTTAAAATCCTCCATCTATCTCAATAATATTCTTTATTTACTCTTCCTCACACTCAACCCAATCTAGAGTTACATTATGAGTCTGGATATATATACATACTATAATGTTATTATGTTAATTAAATTTTAATAATCCAAACGCATCTCTTCTAATTTTTTTCTAAAAATGATAACGTTATCCTTGATAAGTAAGTTCATCAGTTTCACAGATGATGAGTTATTTTTTCAATACTACCGTGAATACTAGTCATTAATCCATTAATAATGATAAATAGGGTTTCAGTAAATATATTAAAACTTATTATATGTTCTCTATCATATATTTATAGATAATATAATATAAAAAAACTAATTCACGATGGATAAAATACAACTAAATTATACTAAATAGTTATCATTTATGTATTATCAAATGAATCAACCACATAATAAAAAATTAAATTATTTTGGGACCATGAGGAATTATATTAGATCATTAATAAAACTTATGTTCCCATATGAATTATTATTTCCATTTCACATTAAAATCCATAAATATGAATAACTTAAATGACCATGAAATAGTGAAATGAATGCTTTTGAATCATTGAAATTAAATATTATATCTCTTCAAAATGAAAAAAATTACTTTATGAATTTATAATAAATCATATATATATATATATATACATTTATATTTAAATGATTATAAATTAGGTAATTATTTAATATAATTGTATTTCATATGACATCAATTCTATTGAAGAACACCTTCACACATATTGTAATGGCTCTCTCCGAACCTCCATATTTCATTTGGGTAATATTTTATCTCTCATTAACTGTATTTTACACATAATTACTCTTAGAAACTTATCATATATTCTATATGTATATTCAAAATATATGTATCATTCTCTTGTAATTTTTATTTTAGGCTTGAATACATGTTCTAAACAGTTTCCTTTCCACTTCCACCAGGCATGGAAGCCCTATTAAAGGGAACATCGTAGTTTTATACCTATTTCAAAGTTCCATCCAAAAAATATTTTTTGTTAAAATATTTATTATAAAATAACCAATTGTATAGGTGAAAATATTTTTAGTACAATTTTGGTTTTATGGAAATAATTATTCCTTTATATTCGTTCAAAGACTCATTATTATTTGCCAAAAAACTATTCTTATGTGGATGATTTATAAATACTCATAACATCTATTATTAATGTTTTCAAAATTGTTCAACATAATTATTTAGAATCAATTTTTATCTATCAATTATAAATTTCTAATAATTATTTAAACCCATTTTTTCATGGATTACATTATGATACACCGATTTCATATTCCTTATGACAATATTAGGAAAACCATTTCATTCATTGGGTAACCCTTTTGATTATTAATCATGATTTATTCTTCAAGTAGAGAACATATTCATGACCATGTTATGATCGTTAATGACATATATCATTCCAATTATTTGGGTAAATTTTTTGTCTCATGAGATGCTAGGTATGGGATATGTATGTAATCCTACTCAATTATGGGACTGTGTCCACCATGTGTGTAACACCCCAAGCTTCCACGGTACGCTTCTCTTTGAATAATGCAATAGCATGTGTTGTATGCAACATCGAGTTCTAACACACACCACAACCAATCAAACTACCAGTTATGAATAGTAATACCCACTTTTTGAAATTTTATAAATTTTATCATACAAAATGGACTTCATTTTTGGATTCTGAATATCGAAATTATATTAGGTTGAATTTTTGGAATTTTTCTGAAAACATTAAATTTTGTATGAATAGTGAAAATACACTCAGTTATAGTTTAAAATAGAATTTTTATTTAAATAATTATTAATTTTATTTAAATTTAATTAAGGTATATATAGATACATAATACTTATATAAGTTCAATGCAATTCATTGGAGTTGGTTTATTATAATTTTAGATATAGAAAAAAATTTATTGAGCTTTTTTACCGTCTTTTACCCACCTCCTAGGAGAATTTGGAAATTCACCTAAAACCTAATTTTACCACTTCTTAGAGTGGAATTTTGAAACTCTGAGAGACATGGTTAAAATCAAGGAGTAAAATTTGGTTCAATGAGATGAAAATAATTTGTGGTGAATAGTAACTTCTTTACTTTTATTTACCACGGTTATAAGTAAATAGGGTAATTAAGGGTAAAATGATATTAATATTACCGTAACATATGTCTTAATTCTATTGGACAAGTGTATCTCGACCAAAAACAACCTTATGAATAAAATATTATCATTTAGGTTCACGTGGATTAGGTTAGGACATTTATTATTATTAAATTCAAAGAAGAGTTAAATGAGATAAAATCAATGATTAATAACTAAAACATTTTTAATAATGGGGTATAAATAAGATAAATTTGTATTTTAATATTCATTAGATAGTTAAAAATATTTCCTACATAATGGTATTTTATTTATAATTTTTATACATCAAATAATCTAATTTATTTATGACACAATGGTGATGCAGTAATTACTTAATTAATGAAATATTAAAATAATAGATATTATAAATATCAAAACAAACGTAATTTGAGACTTTTTATGAATTAAAAAAAAATTATAGGTTAATAGGACATATTAGGATTGGTTGTATAAATTTATTTCGAAGTAATAATTCTGTTATAAAATTATGAAAAACAAAATACCCAATATTGTCAAAATTGACATAAAAGAGTTCTTAAAACAAATATTATATTATTAATTGATATTATAATCCTTAAAATCTAAGGTTAGGCCAAAGGACTTATATAATGGTAGGTATATTATTAATGGACAACTTGGGGGGGTCTATTGGATGATTATAGTATGTTAATTGACTATATAATATGAAACTAGAAAGAGACATGGTAAATGTAAAACTAATTAACTAAGAGTTAAAACTACAAGATAAGGTTAATATAGTGACCTAAACTTGTCTAAAACCTATTGGTTGAGTGGTTTTCAACCTATCCACTCCTTAACCTTTAAATAATCCACTTTTGAGCCATTATAAAACGAATTTGAAATTATTATAAAATAATATTTCTATCATTTCCTAAGGTTCCCCTCAGCCCTCTTATAAAAGGGAACTTTCCCTTCCCTCTAATTCACACCATCAAACACTTTTGGCTCGACCAAACCCTCACAAATAATCCCTCAACTTACCTCACTTCAACCTATATTCCATAGTTTCATCAGAAAGACAAACTAAAGAGGCCTTTTGATCGAATCAAAAGGAAGAACCTGAAGAAGATGTAATGTTTTCACCACCCTCTTTCATGTTCCTTTCTTATTCAACATATTCGTTATTTGTTATTTCCATTATAAAATAATATATCCAGTATCTTATATATATGGTTATTTTATTATAAATATGGTACAACAATATTCAGTATTCTATCCATCCTTTTAATGACTTGTCACTATACGTGTGTACGTATGGCCTATAGTCTCCACGTCATGGTGTAATTGTTATTCAATATATTATTATTCGGATGGATATAATAATGATGTATAATTCATGTAAATAATTAATATAAAACTATAATGATACTTTATATATGATATACCATCCAATTATATATTATTTAAATATCAAAATAATGATATTGTCGCTCGTGCTTATGTACGGACTACCGTCTCCATGAACGCGATGAGATTCATTTCCCATCGTATCCATTCAAGTATAATTCTCATTTGATGATTAAAAGTAATGTTTAAGGACTATATATAATTATGTATATGAATAACATACATCCCATCCATAACAAATATGGCTCAAATAACAATGAATATAATGGAAAATGAGTTTGTTAACACACAAGACGGCGATAATACTATGATATTATCAAGAAATCAATGATAAAAGATCGTATATGATATCATATTAATGTATATGATTCTTGTATAATTAAATAACAATTATTTCACCATTATAAATGATTTTAACTTACCCTTGACCAAGGAAAAAGTACATAGTATGGGATTTATTATCTCACTTTTAATTCCGTGAGATTTCCATTATTCACTGCTTATTTATTGCATGTGGTTTGTGTACTACCCATGATTGTATTAATTGTGTAATATACATTAATTTATGTCAATTTAAATCATCATTTTATGACCCTTATTTCATGGTTTTATGTTTCATAAGTTACCAAACCGATAAAAAAATTTGAAATTTCAATTTCTACTCATTCGGCTTTAGGCATACTTCATTGATTATTTTACTCCATGATTATGTGTGGAATTACTCTTCATTTTCTTATGTCATAATTTCCACTTCCCATTCTGTGGATATACTTTTGATGCACAAAATTACTCCATTGATATATTCTCAATTCATCGATATGAACTTGATATGAGTAATTTTTACTCAATCTCCATTTATTGTTTTAAACATCCAATTCATTGGTGTTGTTTTTACAAGAATATGTGTGAATTTCCTCTGATTGATTTACACTGAATATCCAATCATATTGACTCTATTTTTGTTTTTCACACATAATCTTGTCATTGATTTATCCTTAACCTAACGATATAATCTTTATATTAGATTTCATATCAATTTATATTCCATTGAGACTTCTTCGTTGTCACACACCAATTCACATTTATATGGTGTATATAATGTGCTTTGAAATAGTATATCATGAATCCTTTTATTCTCATGAAATTAAAATGTTTTGATTACCTCAATTATTTTTATTCAAGTGTCTCTCTTTTGGTTAGGAACTCTATCAAAATAATCATTTTAAATGTATTAAAGATATATTATTCTAAATCTATCTCATTAATGTCCATGTTTTAAAAATAATTTTAAGGATTTATTTATATGGACATTAATTTTTTAAAATTAAGATTCTTTTTAAAAGTTTCTAAGTGGTATGGGACAGTTTTATCCGAAAATCTATTTTAAATGGCTTCATGACTAATAGTGTGACTTTTAAATGTTTTCAAGAAGAAGGGGGATATTTCTCCCAATAGTTTAATGATTTATTTTATCTTTGTCAATATCCTTCATTATTGTCGATTGAGGTTAATCTGATACAATAAAATCTTCCATATTGTATCGATTGAGTTATGGTTGACTGTGGATGTGCTATTTTTATACCATTCATGGTTTGTGGTTAAAGTATTGAAATTTTTATGCTAGTTTTAATATAAATGTTTATGTTATGTTTAAACCTATTCATATGAGGAATTAATTGGACTTACTAAGTGATGGATGGAGCCTACTATAGCTCCTCGATGCATCGGTATGTCTCATGAGACAAACTTGTGACGTGGCATAAGGCCCTGAAAAAATATTATTTGTAGTCTTAGTATGAGGCATTGGCTACGTGGTGATGATAGACTGGAATTATGCATTCCGTCATTGTGAAAGTGGTTATTGATATTGCATGTGGTTATTTGACTAGTAGAATATCCATGTGAATAATAAAATGGAATTATTTTGTTTTATATTTTCCATATTATGCGGATGTTCAAGTTTAAAAGGCTTTTGTTTTAGTTATACATTTCCTTAAATGTGTATTCTTATTTATGAAAGTTTCTGCTATATTGTTATCCTTACTGAGCATATGAGCCAACCCCTTTCAATGTTTTATTTTTCCCAAGGTGTGAAGAAGTAACTTATGAATGACCTACAGTGATAGTATGAAGGGATATGAAGAAAAGATGTTGTTGTAGTTTTTTACATTATGATGTAATGTAAGACTTATGAATATATCTAGTGTTTCCAAGACTACTAAACTAATCAGTCATTCGAGACTTGATCTTTTTTTATCATGCCAATGTTATGTAATAATGCACCAACTCTGGGTAACTGGGGTCTGGACATTACAGTTTGTATCAAAGGGAGGTTCAGTACAAACATTGGAAACTTGATTTTGAAAAACTCTGATTAGAGAACATAGCCCTAATATAGACTTTGAGGATTAGTATAGTAGAACTTCCTAAAATATAGGTATTGTATATATTTTGTGAGTTTTCCAAGAAATATATCTATGTCAGGATACGAGCGGGTAGAGGTGGATCTGTTACAGATGTACCTAGGGGTAAAACCCGAAAACACCACGTTGAGTTAGACTCGATTGGGCACTAGTGTACGACAACAGGCCTTACTGCACTCTTGGTTACGACAGTCTCGGGGGATATGATTAGGATAATTTATAGTTTCATTAAAAACCAATTTGAAGTATTTAAATATAAGATGAGAATAAATGACCTTGGTTAATCCTAAGGTGTTTGAAATTTAGAATATCGTTTCATGATTTTCTCTAAATGATTTTATGACTACTATTACTCACACAATGCATTCTGGTTTTAGTCAATGGATGAAGTCCAAGAGAGTCATAGTAACATTGAGAATGATGTACGAGGTGGAAAAAAGTGGTGGAAATGAGAAACGAAATGGAATGTGGATAGGCGTAATAGATATTCTCTTCATGCTGAATCAGTTTTCCAAAAATATGATCAACAACATATATATTTACCAACTCTCGGACTCGACCAAGATGAGAAATGCAGGGAATGATAAGAGCTCCAGCTGTGGAGACCATGGATAGAAGAAATATCAATTCCCATCATGTCGTAAATGTGGAAGGAGACACCCAGTAAAGTGTCTCAATGGAACAAAGAAATGACTTATGTGTGGGAAAGAAGGGCATAATGTAAAGAATTACCGAGGAAAAATGAAGATTAATATGGAAGAAAATAACAATGATCCTAATATTCCAATTACAGTCATTTGTCATAAATGTAAGGGACCTTGGAATCACCCAAGTCAATGCCCTATTCTATATGATAACCTCTTGGTAATGGAAGAACCTATGTAGAAATTAATGCATGGAAAATTTTCTAAAGGTATTAGTGCAATTTGTTGTTTAGATTACTTTGGGTGAATTTTCCCTTATATTTGTAACCCTAAAATTTATCATGTGAAAATGATATTTGAGGAAGAATTATCTTTTCTCTTGTGGATATAGTTATAAATAACTACTTGGTTTTATATGATCCTTGAATTTGAGGATATTACAAGTTATTTTATTTTGGGATGAAAATGAAAGGTATGAGATAACATTTGTGGTTAAATTAGGTTATGGTTATTTTGAGGAATTTATCTCATTTTGGTAATGTTATAAAATATTGTTTTTGAATAAGGGCAACACACAGACCGTGTGACAACCCATCGCATCTGACAAAGTTATGAGAATCGAAACCACAACCAAAGTGCGATTGGGATTTATCGCCTACCACTGGACTACGTGAAGTCCCTGGTTAGTGTGAATAATTATTTTTAGTTGAATTATTTTATTGATTAATAATATGTTGATTTGGGATCATATGTCTTATCAAATGATTACACATAGTATAGGAAAATGAATTGGTGATTAAGTGATAAATGTTATTTTGGAAGATGTTCGCTTTGTTGGGAACACTATATACCTAAGAAAAATAGAATACTATGGGATTTGTTTTGAGGAGTAATGGTGGATTTTTATCTATGTTATTATTGTGGATTTATAGTGATTTGGGTTATTTATGGAAATGATTAACCTATAATAGATAATATGTGATCAGGTAAATTACTTTTATGTATATGACTTTAATAGTAGTAGATGTATTTGGAGATACAATTTAAGGTGGAAGACTACATAACCAAATTCTTCTATGTTTTGGGTTTCAATATTAGGTTGGATTATATTGAAGGATTTTAATGATAATTTTTTATTGAATGCTATTTATTTATCTTTGGTGTATTGTTGGTTTAATATGAGAAATTTAGATTAGTGTTTCTTTCTCTAAAGGAATATCTATTTGGGGGATCATCAAGTCTTGTACTAACCGATTTGGTTTTGATTAATCTCTAATTACTAGGTAAATATATAATTTATCCTTCGTGGATCATGTGATTCTATAAAAGTTTATTCTAGATCTTTTAGTGTGACCAAGTCTTCTTGTATACTCATCGTTTAAAAAAAATGAGTTAGTGGTGGAAATTTATTAATTAATGAAACTATACAAAAAAAGTAAGTGTATCTCTTTATTTTCTTAGTCAATCTTGTAAATTAATTCCTCATTTTTATATAATCTAACTAATAAAAAATGTTGTCCGTATACTTTTCCTACTGGGAAACTAATGACCGTTTTTCCCATCACAAGTTTGTGGATTTCTTGTAATTAACTTTCTCCTTATCATGTTTTCTATCACTATCCATCAAAACATGACACCTAGTTTATATTCCATATCCATCTTTTTCTTTGTGGAATCCTAGTTTGAGTTATCTTGGGTGACCTTTGTACTCCTCTTTCTTTCTTTTAAGGTGAGAGTTTTATTGAATCTTTTTCTGATGTGGTACTTTCCATTATATTCCCAATCCCAATTTTAAAAATTTCGAGGAAGAAATTATTTGAAGGAGGGGAGAATGTAACACCCAAGGCTTCCACGGTATGCTTCTCTTTGAATAATACAGTAGCGTGTGTTGTTCGCAACTTCAAGTTCTAACACACACCACAACCAATCAAACTAGCCATTTAGAATAGTAATACCCACTTTTTGAAATTTTATATATTTTGTCTTTCAAAATGTACTTCATTTTTGGATTCGAAATATTGAAATTATCTTAGGGTGAATTTATGGAATTTTTATGAAAACATTCAATTTTTGATGAATTGGGAAAAAACACAGAGATATAGTTTAAAACATAATTTTTATTTAAATATTTATCTGTTTTTTTAAAATATAATTATGGTCAATATATACACATAATACTTATATAAGTTCAATGTAATTCATTGGATTTAGTTTAAAATAATTTTAGACATATAAAAATTTTATTAAACTTTTCACCTTCTTTTACCCACCTCTTTGGAGAATTTGGAAATTCAGATAAAACATAATTTTACCGCATCTGTGAGTGGAATTTTTACATCCCAAGAGACAAGGTTAATATCAAGGAGTAAAATGTGGTTCAATGAGATGAAAATAATTTTTGGTGAATTGTAACTTTGTACTTTTATTTAGCACAGTTAGAAGTAAATAGGGTAATCAAGGGTAAATTTGATATTAATATTACCCTAACACATATCCTAACTCTATTGGACAAGTGTATCTCGACCAAAAACATCATTGGGAATAAAATATTATCATTTAGGTCCACTTTAATTAGGTTAGGACATTTATTATCATTTAATACAAAGAAGAGTTAAAAGTGATAAAATCAAAGTTCAATAACTAAAACATTTTTAATATACGGCTATACATAAGATAAATTCGATTATAAATATTATTTAAAAAGATAAAAATATTTCATACATAATGGTATTTTATTTATAAATTTTATACATTACATAATTTAATTTATTTATGACACAATGGTGATATAGTAATTACCTAATTAATGAAATACTAAAATAATTGATATTATAAATATCAAAACAAATGTAATTTGAGACTTGTTATGAATTAAACTAATTTTCTAGGTTAATATGACATATTCGGAATGGTTATCAAAAAAATTTCGACATAATAATTCTATAATAAAATTATCAAAAAGAAAATACCCAATAATGTCCAAATAGACATAACAGAGTTTTTAAAACAAATAGTATATTATTAATTGGTATTCTATTCATAAAAATCTAAGGTTCTGAAAAAAGACTTATATAATGATATATATATCATTAATAGACCACTTGGAGGTCTTTTTGAAGTTTATAGTATGTTTATTTACTATATAATATAAAACTAGAAAGAGACATGGTAAATGTCAAACAAATTAACTAAGAGTGAAAACTAAGAGATAAGGTTAATATAGTGACCCAAACCTATGTAAAACCTATAGTTTATGTGGTTTTAGACCTATAACCACACTAAACATTAAATAATCCTCTTTGTATCCATTTGAAACCGAATATGAATTTATTATAAAATAATATTTCTATCTTTTCCAAAGGTTCCCCTCAACCCTCTTATTAAAGGGCACTTACCCTTCCCTCTAATTCACACCTTCAAAGCATTTTGGATCGTCCAAATCCTGACCAAATATTCTCTCAACTTCACTCATTAAAACATGGATCCCTTAGTGTGATCAGAATTCCAAACTAAGGAGCCATTTTGGCCAAATCAAAAGAAAGAAACTGAAGAAGAGGTAATGTTTTCACCACCCTCTTCCAAGTTCCTTTATTCTTCAACTTATTCTTTATTTATTGTTTCCATTCTAAAATAATAATTCCAGTATCTTATATATACTGTGATGTTATTATAAATATGGTACAACAATAATCAGTATTCTATCCATCCTTTGAATGACATGTCACCATACGTGTGTATGTACGACCTACCGTCTCCACGTCGTGGTGTAATTGTTATTTAATACATTATTATTTGGATGGGTATAATAATAATGTTTAATTCATTTAAATAATAAATATAACATGATAATGATTCTGTATATATGATATACCATCCAATTATATATTATTTTAATATCAAGAGAATGATTTTGTGGCTCGTGCGTACGTACGGACTACCGCCTCCACGAACGAGATTAGATTCATTTCACATCGTATCCATTTAATTATAATAATAATTTGATGATTAAAATTAATTTCTAAGGACTTGATATCATTGTGTATATGAATATGATACATCCCATCCCTAACAAATATAGCTCACATAACAAAGATTATAAAGTAAAATGAGTTCGTTAACACCTGACACGACGATAATACTAAGATATTATCAATAAATAAATGTTAAAAGATCATATATGATATCATATTAATGTATATGATTCTTTTATAATTAAATAAAAATTATTTCACTAGCATAAAAGAGGTTTACTAACCCTCAACCCTGGAAAAAGTACAAAGTAAGGGGTTTCTTATCTCACTTCTAATTGGGTGAGATTTCCATTATTCCCCACTTATTTATTGCATGTGGTGTGTGTACGGCCCATGATTGTATTCATTGTGTAATATAATTTAATTTATGGATATTTACATCATCATTTTATGATCATTATTTCATGGTTGTATGTTTCATAAGTTACCAAATAGATAAGGGGATTTGATATTTTAATTTCCACTCATTAGACATTATGCATACTTCATTAATAATTTTACTCCATGATTATGTGTGGAATTACTATTTATTTTAATTTCCACTCCCCTTTATGTGGATATAATTTTGATACACAAAATCACTCCATTGATAGATTCTCAATTCATCTATATGAACTTGATAACAGTAATTTTAACTCAATCTCCATTTATTGAGTTAAACATCCAAGTCATTGGTGTTGTTTTTACAAGAATATGTGTGGACATCCTCTGATTGATTTACACTGAATATCCAATCATATTGAGTGTATTTATATTTTTCACACATAGTTATGTCGTTAATTTATCCCTAACCTAAGGATACAGTCTTTATTAGAGATTTCATATCAATTAACATTCATTTGACACTTCTTCATTGTTATACACAAATTCACTTTTATATGGTGTATATAATGTGCTTTGACATAGTATATCATGAATCCCTTTATTCTCATGATATTATAATGTTTTTATTACCTCAATTATTTTTATTCAAGTGTCTCTCTATTGGTTATGAACTCTATCTTAAATATCATTTTAAATGTTTTAATGATTTATTATTCTAAATCTATCTCATTAATGTCCATGTTTTAAAAATGGTTTTAAGGATTTATTTATATGAACATTAATGTTTTAAAATTAAAATTCCGTTTAAAAGTTTCAAAGTGGTTTGGGACACTTTGATTCAAAAATATATTTTAAATGGCTTCTTGACAAATAGTGTGACTTTTAATTGTTTTCCAGATAAAGGAGGATATTTCTCTCAATAGTTTGATCATTATTTTAATCTATGTCAATATCCTTCATTATTATTGATTGTGGTTAATCTGATACAATACAATCTTCCATATTGTATCGAATGAGTTATGTTTGACTGTGGATGTGCTAGTTTTATTCCATTCATGGTTTGTGGTTAATGTATTGACATTTCGTATGCTTTTTTTAATAAGAATGTTTATGTTATGTTTAAACCTGTTAATATGAAGAATGCATTGGACTTAGTAAGTGACGGGTGGAGCCCGATATAGCTCCTCGATGCATCGGTAGGTCTCATGAGACAAACTGGTGTCTTGGCACAAGGCCTTGACAAAATCTTATTTGTTGTCTTGGAACGAGGCGTTGGCTATGTGGTTATGATAGTCTGGGATTATGCATTCCGTCATTATGAAAGTGGTTATTGATATTTAATGTGGTTATTTGACTAGTAGAATATACATGTGAATTAGTAACTGGAATTATTTCATTTTATCATTTCCATATTATGATGAAGTTCAATTTTAAAAGGCTTTTGTTTTAGTTATACATTTCCTTACATGTTTATGCTTATTTATGAATGTTTCTGCTATATTGTTGTCCTTACTGAGCATCTGAGCTCACCCCTATCAATATTTTATTTTTCCTCGGGTGTGAAGAAGTAATTTATGAATAACCTACATGGATAGTATGATGGGATATGAAGACAAGATTTTTTTTTAGTTTTTTTACTTTATGATGTAATGTAAAAAATAAGAATATATCTAGAGTTTCCAAGACTACTAAACTAATAGGCCTTTCGAGACTTGATATTTTGTGATCATTCCAATGTTATGTAATAATGCACCAACTCTGGGAAACTGGGGTCGGGGCGTTATAGTGAAATATTGTCTTATTTGTTATAAAATACTCATTTTTATGTCATCTTTTATAATTCCAACACATTAATATGTTTCCATGATCACATGATCCCATGTTCAATATATTTGTTCACCATATATATTTTCATTACCTGTTCCTTTAATGCCATCATGTTACTCTATTTGACTAATGTTCCTTGTTTATTCCCTTACATGTCCTTTTTGGTAATCCTTATTGTCTATATATTCCATAGGTAATAATATATGGACAATTATGCTCAAAGTGATTTATTATATAATAATGGAGAGTAATTAAAATATTTTTTATGATGATTTTATGACTTCTATTTATGTCACTAGTCATCCTAAGACACTATAATTTTCAAAAATTGGTTTTCATTAAATAGATATTTATGCCCAAAATAATTTTATTATATGTGTAGATGATTAGGGTATCTATATTGTGGGTACCATCCTATATGGTGGAATGAAATTATTTCCACCGCTTGATCAAACATGATCTCATACTAGTTGAGTATGTTATAGAACTATTTATGGAAATCTTTCAATAATCAATCTACCACTAAAATAAATGTATCATACAAGTTATCTTCTTCCTCTAGAAAAAGGATTGATTTTTTACCTATGAAATAATTCAATTTTTACCAGATTAGTCCTAAAAATGCATCCTAATGATCTAATTCACTATAGTGATAATATCTCCCAAAATAACGATATATAAATTTATCTCTATTCTGATAATAGTTGCTATGATATACGTAATCGAGTAAGAGAGACATAACTAAAATCATATCAAAACTATCAATATTCATAAAAAACATCTAACCAATGAAATGGTAGCCACCAAATTCAATAGAAAAAAAATTGAAACACTAGATACCATCTAGACACACTATCGGTGGCATGAATATGGAATTGAAACCAACAAAGACATCCATAACTAACCCCCATAAATTTGGAAATAGTCTAAATGAATAGTAATGTGATTCACATCTATCAAAAAAATATAAGAAATAATCGATTATACTAAGAATGTAAATATGAAAATATAAGGTTCTGCATACACACATGTAAAATTTGACGAGATGTCATATAGTTGACTATCCCCGTAATAATATGATCACATATTACTCCATTGTTTATCTGCCTTTTATGGTACTATCACTAATTCCTTATAGTACCTTATAATATACATCAGCCTATGTTTCTAGTGGAACTCTAAAACCATTTATAATGTGTTTTAGAAAAGATATAATCTTTTTCCTATCCTAATAACCAACCAATTCTCTGTTGTTGATGTTTCTGATAATTACATTACATATTTCCCTTACAATTCAACTATTACAATCCACTATGTGGGAATGAAAAATTGGATGACTGTATCCATATTTTCAATGAGGGAATCACTATAGTGGATGATGATCTGTAAATGGCTATATACTTCCCCGAATATTTATCATTTCACTTCCCAAGTGGTAACAAAAATAAAAGGGGGTACTTTTTGTATAACAAAAACACCTTGATTTTCCTAATGCAACTACCAACCCTTCAACTTGGGAATCCCTTAGTTTCCCTTCCATTATATGAGTATGATTCATCACATCCATGAATTGTTTTAAGAATAATATGTTCACCAGTTACTTTATCTTAAAGGTAATATCACCCTAGAAATGCTTCACCTTATATATCTCATCAATAACAACAATGATAGAAAAATAAATCCTTTAGTGAATTTTCACGTATAATATATTATATAAATTCTTCTGTATGTCTGCTATATAAACATGTGGGACCACTCATCCATAAATATATTTGGAGTGATTTTTCTCTAAAAAAATATCTTTGATTTACTTCTAGGATAGATCATATCTCTGTTTGTAATTCTGAAAAATGTCTCATACATTTAAGCTTGTCATTGTATCATAAAAGATAAATGATACAACTACATATTTTCAGGTGTATCAAGGTTTGTAAATATATTTTAGTCATATTTTTCAACAGAAAATCTACCTAGGTAACTCCTTTACTAGTGACCATGGTTAGATTATGTATATGGAAGTTATATTTCAAATAGGACATTAAATGTTCATTGTGGGAAGTCTACCACCCCATTGATCAAATGAATCACTAGAAATAATCATGTATATTATCATTCATCTAGGCCTTGAGAGACACATAAATAAGAAAATAATATATTTTTGTGTGATATGATTACCAATATCTATTCATTCAACATTAATATTATGGTTATGAATTTTACCTAGAAGAGTTAACAAACTCTTAACAACACATGTTATACACAACATCGAATTTAATTGCTTAAAACACCATGAACCACTAGCTCAAGGTTCCTCTATAATATATTATCTATATATTTGAAATAGTATAATTGTTTCATTCATTTTTGTTCATAAAATTTAACAATGGGTATCCTTTCACATGGATGAGAAGCGATTATGAAACATGTGATAAATATGACCCTTTTATAAAAACATCCGGTAAACAAATATTCTTATGTGCCTTCTATGATCTAATAATATCAATATCTTGAAATTCATGAAAAGTTGTAAAATATCTATAAATTGTAACATCACTAAAAACGATTCTCTAATGGTAATGAAATATAGAAATGTTCATTAGAAAATTGAATGAACAACATTCCCAACATGAGGTACATTTATTTTCACCCACACATATGTAAACTACTCTTATGAACAAGCTAGTTAAAAATCCCCGATAATCCCTAGTAACCATTATAAATTACAAAAATAGTAAAGGAATGAAGCATTATCCATTTTTTCCCATATCTTTGGTACAACCCTTATATAAAGAAAAAAATTAATAATAGTGTCCCTTATCCTTTTCTATAAATGAAACAAATAAAAATGATTTTGTACCAAATGGTGACCAAATAGGGTGTGAGTAAACCATTGTAGTTCGATACCAATAGTGGATAATATTTCCCAGAGGAATATATATTCCATAAAATTGTATTATTATAATGGCAATTAATTCATATGTTAATATTAAATATTTAATAAAAATACTGATCCTCAAGCTCTGGGTTGACACTTGATTCATCTACACATTCTATGGGAGGATTCAATATATCTTAGTTATGTGGGGGATCCTTTTTCATAGGATGCTTCAACTATTCCATTGGATAATCCTCTCTTCTAGGATTAATCACCCATATGATTTCTCAATAAATAATAAACAACCAGCATATTTATGAGTTAAATATGTTGGGGTGACATACGTGTTCCTATCACAATATATCATACTAAAAAAGTTTTAAGATATTATACTATGATTAATTTTAATTTTCAATTATAAATTCACTTACATCAATCTAGGGAACAATACCAGACGAATTTAAAAGTGTTAATATCATATAAGGCTCGGTGTGAATTACCATAATGGATTCCCTATATGTCCACATAGAGAAATAAAAAACAAGGGGAAAATTAGCAATATCATACTACGTTCCATGAAAATTTCAAATTTTATAGTATAATACATTTTAATAGTCTATGGAATTTAAAAGTCATTATAAAACCATATAATACTTATATCTAATAAAATTAAATATCCAAGAGTAAATTTTGTGTTCATATATTTGTACACCATACCATAGAAAAGTGACCATATCTATTTGTGGATTTTCCTACTGATGAAAAATCTCTATTTAATATTTCATAAAAAGGTAAAAGGCATCCTTTTACAAAATGTGAGTAAATAATAATGTCCAACATGGAAACAAATAACACCATGAATAAACCATGTTAATCTTTTTTTAACAATTTTCATTCATGTCAATCCAATATAAATTAAAAATAAAATTATTTCTATTTGGTGGATTCAATAAAAAAGTGAAATAACCTATGTACCAGACAGAAATAATTCCAATTATCATAATTCACATATTATAAATTTCAAAATATTATACCAATTCATAAATTGTTTCAATTTAATCAATTGGATATTCTATCAATAAAACTCTGATCCATCCAAGTGTTTATGGTTTTAACACCACTTGGATGGTCGTATGTCCTTTTCATTTCACAATGGATAAAAATATATCCATGGGGTATTTGGGAATTTGAATTTCATCAAATAGTGAATTAAACATTTGGTTAGTTCACACACACAACATGTAAGAGTGATTTCACTTATTACACAAAGTATATGGAACAAAACAAACACTTTAGAGTTTTTCTATAACACAAATCTCAGTATTCATATAGAAATAGAAATTAATGAAACTCCTAAGTATATTTTTTTCATCCTTCTTTCCCTATATTGATGACACTGATTTCAGTCAAAAAAATCAAATCATATTTTTTATGGTTTTATATATATACTAAGGCACTTTAAGTGAAAAAATGGATCTAGGATATGAAGAATAATTTAATTATTTACCATAAATATATACATCTTAAACACAATGATACAATGAATTTTTAATTTTTATTCTAATTGGATCGAAAAAGGGTGTTTGTGGAATAAATTCTGTTTAAGAAAATTTTGTTATGATATTAGAAACTCTTGACCCTATAAATTTAAAGGACGACTAGGAATACAGAATTCATGATATTAATATGGGATATATTTTAATAGTTCATAAATGTTTTACATACGAAGAGAGGTTTATCCCCTCAAGAATAAAAACCCAAAAATTGGTTGATGTCAGTAGTCAGTCTATCATTACGAGTATTCGAATTAGAGAAAGGCCATAACCATTCATGGATTGAATAAAGATCTTTCATTCATACCATTGTCATTCATTACTTGTATTTATTTCATGGGGTATTCCAAGAATCATTTACATCATGAATAGATGATTAATACAATAAATTTTTTATATATAATGACTTCATATCCCCCTTATTCATCCTCTTAAAAAACAACCTAATCTTATATTTCATCATTACCAGTGTCAAAATCTGAAATTTCTATAATTGAGTAGGTATACAAAAAATAGGATATGGACATGCAAAAATTATTAGGATCTTAAATTTTTTTATAAACAATATATTGGAACTATTGATGGAATAGTAAATTACATAAAAGGCTCGAGATTTTCAATATAACATAATGAAATTTCATATTTCCATAACGTAATGTACGAAGTTATTGGAAATTTATGAAGATTGATGTATGTGAGAGTGTATTTCCTTTAATTTTTGAATTGATTAAGGGATGGAGATATAGAATGATAGAAAAACTAAGAATTATATATACTTTTCCTTTATTAGTTAATGACCATATTAAGGAAAATATTTATCTTTAGAAAATTAAAAAGAATATTAATACATTCATGATTTTTTACATGTATATATCATGAGAAAATATAAAACTAATATATCACAAAAATTTAAAGTAGATTTTATAACACTAGATATTGATATGTTTTTTGATAAATAACTAGTTATATTTAAGATACAAGATGTATGGTGTTTCAAAACATGTCTTATCACATAGTAATTTTTTTTAAACAATAAATGTTGTGAATAATCTTGGGACAATAATGATTTTATGGGTAAGAGGAAACCAATATTTATGTCATAGTGATGGAATTTTTATAATGAAATTAATTTTTTTTTGTAGGAGGAATGTAATGGCCCATGATTTTAAATGTCTTTTTCTACTAAAATAGAAAAGAATTATTCAATAACTTGATTCATAAAAATCCCATAGTGTAAATAAATTATTATATTTTTTGCATTTATAAATATTTAGTTATAACTTCCAGAATAAATATGATTAAACAAATCATGAAATTCATTTATAAAGGTCATAGTTACATGATATGTATTAATTATTTCATAAAAAATATGAAATGGATTTTTATTGATGTTATTCTATCATTCAATATTTTTTTCAAAATTAATATTTATTAAATTTCATTTAAAAATTTATTACTAATTTATTTGATCATTGATATTTAAAAAAAATCTTCATTTTTAGATCAAATATCAAATTTATCATGTTATGATTTTTTAGGATGTTATTAGAACAAAATATTTTTTTCAATGAAAAGTAAAAAAGAAAATATTTTTCATAAAACACTCTCTACCATTATTGTATATACAAAATTCCATTATTTTATCTTTTTCAAAATTTCAAAATAATTTTTTATTCGACTGAATTAAATTATATTAATTTTGATTGATATTATTGTAAATTTTTATATAATAAGTTTCCAATATTTAAAACAAATTCATCATGAAATCATGTTTTATCATGTTCTCCATATTATGATAGATTGAAATTAAATAACATAAATATTGAACATGTTAAAATCGATCCCATATTTGAAATTAGAATAAATTATATTATATAATAAATTGACATTATTTTTTGATATTATGAATTTCAAATGATATATGAATTCATTATTTCGATATAGGATAAAAGGATTTACATGATTTAAGATAAATATATATCGATTAAAATGAAAAAAAATCCTATAAATTATATTAGATGAATATAATAATGTTCAATATCATTATATATTCAATCATGATCCAATTTGGAGCCATTTTTATTTACTAATAAATTATTATATTTTAATATTTTTAAAAATAATAAGTTTATTCCCTTCATCCTTATGTAATGATAAGACCAATCATCATTTTCTAAAATATCACGAGACATATATATCATGAAATAAATTATATAATAACTTCCTAAAATCATAACCATGGTTATAGATGTAATTTTATGATAAAAATAAAAAACAATTAAGAATTAATGTGTCACCCATGTTCGGTTATTCAATGAAGATGTGTAACTCTTAACCGAGAATATTAAAAAAAAGATTTACAAACAAAAAATATATTATATCCATTTTCAAAATAATTAATTATTTATCTTCATTATTATAATATGTTAATATGATGATGGATCAATTATTATCTTTTTCTTTCAATAAAAAGGGATATTAAAGAATAACTCATGATTTCATGTGAACTATGAACTCTATGTAGTGATACGATTCATTTTCCATTTTCCTTATTAATTTTTGGCCATAATAATGGATTTAATTTTTATATATGATATTTATTAAATAATTATATTTATTTAATCGTAATATACTATCCACTGTATTGCCTTTCAATTTATGGAAAACGAGAATAGCGCTCATACTATATGTAACATTATTTTTATTTCTAATGTTGATGATACCAATATGATAGATCATATTTTGAAACTATAGATCTGAATCATGGTAGGAAAATAGATCAACTTAAAAAAATGCTCAAACAATGAAATTTATAGTTAAATGATAAATTGAAATTATAATGGAATGATTCATAATATTTAATCTATAACTGTTGTTCAACAAAATATGAATAAGAAATCCATATTTATTTTGAAATAAATTTGAGTTTGTTTCAAGTAAGATAATACATTAGGTAAGGGGTTTATGTTAAAATCTCATAACATTGCAAGATTTTATATGATAAATTTTCATGAGGGAAATTATCTGGATCATTAACTATTAAACCCTTATATCTTAATTCAAACTTTTAGTTTTCAATTTATTTATTTATTATTACCATTTACCACTTGGTAAATCATTAAATGATTTAGAAATTTTATTAAAAGAATCTATGACATTATATCTTATTTTATGAATAATAATTTTATTCAATGTACATTATAAAAAAAAATTGGTTAAAGTTCATATATATATTTAAATTATACAAAAATTAAACATTCACTAACATTTTTTTATTTACAAGGGTTTAGAAAGTATGCAGCTTAGACATATAATGCTTTACAAAATTAATTTTTTTATCTTTTATGAATATGTCAAACAATTTTTTTCTTTTAAATTATAATGAAATGATAGATTTTAATTCCAACTTAGATTTTATTTCCATTTAATATTAAATTAAAATTTTTATATTTTATTTTTAAAACATATTTTTTAATATTAGGTTTATTTTTTTAATATGTTTCCAAAATACTTGGATATTTCCTCATATTTTTAAATAAAAGTTTGAACGTACTTTTTACAGTAATTTGCATCTATGAAAACATTTTATTATCACTAGAGATAATATCGTATTATACTATCTAGTATATTTAGATGGAAGGATTATGAATTATATCATTGAAAGATGTTTATATGTATCACGTTTCTATCTATGAGTTAATTATTTAATGATGATACCATTTTAAAAAATAATTATTTTCTATGTGAAATTATATGATAAAATAATGAAATATTAATGAAAGATAATTCCTTTATGAAGGATAATATAAGATTCTATGAAGAATGTTTTATGATCATAAAGAATAAAAATATATAATTTTCATTATGTGACAAGTGGCCCCAAAGTTATATATCCATCTAATTAATTTTGAATAATGGATGTCTCACGAGATAATATGTATTGTAATGGTAAGTGAACCTAGTGTAGTATTGAAAATTTTCCACTAAAATTGGATTGGTTATGAACCACGACCAATGGTATGGTGGAATGATGAGTGAACCCCAGCTTCTATGATATCATTTTAATGAAAATCAATTAATAAAATTATTTTTCTCAAATTATGTGTAGGTCCAAAATTTATGTCTTATAATTGTTATATATTTTAATGCATTATAGGTGATTATTATTGATTCAATACAGTTATTACATGTGTATGTTTTTAAAATTTCATAATCCATTATTTAAGATTAATTTTCTTATACTAATTAGGTATTATTATTATGTGTTATTGTTTTTTTCACATACCATCATGCTATTATAATTCTCAAAAATGATCATTGATTCATATTGAAAATGTATACCCTTACTAAGAATTTAATATAACCCTTTCATATATCTCATTTCCCCATGTATTGTATAAATTAAATATTTTTGTTTTATCTATGGACTTCACAATGTTAGATTATATTTTTGGGATATGTTATAGAAAATTAATGATATAAGATGATTATATATTTAATCTCCAATGAATCTAACCCATTATGATTCTGGGTAATGTTTTTCACCAAGATTTATTCAGTGTTGATATAGTAATGTGTAATATTTACATATGAAATTATTTGGTTTTCATATAATAAATCATAATATCTACTTATGAATGATGGTGATATAAATTGAATCAAATCTCTATGTAAATGTGGTAATAAAAATGTATACCTGAAGGAAAATTTCATTTATCATTTTCAATAGAGATGGTTGGAATTGTTTGTTAAAAAACATCTTAAAATCTTAGTATATTTATGATACTATATTGATAAATTATTTATGGATATAATATATATGAGGACCCATAATTTACATGTATTTTTTTAAAAAAGTATATGGGAATTCTATGAGTCCATGAAATCTGACGGCGCGCGATTCTGTAGCCCAAAGTGGCTGGAATGATCCGTCGAACATTTTTTAGGCTTATGTTAACGTGGGTAATATTTTTTCTTGAAAAAGTGGAATATCATTTAAATGGTAACTGAGATCAGAAATATGAGGGAACCGTTGTGCTCAAGATGGCGGGTTTTCCCAAGGCGCAACTACAGATTAGTCGGTACTGACCTCTTGTGAGAGGACCCAAATATGGCATAATCATAAATAAAAAAATTTAATAATTATTTTATTTTCCATATTCTTATAACTCATAAATGTAAACTTGGACTAAAAATCATAGACCACCACTAAACTCATTAGGGTAAGATTTAATTAAGTAGATACTAACTTTGGTCGACATGGGCCACTAGAAAATGGTAGTGTTTGGCCGCAAATAAAAAATTAAGTGACAATTACATAATTTTAAAATTAATAACTTCTAAACGGTAACTTGGATTGAAAATCAGTGAGTACAATTGGGTTTTTTGGGGTGTCATTGACTAATTTAGATTCTAACCTCGACCGTTGTGAGTCGAGGGTGACTGAAAATAATTTTCCAAACTTTTTTTTAGTTCCTTCAGTAAACGTGCAAGCAACATTTTATAACTTTTGAATCGGTGCTCGGAATTGATATCTAAGGGAACCGTTGAACTCGTAGTGCTGGTTTTCGCTTGTGAAACTTTCAACATGACAGTAGTTGATCGAGGGTGAATGTTAGTTTTTGGGTTTTTAGTTAAGGAATAAAATGAAAATAAAATTGTGAAAAAATTTTATTTTTATTTGAAGCATCCATGTTAATATTATGGAGGTGGGACCACTTGAGTAATATCCTACATGTGGATGTTGAGAAGTGGGAACCACCATAACATAACCTCCCCTTTGAGGTTAAGGTGGAGGGGACCACCCGAACCATAACCTCCCATGAGAGGTTATGGTGGCGGGGACCACCAGGGATTAATCTCCCTTGAATCCCCCCTTTAATTGGGAGAAACCATCAACTGCCACAATTAATGTGAGAGAGAATCTTGACCTCCTCCACCTAAATTTTTCCAACACACATATTATTAATCCTGCCAATGCAGCGCATCATTTTTCCAGCGTAAATTATTTGTATTGCCTTTTTTAAAAATTATGCAACGACATCGTTGAATTTAATAAGGTTCCTAATAAATGAACTGTCGTAAATTCCAATGATCGTTACCTACTTCCCCCCTATCCTATATATATGGATCATGGGAGAAGGATTTTGGATGACTTCACCAAGGAATGAAGTTCTAGTAATGTGACGTGATGCCCAACACTTGGAGGATTACACTCTCCAATGAAAAACGTTCTCTTCCATGATGAACACTCCACCAACGAAGAATGCCAATGAGGAACGCCTTCGACTATGAAGGACGACCTTGAATTCGACTTCATTTCGTGGAACTTCCTTCGACGTAGGATGTGTTCGTCTACAACGAATCGACGTCCACCTTCTTATTCCAACATTGACGAATGACGAGTAATGTTGGTATTTTATTTAATTATGATATTTTTCCCTTGTTTCTTTCCTTTGAAAACGTAGAATGCGGAAAAACATATTATCAAGTTGATTTGCGTACATTTTTCATGGAGGGTAGGGAATATATTGTTAATGAGGGATTATGGGAATTGATGTTTTTAAGTTATCTTCCATGCTAGTTCTTAGTTTATGTTCTTGATGAACTGATTGCTACCACCCTAAATGCAGAGGTTAAGGGGAAAACTAACATGGGCCAAACCCCCTCTCTTGTTCATATTTGTGATGTTCTTTGCCATGGCGACGATGAAACGATACAATAAAAGCAACAAATGAAACCTCTGCAACCCTCGTGACGCTCCGGTGCCCCGGACAAACCTGCTCCGTCAGTTCGGGCCGAACCGCGCCGCCCTCCGACTTCTGAGCCTCCCCAGCCACGTAGCCCGCTGGCCGCACCCCCCACCAGCCAAACTGGCCCAAGCCATGCTGCACCCCGTCAAGGCCATGCCCCGGCCACGCTGCCCCCCCGGCCGAGCCCACCTCCCACACCCCTAGCGGCGCCACGATCGAAGCGGCCTCCCGCACCCCTCACGACGCCCCGACCGAGCCATCCTCCCATGCCCCACGTGGCGCCTAGGCTGAGCCGACCTCCCTGTGCCTCTTGTGGCGCCCCGTCCGAACCATCACATGCCCTCGCGGCACACTCCAGGCCATTTCGCGCTCCTGCGACACCCTCTAGGTCAAACCACCTTGGTGCCGACCCACGTCTGGTCCGCGCCCTTGCGACTGGTCTGCACCCTCACGGCCCTTCACAACCCCTTGTGGCTAGCTGGTCTGGGCACTTAGGGCCCGGTCGATCCTAATGGTCTAGGGTGCACAATGGGTCGTGCTAGACCCAACGGGTCGGACCGGTTCGGACCGGACCCATGCCAACTATGACCCTATACTTTCTTTTGGTCACATCCTTGGAACCAATTGTCTATTTTACAAACCGTCACTGGCCCTGGTAATATTGAAGAATGAATTTACCTTTGAGTATAATCCACTTGAGTTTGTGGTATAGTTGAGATTCGGTCAGGTTGGATCAGTCATGAATCCAACTGGGGCCCCATGACTAATAGGCTAACTACCCATAGACCGAGCATCCGACTGATGTACCTTTAGTTGCATTGAGACCCCTATGATGAGGCAGACCTTTGAGATAATTCTTCATGGTACTTCGTGACAGTTGGAGTATCGACCCATAGCTCGTGGAACAGATCTTCCTGAGATGAGCAGGCAGAGTTTTGAAACCTAGTAGCTGGATGAGACTTGACCACTGCTGAAAGATTGAATCTGAGTGACTCGACTAGCCCAGTGGGGAGTGCCTGGTTGTGGCGGCATACCCATTATAGAGGAGCACCTGGTTGTGGTGGTATACTAGTGGTACTCGACAAGAGAAGTACCTTTACATGCTATTAGGGGTAGCGCCTAGTTGTGACAGTAGACCCATGGTGGGGAGCGCCTTGGTGATGCATCAGACCCACAATACTATATAGGAGGAGTACCTCAGCAGTCCAAGATTAGTGGAAATCTCCTTGGTATCATGGTAATCCCACTACACTCGACAGAGGTGGAGTTCTCCAACAGTCGTGGTTTTGATAATGTGAATAAAAATCCTGGTTGATCTGAGCAAGTAACTTTTGTGTTTTACTCCTCATTAAGATGGATTAAATGATAACTTAGGTATAGGTAGGGGAATATACTTATGTGGGTTTATCTATTTAATTCATACATTGTGGTTTATCCTTGTTCGATTTTCTGAGACCTTGAGGGTCTCGAGATCCCTTCTGAGTACGTTATATTAACCCCTGCATGGGCTATGCCTGCACTTCATTGTGTTGGATGCAGACGACAGACTACGCTGACTGAGGCTGAGAGTACTAGGACCGGACGGTACTCGGAGGTGGAACATACGGTGTGATGGTACAAGGAGGAGACAGACAGACCTGGAGTGTTGAGGAGGTGATCTGTACCTACCCAAATGATAGGAACCTCAGAGGATGAACCATCAACAGTTTTTTTCCTTTCATCAGTTCTACTTTTAGTTTCTTGTACTTTACTATTGAGATTATATTTCCAGCCTCATTTACTTTCAACACACTTTTGTTATACTATTTTACTTAGTGTTTTATTTCCAGCATTTTCTCTATTGTGTGTGATTACCAATTATAAGTGCAATGCCTTCCCAGTTTTATGGAGTTACACCTTTGGTGCAAGTATCCATCCCCAAGAATATAGAAGGTGGGATTGGGGTAGTCACGATAAGGGCCTCAGGGGACGTGTCGTGACAAATTGGTATCAGAGGATTCGGTTATACCGTATAAATTAAGTCTTTAATCTTTTATGTAAAGCAACAGTGTTAAGGGTACTGAGTGCGGTTTTCAGTTAAGGGAGTCCAGTTTTGATGCGGAGGCCGACGTATCCATACACTAGGACCCTGACTTCTGATTTCCGACTCAGTGCATGAAAACACTTATTGCATGTGCGTTTTCAAAAGTATTCTTTAAGCCAACTCAACCAGGTCATCTCACCTGGTATAACTTTTGATTTTTTCGTACATGATTCTTTTCAGGATTCCCCCATGCTGATTACCACCTAGAGACCCGAGATTTCTACGCACAGACCACCCACCGAGCGATGAGGATTTGGTGCAGGGCCCTCTCAATATGTTGGCACCTTCAGGTGGTGTACCAGCAGCACCACCACCCTTTGGGCAGCAGATACCACCAGCCACACTGGAAGATGGTGCACGCTAACTAAGAACATTTCATGAGTTCTAGTAGCACATGCCTATTAAGATTCATGGTGAGACAATTCCCCACGCGGCTGAGGGATGGTTGAAGGCGGTTGTTAGAGTTTTCCTCTTAGTAGAGACTCTAGTAGAGAAGATGGTGATCTTAGATACTAAACATTATCAGTGAGAGATCGTGAGGAAGGTCCGTATAGTGATGAGGCATTAGTTTGTGGACCATTACCTGAGATAGTACCTTCTAGTATTGTGTCATCTATATCACTAACCATTGGTCAGCAGTTACAACTAGGGGTATCAGTAAAGGACACTTATAGGATTACTTCCTTACGCATGATTTAGCATCAGATTCCCCTCAGGTTCCGAGATGAGCCGACTCATAGGCGGATGAGGAATGGATTCAATAGATGGATGAGAGTTCTCTATAACTTCTACATCTTTGGCAGGATGACATGGTGGTAGCTGAGTATTCAACAAGGCGAAATAATCATTTTAGGTTCTTGATTAATACAAAATGATCAGTGCTTCAAGGCTCAACCTTTTGAGCGAGGTGTGTTTAATGGACATCGGATCCATCACTATTCCTCTATAAATTCTTACTTATGATAGGGTGCTAGAGAGAACATTTTTTGTTAAATGTTCTTTGGATGAGCGGATACAACCAGTGATGTTAGGAGTGGGAAAGAATGAAACTTGCACTAGTCTCAAGGACTTGGGCATGTAAAATTTTTCAGGAAGAGGATGTGTTAGGGATAGATGAATCTTCAGGGCAATAGATGTGGAATCAGAGCTAGGAGAGCAGCATGTGGTGGTGTACTATTCGATATGTTACAACCACCGCCTCTTTGTGGGACCCTCTAGACTTTGGGAGTTGGAGGACAAGGGAAGAGAGTAGTTGAATGCGGTTTTGTAATGTGACCCTAGGGCTCTAGGAATGTTTCGAGGTATGGTCTATGTCTACTACTAGTTGTCGTATCAATATACATAGGTAAAAATCATTCCTTCCTTCTATGAATCTTCTCCAGGACCTAGAGTATCCGGTTAAACTATTGACTTGACCCTTAGTTTTGTAGATAACTTTGGGAGGAGACTCGATAATCACACTTACGCCGACGGTGTGATATGACCCTTGAGGAAAGAGTTTTTGTTGTAACCCCAAGGTGGCAGCGTTGAGACCTTATGTCGTTAGTTCAGCTGTGGACTTGACATCCACAGTTCATACTTAGATTAACTGTATTAGTCAAAAAGAGGATGTGGATTATCTACAGTGTTTCGATGGGGTTTTCTTTAGTCTATGAAAAGGGAATCCCTGGAATCATAGGATAAAATCATGCATAGGAGGGCTCAGTAAATCACTTGTGAGTTGGACAACCTCACCCTTGTGGTAGAAGAGGTTGGCTTTGAGATAGTCTATACTTCTAGGAAGGGGAATATTATAGTAGACACACTGAGCAGTAGTTCTGGACCGAATCTGCTGAGTAAGGCGACAGATCAGTTGGATGCTTTACAGATATCCTTTTGTGGATATAAAAGGACCACCCTTCCTTCAATATCTTATAGTCACTACCCCACTTCTTTAGTGAGTCAGAGAGGCACTCATGGGGATGCTGACTGTGAGATACGATGTGCTCAGATATCCACAGGGGAGTCACCTGATGGATTTTCTGAAGGTGGGGATAATGTCATAATCTTTAGAGGACATACTATGGTACCAATGTCACTTCAGGAGAAAGTGTTGAGGGATTTACACACATCCCCTCTACCTGTACATCCAGAAGTGGCAATGAAGTACCAGGATCTCCAACAATAGCACTAGTGGGTGGGAATGAAGAAAGTATTTTCATAGTTTGTCTCTCAGTTCCTCACTTGTCATCAAGTGAAGGCAGACCATCACGTACCAGCAGGCTTGGTTCATCCTTTAGAGGTCCCAGAGTGGATGTGGGGTGTGATATCCATAGACTTCATGAAATTACTTCCAAGTACATACATAGGTCATGAATTGATTTGGGTGATTGTAGACTGACTCACCAAGTCGTCCCACTTCCTACCGATCAAAGAACTGTGTTTAGTAGAGATCTTGGGATGCCACTTTGTGAAAAAGATTGTGCAGCTACAAGGTGTAACTTGGATGATTTTCTACGATCATGACACACATATTACTTCCTGGATATGGAAGGGGTTGCAGGAGTCTTTTGGGAAATAGATTTGTTTGAGCACCACCTTCCATCCTCAGACGGATGGGCAGACTGAGTGGACCATTCAATCCATGGAGGACATGTTGTGTACTTGTTTCCTCGAATTTAGTTGCTTATTGGAGGATCACTTACCTTGGGAATAGTCTGCATACAACAACATCTATCACTCAACCATAGGGATGACACCTTTTGAGGCGTTTTGCGGGAGACCATGTAGATTACCTTTGTGCATGAATGGCCCAGGGGAGTCAGCACTTGTGGGACCAGAGATGGTACATGCTACCACAGAGAAATTACAGATCTTCTAAGAGAAGTTGAAAACTGCATAGAGTAGGAAAAAGTAGAATTCTGGTAAGACATAGTGACCTCTGGAGTTCGAGGATAGTGACTGCATCTTTCTACAGGTCTCACCTTGATTAGTATTGCGGAGATTTGGCTTATGCGATAAGTTATCTCTGACGATAATCAGACCTTTCTCGGTCCTCAGCAGTGTAGGTGAGGTGGCATACCGCATAGTTCTTCCACCTCAGTTTCACTGGGTTCATGACATCTTCCATGTATCCTAGATGATAAGATATGTTCCTGACCCTTTCTTACATCATTGACCGTAGCGAGATGAATGTCAATGATGGGGAGACTTTTACGGAAGTTTTAGTATAGATTGAGGATCGACAGGAGTCAGTCCTTCGTAGACGGTCGATACATGGGGTTTACATTCACTGGCTACACAGGAACCTCCATGAGAGTGCATGTGAGTGGGAGGATCAGATGCATGCTCAATACCCCCACTTGTTCCATTAGTTTGAGTTATGTCTTACGAGGATGTTGAGCCATGTGGTGGGGATAATGTAAAGACTTGGAATTTAAATTTAATTTTTTAAAAATATATAAATATTTTTTGAGTCTGAAAAATATTATGGAGCACGATTCTGAAGCTATGAGTGCCCAGAATGATCCTTCAAAGTTTTGTTAAGCTTACATTATCGCATGTAAGCAGTTTTATTGAAGGAGTTTAATAAATCTTAAACGGTTACTCAGATCATAAATATGGGGCACCATTGCGCTTAGGATGGATGTTTTACCACATGCGGAACATAATATTAGTCGTCATGGGGATCTTGTAAGAGAACCCAAAAATGGAATAATCGTAAATAAAATATCTAAATAAATTATTTTTTTTTCA
Organism: Viscum album; assembly: GCA_963277665.1. Lineage (NCBI taxonomy): Eukaryota > Viridiplantae > Streptophyta > Magnoliopsida > Santalales > Viscaceae > Viscum > Viscum album. The sequence continues at coordinate 1,130,450,336 of OY728131.1, forward strand.
AATTCATATAACTCACAAATGGTACTTGATTTAAAAATCTGATTCCGCCACTAAAATCATGAGGGTATGCTTCTTTTAAGAAGAAACTAACATTGGCCGACACGGGCCACTAGAAAAAGTTAGTTTTTGGGAAAAAGTAAAATAATTAAGTGACAATTATTTAATTGTAAAATTAATCACATCTAAACGGTAACTCAATTTCAAAATCTGAGAGTACTGTTGGGTTCGTTGGGTAGTGCATCACCTAGGAAGATCCAAACCTTGACCAGCGCAGGTCAACGATGATTGATAATAATTTCCCAAACTAGTTTTGGGTACGTTCAGTAAATGTGGGGGCGGTGTGAGAACCCAGTTCTTCTTCTTGAGGTATGGGATTCTTAATTTTTTTTATTTGTTTTTAAGAAAATATAGAAAATGGGGTAAAATCCCAATTTTTGTGACTACACGCCATGTACATTTCCACACATCCTATTCTTTGGTCGTCTGGGATGAGTACACAGGTCATGTAGGCCTATAGGCGATGAAGGGTGTAAAAACTAACTACACGCAGTGTATAGGTTATTTACAATCCATGTAATCAGTCGGCAAGTAAACAGTAATGCGACAAAGGCGGCTACCAGCTGAGCGATGATCTACACCTTTTATTCAGGAATATACATTGTATACTCATGTCGACAGATGAACAGTTCGCCGGTGAAAAAAGTAGCCGCCAGAGGAACAGATAAATGAGTAAAGTACAAGTTGTGTACTTGATACTACATGCCATGGACTTTGTTTTCTTCACTTAAAATAGTTAGTAGCATCTTATGATCACAGAGGAAGAATAGAACGCTGGAGGAGAGCAGGAGAGATGGTCGAAGCATGGAGGATCTCCCGACTGCACACTGGGAACCCGATTCCTACTTTGTCGATCTCCATGGAACCGCACAGGTATGCTCTTCCTTCTCCTAGTGAATTTCTTACCATTTCATTACTGGGGGAATGTTATTTTAGATTGAACAGGATTATGACCATCTCAGATCTGCTCTGTTATCATTTGTTTCGGGAGGCATCGTTCACTTATACCGATCAGAGATGATCGAGGTAGGTGGTCTGATGTATATTTTCAATTGTGGTGTTGATATTATTTATTGTTGTGCAACGAACCCATTTTTGGGGTGTCGTGTGGCTGAGGCCTTAAATTTTTAAATACCTAGAACTATATAGGTAAGAGGATTTAACCTTAAAATGCTATTTGGGATCACTTCTTGGATCCAAGACCACCATGGGTGTGTGTTCCTCTATTTAGACATTGGGCTAGGATAGCTAAGGGTATGCCATGAGTATAATGTGCATTGTTTTTTATTGAGAGAATGTTTATATAATTTTTTGGTTTATGATTTGGGCTCGGCCCGGTTCTTTTATCCTATGGGTAGTGTTTTAATAGTCTTTGGGAAGTGTTTTGTTTAGCCTATGGAAAACCTTTATATGCCCGTGGAAAGTAGATTATGTGCCTGTGGGAGACACATCGTAAGCCTGTGGGAACTATCTGTAATGCCTATTGGCATACAACTATGAGTTTCGATTCTTGTTACTTGAGGGTAAGAATTTTATGTCGGAGGACAGTGTTATCTTGAATATTCACTGTGGTGATTTTCATATGTTCTACCTACCAAGTTAAATCATAGGCTTGGCATGGTTAAATTAATATTTAAATGGAAATATAACTGGTAGTGTTTTTTACTTTTGAGTACTGCTTAGTTTATTGCATTTACTTTAGAACACTGTTCTGGCATAATTTAATAGAAAGTTGGTCATGGGACTTTGGTGGGTTCCTATTGAGAATTTATTTTTCACACCCTGTTTGGGTCATGTATTCATCCCAAATAGACTATATTGTTATAGGAGTCGACAGGGGAAAGAGTCCATATACAGGTACATGATTTGTAGAAGAAGAGTAGGAGAGAACGTGACTGAGCTTAGGCTTGCGATGTTACTGCGTTCTGTTTAGTATGATTTGTTCTGTTTTGTTCTACCTCATACATTGAGTTTTATTGTATTGTAGTGTAGTGTATCTTGTTCTAGTTGTAATCATAGAAATAGTGTCATGCTGCCGCTTTTTATATATGACTGCTGGTTCCCTTTACTTCAGTTGCCTATTTCTGTTGTATAACTGCTTCCACTATTGTATGTTATATTTATTTTCCAGTACACTAAAATTTGAAAAATGAGGGCATAGTTTCCTCACTGTCATACATAGGCCCTCGTGGCTAGTTGTCAGCCTTTGGTGTTTGGGGAATTACCCTATGAGGTCATGTGACCAACTTGGTTCAGGGATCCCGTTGAGCGGCTTCCGGATATGGGACGTTACAAAGTGCTATCAGAGAGGATATTTTCTTTGACTTAATTTTTGGAACCTTAGTATGGGATAAGATGGTCATGGTAGTTGGTAATAAGCTGTGCTTGGGAGTATCTAACCCATGTAGAGGGAAAATCCAGTCTACCTCATTATTTCAATTATTACTGGTTTTTCAATTTTATAGTTATTTTGATTTTCACCTTTTGGTGACACACTTGTAGTGTGGTGTTTATATGTCATACATGTGTCCTATTTTGTTTCATCCTGATGACCTGATGGTATTCCATCTCATGCATAATTTTTTCTCATTATATAAATCACATTCCATGCATTCCTTCTATTCCATGTAGGTGCATTAGAAATTGCATGTTATTGTGGTAGTTGTTGTGCTAGAAATGCATGATGTTGTGATAGTTGCTGTGATAAATACCTACTATTTTATAGAGTATTTTTGTTTGAGGTAGCTCATAAAATGAATGCCAAACATTGGTTCATGAATAGTATGGGCCCTCAATGACCAGAATTTGGTGGATCATTAACGTTTTTACTTTGTTATAACATGTGTCAGATACCACTCTTTGATTCACGAGGAGTATGGGCCCTCACGGATTGGAAATTGGCACTTATATTTTTGATTCAATGTTTTCCTGGGTTTCAGAGTAGAATCTAGGGCTTACTGTCTGGAAAACCCAAGATACACTTCGAGTTGTTCCTTGTACACACACTGTGTGTTCTTCTGTTCGCAAAGATATAAAAAAAATTTATGTACATGTCGTGTAGTCTCTTCCCTTTTCAAAGGCCTTGTGGGTGGGGATATGGGGTAGGGAATGTATTGGGGTAACATGTCGTGTACGGGTTTTACACGCTGTGTAGTGGTGACCCAATGTCCACCTGTGTAATTAACAACGCAGACAGAGGAAAAAATAAGACATACACGCCGTTTCCACCTTGAAAACGCCGTGTAGTCTGACTCAGGCACCTGACCGTGTCACGAACAACACGGGTTGGTGTTATCTCACCTAGTACATGCCATGTCCTCTTGGAACACGCCGGGTTGTGTCATCCGTATAGTAGGCCTTGTAGCAAGCTACACAGGTTGGTCTGGGGATTCGTTGAACACACCATGTATTTTTAGAACATGACGTGTATTGAGACCTAGGTACACAGGCCGCGTCATGAACAACACGGGATAGTGAAATCTTATCGACTACACACTATGTTCCTGTGGGACACGACTTGTAGTTTTGTTTTTGTAAAGTCGTGTGGATTTCCCGTGAAGAAGGACTCAGGCAGGGAAGGAGGGTTCAGGTACACAACATGTAGATAGAAATATACATAGTGTATTTGGGGTGTTACATGGTCTGTTTTAGCTGGAGTACACGCCCATGTGGATGGCCTATGAGAACACGCCGTGTAGAATTTATACTCTTCGTGTAGTAATGTTTTGTAAATCATGAATGATTACATTCTCACATTCCCTTCTTGTCCTCCTCGTTTTCATTCTTTGATAATCTTGATCTATGGTGTGTGTTTGACCTTGTAGAGTCAAGCCACTGAGATGACCACCGGTTTTTCGCCAAGAGAGAGGAATCAATTAGACTCTTGAGATGGTAGGATATGGGATACCAGTGGATCATCCAACTATTCCAGATGCAGCGCCAGCCATTATACCAGACACAAGCATGGAGGCGTAGTTCCATGAAGGATTTGTGTGGTTCATACAGAACTTCCAGGGAGCACCACATGCCACCACATCTATGGCAGAGCTGAATCTTATCTTCCAGCAGTAGCATCCGCCTACATTTTCAGGGGATGGTGGACCACAGGATATGATTTCATGGCTGGATTCGAGGCATACTATTTTCTAGCATCTTGAGACACCTCCTGGGATGAAGGTCAAGCTCACTACCTAAATGCTACGTGATTCCTCCAAGAGATGGTGGGATGTTACCACCCAGTCTAAGCATCACCGTGACATGGAATGAGAAGATTTTAAATGATCCTTCTATGAATTATTCTTCCTAGAGACTCTCAGGGTAGTTCGAGCATGAGAGTTCATGAATCTGAAGCAAGAAGCCATATCAGTGATGGATTATTCTGCTCGCTTCACCGAGCATCATCATTTTCACCCGTTCTGGTGGGTGATGAGGTGTTAAGGGCTAGAAAATTTTAGGATGGTCTTCGTTATGACATTCAAGAACTGGTGAATGTTTTCAGGTGGCCTACCGTGCATGTTGTTGTGAACCTGGCACTGATTACTGAGCAGAACCTGCAGGAAGCTAGTGGTGTGGGCCAGGGTGGTTCGACATCAGTTTATGGCACTATTTCAACCTGTAAGAGGAAGAGAGAGATGGAATTATCTTACAATGGTAGTACTAGCTAGAAGAATACATCATGTGACAAGTTCATGTGATACCAATGTGGTAAATAGGGGCACAAGTGACCATAGGGTCCCCGTGACCCAGTGGAGTGTCAATCTTGCGGTAGGATGGGTCATCTCCAATGTTTTTGCGGGTCGTTTCAACCAGTTGCTAGTGAGAGGGATTCTATGCAAACTCCTTGTGCGGGAGCAGGACCAGCAGCATCTTACCAGTTGGTAAATTGGGGTACATCAGGGCGTGCAGGCAGAGATGGTGGTCGTGGCCGTGGTATGCAGACACCAGGATCTCAAAGGCATCAGAGCGGGTCCGCTCAGGGTTTCCAGGTTGTGTCGTAGGGCCGCAGCACTGGGCAGGCATATGCAGTGCAGCAGACCCAGCAAGGGCAGGACACTAAAGCTTCTATTGTTAGAGGTACAATTTTAGTAGCTTTTGTTTTATCTATAGTACATTTCTATATGAGTTCTACACATAGAATTATATTTGTGCCCATTTTGGATAACATTGGGCTCTGTGTTTCTTCTTATTTTGATTTTATGACGCTAGACACTCTGTTGGGGACTAGAACTACAGGTGTGCGTCAGTGCAGGGAGTTCCCCCTAGTGGTTGGTGGGTGTCTCTTTCTATGGGTCCTATATTTCTTAGAGATGACGACCTTTGATGTCATTCTCGGGATGGACTGGTTGGTACCCTTTTAAGCCGTTGTGGATTTCTACTGTCGTAGGGTGAGTTTTACATCCCTAGAGGGTGGATAGTTTCTATACAAGGGCGAATGGGATGTCCATGCGAGTCGAGTTAGACCCGAGTATCATGGGAAAGGTGGTGTGACAGCCATGATTGTGAGTTTATATCTGAATGATCAAGGATCTCTTCAGAAGGATTCACCTCCAGTAGTTGATCGTTTCAGGGATTTCTTTCCGAATGACTTTTCAGGTCTGCCTCCGGAGCGAGAGGATTATTTCTCTATTTAGCTTGTGCCAGGAGCAGCACTGGTTTCCATTCCTCATTATAGGATGGATACACCTGAGTTCCAAAAGCTCAAGAGGCAATTGGAGGAGTTATAGGAAATGGGTTTCATCTGACCCAGTACTTCTCCATTGCATCCATCAGTCCTCTTTGTGAAGAAGGAATATGGTACCCTCATACTCTGTGTGGACTATCAGAAACTGAAACAGCTTATGGTTAAGAACTGATATCCCTCACCGAGGATTGATGATCTTTTTGATCAACTTCGAGGTGCACGAGCGTTCTAGAATATTCACTTGAGATCCTGATATCATCAGTTACGTGTTAGGCCATTAGACATATCGCTTATAGTCTTTCAAAGCAGATATGGTCTATACAAGTACATGGTTATGCCGTTTGGACTCACGAATGTGCCAGCAGTTTTCATGGCTTTGATGAATCATGTTTTCCATCCTTATCATAATTCATTTTTGGTAGTATTTTTGGACGATATATTGGTGTAGTCTCACACTCGACACGACCATGCTACTTATCTTGAGATCGTATTGAGTACACTGAGAGAGCATCAGCTATATGCTAAGCTCTCAAAGTGCCACTTCTGGATGGATCAGATTCACTTCCTGGGTCATATCATATCAGAGGCAGGAGTTCCAGTACACCCATAGAAGGTGAGAGAAGTAGTTTCCTTTGAGAATCCTAAGAATGTGTTTGAAATACAGAGTTTCATGGGGTTCGATGGTTACTACAGGCGTTATATATAGGACTTCTCCCACTTCGCAGTGCCTTTGATGAGTTTGACTAAGAAGGGTGTGATGTTTGTTTGGTCAGAATCATGTGAGATACCCTTTCAGGATCTGAAGGGTAAGTTGACTTTAGCACCAAACCTAATAGTTACAGAGTAAGTGAAGAGCTATACTGTTTACTGTGATGCATCAGGGATTGGGCTGGGAGCAATGTTGATGCAAGCAATCAAGTTGTTGCATACGAGTTTTGGAAGTTGAGGCCAAATGAGAGGAATTACCTGACGCATGATCTCAAGTTGGTTGCAGTTGTTCATGTGTTACTCTGTTCGAGCCATTATCTTTTGGGAGGACATTTTTTGGTTTTCACCAACCATAAAGGCCTCAAATACATATTTACTCAACGTGACTTGAACCAGAGACAACTAAGGTGGGTCGAATACCTTCAGTCTTTTGACATTGAGCTTTCCAACACATCTGGTAAGGGTAATGCAGTTGCAGATGCACTAAGGAGAAAGACTCAGATAGAGTCAGTTCATGAGGCCAGTGGTGAGTGGAAGCTCATGTATTTGTTCTCTGAGATGAATTATGAGGTGCACAATAGTCAGGGGAAAACCTATCATTCTTCCTTAGATGTTACTTCTACCCTCCTGGATAGAGTGAGGATGAGACATCTTTCTGATTTAGATGTCCTAGTTCTACAGGATTCGGTGGCAAGTGATGATCATCCTCCCAGTTGGAAGATTAGAGATGATGATTTATTGTGTATACATGGACGAGTATGGGTTCTAGAAGACATAAGCATGGAGTTCATGTGGGAGTTTCATGCTTCATCATGGGCTATTAATCATGTAGTTACCAAGATGTACAGTGAATTGAGACGTCAGTATTGGTGGTCGGGTATGAAATGAGAGGTAGCTAGTTGTGTTGCGAGATGTTCCACCGGTCAGCAGGTGAAGGAGGAGAATCAGAGGCCAGTCGGACTTCTACAGTAGTAACCCATTCCAGAGTGGAAATGGGATGATGTCGCGATTGATTTCGGGACTAGGTTGTCGAGGTCACCTTGAGGCAATGATTTCGTTTGGGTTGTTGTTGATAGACTTATGAAGGTATATCAATTTTTGCTGATCAATGAGACCTTCGATGTTGACGAGCTCGAGAAGATTAATATCCGAGAGGTATTATGCCTTAATGTGGTCCCTCATTCTAGCATTTTAGATAGGGACACCCGCTTTACGTCTCATTTCTGGCAGATTTGTCAGAGGGCACTTGGTACACAGTTGATTCTGAGCACAGCTTACCACCCTTAGACCGATGTCCAGTGAGAGAGTATGATACAGGTTCTTGATGACATGTACGTGCATGGGTCCTGGACTTGGGTGTTCTTGGTAGAAGTATATACCCCTAGTCAATTTTTTTTGTAATAATAGTTTTCAGGAAACTATTGAGATGGAAACATACGAGGCTTTATATGGTAGGTTATGCCGATAACCTTTGTGATGGTTAGAGGTAGGTGAGGAAGCATTACTGGGACCACGTCTCGTCTAAGAGACTTCTGAGAAGGATCAGTTTTTTCAAAATCGGATGGCTATAGTGCAGTATCATTAGAAATCTAATGATGATCGTCGTAGATGACCCTTGGAGTTCATGATCAGGGATCATGTTTTCTTACGTGTTTCGCTGAGGTTGGGACACAAGCCGATCAAGAGATAGGGTAATCTATCACCGAGGTATGTGGGGTTGTTTGAGATTCTGGAGAGATTCGGGTCGGTTGCCTATCGGTTGTAGATACCACATAAGTATCAGTCCATGCACAACTTCTTCCATGGATCTCTACTGCACCATTATAATTCAGACCCATCTCACCTCTTTCAGCACGATGAGGTTGAGTATCCGATCGATGAATCCTTTTAGGAGCAACTAATTCATATTGTTGATATGAGAATGAAGGTCCTCTAAGGTCGGTCAATTCTGCTAGTACGAGTGCTATGGAAGCATGGACAAGTGCAGGACAAGACCTAGGAGTAGGAGACTGACAAACGTGCTCAGTGGCTAGAGTTTTTCATAGCATTATCATCACCACCTATGGAAGGGAAATTCAGGGATGAATTGATTTAAGGGGGGAATCTTGTAAGAACCTGGTTCATCTTTATGAGGTACAGGTTTCTTCATTTCCTTTTTCCTTAAGTTTTTTTAGAAAATAAGAAAAATGGTGAAAATCACTATTTTTGTGACTAAACACTGTGTACTTTTCCAAATGTCGTGTACTTTGGTCGTGTGGGATGAGTACATAGGGTGTGTAGGCCTGTCGGTGATGAAGGGTTTATAAACAGACTACACATCGTGTATAGGGTATTTAAAAGAAGTGTAATTTGTTGGAAGGTGAACAGTAAGATGGCGAAGGTAGATGGCAGTTCAGCGATGGTACACGCCAAGTAATCAGGAATACATGTCGTGTACTCATGTCTATTTATGAATAGTTCGGTGGTGAAAAAAGTAGCCTCTAGAGGAACAGTTAAATGAGGAAATTACACACAGTTTACTTTAGAGTACATGTTGTGTAGTTTTTTTTCTCATAAAACAGACAGTAGCCTCATATGTTCATAGAGGAAGCTTGGAACGCTGGAGGAGAGTGGGAGAGATGGTCGAAGCTTGGAGGATCTCCCGACCGCACACTGGGAACCCGATTCCTACGTCGTCAATCTTCTTGGTACCACACGAGTAATCTCTTCCTTCTCCAAGAGAATTTCTTACCAATTCTTTCCTGGGGGATGTTTATTTGAGTTTGAACTGGATTAGGTTCATCTTATTTCTTCTTCATTCTTGTTTGATTCAGGAGGCGTCGTTCATGTTTACCGTTCAAAGATGATCAAGGTAGGTTGTATGATGTTTATATCCAACTGTGGTGTTGATTTTGTGTACCGTTGTGATACAAACCCATGTTTTGGGTGTCTTCTAGGTGAGGCCTTGGCTGTTTTAAATACCTAGAACTTTAAAAGTAATTGGATGAAACTTTAAACTGTTGTTTGGGATCACTACTTGGATCTAAGACCACCCCATGGGTGCGTTCCTCTGTTTAGTTGTCTGTCTAGGATACTTGAGGGTATGCCATTATTATAATTTGCATTGATTTTTATTGAGACAAAGTTTATATAATCTGTTGGTTTATGCTTTGGGCTCGAACTAGTTCATTTATCCTGTGGGCAGTGTTTTCTTAGCCTGAGGGCGGTGTTTCGTTTAGCCAATGGCATCCTTTTTGTGCTTGTGGGTAGTCGATTCTGTGCATGTGGGTGAAACTTCGTACATATATGGGAAATATCTATTATGCCTATGGTCAGACACATGTGGGTTTCGATTCTAGTTACCTGAGGTTATGGATTGTATGTCTGAGGACAGTGTTATCATGAATATTCATTGTGGTGATTTTCATATGTTGTACCTGCCAAGTAAAAGCACATGCTTGGCATGGTTAAATAAATATTTAAATGGTAATATAACTCGTAGAGTTTGTTTCTTTTGAGTACTTCTTAGTTTATTTCATTTACCTTAGCACACTGTTGTTGAAAATTTTCACTAACAGTTAGGCACGAGCCTTTGGTGGGTGCCTACTCGGGATTTTTTGTCACCCCTTTTTTGGTCATGTCTTCAGCCCAAACAGACCTATATTGTTGGAGCTGTCGATAGGGGAAAGATTCCCTATACAGGTACATGATTGTAGCAGAGGATTATGAGAGCATGGGACCGAGTTTAGGATTGCAATGCTGTTGTGTTCTATTTACACTTCTTTGTTCTATTTTGTTCTACGTCATACTTTGAGTTGTATTGTATTATATTGCAGTGTATCATATTTTGACTATTTTCATAGCACTAGTGACTTGATGTATATTTATATATATGATCGCTGGTTCGCTTCACTTCAGTTGTCCATTTCAGTTGTATATTGTTTACTACTCCAACTGTTGAATGTGATAATTCTTTTCTACTGCGCTACACTTTGACAAATGAGGGCATAGTTTCCCCACTATTATACGTGGGCCCTCACTTCTAGTCAGTACCTTTGGCATTTGGGGAAATGTGCTTGAGGTCATGTGAAAAACCGGGTTCGGGGCACCCATTGAGTGGCTTCCGGATCAAGTAAGTTACAAGAGGAATTTTATATCTTTTGAATCAGTGCTCAGAATTGATATATGAGGGCACCGTTGAACACTAAGTTTCGGTATTCACTTATGGAATCTTTCTCCTTGATGACATCTGGTCGAAGGTGACTGTTAATTTTTGGGTTTTTCATGAATGAATAAAAAAAATTGTGCAAACATTTTATTTTTATATGAAGCACCCTTGTGAATATTGTGGAGGTGGGACCACATGAGTTTTATCATACATGTGAAATTTGAGAAGTGGGGACCACCATACCATAACCTCCCATTTGAGGATAAGGTGGTGCGTACCACCTGAATCATGACCTCCCATGAGAGGTTATGATGTTGGGGACTACCCGGGATTAAACCCACTGGAAACCCCCATTTATTGGGGAAAACCCTCAACTCCCACAATTAATGAGGGAGAGCCTCTTGACCTCGTCCACCCTAATTGGGCCAATGAACATACAATTAATCTTGCCAATGCACCACAACATTGTGCCAGCATAAATTAACTGGTTTACCATTTTTTTAAATATGTAATAGCGTTGTTGGAATTTAGGAAGGTTCCTAATAAATTAACGGTCATAAATTTAAGAGATCGTTACCTACCGCTCCCCACTGCTATATATATAGATCTTGGGAGGAGGATTCAAACGGCTTCACCAAGCGACGAATCACTGGAAAAGTGATGTGACTCCCAACAATTGGAGGATTATTCTCTCCAACAAAAAATGTGTTCTTCCATGAAGAATGCTCTACCGACGAAGAACACCAATGAGGAATGCCTCCGACTATGAAGGACGACATCAACTTCAACATCCTTTCTCGGAACATCCTTCGATGTATGACATGTTCATCTACAATGAATCAACGTCCGCCTTCTCATGCCAACATCGACGAATAATGAGAAATGTATGGATTTTATTTAAGTATGATATTTTTCCCTTATTTATTTCCTTCTAAAAACAAATAACACGGTCCAAATTATTATCAAGTTGATCGGAAGATGTTTTTCCGTGTCGGTTGGGAATATATTGTTAATGAGGGATTACAGGAATTAATGTTTTTAAGATATCTTCCATGCTCATACTTTTCTGTTTTTTATGAACTGATAGCTACCACACTAAACACAGATGGTTCTGGGCAAATTAACATGGATTGAACTCCCTCTTCTAGCATTCTTTGTGATGTTTTCATCATGGAGATGAGGGGACGAGATGACCAAGGTGATGAAGGCAACATATTCTCGAAGCATTAATTTAAATTATATAAAATTTAGTAAATATTAATTACTAATTAATTAAAATATTTCAATTATTTAATACCCATATAAACATTTTCAAATTTTTTACTATTCATGCATTCTAGTATTTAGGTTTTTAATAATAGTCATATTGAAAAAATATATATTTTAGTTATCATAGTTCACATAAATCTAGGTGTTGCATATTAACTGTACAATTTATCCTAGAATTGTCTCAATATATTTGTTTTCTGAGAAGGGGGTGTTAAAAACCCAATCTATTGTTTAGTGAACTTCGAGAATAGGTGTTGATTATGTTAAATCAGGTAAAATATCCATATTGTAAGATCACCCATCAATTACATTTTAACATGAGTATGGTCTATCATATACAAAAATCAATTGATCATGGTTTAATGAACACCAACATTAATGGTGTTAAATTTAATGTATATCTTCAAAACATTTCTTAGGATCTAGTAAATTAAAATCTGTATAATCATGGTCATCACATGCAATTCCGGGGTATTTTAAATTCAATATATATCCCAATAACATCAATCAGTATACAAAAGTGGTAAATATCTATTTTGATATTTATTAATTAATGTTGGGTATCTTTATTATAAATGTCATTTTATTTTCGACTACATGATTCTAGATTGAATTATTGTAGGACTAGTGTCCAATAAGTCCCATATTCTATGTAAAATTTAACAAATAACCAAATAGAATGATTTAAACCAATAATTAATTTGAAAATTCTTATATCCATTATGTATTGACAAAAAACTATATGTATTGGGGGTAAATTCCATTTATGTTCAAGCATATTATAATTTTGACCATTTATTAGGTGGTATTAGAATCAGGTAAGTATGTAGTATATAATTTTAAATTTATTCAATGTAGACTTATTTTTCAATCCACATGGAAAGTATTTATTATTTATTAAGAATAATGTGTAATTTAATAATTTTTTATCTATAGATGTGATAACTATGTTTAGGGGAGATTTTCAATGAAGACATGAGGTTGGGTACCCTTCTATTGACATACTATTGATTGAGTGCATGTCAAATTTATTCGATAGAAAAAAACCATAACACCCTCATGAACATCTACAAAAACACCAAATTGTGTCATATAATTAGATTCCATTATTCCCCAAAATTTATGTGTCCTTCTATGTAACAGAGAGTCAGGAACTCTCCCACTCACATAGAATGAGTCCCCTATCTTTTGTTCCAGTAATCCCATTATATAATTTTAATTTATAATATTAATGAAGATCAACTTTTTTTTGAATTACAGTCCCTTAATTATTAGGAATAAATCAATGATTATTTAGATCCAAACTATTTAATCTAATAGATTCTTTGATTTTCACATGAATAAGTTGTTATTGATTTTAATATAATTAACTCCGTTTACAAAAAATTGTGATTGAATGAAGGATTATTTTGCTGAATATATTTTTTTTAAATGATCTTTATGTTATTTTTTGTACATTGTGGTACTCCAATTATTGAAACACCTTCCTCAATTATTCAAGGGTTACACACTCCCATCCCTTGAATAAAATCTCATATCCAATTCTCAAAATATGTGATCTAACCATTTCCACTATCTCACCACCTCTAGTACCCATATGGTCATTCTAGAGGAAATATTTACATATCATTTAAGTATTTAGAAAATAATGAATTCATTAAGGAAGATTAAACCTTAATCATATTACATTTATCTCTCTCTCTTAACAATTATACCCTTCCAACTGGTTTCCATTTATCAACCAACCAATAATAATTAATATATAAAAGAATAGAACATATATGTTAATATTATATATTATATATATTTTATCGTATTTATATATTTTACTTCACCAATTTTTCACCTATGTTTTCAATGGTATCTTTTAAAATTTGATAAATATTATATATTCAATTATTTGTGTGTTTGATAAAAAAAATATGAAGAATATTATTTCATGTGATACATTTTTTGTATATGACATTTTATATATCTGAAAAAATTATACATATGATGGAATGTTTTTCGTTGTGAAATTTATTAAAAATAACTGAATTTAAGGGATTTAGAAGTGATATAATTAGAAAAATTAAAGGTAGATAACACGATAAAATCTGAAAATATTACCAAAAATAAAAATTACAATGAACTCAACCATGTTGAATCATTTTTTAATTAGCATAAATATGTTGATTAGTATATTAAATATTAAATATTAATGTTTTAAAAGATAAAAAATTAACTTTTACGTTTTAATATAAATACATGTCTAGATTCATAATCCATGGCTAGAGTAAAATCAATGATTTTAAATGAATCAACTTTTTTCTCATCAGAAGGACCACAAAATACATCTAAGGTAGTTGAGTATAAGATGTTGTTAAATTCCATAAAGGATTATATGGAATATATTTATAAGAATAAAACATTGAATAATGATTTAACACTATAAATAATGAATGTCATAAAAAAGGGTGTTCGAAAATTATCTCAATGAAAAATTAAGGATTTTAGTGGAAAAAAATTGTAATGGATATTATAGTTATTGTGTGCCATATAAATTAGAAAATATATTACGTGATTGTGAAGTATGATTTCCGGAATGGTTAAAATGAAGTATGAGTATTTATGTTTAAACGTGATGTTTTAATTTTTTATAGTAATGGAACCATGATGTTCTGGTTAAGGATGTTGTTATATGTGTTAAAGTAGGCTCTACTTGATTTGTATTCCATTAAGGAAAACATGTTGTTGGATAATTTTTATTACAATTAGTATTGGAATAAATATCATTTTAAAATAACTGAAAACATTTATTCTCAAATTAATTTTATATTTGAATGATATTATTTGTATAGGACAGATATTGTATATGTGGGAGGATTATTCTAAAAATGATGGAATATTTTAAATTCATATTCATGGAGACATATGATTCTTCCTTGGCTTTAATGTTATGAATAAAATGACGTTTTCATACTTCTAACAGGTGAAATATCTGATATGTAATTTTTGACTACACATGGATTGTATGAATGAAATGTAATCTCCACATCAATGATAATTTGTGAAAATATGTTAATGAAAGATAAAATAAGAGTGGTGAGTCTGAAGTAATTTGAAATGTTTAATTAGTTAGGATAAATAACTAGATATAAAAATTATTAATATTCATTGTTTATGTAGTTAAATTATTACCCATGAAATAAATTCTATAATAATTAATCATAAATGGATTATTCTAATAAAATTCAATGATAGATAACATTATCATTGTTTCATAGTTTTATCTATATATTTTTAAAATTTTCAATTCTATTTTTTAACATCAATGTTGAAATGTCTAGAGATTTTGAGGACATGACATCATCTAATGGATATAAATTATTTTTGGGAATAATTTTTTATGAGTTGGATATGTAAGAATTTTAATAAATTTATGTTCTTATAAGATCAATTTTTCACTCCCAGAGATACCCATCCATAATTTTTGGATGAAATAATATTTGGAGCACTATAATATATGATTTGATGAAAATGTTAGAATTTCATTTCATAATATTTTTGTAAATTATTTATCAATGAATATTTTATAACAATAAAAATATAAAACAATGTAAAATTAAATTAAATTTTATAAAAATTATTATTTGAAATATAGATCTAATGTAGTAATTCATATCTAAATGTGTTGAAATTTCTCATATATTGTAATGTAATAGGTCGATGGACTTAGATGAAGGGTTTAACGTATAGTACTAATGTTCTTCCATTCACTCTCACATGACACTTTTCAGATTCCCTACAACATTGGTATATTTTCAAAATTGGAGAGAATGGTATACATTTATTTTATCATTTTTTTAATCCAAAACCTGGTTCATACCAAATGGGGGAAAATCAGTGAGTTGATAAATAATGAGAGCATCGAATTCACATGGCCAAAAAATTACATCAAGGGTGGAAATATATGAAAAAAATATGTTTTTCTATTTTTTCATTTCTTGAAATTTCCATTTGGGAATTTATTTTTTATTAATTTATTTGGTAAGAGTTCATAATGTAGATAAAAATTAAAAATTGTGATACTGACAAAACAAGGGAAATATAAAATATAACATCACTTTTTTTAACCATGAGTGATGATAATTGAATGATATTTATAATTTTTTGAGGCATTTGAAATGTCATTGAAGAGAATTGAGAAGAATATGTGTCATTGAGATTGATTAGAGTTGAGTTTAAAAACCTACCATAGAATTATATAATTTTATAATTGATCATTTTTGGAAAATTGAGGGTTATATATAGTATTTCATTTTTTATGTAGTTTATCGTGATATATAATGAATATATATTTGGAATATCATCATATAACATTTCAATGTTAAATACAAATATAGATACAAATAATGTTTTTAGCATACATAAATATACGACACATATAAAATATATTATAAATTCAATGAAAAATATAGTAGTAGGGAAAACTAAATTGGTACACATATCTTATTTTATGAATATAGATGTATCTAAATTAATCTATAGTATCACTTGTGTAATTCCCCGACCCCAGTTAACCAGAGTCGGTGCATTATTACATAATATTGGCATGATCACAAAAGATCATTTCTCGAAAGACCGATTAGTTTAGTAGCCTTGGAATAACTAGATACATTCATAAAGTTTACATTACATCATAAATTAAAAACTAATACAACAACATCTTGTCTTCATAATCTACACTCATATCCCCTCATACTATCTCTGAAGTTAATTCATAAATTATTTCTTCACATCCGGGGAAAAATAAAACATTGAAAGAGGTGAGCTCAGATGCTCAGTAAGGATAACAATATAGCGGAAACTGTCATAAATAAGCATAAACATTTATGGAAATGTATAACTAAAACAAAATCCTTTTAAACTTGGACTTTAGCATAATATGACAAAGAAAAAATTAAATAATTCCATTTACTTATTCACATGGATATTCTACTTGTCGAATAATCACATGCAATATCAATAACCACTTTCATAATGATGGAATGCATAATGCCAGACTATCATAACCACATAGTAAAGGCCTCGTGCCAAGACTACAAATAAGATTTTTTCAAGGCCTTTTTCCAAGACACTAGTTTGTCTCATGAGACCTACCGATGCATCAAGGATCTATAGAGGGCTCCACCCATCACATATTAAGTCCAATGCATTCCTCCTATGAACAGGTTTAAACATCACATAAACATTCGTATTAAAACTAGCATATGAAATGTAAATAAATTCTCCATAAACCATGAATTTTATAAAAATAACACATCCACAGTCAAACATATCAAAAAACCTTCAATAAAATCTGGACGTTTTTTATCATAATAAATAAACTTCAAATAAGCTTAAAATCCATCAAAGGATGTTGACATAGATGAAATCACAACTATTTGAGAGAAATATGTCTTTTTTTGAAATAATTTAAAAGTCACATAATTATAAAATAAAACATTTACTTTTAAAATATTCTTACAATCTTGTATGGGAAGCTTCAACGATTTTATATTGGCGGAAAATAGCCGCACCAGCCGTATAAGTTAAAAAATAAATTCATACCTTAATTCTGTCGAAAAGGTTAAAAAGGACCTTGTTTGGAAAACGACAGAAAGATTCCTTTATAAACATATTATAAAAAGAAAACAACTGTATAAATTACTTTATACCATAGTCATTGAAATACTATTCCTAATTTGAAATACATTTTTAAGAAACATGGATGCGGATGATAAAGAGGTCCCAGTAGATAATCACGTATAAACAACCTCGGATAATGAAGAGATTGTGAAATAAACCCTTACCTTGATGTTTTCCATAGTTTATGGTTTGTTAACATCCTGTATAATAATTAAAGCATTCTTGTTATGTTATAAAAGAACCATATACATAATTATGATATCATATATGATCATCTATTAATGCTTTCTTAATAATATTTTAGTATTATCGTTGTTTTGGGTGTTACCTTAATAGTTTTCTTTTATATGTTTTGTTACATAAGGTATGTTTGTTATGGATAGGGTGTATATTATTCATATCTAGATTTATATCAAGTCCTTAAAAATTATTTTTAATCATAAAATTATAATTAGACTTGAATGGATACGATGGGGAATGAATCTCATCGCGTTCGTGGAGACGGTAGTCCGTACGCACGCACGAGCGACAATATCAACCTTTTGATATTAAAAAAATATATAATTGGATTTTATATCATATATACAGAATAAATATCATGTTATATTTATTATTTACATGAATTAAACAACATTATTATACCCATCCAAATAATAATTTATTGAATTACAATTACACCACAACGTGGAGACGGTAAGCCGTACGTACGCACGTATGGTAACATGTCATTCAAAGGATGGATTGAATACTGAATATGGTTGTACCATATTTATAATAATATCACATTATATATAAGATACTAGAGTTATTATTTTATAATGGGAATAACAAATAAAGAAGAAGTTGAAGAAGAAAGGAACTTGAAAAAGGGTGGTAAAATCATTACCTCTTCTTCAGGTTCTTCCTTTTCATTTGATCAAAAAGGATCCATAGGTTGTCTTTATGATCAAACTAAGGCCTCTAGGTTGTATTTAGGGATGTTGAGAGAGTATTTGGGTAGGTTTAGGCCGATCCAAGATGCTTTCAGTGTGTGAATTAGTGGGAAGAGGGAGTCCCCTTTTATAAGAGGGGTGAGGGGTTCCATTGGAAAAGCTAGAAATATTATTTTATAATAAATTCATATTCGATTTCTAATAGATCCAAAGTAAATTATTTAAATTTTAAGGTGGGGATGGGTCTAAAACCACTAAACCAATACGTTTTATACCGGTTTGGGTCATTATAATAAACATATCTTTTAGTTTTCACTCTTAGTTAATTAATTTGACATTTATCATGTCACTTTGTATTTTTATATTATATATTTAATAAACATACTATATACATCCAACCGACCCACAAGTGGTCCATTCATGATACACCTATCATGATATAAGTATTTTGGCCGAACCTTAGATTTTTAGGAATAGAATATAAATTAATAATATAATAATGTTTTTAAAAACTCTTTTATGTCAATGTTGACACTATTGGTTTTTTATTTTTGATAATTTCATAACAGCATTATTACTTAGAAAAAAATTTATATAACCAATATTAATATATCATATTAACCTAGAAAATTAGTGGGATTCATAAAAATTCTCAAATTACAATTATTTGGATATTTATAATATAAATTCTTTTAATATTTCATTAATTAGGTAATTACTCCATCACCATTGTGTAATAAATAAATTAAATTATTTAATGTTTAAAAATTTTAAATAAAATACCATTATATTGGAAATATTTTTTGATTTTTCCTGATTATTTAAAATCGAATTTATCTTATGTATAACCCTATATTAAAAAAGTTTTATTTTTTAAACATTGATTTTAACTCTTTTAACTCTTCTTTGAATTATATAATAATTACTATCCTAATCTAATCCAAGTGGACCTAAATTATAATATTTTATTCCTAAGATTATTTTTAGTCGATATAAACTTGTACAATATAATTTGGACATGTGTTAGGGTAATATTAATATCATTTTTACCCTTAATTACCCTATTTACTTTTAACCATGGTAAATAAAATTAAAAAGTTACTATTCACCAAAAAATTATTTTCATCTCATTGAAACAAATTTTACTCCTTGATATTATCCGAGTCTCTCATATTTTCAAAATTCCACTCATAGAAGCGGTAAAATTATGTTTTATGTGAGTTTCCAAATTCTCCTAGGAGGTGGGTAAAAGACTGTGATAAGTTCAATAAAATTTTTATATATCTAAAATTATTGTAAACTAACTCCAAGGAATTTCATTGAACATATATAGGTATTATGTATCTATTTTAACCTTAATTAAATTTAAATAAAATAAAAATTTATTAAAATAAAAATTTGGTTTTAAACTATAACTCAGTGTTTTTCACTATTCATCAAAAATTGAAAGTTTTCATAAAAATACCAAAATTTCACCCTAGGATAATTTTGATATTCTGAATCCCAAAATGAAATCCATTTTGAATGATAGAATTTATAAAATTTCAAAAAGTGTGTATTACTATTCATAACGGCTGGTTTGAATGGTTGTAGTGTGTGTGTTAGAACTCGAAGTTGTGTACAACACACGCTACTGTAATATTCAAGGGGAAACATATTGTGGAAGCATGGGTGTTACATTCTCCCCTCCTTAAAATAATTTCTTCATCGATATTTCTAGAATACTACCGCATGAAAAGACTCGGGTGGTTCTTCATCATATGTTCCTTGGTTTCCCACGTTGCCTCTTCCATCTTAAGGTTTCTCCACAAAACGTTTACCAGAAGAGTGGTCCAGCTTATCAGGTCTTGTTCTCTCGTATCAAGAATCATGATAGGCTCTTCACAATAAGACAGATCGGGTTCCAGTTCTAATTCATCATAGGGGAGTACATGCATTGGGTCAGGCATGTATTTCCTCAATAGTGATACATGGAACACATCGTGAACTTTGGAGAGACTTGGAGGCATTTCCAAACAATAAGCTACAACCCCAATTCGTTCAAGAATTTCGAAAGGTCTGATGTACCTGGGACTCAATTTACCCTTCTTACCAAAATGTATAACTCCCTTCTAGGGAGATACCTTAAAGAAAGCATGATCTCCTACCTGAAATTTCAAATCATTCATTCAGTTATCATCTTAGCTCTTCTGCCTACTTTGAGCTTCTTTGATGTGGTTTTGGATTTACTTTACCTTTTCCATTGTTTCCTCCACCGGTTCTAGGCCTACAAGTTTTCTTTCACCAATGTCATCCCAACAGGTTGGTGTGCGACATCTCTTTCCATATAACTCTTCATATGGTGCCATCTAAATACTCGAATGGAAGCTATTGTTATAGTAAAAGTCTACCAGAGGTAAATATTGATTCTGCATACCCTGAAAGTCATGTGAGCAGGATCTCAACATGTCTTCTATGGTTTGAATAGTCCGTTCTGATTGTCCATCTGTTTAAGGGTGGTAGGCAGTGCTCAAATGAAGTTCAGTATCCAAGGATTTCTGAAGAACCTTCCAGAATCTTGAAGTAAAACGTGGATCATGATCAGAATCAATCGATAGGGGTACTCCATAAAGTCTCAGAACTTCATTAATGTATAGTCTTGTTAGCCGTTCAAGTGGTAAATCTTCCCTTATAGCATGAAAATGTGCTAACTTGGTAAGATGATCAACAATGACCCATATTGCATCGTTCCTTTTAGGAGTCATTGGGTGCCCCATGACGAATTCCATCGTTATATTATCCCATTTCCACTCAAGTATGGGAAGAGGTTGCAATACTCCACCAGGTTGTTGCCTTCCAGCTTTCACTTGTTGACAAACCATACATCATGAAATAAAATCAGCAATTTCCCTCTTCATGTTGTCCCACCAAAAATGTTCCTTCAAATCTTTATACATTTTGTTTCTATTAGGTTTTATAGAGAAATTTTAACTATGAGCATAGTCCAACAATTCCCTTTTTAGATCAGGTATATCGGGAACACAAAGTCTCTTCCCAAATTTCAAAATTCCATCTTCATACACAAATTCTCTCAATCTCCCATCATTCAAAGCATTAATATTTTTTTGATATTCTTCATCATTATTCTGAGAACTCTTAATCCTTTCTGGTAAAGATGATTTGGAAACCATTTGAAAAAGCATTGATGTTTCACCTTCTATGGTTATTCCCATGTCAATCGTCACTAGATCCATGAAAACTGGATCCCTTTCAATTCTCATATTATTCAAAACTCCATGACCTATTCTTCTCAAAGCATCACCCACCTTGTTTTCCTTCCCCGAGTGGTGGTGTATTGTGCAATCATAATCCTTGAGTAATTCAAGCCATCTTCTTTGCCTCATGTTGAGTTCTTTTTGTGAGAAAATATACTTCAAACTCTTTTGATCAGTATAAATCTCACATATTTCACCATAGAGATAATTTCTCCATATCTTCAAAGCAAAGATTATATCAGCTAACACAAGATCATGAGTAGGATAGTTTTTCTCATGAATTTTTATTTGTCGTGATGCATAGGCAATAACCCTATCATTCTGCATAAGGACACAACCAAGTCCTTTCATCAATGCATCACTATAAATAAAGAACCCATCATTCCCCGATGGTAGAGTCAATATAGGATAATTGACTAATATTCTCATAAGTTCTTTGAAACATTCTTCACACTCTTTTTTTCAAACAAATTTATACCCTTTGCGTGTGAGCATTGTTAATGGGTTATCCAACCGGGCAAAATTCTAGATGAAATGCCAATAATAACCTGCTAAACCAACAAAACTACGTACCTCAGTTATACTCATCGGTGTTGGATATTCTTGGATTTCCTTGGTCTTAGAAGGATAAATAGAGATTTTATCTTTAGAGAAAATATATCCAAGAAAAGAAATCTCCAGAATCCAGAATTCACACTTGCTAAAGGTCCTATATAATTCATGTCTTCTCAGAGTCTTCAGGATAATGCACAAGTGATATTCACGATCTTCATAGTTTTTGGAGTATACCATGATATCATCAATAAATACCACCAAAAATTCATCTATATATTACTTGAATACTCTATTCATTAGATCCATGAATACAGAGGGCACATTAGTCAGCCCAGAAGGCATTATTGTAAACTTGTAATGACCATACCTGGTTCTAATGGTTGTATTCAGAATGTCTTCCTTCTTCTCACACAACTGATGGTATCCAGACTAAAGGTCAATCTTTTGAAATTATTTAGCTCCATGCAGTTTGTCAAATAAATCATCAATACGTGGTACGAGTTACTTGTTCTTTATTGTTATAGAGTTAATTTCCCTGTAGTCGATACATAACCTCATAGATCCATATTTTTTTTCTTAACAAAAAGGATATGGGCTCCCCATGGAGAAACAAAACGTCAAATAAATCCCTTATTACTCAATTCCTCTAGTGATTTCTTCAGTTAGACTAATTCCACAGTGGCCATTCTATAAGGGGTCTTCGATATAGGCCTTGATCCATGAATTAAATCAATGGAAAACTCGACTTCTCATTCTAGAGGATGTCCAGGTAAATCTTCTAGAAACACATGGACGTATTCTTTCACAATAGTTACATCCTCTATTTAGACATTCCTTTCCTCACCCACAGTTATTTCATTCTCTTCGTCCCAAATAATTGAATTTAGTTGAGCTACTTGGGGTGGATCTACATAAGAATTAGGTGGTTTTGATTCTCCTCTAAAGATAAGGTGTTCTTTATCATCATCATCAAAAATAGTAACCTCCTTATTTTTAAAATAAATTTTTGCATCATGGTATGAAAGCCAATACATACTGAGGATTATATCAAAATCAACCATATGTATGAAGATGAGATCAGCAGATAAAGGAAATTTAAGTGCTCTAATGGGGACTGATTCACAAAACAATATTTCAATGATACTTCCCATAGGAGTTTTAACTGACAGCTCCTTTGTAAAACCAAATTGAAAATATCTATTTTTCTTAGAAAATTGGGAAGTTATGAAAAAATGCGATGATCCAAAATCAAATAATGCATTTTCTAAACTTGAGGAAACCATTAAATTACCTGCCACCATGTCTTTCGGAGCTTCTACATCAGCAGTAGTGATAACATAAGCTTGGCCTTGATCCCTTGGCCTTTTCTGAGGTAAGTTCCCCTGACTCTTAGAACATTAATTGGCATAATGTCCCATATCTCTGTAGTTGTAGCATTGACCATCAGTAGCTTCTTTCTTCCCCTTATAATCACAGGCATGGTGGCCTTTTTCACCACAATTGTAACAGACTCTCATTCCCTTCAAGTAAGTACCAGGGAGTTTCTTCCTATATTTACTTCAGGATGGATATTCAAATTTTCCCTTCATCCACTTATTTCCATTCCCAGATTGATCAGTATATCTCTTCTTCTCTTGCTTTGCATTACAGTTATAAGACTTAGAAAATTTCTTTTCTGTCTTGATAGCACATGAGAAAATATCTTCGTATGATGAGAAGGATTGTGACACTAATGTTCGATGAAGAAATGGTTTTAACCGATCAAAGAAACGATCCATCTTACTTCTTGGGTTACGTATATAATCTCCATCATTCCTTACTAACATTGTAAAGATAGCCTCATACATTATGACATTCTCATCCTCCTTTTGTCTGAGACTCAGAAATTGCCTTTCCACATCTGCTCGATGGTCACGAGGAAAGTATTTTTCTAAGAAATGATCTTTGAACTCCCTCTATTACATATTTGATACTTCATCATCTTCCATCGTGTTTTGAATCAATGACTACCATTGATCAGCATCTCCAATGAGACAATAAACTGCCATGAAAAATTTATCCCCTTCACTACTCCCCAAAGCCTGGAATATTTTCTCTAGGGAATTTATCCATTGCTCAGCTACTATTGGATTTGTACTCCCATTGAATGTTGGTGTTTTGTGCCTCATGAAGTGATCTAACATTGTTACTCCATGTTGTGGATCAGGGTGCTCTATACGGGTAAGGTTATTATTCATAACCTTAGTGAGTTTTCCCAGTACTAGTTGCATCACCAGCTCCACAATAATTATCTTGAGCAGGAGGGAAATCCCTACATGGAGTGCGTGCATTGATACGGTTTCCATTTCTTCCACTAGGAGCCATTTCTATACAATGTCATAAACAAGATCAGTTTATGAATCAAAATACATAATTCCATACTTGTAAACCACCTAACATAAATTGGACTATTTATGGATATAATCCATAATCATAAAAATGTTTTCTTTGAAGAAGTAAATACTCATAAACCCTTCATTATGGTTTGTAAATAAAATGATAATTATCCTATGAATATCCTCCAGGACTGTCATAACCAAGAGTGCAGCAAGGTCCGTTGTCGTGCACTAGTTCTCGTTCAAATCTAGCTCAAACCGGTGTTTTCGGGTTTTACCCCAAGGTACATCTGTGCCAGATCTTCCTCTACCTGCTCGTATCCAGACATGGATGTATTCCTCAGAAAACTCACAAAAATAATACAATACCAAAATTCTAGGAAGTTCATCTATACTAATCTTCAATGTCTATCTTAGATCAATGTACTCTAATCAGAGTTTATCTAAATCTAGATTCCAAGGTTTTTACTAAAAATCTTCTGATACAAACTATAACACCCCGACCCTAGTTAACCAGAGTCGGTGCATTATTACATAATATTGGCATGATCACAAAAGATCATGTCTCGAAAGAACGATTAGTTTAGTAGCTTTGGAATAACTAGAAACATTCATAATGTTTACATTATATCATAAAGTGAAAACTACTACTACAACATCGTGTCTTCATAATCCACACTCATATCCCCTCATACTATCTCTGCAGGTCATTCATAAATTACTTCTTCACATCCTGGAAAAATAAAACATTGAACGGGGTGAGCTTAGATGCATAGTAAGGATAATAATATTGCGGAAACTTTCATAAATAAGCATAAACATTTAAGGCAATGTATAACTAAAACAAAAGCCTGTTAAACTTGAACTTTGGAATAATATGGAAAAGATAAAATGAAATAATTCCATTTACTTATTCACATGGATATTCTACTAGTCAAATAATCACATGAAATATCAATTACCACTTTCAGAATGATGGAATGCATAATGCCAGACTATCATACCCACATAGTAAAGGCATCGTGCCATCACTACAAATAATATTTTGTCGAGGACTTGTGCCAAGACACTAGTTTGTCTCATTAGACATACCGATGCATCGAGGAGCTGTAGTGGGCTCCACCCGTCACTTATTATGTCCAATTCATTCCTCATATGAAGAGGTTTAAACATAACATAAACATTCGTATTAAAACTAGCATACGAAATGTAAATACTTTCTCCACAAACCATGAATGGTAAAAAAATTACACATCCATAGTCAAAAATATCACAAAACCGTCAATACAATATGGATGTTTTGTATCATAATAAATAAACTTCAAATAATCTTAAAATCCATCAAAGTATGTTGACATAGATGAAATCAAAACTATTTGAGAGAAATATCACCTTTTTTGAAATCGTTTAAAAGTCACATAATTATAAAATAAAACTTTTACTTTGAAAATATTCCTATAATCTTGTATGGGAAGCTTCAACGATTTTATAATGGCAGAAAATAGCCGCACCCGCCATATAATTTAAAAAATACATTCTTACCTTAATTCTGTCGAAAAGGTTAAAAAGGACCTTGTTTAGAAAACGACAGAAAGATTCCTTTATAAACTTCTTATAAAAAGTATACAAGGGTATAAATCACTTTTTCCCATAGTCTTTAAAATACTATTAATAATTTGAAATACATTATTAAGAATCATTAATGTGGATGATAAAGAGGTCCCAGTATATAATCACGTACAAACAATCTAGGATAATGAAGAGATTGTGAAATAAACCCTCACCTTGTACTTTTCTTTAGTCGATGGTATGTTAACCTCTTTTATAATAATTAAAACATTGTTATTATGTTATAAAAGAACCATATACATAATTATGAAACCATATATGATCTTCTATTAATGCTTTGTTAATAATATTTTAGTATTATCATCGTTTCGGGTGTTAACTTAATCGTTTTTTATATGTTTGGTTACATTAGTCATCTTTGTTATGGATTGGATGTATATTATTCATATGAAAAATGATATCAAGTCCTTAAACATTATTTTTAATCATCAAATGAGAATTAGACTTGAATGGATACGATGCGAAATTAATCTCATCGCGTTCTTGGAGACGGTAGTCCGTACGTACGCACTAGCGACAATATCATCCTTTTGATATTAAAATAATATATAAATGGATGTTATATCATATATACAGAATCATTATCATGTTATATTTATTATTTACATGAATTAAACATCATTATTATACACATCCAAATAATAATTTATTGAATAACAATTACACCACGACGTGGAGACGGTAAGCAGTACGTACGCACGTATGGTGACATGTCATTTAAAGGATGGATAGAATACTGAATATGGTTGTAACATATTTATAATAACATCATAGTATATATAAGAAACTGGAGTTATTATTTTAAAATGGGAATAACAAAGAAATAATAAGTTGAAGAAGATAGGAACTTGAAAAAGGGTGGGGAAATCATTACCTCTTCCCCGGGTTCATTTTTTTTGATTTAATCAAAAGGGCACATTAGGTTGGATTTATGATCAAACTAAGGCCTCTAGGTTGTATTGAGGGAATTTGAGAGAGTATTTTGGAAGGATTTTTCTGAGTGAAGAGGCTTTGAATGTGTGAATTAGTGAGAATGGGGAGTGCCCTTTTATAAGAGGGGTGAGGGGAACCTTTGGAAAAGCTAGAAATATTATTTATAATAAATTAATATTCGGTTTCTAATGGCTCAAAAGTGTATTATTTAAATGTTAAGGAGGGTATGGGTCGAAAACCACTCAACCAATAGGTTTAGGTCACTATATTAACCTTATCATTTAGTTTTAACTCTTAGTTAATTTGTTTGATATTTACCATGTCACTTTGTATTTTTATATTATATAGTTAATAAACATACTATATTCTTCCAAGAGACCCCCAAGTGGTCCATTAACGATAAAAATATCATGATACAAGTCTTTTGGCTGATCCTTAGATTTTTAGGAATATAATATAAATTAATAATATAATATTGGTTTTAAAAACTCTTTTATGTCAATTTTGACAGTATTGGGTATTTTGTTTTTCACAATTTTATAATAGCATTATTACGTCGAAAAAAATTTATATAACCAATACTAATATGTCGTATTAACCTATAAAATTAGTGTAATTCATAAAGAGTCTCAAATTACATTTATTTTTTTATTTATAATATCAATTATTTTAATATTTCATTAATTAGGTAATTACTGCATCACCATTGGGTCATAATTAAATTAAATTATTTAATGCCTAAAAATTATAAATAAAACACCATTATGTAGGAAATGTTTTTATCTTTCTAATGAATATTTAAAATTTAATTTATATTATTCATAACCCCATATTAATATTATTTTAGTTATTAAACTTTGATTTTAACTCTTTTAACACTTCTTTGAATTAAATAATAATTGATGTCCTAATCTAATCCAAGTGGACCTAAATGATAATATATTAATCCTAAGACTATTTTTGGTCTAGATACAATTTTACAATAGAATTAGGAAATGTTTTAGAGTAATATTAATATCAATTTTACCCTTAATTACCCTATTTAATTTTTAATTGTGGTAAATAAAAGTAAAAAGTTACTATTCACCAAAAATTATTTTCATCTCATTGAACCACATTTTACTCCTTGATATTAACCGTGTCTCTCGGATTTTAGAAATTCCACTCACAGAAGTGGTAAAATTAAGTTTTATGTGAATTTCCAAATTCTCCTAGGAGGTGGGTAAAAGACGATGAAAAGTTCAATAAAATTTTTATATATGTAAAATTATTCTAAACTAACTCCAATGAATTACATATAACATATATGGATCTTATGTATCTATTTTGACCTTATTTAAATTTAAATAAAATTAATAATTATTTAAATAAAAATTCGGTTTTAAACTATAACTCAGTGTTTTTTCACTATTCATAAAAAATTGAATGTTTTCCGAAAAATACCAAAATTTCACCCTAGGATAATTTCGATATTCCGAATCTAAAAATGAATTCCATTTATAAGGATAAAATTTATAAAATTTCAACAATTGGGTATTACTATTCATAACGGATAGTTTGATTGGTTGTGGTGTGTGTGTTAGAACTCGAATTTGCGTACAACACATGCTACTGTAATATACAAAGGGAAGTGTACTGTGGAAGTTTGGGGTGTTACAAATAGGTGGAAAATTATATTTATAACGTTATATTGTAGAAATTAATGTGTGTAAATTTGTATAGTATCTAGCATTATGAGGTATATATGTTATTCAAAATGGTGTATAATATATTTTGAGGAATTAAAATCATACATATATGAAAGTTGATTTTTTATAGAGCAATAATAAATATCCAAAAATGAATAAATAATGAAAATATTTTCATAAGTAATTTTTTTCTATTTTTAAAAAATATTGAGAATACAGAACATATTTTTGATGATATTTTTGATACGTAATATGATAATAATGATTGTTAACATATTCCATTTCATATATGTTATTTATTTTTTATCGAAAATAAACAGATTCTATATGTAAATGTAAATTGATTTTTTTAATGTTCAATTGGTAATTATCATGATGATGTGGGTTTTACTAAAGAGGCCTATAAATCTAAATATATTATTTAACATGGTGAAATTAATATGATCATTTCTAGATTATTCCTAAAAATTTTAAAACAAAAATATTCAAATCATTATTTTAAATTATAATGGAGAAATTATATAGCGGATTTTTTTAATATATTAAATAATTATTTTTTATAATTTATGGAATTTTAATAGAGGATAATAGTTGGAAAACTGATAATATCACTTCTTTAATTATAACCGTGTGGAATATTCTAATTAAAAGAGGTTGAATTAATATAATGAAATCATTATGTATGATGTTTTTTTGTAAAATACTTAATATTAAAATAATATATAATTCAAAATAATCTAAAAAATATATGTAGAGAGATAAATGATATTAGTTTTGTATGGGTAGGGAATATAAAATTTCATTTGAAAATATAGAATAGAAAGAGTTTCAGAATTCATTTATGGTGAGTAGAATTTATATCGAATATTATAAATATTTTATACTTGATGGTGTGGTGTATTGATTTCTTAGTGGAAATTGTCAAAAAATTAATGATATTCTTAGAGCCCCATAAATCTCATACATAAACACTACATATTATTATTGAATATTCATTAAATTAGAATATGATCCCTAACAGAATAATATATGTATCGTAACTTTGGATAGATTGACACATGAATAACTTGTCCATAAGAGATCCACAATCTCTCCACATAGTTTTGTATAAATTGAATCCTTTCTTGACATATCATTATTAATACCATTATTCATAAACTTGGGAAAGGAAAC
Organism: Viscum album; assembly: GCA_963277665.1. NCBI lineage: Eukaryota > Viridiplantae > Streptophyta > Magnoliopsida > Santalales > Viscaceae > Viscum > Viscum album. The sequence goes on from OY728131.1 coordinate 1,130,480,406, forward strand.
ATTAGAAAAGGTTAGAATAGATACTAATTATGGATAAATAAGGGGATAAAAATTATCACATAAGCATTAAAAGAGGGTAATTGTAATATGGTCTTTGTAGTACCCCCAGTTTCTTGTTTTAACCATTAATTTATAAATTTTACGTTTATAATGTTTTAAGGAGGATAATGGGATAATATGTTAAACATTCAATATGTTTATGGGGGGGAAATGAGAGGATTATGGTATATGCATAGGTTTTTTAAACCATGAAAAGGATCTAGGAGAAACCATGCACACATATAGCATTGGGATAGTTTCAAAAACATGTTTATCGCATCATTTGCTTATCCACACGAATAATCTACGAGAGGGGGAATAGTAAGATCTTATTTTTTATGATCTTAATAATTAATGCACATACTTTCTCTTTTCTTCTCTTATAGATACCAAATTATATAATTCTCCACAATAAAGGTTAGTTAACCTCTCCAATGTCTTTTGGAACATATATAGATCACTCCCTATGAATTTGGAAGCCAGAATCTTTCGGTAAGTGGTGTTATTCTTCATCCTCATCATGTTTTTTTAGATCTAATTATATTTACTTCTCATCTTCTAATACATTCTCATAAATATGAAATTAATGGGATGATATAAGATTTTGGGTGCCAAATATGATGACATTTGGTCTTGGTTATGATAGGTGATGGGATCATAGGACGTTTTGTGGAGAATCAACCCAGTTGCAAGAGCATTATTCGTCTGTTGTCGATTTTATCCATAACCATCAATGTAGGTGGATCCACACTAAAAACCACATGATGGGATTAATTATATTAGCTCTAAATTAATTAAATTGAAAGGAATTTATTGAGTAATCTTGTTTTAACACTTGGAATAAAACTCGTTAGTGATGATTTATCATTTTTGGTGAAATTGTGAAATCTTAATGAATTTTTTCTGAAATTTCATTCGCTTTATAAATTTCAAAATGTGATATTATAATATGTATGTCATTGAATATATAAATTGGTTTTCGGGAATTGATTTTTTAATGAAGAATGTGTTTTATTGAAATGGTTTGGAATAGAAATGGTTTTGAAAGAAAATTGTTTTCAATAAATGTGGTTTTATTGCGATGTTGTTTCGGAAGGATCTGAGGGAATATTGGTGTGTGATTTAATATTTCATATATGGGGCATGCTTGGAATATGAACTTAGGACTAGTGAAAATTTGATAATGTTACATGGGATATAATTACCTTGTGAAGACGTGGTATATTTATTTGAAACTACACATGATTATGGAAACGTCGCCATGAAACATGCATAGTTTGTTGTGTGGATGTGTAGAATTGATTGGGTATGCTAAGTGAATATTAAAAAAATAGTTTTAATGTTTTTTTTAGTTATTTTTCAGGAAAAATTAATTATTATAATATTGGTCTCAATTTCACATGTTTTATTTTGGTTATAAATGGTTTTAAAAAGTTATTTTATGTAGTTATAAATTATCTTGATAAATTTTCATATCAAAAATATTTTATATAAATTTTTCCTTCACGTCTATCATAGTGGAGTGAGTAGGGAATTAATTAGGGAAAACCTACTATGTGTTATAATCACCCCGTCTTTGGCACATAGGTGGTTTTTCATATTCTATCTTCTAGGAAAAGAGAAAATGTAAATTGTCAAATGGTTCTAGGACCACCTCATGATACATGCGATTTGTGGTGAAGTAAGATCATTGAGATGTGGAACATGGAGTCTTGTAGTCATCTGGAAGTTTTTATTTTTTCTTTCTCTAATTAATTTTATAGTTTCATTTTCTTTCACTGTGGGACTCTTTGATTTGATTTTGATATGAATAAAATATTTTAGTTGTGTTAATTTTATTCAAGCATCTTATAGTTAGTTGTTGTGTTTTGGTTTTTAGAGGTAATGGTTCTATTCATAAAGGATAAATTGTCAACTAATTCAATTTCAAACCCTTATAAATTTGTTTACATCCATTTGAATATTTAGGATTTCACTTAATTCAATGTAATGATTCACTGTGTTCTCATTCCAATAGGAATAAGTGGTTTATTAAAAATTTAATCAGATTGATCGATCATTTACAAACAAATAATTTTCATTTTCACTGTCTTGGATTTGAATTCATCCATCTCAATTTTTTTTGTTATCATAGAATGGAGTAGGACTGTCATAAAATGATATTTATAACATAAAGGATGTAGCTATATCGTCTAAGCTAAACATCAAGTTACCAGTTAGATGGGTACGCATGTTTTTTGAAGACACTTATAAGAATTTGGAATATATTTTTCTTTTTGTTTAGCCAATGAGATGAGTATAACATGAATTCGAGTGGAATTAATTTGAAGTAGGATATCATATTTCACATGGAGTGGAAATTTAATATTTGTCTAAACATGTAAATATTTGAAAAATTCATCATTTTTTCTGAATTGAAATATTTGGAAACAACTAGGATAGAAGTTATTTTAAAATGGATTGATTATAAAATATAATAATAGGTATTTTTTTTAAACTGGTTGAACATGGAAAACAGTTATTTTTGGAATATAATTATGTTATTTTTGATGTGATTGAATTTTAAATGCAAAGCAATAAGTTTATAAGGAGTTAGACTTATAGGGTTTGTTGAATGTTTAAAAAATGGAACTCGGTAGGAATTGTAGAAATCAACGGGAAGAAGATGTTGAGAATGTGGTTGCACTTGAGCCACAGGTTAACCAAGTGTTGGTTCAGAGTATAGTCCATCCATTTAACGATTTGGATACGAGGTACAAAAGGGATGATCAAAGGTCTGTGGATAATCCATTCAATTCCTGATGAAAAATCCAGCCATATTCTATGGTGATTATTTCCAAGAAAGGAGGATGTCTGGTTTAACAAGATGAATCATATCATTGAATTCATCAGCACACCATCAGAGATTAATTCAAATCTGGATACATACAGTCTTGAGGATCTTGCATTCCAATGGTGGAAACTAGTATTCCATGCAAAAGCGGATCAAGTCTATACATGGGAGTACTTTGAAGAATTTTTTAATAAACTATTTAATCCTCATATGTTCAAGGTCATGAGGAGGACAAACATCATTAGTCTAAGTCACCATAATCTATTTATCACCATATATGTGGATAAATTATTTAATTTAGTGTTATTCCCAATAGAAGTTGTGGTGAGTGCATCCTAAAAGGAACACATCATTGAATCTGGAATAAGACAGGAGATTCTGTCAATGACTCTAGTTCTCTGTATTATGGATATCATAGAGATGGTGAAGAGGGAGATAATGTCTGAGTGGAACATCTATGGATTTGTGGGAGGAAAAGTTATGATTATACCTATGGGAAGTGCTGGGAACTCTAACTCTAAAAGAAAATGGAAGAAGGACACTTATTTTCAAGGTGGGAGTGGGACACATAATCAAATGGCTGGATTAGAGAAACACCCCCCCTGAACAAAGAGTAAAATAGGATGTTTACAATGTGGTTCCCTTGACAACAGTAATAGTTAGTGTACAACACCACTAATATAATTCCATTATTCCAACAATAGGGGACATCTTAAGAGCTTATGTAACAGCTTTCAGAGGTTAGGTTCTCGGGACACTTCCTAGAAGTCACAAGCAGAATATGCATCAAAATGGTGTGGATTGAAGAATCATAGTCCTCAATAGAGTATAGAAATCCATGATTATTCTATTAATAATAAAAATACTCACCAATGGTAATCCCAACAACGGAATAAGAAGAAATGTATAATATCAATGTAATTTTTGAGAGTTTAGAAGAAGATTGTGGATGATCTGGAAGGTATATCTATTGTGAGAGGTACGAATCTTCTGAATTATACCATTATGATTTTTTTTTTGATATTGGCGCATCTAATTCATTAATTTTTTCTCATGATGTTGATTTTATATGTTTAAATTTGGAGATGATTACTTCTGGGACAAAACTCAAAACTCTGCTTGGTGAATGATAATGGCGAGCCTTCAAGTGTAGAAATGGTTCTCTAACTGTTGATGGAGCTGAGTGGAAGTGGGACTCTTAGTAGGGTAGATGGATGTATATGATGTAATCATGGTTATCGATTGTCTGAAAATTTCAAACTCTCAAATCGACTGTTATAGGAGGACAGTTATTTTCATGACTGAGGATGGCACCGAGCATCTCATTAGATGATAGAAGGTTGTAAAGAATGGTTAAATGAGCTTGATGGAACCAATGATGGGAATGATAAATGTCACGAACCAACCCTACTGGTCTCTAGCCGCAACTAACTCAAGCCCCCCTCCATAGGCTAGAGGCTGGCGACCAGCGCCGATTGCGTAACAATCTCAGGGAGGCCTTCGCCTTAATACTTGTACTCACGCACACACAACCCACACGACGCAGTAGTGCAGAGTAAAAAGGAAACCAAAAGACATGTAGCTATACCCTAACCATAGTCATGCATCAACAACTAAAAAGAGTAAAAAGGGAAAACACGCACCCAAACACAAAGATGCCATAACCCGGCAACAGGTAAACAAAAGAATACAACTGGATAGACTCCCACCTAAATACTCTAGCACGATCGTGGTATGCTGGTCCAACTGATGTGACCTCTACGCTCCTTCGTAGTCAAAATCAACATGTCTGTCATCTACAAGGGAACAACAGGTGTGGGAAAAGCCCAAGAAGGGGTGAGTATAAAGATACTCAGTAGGGTGCCCCAAACGCTTGAGGGAGAAACAAAGGATAGACTAAAGAGGTGAGAAGTAGAATAACAAGAACAATAGAAAAGTTTAGTAAGGAGAGTACAACTCAACCTAATAGAAATAAGTAGGAATGGACCCCAGGGAGTGGGAATGAAAGTAGGGTCCAATTATATATATATATATATATATACTCAACAAGAAACCCAAACGAGTGTGTAAGGGGATCTCCATCTACAAGTACAACCCAGGATAAGTAGCCATCAGTTCCATGTAAATCCATCCTTAGAGCCCAGCATCTCATCTCGTCCACATAGGACCCCCAAGTCAGAGGGGCTCAATCACCGCACTTCAATACTATACGTTTTGGGCGGCACTGACTCGCCATCTTGGTTTTTAGGTCGCGTCACACAGACACGTCTCGGTGGGGAAAGTACTTATCTTTCTTGTGGGTCCCTGGGTAACGTTAAAATTGCCACACCACTGATCTGCATAGTCAGGGTCCCGCTCCAATAGTCACGGAGGAAAAATTCATTGACTAGCCTCATAAGAAGGGATGAGTCTAAAATGCCAATAGGTGACCCACTGCCCAGCCCTGCTGGAGGGTAAACCCTAATACATATTCATGAAATCCACTACCCATCCCTACTGGGGGGTATTCCTGGAATTAATTGACAGGTGACCCACTGCCGAGCCCTACTGGAGGGTAAACCCGGAACACGTCGACAGGAGATCCACTGCCCAGCCCTGTTGGAGGGAAGACCTGGAACAAGACGAAGGGTGTCCCACTGCCCATCCCTACTGGAGGGTAGACCCTAAGGTGTCGTCGGGTGACCCACTGCCCAGCCCTGCTGGTGGGTAGACCATGAATCATCCTGATAGCTCCGCACTTCAACTGACATCACCAGGTGTCCCTAAAAATGCCACTGTGCATTGGTTCAGAGTGCGTAAAAAAATATCTCCAACCCATATTAGCATGATCTCAAAGTAGGATCCACATGCCGAAATGGTTTGAACTGTTGCAGTTCTCATGGAAAAACACGCGAGATAGACTACTTACTCGCCTGAAACGGACAATAGGTGAATATGGTACTATTCATCATAGTCGGCTCATCTGGGGCCGGCACCACGACTCTGATACATGTCGAGCGAACTGCCCCATCGTGATGCTCTCGGAAAGACACACAGAAACGACTACTCATACTCCCTGAATGGATGTGTGGTAAAAATGGGTGCAAAAATGCTACACGCAAGTCAAAGATGGCCCGTAGGGCCCACGTTTCAACTCGCACTTCATCACCCGAAACCATACTGGAAATCTCCGCTGTGATGCCAGGGTCGCATCGCCACTGACGATGCTCAAATCGGACATTGGATGTGTCCGCGCCAATCAAAACCAGAATCCTGGCGTAGCACTTAACGCATGTGTCGTGCTACCGAGATCCCGTCCCAGGAATTCTAATCCTAGATAACATCTCAAAACTTACTCCTCGAGACGAGGATTACCCTGCCACAGACGGCATGTAAAACAGACACCCGTAGCAAAAGTTACGGGTGTCTGAAGTCGGAGGGTATAAAGCCCAGTGGCCTGGACCGGCCTGGACGGCCTGTTCAGCTGGCCTGAGCTAGCCCGTGTCGGCCGGCCCGGCTCACTATGCCGGCCCGCGGCTTTGCCGCGCGGGCCGGTCGTCCTGCGTGAAGACCCACGGACTGTGGGTCTTGTTCCCCTGCGGGGTCGCATGCCGTGACCCTGGTCCACCCCAGTGTCGTGGGTGTTCGTCGCCTGCCGCCTGAAGCGCGGTCGTCGGGCCGCCTGAAGCCCAAGCCGCCACGCCGCCTGCACCCTAGACCTCCGTCGCTGGAATGCGCCGTACCGCCCCCAAGGGTCACCAGACCACCCTTGATCCACCGAAAAAACGGGGTATTTGGGCTGAAATCTTCCCGGGGCCACCCCGGGCACCCCGGGACTCCAAAAATTGATCTGAAAAAATAGTTTTGAATATAAACTCGAGCCCTAAGATACCATGGGCTTCTGTCGACGATCAGACAATAATTCGACGTGACTAAACTAAATTTAAGGGGATTGCGATAATGAATAAGATAAAACACGGGCCTACCTCGAGGGGCTTTGCCCGATGCATCACGATTGGGATGTCGGAGCCGTCGTGCCTTTCCGGAGTGGTGGAGGAGAGAGTGGATACTTTTTGAGATCCATTGACCCATGTAAGAATGTCCAAGGTGAGGTGAAGAGGGTGTGTTGTGTGTTTAAATAGAAAAACACCGTTAACCACCCGCTCGTCGGCTCGTACCCGAACATTCATCGGGGTCGAGATTAATACTCCCTTGGGGTAAATGCCATGCCCTGAGTGCAATGGAGGTCTCAAAATTTTAATCCGAGCCTCCGTTAAAAAGTGATAAAATTCGATTCCCTAGAACTCTAAATTACAAAAATTCCCCTGGGGGCGTTTTTCATAGTTGGCCCGTGCCCGCGAAAATTATACCCCTTTTAGGGTAAACGTCATGTTTTGGACTCAAAGGTGCACTCAGTTTTCATGTCCGAGCTACTGTTCATGAGTTATTATATTTATTTTTCCTGCCCAGTGTGAACGTGCACCAAAGTTAATTCTGGCCACACCGGGGCTCGGAATCGCACGCTGTCAGAATGCCCTGCTCTGGAATAACATCAAGAGAAATTCAAAGTCTTACCGGCTCAAAACTGGGGTCCTTATATTGTAACACCCCAGGATTTCAGAGTGTGTTATTTCTTAAAAATAATTCAATAACTTGCACTACACGCAACACCGAGTTCAATCACACCATTAAAAGAGGTCATGAATAGTATTAACTACATTTTGAACTTTATATAATCCTTATAATTTTAGAATCCCTATTATGAGTTTCTTAGTCATAATGCAAGAACAAATTCATTTTCAGTATTTCACTTTTATCAACTTCTAATAGTGAAACCTTTTTAAATACAATATTTTAAACTTTTTGACTAAATGGAGACATCAAAAAATTTAAAATGAAACATCCCAAGCGTCCACGGTACGCTTTCCTTTGGATAAAACAGTAGCGTGTGTTGTACGCAACTTCGAGTTCTAACACACCGTAACCAATCAAACTAGTTGTTATGAATAGTAATACCTACTTTTCGAAGTTATATATATTTTATATTTTAAAATGGACTTCATTTTTGGATTCGGAATATCAAATTTAGCCTAAGGTGAAATTTTGGTACTTTTCGGATAACTTTCATATTTTGATGAATAGTGAAAATTACTAAATTTTAATTAAAAACAACTTTTTTAATCAAAATAATTAATAGTGATAAATTATGAATTTGAGTGGTTTTAAAGTATATTTAGAAAAGATTTTTACTATTTAATATAATGTTGGTCATTGGACATAATTTTACAATTAAACCGAACATAAACAAGTGTCAATCTTTTGATAGTTATTATCTCTTAAAAACACGCTTTTTGTTTTGACAGCGGGAATTAATTTTAAATTAATTTCTGCCACTTCTGTGTTTTGAATTTAGGAAAATGGATTCCATATTTGGAATCAGGATGTTCAAATTGTGTAAATAGGTAACTTTTATTTTTAGACATTTTGAATAATTACTGCGGTAAATATTTTATTTACCATGGTTAAGGGTAAATCCGGTAAATAAGGGTTAAAAAATAATATTATAATAATACTAAATTACCTTAAAACGTGTCTTAACCCTATTTGTGGATACATGGTCGACCATGGGAATCTTTGGGTCTATTTTGGGACCCCATGGATCCACTTGAAAGTGATAATGACACTTTATTTTAATTTAGTTAAAATGAATACAAAAATGACACAAGCATATATCTTTTAGAACAACAATTTTTACATAGGGTTATATATGTTGGATTTTAGATTATAAATATTCATTATAAATCTAAAAAGACTTCCTACATAATGATATTTTATTTATAATTTTTAGACATTGAATAATTTATTTTATTTATGACACAATGATGATGTAGTAATTACTATAATAGTGAAAAATTAAAATAATTGATATTATAAATACCCAAATAATTATAATATGAAACTTTTAATGAATTAAACTAATTTTATATGATAATATGATATATTAGTATTGATTTAATTGACTTTGTTCGAAGTAATCAATCTGTTAGGAGTTTCAAAAAAATCAACTATTGAATAGTGTCAAAATGGACATAAAAGAGTTCTTAAAACAAATATTATATTATTAATTGATATTAAATTCCTAAAAATCTAAGGTTCGGCCAAGAGACTTATATTATGATAGGTTACTCATTAATGGACCACTTGGGGGTCGCTTGGATGTATATAGTAAGTTTATTAACCATATTATATAAAAATACAAAGAGACATTGTAAAAGTGAAACTAATTAACTTAGAGTTAATACTTAAAGATAAGGTTAATATAAGTACCCAAACCTGTCTAAATTCTATTGGTTGAGTTGTTTTCGACCCATCCCCACCTTATAATTTGAATAGTCAACTTTTGAGCCATTGGAAACCGATTATTAATTTATTATAAATTAATATTTCTAGCTTTTCCAAAGGTGCCCCTCACCCCTCTTATAAAAGGGCACTCCTCCTTCTCATTTCTTCACACCTCTAAATCCTTTTGGTTCGGATAAACTCTGCCCAAATACTCTCCCAACATCCCTCAATACAACCTAGAGGCCTTAGTTTGATCAGAAAGCCAACCTAAGGAGCCCTTTTGATCAAATCAAAAGGAAGAACCCGAAGAAGAGGTAATGATTTCACCACCCTTTTCTAAGTTCCTTTCTTCTTCCACTTCCTCTTTCTTTGTTCTTACCATTCTAAAATAATAACTCCAGTATCTTAAATATACTGTGATGTTATTATAAATATGGTACAACCATATTCAGTATTCTATCCACCCTTTGAATAACATGTCACCATACGTGCGTACGTACGGCTTACCGTCTCCACGTCATGGTGTAATTGTTATTCAATATATTATTATTTGGATGGGTATAATAATGATGTGTAACTCATGTAAATAATAAATATAACATGTTAATGATTCTGTATATATGATATAAAATCCATTTATATATTATTTTAATATCAAAAGAATGATATTGTCGCTCGTGCGTACGTACGGACTACCGTCTCCACGAACGCGATGAGATTCATTCTCCATCGTAACCATTAAAGTATAATTATCATTTGATGATTTAAAAATGATGTTTAAGGACTTTATATCATTCTGGATATGAATAATATACAACCTATCCTTTACAAACATGTCTTACGTAACGAAACATATGAAATAAAACAAGTAAGTTAACACCCGAAACAACGATAATACTAAGATACCAATATTAAAAGATCATATATGATATCATATTAATGTATATGATTCTTGTATAATTTAATAACAATTATTTCACCATTATACAGGAGATTAACCTACCCCAACCAAGGAAAAGTACAAGGTAAGGGTTATTTCACAATCTCTTCATTATCTGAGGTTGTTTATACGTAATAATCTACTGGGATTTCTTTATCATCCACATCCATGTTTCTTCGAAATGTATTTCAAAACATATTTATTATTTACAAGAATATGGGTTAAATTCATTTATACCCTTGTTTGACTTTTGTAAGAGGTTTATAAAGGAATCTTTCCGTCGTTTTCAAAACAAGGTCCTTTTTAACCTTTTCGACAGAATTAAGATAAGAATGTTTTTTTTACTTATACGGCGGGTGCAGTTATTTTCCGCCGTTATAAAATCGTCAAAGCTTTCCTTACAAGCTTACAAGAATATTTTCAAGAAAATGTTTTATTTTATATGGATCTTAAATGATTTCAAAATAAAAGGAGATATTTCTTTAAAAAGAATTTTGATTTCATCTATGTCAACATCCTTTGATGGATTTTAAGATTATTTGAAGTTGATTTATTATGATACAAAACTTCTATATTGTATTGAAGGTTTTGTGATATGTTTGACTGTGGATGTGCTATTTTTATACCATTCATAGTTTATTGTGAAAGTATTGACATTTCGTATGCTAGTTTTAATACGAATGTTTATGTTATGTTTAAACCTTTTCATATGGGAATGCATTGGACTTAATAAGTGACGGGTGGAGCCCGCTATAGCTCCTCGATGCATCGGTAGGTCTCATGAGACAAACTAGTGTCTTGGCACAAGGCCTTGACAAAATCTTATTTGTAGTCTTGGCACGAGGCCTTGGCTATGTGGTTATGATAGTCTGGCATTATGCATTCCAACATTATGAAAGTGGTTATTTATTTTTGCATGTGATTATTCGATTAGTGGAATATCCATGTGAATAAGTAAATGGCATTATTTCATTTTATTTATGCCATACCATGTTGAAATTTCATGTTTAAAAGGCTTTTGTTTTAGTTATACATTGCCTTAAATGTTTATTCTTATTGATGAAAGTTTCCGCTATATTGTTATCCTTACTGGGCATTTGAGCTCACCCCTTTTCTATGTTTTATTTTTCCCAGGTAGTGAAGAAGTAAATTATGAATGACTTGCAGGGATATTATGAGGGGTTAATAGTGTGGATATGAAGACTTTGTTGTTGTAGTAGTTTTTCACTTTGAAATGTAATGTAAAACTTTATGATTATATCTAGTGTTTCCAAGGCTACTAAACCAATCGGTCTTTCGGGATTTGATCTTTCTTGTGATCATGCCAATGTTATGTAAGTAATGCACCGACTCTGGGTAGCTGGGGTCGGGGCGTTACAGTTGGTATCAGAGGAAGTTTAGTACAAACCTTGGAATCTAGATTTAGATAAACTTTGATTAGAGCACGTAGACTTAAGATGAACTTTGAGGATTAGTATAGAAGAACTTTCTAGAATTTTGGTATTGTAGAGATTTTGTGAGTTTTCCAAGCAATACATCCCTGTCTGGATACGAGCAGGTAGAGGCGGCTCTGGCACAGATGTACCTAGGGGTAAAACCCGAAAACACCGCTTTGAGCTAGACTCGAACGGGAACTGGTGCACGACAACGGGCCTTGCTGCACTCTTGGTTACGACACTCCCGGGGGATATGCTTAGGATAACTCTCATTTTCTTTACAAATCATTATGAAGGGTTTATGAGTATATACTTCCTCAAAGAAAACATTTTTATGATTATGGATTATATCCATAAATAGTTCAATTTATGTTAAGTGTTTTATAAGTATGGGATTATGTATTTTGATTCATAAACTGATCTAGTTTATGCCATTGTTTAGAAATGGTGCCCAGTAGAAGGAATGAGAACTCTAGAAATGCACATGATCCAAAGAGAAGGAAGGATCATATCTTTCATGGTCTTAAGCTAGAATTTATAAGAGAAATAGTCTCCCATGTATTATCATCATATGAAGAAATAATATCATGTGTTGATAAGATAAGTAAAGAGTTTACTGAGTCCTATGGATTTGAAGGGAAGCAAGAGAAGAAAAGGATGGAAGAGAGAAAGATGGATAAAAGTAAGAGGGAAAAGAAGAATTTTCCCATATGTGGTAACTGTGGAAAGAAACACCCTGGAACTTGCCTGAAAGGAATGGGAGTTTGTTATAAGTGTGGAGGAAAAGGGCACAAAGTACGTGACTGCAAGGGTAAGAAAATGGTTTTAAATGTACAATGCTTCATTTGCAAGGAGTTTGGACACTACGCGAACCTATGTCCCAGTCATCAGACTATGCCGCAAATGATGTTATTGGATAATAATCAAGTTATGGTACTACCACAGATGACGAGGAATGATTAGAGTTCTTATGTTGATTATGTCAATTGAGTGTTGTATCAACAATGTACTTGTTATAATAATTATGGAGTATATAAGGATTGTACTGTAGTACTATTTCATTAAGGACTTGAGATTGTGTGGAACAAAGAAAAGTGACTCAATAGCAGGATAAATTTTTGGAAAATATATGGTTGAGAGAATACAGTTCTGATACTGAGGTAGTGATTTTGGAATAATATGTGATTATTTTGGATAAATTATATTGGATATTCTTGAATACCCTGGAACTGATTAATGATTTGTATATTCCATCATTGTTGGGGTTTAAAACATTTTTGGATTAATGAAGTATATCCAGCTTTCTATATGGAATAAGGGAGCATGAATGTAATCAATAAGGAATATGGTAATTCAGGATGTTTCGGTGTATTAAAAGAATACATGATGAAGGTATTCATATGCTATTACGGGGTAAAAAGGTTCTACATTATGTTTACCTTCCTTATAAATGTTGGACTGTGAGTTTGGACAGAAGTATTTTGAATAGTTCTAGTTTGGATTATTTTGGATTTCCATAAAAGGACAACCCGGAGGTCGGGCGGCAACCCGTCGCGTCCGGCAAGGCTGCGAGATTTGAACCCGCAACCGAAGGGCGACAAGGGTGTATCACCTACCACTGGCCCATGAGATGTCCTGGATTAAATAATGTTGTTTTTTTTAAAGATCTGGTAGATGAATTATAAATTCATTTATTTTGGAACCCTGTACGAATAGTATAAATAAATAAAAAATTACATTCTATTATCTTTTAGAGTGAAAGATGAGTTTGTGGTAGAAACTTATTAATGGATAAAACTCTGATTATAAAGTAAGTATATCTCCTTATGATCTTAGCCAATCTCATAAAAAAATTCCTCAATATTAAGAAAAGCAAATTAGAACAAAAATGTTGTCCTAGATGGTACCTTAAATCATCACAAATTTATGGCTTTGGGATTGTTGGCCTTTTCATAGCCATGTTCTCTACCACTCTCCATCAGATAATTGATGGCTAGATTTTTCTTCCATATCCATATTTTCTTACATGGAACCCTAGTATGTGTTATTTTCGGTAATCTTCATACTTTCGACTCTTTATTTTAAATAGAGGCCTTGTTAATTCATTTTTCGATGTGGGATTTCAACTAAGATATTTTGAAACGTCAAAAATGTGTTATCCCAATACCCTATATTTTGTTGAACCGATGGTACTTCAAATCATCATAGATTGATGAGTTTAAGGACCTCAATTATACACTTGTTTGTGATTGATGACCTCAATCACTACCTATAAATATTTACGTTTTTCCTCCGATTATATGTCTCTAATTGCCACCAATGTTCTCCTAATCGAGATCATAATTTGGTGGTGACCCTTTAATTTCTCTTTTCCTCATATTAAGACTAAATTTTAGTAACCCAATTTCCAATGTGGGTTTTCCCACAAATATATTTTCTACTTTCAACCTTTTATCTTCGAAGAACAATTTCAAATTGCGAGGACGCAATTTATTGAAGGAGGGGAGAATGTAACACCCCAGGATTTCAGAGTGTGTTATTTCTTAAAAATAATTCAATAACTTGCACTACACGCAACACCGAGTTCAATCACACCATTAAAAGAGGTCATGAATAGTATTAACTACATTTTGAACTTTATATAATCCTTATAATTTTAGAATCCCTATTATGAGTTTCTTAGTCATAATGCAAGAACAAATTCATTTTCAGTATTTCACTTTTATCAACTTCTAATAGTGAAACCTTTTTAAATACAATATTTTAAACTTTTTGACTAAATGGAGACATCAAAAAATTTAAAATGAAACATCCCAAGCGTCCACGGTACGCTTTCCTTTGGATAAAACAGTAGCGTGTGTTGTACGCAACTTCGAGTTCTAACACACCGTAACCAATCAAACTAGTTGTTATGAATAGTAATACCTACTTTTCGAAGTTATATATATTTTATATTTTAAAATGGACTTCATTTTTGGATTCGGAATATCAAATTTTGCCTAAGGTGAAATTTTGGTACTTTTCGGATAACTTTCATATTTTGATGAATAGTGAAAATTACTAAATTTTAATTAAAAACAACTTTTTTAATCAAAATAATTAATAGTGATAAATTATGAATTTGAGTGGTTTTAAAGTATATTTAGAATATATTTTTACTATTTAATATAATGTTGGTCATTGGACATAATTTTACAATTAAACCGAACATAAACAAGTGTCAATCTTTTGATAGTTATTATCTCTTAAAAACACGCTTTTTGTTTTGACAGCGGGAATTAATTTTAAATTAATTTCTGCCACTTCTGTGTTTTGAATTTAGGAAAATGGATTCCATATTTGGAATCAGGATGTTCAAATTGTGTAAATAGGTAACTTTTATTTTTAGACATTTTGAATAATTACTGCGGTAAATATTTTATTTACCATGGTTAAGGGTAAATCCGGTAAATAAGGGTTAAAAAATAATATTATAATAATACTAAATTACCTTAAAACGTGTCTTAACCCTATTGGTGGATACATGGTCGACCATGGGAATCTTTGGGTCTATTTTGGGACCCCATGGATCCACTTGTAAGTGATAATGACACTTTATTTTAATTTAGTTAAAATGAATACAAAAATGACACAAGCATATATCTTTTAGAACAACAATTTTTACATAGGGTTATATATGTTGGATTTTAGATTATAAATATTCATTATAAATCTAAAAAGATTTCCTACATAATGATATTTTATTTATAATTTTTAGACATTGAATAATTTATTTTATTTATGACACAATGATGATGTAGTAATTACTATAATAGTGAAAAATTAAAATAATTGATATTATAAATACCCAAATAATTATAATATGAAACTTTTAATGAATTAAACTAATTTTATATGATAATATGATATATTAGTATTGATTTAATTGACTTTGTTCGAAGTAATCAATCTGTTAGGAGTTTCAAAAAAATCAACTATTGAATAGTGTCAAAATGGACATAAAAGAGTTCTTAAAACAAATATTATATTATTAATTGATATTAAATTCCTAAAAATCTAAGGTTCGGCCAAGAGACTTATATTATGATAGGTTACTCATTAATGGACCACTTGGGGGTCGCTTGGATGTATATAGTAAGTTTATTAACCATATTATATAAAAATACAAAGAGACATTGTAAAAGTGAAACTAATTAACTTAGAGTTAATACTTAAAGATAAGGTTAATATAAGTACCCAAACCTGTCTAAATTCTATTGGTTGAGTTGTTTTCGACCCATCCCCACCTTATCCTTTGAATAGTCAACTTTTGAGCCATTGGAAACCGATTATTAATTTATTATAAATTAATATTTCTAGCTTTTCCAAAGGTGCCCCTCACCCCTCTTATAAAAGGGCACTCCTCCTTCTCATTTCTTCACACCTCTAAATCCTTTTGGTTCGGCTAAACTCTGCCCAAATACTCTCCCAACATCCCTCAATACAACCTAGAGGCCTTAGTTTGATCAGAAAGCCAACCTAAGGAGCCCTTTTGATCAAATCAAAAGGAAGAACCCGAAGAAGAGGTAATGATTTCACCACCCTTTTCTAAGTTCCTTTCTTCTTCCACTTCCTCTTTCTTTGTTCTTACCATTCTAAAATAATAACTCCAGTATCTTACATATACTGTGATGTTATTATAAATATGGTACAACCATATTCAGTATTCTATCCACCCTTTGAATAACATGTCACCATACGTGCGTACGTACGGCTTACCGTCTCCACGTCATGGTGTAATTGTTATTCAATATATTATTATTTGGATGGGTATAATAATGATGTGTAACTCATGTAAATAATAAATATAACATGTTAATGATTCTGTATATATGATATAAAATCCATTTATATATTATTTTAATATCAAAAGAATGATATTGTCGCTCGTGCGTACGTACGGACTACCGTCTCCACGAACGCGATGAGATTCATTCTCCATCGTAACCATTAAAGTATAATTATCATTTGATGATTTAAAAATGATGTTTAAGGACTTGATATCATTATGGATATGAATAATATACAACCTATCCTTTACAAACATGTCTTACGTAACGAAACATATGAAATAAAACAAGTAAGTTAACACCCGAAACAACGATAATACTAAGATACCAATATTAAAAGATCATATATGATATCATATTAATGTATATGATTCTTGTATAATTTAATAACAATTATTTCACCATTATACAGGAGGTTAACCTACCCCAACCAAGGAAAAGTACAAGGTAAGGGTTATTTCACAATCTCTTCATTATCTGAGGTTGTTTATACGTAATAATCTACTGGGATTTCTTTATCATCCACATCCATGTTTCTTCGAAATGTATTTCAAAACATATTTATTATTTACAAGAATATGGGTTAAATTCATTTATACCCTTGTTTGACTTTTGTAAGAGGTTTATAAAGGAATCTTTCCGTCGTTTTCAAAACAAGGTCCTTTTTAACCTTTTCGACAGAATTAAGATAAGAATGTTTTTTTTACTTATACGGCGGGTGCAGTTATTTTCCGCCGTTATAAAATCGTCAAAGCTTTCCTTACAAGCTTACAAGAATATTTTCAAGAAAATGTTTTATTTTATATGGATCTTAAATGATTTCAAAATAAAAGGAGATATTTCTTTAAAAAGAATTTTGATTTCATCTATGTCAACATCCTTTGATGGATTTTAAGATTATTTGAAGTTGATTTATTATGATACAAAACTTCTATATTGTATTGAAGGTTTTGTGATATGTTTGACTGTGGATGTGCTATTTTTATACCATTCATAGTTTATTGTGAAAGTATTGACATTTCGTATGCTAGTTTTAATACGAATGTTTATGTTATGTTTAAACCTTTTCATATGGGAATGCATTGGACTTAATAAGTGACGGGTGGAGCCCGCTATAGCTCCTCGATGCATCGGTAGGTCTCATGAGACAAACTAGTGTCTTGGCACAAGGCCTTGACAAAATCTTATTTGTAGTCTTGGCACGAGGCCTTGGCTATGTGGTTATGATAGTCTGGCATTATGCATTCCAACATTATGAAAGTGGTTATTTATTTTTGCATGTGATTATTCGATTAGTGGAATATCCATGTGAATAAGTAAATGGAATTATTTCATTTTATTTATGCCATACCATGTTGAAAGTTCATTTTTAAAAGGCTTTTGTTTTAGTTATACATTTCCTTAAATGTTTATTCTTATTGATGAAAGTTTCCGCTATATTGTTATCCTTACTGGGCATTTGAGCTCACCCCTTTTCTATGTTTTATTTTTCCCAGGTAGTGAAGAAGTAAATTATGAATGACTTGCAGGGATATTATGAGGGGTTAATAGTGTGGATATGAAGACTTTGTTGTTGTAGTAGTTTTTCACTTTGAAATGTAATGTAAAACTTTATGATTATATCTAGTGTTTCCAAGGCTACTAAACCAATCGGTCTTTCGGGATTTGATCTTTCTTGTGATCATGCCAATGTTATGTAAGTAATGCACCGACTCTGGGTAGCTGGGGTCGGGGCGTTACATATATCATTCCCTCCTTCACGTTTTTCATCCCCAAAAAACAAAACCACATAAACAGATCAGGGTACTGAGCCCGCATCTGGCTCTCCCACTCCCAGGTGCTCTCTTGCAGCCTCCCGTGCTGCCACATCACACGAACTAGAGGAATGGCCTGTCCGCGTAGAGTCCGCTCATGTCGCTCCTCAATCGCCACTGGGTTCTCCGCAAAGGTGGCTCCATCCACAATGTCTGGCTCTCGCCAGTCGATAACGTGCGTGGGGTCGTGCATGTATTTCCTCAGTTGCGACATGTGGAAGACGTCATGCACTCTCTCCAGCTATGGGGGTAGAGTGAGATGATAGGTGACCTCACCAACCTGGCGCACGACCTCAAAGGGCCCAATGAACATCGGGGATATCTTTCCTCCTCGGCTAACCCTATGTGTTCCACGCTGTGGGGAGACTCTCAAAAAGACATGGTCTCCCCATTCAAACTCCAAGGGCCTGCGACATTGGTCTGCATAAGACTTTTGTCCGCTCTGAGTAGTCCTCATCTGCTCACGAATGACATGCACCTTTTCTGTCATCTCTTGCACCAACTTTGGGCCCACGAGGGAGGTCTCCCCAACCTCCGTCCAGAACAAGGGTGACCTGCAGGGTCTCCCGTAGAGGGCCTCGAATTGTTCTGTTCCAATAGTAGAGTGGTAATTGTTGTTATATGAAAACTCTACCAATGGAAGGTGATCCTCCCAGCTCCATCCAAAGTCTAACACACAAGCCCGGATCATATCCTCCAACACCTGGATAGTGCGCTCGGTCTTCCCGTCAATCTGAGGGTGAAAAGTTGTACTCATCCGTAACTGAGTCTCGAATGCCTCTTGCAGGCCTCACTATAACCATGATGTAAACCACGCGTCACGGTCAGAGATGATCATAGAGGGTACTCCATGAAAATGGACGATCTCCCGGACATATAACTGTCCTAGACTCTCCACCGAGCTCTGCTACCTGATAGCAAGGAAGTGCACCGACTTCGTGAGTCGGTCCACTGTCACCCAAATTGAGTTGTTCCCTTCGCTGTGCATGGAATCCCTGTGACTAAATCCATATATACAGCATCCCACATCCACTCCGGGATATCAAGGGGCTATAACAACCCTGCTGGAACCTGGTGCTCTGCCTTTACCTACTGACAGGTACGACACTAAGAAACGAACTCCGCTACGCTCCGCTTCATGATAGAACTACAAAACTGCCATCGAAGGTCTCTTTACATCTTCCCCACAACGGGATATATAGCCAAGGGAGAAGTGTGGAACTCCCGCATCATTTTCTCCTGAATCTATACTGGTACTACAAATCTCCCTTGAAACATTATCTAAGGATTCCCTCCTTCAGAATACCCATCGGGTGCATCACCTGTGGATATTGACATCTCCCAGCTGCCACTATATCACACGCTTAAGGATCGAAGGAGTCAACTCCATCGACTGTAGAAAATTTGTACCCTTCTGATCCAACAAGGTCAGCCAAAGGGAATCCAATAGCTCTGAATCTTCCCACAATTGATGAGCCTGGGACTTCCTGCTAAGGGCGTCTGCTACTACGTTGCCCTTCCTTAGAGTGTAGACTATCTCGAAATCATAGTCCTGTAGAAACTGCAACCAGCGCCTCTACCTCAGGTTCAAATCCCTATGAATGAAGATATACATGAGGCTCTGGTGATCTGAGTAGACCACAAAACGCTCATCCAAAAGGTAATGTCTCCATATCCTCAAGGGGAAAACTACCTTTTCCAGCTCCAAATCGTGATTCACATAATTCTGCTCATGGGGCCTCAAATACCTCTACCCATATAAAATCATTTCCCACTGCCGCATCAGCACGCACCCGAGCCCAGCTCCTGAAGCGTCGTAATATATAACGAACTCAACACCCTCCTCTGGCAGCCTCAACACTGGTGCACTAGTCAACCTCTGCCTCAACTCCTCGAAGGGATTCTAGCACTGATCAGTCTAGATAATCAGTCGCCCTTCCGTGTCAATGCGGTCAAAGGGGCAGAAATCCTAGAAGAGTCCTCCACAAACCTCCTGTAGTACCCTACCAACCCAAGGAATCTCCGCACCTCAGATGCATTCTTGGGTGGCTCCCAAGAAATCACTGCTTCTATCATTCCAGGATCCACAGCCAAACCATGTTTCGTAATGACGTGCCCCAAAAAGTGAACCTCATGAATCAAGAACTGGAACTTCGAGAGCTTCCCATACATTTGGTGATCTCAAAGTAAGTCTAGAACCACCATATGATTCTCCGTGTGGTCCTCCTCTGTCGCCGAGTAAATTATTCTGTCATCAATAAAGACCACCACAAACCGGTCCATGTTCGGCTAGAAAATCTGGATCATCAAATCCATGAAGACGACAAGGGAATTTTTCACACCAAAGGGCATCACCAGAAACTCGTAGTGCCCATATTGACAACGGAAGGCTAGCATCGGGATATCAGCCTCACGAACCCACAATTGGTGGTATCCAGATCGAATATCGATCTTCGAGAACCACTTCGCACCTCGCAACTATTAAAACAGGTCATCGATCCTCGAAAAAGGGTACTTGTTATTTTTTGTGGACTGATTCAGGTGACAATAATCCACACAAAGTCGTAGAATCCCATCTTCCTTTTTCACAAATAGAACTGGAGCTGCCCAGGGGGACACACTGGGCCTAATGAATCCCTTCTCACGAAGGTCATCCAACTGATTTTGTAGCTCTCGAAGCTCTGTGGGTGCCATATGATATGTTGCACAAGATATCAGAGCAGTCCCCGGCTACAGGTCAATGCAGAACTCCATCTCTCACCACAGAGGTAGTCCTAGAACATCCTCGGGAAAGATGTCCATGTAGTTCTCTACCACAGAAGGGATCCCGGAGCCTGTAGCATCCGCTGCTCCATAGCCATGCTCTCCAACTGGTGCAAAAAAGGTCGGGGTCTCTTGATTAGAGTAACCATCTGCTCTGCCACAAGGTCTCGTTCACCAAGGATGGTGAACCTCATCCTATCAGAAAACTCTCCTCTGACTCATCTGTGACGACAGTCGATCTGAACGTGAAACATAGAAATCCAATTAATGCCCAGGATTACTTCGTAAGGTTCCATCGTGATGAAGAGCAGGTCCCACGTGAAACTCCCTCCCCCGAACGATAGTTCGCACTGTCTGTAGATAAAAGTCACCAACGAGGCACATTCTGTAGGATCCTCAAAGATTAGTGTAGGTCTCAGCACCTGTACTGGAAGCTCCAACTCCCGTACCAATAGCAGTTATATAAAGGAATGACTGGCTCCCGTGTCTAATAATACTAAAGCATGTGTGCAGTAAACAAAAAGCGTACCTCGGACTATCTCGTGCGCTGAAGGATCTCAAACACCCATGGCCTGAAGCAGCCCACAGCCCCTACCGCCACCTCCCTGTTCCTGGAGTGGGCCACCCGGTGGTGGCGGTGGGGGGATCTCGAAACGTCGTGCCCCACCTCCTGATCCTGCCGCTCTGCCTGTGCCACCTCCCTATGGACCGCCATGTCCTCACCTAGGTGACCCCTGGTCATGCCACTGCCTCTGCCTCTGCAGTGCGCCTTCTTCCTGTCACGGCTGATCCATACACCTGGTCGGGCAGTCCCATGCTAGGTGACCAAGTCCGTCACTAGCATAGCATCGACTCTCTCTTGTCTGCCCTGATTCCCTATGGCGCCACTACGGTGTAGGACCCTGGCCCTGGTTCTAATCACGGAAGGGCCTCCTCACCTGAGGCCCAGCCCTCTTCGTCTGCCTGGTGAAGACTCCTCTCTAAAACAGCCACGGCTAGGTCCTGCTATCTATCTCACCTCGGCTATGAAGCTCTCGGTCACAAGCACCCGCTCCAACACCCCAGTGTATGTGGGGATGCACAAGGGTACCATGCTAGCTCGGATCTCCCTGCGAAGACCATGCTCGAACTTCCGTGCCTGGAAGCAGTTGTCGCGGATCATGTCCTGTGAGTAGCGTGTGTAGAGACCCAAAGCATGACGTACATCGACATTACATTGCTTTTGCGGAATACTTAGTACATAACAAAAACACACGCACAAGGACCGTAATAGTTTAGTGTCTTTGGAAACTCGGAATATAATCTTCTAATCATGGTGAAAGATCTTCAACATCTCCCATAAAGATCTTCCCTTTTTTTACCTAAAACCTTTCTTTATATCCTGGGGAAAAGAAAACATAAAAGGGTGAGCTCAAATGCTCATAAAGGGTAAAAAAAATAAATATCAATCACATCATATTCATAAGAACATAACATTTTGGAAATCTTAACCTGCAAAACAGATCATAATATCATAACATGGGATAAATCATAGTAGTGAAATGTAAACCCAATAATCATAAATTAAAACATGAAACTTTGTGGCATACACACATAATCATAGAGAATCATTTCTTATTAGTCAAGACTCATTTCCAAGACTATCTTAGTGGACAAAGTCCCTTTCTATTCCGAGTCCATTCCTCGTTTCAGTCCTGTTTCACTGAACTGGTATAACCTACCGTTCCAGCCATGTCTATCTCATGAGATATAAAATCTTTACCCAATGCATTGTAGGGAGATATAGGTCCCACCCATCTCATAATGATACAATTCTTATGTGTGGCACAAAATCATAAACCATACATCATTGCATAACCCATGTAATAAAAATGGGAATCTTAAACATCATGACATCATAAAACAATTCATATACGATAAAGGAATTCATAAAAATAATTCCATCACAACATAATCAAATCAATTTAATAATAGGGATAAAAACAGAACCCTTTATTATCTTAGATGGAAAATAATTTTGATAAAACACTTGAACTTCATTCTTGAGGAAAATATACTTTCTACTTCAAAAACACTTTTCTTTTCTTAACATGTCATACAATTTTAAACTAAATGAAGTTGATTAAAAATAAACTTGAAATCTTGTAAAGGAATCTTTTTGGAAATAATGTTTTAAAAATCCATTCATTCCGTATAAGTTAAAAAAAACATTCTTTGCACTTTTTGTCGAAAAAGTCAAAAAGTACCTCGTACGAAAAACGACAAAAGATTCATTTCATATCCTTCACTAAAAACTCACCGAAGGGTAAAATTGGATTTAAAAAATTTTAGGTGGATGTAAATAATATTAAATATTGAGGAAACATTGATGTGGATGATAAAATACACCCCAGTAAATGCCAAAGTATAAACAATCTCGGATAAAAATGAGATTGTGATATTTCCCTTACTTTATGTCCGATATGCTTTGTACGTATCCGAACCTCCTGTATAATGATTTAAATAATGTCATTAACTTATTAAATAATCATATTCATTGTTATGATATCATATATGGTTCACTTATGACTTTATATTTCCCGTTCTTTTGTAAATTCCATGTTAAAGAAGCGTTTTGGGTAAAATCATTTCATTTATCGTAGGTGTTTGGACTTGTTGTTCTTGACATTATTATTACTTATATCATGATTTACATACTTCCAGAATATAAAACATGATTTATATATCATAAATATTCAGTATATATATATATATATAATAGATTGATAAATGAAATGAAACACACCGTTCATGGAAACGGTAGTCCGTACGTACGCATGAACGCTGTTTTCCTTTCCTTATTGTCTAGAATGGATGTTAATAGATGACATACATATATATATATACAAAAATCCAGTAGATTTAACATGTCATATATTTCATTATTATTCATTATATATACTTTATAATCATTCAGGAATGGTTAATGTGGAGAATGAATCTCATCGCGTCGTGGAGACGGTATTCCGTACGTACGCACCAGTGATGATATTATTCTCATGATCGTGAACTTGTGTTGAAGTGTATGTATACTATTTCAGTATTAATATGACTTTATAATAATCATATATAGTTACTCATTACACCATTATACCCATCCAATTAAGGTGGTGGCGGAAAATAGATTACAGCACGGTGTGGAGACGGTATTCCGTACGTACGCACGCGCGGTGATTTCCTTTTTCCGTAGGATGGATAGAAGGTTAATTAGAGTTGTTTCATATTTATAATAACATATCAGTATATATGAAATAATTATGTTATTGCTTTATCATGAAACAACTAAGGAAGAAGAAGTTGAAGAAGAAAGAAATTGAAAAAGATAGGTAATGGATATTACCTCTTTTTGACGCGCCTTTTCTTTACCTCCACTTAAAGAACAAAGGATGGTATTTGAAGAAAACCAGGACCTCTAGGATGATATTAGGGGAGTGGAGAAGATATTTTGTCAGGGTTTTGCCGAGATTGAATGTCAAATTGGTGTGAGGAGGAGAGGGAGGAGGTGCCCTTTTATAAGGGAGGAGAGGGGCACCTTAGGAAAATCTAAAAATATTATTTTATATTAAGGTCAAATTTTGTTTATAATGGTTCCAAAGGGTCTTATTTCGAAGCTAAAGTGGGTATGGGTCAAAATACTCTCATAAAATAGGATTTAGATAAGTTTATGTTATTATTTTAACCTTATCAATTAGATTTAACTCTAAGTAAAATAATTTAACTTTTACCGTGTCTTTTTGTTTTCTTACACTATATGGTTAATAAACTTATTATATCAAGCCAAAAGAACCCCAAGTTGTTTATTATTAATATATATAACCTTATATAAGTCATTTGTCCGAGCCTTATATTTTTAGGAATTAAATAACAATTAATAATATAATATTTGTTTTAAAAACTAATTTATGTCAATTTTGACACTATTTGGTACATGATTTTTATGAAATTCATAACAGAATGATAAGTTCGAACCAAGTTACTTAAATCAACAATAACATGTTATATTAACCTATAAAATTAGTGTAAGTCATAAAAAGTCTCAGATTAAATTTATTTGGTCATTTATAACATCAATTATGTCAATATTTCATTAATAAGATAATTACTGCATCATCTTTGTGTCATAAATAAATTAAATTATTTAATGTCTAAAAATTAAAAATAAAATACCATTATGTATTAAATCTTTTTATATTTATAATTAATATTTATAGTCGAATATATCTTATGTATAACCTCATATTAAAAATTATTTAGTTATTAAACTTTGATTTTTAACTATTTTAACCCTTTTTTAAATAAATTAATAACAAATGTCCTAATCTAATCCAAGTAAGCCTAAATGTTCATATTTTATTGCTAAGGTTGTTTTTTTTGAATTAAAATTGTCCAATAGAATTAGGACATGTGTTAGGGTAATAATAATATCATTTTTACCCTTAATTGCCCTATTTACTTTTAACCGTGGTAAAAAAAAGTAAAAAGTTACAATTCACCAAAAATTATTTTCATCTCATTGAACCACATTTTACTTACTGACATCAATTGTGTCTCTCAGATTTTTGAAATTCCACTCACGGAAGCGGTAAAATTAAGTTTTATGAAAAATTCATTTTTTTAACTACCACTTAGTAGTTTCACTATTCATCAAAAAATGAAAGTTTCCATAAAAATACCAAAAATTAGGCCTAAGCTATATTTGATATTATGAACTCAAAAATGATTTCTATTTTACCAAATTCAAAACATATCAGTTGCATTAATTAATTTAAAAATTAATTCTCGTTGTGAAAACAAATAGCGTGTTTTTAAGAGATAATAACTACCAAAAGATTGACACTTGTTTATGTCTGGTTTAAATGTGAAATTACATCCAATGACCAACATTGTATTAAATTGTAAAAATATATTCTAAATATACTTTAAAACCACTCAAATTAATAATTTATCACTATTAATTATTTCGATAAAAAAGGTTGTTTTTAATTAAAAATTAGTAATTTTCACTATTCATCAGAAAATGAAAGTTATCTGAAAAGTACCAAAATTTCACCTTAGGCTAAATTCGATACTCTAAATCAAAAAATGAAGTCCATTTTGAAAAATAAAATTTACAAAATTTCAAAAATTGGTTATTACTATTCATAACGGCTAGTTTTAATAATATTTTAATAGCATATCGTTGTTTAGTGAAACTCGGTATTGCGTACTACACACGCTATCGAGGAAGGTCGTGATTGCGTGTAATGCAAGGAAAGTCAAGGATGCGTGTTGTGAAAGGTCCTTTTGGTGCAGCATACAACATAAGACATTAATGAAATTAAAAGAATATTTTTCATAAAATCTCGGGGTGTTACATTCTACCCCCCTTAAAATGAATTTTGCCCTCGAAATTCGTCGGGGTTATAAATGGTTTACTACTCGAAAGTTTTAATAGAAACCCACATCATAAAAAGAAATACCAAAACATGGCTTTAAAAACTAAAGTATGGAATGTAATGGTCGCCCAAATTAACTCATCACTAGGTTTCCACGTAGGATAACATAGGTGAAAATATGGATATGAAAGAAAAATCTAACCATCAAGTTCTGATGGAGAGTGGTAGAGAACATGGCTATGAAAAATCCAACAATCGCAAAGCCATAAATTTGTGATGATATAGGGTACCATCTGATTCGTCAGATATAAGATCAGTAGGACAACATTTTTGGTTTTCAATATCATTTCCCTAAAGTTGAAAATTTTGAATTAGAAGAAATAATTACTTGATTTTGGTACAATCTCACTGTTGTTCATGATTTGAACAATTTCCACTTCATATCTTAAAGAAATGAAGTTGAATTTGTTATTTTTGAAGTGTTAACGGATCATGTGATAGAATGATGGGTCATTCCATCTGTTTCAATCAAAAGTTTAGCAATAGTTATCAAATATACATAAGCCCATCTTTGGTTAGGTTAATCATATATGATTCCAAAAATGAACTTATACTTTATATATCATACCGCTTAATAAAATAAAACTGGTTTCAAGTAACCAGGGACTTTCTGTAGGCTAGTGGTATGCGATAAAGGCCCATCGCACTTTAGTTGTGGGTTCGATTCCCACAGCCTTGGCCGACGCGATGGGTTGTCGTACATCCTTCAGGTTGTCCTTTTTCTAAAACTACATTATTATAACATCGCATCAACAATATCAAAAAAAAAAGTTTTGTCCTTAAACAATACTAACTTATGTCCAACATAATCCATTCCAATCTTTAGGCTTATCTAAAATACTTCGGTCCAAGCTCATAGTATAGAGAAAATGATCACGTGAAGGCCATCATTTATCCCTAATATATCTTGTTCGTCACATTCTAGTCATGTGAATACCATAATCATGTAATCTCTTGAAAAATTAATACCCATTGAATCTTAGTGAAAACATGAGTGCTGTCAAAATATAACGCTATCCACATACCAAAATCCTCAAAATTCTATATACTTAGTCCTTATATCAATAATGAGCTCGTGAATACAATCAAACATCTCATTATCTTCTTGTCTCTTCATTATGCGCATATCATCTACTTTCCAAAAATATTTCAATCAATTTTTTTCCTGGTTACCAGTATTATATAAATATTGAAAACCAATACATAGATATTCCAAAATTCCACAATACCATAAATGAGATTCCATGATATTATTTTGAAATCCCATTACATAAACACTTAATCATTCCACCACATCGTTTTCATATTCAACATCGCCAATAGTGATCGCATGTGACTTCCCTTTGTCTTTTTCCTTAAGCAGGTTCTCATGTTGATCATCACTAACCCTTGGATTAGGGCATTTATTAGCATAATTCCCCATTTCCTTGCACTTGAAGCATTGAAGTGTTGGTGGTGCGTTCTCTGCAGTGTTTGCTTTATTCACATCATTAGAAACCCTTTTTCCATTACTTTGACACTCAGCTGCACGATGACCTTCTTTTCCACATTTAAAACATTTTCTAGTCCCTTTAAGACAATCTCCACTATGCTTTTTTCCACAATTTGTGCATAAGGAAACATTCATCTTCTTTTCACCATTTTTATGAGATTTCTCCTTGAAATCCATCGTTCATTTCTTGTCAAAACCATGAGATGGATATGTAACACCAACTTCCATTTCTACCTTGATAGCACAACGCACAATTTCTTCATATCTACTGAAGTCTCTTATAGCTAATGCCCTTCGAAGATTGGGTTTTAAGCCACTGAAGAATCGATCAACTTTACTTTCAGGTTGGATGATAAATCCAGATGCATACCTTGCAAGCCTTGTAAAATTCGCTTCGTATATACCAACAGATTCATCATCCTTTTGATTTAGTTCAAGAAACTCTTTCTCCATTTTAGTTCGAAGAGTATGGGGGAAGTACTTATTGAAAAATAAGTTCTTGATCTCATCCCATTCCATGGACTCAATTTCATCTCTTGGCCACGTATTCTTGATAAGATTCCACCATTGATCAGATTCACCTTCCAAATGATATACTGCTAGGATGACTTTATCCTGTTCCGAACATTAGAGAACTGAAAATATCTTTTCAGTGGTAAGGATCCATTGTTCAGTAACAAGTGGATCAGAAGACCCACTGAAAGAAGGTGGATGTTTCCTCATGAAGGACTCAATAGAATATTGTTCCCTTCTCTGCTCATTTGGAAGTCCGGAATGATTCATAGCTTGTGTAATTATAGCAATAAGATTTTGCACTCCATCTCCCATAACATTTGTTTGTTCAGGAGGACAATCATTGCATTGTCCATTACATTGATCAACATGGTTTCTTCGGGTTCCATCCATCATCTAAAACCCAAAAATAATAGTGTGAGAGGCAAAAATCATGCTAGGGAAAACAACATAATAAAGGGGGAGTATCCTCAATATCTAACATCTTATGTTAAATTCTATGATCGTTACCGTAGTTCTAGGACTGTATCCTATATGTATACTTATCCTTAGTTACATCCCTAGACATACCTTAGAAATATCTCTAGGGATCTCACTAACGTTTTCGCATCCTAGTTTCCAAAGGTTGACTAAAACTTTCCTCTGATACCAACTGTAGAGAACCAAAGCTTGACATACATAGACATTACATTACTTTTGCGGAATACTTAGTAAATAACAAAAACACACGCACAAGGACCGTAATAGTTTAGTGTCTTTGGAAACTCGGAATATAATCTTATAAT
Source organism: Viscum album (assembly GCA_963277665.1). Taxonomy (NCBI): domain Eukaryota; kingdom Viridiplantae; phylum Streptophyta; class Magnoliopsida; order Santalales; family Viscaceae; genus Viscum; species Viscum album. The sequence continues at coordinate 1,130,509,645 of OY728131.1, forward strand.
CGTGGTGAAATATCTTCAACATCTCCCATAAAGATCTTCCTTTTTTTCTTACCTAAAACCTTTCTTTATATCCTGGGGAAAAGAAAACATAAAAGGGTGAGCTCAAATTCTCAGTAAGGGTAAACAAAATAAATATCAATCACATCATATTCATAAGAACATAACATTTTGGAAATCATAACCTGCAAAACAGATCATAATATCATAACATGGGATAAATCATAGTAGTGAAATGTAAACCCAATAATCATAACTTAAAACATGAAACATTGTGGCATACACACATAATCATAGAGAATCATTTCTTATTTGTCAAGACTCATTTCCAAGACTATCTTAGTGGACAAAGTCCCTTTCTGAGCCGAGTTCATTCCTCGTTTCAGTCCTGTTTCACTGAACCGGTATAACCATCCGTTCCAGCCATGTCTATCTCATGAGATATAAAATCATTACCCAATGCATTAGAGGTAGATATAAGTCCCACCCATCTCATAATGATACCATTCTTATGTGTGCCACAAAATCATAAACCATACGGCATTGCATAACCCATGTAATAAAAATGACAATCTTAAACATCATGACATCATAAAACAATTCATATACGATAAAGGAATTCATAAAAATAATTCCATCACAACATAATCAAATCAATGCAATAATAGGTATAAAAACAGAACCCTTTATTATCTTAGATGGAAAATAATTTTGATAAAACACTTGAACTTCATTCTTGAGGAAAATATCCTTTCTACTTCAAAAACACTTTTCCTTTCTTAACATGTCATACAATTTTAAACTAAAAGAAGTTGATTAAAAATAAACATGAAAACTTGTAATGGAATCTTTTTGGAAATAATGTTTTAAAAATCCATTCATGCCTTATAAGTTAAAAAAACATTCTTCGTACTGTTGTCGGAAAAGTCAAAAAGTACCTTGTACGAAAAACGACAAAAGATTCCTTTCATATCCTTTACTAAAAACTCACCAAAGGGTAAAATTGGATTTAAAAAATTGTAGGTGGATGGAAATAATATTACATATTGAGGAAACATGGATGTGGATGATAAAATACACCCCAGTAAATGCCAAAGTATAAAAAATCTCGGATAAAAATGAGATTGTGATATTTCCCTTACCTTATGTCCGATATGCTTTGTACATATCTGAACCTCCTGTATAATGATTTAAATAATGTCATTAACTTATTACAGAATCATATTCATTGTTATGATATCATATATGGTTCACTTATGACATTATATTACTCATTCTTTTGTAAATTCCATGTTAAAGAAGCGTTTTGGGTAAAATCGTTTCATTTATCGTAGGTGTTTGGACTTGTTGTTCTTGAAATTATTATTACTTTTTTCATTATTTACTTACTTCCAGAATATAAAACATGATTTATATATCATATATATTCAGTATATATATATATATATATATATAATATTGATAAATGAAATGAAACACACCGTTCATGGAGACGGTAGTCCGTACGTACGCATGAACGTTGTTTTCCTTTCCTTATTGTCTTGAATGGAAGTAAGTAGATGACATACATATATATATATATACATAAATCCATTAGATTTAACATGTCATATATTTCATTATTATTCATTATATATACTTTATAATCATTCATGAATGTTTAATGTGGAGAATGAATCTCATCGCGTCGTGGAGATGGTAGTCCGTACGTACGCACGAGCAATGATATTATTCTCATGATCGTGAACTTGTGTTGATGTGTATGTATACTATTTCAGTATCAATATCACTTTATAATAATCATATATAGTTACTAATTACACCATTATACCCATCCAATTAAGGTGGTGGCGGAAAATAGATTACACCACGGCGTGGAGACGGTATTCCGTACGTACGCACGCGCGGTGATTTCCTTTTTCCGTAGGATGGATAGAAGGTTAATTAGAGTTGTTTCATATTTATAATAACATATCAGTATATATGAAATACTGATTTTATTACTTTATCATGAAACAACTAAAGAAGAAGAAGTTGAAGAAGAAAGAAATTGAAAAAGATCGGTAATGGATATTACCTCTTTTTGACGCGCCTTTTCTTAACCTCCACTTAATGAACTAAGGATGGTCTTTGAAGAAGACAAGGACCTCTAGGATGATACTAGGGGAGTGTAGAAGAGATTTGGACAGTTTTTTCCGAGCTTTAATGCTCAAATTGGTGTGAGGAGGAGAGGGAGGAGGTGCCCTTTTATAAGGGAGGATAGGGGCACCTTAGGAAAATCTCAAAATATTATTTTATATTAAGGTAAAATTCGGTTTATAATGGTTCCAAAGCATCTTATTTCGAAACTAAAGTGGGTATGGGTCGAAATCCTCTCATCCAATAGGATTTAGACAAGTTTAGGTTATTATTTTATCCTTATCAATTAGATTTAACTCTAAGTTAAATAATTTAACTTTTACTGTGTCTTTTTGTTTTCTTACACTATATGGTTAATAAACTTACAATATCAAGCCAAACGAACCCCAAGTTGTTTATTATTAATATATATAACCGTATCTAAGTCATGTTTCCTAACCTTAGATTTTTAGGAATAAAATAACAATTAATAATATAATATTTGTTTTAAAAACTAATTTATGTCAATTTTGACACTATTTGGTACATGATTTTTATGAAATTCATAACAGAATGATAAGTTCGAAAAAAGTTACTTAAATCAACAATAACATGTCATATTAACCTATAAAATTAGTGTAAGTCATTAAAAGTCTCAAATTACATTTATTTGGGCATTTATAACATCAATTATGTCAATATTTCATTAATAAGATAATTACTGCATCATCTTTGTGTCATAAATAAATTAAATTATTTAATGTCTAAAAATTAAAAATAAAATACCATTATGTAGTAAATATTCTTAGGTTTCTAATGAATATTTATAGTCGAATTTATCTTATGTATAACCTCATATTAAAAATGATTTAGTTATTAAACTTTGATTTTTAACTATTTTAACCCATCTTTAAATAAGTTAATAATAAATGTCCTAATCTAATCCAAGTGGGCCTAAATTGTCATATTTTATTCCTAAGGTTTTTTTGTTCGAATTAAACTTGTCCAATAGAATTAGGACATGTGTTAGGGTAATAATAATATCATTTTTACCCTTAATTACCCTATTTACTTTTAACCGTGGTAAAACAAAAGTTAAAAGTTACTATTTACCAAAAAATATTTTCATCTCAATGAACCACATTTTACTTACTGACATCAACTGTGTCTCTCGGATTTTTGAAATTACACTCACAGAAGCTGTAAAATTATGTTTTTTGAAAAATTCATTTTTTTAACTACCACTTAGTGGTTTCACTATTTATCAAAAAATGAAAGTTTCCAGAAAAATACAAAAAATTAGGCCTAAGCTATATTTGATATTATGAACTCAAAAATGATGTCTATTTTACCAAATTCAATACATATCAGTTTCATTAATTAATTTAAAAATTAATTTCCGTCGTCAAAACAAATAGCGTGTTTTTAAGAGAAAATAACTACCAAAAGATTGACACTTGTTTATGTCTGGTTTAAATGTGAAATTGCATCCAATGACCAACATTGTATTAAATTGTAAAAATATATTCTAAATATACTTTAAAACCACTCATATTAATAATTTATCACTATTAATTATTTCGATTAAAAAGGTTGTTTTTAATTAAAATTTAGTAATTTTTACTATTCATCAGAAAATGAAAGTTATCCGAAAAGTACCAAAATTTCACCTTAGGCTAAATTCGATACTCTGAATCAAAAAATGAAGTCCATTTTGAAAAATAAAATTTACAAAATTTTAATAATTGGTTATTACTATTCATAACAGCTAGTTTTAATAATATTTTAATAGCATATCGTTGTTTAGTGAAACTCGGTATTGCTTACTACACACGCTATCGAGGAAGGTCGTGATTGCATGTAATGAAAGGCAAGTCAAGGATGCGTGTTGTGCAAGCTCCTTTTGGTGTAGAGTACAACACAAGACATTAATGAAATTAAAAGAATATTTTTCATAAAATCTTGGGGTGTTACAGCGTGTAAGATCAGTGAACCGGGCCGAGTACTGGGGCACAGACATCCCTCCCTGCTTCAGCTCCAGAAGCTCCTAGACCCGAACGGAGCGTAAACATGAGGGGGAATACTCCTCCCGAAAAATATTTTGTAATCCATCCCATGTGAGGGATGACTCATCATGGGTCTGTGATAATAGATCCCACCATTTCCCGGTTATCTTAAGGAAATGACTGGCGGCTAGGGCCACCATCTGGTCTGCTGGTGTTTATACCAGCCTGAATAGTCGTGCCACTGACTCAAGCCAATCCTCCGCCATGTGAGGATCTCGGTCCCCGTGGAACATCGACGACCTCTGACACTGGAAGTCTCGAAGCGTGCTCAGTCTGCGCGCAACCTCAGCCTAAGCTTCTAGTACTAACTGTCGCTCCTCATGTGTGGGGGCTACTGCTGAAGCACTGGGCGGAAGGGGATCACGTGAGGGTCACTGAAATGATGCCTCGTCACATTCCAGGTCGTCATCACGAGCGGGGAAGGGTATCCTGGCTGGCTACTGTCGCGGGGGCATCCTGAAAATTATCAAGGGATACCACGATCAGATGAGCATATATATACATAACAATAATAACAAAGGGGAGTTGACTCAAACAAAGATAGTCAAAGACTCATTCCTATAGGATGCATGTTTCAAAATTCCCTGCAACAAGTCTCAGCATGATGAGTCAACAAGTAGGTTATCAGGGTCCTGGTGAATGGATACGTCGACCACCCATATCCTTACTGGACTCCCTGGACTGAGAGCATCTCTCGAGACACGTCAAAATCATTTCCCTAAATCCCAACCAAATACTTTTTAGGGACGTCTGAACAACGCCCCAAGGAATGAACCACCTCTGATACCACTTTGTTACGACCCGACCCTACCAGTCTCGAGCCGCAACTACCTCAATCCCTCCTCCATAGGCTAGAGGCTGGAGACCAGTGTCGAAGGCATAACAATCTCGGGGAGGCCTCTGCCTAAGTACATGTACTCACACACACACAACCCACACGACGCAATAGTGCGGAGTAAAATGGAAACCAAAAGATAGGCATCTATTCCCCAACTACATTCATGCATCAACAACTAAAAAGAGTAAGTAAAGTGGGGGAAGTACTAACAAGTAAACTGAAAAGTAAAAAAGTTAAAACACGCGCCCAACCACAATGATGACACAACCCAGCAACATGTGAACAAAAGAAGACAACTAGATAGACTCCCACCTAAATACTCTAGCACGACCGTGGTACGCTGCTCCAACTGCTGTGACCTCTACGCTCCTCTGTAGTCAAGATCGACATGTCCGTTGTATGCAAGGGAACACCAGGTGTGGGAAAATCCCAAACATGGGTGAGAATAATGATACTCAGTAGGATACCCATAATGCTCAAGGGATCAAGAATGGAAACACTAAATAGGTGAGCAGTAGACTAACAAGAACAATAGAAAATTTTATTAAGAAGAGTGCAGCTCAAAGACGTGTCTCGGTGGGAAAAGTACCCCTCGTTCTTGTGGGTCCCTAGGTAACGTTCAAACTACCACACCACTTATCCACACAATCAGGGTCCCGCTCTGGTAATCATAGGGGAATAAGTCACCGACTAGCCTCATAAGAAGGGAAGAGTCTGAAATGCCAACGGGTGACCCACTGCCCAACCCTGTTGGATGGTAGACCTCGAATAAATCGACGGGTGTCCCAGTGCCGAGCCCTGCTGGACGGTAAAATCGGAACACGTCGACAGGCTACCCAATGCCCAGCCCTGCTGGAGGGTAGACCCTAAGGTTTCATTGGGTGACCCACTGCCTAGCCCTGCTAGAGGGTAGACCCTGAATCATCCTGATAACTCTGCACTAACACTGACATCACTAGGTGTCACTAACATCGCCACCGTGCATTGGTTTGGAGTGTGTAAAAAGAATATCTCCACACCATATTATCATGTTCTCAAAGGAGGATCCACATGCCCAAACGGGATGCACCGTTGTAGTTCTCGAGGAAAACACGCTAGATAGACTACTTACTCGCACGAGACGGACAACCGGTGAATATGGTATTATTCACCGTAGTTGGCCCATGTGGGGCCCACACCCCAGCTCCGATACTCGTCGAGAAAAATGCACCATCGTGATTCTCTCGAAAGGACACGTAGAAGTGACTACTCATACGCCCCGAAAGGACGTTGGGTGAAAAAGGGTGCAAAATCGCTGCATGCTGCTCAAAGTCGGCTCGTAGGGCCCAAGTTTCAACTCCCACATCAACGCCCAAAACCATACATGAAACTTCCGCCTCGATGTCAGGGTCTCATCGCTGCTGAAGGTGCTCAAATCAGGCATCATATGTGTACGCTCCTATCAAAACAAGAATCCTGGCGTAGCACTTAACACGTGTGTTGCGCTACCGAGCTCTCGTCCTGGGAATTATAATCCATGAATCCCTCTCAAAACTTACTCCTCAAGGCGAGGATTGTCCTGTTGCATACTGAATGTAAAACAGACACCCGTAGCGAAATTTACGGGTGTCCGAAGCCATAGGGGAAAAATCCACGTGGCTAGGACCAGCTTGGGTCGGCGCGCGGCTTTGCCGCGCGTGCCGGCTGCAGACCCGCGGTCCCCGCTCGGACCGGCCGAGGCCGGTCGTCCCACATGAAGACCCGTGGGCCATGAGTCTTGTTCCCCCACTGGGTGGCATGCCGCGACCTTGGTCCACCCCCGTGTCGCGGGTGTCTGTCGCCTGCTGCCTGAAGCGCGGCCGCCGCGCCGCCTGAAGCCCAAGCCGTCGCGCCGCCTGCACCCTGGACCGCTGCACCGCTAGCACCCTGGACCTCTGCGCCACCTACCCCCTATACCTCCACTTCCAAAATGCACGGCACCACCGCCAAGGTTCGCCGGACCACCCCAGTTCCACCGGAAAAATAGGGGTATTTGGCCGGAAAACTTCCCAAGCCCCCCCCCCCCCCCCAGGCACCCTGGGACTCCAAAAATTGATCCGAAAGGACTGTTGTGAAGATAAACTCGAGACCTAAAAAACCAAGGGTTTCTCTCGATAATCGGACAACAATTAGACATGACTAAACTAAATTGAAGGAGATTACAAGAATGAATAAGATAAAACATGAGCCTACCTCGAGGGGCTTTTCCCGATGCTTCACGATTGGGATGTCGGAGCCGCCGTGCCTTGCCGGAGTGGTGGAGGTGAGGGTGGATCCTTGTTGAGAGCCCTTGCACCCGAAAAGAACATCCAAGGAGGGGTGAAGAGGGTGGGTGGTGTGTTTAAATAAAAAAACACACTTAACCACCCGCTCGTCAGCCCGTACCTGAACTTTCGTCGTGGCTAGGAATAAGCCTCCCTTAGGGTAAACGCCATACAATGAGCGCAATGGAGGCCTCAAAATTTTAATCCGAGCCTCCATTCAAATGTTATAAAATTTGACGTCCGAGACTGCTAAATTACGAAAATTCCCCTGGGGGCGTCTTTCAGAGTTGGCCCGCGCCTGCGAAAATTATAACCCTCCTAGGCTAAACGACACATTCTAGACTCAAAAGTGCCCTCGGTTTTCTTGTCCGAGCTACCATTAAAGAGTTATTCTATTTATTTAGCCTACCCAGTGTAAACGTGCGCCAAAATTAATTCTGGCCACACCAGGGCTTGGAATCGCACGCTGTCAGAATGCCATGCTCTACAATAACATCAAGAGAAATTCAATGTCTTACAGGCTCAAAACTGGGGTCCTTAAAATATATTCTATGTTAGTAGTTCTACGCTTAGCATCAAAAGAAAAAATTAATGAGGATGGTTTTTTAAAGTTATATATCAATTTCTATAGTTATTTAACAGGAATATCTCAATGTTACAACCTATAGTGGTAGAGGAGATTACGATTGATCTCCATCTTGGTTAAAGTCCAATTTCAGATCAATATTGTAGGATGGAACCAAAATAATTATAGGAATTGAATGTACTATTAGAAGAAATCAAAATAAAAGGTTTCATTTGGACATGTACATCTCTATGGGTAGCACCGGTCCTGTTCATGAAGAATGAAGATATAACTGTAAGGCTATATTTGCTTTATCAAAAGCATAAATTAATTATGATAAACAATCAATATCCATTTCCACCCATTTGTTATATTTTTGATCAATTGATTGGAGATTAGTGGTTAACTAAAAATGCCATTCGATTAGGATATCATCATATTAATGTTAAAAAGGAATATGTTCTATAGATTACATTTAGAACTAGATATGGCCCCTATGAATGTTTATTTAGGCCCGTTGGTCTTATGAATTCACCAGCTATCATTATGGCATGGATGAATTTGATAATTCATAGATATCTAGATTCTATTGTGGTACTTATTGTCTAATATATCTCCGTGTATTGAAGGACAAAGGATGAGAATTACCAACACATGATGACAGTGTTGGGAATCTTGAGAGACCATTGTTTGTACGCAAAAGTGTCGGAATTTGATTTTCTTGGATACCATAGTTATGCTTTCTTAGATATGAAAATTCTAAAAAATGTGTTTTAATGGATCTTGAAAAGTTATAATACCTCATGTCAAACATCAATGAATGTCTTTGAGATATGATGTATTTTTGGTCTAGATGGATGCTACTAATACATTGTGCTTGAATTCTCACTACTAGATTCTATAATGAAATCCCTAAAAGAGAAGAATTCTCCATTCCAATGGACTGAGGAATTCCAAAATTCATTCTATGAGTTTAATCTTCTTCATACATCAGCACAGATATTGATTTTATAGAATCATGATAGGAGTATGTGTTTTATTGTGATTCTTCGACATCTATATAGGGATACATTCTCAACAAAAGAGACTATGTGGTTTTTTATGGTTCAAGGAAGTTGATAATTCATGAGAGTAATTACACAACACAAACATTGGAATTAGTTGGCATTATAAAAGATTTGAATACATGTAATAACTCTATATTTGGTGATTAATTTGTTAGGTTTATGGATAATAATATCTTGAAACACATTTTATCACAATGAGATTTGAAACGAAGGTAATGGAGATGGATGGAGTACCTCTTGAAGTTTGATGTTGATTTGATTTATATACCATGAAAAGGGAATTTGGTTGTACGTGCATTAAGAATAAATTTATACACGCTTTTACAAAAAAAATTCATAGAAATGGTTTTTTATGTATATCATTGCCTACATGCATGTGGAATGTGATGAAAAAAGCGTTACTGGAGTTTTCTTTTTAGTTTTCGTGGTTCTTGATTTGGTTTTGATGGTCAAATAAGTAGAAATGTCTGATGTATAATGTCGGGTTATGAGGTCAAAACTCAAATGTGGGGAGACAATTGAGGGCCCAAATCATTATGGGGATAAAATAATGTTGTTTAGATATTTGGATGGTTGAACTTATATCTTTTCATGAAAAAATTCTTCATGCATACCACCATTCTAGTTGGGTTTTAAATCTGGGTATACAGAAGATTTATAAGGCATTAAACATTCATTTTTTGTTGAAGGAAATTAAAAATAAAGTGGTTGAGTTCATATAAAAGTGATTATATTTTCAGAAAGATAAGGCATTTAATTAATGATGAGTGGTTATTTTGTAGTTTCTACCTATCCTAGTATGAAAATAATAGTATATTTTGATGGATTTTATTACAGTTCTCGAAATAATGGTTTGTAAAAATATTGCCACATAGGTGATAGTGGAAGAGATTAAAATGTCATCTCATTTCATTCCAATTCATAAAAATCATACATTGTAGGAACTCACTAAAATATATTTCCATGAAGTGTAAAACAGACATGGAATACTTTTTTTGATCATTTTAGACAGATATTTGAGGTTCAAATCTCTTTTCTTGGACATCCTTCCAGAAAGCCCATTGGAATCTGTTGACTAGGAGTATTGTGTATCATCCTCAGATATAAAGACAATCTGAATGGATGATATAGACATTTGAAGACATGATTTGGGCTTTCACAATAGATTTTGGTGGCACATGAGGAGAGAAGACACCATTAGTGGACTCATCATATAATAATAGTTATCATGAATCAATACATATGCCTATATTTGAACCATTTTAGGGTTATCCTTGTTTCTCCACATCTTGTTTGGTGTAGGAGGGAGACATTACTAGTTGTTCCAAGACATGTCCAATATTCAATATAAAAGATTGAATTTATCTGAAATAGTATAGAGATGGATCATATTTTTCATAAATATTATGTAGATCATCATCGATAGTCATTATGGATTGTTGTGGGTGATAATGTGATCTTGATGATATATCCAAGGCTTGGACATCATCATTTTAGGAATAAGTAAATTGTGTCTCTTCAATACATAGGACCTCTTAAGACCCCAAAATCAGTTGTAGATGTTTAATATTGGTTAGCATTTCCACTTAGGATTAGTTTTGTTCATAATGTGTTCCACGTACATCATTTATGAGCCAGATCCTAACCATTTGATCAGATAAGATCATGTTGACCTAGATCTATATGCAACATTTGTACATATCCTATTGATGACTGTTGATATCATATATAACTTATTTTATGGTAAGAGAACCGGTCTACTGTGGGTTTTATGGAGACATGGGAAGATTTAAGAAGAGACATATGAACATGAGAATGAAATTAAAGAGAAATAACCAGAGCTCTTTCATTTTATGATGGTTTTCTAATTTTTGAGGGATGAAAAACCGATGGTGGGGAGAAATTAGTACACCCTATTTCTAGTACTTAACCCATAATTTATTCTTTTTATGATTATGAAGTGTAAGGTTGGAGGATGAGAGAGTTTGGTAACCATTTTTAAAGTCTTTGGGGCCAAAGGAGAGGTCCATGGGTTGTGCGCAATTTTCCCAAACCATGTGGAGGTCTATGGAGACACCACGAACACATGTAGTGTTCGGAAAGTGGAAAATGAATGTTTATTTCACTATTTACCTAATAGTGTAGACTAACTGTTCATGGGGGAAAGTAAGATACATTTTAAGACCTTACTTATTTTTCTCCTACATTATAATTTTGCTCTTAAGTGTCTTCAATTTGAGATTTCTCTCCCTTGAAGGTCGGTGAACCTCTATAAAGAGTTTAGGATCTGATCTGGAACCCAACCGTTTTGTTAGAGAGCCCAATTCTTTTTGTTAGTGACATTTTTTTTTCTTCTCATCATGTTTCTTTAGATATACATAGATATAATTCTCATATTATCTTTCATTCTCATATCTACTTAGGTTATGGGTAAATCTAATAAGGTGAAATAAAAATATGATGATATTTTATATTGTTTGTGATTGGATATGGGAATTAATGCTCTTTTTTGGTGAATCAGTGTAATATCCAAAGCGTTCTTCATCGGTTTTCTGTTTTCACCAAAACCATCAAGGTAGGTAGATTCACTCTCATCCCCACATTCTAGAGTTAATTTTCAAATATTCAAATTGTTTATGTTTTAGGAGATTTATTTTTGGAACTTGGAATAAGACATGGAATAAATCATTCTAGCGAGGATTTATCATTTTTTGAGGAATTGTGAAATCGTAATGAATTTTTCTCCAAATTGCATTAGATTAATTATATCAAAATGGTGATTCTAAATTATGGATTTTCTATAATATATTAATGGGATTTTGGATTGGTTTTATCAAAGAAATGGAATTTTATTAAAATGGATTATCTTGAAATTTGGATGATGGAAAAATGGTTTTATTGAAAAGTAGATTTGGATTGATCCTTGGGAATATTGGTGAGTGAGTTCATATTGTATATATGGGGAATAATTGGAATATTCCATTCTTCTTAGTTCTAAATGGTTAGTGGAACGTGTGATATAATTATATTACGACAACATGGTAGACTGACGAAAAACTACTCAGGTGTATGGAACGGTCATCTCGTAGCATGGATGGTTGGTTTTGAAAATGTGTTAAATTTATTGGGTATGCAAGAAAAATATGAGAAATGGTTTTATGTTATTATGTATTTATTTTTTTTGGAAGTATAACACTATATTAAATTTTTTTCAATTGTACTTATATGAATTTTTTCTATAAATGGATTTGGAATCATCTTTATATGAAGTTTTAATCTATTTTGAGAAATTGTTTTATATAAATTGTTTTATATAAACGTTTATTACTCCACTATCATAGTGTCACGGGCGGGGAATTCATTGGGGGGGGGGACTTATAGATTTTTGTACTCACAAATGATTTGGCACTTGGGTGCTTTTGCAGATTCTATCTTATGGAACATGAGAATAGGTAAAGTGTCACATGTTTTTAGATCCCCATCATTATATAAGGGCTATTAAGAGAAGATTGAGAATGGAGATTTTGGATCATAGAGTCTTATGGGAATCTAGGAATATTTATTTGTTCAACCGCAAATTACATAGATAGTTTAATTTTCTTCTATTGTGGTACCCTATGAATTGGTTTTGATATGAATAAAATAGTTGAGTGGAATTAATTTTATTCATGAATCACATAATGTGTTTTTGGTTTTGGTTTTTTGAGTTTATGGTCTTTATCATAATGGAAAAATAACCACAAAATTTATTAGAAACCCTTCAGCATTTATTAAAATCCACGGGCATCTTCAAGATTTCTATTAACACCATGTAATGATTCATTGTGTTCTCATTCAAATTGGAATAAGCATGTAATTATAGTCTTAGCATTATAAACTCATACCAATCGTATCATGAATCATATAATATATAATGGTATTTCAAATGGTATGATTATAAATTAATAAAATAACATGAATCGTTAAATATAAAAATTATTGAAATATTATTTCATCAATGTGCGGAATATAGTTTTTCATTAACATATTAATATAAATATTATGTTTGGGATACATAATAAAGAATAAATAACATATTAAACATTCTTTGGAAACCAATGACCGATATTATTGTTGGTATGGGATACCAATTCTATGTATGTTTTGATATCTTAGGAGATTGATAATTACTCACATCATTGGAGGGATATATAATTTTTGGGACCACCTAAAAAAATTATAACACTGTTTCATTATTTCCCACATGATCATAAAACTATTCATCAAAAAACAATCCATTAAAAACAAGAGGAGTATTATTGATATTTTGTAAAAAACCCATAACCCTATAGAAAAATAAAAATGATGGTATCATTTGATTTAATCCAAAGTAACAAAATGTATCATCATTGGTTGTTATCACAAATAAACTTTTCCCCTAAAATACCTTTATTATATTTTTTGAGGAAAAACAATATTTACTGTAAGATTATATATTCATATATAAAAATTGATTAAATATCAAGGGAAAATTTTATTTATAAACATAAAATGGAAATATATAAAAGAAAAATATATTTATTGTAGATTCATAAAATTAGGAAATTTTTCCCATGCAATATAAGATAAATGAACACATTCAATTCAATCTATTCTAAAAAAAATTAAAGAATACTAGTTTTAGAAAATGATATGATGACTAATTTTTAAAAATTATATTAAATTTAAATAAACGGAATAAATTATTTTAAAATTAATAGGTGAAAATTAAAAGTACTCTATATTTATAAAAATTTGACAATGTAACAAATATTTTTAATCAAATAAATAAATATTTACAATTTTCCTTAAGGAATATATTTTTATTACTATGTTATAAAATAGTGGAAGATAAATAGAAAACATGTAACCTACAAAATATAAAACTAAAGAATAAAAATAATCACATTCAAGAAATTCAGACCTAAAAATTTCAAATTTACATTTTTTATTATAAATAATTGTGATAATCAATGAGATTTTAATGACAATATATATCTATGATTTTTAAATTCAAAAAAATCATTTTAACGTCATTTTTAATAATTTAAAAAAATTTATAACTATAAAAAATATATTTTATGTAATTAATTTATAAAAATTTAACTTCATTGTATTAATAATTCCTTGATCAAATAATCCATTATGGTTGATTTTTTTTTTGATTTTCCATTAATATTACGATTGTAAATTTCAATAATTGTGATTAAATAAAAAATTACTTATATAAAAAACTATAATAATGATATAAATATTATATATATATATAAATTATGTTAATATTTATATTCACCTATTATAGATTGATATTGAAAAGTGAATTACACCATTTATAGAGACGATATGTCCAATATGCGCTTTGATGTTTTTTTAAATTTTTGAAGGATGGAATAAAAGAATGGTATATAATAAACATCCTTTGAAAAATATATTTAATATCTTATATATGATATATATTCATTATATATATTTATCATTACATGAAAAAATAAATAAAAAACAAATCAAAATACTTAAGTGTGGTTTTACTCCTTGCGTCCTTGAATGAGATTTTATCATTTTCCAACAGATTGAAATATCAAAATGTATATGTGATATAATAATTTTATAAGAAAAATAAATGTATATGTTTAATATATATACATTAAAAACCTAACAACAACTCATGAATGATGATGGTGAATAATTAATTACACTTTTCTGGGGAGGTGGTAAGCCATATGTATGCACGAGTGATGACATCATTTTATATTGGATGGAAAAAGTGGTACAAAATGGCTATAAAATAATAAAATATACATATCACCATATCTATAATACATTATTTCTTATTTTACTATTTTTAAAATAGTTTTAAATTATGTATTAGAAAAATGAAATTGGAAATATTTGTTATAGATGACTTTGCATTCATTAGTAAACTTCCTTTAGAATTCTATTTAAAGATCCCAAATGTTGGCAATTTGGGAAAAAAACACCTCTAGATAATTGATAAAAATTCATAGAAGTGAAATATTTAGTGTTTTGGGAGTTATTTCTCTCATTTTTTGAAATGAAATGAGGTTAGGGGTGTCATTTTAAAAGGGATTTATTTAACAGACATGGAATTAAAAAATTCATTTAATAAAGAAATTCAAACAAAATAAATTTTTTCCCAAATTGATATATATTTTAAAAATAATAGATTAAGGATGATATATGATCAGTAAATAAAATTTATACTTGGTTTTTATCTTTTAAATCCATTTATCCGCTTAGTTGCCAAATTTTATTCTTAAACATGGTATTTATTTTTTTAATGAGTTATATGATTAATTATTAGCGATGAACTATTTTATACTTGTAAAATGGTGGTAGTTTTAAAAAATTTCCCATACTACATGTACTACATCCGTATTTTCTATTTTTTTAATGTCTTAATAAAATACTACTTAACCTAAAATATAATTAATTACATTTTTCACAGTACTAATTCATTTTTAATATATTGAAAACATTAAAAAATTATAAATATATAAAAAATTTAGACATTTATATTATTTTATATTGGTTTAAAAAAATATTAGGCACCAAATAATTCAACAAATTATAATAATTTAATATCATTAAAATCCTTTATTTCATTTTTTTATTAAATTAAAAGATACTCTATCAGTGTTGCGTAAACATTTCAGATAATTATCTTGTTATAAAAAACTAGAATGATATGTCTATATAATAATTTTTTTATATTAAAAAAACACATTTCTAACGCAACTTATCCAATTTTTGACATTAATTAATAAAATAGAGATTCTAATCTCACAATAGTGAAAATTTTGTTTTAATTTTTTTAGACTAATATTAATGTCATATTAAGTGAAAATGAATCCTAGTGAACACATATAAAAACATTTCATGGAAATATAATGATTAAAATCAGAAAATATGATATAATGTTGTTTTATGTAAATTTCAGAACCATATCCCATTATATAAATCCTAATTTACTTGTTTTACCCTAAGAGATAAGAAAAAAATTTAATTTTTTAATTACTAATATTGAAAAAAAGAAAAATGATCCAATTGAAAATAATTATTAATCTTTATTAAATATACTAAATCCATTATTAAAAATTTATTTTTTAGTCGAACATATTGAAATTAAAATTCATTCATGAAACATTATTAAAACCATGTTTAATAAAATGTGAATTCTTACCCATAAAATTGGATATATAGTCATATCATTTTCCTAGAAAGATATTATACTAATTTAAAAACATTTTATTGAATATATAATTTTTATATTTCAAAACAATAACTAGAAAATTGGGAGTAGTTTTATTTATTAATATTAAAACACATTTTTCATATAAATACTGCTTTTTATAACTACTATTTTTTATTAAAATGATGTTTTATGATCTTTATTTGGTCGATTACTAATGAATTAATTTTATTCATGTGTAAAACACAAAATCATAATAATTTATATGTTCATATTCATACCATTCATTCTAATAGATAGGTGATAAATTCCACATTTGGAAACATATTAATAGTACATTTCAATTTTAAAATCAATATCGCGTCAAAAGTATGATATCAAGGATGTAAAATTAATTTAATGAGAATAATTTCATATTTTATAGTTTTTTTCATTATACCCATCATAAAATGAATTTATAACTTTATAATTCATCACTCTGATTTCTAAAAAATTAAGATATCCTTGTTTTTTTCATCCCTAGGATCTCACATGGGGTCTTCAATTATTTTATTCCTCTGTAAAACATCAATCAGAATGGTAGTCTTGTTTAGTTTCATGTTATCATTATGATACATTATTTATGATGGTTTTTCATAATAGGAAAAAATAATTTTCTAATTATAAAACATTTGGATTAATTACATTTAATGGAAAACATATTCACCTCAAAATTTGTGAGGACATAACCTTAATCATTACATAATCAATAGATTTACAATAATATTACATAATTTAAAAATAAGGATCATTTTCATTATATAGATTTACTATAATAAGGAATAACTATGACATAACAACTCAAATAATATAATATCGAAACATCTACTAAATATGTAATTTTTCAGAAAATTTAATATTTTAGAATAATATATATTTTATTTTCATGATCTGTCATCACACATTTTCTACTTATCTCATTACTGTCTATATTCCCTCTTAAATCTAGTGAATGAACTACAAATCACATTCTCGGACATAAAAAGGATGATTCCAATTATTATATTGAAAAATAACAAAGCCCATTTTATATTATTTGACATAATAAAACAAAAAAACATAATAAGAAAACACACATACATTTTAATAATATAAAATCATTAAATAAAATAGAAATATATTATTATTTTATTAGGTGACATAAAGCATAATATAAATAAAAAACATTGAAAACCAATTAAATTTAAATAAATATATGGATTAATTCAAATTATAATTATTACTCAATGAATTTTAGTTCTATAATGGAGATAAACATTCATATATGTTATAACATTATCACATATGAGCTATAATGGGACCCAATCTGTTGTATAAACAATGTATGTTTCCACCATTTCTTATGAGTTATTGTACTTCTCTTTCATTCAAATGTTCAGTATCGAGTCCACCAATGAGATATAATGATGTGAACCCTTCATATAATCTTTATAGGGAACACTATTTTCATACAATTCTCAAGTACCAATTCATGAAAATAACACATTCATCAAAATACCCTTTGAAAAACTCTTACAATCTATCATGAATGACAAATTCATATAAAAAGACCCACTTAATTAAAAAAATAATTTCTAATTAAAAAATAACCAAAAACAAAAAAAAATGATTTCTATTTAAGAAAACCATTATTATTTCAGAGTAAGGTAGAAATTAAATTATAATTACTGTGGATGAAATGTCAGTTTTGTTATGTATGTTAAGAATATAATATTCCTTTTATATTTTTTCAGAACGTTCATTATAAATCACTTTAAAAGATTAAATTTAATAAACATTGAATAAAACTGAAAATTGAAATAAAATATCTTTTACAATCCTTTTTTAACAAAATAAATAAAAATATAAAATAATATAAATAATATTGTCATGGTGTAATTGAATTTGAAATTAAATGATTAAAAATTTATAAATATGTTTTAAAATAACAATGTGCAATTCCAGATTGAAATATTTAAATCAAAATATTAATGATGGACTTATATTTAACTAAAATTTTATTAAAATGACATTAAATAAATTTATGGAAGCATTCATCATGATGGTATGTCATATGTGAATTTGAGTAACATTTTCATTTTTATATGATAATTATGGAATGAAAGTTAACATCATTGTTAACATTAAAAAATTATCAATATATATATTTATTTATTTATATCATTTTATTTATTAAAATATCCATATATATTATTCATGGTATATGGTGTTGAAAAACGAATCACATCGCTTCGTGGAGGTGACAGTTCATATATATGCACAAACAACATGATCATTTTCCTGTGCATGGCAGTGTGAGAACATAAATAAAATATTATCTTTTCATAATGATGTATATGTAAAAAATATCATATAAAAATTGTAATTAAATCATTAGAAATATTCTTGATATACGGTATTGGAAAACATGTTGAATCTTTTAACGAGGTGGTTGTTTATCGTACACCTAAACATGAATTATATTCCAATTTGATATATGTGAAGATAGATTTAGGTAATGATATTAACATAACATCATCTATGTATATTTATTATACATGAATTATTATTATATAATAGTGGAAGGATATTTAAAATATGAGTAATTATAAATAGAATATAAATACATAATAAAACATTAATCCCCTAATTCAAAAAATCTCTTATTATTTTCACAGTAACACTACTAAATCATGTGTTATGCCTAAAATAAGTCCTCTAAAATGTTTTAGGCGGTTATGTAATGGTATTTGGGTAGATAGTATATTATCCTTGTTAGTTATTATATTTATTGAAATGAAAAAAAATAGATTCCCTCTTATAGGAGAGGGGAGAGGAACTCGTGGAATTCCTCAAATTATTAAATTTAAATAAATTATATTTTATTTAAAAGGGGCTCAAGCTGATTTAATTATAATATTGGATTATATGTGTTTCAAATAAATTCATCCAAGGAATAGTAGAAATTGTTTGATGATTTTTAATCCATAGATTATATATTTAACCTACATTAAACCCCTTTAACTTTTATTGTGATATCAATAATTTCACAGTTTTTTGGTTAACTGAATTACAATAAAAATAAAAAATAGAAATAAGTGACTAATTTATGAAAATTTTAGATTCCAGGAAACCTTTTTTCAAAAAATTATTTATTTATTATAAATTTTATTTCATTTAAAAAAGTATATTTTATTTTAAAACATCAATAATGACAATTTAGATTGTTTTCATTACATAACATTTTAAAAATATCATAAAAATAATATAAATTATAAAAATACTTATAAAACATTTATAAAATGTAAATTTCATCGATTTTTTTTCATTACATAATTCATATCAAATAATATTAATTAATGTATTTTTAATATCATTCATTTGATATTCATTTTAATTATTCAATTACTACAACATCATTACGATATCCTTTAATCAAATTATTCATTCCATAAAAATTAAAAATAAATTTTCATGAAAAATATATGATCATTATACTTCAAAAATCTATTTATATTCAAACAGATCCCTTATATAACCACATAATAAAAATATTTAACCTGTTAAAAACAAAAGTATGCAAAAAAATTACTTTTCATTCAATATAATATTATAAATGGAAAGAATCCATTCTAGTGGAACCAATACAACATTGATTTATTCCAAGGATGATTTCAGTTGGAATTCACTCATACAATAAAATTATAACAACTCATAGAGTAATTTTTATAGTAATTTATAATATTATATTTAATATGCATTTCATGATTTACCCTCAATCATGGTAATAAAAATTACCAATGTGTCTAGCCATATTTTGTACAAAAACATAAATATTAAAATTAAAAATTATAAAAAAAAATATGTAATTTATTTTTCAAAATTCAAAACAAAAAATAGGATAAATTTATAATTACTCAAATTGGATGATCGATAAAAAATTTTAAAAAATAAATATTCACAAAATATAGAAATTTATTATATACAAATTTAGTAGGATATAGATTCAAATTAACATTATTTCAATAAATAATAAAAATTTTATCTAAATATATTTTAAGACCAATTAGAAATATATTTATATTATATAAATTATTTAAATGAAAATGATGTTTTCAATTAAAAAGTCAATATTTTTTCAATATTCATAAATATATAAAACGTATCAAATAATTTAAAATAAATCAAAAAATTAAATATTAATATTAATATTTAAAATAAGTGGTTTATTTAATCAAAAATAATTCATTAATTTTTCAATATTATATTTCAAGTAAGCATTCCATGAAAATTTGGCGAAACATCATTCATTGAAAAAAATCATTAATAGTTAAAATTTTATTTTTATTCACCTGTTTCATATCATGAAAATTTATAAGATGAACGTAAAATATTAAATTCTATATATTACATATATATTTTAGTAATAAAAAAACAATAAATATTCTATTATTTATGTGTATAAAAACCACTTATTCACAGTTAAAGGGGTTTTCTGAAAAAAAAAATCATTTTAAAAAAAATGTTCGATTTTAATTTATTATTAAATGTTCACGAGAATTTTATATATATTAATTTGTAAAAAGTATTTTTATAATTCAATTTATCCTATTAATACCCTCCATTATTACAGCTAGGATATAATACTAATATTTGAATAATATTATATAATTTTTTTTAAGATTGATGTGCTATATTTTGCACAGTTTAAAACACAGTGTTTACATTTAAAAACCCCAGGATGTTACATAATCCCCCCATTAATTAATTTTTCCTTAATATTTCAACATGGGATAAGAAACTAGTGTTTTCAATGTTAAAAATATCATTATTCCAAACCCAGATATGAAATAAGGTTCAATGAAACTTCAACATTAAAACTATGAAATGGGTGTATGAAGGTCACCTCACATAATAGTTACTAGGATTCCATATAAGAAAACATGAAAATAGAATAAAAAACTAACTATCATGTTCTGATGGAGAGTTATATTTAACATGGTAATAAAAATTTAATAGTCACAGAAGAATAAAGTTTTTATTGGTTAAAAGGTTAATGGTTTGATATTAAAAATAGTAAATGAAAATTGTTTTTTACTCAGAATAATTTTAATAGATTTGAGGAATTTATATACTATCTAGTAACAAAATTAAATATAATTAATTTAATTATGTATATATTTTAAGAAAAATATCATCATAATTACATTAAAATAATTTTTTATATCCCTAAAATTTACATTAATCAAGAAGAATCATATAAAACCTTAACGAAATCAATAACTTAAACTTCATTTCCAAATTTAATGGAAGGTGACTAACTAAAAAAAGTTGTACATTAACATGAACCAACCAGACTTCTCATAGAAATTTCCTTAATCACTCATTATCACCTTATGTAAAACATCAGTAGGTCTATATAATGCCTCGAAATTAATAGAAACCATTAAAATATACCAGTATCCCTATATATTCCATTACATAACCAAATGTCTCAACATCAACTACAATAGAAGCTAATGATTTTCCCAAATATTTTTTTCAATTATAATGTATTCTATTCAATGTGACTATCTCCAGACACACATTATTATAATTACTAACACCGTTCTGCAAAAAACATACCTTTGAATTTTTATTGGTTACCCCATTCATTTGTTGTGGTAGGATATTGTTCTTATAGTCCCGAATCATTTTATGAAAAATAATATACCAAAAACACATACCAAATCCATTAAAACACTCCTCTAAATTTTCCACAGTTGTAACATTTTGTGGGATTACCTCTAGATTTCACAGATATATTATTCTCTATTTTCGGACACCTCGATTATTTCTTAATGGCGTCATCTTGTAGAATACAAGTGTTTGACCAATAGATATAATATTTTTTACCCAAAAAACCCACATTCCATTACATTTTAAATTCATGTGAGGCTGATTATCATCATGGAACTAGTTTCAACCCAGGGTAAAATTTATTAATTTTACTATAAATGTGCTGAATAAAATAATTAACATACCATTCCAGTATTAGGATGTTTTCTACATATGTGGTAACTGAATGATCAGTATTTTTCATTAATTCAAAGAATTATTTTTCCATATAATGTTGAAAAAATGGAGAGAAATATTTCTCAAATGAATAAATTATTAATGTTTTATCCTTCCATTTACTTAATATAATATTTTTCTATTTTATTCTTAACCAAATACCTGCATCAATTTGTTTCACCCACAAAATGATAAAAAAAATTATACATTTTCATGTTCTGAACATCCCATGACTTCAAATATCTTTTCTTGTTAATTAATACATCCTTATTGTACCACTAGGTTAGATTATCCATTGATGTAGGTGGGATGTTTCCTCATAAAATGATTCACAATAGACATATTCTTTTATGGAAGATCATATTTTTCTCTATCAGGGATACCACCTCCATTTATAGCATGTTTCAGATTATCTTTTATGAGAAATACTATTTACATTCAAATATAACCATCTAGTGATACTAATTAGGAAGGTGAATTTTTTCTTAGTGCCTTCCAAATATTGATTCCTTATTTCCTCTACAGAATACTAATCTGAACAGCCATACTTTAGATGAATCAACAAGGTAATATTATATCTCTACATCATTTTAACTTATCCCTTAAGTAAAATATTCTATAGGAAAACCATTATCACTATTATAACCTCATAATTTTTATAAAACATCCATTGATACTATATGTATGGAAATGGGATTAAACATTACATAATCTAGGGTTTTGGTCTTGAAGATTTCATTCAATAACTTTTATATTTTTTTCATATATATAGTTTTATAGAAATATTACATAACTATTACATAACAACACAAATAATAAAATGTTTAAATTTTTCCTAAATATCCATTTCTTAAAAAAGAATATTATATAAAAAATGTTTTATTTTCATGCTCAATCATCAAAATTTTCCCTTAATATATTCATTCATTCTATTCTCTACAAAAACCTATGAAAAAAAAATTATTACATTGGATGTGAAAAAATGAATAGTAAGGGATGTAAAAATGAATAGAACATTTTTCTTATGATAATATGAAAACCTAATCAATATTTATAGTGAAAATGAAATAAAATATTTTTACATGAAATCAAACATTCTTTTTCTCAAAATAAATCATTAAAATCAACCAAAAAAAATAAAAAATATTTTAGGTGACCTAGAGAATCATATACAAAATATCCATTCAAAATAAAATCCGTATTAAAAAACCATATATCCAACATCCAATTGTTATTACTGCCCAAGGAATTGGAGATATATGATAGGGATTAACCTTTTTTTGAGCTATATTAGTCTAACCAATGAGATACAATGCTTCTCAACACATTACATAATCCCTATCTGGATCACCCATTTCTCATGCACTATAACAGGATGAAACCCTTCATATAAGCTATGTCGGGAAAATATGTCTCTTAGAATTCTAATTTACCAATTCTTTAATATACACTTTCATCATAATATTCATTGAAAAAAATATTTTAATCACATAAGAAAAACAATTTCGTATAAAAATACAATATTCTTTTAGAAAACCATTTTCAATTCTAAAATCCCCAAATTGTAAAATATGTATTTTTATTTAACATACCATGTAGTAATTTAAATTAATCTTTAAATAAAATAATAGTAATTGTGGAAAACCTCATTTTCGTATGTTAAGAATTGAAACATTTATTTTTTGTTTATAAAAATTTTTTGTATAAAACATGTAAAATATTCCTTTTTAAAACATTCAATGAAATTAAAAATAGGAATAAGTTTTCATATATAATCATTTTATATTAATTTAAATGAAAAAATAAAATAATATCATGAATATTGATATGGAGGAAAATAATTTAAAATTAAATATTTTAACATTTGAAAAGATATTTTTAAATTAATGTGTCACATACCACCTTGAAATATATATATCGTAATAAACAAGAATGAATAAATTTAATAAAAAATTTAAATATCATGATATTAAATATACTCATTATATGATATGTCAAATTGGTTTTATATTCTCGTCATAAATGAATAGTCTTGTATTACATCTTTATATGCCTCAGTTAATAGAGATTGAGATGAAATATCTTACCTTTAGTCTGACTCGTCATGTAAAATATTTTTCATCATAATTAATAAATTTATATTAATTATTTATATTAATTAGAACCTTTTTTAATATTATTATTCATTTAATATCACATTTTATCATGTTTTAGCAATTACTTAATTATTTATGTTCACTTTAGATGTTTTTATGATATTCGGTACATGAGTCCCAAATGAACTTGGTATGACTTCTTTATTTAGTATTTTCATTTTTCCACCATCTCCAGAATAATAGTCATGAATGTTTTTTTATTTTTCTACATTAATTATATATTTAATGAAAACCATTATGTATTTTCATGAAAAATGAACTACATTATAATCGTGGATGTGGTTGGTTGTATGTATGCATAAGAAATATTTCCATTTTTCAATGATCATTATAGGAAAAAGTATAATAAAAGTTTTAATTTTCAAGAATAATTATAATACCATCCATAACATATTAATTCGTAAAATTTATTTTATATATTATTCATGGAATATAGTGTTGATAATCAAATTTCATTACTTCATGGAGGTTATAGTACACAAGTATGCATGATTGGAATTATTATTTTTCCATACATGGAAGGGGTAGAATACAAATGATATATCATATCTTCTTAATTATTAATATTTCATTAATATAAAATATAGACTTTAATTATAAAAATATAACCATCCTTGAGATATAATGATAGAAAACAAATTATATTGGTTCGTAAGGTGATAGATTACTATATACACAAACGATAATTATTTTACCATTTTCTGGATTTGGAGATGGATTTAAGTGATTATCATAAAATAAGAACACAACATTATAATTATTATATTATAGTTAATATTTCATCATGGTGTAAGAAAATTTTATGGATGTCACGACCCATCCCCCTAAGCCAGTGTCGTGACAACCCCAAGCCATCCTTTGATAGGCCAGGGGCTGGCGACTAGCGCCAAAGGCGTAATTCCCTAAAACTGGGACGGAATTTCCATTATAACCTGTAAACACACCAAATAGATACAAACCTGAGTAAACTGTATAAACCACATGTGAGTACTGTATGTAAGAAAGGAAAGAATACAAGACGAGCTAGAAAGTACAAGAAACTGAATGTACAGGTACAACTGAGGAAAAAGGAAAAATTGTTGTTGGATCATCCTTCAAAATTCTTACTTGAAGGGTAGGAACATATAGCATCGTCAGCACTCCACGTCCGTCAGTCTCCTCTACGTACCGACTCTATATATAGTCCACCTCCGAGTACCATCAACTCCTGGTACTCTCATCCTCAGTCAATGATGTCTATCGTCTCCATCCAACACAACGAGGTGCAGGCATAACAAGTGCATGGGTGAGTATAACAATACTCAGTATGGACCCCGAGACCATCAAGGTCTCACAAAAATACAACAAGGATAAACCATAAAGTATGAAATCAGAAGATAACCTTACATAGGTATATTCCCACACATATACAACAGTTATCAAGTGATCCATCTCAATAATGAGAAAAACACAGAAAAACTGACTCATCTCAACCATGATTTTATTCTATAGGGTAGTAACATTTAGAACCCTCAACTACTGTAGAAATCCACCTCTATCGATTACAGTGGGAATGCTGCCACAACCAGATGCTTCCCACTAACCATGGACTGCTGAGGTACTCCTCCTATCGATTACCGTGGGTCTCCTGCATCACACAAGGGAACTCCCCACTGTGGATCTGCTGCCACAACCAGGTTCTCCCCCTCATATCCTACAGATTTACTCCTCTGGTAGAGTGTTTTGGGTTTCATGCCATAACTATGTGCTCCTCTACCGTGTGTCTGTTTCCACAATCAGGCACTCCACACTAGGCTAGTCGAGTCAATCTGAGTCAATCAGTCAGCAGTCGTCAAGTCTCTTCTAGCTACCAGGTTCCCACATAAATGCTCTCTTATCTATAGATGATCTACTCAACAAGTTACTGGTCAACGCTCCAACTGCCATGATATCCAGCGAAAAAGTATCCCAAAGGCCCACCACGTCATAGGGGTCTCAACGCAATTGTTGTTGTGTCAATCTGACGCCCTATCTGTGACTTATTATCCTTTTGGTCCCAGGGGACTGGTTGGATTCGAGCACAATCCAACCTAACCGTATCTCAAATATACCCCAAACATCAGTGGAATATACTAAACGGGACTACCACACTCTACTTTTACATGTACCACTGACGGTTATTCAAATAGAGGTCTGATTCCAATGATTTTGGCCAAAAGAAAATAATGGGCCGTAGGGGGCATGGGTCTGTTCCGACCCTACCTAACACAATATGGGACGACCCAGGGCGGGTCAATCTGGCTTAACACGTTGTGTCTGGACCAGCCCATTGGGTGGGTCAACCTATTGGGTTAGCCCAACCCACTAGGCCCAGCCCAGCAGGCCGTGAGAAACCACGGAGAGCCGCAAGGGCATGAGGCAGCTCGGCCTGGAGGGGCGCCGCGAGGGGCTGGTTCGACCGGGGCGCTGCGAGGGCGCAGCCTGTTCTGCTGGGGGTAGAGAGACCGAGGTGCGGCGGCGTGGCTGGAACCGGTGCATGGCTGATGATGTCGGAGGGGCTAGCAAGGGCGGAGCAATCGGGGAGGGGGGAACAGCCGGTGAGGGCAACACGACCGGTGAGGGCGGTGCAGCCGTGGTGCATCGCAAAAGTTGGAAATTGGAGCGGATTAGCCCGGGCGGTGGAGCCGGTTCATCTGGGGGCGCCAGAGTGTCGCGGGTGCAGCGCAGGTAAGGTAGGCCATGGCTAGCGTGGACGTTTCGATCTTCGCCTTCGTCACCTATAACATCACTTTCCTCCATTTCGAAGAACATCACAATGAAGATCGGAGGAGGGGTCGGACCACATTGGTTTGGTCCACACCCTCTGTGTTTAGGGTGATTACAATTGGCTCCTAAGGGAGAAGCAAAACAACCCTCTCACAAAAGAAAAAAAACATAGTTCTTCATTTTCAATGAATGTAAGAACATTAAAAATAGTCACACTGGAATAAAATTAAACCCCTAACATTGTTCGTTGTTCATCGACACAATCATGGGGAAGAAGATGGAGTTGTTTTCGTTTGTCGCCTTTGTCGCACACTTCCAATCCTGAGCTCAAGTGTCAGTTCAATGACCGCGATGATGAGGGAAGGTCCGTCATCAAAGATTTCCCACGTCGTTTTCTTCCATAAGGTGCTTCTGAGGAAGACATCGAAGAAGCTCGTTGATGGCGTTGTTCATTGGAAGAACACGTTCTTCATTCTTCATTGGAGAAATTTGTTCTTCATTGGCGAGAGACATTATCGCAAAAGCTCCTTCCTCCTTTTCCAACAAAATAAAAGGTGGCCAAGAATAATAGATTATAAAATCTATTAAGTCATTGGAATTAAATTAAAAAGGATAATTAAACACTTGGTTGTAACATTAATGTCATGTGCGTTGGCACAATCAAGGTGGATGAGGTCAAGAGGCTCTCCCTCATTAATGGGTGAGTTGAGAGGTTTTCCTCAATTAATTGGGGGTTTAGTCCCGAGTGGTCCCCACACCGTAACCTATCATGGGAGGTGAGGTTCATGGGGGGCCCACCTCTATAACCTCTCATGGAAGGTTAAGGTGTGGTTGTCCCCACCTCTAACTTCTACTTGGGTTGTTATAATAAATAAAAAAACATGCGTTTATTTTATTTTAGTATTTCCATGAAAACCCCAAAAAATAACTTTCAACCTCGACCCACTACCGTCGAGGTGAAATTCTTCTTAGGCGAATACCGGCACTGCGATTTCAACAGTTCCCTCGGATTTCAATTCTGAGCACTGGTTCAAATGTTAGAAAAAACTCGCAGGTATGTTTACTGAACGTACCAGAATTTTTTTTCAGAAATTGATTCTGGGACACCGGGATTTGGAATCAAGTGCCGTCAATATTCGCAGACTCATAAAATTTGCGTATATTTATCAAAAAAATTACATGTAAATTCATGGTCTTTACATTCTCCCTACCTCAAGGATCTACATCCTCGTAAGCCACAAATCATAACTAAGGGAACAAGTGGGGGTACTGAGACCACATATGAGCCACCCAGTCCATCTTCTCTCCTAGAGGTTCTCGTGCTACCAACGGATGCGCACCAGAGGTATCGACAGTCCACAAAGGACCTAATTCTGTTGATCCTCAATCTCTACAGGAACCTCTATAAAATTCTCTCCATCGTTGATGTGAAGCTCACCATGTTCAATGATGTAGGAAGGGTTATTCACGTATCTTTTCATCTAGGATATGTGGGAGACATTGTCTACCCAGTGCAACTGAGGTGGAAGAGGTAAGAGGTATGACACCTCACGAACTCTGCTGAGGACACGAAAATTTCTGATGAATTTTGGAGATAACATGCAGTCTCAGCCAAATCTCTATAAACCTCTTCAGGGTGAGACCCATAGAAATAAGTGGTCACCATCATTGAAATCCAGAGGTCTCCATCTTCTATCAGAATACGGCTTATGCCTACTCTGTGAAGTCATCATCTGGTCCTAGATGATATGCACCTTCTCTGTGGTTGTCCGTACCATCTCTAGTCCCACTCGTACTGACTCCCATGTGTCAGTCCAACACAAAGGTGATCAGTACGGTCGCCCGTACAACTCCTCAAATGTTTCCATCCCAATGGTGGGGTGATAGCTATTTTTGTACCCAAACACCACCAAAGGAAAGTGATCATCCCATTTGTGACCAAATTTGAGGACACAAGTGTGAATCATGTCCTCGAGGGTCTGAATTTTCCACTCTGTCTGGACATCTATCGGAGGATGGAAGGCGTTGCTCAAACGAAGTTGTGTCCCGAATGCCTCCTATAACCCCTTCTAAAGCCGATAAGGGAAGCGTTCATCATTAATGGAGACAATAGTTGATGGTACTCAATGTAGCCGCACAATCTCCTACACATAGAGAAATTCCAATATCTCTACTGAACCCTTCTCTCTGATCGGTATGAAGTTGGAAAACATGGTGAGTTGGTCGATGATCACCAAATTGAGTCATGTCCCCTAGATGTACGTGGAAGACCAGTCAAAAATTCCATGGATATCCGATCCCACATCCACTCTGAGACCTCTTACGGATGAACCAAGCATGCTGGTACCTAATACTCCACCTTCACTTGCTGACAAGAGAGGAATCATGAGACAAACTCTGCATCTTATTTCTTCATTAAGAGAAACTAGTGTTGTTGTCGGTGGTCCTGATACATATTCACCACTCTTTGATATACCGCTAGAGGGGATGTGTGGAACTCCCTCAACACTTCCTCCTGATGTGACCATGGTACCATGGTACGTCCTCTAAAGAGGATGAAGTGCTCCCCACCTTTACAAAATCCATCGGGTGCCCGCCCTGTGGTTATCTGAGCATTTTGTGTCTCGCTGTCAGTTTCCTCATCCTGTACCTCCCAGAATCATTGATGGATTGGGGGAGTGACTGTAAGAGACTGAAGGATAGCTTCTCCATCTCTATTCACAAAGGATGTCTGCAAAGCGGCTTGCTGCTCCGTCGCGTCACCAAGAAACTTTATACCAAATCTCTTTCTGAGTGCATCTGAAACAACGTTCCCCTTCCCAGGAGTATAGATTATCTCGAATTCATAGTCCTAGTGGAACTCAAAGAAACGTAGATGACTTGGGTTGATGTCCTTATGGGACAAGATATACTTGAGACTCTTATGGTTAATGTACACATTAAAACATTACTCATCAGATAGTGTCTCCACATCTTCATGGTGAATACCACTACTGCTATATCCAGGTCAAGGGAAGCGTAGTTCTGCACATGCTCTCTCATTTGACTAGAGCCATATGTGATCACTACTTACTCCTCTAGCATGACACATCCGAGTCCGGTTACGGATGCGTCGCAGTAGACTACGTACCCTACACCTTCTTCTAGAAGCTTCAAGACGGGGGCACTAATCAGCATCTACCTCAGCTCCGGAAAACTATGATGGAATCTCTCTGACCACACGAAGGGTTCCCCCATATTTGTCAAAGATGATAGTGGTTCTGCAACTCTGGAGATGTCTGGCACAAACCGCTGGTAGTACCCTTCCAAACCTAGGAAACTATGTACCTCTATCCCACTCTTGGGTGGCTCCCAAGCATGTACCACCTCAATCATCGATGGATCTACTGCTACTAAATCCTCTGAGATGAAATGTCCTAGAATGTGAACCCATCGGATCCAAAACTAGCACTTTAAGAGCTGACCATAAAGCTGGATCTCTCAGAGTGTGTCCAGTACTACTCGCAAATGATAGGCATGCTTTTCCTTAGTTGCCGATTAGATCATAATATCGTTGATGAAGACTACGACAAAGCAATGAAGGTATGGATGGAAGATCATCTTCTTGAATCTCATGAACACTGTTGGAGATTTTTTTACGATGAAAGGAATAATCATGTACTCGTAGTTTCCGTACCGACATCTGAAAGTTGTCTTCTACACATCCTCATCTCGGAATCTGAGCGGCTGATAGCCTTCTCTGAGGTCTATCTTTGAGAACCACCATGCTCCCTTCAGTTGATCAAAGAGATTGTCAATCCTCAGGAGTGGGTACTTGTTCTTCACATTCAGCTGGTCCAAGTGCTGATAGTCAACACAAAGCCTAAAGCTCCCATCCACCATCTGGAAGAACAGAATCGGGGCTGCCGAAGGTGAAACACTAGGCCAGATGAACCCCTTCCCCTTCACATCCTCTAGCTGTGCATGCAGCTTGCGAAGCTTTGCGAGAGCCATATGATACGCTGATGTAGATATCGGTGCCATCCATGGGTACAAGTTAATGTAATAGTATGCCTCTCTGTGAGGAGGTATACCTGGGAATTATTAGGGAAAACATATGTGTACTAGTCCACCACCACAAGATAGCTCAGACTCTCTACATCTACCGCTCCGACAGTATTTCAAGCCAACTGATTAGTGATGGGATGCACCCTCCTCCGTGAAAGTCCATCCTGTGATGCATAGGCTCCCTTCTCACTGGTGAAGGTAATCCTAGTCCAATCTGTGCCGACAAACTGCACATTGCGCCTAATATAGTCAATCTGATCATTGATTGTAGGTAACCAGTCATTACCCAAGATAACGTTGTATGGCCTTGACACCACTACTAGGAGATCCTAGCCGAAGATCTCGCCTCCTAGAGGAGGCTCAAACTGCTGAAACCCGTCCGTAATCATCGAATCTTCTCCTGTATGAGTCTCTAGCCGTAATGATCGATCCAATGGCTCCATCCGAATCTCCATGCTCATAACGAGGGTAGTGGAAATAAAAGAGTGACTGACACCTGTGTCTATAAGTACTGCAACAATGGTGGAGTAGACACAGATCGTACCTCGAACCATATAGAGAGAGCCTGGATCATATGTCTCAGATTCTTGGATCTGAGCTCTCCCATGTCTACCTGCTCTCTGCAATTGTGGTGGACCTCCTTGTGCTGGTGGTGGTAACACCGCGAATCATCGTCCACCGCCGGCTACACTGCCAGCTCAATTGAAATGTCTGCCTTCTCCCTACAGACTGCCTCGATCGAATCTCTGTCTCTACTTGGGGGGGTCCTTTGACCATCTGTTGATCATCCAAAAGGCGGTTCGGGCAGTCACGAGCCATGTGACCCTACTGCCGCACGTGTATCACTGTCCACTCCTGGCATGTCTGTCCCCGCTTCGAGTGCCTCGCACAACCAATCCTGAGTCATGCATTCATCCACCTGCAGTTCTGGTCCTCTTG
This sequence comes from Viscum album, assembly GCA_963277665.1. NCBI lineage: Eukaryota > Viridiplantae > Streptophyta > Magnoliopsida > Santalales > Viscaceae > Viscum > Viscum album. The sequence continues at coordinate 1,130,541,765 of OY728131.1, forward strand.
GACATATGTTACATATGTGTGCTGCCAGCTGCAGAAGACTCCGCTACATGTTGACTAGTTGGGGATCTCACTGCTGGTGACTCTTCTACAAGAAAACTCTCCACTAAGAGGGATCTCTCTAACTCCCCCTCTAGTGTCGGGCTGCTGAGTGAGATCATCAAATACCTGATCTCTTGCCTGCGTCCCGAAACAATGGTATGGGCCCTAAATAATGGGTTTCGAACCATATCGTTGGAGTAGCATGAGAGGTCTGTTAACCTCATTGTGTACTGAGCTACATTTTCATGCTGCCATGCTACAGAAGAAGTAGCACTTTCATGCGCAATGCGCGAAGAGTCGTGAGGACAAAATCTATCTGAAATAGTCTCTTGATGTCTTCCCAAAGAAGAGTTATATCATCATGGACCTAGAGAATCAATCTCCACCCCCTGCCCGCTGCTTCCTATAGAAGGCTGGCATCAAGCATCACCATGAATTCTGTTGGTGTCCCTACAAGTCGCAAGGCATTCACCACAACCTCCAGCCAATCCTCAGCCACATGTGGGTCCATATCTCCACTGAACTAGGGTGGCCTCTGGTGCTAGAACCTGTGCAATGCGCTCAAGCGGTGTGTACTGTCTACTTCCAGGGATTGTTCCATTAGTGGCCCAATGGGTAAAGGTACTGCTGGTGCCTCCGCTTGAAAGAGTTCCATGCACTGGGGCCTCGTCGCTCGGTGGGCTATCCCTGTATACAACTCTCAGGACTCTAGCTAGTCATCTGTGTGGAGGCATCATGAACGAAATAGATGAGACATGGTCAAAAGGTATACCTAGTGAGAAGACCTAGTTGAGCTGACTTAAAGAAACTTTTGTAAACAGACATGCAATCAGTGTTTTCATGGACTAAGTCAAAAATTAGTAGTCAGGGTCCTGGTGTATGGATTTGTCGGTCACCGCACCAACACTGGACTCCTGGAACTAAAAACCACAATAACTACCCATAACACTATTGCTTCACAGAATAAGATCAGAGTCCTAAGTTTGGCGGTAGAATCAACTTCTCTGATACCAATTTGTTACGACCCGTCACCCAGGGCTTGTGTCCTGACTACCCCATGCCCACCTTCCATAGGCCAGGGGCAGGCGACCAGCACCAAAGGTGTAATTCCATTAAACTAGGAATGAATTTACTTTATGACCTATAAACACACAAATCATATATGAACACGAGTGAACTGTATAACAAATAAGTGAGTACAGTAAATAAAAAGTTGTCAGAATACTAGCCCAACTGGAAAGTATAAGAAACTGAATGTACATGTACAACTGAGGAAAAAGGAAAATAGATATTGGGCTGTCCTTTGGGATTCCTACCTTAATGGTAGGTACATATAGCCCTATCAGCACTCCACTTTCATCAGTCTCCTCCGCATAATGACTTGTCGTAAGGTCTACCTCCTTGTATCATCCATTACTGGTACTATCAGCCTCTGTCAATGTTGTCTGTCATCTACATCCAACACAACGACGTGCCGGCATAACACGTGTAGGGGTGACTATTATGATATTCAGTAGTGACCACGAGACCATCAGAGTCTCACAAATATCCAAAAAGGATAAAATACAAAATATGAAATCAACAGATAACCTGAGTTAGATATATTCTAATACATATAAATATGTTATCAAGTGATCTATCTCAATAATGAGGAATACACAGAAAAAACGACTCAGCTCAACAAGGATTTTTTTATAGTGGGGTTGTAACATTTTGAACCCTCGGTTACAGGAGAAATCCTCCTCTATCGAGTACAGTGGGTCTGTTGCATCACATAGATGTGCTCCCCACCGTGGGTCTATCGTCACAACTAGGCGCTCCCTCTCATAGTCTGTCACTACTACAAAAGAAGTCTATAGCCACGGACTTGTAGCCACGGTTTTATAGGTCCGTGGGTATAGCCAATTTATAGCCATGGTTTAATTAAAAAAACAATGCCTACAATTTTTCATCCCCTTTTCCCCCCAAAATCCGTTGGGCTCCTCCTCCGTTCTCACAATCAGCGACCCTCCTGCCCTCATGATTCCTCCTCCCCTGAGATCTCCTCCTCGTCGCGCACTCCTCCTCGTCGCGACCTCCACCTCGCCGCACCCTCCTCCTCGACGCCTCCTCACCGCACCCTCCTCATCACCGTGACCCCCCTTCCTGATGCCTCCTCATCGCGCCCTCGTCATCTCTGTGACACTCCTCCGTGACGCCTCCTCACCACGACCCTCCCCCTTGACGTCGCTCTTCCAATGCCTCCTTTCCGCGACCCTCCTCCTCACCGCGACACTCCTCCTCGATGCCTCCTCCCCAATGACTCTCTTCTGAAGTCGAGGTCGACACCCCCATTTCCCTCCTTGACACCTTTTCAGCAGCAACCCTCAAAAACTGCAACCCCTCCTCGTCATGACCCTCCCCACCCCAACCCTCCTCCAGAGAAGCTGCTCCGATAGTGTTGATTTGTGGGTAATTTTTCTTGGTAGTTTGGGTGTGGTGATTGGATCTTGTCTCTTTTATTATTCCTTTCAATGTGTCATCGCATTTTCACACCATTGAGATATGTGATTCCATCATTTCCATTTCCCAATCATTCCATTGATATTTTTTATTTTAAATAATATGAAAAATGTTTCTTATACTTGTATTACATTTTCCTTGCACTGTATGAAGTCTTAATGATGGAAAAAATTAGCGTATGTAGTTATTATTAGTGTTATTTAATTTAAATACATGGTATGAACACTAAGTGTTTGTTTAAAATGTTAATTATTTCTTAAAAAATAAATTTTATATTCTGAATGGTGTGAATCCATGATTTTATTATGATAACATTTTTGGGTTGTGGGTTTTCCATTGTTTGTGTGGAATGGTTATTTTTATAGCATGTCCCATATGTGTGGTTTGTTTTGTCAGTATGAGAACATGTCGTGTTTCTTTGATATTGATTTTTTGGGATCTACATTGATTCTTGTGGTGTACCATTTTATGTGTGAACATATATGGGTATATCTAGTGCCCACATGGATGATCCAATAAATGATAATGTTCATGGATAAATCTTCCAACACCTAAAACCTGGATTTTAAAACACTTATCCTCCCTTCTTTTTCCCTCCCTCATTTAAACACATGACCTTTTATTAAATGCATCGTTGTTTCAAACAACTCAAAATTTTTTTATGTGTCCTGCATGAAATCATGGCCTATTTGATACTTTGGAAAGAATGGTTGGTTTCTAAATAGAATGAAATCCCATCTTAGACATGTGGTTATATTATGTGCAATTTATCTTGGATCAAAACTAGAGATTGTATCAAAGAAACTATCATCAGTTCACACATTTTAAAATTTATTCGTTCAATTATTTTAATTTTTTTATAGCCCGGAAATTATTCCTTGTTTCAACCTCCAACTTTTCCAAAATGTCCATGAAGTTTTATTGAGAAATATAACTCACTATTTTACTAGATCTTGTATTATTTATTAATATCATTATGGGACATACATGTTGTTTTCACCATCGATATATGGAATCATTAGAGGTATTTAGATAATAAAAATTTTAACAATCTATAGATTGGTTTTAATTTGATAAATGTTAATCATATCAAATTCATTATTCCATTGGACAATGACTAAAATGTTAATGAGTTAATAAATTATTTTATTAGAGAAAATAGCATGGATATCTCACAAATAATAACATACATGTTTTTGAGTCAGCTAGTTTAAAGAAAGTGGTACTATTTTTTCATTAGTTGGGAAAAAATAGGGAATGACCAAAGAAGGTGAGACCAAATTTTAAAAACTTGTAAAATAACTATTCCATGATTTTTAATTTTTCTTCATTCATGTGAAATAATTTTATTGAATTCATTAACATTAGGGTTGACTTTTATTATAAACTGACTCACTGGGTCCTACCTGGCTAGTGGTAAGCTGAGTGTGACACCACAAGCCCACCTCTAATTGGTTAGGGGTTACTGACCATCCCTGAGTAGGAATAACACATACAATCTTGTCCTTAGCCTATGGTGCCAATACCCATGAAAAGAATAAAGGGGAAAATAAAATCCTACAAAAACAAATAAAAAAGACTAACTTGTTATGAGGGACGAGACTACAGACATATGCCACAACCTAGCACGAACCATGGTCTATCTAGATCACTATCTTATATCTGCTCTTAGTCCTCCTAGGATTCCTTCAAAAGGAATATTGTCTACATAAGACATGGAAAATTTGGGTACATCGCATGCAGTGTTTAGTATAACAATTCTCAATAGAACACTCCAAAATCACTAAACAATGGGAATTTGTAGAGTAGTTATCTCATCATCACATAGACACATCATTAAAAAAATGAGATATAGCAATAGGAACAATAAACTAGATATACTCATAACATAAAACATACCTCAATGGAATATTAAACATTATTTTATCCATAATATTCTACTCAAGGATCCAATCTAACACTCTTATGGTTGCACTAACAACATGCTCTATGCTTTCACTAATGGTGCATTCCCAAGAGGTCATGCTCATCAGACCTAACCAAATATGTACTCAATGTAACTCTGAAGATCTCGATACATAGATAGGGGATCTATCCAAGGGAATCTAGGGTATACCATACCATATATAGAATATACCACTAAGTATGGGATTGTACACATAGATAAGTTGGTAATAATGATTCCACAAAACCCATAAAATATTAAACAATACATATAATGTTAATTCATTTTCTATATTATTTATTTAATGTATGCTTATTTTCCTCAGAATGGATAGATACTGGATGTACAACAATGATCAGATCACTGATGAATTTCAGAAGGAGTTACAATATATTTTGGAATTTGCATTCACTAATGATTCAGATGGAAGATTGATTCGATGCTCGTGTTTTGAATGTGTTGGAAGACCTTGGTTAACTCATGTGGAAGTGAGATAACATATCACTAAAAGTGGTTTACAGAGACATTATCATGTGTGGTATCACAATGGAGAAAAAGCTCAAGTGTTGAATGACATAGATTCAACGGAAACGATTGGTATGACAAATCTTATTTCTGATCAGTTTCCTTTTGTTTTTGAAGCTAGCTCCTCAAGTAGACTAGTGCAATAGGAAATGAATACTGGAACACAGTTCTCATATATTAATCAGGATGATGACATTGAGAGTGTTAGAAAGTTGATGGATGATGCAAATACCCTAGTATATCAAGCATGTGAAAAAAATGAGAAAACTTGAGTTTTTAATGCGATTATATCATGGGAAATCATTGTATGGATTTAGTAATGATGTGGTCGACTATCTCCTTAAATTTGTTAAGGAATTACTACCTGATGATGCATGCATTTCAGAAAATGATTACATGGCATCAAAGTTGGTTGACAAATTTGGATTTTCATCTAGTAAGATCCATTCTTGTCTCAAAGACTGTTGTTTGATCTGGAAGGAGAATGGTGACTTGAGTTAGTGAAAATAGTGTGGCACATCAATGTGGAAGACTAATAAAGATGGATCTCAATCTTGCATACCACATAATGTGATGTGGCACTTCCCTTTAATTACTTGGCTTCAAAAAAAATTTATGTCATAAAAAATGCAAAAGAATATGAGATGGAATGCAGATGAAAGAAATAAGGTTAATGATTAAATAGTGCATCCTACAGATGGGTTGCCTTGGAAAATTTTTGATAGGTTACATCCTGATTTTTCAGCCGACCCACGAAATGTTAGATTGGGATTATCCTGTGATGGTTTTAACCCATTTCACCAAATGCATACTTCACACAGTACATGGCTTGTTTTCATTCAAGTTTATAACATTCCTTCACGAATGTGTATGAAGAATCTATTCACTATCCTATGTATATTGATATCTGGACCTATTGATCCAGGAAATGATATTGAAATATACTTGCATCCATTACTAGAGGAGTTAAATGAGCTTTGGATTGTTGGTGCACAAGCATATGATGCATTCAGAAAGGGGTACATTATGTTTCATGCAACTTTATTATGGACGATAAATTATTTCCCTACCTACGGAATGATTTCTGTTTTGAGTACTAATGGGAAATTATCCTGTCCTATTTTTATTAAAAATACATGTTTCCGAAGATTAAAGTTTCAACAAACTTTCAGCTTCATAGGGCATCGACGTTTTCTACCAATGGATCATCCATACAGGAAAAATCGGAGATAGTTCGACAATGCCATCGAGACAGATGAGACACCTTAATGAATGTCAGGGAATGATATTGTTAAAGAACTTGATGATTTGAATTATGTTCTTGGAAAAATTCAATCAAATATCAGAATGAGAAAGCATGCTAATTCGAATTCCAATGGAACATGGATAAATAAAAGCATATTCTTTGAGTTGTCATATTAATCATCGAATTTATTATGTCATTGTTTGGATGTAATGCATATCAAGAAAAACATTAATGAGATATTACTTGCTACTATTTTAAACGTCAAAGGCAAAACAAAAGACAATTTGTGGTGTCGTCGTGATTTGATGGATTGAGGTAAAAGAGAAAGACTTCATCCTGAGTTAATTGGTCAAAATAAGTGGAAAGTCTATGTTGACTGTTATTTGATGAAAAATGTGGAGAAAAAACAATTTCTTCAGGTCGTGAAAAGTTTGAAGGTTCCGGATGGTTATTTATGTAATATTTCAAAAAGGGTGAATACACAAGATGTGAAACTCAAATCTCTTAAAACCCATGATTACCATGTCTTGTTACATGAGTTGATTCCCATTGTCATTATCTATTTACTTTCACATAATGTTAGAGTTTCATTTATTAAGTTATGTCAATTTTATCGAGATCTTTGTGCCAAAATATTGAGCAAAAGTGTTGTTTAGAAATGGCAGAGAGATGCACCGATTATTCATTGCGATAGGGAGAAAATTTTCCCACCGTCTTTTTTCACATGTATTTTACATTTGAGTATGCATATTCCCATGGAATTTCACTTTTGTGGTCCTGTTTAGAGTTCGTGGATGTATCCTACGAAAGAATTATGTTTACATTGAAATCTTATGTGAGAAATAAATATCATCCTAAAGGCTCTATTGTGAAATTATATTTAGCACAATAATTCATGGATTTCTGTTCATCGTACATGGATAAAGACACTATGAGGTCTAATCGACTAATGAGAACTGATGATGAGAAATATGATCCCATTGAGTCTGTATTTCCTTCACTGCCCTAAATAGTGGGGATATCTGGATCGTACTCGTTGTATATTTTAGGCAGGGAAGAGTGGGAAATGGAACATCGCACAGTATTATTCAACTATGGTGTGCTTGATGATTATATCAAGTAAGTAAACTAATAAATATGTATTTTTCCAATGTGTGATTTCTTTATATCTTCTGACATTTTAATGCTTTCATATCTATAGAGAACAATTAGAAATTATAAAAAAGTGACATTACTCTCTATCTATTAAGAGGATGGAACTGTTGCACAGAAAAGAATTTTCTTCCTGGGTAATGTCAAAGATAATAGATTTCTTTTTCTTCTTCTAATAACATAATCACGTGTCTCTGTTTAATATTCTATGTTGGTATATTTTATCTTTTAAATCTACCAATTATTGAAGTATAAGATGAAATAAAAGCATTGTGCTTTGGTCCAAACGGTGTAGTACATGATTGTAATTCAATGGTTGTCAATGGATTTAAATTTTATATGAATAGTTATGTAAAAAAAATTGAAACACAGCAAGACGGTGTCATGATAAGTGCCAAAACAGATTGTTCTGCAAGTGCATCAGATAGGTTTCCTCGATCAGAAAATATATCATATTACGGTGTTGTTGAAAGAATCATTTTATTAGATTACTATGCACATGGTCATGTCGCAATGATGAAATGCAAGTGGTTTGATTCAATGACACGACAAGGAATGCATATTGAAAAATGTGTATTTAGAGTGATTGATATGAACCGCCAGCTTCGTACTGATGAACCGTATATTCTTGTGTCACAAGCTAAACATGTGTTTTATGTAAGTGACCTGTAACAACCACAATTTGGTGTTATTGTTGATGTTATTCCTAGAAATATTTTTTACGAAGGCATTGATGACAATGATGTTGTGGATGAACCTGTTGGTATTTATTTGAATGTTTCATTTGATGATAAGGATGATGCAATTGTAAGACCAGATTGTGAACTAGAAATTGTCACATACCCCACATAGAGTGGACACATTTGTAAGTTTTTACATGATATGATTGCAATATTGTATGTGTTTTTTTAACTTCCATAAATGATATCAAAATAACTAGTATATTTTATACCATTACCAAATATAAAATTATTAATAGCCCCACCAATTTATGTTTAACCACTTCTCTAGTAAATCTTGAACATAGAAAAGTATTGATATTTTATCAATATAAATATCACACATGAAAATGTATCTCATTTTTTATGATACAATTGTATTATTTAACATTTTTCATTGTTTCTATTTATTTGAGAATATTATTTTAAATTTCCAGGTCAAAATGTCTGATTATGATGATACTAAAAGAAGTAGAAGAATACTGAGAAATGAACAACGAAGGTCTCCTCGTGGAAACACTGTAAGTACAAATTATGTTTGAATATTATGGTCTTTCATATTATTTATTTTGTTATCGTTTGTTTTATTATATCATCTATGTTATTTTAGGCTGCATCATCGAGGAGACGCTTGGATTATTCCACTGAGGATGATATTGTGGTGGGGGTACTGATTCTACAGGTCACCCTACTACTATGCCGCTTGAGACACCAGGAGGCCATCCTCCCATTATGCCACAACAATATTATCCATACCGACCTTTTCTGTATCCCTTTTTGCCCGCACCCACATCATATGGTAGTTCACATACTCCCATCCCTCATTTTCCATTCCCAACATCCACTATACAGGGTACTGTGCCCCCATATATCCCACCACCATATCCATATCCACCCTCATTTGTACAGGGTTATCCATCGGGGTTCCTACCTCCATCAGTACACTTTTCATCTACTATACATAGTACTCGTGTAGATATCTCACCTACCATATAGGTTGCCCCCCTCCAAACGTAGCACTTCAGGGGTCTGTAGATCCTCCATCTACTGGTATTTGTTTAAACATTACTGTTACAGATTAATGATAAATTCATATATATTATTTTCTTATATTTTTGGTTTCATGATTATCTCCAGCCTCTACCAAAACGAAGAGGCCGCACAAAAATGTGTGAGGTTGGGAATCGACACACGCAAATCATAATTGATTACAATGACGACAATGCTATAATTAATAAAAATGGCACGGAATGTAAATGTTTTCTGGGAACACTTGCTAGATACAACAATATCATTCCGGTTCAACCGATAAGTTGGAAGGCATTTGGACAACAAATAAAGGACAAATCCTGGGAAGAGATTTGGGTAAGTAAGGTTAATCACCTTTTATATATATATATAAATTTATAATATTTTCTGAACAAATATTATGTCCATTTATACTTCGATATAATTTTCCTGATGGAAAAAATGAAAAGGCTACAAGGATAATGGATTTAGGTGAAATGTGGCAAGCCTACAAGTAATATTTATATATTGGTTGGAAAAAGATAGATGGTACATAGCTTGAAAAATTACCGATGATTCAATATTGCCCAATATCACAATATAAAGAGATGACCAGCTATTGGAAGAGTCCAGTGTTTAAGGTGTTTGTTAAATTTATATATATATATTCATTTATTTATTTGAAAATGATTTTAAATTACTTGTTTTATTTATGTTAATTAATTTATATAATTATTTGTTTATAGGAGAAATCAAACAGAAATAAAACAAACAAGAGTGCAATGAAACACATTTATACTCGCAGACACACTTCATTACCAGATCATGAGCAGAAATAGGTAATTTAAAATGTAAAATATTTAGCTTTGTTTAGTCTAATTTTTTAACATACAATTTTGATTTATTTCTTTGTTTTTTTCTAGATAAAGGCATCGAATATTGAGGGTATCGTTCCTCACTCGACTTTGTTTTGTACAAGACAAAAAAAAGAAAGATAGTATTGTGCCAAATACCGACACTGAGAATGCTATTGTAAGTATATTTCAATTTCTTTGATTTTTACTGAATTTAATTCTGTATATTATTTTATCATTTTAATTTATGATATATATCAATCAATAGAATGCTTTAGAGCCATTGGAAGAAAAATAACCTGACAATTTGGGCCGAAAATATCATCTATATCAGGTATTAGGAGATGAACATAAGGGTAGAGTGCATTGTCGACCTGGGAAGAAGATTGTACCATCTCGATACTGGTCTACTAATGTTTCTTTGAGTACTGGTTCTGGTTTTGTCATAGTGGAACAAGTGAATGCCGCAATCAAAGAAGCAAGTCAAAAATTAGAACATGCGATAACTACAAATATGATGAAATTTATGTCTTCCCTTTCTTGTACACTTCCACCAGAATCAGCTTCAATGTTTGATGCCTTTTGATGTTGATGCATTCTGATAATGTAGATTCTTCTGTCAGAGCCGGATTCGGACCTAGTGCTGGACCCAGTGCCAGTGTCGGTTCGGATGCAGATGCCGGTGATGATGTTGGTGGTGTGAGAGGTGGTGATGGTGTTTCTATAGGATGTGTGGATGAGGGCTATCATGATTCTGATGATACTGATATTGAGACTCACATTTGATGTAAATTGTATTTTTGGATTGTTAATGTATGATAAGTTACATGCATCTGATTACACTTATTTTTTTATCAATATCATTAATATTTACCATATCTTATTGGTAATGAGAATGACTACTAACCTGTAGATCTACCTTAAGCTAACTATGTCTAGTATTAGATATAAGCCCACTTCAATGACGTCTCAATTGATAATTTTCTGTTACTAGCTCATTTAAAGCTTTGTATTCAAATTCAGTAGCTGAAAGTGAAACAATAGATTACATATTTCAATTATAGGAAATGAAACCTCCAAATTCGGTAAACACATTAATAGTTAAGGATTTACAATTGTCAACATTAATAGTATAGTTAGCATCAACCAAACCATAAATAATTTAAGTATTATTCACATTTGTACCACAGAATAATGAAATATTAGAAGTAAAAGAAAGATACCTCAAGATTCACTTAAGGGAATACCATTATAGCTTCCCTGCAGTTCCCATGAACCATCATAGAGTGCAGATAGAAACTGTATAATCAGTTCTATAGAAAAACATAGAATATGCTTTGCAAACAACAATGATAGAATAAGGAATTCTAGACATAAATTCAACATCAACATCAGCAGTAGGTGATTGATTCAAGGAAAATTTAAAATGTTTTTCATGCAGAAAATTAACAAGACTGACAGATTCCAACATTTAACTATTTATAAATTTTAAAATATAATCATGCTAAGATAGATAAAGTAGTTTATGCATTCTATCCCTAATGATCCCTAATGATTAAAACACTTAGGATTTTCTTTTCTACACCTAAGTAATTCATTTAAAACATAATTTTCAATTGGGATTTAACAATAGAGATCATATTTATGCCTTTTAAAATTATGAGCATGTCATCAATATACAATAGTAGGTAAATGATGTAGGTTTTAGTTGAGTTTAAATAAAATAAGGAATTATAATGAATGCTAATGAACTTGTTACCTAGAAAAAAATGAATCAAAATTGAAGCACCACTTCTATGAGGATTATTTCAGGACAGACCAAGATTTATTTAAATGAAATACATTCTTTGGTTTGAACTCAGCATGATAATCATAAAGAGGTATCATATAAAACTTTTCATTCAAATCACCAAGCTAGAAATCAGTTTTAACAACTAACTACTCTATATGAAAGTCGTAATAAGTTGCCAAATCTATCAAAAGATGAAAGAAATAATGCTTAAGAAAAAAGGTAAAATAATTCATCATAATCAATTCCCTCTCTTTGAAGGATTCCCTTGGAAACTAGCCTAGTTTTTTTTATTTACATCGCACAGTGTTGTCCTCATTTATTTCAAAGATCAATTTATAACCAATTAATTTGGAATTAGTTGGTTTGTTACAAACATCCCATGTATGTTTCATATTTATCTATTACATTTATTCATTCATAAGAAATACACACTTATTTGAGTCTTTTTCATATAAAGCCTACCTATGTGATTGAGGTTCATCATTAATAATATTGCTGTCCATATAAAAAGGCATTTGAAGCCACAATATGTTATAAGAATCAGGCATTAGGTCTGGGGACTCTCATTTTCTTGTCATAGGTCAATTGATAATCGTTATGAGAAGTATAATTTTTAGAATCTAAATCCGAACTAGAGCTATACATTGAATTAGTGGCATCAGTGGGCTAAGGAGTTGGTTGAATAGGCTAAGCCTCAGCCTAAAAATGATATGAGGGCTCCTGTTCCACATCCTTATCATAAACTAGATCATTATTGTCAGGGGTGGATGTTTTGGTCTTAGGAAAATTTTATTCATAAACGACCACATATATACTTATGAATCATTTCTCATATCCTAGTTTATGTACTCATAGTTTTTATCCCTTAACTCCATCAAGATAACCAATGAATATGTATTTGAGTGCACTTGATTCTAATTTTCAAGCTTGGACACGATAATATGTTTTAGAACCAAATACTCTTAATTAGAAGTATGAAGGGGGATTACTAGTACAAATTTCATTTGGTGTTTTGAATTTATATGAAGATATGGGACACATATTGATAAGGTAAATATAAGTGTTGGTTTCACTAGACCAAAAATATTTGGAGATTCTTGAGCATTCCGGAATGCTTCTAAATCTTTCTAGAATAGTACTATTCAACATCTCTTCTAGGCTATTCTATTGAGGAGTGGGGTTCCCTAACAGTCATGTCCCTCATAATCCCATCAGACTCACAAAACTCAATGAACTCTATAGAAATATATTCAAGACAATTATCTATTCTTTGGTCTTAATAATCCTTACAGTGTGATTTTACATTGAATCTTTTAGGGTTAAATGGTTTGGAATGCATCATATTCTTTTTATTATCTAAATCCAAACATTCTTAGAGATCTTAGTTATGAAGATGATGAAACTGGATCCTCCAACACATGAACTAGTACTGAATATCCCCCCAAAATCTGAGTGTATGTATTCAAGTGGGTTGGAAACATTGAAATAAGACCTATTGAAACTCTCCCACATGGATTTTCCCACCACACAATCTCTGGAAAATGAAAGATTTATAGTTGTGATTTTACTCAATATCCCTTCCTTGTTGTGTTCCTCTAAGACTTTGGAGCTAAAATTCCCTATCTTTTATGTTATACTATATTATGTTTCATTAAAGTATGGGCACTCACCATACATTATGTAAGGTAATGATGGATTGATTATATGACACTATAATAATGGATCATATTCCCTCAACCATGCACCTATTATTTTTTCCTAAGAATACATCTACTTCTCTAATTTTGACCAACTCTAAAAATGAATCTCTCTATTGGAAAATATGAAAAGAACAACTAGAGTCTAGGACCCACTCTTTATTGAGTGTATAAATGGACACATTCATGATTTAAACAAATGGCATAGCCTGAATCAACCAGAAAATACAGGTTAGTGGGCTGTTTGGATTCTAACTCATGCATGAGTTAACTACGCTCATGCTTAATGTGCCCAGGTTTACCATAGTGAATACATATTACTAATCTATCCATAGAGATTGTCCTAGATTTGGGTTATTTATTAATCATATTTTTTTCCATACTGAATTGTTCTTTATTAGCTTTAGTTTATGGTCTCCCCCTAGGGAAAAATTCTTATCCTCACCTTTTATTTTTGTTCTAGAATGCAATTCCTGAGACATATGGGCTGATTTGATATCTTCTAATGTTAAATAGACTCAACCATACATCACGGTCGTAATAAGTTTTCTATATCTATTTTCAAGAGTGATTAATATGATCATTTATGGATGCTCATAATCTACATAAACATTAATATTGTCTAAATCTAACATGAATTTATTAACCTCATCTAAATGGTTTTTTATAGACGTACTATGATTCATTTTGAAAGTCAATATACAGTGTTTCTTGTAAATTTTTCCTGAAAATGAGGCAAACATGTACAATTTCTCATGTTTAAGCCAAACTCTATCAGTGGTAGAATCACAAGAAACTACTATAAGGGCCTTATCAACAACGTAATGTAATAGGAAGTAAAGTGGCATAACATGTATACCTGGGGGAAATTCTTGGTATTCATCAATGGTCTGGTTAGTTTCATTAATAGTCATAATGGGTTTCATAGTCCCATATAGTAAATCAATGAAGCATTGTTATATTTGCAAGGATCTCATTTAGTGGGGTGTGTTGGGGCAGGGGGAGGGGTGTGTGCAGGTGGGGTGGGGGCATGTGGGGGGGCAGGGGAGGGGGTGTGCAGGTTGGGGGCAGGGGAGGGGGAAGGGGGTGTGCAGGTGGGGGGAAAGGGGCAGGGAGAGGGGCCAGGGGGTGTGCAAGTGGGGTGCCAGGGGGTGTTCTGGGGTAGGGGGAGGGGTGTGTGCAGGTGGGGGAAGGGTCAGGTGGGGGGCATGGGGCAGGGAGAGGGGGCAAGGGGGTGTGCAGGTGGGGGGGCAGGGGGTGTGCTCGTGCAGGGGGGAGGGTGTGTGTAGGTGTGGGGGGTTGGTGGGGGGCAGGGGTAGGGGTGTGCAGGTGGGGGGGGGGGGGTAGGGGAGGGGTCAGGGGGGTGTCTAGGTGGGGGAAGGGGGTAGGGAGAGGGGGAAGGGGGTTGTACAGGTGGGTGGCAGGGGGCAGGGAGAAATTCTTATTTTCTCCCTATTTTTTTTTATCCCAAATCAAATCTAAATAATTGTTTTTTTCTTCGATCTTAATTTTTTTTTCTATAAATTCTTTTAAATTCATGGAAACATTAATTTTATGTTTATCCTGTGTTATATTTATATTCATATCTATATTGTTTTTTCAAAATAATGAAAGTATTTCTAACCATGCTTTTTTTCTGTCTAGGCTTCAAAACACTTGTGGAATATACTATGGTGGACGTGTTAATGTTTTGATGGAATGGTGAGTTTGGTGTTTATATAGATTCAAATTTTTTAATAGGTTTATATTTTTTTCACATTTGTTCAAATTTTTTCAATACGGTCTTTTTTTCCATATAGAATCATATTTTTTTTGTTCTTATAGTATACTGTTTTTAAAAAAATTCAGAGTACATTTTTTATAATTGAGACCAATTTAATATATAGGTTCATATTTGTTTTATGACAGTATACTGTATGAATCTTCTTATGCAGTGATTTTGATTAAGTGGTTCTAGATACATGCCTATATTTCATTTTTTGGAGAATTTGTATGATCTTAATCAGGTCTTTATTTTGATTTTCTTGAACTGTAAAGGATTTAATATGATTGCCTTATGTTATATCACTGGTTTTTGATGATCAAATTTTTTGGTTACTGCCACTGTTTCTGAATCTTATTATTCAGACTATTTATGACAACTTCAAGTTCATATAATGTGTTTTCATGTTTAATGGTTTGGAAGTATGAGTATAATGAAAATTGTTATTGATATGCAGAGATTGATTGAAGACGAGGAAGCTGCATTGACATAGAAAACTCTTCCAACCGTATAATCAGTGTAGGTGCGCCAATGGCCATGAATAGAAATATATCATCAATTTTTAATTGGAACAATGTCTCAATGTAGGATCACTAATAGAAAATTAATGGTATTGTTTTCTTTTTATGGATTCTGATGTGTGGATTCTAATGATTTCAGGAGTTTGGTTCGCTTTGGAAAACATGTATTTTTATAAGAAGGTATCGGTTCAATATTCATGTTCTTCTTGAATTTTACATGACAGTTCTTGAATTTGGCTACAATGGGAATGTTGGGATGTTTTTGTTTATTTTAGTGCACTAATGTTCAATTTCTATTGTTTTTCTCAGCAATCAAGGTTTTGATTTTTCATCTTCAATGTCAATGCCTTAGTTTAAACCTATATAAATCTTGATCTGTGAAGATGGTGTTCTATCCTAATTTAATGAATTTTTTTTCTTTATATACATGATAAAATATTTACAGTTATTTTATTTTTTTCTAATTCTTTTCTCATTGCATGTGAATACAGAAACATGAATTGGAAATAAAGGCAGGTAATTTGTCATAAAATCTTTAATTTATCCTCCCTTCCATCCAACATATGAAATCATGTGATTTTTTTCATTATTTACTCCACTATATATTATTTTTATGCACTAAAAACCTTCTTAAAATAGCCTACATGTCCAGATCTCCGCAACAGGTGTGTTTTCCTGAAATTGTGGAATTAACCTCCCTTTCATCCGTCATTTTTTATTTTCATTTACACACTATATGAATGAAAGTAGTTTTTCCTAAAATTGTGGAGTTAACCTCCCTCCCTTTCATCGTACATATGAATGCACGTTATTTTATTCACTATTGACTCCAATGTGTATTTTTTTTAATTTTATTTCTTTCAATGCATACAGTACATTATTATTATAAAAAACTAAATGTATGAATACTCCTTTAACATGTTTCTAATTAATAATAATTCGTTACCATTAATAATATGAACACATTTGAAATTATTTCTACAGAATTTCATTGTTTTTATATTATAACTATTGTCTTACTATTTATTACATTAGTTTTATCTTGATTAATTACTTATAAATTATAAATTTATCTAATTTAATGCTGGTGGGGGAAGGTTCTGGGCATGGGGGAGGGGGCTGGTGGGGGATGGGGCTGGGCAGGGGGTGGAGGAGGTGGGAGGGGGAGGTGCTGGGAAGGGGTGGGAGGAGAAGCATGGGAGGGGATAATCTGGGCATGCGGGAGGGGAGGGGGAGGGGCTGGGAAATGGTGGGAGATTATTCTAGTTAAGGGGGAGGGGAGGGGCTGGGTAGGGATTGTAAAGTGGAGGGGAGTGGCTATGCATGGGGGAGGGGAGGGGAAGGGGATAGTGAAGGGACTGTGAAGAAGTGGGGAGGGGGCTACTGGGGATGTGGCTGGGAAGGGGATAGGGTTTGGGTGGGGATGTGGCTGGGAAGGGGAGAGGGTCCTGGTGGGGGATGGTGCTATGCAGGGGGTTTAAAGGGGAGGGGAGCGGCTAGGCATGAGGGAGGGGAGGGGGGAGGGCAGGGCCTGCGGATAAGTGGGGAGGGGTCTGGTGGGGATGTGGCTGGGCAGGGGAGAGGGTCCTCGTGGGGGATGGGGATGGGCATGGGGGAGGGGTGGGGGAGGGGGATGGTGTGTTTGGTTAGTTTAGTTTTTTTCCACTCCAATATTGAGGGTGGCGAGGATGGGGCGATGGGCGAGGGGGCGTGGTCGACGAGGGAAGCGCGGCCAGAGAGGGCGGTGCAGCCAGTGATGGCGGCGTGGTCGGGTTGCGGCGCGAAGCCAGCGGGCGGCATAGTTCTGCCGGGGGCGGCGGAGCCAGTTCGGACGGGGTGTCAGATCATCGTGGGGTCGGCACGGGTCGCGGAGGCCATAGGTAGCTTGGTTTTTTCCTTCATCCCCATCGTCTCCTTTGACGTTGCATTCCTTTTTTTTTGAATAACACCACAATGGAAATCGCTGGAGGGGTCAGACCACGTTGGTTTGGTCTGTACGCTCCGCGTTCAGGGTGGTAGAAATTGGCTTACAAGAATGAAGTAGAACAACCCTCCCGTAAAATGAAAACATCATCATTCTTCATTTTTAATGAAACGAAGAACATGGGAATAAATCATACATGGAAAAAATTAAACCCCTGCCTTTGTTTGGTGTTCGTCGACAGAGTCCCGAGGATAAAGACGAAGTTTTCGTTGTTCGTCGCATCTGCCGCACACTTCCAATCTTGAGCTCATGTGTCGGTTCATTGACACCGATGAGGAGGGAAGACCAGTCATTGAAGACGCCCTACGTCTATTTCTTACTCAAGGTGCTTCTAAGGGAGAAGTCAAAGATGCTCCTTGACGGCGTTCTTCGTTGGAAGAATGTGTTCATCATTCTTCGTTTGAGAAACTAGTTCTTTGTTGGCAAGAGATTTTTCTCTCATTAGCTCCTTCCACCATTTCCAACAAAAGAAAAGGTAGCCATGAATAATAGATTATAAAATCTATTAAGTCACTGGCATAAAATTAAAAAATGATAATTAAACACTTAGTTGGAAAATTAATGGCAGGTACGTTGGAACAATCTAGGTGGAGGAGGTCAAAAGGATCTCTCTCATTTATGAGAGAGTTTAGAGGTCTTCCTCAATTAATTGGGGGGGGGGGGGTTAGTACCAGGTGGTCCCCACACCATAAACTCTCATTGGACGTTAGGTTTGGGTGGGCCCCACCACCATATCCTCTCATGGGAGGTTATGGTATGGTGGTCCCCAACTCCAACATCCACTTCAGTGGTTATAATAGATGAAATAAAATAAACCATGCATTTATTTTATTTTATTATTTCCCTGAATAACCCAAAAACTAACTTTCACCCTCAACCAACTGTCGTCGAGGTGAAAGTCTTCTTAGGCGAATACCAGCACTGCGATTTCAACGAGGCCCTCAGATTTCAATTTCGAGCACTGGTTCAAATGTTATAAAAACCCACTCATACATTTACTGAACGTACCCGAACAAAAAATCAGAAGTTGATTCTGGCACACCTGGCCTCGGAATCACACGCCGTAAATTTTTGCGGACTCATAAAATCTTAACATATTTAGAAATAATATTTTACATGGAAATTCTGGGTCCTTTAAATGGATGTTTAAGAACAAATAAAATAGAAATACTTAATTTTAATTTATAAATCTTCCTCAGATGATGTCATTTGATTGACTACTTAACACCTATAAATAGGTTTTCATTCATAAAATAAGCAGTTTATAATGTTGTGAGGGATTATAAAAAGATATTTTGGAAGATAATTTCTAATACAATTAGTTATATTGTGTATTTAAATGAGAATAATGGGTGACCATTTATAGGAGAGGGGAGGGGCAGTCTTGTAATTCATCAAAATGTTAAATTGATATAAATTAATTATCACATTCAAAATGATTAAAACTGATTAATTTATATACTAAAATTAGGATTTTCCTTAATTAATTCATATACTCAAAACTACATATGAATTATAATTTTTTATTCCATATCATTTTGTTTTAACTGTTAGTTTTCCTTTTTAACTCATACTGTTACACATGTAATTTAAAATTTGTGGTTTAATAAAATTACAATAAATTACCAAAAGAAATATTAAAAATTAATTGTTTATATTTTAAGATGCATACCATTTATTTTTAATGAAATCATATTTTTAGAAATTTTATATCATTTACTAAAATAATATATATTTTAAAATATATATAATGTCAATTTGGAAACTATTCATTACATAGAATATCTAGAAATATCATAAGAAGAAGATAAATTAAAAAAAATACTTATAAAACATCCAAATATTATAAGGAAATATAAATAATTATTTTACTAAATTAATTATTTTTAAATTTATTTATTTTAGTGTTTTTAGTATAATTTATTGGATATTTCGTAAATTAATCAACTACTACATCAACATTGTTAAAGCCTTAAATTTAATTATATTATCTATAAATGCTAAAAACATATTATAATGATAAATATAAACATTTTATCTATCATAATAATATTTATATTCTATCATATCCTTTATATTACCCATAGATAAAAAAATTTCACATGTTGAAAACATTTGTATAACAAAATTGGCATCTCTTCGAATATAATACTACACATTGATTAAATATATCCATCCAGATCTAATAGCTCACAAAATATACTGATCATTGATTTTTTCTATAATAACACATCCAACAGAATTATTACAATTGTTAGTGTAATTTTATATTAATTCAATTATCATTTTCCCCTTAATTACCATATTTACTGTTAACAATTGTCATTAAAAGATCAAAGTTAATATTCATATTTTATCTAAAAATTAAAAAAAAACATATTTTAAATTTGTGGAAATTATGATTACAAAAATTGAATACATTTTTCAAAATATAGAAATTATAATTGGATAAAATTAAATATAATCCTCTTGATGGATGGAGAAAATGTGGTTTTAAATGAAATGAGTTCAAAAGATAGAAATGTTTATATATCTAGATTCATTGTGAAATTAATTCCAATGACCTTAATTGTTTTAAATGATAAAATATTGGTATATAAATATATAATAAATATATATATATAATTTAACAAAAGAAATTATTTAGATGAGAAATCTATTTTCAATTAAAAATGCTATATTTTTTAACTATTCATAAAAAATGAATCTTTTTATAAAATATAAAAAATTTAACCTAATTAAATATTTTTATTCCTAATTGAAAAAGAATTATATTTTTTAAAATAGTGTTTATAAAAGTGATAAAAATTAAATTTTAGACAATTGCAGCATCAAAAGACGGCAAAAATGCATTTTTAGAAAAATATATCTTATATATTTAAAATTATATTTTTTCTTATATCATGTCTTGAAAACAAATAAGTTTAATGTTAAATTTCATATTGATTAGGTTATATACATATTTAATAAATATTTTCTAAACGTAGTTGTTTTATTATCTATTATTAGAAATCACACTTATGTTCATTTAATTTTTTTCAGAATCAAATTTAATTTTTATTTTAAAAATATTATTATTTTCATTTATAAATAATTTTTCACTAAAAAGTGAATTATATATAATTTTGTAAACCATATTTACATAATTTAGTTTATCATTTTCCTACAATTCATTCTAGCCATTTTATAGTGGCATCATTTAACTATCAATATTTAAGTTTTCGTTTATTCATGATTTGGTATGTTTTGTATGATATCGAACATAGAGATTAATTTTAGAAGATAATATAGTTAAAACATGAGAGACAAATTTAATGGAGCATGAAAATGATAATTGGTAAGTATATACACCAAGAGACAAGATTTCATCTATATTCGATCAATAATTGCAAAGTGTCCAATATTCTATGTATCATCTTTCCCATTATTTTAGTTCTACTAAACATATTTCACATAGAAATTTATAGATGTAACTATCCCCAACATTATATTATATATTTCACCGATGATTTTCATCCTAAAATTTCTAACAATAATGAGTAACTTTCAAATTATTTTGAATTGATTGTCATTTCACCACCGTTTTCCCAACTAACGCTGGCCCTAATAGCCTTATCTAAAAAATTCTTGCTAGTATTTTGAAGATATACAATTTTTACCCTAAAAGTATTTATATGAATCCATATAATTGATTTTATAAAATCTATTTTTTTACAAAGAAAGCATATTTATGAATGTTTTGATCCTAACCACCTTTTAAAACCTTAGAATAATATCTCCAAATATACTAAAGGGTAAGAATGCTTCTCTTAGACAGTCAATATGACTGAGGATTTTATTCTATGTTGATACTCAACTAAGTATCCATATCCAATTGAATACATCCCCTAACATCATGGTATACCTAAAATATAAATCAGATAAAATAATATTTGTTACTCCTTACATTCAAATATTTTATTTTTTATTTTGGAATATTGATCAATATAGAAATGTTCTATAATATAAATATGGTCATATAACATTGAATTATGATTAAGTGAAACCCAAAGTGTATAATATCTATAAAATGATTTGAAGAGTTTGAAGAAAATTTCCACAGTGGGGTTTTCCCATTTTTATTTTCTTATATGTAATACTTGTAAC
This sequence comes from Viscum album, assembly GCA_963277665.1. Classification (NCBI taxonomy): domain Eukaryota; kingdom Viridiplantae; phylum Streptophyta; class Magnoliopsida; order Santalales; family Viscaceae; genus Viscum; species Viscum album. The sequence continues at coordinate 1,130,563,657 of OY728131.1, forward strand.
ATAACCATTAACATTTGTAACTCATACATAAATTTATGAATTTCCAAGCAACGAGATACTTTCTCTACAATATAACTTTTTATTTTAATTTTCATTAGAAATAGTATATTATATACTTATACTTAATTTTTTAATTATTAATAGAGAGTGATGAACTATGATAATATATAAATAGTTCGTTAATCAAATTTATAATGGATGACCAGGGATATTTTTTAGGACACGTATCTGTACATCACAATATATGATAAAAATATGAACATTTCTAAAAAAACGTTATAGTTAAACATATTTCTTTTGTTCATTATTACTCCCTAAAAGCATATATGGGTGAATATTTTATTTAAAATGATATTATTTATCAACATCCTTGAATAGTTCAAAATCCATTATTTTTTTAATTTAGGAATATTAAATTTTAAGGATCCATATCATAAAAAACCCAACCTGATTATTTATTCTCCATGATTTTCCTACATTATTCACTTCTTGAGTGTGATAATATATTCAGAAATCATAATATTAAATACACTCTAAGGATTTTCTTTAGTGGATATTTAGATCATTCTAAATAAATTCATACTCGATATTTTTTATCATTATATATATCACCATTTCTATATATATAATCCCTCTTCATGATCAATTCTAATATTACCACTACGAAATTCAAATCCTGCGTTGGGTAGTTTTTTAAAAGAATTTAATTTTTTCATGATGCATAATCTATCCTAATAAAATTATATATAATAAAACATATAAATCCATTAATTGATGAATCATGATAAATCACTATCCATTTATTACATATTTGGTAATTTATGTACCATTGTGATGAAAAAACACATCTAAAATTCATTTATATGTTCTACACATTAATCTATTTATAGATAATTTTTTTACATACTTGTTTAAATATGGATTAGATTTTATGTTTTGAGATATTTTTCTCAAACCATTGATAATTTACATCAAAAAAATGAAATCTATGGATCTTATAAATAGTTGTTGGAATATGATAATTTTTAATTATAATAATATTTAATAGATATACCGATATAACCTCTTATGGTAATATTAGACTAAAAATGAATGGTCATATTTCAAAATATTAATACATACATTGTAAATTTTTTAATAGAACCTAAAATTCATATGGGTATTTAACACAATCCTCAGGTAAGATTCATTATCAACCTTATGATTTGAATAGATAAGAAGGTATTAAATAATTAATACACAAAATTGTACAAGGAAATATCAAATTATAAAATACATTGAATCCATGAAGATATATGTGGAATTAGTAAATCAAAATGGAATTAAAATAAACTCATATTTTCAATATGATTTATTGAATGTTATATAGATACATAACCCCTCATAAACCATAAATTTTCATATATATAACAAAGTAAAATATTATAAATGTCTTTATCTTCTTGAATTTGATCAAGAATAAAATAAATATTTGAAGGATTATTCATGTTCTCTATTGTGATCATGTTATATTATCCATAATCAATACAAATCTAAATTGTTCCATATTTATTATAAATAAAATTAACGTATAAAACCCATAATAATGCACATGGATGTATAAATACCATTTTAAGATTCTTCTAGATAATATTCATAAATTAGTAGAATGTGATTGATTTTATTATATTTGGACTCTTTGAAATAAATTTAAAAATATGTATAGGTTATGATTAATACTCTAAATACTTGTTATGTGGGTTTCCATGAAAAAATTGGATTATATTAACAATTTACCATGACATTGTATGTATGATTCCATCCCTACACACCTACAAAATTTACCCCACCTAAAATTAAAATGAGAGATGTGATACGTTTATTGAACAAGTCCCACCTCATGTATTCCCAGAGATTTCAACTACCACCAATGGTATTACAACTATACAAGTGGAAGTTTTACCCTCAATGGAATATTTTGGTTGTAAAATTTAAAAAGGATACACCAATTAACAGATGTTGAAATATATATAAATTTATCCCAAGTAAAATCATTTTTATCGTTACAATACTATAAAAACTAAATAGATAACTACAATTAAAAAAAATATAATAATGGAAGTGATCACAACACCCAAATTCCGCGAATAATGCTATAAGATTGTAATATATAGCCCATTCACCAACCAGATTATGGTAACATGGAAATCATTTTATATGTATATATTGTGAGAAGATCAATATATATAGTTAGATATTCTGCAAATCATCTCATGAAAATGAATATAAAAGCATGACAAAGAAATGTGAATAATATTAAAGAAAAATATTGACCCAAAAGGCATACTACATTCTCATCATTTACATAGAATTATGTTATAAATATTCTCATAAAAGAGAGAATATAGTATAATAATGAATCATCATTAGTAACCTTCTCCCACTTCCCAACTGATTTTCTATTCTGCATAAAAATTGTATAACCTAAGACATTTCCCTACAAAATAAGCTATCTCAAAAACACCGAATCATGTTTTCAAAACAGGCCTTTCATGAAACACATCATCACCTCATTAAATCAACTTATATATATATTACAACCATCTTGCCTATATGACCCACCATATCACATATAACATAAATCACAGATGGGGTATTATTCCTTATGTAATTATAGAACATATAATGATAAATGTATCACAATCCATCACAACATATACACATCATACCAATAAAAAAAATATATCTTCAAATAAATGTTTCTGAAATAAAAAATTAATAAATTAATTTTTTCTACACATATATATGAGGTAACTTACCATTATTCATACCATCACAAGTAACCACCAAGAGAAGAGAGTGGGATACAATGGCTTTAGTTATCCATCCATACTCCCCCTGATATTTATTGTGAATAATCATTCCATAGTCAACTTGGAGTTTGTTTCCCTAATAAAAAATAGTTGGTAACATATGAAAACATAGAATATATAGGATATAAGATTTCAAACAACCACACTATGGGAATTACCAAGTCCTAAAATCTACTATAGCTAACATTGATTAGAATATTTTATTCGACTTATATGACCTGATATCCTATAAGAAAACAAAAAATTTAAGGGATAAATTTATTAATTTTTCTATATTATTTCATTAATATCAGTTTATTATTCCTTATTTGATAAAATTTCATTTACATTCTTCCAAATTATAATTCGTTACATTAATAAGAAGATTTATTTCCATGACTTTTAGGAATAATCTAATCCTTGTCTTCCGTTTCTAAAGAGTGAAATCATTCTAAATTAGGTTTTCATAAACACCCACCCTATGGGATAAGAATTATAAATTCATTATTAGAGTCGTTATATAATCCATTTATCCTTGAAGTTATATCCTACAATACCACCGAAATGAAACATACAACTATGGATGTCAATCTTCTTAAATATGTGGGAAAATAAATGCATGTATGCAAGGATCCCAATAAACACCCATTAAATATATTTATATGAAAAATGAATACATATTTATAACATAAAAATGCAATCCAATTTTAGAAACACTCCATTGTCTCCACTTTCATCACTAACAACCTCATGAATATCCCAATGAATTACAATATCGCAGACATCAATTCCTATAAAATTGCCCAAGAATCCCTGTGTACATCACATCATCTATCCTAGAAATAACCATCCATAGGTAATATAACATTCAAGAATCCATATTCTATATCAAACCACAGTTCAACATCCAAATCTATAGAAACATAGAATGAATATAAGGACATTAAATAGAAAAATCATGTCCATATAATTGGGAATTTACAATCCACACATAAAGGAGCTCAAGTGGATCCCAACTCAAGGAAATGGACCTTCACAAGAAGACATAAAACTCATACCCTAAATATTTATAATTATTGGAAAACATATTCTTAATAGATATTTAATTAATAAATTCATTAGTAATAGGTTCCAACTAAGGGAATCCGAATGAAATTTTCTATAACATCATAATATATTTTTGGAAAAATTATATAAACATGATTACAAGAATACACCATAGATTCAATGAAAACTTTTTATTTACATTTTATTAACATTAATTTAGTGCTCTACATAAACAAATTTCACATTCTTCAAAATTTTTAAAAAATTTCAACAACACATGGAATTACATATTCAATTAATCATTAATTCAACATCTACTTGATCACAATTAAATTACAATAAGGACTAAATTTATTTAGAATTACACTTTATTATCTAGATAATTAGAATGTAAATAAATAAATATTAACATTCATTACCATTTTCAATCATGAAAACATGATAACACATATTATAAGAAAACATTCCAACAACTAAATTATATATTTTACCATTATCTTTTAAAAAAAGTAACAATAACTATCACTATATAAAGAAACAACATCAATCAACATCAAATATATTATTAATTATTTTCAAAATTATAAGTTTAATAGAATTTAAATAATAAGGGGAAAAAATTCATAATTGGTTTGTTTCATGTAAAACAATGGGATAATCAATGAATACCATTCCATGAAGAGATAAAATCCATGCGATTTGATTCCATAAAATATGTGGTGTGTGAAATATTGTATTACAACCTGAGAAAATGTACCACTAAAATATGTTTTACCCGAATCTATTGAATGTGGTTTTCAAATTATGGACCTCAATATAATGAAATCAGTAAATATGTAATGGAAGGAAACATGTCTTTCACAGGGAAAATATAGGATGAGCATATCTTTCAGATAGGAGTGGATTAAATTCCAAAAATTTATTATCCCATTAATCTCCATGTGCAGGGACTCATTTATATCCACATTAATCACAATTCATCAAAGATATAATTATATTTCATTGATCATCTTTTAGGGCCCTTATTTCACACCATGTAAATAAATTCATGTTTGTTTCCACGAAACTAGTGAAATTTCCACATAGGTGGTTTCACAAAGCCTATAGAACCACATAGAAAAAATCACAACGTATTCATTTCCCCACTTATCAAATTTTTCTATGTAGTCAATTTCCCATGTTTTAGAATCCTCTCCAAACCCATATTCCCCAAGTAGTAAATTATTCACATTAGCAAACATCCCCTACATAACCAATAATTCCATGTTGTTGATATCACATATAGACATTATATGTAGATGATCTAACTAGATATTCATTTACAATATAAACAATCAATAATGTATCTAATTCATCCATTATGATCATATCTCATATAGATGATCTATCCTTGTATCTTATATTACATTCTATTAGTCAAGCACTTACTGAAGCTATGAACCACAATTTAATGAATGTAAACACTTCCTACATCCATTTGTTAGTAGCATGAATCCTCGAATGTATATATAGGCCCCATATAAAAACAAAGGTATTAAAATATGTGTAACCACTTATATTAAATGGATAGAGTCCCTTGAATTATGTATATATTATAAAATATATTTCTATAGAATCTAAAACATCTCTATAAAGGAAACAAATTGTTGTCATATGAACCACCATCCCATGAGCTAACTCTTAATGATATTTCCACCACCAGATATCACCAACCACATATACAAAATGAGTGACATAAAAACTGAAAAATTTCAAAAGAGAAGAGATAAACATCCAATATTATTGATTACTATGTGATCATATGTGACTCAAGTTTGTAGGTACTCTTCCCCACAAAACTATCCCACCACAGGACTAGTTATATGGGAATAAATACCATGAAAGACATTCCCATAGTGCACAGTGATCTCCATAGGATGAACTTATGTTATCAACTCATCATCAACATCAAAATTGAACCAATATATATTATCAGAGTCATAATGAAGATAACAATGGAGTTGGGACACGTGAAAAAATTAAAACATTCTTCTCATCAGTGGGGGAGTTATATCAAATACTCTATGACACCAACATGATTCAATATCTTGAATGAACAAGAAAACAACATAGAATTCATGATTCCACAACCAACCCTTTGCTACCAACATTGAGGTGTCTCCTTTAAAAACACATGATATCCATCTTCAAACTCCATAGATCTCCTCATATGTTCATCAAATGATTTATAATGGTACTCCAGTACCATCATCCTTTCTTGAATTATAAAAATCATATTTTTTGTATTATTTAGTACATATAACTCAAATATTGCTTCCTCTGTAAAACCATTCTAATATAATGTAGAATGGAATGATATGTTGTACAATGATTCAAATTATGACATAAAAATATTTGTGTCGGATCTACTGTTTTATGTAAACTCAACCAATGTATGGTTCCACATCCTTGAAACTGTATAATGAATAACAAAGAGCCCAAAATTTAATTAAATTTTTTTAATGTGTACTAATTCCAACATCCATCTATGGATGGTGGTAGTGTTAAGTTATAATTGACAAAAAAAATAATTATAGAGAACCCTCAAAAAATAAAATGTGAACCTGATCAAGGAAGGTCATCCTATGGACTATGTGGAGTCTCACCACAACCTCCAGATATTTCCTCATTAAAACCTCTACTGATCTCGAATCCATCATCACTACAAAATTTGATGAGTTTGTCAAGTCATCTTACATAAAACATATAGAATCATATTGTACGTGAACTCAAGGTAAATAGAAATTTATTTCTATTGAGATGTCCTACCACATTAGTTGGAGAATATCTAATAAGTGTAAAAATCATCGGCAACATAGTGCTCATCATTCACATTGTTGTACACCAAACATCTAGAATGAAATTATACAGTTGTACGCCTTACCCAAGTCCATAAAAAATGACCACCAAAAGATCAGTAAAATTTTATTCACAAAGGAATGTTCACAAAAATTTTATTCAATGGATTTCATAGAGAATCATATCTTGCATCATTGAAAGAATGACCATACTTCTTGAAATATAATTTTGTGTTTTCCATCCAACAACTAATCATCAGGGGCTTCTCTATGAAAATAAATATCTCTCTATAATTAAACCACAACCCCTACCCAAGATAAAACACTCCCACCAAATAAATTACTATTTTATACGCATTCATCAAGATGATACATCATATTTTTCCACACTCTCCCATATCTAGGTTTCCCACCCGCAATAAATTTATCACTCTGCTGAATTCCGTAATTTGTTGCATGGAAAAAATATGTGAGTTACCTCATAAAACATTGGAAAAAATATTTCCCCTTCCTTGTATAATCTAATTATCACTGTCATAATCATGAAAGAATATCTTCCACCAATCATAATATATGTTAATTTTATTCTAGGAGAAGGAATATATTAGACTATATTAGTTAGTAAAAACCACAGAAGGTTTATTGATGAGGTAATGTCACTAAAATATAAATGAAATAAAAATATCAAGAAACTCATAGTCATTGGTGGCATAGTTAAAAAAAATGGGAAAATAATAGTCAAGACTACACTGAAACAACTGATACATTCTACATCATAACAAAGATCAAGAAAAGATAAGAGGAATCAAATATGACCTCAAAATGAACTCCCCTGGCTGCAAAGTAATGGACGAGAGTGTAGACCACCATGTCCATAATGTACTAAAAAATAACTAAATTAAGTCCTCTAATAATATTTCATGATCTATTTGGGTCATAAATTTCATTGGAGATTAAAACTAATATGAATTATTTAAAAACATCATCCAATAGTAATAATGACCCATGAAACACTAAACATACACCACTGTATTTGGGGATTCCAATGAAACAAAATCATCTATCATTAAATGGAACATAACTATTTCTTGTTGTGTAATGACCTACATGAAAAATAGACTTCATAATCCTAAGTCACACTCTTCAAAATCTTCATGAATTTATTCTCCTGTCAAAGTGCTAAAAAATTAGTGCACTGATTCTTGGCATGCAACTTATCAGATGAGAAGTAAACCAGGTTTTCATCTATAAAAAACCCATTTAACATATCTTATAACACTTTTAATGCTACATTAATCCACACAATGAAATATTTGGAGCATTAATCACTCTAAATCTCATCAACATGAACTCATAATTCGGATGACATCCATAGAAAGTGTACATTTCAAAATCCTCAAGATTCCCCTGCATCTAAGGATATCATAACTATAATTCAAATTCTGAGAATGAACATTAACTTTTAATATTATTAAATAAAAAACCATTATGTGTAAGTGGATAGAGGTTATTCACAATAATATGTTTGAAGATACAACAACCAACATAAAGATGGAAACTACCATCATCCTTCATCATGAAAAATTCCGGATCATGCCAGGGTGACATAGATAGATGAATAAAGTGTCAAGGAAATATTTCTACAAGTTTTTCTCACAAAACTTGTACCTCATAATGAACCATACTTTAATAATAAATTGATATATATTACATTCATCGTTATAGCCCAATCCCAAAAAATTAACTCCCTTAAAGAAGGAAGTGTGAAAACAAACACAATATTTACCTCGTGGAACTCTTACACAACCTAAGTAAACAACTACTAATAAGACTCCATTGATTTCATCACCACCATGGACATAAAATATGAGAAGGCAAAAACCATAATAACACCCATCTGAGGGTCTTGGTCAGAAAAAACACTTTTAGTTCTCCATTAATATCATACTGAATACTTGTATAATCCTTAATTTTCTTCATCAACTACAACTAAACCCTTCCATGGATGATGTGAAGTTGTTTTTATTCATAATCATAGGAAATACCATCATGAGTTTTTATTACTTATAAATATCTCACAATATCAATATAGATCATATAATTCTTCTCAACCTCCAACAGACATAGTAAATTCAAATTAAATTAGAATCATATCTTCCTCAAGTCCCAAGTCTCTCATGAGTGTTGGAGTTTCTCTATTGAATCCAACAAAGAATTTACCCATGTAGAAAAATAGAAAATGGTACCATAGATGATGTCTTTCTCATTGGGTGGTGGAAATGATAAAAAAACAAGCTGCCCAGGACATTTTCCATAGCATCTCTTGTCCTATTGGGACCCACCTACATGTCATCACTCTACTCTTTAAATGTGTGGACACTCCAAATGTTTTAATCATCCTACATAATATCATATATATTGATCCAAAACTAGAATACACAACTACATTTGTCTCAAATAAGAATACCTTTGTGGAGAACTGAAGAATGAATGGTAGATGTACACTTACTACTCAAAAATAATGGACCCATAAAATTGATTTCGTCATCCCTAGAAAATAAACATATGTTTGATCCCCTGGCATAGTTATGAGAACATTCACCCCAAAAAAATAGATAATGAGGGTTGAGATTACAACTAGCTAACAAATGTTTATTCTATATAATAAACAAGAAACTCAAGACCAATATATTTTTTCTCTAGGAACTAGATGACTGCTCTCCCATTATAATCTGGTTCTCAAAAACATCCTCTAAATAACCTCTACTCTCTATACCTCCTCTACATTGATCCTCATAATATATGGGTTGACATGAATGTGGATATCTGTTAAAAAACTCACGAAAATGAATCATTCTGGCATCATTGTGTTGAAATAGGTCTAAAGCATACTGTAGAGGGGTCTGGAAAGAGATCATGAACTCCGGTACACTAGAACTCCCTACCCAATTGTTATAATATATTAGAGAAATGAATCCATCAGGGTTAAAAAATCATTTCTTCTTATAACTAGTTTCAAAAATTCCCCTGTTAAACTACTGTCTCCATGTTATCATTGAGGAACATGAACAAACTGTTCTTCATTTCTTCATACTTAATCTTTAAATCCAATGAATTATGATGATCCTTTTCAGTATAAATCAAAGTGGAGTCTATCTCACCCTCTTCTAACAATTCCCTGTTTACTGAATATGAAAATAAACTTATGGTTTTATAGAATCTATCACTAAAACTCACGAATATTACTCATCTGTGTGTTTTTCATTGTCAGCCTCTACTAATTGGAAATTGGATAACACATCATCTTGAACACCAACTGCATGAACCCAAAAAGGAAATCAACATTGAGAAATTCCTATAAAATGAAAAAACAACTAGAGTGCCCAAACCTGGAATATGGAATAATTTAAATTAGTTATATAATTATTTATTATTATGCTATTGTTTTAATCAATACAAAGGACTACCCATTTCAAACAGACATGAAAAAATAGTAATTTATAATAATATCCTTGATAATCTACCCTATAACAAGTATAAAATCATTCAGTATGATAAATTGACACAACATTTCGTGCATCATATAACAGTTGTCCTTAAATATCAGTTTTATAGATATTCTTCCATGATTAGTTTTTTTACATAATTTAGGAGACAATATTTTCATACCAACAGATGAATTCATACATTTCCCTCACACTAATATCCATACTATCCCCTAACCTAATACAATGAAAAAACTAATTCGACACCCCCATAAATAAGTGCACTAGAGTGCTGATAATGATCTAATATAGATGGTGACTACATGAGTCCAACCTCTAGTAGGACCAAGTTTGGTTAGTTGCACCAAGGGTATTATAATAGTATAATTGGAGGAATTAACATCTTCGAAAAAATGTGGAAGAGGTATATGAGAATGATAAACTATTAAAAACCTAATTATAATATATATATATAAGGGAAAGAAAATCGAAAACATTTAATTCTTTTAATGTCTAAAAATATTTGAATGAAAACTACAAGTATTAAAACCCTAATAATGGCAGTGACCACAAATCCCAAAATGCTTCTGAAAAACAACGAGTTAGTAATATAAATCAAAATATCCAACCTATAATAGATTACCTAATAACAGTTTAAATATAGATATCATCAAAATAATATTATATTCAATAGTTTTTTTCCTAGAACCTCTGATGCAAAAAATGTATGAAATCATAATAAATCACAATGAACAACTGTGAAACTATTTTATCACCTAAAATGAATAATATGTTCATATCATCACCATGGACAAATAAACAATGTATTTCATATAATTGATCATATAATATAATAACTAAATGTTACGTATTTATTACCCATTCATCCATACTAGTTTTTTTCTTTACCCCAACGTTGCATTTCCTGAGCTATCACTCTACAGAATAATCCATCTTAAAGACTCTTGGGAAAGAAGTATCAACTTGAATATCATGCCTCACATCATCACCTCATCCCATCAACATGTGTATATTTAACAACCAAGATGTTTTTAGGAACTCACACATACATTATGACATATATTATATATCTTAAATTAGGTTTCAAGCCATTAGATCATATACACGAGTAAGGAACAGGATGGTATCACAACCAATACACATCATACATATAGTAATCATTTGAATAATATATCTTCTAATAAATCTGATTGATGAAACCAAATTATAATAAATCACTCTTCAAACATATATTGGGTAACTAAGAAATGTTCTTACAAAAACATGTCACTACTAAGAGAAGATAAGAGGGCCTTAGGGGGTCTTCATTGATCAACAGTCCCTATAGCATATTTTTTCAAAAACCATCCAATAGTTTGTTGTGTTCTTAAATTTGCAACACAGATTATGAGGGCAGCATAAGAAATCATATAATATATAGGATATATTATATCTCACAACAATGAAATGGGAATAACATACTCATATATTGACCTGTATTTTACATAACATGGACACCTGGTAACCCCTTATAAGTCAATAAATCCTATAAGAAAAAATCATATTAATGAGTAACATTAATTACATGGTATTATTTATCTAATTTACATTAACTAATTATTTCATTATCTATTAATAAACAAGTAACATTATTCTATAGTATAATACATTATATTAATAATTACTGTAAAGTCCATAATCTCTATATGTAATCCAAATTGTGTCTACATTTTCACATGAGTAAAATATTTCTTGTATTTTCATTTCATCATATTTAATACCAAGGTTTTAGAATTATTTTATTATTATTACCAACATTCCATAATTCACGTACCCTGTGAAAACCATCATATTCTACCACTCAAAGGAATCATGCAACCAAGAAATTCTGAATGCCTCATGTAGTGGGTAGTGTAATCTAGATAAAAAATCAACTCAAACAAAATATATTAAATAGATTAAATTCATGGAAGCTTCCATCATTATCAAATCAAAGGGTATTTCAAAATTCCCCCCATTCCATCATTTATGATGTCATCCTTGTCAACCATATTTTTTTCTTGATTTATCAATCTATCAAAGATGTCAACAGATCCTACATCATCTCTTCCTCCAAACCCACAATACATTAGCCATCCAAGGCATAACCATCACTGAATCATATAACATATTATCATCCTCGACCCATATAATAGTAAAAAATGACATATAGATAATATCATAAGGTGTTAAAAAAAGTTACAAAATTAATAGAGACATATTTCCCAAAAATAAAGAAACCACCGCTCACACATAAATGGCCTCTCCTGGCATCCAACACATAAGACTCGTACTTTTCAAGATGATGAAAAACTCAGGACCAAACATTTTCCATTATCAATCCACTTGTATATATTCATTCTTGAATTTACTAATTAATTATTCAATGGTGAAAGCTATGGGCATCATATGGAATCAATATACAATAAGATGCTATATAAATTAATCAATTAATTTAAACATTCTTCGAATAATACAAAAAAACTAGAGAACTCCTTTGGGAATTAAATTTCATTAATATTCCTTTGAATTTTTCAGTAAAATATAATTAAAATTATTTATATTAATTTTAAAAATACATCAAATCATATAATTAATTATTCAGTTATACAAGAATTCTAGGTCATGTTTATTTTTTTCAAATTATGAAAACACCATAATCAATTAACATGCCTCTTTAATATCCATACAATTAACTACTAATTAATTGCATCTTTAAGTTTATAACCATTTCCCTAAAAACAATATGATAATCCATTAAATAATGAGACATGAAAACAATCATTGTAGAGATATTACACTATCATGAAAAATTAGAGGTTACCATTATCATGGTTAATGAAACAACTTCAACATTATCCAATTCTTTATTAATTTGGTTCCATAATTGTTTTGGTAATTACTATACAACCGAAGGGATATACAATTTCCTATTTCTAATGTAACGTATATAAATATGAGAAGTAAAAAATTCCCTACCTAGAAGAAAGAACCTAAACATGATTCGCATAACCAGAATTTTGGTTTCATACAAGATGGTATTGTCGAAGGAGAACACTTGAAACAAGAAAATGTGTTCCAAGATAGGTAGATAAATGTTACTAGAATGTACAGACTTAGGATATTAAAAATAGGTAAAAGTGAAGGTATTGACCCTTTATGAAGCTGATATATTCTTGATTATTATATTTTCAATATCATGATAGACATAATAAAAAAAATTGAGTATTTCATTGGAATCCAAGAAAATAAAAAAATTTATATCCTCAGCCATCATGAGTAAACTATAATATAATTATCATTTATGAAAGACATTTGAAGAACCTTGATTAAATCTGATGGAATTATTGCAAAGCTATTTTCATGAAACTAATTTAAAATTCAACATTTTTGGTTTCATGTAGCTAGAATAATCACATACCCAAAATACCCACATAGATATTTCCATCATAATTGAATTCTACAGGTAGTTGATTCTCATGTTGCCAAATACCCCACACAGTAGAATTTCCCATGTAAAAAAAAACTACCCATCATTCCAAATTTACACACCTAACTGATCCATCTATCTAATTGATTATAAATTATCCAATCAATCATGTAGCAGATCATTATATCTTATCAATCAGTGTATCTATTTCATATAATGATAATCACTCTTGTAGATGATCTAGCCACATATCCTAGAACATGTATATCTGATCCATCAACACAATATATTCATGTATTTGTTATTCAGGATCCCACTCGTGCTTTGAACCAAACCATCAAAATGTCAATCACTTCTTATACCCTTATTTTAGAATCTTAATAGCTAAATCCCCACCTAAGACCTTATTTTAAGAACCACGGGCTTTTGAAATATGTAATGGATTAGTCTAAATGTATTTGGTAAACTAAAATTATTATATCATTGATTTTCAATTTCTCTACGAGAATATGAGAGGAACACCACTTCTAAAAAGAAATCATGACACATATAATTGAGGAAATTTTGATTAGATGTTCATATTTAACATTACAATGAATGATAATCATTGTATGGTTTTAAATATCAAATTTTAACTCTCTTATTAGTAAGTTTATTTAATATTTATCTAATAAAACATTTTCCATGTGCAAGCCACAATATGTTTTTTCAGTGATGGATAATAAAAATATTTTTATATAATCATAGTCCCAAACACATCAATGAGTGGAAAATAACATATCTAAACTATGATCATCTTAACAAAAGTTTCTTTTCATTCATAATTAGAAATATAATTACTGAGGGGGTATTTTGATACTGTTAGTAAAAATGATATATTAAATTTGATGGTTATATTTTGAATCGTATAATAAATTTGTAGTTCTATATTGGACGGTATGGATACCTTTTTTCACATCATCATCTTACCACACAATAACAATAATGATCACATGAAACTTCCATTTCATATGTTCATAAATGTTTTCACATGATAAATAATATTCATTAAAATTTATGTTTCCTATCATGTTTTAATAGTTTCCATACTCCAAAAAATTTATACACTAGAGTGTGGGTAGTGTAATATGTTGGGGGTTCTCTATCATTATCTATCTTAATTACATAAATACAATATTCAATTGTCTCATTGACTTCTTTTCCACAAATATAGAATTTACTACTACTTTTCAGAAAATTTAATCAAGGTATCCTTCTAGACATCTAGAATAATATAATTATCATATTGTTTCATCTATAGATTTTATTATAAGAATTTTATTTCAAATAAACCATTTATTTCATTTCAAATCCATGAGATTAATTTGGTAAATCAAATATCAATATCATCCTTAGAAACACAAAAAACTATTTCATAATAAATATTAATGTCCGTTATGGAAAACTCCAACCAATGGCATGTTATTATGACTTTGAAAAATTAAACAATCAAACATTCTAGTTCAATCAAAATACTACATGCATAACTCGTAAGGCATGTAAAATTTTCATTATATAGACATATATATTCCTCATTCATCTTCCTTATCTCATGGAACTTATACTTAATTTTAATTTAAATAATAAAAGAAATTTACTTATTGATAAATATCCTTCTATACTCCTCAATATCATTGGAGTCAATTTCATCACGTTTCCACATGTTCTTGATGAGATTCTACCATTGATCTACATCAACATCCAAATTATAGACAAATAAAATGTTTTTTTATCATGTAACTTGAGATAAATAATCCAAAATTTCAATGGTACTAATTCATTTATAAGAAAATAATAGAGCATTATATCCAGTGAAATAATGTTGATGTCTCTTCCAAATGGACACCAAAAAAACACTTTTCCTTATGTTTTTTTTGGGTTGCACAACATCATTAATGGCCTTATAATTATGAGTAATAGTTAAAATGTTATTTTTTAATTCCTTATACCATAAAATTTGGTTCCTTATGTGCAAAATGATTTCATTTTTGAGGATATTCATCATTAACAATATACCTTTGGAATTCATCCATTGAATAAAACAAAAAAGCATAGTGTATGATATAATTATCATATAGAAAAACATTATAATAATGAAAAATCATTTACAAGATATCAAATTCATGTAATCTTATTCTAAAACTATAATAAATGTAGATATAACATCATTTATATACATTCATAATCTATATAATTCCATTATAAAGGTTCATAAAAATGTCATTTATCCCAATCATTTCCCCTAAATTGTAAAATAGGAGAATAGTAAAGGAACCATCATTGTACACCAAAATGATTACAAATATATATTTAAATAAAATATATTCATTGTTATAATATATAGATAAATTTATAAAATAATCCATTTCTACAGGTAGTATCATCACATAGATGTTTTTCTAAGAAAGACACACTCTTTACATTACCATAGCATAGGAAATTCCTCTATACAAATTAAAATCTTGAGGATTTTCACAAATGTTATCATATCCTAGTTTGAAATGATAATTTAACCTTTCTTTAGTACCCACTAAATTGAACCATATATTTCAGACATAAATATTTCATCTTATTATATTAATATTAACTATATAATAATATGATTTATTAATATATCGAAGAAGCCTATTATCATTTTGTTCTTGAGCACATAAATTATTGGTTCATTAAATAGATATTGAAATAGTGGGTTCCCTATACCAAACTATGTCATAAATTGGATCACCATATCTTATATATATATATAAATTTATAAATAAGTTTATCTACCATTAAATTGTATACTTTTCGGTCTACATTATTATAATGGTAATGTTCAAAGAATAATTTTCGTGTCGATAGGTTATAGAAGATCCAAGACAATAATGAGAACCATGAGATACTAGGAAATTAATCATAAATATATGTTTGGGGTCTGGATACATCTTATTGACTGGAAATAATAGATATCTGACCATTAGTTGTTGGGGGATCAATGTAATTGATAGTCATTCTCATGAAGATCGAAATTAGTCATCTCTATTAGTGAGCTCATGAGGGTAGACCCACTAATAGGAACACAACATGTTTTGGGTGTCACTGATCATTCAAATCTACGAACATGTGTACTAGTCACCTCTCATGATACCAATGAAAATGTGTATTATGTTATTATGTACCTTGATGGATGTCCAAAACCATGGTATTGAAATATTAGAGAGGTATCATGGGTTGGGTGTGACATTTGTGGTATGACATTGGATGAATGATTAAGAAATGATTTTTCACTTCCAAGTTTAGGAAGTAGTATATCTCAGGCCTGGTTGATCAATATGGTTATGTGTTCCTATGTCTTTGGCCAAATAAGTCGAGTGTAGAATTCATTTATATATATCAACAAATAATAATGGATGAAAAGGGTGCTTACTGAAGTGTGAATCCTGCTTTATGAGATATAAATGACACAGTGATTAAAGTACACAATCAATGTTCTTAGGTTGGTTTTCATTCCTATAAAAATAATTATCTCTTTAAGGTCCATGATTGGATGATTGTCTTATCTCTTTGTCTATATATTTTATTCACAGCTTTCGAGATAAAAGCATAGAGGGTCATATAGAATAACGTATTCAAAAATATACCATATTCATATGAATATGTATATAGACATAGTGGGCCCCACTATGAGGTCAAAGTGTTTTCCGTGTTTTTGATCACCATAGGAATTAAGTGAATTCCTTAATATTATGGTTATGAATATTCGGGATTGAATTTATTTAATGTATTTACATGTTTAATAATTATGAGAAAATATTAATTGAATGCATATTATTTTAATATTAAATGTTCATTTAATATAATGCAGAACAAAAAGTCAGGTTAAATGTTTTGGGTTTTATCATTAATATATATTTTTTATATATTTGCAGTATTTGATAAAATAATAAATAATATTGGGGAAGTATAGTCCATCAATATGATTTATTTAGTGAACGTTGAAATAGAAGGGGGCTAGGGAACCCAACCAGGTATTTATCATCTTCACAATAACTGATGTAGGAGGCTATCTCTCATATGTGGCCATTTGTACTATTAACCTAATTTCATGGAATGAAAATGTGATCTTCTCTCTCATAATGCTCTCTAGGGTGAGAACCTCTCCATCCCATAAGCTCTTATAAAGAAATATCACAACCATTGAAGACATCTCGTTGCGGTGATCATCCGGACGTCGAAAGTGTCGATGGATCTCCATGCTAGCACCCTGGATTCAACGATCGATGCTCCCGTGGGATTTTGAGGCACATGTGGATGATCTAGAGGTTTCCCCCTTTGGATCCTTCTAGCCAAAGTCACCATAAAGTATTTGTAGTCGACTGCAGCTTCATATTTGAAATGAGTACATTTTAAATTTACTTGTGATCTTTATAATTTACACGAGATCCTCAGGCCTTATCGTGGATCAGATTGTTCGCGATGAAAAGTCTCATCATCCTGGTGAGGAAAATTTTAAAATTCCTGGCCCACCAACTACCACAACTAGCCCTAGATCCTTTCAATGGTATCAGAGAAATCTTATAAATTTTTCAGCTTATAAAATTAAAATTGCTTCCCAATTAGGTAGAGGGTTTGAAAACGGTCCCAGCAGTTCAAATCGTGCGTCGATCAGATCTCGAACGACCCTATTATGGACATTTTAAATATTCAGATTGAATCAAATTCACGGTTTGATCTTGGGTATTATATTTTATTCATTATGATGAACCTATCAAGTTTATATCAGTTCATGTGATGTAATTTAAATAGTGAAAATTATAAATTTTACAATTTTTCTAATTTTCATAAGAATTTTGTTATGATCAAAATATTATTTTTATTATTATTTTAATAATATAATAATAAATTATTATTATATTATTATTATTATTATTATTTTCAAAGGCTAAGTAGTCTTTTTTGAAATTTTGGGAGTGGAAAATCATTTTTGGGAAGACTTAAATCCAAATAAAAAAATGGAAGGAGTCATTAAAAAAATTAAAAAAACAAAAAAGGGGGTCAGCGCGGACCCCCCCTGGGCTCTCTTCCTCCCCATGCCACAGCGTAGGGGCCTTCATCTCTCTCTTGGCTCGGCATGCCACATGGTCAACGCTCTCGGCTGCTGCCTGGTCTCACCACCTGGGAGGCGGGCGCCGCCCATGACACACATAGCCCGGAGGAGGCCCGACTATTGGAGCCCCATGCCCCACTCCTTGAAGCTCTCCGAAACCACTCTCCTAATTGGATCTAGACATCTGCATGCCCCAAATAGGTTTTGAAAACCCCCCAGCATTGTCTCTCACCCTTTTCTGTAGTGACCTGACACTGGAACTGCCACCGTCCAATGGTTCTAGCTTCTCCCCCACGTGACTCAGCCTCCTAGATTGTAAGACCTTTCCTCACTACCTACCTCTAGGTCCCGACCATCATCCCCTTCTGTATGACCCAACACCAGTAGATCCGCATGCGGTAGATTCTCTTTTTCACCCTCCTAGATCCACTGACGGAGCCACACAATGCCAAACCCTTTGTAAAGTCGGCTTCCCTGCTCCCACGGCTGTCCAACTTACCCCCCATCTGCAGTGCACCAATGATGTTGCCCGACCAGACTATATCTACACCCTGCACCCTTCTAGACAGATCTTTCCACCTTCATGGTGACACACTGGCATTTCTGGGCTTTGTCGTGCTAGACAGACCCGACCAGAATAGCAGTGGAACCTAATTCCATTTACACCCATGAGGTACTACATTATTTTTCCTACATATTATTTTTAATAGTAAAATTGGCCCAAAAGTAGTCTAGGTGGACCGGCCCAACCTAGAATGGGTTTGGGCGGATGATCCCCTCCTAGTTTTTCCCTGTAAGTCCTGGTAGATCTCTACGCTGGTTTGGCCTGACACGCACATGCCCTATAGTGATGTTGTGTGGACTGAAAAATTAAATTAATCAAAATAAATTAGTTTAATTAATTTCACTTTATTATCTAAATTAAATTAATTAAAATTACTTTTCTGGTTATTATATTAATACCTAAAGCTAAAAATTAATTTAATTTTGTAATGAAATTAAATTAATTAATTAATTTAATTTTTTCATTAATAATTAAATTAACTATAGAATTCACAATTAATTAAATTATTTCAATTTAATAATTAATTTTTTTTATATTATAACCCTTGTACTTAATTAATTATTCTTAATTTTATCGCGCATTATTTTACCTGCATTCGGGTATGGAGCACTGAAATGTGTATGATGCAATTATTTAACTATTTAATTAATAAAATTATAAATTGTGTGAGATTATTATAATCAATTAAATAGACGATCTTCACATCGTCTTTCATTGGCATAAATTGTAGATGGTCATTCACACCCAATTTCTTCATGTTGTACATTTATATCCCTATTTCCCCTCAACTACACGTGAGTACCATTGTAATTTCGACCAAGTCAATGAACGTCTTGGACCTTGCCTAGATGAGGTGGTGTAGATTGAAGAAGACAGTGCAAGACGACACTTGGATTCTACCAAGATGAGGTGGTAGTCCAAGGCATGGCGAGGACGCCGCCCAGACGAGGCAATGCTTAAGAAGAGAAGTGAACATACAAGAAGGGGAGAGCTACATCAAGAGTCAATCTTCAAGTTAGGCATGATTCCCCTAGGTAGTTTAGATGCTAAAGACCAATCAGATAGTAGTTTAACTTTATGCATTTATTTATTATTTTATGCACTTTAGAACAACTGGAAAATACATAAAATAAAGGATACAAAATGAATAAAGAAGTGGCGTATGTTTTTCTTTTAATGTTTTGTAGTGAGTGAGACAACAAATATAAAAAATGGAAATAGAAATGGTTTATGTTTGTTGAGAGAAAAATAAAAAACACACTCAATGAAATATTAAGTCATTACGACCATCCATCATTCATATATGAAAAAATTGGTGTTTGGGATGCCAATCATTCCATAGGTGAGGGTAACTCATACTAATGGGGAGTTCATATTAGGGTGTTGAGTTGAAATTACTAAAATTGTAGCAAATAAATAGTCATATAGAGATTGTTTTAATCTTAGAGGAAATCATTGAGTAAATCAAGTATGGATTTATGAAGCTGGGACTTCACTCAGCATATCAGGGAACTACGAGTTAATGCGGTTGGCCAGCCGAAAGCCTACCATGAACCCTCCATGTATTGGAATAGCCATAGCATTTAGATTATGAGGGAGGTTCTGGTATAATTTCCACTAGAATACACAAATGATATAGTATTCTTATTCTAGTATAGAGAGTTCCTAGAATTCAATAAAATAGTTTAAGATATTTAATGACAAATTTAATCAGTAATGTCGCATTTGGGAATCAACATTGAAAGTAAAATCTACTGAAACATATTTGTCGATAATAAAAAGTAATACAAAAAGTTACAACTGAGTTAAATATTGTACAATTATAATTTATAAACTATAACGAATTTATAAAATGACTTATATGAGATCGTGTGCTATATTATTATAAAGGAAATTCAATGTACTAGTGTCCCAACCTATTTATCCATCTGTGAAAGTGAGGGTGTAAAATAGTTTATAGGAGACTCCTGTATTAGAAATACTATGGTTCTTTCATAATACTGTCATCAACGTATGATGTTCGTTGAGGTCTCTACATCATGACATGTATGATGTCACATGTTTTCTAATCTCAAAGAAGATTCCTAGGAGAAATCTAATAATTATTTGAATGTTATGATTGCACACATTTTTTGTAAACAGAAAGATAGTTCACAATCTTTCATGGGATTTCATTCTTATTTCTTTTAAACAAAATTACTCTAGATTAGATTATGGATAAAAAATAATGGTATAGAGTAAGTTATTCATTACCTTCATGGTAACACTCTCCAAGTAATATGAATATTAAAGAAAGAAACTTTTTTTTATAGTGAATAAATTGAATGACTAGATGAAAAGGTCTATGGAATGTTACGCGAAAGGAACCTTCATTATTTCATTCCAGGATGGGAGGTTGGTTATTTAATAAGAACATATTTTCATCGCATATATTGAAATAAATTTATAGATGTTTAAAATTTCGATAAACTGAAATACTTGAAGAATGTACCTTCTTCACGTTCATGTATATTAATCAATATAAGTTATTGTTTCTAACATACTTCTGGGGTATTCAATACAATATTAAAATAATATATGTTTATTTATATACAGTAACCATGTAAGTATAGGAACATTTTAATAAGTAATGTTTTTCACCTAGTAGCTGAGAAAGGGTGATTCTGAAGTTAGTGATGAGAAACACATAACTTCTAAATACCATGTGATTGATTCAAATTGAAAACGTTATTGAGTATAACCAAAAAATTAGTCTCACATTATCTTTTTGAAATAATGATACATTATTCAATTTTTTGGAATTACTATTTTTTGTGGAGTAACATACTCAACAAATAGTTTATACATACTTGAATGAAAGGCAATATATAATGAATATAAAATTTATGACCTTCCCAGTTGTGGAAATATTATTTTTTTGTAAAGATACACTAAATGTTGACATCAATGATACAACTACTATAGTATTTAGGCTCGGTACAACTAAACCCATTTGGTATTATTTATATCTTTTGTTTAGAAAAAGAAACCATCAGAAATAATGGAATGGAACAAAGCCTCCAAGGTTAGTTCCACAATGGACTGTGAGCTATTACAAAGTAATTCTAGAGGTAAAGATAGTTAATTAGATTATTTTATTTTATCAATGACTGTAATTGTGAATTGTATGCATTGTAAAAAGATATAAGTTTCTTTGGATCTGCATTCCTAAGAATATCTTCACCATACATTCATCGATCATGAAAATATATTGTGGAGTAATTCATAAAAACATGTTGCCTTATCCACATCATGGTATTGATGTTCATAATGATGATCGATGATAATTTCATACATTTCTAGATTAATCAACAAAACATATCATGGAGTAATACCTAAACTCAAATTTTAATGGTATATTTAATAACGTATGGAGTATCAATGTTTGAAGTTGTAGAAACATGAATTATATTATGATGTGATTTACAGATAACGATGAAATACCATAACCAATAAGTCGACTAATAAATTACTAATTGATATCATATGATTCTTAGTATGATGAAAATCCTTTTTTTATAGAGCATGTGGTAGGATGTGAAGAGTTTGTTATGATTTAAACAAACATGAATCATGTGAAACAAATGGTGCATCTAAGTAAATATCCTAAATGTATCTTAGGATGTAACCTACATCCTTAAGATAGAAAATATGTAGTCAAGTATTAGACTAAATATTTATATAATGGTGCAAAACTCTATTAGAGATAGTGAAAGGTGAATTGACAAAAATATAGTCAATACTCAAGATGCACAAATGGTTTTCATAGGAACAAGAGTAAAAAGTACATGTGGAAGAGGCATGTTCCAATGACACGTACTAAATAAGAAGGATGAAACCATGGTGATGGTTTTATATTCACCGATGTCAGTGATATAATATTTATTAAGAATATAAAATCAAACATGTAAGCAATATATGGTAATTTGCTAAAATTGACATGGTCAATTAAAATTTAATAATGGATTTAGTGTATAAGGTTGAAACTGGGATTATAAATTGAATATTGTTTTGGGTATTCAAATGAGATGATATATTAATCATACAATCCTAGTACCAATAATGTTTGATTGGTAAAACCATGTCGGTATGCCTCAATCCATTAAAATTTGATGGTTTCATCATCCCTTTCTGGTTTCTTAGTAAACATATGGAAAGAAAAACATGGACTTATAGTTTGATAAGACCAGAATGAAAGTAATTCACTAGTTATTGACTTAAATAAGAAACCAAAGTCATATAAGAACTGGATCTATCAATGTAGATCAAACAATTTATTGGACTTAGTTAATTGTACAAAAAATGACATTGTGTTGAAAATACAAGTTGGAACAATTCAAGATCAGATTTGTTGTCACTGCCACACAGATTAATCTCTTCAGGATGACATGTTAGGAACATGGGTTGATATTAATGTTTTGAATTGAGTTCCATGTGTTTCAATTATGAGTCAATCATGTATGCCATAACATGTACCAGAATTGATACTACTATGATATACTTTATTGTAGGTAGATATTAATTATCTCTATGAGCAAAACAAGTGATGCATTCCAAACTATCATCATGTACATTGAAAAGTAAAAATGATCTGTACTTTGTATATGGAGAAGAAGGTGTACTAGTTCTATGGGACACAAACTAGGGATCCGTAGATCTATTTGATCTAGTATCATAGTTAGGATAAGAAGATGAGTGATTCAACCTCATAATAGATATTGGTAGCCATACTGACAAATACCAAATACATTACAGCTTATAATGCAGCTAAGAAGCAGTTATCAAATGCAATGATTTGATTCAATTCATAAAATCCCACATAGTGAGAAATGTATTATCATAATGTAAATTATGATATTCTTACTTGAAAAGTTGTCAGGTTAGGAAAATTGACCAATGTGATATATTAAAAGATACCATATTCTAATAAGATTTACACAAGAAGATGTGGTCTCCAATAATAGATATGCCATGCAAAAAAATGTGGTAGGTCTAGTAGTTAATGAAATTACTCAGCAGAAGCATGATCTTTTTCATGTGAGTATCTAACATCTATGGTTAACAAGTTTTCTCTCATGTAAGTGGGAGTGTTGAAATATTGTGTTCCCTAAAAATTACTGTACTTTACTTTTAATTACCATATCATATATATAGTTAGTTATACATGATGTTATCTTACCATTATAGTGTAGACTTTTCTTTTTCCACTATTATATTGGCATTGTCCAAAGATTAATTGTCTTATTGAGAGGTTATAGAAGATACTAGGCTACATTAGAAACCTTGAGATACTATGACATTAATCTAAAATATATGGACTATGGTCTAGACTCATCATACTAATCGGACATAGTTGATGTCTAACTATATGGGGCTAGGGGCTCATAAGCATTAATTCTTCTTCTTATGAAGTTCTCGCATGGTGATATCTAGTAGTGATATGACAAGGATAAACACTCTAATAGGATCACCACATGTATTTGGTTCAATAGGTCGTTCTTATCTATGAACATATTTATTGGTCTCCTGACATGAGACCATTTCCAATGTGTATCATTCGATTATGTTCGTTGATGCACAGAAAAGACGAGGCTATTAAATTATGGTAAGGTGGCTTGTGTGGGGTGCATTGTTGGAGGTATTAAATTAGTTTAATGGTCAAAAAGGTGTTGTCTCTACCATGTTTTGGAATTATTATATCTCAGAACTTGTTGATCATTATGGTGTTGTCTTCATAGGTCTTTGTAAAAATCAGTTGAAAGGAAAATACTTCTGGTTAGATCAATAAATAATAAAGAAACAAAAGGGAGATGACACATGTCTGTGTTTTTTTTATAAGATATTAATGAAAAAGATATTATAGTACAGAGTCAGTGTTCGTAGAATAGTTGTCGTATGCTATGAAAAATTCATATATATTTAGGGAACATTATTGGTTGCTTGACTCCACTCTTGGTCAGTGGATTTTATTCACCACTATCGAGATAAGGGCCTAGAGGGTTACACATAATATTTTATTCAAGAATCCACCCTATTTAGTTGAATGGGTATATGGAAAAGGTGGGCCCCACTACAAGGTCCGAGTTTTTTCCCTGTTTTCGAACAAAGAAATAATTACATTAATTCATTAATATTCATATTATGAATATTTGGGATTGAATATATTAAATGTACTTACTAGTTTAGTAAATACGAGAAAATAATAATCCATTGAATATTATTTTAATATTCAAGGTTATTTTAATATAAAGAGAGATATTGAGTCAAGTTAAATGGATTGGGTTTTATCTGGAAATATATTTTATAGATATTACAAGTACGTTATAAAATAATAAATAATATTGACACAGTTAATTTATCAATATTATTTACCCGTTGGACATGGACATCAACGAGAGCAGGGGAAACCAACAGGGTATTTATCAACTCTACTATAATTAAATGAAAATTCTATCTCTCTTTTATGGCCATTCATACTATTCACTCATTTTCATCGAATGAAAATTAGAGACACTTTATCCTCCCACTCCCTAGAAAGAGAAGCTTTCGAACAAAGAAGCTCGGATCAAGAAATATCTCAAGCATTAAATGAATCTCTATGTAGTGATTGTCAGGATATTGAATTCAACATTTGATCGAA
This sequence comes from Viscum album, assembly GCA_963277665.1. NCBI lineage: Eukaryota > Viridiplantae > Streptophyta > Magnoliopsida > Santalales > Viscaceae > Viscum > Viscum album. The sequence goes on from OY728131.1 coordinate 1,130,589,695, forward strand.
TTTCATGCACCTTAAATTCAATGAATGATGCCCTCGTGGGGTTTTGAAGCACTAGTGGATGATCTATAGGGTTCCTCTATTAAATCCATTGAGCAATGATCGCCACCGACTAGTTTCAGTCGACCGAAACTTTATATTTGAAGCCGGTACGTATTCTATTTTTATTTTGTACTCTTTATAATTTACAAAAGATACTTAGGCCTTACTGGGGATCGTCTTGTTGGGGACGACTAGTCTTGTTGTCCTATTGACAAAAATTTAAAAATCACTAGCCCACCATCGTCCACTGTGAGACCCATAACCTTTCCATAACCACAACATCTACGACAGTGTTCATCTTAACTATTTCCCATATTAATCATATAATACATAATACCATTATTCATAAATTGGGGCATATAAATAATTGAATTGAAGAGATGGTATTGATATTAAGGGTAATATAACAACCTTGCTTTTTATTACACACCTAAACCAGATTTATTACATAAAATATTCACCTGATAAAACATAGAATATTGATAGGTATAGTGTATTTTGGGCTTAGGAACATTACATAACATCACATAAAATAAAATACACAACATCTTTATTGAAAATATCCTTTACATGGACACTCTATTCCCTTGTACTTAGCATTGCATGGGATAACCTAAGGACATGCATATGAAAAGGGTGAGATATAAATCCCATTAAGGGAATAAACATGGAATAACATGAGGAATACAATACATGTTAATAAATAGTAATATCAATGGATCACAATAGAAACATACACCTAAGGGCATGATAAAGCATGTTAATCATAACATGGAAATGTGGCCATAACACATAACATAAAATTAGCATGCACCAATGCTCATTGCACATGGATCATGAGAAAACCCTCATTGAACATGTAGCATGAGTAAAACATAGTTTCAATTGAATTAGAATGAGTAAATACCCATTTCACAAGATGTATAATGATATTGTACTTTACCCAATGCATTGGAGCTCTATTAGGCCGCACCCACTACTGGAAATTCAGGATATAGTCGCGATTTAAAACTGTGGCTATAGGTACTCAAATCATGTCTATATGTAATAGCCATGGTTTGAGAAACCGTGGATATGTTTGGCGTAGCAATATGCATACACTTATAGCCATGGTCTGGAACCGTTGCTCTAGGACTAGAGCCACTGTTCAAACAATGGCTCTAGGTATACAGCCACGGTTCAAATTGTCATAATATCAATATAGCCATGGTTCTAAACTGTGGATATATTAGAGGAGAGACACATTTTATTTCCATGGTAAGAAACCGTGGCTATAGGGATTGAAATACAATAAAAAAAATATCCCCCACCCCCTGTACAGCCCCCCCCCCCGGCAGTAACCCAACCCACATGTAGCCCCCTCCCTCCTAGACACCCCCACCCTACATACACCCCCATCCAATAGACAGCCCCTCCCTCAAGAAAATCCCCTGGATATCCCCCACTGTAAATCCCCCCTCCTAGACAGACCCTGGGCCCCCTCCCCCGCAGACAGACCATCGACCCCCCTCCAGACAGACCCTAGACACCTCCCTCGCAGACCCTGGACAACCCCCCAAACAGACCATAGACACCCCCTAGACAGACCCTTGACACCCCTATACCCTAGAAACCCCCCAGATAGACCTAGGATATACCCCACAGACCCTAGATACCCCCCCCCTGACAGAGCCTGGACACCCCCCCTAGACCCTGGACAGCCTCCCAGACCCTGGACAGATCCCCCTAGACAGCCCAGACCTCCACTCCCCTGGACAGCCACCCCACCGTCATGGACAAACCCTAGACCCTCCTAGAACCTGGACACCCCCGAGACCCCCCACTCCCCTGGACAGACCCCCCTCCCACCCTCATGGATAGACACTGGAACCCCCCTCCCCCCCCAGAACCTGAACACCCCCCAGACACTGGATAGATCCCGTTGGATACATCCCCAGAACCTAGACACCCCACCCCTTGGACCCCCTTCCAGTTACCCCCCCTCACCCTGGCAGTCTCCTCGCCCTCATAGTTTCCCCCCTCCTGCTTCTAGTTCCCCCCTCCCCATCCAGTCCTATCCCCCCCCCCCAAACCTGGACCCCCCCCAGACCCCCTGGATAGACCCCCCCCCCCCCCAAGATAGACCCTGGATATACCCCCTAGACCCTGGACACCCCCCCTGGATAGAACCTGGACACCCCCCAGAACCTGGTCGCCCCCAGACCCAAGACAGATTCCCCTGGACAGATTCCCCTCCCCCAGGACAGATTCCCCCTAGACCCTGGACAAATTCCCCTCCCCTACTAGTCTTTCCCCCCTCCCACCCTACTCGTTTCCCCTCCCCCTACCTCTGCCAGCCCCCACATGCACCCCCTTCCATTTCCCCCCTGCCCCCTGTGAGTCCCCTCCAAATTAAATTATAAACTAATGATATTTACATAATAATAATCAAACAAATCCAAATATAAAAAAAACACATAGCTGCACTTACATGAATATGAAGTGCAGAATGCTAGGACATAAAAACCTCAATTCTTGCACAAACCAATGGATTGTAGTGGCACGTATGTATGGGACATGTTTAGATTTTTTTTTCAAAACATTACCATTAGTTCATACCTAGAGGGGATCTATACCCCCTCCATGTGTAGGAGCGAGGCAAGTAGAATGATGAAAGGCAAGCATCTAGAATACCACTAGAAAATCAGAACGAGGTGGAAGTCGAGGCAGTGGAAATTAGAATTATAGTTCTCAGTTGTTGTAGAGTAGGCTTGCTCAGGGTACTTAGGATGTGACTAAAGGCCATGGTACAAACAAAATACATGTAGTCCAGACTATGGTAGAGGTGTAGGTTTTCGGACATTCTACTATTCGTGGTAAAATTTTAGAAGCATCCATATTACTGAATTATATTTTTGGAAGATGACTATATCATTATTTTATATATGATGAAATACTTGAATACTGGTCCCTTAAATTAAGAAATCTCATGTTGTTATGATGATTTATACCCAATTAGGCATCATATTATAGGGCGTTTTCTATTTTAAGGATTTTTCTCTTGTGACAGGTGGATAACATTCTATTTAGAATCATTTAATCCTCAATATGATGGTTTTTGATGTAATCATCAGGATTGATTGACTAGTTCCCTATTGATCCCATATTAACTACTATCATTGGAGGGTGATGGTTAAATACCCATAGAGATGTAGGTATGTGAATAACTAATAATGGGATGTCTATGTGACTCAAGATAGGTATGAGATGTAAAGGACAGGTAGTGTGAAATATCAGATCACTAGAATTTTCCTTGAGTACCAGGGGTTAAAAATTTGTTTTCCACTGGTAGTGGGAAAATTTAGTGAAGACTATAATAACAGTATCTGTGGTCTACCACTAGTATGGGAGGCAGAATACAATATTGAAATTGTTCCAAGAGCAGTACCAATGACCATTACTCCTTATAGGATGGCACCTCTGGAGCTTCTGGATCTCATGAAGATATTCATGGACCTAGAGGCTAAAGGCTTTATATGTCCCAGTACATACCATGTGGTTTCACTAGTTATTTTTCTACGAGAATACATATAGCAACCTTAGACACTTCATGGATTACTACCAATTGAACTAGTTCACATTAAATAATTTGTTTCCATTATATATAATAGACAACATATTTGATCAACTATGAAGATCGAGAGTGTTTTAAAATATATATTTATGGTCAGGCTATCATCATGTTTGTTTTAGGAAATCATAGATACCTCACACAGTTTTTAAGATCATGTTTTTTCTGCACAAGTACCTTTTCATTCCGTTTGGACTGACAAATGAACCGACAGTCGTGATAGATCTTTGAACTAATTTTTACACCCATATATGGATTCATTCAAGGTTGTATTTATTGATGAACTATTATTGTATTCATACTAGAGAAATAACCAAAAAACCCATCTTGATATCATTATGAATACACCTAGAGAGCATCATCTCTATGCTAAGATCAATGAATGACACTTTTGGATCAACAATGTACACATCCTGGGTAATATCATCTCTGAGTTAGGAGTCTTAGTAGGCCTAGGGAAGGTAATTTTTGTATTTTATATGAATATTCCAAAAATGTATGTGAAATCATGTGTTCCTTTGGGAAATTCGGTTATTGACGATGCTTCATCCCGTATTTCTCATGTCTTATAGCTCCACATTATATCTTAAAAAAGAAAGTTGTGAACTTCATATGGTAATAATCTTGTGAAGTATCATATCTATAGTTGATGTGTAAATTCAATTCAGAACTGATACTGATTCTTTAATATCTTTTTTGGAGTTATACTTCATACTAAGACACATCCGGTATTGGGGTTGGAATTGTTCTATTGTAGGATGATTGAGTTGTCAGTTACATGTTTCAGAAATTGAGGCCACATGAGCATTATTTTCGAACACACGATTTCATGCTAGCTGTTGTAGTTCATTAGATAAACTATTGGAGACACTCTCTACATGGAGGTAATTTTGTTTTATATATTGACCAAAAACCGTCATGTATATCTTTACATAGTGTGATATGAATCTCATGAAGTTCATGTGGGTGGAATACCAACATTCATTTGATTTTGAGAATACATTGACACCAGGTAAAGGAAATGTTGTAACTGATTTTCTATGAAGGACGACTTAGACTCAGGTGGTCAATGAGGATACTAGTGAATGAAAAATCTTGGGTTATTCTCAGAGATTCTTATTTTGGTTTAGGAGGAACATTGTAATACTATCCTCTCAACCATAACAACAACCTCTACTCTTTTTTAATTGGTAGGAATGAGGCGACAATCTGATCATGAGGGGATTTTCCTAAGTAAAAGTTTCTCCAATGATGATAAGTCATTATGTTGGACCACATATATGTTTTATATTTTAGTATTCCATGGTAATTATTGTGTTTGAAATGAAATTATGTAGGATATGAGGTGGGGATGACATGCTTAGGAATGGGAAATTCACCCATGTGTCACCAAAATGTGTTGAGATCAATGATAATATCATTAGAGGATTGGTACGAAAGGAAATATTAATTGTTTCATCACTCAATATTACACCATTCATCTTGTAAAGCTGGAGAATCTGTTCTTAGTAAGACTTTTATAGCTATTTCCCATTCTAGAGTTGAAATGGGATGATGTTTTGATGGATTTCAGGGCTGGTTTTCCCAAATCAACTCATGGAAATTATGCATCATGGGTATTCATTGATCATTTGATGAATTTCACACACTTCTTAACTATACAAGAGATCTTATTAGTATATGAGATATGAAGCATGTATGTTAGAGAGGTTATATCTTTTCATGGAGCTCCAACTTCTATTATTTACAATAGAGACACTCATTTTTTACATCACAGTTATGGAAGTGGTTAGGAAGGCCTTGGGTATGTATGTAATTATGATCACATTGTTTCACCCAAATTATAATGGAAGGAGGGATCCTATGTTGTTTGGTTCTAGAGGGCATGATCTGTACATGTGTCCTTGACTATTAGGGGGGTGTGGGTTTAGAGAAACATATTCCTCTCATCTAGTTCACTTATAATAATATATTTTTGTCTACCATAGAGACGGATCCTGATGATTCCATATATGGAAGGACTTTCCGCTGAAATATGTGTTGGCTAGAGGCAAGGGAGGTGGCTATTCATTGATCAAGTATGGTGTAGGAGACTATAGATTAGTTCTAGTTGTTCAGAAGGAGCATTATGAGAGCATTATCTAGACATTAGACATATGAAAACCAACGCTGATGAACTCTACAGTTAGAGGTTGAAGATTGTGATTTCCTTAGAGACTCACCACGGTTGGCCTATACACATATTCAATGGTAGGATTAGATCTTACTGAGGTTCTTTGAACCCTTTGATGATCTGAAATAGATTAGACTAGTGGAATACAAGTTAGCACTCCCTCAGAAGTACCAGTCAAAGCATGATGTACTTCAAGTGTCTTGGATGCACTAATAATCTCTAGACACAACACATGTATTTTTTCCTGATGAGGATTAGTATGATGTAGACGCTTCATTAGAGGAGTATCTAATTCATATTGTTGATCTGAGCATGAAGACACTCCAAGTTAAATTAGTTCCCCTGGTATAGGTTCTATAATATCATAGTCGAGTACAGGAAGGGACCTAGGAAAGGGAAGATGATATATGAGTTTAGCAGCTAGAAATATTTACTATCAATGCCTTTTTACATTTATAAGATCAACTCGAGGATGAGTTTCATTGATGGTAGGTTGTAATTACCCACCTTTTCATAAGGTATCAGCTTGAATGGTTTTTAATATAAATTCCTTTAACGACCAAAATACTTATGCCTAATCAATTAATGAATGTCACTAGTGTGTCATGGGCTCATTCAAAGACTGTAGCCCTGAAATGGGATGAGAAGACTACACTTCATGGTTAAGAGACACAGTGTTGCCCAACCCACATGATTTACCTAAACCATGCGGTTGTAGATAGTGTAGGTTAGGTTCCTTACAGTTTGTCTGCAACAATGTGACCGTAGGTGCAGACCTATGCTATTTTTTAGAGGTTTTTTTATAGTGTATTTTCATGGTTTTTACACTTTTAGATAAACATTGTGGCTAAACATGCAAGGTACCCCTTCAAAAAATTTAATGGTGTATATTTGGCACACAATTTGACTAACAATACAACCCAACCATGGAACCATGTTTTGTTATGAAAAATTATGTTTCTACCCTCATTTAAATTATAACCCTATTTATTGATTTCCTTTATTTGATGCAATAGATTCTTTTGGTTTTCTTTTTCTTTGAACTCCCATACATATCAATCTTGGAATTGTGGTATCCCTATGATCCGAAGACTGATTCAAGATCTAAAGGAATAATTTTATGGATTAAGGTGAGTTCTAGAGTCCTCTCTCATCATATTTCATCTCATATGTCGATCATTCATTCTATTTAGGTTCCAACACTTTACCCTATATTCATGGATTTGGATAGTTTCATCAATATCTTCCACCCTACTTCAAATATGAGGGAACGATGACATCATGATCCATAAACGATCCTAATGTAGGTAATATCATCTTTCTTTTCATGAGTATTGATGTCTCTTTTATATTTTGTTGTGTTTCCACCATTATTTGTCTCCCCCTCTCTGCCCCCTTCCTGGACCCCCCTGGACAGCAGCCCCTGCCCCCCCCCCCCCATGAACAGTAGCCCCCCACCCCCCTGCTGGACCCCCCTAGACAGCAGCCCCAGCCCCCCTAAATAGTAGTCCCCCCCTCTGGATCCCCCTGGACATCCCCCCCTGGGGACCCCTGGACATCCCCCTTGCTGGACATAATCCCCCTACACATCCCTTGCACATATCCTAAGGGATCCTTAGTTAAGAAGATTGATTGAGCAGTTGAGCTTCACGCTTTTACCATAGATGTACCTACTAAATCATAACTTGTAATGGATTATTTACCTAGTGATGAGAGAGTTGTTTCCCAAGTGCCTTCCGGTTTTGTATCCATAGTATACTTATAATATTTCATAGAAAGACTTCTTTTATATTTCAGTGGAATTTTGAGTTGTCACGAACCTCTTACCGTTTCATCTACATCTAGTGAACCACCTCCCTTGGATTTAGTTGATTCTAATTCGATCTAGTTTATAGTAAAATAGTATCTCCCTATTGTTATAGGTGATGTCCATTCATCTTATCAGGATTAATTGATTCAGATTCTGTAGAATGGGTTTTCAATGAATAGGTTGACTATTTGAATGTGATGACTACTCTACTCAATCTATTCAAGGAGGAGAAGATTTCTTTAGTAATAGGGATAGATGAGAAAATATTATTATAGTCTTTTTCAATCATATGAAGCCTTTCCTATATGTATCCAATATTCTAGTGGTTTACAGCTATAAGTCAAAAGAACAGTAAAGTGGACTCCAAAGTCCGCACTACTACAGTGGTCAATGTTGCTACAGTTTGCATGGCTAATTTTCGTGGGAAAGAGGGCTCATGCAAGGGGATATGATTTTTCCTTTATTTTTGGTTATTTAAATGGAGTTTTTCTCGCGCATATTGGAATGTAAGAGGGTGAGGGCTTGTGTGGTGGCTGGTGCGGGCGGGAGTGGCTGGTGCGGGCAAGAAGGCAGGTAGCAGGGGGATGGTAGGGGGATGGTGCGAGCTAGAATAGGTGGCAGGGTGATGGTGTAGGAAGGATTGCAGGGGGCTGGTGGCTATTGGAAATTTGGAAGGGGTTGGTGCGGGCTAGGAAGTAGGAGGTCTGGGGATGGTGAGGGTTGGGGTAGTTTTGCAGGTGACAGAGGGATGGAATGAGTGTATTGTAGGAGGCTAGGGGTGGTGGCTGGTGTGGTTGCTAGTGCAGGCCGGATTGCAGGTGGTTGGGGGATGGTGCGGGCTCGAACATAGGTGGAAGGGGGCTAGAATACTGGTGGAAGGGGGCTGGTTACAGGTGCTTGGGGGATGGTGCAGGCTGATTCGAAGGTGGAAGGGGGGCTGTTGTGGGATGCAATGTCGGTGGTCGCAGGCTTAATTAAAGGTGGAATGGGGCTGTTGGGGGCTGGATGTGGCTAGATAAGGGCCAAATCACAACATTACTATAGTGTGACCGCAGCGTGACTGCAGCCTGACCGCGGCGTGACCACGGGGTGACTGCGGCGTGACTGCAGCGTGACCACGACGTGACTGTGGCATGTTGTCCCTGTCCGGTGACATCCGTGGGGCAGTATCATCCGACCAGGAGCGAAGGGAGTGGGAGGAGGCAGGGCGACATTCTGGTCGTCGCCCCGCCGATAGAAATTGGTATAAGTTAGTCTCAACATTGATCACAAGACTCGTGGAATACTATCATTGTGAACCTCCACGGGGTGTCGTCTTGGACCGACGCCAAATCACAATATTACCGTGGAGTGACCACTGCGTGATTGCGGCGTGACTGCATCGTGACTGCGATGTGAGGGCTGTGTGACCGCAGCGTGTTGTCCCGGTCGATCGACATCCGTGGGGTAGCATCTTCCGGCCATGAGCGAAGGGAGCAGAAAGAGGTGGGGCAACATTCTGGTAATCGCCCCACCGGCAGAAATTGTGATTAGTCAGTCTCAACATTGATCACAAGACTCATGGAATACTATCACTGCGATCCGCCATGGGGTGTCGTCCTGGAGAAGCGGCAAATAATGGCTTTACCCTGGCGTGACTGTGGCGTGACTACGGTGTGACCGCGGTGTGACCGCGGTGTGACCGCGGCGTGACCGCGGATTGACCACGGCGTGACTGTGGCGGGACTGCGGCGTGACCGCGGCGGGGCCGCGCCGTGACCGTGGCTTGTTGGACCGGTCCTGCGACATCAGTGGGAAAACATCTTCCATCCAAAAGTGAAGGGAGCGGGAGGAGGCGGGGAAAAATTCTGGTAGTCGCCCCGCTCGCAGAAATTGTGATTAGTCAGTCTCAACATTGATCACAAGACTCATGGAATACTATCATTGAGAACTGCTGCGTGATGTCATCCTATAGTATGGCCAAATCACGGCATGACCACGGTGTGACCACAGCATGACCGCGGTGTGACCGCGGTGTTACTGTGGTGTGACCGTGGCATGTTGGCCCCGTCCAGTGACTTTCGCAGGGAAGCATCTTCCGGCCAGAAGCGAAGAGAGTGGGAGGAGGCGGGGAAACATTTTGGTCGTTGCCCCACCGAAAAAAATTGTGATTAGTCAGTCTCAACATTGATCATTAGACACATCGAATACTATCATTGAGAACTTCCATGGGGTGTCATCCCAGAGCATGGCCAAATCATGGAATTACCATGGCGTGACCATGGCTTGACCGCGGAGTGAGTGCGGCATGACCGCGGCATGACCGCGGCGTGACCACAGTGTGTTGGCCTGGTCCAGTGACATCCACATGGCATCATCTTTTGGCCAGGATCAAAGGGAGTGGGATGAGGGAGGGTAACATTCCGGTCATTGCCCGCCAGTAAAAATTGTGATTAGTCAGTCTCAACATTGATCAGAAGACTCATGGAATACTATCACTGCGAACAACCACATGGTGTCGTCCTAGAGCAGGGCCAAATCACGACATTACTGCGGTGTGACCGTGGCTTGACCACGTCGTGGCCGCATCATGACCTTGGAGATACCGCGACGTGACTGCGGTGTGACCACTACGTGATCGCGGAATGACCGCGGCGTGTTGGCCCGGTCCCGTGACATCCACGGGGCAGCATCTTCCGGCCAGGAGTGAGGGGAGTAGGAGGAGGTGAGGCAACATTTTGGCAATCTCCCCACCAGCATATGATAGAACAAATCATCTATTTAATATTCTATAACAAGGAATCACCAAAGAAGGTTGTATCAAGCGGAATAATGACACAATATTTAAAGGGAATCAAAATTATGGAATAGAATCATACACCATACACAAACCGTTTACAAATTCATTCATATTTCCTAAACATGGAAATTTTATTTATAAAAATCAAAGCGTGAAAAGGAAAGTGACACAGTCAAGGAATATGCCTACTCGGGAAATTTCATTTGAGTTAAACGAATATGATAAGCCAATTTATATTATTAAAATAAAACAAAAACTAACTATACACAAAAAAACACCAACAAGAGGAAAATGAATGAATCAAACCAAATCTTAACATGATACAAATAACTATCACTAGACTTTGGATTAGAAGACAGTGCACCACCGTTGGAGGGGTTTTATTATAAAATCATGTCATTGATTTATCATAGAATTCATTTAATTATATTTAACATTTATTTCGAAACTCATTCAGCACAAATCAAATGCATTAATTTAAGAAACTAGATCAACATAACTATCACTATGAGTTTTTGTAGAAAGCGCACATCTTTTGGAGGGGTTTTATTATAAAAAATGACTTTATTTATCAAATGAAACAATTATATTTAAAAAAACTTATTCAAGATATGAAATTAAATATAATTAAGAAAAATTAAGTAATAAGCTAAATTAAATTTAAAGCATTCTTGAATTACAGAGGCTAGAAGAAGGATCCTGCCTCAAGGTAAAACCAAACCATCCACTTTGTCTCTTGGAGCTTTCTAACTAAATGTTTATGCTCCCCCACGGGGTATACACACCTTCACACACATGCAATAGTTCCAATAATTGGCAGCATGAATGAATTGTTCTAAACATATAAAAACCAAATTAAGTACCCCCCTAGGATGATGTGATGTAGTTTTCTTCTACTTAATCACCCTACCATCATCATATATTTTTCACTCAACCTAGATGTTCTCAAAAATGTACCTAAAATGAAAAAAAATCAACATCAGATTCCCATTACTCTATTCCTCATTAGATAAGATTAAATAATCAGTCCCCCTTGTACCCCCACTCCAGGACACCCCCACCCCTCCCTTCCGGGACAAACCCCCTAGAACACCCTCCCCCCTTCTTGGATAGACACCCCCACCATACACCACCACCCCTCATTTATAACCTAATCTATTTCAACTTTAAAATTCAAGGATTATTGACATATTACTAGGACCTGCTTCATTATAGAAACTTCGTGAAGGGAGGGGCTATGGTATACTAGGTATGTTTGTCCTTTCATGAATTTTATTTTGATATATAGTTTGTTGGGATCTATGAGCCAACATAGTGATAAAAATCCCATGTCTACTGTAATAAAGACATCATTCCAGAGCTGTTGAGAAAATAGACCCCTGGGACCAACATATTTCTCTTACATCGTTGGGAGGTATGAAATGGTATATGGGACCTCTACATCATTGCTGTGAAATTGTGAGTTCAAATTACACTATTAGGCATGTATACTAAATTTTATTGAAAGGGAGAATAAAGGATTTAAATGTAACACTTATGATATATAATTAGTGTGCTGTTTTGATAATGGAAACCTTATCGCTTGGCTGGATGAAGACAATGGATCTTGAGCACCAGCAACATGGACATGGCTAAGGGAAACATAAAAAATTATCCAATAATGTTTTGTTGCCTCCATGTAATACTCATGTGTGTTATACAAGAAAACATTAATTCTTGCAAAAGTTCTTATTGGTCACATGTATGTTCATAGAACAGATAGATTAAGGAAGTTGTCAAAATCTTGTGTTTCTATTTGGCTTTGTTAACATGATATTTGACCTAACCAGAATCCCCCCTTCCATACCAGTTGGCTAATTTCACCCCTTAAATTATGTGGTGAAAAAAATGGGAGGTGTAAAAATATTACAATAGGTTCTTTGACTTGTAAAAGATGTAGAAAAGATAAAGATTCCATAGCAATCCCTGTTTTTCTGATCATCAAGGGGGTTCAAATATTTCTAAATCCAAAACTAATAAATCCAAAATGACTTCAACGTCAACAATGATCAAATAGAACTTTTATCACATAAAACCGTTCTGTATCATCTTTCAACTTGAAGAATAGACGTCTATCACATAAGGCATCAACGTAGATCATAGTCCCAAGGTATCAATCAACATAGATGACATAAATTAATTAGATACACATATGTCCAATAAATATGAAGATATATCTAAAACAATTAACATCATCCCTATGAAATTTGATAGCCCCACATCTAACTCATATAGATTATTCTTTCCCACATAAAAGTGCCTAGACTCAGGCCCACTATATGATTTATTCAAAAAATGACAGTCCCTTTCACTTAAGAATGAGATCATGCTCACTTTGATTCATTTCACTGTACATGGGAACCCTTGGAATTAGGGGACCCTAATTTACTACCCTGAGGAAGGTTCTTGAAATACCACTGAAGATGTACTAAGAATATACACTATTGTAAGTTTATCATAGTTTCTTAGAAATATTTTTTTATGAATGCCCCTCCCACACTAATAACACACGATATTATTTTTACTTTAGGAAGCTACAGAAATAAGGATTGCAAGACATTATATTCTCCCAATACTGTCTTAATTCAATTAATTTCTCTTCCTATTTTGAACTGAAGAAGAAATCTAGATTACATCTATAATAGTTAGATAATGGCTCAAACTGATCAGCCCTACAATATCTACCATGTCAATAAACACCTTTTTTCCACTTCATCAAGGTTGGAAAACATAATAGAATAATCCTGGAACAAATTCCTAACATCAAACCCATTTTAAAATGATATTATTTCATGTATTAATTTGAAAGCATCTTGGGATAAAGATGTACTGGTTTGGTAAGTTTATTGGGATACTTCATGATGGACCAGTCACCCATCTCCAAAATCATGATCTCTTTGGAATTCTCCACTCTTAATATCTCCAGGTAAAATTTCTATTCAATCATTTTTTTAACCCAATTAAAGTATGATATTCATGAACATTAGCAATCACTACCAGGACCCACTATCTTCTCGTCATCCCTTGTAACATATAGGTTTCAAATAACACCATTGACATCATAGGGGTATTGAGAAATTAGAAGTTATGCTCAATATTTTCTATCCATTCTTCTGATTATTGAGGCTCTCGATCACCCTTAAACACAGGAGAATTTTTCTTTGTGAACTCCTTGGACAAATATATCAACTAGACTTTCCCTTATTCTAAACATTTCTTAAGATACTAAATGGTTCTGATCACTAATTAAATGAGATAAGGGTCTATAGGAGGATCGGTTGGTGGGGTGATCCTTATAATTTCCACCCTCTAGTTCTTAATGTTCCTTGCATAAGGCATGATGTAAATATATAAAACAAAAGAATCCAATAAATACATAATTTATTTAAAATGGATTCTAAGAAAAATATTTCAGGGAATCATCCCCAAAAAATATAATAGAAATAATGAATATCAAATTTACTAAAATTACTCGTTACAAAAGGCAACAATACAAAATCCTAACCGCCTAGTAAATCAAGATCTGGGAAAAGTAAAATTTGGCAAGAAACACCCCTCACCATCAATGGAGTCATGAGATTCTTAATCCAAACTACCACACTACCCCAGGTAACTATATGGGCATATATAGTACTTTTAAAAAAACAACCCTAGTCAATCTTCCATATCACTTAAGTCATCTCTCTACATAGCTCAAAGTGTGTTCTCGATCACCTAGGGATTGAATGTAGCACCAGTGTAATAATGTTAACGCATGAGAATAATTTCAACCTCAATATCAATGAAAATATTCCAAGGATTCCATTCATATGGTGTAACAACAATACAATGGGATCCAAATAAGTAATTATTGCATGGAGAAAATCAAGAAAATTGTATGCTCATGGAAGAAATAATGGTGACTATCTAACTAAACACATATTCTAACAAAATAAAATTCTGTTTATTTGGGAAATGGGATTGGGGATAGAGAAATTCATAAATATAATTTATTTTCAGTGGTAAATTAGGGGAATAAATAAAAAATAACCACCTTCATAACTATATTCTTGTAAAAATGAACTGTGATGGGAACACTAGATTGTTATACAGATGCAATTCTATAAAGGGTATGAGGTAAGAGTTTTCAATGAAAAATCGTTGAAGGGAAGATTTACCTAGTGTCCAGGATAGTGAAAAATTGCCTGAAGAAGTGGATATCGAGGGTAAGGTAGGGTTCAGGTAAGAAATCAGGGAGGTGGGGTGGCCACATTGGAGGAGGCCGATATCGTGGTGGTGGGGTAGCTGCATCAGAGGAGGACGACCAAAGCTGGTGTGGCCGAGTCAGAGAAGTGGCCGGTAGTGGTGAACTACATCAGAGGAGGAGGTTTGTAGAGAGGCAGGGGCATTAGAGCCTCATCGACATGGAGGTGGGGAGGTTGTGTCCACCGGGAGGTGGTTGTCGGAGCTGCGTCGGTAGGGAGGCATCAGAACCGCGTCGGAGCCACGTCGGTGGGGAGGTGTGCTAACTACGTCAGAGCAGAAAGGGGAGGAAGAATCACAAGGGGATGATGGGGGAGGTGAGTAGGAATGGAATGGGAGGAGAAATAGCGGTGGAGTAATCTCTGAGGGAGGGAGAAGGGTTTGCGGGTGGGAGAGGAAAGTCGAGATGGAGATAAAAAATTTGACAACCAATTTCCACGCCCACCTTACAAATCATAGCCATATTTCACCATATAGCCATGGATCATTTAAATAATGGCTGCTGATCCGTAGCTATAATTTATTTTTCTAGTAGTTACACTTTCTTAAACATTTCATTTCATGCATATATGAGCACATAGATCATATAACATGGAATAAATCATAATCGTTTAATCCACAATAAAGGGACATGGAATACATAAATAAAGATTTATAATGAAAAAGTAAATGTTCATAAATATTAAAACCCTTTTTAGATAAATGGGAATGGTATTAAATACCCAATGACATTGTCTTGGAGAAGTGTAGTGCAATTTCGGCAGCATAACGAAGTGAAATAAGAACTCATAAGAAATTGTTTATGAGATATAAAGGGGTGTACCATCATTTTTACATGAAATGGAATGTGATGAGGTTCATATAAATTCATGTCCCAACAAACATAATCTAATTTAAATGCATAATACACAAGAATTAGTTAGATGTAAAGAGGAAAGAGAAACCCCTCAATGAATTACGGCATGATAATGGGTGTACATGGGAGGAATTAATTAGAGATAAATGGGTCTCCCATTATCCAAACATAAATTTGGAAGTATGGGAGTGGTGAAAAATCATACCCCCAAAATTTTTAATTGAAGAAAAGGTCATAAAAACTTAAATAAAATTATGCAAAAATGCGAAAGGAAAAAATCTTTTACATGGAATTGTGATACCAAAGGATAGGGAGAGGCATGAGAGAGGATTAATGGGACCTTGGGGAACCTTGAAAGGATTATATAGAGAATTGGTCAGGTGATGGTCGAAATCCAAAGGCTTTGAGTGAAGAGGAACTGAGTGGTTGTGTTGGTTTATATAGGAAAAGAGAGGAAATTCTTTATTATTTAGGTTTTGGACACCTCATATTAAAATAATCAATTCCAAAAACTAGCCCATTGTTTTTGCCCATGATTTTTTCCAAAGGGGAGTGGAAAAAATATTTTTTAATGAAAATTTCTGAAATTCTTAAAATAATAGGGTTTCTTATGGGGAGGCGAGTCACACTTTCAAAGAAAACAATTTAAAAAGGAAAAATGGTTTTTATGTCCTGGTGGGTCTGCGAATGCTTTGTAAAATAAATAAAGTAAATCTAAAATCTCATTATTTTAATGAAAAAACATATATTGTCTGAACATATTGCTTAGATTATTTTATTACATCACTATTGGGTCATTATGATGTCCTGAAACACATTGTATTTTTAAACGGTCCTTATTTTTTACCCTAAATTATGAATGTCTCAGAAAATTATGAAAAATTCATCATTAGATAATTTTTACATCCTGATTCCAAAAATAGTACTCATTTTATCAATATAATTTTATAAATATATGAATATTTTACTTTTAAAATAAAAACCAACATTTGGAGAAAATTCATGGTTTGTGTAAAAAACTATTTTCAAACCTTAATAAAAATTACAATTACCTTCCTAAAATTATATGATCATTCTTATTTAATAAAATTAATTTAATAGTAATATTTTATTTAAATATTAATTAATTCAAAAATCCATTAATTCTTCAAAATATATTTTTAATTGAATCTTAACTAAAAATACTATTTTTTCTTTAAAAACTATTTACAAAGTAAAAATAATAAAATTAATGCACATTCTTTATAAAAAAATAATATACATAGTAATAGTTATAGGGTCTTGTTACATAATTCCTTATTGCACCAACCTAAGACCGATGGGCAAGGTGTGTGATGGTGATATACTCTTGGGGTGGCTTGGATAACAACGCTTCGGTGGAAATATCTATTAACTTAAACTTCTCCTGTAGTCAATTCCACTATGGGTTAACTTGTTCAAGCTCAGCTTGCGCATGGTCAAGATCGAATCCCAATGATTCCACCACCTTTCTGAGATCGTTCAAAGGGGATTTTTAGGGGAAAAATCTACTGAATGAGGTCATTTCTTCCTTTATCTGTGTAAATTGGATTTTTTAAATCCATATATTTACACTATTCATGTTATCATTATTCTACAGCTATATTACCAATTGTCACAATTCATAATGGTATTATAAAATCCAGAAACCAAGAACCAAAGAAGATAAAATTTTATATAACCATAATAATAAATTTAATTAGATCAATATGAATTTTCATTAATGAATGTTTGGAACGTTACAATATTATCCCTTAAAAAATTTCACCCTTGAAATTTTCTTTTCCTACAGTAAAATAGATCTGGGTAACATTGCTTTATAACTCCCATCGATTCCCATGTCGCGTCATCAAACTTGTCGTTTCTCCATAACACCTTGATGAGGGGTATTGACTTATTTCATAGAACTTTTTCTCTACAATCTAAGATCCTCATTGGTTTCTCCTCATAAAAAAGATCATCCTCAAGCTATACTGCCACCGAAGATAGTACATGTGAAGGGTCTGGTATGTACTTATTTAATAGGGATAGATGAAATACATCAATAAAATTGGATATGGTAGGTGGAAGTGCTAGTCGATATGCCACAGCCCCAACATGATCAAGAATCTCGAAAGGGACATTCTACATAAGACTTAACTTCCCTTTCTTTCCAAACCTCATGACATTGGTCCATGGATATATGCATAGAAATACCATGTATCCAACATTAAAGTCAAGGTCTCATCGACTGTTATCTGCATAACACTTCTGTTGACTCTGGGCTGCCTTGATATGCTGCTGAATAGTTTTCACGTTCTCCACCATTTCTTCGACCATTTATGTTCCTAACAGCTTACGCTCACGGACTTCATTCCAACATGTCAGTGTTCTTAACCTCTTCTCATACATTATTTCGTAATTTTCCATTTATATTATTGAGTGTAAACAATTATTGTAGGAGAATTCAACCAGTGGATGAGGTTGGTACCACCCTCCATTGAAGTCCATAGAACACGATCTCAACATATCCTGAAGTTTTTGGAATTTCCACTCAGATTGAACATCAGTTTGAGGATGATAAGTTGTACTGAAGTTCATCTCAGTATCTAGAGAATGTTGAAGACTCTTACAAAACATAGAGGTGAATCTTGGCTCTCGATATGATAAAATTGACAGTGGTTCTCCATGCAGCCTTACCACTTCCATGATATATATCTATGCCAGCTGATCCAATTAGAAATCCCCCTGAATTGCAATGAAGTGTGGAAACATTGTAAGAATATCCAAAATAAACCAAATTTCATTGTTTACTTTGGATGTCTTCGGAAGTCTGGTGACAAAGTCCACAGTGATGTTCTCCAATTTCCATGCAGGTATAGGAAATGGTTGCATAATCCCCTTCGACTTCTGCCTCACTTCCTTCATGTGCTGATACACCAAGAACTTTGATGTATACTTATCAATCACCTTTTCTTATTATCCCACCAATAATGATCTTGGAGATCTTGATACATCTTTCTGTTTCTTGGGTGAATAGAGAAATTTGAACTATGCGCATCATCCAAAACTTCCTTCTTCAGCTCCGGATATTATGGAACACATAATCTTTTCTCAAATCTCACACTTCCATCTTCATTAACATTAAACTCTGAGGATTTACCTTTTCGGATTGCTTCCACTCTCTTCTTAAGTCACACGTCATCCTTTTAAACATCCTTTAACCTTTCCAAAATATATGGTTGAGGAATTATTTGTGAAAGGATTGATGATGTCCCCATATTTATGATTCCCATATCCATCATCACAAAATCTATGAAGATTGGGTCCTTCTAAATTCTCATCAATGATAGAATTGCTAGGTCCTTTTTACATAGAGCATCAGCCACCTTGTTTGATTTCCCCGGGTGGTAATGGATTGAGAAGACATAGTCTTCGATCTACTATAACCAAATTCATTGGTGCAAGTTAAACTCTTTCGGTGTGAATATATACATGAGGCTTTTGTGGTCCGTATATATTTCATGCTTCTCCACAAAGAGATAATGCCAAAAAAAAATTAAAGCGAATATCACCACAGCTGACTCCAAATCATGTGTTGGATAATTTTTCCCATGAACATTCATTTGCCTTGAAGAATAAACAATGACGTGGTCATTTTTCATCAACACACATCTCAGGCACTTCTTTGAAGCATCACTAAATACCATTAGAATTTCTCCACTTATGGGTAAAGTGAGCACGGGCGCAATGATAATTGTCCTTTTTAACTCTTTGAAGATTTCTTCGCATTGAATACTCTATGCAATCATTAATCCCTTTCGAGTAATCTTGGTAAGAGGGTTGGACAATCATGGAAAATTTCTCACAAATGGTCGATCATATCCTTCTAAACGAAAGAAGATACGGATATCCATTTCCGATGTTGGCC
Organism: Viscum album; assembly: GCA_963277665.1. Lineage (NCBI taxonomy): Eukaryota > Viridiplantae > Streptophyta > Magnoliopsida > Santalales > Viscaceae > Viscum > Viscum album. The sequence continues at coordinate 1,130,609,171 of OY728131.1, forward strand.
TCAGCCATCCCTCAACATCATCTATTTTTGAGGGATCCACATATCTTCTATTTCTTGTGATGATATGGACAAAAAATGAGACATCCTTTAACAAGAACATGCATTTTTTTTACTTTTCATATATAATATCCTTCGGCAGTGTGTATAGTACAATTCAGAAATGCTCTTCATGATCCTTCTTGGTTTTAGGGTATATCAGAATAAGATCGATATAGACAACCACAAATTTGTCAAGGTAATCCAAAAATATTGTATTAATCACGTATATTATGGTTTCTGGTGAATTAGTGAGTCCGAAAGGCATTAATATGAATTCATATTCCCCTTATCTTGTACGGAAAGTAGTCTTGGGGATATCTTTTTTCTTCATCCTTGCTTGATAATATTCCAATTTTAAATCCACCTTGGTGAAGTATTGTGCTCCACACAGCTGACTGAACAAGTCATGAATTCATGGGAGATTATACATGTTCATTATTGGGATTTTTAAGCTCAGGATAATCAATGAAAAGGTGCATTCACCCATCAATCTTCTTGACAAAGAGTACTAGTGCACCCCATGGTGAAGCAGTTGGGCATATACACCCTTTATCCATATTCTCCGGTAGTTGTTTCTTCAGCTCTTTAATCTCCAAAACAGCCATACTATATGGATTCCTTGATATTGGGAACCCCCCAAGTAAAATATCATTTTAGAATTAAACTTCTCTTCTAGGTGGAAGACCAGGAAATCCCTCTGGAAACACTTCTGCAAATTCCCTCACAATATGCATGCCTTCATGGATGTTTTCCTCCTTATACTCAATCATATGAGCCAGATACAGTTTCCCATAGGGCAGTAATTCCACATATGAGATGATGGAGCTAAATAATATTCATCTTCCACCTTACAGTTGTATAGAATCAGTTGTCTATTCTCCACATGCAGAGTGATTTCCCTCTCAAATCAATTTATGTTGGCTCTATATAAGGAAAGCCAATCCATGCCAAAAATTGCATCAAATTCTACCAGAGGCAGTATGAAAATGTTATCTGGGAAATGAAATCCATAGATTATGACAGGATAGGAGTTATATTAATGGGATGCAATAATTTCCCAATTTTTCTTACTCACAAACATCTTTAATTCCATTATTTGTGGTGATGATGGGTTTGTTCTACTAAACTTTTGGGATATAAAAGAATGTGTAGAACCTGAATCAAAAATTATGTTCATTATTCATGAATGAATAACTACAGTACCTATCCCCACTTCATTGTTGTGTTTAACGTCGGCAGTAGTGATGGAAGAAGCTCTCCCATGGTGACTTGGAGGTTTTTGGTTGCCTCTGAAAACCCTTGGCAAAGGACACTAATTTTCAAGATGTCATGTTTCATTACAGTTATAGAAATGAAAAAGTCATTGAGGTTCAAACAGATCATTCTTATTTTATGTTGCAGCTGTATGTTTTTCTTGTCAGCAGTTAATAGATAGGTTCCCTTCTCTTCCACACCTAAATCATTTCCTCATCCCCTTCAGGAAATTTTTTGGGTTCTTCTTTCCACACTATTGTCAAGTGGGGTACTATATCTTCTTAGAAGTATTGGATTTATCCATCGGACTGACAGCCTTAAAGTACACCATATTCTTCTTATCCACATGATACCCCTGAGATTCATCGATCTCCATTTCATCCTTGAGGGAACAACAAACAATTTCCTCATAGCAGTTGAAGTCACGGATCCTCAGCGCTTTACGTAGGCTAGATTTCAGCCCACAAAAGAAGCGGTCAACCTTGAATTTGGGGGTAATGATAATGACGAAGGCATATTATGAAAGCCTTGTAATGTTTTCCTCATATTATCAAACATATTAGTCATTTTATTTCATGAAGGCAAGAAATTAACTTTCCATATTATGTCAGAGGGTGCACGGAAAATATTTTTTGAAAAACCTTTTCAGAAATTTATTCCATTCCAACGCCTCAATATCTTTCTCGGGCTTCGTATTTTTTATCAACGTCCTCCATTGATCAGATTCACCTTCTATATGATAAGAATCTAGAATAAACCTCTCTTGTTGAGAACATTGAAGGATGGAGAAGATCATATCAATGGAGTTGATCCATTGATCGGCGATTGAGGGATCAGACGATCCATTAAATGTATGAGGTCTTTGTCTCATGATGCGTTTGATAGCAACCTGTTTTTTTGTTGGGGTTGAACAATCCTCTGGACCCATGTTTCTATTCAATTCTAGGGTTAACTAAGAGAGAATCATGACAATGTTCATGATTCCCACTCCAATCAGATTGGGCATCTCATTTTCACAGTCATCACATTGATCTTCATAATGGTTATTAGCCTGATTCCTCCAATTATCGTCCATTAGTGGGAATAAATAGAATGTTATGGGTGAAACATAAAGGGTTATCCTAGGAAAAATAGGATGACTTATAAATTACTTTTATTTCCTTTGCTTTTGAATCCATAGGATTCAATCTATGCTATCCATGATCTACTTTCTGGCATATATTTTTAAAGGCATTTTTTATTCCCTTATTAAGGGTTCATACTAAGCTTGTGAATTTACCAAATCTTATACCATAAGAGTGTCATAACCAAGAGTGTATCAAGGCCTATTTTTATGCACCAGTTCCCATTGGAGTCTAGCTCTATGTGGTGTTTTCATGTTTTACCCCTAGGATATATCTGTACCTGAGCCGCCTCTACCTGCTCGTATCCAGAGAGGGATGTATTTTCTAGACAGACTGCTTAGTCAATACTCACCAATTATTAGTGATTTTTTTTATTAAACCTATTCTTGCCTTTATGTCTTCACTAGGATTTTATAATCATAATCCAATAAATAACTAAACCTATCCTCTGATACCAACTATAACAACCCATCTTTTTATTACACACTTAAACCTGATTTATTACATAAAATATTAACTTGATTCAAATATAAGATCAAGAGATCTAGTGTATTTGTGTCTTAGGAACATTATATAGAATCTTAGAACATAAAACCCCCAACATCATTATTGAAAACTTCCTTTACATGACCACTATATTCCTTCGGACATAGCATTGCATGGGATTACTTGAGGACATGCATAAGAAAAGGGTGAGCTATAAAGCCCAGTAAGGGAATAAAAATTGAATAAAATGAGGAATGCAATACATGTCAGACAATAGGAATATCAATGTAGCTAAAAATAACATGAACATAAAGGCATGATAATGCATGACAATTATAACATGGAAATGTGGAATGAATACTTAACAGGGATTTAGCAAGAGCCAAGGCTCATTGCACATAGAGAAATAGTAAACCCTCATTTCAAATGAAGCACAAGTAAAACCTCATTGCACATGAATTAGCATATGTCAACTCCCATTTCAAATGACGGTTCATAATACTATTCCTTACCCAATGCACTGGAGCTCTAATAGTGTACACCATTTCTTAAACATTTCATTTCATGCATAAGTGTGCCATATGGATCATAAAACATGGAATCAATCATGATTATTAATTCCATAATAAAGGTATGGGGAATAAATAAAAAAAGATTTATAATAAATAACTAAATATGAATATTGATGAATACCATTGATAGATAAATCGGCATGGTATTCACTGCACAATGACATTGGCATGGAAAATCGTAGTGCAATTTTGGCAGCATAACAACTTGAAATAAGAAATCATAAAAAATGGTTGATTAGAGAGAAAGGGGTGTATCATCTAATTTACATGAAATGGATAGTATAGGGGGTCATATATGTACATGTCCCAACCAAAATAATGTAATTTAGATGCTTAAAACAACAACATTACATGGATTTAAAAGAGGAGAGAGAAATCCCTCACAGAATTTTTGCATGGTAACTGGTATAGATGGGAGGAATTAATGAGAGAGAAAGGGGTATCCAATTATCCAAAAATAAATAAGGATTTATGGGGGATGTGAGAAATCATAAAAAACATTTTTAATTGAAAAAAGGGCATAAAAGCTTAATGAAAATTACACAAAAATGATAAAGGATGAAATCCCTTACTTGTAAGTGTGAGCCCAAAGGCTTGGGAGAGGCTTGAGAGATTCTTATTGGGATCTTGAGGCACCTTTTTAGGGTTATAGAGAGATTATGGAAAGGGTTGGTCAAACTCCAATGATGTAGAGTGAAAAGGATGTGGGGGAATTGGTGGGTTTATATAGGAAAGGAGAGGGAATTCATTATTATTTAGGTTTGGGACACCACACATTAAACTAATCAATAACAAAAACTAGACCATGGATTTGGACCCTGGTTTTTTCCAAAGTGGAGTGGAAAATAATATTTTATTATTCAAATGATAGCACATCTTAAAATAATAGGGTTGCTTATGTAGAGGTGAGTCACACTCTCAAGGAAAACAATTTTAAAAGACAAAATGTTTCTTCAGTCATGGAGGGTCCACAAAAGCATTGTAAAATAAATCAAAAAAATATGAAATCACATTATTTTAATGATAAAGCATATATTGGATGAAAATAATGTTTATAGTATTTTATTACCTCACTATTGGGTCATTATGATTTCATAAAACACATTATATCTTTAAATAGTCTTTAATTTTTACCCAAAAATTCGAATCCCTCAGAAAATTATAAAAAATTAACCATTGGATAATTTTGACATCCTGATTCAAAAAAAATTCATTTTATGTTAATAATTTTATAAATATATGAATTGTATCTTTTAAAATAAAAACTGACATTTACCCAAAATTCATAGTTTCTGACAATAACTCCTTTGAAACCTTAATAAAAATTATTATTGCTTTCATAAAATTATATGATCATTTATATATAATAAAAATTATTTAATTAATAATATTTTATTAAAATATTATTTATTTCAAAAATTCATTAATACATGAAAATAGATTTCTTATTTGAATAATAAGTAAAAATACTATGTGTTCTTTGAAAATTATTTACAAAGTAACAATAATATAATGAATGTACTTTATTTATAAAAAATAATGTACATAGTCATAGTGCTAGGGTCTTCATACATGACCCCATATAACACCCACATAAGACTGAAGGGAATGGTTTGTGAGGGTCACATCCTCTTAGGGTGGCTCAGATAACATCGGTCGGGTGGTAATATATATTAATTTTCACTTCTACCGTAGTCAGTTGCGCTCAAGATTAATGTGTTCAAACTAGAATTGGGATTGTTCAAGAGCGAAGCCCAATGAATCCACCTTCTTTCTGAGATCCAAAAAATGGGCCTAGAATGGGGCACATCTACTAAATGATTCCATAACATCCTTTGTATGAGTAAATTGTATTTGTTGAAGCCCTATATTTAAACAAATCATGTGATCACTGTTCAATGACTATAATAGCAACTGTCAGAATTCATAATGGTATATTAAAATACAGAAATATAAAACTGAATAAGTTCAAAATTTATATAACCATAATAATCCATTTAATTAGATCAAGATGAATTTTCATTAATGAATGTTTGGGTCATTACATGTAAATAAAGAATATATCAATTAAATAAAATTATATGATGATAATATCAATATGTGATCATGAGAATAAGAAATAGAAATAAAATCCAACCTGTCATATATCATAATATTATGTTATTTAATAAATGTTTTTAGTTTATATGATATAAATCCTAACAGAATTAAAGCACCAGACCCATCAAAATATAACATTGGAATAAAATCATGCATTCAATGATTGGAATAAGCTATGGAATTATCATAATAAATATAATATTATGTCATGGATACCCAAAAATACCTGATAATATATTTAATCATTGAAAAACAACCCATGTTCCGAATTTAGACAGCAAATAACCTCTTGTATAAACTATTATTTCCTAGTTTCTATAACTACAATTTTATAACATTTCTACAATACCAAGATAACCACTAGTTTACCCTTTGATCTCAAAGAAAATTAGTTACTACCAATGTAAATAAGGTATATAATTACATTACAACCAAACACATAATAATATATCCAATTATACATATGTCAAGAAATCATAAAATCAATCATCATAAATTATCTCGTAGAAAAGAAAAAATATCTTCATCAAGATTTAATCATCATAACTTTATACCATCAAGAGAAATAATTATGTTATTATCATTTCAACGTATACCTATTAATGTCTAATTAACATTAATGGTTGTCATCATAGATGATATTTCCATTTCAATGATAACTAGAATATATCATACGGGAAATAACTTTTTCTTTTTAAAATAAAAAATTCAAATCAAACTATATTGCAGAAATTAATGAAATAATTTAATTTTAATCTAAACATGGAATATTATAATTCAATATTCTAATAATTTATTTTTCATGGTGGTGGGAGGTTATTTTTAATATGTAAAATATGAAATAGAATAATCCTTTATCATTTTTTTAAAAAACAAGTGAAAATATACCTCTTATTGAAAATGTTAAGAATAATCATTTAAAATAATTTCATAAATAGAAAATAACAATAACAAATGACATAAAATAAATATAGGAAAATATTAAAATAACTTTTTAATACATATTTTCAATAAATATATATGTGTAAATGAATTATCAGTAGTTGAGTATAATAATGTCAGTTTTCCGTAAAAAATGTTTCTAGTCTCTTGAGTAATTAATATGAGTAAAATGTAATAATAAAATATAAAATTTTGAAATAATAATATTATTAGAAAATTCATCAGTATCCTTAGACATAAATAATAAGACATCATCATCAGAAACATGATTATATATAATCTCAATAAAAAAACTATTTAACGTAAATCCATTTACTCGAGTTTTACATTAATTGAATTTGATATTTGACCCTATATAAGAAAATTAAATTTATTATAAATGAAAAATAAATTCATTTAAATACTATTATTATCATCTATAATCCACTAATATCATTTTATAAAGAGTTTATTAATAATTACTTATTATAAATTTCATTTCTCGGTGTTATCTATTTCACTTTTCATGAGTATTTGTGTTCAATAATTCGTAAACATATAAAATGACTATGGTTCAATTATCAAATGAATTTTTATAACTATAAATATAAAACATATTTTATAATAAAAAATATTTGGGGTCATATAAAATATAATCAAATAGATAAGTGAATTACACTATTCATTGAGATGATGGTCCCCCATATGAATGAATGTGGATTTCACTTTTATATAGATTTTTGGAATGAATAGTTAAAAAACAAAACCTTAAAGAATGTTTAAAATAAATGAACTGTAATATATATTAATTATTTTTATCCTTATTACCATCTATGTAATCTATAAATAAAAAACAATTCACATTACAGTAGAGAGGTGGAAGTCCACATGTATGACTAAGTGACATTTTTATTTTTTAACCAATTGAATTGTAATGACTAAGATGTGATATTATCATTATTTTATTATAATTATTTGATAAATATTACTTATAGTATTTTAAATAATATTAAAAATATAACCATGAAAAAAGATGATTTGAAAATAATTAGCCCACTATGTGGAGTCAGTAAGTCGTACACACACATGGGCAATGCTTCTGTTTTCCATTGGATTGAGAAGATGTTGAAAATGAATATACCATAAGCATCATAAAATATAATTATATATATGATAATGGATTATTTTTTTTAGGTTGAGTATAAAATATTAATAATATATAAAATAGGAATAAAAATTTGATGGATCGATAAATACAAATACTTTTTTGATAAACTATCATTAACTATCCACTTTAGTGGGGCTTGGGTAAGACATTTGGGGGAACCAAATGACCTATAAGATTTATATTGTGTATGAGTATAAACATCTTTATATAATTTTTGATCTACACATATCAATGATATCTAGTGAAAAATGGAATGTAAATCCATTTAGTATAGGGGAAATCAGAGAATTTTAATTAAAAAAAATTTAAAAATTTAATGAATTCATTATCAATAAAATTTATTTTTAAATTATAGTTATTATATAAAGTAATGACAATTTTGGAATACCAACATCAAATTAATTATATATAGTATCATTTTAAACCTTATATTTTTTCCTAAAAACATGGTTAACTAATTTGAATCCTAATATTTGTAATGAATTTACTTATATTAAAGTGTTATAACATTACCTATATAGAATCTGTTACCCTATAACTGGAATAATGTTTAATATTTTAGAACATTTTCTATACTATATATACTCTATCATTATATTCATTATTTTTAAATTATTATTTAAAATATTAATTTACATAGAATATCATTAATGTCATTTTTAACATTATTTTTTTAATATAAATTTTATGACTACATGAAAAATATTATAATTAAAATAAATTCCATTTAATAATTTTAATATGGTATATCTATCTTTAGAATTTATGGATAATAATAATGCCCTATGATTTTTTTCTTATAATTTAACACCTCGTTTTTCATGTTTTGGTTTATGATCTAGTTCAATGGGAATCCCGCTATTATCATTGGGTCCTAGGTTTGATGAGGGCGTTCTGTTATTATTTTTTTTTATTGTATTATATACCAATATTTGTTTTTCTTCATTTAGGTGGGGAAAAAGTATCTTGTGGGAGAGTTTTGGACACCCATTGTGTCACATATGTGTTTAAATCAGTCAAGTATAGTTTGGTGGGGATTCATATTGTTTTCAGTGTCATTTGAGGGGCTTGAAACAATTTTCTAGGTAGAACAATTTCTGCATGGTTTGAAAAAACCATGCAACCTAACCATCTTAATTTGCAGATTTATTCTTGTAACCCTCATATGGTTTGCGCATGGTTTTCATAACCGTGCAGATTAACATTGTAGCCAGTTATGGTCATAATAACATTCACTCTAAAAATATAATTTGGCATATTCGACCTCCCATTTGAATCCAAACCTCTAGGTTATTGACCAGAGGGATCCCCCCCTTTTGTTTTACCTCATTTTGGGTCAGATGTTTGGATATTTCTCACAAAATGTTAATGATTCTTACTAAAATCCTTCCCTTTCCACTTCTCCACTCTTCCCCTTCACCCTTCTTCCACATTTCTTGGTTTTCTCTTCTTCACTAGTTATGATTGAACTTGGGTTAGGTTTTCCCTTGGTTTTTGTGGTGATCTTTTTCATTCAAGGTTGTTCTCATAGATCAATGGATTTAAAACCCATGATGAGTGTTTTTGGGAGTGTGATTCCATTTCTCCATAGATTAAAGGATGTTCTCCATTTTCACTTGAATTTTTAAATAAATATTTATTCATTTCATGCTTTTCCAACCACATTTGAAAAATATATTTTGATGTCTGATCATTGGTTTCATTTTTTGGTATGAAAGGTGTCATTTTATTCCTTGATATTTTATAAATATAATTTTCTTGTTAAATATTTCACCCCATGTGTTTGAGAAAATTCTATGTTGGATTTTTTGAGAAATTTGTGATATGTAATGAATGGTTTAAATTTTTTAATAATAATGTAGTTTTTAAAATGATGATTTTGGGTTTCTTGAAAGAGTATCCAATTCTTTGAAGTCATGTGAAATGTGTAGTTGCCTTTTTAAAATCATCAGGTTCTGTAACGATGATTTATGGTCCGGTTGGGAATTTCATAGAAAAAAATGGTTTTTGTTAGAGAGTTGTATGGAACTGTTTTGACAATGATTTATAATAAATTTACATGGTAATGGTGTGGTTGATTCCACTTTTGAAATATGGGATGAATTTTTTGTTAATGGTTAGTTTTGTGAGAAATTTTTAAGATCTTCTTTTGCCACTTTTGGTAAATAATGTAATGTTCGGTTATAAAAATAACCAATGGATGTCTCTCATGCCTTGTTGACAATGAATGGTTGGGATGCCCTTATTGAGGAATCCTCATGTTCAAATGTGATAGTTTATCAGTTAGAGGCCTTTATGATCTATTTATTTTATGGCATGAAATAAATCCTTAGGGAGACTCAGGGTGAGGCATGTTGTGGAAATTCATATATATAAATATATATATATAGTGTTTGGATACTAAAATGGAATTATTTGAATCACCCTAAATAAAAAATTGAGACATGGGAACCTGGAATATTGAGAGAATTATCTATGAATGATTACATCACTTGTAGGTTATGGTACCGACTAGTATCCCATAGTTAGTGGATATATCAGGTTTATTACTATGGGATTTTTCCACGGCCTTCCTGGGAAAGGATGATCGAGCATATTAGGCTTTTTTATTTCATCGTGTGTGACATGTCAAAAAAGATGAGGTCTCATGAATTTGTGTCTTCTGGATTATTATTGATCTCCTAGTTCACCCAAGTCTATTGATTTTAAGTTGGCTGTAGTGATATGTATGATTCTTGTATGTATATTTACATTGACCATGCTGTGTCACAACTATTGTTTCATCTTTTATATTGTTTTTAATGGAAATTGGTTGGATGGATTTGATAAGGTTGATGAAAATGGTTTTCAAATAAATTTGATTTATCCTTATTTTAAAAATATGTAAATATAGGTATCACTTTCCCCATTAAAAATCAATTGGTACACAAGTTGAAAGAATCTAGTTTCAAAAATGAATATGGGAATTTCCTCGTACTTTGTTTTTCATTAATCATGTAGAAAACCTTAATTTTGTATATTGTATTTAAAACATGAAATTGAATTTTTTCTATCTGTTAATGAATGTGCATTGGGAATAGATTATCGAAATATTTTTCTGAGTTTTAATACTCACACCTATTGTTTTTTTTTTCTATTTTTACCCCTTGAGCAGGTTTTCACTTTAGTATCATCACCTTGAGCAACATGGGATCATTTTTTTGGAGATTGAACGCTGGGGTCACATGGAATTAGTAGGTTTTTAGGTTTAATTGGTTGAGTTGTTTGGTTCAATTGTATGTTTAGTTATTTATATGAATCATGTTCAGTTCAATTTTATATAAATTTATGTTGGGAGATCCTTTTCATTCGGATGTTATTTAAAAGTTTTTCATTGGAAAAAATTATTCCATTGGATACTATAATGATTCTCGGCACTAGTTTCCATCCCTTGGGGATTAGGAACACCCTTCAGACCATTACATAGATCTGTTTGGGTGCCCAGTTTGGGGATAAACTGAGTTGGTTCGTAAAAATATGCTATCAGAGTAGGTTGGATCATAGAAAAACATTATTTTCAGACCACCCTTTGTTATTTAGCAATGTCATTGTAGATAGAGGTGGATTTTTGGGACATTAGGTGTAGGTGAGGGAGGAGCGTCACAAAATTATTCCTGTTTTAAAAATCGTGTTTCTATGGGATGTTTAGTTTTTATATTTTATTAGTATTTAGGTGTAGTTTGGTTATTGGGATACGACATGGGGAGTTGGAATAATGGTCTCCATGAGCTCACAAGGCCTGGAAAGCCATTTAAAGCTAGGTCATGATCTTACGAAGGCTCTCTGTGTTGGTTGTGTGTTTGAAAAATGTTCTCCAACCATATGGTCAAGTAACACACCGACACTATTTCCATATAGTGGGTCTCGTGGTCCTTTCTTGAATTCTAAATTTGTTTTGAAAATATTTTTGTGAGAATTTGGAAAAGGGGTTTTAAAAGAATAGTTGGTTATTGAAAATTGGAAAATGGTTTTTCAAAATTTAAAATGATAATGGTTTTGTGGTGTTGGGTTTTATGAAAAAAATCATGGGGATAATGTGAAAATGATTTAACAAGATTGGTTTTTCCCTAATTCAATCATGTGGCTTGCTGAAATTAAATGTTTTGAATAATTTTATTACTTTTAATTGGTTATTATTATTTTAATGGGATGTGTTAGGATGTTAATAAGTGTTTTAATTTGATTAATTTTTTATAAAGTAGATTTGTGTTTTTTTTGGTTTTTCTGAAATGGCATTTAGCTTCCATGGTTATTGGATAATGTATATTGACTTTGGTGAATTTTTGAAATTGGAAAGGGTTGTTTTAATGGAATTATAGAATTGTTAGTTGTTTTAAATGAAATGAAATGGTTTTTACATAATAAAATTGTTCTTGATGAAGTGTTTTTTAAGGAGCTACTGAAATTTATCTTGAATAAAATGAATGGATTTTGATGGAGACCAGTGGGTTTTTTTTCATGCATAGTAAAATGGTTATTCGAGGAAATATGAAAATTGTTTTTGACATGGTGGTTAGTGTTCCTTTTTAATGTATGTTATTTTTGGAATGATTTTGTTTTTTTAGCCTTTTGTGATTTCATGGGTGCTCACATGCATGGTTTTACATGGATTGTGGATGGAAGCATGGTATAACATTTTGGATTGGTGCCTGAGGCTGAACAGGATTGTGCATGTGAGTGAGACTTGATAAAACATCATTGGTGACTGTGGAAGTCAACCAAGATTGATTTTTTCTATTTTTCAATATAATTTTATGCTGAAATTTTTTTTTCTATAGCTTGTTAGTTTTCTGGAATTTTTTTCAATTTCACAGAAATTTTATTTATTTTTTATGCTTCCTCGTGATTCAGAATTGATTCTATAGTTGTGTATTGCGATGGAATGTTGTTGGTGCCTTAGTTTGGGAGAATTGATGACTCGTTATCTAAATATATATTAGATGTTGTGATGTGGCTACAGATAGTTCTTAGTTGGTATTCATTCTATTTAATCAACCTATGGATTCATTTCAAATATTAAAACCACCTCTTCAGATTATTCCTCAACTTGTTGTGGGAATAGAGAGCAATTCAGGTTTGAATTAAAGGGCCTTCTTTATAGAACAATTCTCTCCATTGTAGAGGTTTTTTCAGTGATGTTTGGTGGGTTTAACAATGTTCTATTTTAATTCTACCCCTTGTTCGGAGTGAGGGAGAATGGTGGTGTGTATCCATATCCCATGTTTGGGTAAATGTGTGTTGTTTGAGGATGGCAGTTTGATAGTGTGTATTTTTTGGTTGTTTCTACTTAGCAGGATTATGTTGCATCATATTGAACTAGATGAATGGGTTCTATATAGGGGTGAACAACTCCCTACTATGAGGTAGTAGATGCTTCACACTTTAGAGAAACAAGCATATATACCACAATGAAGCTGTCAAGTAGTCCAGAATCCAAGAAGTTTGAGAGGTCCTATTCATTTTTTGCCTCTGCCATTGCAGTTAGAAAATTTCAATATTCCATCTTTGTGTCATTTTTTCAATGAAGGTGTCCCTCGGGTTTTAAGAGCACGGTGGAATTATTCCTCGTGAAATTTCATTCAATATGTCTTGTTGGATGAAGGTTTCCTATCAGTTTCATTGTGTGAACCACACACGTGATTTAGGTGTGGTCCTGAGTTTATCTTAACATAGGATTCAAGTGTAAGGTAGTTTTTGTCTTTGTTTTAGTTGTACATTCATTGGGACCCTTCCCTCCATGAAGGATTAGAATGTTTTTTTTGATCTACGCATAATGTGTTGGCCCAGTATTTGTCCCCTCTGTTTGGGAGTAGGTGGTTTAAATGTTCATGTTGTGTTCCTCTTTGCCTGTGTTGGGAGGATGTTGTGTGGATGTTTTGGAAAGCTAATGTTGGAGAGGTCTGATTCATGATCATTTCTAATTTTAATTTAATAATTGGTTATTAAGAGTGGGGATAACCATTGTGGGCCCCACTGTGATTTCCCTTAAAAGATTATTGGGTGCTAGTTGATTTCAAATTGTGAGGAGTAATTTCTGGCTTCCCTCTATTGGTGGAATATTATTGGTATGATTTTGGTGTTTATTTGGGTGAATTAGATTTCTTTTGATGTTGTATATTTCACTGTTTCCTCTATGGTTTTGGTGAGAATTTGGTATCTTGGGTGATGGCCCAATGTTATTGTTTTTAGATTGGTTGAGGATGTGGTGGATTGATCCTTCTGTTGATTCATAGGAAGTGGTTTTGAGTTGTTGTTTGGTTTCAGGAAAGGTACATAAGATCCATTTTTGAGGAGTTAAATATTATTTGTTGAGCTGTTGGATCGTGTTTATGTGGAATTCTTATGCATTGATGAATCGGCTAGAAAGTGTTATGGCCTTCGTGGCTCATAAAGCTTTAATGGTGGGGAGAATGGTCAAACCTGATATTTCAAGATTTGGTTTATGATCTGGGACATTGAGAAAAACAATATTTTACTTAGGTCCTAGGTGTGATGACGGGGTTTATATTTGATTTTTTTTCATTGAATAATATTTCAATCTTGGTTGTACTAGGATTGTGTTAGGAGATTTAGGCATGTGGGAGAGTTTGATTCACACACGGGGTAACCTTTTTGTGTTTAAATTATTCAAGTATCATAGGGCGGGGTCACCTTATTTTGGGGGGTGAATTTGAAGATTTTTAACCAATTGATCAGGCTTTATGGTTTGATCATTGTTTACTACAACTATAAACCCTATCCATGAAATGTTGAAGATTCATTCTAGTATCCCTCACACGGTTTGTGCCCGATTTTCAAAACCATGCATCAAAACAGTGTTTCCATTTACATGATTAACAACGTTACCTCAAAAAATACAATTTTGGTGATCCCCCCCCCCATTTGAATCCTTACCTGTTAGTTATTGACCAATGGGATCCCCCCATCCGTTCTACCTCATGTTGGGACACCTTTTGTAAGATTCCTCCCCAATGGTCAATGATTCTTCCTAAAACCTTTCCAATTCCACTTATCCTCTCTTCCCTCTTCCTTAATCATCTATTATTTATTGGTTTTATATTCTCCCCTAGACATGCTTGACCTAGGGTTATTTTTCCCAGGTTTTTAGGGGTTTCTTGTTCATTATGAATGGTTTTCTTAGATCTAGGTTTTTGGAGCACATGGCGGGTGTTTCCAGGTGTGTATTACCATCCCTCTATTGATTTATTGTATGTTTACCATTGTACATTCTTTATTAATTAATGGTTCATTTATTTCAGGATTTTATCACCACTTTTGATTCATAAAAATTGATGTATGATCCTTGGTTTCATTATTTGTATGAAAAGTGGTTTTTTATGTCTTTATATAAGAAAAATAAAATTTTATTCTAAAATAGCTCACTACAAGTGTATGATGAAATTTCTGGTTGGATTTTTTGAGTAATTCGTGGTAGGTAAATAGTTGTTTAGAAATGTAAATAATTATATGGCATGTAAAATGATGTTTTTGCATTTCTTTAGTTACTTTTCTATTGTTTTGTGTCTTGTGAAATGTGTTGCTGGATTCTGAAAATCGTTCTATTGTGTGATAAGGAATTATGGAGTAGTTGGCACATTTGTAGAAAAAAAATTGTTACGGAAGTCGGATGGAAGTGATTTTATTGAGTGTTATAAACGTTTCTACATGTTAATGGTTTGATTTATTCCAATTTTGAGTTATGGGATGCATTTTTTTTAATGCTTAGCTTTGTGAGAAATGTTTAAGGGTCTGTTTGTCCACTTTATGAAAATGATGATAAGTGTTTTTATAAAAACCACAATTGGATATTTCTGAAGCCTTGTTTTCATTGATTGGTTGGGATATCGTTGATGAGGTATAATTAGGTTCAATTAATAGGGTTTCTTTGTTGGATCCCCTTGAGATCCATTTACTTTAAGGCATGAGAGTAATCCATGGGGAGACTCGGGGTGAGGGTTTTCGTGAGTAATTCTGTATATATATATATGTGTGTGTTTTTGTGAGTGTGAGAATATATATATATATATTGTTATTGGGTGATTGGATGGCATCTATTGGATCACCCCGATTAAATACATGAGACCTGAGAACCGTGAATATTGAGAGAATTAACTTAGAATTATTATTGCACTAGTAGGTTATGATACCGACTTGTGACCCTTAATACGTGGATATATTGGGTTTATTACTATGGGATTTCCCCCCAGCCTTCTGGATAATGGATAGTGGAGAATATTAGGCATTTTTATTTCATTGTGTGCGACATTTCAATGATGATTTGGTCTCATTTATTGGTGTCTTATGGATTAATCATGATCTCCTAGGTTCACCCATATCTATTGGATTTTAGTTGCATTCATTGAAATGTATGATGTTTGTATGTGTATTAACATTGCCCTTGTTTTGTGACTACTATCATGGCTTCTTTTTTATTGTTTTTCGTTGAATGTGGTGGTATGTTTTTGATAATTCTGATGAAAATGGGTTCCAAATTAATGTTTAAATCCTCTTTGTACATATTTGAAAATTTAAACATCACATTCCCCTTGAAAATTACATTGGCGCAGTAGTTGAATGAATCTAGTTTGGGAAATGAATAAGGGAAATGTCTCATACATTGTTATCTAGTAATCTGGTAGAAAACCGTAATTTTTTATATTCTAGTTCAAGCATGAAATTAATGATTCTTTTGATTTAGAGGATGTTCATTGAGAATAGATTATCGGTCTAGCATACATTATTTAAAAACTCTTGGAAATAGTTCTTTTTTGTTTTCAGACTTGTGTAGGTTTCAGCTTGAGTTTGATCACCTTGAGTGACATGGTATTACTTTTTCGGAGAGTGACCAGTGGGGTCACATAGAGTTAGTTGGTTTTCATGATTTATTGGTTGAGTTGTTTACATCAATTGTATTTTCAGTTTTCTATATGAATAATATTCAGTTCAATTTTATATAAATGTATGTTTGGTTATCCTTTTCATTCCTCACTTATTTAATTGTTTATAATTTGGATAAATCATTCCATTTGATAC
This sequence comes from Viscum album, assembly GCA_963277665.1. Lineage (NCBI taxonomy): Eukaryota > Viridiplantae > Streptophyta > Magnoliopsida > Santalales > Viscaceae > Viscum > Viscum album. The sequence continues at coordinate 1,130,625,907 of OY728131.1, forward strand.
TATAACAATTCCCAACACTAGTTTCCAGCTTGTGTGGATAGAAATCTCCCCTCAGTCCATGCCATTGATCGGTTTTTTTGCCCAGTTTGGGGTCTACATGGGCCAGTTTGTGAAAAAATGATATCATACCAGGTCAGATCTTAACGGACCAAGATTTTCATATACCCATTTTTTATTTGGGAATATCATGGTAGATGAAGTTGGATTGTCCAGACATGAGGGGAAGGTTCAGGAAGAGCATCAAAAACGTTATCTTCTTCTGAACCTCTAGATTCTATGGGATGTTAGGTTTTCATTGTTTCTTCAACTTTTGGTGTTGTTTGGTGATTGTGAAACAACATGGGGAGTTATAGTAATGGTATTTATGAGATCTTAGGGCCATGAAAGGCATGTGGATCCAAGGTATGGTCCTAAGAAGACTCGTGTCGGTGGTGGTGTGTTTGAGATATGGCTGCCAACCACATAGTCAGGAGACCCACTAACAGTAGTTCTATTTTGTGGGTCTCGTGGACCTTTCTTGAATTCTAAATATTGTTTGGAAAAACATTATCTGAGAATTTTGAAAAGTTTTTTAACAGAATATTTAGTTATTGAAATGTGTAAAATGGGTTTTTAAAACTTAATAATAAAATGGTTATGGGATGTTGGGTTTTGGGAAAAAAATATTGGGGATAAAATGAAAGATGCTTTAATAAAATTAGTTTTCTCCTAATTGAAACTCATGGTTTGTTAATATAAAATGGTTTGAAGCCATGGATTATATTGAGGTTATTATAATTTTTTTAATGGGACATTTTGGGATGTTGAGAAGTGTTTGAATCTAATGAATATTTTTTAGAAAATGGTTTTGAGTGGTTTTGGGTTTTCATAGGGATTTTTTTTCCCATGGACACTGGATTAAAAAAATTGACCTTCCTGAATTTTTTATATGGGAACGGGATGTATGAATGGAATGCTTTTTTTAGTTTCTTTTAAAATAAATGTAAAGGTTTCTTCTTAAGAAAATGTGTCTTGAGGAAGTGTGCTTTTCTTGAACTATGAAAAAAAATTTATAAAGGGAGAGGATTATGATAATGACCGATGGGTTTTCACTTTCATTCATAGTAAATGGTTTGTTTTTGGATATCTATAATTGGTCTTTGATGTGGTTGTTAGTGTAGCTTTGGAAGGTACATGATTTTTGGAATATGTTTTTAAGCCTTTAGCATATTCATGGGCTCTCACATGCATGGTTATACATGAAATGTTGTTGGATACCTAGAATGGGATGGTGGTTTGGTGCCTGAGGTGGAATAAAAATGTGCATGTGAGTGAGACTCAATGAAACATCTTTAGAAATCCCCCATGCTTGATTTTTATTCAAAAGACTTTTAATTGGAAAAAATTGTGTAGTTTTTTAGATTGTAAGTTGTGTGGCTTGTATTTTTATTTCATTGAACTGTCATTTATTTTTTATGCTTCCTCGTGATTTGGAAGTGATAACATGGTATTTTCTTGGGATAGAATATTCTTGGCGGAACAATATTGGAGCAATTATCATTAGGTTTATAAAAATATGTTGTATGTTCAGATGCAGAAAAATATTGTTATGCATTGGCATTATTTCCATTCGATGGACCTAAATATTCATTTCAAATATTAAATTTAACTCTTCAGATGTTGTCTCAACTTGCTATGGAAATAGAGAGCTATTTGGGTTTAATTTAAAGTGTCTTTCTGTTAGAATAATATTCTCTATTATTGCATTTTTTCATTGATGTTTTCTGTGATTCACAATCATCCTTGTTCATTCTACAACTTGTTTAGTGTGAGGGATAATGGTGGTGTGTAACTTTAATAGATGTTTCGATAAAAGTTTGTTGTTTAAGGAGGGTATTTTCATGGTGTGTCTTTTTCCATTATTTCAACATAGGAGTTTTATTTGGATCTTTGTGGAATAAGAAGAAGGGGTTACAATTAGGGATTGGAAACCTCTGACTATGAGGTAGTAGATTCTTCCCACATCATAGCTCCAACAATAGGTCTCATAGTGAATCTAGCGCATAGTCTGGAATCATAGAGGTCTGAGAATTCACGTTAAGATTGTGCCTCTACCATTGCAGTTAGGAAACTTCATTATTTATACAGTGGATCTTTTTTCAATGAATGATTAACCCTTGTTTCAATGAGTGTGGTGGACTCACCCTCACACACTGTCTGTGAATATATATTCTTATATGCAGGTTTTTGATTATTGTCCTTGTGTGGAATGACCATGTAATTCATGTGCACTCTCAGTTTTATCTATTTATAGGAGTCAGGTGTTGGTTAGTTATCAGTTTTGGTTTCAGTGGTCCAAGAATTGGGACCCTTCCCTCCACACCCGTGTGTAATGGTTTTTGATCCGCGTAGAATGTGTTGGCCCAATTTTTGTCCCCTCTGTTTGGGAGCAGGTGGTTTAAATGTTCATGTTATGTTTCTCTTAGCTTGGGTTGGTAGGTTGTTGTGTTGATGATTTGGTGGGAAAGTGTGGGAGAGGCCTGATTCTAGATTATTTTTAATTATAGTTTGATAGAATGTTATTAATAGTGGGGATACTCACTATGATTCTCATTTAGTATTCCCTTATAAGGACATTGGGTGGTAGTTTGTTTCTTATAGTGGGGAGTTCATTCGGGCTCCCCTCTACTTATGATCTATTTCTTGGTGTGGTTATTGGGTTTGTTTGGGGGAAGTATCATTGTTTTGATGTTGTGGATTTCTTATATTCCTTTTTTGTTTTGGTGACCATTGGGTATCTTGGATGAAGTCCCAATGGTCTTGTTGTCAGATTGGTCGTGGATGTGGTGGCTTGATCTTTTTTATGATTCTTAGGTAGTGGTTTTGAGTTGTTTTTGTTGTTGTGGGAAAGCTTCTAAAGATCCATTATTGGTGAGTGAAATTTTCTTGGTTGAGTATATTGGATAGTGTTGAATTGGAATCCTTACACATTGATCAATCTGTCGGAATTTGTTATAGATTCCCGGGGGCGAAAAGCATTGATGGTGGGGAGAATTGTCACAACCAGTTTTTCATATTTTGGTTTATAATCAGTTTCATCGTGAATCCCAATATTATAATCTGCTCCCAAGTGTGATGAAGGGGAAGAGTTTTGAATTGTTTCCATTTTATAACATTCAAATCCTAGTTTTCCTTGGTTTGTGTTGGGAGAAAGTGGAATGCGAGAGAGTATTAGACACCAACTATGTAACTATTTTTTGTTTACATCATTCAAGGATTATTGGGTGGGGTTCCATAGTGTATGGTCTTTCATTTGAGGGTTTGTAACCAATTTTTCAGGCCGTGTAGTTTGAGAACTGTTTACCAAAATTATGAAACCTCGCCAATCAAAGATGCAGATTCATTCTGTTATCCCTCACATGGTTAGTGCAAGGTTTTCAAAACAGTGTAGTAAAACCATGCAGCCACATACGGGCTTTAAAAAATTCACTCTAAAAATCTGATTTGGGTGATTCCACCTCCCATATGAAGACCTTCATGGTGGTTATTGACCAGATCACTCCCCCATTTTGTTAAACCTCTATTTGGGGAACTTTTTTGAGATTTTTCACCAAAGTCCAATGATTATTCATAAAATTATTCCCTTTCAACTTATCCACTCTTCCCTTTTCCTTATTAATCTATTTTTTTGATGTTTTTCTCTTGTCATATGGTCATGCATGACATAGGGATCAATTTTACTTAGGTTTTTGAAAGCATACTTCTTCGTTTAGGTTTGGTCTTCATAGATCAAGGGTTTTGGAACCCATGGATAGTGTTATTGGGTGTGCATTTCCATTACTCCATGTATTTGATGTAGATTTCCCTTGGTACTTTTCATTATAATCAACGATTCATCCATTTAGTGATTTTCACAACACTTTTGAGTAATAAATATTGATGTATGATACTTGGTTTCATTTTTTGGTATGAAATGCGATGTTTTATTCCTTGATATAGGATAAATATAATTTTCTTGTTAAATATTGCACAACAAGTGTTTAATAAAATTCCCGATTGGATTTTCTGATTGATTTGTGGTAAGTAAATAATATTTTGGACATATTAATAATTATTTGGCATCTAAAATGATGATTTTGGGTTTCTTGAAATAGATTTCTATGGATTGAAGTCATGTGAAGTGTGTAGTTTTCTTTTGAAAATCGTTTGTGAGAAATTTTTAAATGACCATTTTCCCAGATTATTAAAATGATGAAATATTTTTCAAATAAAAACCTCTAGTGAATGTTTCCCTTGCCTTATATACATGTAATGGATGGTATTTTCTTGTTTAGTAATCCCAGGGTGTCATTATAAGGGTTTCTTAGTTTGATCCTTTTGTTATATATTTATCTAAAGGCATGGGATCAATCCCTGGTGAGACTCGGGGTGAGGCCTGTTGTGGGTAATTATATATATATATATACATATATATTTGGTGATTGGATTCTCAGCTAGAATCATTAAGCTCACCCCAATTAAAAAAATGAGACATGGGAGCCTGGTATATTGAGAAACTTGTCTAGGAATGAGTTCTCCACTATTAGGTAGTTGTTCTGACCAATGGCCCATAACAGGTGGATATATTGGGATTATTACTTTGGGATTTTCCATTGTCCTTCCTAAGATAAAATTCTCGAGAATATTGGGTGTTTTGATTTCATCGTATGTTACAAGTCAACGGGGATGAGGCCTCATGTACTGGTGTCTTATGGATTATTCATTATCTCCAATTTTCTACTATGTCTATTGGATTTCAATTGCTTGAAATGATAAGTATGATACTTGTATGTGTATTTATATTTCCCTTTTTGTGTGACTACTAGTGTGCGTTCTTTTGTTTTGTTTTTATTGGAATGTGGTGGGATGGTTTTGATACGATTGAAAAAAATGGATTTTAAATGATTGTTTTTCATCCACTTGGATCAAATATGAAAATTTAATCATAATGTTCCCCCTGAAAATTTCATTGGCACAATAGTTGACTGAATCTAGTTTTTCAAAAGAATAAGGGAAATAGATCGTACTTTGTTTTTGAATAATATTGTAGAAAACCATTCATTGTTATATTTTAGTTCAATCATGAAATTGATCTTTTTTTTTAATTTGATGTTTGTATATTGGGAATAGATTATTGGGCTAGCCTGTTGAGTTTTAATACTCACACATATAGTTCATTTCAATTTTTATCCTATGTGATAGTTTTGTCATTAGTTTAATCACCATGAGTGACATTGGATCATTTTTTTAGAGAGTGACCAGTGGGCTCACACAGAGTTACATGGTTGTTAGGTTCGATTTGTTGATTTGTTTGGTTCAATTATATTTTTATTTTTTTATATGAATCATGTTCAGATATATTTTGTATAAATATATGTTGGGATGGCCTTTTCATTCCATTGTGGTTTACTTGTTTATAATTGAGATAAATAATTCCCTTGGATACTCCAATAATACACTTCACTGGTTACCAGCCCATGGGGATCTAGAAAAACCTTTGGGTTATACAATGGATTAGTTTGGGTGCCCGGTTTGGGGTCAACCATGGTTGGTTCGGGACATATAATATTTTATAAATTAATTATATTATTTTTTTATAGATTGAATAAATTCGGGAAAGGAATTTACAAATCAGTTATTGTAATTATTAAATTACTAAATATTTAAAATAAATTAATTTGATAAAAATTTAGTTAATATTTAATATCCAAATTTAAAACAAATACTATCCTTTTCTATCTATTTTAAAATTATATAAAAATTAAAGAATTGAGAGTGACATATTGTATTTATTCATTCAAAAAATAAATATATACATTATTTTAAATAAAAAATGAAGACATGTTTTTATAAATTTTATGAATGGATGGAAATTGTTGAAAACACCCAATTAATATGAGAATTTAATTTAAGAGGTAATTTTAAATCCTTATTCCAATGTTTACCATTTTTACCCATTTTACACAAACCGAGGTGAAAAAAATACAATATGGTCACTATTTCGATTGAAATAAAATATAACAAACCTATTTTAAAGATTTAATGATATTGATTCCAATGTTAGATTCCATTCTTCCATTTTCAATTTCTATGACTGTAAAAATTTCATAATAAAATAATTTAACAAAATGTGATTAAAACTATTTTTTTCGAAAACAAAATTCAAAAAAGAAGAAAGATATATATATATATATATATATATATTAGATAAATATTATATGAGTATAAAATTAATTTATTTCAGATAAAATATATATATTTTAGTTAAATAATTTAGAAATAGCGATCAATTTAATTTATTTATGTAAAAAACATTATGATTTAAAAATTAATTTATAAAAAAATTCATTTTTTAATAAAATTATATTTATATTTAATTTCAAAAATATAGAAAACCAATGAATTAATTTTAAATATTTTAACCCCATAATTTTTTAAAACATTGTAATATTAATTCATTCCCATCAATCCAATGGGTATAAAATAGCTACGGTAGTAAATAAATTTTTATATAATATTGTAGTTTGTTTGAATAGGTTGTTTCACGTAATAAAAGCTATCAAGGAATGAATTTTTATTAAATAAAACTATATAATAAATAATATATAAGTTCAATCCTTTTGGGCAGAAGATTCTGGAGTGTAAAGGTCCACTCTCATCTTAGTGAATGTTGATTAAAGAGTGTATGGACTCAATATAATCATGGTAGAATGACTATACCTAGAAGATAAAACAGGTCCAATGATGAAACTATCTTAAGTATTATGGTCGATACCTTCCCAAAAAATTTATGTTTTTAGTATGGATATTCCCATATAACCTATTTTGAACATATTCATTTAATAGTGATAAAATATATGTATCTATATTTAGTAATACACTTGAAATATTTTGTCTCTCGTATTAGGATAGGTTCTTCGTAAAATATTTTGTGAGATAGGTGACATAGTTTTACTTTCATATAACTATAATGGTTAATTTAAATGTTTATATTATAATGATTAAAAAATAGATTATTATGTTTTCCAAATTAGAACCATAAAAGATAGATATGGTGTCAAGCCCCTTCTACATGGTGCAATGTATACCCCAACACATGAATGAAAATAAATTCTTGGGGATGTATCAATGGTAATTTTTTTTGATAAATTTAATTTTATATAAGTAAAATATATTAAATATGTATTTATTTTTCAAATACACAATAATAATTATAATTAAAAATTAAACTATAATCAATAAATATCTATATGATAAAAATAAATATATATGTGTATCCCCCTAATATTTTGACCAATTTATCATCGAAAAAATTTAATATCATATCTATATTATGATAAATGAAAAGTAAGGTACTAGAATTAATCATTACATAATCATGAGATCTGTCATCAAGTCAAAATTAGGATCATTTCAGATTTAGAGTTTCACAGAATTAGGTCATAAATATTACATTGAATATAAAATATTACAAAGTAGACACTTCTACATGATCAAATTACTCAAAAAATAAATCTCCTTAAATAAAAAAGAATTATTTTCTTGATAAAAAACTTTTTAAATTTTTCCTTTGGCTTAACCATCATTATACGCTAGGATTTTTTTAAAAAAAACTTGGGATGAACATAAAAAGCATAGTAAGGGTTATAAAACAAGGAAAGAAAACATTATCCCTTTAATACATAAAAATCAATGAAATCATACTTTTCATACAGAAAACATATGCTCTTTAATATACATCATGAAATCATAAGATTTATGAATAACTCATTGAAAGGATAAAACATAAAGGTAAAAGTTTTCATCTATATCATACTTATATTGTCGAAATAATAGCTACATAGGGAGTAACCTTCATGGTTATTTCTGAATACCCATATTAGAATATTCCCTAAATCACTTATAAGAAACCATATTGTTTACCTCTATCACATTACCCAATGCATTATTTAGGTATCACAAGCTCAACCACTCCTAGTTTAGTCCAGAACCACCAAAATTTGGTTTATCATTTAACCACTCATCATATGTCAATGTACCATTTCATTATCAAAACACATAAAACATTGAAATTATCAACATTTCACTCATCCATCACAAAAAACCAATTAATGATTATGAATTATTCAATCAATTTACAAGACCATTTAAAACATTTAATAATGATTTTTTTGAATCAAAGTCTCCTATATCTCTTTAAAATTTTTAAAATAAAATAAATAAAAAAATTTCAAATCATATATGTCCATATAAAAAAATTCTTAAAACCATTTTGAAAATATGGACATTAATGAGAATCTTTTAGATGAATAAATATATAAAAAATTTCATAGAATGTATTAGTTATAGCGTCTCATACCACATGGGAAAATAAATGAATTAAAATATTTAATTGAAAAAATTTAAAAATATATAATATCATGAAAATAAATAGATTCATCATATAATATGTCAAAGGTTAGTATATACCCCATATAAAAGTGAATTGGTTCTTATCAAGAAATAAGTCTCAATCGAATGTAAATTGAGATGACATCTCTTACCAAGATCATATCATTAGATTAATGATTAATAAATGATATAATTTAGTGTGAAAAATTTAAATTCACCCAATATAATTGGGTATTAAATGTTAACCTAATTATAGACACTCACACATTTTCTTGGAACAAGAATAATCAATGACATGGATATTTAATTCTCATAATAGATATTGAGTTAAGATTCCCCTTACAATATTTTTATAAATAAAATAAATAATTTATCAATGGGGTTTTTATGTGTTAAAATAGTATATCATCAGAATGGAAAGTGGGAAATAAAACATAAATAAATAAATAGTTATTGTACACAATATCATTGAATAATATAATCAATGAAGTACGGTTAAAAGCCAGTCAGTGGAAATTGTGGTTAGAAATTCTCTTACAACGATAATTTTTTATCAAATAGATTGATTATGTGTATTAAATATAAATCTATATAAATCATGTCTAAATACTAGAAAATATATCAAAATTCATTTCTCAAATAATCATACAATGACATAACCAAGAAGTAGAAGATAAACCAAAAGAATAGATATTGGGTTATTATATATCCTTATAATGACCTTGTCATTAGATTAAGGATAAATTAATGACATAATTTTGTGTAAAAATTATAAGTACACCCAATACAAGTGGATATTATGTGTAAACAAATCATTGGTAATTCACACAAATTCCAAAAAAACAAACCAATTACATGTATATTTAACTCAATGAATAGAGATTGAGTAAAAAATTCCCTTACCTTGAGTCCAAATCATCACGTTTGTTCTTTTTATTTCATGAATAATAAATGATAGTTAATTTATGCTTTTATAAAATAGTTTTCATATTTATTATTTATTTTATATAACTTATTACCATGTTATATCTATTATATAATTATTTTTGATAATATTGGTCGTTTTGTCGATATTCGGTACTTGATTTGAAAATAAACATATTTTGATGTAAATTGTCAATGTAATACAAATTATATCATCTCGAAAATGATATTAATGATTTTAATATCATATATTTCTAGAATATATCTATTTATAATGGTCCATAATGTTTGGAGATAAGAAATTAAATGCACCATTTATGAAGATGATATGTTGTACATACACATGAACGATGCTCAATTTTCATTGTCATATTAATGGAATGTAAACTAAATAATACATAGATTTATTATAATTCTAGTATAATATATAAGTTTTATATGATACATGTGTTCATTAATTCCATCCTTTATACGTTCCATGTATGGTATGCATGAGTTATATCACTTTGAGGGGGTAGTAGTTTGGACTTCCTCAAATAAAAGTATCGTATTTACACATTATGGATTGAACAATAAAAGAGGAATGGTCTTCTATAACTAGGAAAATGGAAAACCTCTATTGGTGGTTCCTATTGATTGTTTTAAATAAATCCATTGGAGTCCGCTAATTATGAATGAAAATTAGTGGGATTTTTCCCGCCCTCACAGTTGTCTTCATTGAAAATCACAGCAGTAACTCATGTTGAAGCCTCCTATTTCCCTCTCCATTATCCAACCACCTTCTGTCACAACCATCGCCACATCATATGGCCTCACATCACCTCTACCATACCCTACACTATACCCAACAACCCCAATGTTCGACCACCTAGAGTGATCTCCTCGACGTCGCACCTGCCCCTCCCTCCTGCCGATGCCTATCCGTCGTGGCCGACAACCATAGCTTCGAAGGTATTCCTCATCGTAGAACATTTCCCCCTATGTCCATATCTCACCACAGCCGTGTCCCAAGTACATGATACATGGAATATTTTAAATATGATTTAGAGACCTCCATTGGCAGTCACTGTTGGTCTTTACCGACGGAGAAACTACAACTGAAAAAAGTGGTCGCTAGGCGGTCCCTAAACACCTATAACGCCAACTTTTTCAGTCGCTAATGTTCTTCATTTATGTAGTGGCATAAAGTTATACATTAAATAAAAAAATATATGCATAGAGTCAATATAAATATAATATATATGACATATAAATATAGTTCCATTTTAATGGCTAACGTGAGAGGTGGTAAGAGAAAATTAGTCTATCATCGTTTCGTGAGGCAGTACTTCTCCATTCAAAGAAATAATATGTTTTTATACATTATATACTGGTTTTTTTTATGTTTTGTATAGATACTTCTCATTAAAAAATTATTTTATATTGAGGATTCTATTTTTTATGTAATCAATGAATAATAAGATCATAAGGAGTGATGATGAAAAATAAAATAAATGAACTTGAGAGAAGATGATATCTCTAAAAGGAGTAACTTATCTTTATTTGATCCAAAAGGCTTTCATGAGTTTCGTTAGGCCCAAGATATGGCTTCTATGTGGAAGGTAGGGATTCTAGGAAGAATATTGGTTAGACCTTTTCTAAACTAAAATTCATTGGAAATGTGAGCTAAATAGAAGAATAAGTACTCTTTTATAGATAATTTGATGGGAACTTTAGGAATGTCATGAAATATTAATTTTTATATATTTAAATTTGATTATAATTGTCCAAAACTCATGTAATTATATGTTATGATTATTTTGGTTCGAAGACCCATAATCCAATTAATATTTTACAAGTATTGAATATTTTTTTATCCTTATTGTTTTGGTTTAACTCTTATTTTACCCTTTTTAATATTATATTGATATCATGTTATTTACTTATTTTTAGTTAATGTGATTACCATATAATGTCAAAAATAACCTCAAAAATTCAAATTATAAAATATTTGGACATATATTTACAATTTGGTCAATGATTAGATTTTTAAGAATTTAAATCCATTTAATAAACTATTTTATATTTTATGTTATGAATTATGTCAATTTTGGGTACTATTCATATTTAACTTTTTTAAAAATTCATTATAACATTATTCCATCAACAAAAAAACATTGAATCAATACAAACATGTCTTATTCACTGAGAAAATTCTTGGATGACATAAAATTTTCCATATGCTGTTTATTTAAATTTGTATAATATCATTTATTAGAATCCTTTTTTTAAAAAAAAGTCACAACAATAACATTTTTTAATAATTAAAATTAATTAATTAGTTGTCTAAAAAGATTAAATAAAATATAATGTTGTTATAAACCCTTAATTATTCTTAATGACTATTTATAGTCGATGATATTTCATAAATAACTCAATATTAAAAAAAAATATTAGTAAGAGTCTTGTTTGTGATATATTTATTTTTAATTCAAATAAAATGTTATTAATGCCATTATCTCAAACAAGAAGCTTGAAAAGGAAAAATGTTATACCCATGAATTCTCTTAGTCTTCCATGACTCATCCAATAAGGTTTGGACAAGTGTTTAGATAATTTTATAATTTTATATTATTACTTTTAACTTAAATTAACCTATTTAAATTTAACTATGGTAAATAAAAGTCAAAATATAATATTCCCCAGAAATTATTTTGATTAAATTAGACAACATTTTACAACATTATGAAAACCATTTATTTCATATTACTGAAATCCTATTCACATAAGATGTAATATGATGTTTAATCCTTATTTACAAATGTGCCAAGGAGGTGGGTAAAAGAGACATTAAAAAGTTTAATAAAAATTTACATATTTAATTTTATAATAAAAATTATTATGATTACTTAAATTGGACTAATATATAATTATATATATATTGTGAATTTAAAATCAATTTATTGTAAAAATAATTATTTACATGAAAACGTTGATTTTTAACAACTATTTTGTATTTTTTCACTCTTCCCCAAAAAGTTAAACTTTTCTGAAAAAATCCAAAAATTCCTAGTAAGATAATTTTGAAATTAAAAATTCAAAAATGATTTCTATTTTACCAAATTAAAACAACATAAGCTTCAATAAATTTTCTAAAATTAATTCTTATTGTTAATAATAGAAAACATGTTTTTAATAAATAAAACTACCAAAAGATTGACATGTGTTTATGTCCAATTAAAATGTGAAATGAAATCCAATGAAAACAATTGGGAAAATGATAAAAACATAATCCAATTACTATTTAATATAAATTAAATATATAATCTATCTATAGATATAATTTATTTGAAAAGGTAGTTTTAGGTTAAGAGAATTATTTTTCACGATTCATTAAAATATGATTTTTATCCGAAAAATGCCAAAAATTCATCCAAATATAAACATTTATTTACTAAATACAAATATAAGGATTATTATTTGATATAAAGCTTTTAAATATTTAAAAAATATATTTAAAAATGGTACTCAATCAAAAGGTCGTAAAACTGCATTTTTAGAAAAATAATTCTTTTATCTGAAAAAATGAATTTGTTCTTATATCATATTTATAAAACATATAAGATTATTATAAACCATTATGTGAAACATATAAAAAATCATTTTCATTAAATAAAAATTCAAGAAGAGTTATATCATTTTGTAAGCACAATTATTATATATTTAATAGGTTTTCAAAAAAACACATCCTTTATATTCCATTAGTTTCTATTTCCATTTATAATTAATTTTATTGCCAATGAATCAATATTTGAAAATGTGTCTACCATATTTCAACATTAAATATATAATATTCCTTATTTTCATTCTAACAGATAGGCTTTAACCACAATTTTCAACAATAATAATAATAATAATATTGTATTATTTTTTATTATAACTCAATGTTGTGTGTAATGTAAGGTTTCAAAAAAATACATTGTTGAGTGTTGAGTATGCTATCGAAAAAGAGTAAAATTTATTGTAAAATTAATAACTTATTCATAAATATTAATATAAATTAAATGGAATTATTCTATAAATAATCAGTTCATTACATCATTCCCCCATTTTTGAAATTGCATCCTCGAAATTTTAAAATTAGGCTCAAAAACATCATTGAAAATCCCTCATCCGAAAAAGAGTCAATAAAAAATCACGATAAAAATAATAGATAAGTTCATATATCACCAGAGATAACACATACTATTATTACATGTTGTAATACATCAATGTGGAATAAAAAATAAACATCATGTTTTGATGGAGAGTGGCAGAAAACATGATCTGAAAAAATATAACAACCTGAAAACCATAAACATGTGGGGGGTTAAACGGTCATTGATTTCAATGTAAGAAAAGTAAAAGAAAAAATATATTGTTTTAATATCTATTTCATATAATTGGATAATTCTTTTACTACTTATAATAATATCATTAGGATACATACTTACTTGTCAAGTAGAGTATCATCTTTTAAGAATTACCAACAACAATGTCATATTTTCTCCAAATAATGTCTATTGATGATGACTTGGACACATCTAAAGAACTATAATAAAAACATATAGAGTATCATATTCCAAAAAATATGAATTATATATTTTCCTTGTCATTAATTATTACCCAAATCCGAAATCTTTAGTACATGATAAGATAATTCCCCAAAAAATGTGATCGTTTAAAAAGAGTATGAATACATTAAATATCAAAATTTCAATAGTAATAACCAAGTTCTATATAGAAAATTCAACATAGAAAAGTCCTTAAAATTCCTCGAAATAAATCAACCAATATTTAATCACAAAACACTAAAGGATTTGATTACATAGTTTTCAATGATAAATTTTATCATTTATCTCAAAATAACAGTAGTGACTCTTAATGTCTAATACCTAAAGTAACTAACCTAACCACAATGTTTTCATGATAGTATTTTCATATATTCAAATACTCTAATTTCCCAAAATTTCAGAGTTAAAATCAAATATTATAGCAAAATATAATTCAACCATAAATCCCAACTTAAATATAATATAATTCTATTTACATTAAGCATATAGTGTTCCCAATAGAGACAACCTCTCCCAAATTAAAATTTGTCACTTAATCACGATTTTTTTTTACAATTCTAATGATATCTATTTGATAAAATATATGTTCTCAAGATTAACATATTATTAATCACCTAAATTATATAATTATAATGAATAATTCATATTAAAAAAGGACTTTGTTTAGGCCTAGGTTTTGTTATAAATCATAGTTGCACGTTGGTTATAGGTTCAATTCCCAATGCTTTTTCTGAGGTGATAGGTTTCCACATAGTCTGTGTGTTGCCCTTTTTTTGAAAATAGTATAATTCTAAAAATAATTAAAAAAGTTGTAAAAGTCCTAAAAAACCATAACAATTTTTAAGATCAATGGTTAATTTATACCTCGTAGTTTTCATCCCAAATACTAATAACCCATAATTTCCTCAAAAGAGAATGTCTCCATAAATATTGATAATGACCTTCAAATTTCATAATCCTCAAAATGGGTTTCTAATTCATTGAAATTATAATATACCTTATTATCATATATCCATGATAATATAAATAATAATTAAGAAAAATCATCATCTCCAATTTTTTAAAAACCATACATCTCATACCAAGGGTAAGTCCCAAGCCTTAAAAATTATTTAAGCATATGATATATAATATATTCAAATTGAGGATCATTTTTTTATAAATTTACAAAATTAGGCCATAAAAATTACATTACTTCTCAAATATTACAAATTAGAAACTTCTACTCTATCAATTTTTTTCACAAAAATAAAACTCTTTATAGAAAACAAGAATTATATTCTTGATAAAAGAATTCTTAATTTATTCCACTCTCTTAATCTTCCATATACGCAATTAAAAAATTTTCAAAAACATGGTATGAACATAAAAATATTATTAATGGTTATAAAATTGGGAAAGAAAATAGTATTACATCAATATATACAAATCAATGAAATCATATTTTTCAATCATATAACAAAATCTCTTTAATATACCCCATGAAATGATAAGATTTATGAATTACTCATGGATATCATAATACAAAAAGGTGACCTGTGGAATCAATATCACACTTATATTTTATCTTTCACACATACATAGGGCGTAACCTACATAGGTATGTTTGGAATTCATATCATTGTATATTCCTAAAATCAATTATGAAAAACCTTAAAGTTTACTTCTATCACGTTACCCAATGCATTGGGGAGTTATCACGGGCTCACCCACTAGAGGTTTATCATTGAACCACCCATATTTTGTTTATAATGTTACCACCAATCAGATTTCCATTTCCCATTACATAATCATAACACATAGCTGATTGAAATTATCAACATTTCACACATCAGTAATACTAAATAAATTCATGATATTAAAATATTCAATCCATTTCCAAAACCATTTAAAATATTTAATAATGATAGTATTGAATCAATTTTTCCCATACCACATTAAAAATTTCAAATAAAATTAAATAATTAAAATTTAAAAACATATATGTCCATAAAAATAAATCTTTTAATCCAATTTTAAAACATGGGAATTAATGAGAAAGAATTAGAAGAATAAATATTTAAAACATTTGAAATAATGTCTTTATTAAATATTCCCATATAACATGAAAAAATACTAGAATAAAAAACATTAAAGAGAAAAATTCATAAAAAAATATAATATCATGGGAATGAATTGAATAATTATCTAATATTCCAAATTATACTACATATACCATAAAAAAAGTTTGATGGCGCACAACCACTAATAAGTCTCAAGGGATTGTAAATTGAGGAAAAATCTCTTTTGAAGATCTTATCATTTGATTGAGGATAAATTAATGAAATTATTATTTGTGAAAAATATAAATACACCCAATATAAGTGTTTATTCAGTGTAAAACAAATCATAGTTCATTCACACATATTCTAGGAACAATCAAAACCAATGACCTAGATATTTAACTCAATGAATGTTTATTTATCTTAGATTACCCCTACAATGTTTTTTTAAATGATGTATACATTATCAATGGGGTGGTTATGTGTTGAAAAAGTATACCCACACAAAGGGATGTTAAATTAAATACTAATAAATTAAAAAGTTATTTTACACATAATCATTGAATAACATAATCAACAAAGTACGTGGAAAACCCAATGAGTGGAAATTTAGTATAGAAATTCCCCAACATAGATCATTTTTTATCAAATAGATAGATTATTTGTATTCACTATAAATCCAAATTAAACATATATAAAGACAAGATAATATATATAAATTAATTTCTCACATTATTCTAGATTGAAATAATCAAGAGGTAGAAGATCACCCCAAATAATCGAAAATAGGTTAAGAAGATCCCTTACAATGATCATATCATTAAAATAAGGATAATTTAATGACATAATTATCTGTTATAAATATAAATAAACACAGTTAATTGGATATTATGTGTAAAACAATCAGTTTCCATTCACACGTTTTTAGATAAAAACAAACCAATGACATGGATATTGAAAACAATGAATGAAGATTTAATTAATATTTCTCTTACATTGAGTCCAAATTGTCATGTATGTTACTTGTTGTTCATGAATTAGAAAAATCTGTTAATTTATAATTGTTTTAGAAACTTTTTAATTTTTATTATTCCTTTTATATTGATTATTAACATGTTATAACAATTACATTATTATTTTTGTTAATATCGGTCATTTTGTCGATATTTGGTAGATGAGTCGAAAATGAACTTTTTTTATTTAAATTTTCCATATAACAAGAAGTATATCATATATAAAATTATATTCCTGAATTAAATTTCATATATATCCAGTATATATGTATTTACAATAGTCCTTAATATTTGGATATAAGAAATGAAATGTACTGTTCTTAGAGATGGTACGTCGTACGCATGCATGAACTCTACTTTGATTTCATTATCAAATTGAATTAATTTAAACTAAATAACAAATAGTCATATTATAATTCCAGAATAATATATATGTTATATATGTTACATAATTTAATTAACTCAAAAATTTATTGATTCCATGTATGCCTGAAATGATTCATATCACTTTGAGGGGGTGGGTGTCCGTACTTTCTCAAATTAAATTATTGTATTTACACATTAAGGAATGTATAAAGGTATATTGTAAATAAAAATTAAGAAATAATATATGATATAAATATAATATATATAATATATATATATATAGTTCCACCATAATGGCTACCAAGTGACTTGGAAGGAGAAAATTGAGCAATCACCATTTCGTGAGACAATAGTTCACCGTACACATAAACAATGTGTTCATATCAATTAAGTTGGGGTGTGTGTAAGTTTAGTTTGAATAATTCATATAAAAACATCCTCTTATATTGATTATACTTTTGTTGTTTTGTAATATAAAAATAATATGATCATTGGTGTGGAGGAATAAAAATAAAAAATTAACCTGGGGGATTATGCTACCTCTAAGACGAGTAACTTCTTTTGATTTGATCCAAAAACTCTTTTTAAAGTTACTTTATTCCTAAGTTAAGGAATATAAGATGAATTTATAGATTATAGAAAAAGTATTGGATAGAGAATTTCCAAACTAAATGTCCCTGGATGTGTGATATATAGACAATAAGATGTTCAATTTTAAAGAAGATGTGAGCGGCACATCTAGAAAATCATGTAATATTAATTTATTATAAATTCAATTTATATTATAAATTCTACAAAAAAATTTTAATTCAAATATTAGATGATTTTGGTTCGAATAACCATCATACAATAATTTTTAGACATGTTTTGAATATTTTTTTAAACATATATTCTTTGTTTAACCATGATTTTACCTTTTTAAATGTTATGCTGACATCATGTTATTTACACATTGTGGGTTAATGTAATTACCATATCATGTCAAAAGGCCCACAAAAATTCCATTTCAGAAATATTTGGAAATATATTGTACATTTATCTAACTCTTATTTTTTTATAAACTTAATATCATTTAATATAAAATTTTAAATTTAAATTAATAAATTATGTCAATTTTGGGCACCATTCATACCGGGATTTTTTCAAATGAAACAATACACGATTCCATTGAAAATTGTATTGAATTAATACTAACATGTCAAATTCACCATGAAAATTATAGTATGACATAAATTTTATCTTATGTTATTTATTTTAATATTTATAATATTATTTATTTGAATCCATTATTAATGATTCAATCACAATATCATCATTGTGTCATAATTAAATTTATTTATTTAACGTCTAAAAAATTATAAATAAAATATCATTATTTAAGAAATATTTTTGACTTTATAATTACAATTTATATTCGAAGATATCTTTTATATAACCCAACATTATGTTTTTTATTATAAATAAATTTTTATATGATATTTTATTTTTAATTTAATGAATTTGTCATTAATGTCATTATATCACCCAAGTGGAATCAAAAAATATAATACTCATTGGTTTTCATGGTCAGCCATGACTCATATAGAACTTCTCAATTTTTAAAAAAACTATATTTCAAAACAGATCACCATCAAAAGGCAGTAAAACTGCATTTTTTTTAAAACACTTCTTTTATTTGAAAAAATGAATTTTTACTTATATAATATATAGAAAACATATATAATGAATTTAAAACATTATATTGAATATATATAATTTATTTTTCCAGAAATATAAATCTATAAAGAGAGATATGATTTTACCAACACAATTATTCTATTTTAAGTATATTTTCATAAAAACACATCTTTTATACTCAATTTGTTTTTATATAAACTTCGTATAAATTTTTTCATCATTGAATCATTATTAAAACATGTGTAAACTATATTTCAAAATTAAATTGATACTATTCATTCACACCCTTCCAGCAGTTAGGCATTAACTACCATTTTAAATAATAATAATTTTATTATTTTATTATTTTTCTGTATACCTCAATTTTGGGTGCAACGAAAAATTAGTCTGAAACCCATTGTTATGTGTCTAGTATGGTATCGGAAAAAGAGTCCCCATTAATGTAAAATTATTATATTATTCATAAATATTAATGTAAATTAAAATGTATTATTCTATAAATACGTTGGTCGTTACATGGAACACTAAGATTAAATGAAGCATATTGTAGTCTACTTTTATAAACTAGATTTTAAATCTTTTTAATTAATATTATGCCCATGATTTTTAAAAAATTATAATGGTTTTATATAATGCGATTATATTTTTCTCAATATTAATATATGTTTTATATATACATTTTTCATATAAATTTGTTGATGTTTGTTTTTATAAAATAATAATATAATTATTTTCTAGAACTTCTATAAAAAATATAAAATAAATAAAATATATTTAATAATAATATTTGATAATAACATTAGGAAAAATATTAGAAATTTTTTTAAAAATTTTTATTTATTAATTAATAATGAACCAAATCTATTTTTTATAAAACCTTTCTTCACATACAATTAATTTAATAATAATTAGTTTATTTAAATGGTTTTAAAATATTATTTTTTCCGTTATATTATATATAATATTATTTTTGAAAATTTTATAATATTATATCATATTTTGGACTAAACAATGTATACAACATTATATTTTATTTATGGCAAATATTATTTAATAAGACTTTTGGAGATAACCTTAAAATCAATTCTGCCACATATATGAATTGAATCATAAAGATTTCATACAATATTTAGGATCAGGATGCTTAAATTTGTTAAATGTGTCCATTGTATTTTTCATAATTATGAATATCAACATTATAAATATTTTTCAACTCAATAAGTGTAAAATGGGTAACATATGGTTAAAACTTTGGGATGAGGTTTTTTAATTTCCCCATAACATACCATTACCATATTTTATGAGTGCAGTTTTTTCAGGTTCATCAATTTATCGAATACTAGGTCACTCAGATATATTTTACATTAATTTTCAACATAAGATTGTTTTATGAAAATAATAAATATAAAATATTACATTTTAATCATTAATAATTCTAAAACCATAACATAAGGATAATAATAAATAAATTCATTTATATGTTTTATTTCAATTAAAAATTATGTGTTTTCATCATTGTAGCTTTTATAATTTTTCATGATTGAAAAAAAATTTCTAAATGAATGTAGAGGTTGACACTCAATTCATTCTATTAACCTCAAAACAAAATATTTTTTCAAATACTATTACAATAATATTTATTTTTTGATTCAAAAGAGTCCCATAAATTTTAAAGATTAATATGATATTTAATAGATGTTTGAGTTTTTTATAATCTAATTCATATGATGGATGTTGGTTTTCAATGTAAAATTATGTTAATAGATCATAAATGTGATTAATAGCATATAATGTTAAATATTTATTATTAAATTAATTCTTGAATAAAAAAATCATGAAGAAAAATATTTTCTGAAATTGATTAAAATTTACCCAGTGAGTGTATTTGATCTAATATTCAATTTATATAAGTAATATTATAAAAAATTAATTTTACAAAATTCATTACTATGATTTTGGTATTAATTGGATAACTACTGGGTTAAATAGAAAATAAATGTTGTAAAATGATATATAATACATTTAAATCTTATTTATTACAATATTAATACCATATATAACTTATCATTATAAACATGTAATATTAAAACAATTTTACCTGAAATTAACACTTAATATTATAGTATTTTAGGTATTTAAAAAAATAAATGTGGGGAAATTTTATAATAAATTTATATTTTAATAAATGATTCACATTTTATTTGAAATTATATCATTGATGAATTTAATGATAATTGGATAAAAATATCAACAACATACCAATTATGGGTCACTTTTCATTTTATGGTGACAATACGGGCCCACAAACAGTAGTAATCATTTATCCTACAAAAATTGTCCAAATGGTCAGATGCAGTCAAAACTAAGAGAAAAGGACGGACTCATCACAAAAAAATGAAAATGTTATTTGGTGATATTATATATATTTAAAATAGTAATATAATCATATTATATCAATTTGTTGAAATTTTCCCAGGATAATTAATAAATATTAATTCCAAACATTATGTTATTCAATGAGTAATTCTACCCTTATTAAAAAATGAAAACATACACTCTATTGATTAAAATAAATTGAAAACAATGTATTGGAAAAACCAAAACACATTACCTTTCAAACTTCTCTATCAATTTATTTTATATTTTAATATTCATAAAAAACCATTCCAAGTGTCCTTATAATAGAATATAAAGGACGTCTACCAAAGAATAGGTAATTATCTTTATTAACTCATTAAAATTTATTCATTCATATAAATAATCTATATCAATTATATCTAACAAGAATAATGAAGATAATGACATAAATAAATATTGGTGACAATATGATTGTTAAAAATGCATTTTTCACAACATATCTATCTTATAAAATGAAAAAACATTTCTCATTCACATGTATGACTTTCCTTCCCTATGTGACAATGTAACTCACTATTCCTCACCGTTTTCCATTTAAGGCTATATAGATTGTTCTAATTATTATATATTAATTTGGATAAATATTTGTGGTCATATAAAATAAATATACCTTTTAAAATCTATCCATTTCATTTATTGTAAAATGATGAAATATCTCAAGTGTATGTGTTAACTACCTCATAAAAAAGTGATGTGATTTGTATTTAAATTCAAATTTACATGGATAGAAATTAAAGTATCAAAAATGAATATATATTATATTTATGATTTGAGAATAATTCCTTAAAGGTAAATTATTATTTACTTTTCTTTCATTCTATCCAACCAAAAGTGAAAAAAATGATCAGGTCTACGTATGACCTACCATCTCCCTGAATGTTCTAATTTAATTTTTTATCTCCACATTTAATGGATGATTTTATGAATTTATTTTTGGAATATATATGATATTTATATCAGGATTATAATTATATGTAAAGTTCAATTATCATCATAATTCATGTACAGTTAATCCCAAACACACACATTAATGGGAAAGAAAACATTATAACACCTAGAAACGATGATTCTATTTGAAACATCTATAAATGTGTGTTGAAATATTAGAAGTGGATTCTTTATGATACTATAATTATGACTATTATAATATTAAATATTAACAACATGTCAAAATCGATTATATATGAGGTTAATAATATTCAACAATGTGGAAGCATGAGGTAATGGTTTTCAAAAATATATTATTTTCATTGGGTAATATGGCATCATTAATGTCTATTTTATTCTTGGATTATGATGGAAATAACCTTTTATTATTTTAAGTTTCATATAAAATTTTATTTTTATATTTACTTTATTATAAATAATAAAATTATTTATAAATTTAGACAATTATTATACGATCTTTGTTAGTGATTCTGTATCACTCCATTGTGACATATTTGGTATTATAAAACTATTTTCATTTATGGGTTTTTTAAGAAACCATTACTGAATTTTTCATGTATATATATTTATTAATGATGATTAATTTTTCAATTCATGTCTACACATTCATGGGGCTACAATCAAATATTTACCAAAGTGATAAGTATTTATTTTATAACCTCACTTTTATTGGATATATTGTTTTTTTTATTAAAGGAATCATATAATATATATTTCATAAAAACTGTATATTTTCATATCCTATCAATAATTATTGATTTTAATTGAATTATTGGAAATATTACTCCATTTTTGTATTTAACGAAAAAAAGAAAATATAAATTGAATAGTTGACCTCATTATTCATTTGATCATGTATATTCTACATTAGGGTCTAAATTTTTAAAAAATTGTTTGACAATAGTATGTTTTCTTCACTATGTTGATAAATTATGAACATATAAAGTCATCCTTAATTTTTTTTATTTTTTTGATATAAATAATTCAATAAATGATTATTTTAATCCTTAATTACAATAGGAAAATTAAAATGTTTATTTTTAATGTAGATGTTGTAAACAAAATTTAAAATCGTAAAACCATTTTATAATAATTAGCCTCTTTTACATGTTTTCATTAGGGTTTCCCATAAAAACACTAAATAGAAAATTAATTTTTTTTCTATTAATTTTATTTTATTCTAGAAAATAAATTAATATATTACAAAACAATATATTCAAATTAAATGGTTATAATTATTTGTCTCTTATTAATTTTGAGTTCAATATTATTCTTTTATTATATTCACATTAATAAAATTATATTTAATTATACATAAAATTTATATTTAATTTAATATTCATTATTTCGAATGTATTCTTATTATAATAAATTAATCCTTCTACACATATAATGAAATATGTTTTATAATAATACTAATAAATTACATCACAAATATCATAAATCCAAGTTTCATTGGATGAAAAGTTTGATAATTCTTCCATGTGAGAATGAAATGGATTTTTTTTATTTTTTTCATATGTAATAACCAACCATATCCTTTAGATCTCATAAAAATGTTTGATTACCAGGGGAATACATTAATAAAATTTATGCTCAAAAGATTTTAGTAAGGGACTAAAAATTATAATGAAGCATAACATTTGATTATTAATGTTTAACTCGATATTATAAATGGTAAGGATCACGAGTAATATTATGGTAGAATAAAATAAATAAAATATTATCATAATATTGTAACATCCTAGTAAATTTGGAAGAAATAAAAATTATAAAATAATCCTGAGCATTGGATAACATTAATGAACATATCCCGTTGTGAAAATTTTTAACTAATGCATTAGGATTACTCCCTAATTGAATAAATGACAACTGATGAGACAAAGTATTTAATTAATTCAGTATAGTGGAATCCCGTAACACAAATAAATAAATTTTATTAATTATGATTCCAAAAAGTAAATCAGTGGTAGGAAAAAATCATAAAAATTAAACATATAATGAAATGGGTTTCATATTCTTATCTCATATAATAATCAATGAAAATATTGTAATTTAGAAATTTCATAGATGAACATAATTCATTTTTTTACATATCTATGTATTGGAGTATTATAAATGTGTATATATATATATATGAGATACATATATATGCATAATTCAGAAGAATGTTACATCAAAAATGGTTGTCTTAATTGATGAATATTTCATTAAAATATAAAATGGAATAATAATTTTGATGAATACAGATTTCAATTTGAAATAACTTATTTTAAAACAAATCTTTAGAAAAAATATTTAAAAATATATTATCAGTAAAAATATATATGGAAATATTTAATGGAAGCATCTATGAATTTTTTGGTCTTGATTGTGTTAATCCCATAACAATAGTATAAATTAAAATTAAATTCCATTAACACTATCGTAAAAGAATCAGATTACCTTATTAAAAATGATAAGAATATTCCATTCAAATTGTTTTATAAAAATTACCAAAAAATATATAATTAAGTTAGTAAATCATTTATAATACTTCAAAACATTTTAGAAATTATTTTTAGAAAACATGGATTGAGAAGAAAAAATATGTTTGACAAAGAAAGTAAATGAAATCACGTTTTTATAGATATATTTAATTATAATTATATATGCCTAAGTGATAAAAAATTACAATTACTATAAATACATCATGAATAACCATAGGTTAATGAATTAATATACATTTAGGATACAAATATCAATTATTTTTGAAATCATACTTAAATAAATCCAATCATAAATAAGGATGAGATTATGAAATGATCCGAGACCACATCAGAAAAATTTGATACATAAGAGTCTTCAAATAAATAACATCAAATGAAATATGAAAAAACAATAATATAAAGATATTAATTATTTAATATATCAATGGGATGTAAATACACACCGAAATAAAATATGTGGTGCATATTGAATATGTATTCTTTAATTAAATGTTATTTGATAGATAACATACATTCAGTCTAGATTATTTGGGTATATACTCTCTCTAATGTGTAATTAATATATTTGAATTATTTATTTTCATAATAAACCTTCATATGATAAATCATGTCATGAAATAAATCATGAATCCATCAAAACAGACACCAATCCCCGCCTGTGACAAGGCCCGAAGGTCGTTTCTAATCCCCTTGGGCTGGCAAAACTGCTCGGGTATCATAAAATGAATGTTGAGAATTATTTACCTACGTTTGGAAACCTAATACAACAAAAAAAACCAATAAAAATTAATTGTATTTTTCAAACGAAATCATATTTTAAAAATTTCATAATTTATTTAAACAAAATTAAAAAATGATCAATGACCATTAAAAATGTAAAAAACTAAAAATGAAATCCCAAAAACCTCCTCATGGCAAGATACACCACCCTCAGGCCATCTACACAACACTTAGTCATGAAGGGCTGCTAATCATCGAACCATTTGAACAAAATATGCACCCAAACCTGCAACCACAAAATAAGCACGTCTGCATACACCCAAATGTGTATGTAGGGTGTGATCCAATTCCCATTAATATACCACCACAGGGAGATTCCATTCAATAATCATTCAATGATGAAAAGCTTTCAACTGTTGGTAATCAAGAAATGCCAGTTACGATTTATAGAAGATGCCACATTAATTAAAAATAATTTCCAAGTGATATATTTTATAGAATCCACACTTATTAATATAATAACGATAATAATTAATTTTTCATCCATCCATACCATATTCTTACAATAAACACAAATCTTCCAATGGGTGTGAGCAATAAGAATTAACCCTTATGTCATAGCACATTGTGGTCCCAGGTACCTCATATCTCAGTTAAAGTAACCATCACAAATATTTGTTCTCATGAATGACCCACTAGTCGTTAACATACCCAATACCTTGTGGTAACCCATCATCATCATCATCATCATAGTTTAGTTACTTTTGTAAGATTCAAAAATGATACTTGAAATTGGGGACTAACCCTAGGAGATCACTAGCATTATAGTACACATCCACCCACCATGATTCCCAGGATTCCTTGTTGTAATCAATAAAGTTCAACATGCCATGAAATATATTTAGAAAATGAAAAAACTACTTCGAAATATAATATTCACCAGGTCACGACACGAACCTACCAGTCTCGAGACACAACAACCCCAAGCCTACCTTCATAGGCCAGGGGCTGTCGACAAGCACGGAAGGCGTAACAATCTCTGGGAGGCATTTTCCTAAGTACATGTACACACACACAACCCACTCTATGCAGAAGTGCAGAGTAAAAAGAATACCAATGGAAAAATGACTATTACCCAACCACAGTCATCGATCGACTTATAAATAGAAAAAGTAATGTGCTGAAATTTAATGATAGGATAACTGAACAGAAGAAGGGAAAACACGCACCCAACCTGAAAGGTGCCACAACCCGGCAACAGATAAACAAAAGTAAATAGCTGGTGAGTCTTACACCTAAATGTTATACTATGACCACTAAATGTATCCCATGCTCCTGTGTCCTCTACACTCTTATATAGTCTTGATCGACATGTCTGTCATCTGAAAGGGCACAAGAAGTGCGGGAAAAGGCCAAGCATGGGTGAGAAAAATGATACTTAGTAGGGTGCAACGAAAGCTCGAGGGATAGAAAAGGATGTACTAAAACAGTGAGTTGTAGATTGAATAAGGAACAGTGAAAGTGTACAGTAAATATAGTGTAGCTCAACCCAATAGAAGAATGGGAGTAGACTCGTCCCACCAAGACGAAATAGACACAGAAAGCACGTAGCATTCCCCACGTGTCTTCTCCCCACCTAGAAGTAGAGTAACTTAGCCCAAGGAGTGGGAACAAATGTATGGTGTATATATATATATATTCTCAACAAGAAACATGAATGGGTGCATAAGGGGATCTCCATATGCAAGCTCAGCCCATGAAAAGTTGTGAATAGTTCTATGGATATCCAGCAAAGATGCCCAAGCGTCCCGCACGTCAAAGTTGTCTCATTGCTGAACCACACATCCAAGGATCCCTCTCTGGTAATCAAGGAGAAAAGATACTGACTAGCCTCATCAAAAGGGGCTGAGAATGAAAGAAGTCATCGGGTAACCCACTGCCTAGCCCAACTGGAGGGTAAACCCCAAAAGGCTGTCGGGTGACCCACTACCTAGACGTGATGGAGGGTAAACCCTAAAGGGTCGTCGGGGGACCCACTGCCCAGCCCGGTTGGAGGGTAAACCCTAAAAGGTCCTCAGGTGACCCACTGCCCTGCCCTGCTAGAGGGTAAACCCTAAAATCAATGGGTAACCCAATGCCCAGCGTTGTTGGATGGTAAACCGTATGGTCAACGAGTAACCCACTACCGAGCCCTGCTGGAGGGAAAACCCATAACTCGTCTGATAACTCCACACCACCCACACCATCATTGGGTGTCACTAACATCGTGATTGTGCGTTGGGTCGGAGTGCATAAATTAAACCTATGACCAACATCCTTTCATGTTTCCACATTTAATGAGATATCGAAAGAGGCTATGCACACCAAAACAGATTACGTCGTTTTAATCATCACTGCAAAACACACGAGATAGTCTACTTACTCACTGGAAATAGAATCCCAAGGAAAATGTTTTTCACCCCCACTTTATGCCCATGCGATGTCTCATGGGGCCCATTCCTCGGTCCCGAATGTGGTCGGGTGAACATCACGATCGTGATGCCCTCGAAAAAAAAACACCAAAACGACTACCCATTCTCCCCGAACAGATGTCTGATGAAGAGGTGGCAAAACACTGCTCACAACATAAAAGACGTTGCATGGGGCCCACACCTCAAGTCCGAATTCAAAGCCTCAAACCACCCTATAACAATTATTCTCGACACAAGGGTCATAACACTACTGATGATGCCTTTAACAGACTCCGGATTTGTTCGCCCCATCTGAAGGAAGAATCTCGACATCGTACTTAATGAGTGTGCCCCGCCATAGAACCCCCGTATCGGTGATTGAAAATTCCGGAGACCATCTCTAAAACATCGTCTTGAGCCGATAATTCCAATGTCGTAGACGACACACAAAACAGACACCCGTAGTGGATGTTACAGGTGTCCAAAGTCAAGAGGAAGAACCCCTTTGGGTTGGACTGGCCCGGTCCGGCCGGTCCACCAGGCTTCATCCAGTTCACACCAGCCAGCCCGGTCCACAGCGTCGGCCCACCCGGCACTGGCGTCCTCTGCCGTCGATGCCCGCCGTGCCGCCCGGGAGCCCGCCGCTGCTGCCTGGGAGCTATGCCGCACTGTCTTCGGTCGGGGACCGCCGCCACAATTTAGAGTGTTGTCTCCTGGAACACCTCGCGTCGCCCCCATCACCCGCCATACCACCATGGAACCGCCAGAAACCAAGGAAAGTGGCCGGAAAACTTCTCGGGGCCACCCAGAGGCCCACGGACTCGAAAATTCTATCCGAAACAGGTGTCTAAAAGCAAAAATTGAGCCCTAAACATATATGGTCTTTTCTCAATGATTGGACATCATTAAGACACAATGAAATTTTATTTAAGGAATATTATGAAATTAAATACATAAATTCAACCTCCTACCTCGTAGGGCGTAGCCTGACGCTTCACCGACGATCCGCTGGAGACACCACATGCCACAGAGAGGGAGATATAATCTTGAAGGAGGTTCTCCCTTGTTGGGAAGAACTTGTGCCAAGGACAAAAACCAAGGGGGAGAAGGGGGAATGGGTGATGTGCTTAAATGGAAAACATAATTAAAATTTAATTATGTTTTAAAACACCCACTAGTAGTCCTGTACCCGGACCCTCGACTGGGTCGAGGTTATGGCACCCCTAGGGTAAAATCCGCGCTATGAGCGCAATGTTGGTGTCAGAATTTTAATGCGAGCCTCCTTTCAGAAGATATAATATTCAATCCTGAGGCTTCTAAATAATGAATATTCCCCTGGTGGCATTTTCCACAGAAGGTCTACGCCCGTGATAGTTACACCCCTCCTAGGGTAAATGACACGTTCCGGGCTCAACGGTGCCCTCTGTTTTCCCATCTGAGCTACCGTTTAGAATTATTTAATTTTATTTGGCATGTCTAGTGTGAATGATCATAAAATTTAATTATGGACACACTGGGGCTCCGAATCACATGTCGTCTGAACACCCTGCTCTAGAATAACATCAATAAGATTCCAAAGTCTTACAGGCTCTAAACCCAGGTTCTTACATCATTACGTCCTTCATGTTTTTCATCCCTGAAAAACAAAACTACAAAAACAACTCGGGATACTGAGCCATCATCTGGCTCTTCCGTTCCTAGGTTCTCTTTTGCACCCTCTCGTGCTGCCATAGCAATCGAACCAATGGAATGGACCATCCACGCAGTGTCCCCTACTTCCAGTCCTCAATCACCACAAAGTGCTCTGCAAAGGTGGCTCCATCCTTGATGTCCATATCTACCCAGTTGATAACATGCTTGGGGTCGTGCACGTATTTCCTTAGCTGCGACATGTGGAAGACGTCATGAACCCTTTATATCAGTCGGGGTAGAGCAAGGAAGTTATCCACCTCACCGACCCTGCACACGATCTCAAAGAGCCCAATGAACCTTGGGGATAGCATTCCTCCCCATCTGAACCTCCATATCCCATGCCATGGAGAGACTCTCAAAAAGACATGGTCATCTAGCTTGAACTCCAAAGGCCTGTGACGACGATCTGCGTAGGACATTTGTCTGCTCTGACCCATCTTCATCCACTCCCGAATGACCTGCACCTTCTTTGTCATCGCCTACACCATCTCTAGACCCACGAGGGAGGTCTCCCCCACCTCTGTCCAGCACAATGATGACCAGTAGAGTCTCCTGTAGAGGGCTTCAAAAGGTGTTATGTCGATAGTAGAGTGGTAACTCTTGTTGTACGCGAACTCCACTAAGGGTAGGTGATCCTCCCAGCTCAGGCCAAAGTCTAACACGCACTCCCTGAGAAAATCCTCCAACACCTAGATAGTGTGCTCAGTCTGCCCATCCATTAGGGGGTGAAAACTGTACTCATCTACAGCTGAGTCACAAATACCTCTTGTAGGCTTCACCACAATCGCGGCGTAAACTACACGTCACGATCAGAGACGATCGTCGACGGAACTCTATGAAGGGAGATGATCAGCCGAACGTACAACTGCCCTAGACTCTCTACCGAGCTCTTCTCCTTGATGGTAAGGAAATGCACCGACTTTGTGAGATGGTCCACTATCACCCAAATGGAGTCATGGCCCTTCGCTGTATGCGAAATCCCTCTGACAAATTCCAAAGATATGAAATCCCACATCCACTCCAGAATATCAAGGGGCTGTGACAACCCTGCTGGAACCTGATTATCTACCTTCACATACTGACATGTAAGACACCAAGAAAAGAACTCATATATGCTTCAATTCATTCCATATCACAACAACTACCTCTGAAGGTATTTGTACATCTTCCTTACATCGGGATGTACAACCAAGGGAGAAGTGTAGATCTCCCACATCACCTCCTCCCGCATCTACCATGGTACTACAACTCACCTATAGAACATGATATTGTGATTCCCTCCTTCAGAATACCCATTGGGTGTGTCACCTGTGGATATTTGGTCACGCAGTACCTCGCTGTCAATATCCTCTAGCTGCGACTCTCTCACATGCTCAAGGAGCGAAGGAGTCAACACCATCGACTGTAGAAAAGTAGTACCCTCCTACTCCACCAAGGTCAGCCATAGGGAAGCCAACTGCTTTGAAGCATCCCGCACTAAACGAGCATGGGAATTCCGGATAAGGGAATATGCTACTATGTTTCCATTACCTGGAGTGTAGACTATTTTGAAATCAGAGTCCTGCAGAAACTCCAGCCAGCACTTCAGCCTCAGATTCAAATATCTCTGTGTAAATGTACTTGAGGCACTGGGGGTCTTAGTAGACCACAAAACACTCACCCAGAAGGTAGTGTCTCCATAACCTCAGGGATAGACCACCTCAACCAGCTCTAAATCATGAGTCGCATAATTATGCTCATGGGGCCTCAACTTCCTCAACCTATATGCAATCACTGCCCGCTACTGCATCAGCACACAGCTGAGCCCAGATTCTGAAGAGTCACAGTACACTACAAACTCAACGCCATCCCCTGGTAGCCTCAACACTAGAGAACTCGTCAGCCTCAGTCTGAACTCCTCGAAGGCCTTCTGGCACTGATAATTCTAGGTGAACGGTCGTCCCTTCCGCATCAATGCAGTCAAAGGGGTAGCAATCCTGGAGAAATATTTCACAAACCTCATGTAATAACCTTCCAAACTAAGGATGCTCCACACCTATGATGCATTCTTGGGTGGATCCCATGAAAGAACTGCCTCTATATTTGAGGGATCTATGGCCAATCCCTACTCCATATTAACATGCCCCAGAAATTGATCATCATGATTCCAGAACAGACATTTCTAGAGCTTCTCATACTTATGTTTCTCTCGGAGTAAGTCAAGGACCATCCTCAAATGGTATGCATGATCCTATTTGGTCGCAGAGTAAATGATTATGTCATCAATGAAGACAACCACAAACTGGTCCAAAATGGCGGGGGGAATTCATCACGACAAAGGGCTTCACCAGAAACTCATAATGCCCATATCGATAGCAGAAAGCCATCTTCGGGATGTCAACCTCACAAAGCCAAAATTGGTGGTAGTCGTATCGAAGATCAATATTAGAGAACCACTTCGCACTGGCCGAAGAGGTCATCGATCCTCGGAAAATGGTAATTTTTCTTTATCATGGCCTTATTCAGGCGATGATAATCCACACAAATCCATAGACTCCCATATGCCTTTTTCACAAACAAAACTAGAGCTTCCCATGGGGACACACTGGGCCTGATGAATCCCTTCTCACATAGGTTGTCCAGCTGAATTTGTAGCTCCAAATTCTCTATGGGTGACATCTGATAAGTCGAACATGATATCGGGGCAGTCCATGGCTGCAAGTCAATGCAGAATTCCAGATCTCTCCTCTAAGGTAGTCCTGGTACATCCTAGGGAAATACGTCCATGTAGTCTTCTACAATGGATGGGATCTAGTTGTTGGTAGTGTTTGCTGCTCTAAGAGACATGCTCACCAACTAGTGAAAAAAAGTTCATGGTCTCCTGCTCAGAGTACCCGCCTTCTTTGCCATGAGTGCTTGTTCAAAAAGGACGGTGAACCTCATCCAATCAGAAAACACACCTCTGACACATCTCTGATGAGTGTCGATCTGGGCGTGGACCATAGAAATCCATTCCATGCACAATATGGCCTCATAAGGTTCTATCCTGAAGATGAGTAGGTCCCATCTGAAACTCCATCCTCCAAATGATAGTTCACATTATGTGCAGATAAAGGTACCGACGAGGCACTTCCCGTAGGAACCTCGAGTATAAGTGTAGGTCTCATCTCCTCTAGTGGAATCTACAAATCTCGTACCAAAAGTTGCACTATGATAGAGTGGATGGCGCATGTTTCTACTAGTACCAAAGCAAGCATATATTAAACAAAAAGTGTTCCTCAGACCATCTCGTGCACTGGGGAGTCACGAACACCCATAGACTAAAGCTACCTGTGGCCCCTACCACCATCTCCCTGAGCCTGACATGGGCCCCCCGGTGGTGGCGGTGGAAGGACCTCGAAACGTCATCCCGGACCTCTAGGTCCTGCCTTTATACCTGCATCGCCTCCCTAAGGACCACCCTGTCCTCAACTGGAGGGTCCCTGGTCACGGCGATGCCTCTGCCACTATGGTGCGCCCACTGCCTAGTTGTCCCATGCTAGGTGACCCCATCTGTCATAGGCATAGAATTGTCTATTTTCTGACTACCCCGGTGCTGCACGACACCACTACGGTGTACGACCCGACCCCTGTAACTGCTCACGGAAAGGCATCCTCGAATGAGGCTATGATCTCTACCGCCTTCCTGTCACCGAAGACTCTCCTCTAAAGCAGACACTGCATGGCCCTGCCAGCTGGAATCCCTCAGTCAAGAAGCTCACAATCCCGAGCACCTGCTATAGAACCCCGACATATGTAGGGATGCACATGGGCACTACACTTTCTTGGATATCCATGCGAAGACCCCACTCAAACTTCCGTGCCCAGATGTACCTATTGCGGATCATATCCTATGGGCAACATGTCAGATCGGTATACTAGGCCGAGTACTATGCCATGGTCATCCCCCCTATTTAATCTCCAAAATATCCTGAATCTGAACTGAGCGTAAACATTAGGGGGAGTACTCTTCCCAAAAGAGCAGTTGGAATCTATCCCACGTGAGAGACGACTCGTCGTGGGTCTGCATAACCATTCCCCACCAATGATCGACCATCCTCTAAAAAAGGTTGGCATGTAGGGATACCATCTGGTCCGCTGGTGTCTATACTTGACTGAAAAGTCGGTCCATGGACTCTAGCCAATCTTCAGATGCGTTGGGATCCGGGTCCCCGTGGAACTTCTTTGGCCTTTGATGGTGGAAGTCTCAGAGCGCACTCAGCCTACTCTCAACCTCAGACTGTGCTTCAGGTACTAACCGCTTCTCTCCATGTGGAGGGGAAACTGTTGAAGCACTGGGCGGAAGGGGATCAGATGATGGTCCATGAGCTGACACCTCATCGCTCTCCAGGCCGTCGTCACGAACTAGAGAGAGTAACCTGGTTGGCTACTGTCATGGGGGCATCCTGAAAATTCTCAAGGATTACCGTGATCAGGTGAGCATATATATATATATATATATATGTAATAAAAGGGGGGATATGACAAAAAAAGGCTGTCAAAAACTGAATCCTACTGGATACATGTTCCAATGTTCCCTATAACAAGAGTCTCAGCATACCGAGTCGACAAGAGGGTTATCAAGGTCCTGGTGAATGGAGAAGTCAGCTGCTTGTACCATCACTAGACTCCCTAGCCTGAGAGATACTCTCGAGACATGTTGACACTATTCCCCTAAATCCCATACAATTCCTTTTTAGGGATGTCCAAACAACGCCCCAATGAATGATCCACCTCTGTTACAACTTTGTCACGTCTCGACCCTACCGGTCTCGAGCTGCAACTACCCCAATCCCATGTCCATAAAACAGGGGCTGGCGACAAGCACTGAAGGCATAACAATTTATAGGATCCCTTTTCATCAGTACCTGCACACACACACAACCCACTCAATGCATAAGTAAAGAGTAAAAAGAAAACCAAAGACAAAAAACTATTACCT
The DNA here is from genome assembly GCA_963277665.1 of Viscum album. Lineage (NCBI taxonomy): Eukaryota > Viridiplantae > Streptophyta > Magnoliopsida > Santalales > Viscaceae > Viscum > Viscum album. Next base: position 1,130,660,607 of record OY728131.1, read on the forward strand.
AACCACAGTCATGCATCGAATTCTAAATAGAAAAAGTAAGGTTCTGAAATGTAATGACAAAATAACTGAACATAATAAGGGAAAAAACACGCCAAAAATAAAAGGTTCCAAAACCCTGCAAAAGTTAAACAAAAGTAAACATCATGTGAGTATCACATCTGAAAGTTTTACTATGAACACTGAACGCAGCCCAAGTTCGTTTGTCTTCTACGCTCCTCCGTAGTCTCGATCGACCTGTCCATTTTTTTCAGGGGAACACCAAGTGCGGGAAAAGCCCAAGATGGGGTGAGTATAAAGATACTTAGTAGGATGCCTAGAAAGATCAAGGGTGTATGAAAGGAGGTACTAAAATGTTGAGCAGTAGATAGAATAGATAACAGTGAAAGAGTACAGTAAATAGAGTGCAGCTCAACCCAATAGAAGAAAGGGAGCCGACTCACCCAAAAAAGAGGAACTAGTCATAGAAATCAGGTGGCATACCCCACATGTGTTTTCCCCTCTAAGAAAGATAGTAATTGAACCCCTGGAGGGGGAACAAAAGTTGGGTGTATATATATATATATTCTCAACAAGAAACCCGAACGAGTGCGTAAGGGGATCTCCTTCTCTATGCTCAACCCAAGAAAAGTCACATACTGTTCTAAGGATATCCAACACTAATGCCCAAGCGTTCCACACATGAAAGCTGTCTCATCGCTGAACCACGCAACCAAGGATCCCTCTCTTGTAATCATCGAGAAAAGACACTAACTAGACTCATCGAAATGGGATATGTCTGAAAGAAGTCATTGGGTAACCCATTGTCCATCCCAATTGGAGGGTAAACCCCAAAATGATGTTGGGTGACCCACTGCAAAACCCTGATGGAGGGTAAACCCTAAAGGGTCGTCAGTTGACCCACTGCCCAGCCATGCTCGAGGGTAAACCCTAAACGGTCATTGGGTGACACACTACCCAAACCTGCTAGAGGGTAAAACCTAGAATCAATGGGTAACCTACTGCCCAACCCTGTGGTTGGTAAACCCTAAGGTCAACGGGTAACCCACGTCCTATCCCCGCTGGAGGGTGAACCCGGAACTGATCCGATAACTACGCGCTGCTCGCGCCATCACTGGGTGTCGCTAACATCGCGACCCAACATTGGTTTGGAGTGAGTAAAAGAAATCTCCAACCAACATCCTTTCATGTTTCTACATTTAATTATATCTCAAAAGATGCTCTAGACGCCCAAACAGATTACACCATTCTAATCCTCATGAAAAAAGACGAGAGATATACTACTTACTGGATGGAAACGAACTCCCGACGAAAATGTTATTCAATACCTCTTTATGCCCATAAAACGTCTCATGGCGCCCATGCCTCGGTCCCAAAAAAGGTTGGGATAACTGCGCCATCGTGATGCTCTTAGAAAAACACGCCAAAACGACTACCTATTCACCCCGAATAGACGTTTGATGAAAATTTCGCAAAACACTCCTCACAGCATAGAATATGGCCCATGGGGCCCATGCCCCAACACTGACTTCAACGCCTGAAACCACTCTAGACCACTTTGTCTCGATTCCACGGTCACAATGCTGCTGACTACACCTTAAACAGACTCTGGATGTGTTCTTACCATATGAAGGAAGAATCCCGGCATAGTACTTAAGGAGTGAGCCACGCCACCGAACCCCCATCTTGAGATTTGAAAATTCCCAAGATCATCTCAAAAACTTCATCCCGAGCTGAGGATTGCATTGCCATAGATAACACAAAAAATGGACACCTGTAGTGGATGTTACAGGTGTCTGATGCCAAGGGGATGAACAACTTTGGGTGTGACCGGCCTGGTCCGGTCGGTCCACCCGGCCTGGGCCGGCATGCGCCGGTCGGACCACCCCGCAGCACCGGCCCGTGGCTCTACCGCGCAGCATGGCCGCGGACCCGTGGTCCACCGTGCCAACCAGCCCTCGTGTCCAGCCACTGGTCCACGCGGCGAACCACCAAAGGCGGGTCTCTGTATCCACACCAGGTCGCGCACCGCGAACCCTGTCGCACCACGCACCGACGACCTCCGCCATAGACCCCCGCTGAGCCTCCTGATAGCCCGTCGCCGCCACCTGGGAGCCGCACCGCACCGCCATTGCCCAGGGACAGCTGAAAACCAAGGTAAATGGCAGGAAAATTTCCTAGAGCCACCTCGGACGCCCCATGACTCAAAAATTCAATACAAAAAGGGCATTGGAAAGCTTAGATCGAGCCCTACACATCTATGGTCTTCAATCCACAATTGGACTGCATTCCGATGCAATGAAACTTGATTAAACAGATATGCTGAAATTAAAAACGTAAACTCAACCTCCTACCTCACTGGGTGTAGCCCGACGCTTCACTAACGATCCGTCAAAGCCGCCACCCGCCTTGGAGAGGGAGAGAGGAGCTTGAAAGAGGTTCTCCCTTGACGGGAAGAATGTGCGCCAAGGAGAAAACCCAAGGTGTAGAAATGGGTGGGTGTTGGGTTTAAATAGTAAATTTAATTAAAATTTAATTATGTTTTAAAACACCCACCTGTAGGCTCGTACCCAGACTCTCAATGAGGTCGAGATTAAGCCTCCCCTTGGGTAAAATCCACGCTCTGAGCGCAACAGTGGTCTTATAATTTTAATTCAATCAATTATTAAGATGTTATAAAATTCACGTCTGAGGCCGCTAAATTACGAAAACTCCCCTAGTGGCATTTTCCACAGAAAGGCCACGCGCACGAAAGTTACACCACTCCTATGGTAAACGACATGTTTTGGACTCAACAGTGCCCTCAGTTTTCCAATCCGAGCAACTGTTTAAGAGTTATTCTTTTTATATGGTGTGTCTAGTGTGAACGCTCTTAAAATTTAATTTCGGTCACACCGGGGCTCAGAATCACATGCCATCTGAACGCCCTTCTCTAGAATAACATTAAGAAAATTTCAATGTCTTGCAGGCTCAAAACCCAAGATCTTACACACCAAACAAACCACATGTATATAAGACAAGTCTCATAATCCACTTTTCATTCTAATGCATTTGAAAATCATATTCATGCAATTTTAACCCACAACACTTTCAACATTTCCTTAACCCTACCACAAATTCTTTAGAAAATTTTATAAAACCCTTCCATGATATTACAATTCACATAATATCCCACAAACAAATCACATAATACTTCTTTAATCAACCAAATTTTTTTCACATAACATTCACACAAAATACCCACAAATGTGTTTCACACCTTGCTTACCATTTGATAAAAAATTTCATCAATTTATAAAATATTCTAAATATGTTTTACTTAATTAATCACTGCTAACCTATTAAAAACTAATATTAAGTTAACAATCACACCAAAACAGTACATATACAACCTTTTCCAAATTTTCTTATCGAAATAAAACATTTATATTTTTCACAAAACCATCCTAAGAGATATAACTATGTTTCGCACAAAAACCCGTTTCATAACACTCTTTCAAGGGAAAAATCACACCAAGAACCAAATAATGTATAATTGGAATCTCATTAAAATTTTATTAAACCATTCTCAAGTATGATAAAATTATCTCAATTAATACCAAATAAGATGCACATGAAAAACACACATCTTCATGGAAAACCTTCGAGAAGTATAACAAGGTATTACACATAAAACCCTTTCCAAAACCCCCTTTTTTGGCCCACATATCACAAAAGAATGACCAAAATAGAGTTTTTATCCTTATTCAAAAAACTAATTAATCACCTCCACATTTTATAAAACTACCACAACAGATATCACATGAGTTACAATTGAAAAGTACAAAACTTCAATAAAAAATGTATCTTTAATACTACATGATTTTCTAATGCCTCCAAAAATGGTTTAAAAAATCATATTATGAAAGTTCTAAATTAATATATTAATCAAACTAACTCATCAATAGATATTTACACATGGAATCACCAACCAAAAGTGTCGAAACCCTCAAATCATGGATTGAAACATCAACCGCACCACCACCACACCACAAGAAAGTAAAATCAAACTTAAACCCAAAATATACGAACAAAAAGAAACAAAATCAAACCCTAGGTATGATCCCTAACATTTGGAAAGTTTATAAATTCATGAATGAGGGAGGGAACCCTGTGGAAAAGGAAGGAAATGAAGAGAAGAACACTCCCTTAAAGAAATCATGATGAAATCAGCACAAATCCACCTATTGTTGAATCTTGATGTAACCAAATATGGTATGAATGATCGAAGGAGTCACATTATGTCAATTGGGGACTAAATTAGAGTAAAAAGAGGTTAAATTGAACGATTTATGAAAGAATCATTTATCTTATTCAAATGTGGGTGATTTGAGAATGATTAATCAAGATTGCCCTAATCCGCAGGGGAGATGAGCTCTAAAGTGGGGTAGGGGAGCATGGGAGCATGCCATTTGAATGTGGTATTAGGTGAGAGTATGAATCACCTAAAAAATAAAAAATTTAATTATATATTATGGAATTAAAAAATATTCTAATGATGGAAATGGGATTTCAGGATGGCCTAACACCATAATAAAAAACCAAAATACATAATTATTATGGAATCTTATGCGGTCCAAATTTTATGGTTATTTTAATATACTATGGATTGAAAATTGAGAATTATAATTGGTGTAAAATTTTGAAAAATTATGTATTTATAAGAGAATGAAAATTTATTTTTAAATTTGGAAATGGGCTCACGGTTTGGCCTAATTTTTTAAAACCCACAATTCCCCCCCAAAATGAATTGGAAACCACTCAAACAAAGAATAAATTGAAATTAAATGTGAAATACCATTATAATATGTCATTTATGTGATAATTATCCCCACCATAAAACATTCTGCCCTATGAAAGCCACAGCTAGGCCCATGGATAAAAAACAAGCCCAACAGAAAGGTTATATTGGACTCATTTTCCCTATTTTACCCGGCCCCAAAAGCCCAAAACTCCTCCAATTGATAAATCAAGGAAGTAACAATCTCACAAACAACAACATTCAACCCATATTGAAATGATCAATTATATTAAAACTACATTCCAAATTAAAACTCCTCAAACTCTATCCTATCAATACTAAAGCAACATACCCGAATGTACAAATACATCATACAAGCATACAATTAACGTACTTAAAATAAAATGTTGGGAATTATTCAATCCCAACATTTACCGAAGTATGATATTGGTAGTTAAAAATATCCAAAAAATACTACATAAATCCATGCCATGTACCATGACCAATCATGGTTACTATTAAAGGGTGACAAAAATGGGCTCCCCACCATAAGAGACACTCGAATTTTCCTGACACAGGATCAGGACACTAATAGGGGGAGGCCCAGACAGACTCTTGGAATAAGGGGTATAGTTCAATTATTCATTTTTAAAATAACTAAAATAATTCTCATAGAGGTTCTTCCCACCATATGAACCAACCATCTTAACCAAGCCGCACATAACAGTACAGAAAGACCAAAAAATTTAAAATGGTAGGATGGTCGATTGGTCATCCGCAATGTCTGGGAACCCCGACACTGACCGTGGGGATCATTTTGTCTACATGGAATCATAGTACATGGTTAATACTAATCATTCTCAATTCATGTTCTCAATTTGTTTATCCAAATTTCAAACCATTCCACAAATAGTAAATGGAAACCAAAGGGGAAAGGAATGAAATTGGGCGGTGTGAATGACATGCGGTCCTCCCACCTCTTTCCATCGAACAAGAACAATATAATAAAGATGATGAAACCAGTGGTTTAAACACTTCATTTATTTCAATATAATGGTAGGAATTTGTTCAAGGGTTTGAATGACCATGAGATTTCCCCTGACTACGCGCCCACTTCACTCCAAGACCTATGGCTGGAGCTCAAATGATTGAATCATCTTCGGGTTCATAGTTAGGATTTGGAAACCCTTGAATGGAACTTCATATTCCAGTTCTACAAAAAACTACAGAGTAACCCCATATGGGTTTACCAAGACATAACACATTCCAAAAATCACTTTACTGAAACCCTACATTTCAAGAAAACAAGGGCTTAGATGATGCACACACATCCAAACTTCATAGCTTGGTCGAGAAATGAAGTGGAAAGGATATATCGAAACACCATCCTATAAACAAATTATATCGAGTTCTCCTAAAAGAAGAAAATCTTTTGAAAAAAAATATTCACAATAGATTTTACAACATCTCCTTTACAATCAAAAACGCATGCAACATCACAATGTGTCATCGAACATGACCAATGAGACTGATAGAAACAATACATAGAGGGGAACATAGTACAATATCCACAAACATCACAAAATTCATGAAAGTTTCCATAATATCCTCTCATGTCCAAATTTCATACACTTTAGGATTAATGTGAACTCCTACATCAAAGAGATTATGAAGGACCCAGAGGCACTCTTAAAGAACATCCCACACTGACAACTGCAGACTACTCTCACCTTCCGTGATTCTGGTAACATAAGAAAATAAGGTCTCATTAAACATTCCATGAGAACTCTCCCTCTACAAGAGGATCCAAAATACAAAAAAAGTAAAGGGTGTGCACTTATTCTACAATTCCCATGAAAATATTACTTATATTGATCAGTTTGAGGGGTTTCCAATGGAAAAACAAATCGGGTTTCACATCAGTTGTGCACTAACCCCTAATGGGGGCGTACGTTACCCAACAAGAGAACCCAAGGTCCCATACAATCTAGTTTATTGGTCAAATCGTGCTACAAACCATATTCAATCACATGCAGGGAACCACAGTAAGGGATTTTCGAATGTTTCTCTAAAGAGACCACTATTTCGCACTATAACCCAACTTTTTGGCCAAAAAAAACCCCACACACCGTTCAAGAAAGACATCTTCCTGGACTCAAAACATCACACAACATCAAAATTTTCATAAAAACATAATAAAAACCATCCCAAACTAGTAATAAATACATAATGGTTTCCTCTAAAATCATCACATTAAAAATAAATGGTTTTGTGGTTAGCATATCCACTAGTGGTACCCCATGGGCCTGAAAAATTAATGTTTCTATGAATCTATGGGCCCACATATCATTTCCATCTCGGTACTCATCCAGTAATTCTATTAACCATATGCCATCCCATATAACCTCATGCATGTGGGTGCTCACAGATCACTAAAGGTAAAAACACAAATTCATTCCACTTTCCAAAACTAAATTGGTCGAACAATACTTCACTTTTCTCAATACCACTAACCAAAAAATCAAAACCAAATTACATATTACGAAACATTTCAAAAAGTAACAATCAATTGAATGAAAACACATTTTCAATCTATTTACTATAATTTCAAAATATCTCATCCCATAAAACACCTATTAATAGTTCAGAGAACTCAATCAGAAACAATTTCTCAAAACTAACATTAACATAATTTCATGATTTCAAAGGAGATTTAAACACATAATTTTCAAAATGAAAATGATTTTAAAAATTCAGATCCACTATTTCACAAAAACATTACACTTAATAAGACAATTTCTTTTTTTCATTAAAACCAAACTTCCATGATTACTATACTAAAGGACACAAAACAATTCAAGAGAAAACTTGTTTAAGTGGGAAACCTTGACATATCATTGGTGGACATACAACAATTACTTCACCATCACAGAGAGTGTTCTTGAGAAATATCCCCGGCTCCCCATGGATTGTCTGGCCCTGTGAGCTCAACGCAACCATTAACCAAACACTCTTTTCATTTCCCCTAATCGTCATTAAAACAAGAAAAACAGAGGACTCAATTGAATCCCACATCCCCTGGAGACTAAAATCCCATCATGAGGTGTGATAACCGGGCACCCTATCCCTATCAAAAATCTAAAGTCCCCAAAATCCTAGCTCCAGATTACCAAATCTCTTCCACAGATAACATAACCCAAGGAGTGCATACCTCCTTAGATACCATTTAATTACGAACCTAATCAGGTTGACATCCAAACCGGCTCCAAACACATCCCGTGAAAAGGCCCATAAGGATTTCCTAATCCCCACAGGCTAACACAAGTGAATGTGTATCATAAATTTAATGTTTGGAATAATTTACATGTGTTCATTAACATAAAACAACAAATGAATCCAATAAAATTAATGAGGATGTTTCATAAAAAATCAAAATTTACATAATTTCATAATTGAATTACACAATTTAAAATATTGTTAAAAGACTATTAAAAATCTAAAAAACAAAAATTAAATCCTAAGAACCTCCTCATGTCAAGAGGCACCCCCCTCAAGCCATCTGAAAAACACTTCATCATGACGGACCGATAAAAAACAAAACCATTGGCAGAAAAGATGTACCCAAACCTATGTCAAAAGAATAATCAATTATACTTACACCCGAAGGTGTAATTTGGATGTGATCTAAATCCCATTAAAATAAAATTACTACGATATTCCTTGTGATTAACATTCATTGAACAAAATCTAGCTTGTTTTGGTAAAAAAAAATTAGTTACAATTTCTAAAGTATAAAAAATTAAATAAAAACAGTTTCCAAGTGGAACATTTTATATAATAAATAAAAATTAAATAATATAAAATTTAAATAATATAAAAATTATACATAATTTTCTATCCAAACATACTATATGGGGATGGTAAGAACAAATCATCCAATGAGGACAATAAATAAGAAATTACCCCTAGTCACTAGCACGCTGTGTGTCCTAGGTACCTAGTATCTCAGTGAAAGTAACCAGTAAATAAATTTGTTCTCATGCATGATCCACTAGTAGGGAACATACCGATTAACTAGTGATCCCCACACATCATCATAATGGTTTCTTTAGTGTTATAAGTATCAAACATTCTACATGAAACTGAGGTCATACCCCACAAGATCACTAGCATACTAGTACACGTCCACCCACCATGACACCGGGTTTTCCCTATTGTGCTCAAACATGTTCAACATTTCATGAAATAAAATTTTCAACTAGAAATAACACTTACACATAACACATTCACCAACATAGCCCATGAGTATATCACACAAGTCACATAATCAACTTTTTCATTCAAATGTATTTTGAAATAATACTCACACCATGTTAGCCCACAACACATTTAACATTTCTTTAACCGTTCCCAAAATACACTGAAAATTTTATAAAACCATTCCAAAAATTAAAACTAAAATTATATCCCACACATATATCACATAATACATCTTTCATCAACAAAATTCATTTTTCACATCACACTCACACAAAACAGCCCACAAATTTGTTTCACACCTCTCTTTTAATTTGACAAAACATTTTAGAAATTTATAAAACATTCTAATAAAGATTGAATATTTAAATCACCACATTAGCTATCAAAAAAATATCAGGTGAACAACCACACCAATATAGTACATATACACCATTTTTCCACTTTTTTACCAAATAAAACATTTACATTTTTTCAAAAAACTATCCCATGAGGTATAACTATGTTTTGCACACAAAACCCATTTCAAAACACTATTTCATGGACAAATTCCATCCAAGAACATAAAAAAGAATATTTGGAATCCATTTAAACATTTATTATATGATTATAACATACAATAAAATAACATCAAAGAATACCCGAAGTTGTACATTTGAAAAATGCACATTTTCATAAAACAGCTTTGTGAAGTATAACAAGGTTTTAAACATAAAACAAATTCAAAACCCCCCTTATAGGACCACATAATACTAAATAATTATAAAACTATAATTTTCATCCCCTTTAAACTACTAATAAATCACTTATATATTTTTTTAAACTACCATAATACAAATAAAAAGAGTTAGAATTGAAAAGTACATATCTTTAATAAAAAATGTATCTTTAATACTAAATGCTTTTATAATGCAACAAAAAATGTTTTACTAACCACAAAAAACATATTAAAAACTTTATTAAAAATAAAATCAAGCAATCAAAATCATAAATGATTTCTTACACATGGAATAACCTACTGAAAGTGTCGAAACAATGAATTTTTTTTGTCTGAAACTTCATCCGCACCACAACCGCACCATAAGGGACTGAAATCCAACCTAAAACCCAAATATTTGACAATTAAAACACCAAATAAAACCCTAGTTACTAACCCTAACATATGGAAATTTTAGAACTTCATGAATGGGGGAGGAAACCCTATGGGGTAGGAAAGAAATGAATAGAGAAACACTTGATAAAATCTTGATGAAGTATGCCCGAATCTAGCATAGTTTAATATTCAAGTAACCAAAATGGGAAGGGATTCTCTATGGGGTCCCGTTAGGTCATTTGGGGGTATAATGTTATAATGAATAGTGAAAATTTATAAAGTTATGAAATAAACATTTAACCTCTTCAAATCTGGGTGATTTGAGGATGATAATGAATGATCACCCTAATCCGCCGGGGAGAAGAGATATAAAGAGGGTTAGAAGAGAATAAGATCATGTATAGGGTATGTGGGGTCAGGTGAGATTTGGAATCTCCAAAAAATTATAAAAATTTAATAAGATATTAATGAAATTAAAAAATAAAGTAGGAAATGTGCTTTCGTGCTGATCCAATAACTTAATAAAAAACCCAAATCCATCATTATTTTGGATTCTTTGGGGATCCAAATTGATATGGTGATTTTAATATACTAGGGTATGAAAATAGGGAAATGTAATTTGTTAAATTTGTTGAAAATTTATAGAGTAATAAAAGATACATTTTTTATTTTTAAATATGGAAATTAGCTCACTGTTTGTCCCAAATTTTGAAAACCAACCATTTCAACAAAAATGAATGGGAAACCCCATAAAAAATAATTAATGTAAATTAAATTAAAAACAACATGAAAATAATTCTTTTATGTGACAAATACCATGTATATAAACCATTTAAATAATTAATATTAATTAAATATTTAAATAGTTATTCATTTGTGTACACAACTGATGTTTTCTGGATACATAGTTCATTATTTTTAAATGGTATCATTATCACGAATGTGTTCAAATGGGTCATTATCATATCATATATGGAGTAATAATAATTACAAATAATTATTTTTATATTTAATTATATTATTATAAGAAAAAATGAAATAAAGTTATAAAAAATGAACTATGTAACAATCAAGGAAAGGGTACGTCGTATATAGGCATGGGTGACATTTTAATTTTTCAATAACCATAAATGATTAAGGTATTTTTCATTATATACTTACATAATAATAATTATATCATATTTATCATATTATCTCTTTAAATAATCATCCTCATCCAATCTATTTGAAATGAGAATAAAAGGTAAATCACATCGCATCGCGAGGTTGTAGTCCACCATACTCATGAACGTTAATATATTTTTTTAAGGGATGGTGATGTAATAAGGTATACTATATTACCCCCCCGTTTGAGGTACATGATCATTGTATCAGTTCTTTTTTTCTTTTTGAAGTGGTTGGTTGAAGTTTGCACAATTTGGGGAAAAATATTAATGTTGTGAAGGTTGTGCAGGGGCGCATGGTCTGAACAAACTGTGCAGCCAGCCCAAAAAATCATGCACCCTAAATAGTGCACTATGCACGGGTGCCGCACAGTTTATCAAATTGTGCTGCAAGCCGTGTGAAGTCCCAGGGTGAGATAGTGACAATTAGATGGTTGGTTCACAATTTCCCAAACCGGGCAGGGTAACTGTGTTACCACATAATGTTTTGGTTTTTAAGTCTCGGGCCACATGGGATTTTCCATCTTTCCCTCATTCTTCCTCCAAATAGTGGCTCACTTGGGATTTCTAGTTTTCGAGGTTGGGGGAGCTTCCTAGCTCGTTTTGGAGGAAAATCAAATGGATTTCATGGTGGATCGATGGCGGTTATCCTCGGGTAAGTCCCTCTTTTTGATCTTTATGGTTTTGTTTAGGCTTGGCACTCTCCCTCTCTTCATTTCTAAGATCTACAAGAGTTTCATGTAGATCATGGTTTTTTTTTCTTTTGTGTGTTAATGGTTGAGCTTGATGATGTTAGGGAAGGGTTTTTGAGGTTGTTTCGAGGAGGCGTTCACCCGGTTTGGAGTGTGTTTGGGCGAAGGGACAATTTCTCCAAAACCGAAGGGGTATGTGGCTTCTTTCTCAACTCCACTAGGTTTAAATTTAAATTTCATTTACAATTGAATTGATTTAAATAATTTAATTTTACGTATGTCGTGTGAATTTTGTTGGAAAATCAAATGGGTGATGATTTTGGGTTTTTGGCATGAAATTGGGGTTTTGATGAAATGGGCTAAATTGGATATTTTTAAATTAGTGATTTTAAAATTGTAATGATTGTGATCATGAGTATTTATTTCAACAAATGGGTGATATTGAAATGTTTTTGGTATGTAAAGGTATTTATTGGTATTGACAATAATGCATGATTATTGGTGTGGCTTGTGTGGAAATGGGTGATATCATTGGGTGGATGATGCTGGGATGTGGTGGAGTGGACCAGAAATTTCCACTATAAAAAGGGGGTGGATAGTAGATGGAAGGGATACCATCAATAGCTAGTTGGAGGGATGTACCACTTGAGTGATTCACTAATGAATGGGTTGGATGGGAAGTGCCACCATGATTTGTTGAATGCTTTGTTAGTGATGTTTGTAGATGGGGCTTGTGAGGGAAATGGGAAAATGGTAATTAGACTATGGCATGGTGTAATTGGATTCTATGTGGGGCAGGGTTGATTCGGTTTACTTGGGTGGTATGTTTGTCTTATGGAATTTTTGGTTTATAAACAATTGGTAGCTTGGATTTGCTTTATATAAAATATTTTATATAAACGTGCTAACGGTTTTATCTTAGTGGCTTGTGTAGGGATGTTTCATGGGGAAATCCTAATGAGTGGTTGTAATGACCCCCTTCTTTGGATCTTTTTTTTCTTTACAGATGTCATGTACCGTGACGTGGGCAAAGGTAAGGCATCACCCTCCTATAGTGGCGCATTTTGATGTCTTTGTGGAGTTTGGATCATGGAGCATGGTGTGGTTGTTTTTGGGTGTCATAGATCATGGTTTTTTGTTGTTTAGTTTCAAAATTGTACTCTGATGTTTTGTGGACATGTCTAGTTGAATGGTTTTGGTATTTTTTTATGGAATTTTTAGTATCACATGGTTGGGTTTGAAAGTGCATGCATCTTTAGTTGATGGTTGGTTGAGTTGTGTTGTCTGCTTAATGAAAAATGATTCCCCACTGTTCCTGGAATCCCTCGACATTTATTTCTAGCCTTTGCACCTTGGTAACATCACTTATGGCCTAGTAACCCTCACCACCTCCTCAAGTCAATGACGTGTGGGCGAGGCGTTACAAGTGGTATCAACTTGTTCGATCCATTGGAGTTGACATTCGTTATGGTATATTCCTTGATTCGAGATGGTAGAAAGGTGTAGGAATGTCGGAACATGGAATTTATAGCATAAAAGGATGTAGCTATCCCTTTTATGTTGAACAACATCTTACTAGGGATTTGGGTACAAAAATGTTTTGGAGACACTTATAGGCATTGGCAATCTCAATGTCGTGGGTGTTTCCAATGAGATGTGCCTGACATATATGGTAGAAATGACTTCCCTCTAAGATGCATATTTTATTTTCCATAATGATTTATGGGCTGAATTGAGAAATGGTTTTTCAAATATGTGAAATTGTAATGTGAATAAATTTGATATGTTGAAAATGTTATGATTTTCAAAAATGGTGAAACATGGAAAATGTGGAACGGTGGAAAGCCTCGGTTTGATAGTGTTGTGTAATGAGATTTGAAATGGGAATTATTGATGTCTATAGAACTGATACATAGGGTTTCTTGTTTTCTATTTATAGAAATGGAATTGGGTAGGAATCGTAGAGACCAACCAGAAGTGTCTGATGAGAACGTGTTTTAACTTGAGCCCAAGGTGAAGTAGTAGTTAGTCCAGAGCATTGTGAAAGACTTATAAGCTGTGGGAAGTGTGAATAGAGTGTAAGAGCCAATGCATGTTGATTATGAGGATCTATTTCAAAGGCAAGATCCACCCATCTTTAGGGGTGATTTAGATGAGGAAATAGAAGAGGTGTGGTTGTCTAGAATGTATAGAATTTTTGAATTCTTGGGGATGCAAATAAAGATGAAAGTAAAGCTAGCATTGTATAAGCTAGAGGATCATGCTCTTTAGTAGAGGGAGTGGGTAGTCCAAAAGGGAACAGACCAGGGTATGACATGGGAAGGCTTTGAGTAATTTTTTAATAAACTTTTCTACCCACATACGTTCCAAATTCAGTGCACAACTAAATCCTTCAGTCTGAAGAACGTTCATATGTCTGTGACAGAGTATGCAGCTATGTTTATGAGAATAGTGCAGTTTTGAAACTGAGTTGGCAAGTATCATGTCGTTGGAGGCAATGATATTCGAAGCGGGGTTAAGGAAAGATATCAGTTCCGAAATTGTAGTGCTTTGTATCGGTGATTACATAGAGATGGTGAATCGGCCACAGGTGGCTGAGCTAGATCATTTGGGAGCACTGGGTGGAGGAATCATGGTTGTACCCATGGGGAATCGTGGAAACTCTAACACTGGGTTCAGGCAGATGAGGGACACTTATTCCCATGGTAGGAGTATGGCACAAAATCTGAGGGTAGGATCATTAAATCATCCTTTGAATCCCCAGAGAAAACTGAGATGTTTTTCAGTGAGGCTCTATGATACACATCAAGCAAGACTGTATGACACAACCTTGAGAATGACACAATTGCAAGAAGATGGGGCATTTTCATTGCTATTGTATGAATGCTCTGAGGTCGGGTGCGCGTGACACTCCTCAGGGATAACATACGTCATATGCTTTGACGGGATGGGGAAAACAATATACCTCTCTTCAGTAGAGAAAATTTAGTCCTGGTGATTCTAGGAACACCAAAACTCCTTAGCAAGGCAATAAAGAGGAGATTGTGGCAAAAAAGGTGTTGTTTGGAGGCGAACAGGTTGTTGTGGATGATCAGTCGTAACCATCCATGATGTGAGGTACTATTTTTTTTAAATTCTACCTTGATGCATGTGTTATATGATATGGGTGATTCACACTCTTTTATTGTTACACTTGTGGTTGAGTTGTTTTATTTAAGGGGATAAATTATAACTTCAGTTTTGAAACATCAAACTCCTCTGGGTTGAAGAGAGTGTCGAGCCTTCTTGAGTAGAACATGTTGTATCGTTGTTGGCGTGGTTGATCTAATGTGGAATTTCTCTGTGCTTGATATGGATGGGTATGATTTAATCCTGGGAATAGATTTTCTGGTGGTGTTTAAGGCCCACAACGATGGTAATGTGAAAACAATGACTTTTACAGCTCACGATAGTGTTAGACATCACTTCAGAGGTGACAGGAATGAAAGGTAGGGTGCAACGGGTTAGTTGGAAACAGTAGTGGGAACGTTGTCGTATCAGTTAGTGGTGTTGTCATTGGAATCAGTAGAGGTTTGTTTGATAAGAGTATTCTTTTGGTAGTGGAGGATTAGTTCATGGATGTTTTTCTCGAATAATTCTCAGGGTTACCTCCCGTAAGAGAAGTGGAGTTTATGATTAATCTCATTTCGGGGACTAGTTCTATCTCTCATCTGTCTTACCAAATGGAACCTACTGAATTCAAGGAATTTAATGTCTAGTTGGAAGTGTCAAAAAACAAAGGGTTTATCTAGCCTAGCACACCTCCGTGGGTAGTTCCAGTGTTGTTTGTGAAATAGGAGGATGGAACTTTGAGGCTTCGTGTTGATTATCATATACTTAACAAAGTTACTATAAAGAATAGATATCCACTTCCCTGAAAGGATAATTTTTTGTACAAGTTGAGGGGATCCCAGTGGTTCTCCAAGATCGACATGAGGTCGGGATATCATCAATTGCAGGTGAAGAAAGATGATATTCCTAAAACAACTTTTAAGAGTAGATATGGTCATTATGATTATGTGCTTATGATCTTCTATCTAAAGAATGCACCAGCGATGTTCATGGAAATGATGAATTGGATCATTTAGAGATATTTTGATTCATTTGTGGCGGTGTTTAAAGATGATATTCTTGTTTATTCAATGACAAGGGTGGAGGATGAGTATCACTTGGTGACAGTGCTGGGAATCTTGAGGGATCATCAGTTGTGTGCCAAATTGTCAATGTCTGAATTTTGGATAGAAGAAAACTGTTTTCTTTGTAATGTGATTTATGAAATGGGTGTTTCTGGGGATATAGAGACGATAGAGGTTGTTATATCATAGAAACCACCATAGAATGTGTTTGAGGCACTATAATTCCTCAGTCTAGCTGGGTATTATCAGTGTCTTGGTCAGGATTTTTCACATTTGGCTTCACTGATGACATATTTGGCAAGAAAGAATATTCCATTCCAGTGGAATGAACATTGTAAATAGTGTTTCAAAGAGATAAATGGCCGCCTTTCATAGGCACCACTCTTGGTTTTTCGAGATCCAGGAAAAGGGTATGTGGTGTATAATGATGCATCGGGATCAGGGTTGGGGTGCATTCTCATGCAAGGGCATCTTGTGGTTGTATATGGATCACAGAAGATGAGTGTCCTTGAGATGAACTACCCAACTCATGATTTGGAATTGGTAGTAGTGTTCCATGATTTGAAATTGTGGCGTCATTATCTCTTCTATGAGAAATCCATGGTATCTACAATTCATAAGAGTTTGATGCACATTTTCTCACAATGGGATTTGAACATGAGGGAAATGAGATGGGTGGAATATCTCTGGATGATCGATATTGACTTGATGTACACACCGGTTAAGGGAAAGTTGGTGGAAGATTCATTAAGTTGAAAATCATATTCTCAATTGGTGAAACATGCATCAGACTAGTGGCAGTTGATGTTAGTTATAGCTGACTTGTAGTTGGAATGTGAGGACCATAGCGATAGAGCAATATTTTTTCCGGTTTTTTTTGATTGCTGACTTGGGTGGCCTAGTTAAAGAGGCACAAATATATGATTCTATGTCTGTGAAAATGTCGTCTATACTCAATGGTGGGGAGACCTATGATGGTTGTCAACTGAATGGAGACTAAATTTTCTATTTTCGGAATTGGATGGTTGTACCCGTTGCTTGTCAAGATGATTGTTTCAAGGAATATCATCATTCTAGGTGGGATGTTCATCCTTGAAATCAGAAAGTGTATAAATATTTGATAGCATAGTTCTTGTGGGCTGTTATGAAAAGAAGAGTGGATGAGTTTGTTTCGAGATGCTTGACATGCCAGATGGTCAAGGTAGAGAATCAGAGGCCAGCTGGAATTTTGCAGTCATTACAAATCCCTGTTTGGAAGTGGGAGCAAATAGCGATGGATTTTGTCAGAGGTCTCCCAAGAACATTTAGAAAGCAAGATTCCAGATGGGTGATAGTGGATCGACTAATGAAGTTGATCCATTTAATTCCAATTCTTGAATCTCATAAAGTGGAGGATCTGTCCAAAATCTATATCTGGGTGGTGGTAAAGATCCAAAGTGTTCTAGTTCCAATTGTATCTGATAGAGATCTGGGGTTTAAATATCATTTCTAGAAATCCTTACAGCCAACCCTTGGAACTAATTTGGCCATGAGTACAGCGTATCACCCTCAGATGGATGGTCAATCTGATAGGATGATACAAAAATTTGAGGATATGTTGCAGGCATGTGTCATGGATTTTGGTAGCTCATGGTAGGAGTACTAATCATTGTTTGAGTTCCCATAAAATAATAGTTATTAGGAATCCATACATAGGGATCTGTTTAATGCATTGTATGGGTAGTCATGTCGTTCTCCACTTTTCTGGGTGGAAACGGGTGAGTCCTCGATGGTTGGACTGGGCCTTATCCAGGAGAATACGAAGAAGATGAAGTTAATCGAGAAGAGAATGGAGACGGATTAGAGTCGTCAAAAATCGTATGCGGATCATCGTCGACACCTGTTTTCGTTCGAGGTGAGTGATCATGTTTCATTGAGGATCTCTCCTACATTGGGACATCATGGGTTTGGGAAGTAGAGAAATTTATCTTGGAGGTATATTGGACCTTTTAGAATTATTGAGCTGGTAGGCGAGGTGGCATATAATTTGGCATTGCCACCTTGGTTAAGTGAAGTGCACAATGTGTTTCATGTGTATCAGTTGCAAAAGTATCAGCTAGATCTTGGCCTTGTTATTTCATGGGATCATGTTGAGCTAGATCCAGATGCTTCATTGGTGCACATGCCAGTGGGGGATGGGGATAGGCATGAGAATGTCTTTCGGGGTAAAAGCATCTGTCTGGTTCAGGTTTTGTGGCAGCCTGTCCAGATCCAAGATGAGACATGGGAGCAATAGAAAGAGATAGTCGAGCAATGGCCCGAGCTCTATCATAAAAGGGTGGGTTCATTACTTTTCGGGGATGGAATGTCCAATGGTCAGGAGAATGTAGTACCATCGGTTTGAGTTATGTGACCCTTGTTTCGCTTCGTTTGTGCTTTTTGAAGTGGTTCAATGAAGTTTAGACAATTCTAGGAAAAACTTTTAATGTTGTGGAGGTTGTGCAGGGGTGAATGGTTGGTTCACCGTCTGAAAAAACCATGCGTCTAGCCCATGAAACCGTTCACCCTTGAAAGTGGGCTCTGCATGGGCGGTGTAAGGTATTTCAGACTCTGCGGGCAAGCCGTGGGATGTCCTTGGGTGAGATCGTGGCTACCGCACGGTTGGCACAGAGTTTTCCAAACCGTGTGGGGTAACCATGGGGCCACATAATGTTTGAGTTTTTAAGTCCCACCCACTTGGTCTTTCCCATTTTCCCTATTTTGGTTATTTGAGGTTTTGGTTAGGGTTATCCCTCTCCCTCTCTTAGTTTCTTAGATCTACAAGTGTTTCATGTAGATCCAGGTTTCTATTTCCTTTGTGTGTTAATGGTTGAGCTTTCTGATGTTAGGGAAGGGTTTTTTGGTGGTTTGAGGTGGTTTTCACCCTGTTTGGAGTTCGTTTGGGTAAAGTGTTCATTTTGGTAAAACCTAAGATGTAGGTGTCTTCTCTATCAACACCACTTGGTTGAAATGTGATGTTAATTTACAATTAAATTGGTTTCATTAATTAAATTATATGCATGTCGTGTGAATTTTGATGGAAAATCACATGGGGGATGATTTGAGAGATTTGGCATGAAGTTGGGGTTATGTTGAAATGGAATCAATTGGTAAATTCTAAATTGGTGATTTTAAAATTTTAATGATTGTGAGCATGAGTATTTTTTCAACAAACTGGTGATATTGAAATTTTTTCAGCACGGAAATGGTATTTGTTGTTATTGACAGAAATACATAATTTTTATTGTGGATTGTGTGTAAATGGGTGATATCATTGGGTGGATTATGTTGGGACATGGTGGTGTGGATGAGAAGGTTCCACTATTTAAAGGGTATGGATAGTGGATGAAAGGGCCACCATCCATAGAAAGTGGGCGGGAAGTGCCACTTTAGTTGATTGGTAATGAATGGGTTGGACATGTAGTGCCACCAGGATTAGTTGGGTTATTTGTTGGTGATGTTTGTAGATGGGGCTTGTGTATATAATGTGAAAATGGTGATCCGCTTGTGGCATGGTTGAATTGGCTTCCTTGTGTGGCATGGCTGATTTGGATTCCTTGTGTGGCATGTTTGGCTTATGGCATGTTAGGATTATAAACAAACGGATGCTTGGTTTTCCTTTAAATAAAATGTTTTATATCAATGTACTAACGGTTTTATCCTAGTGGCGTGTATAGGGAAGTCAGTTGGGGTAATCTTACAGAGTAGTTTTACTGACCCCCAACATTGGCAGTTTGGTGTCTTTTCATATGTCCTGTACCGTGACATGGGAAAAGGTAAGGCATCACCCTCATTTAGTGGTGCATTGTGAAGTTTTGGTGGAGCTTGGAGCATGTAGCATGGTGTGGAGCTGTGGTGGGGTCATGGCTCATGGTGTTTTGGTGTTTAGTTTCCATATTGTACTTTGATGTTTTGTGGACATGTTAAGTTAAATGGTTTTGGGGTTTGTGATGGAATTGTTACTATCACATGGTTGGGTTTGAAAGTGAATGCATCATTAGTTGTTGGTTGGTTGAGTTGGGTTATCTTCTTAAGAGAAAATCATTCCCCACTATTCCTTGAATCCCTCGTCATTTATTTCACACCTTTGGCACCTCGTGACTGTGAATTAAGGCCAAGTAACCCTCACCGCCTTGTAAAGACAATGTGGTTGGGGCGAGGCATTATATACACGATTTGTAAAATTTATATAATTATCAATATTTATTCAATATAAAATATATATTAAATAAATCATAATGAATATCCATTATAGAAATAATTGAAAATGAATTACATTGTTTCGAGAGTCGTTCGTATTCTGTACACATGAATTAAGGTTTTGTTTCCCATTTTATGTATGCACAGATAATTAAATTAGCATTCATATAAATTAAAAAAATATTAATATATATGATATAATTTATTATTATATTGGAATTTTTAAACATTATTGAAGGTGGAATGATAATATCTTCACAATTATGATTACCATCACTTAGGAGAACCTCCATATCATATCTCATTATGGCTCCTAATTTTCTAATTTTGTGAAAAATGAATCAAGAGAATTTTTTCAATTATGTAAAGGAGATACTTTTGTATGGATTTTTTATGACAAATGGCTTGATATGTGTGGTGAAATGGGGGGGATCTAGTTCCCTTTTACAATTGAGGTGTAGTGAAATTTAAGATTATAACCTATCATATTGAAAAATGGGATTTCAAATACATTACAAATTCCACCATAATTAAAAAAATAATTTATTATAGATGTTATGTGGTTGATCCATAACACCACCATTCAAAAATAAATATGTTTTTCGATTAACCTCTAATGTTTCTCACTTTAACCATTTTTTACAAGGTTAAATAGTTTTATAATATTTTAACTACTAACATGGAAACAAACAAAGATGAAATTATTACATAATATTTATTTCTATAGTTGAAAAAAATAATTAAATATCTAATATTAAAACCATTGATGTTTCAAAATTAATTTTTAAATTAATCATAAAAACGTGTTGAAATATTATTTCACTAGAAATACATTTTAGAAAAAATATATTAACTAATATTGAATTAATTAATTAAAATAATCATTATATGAAACTAAATACTAAAAAAATCCGTATTATATATGAATTAAAATTATAAATTACTAAACTAGGTTTTAAAATAATTTATAAATGTAACACTTTGATATTTTTTGTAAAATAATAATAATAAAATCATGGTTTAAGTATTTTTCATTACATAAAATACTATGTTTATATTTAATTTCACACCACAATAAATATTGGTTTCATTAAAATAAAAATAATGGTTTTCTTATATAACACAGAACAATGTGTTTTGCACGTGATACATGAAGCACTAAGTTCAAATAAATTTTGACATACAATTATGAAATTATTTAACATGAAATTTAGTAACTTTCATTTGTAAAGGGGGGATTGAATAAGATTTAAAAATTTATAGAAAAATAATATTTAAAAATGATTATATTATTAATTTCATAATGATACAATAATTTTAAATGAAAATTAAAACAACTTGAAAATAATGGGACTCTTTTTGTGAAATATTATCAATATGTGCAAAAGAACATATTTTATCTCAATAAATTTAATATTTCTTACTTGTTGAATATTAATAATTAAATTTACATATTAATTGTTAAATATAATTTATAACTATTATCATATGTGTTATCTAAACTAGAGATATGAATAAATAAAATCCTATTCTAATATCTATATTTTTCAAAACAAAAATATAGTTTGATGGATATTGTTAACTTCTTCTAAAATTTTTAGTTTTTAATTTTACAATTTTTTCTAGAAAAATTGAAATAAATGTTTTGATAATAATTTTCAAATTATATAATGGTAAATATTTTATAATTCTTGAAGAAAATAAATTCTACAACGAATAGAGAAAAAACCTTATTTTTATTATGATTTTTTTATTTTAATGAATTTAAAAACATCAAAATTTTTATAAAATATTATTAATGGTAAAATTAGTTCAAATACATATCCAATAATAAAATTAGTCTCATTTTGATAATTTTTATATTGAATTTTTATATAATTTAGTAAAACATTTGATTATTTTTCCTTGGAAGACATGCTTTCTGATCACACATTTTAGACTAAATCCCAATTAAAATTTACTATTAATATTAACTGATTTTGAAAAAATGTATTCATATTTGGAAGTATAATTATTATTTTTATATAATTACAAAAATATATTTTTCCTTATTTTTTAGTGAAAATATTAAAAAAAATGTTTACTATTATTAATTTAAAAATAAGTTTATCAAGGGGTTGTACAAAAATGACAACAGTTTCAAATGATAGAAAACATTTTGAAAAAACTTTTTTTCAAATTTATATCATAAATATTCTATTCTTGTAAATAGTCCCTTTTGGGGACCATTAGTATATTCCAATAACGGGTCAACGCTTTTCTTCTCAAAAAAATTAGATATTTTCTACTCACCTCACTTATAATAGGTAACCCACTATTCATTTAATTTCAAACATAAAAACCCCATTAGATAAAAATATAATTTCATAAATGGCATCCATAATTACCACTCACATCCTGGAATCCATTTTTTTGACAGAAATATTTCTTCTGAATCCTTTCCATGTAAACCTAAATGCATTCCTTTAAGAAGGGGTACTATCCTTAACCTATTATATAATTTTATTTCTTCCTCCACATCATTAAAATAATATTAAATGATGATGATATAATAAAATTTAGGACCCAAATATATTGATATTTTTTATGGAATGTTGATTACAGACTACCATAACTTATTCAATATAATGGGATAAGAAATCATTATTCATCCGCATGGCACTCCATATCCTTGTGAACTGATGTTATTAATTTTCTACAATTACCTCTCATTTAAACATATAATTATGGGTTAAATTTTTATATTTTAAATTTAATATAATTTTATAATTCTGAAATTTTTATATCAGATATGCCATAATAATTTCTAGTATATTAGAATATGAAATTGTATTTTGTGTCTCCTGATGACAACAACCTCGCATAACAAAGCGATTCATTGAAGCTTCAAATAGTAGATATAAAGATATTACTATTGATGATATGTAATTGTTTTCTTATATATTATTCTATAATAAAAATACATTGTTTTTCATTCATTATTACATTAATTTGATAAAATGGAGATAATTTCCATGCGTATGTATGATCTATAATCTCCACAAATAGTGTATTTTAGTCTACATCAATAAATATTATGCATTACTATAAAAAAATTATAATGAAAGTATATTATATTTATATCATAGATAAAAATATTGATATTATATAACAATTATCAAATAAATATTTCCAGAAATAGAATATCAAAACATACATGTAAAATAAAGTAGTAATTTTCATTATGATGTCATTAGCAATGAAATTTAAATAAACTGGTTATAATATATTATAATAAAATAATAAATGGGTTTTATGTATAATTATTCTTTTATAATGTATATAAAAAATATGTATATTTTATATTAAGGGGATTTTAATGTGTATGATGGATGTTGAGACTTAAAGTAATGGATTTCGTATCATTATATTATTTCCGAGAGACATCTGAAAATTAGCCACTCTTTAATTTTTTATACACTCCATCATATACATGTTATATAATTAATATCATTATTTTAATTATATATATTTTTAATATGATTTTTCATCATAAAGTAAAAAATATTACTAATTTGGTAAGGGATTTATACACCACGTTAATTGTTTTCGTAACATACATGTCGTATTCAACAAGTGATTCGTTTATGTGATGTATATAATGACCATTAATTTATTTTATAATGATTACTCATAAAATTATAATGTTTTACCTATCCATATTAGGATCTATCTTTTATGACTTTTATTGTTTATAAGTTACCAAAATGGAAGGGATTTTTTGTCAGAATTTGTCTTCTTTGGGAAAATCATTATGGTTCAAACCGATATTATTTTATTATGTGAATATAAAAACCATTTTCAATATTATATCATTAATCTACATATATTAATAATATTTTATGATTCATTTAATATAAATCTTTGTTGGGGATTTAGAATCATTGTTACAAAATTGGTATGGATTAATAAAATATCATTTTTATTAGTATTATTTTTTTAATATTTCGTGCAATGAAATTTTTTGAACCACATATAAATGAACAAAATGATTTACTCCCCACATGCTTATGTCATGAGAAAAAAATTTCTTCCATTTTTATATATTAATGTAATCCAGAGTTGAAAAGAATGTTTCAATTAAAAAGTCATCTTTATTTTTGTTTATGGTCGAAATCCCAATTTAGTGAAAAAAACATTTTTTCTAATTTTCTTTCCATAAATGATTAAATTAATTATTCAATTCATTTTCACATTGATTTAATTTTTAGAAAAATTAACATATAAATCGTCAATACATTTTCAAAATAATTATTTTTTGATTTTTTAAAAAATGTGAAATAAATCATTGTTTTGTTCTATATGTATTGAATATTATTATTTTCTATCATGAAAACTCATTATTATAAATATGAATTTCTCAATGAAATGGATTTTTATATTTATTTAATTTTTAATTATGTTTCTTTCTACATTTAAATTTATTTTCCTCATGAAATGTTCAAAGTGATTCTAAATATTCCATTATAGGTTAAAATGTTTATTTATCATCACATTGATTGATGGTACATATGTCATAATGGAGATATAATTAAAAGATACCATAATTATAATTTCATAGAATAATTTTTTAATTGCATTATGTCAGTGAAACATGATGTTATTTCATTGGTTACAATATAAGGAAATTTAAATGAAGCCTTTTTATTTTCATTGGACTTGCTATAATGAGGTGATGAAATGGTTTCAAAAGTTGTCTCTTTTCCAGAAGTTATGATATAATGAAATATTCAAGAACTCTATTTTATTGCATGGGTAATGATATGATGAATTCTTTATAATCAGATTGAACACATACGTAAGATACTCTTTATCTGATTGCTGGTATATATTTCACCCTCCAATGCTTTGGGTAAATAGTTGAATCTCATTATATAGACAAGTACTGTAACATGGAGTGAACATGATTCAATAATAGACATTTTCCTCTATGATATTCTTTGGAATGATCCCTGACTATTATGATGGTTTTTGTATTGAACACATTCCATTATGATATCTATGTCAATGATAATTTATTACTAGAAAATGGTTTTATTTTATTATGTTTTTTCTGTATTTATATGTATAATTCAATTCTTATGTTATCATGTATCATGTTCTTTTATTCACTTATGATTTATCTCTTATGAAATTCAAATATTTATTCACTCCTTAATATTATGATATATGATATGAACTGTTTTTCTTTGAAATTTAAGACGGATTTTCTCATACAATAATTATCATTTTATTCAAACATATCCTCTTTATTTACCCATAATGATCTTATGATCACACCATATCTTATGTATCCATTCCCCATACTATGAATACATATTTTGTGTAGGGTATGTAAAAGCAGAGTAGTATCTAAGATGATATATGTGTGAGATGATGATGAATTTAAATGAAATTAAAATATTTGTTTTTTCTAATCTCTAAAGGAACAGTAACTTTTGGATCCTTAGATGTGTCTTTCTGTACTGTAATGAATCCACATTTAATAAATTAAATATCAATGTTTGAGAATTCTAGGATCCAGGTGTTATTATCAGATGACAAGTTTAGTTAATCATTAGAAACATGTATGAAAAACTTTATTGATATCCCTATGAAATGTCTATGTTTAATTATAATTCGAAGATAATGTATGAAAACTGTCCTGGAAATTTTATAAAGTATATAGTTAATGGTTTGTATTAAATTACATCCTTTTTTATAAGATAAATGTTGATATATGTAATGCTCCATGATTTTAAAAATAAATTTAAATGCATGAAACTCTAACTCTTCATAATGATTCATTTTCAAGGATATATTTATAAACTATACATTATACATAATTTTTCCAATTCAATGTTTTGAATTTCAAAAAATTGACATCTCTGATTATGATCAGTATGTTATTTAGATTCTGATAAAACCAACTTGTTTTTTATTTAATTGTAACATACCATTATGAATAGTTTCATGACCCTTATAAATATTAAATCAAATTATTATTTTCATGTTTTATGGTTATAAGATAATGATATCTTGATTGATTTTTCGTGGTGATAAAAAATCAGATATAGTTTAAAAATTATTAAATTTATAATCAAATATAAATTTATTTAAAAATTAAATTAATAATATTTATTAAATTATTTTAAAAATATGGAGTTTATTTTGTAATTCTATATGTCAAAAAATGGTTAGGGTCAATTTTTTGTATTTTTCTGAAATACATGATTTTTTTGTTAATTTTGAAAATTGTAATTTAGTAAATATAGAAAATAAATGAATTTTTGCATCGTGTTTGAGTAAAAGATGCTATAAATGTTAATTGGCTCGAACTCCCATTCACATATTAATATTTTGGGTCATATGAATCAAGACTATTTGTAGTCCATAGCAAAAATATTAATCATAGGATTAAAATAATGTAAACCCCCTCCTCTGCTCCACTATAAATACAACCTTCCCCCCCCCTATCCCACTCACACCAAACAAGCCTTGAGACTTATCTAGGTTCTTAAAAGTACCCTTTCCAATCCCCTAACCCACAGAAATAACATTCTGGTCTCACCATATGGCCAGATCCAAGGGCCTTTTGTAGGATTTCTAGGATATGACATCAAGAAGTAAATATCATCTTTCGTTTTCATTTGTTTTATTTTCAATTAATTTATTTTCTTATAGTATCTAATCATCCCATAATCCAATAATATTGAATTATCTAGTTTTATATATATTCTGGATATTTATCATTTTTGCAGAAAAATTCGTCATCAATCTCCCTCTCCACATCCTCTTATTCTTAAAAATAAAATCATCACCCGTGATGTGATGATTTACCAAAATCATGGACGATGTGTTACTAATTTCATTTCATTCCTTCATAACTATTTTTAACCGAAATTAATAGTTTAAAAAAAATTAATGTGTTTTATATATCTACTCTAATATTATTTATCTAATATATATAAATATTATTATGTTATATAGTGAAAGTAGATCGTAATTATCCAATAACCACAAAAATAATCTAAATGGATAACACTAAGGATTTATCTAATGATTCATCCTCATAGCATAAAACAAAAATTATTTATTGAATCATTTAATATTTTCAAAACATAGGAATTCCATTTCATTCGACTTGTGAAATTTTATTTCCAAATGACATGAAAGAAAAATATGAACCGACCTTGGAAATCATGTAAAGAATGCACGAAAGACATTTAATGGAACAAAATAATATTAATTAAATGGTGAAATGATGTCATAAAATGACCATATAACGTGTTATATACATGAATATGTTACCATGAGATATTAATAACTCTTTTTCAAAAATTATTCAAGATGTTTTAACACATTTTGATGTTAGACGGACCTGAGGTATGATAATTCCTAACCCAATTCGTTTTCTTTGGGTTAACCTTCTTCTTCATTAATTATATAGTATTAAAATTGTTTCCACGATGATTTAGGTGTATATTATGTTTAATTACCTGTAATTATTGTTTATATACATTTTATATACACTATATTCATTCTTACTTCAATTATATGATATGATTCTGGGGTTATTCATTTAAAATCACCTTGTAAAATTCTCTTTTACAAAATTCAATGAAATGTAATTATGAAAATATCCATATAGTATAATTATGTTGTTGTTTATGTTCATTTTTTATGATCAAAGGTGTGACATATACCTCCCTCCAATGCATTGGATATGTGTATGTTGAAGGTCAATCATACGGATACTCTATGCGTAAATATGATGGTAACAAAATATGTAGTCCATCATGGTTACATTGTATGGTAGTAGTGAGGGTTAAAAATCCTAGTTAGCCATGAGGCTTACAAGATTATGTATGAAATTACATGAGATAGATTTATGGGTCTATTTATGTTCTCTAGGTTTTGTGGTAATATTGAGGAAATATCATGTTTAATAATGTATGTATAAATGGGTGACTAGTATGCCTTTTTGAAAATGATTTCATATATTTAAATGTATTTATTGACTAATGTTTTATTTACTTCTTTTTATATCCCATAATTATATTTTTGTTATAATCCCATGTTTTGAAAGGATTTTCTATTGTATAAGGTCATGTATGGCACATAAGGAATAGATTTTAAATATTATGAAGATTTTTCAATGAAAATATATATTATTTTAATGGATTTCAATTTTAGAAGGAATGGATAATATTTTTTTCTTAATAACTATTTATAAATGTGGAATGTTATGTATGAAATATTTAAAAATTCTTCAAGACTATAAACATTAAAATATCCTCAATGTTAAAGGAAGTTATTTCATAACATATATTCAATATTATATAATGTAATAAAGAATGGTCCTTATAGTTGCTATCAAATGATGGTCTAGATAAATATAGGGGTTATGATAATGTGAAAAAAATACCATAAATTCATTGTACAATATTGTTAATTTTAAATGTTATTGAATTTATATACTACCATGTTACTTCAACTAAGATAGGTTCATTCAAAATGGTATTCCACTGAAGAAATAGAGAATCTAAAGTGGTAAGGCACTGACAGAATGATATCATTTAGAATCTATTTCCTAGAAGGGTAGGGATTTGAACCGAGATAATTTTTATTATAATGGATTTGATAAAATATGAATCAAATGGAAATTAAATCCATGAAAGAGAAAAAGAAGAGATACAACAATAGAACATTAAAATAGTTGAACATTTAATGAGGTGACACCCTCTTTCTTTTAATGTATCATCAAACCCAGTAGCGGCTGAAGGATGGAATAAAGCACATGAAAATATATTTGATGTTATGGTATGTTATGTTAAACAAATGGTAAGTATTTTCATTTAGCGTTTTCAAGGTGACCGTCATCAGTGGTGGTCAATGGCCAAGAATATTAGAGATTGAGAGGATATTGGATCTTAGAGTGGGATGAATTAAAAATCCAGTTCATTAAAAAATGTTTTACAAAGGTAGTTCGAATTAGGTTAGTGATATAATTAAATTAATTTAATTAGATGTATAAACATTTAATGGATGTGTATTAAAATAACTTCAACAAATTAGAATAGAATTCTCAAAATCTTATTCAGAATATTAAAAAAAAAATTATGCATTTTTTACTTAGGATTGAAGCCAATATATCAAATGGGATTGGCTTCATGTGAGTTAAAAAGTTATAAGAATATTGTCTGATGTGATGAGAGGGTTGAAATAATGATTCATTATGATCATGCGATCATTTAAAAAAGGAGATGATGTGGACCAGATAAAAAATGGGAATGAATCACTCAATGAAATTTGATGGTATGAATGGATAGTTTCTAGTTTCTGAAAATTGATGGAAAAAGAACCCTATAGAATGGTTACTAAATCTGGGAAACATTTTCTTTGTGACATGTTTTGACATATGGCCCATGATTATAAATAACATGATTTTAAGAGTAATCCTGATAAGGAAACTATAACAATTTTTATATATGGTGAGATGAGTCATTATGAAAATGCATGCCCAAAGAGAGATCAAGATGCTGAAAAGAATCTAGACTTTAAGAAGAATGGTTTAGTGAGGTCTTTTGTGACTATGTCTACTGAAGTTAGGTCATCCAATGATGTCGTATTAGGTACCTTGTCTGTTTACTCAAATATTTCTAAGTTTTTGTTCCATACGGGGTCTATACATTCTTTTATTTATGGGAATAATTATTTTAAATTTGAGATACCAACTAATAAAATGAGACATCAAATTATTATTAAAACAAAAGGGTGTAAAAAAAGGAATCAAGAGAATATTTATGAGATTGTCTATGGAATGAAATTACCTATATACCATGATTTTTTTCCTATAGTAGTGTTTGATGTTATTTTGGGTATGGGTTTTATTTCGTTTTATCATGATATTATTGATTGTAGAGAAAAATAAGCTGTTTTTCTAAAAGAGATTATGTTTGTATAAAAGAGTGATTTGATACAATTTATTTTGCTCCTATTTGTCAAAAATAAGAGAACTGTTTATATAATAGATGTGCAAATAGTAAATGAATATCATGATGTTATTCCAAAAGAGTTAACCATTGATTTACCTAATAGGAATGTTGAATTCCCAATTGACTAATTTCTTAATTTTAACCCAATTTCACACTCCCCTTATCTAATGGGTCAAATAGAACACATTTAATTGAAAAATTTGTTGTAGGAGTATCTTGAAAAAGTATTCATTCATCTTATGAACTTCACCATGGTGTTATCATTTTTTAAGTTAAAAAGAATGGTTCCATGAGACATTTCATTGATTATAGAGCCTTGAATAACATCACTATTAAAAACATATATCCTTTTCCTTACATTGATTACTTTTTTGATGAAATACATGGAGCACATTATTTTTTGAATGTTGTCCCGAGGTCACTGTACCATCAGTTGAATGTAATAGAAGAAGACTTCCCAAAAACATCATTCCATACTCGATATAGGAATTATGAGATTGTTTTTTTGTCTTTATGGTTAACTAATGATCCTTATGTATTCATGGATCTTATGATTAGAATATTTCATGAGACTATTGATATATTTGTAGTTCATTTTATTTATTACAATCTCGTACTTCTTAAAAGTAAAAAGGTGTATAAAAAACATATAAGGGTTGTTTTTTAAACCATGAAGGAAACTAAAATCTAGGGACATTTGTGAAGGTGTTATATTTGGTTGCAATATATTTTTTTTAATGAAAAAATTCTACATAAGTAATCAATAATAGTTTATACATCCAAAACAAAAGTATTTGATGATTATCTAAGACCTAAAAATGGTAATGAGATTCATATTTTTCACGGATTAACAAGTTATTTAAAATAGTTTATTGAAAAAATTTAACTGTTTCCTAGCCCACTGACTGTGTTAACACAAAAAGGTGATAAATTTGTTTGGATAGAATCATCTGATGTTCGTTTCAAATAAATGATGAATTGATTGGTGAATGAACCAGTTTTGAATCTACCATAACGAAATGTTGATTATTTCATCTACAATTATGTTCCATTGATGGGACAAGGTTGTCTTCTTATTCCTAACGATCAGGTAATTGAATATGATTGAACACAACTAAAATAGCATGAGTTAAAATATCACACACATGATTTTGAATAATAATCTATGGTTTTTTTCATTGAAACATTGGAGGTATCATTTTTACAGATCCTATTTTCAAATATATACTCACAATAATAGTCTTAAGTAAATATTTAGTTTGATGGAATTAAACAAGAGGCAGAGAATATAGTTCATATTTATAATGTATTATGATTGCACAATCAATTTCCATCATTGAAAATCAATAAAAGAGGAATGTTAATTTAGTTTATAACATCATGCATTATTAACCATGTTATAATTGCCACATGATCCCTCGATTATTAATTAGAATAATTATATCGTAGTAGTTTTTGTTTTGAGAAAAATGATCGTGGAGGCTCATAAATTTAGAAAGAGAAAACATTACAGAAGTCAGAATAAAGGCATTTTACATGTTTCCGTATTAAGTAGAGGATCCATGTCATTAGTAATAGTGTTGATGTGTATGCTCTCTTCTTCCAACACCCCTTTATTTACAAGTCCACATGCAATGTGATTCGCCTCCCTGAAGGTGTGTGTGATAAAGTAGTTCAGAGTGGAGATCTTGTCAATAAAGTTTATCCACTTACCTGCCAGTTTCCATGATAGTCTTATTTGACCCATCCTAATTGCATGAACCACTGTGGCTGAGTCACATTCAAACCAAATGTTATTCCGACGTCATCAATAAGCGATGTCCACTGCACTTATGAGTGCCATAATTTCATATTCCAATGTTGTAGCATACCCACATGGACCATAACTGCATGTCAAAACCTCCCCATATAGATCCCTGAAAATAAAACCGAAACCTGAGGGTCCCAGGGTTCTTTTGGAAGCCCCATATGTGTTGCATTTTAACCATCCAGTGAAGGGGGTAGTCCAAATAACCTCCATCATATCCCTTGGCTTGGTTTAGTAACCTGAAACCTTTAAGCACCTAAGAACCATAAACTCCCTGAACGAGGTGTTACAATTCTCATTAATCAGTTAATTGAAATTTTGGATGGCCACAAAAATACTGCTAATTGCAGTGGCTTCATGAAATCTGGCATGCCTATTGACAGAGTTATTGCGATCCCACCAAAAAAATGTAGTAGTTCAGAACAAGCGACTTGCAACAGAGCATTATGTTGTTTGGATTTCTAAAATTCAAGCTGATACTGTATAAACTGTGTAACAGAGTGAGTATTGGGGGGTTCCAGCTCAAATGCATTTAAAACCATGTTCCACAGAGATGAATCCGTGTTTCATGACAAAAACAAGTGGTCAACATCTTCTCTATTCTGACCACATAGAGAACATCTTCAGGATAAAAAAATTCCGAGCCTCTGAATGTTCACCTCCAATGGAATTTTATTGTGATAAAGTCTCCATATTAGTGAAAATCTAGAGGGAAGAAGCCATTTTTTGTCCAGTGCACCAATCCAACATGTCTCACCCAACATCATGTATCTGTAAAATATTTTGGAGTTCAGCAGTCCATCTTGAGACCCTTCCCATAGCAGTATGTCGTCATGTTTGATAAAGTCATATTTATCAATAATCGAGGAAATGCCTTCTGGAATTTCACCGTTATGTTGAAGCTGTTCATTGATGGATCTATTGATGTCAATGATCTTTTCATCATTGTTTAATCTGTCAATATTTGATCTTCTAATTTAGTTGGTAGTCTATAATTTCAGACATGATTCGGCATTGACCACCCATCATGAGTGCTTCGTGATTGTGTTGAACACCATTCTCATGCTAGTCTAGATTGAAGAGTCCATGTATCAATGATTCCCATTAATAATCCTTTCAATATTTCTTCTCCTCAGGAAATCAAGAGAGGCAGAGCTGTTGTGAATAAGATTCCAGATGAATTTGGCTTGTAATTCCTGATTGAAGCAGTTTAGGTTATTAATTCCAAGTCCAACCTTCTTGATAGGTAGGCAACATGTGCACCATTTAGCAGTGATGAGTTTCATTTCCAACACATTTCCACTCCATATAAAGTTATTCATTATGGAATTGATTTTTTTACAAAAGAGAAAGAGCACAAATAAAACATGAGAGACTAAACCGGTTTTGAGATTACCACATGTTTGACAAGACATATTTTTCCTGCCATTGAGAGATAATTTCCCTTCCAAGATGCGAGATATATCTTTATCTGTGATAAATACTATGTAAAGTGGGGGGCCCGAGGTTTTCCCTAAAACATAGGAACACAAAGATACATAAAAAGTAGTTATACCTATCTGAGACCAAGGTAATTTTTTAGATGGGTCTTCCTTATCGCTGTGATATTTTTTCCAAAGTAAATAAAGGATTTGTTCTACTTGATAAATGATTAATTATTTGATTCTCATGGTTCTCCATTATTAATTTGTTTGATTCTATATGTTACCCTTGATAAATATTTTGTTTTATTATTTGGAAAAATATTTTGTTTCCATTTGAATCCCATTTGATGAAGGATTTATTATGTGATTCTCATAGTTCTCCATTATTAGTACAACATGCCAGTACAAAAATGTACTGAGACCTCTAATAGTATTACTGATGGGATGGAAAAACCTGTGATATTGAATATTTTTTCATGAAATGTTTGGAATTCCAAAATGTTAAAGAAGATCAGAAATTACCAAAGGAGAAGCTTCATCCATTACCAGTTCTATAGTGGGAATGGGAAAATATATCCAAGGACTTCATTCTTGGACAAAAAAATACTTCTCAAGCTAAAACTATAATTTTGATTATTGATGCTCAACTAACTAAATATGCACATTTCAATCATATATGAGATAAAATTTCATAGGATCGGCTTTCTTGACTGTACATAAATGTGATTTTCAGTTTATATGGAGTGACTCTTTCCATTATATCTGACCAGGATCCCAACTTCACTTCTAATTATTGGCAGGTCATTCAGAATTTGATGGGAATAGAATTTAATTTTAGTACAACATTTAATCCTTAATCAAATGATTATTCAGAATGAATGATTCATTATTTAGAGGATATGCTTCAATCTTGTTATGTTGAATACTAGGGAAGTTTCTACCAATATCATTCTTTAGTCCTGTTTTCTTATAATAACAATTTTCATTCAGGTATACAGTGTCACCTTTTGAGTCATTGTATGGGAAGCGGTGTCGATATCTAGATTTTTTGGATAAAATCAGAGAAAGGATGTTGATGGGACCATAAATAGTAGATGAAGAGGTTGAGAATATAAATATGATCCATCAACACATGAAGAAGGCTCCGAGACGGTAGAAATTTTATGCAGACAATTAGAAAAAAGGCTATTCTTTTGAGGTAGGTGATCATTTTTTTCATAGAATCACACAATGGATATGATTTATCTTTTTTTGTAAGAAAGGAAAACTAATTCCATGGTTCATTGGACCTTATGAAATCCTAGATAATGTTGGTCCACTCATCTACCAAGTAGATGTTTCTATGAGTTTATCTGATGTACACAATTGTTACTATGCATCGATGTTGAGAATGTATGTGGCAGATTCATCTCAAGTTTTGAGCCCATAAATCGATAAGCTAGAATAGTAACTTTCTTATGAAGAGAAACCTGTATAGTTTTTTGATCAAAGAAAAAAACTGTTACAGAATAAGGGAATCCACCTTGTCATGGTTTTGTGGAGAAAACATATGGTTTAAGAAGCAACATGGGAATACGAAAATGCTATGAGGGAAAGGTACCCTCATTTGTTTAATATGTAAATAAAAATGAGAGGATGCAATTTCAAGAAGGTGGGCATAATGTAACTACCCAAGGTGTTAAAAATAAATTGAAATGTATGAAACATTGTGTCACAACATAAATAATTTTTTAAGGATATATTTATATACTAAAAAGTAGATATAATTTTGTTTCTTCTATATTTTGAATTTCAATAAATGCACATTTGCGGTTGTGATCAGTAAGTTATTAGGGGTTTGATAGAACCAACTTGTATTTTAGAAAAATGTATCATTCCATTTTGAATATTAATATAGAATATTTATATGACACTAATGAATAGTAAATTATAACTTTATTTTATATTATAACGGTTATAAGATAATGATATCTTGATTTTCATGGTCATATAAAATCAGTTATAGTTTTAACATTGTAATTTTGGAATAAATTATGAAATTATCTAAAAATTAAATTTATAATATTTATAAAATTATTTTAATAAATGTGTGTTAGTTTTTTGAAATCAACACATAAAAAAATATTTTGGGTGAATTTTTGGGATTTTTCTGAAATATATGAAATTTTGGTGAATAGTGAAAAACTGGAATTAAACAAATATGCAAAATAAATGAATTTTTATATCATGTATGAGTCATGTATGTTCTAAATTGAAATTGTTTCCAAATCACATGAAATTATTTCTATTTTGGGTCACATGAATCCTGAATATTAATAGTCTATATAAAAAATAGTAAACTAATGAATAAAATAATGTAAACACGCTCTTCTCCTCCACTATAAATACCACCATCACCCCCTCTTCCTCTCACACCTCTAAAACATCAAGCCCTATATGTGTTCTACCAAATATTTTTCCCAAGACCCAAAACCTCCTCAAAGACCTTCTTAGAAGAAAAATTTCCAAAACCATAATCATTAAAGAGGATCTCAAGGAGAATAGATCGAGATGTAAAGATCCTCTTTCATTTTTTAGTGATTAATTATCATTTAATTTTTGTTATTATAAAATATTATCCAATCTTTCTCAAAATAAAAGGAAATATCTATTGTTATATAATTTCTATATTATTATCATGTTTATCTAAAAATTGATCATCAGTCTTCCTCTTCCCTTCCTCTGATTCTAAAAAATAAAAACATTATCCATGATGTGCTGAGTTACCAAAATCATGGAGGATGTGTTTTCAATTTCATTTTCCTCCATAAAAGTTTTTATAAACCCATTTAAATGTTTTAAATATATTTTAATGTTTAAAATATATCCTCTTTAATGTTCTCGAGTAAACATATATAAATAATATTATCTAACATAATAAAACTAGTTACTAATTATCAAAGAACTTTGAAAAAGAGATAAACATATATCACTAAAGATTTATCTAATGAATAGTTCTCATTCATTATAATGATTATTATTTATAGAATCATTTAATATTATAGAAATATATTAATACCATTTCATTTCACTTTTTGAATTACATTTCTATTTGACCAAAAAATCAAACACAGATCTGCCATGGAAATCATGTAATGAACACACCCAAAACAATGGAAGGAAAAAATACTAATAATTAAATGATGAAATGATTTTATAAAATTATTATATAACAATTTATAAACAAGAATATATTTCTTTAAGATATTAATATAATTATTTGGCCATTATATAGGAGGTTTAAACACATTTTGATGTATGATGATCCCAAGGTTAGAGAACCCATAACCCAATTTACATTCCTTGGGTTAACCTTCTACATCATTAATTATGGGATATTAAAATTATTTTTGTGATTATTTTTTATTATATTATGTAAATTTATTTTTATTTAGAGTTTATAGAAATATTCCATCCATTATATTAAGTCTCACTTCAAATATATGATATTTTTAAGGGGCTTTTTTAAATCCTTTTTTAAAATTATAGTTTACAAAATACAAATGCAATGTTTTAATAAAATTATTCATGTTGAATGATAATGTTATCGTTAAAATGAATTTTTTATGGTCATTTTTGGGCCCTATGTCTCCCTTCAATTCATTTTCCATTTGTATGTTTTAGGTTGGTCATACACTTACTACAGATGTAACTATGGGGGATACACAATAAAGTAGACTCGAGGGATACATTGTATGGTAATCATGAGGGTTATAATTCACAGGTAGTCGAGATAGTTACTATATTATGTATGTAATTCCCAATGATACCATTATGGTTCTATTTATGTTTGTTATTTTCTATGTAAATCTTGTGGAAATATCTAGTTTCAGAATGTAATTATATATGGGTGACAATTATGCGTTGTTTAAAATAATTTCATACATCTACAAACAATTAATGGACATATTTTTTTTCTTTTCTTAATTTTATATCCCATACATAGATTTTTGTGGGCATCCCATTTTTAAAATATTTTCGCAGTTTATAAGGATACGTAATACAAAAAAGGAATCCAAGTAAAATGTTATGAATATTCGTCAAAGAAAACATGTTTTTTAATTGTTTTTATTTTGGAATAAATTGATACTATTTTTATGGTATTTTTACTATATAAATGAGGAATTTTATGTATATATTATATATAAATTCTCTAAAACTCTAAATATGAAAATTTCCTCAATCTGAATGGAAGTAATTTATTAACTAAAATTCAATATTATGTAACGTAATAAGGATGAGTCATTATAAATTTTATATCTGGAATAAAGATACCCTAGAGTAATACATATTTAAATCCTTCATGATGCTAGAATAGATCATTACATGGTTCATAAAAATTGGAATTCATGATAACCAGGCATTAAACTCCCAAATGGTTTGCATTAGCAATTACGAAAAACTTTAAAACATTCTAGATGGATTTAAATAGACTATAAATATCAATTTCCTAGGTTAAAACATAAATTTAATATATTTCATAGAAGGTGACTTGGTTTATTAATCCTCTAAATTATTTTTAAAATGATGTGGTTTTAGCTATGATTAGAGTTTATTATACTATTTTTTTTCATACATTGAGTGGCAAGAACCTGAGGGAACTAGGTTAATATTGAATGTGATGGAAACATCAGTAATCTATATAAAACAAATTGGATGAATATTATAAATAATTATAATGGGATTATAAAAAATTACTAATCATAATTTCTGATTAATAATGTAATAATTTGTGATATTCATAAAACATAAATAATGGGAATGTTATAATTTTATGAAACTTCATGGGGTGATGAACATAGATGAAATAAGGATTATATTCCTAAATGTGGATAAGGAAGGTCAAAGAAGCTAGAATAATATCCCAAATGATGGGGAATATGTTATCTATGTGGACAAAATGTTATTGGGTGAATATATTTCAAGGAGTTAAATTTAATAATTGTGTGGAATATGGGAATATTTTGAGTTAGTTCTCTGAACTAATGTTATTATCATGGACCATGGAACAATATATGTCATTAAAAAAATTATGTAAATTAAATGAAATATATATGTATTTTAACTCATGAAAAATATAGTGGAGGTATTTTAGAAATTTTATTTCAGTTTTATGTCGCTGGAAACATCTAAGGATTCTATTAATTTTGGCAGCTTATGTTTTTTCCTATAAGATTAAAATAAGAGATATTGATAGAATAATGGGGATTATTTTTTTTATAACTATTCATAATTTCAACATAATTGACACTAATTTCAATGTTTTATGGGATGGTGTTTAATCAAAATTTAATATATAAAATATACATATATAGAAATACAAACTTTTTTTATTTTATATGATTCAGTGAAAATATATTTAACGATTATTCAATTAATATTTGAAGAAATTTGAATAATGTTTATAGTAACAATTGTATTTTATCATTACTTTTATGTTAAGGTAATTATGGGTTATAGTTGATCACCATACAAAGACATCATAATTCAATGCTAATAGATATTATTTCTTTTTTGGATACTCCTTTCATAATACAATTAATTGAAGTAGTATGTTTAAATGGGGTGCCAAATTCAATTTTATATATTCAATATCCAACATTTACAATATGTTTTTGTGAAAGTGTTTAGAGATATCTTGATAAAGATTGGAGTTGCAGCACATTGTATCATCCCCTGAAAGATGGTTAGTTTGAGTGAACCATTCGAACCATATTGTGTATTATATAATCATTTTATAGGGATTTCAACATTTTTCTAATAAAAACATTTATAATGTATTTTTTATTAAAAAAATAATAATTCATGTTATTATTCAGATGGCTCGTTATGATTCCCTTTAGGGAGATAAGTTTTGAACTCCAACCTAACGGAATGATGTTGCATAAAAAAGCTATTTAGATTATAGAATGATAATGAGATAGAATATATGGTTATATCCATTAATAAATATGTAATGATATAACAACATTGATAGAAATTTTTAAATGATAATCATTGATGTGATATTTCATTTGAATCTAGTGAGAAGGTTATTATACCAATTTCCCTACCGATGAATGAAAGGAAAATAGAGCCCCAATTATATCAGTCCCTTTGAAATACTTGATTTTATTTGGAGAGTATCTTATCATTTTTATATTTTAATCAACCTATCTAAGGTTCCAAATGTATTCCATGTACATATCATAATGATTTCCATACATGATTTTGAATGTGTACTGAACTAAGAGGTCATACCGCCGGAGGATGATCATTTATATATGTAACAATTGATTGATATTCAAGATCATAAAAATAAAGATCCATGAAATAATATTGCTAACCTAGTCAATGTTGTAACATCATCAAATTATTTTAGGGATTATAAAACAATATTTTAATTACTTATAACTATTTTTATGTAAAAAAAATATTTTTTTTCAATAATAATTAATTAATACATTATTTAAAGTCATTATGTAACTGTAAAAATAATATTAATACTTTTAAATAATTTTTTATTATTCACATATTTAGAAATTTAGTTACTGTGAGATTCCATGTCCAATAAAGGCTTAACATAGGTGGAATAAAAATATTCTAGTTATTATATTATGCAACACATTCTATTAAAAAGAAATATCACTAAAACAATGTCTCGAATGAGAAATTTGAGACCTCTGATATGTCTATGATGAGGTGTTTACCCTAGGAATTATATAAAATTTGTATTTGTGAAGGGTTTGGATAGATCACATTTAATGGGAATTTATTTAATATTTTTATATACATTTTTGAGAAACTAATTGAATGGATACCAAATTTTTCTTCATATGAGACGTCAAAGTGCACTATTAGGTTCATAATAAAATGTATACATGATGAACAACATTATATTAATTTTCATCAGATGTCTTTTAATATCGCATGTGTGGATATGTTATTAAATTGTTTTTATTATGTTACTATTAATTTAAATGTTTAAATCATATTGTTTGGTTCATCATCACCATAGAATGTCCTAACACCTTATTTCAATTAGTGACCATTATAAAACCATCATAAATAAACCATTTTGATAATTTAAAATAAAACAATTTATAATGGGGTACATATAATGATTCAACATTAAATTTTTTGTTCATTTATATATTAAATATAGGTATTTAATTATTATCTTCTTAGTAAAAGCAATTTATAATGTATTTATTCTACTAAAATGACATAATTTTTTTAATAATAATGAAATATTACTATTATTGTTATTATATTCAGAAATAATAATTTGTCTCCAATTAAATAATATATATATATATATATATATATATATAAGAAACATATATATATACACACACATGTGAGGGTGTCTATATATATGGATGAATAAATATATTAGTTGTATATATATATATGGATTATATGTAAATATATATCTATGGGAGAATCATTATATTTATATAATCATTTAATATATTTAAAATTACTATTGATGAAAAATGTTTACAGTGGAACATGTAATTATGAGTGGAAACATGAATTATTAAAATCTGAATAAAATAAAATAATTAAAACTAGCTGATATAATTTGGATATTGGGTTAGGGAATATGTAGAAATCATGGGATCTATCCCAACATATCATACACCATTATCTATCTCCTATCTTACAATCTCGTTGTTTATAATTTAATTTAATTTTTTTATAAAATTCATTCATTACAATCACATGCGTTATTGATTTGATTAATGAGCCATTAGTTTAGATGGGTTTGTATTAAAAACAATAATTATTTTTCAAAAACCAATTTTAGAAAAAATTGTACATTTTTTATATTCAATTCTATCCTTCATTTCACTTGCATTAAATATCGATGATGATGATAATTCTAATACATATCAAAATGGGACACATTGTAGTATTTATTTTTGAAATTGAACTCAACCATCATCCTTTATCATCAAGTTATTGTTTCACTAAAGGTGGCAAGGTCTAATCCATTTGGTACATCTATTATAAAGTTTTGTTTTTATAATTTCTATATGGACATAGAGGATAAATATAATTCATTATGATCTAATACACATGTCTATAGGTGGCCTCATGTTCTATAAAATTTATATATCACGCACATTTATTGGGATGATATATTTGGTTCTCCACTTTAGGAGAACAGCAATTTTTTCATGTTGCTTAATGAATATTATGAATCATCAATTAATTAAGGAGACATAAATCATAATTTATTTACTTAAAAATGCCCAATAAATATAAAAGGATGAAAGGGACCCATTGGAGCTTATGTTCTAGATTTTTATATAGTCGTCGATGGATAAGGCTTGATCACATATGAGCTCATTAGAATACATGGAAACATTGGTGTTTTTTGTTGTTCCACTCACGACCTGAATCCATGAGACGATGTGTGTTAAACTATACAATGAGTACACCTAGATAACCTAATATATCCTATATTATTTTTATCAAAATTGTAGCTACAATAACAGATGATTTTTATCTTTCCCTATTTATATGTTCGATATTTCATTTGATCGGATAATTGTATTAGCATAACATTTTGAGCAGTCATCGTAGTTATCACTTGTTGGATCACCGGTATATTTTAGTCTATTTATGATTTAATTTCCCTGACTATACTAGTTTATCTTATTATACCGTGTTTAATAAATATTACACCGTTTTTTTTATTTCTAGTAATAATTGGGATGTTCTTTCATACTATTCTTTCTCAGTATCATCATATTTGTAGAATGTTACCCATCAATCCGATCCATCATTCTGGGTTGTCAAAAATGTTGGACAATCATTACAGATTTATTCCTTATATATATTTTGTACGTGATATGAAATGATTATGTCAATAGAAATATCCATTAGTTATATATATGATGATTTTGTAGTCACGATGTGATGTGGACTCACCCAAATCCCTAATTCAATGTAACATGTTACTTGATGCCCATTGAACTGACTAGTAGGACAATCAATGCTTGGGGTCGTTTCATAATACATTATATTTTATTCTGAGTGAACTTTCAAGTAGTTAATTCCTTTTCTGGTGTTTAATGGAGTAGCTTGTTATTCAAAATCGAATGAAAATATATTATTTTTCATGTTGTTATGGTATTTCATTGAGTATCATATTATACCAAATTTATATGAAATATTGTGTTTCATGAATGCATGATGCCTTCATGATAATAAGTGATTGATTTACTATCACGGTGGTAATCATTGTTACTCCTAACATTCATTATGCATTTTCCATTCAGCATGGATCCGACAACTGTATTGTGGTTTTTCATGGAGTTTGGGATAGATCTTGGTCACGTGGTGTTAAATTATATGATTCTATTCATATAAAACATTTATGATTATTATGGCATACACTTTTAAAATAGATCATAAATTGTTAAAGTAGTATTGGTGGTCTTCGTATTAGTCTTTTATTCACACCCGACTCAAGAATTTTTCTATTCCTATAGAATTCATGGTGGGTTTAGAGAAGGTATGGGTCCAATGGAGTATGTATATATGGATGAAGATATACATTATATATGATCATGATAGACTAGTGGTGAAATACTAATTATATATTAATTGTATTTGATTCTTTGTGCATTGGAAAAACATAAAAATTTAACTGGCATTACTTTTTATTCAATGATTTGTAAAGTTCCCACATGTAGTAGGATTATGTGAATTATATTGTCTAAAAACATATATTGTTTATTTATTTATATTTTTCTTTTAGAGAGACGGTTTATCCTCTCTGTTATTTCCACTTGATACCCATGCTGATAGTCAACAACCTCCTGTATATGGGGAGGCATGTATGGGGACATATGAACTTCTAAACAGAACGAGTGGATTAGTCCAGGATGATACAAAACGTTACCATAGGACCATGGCTCACAAAATTGTTTTTCTTCATTTATTATGTTCAAAAATGTTATATATGGGTCTTGACTTTGGGACTCGGGTAGAGGAATAATGAAAGTTCCTGATAGCACTATTTAGTGGACCTCTGAGTTTCTATATCGTTGGGTAAATTATACTTTTTGTTACCATTGATTAAAATATAATTGGGTGATGAAAATGATGTTCATATGTGAATTATGAGATTTTATGTTCATTATTGTATCATTACTAGGCATGTACGTTCACATGTCATATATATATACACATGTTTTTTCCTACAATGTATCTTAATAATTAAATTTTTTATTTTTCACAATTCATTGTAGATATTTTTTCATTGTGTGATATATTGGATTTTTAATGTTTTATGTGATATAACATTAGAGTAATTGAATTAATAGACATGAGAATTATATATATATATATAACAATAGTGTCTCACATGTTTGGACAGAAACCATGGTTTGCAGTATGATATATTTGAGTTTGATTAATGATATAATCCTAGGAGAACCTTCTTAGATACCAAAGACAACCCATGAGTTTAATATTTAATTAATGTTCCTTACTTTACATAGACATTATAATAGGATTCTAATCTTCGAACTCCTTATTTTGAGTTGGTAGAGGATCAATGCCATTGTTATTTCATGGGGATAAGAAGTCAATTGAGTTGGAGAATTTTAATACACTAAACTTTTTA
The DNA here is from genome assembly GCA_963277665.1 of Viscum album. Classification (NCBI taxonomy): domain Eukaryota; kingdom Viridiplantae; phylum Streptophyta; class Magnoliopsida; order Santalales; family Viscaceae; genus Viscum; species Viscum album. The sequence goes on from OY728131.1 coordinate 1,130,704,892, forward strand.
AAAGGATTATAGAACACTCTTTTTTTAATAATTTATGTGTATTTGTAAATGAAAAATATATTTTTTAAAAAATAACCTAATTAATTATTTAATGTCATTAATGTAGGGTAACATTAAATCAAAACATTGAAATATTTAATAGAATGTTTTCTAATACTGGAACTGAGTTAGTGTGGGATTTCAAGTCACATTGATTGTGATCAATCATGGAATAAATATATTAAATATTTTATATTATGAACATATAATTTTTAAAAAAAAGTAAATTTCATCACAAACACCATATCATATGAGATATCATAGACCTCCATTATGTTCAATTTTAATTATTTAACCTAGTTGTGATATAAAATTTTATTTGTGTCAAGGGTGTGTTCAAATTGGATGAAATGGTAATATATATAATATATTTATTATATATTTTTGGAAAATAATTGAATATCTCTCAAATGGTGTAACAAATTAGAATTATGATTCCACAATTAGGAATGGGATGTGTGGTTTACCATTTGTTTAAAATTAAATTTTTTAACATCAAACATTTGTTCAGATCTCATGTAAGGTTGTGGTATTAATTAATTTTAATTGAATTTAATTATTGAAAACATTTTTTTCAGTTCATATTCCACACCTCATGCCCTAAATCTATTTTCAACTATCCACTATTTCAAAACCATTATTAATCAATAGTTTTTGTCTGTTAAAATTTAAAAAAATTCTTTATTATTTTATAATTAATGAATATTTATTGATTTCTTTTAAAATAATGACTAAACTGTGGAATTGATTTTTTTTTCTTTTACTGAATGTTATCGATAAAATATATATTTTAGAAACAATGACATAGACTTATGAAAAAAATAAAATATTTTTTATTCTTATTAAATTTAGACAAAATATTTTTTAGTGAGATGTTAAATTTTAGGTATATATATGATATATACAAATATATATATATATATATTCTAGTCCCAGAGTATATACAAATATATATATATATATATATTTTATATAAGTAGGATACATATATATGTGGGTGGGAGAATCTTAATATATATTTTATGAATCAATTAATGTGTTTATAATTAGTATTGAGGAACAAAATATAGGGTGGATCATGGAATAATTAGTATATAGAATAATTAATATATGAAAACATAAATAAAATATTGAGAAGATGGAAATGAAATATAGGTATTTTTGTGTGTGAATAAGCAGTAAAAATGGGTTTTACAACCAAATCATGCACCCCATTCTCTCTCTATCACATAACTTAATTTTTTTTATATTCATTTTAATTTTAATTTATAAAAAAGTTCATCCTTCAATATATTATGCATCAATGATCATATTGAAGTGTTTTTATGTTGTTTCCATCATCATGATGAGTAAAGATTTAATACATATTTTTTTACATTTAGTTGGGAAATTTATTCATATTTTACTTGATCTATGTTTTTCCATTTTTTAACATTGGAGATCAACAATATTATTAAAAATTTATTACATGGAATTATTCTAAAATATTGATGTAAAATTGAACATAGAGATCAACCCTTGCTATAAAATCATTGTTTCACGTAAGGTGTGATGTTCATCATCAATTTCAGCTCTTATTTATAATAGTTTTCAGGTTTTATTTATTTTGTTTAAATAAATGACCAAAATTATTGAATATGATCACAAGCTGTGTGTGTGGGTGGTTTCATCTTCTATACCATTTTATTTTTTATGCATGTTTATTGGAATAATATATGTGGATAACCAATTTTTCTGAACTAGAATTAGTTCTGGTTATATAGTGAATAATAATAATGACTAATCAATTAATAATTGAAGATTATTATTTTATTAAATTAATTATTATTAAAAAAATTCATATCTCACAACGGGCCACATTAGATATTTTATATAGGTATATTGACTATCCTCACATTTTGACGGCCCAATCCCCTTTGAGTGAGTTAAAATACATGGAAACCTTGAGATGTGCTGTTTTTCTACTTTAGAACATGTTCCATGAGACCATGTGTAATGTTTTATTCCATGATCATTCTAAAATAGACCAGTAGTGGATTAATGATGGTGATCAAAATTGAAGCTACTGTAACTCATAATGTTTCTCATGATCTACTTATAAGAAAACTCATTCAATGATGTGATACCATTATTATCCAAACATGTAGACCATGCTTAATAGTGATAACATCATGGTGTATGTGTAGTCATGAGTCCCTATTTGATGTTATTCTCATGACTATACTTATGTATATTTTTTACCATGTTTGATCATGATGAAATTTGTTTCTCTATTTCTTATGATATTCATGATGTCATGTCATATTATGTTTGATTTTTTTTCTATAACTTGTTTTACATTACCCTAACTTTAAAGGAGCCATTATTATTATTCGATATAGGATAACCATAGTGATCGGTATATACCGAAGGGAGACTGTCTAACATATCTACGATAATGGAACAGATCATAATGTGGTGATATGATGATTCAAGGTACATGTTGTATTATGGATTCCCTCAATTCATAGATTCCATGTAACATATTACTTGTAACGCCCCGACCCCAGTTACCCAGAGTCGGCGCATTATTGGGTAACATTGGCATGATGACAGAAGATCATGTCTCAAAAGACCTTTTAGATTAGTAGCCTTGGAAACACTAGATACATTCATAAATGTTTCATTACATCATAATGTGGAAAAACCACAATAACATATTCTCCATTTTCAACACTCATATCCCCATCAGACTATCTCTGCGGGTCATTCGTAAAATACTTCTTCACATCCTGGAAAAATTAAAAACATTTAAAGGGGTGAGCTCAGATGCTCAGTAAGGATAAAAATATAGAGGAAGCTTTCATAAATAAACATAAACATTTAAGGCAATTTATAACTAAAAAAAATCCTTTTAAACATGAACTTCAACAAAATATGGAAAATGTAAAATGAAATAATCCCATTTACTTATTCACATGGATATTCTACTGGTTGAATAATCACATGAAATATCAATAACCACTTTCATAATGTTGGAATGCATAATGCCAGACTATCATAACCACGTATCCAAGTCCTCGTGCTAAGACTACAAATAAGATTTTTTCAAGGCCTCGTGACATGATACTAGTTTGTCTCATGAGACCTATCGATGCATAGAAGAGCTATAGCGGGCTCCACCCGTCACTTATTAAGTCTAATTCATTCCTCATATGAACATCTTTTTACATATCATAAACCATAGCAAAATCATATCACATCAAACATGCATAAAGGTAACATAACATTTCCACATTTCAATCACATGATATCAATACAACACATTGATATAATAAAAAACACTTTCAAAACCATTTTCAATACCTAAATAAAAGAAAATTAAAACTTTTTATTTTTTTTTTATTTAAAATAATTTATGGCTTATAGAGGAAGCCGAAACTCAAATAATGGTCATGGCGGCAGAGAAGTCGTTGTTGCCGCATATGTACAACAAGAAAAAAATTCCTTTTTGTCATTTAGTAAAACACTTCGTATAAAAAGATTCATTTTGAATAAACGTAAAAGTCAAAGGGGTTTATACACCGTATAAAAGAAATTTGTGTATGAAACAAAATATGCCTCAATGAATGGAGATTGAGATGAATTCCCATACAAAGATCATTTTTAAATAAAATAGATCTATTATGTGTATTCACTATTAGTACACATATAGAAAGTACAAATACAAGATATGACAAAATAATATCATGACATAATTTGAAAGTAAGAGATTAACCCAAAGAACGAAAACTGGGTTAAGAAGTTCCCTTACAAAGATCATTTTTAAATAAAATAGATCTATTATATGTATTAACTATATGTACACATAAAGAATGTACAACTAAAAATAGGACATAATAATATCATGACATAATTTGAAAGTAGGAGATTAACCTAAAGAATGAAAATTGGGTTTAGAAGTTCCCTTACCTCGTGTCCGACTTCACTCGAACGTTCTTTAATCTACAGAATAATAAACTAGAGTTAATCTAAACTTTCTTCAGAACCCTTTTCCAGTTCATTATCCGTTTTATATCACTTATTAAAATGTTACAAAAATTATGTTGTCATTTATGTTAATAACGTTCGTTTTGTCAATCTTTGGTACTTGAGTCAACAATAAACTTCTTATAATTACAAGTTGTTTATATGGTAGAATATAAATTATCTCCTGAATTATATTAATGATGTAGATATCATATATATCATATATATATCCAGTATGTACATTCATTCATAATATTATGGAACATTTATTGGTAAGAAATGAAATGCACCGTTCATGGAGACGGTAAGCCGTACGTACGCATGAACGCTACTTTCATTTCTATTTCATATTTAATGGAATGAAATCATAATGATATAAAGTTATATTATAATTAAATTATAATATCATATATAATATCATTTACTCCATTCTTTATACATCCCACATATGTCATTAACGATTCAAATCACTTTGAGGGGGTGGTAGTCCGCACTTCCTGAAATAAAATTATCGCGGTTACCCATAATGGAAATCCTAAAGGTATGCCATAAATGAAAAATACAGAATCATAAGGAAAAAACATAATATATATCATATATAAAAATAGTTTCATCATAATGTCCACCATTAGAGGTGTTAAATGAATATTGAACAATCATCGTTTCGTGAGGCAGTAATTCGCCACCCACAGAAACAGTATGTTCTTTAACCATTAAACAAAGGTGTCTGTAAGTGTAAATCAAATCCTTCTCAGAACAACATCCTAGTATATTTTAGATACTGGTGTTGTTACAAAAGAAAGGAATAAAAAGAGTTTAAGGGGTTGGAGAAGCAAAATAAAACAAAATAACACTAATGAAGACATTACCTTTAAATCGAGTAACTCTTTTGGATTTGAGCCGTAGGCTTCCTTGGGAAAACTTCTGCCTAAAGTAAGTCTTCTAGGAGTAAGAGAGGGATGTTCAGAGAGTATTTGGGCAGGGTTTGTCTGAGCCAAATGGCTTGGATGGTGTGAATAAGGTGGTAGTGGTGGGGGGCTTTTATAAGCGGAGAAGAGGGGCACTCTTGGAAAGTCATGAAATGTTACTTTATTATATAATGAGTTTCGGATTTTAAAGGTCCCACACTTATATATTTGTAGGCTAAGGTGATGAGGGTTCTAAATATACTCATAAAATAGGTTTTTGACAAGTTTAAGTCTTAGAGTTTACATTATCTTTTCATTTTATTTAAATCGTTAATTAATGTGGTAATCGCTGCATCATCATGGTGTCATACCAAATTTAACTTATTTGATGTCTAAAAATTATTAAAAAAGATATCATGATGTAGTAAATCTCTTTATCTTTCAAATTAATATTTATAGTTGAAAATTTCACTTATATAACCCCATGTAATAATTGTTTTAGTAAAACAACACATGTTTGTGACAAATCTATTTTTACTTTAAATAAATAGTTATTAATGTCATTCTCTTACCCAAGTGGCTCCATTGGGTCCCCAAGTTGACCCATGGATTTTTTGGTTCAGCCATTACTCATCCAATAAGGGTAGGACAAGTGTAATGGTATTTTCATATTTTTATAATATCATTTTTACATTAAATTTCACGAATTACCTTTAATTGCGATTAATAAAACATAAAAGTTACTATTCACCAAAAATTATTTTAATCCTATTGAACCACATTTTACTTCCTATTGACAACCATGTATGTAGGATTTTTTTAATTAATTACACAGAAGTGGTAATGTTTCATTTACACGAAAAATTAGTTTTTAAACTACCACTTAGTGGTTTCACTATTCATCAAAAATTGAAGTTTTTCAGAAAAATACCAAAAATTCACTCTAAGATATATTTGATATTCCAAATTAAAAAATTATGTCTATTTTAAAAAATTAAAAACATATAAGTTGAATTAATTAATTTAATAATTAATTCCCGCTGTCACAACAAATAGCGTGTTTTTAGGAAACAATATGTATCCAATGATTGACCATTGTTTATGTCCAATTTCAAAGTGAAATTATTTCTAATGAACACCATTGGATAAAATGGTAAAAATATATTCTAATTACACTATAGAACCACTCAATTTTATAATTTATCACTATAAAATATTTTGATTAAAAAAGTTGTTTATAAGTATTTTTCACTATTCATAGAAAATTGGAAGTTCTCATAAAATTACAAAAAATTCAACTTAGGATAATTTCGATATTCTGAATACAAAAATGAAGTCCGTTTTAAAATATAAAATTTATATAATTTCGAAAATTGGGTATTAGTATTCATAGCGGCTACTTTGATTGGTTGTGGTGTGTGTTAGAACTCGAAGTTGTGTACCACACATGCTACTGTATTATTCAAAGAGAAGCATACCGTGGAAACTTGGGGTGTTACATTCTACCCTCCTTCAATAAATTGCATCCTCGCAATTTGAAAATGTTCTTCGAAAATAAAAGGTCGAAAATAAAAAAATACCTTTGTGGAAAACCCACATCGGAAATAGGGTTAAATAAAATATAACATTAAAAGAAAGATTGATAAGTACAATGGTCACCTGAGATAGCCCATACAAGGATTCTATGAAAAGATGGATATGGAGGAAAAACAAACCATCAAGGTCTGATAGAGAGTTGTATAAAACCAGATTAGGAGAATGTTAACTACAAGAAAATCACAAACTTGTGATTGGTTAAACGGTCATTGATTCCCCAATTGGAAAAGTTAACCGACAACATTTTTGTTTTAAGTTACCTTTCATAAAGTTGAGGAATTTTTTTATGAGATTTACTAAGAACGTAAGGAAATTTACTTACTTGTCATGTATACTTTAATTCTTTAATATATTTTTACCACAAACCCATCTTTCAATCCAAAAGGTAATAAAACTCAAAAATATTCTATTTATAATAATTGTATAAGGTTCCAAATATTAACACATACCATTTAGATTAGGAAAACCTTTTTGTTATAACCAGGGACATCCTGTAGGCTAGTGGTAGGTAATAAAGTCCTGTCGCACTATGGTTGTGGGTTCGATTCCTACAGCTTTGTCCAACGTGATGGGTTATCCCCCCACCTGCAGGTTGTCCTTTTCCTAAAACTATAGTATTATAATATTTCAAAAATAATCTTCATAAATGTTTTAACCTTAAATAATACTATCCAAAGATCAACATAATCCATTCCAACCTTTATAGTTATCCAAAATACCTCAATCGAGACTTTCTCTAAAAGGTCTCTAAATTCCAAAATCAATTATATCATCAGATTCCTCAAACAAAGTAATGTTTCTCTTATTTTCACATACAAAAAATCTGATTACCTTAATCATATTAAAACCTTAATGAAATCAAAAAGTACAACAGTAAAATCCTTATATATATCAAATTATTCTTATAACCAGAATATAATCCTTGAGTCCAAAAGCACCAATACATTAATTATTCCACTTCAACTGTAGTAACAACATTAGATTTTCCTTGATCCCTTGGCCTTTTCTGAGGAAAGTTTCCCTGACGCTTAGGACATTCATTTGCATAATGCCCCATTTCTCCTACAATTGTAGCATTCAACATTGATAGCCTCTTTCTTTTCCTTGCAATCACTCGCCTGGTGACCTTTTTCTCCACATTTATAACAAACTCACATTCCTTTTAGGAAAGTACCAGGGTGATTCTTCCCACAATTATCACATAATGGAAAATCCGTCTTTCCCTTGTTCCTTTTATCTGTCTCTTGTTCCACCGTTCTCTTCTTCTCTTGCTTTACTTTATTATAATAATATTTAGAGAATTCTTTTTCTGTTTTGATAGCACACGAGACTATATCATCATATGTTGATAAAGATTGTGATACTAATTCTTGACGGAGAAATGGTTTTAACCCATCAATGAAACAATCGATCATACTTCTTGGGTTACGTATATAATCTGCAGCATGCCTTTCTAACCGTGTAAAGTTAGACTCATACTTTGCAACATTCTCATCCTTCTTTTGCCTCAGACTCAGAAATTGCCTTTCATTATTTACTCGATGGTCACGAGGAAAGTATTTTTCTAAGAAAATCTCTTTAAAATCATTCTATATTTGATACTTCTCATCTTCCTTTGGGTTTTGAATCAATGACCACCATTGATCATCATCTTCAGTGAGGCGATAAACTGCCAAGATAACCTTTTCCCTTTCACTACTCCCCAAGGCATGGAATATTTTTTCTATGGACTTTATCCATTGATCAGCTACAAATATATTTGTACCCCAATTAAATGATGGCGGTTGTTGGCTCATGAGGTGGTCTAACATTGATCCTCCACATTGAGGATTAGGGTGCTCCATACAAGTAAGGTTATTAATCATAACCTGAGTGAGTTGTCCCAGTATGGTGATTAGCTGATCAGTACCAGTTGTATCACCAAATCCATTATAATTATCTTGAGAAGGAGGTCAATCCCTACATGGAGTGCATGCACTGATACGGTTTCCATTCCTTCCACTATGCACCATTTCTAAACAATGGTATAAATTAGATTAGTTTATAAAAAAATACATAATTCTATACTTGTAAAACACTTTACCTAAATTGAACTATTTATGGATATAATCCATAATCATAAAAATGTTTTCTTTGAGAAAGTATATACTCATAACCCTTCATAGTGGTTTTTAATGAAAATGAGAATTATCCTAAGCATATCCCCCGGGAGTGTCGTAACCAAGAGTGTAGTAAGGCCCGTTGTCATGCACCAGTTCCCGTTCGAGTCTATCTCAAAGCATTGCTTTTGGGTTTTACCCCTAGGTACATCTGTTCCTGAGCCGCCTCTACCTGCTCGTATCCAGACAGAGATGTATTGCTCAGAAAACTCACAAAATCTCTATAATACCAAAATTCTAAGAAGTTCTTCTAACTAATGCTCAAATTATATCTTAGGTCTATGTGCTATAATCATAGTTTATCTAAATCTAGCTTCCAAGGTTAGTACTAAACTGCCTCTGATACCAACTGTAATTCCTCGACCCGAGTTACCCAGAGTCGGTGCATTATTGCGTAACATTGGCATGATCACAAAAGATCAAGTCTCGAAAGACCGATTAGTTTAGTAGACTTGGAAACACTAGATACATTCATAAATGTTACATTATATCATAAAGTTGAAAAACTACAAAAACATAGTCTCCATTTTCCACACTCATATCCCCTTCAGAATATCCCTGCAGGTCATTACTAAAATACTTCTTCACATCCTGGAAAAATTAAAACATTGAAAGAGGTGAGCTCAGATGCTCAGTAAGGATAACAATATAGCAGAATCTTTCATAAATAAACATAAATATTTAAGGCAATGTATAACTAAACAAAAGCCTTTTAAACATGAACTTCAACATAATATGGAAAAAGTAAAATGAAATAATGCCATCTACTTATTCAAATTGATATTCTACTGGTCGAATAATCACATGTAAAATAAATAACCACTTTCATAATGATGGAATGTATAATTCCAGACTATGATAACCACGTAGCCAAGTCCTTGTGACAAGACTATAAATACGATTTTGTCAACACCTCGTGCCAAGACACTAGTTTGTCTCATGAGACCTACCGATGCATCGAGGAGCTATAGCGGGCTCCACCCGTCACTTATAATGTCCAATGCATTCCTCATATGAACAGGTTTTAACATATCATAAACCATATCATAATCGTATCACCTAAAACATGCACAAAGGAAACATAAAATTTCCACATTTCAATCACAATATATCAATACAACACATTGATATAATAAAAAACACTTTCAAAACCATTTTCAATACCAAAATAAAATAAAATTAAAACATTGTATTTATTTTTTTTATATAAAAAAAGTCATGGCTTATAGAGGAAGCTGAAACTCAAATAATGGTCACAGTGGCGGAGAAGTCATTGTCGCCACATACGTACAACAAGAAAAACAGTCCTTTTTGTCATTTAGTAAAATGCATTGTATAAAAATATTCCTTTTGAATAAACTTAAAAGTCATAGGTGTTTATACACCGTATAAAAGAAATTTGTGTATAAAACAAAATATGCCTCAATGAATGAAGATTGAGACGAAGTCCCTTACAAAGATAATTTTTAAATAAAATAGATCTATTATGTGTATTCACTATAAGTACACATAAATAAAGTACAAATACAAGATAGGACATAATAATATCGTGACATAATTTAAAAGTATGAGATTAACCCAAAGAATGAAAATTGGGTTAAGAAGTTCCCCTAAAAAGATCATTTTTAAATAAAATAGATCTATTGTGTGTATTCACTATAAGAACACATAAAGAACTTAAAAATACAAGATAGGACATAATAATACCATGACATAATTTGAAAGTAGGTGATTAACCCAAAGAACGAAAATTGGGTTAAGAAGTTCCCTTACCTTGTGTCCGACTTCACTAGACCGTTCTTTAATCTCTTGAATAATAAACTTGAGATAATCTCTACTTGATTAAGAACCCTTTTCAAATTCATTATCCCTTTTAGATCACTTATTAAAATGTTACGAAAATTATGTAGTCATTTCTGTTAATAACGTACACTTTGTCGATCTTTGGTACTTGAGTCAACAATAAACTTCTTATTATTACAAGTTGTTTATGTGGTAGAATATCCATTATCTCCATAATTATATTCATTATGTAGATATAATATATATAATATATATCCAATCTATAAATTCATTCATAATATTACGTAACATTGAGAGGTAAGAAATGAAATGCACCGTTCATGGAGATGGTAAGCCGTATGTACACATGAACGGTACTTTCATTACTATTTAGTATTGAATCGAATGAAATCATAATGATATAAAGGTATATTATAATTACAGTATAATATCATATATAATATCATTTACTCCATCCTTTATACATCTCACATATGGCATTAACGATTCAAACCACTTTGTGGGGGCGGTAGTCCGCACTTCCTAAAATGAAATTATCACGTTTACCCATAATGGAAATCTTAAAGGTATGCCATAAATGAAAAATAAAGAATCATAAGAAAGAAAAAAACATAATATATATCTTATATAAAAATAGTTTCATCATAATGGCCACCATTAGAGGTGTTAAAAGAATATTGAACAATCATCATTTCGTGAGGCAGTAATTCTCCACCCACAGAAACAGTATGTTCCTTAAACATTAGACAAAGGTCTGTGTAAGTGTAAATATAATCCTTCTCATAACAACATCCTAGTGTATTGAATATACTGTATTTGTTACAAAATGAAGGAATAAAAAATGTTTAAGGGGTTGGAGAAGCAAAATAAAATAAAAGAACACTAATGAAGACATTACCTTTAAATCGGGTAACTCTTTCTGATTTGAGCCAAATGATTCCTTAGGAAGACTTCTTCCCAAAGTGAGGATTATAGGAGTAAGATAGGGAAGTTTAGAGAGTATTTGGGCATGGGTTGGCCGAGACAAATGGCTTGGAAGGTGTGAATAAGGTGGTAGTGGTGGGGTCCTTTAATAAGAGGAGAGGAGGGGCACTCTTGGAAAGTCATGAAATGTTACGTTATTTTATATTGAGTATCGGATTTCAATGGTCCCACACTTATATATTTCGAGGCTAAGGTGATAAGGGTTCTAAATGTACTCATCCAAAAGTTTTTTGAGAAGTTTATGTATTAGATTTTACATTATCTTTTCATTTTATTTAAATCGTTAATTAATGAGGTAATCGCTGCATCATCATGGTGTCATAAAAATTTTAATTTATTTAATGTCTAAAAATTATAAAAAACTATCATGATATATTAAATCTTTTTAGCTTTCCAATGAATATTTATAGTCTAAATTTTAACTTATATAACCCCATTTAATAATTGTTTTAGTAAAAAAACACATGTTTGTGACAAGTTTATTTTTACTTTAAATAAGAAGTTATTAATGTCATTTTATTACCCAAGTGGCTCCATGGGATCCAAAAGTTGACCCATGGATTGTGTAGTTCGGCCATGAATCATCCAATAAGGGTAGTAAAAGTTTAATGGTATTTTCCTATTTTTATAATATCATTTTTACATTAAATTTCACTAATTATCTTTAATCGCGATTAATAAAAATTAAAAGTTAGTATTCACCAAAAATTATTTTAATCCCATTGAACTAAATTTTAGTTCATATTGACAACAATGTATGTTGGATTTTTGTAATTCATTACACAGAAGTGGTAATGTTTCATTTACACGAAAAATTAGTTTTTAAACTACCACTTAGTGGTTTCACTATTAATCAAAAATTGAAGTTTTTCAGAAAAATATCAAAAATTCACACTAAGATATATTTGATATTCCAAATTCCAAAATGATATCTATTTTAAAAAATTAAAATCATATAAGTGGAATTAATTAATTTAATAATTAATTCCCACTATCACAACAAATAGCGTGTTTTTTGGAAACAATATATATCAAAATATTGACAATTGTTTATGTCCAATTTCAAAGTGAAATTAATTCTAATGACCACCATTGGATATAATGGTAAAAATATATTCTAATTACACTTTATAACCACTCAATTTTATAATTTATCACTATAAATTATTTTGATTAAAAATGTTGTTTTTAAGTATTTTTCACTATTCATAAAAAATTGGAAGATCTCAGAAAATTACAAAAAATCCAACTTAGCATAATTTTGATATTCTGAATACAAAAATGAAGTCCATTTTGAGATATAAAATTTATATAATTTCAAAAAGTGGGTATTACTATTCATAACTGCTACTTTGATTGGTTGTGGTGTCTGTTAGAACTCGAAGTTGCGTACAACACACACTACTGTATTATTCAAAGAGAAGCGTACCATGGAAAAATGGAGTGTTACATTACTCACTTCCCATTGAATTACATATTAATACACATTATTCATGGTGACATACCAGTAAGAATGTTATTTTATACCTTCTGTGAAGTACCCAAATGGTGTATTTGTGTTGAAATTTTTTCAGTATGGTGAGGAGATTAAGATTAAAAGGGTTATTAATTTATATTATTATAGAACTATTATGTAGTTCAAAATATATGTGTCATGTATCAATTTAAAAAACGTTTACATATATGTTGGTAAGAAGTGGAGCCCCCCAAAAATATTATTTTCTTATGAAAAAATTTAGTACCGTGAAAATGGTATATTTTAAAATAAATTTTTTATCATATGATTTAAAAATTGGGCCTACACACACTAGGAATCCATGGAGGAGTAAAAACGATCCTTTGGGGGAAATAAAATCCCTATATAGCTGGAATGAGTGGTTGATGGTGTGAATATGCATAGGAATTCCCCAGGACGGTGCAATTGAGTATAGATGAGCCTCCATGCAGGTCTTCCTGGCTACGAAAGAGGGTGCTGAAACAGAGCAGTTCCAAAGAGAGGTCTGGAGTGGAACCCATATTCAAAACTATCCACTCATATTCTTAAAATATTATAAAGTGAAGTGGGTGAAAAATTTATGATTATATTTTTGATAAGTACATATTTTTTACTCTTTCAGAATAATAAAATATATGGACATATCCGAGAAAATATAATTTAGATGAAATTCGTTGCTCGATCAACACTTGTATCATCTTCTCCCTTTAGCTGGAGTATTTTCTCTAACCACCAGAGTTTGATGTGAAATATTCAAAAAAATCAAAAGAAATTCTATATGATACAATAGGATCAAAATATGACTGCTAAAATGAATTAATTGGATTTAAATATTCATTAAAATCAATTTTCATGAAAAATATAGTCTTTATCAGTGAGACCATGGTACATTGGTGAATGGTGACAATGATTATTTATGTGAGGAAGCGGTAGGTAAATGGTTATCGATGAAGTGATCTAGTTAACCGAAGATATGATGGTGAATATTTCTAAATAAATATCCTAAAGAGATAATTTGAAAAAAATGGTCTTAACAATATTATTTATAGAGCCTCGAAATGAATAGTGATTTGAAATAAAAATCTATTCGCAAAGAGAGTTCTATACACTCTTGATCAGTCTTATGATACCTTCACAATAACCTAATGGTAACATTTTTCCATGAACCAATTTATAATAAAACACTCTTTATTGGAGAATAATTATAACCTGCATATTATATTAGGTGAAAAATAAATAATAACAATGATTCCACACCTATCGTAATGAGAATAAGTACATATTTTGTTATGTAAAGTTCATGATAGTAATTCAGGAAATGGTAATCAGGGATTTATAGATTTTTTTCCATAATTTAATGAATATCCATCATATTCATGTGTTTTATATTGATACATAGTTATGAAATGATGAGAAGGGATACCATTTTCACATAAGGATTTCACAGTGAATGTGTATACTCTTATCATGAATGTATAATGATGAAAAGGTCGCATATTTATTTGATGAAATTTGAATAGTTTTTGTATGAAGGTGATTAATCTCTTTTATATGATATTACATAATCACATGAATACGTATAAAGGAATTATAAAATATTTGTGAAAATAAATACATACGAATGTATTCATGTACAAGTATAAATAATTCAAGTAATATGGAATGCTTTTGTATGTGTGTTACTACACAAAGTGATATTCTAATTTATTGTTTATAAATACATGATGATTAAGATATCCAAATATTTGGTTCTGAAGAGGATCAAGCGATGGGGGTCCCGACCTAACCTCACGATGATAACCTAGCTCCGGCGATGGGGATCATATCTCCCCCTTCCCGTTGGAGGGGGAAGCTCTTTCTCAACCATTGCCATAGATCCCCCCCCCCCCCCCCGCATTTATTCATTTCTCAAATTCTGAGTTTCTTCCCTCATTTCCGCAGATCCCGATTTGCCTGAAAGTTTCAGATTTGTACTGTGGGGAACCTCAGATCTCTTCAGATCCTTTGGAGTTCAACTCTACCTCCATTCTATTCAAGATGACAATGGTGGCTCGGTTTCATCACCAGAGGCCCTCAGTTGATGTGTTTGACCGATTTGTCTTTGAAGCCGTGGATCTGCAAGATCGTGCGGTTATTGGTCTCCTTGATCAAGGGCATATCATGGTATGGTTTGCATCGACAGAGGATCATGTCACTGCGTGGTCTAAATCCCCCCAAAGATGTTGCGGTTCGCCATTCCATCTCCTTCGGTGGAACATTGAATTTCATTTGCAGAGGGATAATCCGAGCACGGCCATATTGGTATGTTTTCCTGGTCTCCCACTTCCCTTTCAGAACCCTTCCATCTTGCCTCTCCTTGGAAATTTGATTGGTCGCTACCTATGATCGGATTCAAAAACTAATTTTATTTTCCACCCAATATGCCCGCGGATATGCGTGGTGGTTGATGCTTCAAAACCCCTGGCTGAGTGGGTGTGGATCACCGATGTGAAATATTTATGGTGGAGGCATGCCGTCAAGTTCGAGTCATGGAAGTTTTTTTGTGGCTCATGTTATAGGTTGGGTCACGGTACTGCGTCTTGTCGAAATGGTTCCTTGAGTAGGCGGATGCGTAGACGGGGATCAAATGCTGCTGTTGGCTGTGATGTTTTTGGTGGGGCATATTTGAAGTTTCAGGGGAAAACGTCATCGGATGGTGGGCTGCAAACTCAACCCATGATGGAGGAGGCTGGGGTCGGTGGTGAGGGAGGTTTGCTGAAGAAACCATGTGTGGTGCCTCCTGGGCCGAGGGTCAAGGATGTCTTCAATAGACTATTGCAGGATTTGGGGGTGGCAGTTTCTATGAGTGGAAAAAAGCATGTTTCTCTTGTTGTCTTTCCTATGGTTGCAGGGGGATCTGATGATCCCTATGTTGTTGTGGGTTCCTCCATGGAGGAGTCTACAATCCCTCTGAAGTAGGTGGTCAGTAAAGATGGTGTATAGGTTAGAAGGTTTGATGGGTTGAAGATAGATTCTGTGAAATAGGCTGCTGGAGTTTCCCTTAGTAACCGGTTCTCCGGATTAGATGACGGTGTTTCGGATATGGATCATGTTGGGGGTATGCCTTCCAGAGTCATTGCTCCTGAGGATCAAGGTGCTGCAGTTATGGGGCTCTTTGATTGCTTACAGGAACAGGATGCTGGAGATGAAGCTCATGTAACTGCAGTGAATTAAAATAGCACAAAAGCAGATGAGAATTGTAATGTTGCAGCCTGTGAGGAGGCTGTGATGAATGGGATAAATGTTGGTCATAAGGTTGTGGATCATTCACATTGTCTTGCAGTGATTGACACTAATAATCAACCTCGAAAAGATGGGGAGGTGACAGAGGGCTATTGTGTTGTGAACATTGCTGGGAATTGGGGGGATTGCACTGATAGTGATAATGAAAATACTGGTGTCATGCCTCGGACTTCATACAGTGATGTTATGCGGTGTGAATAAAAGAAGCTGTCTGTGCATGATAAAGTGATTACTGCCCCACCGCGATGGAAGGGGAGGAAAGAATATTCTCACCTGCCAAAGCCAATGTCCACCAGGTCCTCCTTCAGAAAGGAGGGTTGGGCATCGATTTCTTCTAAAGAGTATCTTCCCTTGGAAAAATTGAATCTCAGAAGGAATTATTCCAAGATTTGGAAGCAGTATGATAGTTCAGAGTGGGAATCAGCCACGGCGGAAGAAGCACTTCATTATAGATGTGGTGATGGGTCTGACTTTTATGATATGTATCTGTTTCTTTTACCTTGTTGTAACTGCATGCTGTATTTTCCTTTCTTTTAATAAATGGTCAGGGGCTTGCCTCAGACTATGCTTTTCGGATTAAGATATCCAATAATGTTTTTTCATTTATTAGGATCTCACAGATGACCACGTAATATCGATAGCATAATCAAAGTTAAATGTGTTTTGACTAACGATGTATAATTGTTTCATATGAAATTCATATTCAAGTAATTCAACGATTATTGAGGACGCGTATTAATTATAATAATTAATATTTACCTGATATTTATTGTATTATATACTCATAAAATCATTAGGTGATCATAATTATTGACAAATACCAACATTTGAAAAAATTATCCTAAATTGTTCACTGTCCACTATGCTCCATCATGCTCATCGAAAAAGATCTCATTATCATCCAATATTTTTACCATATCATCATTAGATGGGGAAGTACCTTGACACTGTGAAGTCTCAATAGTTACTAAAAATTTTCAATAGTCTTGTGGTATAACCCATCTAATGGGTATATTCTATAAAAAATCCGGGAAGTAGTGTTGGATTACTGGGGAGTATAACAAAGATCAATTAGAGGATCAAATACCGATAAGTATGAATACTTTCCATTAAAATGGTGGTAATTGATATCATGATTATAGTTGGGAATCCATTTGTGGGTATCTAAAAAGTTTGGGATAGATTCGGTCTCACTAATAAATATTTCTAAAATATTGTGTGATGTGTTTCATTTACATTTTGTATTGCATACAGTATCCAATCTTCTTACTTAGTGAAAAATGTTTTAATTAAAAATGTGAAAATTAATTTATTAAAACAATTTACATAGGAATCAACCCCATCTCTATGTGATTGTATGATTAATTATACACTTCAATTGGTATCAATGAAAATCATTCCTCTGGATGGACTTATATTTCTTACCATGTTTCTTATATAAGAAGTATATGAAGTGAAATTAGAGTCTGAATATAATTCATATGTTATTCAAATGGAAAATACCATCTATTTTACTAATGTTATTATTGATTATTTTTCAATCATGTCAAAGAGAGACATGATGAAAAGAGTCAAAATGTAGCTAAGGAATAATCAACATATAAATTAAAGTCAATGACAATGAAAAGTCACTATCAGTTGTAATTGTTTAGTGAAATTAGTTGATTATAATACTGATAAACCAAGTTCTAATTATGATGAATATATGATAAATTAAGAAATTATAGATCATACAAATAATGATCACAAATAAGTGTTCACATATATAATTATTTCATTCATGGAACAACTAGATGATAAATTACTAATGGAATAATTAAAAAATTCCATTATAGAATCATTTCATAATATTGTTTTCATATCCAAAAATCTGAAAATTACTATTATTGTAAATATAGAAAGAAAAATTTCATTTGAAATAAGGACATGTTATATATGTTGAAATATATCAATTAATTTTATATGGGAAATATATTTTTGAATTGGTCATTCGTAAATTTATACATGAACATGGAAAGTGTCATCATATATTGATTAATGTTAACATTGCATAGATGGATGTAAAAATTTAATTAATCAAGGTTATTGATCATTTGATACCAAATTTGAAAGATATACTTGATGATGGAAATCACAAGATGATGATTCCACAAGGATAATTCATGGAATCATTTGAATATGAAAATACTTCTCTCAATATAAAATGTTTTCAAGAGAAAGTGAAACTAAATAATATTGATGATTCAAAAAATTATACATCCCAATATAGTAGGAAAATAAGTATTTATAAGTATTCATAAGATATGATTTATGTTTATAAAATTAATAAATCTAGTGAAAATGGATTTTTCAGAATATCTGGGAATAAATATACTGCATTCCCATTGGATAAGGTAACACTTTTTCATAAAAAATGTGTGTGATAATACTATTTTAAAGACTAATGTATATTAGAAATTAATATATATATATAAACATGATTGAATATGAATTATTACGATTTTATTTTATCTTCAATTATTGTTATGAATAATTTTGGAAGTTATTATTTCCCATAGAAATCAAAGAATAAAATGTGAAACACAAAAAACCAAAAATAATCATATCTTGACAGGGATCACATATCAAAAACCAATATATATATATATATATATATATATCTGTAATTTGATACAATTGTAATGACATATGTTCTAGTGGGAAATTCATCTGAAAATACTACATGAAAAATAAATTGATAATCATGTAATTCATCATTGAGGTATGATGATTGAATTCACTATATTTTCACATTGAACAATCAATTTTAAATGTGCGATACATATTCCTATTTATAAAATGGAAATGAAATTGGAAAAGTGTGAGTATATTCTTACACTTGAGTAATTTTCAATTTATTTTTTTGTGGATATTGTGGAATAATTTTAATTGTGGTGAGCAACCCAATATATTAGATTTCAATGTTAGAACCGTAAGTTGAAATTAGTTGACACCATTGATGTTACCATTGATCACACTTTTTTTCTACAAAGAATATTTCATAGATATATTTATATTTTTTAATAATATATCATTAATAAATAAGTGGATTTTCAACAAATATATGAAGTTAATCAAACTATATGTGTCAAAATAGATGAAAATTTTCTTATGATTTAATGATAGAGATGGTTTTTAGTTTTGATACCCACATATTATTTTATTTACAATAATAGGGATAACAATTCATTTATTTTTAAAATAAAATTTTCATTGAAAAAAATCAAAAGGGGGAATAGAGGATCCTAAATTGATTATTTAAGTTGATATATTTATAATAATTAGAGGATATGAAAATTAAATGAGTTCTTAATTTTGATGATTGAGGAACTGATTATTATTATAAAATATATGTTCCATTAGATAATTAGAATAATTTTTTTATTAATGATTGTAAGAATAATAATCCAATAAAAATATATATTACATGACTAAATTTTGAGTATATTTTCATAGGGAAATTTGAAATTTTAATTTTTTAGAATAAAATTAAATATGTGCACTTACACAATTTATACCACTAATTAGAACCACATCAACATCTTAAGTGGGTTGTTTAATCCTAGAATTTCCTTCATGGGAGGTCGAGGGTGTGAATGGGAATAGGTATTCCCCTGGTAGGTGCAAGGAAAAAGTAGTGAACATTAATGTGGGGTAGACTTATATTTGAAGAGGGTTCCATCAAAGGGTAATTCTACTGACTGGTGGGGAGATTGACCAATACTCTCAATTAAACACTCCCACTAAAAAATAACTATTAAAGGTTGTGTGATAATGATTGAATCTTTTATATGGGATAACTTTCATCAGGTGAAATTTTCAAAAAATTATATATATAATTATATATAAATATATATATCAAGGAAAAATGATCTGAATGAAATGAGCCATTTAATTGGCTCTAGTATCACCTTATTCCATCGACTGAAATATTTGTTTATGCATGACAGTTTTTTTATAATTCATAATTAAAAAATATATATTCTATTTAATATAATCAATTAGAGATTTTGAAAAGTGTAAAAATTGAAGTAATCGCATCGCTTTGAGTAGACTATAGTCTACGCATCCAAAAATGAAGTTATCATATTCCCATAAAATGGAAATACAGATTAAATGTATTATATAGTACATCCATAAGCTTAATGAAATCATAAATATATTATATATCATATAAAAATATAAATTTTGTCATTATTCACAAACATTAATGGTGGTAATGGAAACATTAACGACATCAAGCTCTTAAATCAATCTCTTGAAGCTCATTTCCTTTGGCGCCTTATCAATGATAAATATGAGTACCTAAATTTCCTTATATTTAAACTTCTAAGACGACTGATAGATGAAAACATGAATTATATTCAATCCTCGGTGTGGCTAGGCCTTTAGAAGAATTTCCAGAAAATTAAAGTGCAGTCTCACTGGTTGGTCAGTAGAAACTCTTCTTTGAAATTCTGGACAGATAACTGGACAGTTACTCCACTGGTTAATATTGTTGAGCCTCAGGATCTACCTGTAAATAAAAATGTCATGATTTGTAATCAAATTGAGCAATCTTTCCGACCTCCAACTCAGATTGTGAATATGGTCTCCTCCTATGATTTTCTCGATGCAGATGACATGCTAATTTGGGAACCGAGCTCTATTGGAATTCCGAACTCTAAGTGATTCTAAAATAATCTCTATCAAGGTAGAAGTAATAGAGCTATGAATTACAACATAAATGGATGCTACCATCTCGGTCTACACTCCTCTTGCCCCTTCATCTTAATAAACTGTCGGTGGACACCAATTTACAGCGGGTTGGGATTTCACTTTGTTCCCGATGCAATATCTGTCATCAACATTGGGATGATGTTAATCACATGTTCTTGTCATGTAATACAACTGCTTATCTCTGGAACACGGTCTTCTCCTGGTTTTAAATTCATCCACCGCATATTAACACTATTGCCGATATGTTGCTGCTTCTCCCAAGGATCCACTTATCCAAAGAGGTGAGTATTCTATTTCTTGCTGCTTGCATTGAAGTTGTTTATGTCATATTGAAGAGTCGAAATCAGGCCCGACACACAAATCCTATGCATAATAACAGATTACTTCTCTCTCAAATTCTGCTGGCGGCTCAACAAGCCAATATCTCACATGTAGAAAATTGTCACAACTCTGTTAGAGATTTCATTGTTCTGAAAAAATTGAATATGCAAAGTAATTATCCTCGGCCTATTGGAACCATAGAAGTCTTCAGGATTCCCCCATTTGCAGGATGGAGTAAGTGTAATTTGGATGGAGCCTCGAGAGGTAATCCAGGTCCTGCTGGTTACGGTTTGGTCTTCAGGAATAATGATGGTGACTTTCTGTATGGTTGTCATGGAACGTGTGTTATGGAGACAGCTCTAGAAGCGAAAATGACGGCTCTCATCAAGGCAGTTGATTTTTCTTAAAGAATCAATTGGAAAAATATCTGGTTTGAAAGTGATTCTGTCATAGTTTTTCAAGCAGTTCGAATGGGTCAAATTCATTTGGCTTGGAAACA
The DNA here is from genome assembly GCA_963277665.1 of Viscum album. NCBI lineage: Eukaryota > Viridiplantae > Streptophyta > Magnoliopsida > Santalales > Viscaceae > Viscum > Viscum album. The sequence continues at coordinate 1,130,726,744 of OY728131.1, forward strand.
TACTTTGAAATGGATTAAGTTCCTCAAAACGCTTGCTTCAATGCATTATACTATCACACATGTCTATCGGGAAGCCAATCAACTTGCTGATTGCCTTACAAACATGGGAGCCTCGAAAGACACTTGCACTTACCATTACCTTGCTCTTAGTGAGTTTCTCCCTATCCTTTACAAAGAAAAATTTAAAACTCCTTGATTCAGACTTTTCTAATCTTTGTTTCCTTTTTAATTGAAGCCTTGCAGCTTGCTATAAAAAAACAAAAAAAAGGTTAATTTAGTGTATGGAGGAATAAATAAATCTTCTGTTCTTATTTATTGATGTTACCTCTTTTTTGGGAAACTCTTATTAGTTTTCACCTATTGGATTACTTGGGTGTATTTCATACAAAAAGATACGATTATAGAATGAAGGCAGGGATATTGGGATGAGACTTTTTCATGGTTTCTGTTTGACAAATATTCTCTAGTGGTTTGATTAAATGAGGGGTGTGAGTTCCATTTTACAAGTGGATGAGGAGTGGAATTATTGTAAATTAAAAATAGAAATTAATTTTGAGAGGTCCCAATTACATCATATTCCCTAAATAATTTTCCATTACTATTAAATGATAATAAATGGTCTAAATATTTACAACCGATATAATTTGGACACATTTCATGGTTTTCTGGCCCATAGATTGATTTTTAATGACTACGTAAACTCTTTTCTAACTTAATCACTATGAATAATTTTAATTAATTTCACAAATCACATTGCTAAAAAATTGATTTGAAGTTCTAATAGATTATAAATTGTCATGATTACTAATATGGAATCCATTTATCTTAATTATAATTAGATGATTGGTATAAGTTAATTTAAAATTAATCTTGTATATGTGTCATGAGATATGGTTTTATTATTGAAATTGATTACATGTTTTTCATCTTTTTATATCAAAATTAATTGTGAAGTTGGTTCCACCAAAATAAATTAGATTAGTTCATATAAACTGACATTATAATACATTAAAAAGAAAATTTATATAAAAAATATATATATAAATTATAGAAAAAATATATGTTCAATTAAAATGTCTGGTATTCCATATTCCTCAAAGAAAAAAACCTCATAGAAAATACAAAAAAAAATTATGCAGTTTTTTTTATATTTAAAAAATGAATTTTATTTTTTAAAATTATATATATAAATGTTTTATAAAATATATCAAAAATAGGTTCCCTATTAAATGGTGGAAAAATTACCTTACATATTATTATATACTTATATTCGTAAAATTATATTTAATCTTAACTTGCATATGTTAATAAAATAAGTTGAATATTACATAGTTTAAAAAATATCATATATATATATATCATGAACATAATCTATAAATGGTTTTTTATTTAATTTACTGAGCTAAAACATGTTTGATTCCTTAAATATTTATTTTCTGTAATGGTATTATTAATTCTCAATAAGGGTTCTATTATAATTTTTAGTTAATTGGTCAGAAAATAATTATTATCATATAGAAGACTAATACATATTTTTATAATTTAAATAATATTATGCATAACCATTATTATAATGAGTATTTCAAAACTATAATAATATTGTAATAATTTTACAAATAGTCCATTGTAGATTCGTAAAAATAGGTTTTACGTGTCCTGTAAGTAATCTAATGAAAAAGAATTTATACATAACAAGATAAAAACATAGTGGTGTGTCCAATACCTTATAATATATGTATTGTATGTAGTGTTTGAACAACATATTGTTTTCTACAAATCAATAATATCATGGTTCTATAATAAAGCTCAATTTATATTTAATATTACGTGAAATGATGAATATTATAAATATAAAATTAATTTGAAATATATATTTCACAAAATATTAGGATGTCAAATTTTAACCCCTGAATATGGATTTATATAGAGAAAGTAATTTGGGATAAAAATAATTTAATACATGAAAATTACATTCATATAAAACAATAACTTAAGATTGAATACTGAAACAACCTTTAAAAATGTAATGTTTTAACCATAATGGTTACCCACGCAAACTAATAACCGGGTTTCCATATTTGAGAACATAAGTTCCAAGTGGGAAAAGGGTCATGGAAGAGAAATATTACAATCATGTTCTGATTTTGAGTGATAGGAAACATTTTTAGTATAGTGCTAATAATCACGAAGGCATAATATAATGAAAATGAAAAAAGTTCATTTATATCATAAAAATGATTATAAGGGGGTAAATTTTTATTTCAAGAACCATTATTTGAATGTTTAATAACTTTTATGAAAAAATGTATTTAAGTGAATTCATTAAATTTCATAAGAACTGTCTCTTCCTTAGGTTGTAACATGATCAATTTCCACTTCATATATTCTTTGATAAAATGTAGCTGAATTTTTCATTCCAGATGTACTAGAAGATCCCAAAATCTATAAATATAATAATAGGTCGATTCATCAATATTTTGTTTCATTTACACCAATATGGTTAGAAATTGTTATACAGTAATCATAAATACTCATATAGAGAGATAATATATTAATATCTAAAATATAATCATAATTTTAACTCAAAACATTCGATATAAGGTCACTAAATTTCTCAAACTAGTTTAAAAATAATCCAAAAAAATATGATAATGTAGCTCTTAGTTGTCACATACCAAACAAGTGAATACCATCATCATGTATTATCTTGAAACATATTAAATACCATAAATATATATTGAAAACATGCATTCCTTTAATTCCAAATATTATTTGATATATAATTTATGTTCAAAATTGTCACAAACTCCTTTTTTATAGGAAAAACTACATTTTTTATGAAAACCCTTGTCTGTTAAAATGTAATCTGTAATGTTGAATTTTCTTATTCATATCCCACATATCATTAACAAAAAATAATTATGTCAATATTGTTAACATATTTAGGTTTATATTTTCCTTAAAAAATTTTCTAATTAATATCATCTTTCCATTAAATATTTTTTTGGTATATTGGAACCATATAACATATTCTTATAAATACATAGAGAAAAACCTATAATAGAATCCTTACATAATTCACAACTCTATCTATGGAATCCAAATACATAAACTTATGTCACTCCACTTCACCCTTAATCCATTAACTTGTTTTTGTCATCCAATTCATTAATACCTCATCAGTTCACATTTCACATTCAGTCTCATCATCATATAAAATATTAATATTACTCATACTACCAGGTTAATTCTATTTGGGATATTTTCAACATAGGAAATGGATATCATTAATTCACATTTATTATATAGATAAAACATTCAATAATTTATAATTCATTAGTAAGTCCAATATCTCCATCCATTACATTAAAATCTGTTAGGACAAATAGGTTCCTATATAACATGAGAGGGGGGTGAATCCGGGTATGGGTATTCTTTTTCTAATTTCTTCCTACCCCCACTTTATTGTAACCTCTTTATTACAAGGGTCACTTTGTTTGCACTTGTGTGTTTATTATGATCACCTCATTTCTTCTTTATATGATGATGATGCTTTGAATGTAATGCAGGGAAGCAAGCAGGAAGACACAGATATTTTTACTTGGTTCATACTCACTAGGCTATGTCCAAGGAGCATACACCAAGGATTTTCCGTTGTACCAAATCCACTAAAAGCACACTTCTTTTTAGAATGTTCATGATAGATCAGTTCTCTTCCCAGGCTCACTTCCTTTACAATGTTTAGAGTCATCTCACTGCTTTCCCATGGGTAACTCCCTATTTCCCTCTCTCTAGCTCACTGCCGGTGGAGAGGATAACCTTCTTCGTCTTCCTTTGATCACTACTCTTGAAATGATCCACTCACAGTTTATAGAATAGTAGGTCTCTCTATTAACACAAATGTATACAATCTCTATTTTATTTAGATGCTCTTTTGAAGTTCATCTTTCACCTGTAGATGAAACTCATTTTTCACCGAAGGTATCAAGCAATCTTCTAGCTTTCATGCATCCCTGAATCACGACCATGCTTTAACCATAAATGGCGCCCTTCTCCAACCTAGTGGTAAAGTCTCGGTATGCTTGATATAACTGGAGTGCATGTTAACCTCAACCACTTGTGTGACACTAGCTTCTGTAACTCCAAACTTGCATGACTCACACCTCGTTACGCCCAAACCAATTTGGGCATGCAACCATCAACTCTCGAGATTCTTAAAAAACTGGCAGGCAAGTGTCACCAAATCACCTACGTGACACCCACTTCTTCAAATCCAAACTTGGGCGACTCACACCCTTTCTCACCCCAACAACTAAGGGCGCACAATATCAACTGGAACGCAACTTCTGAATATCTTCATACTTGTGCGACCACAATACCTGCACGACGGGAGCTATGATTTTTTCTAAGTGTTTAAATCTCCATATAATATGTAGTGGTTGACCGATATTTGTAGTCATTTGGATACCATGACCGACGGCGCACAAGTCTCCCATCAGCGCGTAGGTCTCGTCGCCCTAGTCTATTCCGCGCATGTCACTTGTTCGACTAAACTTAAAACTTGTGTGCCCCCTTTCCCTTTTCCATATTATTCTGTTTTGATATTGAAAACAATATGGAAGAAAAGTTTACAATCCCCCCAGACACCGGTGCACAAGTCCCTCTTCCAAAAACACTTTTCCCCATTTGTCAATTTTCATGCCCAAAAATTTAGAAAACACTGGAAAACACCGTCACCATGTATCTACTCTTGTTGAACCACCACTAGATCGACCATAACTTTGTCAACATTTTTCAATCATCCATGGATCATTAACAATATACCTTGAAGTCGACATGTCACAATGAAATCCCCACTGTCAACAAATTTGTACATTATGGTTTTCTTTTTCAACAAACACAACATAGAGGCCCACTTTGTCAACAAACACAATCACCTAAAAATGATTCAATGATACCTTGAGGCATTTCATCCCAAAAAAATGTCATTTTATTTTACCATTCTATTTAATTACTTTTTTTCTTTCATTTCCACATTCATAACATCATATCGTTAACCTATTTCATTCTATGGGGTTTCTATTTCCATATCCAAACGTAATGAAAATTGAATCTTTCTTCGTCTGTGGACTATATTACCTAAAATCCATGCGACCACTTTAATTATATTATTTTTTGTTTATATGATTTGATCATGTTACACGTTATTAATCATGACCCATGAAAACAGATTTAGCATAATGAAAAAGACCGTTACATCCATCATAAACCCATTTTACTAATGTTAACAAATATTCAATCAATGTTAATGTTAATCCAATATCTTTGACTTCCCTCTATTGATAAGAAACAAAAACATAGTGTGAGAAACTTTTATCCTAGAAGAAATCATCGTAATCATTAATAATCACTAATAAGATTTCAAAATTAAGAAACATATATCATTAATCTATGAATCCTTAATAAATTTTAATTTTATTCATTATCATATTCATTTTAAATATGTCTTTATGATTCTAATATGTTGGTATGTTCCATATGAATATCCCTTTATAATATCAAACAATTTGTGTATAGTTTTTGATTATTTTCAAATAGTTCCCGATCAAATCAATCTCAATATAATATTTTCTGGGTTGTCACCCCATTGTACATGTATTTGATTTCCACATTCACTTTTAGTATTAAGAATATGAATTGTTTGCATGAAATCAATCAATCTATCATTCAACAAAATTCAATGAAATTTTCCAAAACAGTAACTCATACTTAGACATACCTTTCGGGACTTACCTAGACATATCCTAAGAAATATACCAAGTTATCTCAATAATATTTTCTTATCCATGTTTCCAATGGTAGAATAACCCATTATATTGATAAAAAATATTGATACCCTAACATAACATACAAGGATATTATATATTAATAGATTTATATTTAACACATTACAAATGTATAGCTTTGAGGAATGTAATAGTTATGATTCATTGTAAAATGTGAACATATTTATTTAGTTTTGAAAAATATATTCTATATATCCTATAAATATCTTACTCATTATTAATCCTAAATAAATATTTTCTACCTGAACCTGGGAAATGAAAACATATGAATAGGGTGAGATAAGATTCTTATTATGTGTAAACTAGGATAAAAGTATGCATACTCATTTTCAAAATGTATTGTGGAAATTAGAATAACATATGATGATCATACTCCACATATCAAGGATCATATACATGAATCCAAACATACGAATTGAACATTTATAAATCATGAATTATAAATGAATCAAGAGATTAATCAATGAGTGGAAAAAACTATATTAAGATTTAACTTTTTTTGGAATAAAAATAATCATATAAAATAATTACTTATAATTAAATGTTTATTGAAAAAAAACCATCAGCTGTCTTCATGGGATTAGTCTCACTAGGAAGGACGCCCCAATATCCTCAGTCGTAGCCCATTATATTTATGGTAATTGGTTTACCCATAAAACTATCTTAGTAGTCAAGTTTCACTAATGAGAGCATATTTGTAGTCATGGATCACTTCAAATACCATCATAGTGGAAAAAGTCATTAACTGGACTGATTAAATGCCATATTACAACCATTTTTATCTCATGAGTTATTGATCATTACCCAATGCATAGGATGTTGATATAGGTTCAATCCATCCCATAATGAAATCATACTTATGTGTTATAAAATATATTAAAATACCCATCATATCATGAACTATAAAAAAGTGATGGGTTTTATAAACATCATATCAAAAAAAATGAAATGAAGTGAGAATCATAAAAAATTAGTAAAAAACAACCTATATGAAATATTCAGTGTTTATAATCATTTCATAATAGAATAAAACATGAACAAAATAGAATTTTATAAGCTTTTTATCATTTTATTACATATGGAAGTGGTACCATTTTAATAAAAAACTTCTCATTTTTAACATAAATCATTTTGAAAATTAATAATAATGATGTAATTTGATCATTTCAATAGTAAAGATTAAAATATTTCAAATGATTACATCTTAAATTGATATTTATTTTTAAATATTACATGGAACATTTCATTAGGAAAATATCATTCTTTCCCATTTTAATTTTATTAAATCCATTAAAAATAATTTTTTAATATATAATGTTTTTTAATTATATTAATAATATTCTAGATAATTATATGTGTTCCACATTTATTTTATTTTTAAAACATAAATCATTTTGTAATCATTTTTCTTATTTAATATATTTAATGAAATATAATGTAGTCTTGAGAATAATTTTAGAATATTATAATTGAAAAAACATAAAAAACATATAAAGATGAATTGAAAAAAATAAAAAACAATATTCTGTGAAAAAACATTGAAAAATTATAAATAAATCCTCAAATCAATCAAAATCCTTTTTCTATGAATGAAATTTAAACACTACAAATGAAACATTGATAACATTTGTAAAAACATTTTCATTGATTTTTTTAAATTTATAAATAATAAGTGGAAACATTTTGATAACATTTTTCTATGAAAATAATGTTTATAACTAAAATTTTAATCATTAAAAATATTTTGAAGAATTATTTCTTTGAAAATAACATTGAGAACTTATAATTGAAGCAAGAAAACATTTTGAAACCATTTTCATTTGTAATAAACATTCCAAAGAAGAACGAAATCATTTTGATTTTTTTTATATCTATGAAAAACTATAATGGAATCCTGAAATAATTTTCAAAACATATTTTAAAACAATTTTTGGAAATTATATAGATTTATGACCAATGATAAAGTTAAATAAGGACAATATTAACATTATTCATAATTATATTATGTACCAAATAGTGTAAAATTTGTACTGCTAATTGAGTAAACTATAAATAACTAGAGATGATGAAATTTTATGACATTTATTGAGATATTTACCATAAAATTTCATCAATGTAAATATAATCATAAACAATCTAGAAAATGATTATAATGTAAGAATAAACTATTACTAAATTTGAAATTTTTAATCAAAATACCCATTAAATAGATATACTACATGATCATACAGATATCATTAATTTAATTAGTCTCATGATATAACATGTCAAAGTCTATTATATAAACCTTTAAATGATTATATGTGCATTTTTATACCTATGTGTCATATAAGGAAAATGGAGATCAAATTACTTTACTGGTTTGGTGTCTTTTGAATAATAGTCCTCGTGAAATAGATATCATAAAATAGATTTCTAAATACCAATATATATTTGGATAATAATAATATAATACATTAATTGAATTTTCAGACACCAAAAAAGGAAACGATTTTTGAATAAGGCATACCTCTCACAGAAATAAATGTAAGTCTACAAATCCCCTTACAAGTTGAGTAACTTTTTTATCAAAATATATATTAAATAATTACATGAACTGATACATTTTAGATAAATAAATAAATGAAATTAATTATACAACATGTTATATGGATATTATTACACAAAAAATATAATGCCCCAGCCTTAAACCTTACTTAATCTTGAGTTATTACAAGATTACACATTGAGGATCTTTTCAGGTTTATAGTTTTAGAGAATTAGATCTTAAGACTTGCATTACATTCCACATATAAACAAAGAGGTCACATAAAGATAATATTCTTCTTTCCCATCAATGGAAACATATTTAAAATAAAACATGGATTCTTTCTTGACACTTCCTTGACACTATCATCATATCATGTACCTTTCCCTTGACCTGTGAAATAAAATTTCAAAAAAACCTGGGATGAGCATAAAAAGCTCAGTAAGGGATATAAAAATATGGAAAGGAAACATGGGTACATATATACATAATAATGAAATCATACTTTACCCATAAAACATAAGCACTTTAACATACCTCATCAAATCATGAATAAATCATAGAAATCATAAGACATAAAGGTAACTTGAGGAATTCATAACATTCTTATGTAGGGAGTAACACTCATGGTTACATTTGGAATACCCATAACAGTATATTCCCTAAATATCTTCAGAAAAACCTTAAAGTTTCACTCCTTCACGTTACCCAATGCATTGGAGAGCTATATCGGGCTCACCCGCCCTTTGTTTATCACGGAACCACCCGTCTTCATAATAATGCCTAAGAACCTCAACATAATCGTATCACATAAAACATGCATAAAGGAAACATAAAATTTCCACCTTTTAATCACAAGATATCAATACAACACATTGATATGAAAACATTATGAAAACCATTTTCAATACCAAAATAAAAGAAAAGTAAAAAATGGTATTTATTTTTCTTTTAAAAAAAGGTATGGCTTGTAGAGGAAGCCGAAACTCAAATAATGGTCACGGCGGCGGAGAAGTCGTTGTCGCCGCATACGTACGAAAAAAACATTCCCTTTTGTCGTTTAGTAAAACAATTCGTATAAAAAAGATTCTTTTTGGATAAACGTAAAAGTCAAAGGGGTTAATACACCGTATAAAAGAAGGTTGTGTATAAAACAAATTATGCCTCAATGAAAGGAGATTGAGACGAAGTCCCATACCTCAATTCCGACTTGACTCGATCTTTCATTAATGTCCTAAATAATAAACTTGGGTTAATTTCTACTTGCTTAAGAACCTTTTTCAAGTTCATTATTCCTTTTATATCACTTATTTCCATGTCATGAACACTATGTAATTATTTAAGTTAATAACGGTCGTTTTAACGATCATTGGTACTTGAGTCAAAAATAAACCCTTTATAATTACAAGTTGTTCATGTATCCATTATATCCAGAATGGTATTCATGATGTAGATATCATATATATCATATATTTCCAGTACATTCATGCATTTATAATATTACATAACATTTAGAGGTATGAAATGAAATGCACCGTTCATGGAGACGGTAAGCCGTACGTACGCATGAACGCTGCTTCCATTTCTATTTGATATTTTATGAAATGGGATCATATTGATATAAAGGTATATTATAATTACAGTGTAATATTATATATAATATCATAACTCTATCCTTTATATGTCCCACATATGTATTAACGAATCAAATCACTTTGAGGGGGCAGTAGTCTGCACTTCCTTAAATGAAGATACCGTGTTTACCCATAATGGAAACCATAAAAGTATGCCCAAAATAAAAAATACAGAAGCTTAAGGAAAACATAAACATATTATATATCATATATAAATATAGTGACATCTTAATGGCAACCTTTGAAGGTGTTAAAAGAATGTTGAACAATCATCGTTTCGGGAGGCATAAATTCACCATCCACGGAAACAGTATGTCCTTTAACCATTATATGTAGGTGTGTGTAAGTGTAGCTCGAATACTTCTTATAACAACATAATAGTATATTTTAGATACTGGAGTTGTTACAAAATAAATGAATAAAAAGAGTTTAGGGGTTGGAGAAGCAAAATAAAACAAAAGGACTCAAGTGAAGACATTACCTTAAAATCGGGTAACTCCCTTCGGTTTGAGCTCAAAGGCTTACTTGGGAAGACTTCTGCCCAAACTGAGGCTTTAAGGAGTAATAGAGGGAAGAGTAGAGACAAAATGGGCAGGTTTTGGCTGAGCCAAAGGCTTTGGGAGTGTGGGTAAGGAGGTAGAGGTGGGGGCCTTTAAAAAGAGGAGAGGAGCGACACTCTTTGAAAGTAAAGAAATGTTACTTTATTTGAAAATGATTTTCGGATTCAAAAGGTCCCACAATGATATAATTCTAGGGTAAGGTGATAAGGGTTCTAAATCCACCCATCCAATAGGTTTTGGACATGTGTAGGGCATAAATTTTACATAATCATTTCATTTTTTTAAATCCTTTATTAATGAGGTAATCGCTGCATCATCATGGTGTCATAAATAATTTAATTTATTTAAAGTCAAAAAATTATGAAAAAAATACTATGATGTAGGAAATCTTTTTATATTTCTAATGAATATTTATAGTCTAAAAGATAATTTAATTATAAAAAATTAAAAATATTTTACTTAGGTGATACATTCTTTGTCACATTTAACATTCTTTAAAAATAAAAAGATAAAAAGTCACTTTCTCACAAAAGTGATTCCATGGGGCCCCCAAGTTTGGCACAAGGCATCCCATGGTCGGCCATGAGACAACCAGTAGTCTTAGAAAACATGTTTTGGTCTTTTTTTATTATTATGATATCATTTTATTATCTTTAACTACCTGATTACTCATTAATCAAGATAATTAAAGATAATTACCATCGTTACTATTCATAATGTCCAAAAATAAAAGAGTCTTAATTACATAATTTGGACCTTATGATGCCAAATATGTAATCCATTTTACCAAATTCCAAACACATAAATTGCAATAATTGATTTAAAAATAATTCCCGTTGTCAAAACAAATAGCAGGTTTTTTTGAAACAATATCTATGAAATGTTTGGCATTAGTTTATGACCAATTCCAAAGTGAAATTAATCATAATGACCACCATTGGATTAAATGGTAAAAATATATTCAGATTACACTTTAAGAACAATTAAAAGGATAATATAACCATATAATTAAATTAAATGAAAAAGCAGTTTTGATGTAAAATGCAGTATTTTGTTCACTATTCATTAAAAAATGAACATTGAGAGAAAAATACCAAAAAATTATCCAATGTAAATTTCAATGTCCCAATCATAATGAATATGTTTATTTTGACAAATATATCTTATAAAATTTTCAAAATATAGATTTAAAAATGGTTTTCCATCTAAAGGCAGTAAAACAATCTTTTAAAAATATTAGTGTATTCCATGCTTAAGATAGGATTTATTTTCATTTTAAGCCTCTAAAACACTATCTAATTCATTAACAGACATAGATAAAAATATCTATTGTTCATTACTTACTTGGGATGTCACATCCTTCCCCCCTTTAGAAAATTGTGTCCCCGCAATTATTTACTTATCGAATAAATGGGGGTACTTATCCCATATTGCATTTTCAGATTCCCATGTTGCATCTTCCATCATTTGGTCTTTCCACAAAACCTTTACCTAATTAATCACCTTATTTCGTAAAACTTTCTCCCTGTGGTCAAGAATCTGGACCGGTTTTTCCTCAAAAGATAGGTTCTCTTCCAGCTAAACTACCTCTGGACTTAAAACATGAGATGGATCTGGCATACACTTTCTCAACATCGAAACGTGAAAAACATTGTGTACCTAAGATAAACACGGAGGTAAATCCACCTAGTATGCAACTGATCCAACTCTCTCCATAATTTCATATTGTCCAATGAACCTTGGACTCATCTTTTCTTTCTTACCAAATCGCATCACACTTTTCCATGGTGAGACTTTGAGAAAAACATGGTCACCTACCTCAAAAGTTAGATCCTTTCTCCTGTTGTCTGCATAACTCTTCTGCCTACTCTGAGCTGTTCTCATGTGTTTCTGAATCAGCTGAACTTTTTATGCCATCTCTTTTACCAATTCTGGTCCCATCAAATTCCTTTCACCCACTTCATCCCAGAAAGCTGGAGTTCGACACTGCTTCCCATATAACACCTCAAATGGTGCCATCTGTATACTGGAATGAAAACTGTTATTATATGAAAATTCAACCAAAGAAAGATGTTGGTCCCAACATCCCTTATAATCCATCGAACAAGCTCGTAGAATATCCTCCAAGGCCTAAATTGTTCGTTCTGACTACCCATCTGATTGAGGATGAAATGCTGTACTAAAATTTAATTCAGTACCCAACGACTACTGAAAGCCTTTCCAAAAGTAAGAAGTGAACCTGGTATCACGATCAGATACAATGGAGAGGGGAACTCCATGTAACCTGACTATCTCTTTAAGATACAAACGGGAAAGTTGATCTAGGGAAAAAGTATCTCGTATAGCAAGTAAATGAGCAGATTTAGTCAAGCAATCAACAATAACCCAGATTGCATTATTACCTCGAGATGTCTTCAGTAATCCCACAACAAAGTCCATGGATATATTCTCTCATTTCCACTCTGGCACTGGTAAAGGCTAAAGCATCCATTTCGGTAACCGCCACTCTGCTTTAACCTGTTGACATGTCAAACACTTCACAGAAAAATCAGCAATATCTCTATTCATTCCATCCCACTAGTAATACTCCCGTAGATCTCTGTACATCTTAGTACTTCCAGGATGAACTGAAAACGGAGAACTATGAGCTTCACATAACAACTCTCTCTTCAATTGTGAATCACAAGGCACACACAATCTCTTCCCAAATCTCAAAAAACAATCATTATCAATGTTGAATTCAGGCAAATTACCTTTCTGAACCAGCTCTACCTTTTTCTGCAACTCACTGTCTTGCTTCTGTTCTTGCTTGATTCTATCTGATAGAGATGATCTCACTGAAACCTGAAACAAAACAGAAGAAATTCCTACACCAACAACTTCTATGCCAAAGTTCATCAAATCCTTAACCAAAGGATCACGTTCCAAACACAACATTGCTAATGAAGCATTACTTTTGCGACTCAAATCATCAGCCACTTTATTTTCTTTTCCTGGATGGTAATGAATTGTACAATCATAATCCTTGATTAATTCTAGCCATCTCCTCTGTCTCATGTTTAACTCTTTCTGAGTGAATATATACTTTAAACTTTTGTGATCAGTATATATTTCACACTTTACTCCATACAAATGATGCCTCCAAATTTTTAATGTGAAAACAACAGCAGCTAATTCCAAATCATGTGTAGGGTAATTTACCTCATGAGTTTTCAACTGTCATGAAGCATAAGCAATTACCTGATCATTCTGCATTAGGACGCAACCAAGTCCTGTCAATGAAGCATCACTTTATATAACAAACTCACCATTCCTGGAAGGTAGTGCCAAAACTGGAGCATTCACCAATCTTATTTTCAATTCCTAAAAACAATTATCACATTCTTTTGTCCAGATAAATTTAACACCCTTCCGAGTTAGCTTATTCATTGGACTAGATAACCATGAAAAAATTCTAACAAACCTTCAGTAATAACCTGCCAAACAAAGGAAGCTACGAATCTCAGTTACATTTTTGGGTCTTGGCCAGTCTTCCGCAACTTTTGTTTTTATAAGATCAACAGTTATCCCATCTTTAGAAACAATGTGACCAAGGAAAGAAATTTGGTGTAACCAAAACTCACACTTGCTGAATTTTCCATATAGTTTCTTTTCTTTTAAGGTTTGCAAGATAACCCTTAAATGCCTTTCATTCTCCTCTTTACTTTTAGAAAACACCAAAATATCATCAATGAAAACCACCACAAACTTATCCAAGAACTCATGGAAAATTATATTCATTAAGTCCTGAATACAGAAACTACATTGGTTAGCCCAAAAGGCATTACTACAAATTCATAATGGCCATATCTTGTATGGAACGCGGTATTCAGAACATCTGCTTCCTTTACCTTCAGCTGATGGTAACCCGATCTCAAGTCAATCTTTGAAAAATAATGAGGTCCCTGGAGCTAATCAAACAAATCATCGATATGGGGCAAAGGATATTTGTTCTTAACGGTGATGTTATTCAAGGCTCTATAATCAATGAAAAGTCTCATTGAACAATCTTTCTTTTTAATAAATAAAATAGTAGCACCCCAGGGGGGTGTGCTAGGTTGAATGAAACCTTTCTCTAATAAATCTTACAATTGCTCCTTAAACTCTAAAAGTTCAATTTGAGCAATTCGATAAGGGGGTTTTGAAATTGGCTTAGCATCAGTAACTAAGCCAATAGTAAACTCAACTTCCTGATCTGGTATTATTCCAGGTAACTAATCAAGAAAAACATCAGGATACTCATTTACCACTGGCACATCATTAATCTGAACAGTTCCTTTATTTTCAACGATATGTTCAAGGTAACATTCATTTCCATCTTTTACAAGTTTCATGGCCTCTTGATAAGTTATCAACAGTAAGGGTTCATTCTTGTACACAAACTGAAAGTATTTTTGAAAAGAAGCTTCTTTATCTCTACTGTCAATATTAGCATGGTAAATAGAGAGCCAATCCATACCCAGGATAACATCAAACTCTACTAGAGGTAGAACAATAAGGTTTGCAAGTAGGTTCTTTCCACAGATAAGGATAAGAAGATTCTTATAAATTCTTTTTGCCTCAACATTTTCCCCAGGTGTTTTTACAAAAAGTTCAGGAGTCATTTCTTGAGATGGTATTCCCATTTTACTAGAAAAGTTTTCAGAGATGAAAGAATGTGTGGACCCCGAATCAAACAACACACTGGCATAATCTGAAAAAACAAACAAAGTATCTTATACAACTTCATTTGATGGCCCAAAATCTGCTAAAGTAGTTGCAAATGATTTCACCACCCCTTTATGCTTGTAGTCTACCTGCTTCCCATCACTCAAGCTCTTTGTCGGACACTCGTTTGCATAGTGACCCATCTCATTTCACTTAAAACATTTCACTAACTGTAAATCAAATTTGGTCTTACCTTCACCTTGATCTTTTTCAGTGCAATCACGAGCCTTATGTCCCATCTTACCACATCGGTATCACTTTCCAGAATTTATAAGACATTCCCCAGAATGCCTTTTTCCACATTTATCACAAACTGGAAACTTAGATTTCTTACCATCAGACATTTTTGAAGAATTCTTCCCTTTCTCTTGCCACCTTGGTCTCTTCTTCTGCTGGTTGTTATAGAAAACTTGATCATCAACAAACTCCATTTCCACCTTCTCAGAACATCGAACAATCTTTTCAGAACTTTTAAACTCACAAGAAGCTAATGCCCTTCGATATTTTGGCTTTAATCCTGATTAAAAATGATTGATTTTACTATCAAGGTATCAGATAAAATTTGGAGCATACCTTGCCAATCGAGCGTACCTTTCTTCATAGGTAGCCACTGAGTCTTCCTCTTACCTCAATTCCAAGAATTGTTTTTCCATCCTAAGTCAAACAGCCTTAGGAAAATACTTTTCAAGAAACATACCTTTGAATTCATCCCAGTGGAGAGCATCAATCTCATCAGCTTCCCTGATATTTTTAACCATCGACCACCACTGATCTGCTTCACCCTCCAAATGGTAAATAGCAAGACTAACCTTTTGATTTTCTAAACACCCCATGACATCAAAAATCTTCTCCAGTGCTTTAATCCACCCTTCAGCTAGCACAGGGTCAGATAATCCTCTGAATGATGGTGGATGTTGCCTCATGAAATGTTCCACCACTGACATGTTCCTCTGCGTTTGATCTGGCTGATCTCGTGTATGGATACCACCACCATTTATTGCTTGAGTCAACTGCGCCATTACTGCAAAAAATTGTTCAGTTATAATTCTGACCATCTCGGGATGCTGATTCGGAAGGTTATTTCCTTCTGCATGCCTTCCTAACAATGTTTCCCTGTTTCCTCTGCGGAAAGGCGTTCTGAACAAACATGTCTTAGATGAATCAACATGGTAATCTTCAAATACTATATCACTTCAATTTGACCATAAATAAATTTTTTTGGATAATCATTTAATAGAATTCTAACTCATAAAGTTATCTAAACCGACCTCTGATACCAACTGTAAGGCCCTAGCCTTAAACCTTACTTAATCTTGAGTTATTACAAGATTACATATTGAGGATCTTTTCGCGTTTAGAGTTTTGGAGAATTAGATCATAAAACTTGCATTACATTCCACATATAAACAAAGCGGTTACATAAATATAGTATTCTTCTTTACCATCAATGGAAACATATTTAAAATAAAACATGGAATCTTTCTTGACACTTCCTTGACACTATCATCATATCATGTACCTTTCCCTTGACCTGTGAAAAACATTTTGAAAAAACTTGGGATGAGCATAAAAAGCTCAGTAAGGGATATAAAAACATGGAAAGGAAACATGGGTACATATATACATAAGAATGAAATCATAATTTACCCATAAAACATAAGCACTTTAACATACCTCATCAAATCATCAATAAATCATAGAAATCATAAGACATAAAGGTAACTTGAGGCATTCATAACATTCTTACGTAGGGAGTAACCCTCTTAGTTACGTTTGGAATACCCATCACAGAATATTACCTAAATCTCTTCAGAAATACCTTAACGTTTCACTCCTTTGCGTCACCCAATGCATTGGAGAGCTATATCGAGCTCACCCACCCATAGTTTATCATGGAACCACCCATCTTCATAATAATTCCCAAGAACCTCAACATAATCGTATCACATAAAACATGCATAAAGGAAACATAACATTTCCACCATTCAATCACAAGATATCAATACAACACAATGATATAAAAACATTATGAAAACCATTTTCAATACCAAAATAAAAGAAAAGTAAAAAATGGTATTTATTTTTCTTTTAAAAAAAGGAATGGCTTCTAGAGGAAGCCGAAACTCAAATAATGGTCACGGCAGCGGAGAAGACGTTGTCGCCGCATACGTACGAAAAAAACATTCCCTTTTGTCGTTTAGTAAAACAATTCGTATAAAAAAGATTCTTTTGGAGAAAGGTAAAAGTCAAAGGGGTTTATACACCGTATAAAAGAATGTTGTGTATAAAACAAAATATGCCTCAATGAAAGGAGATTGAGATGAAGTCCCATACCTTGGGTCTGACTTGACTCGATCATTCTTTAATCTCCTGAATAATAAACTTGAGTTAATTTATACTTTCTTAAGAACATTTTTCAAGTTCATTATTCCTTTTATATCACTTATTTCTATATCATGAACACTTTGTAATTATTTAAGTTAATAACGGTCGTTTTAACGATCATTGGTACTTGAGTCAAAAATAAACCCTTTATAATTACAATTTGTTCATGTATCCATTATATCCAAAATGGTATTCATGATGTAGATATCATATATATAATATATTTCTAGTACATTCATGAATTTATAATATTACATAACATTTAGAGGTAAGAAATGAAATGCACCGTTCATGGAGACGGTAAGCTGTACGTACGCATGAACGCTGCTTCCATTTCTATTTCATATTTTATGAAATGGAATCATAATGATATAAAGGTATATTATAATTCCAGTTTAATATTATATATAATATCATAACTCCATCATTTATATGTCCCACATATGGTATTAACGAATCAAATCACTTTGAGGGGGCGGTAGTCCGCACTTCCTTAAATGAAGATATCGCGTTTACCCATAATGGAAACCATAAAGGTATGCCCAAAATGAAAAATACAGAAGCTTAAGGAAAACATAAACATATTATATATCATATATAAATATAGTGACATCTTAATGGCCACCTTTGAAGGTGTTAAAAGAATTTTGAACAATCATCGTTTCAGGAGGCATAAATTCACCATCCACGGAAACAGTATGTCCTTTAACCATTAGATGTAGGTGTGTGTAAGTGTAGATCGAATCCTTCTTATAACAACATCCTAGTATATTTAAGATACTGGAATTGTTACAAAATAAATAAATAAAAAGAGTTTAGGGGGTTGGAGAAGCAAAATAAAACAAAAGGACTCAAGTGAAGACATTACCTTAAAATCGGGTATCTCCCTTTGGTTTGAGCTCAAAGGCTTCCTCGAGAAGACTTCTGCCCAAATTGAGGCTTTAAGGAGTAATAGAGGGAAGTGGAGAGACAAAATGGGTTGGGTTTGTCCGATCCAAAGGCTTTTGGAGTGTGGGTAAGGAGGTAGAGGTGGGTGCCTTTTATAAGAGGAGAGGAGGGGTACTCTTGGAAAGTAAAAAAATGTTACTTTATTTGAAAATGATTTTCGGATTCAAAAGGTCCCAAAATGATATAATTCGAGGGTAAGGTGATAAGGGTTCTAAATCCACCCATACAATAGGTTTTGGACATGTGTAGGTCATAGATTTTACATTATCATTTCATTTTATTTAAATCCTTTATTAATGAGGTAATCGCTGCATCATACTGATGTCATAAATAATTTAATTTATTTAAAGTATAAAAATTAGGAAAAAAATACTATGATGTAGGACGTATTTTTATCTTTATAATGAATATTTATAGTCCAAAATATCATTTATTTAGACAAAATTAAAAATATTTTACTTACGTGATACAATCTTTGTCACATTTAACATTCTTTAAAAATAAAAAGATAAAAAGTCACTTTCTCACAAATGTGATTCCATGGGGCCCCCAAGTTTGGAACAAGGCATCCCATGGTCGGCCATGAGACAACCAGTAGCCTTAGGACACATTTTTTGGTCTTTTTGTATTATTATGATATCATTTTATTATCATTAACTACCTGATTACTCATTAATCAAGATAATTAAAGATAATTACCATCGTTACTATTCATAATGTCCAAAAATAAAAGAGTCTTAATTAATTAATTTGGACCTTCTGATTCCAAATATGTAATCCATTTTACCAAACTCCAAACACATAAATTGCAATAATTGATTTAAAAATAATTCCCATTGTCAAAACCAATAGCGGGTTTTTTTGAAACAATATCTATGAAAAGTTTGGCATTAGTTTATGACCAATTCCAAAGTGAAATTAATCCTAATGAACCCCATTGGATTAAATGGTAAAAATATATTCAGATTACACTTTAATACCCATTAAAAGGATAATCTAACCATATAATTAAATTAAATGAAAAAGCAGTTTTGATGTAAAATGAAGTATTTTTTTCACTATTCATTAAAAAATGAACATTGTCAGAAAAATACCAAAAATTTATCCAATGTAAATTTCAATGTCCCAATCATAATTAATATGTTTATTTTGAAAAATATATCTTATAAAATTGTCAAAATATAGATTTAAAAATGGTTTTCCATCAAAAGGTAGTAAAACAATCTTCTAAAAATATTAGTGTATTCCATGCTTAAGAATGAATTTATTTTCATTTTAAGCCTCTAAAACACTATCTAATTAATTAATAGACATAGAAAAAAATATCTATTATTCATTACTTACTTGGGATGTTACATCCTTCCCACCTTTAGAAAATTGTGTCCCCGTAATTTATTTACTTATCGAGTAAATGGGGGTACTTATCCCCCATTGCATTTTCAGATTCCCATGTTGCCTCTTCCATCATGTGGGTTTTCCACAAAACCTTTACCTGATTAATCACCTTATTTCATAACACTTGTTCCATGTGGTCAATAATATGGACCATTTGTTCCTCATAAGATAGGTTCTCTTCCAGCTGAACTACCTCTGTACTCAAAACATGAGATAGATCTGGCATATACTTTCTCGACATCAAAACGTGAAAAACATTGTGTACCTGAGATAAACTCGGAGGTAAAGCCACCCGGTATGCAACTGATCCAACTCTCTCCAGAATTTCATATGGTCCAATTAACCTTGGACTCAGCTTTCCTTTATAACCAAATCGCATCACACTTTTCCATGGTGAGACTTTGAGAAAAACATGATCACCTACCTCAAAAGTTATATCCTTCCTCCTGTTGTCTGCATAACTCTTCTGCCTACTCTGAGCTGTTCCCATGTGTTTCTGAATCAGATGAACTTTTTCTGCCATCTCTTCTACCAATTCTGGTCCCATCAACTTCCTTTCACCCACTTCATCCCAGAAAGTTGGCGTTCGACACCGCTTCCCATATAACACCTCAAATGGTGCCATCTATATACTGGAATGAAAACTGTTATTATATGAAAATTCAACCAAAGAAAGATGTTGGTCCCAACTTCCCTGATAATCCATCGAACAAGCTCATAGCATATCGTCCAAGGTCTAAATTGTTCATTCTGACTGCCCATCTGATTGAGGATGAAATGTTGTACTAAAATTTAATTCAGTACCCAATGACTTCTGAAGGATTTTCCAAAAGTTAGAAGTGAACCTTGGATCACGATTAGATACAATGGAGAGGGGAACTCCATGTAACCTGACTATCTCTTTAAGATACAAACGGGAAAGTTGATCTAGGTAAAAAGTATCTCGTATAGCAAAGAAATGAGCATATTTAGTCAAGCGATCAACAATAACCCAGATTGCATTATTACCTCGAGATGTCTTCGGTAATCCCACAACAAAGTCCATGGATATATTCTCCCATTTCCACTCTGGAACTGGTAAAGGCTGAAGCATCCCTTTCGGTAACTGCCGCTCTGCTTTAACCTGTTGACATGTCAAACACTTCACAGTAAAATCAGCAATATCTCTTTTCATTCCATCCCACCAGTAATACTCCCACAGATCTCTGTACATCTTAGTACTGACAGGATGAACAGAAAACGGAGAACTATGAGCTTCACATAACAACTCTATCTTCAACTTTGAATCACAAGGCACACACAATCTCTTCCCAAATCTCAAAACACAATCATTATCAATGTTGAATTCATGCAACTTACCTCTCTGAACCAGCTCTACCTTTTTCTGCAACTCACTGTCTTGCTTCTGTGCTTGCTTGATTCTTTCTGATAGAGATGATCTCAATGATACCTGAAACAAAACAAATGAACTTCCTGCACCAACAACTTCTATGCCAAAGTTCATCAAATACTTAACCAAAGGATCACGTTCCAAATGCAACATTTCTAATGAAGCATTACTTTTGTGACTCAAAGCATCAGCCACTTTATTTGCTTTTCCTAGATGGTAATGAATTGTACAATCATAATCATTGATTAATTCTAGCCATCTCCTCTGTCTCATGTTTAACTCTTTCTGAGTGAATATATACTTTAAACTTTTGTGATCAGTATATATTTCACACTTTACTCCATACAAATGATGCCCTCAAATTTTTAAAGCGAAAACAACAGCAGCTAATTCCGAATCATGTGTAGGGTAATTTACCTCATATTTTTCATCTATCATGAAGCATAAGCAATTACCTGATCATTCTTCATTAGGACGCAACCAAGTCCTTTCAATGAAGCATTGCTGTATATTACAAACTCACTATTCCTGGAAGGTAGTGCCAAAACTGGACCATTCACCAATCTTCTTTTCAATTCCTAAAAACAATCATCACATTCTTTTGTCCAGATAAACTTAACACCCTTCCGAGTTAGCTTAGTCATTGGACTAGATAACCGTGAAAAAATTTCTAACAAACCTTCAGTAATAGCCTTCCAAACCAAGGAAGCTACGAATCTCAGTTACATTTGTGGGTTTTGGCCAGTCTTCCACAACTTTTGTTTTTGCAGGATCAACAGTTATCCCATCTTTAGAAACAATGTGACCACGGAAAGAAATTTGTTTCAACCAAAACTCACACTTGCTGAATTTTCCATACAGTTTCTTTTCTTTTAAGGTTTGCAAGATAACCCTTAAATGTCTTTCATGATCCTCTTTACTTTTAGAAAACACCAAAATATCATCATTGAAAACCACCACAGACTTATCCAAGAACTCATGGAAACTTCTATTCATTAAGTCCTGAATACAGCAAGTGCATTGGTTAGCCCAAAAGGCATTACTACAAATTCATAATGGCCATATCTTGTATGGAACGTGGTCTTCGGAACATCTGCTTCCTTTACCATCAGCTTATGGTACCCCAATCCCATGTCAATCTTTGAAAAATACTGAGCTCCCTGGAGCTGATCAAACAAATCATCGATATGATGCAAAGGATATAATTTCTTAACAGTGATGTTATTCAAGGCTCTATAATCCATACAAAGTCTCATTGAACCATCTTTCTTTTTAACAAATAAAATAGGATCACCCCATGGTGATGTGCTAGGTCAAATGAAAAATTTCTCTAATAAATCTTGCAATTGCTCCTTCAACTCTAAAAGTTCAATTTGAGCCATTCGATAAGGGGGTTTTGAAATTGGCTTAGCATCAGGAACTAAGTAAACAGTAAACTCAAATTCCCGATCTGGTATTATTCTAGGAAACTAATCAAGAAAACATCAGGATACTCATTTACCACTCACACATCATTAATCCTAACAGTTCCTTTATTTTCAATGATGTGTGCAAGGTAACATTCATTTCCATCTTTTACAAGTTTCTTGGCCTCATGATAAGTTATCAACAGTAAGGGTTCATTCTTGTACAAAAACTGAAAGTATTTTTGAAAAGAAACTTCTTTAGCTCTACAGTCAATCTTAGCAAGGTAAATAGAGAGCCAATCCATACCCAGGATAACATCAAACTCTACTAGAGGTATAACAATAAGGTTTGCAAGTAGGTTGTTTCCACAGATAAGGATGAGAAGATTCTTATAAATTCTTTTTGCCTCAACATTTCCCCCAGGTGTTTTTACCAAAAGTTCAGGAGTCATTTCTTGAGATGGTATTCTCATTTTACTAGAAACGTTTTCAGAGATGAAAGAATGTGTGGACCCCGAATCAAACAACACACTGGAATAATCTGAAAAAACAAACAAAGTACCTGATACAACTTAATTTGATGGCCCGACATCTGCTAAAGTAGTTGCAAAGGATTTCACAACCCCTTTCTGCTTGTAGTATAACTGCTTCCCATCACTCAAGCTCTTTGTCAGACACTTGTTTGCATAATGACCCATCTCATTGCACTAAAAACATTTCACTAACTGTAAATAAAATATGGTCTTACCTTCACCTTGATCTCTTTCAGTGAAATCACGAGCCTTATGTCCCATCTTACCACATTGGTAGCACTTTCCATAATTCAGAAGACATTCCCCAACATGCCTTTTTTCCACATTTATCACAAACAGGAAACTTAGATTTCTTACCATTAGACTTTTTTGAAGAATTATTCCACTTCTCCTGCCACCTTGGTCTCTTCTGCTGCTGGTTTTTATAGAACGCTTGATCATCAGAAAACTCCATTTCCACCTTCTTAGCACATCGAACAAGCTTTTCATAACTTTTAAACTCACGAGAAGCTAATGCCCTTCAATATTTTGGCTTTAATACTGATTAAAAATGATTGACTTTACTATCAAGGTCTCGGATAAAATTTGAAGCATACCTTGCCAATTGAGTGAACCTTTCTTCATAGGTATCCACTGAGTCTTAATCTTGCCTCAATTCCAAGAATTGTTTTTCCATCCTATGTAGAACAACCTTAGGAAAATACTTTTCAAGAAACATACCTTTGAATTCTTCCCAGTCGATATCATCAATCTCATTAGTGTCCCTGATATTTTTAACCATCGACCACCACTGATCTGCTTCACCCTCCAAACAGTAAATAGGAAGACTAACCTTTTGATTGTCTGAACACCCAATGACATCAAAAATATTCTCCAGTGCTTTAATCCACCCTTCAGCTAGAACAGGGTCAGATGATCCTCTGAATGATGGGTGATGTTGCCTCATGAAATGTTCCACCACTGACATGTTCCTCTACGGTTGATCTGGCTGATCTCGTGTATGGATACGACTGCCATTTATCGCTTGAGTCAACTGCGCCATTGTTGCAACAAACTGTTCAGTTCCAATTCTGACCATCTCAGGATGCTGATTCGGAAGGTTATTTACTTATGCATGCCTTCCTAGCACTGCTTCCCTATTTCCTCTGCGGAAACCATTCTGAACAAACATGTCTTAGATGAAGCAACATGGTAATCTTCAAATACTATATCACTTCAATTTGACCATAAATAAAAAAAAATGGATAATCATTTAATAGAATTTTAACTCCTAAAGTTATCTCAATCGACCTCTGATACCAACTATAAGGCCACATCCTTAAACCTTACTTAATCTTGAGTTATTACAAGATTACACATTGAGTATCTTTTCGGGATTAGAGTTTTAGAGAATTAGATCATAAAACATGCATTACATTCCATATATAAACAAAGTGGTTACATAATGATAGTATTCTTCTTTCCCATCAATGGAAACGTATTTAAAATAAAACATGGATTTTTTCTTGACACTTCCTTGACACTATCATCATATCATGTAACTTTCCCTTGACCTATGAAAAACATTTCAAAAAAACTTGGGATGAGCATAGAAAGCTCAGTAAGGGACATAAAAATATGGAAAGGAAACATGGGTACATATATACATAAGAATGAAATCATACTTTACCCATAAAAGATAAGCACTTTAACATACCTCATCAAATCATGAATAAATCATAGAAATCATAATACATAAAGGTAACCTAAGGCATTCATAACATTCTAACGTAGGGAGTAACCCTCTTGGTTACGTTTGGAATACCCATCACAGTATATTCCCTAAATCGCTTCGGACAAACCTTAAAGTTTCACTCATTCGCGTTACCCAATGCATTGGAGAGCTATATCAGGCTCACCTGCCCTTAGTTTATCACAGAACCACCCGTCTTCATAATGATGCCCAAGAACCTCAACATAATCATATCACATAAAACATGCATAAAGAAAACATAACATTTCCACCTTTCAATCACAAGATATCATTACAACACATTGATATAAAAACATTATGAAAACCGTTTTCAATACCAAAATAAAAGAAAAGTAAAAAATGGTATTTATTTTCCTTTTAAAAAAAGGTATGGCTTGTAGAGGAAGCCGAAACTCAAATAATGGTCACGGCGGCGGAGAAGTCGTTGTCGCCACATACGTACGACAAAAACATTACCTTTTGTCATTTAGTAAAACGCTTCGTATAAAAAAGATTCCTTTTGGATAAACATAAAATTCAAATGGGTTTATACACCTTATAAAAGAAGGTTGTGTATAAAACAAAATATGCCTCAATGAAAGGAGATTGAGACGAAGTCCCATACCTCGGGTCCGACTTGACTCGATCGTTCTTTAATGTCCTGAATAATAAACATGAGATAATTTCTACTTTAATAAGAACATTTTTAAAGTTCATTATTCCTTTTATATCACTTATTTCCATGTCATGAACACTATGTAATTATTTAAGTCAATAACGGTCGTTTTAACGATCATTGGTACTTGAGTCAAAAATAAACCCTTCATAATTACAAGTTGTTCATGTAACCATTATATCCAGAATGGTATTCATGATTTAGATATCATATATATCATATATTTATAGTACATTCATGCATTTATAATATTACATAACATTTAGAGGTAATAAATGAAATTCACCGTTCATGGAGACGGTAAGCCGTACGTACGCATGAACGCTGCTTCCATTTCTATTTCATATTTTATGAAATGGAATCATAATGATATAAATGTATTTTATAATTCCAGTGTAATATTATATATAATATCATAACTCCATCCTTTATGCGTCCCACATATGGTATTAACGAATCAAATCACTTTGAGGGGGCGGTAGTCCGCACTTCCTTAAATGAAGATATTGCGTTTACCCCTATTGGAAACCATAAAGGTATGCCCAAAATGAAAAATACAGAATATTAAGGAAAAATAAAACATATTATATATCATATATAAATATAGTGACATCTTAATGGCCACCATTGAAGGTGTTAAAAGAATGTTAAACAATCATCGTTTCGGGAGGCATAAATTCACCATCCATGGAAACAGTGTGTCCTTTAACCATTAGACGTAGGTGTGTGTAAGTGTAGATCGAATCCTTCTTATAACACCATACTAGTATATTGAAGATACTTGAGTTGTTAAAAAATAAATTAATAAAAAGAGTTTAGGGGGTTGCAGAAGCAAAATAAAACAGAAGGACTCAAGTGAAGACATTACCTTAAAATCAGGTAACTCCCTTTGGTTTGAGCTCAAAGGCTTCCTTGGGACGACTTCTACCCAAATTGAGGCTTTAAGGAGTAATAGAGGGAATTGGAGAGACAATATGGTCAGGGTTTGGCCGAGCCAAAGGCTTGGGGAGTGTGGGTAAGGAGGTAGAGGTGGGGGCCTTTTATAAGAGGAGAGGAGGGGCACTCTTGGAATGTAATTTTTTTTACTTTATTTGAAAATGATTTTCGGATTCAAAAGGTCCCACAATTATATAATTAGAGGGTAAGGTGATAAGGGTTCTAAATCCACCCATCCAATAGGTTTTGGACATTTTTAGGGAATATATTTTACATTATCATTTCATTTTATTGAAATCCTTTATTAATGAGGTAATCGCTGCATCATAATGATGTCATAAATAATTTAATTTATTTAAAGTCTAAAAATTAAGAAAAAAATAATACGATCTAGGAAATCTTTTTATATTTCTAATGAATATTTATAGTCCAAACTATCATTTATGTAGGCAAAATTAAAAATATTTTACTTAGGTGATACATTCTTTGTCACATTTATCATTTTTAAAAATAAAAAGATAAAAAGTCACTTTCTCACAAAAGTGATTCCATGTGGCCCCCAATATTGGCACAAGGAATCCCATGGTCGGCCATGAGACAACCAGTAGACTTAGGACACATGTTGTGGTCTTTTTGTATTATTATGATATCATTTTATTATCTTTAACTACCTGATTACTCATTAATCAAGATAATTAAAGATAATTACCATCATTACTATTCATAATGTCCAAAAATAAAAGAGTCT
This sequence comes from Viscum album, assembly GCA_963277665.1. NCBI lineage: Eukaryota > Viridiplantae > Streptophyta > Magnoliopsida > Santalales > Viscaceae > Viscum > Viscum album. Next base: position 1,130,754,206 of record OY728131.1, read on the forward strand.
TAATTACATAATTTGGACCTTCTGATTCCAAATATGTAATCCATTTTACCAAATTCTAAACACATAAATTGCAATAATTGATTAAAAAATAATTCTCATTGTCAAAACAAATAGCGGGTTTTTTTGAAACAATATCTATTAAAAGTTTGGCATTAGTTTATGACCAATTCTAAAGTGAAATTAATCCTAATGACCACCATTGGATTAAATGGTGAAAATATATTCAGATTACACTTTAATACCAAATAAAAGGATAATCTAACCATATAATTGAATTAAATGAAAAAGCAGTTTTGATGTAAAATGCAGTATTTTTTCACTATTCATTAAAAAATGAACATTGTCAGAAAAATACCAAAAATTTATCCAATGTAAATTTCAATGTCACAATCATAATTAATATGTTTATTTTGAAAAATATATCTTATAAAATTGTCAAAAGATAGATTTAAAAATGGTTTTCCATCAAAAGGAAGTAAAACAATCTTTTAAAAATATTAGTGTATTCCATGCTTAAGATTGGATTTATTTTCATTTTAAGCCTCTAAAACACTATCTAATTCATTAATAGACATAGATAAAAATATCTATTATTCATTACTTACTTGGAATGTTACAAAAAATATGAATAATTGGTAAATATAGCATATATCTCAAAAAATATAAATGTGATGAGAGAAACATTACCTTAAGAATTAAAATTCTTAATTTGACATGAAATCTTATTTATAATATAAATATTTTCATTAAAAATCTTTCAATGAAACATATTTTTCTATATCAAAACATATATTTTTTTTATTATGACTTCATATTACCTATTTATTAACGATTTCATGTTAATGTTATGTTTTGGGTAATAACCTATTTATTTTAAATATATGTTTTGTCTAGTGATTATTAATCCTGTTACGTCGATAATTATTTAATTACTTTCAAAATTAAAAATATGAAATTAATATAATATATATTCATTTTTGTCTATTTACAATAATCAATAGTATATAGACATATGAAATAAAATATACGGGACATGATGACTATTGGTCATGCATTCACATGAATGATATTTCTATTTTCTTATTATATTAAATGAGAGAAAATAAATAAAATATATGTATAAATATATGTTACAATTTCTATAAAATTAATATTTCATATATATAATAAACTTATAATGATACCGTACATAATACATTCCATTCAATTTTTGAATGAATCATAATGCTTTCAGAAGGTGGTAGTCCACACAACCAAAAATGAAGTTATAATATTCCTAAAAAATGGAAATCAGGATGTTATGAGTCATATATTTTTTCCAAAACCATATACACCTCATAGATATCATATATGTTATATAAAATTTCGTTTTACATCATTATTCCCAATCATTGAAATGTCGTAATGTAAAAATTAATTACATCGGTTCAAGGGGCAGTAGTTTGTCCTACACATGAAACTTGATTACCTTTCTCCTTTGATATAAGTGTTTGTGCATCTAAGTCATAAAAATATAATAAAAAATTATCATTATACTAATTATATTGAGTTTATTTTATAATCACGGAATAAGAATACTTTAGGGGGTGGAGAAAATATTTAAATAAAATTACTTATAGAAGGATGCTACATTTTGTTTTTAGATTCTTATTTTTTTTACCAAAATGATTACATATAAGGAATTATTCCAAAAGTTATTATTATTTAATTATGTTATGGATTTTTTTTGGATAATTATTTAGGTTTTGTAAGATTTAAAGGGCCTTTAAATGTTTGAATAAGTTAGGGGTGAGTTCCATTTCTATAGAAGATGAAGAGTGGGGTTCTTGTAAACATAAAAACTTGAACACTATTGGGAGGTATCCATTATATCATGTTTTGCCAATAATTTTATATTTCTAATTAAAGAGGGTAATTGTTCAAAATATTCTCCAATTTTTTTTTTGTACATGATTCGAGGTTATATGTCCCCTAAAATTAATGTTTACCAAATTTGTAAGATAATTTTAATTACATTCACAAATAAAATTGTTCCAAATTAAAGTTTTCCCTATAAGAAATTAAAAATTACGATTATTAAAATATTGAATATTTTTTTTCAAATCCTAATCACATAAGTTGATGAAATTAATTTAAATTTCATCTCATAGTTGTGTCGCAAATGCAAGTTTTTAAGAGAAAATATTAAAATGTTTAAAATGGTATTATATCAAATTTAAATTTGAAATAGGATCCAATTAACTGAATTTGATAAATTATTGTAAAATTGAATATATTATAATTTAAAATAAAATAAAAATAAAATATAACTATATAAATAAATCTGATAAAAATACAGTTTCGAATTAAAATTTATTATTTGTCAAAAATCATATGAAAATCAATCTTCTCAGTAAATTTTAAAAAAAATAACCAGAAGTAAATTTTTATATTAAGATATCCAAAATAAAGATTAAATTTTCCAATAAGTAATATATAATTTTTAAAAATTATTTTTAATATATACCCTCCATTAAATTGAAGTAAATTTGTCTTCTATAAAAATGCATCATATTATTTATAAAATAGGATTCACTCTTATATGATATTCTAGAACCCGCATAATATTGAAGTTAAATTATTAAATCAATATAATATATATATTTCTTTAATATAAATAATCAAATTATTTTTTAAAATTTATTATTGTAAAAAAAATTTATATAATAAATATTGGTTTCCAAAAAATATAATTCCTATTTAGTCTAGAATATTATTTTATTTTCTAGTTAATTGGTAACAAAAATGTCTTTTTTTATATATTTTTAAACAAATTATTAATTATTTAATTACTATTATCCATAACTTCCATTAAAATGGATAGGTAAAAACTTTAACAACAATTCAAAAATAAAATTAATTGTATGTTTTAATTTGGTAAAACTATATATTGTGTGTCATGAATGTTATAGAATGAAATAAGAATTGTATATAACACAAGCCAAATATAGTGTTTTAGGTTCCAAAAGCTAAGATAATTTTTTTTGTATTGAATGTTTTATTTGTTGTTCCATATAAAGAAATTATAACATAGTGATTTTATATTACACAATCTATAATCTATGTTACGTGAAATAAAGAATTTGGAAAATAATATATATTAAAAATAAATATTTCACAAAATCATGGGGTGTTAATTTTATTACTCAACCTTCTCATTTACCGATATTTATTATTATTTGATTTATGATGACATAATATAATGATTCATTTCCTTATATGATCATGGAATTTTATCTCATCCTCATATTTCAGGATTATACCTTTTCCCGTTCATATTCCCCATTTTTTAATCAAGAGTCCAAAAGGTTAGGGCATAGCCCTTCATAATAAAAAAAGGAAAAAAAGAAAGCATGAAGGATGACAGGGTCCTACAAGCATGCATGCCCTCAAAGCTATGTAGAATCAAAGAGAAGAACTCAAAAGTCAAAGTCAACAATGGTTACCAGTTCTTATGGCCCCCTGGACTTTCAGTCTCACTAGGATGTAATCGAGAGATAATGTGAGTATTGTTATCAAAAAATTCATTATTTTTCTCTTCAATTGAAAAATATGTTTTCCCAAAACCATATTTTTTAAATTTTTTACAATTTTTTATAATTCTTCAAATGATTTATTGCATAAATATTTTCCATTTTTTACATTTTTATTAATGTTTTCAAATTAATGTTCATGTTAATTTAGAAACAACTATCATTTCTCATTTTCCAAAAATTTGAAAGGAATATTTTTTTAGTGTTAGACAAGAAGTGTATTCTATACCATCATTATCAGTCATTGTTTTATAAATTCCATAATAATATTTATGTGTTATATTCAATGAAAATTATTTTGACAAATGAATTATTTTCTAAAAACATTTTTAGAAAGAAAAAATCTATTGTCCTCATAAAAATTTTATGTGATTTATAAAGATAATATTACAAGTTTCACCATTTTTTTCATAAAATTTTATTTCAAATGGGTTTTATTTTTTTATTCAAAAAATTATTATAAAATTAAATTTATTTTCCATGTGATATTTTTTAAATGATATTTCAAAATAAATTTTATATATGATAAAAAAATTTATTTTATATATTACAAACATGTGATAATGTCTAATTATATTATTATTATTAATTATACAACATGTTTTTTAGATGTTATGATGTTTTTGTGTCTACATTATCTTATAAGGGTTACAACACGAGGAAATGCATATGAAACTCTCTTATTTATTGGGATTTTACCATGATAAAGTGATGAAATTATATTGAATATAGTCTCTTTTATTCAATTAATGATATTATTATATTCTAATGAAATAGATTTCACATGATCGGTTATGATATGATTAATGGTTCATGATATTGTGGATTATATATGTTGGACGTTAATTAATTGATTGGTGAGACCTATATCTTCCTCCCTTTCATTCGGTAAAGAAATAGATCTGATGAGATTCGTATGATTAGTATAAGTTATCTAAGTATATTAAATTTGATTCCCATAAATTATGGTCTTATTTGTGTAACAAAACAACTATGATGGATTTGTTTATGAACTCATTTTACTATGTTTGGCTCGAGAGTGATCCGTGATTACTAGATAAATTATTTTATTTTATTATTTGTATGAAACAATTATATGACTTATTCAAATGTAATAAACTCCTATAACATTTTCATTGATTCAATAATGATTCATTTTATATAAATACCCAATAATTGTTACATTACTTATTATTATGATCTCTCATAAGTAATTTATGATTTTTAAATGTTACGATCATATTCCCATGACCTACTGAAAATGTTATTCATTTGTATCTTCCTTTTTTACCCATATTGATAATCTATTATCACAATTTATTATGATTCCATTCCATTTCTGATAAATAACTATATTAAGTATGGTATGTCTGACAATTGAACCTTGTGGGAATAAATTTTTTAGGGATGTTGAATTTTTTTCATGGAATAAAAGTATTTTGTGTCTAATATCCAATGGAACTATACCTATATGATAATTATTTTTTTATTTATGTTACAAAATGAGAATAAATAAAACATATGTATAAATATGTATGAAAATATTACAACACTATACGTATAATTTATAAACTGAATGATTTAAAAAATATGTTTCCGAAAATGTCATTTTAAATATAAATATATACTAATTAAAATATAAAAAAAATTATTATTCAAATGAAATTATAAATTTAATTATAAATTATATTTATTATATAATACATTATTTAGAAATCCAATATATTAAGAATCTTTAAAATTTTAGTATTTAATGAAAAGTGACTTCAATATCTGAAAATTCATTAATTCATTTCATTCACAGAAACATAAATCATTTCTTAAATGATAAAAAATGTCATAGTAAATTAATTTGGATATTCTATCTTAAAAAATGATATCCATTTTTAAAAAAAATTATATTTCTATATTTTCAATGAATTATTTTATTATCTTCTTAAAACTATAAATAAAATATATTTTTGGAGGAAATGTAATTTTTTGTATAATAAAATATCATTATTAAAATTTGAGTGATTATTAAAATATTTTTCAATAAATAAATTTTTAGTACTACCTTTATAAAGTGGATAATACATTTTTTACTGGCTATTTTAATGTGTATATTATAAATGAATAATATTTTCACTTCTTTTAATTTTTGTGATCTGTGTCAAGTATAGTGTTTGACAATATGGTAATACATCAAATATATAAGGATGTTACAATATATTCTCCATAAATAAATTGTGTATTGGAACCATGTTATTATTTTCTTTAATCAGGGGTTTTCTATTTTAATATTTTAAAATGGTAACACCACATTATAAAAAAATGTTCAATAAAAATTATTTTTCAATGAGGGAAATAATAATATGATGGTCATCAAAAATAGGATATAACGAGGTTTAAATGTAGAATAACATAGGTGTGATGTGAAAATATTTAAAAGGAATAGAATTATAAATAATTATATAGGGTGATAGGGATTATTAATCATAATTATTTAAATGATGAAATGAAATATATTTCCCAAAAAAATATAACAATTTTTTTAGATGAATGACCATTGAATCGTCAGATATAATGGAAATATGATACTATTTTTTTTAAATATGTATATCCATGAATTAAGGGATTAGATAACTATTATTATTTTGAAAGCTATAAAATATACATAAATTTATAATATTATATAAATATATATATATATATATATATATATATTTGAAATTGAATACATCATTCCTCGGTACAGTAGGCCGTATGTACACGTGATCAACGTTTCCATTTTTATGGAACATTGAAAAAGAGAAAGTTAATTATATATATATATATACAAATGTATATAATATCATAAAGTATAATTTTAGGTCTTATATATCAAATATGTTTATTAGAACCATCTTTAATTTATTCTAGTTAAAATGTGAACAGACCACATCGCTTGGAGGAGGAGGTAGTCCACACTTCCAGAAACAATTTTATCGTATTTAAAAAAAATGAAAAACATGGAGGTAGAATTTATATAATAAATTAATGACTATAAACATGACATTAATATAATAAATATAATATATATAAAGATTAAACATCATAATTACCAACCATAAGCGGTGGTAAAGGTAAAACAAACATCCTCATTTCATGATGTTTTAGTTCACCTTAAATAATAATGATTTGTTTGTCACCCTAAGATGGAAGTGCATCTAATTAAAAGTATAAAATAAAAAAACAAATATATATAGATTTTTGGATGATACTTATTCTATTATTTTTTTTCATAGAATACGAATTTTTTTTAGGAGAAATAATATAATTTAAAATAGCTTGAGGAAGGATGTTATCATTTCTTTTTGTAACTCGATTTGGTATTAACAAAAGGGATCACATAGATGGATTTAGTAGAGAAGAGAGTCCTTATGGAGGAAGGGAGGGATACAGAAATGTATTTGGTAGATATTTTTTCAACGTAAGTGTTTGGATAGGTGTGAATAAAAGAAAGAGTTGATGTCCTTTGATAAGAATGAGGGGGTAGATCTAATTTTATTAAAAATTTTATATAATTTAATTAAAAATATTATATTTGATGATTTGAATTATGTCAATTCTCACACTATTCAGTACTTGAATTTCTATTAAAATTCTTAGATACATGATACATTCGAAAAAAACTACTTTAATACAAATATAACAAGGAAAATTCATCCATAAAATTCGTGAATGTCCAAAAATATTTTAAATTATATTTATTTTAATATAATTAATATCATTTATTTGATTATTCCATTAATAAATCTATTACATCATCACCATTGTGTCAAATTTAATTTTAATTATGTATTATTTAAAAAATTTAAATATACTACCATGATATAGGTAATCTATTTATAGTTATAATGACTATTTATTGTTGATGATATCACTTATATAACCCCATATTAATTATTCTACATATTAAAAATATGAATATGATATTTTCAACATATCATCAAATAAATTATAATAAATGTCATCATCAAACCGATGTGTGGTAAAAAGGTTATAATTTCAACCTAAATATGATTTTGGATGAAACCCACGCATCCTACAAAATTATAACATGTTTTAGGGTAACATTAAAATTTGGTAATACTATTTTATCCTTTAATTACACTATTTACCCGTAACTATGGTATGAAAAATTCAAATGTTATTATTCATCAATAATTATTTTGATCATATAAGAGAAGACATTTTAAATTATTTTCATCAAGCATGACCATTTTATGAAATTAAATTCACTAATGTGGTAAAATTTGGTTTATCACTAACCATGCAGATGTGGTGAGAAAGAGAGTAAAATAGAAGTTATAAAATTATAAAAAATATTTACATATGTTTTCCTTAAATATTATTCCAACGAAAAACACTGGATTAAATGATAATTTTTTTTATTTATACACTAAAACCAATTAAAATAATATAATTATATAAATAAATTATTTGAAAAAAGCATTTTGAATTAAAACAAATTATTCTTCACTATTCATTAAAATATGACATTAATATGAAATATAAGAAAAATTAAACCAATGTAAATTTGTACACACCTCTTCACAAAAAGGTGTTTATTTGATCAAATAGAACTCAAAAAATGTAAAATCCTAGATTTTAAATACGTGTTCCATCAAAAGGTGGTAATAATGTCGTTTTCAAGAAATACATCTTTTAGGCATAAAAATGAATTTGATATTATATCATATCTATAAAATATAAAGATAAATTTTAAGTATCTGAGTGAATTTATATTTCCTTAATATAATCCAAAAATAGTGAGTTGATAATTTTATAAACATAATTATTCGAACATAAATAGTTTCTCATAAAAGAAAATCCTTTATATTCAATTTTTTTAATTTCTAATTACTTTTAAAAAAATTAATAATTATATAAACATGTGTAAAGAGTATTTTCATAATTCAATTAATCATTTTCATTACATCTAATCTAATGGATAAATGAATACCACCACTTAAAATAAAAATTTTATAACAAATTATACTTTCACTATAATTATATCCTTCATGAAACATAAGATTTAGTGGAAAGCCATCATTGTGTGTCAGATATGGTATTGAGAATAATATCCCATTAAGGTAAAAATTACTATATAATTCATAAATATTAAAAAATATGAAAATTAATTATTATATAATTACTTGGGTGGTTAAAACCATCCCCTTTATTTGAATTTTTTCCTTCGTAATTTAAAATTCAGTCTCAGAAACAAGGGATTCACTTTTTGAAATTACATCATTGAAATCCCACATTGAAAAAAGGTAAATAAAACATACCATTTAAAATAAATAATGGAATGTATTAAGGTTACCTAATATAACACATTATTGGATTCAATGTATAAAAACATGGACATGGAAGAGGAAACTGACTCTCATAGACTATTAGAGACTAGAAGTGAATGCAATCACGTGAATATTAACCATCACACTTCCATAAATATGTCGTGGTTAAAATTTCTATTTATAAAATTAAGAGAATTACATTTTCCATAATTCATGTTCCTTTTCATAATAATAAGCAATTATGTTACTACCTCTTCTATGATCATAAGGAAATATATTTACCTGGATTTAGAGTTTCATAAATTAATCAATTTCTACCATAAAAACGTTTTTTTTCTATAAATGATTAGTGTTTATGATGAATTTTTTATTCAGAGTACAGTGTAATAAAATTTTAGTGAATCATTTAATCCAAAAAATATTAACTATATATTTTTTCTATCATGAATAATTAACCAAAACCAACTTGGTTTGGATAAGATTAAACAATTCCAGAAAATAATAAAATGGGGAATGATGAAAAAAACAATTATTTAAAAAAAACAAGTGTAATACCAGAAGATCAACATTACAATTTGATAAGTGGATATCATTAAAATACCAAAAAATCCAAAAAAAATTAAAACCAAAACTCATAATAATTTGATTACATAATATTCCAAGATAAGTTCCAACATGTATCTCTAAATAACATAAATTACTCTTAATACATCATACTGAAATGAAATTTTCCAAATCATATAATCCATAAAAGTGTTTAATCATTTCCTAAAGAAAATTATATCCAAAATATAAATTCATAAATTCTTCCAAAAAATAATTCAACTGTAATACCTCAATTAAAATCTCATGGTATTTTATTTACATAAATCATATAATGTAAGAAATTCACCCTTGTCTCTTAATAGTTGTTGGTTTGATTCCCACGAACATGTTGGACGTGATGGGTGTCACCCATCCAGTGGGTTATCATTTTTCTAAAACTACTCCATTTTTATAAAATTATAAAAATATGATAATATCCCAAAAAATAACAATGACATGTTTTAACCTCAATGTTTATCTCATACCTTTCCCTTTTTATCCCAAAATATAATAACCCTTAGTTACCTTACAAATATCATATGATGGTTATCTGTTACACTATAATTATATAGACAAAATATAATTCTTCATAATATTACATTTATACATTAAAACTACAGGGATATGTAATAAAATAATATAAATAGTTTTCCAATATAGCCCAATGATAGAAATAGTATTAATACTTTTAAAACATTCAAAATTTTTATTCATTCCATACCTATCAAATCTTTTATATGTGTACATCAAAATATTTCAATACTATTTATAATCCATTAAATAAAAATTTCCACCTTATCTCTCATACAACATTACTAGAATTAAAATATATGGATTATATTCTCATGATTCATAAATATTAAATAGATATTGTTTCATGCTTTATGGATAAGAAGATAATTCACACCATGAATCTAAATTTCAAGATCATCCTGATTCTCTTTTTCTCAATCGGTGTATTATCCTACATTAATAATGTAAATTTTCACAACACTAATGATATTTCAGGTTTTAATTTTTTTGGAAATTTTGAGATCATGAAAGAAAATGAAAAATATACCATGGAAATTTTTTTTAATAAATACTTATGCTTTGGATAACTCAATCAATTTCTAGTAGGTTATTTGAATACTCATAAAGATGTCAAAATCATCCAAACAAGATTTTGTAATAATAATGATTATAAAATCATCATGGAGGGATAAAAACAATGTGAAAGATGTATTTTTTCCATCTTTACAAAGGATCCATAATATGATTAAAATAATCATCAATAAACCATGAAATTTTTTATCAAAAGAATAATCCTGTGTAATGTAATGATTAAAGAAATTTTATTTTAATAATCTTGTGCATAACAATTTGTATATCTCAGTTTTTTATGTTTTTTATGTGCACCTAAGTTTTTATAATCATTAATAAAATTCCATATAATAATTTTCATGTTTTTTATACGAGAACTTTAACCTATATGTGGATAATATTCTAACCTGTACAATTCTCTTTACCATACCTCTTTTATCAACTATAAGGAAAAATTATTAAACCTTAAATAATCTTGAGTTAAGTAATTAATTGATAGTAATGATTATTTATGTTTCTACTTTTATAGAATTATTACATTTCTTTTACCTAATAATATAAAAATTGTAAATTATACACATCTATTATGTATCCAATTGTTTCATAAGATAAACCGTTTAAAAATAAAACACGATTAGTTTTTCTTGATAAAAATTATATCAACATTCATCTTGACATCATCCATTCACTTAAATGTCCTTATACCTTGTTCATGACATTTCAAAAGCAACAGTTGAGCACAAAAATATTATTAAGGGGAATAATAGAAAGAAACAAACCATTATTCCCTGATTATTTTAAACTAATGATTTTTTTTTCAAAAACATAATATATTTCACACATAAAATACAAACACTTTGGCATACCTCATGAAATCATAATATTTATATAAAACTCTATATAAACTATGAATCATAGATTTAACTTGTGTATTCTATATCATTCTTATATTATAGATTTCTCAACTACATAGGGAGTAACCTTCATGGTTACATTTGGAAAACTCATTGTAGTATATTCTTTAAATCTACGAGAAGAACCCCAATAGACTAACAATGTATCATTAACCAATTGAATGTAGATCTATCATGGGATAACATTATTTAATTTTAACATTGAACCACCCATATAAATAAATAATTTCCATGAACATTATTATAACAATAAATAAATAAACAATCTTAATGGAAAATTAAAATTTCAACATTGAAGTAATATTTCATATTTACATCACACACACTAACAAATGAAAACACATAATTTTAAAATAAAAAGTAATACATGTTATGAAAAAATAAAAAAATAGTTACATGAAAGTGAGAAATTATATTCATGGTGTATTTGTTGAAAAAAATTCCATGTTACTGAAATAATCATTCAATTTTTATAACATGAATTAATAAAAATTAAAAAGAATATTTTTGAATCAATATTTCCCATACAAAATTGAATGTTTTTAATATAATTAATATTTTAGAAAATTACTGTTCATATAAAATAACATTAAACTATTTTTAAAACATTTATAATAATGAGAATGATTTAGAAGAATATATCTTAAATACATTTAATACAATGTTTTAGTTAAAGATTCTCTTAAAATTTTGATCATTAGAATTATAATCCACATAAAATTTTAACATTTTTAAAAATGTTAAATAACACTAATATAGTCAGAACATGGATACATAATGTCCATGGGTCTATATATAAAATGCATAAAAGAATAATGGTGAATATCATCAAGAAATGTCTCAATGAAATGAGACTAAGATGAAATTCCTTACCTCATTTCTAATTCATTTCAAAAAATAATTAACCTCATAAATAATAAACATAGGTTAATTAATAATTACATTAGAATAGTTTTCATATTTATTATTACATATTAACATTAATTAACAAGTTGTAATAATTTGTTAATTATTTTAGTTCATGTCGGATAGTTTGATGATACTATATATATGAGTCCAAAATGAACATGGCATGATGTCAAAAGTATATTTGGTCATAATTCCTGAATATATAGAGTATTTTTAATTAATATTTTTTTTATATATCAATTAATCTTATAAATCAAATGATAAATTATGGTTATGATAAATGACCAATGTTCTAATAATAGAGATGACAAGGCGAATGCACGAATGGGTACTGTTTCTAATTTTTCATTGATCATTGTGGAAACAAGGTAAGTATTTTTTATATATTAAAAAATTATAATAAAAAATAATATATCATATTAATAATTTAAATATAATTATTCTTGTCATTAAAGTTATGTAATAAATATATATGAGTAATATTTCTTCATAGATGTGACAATTCACACGTATTCATGAATGAAATTATCATTTCTATGTTCATGGAATGTAAGATCATAATAGATCTATTCAAATAAAATACTGATTAATATTTCATCAATATCACATAATAACATAATTATATTATTATATCCCATCATAAGAGACTATTAAGGAAAACAAATCAGATCTATTTTTTGAGGTTGTAGTTCACAAGTATGCATGAACGATTAATTCCAATCCCATTAATTGTATACAAACATTAATATTTGTGATGATATTAGCATAATATCATATCAGTATATTTATAATACTATAGTTATTATATCATAATGGATGGATAATATTTGAAGTATTTTTAAGAGGAAACAAAATAAAAATACTTAATTAAAAATGTAACCTTTCCATAGGATGATAACTTTTATTAACACCTACAAATCTATATTGAGGGAGTTATACATAAAATAAGGCTCTGATAACGTAAATTTATATTTTTTTAATGGGTTTTTTATGATCTTTTCCAATCAAAATACTTTTTTGAGTTTCAGTAATTTATCGGAATGGGTGACCCTTTATAGGAGAGGTGAGGGGCACCCATGTGAACCCTTAAAATATTAAATTATTATTAATTAATCTATAATTAAAAATTAATCCAAATTATTTTAGATAAAATATAGGATGCATATGGTTCTAAAAATAATGATATAATATTTTTTAGAAAATTATATATTTTATTTTAACAGTATCGTTTTGTTTTTTCCAGTTTTTTCATTAACCGTTTTATCATGAAATTTACACATGGGGGTTACAATAATATCCCTAACATTACAAAAGAAAAGTAAATGATTCAATAACTAAATTTCAATACATACCAAAATGAACTTTAGTAATCTTATAGTTTTTTAAAATTTTATATCATTTTATTAAATATTATATACTTGAAGATATGAATTATTTCTATTCTAATACTATTTATAACATTACTTATAAAAAAATTCCTAACAATATTATTCCATAGAAAAAAACTACTTAACATGCATATAACGTATCAAATACATCCATAATAGTCTTATAGTTAATCAAGTATTTTATATTATATTTATTTTAATATTATTAAAGTCATTTATATGATTCTCTTTTTAATAAATCTATTACGACATCATTATTATGTGAAATTTTAATTCTATTTTTTATTTTCTAAATATTATAATTAAATTAACATGATATAAATTATCATTTTTTATTTCTCTGGAATATCTATAGTCAAATATATCACTTAAATAACCCCATATTAAATTTTTTTTACTTATTAAAAATATGAGTATGGTATTTTTAACACATCTTCAAATAAAATATAATAAATATCATTTTCATACACATGTGGCATAAAAATATTATAATTTATATAAAAGGCTGGTAATAGTCTAAAACAACTCATCCAATGAAATTTGAGAATGTTTTATAGTAATTTTATTACATTATAATATTAAATGAATATTTAATAACATGATTTTCCCATAATTATGGTAAAAAAATCAAAAGTTTCCCTTCACAAAAAAATTATTTTAATAGTATTAGGTGATATTATTCATACTGGTTAAAAAAATATATGTTCCTTTTATATGATTTATTTCAATGAAGTAGTTAAATTAGTTTTATTAGTAATCTTGTAGATATGGTGGGAAGACTGATAAAAAAAACTTTAAAAAATTGCAATTTGTTTATATATATAATTTCACTAAAAATTACTCGAATAACCTAAATAGTGATAAATTAAAAAAATTATCTAATTATACATTAAAACCTATTAAAATGATAACATAACTATATAAAAAATTAGAAAAAATAGCTTTGGCAGTATTTTTCACTATTAATTATAATTTAATGTCTATCTAAAAAAATAAAATATATTTTTAAAATGAAATTTTGATGTACCACATCTAAATAAGAAGTTAATTTTTCCATATAGAACATATAAAAATATCAATGAAATATTCTAAATATATTCCATCAAAATGCTGTAAAAATTATTTTATTGAAAAATACTCCATTTATGCAGAAAATTGAATCTGATCTTATATAATCTATAGAAAACATATGAGAGGAACAAAAAACATCATATTTAATTTATATTTCAATAATATAACTCCAAAATGGTGATTTATATATTTTATAAACACAATTTTTCACACATATATAGTTTTTCATAAAGACACAACCTTTAAATTCAATAGGTTGGTATTTTCATTTAGAATTTATTTTCTAACATTGAATCATTATAAAAACATGTGTAAAATTAATTATCAGAATTCACTCATCATTGTCCATTCCATTTATTCTAATTACTGGAACATAACTACCATTTAATATAATAATATTACAATACATGTTTTTATTAATAAGTCTCTCCTGCAACATTAGATTTCAGAGAAACTCATCGATGCGCATTGGGTACCCTATCAAGCATAAATTACCTTCAAGGTAAAATTATTATCTAATTCATAAATATTAATAAATATTAAAATTGGTTATTCACTAATTACCTATGATGATACAGATATACATTCTATGTTGATCCTTCACTTCTTTGAAAACACCTAGATGCCACAGTTTCATATTCCCAGAAACGGGAATAGATATCGCTTTATTATATACATGAAAACAACCTCTAATTTGGAATGATCATCATGTTATGAAAAGTCTTCCTTTCACTTCTAAGAATGTTGTAGCGAATATCCTACTTATGCGACTATTTTTAAATTGTTTATATCCTCTAACTTCTTATTTGCATTAAAAATTAGGATATGAAAATTATTATATTCACAGGGAATTGTAAGAACATATCTCAATGTAAAATGTTTTAGTGTGATACCACTTTGCGAGTCCCGGATGCATATCACTTTGTATGTGATATCGGTGCAAGACCCTAGCGTGATTCCCGGACGTGAGACACTAAAATTTACCCCCTTTGATGAAATATTGGTGTTTGACCTAGCTAGGATATCCTATTAACATGAGTAGATAATGATTTTAATATGATGACTCATTATAGTAACATTAGAAGATAATGATATTAATAATGTTCTAGATCTGATTATGGAAAATGATACATCATACCAGGTATCCAACACAAATAAATAAATTAAATTTTTATAGAATGGGTGTTCAATGATTGATTAATGAAAAATGATAATTTATAAGAATTAAAGACATCTTAGGTTTTTAATGGTTACAATAAAATTATATCCATTGATTTTGATGAAGTATATTACATTTGTTAAATATTATAAATATTTATAATCCAAAATTCTATAAAATTGCAATGAATATATAAAACATTATACATGGTTTTTAATTCATATATTCCAAATAGGTAACTGGATGAATAATTTTATATTGCATCACATTGTGGGATCGACATTGAGAATGAAGAATGGATGGTATCAATGTTGAAAATAGATTTTTATAGGTTATAGCATGCTCACACTACTTGGGATTAAAAATTGGATACATACTTAATAAATTTTGTATCTAAAAGGGGATGAGTAGATATTAAAAAATTTAATAATTAGTGCCAAGATTTTTCAATCCATTTTATTATTTATGGAAATGAAATCATATTCAGATGGAATGTTGAAGAAACATTTCAATTGATTTCTAAGGAGGTGAAATATCTTTTTATGATATCCATATATGTAAAAATTAAAAAAATTCATTGAATGGTAATTTCAAAAAATAAGAAATTTATTTTCCAATATAAATATATGTTTGTTAATAAACATATATGGTATTTTGTATTAGAAGAATCAAATTCAAATTCCAAATATTTTTATAATGGAGAAATGTTTTGAAAAGATGTAAAAGGAAATGTGGTGGATCCTAATGAACTTAAAATTTTCATTATAAATTCATTAAATCACAATTAATCATGTCCATATATAGAATATCTTGTAACACATTGGGAAAGATAAAAAATTCCACAAAAATAATTTCATATAATGGCTGGATAATAATTCCCAATATATTAGAATGAAAAATGTTTTTAGTTTGTAATATTCTAGTGTATGAATTATTGATTAGTTTGGATATATATATATATATATGTATGGAAGTGTTAAAGTTAAGAAATCAACATTTTGTGGGGTGTTTTTTTTGAGTGGGTTGATATATTTTATATAATAAAATGAAATGCAGTTACACTAATTATAAATTATGTAAAAAGCATCACATCCAATACTACTATAACGTAACTTATATAGATAGAAACATAGTTAAATGAATGGTTTATTTATATGATAATTTACTTATATATAATTGTGTTAATAAATGTGATAATGATACCACTAACCATCAATTAAAACATTCCAATTCCATGCATTTAATTATAAAATATAACTAAAAGAAATGGAATGTAGTGAATAACGCATGGATGTTGGAGTTTGTTCCTACAATTGAAAATGTTCTGGATATTTTAATAAATCCAATGTAGAACATAACATTTCACCTGATGTGGTTGTTAATGGGTGTTCATCCACAATACCTTTAAGGATATTATAGGTTATATTTATCCCCTATCCACATTGATTCTTTAATGTTATTTCTAGGGTTGGGGAAATGATTTAACATAAATCTCTCCATTGGTATATTCATAATAGTTTAATTAAATCATGTATTTTTGAGAGTTTTTAATAAGGTTACACATTTATTTCATTATATGTTTCTTTGAATTTTTTTTAAAATTTTTCTAATGTGGATGAGGGGAAAAATTATCTCAATTTTTGATGTTCATTTTGAGATTTTTTCTTCATGTTCAAGAATAATTTTCTATAGAGGAGTAATAAATGTTTTCTTATGACATTAATGATTGAATACACAGTATTATTTTAATTTTTTTAATTTAGTAAACCATGTTTTATAATGAAGTCTTATATTTTTTAGAAATACAATACATTTTATTAGTTATAATATTTTAATGATTAGTTTTTATTTTTTTTAAAGAAACATTTAATGGTAGTGATTTTTGATACCAGTATGTATGGATGTGTTTTTGAATATACTTTCTATTTTTATGAATTTTTTAGAATGATTTTCCTTTATTTGATAAAACAAAAATCATCTATGTTTTCTATTCCTTGAAAATAGTGGTGAACATATTTTTTTTCAAGAGATGTTCAATTAAAAGGAATATTTATAATGATCTATTTAATGAAATAAGAAATGTGATGAATGTTAATCTTCCTATTAAAAAACCCATCAGAAAATGTTTTTTTTTAAAAATATCGGACATTATTTTTCTAATAAAAAATTATCAACATCATGAGTTATAGAATTTAATGATCCCTGAATTTAGAATAAAATGATAGAATTTTTTTCATACGTACTATGTTTCTTTTATAATCATTTATAGTGTTTTATAAGATAATGTATAATGGACAATGAGATTTCTAGTTAGAGTTTCAGTGATCAAAATTAGTTCTGATTTGATGATAGAATAAAGTTACGCATAATATAAAATTGATGTGGTTGGAGTCTAAAAGTAATATTTTCTAAGGTATTTTGAATATAATGATGAATATATTAGATGATCAATTTTTCAATTATTTTAAAAGGTAATATGAATGAATATTTGTTAAACTATAATCCGAATAACCCACAAGATGATGTACATTCTGTTGTTATCTTCAAATAAATTCCCTCAGTCAAAATATAAAAATTTCCATTTGACGTATATGAATAAAAGAATTAATATTATTCTGGTTAGGTCTGATCAGAATGACGTTCCGTATAAATAACATAAAATGGATATTAGATAATGTGGGAAAAGTTATGAAAGTTCTGGTGTATGAAATTAAAAATAGGATAATTTTTTCTAATGTATTTTGAGATGTTCCTAAAATGTTTTGTTAAGAATTAGTAGATATCGATTATCATAGATCAAAATATTATTTATAATGGATAATTCTGGACATACATTCATTAGTATATTGTTATGATGGTTTATAATAACATTATGATACTTTAAAAATTATATTAAATATCATAATTCCTTGGTGATTGTTCCAAGATAATAATATCCTATACGAATAATCTATGCTACATAAAAAAATGTGGTGTTTATATTGAATAATTTTCTGATCATCTCATTGGAATTCATCAAAAATGTGTTGTAATAATTTAATCATCCAAATATATTATACATAGATGTAGATTTGAAAAAGGTCAATTGTTCTAGAATTCTATTAAAAAATTGTTACCACATTGACATTTTAAAGGCAATGATTGAGAAGGATATTTCCATGAATGAAATATTTTAGTTAAAGAAGTTGATTTTTGTAGATATTAGATATGTTTTGATTGAATTAAATACAAATATATCACAAGATAGACATTTATATTAGGTTTATTTATAAAAGGGGTCATATTATTGTATCATTTATTAAGTAAACCAGATGAATTGTTGGATTAAAATTATCAATAAGAATATGAAAGAACATAATAAATGTATAAATTTTAAGAATAATGAACGTATCGAAGTTTTATACAAAATTTTATGTAGATAATTCATTCCATATTCTATGAATTAATGTAAAGAATAAGTTTATGCAATTTGAGAAGAAATGGAAAATTTACATGAAACATATAGTCTATAATTGGAGCTTTCTGGTGAAGTTTTCTTGATGTTATCACGATATCATTATTACATCATTATTTGGGTGAAGAGTTCACACATTATTATATTTATAATATTATAATACAAGATTGATTATATTACCTATTAATTATTACCATTAAAAAAGATTAATTTATTATATAATTTATTAATTTCCATAATTTCTAAAACAAATACCATTGATAAGATACTATGATTTTGTTGTGAGTCAAGTTATTTCATCACATTCTATGGAATATTTTTCTTATCTGGTTTTTATAAATTTTATAAATATTAAATTTGATTAAAATTATATTTCAATAAATGAAACTAAAAAAATTAAGTTCTATGATTCAACCCCTCTCCCACTTAGTTATTATAGTAGTTTATTTGTTCCTTTCATAATAACTATTTTATCAATATTTAATTCATTAATTATGAAAACTGACATTGAGTATTATTAATCACAAAAAAACACGCATCTTTTTAATTCAGTATTCAAGGATAAGTTATAAATAAATCATCAATGTATTTTGGAACATCATAAATAAATATTATAAATCACTATATTTATTCATACTGATAATGTAATTGTTAACTATTCAACAATAATGAATACTAAAATCATTATGATGAAACTGTTAAGATTAATTAAAAAAATAAACACCTAATGTGGAAAATATAACAATTTCATATAAGGAATTTCCCCAAATAATGTGTATAATTGAAAAATATTTATGGTTATGTTTATAATTAATGCAATTATAATATGTTTTCTTTTTGTATTGGAGTTCATATTATGTTTTTTGATGTATGGACAAGGGCTAAGGGTTTGTGTCTCAATTTTATTTTAAAGAGACTTTATTATGTTATCTTTTACTCTTTTTTTGGGTCCTTACCACCCCATTGTAATATTTAAATCAATTTATCTAGTACTAAAATATAGTTAATTTTTATATTCTTGTTAAATTATTCATTGGATTTTGGATCCAATGATCCATATGTTTTTAGGGTTATTCGTGTCAAGAAATTTCTTATTGATACATGTTTGTTATTAATCACCTAATTTAATTTTTATGAATTATATACAACACCATAGAAAAATCATATAATCAATTATAATCTAATATTGTTATTTTTTGTTTAACTGAAATAACTCCCCTTCATTGGGTTTTAATTAAAAAATTTATCATCTTGCATGATTTTTCATGGTGTCAGTTTTGATCATTTGATACATAATATATTTTTTGTACAATATTTCCTTTTTATTTTTTTCTATCACCATTAATATTTATTCTCAATAATCCATATAATTCAAGTGATATATAATCCAAATAATTTTCACATATTCATGTTACTATAGATTTACTATATCCTTAATTTTTAGATGTTTTTATAAATACATAATCAATAATTGAGTTATAATTATTACCTTAACAATAATCCTTTTAACATTCCTCACCTAATTTAATTATATAATATTATCTCAATGTTTTCTAGGGTTGTATACTATTTCAACATAAATAATATGATAATAATTCCACACTTTTGGGTTACACTTTTATCTCCAATTAGAAACATTATTTGTTAAGATTAACTACGATATTTTAATAATATTATTCATTTAGTTGTATACTCATTTCTATATAAAATGTGAAGATCACAAATTATATAATTTAGACTTGATTATTTTCACCTAGAAACCATGATATTAAATAAATAATGGGTAATGTATTTTCATTATTTATTTTGACATTCTAACATGGATGACTATTAAAATTTTTACTATGTATTAATTTACCACCGACCATCTTTTAGAGAATGAGTTAGGATAATGTTATCGCACATAATGACATGGGGATATATATCAAAATTAGTATTCTCTTGACTACTAAAAATGTATTATTATGAATTTATTTTTTTATCATTATACATTAAGTTATTTTTCATATAGTATGAGGGTCCTAAGGGATTAGTATAAAACACCTTATTGATGATAATATTTAATTAATTTGAAAAAAATTAAGTTGTTGGCCCAAAATTATATATCCCCTTGAGTAATTGATATATCTTATGAGAAAAAATTGGTTCTATTTTTGGTGTATTGTTCATTACAAAAAAGGATATTTTCAATGAATAGGGCTCTGATTACATGATTTCCTAACTACATTAACAATGACAAGTATTGTGTCCTTTCCCTGTATCATTCCATGATGTATTTGATGTTAAAAATTAAGAATTCATTGAGAATGATAAAATATTAATTTATATAAATTTATTCATTTATTGAAAAATATATGTTTTTCATCTAGTATTATTTTGATAATGGATTCTTTTTTAATCTATAGTTTTACAAAATAATTTATTCAAATACTATTTTATTTAAATATTTCCATTACCAAAAAATTGCTTCCATCCCATCTTATGAATCTATTTTTCTATTTCCTATAAAATTTTTATACATGTGACATGTTTAGAATGAAAATTTATTTCAATGATGTTATTAGTGATGTAGAAGAATTTTCATATATTTTGTAGTTGTGGGATTGATTGATATCAAAAATCATGTACGTGGTACTAAAAATGTGTTTTATATTCCTTCAATATAAATTAAATACAAAATATATTATCTATTAAACAACTGATTATATTTCTTGTCTATATTTTGGAGGAAAATAGAAATCGCACAACAAATCATGTTTTTTAAAATTTAATTGAAAACAAGATTCCATTATCACTAATACTAAATCCCTATATAGAATCGAACTACATTGGAACATATAATTATCCTATGGAATTTTTTTAAAAATTTATGGTGGGAATACACTTTCATAATAATTAATATTAAAACTAGTAAAATCAATGTAATTAGAATTTCTATAATAACACTTCATTGAAATTAGCTCACTATATACGAAAATAGTTGTTTTGATATAATTAACAATTTTCTCATAATATAACTCCTGAATATTAAAGATAAATCAATCAAGTTTACTATTTAAAACCATTCTCATATATATTTGACTTTGAGAACAATTTTAACTTCAAAATATAATAATCGTTGAAATTGACATTATAATCTATTGGAAAACATGTAATATTTACATTAAAATTAATAAGTTTTTAAGTAATAAAATTATACATTGCTAAAATATATAAATCCATTATATCACTAGTAATATAATTTTTAGAAAAAATATAATGAATCTAATTTTATCGGTTTTATTTATAGAAAATTTCAGGGAAAATTATCAGACCAGGTGATGACACATCATGAGATTCCGAGACTCAGTGTGCCTAGAATGATCCGTAAAAAAATGTTATGTTTTTAAATAGCATGATGGAACCATTTTCCATAAAAAGTGTAATAACTCATTAATGGGTGATCAGTTCAGAATGTAAGGCCATCGTAGCATTCAGGATGATGGGTTTATCCTAGATGAATCCTAACATTAGAAGGTGCTAGCCTCCAGGGAGAAAACCTGAAAATGGAATCAGCATAAATAAAATAATTAAAAAAAGTTATTATATATTTAAAATCATTATAACACATGAATGGTAAATTGTATTGAAAATCCGAGACAATTATTAAGCTTATAAAGGAGTTAATTCTCTAGGTAGATAATAACATTAGCCGACATGAGCTGACTATGGAAAGTAGTTTATTGGACATGTCCATAAATAAATAAATCAAACTAAATTATTCAATTTTTCAAATCATTATAACCCATATACAGTAACTCAAATAGGATGTTTGAGAGTACCACTGATCTTGTGAGGGTGTTAATTCCTTAGGTGGGGCCTAACATCAATCAGTGTGGTTCATGGGTAAATGTTAATTTTTGGTAATTTTAATGAAAACTAAAATAAATATGAGACATAATATTTTATTCAATAAATGTTTTGCTACAACCCATCATCGAGCCTGCTCTTTCATTTCATAATTGAAATGTCTTAAATATACTGCAAATCGAATGTAACAGAAATGCTCTTTCATTTCATATAAAAAATAGCATAACATGGTGAATAAGTTTAACATTAACGCTGTAAAAAAATTGCTATATTATGTTGATTAACAGAGATATAGGATCTGGGGAGGATCTTGGAGTTTTCTCTGAATTCTTTGAAGAAATTCATTGGTGAATGATGAGAACCAAAAAATGATGAATGATGAATGATTGAAAAATTGATTTGGAAGAAATTTCAGCAGAATGATGCACAATGGACGAAATGTTCACCCTATTTTCAACAGATCCCAAACCAAGTAAGGGATTATTTATAACTATTTACAATTCCCCCATTTAACCTTTCCAAAAGAAGAAAAAGTATTAATTCACAAAAAATTGACTTGTGGTTTGATCATCGATGTGGGATTCCTATTATTCATGCGGGGAGTTATGGAATTTTGGATTCACAATTTGTTTATTCTTCATTAAAATCCTAACAAAGAATAATTACACCAACACAAATAATGGTCAGGGTCCTTCCTTCATGTTTTCCATGGGGATCTTCAAATCCACCCTTTTTCATTCATTCTTTGTGATGCAAAGAATATTGTGGAATATGTAGGACTACTGTGGTAGATATAACCAGGATATAGGCTATTGGAAACAATGGAATTTGATGACAGACTGTCGGTTTGGGAGCGGACTGTGGCAGAGTGAGAGCCGCAACCAGGTGGGTTGTGGGAGTTACAAAATGATGCGGTGAGCAGGGCCACAACATCAGTAAGAGAAAACTGCTCGAAGGACAACAATGATGGAACCTGAAACATCCTCCTAGGTCAGTGGACATGGGCCACTGAATGTAGACCAAAAAAGTCGGCATGCAGAGTTGGCCACATTAGGGAGGCTACACGTGTCGGAGGCGGCATGCAGGAGTTTGGGTGCACCGACGACAGCCTAGAGGAGGAGGTAGGTGCTGGTGTCCACCTACGAGTGGTGGCATGTGTTTGAAGCCACAGGTGGGAGGCAGCAGGTGTTGGTGGCTATAGGCAGGAGGTTGAACATGTCGGTGGTGCACCGTGATAGTAGAGGAGGCCTGCAAAAATCCGTTGGCGGGGATAACAAGATGCGGACCAGGTTAGGTGAATGTACGATTTAAGGCCCTGACCTTAAACCTTACTTAATATTGAATTAAATGAATAATTCCCATTGAGGATCTTTTCAGGTTTAGATTTTTAGAGAATTAGATCATAAAACATGCATTACATTCTAAATTTAAACAAAGTGGTTACATAAAAGATAGTACTCATTTTCCCCATCAACAGAAACATATTTAAAATAAAACATGGATTCATTCTTGACACTTCATTGACACTATAATCACATCATGTACCTTTCCCTTGACCTGTGAAACACATTTCAAAAAACATGGGATGAGCATAAAAAGCTCAGTAAGGGATATAAAATTATGCAGTGAAAACATTAGTCCATGTATAAAATCATAATTTACTCATAGAACATAAGCACATTGACATACCACATCAAATCATGAATAAATTATAGAAATCATAAGACATAATGGTAACTTGAGGCATTCATAACATTCTTACGTAAGGAGTAACCCTCTTAGTTATGTTTGGAATATCCATCACAGTATATTCACTAAATCACTTCGGAGAAACCTTAACGTTTAACTCCTTCACGTTACCCAATGCATTGGAGAGATATATCGGGCTCACCTGCCATTAGTTTATCATGGAACCACCCGTCTTCATATCAATTCCCAAGAACCATAACATAATCGTATCACATAAAACATGCATAAAGGAAACATAACATTTCCCCTTTTAAATCACAAGATATAAATTCAACACATTGATATAAAAACATTATGAAAACAATTTTCAATACCAAAATAAAATAAAAGTAAAACATGGTATTTATTTTTCATTCAAAAAAACTTATGGATTGAAGAGGATGACGAAAATAAAATAATGTTCACAGCGGTGGAGAAGTCGTTGTTGCCGCATACGTATGAAAAAAACATTCCCTTTTGTCGCTTAGAAAATGATTCATATAAAAAGATTCCTTTTGAATAAATGTAAATGTCAAAGGGGTTTATATATCGTATAAAAGAAAGTTGTGTATAAAACCAAATATTCCTCAATGAAAGGAGATTGAGACGATGTCCCATACCTCGAGTCCGACTTGACTCGATCGTTCTTTAAAATCCTGAATAATAAACATGAGTTAATTTCTACTTCCTTAAGAAACTTTTTCAAGTTCATTATTCCTTTTATATCACTTATTGCCATTTTATGAACACTATGTAAATATTTAAGTTAATTATGGTCATTTTGTCAATCATTGGTACTTGAGTCAAAAATAAACTCATTATAATTAAAAGTTGTTCATGTGGTAAAATATCCATTTTGTCAAGAATTATATTCATGATGTAGATATCATATATATCAGATATATCACGTATACACATGCATTTATAATATTACATTATCATTTACAGGTAATAAATGAAATGCACCATTCATGGAGACGGTAAGCCGTACGTACGCATGAACGCTACTTTCATTTCTATGTCATATTAATGGAATTAAAACTAAATGAGAGATATGAATATTTAAATTCCAGAATTATATTCAACATTTATATTTAACATACATCATATATATCCATTATATATATATACTTATAATAGTACATTACATTTGAGGATGAGAAATGAAATGCACTGTTCATGGAGATGGTAAGCCGTACGTACGCATGAACGCTACTTTCATTTATATCTCATACATTAATGGAATGAAATAATAATGATATAAAGGAATATTATAATTTCATTATAACATCATATATAATAACTTTAACTCCATCCTTTATACGTCCCACATATGGCATTAACGAATCAAATCACTTTTAGGGGCGGCAGTCCGCACTTCCTAAAATGAAGATATCACGTTTACCTATAATGGAAACCATAATGGTATGCCATAAATGAAAAATACATAATCTTAAGTAAAACATAAACATTTTATATATCATATATAAATATAGTGAAATCTTAATGGCCACCTTTGAAAGTTTTATATGAGTGTTGAACAATCATCATTTCGTGAGGCAGAAATTTTCCATCCACAGAAACAGTATGTTCTTTAACCATTAGATGTAGGTGTGTGTATGTGTAGATCAAATCCTTCACATAAAAAAATCCTAGTATATTGAAGATACTAGTTTTTTACAAAATAAAGTAATTAAAAGAGTTTAGGGGGTTGGAGAAGCAAAATAAAACATAAGAACACAAGATAAAACACTACCTTTAAAACGGGTAAATCTTATTGATTTGAGCTCAAAGGATTCATTGGGAATACTTCTGCCCAAAGTGAGGATTCTAGGAGTAATAGAGGAATGTGTAGAGACAAAATGGTCAGGGGTTGGCCAATCCAAATGCTTGAGGGGCGTGGGTAAGGTGGTATTGGTGGGGGCCTTTTATAAGAGGAGAGGAGGGTCACTCTTGGAAGGTTATAAAAGCTTACATTATTATAAAATGATTTTCGGATTTTAAAGGTCCCAAATTATATATTTCTAGGATAAGGTGATAATAGTTAGAAATACACCCATCCAATTGGTTTTTTACATGTGTAGATCTTATATTTTACATTATATTTTCATTTTATTTAAATCCTTAAATAATGAGGTAATCGTTGCATCATCATGGTGTCATAAATAATTTAATTTATTTAATGTATAAAAATTTTAAAAAACATATCATGATGTAGGAAATCGTTTTATATTTCTAATGAATATTTATAGTCAAAAATATGACTTGTATAACCCCATTTAATTTTTTTTAGTAAAACTAGACATGTTTGTGATATTTTTATTTTAACTTTGAATAAAAAGTTATTAATGTCATTTTCCTACCAAAATGGCTCCATGGGGTCCCCAAGTTGACACATGGATTTTATTGGTCGTCCATGACACATCCAATAAGGGTAGGACATGTGTCTAGGTCATTTCATATTATTAAAAACATTATTTTTACCTTAAATTACACTAATTACCTTTAATCGCGATAAAAAACAGAAAAGTTACTATTCACCTAAAAATTATTTTAATATCATTGAACCACATTTCACTTCCAAATGACATACATGTATGAAAGATTTTTGAAATTCAAAACATAGAAGTGGTAAAGTTTCAATTAAACAAAAAATCAGTTTTTTTAACTGCCACTTAGTGGTTTAACTATTCATCAAAAATTGATGTTTTTCAGAAAAATACAAAAAATTCACCCTAAGATATATTTGATATTATGAATTCAAAAATGACGTCTATTTTAAAAAAATCAAAACAAATAAGTTACATTAATTAATTTAATAATTAATTCCCGCTGTCAGAGCAAATTGCGTGTTTTTATGAAACAATAAGTATCAAAAGATTGACACTAGTTTAAGTCAAATTTCAATGTGAAATTAATTACAATGACCACTATTGGATTAAATGGTAAAAATACATTCGAATTTCACTTTAAAACCAATTCAAAAGATAATATAATCATATAAATAAATTAGACTGAAAAGGGGTTTTGAATTAAAATACAACATTTTCCACTATTCATTAAAAAAATGAACCCTATCACAAAAATACCAAAAGTTTACACTAAGTAAATTTTGATGTCCTGATTGTAAAGAAGAATTTAATTTGTTCCAATAGAATGTATAAGAGTGACCAAAAATATATTTAATGACGGTTCTCCATCAAAAGGCGATAAGTAGACCTTTAGTGAATATTAGAGTATATATGCCAAAAATTGAATTCTTTTCATATTTTAATCATTTTTCATTTATTGGATAAATGTAAAAACATTTAACAAACATATATAACCATATTTTAGTTGTTTCTATACATTCTTGCCAATACAACGACTACGTGTTAACTACCATTTGAAATAATATTATTTTATTACTAGTGTGCATCATAAGATTTCAAACAAACTCTTTGTTGCGTATCGGGTACGCTATTGAACATATAAACCCCTTTAAAGTAAAATTAATATTTAATTCGTAAATATTAATAAATATGAAAATGCTTTATTCTTTATTTACCAAGGATGTTACATCTTTCCCCTCTTTTGGGAATTGTGTCCTCGCAATTTTATTCACTTATCAAAATAAGTGGGGGTATTTATCCCTCATAGCATTTTCAGACTCCCACATTGCCTCTTCAACCATATGGTTTTTCCAAAAAACCTTTACCCGGTGAATTACCTTATTTTGCAACACATTCTCTCTTCGGTCAAGAATCTGGACTAGTTGTTCTTCATAAGAGAGATTCTCTTCCAACTGAACTACCTCTGGGCTCAAAACATGAGATGGATCTGGCATATACTTTCTCAACATTGAAACATGAAAAACATTGTGTACCTGAGATAAAATCAGTGGAAAAGACACTCAGTAAGCAATTGATCCAATATTCTCTAGAATTTCATATGGTCCAATGAACCTTGGACTCAGCTTTACTTTCTTACCGAATCGCATCACACTTTTCCATGGTGCAAATTTGAGAAAAACATGACCACCTACCTCAAAAGATATATCTTTCCTCCGGTTATCCGCATAACTCTTCTTCCCACTCTGTGCTATTCTCATGTGTTTCTGAATTAACTGAACTTTTTCTGCCAACTCTTCTACCAATTCCAGTCCGATCAACATCCTTTCATCCACTTCATCCCAGAAAGCTGGAGTTCGACACTGCTTCCCATATAATGCCTCAAATAGTTCCATCTGTATACTAGAATGAAAACTGTTATTATAAGAAAACTCAACCAAAGAAAGGTGTTGGTCCCAACTTCCCTGATAATCCATCGAACAAGAACGTAGCATATCCTCCAAAGTCGGAATCATTCGTTCTAACTGCCCATCTGATTGAGGATGAAAACCTATACTGAAACTTAATTTAGTACCCAATAACTTCTAAAGGCCCTTCCAAAAGTTAGAAGTGAACTTGAAATCATGATCAAATACAATGGAGAGAGAAACTCCATGTAACCTGAAAATCTCTTTAAGATACAAACGGGAAAGTTTATCTAGGGAAAAAGTATCTCGTATAGCAAGGAAATGATCAGATTTAGTCAAGTGATCAAAAATAACCCAGATTGCATTATTACCTCGAGGTGTCTTCAGCAATCCTACAATGAAGTCCATGGATATATTCTCCCATTTCCACTCTGGTACTGGTAAAGGTTGAAGCATCCCTTTCAGTAACTGCCACTCTGCTTTAACCTGTTGACATGTGAAACACTTCACAGTAAAATCACCAATATCCCTTTTCATTCCGTCCAACCAGTAATACTCATGAAGACATCTATACATCTTTGTACGTCCTAGATGAACTGAAAATGGAGAACTATGAGCTTCACATAACAACTCTCTCTTAAACTGTGAATCACAAGGCACACACAATCTCTTCCCAAATCTCGAAACACAATCATTATCCATGTTGAATTCATGTAACATACCCTTTGGAACTAGCTCTGCCTTTTTCTGTAACTAATTGTCTTGCTTCTCTGCTTTCTTAATTCTATCGGATAGAGAAGATTTCACTGATACCTGAAACAAAATAGAAGGACATCCTGCACCAACAACTTCTATGCCAAAGTTCATCAAATCCTTAAACATAGGATCACGTTCCAAACGCAACACTGTTAATGACGCATTACATTATCGACTCAAAGAATCAACCACTTTATTTTCTTTTCCCAGATGGTAATGAATTTTACAATCATAATCCTTGATTAATTCTAGCCATCTCCTCTATCTCATGTTCAATTATTTCTGAGTGAATATATACTTTAAACTTTTCTGATCGGTATATATTTCACACTTTACTCCATACAAATTATGCCTCCAAATTTTTAAAGTGAAAACAACAGCAGCTAATTCCAAATCATATGTAGGGTAATTTACCTCATGACTTTTCAACTGACGTGAAGCACAAGCAATTACCTGATCATTCTGCATTAGGACGCAACCAAGTCCTTTCAATGAAGCATCAATGTAGATAACAAACTCCCCATTCCTGGAAACAATCATCACATTCTTTTGTCTAGATAAGCTTAACACCCTTCCGAGTTAGCTTAGTCATTGGACTAGATAATCGTGAAAAAATTCTAACAAAACATAGGTATTATCCTTCCAATCCAAGAAAACTATGAATCTCGGTTACATTTGTGGGTCTTGGACATTCTTATACAACTTTTATTTGCAGTATCAATAGTTATTCCATCTTTAGAAACAATATCACCAAGGAAATAAATTTTTTGTAACGAAAAATCACACATTCTAAATTTTCCATACATTTTCATTTCTTTTAAGGTTTGCAAGATAACCCTTAAATGACCTTCATGCTCCTCTTTAATGTTATAAAACACCAAAATATCATCAATAAAAACAACAAACATTTTTTACCTGAGTCAACTGAGCCATCACTGTAACAAACTGTTTAGTTCTGATTCTGACCATCTCAGGATACAGATTTGAAAGGTCATTTCCTTTTGTATTCCTTCCCAGAAAAACTGCTCTGTTTCCTCTATGAAAAACGATTCTTAACATAGAAATATCTTAGGAGAAGAAACATGGTAGTTTGCAAATTCTATATCATTTAAATTTGAACTTAAATTAATTTACGGACATTAATTTAACAATACCCTAACTCCTAAAGTTTTCTAAACCAACCTCTGATACCAACTATAAGGCCCCAGCCTTAAACATTACTTAATCTTGAGTAATTACAAGATTTCTCATTGAGGATATTTTCAGGTTTAAAGTTTTAGAGAATTAGATCATAAAACATGCATTACATTCGACATTTAAACAAAGTGGATATATAAAAGATAGTACTCATTTTTTCCATCAACAGAAACATATTTAAATTAAAACATGGATTCTTTCTTAACACATCATTGACACTACAATCTCATCATGTACCTTTCCCTTGACCTGTGAAAAACATTTCAAAAACTTGGGATGAGCATAAAAAGCTCAGTAAGGGATATAAAAGTATGAAGTGAAAACATTAGTCCATGTTTGAAATCATACATTACTCATAAAACATAAGCACGTTAACATAACTCATAAAATCATGAATAAATCATAGAAATCATAAGACATAAAGGAATCTTGAGGCATTCATAACATTCTTACGTAGGGAGTAACCCTCTTGGTTACGTTTGGAATACACATCATAGTATAATCCCTAAATCTCTTCGGAGAAACCTTAATGTTTAACTCCTTCGCATTACTCAATGCATTAGAGAGCTATATCGGGCTCACCCACCTTTAGTTTATCACGGAACCACCCATCTTCATAACAATTCCCAAGAACCGTAACATAATCATATCACATAAAACATGCATAAAAGAAACATAACATTTCTACATTTCAATCACAAGATATCAATACAACACATTGATATATAATCATTATGAAAACAATTTTCAATACCAAAATAAAATAAAATTAAAACACGGTATTTATTTTTCATTTAAAGAAATATATGGCTTGTAGAGGGAGCTGAAACTAAAATAATGCTCACGGCGGCGGAGAAGTCGTTGTCGCCGCATACGTACGAAAAAAAACATTCCCTTTTGTCATTTAGTAAACGCTTCATATAAAAAGATTCCTTTTCAATAAATGTAAAAGTCAAATGGGTTTATATACCGTATAAAAGAAAGTTGTGTATAAAATAAAATATGCATCAATGAATTGAGATTGAGACGATGTCTCATACCTCGGGTCCGACTTGACTCGATCATTCTTTAACGTCCTGAATAATAAACTTGAGTTAATTTCTACTTACTTAAGAAACTTTTTCATGTTCATTATTCCTTTTATATCACTTATTACCATGTTACGAACACTATGTAAATATTTAAGTTAATAATGGTCGTTTTGTCTATCATTGGTACTTGAGTCAAAAATAAACACTTTATAATTACAAGTTGTTCATGTGGTAAAGGGTCCATTATATCAAGAATTATATTCATGATGTAGATATGATATATATCATATATATCCAGTATACACATGCATTCATAATATTACATAATCATTTAGAGGTAATAAATGAAATGCACCGTTCATGGAGACGGTAAGCCGAACGTACGCATGAACGCTGCTTTCATTTCTATTTCATATTAATGGAATTAAAACTAAATGAGAGGTATGTATATTTTAATTCCAGAATTATATTCATCATTTATATGTAACATATATCATATATATCCGTTATATATATGTACTTATAATAGTACATTATATTTAGGGATAAGAAATGAAATGCACCGTTCATGGAGATTGTAAGCCGTACGTACGCATGGACGCTACTTTCATTTCTATATCATACATTAATGGAAAGAAATAATAATGATATAAAGGTATATTATAATTCCATTATAACATCATATATAATAACTTTAACTCCATCCTTTATACATCCCACATATGGCATTAAGGAATCAAATCACTTTGAGGGGCGGCAGTCCGCACTTCCTAAAATGAAGATATCACGTTTACCCATAATGGTATGACATAAATGAAAAATACATAAGCTTAATTAAAACATAAACATATAATATATCATATATAAATATAGTTACATCTTAATGGCCACCTGTGAAAGTTTTATATGATTTTTGAACAATCATTGTTTCGTGAGGCAGAAATTTTCCATCCACAGAAACAGTATGTTCTTTAACCATTAGATGTAGGTGTGTGTATGTGTAGATCTAATGCTTCAGATAAAAACATCCTAGGATATTGAATATACTATTGTTGTACAAAAGAAAGGAATAAAAAGAGTTTAGGGGGTTGGAGAAGCAAAATAAAACATAAGAACACAAGAGAAAACACTACCTTTAAAACGGGTAAATCTTATTGATTTGAGCTCAAAGGCTTCATTGGGAATAATTCTTCCCAAAGTGAGGATTCTTGGAGTAATAGAGGAATGTGTAGAGGAAAAATGGGAAGGGGTTGGCCGATCCAAATTCTTGAGTGGTGTGGGTATGGTGATAGAGGTGGGGGCCTTTTATAAGAGGAGAGGAGGGGCACTCTTGGAAGGTTATAAAAGCTTACATTATTATAAAATAATTTTCGAATTTTAAAGGTCCCAAAATTATATATTTCGAAGATAAGGTCATAAGAGTTATAAATACACCCATCCAATAGGTTTTTTACATGTGTAGATCTTATGTTTTACATTATATTTTCATTTTATTTAAATCCTTAAATAATGATGTAATCGCTGCATCATCATAGTGTCATAAATAATTTAATTTATTTAATGTATAAATTTTTTTAAAAACATATCATGATGTAGGAAATCATTTTATCTTTCTAATGAATATTTATAGTCAAAAATATGACTTGTATAACCCCATTTAAATTTTTTTTTAGTAAAACTAGACATGTTTGTGATATTTTTATTTTAACTTTAAATAAAAAGTTATTAATGTCATTTTCCTACCAAAGTGGCTCCATGGGGTCCCAAAGTTGACACATGGATTTTCTTGCTCGTCCATGACACATCAAATAAGGGTAGGATGTGTTTATAGGTCATTTCATATTATTAAAAACAATATTTTTACTTTAAATTACAATAATTACCTTTAATCGCGATTAAAAATTTAAAAGTTACTATTCATCAAGAAATTATTTTAATCTCATTGAACCACATTTTACATCCTAATGACAAAAATGTATGTCGGATTTTTGAAATTCAAAACATAGATGTGGTAAGGTTTCATTTAAACAAAAAAATAGTATTTTTAACTACCACTTAGTGGTTTCACTATTCATAAGAAATTGACGTTTTTCAGAAAAACACCAAAAATTCACCATAAGATATATTTGATATTCCGAATTCAAAAATGACGTATATTTTACAAAATTCAAAACATATAAGTTACATTAATTAATTTAATAATTCATTCCCACTGTGAGAGAAAATTCTGTGATTTTATGAAACAATATGTATCAAAAGATTGACAGTAGTTTAAGTCCAATTTCAAGGTGAAATTAATTACAACGACCACTATTGGATTAAGTGGTAAAAATATATTCTAATTTCACATTAAAACCAATTCAAAAGATAATCTAATCATATAAATAAATTAAACTAAAAAGGGGTTTGGAATTAAAATACAACATTTTCCAAAATTCATTAAAAAAGAACTTTATCAGAAAAATAAAAAAAATTTACAAAAAGTAAATTTTGATGTCCCGATTCTAAAGAAGAATTTTATTTTTTCCAATAGAATGTATATGAGTGACCAAAACTATATTTAATGACGGTTGGCCATCAAAAAGTGATAAGTGGACCTTTAGTGAATATTAGAGTATATATGCCTAAAATTGAATTATTTTCGTATTTTAAGCCTTTATCCTTTATTGTATAAATATAAAAACATTTAAAAAACATATAGAACCATATTTTAGTTATTTCTATTCATTCCTTCCAATACAACGACTACGTGTTAACTACCATTTTAAATAATCTTATTTTATTACTTCTGTGCAACGTAAAATTTCAAACAAACTCTTTGTTGTGTATCGGGTATGCTATCAAACATAGCAACCCCTTTAAAGTAAAATTAATATTTAATTCATAAATATTAATAAATTTGAAAATTATTTATTCTTTATTTACCTGGGATGTTACACATGATGTCAGTGGACCTCGTGTAGGGAGGCGGCCAACAGAGCCGGCCACATGACGCAGAATGGAAGCGGTGTCTGTCGTTTCCAGGCTAGACTATACTGGACTGAAAACATGGGTTGGGCTAGAGGGGGAACTAGGCTGATGGGCTGCCTGACTAGATATAAATCAGCCCATCAGTGCTGGTTGGACTGGAGGAAGGAGACAAGGTCGTTTGGCTACACAACGGGCTAGATCCATTTCCCAACATGCCAAATCCAAAATACATAATGGGCTTGAATCCTGGTCCTAGCTAGATGAGGTTGGGTTGGGTAATGTTCATCCGACCTGGTCGGACTGGGCCAGGACCCCACCAACCCATTTTTTCTATATGTCTCGTAACATCAAAATCGCACAACCAACTGACAAGATTTTTGCTGCATAGTGACCCTCCAAATGTGGTGGTTATTTTTATATAAGTTATATGATTTTTACTGGATACTGAGATACGATATATGGGTTGCGGAGTAGATTATCCAAAAATAAATCATGTAATAAGAAGAAATCATGTGTGTGGATATGATGAGAAGACTATGATGATCCGGTCTAGGTTCCCCAGAATGCCTCAGTGATGAGCAGACCTTAATGGCCAGACAGATGAGCGGGCCTCAGTTTCCAAGAAGGATCAGTGACGAGCAGACCTTAGTGGCCTATTAGGTCTTAAGGATGAGAAAACCATAGTGGTCCCACAGATGAGCAGACCTCAGTGGCCCAACAGACCTCATTGACTAGTGGAGCTCAATATCCCAGTAGACCTCAATGATGAGATAACCATACTGTACTAGTAGCCTCCATTGACTCATCGAGGATGTGAACCATATAAGTATAATATGTTCAGTATTACAACTTATAGTCTTTCATTCTATACTTTAGGTAATACATGTTTGATATGTCCACTACTTCTTGTGAAATTTTCATTATTTTATTTTATTTGTGATTTGGGGTCCCTATAAGGTATTTTTATACTCACCCCTTCACGGTCTTCTCCCACACTTGTTGTGACTTGTGCAAATAACAGACGATTTGATAGAAACCATGGTTGTCCAGGACCAGGCCGTACCTCATGAGATAAGACAGGGGAGGTGTATTCTATCAACATCAGTTCGCTATTGTTCACCTACTCTTTATATAGGGTTTTCTTAAAATGGTTTTCTAGAGACTTTTGTACGCTTTTCTTTACTTCTTTTTTTGGGCTTGTATTCTGGCCTGTTTACTTTATCATGTCCTTCATATTCTCATTAGTGGTCTATGTAGAATGCATTTATTCTTTTTAATAAATGTGGGAAGGGGATGTAAGTGTGTATCTATACATGTTCGAAAAAAATTCTCTTATGTGTACGACAATACCTTCAGCTGTAGTCACCCACCCCTGGCCTTTTGGAAGTGGGTAGGGGGTAGTCAGAACCTAATCCCTGTGGGATGGGTTATTACAAATTGGTTTCAATGAAGGTATGTTCTAAATTAAGAACCCACACTCTGTGAGTTTGGTTTGGGGATACAGTGATTTGTCTTTCTATTTTTTCTTTTCAGCCATGGAATACATTGTTCATGCAGCTACAGATATATCCAGACACCTAGACCACAAAATATGCTTCTCGACAAAGTACATTAAAACACTCCTTTTAGTGATAAAAATGATGGTACCCACATCATATAAGACTGGGTTTTGTTTTTCATGCCCTTCTTATGTTAGTTCACCCAGAATACTATATTGATCACGGTACCTCTTATTTTTTCTCAAAATTATTTCACATAAATACCAATACAGAATTCCACAGCATGATCACTAGGATGATCAGCAGGGTGATTAAATTGGTATAAAGGTTCGTACATGTGACAACACTGTCTGGTGTAGTAACTGCTATACCACCACATAAAAAGTACAACATGGTACTTATTGTACAAGTGGATTAGATGTCCAGGATGTGCGCACTTCACCTGTTTCCGTGATAGAGACCCTCTGGCTCTAAGGAGATCCCCAATCATAGGCGGCTAAGGAATTCCTGATGGTGGTGACTAAGCTTTCATCATATTCAGGACACCATTATATAAGATGGTGGTCTTGTAAGTGAGAAATCTATGTGAATCAGTAGTGAGATGGTGGGTTTTACATTACCTAGTCTAACTATGAGGTGACTCATCCATGGACAGATCAGGAGAAATATTCTCAGAAAATGGGTCTCTGTCCCTAAAATCTAAGGTCTATATGTTCCCAAGAACTTCTACAGCATCATTAGGATTAAATGACGGTAGCGGAGTATTCCTCGTGGCGTACAACCCTTTTTAGATACTCTATGAATACAATATGACCAGTGCTTCAGGGATCTGACATCTAAGTGAACTGTGCTTACTGACATCTTATCAAACACTAATCCTATATGAATTCCTACTTATGCTAGGGTCCTAGAGAGAACCCTTGAGGTTGAAATTCATTTTTCTGAGAAAATATTGCCAGTGGAGTTTAGTAGTGGGAAAGAAGGATGCCAACTTCATTCTCAGAGGCTTAGACATGTGAAAAATTATAATAATAGGTCACAAGATAAGGGATATACAACCCAAGGTTAAAACGGTGGGTCTAGCCATCCATGGAATAGGAAATTATTTTCTAAAGACGATAGGTGATATCTCTCTAGAAATTTCCTAGCACATCATACTAATAGTGAAATGGTGGATGGGAGTCTTGGGCCTATACATTGATATGAATAGTTGAATTTTCAGGTGGAAGATGTTGAAGAGGAGATGGGAGATCAGCAGGAGGTGCTATATATTTCGACATGATACAACCACCATGCCTTTGTGGTCCACACTGGGATCAGGGAGAATGAGGGGAGAGGTAGTGGTTAGCTACATGTTGTCAGGGAATATGACCTAAGGGCTCCATGAATGATTTGATGTATTGTATGTGTTTACTCATAGCAGTCATCTTAATAGGAACATGTGATAATCATTCCTTCTTATCACAAATATTGTTCAATAGCTACAGCTTCCAGTTAAACAGTGGACATGAACCTTACGTTTGTAGATACCTATTGATGGAGACTCAATAATCACACTTATGTTGATGGTGTGATCTGACCCTAGAATGATTGTTTTTGTTGGAACCTCTTGGTTGTAGCATCAAGGCCTTATGATGTTAGTTTGGTTAGGGACTAGTCATCCACAGTTAATGCTAAGATTAACTATTTTAGTCAAAAGGATGTGGTATATCTGCAGTGTAATTATGGGTATTTCATTGTTCAGTGAAAAATGAAACACACCTTTTATTAGATGAACATATGTATAGGACGGTGTAGCCGATCACTATTGATTCAATGAGAATTACCCTTGTGGTAGTGGATGTTATGATTTTTTAGTTCCTAAGAGTAGGGTAAGAGTACGAGAACATCATTCTATGAAGACCCTTCAATGATTACCTCCCCATAAGGGGGATGTACATCTGCATCATTCTACACCATGAGATGGAACAAATATCATCATAAGTATATCATATTCCATTTGCAGAGCTTTGCGAGTTGAGGGTGTAGGTGGAGGACTTGTAGAGGAAGACCTTAATAAGACCCAATATTTTCGATTATGTGTGGATAAATACAACATTAACCAAGAGGTCATGGATTATGATTATCCACTACTAATGTGTCAATGAACACATTGATCTATTGAAAGGGGAATCCTTTCGTAAGGATGGAATATTTCCAGTAGGATTTGTACCAGTTAAGGTAGAGTTTGACGGGAACCCCGATCGTGAGTTTCCTAGAGGAGGGAGTCGAGTACATAGTGTTATATGTTGCATCAATGATCAGAAATGGTTGTGTACTCATGAAAAGGAATGTGGTAATTTCTAATGGATCACATTAGTTGTGACCACAGTAGCAGAATTATGTGACACAAGATCATGAGTTGACACCAGTACTATTTGTATTGAAGATGTGGAGACACTACATTATATGACAATTTTTTACCTTCTACTCTAACCACTAAAATCTCAATTATATCTTTTGTAACAAGGATATTAACTTCAAAAAGAGATAATGGTTGGAATTACTTGATTACTATGAAATAGATGTAGTCTATACTATTAGAATCGAAAATGTGGTAAGAGATATTCTCAAAAAGATTTCTAGATCGTAGTGGCTGAATGAAGAAATTTAGAAGTTGGACTAATTGTATATATCCTTAATGGATAGAGATGATATAACATAAATCCAAAATATAGTTTTTACCCCTAAAATATTATTGTATGTCATGGAGGTATAGATTGATGATACCAACTATGAGTATTTATGTGCTCAATTTATCAAATCGAATGCCCTTTATGGATATTCGAAAGGTGGGGAGCACATCACTCCTTTCAGAGGATGTATTGTAGTAGTAGTGTATGCCTAGAGTGATGTTATGAATCATGATACAAATTTGGGTGTAATTGAGGACACTATGGATGATGGAACAAGTTAATGTTGGTCATACCTATTGATAAAAAAGATGAGCATTTGTTTAATGGGTTTCGCGGTTTGTCAGCACATCGTGTTGAGCCCCTCTACATGGAAGGGGATTCACTTTTCTTCCATTGGGTTCCAACATGGGAGTGGGGAAGGATATTGACATGCGTTATGACAAATTTATCATGTACATCCAACTGACACAATACGAACTAAGTGATCACTGACCAAATCACCATGTCGGTCACTTTTTAGTATTTTGGGAATAGTATCATGTACAATGAGGGGGACACCTCTACATGTAGAAGATTGTTCAACTCCATATAGTCAAATGGATGATTTTATTTGTTCGGGCTTCATTATTTGCATCCTAATGGTGGATGGGATTATAGGAGGTGGTTGACTCTCATATTCCCTTTGGAATAACGTTCCTCATGTAGATAGATGGCAAGGCGGAGTGGACCATTCTGGCCCAATAAGTCATGTTAAATTCTTACATACTCAATTTGGTTGCAGTTTGGAGGATCATCTACTCTTGGAAGTGTTTGTATACAATAAAGTCTAACACTCCACCATTGGTATGGCACTATTTGATTCCTTAAATGGGAGACCTTGCGGGTTTCCACATTACTAGAAAGACCCAAGAGGGTCAGCTATCATGGGTACGGAGTTGGTGTGGGATATAACAAAGAAGTTCCATGTCATCCAAAAGAAGATGAAGACTACATAGATCTATCAAATTATTTATTCTAGTAGGAGAGAGAGACCCTTGTAGTTTGAGGAGGGAGAAAATGGGTTTCATGGGGTCTCTATTTGATGTGGGATACAAAGATTTGGTCGAGGTAGTAAGTCTGGTTCGATATTAATCCTACATTTTCTGATATAGTGTTGAGTGGGTAAGGTGGCATATGTCTTGGATCTACATCCATCATTACAAATGGTGAACGAAACCTTCCACATATACCAGATGAGTAGATACATACATGAACTATCCCATGTCATTGAGTGGGGAATGATGGATGTTGATGATGGGAATAGATTTTGTAGTTTTAGATTGACATCAAGGATCAGCATAATAGAACCCTCCATCAAGGATTGATTCCTCTAGTTCACATTTTGTTGTATCATTGGAATCTGCAATAGAGAATGTTGGAGTCGTAGGTTCATGCTCGTGCTTGTAACCCTATATGATTGGGGATCCCTTAGTTTTTTTATAGGACATAAAGCCTTAATGTGGGGAGAATTTAATGACTCGTATTTTCATGGTTTTATATTTATTATTTTTTGGTAATATTATAATAACAGAATTTGATATGGCATGCAATTCTAAGCACCAGTGTGCTCGGAATGGTATGTTGATAAACTGGTATGTTTTTAAAAAGCATTCATGAGGGATTTTTTCTGAAAAAAGATGAATAAATCAGAAATGGATGCTCAGATAAAAAATCCAAAGGCACTGTTGTAGTCTGGATGGAGGGTTTAACCATGTTGTGACTTAAAATTATTCGTTGTGGGCCTGTAGTTATAATCTTGAATGATGATTCAGATTAAAAATCTGAGACCACCGTTGAGCTCGTGAGGTCATAATTTCCTTTGTTAGCTCCTGTCATTGGCTAGTGTGGGCCAAGTGTGGAATGTAGTTTTTGGGATGTGGCTGTAAATAGAATTATTAAATAAAATTATTATTTGTTCAAATCCTTAAATATAATTTATTGTATCTCAGATTAGATGTCCAAGAGTACCATTGAGTTTGTGGGGGTGTGCTTTCATTATGAAGTGCCTGACCAAGACCTTCGTGGGATGAGGGTAAAAGTTCATTTTTGGGAATTTTGAAAAAAAAATAAACTTATGAACGTTTATTTTATTATGAAAATGATTCTATGTAATGAAACTTTGTGCCATCTGTTTCATTTCAAAAATGAGATAGCGTAATGATGCTGCAAATCGAGCATATCAAAAACATAGTTTCATTCTACAATGGAAACAATGTAACAACGTGGTGGATCAGCGTAACAGAAATGCAAAAACATAATTCGTCCATTCCGATGATTAACAAACATATGAGATCATTGGATGACATAAAATTTTTATCTGATTCATTAGAGGGAATTATTGGTTGAATGATGAGCAGTGATGAATGACGCGCAGCGAAGAACACAGATTGATCACTGAATAGATTTGGATAAGATGTTGGAATATTGACGAATGATGAAGGAAATATTCAACCATCATCATTGATCGATCCAAACAAATGGAGGGGATTATGTTTATGTGTTTACCATGCCACTATTCTCCCTTAATAAATTAATAACACAAGTCAATTCAAAAAAAAATTTACTAGCGGGTCGATCATCTATGCGAGAATGGGATTTTTTATGAAGGGAGTTATGTGATATTGAATTCATGTTTTATATATTCTTCATTAAACTAGGAACAGAGATTATTCACTCCAACATGATCATAGTTTATGGTTTGTCCTTCGTGTGTTTTTTTATCCTTCAACTCGGCCCTTTTTCTAATGTTCTTTGTGACGTGACGAAAAACATGGTCTATATAAGACATAGTGGTGGATCATCCCAGAAATGCGGTTGAGGGATTCATTGTTGTAGGGTGAAAAAATTAAATAATTGGAGCTTGCAGTGGTGGAGGGAGATTCATATGTGCAGTAGGGGCATCCAGATCGAAGGCTGATGATAAGGTCCTCCAAATCGAATGTCGGTGGCGATGGAACCCGCAGAAGCCACTATAGGTGGAGGATCCGGGATGCCTTCAATATATGGAGGCCACCTCATATGAGAGGCAGCATGTGCTGGAAATGTGTCCCAGAAATAGTACATGCCCAGGGTTGATAGTAGTGGGGCAACAACATGAGGTCTGCATACCATATGTGTGGAGGCGGTATGTTGAAGCTACTGCGTGACACAGAATGGTCATGGTGCATGACGTGTTCGGGATGGACCGAACTGGACCACGTGTACATGTCATGCTTGTGGGGGAATCCGGCCGATGGTTGAGCTAGGTTTATAGAAACCAGCCTGCCATTGCAGACTGGGCTGGAAGAATGGGAGAGGTCAGTCGGGTGGCCTGATGGGTTGGGCCGACCACACAACGACAGGATCCAGTTGGTCCAATTGGTATAGACCTCAGGCTAGGCCAGACTGTGTTAGCTAAGACCCGACTAGGTTGGGTCAGGTCATCCTTACCTCTGATCTAACTAAATCCATTTTCTACAAGTCTCATAACATCCTAATCAAACGTCCAATTGGTGAGCCATTTGTGGCGTAAATACCCTCGCGATGATGATGTCCTTTTGATATACACTATTTATTATTTGTGGAATTTGATATGTGGTCAATGTTTTATGGGTTAGATTCTCCTAAAATAATGCATTATACATGATGGAATCATGTGGGTGGTTGTGGTCATAATACATTGTAGAGTGGGACTAGGTTCTATATTAGACCGTAGAGAAGAGTGGACCTTCATGGCCCATCAAAAGAGAAGACCTTAAAGTCCCAGCAAACCATAGTGATGAGACAAACATAGTGGCCTCGAAGATGAGCAGTCCTATGTGGCCCGACATACCACAATGATGAGTAGACCATGGTTTCCTAGAAGACCAATGTGACAAGCGGAACATAGTGGCACAGTATAGAAGCTGACATGAGTGGCCCAACATACCTCATTGACGAGTAGAACTTAGTATCCCAGCAGACCTTAGTGATGAGGGGACCTTAGTGGCCCAGTAGAACATAGTGACGAGCGAATCTCAGTGGGCCAACAAACCTCAGGGACGAGTGTAGAATACCTTCCTAGTAGACGAGTAGACCTCAGTGTCCCAACAGACCACATTGATGAGAAGACCAATGTGGCCAAAAAGGCCACAATGACACATCGAGGATGAGTCTCTCATCGGTAAAAGATGTTCATCATTATGAAAAATAGTCATGATTTTTATACTCTAGGTTACAACTATGTGAGTTGTCCACTAATTAGTGTGTACTTTGTTTTTTGGTTTCCTCATTTTGGTTTTTGGTCCCTAATGAGTATTGTGTTACTCACCCCTATAGGAGTGTTTCCCACACATGTCATGTCTTTTGCAGACAAACGCCATATTGACTGAGACATTGGTGGTCCAGGACTAGGTGATGCCAAATGAAATAAGTCCTTCGAGTTGTTTTCCAATATCATTATGTAGTTACTCATCACCTACCCTTTGGGTTTGGGTTTTATACAGATGAGTTTCCATCATCTTTTATACACTATTTCTTGTAGCTTTCCTTCAGTTAGGAATGTATTCTAGGCATTACATTCTGCTTGTATTGTTTACTATAAGTGGTTATCTTAGTTGCATCTGTGTCTTAAATTTCAACATTATGGGATGGGTTTGTGATTGTGCATGTGTGTAGTTACATGGATAATTCCCCCCACTTGTAGGATAATGTGTTCAGTGCTAGTTGGTAAACCCTAGCCTTTGGGAACGGGCATGGGGTAGTCATGACATGAGCCCTAGGTGACATGTCATGTCAAAAATGACTTGTGGAGGTTGTGGTTTCACTCATCATTCATAAATATTATATTTTATTATCAAGTGATTGATACTTAAATAAAATAATATTTAAAATCCCAACATTCTAA
Organism: Viscum album; assembly: GCA_963277665.1. NCBI lineage: Eukaryota > Viridiplantae > Streptophyta > Magnoliopsida > Santalales > Viscaceae > Viscum > Viscum album. The sequence goes on from OY728131.1 coordinate 1,130,798,510, forward strand.
TTATAATCTTGTAATAATTTCCTTAAATAACATCTCTTGAAATTTATTTTCAAAATGAAAATATTTACACATTATCATAAAAATTACTCAAAAAATATATTAAATACAACAAATTGTATACATTAAAATGAAATATTTATAAAAACATAATAAAAAATAAATCATAATACAAATTATTTTAAGAAACATGCATTTAAAATTATAAATAATTATAACCTATATAAATTAATATAATCATTAACAAACATAAAAAAATTAATGAACATTTTTTGCATAAAATGATAGCATTAAAAATTGAAAAAACATGAAAAATTATAATTAAAATTCATTCAAATAATATTTTATAGAAAAATGTATTGAAAATAAAATATTCCTTACTAATACTAAGATTTAATAATACAGAAAACTACAGCTTAAATAATAAATATACCTTAATGTAAACAAATAACTGAAAATATAATTCATTTTCATTTTTAATAAATCCCATTCAAAGGTTGAGTTTTTACATAATTAATGATAATATTTTTACTTTTTAAATCATTAAAAATTATGAGTTTTATGAAAATTAGAATTCTTAAAATAATCCCTTGAATGGTGGGTTTTATATACCATTTAATTTAATAATAAATATTACATAATATATATATTTCTGGAATTCAATCAAACATAAAAATGGTTTTTAAAAGCTTATATTTAGATGATGAATATAAAATTCATTTTCTCCAATTATTATTATTTATAATGAAATATAGGTGACAATTAGTAGTGGTATTTTTCACTCCCAAGGTAGGAAATGAGATCATTGATTTGGGGAATTAAAAGGATAGTATTTAAATAGATCATACACATGGTCAATTTTTACTAGTAGTAAATAGTATAACTTTAAATATAAATGGAAAATCCCAAATAAACTTATTTTTTATATTTTCATGTTTTATCACTTGAATGGATGTTTATAAATATTTTTATGGACTCCTTTGATAAAATATAGTGAATATAATCTTTGGTTTCAGTATAATAATCAGATATATATATATATATATATATATATATATGTCAGTGTGTGTGTGTCTTTGTGTGTGTATGTTTATGTATGTGTTAGAGTCAGTGTGTTTTTATTCCAAATTATCTAATTATGGTTAGGATATATGTTTTATCTTCATGTGAATCATGGATAATTAGATGTGATCGTTTGTGTGTGTGTGTGTGCGTCAAATGAAATGAGTATCCCAGATGATCCATAGATGATATTCTAAATGGTTTGTCTTATTATAATGATGGATTAAATAAATATATTTATACATACAGATATATACTCAAGGCTTATATAAGTGTTGACCAGAATAGGAGATTACACAACTAGAAAATAAAACACTAATTTAAGGTGATCGTTAGTTTTAAATTTTATTTTTAATGGTATATATATATATATATATATTATAACTAATTTTAAAAATTTCTATCAATTATTATTCAATAACCCTTCCCTAAAACCCCAATACAAACATTATAATTTACCTTGCAAATATATAACTGATTTCGATTTAATAGATCACACAATAAAGTAAAAATGACAAATGACTATTTTTTATTGTTGTAGACTGATGGAATAAAATGAAATAGATACCTTTGGATATCTAAAACGAAGATGTTATCATAGATAGAATTTCATGGTGTTCGTTGATGACTAACTGGGGTTTGTCATTGAGAGATGATGATAATGGACGTATAAAATAAATCTACATTGTTCATTCATGGTTGAGTTTGAAATAATTAATGGAAGGAGAAGAAAAGGAAGAAGAAGATGGAATCAATGTATTAAACATCAGGTGAGTATGAGAATGATATGTTATTATAAAAGACTATGGGGACGTGTCAGACCGAATAATGAACATATAAAAAGTGGGTTTTAAGGATAAAATACAATGATCAAAAATTCTCTTCCCACATCGATCATTTGGGTGTTTCATAACTCTTGGAAATATCAACATCCCTAGATCAACGACTGAGACAATGCACTGATAAATTATCACTCGTACAAGATTAAACATATAATAGGAACATGACTCGTGCATACATGTGATTGACCATATCTATGAGCTCACTAGAGTGTGCTATAAATATTCTATGTTCATCCCCAATGTCCATATAGTTTACCCAGATGGATCTCATACCTCGTTATCTTAACTACCATATTGCATGGTCGAGCAACCTATGCTATCTTGTGTGGTTGTCCCCTTTTTATAGTAATTATATTTTAATTTTTTTTAAAATATTAAATACACAATCTACATATATAATTAATTTTTTATATCCCTTTTGTAATATTATTATATTTCTAATCACATTAGGTATCTTATCATCTTGTACTAATATTAACCCTGAAATGAGATTAATTATTTAATGTCTAAATTAATAATAATATATTTTGGTGAAAAAATTATAAATTAAAAAATATTTTAAATTTAATAACTTCTAATTTAATTGATTAGTATGTTATTAAAAATTACTAACAAGTTATATTTAAATCATTAATTGTTTATTTGATTATTTTTAATAAATTAAAAATCATTCTAAATGTCGTTATGTTAATAAAATATTATAAATTGTGAAAAAATATTAAATAGTATTATTAATAAATTTTTTAAATTAAAATGATTTAGTATAATTATATTTTTCTGAATAGTTTTTGATTTTATTTCGCCATTATTTATATAAATTACTTTTTTAAGGGGGATAAATATAAATAAATATAATAAAAATCTTTTAATTTTTTTTAAAAAATAAAAATTCTCATCATAAATAAATCAATTGAAATATATTTACAATTAGAATATTTTGTCTTCAATAGATTCAAAATTACAAATTAATTATTAAGGAATATAATTTTATATTAAGCCATAATTTAGTTGGGTATAATTTAAAAAACAAATATTGAGTAATATTATCATTAAGATAAATGAATACTGGAATTTTTATGATATTATGTTCATACCCCTAAAGCAATTTTACCCCCACAATATATTTATTGTACATAAGTATATTCACAATCCTACTTGTCTAAATTTTCCAAAAAAAGATCAATTTTTTTTAAAACTCCTAAGAGTCACCTAGGATCTCATTACATTTAATCTGAAAACAAAATCATTATCTCATAAATTATCATCAGTAAAAAATATCTTAATCTCTGATGTTTTCTATATAGTATTTATAATACAAAATTTGAAAACCTAAGACACATACTACCAGATTCAGTGCTAAAAACATATTGTATCAGTTTATAAATGTAAATAAAAAATAAATAGACCATTACACACTCAAGTATCCATTCTGTCTGGGGTGTTTAGGTTTATGAAATACCACAGAACATATTAGAGGCTTACCAAATTAAATAAAAAACAATATAGCATTACAATATCTAGATCATTAAATGAAATTTAATAACTTTTGAACTTATAATGATCATGTAAAAATTATTTAAAAATGTAGTGTGTGATTAAAATTGATTAGTTAAAGTATATAATTTCTATACATTCAATCCATATTTTTAAAAATAACAACACACTTTCAAAAAACATTATAGTTTAGATAAATTATATTTTATATGTATTTATGATGTTTTCATAGAAATATATTTATTCTACAAAAATATAAATATTTATAAAATTATAATTATAAAAATTCCAAAATTCTATTAGTCCATAAAAATTACAATTGATTGATATGTCAGATTGAAATATTATAATCCATTGGACAAAAATATTAATCTACATAAAATTGATAATGTTCATCCCCTCAGTCGAAAAAACTTAATCCATCAATATGAATGAGTCCAAACCATTGTACTATCTATGTCTAGTCCAATATAATGTTTTATCCTTGTCCATCAGACTGACTAATAATTGTCCATCTGACAGACTGAGATTAGTCCATCTTATGAACCATGTTAGGTCTATCATTCAAACCCATGATAAACAAATATATTAAGAGAAATTTTTATATTGGAATAAAGTATATATTTCAATGGTTATAATTTTTTAAATAGGATTTATGGATTTCTAAATAGTTATAATATTCTACCAAATTGTAGTTGGGTGATGAAGAACCAACATTGTGGTAATATTGAATCTCATATAAGGTTGTGGAAACCAATATTATGAATCATATAAGTATTAGCATTGTAGGATTTCCTATAAATATATATGAATTAAAATATGTTGGAGTTGATGATTTTTCGATATCAAATCATCGATAATTTTTTCTAATATAACATATATTTTCATTCCATTTCAAAATTTTCTAGAAAGTTTTCATCTAAGGATCCATTAGTCGATTTTAAATTCAATAGATAATATTTTCTTTTATAGTATACATATAATATGGGTTTAAATTGATTTATTATTAGGATATGAATATGGTTTATTCTACTTAGGTTGATTTGTGATTTTAGGGATAGTAATAATGAGATTATGATGATATTTCAGATCAAGTTATTACATCTTGTAGAAAGAAATACAATATGGTTTGGAAGATATTATAGATACCTTATGAAAATAGACATAACTTCCTTTACCCTAAATATTAATATTCTCATATTTATTTTTTATTTACATTCTTAGTTCTTCCTATATAACTTTATAATGATTATTTTTTTTGTTTATGCATGTAATCAGTTTATAATTTTTATTCATATGGAAAATTTATTTTAATAAAAATTTTCAATAATCTTGTTAATGGAATGAAATCTGAGCTAGTAATAAGTACTCTAATTGTCAGAAGATATCAATGGAAAATAAAACATAATAAATCAGATTTTAATAGTAATTTTATCATCTATTAGTCGCCCCTCCTATTGCATCCATTATAAACTATTATAATAAAATAATTGCTATCAAATAATGTTATGCTACCTGAAATTATTATTTTTACAATTAATTTTAGATATATGTTTATAATGTTTCAGATAAACCTTTTTATATACTATTGTTTAAAAAATATTTTTACAGTAATGTGTATATTGTAGAATGTTTTTTAGTTTTTATAAGATGTAAGGTATAAATATTAGTACTCCCAAAAATATATATCTTATTTTAGAAATTTGATTCTCTAAAATATGAAAACTAGATATATTTAATGAAGACTTTTTTTATTAAAACCAATATTGATAACATTTTAAAATTTGAAAGACAATACTCCATTCCAGAGAATGAATTTAATACTTTTAAAAATAAAGAGAATAAAAAATATATGTTCAGTTATAGAGTATGGAATACATTTTTATGTTCAATTAAAATTTTAGTTGTAGTAAGATATCAATTTTATCAAGTATCTCAAAATATTTTGAAGAAATTTAATGTTTGTTGATTTTAAAATTCTAATGTAATTTAGGCTAAAAGAGAAATTAAAATAGTAGAGTATAAATCATTAGATTTTATACCTATAAAATATGTTATAAATATTCTCATAGATTTATATAATTCAGGAGTAATATATATTATTTTATTGATAATTATCTTACTGATGATAACTTATAACAAATGATTAATGAAATTATTTTCAAAGAATATGAATCCATATAAAATAATTAGATGACATTAAAAGGATAAATAATTTATCATTGTGTGGTTTGATTGGTAAAATAAATCAATATGAATGTAGAATGAAAATATATTTTGATAAAATGAAGAAATCGTTCCGGGGATTTTTTTCCCTACTACCTCATATGATTAAAGTAATGTTCATTCACATTTGATCGTTTTAATGTCATCAAGAAAAAATAAAATTCTATTTCAATGAGATAGTTTATCATTATAAAAATTTGAGAATGAATTTTCTTAATATTTATAAAAGAATGAAGCACATTTTTTGGAAAATTTAATTCTGATATAATTATATGATGAATAATAGTGAAAAATGATATAAGAAAGATTCCGTATAAATAATATGTTATATGTTCAAGAAGGAAGTTTATATAATACATGATAGTCCAGAGCATCAAAAATAAAATAAGGATATAAATTTATATTGGATGTATAAATAATTCGATGTACAATAAATAAAGAGAAATACGTATGAAGCAAACACTTAGAGTTCTAGTTGTCGTAATGGATAATCATAATTTCAATATAATATTAAATGTAATGATAAGTAGTATACTGATTTCTAGTCCATGTTTCTAAAAACAATAAATTCATTACATCTTTGATAACATATAATACCTGAAAAATGTTATTTAAAATAAAAAGTTTCATGAAAGTTTTGATGATAATATTTCTACAAAATTTCATGATTAATATTGTTCCACAATAAGAGAAAATTATTTTATGTAGTTCTAGATAAATATTTATATTTTAAAAACATTTAGACGGTAAAAAAATTTATAAAATTATAGAAGAATGATTTTATTTATGATTCTATAAATGATAATTGAAACTAAATAATATATAAAATCATTATTTATATTTCAAATTATTTTTAATAAATAGTATTTTTTTGAATTCTAATCATTCTAAACAATTATAAAAATATAATCCATATTAATCAATTTTATCTGAAGATCTTGAAAATATTTTTTTTGATGATAAACTCTACTAAGGATAATAATTTAGTTTTGAAACTAAATTCTAAAATATAATGTCTGAAATGATACTACAAAAGTGTACTATTACATAAGAAAATTTTAGTAATATTTAAAGACAAATAAAACCATATAAAGGTGTATCTATAATGGATTTCACTAATAAGGAACCTATTTTTCAAAATAACTATGTTATTTCAAAACGTTCCCCCTTTTTTATGAAAAATAAAAGTGGTAGACATTGGATAAATATTTATTTATTAAATAATGTTAAATATTTATGCTTTTAGAATTATTCTTCTTCAAAATAATTAAAAACTATTCAAAATGTTAATGTTGTACATATATTTTGGTATTCATATTTTTTAATAATATGAGTCCAATTAAGGTTTTGGTTCCGAAAATCATATATATTTTCTGGAAAATAATAATTGTTCAAAAAATAATACAGTTTACATCGAATGTTCTTATTCGTAGCATATCATTGGGGAAAAAATATCAACAAGATTATTATCAAAATAAAAGGGTGAAAAGATACCTTCAGTGATAATAATGATTAATATATTATAGGAATATTTTTATTATTATTGGTAATTCATTATTCAAAAACAATTTATCTTAATCACATCCTTATTAGTAAGATGTCATGTTTTGGATAAGGGATAACATGTATTCTTCATGAATGATAAATATACTATTTATTGTTCAAAATAGAAAATTATAAATTATTTTATTCCACATGTTAATAGTTATTCACTTATTATATAAGACCATATTATCAATGATCTACAATTACATAGTGAAATGGACAAAAAATCATGCTTTGGGAACAAAATATTAAGACACTATTATGTTTTAACATTAAATAAAGTATCTATGAACAATCTATTTAATGTTATATCAGAACATAAATATTTTTCTTCAAAATATTGTTATAATAGTAAATTAAAAATTAAACATAATCCAAGTATGATAATAATTATTAAGGTGTTAATATATGATCCTTTATATATTGTTTACTAGTATTTATTTCATATAACCCTAATTGTAAGTATTAACTAAAAATAAAATGTATTTGTTTTAGATGATTATTTTAGTAGATATAGATGGTTATATTTTATATGCAATAGTTGTAATTCTTGATCTATTTTCAACCTTTTTATGCAAGAGATAAAAATTAAAAGAATCTAATCTTCATAAATATAAATACTAATTATATTGAATAGTTTTTTACATAATTTTGATTCCTTTTTAATTTAAAAATGTCTAATACAAAAAAAATCATCACTACGAGCTCTATAGAAAAATGGTTTAGTTAAAAGAAGAAATATAATTATTCATGATATTACCAGAACTGTGTCATGTCAACACATAGTTTTTAATATATTATTTTGTTAATGAATTCAATAGTTCTTTTTTAAGCACCAATTTCTTAGTAAGACCCTTTATTAAAAAAATGTGTGTGATTTGTGGATCACATGAAAAGTGAAATATTATTTCATTAATGATATAAATTTAATTTATTCATTAGTAAAATTGAATGTATCAAAATTTTACATTATTTATTTACGAATTTAACCTCTTTATTATTATTTATTTGATTAGGGTTTACCTCAGGTTGTTTTAGGAATAAAGTTGAAAAATGTTGAATTTCATTTATAATGCATTGTTGATGCACAATTTTCCCAAATAGTGCACCCACCCACTCGATTCCATGAAAAATCAGCCAGTGAGTTTTATTACGGTTGGTATGTAGTTTGAAAAAATTTTACCCTTTCCAATTGGTGCATTGTTTGGGCACACATTTTGAAAAACATTGCATCCCTACCGAGTTAACAGTGTGAGCAGAAATTTATAATATTGAAAAATTACTATAAATTTATTGAACAACCTATTTATCACCCACTCGACCCTAACACACTATATATTCATTTTAAATATGAGAAGGCTCTCATGAACCTAATGTGTATCATCCAAAAACTTTTTAAAGCAGATCAATGCTTGGAAAGCATCATCAGATTCTTTTCTAATAAGTGTTAATTTACTATTCCTCCACACTCTATCTTTGCTCCTTATAGTTGATTAGAACTTATTATTGATGAAAGATATGAAATTAATTACTTTAGTTATAAAATATTTAATGACCCGCCGTCACCAAAAGGAGAGAAGGGACAACAGATTTCCGGACCCTTCCTTCTTTATGTTGAAGGAGATATAATGACCCCCGAGACCTACCTTCGATAGGTCCCAAAGTGGAGACTGGCACAAAGGGTATAGAATCACACATAATATGGAAGGCATTACCCTTTTTAATTTTTTATAGGATATGAATATAAGATAGCAACCCCAAAAACACCAAAACTGAAAGTAAAGGTAAAGCCGAAAGTAAACCATTCCAATATGCATGTTCAAAAGTAAAAGATAAAAGCCACAATAACCCCAAAGGTAAAGTACCAAGAAAAATGAAAATGACAATAGCAACTACCCCAAAGTCTGAGATAGAACGGTCCCACACAATCTCGGAAGTCCTCATGGAAACCTGAAAGTTGTTTTATATACGTAGGGTGAGCATATAAGTATACTCTGTAGGGAAAACCAAAGGCCCTCATGCACAAGTGGAGAGGAATTTTAATACTCTGTGAGAAAAACATATAACCAAAACATCTAGAAAGGTAAACTATCCACCCAAGCCTCTCCAAGGCACACTCCCCAAATAATTCAAGCCAAGTAATGTATAGTAATAGCACATCGATATTTGGGCACCTCGCGCAACTTTACCAATAGTTATTGAAAACATCCTACGCATCAAACCAATCACACCATTCTCACAGCATTCCCACTACCACACCTCACCCGCACACACCTAGGCCACAACCATGCATCCTGCCAGCAAACACCTGGGTCACAACCACCATGCGTAACCACCCCCACAAAAACCTAGTCTAGAATAACTACTGACACGCTCGAAGACACCTGGTCCTCATCCAGAAGATTCATGGGAAACAACCTGCAAGCACACACCTGGGCCAACCACCAAAACTACCCTGTCTGAAGAATCTTGGGATATAATGGAACTCAGGCCATCATAGCTGACACGAAGAGTCTTGGGCTATTCGAGAAAGGGAGCAGAAAAGGAGATAATAACTAGCCACTCATAAGAGTGTTGGGAATAACACCCTCCCCATGAAATGGGGTGTTTGGATCTAAGTGCTCAACTTGGGTGGGTCGTGAATAAAAAACATAAGAAATAAAATATATGTATAGGAAACATGCACTAATTCAAACCTAGTGGCTCCAAAACCTAATCACTAACACCCTCGTTAATATTCATTCATAAAGAAAAGCACAACACTCGCGGCCAAGTCACAACACATCCCCATAACCAATTCCCCATTTAAACCATTATTATTTTCATATTCATGTTATCCCATTTGGGAGAATTCTACACTACAGGGCATCTAAAAGGCACAACTACAAATAAGGAAAAGAGAAACATTCAAACCATAATTTAAGCATTCACACCCGGTTCTCTTGTGTAGTCACAACAACAAAGGGATAAGTGAGATCCCTCAAAGTACTGGAACCATACCAAGACTTGAGATACATCCCCACACCATTTCAGATTCACAACCAACAACCGTTCCACAGCATAGGATCCCATCCACACTCACTTCATCCCACAAGCATCAAACAGAACAAAACACCTAATACCAAAACAAAGTGGGAAACATCCAGGTTCAAGCACATCATTCATTAGGTTCATCATTATGTTTGTTAGCTGGGGTTGTCACACAGGGATTTTTGTTTCAATGAACATCCATTTAAACCAACTGAGTTTAGGTGACTATTCAATTTCCATGTTACAGTTATTTAGACATCACCAAAGATAAGGGTTCGTTAGGATGAAAGGAAATACCACCAATGGCTATGATTTTCAGTGAGAACAATCCCATATAGTTCACAACACATATCAACATAAAAGAGTACAGAAGAACATTTATCACACCCCCTTAATTATTTAAAGTTCCGTTCATTATCTTTATTATTTTTGGATTCATCAATCAACTCAGAAACAATAGCATACCCACCCCACTTGATACACAGTAAGGAGAGACGATGGAAAAACCCTACATGGTTGATCACGGATCGAAGTTTTCCACGCTCCAAGAATGTCTGGGACTCCATGGGTGATCAAAAAGGTACCAGCACATCTGCACCTCTTGTCTCAGGAAGGGAGACTCCAATCAAACTGGGAAGAAAAGTAGGACGACCTAAAGGAAGAAGAAGAAGAAGTAATTCCAGTTCTATATATAGATAAGATCCTGTTGTTATGAGATATGGGGATTTGAATGGCTTAAAAGTCGGATCATGGTTCCCGACACGGTTGGGTGGTTACCCACGACGTGATTAATTTTTATTTAATGAATCCCATCAGAAAAGGTGGTAAAAGATGGGACATTAAATAATATTATATAGAAAGAGGGGCATGATACATGGACACATAGTAGGGTCCATTGAGGGTCTCCCAACTTTAGGAGTTTATTTATTGATTAAGGGATTAAAAATGGACTTGAACCACTTCCAAAATAGTAAAAAGGCCTAAAAGTGGTGTTATTGGAGAAACTGCAGAAGAAAAACCCGACAAGGCCAGGTGGCACCGATCGTGCCTCACACAGATCGGTCATACTGATCAGTCGCACTGATCGCTCGCACCAATCAGTGAGGCACCAATCGGTGACACATCGATCATGCCACACGTCGATCGGGCGCCCACCGATCACTCGCACACCGTTCGGTCGCACGCCGATCAGTCACACGCCGATCGGTCGCACGCCGATCGGTCGCATGCCAATTTGTCTCACGCCGATCGGTCGTCCGCTGATCGGTCACACGCTGATTGGTCGTACACCGAGACATCACCCTTAGGATCCAGATTTTGGAAAAGGGCTGGACCATGAGGGTCTTGGCCATCACATTAGATACCTATCAAAATATTCTCACCCTCGAGAATTAAAACCAAACCAGAAGAAGAGAGGGGGTCCGAACAACCACCTTGAAAGATACCACTCATGAGTGAACCTCTTAGACATCTAGAAATAGCTCTCCCCCAAGAAACCATGCAACATTAAATGGTAATGTTGTCTAGTCATATGGGCTAGAGAGTTTCGTCCTCTATGTCAAGATACTATCCACATTGGGCGGCACTAACTAGCCCATGCAGGTTTAGTCGCATCCACCTTAATGCATCTTTATTAAGGATTGTGTCCTCTACTCCTCATAGTCAGGGCTTTTCACATGAATCTAGAGAATAAGGACAACCATACATTCTATATTTGACAAGGTAAGGTGTTCCATCACAAACAACTATAATAGAACAAAACTCAAAATAGATCTGGGTATTGGGCGCCCATCTGTGCCTCTCGTTCCCTGGTACTCCCTTCCATCCCACCATGTCTCCACAACACACAAACTAGAGGGGTGGTCTGTCTACATTGCACCTTTTCCTCATGATCCTCAATCCTTACCTCTCTTTCAAAAAATGTCACTTCAGCCTCGATGTATATAATTCCTCAGTCGAGGACGTGTGAATCGTCATGAAGATATTGTCGGAGTTGTGACACATGGAAGATGTCATGTATTCTCAGTATTGACGGTTTTAACGCTAGATGATAATCCACTTATCCCACCCGCCGTAGCACTTCGAATGGTCTGATGATCCTTGGAGAGAGTTTACTCCACATGTCTATGCTCTGTTGCCCACGCTGAGGGGAGACCTTCATGAATACATGGTCCCCGACCCTCAACTCCAAGGGTCTCCTCCTATTATCAGCATATGACTTCTGCCAGTCCTGAGCCGCCTTCATCCTCACCCGTATAAGCTGAATATTCTCTGTTGTGATCTGCACCACCTTTGAGCCAATTACACTTGTTTCCCCAAGCTCAATCCAGCATACGGGTGAGAGACACAACCTTCCATATAGAGCTTCGAACGAAGCCATGCCAATGGTAGAGTGATAGCTATTATTGTAGGAAAACGCTACTAGAGGCATGTGTCAGACACATGATCCCCCATAATCCAGTATACAAGCCCACAACTTATGCTCCAAGGTCTGGATAGTGTGCTATGTCTGTCCATATGTCTGGGGATGGAAGGTAGTGGTAAGATGTAGCTGGTTGCCAAAATCATATTGCAAACTGCTCTAGATTTATGAGGTAAACCGTGCATCCCTATCCCAGACTATGGATCTCAGAACTCCATGAAACCACACCACCTCATCCATGTACCTTCATGTTATAACATCCACTGCACCCGACTCCTTGATTTCCATGAAGTGAGCTGATTTATTCAATCAGTCCACCACTATCCAGATAGAATCACAACCTCCTTGAACCTTGGTTAGTCCCATGAAGAAATCCATTGAGATGTCATCCCACTTCCACTCGGGGACATCCAAAGGTTGCAACAAGACTCATGGAACATGGTGTTCAACCTTCACCTACTAACAAACTAGGCACCTGGTCATGAACTCTACCACCACCAGTTTTACCCCAGGCCACCAGAACTAACCCCTAATTCCCCAGTACATTTTGGAAACTCATGGGTTCACTGGTAGGGTTGAGTTGTGGAACTCACCAAGAAACCTTCCATGCATCGCCTCTCAGACAAACATCTTCCCAAGAAAAAGAATCTTATTTTGACCATCCTCTGTCCACCCATCCAAAGCATCACCTTGGTTAACCCGGTCATGTATCACTTCAATCGTTATGTCTCCCCACTAAGACTCCTCCCCCTACCATAGTAGATAATATTTCACTATCATATGATACAGAGAATCTCTACCACCATCCATCCCCGCATCCAGGTGTAGGGCATCCAACTCCTCCATCACCCTTCAAGTATCTGCCGACTCCCGAACCACATCCTTCTGCGACTTCCAACTCAAGTCAACAGCCACCACATTTCCTTTTTTGGAGGTGAGGGAAATTTCAAAGTCATAGTCCTGAAGGAACTCCATCCAACTTTTCTAACGTATGTTCAGGTCCCGCGAGGAAAAGATATACTTCAAGATTTTATGATCCGTGAAGACGACAAAGCGATCAATGATGACGTAATGATGCCACAACATTATTGTGAAAACAACCTCAACAAGACCCATGACATGTGTGGCATAATTTCCCTCATGGGGGAGTAACTATCTAGACCCATAATAGATCACCCCTTGTCATTGCATCAGCATACACTCGAGGCCTTGTCCTGAAGCACCATAGAAAACCTCATACGCTACCCCTTCTTCTGGTAAACTCATCACTAGGTAACTTACCAACTTCTCCTTCAGATAACTGAAGGCCACCTCACCCAACCCATTCCACACGAAAGCCTGGTCCTTCTTGGTCAAGGCTGTCAATGGTGCCGCAACTCGGGAGAATTTGGGCACGAATCTCCAATAGTAACCTGCAAGTCCAAGGAACCTATGATCCTCTATCATGTTCTTGGGTTTTTCCCAAGAAACAACCTCCTCGACCTTCGATGGGTCCACTTCTATCCCCTTATCTGACACAATGTACCCAAGGAAATGCACTTCTTGTGTCCAAAACATGCACTTGTACAATTTCCATTAAAGTTGGTTCTATCAGAGGACCTCTACAACTATTCTTAGGTGCATTGTGTGATCCTCCTTTGATGTTGAGTAGATTAGGATGTCATCAATAAACACGACTACAAACCAATCCGGGTATTCCCGGAAGACGGAGTTCATGAGTCCCATGAACATAGCTGCAGCATTTGTAACACCAAACAACATGACCACAAAGTAAATGTGCCCATGTCTGCCCCTGAAGGAAGTCTTAGAGATATCTCCCTCATTCACCCTCACATGGTGATATCCAGACCGTAGATTGGTATTTGATAACAAACCTGCTCCCCTCAGCTGGTCAAAGAGATCGTCTATCCTCGGGAGAGGGTAGTGATTCTTGACTGTCACTTGATAGAGCCACCTATAATCTATGCACATCCTGAGACCAACATATACCTTCTTTGTGAACAAGACAGGAGTACCCCATAGTGACATAGTTGGCCGAAAAAAACCCTTCATCATCAGATCGTCAATCTGGATCCGCAACACCCACAATACAGAATGTGCCATCCGGTAGGGAGCCATCAAAATCGAACAGGCACCAGGTTGCAAGTCTATCCCGAACTCATCATCATGTCAAGGGGGTAGAGTCACCACCTATATAGGGAAGACGTCCATAAACTCACTGACGATCCCTGGGACTTCCACCATATATGCATCCACCGACTCCACTGATAGTTCAGCCAATAGAGAAAGGAGGGCTCCTGTCGTCTGCTGCATTTCTTACAACCCTGCTCGCCGATTAAAGTTACATGTTGACCACCCTAATATGAAAACACGACCCTTCATCGGAAGCAGTCAATTACGGTACATACAGAGAACAGTCATTCAATGCCTAAGATTCCATCGTATGGTTATATCTGCAACATTAGAAGATCCCTAATAGATTGATGTGGCCTTATCACATGTCTAAACCCTTTGCAAACATAAAACAAGTCATTCTGACCTCAGACTAGTGTGCTCAGCACCTGGGGCGCTGGAAGTCTCTCAACGTCTAAACCTAGGGCACGGGCCAGACTGGTTGTAACAAAGGAGTGTGCAGCTCCTATATCGAACAAGGTATAGGCAAGATTACTGAACTAGCTGATCGTACCTCGAACGACCTCTGGCCCTCTTGGAACAGCTGCCTCCGCAGCGTGAAACTACCCACGCCCAGCTCCTCTACCTCTCAGTTGTCAACCGCCTCCCCAACTGTGCGTTGGTCGAGGTCCCTGAGGATTGTCGTGAGGTCGGCCTACTCCTGTAACTCCTGCCCTCGAACAAGCTGGAGCTTTCTGCACCTTCTGCTGCTGCTGATGGGCCTTAGCTGGAAAATGTTGCGGCTGAGGAGGGTAATGAACATGCCCACCCCACTATACTGTACTCCGTTCGGGAACTGATTCTGAAGGTGTCCATGGCTCCGATAGATGAATCACCTCAGTCCTCGCCCCGAAAGAAATGGGGGAGGACCAGGGGATCAGAACTGGAACTACTGAGGCCTGCTTCCTACTGGTCGAAACCTAGAGGGTCCTGATGCTGGAGACCTAGCACTGACGGCCTTCCACTCTGACGATCCCAATTGAATTCCCTCTTATGATACACCACCCAGCGTGTGCATCCATTACACCACTTTAGCTTTCTTCTGGACCTCTAAGTAGGTCATTAGGGTGAAGGGAGTAACAGTCTACTAAAGAGAAGGTCAAAGTGCCTCCTCCAAATTTCTCGTACAAGACGCCTCATCCTGATAGAGGTCCAGAGAAAAGCGAAGGAGATCTTTGAACTTGATCCCAAATTCTCTCACTAACATGCTCCCCTGTAGGAGGGAGAGTAGATCTTGCCTCTTCCCATCCATCATCGTGGAAGAGATGAATTCCGACCGGAACTCCCTCTCGAAGTCAGCCCACGAAACCTCAACCTTTTTCTTTTCAACGAGATAAATCATCCACCACTAACATGCTACTCCCCACATATGTATTATATCCAAAGTAACCAAGTACTCCATCAGAGACTGAATGAAGCTGAAAGCTATCACTAGCTCCTTGAGCCAGCTCTCCATCTCCATATCTGAGATACTACCCTCGTACTTCCCGAGGGTCTGACTGTGAAAGGCATGAAGTGTCCTCTTCCACATATCATCCTCCTCCTCTCGGTTCTCCCTCTATAGATCATCCAAAACAATCTCCGGGGCCACGATAGTTTGCACCGCTCAAGGTCGTCTCCCAGGTGCCATAGAAGCAAGGTAAACATGGAATGCCTAAGCTCAAGTAGTGTATAATATTTATGTTTTCTTAGACTTTTTATTCGTTTTAAATTCCCAAAATACCCAAGAAACACAAGAACACAAGTCATTATGATGCATGTACTTTCCCTAGGGTCTCTAACCTGGAATCGGTGCAGCCTTAATTGGTCGTTCAGTAGGACCAGAGTCCTTGCATCGGAACACGGGGGACCCTAAAATCTCATGTCCTAGCCGGTCTTCCCTGGCCTATTTCACGAACTGAGATCACCCAACACAATTTCCCTACCATCCCATGCAATCCTCACTATGCCTAACCCAAAACTCCATCCAATCTCTCAACCTTGCCTCTGATACCATTCTGTCACGACTCGCCTTCACCAAAAGGAGAGAGGGGATAACAGATTTCCAGACCCTTCCTTCATTATGTTGAAGGAGAGATAATGACACCTGAGACCCACCTTCGATAGGACCCGTAGTGGTGACCACCACCAAGGGTATATAATCACACACAAGAGGGAAGGAATTACCCTTTTTTTAATAGGATCAGGAGATAAGATAACAACCCCAACAACACCAAAACTAAAAGTAAAGGTAAAGTCGAAAGTAAACCATTCCCACATGAATGTTCAAAAGTAAAAGATACAAGGCACAATAACTCCAAAGGTAATGTACCAAGAAAAAGGAAAATGACAAAAGCAACTGCCTAAGGTCCAAGAATGTATGGTCCCACACGTTCACTGAAGTCCTCCTGGAAACCTGAAAGTTGTTTTATATACGTAGGGTGAGCATATAAGTATAATCATTAGGGAAAACCAAAGGCCCCCATGCCTATGTGAAGATGCATTCTAATGCCATGTGAGAAAAAGAGATAACCAAAACCTCTAGAAAGGTAAACTATCTACCCAAGCCTCACCAATGCACACTCCCTAAATAACACAAGTCAAGCAATGTATATTAATATCACATCCATATTTGGGTACCTCACGCCACTTTCCCACTGGTTATTGAATAGATCCTACGCATCGAACCAATCCCTCCATTCCTACCACAATCCTACAGAGACACCCTGCCTGCACACAAATGGGCCTCAACCACGCATCCCGCCCACAAAAACTTGTGCCACAACCACCACGCGTAACCACGCTCGCACACATCTAGGCCAGAACAACTACTGCAAGTCTTGAATATACCTAGGCCCTATCCCGAAGATTCTTGTGAAACAACCTGCCCGCACACACCTGGGCCAACCACCACAACAACCCTACCCAAAGAATCATGGGCTATAATGGACCTCAGTCCATCATAGCCTACCCGAAGAGTCTTCTGATATTCGGGAAAGGGAGCAGAGAAAGATCTAATAACTTGCCACTCAGAGGAGTGTTTGGAAAATCTCCTTCCCTATGAAATGGGGTGTTCGACACTGAGGGCTCAACTTGGGTGGGGAGTGAATAAGAAACATATGAAATACAATATATGTATAGGTAAAAGGCACTCATCCCAACCTATGGTCTCCAAAACCTAACCACAAACACCCTTGTTTCTATTCATTCATAAATAAAAGCACATCACTCACAGCCAAGTCACAACTCATTCCAGAAACCAATTAACCAATTAATACATTATTATTTTCATGTTCAAGTGATCCCATTTGGGTGAATTCTACACTACTAGGCAACTAACATGCCCAACTACAAGCCAGGAAAGCGAACTAGTCAAATAGTAATTTAAGCATTCACACCTGATTCTCTTGTGAAGTCACAACAACAAATGGATAAGTGAGATACCTGAATGTACTGTAACCAAACCATTCCTAGAGATACAACCCCACACCATTTTAGATTCACAACCAACAACTGTGCCACAACAGAGGATCCCATCCTCACTCACATCATCCCACAAGCATCAAATAGAACAACACATCTACAACCATAATAGAGTGGGAAACCTCCATGTTCAAGCACAACATTCATTAGGTTATTCTTTCTGTTTTTTAACCGAGGTGGTCACACATGGATTCTTGTTCTACTAAACATCTATTTAAACCAACTGATTTTAGGTGACTAACCAATTTCCATGTTACAGTTATTTAGTCATCACTATAGTCAAGGGTCTATTAGGACACAAGAAAGACCACCAACGGCCAGGATTTTCAGTGATCACAAGAACAAATAGTTCACAACACATATCAACATAAAAGAGTATAGCAGAACATCAATCACACCCCCTTCTTTATTTAAAGGTTCGTTCGTTATCTTCATTAATATTGGATTTATCATTCCCCATAGAAACAATAGCATACCCACCCTGCATGGTACACAGTAAGGAGAGACAAAGGAAAACCCTACTTGGTTGATCAAGGATCGAAATTTTCCATGCGCCAAGAACGTCAAGGACTCCAAGGGTGAGTAGAAAGGTTCTGGAACAGGCACACCTTCTTTCTCGGGAAGGGAGACTCCAAAAATACTAGGAAGAAAATGAGGCCAGCCAAAAGGAAGAAGATGAAGAAGAAATTCCCATGCCATATATAGATAATATCCTATTATTACATGATATGGGGATTTGAATGTATTTAAACTGGGATCGTGGTTCCCCACGTGATTGGGTGGTTACACACGACGTGATTAATTTTTATTTAAAGATTCCCATCGGAAAAGGGGATAATAGATGGGACATTAAATAATTTTATATAAACAGAGGGGCATGATACGCAGACACACAGCTGGGTCCGTTGAGGGTCACACCACCTTTAAGAATCTAAACATTGATTATGTGCTTAAAAATAGACTTGAACGACTTCCAAAAGGTTAAAAACGAATAAAAGCGGTGTTACTGGAGAGAATGCAGAAGAAAAAACCTGACAAGGCCGGGTGGCACCGATCGTGCCACACACCGATCGGTCATACTGATCAGTCGCACCGATCAATCGCATCAATCGGTGAGGCACTGATTGGTGACACATCGATCACATCACACCGTTCGGTGGGGCACCGATCAATCACACACAGATCAGTCACCCGCGGATCTGTCTCCCATTGATCGGTCGCACGTCGATCGGCTGCCCACCGATCGGCTGCACGCCGATCGGCCATGCGCTGATCGGCCGCCCCGATCGGTCGCCCGCTGATCGGCCACCCACCGATTGGTCGCGCGCCGATCGGTCGCCCACCGAGACGCCATCCTTAGGATCCATATTTTGGAAAGGGGGTTCACCATGAGGGTCTGGGCCATCAAAAAAATATATATTTGATTCTCATATCTCTATCTCCAATGTTCTACATAGTATTGTCCCTTTTTTGGGAATTGTGATATGTGAGCTCGTTTTTTATAGGTGGGTCCATATAAGTTTGGCCAATTAATTTAACATTAAATTACTTGAATTTTAACATCAAGTTTTTGTGAATACCAAATTAGGTGTATTTTGGGATTTGAAATTTATTTTTAATGAGATTTATGAAACCCCCCAATTCAATTGAATTTCTATGTGATTTGGATCTTATTTAAATAATGGAATTGTTTAAGAAAATTATCCGTGATATTGTTTTTTAGTAAATTGGTTAATTTTTTAATGAATAACACATTTTCTTATCATGAAAAGTGGAATGAATTGATTAAGAACCCATGATTTTTTATTAATGTGAAGTGGTTATATTGTGATTTGAAATGGAGAAATATTATTTAAAGAAAATTAAAAATAATTCCCCCATTGTTGAATGTTGTTTGAGAGGATTTAGGTGAGCGTAGATAATGATTTATTTGGGAAAAAATTTAAGATTGAAATATCCTAAAAATTTATTAATTCTTTACAACAGTAAAATATATATAACATAGAAAATAGTTTCCATAGAGGAATGTTGATGAGTCATCTACAACTATTTTTTGAGGTATTTGTGTCCATAATGTCATTATGTATATGGGGGAGTGAGTATCCCATAATTGGGAACTATTGTATATCTTGGAATATAAAAATGATTCATATGCTTTTTATGGTGTTGGTCGAATATATATTTATCCAATCATTAGTATACAGACATGAACATGAATGAATATGAAATTATCATTGATATGTTTATGAATTTTTTATATGAGATTGTATAGAATATAATGATTAAGATTAAATGGATAGATATTGGACATCGATCTGATATTCATTGTAATTTTTAATGTTTGAATCTCTCATATTATGAAAATGTATTTAATATATAGGTGATTATTAAGCATGATCTAGCTAGTAATTCATGATTGAAAGAATATTTTCATTTACCAAGTGGTAGTTATGTGTGTTCCTTTAATGGAAAGAGAAAACATATTTAGTACCTTGGAAGATTTCAACATAAGGGTTCTTATATACCACATGGAATGTCAGGTAGAGGCCATCTGGTTTCCAACCTTTGTAAAAAGCTAGGGATTTCGAAACAGGTTGTCTCTAAGGAACCCAGGATATGTATTTAACACAGATTCTTAGGTAACTTAAAGTTGTTCTATCATGCATATTCTAATATACATAGAGTAACAAGATCCTCAAAGATAAAAATTACTATTCTGAAATTAAATGCATCATGTACTAAGTGGTTTCTACCACATGTTTCAATACTTATGATTTTTCACATATTAGAAGAGTCTATAGAGGAAGAATATATGGGTCCAGTGACCTTGTGATGTACCATAACTATCATGACTCATCCCCTAGGGCTTGTTCCATGACTTACCCAATCTGACCTTTTATATGAAAGGGGCCGGTGACTAGTACCATGTAGTCATAACCCATAAAGGGAAGTAATTTCCATTAAAAATGTACAAATGTGCAAAGCTAAAACTATAGAATGATTACATATAGTAAACCATAACAATAACTGAGACAAATACTAAGATTACTATAGAAAGTGAAAGTAAAAAAGGGGAAAAATATAAGCCCAAAACTACAAATGAAATTACAAATGCCATGGACTCTCCGCTCAAGACCGTACCTGAAGGGTAGGTGATGGGTAGATACCTGCAGTCGTCAATGTACACTTATCCGTCCAATCTCAGTGAGGACCATCTGTTTCCGAACCACCATGGTCTCCATCAAAACATCGACATATTACATGATATGTGACCCGTGTGGGTGATGCCAGTGTAAGGGTGAGTAACAAAATACTAATAAGGTACCCTAAAGAACAAATGAACAACCACAAAGCCAGAACACAAAGCAAGACCAATAATAAAGAACACGAAGCAAAGCCCACAAAGAAAGAAAAAAAAATGAAGACCAAGATGTAAATACTACTCACACTAGGTAAAACTCAAATTAAGAAATGTAATATTATTGGTGATAATGTTGAAAGATTAACTACTTTTGAGGTACTCATCTCTGATGTGTTACTGCAATTCGCTAAGCCACATGACCACTGAGGTCTGCTGGGATACTGGACCATTGAGTTCCAACCCACTCCTAGGCCACTGAGGTTTTCTCTACTACTGGACCACAGAATTATGCTCTTATAATAGACCACTACGTTTCGATTATCTACTAGAACACTTAGGATTGCTCGACTACTATACCAGTAAGGTCCACTCAGCCACTCTACCATTGTGGTTTGATCCCTAACTAGACCACTAATGTTTACTCAGCTACTGGACCACTGAGGTTTGCTCCTCTACTAGACCGCTGAGGTCAAACATGCTACTAGACCAGTGATATTTTTTTGGCTATTGGACCACTAAGGTATGCAATGAATGTACAACTGTGGGTATATATTAATCATTAATTACTTCTTTATTTGATACTGCTACAACTAATTTATTTGTATGATCACATCATTTCAATATTATAAATAATTTTTAGAGATTTATTCTTACGTGATGGATATAACTACACCCCAGAAATAAAAGGGAGATCATGGTATTTGGTTTCCCACTTGTATGTTATCAGTAATAGATATTTTTCTTACATTTCATTTTTTTGTTCTCGGCATAGAACAACTTTATTTCATATTTAGGATAGATTATATTATTTATAATAATTTTAAAATTTGTTTTTATATTCAATGGGTATCTTTTACAATTCATAAGAGTGTCCACCATACCATTTATTGAGAATGAGAACCATGGAATTGTAATTCAAGAACATTTTGTCCACATTAGCAGAAACTAAAATCTACGATTTCATTTGGTCTAGATTGAGAATCACTGTTTGATGATAACCCTTCAATTTTATTCTAATTTAACATTGTTTTTCCTTATGACATCTGAGTTTTACCACCTATGAGAGAGGTATTTTTATCCATTGAATTAGTGTCAGGTACGGATCCAATATCTATCCCTTAGTACCACATGGATCCAATTGAAATTTACTAGGTCAATACTTAGCCAGATATATTTTTTAGAAATAATTTATCCGACACAGTGTGTCACCTTGTGTGGTGTATGTACTCTTTTCTAATAATTATCATGGGTCACATCACCATTATGTTTATTATTGAAATATCATCTATGTTACTGTAATGAAAATGTATTGATAATAAAAGAATTTGGTTTTATAAAAATAGCCTTATAGTGTGGTTTTAACCATTATGAGTACCATTTCATAAATTTTGGTCAAACCAATAATACTACAACTATATGGATTTAATTAACAATGTATTCCATGAGTATCTTCAAACACTCATGGTGTAGTTTTTAGATGAAATGTTTTTATCTATGTCTAATGAAGATTATGTGCGTCATCTGAGATCATTTATTGAATATTTGGTAAATCAATGACATTATAACACCCTTACAAGTTGTAATTTATGGATTTGGGAAGAAATATTCATTGGGCACGTTGTGTTGGAACATGGTATCTCAGTTGATCCTGAGAGGTTCAAAACTATTTTGATATTCAATAACCCATATAATGTTTTTCATATTTAGAGCTCGTTTGTCTTAGAAATGATATTATCAACAGTTTATAAGGTAATTTTCACTATTAAATTGTATAATGAATTCTATAACCAAGATGAGACAAATGTTTGATTATGATCAAAAATTGTAATGTTAGTTTCATAGGTAAAATAATATTTTAACTATTACAAATGTTTTGATCATCTAAAGGTTGTGCATTGCTTTGTGATATTCAATGTTGCATCAGGTTCAGTTTTGTGCTATGATATTATGTCGGATGAACATTCCATTGCATATGGTTCTAGAAAACATAGTCCAAGGGAAAAAAACATCTAGAAACATGACCTTGATCTTGCATCTTCGATACATTCACATAAGCATTCATAGAATTCCCTTTTTAGAGGATCATTTACCATATATTCTAACCATAATAGTTTGAGTAATATATTCTTTAAAAAATATTGGAATTTCTTCCAACAGCTTTGGGTGGAATACCTACAATCATTTTAATTTTTAATTTCATATACCTTATGGAATGATAAAGTCATTACAAATTCATTGAGAAGGAATATTTTAATCTAGGCTAGGAAGGAATCATTTAAAAGTGGAACATGATATCTCATTATTACCAATGAATATTCATGTCTAATAATTACGGGTGAGTTTTGTTAACTGTTCATTGGACCTCCACACTTCTCGAGATGATTCATTAGAAACCATATCTTGGGGATGAGTTATATGGAATTGGAGACACTTTTCTTGGTGGGTAGACCATTTATTGTTGGACAATCCCCAGAAAGGGTTTCCTATGTTTCCCAAATAGATACATTGTTGATTTTCCTCAAATGTCATCTGTTATGTTGTATTTCCATAATTCCTATTGGGAACTACACCCAAGAACCATGAATATGTTCTTTGAAATGTGGAATCGATCCATGTAGCCTGTTATGAGATGAGGCATGAGTGATTATGTTTCTCATATTCATACAAGCCAATATTTCATGTCTGAGGAAGAGATACCATATGGTTTTCTCCAACCCATTCCAGTGCCAATATGGGTTTGGGGACAATATATTTTGAATTATGGTATAGGTTTCTACTTTATTATAAAATGAAGAACATGATATGATTTTTCATCCATAGGATTACCAAATCATCATATATTATATCCAATAATGTTAAGGATAAAGTTAAAGATATGTAAAATATATATTTTAAAGAAATTGTTCATTATCATGATGTTCCATCATCCATAGTCCCTTATTGGGATAAATGTTTTACGTATCATTCTTTTAGAGTCCTTCAAGAGTCATTGGGATCATAAGATCATTTAACTATGACATACCATCTTGAGTAAAATGGATAAATAGAGAGAAATATATTGATTCTCTATGACTTCCTCTATTACTATATTCTTCAATTTTGTGGATATTTGGTTGATCATTTATGACTCGTTGAGTTTTGTTCAAAATTATTTACATGTATTTGATTAGATGGCTACTTTTTTGGCATTATATAACTGTCCTTGTAAATCATTATTTTTTTGGTCATAGATAATTAAATGATGTTTAGATGGAATGAGAATGGTTCTTGGTACATAGTTAAATATCTAGTCGATTCATTAGATAATGTCAATTGATTATATATTGTATATGTCTTATGTTTCCTATCTTCATATACTAATGTAATTTTATAAAATTTATTAGGTGTTCTTTATTTTTTTCACATATATTTTGTTGTTGATGGATTGGGAGTTAATGGAGACTAACTAGTTGAATTGTGGGACTCTTTTAGGATTTTCAGTTGGTAAATCATACATCATACTATTTATCACATCCAAAAAAGATAACATCTTTATATAATGTGTTCCATGTATTCAACTTTTGAATTATCTTTCTAATCCTTCTCATGTTCTGAGTTTGATTGAACATCATGTTGAACCTAATATATCATTGGATAAGAATCACGCGTGAAATATTTATTCTAAAATTAAGTTACTTTTTTGTATGATGATATTATTCATGAAGGTGATATGGAAACATGAATATGATAATATTGAGATGTGGTAGATATAGAAATATATGATTGAGACTGGCCCCATTTTTTTACATGGAATCTTGTTAACCTGATATCTAGGGATATATTGATTCAATGGAGTGGGTGTTTTAATATGAATTTTCCTTTTTTAGGTACTCCTAATCGATTATTTTTTTATTTCATGTTTAGTTGTTTCCTTCAGTTGATTAGGAAGAAATTTAAAAAAAATTGGAATTATAGAGGCTGTTAATAGAAGACTCATGCACTTCGCCAATTAATCACCCACATTGGAAACAATGAAAAACCAAATAGTCTAGAGTTTTTAGTTGGAAAATGGTTTGAAACACATTTTTCTCACATAGTAGAAATTGTGAACCCTATAATTGGGGTTCATGGATGGGTATGATAGTTAAATAAACCATGTTTCCCTACCCATCTATCCTCAAGAGTTATGATTTTAAATTTTAAAAAACTATATAAAAATTTTTCAAAAGCCATATTTTAACCCATTTCATAAACCTAAATCAATATATCTTGTTACATTTGGATGGGAGAGATTAGAAGGACCCATTTTGTATCTTTTAAAAACATTATGAAGCGAATAAATGCAATGTGAAAACAGTTTGATTCCAATTCAGTAAGATATTGTTTCTTGTTCCTTATCTCCCACACTCTATATCTCCCCTATTTAGGGTTATTAGATATTATTTTTATTTATATATCTGAACTATATTGTCTTAGACTTTAAATCTATGTTTGATTCTCATACCATTATTTATGACATTGTATGTTGGACTTTCAAATTATTGGGGTTATGATACGTGAAATAATTGTTACATTATGTGGTTCTATATAAGTTTGTAAATTTAATTTAACCATTAATTTATTCATTGTATAGGGATTCTTTTAAAAATTGTTAAAATATAATAAGGTGTTATTTTGGATATAAAATTTATATGAAATAGTTTTTTATAGAAAAACCCCAATTATAAATAATAAGGGTTTGAATTGAATTTCATTTAAATTATGGAATCATTTATAAAATTGTTTTGTGGAATTTATTTTTGTCTAAATTTCTTATATCATTTTAATATGATAAATTATGGATTTTTCATGGAAACAGTGTGAATTGATTAAGAACAAATTTTTTAGTTTTTTAAAATGAATTGGAATATTTTTATTAGATGTGGGTCAATTTTATATTAAACATTTCAAAAAATCACTATGCTGATTATTGATTGATCACATATAATCCTTGGTAGGTAGAAAGTTATTTACGGAAAAATTTTCCGGATGGGAATTCCTTGTTAATGGAATGGCGCTTTACAATTCTAACAAAAAAATACCTTGGGAAATATTGTCCCTAGTGGAATGTTTATGATTAAACTCAATCTAGAGTCTAAAAGACATGAGATAACATTTAACTTATCAATATAAGAGTGTGTGAGGATCTAATAACCTTAAAATATATCACCTCTGGGAAGATAACCATTTTTTTATTGTGATTATTTATGTAGATTAGATTGATTATAAAAATACATTAAACATACCTTATGAATTTATATATAGTGTTTTATATGAAATATTTATTAATTGATTGTTTTAAATGTATATTATTGGGTTTTAAATAAATTCAATCAATTTAAATGAAAATCAATATTTTTTAGATATGATAATGTAATTATATAATAATTTTATTTAAAATTTAATTAATGTAATTATTTTTTATTTTCATCATCTTATTAAACTTATAACGACTATATTGCAATTTTAGATCAGACCATACCATTTCCTTTTGTCATTTTTATATTTCCTTATTCCTAGTACAAGAAAAGAAATTAACCACATCGATGTGGTTTTTTATGATAATTTATTCTTAGACTACTATATCTATTTGGACTTCAGATGTTTTTCTTGTTTTTCAATAACATTGATGATATATTATCTGGGTTTCTATATAAAAGTGAGGTTTCATTACCAAATTGGACATGTACAAGAAGATTTTTATATTGGAAGACCACAAAGATATTAAAATAATGAAAAAAAATCTCTTTTTTGGAGAACTTTCTTGTTCTCTAGGTTTTCATATTTCACAAAAAAATATATGGAACTTTTATACTACAATAATAGAATATAAAATTTTATATTCTAAAAGTTTTATATTAAAATATAAAAAATATTAGTATAGTTATTCGATGAAATTGTTTGATGAAGAATAATTTTATGAATGTTTGATGAATGGAGTTAAAGAAATGGTAATTTTCAAAAAATTATATGGGAAATAAAAAGGGTACTTTCTGGATCTTATTTTTTTATTCCACAAATAATTATTCATTTACTGACTAATTTTCTTCAAGGATCTATTATTTAATAACAAAGGTTTACAACATCACATGTTTCTATTGATATTGAAAATGGAAATCGTAAATTTACATAAAATGAATATTATGAAAAATAAATAGTCAATTTGATGTTCATATTTTTTTGAAAAATAATAGGAATTTATATTTTATATGAAAATTAATTTAAGCGTAAAATTTAGAAAAATAATTAGAGTAAAATTCCAAAAATGCATCATATGATAAAGAAGATGATTAAGGGGAAGAATAAATTTCATCAAAAATAGAATATTTAATTAATCATTATGAGAAACATGTTCACTCTTTAGATTCATAAATTGTAAAATGGAAATAATAATAAGTTATAAGGAAAAAAGAAAAAATGTTTAATAAAAAACTAATGATGTCCAAAATATAGTACAAATGAAAGTTTTGAATGTTGTTAGTGAGAATTAGCAAGAAAAATATAATTTTGATGTTGGTCATTCGGGTAGACATGTTTTTAATTTATAATTGGAATCATCTGATTCTCAAAATACTCAATAAAATGAATAATGTAAAGCTAGATTTACATGTTGAAATAAAAATTTAATGAGTATTTTGGAGGCACATCATTTTATACCCAGTATAGATTCTCAATGAAATAATATTCATTTATTTTTAAATGTGCAAGAATAACCATATTCTCTAATAAAGTTAATAGAAACCATTCTTTATAATGTAAATTAATTAAAATCATTTGTATTTAAATTTAATTTATCAATAATAAATCATAAAAAATTATTAATATGGTTGAAATACAGTATATGGTATTATGATTTTAATGATTTTAATATTGAAGCTATTAAGAATAAAATATATGATATTGTAAATTATTTTCATATTTGGTCTCCTGATGTTGATTAAATGTTCAAACCAGTTGAAAATTTATTGTCTTTAGAATAGATGTATGATCAAGATTTTTCATAATTGAAGAATAATTTCTTAAGGACAAAATTTAATTTTTGATAGATGAGAATGAAAAAAACCATTATCTTAAAGAATAATTTGATATAATGAAGCCTTGATTTTATTTTTTTGATGTTATGGATGTGAATATAGATAGATTTGAGTCAACATAATTAGCGACTATGAGGAATATGGAAGAGTTCCGGAAGATGAATTCCATTGTAAATATGTTATAAGAGAATGAATTTTTTGTTCTATTATGAAATATTGATGTACAAAACAATTGATTCAATTAATATTTTAATGATTGTTCCTTCATATGTGATTTTTAGGGTTTTAATATTTAATTTCATTTAGTGTTGTCTCTTTTTTCAGAGATTAATTTATATTTAAATAAAATTATTTCCCATAGTTTTTAGTATCATTTCAGGTACATTCTACCTCCTCTACTATTTTTGCTAATAACAAATCGTAGAAATTATTGATAGGGGAGATGTTTATTGGATAATTTATTAAAGAAGATTACAGGACGATCTTATTTTTTAGGATGATAATAAGGTGATATATTGTCTTAACATTAATGGAAAATTCATTTTTAACAACATAACAATTTATAATGAAAGGGTAGATTGGAATGATAACAGCAGTAGAGTTCATAAATTATTGATTAGATGGTAACTTTCTAATATTATTATTTTTTATTTTATTATCGAAGTATTAGAGATTCAAAAAGATTGGGATTGTTTAGTTGAGTGTTATATATTTTATAATTTATATATTTTGTTTGGAAAATAACAACACACATAAGTAAAAATGATATTTTACTATAATGTATTACCCATATATTTTGAAATATTTTATAGAAATATATTTAATATATTTGATTTTAAAAAATTTCTAACATAATAATTATAATATTTCAATAATAATTATAGTCTATCAAAATAAAAAAAATTATTATCCATTGGAATTAAGAAGACTACTCCATCAGATTGAAAAAGTCTCACCCATATGACTTATAATGTATAGTATACCATACTAATGTAGTCTTTTCCATCAGACTGACTACAATTAGTCCATAAGACTGGATATGCATCGTTTATCAGACTCACTAAGTCTAGTATATTGGGTTGACTTAGTTTTTTCCATCAAACTGAACAAGTCAGATCTATCAGACTATCTTATTTTGATCCAATAAAATGAAAACAATTGTTCTATCAGAATAATGTTTAAAATGGAATTTTTAAAATTAATTCTATATGATATTTTAATTTTTAAATAATTTTATTTGTGATACTGAAAATAAATCATATTGAAAATAAATTTCTATCCAATCAAGATTGATCACATATAACGATATTGAAAACAAGTCATATAATCCATGAAATAACACCATTAGAGGTGCATATATATGTAGAGGTACATTCAAGGGGCATGTAAAAAATTCACATTCACACTCTAGATATTTCGATTTTATCTACCATAAAATATCATTACATTAACATTATAAATTTACCTAAGATTTTTCCCTCTATGAAATCTATGTGGGGATTTTAAATTAAATTTAACAGTGTTTCACTTATATCATTTTTCTAACTTTTGGTGAGATTGAGAGACCATGGGGATATTAACATAGATGATTATGATAATGATAATTGAGGCCTTTTGAGGATAAGGGGAAATATTTAATTCTGATATTTGTGAACAAGGTAATAATTCTTGATGAAAGACAATCCCTATAAGTTGTCTAAAACTATTAATACCTTATATCATCATTATTTACTTA
Organism: Viscum album; assembly: GCA_963277665.1. Classification (NCBI taxonomy): domain Eukaryota; kingdom Viridiplantae; phylum Streptophyta; class Magnoliopsida; order Santalales; family Viscaceae; genus Viscum; species Viscum album. The sequence goes on from OY728131.1 coordinate 1,130,828,910, forward strand.
CTATAAATAGAAGATTAATGATTACTTGTTAATTTTATAATGATTCGTGTTTTTTTACAATAATAATTTTTAATGATTCATTTTACTCATTTCTACATGTTATAATATTTTATTCTCTACATTGTATGAAATATAATTTTTTGTAATATTTTTGCACTCCGATTGACCAAAAAATGATTCCCCTATAACTACTCAGATCATCAGATGATAATTTATTATAATAAAACATTAAAAGGGGTTTTGGTATTTTAATTATATAATAATTTTCAATAAAATTAAACTCCTCATTTCTTGTTGTCACCATGAAATCATATGATCTAAAAGAACCCTAATACAAGGGTTCAATTCAAGGAGATAAAAAATATAGATATATATACCATAAAAAATATATATTTAGAAGTCATTAATAGTATCAAAATATGAAATATTGTTATATAAAAAACTAATTACTAAAAATATAACTATACAGTTTTCAAAAAAAACTCCAACATGATTACTATTCAAAAAAAAAATCTTTTTACATTGATAATAATTTAAATTATATAATACAATAACCTTTAAATAGACATGAAATTATACATGAATACAATTAAAATTTACCTTGAGAATAATATGTTTTTGTGGAATTTAACGATAGATGGAATAACATATGAAATAAATGATGCCACCACTAGTATCACATTTAGAATAATGTCTCATTAAGGTTGTGAGATCACTTCACATTTCTCCACATCACATATGACACCCATGTTTAAAATTTTATAATAAAAAATTTATTTAAATATTTATATATTATTATAATTCCCCAAAAAATACCATTTAAATAACATCATGAAATATATTTTAACAACTAAAAAAGTATTTATATTATGTCTTTTAAGAATAGATTAATTTTTCTAAGAATGCGTATATTAATTAGAAATTTTTATAAACCCTTATTAAAAAAATAATCATAAGTTCAATTAATTTAAAAAACATTCATCTATTATTATTAACAATTATAGTTTATAGCAATTACAATATTCCTTAATTAGAATATGAAAATTTCAATGAAAATGTTATTCATAAAATTATAACTATATCACATTAAAATGGAATATAAATTTATAAGAATTTTGGTTGAAAAAAAACATTCAAAAATTATATTTTAAAATAAATCATTCTCTCCCATAACTAGGGATTTGTGTTCAATAAAACATGATCAACATTAAAATAATTATCCCATATAATATTAAAATATACATATTATAATATAATTACATTAAAATCATAATAAATCTTCATTATAATGTTATTATTTTCCAAATATTTTAATATTTTTTCCTTTTCAAACATTTAAAATATGGGAGTTTTTTTTAAATTTGAATTTAACAATAATTCCCTTAGATGAGTTTTTAGAAAAATGTAAATTTTAAAAATAAAATTCCATTAAAAATTAAATGTTTTAATTTAGTCACCCAAATATTTATATTTCACAATTTCAAATTTAAATGATAAAATATAATAGAAATCCCATTAACTATATACATCTTGTTGAATATGAATATTACATGATCATAAAATGTGGTATATTCAACTCCGAATATCAAAAAATGAGAGAATCGAAGGATTGAAATACATAGGATAGTAGAGTGTGAGATATTGTTCATATGGGTTATTTTATGGAGAAATTGACAACTCCATCACTAGATATAGACCAAAATATTTATCTTTATTTTTTATATTAACAACTATATTTAAATGTACAAATATTTTTAAGATAATTTAATTAATCCATTCATTAAATATATTGAAATTGTTATCTAAGGTAGCTATAAGATTTAGGTATAAAATATATATGTGGCAAAATTATCCAATGCAGGTTAGGATATATGTTTGATCTTCAACTGAATCATGGATGAATATATATATATATATATATATATATATATATACATATCAAATTAGTGGATTATCTATAAGTATACACAAGTGATATTATGTTGGGTTATTCATGTTAAAATGATTGAAAATATATATATCTACATGTCTTTTTTAAAATTCATTCATACATCATGTAAATATCTAAATGAAAAACACCACTCTCAAAAAATTACAACATAATTATAATTGATAAATAAATTTAAAATTTATTATTAATGGTGTCTTTATATATATGTTTTAAAACATTTTTTATGATTTTATATCTACGATCCTTGATGATGATTTCTTGAAAATGAGTATACATCTGGAAATTTTGATATTTTGATTATTAAAAAGATTATTGTTTGACAGGTCATTCCATGATTTCAGTATAGTAAATATTATAATTATAGACAAAGTAAAGAAGAAAAATATATTGGAATGGATACGATAGGTAAATATGTTTAGACGTATATATTATTAAGGGTTGAAATTTTTTAATATTTTTTTTTTCATCATTTGAATATTAAAATTGTGTTTTAGAATTGTGTGGGGCCATTCTCTTGTGTTTGAGGATGAAACAACAATCATTGTGAAACCAAATTCATTATAGAATTGTTAATGTTTTATGATTTTATCTTTTCATGAGTTGGTTCATGATTTTGTTGGGAGTGGGGCAAAATTTCATATTTTTGGAGGCTTTAAGAATGGATCATGGTTCCCTCACGTGGCTATTACTAACTATGTTATGCCCAAACTGTGTGGGTCATCCATTTTGATATGTTATTCTTAATGGGTTTTTCTCATTTTTTTAATGTTCGTGGATATTTTGAGAAGTAGTGTGAGGATTTGTTTCTATTAAGGATTAGGCTCACTATTTTCACCTAATCAAGTGTAATTTTGGATTAATGTTTACAAGGAGTTCATATCTCAAGGACTGGCTGGATTATTGTTGGTTCTTGGTCAAGATAACCATGGAGGAAAAATCTATTGATCAATGAAGGGGTTTAATTTTAGGGTCTTATCAAAATTAAAAAAAATAATTTTAAGGGGTTCAAAACAAAATTTCATTAATCCAATGATGGATGACCCATAGGATACATATATGAGTTCCACCACATCCCCCACCCCATTGAATATTTCCCTATGATTATTTAAAATTTAATTGAGGTGAGTTATTAATCTCTTTCCAACTTCTTATGTTTCAAATCACTCTAAATGGATTTTTATTTTCTAATGTACCATATTTCTATCTTGGAAGATTTTAGGGTTTTTAGTGGATCTAAGGACTAGTTTTCTAGTTTTTAGTGGTTTAAAACATCATTTTTTAATCAAGTTTGTGGTCTTTATTGAAGGAGGAATGTTTTTAAGTGGTTCAACTTCATCCTCAAATATTGATATAGTTGTTTATATGAAATTGTTCTATTATAGAATTGAATGGATGATTTTTCATTCTAAATTCGGGATTTGGGATGGTATGAATTCATGTGATAGTATTATAGTATTTTGAATACATTACATGGTGTTTTGAGTTTGGAATAATTGGGAACTCAAGAAAAGTACATGTTTTCAAAGATTAAATAGAAATTTTAATTCTTTTGTGCTTATGGAGAAATGAATTTTGGATTTTTTAAATAGAATTCATGTTAACATAGATTTTTTAATCCAATTATTCTTTTCAATGTCTAAAAATCATGTTTTAAAGTATATTTGGGTTTACTCTAAGGTATTTACAAAGAGATGGTTCCTGAAGGGGTTCTTTATTGGATTTTAAATGGTACATTGAAATTTGTATGTGGATTACCGATTCTAAGATTTAAATGGAGGATCCTTTAGAATTTTTTTAGGAAAATGAATTGAAATTGGTCTTGTTTTAGTTTTAGGAGGGAATCACTGCTCTTGAATTCTGTAATTGAATTGTTTTAGAAAGTGTGAGTGACATCCATCATTTCAATGAATTTTTCAAATAGATATTTATGAATGAAAATGTGAATTTAATTTCAATACATTATATTTGGTAAAGGCCCAATTGCAACATTGGTTTTTAAATGGCGTGATACACCACATTATTTCCCATCCTCATTTACCACATTTCAGGGTTCTTAAACCAAATGTGGTTTTTTTTATGCCCTTTATGTGGGAATATTGATATTTTTCATTCAGTGTATTCTTGTATATAGGAATATTCATCATTATATGTTTGGGCTGATGGTATCTATGTGCTTGAAATTTTTTTCACTTGTCGTTATTGATCCCATGTCATATGCCATCTATTATTTTTTGGTTATTGGAAAGAAAGGTATAGACCTAGTTTCTTCATCTAGTTAGTTCCCACACATATAGTTTCCCGACAGTCATACTTGTAACATTGGATATATCAGAGGTATTTTTCAAAATTATTCTTGTGTGTTAATATTAGATGATCAGTAATTGATCATAAATATATTGTGGTAGCTATTTTATGAGTGGTATAATCATATATGGGATGGTTCATTTAATGATAGAGATCTATGGTAGATCCCATGACACATTTGATTTTTCATTTAGTTATTTATTGTTGGATGTTCGTTCTTGTGATTGTTTCAATCATTTTTTTATACCATTGTTATTGTACATTGAAAGATTATATTTGATATATATTTATTTGATAATTGGAGAGTTCTTTTCTATCATTTACCCATGTGAATTTTTATTTGATGATTTATGTAGAAATATTATTTTCAATAGTTTGGGGGAAACTAATTTGAAATTAATGAATATTTGGTATGTTATTTTAGTGTAATAGAAAATATATTATTTTATATGGATTCATCAAGAGAAATGTTCTATAGTTACCATTTTTAATTTATTAAAATAAGTTTTAATTTTTTATGAAATTTACAACATGTGTGTTGTTTCAAAATGGATTTGGATTGGGAATTATTTTTCAAAACATGTAAGATAGTTTTGAAAATTAAAGTGTAATGTTTTGAATGTTGTTTTTAATTTTTTTTGGAATTCATAAATTAGATTTATATATATGAACAAATTGCATCATTAATAGTTTTTCAATATATAATTGAGTAATTAATTGATTAGATATATTTCAGTGATTCAATTGGTTCTATTGGCCTGATATAATTTTTTACTCTTGCCTATATATTCCCATTATTAGTTTATCACTTTGATCCTTCTAGTTCATTGTTTTTTATTTTGGGTGGTAGTGGAGGTGGTGAAAAATCATATGATTCATATAAATTATTTGTCCATTCATGGAGTATATTGTAGTTTTTTATTTTCATCAGTGTTTTATCTATTATTTCAGGATGTTTATTTATATTTTTTATATTGTTATGTAAATGACAATTAGAGAGTATACTGTAGTTACATATCAACATCATGGGATGTTCTTTTGTTCGGGATTATTTATTAATTTATTCCATAATAATTACCTCTAATTTGCATGAAACCATTCTCAATGGGATTCCTTGGATTCTACAGAACTAATTGAAAGACTATGGGGATTGAGATTGACCATTAGGCCTTGTAGTGGAATGAGTATAGTGAAGGGTTCTATAGTAGATTGGGAAGGATCATTATAGAATAAATAAGAATGAATATAAAATTGATATGTCATATGTGGATTATACATGGCTCAATGAAAAAGTTGATATATGAGGAGATATATTTTTTTATATTGTTTTGATTAAATAAAGTATTTATATGATGATGATTTTGTGTTTCATGTATTGTTCCAATATAACAGTTTTCCACATCAAAAGAAAATATGATTGAGTGATTCCATAAATAAAAACAACTCTTAATATATGGAATTACCATCTCCCTAGGTAATCATCTACAGGACTCACTTACACACAAAAACTATGCAGATTGGTAGTGCTGATATGTACATGACCATTCCATTGCTCATATCAGAGAATACTATGTACATAATATTCTTCTTAAATGACTTCATAATGAATATTCAGTTGGATCCTGTGATTGGATGGGCTTGCTCTAATAGTTCTCGGTCGAGCTAATTATGCTTTATTTTATGGTTTCCCAATTTTTTATATTAAATGTGAATGATTATAGATTTTCAAATTATATAAGAATCTATTTTATTTCAGTTTAAATGCATAATTATGACCTAATGTTAATTCTCATTGAGTTCATTGTGGTATCAGGTCTGTGTGGGGCTTGTTTAGAGCATGAATCCCAACTTTTTAGTAGAAAGTGGTTAGTCACACGGATAGTAAAAATGTTTGGGGAAGTCCACACAGTTACTAAAAACCTTGTATGACCTAAGAATAAGGAATGAGATCCGTCATGGTTTGAAAATCTATATGAATTGGGGAACATTGCGATGCATGTACGTCTAGAAGTTTTTACGGTGGGAAGAGATGTGGTTTTTGTATGGTTTGAAAAATTTCTTTCAGAAACAATGTGTAGATTTCCTTCATACATAAACTAGAAAATGGTTGTAGAATGGTTTTCACAAATATGTGGCCATTTAATTTGGGTTACAATATGAAAATTTCCCTTATTAATATAATATTTCAATAACAATTTCTAAGTATCCCCATGTGCACTTCATATTTACATGGTGATCTCTTCATAACAACTGTGTTATGATTTGATACATCTTTATAGTATGATATCCAAATCAATTTCCACCATTATAATTGTAACTGAATTAATAAGATCTCAATTCATTTTTTTCATTCCAATATATTCTTAGAATCATCTGTGATATTTGGGTGCAATAAAAAATTCCCTTATTCTAGGTCCTTCAACAGTTCATCATTTTACTCCTAATCTATGACGCATCATTGATGATACTATATGAGAACTCTTCTACCAAGATTTGGTATGTGGTTTATTAAATTTATGTTTTATTTTTATACATAATAAGTTATTCATCATTGTTCTACCCACATGACCATACATCACAACAAATAAATTGAACTAAATAATTTTTTAACAAAATGGAGTCTATTCAAGATTTCATTTAGATTATTTGAGATTACATGGTGGTTGTATATCCAATCAAGGACACTCGTCGGGTGTTCCATATTCCATATCCAACTATGAATCCACCTAAGGGGGGTATTTTGGATAATTTCTATTTATCTGAAACACAATGAAAATTAAATTATATTGAATATATTTAGTTGGACATGTTCTTCCACCTTTTAATTTTTGTATATGATGTTCAAATTGATTAAGTGCTCAATTATGATATGTTAATTGAGTGGGTATAATTATAGGTTTCCTTTGATTGAAAATAGTTTAACAGGTGGGTATATAAGTTGATTTAATTGAATATTAATTGTTGTATCGAATGATCTGATTGAATTAAAATGGAATTGGATGCCTAGGTCAAAAATCGTGGATCTTGATTCCATTTAAGTTATATGGTCACCTCACCCATAGATCTAGTTTATTGATAGAACTTAATAAATAGGTTTATTCTCCTTGGATATTTATTTTATAATATGATAAGGGAATCTATCCCCCTTGGATATGGATTTTTGGAATCTATATAGAAATTCCCGGTTGAGATTTTCCAGGGAATCCAAAAATGTTGTTACCAAGATTCCATAAACATTATTCTAGGACTCAACGAGGAAACTAAGGTATTCTAAACCATAGATCCAGCCCATTATAGTTTGATTCATTGACTATATCACACAAACATGTTAAATATGGTATACCAAATTATTCGACACATCTTTGGTTGTTCTAACACATCTGGTCATACATAATGGTCATGGTAAACATGATATGTGTGAAAATAACAGTGTGGATGTGTTGGTTCTTTTATTTTATATAGATTCTATTTTATAAGAGTGTGACCATTTTTTTATGAGAAACTTTTATGATTTATCACATGAATTGTTACTTGGGAACATCCCTATTTATTATTTCATAGCTATTTTACATTTCCCTCTTCATTAGATTTTTATGTTTCCTAACTAGGATCTTTTATAGACTATTTGGTTGTTACCTAATGGGATTGTTTCACATGACCAGTTCATGCCAGCATTGGGTACTTAGACAGAGTATTTATATGCATGTAGGTATTGGGGATGATCCCACAGTTAGATGATTGATTTTGTGACAAAAATAAGAATATTGAAGCATGAGACGGAGTTGAGGATCCTGATATTTTTCAACTATATAATTATTTAGTATCTTTGGTATTTTGGATACATATATTTTATTTTAATTATGTTTTCTAATTTTTCTGCTTTGTTGATAAAGAAAATGTATCATCTTCATCATCATCTGTATATCAGATTACTACTCAAATTGTTTTATATATTTATGTATTATGAATTTATCATTTATATTGTACCTACTTTAACTATTGAGTTTTATTTGATATTACAATCTGTTAGTCACTATTAATGAGGTAATATACTTCTTCTTGAAAAAACAAGACATTGATGCTCATTGACATCCTCTAGCATTCATGGAGATGCGCTCGAGGTCATGTGGAAAACAGATCTCAGGGAACTACTGAGTGGCATCTGTATTCCACACCATAAAATGTGGTATTTGATAATTTATGTTACATGTTTATTATATGGTGAAAATATATTGGGATAATAATTAATTATAATTTTTTAATTATTTGTTCTTGGACTTAACCAACACAGGTGTGGGAATGATTCAAATTTCCACAAAATGAAATAGATGTTTTCTTGATTTTAACTACAATAGTGTATATGATTCCATTATTTGATGATGAACATGAATTATGACGGTATCATTGTTATGATTGGGGGTTCTATTTTTTGACACATAATTTTATGTTGGAATTATATCCCATTACCCATTTTATTAAAGTGGTTGAAATGAAGTTCTATGCATTATGTCGTGCCATATAGGATGCATTGTGTGTTTGCTTGATGTTGTGATAGGTTCCAAGATAGATATATCAGATGTTTTGATAGACTTATTTTCAGTGTTGTGATAATCATCATTGGTAATAAGTGTTATTTTTGTACCCAAATCATTGCTTCCCTGATTCGGCTACAATAGTCATCCTAAGCAACCAATTATGGAACATAGAGTCATGCACCATGAGTTTCATGGACTGTAATGTTTTATGATGTGGGTTAGTTGAATTACATATTTCATTTCCTGATGAGTATAAGACCTTCTAGATTAAAATATTGTTACCTATTTGGCATAATGATTCAAATTTAATGTTATATGAATATTTTTTTGAAATTGAAAAATGAACATGTGAATGATGACTGACCTAGACCAATCATCTGAGTGGGAATGAGGGTATGTCTCTACTAATTTTTGTAGATTTTTTTTATAGTCCATGAATTAAGAGTTGTATGGGTGGTATGATATTATATTATGAGGGTTTTGACCTATCATATTGTTTTTATCTATTAAATTCTTTATCCAATTATTAGCAGGTGTATGTTTGGAATTTTTGAGACATAAATTATTTGGAGAGAGCTTTGTGATGTATATAGACCAAAAATTCCACCAGTACATATTTACATAGTGTAATATAAATATGAGGAAACAATGGTGTGTTGAATACCAAAAGTGTTTATGTTTATAAATTCCTTCAATACTGAAAAGCGTAATGTATTTTATAATACATGGAGAAGTTGGGATGAAAAAAATGTAGTTCAAAAGGCTAGTATCTAGTGGAAAATAATGGCATTGTTCTCTACGATTCATTTGGAGGTGTAGGAATATCAAGGGGATAATTATATTTTATCATCAATTTTGACCTATACTCTAATTGATTTATTTAAGATAAGTCTGTTAACATCATTAGAGAACCTGGAGCTTTGGGGGAGTGTGGAATTTGGGGATCCACCAAATGATCGGATCGTAATAAAGGATAACATTTTATGAATTCGTTGAAAAATTGGGGTTCCAATAGACATACATTAGTAGATGATATGGGAGATTCATGCCTCATTCTGGGAAGTACATCTCAGTGTTATCAATATGTACCATGACTTAATTTTTTTTATTAGTGGTCTGGTATGAATCATGATGTATTTATTTTTGTTATGATATCTTCCACCTTCCCTTAGTGGAATGCAGAACATAAGAGATTTACTAGACATCCTAGGAGCTAACGATTCTAGAGTATAAATTGGATTCCATAGTGATGTGTTTTTTACTTGGATAATGAGGTCACTACAAGGTAAGGATATTTTTTGTGATGTTCATGATAAACTCATGTTGGATTCACATTTATTGCTGATGATGTAGACCTTCATTGTATATGACAATGGGTGGTAGTACATTTGTGAGATACAATGACCTCACAAGTTCATCAACACTATATTTTCAGATATGGATGCCCAGTTTATGTCTCATATCTATAAAATTTTAAAGAAGGACTTATGTATTTTAGTTCATCAAAGCATTTAATACCACCCCTTGATTGGTGTACAATTTGTGAATATGTTATAGTATCTTTATGACACGTTTTTTTATTGTGTCTAAAATTTTGGCGGATCATAGGATAAGAATATACACATTATGGTGTCCACCAAAAATATAATAAATTAGGTGATTATATTGATTTTTCTATAAGACTTATTGTATGATATGTCATTAAAATCTCCCCATGTGATGGTTAGAGGTTAGTGAGGCAGCTATTCTAGAACCATTCTCATGAAACAGACTTCTATGCTGGTATAATTTATTCTGAGATGGTTGGTTACTACACTATCTCAACAAAAAGCTTACAACAATCACCACATACATCCTCTATAATTCATGGTTGGGGATAAAGTTCTTTTTTAGGTTTCACTGAGTTTAAGAAATATAATGATCATTAGACAAGTTGGTCATTCTCTATAATATATCATTTCCCTATAGATTCTATGTAGAGTTGGGATTGTATCCAATAAATTTATTTATCTAAGAGGTATGGATACTTTCATAATATCTTCCACGTATCTCAAATGTTCATTCATCATTCAGACAAATCAAAGGAATTTCATCTAAAGGGGGTTTATTAAAAAGAATGTGAGTCCTTTTAAGTGTAATTGAATTATATCACCATCAAGATAATGAACGTTCTCCATGGATAATAATTTCCATTGGTACCAGTGATATGGAAGCATACCAGTTTACAAGATGGCACTTGGGTGCCAATGGTCGACAGTAAATTATAGTGTCTAGTGTTGTTCTCTGAAAAATCATTACTACACATTAGAGTGAAATTTATGGATGATTTATCCATGGAGGAGATCGTACGAACTTATATTTTCATACAGGGTTAAGGTATATTTTATTAATGTTTATTTTCTTATTTACAACCTTATATGAATTCTTGCTGAGGACATGGAGTTCTCAGGGTTGTCCTAGGGTTTTTTGAAGCCTAAAAACCATCATTTCTAGAGATAATGTGTTTTTGTACTATTAGTAGAAACAATGTGGGGTACTCAACATTGGTTTTAGAAAACCATGAATGGCCTATAAAGTGTGTATAAGGATCCCACATGTCTACCCAAACTATGTGATTTGAGATGCATGACCATGCTGGTACATCTACAGTTTTTTTTACTATGGGATGAGACATGGTTTTTCAATGGTTAATCAAATCACGAACACTAACTATACTAGGTTCCCATTTCAATATCACATGGTGCACATTTTGGCCAATGTGTGTCCTATTAATTTCGGTGAATCTGAAAAATTCATCTTAATTATTGCTTTATATCAATCGTAATTTCTATTTATTAAATGATTCACATACTATTCAGTTGGACAACATTCCTTGAATCATGTTCTGAGAATTGAGCCATCCATATTGTCTGACATCGAATTTGATCAATTTTGGGATTATTGGATCCACATCAGCATGATATCATTTCCTTTTGTGTCTTTCCTTGTTCTTCCTAGTATAGACTATTCTATTGGGTTGATTTCTAATATTCCATAATTTATAGTCCTTCATTTGTTCTCTATTTATCTCCAGATCTAAGTGGAATTAATGGATGGTAGTTGATAATAAATATACTACTGTGTTGTGGTATTTTTTCAATTCAATTCCCATTTGGTTTGGGACCATATTAGTCTAGTCATCAATGTTCTGACTGTTGGAATTTCTAGTGCATACATGAAATTTAATTTAATAATTTAAATAAATGCAATGGAATATATTTGGGATTCCCTTAATTTTGTGATGAGCTAAATTATATAATTGTTCCCTTACCAAGGCCTCCAATGGTGAGTTCCCATTTCCTTTTGCACCTGTTAAGCCACCCCATGGGGTTGTTTGATAACATTCCTAGTTAGAGGAAGCCCAATGAAAATTAAATGGAATCATATTTCATGAGTAGAATATGTTCGAACATCTTTTCATTTTTGTACATGATGATGAAATTGCTTCAACTGTAAATTATGATATGTTATATGAGTGGTTATACTCATAAGTTTTTTTAATTTAAATTATAGAATTAGTGGGGAAACTAATTGATTTAATTAAATATAAGGTGACGTGTTAAATGATTTTATTGAATTTAAATGGTATTTGATGAATTGTTTCAAAACACTATATCTTTATTCTTTATAGATTTCATTTTTTCTTCTCTCATGTATCATGTTTTATGAAAAATTTCCATATAACAATAATATCTTTTGATATTTATTATTAAGGATTACAATGGAATTTCAACCACTTGGATATTTCTTCCGAGACTCTCTTTGGACAATCTCTGTTGAAAAGATTAATGGACTCATGCAGCGTGGTTACTGATTTTCCAACAAGATGTTAATAGAACTTTATGAGGATTCCTTGGTCTTCTACACATTATATATAGACTTTAATGGTTTAAAATAATGATTATGCAGATATTCCATTGTATATTATGTTTGTTGTACTATATGGATTGGACATGGTTGGGATGACACTTATAGTTTTACATAAAGGTTTCAGTTGACATGATATGTGTGGTTGTATGAAGGGGTCTTGTTTGTATTATTTTTTCTTCTATAGATTCTATATCATATACGATAGAACATGTTTTTTAGGGATCCATGATTACATTATCATGTGATGTGAGCCAGGAACTTCACTGTTTATTATTGACTACATATTATACTTTTCATTTCTCTATAGATTATTATATTGAAAATCTATGATTTTTTAGATGTTTGGATGCCACCTACTATAATTGTATCTCACACCATGTTCATATTATCATTAGGTATCGTACAAACTATTTGGATTTATGTATTTATTAATCCATGATCTTAAAATTTGATGTTTGAATTTCTATCATGCATTAGAGCAGGGGGGAATGATATAGGGTTAGAGAATGTGATATAATTTTTTGATAAAATGTTTTGTAATTTTTAGTGTTTTGGTTATGTTCATTTTATTGAACTACATTTTAATATTTTTGGATTCATTTTGGAGACATAAAAATTACCATTATCATCTTTATGTGATATTACATTAGGAATTGTTTATATCTTCTTGTCTTGTTTATATATTAGTGTTATTTTTATTTAATTCGCTAACACAAACGACTGTTATTGATATTATGAATTTTTACACTCGTTTAATTATCGAATTGTCTTCTCATGGACACAACGTGAGTCCTTACTGCTATTTGGAAGCCTATAGTGTTTCGAGAGATGTTAATGTGGACATGTGGCTAATCATGATTGAGGAATTGTTGAGTTGAATATGTGCTCGAGACATTAAATAATAAATATTAAAATAAATGAATAATAATAATAAAACATAATACATTTACATAATATAAAAGTTGAGGTCGAAGCCTTGGTTTATTTAGGGAAACAGACTAAATTTCCTCAGAATGTTGAGAATGTAAAATATAAGAATGTACTCAGTGAGACTCAAACATCAGACATTGTTGACACCCAAATGGGAAGCTACTAGTATGATAAACCTTAGGGGAAAACATTTACATTATATAATATATAATAAATAATTAAAATAAATATTTTTAAAAATAAACTTTTTAACTTATCCTAAAATATTAATATTTACATCAAAACATTATAAATAAATTAATTTATAACATTATTCATAACTCCTCAGAGGTGGAAACAAGAAAAATAATAATTTAATATATATATAATTAAATAAATTCTTGTATAATGAAAAATCACCTTTTATTCAATGGTAATTGAATAATATTTCAAAAACTACAAATTATCACATGTAAGTACATTTAAATGTGTAATAATAACTTAAAATGATTCTTTTTTAATAAAACATTATAATTCATTAAATACATTAAAATATAATTTTTAATTACTTTTTGGAATAAAATAAAATAAATGTAATAATAAATTCTTGACAATAATTTGTGGATTTATTTCATCTTTTTCAAGATATTTATTTTTTTAAAAGTAATATTTATAAAATTATATTTAAAATTGAATATTTATTTTATAATAAAAATAATACAAAATGAAAAATAAAATAAAAGTAACAATATTATAACAATAATATATACTAAATTTATAATGAAAATTTAAATTGATTGTTAAATCATCTAATATTATATTAAATAATTCATTGATTTTTTCTTATTTCAAAAAGAAATCGATAAATATTTCATTCAATTCTTGTTATGAAAATTATCACGGCCTGTTACAAGATTCAAGTAAATAAAGAGAATATTCCTATTATTTAGATACCATGAGATTTATCAATTTAATATGTGCCAAAATACATTAAATCTATATACATAAAAATAACAATTATCTTTTTGAAAATCATTTATCATTATTGATTTTTCAATTTTGGTTGGTTATATCTCGACTATTTATAGTTGTTATCAAATAATGTATGTAATGTTTGTATTTAAAAGCATAAAATATGTGAGTGTGGTTATGTGGTAGCATAGTTACTATCAAATGAATAGTTTTTAAAAAATGTATACTATGTTGTTTATTTAAAATAATTTTATGGTTAATATGTTATGGATGATCATAATTTGAAAGGACTAATCAAACGATTTGGATAGATGTTTTATAAAATATTAATGTAATAATGTTGATTTTATTTGGTGATTATAAAAATGAAGCTTTAATGAAATCCATCAGAATAAGATAATTTATTGGACAACAACAAGAGGATTTTTGAAATTTATACATCATATAGCCTATACTTGAAATAAATCCGAGATTGGATACTATATAGTGGATATAACTATGGTACAGTTTCTCAATGACATAATAAACAAAGAAATGTATTGGTTTATCATTGACCATATCATCAACCAGATGTGTGATGTGTGATATTATGATTGAAAACCAAACAAGAAAATCTAAGAGTAAATTCATTGATTAATAACTTTGTATCAATGAAAAATCATGATGGAATTAATCCTGATGTTAACTTTTTTGATTAGAGAAAATAATTGTAAAATTACCAGGGGTATATAATTATTCAGATAATAAAGTCACTTTTTGATCCAAATGTGTAATATATTGAATCAATATATTCTTAATGGATGGAATATTCTTATCTAGGATTTCATATTATCATTTTTCATATAAACATAAAAAATTTGGGTTTGTTAAATTTTTGACATTCGATAAAAGTAATGAATCAAATAGATGTATGTATCCAAAATGAACTATGTCTTACAAATGAATATGGGATGATCAAAAGTTGATAGTTGTTTTTATTATATGAAAACCATGATTTGAAAATGAAGACTCCTTGTCTTAAATATTCTGATGAGGTTGATGTTATAATATAATTTATTTCTATAAACACTTATCTTTTTGATTACGGAGTAATATTAATCCATGATATTCTAGTATATTCATATTGTCATGGGAATTATTTGAATTATAAATGGTTTATATTTTATGTTGAATGATATTATTGACAGTTGAAATATATTAAATGTTTTTGAAAACCATGAAATGTGATTTTATAAATGAGATAATCTTTCAGAGAAATTAATTAGAGAACACATGAATGATGTTTGGATAACTCTTAAGAATAAAATAACCTTAATAATGAGATTATAAAGGTGACTTGGATTTTGATGAAGAATATAGGCCAATCATTGGTATATTTATGATATATTATTTATTAATTAACATTTTGGTGAATTTTATGTAATTAGCATTACTATGGTGTATAGTGACTTATGTGTGACCTTGTGAACTAGTGGATTATACCATTTGGGGATTAAATAAAGAGTAATTTTTTATGGGAATATATTACATCATTTTGGATTAATGTGTAAGAGTGTAAAAGAGGTTTTTAGATATGTATCTAACATATTAAATATGATTGGTTTCTGAAATAAATGGGGTTTTTTTGTAAGAAAATATAATGTGGTTTTAGGAATTATTAGAGGAATTTTGAGGGCATAGATTTAAAATATTATTAGGGTAAGAATGTTTTTTTAGTGTTCATGGTAATTTTTTGACTATATTATAAGTAATGGGTTCATATATATGAGATAATCCAACTCAATGTACCCCTAGTTGAACCAATAATCTTATTTTTTAAACTAACCATTGTATAAGTTGAAAAAATCCTAATACAGGATTCCTAACTATATCTTTTGGCAAACATGATAGTTCTACAATGCGGTATATCCTAGGGATAATTTATCCTATGGTCTCAAATGATAATTCCCATATAAAAAACATCACTCATGTTACAAATTATTCTATTATTAATGGAACAAAACAAAGGGAACTGGTTAAAAATTTATTTCCATTTGAAATGAAGAAACTATCCTAATAAAAATAATAATTATTTCAGGGTTTGAGTGAGAAAAAATGTGATTGTTCCATGAATTATGATTATAAATATAATGATATATAATTCCCCAACCCTAATAAATATGTTAAAGATATAACCTCATAGAAAAAAATAACAATAGGGTGATAGAAAATGATATAATCATGCACATGACAACTAATGTTGGAAGATATAGGGGAGTAAAAGATATAGTTTTATAGATGAAGATAATATGACATAAAATTGTAATGGAATATTTGATTTTTGAGAACCCTATTTCTTAAATTGTAAGAGTGATGGACATTATGATTCCTAATGTCCCAATCAATGGTCTAATAATAGAGTCAGACACTAATAACCATCGATCAATGAAGAACCTGTAAAAATATAACCAATGATCCAAATAGTGTGTTTTCAATCATGATTTTACATTGTCCTATGCAATGTATATCTACACAAACAAATAGATACTGAGATATAAATACAAACCTATAGTGGTATTATAATCATATAATTAATTTTTTGGTTTATTAGGATGTTTTATCTTAGGGATTTGGGCCTTCTCCCCTCGTTGTAATTCTATGTGATGTTATGAACAAGTAATCTCTCTCAAAAAATGAGATAAAATTCATTTCCGTATATATATATATATATATATTACTCATTAAATATAATATATAAAATCCTTTTAGAATATTGTTTTATGGTAAATTATATTTTTCTCAGAGAATTTACTCTAATCTAATGATTAAACTTATTGAAAAGTAATAAATTTAAAGGGAGATAATGAAAAAAAAATTGTAAATAATTTAAATATTTCAATGCGTTATACAACTTTTATATTCACTAAAAATAAAAAATAAAAAACTAAAATAATATTATAATCCAATTATTGAATAACATGATATAAAATTCAATTAAAACATTAGCTTTATAAGATAAATTGTTAATATGAGTAATTATATATAAGTTGTGTTTTCAAAAAAATATCATTATTTATATATTTCATTTTCCATTAAAAGATAAATTTATATAATTTATATTTTTATGTTAATGAAATAAACCCCATTTTTATTTCATAATATTTAAATTTATTTTTATTAATTTTTTTTGTTTTTTCTGAAATGGTCAATTTGTAGTTGAAAAAGACATTTTTTATAAACATGTCATTTATATGATCTTAAAAATTCATAATAAATGATTTGAAAATACTGAAAATTAGTCAGTTTTTAAAATAATAAAATTTCGGATAAAATTATTATTAAAAAAATTGCTTATATCTCATATATCTATCAATTTTATGATAAATTGAGATGTAACTATTGAAAAAAAAATTATCATTATTAAATAATAAATTTTCGTCGTAGATTTAGATTTTTTACTTCTTTAAAATATTAATAAACATTATATTTTAAAATTAAATTTAATTATGCCTTTAAATGAAAAAGCTATTATATTTTTTTCTTACTTATATAATTAAATCATAAAATTATTATTTATCTAGAAATTGATTTCATATGTTCTGTTCTATTTATATTGAAATTAAATGGATCCAAATTAAAATATAAAATATAAATTTATAAATTTATATTTCTAATTAGATATATCAATATATGTAAGAAGATATATATTATTCATTGTAATTAAAATTAATTACTATGATCTAATACTAATTTTAAATGTTAAGATAAAAGTAAAAATTGAGTTTATCCAAGTGTAAATTTATGAAAAAAATATAACCAATCATTGAAATAAAATAAGAAGAATTTTATTAGAAAGTAAATGTTCCCAATAAATTATTTTCCATTTTAGACCCCTTCAATTTTGAATAGTGACTTCAAAATAATGTAAATGATAAGGGTTTTCCTGAAACAATCATTGTCTTCAATTATAAAGTGTATCATCATCAAAACATCATGATTCAATTTTCATTAAAATTTATACTTTTAAATCTATGTGTTTACTCTTAATATGATCATATCCCACATAGATAGTTCCTTATTTATTTATATTTGACATGATGAAGTCAAATTCAAGGGGACATATAAAAAAATTCACATCCTTGATGTGAGTATTATCAATTACACAGTTCTCTTCATTACTATCAGAATTTAGATTTATTCTATGCACAATAATATAATGATATTAGATTAATATGTATAATTTAATTTTTCAATATAATGTTCAACGTATTAATTTAATATTATTCTCCATCCATTATGAAAATAATTACTCTTTGTTCTTTGAGAAGACAACAACCACCCTGACATAAAACATATAATTTTTCTTTAATTAAATAAAATGAATGATGTAAGTATTTTATTAAAATAGAAATATTATTTTTATGATAAAATTAATTTTTTTATAAAAAAATAAGTTACCCAATTAATAATATGATAAAAAATTTGATATAATTAATTTAACAGTTTAAAACGAGATAGGTGAGTGTTAATTGATATATTTTTCTATGTAATGAAATTATTTGAATTTTATAAATATTATAATTTTTTAACTTTTTTATAGTTATAATATTTTAATAAAAAGAATAAATAATTAGTGTCATAATACATATGGTAAAATGATACAATAATTAATCTACCCAACATTCATTCAATAAATCAGGGTATGTTCATGATTGGGATGGATTAACCACAACAATGAAAAATACTATGAACATATAACATGAGTAACTATGGGGACATAATGTGTTATATACTATTATAAAAAGGATTAATTTTCATTTATTATTGGACATAAATATGATATATCTCTCTTTTAATTATTAATTCAGAAATTAAACATTCATAATTAATATTTTTGAAAATGTTCTTCTCTTAAATTTCATATTCATATATAGCTATTAAAAAAATCTGATTGGAATATGGAAAAAATTTAATAATTATATAACATCCATGGACATAATCTTAATTCTTGAGTAATTATATTATTACTATAAACAGTAAATAATATTTATTATATGAAACTAGAACAAATGATCAATACTATAAACACCATATGAGGAAAATTAGTAGTATTTTTATAGAGATAGACTAAATAATATTTTAATAAAATAAAATCGATATAAGTATATATATATGGATATAAAATCAGTTACTAATATATTTATATTTTTCATATAGGTGGTCAATGTATTGTTGAATAATTCATGACATAAGTTAATGGCTTTTATCTCAATTACCTTTTATTAACACATGTCATTGTTTTAAAATTTGTTTCATTTTTGTGGTGTACATATCACCACAATATATTATTTATATAATTATTATATTATGCAATTTTTAATTTAATGTGTAACTAATATTATCATTATAATCGTATTTTTTTAAATCATCCCATAGTTGTAAATATATTTTCTGCCAATATTCTAGACATTGGGATGTGTTTGGTATTATGAAAATAATATTATACTTATGATGTATATAATTGATATTTAGATATTATATCATAAATTAAATTTGAATAATGATATTTTATATTCAATTTCATGTAATAAATTTTATTGTGTTTGGATTAAATTGTTAGCCAGAAATAAGGAATTTTTTGGGTCCGCATTTTGATTCTATGATATATAAAATAAAATTTACGCCATGATTACTTTATATGATTAATTCATAGCCATTGGATATATAAATATCATACTCCTTGATATTAATTGAAGCTATGAGATTATTCATTTATCTTTATTTAAGTGTCTATTGATTATGTGGTTTCCTCGGTATGGAGAATTATTTTTAACTCATCATTTATTTATTGATTGATGATAGTTCTATTAATATTTATGCATTTTAAAATTATACCCTTTTATTTAATTATGTGTTAATCTCTCTTTTTTTACAATGATATACATTCTTACCACGTAAACAGTTTTACATTTGTTCTACACTATTAGGGTTATATTTGTTTGAAAGAATCCACATATTCCTTCATTTATTATGATAATGTAATTCTAATATTGATTTGTTTTAATTGTAATTGTTTTATTTAGTGTGAGTATATAATAGTAAATAAATTGGATTGGATTTTGTCCAGCTAGAAGTTTTTAAAATATAACATGAATATTTTTTAATTAATAGATTATTTAAAATATTAAATATTATTAAATTGTTTATATTAAATGAATAATTTTGAAATAACATTATGTTTATTATTGAAAACATTTATATTTTTGTACATGTTTAAAATTATAAAATAAATGATCAACATCAATGTTAAAATTTACAACCAAAAATAAATAATTTAGTTGTATGGAATTATTGAAATAAAATCAATAAAATCTGATGACAGTAAATGGTATTTTAAAAAGTCATTTTATTGAATAATTAAAAAATATTATATTAATAAAAATCATAAATATTCCTATATTAATAACATGTATCAAAAATAATAAAGATGAATTTATTTTAAGAAATAGAGTAAAATTTTAATAACATTTTATTATGCATACTAAAAATCAAATAATTTAGAATTTTAAAAGAAATATATAATTTGATAATTTTTATATAATTACAATTATTTAAAAATTAAATAAATATTTTTTTATAAACATTAATAAAATTTTACATTACCTTACATGTTTTACTTATTTTAAAGTCTTATTAATACTAATTTTACAATAAATAAATAAGTTTAATAAAATATTAAAATTCAATTCTTATTAAAGTAAATTTATTTATTCATCTATATATATTTAAAAATAATATTATTTTTTTAAATATTCCTTTTATATAATTTTTAAATTTCTTTATTAAATTTGATATATGATTACATAACAATATTAAAAAATAATTTGAATATGGAAAAAATTTATATATCAAGATTACATATATAACATGAATATTATAAAAACTATATTATTGAAAAACACAAGTAATTATGTTTTATATTTATTTTTTGTTTTATGAGGTTGTATTATTATTTTCAAATAAATTATCTGATTATTAATTATATAATAACACAAATATTTATATTATTTCAATATAAATTTCTATCAATATATTTAAAAATAATATTTTAATTTTTCCATATTCTAAAAAAGTTTTTTGGAACTATTCGAGACTCTACATTTATCACATGTCGGGTGAATGTTATTGATATGAAATTTTTCAATAAATATTCAACTTTTTTAGTTCATTAAATTTAAATTTTTCTATTTTAAAATATTTTACCACTTTGATCTTTAAGTGATTATTAATGATCTAGGACATCCCTCAATGACATGCCTTGTCTAATTTTAGCCATTTTTTTATTTCATAGCCTCTTGTTAACAAAAGCATGTTCCAATATTCAATTCAACTAGAGAAACCATTAGATACAGTCGATATTCCAATTATCATCGATCAACCTTGTTGTTTCTTATGTAGATAACTTAATAAAATTAATTCTATAACATCTGTCGACAATCAATAAATCCATTTTGTTCATTGTCTAGTGCATTTTTCCATTAATGCATCATTCGAGTCATCCATTATAAAATAGTATATTGGATTATTAATTCGTATGAAAAATATTTAAAGATAATTAAGGTGTAGTATTTTTAATATGTTGTTATTATTTAGAATATCACCTTAAAAATATGGTTACAACCAATTTTATATTATTAAGGGAATCAAAATGATCATTGTTTATAAGGATAGTTTGTGGAAGTTAAAATAATGTTGGGTTTATCCCGCATAATTTAATAAATGTAATCTAACATAAATGATTAATCATGAAAATGCATGCCTCTAAAAAATATAAATATATACGATTTTAAGGGCAATAATGGACTATAAAAGGGGTTCCCCCATACCTATGAAAAAGATTCCCTGATATTTGGAAATTTAAATGAGTTCAATTAATTCAAATACACTCTGATCCCTATCAAAAAAATTTATTCCTACAAAATTCACATAAAAATATCCAAGGCACATTATTGGTAAAAATATACACTATTTAGTTAATTTTCTCTCAAGATTCACCAAATTATACTCTCTACTATAATATTGTATTTATTAGTGATGCAACACTATTTTTTAGTTTAGATTCTCTAATAACACATCATACCATTGATTTAGTGGAGGATGATCTGTTCATGACGGCCGAAATATCAAGAAATATCTCAGTGCATGTTATATGATAATATCCACGAAACATTAACATCATACTCATCTATTTCCCTTTAATTCATATGTTTCTATCGTTTGAAGATCATTATGGTTATTATTAACAATTCAATTAATTTGGAGTAACATTTTGAAATGATTTAACATTTTGAGAAAATGTTCATTCGCCACATTTGACTCATAATGTGGTTCAAATGATCCTAACAACGATGACCCCCAAATATGAAGATGAGATCCTCCAATGCTCCAACATATGTATAAAATGAAAATTTATGGTCTCATGAGTTTAGGGAACATAATAATTGTATTGAATGATGATCAATTTGATACTTAATAATTCAATTGAGGAAAATAAAAATATGGAATTAATTGTAATAATATCATATTATCAATGATACAATTCATGGAAAATACACAATAATAATTTATGTTATTAAAAATGATGTATTATGGATCTACTATATATAAATAATATGAAAATAATTTCATTATTGAACATTTAATTAAAATGAATTAAATCATGACTGACACCATCATTGTCGAAGTCATTGTTGATAATTCCCCCTTCATAATTAATGTAATTTATTTATAATAAAAAAATAAAAATATTTTCATTCATTATTTTCCCTTGAATTTTAAAATTTGGAAGGGATATAAACATAATGTGTATGAAAATGAACCTTAAAACTATTTATCTAACATCCTCATGTATAAGATAGTTAGTTTATATGCCTCAATGGAAAAAACATCCAAAAATTCAATAAAAACGAATGGAAAATTCATCTAAATTAATTTTTCATTCTACTTGTAATGATAAATGAGACACTTCACAAGGAACATTCATTTATATAATTAGAATAATGCAATTATCAATTTAAAATTGAAATTTTCAACTATATGTATTGAAATTAATGAGCATGAGGGTTGATTTTTTGGATTATTGATTATAGTTCAATGTCACACATTCACAAAAAAAAGATTTATTAAAGAGAATATAATAAATAAATCATTTTAAACATTTATATATTGTGATACTAAAATGCATAAATATATAAGGTATTTTTTTATTGATCATAGGTTTAACTTTGGAAAAAACTAAATATTAAATGTCCTCTTATATCTGTATGAACTTCATATAAAAATAGTTTTAGGTATAATATTAAATAATAATGGTTTTAAGATAGTATTTTAGAAAGATTACAATATTCATCCAAAGAGTGGGATTACTATTGGAAAATATCACATTTATGATTTTTCTGTAACATAGTTCATTTTATATTTATGATTAAGTGGTTGAGTCTTTTGTTTTATTACATAAACATTATCGTAAAATTAATTATATGAATATTCATTACATTTAAAAAAATAAATTATTAACTTTAATGGATTACAATGATATTAAATTTATGAATTTCATTAAAATGTAAATATTTTTCATTCAATTTTTTTAATATATAAATGGAAATATTTTATAATTTAATATATAGTGTTGTATTGTATTATCATTTAACCCTATCATACATAGCACAATTTACGTTGTACAAGTCTTTCATTATTGATGAAGGGTTATCAATTTAAATAATTTAAATGCAAATGGTGAAGTTTTAAATAAATTTTCATTCTTTAAAATTGACGTAGAAAAATTCCATTATAAAATTATACGTCGTAGATTTGATAGGGGAGTTGAATATAATTTTCTTTCATTATTTGAGTCTCAATGGATTAAAACTATGGTGAAATGTCCCTATTAACCACAATTGAATATCATAATGAGAGAAAAAATAAAAAATTAATGGAAAGAGTTATTTCTATAAAGTGTATACCTTGTATTCCAAGGGGTTATTAGGGAGAGGAATTTTTAAGTAAATTTCACATCATAAATCGGAATCCCCCAATATGGAAATTTAGGTATATATAAGAATTCTGAATTCCTAATAGATTTATCTTTGTTTATTTAGTAGTTTTGGGTTTTCATGAAATTTTATGATTGATTGACCATTAAAATATCAATGTAGTGTAAATTAGTCATTGATTAAATTTATCAATAATATTCAATGAATTAAAAATCTAATAGATTCATTGTTATAGAATAAATTATGTATTAGGTGTTAGAATATTTATTGATTAAAAATATGTTTTATTTTATGAATCTATGATTAACTCCTTATCTAAGAAAATTTTGATAGGAGAGTCAAGATTTTATAATATTTCATCTAATGAAAATGTGGGAAATGATGTCTAAAAATTTAAACATCCAATATTTCCACAGAGTTATTCATTTTATTTCACCTTTTACAGGTTTTAAATATCAAATTCTACAATCATTACAAAAAAATTTGTTTCCATTAATATGTTGTCTCGTCCATAAACATTCCAAGAAAACATGTCATCTCTTTGTGAATATATTTTTAAAGAATCTATAAATGATGAAATATCATATATATTTGACAAAAATAAATGGATATTGGTTTATCCTCCCTATGATTCACTACCATTATATTTTAAATATTTTTCTATATATAGAAAATTTCATAAAACTACTAATTTTTGTAAAGAAAATTTTTCGTTTATGAATTGAAATAAACGTAATTACAAAATTATTTCATTTTCTATCCTATATTTAATAGTATTTAATCAATTCCAATTATTCTCTTGTTTTCAAAAAAATTAAATTTAAATTTATGAAAATATATTTTAAAAAGTGGTAAAATATAATGAATAATATAATAAAATATATATAAAAAGTAGAATTATTCCTATTAAAACGAAATGAAAGGAATTTTAAAATTTTAATGGATTATATATATTTATATATTTAAAAATTAAGAAAAAAAATATTTGAGTAATTAAATAATGAAATATTATCGAATGGATTTTTAGATACCCAATCTGATAAATCTGTTTATAGTATGTTTTAAAAAAAACTACGGTGTCATTATTGATTCATATGTTAATAACACACTAACATTGAGATCTTCTTTAAATATATTCAAAGGTACTATCTATATTTTATTTGTAAACATTGATTTGAAATACATAGATGAATATGATGTTATTTTTAGATTCCAAAAAATCTTGTATAGTAATTTTATAATATTTTTTTCAATCAATATATATATAATATTTTATGAATTGGAATGAAAATTTATATTGTTCACCACCTTCTAACGAGTATTTTTCTATGAGTAATATAAAACAAAATTATCAAAGAAATATTTCACAACTAGATTATTCATGGGATATATGGTCTTATATGTACTTTTTTATAAGAATTAGTCATGTTATTTTATATCTTTTTATAATTATTTAAATACAAGGAATTAATATTGTAAAAGAAAAAAATAAGTTAAATGAATATGGAATTTCTTTAAGAGTATTTTTATTTATAATAAAATATATATTAGAAACCTAAAGTTATTTGATGGATTTTAATAAAAAATAATATTTATAAACTCATAGAATAATCTTATATTACCTGTTTTTTATATATATTCATGTGGTTTGATCTCTTAGTGGTCTAAGAGAAAACAAGTATTATAGAATCCCCAATGGAAAATTAATTTTTTTTCATAATAATCAAAATAAAAATTCTGAGTGAATAAGAACTATTTTATCTGATCCACCATTTTCTATTATGCCAATATCCCTATTTGATATACATTATTTTAATGTATAAAATTATTATATGACATAATATAATTATTATAATGAAAATGTGACAATATTAGTTATTGGGAATAGTTATATGTTGTTTCTGACATTTGATTATATCATAACAATGAACTATATAAGATATATCTAGAATTTCATAACTACTCAAAGAATTGTACATTTAATTGGGTTGGTGTACAAAACATTCTTACTAATAAATTTAACGTCCTTGAAAAAATTAATTATAATATCACATCAAAATAAAGTGTTAAAACGTCATTTGTATATGTTTATTCAGGTAAATACTATCATATGTCTGAATTAAATTCCAAAATTATATTATATATTATTAAATAGTGTTTGGTTCCCATGAGTATAGGTTGGTGGGTAAAAAATCATAATGAACCATTAAATATTAATCAAGAGTTGAAATATTGGAACATATTTTGGTTCACCATTAGAAATGATCTTGAGGGTAACTTTAATGAGGTCAGGAATATTTTTATAAATCATTTCATGAATGGATGGTTTATATATGACTATAATGGTGTCTAATAGTCGATAGAAAAATAAAAACATTAAATGAAATTTTATTAGATCAATACGAACAATATATATTGTTATATTTAAAATGTGTTGTACAAATATTTATATATTATTCAATTATAGCAGTATATTATATAATGGTTCAAATAAATCTATATCATTATTTTTTTGTGTATTTTAATTCATGGATAATATGATTTTTGATTATTAATAAGAGTTCTAAAAATTTATTAATTTTATAGGATTGTTGAATATTAAATATAATTTTATAAAACATAATGTGGTTTATATGTTTATTGAAAATTGAACATTTATATTGAATAACTCATTAAAAAATTATTTTGGTTGTTATATACAATATTATAAATATCAAATGAATAAATTTTTATAATGGAAAATAATAGTTATGAAAATCATGTGGTGGATGGTGCATCTTATTTTCACCTCACTAGTGTACATAATCATTCACTATGGATCTTTTGATGGTGCACTTTTCACATCACACGTTTTATATATGTAAGGGTTTTAGAGGAGCCTTATGTTTTTTCTAATGTATTAGTATGAGATATCTATTATTGGTTATGAATGAATGATTAAATCTTCTTGATTAAGACTAATGTTTAAAAAATATTTATATAGACCATCAAAAATATTATGTACGATCTAATAAGCGTAATAATTTTCTAATGCATACAATTTATTCTTTATAATCTACCAGTTGTAGTCTAACTGATATGATAAATCTAAAAATCTAAATAAATTTTCTAAAAATATATCTTATAAAATATAGGGGATGATATTAATTTTCCAAAAGTGAATTATTTTTATGTTAAATTGAATTCCCCTTAGATAGAATTGGAAAATAATTCATCCAATTATGTTTCCCCCTAATTTCTCCAAATGATTATGACTTCCCCAAATTTATTCTATAACAGTCAATTATAGTTAATTATTAGGAGATATACATTCCCAAAACACATTTTTCTTAATCTAGACCATTTTATACTCTGAATAAATCATTATTTATGATTTTCTATAGATAATTTATTCTTATAGGGTTTTTTTATTGAAACCCATTTTACTACAAATTTATTTAAGAGTTAATCTAATATTTGGGGGTTGAAAATATAACATTATAGAGTGATGTCCATCAACATACATGTTATAATATTCCATACCTTACCCACCTATATCCCCTAATATCATAAGATTATATTCAATTAATAAAGATATGAAAATTCTACTGAATATGATGGATATTAAATAAATTTAAGGAATTATTTTTATGTTCCAAATGTGGGTTATTTTTTTAAACATTCAAGGTAGTGTGTGTTATAATAAATAAAATGCCCCAAAATATAATTAATTGATCTAATAAATTTTACACAGAGGGATAAAATTAGATTATAACGATACATTGTTGACGAAAAATAATAATTGATTTAACTGAATATAAATAAGAAAATTATCAACAAATTCATTGATGGAGAAAATCATGAAAAGTTTAGAACCAATTTATGACATTTAGGATTTGTATATCATGATATTCCCATAAATTAATATGATTTCAAAAATGGTAGATAATTGCTTTAAAATTGTCAAATTTTTTGAAATACAATGCATTGGGAAATAATTAATGGAAGACAAGATAAACCTATATGATTAAATATTTTCACATTAATCATAAAATATTACCCCTTCATGGAATATATTTATGCACTCTTCAAAAAATATGAAGGAATATAATTACCTCAATGACTTTCAAATCAATTTAAAAGTGGATTAAAATATAAAATGTTTATAGAGTCATGTGTACCTAGTAATGATGAATCCAAATTAATTATCCCAAAAGAAATGTGTCCATCACTATATGAAGTGGGAAAAAATACTATATATCCTTAAAAAAAGATTATATTCACAAAAATGTAAGGGATATGATAAATCTATGAAAAGGTGATAAATAATAAATTTTACAATAATCAATGAATAAATTATGATGGTGAAAACATATAAAAAGACTAACTGGCCACCATAATCTATACATAAAATGTTCTAGAGGGTACATATTCTTTTTTCTTTATTTCTACTTCTATATAATGATTATAAAACAATATATTTCTCAATTACTGTTTGAAATCAATAAAATGCTCCATGTCATTCTAAATGGCGATGTCTATATGCACTAACAGACAGGGGAACAGTGTGGTTGATATTGAATTTATCATATGGATGATATACACATGAAATAATATACTATTTTTTTTGTAATATCAAAAGAACACAATATCATGGATTATTTTAAACAGTTATTTGAACAAACATGTATTTAGGAAAGATAAAAATTTTCTATCCATGAGCGGGATCATTTATTTAATGGCCCACTAGAATGATGGATTATCAAAAATGAATAAAAAAATTTATTTATGAATAATATATTATTTTGAAATATTTAATGATATATTAGATCACATTGATGAGATAAAATACTAGAAATTTAAAAATGGAATTATTTCATTGAATTGAAAAAATTATTATAAAATTGTAACATATATTACTATTATAATATATAAAAACAATTATAATTATTGAATGGAAAATTATTTTTTTTTGAATGATTATATTATCTAGTATGGGATTTTATTACCATTCCAATCACATGTAATAATAAATAGTTCATATATTTATTTAATTATTATTCTAATTTTCAATTCTAACTATTTATATCAAAACTTTTAGGCCATGTATATTTAGTATATTTAGAAAATGAATTAAGAAACCAATTACGGTGTAAGGACCTAGTCCAAAAAATTACATAATCTAGTTAATTTTACGTAAATTAACATTCATATAATCCCATTGATCTTTTTTACTTTAGTGTTTTAGATAATTATTTCATAATATATAAATAATATCATATATAATTTAATTATATAGACTTCTACTCAATATCCATTTTTTTACATTCTGAATCCTTTTAAAACTAGACATTATTTTTTCATATCAATATTTATGGTATTAAAATTGGATTCTTATTTTTCATTACATGACTATAAATCCTTTGAAAAACAACTTAATACTAAAAACTAGAGAAAAAAAAGATCGATTAAGTGCATAAAAAGGATTAATGAAACCATTAATATTAAATAAAAACACATTCACAAAATTTTATATTTTGCATATAAAACATATGCTCTTTATCGTACCTTAATGAATTATAAGATTCCTATAAAACCATATAAATTTAAAATAAATACATAATTTTATCATGTAAGACCATTTTAATATCATTACAACATAAAATTTAGTTCTCTATAATACACAGTGAGTAACTATCATGGATACACATGGAATAACCCCTATAGTATATTCTGAAACTCCAATAAGTGAAATGAAATCGAATAACGATATCCCTTTACCCAATTAATTGGGGAGATATAATAGTCTCACCCAACTCTGGGTCAACCATGGAGAAACCCCTCATCATAATAATTCCTATGAAACATAACCTTATCATAACACATAAATCAATCATATAATTAAGGAATCATGAAAAAAATTACATCTGGATATTAAATTTAATTTTTATGAAGTCACACAATTATAATTGGAAATGGATAATTTTAAAATAATATTATAAAGATGTAATGGAAAAAATAAAGTCAATATGGATTTAGTAATGTTTTTAAGTCTTCATATATAGTATAACTACAAAACTATTTCAATTATAAAAATATTTGAAACATGAAAATATGATTTTTTTTTAAAAATTATCCCTTACCTTATAAGTAAAATCACTATAAACTTTTACTAAATATAATAGATAATGTCATTATATTGACTAAATACTTATTTGAGAATCTTTTACCCATATTTTTTATTTATTATCATTTAATTATTTACATTTTTTACCATTTCAATGGGTTATATATATTAGAATCATTGTTTGTGGAACGTTCATTTGATGGATTTATGGTTCGTTCTGTTGATTACAATTATCGGAGTTCTCTTCAAATGAAATGAAAATTAAAAGAGGGAAAATGAATGGTATGTATATAATTCCATACTTTTAAATGATCCTAAATATAATTTTTTCTTATATTTTTATGATTTATTAGATAAAATATTAATGATGAATGTCTTCTTAGTTTTTGGTTGTTTTTATGACCATCAATAACTATTTATGTTTTATTTTACATTATATATATAAACATGGTTTAGAATATTGAAAAATGTATTCTATAAATATTAAAATATTTTTAACCATAATAATGGTTTTATGACCATACTTTAGGGAGGTAATAGAAAATTAAAAATTATCATCCTCAAAGGCGGTGAATTGACACACCACAATCAATACTTTTTTTTTTATTAATGATCAGATAAAAAATATGATTGATGATCAATATTAAATTAACATAATAAATTTATCGTATATTTATGATATTGGATTTATAATGTCCATTTGGATTGCATAGGTGTGTATATTGTAGATATAATGATTCAGGGAAATCGTTTAAAAGATAAATAATGGAGGAGTTTACCTCTTAAATATCATATCCTAGATAACCAATTTATGGTACATAGTTTTGGTATTTTGGTGATACCATCAGGTGTAAGCTATTGGGAAGAGGATTGGTGAGGAAATGGGAAGAATTTATACAATGTACAATTCTTTTGATGTTTGAGATGAAAGAGTGGTAAGGGGTTTTATTTATTGGAAGAGGATAGTTGTGTGTTTTTTATTTTTATGTCTCATGTAAATAAATAGTGTTTATTATTGTGACTATATAAAGTAAATAATCCATGTTGTTTCCAAGTAATGTTTTCTTACATAATTTATGACAACAAAATTCATGTATTAAAACTACAAGATCATATACTATCAATTATCATATTTATATATTCAAAAAAATAATTTACTATTTTTGAAAATTCAAAAATGTTCTCTGTAAAAATATTTTGACCTGTATATAAAATAAACAGACTTTATTTTATGATTTTTTTTATTTAATTTTTTTTTCTATCTTAAAATAATCATTTCATTGGAAAAACAGATTTTAAAGTTATAACAGATTTTGTATCAGTTTGAGAAATTGAATTATGTATTATAAAATTATCATTTAATTATAGTTAAAAATATTAATTAATTAATATATTTTATGAAATATAATTTTAAATAAAAATAAATATATTAACTATAAAAATTTAAATAAAAAATTGCATTAAAATAAAATAAAAACAAGTAATTTATCATTTTAAAATAGTTCTTTACTTATGCCATGATTTAAATATAACAAATCATAATTTATGAGATACATAAATTTTAATTATTCAATCATTGGTTAGGTAATTAATCTAATAATCAATTTACGAATTTAATAGTCACATTACTTTACCAATGGTTATGTTACTGTTATACAAGTATAGATTTCATATTTTATAAAAATACACCTTATTTCATTATACATTTACATTGAATTTTACTATTAAATATTAGAATGAAACAAAATTATTATATATATATATATCTGGGTTAATACATTCCACACCTCGTTCTAAATTGAATCCTCATATTTTTTTAATTATTATTCAATTGAGGATACCTTTCACCCATATAATTTTTATAATCCCTTGTTGTTTCATGGACCATGTGGTTTCTCTAAAACAACATAACATATTGAATTCCTTTTTTCTACAATAATTATTCTTTATGATAAGTAATCTAAATAGAATTTTCCATATATGAAAGGATCTCTTTCGGAAGACAACATCATGGCTTAAAATATTATATGAATTTGAAACATACTTTATTATCATTAAAACATGAAATAAGTTGTGTACCTATGAAAAAATAAGAAGAAAAAAATCATTATGAAAAGTATGCCACTTTATAAATGATTTTATGGGTTCCAATGCAATGCATACATAGATTCCCCATTATCACAAAATAAATCATTCTTTTTTGGGGAGTAAATGTTGAGTAAGAAATGATTATTAACCATGAAAGTAAGATCATTCCATCATATTGTCTAGATAAATTTTTCTTCCTTCTATGAGTTTTACTAAAAAATTAATGAATAATATAAACATTATCTCTCATTTCCTCAATCAATTACATTCGCATAAACATTATTTCACCTACTTCATCCAAAAATTATTGTGTTCAACATGGATTTCTATAAAATTATTCAAAAGGGAAAATTTTTATATCAGATTGAAAATTGTTTTTATAAGTCAATTCAACCAGCTAAAGAGATGATACCAATAACAATTAATGGAAATACATTAAAAAAATAGATGAAGATCTTGTAATTTCTAAATTGATCACATTAACAATCCATAATATTTAGGATAAAAATGACTTCAGAAATTTAACATAGTTTCTAATGACGTATGAAGGAGTTTCCAAAAGTTATTATTGACACTAAAATAATGGATAGATAAAATAGAGAGAGGAACATCATATAAGAAAAATATCAATTTGTGATAAAACATTGAAACTCTATCTAAAAATATTCTTTATTGAATAACTAAATAATGTGCATAAATTTTCATTCAATCAATAATCACCCAAATCGCGTTGTTACCCAAAGATATTTTTTGGAAATCTCAATATAAAATCCATGGATATATTTTCCCATTAACAATATGGAAAAAGAAAAATAATTAAGAATTACCTTTGATAATTTTTAGTATTCTATTACATGAGATAATTCGAGTATATCATTTTAATTTCAACAATATCTTATTCTCTTATATCACCATTATTAATACTCCTGATGGTTTTTATATATATTAGTGCTTCCAAGATGAACTGAAATTATTGAATTATCAGCATCACATGAAAAAAATTTCTTCAATTATTAATAACAATGTACACATAATATATTCCCAAATCTAAAAAAATCATGTTCTATGTTAAATTCTATAAAAATTATTCTTTAAACAATTATACTGTATTCTAAAACTCAGTGTCTTCCTTTTGTGCATTCAAAATTGGGTCTAATAAAGAAGATTTCACTGAAGACTTAAATATATTTGATGAATTTTTTCCACCAACAACATCCATGAAAAAATTCATCAAATCAATATCCAAGTGATAATGTTCTAATTATAACACGGTTAATGTTGCATTATTTTTTAAGTCAAGGAATCAATTACAGAGTTTTCTTTTCATGGATTCTTATTAATAGTGATATTATTATCCAATAAAGGTTTCAACCATCTTCTATGTTTAATTTTAAATTAATTAAGATTTAATATATAATTAAATATTTTATTATTAGTTTATATTTCAATCATTCCAACATATATATGATGTTTCTAGATTTATAAAGGTAGCTCCACAGATGCTAACTCTAAATCGAGGGTAAATTAATTAAATTAATGAGGTTTTAGTTTCTGTGAAACATATTAAATTTCCTAATCATATTGAATTACAAAGAAAAATTACCTTTAATGAATAATAAAAAATTGATGAAAAACACTATATTTCTTGGATTGTGGCTCCAAAACAAGATCATTCTTCAATAACCTTTTATGTTCCTATAACTAAACATCACATTATTTTTCCCAAATATATTTAACCCCTATTTGAGTTATCTTACTTATTGTGATATATAATCATGAGGTGGTTTAAAATATCATCTGAACTATCCTGATAAACCATAAAAAGTATGAATCCTAATTAAATTGGTTGGTATTGTACATTCACCATCCACTTATGATTTTCTAGGTTGAAATGTTTGGAGATACATATTTACAATGACCCAACTAAAATAAATCAATTAAAACCAGAAAGAACATATTATAAAATTTCCATATAAATTATTTCATTGAGTTGTTGGAGAACAACCCTTTATTTTTTTTAATGATCCTCGTCATTTATTTAATAAACCAAAATATCATCCATAAAAAATCTCATCAAAATATTCATGGAAGTTCATATTAACAAGGGTCCATAAATACAATAGTATAATTATTACAACCAATGAAAATAACTAAGAACTCAAAATGACTATATCTAACCAAGAGCATTGTTTTCACATTTTCATCCTCATTCACCATTATCATATGGTATCCTGAAGTGAGAGAAAGTATTGAAATGTACTATGATCGTCAAAGATGGTCAAGAAAGTCCTCATTATTAGAATTTTGAGACATATTATTAATATTTATGTCATTAAAAAATATATAATTGATTTAATGGCACATGGAACAATATATATTTTTTGCAAATAAAACCTTACCACCCCATGGAGAAGTGCTGGGTCGAATAGAACCTTTCTCTAGTAATTGATGTAAAATATTTTTCAATTATTGAGGTTCTATAAGAGACGTTTGATAAGTGGTTTTTAATATGTTTTTACCATCATGGAATAGGTCAATAGTAAACTTGATGTCCATATAATTTTTAAAATACCTATAAAATAATCATGGTAAAATCAGATACTTATTTCCACTAGAAAAAAATAATCATTGAAAAATTGCATTATTTTCAAAAATATTTGAGAAAAAAACATTAATTTTCATATTTTAATAGCTTATATTCTTCTTGATATGTTACAATGGTACAAGTTAAATATTCTATATAAATAGAATAAATTTCTGAAAAAATAATTCAACCTATCATCAATATTAAAATGGTGAAAATAAATCCATT
This sequence comes from Viscum album, assembly GCA_963277665.1. Taxonomy (NCBI): domain Eukaryota; kingdom Viridiplantae; phylum Streptophyta; class Magnoliopsida; order Santalales; family Viscaceae; genus Viscum; species Viscum album. The sequence goes on from OY728131.1 coordinate 1,130,864,527, forward strand.
ACATTCCATGAATGACATCAAATTCTACTAGTGGAATGACAACAAGGATTATAGATAAATTTTTTCCAATGAAATTAATTGGAAGAATATTATAATTTATTTTTTCTTAAATATTTTCTCCAACTCTGTTTAACCTATGATCTGGATTTCTTTCATGAAAATAAATATCCATTTAACTATATTTTTTTTTGAAAAATTTGAGAATTTTTAGAGCATGTATCAAACAAGAAAACAGAAAAAAATGAGTGGAAAACAACATTCTTGATACTACTTAGTTTTATAGAAAATCATCTACTAAATTATTTACAAAGTATTTCCCCAAACCTATATACATATAGTCTTCCTGCTTTTCATCATTTGGGATCCGATTTGGACATTAATTTGCAGTATTACCCACCTCATTCCATTTAAAAATTATTAGAAAATATATATTAAAATTTTTATTACCACTACTATCATAATTTTAATTTCAATTAAAATATATATTATTAAAAAACCCATATCATAAACACATACTGGAATTTAAGAGGTATTTCGTAGTGTTCTTTTCGACAATTTTCCCAAAATGAAAAATTAATTTTCATACCATAAAACATATTTGATGCCTTTGATCCATTTCTATACAACATCAACCTATTTTTCTACAGGATCTTAAGGAACAAATGATCATCATGAAAATACTGTTCAACCTTAATTGAAAATCAAACATGTTTTTTGTAACATTTGAATTACTGAGATCCAAATTCAATTTTATATTTTGGATTCAAAATAGAATACAAATTATTGATTTTACTATCCGGATCACAGATAAAATATGGAGTGTAAATATCTTTAAAAAGTAATTTTTATTCATATGTAACTAATGAATCCTTTTAATATCACAATTCAAATAACTATTTTCCATCCTAATATTAAACCCCATAAGAATATATTTCTCCTGGAAAATATTTTTTAAATCATCTAATTCAAAAAAATCAATATCCTAGTTATCATTCATTTTACTGATCATTAAAATCTACTTCTCAGCAACACTATAAGAATCGTAAATATCAATAATAATGCTTCAATGGTCTGAACACACCCATTATATCAAATGTCATTTTTGGGGATTGAATCCATCATCTGACTACCATTAACTCAAAGATCCACTGAATTTAATATGGTGTTTCCTCATTAAATCATTCAACAATAACATTATCCTTTATGATTGATCTTTATGATCTCATGCATAGAGTCCTCCACCATTTATATCCTAGATCAACTGAACCAATTCTATCACAATATTCTTAGTTCAAATTCCCACAAATCTAGTTTGGGGATTCAGAATGATATCTTCTTCTTGATGCCTTCCTATTTCAGCATCCCTATTTCATATATGGAAAACCATTCATAACATAAATATCATGGACAAAGTAACATGGAAATAAATAAATTTAATTTCAATTCAAAAAAACCATTAATTATAAATAATGTATATTAACTGTATTAACATTATCCTAACAAAAAAGTTTTCTAATACTTAATATGATGACAAATGTAATGTCTAATACTTAAAAATTACATAATAGAGTTAATTTAAATATAGTTCAATATTTGAACATTGAAAAATATATTTCTATTTTTGAGTTTTAGAGGATTACATCAGACCATATACAAAAAAAATCATATAATAACAATTAAGAAAATTTTACTCAATATACATCTTTCTACAAAAAGATTTTAAAAAACATTCTTTCATTTCATAAATATATAATGAATTTATTATTATATTATTATTTTCCATTAAGAGTTCATAGACCCTATGAGAAAAATGTAAAACATGGGATCAGAATGAAATCTGAGTAAGGAAGATAAAAAGGATTAATGAAATATTTACTCATCAATGAAAACACGTTCACAATGTTATCTCTTTTTCAAATTAAATATAATCACTTTATCTTACCTTATGAAATCAATAGTTTCTTGTAAAATAATATGAAGTAAAAATAAATAAAAATATGTATCATGTAGTTTCATTTTAAAATTATTAATACATATAATGTTTATCATCTAATTTAATATGGATAAACCATCATGGTTACACTTGATAAAACACTCAAAGTATATTCCCATAATCTATTTGAAGAATTCTTAGCGGTATACTTCTTCTATTTCACAATTTTTATATAGAGCTATAATGGGCTCAATAGCCCCTAGTTTATCATGAAACCACCCATCAACATAAAAATTTCCAAGAACCAGTACATGATTATAAAACATAAATCATCCATAAATGAAAAAATTTAGAGGAAAATAATTCACCCATTATAACATCTGTTTTCATTTTTATGAACCCACACACTAATAAATGAAAATAATAATAATTTTAAAATAAAATTTAAAATATGAAAAGGAAATGTAAAATCAATATGGTGTCAAAAAATTTTGAAAATATTATTATTATGAACATGTAAAAAATCATTTCATTAAAAAAAGAGTTATAAAATGGATGATGTAATTTTTAAAAAAAACATCTCTTACATTTTCTCTAAAAGAATTCTACACTTGTAAATAATGTCATGGGTAATCAAATTAAATTAATTAACCAATTTACTAAAAAATATTTTTTAATGTATTTTATATATTACCATTTTATTATGATCATTTATATCCATTTGGATGAGTTATAAATATCATAATTACTATTACAGGAGTGTTTGTTTCATGGATTTATAGTTTTTCCCTTGAGTATAATTATAGGATCACTTTTAGAATCCAATAAAAATCCCATTAGTTGAATTGTATTGTATTAATATGTTTCTATAATTTTAATTTAGTCACGATATCCTTTCATTCTTATATAAGTAAGGATCGATAGATAAAATATTAATGAAGATTTTTTGGATTATTATTTTTTTACCATTGAAACTATTTTCTTTATATTTCGTATTATGACTGTAAATTTTTTCTTGAACATTAAGAAATATATAATAAACATATTAATTTATTATTGAACCATAATAATGGATTTATGACCAGAATTGATTACAGTAATAGAAAATGGAAAAGCTTCATCCCTGAAGGCGGTCACAGGAAAAATCCTGAAAAATGTTTTCATTTTATAAAATAAGAGGTGAATAAATTATGATTGATAAAGTATATATCATTATCAAAATAAATTACCAATATATGTACAATTATGAAGTTTTCAAGTCACTTTCTATACTAGATTTGAGGGTATGTTAATAATAAATAAAGAATTAGACAATTTAAATGTGATGGAATGTAGTATTATAGTTTATGAATATCGTTTCCTTGAGATCCTCCATAAGTCCTTTGGTTTTAGTATTTTGGTTATACCTATAGGTATTAGACAATGAATAGAGGCTTCGGAAATAATGTATTCTGAATTTTGACAGTCTATATGGATTTTGAGATATGAAGAGAATGGGTGGTGAGGTTTGTATTTTTAGGGACATGAGAGGTCTTGTTTTTATTTTTTTATTCATATTTTATTGATTTGGACAAGTACTATCAACTGTGTTGAATTTTGTGAATATGTATATAAACTATGAAATTGTGTTCTTTGTATGTTATTCTTTAATGATACACTATGGAAAAAGTCATTAATTTATTATATAATGTTAAAATACTATATATTATAGTATCCTACTAAGAACCAATAATTAAACTAGTTTAAAAAAAGTACAAATAATTCACCCGACACATTTTAATATGTGCCGAATTCAAAAATGGGATCCATTTTTTGAAACTAATTTTTTTGTTTGAGAACATGAATTATGAATTTAAATCATTATTTATTTGAAAAATATTGATTTAATTATAATAATAAATATTAGGACATTATGAAAAATAAATTAAGGTCATATAATGTTTTTTTATAACTAAAATAAAACTAAATATTATTTTTTGAATATATTTTATGAAAAATAAATTTCATTTTGAATCATTATGTTAATTAAAGAATTGTAAATAAATATTTTTATTCCACAAAAATAAAAAAAAATAGTTTAGATTTTGTAAAACAATTATTTACATATTATATGATATAAAAATATCATTTTATAATTTATGTGATACCAATATTTTAAATTTAAATTCATATTTTAGCTTATTATTCTTAGTGTAAGAATATTATTTCTAACGGTGACATTAATATTCCATTTGTTTTGTTAATATTTCAATAATATAGATTTGGTAATTTTTTTAAATAAAATTTATTTAATTATACATTTACAAAAAAAATTAATATTTATTTATATAATTTACATAAATTATCTATAAGTACATGGGTTGTTACAGTAGGATAATAAATAAATTACCAAAATATGATATGGTTGAATATTATGGTCTATAAATTTTTAATCCCACTGTAACATAGGTAACATGAAAATTTCTTATGAATATCAAAATAATGATGTAAATAATAGAATGAATTGAATGTTAATATAATTTTTTATTTTATGATGACTTCCATAGATCTATTAAGAGAACTTTTATAGATTGATATTTAATTAATTTTACGCCATTAATGTGATCTTAGAAAAAATGAATACTAACAATATATATGAATTATAGATACATAGAAAAAAACCTAATTAATTTAAAAAATTTAGTTTCCCAAATAATTATGATCATAAAAGGTCAATACAGGGATATGTATGGCATAAGAGGTATTAATAGCATATTAAATAGATGTTTGGATTAATCTAAAACTTATAAAACTATGATTTTAGAATAGAATTATTTCAAATTTATTAATAATATTATTGAACTATGAGGTGTGATATTTGATTATTTATTTGTTAACTAATTAACTAATACATACCAAATAGAGGACTCTGACAAAAATCATATACTATTATTCATAATAGTTAATCAAGGATATTCGTAAGAGTAAATTACCTAATATAATAATGAAATATAAAATTGAATTCTATGTCTACATGTTGGATGGATAAAAAGTTTGCATTTTCATGACACTATATTTTTTATAATTTAGTGTTTAATCCGAAAAAAATCATAATGTCTTGTCATCATCTGATGTTTTTATTTCAAATTATGATATAAAAAATCAAATGAACTATTAAATACGGGAAAAACATGGAAATAATATATTTTAAATGTGTATTGAGATTAAAATTGAATGATGCAAGGTCATTGGAAAACATTCGAAATTGGTACACAAGATATGTAATAAAAAATTGATTTGATTATTTTAATACCTATATATGTCTATGAAGGACTTCATTTACTATAATTATTTTAAATTTATCATCCATATATCATAAACTATCTCAACTAATTTATGATAGAAAAATATTTAGAAATGGTGATTTAGATGAAGACAACTGCATTGAATTATTGGACTTGTAAATATTAAATTTAATAGAATGAATTGATTTAAAAATGGTATGGTCTTTATATATTCCAATAAAAACAAAATATTAGTGTGATAAATTTGATAGATTAATTTTAATAAATGGATTTTTTATTTATCTATATTGATATAGGTATTTTTTAGGATTCATAAAAACTATAGTGTGGTAATTACATTTTATTTTTTTAAATTACAATTTTATCATGTGATAAGATTCATAAAATGTGGATATCAATATTTTATCTAAATTTAATTATTTAGAACACTTTATTGGGGATAATAATAATTTGGGATTCAAAATTAAATTGAATACAATTATGAATTAGATTCCAAGCCCGCATTATTAAGAAAAGTCATTAAAATTTTAGAATAGTTTAGAAAATTATAGTAGTCTACTACATAATGATTTATAAGAAGGATTAGATGAATATTTCTCAACAATAATATTCATTTTTTATCATGACTATAATGTATTTATTGAAAAATATATTACGTGATATTAAATATATTACTGAAATGTTGATATCTTTTGAATGTAATATTTTTTATGGATACTGGGTTGGGTTTAATATAATACCCAAATATCTTATGGATACTATGAATTGTATAATTTTTTATATTGGAAACCTAGAATATTTTGATGAATTTTTTATGGAATCCTAAATTATAATTAGAGAAGATATATATTTTATTATTGGTTGGGATTATATACATGGAGGTGCGGAACTAATTGGGTGATCATTGAAAAGATCATATATAAATTAATTTAAAAAATATGCATATATTTTCTTCTATATAAGCAATTCTAAAATAGGAATACGTCATAATATCTATTTTTTGGATCTACAATTTTTATCTATTCAAATGTCTCATATTTCTATACATTGTGATAGAAAAAAATAATTCTATGTGAATATTAAAATACATATAATTTAATATAAATAAACAATGGTATTATTCATATCTATTGATGTTATTTTTTATAAGATGATGAAATAATTTTTTACTATTAGAAAATGTTTAATGGTTTTGTATGATAAATAGAAGAAATTCATTCAATATATTTGGTTGAGAGAAATTTCCTAGCGTATGATTTGAAATTGTTCAATTCACCAATGATTTTACATCAATATATCTTGTGATATATATTAAGGTTTATTTTAAATGTATTAATTTGAATCATATATTTATGAAAACAAAAATGTTTGTTACAACCCATAAAAATTGAGCTTATCAACAATGATAAAGTTTATGTGTCTTTAATACACTTGATAAATCATATATATCAAAGATCTGTTGAACCATGTGATCAATTTTTTGTTCACCTATGTTGATATAATAGATGCGTTACTCTATGATTTATATGAATTTTGATCTGAAATATTATTGAAAAATTTAGTGACACGAGTCTATAATTGTATCTAAGAATTATTGAAGAATGTGAAAATTTTAACAGATTTGTGTTGGATGAATCATTATGATAATAAGAGGTTTTAATTCATAGTTGTGTCCACCATTTTTTTTATTTATTATTTTACACTGGTATAAAAGGATTAAAATAATGTAATAAATATATTTATATATATTATTTCTTATAGAATATAATTTTTAAATTGAAAATTGATTTATTATAATGGAGGTTTGTCTGAAATTAATTTTTTAAATGGTTTATTTAATTGAATCCAACATTTAACTATGTTTTAGTATTTTTTTAATTTATCTGGGGAAAGACATTCATAAATATTTAAAATAATTATGTGTTGGGGTTAGAATAATATTGGTGAATGTGCACCACTTCATTCATGTGTTCAAGCACACACAATAGAACAATGTGAATCTTTTGATGGTGGCCATTTAACATCACATGAAACATAAGTGAATGGTTCTTAAAGGTTCCATTATTTATCACATAGGATTAGTATTAAATGTTTATTCTATTTTATCCTTAAATGGGAACATCCATTAGCTCTACCAAGTCCATGAAATGTGTATATTCTTGACCATCAATTGATTCAGGGGTGATCAAATTAAAATATCGATTCCCATGTGACTGTAATATGAATTAGTAATTTTAGATTATATCCTATTATGTACAAGATTAATGCATATAATAAATGTATTAACAGTATAGGTGTCTAAATAAATCCATGATATATAATTACATTTCAAAATTGGTGTTCCATTTTTAAAAATTGGTTTTCTTATTGGTTGGAATATGTAATGAATTTATTCATGTGATCAACATTTTTGTAACTCCATATTATTGAAAGTCCAGCTAAATATATCTACAATCATGAGAGGAACGTTTTTTGTTTTTAAAATTAAATACCTTCATTACCCTATTGATTCCATATAATTTTCATCCAATAATAACCTCTATATCAATTCTATTTTTTTGAGTAAACATATTATCCTAAATACGATTAAACAAAACCCCATTGTACTGTCAATTTGATGGTGGGGAATCTAGTATTTAGTGTGAAATGTATTATGGTTCTTCCAATAGGTCCATATACTATAATTATTTAATAGTATATATTATTCCTACCTGTATCCCTAACACTGATGATTGTTTTCACCATCACCCTGAATGTGGAAATAATAAAAAATGTGATGAATCTGAATAAATTGTTTGGACAAATATAAATTAATACAAATGTGAATAAAATTTTAACTATACATCTCAACATGGAGTGAGTTCCCTACACTAAATATATTCCCAGAACTAATTATTTGACCATATAAATTAATCACTAAAGGGGAACAATTTGAAAACAATGATCTAATGTGATGAGGAAGTATACTTTGTAAATTATATGAGGATCAATTTGAAATTTATAAAATATATCTCAATGGGAAAATAAGTTTCTGATAAATTGGGACCAATATAGATAATGATGATTTTTGGGGAATCGATTTTTTAGTAATTATTTATAATTCAAAAAAATAGAATATATTAGATATATCACAGATAAATTATGTTAAATATATTGAATCATACATTATTTATTGAATGTCTATAAGGACATGGATGTTGTCATATTTTTTTCCTTGATTGGTCAATAATCCCATTTAATAAAAGTTAATAACACTCTAAAATAAAACATTGAATATATTTCAAAAAAAATATATTTTCCCTACTACATAATAATTGAGGTGTAATAGAAAATTATTATAGAGAAACATAATCAAATGGGTGATATATCCACAGTCCACATGGATGAGGGATTGGGTTTATTTGGGGCTTCAAATAGAAAAACATCTACACAACATTTAAATGAATGATTGTATTATAGAAGAGTGGAGGGTTATTCTATATATATGGAATTATCAAGACCCTCCCTATTAGTTAATGTTTCACAACTACCCAAGCCCGCCACTAATAAGTTAGGGGTTAATAACTAGCGTTGAGTTGGAATATCCGTGACATGGGAGGAATTATCCGAATTACCTACGCAAAAAACACATCATCAATCCTATTAAAATATTGAAATGTAAAACAATTAACAATCATGCATGAATATATCTAAGTCCCACAAATAGTGTATTACATGATGTAATGTAATGTAGACAGGGCCAAATACTAGCACCCCACATAGAGTCTGAAACACATGTTTGACATGAAGGTAGGTACTATGAAATGTTTTAAAAATTAGTAGGAAAACACAGCATTCTCTCTAGTCTCACTAAGAACCATCTTCTCTTGTTCTATCTTGGACTACATAAAAGGATGATCATATTTATATGAAACAACATGTGCAGTAAAAGCCCATGCATGGGTGAGTTTTTCCATACACAATAGCACACATCAAAACCAAAAAACATGCATCAAAGTAAATACATTAACCTCTACATATGCATAAATCTAAAATAAATATGTCAAAAATATCTTATTATATACATTAAATATACATATTGTATAGTTACAATGAAACTATAGTATACTAGCCCAGGATTCTAGATCTAAGATTCCAAAAAAACACTTATTTGAGAGAATAGCCTCCAGAGTCTCATAGCACTATTGACTTCCATCTAAGAGATAGATATTTTGGGTATTTTTATTATTAGTACAAACCAATGAATTGAAGATAATGTGATACATATATAAGGTTCACTTCCAAGTCCATGTTTTGATACCAACAACTTAACATAGATTAAGCTGCTAATTAGTATAATGTGTCCCACATAGTGTAGCTCACAAGATATCGGGAACTTCACATAAGGCATACAGATGAATAAGTGACCTCATGATAGACCTCACTGAGGGATTTCAATGACTCCATCAATTAAGTCCTACTAAATGGTTCATTTTCCATTGTTTAGTTGGTGATAACATATTAATCCTGGGGAAAATATTAATGGGAAGACAAATTGATGAATGTTTTCCAATATATATTGACAAGTGCTCTAATCTAACTATGAAAAGTTCCTAAACTATCATAGGGGTCACACACCCTATCCCTTAACCACAGTTTTTTCCTATATAAACAAACTATTTAGTCCACTCATGTACTATTATACAAATTCATCCCATGTATATGTTACTCGGTAATACTAAACGATTTAGACCATTTACTTTATCCATGTTGTGTCCATGAAGGGTTTTACACAGTATGGTCTAACCCATATACTCCTCCCCATGTCCATGTACCTCTGAGGTACACATCGAATCTCTAGGGAGGGTGATATTATTTTTTTCTTGATTACACATTGCCTAATAATTAAATCATAACTAAAAATGTACCTACCATAGAGGGGTCTCTACATTCCATGTAATTCTGGATTTCTTGACGCGTGGTATAAGATTTTCATGAGTAACATGTTTTTCATTCACACACATTCATCCCTAGTTTAGTCCTTAATATGGCTATTCTGTACTTAATAACTAATTGAAACACATCATAATATCCTTCTTATCAACAAAAATCAAGCTTCTCACATCATATATGCTCGAACAATTTTTATAAGAAATGATTTTCATTGAGTGGTGAAGATTGTAAAATTAGATACCCATCAGCATATGAATCATAATCAAATCCATTATTTCTCTATTGTAATGTCATGATGAACCAAAAGATATGATATATTATCATTTACAATCAAAAGTAATGCACAATAATCGACTGATTGGGATATATTTACATGTGGTACAAATAATGAAGGCCCACGATGTATCCAAAATCGAGTGTGAAAATAAAAAGAACCGAATAGAAAAGCTAACCATGATCGATCTTTTTTTCAATAAAAATCCATTCCCATAATAATAATATTGAATATATATTATCAAATCCAATAACATACCAAAAATCAATCCATAATAAACACATCACATAGATATGCACGGTTCATGGATCGATTAATTGGTGATTGATCTTTGTTCATTGTTGGAATAAAAAATAAGGAAGGAAAAAAATCAATCAACCATAATAAATTTTTTCTAACCTATTACATGAATGTACATTTTGGTTTTTCTTTAATTGGTAGGATCCTTCATTCCCATTGCACGTTGATCATCAATCAATGATCTGTTCTTTTTTCTCCAATGGGGTGTCTTCAAATGGATCTTATGGATCTTGTCAAATCATAGGGTTATGTGTCTAACCACAATAATATTCTATAAAATAATATTTAAAAGAATCAAAATTAGGCCCCTTCATTTATGGGTAAAAAAATAATATAATATAATTATATATTTTATTCAATTTACGCCCATGATGAGTTTTCCATAAATGACATGTATTGATTATGGTTAAGTCAGTCATAGTGTAAAACCATCATTATGATGTCAACGGTTCCCTCATATTTTGGATCTAGTCACACATTTATGTTTTATTCTACTTTTATAGAAATCATCATTTTTGTTAAATTTATTATATTTAACATATTTCAAAAAATTATTCTGGTCACAACAAGACTTAAAATCACTTTTTTTCTATGCACCTGGACTCAAAAATATTCTATAAAATTTTAAAAAATAATACATATAAAATACGAGACATTACATTCTCCACAAAATGGTACCTTACATACCCAATGAGCTAAAATAATGGATACTCAAAATTATGTTGTTTCTGAGGATGCATCGTGTAAGAACCCGGATCTTCGTTTTTAGGTATGTCTTTGTTTTCCTGGTGTTTTGTGAAAACAGTGGGGTTTCTTGATATTTTTTAATTACATGCCGTGTACTTTCTAAGTACACATTGTGTACTCCCTTGCCGCATTAGGTCGTGTGCTGGCTGTGTCCGGGCCACACACACTGTGTGAAGAGGCGATGTGGCAGCCGCTTAAAGTGGAGTATGGGAAAATAGAGTGCACGCCATGTACCCCATAAGTACACGCTGTGTATTTTCTTTTTTCACTAAATGCACCAAGGTCGCGCCTGACTGACAGAACACCTTTTTTCTAGGTTTCGTTCGTCCGAGAGAAGATGTATGGCCGCAGATCTTCTCTGAGCTCTAGAGCCTTCGTCTGTGCTCCGAATAGACCGCAATCGATTGCTTTGGAACCATAGTGGTCAGTTCTTCCTTCTCCTAGAGCCTTTTTTTCCAATTTCTCCTCTTTCTCAAGATATCATTTGTTGATCATTATTGACGTTTTCTCATATCCTTGACATTCTAAGGAGAATCAGTCCACGTGGTTCACATATATCGTTCTCCGAGCATCAAGATAGGTGGTTTTTTCTTTTCTATAGGAATTCTGTGGATATTTTGTTCAAATTCCACCAATACCCTTGAACAGGGTATTGCGTGTTTTCTGGTTTTCCCTTATTGTTTCCTTCTTTTCTTGACTGTTTGAATTGAGGTAATTGCTTGTGAATAGTGTAGTTTTTACTATTCTATAGATGGTTTCCATGCTTGTTTTTCTTGTTAGGCATTTTTCCAGTTGTCATGCCTAGTTATATGATAGTGGAACTATTGTACTGTATTTTTGTTGTTCCTTAGAATGATAGCCAAGTAGTTCTTGAGGTTTACTTGGGCGGATATGCACGCTATGCATGTTTGTTTTACACAGGGTTGTGAGAACCTAGTGTAGTGGACCATAGGGAGAATGGACATAAGGGCTTCTCCCGAGTGTCTTTAATTTATGATATGAGACCACATGGGGAATTGACCTTGAGTTCATTCTCAGAGAGTCTGTAGATCCTCGACACGGGCCACAGGGAGAATTGACATTGAGTGCTTCCTCAGAGAGCCTTTAGTATGATACGAGACTATAGGAGGAATTGACGGCGAGTGCTTCATTAGAGAGTCTATTCTTTAGCTGAACTAGAGGGGCGAGACTGTGTGTGCTTACCAGAGGGTCGCTATTACATGTAGGATGATCCTTAGGGGTTAGGCTGTGAGAACTACCCAGAGGTTACATTTTTGTTCTACTTGCTTGAGTGGATGTTTCTTGTTTGTATAATATATGCTATAAACTGTGGATTGTTACTACTGTGTATTATCCTGTTTACTGCTTATTGTTTACTGCTTGTTGTACCTTACCTGCCATATATTCACTAACTGTTAGGCACAAATATTTGGGTGGTTCCCTATGGGGACTTTGTCTCACACCCTGTTTGGGTCATGCTGTTCGGCCCATACTGATTATATTGTTGCATTTGTTGATAAGGGAATGCGCCCTTCTACTTCAGGTTCTTGATTGAACTTGAGCTGGATAGTATGGGACCAAGAAGAGGCTTGTGATGCTGAGGAGTTGCTCGTCTGTTTTTCTTTTGTACTTTGTCTTAGTACTGTATTCAGCATTGTGACCTGTTTGACTGTTTTCCTAGACATATATATATCATGCATAACATACATATATATTTCTTCCCAGTTGTTTATTTATCATTCTTCTGCTGTTTAAACTTGTATGGATGTCTATTGTATCTATTATTGTTGTTATTTGTTTTTCTCTTCCGCTATGTACTCTGCCCATGAGGGCATAGTTTCCCCACTATCACACCCAGGGCCCTAGCTGCTAGTCAGTTGCCTCTGGAGTTTTGGGAAATGCGCTTGAGGCCATGTGAACAACACGTGTACATGGCAGCTCTGGGTGGCTCCGGGAACCGGGAAGTTAAAAATTTGTATCAGATGAGGTTTTATTTTCTCTTGATTTACTGTTGGAGCCTTTAGCTAGGGATAGGACAGATTTGGTACTAGGTATTAAGCTGTGCTCAGGAGTTGCTAACCCTTGTACCGGGAAAATCCATACTACCTTGATTATTATTGTTTCTATTTTTCAGATTTTCATATTTATATGATTTCACCTAGAGTGATTCACATGATGTGTGTTGTTATTGTTGTTGATATTGTGGTTCTACTTCTATCGCAACCTGATGACATGAGGGTATTCCATCTCATGCATCATATAGGCACTTGTTAGAAATCACATTCCATGCATTCTTTCCATGCCATATAGGGTGCATTAGCAATTGCATGTTGTTGTGATCGACATTGTGTAGATTATGCATGCTGTTGTGATAGGTGCTTGATATAATCTCTATAGTTTGATAGAAGGTTGTTTGTTTTGTACCATTCTTAATTGAATGTGAAATTTTGGTTCTCGAGGTGTTATGTGACCTCTGGAATCAGAAATTGGTGAATAATTTACATGTTTACCTTACATATGACTGTATTGGATACCAAGAATTTATTTTTGGGGAGTATGGGCCCTCAAGGATCAGAATTTGGCACCTTGCCTTGTTTTCTGTGTTTTCTGGGCCTCGATCTAGTTCTTGAGCTACTGCCTGGAAAAACCCAGAATACACGGTGTGTACATTATATATACATGTCGTTTAGTTTTAAACTATGTCACTGGCTGCATGAGTAGATACCTGGGTTGTGGAAATCTCTAGGAACAGGTCGTGCATGGTAGGTACACACCGTGTAGAAGTGAGCGTGTACCCGACCGTGTAACTAACAACACGGGTCAGGGAAACTCGTGTCATACATGAGGTGTTTTGTATAAACACGCCATGTATCCTTGTCCTCATAACTCGGCTGTGTCACAAACAACATGGGACAATGTTCTCTCCTCCAATACACGCCTTGTTTGTTCGGAACACTCCACGTAAAGGTCAGCCATGTACTTGGTCATGTCGCTAACAACACGGGTCGGGAAAAATATTCAAGTACACGTCATGTGTGTTTGGAACACGCCATGTAGTCTCAGTTTAAGAAGACCGTGTGGGTTATCTAATCAAGGAGACACGGGAAGGGGAATAGAGTTAAGTACACGCCGTGTAGAGTTTATAAACGCCTTGTAGTTATGTTTTGTAAATATAGAGTTTTTCCTTCTCCTATTTCCGTGTTGTACTACTTTTTTCTTTGTCCTTGTTTTTCTAATCTAAGGTATGATTTTGATCTTTAAGAGATATGCCTCTGAGACGTCCTCTAGTTGTACGTCAGTTTCCAGACAGTGACCAGACACCAGATATGGATGAACAGGGACTTCCTGCCGATCCTCCGGTCGGGCCAGCCTTGGCACCGGCTGTTATACCAGTTTCAGGAGATGATGCATAGTTTAGGGAAGGATTTATGAGGATGATGAAGACCTTTCAGGGAGCACTACCTCTGGACACGTCTATGGAAGACTTGATGCAGGTTTCTAGCAATAGCATCCTCATATATTCTCAGGGGAAGAAGGCCACAGGCTGTAGAGTCCTGGATGGAAGCCATGCAGACTATCCTTGGGCATCTGAAGACACCTCTAGAGAGGCAGGTCAAGCACGCTACATACATGCATTGAGACTCCGCTAAGAGGTGGTGGGGTGTGGTGTCACCTGCGATTCATCAACAGGTTTTGTATTAGGAGGAGTTCCAGCGTGTGTTCTATGAATACTTCTACTTGGATACCCTGAGGGCCGACCGTGCATGGGAGTTCATGAGTCTAGGTAAGGGTACTCATTCTATTATAGAGTACTCCTCTTGTTTCACCGAGCTGTAGTGTTTCACACCCCTTTGGGATATAAGTGGGGTGTTCTTGGAAAGGAAGTTTGAGGATGGTCTCAGGTGGGAGATCCGCTCGCAGGTGAATCTCTTCTAGTTGACTTATATCACTTATATCGTAAACCAGGCTCTAATCGCGGAGCACAATATGAGAGACTCCAGAGCTGCGAGCCAGGGCAGTTTTGCTTCATGAGCTATTGTTCCTCTAGTTGACAGTAGGAAGAGCCATAGGGAGTCTACGCACGTTGATCCGAAGAGATGAGATACATCTTCAGGTAGCCAGGTGGTATGCTACCAGTGTGGAAGAGCAGGGCACATGTGGCCGCAGTGCTAGAGAGACCCAGTGGAGTTCCGGTCTTGCGGCAAGATGGGTAACATTTAGCTTTTCTTCTAGGTTTTCACACCAGTAGCTGGTGACGGGGGTTCTTCCATGACTCCTCGTTCGGGATCAGCACCACCAGTTTCTCACCAGTCGGGGAACTGGAGTTCTTTCGGCCATTCGGGCTGATATGGAGGTCGAGATCATGGCAGTCAGTCACCAGTCCTTCAGTGCCAACAGGGAGGACCAGCTTAGAATGGTCAAGCAAGGTCACAGGGCTGCGGGGCAGGCCGGACTTTTGCGGTGGATCAGACCTATCAGGAGAAGGATCCCGGACCTTCTATCATTCGAGGTATGATTTTAGTAGCCTCAGTTTTATCTTCATCTCTTTTCGATACTGGTTCTACACATAGCTTTATCTCTGTTTCTGTTGTGGAGAGACTTGGGCTGTGTATCTTTTATTCTGCCGATTTTTTGACACTAGACACACCTTTGGGAGAGAGGACATGTATTGTACGTCAGTGTAGAGAGTTCCCTCTAGATGTTGGAGGGTATCATTTCTTATGGGATCTCTATGTCCTAGAGATGACAGGAAATGATGTCATTCTCGGGATAGACCGGTTGGTTCCCTTACATGCAGTCGTCGACTGTTATCACTGCAGGGTAAGTTTCATTTCACAAGAGGGTGAATCTTTGCTTCATAGAGGTGAATGGGATGTTCAGGCGAGTCGATCAAGACTTGAGCATCATGGGAAATGAAGGGTGACGACCCAGATTGCTAGTCTTTATCTGGATGATCAGGGGACTTCATAGTTGGACTTTCCTCCAGTGGTGGATCATTTCAGAGATGTCTTTCCAGAGGAATTTTCAGGTTTTCCTCCAGAGCGTGAGGTAGACTTCTCTATCGAGCTCATGCCAGGAACGACAATAGTGTCCATTCCTCCCTATAGGATGGATACACCTGAGTTTCAGGAGCTCAAAAAGCAGTAGGAGGAGTTGCAGGCAAAGGGTTTCATCTGACCCAGTACTTCTTCTTGGGGATCACTTGTCCTATTTGCAATGAAGGCAGACGGTACCCTTAGGCAATGTGTGGATTATCAGAAGCTGAACCAGTTTAAAGTCAAGAACTGATATCCCTTACTGAGGATTAATGATATTTTCGATCAGATTCGAGGAACCCGCTTGTTCTTGAAGATCAATTTGAGGTCGGGTTATCATCAGTTGCACGTTAGACCATCAAATATACCTCTGACAGCTTTTAGGAGCAGGTATGGTCTCTACGAGTATACGGTTATGCCATTAGGTGTCACGAATTCACCAGCAGTTTTCAAGGAATTGGTGAACCGAGTGGTCCATCTTTACTTGGATTCCTTCGTCGTGGTCTTCGTGGATGATATCTTGGTTTACTCTCACACTCGACATGACCATGCTACCCATTTTGATATTGTTCTGACTACACTGAGTGAGCATCGGCTTTATGTTAAACTCCTGAAGTGCCACTTTTGGATGGATCATATTCACTTCATGGGTCACGTCATCTTAGAGGAAGCAGTATCAGTGGACCAATAGAAATAGAGAGCTGTAGTTTATTTGGACGAGCTGAAGAACATTTTTGAGGTACGAAGGTTCCTAGGGATGGTTGAATACTAAAGACACTTTATTCAAGACTTTTCATGCCTAGAAGCACCATTGACAGCTCTGACCAAGAAGGTGGCGAATTTCTTATGGTCAGATTCTTGTGAGTCAGCCTTTTAGGATCTGAAGGGAAGGTTGATGCCAGCACCGATACTAGTCTTTCTAGATCTAGGCAAGAGCTATACTGTTTTTTTCGATGCTTCGGGTATCAAGCTGGGTGATGTTCTTATGCAGGGAGATGGAGTCGTTGCGTACGAGTCTCGGCATTTTAGGCCACATGAAAGGAACTACCCAACGCATGATCTAGAGTTGGAATATATTGTTCATGTCTTACACTGTTGGAGACATTACCTTCTGGGAGAGCACTTTGTGGTTTTTTTCAACCATAAGAGTTTCAAGTACATCTTCACTCAATGTGATCTGAATCTGAGACAACACAGGTGGGTCGAGTATCTCCAATCATTTGATTTTGAGCTTGCTTATATGCCGGGGAAGGGAAACACAGTGTCTGATGCGTTGTGTAGAAGAACTCAGAATCAAGTAGTTCATGAGGCCAGTAGTTAGTGGAAGCATATGGCTCTGTTCTCTGAGATGCATATGATGGTTGATGATAGACATGGACAAAAATACTTATCTTTTGTAGCTGTTACCTGTACACTTCTTGATCGGGTAAGGATGAGGTTGCTATCAGACTCAGAAGGTTTAGTCCTGCGGGAGAGTGTGTCAGGAGAAGACCCTCTTCTTGGATGGATAGTGGGAGAGGTTGAGATCTTGCGTTTCCATGGATGCATATGGGTGCCTGCAGACATATGTGTGGAGCTGATGCGGGACTTTCATTCCTCAGTTAGGATAGCTCATCCTGGCATCACCAAGATGTATCGGGATCTTCATCGCCAGTATTGGTGGCCAGGTATGAAGAGAGATGTTGCTGGTTTTGTCTTGAGGTGTTCTAATTTTCAGCAGGAAAATGCGGAGCATCAGTGACCATCGGTCCTTTTACAGTATTTACCCATTTCGGAGTGGAAGTAGAACGATTTTGCGATGGAAATCCTGACCAGATTGCTGAGTTAACCTCGAGGGAACGATGTTGTTTGGGTTGTCAATGACATGCTTACAAAGGATTCTCACTTCTTACCGACCAAGGAGACCTTCAGTGTTGATGATCTGGGATGATTGTACATTTGAGAGGTTTTACATCTGCATTGAGTTCCACACTCCATCGTTTTAGACAGGGATGTACGCTTTACTTCTCGGTTCTGGCAGGGGCTTCAAAGGGATCTGGGTACATAGGTACTTTTGAGTATAGCATATCATCCCCAGACAGATGGCCAGTCTAAGCGTACGTTCTAGGTGCTTGAGGATATTATCCGAGCATGCATTCTGGATTTAGGTGGTTCATTGGAGAAGAATATCCCTCTTGTGGAGTTCGCCTACAACAATATTTTTTAGGCCACTATTCAGATGGAACCTTACGAGGCCTTATACGGTAGGCCATGCCGATAACCTTTATGTTGGCTCGATGTAGGAGAGGCATCATTACTGGGATCTCGTCTTGTTTAGGAGACCTCAGAGAAGATAGAGTTGATTCAGAAGAGAATGGATACAACACAGTATCGATAGAACTCTTATGATGATCAGCGGAGATGACCTCTGGAGTTCGAGGTCAGGGATCAGGTTTTCCTGCATTTCGCACTGAGGTTGGGACAAAATAGAATTCAGAGACTGGGTAAACTTTCACCATGGTACATCGGGTCGTTTGAGGTATTAGAGAGAGTTGGGTTGGTAGCCTATCGGTTTCAATTACCTCAGAGGTACCAGGCTATGCATGATGTCTTCCACATCTCCCAGCTCTGACGTTACTTTTTTGACCCATCTCATGTCTTTCAGCCCGAGGAGTTTAAGCTAGAAGCAGACGCATCGTTTGAGGAGCATCCTATCCGGCTTGTCGATCGTAGTATGAAGGTTCTATATGGGTGGTCTGTTCCTTTAGTACAGGTGCAATGGAAGCATGGGAGTGTACAGGACGAGACCTGGGAAAGGGATGTCGAAGTACGATCGATGTGGCCGGAGTTGTTCGTGGTTTCTTCTTCTACGCCCTGTTAGAGAAATTTGGGGATGAATTTCTCTAAGGGGGGATGATTGTAAGAACCCGGATCTTCATTTTCAGGTACATATTTCTTTTCCTTGTGTTTTTGAGAAAAGTGGGGTTTCTGTAAATTTTCTAAGTACACGCCGTGTACTTTCTGAGTACACGCCATGTACTCCCTTGCCGCACTAGGCCGTGTGTTGGCCGTGTCCGAGCCACACACACAGTGTGCAGAGGCGATGTGGTGGCCGCATAAAGTGGAGTATGGGAAAATAGAGTACACTTCGTATACCCCAGAAGTACACGCCGTGTATTGTTTTCACTAAACGGATGGGGGTCGTGCCTGACAGACAGAACACATTTCGTCTAGGTTTTGTTCGTCTGATAGAAGCTGTACGGCCACAGATCTTCTCCGTGCTCCAGAGCCTCTGTCCGTGCTCTAAATCGACCGTCATCGGTTACGTTGGAACCGAAGCAGTGAGATATTCCTTCTCCTTGAGCCTTTTTTCCAATTTCTCCTCATTATCAAGATATCTTTGGATGATAATTTTTGACGTTTTCTCAGATCTTGGATCTTCTAAGGAGAATCAGTTTTCGTGGTTCACGTATATCGTTCTCCTAGCATCGAGGTAGGTGGTTTGTGTTTTCTGTAGAATTTCTGCGAATATTTTTTGAAAATTCAACCAATACCCTTGAATGGGGTAATGTGTGTTTTTTGTTTTTCCCTTGTTGTTGCATGTATTTCTTGATTGCTTGAGTAGAGGTAATTTCTTGTGAATAGGGTAGTTTTTTCTGTGCTATGGATGGTTTCCTTGCTTATTTTTCTTGTTCGGCGTTTTTCCAATTGCCATGCTTAGTTGTAGTATAGTGGAACTGTTGTACTATATTTTTGTTCTTCCTTATAATGATAGACAAGTAGTTCTTGATGTTTACTTGGGCGAATACGCGTGCTATGCATATTTGTTTTAAACAGGGCTGTGAGAACCTACTGTAGTGGACGATAGGGAGAATGGACATAAGGGCTTTTCCAGAGTGTCTTTAATTTATGATGCAAGACCACAGGGGGAATTGACATTTAGTGCTTCCTCAGAGAGTCTGTAGATCCTCGACATGGGCCACAGGGGGAATTGATATTGAGTGCTTCTCTAGAGAGCCTTTAGTACGATTCGAGACTATAGGAGGAATTGATGGTGAGTGATTCCTCAGAGAGTCTATTCCGTAGCTGAACCAGAGGGTTGAGACTATGTGTTCTTTCCAGAGGGTTGCTAGTACTTGTAGGTTGAAACTTAGGTGTTGGGCTGTGAGAACTACCCAGAGGTTAACTTTTTGTTAAATTTTCTTGAGTGGTTATTTCTTGTTTGTAGAATATATGCTTGAAACTGTTGATTGATACTATTGTGTAGTATCATGTTTACTGCTTATTGTTTACTGCTTACTGTAACATACCTACCATATATTCACTGACTGTTAGGCACAGAACTTTGGGTGGTTGCCTATATTGACTTTGTCTCAGACTCTGTTTGGGTCATGATGATGGGCCCAAACAGATTATATTATTTTAGGTGTAGATAATGGCATGCACCCTTCTACTTCAGGTTCTTGATTGCACTGGACCAGGAGAGTATGGGACCAAGCCGAGGCTTGTGATGCTGAGGAGTTTCTCGTCTGTTTTTCATTTGTACATTGGATTAGTACAATATTCAGCATTGTGACCTGTTTGGCTATTTTCCTAGACATATATGTATCATGAATCACTTACATATATATTTCTTCCCAGTTTTTTATTTAACAGTCTTCTGTTGTTTACACTAGTATGGATGTCTACTATTTCCGATGTTATTGTTATTTGTTTTTCTCTTCTGCTGTGTACTCTGCAAATGAGGGGATATTTTGACCATTATCACATCCAAGGCCCTCACTACTAGTCGGAAGCCTCTTCTGTTCAGGTAAAATCACATGAGTTCATGTGAACAACAAGGGTACGGGTTACCTTTGGGTGTCTCCCAGAACCAGGACATTACACATCGGAGCCTCCAACCCCAATGTGATCTCTTAATTATTTCCCTACTACCTCCATACATACAGTAAATGAAAAAAGCACCTTTAAAAGATACATTATAGGTGATTCTTAATCTATACTATCTAATAAACAAATTTTTCACCAAAATAATTTTATAGCTTGACCTAGAAACAAGTTTTGATGGGACATCACGTCGTTCCAGAGCTGTGAAACATGTTTTGTGCATGGTCTGACTATGGTGGTTGAGCTAAGCAGTACATTACCTCACTAAGATTAAAAATTATCTTGAAAGGAAAAATTAATCTCCTACATATCTTTTAAGAATATCCAAATATCAATAATTCATGTCAAGGGTAAACATATTAGAAATTGTGGCTTCATTCAATGAAATCTAAAGGCCACTTCCATTTTTCTGTATAAGACATTTGACGACTATTTGTAGTCTTCGTCAACTCCTGGATGAGCTTTACCATCCTTGTAGTTTCTTGCTCCATATATATGCCCATGACTGCTGACTCTCTATTGTCATTCTAGAAATGTGGTGACTTTCATCATCTCTTTTAAAAATCCTCAAATGTAGCCATACTGATAGTGGAATGGTACCCATTTTTAAATAGGAACTACACTACTATTAGGTGATCCTTCCCATGATGTCTAATGACCAATATGAAATCTAAAAAAATTTCATCTAGAACCTAAAAGGTCAGCACAATCTGGCCCTCAGTTTGGGTGAAATTCTTTTCTGAAGAGTAATTGAGTCCCAAACGCCACCTCTAATCCCTTCCACAACTTCGATGTGGAAAGAAAATCATGATCAGAATGGAACATTGGTGGAAATCCATGGGGAGAAACTATCTACTGAATTTAGAGTCATCACATAACACTTTCTCTATGGAACCTCATGGGGTTTTAGATAACCTTTTTGTAACATGGTTCTTAGCCTTTACTTGATAAAAAGTAAGGCTTCAAGAGACAAACACGACCACCCCTTTCAACATCCATATCGACCAAAGTTAATAGTGATGGTATTGGTATATAATATTTTCACCAGGATATACCTGTAAAAGAGATTTCTAAAACTCTATCAAAACCACTTCCTACAATGTCCCTGGTACCATCACACATTCATTTAAAAGAAACATCAACGCCATGTATTTTTGAAATCCTTCATGAGGATGAATGGTGTATATATGAGTATGTAGGGTCTCACAATATATATATCCAAGGTTATTCTCACTAAAAATTTAAAATATAGGATGGGTAATAAACATAAACTACTGGAATGTTACTCCATCTATGTCCATATATCATAACATCAATGATCCTAAGTTCTAGGATTCCTTATTTAGAAACTGAAAATTGTTTCTCCTATTGAGAGAATTTAATGCAACATCCCCCTTCCCATGAGTATGGGAATATTCAAAGTCAATATCATATATAAAGTGTTTCTATTTCCAAATACTGCAGTTAAAATAATTTTTAGACATATTTTAGGCTCTTGTGATCAGAATAGATGTTAAACAGCTCGCCGATCATTTACGGTCACCACATCATTAATGAGAAAACTACCACTACTAACTCAAGATTATGGTTTTTGTAGTTATACTATTGTTTCCTAAATTTATATGAACCATTTTAAATTTCCTTGTACCCCTATATCAAACAACAAAAAAACTGGTTACTAATGCATCACAAAACACTATGTACTCAACACCATTCTATGTAAATCTCAACATGGGAGAAATTTTCAAATTCTAACTAAACATCTAAAAATAATGCCTTAAATTATCCATCCACAAAAATATCTTCCCCTTGAAATTCAAATCTCTCCGAAGACCTGATATCCTAGTGAAATAATTTATTCATCTCCTATTATATACTCCCATCCGGAGGAATCTATACACCTCTATCACTCTATAGGGTGTCTCCCATTATATCACCACCTCGACCAAGGACAAGACAACTACCACTCCATCAACTGAGATAAGGTGTCTTAGAAAGTGGTACACCATAATCTATAACTTTCAATTTGGGATATTTTGGTAAATATGGTGTTCTCAAAGTATTCATAAAAAAAATCATCACATGTATCACATTATCCTCTATAGACACTAAGTACACAATTAAATCATCAATAAATTGTAACATAAATCATTCTATAAAATACTACAAGATTAGTTTCTAGAGTCTGATGAAAAAATCTGGGATGTCCATTATGCTAATTGAAATCATCACGTTCTCATAGTTGTAGTATTTACACCAGAATTTCATCTTTAGTATATCTTTATCCCATAATATTAGTTGGGGATAGCATGTCCTGATGTAAACCATTATGAACAATAGTTCCCCTCTCAACTAATCAATGATTTAATTGATCCTCGATGTTTGAAAATTTATTCTTTATAGTCACCTAGTTCAATAATTAGTTGCCCATAGAAAACCTCAAACTCCCATTAACCATCATGGAAATTAAAACTCAAGTTACGAAGGGTGAAGAATTGGGTCTATGAAATACCTTCCACTATAATTCCTCTAACTGAAAATTCATCTCTTAATGCTTTTTAGAATCCATCCATTATTCAGGTGATGTAATTAGTGTCATATTAGAGTTTATATCAATCCATAAGTCTACCTCTATGTGAGGTGGTGAACTAAAATGAATCCTAGAGAAGACACCCTCGTACTCAGCCACCATTGTTTGAAATGGGGAACTTATAACATATATTACACCAAGGATTATTTTTTCAACTGATGATTACACTGTTTCACCATAATTTGAATGAGTCAATCCTCAACACTCTAGGTTTCCTTTTTACTGACAATGAAAAACCCAGTTATGTCATGGTGGACACACCAAATCCTTCATCTGAAATAGTCAATCTATGAATGAACTCTAGAAAACTAGTCCATAAAAATAATTATTTTGAAAGGCCTTGAAAATCTTAAAAGAAGGTTTACAAAGAAACTCGAACCTCCAATATTTTTCACACACTAACAACATATATGTGTGATCAATGGGCCTTCTGCTGTAGGAGTTTCCAAGCACATGGGTCAAGACATTAGCTCAACTAGAATCTCTAAGTCTCCTAAAATGTTGGTGGAATGAAAGGAATGACTGGAAAATGATTCTATTGGTACTTCAAATATGGTAGGATATATAATAAAAATACATAGAATCATTCCAAAATATTTTGGGTCGTCATATTTGATTGCCTGCAATTTCACCAACCCCTATCCTATAACTCCTTTCACGTAACATGAACAACATGTTAGTGGTGGTGGTAATAAGTCAAAGAATTGAAAACCTCCTTTTTTTCTCCCTAAAAATCATCCATGTAATTCACCCTATTATCATATATTCTACTACCATAACCTCTACCTCGGAGTCCCATACACGGTATCTCTATAAATTGTATGGCTGGTTAGATAATTTTGTGCTACATGTCCCCTACCATCACATGAATAGTTCCACCACATTCTAGGATGACTAGACCCACCCTATGATCCCTTTTGTGTAGACCCTCTGTCATAGTGAATCATATTGAAACATATTTAATTTCTAGGTCCCTAAGACTAATGTCAAATCACTAATGTAGATGTCTCTGCTCATAATTCCATCCTGGTGATAACAATCGGTTGTATATGATCAATCAAAAAACTATCTACCACCAATGCCAACTCTAGCACCCCAGTATAGTTATGAATTAATCATTTGATAAATATTTATCATATTTATCATTGTGTACCCCACTTGAATGTTCAATCACTAATGAACCAGTCATGAACTATATCCATCGTGAATGTGGAGAGGTTGGTAAAACTCAATGAATATGTATGTACTATCATGCAACCCTGCTGAACCTGGAGAAGATATTGGATACGTAAAACCATAAATGTATCTTTAGAGAGAACCTCTATGAATATGTGATCCAAATTTGACCATGGAAGAGTCTCCTCAACATATTTATAATTCATTATACTCCACCATCGCCCGATTGATATATAAAGAGGGCTCGTTGCTAGGAACACCATCTTATATTCCTCTGTCATAACTAGATGAAAAAATTAGGTCACCACTACAAGACAATACTAATCCATCTATAGATTTGGGTTTCCTCAGAACCCACGGGATGTATTCAGATAAATCTCATGATGTGTGCCCATCTGATACACCTCATCTTTGGGTAATATGGGTTCCTTGTTCAACTATACGGGTGGTTTTATTGATGGAACACTACATGGAGGTAACACCATATGAACTAGTCCCTATATCGAAGCCTTATCACTATGGGGATTTTCCTCATGATCTTGTTATGTTGAAACACATTAGGAATACATCATGGAGGAATCAACAAATAGACTTGGTGTTCCATGGCCAAAGAGTATATCTAGAGAGATGACTTGAATTTTATATGGAAAAATCCCAACCCCTTACTATATGATGTATTTTCCATTTTATTTCATCCATTGGATTTCTCATGTACCTAGCCAAAAGGTATGTGATCATGTTCCTGGTCGATGTATATATTGGCCACTGAATCCACATTGGATTCTTTAGCATGAAATCCTTACTTGAAACACATAACTGTGTTTCCTAAAACCAATATAACAAATAGTGGTCTGAAATTAGAAGTGAACCACTATGATACAACTGTCACATGACACATACTAGTGGGGTAAATTTTATGGTGTCCCATTACCACCTCCAATAGTCTAGGGGATGGTAACTAGATCCATGTAGGCATATCACTAACATTGGAGGCCATCTCCTTAGTACCTATATAATCACACACTTCTCCAATCCTATATAAAAGTTAGTATATAAAAAAATTTGAACAACCATGAATTAAGTCATCTAAATCACAAAACAATAGTATGTTAGGATTTTAATGAATGTAAAAAGAGAGAAATACAATATCACCAAAAATATTCTAAAACACAACTCCAACAAAAAAGTTATTACGATGGACTGCTATCAAAAGGCCACAAGAACACTCCAATGATTGTTCATTCTCACTACATACCACCAATTCCTAAGCCATAAATGAATCAGTCAAAAGAATGATAATTTTCAAAAGTCATGAAATATGTCGGAAAATATTATTCAAGGGCCTTTATAACAATTTTTAGTAGGACACCATGAAACTACAATGCAGAAAAAAAGTAAATAGATTCATCTATAAAAAGATATAGGTGTTCATCATAAATAAGAAGAATCTCCAAATATATTATACAAATACAAATATCCTAAAGGTAATTCACAGTCGTACTATACAAGCGTAGAATAATAGCTCAAAAATTACACAAATTAGTAATCCAAGAGAAGAAACTGAATAGTATTTTAGAATCAATTATGTTTGTCCGATATTTTGTACTCAATGTGAATCGTCATTACAACTACACATAGAAGGCTAGAAGAGATTATGATACACAGAGGAGGATAACTCTAAAGGTGAGGGGTGATACAACCAAATCCATCTAGATTAATACATTGAGTATAAGATTGCTTCCCATGTAGTTTGGGTCACAACGATAACAAGAACTCCACCAATGTCATAAATATGAGTAGAGGATCTCAATTTTGTCTTCATAGAGGGGATCAAATGAATCTATCCATGACGTCATGATGAAGGGATTTCTGTCATAGTAGTAGGAGAGAATAACATACATACCCATAGTGAAAGGATAAGGGGAACACAACCTATTGATACTATTACAAGATATAAATGAAAAGGGATGTAATCAATGTATTAAAAAGTATACTACATTTAGTAGGAGTCAAACTTTGGTTCAGTTAACCCCAGGACCCACCCATGTAACTATCCTGTATAGTCCACCTTCTTCCAAGTACACAACTTCATCCCATGTACATAAACCAATGTACCAGTATACAGATTATCTTGTATAATTTGTCTAGGTCGATTCTGTGTAGGGGAGTACACAGCAAGATCTAACCCATGTACTACACCACATGACCATTTTCTTTTGAGGTACGTGATTATTCTATAAGTAAATTTCACATATTATGTGATAAGTTCATACACAGAATGATTAATAAACCAAACAAAAACCTCTATCCACATCAAAAAGGGTGTCCACATGAAGCATAACTATAGATTATGTGTCATGTGGTTTGTGACTTACCTCTATTTAGCTTTTTCTTTTTTAGCATTCCCAACTTCTCCATCATCTGGTTTTTCCATGCCTTGCCATATAAGTCAATAAATCAAATATTATAATCATTCACATCCTGAAAAATAATTTAAATGAAATAAAATATGTATTGAAAATGGATTTTCTCATTGGTATTCATTGTAATCCATAGAACGTGACATCCTATATCCACTATCATCTGATTCATTATAACTTCCATCATCGCACCACTACCATTTCATAACATCCCCATATCTATGATATCAAGTCATTGAACGAGGAAGTGGATGCATTATGATCGATTGATTGGGATATTTCAAACTAGGGTCCAAATGAAGAACACCCACGATGAAGACAAAATCAGGGGAGGAAAGAACAAGAAAAGAATAGAGGAACACAAATCAATCGATATTTGTGTCAATATTGATAAATTTACATGATAATAACAAAGATAAAATCATCAAATCAATTTAATATCCTCATAACCACCCTACAACAAACCCATCACGCAAATACACTTGATCTGCGAATTGAATTGTGGGTTCATAGATCCATGTTTGTCATAGGAATCACAAACGGGGAAATAAAAAAAAATACTCCCAACCTTCATACACATCAGTTTCTAATGAAGAAACATGTAGCATCATTTTACTTTTTATATCCATTTTTTTCATTAAACATCAATCATTGATCCATGATATTATCATCGTTCAAAAATGGGATCTCCTTCAATTTCTCCAATGGATATTGTCAAATCATAGGGCTATTCGACTAACCCTATAGGCCATTCATAAGAATATATTTATAGGAAAAATGAATTAGATTGTTCCATCTGTATGTCAAAAAATTGAAAAATAATAAAATAATATTTTTTTTTGTTTACCTATAAAATAGATTTTCCAAATAATACAATCAATGATGATGATTAATATTATCCTAGGATATAACCAACATTCTAAACATAATGGTTCATTCAAATTTAAAATACATGAATCTCTTTATATGTCATTACACTTTTTTTAGAAATGTATGTGTGCGTACTATTAAATATATTTAATAAATTTCAAAAATATATTTCATGAACACCATGCTTTTTAATCACACATTATCTCTGCTCTTGGTATGAAAACTAATCTATATAATATTCTGAAATAATACACATAAAATCATCAAAATTTTAGAAATCAGAAGATAAATGAAATAGTAATATCATTAGTGTAAAATGAAAGATGATAATTATGTTTCAATAGGCCAATTTGTTTCAATGAACAAAGAATATAATAATCTCAACAACTATAATTCTAGGTGAAATTTTCTTATTCTACAAGATATAGTAATGAAAAAAATATCCCTTAAAGATGATTTGTTAAATAAATTAAAGGTTTTAATTATACATGGGGATGTTTGAAAGAAGAATTTTTATGGGAATGGTGTGGATGATTATGATATTACATCTACAAAAATTAATCTTATATTATATATTATATATGTATAATGTTATTAGAAACATAGTATAGAAGAAAATAGAAAACAATAAAAGATATAATGTTGATATTGACGAAAATAAAAATGATAGGCTGATGGGCATGATCCTTGTCTAGAAAGGGACATATGTATAATTGACTATTAAAGTTAAATACAAATGTTATGTCAACATAGATATTTGATATTTTTTTGGGTATAATGGTTTACGACACATTGAATAGATAAAAATATATAATGTTCCATAAATTTATTTATAAAACTACATGGGTAAAAAGATCCTAAATTTTTTATGATAATGAATACAAGAATAGTTAAGAAAATATACTAATTGTACAAAGTAATAATATATTTTTATAAGTTATAAAAATTATAGCATGTGAATTTTGTAGTACACCCACTAGAAATAATAAAAAGATTTTCTTTTATTTTATAATGATTAATATTAATTTTTGTATTACAAAATATTACTTTATAAATATTATGATGTAGGTAATTTTAGTATCATTAAAATGGTTTTCGGCAACCAATGTCAACTTACTATTCGATTACATTAATTCGATAGGGGAGGTCAATATGGCTGTCTATCATCTATTGAAATTATAAGGATATTACAATAGGTGACATCTTCATATTCACCACCATGAATGGTGTATAAATCAAAATTAATATAAAATTTATATTGATAGATTAATATATATTTTCTGTATGAGGTATCCATAGAGGCTATTAGGGATATACATTATTAAATATTTGTTATATTCTATATATGGGTCTCACCAAATTGAATGAAATGTGTTTATATAAATAATGTAATCATGGGTAACAAAACCTATATTAATTGATGGTTTTAGTGTTTTTTAATATATAAGACTAATAAAACATAAACGGGAAAACATGTGTAAACATGGTATTCATTTTATATTTCCTGGAAAATCATATAATTAAAAATCATATAGATTCATTTTTACGTATTCAAATTCATTACTCATGTTTAACATAGTAATTAATTCATTGAATTCTCTCATTTATACTTATTTTATTATCCCATTTTCTTTGGAAGTCCAAATAAATGAATTTGGATTAAAATAAATATTTTATCAATAAAAAATAATTGGGTTATTATTTTTAATTTTGACTACCTCATATACCCAAATATGTTGTTATTATTTCAATATTATTTTTTTGAATGATATAATTATATTATTATTTTTTAAAAACAAAAAATATTTTAAATAGGGTGTGATAAAGTATCGTGGAATGATGTTATGTATCCATTTGCTTAATCTTTTTGGAAAGAATATATTAATGAATAAATGTTGTTTATAAATTCAAATAATAAAGAGACATTATTTGATCTTCTCCAGGGTTTGTAAAAAATATGTTTAAAATTATTAATTATAATAAAATGTTATTTTAATTTTATAACTGATATATAAAAAAAAATTTAGTAGCCTATGGGTTTATACTGGTGTATATAATCAAATAATTCAATCCTTGTGTTCATAAACCTATGGGTTCTTTGATGATAATACAACAGGATTTATCTTCCAAGTATAAATTTAAATTAACTAAATGTATTTTAGGACAATATTTTTAATTGTTGAATTAAATGATGAATTTTATTTGACACCACTACATGTATTCATTATTCATTTAATTGATATGATTTATAATTTATTATTGTCCCTTAATGGTTTATGATAATTACCAAAAATAATGACATGTGAAATATATTGATGAAATGTTAACAAATGTACATTCTATTTACAATGATGACAAATGTGTTTTCATGTTTCATATCAACCATAGTAAAAATATTTTGTACATGATTTTGACATGATAATTTTTGGAACTGATATAAATTTTTTAAATGAGTATAAATATATTTTTTCTATATTATTTTTTATATAAGGATTATTTTATTCAAACATTATATTGAATATGAAATTATTCAAAATTAAAAAAAATATTTTACATTCTCAATCACATTATATGGATTAAAATTTTAATAGTATTGAATAATTTTATTATTCACTATACCCTAGGATATAATATTTTTGTAGTGAAATATAATAAAATCTATATAAGTATGTTTACCAACAAAAAACATATATGATTTTTTGATGTCCTAGGTATTTTATAACTAAAATGATATATAATATTCAATATTCTCTTTGAATTTTTATATCTTACATATCCAATATTTTTTATCATTAAATTGGATGTGGTTAGTAGGGTACTCAAATATATCAAGGGCCTTATGACTTAATATATTTTTTGTAGTGGAAATTTATTGGAGTTGGAATTAATTTACTAATTCAATATGGTAATAAAAATGAGATGATCACAAATAAATTATTTGGTCGGTATTTTCATAAGCATGATGGATGATATATAAGGGAACATAGGAAACAAATTTGTATAATGAACTCCACAATAGAATCAAATATTACTTCTTTAGAAATTATTGAAGAATTACCAAAGTGGAAAATATTGGATATTTAGATATATAATTGTGCATATAAAAATGTATCAATTTTTTATATATTGGGTTTGTCATGAATTAATGGAGGGGTTATATACCAAAACATATAATTTTAAATTTGCTTATTTTCACCACATACATTTCTATATAAAGTTGTTGATTCCAGATAGTATCAAAACTATGTTACATAATATATTATACTATATTTTTTTTGAACCACTATAAATGTTATCTCATTTAATTTCGATTAAAAAAAATCCTTACAGATTTTCTTAATCTCATTGAACAAAATTCATTTATTATAAGACTTGAATTTATCATTTTAAAATATTTCATTTATAAAATTAATTAATTTTTTTAACATGTGTCCAAAATACATGATAAGTTCATTATATAATCAAAAAATTATGATTGTTTGATATTATTAATGGGTGATTATTATTGAAATTATAATGGTCCAATGATAGCCAAAATATTTTGAATAATGGGAACAATTATATATTAAAATATGTCAATATAAGAGTGGGGCTGGTAAAAATTTATTATTAAAATGGAAAAAAATTTATACTTTGATAAGGGATGCATGGAAAAGATGTTGTATTGTATTAAATGATGAACAATGAAATTGGAAAGGAATTTTGTAGGATGAATCTATTGTATTATAACATATTCATGTTTTATAAAGTGTCTTTGTGATTATTTATAAATAATTAATATGTCTGTAATATGTAATGGTTCATATCAAGAGATACCATTATTGATATTTTTTATTTAAATTTTCTATTTCCTCAGGATTAGAAATATTATTTTAATAGATTTTTAAATTATAATGGATTTTTTTATTTTAATTTCATTAATAATAATTTATAGTATATTTAATTTATGTGAATGGAATATTTTCTAGAATCTCATATCAATATAGTTAATTGAGAGTGGATCCAAATATTTGTGAACCCCAATATAATTGATTAAAATTATCATGTATTGGGGAAAATTAATGGTTTTATGGTTAACCCCAGCATCCATGTTCAAACATGAAATAATACAATCTAATTCTTTTAACGATTTAATTTTTATATCACACACCCCATCAATGAGAGGTTAAATTAGGTGAATTATTTTCCAAATGATTGGTACTTCATGCCGGTTTGATTATATAATATATTGGTTATATCCAATAACACGATCATTCTCACAAAAGGGTATTATTTGGGTCACAAATTAGATATGGTGGGAGCTAACAAACATATCCATTCACTAACAAGTCTGATCTGGGCCACTAAATTGATCAGATGTCAACCAATTTGAATATAGTATTTTGAAATGTGTATGAATTTTCTTATAAGATATCTACCTTATTTTAGGTGACATTATGAGTTATCTGAATGTGTAATTATTTGGCCTATAAATTTGAATCATCAAAGGATATAAAATAAAATGAATTTTATCAATTCATATGTAGTGAAATCTTTCTCAATGGCTGTGATTTCTCAAAACATTAACTATATGAATCAAAGGTATTTTCTGGAGCCAAAAAAAATCACACTATACTCTCATGTATCCCAAGAACATTTAAGAGATAACCACTATAATCCACATGTGTCGATTATTGCGAGACCATTATATCTTGTTGGGGACTCTCTTCCAACACATTGTATTCATGATTTAGTGGGGAATGTATACTCTTAATGAGAATAACATATTATCATTTAATGATATGAAACATACTTCCATATAGATGAACATCATTGCAATGAAATTCTAGGCATTTCATAGCTAGTGGATAGCCAACCCACCACAACCCCAATTCCCCCTACATTGTCTATGGGATGTTGATAATCCTTAAAAAAAAACCAAAATTGGAGGACTATTCTTAATGTACATGTATGAATGCACCAAACCATATATATCCAAATGTGCAAAGAAATGATAACAATTGACAATAACATAAATATTAAAAACAATTCATATAATAACCACTTGATAATGAAAAATAGTGAGAATATGAAATTGAAATATAATAGAAAAAATAAACCCCCAACCAAAAAAGTGTCTCACTCCATCAATTACTATAATAGAAAATAACTATGATATTCATTTTCTAAATCTTCATGATTGAGAACTGTAAATATTATATGCACTTGAGAGTATTCCGAAGTGCCTCTAGAATCACAACCTATCTAGCGTTCATCTAAATAAGGCACAAAACATGGAGGAAAACCCATGTTGGGGTGACGTTATAAATACCAAATATGCGACCAATAAAATACATTATAGAATCATTTGAATCCAAAAATTTCAAGTGGAAAATAAAACCCAACGTTACAATTATATATTTTCATTATATAAACCCATAAGATAAAGATAGGGGATCATCACCTCATAGTCCAACCCTGGATGATGAGTTTGTTTGTAGATCCAATGGTCCATCATCAAATTCCTAATATATCATTTGTATATCCAATGAATCTATGGGGAGTTAATTTACTTTGAATCTTATCCAATGCCTAAGATTGTGTATGGCCTTAATTATTGAGTAATTATATGTTGAAAAATTGGTAGATTGTACACACTAGATAGAGGACATGTTCCGAATCTGGGTAGTATCATATCTACATATTTTAGCATAATATGGGGGACCCATGCCGTTGATATAGTGGAATACCATCCCCATAGATATTGTATCCACACCTATATAGTGGAGCACTATCTCAATATCTATAAAAACTGTTATGAAGTACATGTGAATTTGTGTTATATGGGAGTGACATATTCATGGACAAAGGAACCATTCCCTAGTACAGTAGATGATTAAAAATTCTACCTTTAAAAAGTGTTTGGGGACCATATATATGGTGTTTTATGGTAGTAACATCTCTATGGATAAAGAACCAATACCCTAATATGGCATTTGATGACCACCATTCCCCGCAATAATGTGTATGGAGGACCTACTCTCTAGTGTGAATTGAGAGTACCATATTCATATATAATGGAACCATATAATAATTAGGGAGTAATATTAATTTTAATCAATAATTATAGAGGGATCACCCCTGGTGTGAAAAGGGAATACATTCACTAATGATAGAGGACATCTACCCTCGAATGATACGGGAGTACTGTCTTGACCATGATACTCTTCTTTGATATTACATGATCCCTAACATCCATGTGAATATCTTAAAGAAGAATAATTCTTATAATATATAACCTCATATCTTAATGAAATCAATAAATAATATTATCATGTTATACATGAAAAAAGACCCATGATAGACTTCTCAAAGAAAAAAAAATGTGTTCGGACAAAGGATATACATGATGAAGTTGATCTATATTTATGTACAGAGCCTATATGGGGGTCCACACAACATGTGACCCAATGTAGTCAACTATAAATGTCTCCATTCTACATTTATTCGAATAGATGAAGTCTTACATGGAATGTATGGGTCCCATACAGTAGGAATCATCCTCCTTAGGCCCTCCCATGTGCTCTTCTCATTTCCCATGTCCAGCAGATCGTGACTGTGTACAAGTAAATATACATGGTCATCTAAAATGAAGTGTCCCAATCAATGTACATGTCCTTGTCCAATCCAATGTTCCCAGTAATGTTGTGTATATGGTCATGTACATGATCCATGATGTTTACTAGTCATTCCCAAGTACCAACATATACCTATGTACTCCCCATGTAAATAATGGTTCCCCCCCCCCCCCGTGGAGTCCTTTCCATCTATTGTTGGAAACTGGAATGTCTAATCATGTAGGGTCACATGGAATGTTATCTAGCCAAATTGAATGTGATAAATAAACATTTCACAAAACACTATCCATCATAGCTAGGTGACTACATGGTCTATATTCATCCACAAACGCGATGTGTAGTTGAGACTATCCTACAAAGTGATAACTTTTACACATTCACCTGATCATTATTATTTACCATTAATCAAGTCTATTAATAGAATTAAATCATTTTTAAGGCCTCTAGTTATCAATTTTATCACTCAAGAGACTAAAATTCAGAATGTAGTGGTCCTCTCAAAGACTGCAATACCTATTCCAACCATAGAACATTGTTTAACCACCCATCACCAATTTAAATCACATACTCATAAATAATCACACTCAATAAATATTAATAAATCAGAGAATAAATAATCTAATAAATGTTTACACATCAACAATATATTAGATGGTATGATTGTGCTCGATCCTTCCCAGTTATGTAAAATTATGGCCCTATTTCCTAACATTGTACGATGTGATGAATATTTTGTGGGGAAGGCACAAGAAAAATTGTGATTCAATAATTTGAAAATAATAATTTTCCAATTATCATTTATAGATGATATTCACAGGGAGTAAAACTGTTAATCATATAGAATAAATCAATAAAAAAATCTATTTTGATAAATATGATCATGTGGATGATAAAAAAATGGTAGGTCAAAGAATAGACGATAACAACATGATCAATATTTTAATAAACATAGGAAAAAAATTTAATAGATCTACAAAAATTGTGGATTGATCATTCCTAGTGAAGGAATTCTCTTATAAAGCGGATAATCAACGACAACCTATATATGTCAACTCACCTCAATCAAATCATATTTCCTCATTAGATTTCAGTTCACCAATAATGAACATTATGAATATCATTTCAAATATCCCAATATTATGTGGCCACGAATGGATATTTTCTATATATATATATATATATTTAAAGAGTAAATTATTTTATGGTCATTATATGAAATAATTAAAAAAATTTACAATTTATTCTGCATAACATAGACCCCAATATTATTGTCATACAAGTGTATTGGGTAGACGAACATCATGTTACACATATGGAAAACCACAAACTATCGATTCATCCATGGTCTTATATTTTTTCTCCAGTAATATTTTTCAAATTTATTCCATTATTTATGAAAAACTACACATGTGTGGTATACATATTTCAATTATTTTTATGAAATTTATTTCGGGTTCACTGAGCCTTTGAATCATGATTTCTCTTAAAAATTGGCTTCAAAAATACATATTTATAAATTTCAATCTCTAACAAGGGAAAATATTCTCCATATTATTTCCTTCATAAATTCATTTAAACCCCCACAAAACTATGAAAAATGAAGTTTGTTATATTGATCTCGCATTTAGCTCGAATTTTATAAGAGCTCTCCTATGATCTCATATTCCACCACACACTCATGAATAAATAAAATTTAAAAACTATGTATAAGCCTATAATTTCATAACATGATTTGAATAGGTAACAAAGAAGTTTTTTTCTATAAACAATGGGCATCTCTCCCTAGTAAAAAATTTGTATATGATCGTGCATGTTTCTCCTCAATTGAAACACGTTAAATATTCCATGCACCCAATCCAACAATAGTGGTATGTCAAGGCATGAAGAAACCTCACCAAATAAAATAATAAGGTAGAATGGACTGATAAACATCATGGATAACATTCCTCCCAAGATTTATTTCTTATGTCCTCATTGCTCGGAGAATTTCGGGAAAACATTATTTCCATGAACGAACACCATTAACCTATGATGTCAATATAAAATATGATTTCTGTCAGCTCTAGGATGTCATCTTCCCCTCACAGATAACCTATGATATATTCATGGTTTCTCAAAAAATCTCTAGCCTAACTAGAGATCTCTCTCCATCCTCATTCTAGCACAAGGGTGACATTCAGGGTGTCTCAAAAAAGGCCTAGAAAAAAACCGTGATAATATTATAGTGACTAATACTGTTGGAATGAAACTATCCCTATTTAAAATAATCCCAATGTATGAAAAAATAATAAGTAAATGTAATTTTAATATTGATGGGTTTAGGAACTCAAAAAAAATGAAATACTATAGCACAAATTTTTAAAAAATGTCCCACTCAATGATTTCAATAAAAAAATTAAGAACTCTTTTACTAGATCACCTCTCGTCTCCCATGAGAACACCCACTTCACCAAGCCCCCACCAACTCAACATTTCCCCCTCATTGATGATCTAGACATTTCTACCATTTAATGAACATCAACTCTTCCTTTTCCCTTAAGCATAAGATCGAGCCTGATCACCAAACACTGACCCCCACCTTCTTCCATGATCTGTCGTTAATTACTGTATTTTCTCCCTTCTCCCTAGACACCCCGTTGTCCCATATATATCTTGAAGCATATTGTAGTAATATCTCCTTCACCCTTTTTTCATCCCCTTCCTTCTTTTGTTTCCCCACCAACAAGTTTTTCTCACATTACAAAGATAATTTAATATTTGGGATTTCATTTAGGATCAGTGAAGTTATAATAATGATTATATTGGTTTTCTAGGTATAAGAAGTTATTTATACACTTCATTGAAAATTAAACATCAAATTGAAAAGGTTTCAGAGGGTTTTATTTGACATAGTGTAATAATTTATATGGAATTTTATCTTAATGAATAGTTTATATTTATAGGATGATTTTAAATTAATATTTTCTTACTTAAAAAATATTAAATCTCCTTGTATGATATAATGGTTTCACCAAATGATTTTTTCCATTTATTGGATGTGTCACGTGATAATATCTTACATAAATAGTATACTGGACGTTTAAAAAATGGGTCTGAATGAATTTTTTTACAATAATCCCATTTTGGCATTTAATGTGTCTCATGTGGTTTAATTACATATCATAGAAGTATGTCACCTTGAATGAAGTTTTATAAAAATATCTATTTATTTTCCGATGATAATTAAATATTTAATGTTGTGTTTTATGTCATTTATATCATTAAAATATCTTTGTTTCCTTTTGGAGGCCCAGATTTTTTAATTGAATTCGGTTGAAATTTTATTTTCATTAAATGGATTTGATACCATAAGGACAATTGTGGATAAAATGTTTTAAAAAGTAATTTTTGTTCATCAAGAATGGATTCTGGACACATAAAATTCCTTTAAAGGGGATTTTGTTTCTGTAAAATGTTACTTTATTTAAGTATTTGTTTTATGGAATTTATTTTTCAATGTTTGGTGTGATAATGAACATTAAAATATCATTTGAAATATTTTTATCAGTGGTTTTCAATGTTTATTTTATTCTAAATATAATTAAGAAATATGAATTGAAAATTTAGGATAACAATTTTTATAAATGTGTGGGATCCTCTAGAGCCTCGTGTGACTATAGGTATACCAAATGTGGCTAGTCAACCCAGGATGAGATTTTTTTTATTGTTACATAATTTTCTGTATCTTGTGCATAGATGTGATTGGGTATGTTAAATTCTAGGGTATAGGCGATGAGATGTGATTTAATTTTAAATGATTTTCAATTATTTTATATTAATTTACGTATTAGCATTGTTAATGGAATGAAAATAAAAAATAAAAAAATGTCACTTTGTGAAGTGTTTTAAGGATAAAAATAAGACACATTCCTTTAAAAACTATGGTGCATCCCATAAAATTATCAAATGAACGTAATTTTCAACACAATTTTATGTCAAAGAATAAAAAATTAATGTCATTATAAAATTTAATTATTATCTAAAATGAAACATGATACATCTCACATCATTGTCTAGAAACAAAAATACTTTTTTCGAAGAGATTCAATTAGGTGTATAAAAAAATATTACACATCTATATATAATATTCAAATAATGATTCATATTAATATTATTTTATAATTAAATAATTTTTTATTATTTAAAAACGGTCATGTAAATTTTAACTAAAATTAATTTCTATATGATTATCAACATAAATAATTGATATTAATATCATTTTCATATAATTATTTAATGAACTGTCACAATGGTGAAGAAAAAAATGATGATGACAAAAATGTGGAATTATTGGATATAAGTTTCTTCTATAATTATTCTTTTTTTAAATTATTGGTTATTATTTTTTCTATTGGTTCTATTTTAAGATATATGATCCTTTATTTATTTATTTTATTTACCTTGACCATTTTATTACTTATATAACTCTTATTATAATAGCATGTAATGTTTTTATTCAAATTAATATATCTATTTCTTACATATTAATATATATCTATTTTAATTATCATTTTCAAAGTCTAGGTACATTCTGGTGTACATTGATAACAGATAAATCACAATACTGGGGAATAGTACTCGGTATGCTAAGGATATTGAGGAGTTTTATTAATTCTCACATTCACTAATGATTTATTTATGGGAAATTAATATGTTCACACCCTAAATGTATTTTTATAATATCATGGAATATACATGTTGTTTATAAAATATTGAAACAGAAAAAATTATATGCTAAAAAATTTTGTTTGATTCTTTATGGAGAGACAAATGTTATATAATCTTTGATAAATGATATAAATAAATAGAATGGGATCCCCAAATCATCTAAAATGGGAAATAAAAGGAAAAAACATCACAAACAGTTATTTCTGCATTTCAAGATAATATAATTATAATAAAAACTTATCTGAATAACCATTTGAGGGTGATATAAATAGTAACATAAAAATAGATGTTTTTTGACTATTGGACTTTCACATAATGATCATAATATATCCTACGATCCTTCTCTTGTTTCTATGAAAAATAAGGAATGAGATAACTTCACAAAGTAGAGAAACACAATTCATGATTTTGTTAAAGAAGCAAATCAAGATCTATATGGTGGATGTCTAAAATGTTCAAAATATTCTATTCTCCTAAAGATAAACCACATGAAACACATGTGTGGAATTAAAAAAAAGATGATATCTATGGTATTGGATTTTTTACATTACTCATTTTTAAGCTATGATACCTTCATATTTTTCTGAAATGAGAAAATGTGTTAAAAATATAGGGCCAAATTATAAAAAATAAATGCTGGTCTAAAAAATTTCATAATTAATTAGGGAGATGTTTCAAGAAAACATGATTAAAAAATGGACACCTTATAGATGGAAGTCAGTGGGATATATTGGAATTATGAATAAAAATACTAATATTTAAAAGAATAAAAATATTAAACCACAATGTTTTTGTGTTATATCCCATTAAATTCTGGATTGATGTGATTATTCATGTAAATGGAAATTGTTAAGCACATGAAGCGACATTCTATAGAAGGTAAAACTGATTGGATAATGTGACATCCAATGTATTCAAAATAGTGGATAAAAATTGACTCATTATATCCATATTTCACATATGATCATATGAATGTGTGATTCATATTTTTTGAAGACATATTCAATCCATTTGGTACATTGAGTACCAATTATAGTATTTTGATGGTTGTTTTGATCCAATAAAATCTACCTATGTTGATGTGTATGAAAATAATTTATTTTTTCTTTTTGATGGTTATTCAATAGAATATTATTATTATAAATGATATGTTGGTATACTTGTATCCTATAATTGAAAAATTACAGGAGTTATAGAAAAACTACATTGAAACATATGATACATCATCTCGAACAGTGTTCAAAATGCACAACGATCATATGTGGGACAATAGTGACTTATCTGGCCCTCTCTTTAAAACACCGAAAATGGTTTGTATTTTCATAAAGTAAATTTTATTTTGAGAGTGAATGGATACTTTATATTATAAGAGGGTTCTTTTTATGCGATAAAAAATTTCTTGATGCATATCATTGATTTGTTTTGAATATGTCAAAATTCAATTGTCTATTGATTGTATTCAAACACCATTGGTTTTTAAAGGTTCATAAATGTTTTGAACACATTAAAATATTTAATATTTTTTTAAATGTTTTTCATTGGAATGATATAGGAAGAGAAATATGAAGTGCTTCATCAATTGAAATCCCAATGCCACAATGGATGAAAAAATGTAATATCATCAAACATCAATATTGGGAATTTATTTTTTATTTCATAATCATGATGTTATTCATTTTGAAAAGAATATATTTGAAAATAATATCGTCAAATTTTTTAATGAGCATGAATATTGAAAGAACCATATAAATGAATGTATTGACTTAAGAACAATGAATATAATTAGTGGTATATTTCAATAGTAGGATTAAAAGTACAATATGTAAAAAAAATTGACTAAAAATAAAGATAATGATGCATTACTTTCTATTTTAAAACATGTCGAGGTATGTTATGTGTATTCAAGTACCATATCATGTTTTATGGGCATAGATATTTTTTGTACACAATGAATGAAAAATTATGATTAGAATATTTTGATGCATTAGTTACAGACCTTGGAATTGAATAATTTTTTTTCCTAAAAATGACATTGTAGTTGTAATAAAAAATATCACCTTCTTAGATAACAATTTTAAAAAACCCTTGTTTTATATAATCATGAAAACATTAATGATGTATTTTTACTGAAATATTAGGTAATAGAGATGGTGATTAGTCAATCATTTTTTACTATCATGATTCATTTTCTAATGAATTAGGACTAAGAATCTGAATTAGGATTTATCATACGTTATAAATATCTGTGACCATTGATATGTTCCTCAATTATTTTTTTCTACATATTTCGTTAGTTCATGACATTTTGTTTAAAATTCAAACATGTTTTATTTATTTTATTTTAAAGATACATTGGTGATTCAAAATTATATGAGAATAATAAAAATATAACTAAAGGCTCAATTTTATGTTCCTATTTTTAAGATATGTGAATTAAATATATTTATATATACATGGATTATATTTACAGAAGATTAAATCAATTGGAATGTGTTTACAATAGATAGACTCAATCTTATATACTGAAGAAAGAAAAAATATTTCATACTATTTGTCAATAATTTGGGATGGTCTTAAATATTATGCTGATTGGAATATAATTATTAATAGTACATAGATATGTTCATTTGAATATTAAAATTTTAGATCTAGTTATTGATGAGATTATGATATAAAAAATAGATAAATAAGATGTTC
Organism: Viscum album; assembly: GCA_963277665.1. Lineage (NCBI taxonomy): Eukaryota > Viridiplantae > Streptophyta > Magnoliopsida > Santalales > Viscaceae > Viscum > Viscum album. The sequence continues at coordinate 1,130,906,976 of OY728131.1, forward strand.
AATATGAAATTAGAATTACATAAAAAAAGTTTCTAAAAAATATATCTTATAATGGTTTTCACATAGTGAATGTTATAAAATATTTCAATCAATACAAAATTTATGGTGAATCATTTATTTATTAAATATAATGAATAACATTTATTTTTTAGATAATGAATAATGAATATTAGGCTGAGTTGTCTGAAAAATTTTGGATTCTGGATTGACGTCCTCTAAAACAATCTTGAATGTTCAAGGAATATATTATGTATTAATTATTATTACAAACAATCAATCAGAAAAAATGTTTCAGACCATGAAAGTGGTAAATATAAAATTATACAATTGGGATACTATATAATGTTGAATGGTATTATAAAATTTAACTAATACAACCATTTTTTTAGTCAATTGTGGAGGGTTGATATATCTAGTATTATTAAAATATATTGACTTCAATTTACTTGTGTGAAACTATATCGTTTGATAAAAATTAGTGACTATAAATTACATTATCAATAAAACATATCATCACCAGTGAAAATGGATATTTTGTGGAAGGTGTTATAGATTAAGGGTAGAGGGTAGTAGTTCACATAAATCATTGACCATGTATGATATGGGTGTTGATGTGGAAGATTAATCCTTTGATAGTGATTCCCAATAACAATAAGAAAGAAAACATATTTTCTTACCACCATAATAATTATAATTTTCTTTTAAGGGTTTATAAGATACATGGAGTAATAATGGAATAGTATAATTACATGATTGATGGGAAAAATATGTTATATAAATTAATTCATTAACATTTTATCCAACTATGTAATTGGTTATTTATTCCTTGTAATATGGAACTATTATCATATTTAAATTTCCGCTTTTTCATCTGTAGATTTATTTTGAATGATTAACTGCCATATTTGTTTCTATCTATATTCACTCATTATCATTACTATGTATATTAGGTTTTTTCGTACTCAATATTTGTTATCAATTATAAATTTTATTTACATATTTTTCTTTGGCTTATATATGTCCTAATGTTATTCTTATTTGTTCAATGATATTAATTTATAAAGGTAAGCATTTTTCTGATCCCTATTGACATTAACTTGACCACACATACACCCGATGATATCTCTGGTCCCTCCCTATATCATATGGAACACCCTCAATATTCCCCCATCAATATTTTTTACAGCTTATATCTCCCTACCACAATCATTTCACAGACACTCTGTCTCCTCCCCATTATCATCTAGAACAATTCCATCAGATTCAGTAGATCATCATTTAGTGACTCAATAGTGGGGGAAAATGTGTTTTCACTAATGTCATCAGGATGATATTGGATGATAATGTTCATAGGTATAAAATTTAATGTGAATGAAGTTAATCATCCTTGTTATACAAATAAATGTCTTCTCATAAAATATGAAAACACTATTATTATTGAGAAAAATATTAGAAATTCTAATGTCTAGAATGAAATGAATTGAAGATAGTTTTTCCATTTTATTATAATGGGGTCCCTTAAGATGTTTCTGTGAGATTATTTTCCCAGATTCTTGTTCATGTGGTTGTTAATCCAGATACGCTTCAATTAACATATTCACATCAGAAGCAAATGTTTCAATAATTGATGAATGAATTATTTGATTTTGAAATAATGTAATATTAATACATTATGACACAATTATATTCAATTAGATAATTATATTGAAATATTATAAAAATAATTCAATTTTTATAGACAGATTAAATGACATTATTTTATTTGTACAAAGAATTAGTGAATTTATATAATAAGATGACTTGATTTTTAATCAGTAATATTGTATCATTGGATGATTTTACTGAGTATGTAAATCACACAATTTCAAAATAATTTATTACAAAAAGCATTTGTTGGTAATAATTTTAAATTTATATATACAGCATTTCTTAATTTTCAATGGAACTATCATGTATAATGGAGGTGAGAAAGAGGTATAGTTGATATATATTGTAGTACGTTGAGTATTAATTAGGGTTCACATTGGATATTGTGATTTTAATGTGTAACTAGACTGATGTATGAATAACATAATGTTATGATTATTGGAAAACCATTTTGTGGTTTCATGTAAGGGATATCTGAATTTCCCCTCACATGATATTTTGTATGATGGTTAGTGGTTCAATAAATTTTATAGTACAACTTAATCATTATTATAAATTATCTATAACTTGTCTATGAATTGAAATTTATTTGAATACTAGAGTTTATTTTTGGTAAATGAAATTTACTAAAGCATAATCATTTGATTAAAAATCATTGATATGATATTTAATATCTATTTTGGCTGAAATTTTCGTGCTTTTTTACATTATTGTTTTTAATTAGAACATTGTTTTATGGATTTTTCATTCTTATTATATTTTTTGGTTAGTAGATGTCTGATTTATATTTTTGTCATTTTTAATTGATACTTCAATAATAATTGGTCTAATATGGTTTATTTATATGTATGTTTATTTATAGTACTTGATTTTTGTCAAATAGTCATTGTATATTTGTGTAAATTTATTATTATTTTAATATATATTGTTCTTTTTCTGTGTGAGTTTCCCTATAAGAATTGGATGTGCTCTTATAGGCCTATTAGTAGACATGCACTTCCAAGATTTATAAATATTTTGATTATGGTGTCATGTTTGAATGATTTTCATTTTCCATTTTTATGGTCTATTTCGAGGCATGTTTTGTATATTATTTTAAAAAAAAATTAAATATTGTTTTTGAATGTTTCATTTGTTCAAAGTGGAATGTACATGAATATTGTTATCTATAAATTGGGATTGAAATGGTAAATCCAAATGGAAAATAAGTTTTATAAATAATGTTTTATAGGATTTCCCTAAGTGTCTTACATGAGTAATAAGATATGGGGTTAATTTTTCAATGTAATTTTAAAATTAATTGGACATGGATTCCAGAATAAATATTAATTTTCTTCAATGATGTAGTTATGTTATATTCGACTTTATATGTGTGATGACAAATATTTTAATATTTTTTCTGGCATATTGATTTTGGTTCACTGAAGTGTATTTGGTGAATGATCATGCTTGTTGTCTATATATCGTTATGATACAATTTTTAATTTCTAAAATATTGGTTTAGTGACATGTATTATTTTTATTTGGGTTATGTTTTAATTAAATCTCCATTTATAATTTTTTTAATGTATCATTCACACTTGGTTTGTTGTTGTGGCTATTTTGTTAATTTTATATGGTGATAATGATTATTTAATTTATAAAAATATAACGGAAATATATAATATTCAATTATACCAATAATACATCTCGGTTAAAATTAGAAATGGTTTAAAATATCATTAAATTATTGTAGTTTTTGAGGAGAAAACCCATCCCTATGAAACAAAATAACTACAAATAATATTTCTCAATACACATTCTAGATGCCACCTTAAAATATCTAAATTTTAGAAGTTTAATGATCACAAAAAAATTAGAGATGTTTGTATAAAACCATCAAATAACCATTTAAAGTTTCATTAATCTTTCACCATATGAAAAAAAATACTTCCAATAGAACCTATTTTGTTATAGTTCTCATAGCTCATGAAATGTGTAAAATGAAAACCCTCAACATATCCTCCAATACCTTGATAGTGTGCTCAATATGATCATCCAACATTGATTGAAAATATTAAATAATCCCCATGTGGTTCTTTAATTTCTCATTCATGCCTATTTTTAATGGTGAAGTTATCTACACATCATATTCAGAAACAATCATTGATGGTAAACTATGAAAGAATATGATCTCCTTGTTGTATAGCTTCCATAAACACTAAAATGAAATAATCTCCCTTAATGAATGGAAATACACCAACATGGTATGTCAATCACCTATCTCCATGATTTCATCATGGGTACTTCATTTATATGAATTCCCTATCGCAAATTCTATGGATACTCTATCACATCACCACTATAGGATCTCATTGGACAACCAAAAAACATATATAACCCAATTCATAGAAATCAAATACTAACATGTGATACATTGAGAGGCTATCATGGCTATGCTCCACCTCTTCAAATTCCAAAAAATATTACATTGAAGGTCTATTTATATCATTCTTTCATTGAAATATAAATCTATATGAGATGTGGTATATTCTTTAATTTCCTTATCTCATAATATGACAGTGATCAAAATTCATCTATAAAAAAATATGTTCTAATTCCCTCTAAAAATTAATCCATCTTCTAAAACATCAAAGGATATCTAGTAATATAGGAAATTAAAGTTGATGTCCCTAAAAGTTTCATCCCAAACATGTTGAAGAAGTGGAGAGGTCAACACCATTGTCTTGATATTTGATTCATCGCCTCCTCCCCCAGGATACTCTTAAAATAATCCTTATTCATATATTCATGCTTCAGTATATGACAATAAGACATTATAAGGGAATAATATGCCAAATTTACCTTCCAATGTGTATATACTATCTCAATGTCATATTCATATAGAATCATAGACATGTTTCTAGATCTCAGGTTTCTATATCTATCTATGAAAATATTCCTAATACTTTAATGGTCTGAGTAAATAATAAAACAATATTCTATAATAATGTCAAAACACATTTGCATACAAAATACTAGTGTTGTCAACTCTAGTTCGAAATTAAAATAGATCTTCTCATGCGGACTCAAATTCTTTAACCCATATTCAACAACAAAACTTTCTTTTCATCAACGTGAAACTAATACTAACTCTATAGGTATCCAATATTCCATATAATCCAAGACTTTCTCAGATATACTCAAAACATGAACACTTGTTATTGTCATCCACAATTCCTCAAATTAACAGTGACGCAGCTCATTCAGAGAAAAAAGTGATTGTTTTCTTGTTAGGAAGTTCAGAGATAAAAGATCCTTGAAAAGTACTACAAGACCCAATGGGAGTACACATTTATGATAATAAAATAGTAAACATATGAGTATCTGTTAGTTTTATACCAACAAATAATTGCATCAATAATCACTCGTAAATAGCTGTTAATTCTAATAAATTAATATTCACATAAATTGAACCTAGTGGATCTAAAAATGGTGCATTGAGATAATACCATAATGTTTGTTATCTCTAAACATATAAATTAAATCCATATGATGTCAAAATACTCCTCCTCTGATGTCGAGTACATTAATATATTATCAATGAAGAAAAAAATAAAATGTTCCCTGAATGGATATAATATAGGATTCTTCAGATCCAAACACATAGTGGAGCTTTTTATCACACACAAATTCGTCACTAGTTACATATAGCTTCCACTATGATATAAGAATTATAACGTTCGAATATCAGCTTCCAAAACCAATAAATAGTGATATTTAGAACTGAGATCCATCTTAGAGAAATAACTCACACCCCTACTAATAAACAAGGTATTAAATCAGAAAAAACTGGTACATATTATTTATAATGGACAATTTCAGGAGACGATAATCAATAAAATGAAATAACTCCCATCAACCATTTTTTGCGAAAATAATATGAGCTACCCTTGGAAAAAACATGGTATGATAAAACAATTCTCTCAGTTTTCCTCCAACTAAACTCTCACCTCATAAATCATGGTAGGGTCTATCTGATAGATCACATATTATTTTATAGAATTATCGAGGTTCATGTTTATATAACACTATATTTCTCTCCCCAAAGGTAGTCATACAATTTATTAATTTATGAAATCCATATAATCCTCCTGACTAGCAGTGTTAAGTCAATATGAATCCCTATGAATTTTCCATTACATTATTTTTTGAAAATAAAAAACATGTTTCTTAAGGGAAATTATGCTTCATGATGAATTAATTTTTATGGATAATTTTATTTCTCTATAAAAAAGTTTTATGGTTATCCTTGATTTGCAATGTCTTAATTAATGTATACTCAGACCATGTTAATCCATTTTTTCATATGTCTAAAATTCTTATCCCTTTCTATCATAGACCCTATAGTATTATAGAATCCCTTTTCCCCAGAATTGGGATTAATATTTCTCTTAGACTGTTATTTCTCTTGAAAGAAGACAATAATTTATTTTGAAATCAGATTAAGATATCTCAAGAAATCAAAATCTGATTTCATTTGAATTCAAACTCTAATTTCTCCTGAAATTATGACTCTCAATTTTCATGAAACTAGACACAATTTTATCTTGAAATAAAATTATGATTTCTCATGAAATTAGACTCATATTTATTCAAAAATTAGAATCTGATTTATCCGGAAATCAGACTCCGATATATCATAAAATATGACTCTAATTTCTTAAGAAATCGGACATTAATTTCTTCTAAAATCTGACTCTAATTTCATCATAAACCAGATTCCAAAATCTCTAAAAATCAGACACCTACCTCTTGTATTCCAAACTCTGAATCTAAAAAAATTGGATCATGGATTCTTTTTAATTGATACATAGAATATCCATTATTCAAAAATCATATTGGTCATATTTTCAAACTCTGATTCTGAATTCATTAAGAATCTGATTAAATGATTTTCTTACAGATATATCATTTCTTTAATATAATGTTTCATTTTATTAGATCCCAAACATGTTAATATTTATTAGGCTTATGAATGTTTTTATGACATGTTACAATACCTTACACATGATTATATTTCAATGAAACGATGTCATCCAAATTGTTTTTAACTAACCATTGGTTGCGCGACACATATACATGTCCCGTTGAAATTCATGTGAAAATATGATTGCTAGAGGAGGATATGACCATTGAGATTTATCCCTACAAATACCCCCATCTATTTTAAGAGTTTATGAAAATTAATTATATTGTTAATAAATGTTGTGAAGTGATTTATAGAGAGAGGGAGTGTAATGGACCAGACCTCTCCGGCCAATTACTTTTTCAAAAAGAGGGTCATCAAGTGTTATGGAGGGTAAAATGGACTTTTCCAACACTTTTTATAATTTTGAAACTACACGCCTTGTAGTGTGAGTACACGCTGTGTACCCCCTCGCCGGGTATACCCCGTGTTCATGGATGTGTCCTTGCCGTGTGAAATAAATGAGTACATGTCGTGTACCCAATACTACAGGCCATTTTGTCCCTCCCCGCGTATGTGTCACCCTCAAACCATGTGTTGACCAGTCAAAGGTCATGTACCATGTTGGAGTTGTTCCCTTTCCATGTGAAATAAATGAGTACACGCCGTGTACCCAATATTACATGTCATGTAGTCCCTCCCCGCGTACGCGTTACCCTCAAACCATGTGTTGACTAGTCAACAGTCGTGTGCCGTGTTGGAGTCATGCCCTTGTCGTGTGAAATAAATGGGTACATACCATGTACCCATACTACATTCCATGTAGTCCCTCCCCGCATATGCGTTACCCTCAAACTGTGTGTTGACCAGTCAACGGTCGCATGTCACGTTAAAGTCCGTGTTGGAAGTCGCGTGGTGACCGTGTGAAATGGTCATGTACACGCCATGTACTTTTTTTTCTCACCTATAAAAGGAGGGGTCCCCTACTTCTTTTAAACTCACTCCTCTCCTCCCCTTTCCTCTGAGAAGAGCTCTCCCAAGAGACTCAAAGTCTCCTTTTTCTTCCATAACTTCTTCGTCTGAGCTCCGATTTACGATTCGTTAGTGGCCACAGGATCGTAACGACGAGATGGAACTTCTGAGATTTGATCCGTTGTCTTTCATCCGGCCTTTCCTTTCCAACTTCCACCTAAGGAGGTTTTTTCAGGACTCGACAGATGTGACGGATGCTGACGGACGTCTTCTATAGTTAATCAGGGGGAGCATTGTGATCAGAACCTATTGAGGTAGGGATCTTACCTTCGTCTCTATAAATATTTTCATCATGTGGGGTGGGAGTCCTCTTGTTTATGTGAAACACATTTGATCCAGTTTAATAAAGATAATAATTGGTTTACATAACGAGGATGGGATGTTTGTGAATGTAGTTACATTATTTATATCCTGTGATATTATGTTGTGAATTCAATGAGCTTATGACTACTGAAAATCATTTTCGTTGGGGGCCTTTTCTTATGCAATTAAATGTTTCCCTCTCCTTCTAGACTTTCTTATGAATGTGGAAATTGGTTAATCACATAATTCAGGCTGATTTAAAATCTGGAACCCTTGTGTGATCACCCCAGTTGAACAAAATGGAATAATGAACATGTGGGTGTTGGCTTGGATACGTTGCATGTGATGGGGGTGTTTTGTGGGTTGTTGTGGATCAGGTGAGATGCGGGGCTACGGTTAGCTTGGTTGTGGGTTGGTGTGAATTCTATGTTGGTGATGGGCATTGGGGCTGTAATAAATGGTATTTTAGGGATAATGATGTACGAGTTTCGGTGTGATTGTGGTTATGGTGGTTGGTAGCGGTGCTGAAGGGATGGGCTTTAATGTGAACAAACTATGGGTTGTGAATAATAAAAAAAAGTGGAAGAGTTAATGAATGGTGGGTCATGGTAATGGAACGGGATTAATAATCAATGGGTGGTTGGTTAATAAGAGGGGATTTGTTGTGCTGCTTGTGTTTTCCTAACTTGATTTGTGGATGGAAGGGATATGCATTATGAACGATTGACGTGGCTGGTTGTGGATAGTTTCCTAGTAGTTAATGAACTAATAAACTAATTCTTCTGAAACGTGAAAACCTAAATGGGGTTGGGGTTGTTTGTGGTATGCATGCTTCGTAGAAGCAGTGCCGAGGGATGTGCTCAGTTCTCTGATTAGAATCCATAGGTTGGGCTGAGTGTTTGGTATATATATATATATATATATATATATATATATATCTGTATCTTTTTGTTTTATCACACCCCACCCATGTTGAGCACTTAGTGTCGAACACTCCCATTTCATGGGAGAGGGTGTTTTCCCCTTAGTTACTAGCTCCTTCCAACTCCTTCTTCCCTAGGCTATGAAGCCTTGAGGTGACCTTACACCTAAGACCCTTCAGGTAGGTTTCGATTGGGGTGGTTTTAGCCCAAGACTCTTCAGGAAGGATTTACTATTCCCCAAGAATCTTCGAGATGAGGCTCAGGTGTGTGCGGGCGGGATACCTGGTTGTGAGGCCCATGTCTGTGTGGGCGGGATACGTGGTTGTGAGGCCCAGGTGTGTGCTGGCGGGATACGTGGTTGTGAGGCCCAGGGGTGTGCGGGCCGGATGTGTGGTTTGTGAGGCCTAGGTGTGTGCGGGCGGGGAGAGTGTGGCAGCGTCATGGCGTTCTCCGTTAGGAAGACCAGCTAACTAATGGGAAATTGTGTGGGGTACCCAATACTCTTGTTCTTATATACTACTACCTTTTGTGATTATGTTCTTGGTGAGTGTGGCTGGTTAGGTTTGGTGGATAGATTTCCTTGTTTGGTTTCTTCTGTAGTTCTCACGGTACAGTAGGATGTCTCCCCACATGTGCACGAGAGATTTAGGTTTCCCTACTGAGTATACTTATCACCCTTTGTATACTTTCGGGTTTTCAAGAGGACTACCATGGTCGTGCGGGACCCTACTAGTCAGACAGTTGGAGTTGTTACTGTTTTTGTACTCTTTTTTTCATTTGGTATTGTACTTTGAGCTTTCTTGTACATTCACATTGTTATAAAATTGTTTAAACATGCATGTGGGATTGGTTGGGGTTTATTTTTCCTTTACCTATTCCTTTTTCTTTTTGTGTTTGACTCATCCTATTTCCCGATCTTAAAATAATAAAATGGTAATGCCTCACATATTTGTGAAAACGCATACCCATGGTGCTAGTCGCCACACAGCGGCCTACTGGAGGCGGGACTCGAGGGTCATTATCTCCCTTTTCAAAATTTCTAGCTCAGGAGGGGAATCTTTGGTGGGAGGGGGTCATGAAAAATGGTATTAGAGTGAGGTTGAGAGATAGGATGTAGTCTGGAGTTAGGCATAGTGAGGATTGCATGGGATGGTAGGGAAACCATGTCGGTTAATATTGGTGCGTGAAATAAGCCAGGGAAGAGCTGGTAGTACACGGGATTTTAGGGCCCCCTTGATCTGATGTAAGGACCTTGAGCCTACCGAACAACCAAGTGTGACTACATTGATTTTAGGGTAGAGACCCTAGGAAAGGTACATGAATCATCTTGATTTTGTTTTACATGATTTGGGTGTTCTGGGAAAGAAATTGAAATAAAATGATAAAATGAAACCCTGAGAAATTTCCGTTCTACATGGGCTTAGGTGTTCTTTGATTACTGTACCGCTATGGCACCTGGTCGACATCAGCGAGGCAGAGGAGCTGGGTGTGGACAGTTGCACGCAGCATAGTTGGCAGCTCCGGCAGGACCAGAGGTGGTGCAAGGTATGATTTGTTTGTTCAGCACTCTTGTTTCTGCTTTGTTCGATTCAAGAGCTTCACACTCATTTGTTTCAACTAGTCTAGCCCATTCTTTGGGACTAGACATAGAGAGACTTTCCGTACCACTGGTTCTGAGTACACCAGTTAGAGGATAGACCTGCGTATCTTGTGTTTGATGGGGACGTGAGCTGACATTGGGACCACGTCGATCTAGTGGGGACCTTCTTCTGTTACAGATACAGCCATACGATTTCATCCTAGGAATCGAATGGTTTTTTTCTGTTAGTGTCGTTATCGACTGCTTCCGGAGAAGAGTCGTGTTCTCTGATGTGGACGGGCAGCGTTTATCTTTTGTTGGCGAGAGGAGCTATCAGGTGGGAATCCGGCGTGTGGAGCCTCTCCTCTCCTTGTTTGGCGGGTTATCAGCGGTTCCTGCTAACACAGAGATGATGGATGTCTCGGGGTTTTTTGGGGAGTTCCTCGATGTTTTTCCTAAGTAGGTTGTGACTCTACCCCCCCCCCCCTCCCCGACGTGACGTTGAGTTCGGGATAGACTTACAGCCTGGTGCCCGTCCGATTTCGATGGCCCATTATCGGATGACACCTTTGGAGTTGCAGGAGTTGCGGATTCAGATTGATGATGTGAGGGAGAAGGGTTTTGTTCGACCCAGTGTATCACCATGGGGTGCTCCAGTTTTGTTCATGAAGAAGGAAGATGGTTGTCTTAGGCTATGCATAGACTACCGAAGGTTGAACCAGGTAACGGTCAAGAACTGTTACCCCCTTCCAAGGATAGATGATCTCTTTGACCAACAGAGGGGAGCAGGCTGGTTTTCCAAGATTTATATACAATCTGGATATCATTAGCTAAGGGTAAAGGACATAGGCATCTTGAAGACAGCTTTCAAGTGCAGGTAAGGGCACTTCGAGTTTTTAGTGATGCAGTTTGGAGTTACGAATGCACCGACATTGTTCATGGGACTTATGAACTTTTTCTTTCGAGAGTTTCTGGACCGGTTCATCGTTGTTTTTATCGATGACATCCTGATCTACTCAATATCAGAGGAGGAGCACATTGAGCATCTCAGGGAATTCTTGGAAGTCCTTCAACACCACCATATTTAAGGGAAATTGTCGAAGTTTATGATCTTGATGCAAGAAGTACACTTCCTTGGGCACGTGGTGTCTCAGCATAGAGTGTCAGTGGATCCGTCGAAGGTGGAGGCAGTTGTTTCTTGGGAATTACCCAAGAGCGTGGCATAAGTTCGTAGTTTTCTGGGTTTAGAAAGTTACTATAGGAGGTTCGTTTCGGACTTCTCTCGAGTTGCTGCTCCATTGACAGCTTTGACTTAGAAGAACCAGGTTTTCCTTTGGAACGATCAGTGCCAGAAATCATTCGACTACCTGGACGATAAGTTGGTCAGTGCTCCCATGCTCATGTTGCCAGAGGAAGGGTTGTTGTATGAGGTGTTTTGTGATGCTTCTGGACTTGGTTTAGGGTGCGTACTATTGCAGAAGAAGGGTGTTCTGTTTTGGGTCTAGGCAGTTGCGCCCTCACGAGAATAACTATACCACCCATGACCTAGAGCTTGCAGTAGTTGTGTTCGCACTGAAGTTGTGACGACATTACTTCTTTGGGGAGAGCTTTGTGGTCTTCTCAGATCACAAGAGCCTGTGTTATAACTTCTCTCAGCGTGACCTGAACTTACGGCAGCGGAGATGGGTCATGTTTCTCCATGACTATGACTTCAAGATCTCTTAAACTGATGGTAAGGGAAACTTTGTGGATGATTCCATGAGCATGAAGTCGCATAAGGAAGTTGTTCGGGAATCCAATGATGCTTGGAATGCGATGGGAAATTTGTCCTCCTTTCACTTGGATGCAAGAGTAGAAGGTGTTAGAGGCTATTTGTTTTAGATGACGGTGCATTCCTCCTTGTTGCAACAAGTGGAAGAGTTTCAGTGGGGGGACTCAGAGGCGGAATTAATGTGGGATCATGTCGATCAAGGAAACGCTCCAGAAGGATGGTCAGACGACAGCCTACATTGGATGTTTTTCCATGGAAGGTTGTTTGTTCCATAGGCGATGCGTGAGGGAGTACTCTGTGATTTCCATAGCTCAGCCTTGGTGGTACATCCATGAATTTCAAAAATGTACTGAGGCCTAAGGTAAAAATTTTGTTCGCCCGGGGTGAAACGGGCAGTGTCGGAGTTTGTGGATAAATGCCTAGTGTGTCAGTAAGTGAAGGTTGAACACCATGTTCCTAGTGGTTTGTTGCATCCTTTAGATGTCCCCGAGTGGAAATGGTATGACATCTCAATGGACTTCGTCACAGGACTACCCAAAGCTCATAGTGGTTATGATGTTATCTGGGTAGTGGTGGATTGACTAACGAAATCATCTCACTTCATAGCAATTAAGGAGTTGGGCCCGATGAGTACCTTAGCACAGTGGTACGTAGACGAGGTGGTGCGTTTGCATGGAGTTCCAAAGACTATCATCTCAGATCAGGATAGTCGGTTTACCTCACCAGTCTGGAGGGGGTTACATCATGCTTTTGGCACCTAGCTACACCTTAGCACTGCTTTCCACCCCTAGACCGATCGACAGACAGAGCGGGCTATCCATGTCACGACCCGTCCTCAGGACCCGTGTCGTGACTACCCCAAGCCCGCATCCCATAGGCCAGGGGCTGGCGACTAGCACCAAGGAGTAAATCCCATCAAAAAGGGATGTTGTTTCCTTTATACGTAAAGTCCCGTAAAATTCAAGGGAATTTTTTTATTAATTTTCTTTTTGATTTTACAAGAACGCAGTTTCAGACGGCACCTGAATCTGAGGCCCGGTGTGCCCGGAATCTTTTCCTGAAATTTAGCTCAGGTACGTTTAGTGAACGAACGAGCGGGTTTTTCTAACCTTTGAACCGGTGCTAGGAATCGAATTCCGAGGGCACCGATGGAATCTCAGCGCCGGTATTTTCTTAGAAACACCTTTTCTGGAGTTGGGTTTGCTCAGGTGTGGTTTTTAAATTTGTGGGTTAAATAAATGAATAAAATAAAATGGTGCGACCAAATTATTTTATTTTAAGTTTCTTAACCTATGTTAAGTGGATGGTGTGGGACCCACAATATCCTACCCACTTGGTAGGATATTTGTGAGGTGGGGCCCACCCGATCCCCACAGTTCTTTTCTTCTTATGTAACGCACCCGCACCCCCTATTAATGAAGTCAACCCTTGCGTTCATTCTGGTTAATAAACGCCTCATTAATTTGGCGGTTTAAACTCCTCAACTAATTCTTTAATTGATCATTTCAATTCTTTTTGAAATTAAATCGTTGTCTTGTGTGTTAATAAAATAATACAACTCTTTCTATTATTCTGGTTGTGTTGAGAGGGTTTGGGAGAAAGAGGGGAGGCTTGAAGATCTCCATCTTCCTCGACAAAAAACGCGAAGAACGCGAAGAGCGCGAAGAACGCAGACCTCCGACGAAGGTCGACAAGAATGCCAGATCCTCGGAGATCAACGACGCGATGTGATGAATCCTTTAACCATGACGTGAAGACCCTTCTTTCACGACGCTTCTTCTGTGACGTTCCTTCTTCCGCGATGTGCAACTCCGCGACAAACCCCCGCTCGACGACGCTTGAGGTAGGGGTTTTGGTTCAATTAAATCTATGTGATTTACATCCTCGGCATGTGTTATAAAGTTGTCGGAAGCCTTTAAAACCGCTAACACGGTGGGTGCGGACCAACGAACAATTCCGAACCCAGCAGTTTCTTCGTTCTTGGTGTGCGGATCGAAGGGCGATGACGAAGCAGGCCGCAAGGGCGTTTTGAGGTCTTCGTAGTGAAGAACTGGTCCCGGGAGGTCCGTTGGTGAAGATGACAGGAAAAACCGACCACCAGATCTCATCCGGTGGTCCGCGGAAGACTCCACCGGCGCGCCTCGCCGGCACGGCGGCGCCGGCGGCCGGAGGCAGCGGCAGGCACCGGCCGGCCGCCAGGAGACGGCGGCGCCCGGCGTGCCGCCGGGGAAGAGCCGTGGCGGCAGGTCGCTGGTCCCATGAACGCGTGGGACCGAGGGAGGTGGGACGCAGCACTCTGCTGTGTCCGTTGGCAAGGGGTGGCCCCCACGCAGGGTCGCGGTTTCGTCCAGGGGAGCGGCCCCCCTTCGCGCGGCCGCTTGTCCAGCGCCAGCGCGCCGGGCCGAGCCGCCCGACCGGACCGCCAGGCCTGGTCGCACCCAAGCCGAGCCAGCTGGGTCGGGCCGCGCCCAATCGGGCCGGACCTAGACCCGGGTTGGGTCGACCCAGTTCGGTCCGACCCAGGGGGTACCGTGCCAGGTCTAACTGGGCCCGAACCCCCCCTAATAACGGACTTTTTATATCTATTGCCCATAACATGGGCTACAGATATCAGAACGACACACCGTCAGTTGTTTAGCGATCCTTGGATCGATACGGTCGTTTCTGTATATTACACTCAAGGTTTCAGAGAACTTTGTGTATGTCCGAGTTGGTTCGGATACGAAACTAACCGGGCCCTCGGAGCAGAAACGCTTATATTTCGAGCTCCAGACATCCGATTGACGTGTCGTCAACTTTTTTGGATTACTATTGAGGAGAAAAAACTTTTGGCATGCTTCGTCCGAGGTTTGGACGTAGTTGGAGTATGGCCAGGTTGGATTGTACCTGAAATCCAACCGGGCCCCTCGAACAGAAAAGCTGATATCTTTCAGACCGGACGTCTATTTGACGAACCTTCAGCGGCGTTGGTGGTCACATTGAGAAACGGTCCCTATGAGCATACCCTATGAGAGTTCGGGGTACAGTCGAGATACGTCCGGGTTGGTTCGCGCATGAAACCAACCGGGCCCCTGGGACGGAAAGGCTAATAACTCACTGACCGGGCGTCTGATTGACGCGCCGTCTATTGTGTTGAGACCCCTATGACGAGGCAGTACTTTGAGATACTTCATCATGGAACTTTGTGATACTTGGAGTATCGACCAGTAGCTCGTGGAGCGGACCCTCCTGGTGACGAGCTAGCATAGTGCAGAGACCTAGTAGCTGGCTGAGACTTGATGACTACTGATCTATCAACTCGGTGTGTTTCGGATAGCCCAGTGGGGAGCTCTTGGTTGTAGCAGTAGACCCACGGCGGAGTAGCGCATGGTAGTAGCGGAACACCTGCGGTACTCAACAGAAGGAGTACCTCTAGAGGCTATGAGGGGGAGCGCTTGGTTGTAGCAGCAGACCCATGGTGGAGGAGCGCTTGGTTGTAGCGGCAGACCTGCGGTACTCAACAGAAGGAGTACCTCTGGATCCTATGAGGGGGAGAGCTTGGTTGTAGCGGTAGACCCATGGCGGGAAGCTCTTGGTTGTAGCAGAAGGCCCACCGCACTCGACAGGTGGAGTACTACAGCAGTCCAAGGAGTTCGGTGCGCTTGGTTGTAGCGGCAGGCCCTCTGTACTCGATAGAGGAGGATTTCAGTGCACTTGGTTGTAGTAGAAGGCCCTCTGTACTTGACATAGCAAGAGTTCGGCACGCTTGGTTGTAGTGGAAGGCCCACTGTACTCGACGGAGGAGGAGTTCTCCAGCAACCGTGGTTTCGACGTCATGAATAAGATCATGGTTCAGCTGAATCTATGACCTTTTTGTTTACCTCATGATTGAGATGGGTCACTTGATAACATAGGTATATGTATGGGAATATACCTGGGTAGTGGTTATCCATTGATTTCATAATCTTTGTGTTTCCTCATGATTGAGATGGGTTACTTGATAACTTAGGTATATGTATGGGTATATACCTAAGTAGAGGTTATCCGTTGAGATATTCTTTGTGATTATCCTTGTTGGTTTTAGTGAGACCTTGAGGGTCTCGGGGTCCCTACTGATTATCGTTATACTCACCCCGGCACGGGCATGCCCATACCTCGTTGTGTTGGTTGCAGACAACGGGCAGTACTGACGGAGGCCGAGTGTTCGAGGACTGGGCGGTACCCGGAAGTGGACCACACGACAAGTCAGTACCCGGAGGTGGACCACACGACGAGTCAGTACCCGGAGGTGGACCACATCACGTGTTAGTATCCGAAGGTGGACTTCACAACGAGATGACACACGGAGGAGGTTGACAGGCGAGAGCGTTGTGGAGGCTATTTGTACCTACCCTTCAGGTAGGATCCGAGGAGGATGACCCAGGAGGCGCTTCTGTTCTTCCAGCTGTTGTCTTTTTTTGTTGTACTTTTGTTCAGTTGTAGCTGTATTTTCAGTTGGGTTTGTATCGTGGCCCATTTACTTTTTAGAACATTATTTTGTACTTAGTGTTTACTTCTGCTTGTACACTGTGGTGTTTTGTTTACTTTTATAATGGAAATGCCTTTCCAGTTTTCAGGATTTACGCCTTTGGTGCTAGTCGCCAGCCCCTGGCCTATGGAAGGCGGGCTTGGGGTAGTCACGGCACGAGCCCCGAGGATGTGTCGTGAAAAATTGGTATCAAAGGATTTCGGTTATACCGCAGAACTCAGGACCCCGATCTTTTTCTATGTGAAGCAATAGTGTTGAGAGTATTGAGTGGGGTTATCAGTCCAGGGATTCCAGTGTTGGTGCGGCAGTCGACGTATCCGTACATAAGGACCCTAACTTCTGATTTTCGACATAATGCACGAAAACATTGATTGCATGTGTGTTTTATGTTTTCTTTTTGATTACTTTGTGTCAGCTCACCAGGTATACAGTTCTGACCGTGGCGCACCTGTATCTTTCAGGATATCCCCACGATGACAGCCAGCAATGGATCCAAGTGTTCTGCGGGACGACAACCCACCGAGCGATCAGGCCTCGGTACATGGCCCTCTGACAGCAGAGGCACCGGTGGTACCTCTACCCGCAGAGCCACTGATGGTACCAGCCCCAGCCGCTGACGGTGCACGTCGCCTTAGTGCACTGCACGAGTTTTAGCATCAGCGACCACCCAGGTTCTGTGTGGAGATAGACCCTCAGGTAGTCGAGGATTGGCTGGAGGCAGTTGTACAAGTTTTTCGTTTGGTATTGACACAAGCTGACCTTATGGCGGTCCTTGCAACGAGCCTCCTACACGCGACAACAGGAAGATGGTAGAGCTTGATGCTCCATGTGCACGATGAGGCATCTCTTCTTTGGATGGACTTTGAGAGCCTTTTTCGCTCAGAGTTCATCCCAGCCACCCTCCAAGCAGTGCGCATCCAGGAGATACTATAGCTACGGCAGGGCAGCATGACAGTAGCCCAGTACGCGTTGAGGTTTACCAATCTCTCGTGGTATTCCCCAGACATGGTATGAGACCCATTCTTCAGGTCTCGAACCTTCCAGCAGGGGATCAGGAGAGTGATCAGAGCTTCAGTTGTTTCTCACAAAATTCTGATACAGACAGGGGTGTTGGAGCGAGCCCTCTTAGTGGAGAGTTTCCTTGCTGAGCAGTCTCCAGCAGTAGGACCCACCACAAGCTGGCATGCGGTAGAGTCTTCTGCAGTAGGAAGTATACAGATGATGCAGAGTTCCAAGAGGACTAGACCTACAGGTGGTTGACCACATGATATAGGATCCTTTGTGCGAGGCACCCGGGGTGGAGAACGACTTATCATGTGCAGACAGGGTTACTCCTGCGGCGAGGTTGTTCACATGGCTCATGACTGTCCGACCCTCCATACAGATGACCAGCAGATGAACGAAGGACCTCCCGGGCAGAGGCAGAGGATCGATCGAGGTGGACCACATGGAGCAGGAGACCGTGGCAGGGGGGCTGGCCGTGCAGCTGGAGGTGGAAGACGCTTTGAGGTATTGCCACCTCCACCACTAGGAGGTCCACCCCGACCGGAGGGAACAAGTGGACGTGGGAGAGCTCAGCTTCAGGCAGCTGATGCATATGATCATGGAGCTCCGGGAGCAGATGGACAGGAGCGGGACTAGCTCTATACCGGAGACTTTTGTTCATGTTTCTTCTAGATCTGTTGATGTTTGTTTGTAGATTCTTTTTGTCTTTTTACTTTGAGCTGCAGTAAAAAAAAATACACCCTTCTTGAGGCATTTACCTTCCTTTCCCCTCCATTTGTTGTCAATAAGAAGGTCTGGTTTAAAAAAACTGTTGACTTGACCCTCACTTTGAGATACCTACTGGAGGAGGCCCTGTGACCACACACTGATGCCGACAGTGTGACTCAACCCTTTGAGGCGAGAGTAATGTTTGGATCTCTTGGAAGTAGCGTCGAGGCCTTACGATGTCATCCTTGGTGTGGATTAGTATCGTCCATGTCGGGATTGACTGTATTAGGCGAAGAACGTGGTTCATCCATGGGATGAGATCGGATTTCTCTTATCGGCAAAGAGGAAATCTCAGCAGCTCTTGCATGACCAGAAAGGTCCAAGTCATCCAAGAGCGGATGAGGACAGCTCAGAGATGGAAAAAGTCTTGTGCTGACAGGGGGCGGAGACCACTAGAGTTCGAGGTTGGCAACCACGTTTCCCTACGGGTCTCACATCGATGTGAGTTACGGAGATGTGGTCGAGGCGACAAGTTTTCTCCGAGGTTCAACGGACCTTTCTAGGTCCTCAGTAGGGTAGGTGAGGTGGTTTACCGCTTGACCCACCCACCTCAGTTGCACCAGGTGCACGATGACTTCCATGTATCTCAACTGAGGAGATACGAGCTCGATCCTTCGCTTTTCATCAACCATGAAGAGCTGGACATGGGTGATGGGGTGACCCTCACGGAGGTTCCAGTTGGGATCGAGGAATGACAGGAGTGGGTCCTATGAGGACAGGTCGATTCCTCTGGTGGGATTTCACTGGAAGTACGGGAACCTCCAGGTGAGAACATGAGAGCGGAAGGCTCATATGCGTGCTCAGTACCGCTTTTGTTTCCCCTGTTCGTTTTATAGCTTTACGGGGACGTAAAGACATGAGGTGGGAGTAATGTAAAGACCTATAAAATTCAATGGAAATTTTTTCTTTATTGTCTTTTGGATTTTACAAGAACGCAGTTTCTGACGACACCTGATTCTGAGGCCCGGTGTGCCCAGAATCATTTTCAGAAATTTAGCTCGGGTACGTTCAGTGAACGAACGAGCGGGTTTTTATAAATTTTGAACTGGTACTCGGAATCGAATTCTGAGAGCACCGATGGAATCGCAGCACCGGTATTTTCTTAGAAAACCCTTTTCCAAAGTTAAGTTTTCTTTGGTATGATTTTTAAACTTGCGGGTTAAGTAAATGAATAAAATAAAATGGGGCAACCAAATTATTTTATTTTAAGTCGCATAACCTATGTTAAGTGGATGATGTGGGACCCACAATATCCTACCCACATGGTAGGATATTTGTGAGGTGGGGCCCACCCGATCCCCACCGTTCTTTTCTTCTTATGTAACGCACTCACACCCCAAATTCATGAAGTCAACCCTTGCGTTTATTCTGGTTAATAAACGCCTCATTAATTGGGCGGTTTACACTCCTCAATTAATTCTTTAATTGATCGTTTCAATTCTTTTTGAAGTTCAATCATTGGCTTGTGTGTTAATAAAATAAGACAACTCTTTTTTTATTAGTCTCGTTGTGTTGAGAGGGTTTGGGAGAAAGAAGGGAGGCTTAAAGATCTTCATCTTCCTCGACGAAGAACGCGAAGAACACAAAGAACACGAAGAACGCGGACTTCCGACGAAGGTCAACCAGAACGCCGGATCCTCAGAGATTGACGACATGACATGACGAATCTTTTATCCGTGACGTGAAGACCGTTCTTCCATGACGCTTCTTCCGTGACGTTCCTTCCTCCGCGACGTGCAATTCCGCGATAAACCCTCGCTCGACGACGCTTGAGTTAGGGGTTTTGGTTCAATTAAATCTATGTGATTTATATCCTCGGCATGTGTTTTAAATTTGTCAGAAGACTTTAAAACCACTAACGCGGTGGGTACGGACCAACGAACAAGTCCAAACCCACCGGTTTCTTTGTTCTTGGTGTGCGGATCGACGGGCAACGACGAAGAAGTCCGCAAGGGCGTTTTGAGGTCTTTGCAGTGAAGAATCGGTCCCGGGAGGGCCGTTGGCGAAGATGGCAGGCAAAACCGACCACCGGAGCTCGTCCGATGGTCCGCGAAAGACTCCGACGGCACCGGCCGGCCGCCCAGAGACGGAGGCGCCCGGCGCACCGCCGGGAAGAGCAGCCGCGAATGAAGCCACGGCGGCAGGCCGCTGGTCCCGCGACCACACGGGATCGAGGGAGCTGGGACGCGGCGCTCGGCCGCATGAGTTGGCAAGGTGCGGCAACCACGCGGGGCCACGGTTTCGTCCAAGGGAGCAGCCCCCCTTCACGCGGCCGCTTCGCCAGCGCCAGCGCGCCGAGCTGAGTCGCCCGGCCGGACAGCCAGGCCGGGCCGCGCCAGCCGGGCCGGGCCACGCCCAATCAGGCCGGACCCAGCCCCGGTTCGGGTCGACCCGGTTCGGGCTGACCCAGGGGGTACCGGGCCGGGTCGGATCAGGCCCGACCCCCCTAATTCCGGACTCTTTCGGTGTGTTGCCCATAACATGGGCTATGAACCTCAGACTAATACACTGTTAGTTGCGCAGCGATCCTTGGATCGAGACGGTCATTTTAGTATATTATACTCAAGGTTTTAGAGAACTTTGAGTACAGCCGGGTTCGTTCGGATATGAAACCAACCGGGCCCTCGGAGCGGAAACACTTATATCTCGAGCTCCGGACGTAGGATTGACGTGCCGTCGACTTTCATGGATTACTCTTGATGAGAAAAAACTATTGGCATGCTTCGCCCAAGGTTTGGGTGTAGTTGGGGTATGGCCGGGTTAGATTGTACCTGAAATCCAAAATGGCCCCTTGAACGGAAAAGCTAATATCTTACAGACCAGACATCCATTTGACGAACCGTCAGCGGCGTTGGTGATCACATTGAGAAACGGTCCCTTTGAGCATACCCTATGAGATTCCGGGGTACAGTCGAGATACGGCCGGGTTGGATCGCGCACGAAACCAACCAGGACCCTAGGACGAAAATGCTAATAACTCACAGACCAGGCGTCCAATTGACGCGCCATCTATTGTGTTGAGACCCCTATGACGAGGTGGTACATTGAGATACTTCTTCGTGGAACTTTTTGATACTTGGAGTATCGACCAGTAGCTCATGAAGCGGACCCTCCCGGTTACGAGCTAGCAGAGTGTAGAGACCTAGTAGCTGGCTGAGACTTGACGACTGCTGATCTATCGACTCGGTGTGTTTAGGATAGCCCAGTGGGAAGCACTTGGTTGTAGCACCAGACCCACGACGGAGGATCGCTTGGTAGTAGTGGCAGACCCGCGGTACTCAATAGAAGAAGTACCTCTGGAGGCTATGAGGGGGAGCACATGGTTGTAGCGGCAGACCCATGGTGGAGGAGCACTTGAATGTAGTAGCAGACCCGCGATACTCAACAAAGGAGTACCTCTGGGACCTATGAGAGGGAGCGCTTGGTTGTAGCGGAAGACCCATGGTGGGAAGCACATGGTTGTAGCTGCAGGCCCACAGTACTAGACAGGTGTATTACTATAATAGTCCAAGGAGTTCGGCGCACTTGGTTGTAGCGGAAGACCCTCTGTACTCGACAGTGGAGGAGTTCGGTGCGCTTGGTTGTAGCGGCAGGCCCTCTATACTCGACAGAGGAGGAGTTCGGCGTGCTTGGTTGTAGCAGCAGGCCCACTTTACTCGACGGAGGAGGAGTTCTCTAGCAGCCATGGTTTCGACGTCATGAATAAGATCCTGGTTGAGCTAAATCTATGACCTTTGTGTTTACCTCATAATTGAGATGGGTCACTTGATAACTTAGGTATATGTATGGGAATATACCTGGGTAGTGGTTATCCATTGATTTCATAATCTTTGTGTTTACTCATGATTGAGATGGGTTACTTGATAACTGTGGTATATGTATGGGTATATACCTAAGTAGTGGTTATCTGTTGAGATCTTCTTTTTAGTTATCCTTGTTGGTTTTAGTGTGACCTTGAGGGTCTCGAGGTCCCTACTTAGTATCGTTATACTCACCCCTGCACAGGCTATGCCCGCATATCATTGTGTTGGTTATAGACGACGGTAGTGCTGACGGAGGCCGAGTGTTCGAGGACTGGGCGGTACCCAAAGGTGGACTACACGACGAGTCAGTACCTAGAGCTGGACCACACGACGAGTCAGTACCCAGAGGTGGACCAGACAACGAGTCAGTATCTGGAGGTGGATTTCACAACGAGACGACACACAGAGGAGGATGATGGGCGAGATCATTGTTGAGGCTATCTATACCTACCCTTCAGGTAGGATCCGTGGTGGATGATCCAGGAGCTGCGCTATCTGTACCTACCCTTCAGGTAGGTTCTGAGGAGGATGACCCAGGAGCCTCTTCTGTTCTTCCAGCTGTTGTCTTTTTCCTGTTGTACTTTTGTTCAGTTGTAGCTGTTTTTTCAGTTGGGTTTGTGTTCTGGCCCATTTACTTTTCATCACTTTCTTTTTTACTTAGTGTTTACTTCTTCTTGTACTCTATGGTGTTTTGTTTACTTTTATAAAGGCAATGCCTTCCTAGTTGTCGGGATTTACGCCTTTGGTGCATGTCGCCAGCCCCTGGCCTATGGAAGGCGGGCTTGGGGTAGTCACAACATGGGCCCCGAGGATGGGTCGTGACATTATAAAGTAAACAAACACCACAGAGTAAGCAGGAAGAAGTATAAACTAAGTAAAACTAGGTACAAGAGCAGGTGCGGAATGTAAATGGGCTATAATAAAAACACAAACTGAAAGTAAGGTACAACTGGAAAGAAGTATAGCGACTAAAAGTAAAGCAGCAACGTCAAGCCGTCCACTGGATGTCCCACCTGAAGGGTGGGTACAGATAGCCTCCTCAGTTCCTTGGTCCATCCGTCCACTCCGCATACGTCCCGCCCAGTGGTCCACCTCCAGGTACCAACTTTCTCCACATGCCTCAACCACGATCAGCGTTTTCCGTCATCTGCATCCAACACAACGTAGTGAAGGCATAGCCCATGAAGGGGTGAGAATACGCTACTCAGTTGGTACCCGAGACCCTTGAAGGCCTCCCAGAATCCAAAAAGGATAATCCACAAAGGAAGATACAATCACGAAGTAACATCCAACACTACTTAGGTATATGCCCATACATATACCTAAGTCATAAATTCCAGTTCGGCTCCAACATCCGAGCCCTAGTTCGATCACATCCACACAGGATAGTACAACCCAATCCACATAGGATAACACAACCCGATCTACATAGGAAAGCAAGTCAACCCTATCAAAGATATTGATTGAAAGTCAAGACTCAGCTCACACATGTATACTTCTTCGTAAGGCGATAGAGATGATCAGATGTAGCCACTTATTCATCTAAGGTGGGACCCACGTAGGATACTAAACCAGATAATCTTTCGGACCCACATAGGATACAGACCAGCTACTTTGCGAGACCCACATAGGATAGAAAGTACATAGTCAAACACTGCCAGACCCACATAGGATACAAGAACAGTAGTCATCGCCGTCGAACCCACGGAGGATTTCAATATGGTCTTCATCGCTGCCAAACCCATGGAGGATTTCAGTACAGTCTTCATCGCCATCGAACCCACGGAGGATTTAAGTACCGTCTTCATCATTGCCGAACCCACAGAGGATTTCAGTGAAGTCTTCATCATCATCTAACCCATGGAGGATTTTAGTACGGTCTTCATCGCTACCGAACCCACAGAGGATTTCAGTGCAGTCTTCATCACCGTCGAACCCATGGATGATTTCAGTATGGTCTTCATGGCTGCTGAACCCATGGAGGATTTCAGTGCAGTCGTCGTCATTGCCGAACCCACAGAGGATTTCAGTGCAGTCATCATCATCGTTGGAGTCGCAGCCAGCTATAGGGTTCCCGCACACATCATGCTCGTTTCCTGGAGGGTCCGTACCATGAGAAAAAAGGGGTCTCGATACATCAACTGACACATAGTCCAGAGTTGATGTATCCAAAAGTTCGGTCTCAACAAAAGAAACACCACGAGATAGACAGCGTGTCAATCAGATGCTCGGTCTGAGAGTTGTTGGCTTTTTCATTCCAGGGTCCCGGTTGGTTTATAAGTCAAAACCAACCTGAGCGCACTCCAACTTTATCCAAACCTAGAGCGGAGTAAGCCAAAAGGACCGTCTCACTAAGAGGAATCCAACAAAGTCGACGATATGTCAATCGGACGTCAGAAGCTCAAGTTATAAGCGTTTCCCCTCCGAGGGCCCAGTTGGTTTTGTGTTTGAACCAACACATCCATACCCAAAGTTCTCCAGAAACTTGAGTGTAATATACCTAAACGACTGTCTCGATCCAAGGATCGCATCGTAACTGACGGTGCATCGATCGGAGGTCCGTAGCCCCAATTATGGGCGTATGAACGAAATTGCCCGAAAACAGGGGGTTTGGGCCCGTTCCGACCCGGCCCAGTACCACCAAGGTCGGCCCGAACCGGGTTGACCGGACCCAGGTCTGGGTCCAGCCCGGCGTGGGCGGCCCGGCCCGGCGTGTGCGGCCCAGCCCGGTCTGGGCGTCCCGGCCCAGTGCACCCGGTCGGCTCAGCCGTTTCGGCCGAGCGGGAAACGGGGGGGGGGGGGGATGCCCCCCCCCCTTGATTGAACAACATGACTTTAATTCCGTTCCCTCTCCAGAAAACTCGGAAGGGAAAAGTCGTTCCGGTCCTACGCGGCTTAGCCGCGGCGGTCTCCTCCGGCAGTGCGCTGCCGCCGCACTCCGCGGACCACCGGATGCGCACCGGCGGTCCGTTTCACCAGCTGTCTGCGCCAGAGGTCTTTACGGGTCCCGAACTACACTGCGGAAACTTCAAAACACCATTTTGGAATGTTTAGTCATTGCTACCAATCCGCACATCGATAAATAATCTATAGAGGTTTGTCAGGCCGTGTTTGTTCGGCCTGCACCCTCCGCGTTAGGTGTTATCAAATGGAAAACATTTAAACACGTGCTTTTAATCATTGACGAGAATATCATTTATTCAAAATAAATTATACGAACACCCGGAAATTAAATACCCACACATGAGGGTATAATTCACATATACATTATATACAAAAACCCCTACCTCGAAATTGACATCGCACGTCGTCGAGTCGTGGATGTCGAACATCGCGGTAGTCCGGTTTCGCGAAAGAACGATATCAATTCCATCGACGTCAGAAGAAGAAGAAGAACGTTGTTGTTGGCGTCAGTCTCCACGGTCGGCGTCTCCTTCCTTTTCGTGGAAGAGGAAGTGGATGGAGAATTCCGGGACTGCCAAGTCGATGCCCTTCTTCGGAGACTTAGCGTTCTTCAACGAAGGAGATGAAGTTCTTCAAAACATGGGCTTTCTTCTCTAATCCTTAACACAACCCACTAACCCCAAAAATAAAATAATCTCCACTTATTATATTAATCCATGTCATGAGTTCAAAATTTAAAAATCTAAAATCCATTAATTGAATTAATGTGTTGGCTTGATTAAATGAGATGAGAGGGAAAGTCACGACATTAAAGGAGGAGTTCATGAGTTATACAAATTAAGTGGGTTTTTTTGAGGAGTTAGGAATGTGAGGGGTTGGGATTGTGTGGGCCCCACCCCACCTTTATCTTCTCAAGGTTAGTTAACAACATGTGGGTCCTACCCCCAACTCCATTACTTAGGATATAACTACTTAGAGTAAAAGAAATAAAATTGTAATATAATTTTTTTTATTCCTCACTAAATCCACATTTTTAAAAACTCCTCCTAAGCAAATTTACCATCGGAAAAGGTGATCCTAAGAAATTATCGGTATTGCGGTTTCATCGGTACCCTCAGATTTCGATTCTGAGCATCGGTTCATAAGATAGAAAAAACCGCTCGTTCGTTCACTGAACGTACCTGAGCTAAACTTCGAAAATTGTTTTCAGGCACACCGGGCCTTGGAATCAGGTGCCGTCAAAAACTGTGTACTCTTAAAATCCCAATGAAAATTAAGAAAAAATTTCCCTTGAAATTTACGGGTCTTTAAATTACTCCCACCTCATGAAATTACGTCCCCGTAAAGCTACAACACAAAACTAGGGGAACAAATGAGGGTACTATGCATTCATTTGAGCCTCCCGCTCCCATGTGCTCTCCTGGAGGTTCTTGTGCTGCCATATGATGCGTAATAGATGAAACGACCGCCCACGTAGGACCCGCTCCTGTCGATCCTTGATCTCCACCGGGACCTCCGCAAAATTCGCCCCATCGTCAAGGTCCAGCTCCCCATGGTCGATGATATGCGTCGGGTCGTGCACGTATCTCCTCAGCTGAGATACGTGGAAGACGTCGTGCACCCGGTGCAACTTAGGTGGTAGATCCAAGCGATAAGCCACATCACCTATCCTGCTGAGAACCTAGAATGGTCCGATGAATCGCAGAGATAACTTGTCACCCCGGCCAAATCTCTGTAATCCATGTCGAGGTGAGACCCACAAGAAGACGTGGTCGCCATCCTCGAACTCCAGTGGCCTCCACCTTCTGTCAGCATAAGACTTCTGCAGGCTCTTAGTTGTCCTCATACGCTCCTGGATGACCTGGACCTTCTCTGTTGTGGCCTAGACCATCTCTGGTCCCACAAGTGCTGACACCCATGGGTCTGTTCAGCACAGAGGTGATCTGCAAGGTCGGTCGTACAATACCTCGTATGGTCCATCACGATGGTGGAGTGGTAGATATTGTTGTAAGCGAACTCCACCAAGCTTAGGTGGTCCACCCAGCTGTGAACAAAGTCGAGGACACATGCACGGAGCATGTCCTCGAGAGTCTGAGTGGTCCACTCTATCTGACCATCCGTCTGAGGGTGAAAGGCGTTGCTCAAACGTAGTTGCGTCCCAAATTCATCCTGCAACCCCTTCCAAAGTTGGAAAGTAAAGTAAGTATCTCTATCGAAAACGTAGGTAATGGAACACCATGAATTCGTACAATCTCCTCTATGTAGAGGCATCCCAAGATCTCCACTAAGACCTACTCTCTAATGGGTAAGAAGGGGGCCGAATTGTTAAGTCTGTCAACAATCACCCATATTGAGTCATGACCTCTGGAAGTACGTGGAAGTCCAGTCACAAAATTCATAGATATCCCATCCCACTTCCACTCTGGGACCTCCAAGGGTTGTACCAAGCCTGTTGGTACCTGGTGCTCTGCCTTCACCTTCTGGCAGGTGAGGCATCGAGAAACGAACTCTACCACAACCTTCTTCATACATGGCCACCAGTGCTGTCGTCTGAAATACTGGTACATGTTCGCCACTCTAGGATGTACCGCTAAAGGGGAAGTGTGAAACTCTTTATGAACCTCCTCCTGGAAAGAAACTGGTACCATGGTACGTCCTCTAAAAAGGATGACGTGCTCTCGTCCTACAGAGAATCCATCTGGTGCCTGTCGTGAGGATATCTGCGCACACCGCGTCTCAAAGTCAATGTTGCCACGTTGTGCCTATCGGACCCGCTGAAGGAGTGGAGGAATGACTGTGAGTGACTGAAGAAAGGCTGCTCCAACTCTATCCACGAAGGATATCTGCAAAACGGCTAGCTTTTCTGTCGCCTCCCCGAGTAGTTGAATGTCTGTCCTCCTGTTGAGAGCATCGATTACTATGTTTCCCTTTCCAAGAGTTTAGACTATCTCAAAGTCATAGTCCTGGTGGAACTCGAGCCATCACCGCTGTCTCAGATTCAGGTCCTTCTGTAAGAAGATGTACCTGATACTCTGGTGGTTAGAGTAGACTGTAAAGCGCTCGACTATCAGATAGTGTCACCAAATCTTCAGAGCATAGACCACTTCTGCTAACTCCAGGTCATGGGTAGCGTTGTTCTACTCATCATGCCTCAACTGACGTGATCCATAGGCGATCATTGCCTGCTCCTGCATTAGGACACATCCGAGTCTGGTCCCTGATACATCGCAGTAGACTATGTACCCTACTCCCTCCTCCGGTAGCCTTAGGATTGGTGCGCTGGTCAATATCTTTCTCAGCTCCTAGAATCTCTGCTAACATCTGTCTGACCCCATGAAGGGTTGGCCCTACTTCCTTAACGTTCTGCAAAGCTTCAACGATTTATCCTTTGACAAAAAGAGAAATCAGGTCTCATCTGCTGGATGAACCATGTTCCTTGACTAATACAATCAATCCCATCATGATCAATTAATTCATGCCATGGGTGACGTCGTAAGGCCTCGACACTGCTACCAAGAGGTCCAACCGTTACTCTCGCCTCTAAGGGTTGAGCCACACTGTCGACATCAGTGTGTGGTCACTGGGTCTCCTCCAGTAGGAATCTCGTATGTAAGGGTCAAGTCAATAGTATTTAACTGGAACATCTTAGTATTAACATAAAAAAGACAAGAAAGAAAACGTCACTATTGCAAGTGTCTTTTATTACTGAAACTCAAAGTACAAGGAGACAGAGAAACACAAACAATGAAACTTGAGGAATAGTGGGCAAAGGCCTCCATGCCTAGAGCTAGTCCCGCACTTGTCCACCTGCTTCCGGAGTTCCATGATCATAAGCTTCAGCTGCCTGAAGCTATGCTCTCCCCTATGGTTGGGGTGGACCTCATAGTGGTGGTGTGGTAGAGCCTAAAAACGTCGTCCACCACCTGCTGCTCGACTAGCTCCTCGGCCTCATCCGCCTACTCACAGCGGACCGCCACGGTCAAACCTCTGCCTCTTCCTGGGTTGTCCCTCAACCGTCTACTGCCCCTCTGCATGGTGGTTCGGGCAGTCACGAGCCATGTGGCCCTGCCCACCGCATGCATAGCACTGTCTGCCACCCGTAAGAGTGGTTCTTCTATGTGTGCCCCGCACCATCGATCTAGTATCCTATGGTCGTCCGCCTGATGGCCTGGTCTGCTTGGACCTCTGAGATATCGATCTAATACCGGCTGCATAATACTCTGCTACGTGCCGCCCTGCGGTAGGTCTCGCTGCTAGTGTAGGCTCAGCAAAAAAGCTCTCTATGAGAAGGGCTTTCTCCAGTACTCCTTCCTGTGTCGGAATGCTGAGGGAGATCATTGATGCCCTGATCTCATGCCTCAGTCCTAGCTCGAATGTCCAGGCCTGGAAAAATGGGTCCCGTACCATGTCCGTCAAATAGCACGAGAGATCGGTAAATCTCACCGAGTACTGCGCGACCGTTATGCTACCCTGCCACAGTTGTAGAATCTACTGGATGCGCACTACATGGAGGGTGGTTGGGGCGAACTCCGAGCAAAAGAGGCTCTCAAATTCCGTCCAGAGGAGATATGCCTTGTCATGTAACTAGAGCAAAAAGCTCCACCATCTGCCTACTGCCGCGTGCAAGAGGCTCGCTGCAAGGATCGCCATGAGGTCAACTGGTGTCCCCACTCACCTGAAAACTCTCACAACCGCCTCCATCCAATCCTCTGCAGCTTGAGGGTCCATCTCCCCATGGAACCTGGGCGGTCTCTGATGCTAAAGCTCGTGCATTGCACTAAGGGGACGTTCACTCTCAGCGGTTGGGGCTGGTGGAATCGGTGGCTCGGCGGGTAGAGGTACCGCTGATGCCTCCGCTGAAAATGGGCCCTGCACCAAGGCCTCGTTGCTCGGTGGGCTGTCAGCTCGCACAAAACTCAGAACCCTAGATGGATGCCATCATGGGGCCATCCTGAAAAGAAACAGGTGCGCCACAGTCAAACAGTTTACCTGGTGAGATGACCCTATATAATAACAAAAAAAACATTTGAAACACACATGTAATCAATGTTTTCATGCATTGAGTCAGAAAACAGAATCCAGTGTCCTGGTGTACGGATACATCAGCTTCCGCACCAACACTGGACTCCCTGGATTAATAACCACACTCAATACCCTTAAAACCATTGATTCACATAGCATAAAGATCAGAGTCCTAAGTTCTGTGGTAGAACCGAATTCCTCTGATACCAATTTGTCACGAACTGTCCTCAGAACCTGTGTTGTGACTACCCCAAGCCTGCCTCCCATAGGCCAAGGGATAGTGACTAGAACCAAGGCATAAATCCCGACAAAAAGGGGAAGGCATTGCCTTTATAAAGTAAACATACACCGCAGAGTAAGGAAGCAAAAGTATACACTAAGTAAAACTGGGTACAAAAGTAGGTGCGGAAAGTAAATGGGCCAGAATACAAACCCAAACTGAAAGTAAGGTACAACTGGAAAGAAGTATAGCGACTGAATGTAAAGCAACAACATTGATCCATCCATTGGAAGTCCCACCTGAAGGGTGGGTACAGATAGCCTCCTTAGCTCCTCGGTCCAGCCGTCTGCTCTGTGAACGTCCTGCCCAGTGGTCCACCTCCAGGTACCGACATTCTCCACAAGCCTCAACCACGATCAGTGTTGTCCGTTGTCTGCATCCAACACAACGTAGTGTGGGCATATCCCATGCAGGGGTGAGTATACTCTACTCTGTAGGGACCCCGAGACCCCCGAAGGTCTCCCAGAATCCACAAAGGATAATCCACAAAGGAAGATACCATCACGAAGTTACATCAAATAGTACTTAGGTATATTCCCATACATATACCTAAGTCATCAATTCCAGTTCTCCTCCAACATCCGAGCCCAAGTTCAATCATGTCCACAAAGGATAGTACTACCCAATCCACACAGCATAACACAACCCAATCCATATAGGAATGCAAGTCAATCATATCTAAGATATTGATTGCAAGTCAAGACTCATCTAACACAGGTATACTTCTTCGTAAGGTGATAGAGATGATCAGATGTAGCCACTGATTCATCATAGCTGGGAACCACATAGGATACTAAACAATCTAAGCTGTCGGACCCACATAGGATACAGACCAGCTACTCTGCCAGACCCACATAGGATAGCAAGAACAGAGTCAAAAAATGCCAGACACACGTAGGATACAAGAATAGTAGTCACCGTTGTCGAACCCATAGAGGATTTCAGTACGGTATTCATCGCTTCTGAAACCACGGAGGATTTCAGTGCAGTCTTCATCGTCGTCGAACCCATGGAGGATTTCAGTACGGTCTTCATCGTTGTCGAACCCATGGCGGATTTCAGTGCAGTCTTCATCGCTGTCGAACCCACGGAGGATTTCAGTACGGTATTCATCGTTGTCGAACCCACGGTGGATTTTAGTGCAGTCTTCATCGTCATCGTACCCACGGTGGGTTTCAGTACGGTCTTCATCGCTGCAGAACCCACAGAGGATTTTAGTGCAGTCGTCGTCACTGCTGAACCCACAGAGGATTTCAGTGAAGTCATCATCGTCATTGCAGTCGCAGCAAGCTCTAGGGTTCTCGCACACACCATGCTCGTTTCCAGGAGGGTCCGCTCCACGAGCAAAAAGGGGAGTTGATACATCAATTGACACATAGTATGGAGTGGATGTATCCCAATGTTCTGTCTCAACAAACGAAACTAAACGTGACAGATCGTCAATCAGAAGCCCGGTCTGAGAGTTATTGGCTTTTTTGTTTTAGGGGCCCGGTTTGTTTTTAAGTCAAAACCAACCCGATCACACTCCAAATGTGTCCAAACCTCGAGCGTAGTAAGTCAAAAGGTCCGTCTCACTAAGAGGAATCCAAAAAAGTCGATGTCACATCAATTGGACGTCCGGAGCTCAAGTTATAAGAGTTTCCGCTCCGAGGGCCCGGTTGGATTCATGTTCGAACCAACCCGTCCATACACAATGTTCTTGGGAACCTTGCCTGTAAAATACCAAAACAACCATATCGATCCAAGGATCGCATCACAACTGACGGTGCGTCGATCAGAGGTCTGTAGCCCATGATACGGGTGTTTGAACGAAACTGCCCGAAAACAGGTGGTCTGGGCCCGGTCTGACCCGACCCAGTACCCCCTAGGTCGGACCGCACCGGCTTGACCCAACCAGGGTCCGGGTTCGGCCCATTAGGGAGTGGCTCCACCTGGGGGCATGGGCCGGCCCGGTGTGGGCAGCCCGGCCTGGTGCGGCCGGTCAGGCCTGGCCGGGCGCGGCCCGCTCGGCAAAGAGGGAAACAGGGGGGGTGCTGCCCCCCCCCCCTTGATTGAACAGCGCGGCTTTAATGCCGCACCCTCTCCCCAAAACGCAGAACGACAAAGTCGTTCTGGTCCGCTGCGTCTCAGCCGAGGCTGTCTCCTCCAGCGGCGCGCCGATGCCGCCGATCGCCGGTGTCGCCGCGTCGGGGCGGCACCGCGCTAGGTCGGCGCCGCGCCGGGGGGGCGCACCGCTGCCGCTCTCCGCGGACCCCTGGATGCGCACAAGTGGTTCGTTTCACCCTCCGTCTGTGCCAAACGTCTTTACAGGACCTGAACAACACTACAGAAACTTCAAAACACCATTGCGGCCTGTTTCGTCATCTCCTCCAATCCAAACTTCAATAAACAAGCTGCGCAGGGTTGTCGGGTCGTGTTTGTTCGGCACACGCCCTCCGCGTTAGGTGTTATCAAATGGAAACCATTTAAACACATGCTTTTAATCATTGAAGAGGGTATAATTTATTCAAAATAAATTATAAATACACCTTGTAATTAAATACCCACGCACGAGGGTATAATTCACATAAACATTATATATGAAAACCCCCTACCTCGAAATTGACGTCGCACGTCGTCGAGTCGCGGAAGTCGAACGTCGCGGTAGTCGGGTGTCGCGGAAGAACGGTATCGATTCCGTCAATGTCGAAAGAAGAAGAAGAACGTTGTTGTTGGCGTCGATCTCCACGGTCGGCGTCTCCTTCCTTGCCGTGGAAGAGGAAGTGGATGGAGAATTCCGGGACCGCCAAGTCGATGTCCTTCTTTGAAGACGTAGCATTCTTCAACGAAGGAGATGAAGTTCTTCAAAACTAGGGCTTTCTTCTCTAATCCTTAACAAAACCCACTAACCAAAAAAATAAAATAACCTCCACTTATTTTATTAAGCCATGTCATGAGTTCAAAATTTAAAAAACTCAAATCCATTAATTGAATTAATGTGTTGGCTTGATTAAATTAGAGGTGAGGGAAAGTCACAACATTAAAGGAGGATTTCATGAGTTATACAACTTATGTGGGGGTTTTTGAGGAGTTAGGAAAGTGAGGGGTTGGGCTCGTGTGGGCCCCACCTCACCTTTATCCTCTCAAGGATAGTTAACAAAAAGTGGGTCCCACCCCCAACTCCCTTACTTAGGATATAACTACTTAGAGAAAAAGAAATAAAATTGTAATATAATTTTATTTTATTCCTCAGTAAATCCACATTTTTAACAACTCCTCCCGAGAAAACACACCTTCGGAAAAGGTACTCCTAAGAAATTACCGGCGCTGCGGTTTTATCAGTGACCTCAGATTTCGATTCTAATCACCGGTTCAAATGTTAGAAAAACCCGCTCGTTTGTTCACTAAACGTACCTGAGCTAAATGTCTGAAATTGATTCCGGGCACACCGGTCCTCGGAATGAGGTTCCGTCAGAAACTGCGTACTCGTAAAATACAAAAGAAAATTAAACAAAAATTTCCCTTAAAATTTACGGGTCTTTACAATTCAGACGTTGGAGGACATGATATGATCATGTGTTCTAAATTTCAGAGGATCATGGGTATGACGCGTGCTTTTAGTATAGTTTTCCAACAACAACAGCTTCCACTATACTGTTAGCATGGAACCGTTTGAGGATTTTTATGGAATACCATGTCGTTCACCCATTTTCTGGGAAAAGGTTGGTGAGACAGGTGCTCTTAGGCAACATGTAGTACATAGCACCACAGAGAAAGTCCAGCTTGTACATGAGAGGATGAAAGCGGATCAGGACCGACAGAAGTCTTATGCTGATTGTTGTAGGAGTCCCTTGGAGTTAGAGGTGGGAGATCATGTGTTCTTGAAGGATTCCCCTCGATGGGGGTAGCATAGGTTTGGGAAATGGAGCAAGATCACACCTAGGTTCATCAGACCATTTGAGGTGCTGAGGCAAGTCGGCGAGGTGGCATATCACTCGCCCTTCCACCTCAGTTGTAGAAGGTTCATGACATCTTCCAAGTCTCCCATCTTCGTCAGTACATACACGACGACTCTCATGTTATCGACTGGGGAGAGTTAGATATGGCAGACAATGCGACCTTCGAGGAATGACCAGTTAGAATCGAGGATCATAAAGAGAAGGTTCTCCTTGGATGAACCATTCTGTTGGTTCGTGTGTTGTGGAGGCATGGCGACCTCAAGGATAGCACTTGGGAGTGGGAGGCCCAGATGCACCCTCAGTACCCGGAGTTGTTTTGACTTTTGTTTTTCCTTGTTCTTATGAGCATTGTGTTGATGTTATACTCTGTACCTTTGATATGGAATGCTTGGCTTGTCGGTTATGAGACCTTTTGTTTCATTGTTCTATGGAAGTGTGTTACATGTCTGGATGTGTGGGGAACGGGTGAAAACCTGATCCTTAATCTCAACACATTAATGCGGATGTGATTGAACCCATGTGGGCGAGTCAGTGCTGCCTAAAGTGGATAATATCTCGACATAGGAGAAGTAATTTCCACAAACCACATGTTTGGGTAGTATGTTGGTTGTGTGGTGTTGGGGGTAATGCAAGTTGAAAAATACTAATGTATGAAAGTGGGAAGTCCCAATTCTTAATCGAGATGCATTAATGAGGATGCGATTAAACCTGTGCAGGAGAGTCAGTTCCGCAAAAAGTGGATAATATATTGAAATTGGATAAGGAATTACTAACACATATGATTAGGGTTTTTGGTTGGGTTCCTGTTATAATGAGAACCCTAAGAGGTATCTTGTCGGGTTCCTCTGGGTTGGTTTTTGAATTCTCGGGGATGATAATGTTTTAAGAGGTATCTGATGTAATGGCCCGGACCTCTCCGTCCCATTCCTTTATCAAAAATAAGGTCATCAAGTGTTCTGGAGGGTAAAATGGACTTTTCCCACACTTTTCAGAATTTTGAAACTACATACCTTGTTGTGTGAGTACACGCCGTGTACCCCCTCGCCGGGTATACCCCATGTTCAAGGCTGTGTCCTTGCCGTGTGAAATAAATGAGTACACGTCGTGTACCCAATACTACACACCGTGTAGTCCCTCCCTCAGTATGCATTACCCTCAAACTGTGTGTTGACCAGTCAACAGTCGTGTGTTGTGTTGGAGCCATGCCCTTTCCATGTGAAATAAATGAGTACACGTTGTGTAACCAATACTACACGCCATGTTGTCCCTCCCCGCGTACGTGTTACCCTCAAATAGCGTGTTGACCAGTCAATGTCCGGGTGCCGTGTTGGAGCTGTGCCCTTGCTGTGTGAAATAAATGGGTACAAGCCATGTACCTCATACTACATGCCGTGTAGTCCCTCCACGCGTATGTGTTACCCTCATACTGTTTTTGGACCAGTCAACGGCCGCGTGCCACGTTAAAGGCCATGATGGAAGCTGCACGGTGACCGTGTGAAATTGCCGAGTACACGCCATGTACCATAAAGTAGATGCCGTGTACTTTTTTTCTCACCTATAAAAGGACGGGTCCCCTCCTCCTTTTCAACTCACTCCTCTCCTCCCCTTTACTCTGAGCAGATCTCTCCCAAGAGACTAAAAGGCTGCTTTTTCTTCCATAATTTTTTTCCCGAGATCCGATTTATGATCAGTTAGTGGCCATGGGATCGTAACGACGTGGAAGAACTTCTGAGATTGGATCCATTGTCATTCCTTTCCAACTTCCACCTGAGGAGGTTTTTACGTGACTCGACAGAAGTGACGGACGTCGATGGACGTCTTCTAAAGTTGATCAGGGGAGCGTTGTGATCAGAACCTGTTGAGGTAGGGATCTTACCTTCATCTCTCTAAATTTGTGCATCATGCGGGGTGGGTGTCCTCTTGATTACATGAATGAAATTTGAACCGGTTTAATAAAGATTATAACTAGTTTATATAACGGGGATGTGATTTTTGTGAATGCAGTTACATTATTTATATTCTATGATATTATGTTGTGAATTGAATGACCTTCTGCCTACTGAAAATCATGGTCGTTAGGGGACTTTGCTTACGCAATTAAATGTTTCCCTCTCCATATAGATTTTCTTATGAATGTGGAAATTGGTTAATCATGTAATGCTGGCTGATTTAAAATCTAGAACCCTTCTGTGATCACCCCGGTAGAAAAAAATGGAATAATGAACATGTGGGTGTTGGCTTGGATACGTGGCATGTGATGGGGGTGTTTTGTGGGTTGTTGTGGATCGGGTGAACAGCGGGGCTGCAGTTGGCTTGGTTGTGGGTGGGTGTGAATGCTATGTTGGTGATAGGTAGTGGGGCAACGATAAATGGTATTTAAGGGATAATGATGTATGGGTTTCGGTGTGATTGTGGTTATGGTGGTTGGCAGCGGGGCTGCAGGGATGGGCTTGAATGTGAACGAACTATGGGTTGTGAATGTTAAATGAAAAGTGGAAGAGTTAATGAATGGTGGGTCATTGTAATGGAACGGGACTAATAATCAATGGGTTGGTTGGTTAATAAAAAGGTATTTGTTCTGCTGCTTGTGTTTTCCTTACTTGATTTGTGGATGGAAGGGATATGCTTTACGAACGATTGATGTGGTTGGTTGTGGATTGTTTCCCAGTAGTTAAGGAACTAATAAACTAATTCAGCTGAAACATGAAAAACTAAATGGGGTTGTGGTTGTTTGTGGTATGCATGCTTCGTAGTAGCAGTGCTAAGGCACATGCTCAGTTCTCTAATTAGAAGCCATAAGGTGGGCTGAGTTTTTGGTAGATATATATATATCTGTATCTTTGTGTTTTATCGCACCCCACCCATGTTGAGCACTTACTACCGAACACTCCCATTTAATGGGAGAGGGTGTTTTCCCCATAGTTACTAGCTCCTTCATTATCCTTCTTCCCTAGGTTGTGATGGCTTGAGGCGACCTTACACCTAAGACCCATCAGGTAGGTTTTGATTGGGGTGGTTTTTCCCAAGACTCTTTGGGTATGATTTACTGTTTCCCAAGAATCATCAAGATGAGGCCCAGGTGTGTGTGGGAGAGATACGTGGTTTTGAGGCCCAGGTGTGTGCGAGCGGGATACGTGGTTGTGAGGCCCAGGTGTGTGCAGGCGGGATACGTGGTTGTGAGGCCCAGGTTTGTGCGGGTGGGATACGTGGTTGTGAGGCCTAGGTGTGTGCGGGTGGGATGTGTGGTTTGTGAGGCCCAGGTGTGTGCGGGCGGGGAGAGTGTGGCAGCGTCAGGACGTTCATCTTTAGTAAGAGCAGCTAACTAATGGGAAATAGTGCAGGGTACCCAATACTCTTTTTCTTATATAATACTTCCTATTGTTATTGTGTTTTCTGTGAGTGTGGCTTGTGTGGTTGGGTGGATATATTTCCATGATAGGTTTCTTCGGTTTTACTCACGGGACATTAGGATGTCTCCCCACCTCTACACGAGAGATTTAGGTTTCCCTAATGAGTATACTTGTATGCTCACCCTACGTTTACTTTCACGTTTCCAGGAGGACTACCCGGGCCATGCGGGACCCTACTAGTCGGACAGTTAGAGTTGTTGCAGTTGTTTTACTCTTGTTTTCTTTAGGTATTGTACTTTGAGCTTTCTTGTACTTGCACCTTGTTATCAAATTTTTTAAACATGCATGTGGGATTGGTTTGGGCTTATTCTTCCTTTACCTGTTCCTTTTTATTTTAGTGTTTGACTCATCCTATTTCCGGATCTTAAAATAATAAAAGGGTAATGCCTCCCATATTTGTGAAAACGCATACCCTTGGTGCTAGTCTCCACTCTGGGTCCTACTGGAGGCGGGACTCAGGGGTCATTATCTCCCTTTTCACCATTTCCAGCTCAGGAGGGGAATCTTTGGTGGGAGGGGGTCGTGACAGGGAGAGTCTCTTTCTTTGTAAGATCTATGAACATGTTTTTCATATATAAACAACATTTCATCCTAGTGCGACTTTGATAGATTATGTGTATAATAAAGGGATTCCATGGATAAGAAAATAGAGGTTCTAACAATATTATTGTTCGGAAGAATTAAGGGATTTGAAGACAGAGGTTCCAACTACCGTAATTTTCTTGGGATTTTAGTAATATCAAGATTGAATACGTAATTCTAATCATGGAATTACCTTGGTGTGAGTAAGACATACCATATGGAATTTATAAATCAAGGGATGTTTATCCAAGGTTTTTGGAAAACATTTTCCTTGGGATAAAATATTTTAGACCTGTTACTTATTCTTATTATAAGTATTAATTCAACTATATTTTATTAAAGAAAGAAAGTATAAATTTACCATAAATTCATATATTAGAATACTATGATATAAATAATATTCCAAATTATTTAATGTAAAATATTTCCCTACGATATACTTTGTTATTTTTAGGTTCCTTATAATTTAACATTGTCCTTTCCAATTATCCCTTTGTTTATGAACGAATGAGGTTCGGTGAATTTAACATGTTTAATTTTTTTGATCATAGATTATCTTATGCTTAAAAAATGTTTTAAACAATTAAATGTTTTCTCACACACATCTTTTAATTTAACTTTTAATCTATATTTTGATCTAATATTGGGTATAATAGCAGGTCTCTGAAATACTTATAATTTCTTATAATATTTCTTACTCAACTTTTTCTATCTCAACATTACTTTTTCATGATTTTCTTGAAAATTTTCTTTATAAAATCTTTTGTTACTAATAATTTTTGAGGAAAATATATTGTTTATTAGAATTGATGGAATGAATTTTGGTTCTATTGGAATCTAAATACTACAAGGACAACATCTTTTTATGAAAATTATTATGAGTATTATAGATATTTGATGAAGTATTTTGTTATTAACACTTGAGTGTAAAATATTTTCCGGAACACTAGTGAATATAAGATTCATGTCAATGAAATCTGAACATTCAAAAAGCATGAAAAAAAATAATATCATATAAACTACAAGGTATAAAAAATCATTTATGTTTAATGACTAGGAATATCTATAGTAAAATAACTTCTTGTGATTTTACTAATAGTATATAAACAAAACATGTTGTTACACACTTTGGAACTTCAAATGTGATTGAAACTAGATGTGATCTATTTAAAGATGAATATCATGGATTTATGTTCCCTTATACAGAACATATCTTTTATTTGAAACATAGATTTGTGACTATCATCAACATTCTTCAATCTATGGGAGAGAAAGTACATGATGATGATGTTCTTGTGGACATGATAAATGATATTATGCCCAATGAGTGAGAAAATAAAAGGACAACTATTGATGATAATATGAAAGTATGTAACTTTAATCTTGATGATTTATCTGTATCTATTCTTTCAAATAAAATTAGATTGAAGAAAGATCGTGATATTAATAAAAAGAATAATGATAATGGAAGTGTTTCTTTTACTACTACATCTAAATCATAGACACCAGAAAGGGTAACTCTATCTAAAGATATGAATTTTATTGTTCTATTTGAATCATATAACTGTAATTATTCTAAAAATGAACGAGAAAATATTTCTATAATGATGAAAAGGATTGAGGGAATAAATATTTTCAGTACTGATATAAGAATAATGAAATAAAGGACATGAATGATTCTGAAATAACATGTGATGAATGGAAAAGGGATGTACATATCAAACCTAATTGTCCTATGCTCATAAAAAATGACAAAAAGGAAAATAAATTTTAATGGAATATAATTAAGTACTAAAAATATATTTTTATGAATGTTTTGAAGGAGAATGACACCTAGATTGCAAGTAGTGATGACTCATCAGATGAATACTAGAAATTTGAATATTATAGTATGAAAAATATTGGTCATATTTCCATATTAAATTTTTACAATCATTACCTTATTGATAAGGTAAAAAAATGTTGTAACCATAACCCATATATCTTTAAATGCAAATTTTATTAATGAAGAATATTATGAATATTCATATAGTTAATCTTACTCATTAGAAGATAATACCTAATATTCATTTGAATATGTCTCTAGATTTTCTAAATAACATAATAATGAGAACTGTAAGATAAAAAAGAAGTCTGAGAATGGAAATTCCGGAATTTCTATTTTTATTAAAGAATTATCAGTTCATTCTAAGGATCTTGATAAGAAAACACTTGAATTTGAAAATGATTCAAAAAACCTTAATTAAATAAATTCTGAAAAGGATAATCATTTTAAACAGCTTGAAAATGTTATTTCAAATAAATTTCTTTAAAGAATATCTCAAAATCTAGGACTAATGACAATGATGATAAGAATTTAGTAATTAGAATAAATTTTGAAACATTTTCCTTATTGAAAAATTTATCAAATTTTACATTGGGAAGGAATGAATTTGATAAAATTTATTTACATCTTCATCTAAATAGGAATAGTTCTGGCTTTGGTTATGCTCACATAAAATTGGTTTTTAGTAATAACTATTTTGTTCCCAATGTGCTCATTTTTTAACAAAGTGTAAATGTGATGGACATTATGAGAAACATTTTTCATTAAATAAAACAAAATTCTTTGGTTTTCATAGAGATTAAATTTCTAAGAAAATGTGGATATCAATGATTTTAATTTTTAACTACTATAGATTCAATAAAATTTGGATTCTGAAAGTATAATTTTTTTATGAAAACAAAGGAAGTGCCAAAAATAATACATGGTATATGGATAGAGGATGTTCCTAACACAAGACTAATAACAAAATCCCCTTTTAAAATATTTCCAAGATGAAAAGTGGAAAGTAACATTCAGTAATAATGATCAGAGAGAAATTGTTGTTATAGGTAACATTATTCTTCTTGGAAATGGTTTATATTCAAATGTATTAATTATTAATGGTATTACAAATTACATTATCATCCTAATTCAATTATGTGATTAAGGTTAACTTCATAATTTTAAGAATGATAAATTCACAGTACAAAATTCAAAGGAAGAATTTATTCTCTCTTCCCATAGTCATGACAATGTTTGTATGCTGGAAATGTCATTTTATATGAGATTCATTAGTTTCTTGGTCATGTGAGAAGCAACACTCCATAGAATATTCCACTATTGAAGCTTAATATATAGAAGTTGATAGTTTTTGTTCCCATGTGTAGTGAATGCAACAAACACTCACAGACTATGGAATGTGTTTGACCCAAAAAAATAAGTTGTGGTAATATTAGTTCCATTTCCCTAAGAAAACACCCTACACGTCACTCTCCGGAAATTAACAAATACATATGGAATCAAATTCGTTGGGATTGTATAATTAAAGGAGATATCATTCTCCAATTTACCAGAATCCAAGATCAACATGCTGACATATTTATAAAACCATTTCCCACCGATTCACTGGAATACATTAAACAAAATTTAGGATTTATAACCATATGTTAAGGTTTATTATTTACTTTTTATTTAAAATTATCTCCAAAATTATGAAACTCATTTTCCTTGGGGGAGTAGATATGTTTCTATTTTATATTTCGTTGATTTTAACTGTTCAGAACCTAAAATATTATGCTTTTGGAACCTAAATTTTATTTAAATTATTTTTGTATCCTTCAATTTTCATTCCTTACAAATTTTTTCCGAACCTAAAATTTTAATTTTTCTATAAATATTTATGATACAAAAATTCATCAAAAATAACCATATCAATACTGAAAATTCATTCAAAGCAATCTGGATGGTACAGTTCCTTACATAAATCATTGTAATTTTATTTTCTACTCGTCGGTATTTATATCTTATTTTATGAAAAACACTATCAGATTCACTATCAATAAATATGATTTTTTCTAAAAACCTATAAATTTCAAAGAGTTAAAAATCCTTCATTGTAATTGATATCAACCGTCAGGTAAAATCAATATTAATTCAACCATTGTACTAATTGGGGAATGTGAACCATTGCTGGAAAGACAATATAATAGACCCCCTGTTCGTATCCCACATCATTTATTCACGTTCTGTGTCCCACAATCTCTATCACTTTACAAATAATCCATTTAGTTTTTATAATTTTATTATATTTTGAATGACTCTTGACAATTCCTCACAAAATCTTATGGCTTCAATCAAGGAACTCAAAGAATGGTTAATTTATAGAGGAATGCTGGTGGACCCA
Source organism: Viscum album (assembly GCA_963277665.1). Classification (NCBI taxonomy): domain Eukaryota; kingdom Viridiplantae; phylum Streptophyta; class Magnoliopsida; order Santalales; family Viscaceae; genus Viscum; species Viscum album. The sequence continues at coordinate 1,130,949,606 of OY728131.1, forward strand.
TATTTTTTTATTAAGTATGATTTCATGATTTCAAAAGTCAATTAGAAGGATTGATGAGAATGTAATTGTGTTTCAAAGTAAAAGAATCCAGATCTTGTTTATCCTGGCCTTATTATTCAATTCTATAATACAATAGGTTTTTATGAACATGGTGGAAGTTATATGTTTTCATTCAAGAGATACATTATGACTTATTCATTATGACTCAATAAATCTATTAGTATATTGGATATAAAATATAAAGGAGAGTCTATAATTTGTTCACATAAGTTTCTAGATAATTAATGTTGATCTATGATGGTTAATTCAATTGAATTTTTTTGACATAAATGAGTTAGGTCACAGAATATCAAATATATTTCAACAGACTATAGATTTCTAGCTCTGTGGATACAAGGTTTTCTCATCTAAGAAAAGGAGTAAAGGATTCCATTAAGAAATGTGATTTAATCATGAGGGAATTTTTGAGGAATCTAGGGAAGATAAATCTCAGAATGTATATTATCCTTATGATCAGTAATATCAAGAATGTATCCCTTATGTATCAGATCATTATGTATCCAACAATCTTGAATTAGATCATTGTTCATTGATTAAAATATTCCATAATTCCTTCTATCTCAAAACCCAATGTTATCGAGATTATGATTCCGAGTGGTTATACTATGTGGAGGATGAATACAAGTTTTAGTATTAATTCAAGAAAATTATATGATCTTCTTGATAGTGAGGTTCAAGATATTAGAAAGAACTGAAAATTAGGTAAAACTTCTATGAATACCCTAAAGAGAATAAATGAACTAGAATCAAAAGAGAAATATTTAGTACAATAATCATTATTTCATATCAATAAGATAAACAATGAAATGATATTTTTTAATTAAGTGTTAGAAATGTTGATTGATAAGAAGAAGAAAATTAAGAAATGAGTTGTAGTGTTTTTTAGACCCTGTTGAGGGTAAGGCATTGAAATTCCAAGAATTTGAAGATCTTTATAAGAAAGATAAACAATAGAAGTTGAAAAACAAAACATCAAAAGCTAAGATTGTCCAAGGCTTTCTCAAAGACACTGAGAAATCATATGAACAAATCCCGGTACCAGAATCCTTCTAATAAGGTTCAGTTCCAATAGAAATTATGAGAAATAAATGTTCAATTCCAGAACACATTGTGGAAATATAAGAGGATATGTATGAAGAAAAACTATAAGAAGAAGTTGAATTGGAATATAAAGACATAATCTAAATGGTGGATGAATATCAAGCCATGTAAATTCCTTCATCTAAGATGACCATTAGAACAACCCATGTTGAATCAACTATGATAATCTCAAAACGGAAAAAGATGGTTTTTAGGGTGATGCAAATAAACAATTAGATGATGACATTTGGAATCATGATTTTATTAAACCTTGTGCTCTTAAGGATTATTCTTATAATTATTTTGGTGAAAATTTTGACGATAAAGATGATAATAGACTTAATAAAGATTCTAATATGATGATTGAGTCTCCACGATATGATAAAGTTATCTCTAAATTTGATAAAGGAATGATTGTGGATGTTGATTCTACAAGGAATTATGTTATAAAAAAATATAATAAAGATGTTGTTTGATAATATAAATTGAAATAAAAATATCAAGATAAACGTCCCTCTATAGAAAAAAATTCTTCTTTAGATTCTTCATATTCCATGGGATAAGATATTTTTTTTAGTCTTTGAAGAATATAGTTAATATCATTCCCTTATACCCACATAATGATTCCAGGTTCCAACTGTTTCAGGAATCAATCAATCAGATGTCAGACATAACAAAAAATCTCATGTATAAATTTGTTAAGCTTAAAGATGATTTCAACCAATTTCAAATTGGTTATTATGATCAAATAAGATCTTGGAAGAAAATAACCCAATGGTCTATATCATTGATTAATGATCTGAGAATCATGGATTATTTTCATGAATCAATAAAGGATTCTTTTGATAAGTCAAATTTCCCAATAAAGAACCACACAACATGTTTTTTTTAGAGAAGTTCAATATAGATAATGTTTCGTGGATTCAAGAGGATAGATAATAGAATGGAAAGATGAATTTATTTTCTCTTAATATGAAAAGGGAATGAGAACATAAAGATGAGTTAGAATAAATTTTCAAAAAAGAAATAATTGGTGTTAATTTCTAAGTTCAAAATTCTTACATCTTAAAAAAAATAATCAATGTTCATGAAAAGAAAAATCAATATCAGGATTAGGTACATAGGATGTTCGAGGATGATCACAATGAGTTTAAGAATCTTAAAAAACATTGAGAATGATAATGGTGAATGAGAATAAGAATGAATAATTTCATAAACCCATATTATATTTTGTATTTTTCCTTATAACAAATTTATCCATTCATGATGAAATATTGTTATCCTTCCATAACTTTTTCTTGTATGTTCCTAACCATTCAGGTATAATTTTTTTCACCACTATTTCGTTTTTGAAAATAACTATGGGGGAGAAAAGAATTATCAAATGAATATTTTGTTAAAAAGATTTGAATCCTTTAAGAATGTGGGGGATTAACTAAGGGAGAGATTACTCAAAGAAGATATCCACAAGAAAAAAGAAGTATCCTCTATAACAAAGACACAAATATAATATGTGGGGATTTCAATACCTAAGGAGGAGTTAGCAATATTCATTTTGGATCATATGTTAAGGGAGATAAGTATTTATAATAATTTTAAAAAATTAATAACCATGTCCATTTTATTCTCTATCAAAAAGATGTATTTTCTTTCCAAAGAGGGGATGATTTATTATTCAATAAGTAACCTTTAGACATTTTTACCCCTTTATTTTTCGAAAATCGTAAACTTGTTTTTTAAGGGTTGTTGAATATCTCTATGAATTATTTTCTTAAGGGGAATTTTCTTTCTCTATGAAACATTTTATGCTAACCCTTGGTTTTCAATGTCTTATTTAATGACTTCTCAAACCAAGTCTATCTATTTTATTCATATGTATAATATTGGATCCATATATACCTTGAAACAATAAATTTTTAAGAATAAAGTTTCCCATGAATTGATATTCTAATTTCTCTTGAAATCAGACTCTAATTTCATCAAAAATGGGACTCTGATTACTTATGAAATCCGACATCGAATTATCCTGAAATCAATCTTAGATTTATCTAAAAATCATACTATGATTTCTCCTGAATTTACGACCTTGATTTCTCCTAAAATTTTAATTATATTTATCATGAAATCAGACTCCGATTTCTCATGAAATGAGACTCGGATTAATCCTAAATTCAAACTCCCACTTCTTCTGAAACCAAACACTAATTTCTCCTAAAATGTGACATAGATTTAACCTAAAATTAGACACTGATTTCTTTTGAATTTAGTCTATAATTTCATTTGAAATCATACTCAGATTTATTTTCAAATTAGATTTTGATTTCTTTTAAAATTAGACTTTGATTATGTTTGAAATTAGACTCTAATTTCTATATTAAATAGACTCTTATTTCTTCACAAATTAGTTTCCAAATATCTGCTAATAACACTATAATATCTCATTTTTCCAGACAATGAAATCATTGTAATTGAAATTCCAAATTTTCCATAAATTAGATTCTGGATTCTTCAGAATTCAGCCTCAGAATATCCATTATTCCAAAATTTTATTCTTCTTATTTTTCGACTCAAATTCTCAATTCCTTAAGAATTATATTAGATTATTTCCATAACAATAGTTCTTTTCATTATTTTAATGTTTAATTTTATTTGATTATAAACATGTTAATTATTATTAAGCTTCTGAATTTTTATTACATGATATAATTATATACAAAATATTATGTTTCAATAGAAAATGTTTTACCATAAGTTTTTAACAAACGGTTTACTAAGTGACACATATAATGGTCCCTCTGAAATTCAAGAAAGAATATGACTATTGGAGGAGGAGATGACCATTGGAATTTTTTCATATAAATATCTTAACCATTTTAATAGTTGATGATAATTCATTGATACATTGATAAATTCTATGATGTTATATCTACAGAGATAATTTCTTGATTTTTATGATTTGTTAACATCATGTTCAAACCTGAACAACAATTACAAACTAATGAGACTCTGATTGTTATTGTGTACAATTGAGGGATCTGGAGTTAGGACAAAAGATGTAACATCCCCAAATGATAAAGGGTTAAATGACTAAATGATATGACTCATGTCAACAAGGTGCGCCTTTCTTTTCGGGAGCCTGTCTGGTTAGACCTCCACAGTTAAGTTTTACAATTAATTCTTTGAATTAATTGTTCGTTACATTACTTGGTTTTTCAAATTCTTTAGTTGATAATAAAATAAGATGAGGACTTATTTTATTATCTATCTATTGTGTTAACCTTTGGAGAATCTCTAAAGATCTTCATCCTCTTTCGCGAAGAACGTGAAGAATGCCGACCTCCGACGAAGGGCGAGGAAGAACGCCAATCCCCTCGGAGATCGACGACGTGACGCCGACGACTCTCCTCCCGCGAAGTTCTTTTGCGACGTTCCTTCTTCCGCATCAAATCTTCGAACATCCATTCGAGATCGTCGACGCGACGCCTTTCCGCGACGATGTGACGCCCTTCCGCAACGCAACGATCCTCTTGTTTTGCGACGGCCGATTCTGCGAAGAACTCTCGTTCGACGATGATGAGGTAGGGTTTTTAATTGAGTATAATAATACCCCTTTTTCCTCGGATGTTTCCTTTTGAAAATAAAGAACGCGGATCAACTCTATATTAAGTTGACCCGCGAGATGTTTCGTTATGGGATGAGTATTCTTGATTGTGGGAATTCGGTAGGGGTTTGTTGTGAAATAATTTATTTTTCCCGTGATCGTTTCTTTTAAAATAAAGAACCCGGTTTCATAAGAACAATTTTAATTTATTAAAATTGTTGTTTGATATGTTGATTTATCCTTCCCGATTGTTATCGCCTAATGCGGAGGGTGTGGGCCAAATGAACACAGCCCAACAACCCTCTGCAGTTCTTCGTTGTTGTGGAGATTTGGCGGGCGACGACAAATCGTGAAGCAAGGGCGATTTGATGTTTTCGTAGTGAAGAACGGGACCCTGGAGGAGCAGTGGCGCAGACGAGAAGGAAAACGGTCCACCGATGCAACTCCGGTGGCCCGCGGAAGTCTTCGGCGGCGCCGACGGCCGGAGGTGGCGGCGCCCCGGCGCGCCGCCCGACAGGGCCGCCGCGGCTGAAGCCGCAGCGGCGGCGGCCAGCGGACCCTGCGGCCACGCGGGTCCGGCTCACACATGGGGACGCGGCAGAAGCCGCGTCCGCTGATTTCCAGCGCGGCACCTCGAGGGTCACGGATCTTCCATCTCGCAGGGGCAGCGCCCCGCGGCTGCCATGCTCGGTCGCTCGACCGAACTGAGCCGGGCCGAGCCGCGCCCTGGCCGGACCGGACCGGGTCCAGCCGGGTCGGCCCGGGCCCAGACCCCCCGTCTTCAGACCGTTTTTTGGTCTTTTACCCGTAACATGAGCTTCGGGCCTCCGAACGACGCGTCTTCCAAGGTGATGTGATCCTTGGATCGAGACGGTCGTTTCGGTATATCGCACTCAAAGTTTCGGAATACTTTGCGTTCGGCCGGGTTGGTTCGTACACGAAACCAACCGGGCCCTCGGAGTGGAAACGCTTATATCTTGAGCTCCGGACGTCCGATTGATGTGCTGTCAACTTTGATGGATTCCTCTAAGTGAGACGGATCTCTTGGCTTACTCCGCTCGAGGTTTGGATGTCGTCGGAGTGTGGTCGGGTTGGTTCGCTCACGAAACCAACCGGGCCCCTGGAACGAAAAGGCCAACAACTCACAGACCGGGCGTCCGATTGACGCTCCGTCTGTCTCGTTGAATTCCTCTTGAAGAGACGGAACTTTTGGAATACTTCGCCCGAGTTTGGGTTGCTGTTGGATAGTGGCAGGGTTGGATTGTACCCGAAATCCAACCGGGCCCCTGGGACGAAAAGGCTAGTAACTCATAGACCGGGCGTCCAATTGACGCGCCGTCTGTTGTGTTGAGAACCCTGTGACGAGGCGGTCCCTTGATATACTTCTTCATGGAACCTTGTGATACTTGTAGTATCGGCCAGAAGCTCGTGGAGCGGACCCTCCTAGAGACGAGCGTGCGGAATACAGAGACCGTGTAGCCGGCTGAGACCTGACGTCTGCTTGACCGATCGACTCGGTGTGTTTCGGATAGCCCAGTGGGGAGCGCTTGGTTGTAGTGGCAGACCCACGGCGGAGGAGCGCTTGGTTGTAGAGGCAGACCCGCGGTACTCAACAGATGGAGTACCTCTGGAGGCTATGAGGGGGAGTGCTTGGTTGTAGCGGCAGACCCACGGTGGAGGAGCGCTTGGTTATAGCGGCAGACCCGCAGTACTCAACAGAAGGAGTACCTCTTGAGGCTATGAGGGGGAGGCGCTTGGTTGTTGCGGCAGACCCATGGTGGGAAGAACTTGGTTGTAGCAGCAGGCCCACAGTACTCGACAGGAGGAGTACCTCAGCAGTCTTAGGTTAGTGAGTAGTACCTCGGAGTCGTGACAGGACCACTGTACACTCCAGAGACGGGGCTCTTCAGCAGTTGCGGTTTCGATAATGAAAATCCTGGTTTGAGCTGAGACTTTTGACCTTGTGTTTACCTAATGTTTGAGATGAGTTACTTGATAACTTAGGTATATGTATGGGCATATACCTGGGTAGTGGTTATCCGTTGTTTTCTAAATCCTTGTGTTTCCTCAGGATTGAGATGGGTTACTTGATAACTTAGGTATATGTATGGGAATATACCTAAGTAGAGGTTATCCGTTGAGATCTTCATTGTGGTTATCCTTGTTGGTTTTTGTGAGACCTTGAGGGTATTGGGGCCCCTACTGAGTATCGTTATACTCACCCCTGCACGGGCTATGCCTGCACCTCGTTGTGTTGGTTGCAGAGAACGGGCAGTGCTGACGATGGCCGAGTGTTCGAGGACTGGACGGTACCCGGAGGTGGACTACACGACGAGTCAGTACCTGGAGGTGGACTACACGACGAGTCAGTACCCGGAGGTGGACTACACGACGAGACGACACATGGAGGAGGTTGACGGGCGAGAGCGTTGAGGAGGCTATCTGTACCTACCCTTCAGGTAGGATCCGACGAGTACGACCCAGGCGCTACTTCCTTTCTTCCAGCTGTTGTCTTTTTCTATTGTACTTTGTTCAGTTGTAGTTGTACTTTCATTTGGGTTTGTATTCTGGCCCATTTACTTTTCAGCACTTTCTTTTGTACTTAGTGTTTTGCTTCCGCTTGTGCTCTGTGGTGTTTTGTTAACTTTTATAAAGGCAATGCCTTCCCAGTTATCGGGATTTACGCCTTTGGTGCTAGTCCCCAGCCCCTGGCCTGTGGAAGGCGGGCTTGGGGTAGTCACAGCACGGGCCCCGAGGACGGGTCGTGACAAAAGATAAACTGACAACCTTAAAGAATGAGATAATATGGCGATATAAAGATAGAGTTTCCAACTACATTAATGTTCGAGGGATTGAGATAATACCACGACATACTCCAATATATCTATCAAGGGATTAATCTAGTGTGGGTATGATAGAAATTCATGAGATTATAAATGAAGGGACCTCTATCCATGGTTTTTGGATGCCCTTCTTTTTCAGTGAAATGATTTCCAACTTGTTTACTTGTTCTTGTTACATGTTTTAATTCCCCTGTATATATTTTAAAAAATGAAAGTATAACATTCTTATACATTTTTGTATTTATATACTATGATATAATTATGATTTTATATGCTTTAAGGTAGAATCAATCCTTAAGATAAACTTGTTTATGTTAATGTTTTTTATAATTGAACAAGGGCCATTCCAATTATTACTTTGTTTAAGAATGAACAAGGGATTGTGAATTCATCTAGTTTAACTTTATTGATAATATATTCTATTAAGGTTAAAAACTAAATTTTTTAAATATTTAATTCACCCCACCCATCCACTATTTATTGATAACATACATCTATATTTAAAACCTACAAAAGGAATCCAAATACATAAATATACATCTAAACTAATGGATAATCTCATCAACTAATCGGTGATGGGTTGCAACATCATTCTTTCATGACTCACATGCTTTACCGTGACATCTACCACAACCCTAATTAAGAATATAATATAATATTTTTGAAGTAATTTAAATCAAATTCAATTTTATTTAATCTAGTATTGGATCATGAACAATATGTTGGTTCCCTTGTTTCCATCATAAGGTCTTATCGTGATCAGCATGAGGTAACACGAAGAAATCACTATATCAATTGATATCTCGCACTCTTTGTATAATATTATTAAATATATCAAATGATCCATTATCATAGTATTATTATACCCTATTACATAATAGTTCAATGAAATTAAACTTAATCATAGACATGTTATCTTGGATGGTTCATTGTGGGTTATGTATGTACCACATGTTTCATCACTGTTGGTAAATCTTGGTCCATTCATATATAAATATATGAATGGACAGATACAAGTGATATCATTATAGGTGTTTATGGGGAGTTAACAAAGTAAGAACTATTTGTGTACCCTTGGTATTATAACATTATTATTTATGCATTATTTATTTGAACTAATGTATGTGAAGAACAAAATGGGCACTAATTGTTTCCTACATCCAAAAATCATGGGAATATATCTTTTCTTTTTCTATGAACATGATCTAGTGCATGAAATCTAAGTTCATTTTTTATGTCCTTCTTATTCAAATTCCATGATGTGGTATATAAATGAACGAGAATAATTTTTTTCTCCTTGACTATCTTTTAAAACCTATCAATATAACATTTTTTGTTGACATTTTTCATTTATTATATTATTTCCTCAAAATCATAAGGTGTGACTAACTTAATAAGTGAAAAATATACTTCTTCTCATGTCTCCCATTATAGTTTCATAACCTAATGAGTCTTATGACATTATATTTTATAGTATATGTTCATTAAAGTTGGATCAATATATATTATCTGGATTTTGTGGTATTATAATACTTTCTAAGGTATGCATATGTTTAAGTAAATATAGATTTTTCCATATTGAGTTTTTATTATTATAGATAAGATCATTTTATAACAAATTTAAATGATGAACAACCAATAATGAAATGAAACCTCAAAGTGGAACGATATGAAATTACTTTAATTAAAAATTTCTTGGATAATGTAAATTTTAGTTTAAGGTTAGCGATTTAAAAACAATGGGTGGGTTACCCAGCTAATAAAAAGGAGGGATCATTAACCAGATAAACATTATTTACCCCTAATTAATTGAAGTGATGTTGGTACGAAAGACTATAAAAGGGGGTATTTTAGGTTATGTATTAGGTGATAAATTCATTTTCAAATCACACAACCCAAATGTATATATTGGAGTCAGAAATATTCTCCTTAAATTTTTCACAGGGGTGTTCGATGATGAATATGATAGATTCATCATTTTGAATTAGACATAGTGAATTATAGTTGGAAGTATAGGATTCTCAATTGATATATTTGAATAAAAAACTATTAATATACAATTAGACAAATATACTAATGGTATGTATTAAACATGTATGAATGATGGGTTACAATATAATATTTTCCTAGTGTATATAGTTATAGAATATTTTCATTAGAAATTTTTTATTCATTTGGATAGATATATAAATTTATGGTTATAACCTTAACAATTACATAATCTTGATTTTAATTCAATAATTTTACTTTCTTTAATGATGTGGATCTTTATAGGTTTAAATTTTTTGAGAACTAGACTATAAAACATACATAAAAACAATATAAAAAATGTACACTTCCAATTAAAATCCATATTCCCCTTAATATAAAAAATTTAATATCAATAATGTAATATATTAATGAAAATTCACCATGACCTTCATCTTGACCTCTTACATTCCCTTAACAACACTTAAATCCTTTAAAAAAATTAAAAACAATATGTGGGAACAGAAACTCAGTAATGGATACAAAAATAAGTAAATTATTATGATAAGGAAATAGATTTAAAATATTTAAAACCATTTTTGGATATATAATATATTACCATAATGGAATATATAATTACTTTGAAAATATCATTTATTTCATTTTTTGAAAATAAATGATATCCCTGAAAACACATTACTATGGATAGAATATTTATGTAGTTTTCATCAGACATCATCTCTTAGAGAACTTATAAAACCCTTATAGAATATAAATATCATATAAACAACATCCAATTTAATTCATCATATAATATTATTGTTAACTAATTTATTGGAGGGTTATCTTGGAGCATCCATCATTTAATCTATAATAAAAACACCTGATGCTATTTGGGAGAAGACATAATTCATAATTTCTAGTAACCACAACATGTATAAAACATTTCAACATTTGATAAAGTCTTTTAAACATGTATGTAAATCAATTTTACATATCAAAATTCCATTTTCTATGAAAAACAAATTTTTAATATACATTTATTTAAAAAAAACAGTCAATAGTAAAATACCCAAATTAATGTAAATTGTGTTTTTCATTTTATAAAACATTTATTTTTTCAATGGAGGATATAAATAAAAAAAAATTTATGATGACAAGAAATGTCATTGTCATCATATGATAAAAATAATAAATTTCATTTTTCATTGGACATACCACTCCATTTAAAACTGATAAAAATATTTCTTTTGAAAACAATTGAAAAAAATAAAAAGAGACCTAAAAGGAAATACATATATATTTTATGACCATATAAATCATTTGAAATATCTTTTTAAAATCATGTGTATGAATGATAAAGATAGTTTGATGGGAAACTATAAAAAGTAATTTTCTTCCAAAGAAAATATTTTTATCAATTCAGAAACACTGGAGTCATAAAAGCTTTTATAAAAAAATTAAACATCATGAAAATTTACAATTTCTTGTTATATAAAATAATTGTGGATGTATATATGCCTTATAAACAAATAAGCGTGTATAACATCAATAACTGCCTCAATGAAAGGAAGTCGAGATAAAGTCCCTTACCTTGAGTCTGATTCATCAAGTGGGTATTAAACTTACTAAATAATAAAAATATGTTAATTATTTATTATCCTGAAATATTTTTTAAATTTTATTATAAAATTTAATTCCCTTTTAATCAAGTTACATCAGAGAAATTAATAAACTAAATATTTTTCAGCATCTTTGACAATATTCATCTTACTTTTCAAAACTGAATTTGTTAGGTCAACTAAGATCATAAGGTTCATTAGTTAAAAATTCTTAAATTAAAATTAATGACATAAATATAATATTTATTTATCAAATTTTCAATTAAAATAAATCAATAATGTAGTTTTTTAAAGGATAACCAACGTTAAAATCACGGAGATGATTTGTCATATGTACGCATAAGAAACATTATAATTTTTTAGTGAACATTATTTAATGAAGGTATATAGGATTTTATATTTCCATAAATAATATAATATCATAAATAATATAATGATTAATTATATATAATTATATATAAAATTCACATTAAATTAATCGAATCACATCACTTTGATGTGGTAGTTTTCCACACATCCACAAACTATATTATCACATATTTGTGGGTGCCAATCCATGAATATAATTATATATTATATTTCCATAAATATTATTATTCCATAAATATCATAATCATTTAATATATATCATATATATATATTAGTTACAAATATTACCATACATTAAAAATATTAGTGAAAAGTGCTCCCCATCGCTTCACGAGAATGTAGTCTACCAAACACACAAGCGATATTATCATATCTCCAACACATTGAAATATAATGTGGTTGTATGTGATATAATCACCAAAATAGTTTAATTGTGTTAAAATATAATAAGTAACATATATAAATAGTATGAATCTCAATATTCCCAACATTGTGGGGTTGTAATGAAAAATGGAGCGACATAGTTTTGGGACGTTGTTGTCCTCCTCACACACGAATGATGAATTCATAACATATTTGGTGGAATTGTTTTGATTTGTCTAGTATACCATCAACATAAATAAATAATATTCTATTTAGTAAACAATTAATTTTATATAATCAAGGTATAATAATAATTTATTAGTGAGGAGAAATAAATAAAACTGGAAATCATGTTGATGAATGTTACCTCTTATTTGGGTACCTCTATTTGGTTTGCTCAAAAATGTTATCCTTGGGTGGATTAACAAGAATTGTATGATGACTAGGATGAATTGAGGGAATATTATATGTGTTTTGGGAAGGTCTTGGGAAATAAATATGTCTTAAAATGGGTGTATAGAGGAGGAGAGGGTGAGGAATTTTATGAAGGAGGTGAGAACCAAACTTGTAAAATTTTTAAGGAGGAAATTACACCCATGTTTTTTATAAGTCATGTCGATCCAATAAATAAACTAGATCCTAGATGGTAAAATCTCAAAAAAAATTCCCTGAAATGGTTTTGTGATATTTTTCTATGTAATTTTCTCTTAATGATGAAATAATGGTCACTTGCAAATTCTCATTTTACATAAATCATTCTGATTAATTTTCATTGTTGTCACAAGTAAAATCAATTATAAATTATGATTAACTTATTATAAATTTAAATTATTATTATAAAAAATATGGAATCCTTTTTTCTAAATTATGTACTCATAATTGGAAATTTTCATTTTACTACTAATAAAACAATTGTAGTGAGACTATGGGTTTTAAAGAGATTATTTTTATAAAAAAACATGATACTATATTAACTCAATGACTAAAAAATCATTATATGGAAATTAATTCATATTTTTTGATATATAGTTTATATAATTATTTTAAAACATTATCCAATATCTAATATTTCAATTAATTGAAAATGTGAGACATTATGAATTTTAAAATGGGTTTTAGAACAACACATCATTTATACCCAAAACAAACTTATATCCTAAAATTTTATTTTTTTATTAAAAATAAAATAAGTGGAATAATTTTAAATAAATAAATATTATACTTCATAAAAAAATATCTATAAAATATTTTTAATTTGTAAATTATTTAATTTTTAAAAATGAAATATCATTTTTAACAAAAAATTAAATTTTATCACAATTCACTGAGAAATCAATATTTTCCAAAAAAATCAACCAATATAACTTTTTATATTATGTTTCATAAAATAATATTAACATTATTTGGTTCAATTTAAAAAAATATTAACTTATTCTTTTAAATATGAAATTATAATAATGTTCAGAATTTATCTATTTCCTTTTTGATTGAAAATTACATAATATTTCTACATCTAATATAACTCTAGAATTCATATATCATTAAATGAATTGTTATGACCATCTCTCATTTTATAAATGGATTCATCCTAATTTTATTTAGTTATTAAAATAGTGTGGACATCATTACCTCATTCCATTTACAAATTCCCTTATTGCATCTTCAACTATAAGTTTTTTTCATAAAACATTATCCTAAGAAATCAATTTATTGTTAAATACCTAATATCTATGGTCAATAACATGAAATAGTTGTTCCTCAAAATATATATTATCATGCAATTTAACTAATTAAAATATCAAAACATTATATTAATGTATCAAATATTTCTATAACACTGAAAAAAATGAATACATTGTTTACGTGAGATAAAAACAGAGGAAAAGATACTTTTTAGCCAAATATTGCATCTTTCATTAGGATTATATATAGTCCAATGGAAAATGGACTCATATTCCCCTTTTAAAAAAAATTCATCATAGTTTTCCAATGAGAATAATTCAAAAATACATGATCACATACTTCAAAAGGAACATCCTTCCTCTAATTGTCAACAAACATTTTCATTATTCTCTCAACCACCTCATGTGTCATTGAATCAAAGTAACCTTCTATGATATTTCCTCTACCAACTATAGTCCTACAATTATTATTTCTCATACATAATCAAAAAAATAGTGTATGTCACCACTTTCCATATAATGCATATAATGGTTCCATCCGAAAACTATAAATAATACTTTTGTTTTAACAAAGATTTTCCAAGGAAATATGTTTATCCAAAAATCCAAGGTAATACATTGAAAAAGAAAAAACAATATCTTCCCTGGTTAGATATTTCCACTCAAAACATCCATCATATTTCAGATGAAATCATTTGATGAAATATAATTCTTAACCCAACTACATCTCGGGTCATTTCAAAAACATGTATGTAAACTAGGGATCATATTCTGATATAATGGTGAGAGGAACTCCATGTAACCTTGAAATATCATTAGGATAATGTTTATAAATCTGATAAAAATACATCATATCTCTAATGACAAGAAAAGTTTTCAATTTCGATAATAAATATTTAATAAACTAAATCACATTATTACCTCGATAATTCATTATCAATTATATAATGAATCTAATTGATATATTATCTCATTTCCACTATTTCACAAGAAATGTCACAGATTTCTCATTGGTAACTATTTTTTTCTTCAAAAATCATAAAAATAAAACACTTCATGATAAATTATGAAAAATGTATTTTCATTCCATCCCTAATGTAACACTCTTGATAGAATTTATACATCATAGTGAGACCCAGATGAATGAAAAATAGATAATAAATAACATCATTCAAAATCTAATTCCTCTACTAATAATTAGATGGCACATGTATCCTTTTTCCAAATCAATATACATCTTCCTCACCAATATAAAAATCATATAACATTCCATTATTTATGGATTTTACTTTTTCCGGTATCTATTGATCCTTTTACCATGATTATATAATTCATCCAATCAATGATGGATTCAATTAATAATTAAAAAAATTGTGTCCCATCATCCATAACAATTTGAAAAAAAAATCATCAAATTGTTAACAAAAGGATCATGTTCCAAAAAACAATGGTTAATGTAGTATTGTATTTTTCACACAAAGCATTATCCACTTTTTCCCCTTTATTGGAAAGGTAATTAATAATGAAATCCTAATCATTATTTAGTTCTTGCCATTTATTTTATATCATGTTTAATTATTTATAATTGAATATAAACATAAAAAATTCGTGATCAGTATATATTTCACAATTTACTCTATAAAAAACATTCCTCCATACTTTTCAAGAAAAAATATCAAAAACAACTCAAAAATATTTTTTATGGTAATTTAAATTTTAAGGATTCAACTTACATAAATGATAACAATGTAATGGGTCATTGTTCATTAGGTAACAACCACATAAATAAAAGAATCATCAATTTTTATGAAAAATTAATCATTTCGATAAGGAGTGGGAAAAAATATAGCATTCTTTAATCATTGTTAGAATTCCTAAAAGCATTAAAAATGTTATATTTTCTAAATGTACATTACTAATTTTCAAGCTAACATAGTCATGAGGCTATAAAACTAATCAATTCTTTCTACAATCCTCTCAATAAGGAATTATAATATGTGAAATCTATAAATCGTGGTGAAATTTGTGGTTCTTGTCCATTCATCAACAACATTATTTTTATAAGGGTAAATTTTTTTTGTATATTTATAAAAAATATGTTCACTTAATTAAATATTTTGCTACCAAAATTATTACTTAAAAAATTTCCCATATAGTTCCATTTCATTTTTGATATGAAAAACAAAACTTTGGTGTCTTTAAATTCATTTTTAAATTTAGAATATAACAAAATTTAATTACTAAACATAACCACAATCATATCCAAGAACTCATGAAAAATTCACTTCATAATATCTAAGAATACATTTGAAGAATTAAATAACCTAGATGGAAATAATACAGACTTATAGTGCCCATATATAGTTTGAATCATCATCTTATATATGTCTACTTCCATTTATTTCAACTGATTGTAACAAAACCAAATGTCAACCTCAAAAAACTAACCTTGTACTAGATCAATCATATCATTGATAGGTGGAAGAGGATAATTTTTCCTAATGTCAATGATAATAAAGGCTATAAAAATAATTAAAATTCTTACTAAACCACCATTAATTTTAATGAACAAAATATGATAACACCATGGTGATTTTCTTAGTTCATTGAATCATTTTACAAATAAATCTTGAAATTTTATTTTTAAATTATAAAATATCCACTTGGTATAATTGATAAGGGGTATTAGAAATAGGATTAGCATTATGTGAAAATTCCATTGTTAACTCAACTTCTTGATTAAGAATAAAACATGGAAAATAATCAAGAAAAAACTTAATGTCTTTATTTACTACTAGAACATAAATTTTTTTAGCAGTTTAATTATTTTCCAAAATTTGAACTTGGTAGGTGTCACTACCATATTTAATCACTATCCCATCTGCATGTTAATTTAAAAAATGCATGAAATCAGTTGATACATAATTACTAGAATAGGAATCTTTTGATTCATGCTAAACTAATATCAAATCCATACCAACAATGAAATCAAACTCGACTATGGAAAAATCAACAAAATTTATAAGAAATACCATCCCACTGATAACAATTGGTAGGTTCAAATAAAACACGGTATCATTAATAATTTCACCCACAGTTTTCACCAAAAGATTTTTCTTTCATTTTTGAGTTTTTAATTCCAATATACATGTAAATTTCTTATAAATTAGGTAATTCCAGGACGTAGCGTCTATTTTTTTATTGCTATAATTAGAAGAAAAATGTAATATACCTATCACCAATTCATTTGGTGGCCCAAAATCTACTATAATAGTTGAAAATGTCCTTGCTACATGTTTCTTTTTAAAATTTAAAATATTTCCATCCTATGAAACAAAAATTAGATATTTATTATCATAATGAATAATATCATTGCAAAAAAAATTCCATTGGATTTCTACCAATTACACCATTCCTTAATCACTCTGAATTGTTTTCAATTCATTCATTGGCCATATGGGAAAACCTTCCACATTTGAAACACTTCCCTTACATCACAAGACATTATTCAATGTTATTTTCATCACTCGCACCAAAAGATGTGAAAATAAATATCATACCTCCAAGTTTATTTGATATGTGGTCTCTATCATATTTTATCCTAAAGAAATATTCCATTAATAATAAAAAAGGCACATAAGAGTCAGAAAAACTCCATATCAATCATTTCATCATAACAATAATCTTTATCACAGATTTATAATTAGATTTCTCCCACTGAAATTTTTAAACATGTTTTCAAAATTGAATAAAATTTATTAATATTTCCTTTAGTGACATGAATAAAACCAGGAATATACATTGTCAATCTAGTGAATTTTTACACATATGCCTCTATATAATAATCATATTATTTCCACAATTCCATGAATATTTTTATTTTATGAGATGCACGACCTCATGGAAATAATTATTACAAAATACTTCCTTAAAATATTCTCATTCCATGAAACCAAAATCATCTTTTTCGGTGGTATTATTAAACAAATACCACCATCGATTAGCTTCAACTTAAATAATTATAAACTCTATGAGTTACCTTTGTATGTTTATAACATCCCATGAACTAAAAAATCATTTTCATTGAATTGATCCATACTTATTCTATCATGAGGTCATATGATCCACTTAATGATGGGGTTGTTATCTCTTGAAATGACTTGAAAAACAGATGTTATACCACAACATTAATCAAGGTTCAAAAAATTAATATTTTTATCCAAATCCTTATTAGATCAAGGGAATATTCCTTCACACACTGTTGTGGGGCCTATGAAGATATCGATATTATTAAAATAAATGTATGGGTTTTATATATAATATCACATCGTGACCTAGCACAAAATTGATGTCAAAAATAATTATAAAGGGATTAGAAAAACATTTTTATGAAATAAATAGAAATGAAATAGGGATAAAAATAAATAATAGAAAAAAATGATTAGAGGATATTGAAAATAATTAAAATAGGATAAACTATTTTATTAATTTTTTTCATTCCTTCCTTTTTGTTTTTTTATTTTTATTTTTTTTATTTTTTTCATTTTTATTTTATTCATGCCCTTTTAATATATTTAATTTTTTTCATTGACTATTCCTCCCATCCCTACCCCTTCGTATGTCTTCCCCATGTAGCTCACCATAAAAAACCTTGGTCTCTTCTTCATTCAAAAGTGCACTATGACACTATTCCTCCTATATTTTTATCACCACCAGGTTTTTACTAAAACCCACAGTTAGAATAAACACATTAAATAAGAGTCATAAGATCTCATACACTATCAAACATGAAAAATATTGTGGATTATTTTTACAAAAAATTTCTATCTTTCTAAATTCATCAGATTTATACCAATTTATGTCAAATAAAATATCATCATGAAGCGTAGGATCCTCTAAAGATACAAGGTAGGGAATCTAATCTCTTTCCCATTATTTTATTTCATCCATTAGAACACATGTTGTTCCGCTAATCTATTCGTACTAGTGATATTAAATTATTAATATTCTAATTAAATCAAATTACATGGATTCACTACTGTAACCTAGTTTGAGATAAAATGGAAGTTTAAAATTGTTGCAACATTTTTGGATTCACCTTTGGTTTTGCAGACATATTTATCTAAAATTATATTTGCTCCGAATATTTAATTTATTAATTTAAAGTGTTTCTTGACCATTCGTTGGATGATTTTTAAATCAAATTAATTATTTTTGAAAAATTTGAACTATGAATTTTGGAGCATAGTGGGTTGTATATGGCGAAGGATTTCATTGTTAAAATTTTCTACCATTATATGATATTATAAATGAGAAAAGTAAATTTTTATGCCTTTTTTGATAATGTTTTTTGCTATGACTATTTGTCTTGAATGACCAAGAAGCATGTGGCTTTTTGTTTTAATAAAATATTTTGTTCATATAATAAATGTATATTATGTTATATCTTATTCTGTGAAATATAATTACATTCATATAGTTAGGACAATGATTGTTCTATATTAAGGACCACACATGGACTCTCCATTCTTAATTGGATACCATAATATCCACCAAGGAGGCGATGTCTTAGTATTTTCTAGGCGATGGATTTTCTAGGCTTTCCATATAAACATGAGTGAAAATGGTTGCCTAATATACAATCAAGGATAGACCAATTGGAAAAGTTGATATGCCATAACTCAGGTGATACTCAACCTCTTATATGTGATACAAGGATAGACTCATCATAAATCCATGGCTCGAGCGATGATTATTCTTTAATATGATTTCATTAAATGATTTTAGCGGTATTAGATAAATAGAAGTATGTACCATAGTGATATTTTTAATAATATTTATGACTCCAATATGAAACTATAATATAAAAATAATGATAATGCATGAATAGATTAATTTTATTCAACATTGGGTTTGATTTGATGTGTGATAATTTTCTAGTTTATTTATACGCACTTTGTTGGCACAATAATTAGACACAAGATAAAGCACAAAAAAGGTGTTATGTTATTTTTTTCTTCCTTCTATTTATTTATCATTTATATATATATAAATATAAATCTTTCTACTTTCTGGTACTTTATTCAGATTCCCAGCTTATGCCCTAGCGGGTGGTATGGATGGGTGCTGTTGAGAACCGAGACCAAGTTATATTTATATTAATTTTTTTAATTTAATTACTTGTATCATTCATATATAGGGTTTCTTCTATTGTTCAAAACATGAAATGGAAATTTTTAGACACTGTGTGTCCCAACCAACTATAATTTTATCTCACACACTGCTCGGGTGCTATTTTGTACCTAAGTAGACTTTATGGTTGAATGTATAGATATTGGGAAGTGTGTTGCTTCCAATGCATGGGTGTTTCTTGCTTCTTAGGATTGACATTTATGTAGGAGTACCTATAAATTTCTCAATATAATTGTGTTGACAGTTGATTTTTTTCATTATATTTTGATTTATTTATTTTATTCCCACAATCGGTACTTTTATTTTAGTACACCCATCATATCCTGACATCATTGTGTATCTAGATTGATTTATCAGCTTCCTAAGTATTCCTTTATTAAGTTGGTAGTATTTAATTTATTCTATTAAATTTTAATAATTTATATTCTTTTGTTACTTGTTATATTTTTTTCACTATATATTACCTATTACCTATGACAGAATAGTCTCCTTAATAGACACATTAAAATTTACATCACTACTATTCATCATCCTATTTTATTCTCGGAGTTGTGGGTGAGGTCATGTGGCATACCCATCTAGTAGAACCCTTATCTTGGATCCTTTGATGAGGAAGTTAAACTCTATAACATGGATACCACCACCATTTATTACCTATGATAATTGATTCATCACTAAAAACCATTGTTCTATTCTATATACAACTATATCAGGATGAAAATATTAGATTGATATATTCATCCCTATTAATTATAATAATAGGAACCCTATATCATATATGTAAAACCATTCTAGGAATTCATAGTTTAGATGAAGCATCGTGGTAATAATAAAATGAAATAATATTTTAACTTAACCACATTGTAAAATCTTCCAAGGGAATTATATTAGTATTTATAAAACATATAATATTATCTAAACCGACCACTGATACCAACTACAGGGTAGCAACATTAAACATTTCATTTTATCTAGTTTTAGAAAATAATTTTACATTCCTTCACATTGTGGATCATTTTAGGTTTAGTTGTTTAGTGAATTGGGTCATAAATCATACAAAAAACAATATACAATACCACATGGAAACCTCTTATTACGATCAATTTTAATATTAAAAAAATATATTAAAAATAAAGAATGATCTCTTTATAAAAAAACACATCAAGACTATCATAATTTCCTTTTCCTAATGTTACCCATATTTAAGTCATGTAATAAAACATAGAAATGTTGTTTGAGAAAAGAATCTCATTAAGGGATACAAAAAAATGAAAACATTAGTATTTCAAAAAATAAAAAAATCTAGAAAATCATTTAATGAAAACATACTATTTTACCCTAAAATGAAAATATAAATCCATTAAAAATATAATTTACTGTATCATTTTAAAAAAATAATTTCCATGGAAACTCATTAGAAATTATAGAAAATTAACATAGTTTTCTTGAAACATCATCTCATAAAACCCTTACAGAACCCTCATAGAACCATTATAGATTACAATAACTATTCGTCCAACATCCAATATAAATATTTGGAAAACATTGTAATTACCAAATGGTTTAGAGCACTATATGGGTGCACTAATCATCTTAGCTATAACATGCCCAACTAGTTTAATCATAGAACATCCCTAATTTTTAATTTCCCATAACCACAACCTGAATAAAAAATTTCATCATGTTAAAATATCATTAAAAATCGTATGTAAATCACTATCAAATATGAAGACAAAATTTCATTTCAAAAAGACCATATTCAATACTCATATCTTTTAAAAAGAAATTTCAATACTAAAATATTCCAAATAAATGGAAAGGTTTTTTTTCATTTATGAAAACATAAAATATTTCAAAGGAATATGTTAATTAAATAAAATTAATGAGGACGTGAATCTTCATTATTTCTATACATTCAAAATATGACATTTTATTTGTCATTTATCTAATCATTCTGTTTAAAACATGAAAAATGAAACAATTTGAAAATAACAGAAATAAAATAAAATATTCATAAATTGAATTGTATAAATGTAATATTTACATAAAAAATCCAAATATTATTTTAAAAATATGTACACTGAAGGAAACATAGTGGGAAGAAACCCATAAAAATTTTATTAATGAAAATATCCTTATCAGTTAAATAACATGTAATTACTAAAACCCATTGTTTGAAAAAAAGTAAATATATTTATTATAGATCTTTTTTTATATATAATTTCAATGAGTATGTATATAAACCTTATAAAAGAATACAGGAGTTTAACGTCATGAATTTCCTCGATGAAAGGAAATTGAGATGATGTCTCCTTGAATGTGTCTGATTTCTCACGCTAGACTTTATTTTCATTAATAATAAAATTGTGTTAAATATTTTAATTCATGAGATACTTTTTTGTTTTTATTATTACTTAAATTTAAATTATTATCATTTTATATAAGGCAAATAAATCAATTAATATTATGATGGATGTTTTGACTATATTCTACTTATGTGGAAAAACTGACTTTGGTAGGTCTACTAAGGTGAAATCATTTAAACAGATCCATAATAATAATCATGATATAGAAATAATAACTAATGATTATTTATACTATTAAAAACAATCAACATTTAAGGTTATTAAAAATTCAGAAATGTTACAATCACGAATATGGTATGTCGAACATATGTAGGAATAAATTTCAAATTTCCCAATGATCCTTATAGAATGAAGTTTGGTAATATTTTATCTTAAAATAATAGTAATTATATAATAAATACTATAAAATTTAATTAAATATACATTTATATATCATTTTTTATGAAGAAATGATCACATCACTTCAAGGAGGTGGTATTCTACATGTCCACGATTGACACTATCACTTTACCAATTTCAAAAAAGGTATGAATAAAATACTGTATTAAATTCATAGAAGTGTAATTACGTTATAAATATCATAATTATTTTATTTATATCATATATATCAATTATAGTTTCCCTTATTAACTTAAACAATGTTACACATCAATGAAAAACACTTCACATATTGTCGCAATAAGGTAGTCTATCGTATAGATGAGCAATGTTGATGTATACACATTTGTATGAAATGTAAAAAGGATTTATAAGTTATTATTAACCAATATTTATAACTATGTTACAAATATCATATATATAAACATTATTTCCATCATTATTCCCTACCATGTGCGGTGACAATAGGGAAATGAATTTCATAATTAAGCAAGGCAGTAGTTTTCTATACACAAGAATTATGGTTTCATAACCCATTTCATGGATGTGTGTTGGTGTAGGATGTAAAAATAACATAAAAAATATAAATATATTGGATATTATGACTATTTTATATAATAGATTCATATGAATAATTGATTTAGAGGAGAATGAAATTAAAAAACAGATGTTGACGAACATTGCCTATTTTCGGGTCTCTACTTTTGGTTTTCACCAAAGGACATCCATGGTTTGTTTTCTATAGAAATTAAATTCTATATAATGGTATGAGGTAATTTTATATTATATTTAATATTGGAATTGGATATCCAATGTTCATGAGACATTTTATGAGTCGAGGATAGGAGGATCCCCTTTATAAGGGAGGTGAATGTGATACAAGTAATTTTATTGAATAGGGAATTCATCCCATATTTTTAATTTTTTACAAGGATCCAATATTGTAAAAACCCGAGAATATATGATATAATTTCTAAATTTTTAAATCAAATATGTTCTTACTCATTTTATATATCATTTGGAACATTATGATTAATGTTTATTTACTTGGTAATTTTCTTTTTTACATTAGTTGTGGTGATTACTTTTAATTTTTTTCACTAATAACATTTTTAAATAATTTATATTTCCGTATTATAAATTATAATTTATTATAATTTAAAATAGGGAATCCATTTTTTAAAATATAATACTCATATCTAAAAAACAATATTTTTAATGTTAAACCCACGGTTGATATGCGACATCAGGTTCATAATATTAGTTTTTTTAATATGATACTATATTAACTCATTTACCAAATATAATATAAGGAACTGGCCTTATAACATTAAGTAATCATGATTTTTTGTCAATAACTGACATATATTAATATTTATGGTATTTTGATGTTTGGAGTTTCATAGATCTCGGATATAACACATAACATTCCACATTTATATAGAAAATAAACCATAAAAATAGGATCTATTTCATCAGAAATATAAAACTTTTCAAATAAAACATGTTTCCTTTTAAAAATCATCGTAAAATTTATCTGGTCAACCGTATTTTTCTTATATATCCTTCTAACCTATGAAAATAATTTAAAACATGGGATGATAAAAAAAATCTCTATAAAGGTTAAAAAATCATTAGTCCATAAATACTTTTAACATATGAAAACATTTTCAAAAAGATTTACTTGTCACCCATACAAACATACTTTGGGAAACAGAATATTTCCATTAGTTATCCAAAAAACATATATAACCTAAATAAATCACAAAGGTACCTTGGTGAATTGAATACATTATTCTTTTACCATCATGGCTACCAAATAATTTTTAACCCTTAAAGCTACATTACAATGTAACCCTCACAACTACCTTATAATGTAACCATCAAAGTTACACTTGTACTAACCATATGGATGACCTCAAAAATATACATACCCATTAAATTTAAAGTAAATATAGGACCCTCCCTTAATCATAAATAATTACAAATAACAATAACATAACCATACTACAAGAATAATTGGATAAAAACATTAATTTTTATTTTTTTAATAAATTATATTAAAAGAGGATTTTAAAAGAAAATACCCATAAAAATACATATAATTGAATTGAGACATAATATAGTGGATAAAATGTTTATATACACTATAAATAAAGATCAATATACATTATATACAAAAAATTCATCATAAAAACAATTTTAATACCACATAAATAATGAAGTAGAAGGTTAACCCAATGAATGAAAAGTAGGTTAGGAAAACCCCTTACCTCATGTTATCCTTACATACAATTTTATTAAACCTCTTGTATATTTTTTATAATAGTGTTATTAATATCATATAAAAAAATTAATCCTTATAGTATCTTATACGATTACTTAATTACATCATTTCGACCTTTAATTGTTATCATTTTGTTCCTTCTATTGTTTTGGGTGGGGTTTTTAAATGATTTCCACGGCCATTTTTTATTTTATTATCTTATAATATGGATATAAGACACCTAAATTGGAATGAAATAGTATTAAAATGTATCCATAATATATAAGGAGACAATAAATCATATTTTTATTTTATATGATTCTGATTTTTTAGATAAATAATTAATGATAGTTGATTAGATAATTTTTTGTGGTTCCCCAATAATCATGAACTTTTTTCATTATATAATTTAATTTCATACATATAATATAATTTTTAAACATTAAATAGGTTAAAAAATACACATTACATTCTCATTAAACTAGGTAAAGTGTTTTATGATCATATTTTATCTATGTTGTGGAAATTCAAAACACATCATCCATGATTTTGGTAAATCGGCACATCGTGGAAGATGTTTTTATTTTTAGAATAAGAAGGAGATGAGAGGAAGAAATATAATGAATATTTTACATGAACATGATAAAATACAGAATATATATTATTCTGGATGTTTCATAACTCCTTGATATGTGAAGGAAAATAGATAATAAGAAAAGAAAAAAAATTGAAAAGAAAAATCATGAAAAGTAAAAGGATTCATACCTATTGATTTGTTCTCCTTGAGATATTTATTAAGCCCATTGGTTTTGGACTTTTTGTGAGATGAGAAGGTCATGGATGTAGGTAAGAGCCTTGGGGAGGGTATTTGTCCAAACATGGACTATTCTCAGGGCTTGAGAGTTGTGATTGGAAGAGGGGAATGTGGTTGGTATTTATAGTGGATGAGAGTATGGATTTTACATTATTTTAATCATTATTGTAATATGTTTTCTCAGTAATATTAATATTATTGATTCATGTGAACCCAAATAGTATTAATTTAATGATATTTTGATCATAGTGGGTTTAAATTAGCTTTTCATCACCTATGATGTAGTAAAACAAGTATTTTGCATTTATCGTAATTTATTTTGTTTCACTATTCATAAAAATTTCAGGGATTTTAGAAAAATCACATAACATATCCCAAACCATTTATCAACATGTAGAATTAAAAAATGAAATCCTTTTTCTGAAAATATATTTCTAATTATTAATAAATTAATTTTTAAATTAATTCATAATTTATTTAAAAATAACAATTTTAAATCTATAACTCATTTTTTAAAAGCTTGAAAAATTAATCAACTCATTATCATATAAAAATAATAAATAAAAAAATTAATAAGGTTTTCTCTTTATAAGTTTCATAGTACTATTCATATTATTATTTATAAAGGTGTGTTACTATTCACCAAAAAATCTAGTAGGTTCTGTTAGACTCCAAATAAAATACTGATCATAGTTGGAGATGATCATTTCAAGAAATTCAAAACCTATAAGTGGAATAATTATGTTTAAAGGATTGATATAAATATCTGAATAAAAAAATGTTTCATTAATTTCAAATTTTTTTGATAACATGGGGTGTTACATTATCTCCACATGTTTGAAACTGCATCCACAAAATTTTATTTACTAATTAAACAAGTGGGGGTACCTTTCAGTCATAGAATATTCAGATTCCCATGATGCCTCTTCAACCATGTCATTTCTCCCCAAAAGCCATACCTAGTGGATTAACTTATTCTACAATACATTATATCTTCGATAAAAAATATGAATAGGTTTCTATTCAAAATAATGGTTCTTTTCGAGCTGAACTACATCTGAGCTCAAAACATGAGATGAATCTAGAACATTCTTTTTCTACATCGAAACACAAAAAATATTGAGTACCTGATACAAAGTCAGAGTCAAAGCTAATCATTATGGCCCTCATCAAAATTTATCTATGATTTTATATGGTACAATGAACCATAGACATAGCATTCCATTCTTTTAAAAACACATAACACTTTTCAATGGAGAAATTATATGAAAAACATGATCACCTACATCAAAAGAATGTAGTTCCTCTTATTGAAATTATAACGTTTCAACCTAGTCAGAGCTAACCTCATGAGATTCAATATCATCTTCACTTTCTCAAACACATCCTCTACTAATTCTGATACTATCAACATCCTTTCCCAGGGTACATCTCAAAAAATAAAGATTTCTACACTATTTCCCATACAATACCATGAAAGGATCCATTTGTATACTAGAATGAAAGATGTTATTATAAGAAAACTCAACTGAAGAATGATGATGATCCCAACATCCCTTGAATTCCATTGAACTAGTTTCAACCATATCCTCTAATTTCCAAATCATATTTTCTGACTACCCATCAGTTTGAGGATTAAAATTAATACTGAAATTTTATTTTTTTCCCAATGACTTTTGATGGCCTTTCCAAAAATTAGATGTGATCCTGGAATATTGGTCAGATACAATAAAAATAGGAACTCCATTTAACCTAACAATCTCAATGATCTATAGTCTTGAATGATGATCTGATGGCATTGTATCTCGAATATAAATAATGTGTTCACATGAAATATTATTCTAAATATAAAAACATAATATCTATCTATGTTAAATTCTGGTGACATACCGATTTTAACTAATTTTTCCTTTTTTGGAAGCACATGGTATTCCTTATGTGCTTTCATAATTCTATCTAATAATGATGACTACATTGAAGCCTAAAGAAAAACATATGTATTTCACTCAACAACAACTGCTATGTAATAATTCATAAAATCATTAATCAAGGGATCATGTCCCAAATGTAACATTGATCATGAGGCAAGATGTTTTTCACTCAACCCATCCACGACATTTTTTTCATTTCGTGGATGGTAATTTTTTATGCAAAAAAAAATATTTTATTAATTCAATCGATCATGCCTACCTCATGTTTATTACTTTTTGAGTGAATACATACTTTAGCCTTTTCTGGTAAGTGCATATTTTATATTTCCATCCGTATAAATAATGCCTCCAAATTTTCAAAGAGAAAACCACATCTTCAAATTCCAAATCATGTGTGGGGTAATTTAACTCACGAGGTATAAATTTCCTTGAAATCGAATAAATTACCTGATCATTCTATATAAAAACATAACCAATTCCCGTCAATGAATCATCACTATAGAAGAAAAACTCAACATTTCGGGAAGGCAAGTCCAAGACATGAGAATTCACCAATATCTTCTTATGTATTAGGAAACATATATCAAATTTTTATGTAAAATAATGTTTTATCGCATTTCATGTTTACATTGTTAGTGGGATAGGTAACCATAAATCATTTTTCACCATCCTTCAGTAATAACCTATTAATCCAATAAAACTAAGAATCTATGTAACATTGGTGTGTCTTGTCGATTTATCCACCACTATTGTTTTAGCAAGATCAACTATTATTCTAACAATTTTTACAATGATCCCATGAAAAAACGTTTTCAATCAAAAAATCACACTTTCTGGTTTTTCAATTATATTATTTTCTCTTTATGGTTTTCAAATAAACCCCCATAGGATTTTCTTTTTCAAATTACTAATATAAAATATAAAAATTTCATTAATAAACACAACCAAAAACTTATTCAAGAACTCGTGAAATATTATATTCATATGATTAGTGAATACATAATGAGAATTATTTAACCCAAATGGCATGACAAGAAATTATTATTTCCCATATCTAGTATAAAA
Source organism: Viscum album (assembly GCA_963277665.1). Classification (NCBI taxonomy): domain Eukaryota; kingdom Viridiplantae; phylum Streptophyta; class Magnoliopsida; order Santalales; family Viscaceae; genus Viscum; species Viscum album. The sequence continues at coordinate 1,130,978,206 of OY728131.1, forward strand.
ATAATTTTTTAGAATTTCATCCTACTTCACCTTTAGTAGATGGTATCCACATCACAAGTCAATCATGGAAAATCATTGGGGACTGTGGAGCTAAAAAATCATAGATATGAGGACACTGATAATTTCTTTCAATAGTGATGTTATTAAATAATCTATAATCAATTAAATGTCTCATAAAACTATGGTTATTTGTAACAAAAAAATAGAATCACTCCATGGTGAAGTGCTAGAATGAATGAATCCTTTATGAAGAAACTATGGTAGTTGATTTTTCCATGTAAAAGTCCCATTTCAGGCATTTAGTATGGGGGTTCTGAAATTTCCTTAGAATTAAGAACTATGCCAATTGTGAATTCAACATTATGATGACGTATAACACAATGTAACTCATCAGGAAACACATGAAGATATTATTTTACATCGGAAAAATCATTAACCCTAATACTTCCCTTGTTTTCAACAATATTAGCAAGATAAAATTAACTTAAATCATTCAATACTTTTAGAAAATTCTAATTTGTTGGAAATTTTAAGGGTTCATTCTTATATAAAAAATAAACTATCTCTAAAAAAATTAGATCTACATTCCTTATTATCATGATAAACAGAATGTGAATCCATTTACAGAATGACATAAGAGTACTAAAATAATTACAAAAACGTTTTCCGGTAAATTCATTCCAGAGACCATAATAGACATATTTTTGTAATTCATTTTTGATATAATATTTCCCCTAGTGTTTTAACAATATGTTATGGTCTCATTTGTTAGGGTTATATTTCCAATTTAATATAAAATTCCTTATAAATAAAGGAATTTATAGACCCCATGTAAAAAAAATTACAAAAATTGAAGTAAATAGATAAGGTACATGATACCACATTGTTGGATGGCCCAATATCTACTTGCATAGTTGTAAAGAATCACACTACACCATTCTTTTTATAGTCTATCTTCATTTCATCGTTTATATATCACTTTGTCCAGAAATTTTCTTAATGACCCATATCTCCCCTTTTAAAAAACATTATAGTTTTTTTATAAGGATTATTCTAAGGATCACTTTCAATATAATCTAGGTCCATTTTCCAAAGAATAAATAATTGAAAACACATCCTAGTTTTGGAATGTCATTCCCTACGGTGATTTTTACTAGGCAATTTTTAAACTTGAAAATGGAATTTATTACAATTAGATATTTTTATTGATTCATACCCATCGATTTCCATTTAGAAAACTTCTAACGTTTATTTTCAAATTGAAATAATCTTAATAAAACTCCATCACTACATTATTATCACATTAGACAAGTTTCTTATAAATTTTGAATTCACGGGAGGCCAATTCCCTTTGATACCTTTTCATTAATAATGATTAAATGTTGGCGATTTTTCTATCAAGATCTATTATAAGGCCCCAGTCATAAAAATTACTTAATCTTGGGATATTTCAAGAATTCACATTGAGGATCTTTTCAAGTTTAGAGTTTTAGTGAATTAGATTAGATATCATGCATTACATTCCACATTAAAACAAGGTGGTTACAACAAAGGCAATATACATTTTTTCACCAAAGGAATCATATTTAAAATAAAACATGGTTTCTTTCTTAACACTTCCTCGACACTATAATTACATCATGTACTTTTTCCATGGCCTGTGAAATTTTTTGAAAAACATGGGAGGAGCATAAAAATCTCTGTATGGGATATAAAAATAAAGAAAGAAAACATTAGTCCATGTATAGTTAAGAATCAATGAAATCATAATTTACTCATAAAACATAATCACTTTAACATAACTCCTGAAATCACAAGATTTATGAATAACTCGTAGAAATTATAAGACATAAATGTAACTTGAAGTATTAATAAAATTCTTACATAGGGAGTAACACTCATGGTTACGTTTGGAATACTCATCACAGTATATTCCCCCAATCTCTTCGAAGAAATCTTAGCATTTAACTCCTTCACGTTACCCAATCAATTAGAGGGATATCTCGGGCTCACCCGCCCTTACTCCAAACGGTGGAATCATAGAGGTGAGTCCATGATCCAGAAAATATTATTAAAAATAAACGTTCAAACATACTAGGAAAAAGATGGGTACAAGTGATCACCACCAAAAAGAAACAGGCAAAATCAGCCTTTGGACCTACCTCCTCGCCCGCCTCTTCCACGACGACCACCACGTCCTCGAGGATTTCGGCCTCTTTTCCACTGAGTCGGTATCTGCAAATTAGTATCCTGCTCATCCGCATCTCCACCATCAGAACCGTCATGATGCGAACCAGCTGCTAAATCAGCAGCATTACCATCACCATCTTCTATGCATTCCTTGGAACCGGGCGGCCCAGTCTTCTTAGCAGTGGCCTGTGCATCCAAAGAAGGTGCATTAGAAACGAGACCTTTCGTGGAAGCATGTTGTTTCCTCGCCCAGATTTTCATGTAGAGTAGATCAAACCCAGGAGAGTTCATTGTGTCCAGCGTGGAGAAAAAATTTGGAGCAACAGTGGCCACATTAGAAGTCGTAGGACCAGTGGCCACCTTAGGTGTCACTGCCGTTTTAATAGCAGATTCATGAGCTCCTGCATCCGAGGCAGTAAGAGCCTTGGCATCAGAGGGAGGTTTCCCATCATCCTGCATATCAACAGCCTCACCAGATGAGACTAAGCAAGAAGTGACAGGAACAACCAATGGTAACAAATGAGTCTGAGCAGGGGACTCAGACACAGCCCTAATGTGCTGGGCAGAAAGCCCAGCATTCCCCTCCCCATTTGGGACAGGCAATGTAATAGGTGTTGCAGGAGCAGCAACATAAGAACCAGAGGCTTTTGAAGCCCCTTCTGTGCGAGAAACAGCATGATCAGGAGCCTTATCAGCATAATCAACCAATGGTAAAAAGCAGTCTGAGCAGAGGACTCCGAAACATCCCTAGTGTGCTGGGCAGGAAGGCCAGCATTCCCCACCCCAATTGGTACATGCTATGTTATAGGTGATGCAGGAGCATCAACATAAAACCCAGAGGCTTTTGAAGCCCCTTCTGTGCGAGAAACATCATGAGCAGGAGCCTTATCAGCATGAACAGATTGCACACCCTTTTGCACAACCAAAAAATCAAAGGATCCTTCCCCCAAACAGCACAGCTTCCCTTTATCAAAGAACTGCTCCTCCAGCAAGTCTGCTTGATCCATCTCCTATTCACTATTAGCATCATCAGAACACATATCACCCCATTTAGAGGGTTCACCCTGTTAAGTTGTATGAAAGAAAGAAGCAGGGAATGAGTTGCCACCCGAGGGGGGAGACAGCACACCCCTGCCTTGCTGAGCATTCGAAGGCCTCACATTGGTGTTTTTACCAGCAACAACATCAGCAAAGGAAGCAGAGCCCACTTTCTTAAATTCAGAAGAATTATTATTCACCAAGTCCATCTTGGCTCCCGAAGGTGCCAGATCCTTTACAGTATCATTAGACACAGGTAAAGGTGAACCAGCACCCTTCACGCTATCAATTTCCCCTCCCAGCCCGGATGATTTAAGCTTACAGCATTTATCAAGATGCCCATATCGCCTACAGATGGAGCATCTCACTCCTCGATTACATTTGTCTTTAACATGCCCAATCACTGAACAATTTGTACAGTAGGAAGGAACATGTTCAAACTCAATTTCAAGATCAAACTTAAACTCACCAACAAGCAGCAGAACCGTCTCAACACGGGGCAAAGACATATCAAACTCAACTAAGATGCGAGAAAAATGTCCATATCTAACAGAACCAGTTTCTTTATCAAGTTTAATAAGAGTTCCTACAGCCAAAGCCACATCCCAAAGTATATTCGGATGCCAAAATACCCAGCTCAATCCTTTCACCCGAATCCAGGATTGGGCTATGGTATTTTTGGCCTTAAAGGGGTCGAACCAGGGGTCCCAATTTTGAAATCTGAGAATCCCAGGTTTAAGATTCACAAATCCGTGACTCCAGGCCCGCATCTTCAAAGCATTAGAACCGAAGGTAAAATGATAGAAATTCATACCGATGGAAACCATCTGCCAATCACTAAAACCCCAAATTTCATTGAGACGCTTCTGAAGATCATCAACCTTCCAGGAAGAGTCCGTCGAGCTTAATCGGGCAATGATCAAAAATTTGCAAGCATCAATTATTTCTTGAAAAAAACGGGGATTCGCTTCAACAACCACGAGCGCACCATTTCTTGAGATGCGATTATTAACAGCGGGGTCATCACGTCGAGCATCAGGGAAAAAGCGGTCAGAACCCCTTACCTGTAGATCAATCGGTCGAGAAGCCCTACCCGAACCCAAGCCCACAGGTGCAAGAGGCGTCTTCGATCCAGAACCTCCTTCCAGATTCTTCGAAGGACCTACAAAAACTTCAGCAGGATTGAAGTAATCAGCCAAGGCCATCGCGACCAAACCCTAGAACCCATTTCGGAGGAGTGAGAAGCTCTCGAGTCGCCCCATCTTCTCCCCTCACCCGCCCTTAGTTTATCATGGAACCAGCTGACTTCATAATCAATTCCCAAGATCCACATCATAATCATATCACATAAAATGCACAAAGGAAACATAACATTTACACATTTCAATCACAAGATATCAATACAACACATTGATATAATCAAAAAATTATCAAAACCATTTTCAATACCAAAATAAAAGAATGGTAAAACATGGTAATTATTTTTCATTTAAAAATTCAATGGCATGTAGAGGAATAATAAACTCAAATAATGGTCATGGCGGTGGTAACATAATTGAATTATGCCTCAATTAAAAAGCATAAAGATGTGATTATCGTAGTTATACAACATGAAAAGCATAAAGATGTGATTTAAAAATAAAATTCATAATAATATATAGAAAATAAATACCATATATATCATATATAAATACAGTGATATCATAATGGACACCATGAAAGTTGTTAAAAGAAGATTGAACAATAATCATTTTGTGAGGCAGTAATTCGCCACCCACAGAAACAGTGTGTTATTTAACCATTAAAAAGAGGTGTGTGTAAGTGTAGGTAGAATACTTGTCAAAACAACATACTTTTATACTGAAGATACTGGTGTTATTATGGGATAAAATAATAAGAATCTAGTGGTGAGTGAAGAAGTAAAATAAAAGGAAGAAACACGAGAGAAGACATTACCTCTAAATCGGGTAACTCTTTTTGATTTGAGCGAAAGGATTCCTTGGAAAGACTTCTGCACAATGTCATGATTATAGGATTAAGATACAGATGTGGAGAGATAATATGAGCATATTTTGTATGAGCTAAGTGCTTGAGAGGTGTGGGTAATGTGGTAGAGGTGGGGTCCTTTTATAAGATGGAGTAGTGTCACTTTTAGAAAGTCTGGAAATGTTACATTATTATAAAATGATTTTCAGATTCTAAAGGAACCACATTGATATATTTTGAGGATAAGGTGAAAAGGGTTCGAAATCCACCCATACAATAGGTTTTTGACTAGTTTATGTCTTAGATGTTACCTTTTCTTTTTATTTTATTTAAATAATTCATTAATGAGGTAATCACTACATAATCATGGTGTCATAAATATTGTTTTTTATTTAATGTCTAAAAATTTTAAAAAAAATTATCATGATGTAGGAAATCGTTTTATCATTAAAATTACTATTTATAGTCTAACAGATCATGTATGTAAACAAAATTAAAATTTTTTTACTGAGGATATACAAACATTTTTTATATTTCTCTTCTTTTTAAAAATAATGTCATAAATATCACTATTACACCCATGTGACTCCATGGGCCAACAAGTTCAGTAAAAATCTTTCCATGGTCGGTGATTACTCCAACAAGAAAATTTGGACACATGTTGGAGTCATTTTATATTATTATGATATTGTTTTATTAACCTTAACTAACTGATTGCTAATTAATCACAATAATTAAAGATAATTACAGTCGTTACTATTCATAATGTCAAAAAACAAAAAAGCATTAATTAAATAAATAAAAAATTATGATTACAAATATGGAATCCATTTTACCAAAGTCCAAACATAGAAACTGTAGTAATTAATTTAAAAATAATTTTCATTGTCAAAACAAATGGTGTGTTTTTATGAAGTAATATCAATCAAAACATTGAAAATTGTTTGTGTCTAATTTCAAAGTGAAATTAATTCTAATGGACACCATTTGATTATATGGTAAAAATATATTCGGATTACAATTTAAAACCAATTATAATGATAATCTAACAATATAATTAAATCAGATGAAAAAGCTATTTTGAAGTAAAATGCAGTATTTGTCACTATTCATTAAAAATGAACATTGTCAGAAAAATACCAAAAACTTATCCAAAGTAAATTTTAATGTCCCAATTCTAAAGAATAAGTATTTTTTTGGCAAATATGGATTATATAATTATCAAAAGTTAGATTTAAAAATGGTTTTCCATCAAAAGGTAGAAAAACAATCTTTTAAAGATATTAGAGTATTCTATTCTTAAGATTGGATTTATTCTCATTTTAAGCCTCTAAAACACTATCTAATTTATAAAGAGATATTGATATGAAAATCTATAATTCTTTACTTACATGCTATGTTACAACCATCCCCCTTTAGGAAATTGAATCCCCGCAATTTATTTACCTATCGAATAAGTGGGGGTATTTATCCCTCATTGCATTTTCAGATTCTCATATTGCCTCTTCAATCATGTGGTTTTTCCAAAAAAAAACTTTACATGATGAATCACCTTATTCCGCATCACTTGCTCCCTGAGGTAAAGAATCTGGACTGGTTGTTCATCATAAGATAGATTATCTTCCATCTGAACTACCTCTAGACTCAAAACATGAGATGGAAGATATGATCACCTACCTCAAAAGAGAGATTCGTCCTCTTATTGTCTGCATATCTTTTCTACCTGCTCTAAGTTGTTCTCATGTGTTTCATTATCAACAGAACATTTTTTGGAAACTCTTATACCAATTCTGGTCCCATCAACTTCCATTCACCTACTTCATCCCAAAAAGCTAGTGTTCGACACTACTTCTCATATAATTCCTCAAATGGTGTCATCTGTATACTAGAATGAAAACTATTATTATAAGAAAACTCAACCAATGAAATATTCTTATCCCAACTTCCATGATAATCCATCAAAAAACCATGTAGCATATCCTCCAAGGTCATAATTTATCGTTCTGATTTCCCATTTTATTGAGGATGAAAAGCTGTAGTAAAATATAATTCAGTACCCAACGTCTTCTAAAGACATTTCCAAAAGAATGACTTGAACCTGGGATCAAGATCAGATACAATGAAGTGGGGAACTCCATGTAACCTGACTATCTCATTAAGATACAATCATGAAAGTTGAACTAGGGAAAAAGTATCTGATATAGTATGTTAATGAGCAGATTTAGTCAAGCAATCAATAATAACCCCTATTTCATTGTTACCGCGAGGTGTCTTCGGGAATCCCACAACGACATCCATGGATATATTCTCCCACTTCCACTCTGGAAATAGTAAAGGCTGAACCATCCCTTTAGGTAACTGCCTCTCTACGTTAACCTGATGGAAAGTCACACACTTCACATAAAATCTACAATATCTCTTTTCATTCCATCCCACCATTAATACTCTCGAAGATCTCTGTACATTTTAGTACTTCCTATATGAACAAAAAATGGAGAACTATGAGCTTCACATAACAACATTCTCTTCAGCTATGAATCACAAGGAATGCACAATCTCTTCCCAAATCTCAAAACACCATCATTATCAATGTTGTATTTAGGTAACATACCCTCTTGAACCAGCTCTACCTCTTTCTACAACTCACTGTCTTTCTTCTATGCTTGCTTAATTCTATCTGATAGAGAAGACTTCACTGATACCTAAAACAAAAAATAATTATTTCCTACACCAAAAACTTCCAAACCAAAAATCATCAAATCCTTAAACAATGGATCACGTTCCAAATGTATCTTTTTTAACTAGGCATTTCTTTTTCGACTCAAAGCATCTGTCACATTGTTTTCTTTTCCGGGGTTGTAGTGAATCGTACAATAATAATACTTGATTAATTCTACCCATATCCTCTGTCTAATGTTAAATTCTATATGAGTGGATATATACATTAAACTTTTTTGATCAGTATATATATCAAACTTTACACCATAAAAATGATGCCTCCAAATTTTTAAAGCAAAAAAGACAACTACAAATTCCAAATCTTGTGTAGGGTAATTTACCTCATGAGTTTTCAAATGACTTGATGAATAAGAAATTACATGATCATTCTGCATCAGAATGCAACCAAGTCCATTCAATAAAGCATCAATGTAGATATCAGACTCACCATTCCTAGAAGGTAGTGCCAATACTAGGGCATTCACCAATCTTATTTTCAATTCCTGAAACCAGCATCACATTCTTTTGTCCAGATAAACTTAACACCCTTCTGAGTTAGCTTAGTCAATGGGCTGGACAACTGTGAATATTTTTTATCAAACATTCGGTAATAGCCTACCAAACCCTGAAAACTACAAATCTCAATTACATTTGTGGGTCTTGGCCATTCTTCAACAACCATTGTTTTTTAGGATCAATAGTTATTCTATCTTTAGAATAATGTTACAAAGGAAAGAAATTTGTTGCAACCAAAACCCAGAATTTCTGAATTTCACATACAATTTATTTTCTTTAAAGGTTTGAAAAATAACCCTTAAATGACTTTAATTCTCCTATTTACTTTTATAAAGCACCAAAATAACATCAATTAAAACAACCACAAACTTATCCAAGAACTCTTGGAAAATTCTCTTCATAAGGTCCATGAATACAGTAGGTGCATTTGTTAACCAAAAAGGCATAAATACACATTCATAATGGCCATAGCTTGTATGAAACACAGTCTTTATAATATCTTCTTCCTTTACCTTCAACTGATGGTACCCTGATCTAAAGTCGATATTTGAAAAATACTGAGCTCCCTAGAGCTGATCAAACAAATCATCAATATGAGAAAAAGGATATTTGTTCTTAACAGTGATGTTATTCAAGGCTCTACAGTCAATGAAAAGTCTTATTGAACCATCATTATTTTTAACAAATATGACAGAAGCACACCATGGTGATGTGCATGGTCGAATGAAACCTTTCTCTAATAAAACTTGTAATTTCATTTTCAACTCTAAAAGTTCAATTTGACCCATTCAAAAAGGGGGTTTTGAAATTGTCTTAGCATCAGGAACTAAGTCAACAGTAAATTCAACTTCTTGATTTGGTATTATTCCAGGAAATTCATAAGGAAAAACATAAGTATACTCATTTACCCCTAAGACATCATTAATCTAAACACTTCCTTTGTTTTCATAAATATGTGTAAGGTAACATTCATTTCCATATTTTATAAGTTTCTTAGTCTCTTCATATGTTATCAACAGTAAGGGTTCAATCATGTAAACAAACTAAAAGTCTTTCTGAAAAAAATTTCTTTAACTCTACATTCAATCTTCGCATGGTAAACAGAAATCCAATCCATACCTAGGATATCATCAAACTCTACTAGAGGTAAAACAATATGGTTTGCAATTAGGTTATTTCCATGGATAAGTATAGGAAGATTCTTATAAATTCTATTTGTCTCAACATTTTCCCCCATGTGTTTTTACACAAGTTCAGGAGTCATTTCTTGAGATGGAATTCCTAATTTACTAGAAAATTTTTCAGAGAAGAAAGAATGTGTAGACCCTGAATCAAACATCACATTTTTATAATCTGAAGAAACAAACAAATTACCTGATACCACTTCTTTTGATGGCCCAAAATATGCTGAAGTAGTTGCAAAGGTTTTCACCACACCTTTCTGCTTGTAGTCTGACCTCTTCCCATAGTTTGATCTCTTTTTCAAACACTAGTTTGCATAATGACCCATCTCATTACACTTGAAACATTTCACTAACTGTAAATCAAATTCCGTCTTACCATTACCATGATCATTTCCAGTGCAATCACGAGCCTTATGTCCCATCTTACCACATTAGAAGAACTTTCTATAATTCAAAAGACATTCCTCAGCATTATTTTTACAACATTTATCACAAAATGAAAACATAGTTTTCATACCATCAATCCGTTTTGAAGGATTCTGCCCTTTCTCCGGCCACCTTGGCCTCTTCTTCTGTTGGTTTTCATAGAACACACGACCATCAAAAAACTACATTTCCACCTTCACATCACATCGAACAAGATTTTCATACTTTTGAACTCACGACAATCTAATTCTATTCGATATATTGGCTTTAATCTTGATTAAAAATGATTGATTTTACTATCAAGGTCTCAGATAAAGTTTGGAGCATACCATTCCAATCGAGTGAACATTTCTTCATAAGTAGCCCCTGAGTCGTCCTCTTTCCTCAATTCTAAGAATTTTTTTTCTATCCTAAGTCAAACAGCCTTAGGAAAATATTTCTCAAAAATCATACCTTTGAATTCATCCCAGTAAAGAGCATCAATCTCATCAGCGTCCCTAATATTTTTAACCATCGACCACCACTGATATGCTTCACCCTTCACACAGTAAACAACAAGACTATCATTTTTATTTTCTAAAAATCCCATGACATTGAAAGTCTTCTCCAGTGCTTCAATCCGCCTTTCAGCTATCATAGGGTCAGATGATCCTCTGAATGATGGGGGTTGTGGCCTCAGGAAATGTTCCACCATTGACATGTTCCTCTATGGTTGATCTGGATGATCATGTGCATCGATACCACCACCATTTATCGCTTGAGTCAACTATGCCATTACTACAACAAATTGTTCAATTGCAATTTTGACCATCTCAGGATGTTGATTTAGAAGGTCGTTTCCTTATGTATGCCTTCCTAGCACTACTTCCATGTTTCCTCTTCGGAAAACCATTATGAACAAACATGTCTTAGATGAATCAACATAGTAATCTTCAAATGATATATCATTTCAGTTTGACAATAATGTAAAAAAAATTGGATAATAATTTAATAGAATTCAAAATCTTAAAGTTATCTAAACCGACCTTTGATACAAACTATAATCCACAGCCTTAAAAATTACATAATCTTCAGTTATTTCAAGAATTTACATTTAGTATATTTTCAGGTTTATAGTTTTAGATAATTATATCATAAATCATGCATGACATTCCACATTTAAACAAGGTAGTTACATCAATGATAGTATTGATTTTTTCCACCAAAGGAAACATATTTTAAATAAAACATGGTTTCTTCCATGACACATCCTCTACACTATCATCACATAATTTACTTTTCCCTTGACCTGTGAAAACATTTCAAAAACTTGGGAAGAGCATAAAAAGCTCTGTAAGGGATATAAAAATATGAGAAAAAATCATTAGTCCATGTATACATAAGAATCAATGAAATCGTACATTACACATAAAACATAATCACATTAACATACCTCATGAAATCATATGATTTATGAATAACTCATAGAAATCATATGACATAATGGTAACTTGAGGAATTCATAACATTCTTACGTAGGGAGTAAACCTCGTGGTTACGTTTGGAATACCCATCACACTATATTCCCTATATCACTTTGGAGAAACCTTAGAGTTTAACTCCTTTGCGTCACCCAATGCATTAGAGATCTATCCCGGGCTCACCAGCCCTTAGTTTATCATGGAACCACCCGACGTCATAAACAATTCCAAAGAACCATAACATAATCATATCACATAAAACATGCATAAGGGAAACATAACATTTACACATTTCAATCATAAGATATCAATAAAACACATAAATATAATCAAAAAATTATCAAAAAAAATTTCAATATCAAAATAAAATAAAAGTAAAACAAGGTATTTATTTTTCAATTAAAAATTTTAGGGCTTATAGAGGAAGCTGAAACTCAAATAATGGTTAGGGTGGTGTAGAAGTCGTTGTCGCCGCATAAGAAAGACAAAAACATTCCTTTTTTCATTTACTAAAATGCCTCATGCCAAAAAGATTACTTTTGAATGATATTAAAATTCAAAAGGGTTTATTATACAACTAATAGAAGAAGGTCATATATAAAATGTATTATGCCTCAACGACATGAGATTGATACGAAGTCCCTTACCTCAAGTCCGACTTGTCTTGATCGTTTCTTTATATTACTGAACAATAAAAATTGGTCAATTTATAACTTCATAAGGACATACTATAAATATTATTATTAAATTAATATCACATATTACCATGTTATAGTAATTAGTTAATTATGTGAGTTCATATCATACGTTTTGTTGATGTTTGGTACATGAGTCAAAAATGAACTTATTTGAAAAGAATTTCCCATGTAGTTATAAATACATCATCTACAGAATGGTATTAATGATTTTAATATCATATATATCCAGTATTTATTCGTTTTATAATATTCCATAACATTTGGAGATAAAAAATGAAATGCACCGTTCATGGAGACGGTAGGCCGTACGTACGCATGAACGATACTTTCATTTCATTGTCATGTTAAAGGAATTAAAACGAAATGAGACATATATATTTATTATAATTATAGTATAATATATATGTTACAAAGGTAACACAAGTAAATTAATTTTATTCTTTATAAATTCCATGTTTTTCATGAACGAGTCACATCACTTGAGGGGGCGGTAGTCCACTCTTCCTTAGATGAAATATTCACAGTTCCACATCATGAAAAGCATAATGATGTGATTTAAAAATAAAATTCAGAAGAAAAGAGAAAAAATTAATACCATATATATCATATATAAATACAATGACGTCATAATGGCTACCATAAAAGGTGTTAAAAGAATATTGAACAATCATCATTTCGTGAGGCAGTAATTCACCACCCACAGAAATAGTATGTTCTTTAACCATTAGACAGAGGTGTGTGTAAGTGCATGTATAATATTTATCATAAAAATATTCTAGTATATTGATTATACTGGTGTTATTATAAGATAAAACAATAAGAATATAGTGGTGAGTGAAAAAGGAAAATAAAAGGAAGAAACTCGAGAGAAGACATTTCCTCTAAATCGGGTAACTCTATTTGATTTGAGCCAAAGGCATCCTTGAAAAGATTTATGCCCAAAGTGAGGATTCTAGTAGTAGGAGAGGGATTTTGATAGATAATATGAGTAGAGCTTGGATGAGCCAATTGTCTTGAGATTTGTGCGTAAGGGGGTAGCGGTAGGGGCGTTTTAAAAGAGGGAAGAGGGTCACTTTTGGAAAATCTTGAAATGTTACTTTATTATAAAATGATTTTCGGTTTTTAAAGGTCCCACAATGATACATTTTGTGTATAAGGTGATAAGGGTTCGAAATCCACCCATACAATAGGCTTTAGATATGCTTATATCTTATATTTTACCTTATATTTTCATTTTATTTAAATAATTCAATAATGAGGTAATCAGTGCATCATCATGATGTCATACATAATTTTTTTTATTTAATGTCTAAAAATTATTAAAAAATACCATGATGTATGAAATATTTTTATCTTTCCAATGAATGTTTATAGTCCAAGATATAATTTATGTAAACAAAATTAAAATTTTTTTAGGTAGGATATACAAACCTTGGATATATTTCTCTTCTTTTAAATAATAATGTCATAAATGTCACTATTACACCCATGTGACTCCATGGGCCCTCAAGTTCGGTAAAAAGCATCCCATGGTCGGCTATGACTCAAAAAAGAGGATTTTTACACATGATGGGGTCATATTATATTGCTATGATATTATTTTATTGCCCTTAACTACCCGATTACTAATTAATCACGATAATTAAAGATAATTACTGAAGTTACTATTCATAATGTCCAAAAACAAAAGAGTATTAATTATATAATTTGGACCTTATTATTCAAAAAATGGAATCCATTTTACCAAATTTCAAACACAAGAATTGCAGTAATTAATTAAAAAATAATTCTCATTGTCAAAACAAATAGCATGTTTTTAAGAATCAATATCAATCAAAATATTAACAATTGTTTATGTCCAATTTCAAATTGAAATTAATTATAATTACCACCATTGGATTAAATGGTAAAAATAATTTCTAATTAAATTTAAAAAAAATTAAAATGAAAATCTAACCATATAATTAAATTAGATGAAAAAGTAGTTTTGAAGTAAAATGCCGTATTTTTTATTATTTATTAAAAAATGAACATTATCAGAAAAATACCGATAATTTATCCTAAGTAAATTTAAATGTCCAAATTCTAAATAATAAGTTTATTTTGACAAATATAGCTTATAAAATTGTAAACAGTTAGATTTAAAAATGGGTTTCCATTAAAAATCGGTAAAACAATCTTTTAAAAATATTAGAGTATTCTATGATTACGATTGTATTTATTCTCATTTTAAGCCTCTAAAACACTATATAATTCATAAATATACATAGATAAGAAAATATATTATTCTTTACATACATGGGATGTTACATATATAATAATATTTGGAGCATGCTTTGCTAGTCGGGTGATTTTTTCATCATAAACAACAACTAAATCAACCAAGTTTTTATTAAATTCAATGAATTTCTTCTCCATCATAATTCAGACTACCTTTGGGAAATATTTTTCATGCAAATGTCTTTTAAATTCATACTACTATAAGGCATCAATCTCCTCTCTATCACTAATATTTTTTACCATTGACCAGCACTGATCAACATCACCTTCAAAATAATAAATGGAAAGACTTTCCATTTGATTTTTGGAACATAAAATAACATTTTATATCTTTTTAAGGGATTTAATCCATCCGTATGACACTATCGGTTTAGAAGATCCATTGAATTTTGGTGGGTGTTACCTCATAAAATGTTCCACTATTGTCATATTCTGTTGAGGAACCTATAGTAGTTCTCTAGAATGGATGACACTTCCATTTATTTCATGCATTATATGACCAATTAATATCACAAATTAATCCATTCCAGACCCTACCATTATGGGAAAAAAATTTGGAAGGATATCGTTCACTTATATCCTCTCATTTTCAGCTTCGGTGATTCTTTTATAAAAACACATTTTGAACAAACACATATTAACCAATGTAACATGGTAATCATTAAATGATATATCATTTTAAATCATCCACTAATTAAAAATAGTATACGGTATTATATTAACATCATCATAAACTATAAATTTTTCTAAACCATCCCCAAATACCAACTATAAGGATCTGGCATTATTACATTACATAATATTGAATTTTAGTCCTGAAATCAATTAAGATAATATTGAAGATCCTTTAAAGTATATATTTTTATAGAATTGAGATATAATATATAACATTAAACATTCTTATAGAGAATATACCACAAAACAGTATCCAATTTTTCCAAAACAAAAATCTTTTCAAATAATTCATGTTTACGTAGAAAAATAATTATAACATTTAACATGGATCCATTATTTGTCTAACATATTCATACAAACAGTGAAAATAATTTAAAAACATTGTGTGCGCACAAAAATCATAATAATGGATAAAAAATAAATCATTAGTCGATGAATACTTGTAACGTATGAAATCATTTTCAAAATGACATACATGTCACCCATATAAACTTACTTTGGGAATCTGGATATTTTTAGGATATTTTTAAAAAACATATAAAAAATAGAACCATCAAGATATCTTAGGTAATTAATTACATACTTTGTTAACCATCATGGAAAACTTATGATTTGTAACCCACATAGCTACCTTACAATGTAACTGTCATAGCTACCTTATTGTGTAACCATCAAAGATACACTTAGAATAACCATAAATTTGACCTCCAACTTTCAAATAGAAAATGCGTTAGAGGTAAATATAGGTACCACCACTCATTATAAATAATTCAGAAAAACAATATCATAAACATTAAAAAATAATATTTTCATAAAAACATTTCTATTTAATATAGTAAAAAATTTAAGAGAACTTTAACTGAAAAGATGCTTACAAATATCATTTATTTTAAGTGTTACAAATTAGAGTGGATGGAATATTTATATAAACTATAAATACACATTAAAAAATAATCTTAAAAATATTCATCAATGAAATTTTTTTAATACAACAAAAATATTGAAGAAGAAAATTAACCCAAAGAATGAATATCGAGTTAAGAATTCCCCTACAATGAGGTAGTCTTACGTAAACATGCTTAAACATATTGTATCATGGTAGAAAGAGTGTGATTAAAATATTATAGAAACATATTCATATTTATAAAATATTATATGATCATTTTATTACATAATTTAACCATTATTTGGTTTTTATTTTGTTCCTTCCATTGTTTTGGATGAGTTTTTTACAAGATTTCGATTGTTTGTTTGAATTTGATTTTCTTGTTGTATGGATATTAAATACCAAAAGTGGATTTAAATGGAAATAAAATGTTTCCAAAATATATAACGATACCATAAATCTTGTTTTATCATATATTATAATGAATCATTTGATAAAATATTAATGATATTTGTTTGGATCAATTTTTGTGGTCCCTCGTTAATAATAATGTTATTTCGTTATATACTTTACTTTCATGCTTATATGTTCAATCATGAACATGAAATAGTATAAAAATAAACATTAAATTCTTATTCAATAATTAAAAGGGTTTTATGATCAGATTTTAAGGATTTAATGGAAATTAGAAACACATCATCCATGATTTTGATAAATCGGCACATTGTGGGCAGTGTTTTAATTATTAGAAAATGTGGGATAAGAGAGGAAGAATGATGATTAATATTGTACATGAACATGTTATCATACATAATATATAAGATTATGGATATTTCATACCACCAAGATAAGTGGATAGAAATAGAGTATAAGAAATGAATGGTATTGAAAAGAAAACATGTGAAAAGTGAAGAGGATTCTTACCTCTTGACCTCTTCTCATTGAGATCATCCTTAAGGCCTTTGGTTTGGGCCTTTTGGTGAGAAAAATAGTTCTTTTACATGGTTAATAGCCTTGGGGACATAATTTGGATGAACATAGACAATTCTTAAGGCTTGAGAGGTGTGAGGGGATGTAAGGAATGTGTGTAATATTTTCAGTGGAGGATATGATGGATTTTAATTTATTTTAATCATAATTATAATATTTTTTTCCCAACATTATGAATTTTCATGATTGTTGTCACCCCAAATAGTAATAATTGCATGTTTTTTCTAACCATGGGGCCTTACATATTCCTTGAATCACCTTTGTTAATGTAAATAAAGTATTTATCATTTATAATAATTTATCGTATATTACTTGAAATGCTCAGTCAGAGGCAAGCCTCTGACCATTTATTAATAAATGAAAAGGCATAAAGTAGATACAACAAGTCCAAAATAGCTACATATCATAGAAATCATACTCATCACCACCCCCTTTAGAAATTATGTCCTCTGTATTATTTTTCCCCACTCCGAGCTTTCATATTTTTTAAGAACGTTGGCATATTTCCTTCTAAGATTCAGATTCTCCAAGGCTAGAAATTCCTTTGAGGACTGCATAGCCCAACTCTCCTTCCCAAATGAAGATCTAGTAGACA
This sequence comes from Viscum album, assembly GCA_963277665.1. Lineage (NCBI taxonomy): Eukaryota > Viridiplantae > Streptophyta > Magnoliopsida > Santalales > Viscaceae > Viscum > Viscum album. The sequence goes on from OY728131.1 coordinate 1,130,995,848, forward strand.
CAGGCATCAGAGGAAAAGAATAATATTTCTTTGCTCTTCATCATGGAGGGGAATTACTAGAACCATCATCCCCATGAACCTTCATCATTTCTCTCTATACAACATCATTGAAGGAAGGTCGGACCTCACCATGATCCTTTTCCTAGTCACTATCTGAGATTTCACCCCTCTTTCCCAAGGTTTCCACCTATTGAGAACCAGCCTTCAATCCACAATCCTGCCGGTTTGTATTGTCAACATCAACTATAGAAAGGCATTGTGGCTGATCCATCATGGTCAGCATGCCTTCCCTGGTTGCAACATCCATTGGTTCAATCTCAATATGAAAGTGGCCATCTTCCTACCTCACAACAATCTCCTCATCATGCAATTCCTCCTCATTCTCCAGTGCAAGGAAACTATTTCCAGTATAAATAATGATATCCACTCCCTCATCTCCATCATCCTACTATTCTAGAACACAAGCCCTCACAGCCCCCGAGATAGGAACAACTGTGTCCAAAATAGTATCAAACATAGGCTCAGATTGCAAGGAGTTGCAAGCCATAACCTGCAATTTGAAATCTTGGCCAATATTTTCCGCATCCTCATTCATAGCCTGCCCGGAGGTCACCATGGTAGAAGTATCATGATTCACCCTCTGCAATAAGGGTGGAGCCGAGTGCTCCTCCACCACTAAGCAGCCAGTCACTCCCACCTGGAAGCCCAACATCTCCTCAGTAGAGAAAACAGAGACCACTGCAGCACCATTCTCTATTGCCTCCTCCACAGCACCTTCATTACGTCTGTTCATAACCCTCTAATCACCATCCAGAGTTACCATCTGCTCCTTTGATGAAGGAGCCATCTATAAGTGACATGAAATCCTCTCCACAGCAGACCGAGACTCCACTTCATGATCACACTTCAGCCTATCAAAGACCTGCATCACCGATGGATTCTGAAAAATCTGTGCTACCTTCACACCAGATGTATGGACCGAAACATCATTAGCCAAGCCACCCACATCAGTGCAAGAAGAATCCAGCCAGCCACTCTTCCCATCTAGACCATCAATTCTGAAACACCCATCAGATGTAGTTGGTTCACTCAAGACTACATCCATACAGCCATCATTCACATCCTCCGGAGCCGGCCTTGTAGTATTACGAACAGTGAACCCTCTCCACAATTCCCTTCCATAAACTACAACCTACCATTCATCCCTTAATTGCAGAAAACAACCTCTAGATTCCCAAACCATTTACATTTCACACAGAATTTCTTCCACAATTCGAATACAACCTCTTGCATCCACCAGAACTCATTCCCATCAGTAATCCAAACACAATGCACCGGGGGCTTCACAACGTCAACCTCAACACATATTCGCAGACAGATTGGATGAGAAAGAGACCCAGTATGTTGATCAGAACAAAGATAGTTTCCGATCATATTAGCAATTGAAAAGAGAATCGAGGGATTTTTTAAGGAAAGAGGGAAACCAGGGAGGCTTACCCATGTCGCGATCGAAGAAGAATCACGCTGCATATAAAATTCAAAATTCCATCGGAAAAAATAAAAGGAGGAACCACCACACCATCCTGGAGTCATGGACCAAGAAACATTCATGTCCTCCTCTGATCGAAAATAAACCATTAAATGTCTTCTATCAAGCATCCCAACGATCGCACGCTCATGAAGCTCCCAAGATTTAGAAACGGCCTGAGCGAATTCTTCCACAGAGGGTATTTGAGGATGAAAGCGAGCCCCCAAAGTGAGCATGCAAAGATCCACAACACTATTTATCTCCGATGGAATAAGTGAAAGTTGGGGAGCCTCCCGGAAGAGACCCGACACCATCGGGGGGATGGGGATCTTCGGAAAAGACTGCAATGTTCCATGGCGTGACGAAAGGACCTCCCCCAAGGCAGCAACGAGCGCGAAAATAAAATTATAATTTATTCACAAACAATAATTTTAAATCTATACATCATTTTTTAAAACCTTGAAAAATTAATCTGTAGTTCAATATATTATAAAATTAAGGAACAAATATTAATATTTTTTAATATTTATAATGGTTATATTACTATTCATTATATTATTTAAAATGGTATGTTACTATTCAACAAAAAAAGTAGGCTCTATCAAACTACAAATAACATACTAATCATAATTGTAGATTAACATTTTTCTGAATTCAAATCATAGAAGTGGAAAAATAATCATTAAAGGAAAATTATAAATTTCTTCCTAATAAAATGTTTCATGAATTTCAATATATTTTTAAATACTTGTTTTTTCAAATATAATAATTGTATGAAAATAAATTAATATTTAAAGATATATATCATATAAATTTTTTTATAACATTCTCAATTAGATATTATTTTAATTAATTAAAAGGTTTAAATATTATTTATTTTAGAATAGTTATCAGAAAAAACAGACTTCAAACACAAAAAGAAACATATATTGAAACAAAATATAATTTTTTTTAGAAAGTAATTATTTAGACTAAATAAAGCTAAAAAAATTTGGGTTACATAAATACATAATGAATGATTATTTACACATTTAAATTATATAATTTATAAAAAATAAATCATCAATTTATGAAGAATCAACATTTTCAATATTCACTGAAAAATCAATATTTTCTAAAACTCTAAAAAATATCAACCATTGTAAATTTGGATATTTTGATTTTAAAATTAAAATTAATTATATATAATTCATTCCTAAAAAATAATGAATTATAATTTTAAATATAAATTTATAATGAAATTATTTAATTAAACTATTTACTTTTGAATTAACTATTACATCATATTTTTATGTCAATTATTATTATCTAATAATGATTTAATTTATAATGTTATTAAAATATAGGTTCTGAATGTATGTTATGTTAAATATATATACATATAAGGGTTGAATTTGAATTATAGGTTCTTTTAACGAATAACTAAGAAAGGTTTTTTATTGAAACAATCAACATTTGATATATTATATAATAGAAAGATGTGTTCAATGAATTTTTGAATATTTTGACTCAATTTCAATATAATTATGTTTTCATGATGAGATGAAAAAATAGATGATATATTTTGGTGTGCTTATGATATGAGACCAAAATGTAACATTTTTTATAGTACTAATATGAATGAATAAATATATAGTTATATATGGGGGAATATTTTTTGTCCTTGTGTAAACTCATTCAACAAACCCTAACATGAACTGTAAGGCCCATTAATTAACATAGTGCAACTAATTGATATTTGATAATATATTTCCAGCAAATTAATACATGTATTAATGTCATACTTCATAAGAAACTATAAACAAAACAACATGTGATACATAAATATAAATTTGTTAAATTTAACAGTAACTTTATAGGCATTATAATATTACACATAATAGGACGTAAAATAATATGAAATATAAAAATGAATGAAATGTAATCATGTTCTAGAAATCTCTCTTATGAAACTAAATTTTTCTTAATATAAAATTTTGTAGTTTCACAATCTTTTTCCCAAGAAAAATACCATCCCAATCTTCAATAATTAATCAATTATTGAAAACATACATTAGAAAATTTCATACCCACAAAAATTTCAATGATACACAAACTAGTTAAATAAACACGAGTAACTACAATCATAGATTATCTTATGCTTGTATTTTACAAGATGATCATTAGGGATATGTAACGAGAAATTAGGATGATATAACCAAGTATATATTAATTTCATAATTTATTTACAACATCTTATATATAAATTTTCATTTTTCTAAAATTTTGTAAAATGATTAATTAATCACACATTAATAAAATTAGAAATATTTTTTTAATATTTAATTATTATAAAATTTTATTTTATTTGATTAATATGTGGAATATAGATATATTATATAAATTATTTAGTATCTCCATTAATATAATATTAACACTAATCTAATTGTTAATATAATTGAAATAAATGTAAAAATGGTTACTATTTTTAAAAATATATTTTCCCATGAGAATATATTTCATTAATTCTATTTTTATTTAAAAGATAAATTTTAGAATTTGTATTTCAAATGTTAACATCATTTTTTGGATTTATAATTAAAAAATTGTGTTGTATGAATTTTTCAAAATAATATGAAATAACTAAATAATGATATGTAGTAAAACATATTGTTTTATTAAAATACCAATTTTATGATATTTTCATAATAAAATAAATTATTATTTTTTAAACAAAATGGAAAAAAATATTTATTTATAATCTAAAATAAATTCATTAAAAATATATTTTTTATTTATAAAAATCATGAATATCATTCTAGAAATATATGTTATAATTTTCACTAAATTGTTTATGGTCCTATGTTAAAAATTAGATTACATAGATGGTATAAGTTAAATATAAAAAACATTCTTCAACTTTTATATCACCAAGTACATATTATTGAATAAGAAAAATTATATTGTCTTCAAACAAAATAATACCACTATTATTAATGATAATTAATATGAAAACGAAACAGTTTTTATTTTATATGAATTATTTTCCTTATAATTGATTTATTTTTCAAAACAAATAAAAAATAACTATAATATAATGAATCGTATTATTATTGAAACTATATGTTAATATAATGTTAGAAACTTAATTTTTAATTATTTAAATATATGATTTAGAAACCTTAATGGTTTTTTAATTTTTTTAAATAAAAACATTTTCGATATATTATATAATTCAATTTTAAATTTACCATAGTGATGTATAGAAATTTAATTTTCTGATATTTAGGCTCTATTTCTATTCAGTTTACCCGAATTTTGTTGGAGAGGTCTTTTAATATTTTTAGTAAAACATAAATTTCATCATTATCCAAAGTACTTACTAAGGTAAAAACAAAGACACTAGTGCAGAAATTGTTTTTTACGTCACCATTTTTTACGTCGGTTATATATAACCGACGTAACAATGCGGCGAGTAGATTTTTCACGTCGGTTATTTTAATAACCGACGTTACAAATCACGCCTGTTGGGTTTTTACGTCGGTTATCAAATAACCGACGTAAAAAACCAATGCGCGGGGGGGTTTTTACGTCGGTTATTTTCTAACCGACGTAAAAAACCTGATATCGACGCGTTTTTTACGTCGGTTATCAAATATCCGACGTAAAAAACCAAAGCGCGGTGTGTTTTACGTCGGTTATTTTATAACTGACGTAAAAAACCCCCGGGTGCTTTGGTTTTTTACGTCGGTTATTTGATAACCGACGTAAAAAACCAAAGCGCGGGATCCTTTTTACGTCGGTTTTAATATAACCGACGTAAAAAAGCTAAAAAAATAGTTTATAACGTCGGTTATTATATAACCGACGTTATAAAGCATTTAAAAAAATTAAAGGCCGTGTTCTGACATTTACGATTTTTTCTATTGACAGTCGCTGGCTCGTCTCTCTCTCATGCGGTAAACCCTAATCAGCTCGTCGATCGCCTGCATTACACTCATTTTAGCTTCATTGTTTATCTTCTTCACTGCTCTCGGATCTATCATCTCAACTCGCGACATTCAAGTAAGCCTTCCACGAATTTATTTCGTTCATTTTTGTTTCGATTCATGATGTGCTTTTCGTTCGTTTTTGAATCTCGTGTAATTTTTTTTATTGAAAATGGTTATTATGTTCATTCAACTCGCAACATTCAACTCGCAAATGATTATTAAAACATTGTGGATTAGCTTCATCAAAATCTGAAAAATAATGGGTGGTACTGTAACGTTCCATTCTTCCAGCAACATTATTATTTTCATTCCCTAAGTTATAAAAATAAGTATTATGTAGGATGATTCAAAAATTTAATCTGTGAGATGAGTTGATTTATGTGTGAAACCCAGGCCAAACACATATGTATTTTTTTTATTGGTATTACATATATATAGTTCGACATATACTTTTTTTTACATTACCATGATATTAACATTACTTTTTCTAAAGAAATATTAATGTCCTTAGATTATATATCGGATCAAAAGGATATAGTAATTCTAATATATAATCAGAATGATCAGATAATATGACAATATTATTAAACATAAAACAAATGGTCTATATTCATATTTTTAACATGACACTTACGATGTATAGCTATTTGGTGTTGGGTACTTATGAAAACTACTACTACTTTCAAGATTTGTTTTATATTTTAAATTGTTTTACATTCAAATTATGATTTTTTTCATATAAACATGTTTTTTCTTATCTTAAAAATATATATTTTTTGTTGATATTTGTTATAGGTAATAATGAGTCGAAGTTGGATTACGACACATCGAATGAGCAATGAATTTGAGGAAGGTGTTGATGCCTTTTTGGAATTTGCAAAACGAAATGTTCCAAGTAGTGACATTTTTTTCTGTCCATGCCTGAAATGATTGAATATGAAGAAGTTGAAAAGTAGAGAGATAAAATATCATCTGATATGTCATGGTTTTAATCCGAGTTACAGCCCTTGGATTTGGCATGGTGAAACTGGATGGAATGTCACTGATGATGATGATTCGCAAGATGGTAACTCCGATGGAATTGAAGAAATGATTCGCGATATTGTAGCAGAACAAATTGAGATAGAACCGACAGTTGCACGTCTATATGGTGATACTGAAAAACCATTATATCCCGGTTGTATAGATTTTACGGTTCTGTCGGCGGTGTTAAGATTGATTAACCTAAAGGCGAAGCATGGATGGAGTGACATAAGTTTTACAGAGCTGCTACAATTGATGAAAGACATTCTTCAAAAAGATAACGATCTTCCAGATTCACATTACAAAGCCAAGAAAATATTATGCCCGGTGGGATTGGGATACAAGAAAATACGTGCCTGTCCGAATGACTGCATTATATATAGGAAGGAATATGAATTTCTGTCAGAGTGTCCAAAATGTGGGACATCACGGTATAAGGTGAAAGAAAAATCACAGGGTGATGTAGAGATTACAAAGCTCCCTTCAAAGGTATTCTGGTATCTTCCTATAATTAATCGTTTCAAACGTTTATTTGCTAATTCACATGATGCAAAAAGGTTAAGATGGCATGCTGAAGAGCGGGTATGTGATGGAAAAATACGTCATCCAGCTGATTGTCCACAATGGAAGAAAATTGATGCGCAGTATTCTACATTTGGAAATGAAATAAGAAATCTCGGACTAGGGTTGTGCACAGATGGAATGAATCCATACCAAACACTCAGTAGCACACATAGTTCATGGCCTGTTTTATTGGTAATTTACAACCTCTCTCCTGAATTTTATATGAAGCGCAAATATGTCATGTTGAGTACAATGATCTCTGGTCCAAAGCAACCCGGTAATGATATTGATGTTTACTTGTCACCGTTGATTGATGATTTGAAATTGTTATGGGTTGATGGTATTAGGGTGTATGATTCTTATAAAATGGAATATTCTCAATTGCATGCAGTGCTTCTGTTCACTATAAATGACTTCCCAGCGTATGGAAATTTGTCTGGATACAGTGTTAAAGGGCATAAAGCATGTCCAATTTGCGAACAACAGACGTCCTATTGTCAATTGCATCATGGGAGGAAAACAGTGTACATGGGTCATCGAAAGTTTTTGCCTATGGAACACCCTTATAGAAGACTAAAAAAGGCATTTAATGGCTCACAAGAATTTGATACTGCTCCAAAACCTTTATCCCATGATCTGTATTTTGAGATGGTGAAAAACCTTGACGTGACATTGGGAAAGACACAAAAATCTGGTAATGATAGACATATTTGGAAGAAAAGGTCATTATTTTTTGAGCTGCCATATTGGAGGTATCATGAAGATAAACATAATATTGATGTCATGCACGTGGAGAAGAATATCTGTGATTCTTTGATTGGAACATTGTTAGATATTAAAGGAAAGACTAAAGATGGGTTGAATGCAAGATTAGACTTACTATCAATGGGAATACGTTTGGAGTTAGCTCCCACTCCTAAAGGAAGACGAACATTTCTTTCCCCGGCTTGTCATACATTATCGAAGAGGGAGAAAATTAGCTTCTGTCAGTGTCTTCATGATACCAAAGTGCCTCAAGGTTATTCTTCTCATGTAAAAAATTTTGTCTCAATGAAGGACTTGAAGTTGATAGGTATGAAATCACATGATTGTCACGTCATGATGCAACAAATTCTACCAGTTGCATTGCGTGGAATATTGCCCATTCGTGTCAGAAAGACTATAATGAAGTTGTGTTATTTTTTCAATTCAATTTGTAACAAGGCGATTGATGTGAATGCTTTGAACATTTTGGAAAAGGATGCAATTTTAATACTTTTTCAATTGGAAATGTATTTTCCTCCAACTTTTTTTGATATAATGGTGCATTTAATGATTCATCTGGTTCAAGAAATAAAGCTTTGTGGACCTGTATATCTTCGTTGGATGTATCCTTTTGAAAGGTATATGAAAATATTAAAGGGGTATGTTAAAAATCTATATCGACCTGAAGCCTCCATTATTGAAAAGTATATTTCTGAGGAGGTAGCATAGTTTTGTACGAGCTACTTGGCTGCGGCGCAACACATAGGTTTGCCTCCATCTCGCCATGAACGAGTTAATAATGAGGGAAAGGGGATTCACGGCTTGAAAGTCAAATCATTGTCAGCTGAACAGATGAAGAAGTTAGAATCATACATCTTGAAGAACATAGCTGATGCTCAACCATATATCACATTTCACATTAATGAGTTGAAACAATGTCATCCAAAGAAGAATGAAATGTGGATTTTGAATGAGCACAACAAAACTTTTTTGTCATGGATTAAAAAGACTTTGCTTGGTAGATCAGATGTATCAAAGACATTAAAATGGATAGTGGGTGGTCCATGTTTAAATGTGATAACATGGTCTGGTTATGAAATTAATGGTTATACATTTCATACAAAAGCTCAGGACAACAGAAGTGCAGTTCAGAATAGTGGTGTATTGGTTTTTGCAGAAGCAATGAATTTTTCGAGTGCTAAGGACAAAAACCCAATTTCTGCATCAAATGCATATTATGGAGTGATTGAAGACATATGGGATGTTGATTACTTTAAAATTAAAGTTCCCGTTTTTAACTGTAAATGGTTTAACGGTAACAATAGTGTCAGACACGATGAATTTGGAATGACACTTGTTAATCTGAATAGATTGGAAGACACAGCTGATTCTTTTATAATGGAAACACATGCAAAACAAATTTTTTATGTAGTAGATCAATCAGATATGCAGTGGGCTGTTATTTTACAAGGGAAAAAACAATATGTTGGTGAGGATGAACTTGATGAATATGCTGATTTATGTGAGATCCCTACTTCAATGGAAATATTAACAGAACATAATGACGATCATGTTGAAGACATAGTTTGTGCCATAAGGAACGATCACGACGAAGGAATTTGGGAAACAATCCATCTGTACATTCCTAAAATTACAAGTAACATATGTTTATTTCTTGTTTACATTTATTTTTTCCATAAATGTTAGATATTTTAAGTTTTTTATTTAATAAAACATGTTTTAAAATAAAATAAGTATATATTATTGTTTGTTTTATGTTTGTTTAGTTTACTTTATCATGTTTATTGTTGTACCCCTCTCTCTTGAATTTTAATGATCACAATCACTCTCATCGTGTTCTAACTTGTTTTCAAGTGTTTTGATGCTAGGAAAAAGGTTGCCCAGGAGTTGGCCCAAGAAGGATGATAGTGGACTCTCTGAGTCTACCGGCCAACCGGTGGATTCCCACCGGCCAGCCGCTGGTCTTTGGCAGAAGCATTGCTTTCTACCAGAGCCATCGGTCAGCTGGTGTTAGCGCACCGGCCAGCCGGTATGGGCACCGGCCAACCGGTTCTTGCCCACCGGCCAGCCGGAGGACCCTGGCAGTAGGCTTGCCCACTGCCTGGTGACACCGGCCAACCGGTGGATGACCACCGGCCAGCCAGTGGTCTCTCGCAGAAGCATTGCTTTCTGCCAGAGCCACCGGTCCGCCGGTGTTAGCGCAGCGGCCAGCCGATATGGGCACCGGCCAACCGGTTCTTGCCCACCGGCCAGCCGGAGGACCCAGGCAGTGGGCCTGCCCACTGCCTGGTGACACCGACCAACCGGTGGATGACCACCGGCCAGCCGGTGGAACCCAGACAGAAAGAAATGCTCTACGACCCAACAGTTTATAACCATTACATGAATTTTAAAATGCTTATTTTTGTTCACTGACAATTACTTTACCATGTTTACAATGTTTACCAGGTTTACCATTTTTACCATTTTTACTATCTTGGACATCTTGACCATCTTTGCCATCTTTACCATTGTTTAACATGCTTACCATATTACCAATGTTTACTATTATGTAACTTAGTATAATTTTCTATTTTCTGATTACAGTAGTATTAAAATATTTGAATTTGTATAATTTTTCACTGACAATTACTTTACCATGTTTACAATGTTTACCAGGTTTACCATTTTTTCGATTTTTTACCATCTTGACCATCTTGACCATCTTGACCATCTTTTCCATATTTACCATTGTTTAACATGCTTACCATATTACCAATGTTTACTATTATGTAACCTAGTACACTTTTCTATTTTCTGATTAAAGTAGTATAAAAATATTTGAATTTGTATATTTGTGAACTGACGTTTGTTTTTTTGATTTGAAGGATAATGAAAGATCATTCAAATGATCAACCACATGATTCTGGGGAGGAGCATATTGCTGGTCATACCTCTGGGGATGAACATTCACATGCTCCTATTACGACAAAGAGTTCAAAGGTTGGTAAACGTGGTTGCACACGTTTACCAAAATTATCACTTGCCTGTATGCAGGATCAGAGGATAGTAGTTGAGTTTGATGATGATGATATTCCTAGAGGTCCGAATGCCAAAGATTTTAAGAGTTTTGTTGCAACTCAGGCTAAGACCAAAGTAAGCATTCTGTTTGATGATTGGAGAGGTGTGGATAAAGCGATTATCTCTCAGTTGTGGGAGACGATTTTGGTAAGATCTTTTTTCATTGTTTGACCATTATTTTAATGATTCTAGTATATATAATATGTTTAACCTCTTCTTTATCGGATGACATTTGACATTCCTAAAACTGGAGGAGTCAGGAAGAAATGATTATCGTTGGCTGCCAGGAGATGGAGGGATTTCAAATCAACCCTCACATCTGATTTCATTTATGGTCATAGGAGTCATGACAATCCATGTCGTATATATCCTTTTATAGATGAAGACACATGGAGACAGTTTTTTGAAAGTAGAAAAAAAGAGTCATTTCTGGTAAGGGCAATGTAAACTTTTATATACTTTCTTATATAAATGATTTTATTAATGTTTTGTTAATGATTTCTTATTCTTAAATTACAGCAAACGAGGAAAGCTCATCGGGACATCCAATCTAAAAATGTATACCCTCATAGTTTATCTCGGGGAGGGTATACATTATTGGAAGAAAAAATGATAGCGGAAAAATTTCAACAACTAAGAGCTGAGTCTTCAAGCTCTGGAGAGGTGGCCCCTCCATCCCCTCCATCTAGACATGAAAAATGGAAGAGAGCTCGGAAGGGAAAAAAAGGGCAATATCTTTCGGAAGAATCGAGAATCGTAGCTGAGAGGATTGTAAGATATCTATTTAATTTATTTAAGTTATCTTTTTTCTTCATATAAGTTTCAATCATTACAGAAATGTTCAATTAATTAATACAGGACTCTCTTGAGGAGCAAAGTTCAGAGGGGACATTTACAGCTACTGGGAGGGAAGATATTTTATTTGCAGCATTGGGAAGGCCCGAACATCCTGGTCGTGTAAGAGGATATCCGACAGGTGTATCGGTAAGAAAAGTGTTTCCACGTTCTTCAACTTCTAACATTGAGAGGGTTTATAAAAAAAATAGAATCCTTAGAGGCTGAAGTTCAAAATATTAATGCGATGATGGAAGACAAGATTAGAGATTCGGTGCAGTCTATGTTTGCAGAAATGCAAAGACAATTTCAGACTGCAGCTCCCACTCCTCCACCTCCCCCTGCAGACCCCATTATTTATCCTCCACCTCCGCCAGTAGCTCCCACTCCCCCACCTCAGCCTGCGGACCCCATTTTTTATCCTACGCCTCCGCCGCAGCTTCCTACATATTGCGAGTTGTATGTTGATGATTCTCAACATCATATAGTAGCATACGGGTTGGTATATTGTATAGGAGATACAGTTCATCATCAACAATTAGAGGTAGAGAATCAGAGGGTCACTGTACAGGATATTATAGATAGATCAGCTAGGGTACCAATACCTACAGATGAGGTGGCGAAAGTTGGACAGAGTATCGGCCATTTTTTAGTTTGGCCATCTAGACTTCTTCGACTCATTACCATAGAGGTATGAATGTTATATCTTTTATTTTATTTTTTTATTAAAGTTGTTTTATCATTTGAAAACTACTATAATTCTCAATTTTTTTTTCACAGGAATACTTCAAAGGTAAAGAAATATTGTATAGACAACAACAAAGACAACAGGCTATGACGTCAGATACAGATTCCAGTGGTCTTGACAGATTGTCAAGATATTCACATTTGTTGTTGGGTTTTTATGAGTTTCCAATGGAATCTCATGTTTGTGGACATGAAATAACTGTGGGGATTACAAAATCTGATATCATGGAGCTTGTTACTGGAGATAAGTTGGGCATCAACATGGTGCAAATTTTTTCCATGTAAGTCTTAACACCTTTTCCCTGCGTTATATTTATTAAAAATGTATACTTATATATGTTTTGTATTAGGTATCTTTATAAAATTTGTGAGAGGAATGAACTGACAGAAGTATATGGATTCATGGACCTGCAATTGATTTCCCCTGAAGCATGTGCATTGAATGAGGAACAAAGAATGGTTTATATTGCTGAAAGATTTGAAAAGAATATAATCCAACAATGTTCGATGATGCCTTTTTGTGAGAGGTATGAAACACATTTCTCTCAAATAGTTAATTATCTTTTAACATAAAAAACTACTAACATTAAATTTCCTTTTATCAGTAATCATTGGATGTTATGGATTTTTTGCCCAAGGGAGAAAGCTCTTTATTGGATATGCTCTGTTCATGGTGATGTGCGGGCAAGTTTTAAGAATATATTGGAAAAGTAAGTTTCAATTTCTCAATAGTTTTATATATTATAATAAATTTTAAATTTACCCCATTCGTATTATTTTTCTAACAGTGCATGGGCCTACTTTAGAAAAAACAAAAAGAAAAGAAATGCAAAGATCAAATATGTAAAGGCACAGGTAAATTTCCATTTATAATTTGTACTTTTTGATTTATTACATAAAAATAATATATTGAATTTACACTCATTCAAAACAGAATTGTCATGAACAACAAGGCCTCATCGAATGTGGATATTATATGTTAAGATTTATGTATGAAATAATAACAACTGGGACAGTTGTGAATTTTGACCTGGTACGATTTCCTCTTAAACTTTGCCATCATATTTCAATTTGATTTATTCATTATACACGTAAACTATCTTCTTTTTCATTTGTAGCTTTTTGATGACCCTCAACCCTATACTGCTTAAGACATCAAACACGTACAAGTTGAGGGGTCAAATTATTTTACAGGTTTGATTGAATTTTAGTTGTTTGTAATGTAAAATGTAATTTTGAATATTGTATTTTTAATTGTCTATTTGGTAGTTGTTTAGGTGTGATTTAGTTTTTTTTTTAAGTTGACAGTGTAAGTTTTGAATGTTATATAAGTGAATGTTTAATTTTTCTCTACTTCTTGTTTTGGTCTACTTCTGATGGTTCTTATGGTATGGATTTGGGTCTGTGGGGGAGGGGTTCCTAGGGTGTGGGGGTGTGTTCAGTGGGGTTGGGGGTGTACAGCGGTCTGGGAGGGCTGTCTGGTAGGGTGGGGGACAGTCTTGGGGGGTGGCAGGGATGTCCCGGGGTGTGGGAAGCCGGTCCAGGGGTGTGGGAGTGCTGTCCAGGGCTGGGGGGGTTGTCCAGGGTTGTGGTGGGGGCTGTCAAGTGGGGTGAGGGGGTGAGGAGGTGCTGTTCAGGCGGGTGGGGGTTGTCGAGGGGTGTTTGGGGGTGTCCGGGGGTCGGGGGGCAGTCCCGGAGTGTGGTGGGGGCTCCAATGGGGTGGGGGAGGGTTGTCCAAGGGGTATACATGAGGGTGGGAGCTCCAATGGGGTGGGGGAGGGCTGTCCAGGGGGTATACATGAGGGTGAGGGATCCAACGGGGTGGGGAAGGGCTGTCCAGGGGGTATACATGAGGGTGAGGGCTCCAACGGGGTGGGGGAGGGCTGTCCATGGGGTATAAATGAGGGTGGATGCTGTCTAGTGGGTAAGTTTTTTATGTTATCTATTTACATGCTTATTTTTGATGTACTTCTGTTTTTGTGGTATGATTTCTTGATTTATTTTCTGGTTGATTCTGGTGGAGAGAAGATCACTGCATTCTGTTTAAAAAAAATTGGGTTTATCACGTCGGTTATTTAATAACCGACGTGATAAAATGCCTGGAAAATAGTTTATCACGTCGGTTATTTAATAACCGACATTATAAAAGGCCTGTAAAATAGTTTATCACGTCGGTTATTTAATAACTGACGTGATAAAAGGCCTGGAAAATGGTTTATCACGTCAGTTATTTAATAACCGACGTGATAAAAGTCCTGGAGAATGGGTTATCACGTCGGTTATTTAATAACCGACGTGATAAAGGGCCTGGAGAATGGTTTAGCACGTCGGTTATTGAATAAAGGACGTGCTAAACGGCCTGGACAAGGGTTTGTCACGTCGGTTATTGACTAACCGACGTGATAAACCCCCTCCCACCGGTTTATCACGTCGGTTAGTCAATAACCGACGTGATAAACCCCCCTCCCCTGGTTTTTCACGTCGGTTTTATATGAACCGATGTGATAAACCACACTCAGCCCGGTTTATCACGTCGGTTCTTATAGAACGGACGTGATAAACCACCCTCACCCCAGTTTATCACGTCGGTTCTTCGATAACCGACGTGATAAACCATTCTCCAGGCCTTTTATCACGTCGGTTCTAAAATAACCGACGTGATAAACCATTCTCCAGGCCCTTTATCACGTCGGTTCTAAAATAACCGACGTGATAAACATTGCGATTTTATGCTTTTTGACATCGGTTTTTAAATAACCGACGTCAAAAACCTTATTTATAACGTCGCACGTATTAACGTCGGCTAGAAACCGACGTAAAAAATTAAAAATAACCGACGTAAAAAACGTTTTCTGCACTAGTGAGACAATAAACATTATACATCAAATGATAAAATACATAAAACATATTTAATAAATAAGTGAACATTCATGGATGAGGTTGTTGAGTGAATAAGGATTTCCTTATTACTTTTCCATTCCATCATGTATGGGGAAGATTATTGAGTTAATAAGGATTCCTTATAAATTTACTATTCCTCCTATTTTGAAAATCACAAACACCTTATCCTAAGAGAAATTTTATTTTACCCTGTGTTTTACTTCTATAAGGAAAAATTTATATCTCCAAGGAAATTTATCCTTACCATGTTTTCATTGTTCATATCATAATATTTCTAAGTTTAAAATTCAGTTTGAAAGAAAAACCTCATAATCCTATAAATAAATATATATGAAGCATTCTATTTTAGAATCTGAATTCTCAGAATTCTGGTTACAAAAAATTATGATGTTCTGACTCCGAATTCTGATTATGAATTCTGGTTACGATCATTCCGAGTTATGACTCCGAATTCTATATACAAATTCTGCTTACGAACATTGTGAGTTCTGACTCCGAATTTAGAATATGAATTCTGGTTATGAACTTTTCCATGTTCTGACTCCAAGTTTTCTTGAATACAGTCTTCATACTCTTTTGAGTTCTGACTCCGTATTCTAATGAACTCTGACTCCGATCTTTGTAATTTCTAGTTCCAAATTCTTTTGAATCCAGACTCCAAATTTCATTGAAATTCTCACTCTATAATTCTATAGAATTCAGGTTCCAAATTCCTAGAAAACAGAATTCGAATATCCCTGTATTATAGACTCCGAATTCAATTTTGGGTTGACTCTAAACATACACTTTCTTACATTCTGAATATTGGATTCTAGTTATGTAAACATATTTTTCTTACACTTGTTTTGTTATAAAACGAAGTCATGCATTCAGTTATTAACTAACCATTTTTTGTGTGACATGTGTATAGGTCCCTCCGAAATTCAAGGAAAAATATCACCGTTGGAGGAGGGAGCTAACAGTTAAAGTCGTGCCTATAAATAGGGGCTCATTTGAAAGAGATCACAACACTTGAGACTGTTCTACGACTCTAGAGATTACATGCTGTTAATGTGATTTCTAGAGAGATAATCGAATTACTTTGTGCATATAGAACTTCTTGTTCAGACTTTCTTTGTGAGACTCTAATTGTTGTTGTGCACAATTGAGGGCTTCCGGGGATAGGAAGACAGAGGTGCCGACTACCTTGATGTTGAGGGCTTGTTTACTGAGGAAGAAAAAGGTACCAACTACCATGAACTTGAGGGCTTGCGGGGATATCAAGACAGACTCCGATCTCCATATCGAGGGCTTACACTGGTGTAGGTAATACATACTTTCTTGAAAGTATAAATCAAGGGGCCTTTATCCAAATTTGTTGGATACCCTTCTCTTTCAATTAAAATATTTACCTTGTTACGTGTTTTGTTACATGTTTTCCACTTCATTTGTATTTTTGAGGAAAGTACAACTATCTTATACTTTTTGACACTTGAACTCTGATTTTGTTAGATTCAATACGCTTTAAGGTAGAATCTTTATCCTTGTAATCATTCATTAAGTTTAATTTCCAGATTCACCTTTCTGGAATTGCATTCTCATAATCATATTTCATGATTCAAGAAAGATTATAGATTTAGAGGTTTTGTGAATTACATTGTTTAACCATGTTAAATTTAACCATCATTAATGTTCCAAAGGAATTTTTAAATTACACAAATACCCCCCCCCCCACTCTTGTATTTTGAGCATCATTAGATACTCCATAAAATCTCTCCACTATTTTGATCCAAAATTTGGTATTATAGATTATATCATACTCATACATACCATCTAACAATTGGTATCAGAGGAGGTATATGAAATACTTATATTCACATATAAGTTTTCCTTGCTTATGTTTCTTTCCCTTGCTATAGTTGACTACCCTGTACCTATTCAACAATTAGTATCAGAGGTAGTGACCTTCAATCCTGAACCAATCCAACAATTGGCTTCAAAATTTTGGTTTAATCTGAATTAATATCACGATTAGATTCAGAGGATAATTCTTCTTCTTATTACGTTCGAAATTGATTTTCTGGAATCATATTTTTTGGGAATAATATTTTTCGGACATGTATATTTCCGATTCATTTTTTCATAGAGATAATATTGTTCTAAATTTTCCATGCTTAGGAATATTTACCTTGTTTACAATCATTTTTTATTAACAAGTTTTTTGTGTGGAAATAATTTTCTTCAAGATGGAAGGAATAAATGTTGGTTCCATAGATAATCTCAATCCAACCAGACCACCTATCATTGCTGGAAATGACTATGAGTATTGGAGAGATCGCATGATGACTTTAATTATCAATATTAGTGTTGATAATGTTGTTATGCTTACTGGAGGATACAGAATTCTAGACAAAGAAGTTAGTACTTTTACCAATGAAGAAAATCATGAATATCAACTTAATTATAAGGTACACAATACATTTCTTTTCTCTATGAATAGAAATATATATAGATAAATTTCATCTTATGAAGTAAAAAACAGTATTTGGAAGAAAAATGAAGTTACACATTTTGGTACATCCAAAGTAATTGAGACTAGAAAAGCTATGCTAAGAGCCAAATACCATGGATTGAACTTTCCATATGGAGAAAACATATATAAAGTACAACAAAGATTCATGTCTATATTGAATATTTTACAATCCCTGGACAATAAAGGATTACATGATGAATCTCTTATTGATAAGATTATAGACATCATGCCCAATGAGTGGGAATCCAAGAGGACTCCTATTGATGAAAACAGAAATGTTACTCAGATTACTCTTGATGAACTCTTTTGAACTCTTATTGAACATCAAACTAGAATGAAGAGAAATGATGATAATGTAAAGAAGAAAAATGGAAATGGAATTGTTGCTTTTAATACAAGTTCTATTCATACGAAAGCCAACACTCCTAAGAGAATTAACTGATCCAAATATAAGAATGTTTTTATCCAATCCAAATCAAGTGGAAGTGAATCCTCAGAGAATGAATTAGAAAATATTTCTAGAAGGATGAATAAGATAGAAATACAAAGGAACATTTAATCTAGATATAAGAGAATGTAATGGAAAGACAAAAAAGATTCATAAGTCGCATGTTATTAATGCAAGAGAGATGAAAAAATAAGGACTGATTTCCCCATGCTCAGAAGAAAGAAAAGAATGGAAAATAATTCTGAGAAAAAAAGAAAGAAATATTATAAGGATAAAGATAAGAATGTCCTAAAAGCTAAATACACCTGGAGTGCTAGAGGTGGAGACTCTTCAGATGAATATTTGGATTATGAATCTTCTGGAAAGAAGAATCTTTGTCCAATAGCCATACTACCTAATGAAAATCATTGTTTAATGGATAAGGTATACAATGCTGAATATATGACCAATATATCTTTGAATGCTACTGATAGTAAATATTATAACTCTTATAATGGAGAATCTTCTTCTAATGGAGATAATACATTACCTACATACGATGAAGTTTCTAGGTTTTCTAAACTGCCTAAAAATGGGAATTCAAAACTCATGAAAAAATTTGATAAATAAAATTCTTGGAATATTATTCTTACCAAGGAAATATCAGATCATTCTAAAGATCTTGATAAGAAAAATTATGATTTTGAAAGTATTTAAAAAAACTTGTGGAAGTACATTATGAGAAGAAGAAAATTTTAATGATCTAGAAAAATTAATTTCTAAGATAAATGTTTTTTAGCCTAGTTACAGTTTAAAATCTGATGTCTTTTATGACAAGAACTAGGTTATTAGACTTAAATATGAAATATTTTCCTTGAGGAAGTGTTTTTCAATCATTAACTTAGGTAAATAAAATTATGATAAACTGAATTTTCAAATTTGACTTCTAAGGAATAGTTCTAGTATTGGTTATACTAGTTCTAAACCTATTTTTATTAACATTTATTTTTTCCCACAATGTGCTCCTTTTTGACAAAAGTGTCAGTGTAGTGGACACTTGAAAAGAATTGTTCTCTAACCAAAACCCAATCTTTAGAATTTCATAAACCTATTTTTCTAAGAAGTTGTGGGTGTCTAAAATTTTGTTTTCTAAGAATTCCAGATATTATAAAGTTTGGATTTTGAAAACCTAAATTTTTATTTATTTTCAGGAAAATAGAGGAGGTACCAATCACAATATGTGGTACATGGATAGTGGATGTTCCAATAATATGACTAGTAACAAAAACAATTTTGAAAAAATTATCAAGATGAAAGGAGGGAAAGTAACTTTCAGAGAAAATGCTTAGGTAATAATTATTGTTATAGGTAACATTTTTCTTTTTGAAAAAAGAATTGATTTAAAATGTTTTATTTGTTAAGGGTCTTAAGAACAACCTTAGTAGCATAAATCAATTATGTGATGAAGGTTTCCTTGTGAATTTTAGGATTGACAAGTGCATAGTACACAATTCAAAAGAATAATTTATTCTTTCTGCCCATATGCAAGAAAATGTATACACACTAAACATATATGACCTTAAGAGACAATATTTTTCTAGCCTTAGTGAAATGGATGATCATTATTGGTTGTGGCATAGAAGGTTAGGACACTGACATTCAACTGCTAAAACTAAATAAGTAGCAGCTGGAAGTTGTTGTCCTCAAGTATTGTAGATGAAACACACACTCATAGACTATGGCATGAGTTTTACCAAGACTCAAATTTTGTGTGTTTATACAAGTTTCATTGCCCATGGTAAAAACTCTGCACATCACTCTCATGAAAAGCACATAGACATTAGGCATCACTTTCTTAGGGATCACACACAAAAAGGAGATTTCATTTTTCAATTTATTAAAACTCAAGATCAACTCGCTGATATTTCCACAAAATATTTACCATCTGATAGATTAGAATATAATAAAAAGAAGTTAAGAATGATAACCATAAGGTAATCCTCCTCAATAAAATCCATGTTGAACCAATTTCCTTATAGTAATAAACTTTTTTTCATAGGGGAAGTAAAATTTATTAATTTTTTTCATATATTTCACAATAAGGTTTTTCATATTTCCCATAATGATGCTTTTCATATTTTTCATAATGAAGTTTTTCATATTTTTCGTAATGAAGTTTTTTATATTTTTCATAATGAATTTTTTCATATTTTTCATAATGATGTTTTTCATGTTTTTCGTAATAAAATTTTTCATATTTTTCATAATGAAGTTTTTCATATTTTTCATAATTATGTTTTTCATATTTTTCTTATTGATTTTTTTCATGTTTTTCATAACGAATTTTTTTATATTTTTCGTAATGAAATTTTCATGTTTTTCATAAGGAAATTTTTTATATTTTTCGTAATGATGTTTTTCATATTCTTTTAAAAAAGTTTTTCATGTTTTTCTTAATAATGTTTTTCATGTTTTTTGTAATGATGTTTTTCATAGTTTTCGTAATGAAGTCTTTTATATTTTTTGTAATAATTTTTTTCAATTTTTTCATAATGAAGCCTTTCATATTTTTTGTAATGGAAATTTTTGGACCGGAAATTTTCGTAATTGAAATTTTCAAACATGAAATTTTTGTAGTGATGTTTTTCATACTAATGATTTTCGTAATGAATGCTTTCATAACGAAAATCTGTGTACTCAATTTATTTTTTGTAATCATGTTTTTTTTAATCTAAATTCCTTCAAGAATAATTTTCCTCAATACAAATAATTCTCTTGAAAAACTGAATGTCATGTTTCTTTCTTGAGTTTTCGTAATAACATTTTACTTTTTTTTGGTTTCTTTTGCTTTTAAAATTTCTCAGATTCATTTTTCCTTAAATCATTATGTTTTCGTTTAAAAACCTCAAAATCTAAGATTCTACCAAAATTTCCTTGCAGCTATCATTTCAACGATCAGATCATATATTACAAATTCTCTTCCATTGGATTAAAATGTGAAGATGAACTATCACTTCAACACCTATAAAAGGGGACCCCAGATTGTTTTCCCACATCGGTTTTCAAATAATGTGCTTCTCGATGCTCAGCCCATCTTCAAAAGCCCATTCCAAATTTATCCAAAAGTGATCAATTCCGAATGTCTACAAAACGTCCTTCTCAAGATATGTCTTTTATCAGGCTAATTACGGAGTGTAAAATATACAGGTAATGGTTAGTGCACCCAAACATCTTCAAAAATTATGACTCCATTACCACCAAGAATATCAAACCTAATGGATGGGAGAGTGTATCAATATCGAAGATAAGAGATCATGATGTGGTGTTTCCAGATCTACTCATTGAATTTTACGTATCAGTGTGTTTTTTCAAGGAAGATGGCAGAGAAAACTTTTCCTTCTAAAGTTATGGAATGTCATATGCACATTCTTATACCAGGGCTTCTAGAGTGGTAGGGTTAGCCTATGAAGGGGATGACGAGTTTTGTTCTTAAAAATTACAGGATGTGCAAGGAAGTTTCATCAAAGCTAAATCTATGCAATGTCTTGGACATACAGATGTCAAGACATCAAATATTTCTCACTTGCCTAGAAAAAATCCGATCCTAGAGTTATGGGTTCAGGGTCTTATCATTCCTAGAAAGGGTGACAAGGGAAATATTAATAATAGTGATATGTATATCTTACATTTTTTGGTAAATATAAGGAAAATAAATTTGATGAAACATATTATCATTTCGATTGAGAATATCAAGAATGTGAATCTAAGAGCACAGATAATAATGTATCATGCACTACTCTCCAAACTGATAGTTTGGTGCCTTAAATCATTCAAGATCCCTTGAAGATCTAGTCCAAGGAATTGCAAGGTAACGCTTATCATTGATGATAACCTCAAGAGAATGATGGTTGATTTATTTAAGGAGTCAGGTGAAGTTTATGATCTACCAGAGGATGAGGCAGAAGCCATCCTGAAGAATGCCGAAGAGGATGAATCAGATGGAAGGGGAGCCACAGTTTTGCCTAGATCCTGCAGAGGCCAAAGCATTAAAGGAGAAATATGCTGATGAGCTTGAGAAAACAATCCAAATAGAAGAATCTTAAGAAAAATATGTTAGCGGCAGAGATTGTGCAATCTATTTTGAAGGCTACTGATGTTTCATCTGAGAACATTACCGTACCAAAAACCTTCCTATTATAACCTCTTCCTGAGACTATGATAAAGAATTTCATGTCTCTAGAAAAAGACAAAGAGAAGGAGTTTGAAATTGAATCTGTGGAAGAACATAAACAAGCTAAAAGACCATAAAATACAGCTGATTTGATAAATAAATTAGAAGACGTTCATGAGAAATAAACTGCTTCCTAAAATTGTCAATCTGGACTTTTCAAGCCAGATCCTAAAGACTTGCTACTCTTGGGGTTGATGATAAGGATGAAGAGGAGGTGAATAAGTTGTGAAGAAGAGAGTCATAATATTATCTTTATTCACCCTAAAAATATTGAGGCTGGAGCTGAGACGGAAATATTTCATGAAGATAATATTGTTGAAATATCTGAAAGTGAATAGGAATCTCCCAATGAAGAAGCTGTTCCGAAACATAACAAGGGGAAACAAGTAGTTTTTTATACCCCAACCAAGGAAATTATAAGGAAGAAGGAATCTACAGGATCCTTTATGAGTATGCTTGTCGAGTTAGAGGAAGAACCACAATCTAGCATAATGTCTGATTCAGATTTATCAGCTTTAGGACATGAATTTTTCATTCAGTCCCTAAAGAATCTAGTGGACACCCTTCCAATTTTTTCAACAATTGAATCAAGATTCCAGATGCTTTAGCATTGTATGAATCAGAAATCAGTCTCTGTATCCAAGGTGGTGGATAGGTTCATAAAGATTGAGGCTGAACACAAGAATTTCCTTATCAACTATGTAGACCATAGAAAATCATGCATGAAAATGGTGAGCTGGTCAAAGAATATAGTTGAAGATTTGAGAGAGCTTGATAAATTTCAATATGATGTTAAGGATTGTTTTGATACTTTAGATGAAAAAATCATGGATCTTACAAATAGCATTGAGAAAAAGCTAAATCGTGAGAAGAATACTCAGATTGAAGATGTCAAATATCTAAATGGGAAGTTGAATTTTGTTGTCCAAAGTTGGAAAATATACAGGGACATCTGGATTGAGATTCACGAAAATCTAGTGAAGCAAGATGAATTGCTTAATGCACTGGAAGAGGCTCTGAAAGCTCAGGTAGAAAGGATCAATGCATTAGAAAACAAAGCATAGGAGGATCACAAAGAGTTAAAGAAGCTGAAAACCATTGTGAAGAAGCTTATACCCATGGAAAAAGAAGAAAAATAGATCCAAATCTGATATTTTGTTGTATATCTCTTTCCATGTACAAATTCTTTCAATCATAATGAAACTGTGGTATCTTGTTTTTCTTGGATGTTTGTACTAATATTTCAGGTACCATATTTATTTTTCATTCCCTAAATCTCATTTTAAAAATCAAAAAGGGAGTGAAAGGAAAAAAATTCAAGTAATGAAGAAATATCCCTAAGTAAGGGGTAGTTTATCTAAGGGGGAGTTCTCATTACGAAGATTTCCATACTCAAGATATTGATATTTCTCATTCTATAAATCTAGAATACGATCCATAGAGTTCAAAATCCTTTGGGGGAGTTAGTCGTATTCACCATTGTTCATAAGTAAGGAGAGATATTCTTTATTTCGAAGTCTATAAATTTTTCTATGTACTTATATTCTTTTTTGTAAGGATGTTTGTGCTTTCCAAAGAGGGGGAGATTGTTCAGTCAATAAGGTTTTCCATATGACTTTTCCATTCATTCATGTATGGGGGAGATTGTTGAGTAAATAAGGATTCCTTATGAATTTACGATTCCTCTTGTTTTGAAATTATCAAACACCTTATCTGAAGGAAAATTTCATTTTACCCTGTGTTTTACTTCTATAAGGAATAATTTCCTTCCGCGTAGAAATTTATCCTTACCATGTTTTCATTGTTCATATAATAATTTTTCTATGTGTAAAATTCGGTTTGAATCCAAAACCTCAGAATCCGCTAAATACATTGATATAAAGCATTCTATTTTAGAATCTGAATTCTCAGAATTCTGGTTAAGAACTCTTTTGATGTTCTGACTCCAAATTCTGATTACAAATTCTGGTTACGAACATTATGAGTTCTGACTCTGAATTCTGAATACGAATTTTGGTTACGAACTTTCTGAGTTCTGACTCCGAATTCAGAATATGAATTCTTGCTATAAACATTTCCAAGTTCCGACTCAATGTTTTCTGAATAATGACTCCGAACTCTTATGAGTTCTGACTCCAAATTATCATGAACTCTGACTCCGAACATTGTATTTTCTGGTTTCGAATTCTTGTGAATCCAAACTCCTAATTCCCTTGAAATTAAGACTCTAAAATTCAATATAATGAATTATCTGAATTCCTAAAAAACAGAATCTAAATATCCCTATCTTATAGACTCCAAATTTAATTTTTTTAGACTCCTAACTTACACTTTATTACATTTTGAATATTGTATTATAGTTAAGTAACCATATTTTTCTTACACTTGTTTTATTATAAAACAATGACTTCCATTCAGTTATTAACTAACTACATTTTGAGTGACACGTGTACAGATCCCTCTGAAATTCAATGAAAAATATGACTATTGGGAGAGGGAGCTGATCGTTGAAGCCATTCCTATAAATAAAATCTCATTTGAAAGAGATCACAACACTTGAGACTGTTCTACAACTGTAGAGATTACAGGCTATTGATGTGATTTCTAGAGAGAGACTCTCATTGCTTTTCCCATACTGATCTTCTTGTTTAGAAATTTGTTGAGTGAATCTGAATGTAACTATGTACAATAGAGGGATTTCAGGGATAGGAAGACAGAGGTGCTGACTACCTTGATGTTGAGGGCTCCGTTGTTAAGGATGACATAGGTACCAACAACCTTGAATTTGATGGCTTGCGGGGATAGCAAGACAAACTCTGATCCTCATATCGAGGTCTTACCCTGGTGTGGGTAAGACATAATTTCATAAAACTATAAATCAAGGGGCCTTTATCCATGCTTGTTGGATACCCTTCTCTTTGGGTTAAATGATTAACCTTGTTAATTGTATTGTTACAAGTTTTTTTCTACATTTATGTTATTGAGGAAAGTATAACTATCTTATACTTCCCTAAAATTGTACTCTTATTTAGTTAGATTCTATATGCTTTAAGGTATAATCTTTATCTTTATAAACATTCATTATGTTTCATTTCTGGAATCACTTTTCTGGAATTTCTTTCTCGGAATCATATTTCTTGATTCAGGAAAGTTTATAGATCTAGAGGTTTTGTGAATTATCGTGTTTAACATTGTTAAACATGACCATCATTAATGTTCCAAAGGAATTTTTAATGTATACAAATTCACCCCCAAATGTATTTTGAGCATCATTATATACTCCATATAGTATCTATACTATTTTGATCCTATATTTGTTATTATAGAGTATATCATCCTCAGACATACCATTTAACAGAGTTTTGATTGACCCAAAACAATACTCACTAAATTATTGGACACATTTTTTTCACATGGACATTGAATATTGTCATGTGAAAAATAATATTTAATTGGTATTTTGGAATATAAAATTTTCCTTAATGGATAAAAGAAGATCACTTTCACCATTTTAATGATAATATTACTATTCTAAATAAGAATCAAAAATAACCCAATTAACCACTACTAATTATCTTGATGACATAAGAAAATGACTCACCTCTAGAAACTATACCCAAACATTCCATTCATAGAAATCAATCAAAAGAAATATCAATCTATCCACATGAGTATGAATTCTTCAATATACTTTTATACATAATAATCCTATTAAAAATTATAAATATCTTTCAATGTATGATAACAATTTAATTTTTAGATTTTAAAATTTTCTTATACTATAAGAATATAAATTTTCTATCACCCTATAAAAACATTAAAAATATAAATACTATGTCTCTATTTTTTGAGGACTATGTCCAATATTTAAGGCATGTTCTATTTTTAACAACCACATTACACGGTTTCATAAAAATAGTTATTTAGTGAAAAAAATGTAATAACTATTATATGATTATGATATTTAGATTAAAATTCTTTTAATTTATACCACCCTCTCATTCTATAAAAAATGAGAGTGTAATCTGTATACCAGTAGACTACAAAATCCATTGAATGACATAAATCTATTTTCTATTTCTTCCTAACATAGATATCATTTAAAATATATATATATTATTAAAATTATTTTATGAAACTGATAATATTATTTAATGGTATTATTTTACATTCCATAAGTTATATTATTAATAAATGGGAATAGAAAATGTAAATGACTAAAATGTACATATCGATGTACCTTTCTTTGTAAGGGCATAGATCCATATAGTCTGACCCTTTTCATGTTTCCAATGGTTTTGGGGATCATAGTAGTCTTATCATTATTATATAGGGGACCAACATTAAAAATAAGGATTCTGGTAGAATAATTGTTGTGTAATTGGTTTTCACATCACATATTATCATCTCATGGATTGTTAAGGGTGGTTTATAGAGTTCTTAATTGTGTGTAAATAATAAAGATTTAATGATTCATAGTGATTTGTTAGATATAAAATAAACCAAACATTTAGAAGTCATCTAAAGGATACATTCTATAGAAATATCATATTCATTGATGTTGATAAATTTTCTAAAGAAGTGGTTTTTCTCAAAAAGAATGAACCACCAATCAAATACCTTGGGATTAGTGGTTTCCCCTTTTGGATTTGGGGATTCCTCTCTTTGGGTTAGTTTTCATGGATGTTTTATCCGATTCATGGGGATCGGTGGTATGTTCTACGACTTTTCTTATTGTTCTTGAATAAAATTCTTCTTATTACATCACTCCATGTGATGGTGGATCATCTTCATATTTCTAATGGTGTTTTCATTGATGTTTGTGGGTGACGTTGTTCAACAACATCCATGTATGGATGTAGATTCCTACCAGGGAAGATATCGGGATCTGAAACACTGGAATAATCTTTATGGGTGATCATTGGTACCTTTGAGGTAGTGAATTCATTTCTTATCTTATTTGATTTATATAAAATAATAAATTGATTAGGTTTTATACCTATAGATGATAATGAAATTAATATAGTAATTTTTTTACATGACTAATGAAGAAATGTGTTATAAGGATCACATGTTGATACTTTGTATCATTATGATGGGTTTCCTACTGATTTTATTGATAGTGTGATATATATTCAATGATTTCTTAGAATGTTATGATTAATGTAGTAGATTGATGAAATTGATAATGAAAATAAATCCAAACTTAATTAATAATAAATCCACATAAGGGTAAATAAAGAAGATGAATGTTTGAAATCAGGTTTTTATTTTAATTATGCGATCATCAAAATGATTTCATGAAATTTTATAATTTACAATTACATTCCATGTTATTAATGGAAAAAAATTGGTTTTTTCTTTTTTCTTTTTTATAACAGATTAAACTTATTTTAAAAGAGAATGATACTTCTCATATTTTGAGGAAACTAGTTTATATGCTAGAGATCATGTTGAACTTGTTACTTTATTATTATAGATTTATGAATATTTATTTATATAGTTAGAAACCATTAACAATGAATATGTTAATTTAATATGGAACTAGACCTAGTTTTTTGAAAAAGATATATCTTGGAAAGAGTTTCTCATCTTCATTATAAGGAAGTGATCCTTGGGTTTGAGCCTTGAGAGCTCATTTATGTGTGAAGTATAGAAAATATTTTTGAGGGACCAATTTTCCTCTGGTATGTGCTCAATGTTTAATGTTACATTTGTAATAAGAGGTAGGGGGTCCTTATGTGATATGAGTTTGAGACATCTATGCCTCATATGGTTGATGTGATTTTTGAAGGGAGGCCTTAATGATGTGGTGGAAGTTGATTCCATTGATGGAGTAATGCATTGGGATATGCATGAGGGTGATGAGGGTGTAACTAGGTACAATGGATTCATCTGATGTTGGGTTTTCCCATTAATATAAATGTGAGAGATTTTGATTATTTCTTATGAATATGTTTGATAAATGATGGATGGGTTTCATATTTTTATTTTCCTTCCTCACTCCATCGTATGAGGTCATTGACTATACATGGGTGCATGTTTTTTCATGATAGTAGATTTGGATGTTTTCTTAGAGTACCTATAACACACAAGATTCTGATAATTAATAAATAATTCATACCCCAGGGGGTTGGATAACACTTTAATAGAACTGTTGAAATAATGATAATCATGATAAAATATTGACACTATTGGGATTATGACTAGATGGAAGAGAAATTTCGATGTTGATTAATGTATATTTCTATAAAATAATGTTAATGTTTAATTAAAGAATATATAATTAATTAACATTAATTGTATATTAATATTAAAATAAGTCTCCTACTTGGCATCCAAAAGACCCATGATTAAATTCGGGTAGGGGCTAATTTCCGAGTACTATAGCAGCACTATAGCTGGTCATTGTAGTAGTACTATAGTAGCCGCACTGTAGCAACCGTAGCACTGTAGCGGTGGAGGCACTGTAGCAGGAACTGTAGCAGCATTGGTACTGTAGCAGGTACTGTAGTAGCCCGAGTACTGTAGCAGTATTATTCACCGAAGGGCTCTTTGGGCCAAAAAATGGGCTTTCAGGCCTTGTATTCAGACCACTTGGTCTTGGGCCTTCGTGCTATGTAATGGGTCCCCCTCTTCCCAGTTTGAAAGTGGTCTTTGCTTTAAATGATAAATGAGGATTCGGCCCCAACCTTTATAAAAAAATAAGTAATTTAATGTATCTCTTTTAAATTATTCTTTTCCTGAATGATATATGGTCTTAGTAGTGGTAGTTAGGAGTCCTAGTAATGTTAGATGTAGTATAGTATAATAGCAGTTTATGAACCTAATGTGGTTTTGGGAAATATTATATCATTTATGTTATTTGATTTCATACACCACCACACCCATGTCAGTTATGTATAATAACACATAGTTGATGCTATGATGGGTTTTCTCCCAAACACCCTAGTGTGATTATGGATGTATGACTTTCTCATATGTCCTTGTTCTCTTCAATTTGCAATAACTTGTGTTGTTATTCCTGGTCGTTAGTATTTGCATATATGTGTGTAAAGGGATTTTATTTCTTCTGTTATTATCACATACATGTATTAATGGATATAGTATCCAATGTATCATTATTGTTATGCCATGTATAGGTTATGATGTCTTTGGGTATATACTCACTGAATGGACTATGATGCCTTCAGGCACAATATAAAATTTTTCATAAAAGTTTCGCATGTAATGGTGGATCGGAGAAAATACCTTATTTATAGATATGGATATGTTGATTGATTATGATATGATGTGATGCATGAGTTTCTTGTTGTGATGTCTTCACATCAATCTTTAGGATAGGAAATTTCGGAGAGAGATACTCAATATGTGCGATGTTAGGGAAGAGCATAAATATGATATAGAACTGGGACTGTGGTAACTGTGCTGTATTATTAATATAGTATTTGATCTACTATATTGGGAACTTATTTAGATTTTTTCATAGTGAGGATGGTAAGATAGTGTACCTTATTATGTGACGTGTTATTTTCACACACGTTCATTGTGCTTCAGCTTACATTATTTATCTTTTACATGAGATGTTCTGGGGAGGATCCTACTAATTATACTATTAAATTCACCCAATATATATTTTAATTTTTTTTTCAGATCATATGAATCATGTAATAGATTGGGAAATACAATATTATCTCATGGTTTAGCAAATACATTTTCATGTCTGGGTCATTTTCATCATTCCAATATTCGTACAAGTAGTTTTCTATTCTATTATTATTTTACTATATGAAATCCCATGTATGGACTTGTATTTTATATATATCTCTGTTTTCATTTGTGTGTGTGCATTAGTTGATTTGTGTATCCTTTTTATTTCCCTCATTCACATGTTTTACATATAGTGTAATTCCACCCATATGCGTGTTTTTACCCCTGGTGATAGTCTACAACCCAAGGCCTATTATTGATAGGACAAGACCACTCCCTACCTCTCTCCACTCAATGTGGTATCATTTCTAGGAGGTTTTAATTACATATATGTATTAAGAGATCAGTTTAGATATAGGATAGTTTTGGGATTTAGGAACATATGTGGTAACGTGGGTTTCTTATGAAAAAATGACATCTATGTTTAGAAAAATATGTAATCATGGGAGAATAGTTGAGAAAACATTATTTACTATAATCTTGGATCTGATTTATGGAACCATCATTTTACTAATACTTCTATAAAATGTGATACTAATTATAGAGTAGAGACCCCAGAGTTTTCAAAATAATTCTTCTTTGAGCTTCTGTTTGCTGTTGGTAGATGTTATGAAAGGTCACAAACAATAATTTTATTATAAAACAATTAATTCATAATTCATAATGATTCAATATTTCTTTTTAAAAGCATAAATAGATTGTTCCTTCAATTGTAAAATTGGATCTCGGTCGAGAAACATATTTTCTTCTCACCAGGATTTTCAAAATTATGTTATCAAAAGATCACAAAATAGTAGAAGTCAACAACGATGACACGTAGTGGAGGGAATTGTGAGATTTTCAACTCCAGAATCTACATATGAATGAGGGATCTATTTTGGATTCATTAAAAGAAGACTGGATGGAGGATGTTGATATAGGGTTCAGATGGATACATGATTGGAAGGATCATTGGGTTTTGTTGGTTGTGGGGATTTTTTGTGATAAAGTAAAGCATCTGTTATTCCTGTTCCTCCAAGATTGTGAGGAGTTGGCTATCTCATTATAGATGTTATGAGAAAATTTATAAGATGTTTTTTTATTTCTCTACAATGGAATTAAATATCCATGGGAATCTTACCCTATTTCATGGGAGTTCTATTATGTGATAATTTTAAGTTCATTTTAGGACCCTTCTACGATATTATTTAATACATTTTCTAGATGCAGAAGCAAATGTGAGGAATTTTTAGGAGGCATTGCATATATTTATCAAACACCCTATTAACCCATTTATTTTTATGATGTATCATGAGGGGATGTAATATAATTGTTTATTGAGAGGTTGATGGCATAATGTTGATTTTCATGAGATGGGAGTCATCAATATTCATGAAAAAGTATATCTATGGTTTTGGTTTCCCAGATTCATTTATATAAGGTATTTTGGTTAGGTGAAAGTACATATTAGCCCTCATAATCTCATTACTATAGGTTTGGTCACTCTAAGTCCTATTCCATTATAATTTAAATGTCTTTCTTAGTTGGATTATCTGGTCATTATTGGAGAGACAAATCAGAAATTATAAAAAAGTCATTGTGTATAAGGTCTTCTACTTAATGATACCCCACTAAGGTGGCTTCATCCAAGGAATAAGTAGTAGGTTACTCTTCTTTGGAATCGGTAGAGTGGATATGGGGTAGAAAAAGTATAGAACCAATATTCTTATCATACTCTGAGTGTAGAGTGTGACCTTGTTGGTGGTCATCAATAGGATCCAAGAGGGAATAGATCATGACATTGTCAACGTCCTGATGTATCATTTCATATTCAATATGAGACAGGCATTGTTCGAGGTACCATTTTATTTTTTTCTATATTGATACATGCTTTATTTGACTCAAGAGAGATGAACTTGCTTATTTCATTGAACCTCATCCATGATTAGGATATTCATGTGTAGAGGATTAATGTATACATTGAATTGACTATGCTAGTTAGAGTTCAATCAGACTTTCATAATGTATGTAGTCATTGTGAGATAAT
Source organism: Viscum album (assembly GCA_963277665.1). Classification (NCBI taxonomy): domain Eukaryota; kingdom Viridiplantae; phylum Streptophyta; class Magnoliopsida; order Santalales; family Viscaceae; genus Viscum; species Viscum album. The sequence goes on from OY728131.1 coordinate 1,131,028,147, forward strand.
TCTATGGAATCATATCTCTTGGAGGGATTTCATATGCTTATAGATATAGCTATATGACATTATCCACATCATGGATATGTTATTTTTTAAACCTATCCTATATTTATTCAGGAGGAAGGTTGTTTTCTATGATGTAGATAGAGTATTACTGTTGTTTTGTTTTTGGTGAGAGTGACCCTTAGAATTTTCTAGTGGGGAATTCCATGATTTAATTATTTTATGTCTAAGTTGATGTTGATCTTTTCAGAGTTTTATCTATTGGTTTCTCATATGGTTGTGGAAGAGTACCTTGAATTCTTTTCATATGATTTTTAGCATTACACCATTGATTAGAGATCAAGTTTGGGATTGATCTACATCCATGAGTGTCCTCAATCTATATATATATATATATATTTAGGATTGAACCTTATGGGTTGTGAGAACTATGATTATGTCCTGATGATCTATTTATTTGTGGTTTCTTCCGGTTGAGTGTGTAATATTGGGGTGAATTGGTTTTTATGGTTAATGATGATGGTAGTTTTTTTATTAGTATCATTTACCATCAGTTGAACGAATTGATATTGGATAAAAATTATACTATTCCACAAATTATTAATTTATTCGATAGTCATATGGGAGTGTGTTGGTTCTCAAAGATATTTTTTGGTCAGTATATCATCATATGGGAGTAGAGGATAAGGATATCATAAATATAACTTTGAGTTATCTTTATGGTCATTAAAATATATATTTTTTGATATTAGGTGTGATAAATATTACAACCATGATCTTGGGGTGGATGAATGTAGAGATAAAAGAGTTCCTATAAGAGTTCATGGTAGTTTTCATCCATTCTGTCCTTATGTAAATTGCGTATCATGATGAGTATTGATAGAATATAAGTGCAATTTTGGGATTTATTCACCATGAGTACCTATTTGGGTATTTATCAAAGTGTGTGTTATGGGATACTGTTGTTTTTATGATGGGGAATTTTTTGATCTAGTAGGGTGTATCCATTGTATCTTCAACGATAGATGCAGTTGAGTCTGTGGAAGTACCCAAGATAATGGTATAATGGTAGAGTTTACTAGATCTTGTGGTCTAATAAAAAAGGATTGTTTCTATCTTATAATGGGTTAAGACTCCTCTAACTACCTTGTTCTAGATGTATAAGGTGATCTTGTAAATTGAATAGTGTCAAAAATCATTTGTGTACCTGCAAGATAATTTTTTCAGCAGTCCAGTTCATTTTCTTCCAACATCTGTATATCAATTTGAGGATTAATGTTACAATTATAATATTGGAATTTGATGTGTTATGATTTATTATTAATTCGTTGTTTTTAATTGGTATCAAAATTTAAATACCCATTTTAATAAATATTCTACCCACGATATTTATTTTGTGGTAATTGTATTGGATTTGTTGTTGTGGAGGAATTACCAAATCAGTGGTCGTTTTGTTGTTTAAACTGAAAAAAATACCATGGAGTATTTATTCTCCCAAAATTAATTGATCTTGAGTTAGAATTGGAATATGGAATACTTTCAGGATTATGATTTTGATATTTTATAAATACTTAGAATGTGAAATATAGTGGTTGATGCACAAGTCCAGAAGTCAAGTAGTGATATTGTTCGTTAATTTGGGAATCCCAAGATTCTTACTTGAGAACTATTAGAGAAGAATTTATGTAAGGGAGTGAATGGATGTAGAGGATATGTTTTAAAATTTAAGTGTATTCATATTTGGTGCAGTATTTGGAGGTTTCACTGTTTGGGGATTCATAGGAGGATGTTTTGAGTGACATAATTGTTTTTGGTGATGCTCAAAATGGTTGGTTAAAGGATGGACAGTGCTATGTGTTGTAATATGTAAGTATTTTAATTAATTTAATTATGTGTGAGATATATCTATTGGATTACTATATAACAACATTGGGGTTACATATTAGCATCAAAATATGTACATGTTTTGGACAGAACATTTTTTGTGTCCAAGGATAAGGCATGCATTTTCAGAGTTTTATTATCGATGTTTCTTCCTTTATATGGTAAAGTTCAGGAACCAATTTCATAGTGGTTTTATCCAGAAATTATTTGATACCCATTTAAAGTGGTTGTAAATTTATATGGACTTATTTATTGGTATACATATCTCTCACGCAGACAATTATATTACTTTATTTTTTGTGGATTGTTTGAGAAAAATTATCCTACATTATAATGACCTAGAAATGAATCTCAGGGGATTTTTTATTGTGCTAATGTCTATGGGGATGGGATGAGAAAATATGGATCCCTAATAATGATCACCTATTGTTAGGATCCTTATTTTACCTCCCATTTTATTAGAGGTCTCCATAATTATTTTGGTTATCAATTTTTATTTAGAACAATATCTCTTATACTTATGGACGATCAGATAGTGGACCACCCAAACTCTTGAAAACATGTTTCAATCATGTGGTTAGTTTATGGAAATTCATGAATTTACAATCTTTATTTTTTTATTATTCCTTATAATAATAGTTTCCACTTCACTATTATTATGGAACTATTTGATTAGTTTTATGGATTATATTTGTGATCTCTATTATGCTTCACATGGGTCAGAGAGGGAAAAATTATTGGGCCAGTACTAGAACATAATATGAAAGTGATAGTTCTGGTAATTCAAGAGAGGATGAATAAATTTATGATTTTCATAATTTCTATGTGGATCAAAATATTGGGCTTATGGAGTTCGATGTTTTAGATCATGTGTTCCTGATGGAGATTCCACATCGTGTGCAGAAAATTATTATGAGTGAGAGTATGTTTTCTCCCTATTTTTGGGAATATTGAGGTATTGACTCTGGTGGTAGCTATGGAATATCATATTGAACCTCTTGTGTAGATGATTCTGATACACAACATTTTTCGAATTTCACAGATCCGTCGTTATCTTTTTTATGTCTCTTGTATCCCTGATTGGGTTGAGATTGATGTTAACAATGATACTTCGATCAAGGATTGGATTATAGATATCTCGGACTTCCAGTAAAAAAAATTTCCTAGGTTTCTCATTCACATTATTTTTTACTTTTGTTGGAACAATGACATGTAGCAGAGTACCTGGGGGTGTTATTGGTAGATATTCAATTTTTACTCAAATACTTTAGAATATTTTTATCTTAACATGTAATATTGTTCTCTTATGGATGTTTACCTAAATAAATTATGAAATAGTTTCATCCAGGTTCTGGAATTTAATTTCCTCTCTTTTGAGTGGTATATCACTAGAGATAGGGTTTAGGAGTAGTATTTTTCTGTTTCATGGTTTTTTCTTATTTTCTTTAATTACCTATATTAATCACCTAATATAGAGAGATATTTTAGTGGAACATCACTGGGTCGTTGTTCAAATGACACCTTTTTGCTTCCATTTTGGTATGGTATTGGATTCTCATAAATTATATTTGATTGACTGGTTTATAATCTAAGTTCTTATATTCATATAGTCTGATCCTTTATTAGTATTTAAAAGTCATGGTTCATAGAGGAGGCCCAACGTGACTCTGGTGGGGTTTGATTACTAAATCCAGAAGATGGGAGAATACATGATGTGTAAGGGGTTTTCATGTCATTTATGTGTTTTTCAAATATTTTAATGGGTGTTTCATGTGTTTATTTGTTTCATTGGAATAAGATATATTTATTGGGGAGAGGTAGTTTGTTTTTCAATGAGATCTATAACCATACAATTACAAATTGTGTATGGTTTTCCCACCATGTAAATGCAATTTTTATCATTCCATATAAATCGAACGGGACTTAGTTTTTTTAAAAACATTTGGACCTCTGATCAACTTATAGGTTATCCTTGGTTCTCTCTTCTTTCTATTTTGGATTTCGTCACCGGGTGTTTAATCATAGGATCCCATCATCAATTTGTGGTGATTTGATGTACGATCTACCTATTATTTTGTGGTTCATTGATTGGATTCTTCCCATTTATTCACAGCAGTGACGGATGAACATCTTCAATATTTTTTATGGGGTGTTATTGATTAATTTTGTCTGATATTATTCCTTATCATTCATGTTGGGATGAAAACTCTTTGGGGTGACTTTATTTGGATCCTCCAAATTGGTTTTTTCTAATGTGATGATTGTGGACAACATTGAGGTAGGGTATTCATTTATTCTAATATTTTATTTATGTTCAGTCATAAATTGGTCATTTATACCATTTTCATGAAAATGATATTAACCTATTTAGGGTTTGACATGATTAATAAGGTCTTAAACTAATTTTATGGGTTAAATCTGGATTTAATGTGGATGGGGTGGTCTAGATTATGTTGAAGTAGTTGATTCATGTGGTTGTGAGCTTCATATGGATATGAATGAGGGTTTCAGTGATGTAACCATATATTATTGAGATGGATAATGATCTGATTTCTTGTGGATGCAATTTTGATACCTTGGATGCTCACTTATGAATCAGTTAGATGAAGAATGGTGGGGATTCATGTTTTTATCATCTTCCATTACCCCATTGTATGAAGAAGTTCGATGTGTTTGGTTGAATGTTTAATTTTTTTGGTATCTTTGTTTGGTTTCCGAGAGTACATGGATTATGTAATGATTCTTATAATGAATAAATAATTTTTAACCATTGGGTTTCATTTATTATGGTGTGAAAAGGGTATAAATTTGATAATCGTGATAAATAATTGAATCAGTTAGGATTTTTCCTTGAGGTAATTTCCTTAACATTGTGGGTTAATGTTGAGTAACATCAATTTGGTAAATGAAAACAAAATATACTCTAGGTGGGAGTTCTTCTCCTAACATCCTTGTGGGAGGATGGATGCATGACTACCCCTTATATCCCCAGTCTATTTTCCTTGTAGTTACATGTCCTAGTATGCGTGACTGTTAGTTTTTCCATATATTTTTTTAGAGGTATGTGATTTATTTTCATGATTTCAATCCCATTTATTATAAAATATAGTATCCAAATGATTATTACTTGTATGATATGTGTAGGTTTCTATATATTGAGGTTCTTACTCGGTTTATGGGTTGTGATGGATTGAGGAATAGTATTGATGTTCGATACATGTCATATGAGCAGTGGTTGCTCCCAAAATCAATATTGTTAGATTATAAGAATACAATGATGTGTTTTTGTGATGATTATATTCAGTATGTTCATGTTGTGATTCCATTCCATGGTGTCCTTTAGATGACCAATTTTGGAAGGAGATCCTCAAGATGTTCGATGTTGGGGTGAAGTGATAAACAAGTGGGTATTTGGGAGAGGGTTACCCATTTTGTATGAAAAATATATTATATGATCTCTTTTTTGTTATATTTGGTAATAGTTATCCACAGTGAGGATAGTATCATAGTATACCTATTTAGGTGATGATTTAGTTTTTCTATTATTCATTATACTGTAATATTCATTCATTATCTTTTCAACAATATGCATCAGGAAATATCCTAATATGATTACTATTTTCAAAACTTACTTACATAAATTTTTTTAATGATAGATTCATGGATATTGGACTAGATATTTCTAGCTCATCATTTAGAAGGGGTTTTTTGGGTTTCAATGTCACTATCGTCTTAACAAGTTTGGTATATGTAGTTTCCCATTTGTTTTCTACAATACTCAATGATATTGCATGTAGCAACATAGGATTTCATTATATATGTGTGTGTGTATTTTTGAGGAGGGTTTGATTAATGTATCCTTATTATATCTCTCATATATATTTCACTTATATGGTCATGTCACCCAAATAAATTTTATTGATAATCTCAAAACTAATCAAAAACCTGAGACTTATTGTAGGTGGGACTCATTCTATCACCATCTCTCTCCCCTTATTAACGTTTTTTGTTGGGATGGGTCATAAAATTATTAATTTGAATTACTTTTTGGAAAATATATTTAATAAATATCAATTTTGTACTAAAATATATATAAAATACATACACCTAGAAAATAATAGATATTATGTATATATATTATAAAACCATTTACAACGGACAAGTAACTGAAATGAATAAAAACTATATAATAAATTGAAAACATATATAGAGTCCTTATAAATCAAAATTCAGAAGAATAAATATCTTTAAAAATTTATAAAAAATTATAAATTGAGTATTCAAGACGTTAAGAACACGACAGATGGATCAGGACATGATGTAATGAATCTTCCAAACATCCCTCAATAATTTTTAGATTCAAGTTCTAATTTATTTTCTCACTTTTATTCTATATTTCTCTCATTTACTTCATCTATGTTATATTTATATATTTAAATTCCTTAAATTTTATAATATATTACATTACATTTATTTTGGGGATAATAAATCTTTTATGTTTTCTCATAAATTTCCATTTTATATAATTCTGATATAAGGGAACTCACTGGTTTCATATTTCACTTCTATAATACAATTTTAGAAATGAATATAATATAAAATGTTAAATTATTTTATATAAATTATACTTAAATATGTTCAATTTTAATGTCATATAATACTTCATTTAATAATATAAAATTTTATTCCCTTTTTTCAAAAAAAATCCCCTACATGTTTTATGTTTATTCATAATTCTCCCCAATCCTAATAAAAGTTTTTTAAATATTATAACATAATGTGAAACCCCTATGAATTATTATTAAAATTTTATAACTAAAAATTATGTATTTCATTATTTGTCTTGGGAATCATTGTTATATAACTTTTTTTATTCTTTAAGATAAGATTATGAGACCCACTTCATTATCATAGGTTATGTAATTTCTATAACATACTTATGTTATTATTTTCTCATGTTGAATATTTTTAAAGGATAATTTTTCTATTTAAACTATGTGATAGGTGGGAACCGTGTTATTGATCCCACCAATTCAATGGATAATGATTTTCATTTCTTGAAATAATATCAAATGGAATAGGGTGTCAACTCATTCCACCAAGGGACTCTATCCACTATGTTTATGAGAATGGATTGGGAATGCAATCCCATATGGGAATTTATTCACTATGATTTAATTGGCATTGAGTTGTGACATATTCTTATGATGTCATTTTTTGTGTTTATTCTACTTTATTACGATTCCATGAAAATAACATATAATTCACATCTTCCATTTTCCATATAAATCTAATAGTATTATTCTATGGTACATGTGTATTTTTTCAAACTTCAAGTTATGTTGTCATGGTGTATAAAAATGTTTTATTGTTCCATGATCCTTTTTAATATAAAATTTATCCCCTAACTATATTTTCTCATATTCTTATGATCTATCCCTTTATTATATATTGATTATATTTTCGATTATTTGTTATTAAAGATTACCCTTTATAATGTTCCAAATTATGAATATTATAAAGTTAATTACAACATAAGATAAGTATAAATGGGAGAATGGCGTGGATTAATTATTGGTAAATGTTCAAATATTTTAAATAATAAATTACATATATGCCTAGTCCTCGGTGATATTACATATTATGTTCTTATGAATGAGATATTATTTTTTTATATATAATATATAAATTATGGAGATGATTAAAATTAAATAAAAGACTTTTTAGAGTCATTATAGTTATTAGAGATTTGTTTTTTTAATTCAAAAGTGTATATTTTTTAAAGATTCAGAAAATAAAACAAGTGTGATAACACTAGGGATAAGTATATGTAAATCATAACAACTTAAAATTTTGGTGAAGTTTATTATGGGGATTTTTTGGAAAATAATACATGTATGGATACTAATATGTGTATGGGGATGTGGTACATATACACCTAGTAGAAATCACTCAAAAAATGCATTTTTAAATTCACTTGTTCTTAAAATAGTGGAAAATGTGTTAGTGTATATATATATACAACTATTTATAAAATGTAATGATATATTCATAGGATAATATTATTCTCTTAACAGAACATTAAAATAGATTTATTATATCTATATATTAAGATATGAATTATGAAGGAATCAACATAATGAATCCAACATGGAACCAATGATGATATTGGTAGAATAACAAACTACTACGAAGGTGTAAAATTATTAAGGTATTTTTAGGGTGAGTTTTCACACCATTAACATAAAATATTTCTATATTGATGTTATCATTCCATAACACAAATTAACAGTAGTTAGTTATTGGAATTGATGAGGCCCAAAGGAACAAAGAAATCAATGGATGTCTTGAACTATACGTAGATTGTCCCAATGAGAAAACCTAAAGGGATATGAGTTGGAATGTGTAATTTTTTGATTATTCAAAACCATTTATCAAAAATTATGACTAATAACACGGGCTTTGAGAATTTTACAAACACACCTAATAAGATAATTTTTTAGTCTCATAGAATATCAGGGGATTATGATGATGACGGAAGAATGCCCCAATTACCGACATTTTAGAAATGTTTGAAAACGCACCCAAAGGATAGTCTCAAATTAAAAGGATATTGTTTTGTCTATTGTAATGGGGGATCATAAAAATACAAAACTAGGTGAAATTATTTTTCATCCTATGGATGAAATATAAATTCAATTTTTTATATGTGATAAATTTGGAAATAATGAAATATAGTGTAATAATATAAGGTATTGAGATTGTAATTATGACACAAAACATCCTAGTCAATTAATAAACATAAATACCTAATCAAAAACAACTATATTTCATATAAATTGATAAATAACCAGTGCTAGGTACAATAATACATAAATTAAGATTTTATTTTGTCATTTGGGATTTAATTTTTCATTAATTACTATTTTTAAAATTAAAGAAAACATTATGTAATGATTATTATATCCAAGATAGTAAATTCTTTTTCAAGTTGTGTGGATTATAAATTTATTAATGCCTTGTTATCCATCTTTGAAATATATTTCATGTGATTCATGGATATAGATTTTATCCCTCCAGATGGAGGAAAACTTGTTTTTTGGAATAAAGAGATCATATATCATATCATCATGTGATAAAATACCAATTAAAGGTTGATTTGGACACCATTAAAATTAAAATTAAATAATTTGGATCATGGAATAGAATAATGATAAAAAAATTCTCAAATGGTTATTGAAATATTCTACACATTATAAATAATCATATTTTAAGGTAAAAATATGATTTCTATGATTTAATGGATGATGTCTCTCTAAAAATTATATATTGTGCCTCTATTTTCTATTATATATTAATATATATTAAATACCATGATATAAATAAAATAATGAAAACCCAATTTATTTTAAGGGGGAGAATGTAACATATTAAAATTTTTTAGTATATCATTCTATAAAATAATAAATAGTTTAATAGTTTAATTTACACTCAGTGAAGAAAACCAAAATGTGATATAACAAAAAAATTACTAATTTTTACAATTTCTATATGTCCATATTATTAATATGTATAAAAGTATTATTCTTATATAATATATGAAGGATTTAAAATTTATAGGATTGTATTCATCATACATATGAAGCTCATTTTTTTGATATTGGAAAGGTGGAAGCTTCATTATTGTTTTCCATTTACCAATAACAAGAATAAAACTAACAATTATTATATAAGTGAAATTATATATGATATTAGTTCATAATCATGGATGTTTCCTGAAGATTCATACTAGTGGAATTACCACACATAACATACACAAGATCTTAATTTATTCATAGATCCTTAATAGAGATCTTAAGGGAATATGTCAAAATAAATTAGGATTATATGAATAGTTTAATATTAACTAAATAACATGTTTATCACATTTATTATAAAAAATTCTCGTTGTTTCATTTTAATGATAATTAAAGTTTATTTATCGATGGATTGATAAAATTAGAAAGATCATTTTATTCAAAAATATGTATTTTTGTAAAATTGAATTTACTATTACTTTATTCGAAAAAACTAATTCTATAATTCATATGATATATAGTTGCTATAAATAATATATTACACTACTATAATAGATAATTTATTAGAAAATAAAGTATGAATGTTTTTTGTTTTCAAAATATATTATCCTATGAAAATAGTTTTCAGAATATTTTTAGGAATTTATTTATTTTAAAATTTTTGGATTTATGATTTTACCAAATTAGCATCATTTTTTGAGATGGAATGAAAAAAATATCTTTGGAATTTATTTTGGAATTTTTCTGAAATTAGGGAATCTTTTGTGAATAATAATAAAATTACAACATTACTAAAAATATTACATATATGGGTCTATCATAATACAGTAATGAATGAAATGACATTGAATCTGAATTATAATATACATTAATATATTTATAAATTAAAATAATTATTTTTATTGATATTGTTTTTTATAAATAATATGTTTATTGATTTGGAAGCATTGTTAATATTTTACTATAAAGTATTTTATTCTTTAATGTTGACAAATTACATTCCATCACATATATATTTTAAATATAATAATATATTTAAAATTTTATTTGAACATATTAATATTATTTAATAAGTACCTATTCAATTTTTATGTATAAATATGAGATTTATGACATTAAATTTTACGATTTTGGTAATTCTAAATTTGTTATTTTTAACGATTTTTTTGCTAACATTGTGCAATTTTAATCCATTCAAAATAATCTGATATAATTTCTGAACTTGTATAAAATTATATTTATATCTATTTATTTTTTAAATAATAATATATAATATTTAGAACCCTTGAATGTCTAAAAAATCTCTCTATTAAAAGCATTTTTCTATATATTATATGATTAATTATAAACGTTAATTTTACAACAATTGGAAATTGGATTGGATTATATAAAGGATATTGTTTTATAAAAACTATATTTTTTATCATGGGTTATCATATATTTTAAGTGAAATATAAATTATGTTGAAAAAAATGCATTTCCAAGATAAAAACCAAAATGGTGAATTATTAAATTATAATGATCAAAGATATAAAAACAATTGTAATAATTTTTTTTGGGATTCATGGTTGAATGATTATCAACCCAAAAAACTATAGAATCTATTATAGAAAAAATTTGGATGTATTTATACATAAATAATGTTAATAAATCATTTATATGTAATTAGTATTTACAAAAAAATCTATTTTCCTCAATATCTACAAGGAAATCACATCCATCCTTTCAATGCTACACTACCATTTATAAATATTTATTACATCCATCAAAATTTATGTCTACTAGAATTAATGTTAACTTCTTTATGTCTTTGATCTATATATTTTATACAAATCACTTAATTATAGATATTAATTTATAGACAATAGTCATTCTTTGTATGTGAGTTATAACTACTCCCTAACCATTTCTTCTTTATATTCCTCTTAAAACATTATTTCATCCATGAATGAATGATAACATAACTATTTTTATTATTCATAAAATTTATAATACATTTTGAATAAAAATTCTCTACCTCACTCTAAAACCATTCGAAAAACAATGGCGTTGTCATGAATTTTTGGGGATTACCACCTCCCTGAATGAAATGTTTAATTTTTCAAAAACCACCAAACATGTATTTTTGAAAACATTAATTAAATTAACATTTTAATAGTTATACAATTCGTAATATTTTAAATGATATTTGTTTTCTATTCCTTCATCATAATCAATGAAATTGTATGGCCTTATTTGTCTATGTGTGGACTACTGCCTCAACTTAATGACTTGTTCTCTTCATATCTGAAAACTGTGAATTAGTTGAAATATGTATTACATATAATATATATATATAACTATTAATATTATTGAAGGATAATATTGGATATTTTTTAAGTTATATTCACAATATCCTTTCATACTACACATATCCAATGAAAATAAACATATTGAAGACCCTTTCTTAATTGTAATCTTTTTTTAAACCATGTAACTAAATGTGTTTTGTATAGATAGAAAAAGAACTCCGATAATTTTGTAGTTGATGTAACATCCCAGGTCAATAAAGAATAAAACATTTTAATATTTATTAATATTTACTAATGAAATATTAATTTTACTTTAAAGGGGTTTCTATGTTCGGTAGCGTACTCGATACACAACAAAGGGTTTCTTTGAAAACTTATGTTGCACACTAGTAATAAAATAATAGTATTTTAAATAGTAGTTAACACGTAGTTGTTGAATTAGCAGGAATGAATGGAAATAACTAAAATATGATTATATATGTTTTTTAAATGTTTTTACATTTATCCAATAAAGGATAAAGGCTTAAAATATGAAAAGAATTCAATTTTAGGCATATATACTCTAATATTCACTAAAACTCCGCCTATCATCTTTTGATGGAGAACAGTCATTAAATATAGTTTTGGTCACTCTTATAAACTCTATTGGACCAAATAAAAATCTTCCTTAGAATCAGGACATCAAAATTTACTTTGTGTAAATTTTTGGTATTTTTCCTATAAAGTTCATTTTTTAATGAATAGTGAAAAATGTTGTATTTTAATTCAAAACCACTTTTCAATCTAATTTATTTATATGATTAGATTATCTTTTGAATTGGTTTTAAAGTGAAATTAGAATATATTTTTACCATTTAATCCCATAGTGGTCGTTGTAATTAATTTCACTTTGAAATTGGACTTAAACTAGTGTCAATCTTTTGATACTTATTGTTTCATAAAAACACGCTATTTTCTCTGACAGCAGGAATGAATTATTAAATTAATTAATGTAACTTATATGTTTTGAATTTTGTAAAATAGACAAAATATTTGAATTCGGAATATCAAATATATCTTAGGGTGATTTTTTGGTATTTTTCTGAAAAACATCAATTTTTGATGAATAGTGAATCCACTAAGTGGTACTTAAAAAACTGATTTTTCGTTTAAATGAAATTTTACCACCTCTGTGTTTTTAATTTCAAAAATCCAACATACATGGTTTTCATTAAGAATTAAAATATGGTTGAATTGGATTAAAATAATTTTTGGTGAATAGTAACTTTTATGTTTTTTTAATCACGTTTAGAGGAAAATAGTGTAATTTAAGGTAAAAATAATGTTTTAATAATATGAAATGACCTTGACACATGTTCTACCCATATTGGATGTTTCATGGCCGTCCTAGATAATCCATGGGTCAACTTGGGGACCCCATGGAGCCCCATTGGTAGGAAAATGCCATTAATAACTTTTTATTTAATGTTAAAATTAAAATGTCACAAACATGAGTTCTTTTACTAAAAAAATTTAAATGGGGTTATACAAGTAATTTTTTTACTATAAATATTCATTAAAAATATAAAATGATTTCCTACTTCATGATATTTTTTTTATAATTTTTATACATTAAATAAATTAAATTATTTATGATACCATGATGATGCAGTGATTACCTCATTATTAAACAATTTAAAAAAATGAAAAGATAATGTAAAATATAAGACCTACACATGTAAAAAACATATTGGATTTGTGTATTTCTAACTCTTATCACCTTATCATTGAAATATATAATTTTGGGACTTTTTAAATCCGAAATGCATTTTATAATAAAGTAACATTTTATAACTTTCCATGAGTGCCCCTCCTCCCCTCTTATAAAAGGCCCCCACCACTACCACCTTAACAACACCTCTCAAGCCTTTGGCTCGGCCAAACCCTATCCATTGTTTCTCTCCACATCCCTATCTTACTCCCAGAAGCCTCACATTGGGCAGAAGTCTTCCCAAGGAAGCCATTGAGCTCAAATCAAAAAGAGTTACCCGTTTTAATGGAAATGTCTTCCCTATTGCTCTTTTGTTTTATTTTGCTTCTCCACCCCCCTAAACTATTTTTATTTATTTCTTTTGTAACAACACCATTATCTTCAATATACTAGGATTTTTGTTATAATAATTATTTGAGCTACACTTACACACACCTATATCTAATGGTTAAAGAACATACGGTTTCCGTGGATGGCGAATTTCTGCCTCATGAAACGATGATTGTTCAACATTCATATAACACCTTAAAAGGTGGCCATTAAGATGAAACTATATTTATATATGATATATAACATGTTTATGTTTTACTTAAGATTTTTTATTTTTCATTTATGGAATTCCTTTATGGTTTCCATTATGGGTAAACGTGATATCTTCATTTTAGGAAATGCGGATTACCTCCCCCTCAAAGTGACTTGGTTCGTTAATACCATATGAGATACGTATAAAGGATAGATTTAATGATATTATATATGATACCATACTGGAATTATAATACTATTATGTATCATTATGTCTTAATTCCATTAAATATGAAATAGAAATGGAAGTAGCGTTCATGCGTACGTACGGCTTACCATCTCCATGAACGGTGCATTTCATTTATTACCTCTAAATGTTATGTAATATTATAAATGCATGTATATACTGGATATATATGATATATATGATATCTAAATCATGAATATAATTCTTGATATAATGGATATTTTACCACATGAACAATATGTAGTTATAAAGAGTTTATTTTTGACTCAAGTACCAATGATCGACAAAACGTCCATTATTATAATAAATAATTACACAGTGTTCATAACGTGGTAATAAGTGATATAAAAGGAATAATGAACTTGAAAAATGATCTTAAGCAATTAGAAATTAACTCAAGTTTATTATTCAGGACATTAATGAACGATTGAGTCAAGTCGGTCTCGAGGTATGGGACTTCGTCACAATCTCCTCTCATTGAGGCATATTTTGTTTTATACACAACCTACTTTTATACGGTGTATAAACCCCTTTGACTTTTACATTTATCCAAAAGGAATCTTTTATATGAAAATTTTTACTAAACGAAAAAAGGGAATGTTTTTGTCATACGTATGCGGCGACAACGACTTCTCTTCCACTGTGACCATTATTTGAGTTTCGGCTTCCCCTTCAAGCCATACCTTTTATTAAATGAAAAATAAATACCATGTTTTACTTTTATTTTATTTTGGTATTGAAAATATTTTTCATAATGTTTTTATATCAATGTGTTGTATTGATATCTTGTGATTGAAAAGTGGAAATGTTATGTTTCCTTTATGCATGTTTTATGTGATACGATTATGTTGTGGTTCTTGGAAATTATTATGAAGACGGGTGGTTCCGTGAATAAACTAAGGGTGAGTGAGCCCGATATAGCTATCCAATTCATTGGGTAACACGAAGGGGATATACATTAAGGTTTCTCTGAAGTGATTTAAAGAATATACTATGATGGGTATTCCAAACGTATCCATGAGGGTTACTCCCTACGTAAAAATGTTATGAATCCCTCAAGTTACCTTTATGTCTTATGATTTCTATGAGTTATTCATAAATCATATTATTTCATGAGTAATGTTAACGTTCTTATGTTTTATGAGTAAAGTATGATTTCATTGATTCATATGTATATATGTACTAATGTTTCCTTTCCGTATTTTTATATCTCTTACTGAGCTTTTTATGCTCATCCCATGTTTTTGAAATGTTTATCATAGTTCAAGGGAAAGATACATGATGTGATGATAGTATCAAGGAAGTGTCATGAAAGAAACCATGTTTTCTTTTAAATATGTTTCCATTGATGGGAAAAATAAGTACTATCTTTTATGTAACCAATTTGTTTAAATATGGAGTATAGTGCATGATTTATTATCTAATTCTCTAAATATCTAAACCTGAAAAGATCCTCAATGTGTAGTCTTGTAATAAATCATGATTAAGTAATGTTTAAGGTTGGGGCCTTATAGTTGGTATCATAGGTCGGTTTAGATAACTTTAGGAGTTAGAAAATTGTTAAATTATAAATTAATTTATTGTATGATTGAAATGATATAGCATTTGAATATTTACATGTTGATTCTCCTAAGATATTTCTGTGTTAAGAATGTTTTTTCATAGAGGAAACAAAATAGATTTTCTGGGAAGGCATACAGAGGGAAATGAACTTTCAAATCAATATCCTGAGATGGTCAGAATCAGAACTAATCAATTTGTTGCAGTGATGGCTCAGTTGACTCAGGTGAAAAATGATGGTCGTGTTTATTGATGGTATTTTGGTGTTTTCTAAAATGAAAAAGGAGCATGAAAGTAATTTAAGGGTTATGTTTCAAACCATAAAAGAAAATAAACTGTATGGAAAATTCAGCAAGTGTGAGTTTTGGTTACAACAAATTTCTTTCATTGGTCACATTTTTTCAAAAAATGGCATAACCATTGATCTTGCTAAAACAAATGTTGCTGAAGAATGGCCAAGACCCACAAATGTAACCGAGATCTATAGTTTTTATTGTGTGGCAGGTTACTACCGAAGGTTTGTTGAAAAAACATCACGGTTATCTAGCACAATGATTAAGCGAACTCTGAAGGGTGTTAAGTTTATCTGGACAAAAGAATGTGATGATTGTTTTCAGGAGTTAAAAAGAAGATTAGTGAATTCTCCAGTTTTGGAACTTCCTTCCAGGAATGGTGAGTTTGTTATATACAGTGATGCTTCATTGAATGGACATGGATGTTTCCTTATGCAGAATGATCAGGTAATTGCATATGCTTCACGTCAGTTGAAAACTCATGAGGTAAATTACCCTACACAACACTTGGAATTAGCTACTGTTATTTTTTCTCTAAAAATTTGGAGGCATCATTTGTTTGGATTAAATTGAGAAATATATACTGATCATAAAAGTTTAAATTATATATTCACTCAGAAATAATGGAACATGAGACAGAGGGGATGGCTAGAATTATTCAAGGATTATGATTGTACAATTCATTACTATCCAGAAAAATCAAATAAAGTGGATGATGCTTTGAGTCGAAAAAGTAATGCTTCATTAACCATGCTACGTTTCGAACAAGATCCTTTGGTTTTTTATTTGCTAAACTTTGGCATAGATGTTGTTGGTGTAGAAAGTTCTTCTGTTTTTGTTTCAGGTGTCAGTGAGATCATCTATATTAGACAGAATTAAGCAAGTGCAGAAGAAAGACAGTGGGTTTTAGAAAAAGGTAGAGATAGTTCATAAGGGTAAGTTTCCTGAATTTAATATTGATAATGATTGTCTTTTGAGGTTTGAGAAGAGATTATGTTTTCCTGGTGATTCACAGTTGAAGAATGAGTTTTTATGTGAGGCTCATAGTTCCCCGTTTTCAATTCATCCTGGAAGTAATAAGATGTACAGAGATCTCCAAGAGTATTACTAGTGGGATGGAATGAAAAGAGATATTGTTGATTTTACTGTGAATTTTTTGACATCGCAGCAGGTTAAAGCAGAGTGGCAGTTACCGAAAGGGATGCTTCAGCCTTTACCAGTGCCAGAGTCGAAATGGTAAAATATATCGATGGACTTTGTTGTGGGATTACGGAAGACATCTCGACATAATAATGAAATCTGGGTTATTGTTGATCTCTTGACTAAATCTGCTAATTTCCTTGCTATACGAGATTATTTTTCCCTAGATCAACTTTCCCATTTGTATCTTAAAGATATAGTCAGGTTACATTGAGTTCCTCTCTCCATTGTATCTTACCATGATCACAGGTTCACTTCTAACTTTTGTAAAGGCCTTCAGAAGTCGTTGGGTACTAAATTAAATTTTAGTACAAATTTCCATCCTCAGTCATATGGGCAGTCAGAATGAACAATTCAGAATTTGGAGGATATGAAAAGTGCTTGTTCGATGGATTATTAGGGAAGGTGGGACTAACATCTTTCTTTGGTTGAATTTTCATATAATAACAGTTTTCATTCCAGTATACAGATGGATCTGTTTGAGGCATTATATGGAAAAGGGTGTTGAACTCCAGTTTTTGGATGAAGTGGGAGAAAGGAACCTGATGGGACCACAATTGGTAGAAGGGATGGCATAAAAAGTTCAGTTGATTCAAAAACACATGAGAACAGCTCAGAGCAGACAAAAAAGTTATACCGATAACCGGAGGAAGGATCTATCTTTCGAGGTATGTGATCATGTCTTTCTCAAAGTTTCACCATGGAAAATTGTGATGCGATTTGGTAAGAAATGAATGACGAGTCCAAGGTTCATTGGACCAAATAAAATTCTGGAGAATGTTGGATCAGTTGCATACAGAGTGGCATTACCTCCAAGTTTATCTCAGGTACACAATATTAAGGAAGTACTGCCATATCCATCTCATGTTTTAAGCCCATAGGTAGTTCAGTTGGAAGAGAATCTCTCTTATGAAGAACAAACAGTCCACATACTTGACCATAGAGAGAATGTGTTTCAGAATAATGTAATTCAGCAGGTAAAGGTTTTATGGAAAAACCATATGGTTTAAGAGGCAACATGGGAATCTGAAAATTCTATGAGGGACAAATACCCCCACTTATTTTGATAAGTGAATAAGATTGCGAGGACTCAATTCCCAAAAGGGGGAAAGGATGTAACATCCCAGGTAAATAAAGAATAAAACATTTTCATATTTATTAATATTTAAGAATTAAATATTAATTTTACTTTAAAGGGGTTTCTATGTTCGATAGCGTACCCGATTCGCAACAAAGAGGTTCTTTGAAAACTTACGTTGCACACTAGTAATAAAATAATATTATTTTAAATAGTAGTGAACAAGTAGCCGTTGAATTAGTAGGAATTAATGGAAATAACTAAAATATAATTATATATGTTTTTTAAATGTTTTTACATTTATCCAATAATGTATAAAGGCTTAATATATGAAAAGAATTCAATTTTAGGCATATATACTCTAATATTCACTAAAGCTCCACTTATCGCCTATTGATGGAGAACCATCATTAAATATACTTTTGGTCACTCTTATACATTATATTGGACCAAATAAAACTCTTCTTTAGAATTGGGACATCAAAATTTACTTTGTGTAAATTTTTGGTATTTTTCTGATAAAGTTCAATTTTTAATGAATAGTGAAAAATGTTGTCTTTTAATTCAAAACCTATTTTTAATCTAATTTATTTATATGATTATATTATCTATTAAATTGGTTTTAAAGTGAAATTAGAATATATATTTACCATTTAATCCAGTAGTGGTTATTGGAATTAATTTCACTTCTAAATTGGACTTAAACTAGTGTAAATATTTTGATACTTATTGTTTCATAAAAACACGCTATTTGCTCTGACATCGGGAATGAATTATTAAATTAATTAATGTAACTTATATGGTTTTAATTTTTTAAATAGACATCATTTTTTAATTCAGAATATCAAATTTTGCTTAGGGTGAAGTTTTGGTATTTTTCTGAAAAACTTTAATTTTTGATGAATAGTGAAACCACTAAGTGGTACTTAAAAAACAGATTTTTCTTTTAAATGAAATTTTACCACATCTGGGTTTTGAATTTCAAAAATCCAACATACATGTTTGTCATTAAGAAGTAAAATTTGGTTGAATGGGATTAAAATAATTTGTGGCGAATAGTAACTTTTATGTTTTTTTAATCGCGATTAGAGGTAATTTGTGTAATTTAAGGTAAAAATAATGTTTTAATAATATGAAATGACCTCGACACATGTCCTACCCTTATTCTATGTGTTAAGGCCGACCAAGACAATCCATGGGTCAACTTGGGGACCCCATGGAGCCACATTGGTAGGAAAATGACATTAATAACTTTTTATTTAATGTTAAAATTAAAATGTCACAAACATGAGTTATTTTACTAAAACAATTTTTAAAGGGGGTTATACAAGTCATATTTTTTACTATAAATATTAAATAGAAATCTAAAAATATTTCCTACATCATGATATATTTTTTATAATTTTTAGACATTAAATAAATTAAAATATTTATGATTCCATGATGATGCAGTGATTAACTAATTATTTAACGATTTAAAAAATGAAAAGATAATGTAAAATCTAAGACCTAAAAATGTAAAAATAATATTGGATGGGTGGATTTAGAACTCTTATCACCTTATCCTAGAAATATATAATTTCGGGACCTTTTAAATCTGAAAATCATTTTATAATAAGGTAACCTTTTATAACATTCCAAGAGTGCCCCTCCTCTCCTCTTATAAAAGGCCCCCACCTCTAAGACCTTACCCACACCTCTCAAGCCTTTTGATCGGCCAACCCCTATCCATTATGGCTCTCCACATCCCTCTATTACTCCTAGAAGCCTCACATTGGGCAGAAGTCTTCCCAAGGAAGCTTTTGAGCTAAAATCAAAAGGAGTTACCCGTTTTAAAGGTAATGTCTTCCCTAGTGTTCTTTTGTTTTACTTTGCTTCTCCAACCACCTAAAATATTTTTATTTATTTATTTTGTAACAACACCTGTATCTTCAATATACTAGGATGTTGTTATATGAATTATTCTAGCAACACTTACACACACCTACATCTAATGGTTAAAGAACATACTATTTCCGTGGATGGCGAATTTCTGCCTCACGAAACGATGATTGTTCAACATTCATATAACACATTAAAAGGTGTCCATTAAGATGTCACTATATTTATATATGATATATAAAATGATTATTTTTTACTTAAGCTTCTGTATTTTTCATTTATGGCATACCTTTATGCTTTCCATTATGGGTAAATGTGATATCTTCATTTTAGGAAGTGCGGATTACCGCCCCCTCAAAGTGATTTGATTCGTTAATACCATATGTGGTACGTATAAAGGACAGAGTTAATGATATTATATATGATACCATACTAAAATTATAATACTATTATGTATCAATATGTATTAATTCCATTAAATATGAAATAGAAATGGATGTAGCATTCATGCGTACGTACGGCATACCGTCTCCATGAATGGTGCATTTCATTTCTTACCTCTAAATGTTATGTAATATTATAAATGCATGTATATACTGGATATATATGATATATATGATATCTACATCAAGAATATAATTCTTGATATAATGGATATTTTACCACATTAACAACTTGTAGTTATAAAGAGTTTATTTTTTACTCAAGTACCAATGATCGACAAAATGACCATTATTAACTTAAATAATTACATAGTGTTCATAACATGATAATAATTGATATAAAAGGAATAATTAACTTGAAAAGGTTCTTAAGAAAGTAGAAATTAACTGAAGGTTTTTATTCAGGACGTTAATGAATGATCGAGTCAAGTCGGACCCGAGGTATGGGACTTCGTCTCAATCTCCTTTCATTGAGGCATATTTTGTTTTATACACAACCTACATTTATATGGTGTATAAAACCCTTTGACATTTACATTTATCCAAAAGGAATATTTTTATATGAAGTGTTTTTCTAAACGAAAAAAGGGAATGTTTTTGTCGTATGTATGTGCCGATAAGGACTTCTCCGCCGCCGTGACCATCATTTAAGTTTCGGCTTCCTCTACAAGCCATACCTTTTTTTAAATGAAAAATAAATACCATGTTTTAATTTTAATTAATTTAGGTATTGAAAATGGTTTTCATAATGTTTTTATATAAAAGTGTTGTATTGATATCTTGTGATTGAAAAGTGGAAATGTTATGTTTCCTTTATTCATGATTTATGTGATACGATTATGTTATGGTTCTTGGGCATTATTATGAAGACGGGTGGTTCTGTGATAAACTAAGGGCGGGTGAGCCCGATATAGCTCTCCAATGCATTGGGTAATGCAAAGGGGTTAAACATTAAGGTTTCTCCGAAGAGATTTAGGGAATATACTAAGATGGGTATTCCAAACATAACCATGAGGGTTACTCCCTTTGTAAGAATGTTATGAATGCCTCAAGTTACCTTTATGTCTAATGATTTCTATGATTTATTCATAAATCTTATTATTTCATGAGGAATGTTAAGATGATTATGTTTTATGAGTAAAGTTTTATTTCATTGATTCTTATGTATATATGTACTAATGTTTCCTTTCCGTATTTTTATATCCCTTACTGAGATTTTTATGCTCATCCCATGTTTTTGAAATTTTTCTCACAGGTCAAGGGAAAGGTACATGATGTGATGATAGTATCAAGGAAGTGTCATGAAAGAAACCATGTTTTGTTTTAAATATTTTTCCATTGATGGGAAAAATGAGTACTATCTTTTATGCTACCAATTTGTTTAAATGTGGAGTGTAATGCATGATTTATGATCTAATTCTCTAAAACTATAAACCTGAAATGATCCTCAATGTGTATTCTTGTAATATATCAAGATTAAGTAATGTTTATGGTCGGGGCCTTATAGTTATAAATATTTTTAATCTATTTTATTAACCATTTATAATTGACAAAAAATAAATCTATATAGAAAATTATTAACATGTTATAATTAATAGCCATTAAAATAGTAATTATAGATTAATAAGAATAATTTTATGTTATTAATTAACAAAATGGTATAATTTATTAATTTAATATAATGATCAAAATGAATTAGGCCACACGTTATGGAATATTTAATACCACGCCAATTACAATTGAGTTTCAAGTAATCATCCTTTTTATCACTTTTACTCAACATTTATATCATGTGTTTACTATATATTCTTTATAAATGCTACTTCAATATATACCAAAATTATTTTACCTTTATTTTGAAGATGATAGTCTTTTTAATTTCCCATTAAAATACAAACATTTAGTGAGCCTGACTAATTGAAACATTTGGATTTCTTATTCTTGGACCTGTGTCACCTCCATAAAATTATTTATAAATGCTGAATATATTTTAATATATCTCTTTATATAATGGGTAGACCACTTCATGAAATTATTTTTTAATTTAATTTTTTTCCTTTTACTACTTAAAAATACTATTTTCATATTTTGGAGATCCTAACCTATATTGATCAATTTTTTTCGTAATTATTATTTAACATTATAATGAATTTTTCTTCATTTTTATGTAATATTTAAGGCCTATAATTATTATAAAAAATATTTTTATAGAAAAATTATTTAATTAATTCTTCTTTTATGATTCTATATGATGTATAATACATATATGAATTGATAGAAGATTGAGAATCCAACTCCATTCTCATGTGTTTTAATATGATTATTCTTAATAAATGGATTGTTATCGTCTTCTAGAATATATATTTATTTACATATTATTATTTTAATTCAATTATAGATAATATAAATATATATATCACCAATACATTTTGTAATGATTTATGTATTAGGATATAGTATAAAAATGTAAGCGGAGTGATCACAATCCACCATGGTATTTTTTCCACTATTGTTTAAAGAGATGGGGAGTGAACCCAATACATTAATAGACTAAATCAAATGTGAATGTGTTGGATGAGATCCTTTGACTACTCTGTAATGTAATGTTTTTTATTTATTCCATAAATTATTAATTCGTGAACTTATATTATCATTCACATAAGCCATGTATCCTTGCTTATCTCACATTATTATTCCATAATACACATTTATTCATTGATATTTCATGTTCTTGTATGGTGGATTATGGAAAAATTTTATTATGCATGTCAATGCATAATTTTTTGATTATTAAGTGCTTTGGTCCATTCAGGTTCATACGTCGTCATTTTAGGTGGATTTCTTCTACTCTTTTTGGTTTGTTTCAATTTTAATTACGGTCTTTATAAATTTTTAGGTTCCCTTTGGGTTAATTAAATTGTTCAGTAGCTCCTCAATTGGGTTTTTACACATAAAAAGCTACATATATCTATATATATGTATATGAATCTTCATTCTACATATTTCCCCATAGAACTTGAAATTTGTGAATTGTATTATGTGGTATATATATGAGTGTTTGTGTGTGAATTTTTTTTATCTATATCCATCAAAGACATAGAGTGATGAATTTTTCCGCATGGTCCACTCACTATTTGAGGTAGGTTATCTTTGTTCTTCTTTTATAATTAAAAACACATCAATTTATTGTATTTGTCACCTTAATTTCATGATATTTCATGTTATATGGTATTTATATTAAAAGAATGATGTCAAATAATGTAATGTCTTATTTTTTATTTGAATTGAATAAAATTACATTATTTAATGGGAATTCCATGTGCTTATCAAATTTTATAATTTTTTATTGTATATAATTTTTGATATTTAACAAAATGTTGGGTTGTAAATGTGTCTGGGTTTCTCATATATATTATCTTGAATGGTGTTCCAAATTTTTTTGAAATTCGACGTTCTATTTATTTGATTCTTTGGAAATGGTTAGGTGTGATTAATATTCTTTAAGGAAATGTTTGGCATGTGATGGTTGTATAAAGTTTCATTGGAACGATAAAAGTGGTTTCATCATAAAACTCTACTTTGATGGTTCTCTTGCCTTGATTATGTACTTGTTGTGGGAGGTCCGTAGTGTAATAATCCCTTGTGATCACATAGTTGAATGGAATATAACATGTTTCTTAGGGTGACATGGGGGGCATGTTGTGTGTGTTTCTTATGTGTAATTTATATATACTTGTGACTGGAATCTTGGATTATATTTTTTGGTTCACACACTTTTTAGTTTAAACATTGGAACCTATCAAAAGAAGCCAATTTTCAATAAATGATTGATGCACTAGTTTAAATTATGCACTGGCAAGTGGCACTTCATATGGACATTATTATTTGGGATTGTTCCCCTAAGTTAGGCTCTATAGGGCATCGATCGAGCCTTTTGGAATTATGGTTTCATCGGGTAAGGCATGCCATCGGGATGAGTCACCAGTATAATATGTTCTAGATTTATCATAAGCTCTTACATTCACCCTTTCACTTCGACATTTTGAAATATGAGGTAGATTATCGAAGTCAATTTTTTGGTTGGACACTCTTGCCTGATATTTTCCATTTTTAGTGTGTAATAATTGCTTCTGACTCCATGTATGGTGCATATCTATGCTAAAAGTGATAACATGTTTTTCAAATGTTTTTTGAAAATGGATTGGTAAATATTTCACACTTCATTATTCTTTAACCCACTTTTTATAAATAGTTGACACTTTTATTTTAGGAAATATAAAATCATAAATTAATATCGACAATGTGAATTTATTTTCATTAAAAAAAATTGTGAAAAAATTACATTTATATATTCTAGTTAAAACATGAAATTAATGTTCTTTTATTTAAAAGAAATAAATTTGGAATAGATTTCATGGGAATTCATAATATGTTTTAATAATCACCCCTATTTTTTATTTAATTGTCTTATATGATTATTTTATCATGATATCGATCACCATGCGTGTTTTTGAGTCTTGGGATCAGACAGTGAATCAAGGGATCACAGAATGTTTAGTGGTTATCAGGGTTGCATAGTTATATTTTTGGGTTCTTAACTAGACATATTGTTTGGTTTATTTATTGGTTTTATAATTATTATTTTTTTGGATAAATGTAGGAAAAAATCACTCGAGGTATCATTGAATCATTTTTAAGGTAATTTTGTATGTTGACAAAGCGGACCTCCGTGTTGTGATAGTAGACAAAGCAGACCACGATGATGAAATTTGTCGACAAAGGGGGATTACATTGTGATTTTTCGGGTTCAAGAGATGTCGTTGGATATCCATGTTTGAATTAAGATCCTCGTCAAAGGTATATATGAGTTGGAGGCAGTATAAAAAGAGATGATACAGGGTGGTGTCGTTTTCTAGTGTTTGCCAAAATTTTTGACCTGAAAATCAGAAAATGGAGAGTTGTGTTTTGGATAAGGGAAATATGAGAAAAATTATTGTGGTGCATGAAAAATATAGTGGCATGAGAAACATTATCCTGGTGTGTGAAATATTAGTGCGGTGTGCAGAATATTTGTGCAGTGTGCGCAAAAAGAATGTGGTTCATGAAATATTTGTGTGGTGCCCGAAAAAGGAAATTGGTGCACGAAATATTTGTGGGTTGTGAGAAAAAGAGGGATTGATGTTTTTTAAGCAATTGGTGTTTTGAGATCATAATCTTCAAAATTTGAAAAGGCATGAGGTGCATGAAATTTTGGACCCGTGTGTGAAAAATGATGTTGCGCAGAGGATGTGTTTTTTCCCTCAAAGTGGATTACGCGCTCAAAGTGGTTTTTTCACACTGGGAATATTTTTCCTATTAATATGATGTTACCCCATAATTCAAAGTAGCTCAAGACATAGAGTGAATCTGTGTTTTGGCGAACGAAATTGGAGTGCACAAGAGAGTTCTGTGAAAAAAAAAAGTTTGTGCATAAAAGAAATATTTGTGCGCATAGAAGAGGTGGTGCGAAAAGTGAATTTCGCACACAAGAAGAGATTTTCGTGCAAGGAATTGTAGAGGTTTCATGTAAAAGAGGTTGTGCGTAAAATAATTTGTTGCACATAAAAGTGGAATCGCGCATAAAAGGGGTGTTTCATAAAAAATGAGTTTCACGCAATGGTAGAGAATTACGTGCAAGGTGCAGTAAGGGCTACGTGTAAAAATTGCAGTTTCCTAGTATACTCGGTGCCAAGTGAGATTCTTGTGCGGATGAAAGACGACCATCAACATAGAATCTATAAATAGTTAAGGATTCAGATTTTGTTAGAGATATTAAAGATACCTATAGGTTTATAAACTATGGGTGGATCTTTTGAAGAAGTAGTAAGCACAAATCAATTGAGAGAGCAGTGAGATTTAATTTTATGAGTGGTTATATACTAGGAGGGATAGTGAGTCCACTCCAAACGTGTAAACTACTGTGTGCTTATAGTGGAAATGGTACAATAGCACACTGTCATTGTATGCTCCTTGGAGGTTTACCTATTATGGTGAAACAATTTAAAATCATTTTTTTCTATGTATTCTTTATGGTTTGTTCATATTCTACATCGTGAAGGTGATAGAAGAGGGTTTCATCTAAGAGAGAAACAAGATCAAAAGGTGCAGTTGTTTTAATATGTCATACCCTCATTCACCCCCCTTCTTAGGGTATTCATCCTAGTGGACCAAAAAATCATTCTATTCATCATTCTGTTGATTCCATTGGTGTGTGTCACCATCCAAGTAGAATCGGGATGCCTCCTGGCCACTATCGCAGGCTGTCTCAGGTGATCGGTTTGGTGATAACCCAGGATGGATCAAGACATGTTCTATATAAAATTTAGATTCCTGTAAATATGTTTTTTCCATTAAAATAAATCTTTAAATTTATACCATTTTATTGAATATTGAGAAAAAAATCATTTTCAAACTTCTAGTTAATGAAAAAACATTATGATAATCAACATGTAATCATCAGATAAATAATGATGTATTTAAATAGATCAATATAGTAGATCTAGTGATCCATGTGATATTTTTGCTATTAATTGAACTTTTTTCACATAAGGATTAATGGATATTAAATATGTATAATATTATCTTACAATATAATCATGTTGATATATTTAAGGCTATTTTCTAATATCGATTTAATATTCCAAGAAAATACGGAATCAAGTGACAGTTAAAGAGATTCTCTATAGAGGATAAGAGTCATCAATCCCCTTATTGGGAATTATACTTCATTTTGTCTGAGATATTTTGTAATTATGTTAAAATATTATATATTATATTAATCACATTTTAATGAATCACCTTATGTTATTATCATGGTAAATGCAATAAACGTTCCTACTATCTTTTTCATGAAGTTTCTGATATAGGAATGTCATTCCTAAAAGCACCTAATCCCATAAATATTTATAAGAGGATAATTTTTTCCTATTTTATTAGTTTTCACATGATAAACCATAATAAAATGTTGAATAATAAAAAATAAGAAGGATTTTTAGAAATATTCTCTCCATTCACACATCAGTGGGTTTATCATTAGTTTGTATGACTATATTTTCATAAATACTACCTCATGGCCAATAAAATTTTCTAGATATGGGTGTTTCAAAACGAAAAAATTAATGACATAATATTCATAATTCATTCTATGAAATGGATTGAATATGTATTATATCACACTTTGATAAATAGATAATGAATTCAGGATACAAATGGAATCAATCAACAGAATGACACTAATTTTGATTCCCACGATGTATTGGATTCATTTTCCGCAATAGATATATGAATTATTTTATATCAATAATAATTTTTCATGGATTTTTAGAATATAAGTATAATTTTTTCATTAATAATAAGTTTTTTCATTAGTATTTAGAATTAAACTAATGGTAAATAATGAAATAAGTTCCTGAGGTCCTTCCCTTCATAAATATAAAAATTCTTCTTAGAAATAAGAACCACATTTTTAACTGATTAATAGTACTAATAATCTAGAATTAAACATTTTTTAATTATATTATCTATTATAGCCTCAACAAATTAATAGTGAGATGAATTTATTCTTAATGCTATCTACCTTTGTCCTTGGTGAATAACTTGTAAAGGCTAGTGATAAATGAACACAAGGGTGTCTGAATATTGAATCTATATTTCTCTCCCTATATATATATATTGATCTCATTTGGGAAATAGAATTCACTGTTATTTATCCATAAGTATAATATTTGGATATTAAATGTTTTATGTTGGTCTTCTTCAGTACCAAATCTCCAAAACCAAGTGTTTATAAATTGTATTTGATTCTTCAAATAATTATGTGTAACGTTATATCATAAATTATTAATAACATACAAAATATATAAAAAAGTGTTAAAAACTTATTTCATTAATGATAATATTTATATAAATTAGAAATATATCCCATAAAAATTCCAAAAATTATAATTTGGTAAAAAAATTAAATTAAAAAAAAGTAGAATGGGAAAATTGAGATGCAATATATTTTATTGAACCGACACCCCCACATCCAACACTATAGTAATGTTAAATTATTAAAAAAAACTACATAGAAAATGACTCTATAAATCTTATAATGAAAATTTTGCGAATATTGAATGATGGAATGATGTGTTATTTACAATCTTTATATGACCAATAGAATAATTATTTGACTATAGATATAGAAAGGTGAGGATCAGAATAGTAATCTATCCATTATGAGTGGTAAAATAACCATTAAAAATTGTAACCTAAAAATATGAATTTTTATTTGGAGTCAAAATAAATAATAATAATAATAATGATATATATCGTAATTTATTTATAGAATTGTCAATTTTATAATTCAATTAAAAATATCACGTATCAAAACTCAACTAAAATATATAAAAATTATTAATGAATATTATTTTAATGAATTTCATAAATATCAAAAATTTATATTGAAAACATCATTCAACTATGGTAGAAATATATTTTTATTAAATGAATATATATTTTAATGTCCTCATGTTGAAATTGTTTGAAGTCAATTTTTATGTAATTTGTTGGGATGCTTTTACTTTGATATGAATAATAAAAATTATATTCGTGAAATACTAAATTTTATATTGAATAATGAATATGAAAAAATTCCCATGTAAATTATAAATTGTTAATTTCATAAAAAATCAATTTAATATAATAAATTGGTCATTAAGGGATATTAATCATATTTTGTAAACTTGAAAAAAAAAATCCCATGTAAAAAGTCAAAAAAATCTAATTAAAATATTTTTATAATTTTTTCCACATTGCATTTTAAAAAACCAATGAATTAAATTTTTAAATGGTTTTAAATTCCTGTAAAAATTTATTTTTAATTATATATTATTTAAATTTTCCAAAATCCACTATTACAAGGTTTACATTGGAATAATATTTTATTCTAAAAATACCCCTCACCTAAAGAATAAATAATCTCTCTCCCCGACATGGAAAATGAATCCTTCCTCACTCACTAATTTCAATAAAATTCCAAAATACCCACTTATAATATATTTTAAATCATTATATTTTTATGTGTAATAATACTCAAATCATTCAAAAGAATTGTGGTTTTATATAATGAACCACTTCATGAAAGTGGTACTGACATTTCATGCATTTACATCATTTTCCTATAGTAATTTCATGGACTACTCTATTTTAAAATTAAAAAATAAATAAACCTATTATACAATATGTTATCATGATCCATCTAAATGCAACATATTATATATATTTAGTATACAATTTAATCATATTTTACCCACCTCATGCCACCTCTTCAGACAATGTCCAGTTAACAGTTTGTTATCCATGAATAAGGACATTAAAAATTCATTCCATATCAACAACATTTTGAATTGTTATACATAATTATTTATGATATTAAAATTTAAAATATATGTATTTAATGATTTTGGAGTTAATGTTACCTATAAATAAATTACAATGAACGAAATAGTGAATTAAAAGTCAATCATGGAGTTTTTATGTACGTTGTGACATCATAATGTTTTCTCCATATTAAGTGAATTCAGGAATATAATACATTTAATATAATCAATAATAGTGAAAAAATATAAATAATTCACATCTAGTCCCATGATTTAAGAAAAAATATGTTTATTAATCTCGAGGTGTAAAAGAGATGAAATAAATCATTAATTAAGGTAAGAGGTATTCTCTAACCAAACTCCATTTGGGAAATATTTTATTTTCTACCATTTTTATTATGGATATTACTCTAATAAAAATAAATTGACTTTCCACTATTAATTAAATTTCATATAGATATAGATGACCCTAACCATTCCGAACTTTTTATATTCCACTTACAATGATTTTTTCGAATAGATATTAACATGTAAAACATATCATTGACTCCACCAGAGTAGTTTATTTTTCACTCATTAATGATGATATTCTATTCCAAAATAAAATTTCTTTTGATTATTTGGGAGTTCACAATTTTTTGGCTGTAAATTCTAATTTCTAAATTTTCTATTAAACCCATATCTTTTCAACTGATTATTTCAACACTATGATTGATATAAGTTCAATATGTCATTCATAATTATGATCCCTTTATGATGAAACAAAAAAAAATATTTGAAACAAATGAATTTGGTGATGTTATATATGTCATTATGGTTTGTGTACAATGATTGAAAATGATGATACATATGGTCATAATTATGATGTTGCGATTTATGAAAATATATTATGCATGAACATGATGATATATTAATTCAAAATAATTTGAGTTATTTGAAAACTATGTTATGATGTTCCATTATTCTAAATATTCAATATTTAGTTCCTTTTTATAATTCATCCCACATTCTAGTGATGACGATCGAGTGAGTATGATATAATGTTATTGATTATGATCGCTTATGTGTAATTGATTATTGTCCCCTAGTCTTCATCTTACTTAATCATTAGATCACCACTTTATTTTATATATAACCACAGGATAATACATGTAATATTGTATCATTAGTGATTTATGAGGATAATGAATAATAATTTTATAATGCTATTGTTTTTTTAATTCTTATGGTTACACGATGGTAATTTCCCAAAGACACTAAACCATTGTATCCACTATATGTACAAATGTTAGGTTGTTTACCATTAATATTAATTATTAGTCATGTATATAATTTTTTGGTCTCTATAGTATATATAAAATAATTTATTTCTTAAATTAATAAATATGATTAGGAAATTCAAGAGAAACCCCTAGGTATAAGACCACATTTTCCTAAAAACATCCTACATGTTGGTAAACTATTCGAGTGTGTGGTTTTCGAGAAATTAAATCCATGTTTTTATATTGCATGTGGATGTGTCTCTAGATCAATTATACATATGGTTATTTTATAAAAAAAGGGTTCATTAGGATTTGACTCAATGATCACATTGTTTAAGACAATGAGACTTAATCTGCACCTTATTCAACAGTCCTAGGGGATATAATTCAGTTAATCATTAAAATTATATAAATCATTATGGTGATAATTCATTTTCTCAAAGGATTAAATTATACTAATCATGACATAATAATTTACATTTTTACACACGTTTTTATTTTCAAAACTCATGGGGTCATAGAGAATATAGAATAACAACTTGTATGAGGGTTAACAGAATGATTTTTATAAGGAAATTCTGAATGTAGTGGGAAGTTTTGTTTCAAACATTATAACGTCTTTTACTCAGTTTTCTCAACCTATGAATAATAACTAGAATTATATCGATTGGATTATTTTAACCAAGAAGGATCAATATGATATCGGGTCTTCTTTGTTTCATTGGACACCAATGATCAGTCATTCTTATGATCAACTTGTCACAAAACAATAGGTGAACATTATTGTGAATAAAATGTCCATATTCCAATATTATGAGAAATATAAGCCATATCAAGAAAAATATCATTAAATATAGATGTTGATTAATATCAATAATTGATGAAGAATACAAATCCAAAGTATAAAATGGAATATATGTATAAGGAAGTCACTAAAAAATATTAAAAAACAAATAATTAACACAAAAATTAAAAAACAAAATAAGGATGTTGAATTCCTATATCTCAAGAATGAGGAGGGTGAATTGGTCTTATCTTAGGAAAAAAATCAAATGTATTTGAAGATATGCCTCAGGTCATGATTTCAAAAATTATAAAAAATAGACATAATCATTACATTTTTTGAACCACACCTCTAGAAGGATATAGATTTTTAGACTTGGGGATTTTTGATGACGTTGTTAAATATTATCACAGTGTATATATAGTGTATGGTGAATGGTCCCATAAAAATGGAGATAAGAAAAAAATAATGGAGTTTTCTACTATAGGATCAAATAAAAATGGTGGAATGAATTAACAAAAATCCACTTATCTAAAATATGGGAAGAATTATTATAATAATTTCATCTAAGGAATAGGGATATTCTTAAAGCACAGGAGAGAAAGACACAATTTTCATGAATGTTGATTAAAATGAAAAATATTCCATTGTGTAGGAGTAAAGGAATGAACAACCATTGATCTAATGCTTCATATTTTGAGAGAAATGAAACTATCACAACTAGTGCACTAAACCATGGGTCATTCAGGGTAATCAACATTAGTAACCCCCAAGGGTGAATGAGAAATGGAAATCCTCCTCCATCACCACATATATGTTGGAAAAAAATCAAGGTGTACATGGTACAACTACAAAAAACTCAAGAATGTGGGAAAATGTATTCTCTCTATAAAAATTTATTTATATCCTACAAGATTTTTTAAAAAGTTTTACAAAAACCCCAATATAATGTAGTATATATGACTGTTAAAACATCTAGTGGATTGATAAATGAATCCCAATTATTGAAATCATCTCCTATTATATTCTATGTGAGGATTATTCATTTGAATATAATAATACATCCCTTGGTGTAATATGAATCTATATTTATCATGAATTTGATCACTATTTATGGAGAACACATATAATATCTAGAAAAGTAAATATCCATTCTTATTTTTAACCACACCATAGAAATGTACAAATGGATGTATGAATTTGAATTTCTATTAGTGAATTCATCAATAGTGTGGGTGATGTCACCCCTTAATGATGTAGAGTTTTTCCCATCGGTTTATTTTATTTAAAGAGTTATCCTTGATGAAATAAACATATTTAGGGAATAAACTTGTGTATCAACCAAAGATATGTCTAGACATCCACCAGATCATTAGGTATAGTTCTCCAAAAATCATTCACCTTGAGCAACTCCTATATCCAAATCCCATTATATGGTGTCCATTAATGAAAGAACTGAGTAAAATATGAAGCTGAAAATGAATTTGAAAAAGGCATTTATACACCATAGTGTTTCAACATAGGGTGTCTTAGTGATCCTTTAATGAAAAAATTTGGATCAATGCAGGCATTCTTAGATTACTAGGAAAAGAAACCATTACTAATATGTATCACTGAGAATATATTGATAACATGTTCAATATTTTATGAGGATATTGGTACACATCACAAGTAGATCATCATTATGGATATCTTCAACTGATGTTAAATAATGAATTTATTCACAAGACATATTACAAAAAATTCTATAGACACTATGAGTTCGTACTGACTCTCGTGAGACTAATTAATTCCCCTCTAATCAGATTTTATTTGATGAATGGTTACTTTTTAGTCTAACATGTAAAATTTATAATATTATTCATTAAATATATTATCATTTTCTTTAAGTGAGTGGTAGAATCTAAAGATAATATTAGGATTTCATTTGTGACATTAAAATTTTTATAAAATATGTCATGTTTAGTAAGTGTGATTTTTGGTGCATCGTTTCACTATTTAAGAGAACATGATTCCATTTTATGGAATTTATATAGACCCTTTAATGAAAAAAGAGAATCAAGAATCCCCCAAACCCATTAGTTTAACTAAATTCAATAGGTTTTATACCTTTTTAAAGACCCACTTATATTTTGTGATAAATTTCTCATGATTTTCTAACCTGATAAATATGTTAACAATTAATGGTGAAAAATAATTATAAATAGTAAATATAAAAAAAACATTATGGAGTTCCATTAGAAGATAATAATTGTTCCTATACTCACACTACCATCACATTATGAATTCTAGGTGATATATTGTTATTCTTAAACCATGTGGTCATCGTGAATAAATATGTGACCCGGTCCATATGAGATGGGGTATCATATGGTTTGGTCTAACCACAAGAGAGGAGGTTCACAACCGTGTGGTACTTAAATATAAAAATGAAATGGTGATCCACAGAGGATGGTAATGGTTTGGAAAATTGTGTTCCTGACCTATACCCTTAGTTCCACATGGTACTAGAACAACATGGGTTTCCCATGGCAATCAAAATAGTATTTAAACACCATGTGGTTCATTAATGGGGGTTGGTTTTTCAATTTTCCCCTATATTAATTAAGTTTCTCTACTAAAACATTATGCCCCACATCCTACATGAAAAATATTTCATGACCTCCTCCTTGGTATCCCCATAGGCATGTAGAGATCTCACTCATTTAGATCCAAATAAAATAATGATAGATGATTTATAAGTTTATCTGTTAGTTTCTGATTCACATTTATCCTTCATTCAATTTGCCTCATTGTATGTAATACCAAATCCATGTGGTGATTTACCCTATTTTCACTTTTTATGTTATTTTCATCATTTTGTCTTGAACTGGATTGAATCAAAGACCAATATTGGAAGGGTGAAACATCTATGGAATGTATTATGTTGCATCATGATTTTCATATTGAGGTATTATTGTTTATAAATCATGTTATTGTGTTTCACTTCACATTCACCATGTTTTTCCCCTAAATTGTGCGAAATAATTATTAATTAAAAAAATGACATATATCCATTGATAAAAACATCCACATGATGGGATGTTAGTGACCTCAGCATGATCTACCCAATACATGTATCATATTGATTGACTATTTTGTACATTGGAGTAATTGACTATATATTGATAATTTATTAATTAATGATTATTGAAATGGTTAAAATTGTAATGGTCACGTATACTTGTCCATCCCTCCTTATTAATAATATGTTAGTGGTCTAATTACATGTTTTATACCAAGAACTATGAAGTGACTATATTAAATAGAATTAAATATTAATGGTATGGATCCACACATGGTACATGTTAATGAAAATGAAATACATGTCCCCTTACACCTGGAAAATTGTTAGTGGCATGGGACATACCATGACCATCTAAATTTACTTATAATTGGAATAACCCTCATAATTAAATTTGTTTTTCATATGAATTGACATGGACTAGTCCCTTTATTTCATTTATATGATCTACGCTAAATGAGAATGGAATCACTAAATTAAAAGCGATACATGGGAATGGTGTCCCTATTTATTCATGGGAATTGAATATGTAATCTGACACACGGAATGGAATAATATTACTATTATTCATTATTATGGTGTCCCTCATGTGTGGTGTCACATTTTTATTACGATATTAAGACATGATTCCCACATTGATTTATTATACTCATTCATGGTGTCCCTATTAATATATGATATGTGGGAATGATATCACCAATTGATTATGATATTCATGAATGAAGTCCCTTATGTTCTATGATAGTCGGGAAAAGAGTATAATAATTAAATGTGATACATGGGAAAGGGGACATTATTTTTTCATGGGCACGTATTCCATTATTTAAATTAGATTCATGGGAAAGTAATAACTATATATTGATTGTAATGTAATCCCTTATATATGTTATGAGACTTAGGAATTTCAACCTTATTGAATTATGACACGTGGTCATGATGTCCTTGGATAATTAGGATTTTTAGGAATTTCATTAATTCACATTCTATGAGACTCATACTAATATCCATGGATATCTGAGATATGCCTCGACCCCTAGATAATAGTGGATATATATATATATGGAAACAAATTTCACTTCATATATATACTCAACTATATGCTTGTTGTCACATACTGAAAGGCATTCCATCGTATGCCAAATAAGTTATGGTTAGTCGTGAATCCTTTGAGGAACTTGAGACCGACTTGACAAATGTTAATTTTTTAATGACGATATAGTATACCAAAATACTATTTTATTTTACAATCAACGACTTGATAGAATTAAAACCATTGGTGGTGGACTACTGATTTTATCGCACACCCATTTCCTGATGCCATTACACTGGGGTACTAGAATAATCTTCATGGTCGCATGTTTAGGTTTAGATATTATGCTTGTGCTATTACATTATACCTGTTGTCTAATTATCAGAGTAATGATCTAAATATCTCTATGAACATGGATATATCATTTATGATTTTTATTTTATTTTTATTATTTTATGTATTTCAACTTCATGAATTCTAACATCCCTTATTACATTAACAGGAAATAATTATTTACACAACACAATCTATTTATTTCACCATTCATTGTTATTCTCTTCCTCTACATAGTTATTCATCTCCTAACATAATTGTTTTAATATAAAAAATTTTGTTCTCCATTTAATGTTTCTGTATAGTCTTTACACTATATAATCATTGGGCTAATGCTTCTACTCATATGTATCAAGTGAACAAGGAGGTGCACTTATGGAATGTTGACCTACAAGCTCGGGGCATTATTCATTTGAATCCTAGGCCAGGATATTACAGAGTGGTGTTATGTTATATTTACCTTTTATCTTAATTTTTAGTCTATGTATGAATGATATATGGAATGTTTTAGTGCTTGGTATGTATCTCATTATGGGAGATATCAAACCACGCATGTTAAAAAGTCCATGTTTTTTACAATGGGAATATTTATCATATTTTTTTTATTATAGTTGAATATGATTTCACCTTAACTAATTGTGGTACATTCCATAGATTATTGATTTATGATATTTATGAAATATTACCCTTTCCACATTTCAAAAATAAATTATTGTTACATTCATTATCATAAGCACATGTACATTGACATTCTATGAATAATCCATTCCACATAGGTTGCATTGCATTATTTCTTAGTACATATTTGACGTGAATTTTCATGTTTCCAAACCTAATAGACAGTAATCTCTAGTTTGGTGGAAATTTATCATCCTTTACTATATAATATTCTTTATATTATTTGTTTCCCACTATATTTTGTTTACTACTATATGATACAATATATGGATTTAATTAAAATATAATATGTTTTATTAATGTTTAATCATAAACCTAATTGTATTTTTCCATATATATTGATGGTGGAAGCTTAAATAATAAACCAAAACATGTTTGGTACATATAACAATACTTGAATTGGATGAAACATTTATGGTTTTGATTAAATGTGTTCTAATAATAGTTTATAATGTGTATGTTTCCTTATAAATTTTGCTTTCTAGCCCATATAATCAAACCATAAAATATGAATTTTTTCATATTTTGAAAATAAAGATAAAATACATAGTTACAATTAAATGCTTTTAAATTATAATTTATAAAGAAATTTATCTTTAAAATTTTGTAATTATTGATAATCTTACTAATCCATGGTGTGTGATAAATGATGTTTCTTATATATAAAATTTTCTTTCATAAAGGAGATTACATACATGGTTTGGGCATGAAAACCCATATTTCTACATTCATCAGTACACCAATGGACCATAGTGGTTGATTTGGGCTTTGTAATGTATATTATAGACTAAAAACAACCCATTTTGGTTTGTCTTTATATGGTATTCTTATGTGATAAACACTTTAATGTTTTATTAAACATTTAATGTGTAGAGAGACATTGGTAGGGCTCCTTATTATTTTATATATGACATGGTACATTAACCAATGGGGGATATTCTTATGCTATATGAGATGGTAAATTAATGTCACCAAAGTTTTTTTATACAATGTAACTGATAGACTTACGGTGGAATATTAAATGAACAACCTATTTTATTAATAAAATACCCACTATCTTCTTTTGAGAAATATTTATTTAATTATTTGGTAAATTTTATTTCCAATTAAAACCAAAATGTTGTTTACCTCTATAGATTAGAATTAAAATATTCATTTTCTAATCCTAGTTCTTAGAATTTTTTTGAAGAAATTGGAAAAAAAAATTATAAGATTAATTTTTTATATTAAGATAGGATGTAAGATAAATAATAAATAATATAATGAAATATTGATTTTACTTTCATATGTTTTACTCTGGAATTATTTTAATAATTTACCATGTATATTTGGCCAATAACTAGTGCATGTAATTTCATAAAACAATTCCCTTTTGTGTTTAAAGATAAATTTAAATAAGTTTATGTAGATTAATTGAATCATTCATAGTTATCTTTTATTTTTTACAATTATGTAATGAGTTTGTAGGATGTTTAATTGAGATATTCCTTGAATGGGAACATGAAAATTATTCATGGATATATTTGATTATTCTATTATGCTAATATACGGATTATGTTACTAAGGCTAGTGACCCATAATGGATTGACCTTATAAGAAGTTGTACTCTTATTCTATAGTAAGGTGCTAGATTATTTGTAGTAGAGCCCTCAGAACTGAAAACATTGCGGAATATTGTGATGAGATTTCAAATTATTTGTTTATTTTATGTTTTCTTGTCCCATGTATGACTAATTGTTTACAAAATGAGAGTTAGGGTGGATTCTTAGTTTTTCGGTAAACATATCATTATTTTGAGAATGTGTATCATGTAATTCTCAGATTCATATATATATACATTCCAAGGTTATGTTGTGATGATTTAATGGTTGTGTCACCCTTATCCTTATTCATCAATAGTGGATAACTCAGAGTGTTGATAACTGGATTAACAGTTACATAATATAGTTTTACACTATGACAAATCTTTCATATGAACGATTATATACATTATAGTAAATTGAATAGATTAATATGCACAGTATCAACTCATGTGTCCTAGTATTAATGAATTTTTGTTGTAATACATTTAAAAATTAATTGTACTCATTCAGCTGTTAAAATTATCCAAAAAAACAATATATGTTCTTTTGGAATCATTATTACATTATTTATTATGCTATTTTAGTTGGTAATAAAAATGGTAGTGTGACATAGGAAGTAAATGATTTATGACTCATATGAACACTAATGAAGAGTATGTAAAAGGAATAGGTGTTGTGACACTACCAATCAGTTTATTTTTTGAACTATGGATAACAATGATGACTCCCATGGATGAATATTTCGAAGAGTGAGAGGCATATGTTTAGGATTTAACATGACCTCTTCTGCTTTTAAGATCCTATTTATTATTTCTTCTTGTATTAGAGTTTTCTAATGCATCATTAACCATATCTAGAACCAATATACAGTGGTGGATATAGTATACTCAAATGGAATGTCACTATTCTCGGTAAATAATGACTAAGATACTTTTACAGTGGGGAGTTTCCCTTTGATGGAGTTTTAGTCATTCTTCTTAATAGATGGGGAAAATAGAATACATTTTGATAGTGGACACAATTTCATATGAAGGACTATTGGAAAAGTACTTTGATTTATCTATTCCCTAAGATGTTACTCGAAATAAATCTTTCAAAGTGTCTGGATAGATTTTGGATGCTATATTCTAAATGAGGGTGCATGAGTTATGTAGGAATATAATGATTGAAATGAGTGTTTGTTCTAGAAAATCGTCATGACGATTAAATGGTTCTATGTGTATGAAACCATTTAATACATCATTACTCAAGTTTTAAATCACCTGTTAATATTAAACAATTATAGAATTATTATAAATGGAAGTAATTTCGTCCAGTTAATGATGATGTGTCTGTTGGCGTAGCTGATCTCTTTTAAAGAAAGTCAGCCAAAGGATGTTTCATTCTACCATTCCTTAAGTAATAGGTTATGGTTGGATAAAAACCATTTCAAGAAATTATTCTTGGGTCTGACAGGGGTTTCATGGGTCATATTAGTAATAATTAATAACCAATTAGGGTACACCTATGTTAAGGAATATCATTCCCCTTATCTTAATATTATTTAACCTACACTATGAAAGTTTCAGTTATACATCTTTCCAATGAAAAAAGTATAAAATTCTTAGATGAAATATAAATAGATTTATTTGAGTTTCACTATGGTACATTGGTTTTATAGAGGTTTGGTTTTTATAGATAGATAATATGATTCTCATATAAGATGAAGGTAGATGAACTCAATGACACTAGAAGATCCAATGAAATGATAAGCAAATGAGATACTACCATTAGGATAATTCAATATTCTTCATACATGGATGTCTCACCAATGTACTAATGTCCCACTACTAAACTCTTATCAATGGACTACCATGGTTGAGCTCCATGGACTTCGGTTGTTGACTTCATGGTTAACCCATAGCAGTTTTGGTCTCCAATGATATATTCTTTGTCTGAGGATCAAAGGGTGCTTGAATGTGATTAAACCATTGTACGTGTTAAGAAATGATGACATAAATTAATGGTTTTTGGTGATTCTCTAAATTCTTATTTTGGTATTTAGTGAGCATACTCAGTATAACCCTATGTATTAAATTTCATAGATGAATCATAATTTGGGTTTGGATTCATCTATATTTATTGTCAAATTGTTTTAAAGGTACTTCTATGGTAGGAACATGAATGGATTTCCATTGGGCTAGTTACCTACAGTCTAAGAGAAATTGTAGCAGGTTCATCATTGGGATGATTCAACTATAATATCAATATCATATGAGGTTTTTTAAAGATCAACCATTCTAAATGTGACTAATTAGAGAAATAGTTTATTGGTTAAATTGAACATTTCTGAGGTGAATCTTCACGAATGATATAGTATTTCATTAAATGTAAATTCTTATGGTGGATATACAATAATTCAAAATTGTTTATTCAAAGTTAGAACCTCTAGTGGGGAGAAATATAAAATAGATGATGAAATATGAAGTGATGAGATCATGTATTGGGTTTGATG
The DNA here is from genome assembly GCA_963277665.1 of Viscum album. Lineage (NCBI taxonomy): Eukaryota > Viridiplantae > Streptophyta > Magnoliopsida > Santalales > Viscaceae > Viscum > Viscum album. Next base: position 1,131,069,496 of record OY728131.1, read on the forward strand.
GGATTAGGTAATCACTTTCTTGATGTAATCTTTTTTTATAATATCATTGTCATTATTTTTAATTAGAAATTTACAACATTATTAATGGTGATTCATGCATGTTTATTCGGTATTTATGAGAAATTTGTAAAATTTAACCAAATTTTCATGCCATGGGTATGTCAGATGATGTTTTATTATTTCTTAAAGGAATCATGGGGATGAAATATTCTATGGTGGGGATGATGTAATGTCCCCTGTTTTTATACCATAGTATATTTTATGGGGAAATTAAGATTTCTTTTTAGTGTTCTTTATGTATTATAAATTCAACATAAGATAATAAATTAAATCATTTGAAGATATAAATGTGTGGTTTTTAAATAGTGGTTATAGATGGAGAGGTTCTTTGGGTGTTCACTTGAGTTTTCGATCATCTAGCACCAAACACTCTGTTTTAGGTGAAAAAATTGGGTTTCACATTTGTATAATGGTTAGATCTAACCATGTACCACATCTAGGGAACATTTTTTTTGTAATGACATGGTTTTATAAAACTATTTCCCCCCCAGATGAACTCTTTTTCTTTGGATAGAGTAGTTTGTGTGTTGCATGGATTTTTCTAACCATGCAAGAGGATATGAACTACAACATGAGACATCAATATTTAAATTTAGACGTTATCCCTACAGGTTGTATAGGTATTGGAAAATTATGTTCATATCATGCACTCGTAGTGCCACATGGGTTATAGAACCTCACGGTTAGTAATGGATTAGCCAACATGTAAGGACACAAAAATTAATTAATTAAAATTCCACTTGGCCTATTTAAATTTCTTTTTATGGTTATGTAAAACGTATTCAATTATTTGGTTATATGATTTGGAATTTTAAATAATATTATGAATTGTGATTGTTGCAAATATAGTCACTACTCAATGATAACATGATTAGAATTAATATATGGATTTAACAAATCCAATTTCACTAAGGCAATGGAAGTGGATGCCTCATCAAATAGACTGGCCTCGTATGAAGCCCATTTGTCATATATTGTAAAGGTGGTTCCGTCATTGGGATTCACTCTTGACCAAGCCCAAGATGATCTTGAACACTTTATGCTTGAGCGTAACAGACTATGAGAGATGTGGAAGTTAATATAGATTACCACCCGAGCGATGTTATCAAAGCCACCCCAAGAGTCTGTCTCTATCGCATACCTTACCCTTTGGTCTTATTCGAGTTTTATAAGGGGTTATGTAACGAGACCTAAGCACTATTACTATGTACATTATTCATCTCTAGAGAATAAAAATTCTATTTATTGTTACTTTGTATATAGTTTCTAAAGCACAAAAAGTATTTCTTGTTAATATTCTACTTAGAAATATAATTTGATAATTTAATGGATTTTGTAATTAAATAATATTTTAATAAATTATTATTATTATTATTAAATTACATTTTATTAAATATAACATATTGAAAAATTTTATGAATGCAATTTTAATTTTTATTAAGGTTTGAAAGTTGATTTTCTCAAAACACATGAATTCTCGAATAATGTCGTTTTTATTTTAAAAGTAAAAAATTTATATATTTAGAAATTTATTTATATAAAATGAATATTATTTTTTGAATCAGGATGTAAAAATTATCCAACAGTGAAATTTTCATAATTTTCTGTGACATTCATATTTTCATGTAAAAAATTGAATACCATTTAAATATATAGTCTGTTTTATGACATCATAATGACCCAATAGTGATGTAATAAAACATAGTAAACATTATGGTCACCCAATATGTGTTTTACCATTTAAATAATGTGATTTTGGGTTTTTTGATTTATTTTACATAGCATTAGTGGTCCCTTCAATGCTTATAAAACATTGTGTCTTTTTAAATTGGTTTCCTTGAGAGTGTAACTCACTACCATATAAGAAACCTGATTATTTTAAGAATTTTGTTCATTGGAATTATAAAATAACTTTTCCCCTCCCCTTTGGAAGAAAATATGGGCAAAAACCATTGTATTATTTGTGTTTTTTGATTAGATTAATGTGAGGTGTCCCAAACCTAAATAAAAAAAGAATTCCCTCTTCTTTCTTATATAAACCCACCCAAGCACCAACTTATTCTCCACTCAATTCCATTGTAGTAAGACAAAACCTTACCATAATATCTCTAGAATCCTCCAAATTTTTCCAATGCTCCCAAGAAGCCTCTCTCAAGCCTCTCCCATGATTCTGGGATCACACTTCCATGTAAGGAATTTATTCATTTTCCATTTTTGTCAAATATTCCTAAATTTTTTATGCCATTTAGTTTTCAATTAAAAAAGTTGGGGTATAATTTCCCACCTCCCCCATACATCCCTATTTATGTTCAGATAATGGTATTCCCCTTTCTCTCTCATTAAAGCCTCACATGTACACCCGTTACCATGCCAAAATTTGGTGAGGGATCTCTCTCTCCACTTTTACATCCAAGAAATTCTACTGTATTATGCATCTAAATTCCATTATGTTTAATGGGACATGTATCTATATAAACCCATTACTATCCATTTCAAGTGAATATGATGAGACACCTATTTATATCTCATCAATCATTTTCATGAATTCTTATGTCACGCAATTATGCTGCTGAAATTGCACAACATTATTCCAAGCAAAGATCACTGTGTATTGAATACGATACCCATGTCTGTATCTAGGGTATTTACTTTTATAAACATATACATTTTTAATGTTGTCTTAATTTATTTATACCAATTTACTTAATCATTGAATAACTTTTGATTTTGATTTATTCCGTGTTATATGATTCATGTGGAACACTTTTGTATGAAATGAAACATTTAAGAAGGGTGTCCACTGATAGTTCTCCAATGAATTGGGTAAAGTATAGTTACATGATACTTCATGTGAAGTGAGATTTGACTCATCATAATTCATGTGCAATGATGTTTTACTCATGATTCATGTGCAATGATGGTTTACTCAGGCTCTATGTGCAATGATCCTTGGGTCATGCTAAATTCAATGTTTAGTGTTGTTGCCACATTACTATGCTATGATTATCAAGATTTATCTTTCCTTTATGTTCATGTTCATCTTGTGCTCAATTGATATGCTGATTGTCAAACAAGTATTGTATTCCTCATGTTATTCCAGGTTTATTCCCTTACTGGGATTTATATTTCACCCTTTTATTATTCATGTACTCAGGTTATCACATGAAATGCTAAGTACAAAGGAATTTAGTAGTCATGTAAATGATGTTTTCAATATAGATGGTGTATTTCTTGTTTTAAGTTGTAATGTAATGATCATAATCCCCTAACACACTATACCTACTGATCTTCTATGTTGTATCAAGTGATGATTATGTAATAAATCATGTTTAAGTATGTAATAAAGATGATGGGTATTATACAACCTGTAGGAATGAACAATTATTTTCATTAGAGGGAGTGATTTTACCCTTTACCCAAATATTTATTAAGAGTATAACATCCCACATTCTCCCTCAAATTCCACATGCCATATCCTACATGATCTCCTCCCTAGTCATATCTTCTTCAAGGAAATATATCCCTCATTTGAGAACACAATGGAATTCCATCAGGTTTATTCTATGATTATTTGTAAACACTCAATTCCTCTATCTTCATATATCATTTTTCCTCACTATATGGAATACTAAATCCACATAGTTTCATTCACCATATTTTCAATGTCATTTAATATTTGTATTATTTATGTCAAATTGAAAAGAATAAAAGCTTAATAATGGATTGGTTAAGAATCTAAGGCATGTGGTTTGTGGTCTTATGCTTTTCCCTAAGTGTATAATTGATATAAATAAAAATATTTTTTCATACAGAATATTCTCCTTCTGTTTGTAATAAAATAATATATCCCATAAATTTAATGTCAAAAAAATGACCTCTATTATTCATTGGAATCATCCTCTTGATTGGGGGTTGTTGAACACAACATTGTCCAGCTCATAGACATGTCCTAATAATTTTCTTTTTTAGCAACTATAATTATTGCTGATTGAGTGAGAATTATTTTATTACAAATGAAGGAACTGGTTAAAAGTTCAATGCCATATGTACATGTCTATCCATCCTGGTTACTCATATTTCAATCAGTTAATTCAATTGTTAACCTCAAATACTATTAAATTAATAATTTAAATTGAACAAATTGTTAACGTAAATAATCTACACATGTCCCATATAAATAAATGAATGAAATTCTAAACCCATTACACATGGTAAATTTTAATTTTCATGGACCATCCATTGTCACTGTAAATTTTCTTTTAATTTTAATGACCATACATATATAACTGGATTATTATATTGATTGAAATGGAAAGAACAAATTATTTATTTCATTTCTATAATCTGTGATACTCTGGAATGGAAGCCACTAATTAAATTAGATAATTTGAGAAGACCTACATATTTATTCATATGAATTTTTATCTTATATATATATTGATACCTTTGCACGTAAACCCATTAATGTGATTCAGGAGCATGGATCCCATCAAGAAGGGAGCCCTATATATATTTTGACAATCGGGCATGGAGTACATATTGATTTATTATACTCGGGCATGGCTGATTATGGATTTATCATACATGGGCATGTTATCCTCCATTGATTTTCTTAGGAGTCACATTCATTATGATCTATGATACATGGGAATGAAATTCCTAATTAAATGTGATACTTTGGAAATGAATCCCTCTTTATTCATGGAAATGGAATCTAATAATCAAATTTAATTCTTGGTAAAGGTCTCACTATTTACTCACCATCATGTAATCCTTTATACATAATAATATACGTGAGAATGGAATCCCTATTTATTTAATGATATGTTGGAATGATCTAGAATATAGATTATAATTTTTTTGTCATAGATTCTCTTAACAATCTATGAGACAAATACTACTAACCATGGAGAACTATATTACACTATTAATGTTGGATAGTAGTAGTATACATAAATATATGGCTTTAAATCACACAACATATATAGTGTTTATATATATACCAATTTATATGATTCAGGTCTCTTATTGATATATTTCTCCTATTAGGCTGAAGTATTATGGTCGTCCTAGTTTTCTTTTAGGCACCAAATAATAAATTAATTATATTTATTTAATTAAAAAAATATTTGTATACATAAAAACTATTAAATTTTTTTACTCATCAAATAGATAGGACTAGATACCATTGGTGGTAGACTATAATGTTAATCTCATACAGTATTTTAGAAAACATTGTATGGGGGTTCTGGAATAGACCTCATGGTTTCAAGTTCAGGTTAATGGATTATAATTGTTTTTTTTACATTGTACATGGGATCTTAGGAGCATTGGACAGAGCTATAGCGTAGGATGTGATTGAAATGAGATTTTGAATATTTTATTTATTTTTTAATGCATGGTTTTTCTATTACCATATATTCCTACATCCATATAAATATTGACATGAAATCACTCTATGCTGAATAATTTCTATCACTTAGCCCATTAATTATTATTTTCATTTCATGTAAAGTTATTCATCTTATTCTCCTATTATTTAATTTATGTAGTATAGTGCCACTCTGATCATTGGGGTATATACTCCCCATCATACTATTAATGGACTCTGGATTCTATTTGGTAGTATCTCATGTATTGGGAGGCATGCTTGGGGCCATTTGACTGACCAACTCAGGGCACCATTTCCGTTACTCCTAAATCATGATGATATAACAGGAACTACATCTACTATGTAAAAGGTAACATATATAGATATAAACATGGATTAAATCATATATTCAAATACACAGATCTCAATATGAGTTAGTGAAGATAGTTATAGATAATCATGGACTTTGATTTCAATATACACAACCATATAAGAATGTTAAATGAGGAAATGTGTTATATTTTCATAAAATAATCCAATTTTCTATATTTCTTGTTGATTGGGAAGGACATTGTATTCAAGGATATTAAAAGGATGGTTATTTAAATCATAGTTTCACATACCAATTCCTACCATTCCCAAATTATTATCGAACCATCTATCATGGTAGAGATCAAGGTTGCACAAAGACATGATCTGGAGCTTTGAAAATGATAAAACCAATAAATGAACTAAGGCTTGATTAATTCTATAATAATGCTGATGGTGTCATTATATTTTTAAATTTTCATTAGATAACTTCATCACTTGAGATAATGAATGATACTTTGGATAATGATTATAAATAATCATTTATATCTAACCAAGAAGCACAAAAATATGGAAAAATATCTTATAGTTTATCCATTGGGAAAACAAGATTCATTATATCACTAATTACACCTAAATGTTATTATTATATCATAAAGTGATATAAAATAAATATTATTTGATGGGGATTATTAATCTATTTCCCATATACACATGGAAATGAAATAATATCACCATTATCATTGTATATGGTCTCTCAACTTCATTAAAAGGATGTAATTATGAATGGGATATGGTGGGTAGACTCACCAATAATTCCAAATTAATATCTATTAACTATGTTTCTTACATGAATAACATTACTTAAGGTATATAAAGGATGTGGTGGTAATACATCTGGAAATTTTTTTGACTCTCTCATAAAAAAATCCAAGGATCGCTTCAATATTCTTGACAATTCATTAATAGTAATATAATAATAAATTGTTTATAGGCAAGGTTTATCATAAAAAAACATATGGCCAATATGATAGAAAAATTTATAATCTCAATGAAATTTTTAGATCCTTCTAAAGGAAATTTAAATGAGCATAGGATCAATATATACCATTACCTGATTCCTCATACAAATACATATTCCACTAATGTATTCTAATTTAACCATACGAATCTCTATAAAGGAAGTGGTGTAAAATTATGACAAGTTGGATGAATTTAAATAACTGAATATACCATGACCTAATATTAAGCAAGATATAATAAACAATGTCAATATGATCAATCACTATATAAATGTTTTATAGACCTAGTAGAATATATATTCTAAAAAATATTGAAGGGAAATCAAGTTGAAGTTAGATATAATGTTGACCTTTGAATATCAACATAGAAGATATTCATGCATCTTAAAAATAATTTCAAGATTATCATTACATATATTGGACCATTAGTAATCCATCATCACATATGTGTAGTGGCCTATCGATATGTAATTCCCCCAAGTATAGATCAGGGTCGTGATCTGTTCCATGTATCTCTCATGATGATGTAAATACTGAATCCAACACATATCGTAATTTACATTCCACTATGAATATTATTTAATATTTTGGAAATGAAATTTGATTAATTTGTGATGAATTTAACAACCTAGTGTTTATAAATGAAATTTTTTAAATTGAAAAGAATGTGTATTATATTATCTTATAAAATATTTCATAAAAAAAAATAAAGAATCCAAATAAAAATTATTCATTAATAAATATCACAACTTAAATAAGAAAATAAACACATAAAATTTCAAAACATTTAAATGGATGAATATAAAAATTAATAATAGTATAATTGGAAAATTCATATAGTTTAAGTCTCCTATAAAAATCACTCCCACAACCAACGCAATATTAATTTAGCAAATTATTATTAAACCAATTAAAATTTTATGAAATGAAATTATATAACCTTATGATGAGATTAAGTGAATTCTGAAAGAAGGAACTGCATTGTATTTATAGGAGTAAATATGACCCTTTTAATAGTACTATGGTTGTTTCAATAGAAACCTCACCATTGGAATAGAAATATGACAAAAAATAATGAAATTTAATATGATTAATATTTTTCATGAGTTATTGAATTTAATTTAAATATTTTACTTCCATAAAATAAATATCATCATTAAAAACTCAAAAAACTGTAAGCATGTTTTATATAAACATTAATTTTACGAATTTAGTGAAAAATTAATTTTTATATGGAAAATAATAATTACATATGTAAAAAACTTTTATGGGAAAATAGATATCAATTTTTTAATTATACCATTTAATTTTACAATGGGTAATTATTTGGTAATTTTATTTCATACTTTAATTTTTACATGAATATAATTTTTTTTCAATAATACATGATTTATAAAATAATTATGATGTAATAATGAGATGATAAATAATAATTTCATTTGGTCATCATAAAAATTTAATAAAATAAATTTTTTGTTGGAAAATAATAAACTCAATTTAAAATATTATATAAATCATTAAAATATAATAAAAAAGCGTTCCATAAAAAACAAATTATCAGTTATTCAACTTTTCTTTTAAATGATTTCATTATTTTTATTTTTATAAGGTTTAAAATTTAAAATATTATTTATATATTATTAATTGTGTAAAATATTCACTAATACGAGGTTTATCATTTAAATAATATTTTATTCAATATTTTATTCTATCAACAATCCTCTCACCCAGAATAAGTAACCCTTATCCCTCCCATTAAATGAATACACCTACCATACATACCAAGGAAAATCATTAAAAGAATAACCTTTCTTAAGACACTTATAATAAATAATGATTTAAAGTAGTAATCAAAATCCAATATTTCATGTATTTAATAACCATTGTGAAGGAACATCTTCCTGAAAGAGGTAATTTTACTAGATCCTTTAATTTAATTTTCCATTTATAATTTCTCATCCTACCTATCATTTATAAATAAACCCTTCCAAACAAATTTAATTATGTCATCAAAACATTTAAAGTGAAAATTTACTATAAATATTTTTTTTAATATAAGAACATATTATAAACAACACACCTCATCTATTTACAATGCCTATATAATATCCTATTAATTTTCATTGATGATGTTTCTAATTAATTACTTTTCAGAAAAATTATGGATGGTTATAGTAAATTATTTAGGATATATAAATTTTTAAATATATCTATTCTACTCTTATATAATATATTATACTTCTAAATAAATGACCATAAGCCAAATAAAGAAATCAATGAATAAAAATATGTATTAAAAGAAAACATGATATGAAAACATTTCCTCATTAACAATGTGTATTATGATATATAATCCAATTATTATATTGATAATTTTTTATAAAATGAAAATAATTCACTTCATGTTCCATGATTTAGTAAACCTATTTCAATTATTCAAGACGTAGAAACATTATGACATAAAACTGGAATTATGTTAAAGGGAATTCTCTAACCCAACTTTATATTATGTTAACTTATATTTGAAACTATTTTTAGTATGCATATTACTCTAATATCAATATAATTTTCAGTCAGATATTCTTTGACTTTTCATTTCTTGGATATAAATTATATATTACATTTTCAGTTTTTTCTAAGACAATTATGAATCATTTTTGAAAATACATTAACATCTAAGACACACCATTTTATCTTCTTGATTTTTTTCTTCTCCAATCATAAAATGATGTTTTGTTTCATTGTATTTTTTTCATTATACATTCGATAAACGAAAATTATTTTTACTAAATTATTATTAATTAAATGTTTATAAAACCCATACCATTATATCTGTTTGTATTATGATTATTATTATTTTACAATCCATGTGTCGGTAATGGTTATGAATATTTTTTGATATAACAGGTTCTCCATTAATTATATATCCCTCTGATTTTTACTATAATGTGAAATTATTCATCAAATTTATGGTGTTATGTTCAAACAGAATGATATAATTTTTCAAAATTATGATGTAATTAGTTATGAACATATGTTATGCAGGAATATAGTGCATTATTTTTTCCCAACTTTTTGTGGTATTTGATGTCTGTGATCCATTATTAGGCATGTTCTACATTTCATTTAATTAACAAATGTTTCCCTTAGTCTAATGAGGATGATCATATTCTTATGATATGAGGTTCTAAAATATTATCATAATGTTCCTTTTATTACCGTTCCATATTCATCCTCATACACTGATTTTAGATCACCATTTTATTTAATATATTTCCATTGGCGAGAACATGTAATGATGGATATAGAGATATTTATAAAGATATAAATAGGGAATTTACATAAATTATCGGCATTATTATGTATAATTACAGAATGAGCCAAATTATCTTATGACACTAGAACTTTAGATCCTATATTTTTCTCACTATTATGTTTTTATAATAATAAATGTAATAGTCTTATAAAAAAATTTGGGGTTCTTCAAATTTATATAATTTATGTTCATCACTAGTGGTTGAAACTCTATTTTAAATGTTATGTGTGGAATATTTGATTTATTCTCCATCATTGAAATTAGGGGAAGAGGATCAAGAAGAATGTTTATTCTTATAAATATTATCATGATGATAAATAAGGAACTTTTAAATTTTTTTGAATGATCATTACCATATAATTATATAGTAATAAAGTAAATGGTTCCAATAAAAATCATCATTTATCGATTATAATTTTCATTTGTTCAAAACAAATTGTTATTTCCATTGAATGTTATTCTAGAATGTGTTTTGATAGAAATTCTTGAAATGTCTCATGTATTCATGAGTTATAATTCAAGTAAAATATCTGATCGATCGTGTGTATCAAGGCCCAGTCAATTTTGTATGGCATTTGGGTATACTACATATTTATATCTGATATTTTTTATATGATTGGGGTAGGATAATTTGTGTAGGTAGAAATTTTTTTTATTAATCATGTTTAAGGTTTTAACTACATTGAGGTAAATGTTTTATCTTTAATGTTACAAAACACATTTTGGAAAATTTTTAAAGACATCATCTATAAGGGAAAATTCATAATCAAGGTTATATAACATGTAACTAATGATTTATTGCATCTTCCATAAAATATGTAATTATTAGAGATGAATTTTGTTCGAAAAAATGATAATTTATTTTATATGTATTGGTTACCCAAATATTAAATATGATACCTAATGGGTTCTCTCATATATAACGATACAAAAATCTTAATGTATATGATATGTAAGAGTTATATCTGGATCCATCATAATGAATATTTTTTGATGATACATAACGAGTTTATCTAGGTGATATATAACGGTTGATCCAGACAATAACAAAAAAATCAGAATTTTAGAGTGATAGACTAGAGATGGTATCATTAAATAAGTGAGGGGATACCCACATCTTGTGTATTATGTCAATTTTTATAAATTTATTTAATTATTCATGTTAAATTTTTTGTGTGGTTTTTATTTTTCATCCTATAATAAAATGGTCACATTATATATCTCATATTTATATCTCATTATTCGTTCCCTTTTGAGATATCATCGATAGTTTTAGTCTAAATTTTATTTTAATAATTCCATGAATGGGTTACATATAGAAACTGAGACATAATACATGGATATTAGATCATTATAAATGAATATTTAGCATATTACAAAATTAAATTTCCATGGACCATAATATTTTAGTCTCTTTGAGAACATAGAACAAAATATTCTAACTTATTGAAGGGTCTCCAATGTTTTCCTAAACAAAAATAAGATTTATCAGTTCTACATAAAACTATTATTGATAACCTAAGGAGAGAAAACATTATAAAGAGGTGATCTTAGATTTCCATTAAGGGTAAACAAAATATATACTTAATAATAACTCGAACATAAGGGTATAATAATATGATAAATCATTTAATGATCATACATGTTATATCGAATATCATATATTTATGTTATCGAATAAATAATGGAATTTCAAAGGAAATACATCCCCAGAGAATCAATATCATAATCCATTAAAGTATAAAATCTAAATATGACATAGAATTTGGGACTGAAACATAACCACATTAAATAACTTCTATAGTATTAAAGGAATCACAGTTATGACCATATTAGTAGTATGGGTTGACTCCACATACCATCATTATTGTTATGGTTCACTCTAATGACTATATTAGTAGTCTAGGTTCACACCCATGACCATCTATTGGGATAAAGTACATTGGTGAACCGATATCACTCCCTATCTGAAAAATGGGTATTTCATGAGATATAAATTATTACTCAATGCATTGGAGGGATATATGAGTCCAACCCATCTTATAATTAAAGCTTATATATGTGCACCACTATATCATAAACAATCAACATATCATAACCTATGAAATGAAATTTTTATCATAACCATATATTCACATAATATCCTAAAGAAAAGGGAAAGGATTGGAAATAAACTCATCAAATCATAACCTATGGAAATAATCAGGTTTCACAATCATATATCCCATGAAATTAAAATTAGATTCATAAACATATAACTCATAAAAGAGAAATTTGTTTCATTAACATCATTCCATCAAGTCAAAAAAGAAATAAAATGAGTTGATAATTTTGATCATTTACCCATGAAGGCATAAGTAGGAGAAAAAAAGATCATATTGGCCTTGAAATAATTCTGAAATACATTTTAAAAATAATATTGAAGAACTTATCATTCCTTCATTGTAAAATACCTTTTTAAGACCTAAAACATTTTGAGTCCTATTTTTAAAATATCCCTAAAATTATATAATGTTATCTTGATAACATTCATAAACACTTTTTACATGAAATAGTATAAAAGTAACATAAAAATATTTTGAAAACCATATTTCATGAAAATGTATTATAAAAAAATTTAAATATTTAAAAAAAATGTTTTTTGTCAATATTTATAAAAATAATCATCAATATATTATAATTTTTTTACGTGAAACACATAAAGGAATCTTGAATAAATTTACAAATCCTTTTCTATAGAAAATATATATAAAACACTGAAAAAATATAGAAAGCATTTATTTGTTGAAATCATATAAAATATTCATAAAAAAAATTTAAAACCTTTTTTCTTCAGAAAATAAAAAAAAGGTATAAAACATTCTATAAAACCTTTTTTATGTAAAAAAAGATTCTTGAAAACATTCTGATAATATTTTTCCTTGAAGATTTGTAAAATAATATTTAAAAACATTAGAAAACATAATTATTTAAATATTTTATGAATAATTATTAATGACATGTTAAAAACCTTTAAACCATTTTCTTTGAAAAAAAACTTTTTGAAAATGTATAAATGGAGTATTGATTATAATTTAAATCACATTTGTAATAATAATATATTTTTGGAAAATATTTTTATTTGAAAATATCATTAAAAATAAAAAAAATTTATATTATAAAAGAAATTCTTTAATATTGGTCCCTATAAACTTTTAATGGATTCTTGAAAGGAATGATGATCCTGATAGGGTATAAATCCACACATACTGAACATTACATATGCACTGTGAAACAAATTAGAAAAGATTTTGGATAGGAAAATGACAAGATTAATTTTAATAAAATAATTTTTTATAAGATATGATTCTGGTAAAAATTCCTTTTGATGATCAATGGAAAATAATATAATGTGACATATAAAAACATGTAATACATGATTTTTGAGGAATGGATATTTCTAATCATAAAGGGAAATAATGTAACATTATCTTCAAAAAAACATCATTAATTATCATAAGAACCAAAGAGTGGAAATGGAACTAACAATTGGATAAATAATGAATAATTAAGGGAGAATAAATTTCAATATTATTCATGAATTTTTGGACATTTGGTTTTATCAATGATTGCATAATTAGAACAAAAAACCAATAAATAAATGGTGAGATTTTTGCTATAAAATCTTACCACTTGGTAACTTTGAATCATACTCCCCAAGTAAAAAAATTCCTGAAGTGATGCAAAAAATATCATTTACAGAATAATATTAAAGAGGTGACATGTAAAAGTGTTGTTTATACACATCATATATGAATATGTATGAAAAACATGGAATGTGTGTCTGAGAAGGAAAATTGAGACAAAATATCATTACCAATTTTGTAACATTAGAAAAATAAACATGATGAAAAAAAGCACACCAAAATGACATGTAAATCACCATAAAATTTATTATTATAATCAAATAGTACATCTTTGGGATTCAGACACACATTATATAATATATAGGTAATCAACACGGCTTGTAACTCAAATAAAATAAAATTGAGATGACAAAACTTTTACCTTAAGTCCAAACGTTTGTTATAAACATTAAAAACTCATGTATAATAAATATAAGAACATTATTTCCCTAAAAGATCATATTATTCTATCTCATTACATATATTATTTGGTTATGAGTATATATTTTACATATGTTAACAATTTGATTTTAATGTTATGTTTTGGGTAATATCTTCTTAGTTTTGGTATGTGTTGTGGCTTTTTATTCTTGATCCTATTGTATAGACCATGATTTACATATTTATAGAATGTAAAAATGATATAAATAACATATATATTCTGTATTTATGTACTTAAAGTAATATAATATATATATATATATATGACAAGGAATACACCATTAATGGATACACTATGTCATACTTATGCATGAATATAGTTTCCATTTTATTGTCGTATTGAAAGAAAAAAAGTAAATGAAATATTTGTATATAAATACAGTATAATTACAGATTTATTATATAAGGTTATATATATCACATATTTTCACTAAACCCATCCTTGATACATTCCATGTATTCTGTGGATGAATCACATCTCATTGAGGAGATTTTAGTACACACATCCACAAATGATGTTACCGTATTAAAAATGGAAATAATTAAGATATTTTGTATATAAAAATTCCAAATTTATAAATACATAATTAATACCATATATATCATATAAAAACATAGATTATAGTATAATTCTCACCCTTTATATGTTCCAAAGAATAAAAAATAACAGCATCATTTCGCAAGGCGGTAGTCCTCAGTACACACGAATTGGATGTTTGTTACCCATTATATGGAAGAGTGTTTAAGAGTAGATCAAACAATTAGAATAATAAAACCTTAGTATATTGAAGATTTTTAAGTTATTATATATTGAAGAAAAATATTTAAATTGGAGGAGAATGGAAATTACACAATGGATTTTGATGAAAGATGACACCTCTTCTTTGTTCAACTCCTCTAGGTTTTCACAAAATAGATTCTTTGGTTGGATTTATTACAAAGGTGATCCTTATTAGATAACTAGTGGATTTTGTAGATTATTTTTGTTTATTTTTTACCATTAAAATGTTATTATAGGTGTGAATAATTTGGAGGGGTGAGTTCCATTTTTTAGTGGTGGAGGAGTAGCCCTCTAATACATTTTTTAAAAGGGAATTTCACCCATGCATTTCTAAACTAACATGGATCCAATAATGGCCAAGATGAGATTATATTGTGTATAGGTAATTAATATTAACATTAAATGGATTTTTAAATGTTTATAGGTAATTTTCAGGTTTATGATTAAGGATTAGTCCATTGTTGATCATATTTTTCTCTAAATCAAAATAATTAATTTTAATGACATTCAGAAATATTTATGAATAAAAAAGTCCAAAACATTCGAAATTAAAATTTATATTTTTTAAAAATAAATATTATATTAATCCAATTTACAAAAAAATAATTTTCATAAATTAATTTAAAATTAATCCAAAATATGGGATGAAATTTAGGGGTTCTAAAGAAAAAGGACCAATAGTATGAAATTTTTATATATCCAATTTAATTTTGATATTGGTTATAATGAAATAAATTTTACAACGTAATAAATAATTGAAATAATTTTACTTTAAAACCAATTATTTTTTAACAAAATAACTATACTAATAAATTAAAAAAAAATAACATTTTTGAATTAAAATTCAGTGTCTTCACTATTCATTGAAAAAATGAAACATCTCAGAAAAAACACCCAATGTAAATTTTGATATTCCACAATATAAAATATTTTTTATTTTTTTAAATAAAAAAATATCACTATTTCGAAACATATATATATATATATATAACTGGTTTTCCATTGAAAGTTGGTAAATTCCATATAAGAAAAATATTTCTTTTTCATAAAATTGGATTTGTTTTAAAATTTTAACTATAATTTTTTTGATTAATATAGAAATTGTTTTGAATGTATGATATATAAATTATATTAAAAACATTATTCAAATGATTTTTTTAATTCATTGAGATAAATATATGTGTGTACAATGAGAATTTGTTTTATTAGAAATATACATTATTTATTTTTAAATATTTACTACATGCAATTATAGTAACTATTAAAAATGGATTCATTTTATACAGATTTTCAGATGATATTGTTATAATTTATTTTGTCTAATTACTATCATCCATTAAAATTTCTTGGTGGTTTCTATAATTATTTCTTAATAATCATATTTGTATTATACTATAGTTCATTAAAAATTTGTCCTTTCCTGTAACTCAATATATGAATTGTACTACGTATTGTGTGTATTACAAGAAAAAAATTATTATTTCATATACTGATAAATAATATAAGGGTCCCTCAAAGTGAAATATTAACTTGGTTTTCTCTATAATAAAATCAAAACATATCGGTTTTATACAGAAAAACTATATTCAGTGTAGAGAGAAATGATAAATATTATAATGAATAAATTAATTCAAAGAATATATTTTACAAAAATATTTGGTGATACGTTACCCCCCCTTGTAATATTAATTTCTATATTGAAATTAGTTTGTGATATTAAAGCTTTAATACTACATGTCATAAAAATAATAAATAAAATTTTATTTGAAAATGGAAATATAGATCCATAATGGTAACTCAATGTAAGTCATAATTGTGTTTCCACATATGATAACATAGGTGGCATGTGAAAACATGGGCATGGAAGAAAATACTAAATAATCATTATGATTGATAAAGATCAATGTCCATAAGAATGTTGGTGTTATGAAAAATGTTTATAATCAGAAAACCATAAACTAAAGAATATTAAATGATGTTATTGAAATAATAAAAAATGATTATAATAAGAAAAAATAGGACACTTTTCATTAATGTTAATAAAATTTCATGAAATTATAAACATGCATGATTTTTTGAAAATCATCCACATTTATATTTCATGATCAACTTACTCTTCAGATCTTATTCCATGAAATGAAGGTGAATTTTTCATTCCGATGGAATTAATAGGTCTTTTTATTCACATATCAAATGATAGGTCACCCCATTTATCATTATCAAAAAATAATGGTTTTCAAAAGTTATTAAATATGAATAAATACTTATATAGAGATATAATACATTATTCTCTAATACCTCATCTAATGTTTATCATAAAAAATTCCCTATATGATGAACCTTATAACCCTTAATAAATATTATTATAAAAAACAATAGAAATAAGGTCACTAAATTTATCATTGATTAAACCATAGGTTGTTAAGTATCTCTTGGATATCAATTACCAAACATGTGAATTCCTATATCATGTATTCTCTCGGAACATGTTTATAAACTAAATTACAAAAAATCCATAATGAAAACCAGTAAGCTTAAATATTTCATAGTTCAATGTATATATTTTTTATTTCCAAAAAAGTACATAAATTCCATCCAAGATATCATAAAATATTGGTCAGTAAATCCATAATAACATCCAATGTAATGAGTACGGTCAAATATAAATTTTCATATCAAATATATATTTATCCAAACTTATTAATCATAACATAAGGTAAAAATTATGCATTATTCTTATGTTAATCATGTGTTTCCCATGAACATCGCCATTAAATTAAAACCCTTCTCCAGTATATTAGAATCATCCAATATATTATTTTAAATCTTAAGAGAAAATAAATTGAAAATCATTATATATTTATGTTCAACCATTTATATAACATAACTATTGAATCCAAATACATGAAATTTTTTATTATTCCACTACATCATTAAGCCATTGAAAATTATAACTCATATTTTTACAAAATACCTATATCTAAAAATAGTTTAACTATAGTCTCATCATCAGCAACAATAAAACCATTACTCATACCGACATACTCATTGTCTTCATAATATTTCCACATGGGACATCGATAGTCACTATAACCATTCATTCCAAACATAATGATTTATCCTTAAATGATATATTAGTGAGGCCAATATTCACATCCAATATGTTAAATGGACCCATAATTTTCACATTGTAGATAATTTAATTTTTTTCTTCTATTACATAATTGAAAAATATAATTGTTCCTTTAAAACATTATCTTGGGGGATTTTTACAGATTTGTGGTGCAAAAGAACATGAATATTATTTCCTCTATGGTTTACAATACCCAAACTCTCAGAAAACACTTTCTTTCTCATCTTTAGTGAGTCCTAGATTTTGTTTAAGGTTTACATTGTTGATCATGTTATGTGAAAACTGATTAATAATTATTACAACACACATTACTCTTGTGATCATACCATTTGAATACTGATCATAATATTTTTCATCTCATTCTATGTAAACCAAATTCTTTCTAGTTCACGTCTTTGACTACAACATGAAATCATAGACTTAGAATATCATATGATATTTTAAAACAACATAATCATTATAAATAACTTCTAGGATGTCAAATTTTTGACCCCATCCTATGAAACTATATGCTTATACTTAATGAAATCACAAGACATATACATATAAATATCCATAAGGATATAACTACAGTTTTATTATCTTAGCTACTAAATGTAGAATATAGAATTACATTGTTACTAATTTTATAGAGATCAGACTGACATACCATGATATTACATAATTTTAGATAAATATTCATAACAATACAAAATTACATTCCTGATGACCATAATTATTTAGGGTCTTTAGAAATATGGAAAAATATTATAATTTGGTGAATGATATTCAATTTTTTTTCCAAAAAGAGTTTCCCGATTATTAATTATACTTAAAACCATTATCAATAACATAGTTAAAGAAACATAAGAAATGGGTGTTCTCAGATTCTATATAAAGATAAACAAAATAGTTACATCTGCATATCATGAGAGTAAGTGTAAGAGAATGTGATAATTACATTTGAATATCTTACCCTATATATTAAAGATCAAATACATGGGTCCAGGAATGATGAATAGTAATTTATAAGATATGAATCATAAAGGAATCAAAAGCATAATCCATGAAATCATAACATAAGAATAAGATAATGCATCTGGGGAAGACACATAAGAATGTTATATGATTCCCATAGTGATCAAGTCATCGTTTATAAGGGAATCATAGTAGTACGGGTTCACTCCCTATATCATTATTATATTCATAGTTTAGTGTGATGATTATCTTTATATTAAAGGTTTATTCCCTTGACCATGTTAGTTGGGGAAATATTTTACATAACTGAGTTCAGTCCCCTTTCAAACCATGTCATTCTCATCAGATATTAATCTTTTCCAAATTAATTGGTTGGACACATATGTCCAACCGGTATCATAATGAATCCACACATTTGTGTTCCACTAGAGCCCAAAAATGCTTGGAATCATAACTCATTTATTTAAATGGGTATTATAATCTTATAATCATATCATAAACTATAGAAAAGTTGAACATTTCATAATATTTTTTTAAATTATATCCTATGCAAATAATCTTGTTTCATATTAATATAGACCATGAAATTGAAATGGTTATCATACAAATATAACTCGTGACATAAAAATGTGTTGCATAAACGTCATTCCATCAAAACAAAAACCATTCAGAGAAAGAATATAAATAGAACCTTATTTATAATTTCTGCTAAATGGAATGAGTAAAACCAATGAAATTAATATTATATGAAAAATAATTTTGATATATCATTAAAAAATCATGGGGAAAATATTATTTTATTATTGAGAAAATACATTTTAAACCATACTTAATTTTCAGAACCACATTCATTGAATATATCATTGAATTTTTTTGAATGATTCTTTAAAACATTTTTAAAAACATTATCCCTTATAATGTGTAAAAGTATCCAAAAAGTATTTTGAACAGTATTTTCCTTGAAAAAATATAAAATAACCATGAAAATATGTTGAAAATATATTTCCTTGAAAATATATTAAATAAATATAAAAACATTTTAAAAAATTGATTCCTTTAAAACCTAAAAAACACGATTAAATACATCTTTAAAAACATTTTCATTGAAAATTTATAAAATAAGATAGAAATTTTTTTGAAAAACATATTCCATGATAATATAAAATTTAATCTAGAAGTCATTTTGAAAACTAATTTCATTGAATACTTATAATATATCATTTAAAACATTTCAAAACCCTTTATTATTGAAAATTTACTAAATATTCCTGATTCATTTAGAAAACCATATTCCTTGAAAAAATATAATTGAATCTTGAAATCATTTTGAAAAAAAAATTCTATGTAAAAATTTGAATTAATTATGTAGGAAGAATTTATATCCTTGTATTCTTTTACATTTAAATCAATCTTTTGAAAACTTGTAAAGGGAGATTTGATAATAATATAAAAATATAAATCCAAAAACATTTTTTGAAAACATTTTTTATTCCAGATATCTTTTAAAATAATTAATTTCTATAATATTGAGAAAATAATTTTCTAAACAAGTAATGTATTATATATTAAAATTAATATTCAAATAAATTACGGTCTTGACAGTTGATAAATCCCTATATTTGATACATTACCTTTGAGCCATAAAAAGTATATAAAATTTCCTCAATCAGGAAATCATAAGAAGTCTAATATATATTAATAAATATTTAATGTTAAAAATAGGGGTATAATTTTATTTTAATGCTCATAGGATAATATTTTATCACTTTTGGATACATTTCTAGAAAAATTGATTTTCAAAAAACACATAATTCTAACCGAAGAGGAAGATAAATTTGTATTTTCTTAAAAACAATTCCTAAATTATTTTAAGTACCAAATCAGGAAAATTACTATTATACAAAATGATATCATTACTAAGAATGGGATAATAAAAATAATAAACGTTATTGAAAGTGGGTTCATAATGATTCATCGGTGAAAGCATTCTAAAAAACAATTTCGATAAACGATGAAATTGTTGCAATTAATCTTTACCATTTAGTAACATTGAATCATAATCCCCATATCATAAAATTACTTTAAACTAGGCTTAAATTATTATGGATGGAATTTTATTACTAATTTAACATGTCAATTGTAATTTTATACACCTAATAAGAGAATATAGGTTTATAACCTGGCATGTGTCTCAAATAAAGAAAATTCAGACAGAATTACATTACAGATTTGGTATCATGTGAATCATAAAAATCATCAAAGAAATTTAATCAAAATGAATTTGAAATTAATATAAATTTTTGTATATGAATTATATAATAAAACCCGAGGATTTATACAGGCCACATATAATAAATAGGAAGACAACATGGCTAATTTATCATGCAAAATTAATGTGAGACAGGAAAATCCTTACATTAAGCCTACACATTATTCATAAATTTTCAAACATATTGTATAATAAATATATTTTTACTATAAATATATAAAATTACCATATTTTTATATCTAATATGATATATTAAATTATTACAACTTTATATTAACCATTCATTAACAACTCCATTCTAATGTTACATTTTTTGAAATATCCATTCCCTTTTTCTTATATGTTTTGGCTTGTTATTCTTGATCACCTTAGTTAGATCATATTTTACTATTTAATGAACAAAAAAAATTATGTAAATATTACATATATTTATTATATATTTATTTATAAAAATCTATAATGTATATAAATATCAAATGGAATAAACAATTTTTAGATATAGTAAGTCGTATGTATGCGTGAAGACAAATTCTGTTTTTTGTCATATTGAAAGATATAAGGTAAAAAAATTACAAATATATATTTAATATATCATAACCATATAATATTTTTGTCATATATAATATAATTTTTTTGTAAACCCATCATTAATACATTCCATGTAATTATTCAATGAATTACATCAGATTGAGGTGGAGGTTTTCCATATGTCCATAAACAAAGAAATCATATTTAAAAAAATTTAAATGAATGTTGTTTTGCTTTATATGATAATTATATATCCATAAATAACTAGTATATATCATATATATCATATATAAATTGTAACATCCTAGGTAAATAAAGTATATTACTTTTTCATATTAATTTATATTTTTAAACTAATTATTAATTTTAATTTATAAGGGGATGCAATGTTTGATGGCTTACCTGATACGCAACAATACGTTTCTTTGAAATCTTACATTTCACACTAATAATATAATACTATTAATTCAAATGGTAATTAACTCCTAGATGTTGTATTTAAAGAAATTAATAGAACTAACTACAATATGGTTATACATGTTTGTTAAATGTTTTTACTTTTATCCAATAAATGTTAATGGATTAAAATGTGAATGAATCTATATTTAAGCTAAAATAATATAAAAGGTTGATTTAATGCATTTTGATGGAGAACCCTCTTTAAATATTGTTTTTTCTTTCACATTTATATGTTCCATTTGACAAAAAAAATCTTTAGAATTGGGACATCAAAATTTACTTTGGGTATTTTTTTGGTATTTTTCTAATAAAATTCATTTTTTTATGAATAATGAAAAATAATATATTTTAATTCAGAAGTGCATTTTAATATAATTTATTTATATTGTTATTTTATATTTATATTTGGTTTTAAAGTGAAATTATAATATTTTTTTACTGTTTAATCCAATTTTACCCATTGGAATTAACTTCACTTTAATATTGGACATTAACAAGTATCAATCTTTTGATAGTTATAGTTTCTTAAAAACGGGCTATTTGTTTTGATAATGGGAATTAATTTTATATTAACTAATGAAACTTATATGTTTTTAATTTGGTTATATAGACATTGTTTTTTAATTTGGAATATCCAATATAGATTAGGCTGAATTTTTGGTGTTTTTTTGAAAAAACATCAATTTTTTATGAATAATAAAACCACTAAGTTGTAGTTAGAAACTTACAATTTCATTTAAATGAAATTTTACCGATTATATGGATTGAATTTAGAAAATAAGACATATATTGATGTTATTAGTAAGTAAAATTTGGTTCAATAAGATCAATATAATTTTTGGTGAATAATATCTTTTGAATTTTATTTACCGCGGTTAAAGATAATAAGGGTAATTCAAGGTAAAAAGAATATAATAGTAATTCAAAATTACCTTAACACTTTTCCAAACCTTATTGGATGAGTAATCTCCGACCATTGGAATATTTGGGTTTATTTTGGGACCCCATTGAGCAACTTATGAATGATAATGACAATTTATTTTGATTAACATAAAGCAAAGGAAAAAATGATGTATACAAATATATTTTTGTAAATTAATTTTTACATGGTGTTATTTAAGTTATAATTTCGACTATAAATATTAATTGGAAAGATACAAATATTTCCTACATAATGGTATTTTTTTTATAATTTTTATACATCTAATAAATTATATTTTTAATGACAATATAATGATTTAGTGTTTAACTCATTAATAAATGATTTAAATAAATAAGATTATAAATAATAAAATAACATCCAAAACATATTCAATTATTGTTGGATGAATTTATTTCGAAAATATGCATTTTATATTCTACCTTAATGATTTTTGGACCTTTAAAACTGAATATCATTATATAATAAAATAATAATATCAAACATTACTAAGAAGCCCCTCCTCCCCCTTATAAAAATCCCTCACTTCTAACCAATTATTCACAACTATCATGCCTTTTTTCTCATCCAAACTCAACCCAATTATTCTCCCTACATACCTATCCTCCTCCTAGATGCCTTACCTTAGGAAGAAGGCACTTCAAGAAACCATTTTGGTGCATACCAAAGGGAGTTACCCAAATTAATGGAACTGGTTTCACTTAAATTAGTTTGTTTTATTTTGTTTTATTTTACTTCCCCAAACCCCTAAAATATTTTTGTTCCTTTCATTTATAAAAACACAAGTTTCATAAATATAATAGGATGTTTTATGATATTTATTGAAACTAAACTTACACACACCTCCATCTAATGGGTGAAAACCATTCTGTTTCTGTGGATATCAAACTAACGCCACACGAAACGATGATTGTTTGATTTTCTACAACCGCCTATCATGGTGGTAATTAATATGAAACTATATTTACATATAATATATATTATGTTTTCTTTATGAATCTGTATTTTTAATTTATATCATACTTTTATGGTTTTTGTCTTGAATAAACGTGATAATCTCATTTGAGAATGTGTGGACTACCTCCCCCTCAAAGTGATATGATTCGTTCATACCATACATGAAACATATAAATAATGGTATTATTGAAGTTAAAACTGATATTATAGTGGAATTAAAATATAAATATGTGTCATTATGTTTTCATTCAATTAAAATATGAAATAGAAATGAAAGTATTGTTCATGTGTACGTACGACTTATAGTCTTCATGAACGGTGCATTTCATTTCTTATCTCCAAATGTTATGTACTTTTATAAATACATATATTTACTAGATATATATGATTTATATTTTATCTAAATCGTGAATTTCATTCTAGTGATATTGGACTCTTGACCACCTGGACAACTTGTAATTATAAGGTGTTCTTTTTTTACTCAAGCAACAAATATCGACAAAACGATCATTATTATCTTAAATTATTACATATTGATTATAAAATGTTAATAAGTGATATTAAATGAACAATAAACATTATAAATGGTTCTTAATCAAGTATAAATAATATTATGTTTATTATTCTGGAATAACATGTAGCCAACAAGTCATGTCGGACCCGAGGTAAGGGGTTTCTTATCTCATATTCAATTCTGTGAGATTTCCATTGTTCGCCACTTATTTATTTCATGTGGTGTATTTTGAACATAAATTTGATATATAATATCATGATTGTCTTTATACTCATGGTATTCTCTGATTCAATTGGTGTTTATTAACTTTTAATCACATGGATCGAGTGATTACAACGTAGTAAGGGATTTTCATCTCACTTTTTATTCACATGATATTACGGCTATATTTTCAACTATTTTATTTCATGTGGTGTATTTAATTTCCATGATTGTATTCATTGTGTAATATAATTTAATTTATGGATATTGAAATCTTAATTGTATGAACCTTCTTTCATGAGGTTTATGTTTCGAAAGATACCACATTAGTGAGGGATCCTTTCACCCTCCACTTTTTAAAAGACATATTTTTTTGTTATTCCTTCTAATTTTCATCTTATTGGGTTGGGATATGTTCATTTATATCCTTATTGATGTAAATTTTATGTCCAATTGATGAGATAATATTTTTCTCTCATCAACTCATTTTCTGAATTTTTTAAGTGACGTTATTAGGCTGTAGAATTTCTGTAAGAGAACTTCTTAACCGAATATCAATTCTATGGGTTAAACTTATACGTCTTGATTATGTCATACTATGAATATGTGTGAACATCCTCTGATTTTTTCACACTTAATAACAAATTATATTGTGTGTATTTTTATTTTTCAAATATTATTATGTAATTGATTAATCCTTTTTCTAAGGATACCATTTTTATAAGTGAATTCGTCTCAATTTACATTCCATTGAGAATTCAGTGTTGTTATGCACCAATTCACTCTTATGTGGTATATATACATTCCGTTTTCATATTATATCATGAATTTCTTTATATTCCTAATATTATAAAGTTTTGATTTAATGTAATTACTCCATTAATTGTATTAAAGCGTCTCTAATTTTTTTTAAAAACTATTTAACTAAAATATCATTTTAAAAGTTTAAATGATTTAATATTATAAATATTTCTCATTAATGTACATGTTTTAAAAATGGTTTTGAGTATTTATTTATAAGGAGATTAATGTTTTAAATTGATAATTAAATTAAAATCTTCAAAGTGGTATGTGACACTTGGATTCAAAAATCACTTTATTAAATGTTTTAAATGGTTTTTAAAAATTATTTGATAAAGAATTGTTTATTTCAATATCTTGATTTGATATATCATGATTAGAATGTGGAAATTCTATCTTTCATTTATGATCATGTTATTTGTTATGAATATGTTATGGTTATTGGAAATTTTTAACGTAATCGGGTGGTTTCGTGATAAACCTAGGGCGAGTGAGCTTGTGATAGCTCTCCACTGCATTGGGATACGCAACAGAGGTAAACGTTACGGTTTCTCCTAAGAGATTTAGGGAATATAATGTGATGTGCATTCCAAATGTTACTCCCTATGTATTTGTGATATCTACAATGTAATTATGTTATGTATTCCATAAGATACTTTTATGATTTATGATTTGTGTGTATTATTCATTAATCCTATGATTTCATGAGGTATGTTATGATTAAAATGTATGGTTTCATTGATTTGTATTTATTGATGGGAAAAAATTCCGTTCCTTATTTTATAACCCTTACTAAGATTTTTATACCCATCCTATGTTTTTGAAATGTTTTCCACAAGAATTAAAAATTAATAGGGTGAAGGATGAGATCATGGAAAAGTCAAGCTATCTAAAACATAGGACTAAACATGTGTTTTTTTAAGAGTTTTTATTTTATGAAAAATGGATACTGGGTAGTAGTGTCTACATGTAATATTCAAGTTTTTATGTATTATTTATAGCCTAATTCTTTAAATATCTAAACTAGAAAATAGCCTCAATGTGAATTATTCATTTAATTCAAGATTATGAAATTTTTAAGGTCGGGTCCTTATAGTTGGTATCAGAGAGAGGTTTAGATAACTTTAGAGGTTAGGGTGTTCTCTAAGCATATGTGTCATAACCATAATGGTTAGGATTTTAGAAAGTGTCATAGTTATTTTAGATAATGTGAATGAGTTTATAGTAACATGAAAAAGTATATCTTATTATTTACCCTCCTCATAAGATATTATATGATTAGTTTACTGATATACTAACACTTACCTTTTTGGTTTTTTTCAAATGGTTGGATCCATCCGGAACCAAAGTAATAGTGGATGTGAATAAAGCTGTGATGGTTTTCTAAATGAGAAACTGAATGAAATGGGATAAGAAATGTGAACTCTTGTGGTAATTCTCAAAAAACTATCTAGAGTCATTATTGACCACCAAATAATTTGTGATTTTTAGAAGTCATCGAATATTCAAGAAACAAATCTATAAGTATGTTCATGTAACAATCAAAAAGGTGAGAATATTCAAACACCTATGTGTCAAGGATGTGGAAAGGAACACATAGGAAAAATTTTCAAAAGGATTTGAAGATGATTTATAAGTGTAAGTGATGGTCATAAAGAAAGAACCTACCATGCAAAAAGGAAGCATCCAGTTGACTCCAGGAAAGGGAAATAAGTTCTTTCTAAGGGATCCATTGAATGTTTTAAATGTGGTGTGCATGGTGATTATACAAACAGATGTTCAATGAAGATGTTTTGGGAATGGGATTAATTGTATCGTATAAATATATGTTTACCAATACCTAATTCCATTCCGATTGTGGATGAAGGAACTGATAATGACCAATCCAATGTATGGATTATTTCTTAACTGATGTTTAAACATTTTTGAAATCTAAGGATATGATTCATGATTTTCATTATAGGAAATAAGTGTTTCAGAATATGTTGGAAAAGAATGGTTAATGGATCATGATGAATGTTGAATGAGTAATAAGTCATCATATAAGGGATTCAAGAGTTATGATAGATTTTAGGATGGTGAAATGCTTAAAAGTATTAAGGCTCTTTTGATGATGGGATTACATTAGATGATTTTTTATAGTATGTGTAACCCTGAATATTGATATATGAAATATTTATTCAAGGAATAATTATCTTTTCTTTTGTGGATATAATTATAAAGAACCATTTGAGTTTATATGATCCATGAATATGATGAAATTACTGGTTAATTCATTTTCGGATGCAAAATGAATGTTATTAGAAAACATTGTGGTGATAATATGTTATTGTTATTTTTTATGAATTTATCTCATTTTGGGAATGCTATAAAATTATATATTTCTTTGAAAAAAGGACAACACGCAGACCGCATGACAACCCTTTGCATCGGATAAAATTATCGGAATCGAACCCACAACCAAAGTGAGACTGGGATTTATCGCCTACTTCTGGACTACGTGAAGTCCCTGGTTAGTATGACTATTTATTTTTAGTAAGATAATTTTATGAATCATGAATAATATGATTTTGGGTTATCTATGAAAATTATTAACCTATCATATAGAATATGTGATTTGGATAATTACACTTCAGTATTAGACTTTAAGAGTTGTCGATGTTTTTGGAGATAAATGACAAGATTTTTGTGGAAGAATATGTGGCCAAATCCTTTTGAAATTTGGGTTTCAATCAAAGTTTTTGTTAATTTGAAGAATTTATGGACTTTTGTTTATTTAATGGTCTTTATTAAACATTGGGTATTATTAGACAAAACCTGGAGATTAAGAGTAGTCTTACTTTTTGTAAAAGGTTATCCTTTTGTGGATTATCTGATCTTGTACTAAACGTTTTGGTTTTGGATGATCTCTAAAGACAGGGGAAATATATAGATCATATTTTTTGGATTTCGTGATACTGTAGAAGTTGATTCTCGCACTTTTAATGTGACCAAGTCAGTTTGAATACTCATCATTTGGAGAAAAGATGAGTTTGTACTAGGAATTTAGTAATGGATTAAAGTACACATGAAAAGTAAGTATGTTTCCTTATGTTTTTAGTTAAACTCATAAATAAATTCCTCAACATTATGAAAAGTAAATTAAATCAAAAAAATTGTCCGCTAACTTTTCCTTCTAGGGAATCATGGACCGTTCATCCCATCACATGTTTGTGATTTTCTGGTTATTTACTTTCTCCTATTCATGTTTTCTATCACTCACCATCAGAACATGACCATTTTTTCAATCTTCCATATCCATGTTTTCCTACATGGAATCCTAGCATGGGTTATCTAAGGTGACCTTTTTACTTCTCATCCTTTTTAATAAAGTGATAGTTTTATTGACTTTTTTTCCGATTTCGGACTTTCAATGATGTTTCTGAGCCCAATTTTAAAATTGTGAGGACATGATTCACAAAAGGAGGGAAGGATGTAACATCACAGGTAAATAAAGAATATGAAATTTTCATATTTATTAATATTTTAAAATTAATTATTAATTTTACTTTAAAATGGGATGCTATGATCGACGGTTAACCCGATACACAACAACATGTTTCTTGGAAATCTTACGTTGCACACTAATAATATAATATTATTATTTTAAATGTTAGTATACTCCTAGATTTATTATTGGTGAAAATTAATAGAACTAACTAAAATATAATTATACATGTTTGTTAAATGTTTTTACTTTTATCCAATAAAAGTTAGTGGCTTAAAATGAGAATGAATCTAATTTTAAGCATTAATACTATTAAAGGGCGATTTTCTGCCTTTTAATTTCGAACCATATTTAAAATATTTTTTTCACATTTATATGTTCTATTTGAAAAAATAATAATCTTCTTTATAATTGGGACATAAAAATTTACTTTGGGTATGTTATTGGTATTTTTTGGATAAAATTCATTTTTTATGAATAGTGAAAAATACTATATTTTAATTCAAAAGCACCTTTTAATCTAATTTATTTATATGGTTAGATTTTCTTTTTAGTTTGTTTTATAGTGTAATAAGAATATATTTTTACCATTTAATCCAATTTTGGTTGTTGGAATTAATTTCCCTTGGAAATTGGACATAAAAAAGTATCAATCTCTTGATAGATATTATTTCTTAAAAACACGCAGTTTGTGTCGATTATGAGAATTAATTTAAAATTAATTACTGAAAATTATATATTTTTAATATGGTAAAATATAAATCATTTTTCAATTCATAATATCAAATATATATTTGGCTGAATTTTTTTTCTGAAAAACTTCAATTTTGATGAATAGTGAAACCACTAAGTAGTAGTTAAAAACTGACATTTTTATTTAAATTAAATTTTACCAATTCTGTGGATTTATGTTTGATGATCCGACATACATGGTTGTTATTAGTAAGTAAAATTTGGTTCAATAAGATGAAAATAATTTATAGTGAATAGTAATTGTTTACTTTTATTTACCGCGGTTAATTATTTTTAGGGAAATTCAAGGTAAAAAGAATATACTAATAATTCAAAATTACCTTTAAACTTTTCCAAATTCTATTTAATTAGTAATATCCGACCATGGAAATATTTTGGTTGATTTTGGGACCCCATGGAGCCAGTTATGAATGATAATGACACATTATTTTAATTAACATAACGTAATGGAAAAACTAACATAAACAAATATCTTTTTGTAAATTAATTTTTACAATGTGTTATATAAGATATATTTTTGACTATAAATATTCATTGGAAAGATAAAAATATTTCCCACATCATCGTATTTTTATAATTTTTATACATCGAATATATAAAATTATTTATGACACAATAATGATGCAGTGTTTACCTCATTAATAAATGATTTAAATAAATAAGATTTTAAAAATTAAAATAACAGAAAAAACTTGTACATTTCTTATTGGGTGAATTTATTTCAACCATGTTTCATTTTATCTTCTACCTTAATGAGTTTTGGACCTTTTGAAACATAATGTCATTATATTATAAAATATTATTATCACACTTTCCTAAAAGGCCCCTCCTACCCCTTATAAAAAGCCCTCACTTCTAACAAATTTCTCACACCCCTCAATCCTTTAGCTCATCCAAAGTCAACCCAATTCAGCTGCCTATATCCATATTCTCCTCCTAAAACTCTTACCTTAGGCATAAGGCACTTCAATAAACCCTTTTGGTTCATACCAAAAAGAGTTACCCAAATTAAAGATAAACACTTTCTCTTAAATTCATTTCTTTTATTTTGTTTTATTTTACTTCACAAACCCCCTAAACTATTTTTGTTCCTTTCTCTTATAATAACAAAAATATACTCAATATTATATGATGGTGTTATTAAAAGGATTCAAACTACAGTTACACACACCATCATCTAATAGGTGAAGAATATATTGTTTCTATGGATGGAAAACTAACGCCTCACGAAACGATGATTGTTTAATTATCTCCTACCGCATATCATGGTGGATATTAAAATGGAACTAGATTTATATATGATATATATTATGTATTTTATGATTCTGTATATTTAATTTATAGCATAACTTTATGGATTCCATTATGAGTAAATGCGATAATCACATTTGAGGAAGTGCGGACTACCACCCCCTCAAAGTGATATGACTCGTTCATAACATATGTGGGACTTATAAAGGATGGAGTTATTGAAATTATATATTATATTGTACTGTTATTATAATATAACTATGTATAATTTAGTTTTCATTTAATTAAAATATGAAATTGAAATGAACATAGCGTTTATGCATATGAACGGCTTACCGTCTCCATGAACGGTGCATTTCATTTCTTATCTCCAAATTTTATGTACTATTATAAATACATATATATTGGATATATATTATACATATGATATATAAATAATGAATATAATTCTGGCGATAATGGACTCTTGAACACATTGAAAACATGTAATTATAAGGTGTTCATTTTTTACTCAAGTACCAAATATTGATAAAACGACCCCTATTTACATAAATGATTACATATTGTTTATAACATGGTAATAAGTGATATAAAATGAATAATAAACATGTAAATTGGTTCTTAATCAAGTATAAATAAACATATTTTTATTATTTAGGAATAACAGGGAACAAACTAGTCATGTCGGAGACGAGGTAAGGGATTTCTTATCTCACTTTCTATTTCGTGAGATTTCCATTGTTCGCCGCTTATTTATTACATGTGGTGTATTTTTTACATACATTTGATATATATTATCAGGATTGTTTTTATACACATGGTTATATATGATTCATTTGGTGTTTTTTATCTTTAAGTCATACGACTTGATTGATTACAACGTGGTAAGGGATTTTCGTTTCACTTTTTATTCCCGTGAGATTCCTATTATATTTGCCCCTATTTTTTATAGTGTATGAAATGACCATGATTTTATTAATTGTGTAATATAAATTAAATTATGTCTAATTAATATTTCATTTTATTATCCTTCTTTTATGAGGTGTATGTTTCAAAAGCTACCAAATCGGTGAGGGAACCTTTCACCCTCCACATTTTAAAAGACATGTTTTTTTTGTCTTGTAATATACATATTATTATGATGGGATTTGTTATTTTAAATCCTCATTGATGTAAATTTTATGTACAAGTGATGAGATACTCTTTATTCTCTCATCAACTCATTTTCTGAAATTATAAAGTGAGGTCATTAGGCTGTCAAAATTCTTTAGGAGAACTTTTTAACCCAAAATCAATTCATTGGCTTAAACTTCTACTTCTTTTTTATATTGTGATATGAATATGCGTGAACAACCTCTTATTTACTCACACTTAATATCCCATAATACTGAGTTCATTTTTATTTTTCACACATTATTAAGTAATTGATTTATCCTTAATCTAAAGATACAGTTTTTATAAGGGATTTCATCTCAATTTACATTCCATTGAGACTTCAATGTTTTTATGCACCAATTCACTCCAATTTTGTGTATCTACTATCCTTTGGAATATTATATATTGAATCCATTTATTCTCATGATATTATAATGTTCATATTAAATTTTATTCCTCAATTATTTGTATTCCAACTTCTCTCATATTGATAAAAAACTTTTTAACTAAAATAACATTTTAAATGTTTAAAAGATTTATTCTTCTAAATATTTCTCATTAATGTACATGTTTCCAAAATGGTTTTTAGTATTTATTTCTATGGAAATTAATTATTTCAAATGATAATTCATTTAAAAGCTTTAATGTGGTATAGAACACTATGATTCAAAAGTCTATTTATTTAATGTGTTAAATGGTTTTGAAAATGATTTATAAAGCATTGTATATTTCAATATCATGATTTGATATATTTTGAAAAGAATGTGGAATTTTTATCTTTCCATAATG
Organism: Viscum album; assembly: GCA_963277665.1. Classification (NCBI taxonomy): domain Eukaryota; kingdom Viridiplantae; phylum Streptophyta; class Magnoliopsida; order Santalales; family Viscaceae; genus Viscum; species Viscum album. Next base: position 1,131,102,655 of record OY728131.1, read on the forward strand.
ATCGTATAATGTGTTATAAATATGTTATGGTAATTTGGCATTCTTTATATATACAGGTGGATCCGTGATAAACGTAGGGCTAGTGAGCCCGAGATAGCTCTCCAATGCAATGGGTAATGTGACAGAAGTAAACATTAATGATTCTCTTAAGAGATTTAGGGAATATACTCTGATTGTTATTCCAAATTTGACCCCCTATGTAGCTGTGATAGATACAATGTCAGTATGTTATGAATTACATAATATACATTTGTGATTTTTGATTTGTTTGTATTATTCATAAATCATATGATTTCATGAGGTATGTTGTGATTGAAAAGTATGGTTTCTTTGATTTGTATTTATTGATGGGATAATGTTTTCCTTCCTTATTTAATAACCCTTACTAAGATTTTTTATGCTCAATCCATGTTTTGGAAATGTTATCCAGATGAATTAAAGATGAATATGGTCATGGTTGAGATAAAGGAGAATTCATGTTGTCTAAAACATGGGATTATACATGTATCATTTTTAAGAGTTTTTTTTTATTAAAAATGGATACGAAGTATTAGTGTCTACATGTAATATTCAAGTTGTTATGTAATAGTTATGGCATAATTCTCTAATACTTTATTCTTGAAAAGATCATCAATGTGAATTATTCATTTAATTCAAGATTATTCCATGTTTAAGATATGGTCTTTGCATAAATGATGTTTAATTCATAATTCCCACACATGAGAGGTTGATAAGTAAAAAACAACTACATCACATAGTGAGGTGGTAGTCTTCCAACCATTAGAACGATATTTTCAATACCAATTAGATGGAGGTGTGTGTAATTTTAGGTCCACACGTTTGAAAAAAAACATACTAGTATATTTAGGAAATTAATTTTTTATATAATAAATGAATAAGAATATTTTAGTGGGTTTAAAATGTAAATATAATAACGGATCTTAAAGATGGAGGATTCCTCTTTTTGGGGTAACACTTTATCGTTAGCACAAAATGGATTACATGGTTGGATTAATTACCAATAAAAGTATTCTAGGATGAAATAAGTTATTATGGAATAATATTTAAGATTTCTAAGAATCAAATGGTCTTGAGATGTGTTAATAAGAGGTATATAAGAGTTCTTTTTTATAGTTTTGGTGGAGTGGAATTTTTTATAAATTATTCAAATGGAAAATCCCCCAAAATTTTCTCATTTAATGTTGCTTAAATAATGTTCCTAATTAAATAAAATATATTATAAGTTTTAAATATGAAAAAAAAAATTATTGTGGAGAATTTTATAGCTGATTTTGTGAGTTATGTTTAAGGTTGAGTCCTTTGTTAAGAAAATTTATTTTTTTCAACACTAGAATTACTATTAATCAAATTCAATAATATTTTTTTCAAAAAATATGTTTATCTAATTAAAAATTATAAATGAATTTTATTTAAATTATGTAAAACAATTTTCTAAATTTAAATCAGAGAAGTGGCATAAAATAATTTGAATTTTATCCCCTTGAAGAGACAACAAAGCAGGTTTTTAATGCCAAAGATCCAAATGATAGAAATGTTTCAATATCCAATTTCATTTCTGATATTGGCTACAAAGACATAAATTATATTATATAATGTATTAATGGTCTATTTATATGTTAAAATCAATTTTAAACATAATTTCTCTATTAAAATATATTAAATGAAATGTTATTTTGAATTAAAATTTAGTGTTTTTACTATTCCAATAAATTCGAAACCACTCAGAAATATACTAAAATTTTACGAAATGTAAATTTCTGTATTACCCTTCAATTTTTTTTATTTTTTCAAATAAAAAGTTTAAATTTTTTAAAAAGTCTATTTAATATTGTCTTAATATTAAATGGATGTGAAATTTTCTTTTAGAAAAATACATATTTTTAATCATACAAATAGATTTATTCTTATCTAATATCTATAAAATATATTTTTTGAGTATAGAAAATATTTATTTAATATCATATATTTTTATTTTATTTGTGAAATTAATCTAAATATATTTAATTCATTCAGATAATACATAAAGAAATATTTTTCTTAAAATGTAATTTCATTATTTTCAAATTGTTATTACATTCACTTATACTAATTGATAACCAATGGATTCAGTTTACAAACATTTGAAAATAGTATATTTATAATTGATTTCTTAATATTCATAAAATCCATTACATAGGCTTGGTGGTAGCTAAAATTATATTTTCATAATCGTATTAAAATTATATTGTAGTTTGTTAAATACTCGACCATATTTGTAATGCATGCTTTTGAAAGGAATCGGTATTTAGTATATTACAATTTTAATTAGTTTTTCATGTACCAAATGATATTATCTATGTTATGTGTTGTGAACTATTTACTTTTTGAAGTGTAAAACACAATCTACTCTAGGTTATTTTATATAAAAAACTATATTCATTGTGAAGTGAAATGAAAAATACAAAAAAGATTCAATTAATTAGAAAAAATATTTCACAAAAATCTCAGGGTTTTACATTACTAGTATGAATAGTTAGGAATATGATTCAAATATTGGTTTCTCTATCTTTTTCTATATTTTAGTCAGTTTGACCCTAAATTTATTATTTCCCCAAATTACATAATTTTTCCTGATATGAGATGGATCATCAATTGTTTCTCAATGAGTAGAGTCAAGTTAACTCTAGGTATGTGGTGAATACCAAATTTCATTATTATACATGTGTTTGTTAATTATGTTCTAAATATGTTAGGGTATGATCGTGTGAGTGACCATGAAAGGAACCACGTGTTATTTCAATTGATCATAAAAGATACATAGGGGTAGATTAAAGTTGAATATTTTTACAGGTATCATTATGGATAGGATTTAGTGGTGGTGTGGTGTCATAATTTTATAGGAATGTTTTTATGAGTTGTGGATAAATATTCATGGGATAAAGAAATTAGTATAGTTCATTTGGAATGTTATAGCAGTAACTCATGTAATTGTGGATGATTTTGGTCAGTGGGAATGGGGTGAAGTTCATTACTAGTGAGGGGATGATTTTTTTAAACAGCACCATGTGTGGTAATGGATGTTTTTGAGTTGTGGTAATAGATTTCTGATAATTTTAATAAATCATGGGGATGAGTTTATTAGGGTAATGTTCACATATATAAGGTCCCATGAGTCAGTTTTTACAAAAAAACCAATAGATTATGTGTATCATGTTTGATGGTGTATAGATTCATTATGATATGTGGATATTACATAGGTTTTAATTAAATAATTGTGGTGATTCGGAATACTGAATTGAAGTATGATAATTTTTATATATTTGGAAAAAATTTATGCTAATGAGTTGTAATTAGTAATGGAATAGTTTTATCATTACTTGATTTTCATTATGTTAATGGGAAAAAAGTTTTAAAATGGTTTAGAGGACCATTAGGCATCTAATATGGTTAGTAGATGTATTTTTTGAGCATCATTGTGGACTCTAGATGGTTATTTATTTATGGTTCAACGTGTGATTTCATATGAAATGAAATTATTTGAAACTCCAAGGTTATATATAGTATTACGGAAAAAGGATACATCATTCCTCTCCAGTCTTAGATGGTGTATCACCATTGGAGTATGATGAATGTTTTTCTTGAAATGTCTTGTGTTTAGTTTGGGTGAAATTTTGTATGGGTTAAAATTATATTGGAAAATCCTTGGAGGTGGACTAATAATATCATATTAAATCCTTTTACGTCCCATCTTGGATGTGTTTAGAAATTACTATTCATAGAACATATTAGGCTATTGACTCTTCATCAGGTGTCTAACATATAAATAGGTTTAGATATTTTATAAGAATAATATTGTGGTTTTACATATGGGTTAGATGGTGCATCATTTCTATAATTGATGCTTATTTGTTTAACTCTTTCATATGTGTATATGTGATCAGGATATGGGTGATTGATTTTATTATTTTTATGATTAGCGTGAGATTTAGATGTTTTATTAGACTATTATATATGTTATATAACTTATAGTTTCATGTAAAATATTGATATTATATATTTTTTGTGGTAGTGTTTTTATATTTATAGGTTATACTCTCCCAAAAATCTCATCTCAGACCCTCACTTGATGTTAGTGGGCATTGATGTATGAAATGGAATGAAAAATGTGTTACAGTTCTCTAATCTGGATATAATAGGGTGATCTAGTATGGAATGTTACCATGATCAATGTGAATGGGTCTTTGTTAAATTAATTCTTCAACATATTGGTGTAGTTAAATAGACACATTTTCTTATACAATATGAACGAAGTATGATATCTAAGGATCTATTCTATTTCCCCATTAGATCGAATGATTTCCCAAATATTGTATTTTTTCATCAATATTATTATTAAATAGCATAAATCATCAATTTGATTTTTTTTAATGGAAAACGGTAGCATCTTCCAACATATTTATATGTAAAAAACATATGTTCTATATTAAAATGAAGGTGGATTTTCTTCTCGCTTGTAAAATCAGGTTCCATCAAATGAATCAAAATAGGAGTTAGAATATTAATTTTTACAACACATTACCCACACTTGTATACAAATGGAGCATTTTAAGTATGATTATTTTGAAGTGGGTACTCAAACACATTGATAATTACATTATATTCCTAATAAATTAATAACAGTATTATTTTTATTAAACAATGAGGTAACCAAAAAATAAGACAATAAAAATATATCTTTATTCTAGATGACTATTAAAAACATTTTACTATAATACATGCTCAAGTACTAAAAAATATTTCTATCTTGGGAGACAAAATACATAATCATATTATTTTAAAAATGACCATCATCATATCTAACTTAGTTTATTTCAGATTGTAATCATATTATACATATCCTACATAAAAAATTTCATTATAAAATGTTGAGATGGAATATTAGAATGGGTGGTCATAGATGTTGTGTATTGGTAAACATAAGAGATATAAATCAATTATCATAAGTAAGAAAAATATAATAATAAGGGTATGATAACATGATCATAACCAAAAATAATCGCACAATTATTCAATGATAATTCTTCATAAATCATGATATATTTAGTTTTCATAAAAAATAAATTTCTTATAAGTGTATATAATTATCAATAATAAATCAAGAACCATAATAACTTATATTAAACATATGGTTTATGTTTATTAAAAATAGATATCATAGAAAATAATTTCTTCTGTCATGGTTGAATTCAAAGGATCTTAGAGTGGATTAGGTTCACTCCCCATTTAATTATTTAATATGGAATTATTCAAACCAATGACATTCTTATTAGAAAGAGACCATTACATAGATTGATTCAATATCCATTCTAGTACTTATATCTTATGATATATCCATCATTACCCAATATAATAGAAGATTATATAATTATAGTCCCACCTATCAAATAATGAATAAAATATATACGTGTTCCATATGATCACAAGTCATTCATCATAATATCATATCATGAACCATTTAAAAGAAAACATTTTTTATAAATATTTTTTCATTTCACCAGTGCAATAAAAATGGAAAACATTGGATTCATAATATATCTATCATAACATAATCAACATGTCAGAATGAAATAGGTTTCATTGAACCATCCAAAAAACATCAGCATCATAAGAAATATAGAGAAATAATTTTATTAAAACATAATAGCATATCCTCATTGGAGAATTATAATCCTTAATAGATGATGACATATATGAAATACCATTATAATATCATTCATAAATATATTTGAAATAATGAGAAAATTATTCATTGATTTTGATAATAGATTAATTTGAAATTAAAAAAATAATAATATGGAAATAATTTTCCTATATATAATATATAGATTTTTTAGTAAATCATCTAAAACTAAATTTTTATGATATAAATTAAATATCTTAATAACATATAATTTAAATCAGAATATACTTTCTGCAAAATTTTAAAAAGTCGGGATGTGATTATTTATCAATCATTTATTTAATAATATTTCATTAAATTATCTTAAATCTTTTAAAATTAATCCCAAGTGGAATTTTTTTACATTTAATGAATACGAAAAACATTTCACAGAATTTTATTATCGTGGGTATACAAGAAAAGGTTTGTTGGCTGAAAATGAAATGATGGTATATTACATCAAAACATTTTCATGATAAAATTATGTTAAAAAATAGTGTCTGATGTTAATAATAAATAAAAATTATCTTATTAAATATAGAAAATAATAAATATTTAGTTTAATGTATATTACTCATATTTTTTCCCTCAATCATAAGTTATCATTGATAATATAAAAATGAAATGATAGTATAACATATATCCTAACCTAAATTATCATATTTTATTATATGATTTCAAATATGCATTATAAAAAATATTGATTTATTAAACAATGTTTTCATAACCATATATAGTCATGTCTTCATAGTTAATTTCATTTATAATTTATAGTTATCCATTTTTTGAGGTCTTCTATGAAATTGTCATTTAGATTCAAACTAGCCTGTTTTCCAAGCATATTCTAGTTCAATGATTATAGTAAATGCTAATTGCTATTTATTTAAAAATAAAATTCATTTTAATAATTACATGTTTATTATATTTATTCACTAAATACACTTTTATAACAATTCAATTTATTCAGAGATAAAATATTATTTATAATAATTAATGGAGATAACAATTTAGTTGAATGTATAAGTGATTATTCCACTATTCTTTGGATGGAATTAAATAATGGTAAAAAGTAAATAATCCATATATAATCATTAAAATTTCAAATATATGATATATATTTAATATGTGTATATTTAAAAAAATCAATGTAAACTGTAATAGAAAAATGAATCGTGTCACATTATATAGGTGGTAGTCCACACATAAGCAGGAGTGACATTGTCATTTTTTCACGGATGGAAAATTAATAATTTAGATTATATATTATAAATATATAATCCTAATTATTCAATAAATATAATTTTAAATCATTAAATCCATCATATTGAATAATGATGAGTGAAAGAAAGACAAATATTTTTTGAGAATCCAAGAATGTTAAAACCCACATCCATCTAATTCCCTACTGAAATATTAAATATCCTTAATAGAACATAAAACATTAATGTTTGGATTATTTAGATCAATAATTTCATGATACATGTTATCATGTTTTGTGTCATCATCACCAATATGGTTATCCAATATGTGTTTCTTCAGACCCAAATTGGATTCACTGTTGATCTCATCCTCTGGCTTTTGTGAGTGTAAAAAATCATCAGTCTTTCCAGAGTTAGTTTCAACATCAAGAACATCATAAAACCATCAGAGACCCAAATTGGATTCACTATTTCATTCAATGAAACACTAAATATATCATCTGTTATATGATTTCACAAAGTTATTTTTTCCTTGCATGATAGTTCATGTTAAAAAATAATTAAATGTACCCAAAGATAATTTTTCACTTCATGGAAAACAAAAATTCCTTGAGATTCATGCAACAAACACTTGTCTTACACTAAAAGCAACACATACAAGTCTTTGGTTACACACAACACTGGGTTTCTACAAAACATCACTTAATTGTTATAATTATTTAAATGATATAATTATAACCTAGACTTTAATATTTTTAAATTTATTAGTAATAAAAACATTAAAAATAGTTTATATAATGGTTATTTATTAATATATCACATTAAAAATGAAATGTATATTTGTTTGTAATATCGTTATATGTTTAAAAATATTATTTCCTCAAATGAGCTATTTTCATGTCCATAAACAATAAACAATAATAATGTTTTAAAAACATATATAAATTTAAATTAATAAATTAAATGTAATTTTTTAATTATTAATGATTAAATTTTATTATGATGTATTTTTAGGATTGTTTTGAGAGACTTCATTTTTTAATGAATAGTGAGAAATATAAAATTTTAATTCGAAACTTCTTTTTCATATAAATTATTTATATATTTAAATTATAATTTAAGCATGTTATAATGTCACATTAGATCAATTATACATATATTAACCCAATTTAGGTCGTTGGAATATATTAATATTGAATTTATATATAAAACATAAATGAAATTTTGAACATTCTCACATTAAAAACATGTTTTCCCTTCACATATGTGAGATTAGAATTAAAAAAATATTCTTGCTTTGGTAAGTTGATTTAAAAAATTAAATTAATGATTTTAATCAATATGATATTTAATGTATAATAATTTAAAATTATTTTTATACTAAAAATGTTTGTGGAAATGGTATGATTAATTACATCGATTATGGTAAAATTAGACGTACAAAGGTAATAAAACTCAAAATTTAGGGACTCAATGACACATGTACTTGTCCAAAACCAATTTTATGGAAATATTTCTTCCATAAACCTTAAATATTTTATTTTAGTTTTTTTTACTTTGGAAATGCAAAAACGTGGTAACACATATTTTGTTTTCAAAAATGCAAAGTCTTTCCAATACCTTTCTTTTAAAAGGCCACCACATCCTCCATTATTAACACCTATAAAAAAACTTATGTTTAGCCATTATATCCCAAATTAAGTTATAAATATACCTTCATTCCTCCCAGGTTCTAATATTTTTGAATAAATCCATTCTAGGAAGCCCTATCGTGAAAACTAAATGGAGTTACCCAAATATGAGGTAACATCCTTCCTCAAGATCCTTTCTTTTAGTTTATTTATAATCATTTTCAATTATTATTTTTAAAGTACACAATAATAGACTTAATATCCAAAATATACTGATATTTAGTTATGTTAATGGTTATACCTACACTTACATACACTTTCATAAAAATTATGAAAAACATACCATTCTTACGTACAGTGAACTACCACATCACGAAAGGATGTTGTTTGTTTTACCTTTTTCACCTCTCATGGTTTGGAATTATGAGGAAAAATATATTTATATATAATATATATGATATTAAGGATATATTTATTGTTATTTATTTATTATACAAATCCTACCTTCATGCTTTCAATTTTTTGTAAATATGATAACTTCATTTGTGGATGTGTGGACTACCACCCTCCTCGGAGGGATGGCATTCGTTCTCAATTTACATGGAATGTATGAAGGATAGATTTAGAAAACTTGTATGATATATATGACATAAAACATCAAATTTATTTATATTATATAAATATATACCTATATTTCATTCAATTTATTTTTTTAATACGCTATGAAAATGGAAACAGTGTTCATGTGTACGTATGACCTACTATATCCATAAACTGTGTATTAAATTACACAGTCATATATATTATAGAATATTATAAATGATAATATACTAAAAATAGATGATATATAAGTGTTTTTTTATATTATTTAAATTATTAAATCATTATTTATTTAAGATGATTAATAATTACAACTCTAAACATGTACGATAAGCAATGGGTTTATTACAAAGAACGTAAATTTAAAATGGAATTTTCAATAAATTAGTAATAGAAAGTCAAAATATATATATTTAGGTTTCATGTATATGAATATGGTCCTTGATAAATTTATAATAAACTTTTACATATTACACCTGAGGCTTTTACGTGTATGGAGAAATTCAAGACACATGGTATGGGGATTTCATCTCACTTCTTATATACATGAGATGCATGGGATGTTCAACACTATTTTATATTGTTGTATTTTTTTACATCTTGTTTTATTAATCTATGATTATTATACTTATGTTTATTTGTATTTACCTATCAATTTGATGTTATATCATTTCATTATTTTTATGGTTCAAAATATACCAAATCGATATAGTACATTTCTCCCATTTTTCCTTCATTGAGGCACATGATTTGTAATGCACATATGTTCTTTAACATGGTGTAAATTATAATTTTTAAATTTTATATCATGAATATTCTTTTATTATATATATTTTCCATTTCATGTAATTTTATTTTATTACATTGGAAGTATAATTCAAAGTTACCATGTTGTAAGTGTCTATTGAGACAATCACATTGTTTATCGAGATTTTTTATTATTATTCAACCATTGGTGAAATATTATGATTCATCTCTGAAAATAACACATGAATTTCCTTCTACTCTTTATATTCATGATATCTACATGTATTGGTACCATTTTCCACTCTTTGTTACAGAATATGGTTCAGATAGTGTTTTTACAAAATTTGAATTTAACTCTATCATATATCATAAATCATTTTTCATTAAAAACCATGTAATATAAGAAGGATTTTAAAATATCATGAATATTAATTTAAATTATTTGAATTAATAATCAATTAAACATTTTACAAAAAAATTTGATGATTTAATTATAATTTTTCAAATTATATTCAAAGAAATGGTTTTCAAAACATTTTCAATATTTTGGTAAAAAAAATTCATGTATTTTCAATGAAATGGGTATGAAAAATATTCAGTCATTCTTTATATGCCTTCAAATTATTTTCAATCCTGTGGTTTTCAATATCATTTAAATATTTCTATGATAATTTTCAATGTTTTTTCAAGGAAAATGTTTTATAAAATGTTTTAAATATTAACTTTTAAGCTTCTAATTAAATTGGGGTTCATAATAATTTGAAGATACATTTATATGTTTTCATGGAAAAAGTATTTAAAAATAATTTTAATTAATTATTGTCATTCTTAAAATAATATTCATTGAAAATTGATATCAAAATTATTTACTTTCTAAAAACCCATTTTTTAATGAAGAAATGATATTTTCCACAAGATATTTTTTAGATGTTCTTTTAAATATATTGTATATCATGTATAACATCTATTGATGTTACTCATGAATTTATAGGAAACAATTCAAAGGTACCATTCATATTATTTATCTGAATGGATTATTATGTGGTGGAATTATTTTTAGGAAACACATTTCTCTTTCATGGGTTATATGTTTTTGAATCGAATTTCTCATTCATGGGTTAGGTGTTTATGAAACCTGATTATTTTCTATTGTTTTTCTTTGATGAAGTGATTATTAAACCTTTATTTTTTCTATAGGTTACAATATTACTTAATTTTTATAATACCCAAATCAATTTATTTGTTTTGATATTATCTTTTATGATCTTCTGAAACATATATGTACAATTTAATTATGAGATTTGTGGGACCTATATCTCCCACCAATGAATTGGGTAATGATTTATTTCTCATGACATTTACTAAGATTCTCTTGGGAGTGAACCTTTACTATTAAGATGGCAATGAGAGTGAACCATGACTACCAAGATGTTATGCTAATTGAACTCAATCTAATAACATGGAAATTGGAGTAAAACATGATATCCAAGATGGTATGGGGAGTGAACCCATTCTACAATGATGGCCATGGCAGTGATGCCTTGATTACTATAGAAATAATATTATAATCTTATATGTCTGCCATAATTATATTTCATATACCTATGATATCATTCGATGGATTATATTTTTAATTTTCTTTAGATTCATGTCTTATAAACTACCAATATTTATGCCATTATTTATTTTTAAGATCTTATGATATGTAGGGTATGATATTCTAAAGTTATGATCACAATATCAACCCACTATGCTCATGTTTATGAGTATATGGTTCACTTGTACTACCTTACATAACATTGGAACTCACCACTTTTAATGTTTTAGTCCCTATGTTATTAAGATATGTATATGTTTTATGGGTATAAGAAGGGTTTTAGTAAATAGGAATCTAGTGAGAGATAATGTGTGTCATTTATATACCTGTATTTATGTTACCGTGTTTCTAAAGGAACTAGATTAATACATTCTTTGGGTACCTTTTAGTATAATTTTCTTAATTATTCATCAATTGATATTTAATTTTAATGTATGTAAAGTTAGTTTAACTATATAAAGGTTCAAGAAATATACTAAAATAATGGGTGAAATCGGTTATTAGGTACTTTAATACAGATCGACGCCACATAATAGATGAAATGTGACTGAATCCAGCACACACAAGATTTAATTCCCCTTAAATTAGAAATAGAACCGTACAATTATGAATATATAGAAATAAATGGTAAATTATCACCATCTCATTGTAATCCAAACCAATGTACCTCCCCTATACATGTATGGTAATGATTACAAAAGTCTCATGCCTCATAAATCCATTGCATTCAAAGACCGGAAGTATATAAATTCATAGCCACCTCATGAGGAAGCAAGCCTCAAGAGTCATTGTAAGAACATTAGCATTAACCATATAAAACAAAATTTTGTAGTAGAGCTTCCCAATGTAGGAAAAACTATTCTAGGATCACCCCAATTCTCTAGGGTGGGGATTCATGAAGGGAACTTATATGTGGGAACTTCCCTTTCTGTCTAAAGGAACACCTTCATATGTGTCCTATGACTGATTTAATCCTCAAGGTGAGGTTCCTTGTCCAATAATTTCTTCTATACAATTAAATTTAATAGGGAGATGGATGTTTCTTTTCAGAATCACTACACGTTGTCTTCATCAGGATATACACTGCATACATGTTCCCTAGAATAGGGGTTCTAGAAATTTTTTAGACATCCCCCAAGCTAATTCCAATATCAACATGCTTCAAGTGAATGTAATTTTTATTATGGGTCCATTGGCTCTACATCATCAAGATGATTTTCGATATTTGTAATTGTATTTTTTCCCTTCCCCAGATGTTGTGTATATATGAATATTATATAGCTCCTTTTTGAATTTTGAAATAGTCTAGAGAACCTAGTACTCCCACAACTATTTATGATTGAATCCCCCTTTATATAAATTTCTCATCCCAATTCAAGCTTTTGTATGACCAATCTACGATGAATATAAATATGACTAATAATAATAAGGGATTTATTCCCATGTTTGAGGTTTAAAATCCTAAGTGTAGTAGTTTTTATGCGTGAAACTATTAGTGTGAACCATTACATTATTAATATATGAACCCTTGGTAGAAATATTGACCAAAGAGTACTTTTTTGGATTAAAAAACAATGAATCATGTAAGAGACTTTGAAACCCCAGGATAATGGTGCCCCTCAAAATTTCATTTCCATACATTATTAAGGCGGGACTCTAGACTATCTACACACATAGGGTCATATCTATAAATACAAGTAATTCACTCAGGGATATGGTTTTGGGAGGTGCCACTATATAGGGAGATTCATTTGTAGAAATTCCATTTATAAAATAGGTAGATTGAAAGAATGAATGACTATATCATAGGAGGATCTTAGTTAGAATTTTTCTAGCATAAATTACGGACCCACAAATATAGAGGGGGTACAGTGATTCTAGTTATGTTCGTTATGACCAATTGAGCTTGGGAGGGAGAATCATGTTCTAAAATATATTTTCAATTTTCGGATATTTTACAATTGATTCATGGATTTCATTCCGTAAATTTCAATAATCCAAATTCTTATTATACTCTTCTTACTTTTTTGAAATATATTACTTGTGGTTTTAATCATTTTTGGTCTGACCTGCCACTCATGATTTCGTTTTCTATTTCATTCTTCTCTTATGTCTTCCTACTATAATGAAATTCCAACTCAGTCATTTGGATGATGTTGATCCGATATTGGTGTGTTTGAACGTGTTTTGGCATGAAATGCTCGAAAAATATTGGAAATAGAGGTTGATCGTCTATACAGGGAGGAAGTGCTTGCTGATCAAGATGAAATTAATCGCTTAATAATGTCTCATGTAGGGGAATTTAGAATTCTTCGTTTATTGATATCTCATAACATGGTACATTTCATCATCTTCCTCATGTACAAATCATTTTTACTTATGGACTCAAAGATGACAAAACATGGACTTCTAATAATGGTGGTCGCCGAACAAGATTTTTATCATTATAGGAATGGGATGATCTTAGAAAATTTGTCTTATATTATTGATTTAGTGTCCCTTATATTACACTTCATAAATTCCCTGATTCCATGTTTTGTGTCATGATGTGGGGGAAGATGATAAATTAACCATCGATAAATATTTAGATAAACCAATTGAGGATTCTTGTCCATCTACTAAAGGGGAATGTTCGGTTGTTTCTGGTCATGATTTGGGGACAATTCTATCTCTTCATTATTCTCACTACATGTCTACTATATCTAAAAAAATTGAGGACCAATTGAGATACCTCTAAAATATATTTATCATGGATAGGGGGAAAATCATAAATTTAGTTCACTTAAATAGGTTCAAATGTTTCCTTTCTCTACTCTACCATCACCATTATTATGTGTAAATCATAGTGATGTTCAACATCTTCAGATTCATGGTCTATGTTGAAAAAATCATTGGTTTATTGAAATTTTTTCATAATTTATGGATGTTCCTGTTATGAATTTTGGATCATTGGATTTAATATTGGGCATCAATTGGTAATGCACTGTAGGCGACGTAACAAAAATTGGGAAAATGAAAATGTTTTTTCATTTTTATGGCCATATTTCTTCACTCGATGGTTCCCTATAAAAAATTATAACATCAACATATTCAAACAAATATTTTTTCCATATTACCTATCCAATTATGCACCAGTTCATTCTGTGCTGCAAGGAGGAGTGTCTAAAGACTTTGCTTTCTTTTATGTAATAATAGGCCTTAAATAATTTATTGTGAGAGTTTGATGATGTTTTTAGTGACACAAAGGGGAAACCACCTAATCTATAATGTGTGCATGAAATTTGATAAAGGTATTTCTATGGACTAGTGGATGTGTGACCTTATCTCTATCCACATATTCCAATATATGAAATTTAAAAATAAGTTCACACAATATTATAACTAGGATTTATTCTACTCAGTACCAGTGAATTATCTAGCACTATATTGTTAGTCAAAAAATGATGGAACATTGTGAATTTTTGTGTATTATAGGTCTCTCAATTAAGACACTAACAATGATAAATTTCTCATTCTATTCGTCAACAAATTACATTATTAGGTGGGTGTTTGGAAATATAATTATAAGTTGGAATTAAAATCATGCTACCATCAAATTTGAATATGGGAGGGTGATATTGAAAAGAGTTCAATCCATACTCAAATTGTTCATTATGAATATTTAGTTAGGCCTTTTGGTTTTTACAATTCCTTGTAAACATTTCTGGATTCCCTGAATGATGTGCTCCATTCATTTCTCTAAAAATTTATTCCTTTTTTCTTTGATGATGTCTCCATTTACAATATATATTGGATGAAATGTTTATACCTACTTCATTTATCTCATCCTTCCCTTCTGCATCATTTTTTCATTTCCAACCCCAAAAATGTATAATTTTGTAATCCAACAATGGTTATCGTGGACATATTATCTCACACGAGGTTGTGATGGTTGATCCTACCTAGGTTCATGATCTTGTCAATTATCCTCAAACTCTTTCAGTCAAGGGTGTGCATGGTTTCCTTGGCCTCACTAGCCATTATCAGAATTTTATATGTGGTTATGGTTAGATTTCTCTCCCACATAAACTTTTAACCTATATAACATGCTTGTTATGGATTCATATTGCTCAATATTTCTTTGAAAATTTTAATTTACATCTCATAATCACATTGATACATTACATACCTGACATTTCAAATCTTTTTGAGTTGTAATGTGATGATTCTGGATATAGGTTGAGTGCAGTACATATGAAAAAAATTCATCTGATTGCATATTTCTTCCAGACATTTATTGATAAAATAGTTTCATTGTCTAGTTATGACATGTAAATTATGGTGTTGGAATTCAAAATCAAATATTGTAACCATATTTTTTGGAAATCACTATCACAGTATTTTTGGACATTAATATTATTCAATTCTTACTTAAATAGCAGGTTGAGTCGGCTGATAAAAAATTTGGATTACAGAATTTATGGGATATTAGTTTAATATCAAATTCAAAATGGGTTCAGCTAACATGACATCATATTCTTCATCCTAAAAATATGATACAATTGATTCTCATTTTATTTAATCGTATACAATGTGATTTGATATTACTACATTAACAGCTGCTTTCCAGTTGAACCCCGAACTTTAGCATATTATTCAAGAACTTAAAGTGGAGAGCTCTTCTAATCATGGATTCAATAATTATAATGGTATCCTCCATTACCATGTATATCTCATTATTTTTTCTTCTCCAACATAGGTTCCCTAAAATTTTAATGAATTTCATGCCACACCACAATCTGATCATGTGATATTTTATCACACATATAGATAGAAGAAATATAATTTTTACTTGATAGGTATGCATTATGAATGGCATGAATTTGATTGTCAATGTGACATTTTTTAGTATTTTTATCACTCCGTGTTAGCCCCGAGGGGATTAATGCATCCTGTCATGATTCTTACACTCATTTGGGAAGATATTTCTATGTATTTTATAAAATTATTACCAAAATATTAGGGTTATGCAATGCTTTTGGAAATTGTCAATCTATTATCAATATATTTTCTTTTTATATCGACAAAACATACATAAAATGAAAAATATGTGGGTGTAATTTTGGTTATTGAGGTGGTTCTGTTTGATTGGGTGCCAGTATACATTGTATGTAATCATGATCCAGTTTACTTAATCAATTTGTGGACTAAAATTTTCTTCTACACCATAATAAACTCAAATTAATTTTTTCTTATCATCAAAAAATCGATAGCTAAACAGAAGTTTTCAAATTGTTCCTTGAGACCTAACTCTATTGTTTAGTTGGATAAAATCCCAAATCATGCACATTGTGGTTACCATGGGCTGAATTCAATTATTACACCTCTTGGAATTAGTCTATCAAAAAGACTCTTTTCGAGGTGGTTTATGGTCATCCATCACCAATGATTCATATTTCATATACATTAAGAATTTGTGTTGATGTTGTTTCTACTGTTTTGGGGGATCTAGATGATTCCCTTCAGCATCATAAGAATCATTTTCTTCACTCTAAATGTTATATGAAATAGTAGGTTGACCACCAACAACGTAATGTGGAATTATTGGTGTGGGATTTTGGGTATTTCTAATTGTCCCCTCATCGATAGACATCTCTAGTGCGAAAAAATAATCAAAAACACTCTCTATGATTTTAGGGACCTTTAAAAACAATGAAAGTTGATTCCCATGTCACTTATCCTTTGGTTCTACCCTCACACACTTGCCTCCAAAAAAACATTTTACATTAAAAAATTGATAATATAAGTGGGAAACTTCCTAGTATATCTTTTTTTATATTAAACCATAGCCCATGATTCAGCAGACTGGTATAAACCTAAAGCTGTCATGGATCATCATTTCCAATAATGAAATCAGAGGGGTCCTCCTTAATCTATTTTTCAATGGTGTGGCCAAAACAGAGAAGACACATATTCGGATGATGATTATGTCATTTTTAATCAGTTTCCTTCCTTTTATCTTAAAGAGAAACATATATCTCAATATGTAGAGTGTGAAGGTGAGAACCGAGATTGTATACACACTGATAGAATGATCTAGAAATGATGGTAATGTACAAGTGGATTATGTTTTGGGAAGTACCACTACCAATGTAGAATTAGTTATGTAAACTCCATGTCTTATACTATGAATGAATAATGGAAGAATAATATTTCATATAGTGAAGATAATTATTAGAGGCCAAGATTAAATTTGGGACCTGCATATAGGGAAGGGGTATGGTGATTCTGGTTCTTTTATTTTTTTCCAATTGAGATTATGTGGGAGAAGCAAGTCATCCTGTTTATTTTATATTTTCAACTATTTTAATGTTGAAGCATGTTTTTCATTCTATAATGGATAGAAATAAAAATTCATTATATATTATTCTTAATTTTTTCCTACAGATAATATATGGTTTCTTTCCTAGATGCAAAATCAGTTGCATCATGGGTAATCACATTTATATGGGTTCAAATACATTCCCTGATTCAGTATGGTTGGATCTACCATGTCATAAGAATCTTCCCCCATCAACTTTGATCATCTCATAGGTTCATGCAATAGTAAGTTCAATAGAAGTCATCAGGGTAGGAATCAAAAATATATACATGAATGAATAATGATCTCCCATTAAGACGAAATATTTAATTATAAATGTTAATATTTTGAATTGGAAGAATTCAAAATTTTGAAAATAGAAAGAACATGTTCATTCCCTTCTACATGATTCCACTTCTAGACCCTGGATCCAAGATTCACATGCAAGCCCCTCGATTAGATCCCTTTTGTAGGATCCCCATCAAGTTGAATCCATGTAGAATTGATACTAAAGTTGTTATTCTATATGAAATTATCAAGGGGACCTTTAAGAAATTTTATGTGTCCAAGGATGAAGGAATGAACTACTTGATGAAATAAAAAAGGTTCCAACATGAAATTTGAGAAATGTAAAATGGGGATAGATGTATTGTTGGAGCCTCTAAGAAAAACAGTAGACCTACACCAAGGATATATTTCATGGACATTCACACTAGGTATACGTTCTAGGTCTATGTCGCTGACCTGCACAGGTGTTCTTCATGGATAATAAGTGCCACCATTATAATATTATTTCTATTTTACATCAACAATGGACCTTATTATTTCCATCAAATGAAATATTATGGGGATGTATTTTTTTGACACTCAATCTATACATGGGGGTGTAAAATATTCTTAAATTTTCAACATGAAGGTTCAATAAGGAAAAATCCTCAATACCATTAAATGTGACTTGCCCAAGATGGAATTTACATATATACATATACATTAATAGTATTGAAAATCCCTTAAATGATGAACTAAATGATAGTTAATCCATGTTTCATGTGCCTATGGTGAGAACCATCACCATTTACATGCACATGGAAACTGTTTCGAAAATGGTTCCCAATTTCCCTATAAATAAGACCTTTTATATCCTCATTTCAAAAATTGGAGAATTATAAAAAACCATGAAGCTCTAGTAACCTATAGCGTTTACAAGCCCCCCAAAACCATTCCATTATAACTCCAAAGACCGATAGAGGATACAAGTAAGGTGAATACGTGAGATCAAAGAACCTTTATGGTTTGAAATGGAAGAGTCCTTTATGAGGACCCATTCTCCCCAGTTCTAAAATAACCTATAGGATCCCCCATCCCTAACTAAGGTCCTTTATAATCCTTATCTCAGAACACCTGATCAGACATGTGGTGATCAAGCTAAAGCCTCACCCATGTGTTGTTCTACATTGGGAATATTTAACAAAGAATATATAATTAAGAAATTCATATAGTACCCATGTGTGAGGCATTGATTTTTTCCTCATATGACCTCCATGAATCACCTTCTCTCTCTAATCGAGAACATGTGCTATCCCCCTTTTGAGCTATCCTCCAAGACACCAATAGAAGGGTTCCTCTTCCCTTAGAACACTTGTCTATGTGGGACTAAGTTTAAACCTCCAACGAAGCCTCCGTAAATTCAAATCAATGAAATGTTGAACACCAGAATCTATTTTATTTTTGTTATTCCTTCTTATTATTAGATGATTCCCACACATTCTCTATTTGAATAGTAGGTTCCTTTGGGAGAATGTGAGTACAAATTACCATGGTCATGAGGACCTTGACCCTAGTGGAAGTGTTAGTTAACTCCCAGTTTTGGGTATTATGGTTAGGAAATTTTTTATCCCTAGTCATCTATGGGGCCTAGTGCCTTGTGTTTTAGGATGGGAGGGTGAAGATCATACATTTTATTCCATTTGATATGGAATGAGAAACTCTCCTCGGAAAGAATTTTATAAAAAACCCCAATCCTTTCTGATTAGACCACTCTTTCTTCATTTTTTCCTCTATCTCTATTCTGATGGGTCATAGCCAGATAGATCATTATATGTGATTATCCTGGTTTCCAAGATAAAATAATAGATGGTAAATTCAATGCCCTCTTTCCCTCTCCCTTTGGGAACGTGTTAAGGTAACGGGAGAGGATGTGAACCTAGTCCCACACTCTTTCGGTCTTTCTATGGTTTTTGAACATGTCCATCAGTGGATATAGAAGACTATTTGATTCCCCAGATCTATTAGTTCATCTTATTTCTCACACCAATCATGAATCTCAATGAAATAACGGTTGTCAGTGATCACGAAATCCAAATGATCCCAAACCTAATGGAAACAATTAGTTTGTATACTTTGAGTTATAGAAGTTTGAAAACATTGATTCATTATATAATTAGGTTATTTATGATTCCCTCCTAATGGGAGAGCCTATTGGTCCTCTTACTTGGTACCATCTATAATATCTCACCAGGACATCCTCCAACAAAAGGACCCTAAAAGTATAATCCCTTGGCCTCATACTTGGTATAATTCTTAATCATATCGCCACATTATTCTTTGTCTATCCTACTTATGTGTAAGGATATAAAAAGGCTTCAAATAACTAGGAGTTGAGACATCCCTCATGAACCCCTTCATAGGTAATCCTCCACAGGTAGAATCCCCAACTCATTCCTCTCAAAATGTCATACTCCCCTTCAAGAAAAACTTTTAGAAGGGATCCATAGATGCAGTTCCTCATAACCGAACTATGTGAGATTTTATCCCATTAGAAATGGGATATATAGTATTTCTCTCTGATATCTAAACCCAAAAACACAAAATCATCTATATTCACTCTAGGCCACAATCCAATAAGGTTCTTCCCCGACCTTGGGGCCCATACCCTTCCAGGTTGAATGGGATACATCAAAATAATTCCCACACCAAAATAATACATTGAATCTTCCATCAATATTTCATTGATGTCTGATGTTAAACTATATAGTTTGGTCCTTTTAACATGAACATAAATGTAATTATGCTCCCCATTATGTGGAACTGAACTATGTGATTTTTGATTTCATTCATAATGATATATTTAAAACTCATCTGATGGGTCTAATATCAACATAAAAACAACATCCACCTCCCTAATAGTTGATTCACTCCAGAACACCCCACCTTGTGGTTTTAAGAAACATCAACATAATAACATAAAAAATTACATAATCAGTACATATAAGGATTCCATTGATATAGAACCATGAATACAAAAAAATATAACCATTGATGAAGAACCTCAGATACATACATATGATTAAAAATTCCATACATGATAATAATTGATTATTAATTCAAGGGTCGATAAAATCATAATTCGGAATTAATGATGCATCCATAGACATATCTTGAATATATAAGATTGTCCTAAAATAGAAAACTATTCCTGCAAAATGGGTGTGATGATCCTGACCTCCCATACTCTCAACCAATTTATGTTATTATATACCATTGAAAAAACTCACATATGAGTTTTTTACATTAGAAGGAAGGACCTCATAGACATATATTTTTGCATGTTTCTAGTTCCAGAGATAAAAATGTTAGAAAAAATTCTGAAATAGCGAACTCAATGTGAATGAAAGCACAAAACTAAACCCCCTCTAATCGAATGTTTGGAGAACCAGTTTTTCATGGAAATAATCATAGCTAATAAGGATGACATGAATTGGATGGATAAATATCTAATGAAATGAATAATAATTGGGTTAATATCTTCTCCCATACCATTCTGGATTCTTAATCAATGAGAAATTCTATGAAATTATTATCTAGGGTGGAAATGAATTTACATATGATATGATTGTTCTAAAAAGAATAAAACATACTCAAATTATTATAAAAGTAATTATTGATCTTCCCCTTTTGTCAATTCATATAGATTTATATTAAGGTGAGTTATTTTTGTTTTTTGACAACGAGATGATGTGTTGATTTAGATTATATTTTTAGTCAAGTTATGGTTTGATGATGAATTCTGTGTAACTAACATGTTTTTATATTTGATAGTTTTCCTTATTTATGACCATCATGTTTACATATTTTTATTCTAAATTCAATCATCTAAAGGATATGATTTGATAGTAGAATCTCAGAATACATCAGAGTAATTCAATAAAATAATTGTGGTTGTTAAATTATAAAATAGATTCTCTAAAATAATTTTCAAAACTGTGCTTGGTGGAGATTTTTGTTTAAAAAATACCTTGTACCATTCTATCTAGAAGTTAATACCATGACACTATTTCTGTAATGCTATATTAAATTAAATATATAAGGGATACATATTTTCCACTTGGTGATGTTTAATTTGTAATGTAATTCTCTACAATGATCATATTAACTAGTGACAGATCTAGTGATAAAGTTTATGTACCAAATATACATGGAATATTTAAAATTTTATGAAAAATTATTGATTATATAAATATTAAAATTCTAGATTGCCAAAAATGGATTCAAAGTAGGATGAAAATTGATTAATATTTTGTTTCATCCATATTGTACTATTACCTTTCAATTAGTTATAATATAAAATGACCCATGGAGGAGTAATGACCACTAACTCAAATATGGTATCTTAGATGGGTGTACAATTGTAAATCATACATTAATTACCTTTATCCAAAAAGTATAAACATATTTTGTCTCTTATTTTGAAGTTTTTATATATTATGTTGTTTTTTATGGATTGCTCTCATGAGATCACCAAATATGAATTTATATATATTTTGATTAATATTATCTTATTAAAGTAGACTACATGAAATATTTTTGATTGAAAATGAATCAAACATGGAAAAATCTTCACAAGTCCTTTAGAATTAAACACAATACTATCACTGGTCATGCATAAGTTTCCTATGAAGATTGGTCTACCAAAGGGAGAATGAATTATTCATGTAATTCTTTCTTGAAATATGTATTTAGTATGTGTAATTTTATATTAATATAATATAGTTTTTGTACCATAGATTTATATTATGATTTTTATCCTTAACTAAAATAGTTCAGATAGAATTTTTTGGGTAGTCAATGGATATAGAGGCACCAATCCTTTTTTATTATTAATACATCATAATGTTTCCTATAATATAACTTCAAGTGGAGATATTTGTATTGGTATTTCTTCTGATATATTGTGTGTTCCCCTTTATTAAAAACCTAAATTTTAATAACATTTTAAATGGATTCATTCTCCATATAATATTAATTTTCATCCAAATACTCCCTATAGAAAGTAGATATTTTAGTGACCACATATAGAACTAAAAAATAACATTGTAAGAAACGTTTTCTAGTATATTTCATAGAAGTATAGGGCATTTTCAACCACATAATAACCTTCAAATGTCTAATAATAATATCTTATTATATCTCTGGTAGAGTATCGTTTAGGATTAATACTATTAATATTATTTTATTTCTTCTCCAAAACTCCAATTCAGATAATGTGTGTGATAATATGGAAAGTTAATACAAATTTAATATCCTCAAATTATTATTAAATGTGATCTAAGTGGGTGGTTATTTCTTGAATCAACAATGGTGCTAAATCTGGTGTTTCTCATATAGTTTCCCTTAGATTATATTGAATGATGAATTAAATTTTAATCAACATCTGATTTTATAATATTTGAAAATAAATATAATATGTTTCAATATATTATTGTGGAACAAAATTTGTTTATATAATCAAAATATTTTTTGATTATAAGATATTGAAATCATAAAATAATTTCAAAGAAAGTGTATTTTCATTTCTAAAATGCATATACTATATATTTTTTGGAAATTTTTGTATCAAACAACCTAAATTATGTTTTCTAATAATATTTTTAATGAAATAATTTACAATAAACATTACTTCATTATTTTTTTATTTATTCGATTATAATTAAAAAAAGTATTTCTATATGAAAATTTAATGATTTACGTTTCAACAAGTGTTTAATAAACTGTTCATTAAATTAAATATATTCATTTTTTAAAAGTGTACATTAATGTCCACATGTACATAAAATTATTATATTTAAATTATTTATATAAAAAATGATTTTTTTTATTAATATTTAAAAGAATAGTTATGTTTAAAATGGGAATTCATTATTTTCAAAATATCTATAAAAATATATTTTTACTTATAAAAAATTTTATATTCCCAACATAAAATAAATATAATATATAGTTATGTTTGTAATAATAATATTTCACATAGTTAATTAGTAAAATGAAAAATCGATTTTTAATTGTATTAAATTGTATCATGAATAGAAAACAATACGGATAATGTTAATATAAAATGTTTAAATTTAAATATATAAATATAATTACTTGAATAATGTAATTATGTGGATAATATATATATATATATATATGCTTATAAAAATAAAAAAAATTTATTTTGAATCTCATTAGTTATTAACATTATTTTTTTTGTAAAATATATAAATTGGAAATTAATTAGCATTAACGGACAATCCACAATCAAATGAAACCACGGGTTAACCACCAGGGAGCTCATTCAACCTTGAAATCGTTATAGTGGCTTTGTATGGGTATGATTATTTGCATAACACCAATAATGTTTTCCCTAGTGAGCGGATGGGTGAAGTGGGTCCTGTAGTAGGTCAGAAGCACGATACAACTAGGAGAGGAACCCATTACTCTCATATATCAAGTCAATGAGCTTCATTAAAAAATATAAGATCATAGAAAAATGAGAAAAATTGATGTGGGGTAGTTGAAATGTGGGTTATATCCATTAATTTAAAAAAAATCATTCATAACATCACCATCTAGATAAATCATTAATAGTCATTCAATCTCCTAGAATTTCAATGTCTTCCTCAAGTTGGAATGAGAATAACCCTGATGCTATTTCCACTTCTTACTTCCAACAATATGCATCATCTATAATGATGAAAATCCTATAACCTAGCTCGATGTACTATATCTATTCTCTTCTTATCAAAATGAATAATAAAAAATTATTGAATTATATAATTGTATAACCCTTGGTGTAAGAATTTCCCTCTTCATCTGACATCTTTTTTCACCATTTTTATTTTGATTTAAATTAGGTTAAATAATTCATTAAGCTCATGATGGTCATCTTATGAAAGAAAATCAGTTTTTTTATCCAATGCCAAAAATACAAATATATTTTGTCTCCTTAACAATAATTTTCACTAATAATATCAACTAAAAAATTGAAATTTATTTAATTAGAAAATCATATTCCAAAATATAACCATCATCTTTAAAAATCGAAGATCATAAAAAGAGCGCTTTATATTTTTAGTGTTTTAGGTTTTCCTGTTTCATTAAGAATCAATTTCTAATATTTATATATATTATCCATTAGTATATCTCTATATCTAAACCCTCAAGAACATAATTTCCAAAAATATTAAGGATTTAAGATCTCTCTTGTTCTTATAAAATGGATATAAATGGTTGTTTATTTAGGATACCAATAAAAATAAATATGTATATTTAAATATAATGGAACCGTATCTTAATAGCACATATATTTATATATATATATATATAGTTCATCAAAACATCAATATAAGGGGACTTACCATCACAAATTTCTCAAAAACTGGTTATGAAAAAGTTGTGTGAGAGTGAAAGAAATGGAGATTGATATAGAAGTAGTTAGACAAGTAAGAACCTACTGTTAAAGAGTATCTTCTTCAAGAATAGCGGTAAAATAAAAATTAAATATTGTAAAAAACATATATTTTTTATTTCATTTTAAAAAGTTATTAATTTATAAAATTGTCTTCTTAAAAACCATCCATATATTTTTAATAATACATCTTAAGGGGATTATTTAGTATCAAACTATTTTATGATTTTATAGTTTAAGAAGCTCTTATTCTATATAAGTGAAATATTTTATTCAAGTAAACTCGAAAATTCCATGATTAATTTTCCAAAAACCAAACATTAGAGTGGAATTTAATCATGATATTGAAACCCTTACTACAATGGATATATTATTTCAATAATTTTTATTTTATGAATTTATTATCACTTATTTATAAGGAAATGTTTTTTAGATTATAAATAATCATTAAGAGACATTTATAAAATGTTAAATGTGTTTTGTAACGTTAAAGATATCATTTTATAGATAAATGTCTTATAAAAATTATGGGTGTTTTAAAAATATATATTTATGGATTATACTTAGTATTCTATTGAAATTACATTTCAATTTCCTAAATTGATTAGTTTAATTTTTTTGGTTTTTATTTGAACCGCTTTTGAATTATTTATTTCAATTAGGGATTTCTACTAACAGTTTTAATGTTTTTAGAAAATAAAATTTTTCAATGTAAATAACATTTAGAGTTATATTCTCAATTAAAAACATAATATTTAATGGTTATAAATAGATTATAAATAAGTATGGTCGACCAGATAAACAATGTCTTAATAATATAATATTCGTCATATGGGTATTGAAAGAGTAGATGAGAAATTGGGTGATCCAAGAGCCTCAAATAGAAGTTTTCCTATTAGTGATAATGATAGTTATGTCATGCATTTCATTATGTTTTATAAGTATCATTATACACCATATAGAAATTATTATTTTCAAAAATATTTCATATGTTTTCCATGAAATATCACTTTATTTTCAAAGGTTGTTTATTTTTTAAAATAAAATGTTTTTTAATTTGATAAGTATTTGTAATTGTTTTAAATGTTATACTATTAAATAAACATATATATTTTCAAAGGGGTGGAAATTATATTTATATTTTTGTAAATACCTATGTTTTTATATACAAAATAATTTACAATATATACTATTATATATTTGATATTATATGATTTATGGGAGTTTTTAAATAAGTAATCTTAATTTTTTTATATGATTTTAAAAAACTATACAATAATATTTCACTTCATTTAAATATTTAACAAGTATAATTACAAATAACTATTTTACATTTATGTATATAAATATTGATATGTTTAAAATAATTTATAGATCCTCTAAAAATCATATGGAAAAATATCTGCAGTTATATAAATGGAATTATACATATCAGTTAATTTTCTTAGATATATATACATCATGTTATTCTCCAGATTTGGAAATGTAGTTCTAAAGATCTCACAATTTATATCAGAGGAAATATTAGAAAATTTTAAGACTGGTCATTTTCATTTTTGGCAAAGTATATGAGTTAGGATATTTCATTTTGAACATCTAGGTACTTATGTACCATAAATATTATAGATGTTTTGGAAATTATAGTTTTCCTAATTATAGTGATACAAAATAAAAAACACTTTATATAATATGAATGAATTTAGAAGGTGTAATTTTATTAATGGGGGAGTATGTAACATCCCATAAATTAATGTATATTAATAATTTATTTAAATTTTAACAAATAGATTGTTTTAAAAATCAAAAAACCCCTTATGATTTGTTATTTTATAAAATTTTAGGAAATAAACTATTTTTCTATAAAAAATTAATTTTTTTGATTATAAGATATTAAAATTATAATATATTTTCATAAAGAAGCAATTTTTAATTTTCTCAAATGTGAAGAATTTTTTTAAATGTTATAATTTTATACGAGAAATTATGTTTTTCTTAAAATTTAACAACATATTATTTTAAATAAACATATTTTTAAATTTTATTCTTATATCAATACAGTTAATGTTAAAAAAATTATTAAAATTACATTTATATGAAAATTTATAGTTTTATGTTTTATGACAATTTTATTTTTCAAAAACATTATGATTGAATATATTTATTTAGTTAAATTTGTACATTAATATAAATATGTTCTCAAAATTTATTTTGAAATGTAAATTGAATTATAAATTCAATTGCATATTAATTATTTAAAATAATAATAATTATTGTATGTAAATTTGGTTTATTCAAAAAATTTTCCTAAAAAAATTATTATTGTTATTTAACAAATTATTTTTTACCAAATTATTATTTTCAATTTAAAAAAATTATATATTCTTTAGATAATGATTCTGTAAGGATATTTTATAGTATGATGTAGTGTAGTAGTAAATTATTATTTAATTATAATAATCAATGACTTGTGTTAAAACTAATAAGGTTAATATTATGGTTTTTGGTTAAAATTGTTGTAGAAAAAATATAATTAAGTTAATAAATTTATTATTTAGATGATATATATATATTTAAAATATAAAATAGTTTTTCATTTCATATGTATTATGTAAATAAATTTAAATTTTAATACATTTAAAAGTTCTTAATATCAACCCTCAAGGGAACAACCTCAATTACATGGAACTAGAGGTCATCCATAAGAGAGACTGGTCAACCTAGATATCTATATAGATGATAGGTATTTGAATGATTTGGTTCACATCACCCACAGAGGACAGCCAAGTGAGAACATGGTTGAAGAGGGTCATGTACCATGTCGAGAACACAATAATGCCGAAAGATAACCTCATCACTCGCATTTTCCATGTCAATGGGACCCATTAACTAGTATTGGAGTTCTGAAAAGTGATAAAAATCAATTTTGGACTTTTATAACCCGAGTAGTGTTCACTTGTTTAAAAACATCCACTGAAAACATCATGGATCGATTGAATCATTGATGATTTTTCAACCTTCTCATTATTCATATTCATCCTAGAGCCAAACCGAGAAAATACTCGACACCATCCACTCACCTTTCTCCTGATGATATTATTTTTTCATAATGATGAATATCCTATGGCATGGGCCGATTTAGTATAACCATGGTCATCTTATCTCAAAGAATATTCCTAAATTATTAAATTTTAATATCTTTAAACCCTTCAGGTCATAATTTCTCTTAGATTTTGATGTCATTTATAGAATTTTTTCTATGATTTACATCATGGAAAACTAGGAATTTAACATGTTGATTTCGTCATTTCATCTAGAATAAGTTTTTGTATCAAATATCAACAAGAATAGAAATTTCTCTCTCACTTCAAATAATATTTATCATTAATATCGATTAATCCCGTTTAATATAAATTAATTAAATATATATAAAACCATCTATAACCATAATTTTTAAAAAGTGAAAATCAAAAAATATATGTTTTATATTTTTTTCGTCCGTATTTGCAGTTTATTTTAAAAATTAATTATAATAATTATTTATTCCAATATGATATATATAACTTCCAAACCCTCTAGATATATATTTCCATGAAAATTATTGATTTTTCATCTCCCTTATTTGTAGTAATTGGATATATATTTATCCATAATATAGAGATCATTGCTTAAAATACATGTATATGACATCATCTTTGATGACTATTCACGGCATTTTAAAATTAAATTAAATATGACCTTAATAGTTATTTGTATTTCAAAATCTAGAACATATTATTCTAATTTTTTTGAAGTATCTTAAATGTATCCAATTAATATCTTCCCATTTTGGTACACCTATATAAAACCATTTATTATAAGCTTCTGAAATAAAATATAAGAAATAATGAACACATATACGTAATAATAGTAGTAAAGGGAGATGCAATAGAATAACATTGTCATAAGGGTATGACAATAT
Organism: Viscum album; assembly: GCA_963277665.1. NCBI lineage: Eukaryota > Viridiplantae > Streptophyta > Magnoliopsida > Santalales > Viscaceae > Viscum > Viscum album. Next base: position 1,131,132,172 of record OY728131.1, read on the forward strand.
GAGGCTAATATTTGAATATCATTCCATGCCTATCAAATTTCTCATAAATGAGTAATGGAAAATATATTGGAAGTCCATGAAACATTACTCATAATTGTGAGAAATAATCATAAATAATCATGATCCATTAGATTATGTCATATATATGTTAAAATCATATAAATATAAAAAATATCATGTGAAAAAGTTTACTACCAACACCATCAACATATATGGTTAAGAATACACTATTTACCAAACCATCTGAAGACTCGCCTATTTCCTATTATGGATGAAGACACACATATTTCCCATTTTGGACATGGACACAACAATTTCCCATTATGGATTATGACATCCCTATTTGACATTGCGGATCAGGATTCACATTTTTCTCATTGAGGATCAAGACAATCTACTTGTTCAAATTTTATCTCATTTGATAAAAATCATTACTTTTGGATTTAAATTCTACAACAATCCAAAAAATGGTTATATTTAAGGGAACCATATAAACCACCCTACTCAATGATTCATCCTGAAGGAACATAAGAATTACCACACAATTATTGAGGCATGGGTTCAAGATTCAAATCCAAGATAAAATACCTTTCACATCCAATTGAATTTCAATCTGCCATCATCCACTAATTACATCTTAAAATAACTACATATGTTTTTGGTAAGTGGGGAGCATTTTTCATAACAATTTCAACCCATGATAAAGGTTCATATGTTCCCAATGTGACATCATCTGACTTTTTTATGCCACCAAAATCTTTCATTCCATCATGAAAGTCCTTAAATATATATATATTTAATCTCCATCTATAAGTGAGAAGATCCTTTTGAAGTCTAAATATCACTCAATTGCACATAAGACGGATCTTCTTTGATGGAGAAAAGGAATGATGGACTTTAGGGGTAATATATTGTTTTAAAGTACTCTATGGGTCCTCTTTCATGTGGTCCCATAGTAGGGATACCATTTCCCATTTCATTCAATATTAAGGGAAGTGTGTGCGAATGTATCATATTGAATTCACCTCCAGATGTTGATTGTATCATAATATTTAACTCAATAATATATATTTTGTGTAAGCCTCAAATCCTGGATTCCCCCCTCATTTGGTGCTCTAGGGGTTGACTCTACATTAAATCATCATGTTTAACCACTTTTTATATCCTATCCTTATCCCTTGAATGTGCCTTATTTTTAAAACCCTCTTGTCTTATGCATATCATTTCATGGCATCATATATGGTGCCCCTTGTAGAGATGATCTACTTATTTCTTTTACTCATAGTAACACTAATAGATTTTTTTAGCATAGCTACATAAACATGGTCTCCACTTTCAACTAGTCATCCACACCCTCACCTTATGGAATTTTGATCTCCTACCCTTCCCTATGGTTTGATAATAGAATACTTTTTATGTGTATTGGGTACAGAGTGAGTCCCCCGCATTTGGGATACATGATGTCAAAATGCCCAGTACCATAGTCATCAACACAATACATTAATCTATTATTTCACCATGTTTGGAAAGATTATGATGTATATGTGTATGGATTACATGGAATGATAAAATTCACATTATATTAGATAGGTGATGGTAACCATGAAATTCTCACTTCACATGGTATCAATCCTCCATCCCCCAACCTTTGGGCTTTGTCTCTATATGCGCCTTGTGCAGTTACCATTTATAAGACCCTATGCACCATTGTTAGGATGCCACATGTATGACTCGCCTTGAATGAGAACTTCCTCACATGGAATGAGGTATTATTAATACCGAATGACATCCTCATTGGAAAGATCCCATGTGTAATCCCCAAAACCTCACTCGTAGATGCTTTATTCATGATGTAATCCATATATCTACTTCCTCCAATTGTTTCTTAATCCAATCATGATTCATGTGGTTATAGCGAATAGTATTGACTATCAAATACATCTAACCCCAAAATAGATATATTCCCTAGATTAAACCACATCCTTCATCTTAGAACAAGTCATTACTATATGTATTCCCTGACATGTCCCATCGAACAAGTCTCCACCTTTTTTATAATCCCCAATCATTCCCGAAGGGATGCTTTCATGTGTAAGCCCCATCCATATTCTGTACTAATATTGGTCTACCTACTAATTTGCAAACCCCAATTTCCTACTATAACCATGTGAACATCGATCCCCATCTAATTCAAATATGTTTGAAGCACATTTAAGTGTAAATAATAACACCCTCAACAATTCATCCACATACATCAATCCATCCAATTCAACCATAATCCATTCATATTTTACCAGATCATCCACATGTCAGAGGAATTGTGATGTCTATTAGATTCCTTTTAATATATATAATACCTATCCACATAATCTATGCTATTAATAGCACCCATGCATCTCCCTTGTGTAATCCACTCACAGAACAACATAATCCAACCAAGATAAATTTTCTTCCAAAGGGAAGCTCTCATAAATAATACCCACTCCATTTTTATAACTATGTGGGTTTTCATCACAAACACATTGGAAGGGTATCTAGGATTCCTCCATGGGGATCAATCCCACCCAATGGTTATCCTTGATGTCTACCACATTCATGTGCCCCTCTCTAATCCACCCTTAGTAGTGTCCAGATCATCCTTCACTATGTGAAACCTTATCATTATTAGAGACATCATCCATGGTCTATATCTATATGCTTTATAATACATTCATGTAGTAAACCCTATATTTTCACCCTCTATGGGATTCAAAATTACGATACACCTCCATTTAGAGTTTTATTCAGTCCCACTCCCTCTCTGTAATACATAAAACACATGGCTTACCCCATCTTTAACATGAAATTCTTTAGGAAAACCTCATAAGAAATTACATTAGATTTATATAACATGTGATCGACATGGGATACATATAGTTCCAAACTTGAGATGTCTCCATGAGATTTCAGCCTATGGAAAGTATATAGGTTACCAATGTTCCAGTGTTCAGACAAGTCAGCGATGCCCAATGTTATTACTTCCCTAACTAAAGGATTTTTCCTTTTCAAGAGCCTTTGGAATATCTAAAAAACATGTTTAATTAAAATGAGTCGACAATGATATGGAACCATGAATTAGTTTCCTAAACAAATTCTAAAACAATGAGGGAGCCCCAGACTATGTGATTAATTCCAAGGTGCAATCCATGGAAGGAAAAATCTAAATCCCATCATCCTATTTTGATCATGGAGGAGAAATATCTAAGAAAGTGATGAACGTATCCCACTATTGGAAAGCTGTAATGTGGGGTATAATGAAATATTTAGCATCATAGGAATGCACGAGGTGGACACTCCTTATTGAAATCATCAAAAATAGAATGGGTGAACCCAACATGAAAATATTCTACTCAATTTGAGGATTATTAGCATTCAAGAAATCAGTTCAATAGATAAGCATAATACCAAATCATACAATCCGGCAGCAGGGTCCCCTAATAAAATATCGGACCCTGTGTGGAACTCAAAAGTAGTTAGGGAAGTCTAACATAGGGAATATCAGTTTGCGACATTCTCAGTGTGGAACTCTCTCTACATTCAAGGAATAATAGAAGATTCTAGAGAATTATGCATTTCTTTCCTTGCATGATTACTGATAGCTGAATAAATATTCTTTGTAGGACCAAAGAATTGTAAATATCTCAACCAATCCTCTATGACACATGGGTATGAGACAGGTCGATCTGAAAATCATACATCACACCACATCCACGACAAAAATCACTACTCCCTCAGCTAGCAGGTTCCCACGCCCCCATATCACCCCATGAATTTATCCTTATGAGTGTGATGGAAACCCTCATATGACGTTACCTATACGAGGGATTCATTCCCCAAGGTATATGTCTCACAAGAACCTAGTGTATTTTTCACCACCTCAACACCTTCGTCCCAAAGGGAAACTCAGGGATTCTCTACACTTCACTCCAATGATGACCCGCACCAGGAGCCTCTCCCTGTAGCGATAATTTGATGCTCTCCCATACACTATTGAGGTAGGGGATTCCTAGGTCACCCCAGTATTGAACACCATCTAAGAGTTACCCATGTGGGCTTCCACCAACTCACATCATCTCCATCAATGATTGGCATTCCAGGTTGTGGAATAGTAATATCATCCTTATTGACTTCCGGCCCTGGTCTGACTCAGCCGATCCAAACATCAGGCTGATTCCTAGAAGCACTATCATAAGGGGACATAATCTCCCACAAATATTATGGATTATACCCTCTCCAATGTACTCCAACATATCCCTTCCACTTCCGAGTTGATAACACACTAGTGCAGAAAATGTTTTTTACGTCACCATTTTTTACGTCGGTTATATAAAACCGATGTCATAATATGTAAAACGAGGTTTTTTACGTTGGTTATTTAATAACCGACGTAAAAACCTGTGTTCGGTACACCTTTAACGTCGGTTATTTTTATAACCGACGTTATTAATCGCGCGGCTTCGTTTTTTACGTCGGTTATACATTAACCGCCGTAAAAAACAGAAGCGGGGGGTGTTTGTTACGTCGGTTATTCAATAACCGACGTAAAAAACGCGGTTTTTGAAGGCCTTTTTACGTCGGTTATAAAATAACCGACATAAAAAAAGAATCCGCAGATGTTTTTGACGTCGGTTATGGAATAACCGACGTAAAAAAACGCGGATTTTGAGCCCTTTATAACGTCGGTTATAAAATAACCGACATAAAAAAATAATCGGAGGAAGGTTTTTACGTCGGTTATTGAATAACCGACGTTATAAATGTTTTGAAAAAAATTATAACGTCGGTTATTGAATAACCGACGTGATAACTCATTTAAAAATTTACCCAGACCCGTGGATTGTCATTCGCGAGTTTACCTTCGACAGTCGCGACTCGTCTCTCTCGCGCGTAAACCCGAATCGGCTCGTCCATTTCGTTGGTTTAGATTCGTTTTACAATCATAGTTTCTCATATTTAATCTCCTCGGATCAATCATCTAAACTCGCATCACTCAGGTAATCCTCCCACTCATTCGTTTTTTTTTCGCGGATAGTATATATATATGTGTTGTGATTTTTTTGTTGAAACTAGCTAAGATTCTTCGATTGCGAACCCTTTTAACTCGTTTTGGCACCATAATCTTATTTATCATCCCTAGATCTATTAGTTCGACTTGCAATATTGACTAATTTTATGATTTCACTAATTTTTCATCGTTTTCTATAAATCCCTGAGAGGGTTGGGGCGTGTCCATGTGGATAGGTTGCCCTTTTACAGTTGTTACTACTTTATTCACACACAACCATGGCATAGGTGCATGGATTTGGGATCACATCACCATTTTCACCCCCTGCAAACAAAGTTTCACGAGGAGGACTCGCCAGATTTCCCCTCGGCATGTTAAAAATTTTAGATACCCTCTTTTCAGCAAGTAAAAAATTAACTAGTTTTTTCTTCACTACTTATCCTAAACAAATAAAACCACCATTCTTTCTAGAACCTCTACTAGATCCATTGAATCCATCAACATACATATTTGGATCTGAAATCATCCCTTAAGCCTTATGTTCGATGATAACATCCTTTACTGATCTATAGAAAATATGATGGTCTGCTAAGCTCTCCATTTAAAAGTCAAACCCCACCAATTATTCATCCTCATCATGAGAAAATGGAACAACATCTGAATTTCTGATTCAATCTCTTGGGTCACTGAACAAACATTAACTCCTTCAAATCCACACCTGGAATAGACAACCTAATGTCGAGTTCCTTCTCTATCTATTGAAACTCAGTTCTTCCTCCACACCTAAAAACATTCTTTGAATGGCCCAACTTCTTGTTATGGTAAATTTTCAGTGATTCCAGGGGGTGGGAGGGCTATCAAGAGGGTTGGGGGGTGTCCAGGGGGGTGTCCAAGGGGGTAGGGTGTGGGGGGTGGTGTCCAGGAGGGGTGGGGGGCTGTCTAGAGGGGTCGGGGGTGTCCAGGGGGGTTTACAAGGGGGTGGGTGGCTGTGGGGGGTTGTCCAAGGGTGTGGGTGGGTGTTGGGGGGTGTCCATGGGGTGTCCAAGGGGGTAGGGGGTGGGGTGGTGTTTAGGAGGGGTGGGGGGCTGTCCAGAGGGTTGGGGGTGTCCAGGGGGTGTCCAAGCTGGTCGGGGGTGGGGGGTTGTGTCCAGGAGGGGTGGGGTGCTTTATAGAGGGGTCGGGGGCTGTCCAGAGGGGTCGGGGGGTGTCCAGGGTGGTGTCCAAGGGGATGGGTGGGTGTGGGGGGTTGTCCAAGGGGGTGGCGGCCTGTCCAGAGGGGTCGGTGGGGTTTCCAGGGGGGTGTCCAAGGGGTTGGATGGGTGTGGGGGGCTGTCCAAGTGGGTGGCGGCCTCTCCAGAGGGTATTTGGGGTTGTCCGGGTGGGTGGGGGGCTGTCCAGAGGGTTGGGGGATGTCCAGGGGGGTGTCCAAGGGGGTAGGGGGTGGGGGATGGTGTCCAGGAGGGGGGGCTGTCCATAGGGGTCGGGGGGTGTCCAGGGGGGTTTACAAGGGGGTGGGTGGGTGTGGGGGGCTGTCCAAGGGTGTGGGTGGGTGTTGGGGGGTGTCCAGGGGGGTGTCCAAGGGGGTAGGGGGTGGGGGTGGTGTTTAGGAGGGGTGGGGGGCTGTCCAGAGGGTTGGGGGTGTCCAGGGGGGTGTCCAAGAAGGTCGGGGGTGGGGGGTTGTGTCCAGGAGGGGTGGGGGTGCTTTCTAGAGGGGTCGGGGGCTGTCCAGAGGGGTCGGGGGGTGTCCAGGGTGGTGTCCAAGGGGATGGGTGGGTGTGGGGGGCTGTCCAAGGGGGTGGCGGCCTGTCCAAAGGGGTCGGTGGGGTGTCCAGGGGGGTGTCCAAGGGGGTGGATGGGTGTGGGGGGCTGTCCAAGTGGGTGGAGGCCTCTCCAGAGGGTATTTGGGGTTGTCCGGGTGGGTGGGGGGGCTGCCCAGAGGGTTGGGGGATGTCCAGGGGGTGTCCAAGGGGGGTAGGGGGTGGGGGTGGTGTCCAGGAGGGGTGGGGGGCTGTCCAGAGGGGTCGGGGGGGTGTCCAGGGGGGTTTACAAGTGGGTGGGTGGGTGTGGGGGGCTGTCCAAGGGTGTGGGTGGGTGTTGGGGGTGTCCAGGGGGGTGTCCAAGGGGGTAGGGGGTGGGGGTGGTGTTTAGGAGGGGTGGGGGGGCTGTCTAGAGGGTTGGGGGTGTCCAGGGGGGTGTCCAAGCAGGTCGGGGGTGGTCGGTTGTGTCCAGGAGGGGTGGGGGTGCTTTCTAGAGGGGTCGGGGGCTGTCCAGAGGGGTCGGGGGGTGTCCAGGGTGGTGTCCAAGGGGATGGGTGGGTGTGGGGGGCTGTCCAAGGGGGTGGCGGCCTGTCCAGAGGGGTCGGTGGGGTGTCCAGGGGGGTGTCCAACGGGGTGGATGGGTGTGGGGGGCTGTCCAAGTGGGTGGCGGCCTCTCTAGAGGGTATTTGGGGTTGTCCGGGTGGGTGGGGGCTGCCCAGAGGGTTGGGGGATGTCCAGGGGGTGTCCAAGGGGGTAGGGGGTGGGGGGTGGTGTCCAGGAGGGGCGGGGGGCTGTCCAGAGGGGTCGGGGGGTGTCCAGGGGGGTGTTATATCTTACTATATTTTGTTTGAAAAATAATATTCAAGCATATTTTTTTAAATACACATCGATTTGTTTTATATTTCAAAATTTTTTACATTCAAATTATGATTTTTTTCATATAAACATATATTTGTCTTATCTAAAATATATATATATTTTTGCTATTTGTTATAGGTAATAATGATTCGAAGTTGGATTACGGCACATCGAATGAGCAATGAATATGAGGAAGGTGTTGATGCCTTTTTGGAATTTGCTAAACGAAATGTTCCAAGTAGTGACATTTTTTTCTGTCCATGCCTGAAATGTCTGAATATGAAGAAGTTGAAAAGTAGAGAGATAAAAGATCATCTGATTTGTCATGGTTTCAATCCGAGTTACAACCCTTGGATTTGGAATGGCGAAACTGGACAGAATGTCACTGATGATAATGAATCGCAAGATGGTAACTCCGATGGAATTGAAGAAATGATTCACGATATTGTAGCAGAACAAATTGAGATAGAACCGACAGTTGCACGTCTATATGGTGATGCCGAAAAACCATTATATCCTGGTTGTACAGATTTTACGGTTTTGTCGGCGGTGTTAAGATTGATTAACCTGAAGGCGAAACATGGATGGAGTGACAGATGTTTTACAGAGCTGCTACAATTGATGAAAGACATTCTTCCAAAAGATAACGATCTTCCAGATTCACATTATAAGGCCAAAAAAATATTATGCCCGATGGGATTGGGATACAGGAAAATACATGCCTATCTGAATGACTGCATTATATATAGGAAGGAATATGAATTTCTGAAAGAGTGTCCTAAATGTGGGACATCACGGTATAAGGTGAAAGAAAAATCACAAGCTGATGTAGAGATTACAAAGCTCCCTTCAAAGGTATTTTGGTATCTTTCTATAATTCCTCGTTTCAAATGTTTATTTGCTAATTCACATGATGCAAAAAGGTTAAGATGGCATGCTGATGAGCGTGTATGTGATGGAAAAATACGTCATCCAGCTGATTGTCCACAATGGAAGAAAATTGATGCCCAGTACCCTACATTTGGAAATGAAATTAGAAATCTGAGACTAGGCTTGTGCACAGATGGAATGAATCCATACCGAACCCTCAGTAGCACACATAGTTCATGGCCTGTTTTATTGGTAATTTACAACCTCTCTCCTGAAGTTTGTATGAAGCGCAAATATGTCATGTTGATTATCATGATCTCTGGTCCAAAGCAACCCGGCAATGATATTGATGTATACTTGTCACCGCTGATTGATGATTTGAAACTGTTATGGGCTGATGGTATTAGGGTGTATGATTCTTATAAAATGGAATATTTTCAACTGCATGCAGTTCTTCTATTCACTATAAATGACTTCCCAGCATATGGAAATTTGTCTTGATACAGTGTTAAAGGGCATAAAGCATGTCCAATTTGCGAACAACAGACGTCATATTGTCAATTGCATCATGGGACGAAAACAATGTACATGGGTCATCGAAAGTTTTTGCCTATGGATCACCCTTATAGAAGACTAAAAAAGGCATTCAATGGCTCACAAAAATTTGATACTGCTCCAAAACCTTTATCCCCAGATTTTTATTTTGAGAGGGTGAAAAACCTTGATGTGACATTGGGAAAGACACAGAAATCTGGTAATGATAGACATATTTGGAAGAAAATGTCAATATTTTTTGAGCTACCATATTGGAGGTATCATGAAGTCAAACATAATATTGATGTCATGCACGTAGAGAAGAATATCTATGATTCTTTGATCGGAACATTGCTAGATATTAAAGGAAAGACAAAAGATGGGTTGAATGCAAGGTTAGACCTACTATCAATGGGAATACGTTTGGAGTTAGCTCCCACTCCTAAAGGAATACGAACATTTCTTCCCCCGGCTTGTCATACATTATCGAAGAGGGAGAAAAGTAGCTTCTGTCAGTGTCTTCATGATATCAAAGTGCCTCAAGGTTATTCTTCAAATGTAAAAAATTTTGTCTCATTGAAAGACTTGAAGTTGATAGGTATGAAATCACATGATTGTCACGTCATGATGCAACAAATTCTACCAGTTGCACTGCGTGGAATATTGCCCATCCGTGTCAGAAAGACTATAATGAGGTTGTGTTATTTTTTCAATTCAATTTGTAACAAGGCGATTGATGTGAATGCTTTGAACATTTTGGAAAAGGATGCAATTTTTATACTTTGTCATTTGGAAATGTATTTTCCTCCAACTTTTTTTGATATGATGGTGCATTTAATGATTCATCTGGTTCGAGAAATAAAGGTTTGTGGACCTGTATATCTTCGCTGGATGTATCCTTTTGAAAGGTATATGAAAATATTAAAGGGATATGTTAAAAATCCATATCGACCTGAATCCTCCATTATTGAAAAGTATATTTCTGAGGAGGTAGCAGAGTTTTGTACGAGCTACTTGGCTACGGCGCAACACATAGGTTTGCCTCCATCTCGCCATGAACGGGTTAATAATGAGGGAAAGGGGATTCGTGGCTTGAAAGTCAAATCACTGTCAACTGAACAGATGAAGAAGTTAGAATCATACATCTTGAATAACATAGCTGATGTTCAACCGTATATCACATTGCATATTAATGAGTTGAAACAATGTCATCCAAAGAAGAAAGAAATGTGGATTTTGAATGAGCACAACAAAACTTTTTTGCCATGGTTTAAAAAGACCTTGCTTGGTAGATCAGATGTATCAGAGACATTAAAATGGATAGTGGGTGGTCCATCTTTAAATGTGATAACATGGTCCGCTTATGACATTAATGGCTATACATTTCATACGAAAGCTCAGGACAAAAGAAGTGCAGTTCAGAATAGTGGTGTATTGGTGTTTGCAGAAGCAATGCATTTTTCGAGTGCTAAGGACAGAAACCCAATTTCAGCATCAAGTGCATATTATGGAGTGATTGAAGACATATGGGAGGCTGATTAATTTAAAATTAAAGTTCCTGTTTTTAACTGTAAATGGTTTATCGGAAACAACAGTGTCAGACACGATGAATTTGGAATGACACTTGTTAATCTGAATAGATTGGAAGTCACAGCTGATTCTTTTATAATGGCAACACATGCCAAACAAATTTTCTATGTAGTAGATCAATCAGATATGCAGTGGGCTTTTGTTTTACAAGGGAAAAAACAATATGTTGGTGAGGATGAATTTGATGAAGATGCTGATTTATGTGAGATCCCTACTTCCATGGAAAGATTAACAGAACATAATGACGAGTATGTTGAAGACATGGTTTGTGCCATAAGGAACGATCACGACGAAGGAATTTGGGAAAACAATCCAACTGTACATTCCTAAAATTAAAGGTAACACATGTTTATTTCTTGTTTACATTTAGTTTTTTCATATAATGTTCGATATTGTAAATTTTTTACTTATTAAAACATGTATCAAACCAAAATGATAAAACAATAAAAACAGTAAAGAGGAGAAGTCCTGGGCGCACCGGCTGGCCGGTGGTGGATCACCGGTGGGCCGGTGGTCCAAACAGCAAAGCTCTGTCTGGTCCACCGGCTGGCCGGTGATGAGCCAGCGGCCGGCCGGTGGTCCAGACAGAGAAGAAGGCTCTCTGTCTAGTCCACCGGCCGGCCGGTGGTGATCCAGCGGCCGGCCGGTGGTGATCCAGCGGCCGGCCGGTGGTCCAGATAGAGAGGAAGGCTCTCTGTCTGGACCACCGGTCGGGCGGTGGTGAGCCAGCGGCCGGCCGGTGGCCCAGACAGAGAAAGGCTGTCTGGTCCACCGGCCGGCCGGTGACACCAGGCAGTGGGCAAGTCTACTGCCTGGGTCCTCCGGCTGGCCGGTGAGCTCACACCGGCTGACCGGTGGACTCAGTGAGTCCACTTTTCAGCTTTCTTGGGCCAACTCCTTGGCAACCTTTTGCCTATCAACAAAAACACTTGAAAACAAGTTAGAACATAATAAGAGTGATTGTGATCATTAAAATCCAAGAGAGAGGGGTACAACAGACTGTGTTTACCATGTTTATCATTGTTTAACATGCTTACCATATTACCAATGTTTACTATTATGTAATTTAGTACACTTTTCTATTTTCTGATTAAGTAGTATTACAATATTTGAATCTGTATATTTGTGAACTAATGTTTGTTTTTTTGATTTGAAGGAAAATGACAGATCAATCAGTTGATCAGCCACATGATTCTGGAGATGAGCATATTGGTCATACATCTGGGGAGGAACATTCACATGCTCCTATTACGAAAAAGAGTTCAAAGGTTGGTAAACGTGGGTGCACACGTTTACCAAAATTATCACTTGCCCGTACGAAGGAGGAGAGGATATTCGTGGAGTTTGATGATGATGATCTTCCTAGAGGTCCAAATGCTAAAGATTTTTAGGGTTTTGTAGCAACTCAGGCTAAGAGAAAAGTAAGAATTCTCTATGATGATTGGAGAAGTGTGGATAAGGCGATAATTTCTCAGCTGTGGGAGACCATTTTGGTAAGATCTTTTGCTATTGTTTGATTGTTCTTTAAATTTTTCTAGTATATATAATATTTTTAACCTCTTTTTTATCAGATGACATTTGATATTCCTGACACTGGAGGAGTCAGGAAGAAATGCTTATCGTTGGCTGCTAGGAGATGGAGGGATTTCAAATCAACCCTCTCATCTGATTTCATTTATGGTCATAGGAGTCGTGAGAATCCATGTCGTATATATCCTTTTATAGATGAAGACACATGGAGACAATTTTTTGAAAGTAGAAGAAAAGAATCATTTTTGGTAAGGGCAATGTAAACTTTTATAAGCTTTCTTATATAAATAATCTTATTATTGTTTTGTTAATGATTACTTATTCTTAATATACAGAAAACAAGGAAAGCTCATCAAGAGATCCAATCTAAAAATGTATACCCTCATAGTTTATCTCGGGGAGGGTATGCATTATTGGAAGAACAAATGATGGCAGAAAAATTTCAACAACTAAGAGCTGAGTCTTCAAGCTCTGGAGAGGTGGCCCCTCCATCCCCTCCATCTAGTTGGGATTGGTTCCTCTGCTGCCTCACATGTACGTTGGGTTGACACTTACTACTACTAGATTTTATATCAACCATTACAGGATAGTCTATAATGTTAATATTGACTACAAAGGCCCTCCCCATGCATTCTCTAGTTACAGTGGAGGTTATCCATTCTTTCACACCCTACATGGAGGTCCTCCCCATGTTCGCAACATCATGCAATTTGGACACTCTCCACACATTGAAATCATCTAGTAAGAAGGTCTTCACCTTGCCTATGTTTCGCGTTTTTTAGGTCCGTCATGTTTCTATAACAAACTATGTAAAGGTCCTCATAGAATTGTCTCTTGATCCAATGGAGGTCCTCCATGAAACAACTTCTACCAAATCATAGGTCCTCTCTATACCATATCCAAATAGAGTGTATTTACTCCACACTGCTATGGGAGTCCTTCCTGTGCATCTAAAAACTAGTACGAAGATCCTCGACATAATAATGAATACAAACATGGAGGACCTCTGCAAGATTATGAAAACCATAGCATAGGTCATCCCTACTACATCAACATCAGGAGAGGAGGTCCTCCTCACACAATAAATAACCTATATGGAATTCCTCCCAAATCCCGATAAATTATTGTTGATGTCCCACCATGAAATGAACCCACATCACCAAGGCCCTTCTCAAGCTAAAAAAATCATAATCCTGAAGAAAAAACCCTTATCATAAGTGAAAAATATCACCACCAATGTAATAACTCTGATAAATTCCATGTCAATGTCGATCCCATTCATTTCATAGATTCTGAATTAGAGGATGACTTGATGATTGAGACATCCCCCCAGTCTTCCCTATAAAAGTTATAGGTAGAAGCAAGATATGTGATATTTGTCATATTGGAAGGTGAAAATCACAAGATCCCAAAATCTCATCATAGTTATATCCCAGTTGTGGATGACTTGTCTCAATTCCAAGATCTCGCAGTGTAATCATCGTTGTCATAACTAATATCATTCTGTACCTCTACATGAGATATTGGAGAATATATCTAGTACATGATAATCTATGAGAAAATAGTGGACCCTCAGATTACCACAACTTCCATCACACATGAATAAGTTGTTGGCATCCTATCCTTTACGGATGTGATGGTGTTGTTGGAACCTCCACCTAGAGAGGACATAGACTGAAGTGATCATTTTTTTCATGTTGTGACCTCTGCACCATCTATTCCCCAACTATAGTGGTTTACATCCGTTTCTTTTCTATTTTCTCATACATAACCAATTAGATCATGAGGATACCATGAGCAATGTCCAACTTCCATTCCGGGGAGTTTGTGGGACACTCTGGCTGCTAACAAACTATTATTTGTTTTTTGGATGAATATGGTTCCTAGATTTTACATTCCAAATACCCTTATAGAGGATGATATTTTTTCCTTTCTCTAAACCATCTAGGGAGTGTATTGTTTCCAATGTGAACATCATTTGGTTGACCCAAAGGTTAAATATCACTTTTACTACATCATCACACAATGTCGTATGGTAGAGTTAGAAGCACTTACAGTGGTACAACATCCTACATGACCTAGTTACCACCAAACCCTTTAATGCATATGCATTCCGATATTCACAATCCACTTCAGAATCACTGAAGAAGCATGTACAATTATGTAGTATAACAACCATGATCTTTATTACAAACATAAACAAGATTTATTTAAAAAAAATTACTTTATAAAAATCAAAGGATCATGATCTCAAGTGTATTTGGAAATTATGAACATTACATAAAAACATAGAACATAACACACAACTTATTTATTGAAAACTTCTATTACATGAAAACAACATTCTATCTTACATTGCATTCATGGGATAACCTAAGGACATGAATAAGAAAAGAGTGTGCTATAAATCCCAGTATGGGAGTAAAAAAGGCATTACATGAATAATATTGTACATTTTAAAAAATGTTCATATCAATGGAGCACAAGAAGAACATGAAAATAAATGCATGATATAGCATGATTATAATAACATGTAAATGTGGAACCATCATTTAACATGATCTTAAAATGAGCCAATGCTCATTTCCCATGGAGCATGAGTAAACCTGAATTTCACAAGAATTGACAGGAGTAAACCCAAATTTCACATAACATATCATGATACTAATCATTACCCAATGCATTGTAATGCTATCAGGGCACACCCTTTATAAATATTTCATTTCATGCATAAGTGTTCTGCGTGGATCATACAACATGGATTCATTAAAAATAATATTTTTCCAAAAATAAGAGAAATGGAATACAAAAGTGTATGTCCTAAATAAAAAAGTACCTTTTAATAAAGTTAAATACATGTGTTATAGAAATGGGAATGGTATTCACTTACACAATGATTTTTGGCATGGGAAATTTTTGTGTAACTTTGGCAGTATAACGACATCAAATGAAAATTGTAAAATCTGATGATGAGAGAGAAAGAGTTATCTCATCATTTATACATGAAACGGATTGTAAGGGGTAATTTAACATAACAACAAAACATATATAATGAAATTTAGATGCATAATATAAAAAAAATTATTGTATGTAAATAAGGAGAGGGAGATTTTTTTTTGGAATTTCGACATGGTAACGAGTATAAATGGAAGACATTAATGAGAGAGAAAGAGGGAACTAATGATTCAAACATAAGGAGTAAAATTTGAGGTAGATTATAAATCACACCCAAACAATTATAATTGACAATTCAATGGGATAACAATATAAAGAATCTTGGACAAAAATGTGAATGAAAGAAATCCCTTACGGAATTCCGGCATGGTAACAGGTGTACATTGGAGGAATTAATGAGTGAGAAAGGTGTATATTATCATTAAAAAATAAGGAGGGATGTATATTTGAGGTTTGAATTCATAACCCAACATTATTAATTGAAGATAAAATGGAATAAAAATATATGGAAACTCAGATATAAATAAAGAAAGAATAAAAATGAGGATCCATTACTTGGAAGTGTGATCCCAAAGGCATGGGAGAGGATTAAGAGAGGATTATAGGATGCATGGGGATAATTTAAAGTATTTTAGAGAGATTTGGTCAGCGGTTGATGAGCTCTAAAATGTTTGAGTGAAGAGGAATTGGAAATATAGTGGGATTATATAGTAAATGAGAGGGAAATATATATTATTTATGTTTTGGACACAACACATTAAACTAATTAAAACCAAAATCCCACCCATGCTTTTATCATGATTTTTTTCAAGTGGGACTAGAATACATTATTTTCTATGTACAATGGCCTAAATTTTTAAAATATTAGGCTTTCTTGTGTGCTAGTGAGTCACACTGTCAATGAAATCATTTAATAATGTTAAAATGTCTTATAAGTCCGAGAGGGTCCACAAAAGCTCTGTAAATTTTTTTAGAAAAACATAAAATCATGTTATATTAAAGTTAAATATATATTGAACTAAAATCCTATTTATAATATTTTATTACATCACTATTAGGTCATTATGATGTCATAAAATGCATTATATATTTAAACGATATTTAATTTTTACCCAAGAATTCAATTGTCTCAAAAAATTATGATAAATTCACCATTGTATTATTTCAATGTTCTGATCCCAAAAACAATATTCATTTTATCTAAAATATTTCTAAATATGTGTATTTTTACTTTTAAAAAATGGCATTTATCAAAAATTCATGGTTTTTGACAAAAACAGCTTTCAAACCTTAAAAAATTACAATTGTATTCATAGAAATTATATGATAATATTTATTTAAAAAAATTAATTTAGTAAAAATATATTATTAAAATATTATATATTTATAAAATACATTAATTCATCAAAATAGATTTATTAATTTAATATTATCTAAAAATATTATTTTTTCTTTAAAAACTATTTACAAAGTAAAAATAATTCAATGGACGTATATTCATTGTTATATATATATATAAAATGAGCATAATCATATTGATAGAGTCTTGTTATATAACCCCATATAACACCCGCATAAGTCCTAAGTGTAAGGTGTGTGATGGTGACCGACTCTTGGGGAATCTCAGATGACATATCTTGGGTGGTAATATCAATTAAAATCCACATCTATTGTATGTAGTTTTGCTCAAGAATAACATGTTGAATCTCATCTTGGGCTTGTTCATATGGGAAGAACAGTGACACAACATCCAATACGAACTCTAACAAATGGGCTTTATATGGAGAAATTATACTGGATGAGGCCATCTATTCCTTTTCTTGAGTAAATTGGATGTGTTAATGCCCTATATTTATACTAATAATAAGATCATTTTTTTCAATGGCTATAATATAAAATGTAACAATTCATAAGGTTATTTTCAAATCCAAAAACATTTAACCAAGGAAGTCAATATGTTTTATATAACCATTTTATAGAATAAGAAATTTATTTACATAAAGAATAATTTTCATTAATAATAGTTTGGGTCCTTAAAATCTTCCCCCTTAGTTATTTATTCCCTCCAATTTTTTTCCCACACTAAAACAGATGTGGGTGACTCTACCTCATCACATCCTCTAGTTCCCGCATTGCTTCTTCAAACTTGTGTCTTTGCCACAACACATTGAAAAGGGTAATTGTCATATTTTTTATACCTTTTCCCTATGATCTAAGATCTTCACTGAATTCTATTCAAATTAGAAGTCATTCTAAAATGTTACCTCCAATAGATTGAGTACTTGTGATGGCTCTAATATTTCCTTCCTTAAGTGTGATAAATGTAATACATCATGTATATGATATATGATTGGCTAGAGTACTAGTCGATAGGACACTACCCCAAAGTGATCAAGTATCTCAAAATGGTCTTTGTACTATAGACTAAGATTTACCATTATCCTAAATCTCATAAAACTCTTCCATAGTGATATGTGGTGGAATACCATGCCTCCGACATAAAACTCTTAGTCATGTCAATGATTATCATGATAGTTATTTTGTTGACTTAGAGCAGCATTAATTTGATGATGGATGGTCTTAACCTACTCCTCCATTACTTTAACAATTTCTTGACCTAGGAGTTTTTACTCCCCAACATCATCCCAACATGTCGGTGTTCTCTACCTCGTCACATAAAGGGATTCATAGGTATCCATTTTTATGCTTGAGTGGAAATTGTTGTTCTAAGAGAACTCAATCAGAGGTAGATGTTGTTTTCATCCTCCTATAAGGTCCATTGAGAATGATCCCATCATGTCCTAAAGTGTTTGGATAGTCTTCTCAGATTCTCCATCTATTTGAGGATGACAACTTGAACTAAAGTTCAGCTCAGTATTCAGAGCATGTTGGAGGTTCTTCTTGAAAAAGAGATGAATCTTGGATCTCAATCGGATATAATCTATAGTTGTACTCCATGTATACTTTCCACTTCTATGATGTATATCTGTTCTAGTTGATCCAATGAGTAATCCTCTCGAATTGCAAGGAAGTTTGTAATCATTATAAGACAATTCATAACAACCCATATAGAATTTTTTTTTGGATGTCTTTGGATTTCTGGTGAATAGTCCACGACGGTGTTCTCCCATTTCCGTGTTGGTATGGGTAATGGTTGCATCATCCCCTTAGAATTCAACCTCAAAGCCATCACTTGATGACATACTAGTTACATTGATGTATACTCAGCGATATCCATCATCATGTTATCGCACCAATAATTCTCCCAAAGTTCTCTAAACATCATTTAGTTTCCTAGGATAATGGAGAAATTTGAACAATGTTAATCATCCAAATGTTCATTCATTAACTATGGATTTTATGGAACACATGGTCTTAACCCATACCACACAATTCATTCTTCAATAACAATGAACTCTATGGATTTCCCTTTTTTATAGTTTCACATTTTTCTGAACTCCCTCATCATCCTTTTGAGAATACTTTAACCATTCTAAAATATATAGTTGAGAAATCATTTGTGAATGGATTGATGATGTTCCCTTCATTATGATTCACATGTCCATCTTCATCAATTCTAAATAGATTGGATCATTTTCAATTCTCATTAATGAAAGATATTCTAGATCATTTCTACATAGAGAATTCACCACCTTTTTTGCATTCCCAAGGTGGTAATGGATTGAGTAGCCATAGTCTTTGATCATCTCTAATCATATTCATTGGTGCATGTTCAACTCTTTCTATGTGAATATATACCTGGGGCTCTTTTTATCCATGTATATTTCAAACATCTACCCAAAGAGGTAATGTCACCAACTTTTAAAATTGAATATTACTGCCGAAAATTCCAAATCACATGTTAGATATTTTCTCTCATAAACCATCAATTTCCAAGAATCATGGTGAATGTCTTTGTCAATTTTCATCAACACACAACTCATATCCTTCTTCGAGGAATCACTGAATACCACAAAAAGTTCTCCATTTGTGGGTAGTGTGATCAGGGATGATGGATAAGACTCATTTTCAACCCCATTAATATCTCTTAAAATTCAAAACTCTAAGAAAACGTCACTTTAATTCATGTTACCTTAGCAATAGGGCTTTAAAATAATGATAATTTTCTCACAAATCGTTGATAATATCCATCCTACCCATGGAAAATATGAATATATGTTACCAATGATGGCCTCATCCATCCCTCAATTGCAATTTTCATAGATGGATCCACAGATATCCCATTGCATATAATGATATGACCCATTAATGGGATTTACTTCAACCAAAACTCACACTTGTGGTACTTTTCATAAAGAATTTCCTTTTTCAAGGTATTTAGTGTAGTGCTTGGATGTTCCTCATGCTCCTCATTGGTTTGAAAGTATATTAGAATGTTATTTATAAAGACTAGAACATATTTGTTGATGTAATATCAAAATAAATTATTCATAAATTCCATGAAGATTGAAGGAGAATTAGTATGTTTGAAAATAAATACTATGAATTCATAGTGCCCTTACCTTGTACTGATAAAATACATGGGGATATACTCTTTATTCACACGTACTTGGTAATAACTTGACCATAGATCCACCTGGGATAATTATTGTGCTTCACACAGCTGGTTGAATAATTAATCAATTCTTGTTTGCGGATAATTTTTCTTTATCGTGATTTTTTTAGATAATGATAATCAATGAAAAGTCATATTGAACCATCCTTTTTCTTGAAAAAAAGACTGGTTCACCCATTGTTGAAGGAGTTTGGCGTATAAACCCTATACCCAGATTCTCCTATTGTTGTTTCATTACATCCTCAGGCTCAACAACAATAATTATATATATATATTCTTGGATATTGTAAGCTCCACATGTATAAGACCAATAGATAATTCAACATCTCTTCTAGGAGGAAGACCAGCCAATTTCTCTGAAATCACTTCAGCGAATTCCCTCACAATTGGCATGTCTTCATGGATGGTTTCCTCCAATGTCGCAATAATCTAAGAAAGATATGCATTCTTATAGGGTAGTAATATCCACATTTGAGATGATGGTGAAAAATAATATTCATCCTCCTATTTCTTATTGTACATAATCGGGGGACGATTTGGCATATGGGGAGTGATATCCCCCTAATAGGTATTTATGTTGGCTCTATATAAGGAAATCCAATCCATGCCACAAATTGCATCAAATTCAACTAGAGTGAGTATGAAGTGGTTCGTCAGGATGGTCAATCCACATATAGTGACATGGGAGGAATTATATTCATGGGAAGCAGTGATTTCCCAATTTCTTTCTCTCGCTGACATCTTTACATCCATGATTTTTGGTGGTGTTGGGAGTTTTCTTCTAAATATTGGGGATATAATAGAATTCATTGAACAATAATAAAAAAGTGTATTCACTTTTATTGAAGGAATAATTAGCGTAACTATAACTACTATGTTTTAGGGGTTTTATTAGGCGTTATTGATTGAAATACTAGCACTTACTTCCTTTGATTTTGTTGGTTGCCTCAAAAAACCCTAGCCTTAGGGAAGTAGTTGGAAAAGTGCCCTAGTTTTTTTAAGTTGATGTAATGAACAATTTTTTTAGGGTTAAATGGTGTGTTCCTCTCCTCTGTCACAATAAAAGATTATTTATTATGATTGTCAATGTCTAGGTTCCCTTTTCTTCTACACGTAAAGCATTTCCTCTCCCCCTTCAAGAAATTTCCAGGGTGATTCTTTCCACACCTTTGGAATGTTGGGTGCTAGAATGTTTTAGCAGCATTGGATTTATCCATCAGAATGACAGAATTAAATTTCACCTTTTACATCTTATCTGAAAGATACCCCTTTGATTCTACAATCTTATTTTCCACTTTTAAGCCACATTAGAAAATTTAGTCATAGATCCCATTGTCACAAATCACTAGGGATTTATGTTGGCTAGATTCTATCCCACAAAAGAATCTTCCACCCTGAATTTGTGGGTAACATCAATGCTAGATGCATATCATTAAAGCATATTGATGTCTTCCTCAGATGCTCTGATGGATTCGTCTCCCTTTTTCTTGAGGGAAAGGAAGTCCCTTTTCATATTAATTCTAAGAGTGCGCTGAAAATACTTATCAAAAAACATTTTCTTTAAATTATTCCATTACAATGCCTCGATATACCCATCAAGATTCAAATTTTTTATCTATGTATACCATTTTTCATCTTAACCCTTCATACGATAAGCATCCATAAGAACCTTATCTTGTTCTAATCATTGAAGGATGGAAAAGTTCATTTCAACGGAGTTGATCCATTGTTCAAAAATTGATAGATCATATGATCCATTAAAAGTTGGACACATTTGACTCCAGAAGCACTCAATTACATATTTTTCATTCATAGATGGGATGAAATTTTTTTATGACCCATGTTTCGATTAAAAACATGAGTTAACTACGAGGTATTATGACAAAGTTTGTGATTCCTACTCCCATCGGATTATGCATCTCATTAGAATAGTTGTAACATTGATCTTCGTAAAGGTTGTTAGCCTGAGTCCTCCTATTACTATAAAATTTCAAGAATAAAAGGAATGTTAGGTGTAACACATAAAAGCAGTATCCAAATTCAAGAATGGATAACTTATTAATTACTTTTGTTTCCTTAACATATGATTTTATAGGCTTCAATCTACGTTATCCATGATCTACATCCCATAATATATTGTAAGGGGAATATTTTATTTCCTTAATAATGGATTTTACTATGTTTATAAATTGATAAAAAATATCCTCTAGGAGTGTTGTAACCAAGAGTGCATCTAGTCCAATTTCTGTGCACATGTTCTCATTCGAGTATAGTTCAAAACGGTTTTTTCATGATTTACATCTAAATACATCTATTACAGAGACACCTCTACATGCTCGTATCTGGATAGATATGTATTTTCTTAATTAACCACTTACTCAATACTCATGAATATATATATTTTTTTTATCATACTTAGTATTATCCATAACTCTTTCTCTAGGGTTTTCTAATCATAATGGAAAAATAACTAAAAAAGTCCACTGATACCAACTATAACAGCAATTCTCATTATTACACACATAAAAAAGATTTATTACATATATTTGAACATATTAAAAATTTGAGGATAAAGAGTACTAGTGTATTGATAAATTAGTAACATTACAAAACAACTCAGAACATAACACAAAACATTGTTATGGAAAATATCATTTACATGACAACTACATTCTTTCGTACTTAGCTTTTCATGGGATAACCTGAGAACATGATTATGAAAAGGGTGAAATACATAGTCCATTAAGGGAGTAAATAATTAATAACATAAAAAATATAGTACATGATTGAAAATATTAATATCAATGGAGAAAAAGTGGAACGTATACCTAAATTCCTGATATAGCATGATTATCATAACATGGAAATGTGGAAAAAACATTTAACATGATATTAGGATGAGCTAAGGCTCATTTCACATGGAAAATGAGTAAAACATCATTGAAGATGAAATTTAATTAGTAAACCCTCATTAAAAATGATGTATCATGATAATAATATATAACCAATGCATTGGATCGTTATTAGGGAACACCCATTATAAACATTTCATTTCATGCAAAAGTGTACCATGTGGATCATAAAACATGGATTCATTACAAATAATAATTTATTCCGAGAATAAGATATTTGGAATACATAAATGTATGTCCTAATCAACATATACACGTTCATAATGGTGAATAACCTTGACAGAGAAATGGGTATGTTATTCCCATACACGATGTTTTGGGCATGCGAAATGTTTGTGTAACTTCAGCACCATAACGATGTCAAATGGAAATCGTAAAATGGGCTGATGAAAGTGAAAGGGGTCTATCATCACTTACTAATGAAATGGAAAGTAAGGGTTTCATGTAAAATAATATCCCAACATATGTGGAAGAAGTTTGATTCATAATATAAAATAATTTCATTAATGTAAATGAGGAGAGAGATATTTCATATGGAATTTCTGCATGGTAATGGGTGTACATGGGAGGCATTAATGAGAGATAAAGTGGGATACCATCATTAAAAAATAAATATTGAAGAATGGATGAGGTTCAAAATCGTACCCCTTAAATTATAATTTAAAATTCAAGGGGATATCAATATAATTATATATGGACAAAAAAGAGAAAAGATAAAATCCTTTATGAAATTTTGGCATGGTTGCGGGTATACATGGGAGGAATTACTGAGAAAAAGGGGTTTATCATCATTAAAACATTATTAAGGAATTATATTTTATGTTTTAAATCATACACCATCATTTATAATTGAAAATATAAGGTCCTAACAATATAATGAAACTTTGACATAAATAAAGAATGAAGAAAAGTGAGAATTCCATACTTGAAAGTGTCATCCCAAAGGCATAGAAGAGGCTCAAGAGTGGTTTATAGGGAGAATGGGGATCATGGGGAGGATTTAAGAGTGAGTATGATAGGGGGTGGTCAATCTCCAAATAGTTTGAGTGAATATGAAGGGTATATTGAGTGGGTTTATTTGGGAAATGATATAGATTTTTTTATTATTTAGGTTTTGGAAACCACACATTAAACTAATCAAAAACACAAATGAGACCCTAGTGTTTGCCATTATTTTTGGCCAAATAAGAGTGGAAAACAATATTTTATATGGCCAATGGCCTAAAATCTTAAAATAATAATATTTATTATGTGGAAGTGAGTCACTCTTTCAAGGAAATCATTTTAAAATGATAAAATGCTTTATAAGTCTTAGATGATCCATTAAAGCTTTGTTAAATAAATAACAAAAACCTAAATTCACATAATTTAAAACTAAAATATATATTTTCTGAAAAACCCATTTATTGTATTTTATTACATCACTATTGGGTCATTATGATGTCATAAAACACATTATAATATTTAAACGTTATTTAATTTTTAGCCAAAAATTTGACTGTCTCAAAAAATTATGAAAAAATCACCATTGGTAAAATTTTACATCTTAATTCAAAAAGTAATATTCATTTTATGTAAATAATTTTCTAAAAATAAAAATTTATACATTTAAAATAAAAACTAACATTTATCTAAAATTCATGGGTATTGATGAAAAAGCTTTCAAACAATAATAAAAATTAACATTTTATTCATAAAAATTATAAGATAATTTATATATTATAAAAAATAATATAGTACTAATATTTTATAAAAATATTATTTAATTAATAAATCCAATAATTCATGAAAATATATTTTTGAATTAAATATTGATTAAAAATACTTTTGTGATTTAAAAACTATTTACAAAGTAACAATAATATAATGATTGCATATTCATTATTATATATAGAAAAATGCACGTAATAATAGTTCTAGGTTATTGTTAAAAAACAATTATAAAACCCTTATAATACCTAATGTTAAGGTGTGCGATGGTGATAGACTCTTGGGGAGACCCAGATAACATCACTTAGGTGGTTATCTCTTTTAACATCCACATCACCTGTTGGCGGTTCAATTCAAGCTTAACGTGTTGAAGTTAATCTTGAGATTGGTCTAGAGAGATTCCCAATGACACTACCTCCTTTTCGAGAACCAAAAATTGGCTTTTGTAGAGAAAATCTACTTGATGATGTCATTGCTTCCTTTGTCTGAGTAAATTCGATTTTTTAAAGCCCTACATTTATACTAATCATGTGATCCAAATTCAACAACTTTATTAACAATGGTAAAAATTCATAAAATTATGATGAAATACGAATACAAATATACAAGGATGTGCATATGTTTTATATAACCATATTACATAATATTAAATCTATTTAGATCAAGAGGAATTTTCATTAATAAAATTCTTCTTCATTACATGTAGAACCTTGGTTTTGGAAAGTACATTGCTGCCCAATACATTCATATCAAGAGGAAGCTTGATTTTCACACTGACATCGATGAAATTATAAGTTCCATGGTAGTGAATATGTTTAACTCATGGTACCCAAGTATGGGGACATCAACAAAGGATCTTATGTATAGAATTAGCCTACTATGGTAACCCAGTAGGTTATGGACCCTACAAGTTTACTCACACTATAGTAGAGGAAGACCATCAGACTAGGTTGAATCCCACTTCATTAATATTAATTGGTCGGAATCTTGATAAGGGTGATGTAAATATCTAGGGATGATATCTTCCTTATACCTCATAGATGATAAAGTATTTCACTAAAATAACCTATTTGGAATAAAATATTGCATATCAGAATTGGGTTTTCAATGAGCACTTTCTTGATTAACACCCAGACTATGGTGATCCTTGAAAACATTATTTTACTCCTCCAAAAGGAATGTAGAGGCATCTGCATGTCATCCATGGACAGATTCTTTCATTCAATCATATTTAACCCACAGATCTAAATATTGAATAAGTTGGATCTTAGAGAAAGAAACAATTTTATGAGTTGTCAAATATTCCCAATCATTGTGAGAATCTCCCTCGGGAATTGGGTAAGGTTTTTCCTCATGCTGCATTCCATGATACTCCAAAAGATGCACTGCAGATAACTCCATGAACCCATAATATTTATCATTATATTGATGAGATGGAAAATGAAATGGTGGTGAGGAATCCTAACAAAGAGAGGAATCCCTAACACGATGATCTGATAGATTCTCCAGTTTCATGACTTTATACCTTTGAAATATTGAATGTGTAAATTCCTCATGATTTAATGATATATCTGACATGTGTTGAAGATATGGGAGAACCCTCTGATTTTATGAATCTTACCTTCAACAATTTCAATAAGATGGGAATTCCACTATATCATCTAACTCAATTAATCTCTATGTGTGGACCAATGTTGGGAACCCCATAGTAGTAGGAACTAGCCATGATCTGATGATTAATTTAGAAATTGGAAGGTCCAACATTTTTCAAGTGCAGTCAATTACCCCTCGGTTCCATTACCAGAAATTATGACCTTAGAATCTGTTTTATCTACCAATTCAATTCCAATACCAAAAATAAAAATATTTTTAACCACATCAAGTGAAAGATGTTTCCAAATGAGTGCATCGTAGACATTATAGCTAGGTGTAAGGGCCTTACATACTCACTCGAAAGGGTTGTAACTCAAGAGAAATTATTATCATAGTTCATAGATAATTGTTAAAATGAATAAGTCCACATCATTAGATATTATTATTTTACAATGTATTTTGGTCTTTATATGAACAAGAAAAATAAATAGAGGGGAAACATGTTTCAAGACAACAAGGAAAGTCTTATTCCCCATCCAGATCATGCAAGAAGAGTTTCCAATAGATAAACCACCACATTAATTCCTGTGAGGTATGGTGATCTAATAGAGTTGTCCCATGTTGAGCCTCAATATGAACCTCCA
Source organism: Viscum album (assembly GCA_963277665.1). Lineage (NCBI taxonomy): Eukaryota > Viridiplantae > Streptophyta > Magnoliopsida > Santalales > Viscaceae > Viscum > Viscum album. The sequence continues at coordinate 1,131,158,745 of OY728131.1, forward strand.
ATTCGAGGATATCAACAATATAAATCTCCGGCTCACTACCCACATAATCGGTAGGAACGTACTCAACATTAACATCCACCAAGATGAGAGAATGTTTTTTTGGCTTCACATTAACCACTAGCCCATCATCAGGGCTAGGATCATAGGGTTCCACTTCTAGATAAGAAAAATCAATATTAAACCATCCCAGAATCCATGGTTCCTATGTTTTTTGTGGTTCCCTGGAATAAGAAATTCTTAAACTACAAATGTGAAGAAAGACCCATGAGACAAATTCCACTAGCCTCTATCATCACTACCCATACAACAAGATCCATGGAAATATCACAAAATAGATCTATATGATCAATGATTACCTCCAAGACTAGGTTGATAATGGAATTATCCAACTGGGATTTGTCATGACGCATGTATCACACATCTCAAATGATCCCAATAATGATAAAAATGGTTCTTGTGAGTTGTAGAAAGTATCCAGCAACATGGAATTGATGTATGATTATTGGTTGGCTCATAGGGATGTCACTCAGTCCTATGGAATAATTCATGCCTATCCAGGCCATCATGGGACCAGAGAAGTCATTACCACTTATCCAATGGACATTAATATATCCACATCTTAGTCTTACATGTCTCTAAGAGTAGGCACTCAAGGCACAAGAGAAAGAAATTTCTCCCACCCATTATGGAGAAATATTGTACTCTTAGTGATTTCATGACTCTAGATATGATAATCACATATATAGTTCAACCATCATCAGAATAATACTCTAATGAATATAATGAGTGTGTCTTAGTGAATACCATTAAATTAGTGGATCCCTACATGATGACTAATGATGAGGAGTGTCATGTGATCTTTCCTAATTTTCTCGACTGACATTGTAGAAGATGAATTTAAAGACAAATATTACACCATAATGATCATTTCAGTGCCTCATGATTGGATATGCATGAAACTAAAACTAGGTAGAGAGGTTTTAATAGAGCTCAACAATCATAGTTCACTCTAGTCCACTTTTTCATATTCACAGCCACCATTGATCATCTCATTGACAGTTACAACCACCATAGTCCTATAATGATCAACTATATCCATCAGGGCCTCAGTTATCTTGAAATAAACCAATGAAAGTTTTGGGTATTATTCGGATAAAAAGAAGGTTCTTTCCCTGACTAGCCAGAATCAATTGGTTCCACAAGTAGTTCTCATCATGCTTTGAAAAATAGAGTGATCCTCTATAGTCATAAATGTGAAACTATCATTGAATTGTGATTTTTTAAGCACATTTCCATCATTTCGGCCAAGATCATGATCCTCGATTCTGTTTTTCCATATTAATATATGGTAGATGCTATCGCAGAGGACTTATAAAACCCCTCCATTATGAAACAGTGTTTTACCATCCATGAATTTCTAGGATAAGTGATAAAATTATTTAGAGTAATATGTCATAATCTATTTCTCCGGATAAGATGGCAGTTCTATTATGAAGTGGAACTTCCTCACAATGTACATCACTTAGCAATTCAATTTCACAAAGGGGGCATCTAATTTATAGTTGACACATATTATGGGATTAATATCATCCCAACCCAGAAACTCAAAATGAAGGGACAGTCCTAATTATATTTGAGTTATATTGACATGATGATTTAGGGGTATGACAGGACTAAACAGAGACTACGTGGAAGGATATATTTGATGACCCAGTTGGGTAGTTTAGAAGAATACACTGAGTTCATGGTTGTTTCATAGGACAAAAATTAAAACACATTAATTTTTTGGCCTTGGATCAATATGGATGATGTAATCCCCTTCGTGTATAATCAATTCCTCATGTACTCCATCAATGGTTGATTAGGAATCCTCCAAGGTGAAACTTCTCTATTTACCTCTTTTGATAACCTCTATACTTTTTTTTCTTATTAATAGGGTAAGAAAAAATTTACAGATGAGTGACGTTGAGTACACCATCCACACCACCATCCCCTAAACATAACTGGATGATGAATTCATCCTCCAGATTCACTGTTTAGAAGATTCAATTCCAAACATAGGGAACTTCATTTCGATTTTTTAATGTAAATGGATTCATGTCCTTTGGTTTAATGAATGCCCAATGATTAAATTTTATTTATAAATTGGTTAGGATTAGGTGATACCTGAACCCCCTACTCTTATCATGAATCATTATGTTTTTTCCATGGCTACAATAGTTTTCTAGGCATGCTTGGCCAACTGAGCTGGGTTGAGCCATCAAAAACCAACCAATCACCATTACTTTGAAATAAATAAAGTACATACTATTTTAAGGCTTTATGGAATCATCAAGATGAGTTATTTAACCAGGATTTTAGATGTGAGAGAGTATCCAAGAGATGATTCTACCTATTCCCAAGCTGGCACCACTATTCCTCTGAAATCAGTTGGTCTGGAAGAATCACATCTTCTGATTGATCCCTTACATTAGATGATGAAATGTATTTTTAATAACCCCCACCAATGTTTGGGGAATTTGTTGCCACCACCTTGAATGAATTGATTTAAATGAATCTCTATTCTAAGGAAGATCGATATACAATAATAATTAGTACCGACATGCTTTCAGAGGAACCACATAAGTACATTGATTTCATGAAGCAACTTCAGGATGTTTTTTTCATGGAGGAATGATGAGATTCCAAGAATGGTCCCTCAGGTCTTCTTCTAACATATTGGCCACCCCATAATCCATCCTAGGATCAATAGGCCTACCAAAAGGATGCATCCATCACACTATGCCATAGTTGAGGACAAATTTTACAATATTATGAAATCCAACATCAAAAATAAGGTTTAGTACCCTATGTCGATAGCCAACATCATTTCCTTTATGATGAATAAGCGATTTATCATGGTTTATATCGAATTATAGTACATAAACAACCACTATGTAATGGATTACTTTCCCCTTCTTGTGAAAGAGCTATTGATCAATGTTTTAGAATGGTTACATGATCATTTCATCTTGGATTGGTACTCCAGATATAATCAGATCTGGATGTCCTCTAAGGTTTTGGATTCTACCAAATTCCGAGCACCTTAAAGAAACTTCTAATATTAGATATTTCCATTTGGTTAGGAGAATATATGAGATAATTATTACTGATCCATGAACTGCATATTCATGATGATCCTCGTGAAACTAATCTAATTTTACATATATTATTTGGAAGTAAAATCCAGGTAAAGTTTGGACCATATCTCAGATCATCATAATATGTTCATCTTCACCTTTTTGTGGAACTTAATGTTGAACCCCATTACACGTTCCTTCAAGGTTACCTCTAGAATATTTATCAGTTTTATTTTCATATACATATTCAGAAATATTTACCCTAATAAGACAATTTCTATCATCAATATGCATTCCCTAATTAACCATTGCAACCTCTAAGACCTTCAAGTCCACTTAACCTACATATTCCAATTCTTCATGAATATGTCCAAAAATTGTAATATCTTTTCTAGTATTATAATGAAATCTATATTCCACCTATGAGATGAAGAGTGTGAGATCGTCTTTAAATAAGTAATTAAATATATACTTCAACCTCCATTACTGATGCCACCCATCTCGAGGAGGCCTTTGGTCCTCTATGTGACAGCCCTATAACGATCCATCAGTTCCATTCTCTGCTAGAGGATCAACAATGGGAAAGAGAAAAATTTACACTATCTCATTTTCATGCTCCTTGACACAGATTCAAGACACTCTCTTGTTGATAAGTAATACCTCATTTTGGTTTTCAATGTGAAGATGTTGTGGAACAACTTACAACATCATGAGGTACAACTGGTGTCATCTGTGGATATGCTAAAGTACAACCTGAAACAACCTATGTTGATAGTATGACAATAATTTTGGGAAGTGATCCATTAGAAGTACTCCATCCGATTATTTTCATAGAAGGCCATCAAGGGTTTGGATATGGTAGACATTATGGCCCCCCAACCAGTCCCCATAAAACACACCTAAATCTTGAATTCCCTAAAAAGTTAATCCAATCAATGGATTAGGCTATTTAATGTTGGATGTATAATTTCGATGATGCCTCCCAAAAACTATCGGATAAAAGGCTCAACGATGTGTGAATCAATAGAGTAGGAATATGGATTGTATTCGTCATCCTGACACTTGTTTCATGTCCATATTCATTCCTTCTATAACAAGGAAATTCCAATAATTAGGTTGAGTATCAAGATCTCATTACTAGTCTTGAGATATCCATCAGGATTCATGTTCCATGCATTGACCTCAAAGGGGAATCAATATTTGTACTTAATAATATTATTGGTGATTATGTACTCAAAAATCATGATCACATTCACTTTCCCAAGCATGCTATCCAAATGATGGCCTCATTCCCTTCTCAACAATATGTGACTGGTATTCCCCAGTCACATAATATTCAAGATAAATCCCAATCCAGTAAAGCTAATTCTCTTAGATATATTGACTACGATGATCAATTCATTCATATGGGGAATTTATGGGTCATCTTTGCCTGTTACTTCTAACGATTATGAAAATAGTCAGTAGGTAAATCACCTTACCACTTGTGCATCAACATCATGACCTTTATATTCCCTTGTAGATAAAAAACCTTCAATTGGATGAATCCCTTCATCGAGTATCTTAACCATAGAACTAATCCACTAGAAAAAACTAAAAATGGATTAATCTTTTAGTGTGTAGCATATTTAACCCTATAGAGTTGAAAAAACATTCAGCGGATTTACTAAAATTTTGGGATTGATGTAATTATCCTCTCTTCTAATCAAGAATACGAGATCCCCATTATATGAAAGAAGTCATTGTTAGATCATGTGTTTTTCACTAAGTATGGTTGAAGCTCTCCCCCTAGATTCAGTGGTTGGGATACTTCTATCCCACCATGGTCCATGATTTTATTGAGTTATCCAAGTGGATCCCAAAATTTAGGATATGTGGAATCATTGTGCATGGACTGCCATAGTAATTCTATTCTACAGTGTACTATCAGTACATTACGATCTGAGGACTTTATATCATGGCACCAAATCCACCCTTGATAGGTCACTAGTGTAGGTTTATTCAAAACGCAAAATAATTTTTCTCAAAGTGGGAATAAGTTGTCCCTCTCAAGGATCTGAATTCATGATCATTCATTGAATTCATTATCCCCAACATCATCAATCAGTTTGGATTGCCTCATTATATTACAGCTGACAATGACATGAAATTTCAAGTAGCAAATATGATGAATCTGTATTCCAAGAATAGTATTTGGTCCAACCATACATCAAAAATCCATTTATATGTGAATGGAATGATCAATCTATTAAAAAACCCTATTCATTATTTGGAAAATGATCGTGGGCCAGAACATGAAAAGATAGATAGTGATGCTTCAAAATTTTCTCTACTCTTATCAGATGATGAATCAGAGTTACACCAAGGTTACCCAATATTCTTTGTTGTACGGGATAGAGGAATTATTCCCCATAGATACACATCTATATTCACTTTGAACAGTTTTCTATGATCTGTAGGCATCATAAAATATTGGTGAATTACATCTAGATGAATTGCAATCCCTCAGAGAGAACTGGCATTGATACATGCATAATCAAGATATTAATCAGAACAATATATCTTGATCATTCAATAATATGGTTTACCTTCACTCTTTCTTCTAGGGTGAAATATTTTTGGCACTCTGAATGTCGATGATACCCAGAAGGAAGCCACAGCTATTTGAACCCATATGGGAATTACCATACCTCATTAACATGGTCTATCCCAATGGTGAAAATTGTAACGACCCAAAATTTTGAATAAATCTTGTTTCCTAATTTTATGTGTTATTTTATTTTTTTTATACTCAACAAAAATGTTTCATTTGATAACATGAGTATAATTAAAATGAGACCGTTGGGTTTTGACTGGTATATGACTATTGGTCAATATGGCCGCTGGAAACTAAACGTTTTGATTATTGTCTCTAAATACAAGTAATCTTGGTTAATTATTATAGAAAGAAGATTCGATGGCCTCACAAAGTAGTCTTGGACCGATCCAAGCCCATCTAACAGAACTTGGGAAGGAGGTAGCACCACTGGGCTTTGCTCTGGACCAAACCCAAGCCGAACTTCATCGTGTGAAGCTAGAACGGAATCCTCTTCACGAGAAGTTCAACCTGAAAGAAGTTACTACTCGTGCAATGTTGGCCGAGCCTCCCTCAGATTCTCTCACCTTAGCACACCTTACACTTTGGTCCTATGTGGGTGTGATAAGGGGCTATGTAAGGAGACCATAACTTCATTGTGTAACCCTTTATTTTAAATAAAAATTTTGATTTCATATTATGATGATATTTATGAATTTTCAAATGTCCGGATAAATATAGTATGCATATTTTTGATGAATTTTAGAAAAAGGATATTTTAAAAATGTTTAGTTAAACCTTAAATAATTAAAAATGTGTAATGATTTTCAAAAAATGGTCTTCTACAAGTATTTCAGTACGAAATTTAGAGTCTTATAAGATCAACTTAATTTTTGATGAATAGTAAATTATGAATAGATATTTCATGCTTAGAATTAGTAATATGACCAAATGGATTAGTAATCTCACTTTAAGAAAGTATTAATATAATCTAGGCACCTTGATTAAGTAATGTGATTCAATAAAATGGTTAAATAATAGTTTCATAAATTATTATTCAAGTATTAGTTTTTTCAGGTGAATAGTGTTTTTTAATTAAAAATTAAATTTAAAATATTTACAAAATTATTTTTATAAAATGGATTTCATTTTTGAACTCAGAGCATCGATATTATGTTAAGGTAATTTTGGGGGATTTTTCTGAAAAAATGAATTTTTGGTGAATAGTGTATTTATTTAAAAAATAAATTAAAAATATTTATTAAATTATTTTTATAAAATGGAGTTCATTTTAGAAATCAGAGTATTGATATTTGGTTAATGTGAAAATTTGGGATTTTTTTGAGAAAGATGAATTTTCAGTGAATAGTAAAAAAAGCAGTTTTAGGGTTTCGGTATGTTTAATGACATCATAGTTATGTCATGGTGATTTCATGAGATATTTTAAGGTTTGGCCGACCAAAGGTGATGAAATATTGTATGGGGGGCCCATGTGTCCTAACTCCATGGGAAATACCATGGGAGAGCACATGGTTTTGAGAAAACCACTTTTGAGGTGTCCCTTGGCCATTAATGCCTTGTCCCCTCCCTTTCCCTATATATACCAATCCATCCTCTCATCCATTTTGACTCCCCACTATCCCCCAACAAAGTTCAAGTCTCATTACCTCCTAAAGAGTCCTCTCAAGGTGCCCCCAAGCCCTCAAGGTCACAACCTTTGAGTTTTAAGACTTGCGTTTTAAGGTAAGGGATCCGACCTCTATCATTCTTTTCAAGTACTCTCTTTTATGTCATATCGTTTATGCTACATGTTCTTATGTTGGAGGGTGTTCTTTTATATTCATCCTAATGTCCTTTTTATGTTCATATGATGAGATACCCCCTCTTTCTCTCATCAATTCGTTTTAAGAAATTTTATGTGGCGCGGTTAGGCTGTCGAATTTTTAAGAGATTCTTTCACCCTTCTCGTTTTTTTAAGTTCTATTTTCATGTAAATTATTTCAAGTTACTTTTTATTATGTTAGGGTATGATCTATAAATTTAACATACTGATCTTTTATGATCATATTATGAGAGACCCCATTTTATCTCTTCAATTCAATATTTTGAATTTTTAAGTGGCGTCGTTAGGCTACCGAATTTTAAGTGGTTCTTTCACCTTTCTCCTTTTTCAAAGTTCTAATTCCATGTCAAGTCTTGAAAGTTCCTTTTTATTATGTTGGGTTATGATATATAAATCTATCATACTGATATTTTATGTTCATATGATGAGAGAACCTATCTGATCTCTTCAATTCAGTATTTTGAAGTTTTAAGTGGCACCGTTAGGCTGCCGAATTTTTAATGGATTCTTTCACCCTTCTCATTTTCAAGATCTATTTTCATGTCAAGTCTTTCAATTTATTTTTTTATTAATTTGGGTTATGATCTCTAAATCTATCATACTGATCTTTTATGTTCATATTATGAGAGACCCTATTTGATCTCATCAATTCATTTTTGTTGAAGTTTATGTGGCGCCGGTAGGCTGCCGAATTTCTAAGGGGTTATTTCACCCTTCTCATTTTCAAGATATACTTTCATGTCAAGAATTTCAAGTTCCTTTTTATTATGTTGGGGTATTATCTCTATATCTATCATACTTATCATTTATGTTCATATGATGAGAGACCCTATTTGATCTCGTAAATCTATTTTTGGAAGTTTTAAGTGACGCTGTTAGGCTGCCGAATTCTCATAAGAGAAATCTTATTTTTGTCATCCTTTCAAGTTCTTCGTTTCATATGGTATATCATTAAAATTTCATTAACATGTTCTTAAATACTATATATTCTATTCCCCTACTGTTTTATGTATCATTATTGAGTGGGTGACCCATGTCCCCTCTTTTTTCAATGTTTTCTAAAACTATGTATCGTAGACGTTATACTGCATAGTTTTCGTCTCAAAATGCCTCCCTCTTTATCTCAAATTATTTTATGTTATTAAGTGAATACTCAAAGCTCTTATTTCTACATGGGTATTCACATATATATCAAAATGTTCTATTTTAAATTTTGGGATTTACATACATGAAACTCGCTTTCCCTTTTCTGTGGGTTTAATGTGACATAAATATCATGTCTTTAAAGAAGTTTTAAAAACGTTATGATTATGAAATGAAACCCATTTCTTTTATGCTATATGGGTTGTTTATGAAATTATTGATTATGATATAAGTGGATCACATGATAATAAAGTCATGTTAAGGGTGCGCCCAGATATCACTCCAATGCATTGGGTAAAGACTTAATCTCTAGAGATGACCTTTTAGAATGATACCTTGGTGAATAACCTTGGTAATTTTTAATGACACCTTGGGGATGGACCTTGGTGAAACGAAATGATTTTCAATATGAAATGTTTTAGCCACATCTTCATGTTATGAAAAATGTTATTTTTATTATGATATATCTCATGATTTCATTCTCATACCACAAAGTTCTTTTCATGAACTTATTGAAGTATCCCAACGTCACGACCCGTCCTCGGGGCCCGTTTCGTGACTACCCCAAGTCCGCCTTCCATAGGCCAGGGGCTGGTGACTAGCACCAAAGGCGTAAATCCCGATAACTGGGAAGGCATTGCCTTTATAAAAGAAAACAAAACACCACAGAGTACAAGCGGAAGAAAAGCACTAAGTACAAAAGGAAGTGCTGAAAAGTAAATGGGCCAGAATACAAACCCAATAGAAAGTACAGCTACAACTGAACAAAAGTACAACAGAAAAAGACAAAAACTGGAAGAAAGGAAGCATCTCCTGGGTCGTCCTCCTCGGATCCTACCTGAAGGGTAGGTACAGTTAGCCTCCAAAATGCTCTCGCCTGTCAACCTCCTCCGAGTGTCATCCCGCCGTGAAGTCCACCTCCAGATACTGACTCGTCGTGTAGTCCACCTCCGGGTACCGACTCATCGTGTAGTCCACCTCCAGGAAACATCTAGTCCTCGAACACTCGGCCTCCGTCAGCACTTCCAGTCGTCTGAAACCAACACAACGAGGAGCGGGCATAGCCCGTGTAGGGGTGAGTATAATGATACTCAGTAGGGACCCTGAGACCCTCAAGGTCTCACTAAAACCAACAAGGATAACCACAAAGAAGATCTCAACAGATAACCTCTACTTTGGTATATTCCCATACATATACCTAAGTTATCAAGTAACCCATCTCAATCATGAGGTAAAAACAAAGGTCATGAAATCAACGGATAACCACTACCCAGGTATATACCCATACATATGCCTAAGTTATCAAGTGAACCATCTCAATCATGAGGTAAACACAAAGGTCATAGACTCAGATCAAACCAGGATTTTCATTATTAAAATCGTAACTACTGAAGAGCCCCGTATCTGGAGTGTACAGTGGTCCTGTCATGACTCTGAGGTACTTCTCACTAACATAATACTGCTGAGGTACTCCTCCTGTCGAGTACCGCGGGCCTGCCACCCAAACACAGTAGTGCTTCCCGTCGGGGTATGCCACCCAAACACAGTAGCGCACACCCCCTAGTAGCCTGCAGAGGTACTCTCTGGACGAGTACCGCAGGTCTGTACTGTCACACAGGTAGTGCTCCGTCCGCCATGGGTCTGCACCTCACAAAGTAGTGCTCTGTCCACTAAGCTAGTCGACTCACTCCTAGTCGAGTTGGTCAAGCAGTCGTCATGTCTCAGTCGGCTACACGGTCTCCGTACTCCGCACGCTCATCTCTAGGAGGGTCCGCTCCATGAGCTACAGGTCGATACTCCATGTATCTCAAAGTTCCACAAAGAAGTATCTCAAAGGACCGCCTCATCACAGGGGTCTCAACGCAACAGACGGTGCATCAATCGGACGCCCGGTCAGTGAGTTACTAGCCTTTTTGTCCCAGGGGCCCGGTTGGTTTCGTGAGAAAACCAACCCGGCCGTATCTCAACTATAACCCAAACTCTCATAGGGTATACTCAAAGGGACCATTTCTCAACGTGATCACCAACGCCGCTGACGGTTCGTCAAACGGACGTCCGGTCTGAAAGATATCAGCTTTTCCGTTCCAAGGGCCCGGTTGGATTTTGGGTAAAATCCAACTTGGACATACTCCAACTACATCCAAACCTCGGGAGAAGTATTCCAAAAGTTCTGTCTCCTCAAGAGGAATTTAACGAGACAGACGGCGTGTCAATCGGACGCCCGGTCTGTGAGTTATTAGCTTTTTCGTTCGAGGGGCCCAATTGGTTTCGTGAGCGAACCAACCCGACCGTACTCCGATGGTATCCAAACCTCGAGTGGATTAAGCCAAAAGATCCGTCTCACTTAGAGGAAAGCATCAAAGTCGACGGCATTTCAATCGGACGTCTGGAGCTCAAGATATGAGTGTTTCCGCTCCGAGGGCCCGGTTGGTTTCGTGTACGAACCAACCCGGCCGAACCCAAAGTATTCCTAAACCTTGGGTGTAGTATACCAAAATGACTGTCTCGATCCAAGGATCGCATCTCCGCTGACGGCGCATCGTTCGGAGGCTCGTAGCTAATGTTATGAGAAAAAGACCAAAAGGTCCGAAAAAGGGGGGTCTGGGCCCGGACCGACCCGGCCCCACCCACCCCACCCCCCCCCCCCCCCGGGTCGGCCCGAACCCGGGCGACACAACCTGTGTCCGGGTCCGACCCGGCTACGAGGCCTAGCCAGGCCGGGCCTGGGCGGGACCCGGTCCGGTCGTCGGGCGGGTCGACTCGGCCGGTTACGGCCCAGCCGCGGGTGGGGGGCGCGCTGCCCCCGCGTGAGACAGCCGCGGCCCCGCGTGGGGCCGCCCTTGCCAGCGGACATGGCAGTCGGCCGCGTCTCGCTCCCCCCTCCGGTCTCGCATGGTCGCAGGACCGCGTCTCGCCGCAGCGGCTTTATCCGCGGCGGGTCTTCTCGGCGGTGCGCCGGCGGAGCCTTCCGCGGACCACCAGACACGCTCCGGTGGTCCGTTATGCGTTTTGTCTTCGCCAGAGGTCCTCACGGGACCCGACCTTCGCTGCAAAGCTTTCAAATCGCCCTTGTGGCCCCGTTTTTTCGTCGTCCGACAATCCGCGCACAACAATCAACCAGCGGGGTCTTCAATTGCCTCTGCGGACCGACTCCGGTCGCGGTTTCGCTCGTCCATAACGGTGCGGTGTGTCGATGTCGCGCTTCTTCACCGCGTTCATTCTCGTGTCTGCGCGGTGCCGTTGCACTGCGTCACCTTTGTTCGTGCCGCAATGAATCAAAACAACAAAAGGGGAAGGAGAGTCAGTCGTGTTCGTGCGGTCCGACCTCCTCCCATTAGTTGGTGACAAACGTCCCAAAAGACGGAGAACAACAAGGATTTGTTGTTCTCATGAGCAAAAGAAAACAACCCAAAACAGTTTTTCCTGAAAAACAAGAATTTCTAACCCGCAAACATACTCTTCGCGGATCAACTTAAAATTGAGTTGATCCGCGTTCTTATTTTTCAAAAGGAAACATCCATGGTTAAAGATACTATTCTCAAAATTAAATCCCTTCCTCAAGCGTCGTCGAGCGAGGGTTCGTCGCAGATTTTCTCGTCGCGGAAGAAAGCGTCGTGGGAAGGGGATCGTCGATGTCACGTCGTCGATCTTTGTGGATCCGGCGTTTTTGTCGTCCTTTGTCGGAGGGCGGCGTTCTTTGCTGGCGGCGATGCGTTCTTCGCGTTCTTTGTCGAAGAATGAAGAACTTCAAGCCTTGGATCTTTCTCCCAAAATCCTCTCGACAAGCTAACCCCCCAAAAAAAATAAGTGTATCTCTTATTTTATTAACCAAGTCATAAGTTTTCATTTAATAAGATTAAAACAGTTAATTCAATTGAATTAAATGCAACGCTTTAATCCCCCAAATTTAATAGGGGCGTTTAATAACTTATTAAACGCAAGAGTTGACTTGACATTAAGAGGGGGTGCGGGTGCGTTACTTAAAGGAAAAGAAACGGTGGGGCTCGTGCGGGCCCCACCTCAAAAATATCCTACCAAGAGGGTAGGATATTTTGGGTTTCACCCTATCCGCTTCAACTCAGCTTACGTAGCTTTATGTGGCTTTAAGTGGCTTTAAGTGAAATAAAATAAATTTGTCACACCACTTTATTTTATTTTCTTCACTTAACCCCCAAAAATTAAAAACCACACCAGTGAAAACGCAACTCTGTAAAAGGCGTTTCTAAGAAAATACCGGCATTGCGATTCTATCGGTGCCCTCGGAATTTGATTTCGAGCACCGGTTCAAAAGTTAGAAAAACCCGCTCGTTCGTTCACTGAACGTACCTGAGCTAAACTTCGGAAAATGATTCCGGGCACACCGGGCCTCGGAATCAGGCGCCGTCAGAAATTGCGTTCTTGTAAAATCCCAAAGAAAATTTAAAAAAAAATTCCCTTGAAATTTCTAGGTCTTTACATTACTCCCACCTCAGGACTTTATGTCCTTGCAAAGCTTTAACACCAACTAGGGTCACAAAAGCGGTATTGAGCACGCATCTGAGCCTTCCGCTCCCATGTTCTTACCTGGAGACTCTCGTACTTCCAGTGAAGCGCTCCCGAGGAATCGACCACCCTCGTTGGACCACCCCTGTCGTTCCTCGATCCCCACTAGAACCTCTGTGAAACACACCACATCGCCATCATCCAGCTCCTCATGGTCGATGATATGCAAAGGGTCGAGCACGTATCTCCTCAGTTGAGATACGTGGAAGTAGTCGTGCACCCGGTGCAACTAAGGTGGATGGGTCAAGCAGTAAACCACCCCACCTACCCAGATGAGGACCTAGAAAGGTCCGTTGAACCTCGGAGATAACTTGCTGCCTTGGCCACATCTTCGTAAACCTCATCGAGGTAAGACCCGTATAAGGACGTGATCGTCATTCTCGAACTCATGAGGCCTCCAATTCCTGTTAGAACTGAAACTCAAAACGTCTGCTACCATGAGGGTAAGGGTGATCGACTCAAGAGTGATCAGTTACACCCTCCTGAGCATGAGTTTCTCCTGTGCTGCCTGGGGTTTCCTTTTCACCGACCAAGGAAAACCCATCCCGACGTCGTAGTTAAACCAAGACCTTTTTGCCTAATACCTTCAATTGGTGTATGAACTGTGATTTCCTAGTCCATACTCAAACCAACTTCGTAAGGCCTCGATGCTTCCATCAAGAGATTCCAACTGAAACTCTCGCCTCGAGGGTCTGACCACACTGTCGGCGTAAGTGTGATTATCGAGTCTCCTCCCAAGGTATCTCCAGACGTGAGGGTCAAGTCCACGGATTATCAGAAACTCTAGGTCTGGGACAAGATTTGTGAAAGCGAGGAATGATTCATATCGACGTCTATTACTATAGTAGCTAGTAGTGGACATAGACTGTCCCTTGAATCATTTTTAGATCCATTGGGTCACACTCCTTGACCGCATGCAGCCGCACTCTTCCTCCGCCCTCCAGCTCCCTGAGCCTGGCGGGGATAACTAAGGCGGGTGGTTAGGGCATGTTAAGATGTACACCACATCATGCTGCTCTCCTAGCTCTGCCTCCATGTCTTCCGCTTCACAGACTCATCACTATTTAAATATTCCTCTTCTTGAAACATTTAACACGACCGAGTCTCTAATACTGTCATCGGTTTCCTGTTTCTTACTGCACTGTACAGTCTTCATCCTCTCCTGGATGATTTGCACCTTCTTTGCCTATGATCTGGAAGAGCTGCTAAAATTTCTCCTTTTCTGAAAAGAGAAACTCGGTCTCATCCCCTTGATGAACCACGCCCATTGCCTAATACAGTCAATCCTAACATGAAGGATGCATTCATGCCATGGATGACGTCGTAAGGCCTCGACGTAACTACCAAGAGATCCAACTGTCACTCTCGCCTCCAAGGGTCGAGTCACACTGTCGGCATCAGTGTGAGGTCACTGGGTCTCCTCTAGTCGAAATCTCGAAAGTGAGGGTCAAGTCAACAGTTTTAACTTGGACCACTCAGTATCAACCAAACAAAAGGACAGAAAGCAAACATCACAAAGATAAGTGTCTTTTTATTATTGCAGCTCATAGTACAAAGACAAGAATATAATAGCAATATGGAACTAGAAGTACAAGGGACGTATCCACTAGTTCCTCTCTTGTCCACCTGCTCTCGGAGCTATACTGCCTTGTCCACTGCTCAGCTGTTGCTCAAGCACTCATCACTGCTTCTACCATGGTGGCTCCTCAAACGCCTTCGGATCAATTGTATGAGGAGTCAGACAGTCACGTGCCAGGTGACCCTTCTTGCGGAATTCATAACACTTTCTACTCCTTGTACGGCTGGCTCTGGTCCTCTTGGACCTCTGCATCATCTGTCTACTGCCCACAGATGACTCGGCTACTGATCGAAAAACACGTGGCAAAGGCAGAATCTCCTGTACATGCTCAGGGTGTAGAGTCACTGGCACAAACTCCACCCTGAAGAGGGTCTCGAAGTCTTCCCATGTGAAGGTCATCCCGTCACAAAACTAGAACAAGTGGCTCCACCACCTGCCTACTGCTAGTTGAAGAAGGCTGGCAGCAAAGATCACCATGAAGTCTGTCGGCGTCCCCACTATCCTGAAGACTCTCACCATAGCCTCCAGCCAATCCTCAGCCGCCTGCAGGTCCTTCTCTCCCCGGAACCTGGGTGGCCTCTAGCGTTGGAACTCATGAAGCGTGCTCAAGTGGCATGCATCGGCTACTGCTGGGGCTGGTGGCATTGGTGGACCAACTTATGGTAGTACCGCTGGTGCCTCCGTTGGTGCCTCAACTGCAAGAGGGCCCTGTACCGAAGCCTCATCACTCAGCAGGCTGTCAGTACACACATCCCTCTAGGCTCTAGCTAGTCGTCCGTGAAAAGGCATCCTGAAAGAAACAACATGACATGGTCAAACGTTTATACCTGGTGAGCTGACCTGGTTTGAGATGACATTTAAAAACTTTTGGAAACACACACGCAATCAGTGTTTTCGTGCACAAAGTCAGAAATCAGTTATTAGTGTCCTGGTGTATGGTAACGTCAGCCGCCCGCACCAACACTGGACTCTCTGAACTGAAAACCACACTCGGTACTCTTAACACTATTGCTTCACAGAAAAAAAAATATCAGAGTCACAAGTTCTACGGTAGAACCGACTCCTCTGATACCAATTTGTCACGACCTGTCCTCGGGGCCCGTGTCGTGACTACCCCAAGCCCGCCTTCCATAGGCCAGGGGCTGGAGACTAGCACCAAAGGTGTAAATCCCGATAACTGGGAAGGTATTGCCTTTATAAAAGAAAACAAAACACCACAGAGTACAAGCGGAAGATAAACACTTAGTACAAAAGGAAGTGATGAAAAGTAAATGGGCCAGAATACAAACCCAACTAAAAGTACAGCTACAACTGAACAAAAGTACAACAGAAAAAGACAACAGCTGGAAAAAAGGAAGCAGCTCCTTGGCCGTCCTCCTCGGATCCTACCTGAAGGGTAGGTACAGATAGCCTCCACAACACTCTCTCCCGTCAACCTCCTCCGAGTGTCGTCCCGCCGTGAAGTCCACCTCCAGATACTGACTCGTCGTATAGTCCACCTCTGGGTACTGACTCGTCGTGTAGTCCACCTCCGGGTACCGTCCAGTCCTCGAACACTCGGCCTCTGTCAGCACTGCCCGTCATCTGCAACCTACACAACGAGGTGCGGGCATAGCCCGTGCAGGGGTGAGTATAACGATACTCAGTAGGGACCCCGAGACCCTCAAGGTCTCACTAAAACCAACAAGGATAACCACAAAAAAGATCTCAACAGATAACCTCTACTTAGGAATATGCCCATACATATACCTAAGTTATCAAGTAACCCATCTCAAACCTGAGGTAAAAACAAAGGTCATGAAATCAAAGGATAACCACTACCCAGGTATATGCCCATACATATGCCTAAGTTATCAATTGACCCATCTCAATCCTGAGGTAAACACAAAGGTCATAGACTCAGCTCAAACCAGAATTTTCATTATCAAAACCGTAACTGCTGAAGAGCCCCGTCTCTGGAGTGTACAGTGGTCCTGTCACGACTCCGAGGTACTGCTCACTAACCTAAGACTGCTGAGGTACTCCTCCTGTCGATTACCGCGGGACAGCCACCCAAACACACTAGTGCTTCCCGCCGGGGTATGCCACCCAAACACAGTAGTGCACACCCCCTAGTAGCCTGCAGAGGTACTCTCCGGAAGAGTACCGCGGGTCTGAAATATCACATAGGTAGTGGTCAGTCTGCCATGGGTCTGCACCTCACAAAGTAGTGCTCCGTCCACTGGGCTAGTCGACTCAATCCAAGTCGAGTCGGTCAAGCAGTCGTCAGGTCTCAGTCAGCAACACGGTCTCCGTACTCTGCACGCTCGTCTCTGGGAGGGTCCGCTCCACGAGCTACAGGTCGATACTCCATGTATCTCAAAGTCCCACGAAGAAGTATATCAAAAGACCGCCTCATCATAGGGGTCTCAACGCAATAGACGGCGCGTCAATCGAACGCCCGGCCTGTGAGTTACTAGCCTTTTCGTCCCAGGGGCCCGGTTGGTTTCGTAGGCGAACCAACCCGGACGTATCTCAACTGTACCCCGAACTCTCATAGGGTATACTCAAAGGGACCGTTTCTCAACGTGATCACCAACGCCACTGACGGTTCGTCAAACGGACGTCCGGTCTGAAAGATATCAGCTTTTCTGTTCCAAGGGACCAGTTGAATTTCGGGTACAATCCAACTCGGCCATACTCCAACTGCATCCAAACCTCGGGATAAGTATTCCAAAAGTTCCATCTCATCAAGAGGAATTTAACGAGACAAACAGCGCGTCAATCGGACGCCCCGTCTGTGAGTTATTGGCTTTTTCGTTCCAGGGGCCCGATTGGTTTCGTGAGCGAACCAACCCGACCGTACTCCGATGGCATCGAAACCTCGAGCGGAGTAAGTCAAAAGATCTGTCTCACTTAGAGGAAAGCATCAAAGTCAACGGCACGTCAATCGGACGTCTGGAGCTCAAGATATGAGCTTTTATGCTCCGAGGGCCCGGTTGGTTTCGTGTATGAACCAACCTGGCCGAATGCAAAGTATTCCGAAATCTTGGGTGTAGTATACCGAAACGACCATCTCGATCCAAGGATCGCATCACCGTAGACGGCGCGTCTTTTGGAGGCCCGTAGCTCATGTTATGAGCAAAAGACTGAAAAGGTCCGAAAACAGGGGGTCTGGGCCTGGACCGACCCGGCCCAACCCCCCCCCCCCCCCCCGGGTCGACCCAACCCGGGTCCGGGTCCGACCCGGATGCGCGGGCCGGCCCGGTCCGGTCGTCTGGAGGGTCGGCTCGGCCGGTTACGGCCGAGCCGCGGGCAGGGGGCGCGCTGCCCCCCGCGTGAGACAGTCGCGGCCCCGCGTGGGGCCGCCCTTGCCAGCGGACGCGGCAGCCAGCCGCGTCCCGCTCCCCCCCTCCAGTCCCGGGCGGGCGCTGGACCGCGTCTCGTCGTCGCGGCTTCAGCCGCGGCGGGTCCTCTCGGCGGCGCGCCAGCGGAGCCTTCCGCGGACCACCGGACACGCTCCGGTGGTCCGTTTTGCGTTTCGTCTTTGCCAGAGGTCCTCCTGGGACCCGTCCTTCACTACAAAGCTTTCAAATCGCCCTTGCGGCCCCGTTTTTTTGTCGTTTGACAATCTGCACACAACAATCAGCCAGCGGGGTCTTCAATTGCCTTCGTGGCCCGACTCCGGCCGCGGTTTCGCTCGGCCATAACGGCACGGTGTGTCAGTGTCGCGCTTCTTCTCCTTGTTCATTCTCATGTCCGCGCAGTGTCGTTGCACCGCGTCGCCTTTGTTCGTGCCACAATGAATCAAAACAAAAAAAGGGGAAGGAGATTTGGTCGTGTTCGTGCGGTCCGACATCCTCCCGTTAGTTGGTGACAAACGGCCCAAAAGATGGATAACAACAAGGATTTGTTGTTCTCATGAGCAAAAGAAAACAACCCAAAACAGTTTTTCCCGCAAAACAAGAATTTCTAACCCGCAAACATACTCTTCGCGGATCAACTTAATATTGAGTAGATCTGCGTTCTTATTTTTCAAACGGAAACATCCATGGGTAAAGATAATATTCTCAAAATTAAATCCCTACCTCAAGCATCGTCGAGCGAGGGTTCGTCGCAGATTTTCTCATCGCGGAAGAAAGCGTCGCGGGAAGGGGATCGTCGACGTCACGTCGTCGATCTCCGAGGATCCGGTGTTTTTGTCGACCTTTGTCGGAGGGCGGCGTTCTTCGCTGGCGGCGATGCGTTCTTTGCATTCTTCGTCGAAGAATGAAGAACTGCAAGCCTTGGATCTTTTTCCCAAAATCCTCTCGACAAGCTAACCCCCCAAAAAAAATAAGTGTATCTCTTATTTTATTAACCAAGTCATAAGTTTTCATTTAATAAGATTAAAATAGTTAATTCAATTGAATTAAATGAAACGCTTTAATCCCCCAAATTTAATAGGGGCGTTTAATAACTTATTAAACGCAAGAGTTGACTTAACATTAAGAGGGGGTGCGGGTGCATTACTTAGAGGAAAAGAAACGGTGGGGCTCGTGCGGGCCCCACCTCACAAATATCCTACCAAGAGGGTAGGATATTTTGGATTGCACCCTATCCGCTTCGACTCAACTTAAGTAGCTTTATGTGGCTTTATGTGGCTTTAAGTGAAATAAAATAAAGTTGTCGCACCACTTTATTTTATTTTCTTCACTTAACCCCCAAAAATTAAAAACCACACCCGAGCAAACGCAACTCTGGAAAAGGCGTTTCTAAGCAAATACCAGCAGTGCGATTCCATCGGTGCCCTCAGAATTCAATTCCGAGCACCGGTTCAGAATTTAGAAAAACTCACTCATTCGTTCACTGAACTTACCCGAGCTAAACATCGGAAAATGATTCTGAGCACACCGAGCCTCGGAATCAGGCGCCGTCAGAAACTGCGTTCTTGTAAAATCCCAAAGAAAATTTAGAAAAAAAATTCCCTTGAAATTTCCAGGTCTTTACACCTAAGTTCACATGTAAAATGTTTCTCTTGTTTCCCTTACTGGGAATTCTGCTCACCCTTTATTTTGATGTATGTCCCCAGGTTATGAGATGCAGCAATGAACCTAGGATGAACATGAGGAGAAGTCTCTCAAGTGTTAAAGAAGAATTTTTTGTGTATTCATGTTTTAAGTTCCCGGTTTCCAAGACACTAAACCATAAAGATCCCCGGTTTTGTAAAATGTAATGAATGTTTATGTGAGAAAAAGGTGGGATTCTAAAGTTGGTATTAGATAATGGTTTAGTTATTTGTGGAAATTAGGATATGAAAACTTTAGGAAGAATCCTATAGAAAATTTTAAATATAGGAAATATTCCTATTATTTTTGTGAGTATTGAGTAAGGGGTTGCCAAGAAAATACATCCCTGTCTGGATACGGGCTGGTAGAGGTTTCTCTGGCACAAATGTGCATAGGGGTAAAACCCGAAAAAACCGCTTTGAGCTAGACTCTAATGGGAACCGGTACACAAAAACGGGCCTTGATTAACTCTTGGTTACGACACTCCTGGGGGATATTCTTTGGTAAATTCATAAGCATAGTATGAACCATTATTAAAGGAACAAAGATAAAATAAAATAAAGATTCACATAGAAATATATGATCTTGGATAACCTAGATTGGAACCTATGGGATCACAAGTTAGGGTATACTTTTCTTCTACAAGTTTATCCTTCTATGATTAAAGTTTCCTTCTCATGATTATTGGATATGTATTTATGCCCCTAATTGTACTTTCTTTTCTTAGTTAATGGAGGGAAATTGAAGAACATGTCCCAAAAACCAATGTGATAGGAAATGCGACGATTTCCATATTAATATGACAGAGATGATTAGGGGATTAAAAGATGATTAGTATTTTGGAAGACGTTCACTATTTTGGGGACCCTATATGATCGAGTTAAATAGATTACTACGGTGTTTTCATTGAGAAGTAAGGTTGAATTATATTTTGAAGAATCGATGAATTTAAGGTGGACTTATAGTAATTTAGGTTACTTATGGGAATGATTAACCTATCTTGGATAAAATATGTTTAGGTTAGCTACTTTTGTTATAAGATGTTAGGAGTGGTTGATGTTGTTTGGATATGAACAATGAAGTTTATTTTGGAAGACTATGTTATCGAATCTCTCTTGTATTTGGGTTTCAATCTTAGTTTGGTTTATTTTGAGGAATTTTAAGGACCGTTATTTATGGAATAGTCTATGATGAACTTTGGGTAGTACCGTGGAACATTGAAGATTTAAAAGTAGCTTCCATTCCTATGGGATTATTTCTTTTTGAAGAATTGTTTTACCTTACCCTTTCTATTTTTAGGATAATGTTTAAAGCTAGAATAAATATATAGTTAATATTTTGTGTATTATGTGATTTTCTAGAAGTTGATTATTGTGTTTTGATGAGACCAAATAGTTTTGAATGCTCATTGTTTGGAGAAAAGATTAGTTTTGGTAAAAACTTATTAAAGGATGAAACTCTATATGAAGGTAGGTATATTTTCGTATGTTTTTGTTCTATGTAGTAAATGAATTCCTCAAAATTATGAAAAGGAACGTAAAACAAAAACGTTGTTGGTTTACATTTCCTACCAGGTAATCAAAGACCGTTTACACACATCATAAGTTTGGGATTTTCTTATGGTTAACTTTCTCTTAATCATGTTTTCTAACACTCTCCCTCAGAACTTGACCCTGTGTTTTCTCCTCCATGTCCATGTTTTCCTACATGGAATCCTTGTGTGGGTTAACTCTGGTGACTTTTGTACTTCTGTTTCTTTCTTTTAAAGTAATAGTTTTACTGACTCCTTTTCCGATGTGGGACTTTCAATGAAATTTCAAAACCCAATTTTAAAAATTGCGAGGATGCAATTTCTTAAGGGGGAAAGATTGTAACGACCCGAAATTTTGAATAAATCATGTTTCCTAATTTTATGTGTTATTTTATTTTATTTTTATACTCAACAAAAATGATTCATTTTATAACATGAGTATAACTAAAATGAGACCGTTGGGTTTTGACTGGTATATGAACATCGGTCAATATGATCGCTGGAAACTAAACGTTTTGATTATTTTATCTAAATACAAGTAATTTTGGTTAATTATTATAGAAAGAAGATTCGATGGCCTCACCCAGTAGTCTTGGACCGATCGAAGCCCATCTAATAGAACTGGGGAAGGAGGTAGCACCACTGGGCTTTTCTCTGGACCAAACCCAAGCCGAACTTCATCGTGTGAAGCTAGAACGGAATCGCCTTCGCGAGAAGTTCAACCTGATAGAAATTACTACTCGTGCGATGTTGGCTGAGCCTCCCTCGG
Source organism: Viscum album (assembly GCA_963277665.1). Lineage (NCBI taxonomy): Eukaryota > Viridiplantae > Streptophyta > Magnoliopsida > Santalales > Viscaceae > Viscum > Viscum album. The sequence continues at coordinate 1,131,180,873 of OY728131.1, forward strand.
ATTCTCTCACCTTATCACACCTTACACTTAGGTCCTATGCTGGTGTGATAAGGGGCTATGTAAGGAGACCGTAACTGCCTTGTGTAACCCTTTGTTTTAAATTAAAATTTTGATTTCTTCTTATGATGAAGTTTATGAATTTTCAAATGTCCGGATAAATATAGTATTCATATTTTTGATAAATTTTAGAAAAGGGATATTTTAAAAATGTTTAGGTAAACCTTAAATAATTAAAAATGTGTACTGATTTTCGAATAATGGTCTTCTAGAATTATGTTCAGTACAAAATTTAGAGTCTAATAAAATCAACATAATTTATGACGAATAGTAAATTATGAATAGTGATTTTATGCTTAGGATTAGTAATATGACGAAATGGATTAGTAATCTCACTTGAAGAAAGTATTAATATAATCTATGCACCTTGATTAAGTAATGTGATTCAATAAAATTGTTAAATAATAGTTTTATAAATTATTATTCAAGTATTAGTTTTTTCGGGTGAATAATGTTTTTTAATTAAAAATTAAATTAAACATATTTAGAAAATTATTTATATAAAATGGATTTCATTTTTGACCTCAGAGCATCGATATTATGTTAAGGTAATTTTTGGGGATTTTTATGAAAAAAATGAATTTTCAGTGAATAGTGTATTTATTTAAAAAATAAATTAAAATTATTTAGAAAATTATTTTTATAAAATGGAGTTCATTTTTGAAATCAGAGCATTGATATTTGGTTAAGGTGAAATTTTTGGATTTTTCTGAGAAAGATGAATTTTTAGTGAATAGTAAAAAAGCAGTTTTAGGGTTTCGGTATGTTTAATGACATCATAGTTGTGTCATGGTGATGTCATGGGATATTTTAAGGCTTGGCTGACCAAAGGTGATGCATTATTGTATGGGGGGCCCTATGTGTCCTAACTCCATGGTAAATACCATGGGAGAGCACATGGTTTTGAGAAAACCACTTTTGAGGTGTCCCTTGGCCATTAATGCCTTGTCCCCTCACTTTCCCAATAAATACCAAGCCATCCTCTCATCCATTTCAATTCCCCACTCTCCCAAAACGATGTTTGGGTCTCATTACCTCACAAGGAGTCCTCCCAAGGTTCCCCCAAGCACTCTAGGTCCCAACCTTTGAGTTTTAAGAGTTACGTTTTAAGGTAAGGGATCCGACCTCTCTCATTCTTTTCAAGTACTCTCTTTTAGGTCATATATTTTATGATCCATGTTATTATGTTGGAGGATGTTCTTTTATATTCATACTACTGTCCTTTTTATTTTCATATGGTGAGATACCCCCTCTTTATCTCATTAATACGTTTTAATAATGTTTATGTGGCGCCGTTAGGCTGCCAAATTTTTAAGAGATTCTTTCACCCTTCTTGTTTTTTAAGTTCTATTTTCATGTAAAGTATTTCAAGTTCCTTTTTATTATGTTGGGGTATGATCTCTAAATTTATCATACTAATATTTTATGATCATATCATGAGATACCCCATTTGATCTCTTCAATTCATTATTTTTATGTTTTAAGTGGCGTCGTTAGGATGCCGAATTTTTAAGTGGTTCTTTCACCTTTCTCCTTTTTCAAAGTTCTAATTCCATGTCAAGTCTTGAAAGTTCCTTTTTATTATGTTGGGGTATGATCTCTAAATCTATAATACTGATATTTTATTTTCATATGATGAGATAACCTATCTGATCTCTTCAATTCAGTATTTTGATGTTTTAAGTGGCGGTGTTAGGCTGCCGAATTTTTAAGGGATTCTTTCACCCTTCTCATTTTCAAGATCTATTTTCATGTCAAGTCTTTCAATTTCTTTTTTATTATGTTGGGGTATTATATCTAAATCTATCGTACTGATATTTTATGTTAATATGATGAGATACCCTATTTGATCTCATCAATTCATTTTTGTTGATGTTTAAGTGGCGTCGTTTGGCTGCCGAATTTCTAAGGGGTTCTTTCACCCTTCTCGTTTTCAGGATCTACTTTCAGGTCAAGTATTTCAAGTTCCTTTTTATTATGTTGGGGTATGATCTCTATATCTATCATACTGATCATTTATGTTCATATTATAAGATACCCTATTTGATCTCGTCAATCCATTTTTGGATGTTTTAAGTGATGTCGTTAGGCTGCCGAATTCTCATAAGAGAAATCTTATTTTGGTCTTCCTTTAAAGTTCTTCGATTCATATGGTATATCATTCAAATTTCATTACCATGTTATTAAATACAATATATCCTGTTCCCCTACTGTTTTATGTATCATTTTTTAGTGGGTGACCCATGTCCCCTCTCTTTTCAATGTTTTCTAAAACCATGTATCATAGATGTTATGCTGCATAGTTTTCGTCTCCAAATGCCTCCCTCTTAATCTCAAAATTATTTTATATTATTAAGTGAATACTAAAAGCTCTTATTTATAGAGTCTTATTCACATATATATCAAAATGTTCAATTTTAAATTCTGGGATTTACATACGTGAAACCCGCTTTCCCTTTTCCGTGGGTTTAAAGTGGCATAAATATCATGTCTTTAAAGCAGTTTTTAAAACGTTATGATTATGAAATAAAACCCATTTATTTTATGCTATATGGGTTGTTTATGAAGTGATTGAGGATGATATATGTGGCTCACATGATAATAAAGACATGTCAAGGGTGCGCCCAGATAGCGCTCCAATGCATTGGGTAAAGACTTAATCTCTAGAGATGACCTTTTAGACTGATACCTTGGTGAATAACCTCGGTAATTTTTAATGACACCTTGGGGATGGACCTTGGTGAAATGAAATGATTGTCAATATTAAATGTTGTAGCCACATCTTAAAGTTATGGAAAATGTTATTTTTATTATGATATATCTCATGATTTCTTTCTCATGCCTTAAAGTTCTTTTCATGACCATATTGAAGTATCCCAAGTTCACATGTAAAATGTTTCTCTTGTTTCCCTTACTGGGCCTTCTACTCACCCTTTCATTTGATGTATGTCCCTAGGTTATGAGACACAGTAATGAACCTAGGATGAACATGAGTAGAAGCCTTTCAAGTGTTTAAGAATAATTTTTTATGTTTTCATGTTTTAAGTTCCTGGTTTCCAAGACACTAAACCTTAAAAATCCTTAGTTTTGTAAAATGTAATGAACGTTTATGTGATAAAAAGGCAGGATGCTATAAAAATTCTATAGTCACCATGTATAAGAAGCACATAAATCTTCTTTCCAATTTTATCTTTCCCAAGAAGCAATTCCAATGACGAGTTATTCAACCTAAGAAAACAACATTAAACTAGATATTATATACCAATTCGATGTTCATAAACTATGAACCAATGATACAGACTATAAAACCCTAAAATAATAATTCTATGGTATGTGATGTATGAAATTAAACAAAATAGAATCAAGATAAAAGATGCACGATGTTAAACTATCAAACATTAATGTTCCCTTGTATATATCCATAAAATGGAATTACCCTATATCCCTAGAAGATGATGTTAAACTAGGATCATGAGTCCAAACATCATGAATTAAAACAATGTGTGAGTTATCTATTTGTGTGTGTGCTGTAGCGTTGGACCCCACAGTCCTAATTCACTGTAGGTTATTACTTTCATGCCATACAATTCCCCTCCATAACACATCTACACATAACATCCTAGTTGCACGATGATAAATTCAATTGCAATGATATTCACTGATGAACGATGTTAAACTATATGAAACAGTCCTGTCAGTAGAACATAAAATATACAATCATCATTCTTACCACATAAAGTTATACTAAACAAACCAGTCTTATCATAGGACCCTAAGACGAGGCATCATCATCATGGATGCATGATAAAAAACAACATATTATTATGATGTTATCACCTAAGAGGACATAAAATTTTAACATGTCGTATACCATGATGAAAATTAATATATATGTAGATATTGATTTTTATCCTCATTGGATATGTATAGATTCCTACGTTTTTCCTCAGAATCTATACACTCAAAAAATTTACCAACAATAATAAAAAGGGAAAACAAAAAAATGCAACTCTGTGTATGGGTCAAATCTTCCTAGGGTGATTTCTCCTCAAGAAATAGTTTTTTTATTCCAAGACTCATTATAAATGTAGTGAAAAATGGATCATAATTCTTAGTTCCAACATCAACATTATCCCCTTTTCATGTTGGGTCTCCAAAATCCTTACTGCAAGATGTCTCTTCATGGTTAACGTAGTGACACCCTGAAACTTCATATTTGGTCCCATTATAAAATTCATATCCCCTTTTTTCCTTCACCCATAGGCCCCAATTACGACACATGAACCTCTATAGCAATGTCATGTCTGTTGTTCCTTTCATCCATTCGATATTTATGCATTTAGGGTCAATCCAAAAATCAGACACTACTTTAAAATGTGGTGCTCATCATGCTTCCTAGGTCATCTTTAATGTCAGATTCATTACTCCACCATTCCACACATTCTTATTCTTGGGATCCTCTACCCCTAGGACTGAACACCCTGACCTAAAACTAAGATCATATAGTCTACGGATCACAACATTAAACATTATCAAGGTCTTTATTGGCATTTGTTGCGTGTTTTTGGGCTTCTTTGGCCCTCAATAACATCGGTCCTATCATAACACCACAATACTCATACCCATTTGAGATATCATCCCCCAAGGATCGATCTTTATTAACCTAATCTAAGATACAATGTCTTAAACACTAGATAATAAACTACAACCATGACCTGAGACACTTTAGGATTCCTCGCGATAATCATGAGAAGCATGAGATCCCTACCTAGCTAGGATTGCCACAAAATTTATTGGATATATTCCTCATTGATCCCATGAACTATGTGTGTCTTTATTCCCATAATCTAGGGATACAAAATGATTCTCAAACAATTTTTTATTTGGGGCTATCTGCAAAATCGTTCAAACCCTCATCCCCTTGTCCTTGAATTTAGTCTAATGTATGTGACGCTAAATTGTATGAGGTTTATATTATAGTATATATGTGGTAAGGCAGATCCTAATATCTTATTGATAACTTTTTTTATCTCTTGAATTCCATATATAAATACACGTCAAATGCACATTTCCCTTCTTGTCTGTGCAACATCACATTAACCATTCTACCACAGTATAGGAAATACAACCATAAATATTCTAAAAATCCCATTAATGATTCCCACTCTGAGATAATCAAATTATACCCTTTGGTTTTTTTAGGTTTTAATTTCCACCGTCATACATATCAATATGTACCACCTAATGGGAATAGACTCATTTCATATTTGGCTCAACTCCTGTCATGTACCAATTCCCAAATGGATATCTAGTAAAAATTAGCTGATATTGTGTTTAGAATTTGGTCAAAAATTTATCTAGAATTTCTTCAACCCACTCTTGATTGGTAAGTTTATAGGATATGTTTTTCTAACATCATCAAGAGTTTGTCCTTTCTTACAAGTCACTTAATCCTCTAGACCATGAATGTCATGAATAACCTATTTTCCATGATCACGTATCATGGATGGATTCTACTCTTTGTTTCAATCCTAATTTGAAAACCCACAAATTTGGTAATCCACCATGTACTGTTATATGTTTGCATCACCAAACCTGGCTAACATGGTCATATGAGTTCTGGTAGGGTGGTTTTCTATGGGATCAATCCACAAAATGAATTTTTTTTCGTGATCTATGAACATAAATATTGATCCTCATTGGGATATGTAGTGTGTTGTAAAACTACCTTACCCTCAATTACAATGTGTTTTTTCTTGACCACATAACATTTTAATCCTCCCTAATTTTCTCCTTGTGCATTTTTTATGAATATTCCTCTATTGGTTTGTTCATATTGGGAGTATTTTTCTCCATGCCCTTAAATGACAAGTTCATCTTCATCATCTACATGACATAAAATTGGAAGGAATTTCTGGACCTCATATGAGAGGTACTATCTTCCAATTATAGTCTGATACTACATTGTTAACATATTATGTTATTGCTCAGAATCTTAGATGGAGCACCACTAGATAATAAGTTTGATATTTTATCAGTACAATATTATTATCAAAAAAAATCTATGCTCCAGTGGCGTAATTCAAAGAGTGTGGAAATCCATTTGAACATTCCCTTGCTCCACTCCCACACATCACATGCCCCTCATTTGGATCCTAAACCTCTTCTACGTCTAAAGGGTCACCCTAACGAAATGGTGTCTAGCCAAGGCTGACCAACCATCCTAGGACAAAATTCTAGAAAACCATGGATTAAACCTCGATATTGGTCTCATGTTTTAGATATTATCATCATTTTACCCTCGTTTGTGTGTCCCCACTACAGGATATGTTTTATAGATACTATCATGATTTCATTCCCATTGTGTTGTGAATTTTGGGCATCATGATTCCCAAATTCAATTTTCCTATATTTGGGATGAATCTAATGTTCATTGTGTTATCCTTACTGTACACTAGTACATGTTTGAAATGATAGTTGGATTCTCATTGAGCCATGTTCTCCAGACATAGCCTCTCTCATATCAATATAGCTAGGTGTTCAGTCAATTATATCAGACCCTATGGGTCTGATGGTTATCCAACATAGTCCTATAACGTGAATGGGTATATGATCATCCCTTTTTTCTTACAGTCTTCATAACCCACATTAGCTTATGGACTTTTTATTGGTTGTATCACAATTACAGTTGAAGTGAGACAATTAATGCATGAATAATGTGTAAAAAACAATGATGAAAGATTCATGTGTTTATAATAATTGTCCCTACAACACTATTCTAGTGAAAGAAAACATAAGCTTTCCCCTTCATAGAATTATAGCATATAGGTGTTGTTTTTTCTTCCTGTGTTTGGCATCCTAATCACTAGTTGTTAGATTAAGCACATCATCTCTCATCTATGCTTGACCTAATTTATTCTACATACCAGTTATTTTAGTAGTATCCTACTACATTTGGTTCTCATATTCTTAATTGAGCCTCCATCTTGTTGATGATATCACCCTAGGTCGTGGGATAGTAGTGTGGTCAATTTCGTGCTCCTATGGAAATTGGATCATCTATTTTAACTATTGAAGATTTTTTGTACTATCAGACATATCCCTGATCTATGGAAAATGAAAAAAATTTCATCCCTTTACTCATCTTCATAGTAACATAATCACAGACTATAATGTTAGGATGTTTAAAATAATCCCCTCTAGAGAATGTATATCACATTCAAGAAAGCGGTCACCCCATCCAGCTCTATCTTTTCAGCTACAAAGTCCCAATGAATCATTTAATTATCCTCCATTAACTATTCAAAATGATGTGGTTCACTTCATCCACCTCTAAAATAGATTCATTGAGCTCCACAAGGTCTACATGCTCATATGGGGGGATGGAATACAGGAGTTCAGTAGTTGTTCCCTCCTATGGTAACCTCTATGAAGGGCATTGATCTATGATATCAGGGTAGTAATTGTTACTTATTTCTTCCTCCTCTATAGCCTCACACATAATAGACTCATGAACTACCTAAAAAATGACCCTCCTAGTGGTTGAAGGATCATTTCCTCATAGTAAAAGATATAAATTATCCTTGATGCTCTTATCCTCATTGATAGGCATGGCTATTAAAAGTCTCCTGAATTCCATTGAATCATCTACTCACAAGGATTACATTCATCTGAGTACTTCATTTGAAAACACTTTGGTAAACATATTTGGTAAATGACATGAAAATTTTCATCAAGGATATACTTACAAGATATGTGGACCAATGGGTCGAGCTATTGAGTAACCGCAAGGACTCTTACCACATGATATTATTCCCCACTTTGTATTTCTATGATCTGGGTTGGTTTTCCTTATGAATTCTAGTAGGGAGCTTTATGAGACTAGAATGAACAATAATTCTAATGCTTTGGGGTAACACGTGTGCGACTGTGTAGCCCATGATTTAGTCTTACCTTGAGGAGGGTGAATCGCAATGAAAATATATTTGGGGTGATCTGACTATCGGAAAGTATGTACCACATTTGGGACCCGAGGGCAAGGAACCAATAATCAATTGGGAGGGGCCATGACTCATAATATGTCACCACAACAGTTTTAGATTTATCATGACCACCACATTCAACTTCCCAAGGAACTTTCTCCAGAGTTTTCTCTTTTGAACCCATTTTTCACCTTCATCCCATCTGATAGTGGTTTAGTATTTAATACAAAGGTTATACTATTCTAGATCATTATCATTTAGTGGGTATTTCAATTTGTGGACTGCATCGAGGAAAGATATAAGCCAAGGATCATCTTTAGATAGTTGTCATGTTCCTCCATTGAGTCTATGATTTCACCACATTATTGAGGAATGTATTGATGATGTGCTTTTACTAGGGATTCACAATCATGTGAATCCTCCAATTCTTATTCTTCCTCATCAGGCTCATTCTCAGATGATATTTCTCATGGATTTGTCTCTTGACCAAGCATTAAATCCACTATGATGTGTGTTCATTCATATATTACCCATTTTAATATGAACACATCTATGGAAGTACGGTATACATGTCATCAATGAATGTTTATCATATCTTCCATCTGGATGCATCTAACATCTTGAAGTTCAACTCCACCCTGATTCATCTTCATACACAAGTCCTATATCATCAATGATGTCTGTAATGTCTTCTATGCAGTCCACATGAATGGGGAGATACAATCAATAGTTGTTCATTAGATGTATCTCAATATCTTTCCAGGGGCCTCTCTTATTGGCCCCCGAGGACTCTTGAAAGACCACGTATTTTTGGGAGGCGCCAGTGTAGCAACACCTTATGATATCCCTTCCATCACAGTTTTGACCTCAGATTACCTCAGAGTCTGGATCACCCATTGAGAATTTTCCTACCGGCATCCCCACTCCATGGGCTCCACATTCACAAGTTTAATTACTCAAATGTTCTTCAGCATGATCACCTGTGGATATGATGCCACCAAGTTGTGTGTGAATCCCATCAACATCCTTGTGTCAATTCCAGTTGGTGCAAACACGATGGTTTCACATAAGCATGTAATATTTAGATTTAACCACGGTTGGTGAAGGATGTAGGGGGTTTGTTCTTCAAATACATATGTATATAAATTCTTCACCTCTTGTTGAATACGTCTAATTTTTTTTTGAAAAACCAGAATAGCAAGTATGGCTCGAATAAGACATTTCAATCAATATGAGCCACATGTACCCCACCTCGAAATCTCAATTGGTATTACTTTTCCTCCCATGAGCCTCACATATTGTCCAATATTAGATCTATTGGGGATGTAAAGCGGGAGAGGATGAAGATATCATGGATTCTGAGGATGAAGATCTATTGGGGATGTAAAGCGGGAGAGGATGAAGATCTATTGGGGATGTAAAGCGGGAGAGGATGAAGATCTATTGGTATTACTTTTCCTCCCATGAGCCTCACATATTGTTCATTAATGATGTCCATAGAGTAGCATTCATTGAGTTGATGGTTTTTTAGAATTTATAGCCTAAAAAATTTGTGAAAACCTATCCATGATGAATATGTAATGGTTTGTATATTCTCAAAGGTTTGATTCCAATTTTCATGGGTCCCATGATGCTTTATATCTGGGCTTGCAAAGGTACTCTGAAGTTGACTATGTTTCCGGGTGTCAGGATCATTGTTATAACTAATGTTCCTCAGTGAATTCTCATTCTTGTGTCACTCATAGGTATCATCCACCAACTCTAAAATCTGATGAGGATGTTTGTGTAGCATATCACCATGTATAAGTATCCTACTATATTTTACCCCCACTTTTGTAATTCTTCTACCTCTAGGATGAGCTAGTATGAGCCGACAATCTCTCTATAAGATGTGTTCATAAACTAAATTCCACAACCCAAATTATGAACCCACCTTTCCTTCTCAAGAAATAGGTTGACCAATTCCTATTATTAGAAATCATTTTAAATGAATATGATTTCCCTATTTTCTGTCAACACTTCCATGATGTTCCGTGTTGATATTGGAGTCTTCTCATAACCCGCCCATGTTTTCTATATTGACAAAAATTCATCATATTGAAATAACACTAGTAGGATTACCTTTATGTCATGGATATCTCAATGGATGATTACTTATTCCAAATTATAGAGGTGTCATTTGATCATATATAGGTACCACCAGCTCTGGTGTTTTGAATATAGCTATTTCTGATAATATAAATTGAACTATGACATCCACACTTCTTTGTAATGTCGGATTCCACACAGTTCCTCCCCATGATCCTAAAATGTAAAGCATACCTAGTATGCCAAAACCCATTCACATGTATTTATTACCCAAAATAGTGTATCATGGTTTTATTCCATCCATTTATATCATCCCTGATTCATCTCTGAATAGTGCTGATATAGTGATCTTTGAACCCATCTCCTACTAGTTCAATCCTGAAGACCATCCCAATCCTTCCATTCATGGAATAAATTGAACATTCATTATGACCTTGAGCAACATGTCAATTAACATTTATGTTAGTGTAATGGAGATCATCTTCCCAAGTTAAATACGATCATGATGAGTCAACTATAGATGCTAGGATAGTTACGTCATCCAGAAAAATAGAGATCCATAGCGGTAGGAAGTCACTAAATGGATAGTCTTTATATTACTATGATGGCACTCCAAAAAGTATATAATTTTAGGATACAACCTTCTATTAATGATGTATTCTCACGTTTCCTCCCATCTCAGTCCTTTATGAAACGATATTAGCCTCAATTTGAGTGTCTTCTTGGGGTTGGCCACTTTAGTTGATTTTGATAATCCCAACGAAAATGAATATCAGATATGAAGACATTATCACAAAACAAGATGATGTGCGCAAGATCTAACATATTGTATGAGAAATGTAGGTGATTTATAAAAGAATTTTGTTTGGAAAAGGAATGTGTTGTGTGAAAGGTGAGGTTGATGCACAGTTTTATCACTCAGAAGGATGATCTTACATGAATGAGAGTGAATATCCTATCACACCAAAAGTTAACGTGTTTTACATAGGTCCCGTCATGATTATTTATAGGGGTAGATTTGAGATTATGCACATTCACATGGTAGCTTAAGAAATTATAGAATTATATTTTGTGAAAAATAATAAATAGACCCTTATCTTTATTTCTTCCCTAAAAAACACATTTTTGGTTCCCCCTTAGCTCAGATTATAGGGGTAATCTGTTGGTGATTATTTTTTCACTGATCTTTATACGACAATCATTATTTAAACCAAAGATACCATCCAACTCAGTGAAGCATCCCAATGGAACTTAGGAATGCAAATGCTTGTTTCGAGGCAAGTTTGAAATAGTGAAATACTCAAAGAAAGCCCTTTTAATCCTATAAGTCAACTACCATCCATATTCAACCCCTTCTATCTTCAAATTCCAATGTGAGGAGCATGTATGTGGGGGCACATTGCATATATAAATTATGTTCCCCGCAAAAGGTTATTATGCATCAAATGTGATGCCAACTGACCTGTTTCCACACCAAAAAGTCATCTACACCATCACGCAATTTCTTATCTATATATTGAAGTGCCCCCATTCATTTGGATGATCATCCATATGTCTACAACTCCTTATTATATGTATAAGATGGATCTTCAATGAAGATACACAATAATTATTGACTTAATGAATAAGATCTTGTGTGACAGGTTCTTTGGGGATCCTCCTTTCTGTGGGACCACAGTAGCTTAACCACAATCAATTTAATTTAATCATAAGGAATGGGCAAGAAATGTATCCATCTGCACACATCGCCTAGTCTTGTGCCCACTCTATTATTTCACTCAAATATCCCTTTTCATGAAGGCCTCTAATCTTTTGTGCACCACTCCTTTGTGGGTCCATTGGTTTCATTTAACTTACAGAACCTTGTTCAAGCCCTTCTTGTGTGAAATCCTCATCCTCTATGTATAGATTATCTAAACAACCCCCTAGGCTTGTGCATGATATTTTCTTTCACATGTTTTTGGTGTTCCTTAGACCAATGATATGCATCTTCCATTTCAGCATAGGTATGCTAATTGATTATTTATATTCATCCTAGATATCCTAACAAGGACTCCACTATCGACCAATACTCCACACGATCACCTTAGGTAATTGATTACTCATTCCAACACACATGGGTTAATGAGAAATAGGTATATAATTGTAATGGGTAAGTGGTGAGTCCCCCATGTTTGTGTTGTAGGATGTTTAATTTCCTACCACTAGAATCCTCTAGAAAAACGTTACTCAATGTTCTCACCATTTTTGGTCATCCAAATATATATCTAAATATAAATTACATTGAATGATATCACATACATAATATCATATATGGGATTGGAACTCATAACCTCTCACTACCTGTGACCTTAATCTGATGTCCCTCTTCCATTAGGATTTTTCTCTGTGTGATCCCAAGGTGGTATTCACACGTAATCCTCCTCACACCATTGATATGAATGATTAGGGTATGACTATAATGGAATTGGATATTCCTCACATCAAATGAAAAACACATACTATAAAATGAAGTCATTCTCTATCATCTCACACGCATAGTCTCCACACAATCTATCATCAATACTTCCTTCACCAAACGAGCATTAGGTCTATTTATTCCATTTGGTTCTCACATTGAGAATTACTCAAGTGGTAATTGAGGTTAGGAGTGAATATGAAATTCATCCAACCCAAAATGTGAATCCCCATGGAAGAATCCCCATTATTCATCTTTGAACGGTTTGTTCCAAAATGTAAACTCCATCAGGTCCCATCCAATGAGCATCCACTTTATGCATATTCCCATATCATGATCTATGGTAATTTTCCATGCGTAATACCCCACCATATGCTTTACTTCTATTTGGTTATATTCCTTTTTGTAATCCCCAATACTCTTCTCAAACTATGTGGATTTTGATTACCATCTAATTACAAAATGTAGGAATCCTCCATTCGGTTCATGAACAATACCCTCAACAATTCAACCATATCCATTCAATCCACCCGTAATCCATTCTAATATTAACCAGGCCACCATAGACCATTGGAGTCATGCCATCCATCTGGGTTGTTCCAATACGTTACACCATCCACAAAATCATTACACCCAGCACGACCTGGTCAAATCCCATACAAAATTCCCACACAATACAACATAGAGTAATTTTCTTGAGAAAGGGAAACTCCCAATACTAACCCCCACATCATCCATCAAAATTTGTGGGTATTGATCCATTCCACCTAAGAAGGTTACGTAGGATGCTTCCATGATGTTCAATCTTGGCTGATAGTAAACCATGATGTCTCCCTCATTGGGGAGAACCTCTATAACCCTCCCTCAATGGTGTCTAGTTTATCCATCATCATATGAAAAATTCTTTTTAGGAGACACACTATCTTGGTTTCACCCCCATAGGTATTCTGATCCATCCATTTGATAAACCATCTAGGTGCTACATTCTTAGGAAACACCTTTACAATCCAACTCCATCTAGCATTCGGATCAGTCCCACTCAATCACTATAAGACATTAATCTCATGGAAAACCCCAAATTAAAAATCATATTCATGTGGAATACCTCAATATACCTGCCTCTGAAATAAGATACCATGTGATTGATATAGGATGCCTCGAGTTCTATACATAATATTCCTCTAAAAGATTCCCTCCTATAAAGAAGATATAAGTGACCAATGTTCCAACATCGAAACATTCTGGAGATGCACAATGTGATTACTCCTCAAACTGAAGGTCGCTTCCTAATCGAGAACACTTGGAATGTCTCTACATAAGCTATGTAATTAACTAGGGTACACAAATATATGGAATCTAGAACGAGTTTCATGAACCACATATTAATCTATGAGAGATATCTGGACTAGGCATAAAATTACAAGGATAAATCCATGGATGTAGGTACTCACATCCCATCATACTATTTCAATTATGGAGAATACATCATTGTGAATGTGATGAATTCCTCCCACCATTGGAAAGTATGAATTCAGTATATAATCCAGTTGTCAGTTTTCGTCTAATGCACGATGAATCCATACCCCCATGAATGAATAAAAAAGTATTACTAAATGAATTTTAGGGAGATATTGGCCCTAAACATATCATAAAAAAATAAAGAATATACTTTACCTATGATAATGAATCATTCATCATATCATGAACAATAAAAAGTGGTGTATTTTATAAACATCGTATCTTATCCCAGAAATTAAATGGGTATCATAATCATTTCATAATATCATAACTTTTGTAAAAGATAAAAGCTTCAAAATAATTTCTCCGTAGAAAATTGGTGAAATGAATCGAATTTTATATGCATTTTATCATGGTATAGACTATTGAATTGAAACATGTTTCACCAGAAAACATTCCATATTAAACATATCCCATCTAAATAAATGATGAGAATTGTTTAGTTGGAACATATACCTAATAGATAATAATCCATTATAAAGGATTTATTCTTCCGTAGTGAATGATTTTGAATGAAAACATAGAAAATTTCATATGTGAAATAATATTTCCTTGAAACTAAATTTGTACAACATTAAATATTTTCCAAATCCATTTCACTAAAGACCACATTAAAAACATATTAAAAAATATTTAAAAATTGATTTAAACACTTCTTGTGAAAAATATTATTTAATCATTAAAAAACTATTTAAAATGTTAATATTTTAGAAAACTATTTTCATTGAAAGTAACCATGAAAAAATTTACAGGAATCTGTGAAAATAATTTAAAATAGACCATAAACGATAAACATTTTTAAATATATTTTTATTGAAAAAAACGTTACAAAAAATTCATTTTTATAATTTTAGGGAAGATTATTTCCTAAAAAATTGTTCCCCTAAACATTAAATGGAATACTTAATGAAATAAATTTCATGAATATAGATAAACCAATACCTTTCTAACATTCATTTTGGCACCCTAACATGTTTAGAAAAGTCCCCTGATCTGAAGATGACCTGAATATTCATTTTTAATAATAATTATATTATAGATTTAATGTGTTTATAAAATATATTTCAATGATAATAGGATAATATTATTAATTTTTTAATTTTTTTGGAATACATTGTTTGAAAAAACGCATATTTCTGTCTGAAGGGATAGATAAATACAGATTTTCAGAAAAAACATTTTTAATTATATTAGGAACCAAGGAGTGGAAAAATGATTCTATTGAATTAATAGGTAATTAATTACTAGAGGATATAAAAAAATCACGAGTTTACTAAATATATGTCTCATAATATTTCCTCAATGAGATCATAATTGTAAAAAATTCCAAAAAGAAATGTGATCTTTATAAAAAAATTACCGCTTTGGTAACATTGAATCATAGTACACATGAAATAATAACATTACATGAATAATAATATATAATTAAAAGAAGTATATTCATGGAACTATATTTCAAATTTCAATATATATATCTCTTAAATTAATTTTGGTGTAGGTCATAAAATGTATATCATATATTGAAAATTGAGAAATAAATTTACTTATTGATTTAGAGAAATCTGAATTGTAAATAACATGAAAGAAAATTCATTAAAATGATATATAAATAACTATAAATTTAATATTTAAATTAATATAAAACATTCATGAGTATTATATACAACAACAAATAATTATTGGGGAATATGGCATAAGACTCGTAGAAATAAAAGTGAAACTAAAAAATACCTTACTACATGAGTATAATTATAGTCATGAGAAACATGAAAGAATAACATAAATTGAAAATTTTACCATCATTAAATAAATTAAATTATATATTTAACTTTCAATATGATATTATATACAACACACAAAATTATCGGGTGGTGAATATGGCATGTATTTTATGTATATAAAAAGTGAAATGAATTTCCCTTACATTAAGTCTGGATTTTATTTAAACATGTTAAAAAATCCATTAAAATAAATATAATTTTATAAAAAACAAAAATAGAACCATATTATTATATATCATAATATATATTATTTATAATGACTTTATAATAACATTTTATTAGTAATTCCGTGTAAATTATATATATTCAAATAAATACGGATTTGTTTTTATTATAAATTTTTACCTTTTATTATTTATACTCTTTTATAGATCATGATTTCATCATTTAATGAATTTAATACATGATATAAATTTTATATATATTCATTATATATTTTTTTATAATCATATATAAAATTTACTAATATGAACAGAAATACATTGTTTTTTTAGATGATTTTTTTGTACATACATATGAACATAGATTCCATTTTCTTTACCTATTAAAATAATGAAATTTAAATTATGTATATATATATATATTTATTAATTACACTATAATTAGGAAGTCATTATGATCATATAAATTTAGTAAACCAATCTTTAATACATTCCTTGTAAAGTATGAATGAATCAAGTCTCTTTGAGGAGGTGGTAGTCTACACATCCACAGTTGATGTTATAATATTCCAAAAAAAATGGAAAGCATGAAGGGTCGAGTTATATGATTATTATTTAAGAATAAATAAATCTTATATATATATAATATATCACATAAAAATAAAATATCTATCATTACTGAAATCTTTTGTAGGTGGTAATGGTACAAAAAAAGTTATTGGTTCGCGAAGTGGCAGTCCTCCACACAGACACACATGATGATAACCTATCCCATTTGATTGTAGTATGTTTAGGTGTATTATAACCATTAACATAACAAAATCTAAATATTATGATGATAATGAGGTTATTATATAATAATTTAAAAAGAATAAATTAATTGTTGGATAATGAAATAAAACAAGTGTGCTCATTAAAGAATGTTACATCTTCATCCGACAGCTCCTTTTCATTTACAAAAAGGGAAAAAATTGATTGATTTATGCAGAAATTGATTCATTTACTATGATATTGGGGATGTATGGAGGTAGTTTTCAATGGTTTTTTACAAAAAATGGGCCCTATTTATCTAAATATTTTAGGGGCCGAGTGCATTCATATATTGGAGGAGGAATGAATTCTTAAAAATAAAAAATTTTAAAAAAATTGAGAGGTCTCCCATCCATAATTTGAAAAACAAAATAGTAAATTTTTATATAAAATAACTAATATGGTAGAAATATTTCAATCCAATGGGTTTTCAAAAATTTATAGTTCATTTGGTGAAATAATATTAATGTTTAACTGCTATGTCTCTTGTTTTTACATTAAACTCAAAAATAAATTTTTAATTAAAATCATTAATATTTTTTGCCAAAATATCATTTGAAATTAATATAAATTATAAATTTGTATCAATGAAACTATGGACATAATATATTCAAATTCCAATTTTATATGGGAATGAATTTTTTTTAAATAAATCCCATAGATGGGATGAGACAATGGGTTATTATGGTGAAACTTTTCAAAGTTTCAAAAAGATTTTATATCAAATTTAAATGTGAATTTGATTTGAATGGCCTGAATTAGATTTCTCTATGTATTATTTAAATATATTTACTTTTAATAGTATTAAAAATATATCTTATCCATTGTTTTTAATACATTTTTTGGCGTTGGATTCATCACTAGTGAACCTAATAAGGTAGGAGGTTTGACTTCCCCATTTTTCTCCTCCCTTCTTGGAGTTGTTAATCCTCGATGAAAAAAATGGAACCCCAAGGGACAATGATGATTACATTGATTCCATCTCTCATGTGATAAAACATGAGATCAACCTATTATTTGAGAATAGGCTTGATGAACATAAAATTTGGGAGGATAATTGGGATCCTAATCCTACAAGTGCTCCTAAGCCTGATGGTTTCCAGGGTTCATTCTATATTTCTTCCTGGGAAATCATCAAAGGTGAAATTGTAGATATTATGTTATATTCTGTCATATGGAAGAAGATTATAAGAGTGTCTTGTGCCACCACATTAATTCACATCCCTAATGCCAAAAACCACTCCTCCCTAATGAAATATCGGCCCATTAGCATGTGTAATTTATCCAACATAGTCAATAATACTGTTATTAACAGGAGTCTATATGTTCAAATGAATTAATGGATTTTAGAGGAACAATATGGCTTTATCTAGGGTAGGTCAACCCAAATTTACATTGTAATGGCCTAGGAAATTGTCATTGGAATTGAAAAAGGTGGTGGGGTCTCATATTACCATCAAATTTTACATGGACAAGGCATATTATAGGATGGATTAGAGTTTTATTATTTATGTTATACAGTGCATGGGTTTTTCTACGATAGCTATCAACCTCCTCATTAGATGTAAATGTTATCTATAGTTTTCATTCATGTTCATGGGAACGGTATATGGATTTTCTTAATTAGTTTGGGGTCTTAGTCAGGGGGATGTTGTACCCCTCGTATTCTTATCCTGATTCAGGACTCCTTCCACAAATATTTAAACAAATACATGCATGAGGGCCACCATTATCATTATCTCATTAGATAAAATATTATTGGGATTTCATAACTTAATTATAATAGGATATTATCCACTTTATTAATTTTATAAATCAGTACATTCTTATGATCAACCACATTCCTGAATCTTAAATCAATTAGAGTTGGAAAATTATATTCAAGGAGAAAATGTATCTCTATACCTTCACGCACTACCCAGAAAATAGGAAGAAGAAGATTGAGGAGTGTTTTATAATTCACATTTGTTACAATCCAATTGATTATCAATGGGATATTCTCCCTCTATGTAGAACCTGAATCCATCACCATGATGGTTTAGTAGACAAAATATCTTCTTGTATTTTCAACTAGATTAATATTCTCCTTTCTTTTAAAGGCCTCATCACCCTTTTTAAGTGTGTGCTGAATTTAATACCCATGCATGTTCAATAGATAATAAAAAACCCTATTAAAATTATCCATAATGTTGAGAAAATACTTTCAAGCTTTATTTAAGGTGTGAAGGGTGAGTGTAGGCACCACTAGGCTTTATGGGACAAACAGGATATAGAAGTTGATGAAGGGGTATTAAACTAAGGAGTGTCCAAGAAAATATGCACTTCATACAAGGTAAACTAGTGTGGTTATTCTTGTAAAATAAATCCTAGTGGGAATATTTCATCCCTTTAATATATGGAGTAGACACATCTAACACATGGATGAATTTATCAAAAACATTAAGCCCAATATGGCGGCACCTCTCGGATTATCGTGTTTACTCTAGGTGGTTAGTGGGGGAATGAAATACTAACATTTGGAGTGACAAATGGTTTGGGGTCAACCTCATATTTTACGATTCCCCTCACATATGATGTCCCTTTATTATGAAAACATATTTTTGGGGTTTTTTAACACAGTTATTAAAATGTAAAAGTTTGATTTTGTTCAATGTACTATTTTGAAATCTGATTCGGAAAAACATAACATTAATGGTTATTCCACAAATTATTTCATGATGAAGGAATACCATTAGGATCTTCATTGTTTATCCATCCATGATCCCTGAGGGAATATCTTCGGTGGAAATAAATCCCATCAAAACTCAATTTCCTTGTCTGTGATTTTTCGAACCATGATATTCCAAATGATGATGGGGTGTGGAGCAAGGGAAACTCCATTTCTTCTAAATGCACATGCTAACACATATCACAAAAATAATCTTATTCTAACTTGTTTTTCTATAGGACTATGGGCCTCTGTGATATAGAGATTCTTATATGTTTTTAATTGAATGTTCTAGTATTATTTAAGATATGACTTCAATCTCTCATGGTTTAATGGAGCAGCAAACAACAATCATGAAAGGAATTATTGATATTTTTTTGGTTGTTATTCCATTCGGAATGCCCATATTAGGGTAATTTAAGAGCACACAATGAGCTCCTTCATGGACATGGGGATTTGAGAGGGTTCTATAGTGGTTGGTCTTGGTATTCTCTCCAAAAAAATTGGAATGTTCTTCTTTATTCCATGCCCTCATCCAAATGAATATGTTTATTTGATGCATGACAGTACTAGGAAATTGGGTGAGATGGAATCCCACCTTGATACGGTGTGAATATTAACATTTATGGATCATATAAAAATGGTGTTATGAAAAGAGGGGGTGATTTGTGATATTTCCAAAATTTCATGTTGTCCTTTAGGGTTTTTCGCAAATAGTGAGACACTATCTTGGTAGAATCCACAACCATGTTCATGGTTCATTATGTTTTCCATGATTTTAGTATACCTATTGCATGGGTGTGGATGAAATATATTAAAATATATTTGGTAATCCATAATGATATCATCCAATAATTGTAAGTCACCTATCTCGTCTGTAAATGCAATGGTAGGCTCTTTAGTCAGGCAAAAATGTCACATACATGGTATGAGGGCATCAAGGCTGCTAACTTCTTATCCTCGTGGACAATTTTACATAGCTCAAGCTCCATTTTTTACATACCATGGATCCCTTAACCCTTAGGTTTTTAGAATTGTCATGGGTGTGTCACATTGTCTTCACAAATTGATACCAAATTACACAATTAAGACTCTACCCATCGATTAATATAAACATCCCAACATTTGATGGATCTGTAACATAAGAAATATATAATGTTTTTTGTACTAAAATCAAATCTAATTGATGTTTATATGAAGTGATTTATGAGTTATTTCTTTTAAATAAATCCAAAAATAGTTCTTTCGTATAATACACATTATATTTCGCACAACGTGTAATGAAAATTTTCAAAAGGATTAAATAAATTAAAAAAATTGAAAAAATTTCATGGTGATACATTGTACCCCAAGAAAATTAAATTTTCTCTTTAAATACTTCTAGGTCACCAATTTTTAATACATGATGGTCCATTTCATGTAATCACACCTCGTAAAATTCAATATTGAAACATACATTCCAAATGAGAAGTATGAAACATAATTGTTACACAATGTAACTCATAACTAGGCATACACGTATAAGAACATAAATGTGAAGTTAATATATGAAATGAGATAAAAAAACATAAATAATTAAAGAGATTGACAAAGATAAAAACTCATAATAATATGAATAATCAAAGGAATGAATTGTTCATCAAACTGATTAATTGTTTTCATTTATAAGTCCAAAATCTCAATAATAACGTATTTATTCGGATAAATATTTTTCTATATATTTCATCCAGAGTAGAAATTTTTCCACAAGTGTATATAATTTATTGATTTCATTCTTTTTCATATAAACAACCTCACCAATTGGTTCTTTTTTAACCAACTTCTCTTTCACCCCTTACTGAATATAAATGATGTGTAGTTTGTTTTGCCAAATGAATCTGGAGTTGAAAAAATAGAATGATAAGTCATTCCATCTATCTTTATGTATCATCCTAGAAAAATGGCTATCACAAGTTATCATGTAGGAATAACTTCTCATATAGTGATATAATACAATAATTTCTGAATCCTCTTCTGAAGTTTGACGTAAACCATTCTATAAATAGTTAACCTTATAACCCTTTGGAAGGTTCAAAACATGAATATTTATAATGGATTTTACAAAATTTCATACAAATAGTTTTACATTGATCCCTTACAAATCATATTGTATCTCCTTGTTTCCATATACCAAACAAGTTTATACCATCATAATATATATCTCTTGAAGCCTTTTAATTTCTTAAATTACCATAAAACCATATTTAAAACATATACTCGTCATTTTTAAATTCATAGAACAGTCATTATCTGATACATTCCATGAATCCAAAAAGGCACTAAACTTTATCATTGAATACATAAACCAGTTTACATCAAATCCTTTATCAGTTTGGAGGCCTTGAATTCCATCCATGTTACATTATATATATAAATAATCTCTTTTTCCAAGAATTACATTATTTTATCAACATTAGGAAATCATTAAGGGTTATGTTCCCTTGATCAAAATATCACCCTTCTATTAATTCATTTTTTTATTTAATTGGAATGATAAAATATATTTTTGAAAATATTTAATGAAAAAATACACTTCATGATTCAAATAACAAAAATTTTGAATTCTAATACATATACACCATAATCATCTCACTTATTTTTTAAACCATTAATGAGGAATCATCAACATATTCATTAATACCAATTTACTAAAATATTAAACAAAAATCATATAATTACTTTTATAAAACTAAATTTAATCATTGTTATAAAGATTACTATTATAACATAGAATTTTTTTTAAACTATTTACTATGGCCTTTTCATCATCAACAAAATGACATTTACACTTATAACATTCTGGATTTACATCATGAGAATACCCCCTTATGGTGGCCATTATTCTCTTCTACTTTGTTAAATAAACATTTCATATACCATTTTCAATTTCATGCTCTGTGTTCATCATTTCCAAAAAAACACATATTCTTATTTCTCTATGAATTCCAATTGTAGTAGATAAATTGGGATGTAATTTCTTGCATTACACTCTCTCACTCTATTATCAATAATAGAAGAAATTTTCATTACATTAACTCAGGCTTAAACATATCCTTAGAGACATTCATAGTCATATCCACTGAAATATCCATCTAAATATCAATAATGTTTTATCATCCATGTTTCAAAAGGTTCACTAAATATTATCTTTGATGACAACTATAGTGACCCATGATTAACATAAATGTATATTCGATCATCATTGAAGAATATACAACACATTTGAAAATTGTTCTATTAAGGATCATAAAGGACTTGATTCATTGTAAATAAGGAAGACATTCTTCTAATTTGGTGAAAGTTCCTCTAAATCTCCTGTACTTATCTTCCCCTTCTAGAAATCATAAATAAATACTATCTTCATACCATATTGAATGGAAAATTATGAAATAGAGAACTCTGATGCTTATTAAGGCTAAAATATAGATATGTAAGAATATGATGAGGATAATAGTATAAGAAAACGTGTCTATGATTTGGAGATCATGCTATATATAAAAATGTTCATATACATGAGATGTGGAAAAAATAATGGATGTTCATAAGACATGAATAAATATCATGATAAATCATTATAAATGAATCATGAAACTTTTTCTCATGTAACAAAAGTGTGGCACCATCATAAATATAAAAAAACCTTTCATGAAATATGGTTAACTTCCAAGACCATCAACATAGTGGATCAGGATACACATATTTTCTTATAATGGATTATGAAACATGTCATTACAAATGTGGATCATGACACATGTATTTCCCATTACGGATTTGTAAAAATATGTTTTCTATTATAGATTAGAACACATTGGTTTCCCATTCTAGATGTAGACACATATGTTTCCCATTATGGATCGGGATGCCCCAATGTTTCATTGTGTATTGAGCATTTCGACTAGATTTCTATTTTATATAATGTGAAATAAATATTTTCCTAGCTCATTGGGGGGAGATATAGTTTCCACCCATCATATAATAAAATCTTACATACGTGTGAGATATGATAATCAAACATTCAACATATCAATACCCATAAAAGGAGATGGGTATCATATACATCGTATCGTATCCCATGAAACGAAATTGGTATCAATAAGACCTAATCATATAATAACTTATGTCATTGATAGTGTTTTTAATATCACTTAATCATAAAATACACATGAAATTATGCGGGTTTTATATGTTTTTTATCATGGTATATCATGTAGAAGAGAAACAGCTTTAAAAAAAATTAATCTTAATAAAAAACTATTAAATTAATAAATATGAATTATTTCTTTGATGACACAAATCATATTCAATTTCTTATATTTATTTTTTTATTAGATAACACCTCGATATTTCAAATTTTTATATTTTTAGAGGGCCTATATACATTAGTTAATTCTAATTAAAACTATAAAAAATTATAAGAATACAATACATATGAATTAAAAGTTTCAAATTTAAAAAAAGGTACCATTACCACACACATGGTTCTACACATCATTATTCCATATGAAAAGACAATTTAAAAACATTGGGTGAGTGAAAAAATATCAATAATCTATTTCAAAACATGCGAAAACCATACAAGATTTTTCAAATCAACATTATAGTAAAACATGAGTTAGGTGTTGAGAATTCATAATTTATAAATCATTAGTTCTTTAGAAAATAATAATTTATATTTATAAATAAATTTACACTTATATACCCTTGGAAAATATATTTCATTCATTCATTGAAAAAAGTAAAAAAATATTGTTCTTGAAAACTCACAAAAACTCATAAAGAGTCTGCAAAGACATCATGGATCATTGTAAGAAGTAATGGTTCACACCATGAGAGAACATAAAAAGGTGGATGCAGTCCTGTGATCAATTATGATCACTCTCTAATCTCATTTCTAGATTTTGAAACACATCTCACACACCATCCATGATATCTCATGCTATTTGATCATTTAACAAGTCATTAGAGCCCTATATAAATATCAACAAACTAGTAAAATTATTGGATAAAATATAATAAGTTTTTGGATTCGATACCCATTCCCTGCCTTCATTCACATAATATCTAAGATCAAATATTTGGAATTAAAAACAACACAACATGTATCTTAAATCATAATGATCATATGGTTTATTTGAAATCATGATATTAGAAAACTATTACATAAAGATAAATTTCTTGGTTATATGTGTTTCTTGATAAAATTAGCTTCGAATCAAAATAAATTTGTAAATATTCATTAATGTACATATGTATAAAAAATAGTTTTTCATATAATGATAAATATATGTATATATATACATTTTCGTTATATATATAGTTTTTGGAATAAAATATCATTGCAAGTTCACACACATATGTATTGATATCATAAATAAAAATTCAATTTCATAAAATGACACGCATATATATACATTTATTTCCATACATATATGAACCAATAATATAATAATTTTATATATATTTATACATACATTCATTTATATACATGTATATATTGATGTGTTATTTAAAATTTGATTAACCTTAAATAATACTTATATAGATATATATAAATATATATACATGTATTAAAAATGTTTTCCTATGAAATGATATATATATATATATATACATGTATGAAGATAAAAAAATCTTTTTGATAATCAATAAATTTTCATACCCTTAGAGCAGCCTAATTAAAATTATTAAAATTATTTCTGAAATGTTAAATCCATGGGAATGTATCGTTATTATCATTAAATTATGTATATATATATATATATATATACATATATCTATGAAATTATTTTTGAAAAAACAATTTGTATAATCAAATAACATCCCATGTATTTGTATGATCCTAATTGATGTTCTATAATTTTTAAAAATAATTTCATGAAAATAAATCTCATCGAGTTATGAAATATCCGGTGAAAAATATTTAATTTAAGAAAAAAATGAATCCTGGATGAATTAAATAAAAAAAAATCTCCTTGAAATCATAAAAACAATCAAAATACGATTATAAATACAATGTTGATAGACTAACAAATAATACATAAAAACCCAAAATTCCAAAGCCTCTTTAAATATACAAGCAATGTTTAAAAAGAACTCATTACTCTAAAAAAGTGATAATTTAAATTATCATAATAATGGAGATATAAATATTACTAGTATTTTAAATAGACAAAACCATATAGAGCACATGAATTGTTTTAACAAAAATTTCACAAAATATCCCTTACACATACATGGTTTTAAGATAACCACCATAGTAGTAAGACGTTTGAAAAAAAAATTATTGAAAATAATTCCTCTCAGCATCTTATTTTTCATTTCACTAAGGTGGGTTTTAAGACCACTAACTTGAAAAAGTAAATAAATTACACAGAACAGATATCCAAAATTGTAAAAATTTTACCCAACTCCTACAAATTAATTCAAAAGAAAACATCCCTTGTTCAGACCACATTCAACACAATAAGTTTATAAAAGTATATATATAAAAATCTTTCATCCAAAAACCTCACCAAAAGAAACACATACATAATTACAGTGTGAACCAAAATATAACTAATTCATTAAAATTCTATACTTTTTAATAAAATATTATCCAAATCCGGTATGATCTCAATAAATATGGAAACATAAACCGAAAGTTGAATGTTTTATTTTCCATCACATGCCTTTCTGATTTTTATGTATCCCCATAATCAATATCATTTTCACATTAAGGTAATCATGGTAGAGTCACTTCATGTGAGAAATGATTGTCTCAAGGTGAAGGAATCATGGGTCTCCGATGTCAGTTACAAATATTCTGACCATCTGCAGTAGGAGGAGAATGAATATGGGGTGTATGTCTTCATCATCTGCACGTGACTTCACCCATGTCACAAGACCCAAAAACAATTCATATGAATTATAAACCTTGAAAAGCTTCATTGTAGTTCTAGATGTGTGTCTTAATGGTGGAATTCATGGGTCATTTACCATCGAGTTGAGGAAGACAATGACATAGGGCATGGGAAATTTTCGGCTTCGACTCAATAATATTCTATTATCCATCTTTTATTACAGTAATGGTTATTTTATCTTATAATTATCATTTCAAATATTTATATATAATATGATTGAAAAATAAAAACAAATATATATATATGCATATATATATTTGTGTGTGTGTATGATAATTATTATCCACTTATACATTTAATAAAGTGATATTATTATTATTATTAAAATAATAATAATAATATTCATTTATATATTTATAATTATATATTTCTTCAAATTTTAGTCAGTAAATTTTTTGTAATATTAATAAGGTATGGATTTATTAAATATTCACAAAAAATATACATACAATACATTTTCTTGTTTTCTCATTAGTCACACGATTTACTTATATTTATGTACGTATTTTTTATTGAAACAAATGTTACTTATTAAAATTTAAAAAATCGTCTTATAATTCATATAAAAAATTATTAAAATATTTTATCCATGAATTCCTATCAATATATTTAATATTATTATTATTTCATGATATACACATGTTGTATTTTAAAAAATATTATCCTAAAAAACAATTCTAAAATCAAAAATTATAATATTTTTCACAAAACTAAACATGTATTGCATTTTATGTGGGTGAAACTTCATTTTTCATAAGATTGTATAACATTGAAGAAAACATTTTTAATTATCAATATATGTCTTAAATATCTATTATTATTACAAATATTATTAATATAAATAATTTTAATTACATATCACTCCCCCCATTTTTAAATTACACACTACGTAAACAAATATACATATATGAATCATTATACCCTATGAAAATGGGTTTTAAAAACATAGGGTGATCGAAAAAATATCAATAATTGTTTTTAAAACAAGTAGAAACCAGAAACAAAAATTCATTTAAAAATAAAAGTAAAAGATGAGATACCACTTGAGATATAGGTATTTATAATTTAGGAGTACTTTAAAAAGTAATCATATTTTTTATAATTATATTTAAATATATGGAAACTATGGAAACTAATTTAATTAATCTATAAATTTGTAAATTTTTCTTGTGAAAAATCATAAATATTCATAAATATTTCTCAATGACATGATGGATCATAACATATAGTGATGGTTCACTCCAAAGAAAACATTAAACGGGTGTACATAGTCCCCTGATGGATTAGGTTCACTATGTATTACCATAATGTAGTTTAGATACACCTCTCATGAACCATACATGACATATCATGTGATTTAAACATTACCCAATGCATTGAAGAGATATATAATTCTGGCCGCACCAGTCACATTATTGAGAAAAAGTCACAAAAGTGTATTGGTTCACTACCCATTCTCTCCCTTCATTAACATAATATCTTATTACGATTATTTTCAATAAAAAACATTATAATATGTATTTTCAATCATAAGGACCATGATTTTTCAATAAAACCATGAGATTTGATATGTATTTCATAAAAAGAAATTTCTTAATTATATGGTTATTATGAAAAAAATTTGTCTCAAGAAAATATATATGTAAATATAAATTCATATACATATATATTTAAATAATTATTTTTGGAAAAAAAGATAAATATATGTATATATACATTTATTTAAATATATATTGATATTGGAATAAAAAAATAATTAAATGTTCACACACATATGTATATGAAAACAAATAATATAAATTTACATAATATTAACAATATATATACAAAAATTTATTTATATACATATAACAATCTTGAAAAAGATAATTTTCTCATAAATTGATATATACATGTATCTTTAGATGTCAAATTTATATCCATTTTAACAAAAATAATAAATTCATGGATATATATAAAAATATAAACATGTCTAAAAAATGCATCGTGTTAAATGATATATATATATATATATATTTTATTTATATATCCATAAACATTTAAGAGAATAAAATATTCATTATGAAAAATAGATAACATTTCTTGCACTTAAAACTTCCCAATTAGGATTATTCAAATTATTGTATAATGAAAATTCCATGGGAATACATGATTTTATACAATAAATTATGTAAATATATATTCACATATACATAAATTTAAAAATTATTTTTTTTAAAATATAATATCATCCATTGTATTTATAGGATCATAAATGAGGTAGTTTAAATATTCAAAATAATTTTAAAAAAATCAATCTCATAGAATATTGAAGTTTCATTTAAAGACATTGTAATGTAAATCCAACAAGGCGGGTTGAGTAAAACCATAAAAAAATATTCTTTCGATCATAATAACCATAAGAATAAAATTATTACTATAAATTGATGAAATAAAATAATTTAATGAATACAATCTCAAATTCAAAAAAGTAAAAATATTTTTAGAACAGTTATAATAAATTTAAATTATTATAATAATCATATAATTTTGAATTATTAAAACAATAAAGTGATGTTTAATACTAATTTAGTAAAACAATATAAAATGAAAAAACTACTTCAATTTTTATGCAATTTTTTAAAAAAAATGTACCTCACACATATATGGTTTTGATATAAAACAAACTAGTAGTAAGAAGGTTAAAACAAAACTTGATAAATTGTCCCCTTACCTTCATGAATATTATTTCACCAACGTGGTTTTCATGGAAACATCATAGAAATAGAGAATAAATTATATAATAGGGACCTTAAAAACTATGAAAATTAACCCACTCTAATGTTAAGGGATACTGTAGAAAACCATCCTCAACCGGACTACATTAATCTCTATAGTGTTATATATATAACTTTTATTCAAAAAAATCACCAAAAAACACACATATATAATTGAATTGTGAATATAAATATCTCTAATTCCGAAAAAATACCAAAATAATAATAAAATATAAGTCTATTCAAATCAGATATCACAAAACATGATATCCTAAATCAAAAGTTACATATTCTTTATTCCCTCACATATCTTTCCAATTTTTTTGTATTACAATTCTCCAACTCATCTTATTACTAAGGAAATCGAGGGAGAGTCACTCCATGAAAATATTTATGGACTAAGGGAAAATACATCTTGTGTCGTCGATGTATGTCATAGGTCGATCGACCGCTGGTAGTAAGAGGACGATGATGATGGGGTTCGTGTCAGCTTCCTCTACACATGGTCACCTTTGTGAAATTAGATCCCCAAACATTAAAAATTTATGAATACCCTTATTAAAAATTAGAGGACCACTGAATTTATGTCATTCTATTGAAATTCAATGCTCATAGGCAATCTGTTTGAGGAAGACGACGAAATAAGGGAGGGGAATGTGTCAGCTTCGGCTTGACAAAACACAATTTCGCCTCATTTTATTATTATTAATTTTATCTTATCTTATAATTTCCATTTCATATATATATATAAATATTTATAAATTAGAAACAGAAACTCATAAATATATATATATATATGTATTTATATATGTATGTGAATTATTATCCACTTATAGAGAAAATGAAACCATGTTATTATTATTATTATTATAAAAGTAATAATATTCTTAATATTAAAGATATATATTTCATCCAATGTTCATAAAAAATTATAATATTTATAATGTAATGGGTTATTTAATTTTAAAAAATATATAAATATTCCATATATTATATTATATACAATGAAGCTGCTTGATGTACTTATATTTATGTATGCATTATCCATTGAAACAAATGTAATTTATTAAAATATATGATATAATATTATAATCGATAAAACATTTTTAAATTATATTTTCTATAAACACATATTTTCAATTTATTATTATTATTTCAAGAGAAACAATGGTATTATTTCTAATTATATTTTCCAAAAAACATAAATTTAAAAAACATAACTATTATTTTTTTTACCAAATAAAATGGAATTACATTTCATACAAGTGAACCCACATTATTCTAATGATTATAAAACATTGATAAAAACTTCTATAATTATAAATATATTTATTAAATATCCATTAATATTTCATATATTTATAATTTATATATATATATATATATATTAAAAATTCCTCATGCCTATGATAATTAGTCACAAAAAAAACACACATATATATATATATCTATATAAAATCATAACTTTTATTTTTATTTTTATTTACTGTCATTTTATATTAAAATCCCTTAATAGGCTATTTGAAATGATAATATTGTTTATAAACACATTACCTTATACCAAAATTTCATTTTACCAATCATATCAAATTCAAGATCGCCATCATGTGAAGATTATACCTATTTTTAGGATCCCCCATTCTCATACTCTCATCCCCTTTATTAGGTTTATACTCATGGTAGATCACAAAAATGTGGGACCTGAAATTGCAATTATCATGTTTGATATAAAATTTCATTTTTTTACTGATGATGATTATTGTAGGATAATTGTTACATCCTTTTTATTCTGATGAGAAAATATTATAATTATTTAAATGTATTTCAATAATAAACGACAATTATTTTTTATAAAATTTGAAATACAGAATAATTTCATCTATTTACGAGGATGTTTATATAAGAATTTCTGAGACATTATAATTTCCATTGATAATATCTCTTGTGAAGAATATACTATTCCAATATATTTCATATCACATGGAGAATAATATTTATGATTCACTAGGTTTATTTTTTTAGATAAATAAATGTTAATTGAAAATAAAATTTTCATTCAGAAAACTTTTTAAAAAACCCATTCATTGAAAACAAATTTGATCAAATTAATTTAAATGTTAGAATTAATTTACCAAAATTTATCAGTAAAAAAAATTAATTTCACAAAAAAATTAAAATTTAAAACCATTTTAAACCCATTTTATATTAAAAAACAATGAAAAAATTTAATAGAAGCATTGAAAATAATTAAAAACATATCTTGAATATAATAAATTTTTGTAAACAATTTTCATTGAGATCCACATTAAGAACAATAAATATTATTAGGAATTAAAGCATAAAAAAAGTTTAATGTTGTAAATGTTCACATGAATAATTATTGAAATGATAGTAATTATGGAAGATAAATACACAAATTCCAAAAAAAAAATTCCCCATTAAAAGTTTACAAAACTTCCTCGATTTGAAATTCACAATGTGATTCCTTTTTAACAACAATTTTTTATAAGAAAATAAAAAAAATAATTATAAATTAAATATTATTGGATAATATTATAACATTTTCCAAAAACATTATTTATTCATCATGTTTTTTAAATAATATAGATTTTCAACTGAAGAGATAGATGATGTGGGATTTTCATAAAATCACTTTTTAAAACATTATATGTAAAACAGACATGAACAATGGTACCATTACATGAATATATCATGAATAACTAGAGTAAAAAATTTATGTTTTTCCATGAGATATGGATCAAATTATTTCATAAATAGATGCATAATCATAAACAATCCTAATTAACAATGAGATTATAGAAATAAACTCTTACCATCTTGGTAACATTGAATAATAATACTAATGAGAGAATAAAATTACTTGAAGCTTAATAAATCATTAAAATACTGATATTTATGATAAAAAATTTCAAATGTTAGTATATACACCTCGTAAGATAATTTATTTTTAGGAAATAACATGGCCCTCAAAGAATCCAAATTTGGAAAAAATTACCTTACTAATTTTGTAAATTTTAAAACATAAAGTCTTTGAAATAGATATCATAAAATGGATATGTAAACAACTATAAATTTGAGTATAATAATAATATAATATACTAATGGGGAATATATAAATCACCCAAAATAAACAGGTGTTGAATATGGAATATATCACAAAGAAACAAAAGTGAGACTATTAATCCACATAATTAATGAGCTTCTTTTTAATCAAGAGCCCCAAGGATGAGTTGCAGAAATTAAAAATATTAAAAACATAAATATTTTAAATTAATGACTTTAAATTTAATATGTAATTATATACACCCATAAAATAAACATTTGTTTAATAAGGAATTATATCACGTATACAATTAGTGAAATGAAATTCTATTTCCTTACATCTTCTCTTTCTTAGTACACATTCAAAACATCTAAATAATAAA
The DNA here is from genome assembly GCA_963277665.1 of Viscum album. Taxonomy (NCBI): domain Eukaryota; kingdom Viridiplantae; phylum Streptophyta; class Magnoliopsida; order Santalales; family Viscaceae; genus Viscum; species Viscum album. The sequence continues at coordinate 1,131,213,575 of OY728131.1, forward strand.
TATAAATTTATTAAAATTTTAAATAAATAAAATTATTGTAATATATCATAAAAAATATTATTTCAAAATGTCTTTATATTACCCATTTTTTAGTAATTTTTTTTTAATGTTACCTCTTCCAGTAATAACAACTTTGTTTTTCTCATTTGTTTTGACTTGTTATTTTTTCCCTCTTTATTTGATAATTATTTTATCATTTAATGAATGTAAATCATGATTTAAATATCATAAATGTTCCCTATATATTTATTTATAATTACAATAAAATAAATAAATATGAAATTAAATACACAGTTTAGGATATAATATGTCGTACATACGCATTAATTATCTTCCCACTTTCTTATCATATTCAATGAAATAAATGTAAATGATATATATATATATATATATATATATATATATATATATAATCATTAAATTATAATTATAATTTCATAAATATAAAACATGTTTACCCACCCTTAATACATTCCACTTAAATCTTGAACGAATGACATCACTTTGTGGAGGTGGTAGTCCACATATCTACAAATGATGTTATTATATTCACAAAAAATTTAATGAATGAATGTATATCGTATGAAATTATTCCAAGAATAAAAAAAACAAAATATATATAATATATAATATGAAAATTGTATGTATATCATTATTACCAACCTTTATTGGTTATAATGGAAGAATGAACAACATCAGTTTTCCAGGATGTAGTCTGTTGTACACACAAATAATGATTACGTATTCCGTTTGATGGAAGTGTGTGTATGTGTAAATTAATCCCTAACATTAAAAATATATTTGTTTGATTATAATGAGGTTATTATAAAATAATTATAGAATGGTAATTGAATGGGTTGAGAAATATTGAAATCAAGGGTGCTTATTGAAGAACATTACCTCTTCTACAAGTAACTCCTTCTGATTTTCATCAAAGGACCACATTGGTTTTCATACTACGAATATACAGTTATATAAGATGATAATTTTTATTTTGGTATCTAACTTAGGAAGGATATGGATGATCAAAATTTCCTGATAGTTTTAATGAAGTGAAGGGTTATTTCCATCATATAGTGGATGAGGTGTTGAATTATTGCAAATAGAAACAAAGTTAACACTATTGAGATGTATACATTACATCATTTCATCTTATAATTATAAATATTAAATAAAAAAGTATAAATTTTCTAAATATGTATATAATATTGGTTTTTTATGTTTTCTATATCGATTATCCCCTTATTCAAATTGTTTACCCACTAAGTAACATTGTTTTTACCTTAATCACTATAATTAATTTTTATTGTTTTCACAAATATTATTTTTACAAAAACTATGTAAAACTCAAATTAAATTTTCAATTAATATTAATGAAATTATTTCATATATCACCCCATATGAAAATCTCATAATTGGATGAACTTATTTTTAAATTAATCCCATAGAAGTGATGAGACAACCAGTTAATATCGTTAAAATGTTCCAAAAATTGAAAAATATTTCTATCCATTTTCAAAGTGCAATTAGATTAAGAAAACCAAAATTAGATTTAATTATTTAAAATTAAAATAATTCAACATAAAAAACTAAAATATAAATTTTTTATATAAATAAATCCCAAAAATGCATATTTCAATTAAAGTTGAGCATTTTTAACTACTTAACAAAAATTGAAACTTCTCAGAAAAATACAAATTATTCACCCTAAGATAATATTTATTATCTATTTTAAAACATGAAATTTAGTTTTTAAAATAACATTTATAAAAAATTATACTATTATATTTATAATATCATCCCAATTAAATGAAAAAAAATATTTCTTTTCAAAATATACCACTTCTACCCCTAAAATTGCATTTGATTTCTTATTAGATGCTTATGAAACTTATTCGAATTTTTTTTTATTTTCCAAATTATAATACAAAAAAGTTCATTAATATCTATCATTAATATTGATTAATTTAATTAATTTGGGTAAAATTCCTTTTGGAAATAAAATATGTTTCCCATAAAAATGTTTCCATTATATTCCTTTGAATTTTTATTTCAAGCTATAGTTAATTGATAAAAAAATAATTTAAAAAAATATTGAAATAAATGGATTTATAATTTAAATAATACCCTTCAAATCATCTATTCCACTATCGTGGTGATAATTATAATATTATATTAATAATAATATTTGATTTTGGTAAATGTCGTTATTGTATGTAACGTAAGCTTTCATGGGAACTCAACATTGTTTATAACACAATCCCATAATAGATTTTCATGTTCTATAATCTAATATATGTATTTCATTTAGCTAAAACATAATATTTTGTTGAATATAATGAAATTCAAATGGATTATTCAAAACCCACTATTTTTTAATAAAATAGTTTTTTCTAGTGGATTATTTTGTATAAAATTGTTATAGTATTTTATGAATTATATAAATCATATTATTTTTAAACAAAATGTTATTTTCGAAAAAGATTATATAAAATTTTTAATATTAATATTAAATTACTTGAAAATGGAATTTATTCCGGTTTTTAAATCCTGTATTATATGATATATAATACTTTAATAGTTTCATATTATATGATTTCCAAAAGGAAAAATTAATCGGGAAAGAGTTTTTTTATATGTTATACTTATGTGATATTTAATGAATTATAAATCCCTTTTATAATGATAATGATTATATTAAAGGAATAAAATTTCATTTAAAATATTTTAATGCTGAACATATCTTATGGAATGGACATTCAATATTTATATCATTGAAATTTTATTCGATTCTAATAAAAAATTCTTTAACTTTTAGGGTGTTTATAAGTACGGCCTATGAGGGTATCAAATTAAAATATGAAATTCACATAAGCCTTTTTAATGATTGATGGAAAATACCTTTTTTAATATGATTAAAAGGTTTTATGTAATATACATCATTAAAAATAATTTAGATAATTTTGTGAGAAGATTTTAATGCACATGTAAATGGGAATGAAATCCTTAAAAAAATTATTTTCCCAAAATAAAACTCATACTAGTTCATTGAATGAGTTAATGTGGAATGGGGGAATCACATAAACTCCAAGATATTTTATCCTATTAGCGATACATCTAGGGGTGTCATGGATTTGAAATGTTTTTCCATGATTAATAATACAAAAAATGAAAATTATTATTCTAAAATGTTTTTAAATAATAATTACGATATATACAAGTAATTTCATAGGTTATTAATATTGGAAGTAAAATGGGGTTTCAAATTGATCATAATTTCTAATTGTTTTAATGTTATATTATTATAAAAATTGAATTGTTTTGAAATAGTAAATCAATGTTTTAAAAAACCTAGATTTATATTTTTAAAATTAATTTCTATATGAAATATAATATATTTTATATAAAACACTTTAAAAAACATTTTATATAATTATTTATAAATTCATATCTTCACTATTTTTGAGACCCTTTACTGGGAAATTTTTTTCTAACCATAAAATTTAATTTTGTTTTCAATGGATTATTAGATGGTCCATAGATGAATAATTTTATTTAAAGTGTTCGATTCATTGAAGAAAAATATAATTGTTTAATTTATTAAAACCCTTGTATATTGTAAAAATTTTTCCTAATCCTCTAAAACATGGACAAGAAAAGATCCCCAGGTATGTAGAAGACTATATATTATTCACATAATTTTTGTAAAACAATTATTTTTTTGGGATATGATCTGGAAGTGTACGTCCCAATATATTATTTAATTGGTTAAAATAGAAACTAGAATTTAGCAGAAATATTTTCTTGATTTTTTATTGGGTGAAATTTAATTTATCCCATGATATTTTTAGGATTTGATGGATGTTCAATGTGATGGGAGTATTATAAGGAAAATAATCCATCTCCAAGCATTGAAAATCGATTTCCCCTAGTATATTTTTCTTCATAGTGTATGTGTATAATTTATTAGAAATACATATTTGTCAACAATTTTTTGAGGAATTTTACTTGAGTAACTTAAAGGATGACCATGTATAATTGGATACCCTTTTGAGTCTATAGATATTCTTCTTAGATATAAGGGACTTCATCCTTGACTACCAATAAATAAATAATCAGAGCATTATAACACTCTAACGAATGAATCCTAAGGTATGTTTTTTTTGTAATAGGGGTCACCTAACCATTAATGGAAAAATTCTAAGGTGAAATTATTTTTGGATTCAGTTCCACTAAACATGAATTTGGAATCCCAGTGTCTTGAATTATCACATTGTATAAGTGTTTTTATACCATTATGTTCATAATTTATAATTTTATTAGATGGGGGTGATAATTTCCATTGGTACCTTATAGTTTACCAAATTAGAGTTGATATTGTAGTGTAAGTTTGGGAATCCAGTTGTTGTTGAATCATGGATACACTAAATACCATATTATTCCCGCTAATTTTTTTGAGAATATTTATTTATTTTACTATGATTAATAAATATAAAATTTCATATTTTTTGAGTAATATAAAATCCCATCAATGTAGTGTCACCGTTAATAATTCATGTTAAATCAATAAAATTCATCAGTAAAGTATTTAATGCTCTATTTTTTTATTCTTTACTATAACTACATTTTTTCTCATTGAAATTTGTTTTTTAATTGAGAAATAAATGATTAATCCTTCCAAGAAGATGTTTTTTTCAAATTTATGTTCACTTTAATATATTTAAGTCATGCATGTTAAATCATTCCACGCAATAGTAATGATAATAACTTCCATGAAAGAAACATATTAACACAAAATTCCATATAATTATTCACAATGGACATTAATACAATATATGGACGAATAATAGTTTTAAATAGAGTTAGAAGGAATTATTGTAGTGGGATTTGAACCATGAGAGAGGCTTCCTCCATAGCCTTGAAAATGTAATCTGATCGCATATAATTTTTTCTGTATAATGATGTAAATTTCTTATTTTAAGATATTGCAGGTAGTAATTTTTTTTTCATTGGTAGCCATGATACTTGTACCATTATGTATTGTATTTTGAGGGTATATGAATTCGACCATGATGTAATATAGTTTATGGTCATGGGTTTGTGACTACAAGGTGATAATATTATAATAATGGTTTAGTGTAGGAGATACACATAAATTTTCCATTTTTTCTCATAATGGATGGATTATGTATGGTAATGATGTGAATCAAATATTAATGGGAAATTATCTTAACCTCATGATAATTAATTGGAACCACGGGAGGTATATGTTCTTACGGGCTACTAAAATGGGTATCATGTTACATGAGATATATAATTTCATTCCTAAATATATTGAGTCCCCATTATTAAAAGAGTATATGATCATCTAGATTTAATTGATCTAATATAGGGGTATAAATTTATGGGATAATTTCTATAGAATGTAATGTATCCCTCTCCATATGAATTCATGGTTTTATTAAATTTTTGATTTTTGAATGTGATTTCATCATGTATATTATAGGGAAGAATATTATGGGTGGGTGGACTAGGTTTTTTGAGTTGTATACTAAAGTCAAAAGATGCTATGAATGTCAAGGATTTATATGATATAAGTGGGAAGGGTTAACAAATTAGTCCTAGTGGGATAGGTGGTACCGCAGTAGATTTGAGAGTCCATTAGTTCCATAATATTTAATATTCAATTCCTAGATTTTTCTATTATATATTTCATTTTGCCTATAGTATTTAAAAAATTTGGTGATGTGGTCTATCCGGAGGGGTTTTATTTTAAAAAACCATGATAACTCATCTAACCATACATTTCATATCATTTAATAAAGTAATATTTTTTAAAAATTTAAATTAGGAATTTATATAAAACTCAATTTCTCTATATAGGGAACTATTAACCATTTCCATTAATGTCTCATTTTACTCTCCATTTGTTAAAACATTATAGGCCAGATTTATATTTATTGGAAGGGAAGTCTTTAGTTATCAGCCTCTATGGTTACTATTTCAGACACTCATTCATTGACCAGGCATTACAAAAAATGACAGTTCATTGTGTGTGTACAAAAAAATAATGGGAATTTACTAAATGTTAAATTTCATGTATACTCTTAGATTTCACTAGAGACCACACTTAGTTCTATTTAGGGTGTATTAACGAAATTTATCGAAAAATATCATATGATTTTATTTAAAAAAAATTAGTAATAATATAAATCATAAAATGAGATATTATGAATTAATTTTTTATTATAATAAATAAATTTTGAACCAATTTATTTTGAAAAATATTTTTATCAATATACAAATATTTTTCCATTAAAGATGCATTCTCTATAAAAACATTTAGGAATAAATTTTATTTATTGATTGTCTATATTTTAATGTAGTACATATTACCTAGTGATGTAAAAGGTGTATCATGAAGATGTATCATTTATAATGAAACTATTTAACGATAAAAAGAATATGGTCATTAATGAAACTATTTAATTTAATATGGTGAGGTTGTCACTTATCTGTATATATTATTGTAATTTTCTAAACTATCGAATAACATATTATAAATATATTTTACTATACTAATTATTTTTTTATCATTATTTCATGTGTTTTATAAATAAAATGAAATTATATTAATAATTTACTTCTAAATCTATGAGTTTTTACCATTTTTTATTCTTTTCAAGGAAATATATTTCTTTTATTGATACCAATAGTTTTTTTGGGGATATTTTCTAGTCCTTTAATTGATGTTGAGATAAATAGATGAAGAATGTTTTACTAAATATCTAATGATTTTTATGGGATCAATACTTTGTGAAAGAAATAATTTCATAAAATAGTACTCTTTATCAGCCCTAATATTTCCAATGCCCAATGAACCCATTGATGATAATATTGGAAGGGATGGATGCTCCATCAGTAAATTCCCTACATGAAGTGGAGGGATTCATCATGCACCTAATATTTTATCATTATATTTTCTTTTACCACTATACTAACCTAAATTACCACATCCATTCATGAAATATAAATTTCCCATATGGTCCCCACATTGGATGATAGCTTCCTTAAGGTCTAATTATCCTCTCTCAATATTTAAAATTCATATTCCATCCAAAATAATATTTTACAGCTCTTTTTGGTAGGTTCAACCTGTTATTCAACTCCTATGACGGGTTTCATCTAATCATATGGTTTGTTGGGAAATATGATTGTTTATCTTCAGTAGTAACATAACCCTCTAATTTGGTTTTAAATTTATGAATATTCTACATTTTTTTCAATGAAATGGCTAGGCCATTTAACTAGTTTATGAATCAATCAATCATGATGGTCCTGTGAGTTTTACTCAAATTGGAACCCACCAAACATAAAAATATATGTTTCATTCTCTAACTCACCCCTTCCAATTAAAAACATTGTGATACTCAGAATGCATTGGATCATGGTTGATAATTTATTATATGATTATAAAAAAGATGTGTTTCATATACCATCTCTTTTTGACTTGCATATTTTTTTAATGGACATATTAAAGTCACTAGTATAGTTTATATGGGCTGTGATTGGGGAATAGAAAAACTATAAGAAGTCAATGTGCTTCCAGTTTTTGGAAGAGCTCTAAAATTCATTCATCCATATAAAATATTATCTACATAATTGGAAGTGTGCATCCTTTACCCGAATGAGTGGCATCCAAGGCGACTCATGACAATACAAAATTCCTTCAACAATATTTTTTTTCATCCTACCAAAATAAAGCACATTTTTGTCCGGATGATTACATTTATAAGGTCATTATGTCGAATATGATAAGGGATTATATTCTAAGAGTCTTTCCTATTGGGTGTTGTTTTTCAAAACTCTAGTGATGGTGTTTTATGATGGTTCTCATACCTAAGTTATTTATATACTCTGAATGATCTTTTTAGACATTTTTTGGTGTCCGAAGCAATCTCAGTGGTGACAATAACCAATTGTTCTCCTTTATATTCTCGTGTTTTTTATTCAATTTAATATAATTATAGATTCTCAGTTCTATCAATAGATAATCAAATTCAATATGAATACGAGGGTTTGAATATTGACAAAATTCCATTCATTTATATTATATATAGAAAATGATAACATTTTATTATATGGAAGGGATACTAATGAAGGCTGAAAGACACTATCACTAATATAGAGATGTAATATGTTGATGTTCATCTTCCACCCAACCAATATATTAAAAATATTTTGTAATATATAATGGATAATTTCTATAAAACTATAAATTAGTGATTGAAGTTAGTGGATCCTAATAAAATCAAGAATCATCACTGAGATATAGGATTAATTACAAAACATAACTATGATGGACCATTGGTTGTGGTATTCGATGACATTTTGAGGATGGAACTTGGGATCCTTCCCCTTATTTTTTCTATTTAAATATGTTTTATATGTTGGAAAACAATATTAATATTAATTTAAAATAGGTATAAAATGTAACTCTTTTCTGAGAGAATATAGAGTGACCAATGAGATGAAAACCATATAATGATTTGACTTTTACTTCTTAAAAAATACTATAATAAGTATACCATTAGTCAAACTAAGGGGTTTTAAGAGGATGGTGTTAACTTAAATGTACCCAAAAATGAGGATATGTAGGGATCCCATAAATTTATTGAGGTCCCTACGAATGGATGTTACATTATCAATGATCGTGACTATAATAGATATATTGTTCAGGCATTAAATAATATAATTAATTAAACGAAACTACAACCTTATTCAATAATAAAAATTCACTATCTATCTTTATTGGAAGAGGAATTACGAATTCTATTCCTAAATGATGATGAAGGAATAATAGTATGAAGATCTATTAAATTGATCACTAATAATAAAATATCATACTTAATCAATAGATATAATCATAATCTATTATTTTTATTTAATACAGGTGTGATCAATTTTAAAGAATATGTTAAAATAAAGTATAATATGGGCTCTATTTTTTAGGTCACTTCTAGTAAATATAATGAATCAGATAATTTGAAAAATGATTGGTACTTTAAAAGGGAACATGAGTTAAATTTGTCAAATATTTTTTGAAAAATTCAACTGAATAATATATAAAATAATTTTGGTTCATTAAATGATTGATTTAGTTTTCATTGCCACTTAATGTTTTAATATTACAAAAATCAAAAGAAAAATACAATTGAGAGATTTAAATATATATATATGTTGCTTTTATTATAATTCTATTTAAATAAATATATCATATTCAAAGTTAGGTAAAATAATTTATATTATCATAGATGTGGGTTCTTTGTTTTTTTAATGTTATTTAAAAAATAATTGAACAAGTATGAGTGTTTTTTAAAGAATTTGGAGATTATCTGTTTAATTTTTATAGTTTTATATTTATAAATTTTGGATTTCATTTAAATTTAAGACAATTATTCAAGAAATGTAACAAGTAATATTATGTAGATGTGATATGATATTAATTATAGATTGAGGAAATATATGTATGGATTATTCAACATGAAATTGTCTTTATAATATTATATTACTAACCTACATAAATGTATCAATGATGTGTGAGAAAAAAATCATGAGAAATGCCTCACAAATGATTAAACGAAAACTATTTAGATTATCTAAAAATATATGTTTGGTAATCTATGGCTATAGAATTGAACCCATCATAATGTATTGTGATTCAATAGATTAATTGGTTATAGAAATTGATCATTATCAGATTTAAAATAGATGATATTGAGGATACATTATAATTACATTTTCTTATATAAGAATTAATAAAGATATCGACGATAGAAGTTTGAGTAACCAAAGACACAAAATATTAAACCAAACACATCAATGTCAAATTATAGTACATCATAGTCCTAATGAAATCCCTATATGTGTAAAATCTATTTTGAGAAGGGATTAGAATCATTTCGAGAATGTGGATGAGACATTTATGAAATGTGAAGTGGTAACCAATCTTAATCAAATATATATTTTCTAAAAATAATTCTATTATTTAAGAAGAATTATTTTCATGAAATTAACTAGAATATTTGTATTTAAATTTGAAGACTCTATAACAGTTCATTTACTAATTTGTAATGAAAATGCAGAATTATTTGTTGGGTAGTTTTTAAATAATTATTTTGTGGTGAAAATAATATCACACTTCAAGTGAAGTTCTAATAAATAATTAATGGTTATATTTATTATGTATCTTATTGTGGGATACTTTTTTATGAATTAGTCCCCTATAATACTCATATAACTGAATAAATTTGTCAGGTAAAATATAAAGAACCTAGAATCAATAAAATAGTGTTATCAATTTCAATTAAAATTTTAAATTCAATGTAAAATTCAGATAAATTGAATAACATTGTAAAATAAATTAGAACAATGTCGTGAATGGAAATTTTTAGATATTTTTTTCTAGAGAAACAATAAAATTATAGAGTGCATAATTTTGATTGAGAGAGTGAGAGGAGTTATAATAGATATAATTTGAGATAGAAATGAGAAATATGTGTATTGTTCTAATTAGTGTGCACATAAAGAGGATACCAATATGAAATGAAAGTGCTATAATAATAATATATTACTTATAGTGGTTAATTTATAATAATAACAACAATAGTATCACACACCGTTTTGTGTGTAAATCATTATAATTGTGTTTCTTGTGAATAAGAATGAAGTCAGACATATTTATAAGAGTTCATAGGTGTCGGAAAAAATTAATATTCTTAGAAAAAATTCTAAATAGAATGAAAAATAATATATTCCTCAATAAATAAAATAAAAAATTTTATACAATATAATCTAGGTTAAAATTAATCTTCTAATGTTAGGAGAGATCATTTTTTACTCTTTCATTGTGAGAAATAGTTAATACAAGGTCATTCATATCCATGATGATGATTATAGTGTATCATATATTCTTTGGTATGTCCAAATAATTCAGTAAATGTAACTTCTTATTATAATTATTAAGACATTTATATCAATGATCCATTGTTTATTTTTTTCCATGATGTGTGTTTATAAAGACGATAGATTATTATTTCTAATAAGTGACTGTGGATTATATTAAATGAAATTGGAAAATGAAAAAATATTTCATTGTTCACTGATTCAACACGCCACAATCTATGTGATCCAACCATACCTAGGTTCGTCATAATTCGGGATAGAGAATACATGTTTCCTACCGAGATAAAAATGATTTAACCCTTCTAAATTGATAGTTTAGGCACCCAAATAGTATTTGACTTATTCTACCTCATTTAGAATGGAGGTAGAATATAGGATTCAACATTGATTATGATTAGTGTCTTGGGTTTTTTTGAATCATTTTTACTTTTATCATGTATAATATTATCTTAGTGATCAATAAAGGATTTATCACAATTTTTGTAAAAAAATATAATATATGGAATGAAATAATTCAATTGTACATACTATTATTGCGTGTGGATATTCATGAAATTATAAATTACAGATTTAAACCTGTCTTAAAATGATATTATTTGACTCCATATTATCTAAATAATTTACATCTTAATGGGTGTGTAATAAATACCATTATATCCTCACTTTTAGAGAAGTAATATTTGAAATTTATTTTTGTTGAAGTCTGTAGATATTATATGGATAAATCTATAAAATATATGTGTGTTGATAATGTAAAATATAAAAAAAAATTAATGATATATTAAATAAAGTATGAATGTTTTTTTATTCATTACCTATAATATGATGACGAATTTATTATAGTTATCAATGAGTTGGTGAGAACTATTATATATTTTGTTCATTCACATAAATAACAATCATTTCCCAATATGATACATTATATCTAGGAATGCATATTTGATGTCAGTGTTTCTGAACTAATAAATTGTGATCTTTTCAAACATTCATTGAATGACATTCATATATACATGTTTTCATATGATATAAAAATAGAATTCATCCAAATTGATAATATTTTTACTGAGAAGAAAATATCATTTAAATAAATAATTAATTAATAATACAAAATGAAACATGCTGATTTCGATAGACTCATGTCCGTAATGTCAATAGATGTAAATCTCATATCACTAATATCAATAGGTGCATGGAGAGGGAAAAATTATTTTATGTTAATTTATCTTAGGGGAATTTCATCTATAGGGGAATTTTAAATATCACTATAAATTCTCTAAGGCTATAATAAGATCAATTTGATGATTATAAATAATCAAATATTCATTTGTCAATGAATTATTCAATTAATTTTTTAAGAGGTATGAAATTATTTTCTTATAATATATATAGCCTTACATTTAAGAAAATATTGAATTATTTTTTCAAGAAGGATGAAACATCAAGTTGTTACAAAAAGAGTGGTTGTTCTTAATGTGGTAGGGGACATAATTCATTCACCACAATAATGAATGTAATTATTTCAAATATTGAATTTGATTAAATAAAGAAGAATAAGTTTCATTAATATATAATTAATAGTTACATGAACTTAAACGAGTTTTTATTAAATAATTAATTAAATATGATCATCTCTATAGTTGTTCACATAGATATGGAAAATGGAAGAATGAAGAAGGAATAAAATATAGTTGCACTCGATAATGAAAAATATCGAAAGATGGATGATGATATTCACCTAATAGTTAATGAATTAAAAATCATACTCACCAATGAGAATAATTGGTTTTAATCAATGATACTGAATTTTGACTTATAGATGAAAAATAAATAATTTCTCATGGTTAATTATTTTGAGAAAATTTATTATATAAAAAATTTACAATATGATTTTTCAAATTCTAATCACAATGTAAGTTATTTTTCATGAAACTACCATATTATTATAACAAATGAGAGACCTGGTAAAATTATTAATCAAAAATTAATATTAAATAAATATTCATATATATTTAGTAATTATTAGATTAATGGTAGTATACTGATTTATGTTAATATAATTTACCAAACAAATACAAGGGAGAATTTTTTAGAATTTGTTTCTTATATAATATCTAAATTAAAATAAAATTTTTCCTATTTTTATAGAAGATAAAAATTGGGAAAATATTAATTTATTTTATAGGAATATATGTAGATATTATTATATTATCAATCATAAAATGGAGGTCTTTAATGAATTGAAAATATTAAATCATAGATAAGTGTTACTACAGAAAATATTACACATTCACAAAAAATAGTGGACTTTTATGGTCATTAATTTTTTTTAAAAATCATATCGGCAGATAATAAAATGATTCTGGTTTAGATAAATCAAATTTCATTCAATAAAGAATGATAGAAGGCACATGTCCAATGGTATTGCAAATTAGAAAATCGAAAAAGTGAAGTAGATTTTTATTCATCAACATACTGAAATGTTGACGATGTATTTTGAGGATTTGAATGATGTTTCTGTGATATGTTTTAAATAAGGACATATCAATGAATAATTTCATCTGATTATACTCATGAAATAAAAAATCAAATAGAACCTAAATTTTTTCATGTTAGAATCAAAAGAAATAAAATTTTGAAAAAGATGTTGCCTTGTGAGTAGAACAAAAATGATTTAGTATTGTCAATTGAGTATATGAATCCCTATTGGGTGGAGAAAAAATTATACAATAGAAATATTTTAAATATATTTTATTAAGAAGAATATTTTAGGGAAATAAATATTATGAGGAATGTGTTGGAATTTTAATGAAATAATTTAATTATTCATAAAATGAAAAATTCAAGTGAAACCAAATAAAAGAAGCATTACTTTGTCATATTAATGTAGTAAATAAGAATATGTGTATATATAATCTAAAATAAAAATTCATAATAATCATGGTAGATCAAAGTGTTTTTTAATAAATGAGATACCTGAATAGTAACCCTTTTTTGAATAAAATTTCACAACCTTTATTTATCAAAGGATATGGTATGATGGTATTTCACCTCTCTCACTTGGCCTCTAGATTATTGTTTTCAATGGGGTAAAACAACCTCTTTGAATTTTTATCAATTTAGTATTTAAAATTTTTATTTATTGTGGATGTAAAAACTATTTAATAAACAATTGAAACCTATGTATTAAATATAGTATGAGATAGTTAAATTATTTAGGGAGATAAAGTTTGAAGATATGTTTTTTAACGGTTTAGTTATAAGGTCATCATATAAGTGTCAGTTATTTTTATTTTTGAATATGTATAACATGTTCAATGATAATTTTTAGGAACATTTAATATAAAGGTTCAAAGGATATATTTTTCAAGTAGGCATTGTTTTATTCTCAATTGGTAACAAGAGTTATTAATAACTAGGAAGGAATGAATTAAAGTAACTCTATAGGAAAAATGTGATTTTATTATTTAATATTATTATTTTTATCATGATTTCTATTAGATTTGGTGTTTAATTATTTAGTAACAATTCCTTGCTGTGTTTTATGATTTTGAATATGTTTATATTCCTTGAATGATAAAAAATCATAATAGGATATTTCTAAGAGAAATAGATGTTTTTGGTTGATTTTCATGACCATGACGAAGATGCTAAGATTTGGAGTTCATGAAAGATCCATTATACTTGCAACATATTATGTAACATGGATTGGAAACAAAAATACGTTTCCATATTTTTTGTTTTTTTAATTCAATAAATGAATAATATCTAATCTCTCATAAAATAAATATTAATATGTAAGTCAAAGTTAGTTTTGATTTTTATGTATTTTTCAATATTTTCTAAGATGTATGGTGGTGTTTAAAAGAAACTAATGTTGGATTCCATAATTATGTATGATTTATATGAACTAATCAAGGATTTCATTGCTATCAAATTTTTATTCTATATGAAATTGAATATGTAGGAATAAGTTGTAGCCACATATTCTTAATAGAAAATTATATGAATATTCATATAAATAATGCGTCATTGAAGAAAATACATAAGAATAGATTATAAAATGACATGAAAATTAATCGACATTTTGTGATATTAAAATTATTGAAACGGCCGCATGTATGAATAATAATCCAATGATGATATCATGTCAAAAATAACTGCCCAATTATCTGAGTATATGGAAGATACACTTTTGGATTAACTAGTTCTAGAAATTGATCAGTGAATGAATAAATATAAAAAATATTAGGGTGATGTAAAAATGGATTGGCTAACATAAGAATGAATAAATTTATATAGTAGCTATGTAGGACAAATCAGTGACTCACATAGGCCTAACCAAACAAATTCAAGGATCGTGTAATATTTAATTAAGGTCCCTACAACATCTTTGTATGCATAAGAGTAATTCTGTGAATATATAACATTCAATCATATTACAATAATCATATATAAAATATAAATAGGGTTCCATAATTTGTAAAATCTGGTGTTTCTTATAATAATAAAGAATTTTTAGAAGAATTTTTTCCATTAAAATAAAGAGAATTTCTATATTCAAATGCGATGATGTTGAAGTTATTCATGCATGGATTACATATCACAAATAAGAATTATCATTCATTATCATAGAAAATAATTTTATCGATATTGAAATATATTTTTGTTCAATAATCGTAACTTCATTTGAGTAAAAATTTATGATCATAACTTTGTGTATATAGTTTTCTAGTAGTTTATTCCTGAGTCCACCTTAACAATTTATAAAACAAATGAATGAATCAAGATAAAAAAGGAAGAGGTATCATTCTATTAAATGATGATGGTTGATTTAATTAGATATTTATAATCAAATTAAATTTATATTATGTTCATTTTTGTGAAATATAAAATAAAATATTGTATTTCACGGAATGGTAGAGTACTCTATGATGATTCACATAGACTGCGAACTAATTTTCTTGTGTATCTCACAAACAAAGAGATAAAAATATATATTTATATTTTGAAATATTCTAGATATAATGTATGAGGAAGATTGATATGTGGCTTCGAGCACCCAAAAAAGAGATACATTAAATTTTTGACTATATGAAAAGAATAACATAATAATTATAGTAACATTAGTAGATGAAGATGAAGGAAATAATTCATTAATGTTTCAATATAAATCATAACTGTTGTTTTTTGTGGGGATGTATATGTTTGAAACACATTTTATATATATTTAATTACTATAGTAGAACAATATTAATGGTCTGGACCTCTCCGGTCCACTACTTTGTGTAATGTAGTGTTAGGGGTGTTGAGGGAGGTCATGGTAACTTATCCCCAACACCTTTCCAAAATATTCCTTTTCAATGAACTGTTTCAATGGTAGAAAATTGTGAACTATAATATCATGTAACGTCTTCATGTACTTTTAATGTTTCTAACAACCTTTGGTTTTGAGTAGTGACTTGGCGGTGCGTTTGGGAGAATCTTTTAGGAAAACTAAAGGGTGGTATCCTTCACACGGGATGTGCACGGTTTGTTTAATTCATGTGGCTAGACCATGCATTGTTAAACTTGGAGGCAGTGGCTAACGCACAGTTAGCGCACGGTTTGCCTAACCATGTGGCCTAACCGTGCGAGGAGTGTTTGACGAGGTAGTAGTGACCACACGGTTAGTACACAGATTGTTTAATAGTGCGAGCACTTAAATTATATCCTAAAATTTTGAATCTCAAATGTTTTTCCTCTAACTTGCTTGTTTAAACTCTTATGTGGCCATAACTCGGGATTACCATCCCTTAAAGGTAGGATAAACTCTCCCAAGCATTTTGGAGGTGATCCTAAGGCTTCTCTTGGCGAATCGATGCCAGTTTCTTGAGGTATGTGATCGTTCTTGTTTGGTTTCATAGATATACTTAGATCTACTTCTCCTCTTCTCTCGGTTTCATAGATCTATACCTGTTATGGGTAGATATATGTGTGTGGATGCCAAATATGACGGCTTTGGCCTTGATCTTGCTAGGAGAAGAGATCTAAGACGGGTTTTGGAGAATCGACCCGGCTTTCGTGTGCGTTCTTCATTTGTCGGGGTTTTTGTCAAAAACCATTGAGGTAGGGGATTCATTTCTTCTCTTTCATTTACGTGAAACTGTATTGTTTGCATGTTTAATCCCACTGGATGACACTGAAATTGACATTATAAATATTTTAAATGGATAAATAAATTGATATCAGTCATATATTATTGCCTCATGTTTTGCTAGATGGTGCAATATCTATGCATGATTTGATTAGTTGTTCGTTCTTGATAAAAATTGGTAAAGAACATAAATTGGGATTAATTGATAATTGTTTGTCAAAATATAAAGAGGCATGTATATGATTTTTATTTTTTTTGTAATTTGTTGTTAATCAAATTGGTGCAATAATCTTGTTTAAGTTATTTGTGATAGCTTACTGATTAGGTTTCCTGAATTTAGAAACTACGAATAACAAATCTGTTAATTCAATATGGAATAAGGAACTAATTGTTTGATAATTAATTAAGGGGTTCTGAGTTACCCTATTGATTGTTAAATGGCCAAGAGCACAATGAATGTGGTGTTTGTTTTTCCTACTTCTTGTGTTGTGACGTGATCCTGGATGGGTGTTGTGATATGTGGGGGCATGGAGGCCTTTGTTTGTGGCATCAGATGACTACTAGAGTGGGGAGATGCATTGGTTTATGCATGTGGGCGTCGAGAAGGACACCGGGGATGATGGAATGGGATGGATGTGATTGTTGGATGCTTGTTGTTTCTTATTTGTTGTTTATCTACTTTACTTTTCCCCACTGCTCAAGGAAGCTGGTCTTACTTACCCTTTTCCGAAAGAGGTGAAGACATGCGGGGTATGCCATGTGCTTTTCATTTTTAGCTTCTCAAGGAAATATGGTTATATACTCTTTCTATATGTGGCAAAGACTTGACGGGTAGTACATCTACTCACCGTGTTGAGCCCCCTTGTGTTTAGTAGCATATAATATTTTTCTAGAAAGCCTGGAAATGTTGGAAAGGGATTCTGTAATGAATTTTTGATTAAATGGTGTTAACTCATGGGGTTGGAGTTTTCAGAATGTAATTATGAGGTTGAAATATTTTGAATGAACATGGGATTTTGGGTGTGATGCTAATGAAATTTAATGTGGAACTGTTCATGGTTAATTAATGTCTAAAGAATTAATCAACATACAGTGGAACTAATCAAATCGGAATGAAGTAATCTAATAATTCTCTTTAAATGGTTGTGTTCTTGTAGGATACCTAGTATTAGATGTAGAAGACCAGAGTTTGAGAGACGTTAGCTGTAGTTCTGTCTAAGACTTGGTTATGCCCATAGTGTGGTTGTGAGATATAGTATATTCTGTACTTTTCTTGTTTCTATACACTACTCCACCTTGTCTTTAAGGGAACTGACACCCTGGTGATTCTCATCCCAAGGGTGGGGGGTGTTTTCCCCAACATTTAGGTGGGATTATGAATGGTTGACTACCCCCTTTGTCCCCGCTCTCATCTCTTGGTATTTGCATGTTCCATTTGGCACATTGGTTAGTTTTCCCCATATGTGTGTGTAGAGGGTTGTAATGGCTTGAGGTTATAAACACAAATATATTCTGGATATAGTATCCAATGGACTACTATAGGTATAACATGTATAGGTTGTGATGTCTTGGGGATCCTTACTCGGTGTATTGGCTGTAATGGCTTGAGGAATATTACCCAATGTATGATAAACGTTATGCGAGCTGTGGTGGCTCCCATAACCTACCTAGTTACTTTTGGTTGTGAGGATGGTGTGTTGCTTCGCCCAGGTGTCTACGGGCAGGCCTTTGTATTGCACGAGGCGCATATTGTGGTGCTTCTCTGAGGTGTATGCGAGCAATCCTTTTTGGAGAGAGATGCTTAGGACATGCGACGTTGGTACAAAGCGGAAAACCAGTGGGAAAGTAGTAGCGGGGTACCCTTGATATTCTTTACTATATGCAATATTCATTTATGTGTTACATGGTGAGAGTAGCCATGGTGAGGTTGGGAACTTAGTATACCTACTTAGGTAATGATATTGTTTCACTTGTTGCTCACACTGATTTAGCATAATCTCTTTACATTATCATGAGAGGCTTTGGGGAGGATCCTACTGAGTATACTATTACACTCACCCTATGTATATATAAACTATTTTCCGGTCACTTAGAGCAGGTTGGAGATCCGGATGGTTTTTACTAGCTTGGGGTTGTAGGAGCTGTTCGGGATTCTGGTTGATGATGTTTTTACTTTCTTTTGGGTAAATGTTGTTTTCCCTTCTAGTTGTAGTAATTTTTCATGGCATTTCATTTGTGAATTTGGGTATTCTTTTATATTCCAGTTCTGATTTAGAGTTGGTTGGTGTCTGTCTTATCTCTCTCTTCTGTATGTGTTCTCTTAGTGGGTAATGCCTCCCATTGGTGTGTTATTATACCATCGGTGCTAGTCGCCAACTCGGGGCCTATTGGAGGTGGGAGTCGGGGGGTCGTTATGTCCCTTCTCACATTTCATCCCACGAGGGGTACACATTATGGGGAGGGGGGCATGATAGAGTGGTATCAGAGGTCTGGTTGAGGGATATGATGGAGTCTAGAGTTAGGCACTGGTGAGGTTTCATGGGTTTGTAGGGCAACAGTTTCATTCATGTATAGCAAGTAAGGTAAACACTGGAGACCAGCTATGACATAGGCATTTAGGTCCCCTCTATGATCTGATCTACGGACATTTAAATTTTCAATACCTACTAAACAAGGTGATACTAGTTGCAGGGTAGAGACGTAGGAAAGGATCATGCATCATTATTATTTGTGCCTGTGTTTGAATGGTAAGACCTTGGGATAGGTTAACCTAAAATGAATAAAAGAAAACAATTAATTGATTATTATTGAGTCTACCATATTCTAAGATTATGAGCTCTAATGTTTTTTTATTTTATAGGTATGGCTCCAGGTATATGTCCTCTTCAGTTTTGTGCAGAAAATGTCCAGAAGGTTGTTCCAGTAAGAAAATTGCAGGGTAGAGGTTGACGACCACGACACGTGGAGGAAGAAACTCTGATAGTTTCAGTGCTAGAGTCTGCAGAAGTATGAGGGATCCATTTCAGATGTAGTCACGGAAGACTGGTTAGAGTCTGTCGAGATCGACTTCAGTTTGATTCATGCTCAGAAGGAGCACTGGGTGTCCTTGGTTGTGACGATGCGGCGTATAGTAGCGAGACAGTGGTGATTCTTGTTCCTCGGGGATCGTGAGGAGTCAACTATCTCATGGGAGGAGTTCTGAGGCAGCTGTAGAGTTGAGTTTCTTTCATCGACTGCGAAGGCGTCCAGTTGCCAAGAGCTTCTTACCCTTTGACAGGGGAGCTCCAATGTTCGGGTGTTTTGGATCCATTTCAAGAACCTTTTACGATATGCTTCAGACCTGTAACCAGATGAGGAGGCCAGGGCGAGGCATTTTTAGGAGTCTTTCCATCTAGATTTCCAGCGCCAGGTCATCCCATTTATGCTAAAGGCATATCTTTAGGTACTAGTGAGAGCAGAGGTTGTCGAGAGGAATTTGTCCTGGACCAGATCATCATGATAGGGGAATCTACATGATTCCTCACGAAGTAGAGTTGTGGTATGGGGTTACCGGTATTCAGGGCAGAAGATTTTCCTTTCAGCCGAGGGTAGGTCTCAGCCCTTCACATATCGTTTCTCTAGAGGCAGAAACTCTCAGTCCTAGGCCATGCGATCAGGCGCTTGTTTTTCTTATGGTGGTCGTGGTCATTAGTAGCGGGAGTGCCCGACCTTTCAGATTGGTCATCGTATACCAGGTGTTACTTTCCAGGTTCCTCCATTGAGGTAGTTCCATCCAAGGCATCATAAGCCAGTTGCAGCGGCTTTAGATCAGAAGAGGGTAGATGGGGTAGGCAAAGGATAACTCCATAATGCCCCCCGTCCTCAGAAAGCAGAGCGCGACCGTGGTGGTGGTTGTCATCAGGGTCAGAGAGGTCGAGGAGGAGGTCGTGGTCAGCTTCATGCTTTAGCATTTCCAGCTCTAGGCAGTCTAGACGTCGTTCGAGGTACCCTTTGCTTTTTTTCTACCTTGGTGTATTCCTTGTTTGATTCACGAGCGACACACTCCATCATATCACCTACCCATGTCCATGATTTGGGACTTGAGGTAGAGAGGCTTCCAGTTCCGTTGGTGTTGACTACACTAGTTGGAGGTCGAGCTGACTTGTTTAAAGTATGTAGAGACTGTGATCTAGTGTTGGGGAAACACCGCTTTTGGGGAGATTTCCTATGTTTATGAATACCATAATATGATGTCATCCTCGACATGGATTGTTTGTTTTTGGTGAAGGTTATCGTGGATTACTTCAGGAAGAAGGTCGTCTTCATTGGTGCGGATGGAGATCAAGTGGTGTTTATTGGTGAGAGAGATCCTCAGATGGGTAATAGGTGTATTCCATCCTTATCATCTATAATAAATGAGATGATGTTGAGTTCTTCAGAGGTTCAGCGGTTGGTGTTTCCTAGGGTTATAGAGGAGTACCCTGATGTCTTTCCTGCATAGGGTGTAGCATTACCCCCTCAATGAGAGATCGAGTTTGGGATGGAACTACAGCCAGGTGCATCTTCTATCTCTATGTCTCCATATAGGATGGCCCTTTCTAAGTTGTGGGAACAACGTATACAGCTTGATGGTCTTTTGCAGTGTTGTTTTGTTGATCCAAGTGTGTCACCATGTGGTGCACTGGTTTTGTTCGTGAAGAAGGCCGATGACAGTTTGCGGTTGTGTGTGGATTATCGTCGCTTAATCAATGTGACAATATAGAATCGCTATCGTCTTCCATGAACTAATGATTTATTAAATCAAGTAAAGGGTGCATGTTGGTTCTCAAAGATCGACTTGCGGTCAGGATATCACCAGATGCATGTGAAGGATGAGGATATCCCAAAGACTTCTTTCTATTGTCGTCATGGGAATTATGAGTTCATTGTAATATCGTTTGGCAAGACGAATGCTTTAGCTGTATTCATGGGATTGATGAATGTTGTGTTCCGAGTGTTCCTAGACATGTTCTTGGTAGTTTTAATCAATGAAATCCTTGTGTAATCCACATTTGAAGAGGAGCATGGAGAGCATATACAAGCCATTTTGGGAGTCCTTCTTCAACATCAGCTATTTGGGAAGTTGTATATGTGTGAGTTTTGGGCTCGAGAAGTCCGTTTCATGGGGAACGTTGTGTCCCAATAGATAGTAGCTATGGATCCATTGAATATTGAAGCAGTTGTTTCATGGGAATCCTCCACGACAGTGTCAGAGGTGTAAAGTATCCTTGGTCTCACAGGCTGCTACAGGAGGTTCATAGCCAATTTCTGTAATGGCTCGGACATCTCCGGCCCATTCCTTTGTAAAAAAGAAGGTCAAGAAGTGTTCTGGAGGGTAAAATGGACATTTCCCACACTTTTCAAAATTTTGAAACTATACTCCGTGTAGTGTGAGTACATGTCGTGTACTCCCTCGCCAGTTATACCCCATGTTGAAGGTTGTGTCCTTGCCGTGTAGAAGAAATGGGTACATTCCGTGTATCCAATACTACACGCCATGTAGTCTCTCCCCGCGTACGCGTTACCGTATGTTGACCAGTCAACTGTCGTGTGCCATGTTGGAGTCTTTTCATTGTCGTATGAAATAAATGGGTACACACCGTGTATCCAATACTACACGTTGTGCAGTCCCTCCCCGCGTATGCGTTACCCTCAAGCCGTGAGTTGACCAATCAACGGCCGCGTGCTGCGTTGAAGGCCGTGTTGGAAGCCGCGTGGTTATCGTGTGAAATGGATGAGTACACGTCGTGTACCATAAAGTAAATGCCGTGTACTTTTGTTTTTCTCACCTATAAAATGAGGGGTCCACTCTTCCTTTTCAACTCACCCGTCTCCTCCCCATTCTTCTGAGTAGAGCTCTCCCAAGAGACTTGAAGGCTCCTTTTCTTCCATAACTTCTTCGTCCGAACTCCGATTTATGATTTGTCAGCGGCCACGTGATCATAACGAAGAGGCGGATCTTCTGAGATTGGATCTGTTGTCTTTCCTTTGGACTTTCCTTTCCAACATCCACCCGAGGAGGTTTTTCCGGGACTCGACAGATGTGACGGACACCAACAGACATCTTCTAAAGTTGATCCGGGGGAGCGTTGTGATCATAACCCATTGAGGTAGGGATTTTACCTTCATCTCTCTAATTTTTGCATCATGCGGGGTGGGTATCCTCTTGTTTTCACAAGAAACAGTTGAACAATTAAATAAAGATAATAACTGGTTAAAGAACGGGGATGGGGAAGTTGTTATGTTTATTTTTATTTATATCATGTGATATTATGTTGGGAAATGAATAGGATTATGCCTACTGAAAATCACGGACATTGGGGGCCTTTGCTTGCACAATTAAACGTTTCCCTATCTTTCTAGATCGTTTTTGTGAATGGAACTTTGTTGAATGTGGAGTTTGGTTAATCACATAAAGTTGTCTGATTTAAAATTGGGAACCCTTGTGTGATCACCCCGGTTGAACAAAATGGAATAATGAACATGTGGGTGTTGGGTTGGATACATGGCATGTGATGGGGGTGTTTTTGTGGGTTGTTGTGGATCGGGTGAGCAGCAGGGATGCAGTTGGCTTGATTGTGGGTTGGTGTGAATGGTATGTTAGTGATGGGAAGCGGGGCTGTGATAAATGGTATCAAGGGGTGATGATGTACGGTGTGGTTGTGGTTATGGTGGTTGGAAACGGGGCTGCAGGGATGGGTTGAAATGTGAACAGACTATGGGTTGGAATGTGAATGGACTATGGGTTGTGAATAATAAATTAAAAAGTGGAAGAGTTAATGAATGGTGGGGCATGGTAATGGAACGGAATTAATAATCAATGGGTTGGTTGGTTAATATGAAGGGACTTGTTGTGCTGCTGGTGTTTTCCTAACTTGATTTGTGGATGGCAGGGATATGATTCACGAATGATTGATGTGGTTGGTTGTGGATAGTTTCCTAGTAGTTAAGGAACTAATAAACTAATTCTGGTGAAACGTGAAAACCAAAATTGGGTTGGGGTTGTTTTTTGTATGCATTCTTTGAAGTAGCAGTGCCGAGGAACGTGCTCAATTCTCTATTTAGAATCCATAGGTTGGGTTGGGTGTTTGGTATACATATATATATCTGTATCTTTGTGTTTTGACACACCCCACCCATGTTGAGCACTTAGTGTCGAACACTCTCATTTCATGGGAGAGGGTGTTTTCCCACAGTTACTATCCCATTCATGCTCCTTCTTCCATAGGTTGTGATGGCTCGAGGCGACCTTATACCAAAGACCCTTCAGGTAGGTTTCAATTGGGGTGGATTGGACCAAGAATCTTTGGGCAGGATTGTTTTCCCAAGAATCTTCGAGATGAGGCCCAGGTGTCTTTGGGTGAGAGTTCTGTAACTATTACTATTCCCAAGAATCTTTGGGATGAGGCCCAGGTGTGTTCGGGCAGGGACGTGATTGTGGTTGAGGCCCAGGTGTGTGCGGGCGGGATGTGTGGATGTGAGGCCCAGGTGGGTGCTGGCGGGATACGTGGTTGTGAGGCCGAGGTGCATGCGGGCGGGATGTTTGGTTCTTGAGGCCCAGGTGTGTGCAGGCAGAAAGAGTTTGGTAGTGTCAGGATGTTCACCATTAGGAAGAGCAGCTAACTAGTGGGAAATGGTGCGGGGTACCCAATACTTTTGTTCTTATACTACTACTACCTGTTGTGAATTTTTTTTCGGTGAGTGTGGCTGGTGAGGTTGGGTGGATAGATTTCACTGCTAGGTTTCTTCTATTGTTCTCATGGGACATTAGGATGTATCCCCACTTGTGCAATAGATCTTTAGGTTTTCCTACTTAGTATACTTGTATGCTCACACATCATTGACTTTCAGGTTTTCAGGAGGACTACCAGGGCCGTGCGGGACCCTACTAGTTGGGACAGTTGGAGTCGTTGCAGTTGATGTACTCTTGTTTTCTTTTGGTATTTTATTTTGAGCTTTCTTTTACTTGTACCTTGTTATAAACTATTTAAACATGCACATGGGATTGGTTTGGGTTTATTTCTATACACTTGTTCATTTCTTTTTTGGTGTTTGACTTGTCCTATTTCCCGATCTTAAATAATAAAAGGGTAATGCCTCCCATATTTGTGAAAAATTGTACCCTTGGTGCTAGTCGCCACCCCGGGGACTACTGTAGGCGGGACTCGGGGGGTCATTATCTCCCTTTCACCATTGCCAGCTCAGGAGGGGAATCTTTTGTGGGTGGGGGTCATGACAGAATGGTATCAGATGTAATGGTTGAGAGATAGGATGGAGTCTGGAGTTAGGTATGGTGAGGATTGCATGGGATGGTAGGGCAACAATGTTGGTTAATCTTGGTGTGGGACATAGGCTAGGGAAGACCATCTAGGACACGAGATTTTAGGTCCCCCCGTGATCCAATGCAAGGACTCTGAGCCTACCGAACGACCAAGTGAGACTACATTGATTGCAAGGTAGAAACCCTAGGGAAGTTGCATGCATCATCATGATTGTGTTTTACTTGATTTGGGTGTTCTGGGAAAGAAATTGAAATAAAATGATAAAATTAAACCCAGAGAAATTTCCTTACTACATGGGATTAGGAGATCTATGTTTACCGTACAGCTATGGAACCTGGACGTCATCCCCGGGGGGCTCAGACGGTCGAGGCCCAGCAGATTCAGGCGGTCGATCAGTTGAGGATTGACCGAGAGGAGGAAGATAGCCAGTGGCAGAAGTCTCTTCATTCTTTCCTATGGCAAACCCTTAAGAAGTACTAGGGTAGTACTTCAGATATGGAGAAGGAAGGGAGGATTGAGGAGCTAGGGATCACATTTACCTTGATTTGTGATCTGAGGGAGTACTGGGTTCCCCTAGCAGTCAGTCAGCTAAGAGGTGCGGCGCGACAGTGGTGGATGCTCTGCCTCGGAGAGAGGATAGAGGCAGAGGTTTCATGGGATAACTTTGAGAAGGAATTTTGAGAGGAATTCCTTTCTTCCATGATAAAGGCGGAGAAGCGGTAGGAGTTACTCTCCCTTCATCAGTGGAGTATATCAGTACGAGAGTTTGGGATGAAGTTCAAGGATCTCCTGCGCTTTTCTCTAGATCTCTTTCCAGATGAGGAGTCTCAGGCGAGGCGTTTAGAGGAGGATCTTCGTCCATCGCTCCAGTATGTTGTTCCCCCTTCACCCTTCTGACGTACTTGTAATTACAGAAGAAGGAAGAGGTTGTAGAGAGGATTCACTCGCAGGGAGGTGCACCATGTAAGGGGATCCAGCCAGGTTCGTCGAAGGGGAAGGTAGTCAGTAGCAGGTCTCCGGCGACGGGACCTTCCAGGTTCAGGCCAGTGGGAGGCAGGCCCCAGCAGTTCCAGTTCAAGTCTTCAGGTCCTCGTCCCTTCTTCACGAGCCCAGTACCAAAGTGTTTTTCTTGTGGAGGTTTCGGTCACATTTAGAGTCGGTGCCCGACCCGAGCTCTGTACGGTGGAGGTGGGCATGTTCAGCGCCCACCTCAGCAGCAGCAGTTGCTGGTGAGGCCCTTCTAGCAGCAGGAGGACCATGCTCCTATGAGGGAAAACTTTGCGGGAGGAGGCCGACCTCAGGGTTCTCCTCAGGGACCTTGACTAGGGCATGGTCGGGGAGGTGGACGACATCTGAGAGGCAGAGGAGTTGGGCATGGATAGTTGCACGCAGCAGAGTTTACAGCTCCGGCAGGACCAGAGGTGGTGCGAGGTACTATTTATTTGTTCAACACTCTTGTTTATGCTTTGTTCGATTAGGGAGCTTCACACTCCTTTGTTTCACCTGATCTAACCCATGATTTGGGACTAGACGTAGAGATACTTTCCGTACCTCTGGTGCTAAGTACACCATTTGGAGGCCAAACCAGTGTATCTTGTGTTTTTCGAGGATGTGGGATGATGTTGGGACCACATCGATCTAGTGGGGACCTTCTTCTATTCAGATGCATCCATACAATGTCATCCTAGGCATCGACTGGTTGTTTTCTATTAGTGCCGTTATCGACTACTTCTGGAGATGAGTCGTGTTCTCCGACGTGGATGGTCAGTGCGTATCTTTTGTTGGAGAGAGAAGCCATCAGGTGGGAAGCCGGCGTGGGGAGCCTCTCCTATCCTAGTAAGGCAAGATAGCAGTGGTTTCAGGTGATACATAGATGATGGATGTCCATGGGGTTGTTGGGGAGCTCATCGATGTTTTTCCTGAGGAGGTTGTTACTGTACCCCCCCCCCCCCCCCCCCCCCCGAAGTGACGTTGAGTTCAAGATAGACTTATAGCCTAGTGCCCGTACGATTTTGATGGCCTCTTATCAGATGGAACCTTCAGTGTTGTGGATTCAGATTGACGATCTGATGGAGAAGGATTTTGTTCGACCCAGCGTATCGCCATGGGGTGATCTAGTTTTGTATGTGAAAAAGGAAGATGGTGGTCTCCGGCTATGCATAGACTATGAAAGGTTGAACCAGGTAACAGTAAATAACTGTTACCCCCTCCCAAGGATAGATGATCTCAGCGACCGACTGAGACGAGCATGTTGGTTTTCCAAGATTGATCTACGATCTAGATATCATCAGCTGAGGGTAAAGGATAGTGACATCTCGAAGACGTCTTTCAGGTGTAGGTATGGGCACTTCAAGTTTGTAGTGATGCCGTTTAGAGTTACGAATGCACCGGCCGTGTTCATGGGACTTATGAACTTTTTCTTCCGAGATTTTCTGGACAGGTTCGTCAGTGTGTTTATTGACGACATCCTGATCTACTCAAAATCAGAGGAAGAGCATGTTGAGAATCTCAGGTCAGTCTTGGAAGTCCTTCAACACCACTAGCTTTATGGGAAATGGTTGAAGTGTAAGTTCTTGATGCAATAAGTACACTTCCTTGGGCATGTGGTGTCTCATCATGGAGTGTCGATGGACCCGTCGAAGGTGGAGGCAGTTGTTTCTTGGGGATCACCCAAGAGCATGGCAGAAGTTCATAGTTTCTTGGGGTTAACAGGTTACTATCAGAGGTTTGTTTTGAACTTCTCTCGTGTTGTTGCTCCATTGACAGCTTTGACTAGGAAGAACCATGTCTTCCTATGGAGCGAGAAGTTCCAGAAAGATTTCGACTACCTAAAGGAGAAGTTGGTCAGTGCTCCCGTACTCCGGTTTCCAGAGGAAGGGTTGTTGTATGAGGTGTTTTGTGATGCTTCTGGTCGTGGTCTGGGGTGTGTGCTGATGTAGAAGAAGGGAGTGATCTGTTATGGGTCTAGATAGTTACACCATCACGAGCGTAACTATTCCACCCATGACCTAGAGCTTGTAGCAGTAGTGTTCGCACTGAAGTTGTGGCGACATTACCTCTTTGGGGACTGATTTGTGGTCTTCTCAGATCACAAGAGCATGCGTTATATCTTCTCCCAGCGTGACCTGAACCAGCGGCGGTGGATATGGGTCGATTTTCTCCAAGACTATGACATTGAGATCTCTTACACTGAAGGTAAGGGAAACATTGTGGCTGATGCCCTGAGCCGGAAGTCGCATCAGGAAGTGGTTCAAGAATCCGCTGATGCTTGGAAGGCGATGGGAGAGTTGGCTGCCTTGCACATGGATACAAGGGTAGAAGGTGTTAGAGGCTGTTTTTTTTAGATGAAGGTGCAGTCTTACTTGTTGCCACAGGTGGAAGAGTCTCAGTGGGGGGACTCCGAGACGGAAGTGATGCGGGATCAAGTCGATCAGGGGAACGATCCAGAAGGATGGTCAGAGGACAGCCGACATCGGATGATTTTCCATGGATGGTTGTTTGTCCCATAGACAATGTGTGAGGGAGTTCTCCGTGAGTTCCATAACTCAGCCTTTTCGGTACATCCAGGAGTTTCAAAAATGTACCGAGGCCTGAGGGAACAGTTTTGGTGGCTCGGGGTGAAACTGATAGTTGCGGTATTTTTGGCTAAACGCCTAGTGTGTCAGCAAGTTAAGGTTTAACACCATGTCCCCAGTGTCTTGTTGCATCCTTTATATGTCCCCAAGTGGAAGTGGGATGACATTTCGATGGACTTTGTCATAGGACTACCCAGAGCTTAGGGTGGGTATGATGCTATCTGGGTAGTGGTGGATTGATTGATGAAATCAACTCACTTCTTAGCAATTAAGGAGTCAGGCCCAGTGAGTACCTTAGTAAAGAGGTACGTAAACGAGGTTGTGTGGTTTCAGGGAGTCCCAAAGACTATCATCTCAAATCAGGATACTCAGTTTACCTCATGAGTCTGGAGGGGGTTACAGCATGCTTTTGGCACCCAACTCTGCCTTAGCACTGCTTTCCACTACCAGACCGATGGACAGACAGAGCATACTATCCTGACACTGGAGGACATGCTGCGAGAATGCGTTCTAGATTTTGGAGGATCATGGGTACGACACTTGCCTTTAGTATATTTTTTCTACAACAACAGCTTCCACTCTACTATTGGCATGGCACCATTTGAGGCTTTGTATGGATTTCCATGTCATTCACCCATTTTCTAGGCAGAGGTTTGTGAGACAGGTGCTCTTGGGCCAGAGGTAGTGCAGAGCACCACAGAGAAAATCTAGCTTGTACGTGAGAGGAAGAAAGTATCTCAGGACCGACAGAATTCTTATGCTGATCGTCGGAGGAGGCCCTTGGAGTTCGAGGTGGTAGATTATGTGTTCTTGAAGGTTTCCCCTCAACGGGGGAAGCAGAGGTTTGGGAAGGGGAGTAAACTCTCCCCTAGGTTCATCGGACCTTTTGAGGTGCTGAGGCGAGTCGGCAAGGTGGCATATCAGCTAGCCCTGCCACCTCAGTTGGAGAAGGTTCATGATGTCTTCCACGTCTCCCAGCTTCGTCGGTACATGCATGACGAATCTCACGTTATCGACTGGGGAGAGTTAGATATGGGAGATGACGCAACCTTCGAGGAACGCCCTGTCAGAATCGAGGATCGTAAAGAGAAGGTGCTCCGTGGACGAACCATCGCCTTGGTTGCTGTGTTGTGGAGGCATGGCAGCCTCAAGGAGATCACTTGGGAGCGGGAGGCCCAGATGCACGCTCAGTACCCAGAGTTGTTTTCACTTGTGTTTTCCCTTGTTCTTCTGATCTTTGTTTGGATGTTATACTATGTACCTTTGATATATGGAATTCATGGCTTGTCGGTTGTGATACCTTTTGTTTCCTTGTTATATGGAAGTGTGTAGCATGTCCGGATGTGTGGGGAAAGGGAAAAACCTGATCTTTAATTGAGACGCATTAATGAGGATGCGATTAAACCTGTGCACGTGAGTCAGTGTCGCCTAAAGCGGATAATATCTCGACATAGGAGATGTAATTTTTTCCCAAAACACATGTTTGGGCAGTGTGTTGGTTGTGTGGCGTTGGGGGTAGTGCAAGTTGAAAATCCTAATGTATGAAAGTGGTAATACCCAATTCATAATCGAGACGCATTAATGAGGATGCGATTAAACCCATGTAGGAGAATCAGTGCCGCCTAAAGCGGATAATATCTCGACATAGGATAATGAATTTCTAACACCTATGATTAGGGTTGTTGGTTGGGTTCCTATTATAACAAGAACCCTAAGAGATATCTTGTTGGGTTCCTCTGCGTTGGTTTTTGAATTCTTGGGGATGAGAATGTTTTAAGAGGTATATGATGTAATGCCCCGGACCTCTCCGGTCCATTCCTTTGTCAAAAAGAAGGTCACGAAGTGTTCTGGAGGGTAAAATGGACTTTTCCCACACTTTTCAGAATTTTGAAACTACGCGTCGTGTAGTGTGAGTACACGTCATGTACCCCCTCTCCTGGTATACCACGTGTTGAAGACTGTGTCCTTTCCATGTGTAATAAATGGGTACATGCTGTGTATCCAATACTACACGCTATGTAGTCTCTCCCCGCGTACGCGTTACCGTATGTTGACCAGTCAACGGACTTGTGTCGTGTTGGAGCTGTGTCCTTGTCGTGTGAAATAAATGGGTACATGCCATGTATCCAATAATAAATGTCATGTAGTCCCTCCCCATGGATGTGTTACCCTCAAGTCATGTGTTGAACAGTCAACGGCCACGTGCTGCGTTGAAGGCCGTGCTGGAATCCGTGTGGTGACTGTGTGAAATGGCCGAGTACATGCCTTGTACCATAAAGTACACACTGTGTACTTTTGTTTTTATTGCCTATAAAAGGAGGGGTACCCTACTCCTTTTCAACTCACCCCTCTCCTCCCCATTCCTCTGAGCAGAGCTCTCCCAAGAGACTCGAAGGCTCCTTTTCTTCCAAAACTACTTCATCTGAGCTCCGATTTACGATCCGTCAGTGGCCACAAGATCATAACGACGAGGCGGAACTTCTGAGCATAGATCTGTTGTCTTTCCTTTGGTCTTTTCTTTCCAACTTGCACCCAAGTAGGTTTTTCCGGGACTCGACAAAAGTGACGGACACCGACGGACGTCTTCTAAAGTTGATCCGGGGGAGCATTGTGATCAGAACCTGTTGAGGTAGGGATCTAAAAATCATCTCTCTAATTTTTGCATCATGCGGGGTGGTTATCCTCTCGTTTTCATGAGAAAATGTTGAACCATTAAATAAAGATAATAACTGATTAAAAAACAGGGATGGGGAAGTTGTTATGTTTATTTTTATTTATATCCTGTGATATTATGTATTGAATTGAATAGGCTTATGCCTACTGAAAATCACGATCATTGGGGGCCTTTTCTTGCACAATTAAATGTTTCCCTATCTTTCTAGATCATTTTTGTGAATGGAACATTGTTGAATGTGGAGTTTGGTTAATCACGTAAAGTTGGATGATTTAAAATCTAGAACCCTTGTGTGATCACCCCGGTTGAACAAAATGGAATAATGAACATGTGGGTGTTGGCTTGGATACGTGGCATGTGATAGGGGGTGTTTTTGTGGGTTGTTGTGGATCGGGTGAGCACCAAGGCTGCGGTTGACTTGTTTTTGGGTTGGTGTGAATGCTATGTTAGTGATGGGCAGCGAGGCTGTGATAAATGGTATCAAGGGTTGATGATGTGCGGTGTGGTTGTGGTTATGGTGGTTGGAGGTGGGGCTGCAGGGATGGGTTGGAATGTGAACGGAATATGGGTTAGAATGTGAATGGACTATGGGTTGTGAATAATAAATTAAAAAGTGGGAGAGTTAATGAATGGTGGGTCCTAGTAATGGAATGGGAATAATAATTAATGGGTTGGTTGGTTAATATTAAGGGACTTGTTGTGCTACTTTTATTTTCCTAACTTGTTGTGTGGATGGCAGGGATATGTTTCACAAACGATTGATGTGGTTGGTTGGGGATAGTTGCCCAGTAGTTAAGGAACTAATAAACTAATTCTGTTGAAACGTGAAAACCTAAATGGGGTTAGGGTTTTTTTGTTGTATGCATTCTTCGTAGTAGCAGTGTTGAGGCACGTTCTTAGTTTCTCTATTTAGAAGCCATAGGATGGGCTGTGTGTTTGGTATACATATATATATCTGTATATTTGTGTTTTGACGCACCCCACCCATGTTGAGCACTTATTTCCAAACACTCCCATTTCATGGGAGAGGGTGTTTTCCAATAGTTACTAGCTCCTTCTTGCTCCTTCTTCTATAGGTTGTGATGGCTTGAGGTGACCTTATACCTAAGAACCTTCAGGTAGGTTTCTATTGGGGTAGATTGGCCCAAGACTCTTCGGGCAGGTTTGTTTTCCCAAGAATCTTCGGGATGAGGCACATTTGTCTTCCGGTGAGAGTTCTGTTGATATTACTATTCCCAAGAATCTTCGGGATGAGGCCCAGGTGTGTTCGGGTGGGTATGTGATTGTGGTTGAGGCCCGGGTGGGTGCGGGCGAGATGCGTGGTTGTGAGGCCCAGGTGCGTGTGGGCTGGATGTGTGGTTCTTGAGGCCCAGGTGTGTGCGGGCGGGAAGAGTGTGGTAGCGTCAGGACGTTAGCCATTTGGAAGAGCAGCTAACTAGTGGGAAATGGTTTGGGGTAGCCAATAATCTTGTTCTTATACTACTACCACCTGTTGTGAATGTGTTTTTGGTGAGTGTGGCTGGTGTGGTTGGGTGGATAGATTTCCCTGCTAGGTTTATTTTGTTGTTCTCATGGGACATTAGGATGTCTCCCCACTTTTTCATGAGAGCATTAGGTTTTCCTACTAAGTATACTTGTATGCTCACCCTAAGTTTACTTTCAGGTTTCCTGGAGGACTACCAGGGCTGTGCGGGACCCTATTAGTCGGTATAGTTGGAGTTGTTGCAGTTGTTGTACTCTTGTTTTCTTTTGGTATTGTATTTTGAGATTTCTTTTACTTGTACCTTGTTATAAACTATTTAAACATGCATGTTGGATTGGTTTGGGTTTATTTCTATACACTTTTTCTTTTCCTTTTTGTTGGTTGACTTGTCCTACTTCCCGATATTAAATATTAAAAGGGTAATGCCTACCATATTTGTGAAAACTCATACCCTTGGTGCAAGTCGCCACCCCGGGGACGACTGGAGGCGGGACACAGGGGTCATTATCTCCCTTTCACCATTGCCAGCTCAGGAGGGGCATCTTTCGTGGGAGGGGGTCGTGAAAATTTCTCACGAGTTGCGACCCCTCTAACAGCTTTGACCAAGAAGGATCAGGCATTCATATGGACTGATCAGTGCTAGGCAGCTTTCGAGTATCAAAATGAAAATTTAGTAAGTTCTTCAGTCCTTTGTCTTCCAGCTGAAAGAGTTCAGTTGATATTTTCTGTGATGCATCCTATCTGGGGTTAGGTTATGTTCTCATGTAGCAGAGTTCAGTTGTTTCTTATTGTTCTCGGTAGTTACGTTTGCATGAACGCAACTATGCCACCCATGATCTTGAGTTGGTATCCATGGTGTTTGATCTGACGTTTTGGAGACATTACCTCATTGGTGAGTTCTTTGAGGTTTTAACTGATCATAAGAATTTGAGGTATGTTTTCTCCCAATGTGACTTGAACTTACGACAGCATCGGTGGATGGATTTCATACAGAAATATGACTTTGAAATGTCATATAAACCTGGAAAAGGGAATGTTGTAGCTGATTCTGTTATCTGAAAGTCATGTAGTGATGTTGTGCATGAATCCGGTGATTCCTGGAGATAAATTGAAGAATTATCAGCATTACAACTTGATATGGGAGATGTTGGGGGTAGATGCTATCTCTTTCAGATGATGGTACAGTCATCCCTAATGCAAAATGTATAAGAGTCCCATTTGGGAGATCTAGAGGTGGAGGTCTGGAGAGAACGAGTTGTTTGTGGTGAGGCCTTGGATGGTTGGACTGAAGATTAACAACACCGAGTTTTGTATCATGGAATGATTTTTGTTCCTTTGTCGATGCATGAGATGGTTCTTAGAGAGTTTCATAGTTCACCTTTACCGGTACATCCAGGCATGAAAATTATGTACCGAGCCTTAATGAGACAGTTTTGGTGGTCTGGGCTGAAGTGTGTTATTGCAGAGTTTGTGTCTCGATGTTTAGTCTGCCAGAAGGTGAAGGCAGAACACCGTGTTTCTGGTGGTATTCTCCAGCCATTAGTGATTCCTCAGTGGATGTGGGAGGATGTATCAATGGATTTTGTTACTAGTTTACCTCGAGCTCCGGGAGGACATGACACTATTTGGGTGGTAGTGGAGCATTTAACAAAATCGGGCCACTTCATGGAAATCAAGGAGTCAAGCTCAGTGGATGTTTTGTCGAGGCAGTATATAGAGGAGGTGGTGAGACATTATGGGGTCCCTAGGATGATCATTTCTGATCAAGATCCTCGTTTTACCTCCAGGGTGTGGAAAGGTCTCCAGAATGCTTTCAGTTGTCAATTATGCCTTTTCACTACTATTCATCCTCAAATGGATAGTCAGACATAGAGAACTATCTAGACTCTTGAAGACATGTTGCGCTCTTGGGTTCCTGGTTTCGGAGGTTTATGGATGTGGCACTTACCCTTGGTGGAGTTCTCTTACTAAAATATTTTTCACTACACCATCACTATGGCGTCATTTGAAGCCTTCTATGGTTGGCCTTTACGTTCTCCATTGTGCTGGACTGTGGTCGGAGAGTCAGCAATTCTCAGACCGGAACTTGGGCATAATACAATAGAGATGGTTTAGGTGATTCATGAGAGGATGAAGATAGCAAAAGATCCTCATAAATCATATGCTGATCAAAGAAGGATATCCTTGAAGTTTAATTTTGGGGATGGTGTGTTTATGAAGGTGACTCCCTTTCATGGGAAGCGAAGGATTGGTCGTCGAAGTAAATTTATCCCCGGTTTGTAGGGCCTTTCGAGGTGGTAGGTCATGTTGTAGTTGTGGCGTATCCAGGAGAACTTACCCCATACATGAGTCGGATACAGGACGTTTTCCATGTATCACATCTCCATCATTATCCTCATGACGACTCTCGCATAATTTATTGGGGGAGAGATCGATGTTGATGATGATGCAACCTTTGAGGAGCAACCTGTGGAGATCCAAGACGGCAAGGATAAGGTGTTTCACAGGCATTCTATTCCTTTAGTTCGTGTCTTGTGGTGACACAGTGGCTTGGAGGAGAGTACCTGGGAACGTGAGTCACATATACATGCTCAGTACCCATAGTTTTTTGATGTTTAACTCTTTTCTTATATCTATGTAGCTTTTTTTGTTATGAAACATTCATGTTTATGAGATGGCTCACTTTTTTCTTTTTGGGATTTCTCTCTTTTGAGAGTTATCTTGATGGGTGGTTGTTCAGACCTTATTTCGTTTTTTTTTTCATTAGGTGGTTTTGGATTCTAGAGGATGAGAATGTTTTGGGAGGTACCCGATGTAATGGCCCAGACCTCTCTGGTCCACTACATTGTGTAATGTGGTGTTAGGGGTGTTCCAGGAGGTCAAGGTAACTTATCCCCAACGCTTTTCCAAATGCATCCTTTTCGATGAACCATTTAAATGATTGAAAATTGTAAAATATAACATCATGATACGTATTCAGGTACTTTTGATGTTTCTAACTACCTTTGGTTTGGACTAGTGACTTGGGGGGTGCGTATGGGCGAATCTTTAAGGAAAACTAAATGGAAGTAGCTTTTGCACGGGCTGCGCACGGTTTGTCTAAACCATATGGCCATACCGTGTGTTGTTAATCATGGAGGCAGTGGCTAACGCACGGTTTGCGCACGGTTTGTCTAACAGTGCTTCCCAACCATGCGAGGAGTGTTTGAAGAGGTAGTAGCCACCGCACTGTTATCGCACGGTTTGTCTAATTGTGAGAGCAAATCATGCTGGCACTTAAATTAGATCCTAAAATTTTGGATCTCAAACGTTTTGCCTATAACTTGCTCGTTTAAAATCATAAGTGGGCATAACTCGGTATTACCCTCCCTTGATGGTAGTAGATCCTCTCCCAAGAGCTTTCAAGGTGATATGAAGGATTCTCTTGGTGAATCGAAGCCGATTTCTTGAGGTATGTGATCATTCTTTGTTGGTGTCTTATATATACTTATATTTACTTCCCCTCATCTCTCTATTTCATAGATATATTCCCGTTATGGGTAGATCTATGTGTGTGGATTCCAAATATTATGGGTTCTAGCCTTGATCATGCTAGGAGAAGATATCTAAGCCGAGTTTTGGAGAATCGACCTGATTTTCTTGTGTGTTTATCGTTTATCTGTGTTTTCATCAAAAACCATTGAGGTAAGAGATTTGTTTCTTCTCTTTCCTTTACGTGTAGCTATATTTTTAACATGTTTAATCCCAATGAATGAAAATGAAATTCACATAATAAATATTTTAACCGGATAAATAAATTGATTTCAGTCATATATTATTTTCTCATGTTTTTCTAGATAGTGTTATATCTATGCTTGCTTTGATTAATTGTTCATTCTTGATGGAAATCAGTAAAGAACGTAAATTGGGATTACTTGATAATTGTTTGAATAAAGAAAAACAGGCATATAAATGAATTTAATTCTAGTTTTAATTTGATGTTAATCAAATTGGTGCAGTAAGCATGTTTATGTTATTTGTGATAGCTTACAGAGTAGGTTTCCTAAATTTGGAACCTACGAATAACAAATCTATTATTTCAATATGGATTAAAGAACTGATTGTTTGATAATTCCATAAGGGGTTCTGAGTTACCCTCTTGATTGTTAAAGGGCCAAGAGCACAATGAATGTGGTGTTTATTTTTCCTTCTTCTTATGTTGTGACGAGATCCTGTATGGGTGTTGTGATATGTGGGTGAATGGAGGCCTTTTGGTTGTGGCAGCAGATGACACCTAGAGTGGCGAGATGCATCGGTTTATGCATGTGGGTGTCATGGAGGACACCATGGATGTTGGAATGGGATGGATGTGATTGTTGGAGGATTTCTATTTCTTATATGTTGTTTATCTTATTTACTTTTCCCCACTTCCCAAGGAAGCAGGTCTTACCTACCCTTCTTCCAAAAGAGGCGAAGACATGCATTTTATGCCACGTGCTCTCCGTGTTTAGCTTCTCATGGAAGGATGGGTATATTCTCTTCCTATAAGCGACAAAGACTAGAAGAGTTGTACATTTACTCACCGTGTTGATCCCCCATGTGTTTAGTAGCATATAATGTTTTTCTAGAATGCCTGGAAATGTGGGATAGTGTCTCTGTAATTAATGTTTGATTAAATAGTGTTAACACATGGGGTCGGAGTTGTCAAAATGTAATGTTGAGGTTGAAAGATTTTGAAGGAATAAGGGATTTTTGGTGTGATGCTAATGAAATTTAATGTGGAACTGTTCATATTTAATTAATCTCTAATAAAATAATTAACATGCATTGGAACTGATAAAAAGGGAACGAAGTAATCAAATGAAGCACCTTAAATGGTTGTGTGCTTATAGGATACCTAGTGTTAGAAGTGGCAGCCCAGAGTCTAAAAGACGTCAGCTGTAGTTGTGTCTATGACTAGGTTATTCCCATAGTTTGGTTGTGAGATATTGTATATTCTGTACTTTTTGTGTTTCTATACGCTACTCCACCCTGTCAGTAATGGCAACTGACACCCTGGGGATTCGGAGCCCTGGGGGGCGGTGGTGTTTCCCCCAACATTCCGGTGGGAGGATGAATGTCTGACTTCCCCCTTTGGCCTCGCTCTCTTATCTTGGAAGTTACTTGTGCCATTAGGAACATTGGTTAGTTTTCCCCATATATGTGTTTAGGGGGTTGTAATGGCTTGTGGTTATTCACACACATATATTCTGGATATAGTATCTGATGGACTACTATAAGTGTAACGTGTATAGGCTCTGATGTCATGAGGATCCTTACTCAGTGTATGGGCTTTAATGGATTGAGGTATAATACCCAATGTAAGATACACATTATGCGAGATATAGTGGATGAAGGAACCTACCTAGTTACTTTTGGTTTTCAGGATGGTGTGGGGATTTGCCCATGTGTCTGCAGGCTAGCCTTTGTGTTGCACGGGGAGCATATTGTGGTTCTTCTCCTAGGTGACTGCGGTCAAGCCTTTTGGAAAGAGATTCCTAGGATGTGCGACATTGGGGCAAAGCAGAAAACTAGTGGGGAAGTATTAGTGGGGTAACCTTGATATTCTTTACTATATGCTATATTCTTGTATGCATTTTTTGGTGAGAGTATCCATGGTGAGGATGGGAACTTAGTATACATTCTTAGGTAACGATTTAGTTTCACTTGTTTCTCATTGTGCTTTAGCATGCTATATTTTATTTTTCATGAGAGGATTTGGGGAGGATCCTACTGAGTATACTGTTATACTCACCCTATGTATGTATAAACTTTTTTTCAGGTCACTTGGAGCAGGTTAGAGATGCAGCTGGTTCCTACTAGCTTGGGGTTGGAGAAGCTGTTCGGGTATGTGGTTGCAGCTATTTTTACTTTCTTTTGGGTACTTGAAGTTTTTCCCTTATATTTTTCATACTTTTGAATGGTATTTAATTTTTCCACTTGGGTTTTCTTTTATATTCCAGTTCTGAGTTGGAGTTGGTTGGTTTCTATCTTATCTCTCTCTTCTGCATGTGTTCTCTTAGAGGGTAATGCCTCCCATTATCTCCCTTCTCACATTGCTGGCCCAGGAGGGGTACACTTTATGGGGAGGGGGTCATGAAAACAATAATATTGTCAACACATATAAATCAGATGGAAATGTTAAATCCTTTCAACAAAAAATACAATTAAATTGGTATAATAGGAATTATCATGGAAAAAAACTATATTCTTATGTTGATAGATATCATTGCATGTACAATTATATTACATGTAATTCATAGACCCTACACATTTGTATCCCTATTTTATATCTTCTGGGATTTATGGTCTTGAGTGATCTTGGATCATTCATAGATTGTAGTTATAAATATTTACTAATGAATATATTACATTGAGTATCCATTTGTAGTTTATTTTCGTGGTGTGTCTGTAAATATGTGGGATATTTAAATAAAATAATTATTCAAGGTTGATTTCAAAGAATTATAAATTTTAAAAATGGAAAAAAAATCATACATTCAGCCCCATCAATGAACCTATAATGCATGGATCCACTAAATTAGTTAATTATATGATAATAAAAATATTTTTTAGGGATTGTGTAGAGATACAAATTTCACTCCTGATGTAAAATTTGGTTTTTTAAATGTCCCAAATTAATATACCATATGAAGATTCATATATAGTTTTCCTTATATTGTTGGTTTAGTTATTTTAAATTAATTGAAATTATATAAGGTTAATATGTAATCT
This sequence comes from Viscum album, assembly GCA_963277665.1. Lineage (NCBI taxonomy): Eukaryota > Viridiplantae > Streptophyta > Magnoliopsida > Santalales > Viscaceae > Viscum > Viscum album. The sequence goes on from OY728131.1 coordinate 1,131,253,458, forward strand.
CTAATGTTATCATTCATACTTTTATACCTTATTTATTCAATAATTTAGAGTGATTTAATTATGGTAATTTTTGGTATTTATTATAATGTGGATTCGTTTTATTAATATGAATTGAATATTCATTAATATGATGGGTTTGACATGTTGTGCCTTGATTATGGAATATTTAGAATGTTTGTGTGAACACATATATGAGTGGTATTTAATGATATAATTTATTGTGGAATGTGACATGTATGTACTCATCTACTTGGAATATTCGAAAGATGTATTTTCGTCTATAATATATATATATATATATATATATATATATATATATATATATATATATTATAGTGAATTGAGTATTTACGAGTTAGAATACATGATATTGACATAATCTTTGTATTTTAACCACCATATGTCTTAAACCTAGCTATTTTAAAATTACAAATGATGTAAGAGAAACATTTGGTGTGAACATGTATGAATATACTTGTGTTTATTTAATATCACTCTACATCCATCAATATATTAAATAAAAATTACCCTATACGAAAGGCATGATCTTACATATAATTATTTATTAGTGACATTATAGACATTTACACATCTAAAAAGGCCCACGAGGTGACGTTCTATGGTTATTTAAATCAGGATAAGTTTTATTACAAAATATTTATTCAAATCATTGATATAAAAAAAATTGTTTCTATATAAAAAATTCAATGAATATCTAAAAGATATATTTACATGATATCCGTAGTTACAAAACATGATTATTGTGTAGGAGAAATTATACCATCTATAATATAATTTAGTAAATGATATAGATTGAGTATATATTTTCACAAAACAAAAATCTGTTGCATTAAAAATGTAAGTAAAACAAGTTTTTTGCAACAAAAAACCTTAACCGGTTAATTTTAACTTGTCATGGTTTTCATAGAAATGAACGAATTGTGAGAGAAAAAATAGTCATTGTTATAATAATTCTCCTTAAAGATATAATTTTTATCTTCAATGTCATATTTTTATATTAAATGTTGTTTTCTGAAATGTTTTGTGTTTAAATATTTTATACACGTTTGGTAAAAATATAGTAATTCTCTGTTACATGGTCTCATATTATCAAAATTGTAAAAAAATTATGAATAATGTAATTTATAATTAGTTCAATACTATGATTTGATTTGAAATTATAATGGAAATGATAAGTAACACACTTAAATATTATAATGGGATATTGAGACCATAGACAACCTCTATTTCTTTAAAATTATAATAACATCATGTTTAATATACATTTTTCACTTATTTCGTTAAAAGAGGGATCCTAGCATACCGTAGATTAAATAAAAGTCCTAATTATATGTTTTTTGTGTTGATTCATACAACCATTTAACATCCCTATGATAATGGTCTGTATTGAATTATTCTACAGGATCCAACTATATCACTATCAATATTATAAACATTTATTAGTTAAATAGTGGGGTCTGTTGTTCATTATTTTTCACACTTAATTCAAATAAAATATGGTCATATTTTTTTACCAAAAATTATAGTATTCATTGGAATTATGTAGGGATTATTTTTCCTTACTAAAACCTATAATAATTACCTATAATATATAGGTTTCATGTTTTATACTCTAATTTTTTATTCTATTAGTAAATATTTTAATTGATGAATTTTAAAGACACATTCTACTAATTAATTTTATCGTTTATTAATTATTATTTTTATCTAATTTATTATAACTGGTCTACACATTAGTAATATTTGTTTTAATTTTTATAATAAAAAATATTTTTCATTATTTTACAATGGATTTATCTCAGTGAGACTCTAGGACATTCCCATCTATTTTGTTGATTTTGTTTTTCAAGTCTAAATAAAATTAGTAATATTACTTATTTTTCCATGATAGTCAAATAAAAATGTGAATATCATCCCCATATAAAATTAATTTCAAACATATATTTTCAAATTATGTTATGGTATTTAAATAATAAGGGAATTATAATTTTTCATTTAAGAGAGGGAATTTTTGAGAAGTATATTTTCCAACATGAAAATATCAAAAATAGTTTTAATAAATGTTATAATGATAAGTAAAGGGGTAATCCCATTCCAAAAAGACTATTATTATTGTAATGGGATAATATATTGTTCACAAAAGAACTTATATAGGAAATTATACGATATAACACTTGAAATTGTAACTTGAATGGAAAAGAGAAGTGAATATTTCTCTTATATTGAAGAGTTATTCCTAAATCATGATTATGGTACCTAGGGAGATTAGAGAAACTTTTGGGGAATCCATGGGATAAATATCCAATATAAATTCATGGAAGGTGGATTTTATTTTGAGGGAAATGGTGATATACTATTGTATTTATAGAAAAAGTGAATGAATTGTTTTATAATTTTCAGAGACTGGTCTTGGAAATCTATGTTGTAGAAAATGAAAAACAATTTTCTTAAACATGTATTTTTCTAATGGATTTAAAATTTATGTCACATATTTTGATATTTAAATCCACAAAAACAAAAACACATTTTTAATAATTCGTTAAGAAAAGAAAAATAAATATTCGATATTGTAATATTTTTAAAATTTTAATTTTTTTTTTGACACTAAAAAGTGACTTGTTGTTTTGGAAATAGATTAAAATATATTAAAATACATAATATTAATAAAAGTAACTTATTTTAAGTAATTATTTATATTTAATTAATGATTCAATCATTATGAGATAAATATGAAGTCATAAATGATAATGAAACCCAAAAACAATATTTTTACTACTCATGATTAAATAAAGTATATAAGAAACTTATTATAAATACACCCTAACCTAATATCAATGTTTTGAATTCGAAAATACTATTTTTCTAGAATAATTACCTATATTTGATAATTTTAAATTTCAAATATAAATATCCATATTTATTTAAAAATAATAGTTTGTAAGAAACAGTTAAATATTTGAAATAAAGGATATTAAAAAATTATTCTATCATTTATATTTTGGAGAAATTGTTTTAAAGAATATTTTTATCTCAATAAACATGATATTAAAAAAAATTATATATTTTATTGAAAAATACGATTATGTTTTACTTGTGTTAAAATTAAACCTATCAAATTTATAACAATTAAATATATATTTTGTTAATAAAAACTATTATTAAATGTGATTGATGAAATACAAATTTTACTTATATAATGAACAAATAAAATTTACAAAAATAATTCCTAGATACATAACATGTTATTATACTAACATATTACCTAATGGTGAGGTCTGTGATGTTCGTATTTTTATGGGGTGCCATAGATAACATTGGCTGAGTGGTAATACCCACTAACACAAACATCACTCATATGAGATTTCAAACAAACTTTATTTGTTAAACATTGATTTGGTATTGGTCAAGGGATAAACCCAGTGACGCTAACTCTATCCCATCTACAGACAAATGGGATTCAAACGACGTGAATCTACCTGATGATGCCATTGATTCCCCTTTCCGTACTAATTATCCATTATCATTTATACATATAAAAAAAATATATGAAGTAAAAATTATCAAAAAAGGGTATAGTTTCTATGGTTCATATTGACCAGTGGTCATATTTTCCAATGGAATTATAATGGTTGAATCCCAATGGTAACATTTCCCTTTATACCCTTTATTTACCACTTTGTTCTTTTAGTAAAAAATAACTAAAATCTATCCATATGGTCAAAGATTCATTATATAACACTTTTTCTTGGTTTAATAATATTTTGATTTATTAAAATTGAATTTTTATTTTGGGTGGTAATTCTATTAAATATGGGGATTTTTATTTTCTCATTTTAGCTATTCTATTTCATATTATCTATCCAGTTGTAATGTTTGGGATTTTAATTGGTTTTGTGGCTTAATAATAAAATTATAGTTATTAAATAGATAAAATATATTAGTTTCTTCTTAATTCTGTGATGTATAATATTATATAATATGTATAAACATTTATTTAGGAAAAACATACAATAAAAAAGTATGGGTCGTTACATTCTTCTCCCCTCAAGAAATTTCATCCCTAAAATTTCAAATCATTCTCTTATTTTTGAAGAGATTTGGGTACTTCATTTTCATTGAATTTTATATTTCCCAGGTCACTTATTCAAATTTATGGTTCCTCTACAACACTTTTACAATGTGTGTAGTAGTGCTGAGTATATCCATATCCTTATAGTCCAAGATCTCTACTTTATTCACCTCAAAAGTGAGTTCATTTTCCAGTTCTACGACCACTGGATTTGGTACATGTGATTGATTAGGTATTATAACAACCTGAGATTTTATGAGAATTATTCTTTTTAATGTCATTGATGTATTTTTGTGTACGCTACTCCAATATTACCTTGCGCTATTAGCAACACCGTATTAGCTTGCAGTATAGGCAACACTATTCTTGTATCATGTTACACACAATTTCGATAGTAGTTATTCTAAGAAACATTAAGTGTGTGTATATATATATATTCAATGTGTAAATGAAATATGGTTGGATTCTGTTATACGAAACAATGGAGGAGTCTTGCACAACACGCAAACCTGACTTGGCTTGCATTACACGCAATCACGACCTTCCTCTATAGCGTGTGTAGTACACAATATCGGGTTTCACTAAACAACGATATATTGTTATAATATTATTATGGACTAGCCGTTATGAATAGTATTAACTAAATTTTGAATTTTATAACACTATTATTCATCTTACACATTTTCTAGAATATGGTATGAGAACAAAATAAATTTTTCTTGTAAAATATGTATTTTTAAAAAAATTGCAGTTTTTCCGCCTTTTGATGGCGCACCCACCTTAAATCTTGTTTTTGACATGTCTATAAGTTCAATTTGACAAGATAAAATTTTTATTTGGAATCAGGATATAAAAATTTACTTTGGATAATATTTTCATGTTATTCTGATAACTTTCATATTTTAATGAATAGTAAAAACACGCTATATTTTAATTAAAAACAACTTTTTTTCATCGCAATAATTTATATGGTTATATTATCTTTTTAATTGGTTTTAAAGTGTAATTAGAATATATTTTTACCATTTAATCCAATGTTGTTCATTGGAATTAATTTCACTTTGAAATTGGATATAAACAAGTATCAATCTTTTGATTGTTTTTCTTAAAAACACGCTATTTGTTTTCATAATGGGAATTAATTTTAAAATTAATTAGTGCCAAATCTATGTTTTGAATTTGGAAAAAGTCATCAATTTTGAATTCAGAATATCAAATAATTCTTAGGCTGAATTTTTGATATTTTTCTGAAAAACATCAATTTTCGATGAATAGTGAAACCACATAGTGGTAGTTAAAAAACTGACTTTTTCATTTAAATGAAATTTTACCACGTCAGTGAATTGAATTTCAAAAATATTAGAGACACGATTAATATCAAGTAATAAAATATGGTTCAATGAGATGAAAATAATGTTTGGTGAATAGTAACTTTTTTACTTTTATTTACCACGGTTAAAAGTAAATAGGGTTATTAATGGTAAAAATGATATTAATATTGCCCTAACACATGTCCTAATTCTATTGGATAAGTATAATTTGACCAAAAACAACCTTAGGAATAAAATATGACCTTTTAGGTCCACTTGGATTAGATTAGGACATTTATTATTAATTTATTTAAAGAAGGGTTAAAATAGTTAAAATCAATGTTTAATAACTAATTCATTTATTATATAGGGATATACATAAGATAAATTCAACTATGAATATTCATTAGAAATATAAAAATATTTCATACCTAATGGTATTTTATTTATAATTTTTAGACAATATATAATTTAATTTATTTATGACACAATGATGATGCAGTAATTATCTAATTAATGAAATATTGACAAAATTGATGTTATAAATACTCAAATAAATGTAACTTGAGACTTTTTATAAATTCCGCTAATTTTATAGGTTAATAAGATATGTTATTATTGATTTAATTAACTTTTTTTAAATTAATCATTATGTTATGATTTTCACAAAAATCAATTACCAAATAGTGTCAAAATTGACATAAAATTTTTTTTAAAATAAATATTATATTATTAATTATTATTTTACTCCTAAAAATATAATGTTCGGCCAAATGACTTATATAAGGTTATATATATTAATAATAAACAACTTGGGGTTCTTTGGGCTTGTTAAAATAAGTTTATTAACCTTATAGTGTAATAAAACAAGAGGACACGGTAAAAGTAAAATTATTTAACAAAAAGTAAAATCTAAATGATAAGGTTAAAATAGAAACCTAAACTTGTCTAAATTCTATTCGATGAGAGTATTTTGACCCATACCCACCTTATCTTGGAAATAAATCAATTTGGATCTATTATAAATAGAAAATGACTTTATTATCAAATAATATTTTGAGTTTTTCCAAAGGTGCCCCTCTCCTCCCTTATAAAAAGGGGACCCCTTCCCTCTTCTCTTCACAACCATTTGAGCCTTCAATCTCGGCCAAAACCTAACCATTTCTCTTATCCACTTCCCTAGAAACATTCTGGAGGTTCTGGTCTTCTCAAAAGACCAACTGTACTCCCTCAAGAGAAGGATTAAAGGAGGTGCGTCGAAGAAGAGGTAATCTCTTCTTTTGATTCTCTCAAGTTTATTTCTTCTTAAACTTCTTCTTATTTAGTTGTTTCATTATAAAGTAATAACATCAGTATCCATAATATACTGATATGTTATTATGAATATGAAACAACCCTATTTCACCTTCTAGCCATCCTACGGAAAACGAAATCACCACGCGTGCGTACATACGGAATACCGTCTCCATGTTGTGGTGTATTCAGTTTTTCCACCACCACCTTACATGGATGGGTATAACGGTGTAAATAAATAACTATATATGGTTATTGTAAAGTGATATTTATTCTTTAATATTATACATACACTTCAATACAATTCCATGGTCATGGGAATGATATCATCACTCGTGCGTACGTACGGACTACCGTCTCCACGAACGCGATGAGATTCATTTTCCATAATTAACCATTCAAGAATGATTATAAAGTATATATAATGAATAATAATAATGAAGCTACTAGATTTATGTATCCATATATATATATATATTTCATCTACTTACTTACATTCAAGTCAATAATGAAAGGAAAACAGCATTCATGCGTACGTACGGCCTACCGTCTCCATGAACGGTGTGTTTCATTTCATTTATCTATCTAATATATATATATATATACTGAATATATATGATATATAAATCATTTTTTACATTCTGGGAGTAATTAAATCACGATATAAGTAATAATAATATCAAGAACAACAATTCTAAACACGTACGATAAAAGAAACAAGTATACCCAAAACACTACTTTAACATGGAATTGACAAATGAACGGGTAATATAAATACCTAAGTGAACCATATATGATATAACAAAATGAATATGATTCTATAATAATTCAATGAAATTATTTAAATCAATATACAGAAGTTTCAGATACATACGAAGCATATCAGACATAAGGTAAGGGATAACTATTCACATCTCATTCTTATCTGAGATTGTTTATTCATAAGAATTTACTGGGGTTATTGTTATAATCCAAGTCCATGTTTCCTAAAAATGGTTTCATGTATGTTTAAAGTAATTTTTAACCATTTTTGACTTTTACTACATGGGATGTAAGGTATCTTTCTTTGTTTTTACCAAATGAGGTACTTTTTGGCTTTTCCGTCAAAAGTATGAGAAGAATGTTATTTTTAACTTATACGGTGTGAACGGATTTTTACGGTTTCATAACACCTCATTTTTATGAATCTTACTCTACAAGATTTTATGAATATTGTCAAAAAAATACTTTTCTTTAAAAATTTCATGGCATTTTGTGAAAAGAAAATGGTTTTGAAGAAGAAAGGATATTTTCCTCAAGAATTCATTTAAAATGTTTTATCAAAACCATTTTCCATCTAAGATGACATTATTTCATATGTGTATATTTCAAGTTTAATTTCTCTATGATTTACATGGTTTCACTTTTCTTATTATGAAATTTTTATTTTTTTTATACGGATTATGAGATGATGGGATGATGTTTATGAAACCCATTTTATTCTTTAGGTTATGATGAATGTTTTAAGTTTATTTTGTGGCACAAGTAAGAATGATTTCATTATGAGATGGGTGGGACCTATATCTCCCTCCAATGCATTGGGTAAAGATTTATATCTCCTGAAATAGACATGTATGGAATGGTAAGTTAATCCAGTTCAGTGTTACAGGACTGAAATGAGGAGTGAACTCGATTCAGAAAGGGACTTTGTCCTCTAAGATGGTCTTGGCAGCAATGCCTTGGCTACTAATGTAATCATATCATGTGCTTAATGTTTTTCAACAATTACAAGTTTTATTTCCAAGATATTTAATCATGATTGATGTTCCTTTATGATATATGCATTACGTACTTCAAAGATTTTTGTCTTTACTCAAGATTTTGATGTTTAGATTATATGTTCAATGTAACACCCCAAGATTTCATAGTGTGTTATTTCTTCAAAATAATTCAATAACTTGCACTACACGCAACACCGAGTTCAATCACACCATGACTTACAAAAATAATCCATTCAAAAGCGGTTATGAATAGTATTATCTAAATTTTAAACTTTATATAATCCTTATAATTTTAGAATCCATATTATGAGTTTCCTTGATATAATGCAAGAACAAATTCATTTTCAGTATTGCACTTTTATCAACTTTTAATAGTGAACCCTTTTTAAATACAATATTTTAAACATTTTGACTAAATGGGGACATCAAAAAATTTAAAATGAAACATCCCAAGCTTCCACGGTACGCTTTCCTTTGAATAATACAGTAGCGTGTGTTATACGCAACTTCGAGTTTTAGCACACACCGTAACCAATCAAACTAGCCGTTATGAATGGTAATACCTACTTTTTGAAATCATATATATTCTATATTTCAAAATGGACTTCATTTTTGGATTCGGAATATCGAAATTAGCCTAAGGTGAAATTTTGGTACTTTTCGGATAACTTTCATATTTTGATGAATAGTGAAAATTACTAAATTTTAATTAAAAACAACTTTTTTAATCAAAATAATTAATAGTGATAAATTATGAATTTTAGTAGTTTTAAAGTATATTTAGAATATATTTTTACCATTTAATATAATGTTGGTCATTGGACATAATTTTACAATTAAACCGAACATAAACAAGTGTCAATCTTTTGATAGTTATTATCTCTTAAAAACACGCTTTTTGTTTTGACAGCGGGAATTAATTTTAAATTAATTTCTGCCACTTCTGTGTTTTGAATTTAGGAAAATGGATTCCATATTTGGAATCAGGATGTTCAAATTGTGTAAATAGGTAACTTTTATTTTTAGACATTTTGAATAATTACTGCGGTAAATATTTTATTTACCATGGTTAAGGGTAAATCCGGTAAATAAGGGTTAAAAAAATAATATTATAATAATACTAAATTACCCTAAAACGTGTCTCAACCCTATTGGTTGATACATGGTCGACCATGGGCATCTTTGGGTCTATTTTGGGACCCCATGGATCCACTTGTAAGTGATAATGACACATTATATTAATAAAGTTAAAATAAAAATAAAAATGGCATAAGCTTACATCCTTTAGAAGAACAATTTTTACATAGGGTTATACATGTTGGATTTTCGATTATAAATATTCATTAGAAAGATAAAAAGATTTCCTACATAATTATATTTTATTTATAATTTTTAGACATTATATAATTTATTTTATTTATGACACAATGATGATGCAGTAATTACTAAAATAGTGAAAAATAAAAATAATTGATCTTATAAATACCCAAATAATTATAATATGAAACTTTTAATGAATTAAACTAATTTTCTATGATAATATGATACTTTAGGATTGATTTAATTGACTTTGTTTGAAGTAATAAATCTGTTAGGAGTTTCAAAAAAATCAACTATTGAATAGTGTCAAAATTGACATAAAAGAGTTATTAAAACAAATATTATATTATTAATTGATATTAAATTCCTAAAAATCTAAGGTTAGGCCAAGAGACTTATATTATGATAGGTTCCTCATTAATGGACCACTTGGGGGGTCTCTTGGATTTATATAGTAAGTTTATTAACCATATTATATAAAAATACAAAGAGACATTGTAAAAGTGAAACTAATTAACTTAGAGTTAATACTTAAAGATAAGGTTAATATAAGTACCCAAACCTGTCTAAATTCTATTGGTTGAGTGGTTTTCGACCTATCCCCACCTTAAACTTTGAATAGTCAACTTTGGAGCCTTTAGAAACCGAATATGAATTTATTATAAATTAATATTTCTAGCTTTTCCAAAGGTGCCCCTCACCCCTCTTATAAAAGGGCACTCCTCCTTCTCATTTCTTCACACCTTCAAAGCCTTTTGGTTCGGCCAAACTCTGCCCAAATACTCTCCCAACATCCCTCACTACAACCTAGAGGCCTTAGTTTGATCAGAAAGCCAACCTAAGGAGCCCTTTTGATCAAATCAAAAGGAAGAACCCGAAGAAGAGGTAATGATTTCACCACCCTTTTCTAAGTTCATTTCTTCTTCCACTTCTTCTTCCTTTGTTCTTACCATTCTAAAATAATAACTCCAGTATCTCACATATACTATGATGTTATTATAAGTATGGTACAACCATATTCAGTATTCTATCCACCCTTTGAATAACATGTCACCATACGTGCGTACGTACGGCTTACCGTCTCCACGTCGTGGTGTAATTGTTATTCAATATAATATTATTTGGATGGGTATAATAATGATGTGTAACTCATGTAAATAATAAATATAACATGTTAATGATTCTGTATATATGATATACCATTCATTTATATATTATTTTAATATCAAAAGAATGATATTGTCGCTCGTGCGTACGTACGGACTACCGTCTCCACGAACGCGATGAGATTCATTCTCCATCGTATCCATTCAAGTATAATTATCATTTGATGATTTAAAAATGATGTTTAAGGACTTGATACCATTCTGGATATGAATAAGATACAACAAACATGACTTATGTAACAAAACATATAAAAGAAAATGAGTAAGTTAACACCCGAAACGATGATAATACTAAGATATTATTAATAAAGAAATATTAAAAGATCATATATGATATCATATTAATGTATATAATTCTTGTATAATTTAATAACAATTATTTCACCATTATACAGGAGGTTAACCTACCCCAACAAAGGAAAAGTACAAGGTAAGGGATATTTCACAATCTCTTCATTATCCGAGGTTGTATATACGTAATAATCTACTGGGATCTCTTTATCATCCACATCCATGTTTTCTTAAAAATGTATTTCAAAACATTTTTACTATTTACAATAATATGGGTTAAAGTCATTTATACCCTTGTTTTACTTTTTATAAGAGGTTTATAAAGGAATCTTTCTGTCGTTTTCAAAACAATGTCCTTTTTAACCTTTTCGACAGAATTGAGGTAAGAATGTTTTTTTTAACTTATACGGCGGGTGCGGTTATTTTCCGCCGTTATAAAATCTTCAAAACTTACCTTACAAGCTTATAAGAATATTTTCAAAGAAAATGTTTTATTTTATATGGATATTAAATGATTTCAAAATAAAAGGTGATATTTCTTTAAAAATAATTTTGATTTCATCTATGTCAACATCCTTTGATGGATTTTAAGATTATTTGAAGTTGATTTATTATGATACAAAACTTCTATATTGTATTGAAGGTTTTGTGATATGTTTGACTAAGGTTGTGCTATATTTATACCATTCATAGTTTATGGTGAAATTATTGACATTTCGTATGCTAGTTTTAATACGAATGTTTATGTTATGTTTAAACCTTTTCATATGGGAATGCATTGGACTTAATAAGTGACGGGTGGAGCCCGCTATAGCTCCTCGATGCATCGGTAGGTCTCATGAGACAAACTAGTGTCTTGGCACAAGGCCTTGACAAAATCTTATTTGTAGTCTTGGCACGAGGCCTTGTCTATGTGGTTATGATAGTCTGGCATTATGCATTCCAACATTATGAAAGTGGTTATTGATTTTTGCATGTGATTATTCGATTAGTAGAATATCCATGTGAACAAGTAAATGACATTATTTCATTTTACTTTTGCCATACTATGTTGAAGTTCAATTTTAAAAGGCTTTTGTTTTAGTAATTCATTGCCTTAAATGTTTATGCTTATTTTGAATGTTCCGCTATATTGTTATCCTTACTGGGCATTTGATCTCACCCCTTTTCTATGTTTTATTTTTCCCAGGTAGTGAAGAAGTAAATTATGAATGACTTGCAGGGATATTATGAGGGGTTAATAGTGTGGATATGAAGACTTTGTTGTTGTAGTAGTTTTTCACTTTGAAATGTAATGTAAAACTTTATGATTATATCTAGTGTTTCCAAGGCTACTAAACCAATCGGTCTTTCGAGATTTGATCTTTCTTGTGATCATGCCAATGTTACGAAGTAATGCACCGACTCTGGGCAGCTGGGGTCGGGGCGTTACAGTTGGTATCAGAGGAAGTTTAGTACAAACCTTGGAAACTAGATTTAGATAAAGTCTGATTAGAGCACGTAGACCTAAGATGAACTTTGAGGATTAGTATAGAAGAACTTCCTAGAATTTTGGTATTGTAGAGATTTTGTGAGTTTTCCAAGCAATACATCCCTGTCTAGATACAAGCAGGTAGAGGCGGCTCTGCCACAGATGTACCTAGGGGTAAAACCCGAAAACACCGCTTTGAGCTAGACTCGAACGGGAACTGGTGCACGACAACGGGCCTTGCTGCACTCTTGGTTACGACACTCCCGGGGGATATGCTTAGGATAATTCTCATTTTCTTTACAAACCATTATGAAGGGTTTATGAGTATATACATCCTCAAAGGAGACATTTTTATGATTATGGATTATATCCATAAATAGTTCAATTTATGTTTAGTATTTTATAAGAATGGGATTATGTATTTTGATTCATAAACTGATCTAGTGTATGCCATTGTTTAGAAATGGCGCCCAATAGAAGGAATGAGAACTCCAGAAATGCACATGATCCAAAGAGAAGGAAGGATCATATCTTTGATGGTCTTAAGATAGGATTTATAAGAGAAATAGTCTCCCATGTATTATCATCATATGAAGAAATAATATCATGTGTTGATAAGATAAGTAAAGAGTTTACTGAGTCCTATGGCTTTTAAGGGATGCAAGAGAAGAAAAGGATGTAAGAGAGAAAGATGGATAAAGGGAAGAGGGAAAAGAAGAATTTTCTCATATGTGGTAACTGTGGAAAGAAACACCCTGGAACTTTCCTGAAAGGAATGGGAGTTTGTTATAAGTGTGGAGGAAAAGGGCACAAAGTACGTGACTGCAAGGGTAAGAAAATGGTTTCAAATGTACAATGCTTCATTTGCAAGGAGTTTGGACACTACGCGAACCTATGTCCCAGTCATCAGACTATGACGCAAATGATGCTATTGGATAATAATCAAGTTATGATACTACCACAGATGAAGAGGAATGATTAGAGTTCTTATGTTGATTATGTCAATTGAGTGTTGTATCAACAATGTACTTGTTATAATAATTATGGAGTATATAAGGATTGTACTGCAGTACTATTTCATTAAGGACTTGAGATTGTGTGGAACAAAGAAAAGTGACTCAATAGTAGGATAAATTTTTGGAAAATATATGGTTGAGAGAAAGATAAACCATAATATGGTTCTGATACCGAGTTAGTGATTTTAGAATAATACATGATTGATTTGGATAAATTATATTGGATATTCTTGACTACCTTGAAACTGATTAATGATTTGTATATTCCATCATTTTGTTGGGGTTTAAAACATTTTTGGATTGATGAAGTATATCTAGCATCCTATATGGAATAAGGGAGAATGAATGTAATCAATAAGGAATATGGTAATTCAGGATGTTTCAGTGTATTAAAAGAATACATGATGAAAGTATTCATATGCTATTACGGGTTAAAAAGGATCTACATTATTTTTACCTTCCTTATAAATGTTGGACTGTGAGTTTGGACAGACGTATTTTGGATAGTTCTAGTTTGGATTATTTTGGATTTCCATAAAAGGACAACCCGGAGGTCGGGCGGCAACACGTCGCGTCCGGCAAGGCTGCGAGACTTGAACCCGCAACCGAAGGGCGACAAGGGTGTATCACCTACCACTGGCCCACGAGATGTCCTGGATTAAATAATGTAGTTTTTATTAAAAGATCTTGTATATGAATTATAAATTCGTTTATTTTGGAACCCTATACGAATAGTGTAAATAGAATTTTTTTTACATTCTATTATCTTTTAGAGTGAAAGATGAGTTTGTGGTAGAAATTTATTAATGGATAAAACTCTAATTATAAAGTAAGTATATCTCCTTATGATCTTAGCCAATCTCATAAATAAATTCCTCAAAATTAAGAAAAATAAACTTAGAACAAAAATGTTGTCCTAGATAGTACCTTAAATCATCACTAATTTATGGCTTTGGGATTGTTGGCCTTTTCATAGCCATGTTCTCTACCACTCTCCATCAGATAATTGATGGTTAGATTTTTCTTCCATATCCATATTTTCCTACATGGAACCCTAGTATGTGTTATTTTTGGTAATCTTCATACTTTCCACTCTTTATAGAGGCCTCATTAATTCATTTTTCGATGTGGGATTTCAACTAAGATATTTTGAAACGTCAAAAATGTGTTATCCTAATACCCTATGTTTTGTTGAACCGATGGTATTTCAAATCATCATAGATTGATGAATTTAAGGACCTCAATTTTACACTTGTTTGTGATTGATGACCTCAATCACTACCTATAAATATTTACGTTTTTCCTCCAATTATATGTCTCTAATTGCCACCAATGTTCTCCTAATCGAGAACATAATTTGGTGGTGACCCTTTCATTTCTCTTTTCCTCATATTAAGACTAAATTTTAGTAACCCAATTTCCGATGTGGGTTTTCCCACAAATATATTTTCTATTTTCAACCTTTTATTTTTGAAGAATAATTTCAAATTGCGAGGACGCAATTTATTGAAGGAGGGGAGAATGTAACACCCCAAGATTTCATAGTGTGTTATTTCTTCAAAATAATTCAATAACTTGCACTACACGCAACACCGAGTTCAATCACACCATGACTTACAAAAATAATCCATTCAAAAGCGGTTATGAATAGTATTATCTAAATTTTAAACTTTATATAATCCTTATAATTTTAGAATCCATATTATGAGTTTCCTTGATATAATGCAAGAACAAATTCATTTTCAGTATTGCACTTTTATCAACTTTTAATAGTGAACCCTTTTTAAATACAATATTTTAAACATTTTGACTAAATGGGGACATCAAAAAATTTAAAATGAAACATCCCAAGCTTCCACGGTACGCTTTCCTTTGAATAATACAGTAGCGTGTGT
Source organism: Viscum album (assembly GCA_963277665.1). NCBI lineage: Eukaryota > Viridiplantae > Streptophyta > Magnoliopsida > Santalales > Viscaceae > Viscum > Viscum album. Next base: position 1,131,269,070 of record OY728131.1, read on the forward strand.
TATACGCAACTTCGAGTTTTAGCACACACCGTAACCAATCAAACTAGCCGTTATGAATGGTAATACCTACTTTTTGAAATCATATATATTCTATATTTCAAAATGGACTTCATTTTTGGATTCGGAATATCGAAATTAGCCTAAGGTGAAATTTTGGTACTTTTCGGATAACTTTCATATTTTGATGAATAGTGAAAATTACTAAATTTTAATTAAAAACAACTTTTTTAATCAAAATAATTAATAGTGATAAATTATGAATTTTAGTAGTTTTAAAGTATATTTAGAATATATTTTTACCATTTAATATAATGTTGGTCATTGGACATAATTTTACAATTAAACCGAACATAAACAAGTGTCAATCTTTTGATAGTTATTATCTCTTAAAAACACGCTTTTTGTTTTGACAGCGGGAATTAATTTTAAATTAATTTCTGCCACTTCTGTGTTTTGAATTTAGGAAAATGGATTCCATATTTGGAATCAGGATGTTCAAATTGTGTAAATAGGTAACTTTTATTTTTAGACATTTTGAATAATTACTGCGGTAAATATTTTATTTACCATGGTTAAGGGTAAATCCGGTAAATAAGGGTTAAAAAAATAATATTATAATAATACTAAATTACCCTAAAACGTGTCTCAACCCTATTGGTTGATACATGGTCGACCATGGGCATCTTTGGGTCTATTTTGGGACCCCATGGATCCACTTGTAAGTGATAATGACACATTATATTAATAAAGTTAAAATAAAAATAAAAATGGCATAAGCTTACATCTTTTAGAAGAACAATTTTTACATAGGGTTATACATGTTGGATTTTCGATTATAAATATTCATTAGAAAGCTAAAACGATTTCCTACATAATGATATTTTATTTGTAATTTTTAGACATTATATAATTTATTTTATTTATGACACAATGATGATGCAGTAATTACTAAAATAGTGAAAAATAAAAATAATTGATCTTATAAATACCCAAATAATTATAATATGAAACTTTTAATGAATTAAACTAATTTTCTATGATAATATGATATATTAGGATTGATTTAATTGACTTTGTTTGAAGTAATCAATCTGTTAGGAGTTTCACAAAAATCAACTATTGAATAGTGTCAAAATTGACATAAAAGAGTTATTAAAACAAATATTATATTATTAATTGATATTAAATTCCTAAAAATCTCAGGATCGGCCAAGAGACTTATATTATGATAGGTTCCTCATTAATGGACCACTTGGGGGTCTCTTGGATTTATATAGTAAGTTTAATAACCATATTATATAAAAATACAAAGAGACATTGTAAAAGTGAAACTAATTAACTTAGATTTAATACTTAAAGATAAGGTTAATATAAGTACCCAAACCTGTCTAAATTCTATTGGTTGAGTGGTTATCGACCTATCCCCACCTTAACCTTTGAATAGTCAACTTTGGAGCCTTTAGAAACCGAATATGAATTTATTATAAATTAATATTTCTAGCTTTTCCAAAGGTGCCCCTCACCCCTCTTATAAAAGGGAACTCCTCCTTCTCATTTCTTCACACCTTCAAAGCCTTTTGGTTCGGCCAAACTCTGCCCAAATACTCTCCCAACATCCCTCACTACAACCTAGAGGCCTTAGTTTGATCAGAAAGCCAACCTAAGGAGCCCTTTTGATCAAATCAAAAGGAAGAACCCGAAGAAGAGGTAATGATTTCACCACCCTTTTCTAAGTTCATTTCTTCTTCCACTTCTTCTTCCTTTGTTCTTACCATTCTAAAATAATAACTCCAGTATCTCACATATACTATGATGTTATTATAAGTATGGTACAACCATATTCAGTATTCTATCCACCCTTTGAATAACATGTCACCATACGTGCGTACGTACGGCTTACCGTCTCCACGTCGTGGTGTAATTGTTATTCAATATAATATTATTTGGATGGGTATAATAATGATGTGTAACTCATGTAAATAATAAATATAACATGTTAATGATTCTGTATATATGATATACCATTCATTTATATATTATTTTAATATCAAAAGAATGATATTGTCGCTCGTGCGTACGTACGGACTACCGTCTCCACGAACGCGATGAGATTCATTCTCCATCGTATCCATTCAAGTATAATTATCATTTGATGATTTAAAAATGATGTTTAAGGACTTGATACCATTCTGGATATGAATAAGATACAACAAACATGACTTATGTAACAAAACATATAAAAGAAAATGAGTAAGTTAACACCCGAAACGATGATAATACTAAGATATTATTAATAAAGAAATATTAAAAGATCATATATGATATCATATTAATGTATATAATTCTTGTATAATTTAATAAAAATTATTTCACCATTATACAGGAGGTTAACCTACCCCAACAAAGGAAAAGTACAAGGTAAGGGATATTTCACAATCTCTTCATTATCCGAGGTTGTATATACGTAATAATCTACTGGGATCTCTTTATCATCCACATCCATGTTTTCTTAAAAATGTATTTCAAAACATTTTTACTATTTACAAGAATATGGGTTAAAGTCATTTATACCCTTGTTTTACTTTTTATAAGAGGTTTATAAAGGAATCTTTCCGTCGTTTTCAAAACAATGTCCTTTTTAACCTTTTCGACAGAATTGAGGTAAGAATGTTTTTTTTTAACTTATACGGCGGGTGCGGTTATTTTCCGCCGTTATAAAATCTTCAAAACTTCCCTTACAAGCTTATAAGAATATTTTCAAAGAAAATGTTTTATTTTATATGGATCTTAAATGATTTCAAAATAAAAGGTGATATTTCTTTAAAAAGAATTTTGATTTCATCTATGTCAACATCCTTTGATGGATTTTAAGATTATTTGAAGTTGATTTATTATGATACAAAACTTCTATATTGTATTGAAGGTTTTGTGATATGTTTGACTAAGGTTGTGCTATATTTATACCATTCATAGTTTATGGTGAAATTATTGACATTTCATATGCTAGTTTTAATACGAATGTTTATGTTATGTTTAAACCTTTTCATATGGGAATGCATTGGACTTAATAAGTGACGGGTGGAGCCCGCTATAGCTCCTCGATGCATCGGTAGGTCTCATGAGACAAACTAGTGTCTTGGCACAAGGCCTTGACAAAATATTATTTGTAGTCTTGGCACGAGGCCTTGGCTATGTGGTTATGATAGTCTGGCATTATGCATTCCAACATTATGAAAGTGGTTATTGATTTTTGCATGTGATTATTCGATTAGTAGAATATCCATGTGAACAAGTAAATGACATTATTTCATTTTACTTTTTCCATACTATGTTGAAGTTCAATTTTAAAAGGCTTTTGTTTTAGTAATTCATTGCCTTAAATGTTTATGCTTATTTTGAATGTTCCGCTATATTGTTATCCTTACTGGGCATTTGAGCTCACCCCTTTTCTATGTTTTATTTTTCCCAGGTAGTGAAGAAGTAAATTATGAATGACTTTCAGGGATATTATGAGGGGTTAATAGTGTGGATATGAAGACTTTGTTGTTGTAGTAGTTTTTCACTTTGAAATGTAATGTAAAACTTTATGATTATATCTAGTGTTTCCAAGGCTACTAAACCAATCGGTCTTTCGAGATTTGATCTTTCTTGTGATCATGCCAATGTTACGAAGTAATGCACCGACTCTGGGCAGCTGGGGTCGGGGCGTTACATTCAAGTTCTTGCATTCAAATGTTTATGGATTGTTTTATGTTCTCTATGATTACCCTTACTGAGAATTTGAGCACACCCATTTTATGTTTTCTTTTTTCTAGGATATAAATAAAGGTTTTAGGTAAGAAAACCAAAAGAGGAAGATCTTTATGGGAGATGTTGAAGATCTTTAAACATGATTAGAATATTTTGTTCCGAGTTTCCAAAGACACTAAACTAATACGGTCTTTGGGCGTCTGTTTTTGTCATGTATTATGTATTCCGCAAAATTAATGTAATGTCCATGTACGTCAAGCATTTGGTCTCTACTGTTGGTATCAGAGTGAAGGTTTAGTTAACCTATGGAAACTACGATGCGAAAGCTTTAGTGAGATCCCTAGAGATATTTCTAAGGTATGTCTAGGGATGTCCCTAAGGTTAAGTATACTTATAGGTTATAATACTATAATTGCGCTAAAGATATTAGAATTAAACCTAAGATGTTAGATATTGATGGTACTCCCCCTTCATTATGTTATTTTCCTAGAATGATTTTTTCCTCTCACACTATTCTTTTCGGGATTTATAAAATGGCTGGAAACAGGAAGATTCACGATAATAGAGGATATGATGGACAATGGAATGCTATTTTTCATGAGCAACCAAATGAAATTGGATCTGGAGGTCCACATATTGTTATTATGCCTAATCAGAAATCTCATAATATGATCAATAATCTCAACTTTGGTAAGTTTCCTGACTCAGCTAATAAGAGAAAGATGTAGTTTCATGATGATCATAGAGGAAAGAAAGTTCAATTCCCCTCATGTAAATCACGTGGGAAGAGGCATCAAAGAGAATGTTTCAAAGGAACTGGAAGATGCTTTGGGTGTAGAATAGAAGGACAGAAATCTAGTAAGTGCAAAGGAAAAGCTTCAGTTAACACCGTGGATAAGGATAATGGTATTGGTACGACATCAACAATGATTAGATGTTTGAAATGTGGAATGTATGGGCATTGTGAAAACCAATTCCCAAAGGGAAAATCTCATGAAGAGAATTAGCATGGTCATATGGGTAGTATTTATGTGGATGGTGATGAGGAGACTACAAATGATATATGAGATTAAAGAAATGTTGAAGCTCAGTCAGTTGTTTAAGAAGGTTGAGGAATGATTGTATGTTTATCAAGAGTTATGTTGTATAGTCAATGGTATTATGGAATAAATAATCATCTAAGGATTGTTACACTATTGTTTTTTCTAAAGTATTTTAAAGTATATGTTGAATAGTACCGGTAACCATAAATGGTTATTCAGATAATTTTGGAAAGTAGATGATATGCGCATAATGAAGGGATAATAAGATAATGAGATGTTTGATTGTATTCATGAGCTCATGACTGATATAAGGACTAAGTGATATTATGGTTTGAGTATATAGAATTTTTGAGATTTTGGTATGTGGAATGTGTTAGAATTTAACAAAATTCATGTTTTCACTAAGGTTCAATGGGTATTCATTCTTTAAGAGAATACATGATTAAGGAATTCACATGTTTGTAATTTGACCAACAAGATATATCTTATGATATATGTGGGATAAATGGTGGCATTCACATGATTGTTATGTGACATTTCAAGTAATAATTTTCTTTATACTATGAGCTTGGACCGAAGTATTTTAGATAAGCCTAAAGATTGGAATGGATTATGTTGGACATAAGTTAGTATTGTTTAAAGATAGAACTTTTTTCGATATTATTGATGGGATGTTATAGTAATGTAGTTTTAGAAAAAGGACAACCTGCAGGACGGGCAACATCCCATCACGTCGGACAAGGCTGTGGGAATCAAACCCACACCCATAGTGCGACTAGACTTTATCGCATACCACTGGCCTACAGGAAGTCCCTGGTTAGTAGAAACTAGATTTATTTTATTAAGAGGTATGATATATGAACTATAAGTTCATTTTTGGAATCTTATAGGATTAACCTCACCATAGATGGACTTATGTATATTTGATAACTTTTGCTAACCATTTGTTTGAAACAGATGGAATGACCCATCATTCTATCACATGATCTATTAACACTTCACGAATAAAAAATTCAAATTCATTTCTTTAAGAGATGAAGTGGAAATTGTTCAAAGCACGAACAACAGTGAGATTGTACCAAAATCAAGCAATTATTTCTTCTAATTCAAAATTTTCATCTTTAAGGAAATGATTTTGAAAACCACAAATGTTATCCTAGTGCTCTTATATCCGATGAATCAGATGGTACCTTAGATCATCACAAATGTATGTCTTTGTTATTGATGGGTTTTTCATAGCCATGTTCTCTACCACTCTCCATCAGAACACGATGGTTAGATTTTTCTTCCATATCCATATTTTCACCTATGTTATCCTATGTGGAAACGCAGTGATTATTTAATTTGGGTAACCGTTAAATTTCATACTTTAGTTTTTAAAGATAGGTTTTGGATTTCTCTTTTTACGATGTGAGTTTCTATTAAAGAAACTTTCAAGTATTAAACCATTTATTACCCCCGACGAATTTCGAGGGAGAAATTTATTTTAAGGGGGGTAGAATGTAACAACCCGTGATTTTATGAGAATTATTCTTTTTAATTTCGTTGATGTCTTGTGTTGTACGCTACACCAAGATTACCTTGCGCTATACACAACACCGTATTAGCTTGCAGTATATACAACACTATTCTTGGATCATGTTACACACAATTTTGATAGTAGCTATTCTACGCAAAATTAATTGTATATATATATATTCAATGTATAAATAAAATATGGTTAGATTCTATTATAAAAAACAATGAAGGAGTCTTGCACAACACGCATCCCTGACATGGCTTTCATTACACGCAATCACAACCTTCCTCGATAGCGTGTGTAGTACGCAATACCGGCATTCACTAAACAACAATATACTGTTATAATATTATTATGGACTAGCCGTTATGAATAGTATTAACTTCATTTTGAATTTTATAAAATTATTATTCATCTTACACATTTTCTAGAATATGGTATGAGAACAAAATTAATTTTTCGTGTAAAATATGTATTTTTCAAAAATTGCAGTTTTTTCCGCCTTTTGATGGCGCACCCACCTTAAATCCTCTTTTGACATGTCTATAAGTTCAATTTGACAAAATAAAATTCTTCTTTGGAATCAGAATATAAAAATTTACTTTGGATAAATTTTTCATATTATTCTGATAACTTTCATATTTTAATGAATAGTAAAAACACGCTATGTTTTAATTAAAAACAACTTTTTTTCATCGCAATAATATATATGGTTTGATAATATTTTTAATTGATTTTAAATTGTAATTATAATATATTTTTACGATTTAATCTAATGTCATTCATTGGAATTTATTTCACTTTTAAATTGGATATAAACAAGTATCAATCTTTTGATTGTTTTTCTTAAAAACACGCTATTTGTTTTGATAATGGGAATTAATTTTAAAATTCATTAATTACACATCTATGTTTTGAATTTGGGAAAATATACATCAACTTTTAATTCAGAATATCAAATAATTCTTAGGCTGAATTTTTGGTATTTTTCTGAAAAACATCAATTTTCGATGAATAATGAAACCACTTAGTGGTAGTTAAAAAACTTACTTTTTCATTTAAATGAAATATTACCACTTCAGTGAGTTGAATTTCAAAAATCTTAGAGACATAGTTAATATCAATTACTAAAATTTGGTTCAATGAGACGAAAATAATTTTCGGTGAATATAAACTTTTTACTTATTAACCACGGTTAAAAGTAAATAGGGTAATTAATGGTAAAAATGATATTAATATTGCCCTAACATATGTTCTAATTCTATTTTATAAGTATAATTAGACCAAAAAAACCTTAGGAATAAAATATTACCATTTAGGTATACTTTTATTAGATTATGACATTTATTATTAATTTATTTAAAGAAGGTTTAAAATAGTTAAAATCAAAGTTTAATAACTAATTCATTTTTTATATAGGGTTATACATAAGATAAATTAGACTATAAATATTTATTAGAAAGCTAAAAATATTTCATACCTAATGGTAGTTTATTTATAATTTTTATACATTAAATAATTTAATTTATTTATGACACAATGATGATGCAGTAATTATATCATTAATGAAATGTTGACATAATTGATGTTATAAATACTCAAATAAATGTAATTTGAGACTTTTTATGAATTCCCATAATTTTCTATTATAACAAGACATGTTAGTATTGATTTAATTAACTTTTTTCTCACTAATCATTCTGTTATGATTTTCACAAAAATAAATTACCAAATAGTGTCAAAATTGACATAAAATAGTTTTTAAAACAAATATTATATTATTAATCGTTATTTTATTCCTAAAAATATAAAGTTTGGCCAAATGACTTAGATAAGGTTATATATATTAATAATAAACAACTTTGGGTTCTTTTGGCTTGTTATAATAAGTTTATTAACCTTATAGTGTAAGAAAACAAGAATACACTGTAAAAGTAAAATTAGTTAACTTAATGTTAAAACTAAATGATAAGGTTATAATAGAAACCTAACCTTGTAAAAATTCTATTGGATGAGAGGATTTCGACCCATCCCAACCTTAGCTTTAAATAAATCAATTTGGAGCTATTATAAACTGAATATGACTTTATTATAAAATAATATTTTGTGTTTTTCCAAAGGTGCCCCTCTCCTCCCTTATAAAAAGGGCACCCCTTCCCTCTTCTCTTCACACCCAGTTGAGCCTTGAAGCTCGGAAAAACCCATCCCATTTCTCTTCTCCACTTCCCTAGAAACATTATGGAGGTTCTGGTATTCTCAAAATACCAACTCTACTTCCTCAAGAAAAGGCTTAAAGGAGGTGTGTCGTAGAAGAGGTAATCTCTTCTTTCGATTCTCTCAAGTTTCGTTATTCTTCATCTTCTTCTTATTTAGTTGTTCATTACAAAGTAATAACATCAGTATCACTAATATACTGATATGTTATTATGAATATGAAACAACCCTATTTCACCTTCTATCCATCCTACAGAAAACAAAATCACCACGCATGCGTACGTACGGAATACTGTCTTCACGCCGTGGTGTAATCAGTTTTTCCACCACCACTTTACATGGATGGGTATAATGGTGTAAATAAATAACTATATATGGTTATTTTAAAGTGATATTTATTCTGTAATATTATACATACACTTCAATACAATTCCACGATCACGGGAATGATATCCTCGCTCGTGCATACATACGGACTACCGTCTCCACGAACGCGATGAGATTCATTTTCCATGATTAACCATTCAAGAATGATTATAAAGTATATATAATGAATAATAATAATGAATCTACTGGATTTATGTATACATATATATATATATGTCATTTACATACTTACATTCAGGTCAATAACGAAAGGAAAACAGCGTTCATGCGTACGTACGGCCTACCGTCTCCATGAACAGTGTGCTTCATTTCATTTATCTATCTATTATATATATATATATACTGAATATATATGATATATAAATAATGTTTTACATTCTAGAAGTTATTTAATCATGATATAAGTAATAATAATATCAAGAACAAAAATTCTAAACACGTACGATAAAAGAAACAATTTTACCCAAAACACTACTTTAACATAGAATTGACAAATGAACGGGTAATATAAATACCTAAGTGAACCATTTATGATATAAAACAATGAATATAATTATTTAATAAGTCAATTACATCATTTAAATTATTATACAGGTGGTTCAGATACATACGAAGAATATCGGACATAAGGTAAGAGATAACTATTCCAATCTCGTTCTTATACGAGATTGTTTATTCGTAAGAATTTACTGGAGTTATTGTTTTCATCCATTTCCAAGTTTCCTAAAAATGGTTTCATGTATGTTTAAAGTCATTTTTAAACACTTTTGACATTTACTATGTGGTATTTAATGAATCTTTCTTTTTTTATCAAACGAGGTACTTTTTGTCTTTTCTGACAAAAGTACGAGAAGAAAGTTATTTTTAACTTATATGGCGTGAACAGATTTTTACGATTTCATAACGCCTCATTTTTATGAAGCTTAATCTACAAGATTTTATGACTATTTTCAACAAAATAATTTTCTTTTAAAAGTTCATGGTATTTTGTGAAAATAAAATGATTTTGAAGAAGAAAGGATATTTTCCTCAAGTATTCATTTCAAATGTTTTATCAAAACCATTTTCCATATAAGATGACATTATTTCATATGTGTATGTTTAATGTTTACTGTATCTATGATTTAAATGGTTTTACTTTTCTTATGATGACATGTCCATTTGTTTTATATGGATTATGAGATGATGGGATGATGTTTATGAAACCCATTTTATTCTTTGGGTTATGATGAATGTTTTAAGTTTATTTTGTGGCACAAGTAATAATGATTTAATTGTGAGATGGGTGGGACCTATATCTTCCTCCAATGCATTGTTTAACAATTTATATCTCATGAGATAGACATAGATGGAATGGTAAGTTAATCCAGTTCAGTGTTATAGGACTGAAACGAAGAGTAAACTCGATTCAGAAAGGGACTTTGTCCACTAATATGGTCTTGGCAGCAATACCTTGGCTACTATGGAAATCATATCACATGATTAATGTTTTGCCACAATTAAAAGTTTTATTTCCAAGATATTGTATCATGATTGATGTTCCTTTATGATATATGCCTTACGTACTTCCATAATTTATGTCTTTACTCAATATTTTCATGTTTATATTTTATTTTCAAGTTCTTGCATTCAAATGTTTATGGATTGTTTTATGTTCTCTATGTTTACCCTTACTGAGCATTTAAGCTCACCATTTTTATGTTTTCTTTTCCCCAGGATATAAATAAAGGTTTGAGGTAAGAAAACCAAAAGGGGAAGATCATTATGGGAGATTTTGAAGATCTTTCACCATGATCAGAAGATTTCATTCCAAGTTTCCAAAGACACTAAACTAATACGGTCTTTGGGCGTATGTTTTTGTCATGTATTAAGTATTCCGCAAAAGTAATGTAATGTACATGTATGTCAAACTTTGGGTCTCTACAGGTATGTACTTTAATAAGTGAGATAAATGGTATAAATCATGAAATTAAGAAGGATTTTCTTAGAGTTATAACAAATAGTCCACTACTTCTATTTGATCATTGATTTCATATGGGCCCTGTTTTAGTGAATGAGATTTCATTTCCTCCGAAAGAATGTGATTATTTTCAGTGGTGATATTTGAAGGAAAAAAATTCTCCAATGTAAAACTCATTATTTCTTTGATGGATTTCATCATAAATATATTATCAACTATATGCATCCTTTATATGTAGTTTGATGGAAAGATCCTTTTTTTATAATATCATGCACAAGTTCGGGCCCAAGTATTGTTCTCTCAGTAAAATCATCCCAACAATATGGATTTATACATTTCTACCCATATAGAGCTTCATATTGTTCTACATGAATACTATAGTGGATGATTTTTTGTATGAGAAATAAAATAATGTGATGTATTTATCCCATTCAACGTTAAATTTTATTTAAAATGTTCTCTTCATGTAGTATTGTGTGTAAAAAATAATTTTAGATTAGCCATCAATTTTTGGATGATAGGACATACTAAAATTCAATTCATTATTTAGAGCATGTTTTTTACTTCTCTAGTATTGATATTTAATCCTTTGATAATGATATAAAATAATAGAAATTAGCATTCTATGAAACTTAACCTCTTTCTTTATGTATATATTTTCATGTTGTCCATGAGGGAAATATTCTTGAAGAGTAATAAAATGGGATGTTTTTGTGAGCCTATTTACTATAAACCATATCATATAGTTTCCATTGGATTTCTTTAGGAGACTAGTGACGATGTCCATAGTGATATTGTCCCACATCCACGTTGGTATGGGTAGTTGTTGAAATACCCCTTTAAGAATTTGTCACTCGATCAATAACTATTGATGCTATACGCACACTATATTGTAGTTAGCAATCTCTTTTCCACAATATCCCAATATTTATGATCATAAATGTCCCCATACATTTTAGTTATTTGGGGATTTACATAGAATGTAAATATACGAGCTTCATCCATCAATTAATTCTTTATCTCTTGGATAGATGACACACATATAATTGTATGAAACATTAATAAACCTTATTTATAAATATTTAGCTCATGAATCTTCCGATTCTTCATATCCTTTACCGTCTATTATAAAAAATGATTCTCTCCTTGAAAACTATTGATCTTATATACATATGATTGTAATGAAATAATTTGGAATGTGTTTTTTGATTCCCCTAACATTTTGATTACCATTTTTTATTTTACTATTCCTTGATCAAATAATATCCTTTAATCCTCATAACATCTCACACAATTGGGTCTTTCCTACATAATTCATCAACAAATTTTTTTTCTATTCCATGTCGATGATGAATTGAACAGCAATATTCATTACGAAGTTTCAACTATATCCTTTCTCTACTATTTAATTCTATATTTTTTAAAATGTACTTAAAATAGTTTTGTTGTTTGTATGTATCACATTTCTCACCATAATGATAGTGCCTCCATGATTTTATAGAAAAAATAATTGATGTTGAATCCAAGTCATGCATAGGATAATTAATCTCTTAAGACATTATATATCGAGATGCATAAGAAATAACCTTGTCATTTTTATGTTGAAAACCCCCACACCCTTTTAGAGATGAATCTCTATAAATAATGAATTATTATCGGATAGAGAGTACATTTAAAATTGGTACATTAACAAACCTCCCATTTAGTTCATGGGAACATTTTTCAGAAACATTTATCGAGAAAAAATTATACCATTTTCATGTTAACATGGTTATTGGATTATAATGTTGTGAGAATAGTTTCACAAACATATTATAATACACTACAAAACCATGGAAGTATTGAATCTATGTTTTTATTATGGGTTGATTCCACTCTTATATTGCCTTTTTTTCCTAGGGTCAACTAAGATTTCACCATTGGTTATTATGTATCAAAAGAATGTAAAATGTAGTAATTAGAATTCACATTTTCCAAAAAGATTCTCCTTCCTCATATTTTTCAGTATAACCGTTTGATGATCTTCATGATCCACATGACTTTTAGAATATATCTTACTATCATCAATAAAACTGCCATGAATTTATCAAGGTAGTACTTAATATGTATCTTTATAAAATCCATAAATATATTAGGTATATTATTCATTCTGAATGGAATATCAAGAAACTCAAAATGACTATGTAATTTTTGGAAGGAAGACTCTAGGATATCTTCTATCTTCACCCCTAATTATTTATACCCAGAATATATTTCAATCCTAAAAAATAATTGATCTAAATGAAGCTATCCAAATAAATCATCAATCATTGGGAGAGGGTACTTTTTTATCATTTTGATCCTATTAAGTTCACTATAATCAATGCATATCCATATTGATCAAACCATTTTCATCACATTGAAAAATGTTTCTCACCAACGATACTCATTTGGTAAGATAAAACCATTATTTAAAAGATCATGACATTTTTTCATTAATTCCTTTTAATCGATATATTTTATGTTATTGGTTCATTCATATCAAATTGCATACATGTATGTGATTAAATTATAACACTACCTCTATTTATTGGGGAGGTCCCAGTAAATATTAGATAAATAATAAATGTATTCCTGAATGATGTGGATATTATCTATCTTCATACTTTTATTTTATTATCTCCATTTATTGATCATCTCCAAAAACAATGATATGGATGGTTCTTCTAGAAAATGATTAGCTCAGGATATCTAGCTAATGAAAATTACTATAGGGTTTCCATTCAAGACTATAGAAAATAAATTACTTCCTTTAATCATAGAATTATACATTGATTGCAAGTACAAGCCTAGTATAGTTTTAAATTACACTATGGGAATGAATACAGTATTTTCAATGAAATTGTACTTACCAAAGTTAATACAATATTTTTGAATAATCTTTTTATTCTAGTATAATCCATCCAAGAGTATTGAATTATAATTTTACTTCTATTAATTAAAAGTGTGATTATATATTCATTTAAATGATGGATGAAATGAAGAAATACATAGAACTAAAATATAAATAATTTTTTTGTATTTTAGAGATAACAAAAAGATTACCTACCACGGCATTATTTTTAGCTTCTACATCATCTATCAGGATTGAAAATTCTTGAAAATTCTTCATTGACCAATTATGAGATTAACTATGGTTTTAAAATATTATCTAATGATTTGAAAATTCATTGGAAATGTTCAAAATAATCCCACACATGATGCATTGAATTTCAGACCGGGCATCCTCTAACTTATCTTTTTCATTGGTCTTGAGAAGTTTAGGATTCACCTCTCTACTATAGTTCCAAAATATATTCCAGTCTCTTAAATATTTATATCACACTATTCCCTTAAGAAAATAGTTACCCAAATGAATCTTTACAATTAGTTTCATGTGGTATGATTCACTTAATTTCCTCCTCCCTCATTATCAAAGATTCTACTATATTTATATCTATTTATTACTTCTATTAATTAGATATATATAGCCATTGTGTCTCTCCAATCCCCAATTCATCTTTCATAGAACATCACATTATCTCTTTATATCATTAATTTTAATTATTCTCTATATTCATTTATATATATGTGGTCCCACTCTATCAAATAATCTATCAAATTTTCTATTAGGTTCCATAAAAATACTAGAGGTGTATCTGGAATGTCAGGTAAAGTTCATATCACAGCTCCCCACAAATTAATTTTCATTGTAATTATGTTCTATGAATTACTTATCAAATTTTTTCACATCAAACCTGGAAAATATTAATTGTTGTGAATCCTTTTAACTCTATCCATAAAAATGAATCAATATCAAGTATTTGATTCATATTTTTAGTCACATTCTCGTACTTCTTAAATTTTCCTTATAAGAGGTATAGTTACAGGGTGTCTTTCTCTTATACTGAACAATTGATTTTAGAAATGATACATTATATAGAGATTACACATTGATCATAAACAAATGGGTTACTTTATATACTAAATGATGGTGTTCATTGATACATAATTGACTCAAAATAGTATGGTTCCATTTGAGAGAAATATTCTCTCCCCACATGAATCATGTTCTTTTTCATATATAAATTTATATGATTCAACATCTTTATTTAGTTTTCTATCCTAGAATCCATAAATTGAC
Organism: Viscum album; assembly: GCA_963277665.1. NCBI lineage: Eukaryota > Viridiplantae > Streptophyta > Magnoliopsida > Santalales > Viscaceae > Viscum > Viscum album. The sequence goes on from OY728131.1 coordinate 1,131,284,105, forward strand.
CCTGTATTTCAATCATCATTTACATGGATCCTCTTATTTTTTATTTTTTATTTTAAAATAATAAAAACATTGTTAGAAATGTATTATGTTTTGGAATGGTAAAATTCAAAATAAATTATACATATTAAAACATCATGAATAAACATGTTATTAATATCATTTAATAAAAATTATATTTTCTATATATTAATCAAAATGTTTCATAAAAGGATTGTGATTTACCAAACATATAACCCAAGAGTTACAAATCAGTTTAGTAGAATCGACCATTGTCATGGACTAATTTATAATTTATTCTAGCTCAATTAGGGTTATTATGCTTTACCCCAAGGTACATCAATACGAGATCCGAACCCACTTGTAGAATCCAAGCATGGATTTATTTTTTGGGAAATCACTTACTTATTACTTACCAAAATACCATGATGTTTTCCAATATTTATACTTATCCCTATAGTTCATTCTAATGTCTTGAAGTCCAATTTTGAAAAAATAACTAAACCTTTATTTTATACCATGAATGACATCCATCGTTTTAATTACATAAATTTCCATTATATAGAGAAAAACATAGGATATTTTAACATTTAGTTTCTTCATAAATAGGTACATAATATATGAAAAGATAAAACATTATTATAATACACTTAAATGGAATAATTATTGTTTTACTGAAGATTACTTTTATTGCATCTCATATCCTATTGATATACATCAAATTAAAGGGGCGACTGTAAATCCTAATACGGAAATAAGAAGGGGTGACAAAATCATGCAATCATGAAAAATATCACTAAGAATATGGGGAATAACAACAACGAATGAATAAGAGATATAATAATAATATGAATCAAAAAATGGAAATATGGATACACCATTTATATGAGACATTCATAAGCATATCACTAAGGAATATCACCAAGGTGTCATAAAATAAAATTTTCAGGTCTCTTCCCCAAGTTATTATAAAACATGTCATATATTGATATTAAATTAATAAAAAGTTTTATAAGATTGATATAAGTGCGCACACATAATATGTCATAATAATATGTGATCCACATTTATCATAATAAATAATTTATTTGATCACCCATGCTGAATAAAAAACATATTTCTTATTAAAATAAAGAAGAAAAAAGCTCAAAGAAATTATCCGGACATCATTTTTATCCAATGAAAGGAAATATGGGTTTCATGTATTTAAATCCCATAATAAAATAAATAAAATTTAAATCTATTTGAATACCCATTCAAAGGAAAAAGGGTTTGGGAATTAAAATAAAAAGAATGATTAATTTTTCTTGTAAAAGAATGAAATTTAACAAGTAGATATGGTAGCATAACGAATATTAAAAATGGATTTATAAATGGGTAAAATGGGACAATACAATGTTATATCAGTAATTACATACTATTAGTATAGAAAATGTTTAATAGAAAGTGTAAAAAAGAACATAGTTTTGAAACTAGAATAAATACTGCATGATAAAGGATCATGAATGGAAAAGAGAAGTGGAAATTTCCCTTAACTTGAAAATATGTTCCTCAAACATGATGATGGACCTTAGGGATGGGAAGAAAACATGGGGGACCCTTTGGGAAGAAAAATAATTTCAACATCATGGGGGATAGATTGGAAGTGTTGTGGAATGGGGAAATGGGTGGTTATTTATTAAAATGGAGGATGCATTATTTTTAAATTTTGAAATATATAACTTTGAAATATTGGTTTTCATGAATAAAAACCCATTGGCATAAAATTAGTTTTCAATCATGTTTTTGAACATCTGGGTAAATTTTTTTATATTTTAATCTAAACTAATAATACCCAATTTTTTAATACTTCTTTTTTCATGGAAAAGTAAATATTCGAGGAAGTAATGTTTTTAAAAATATAATTTAATTTATACTGTGGAATGTCCCATACAATTTAAAAAAATTATTGATATCTTTAATAATAAATTATATTAATAAAATAACTTATTTAGGTCATTAAGGGTGTTAAATTTATTAAAACATCATTATGACATAAATATGGAATCATAAAATATACAGAAAACTAAAAATTATTGTTGAATGATCATAATGAAAATGTATTTTAAAAAATTATCATAAATTCCACCCAATATAATTTATATGTCTTGAATTGCAATATGACTTTTATTTCTATAAAATAATTATCTATATAGAATATTTTTACTCCTAAATTAAAAAACTATATTTATTTTAAAATATAATTTTTTAAGTAAAATTCATATTTCTGTGACTTATAAAAATATTTGTATGTCATTAAGAAGTTATTTCCCAGTTTATATTTAGGTGAAACTGATATAAGATAATGTTTGGTTGAAAAATATTATTCACAATAAATGAGTTCATTATTAAACTATATATATTTTCCGTAAATATAAAATTATGTTTCATTTAAGTCCAACATTTTTTTATCAAATTTTTCTTAGTTAAATAAATTATTTTTTATGTATAAATATTATTAAAAGAAATTAAATGAAGAAAACTTTTATTTTACAAAGCATAATAATCCTTATGTAACTATTGTCTAGACATGTAACCACTTATTAAACCCCCATATACCATGAGGATGAGGTGTCTTAAGCTAATAGTTTAATGGGGTTGGATTGACTAACATCGACTGAGTGGTAATGTCCACTAACATAAAATTATCTTATAGGTTATTTCATTCATGATTCACTTATATAAGCACATCGGGGTCTTGATTAAGGGATAACCCCAGAGATGCTACATCCCTCCCATGTTTGGAAAAATAGGATTTAAATAGAATGATTCTACTGGTTAGGCTATTAATTCTCTATTCTATAACAATTATCATATATAATGACTACTTATAGACACTAACTATAAATATAAAATTATCAAATAAAGGACTATTTTATAGTGTCCATATTTACCAATGGTGATATAATGGTTGAATTCCAATGGTCAAATATCACTTTTTACCCAACAAATACCAATTCATTCTTTCACTTAAAATTAAATACCATCACTTGCGAATTTTTATTTTTTTAATATTTTTTATTATTGTAATAATATTTTTTCCATTTATATAGATGATTTTTATTTGGTAGTTTATTTTTTTAGATTTGGGTGATTATTATTTTATTAATTTCGTTATTCAAATTTATATTCAGTTCATAGTTAGAATGTTTCTAGTTTTAATTGGATTCATAACTGGATGATGTAATAATAATTATTAATGATATAATATTAGTTGGGTTATATTTATTTTTTACCATTATATTAATAAATATAATGTGAAAAAATTAATTCAGGAAACAAATATCCTTTAAAATACTTGGGAAATTAGACATTATGCTTACTATTGATGTGAAATGAAAATAATTATTATAGAAATTTCAATAAAAGTAATGAATAATAATTTTTGGGTTACGTTTTTTCATGTTTATTTCAATAAAAATTAACTTTATGACCTATAATATTTTCTTTAGTGACCTCTTTTAAAACCATAATGTAATGATACAATTTAAATTCCTCTATTTGGATAATAATATGAAGTTTTTCACAAAAATGATATCTACAATATTAATCCTTTTGGTGGGTATCATTTTAATGTGAAAAAAACATTATTCATTATAAAAGTTTAAAAAAATTAAAATATATAGCACATATATGAACCATATAACATATAGATAGAAATAACCTTAAGAACAACAATATTGTTTAATAAAATATTTTTATTGTGTTTAGCTATTCAAGGGTAACCTTAATTGGTGTTCCAAATATCACCTCTATAGTTTCATTTCACATTCAAGTCACCATCCCTATTTGGGATACCATAAAATAATTTTTATGTCTTAATGTAAGGATCTTGAGTTTGGAAATTATCACCTGATTTTTTAGATATGAATTCTTCAAATAATGGGAAATTAATTTATAATTATATGATATTGATAATAAAATGTTTATTATGATTCTAATTCCATTTTAATGAATTCTTCAATAAATAATTATTTATTAAAATTCACTCATGTAATTTCCATTACATAAACACTAACCATATTCTTGTTTCCAATTTTGGTTCTTCTAGTATTGCTCTGAGCACACTGAGATGGTTGGTGAAACAATGTTTCCCAATTTTTTCACCCTATTACTTCTATTTTACCTATTCTTCAATTTGGGTGAATGGATTATGGAATTCATCTCAGATTTGGTTTGAATGAATATAGGAAAGTAAGAACGCACATGAACAATTGAATAATTGATATATGAGGTTCCCCTATAATGTCTTAATGTTTCCTCATGGTTTGGGGACATTATTCCATAAAAAAAATCTAATAATAATCTAATATAATAGGATAGACTTAAAACCTTTAACATAGAGCTAATTAAGTTACAGTGATACCACTATCTGTTATGATCAATCTCATAAATTATTTCTTCTAAGGTATTTGAACCATATAGTATTACTCTTCAGAATACCAAATTCAATTCGATACTCTTGAATTATTATCCATAATTTATGCATGTGTCTATTTCTTGACAAAATAGATATTAATACCCTTCCATAATGAGCTATAATGTTCAACCAATTACCACTCTTTCACATTACTATCTTTGGGTTTCTCACTTACGTATATTTAAAGTAATCTTTTTGGAATCCTTTATATCATTATCGGAGTGTATTATTTCCAAATGATAATTCTAATGATGGAATTTCTCTTCTATTAAAATTATTCACCACTTCATAATATACTGTCATATAAATATCTCTTTTCTGTTTATTATTTTCTTATTTATATTCAATATAATATATATTTTGTTTTCGTATCTGGTCATCCTCAACTCAATTTCACTTTTCAAACATTGATAACAATGAATAATTTAAGTAGTAAAAATCTATATTTCTACTCATTCATCCTCATTTATTTATTTTCATATATATATAAAATAATGACATCAATATAGATTATATATTTTTAACATCTGAACTCCATAATTTTATTCTGTGTGGTATTCTTTTTTAATCCCCCATGATTCGTCATCATTAATTCTCAATCATTATTATCAAATATATTTATTTAATTCCCTATACATTTAAAAAATATATTTCTTACATAAATACATATATAATATTCACAAGTGATTCATCATTTATTCCTCAAAAATTCCGAATTATTTATCTGTTGAATTTTCTTAAAACCTATTATCCATAATTAATTTAGAAAACATTTTCTTGTGAAAAAATAATTATGATGAAAATATTCTTTCAAGGAGAATGATTATCATTTAAATCTCAAAAATATTCTGGGATAAAATAACTATCCTAAAAATAACCATGATATTAAAATCATTGACTAATAATCAATCATCATATTACTAATAGTTTACAATTAACATATTTGATTAATTTTAATCTCATGCAACAATTTCATCAATACTTACAATATATGATTAGCATTTTTTCATGCAACATGGTAGTTTCTTTTAATATATCCATTTTTCATTAAAAAATACATAATATATCTATGTTTTTTAACATAGTAATAAAACACAACTATTTTTTAATTTCTCTATGTTTGATATAAAATTAATCTTATTTAAGAGCATTAATTTGACCAATTCTAAAAATTAGAAAAATTATATTTAATAATTTCTTAAACCAGGATAAAATTAAATATGAAATTTAAACATTACATTTACTATAAATATATATATATACATATAAACCAATTCATTCATATGATTAAACACATTCAAAAAGATAATATATAATTATATCATATTAATGATAATTATAACTTGTATATATATATATATTGTCTCTCTGTTTGTGTTTTAATTTATTTATTTATATATTTTTTTGTTTATTTAAATAAAAATATACCTATATCAATATAATGATATATATACTTATTAAAAAATATTACAATGTAATACAAAACTAAAAAATAATGTTATTTTTATAATATTAATATATATATATATGGACACGCACACATAGACAGTCATATTTATATATATATATATAATCATATAGAAATAAATGTTAGAATATATTTATAATTAATTATTAATAACTACACAAATTATTATTTATATATATATATTACTATATATATATTATATATATTTATATTAATTTTTGTATATATCTTTTAATGTTAATTTTTATATATATTAGTTAATAAAAACTAACTAAACAATGATTAATATTTTAATTAAATATCCTCTCTGTACTAATAAAAAATTGATTATTAAATATTTTTATTTGAATTTTCAATTGTTACTAAATAAATCAACTTTTGTATGAAGAAGAAATCAATGGTATCTAATTTTTATTTCATCCTCTATTAATATTTTGGAAGATATTTTTCTAAGGTAGTACTTCACTAAAAGTGGGGATTTTATGTGGGGTGAGGTTTTGGAGATGTGGTGGTAGAAAACATGGAGCACACCATAGTGTCTGGACACAGGGCAGTGTCATGTGGTAGCAGTCCATGGTACTGGCTAATGTTAATTTCAAGATCATGGGGTTTATATATTATTCATTATAGGGGGACACATAGTGCTCATGAGGTTAGAAAAATAGATGTGAGGGGGGATACTACTAGGATGACAATGAGAAAATTTTGACAGGTTTTAAATTAAATAAAAAATTATATGAATGGTTCGTTATAAGAATGAAAAAAGAAAACATAATGTCCAAATTTATTTTAAACATGTTTGATATAAATTATGGTAAATATTTAATAATTACTAGGATTTATTATTAAAATTCATCTATGTTTTTCTAAATATGGATTAATTTACATTCACTCTATTTAACCTTGTTTATTTAAAATGGTGATAAATATGATATCAATGTTTATAAATAAGGATAATGTAAAAAAATAAACTAGGAAAATTCGTTTTATGACAATAAATTTTACTTATGTAACATCTCAAATCATTACATTTATCATTTTACCATAAAAATTACCATATATATTCTTATTGTTATATTTTATATAAAACAAAAGAGTGTATTACTCAATCCTCCTAGACTGAATCACTGGGTTTTAGTAGAAGTTCCACATGACTTCATGCTTTCTTCACCCGTATACCCAAAAATATAGACTAGATATGAGGGTATAAAAGATATGTGGTGATAATATAATATTGGAAATCAAAACCATATACCAAAATATAAAAATTTCAACATAATTCATCCAAAAAATCATAGTGGATGTTATCATAATATGGTTTGATAACATATGTCATATCAAGTCGTACTACCCAAAACCAAATGGACCTCAATGTCATAGGGAAGAAAGTATAAAACGAAAAATATAATAAAATAATATATATATATATATATAATGATATATATATTATTCTTTTAGAGGGTCCAACTACTATCACCAAGCTATATAGTAACCAAAAGATGGGACCATTCTATTCTTCGGATCTCATATCATGAAGTATACATGTGCATAAGTATTTCCTTGTAGAGTGTGACTATAAACCCAATAGGAATACACCAATTCATCCTTAATATATTTTCACAAAATATTAATGTGCATTTCATTTTCTATTGTAAATTATCTAAAACAATGAACCAATCATATACAAAGTTATCATGTCAAAAATAAGCTTATATAAACCTTATTTTACACTTATTGGAATATACTGGTTGAATGTCATAAGTTTCCATCACATGACATAAACCATTCTATATATAATGGTACAAATATAAGTAAAATAAAAATTTCACTTATAAGAAGAACTCCACATCCTCATCTATTGTAATTTTACACCATGTCACCTGAATACTTGTATTCCTTCGATAGTATGGTTGTTTCAAATTCTTAAACTATGTAACTCTATACATATGTACGAATGTTCCCCAATTTTACAAAAAAAACTTCATATGGACCCAATTATCTTGAATATGTCATTATACCCCCATGTTCTTGTCCCATACCATGAATTGGCATTAACCATCCTATATATATCTTTCTTAATGAGTCATGTCATCTATATTCCCACACTGGAATGGATGTTATGTCTGTCAGGTCCATTTTTCTACTTGAATAAATATACAAGGTGAAATTTTCTATGCATAGTCCATATGTAAAACATGATATAGTAGTAAATATCATATAATTATAAAATTTTAATATACATTCCATAGTACATTAATAATGTATGATATAGAAATAAATAAACATGTTATGTCAAACAATGATATAATGTTCTACCCATACATGTTAATATACAATATATTCTAGGGTCTGTTTACGATGCACAAAAAAATACCAAACCTATTAGAAAAATTTCATAAATGAACTCAATATTGTAAATACCTAATAAATTAAATTATTTTAATTCATTTCCATGGTATATTGATGAACAAAAACCAGACCACACCAATGCACAAACATTCACTAGAATAATAACCGATCCATAAACATTTATCCTCTCATATAGACATTAAATAAAAATATAGTTCCACTGGATTTAATTTAAATAATATACTAAAAATGTATTATCTATCAATGGAATATCATTATCCTCTATGGCAAACAAATTTATACCTCTATATTATGTGTCAATATCATAAACAACTAATATTTCGTGATTATAATTTGATTAAATGCATAGATTAAGATAGTTTATCTATGGTTTAATATTCATATTAATATGTAAATATTATATCATTTAGAGAAATTAATAATAAATAAATAATAATATTTTATCATTTTTTTCACTCTATCTAGGAACCTAAATCCTTTTTAATTTGATAATTGATTAATGGGGACCATAAAGAATCACCACTACAGTCAGTAGGTTAAAGATACCATGGAACAAGGAAAATCATGCGAGTATTCAATGAATTTTCAATATTAAAATAATTTTTTTAGATTATTAAAATACATGAACATATTTTTGTCACATGGAATTCCTAACCATGCACCAATAGCAAGATCACCGATGTATCCAGACAAATTTTTTTTAAGAAAAAGTCACACACTTATCTATAATTGTGTATAAATAATTTATTTTTCTATTTTCCATCTCCAAATAATCCATAACAATTCATTGGGATAACTTCATGATTTCAGTAAATCGTGCCTTATCATTGAACCAAATTTGTGGCCTATAAAACCAACCCGAAGCAACTCAAGACTTCAAAGAAGAAAATAATAACTCAAATAAAAATAAATAAGGTATAAAAGTAAGGATTAGGATACCTTAAAACAATAGGTTCTTTTAATATCACCCTTTATCATCTTTATATACATTAAAAGTGTCTCTAGAGTTCCTTCTTTGACAATAGTGGTCATTGGGCTCATACATCATATTTATGCTCCAATAGTTCCTAATGAACACACCTACAATTGCATAGGACTCTTACAAGTGGAAACTTACATCCTCATTGAAAATTTTCTCTCCCATATATGATTTACATTGGGTGATCAACTAATGATGTGTTAGGATATTGTATAACGTCCTCATGGTTGACCTACATGTGTAGGATCAAGAATATACCTCAAAAGATGAGGGACATGTAACAAATCATGCATAACATTATACCACATAAATTGAACCAAATTGTGGGATATTTTCCCCACATTAATTGTAATCACAAATGGTCCAAAAAACACAGTGTTTGTTTTTCTTTCTTTTGAAAATTTAGCTTACCTTGTTGAGGGGCCACATGAAAGAAAACTCAATCTATCACAGTGTACTCTAACCATCACCTCCCACTATTAAAATACAATAATTGTTTTCTATAAGTGGATACCATCCAAATTTTAAAGAACATAAATCTCTAAGAACATCCCTATACCAAAATCTACCCCGTTACTATTCCCTCGCTATCTACATGCCATTATTGAGGTAAACCTCACATCCAATCATACATCGCCCCAAATGATAGCATCTGAATTTTGTGTGGAACAAATTGTTATATGTGAAATCAATTATATCTATGTGATCACATTGTGCACTAAAAAATACATGAATTAACTAGATTAGAATATCCATTAATATATGGTTTCCCTACTCTCATGTTCCATATTTTTTTGGATGATATACTTTAATTATTTTCAACAAGTCATGTAAATCCTTTCATAAGACTTACCAAAACTATGTGAAAAAACTCATGCATCTATCTGATAAGATTCTAAAAGGATCTACATTCATGCCTGAAATAAATGGACTATATAGAAATATTAAATCAACCACTAATATGGTATCCAAAATCAAGGAGAAATGAGCCACTTTCTTCATAGGATCCACTATTATCAAATCAATATCAAAAATCCTTGGTGTCTGAGGTAACAAAAATGTGAATTCCATCATCATGGATTAATAGTTCCATATAGGTAGTAGAAGTGGTTTAAGTAAACCAATATGATAGTAATTTTGTACCGTTATCCCCTAGAAAGAAAAGAATTATGTAAAAAATGATTAAAGTATATTTTCATACCATGAAAGAAATATATTATCAGAATTAAAGGTGCATATTTTTTATCCATGGATGAATATTCCATTTAGAAACATGAGAAACCCCTATCAACTCCTACCTCATGAAATATAGATCTAATACCCTCCCATGAATATGAATGTAATTTTCATCATCTAAAGACCATTCAAGAACTAGATAAACCCCATCCTGGTGTTCCCACATCACCATATACTGATAATCTCCCCTAAAATAGTTTTCAACTCATAAAATAATGAAAATGTTATTATAAAAGTATCACATTTCACTAATCCAAATTCCTTTGATTAATCCACTAGCCACTGAATAATAAAACAAACATTTCATTCAACCTACATAGGGAAATCCATGAGATATTATGTCTCTGGGGTTATCAAAATGATCATATCTAAAATGGCATTAATTATATATACATTGTTTTTTTATGAACGTCAATTATATGTAGACACTACACGCAATTAATATTCGTTAGATGGAAATATCATATAGAGAATATGTATGATGAGATATTGTGGTATGTATTGATGAAAAATCTATCACAAAAGAGATAATGTCGCCAACAGTTCATATAGTGCATCATAACATCCAACCCCATGTCTTGTGTTGGGTAGTTCATCTCATGTGTTCATAATAGTTGTGGCCCATACGAACCCACTAATCATGCTTAATCAAAACATCTCCAAACAATAGACTTGAGGAATCACAATACATAATGTATCAAATACTAGGATCTAGATGGATAAAAATGAAGTTGTATTAAATATCATCTTCTACTCTACAAAATTAACTTCATAATAAATACCCCACCCAAACATTAACTAAATTTTAGTAAGATCTATCATTAGTGCTACCATGTGGTATAAATCCTGGATGAAACCTTCATAGTACCCCATAGTCATAAGTAAAACACTTATCTAAAACCTAATATTCGTGTGTGACTACATAATCATGGTTTATACCTTATCTTGGACTATTGGATTCCCAAAATCTGAAATTAAATTCCTATGAAAATATACCGTATGAATTATAAAGATAAAACTAAACAATTTCTCATAATGTACATGTACATGATCTGTACTCAATTCAATATCAATGTTCTAAATATTCATATTGTCTATCATGGAATATATCATAATTTCATCCACAAATACATCACCAAAACTGTCATCTATGGATTTAAAATATTATTTCTAAGATCAGAGAACATTTCTAATGTATTTATCTACCTAAATTTCATGAATATAAAGAATACATTCAATAACTTCTCCAAATTAATATCATGGGAATATCATCCCCTATTATGCATTGTTTATGGGAACAAAAATATCGATAAATCATTAAAAACCACAGAGATCAAAAAACTAATAAATTTGGTCAGAAATCATAGCTAAAGGGTATCAGATCTTTGTAGTTACCTCCTTATGATTTTATTATTCCACCTAGAGTCATACAGAATATTCTACATTCGTTAAAATCACAGGATTACCACATGAATATGCACTTGGAGCAATAAATCCCATCGATTCAAAATTGACTTAATGGACCTAAAACTATCACAAATAATCCTTTTCCATGTGATAAGGAGTAATGGATATAATTTAAACCCAAGAACCAAGATCATCTTAAAGCATTGTTCCTATATATGGAGAAAAATATGGGATGCCATCTAGGAAAATAACTTACTAATAATGAACCATTGGTGTAAAGTACATGGAATTGATATTGATTATGTGGGGAGATAAAAACTAATAAATATTTTCAGGATTTCTCTAACATTCCATGGATTATATTCCATTATTCCGACTAATGTATCCTACTCGCCAATAGGCATTACCCTTCATCCTCTCTGTGTGTTAAAAGATACATGTCTCTAGTATTAGTCGATATGAGCTTATTGATGTGTCAACCAATACATTCTAAATACCAAATAGAAATAATTCATAAAAATAATATGACATCCCATAGATTTATATTTCAAATAAATACTACCAGATGACCGAAAAATCATTATAGATCATTCCCTATCATTCCAAAAGTCATAACAAGAGATAGAAACCCAGAAGATAATTTATCTGTTTTGACTATACAATTAAATTAATGAGAAAATATCAAATAATGGGAATATAATGTATCAAAAAAGTATTAAATATCAAGAATGTAATAAACATTTCTCAACTAACATTATAATTCCCCTCTCCACTAACAGTTATAACTTCCTCCATCATGTACATCCTTCCAACCTTCATAACTCAATGATTCCTCAGTGGTGTTCGTATCATTAGAGTCATTGATGTTTTTTTAGGCATATTACATAGGACCCCTTTCAAAAACATATCCTAATATCCTCAAATGCGAACATGAAACCATAGAACAAAATCACTATAAATTACCCATATTATACCATAGGTTTCATTCCATGGATTCCTTCCCAAAGTATGTACTAATATTTCTTTTCCATTGAAAATTATATGTCCTAGTAGAACCACCTGTAATTAAGGGATTAATAAATCCCAATAGTGTACCACCTATCAACCCCAATCATATAACTCATAATCATTCGTCTTCCAACTATCGAATAAAAAATTAACTGCTTCACTATTATTCATGGTCAATAAATAACTATATCTGAGACAAAAGCACAATTATATGTCATCCTCAAACCCCTTGTCAATGTTACAACATAGAGTAAAACCTCAACATAATTCATTAGTACAATAAATCATAAATGATGTATAATATCTAGTTGAAGGTAAATCTCAACTTTCAAAGTATTGTGTCCATCATTCAATGCAAAAATAATAGGACAGTGTATCGTATCGGTAAAACCAGGTAGGTAAGAGGAAATATGCATCATCCCCTATTGAAGCATCATAAATATCAATGATTAGTAAAATATTTGATTTTTTTAAATAAATCATCGAGAATATATATTTAATATAACCCAATTAAAAATCATCTCTCTTTCCTAGTTAGTCATTAATTTTGCACAATCTCCTGGGTGATCCCTATAGTATAAAGGCTTCCATTTTGACATTTTTTGGATTCTATATTACATCAGTGAATCCTTAAATTATATCGATCCATTATATTGGATACAATGTACAACTAGTTCCACATAATAATGGAGGTTTTTGGAGATGAAATCCTTAGTCATAGTCAACCATTATCGTCTACACACACCCACTCTAAGAAAGTGAAAATTGAAATCCACTAGGTCGAGGTAGTTTACCATGTGAACCAATGATGTATGTTTGGGAGAATGAGTAATTTTATCCTCAAGAACATCATTTCATAGAACCATTGAATCCTCCATTGCTAGAGAATTCTAGAGCCTTTCAGTTGAATTTTCTATTAAATTCAAAAAAAATGTTAGCAATCCTATAATGACTGGAATTAGTGCTTATTATATGTAGTTATAAGGAAGACATATAAGTATTTTATTTGAAGATCATTCTTATTAGATGACCATAGAAAACATATAACCCTCCATGTTCTATCCATATATCATTACTAGATCTCTATACATTCTTGTTATACACAATCATATATATATATATATATATATATGTAAATATACATAATATGACAACATTGAAATGTGGAACAAGAAAAATTCTAACACTGATATCTCACACTATTATACAATATTAGTATATTTTGAACATATAGAAAATATTAAGTAATTTAACTAATGAAACACTATGTATAATAAATAGTTATATATATGATATTGGATCCAGCGTTTCGTTTTATGATGCATGAATTCCCCCAAATTCCATAAACTATAATAGTAACCCCGTCATTGGAAACTCAGTAGTCTATTTCTCATCGGATGGCAATACACATGAAATCTTCCCCATCTGAGTTCCACACATCATATCTCCTTTATTATATGTTCGACAATGACAATGAATAGTGAATTATTTTATCTGATGATTTGATTCCATTTTATAACACCTCATCCCAAATAATCTGTTTCAATTTAATTTGACACATGACCACATATAGACCTCCACATATGGGATATGCTATTAAGTAGTGGTGGGTGTCTGAAAGAGATGTTATGATATTATTCTAATTTTAACCATAACCATACACCATAATATATAAGATATATACACTAAAAATCCCATTGGATGAAATCATAACAAGGGGTAACAACAGATTTCACATTAGGACATACCACATAATACCAATTGAATCACAAATGTTGAAAGTTAAAATATAAATAAATATAAACAGAAATAATGAATATAAATATTGAGAAAAAAACTATATGGATCACATATTGGTAAAAAATAAAAATCATATATCAATGTTCCTCGAAACCCTTTTATAGGGCCATTTCCCTTTATGGGGTCTGAGTTATGACGTCTGCATGTGCAAAATCATGCCTATGCATTGTATGTATATAAACCATGTAGGACACCACCAGTGCATCCTTTATATAAGTGATCGTGTATAATGATGTTTATTCCATGATGGTAAGGTACATGTGAATAAAATTCTATAACCATTCACTAACCGAGTAATCATACGCTAACCTGGCTTCCAAAAACCCTAGTTTTTTCTACTATCATTTTGTACTGGATGAACTACATAAGCATTCAACTAATAAAATAAATCTTTCTAAATTACATCATACTCAATTATCAATAATACAATTTCATATTTTAAGTATAAATCCATGATCACCTAAAATTGAAAGTCAAAATATGTAACATGACTACCTACACTACATTGGTGGTATGCACTCTTGTCATGCCCAAATATTTTAAAACTACACAAACACATGGTTGTTCCAAAATGGTATATATAAATAGACTATAAAACCTCTTCAATGGTTTATGGTTTTATCCACATATTTTCTAATATCATGTAATGATCATGAAATAACCTTCCTATGTATAACCAAAACCAATTATTAATGTCAACCAAGATCCCCATCTTGGATGTTGGCTATGTTTTTTAGGGTCATCTGTCAACCTGAATACAGAGACAAGTTTCCATGGGATATTAAAATAAAAATATTTATCATCATATCCAAAAGGATAAACAAATAAAAACAAATATTTCATAGACTGTGATTAATAAATAACAAGTTGCAAAGTAACAAATAGACATTGATTATCAATAAAATTCTCACAGTCCAACCACGCACTCCAAATATACTACATCATGAATGGATCCCACCACAAGGAGCATGAACACAACATAGAAAAGAATAATTTCAATAAAATGTCACAATAAGGTATGTATCTCTTACCTTTAATGAATTAAATTCAATTACATGGTCCATAATATAGTAACAACAAAATTCTTCTTACACACTAATGTTCCCTGAATCAAGACCCAATACATAAAATTCTGACATTCAGGATTGGAATTCAAAAAATTGTATTATTATATGGGAATAATCGATAATAATGTTCCGAAAGGGAGTCAAATTTAATGGTATATCTATATTCAGTCAAGGAAAACGTGGTAATCCTCTCAATTGGAAATCAATCCCATAGAAAACGAAGAATTATCCATTAGATTTTGATAAAATCTATATACTAAGTAAATATATCGCATATCTATGATTAATATATAGAGAGAAACAAGATATCTAGTATAGATGTTAAGAATAGAGGAATAATGGAATCCTAAATTAATTTAAAATTAAACAAATAATAGATACATAAAATTTGGATCATAGAGTGTAGGGAAACAAAAAAAAATCACTACCGAAGTCAATAGGATTGATATCCCAATGTGTTGGATAAATATTGGTAGCTTCTGAATATGTTTCAACGGTAAAATCTAATTTTTTGTTTAATTAAAACCTCATTCATCATTTTTTCACATAGTTATTAAAATAATGCCTCAAACAAGATTTCACCTCTATCCTATAAAACTTGATTTTCTATGAAATCATTCATGATTAGATCTAATCATTCACATACCAATTTTCCCATTTTCTATATAAGAGGCACAATTACCTTTAAAAACTGGTGGGTTTTACCTTATATACGTGTGAACCATGCATAAACTTTTTCATATAAATCTATCTGAAACCTACATAAATCTTCCCATCACTTCTCCCAAGAAATTAATAACATAGTGAAACTTAAATAAGGGATAAAATTAGGTCATAATGTACCTAAAACACTATTAAATTACAATTTTCTATTCCATTTTTTATCATATGTGAAATCTAGATACATATATTTAATATTATATATTCACTATATAATCTTATTTTTCCATTGGAACATATTATTTAACATCATGTATTTTCCACATTTCACTAAAAATTAATTTCCATTAACATTTTGATAGTACACTCTGAGATATCACATAGTATCATCTAAAACATTACATACCATATGTATATTTTTTTGTATCATAATTTAAAACTCCCAATAAATCATCAATTATTTCACTAGAATAATTATATAAAATACAAGAATCAAAATTTCCAAAAAAATCTGTCTAATATTTTCATGAATTTCAATCCAACATTTCTAATTTGATTATAAAATTTTTCAAACACTTATATTCAAATCAAAATAGATTAAATATTTCCAAAAAAATAAAACCATTCATAAATCATTATAATTAAATTTATATTCTATTTATAAAATGTAAAAAATCTATTAAACAGAAAACATTATTGTACCTAATTTTAGAATATTGTGTGACCAATTTCAGATACAATATGAATTCTCAATTTTTATCATCCATGTGAATCTTTTATTTAAATATACATATTTATAATCATGATGATGATATCTAAATGTAAAATTCCCAATAAATTTCATCGAGATATAGATTTTTTTATATCATTGCACCTTTGAACTATTCATCTTCTTGTATTTTCTTACACTAGATAAACAACTTCTATATATAACACATCAAGAAGACATTGGTTCGAATCCATCCATCATTTAAAAAATATTAATAGATCCCAAATAATATATTTTATCGTTAAATATTATAAATCCAACATTCGAACATATAAATTATGAAATTCACTAATACTTAGAGCCTTATTAAAAATTATCCATTAGTGTGACTATCACAAATAAGAGGTACAATAATCTTCTTTCATAGATAACTCTTAATCTTCTCCCCACAAATGATTGTTCACTTCAATATCCATCCTGTTTTATCTTCTCCACAAATATTGATATTAATAATTATTGTCATAAATATTATAAAAAATCACTGGGTTCTATAACAACCTCTTTTGGATTTATTGTCAACAGCCATATATATTCTTCATTTCAATATATACTAAATCATTTTCTTCTCTCCCCCTTATTAAAAAAATCACAATGGGGCCAATACCATAATTTAATATTATTATTTAATCACTTATAATACTACGTGATCAATTATTAGTGATATAAGTAGGAGATAATAATTTACTTCTCAAAACATCAAATTAACAACAATGTATTCTGCATAATCATATATATTTTCTAGTTATTGAGAAAATCATATACTTCCTCTTAACTAAATTAGTGATTTCCTTTAAATAAGGACGAGTTAATGAAATAAACACCCCTTTTAAATGGTTTATTCAATAAATTATAGATGTTTATATATTTATATAAAAAGAAAAAATTTGGAAGTTTCTCATCACTTTCCTCCCATCAATGGGTACACTCAAACAACTTATTTTTCAATATGTTTAACATAATTTAATAAATATATATATAAAAATTTCTAGGATTGCATCTAAGAGGGGTACGTCTTTTCGATGATATAGATTTCAATGCATCCTAATCTCTATTTTTCTCCCCATTAATCATGAATCTCCTTTAATTCTCTACATAAAATAAGGTGCAATATGTATGGTAATAATTTCGTTCCCCATTTCTTATTATTGAAAGAAACAAGTTTCATTATTTCTTCTCTACTAATAAAAGGCCTTAATTTTAGCCTCTACAAAGAGAGAAATCTATCTACTTTAAACTATATGTTTTTTAATATAACCCTCTTAGGGTAGAAATACCATCTTATTATTTATTACAACAGTTATCTATATAATTCCTTTCATCACATTCACAATTATTAAATATGATATTTTAGGTGTTATAATGATATTATTCGACATATATTATTTATATTGAAATATAATAATGTGTTACAAATAGCCATACCAGTATACTATTTTCCTTCTATCGTAATACCAAGTAAGTCTTGGATCCTCATATATAGACTAACTATCATAAAATTCATGTTAATATTAATTTTTAATGATTAATTTCACTCAACCAATAATATAATTTCATTTATTTATTTATTTTCATATTATCATTCTATAAAAAGATACTATAAATATTGATTTCTATGGCCCATTATCGAAGTTCCACAGTGTAACATTTTCTCCCACAATACAATCTGATTCTCCATCATTTTATTCATTTGTATTTTACTTATTGGGTTATTTTTGTTAATCACTATTATTTTTCTAATAAAACACATTAAACATACTATTTTTTACCTTATTAATATCTTCCAACTTTTATTTTATACTCTATTTGGATTCATTTGTAAAATACATGATTGATTTGGACCATCAAGTATTTTCACAAAGACCACATTGATTCAAAATATATTATATATTTTCAAATCCTCTAAACCCATTTGAAATAAATATATTATTACCTATATTATGTTTTCTATGCATTAACTAAATCATGTTCCCACATTTATGAATGATAAATTTTTTCCTACGTATTGATATACTATAGAAATAGTAAATGAAATTGGTCCTAAGTCATCTTCAATGCTATAAATAACCAAAAAAATGTATAATTTTTATTAAGAACAATCACTAAAGCTTTTATACTTTACTATGATGTGTTATTATATCCTCTATTTAGGATTATTCTTTGATATAATTTCGTTGACTTGATTTTATAAACCATAAAAATAGTGGTGGGATTATCTAAATTTTTCTCAAACCATATTTTCATTATTATCCATTGTAAAAATAAATTTTCATAAAAACCAACCTAGTGAAAATGTAATTTTTTTAATAATAGACTAATTGTTTATTAATCTCATATTGTGTAAATAATTTGGTTATCCCAAGTGTTTTTGGCCACCAAATAGGGGCCTTTTATCTTAATTAATATCTTCAAATATATATATCTTAGTAGCTCATTTAATTTAAATATAAGAAGATTTTTATTGAATAACATATATATATATATATCAATTTCACCTCAAGATAAAGACTCTTAATATTCAAAGTGTTCATATTATTTTGAATTCCCTTCACACTCTCATAAAAATAATTTATTTTATTATTAGTATTATCTTCAAGAATAATTTTCTGTTTTCTTAATTAATTTTAATTCAAATTTCCAATATTTTTTGTAATTTTTAATTTACCATTATTGACATTGACTTTGTCCTTTTTTATTCTAATAAATGGGTTATATCCTCAACCAATTTCATTGAAATATATTTCTCTTTAGTTACTTTCAAAAACTATTTATTAGTTCTATAACAAACATCTACATGAAATATAGTCATTACACATTTGGCCTTAATATTTTTGGTGATATTAATACATGTTAACACCATTTCTTATAGTACATCCCCAAATCATTCATTATCTTCTTCATGTTCTCTTATATCATCCTACATGTATCTAAAAGAACTTTAAATAATGATGATGTTCTATATTGTTATATTTGGCATGATTCCCTTTAAATCTACTTAAGAATAATTATATAAATAATGGTAGGATATGATCTAACCTACATATATATGGTAATAAAAAGTAAATTCATCTCATTTATATTATATTAAATTATCCTCATGATATGATTTTTAATAGCCTAAAACATATTTAATACACATTTTCATTAGATTATTTTTTCCCTAATCTTATCTAACAATTTTAGGGGTGATTTATTCATGATTAAATCAAGTAAAAATAATTCTCCCTAATTATTGATGATTTTGTCTTATCAAAATTTGGTTCTTTATGAATATTTTTTTATATATATAGTCTAAATATTTACACATTGATTACCTTATGTTAATATAAAATATTATTTATGTTATTTCACAGATTAATCCTTTCTCATTTTCTTTATATCATAGTTCATCATATTCTACAAATAAATTCGTGAATTTTAAATTAGAATATAAGTAGAAAAACATGTTTTAATCATTAACTACATTATTAATTTAGAATAAAAACAAAAAACATAGAAACATATATTTTAGGAAAATCCAACCATTTGTGTATCTTATACCTAATAAATATTCTTTCACTAAGATTACTGAATCCACATTATGTTGTGGGTGGATTAGTGAGTTATTATATTATCAATTTTTAATTTTTAATTTTATGTCATATTAAAAAAATGTGAATGGATATCACTCATTCATCTCACATTCAACATTAATCCATATAAATATGTTTGAAAAGATACAAATAATTATAGAGAAGTTTTAATAATTTTCACCCACAATGTGTTAAACATCCCTTAAAATTATGTTGTTGATATCCCCCACACTCATAGATGATATTCATTTACCTAAACCAACCATTGGAAGAGGTAGTCATAAAACATTATAACCCCAAATAACCATTTTATATGAATCAAAACCATTTTATAGTTGGATATTATTAAATAAATAATCAGTATTGTATATATGAGTCAATTCATGGACTATATAGATTCAAGTAACATTCCTTAAGGAGTAAAAAATATAAAATTTTTACAACTATTTTAAAAAAGTCTCCTAGAATGTCTCAAATGATAATTTTTATATATCTCATCATGGATTATTATTTTCTATATATAGACTATATGAAATTAAATATATAATACACTAGCTAGTTTGTGACTTCATAATTTTTCTTTTTTTTAAACACACAAGAATGTGGACTTGTAATATCTCAAGTTTTACTCGTTTTCATCACCCTAATTGACACTAAATACATTATGGAATTGTAGAAGGTAAAATTATTCTCAATACCAGTTTCCAAATTTTGATGGTAAGGAATAATATATTATGTAAACATCCAGACCTTCTACAATTATCCATCAATTTTTTTTCTCTATATATACAATTTAAAATCACATTAATATTATTTCCATATTTTGAACATGAAAATGCCACAATATTCATCATTATTATATCATTTAAATATAATTGATTCTTAGTTTTAAATTATTTGTCATTATCATAAAATATTTTATGTTAATTTGAAAAAAAAATTACAAATATTTTCCATTAGTAATACCCTTATATTAATTCAATAACATTATCTCATTTATTTCACTAAGAAACATTATCATTTCAACATTGAATATCAACCAAATTAAAAGCTTTTATTTTCCATGAATGAATCTTAACATGAAAAACTAGTTACAACTCATTGGTCCATTTATTTTTCTATTTTATTATTTATCTCTTAATGATTTTATTCATTAAAATTACAATAAAAAAAATTAATATATTCTTAAAACATTTAAGAATGGTCAATAATATTTTGAATAATTCTTTATGACTGACCTAAATGATTCATTTTAAATTCACATAAAAATATGATGTATCTTATATATAAAATGAAATAACAATATCATTCTACAAAACCATGAAAATGATATGAAATATCCTATAACATTATCTTATATTTCCATTCAATATTCAATGTGATAAATATGTGTTCTGGTTTTTATATAATATATATAATAAAAATAAATCCATCATTATTTTAAGAATGTATAAAATAATACATTTTGTTAAGATAATCTTATAAAACATAAAATAAATTCAAAATATCACATTGAATGATTTCCATATTTATTAATCTCAATACTCTACGATATATCATGAATCAAAAAGTTAAAAAATTCAAACACTCTATTATATGAAATGTATCAATATAAAAAAAACAATTTCAATTTCTCTAAATTATTATATATGAAATAAATTTCCCTATATAAAAAAATTCAACACCAATATTTTAAAAAAACGACATATCCTTTGATATTTAATTTGTAACATTTCCAGACTCATCCATTTATCTCAAAAAAATTAAATTTCATCATTAAATAATATAACATTTTTAAATCATATAAATAAATTTAAACATAATTTTGATCATGTATAAAATAATAATAAACACAAAAATCAATAAAAAATAATTTCATAATGTTGAAACAATAATTGATACTCTAAAAAAATTTATTTAACCCTATATAGATAAGTGAAAAATTCATATGAATACCAATACTCAGTCATAATAATCATAAGAATGGTCTCTAATTTTTATATTATCAATAAATATCATGGATATATAAAATTTCATACTATAAAAATTCCATGGAACTATTCATTTTGTTCCTCCTACTCAAACAGGGTAATGATATTCTATATATGAAACATCATGTAGTATAATTCTAGAACACTGAAAATATTTTATAATCTATTATTAGATCACCAATACTATATTTAGTAGAATAACCACATTAATCCTTATTGTTTGAATATAAATTAAAAAAACCACACTTTTTTCCTAATTTATTGAAATTTTTCATGAAGCATGATAGTCCCTATATTAGGGTATTTCATTATTTTCCATAACCACAATAATACTTTGGTATCTAAAACTTCTTCAAAAATTCTATTCTCAAAACACATTCATACGAATGAATATTGAAAAAATTATTATAACAACCACATTGGGATCAACATAAATAAATTATCAAAATAATAATAATTTAATGGCCCAAAATTTACATGTAGATATTACTTCAACATTGAAGAATATATATTACCTAAAATAAAAAACTATGCCAGGACTGTACAGGGTTCTTGTATTTAGAAACTAAGAAACATAAACAACTAGTTCATAAAACAACTACATTTTCACCTGCTTATTTCTTTAAAACTAGACTCATTTTTTGACATATCATACATAATAATCATTTTCATGACATGGGGAAAAGTAAAATATGAATGGGTGAGCTCAAATGCATAGTATGGTTAAACAAGTGAAATGTAAATAAGAACATAAAATTTAAAAATCATATCCTATATATAAAAGACAAGAATATCATGCAATGGGATAAATAATAAAAGTGAAATGTAATCACAATAGTCATAACATTAGATATGAAATTTTGTGGAATACGCACATAAACAAAGAAAATAATTTCATATTATTCATGGATAATTAATATGAACAGAATTACGGACACATTTCATTACTTAACCGAGTTAACTCATTATTCCAGCCCTGTATTAGTGAACTGTATTTACATTATATTACAGTCATGTCTATATCATGATATATTTTTTTTACCCTATGAATTGGTGGGAGATATAGGTCTAACCCAGCTCATTATGAAACCATTCTTACTTGTGCCAGAAAAACATAACAGCATTCACCATAGCACAACCTATGAAATAAAATGAGGTTCTTAAACAACATTACATCATAATTGATATAAAACAAATAGATTACCTAAATTAAATTCCTTCATAAACTAAATCAAATCATAGTAATAATAGGTGTAGAAACATAACCACCTTTACAAAGATTAATTTTATAAGGAAAAAAATTTTGGGAAAACAATAGAAATTAAATCTTATAGAAAATATCATTTTTTATTTAAACCATTTTATTTTATCAAAATTATTTTAAATTTTAAAATATAACAATTTTGTTGAATATAACCTTGAAATCTTGTATAGGAAGCTTCATGGAAATAGGGTGTAATGGAACCATAAAAACCATTGATGTTGTATATGTTAAAAAAACATTATCTGAAAACTTTTGCTGAAAAAGACAAAAAGTATATCAATTTGAATAACAAAAAAATATCATTAAAAACATCTTGTAACACCCTACGTGTTCATAATAAGTTAGATCTTATAAGTAATACAATTTCTTGCGCCACACGTGACATTGAGGTTGAGAAAATAATGACTTAGCAAACTAACCATTTAAAAAGCGGTTATGAATAGTATTAACATCATTATTAATTTTATATACTCCATATAATTTTTACATCCATATTATGTGTTTTTTATACATCATACAAAAACCAATAAAAATTTTTAGATAAAAGATGTTTTTTTTAAAAAAATGCAATTTTACCACCTTTTAATGGAGATCCATTTTTATATCTAATATTTGACACTTTTATGTATTAAATTTGAAAAATGAATCTTCTTCTTTAGTAGTGGTAAATAAAAATTTTGTTTGGAATTATTTTTCTTGATAAATTTCATATTTTTATGAATACTGAAAAATACAAAATTTTAATTGCAACCAAATTTTTTAATCAAAAAATTATTGTTAAATTATAAATTCGAATGGTTTCCAAGAAAAATTATACTATATTTTTGTAATTTAATCAAATTTTATTCATTGGATGTAATTTATCAATTAAATTGGACATAAGCACATATTAATATTTTGATAGTTTTTATTGCTCAAAACCCAGCTTTATGGTTTTGATAATAGGAATTACTTTTAAATTAATTTATGCTAATTATATGTTTTTAATAGGGTAAAATAGACTTCATTTTTTAAATTTATAATATCAAAATTATCTTAGGGTGAATTTTTTGTATTTTTACTGGAAACAATCAATTTTTGAGAAATTGTGAAAAATACTACATAGTACATATAAACCGACTATTTCGTTTAAATAAGTTTTTTAATTAATTGTTTTTCATAAAATAGGTACATAATACATATATTAGTAAAATTTATTTCATTTTAGTAATTTTATAATATTATTATATATATATAATTTTATTTTTCCATTTTAAGTTATTTTTACTCACCTTCTTGGCACATTTAACCACCTTGTAGGCACATTTTCAATTCTGCATAAAATGTAATTTTATAGATTTTATGAATTGAAATTAAAACATATTAAATAAAACGTTGACATGAGTAAGTAAAATATTTTTCAATAAGATGAAAATAATTTTTGGTGAATGGTATCTTTGTTTTTTATTTACCACGATTAAAAGTATATAAGGTAATTAAAGGTAGAAATAATATTAAAATCACCCCAACACATGTACTAAGTCTATTGGATAAGTTTATTTAGACCAAAATCAACCTTAATAAATTAATAAGAACCTTTTGATCCATTTGGGTTATATTAGGACATTTATTATATTGTTTTTAAGAAGCATTAAAATTGATAAATTCAAAGTTCAATAACTAATACATTTAAATATTGGGCTACACAATAGATAAATTTGAATATAAATAATCATTGGAAAATTAAAAATATTTCTTATATCATGGTCATTTATTTCTAATTTTTATAAATTAAGTAATTAATTTTATTTATGACACAATGATGATGCATTAATTACCTTATTAATGAATGATTAAAATAATTGATAATATAAACATCAAAATAAATTTAAATTGAGACTTTGGATTCATTCCACTAATTTTCTTGGTTAATATGACATATTACGATTGACATAATATATTTTTTTCAATATAATCTCGTTTTTTGACTTCCACAAAAACCAAATACTAAATCATTTCAAATTAACATAAATGAGTTTTTTAAAAAAAATACTATATTATTAATTGATATAATATCCCTAAAAATATATGTTTTAGCCAATGGAAATAGATAATTTTAGATATTTCAATAATGTACCACTTTGGGTTCTATTGGATTTTTCATGTAATTTTATTAACCAATTGTTATAATAATACCCAAATATATTGTAAAATTTAAACTATTTAACTAAGAGTTAAATCTAAAAGATAAGGTTAATTTGGTGACATAATTCTATCAAAAAAAATTGGATGAGAGTTTGTCGACCCAACCCATCCTTATCCTCAAAATAAATCCTTTTGAATCCATTATAAACCGAATATGAATGTATACTAAATTAATATGTCATGCTTTTCCTAATGTGACCCCCACCTCTCTTATAAAAGGGTGCATCCCCTCCTCTTAAATTCACTTATCCAAAGTAATTGGGATCATCCAATCCCTAATAAAATATCCTCCTAACTAACATAAAATCTTCATAGAGGCCTTAAAATGATCATAAAGCCAACCTAAGGGTCCCTTTTTCAAATCAACCGAACAAAACCAAAGAAGAGGTAATTATTTCATCACCCCTTTCAAATTTCTTTTCTTCTTCCACTTCCTCTATCATTGTTGTTTGAAATCCAAAATAATAACTACAATACCATATACATTCTTTTATGTTATTATAAATTTTTTTCAACCATATTCATTATTCTATCCATCTTATGAATGTCAAATCCACCATACGTGCATACGCATAGCTTACCATCTCTGCGTCGTGGTGTAGTTAGTTATTCAACACTAAATTATTTTAATGGGTATAATAATGAGCATAATTGATGTAAATAAAAAAATAACATATTAATGATTTTTACACATAATATACCATCCAATTATATACAATTTCACCATCAATATAATGATATCATCTCTTGTGTGTACGTACGGCTTACAGTCTCAACGACGCGATGAGATTTCATTACCATGTTCACTATTCAATAAGGATTATAAATATATATATTATTAATAAGTATGTAATATATAAAATAATAATTTCATTTAAAATATATAGTGATATATATATATATATACACACATTAATCTCATTCAGTAACATTTTTTCAATACAATATGAAAATGGAAACATCGTTTATGTGTACTTACGGCATATCATTTTCATTAATGGTGTCTTCCATTTCATATATATATCTATTATATATAATATTATTGTTAATATATATGATACATATATAATGTTTTTATATTGTGGAAACAATTAAATAATGATATAAGTTATATGATAATGAATAACAAGTTAAAACACATTTGAGAAAGAAATCGATTATTACCCGAAATGTTATTTTATCCTATAAATTATTATTAAATGGTTAGTATAAAGCCATAATGGAATCAAGTATGATATAAAAAATATTAATATTATTATTTTATAATTTAATAACATACTATGGTCCTTATAAAAAAGATTAGATATACCCTCGACCAATGAAAATTTGATAGTAGGGGTTAATTCCTCAATCTCATCATTATCCGAGATTGTTTATGTGTAAGTATTTACAGAGATATTTTTATCGTCCAAGTCCATGTTTCATATAATGATATCAAAATAACTATTTTATGCTTTTTTGGAAGGTACTCTTTATCATGATCATCATTTTAAATGTTTTAATGATTTATTTTTCTATATCGGTATAATTAATGACAATGTTTTAAAAATGACTTTAAGGATTTATTTATAAGGATATGATTGTTTTAAAATGATAATTCCAATAAAAGGATTCAATGTGTTATGGGAAAAATTGATTAAAAAATATCTATTAAATTACTACCTTTATAATGGTGTGACATTTAAATGATTTTACAAAAGGGACATTTTTTTCAAAGAGTTTTACTGATCATTTTCAACTATATCGACATCATTTACTATATATTATTTTAGATTGTGGTTTATTTGTGTAATAAAGTCTTCAATATTTTATTTAATGAGTTATTATATGTTTCACTAGATATATTCTATTTTTATACCATTTCTGGTTTATGGTTAAAATATTGACATTTTGTATTCAAATTTTAATACGAATGTTTATGCTATATTTCAACATTTTTCTATGAGGAATGAACTGGACATAGTAAGTGATGGGTGGATCCCGCTACAGCTCCTCAATACATCATTAAGTCTCATTAGAAAAATTAGTGCCTTGGCACAAGAACTTAACAAAAAATTTATTTTTAGTCTTGATACAAGCTCGTGACTATGTGGTTATGATGTCCAACATTATACATTCCATCATTATGAAATTATCTATTGATATTACATTTGATTATTTGACATAAAGAATATCCTTGTGAATATGTAAATGGAATTATTTGATTTATATTTTCTATATTATGCTGTTTTTAATGTTTAAATGTATTGTGTTTCAATTTTAATCATTTCCATAAAATATTATGAGTATTTATGATAGCTTCTACTATATTGTTTTACCTTAATGAGCAGATGAGCTCACCCCTTTCTTTTGTTTTATTTTCCCTGTAACCCCATAAGTATATAATGATTTATATGCAGGTTTGTGATTATAGAATTATGGGATTCTCAATGATTTATTTATGTTGTGTTTATGTAAGATATTGTTATGAACTATTCATGTATTTAGTCTATTTTCCATGACTTCTAAACTGACCGGTCATTCGGGAAATGATTCCTTGTAATCATGCCATTGTATCAAAATAAAGCACCCACTATGGGAAACTGGGGTCTGGGAAATACATTTGGTATCAAAGGATGTTTGTAAACAAACTTTGAAATATATTTAGATAAACACTAATTTTGAATCATTACCCTAAGAGAGACTTTGAGTATTACTATAAAAGAACATCTTATATTTTTTTAAACGTATAGATTTTGTGAATTTTCCAACATATAAATCCTTTACTGGATATGAGAAGGTAGAGGTGGATCTACAACAGATTTATCTAGGGGTAAAACCTGAAAACACATCTTTGAACTACACTCGAATGAGAACTTGTGCACAACAATGGTCCTTTGTACACGCCTGGTTATGACACTCCCGAGGGATATGCTTAGGATTATTAAAATTTTCATTACAAACCATTTTGAAGGATTTATGTGTAAATATGTATGCAAAGAATCAATTTTTATGATTTCGATACTAGATATGTTAAAATCATCATCTAATGATGAGAATTTTTCTAGTTTTTTATTATAAAATATTACATGATCTAACATAGTGTAACTCGCCATTTTAAAATGGATCCTCGTAGAAGGAATGTAAACTCTATAAATATGCATGATCTAAATATTTAGAAGGGTCATATCAGTCAAGTTTTTAAGCCAAAATTTAGAAGGTAAATAGTCTCCCACATATTTTCATTATATGAAGAAATAGTATCATGTGTCAATAAGATAATAAAATAAATTTATGAGTCGACTAGTGAAAAAATCTCTTAACACATTGGTGTTTTTCATGTTAGTTTTATATAACTGACAAGAAAATCACAAAACATTAGTATATCATGTAGGTTATAAAATAAATGATGTGATAAAATAATTACTACTTTGGATATTAAATAAAAAACCTAAAAAACATAAAAAAAACTATTTATCATGTTGGTTATTAAAAAATGGAATGATAAAGAATTTAAATGATTAATCACCCCCATATTTGGTCCTTCTGTTTTTTTCTATCGGGCGACCTGTGACTTGTCTCTCTGTTGGGGAAATGAAAGAAAGGATCCTTCAACTTCTTTCCCTCCAACATCATTTTGCCGAAATAATTCAATATATTTACTACCACAAGATCAATAAAGTCAACAGAAACTATAAAGTAAGCCTCACACACCTTTTTTTTTTGAAATTCCTTAAACATATGTTTTGAGATGTTATTTTTCTATCTTTGTTCATTCTATATTGGTATGTTTCATAGTTTTCTTTTATTTCATTATAAATTATTTTCTGGTAAAATAACCCATGTATGTGATATCATGCATGTTTGTTAATTTTTTGTGTTCTATCCATTTTGTGTTCGTGTACATTCATGTTTTTTTGGGGTGGGGTATCCATGGGGCAGAGTGGTGTCCATTGGGAGGGGTTTGTCTAATTGGTGGGGTGTCTAGTGGTGCCTAGGGGGCGGGGGTGTCCAGGGGGTGGGGGGCTTTCCTAGGGGGTAGGGGTTTTTGGTTTGGGGATAGTTTCTAGTGTGTGAGGTGGATGTACAAGGATGTAGGGGTGACTAGGGGAGTGGGGGTGTCTAGGTGGGATGAGTCTATCCAGGTGGTGGGGTATCCAAGGGGTGGGGTGTCTAGGGGTTGGGGGATGTCCAAGGGGGTGGTGGTGTCCAAGGGGGTGGCCTAGGGGTAGGGGTGGTTTCCATAGGGTGAGAGGGCATTCCATTGGGGTTGGGGGTGTTCTGGGGGTGGGGGTGTCTAGGGGGTGTAGGGGCTCTCCAAGGGGTAGGGGTGTCCTAGGGTGTAGGGGTTTCTGGGGGGGGATGTTGTACCGGGGGTTGATGGGGGTGTCCATGGGGGCAGAGGTGTCTAGGGGGTGGGGGATGTCTAGGGGGAATCAAGGTTAGTGGAAGTGCCAAGGGGTGGGGGTTGTCCATGCCGGTGGGGTTGTCCAGGGGTGTCCAAGGATGTGGGGGTGGCCATGGGAGTGGGGGTTGTCCATGGGGGTGGGTGAGTCTAGGGTGTAGGGGGTTGTCTATGGGGGTGGGGTGTCTATGGGTGTCCAACGGGGTGGGGTTTCATCCAAGGGGTGAGGGGTTGTCCAAGGGAGTAGGGGTGTCCAGGTGGTGGGGGTGGTTTACAGGGGGTGAGGGGGTTATCCACCGGGGTAGGGGGTGTAAAGGGTGGGGGCATCTAGGGGAGGGGGGTGTCTGGGGGAGGGGCTGTCGAGGGGGTTGGGGGCTGTCCATGGGGTTGGGGTGTCTTGGGGTGGCGGTTGTCCAAGCGAGTAGTGGGTTGGACATCCCCCTAACCCCCCTGGACACCACCGCCACCCCCTTGGACCCCCTGTACACCCCCCACCCTATGCTCCCTAACCACCTTTTAAAGCCCCCTCACCCCCCAAGACACCACCCCCACCCCCTTGGACTCCCCCTTGACACCCCCGACCCCATTGGACACCCTGCCACCCCCTCGACACCCCCATTCCCAAGGACAACCCCCGCACCCCCCCCCCCATTGACCCCCCAAACACATACCCCTCATTGCAATAGATTATATACTAGAGAGTGAATACAAATGGTTCTTGAACCATTAGTATATATATAACCAAATGGTTTCCATGAAACCGTTGGAATGGATTATATGTTGGGAAACTTGTATTCAAAAAGTTATTGAATAGTTAGTATATATAAATATCCCAATAGTTTCATTGAAACAATTGGCTTATATTTACTTCAGGCAGGGAATATTTTCAATTCTTGTAGAATCATTGAAATAGGGCTATTGCAATGTCCATCATGCCAACAATGTGTAAAACCGTTGGGTTAATCAATCACAATGGTTTTAGGGGCCATCCTAATGGTTTCAAATTGTTTGGATAGGTGTAAATTTTAAAAGTGAATGTATACATATTTTAATATTCATACATCATATTATTTGTTTATGGAATGTTGAATTTGGTATCCAGTTGCACCAGGATGTTTTCATTATGTTGATTAAGAAGAAAGGATCTAATCATAATTTCAAATTGTTATATCTAACTATATTTTCCTTTTTAAAATCATTTTCATGCATATCATTTTTCAGTATGCATATATTTTTTTATTATGGAAAAGTGTTTTATATTCAAATTATGATATTTTTCATATAAATATAAAAATAGATTATTTTATGAAAATTTATATTTTTGATATTTTTTATATGTAATAATGAGTCGATGATGGATTTTGGGACATCCAATGAGTAATAAATATGAGGAAGGTTTTAATTGATTTTTGGAATTTGCTAATCGAAATTTTCCAAGTAGTAAAATTTTTTCTGTCTATGTCTGATGTGTTTAAATATAATGAATTTTAAATGAAGAGAGATCAAATATCATATGAATTGTCATGGTCTTAATTCGAGTTACATCCCCTGGATTTGGCATGGTGAAAATGGACATATTGATAGATCTACTGATGATAATGATGATGATGATATAAAATATTATAAAATCAATGGAATTGCAGAAATGATTCGTGATATTCCAGTAGAACAAATTGATAGAGAATCGATAGTTGTGCATCTATATAGTGATGTTGAAAAACCAGTTTAACCTGGTTGTACAAAATTTGCAGTTTTTTTGGTGGGGTTATGATTGATTAACCTGATTGAAAAACATGGATGGAGTGACATAAGTTTTAAAGAAAATATAAAATTGTAGAAATGTATTCTTCCAAAAGACAACGATCTTATAGATTCACATTATAAGTCTAAGAAAATATTATGGAATGTTGATGAGTGGATATGAGATGGACAAATACGTCGTCCAACTTATTGACCACTGTGAAAGAAAATTGATGACCATTATCCTATATTTGGAAATGAAATTAGAAATCTTATACTTGGGTTGTGAATAGATAGAATGAATCCATAATGAACCCTCAATACCACACATAGTTCATGGCCTATTTTATTGGTAATTTATAACCTCTCTCCCGAAGTTTTTATAAAGAACAAATATGTCATGTTGAGTATAATTATCTCTAGTATGATGCAACCCGAAAATGATATTGATGTTTTTTTTCACCATTGATTGATGATTTGAATCTTCTATATGTGGCATCATGGGAGGAAAATAGTGTAAATGGGTCATTGAATATTTTTCTTATGGATCACTATTATAGAAGACTAAAAATGAATTCAATGGACCACAAGAATTTTATATTGCTCCAAAAACGTCATCCCCTGAGGTGTATTTTTAAATGGTGAAAAACAATTGAGTGACGTTTGAAAAAACACATATATTTTTTAATGATATACACATTTGGAAGAAATTGTATATATTTATTGAGCTACCATATTAGATATATCATAAAGTGATACACAATATTGATGTCAAGCACATGGAGAAGAATATTTATGATAGTTTGATTGGATCATTGTTAGATATTAAAGGAAATAATAAAGTTGGGTTGAATGTCGGATTAGATATACTAGAAATGGGTATATGTTTGGAGTTATCTCCCACTTCTAATGGAAAATGGATATTTATTCCCCCTGCTTATCCTATATTATACAGAAGGTAGAAAGATTACTTTTTTTGTGTCTACATGATATCAATGTGCCTCATGGTTATTCTTAAAATGTAAATAATTTTGTCTCATTGATGTATTTGAAGTTGATAGGTGTGATATCTCATGATTATTATGTCTTGATGCAACAACATCTACGAGTTTCATTGCATGGAATATTTTCCATCTGTGTTTGAAATAATACAATGAAGTGGTGTTATTTTTTCAATTCAATTTGTAATAGCGTGATTGATGTGAATGATTTGGTCATTTTAGAGAAGGATGAAATTTCTATACTTTTCAATTATAAATACATTTTCCTCCATATTTCTTCAATATAATGGTGAAATAAATGGTTTACCCGGTTTGATAAATAATGCATTGGGGACCAATTTATATTTTTTAGATGTATCATTTTGAAAGGAATATTAAAATATTGAAGGGGTATGTTATGAATCCATATCTCCCTGAGGCCTCCATTATTCAAAATCATATTTTTGAGGAGTTTTCAGGGCTTTTGACAAGCTACTTGGCTGCAGCGGAGCACACAGGTTTGCCTCCATCTCGCCATAAACAAGTTAATAATGAGTGAATGGGGATTCATGGATAAATGGTCAAATATTTTTCATCTGAATAGATGAAGAAGGTAGAATTGTACATCTTTAATAACATAGATAATGTTCAACAGTATATCACATAGCGTATTAATGAGTTGAAATAATGTCATCCAAAGAAGAAAGAAATGTGGATTTTGAATGAGCACGACAAAAAAATTTACACATGGTTTTAAAAGACCTTTATTTGTAGATTAGATGTATCTGAGATGTTAAGATGGTTAGTTAGTGGTCCATGATTAAATGGGATAACATGGTCGGAGTATGACATTAACGGCTACACATTTTAAATGAATGAATAGGAAAACAGAAGTGCAGTTCAGAATAGTGGTGTATTAGTGTTTGGAAAAGCAATGAATTTTTTTAGTTCTAAAGAAAAAACAAAATTTCTACCTCAATTTCATATTATTGAGTTATTGATGAAATATTTTAGGTTGGTTACTTTAAAATTAATGTTCATGTTCTTAACTAAAATTTTTTATCAGTATCAATAGTTTCAGACATGATGATTTTGGAATGAAAGTGGTTAATCTGAATAGATTGGAAGACACCAAAGATTCAATTATAATGGAAACACATGTTAAAAAATATTTTTTATGTAGTTGATTAATAAGATTTGCAGTGTCCTATAGTTTTATAATGGAAAATTAATATGTATGTGAGGATAAACTTTATGAAGATGCAGATTTATGTGATATCACTACTTCCATGGAATTATTAGAATAAAATAATGATGGTCATGTTGAAGACGTGGTTTGTGCCATATCGAACTATCCGGAAGAAGGAATTTGGGAAAAAAATACACATGTAAATAATTAATATTACATGTAACATATGTTTATTTCTTGTATACATTTATTATTTTTATAAAATGATAGAAGTGTTTGTTTATTTTAATTTTTAATAGTTTAGTTTATCATGTTTACCATTACATAACATATATATCTATTGATTTTGTTTAATACCAATTAATTTACCATGATTACCATGTTTATCATATTTACCATTGTTTAACATAATTTACCTTTACTTAATTTATATATTTATTGATTTTTTTGAATGAAAATTAAATTACCATGTTTACCATATTTACCATTGTTTAAAATGCTTACCATATTTACAATTTTTACCATGTTTACTATAGTTTACCATATTTTACCATTACCTAACTTATATATTAATTGATTTTGTAGAATAGAAATTATTATACCATTTTTACCATTTTTACCATTATTACCATATTTTAACATGCTTACCATATTTACCAAGTTTACTATTATGTAACTTTGTTTAGTTTTCTATTTTTTATTTACATTAATACTGTAATATTTGAATTTGTATATTTGTGTATAATGTTTATATTTTTTATTTGAAGGATAATGATAGATGCATAATATGATCAACCACATGATTTTGAAGATGAGCCGCTAGATCATACCTTAGGGGGGAACATTAACATGATCCTCTTGATATTCATCAATCATCCTCATGTGCTCCAAAAATGACAAAGAATAGTTCAAGAGTTGGTAAACCTGGTAGCACACATTTACCAAAATTATCACTTGCCCATAGCTAGGACCATAGCATACTCATTGAGTTCGATAAGAATGATATTACTTGAGGTCAAAATGAACATGATTTTAAGTTTTTTTATCAACTTCAGGTAAATGAAATGTAAGAAATTTTTATGATGATTGGAGAAGTGCGGATAAAGCAGTAATATCTCAGTTGTGGGAGATAATTTTGGTATGATATTTTTCTATTGTTTGACTAATCATTAAATTTTAATAGTATAATATCTTTTTCCTCTTCTTTATCAGATTACATTTGATATTGCTGACACTAGAGAACTCACGATGAAATGTTTATCGATGGCTTCAAGGAGTTGTAGGAATTTCAATTCAAGCATAACATCTGATTTCATTTTTGGTCATATAAATTATTACAATACATGTCATATATATCCATTCCTAGATGAAGGAAAATGGATAGAATTTGTTGAATGAAGAAGAAAAGATTCATTTTTGGTAAAGGCATTGTATTCTTTTATAAGAATTATTATGTAAATGATATTATTAATGTTTTGTTAATGATTTCTTATTCTTAATTTACAGAGAAAATGTGCATATCATCAGGAGATCAAACCTAAAAATGTATACCATAATAATTTATCTCGGGAGGGTATAAATTATTTTAAGAACAAATGATGGAATAAAAATTAAAAAAATGAGAAATAAGTCATCAAGATCATGAAAGGTTGGCCCTCCATCCCCACTATCTAGACATAAAAATGGAAGAGATCTCATATGGGAAGAAGGAGAAATATCTTTCGGATTAATTGAGAATTGTATCTGAGAGGCTTGTAAGATATGTTTTATTTATTTAAGTTAATAATGATTTTTATATAATGTGAATCATTACAGAAATGTTAATTTAATTAATACAGGATTCTCATGAGGAGTAGAGCACACAGGGGGTATTTGTAGCTACTGGGTGGAAAGATATATTATCAACATCATTGGGAAATCTTGATCAACCTGCTCGTTCATGAGGATATCCAACGGGTGTAGCTGTAAAAAAATTATTTCCACATTTATCTACCATTAATTGAGGGTGTTTATAAAAATAACTATATGTGAAGGCTGATGTTCATAATATAAATGCTATGATGGAGGAAAAGATCAGAGTGTCGGTACATTCTATGTTTTCAGACATGAAAAGACATGTTCATACTGCAGCTCCAACTCCTCCACCTTCCCTTACAGACCCCATTATTCATCCTCCACCGCCTCCAGTAGCTCCCACTCCCCCACCTCAGCCCATGAACCCAATTTTTTATTATACTCCTCTGTCACAACATCCTACTTATTACGAGTGGTATGTTGATGACCCTCACCATCATATAGTAGCATATGGGCTGGTATAATGTATAAGAGATAAAGTTTATCATCTACATTTAGAGGTAGAGCATCATAGGGTCACTCTACATGATATTATAGATAGATTATCTTGAATAACATTACCTACAGATAAAGTGTCGATAGTTGGACATTATTTCAGCCACTTATTAGAATGGCCATCCAGACTTCTGGGACTCATTACCATAGAGGTATGTATGTTATATCTTTTATTTTATTTTTTTATTAAAGAGGTTTAATTATGTTAAAACTAATATATTTTTCTAATTAGTTTTATAGGAATATTTCATAGGTAATAAAATACTTTATAAACAAAAAAAATGAATATGACATCAGATATAGATACTAGTAGTCTTAACAGATTATCAAAATATTCATAAATTTTGGCAGATTATTATGAGTTTCCAATGGAAGCTCATGTATGAGGAGGTGCAATAAATGTGGGGATGGTGTTAAATGATATCATGGAGATTGTTACTAGAGTTATGTTGGGCATCAACATGGTGAAAAAAATTTCTATATATGTCTAAACACCATTCCCTACGTTATATATATTAAAAATATATACTTATGTCTATTATTTATGTACCATTACAACATGTGTAAGAAGAATGAGCGAAAATATGTATATGTATTCTTGGACACACATTTTATTTCTCCTAAAGCCCATGCATTGGATGAGGAAAAAAAATTATGTTGCTTAACATTTTGAACAGAATATAATCACCCAGGGTTGAATGATTCTTTTTTTAGAGTTTACTCAGTATCATTTAACATAATAAACCACTAACCTTAAATTATCTTTTATATCAGTGATCATTGGATGTTCGGTGCTTTTTATCCATGGGGTAAAACAGTTTATTAGATATGCTATGGTGATGTGTGGGGAAGTTTTAAGAATATGTTGGAAAATTAAGTTTCAATTTATTAATATTTTTTTACATTATATTGAATTTTAAATTTACCAATTCATATTAGTTTCTCATATGGGATGGGTCTACATTTAAAAAAATAGAATGAAAAAGGGTTCCAAGATAAAATTTTTAAAATTAAAGGTAAATATACATTTATAATTTGTATATTTCAATGTATTACATAAAAATGTTATTTTTAATTGACCCTCATTTAAGAAGAACTATCATAAACAACAATGATTCATTGAATGGAAATATTATATATCAAAATTTATGTAGGAAATACTTACAATAGGAACACTTGTGAAGATTTGTATAGTAGGATTTCCTTATAAATATTGACATAATATTTCATTTAATTTATTAATTATACAAAATAACTACTCTCTTTTTAATTTTTAACTATTTGATGACCCTCAAACCTATAGTGCTCAAGAGTTCAAACACTATAAAGTCGAATGGTAAAATTATTTTACAGGTTTGATTGGATTTTTGTTTGGTTGATGTGTAAAATGTAATTTTGAATATTGTAATTATAATTGTTTATTTTGTAGTATTTTTTGTTGGATTTGGGTTTTCTTATTTGAAATTGTATGATTTGATTTTTATATATGTTAATGTTTAATATTTCACCGGTTCTTCATATTTTTTCTATTTTTGATGTTTTATTTGTATGGATTATTGTCTTCTTTTGGTTTGGTTTCTGCTTGTTTCATATATTCGTAGAGCATAGTAATGGTTTCATTGGTGGCTGGGGGTCTCCAGGGGCGTCGGGAGGGGGGGGGGGGGATTTCCAAGGGGTAGGGGTGTCTAGGGTTCGGGGCTATCCATGGAGGGTGGGGTGGTCTCTAGGG
Organism: Viscum album; assembly: GCA_963277665.1. Lineage (NCBI taxonomy): Eukaryota > Viridiplantae > Streptophyta > Magnoliopsida > Santalales > Viscaceae > Viscum > Viscum album. The sequence continues at coordinate 1,131,322,704 of OY728131.1, forward strand.
GGTTTGAGGGTGTAAAGGGTGTTGGGGGTGGGTGGGTGTCTTGGGGGGTGTCAATGGGGTGGGGTGGTGTCTTGGGGGTGGGGGTGTCCATGTGGAGGAAATGTGTCCATGTGGCTATCATGTGGGTTGGGGTGGTGTCTAGTTGTTGGGAGGGTATCCAGGGGAGGATGTCTAGGCATTGGGGGTGTTTAGGGGTGAGTGTCGTGGGGGTGGGGGTGGTCCCAGGGGTGGAGGGTATTTCTTGGGGTGAAGGTGTCTGTGGGGTGGGGGTGTCTAGTGGGTAGGGGTGCTATCCGTGGGATGTTGTCTAGGGAGGTGGGGGCTATTTAGGGGAGGGTGTCTAAAGGGGCTATACAGTAGGGTGGGGTGGGGTCTAGGGGGTGGGGGTGTCCAGTGGTGGGGTGTTCACGGGGGTGAGAGGATGAACAAGGTGGTGGGGCCTATATAAGGGGTGGGGTTTTTCAGGGGGTGGGAGGGTGTCCAAGGTTGCGGGTGTCGAGGGGTGGGGGTTTTTCAGGGGGGTGGGGTCTTTCCAGGGGTGGTGGGGGTCTGTACAGAGGGGCGGGATGGTGTCTATGGGGTGGGGGTTTCTAGGGGGTGGGGGTGTCCAGGGGTGGGGCTTGTCTAGGGGGTGGGGCTTGTTTAAGGGGGGAGGGTGTCTATAGTGGTGGGGTGTCTATAGGTTGGGGTGTCCTGAAGTGTGAGGTTTTCAAAGGGGTGTGGGCCTGTTCTGGGGGGTGGGGGCTATATAGGGGGTGGGAGGGTGTCTAGGGGGAGGGGTGTTATCTATTGGGTGGAGGGTCCATCCATGGGGTGGGGGTTTGGGGGTGGTAGGGATGTGGGAGGGGGTCTAGGGGGTGAGGGTTGTCTAGGGGGTGGGGGATATCTAGATGAGGGTGCAATGGGGGTGGTCCAGTGGGGTGGGTGGTGTCTAAGGGGGTGGTGTGTCTTGGGGTTTGGGGTGACCAGGGTGGTGGGAGGATGTCCAAGGGGATGGGGGACAATCCAGGATGGTGGGGGAAGCCCATGGGGGGTGGGAGGGTGTCTAGGGGGTGGGGGTGTCCAGGGGTTGGGGTATGCCAAGGGGAGTGGGGGCCATTCTAGGGGGTGGGGCATCTCTAGTCGGTGAGGGTCTCTAGGGGGTGGGGGTGTCTAGGGGGTGGGAGGATGTCCAAGGGGGTGGGGCCTATCCAGTGGAGTAGCAAGATGTCCAGGTGTGGGGGGTTTCTAGGGGTGCAGGTGTCCAGGGGATGGGGGTTGTTCAGGGGTAGGGTGTGCATTGGGTGGGCAGTTGTCCTGGGGGTTTTCCTACGGTGTGGGGTGGTGTCCAGTACATGGGAGGATGTCAAGGGGGCGGGGTCTTTCCAGGGGGCGGGGGTGTCCAGGAGTTAGCAGTGTCTAGGAGGTGGGGTTTGTCTTGGAGGTTAGGGTGTCTATGGAGTGGGTGGGTGTCCAGGGGGTGGGGCCTGTCCAGTGGGGTGGGGTGGTGTCCAATGAGTGGGGGTGTCTAGGGGGTGGGGTGTCCATTGGGGGTGGGGTGTCGAAGGGGTGGGAGGGTGTCCTGGGGTTGTGGGTCTCTCCATAGTGGTACGCGATGTCCACGGGGTTTTTGGTTTTTTAGTTGACATTGTATGTTTCGAATTTTATGTATTTGAATGTCTAATTTTTCTTTGGATCTTTTTGTTTTGGTCTTTTTTTAATGTTTTTTTATTATGTATTCTAGTCATGTTTTGGCCAGCTTTTGGCATGTTTTCTACTTGTTTTTGGTCTTCTAAGGCAGAGCATTATAATGGTTTAATGGTTTTATTAAAAAAAAATTATGTCAGATATTTTATAACCAATTTAATAATAGAATGGGAATAGTTTATTACATCGGTTATTGTATAACCGACGTAGTATATATGTTTTCATGTCGGAAAAACAATAACGATTGTGAATAACCACTCGCAGACTAGTTATTTATATCGGTTATTTTATAACTGATGGAATAAATGCTTGTGATTGGTTATTTACATCTGTTATTTAATAACCAATGTAGTATATATGTTTTCATGTCAGTTTAGTAATAACCGACCTGAAAAAAAGATATTTAGACTGGTTTATCACATCGGTTATGAAAATAACTAACATGATAAACTTTTTTTTATTTTTATTTTTAATAACAAATGCGAAAAACACTTCAGAGGAAAAGTTTATTATGTCGGTTATTACATAATAGACATAATAATTGACATACCATGTTGGTTATTTAAGAACCGATGTAATAAATCATGACTATGATGTGTTTTCCATGTCATTTTTTAGGAACTGATATAAAAAACACTTCGGATTTATGTTTCTTATGTCGGTTTTAAAATAACTAAAGTAAAAAAACAATATATATAATATCTATTATAATATTGTTAGCAAAAAACTAAATTGAAAAATAATATATAATAGACACCAAAAATTTTTTCATCACTAGTGGTCCTATGGCTTTGAAGGGAAACCAGAGAAGAAGAAGATGGTAGGGAAAAATATGGACATTGGGAAGAAGGGAAAGAAGGATTTTACCATTTGTGATAATTGTTGAAAGAATAACCCAAGGAAGTTCTTGAATGTAATGGGAGTTTGTTAGAAGGGTATATAAAAATGACATTATGTCCACGATCGAATGGGTAAGAAAATGGTTTCAATGGTATAATGCTTCATCTACAAGGAGTTGGAACACTATGCGAATCAATGTCTCAATCATCAGAGTGTACCCCAAATGAATCCATTTGATAATAGTCAAGTTATGATTCTACTGAAGATGAAGATGAATGATTTTTGTTCTTAAATGTTTATTAAAGAATCTTATCATTTACTTAATTGTTTTATGAATTTTGATGAATTTAAGGATTGCATTGTAGTACGTTTTCATTAATGATTTTAGATTTTATGGTACGAGGTAAAGTGATACAGTTTCATTTTAAATTTTTTGGAAATATTTGATTTGGGAAAATATATCGATTAATATGATTCTAAAATTGATATAATTATTTCAGAATAAGATATAATTGAGTTGAAAAATGTAAATTTTATGTTATTGACTACCTTGGATCTAATTAATTGTTAGTTTATTCCACCATTCTTGAAGTTAAAAACATTTTCTAATTTAAAAAGTATATCTATTATTCTATAATAATTAATGGAGAATGAATGTATTCAATATGATTTTATAGTTATTCAGGGTGTTACCATGTTTCAAGAGAATACGCGATGAAGGTATTCACTTGTTATTACTTAGAAAAAGATATCTTCATTACATTTACCTTCCTTTTCAATTTTGGAAAGTGAGTTAGGGAAAATATATTTTGGATAAGTCTAAAGGATGAAATGAATTTTGTTGGAAATTGGATACTTTTTTTATGGTTAAAGCATTTCTTATCACTATTTTTGGATTGTTATAAAAAGGACAACCCAGAGGTCGGCCAACAACCCATCACGTCTGAAAAGGCTGAAAGAATTGAACCCGCATCTGAAGGGAAAGAAGGGTGAATCACCAAACACAGGCCTACGTGATTTCTTGGTTTGTATAATGTAGTATATTTTATATGGTCTGCCTTATGAATTATACATTCATTAATTTTGGAACGCTTTCATATTTTGATAAATAGAATATTTTTTAATTTTATTATCTTTAGGAGTGAAAGATTAGTTTGAGATAGAAGTTTGTTAAAGGATGGAACTCTACCTGTGAGGTATTGTTTTTATATTATTCTATAAAGAAATTAATTCTTAATATTTAGGGAAAGAATATTTAAACCAAATTTTTTTTATCCTAATACCTTATGTTTTTTTTTTGAACTGATGATATTCAAATCATTATGGATTTATTACTTTGAGGCCCTCAATATTCTATTTATTGTTCAATTTTTTGTGATTGATGACTTAAATCACATTCTATAAATATTTATTTTCCATCCGAATTATGGGTCTATAATTTCCACTAATGTTCTCCTATTCGAAATTCTAATTTTATGGTGACTTTTTCATTTCCCTTTCCCTCTTCTAATGACTAAATTTTTGTAGCCCCATTTCATATGAGGGTTTTCCACAAATGTATTTTCTGTATTCATCCTTTTATTTTAAAAGAACAATTTTAAATTTAGAGGACACAATTTATATAAATAGGGGATAATTAAACACCCAATATTTCATAATACATTATCTATTTAATGAAATTCAATAGCTTGTCCCACATGAAACCCTGATTTCGAGTGCACCATGACTTACCAAACTAACTGTTTAAAGATCTATTATGTATACTATTGATTTAATTTTAAATTTTATATACTGTATATAATTTTAACATCCAAATTATGTGTTTTCGTAACATAATATACTAAAACATTCAATATTTGAGAGAAAAAAGTGTTTTAAAAAATGAAATTTTACCACCTTTTAATGGAGAACCCTTTTTAAATCCAATATTTGACACATTTATCTATTAAATATTACAAAAGAAACTAATTCTTTATAATCTAGACTTAAAAAATTTTGTTTGGATAAATTACTCGTGTTTTTATGATAACATACATATTTTGATGAATAGTTAAAAATACTAAATTTAAATTGAAAAATACTTTTTTTCATAATACTTTATGTTGATAAATTATATATTTGAATGGTTTTGAAGAATAATTATATTATATTTTAATAATTTAATCCAAATTTTTTCATTGGATGTAATTTTACATTTAAATTGGACAAGAAAGACATACCAATCATTTGATTGGTTTTACTTCTCAAAAACCCGCCTTTTGATTTTGACAAAGTGATTTCATTTTAAATTACATAATGAAAATTCTATGTTTTGAATTAAATTTAATAGAAATAATTTGGGAATTAGAAATATCATAATTAATTGAGGGTATATTGATGGTATTTTTCGGAAAACTAACAATTTTTGATGAATTGTGAAAAATAATGCATAGTACATAAAAACTGACTTTTTCATTAAATTATTATTTTTAATTAAAAATTTGTTTTAAAATAAATACATAATGCATATATTAGTACTATTTAATTCATTGGACTCATTTTATAATAATATTAGATATATAAAATTTTATTGAACCATTTTAGCTTATTTTTACCCACCTTCTAGGAAAATTTACCCAACTTCTATGAACATTTTCAAATTTTTATAAAATGAAATTTTACCACTTCTGTGAAATTAATTTTAAAAATCCTAGAGACACTGTTTAAAGTATTAGGTAAAATGTGGTTCAATAGAATGAAAATAATTTTCAGTGAATAGTAACTTTTCAATTTTATTTACCCAGGTAAAAGTAAATGAAATCATTAAAAGTAAAAGTAATATTATAATTTCCCAAAAACATTTCCTAATTCCTTTGGATTAGCGTATTTCAACCAAAATAACCATTAGGACAAAAATATGATCTTTTTTCCATTTGTGCTTGGATTATGACATTTTTATATTTTATTTAACAAAGCATTAAAATCGTTAAATTCAAAGTTTAATAACTAAACCATTTATAATATAGGGTTAAACATAAGATAAATTATAATATATGTATTAATTAGAAAGATAAAAATATTTCCAACAACATGGTATTTTATTTATTTTGTTTACACATTAAATAATACATTTTATTTATGACACAATGATGATGCTGTAATTATCATATTAATGAATGATAAAAATAATTGATTTTATAAATATCCAAATATATATAAATGGAGACATTTGATTAATTACACTAATTTGATAGGTTAATATTACATGTTTGGATTGATTTAATTTTTTTATGTAATCATGTTCTTTTTGGATTTCATATAAAATAAATAATAAATAATGTCAAAATTGACATAAATGTGTTTTTAAAACAAATACTATATTATTAATTGATATAGTATTCCAAAAAATATATATTTATGTCAAAGAACATATATTAGGTTAGATATTTCAGTTATTAACCACTTGGTGTTATCATGGCATTTTATTTTATGTTTATTAACAATTTATTATTATAATACAAGAATACATGATAAAAGTTAAACTATTTAACTAAGAGTTAAATCTAAATTATAGTGACCTAAAACTATTTAAAACCTATTGATTGAGATATTTTAGACCTATATCCACTTTATCTATGAAATAAATCTTTTTGGATCCATTATTGATTTAATATGATTTTATAATAAATTAATATTTACTGATTTTCCTTAAGAGACTCTCACCTCTCTTATAAAATGGTACTTCCCCTCCTCTTATATTCACACCCCCAAATAAATTTTTCCCAGACAACCCCTGATCAAATATCCTCCCAACTACCCTTAAATTATCCTATAGTCCTTACAATGATCATAAATCTAGCTTATAATGTCCTTTTGTTCAAATCAAAACAAAAACCCGAAGAAGTGGTAATTATTTCATCACCTCGTTCAAAGTTTTTCTCTTCTTCCGCTTCCTCTTTCTTTGTTGTCTCCATACAAATATAAAAACTAAAATAACTACTACATACTATGATATTGTTATAAATATTCAACAACCATATTAATAATTATATCCATCCTTTGAATGAAAAAGTCATCATACATGTGTACGTACGACTTACCATCTCCACGTCGTGGTGAAGTTTGTTATTCAATACATAATTATATAGGTTGGTATAATAAAGACTCTAATTGATTTAAATAATAAATATAACATTTTAATGATTCTGTATTTATAATATATCATCCAATTACATATTATTTCACCATCAATAGAATGATATCATCACTTGTGTGTACGTACGACTTACCATCTCTACGACGCGATTAAATTCATTTCCACATTCACCATTCAACGATGATTATAAATATATATTATTAATAATTATGTAATATATGACATAAGAATTCTAATTAATATATATATATATGTGTGTGTGTGTGTGTTTATTTACATATATCACTTTCATATACTTCCATTCAATACGATATGAAAACGGAAACAGCGTTTATGTGTACATATGTCCTAGCGTCCCCATCAATAGTGTTTTTAATTTCATATATATATATATATATATATTATACATACTTATATTGTGAATATATATGATACATGAATAATTTTTTATTTTCTCTAATCAATTAAATCATGATATAATTTATACGATCAAGAATAACAAGTTAAAACAAGTATAATAAAGAATGTGATTATCACCCAAAATGTTATTTTAACAAAAAAATTATTATTAAATGGGATTTATAAATACATAAATAAATAATTTATTGTATAATAAGTATTAATATTTTTCTTTTATAATTTTATAACACACTATTATCATTATACTAGTGGTTGGACGTACCCTCGACCAAAGGAAAGTAAAAGGTAAGGGTTAATTCCTCAATCTGATTATTTTATAAGATTGTTTTTGTGTAAGTACTTACTGGGAAATTTTTTCCATCCATATCCATGTTTCTTGAAAATGCATTAAAAATGAATATTTTATGGTTTTTTGGAAGGGTCTCTTAATCAATTTCATCATTTTAAATGTTTTAATGATTTATTTTTCAAAATCTTTTTAATTAATTACCTTGTTCTAAAAATGATTTTAAGGATTTATTTATATAGATATGATTGTCTTTAAAAAGTTAATTCCTTTCAAAAGATTCATAGTTTTATGAGAAAAAATGATTAAAAATATATTTAACTGAATTTTTTTATAAATTCATGACTTTTAAATGATTTCACCAAAAGGGAAATTTCTCTCAATGAGTTTTATTGATCAATTTCAACTATGTCGACATCCTTTACTAGATATTATTATTTCTTGAGGTTGATTTATTAAAATACAATCATCCATATTGTATAAAATTAGTTATGATATGTTTGACTTTGGATGTGATATTTTTATACCATTTGTGGTTTATGGTTAATGTATTAACATTTGGTATGCATGTTTTAATATAAATGATTATGTTATACTTCATTATTTTCATATGAGGAATGCATTTCACTTTGTTAGTGATGGGTGGAGCCCACTATTACTCTTTGATGCATCCATGGGTCTCATGAGTCAAATTAGTGTCATGGAATAAGGATTTATCAAAATTTTATTAGTATTTTTTCCCTAGGATTTGACTATGTGGTTATGATGTCCGACACTATACATTCAATCATTAAGAAATTAGCTACTAATATTACTTTTCATTATTAGACCAGATGAAAATCCATGTCAATAGGTAAATGGAATTATTTGATTTAACTTTTCAATATTATGTTTTTTTAATGTTTAAAGGGATTGTGTTTCAATTTTATACCTTTACATAAATTTTTTTGATTATTTATGATAGCTTCCACTATATTATTTATCTTTATTAAGCATCTGAGCTCTCCCCTTTCTTATATTTTATTTTCCCAGGATGCCAAAATGTATGTTATGATTTATATATAGGTTTATGATAAGGGGATAATGGAATTATAAAAGGATTATTAATGTTGGGTTCAATGTTAGAAGTTGTAATGTAATATTCATATATTTAATCTATTTTCCAAGACTACTAAACTGATCGGTTGGTCAGGACATGATTCCTTGTAATCATGAAAATGTTTTAAAATAATACAATGAATGTAGGTAACTGGGGCTGAGGTATTATATGTTTAATAAAAAATATCCAAAGGGTAAAATTCACATTAAAATTTATTCGAATAATAGAACTAATATTACATAATTAGTAAACATGGATGAGTGTGATTAATATACCTATGTAAATACAAACGTATAAACAATTTTCGATAAAAATTAGATTGAAATATTATCCATAACAATAGGTCTAATATAAATCATATATATCCAAAACTCTGGTATAATTATTTAAATAATTTAATTGACTTATTCTAGAATCATAATCATTTTTATGATATCATATATAATTATATTATAATTCTTTTCTTAGTAACATTTCATTTGTCACTTGTTATTCCGATATTAACTACATTATGTTCTTATGCCAGATTTTTTAGATTATCTCATGTTACACTTCTTATTATAAAGTTAAATCATTTAAATAATTATATCAGTATAATATATATCATATTTATTCCATAAATTAATGTATATAATCATTGTTTGTTAAAGATCGTGTAGAATAAATCACATCACATTGTGGAGATGGTAGGTCGTACGTACGAACACGCGATGATATCATTCCCAAAATTGTTGAATATTATTGAAGTGGATGGTGTATAATATTTAATAATTAGTAAGTTGTTTTAATAATCATATATAGTTATTATTTCCAAAATTATACTCATCTTAGTAAGGTGGTGGTGAAAAACAGATTACTCCACGTCGTGGAGACGGTAATTCATAAGTACGCATTCCCGGTGATTTAGTTTTTGATTGGATGGATTACAAGGGTAAATACGGTTGTTTTATATTTATAATAACATATTATTATATGAGTTATCCATATTTGTTTACTTTATAATGAAACAACTATTGAATACGATGTAGAAGAAGATATAATTTTGAATGAATCCGAAGAGGAGATTACCACTTCCTCTACTTGCATCCTCTAAATCTCCTCATAAAGCAATAGAGATGGTAGTTGAAGAATACCATAACCTCGAAAATGAAAATAGGAAATTTTAACATGAAAACGGTAGGGAATGTCAGATCTTGATTGCTCAAAATGATGTGACTATGTGAGGGAGGAGGTGCCCTTTTATAATTGAGCTGAGGGGCACTTTTGGAAACTCCATAAATAGTAATTTATAATAAAATAATATCTTACCCAAAAAAACATCAAAAATGTCCCAAAATACAAAATGATATGATATAGAGTAGTTATCTTATAACCCACTAAAAGTTTGAGTAGTTAATTTGTTAATATTAACCACATCTTTTTAATTGACACTTAATTATATTATTTAATTATTATTATGGAAATAACGTTGTAAATAATTATTGGTTATAAATATTTAATTATTTGTTTTTAATTTATAACTAATGGATTTTTTAGGTAATTTTAGACCTTATAAGTAACCCTTTATTATTTTTAAATATTTTTATAATTTTTATATAATTTAATAAAATTTTATTTTTATAAAATATCAATAGTGTCAATTTCGACATTATTTGTTTATTTGTCTTTAAATAAAATCCATACATAAGATAAATTACAACCAAAATATTTAATACAATGTAAAAATGACATAGTCACCTTTGGGATTTAGTATAGAACATTAATTAGTTCAGATGGTATTTCTTTTAATATTGTTAATCACATTTTTTGATATTTCTATTAATACAATTATTTTTACATCACTATTGTGTCATCATTAATGGTAAATATTTAATCTCTAAAAAGTATAAAAAAATAACTATGATATAGGTAATTACTCTATATTTCTATATTCTATCTATAATTTGTATTATCTTCGAGTAATCCATATATTAAAATTTATATAGTTATATAAAATCATAGTGTGACACATTGTCACACTAATTAGGTTTTATTATATTCATGTCATATTCATATTTAAGTGGGCATTAAGATATACCATTTGAGAATATATATTATAAGAGTGTAATTTAGTCATACAATAATATTTTTAGAGGTGTTAAGGTATTATTTTTATATTATTGTTACCTTTAATTACATGATTTACCTTTAACCATGGTAGAAAAACAATTACCAAAGTCAGTAATCTTAACACTAAAAAATTAAATTATCCAATTAATAAAACTAGGACATACTAATTATAAATATGGATCCGTTTTTCTAAATTTAAATCACATAAGTTTTATTAATTTATATAAAATTAATCCCTTCGTTGCAATGAGAAAATATGTTTTAAAAGTTAAAATATTGCAAAGATTGAAATTTTTTGATATCTATTTTTAATATAAAATTTATTCCAATGAAAATCATTATATTTAATGGTAAAAATATATTCTATTTATACTTTGAAACCATTCAGTAAAATAATTTATCCATATTAATTATTTCAGTGGAAAAAAATACTTTTAAATAATATTTTGCGAGTTTTTACTATTCCTCAAAACATGATATTTATTAGATAAATATCAGAAATTTACCCAATGTAAAATTTTATATCTCTCCAAAAAATATAATGTCTATTTGTTCACATAAATAATATTAATGAGTCAAAATCATAATTTTAAATGGGTTCTTCATTCGACGGTGTAAACATAAACATAAAAAATAGGTTTGTATTCATTTAATAGGGGATTATTCATACCCTATGACTCAAATATCCATTGGATGAATATAAAAGGTAATTTATAAAGTATATAACACACATATATCAAATTAATTTCATTACCAAAACTAATTCATTCAAAAATTATAATATCTAATTGATTTATATTTTTTCAAAAATAATTGATTTCCAAAGAATTCACAATGCATTTCATATGTAACTTAAAATTATTTTTGCTAACCTAAAGGTTAAGGTATAATGGTAATATAATAATAATAGGGTCTCATGGTTCATTTAAACTCTTGATTACATGCATTGAAATCATTTGAAGAATAAGAATTATTTAAAGAAAATATTTTATAAAAATATCCAAGTGATATAACTAAACATGTGACATGTTATATAATCCAATATAGTTTTTCTAATGATATTAATGTTTGAACTATTTTCATAGATAGTATTTTCACCTTAGTAAAAAATATATGAATTTATCATCATCTAGAGTTTACCTACTGTTATTCATCATTCAAAATCTAGTATATTCATTTTTAATAAAATGTACAACCATTTATTACATTGTAACAATATGATAATACACATAGAATTTAATATTTTAATAACAATATTATCTTTCAATATTATGTGTTATTAAATTTTTATCCTGTATCATGAGAATATGAGAATCATATGCTTGCACATATTTCTAATTCATCAGTATTCATCTCAATGAAACAACTAATTCAACATGGTATACAATATAATCTTATCTTAACTAAAATAAGATCAAGTTTCATGAAAAATTGATTCTAATATCCTGATTTATGAATAAAATCTCATGTTATTTAGCCCACTAAAACCATTTCCTTTTGGTAGAGAACAAAAATTTCAGTTTTAAGATTTTGTAACATTTTATTAGCATAATGAGTAAAAATAAGATATATTTTATTTTTTACAAATAGTTGAGTATTATTTATTTGTTTAAATAATTTATTTACGATATTATTTTCAATAATATATATATATATATATTAAAATATTATATTATTTATTCTCAGTGGAGATATAGATTTTATTATTAGTAATTGTCTAATTCTAAACATTTTAATTTTGATCTAGTTATGATAGATTTGATGGAATTTAATATTCGTTTCAATGTATTGAATATGAAATTAGATGATGTTAAATTTAAATGTATAGTGATGGATTTTAAAATAATATAGTGAAAGTTTATTATGGTTCATTATTGTAGATAATTTTGACTGCATGAATGAATGGAAATAACTCAATAAAAAATGTTCTTTCCTATTGTTTTTTTAATTTATTAAACACATACATTACTTTGTCATTAGATTATCTTTCTACAATTTCTATTTTGTATAAGTGATAAATGAAATATCAATAAATGTATAATAATTATCAATAATCATTTTCTCTAGATAATCTGAGGGGTCTCAACCTCTATTCATTCTCTTCTTCTCGCCAGATTTCTAGTCTGAAATCCCCCTTCTCCAGATTCAAGCCGCTCGACGAAGAAGCGTAAAAGGGATTCTCAAAGTTCGATGGATTTTCGGGAGTTTATTTTTCCTCGCTTATGAATTATCCTATGAATTGAATTGTCAAAAAGGGTTCGGCCGCACATATATTAGCCTCTGATGATGCAATTGCAAACCGACTTGGCCTATGTATGTTTTCTTTCATTTCTCGCATTTTGCTGATGAACGATTCAAAACCCTGGAAAGTTGCGGATATGGTCACCCGTTTATCTTTCATTTGCGGATTCAAGGGTTTAAAATTCATTTCTCTTGGCTGTGGATTTTTCCATATTCTTTTTCCATCAGCTGATCTTAAAGTTGAAGCCTAGAGTTTAGGTTTACTTAACCTTAGACCTGGTACTATGCGGATTTATGATTGGAAGCTAAATTTCAGTTTGAATGCCTTTAAGGATACTTGTGCATAGGATTGGGTTAGAATTTATGGTCTTAACTGGGTATTATGGCATACTGAAATATTATATGATATTGCATCCGCGATTGGCTACAATGTTCCTGCTAATATTAATGAGAAGAGCCCCTCTTGGACTGACATCACTGAGGGGTCTCAAATTGCCCATGAAGGGATGTCCTTTAAGGATGCGTTATCAAAAGGCATTAATGAGGATCATGTACGAGATGAATCCGATGATAGTCAAGCTACCATGGAATTAAATGCTCAGACAGAGGTTGATTTTGATTTATAGAATGAGAAAAGAGTGTTGTCTTCAAACAACCAAAATGGTAAGGCAATGTTTGTTGCTTCTACCTCAATGAAGCCCAAATGTAGAATGTCCAACAATTCTAACTCAAAATTGAAATTTCATTCTCTTCCTATTTTGAGCAATGACTCTTCTGGTAAATCTACTTCTTTGTTTTATATTGATACTAAGGTTCAATCTGAACATGTGCTTACACTTGCACAGGGTAGCAATCCTGCTGCCTGTGATGTCTACGGTAAACATGCTGGCACACCGGCTTCGTGTCCTGTGGGGCTTGTCATAACCTCCCGGAACCTCCAGCTCTTGCAGTCTTCTATATCTAATGAGACTGTGGTTGGGAGGACACTCATTGGTGGTTCTGTCTTTAAAAGTGTTGGGCTTGGGGATTCAAAATTGGATGGCTCCAGGATGGATATTTTACCAGGTCGTAACATGGCTCAACATGTGGAGAGTAAATCTACCTCAAAGGTAAATAATTTTAACTCTTTTGAGATTCTCTTAGGTAGCAGTGAAATAGATGGACAAGAAAATGTTCAGGACTCAAATACTAAAGAAGTGATGCATCCAGTTGATGCTGGTCTTCCAGATGATGGAGGAGGGACTTAGGAGCTTGCCAACAATTAGAGGAGGGGTCGACATTCGCGTGGCCGGAGTGGTAGTGTCACTCACCATAGTATGTTGAGTCATTCAGGGGCTGCTTGAATGTATTTTTGTTTTGGAATGCCTGTTCCTCATTGAACTTTTATTTTTATGTTAATAAAAGGGCTATTTCCCTTACCTTTTCAAAAAAAAAGTGCTTGTGTTTTTCTTAATATTATAATGGTTGTAATAATATAGATGAATTATTTGTTATATCTAACGAATATATAGAATAAAAAATTTTAATTAATGTTCATGATAGATTTTCTAAAATGAAATAAAAAAAATTTCTCAAAGATTTTGTAAATGTTTTAAATTGATTAATAATATGATTGAACATTTTTTGGGGTTATATGAGTTATACATAACATAAGGGGGAAGTTATTTGGTATTCACTATAATTTAAAAATTTCATGTATTGGTGTTATTTTGTAAAAATATGAATGTGGGTAAAATAGAACTTTGATGTGGTGATATTATTTTTATTCCTTTATTTATGTGTTGTAAAATGGTTCCATGTGGGTTGTGACATATATTAGGAGTTTATTCAATCTATCTAGAGTCTTAAACAATTGTAAGGTATAATTTTTACGGGGCCATGCCAAACCAACATGAGGGTCACCCTGCTTATTATATTATATGAAATTTCCAAAATATTAATCATGGGTATTATATAATAGGATTTAATATTTGAAGAATAGTCAAAAGATTGAATGATGAGATTGAAATTATGAGTATTTAAAAGGGGTCTTAACTTTTTGTGGTGTTTTAATTTTAGTGAAATTAAAATATAGAAATATGTATCATGTCAGTGTGGTGATGATCATCATACAAATTATTACTATGTAATGATGTGGGACCTATTATGGTGATAGATATCCCCCTTTATTTCTTGAGTGTATCTCAAAATTCATTTCAAGATGTAGTCTTCGCTAATAATTGATATGAGTGTAGGAAAATTTAAAATTTATCGATTTTTTTGAAAAATTAAATTTTTATGAAATTTATAAACAATTCTTGAATATGATATAATATTCACTTATCATACTATTATATGACTATTTTAGCGTGTGGTTTTTTTAGTCATATGTAAACCCCTAAATTCAATTTCAAGTAACTTCTCACAAATATGGGGCATATTTATAGGTGGTAGAAATGAGGGAGGTGGTTGAAAAAATATTCTAAACAGAGGTATCTCTAGGGGACACAATAAGTATCCTAATATAAAATTTGGGACAATGATATTCCCTCAAAGATGATGTTGTGATTTATAATGACTGGGAAGACTATCGAAGAAATAGAATGATAAATCAATTGGTAGTTATCAACCATCTAAAGAAATCGTAGGTAAAATCTATTGTCATTATGGTTGTGTGGTTCATATCTAGGATATAACTCCATATACATATATAACTATTCATTATATGAAATTTTATGGATCACCTTATGAAATTATAGTGGTTTGCTTACTAATATTTACCTATGATGGACTTAACGTAATATTAGATACGCATAATCATAGAAAACCCAATTAGAGTATATATAGATGGGTAAACTAAACTATATTAATTCACCTCGAGGACCTCATTTTGATTTTATGTATATATTTGGTGTATAATATAGATTTTAAATGGGGTATTTAATGTGAAAAAAATCATAAATTATAATTAGATGATATGGAGGGATAACAGTTAATCAAAGGAAAGATTCAAAACATTTTCACTTATAAATATATATTTTTAATCCAGATATTTTTATTCATTTAATAAACATAACCATGTCTTAGTTTTAGTAAATCTTACTAAAAGGATTCATAAAATATAGTAAATTTATACTTTATTCTAGGTTCAATTGAGATAGTTTTATGTATATGGTTTGTATAAGCTATTAAAGGTGAATAATTTTACTTTATGGGATGTATTCATGTTACTAATATGACCATATGATGTTATTCACGACATGAATTAGTTTTTTGTTGAACAATATTATGTAAAATGATGTGTCTAAATGTATTTTATGCTACCTTTATTGGTATTTCTATAATTTTATATAGTGGGGGTTATTCATTTTGGAAAAAAATGTACTAATCCATATTAGAATACATCTTATATTACCAGAATATTGATTTTCTCCATTTATATTGGGTTTCATGATATTCCAAGTGATATATTGGAATTTATTGATATTGAAAAAAATAACCAATAACATTACATCTGTGAAATGAAATTGAATTCATAAGTGATTAATATTAAGGATCTCTACCTTTTTATTGGAATCATATCATTTTTTCAATATAAAAATATCATTTTTTTCAAATTAATTTTTAATGGTTGTTTAATAATATTGATGACTTATTATATAATTTTTCGATGACCTACGGTGTCTCCCTGAAATGCTCTAATATTAGTTTTATATAGAGAGACAATTATATTGACACGTTGAATATATGACTAACGTATGAACCATGTGACGATTAAGAATCATTTTATGTTGCCTATAATTAATGACCTATATGATAATTTTAATGGATTAATATATTTCTCATGTAAATGAATATTTTTCTATATACCATCAGATGAGAGATAGATACAAGAAATATTTGAGGTATTGTGTATTTCATCTGTATTTGGATCACATTATCATGTTATAAAAATACTGTATAATTTTTTATTTAAATATGATATAGGATCATATAGACTTTGATAAAATTGAATTTTTATAGAAAACATCAAATGTAATAAAATCTACCAAATTCCCTCAATTATAATATTGTTTTTTACACAATTTGTAATGTTTTATTAGTTGAAGGTGTTTCTATAAAACCATCTAATATTGAAGATATTTTTTATTTTATGTTTTCAAATATGTATTCGTGTGTTGAACTTTATTAGATAATATGTGATTTTATTTTTAAAAAATAATAGAAAATCATTTTTAAATTTTAATGTATATGTTTATGGGTTTTCTTATTATTATTCTTCTATAGAAAGGGATTATGTGTGAGTTAAATTTTTTCAAATTTAAATAATAATTTGGATGTATTTTTATATAGTAAAGAATTAAAATTATATAATATACTAGAAGATTATATTCACATGATGGAAACTATTATTGTCATGATTTCAAACATGAAATAGTTCATTCTATACTTGAATTTAGAAGATATTACATTCAAATATTTAATTTAATGGTTTACACAGACCAAACAAACATAATTTTTAAGAAGGATTTAAACAAAATATATAGGTATGGGAAAATAATCAATAAAATAATAATTTCTAGATTATTTATACTCTATGAAAAGAGAATGTGGTAGCTCATTAATTTTATAGGTTATGATATACTAATTTGGATACATATTTTCTTTAACATGGTTCATTTAGTGTGGTAGTATCATCTTATAGATTCATAAACTAATGTTTGGAGGGATTTTATTAAAATATACTTGAATTATATTGTTTTGGAAATCTTAAAAAAAATTATCAGTAGATGATTTACTGATGATGTGTCTCACCTATTATAATTTGAAATCTAACTAGTAAAAACTATGTAACTTTTCAACAAATGAGTATTTTTGAATAAACATGCCTGTATATATCCATGAATAATTCAACATTTTACATTTAAAACAAAGTGTTTTTCATTGGATTTGGGTAATTATGGTTTAATAAATAATATTTACTATCTTCTTATCAATTGAATATTATGTTTTTGTAGAATGTATTAATATTTTTATGTTGAATATATATTGATGTTTCTTGTTGATCCATTGACCCTCATCTACATGAATGATGAATGGTTTTCATCTTGAATGTGAAGAGAAATAATTCAAGAATCTTAGTAACCATTTATTTTATAGTACATAATATTTTCCTAATATATTTGGTTAAAATTAGGGATTTATTTAAATAAGAGGGGATGTATTTAACACATTTTATAGACTTTAGTTGATATTAGTCATATTATTTTTGTTTCATATATATTAAAATAATTAAATCTATAATTCATCCATTAGTTTGGAGTCACATAAGGCATTATATACTCAACATTGTTTATGACTATATACATTGAATAATAAATTTAAATTGTACAATAATTGGTTCAAGATACAAGGGATTGCAATCCAATTATTCATGAACATATCTATATTACTCATAGTAGATGGAAGTCAAATTAGAATCAGAATAGGATACCATTAGAGTTGATGGCTGGAGTGCATGTATTTTTTAGGGGATTCGTTGACATGGAAAGTTTATTTTTACAAAGGGAAATAAAACGTCAACAAGCTTTAAAACAACATTGATGGATTTGTAAAATATTACATAAGATTCTTACTTGGTAGTGAATCTTTCATAGTTTATTTAGATTCATAATGTATTCAATATATTTAAACATAGTATTTATTCAATATATTTATCTATTATAATTGATTGGGTATATATTAAAATATATATAACATACAATAGTGATCTAGGATCCCATAGACAATTCTTTAAATATAAGTTTTAATTAATTTTTTTGTGGAATAGTGTAACAAAAAATTTATTTTCATGAAGGAATCTTAGATGATGATCAACACCTTGAATGGATTGATTTTTTATTTTAAATGTAATTATTTTTTTAAATGTTAAACAAAATTTATTATCCAGTTGATTATTTTTTCACTATTTTCTAATTTTATTTTCAATGTTTGGATAAAAAATCATAATTTATTTGTAAATGTGACCACATATTTTTTTTGTTATAGTATTATGAAAAAAATATAAATAAATAATTTATGGATTAATAATGTGTTATAATTTAATAAATAATTTGAGAATATTTAAATATTTAAATGGCTTTTTAATGGATGTATTTTTAATAATTAAATATATATGTTTGATTATATTTTCATATTTATTCTAAGTAGAATTTAGGAATTTATATTATGGACGTATATTTTATACAATGTAAGACTTATGATCTATTCATAATAGACTTATGTGAATAGAATATTGGTTTTCATAATTATATAAATTAATTGAAAAAATTATATTTTAGTATTTAATTTTAGCTGTAAAATACTTATATTGTATTTTAATTTTGTTTCATTATTTATGGTTAATTCACTATAGATGTGACAATTATCTCTATAAATGTTTATATTTTAAACTATATTTTTAATTATTTCTTTAAATCATATTTTATTTCCTTATAAATAAATCATATTATATTAAATTTTTCATAGTGGACTAATATTGAAGAATTTGAGAAGGAGAATTATAAATTTGAAATGACGATCTATGAACGGATCTGGTAGTTTAATCATTACCATTATGAATTTTTATTATTTATAGATAAGTAATTGTTATATTATTTATCGTATCTGTATTTGAATTAAAATAGGAAGAAATCATTAATTATTTTTTACAAATAAATGAAGTTGTGAGATTATATTATTGGTTATGCTTGATGATTTCCAAAAAATTACATAAAAAATAGTCCAAAATTCTATAAAAAGATTATAAATACCCTAATTACATTAAAATATTATTTTAAATTTTATCAGGGTAGTTATATATTATGCATGATGGTGTGTTCATGGTTTATGGTGGTGTGATAGGGAAATAAGTTTTGATTTTTTATAAAATGTGATATTGAGGTGGTAATATATTTTATTATGACTATTAAAACTAGTTATTATATGTTTTTAATATGTTATTCCACATATAATATGTTATTACATTTCATTAATAGACTTATAAAATGATATGGTGGAGTTTTTATGGGGTCCTTCCAAGCCAAAATGGTGTGCATGCCACTATATGGTTTCATTTATTCACCACCCCCCCTCTTTTACATGGGTTATATGGTTTATCCTATAATAGAATTAGAATAGGACATGGGATAGATGAAAAGATAATATTTTGATGTATTTATAAGAGATTTATAATAACCCATGATATTATAATTAAGTTAAATATATAAAAAATATATAGATAATAATTGTGCTTATGGAAATGGAAGGGATGAGTAATGGAATTAGATAAGGTATTGTTTAAGGATATGGGTATGAATATGGAATTATGGTGGGGTCATATCTTTTATATTAGGGGATGTTTCATAATTCCAGAAAATGATAATTAGTTCTTTCATGTAATTAGTGATTAATATTAGTGAATAATTCTATGTATTCATAGTATTGTCACTTATATCAACTGTGATAATTAAATTTATTTATATATACCAAAGATATATGATTACATGGAGTATATATTATTTTTTATGGGGATATTAGATTGGTACAATTTTCTTTCTTGTATTTTTATTTAATTTGAGCAATGATCTACACACATTATGTATTATGGAACCACCACCAAATAATCAAGATTATGTATGACCAATAAACTATAAGAGATAAGGATATATTGAAGTATTACTATTATGATTTTTATTTGGGTAAATTTAATTTTACATCCAGACATACATATAAAATACCTATATATATACAAACACATACATGATCATACCATTGTGGTGATGGTATATGTAGTGATATATGGGATTATTTGGGAATCTATTGGTCGGTTTTTATCGTATCATCTCATAGGTATATTAGTATTATATATAAAAATGACTTTTTTGGGTTTAACGCAAGAAATTAATATTTATGATTATGTTTAGCCTGATTCTGAACATATTATCTTCCATATTTCCTAGATCTAGATGGTGGATGTTTTTAAAGGCATAGGATTGAGTAGTTTATTATGGAGTCCAGATGAATTTAATTTTTATTGTAAACTTTTTTCGATACTATGGTTTTATCACAACACATTATTTGTTGGTTTTGGGACATTTTACACTTATATATAATTAATTATATAAATTTTTCTTAGTACATTATTATTTAATATTTTATAAAATGTTCTCTTTTTTAGTGTGTAAATCCACCTATTTGGGAGATTTATAGAATCATTTCTAGTTTCTTATACCGTTATTATTAGTGGAAGGCATGGGGATTCGTAATTAGTCTTTTTCCCATATATAAAAGACTTTTGTGGGATCATGTTATGAAAATAAATTCATAGTTAGGATCATCATTAGAAATTCTAAAATCAATAATTAATTGATGAATTAGATTTAATATAAGGGGAGTCTAAAAAATATCCCCATCTCAAACACAATCTTTCATTTTACCCAATACCTCACAACCTCAACCGTATTATATTATTTATAGAAACAATAATTTGTGATTATATTCTATTATAAATTCAACTCCATGACACTAAAATAATGCATTTTTAGTATAACATAAGGTTGATTATCTCATAATATTACAAATAAATTCATTAAATGTTTCCTTTTCTTCTAATATGACCAAAATCATAGTAAAATATCATCAAAATAAACCATTATAAACTAGTTAAGATATGAATAAAAAATAATTCTCATTGAATAAGAAACTCACGCATTGTATTAATCAAAGAAAATAGTATTACTAATAACTAAAATAAAATGTATCAACTCTAATCCTATTTGAATGGAACACACTAAAATCATTCCCAATATTAGGGTGTAAAAATCTTATATCATCAGTGTAAGAACCTTTTCCCTATAATAAAATATAAAATCATATCATCAATTTATGGTGGTGGATATTTGATCTCAATGATAAACATCCATTGTCTTTATAAATCCATGAATATCATAAATATTATGTCACCTTTATTATATAATAACATTAGATCACCATATGTGATGTGAACATTCTAATGAATCCATTATCCTTATGATCCAACAATTATTCCATAACATTTTTCAAATAAATTGGATATATGTCATAAAATAATTGTCATATGGGATAAATTATGGGAACTAGATTGATAGTGAACATGACTTTTTATCATTTAAAGTAGTACTAAATTATTTTAAAATACAAAATCAAAATATAGCCAACCACCTAGTATAGTGTAAAAATATATATATCCGCAACAACTATAAGAATAATTCTATCTAATTGATAATTAATCACACTTATCAAACCCTATTTTATTTATACAAAAGCTTCGTATAAATCACATTCTAAAAATAATGTATATTCCACACTGATTAAAGATGTAAAACACGTTCACAACTTGTGGTATTTTATATGAGTGTAGACATATGTCATTCAATAAATATGATTAATCAAAACATAACAATGATAGAATATACAAAATACGTTTAATACTTTTTCATATTCTCTCACCATTATAGCATAGTCTAGGAACGTATTGATAAATTAAAATCACTTGAATATATAAATATCAATGTTTAATATAATCCATCATTTCCTTAAAAATTATTCTATATAATTCTCTAAAATAGATGATATAAAATAATTTGTTTCACCAAAATAAAATTGATTAATGTAAGAAATTAAATTCATTAAAATAATATATCTTACACTGGATGGTAACTCACTATAGTGACTAGGAATATACATGATCTCAAATACATCCAAAATCAATTTTACAACCACACCCCAATGATTTTTTACAAAACATTAAATTTATCTCATTCGGGTTTGACCACTATAAACAGTGTTATTTCTTTTTTTTTGTGGTCCAATAAACCGTACTCTATTACCATTCTCTTTATACCTTCCTAGAGATGTATAATATTCCTTACTCTTCATAGAACACTATGTTCTACATACCTATGGAATGATATTGATTAATTAACATAAATATACTGACTTTATAGAACAATAGGTAAAGATCCTTTTATTATATTTGTAGATTTGTTATGTATGACTTATGATCCCTTTATGAGTGTGTTATTTTAGATGATATTTGATGTATGAGACTTTTCCAACATAGTATTATTATTTCAACTGAGAGATGTTGTTCTCTCACAAACATTACTCAACCCAATAAAGAGAATAATTGATTACTATCCTATTGGGTTTTAATTATTACATGTTTATTAGTCTATTTATTCATAATATAAAAAAATATTTTTAGGTTGGATTTATTTTCAATGTTATCATGGATTTCTTTTATTCTGTTTTGAGATTCATGGGAGGATAAGGATTGATATTTTCAATTAATATGGAAATACAAATCATTAAAATTATCAATCTTTAAAAATTATACATGTTTATAGAAATTTATAAATTAATATTAATTACTATAAGTTTATATGTTAACATACATAATTATGATGTTTAACATATATGATGATAAAATCATATTGAAGTATTTTCTCATTAAACATTAGTTATTTCATGTTAAGTTTTATCTATTAAGTCATGTAATGAATCAATGGGGAATGAAATATATGGAGATCATAATAATTTAATGAAACCTACATTAAATCATTTTTTCATTGCATTTTCTTGTAGATGAATTTTTGGAACATTGTGATATAATTAGGATTTTTTGGATTGAGGCACATATGTAAATTACCAAGAGAGAATAACTTTGAATTTTTTATGTCTTACACCATGGTGAATTCAACATTGTTATATTCCTCATGTAATAGTTATATCATACTCTTTTATAAACAATATTGTAAAGAAGTAAAATAGTTGTTACATAATATTTTTATTTAACTCATAGTTTATTTAAATAAATCATAATATAGTTCATGGTTATAGTTAATATTTGGGAAAATATAAAAATTAAATTACAGATAATCACAGTGTACCTATTATGTTTCATTTCATAATAATTACATAATGATATTGGGTTTCGGGGGGATGAAATTTATTATTTCTTGTATAAATTAATCATTTCATAGTTCAACTATTTTCTATATATATTTCGAGATATTTGGATAATTATTTTGTAGAGTTTGTACTAATATTGAATCATTTATTTTCATATCTATTTCCGACCAATGTATCACATAAAAATCTCAATAAATATGCATGGATTTCGGAATTACAATAAATAATTAAATATTATATAAGAAAAAACAATAAAAATAAATGAAAAATTTATATTGAAATGTCGTTGGAGTTAGCTGTTTTATTTGATATATGAATAAAATGAAAACATATTTCATCATCTAAAGGGACTTGAGGAAGATAGAATAAGATAGATCATTAGTTCCCACACTTAATGTCAATAATTCTTATAATTTATTTATTGTTTGAAACATTTCTATAATTCATGATTATCTTCCCATTTTATATGTTCTTTATTGATAATATGTCAATTGAAATGTGGTTTTCTATATTAACCCAAAATCAACAAACAATATACCCTCATAAATAGTTTCTAAACATTATATAAATATTTTATGATTATGTGATGCACATTATTATTTTCCAATCGATTAGTTTTATTATACTGATTATTTAATCTCATAAACTCAAAAGATTTATGAGTTGACTATTTTCTTGGATAAATTTGTTTGATCTCTCCTTCACCCCACTTTTCATTACTCATCATTAACACCTTGACCACATCAATTGGTATTAGTGATAAGGTTTTCATTTTCAATTTTTTTTTATTTTTATATTTCATATATATATTTAAATAGATGACACTTTCCTGAAGAGTAGCAATTCAATAAAATTAAATTATTTTATATTGCTTGATGAAAATGATTTTCACAAATGGAAAGATATGATGGTTTCCCACATACATCAATTGGGAATTGAAATATATGAAATCATAGATAATGGTTTTAATATATCATGTATATATTCATATTATACAGTTATAGATCATAAAATTATTAAATCTGAAAAAGAGCTCGAAATTGATTACTTGTATCACTCTCTAAGTATATAAAAATAAATTTTATTTATTTTGATGTAGTTTATATGAATAAAATTATATAATTTTATTTAAGAGATATTAATGATATAAATTAAAAACATATTTCATACTGTGTTAAATTTAATAACATATGGATAAAACTTGATGGATTGAAAATAATTTCTTAATTGGATTCCCAAAATTATTAACTCTATTCATAATTTAAGATAAACACATTATTATTGAATCATTTTAAAGAGTTTATATAAATAATAAAAAATATATTTTAGGTTAAAAAATAATCGCTTAAAAAATTATATCTCATATAAGATTATAATTGATAAACTGAGTATAAATATGATGTCTTATTAAATTAGAAAAGGATCTCCATTGAACGAGAAATAAAAATATGAAAACGATACTAAAATTAATCACATAAATATAGATGTAATCAAATATATTAATAACTCTCTTGAAAAAAAACTAAACATTCTGTGGTTGGAGTAAATTAAACTAAACTTATTTAATTTATAGAGGTGTTTTCATAAATGAAAAAGTAAGAAAATTAATAATATTGTTTTTTAATGTTTAAAATTTAAAGAAAATTGATATTTTTGTGTAATTTTTACAAGAATAATCATAAATGGGATAATTATTATCAAGTAAAAATATCATAAATGTATTAAAATAAGGTAAATACATGTCCTTGTGTGAAGAATTTCACTAAAAGAGTGGTGAATCTCAATTCACCATGAAATATTAAATTATTTTATAAAAAAAGGTGTAACCATATAATTAATAAATTAATGAATAAAATAATAAAATGCATGATAATGAATGTTTTTTATCATTCAAGGAACAATAGGTGAAATATAATATTTCTTCTAGTAAAGAAGAAGGTGATGAAGTAGATGATAATGGGTAATAAATTATAAAATATATCAAATAACAAATAAATATTATGGTTTATATCAAACTACTTTAAATATTGAGAATGCTAATCCATAATTGAAATGTTATTATGGATAAAAAATGTTTATATAGATACAATGGACGCTGAAATCATGAAAAACAATGATGATATCAAAATCATTATATTTAAAGTATAAAATTAATGATAGAATATCTATGTTGATATCATGTTTGTAAGAGGACCACTCACTTGAGATGATGTTACATGAATCTAAAAATTATTTTATGAAAAATAAAAATCATTTAGAAAAATTATTTTGATGTGGTTGTTGAAACCTCAAATAAGTCAATTAAAATTATCACATCCATAAGAATATATATGATCATTTAAAAAATATGTTAATATATACAAGGTAAACATATTTATGAAAATAAACCAAATTTAATCATGAAAATTTGTGTATGGAAACAAATATCTTCCCAATAACATGTCATATACATATTAATTAATTATATAATTTTATAGAAGATATTAAAAAATAATGTTTAAATGATGTAGGAGGAGATAAAACATAAACCAAGGGGATATACATTTAGAGAATAATATCATCTAAGAAATATAATATCGGGAAAAATAAAAAATGTTCATAAACAGTGGAAATAAAATAGGCATATTATGATCAACACAGTTTCCAACCCATAAGAAAATTTTGAGTTGAATGGATACTTTAGTGTTATTGTCTATCAATATATGGAACATGTTTCATGGTATAACATTTCATTATTTGATTCAATGAGATGGTGTAAATCATAGTAAAATAATTTGAAATTTAAGTAGAGAATCAAATAAATGAAATATAAAATAACTAAAAGTGAAACACATTTTTTATGAAGAAGATGAGACTTGTGGTTGGCGTAAAAAACCATGTAACTTGGAAAATAATTTCATTATTATTCTACTAGTCCGAAAAATTAAATTTATTAACTCAAAATATCATAAGAAGTTTATTTATTCTGAATATGTAAATAATTTCCTTATGGTTCTACTCGATCAAATCTTCTCTTTTTTTCTTTCTCTCTTCTATATTTTTCCAATATCCTTAAGAAATTTTTATCTGATTAATTTGGAATAACTTTAACACAATATTAATAATCTTAAACTTATTTTAAAATTATTTTTTTATAATTTATATTTAATACCTATGTCTCCCCTCTTTTAGATAGTGTCACTGGTTACAGTATGTTAACCACCAGTGGGGATGTTTTCAATCCTTTAATTATCACGAAAATTATTCATAATTATAATATATTATTTATGGTAAATATATGTAT
The DNA here is from genome assembly GCA_963277665.1 of Viscum album. Lineage (NCBI taxonomy): Eukaryota > Viridiplantae > Streptophyta > Magnoliopsida > Santalales > Viscaceae > Viscum > Viscum album. The sequence continues at coordinate 1,131,349,774 of OY728131.1, forward strand.
AAATATATGTATTATTATCTTATGTAATTACTTTATCTAATGTATAAAAACCAATGAATATAAATATAAAAATTGAAGAATAATTATTTATTTTTCAAGAAAACTTGATAAAAAATCATTTAAACTTAAAAAAATATAAATTTCAAAATATAAAAAAACTAATGTAATTGATAGATGTTGATAGAAATTAAAATAATTAAATTTTTTAAATGTTCAAAAAAATATTTTTGTTATTCAGAATGAAGAAAATCGACAAAATAAAGAGGGATTTAATGTAATGGTATTCTCCAACTCAAACTCCGTAGTTTGGGTTATCTCTAAATTGACATTGATTTCATAATTTTTGTTCCTATTATATAAAAAATATTTCCCATAAATACTATTTCCCTTTCTAATATATGATTTACATGTTTCTAACTAACAAAAAAACTCTAATCTCTATATATATATATATTCAAGAAATACATCAATTTCCAAAACATCCCTTCAAATCCGATTTCATTTGATCCCCCATTAAAAAAATAACATAATCTATTATACTAGTTAATGATCACCCTTATTCATTTTTAGAATAATAAATTACATTTCATGATGTATGATATAATAAACACTATATATAACTAATTCCTTTCTAAGGTTTATTCCATTATTATGATCATTATCCATATATTTGGAAAGCATGACCCTGAGGAATTAATGATGTGATGGGTGGGGTTAGAACTATATATAATTCCAATATATTTCGTAATATGATCCATATGGGGAGATAATATTTATAATATTTTACCAAGATGCCATATTTTTTCAAAATTATGATGTTATGATTTATACATTATTGTTATGAGTGATAATGAGTTTTAATTGTTCACAACCATGTATTGTATTTGAAAACTATGACAAGATGTTCCATTTTTTATGCATATGATACATTAAATTTATTTATTAAAATTTTCCAGAATGATTATGATTAGTAACTTTTTCTTACTGTATGATCATTATTATTATGCTCACTCATGTTATTTTTATTCTTTTACTGTAGTCCTCGATTACAAATCCATTAGATAATCCCTTAATTTGATGTATATCCTCTGGTAACTAATTTTAATAAGGATATTATGAGATATATATAAGATTAATAAGAAGTATTTATATAAATTTTATGTTTTTTAGTTACAATTTATATATTATCCAAATTTTACCAATACACTAAACCATTTGATCCATTAATGTTTCACCATTATATGTTTTGTCTTAAAATAGTCAATAGCAATGTATAAAAATGTTGGGATGATATATTTTCTATCAAACCTTATTTAACAACATTTTTTGTTAGTTTTTGAAAATTTTATTGAAAACAATAAGTATAACTATAGTAAAATTTTAAAATACCAGAATTATCTTTTTATAAAATGTCTAAACATTGGGATAATATATGATATTAGTTTAGATTTAACTGTGAAAAAGAATAAATTAATTATCCGTGCATTGATGATTTGAAATTTGGTCAAACATTTTATATTTTAAAAGACAATTGGAAATAAGAGTACCCATGAAAACATACTATGTCTAGGATGTTGCAATAAATTTCCAAACAAAATCCCCAATTCAATGGGTGATGGAGTTCAAAACATCATATTTATCTTTAAATAGTTTTCTCAAGATATATATATAATATCCCAAAACATGTGAAATTTCCACCTTCACCCAAGAAGGAGAAACTATCCATTGAGTCAGTTATATAGCAATAACAATTTTAATTTAGTGGATATTTTGATTCACTTTTCACTGAATAATGGGTTAAATAAATAGAGAACACATTTTTTTTATTCCACTATTCTAAGAATGATAATTTGAATCTGTCCGATTATTTTTTATCTGGATTCAAAATTCAATAGTATAAGTGGATAAAAAATAACAAGACAATGGATTAAATTTATGAGATGTATTTGTAAAAAATTAATAAATTATTCCTTAAAAATTATTTCCCTAGAAGTGTTATATGAAATATAGAGTGATAATTTATAATTTTATTGACAAAAGGAATGAGAATATGTCATATCTTATGAGGAAAACATCAAAGGACATGAAATATATTTCATAGGATTGTTTTATCTACTATTAAAAAAAATATTCTTTTATGGTTAAAATCCACTCCATTTAATGGATATACCTTCTAGAATCATTGGACGTTAGAAAGTGGTAGTTCAATGTGTTCTTAATGATGACAAATAGTTTTTGAGAATGGTCCCATTATTATAGAAATTAAAAAATAATAATATACATCAAATATAGTGAGTCAAAAAAATAGGAAAGGGGATCTAACCTCCATCATGTCAAATATGTTAAATGATGTGTCATGGTAATTTCCTAAAATTGATGAGGAAATGATTTAATAATGGGATATAAATCCACCAAGATCATGAAGGTTGAGGATAAATGGTGAATCCATCCAACATGATGGTTGAATTGAGGTAACATATTAATGAACCACATGTGGATAAATGCATAAACTATAGGGAGTATGGGTACTATGAAAGGTAGTTCACTAACCAATGAGTACATCAGGGTAATCAGTATTTGAAAACACTGAATTCTAAGGATAATATGAGTTTTATTCCATCACTAAAATTTATATGGAGTGTAAAAACTATGTCATACAATGAACACATCATATTCACAGTTGGATGGATTTTTTTTATTTGATTCTAATTTTATGCATTGTATTATATCGTAAGAGTTTTCTAGAAAAATTGAATCAATTACATGGTATGTTATGATGGAATTACTCTAAAAACACCTAGTAATGTGATATTTGCAACCCAAGTGTTGGAAATTTATTTTTTCTATGTATTTGGAATAATTCTTCTAGTGAATTCATCATCCCACCCTTAGGGGAATTTGAAGTTATAATATTCATGGATTTTCAATCATTATATAGAACACACATCAACATTTTTGACAAATAAATCTATTTTCATATTATGAACCATCCCATGATCTTATAAATATGAATTAATGTCTATCAATCTATTTTGGAACAATCCCTCAATGGTGTGGGTGTTGTTACTCGGTGGAGATGTATACCTTTCCCAAATGTTCGAATAAAATGAATGAGTATTCCATAAAAAAATCCCATTTTTTGGAATACATATAATAATTTCTTGAATAGTTTCTTAGACTTCCACCATATCATGAAAAAGAGTTATCAAAATTATTTATATAAGGATCCTCTCATATCCCCAAATTACCTAATTGTATGGCCCATATTGAACTGGTAGAGTTAAATAAGCAAATCTATCAATATTTTGAAAAAGGGTTCATATGAACTAGTGTATCACATTGGGGTGTTATAGTTATCTTTGTAATGAAAAATGAAAAACCAACATATATTCGGATCGATTAATGGGAGATCCCCAAAATCACTATATATAAAAAGTATCCCCTTTCAAGGATTTATGGCATGTCCAATAAACTATAATAGATTCTTTACTTCTGAAAGGTGGATCTTCATTTTTGTATCATCAAAAGATGGTGAAGAGTAAATATATACATAAAACATCCTTCCATACTATGTATGGACACTTTGAGTTTATTGTGATTCCCGTAAAATTAATAATTCAACTAAAATCATTATGGATTTCTTGAATAGGGTCATTAGGGACAACCATGAAATATTACTTTTATTATTTATCTATGATATTATGACTTAATCCATTATCAAAGAGGTACATAAAGAGTGTCTAAGTATAATTCTAGGATAAAATGTATTATGTTTTCATTTTGAGTTCATTTTGGATATAATATATCACTATATTAGGGAACCTGATCACAAGTGGGGGAATTTATTTGGACCCTTCAAAGGAATAAGAAATTTGATTATTGTCACATAATCACTTGTCCCAATGAAATATATGTTTTACATTGCTTATCATGGTACTGCTAAGGTTTTTCGAAAATTTTCATATGATTTTCTTTCCCTATAACAAAGTTAACATTAAATGATGTAAAGTATATTTGGATCGAATAATGAGACGAAATATTTACTGAACTCAAAAGGTGTATAATTACTATACATGTACACAAAATACCATCTAGTGGAGAAGTTTTTTTTATATATAATGAAGCTTCAAAAAATTTCAATGGTTTTTTACACATGTGAGAACATAATGTGACATCTAGTGCCTCATGAAAACTAAATATACCTGGGGAAAAGAACCTCATATATGATATTATGTTACCTCCTATGATATTTTACATAATGATTTTGATGTATACCTCAATGGTGAGATGATTGACCATATATAGATAAAAAAATTATTATGTAAATATTCATAGAGTGGGAGATAAACATACATCAATAATGATTGTTATAAATAAACAAGGACAAGGATTACCATGTTCACTATAATCTTGGAAAGAAAATCATGGTAACTATTGATATTAGGAAAAAAGATCCTGATACTCTATCCATTATGCACTTTTATAAACAACCTATCTTCAAGGATATGTGATGGATTTATCTAGAAATCATAATGTCAGTGAAGAAATCCTTCCTTTAGAAAATCATTTCCCAACCATATATCATTTATATGTTAATTGTGGATCAAAGGGCTGATATAGAGTATGAAATGAAGTTGAAAAAAAGAAAATGAAGGAATGATTAATTAATTATTAATATGTGAAGATGGTGACATTTGGTTTTTGAACCATACTATGTGTTCCTTCATCACATGATATAAATAAAGTTTTATTGGATACTTCTTATAGATCGTCATTCTCTGTCCATTATGGATTCACTAAGATGTTACATGTTCTCCAAGGGAACTTATGGCGGGGCAACATGAACAAGAATATTGTTGAGTATAACTCACTTTTAATTACATGTATTCTATTAATATTAAAGTGACTAATATCTATGTGGATCATGAAACCCTATCCTATATCAAGATAGAATATATAGAACATTGTCCGGGACCTTGTTACTAGTCTCTAGAATACAACTAAATCTAAAAATGTGATATGTTTTGTGGTGTATCAACTCACATGGACTACCCAATTCATCACTATTAGAGATGATTTATCACATGAACAATATTCAAAGATATATGTAATTGATGGGGTGAGGCTACATGGGGATCCACTTTTTAATTTTTTTTCAAGATACATGTATCGCTTCAAAATTTTAGATAATTCTTCAATATTATATGAATAATGAAATTAATTTCATCATGTTCAACCAAACCCAAACTAATGGAATATCATAATGAAATATTTTAACATTTTACTAAATGTTGAGAGATTTCTCAACTAAATTTAATTGAATATGAGGTTAATATATTCCATTAGATGAGTTATCATACAAAAACATTATCTACTCGAGTACTACAATGGATCCATATGATTCAATATATGGGAAGTAATTTATAAATTCTAATTTTTGGAATTTTATTGGAAGATTAATGTTACTTGGACCTCATATGGTGCTATAGAAAAAAGAAAACAATTATGAAATTAGAAAAAATATAATAGATTTTGTGAATCATTATAAGATATTTGATGAATACCATCTATGGGACATGGGGTATGAAGAACGATACAATATTTTCTTTCTAGTATAAAAATGGATGGGAGTAATGTGGTCTAGGATGAAAGGGAACCTCATACCTAGATATATCATACTCATTGAAGTCCTTTATCACATAGGATCAGTGGACATTTGGCTTTCAATTCCACCAAATACAGTTCTAGTTCATGATAAGTCCCACATATTTCTCTTAAGAAGGTGCATACATGTCCCCTCCCATGTACCGAATGCAGATATGATTCCAATGGATAATAACCATTCTTATTAAGTGTATTTATTCAAGATCACTTATCATAGTGAAAAATTTAAATTTTACAAGGCAACTCAACTTATCAAAGTGTTGACGTAAAACCTAAAATATGATGTATTGATATGGGAGCTATAGAAAAAATAAAACTGATGTACCCTCATAAAATTATCATTCTATAAAGCTAGTGGAAATTTCAAAGAAGAAATTTGAAAATGGGGGAATAAAGTAACAAACCATGGTTTAAATTATACTTCACATAAATGTGTGTTATAATATATTTTAAAGTATAGTATATTTAAAACACATAATGTAATATATACTAATTTAATTCATTAAAAAATCATTATATTATTCTGCAACTGAATATATATTAATTCCAAAAAAGAGGGAAATATTAAATCTAAAAACTAAAATGTGAAAATATTTATCACCCTAATCAACAAAAAACATCTCTCCTATAAAAAATCAATATAAATGATATAAAATATTATTAAACCAAACAAAATTAAAGAAATTGGATTATAAAATAATAATAGAAATTGAGGTAAATAATGAATAAAGGAATGAAAGGGTATTTATAAGGGGTAATGTAACAATTGGGATAGTAATATACCCATTGGAATTGCAACCTGACTTTTTGGAATAGTGACTTGACCAATGGAATATTAAGCTAACTGTTGGAATAATGATTAACCTCAAAAAAATTAAATTTGAGTAGAATAATATTTATAAATAGTGGATTAATTAAATATAAATATTATAATTCCATAAAATTATTATCATGAATAAATAATATAATATAATATAAGATCATTTTTATTAAACATTATATCAAAATATTTCGTAAAAAATAAATAGTTTTATATGAAAAATAAAATTTATCTATTAGAAAATCATATTTTAATAAAATAAATTATAATTTTCAAATCATCATGTTGAAATTATCCAAGGGAGGTTTTTTCTTCATTTATGAAATTATTAAATTTTATGGTCACTAGTTACAAATAGTTTTTTGAATTATCAGTGTACATTGAATTAATATAAAATGTTCAAGAGAGAGGAAAAATCATTAATTAAAATATTATTCATGGAATGGGAATGTAGTAATAAAATGTGGTTTACATAACATATAATGAAGGATGACACACAATTCTATGTCAACTAAATGATATGAAAATTCTGGGAAAATAAATAACCATCTAGAAAATACTTTGTTAATTGCCTTCTTTGAAAATGCATTTGAATCTAAATTTTCTAACCTATAAACATGAGTGATATCTAAAATAATTTTTTCAATTAGCTAGAGTCACTGAATTGAATATAGAATAATTTTCCCTAGAATATTCATGGGTTGGATATTTTAAAAGAGTAAAATACCAACATAGTCATATTTCACCCATGTGAATCTATGTCTACGGTGTACTGAATATTTAATAGATTTGATCATTTCCCAAATTTCATCATCAAATATAGATCAATTTCCAATTATATGATATAGGCATCCTTTAACGAATCCCTGATGAGAGTGAGATAAACCACAACACCTTGATGATCCTGGGGTATTTGAATCCACTCCATAAAAATTTACATTAATCAATTAGGATATAGTGGGAGTCCATATTATATATTCAAGATAAAATGGATTCTTGATCATACTAGTGTCACTATAATATTTCATGATAATATGTTCAGAGTCTTCATTTTTCACTGAAACTATTTAAACCATATAGGTAGCCATAACTACCCTATAAATGGATGCAAATACAACAATTATTGAAGTATTATGATTATAAAATAATATTTCATTCATTAATTTACAAATAAATTCAATTAAAGAAGTAATTTTAGAGTAAACCATTCCCCTGACCTGTAAACAATGGTCAAATGTTATAATAGAATTCATTGTTATATGAAAAATCTCTATCTATAATATAATTCCAAACACATTTTTTTTGTGTTCACATGGCGTGTAATAGAAGCTAATGGAGTCAAAAATATAGTTAATAAACTCATCAAGTACTGTTTGGAAATGTAGCAACCATAACTATTCATCAGTTTGAGATTTTGGGCCACCAGTTCTGTCCTCGGGTATTTCAAAGACTTAGTTCCACCCGTGGCCTTGGTCCAATGATTATTTCATGCCCCCTCAAGGCATTTAGGTCACCTCAATACATTCGTTCTGCCTCAAGTATTTTGGGAAACATGATATTATGAGTAATGGACCCCGAAGGCTCTACATGGAGCAGACTCAAGAAGATGATTCATAGAAGGTGCATTCACTAGATTAGGAGCTAAATTGAGTTAGGAGAAAGAGAGGGTATGGAATTTCCATCAGGACCAGCCTTTGTATTCTCATAAAGACTATTTGAATAGCCATGTGATGGAGGAGTGCAAACATCATGACATACAAGCTAGGTCAGAGTAGATCCAAATAGTTATAGTCCTGATAAATTCCTCTAAGTCCAATGGGTCATGTAATTTACAATTACACCAGGTAAGGTAATATATAATCATACGAGCCTTGTAAGGGTTACCCCTCATCCTGTGAAAGGGGTATTATGGAAAAAAATGAAGTAATTAGAACTATTTTTGTAACTTATCAGAATTCAAACAAAAAAATATCATTGGTGCATCTTGAATTCATGAACGTTCTAGTGAGAATTTGTGAGGAAACCTATAATTCCATATTTTCCATAATAAACATCATATGAGATAGAAATTTAAAAAAAACCTAAATGGTTTCATCAAAAAATGTACAATAATAATTATATCACAATTATGTCAGTATTGATCACGAATAGTGAGCTACCCAATTGATTTAGGAGTCCTCAAAATCATATCCTTATCAACATAGTCAGAAGTCAAAATTTTCATCATAATTTGTGGTGGAATAAGGTGCTGAAAAAGATCAGTGCATTTAATTTCATAGATGTAAATATTTTATATGTGAATGGGGACACATACTTCATCATTGATGGGTTAATCCAACCATGATGTATTCCAGATATTGAGAATGGAGTGCTTAGAAACACTCCACCTTTATCAGCATATATGATCATTATATGAGGATTTATATGTTTTAAAGATTGAAGATGGCATGTACATATAGAAACCATTTTTTATTAGATATAATTATTTACGTATGAAATTCTGATGAACTGTCATTCAATGAAATGTGATTGTAAGAATATTCTCTATGAATAGATTCATTGAAAAATCAAAAATACTTGATTCCCCCACAATATAATTGGTTTGATAAATTAGTTCCATAAAACCAGGATGATATTCGTTTCATGTATGGAAAAATTAAATATAATATTTCTGATCAAATATTGATGATCATGGATAAAATAATTAGAACATATAAAAAGAGGATCCCAAAATAAAAACATCAATGTGATCATTGAATGAAATATAAAAATAATCCACACATGATACTAGGTCTTCCCCTTCAAGGATCTCATATTAGGAATGAATTTAGAGTACATTTTTCCAAAATAACATCATTTGACCTTCCCAAAAAAGAGATGTGCACCAAGGTATGTGAAATGGAGGGTTCTGTTTTTCACTCCAATATTCATAGTAATCTAATTTATCTTATAGATTGTCATCCAACTTTCAAACACCGAAACAATCTTATTCCAAATAGTATCTTATCTAGAGACTTATTTATATTGATAGGAAATCATCCGAATGAATGAATAAGTATTCATAATAGCTTTCCCAAATAGTTTAATGTCATTCACATAAAAGAGATGTGAGGGGAGAAAAATCCTAAAACATTAACTATTTTTTAGGGACCATCATTCACATGATCATTAATTTAAAAACTCAAATATGACTCACCCCTACAACAAATTACACAATTGAGTAGATCCCCTTTCCAGATTTTCTATTGCAAAGAAAAAGACTCTAGTTGATCCACTCATAAGAATGTATATCCTATCAGTATTATAAATTGTGTGCAAATGAATAATTAAGGAACTAATGAATCCATATATTTTAAAAATTTCATGAATAAATACATATTTTATAGTATCAAACACCATATAAATGTAATCATTGATGGAAATTTTCCATCCATCATAATTTGTTTATAATGTTGAGACGATATGATGCATTTAACAAATAATTTTGGTTTCACCTTCTAGGTAATAAAAATTTATATTTTATTTGACAATACACAATCCAACATTCCCTATCCACGAAGTAATTCTTTTACAAATAACTTTTAGAATTTTATTTCAAATGGAAACACGCATTAAATATTTAATACCAACCACATTATCTTTTTTAGAATCAAATCAGTAATATTGGAATTAACACCATAAGTAATAGAATAATGGTTAAATAAAACTCTAAAATTTGTGAAAACCTCATCATATATAGTGTCCCAATAAAAAATAAATAGTTTATTGGTAAAACCATTAGATCCTTCCACACTATCAATATTCTAGGTGAAAATAGAAACCATGGTTTCTTTTTCATCAAGGAAATAAATTGACATCATGTTTTTATGACCATAAATAGTTATATATATATTATCCATCATAAAATGAATGTAATATTCCACCTACTCTGAATATTAGACATCAATGTAGTTATCATAAATACTAGAATTCCCCTTTATTGAGTTGTAAAAGGACATATTTATTTTAATGGTAGTAACCACCATTCATACATTGTTTTTATTTCTAAAAAAATAAAAGAACCAAGTATTCTAATCACTTTAATGTAGCCACATGATATTAAATTTATTTCAAGCCAATTTTTATTAAGATCAATAATATCACCAATTTCCGAAAACACTCTAAACTCTTATTTAGAAGGGCCATGATTGCTTCAATTGTCATTTAGACATTGTAGAAGTTTCTAATATATAAATATGTCATTATAAATTGGATTAAAGTCCTAAAAATTCCAATAATACTATAAAATGATTCATTTTTTAGAAAATATAATAATTATAAGGGTTAACATGGATATAATATTATATCCATTATTTTATTCCCAAAATATCCCTCTCCTCATGTATAAATAACCCATCTCCCTCACATTGGAAAAACAATTCATTTAAGCTTCATAAAGCACAATATATAACCATATGCACTCTATTAATAAACTATAATACATAGTAAAATTTTTTACTAAACCAAATATATTCAACAAGTAATTATAGTGTCATACCAAAGAAGCCACATAGAGAAAAGAGTATGTTTTTATAAACACTTCTCATTTTTCTCCACTTTTATTATTTTCCAAATTGTGTTAAAATAATATTTTAACACTAATTAGATTTTATGTTAACATTATATTGATCATTCTAAACCACATTGAAAATGAATTTTTTAATTTATTTATATTTTATTTCATTCTTTGTCATCCTCTGGACAACATTTCTAATATTAGTAAATTAACATCCAATGACAATGATTCCTTTCTATTCATATAATCATCCCTATGCATGGTTATAAAAATTATTTATGATATATAAAAGTATATATATATGTATATGTATTTTAAGATTCTATCATTAGTCTACTAATTTAGAAATAATATTTTACAAAATAGTGAAATTATAGAAAATATTGGGAATTTTTACTAAAAACATAAAAGCAAAATCATTCAGCTTCAATAGAATAAATTAATAAATATAATCAAATTCTTCTAATTGAAAAATAGTGAAATAAATAAATATAACTAAATTATATTTTATATTTTTAATATCCATGTTTTTATTATTTATGAGGTTTAAATGTCCTTAAATACAATTAGATTTATTGTTAGTGGATTCTCAAGACAATACTCTTTCTATTTTTTAATCTACTATTTCACATTGATTTCATTATGAAAATTCCAATAATATACAAATTATGAAATTTTAATATTATTTCCTTTTTTCTTTTTCTTATATACGTGTTTCTACACATCAAAAAAATCATAGACCTTTATAATTCATTTTTCAAAAATATTTATATTTCAAAAAAATCTCTCGAATCCTCTTATGTTGTTCCTCCTTTCAAAGAAGAAAATGATATTTTTGAAAATTAGTTATATACGACAACTAATTTTGGAATTATAACTTTTATTTCATGAATTATGATATTTTAAACCTTTTACAAAACCAATTCCAATCCATGGGTTATTTCATGACTATGATTTTCATCCTTCAATATGGCATGCATGATTTTGAGAATTTTATGACATGATGGGTGGGACCCAAAATACATATCCCTCCAATTTAAATGGTAATATTATTTATATCATGAGATATTTTTTATTATTCGTGAGCTTCATGTTATAATTTAACATAATTGATAATGTTCAAATTTATATGCATATTTTTTGTGTGAACATATTGCTTGATTTAATAAAAACTAACTGTGTTATTTTACCACAATTTCATGATGTTTCATTTTTATGAATGTGACACAATTAATGAAATTATGCAATATTCCACTAATAATTATTATTATGCTAATATACATATAATATGATGATTATTATTATGTATGCCAATGTTTTACTTATTCATGTCCCTTATTTCTCTCCTTATAGGGGTTTTCGATCACCCATTATTTTTTTTGTATACCCTCATATGACTTCATGTAATGAGGTTGTATTGCGAGTTATAAAGTGAAAAATTAGAATAATTTTATGAGAGTATATATTTTATTTTGAATAATTGATGTAAAACCTTAATTTTTCCAAGACAGTAATCCTTTGGATCATAGTTTAAAGAAAAGTTGTGTTTTTTATATTAAGAATGATATAATAGTCATATAAGAAAAAGTAGGTACACTATATTATATATAGGGATTCATGATTTAACGAATTTGTTTTTTAATTGGGGACATTGAAATCGAAAAAATTAATTAATCAAATCCATCATAATTATATCATCCCAGACATGGGTCATACAAAACAATAGTTATTTATTACAAGGTAAAAATATAGTATGATATAACATTAATATTATCCAAATATTCATAGTTTCTAGGAGACTAGATAGATAAGATTTAAATTTCATTACAAAAATATGTGAAATTATACATTTAATATAATTAAAATATTTAATATTTTTCCTTGATATTATCATTTGAGATTATGGGAAAAAATATCATTTCTCATTAAATATTAAAAATTATGGAAAATATTAATTGGTTATCCATTGTGATCAGTAAGAAAAAATGAGGCAAATGAAATATATATCAATAGAATACATCATAAGTAATGAAAATAACATCATAATAGACCCATATTAAAAAAAATGTTCATAGGTAGTTATAAATGAAGGATGGAATAATTAATTTACCACATAATGATGGGAAAAATAAATATAATATTTCATAATTCCAAACTTCATAAATAAATAATTAATGAATTATTTAATAACTATATACATAAATTATAATGATTATAATGTAACCCAATCATAATTTCCTTCTGTGACATTGTTGCACTGAGTGGATATATAATTTATTCCCTAACCATTATAAAAACCATCTGATGAATATCACAATATAATAAAATTACATACAAAATTTGTATAATAAATATCAATTTTAAAGAACATAAATAATTATAAAAATAGAAATTGAGGTTTTTATTAAATAACTTTCAAGTATCCAATCAAATAATATATGGACTTGTAAAAAAAATTCCAATTCAACAACATGGTGTGGGTATCTTACTAAATATCATGAAAGACATAAAAATAATTTATTTTTTATTTTATGTATATGATAATCAATTTGGATACAAAAGGATATTTTTCAAGGATTGTGAGTATAAAAAAAATCAATATGGAAGTAGAGACCAATGATATGATCCAATCAAGACCTTTATGGAATATATAAAAGACATTTGATCTTGTCATTATAAGCTACATATATCTTGTCACAACACACTTACAAAAAATTTCACTTATTAACTACATGTTCCAAATTTTCAACTTTTTGAAGGAATAATGGTGGTGATAAAAAATGGTTTTCATGTAAATAATTTATATCGAATGGTAGTAGTACAAGTTTTACCATATTTAATGGTTGATAATAATGGAATAAATTTTTTTCATGAATAAATATACTATTAAATATTAAATTTCGAAAAAACACTACTATATTGGTAAAAGGGACATGGAAGTGATTATATTGATGATGTGAGTGATTGTGGTTTATTCTTTTTCTGAATTTCTTATATCAGTTTTTATATTTTTTTACTCTAGCCTATAAACATTGAATTATTCCAAAATCCATGACTAGGTATGGACCTTTTTTACAAAGGAATATGGTCTTTAATGTTTCACTCCCAATTATGCTTAGGAAGTCACATTAGTCTAGAGTATAGGGGGTGAGACTTGTCAAAACTTATTGTGGTGAATTTTTTCTAATTCTGTAATTTCCTATAGATTTAAGATATGATTGTGAAATCCATACCAGACCCAGCTACATTAATAAATAACCCTATTTCGATGACTTGTATATGAAAATATATCAATAGGAATAAATTCATTCATATCATGGGTTCTTTATCTCTCTCTACATTATTTATGATTCGTTGGTTTATGGAATTTTTAAGCACTCTCATGTTTACGACATCCCAAGGAGGTGGTTGGAGTCATGGATTTGGGATTGAACCTCTACAATATATCATATGGGTTATATGTAAATAGGAATGAGAACATATATATTTATTTTTCTATTGTTTAAGTTCATGTTATTAGACCCATCCATGCAGTATAGCATAATTCCAGGAGGACTTAAATGTTTACCGTAGACATCGATGATGCATCATACAATCTTGTTTAAAATTATAATAATATTTTAATATGTTCTTGTAATGAACATATATTTGGTCAATGATATGAAAATATAGACCCTATATGGGACATATGTATATAAGACATTCTTATATTGGATTATTGGTAATATGGATCTTTGAGATGATATGTTATGTAATCAGACATACATCTCGATGATGGGTCCAAATTTGGTGAGTTGTTAACATTTTTTTATAAAACAATCAACGGTCTCTAATCCCTTTTGAACTATGCTCAGTGTTAGAAACAAGATAGAGTGATATATTGGACACATTGCATTATAGAATATTTTTAGGAGGCTATCAAATTAATTTTTCCCATTTTAGAGAATAATTACCTATCTCATGGATGAAATATTTTGGAGATCATTCCATTTAATAGTATCCTACGTATCCTATTTTATACTCAGAATCATAGTCAATGTAGTTGAGTATATACCAAACCCACTAATGGGTTTGAGGTACTCAAGGGGAAAATCATAATTGATACATAGAATTATTCCCATATATGAATCCACTTATTATTTTTTATGGTTAATAAAGTGTGATAGACCTATGGGATAATTTAGTACTTGATATTGGGAATACATGGGACATGAAATGACATACACCAAAGGGGAATCCCGTTAGATCTGGGACCTATGTAAGGAGGCACATGTATCCTAATTATGGTAGGAATTCGATTTATTTTAGTTCACTTGTCCCCTAACTCGATGATGGGATAAGGTGGATGATCATGCTTGGAGAAATTATAGTTATCCCTGGTATTTCATGAATGTTAGGGTCCTATACCTATATGGGTTCCTTCTTAGGTTGGTCTTACACACTGTTCATTCTTTATTGGTTGGGATATACACATTGAGGCTACCATATTTTGTACGGCTTACACTCAGAGGATTCCATTTTGGATGGGGATTATAGTCTGAATACGACCTATAAGTTACTCACTATTTATATTATATTGTATCCAACTCATGTCTCCATTTGTAAAAAAAATATTATAATGTATAAAGAGAGGTGGAAACCATAAAAGGATTGTTTGAGAGTTTGAGGCCAATTTTCTTGCCTGAGTGTTTAATCCTATCTCATTAAGAAAATATCCATTAAAAAGGGTTATGTGGCCAAAGGACCCATGATAGGGTCCTCATGGAATGATTCCATGCAAGTCTTCCAAATGGGGTTTAAATGTCCATGGAGATTTGTTATTCAAGTCTTAATTGTCTACTGGAGGGGTCTTGATTTTCATTGGAATATATTTTGGGTGTCAAACTGTTGTGATATATATGCATAATTATTTCTTCCTAACATTTTATCAATTCCTCACAAGTCCTAATTTGGGATGCACAAGATCTTATGCATAACCAATGTGAAAATGACTAGGGCCTATCAGATAATTAATTTAATTCTCTCGTATTCTTGCACATGGGTGAATATTTTATATTCATGATTCTTCTCATAATTATAGTGTAGATGATTGGGGTCTTATGCATTATCTATATAGAAATGACTATGTTATTTCCATGGACAACATTACTTTTATATGGAATTGTTGACATAGATTTACACATATATCCATAATGGACTTCCTTGGGTAAATTGAATGCACCCTTCAACTCAAAACAACATCTTGAGAATCTTATTCAAGTTGCACCACATATTCAATGTATGTTCTCAAGGACAAAATTACTATTCAAGGATCACACATTCCCAATTCAATTTCAAACATTCCCTTTTTTCATGCACATATCATGGGTCAAATCCCAGATTTCTGGAAGAACACATCCTTGAACAAAATATAATGCAGATTCTTATACTTTTATCTATATATTTAATTTCTCCCTAACACACTTCTTCAGGGTGATCTATCAAAAGTTGAAGTGGAACTATGTTGTATGTATGACCACTTTTCCATGTTCTAATGAAATCCATAATCCCTTAAAGGCATATAATCTTGTGAGATAGGTTCTTTGGGGTTCCACCATCAGGTAATCCCACCATGGCGGGACCTGTTCCCACTTGTTTTAATCCTAATGAATGTGTTCATAGAATAACCCCATTACATGATTCTCCTCATCTTGGTCAAAACATAATATTTTTATCAACACAGTCTCATGTGTGAAATTATCCAATCATATGACCACCCCTCCTTGAAGGCCCATGGATTTATTTTACTTTAATAGACCTTGTTTGAGCCTTTCTTGTGTGAAACACAATTCAATTTCACTCACCTCTTCTACTTCAATCTCTATGGGTGTGCATTGTGATTTCGTGGTCCTTTGGGATCTATCCCAAATTACCTTTCATTAAATTTTTTACTTTCATAATGTGTACACTAATACCTCTTTGTATTCAGAATAATTATGCTAATGTTGACCTCATGAGTGACCACTCCTCCACACCATTAACACCTAAAATTTCTGAAGCCATACCCATCCCATTGGTTTATGTGTGATGTTTACATATGTACATCAGTGATTATTGAGGCCCCCATGTCTAATATAGAATATTTAAAACAACCCAACATCATCATCCATGGAGAATGACAATAAACAACATCTGTACCCTATAGAGTAAGTGTAAGATCATCCATATATGAGTGGCATGGGATCGTCTTCATATCACCTACCCCAAAAGGAATATGGTCATTATCACATGGAATTATATCCCTTATATAAATAATTATATACTCCTATGAATCTCTCTTGGATTAATCTCACAACCATTCTTTTAGGAGGAAACACCTTTTCTAGACCACGCCCTCTGGTTGCTGTGATAGGGATGGTGGGGCACTGAATCCCTCCCATTTCACTCCCATTGGGATTTGAGACCGAGGGATGATTCCACATATAATCCCCAAACATAGGGAATGAGATCATAGTCACTTGGAATGAGATCCTCTATTGTAAAATTCTATGTTTAATCCCCACAACAACTCTTTTTAGTGCATCTTCCATTACTTAAATGTTAGGTCAACTGCTTCCTGTTTTTTCTCACACAGAGCATGAATCACATGGGTTTAGTTGTTACCACTAACCATGAAACCAAATATACTCCTATAATAATTCAATGTGCTGTCCCAATCACACTTCCCTTCTCAAACAATGTGGAATTTTATTCCCAGGTTAGCTGGGATATGTATGATGCCTTTATGTGTTCCAAAACTACACTATCTTTCTCCAAATCCATTCCTTCAATATAAAACCTTCCACATCATCCACATCCATCTTGATTTTTAACTGGTCTGCCACATCCTAGTGAGATCATCCAATCTATCCAATATGATCGAATATTTATTACCCATCCATTTCATTACTTCTTCTAGCAGCAACTGGGTAGCTCTTGTGCATATTCCCCACAGAATATAACATATTCCAACAAAATATCAATATTTTTGTGAAGGAAATAAATTATGTGTAATCACCACACCACCTATCAGACTATATGGGTTTTGATCCCTCTTTCATAAAAAGTTTACAAAGGATGCCTATTTGAGGTTAATTCCAGACTAATGTTAATCCTTGGGGCCACCCCCCAAAATAGAATCCCTCTGATCCACATTAATAGTTGTTATGGACGACCATCAGGATGTGACATCTTCCCTTCATGATAAATTCCATCCAGTTCCCACTCTAATAATATAATTCTATTACATTCATCTAGAAAACATTCCAGGTGTTCCCTCTTAGGGATCCCCCTCTTTTATCCTCCTCAATAGGAAATCCATGTCAGATTCACTTCACCTCCTAAAGCTATTAATCTCATAATGTGTAACACTACTACCTCATGTTAAACATGGTATTCCTAAAAAACCTCGAATGATATGAAATTCATATAAAATACCCATTTATAGACTTGGGATGTCTCTAGTTCCACACTTGAGATGCCTCCATGAGAGTCCCTCCTCTGAGGAAGTATAATATTTACCAATCTTCATGTGTATGGATATGGAAGAAATGCATAACAAAACTACTCTCATTATCAAAGGTTTCCACCCTCTCAAGGCCATATTGAATGTCTGTATAAATACAGTGTCGATAAATGGACTCTATAATGATAAGGCACAAATATTGAGATTCACAAACACGTCCTAATTAATGAAGGATACCCATACTAGGGGAAGAGTTCCAAGGATAAATTAGTGGAAGGAGGAAAAAACATCCCATCACCTTGTTTTATTTTGGGATCATACATCACTAAAAAGGTGATTAATTTCACCAACATTTTGAATTTGGGAATGCAGGTAAACAATATGCGCCAGTGGAATATAACACATGGGGTGGTGTACCTCGGTGAAAGAATCAAAAACAAAATGGTGAACTTGAAGTGAATCTTTTCTCTATTAAACAGGGTGGCTGACTATGTTAATAATCAAATCAGTAGATAATAATTTCAATAGATCCAATTATCTGGTGACAAGCCACAAAAATAAAATCGGAGACCTGGCATAGAACTCAAAAGAATTTGGGGAATTTTATCATTGGCAATTCCAGTCCAAAACATTGTTAGTATGGATCGATTTCTACATCCTGTAAAATTATATAATACTAGGGTATTTGGAATTTCTTTCCTTATATCAATATTGATAGGTAAATATTCATGTAAAATAGGTACCAAGATACAAAAAACTAATTTCCTCCCACCAGAAGATGTAGAGGTAAGTGAAATGACAATATTGAAATCCCACAAGACTCCGCATCCACAACCACTTCTGCCACAACTATGACTACTAGTCACCCTTTCCCCACCTCAACCTTGGATTTAATTCATTGGAGGGTGATGGACACCCTCATATGATGATACCACCAGGAAGGGAAAATTCATTATATGGACATGGCCCTCTAGGACCTAGAAGCTTTTTTTCCTCATGGACACCAATGCCTTAAAGGGCCATGGAGGGAACCACTACTCCCCATTCCAATGACCAGTACCATTGGGAGCCTCTCCTAATATCCTTCATATGAGTCACTACCCAATGTTAATGAGGTAGGTGATTTCAATGTCATCCTGGCTTTGAAAACTACCTAGGAGCCACCATGAATGGATCCCATGAGGCCTTCCAAACACCACCAATGACTAGTTCATTAGGTAGAAGAACAGGTTGTCAACACCACTACTCCTCCTACCACGGTGGAGATGATCCAAAGACAACATCGATTGCATGCTCAGGTGGGTTCACATTATTGTTTTTATCTTACATAGCCATAGGGAATCCATCCACACTCAGAGCATTCTACCAGATCACTTACACTATAAGCCATGGATTCATCCAGGGACCTCTGATTCCTCACATGAATGATTGGTTGAAACTCTAATCCATCAACAACACCAGTTCCAATCACTGGCATACCCTTGATGATCAGATTGAGTACATAGGCCATCCCCGTATTTTTTCAAACTATAGTGAAGGTATTACCCACTCCCACCTTCAACATAGAAGTCCTTACCATGTTCATAGCATTGATTAGATTTTTGGTCCTCTCCACATTGACTACATCCTAAACTAAGGTCCTCTTTATGTGCATGGTTCTCGATTTAAAGGACCTCTCTATGTCACAAACCATCCACGTGATGGTACTTCTCATTTTATCCCTAGATCAAGTGAAGGTCCTCCCTACATGAGAACCAACCAAAGCGGGGGACATCCAAAAAATCTAGAAGATCGATACAAAAGTCCTTATCATTATCTCACATCTAGAAAACCTAGATTTCCTCCCCATTCTATAGTCATGCATATATGAGGTTCTCCAAACTCCTCCAAAAACCAACTTATAAGTCATTTATGTGTTTCCACCAACTCAAGAATATGCCCTCCCCCGAACATTGAGAAAACAACATGGAGGTACTCCCTTAATTACACCCATCCAAAACACTGGCCATACCTGCAACGTCTACACCCTGAGTGGATTCCCACCACACTCTAACAGAATTCTATGAAAATATACTCCCCTCTCCAAAAGAAATCCATATATAGTACCTCCCAATATCTCATTTATGCAATTTGGAGGGCATCTCGACGTTGTTGATACCAAACACATGGGTGTAGCCATAGAGAAAGAACACCCACTCCCTGAAGAACCATATTGGGGTATAATAATGAACTATTGTTGCCTAAGAAAAAACATGAGGAAGTGCCGAGCCAAAATCAATTATTTTTATTTCTCGTATTTAAATTTTAATTGCACTTTCTTGATGGATACTTCCACCCAGTAATCTAGATAAGTGTCTGGGTAAGGATCATGGTTGGTGGGATTCATCATCCTCTAAGGAATGGTCATAATGATTCCCAAATCCCATTAATAGTATATCTCATAGGAGGATGATTAGACTCCCTTCCATTTTCCCATGGAGTTGTCATGCATGTCATCCTCGGTATCAATCTCTAACACTACCCAATATCATGATAATTTTTTGTGGATATTTATATATGCGGAGATCCCACAAGAATTACCGCCAATAGGTGCTAACCTCTCACATGAGGCAGTGGTAATGACCCAATCATACATGGACATTATGATGTTGTTGATACCGCCTTTGTGAAATGGCCCAATATATGGAAATCAATCATCCAATGAAAAGGATTCTCCACCATCCATTCCAACAATTCACTGGTCTAAAATGGTGTTATCAATAGTTTCATGTCCATCACTGGTTGAAGAATAGGCCAATGAAAGAGTCAAATTACTCTTTCTAATTGGGAATCATGTCGGACACCCTCACTCCATATCTGTTTTCTTGAGGTGTTCAATGTGATTACATCCACGGATATTGACATCCTTGAGTCCCTCGATCAATATGAGGTCACATTCTTTTATTGGACCATTTGTAAGTTGTTTTTAATCGCCAAAGGGTGTGAGTTGGTCTACCAAATATTTCATGATCATTTTGATAAAATCGACTAAAAGTGCCAAATGTTTGACTTGGTAGCACTCCTAGTGTCCCAATATATTTTGTCATCCAGCTACTACCACTCCCTCCAGAAAGGATGAATTTAGAGAATCATATTTCTCCATAACATTGTTGAATAATCATCCCTACTAGTGTGGATACGGGGATAGGGGCAATATCTCACTCTCCACTTCAATCCCATTCGACAGCTACCAGATAATATTAATGATATTGAGGATATGCCTCCAAGAATATTCATGATGAATATGTATGATCTTGAAATACCCACGATGAAGGAATCCAGTGCATGGTATGAAGAAGAAGACCAAACTAATTGGGAACTACAATGACAGGTGGACACTCATACAATTGTTCTCACATTACTCCAATGGAATACACTCATACTTAAATAAACTTCTATAACATTAACCACCGGTCAAGAATCCAACAAGGCTAAATATATGGTCATATCATCTAAGCATTTTAATCCACCCAATGTTTCATATAGGATAGAGGATGCTCTAGGTATGACTGCTTTGCTTTAGTATATGCCAGATTTGAATTGGCTAAATGACTATATCATTGCTAAATTACTTGATGAGGGGAACTCAGACTATGGTTATCCTCTGAAATATCATGTTCCTTCTCTACTGGGGTAGCAGGGGAATCCCCAAGTCCTTCTCTTCTAGCTACCCCTGATCGATCATGGTAATCTCACGCATCCTAATAGGGTGGAAATTAGATTTTATGTAATAAAACTATGTTATAAATCACTATATCTACCTGCATGACATGGTGACCCTACTTGAAATTTGGATCAAGGTTTTCATCCAGAAGCTACACATGTCACTCGCCAAGCCACCCTATTGAACGTTGTGTCTTTCTATCATATTGATGAGCATGCCAGTGCATTGGTTGTTATCAATATAATTCTGGATAAGAATACTGTAACACCGGAGACATTTATGAGAAATATTTTGTTTTTATATATAAATCAAAGGAATCTTTCACTAACACTGGCTTGGCTTTCTTTACACGCAACCGCGGCCTTCCTCGATAGCTTACGTCGTATGCAATACAGAGTTTCACTAAACAATGATATGCTATTAAATTATTATTAAAACTAGCCATTATGAATAGTAATAACCACTTTTTGAAATTTTATAAATTTTATTTTTCAAAATGGACTTCATTTTTGGATTTGGAATATCTAAATTAGCCTAGGGTGAAATTTTGGTATTTTTTCGAAAACGTTCAATTTTTGATGAATAGTGAAACCACTAAGTGGTAGTTAAAAAACTGAATTTTTCATAAAACTTAATTTTACCGCTTCTGTGAGGGGAATTTTGAAAATCCGAGAGACACGGTTGATGTCAGTAAGTAAAATGTGGTTCAATGAGATGAAAATAATTTTTTGATGAATAGTAACTTTTTACTTTTTTTACCACGGTTAAAAGTAAATAGGGTAATTAAGGATAAAAATGATATTATTATTACCCTAACACATGTAATAATTATATTGGACAAGTGTAATTCTACCAAAAACAACCTTAGGAATAAAATATGACCATTTAGTCTCACTTGGATTAGATTAGGACATTTATTATTAATTTATTTAAAGAAGGGTTAAAATAGTTAAAATCAAAGTTTAATAAGTAAATAATTTTTAATATGGGGTTATACATAAGATAAATTCGGATATAAATATTACTTAGAAAGCTAAAAAGATTTCCTACATAATGATATTTTATTTTTAATTTTTAGACTTTAAATAAGTTAATTTATTTATGACACAAAGATGATGCAGTAATTATCTTATTAATGAAATATTGACATAATTGATGTTATAAATACCCAAATAAATGTAATTTGATATTTTTTATGAATTACACTAATTTTATAGGTTAATATGACATGTTAGTGTTGATTTAAGTAACTTGTTTCGAACTAATCATTCTGTTATGATTTTCACAAAAATCAATTACTAAATAGTGTTAAAATTGACATAAAATAGTTTTTAAAACAAATATTATATTATTAATTGTTATTTTATTCCTAAAAATCTACGGTTAGGCCAAATGACTTAGATAAGGTTATATATTTTAATAATAAACAACTTGGGGTTCGTTTGGCTTGATATAGTAAGTTTATTAACCTTATATTGTAAGAAAATAAGAAGACACGGTAAAAGTTAAATTATCTAACTTAAAGTTAAATCTAAATGATAAGGTTAAAATTGATACCTAAACTTGTCTAAATTCTATTGGATGAGATTATTTAGACCCCTACCCACCTTATCTTCGAAATATATCAGTTTGAAGCTATTAAAAACCGAATTTGACTTTATAATAAAATAATATTTTTAGTTATTCCAAAGGTTCCCCTCTCCTCCCTTATAAAAGGGAACCTCCTCCCCCTCTTTCTCACACCACTTTGAGCCTTCAACATCAGAAAAACCCTGACAATTTATCCTCTCCACTTCCCTAGAAAAATCCTAGAGGTTCTGGTCTCCTTCAAAGACCTATTTTAGTGCCCTAAAAGGAGGTCTCAAAGAAGCACTTCAAAGAAGAGGTAATGTTTGTTACCGATTCTTTCATCTTTATTTCTTCTTCCACTTCTTCTTCTTTAGTTGTTTCATTATGAAGTAATAACATCAGTATCACTCATATACTGATATGTTATTATAAGTATGAAACAACCATATTTCACCATCTATCCATCCTACGGAAAAAGAAATCACCACGTGTGCGTACGTATGGAATACCGTCTCCACGTCGTGGTGTAATCTATTTTCCACCACCACCTTACTTGGTTGGGTATAATGGTGTAAATAATGACTATATATGACTATTGTAAATTGATACTGATTCTGAAATAGTATACATACACTCCAATACAATTCCACGATCATAGGAACGATATCATCACTCGTGCGTACGTACGGAATACCGTCTCCACGATGTGATGCGACTCGTTCTACATGATCTTCATTTCATAATGATTATATAAATGAATTGAATGAATGAATATGATATATATTACACTAATACCATTCTGGAAATGAGTTATCTATAACCTAAAGAGAATAATAAGAATTTATTCGACAAAATGCGCATAAGAACAAAAAGTTATAA
Source organism: Viscum album (assembly GCA_963277665.1). Classification (NCBI taxonomy): domain Eukaryota; kingdom Viridiplantae; phylum Streptophyta; class Magnoliopsida; order Santalales; family Viscaceae; genus Viscum; species Viscum album. Next base: position 1,131,374,447 of record OY728131.1, read on the forward strand.
ACACCTGAATAACAAGTAGCAATGAAATATTAATACTAAGAAGCTAAGAATATGACCATATATGATATCATAAAAATAATTATGATTCTTTAATAAGTCAATAACATTATTTAAATCATTATACAGGAGGTTCAAACTTGTACAAATCATAACGAACCTAAGGTAAGGGAAATATCACAATCTCATTTTTATCCGAGATTGTTTATACTTTGGTATTTAATAGGGTGTATTTTTTCATCCACATCCATGTTTCCTCAATATTTAATATTATTTCCATCCACCTACAATTTTTTAAATCCAATTTTACCCTTCGGTGAGTTTTTTATTAAAAGATATGAAAGGAATCTTTTTTCATTTTTCATACGAGGTACTTTTTGACTTTTCCGACAAAAGTACGAGAAGAATGTTTTTTTAACTTATACGGCATGAATGGATTTTTAAAACATTATTTCCAAGAAGCTTCCTTTACAAGTTTTCAAGTTTATTTTTAATCAACTTCTCTTAGTTTATAATTGTATGACATGTTAAGAAAGGAAAAGTGTTTTTGAAGTAGAAAGGATATTTTCCTCAAGAATGGAGTTCAAGTGTTTTATCAAAATTATTTTCCATCTAAGATAATAAAGGGTTCTGTTTCTATCCCTATTATTACATGGATTTGATTATGTTGTGATGGAAATATTTTTATGAATTCTTTTATCTTATATGAATTGTTTTATGATGTCACGATGTTTAAAGATTCCCATTTTTATTACATGGGTTATGCAATGATGTATGATTTATGATTTTGTGGCACACATAAGAATGGTATCATTATGAGATGGGTGGTACCTATATCTCCCTCCAATTCATTGGGTAAAGATTTTATATCTCATGAGATAGACATGGCTGGAACGGTAGGTTATACCGGTTCAGTGAAACAGGACTGAAACGAGGAGTGAACTCGGTTCAGAAAGGGACTTTGTCCACTAAGATAGTCTTGGAAATGATTTTTGACTAATAAGAAATGATTCTCTATGATTATGTGTGTATGCCACAAAGTTTCATGTTTTAAGTTATGATTATTTGGATTACATTTCACTACTATGATTTATCCCATGTTATGAAATTATGATCTCTTTTGCAGGTTAAGATTTCAAAAAGTTATGTGCTTATGTATAGGATGTGATTGATATTTCTTTTGTTTACCCTTACTGAGAATTTGAGCTCACCCTTTTGTATGTTTTATTTCCCCAGGTCAGGAAGAAGGTTATTAAGTAGAATATTCCAAAAAGGGACTCTAGATATGATGAAATAAATGGGAGGAAAAGTAGATTCTTTATGAACCAGTTGTTTATGTTTCCCAGTTTCTAAAGACATTATACCTATACGGTCCTTTCTTGGTTTTGTTATATGTTGTAATAAGTGTGCTTCAATTCTGAAGTAATAACAATGTATGTAAAGTATGGGTCGTTATAGTTGGTATCAGAGGAAAGGTATAGTCAACCTTTGGAAACTAGGATGTGAAAGCCTTAGTAAGAACCCTAAGGATAAGTCTAAGCATAGAACACAATCTTAGTGTTTTAGAAATGTCCATGAATAACCTAGGATAAGACCTTAAGTGTAAAATTTTATTCTTTATTATGTGGTTTTCCTATTATCATTAGTGTTTCTCACACTATTCTTCTTAGTTTTAGTCAATGGATGGAACCCGAAGGAACCGTGTTAATGCGGAATGCGACGGGAAATGCAATGATTGTACCCCTGAGCAACCAAATGTTATGGGAGCTAGCATGCAAAATCTTGTAGCCATGCTCACACAACTTTCTCAAGCTATGAATCATGCAGGACTTCCAAACGAGCAAAGGAAGGAGCAACATTCTGTTGAATCCTTCATGAGACAGCGTCCACCTTCATTCAGCGGGTCTACTGATCCATTAGTTGCTGAACAATGGATTAGTACTAATGAAAAGATATTTTCAGTTCTTCAATGTTCTGAGCATGATAAAGTCATCTTAGCAGTGTATCGTTTGGAAGGTGATGCTGATCAATGGTGGAATCTTATCAAGAATACGAGGACAAGAGATGAAATTGAGTCCATGGAATGGGACGAGTTCAAGAACTTATTTTTCAATAAGTAATTCCCTCGTATTCTTCGAACAAAGATGGAGAAGGAGTTTTATGAACTGAAGCAAAAGGATGATGAATCTGTTGGAACTTATGAAGCAAATTTTACAAGACTTGCTAGGTACGCTTCTGGTATTATTATCCAACCTGAGAGTAAGATCGATCAATTCTTTAGTGACTTAAAACCAAGTCTTCTAAGGGCGTTATCAATAAGGGACTTCAATAGCTACGAGGAAATCGTTCGATGTGCTCTCAAAGTTGAGATGGAGATTGGAGTAACCCATCAGTCATATGGGTTTGATAAGAAGAGGAAAATGGAATTCAAAGGAAAATCTAAAGATCACACTGAAAAGAAGATGAGCTTTCCCTTATTCTCAAAGTGTGGAAGGAAACATGGAGGGAGTTGTCTTAAAGGGACAAGTAAATGTTTTAAATGTGGAAAGGAAGGTCATCAGGAATTTGAATGTCGCGATGATGGGAATAAGATGTCTAATGATGCAAACAAAGGAAGGGATACACAGAATGAACCTACTACACTTCAATGTTTCAAGTACAAGAAGATGGTACATTATTCTAATAAATTCCCTAATACAAGGGTTGATGATGATGGTCGACGTCAAAAAACTCTTAAGGCTAAAGACAAAGGAAAGTCACATGCAATTTCTATCAGCGATGTGGAGTACGATAACGATGTGGTGAAAGGTACACTTACCATCCACTCTAAAGTAGAAAATGTTTTATTTGATTCTGGATCCACCCACTCCTTTATTTTTGAAGAATTTTCTAAGGGTATCACCATATTACCTCAACAATTAGATGTTGAGTTAGTTGTGACAACACCTAATGGAACAATAGTCGCGTCAAAAGTTTATAATTCTTCTCCGATTGAAGTTTGTGGGAAAGTGCTTCCTGCAAACCTTGTAATCCTTCCTATAGTGGAATTTGATGTGATTCTTGGCATGGATTGGCTTTCTCTACATGGAGCTCATATCAATTTCCAAATAAGGGAAGTCACATTTCATATTCCAGATCAATCTATGATCGTCTATCAATTCAAGGATGAACATAACCTTATAGTGGAAATTTCTTCCATTTTATGGGTATTGATTCCACTAAATGAAGGTTATTTATCTCAAATGGTTGGTGAGAAACTCACGATTAAGAATATGCCCATTGTACGGGAGTTTGATGATGTCTTTCTGGAGGAATTACCGGGTCTTCCACCAAATCGTGAAGTTGAGTTTTCAATAGAACTCGTACCGGGTGCTTTGCCTATTTCAAAGACACCTTATAGAATGGCCCCAATTGAGTTGCAGGAATTGAAGAAGCAACTCCAAGAGAATCTTGATAAGGGGTTCATACGCCCTAGTGCGTCACCTTGGGGAGCACCTGTTCTGTTTGTTAAGAAGAAAGATGGATCAATGAGACTCTGCATTGATTATCGAGAACTTAACAAGATCACTATCAAGAACAAATATCCTCTCCCGCGCATTGATGACCTATTTGACCAACTACGCGGAGCTCAATACTTTTCCAAGATTGATCTTTGTTTAGGGTATCATCAATTAAGGGTCAAAAGGGAGGATATACCAAATAAGGCTTTCCGTACAAGGTATGGACACTATGAATTTATAGTGATGCCTTTTGGTCTTACTAATGCCCCTGCTATCTTCATGGATCTAATGAATAGAGTCTTTAGAGACTATCTTGATCAGTTTGTGGTAGTCTTTATAGACGATATTCTTGTCTATTCAAAGAGAAAGGAAGAACATGAAGATCACTTGAGAATTATATTGAAGACCCTTAGAAAGGAGAATCTTTATGCCAAATTTACCAAGTGTGAATTTTGGCTTCAAAAAGTTTCATTTTTAGGTCACATAATCTCAAAAGAGGGGATATCTGTGGATCTAGCAAAAACAGAGGTTATCGAAAGATGGTCGAGACCAACAACAGTAACTGAGATCCGAAGTTTTCTTGGTTTGGATGGATATTATCGACGTTTTGTGAAAGATTTTTCACGATTATCTAATCCACTCACCAAGTTGACTCGAAAAGGAGTTAAGTTTGTTTGGATGGAATAATGTGAAGAGAATTTCAAGGAGTTGAAAAGAAGGTTATCCAGTGCACCTGTGCTCACACTGCCTTGTAGTAGAGAAAGGTTTGTGATCTATAGTGATGCATCCAAGAAGGGATTGGGGTGTGTTCTTATGCAAAATGATATGGTGATAGCTTATGCCTCATGACAGTTGAAAATACATGAGCAAAATTACCCAACTCATGATTTGGAGTTAGCTGTGGTAATCTTTGCATTAAAGATTTGGAGGCATTACCTTTATGGTGAAAGGTGTGATATTTATACTGATCATAAAAGTTTAAAGTATATTTTCACACAAAAGGAGATGAATATGCATCAAAGAAGATGGTTGGAGCTGATTAAGGATTATGACTGCTCAATCCATTACCACCCTGGGAAAGCAAACAAGGTGGAAGATGCATTAAGTCGACAAGACCATGCCAGTTTATCCATGATGAGGATTACAAAAGATCCAATATTTATGGATTTACAAAGGACGGATCTTGGAATTATAATGGAAGGGGAAAAATATTATCTTTCTCAAATGAATTTTCAACCATCTATACATGTGAAGATTAAAGAGGCACAGAAAGAAGATGTCGAGTTACAAAAGAAGGTGAGAAATGTTCCAGAATTCAACCTTGATTGTGATGGGATAATAAAGTTCAAGAATCGGGTTTGTGTTCCTCCCATCCTGGAATTAAAGAAGGATCTGCTGGATGAGGCTCATAGTTCTCCATTCTCTATTCATCTTGGAAGCACGAAGATGTATAGGGACCTGAAAGAGTACTTCTGGTGGGATGGAATGAAAATAGATGTTGCTGAATATGTCTCTCGATGCTTGGTTTGTCAAAAAGTTAAAGCTGAGAGACAGAAGTCTAAGGGGATGTTACAACCATTTCCCATACCCGAATGGAAATGGGAAAACATCACTATGGACTTTGTCACAGGACTTCCTAAAAAATCCAAAGGCAATAATGCTATCTGGGTCATAGTTGATTTTCTTACAAAGTCTGCACACTTCATTGCTATTAGAGATGATTTCTCTCTGGATCATCTTGCCAGGATATATGTAAAGGAATTGGTAAGATTGCATGGAGTACCACTTTCTATTATATCTGATCAGGATCTGAGATTTACCTTGAAGTTCTGGCGAAGTCTTCAGCATACTCTGGATACAGAGTTGAGTTTCAGCACTACTTATCATCCTCGGACAGATGGTCAGTCTGAGAGAACAATTCAAACCCTAAAATATATGTTGAGAGCTTGCTTTATGGATTTCAAAGGTGGTTGGGATCAACACCTACCTTTGGTGGAATTTTCTTATAATAATAGCTTTCACTCCAGTATTCAGATGGATCCTTATGAAGCTCTCTATGGAAAGAAATGCAGGACTCCAACTTGCTGAGATGAATTTGGGGAAAGAAAGTTATTAGGACCTGATCTTGTTGATAAAATGGCAGAAAAGTTCAGATCTATTCAACAACACATAAGAGCAGCTCAGAGTCGATAGAAAAGTTATGCCGACAACCGAAGAAAAGACCTAGAGTTTGAAGTGGGTGATAAAGTGTTCTTACGAATATCTCCATGGAAGAGGGTTATGAGATTTGGAAAGAATGGGAAATTGAGCCCTAGATATATCGGTCCTTTCGAAATACTGGATCGTGTTGGGAAGGTAGCTTACCGATTGGCGCTTCCACCAAATATCTCTCAAGTTCACGATGTGTTCCATGTATCTCTCCTGAGAAAGTACATACCTGATCCTTCACATGTACTCAGCTCAAAAGTTGTACCGCTGGAGCAAGATCTTTCTTATGAAGAACAACCGATAGAGATTCTGGATCGTAGCGAAAAAGTCCTATGAAACAAGACCACTCGATTAGTGAAAGTTTTATGGAGGAACCACCAATTAGAAGAAGCTACATGGGAGCTTGAGGATATGATGAGGGAGAGGTATCCTCATCTGTTTGTTACAAAGTGACGAATTTCGAGGGCGAAATTCATTTTAAGGGGGGTAGAATGTAACACCCGAGACATTTATGTGAAATATTTTGTTTTTATATATAAATCAAAGGAATATTTCACTAACACTGGCTTGTCTTGCTTTACACGCAACTGCGGCCTTCCTCGATAGCTTGCGTCGTACGCAATACAGAGTTTCACTAAACAATGAAATGCTATTAAAATATTATTAAAACTAGGCTTTATGAATATTAATAACCACTTTTTGAAATTTTATAAATTTTATTTTTCAAAATGGACTTCATTTTTGGATTCGGAATATCGAAATTAGCCTAGGGTGAAATTTTGGTATTTTTCCGAAAACGTTCAATTTTTGATGAATAGTGAAACCACTAAGTGGTAGTTAAAAACTGAATTTTTCATAAAACTTAATTTTACCGCTTCTAGGAGTGGAATTTCGAAAATCCGAGAGACATGGTTGATGTCAGTAAGTAAAATGTGGTTCAATGAGATGAAAATAATTTTTTGGTGAATAGTAACTTTTTACTTTTTTTTACCACGGTTAAAAGTAAATAGGGTAATTAAGGATAAAAATGATATTATTATTACCCTAACACATGTCTTAATTCTATTGGACAAGTTTAATTCGACCAAAAACAACCTTAGTAATAAAATATGACCATTTAGTCCCACTTGGATTAGATTAGGACATTTATTATTAATTTATTTAAAGAAGGGTTAAAATAGTTAAAATCAAAGTTTAATAAGTAAATAATTTTTAATATGGGGTTATACATAAGATAAATTAGAATATAAATATTCATTAGAAAGATAAGAATATTTCCTAAATAATTATATTTTATTTTTAATTTTTAGACTTTAAATAAGTTAATTTATTTATGACACAAAGATGATGCAGTAATTATCTTATTAATGAAATATTGACATAATTGATGTTATAAATACCCAAATAAATGTAATTTGGGATTTTTTATGAATTAAACTAATTTTATAGGTTAATAGTACATGTTAGTATTGATTTAAGTAACTTTTTTCGAACTAATAATTCTTTTATAATTTTCACAAAAATCAATTACTAAATAGTGTCAAAATTGACATAAAATAGTTTTTAAAACAAATATTATATTATTAATTGTTATTTTATTCCTAAAAATATAAGGTTCGTCCAAATGACTTAGATAAGGTTATATATTTTAATAATAAACAACTTGGAGTTTTTTTGGCTTGATATAGTAAGTTTATTAACCTTATAGTGTAAGAAAACAAGAAGACGCGGTAAAAGTTAAATTATCTAACTTAAAGTTAAATCTAAATGATAAGGTTAAAATTGACACCTAAACTTCTCTAAATTCTATTGGATGAGAGGATTTCGACCCCTACCCACCTTATATTAGAAATATATCAATTTGGAGCTATTAAAAACCGAATTTGACTTTATAATAAAATAATATTTTTAGTTATTCCAAAGGTGCCCCTCTCCTCCCTTATAAAAGGGAACCTCCTCTCCCTCTTTCTCACACCACTTTGAGCCTTCAATCTCGGCCAAACCCTGCCAATTTCTCCTCTCCACTTCCCTAGAAACATCCTAGAGGTTCTGGTCTCCTTCAAAGACCTATTTTAGTGCCCTAAAAGGAGGTCTCAAAGAAGCACTTCAAAGAAGAGGTAATGTCTGTTACCGATTCTTTCGTCTTTATTTCTTATTCCACTTATTATTATTTAGTTGTTTCATTATAAAGTAATAATATCAGTATCAGTAATATACTTATATGTTATTATAAGTATGAAACAACCCTATTTCACCATCTATCCATCCTACGGAAAAAGAAATCACCGCGCGTGCGTACGTACGGAATACCGTCTCCACGCCGTGGTGTAATCTATTTTCCACCACCACCCTACTTGGTTGGGTATAATAGTGTAAATAATGACTATATATGAATATTATAAAGTGATACTGATTCTGAAATAGTATACATACACTCCAATACAATTCCACGATCATAGGAACGATATCATCACTCGTGCATACGTACGGAATATCGTCTCCACGATGTGATGCGACTCGTTCTACATGATATTCATTTCATAATGATTATATAAATGAATTGAATGAATGAATATGATATATATTACACTAATACCATTGTGTAAATTAGGTATCTATAACCTAAAGAGAAGAATAAGAATTTATTCGACAAAACACGCATAAGAACAAAAAGTTATAAACACCCGAATAACAAGTAGCAATGAAATATTACTACTAAGAAGCTAAGAATATGACCATATATGATATCATAAAAATAATTATGATTCTTTAATAAGTCAATAACATTATTTAAATCATTATACAGAAGTTTCGGACATGTACAAATCATAAAGGACCTAAGGTAAGGGAAATATCACAATCTCATTTTTATCCGAGATTGTTTATACTTTGGTATTTACTGGGGTGTATTTTATCATCCACATCCATGTTTCCTCAATATGTAATATTATTTCCATCCACCTACAATTTTTTAAATCCAATTTTACCCTTCAGTGATTTTTTTAGTAAAAGATATGAAAGGAATCTTTTGTCGTTTTTCATACGAGGTACTTTTTGACTTTTCCGACAAAAGTACGAGAAGAATGTTTTTTTTAACTTATACGGCATGAATGGATTTTTAAAACATTATTTCCAAGAAGATTCCTTTACAAGTTTTCAAGTTTATTTTTAATCAACTTCTCTTAGTTTAGAATTGTATGACATGTTAAGAAAGGAAAAGTGTTTTTGAAGTAGAAAGGATATTTTCCTCAAGAATGGAGTTCAAGTGTTTTATCAAAATTATTTTCCATCTAAGATAATAAAGGGTTTTGTTTCTATCCCTATTATTACATGTATTTTATTATGTTGTGATGGAAATATTTTTATGAATTCTTGTATATTATATGAATTGTTTTATGATGTCACGATGTTTAAAGATTCCCATTTTTATTACATGGGTTATGCAATGATGTATGATTTATGATTTTCTGGCACACATAAGAATGGTATCATTATGAGATGGGTGGGACCTATATCTCCCTCCAATGCATTGGGTAAAGATTTTATATCTCATGATATAGACATGTATGGAATGGTAGGTTATACCGGTTCAGTGAAACAGGACTGAAACGAGGAGTGAACTCGGTTCAGAAAGGGACTTTGTCCACTAAGATAGTCTTGGTAATGAGTCTTGACTAATAAGAAATTATTCTCTATGATTATGTGTGTATGCCACAAAGTTTCATGTTTTAAGTTATGATTATTGGGATTACATTTCACTACTATGATTTATCCCATGTTATGAAATTATGATCTCTTTTGCAGGTTAAGATTTCCAAAAGTTATGTGCTTATGTATATGATGTGATTGATATTTCTTTTGTTTACCCTTACTGAGAATTTGAGCTCACCCTTTTGTATGTTTTATTTCCCCAGGTCAGGAAGAAGGTTATTAAGTAGAATATTCCAAAAAGGGACTCTAGATATGATGAAATAAATGGGAGGCAAAGTAGATGCTTTATGAACCAGTTGTTTATGTTTCCCAGTTTCTAAAGACACTATACCTATACCGTCCTTTCTTGGTTTTGTTATATGTTGTAATAAGTGTGCTTCAATTCTGAAGTAATAACAATGTATGTAAAGTATGGGTCGTTATAAATACACCTCAATACAATTAGATATCCAATCTCATTGCTCCACTTGAAGCATTTATGATGCGATATGTGTAAATCCCTCATGATGGAAGGCTAAATTCAATAGGGGTGAATGATGTGTGAGAACACAGGATTTCAGGATTCCTACTTCCATCGCCTAAAATTGTGTGGGATACCCCTTGTAGCATCTGGACCACTTCATCTCGAGATGTAGACCCATGTTAGGGACTTCAGATCACTAAGAAGTCGTCATGATATGATGTTTTGTAATGAAATTAGAAGGACCCATGTTTATTTGGTATATCCAGTGACCCAGTTTTTCATTCATTGGTTGGGAAAACCATCCTAGGATGTTTATTTTCCTATTTAGATCCACCACCCCAAGGTAGGTATTTGTGGCCTCTTCAAGTGAAATAAATTTCCAGATTAGCATGCAATATATTTTTTCACCCGATTGAAGGGCCTCACTTATTCGCTCGACGTGACACTAAATAAATAGATCCTTCGATTAAATTGAATGGGAAAATTAATACTAATATAGTCTCATAAATCATCATTTGAAACATCCTAGGTGGAGTTTTGGATTAATATGACTAGGACCAACACCTAGAGGATGCATTGAAAAAATCCCATTTGTTGCTCCCGTTGCCTCTCCCTAATTTTTCCAGAAGAACAGCCAAGGGAGATAATATAGTCATAGTATATATAGATGATAAATAGCCATTAAATACATTTCCAGTATATCCTTACCATAAACCTTTCCATGTTTAGTAGCCTCAGGCTTAGCACTAAGCTTAACAACACCCATCACAAGATCGGTAGGTACCTCCTAAGCAGACACTACCACCCAGACAAGACTATATATCTATTACAACCAATTAGGATCCATCTCCTCATTAGGGCCATGTTCCTATTATTTCCTTCCCAGATAGGAGAAACCAGACATACTTTATATAGGTTGCATAGGTCCTTAGTTATTTTCACTATGGCCTAGAGTAAGGGGTCTTAAAGCTTACAGAGTGTGGGAAGCCACATGAGGGTATGATATGTGACCACCATGTCTACTTCCCTAACCAATGAATCCTTGTACATATCATCAAGAAATTATATGAGTTCAAATATTGGCTCCAAAACCAATCGGACAATGCTGTAATCAGATTGGGATTTATCCCAACATTTTAGAATGAATTTTTCAAATATTGTAAGTGATAGTAAATGTGAATGGAAGAAGCTATCTAGTCAAGCGACTCATATTTATGATAACTGATTGTCTTGCTGAGTAGTCACTCATTCCCATGGCATCATCAATTCCCATATTAGCCAACACAACCCTCCTGAAGCAGTCCCACCTCCTATTGCTACCACTTTAGTATTCACATCCCAACCATCCATGTCTATGTAGAGGAGACTCTCACATCACAAGGGAAATAAATGTCTAATACCAATGCCAACGAAATCCCAATCACATGAAGATTTAATTCTCTAATTGTTTGTTATCACACTCAATGCCTTCCTACGATTGGAATACACCTATAATGATTTATAGTAGTATTTATCAATGATTATAGTCTACTTAGTAGGTCTCTACAAGATCCTTGATGGTGAGGAGTATCAGTAGTTCCTTCCAAAATTCCTTGTTCAATGCCATCATTGAAAAAGAATATGATATGTGAAAGTTTAGAATCCTCATTCCATTTTCTGATGCTATGTTGGGTATGCTACAAGGACTAGACAATAGGTTTTTCTTATATATTAGTAGGAAGGGTTCTCTAATCCCATCATTTTATATTCACTCCCATCATCTATTTTGATACATTACCAAGAAGAACTATATTTACCCCATATTGATTGGTTGTATCCATCTATGGCCATGCATGAAGCATCTGGAACCCAACCATAAGTGATCATTGGTGAGTTTTCCAATGGGAATTAGACCCTTTACAACACCATTAAAAATTGGATCATTCGATCAGTAGTTCCCTTCATGCCTCCTACCCAAGAGAAACCTTTTATGGGTATAAACAGTTGCATAAAGTATAAGTAGGATCTGTTGATGCACCTATACATCTTTCCTTTAAATCTACAGATCCTTGAGACCCTCCTATTTTCTCAAGATATTTTTTCATCCCTCAATGAATATATGAAAATATCAATTCAATTCAAAATAAAGGTAGCTACCACAAAAACCATCTTTGTTGAGGATGATGATGAATAATAGTGCCAATACATCATCTCTTTCTGTGGAGAAGATGGGGGCTCTCTCTTGTTGGGGAACATCTGCCCATTGTACATCATTGGCTCATTCAATGGCATGAAGTCCACCACTATCTAGTGATCATAGGATATGGGACTAATATCATGCTAACCCCAATGGTCCTCAAGCTATGGTTGATTGAAGCATATCTATGTCCCTATGAACCGAAGACTCTTGGTTAAGATAGTACTGAGAAGAGTCCACATGGAAGAATACATTCAAAGAACCAGTTTAGTTTATTGATATAAAACATAGAATTTATGTGTTTATCACCTGATATCACCTTCAATGCATTGATGTGTATGCTCTGTCTCCATTTTAATTAATCAATTCCATCCCCATAGCACTTGTCAACTAGGCATACTCCAATTTGATCCATATCTCTTTGAATCATGTAAAACAATTACATGGACACATGTTATTACCAAGGAAAGGATAACAATGTCCCAACCAATGAGGTAAATCTTTGAAAGTATCTAGATTTACCATATACCAATTTGGATGATTATTTCATCCTCTCACTTCAATAGTTGCAGGCCATGATGCCAAAATAGGTAAATTGCTTCATGCTTTCTAAAAATATGTGGACAAGTATTCCTAGGTATATGAAATGTCATAAAATTCACTCTTACTCGTACAAATTATAGGCTTGGGTGATTCCAGAAACTCTTACACCTATGATGTATCAATATGCCCAATGGACGTAATTCTTCAACAGCTTCACATGTAATGTGTAGCATAGTTGGTTCACTATAAACAAACCCACCAACACTTCATTTACAACATGCATGGACCCTAATTTCGAATACATAATGGAATCAGGTCCATAGATGACATCACAATGGGTTATCTAAAGAAGATATCCCATAAAAGGATTTTATATCTGCTGAAGTAGGTAACAGTGTTCCAATAGAATTAGTGGGCATAGATTTCTAGTATCCTCCCATTTATCTCCCCGCCATAGAAAACAAAGAATATTTATAACAGACTTCTATGGTATTCTAAGAAGGAATAACCACCCACATTGATGAGTTGGTTCAGTTGGATCATAACACTGAGAATAATCTGAAACCAACACTGAATTGTGAATCCGGCCCTAAAGAGTAGTTGAAGAAGTTTGTGGGTTTCCATCAATATATTTTTTTTTATTCTTGTAGATCTATGACCAACATATTTGACTAGACCCTTAGGTTTCCAGCCACCATCTTGGTCTCCTTATGAATCATCATGGGATCAAGAAACCACCCTAAAAAATGAATCCATCGCATAGTTCCATGGTTGAGGCTGAGGTTGATAATATCATCAAATCCAACATTGTAAATGAGATTTAGTACCCTAGACGGCTACAAAAGGTCATTCCTTTCAGGAATAAGAACAACCATATCTGTGTTTGTTTCTAATTATTGATCCTCAATTGCAACCGATCGATTGATTATTTTCAACTTCAGGTGAAAAATATCTTGATCTATGCCACATCTTGGTTCTATGATATTTCCATCATGGATGGGTCTTCAAGATACAATTAGTTCTATATGAATCCCAATGATTAAAATTCTACCACCATTACGGAACATCAAAGAACGTTTAACTATCAGGTAATTCCCTTCATGCAAAATAATGAAAGAGCCACCTATCGGCATGATATTAAGAGTATCATCAAACTGATCCTTGAGATTCTAGTTTAAATATATTTAAATGGTTTGGTGTTAAAATACTTCCAGAATTGTTACCATCTCAGAGATATTGAGAAATTGATTGACATAATCAATTAAAGGAATCTGAAGATGAACCCTTTGAATTTTTCCATTGTCATTACCTCGGGGATGTTTCTTCATTTAGTTGTTATGTACAAAGGAATTGAGATTGACACAATTATGATCAAGTCCATAAACCATATTCTTCTTTCGTGTAAACTCTAAGAGCTCTAAAGCCATTAAGGACACATCTCCTATATACTGTGAGTAATAATAAATCATGATGGAATGTATAAACCTCGTTACAGGATCGTGAATAATGGTTATCCCTACCAATGGGATGAATAGTTCAAGGCTGAATTTTAGGATATTAATAACTATTTGTTGGAGTTTCCGATTATGATACCAATAGCCTACATAAATCCTATAGTTCTACATGTGACCACCATATAAAAATATCTTAGTTATATCTATGCTCATAAAAAATTATTGTATACAGAACATTTTATAGTATCTCATTTTCATGATCCTAGAAAATGAGTCCTAATAAATTCCTATCGAGATGAACCAACTCGCACTAATTTTTATAGTACAGTTGTTGCGGTATTACCTTTATCACCATGAGATACATATTGTTCCCCTTTTGGATAATCCGAAGGATATCTTGAACCAACCAGTGTTGAGAGGATAACAAGCATTCTGGGCAGTGATCCTTCAATGGCTCGACATCATGTTCATTATGTTGAAGGAAATCAAGGTTCAAGAATTAGAAGACCTCTTGGATTCACATCCATCCTCTGTTGAGTAGTCAGTAGATCTGAAATATCTATCTAAGTCAATCCTCTCAGTAAATCATTCTATTCCGTGTTGGTACATTCATTTTCAATGGTTCCTCTCAGAGTCCAACCATTAGAAGACTCAACAATACGAGACTCAATAGAGTAGGCCTAGGGATATTATTCATCACCCCAACAAAAGTTGTTCTATCATATTCATTCCTTCTATTAGATGGTTAAATCAACTATGAGATACAGCTTTAGGCTCTTATTAATGTCCAAAATATGGCTCTTGATATTTATTTTCCCTAACTTCACATGAACGGATACACAAAATTTGGTATCAAGAAGATCAATGGTGACCACGTCGTAATGAAGCCAAAACACATACACTTACTAATGCTCACTCAAAAATAGATTGCTCAATTCCATTATTATCATGATGTAGTTCATGTTCTCTAGTCATTGAATGGAAAAGATAATTCCATTTCAAATATAGATACCCACTTTTAGATATTGACCAGATATATATATTCATCCTTGTGTCAAACTGATGTGTTGTCACTATAATCATCCCAGATGATGATGATTAAAACCAACAAGTAAACTAACCGACCATAGGTGCCTCCACATCATAACCTTCAGAGCCCATATATCTAAATAAACCTAAAATTGTATGAATACCTTCATCGAGTATCTCTTGCATTGAAATCTCCCTCTAGAAAGAGATGACCAAGAGTGAATATATCGTTGCATGATGCAGTTCACCCTCTAAAGTGGAACTAACCATGAGAAGACTCTATAAAGATGTGGGTATGATAGAATTATCCCCCATTTAATTCAAATAAATTATATCCACTATGTTGTGAATGAAGAACATTTTCTGTCCTTTATTGGTCATCAATTAGTTTTGTATATCTCTCAACAGATTTGAAGGTTGGACAACTTCTGGCCCACCATGGTCTATGACTTTATTGATTTTTAAAAGAGGTTCCATGCATTTCATATCTATTTCCACTTGATGAAAATAATTCCCGATATCCTTCAAAATACCTTGTATTCTCAACTAATTTCAGTCTAGGGAATCGATGTCATTGGATCATGTCCACGAGAAATTAACATCCAGGGGAGGTTCTTTCTAACTAAGATGGATTTATTTTCCATCTGAGAAGAAGTGATTCCTATCATAGTAGTCAATGCCTAATAATGTTTTCATTTATAGATCTCCTCCATCATTTTTCTATTCAAATTCCATCATTTCATTCCCACTATCAATGATAAAAAATTCCGAGTTTCTGAGCTAATGATGTTTTATTTCATGTTCAACATCTAATCCAACTATACTTTCAACTACCATGATTATGAAAACGGATATATTGATTCATTTAAAAGACCCTATCAAACATTCTATAGAAGAAAGAGGCACGATAACATGATAACTATAGTATTCAACAAGATGTTTATCATCTTCTCTTCCATCTATGGTGATGCAGTATTGATTATTTGAATGCCAATGATACCAGGTAAGAATCCACAAATATTGGAACCCATGTAATATGGATCATATTTCATTCATAAGGTATATCCCAATGTTGGATACTATTCAGTCACCATGGATGGGGAGCACATCACTAAACCAACCAATGAAATGCATTTCAAGAATTTCATTTCATGGAAGAAGAACACCAATGTCCAAATTCAATGACCTTAATTAATTAAAGGGTCTTAATTGAATGATCGTATACCTATGAACAAAGGGATTTAACTCTATGCCTCTAAACTGAAAACCTATTGTCTAAATGAGATGAAATCAAACTATGAACCATATGGTCCAATATTTATTACATTAATTTAAATAGAGTCAGCATCGTATATGCATGATGCCAAACTAAATGACATTGATTGTCATTTATGCATGATCTCAAAAATAAATTACCCCATGTCCCAGACGCACATTGTTAATCTTTGCCACCAAAACACTTAAATCATGACTCTAAACTATGTTGGGGTATTCCATGGGAGTTGTGGTGTGGCTTGGCCCTCTGTGGTACACATTCTTGTCTAGTAATAGTTTTCTTTCTATGAAAATCCATTTATAACTCACCTCCCCACAACTTCCTAACCAAAAAATGATAAACTACGTACCAATTGGCTTCCATCCAACATGATGTTGAGAAATATCTCCTAGTTCCTTCATGTGATCTTGAAATATAGTATATCCATCCTAGTTAAATGATGAAGAAGGATACATCATCATGGTGTTCTTTCCTAAGAGTAAATATCCTTTCACACTAGTCATCTACGATGACATAAGTCAAGAACTACATAGTGCTTCATTCCTCTCAATATTAAATATGCAGTGACACCTAGATTTTTCATCCGGGTCCAGCCACTCAAAAAAATACCACTATCCACAAGCACATGTCTAACCATTATTGATATATTTTCCTTCCACAAATATGAGTGGCTTAATTCCCATACTCATGGGATATTTAGTGATTCCCTGATCATTAATATATGGTCCAACCTTAACATTGTCTGTCATTCGAGGTGGATCAGCTACATCCTTACCACATGGTGTTAAACTATTTGGGATTTGTAGAACTATATATGGATTCATTCCCATACTTATGTGATATCGAGAAATTATTATACACTTTTTCCTTATTCTTATCCATTAATTAACCTACACTTTTTATTTTCATCCATAGGAATCATTTATGGCACATGCGACTCTTTGACTGGTTCACATTCAGGATTACTTCTATTAAATTTATATAGATGTCTAAAGGGAGAATCTAAAAATACCCTATGGTAAAATGTGGTGTACCAAAATGAATCCTAGTTCTCCATTTCCATAATATTTATTATTCCTCTATTCCATATATATCAGCTTTGGGGTTTCTCCCCCCAATACCAACTACCTAACCTTAAACTGCGAGTGTAGTCCAAATGTGATGACTTTAATCTATATTATGGTCTCTTCTATGATGTGTTGTGTGGTGATGTGTCTACTTGACCATCATTAATTTTGGGGTTTTCATAAAAATTACACTACAAATAATCATTTGAGATACCATCCCTCTTGGTCCAAACCATATGATCATAAATTAAAAGACAACATCCTCGAGGCACAATGTTACACTATAACCATGCCTTCAATGATTTCACGATACCTCATGATAATCATGGGATACCTCAGTTCCTTCATCAAAAAGGATTTCCCCTACCTATGTCATCCATTATCCATAGTATAATCAAAAACTAATTCTATCTTGATTCTCATCCACTGCGATATGAAGCAATTTATAGACTATTTTTCATTGGGACCTTCCACAAACTCCATCAAATCATTATCCCAGTTTCCTTGATAACACTGAAATATCAATTATGTCAAAAAAATATGATATTCATTATAATGTATCTATATGACATGTTCCCTACTTCTTTACTTCATTAACATAATCCTTTACATCTTATGTTCCATATATATACCCTTCGAATGATCGTGTCTCTTGTAGTCCGAGAACCAGGACATAAAAATGTATGAAGGTATGGTCTGAGTTATATGATCTTAAAACTAAGTGATTATATTAAACAAAATATGAATTTAAAATAATTTTCATAGTAAATGCAATTTGACCTCGATCATTCCATAATTCTCTAGGTTTGATTTATATTCTCTACTACTTCCATTCCATAAAATGATTCTTTCTAGGTTTGTATTTCCACCATGTTTCACATCTACACAGAACCCCAAATAGTGATGGTTTCATTCCATTTTTTGGATCACCTCCCATCATGTGAAAACTCCCTAATGGATTTTTGATAACAAATAATGGGTCTTGTGTCAAGAATTTGATAAATAGTTGAAATTACATTTTCTCTCCCCACACATGGTTGATATGGTAATGCTCCCTATATTCTGAACATGGTCTACAGTTGGCCTTTATTACATGTCTCCCCCTCATCCAGGCTGTGAAGTATTTGACTTAATTTAATTCCAAATTACTCTATCGTGGAGGGATTCCCCTCATTGTGTCACACCTAATGTGAACTCCCACATGTAAGGTAAAAATCAATATATCGGTCATTTTTTCATACATAAATCTTGGATCTTATAGGAATAAGAGTTTTTTATGGTGGGTAGACATTTGGTCAATCCACACAAGGTATTCCCAATCCAAAATTTGTGTTCTTAAACTATGAGACTCTCTGAAATGTATAGTGTGCCACTAGGACTCTTATGGCCACTTTCACATCATTTTCTTCTCTTTCTACATAAAATATTCCATCATGAAATCTATTACCTGATTCTTGTATGACACACAAGCCACTTTTGGATCATTCCCATGTAATCTATTTTTTCTTTACTACACAAATATTCTAGGAATAAACATTAATATAGTCCATAAAATATAACATTAAATTACTGGCTGGGGTTAATGTAGTCTGACGATATATATTTTTAAAAATCATGGCAACATGTTGTTAAATTGCAGGACATCTCCCGATCACATGATGTTAAACTATGCAACACATCATCCTCGCCGTATGAAATAAAATTACAGGATCATTGTCTATATTTTAATTATGAAATACTAAATGGTATCTTATTCCCTTACCTAAAACCCAATTACTAATTATGGTTATTTGCATCATTGTTTGCATCTTATGTTTTCGCTCAGCATCCAAGATTATGATCCCTTAGAATATGGTTTTGTTTTTTTTCTGAACAATACACTTACACTAGCTATTTCTATGTCAATTTGAATAATTAAATTATTGTTATAATCAATTTTAAAATTCCATCACTCCACTCCCACTCATCGTGTTCCCATCCTCTAGATCCACATCCTCTTCCAGATCTGATCGGACCCCTAACAGAATGATTTCTGGACAATGACAACCGAACATCCTAGTACAACATTCCCTCTAACATTGGTTAAAAAATTGATATAGGTTTTGTGTTTAAAAGAAGGTAAATGGTAGACCCTCATTTTTTTATCTATTTATTACTAATAAATATTGATACTATGTTTCGAACATTGTCAAATGTTTTCCTATATCATGATTCCATTCTCATTTTGTTCAGAAGTTTGGTTATTTTGATTCACACATCACATTATTTTTTGTTCATTTTGATTCCAACTCCCCTAGAATTAATCAATTCATGGACTAGATCGCATTGGGGAAATAATATTGGTTTCTTTGAGAGCATTATTCTCCACCAACAACCTATCTCATATAGAACACTTCAGATGGATTTTCAACAACATCAAGCACCAATGTTTTGTTTTTTTATATAGAACCCTCAGACATGGTGAAAAATTATGTGCTTGTTCCTTATTTCACACATCCAGCATGACCCACAAGTGGATAGAGATTGGTTATTTTTTTTCTCAAAAAATTTAATTGTATTACAATAATTAAAGTAGACAATACAATAAATTAATGCACAAGAATGGTTTTACAGAAAGAAATAAAACTTGTTTAGGTGAATTAGGGGTCACCCATATAATGGATCCTCTCATCAGCTCTGACAGAACATCCCCTATAGATCTACTCTAGGTATTGACCGCATCAACTTTCCATCCTTTGGCATGTGGATTCCAGGACTTGTTTCATCCTACCAATCTATCATTCCCCATAAGTGGTCATTGGATGAATCTTTTCAGAACTTGTTTTTATCCGAAGTCATTAAACCATATGACTAGAAATCTATGCAGTCACCTGCATCATTTTGTACCTTGCCTCCTAAAGTTGATCAGTTATCTTGCAGATAATTTATGACTGAGGATTGAAGAAAGAAGTATGCTCGCTGGATTTCTTCACTTTTTATTGAATTTCTTAGTTACTTCTTCAATTATACACGTTCAATTATACTTTTCCATGAACCAAATAAACATTAGATGCGAGGAACCATCTTGTAATTTTATATTAAAGAAATCACTGACCAATGCTTAATTTCCTTGAGAATCTTCCCCTCTAGCTCAGCATGGAAAAATGAATCCTCCTAAAATGGTGTGGAAATCACAAGGGATCCCTTTTATGTCCTGGTTTATCCACTCACTTGCTCTACAGTCATCCTAGAACTGCATGAATCAAATCACCTCGGTTAATTTTCTTAGATGATGATATGGATGACATTGTGAAATCTAATAATTATAGGAGAAGAGCAGTGCTGGGTTGAGCTCCTAGGTCACTGTAGGGGCTTACATCGTTGGATATAACAAACCACATTTTATTTCAATAATTGGCATGAGATCTCCTTGCATGTTTAGAGAATGAACTATATAAGAGAGTTACATGATAATGACAAAATATCAATGGGAACTGTTACATAGTGGATGTTGAATTTAAATGATAACATGTTTTATATGTTTCAATTTTTTATCAGTAGGTTTTACTATAGAAATACCAAGATGTGGTCCCTCATAGATGAGAGGAAGGACAAGGGTATGTCAACTTAAAACCATGGCCTCCTCAGTTGGCCCACCACAATATTCCTCAGGAATGACTGACTCGCTAAAATCCTTAGCCCTGTGTGTTATATCTGAAACATCATTCTCTAACCCTATTGACACTTATTACACCCTATAAGTGATTGTATTTATAATAATACCGAGGTTATCATGTTCTACATTAGTTTATTTTAGTAGATATTGGTAGTGAAATAGAGAGATCAAGGGAAAACATGATTGTGTTAATCTTACCATGATATATTCGGTGAATTATTATTCAGATCCCACAATCTCGACACTCTCATGAGGACACCCTTAATGTGTATATTCCCATTAGGGATCCCCATCTTGGTCCTCTTCTGCATCATCATCATAATCACCTCCATATTTTTCTTCTTCATCAGCATTGTGGTCAAAATTCGGTGTTGTTTCATTTCGGTATTAATCTGCACATAATATTACCTTAACTTGGGTTGGAGGTTACTCATAATACCCCCTCTAGAATGAGTAAATATCCATGGATATCAGGTATGCATGCCTCTAAATAAATCTCACCCCATCAGACACATAAATGCATATGAATTCAAGACATTCGATCTCAAATAAAATCATCATCCTCTATAGGTAATCATGTGGTAGAGATTTTCACAATGTTCATTAAAAAAACTTTATGTGAAAAAGTCCTTAGAAACATTTTTAAAATATAAATTTTCTTCTTACCATGAATTTATGTGGTTGTTCCTCAAGGCCTCTATTGTGACCACCCCTCTTTAAGAGGAGGAGGAGGGGTGGTTGTGCCCTGTGACATCCCTGCTATTTTGGTTCCATCGTGTTCCACCATAGGTTTTTGGATTTCCTCTTCAATAGAACCTTTATGCCTTCCTGTGGCTATGGATCTGCTCTCACTTGTTCAATTATCAGAATTCTTCTTCATTTGATTGCCTTCAGATATTCTTCCACTCTTTTTTTCATATTTTACCTATTGGATTGCATCAAAATCCTAAGGTTGTTGCTTGATATTTTATACAAATCCCTCAATCATTAGTATTCCCCATAGCTGGAGGAGTATAGGGCGATTCTACTCTTCTTGTTCCTTCATATACACTCCCATTTCCACCTATGGAATTATTCTGAACTTCATTTTCCAAAGGGACGACTTGTTTGGTTCACTCATATGACCTTTCTATAAATCATGGCCACTAAAATACTACTCTTGAAACTATATATGTACACTATATACTCTTATGAACCTCACAAGTGTTTCAACATAAGTCCAACTAGAGTGAAAAGGGGGAGGAATTTGGAAATTTTTTGTTTTCTGATATATATTAAACATGCATTGTTTAATAGGATCCTTGGAAAAACTCTAGAAATGTTCAGTACATATGGTTATAGATTCTTCATGATGGAATATATAATTTAGGATGTTATATCCACCAATATTTTCTATAACCTATAAATGGTTGAGAGAGAATGGGAAAAAAATTCATCAGGCCATACCTCCTGTTGAGATGCATCCCAGAATACTGTAGATCTATTATATCATTGGAAATCCTAGGATGAACCTAATGTTAGATTCTATGATTTTTCCATCAACATGGTCTCCCAATATATAACCATCCTTGTTTCCCACACCCGTAAAATCAACTTACTACATAAAATGACTAGAAATGAATTTTAGAAATTCAATGAGTCTCAGAATTTGATCAGGTTGTATCCCCATGTCTGGTCTTTTGTGACCTCCTAGTTTACCCAATATATTCATTACTCTCCCATTTCCAACATGATTGTAAAATTATTCCTTCAAACTAAAATTCTTAACCTCAATTAAATCTTAATGAACATGTAATACCATGACTGAAATTGGATATCCATCAAGATGAATTTGATCTAAAACCTATCCAACACAATATCAAAGAGATGTTGTGCAGGGAAATGTTTTTTTCCTATCACTGCAAGGGTTATTTGGTGGAAGGAACTCGTCGTATTAGAATATCTCTTGAGGAAAAACACGGAGGTAGGGAATGTCCCATAAGATGATGATGACCACCCCTTGGTGGAGGTTAACTGTGTTTGTGTATGTATACCATCAGCTGGGGAGCTCATGAAGCATTTCCTATTGACGATAGATATGGTATTATGATGTCAATACATCTTTATAGTGTCTAATGTTGCATAGATCTTCCCCAAAATTATAGAATATAAAGAATACCCAATAATACACGGATCATTCATCTAGGAAGTTTCCCCAATACCTTAAGTCCCAATCCTTATTATATACAATATTTTCATTCCTCACTATTCTTTGAAAGGTTCTTACATAATGGGTGGGGTACTCTTTTTCCCCCTAGCTCTTTTCCGTTGATGGTAATAGTCTTTTCATTCAAAAATTGATTTCCATTTCCCAATGATATCTTGTGGTGTGGCTATGAACATTGATGTTGAATCGTTGATGGCATTCAACAAGCATAAACCATGATCATGATGAATCGATTTCGAAGCCAGTGATGGATACATCATCTGGTATATTGATTTTCCACCATGGAAGGCAATCACATATTAGATAACCCTTCTATAGTTATTTCATCATGTATAAGAGAATCTAATAATCTGATATCACCCTCCTAGCTTAAATTAATTTGGGTTTATAGATAAACTAATTTCTTCATGATGTAATTGATGCTTCCCTCTTAGTTTCCTTTTATTGATAGTCCTTGATTATTGTGATTGGAAATGTGAGGGCTGATTCATATAAGTCTAAGGGATAGGCATGATAAAGTAGGTATGCATTCAATATTGGTCTGTAATAGTATAAAAAGTCATAAATTGGGAAAAGTCTAAATCATGTGAAAAATCCATTATTTCACCCAATAGTGATTGAGATAAGTTATTTCATGGGTAAAGTTCAGATGTATAGACACAAGATAATTTTATAGTCATATAGAAATAAAGGTACCGTACATGCCTCCATGCATATTTTTTGGCATATACAAGGCCTTCCTTATGAATATAATCCCACATTCTCTTTGAACATTATTTTTAAATGCACACCTTCATTAATTCACAACCCCTTAGGGTGGTTCCCTCAGAACCCGACGGTCTGGTCCCCATTTATCTTAGATTCTGATGGGTGATTTTTGGGGCTGAATTCCTCACATAGCAATAACACGAATCCTTGTTTAAACCAAAGGTACCCATTGACACAATGTAACATCCCATGAAGCTTATGCTAAGTCTTTGTATGTTTCAATTTATTCCCAATAGGTTGTAATTCACCTGAATTTATCTTACATTCTGAATGTGATGTCATATAGAAACGTTATGCATGGGCCTGCCATGTCTCAATGCCAAGCTGTGTCGAAGACCTCTTCTGCACGGGAAATATTTTTCACCTGCACTAATTTTATTTCTATATATATTTAATTGTCCCCCGGTCTTGGGGTGATCCTCTTGAATTCAATGTATTTCACTTTTTCTTATAATACAACTCTTCTATGATAGTTCAATATTCCATGAGCCCCTCAAGGGATAAGTTCTGCGTGATAGTTTCATTGGGGCCCCCTTTCATGTAGGCCAATTGTGTTTTGACCCTCTCCCATTTCATTAATTCCAAATGCACGTTAAGATAAAATATCCCATTTAAGATCACATCTTGTTTTTTGGTGGGCCCTAATCTTATTCTCAACCCATGCTCTTATGAGAAACTCTCAAATCCTCAATGCACATGTTCCTTGAAGCTCCATGGGATTCCATTACACCAAAGAACCATGTCTAATAATATCATGCATCAAATCCACGTCTCTTGTGAACATCTCTTCCACGCATCCCTCCAAGCGTGCACGTTGTGATTTACTGGTCTCTTGAGAGCTTTCCCTCATTTAATTTCTATAACATTTTCATTTCAACATAGGTATGATAATTCCTCTTGATTTTCAGTAAATGTATGCGAATGTGGACCTTGAGAGTTACCACTACCTCACACCATTAACACCAAGCATTGTCAAATACATTCCCCTCCCAACGGTGTATGTACTATAGTTATTTAAGACTAGTGGGAGAGGTGTGAGCCCCCCATATCTGAGATGCATGATGTAAGGCTACCCAGTATGATCATCATTGGCACATGTCTTTACACTATGTCCCTTATCTGTGGGTTAAGTATGGGATACTCCATGTATGATTGGAAAGGGATGGTTTTCATACTACCTACCCCCAAATATAATTGGATTATCCTCACATTTAATTAGATCCCCTACATAGATAATGATACCCTCTTAGGAATACCTCCTAGAGTATGCTCATATCCATTCTTTCAAGAGGAAGAACATTATCTCCTCATCGCCCCCTCGACCAGAGGGACATAGAAGGAATGGGCACAAGAGCCCTCTATTTTTCTCTCCTTTTGGACTTTGTAACCATAGTCTTCTTCAATGCGTCAGCCCAAAACACATGCAATGAGATCCTCCTCACAAGAAATGACACCCTCCATAGGCTTCTTCCATTTCTAAGCCCCACACCATATCTTTTTGTGAATATCTTTCATGATAGGACTGTACGGTCAATTGCTTCCTATTGTTTCCCAATCAATTAATTAATCACATGGTCTTTGAGGTTAGAAACAACAATTACCCCATATCTAACCATGTATCTATTTGTAATCTCTAAAAACACCACCCTTCTCAAACTATGTGGTATTTAATTCAAATTTATACTGGGATAAACAGGAAGCCACAATGATTTCCAATCCCCCCTTGAAAAAAACTCATCAATTCAACGCATTTCAACCCTATAACTTTATCAATAATCATCCTAATTTTATCTCGGGCCGCCACATCCTTGATAGATCATCCCAACCATCTCGTTCATTCCGATATGTAATACCCATCCATTTCATCGCTTCCACTTCAAGACCCCAGGATGTTCTCTTTTGTAAGCCCATAAATAATATAACACAATCCATCTAAGGGAAATACATTTGATAAGGAAATGTATTATGCATAATCCCCACACCACAATTGATGTACATTGATTTTTATTCATGTTTCCTAAACATGGTACATAAGATGCATCTTTGAGATTCAATCTCGACAGATGGTGCACCTTAGTACAGTCTCCTTAGGGGATAACCCCTCTAATTCTCCTCCATATGTGTTTTTATTTTCCTTCATTATGTGACATATTCTCTTAATGGTGCATTCCATCTTGGGTATACTCCCATAATAGTGATCTGAACCATCCATCTAGTGAACCATCCAAGTTTCTCCCTCCTAGGGATAAAACTCATTGATTTTCTTCCAGTAGGAGATCTAATATGTTTCCATTTGTCTTCACTAGATGTTGACCTCACAAAATGTCACACAACTACCTCATGATAAAATTAACTTCATGAGATAAACCAATAAAGATATTACTTTTGTAGAAGATACCTCATGAATGAACAATGATGCATTGTGTTCTTCACTAGAGATTCCATCATGTGATTCCCCCTATGTGAAATAATATAGGTGACCAATGTTCTAGTGTCTAGATATGCCAGTGGTGGACAATGCTATTACTCCACTAACTGATGGTTTCCACCCTGTCAGGACCCCTTCGAATTTCAAGAAAGAAGTTGAGTAATTAACTAGCATCCAAAAAGAGATGGGACCATGAACCAGGTTCACAAACACATCTTAATCTATGAAGAAGAAGCTGACTATGAAATGAGTTCTGTAGAGAAATCCATGGAATGAGGAACCAACATCTGATGATCCCATTTTCATCATGGAGAAAAAATCTTAGAGAATGTAATGAGTTCCTCCCACCATTGGAAATCATGAATGTGGGGAAACAATGTGTTCTAGTGAACAATAACATGTCGGGTGGCACGCCCCATCCAAAGTGTCAAATATCGGTTAGTCATATGACAATAATGACTTGTGAAGTTATATCACAAGCTCATGAAGACATATAAATAACTCATTTTTTATTATCAAACTGAAATATCATGGATATAGTTTCATGACCAAGATAGAAAAATCCAATGTGCTTTACATGATCATTATGATGTGTCAAATGTTTTTCATGTTAAAGTGAAAATATTTCAATTATTTTATGTTCTATCAAATCGAATTGTCCAAGGCTTGAAGCATGACCATCATGAACCTCCCAAGGTCACCCAAGGACATCACCCAATTAATGGAGAATATTACGATTACATGACCACTAAATTATCATACAGAATTTTATTGAAGACCCATTTGTGATATTGTGATTTTTTTATTAAAATGGGTTCATATAAAAATGGTTCATAACATAAGTTTTTATGTATGATAATTTGAAAAGGCATATGAATGAAATGTTATTGAAGGATTTTTCGATGAATTATCAACTGGGTTAAATCCATATACAGGATGGGGAATACTGACATGAATGATTCTAATGACACTCTATGATTCATGTGATTTTCATTATAAAAACAAGGCCTTGTGATAGATGATTTTTATCATTTTATTTATATGAAAAGGTTGTTCGTGGGGATATTCCATGCCAAGGATTCCACATCCATGAGTGCATAATGATATCACGACCCAATTAGGATTTTCATGACACACTAAGGGATAGATTTTGGAGATATTTGTATTGACTAAAAATTTAAGGTTTCTATTCTCAAATATCTTGAGTTCGTGAAAATGTATGGAAATATAGAGGCTCCTCATGGGGCTTCATTATTCTTGCGATTTCCATGTCTACCAAATTGGGTCTAGAGACAATATCTACTACAATATCAAGGATCTATTATGGTGATACAGGCTAAGGAAACCATGCATAAGGTTTTTTTCTGTAACATAATGGAATGGGGACTAAAATCATCATGAGATAAGTGATTAGCACTTACACTAGTTCATTCTCATGTACAATCATGGTCGTCCAATGTTCCTGGTGTCATGCATTGTGCACCTTTCAACATAAGGGTTTCTTGTTCTTTGAAATATCATAGGATTTTATGATCACGTATTTGTTCATGGGAAAAAAGTTATAGTCATGCATGAGAGTTTTATATTTAAACAACCATGTGAATGTTCAAGGGTTTTTATTGTACCTTGAGGAAGTGTACATGGAATATAGTGTGTGAGTCCATGAGTTATTTCCACATGTCCAAGAAAGGGAATGCAATGATATCAGGGGTTTGTGAAACTATGTGGTTAAGATACACTTGTTCTCATAATAATCATAGTAATATTTCCATGAAGGTCCTTCACATGATATCGATGTGCATTAGAAAGGTTCCATAACCGATTGGAGACACTACATCACCAGTGACTCACCAAAGATTTTCATGTCTTGTGATCGTGTGATGTTATGATAATCATTGATCCGCCATTGTGAATTCATCCCACAGAATACCATTGTGAGGTTTCCCTATGATTTACCTAAAAAATTTCCTCATTGAAGGGGGATAGACAATGTATTCCCGCTACTCCCTCTCCTTCTCTTCTATCTTTTTTATAAGGATAACATTGTATTTATAGGAGGCATCGGCCTGAGGGTCATTCCAATTATCAAGGGTATACATAAACATTAAATATTTTTTGTTGGAGAGACTATATTGAGACATTAATTATGTGGCTACATTATTTCATGTTCTATATTGCATGAACCTTTCATCAGATCAAGTGATGACTCTATTTCCTTATGTGATGTTAAATGATCTATAAAATTCAAATTAATTCATTTGAAAAATATGTCAAATGAAAAATAGAGTGGGGTCTTTAATTGATTCCGATATATCTAGTGACTTCCTATTATTCATTCGCATGATCGATGGCTGATCATGCAATCACTTCAAGTGGTGATGGGAGAGGTCATGGTGGGACACTAGAATTTTCGATTGGATCTCATTGTGGATTATTCTAGTTTAAATGGACTTCCTCATATATCAGTGAAGGATTGGTGGTGGTGTTCATGGTGATCATCAAGTTATAATGTGACTAACTTTTAGTTCCCACATAGATCCACTAGATCATTACCATGTTAGTATAATATGAGGTTGATAATGGATGGAACACACTGTGCAGATCATATTAGAATTTGTTTGTGTGTGATTAAAGTAATATGATCTTGTGACATGCAATATTGAATAGGTTGGAAGATATTTTCTAGAGGAGTGATCAGATGGTCATGATTTAATTCACCACATCCCTCATTGAAACATCTATCATGCCTCCTTCTAATTTATAATTCATTCATTTAATTCTTCTTCATTAAGCTATAAACATGTTTCGACACCCATTACACCTAGATACACCATCACTTGAGCTCCAACCAGGTAGCCATTGTTCCCATGATATGATCATAAATAGAATTGCACAACATGGTCGTTATACACATTACCACTCACTTTAGTTGGGAATTATGCCTCCTCATCTTATCTGTTGTCTTTACAAATTTGGATCTCATTTGGTGAGGCAAGCCTTGGTGCCACATGTACCTATGGTTTAACATTGGATTTTATAGAAAATTTATGGATAATGTTTTCAGAAATGGGTAAATTTTCATTCATAAATACGGTTCAATAGTCTTTATATTCAATCCCAATTTCCTTCTTCAAGGATCCCAAGAAAGATATATTTGAATTTCAACACAGTATTCAAATATCTAAAATCTGTAATGATAAATTGTAAATAACAATATTATGTTATCCAAAAAATGCCCCCTTATAATGAGAATCGTTTGAATATTTTAATATATAAATATATGAACATCTATGAATCAAATTAGTCAATTTGATGCATACATGAATATATTGTAATCCCTAACAGTGAGTCCCAAGAGTGGATTTGTTTCAGAGTTTTGACCAAAGAACATTCATGTTTTATGAAGATTAGAATTCTGGAAACAAATTTTCAACTGTATCAAATATAATATGTATCATTGACCAAGACTATGGGTGTCATGAAATTGGAATGTATATGAATTCCATGATGAAATATGTATTGGGTGTAAAGGAACATGTGGTTGGATCCAAATTGAGGTACTCAAACACTGTTATGTATCCCATGTGGACCAGAATCAATCCATACAATATTCAGATATATACCAAAATATAGATCAAATTCATTCATACGGAACCTATGTACCTAAATAGAAACTCTATGATGAATTTCCTTACATATATTTAGCTCATATGTATGAGGGGGATATGACTGTGTTTCAATGTAATCTCAGGTATAGATCCATATTTAGTTGGAGGAATTTCTCAAAACATCCATAATACCCATCCTTTATTTATTATACAAAACAGAACCAATTTCTTAGATTTTATTCCTTACATAAAATAGGCTACACTTAATGGAATGTTCCTGAATTTCTACTGACATGAAATTATTCATCATTTCACCATCCTTGTTAGTCTTGAGATACTCTTATTTATAAGAAAATTTGGATATAGTTTCCTTCCAGAATACTCTATCTTCTACCTAATTAAGAGGACATATTGAGCATAGTTTTTTTTTGATTATTTTATATGGTGATATCTACAACATCTGTATCGTTTCATATGATTTTACCAAACATTTTCCTAATAATCATATAGAGGATGTGTAATTGGGCATGGACATATCTTTTTCTCTGGTCTCCATTTTATAGATCTTCAACCAGATAATTTCTTGTCCCTCTTCAAATTTTTAAATGTTCAATATTTGTTTGATCAAAAAAATAGATTTCATAATGAGAATATATAAGATAGTTTATAAGAATTCCATTATCATAATTTCATCTTGGTGATCATTATGTCACTATTGGATGGATTAATTATGGTTGTACATGAAATAATGTCATTATAATATAGTTTAAAGACATTTAGCTCAGGCCTTTTTTTGTACATTAGATTAGGGTCTTTCATCTCAATCTTTTGATGTGATGTATATTATTGTATTTTAGCTAATACCATTGTTTTAATATTGTTTATGGTCTTTTGTATTGGTCCTTTTTTGTATTGTAGTTTATGGTTTCCTAGCTTCGACCTCTATTGTGTTATATTATGTTTTCTTCTAGCATATACCTTTGTTATTCTATAGTTTAGGGTAATCTAGTTTTGACCCTTATTTTTTATAGTTAGTAGTCCTTAGCTTTGACCTTTGATGGGAGGTATTTAATTGTATTCTAGATTAGACCATTTCAACAGTGTAGTTTATAGTCTTCTAAGTAGGACCACTTCTATGTTCTATTTTATGGTATTCTTGCATGAAACATTAGTGAATAGAAAATATGGTGTATGTAGACCAGGTTTGACTTAAAAACACTAGGGTGCTGAGTTTTTCAATGGTTTTTCTAAGGCACCTGAGTATCAAAGTTCCACTATTGTATGAAATAGATACATTTGGATGGTAGGTCCTATCCCTTATTCATCACCAGCTTGTATAGACCAAGGGTTATCCACTCTTATCCAATTTTTTGGGGTGATATATGGAGGTAATATAGGTTTATAGTTAAATAATAAGGATTATTGGTCAACCTAGATATTTGGAATATGGGTGATGTATGTCATATCTGAAAAACATGAGTCTAGAATATGGGACGAGGAATACATGTCGTGTATGTACCACAACAATATGATATGTTACGTTCAACCACAACATCATTTGGGATCATATGTACTATAATTCCCCCTTATATTGCGATGATTTCCCTGGTCTCTTGGTCTAACCTCATCTACATAGATAGCATATTCCAATCAAGAGATCATTTTTCCTTTCCAAGGGATATATAAAATGTTATAAAACTCAAACACCTTATTATTATTATTGGGAATGGAATGTTATCTATCAAAAAAGGGTTCTACCATCCTGGGGAAATCTATCTTCTAATGTAATGCACAATACATCTTCTATGTGGTTTAGAATCATTAGGAGTGTGAAATAAAATGTTTGAGAATAGAGTTTCTCATTAAAACATTGAGAATGAATACAAAACAAAGTGATATAACATATATGGTGTTGAAACATCATGAATAGTCTTGAATAGAAATTGTAAATCATGGTCTAATGTGCATGGGTTAGGAGTAATGATACGGGAAAATAATACTGAGGATGAACCAAAATAGATTGAGGTTATAGGTTCCTCCAGAGTGATGTCATGCTCACAAGAATTAGAAAGTCCTTTATAGTAGTCTGAGATCTCTCATGTTGTTTGTTCTATTCACTAATACATTAATATAATGGCCTAGAGAATAGTTATTTTTTCCATAATAATTGATATTAAAGTTTTTTAATGACCTAATGAAAAATAAATCATGAATTTTGATTTATTTAAAATGATACTTTCATGAAGGGATTATGTACCCTTAATGTTTTTCCATTTCCCAATGAACACATTATTAGGAAAATGAGAATTTTAAAACTGTTAATATAAATATTTTATATTTCAGGGGTCTAGTGAACATAGCTTCAATTTAAATATGCCTATAAATTAGTTTCCATATTAATTATACCTTATTTATTTGGGCACTAAAATTTTCCTAAACACCAGTGATAAAGTGTTTCTTGAGAGAAGACATAACTTTTTCTCATGTATCCCTTTTTAGATTTTATACTTGAGCATGTTTTTAATCTCTTTCACTCTTATTTTAATGCATTTTGATTTGGACCAATATATTATAGGGTTTATGGTCATACAAATTTTACAATAGTACAAGAATGTTACATTCCTGACAGTCATGAAAAGAATTTTTGGGATGTTACACAATAGCCTAACTAGGATACCTGTGGCTAATATTACTCCAATAACCTTCTAAGTGGGATATGAAGATGTTGTGTGTCATGGATTGAGTTTATCAAATAAGGTGTAATGATATGGGTCAATCATACCATGGATGACCCAAAATATAATGAGGTAATGAGTTCCACCACAGTTAAGTCATGCTCACAAGAATTAGAAATCCCTTAATACTTGTCTATGATGTCCCTAGTTGGTGGTTCTAAGACCATCTTCATCAATAGAATGTCCAAGTAAGATGTTAACTTTTCATTTTTAAGTATATTAAGGGTTGATCCTGACCTGAGGTGATATATACATGAATTTTGGTATATATATTAAATTTATCTAAATAATGGAAGTAGCTCCACATACTCTGGTTGAAAGGGGTAAGGTTGTTGCATACCTTTATTAAAGGATAATGATTTTTGATGGACTGCATAGTTTAAAATCTTGTAATGGGGTCATAGTTTCTTCTACGAAGAATAATATCCGTCAGTAATGAAATGTTTTTTGTACAATTTAAATGTATTGTTACAAGGACATTCACCTACCAGTTTAAAATAATTCTTTATGTAAACTTTTTTTAGTTTTTCATCATGCATTATAGATGTACTCACATGCAGTTTAATTTCATTTGTTAAATATGTGGTATGTGATTTGAATTTTTTTTTTTGATATATTATGTACATAAGAAATTCATGAATATATCTGGTTTGTATATAGGGAAAATAAACTAGTGAGATTTGGTTTATCTTTTTTTTTTGGAGTTTATTTCTTATCTCTTGTTATAGTTGGTCCCATGATTAGAGAATCGAAAATCACTACCTATCATTTGATTATAGGTATAAGTCCCCATATAGTTAAAAAAATCAAATGTCGTTTAATTTTATGTAGTGAAGATGAATATGAATCGATCTGAAATAATGGAAATTT
Organism: Viscum album; assembly: GCA_963277665.1. Lineage (NCBI taxonomy): Eukaryota > Viridiplantae > Streptophyta > Magnoliopsida > Santalales > Viscaceae > Viscum > Viscum album. The sequence goes on from OY728131.1 coordinate 1,131,408,141, forward strand.
TATGGTTGGGCCCATGTTTGTAAGTCATAGAGTCACTACATTTCTTAGAAAAATGAGAATCACCAATTTGTAGTTCTAAAGGGATGTGTTGCTTAATGTTATTTAGTGACAAGGTGGGTCCCCCGATGTGAAATGTTAATGTTGTTGTTGGGCCCATGAATAGATTTATGGGAATCTCTACATGTCATTCTATAGTGGGAATCAGGTAAAATATAGATATGAATGAATATCCTTATGAAATTCTTACCAATAGGAAAAGATGGGGTCAGTCATATACTTATTTTTCGTTATTGGACATGGAGTTGTAAATTCATGAATCACTAATTATCATGTGAGGATCATGACATATTTAGTTATTGAATGATAATACCTCTCTCCATTGGTCTGTCTCATATAGAGAGTTGGAATATTTTCTTTTTTTCATAGGTGGCGCCCGGATTAGAGAACTAGGCATCACTACATTTCAAGTGGTCATAGAAATCAATCCATATGTAGTTATTGAAGAAACCTTCTGTTTTATGTCATGCAATAATGACAATGAGCATTTAAATTAATTTTATATGATAAGGGCTCATGTATAAGCTTTTATAGTCTTTTATTCTAAATCATGATAGACATATTATGTTCATTCGTTCCTTATTTTTCAGGTAATACATTAATAAAATTCCAATGTGAGATATGTTCATTTTGAAAAATAAGGAAGTACAAGGGTTCTTCCCTCCATGAAGTAGACGTAGATGGTAGAACATGAGGATTTTTTATCCTATGGTGGATATACAAAGGTATAGGAACGAGGAATCGTTATATATCCCATTAAGAATAATAATCAAGCCATACATTGTTCTAGAACACCCATTTTGTTAAATTTAATGCGAAATGGACATTTATCCATGTAGTTTAATGTCTTATGGTATGGACATGGACCCCCAGAAGTGAAGGAAAATTTGTGTAGTGGATGGTCCCAAAACATACAGGTTCAGGCATCACTATGTATCTTGTAATGGAATGAATCACTCTGTATATAGTTCTTTTTGAACAATCTAGTTTAATATTATATAAACCAAAATATATATTTATTGTTTATGCTCAAGTTTTTAGGATAAATGATACCATTAAAATTAAATTCTCATATCTAGGACATAGGGTGGTGCACAGTTTATTGTCATGTGATTGGGACATGTTCTGAGTAGTTTTTCATTATGTGGTGAGAATTGATTATATGAGACTAGGAAAGAATATAGAATCTAGGAATACCTACATATCTCATTGATATTAGAATCATGTTTCATGTTGTTTAATAAAAACCATGTAATTTAATGGAATGCAGAAATGACATCATCCATGTAGTTTAATGTCTTGTGGTAAGGACCTCAATGGGAAATTTTAACCTCATATGGTAAGTACATGAATTTCACTTGCAGTACCAGAATATAGGATCCATAAATCCATAAAAATATAATTGTACAGAGAATAAATCTATATGTCGTTCTAGTAGACTCATGAAGTTTAATATTTTTTGCAATGGAATTCATTCATGAAGTTTAACCTATTATGGTATGGACATTAGTCGTGCAGTTTAATGACATATACTAAGGATTTGAATATCGATGTATGGTCTAGGTTATAGTATCCATGTGTCCCTATGTATCTCTGATTAGAAAATCAAAACACATTTTATAATTACATTTTATTGGGATTAAAATTTCATTTTTTATCATATGGGCCTGAGTTAGTACATTTTAATTTTAAACATCCACTCTCATCAATTGTGCACTTCATGCCTAATGTACACCAATTTAGGCCCAATGACTCATCTGATTTTATTGAATGTAATTATTCATGTTTTAATATTATATTTTTGGAAATTTATATTCACTTAAAATTTAAATGTTTCTCATTCAGGGAGCAAGGAATGATTCATAAAGGATGATGAAGATATTTGGTGATGAAAGGAGACAATTCTGGTGAAGGCAGATTGGACACCAACCCACTATTGAGGATGTGGGTCCCACAATACTGGACCAATGAAGCCGAAATTTCTTGTGATGATATAATACATAGAGGGGAACAAATCATTATTCAGGCCAAAGTGCTAATTCGGTCTCCATGATGGTGATCAAGGCAGCCCAAATGGAAGATCAGAATCTGGGCCAGAATCTGCGGCCCAGAATGTCATCCCAATTAATCTTCCATATCTCCCTAACCACAACGTAAATTGGGCTGATATTTTACAGGATATTATAATACATCCAGGGATTAATTTTTGTCTTCTATGGACCACTCCAAATCGGCCATATAGAAGGACTTTTAAGTGGATCTGTCAAGTGGATGCAAGCTGGATGCCATCTCGGGTCAAGGGTGGAGAAGTCTCCTCTCCACCTACTTTCCACCACCTATGCCTACCCTCATTGATTGGGATGACTTGGACTGTTGGAGCTCGGCCTAAGGATCCAAATTTTCCTATTTAAGTCAGTGGTGGTGAGGAGGAACTCATACCTTCTTTCATGTAATGTTATTATGCTCAATTTTCGTTGTAATGCTTTCATTTCCCCATGTAAGTTTCTTTTTGTATTTCTAAGTTCTTAATCCAATTCCTTCTCTTCCCTTCTTCCAATTTCTATACTTAAATCTCTAAAATCACAAAATCACAGTGATAACTCTGTGTTTTGGTGATATATTTCACACATAGGTGTGAATTCCATTCACACACACGGAGGAGTGCTCGTTATTTCCGCGGTTTTAATCTCTTCAATTCAATTCTTGTAAGCCGTCTTCCGCCCACCATTGATAGAATATCATCAATGGAGGGATAACCCTTTAATGGGTTGATCTTAGGAAGATGAAAAGGCTATATTTAATGTTATTTAATGCACGAATTGTATTTAATTGGTTAAATAATTCAAGACTTCCATTCTTCAATTATTTTCGCTCCTCATCTTCACTGTGTTTGAAAAAGCTAATTCCAATTACTAAATTGACCATATACCTTGGAGAGATCATTAATCTGGTTCTCTAAGTGTGTTGGTGACTAGTAATTTATTTTAGTTAGTATCTAACTAGAAAATTATGAAGGTAGTGTTATTTTGAATAATGGTTTCATCAAGAATTAATAAAACCAAAAATTTATCTAAAGAAATAAAATGCATTCAATCCACCCAAGAGTAACCCTAAGATCAACCCATTTCATTATAATTGAACTCAACTAAGATTATTAGTCTTCTCCCAAAACACTTAAAAACAAATCCAAGTTGGCCACTTCATATCCAAAAATCCATCCCTTAGGTTGTGTATCTTAGGTATCTTCTTAGGTCTCTGTGGAATCGACAACCCAAGATACACTACAAGGACCGTTCTACCCTTCTTCTCTTGGGTAAATTTGGGCGTGAACCAATCTCATTATGATGAGAATCAATCCCAACATAGTTCAACAAAATCTGCATAGTTTAATGTCATCTTGATAGAATATCATCTATGTGTATTAACATCATGCTATAAGAACATGGATATGGGTGGTTGGGCCAAGATATAGAATCATGCAATCCAAATGTACATCATTAAGATTAAAATAAACCCATATATAGTTCTTGAAAACCATTATAGTTTAATTCCATATAGATATGACAATTTCCATTAAGTTTAATGTCGTCCGGTATGGAAAATAGCCATACAGATTAATGTATTGTGGTATGAAAGATTTAAATGTAGTTTAATGTCTTGTGGTATGGAAAAGGTCAAAAATCTATTATTACATTAACTATTTGAATGGATCCTGGGTAACACTTATTCATATTTCATGAGTTCTAGGATCCTTCAAATCTATCAATCATGAAAAAACCTATACCTCCAACAAATATTTAAAGACACAACAACTCTCCATCATGTATGTAAGACTTGAACGGTAGAGGAAATAAATTCCATGGACTACCATGCATTGTAAACATGGATTTATCATTGTCAACAGCTCTATAAATCATTTTTAGGCCATTGTTGAAATTCATGTAAACATGTCTTGAATGTAAGGAATATACTATTCACTTTCTATCTTAAAGATATGGATGAGCATACTGCTTCTCCCTCATGTGACCTAAGATTAAATTATTTCGGGTCTGTGGCTATGTTTGGATATCAAGGTACAATGATCCAGTTTTTATTTGTCTGAGGGAAGGGGTTGAAGCATTGTGGGTCTTGGATGATGCAGATGCTTCCCACTAATTAAAAGATCTTGACTCTCTCTGAGGAATCATTGAAAGATGATATGGTATATTTTTTCAAGAATACACCCCCATGAGGAGGTGGAAAATATATAAATCCCCCCATCCCTACCGGTTGGGGTGAGGTGGGAAAAAGGTTGGATTTCACCCGATAAGGGGATGAAAAAGATGAAAATTCCCCCAACCTTATGGGCTAGAGTACATTGCTTCATGGTGGGTTAGAATAGTTAGGCACTGGTACATCATCCCAAGGTAGATTTATTAATATTATTCAATAATTTTATTCTTGAAAATATATATTCTATCATTGGAATTTGGGGATACATTCTTCTATGGAAATTTTCTTGTCTTCTTTAAGGGGACAGCTAGAATAGTCCTTCAAAACACCCCCTCCATTATATGCATTAGGTTCAATGAATGATTATGGGAGTATAAAAGTGATAACTAGATACTAAATCCACTACTTCCATTTTCTATATGTTTCATTTTCATTACCCTAATAAGTAATGACTGAGATGGTAATACCTTTTTATGGAAGAATGACAGTATGAAGACTTTATTTTCCAATGCAAGCCTTATAATTTCGGCTACACAGATGTGACATATACATCTATAAGAGTTTAATATTATACAGTAAATTAGTGTGATCATCAGAATATTATGATTAGACTTTGAGTCTGACTAACATCAAATTTACTAAGACATTAATGTTCTAGTGATCCTCCTTGATGGAGTATCTCATTTGGCTAGTTAGTTCACAATAAATCATTTGAGAGGTCAGTGCATGTGATACCATTTGAATGACCAATTATCATGGTACCATTTTGGGATTCAGTTACAATGGTATTGTTCGATGGGTTGGTGAACTTGCTACATTTGAGGGATCGGTGCCCATGATACCATTTGAGTTGTTTTTTCCATTGATACTGATTAATGTTTTGGTTCCCATGTCATACACAGAGGAGGGGCCTATCCAAGTTGTCAGTCTGCGTATATTTTTTCACCATCGGGTTGTGACTTTTCTAATGTCTATGATGTCTTGGTTCCCCTGCTTCTCTTAAAAGGGGTTTTATTATTAATAATAATAAAACATTTAAGCCCTTCATGTTATTGGATGGATGTTTCAGTTCCCATGTTGAAGATGATACCTTGGTAAAATATGTTAAAGATTACCCAAATCCCATTAGCTAAAGTATTCCTTTTATTTACATAGTCACCAAGGATATCTTTGATGAAGTGAGAGGCTTGTGAATAGTTATGATCTAGTATTGATTCTGGGTCACTATGAGGATACACCGGTGGGCCCTAAATAGATTTCCCGTAGTATGGATATCAGTATTTAATGAAGATACATTTTTAGATACCCCTAGATGGATCGCTTAATGGTTTTCACAACATTGAAATTTTGTGTAGGCATAACCACCTCTGTAGTTTCATATGGTTTCATGGTATCATGATAGTGATTATGACCATAACATGTGTTGTCTATCCAAATTAGTCCTTGGGTGATTGTGTTTTCATGTTGAAAATCCCCATCCACCTCTATGGGGTAGGGAATGTTTGTGTCTCTACATTCTAGGAAAAGGTTCCTAAAGTAGATGAATGTGATGACAATATAAATTCCTCTTCAAAAGTATGTAATGGGAAATGTGGTCATTGGTAACTCAACCTCTACAAAATTTCAGGAACTAATACCAAATTCATAATGGAGTTGTTTATGTGGTTCTTATGGTCCAATATTTTCACAAACTAGCTCTGGCAGTGGTGTGTTACTAACAACATATATCAGGGAATTGGCTCAGAGAGTCTTGTGCATCGATCTTGGAATCCATTAGAATCCTTGACATGCAATATCACATAGGGTATTCTATTTGTTTAGTATCCATTAGACACACCCAATGGTTCCTACATCTATAACTGTGTATGGACCATCATTCCAATGGATGGTGGTCTATAGGCTTTAACTCTGAAAAACACTTTAGAACACACATTGGATAAGAGGATGGGGGGTTATGATCATCACACCCTTTGGGGGGGATGTTTATTACATCAGGACTCTCTTAGAGATTTATGATATGTTTGTGAAATCATTCCGAGAACAAGATAAAAAATTGGTCACCCATGTTTCAATGACTTGATTGAGAACACGTATCATTAGCAACAACTTCATACATACCATTGGTTGTCTATTTCTCCTTTATTTATTTTTAACAGTTTGGGTTATGGACCTATTTGAGAATGATTATGTTTATTGCCTCCCAATGATCGGTTGGTGTATTGGATATGGGGTTGAACCTCTATGAGGCATCCTATGTATCCTCTGAAAACAAGAATCAAATCCAACATAGTTCATTTGGAATATTCCAACATTATGTTTCTAGACCCATCCATGCATTTTAACATCATGAAGTGGGGATGTGAATGTCGAGTTCGGACCTCGATGTGGAATCCTATGTTTCATATATAAATTAAGATTCCAAGACAAAATATTTCTTGTAAAGGATGTATGTGTCATGAATGATACAACAATAGTTACCCTATTTGGGTATTCTGTTTATAAGACTTCCATGTATTGCTTCATCAGGAATATAGACAGATGAGAAGAGATGATATGTAATCAGACTTACATCTCGATGATGGTCCTACAATTGGATAATTATTGAAATGCTTTTGAAACCATCATCATTGGTCTTTATGACCACATAGTCCATGCTTTTTGTGATAAACAAGGGATATTATTTTATTTGAAAAATTTCATGGGATCAAATCTATACAGGGATTAGACATTCATGTTTTATAATTGAGAGGTATGATTACCCATATCATGGAGGATATGTTATAGAGATCATTCCATATATATGCATCTTATATGTTGTATTTTATAACTAGAATCAGATTAATTAATGTTTAATCCCTCCTAAAATCACCATTGAGTTAGAGGTACTCAAGTTCATGATTGGGACTGATACATAAAATTATGCCTGTATAGAAGCCACATTCTTATTAATGAATGGAAAAAGTTTTTAGAATGACCTATAAAATAATTAAGTCTCCTATGTCAGGAATAATTGTTACATGAAGGGACATACAATGAAGTGGATTCCAATCATATATTTGGAATTAAGAAGGAATCCTCATACCCTATATATGGTATGAATCAATAATCTCATAGATCATGCATCCCATATCCCACTGAAGATATAATGTGGATGATCATTCCTAGATACATTACCATTATCCCTAATATTTCTATAATGTAAGGGGATTATACTAGGTTGGATTCAATTTTGGATGAGGCTTAGACACTAAGGCCTCTATATTGGTCATGGATTACACTCTAAGGCTTCTTTATTGGCATATACATTCACTCTATGGCCTCCCAATTTGCTGGCACTTACACTTTGAGGTTTCCCTGTTGGTTGGGGCATTCACACTACCGAATACCATTCATATACTATGTCATTATCTTCTAATTGATAAATAGAGATAGAATGCAGAAAAGGTTTTTCTGACCGAATGAGACCAATTGGTTCATGTGAGTGCATTACCGAAGATCATTAAAGTGACATCACTTTTAACCGAGTAATGCATATGAAGGTTACAGGCCAGGGTCCTCACGGAATGAGTCTAAGTAAGTTTACCGAATGAGGTTGACAAGTCTTAGTTAACATGATTGTTAGGTTTTTACTTTCTCCTAGATTGGTCAGGATTGTCTACCCCACATATTTGGGGTTTTATCCTATTTTTATGGTATTATCTAAGGGTTTCATCTAAATTTTTTCTCAATTCTTCAGATTTCAGAACTTGGAATGCACAATATCTTCTGCTTGACCAAAGTGGACATGTCCATGGTCTTTCACCATATCAACTTACTTGTATCAAATTACTTCACATGGGTGAATCATGTATATCCATGATGCTTTATATAATCAATGAAGACATGTCTATGGTCTAACACATGATCAAAGTCGACATGATTATACCCTATCTCATGGTCAACTAAACTCGTCTATGCATTGTCGTATGCCAATGATGCCCTATCAATTGGAAATCACATGTCATACTTACATGTCAATAACTCTTTTTAATTGTTATATTTTATTTTATTTTTGATATCTTTGCATGAACAATAAAAAACTACTAGTTTGATCATGCTAAATATGAATTTTCCTAAAATTTTAGAGTGAAAATTTAGTAATTTCAATTAGTTTTCATGATATAAACATGGATTTCAAAATTATTTCCACATGAAAAACTAGTCTCACCCATTGTCACCCAGTGAAATCACAAGATTAATGGAGAATAATACAATCATGTGATAATAAACTAATCACATATAGGGTTATCATTAACATGTTTATGATATTTCTGTTGTTCAAATTTCACAAGTACATGTTAAAAGGTATCCTTAAATAAGTTTCTATGGATGATTATCTGTCTAAGATTATGGAATCATGGTTATAGGAGGGTTTCCCACTAAATTCTCTATTGGGTTGAAGCAATATTCAGACCAGGGAACATTCTCATGAATTACATGCATGATATTATATCAATCATGTGATTCACATAATCATAATAATGACTTACAATGGACATTGTTTTTTGTTTTCTTTACATGAAATGGGTATCCATAGGGATGTTTCATATCGAGGTGGCCACTCCCAAGGTTGCATAAATACATTTTGTGACACAATGTCTTCTCTCATCCGAAAGAGGGAAATCATTGGGGGATATAATTCTTGAATATCAATTTTATGGGTATTATACTTATTGATTTCGTGTTTCCAAGCATGTCTTATGATTCAATGGGTCATCACGAGGCTTCTTCCTTCATGAAACTTTCATGTCTTCTATATTGTGTCTCACGACGGTCTTGGTTTCCATGTTAAGGATCAATGAGGGTGATGTGTACTTGGGAAATCTAGACAAATCCTGGATATGGGTACCATCAAGGAAGGAGGATCAAGGATTGGTGATATGGGGGTTCAACACATCCACTGGTTAATTCTCATTAACACCAGTATATGCGACCTATGATCCCAGGGGCCTACACTCTGATCCTTATGACATTGGGATTTTAGGAACTTTGAACAATAATGTGATCGCATGATGCCATATTTAATCACACATTAGACATTATGATCATTAGTTGGGGTTTATTTGGAAATATCTATGTGAATGGGTGAGGGTTGATATTACCCTATGTGGAAGGTTACATTGAATTTGGAGGGAACCATTCCCCACGTTCCCACCCCAAGGCTAAAAAATGAATATTTCAAGGCCTAGAGTTTGAGAAACCACAAGGCTCATGGCCTATATTTCTAATGTTCATAACATGCACATTTCCATGGTGGATTTTTCCATTATTATGAGGTGCATCATCAAGGGATGGTAACTACTTGAAGACACTACATCACAAGAGGCTCACAAGATATTTTCCTATTATGTGATCTACTGATCTTTTAATGATCACGTGATGAACCCTTGAGATGAAATAATGTAGTATATCCCCATGAGCGGGGCTGATGTTTAACTGAGGATGATCGTGGGTAGTGACGGCTAAACCATGTTTTCCCTCTTCTCATTACTGTGTCTCCCTATGCTATTTTCCCTCCTTATTAAGAGAGATGTGTATTTATAGCCATGGTTAGCCCGATGGTCCATACAATTTTCATGTGTAGGGAACCGTGTGCACTGCACTATGTGGTGGACACTCTAGCAAGAAAATACTCATAAAATAGAAATAGGGCATGTTCTTCATCGAATGATCATTTCACCTGATCATGTGATTACTCTGTTTCCTTTTATGACTTCACATTATCAAAAAATTATGAATTAATTTAGATAACAATATATAGAAGGATGATGGGATTACGGTCGTAAATTTCTCTCGATAAAAATACTTATTGTCTCCCCTTCGGTCGCATGATAAACGGATGATCATGAAATAGCATGAAGAGGTATTGGGAGATAATTTGTTCTTCAACTAATTTTTATGATTAGATCTCATGGTATCTCATTTTCTTTATCTCAGATATTCTCAAATATGAGAAAATTATACGATTTGGCCATCAAGGTGCCATATCATCATAGGGAGAATGCATTTGAGATTCATAATAAGACCAGTGATGCATGAGGTTGTTGGTAGAATGGGATGTTGAAGGTGGATGTATCATGCCACTTAGATCTAATCTGATTTTTCACAATTTGTGATTGGATTAATTCTAGCTTGTGATGTGTGAAATTGATGGGGTGGTTGAGATCACCATGAAGGATAATTTAATGGTTCGTATTTTATCTAACCCATTATACATCAAAACATTTGTCATGCATCATTTTTATTTTTATGACATTCAGTTACTGATACTTCATCAAGCTGACAATGGTGTTCGAAACTGATACCACTAACTCACACAATCACTCAAGATCTAGCACTATGGAATTTGAAAAAAATTTATACATTTCATCAACCTCATGCATCATGGGCCCTATAAATGGGCATGCTCTTCTCATACAGGTGTTGTTCCACCTATTCCAAACTCTTTGGTGGCCAATTCTGGCACACATTTGTCATTTCTATCCTTGGTCCGAAATTTTCCTATGGTTGAATAATTTCTTGGTTAGCCATTGAAAGGAAAAAAAATTGTTTAAGGGAACATTTTCATACATAAATAAATGTCAATATGCATTATTTTCAGGCCCTTGTCCCTTATTCATAGATCCCCTGAAAAATATATCTATATATACAAAAAGTATTCAAATATCTAAAATGTTTTACTGAGAAGTTAATATCATATAATTATGGATTCCAACAACCACATATGCATATATATTTTGATAATGTTAAATGTTACAGTTTCATTAATCATGGTATTAGATTGATATTGTAATAATTTACAAAAAGGAAAATGACAGTAACTCTAACATAACATAAACTTACTTAGATAGATCTATCTATTTTAGCCTCTAAAAATCATCAATATTGAATACTGAAATATGGGAGTAACTCCTTAAGAGAGATGAGATGATAGAACTCTTGATTGTTTGTATGAGAGATAAGATGTTGAATGGGGTTTTATAGGTGTGAAGAGTTGAATATACATAAATATTAATTAATTATTTTAAATGTTAATTATATAGTGTTCTCTATTATAATTCATTAACCTTCAATAACTTTATTAATATTCTTGCAAAAATTATAGTGCCACAGTAAGTACAAATGAACTATGTGAATAATAAATTGGCATTGTTTACCAATTTTTTTTGTCATTTTGTTCCATATTCTATCGTATTCCATCATTTAAAACCTATTTTATTTTTTTACAAAGAAACCAAATTTTTCACATGGAATAATTTAGATGTCCTTATTATAAATATATAGTCCCTTTTATAAAATCATGCTTCTAATAGTAAAAAAAATTATTTTAATTACATATAAACCATGACATCAAATATATAGTATCAAAGTAAATACCGTCTTATATTAAATGACTCTAATCATACATAACATCTTGACTCCAATATACATTACACTCTACAACACCTAAAATAATAATAATAAATAGTCTATTAAATGATTGTAATTTCATGGGTTGATTCAACCAACATTGTACTTATTGTGATTTATAATAGTTTGAAATTTTATCATCATGTAATCCACTAAAAAATCAATTATTTATGTTAATATTAGTATGATCCTATGTAAACACCATGTAATTATACCAAATTCTCATGATCATATATATATGTATATATATCTATTATGTGATTTTCCTAATAATGAAATCCATGATTTCTACCCTTTATAAAAATTAGCACGCGTGATTTCCCTAATTAATATACCCTAATTCAAACAATCTCAATATTATAATTATATTAATAAATTTAATAATACTAATTTTTAATATTCAAATAATTATTATAATAAATACATAGTCTTATTTATATTTTATAAATTCACTCTACAACTATACATAAAATAACACTTCTCATTCTTATGTTTTTCTCACTTTTAAGGTCTATTCTATGGATTGTATTATTTTTCATTTATAGAATTCTTGTAATAGTTAACTTATTTATTATAAAATATGATATTGGTTTTTACAAATAAAATGAGTTATTTATATTTTTCAATTATAATATATTAATTATAGAATCTATAGTGAATTTTCATTTGTAAACACTGTGTTCAGATCTTACATAATTTGAAACTAAACCACCCCAAACCCCCAAGAAAATTCCTAATTACCATGTGATTGAAAGTACTGATAAGGGTCTCAATTTTTTATTAGATATTTAATACCCTATTATTTTAACAGAATATTTCAATTATTGGGATTTCAAAAAATCTATAAAAAAACATACAAACATCGAATATCATCATAATTTAAAAGAATACAAAGAAAAATAATGGGTGATCATGTATATCAATGTTTCTTGGTATATATATATATATAAATTAAATATCTCCACATGAATTAAAATCAAACTCTTAAGTATTCTAGACATATAAAATTCAATTACTATAATTTGAAAACAAATAAATGTAGGGCCAATGTTTTTAAATCCAAATAAATATGTTGTTATGTCTAACATAACTAGAGAGAAATATATCATTGTGTGATTAAATAGCTCATGGGGACCTCTCCATGAAAATGTGACATCAATATCTAGAGAATTAAAAATTTGTTCAAATGAATATATGAAAATCATTTTTACCTAAAATAACCATATTACAGTTGTATTTCCATCGAGATTCACATGTGAGGGACATGTACAATGACATATTTAGAACCCACAAATATCATTAGTCTCTTAAAAAAATATTTATATGTATGTATAGTAAATTTTAATAAATATTCACATATATAAAATTTCCACTTTCTCAAAGAATGAGAATTTCATGAAAAAAAGTCATAATATCAAAAATTATAGATCAATAATAACTATAATATATAATTCTTATGGATTATTAAATCTAGAATATACCTTCTTCAAGATCCTCTTGTAACCCACTTTAAAATAGCATGTTTACCTATGTTTACTTTATATCAATGGATAACAAGTATATAACTTATTAAAACATTATTACCTAATCACATACGATGTGAAACGTGGGTATCTTTTAACATTTTCCCAAGAAATTCACCAGTGGGTATCTATATAATTTTCCCTTATAATTGGACTAGAAATTGACATTAAACTCATCCCCCAAGACAATTACAAGTGGGTACCCATATACCCATCCCATGGAAATATTGTAATAGGTGCCTAAAAGCCGAACACAATTAAATATAGATTAGTGGTCACTCATGGAATCTCATCCTCACATAAAAATGAATGTACTAGCCTTGTGTAGGTTCTATATATTTCACCCTTACTATCCCTTTTGAGACTAAAATAAAAAATATAAAAATTCCATTTCCAATAGTGGAAAAATCTTATTATTTAATACAAATTTCCATCTCCATTTTCTTCTAACCATGTGTATTACTATGAAATTAGTTCATAGTGGTAATTTCCATCTCACAAACTGTCTTTCAGAAATATTGGACACTAAGAAAAGTCACACAAATCCCCCAAAAAACTCGCAAATAAAAAATATATTTTTGTGTGTGTGTGATTTTGTGTGTGTGTGTGTGTGTGTGTGTTTTTCTATCCCACATCAAGAATTTTGTTAACAGTATAACACAATATAGTAACTCCAATAAGGAACCACATGCAATGAAAATATTGTAATTTATGAAAAATGAAAACTATGAATCCTAAGAATAATCTAAAATGAAATATATCTCACAAAGACATGTGAACTAGTATAAAATTTAAATGATAGAATAATGCATAATATGATGATTGTTATTAGTGAAATAAAAATAATTCCATAATTAATATGTTTCCCCAAATTCATCTATTTGGGTAATGTCCATAACCCCTCATCCTTTCTAAATATTGAACTATTTTTTCCACCATCCATGGAATGTTGTTCATTCCCATTAAACCCAAAATTCATATTAATGGTGTTCCTTTTAAGAAAGGGGTGTTATACTTATCAAGAAATAATAATGGACCTAACGGAGTATAGGTAATGAGGTAAAATGCACCAATCATTTGGGGAAATAATAATAATTCGAACATAATCTGGTAAATTATGAATGATCTTGGAAATTATCATTTGGTTCAAAAAACATTCTATAGTAAAATCGTTAGTAAATAATGATTCATTAATTGTTAATCAATTTAATGTTTCATTTATGAGTTAAAAATTATCTTGCTTTATTAACGTATATTCAAGCAATTTATATACTATAATAGTTCTGTTAATATCCAATTATTACCTACTATTTAAATACATGCTTACATAATATAAATTCTACAGATAAACATTAATTATTAGTCCCTAATCAAAATTATAAAAGATATTTTTAACAATTTATCATAATTTCCTAATTTTTATAACATGTAAACGAGAAAAATATCTCACCTATAATACAAGATAACAATATAAATAATTTTTAAACAAGTCTTTGAATGGATGAAATCAATATAAACACCTCAATAATATAATACTATACATGAAAAGTTAGTAAAATGAAGTAATAACCAAAATTTGAAAAATATCATATATTCATATAAATTCAAAGAAGATAAATAAATTAAATAAGCTTTTTTTGATTCATAAAATATTTAACCTAAATTATAATTCATATTTTAACAAATAAAAATCTAATATAGAAAAAATTAATTCAATAAATTATTTTTTATTATAATATTTCCATGTAAAAAAATTAAATTAACTTATTTATTAATCCCTAAAAAACATTATATTACACATAATATGAAAATAATCATAAATATATTTTTTAATGGTTAATAAATATACACATTTTTGTTATAAACAATGTTATATTATCATGGAAAATTTATAACACCTACCTAATTATCCATTTCAACTTCATATAATACCAAAAATAACACTTTGTCTTCTTAAAATTAAATAACTCTACAAAATAACCAATTAAAATTATTCAGTTCACTTAAATAGGAAAAGAGTCCAAAAAATAATCTTAAACCACCACATAATCCTCAAAAAAACATCCATCATTAAAATTACCATTTTTCCAAAAATTTTAAACCTATATATACTCAAATATCAAAAAATAATAATAAAATTGTTTTTGAAACAAATATTAAAAAAATTTATACATTGAAATAAATATTAATGGAATAAAAATAGACGTATTGTTTCTTCTTTTAATTTATAATAGATAATCCCTTACATGTGGTAGTTATTCCACCAATCTATGATGGAACCACACTAAAAAATCAACAATTCAAAAAATTATATTAGAGGAGTTTGGAGGAGGAATAGAGGTTTATTTCATTGCCATAGTGATTTGAAAAATTTATGGTCATATTGAGTCAATGGGAGATAGTGGAAGAAGACATAAAATAATGATAATAAATTGGCACTAATATCTCCATGCCCCTATGTCTTATGTGTCCCTACTAAACCCCAAAAGGGTATTCTGCTTTTTCATATTTTAATCCACCCCTATAAATATATGATAATAATATTAAAAATTCATATATTATCACACGGTAGTAACATTTTAAAAATAATAACACATAAATATATATATATATATAGATAATAATACACATGGGTTTTATGTAATACTAATCATAATCATCATCATTATAACACACAGACACAAACAAAAATAAATAAATATATATATAAATTTATATATATATATATGAAGAAATAATTATAACATTCATGTGTGTGTGTGGTTAATTAATTTAATAATTTATCAATTATTAATACATTTTCTTAATTATAAAAAAATATAACATGATTATTATGTTACAAATCATTAAAAAAATTAAAATTTCAACAAATCCCATTTATAATTTGGCTATTGAAAATATTTATGATCTTAATATTTATTTTAAATTATATGTTTATCAACAATTTCAAATAAGTTTTCAAGCCACCGAGAAAATAAATAATAATAATAATTTCTAATTATTAATTATATTTAAAAATATTTATATAACAATTGAGAAACCATGATATATTTTATTCAAAAATATCAAATTCCCATTTCATAATAAGAATAGTAAAAGTTATAACATATGGTTTAATAATATAATGTAAATTATAATTCTGAAAAGAACCTCAGGATGTGTGTTCCCTCTATCAATCATTTGGATGAGGGTACAACATATACAATATGTCTATCGAAACTCTAATAGATTTCACCAAGATTTTAGTGGACCTCGGCTTCTATAACAAAAAACTAGTAAAAAATTTTACAATATGTTTTTCCATTACTAAAAACATTGGTTAAAAAAATTAATTCATTAAAAATTATAATCAATATAATGGTCTCTAAAAACACTACACCATAACCTTTTCATCCCATAAAATCCAAAATCACTACTTCTTTTAATAATCATTTCCCTATGTCAAACACTAACCTACCACCATTACACTAATAGTATTAATGATATTCTACATGATTTCCATGCACAACATCTATATCAAAAAAATATTATAAAGACTCAATGTTTATGTTCCCAAAGAAACAATAAGACCTTTATTGTTCCTCAAAGTAGTTGACCAATTAAATTATGACTTTATAGTGATCCCCAACGCAATAAAAACATAGGTTTGTCTATTTTGTACTCTGTATATCTACGATCTATTAAAAAAATACAACTATTACTAAAAAACTCAACATAATGTTCTAATATATTTCAAATATCACAAGTTAATTAAAATTTTAAATTACATAGATTTAACATAAAAAATCATTTTACAAATCCATTTTCCAAGAAATATATTCTCGTTTACTTTATAAATATTGACTATTTGAAAATAAGAAACTAATTTACAAATTTATTTTAAACCTCAACATTCAAATATGGTACATTATTTACATTTTCCACCAAGAAAAATATTTTACTTTACTATTAAATGGAAAATTTTCAAAAAGCACTATAAAAATTTTATTAATAGTTTTAAAATTGAAATTTTAAAACATGTGCAGTAGTATAATTACTAATATTGATCAAATAACATATATAAAATTAAAATAATGGGGACCTATTATTGATTACATAACATCAAATAAGATATTTATGAAAACCATGATTACTTTATATGATTCTAATAATTAATAAAAATTATCCCCATATGATATTAACTTCATAAAATAAAACACACATTTCATATACACCACTATAATATTTCTGTATGAAAATACAGTTAAATATTCTCTTGGTTCATCCCTATTATGATTTATGAGTATATTTACAATGTAATTGAAACACGCTAAAAAATATATAACTCAAACATATAGTGTATACACATCACTCAGACATTGTAACGTCCCTTTTCTGGAAGCCACTCAGAGGCGCCCCATACCCAGTTGGTCACATGGCCTCAAGAGCATTTCCCCAAATACCAGAGGCTATCGACTAGCAGCGAGGTCCTTGGGTGTGATAGTGGGGAAACTATGCCCTCATTGGTAGAGTACACAGCGGAGGAGGAACAACTAAACAACAAAAAATAGCGAAAGTAGTAAATATCCAACAACAGTAACCATCAGAAGTCTAAAACAATAAACTGGAGCACACACACACACACACACATATATATATATATATATATATATATATATATGAAATGATGCATAATACATATGTCTAGGAGATTATCCAAACAAGTCACAATGATGAATACAATACTAGGGAAAAGTTGAAAAGAAAAACACATAAGCAACTCCTTAACATCGCAAGCCTCGGCTTGGTCCTATTCTCTCCTGCTACATTGCAAGTCATGTACCTGAAGTTGGAGGGTGCTTTCCCTTCTCTACACCTTCAACAATATAATCTGTTTGGGCCCAAAAGTATTACCCAAATAGGGTGTGAAACTAAATCCCAGTAGGCAACCACCCAAAGATCCATACCTAGTAGTCAGTGAGTATATGGAAGGTAAAGTATTATTAATATTAAATGGAAAGCAGTAACTAGTAATACAAAGAAGTAAATAATCCAAAAACCAACAAGTAGCAGTGAAGCAAATAGTTATCCACAAACAGGAAACCCTCTGGGTAGTACTCACAACCACCCCACTCTGGTCTTATCCGAAAATTACAAACAACCCTATGGGAAGCACACTCAGTCTAACCCTGCTGGATTGGTCATACAAAATTATAAGACTCTCTGAGGAAGCTCACTCAGTCAATTCCCCTTATAGTATAAGGTATTCAGGGAATCTCTGAGGAAGATCACGCGGTCTAATACCCTTATAACCCTAAGTTCTAGAGACTCTCTGAGGAAGCTCACTCGATCAATTCCTCTTATAGCCTCAGGTCTATCACAGACTCTCTAAGGAAGCTCACTCTCTCAATTCCTTTTATCACCCGAAATAGTTGAAGGAATTCAAAAAAAACAAACAAATACCCTCTGAGGAATTTCACTCCTTCTACCCTCCTGTTCTATATAATATCCAAGACTCTCTGGGAAGCTCACTCGGTCCATCCCCAATTGTCTATAATATCCAATACTCTCTGGGAACCTCACTCATTCAATCCCATATAGTCTAAAGCACCAGGTTCTCACGGACCCATGCCAATCAATGCATAATAATTCTATATGGCCAAAGTAAACCTACAATGCTACATGGCTAACCAATCTATAGCAAAACAAGTATGTCAAAAAACTTGTCTCCATCCTACAGTCCCAAGGCATGTAAAGTAGGTACAACAGCCAAAGGCAGAACAAGACCAAAGGTTGTAAACAGAACAATGCTTGGGTAAAAAATTCAAGCACAAAAATTATCCTCAAATGTAACCAAAATTTACCTCTACAAAAGCATACAAGAAAGGAATGAACACAATAGGGGAAAAACAGTAAACACGCAGTACCCCGTTCATGGGTATAGGTGTAAATTGCACATAAAACTCAAATACATCGAACGGAAAGGCACAAACCACCTACCTGGATTCTAGGAGATCGATATAAATGATCCACAAGGATTGATTCTCCTTAGAACATCAAATATCTGAGAAAACGTCCAAAACGATCAACCTATGACATATTTTGAAAGAGGTAAAAACATGGAATAAAACTCAACAAGAAGGAAGATCTCACTATTGTGGTTCCAACACAATTGTCGGTGGTCGATTTGGAGAATGGACGGAGGCTCTAGGGCTCGATGTATGTTCACGGCCGTACGTGAAACTCTCGGTCAAATATGCTGGAGAAGAAGGCAATTTTATCCATTAGATGCGACCCCGGCATGTTTAATGAAAAAAAAAAGAAAATACAAGGTGTGTTCTATTTATGTACACATCATTTACTTGGCTTTTTCGTACTCAGCTTTAAGAGGCATCCACATCTCCCTTACACACTGTGTGTGTGTCCCGGACACGGCTAGCACACGGCCTCGTGCAGCATCAAAGTACACGGCGTGTACTCTGAAAATTTCAATATTTCCTCTTTTTCTCAAAAACAATAGAAAAGTACAAACATACATGGAAAGAAGGTCTGAGTTCTTACAAACTTCCCCCCTTAATGAAATTCATTCCCAAATTTCGCTAACGATGCGTGGACAAAGAAACCCCAAACAACTCCGACCACTACGATCATACATCGGCCTCCCTCTCCAAAGTCTCATTCTTGTACTCGCCTGTGCTGCCATAGAACCCATATCAGAGGAATAGACTGGCCACCGAGGACCTTATTACTACGATAAAAATCCAGATTGGATGCTCCTCAAACGATGCATCCCCCACGAGCTCAACCTCCTCAGGTTGAATGAAATGAGACAGGTCTGAAAAGTAACGTCGGAGCTGAGAAACGAGGAAGATGTCATGCATAACTCGGTGCCTCTGAGGTAACTGAAACTGATAGAAAACCATCCCAACACTCTCCAACACCCTAAATGGTCTGACGTACCATGGTGAAAGCTTACCCTATCTTTGAATCCTCTTGTGTCCTAACCTCAGTGCGACACGCAGGAAAACCTCATCATCGACTTCGAACTCCAGAGGTCGTCTCCACTGATCATCATAGGACTTATGTCGAGACTGTGCTATAGCCATCCTCTTCCAAATCAAAATTATCTATTCTAAGGTCTCCTGAACAAGACGAGGTCCTAGAAAAGCTGTATCTCCTTCCTCCAGCCATCATAAAGTTTATCGGCATGGCCTACCTTATAAGGCTTCGTAAGGTTCCATCTGAATAGTCGCCAGAAAACTAATTTTGTAGGTGAACTCTACAAGAGGTATATGATTCCCCCAAGAACCTCCAAAGTCCAGAATTCAAGATCTGAGCATATCCTCATGCACTTGAATCATGCGCTCGGACTGGACATCAGTCTGGGGATGGTATGTCGTACTCAAAAGTACATGTGTACCCAAATCCTTCTAAAGCCCCTTATAGAACCGAGAAGTAAAACGTGCATCCCTGTCTGAAAAAATGGAGTATAGAACTCTATATAGATGTAAAATCACATGGATGTACAACCATCCCAGATCATCAACACTGAATGTCCTCTTGATCAACAATAAGTGAGAAACCTTCGTAAGCATGTCGATGACTACCCAAACAATATCATTCCCTTGAAACGATCTTGGAAACCCAGTCATAAAATCCATCGCGACATTGTTCCATTACCACTCTGGAATGGGTAACTACTGTAAAAGTCCTACCAGTCACTGATTCACCGCTTTCACCTGCTGACAAGTAGAAAACATCATTATGAAACCAGCAACATCCCTCTTCATGCCGAGACACCAATATTGATGGTGTAGATCACGATACATCTTGGGGACGCCAGGATTAACTACCCAAACTGAAGAATGAAAATCCCACATCATCTCCTTGCATATATCTACTGGTACCCATACGCGTCCCTAGAAATGCAAGATCTCATCCTCGCCCACTTTCTATCCAGGTGGATGGTCCTCTCTTGACACACTCTCCCACAGGACTAGGCCTTCTGAGTTTGATAGCTACCTCATCCGTACCCGATCAAGAAGTATAGAGGTGATAGCTACAGAAGATAGAAAAGTCTGTCCCTGTTTGTCATTCACCTCCAAATGCATCTCAGAAATCAGATCCATAAGTTTCCACTCACTACTGGCCTCCTGAACTTCCTATATGTGAGTTATCCTGCTCAGTGCATAAGCAACTGCATTTCCCTTCCCATGTATATAGAAAAGCTCAAAGTTGAAGGACTGAAGATACTCGACCCACCTATGCTATCTTAGATTCAGGTCCTGCTGAGTGAAGATGTATTTGAGACTCTTGTGTTCAGTGAAATCCACAAAGTTCTCTCCTAGATGATAGTGTCTCCAACAGCTTAAGGCATGAACAAATGCTGCTAACTATAGATCATGCATCGGATAGTTCCTATCATGTGGCCTCAACTGCTGAGACCTGTATGCAACGACTCCACCTCCCTGCATAAGGACATCTCCAAGACCGACACCCAAAGCATCACAGTAAAGAGTATAGCTCTTACCCAGTACTGTCAAGACTTGAATCATTGCTGAAATCAACCTCTCTTTCAGCTCTTGAAAGGCGGACTCATAAGAATCTGACCATACAAACTTCACTCCATTCTTGTCCAGTCCTGTCAAAGGTTCTTCTAAATGTGAAAAGTCATAAATAAAGCGACAGTATTATCCATCCATCCCTAGAAATCTCCGCACCTAAAAGATGTTCTTTGGCTGCTCCTAGGAAGCTACAGATCTAACTTTCTATGGGTCCACTGATACTCCTGTCTTCAAGATAACATGACCCAGGAAGTGCATCTGATCCATCCAAATGTGGCATTTCGAGAGCTTAGCATATATCTGATTCTCTCTCAGTGTACTCAAAATGATCTCAAAATGGGTAGCATGGTCGTGTCGTGTGTGAGAGTACACCAAAATATCGTCCACGAAGACCACGATGAAGGAATCTAAGTATGGATGGAAAACTCGGTTCATCAGTCCCATGAAACCTGTTGGCGTGTTCGTGAGATCGAACGAAATAATCAGATACTCGTAGAGACAATACCTGCTCTTGAAGTCCATTAGAGGTATATCTGATGGTCTAACGTGCAACTAAGGATAGTTGTATCTCAATCCAACCTTCGAGAACACTCGGGATCCTTGAAGCTGATCAAAGAGGTCATCGATCCTCGGAAATGGATATCAGTTCATGACCACCAACTGGTCCACCTTCCGATAATCCACACAATGCCAAAGGGCACCGTTTTCCTTTGCCAAAAGGACTGGTGAACCCCAAGGAGATGTACTGGTTTGGATGAAACCCTTTTCCTACAACTCTACCAACTTCTTCTTGATCTCATGCAACACAGATGCAGTCATCCTATAAGGAGGAATGGACACTGGTGCCGCTCCTAGCACAAGCTCAATAGAGAAGTCTACCTCATACTCCAGAGGAAAACCTGAAAAGTCCTCTGGAAAGATGTCTCTGAAATGGTCCACCACTGTGGAAAGTCTAACTGCAAAGTCCCCTGGTCATCCAGATAAAGACTCACAATCTGGAATGTGACTCCTCTTTTCCCATGATGCTCGGGTATTACTTTACACACCTTGACATCCCAGTCACCTCTATGAAGAAAAGATTCACCCTCTGGTGATACAAAACTCACTCTGCGGTGAAAGCAGTCGACCACTGGTTGAAAGGGAACTAAACTGTCCGTCCTGAGAATGACATAATAGCTAGTCATCTCTAGGACATAGTTTTTCCATAAGAATTGACACCCTGCAACCTCAAGAGGAAACTCTCTACACTAACATACGTCAACCGCTCTAGTCCCCAACGGTGTGTCTAGAGTTAATGTACCGACAGAGGAAAATATATAGAGCCCAAGGCTCTCCACAACAATAACAGAGATAAAGCTATGTTTAGCACCAGTATCAAAAAGAGATGATGATAAAAACAGAGGATACTAAGATTGTACCTCGAACTGTAGAAGGTTCAGGATCCTTCTCTTGATGGGTCAGCTCCACACCGAATGTATGGCTTGTACCGCGGCCCTGCGACCCTGGATGACTACCCTGAGCTGATCCACTCTGCTGTTGCTGGTAACCTAGTGACTGACCTCCCCGTCCACGACCTCCACCTCATCTTGAACGACCGAAAGAATTCCATTTCCCAGACTGGTGAGAAACTAGTGATGCATCTCCTAAACGCGTGGTCATAGAAGAGCCCCTACAACCAGTCGTAGGTGAGAAGATCTGAAAAAAAAACATTTTAGATGGCCCATATTGCCACAAGATCTGTACTCCATCTGGTATCTCTGGCACTAAGGTCTAGTATTACCACTCCTCCCACACTGGTAGCATACTACATGGCTACCGGAAGGTGCATTCTGAATACTTTGTTCTCCTAGTGCAGTCTCCATGCAGCGCTTCCTGCTATCAGTAGGAGGAACACTAACTCTAGATGTCGAACCGCCCTAGCTCACTGCCCCATCATCCCTCTGATTGTGCTCTGTGATCAGATCCTGGTTGACGATATATTATATCGAATTCATCCTAATCATGTTCACCTGAAAGTATATTTCATGCCTCAGACCATCCTCGAACTTCCACGCAAGGATCAACTCATCCCCTCCTGGAATAGGTGTGAATCGCTGCAGCTGAGTGAATAGAGACGAGTACTCAATAACAGGAAGATTACCCTCCTCCAGACTAATAAGCTCATGGGCACGATCGTCCCTCAAGGTCTCCAGGAAGATGTAATAGTATAAGATGGGCTGAACTCATCCCAAGTCATACCCTGTTGGAGTCCTGAATGTGAGATCACCTCCCACCACCTCTTGGCGGAGTCTCGAAGCATATAGGTCGCAAGCTTTACCCTCTTCTCTAGAGTTACCTCTAAATGCTCGAATATCATCAGTTTGGTTTCGAGCCATGACTCTGTAGCCTGAGGTCCCCCATCGCTTGAGAATGAAGGAGGATGCTGCTTCTGGAAAAACTGCATCAACTCAGCCATCGACTGGGCAGGAGATGGCGCTCCTTGGAAGGTCTGCATCATCCTATGTAAATCCTCCCTGAACTGCGCATTGGTGCCCATTACTAGTATAACTGCAAGTTCCAAGGATGGAACAATATAAGGATCTGCAGGAGGTCCCTGATCGACTATATCAGGTGTCTGATCATCGTCTGGCAGCTGACGTATAACCGGAGGACGTCTCAGTGGCATAGATCTGAAATGTCAAAAACATACCTTAGATAAGGATTATCAATGACATAACACAAGAGTATAGGAGGGAAATAGGAGAAAGAAACTTTCACGTTTTACAAATCATGACTACCCGACCTGTATAAAAACTACACGGCGTGTTCTCATAAGCCATTAACATGGGCATGTAGTTCTGCCACAACTGGTCATGTAACGCCCAACCCACTAGGCATGTTGTCCCCACACACGGCGTGTACTTGAACTCTATTCCCCTGCCCGGGTCTCCTTACATGGCTAACCCACATGGTTCTCTTAAAATATGACTACACGGCATGTTACCTGTAGACACGGTGTGTAATAGACGAGTTTCAACTACCCATGTTATTAGTAACACGGCCGACTACACGGCTGAGAGTACACGGCGTGTTCTGAACAAACACGGTGTGTATAGGAAAAGATAACACCAACCTATTTTGTTCGTGACACGGCAGGGTACATAAAACTAGAATACATGACATGTTTATAACAAACACGGTGTGTAATTACAAGATCTTCCCAGACCATGTTGTTAGTGACACGGCCGGGTACACGGCTCACTACAACACGGTGTGTACTTACCATACACAGCGTGTTCCTGAAGGTTTTTCACAACCCCGTGTTTCTTCCCACACAGTCAGTGACATGGTTTGGGATACTAGACGACGTGTATTTATAAATTACATGGCATGTATTCCATGTTTTTCCTATAAGTATCTCAGAAACTACACCGAAGCCTAGAAATCCTAGGAAACAAGGGTTAAGTTGCCGAATTGCGATCCGTGAGGGCCCATACTCCCCGTGAATAATAGCTTGGCATCACACACAAGTAAATGATACACCAAGTTCCGATTCATGAGGACCCATAACACCTCAAGAATCAAAATTTAGGGTTCATTCAAGTAAATCTTTATATAAACAAATTGTCTACCAAAGAGCAAAGATTCTACCAAAACATCTATCACAACAACATGCATAATCTACACAACGTCTATCACAACAACATGCAATCGCCAATGCATCCTAGATGATATGGAAAGAATGCATGGAATGTGATTTCTAACAAGTGCCTATATGATGGATGAGATGGAATACACTCATTTCATCAGTTGAAAAAGAAATAGAATCACAATAGCAACAAAGGTAACATCAGAAAGCATGTTAATCACTCTCGGTGAAATCAATAAACTGTAACATAGAAAAACCATAAAATTTAAATAAGCGATGTAGATTTTCTTTACCCTGTACACAGGGTAGATACATTTGGTCACAGCTTATTTCCAAGTACTCAATCCGTCCTATCCCTGACTAAAAGGCTACAAACAGTAAGTCAAGCGAATAAAATTCCTCTAATACCACTTTGTAACGTCCCGGTTCTGGAAGCCACCCAGAGGCGCCCCGTACCCGGTTTGTCACATGGCATCAAGCGCATTTCCCAAAATGCTAGAGGCTTCCGACTAGTAGCATGGTACTTGGGTGTGATTGTGGGGAAACTATGCCCTCATTAGCATAGTACACTGCGGAGGAGAAACAATTAGACAACAAACAATAGTGGAAGTAGTAAATATCCAACAACAGTAAACATCAGATGTCTAAAACAATAAACATGAGCACACACACACACATATATATATATATATGAAATGATACATAATAAATATGTCTAGGAAAGCATCCAAATAAGTCACAATGCTGAATACAATACTAAACCATAGTGAAAAATAAAAACAGATAAGCAACTCCTCAGCATCGCAAGCCTTGGATTTGTCATATGCTCTCCTTCTCCAATGCAAGTCAATTACCTGAATTCGAAGGGAGATTTCCCTTGTCTACACCTACAACAATATAATATGTTTGGGCCAAAATGCATGACCCAAACATGGTGTGAGACTAAATCCCAGTATTCAACCACCCAAAGATCTATTCCTAACAGTCAGTGAGTTTATGGAAGGTAAAGTATTGTAAATAGTAAACAGTAAGCAGTAACCAGCAATACACAGTAGTAAACAATCCAAAAACCAACAAGTATCAATGAATCAAATATCTAACCATAAACAAGGAACCCTCTGAGATGTACTCACAACCACCCCCTCTGGTCCTATCCGAAAAGTACCAACAACCCTCTTGGAAGAACACTCAGTCAAACCTCGCAGGTTTTGTCATACAAAATTATAAGACCCTCTGAGAAAGTTCACTCAGTCAATTCCCCTTATAAACTAAGTTAGTCAGGGACTCTCTGAGGAATATCACGTGATCTAATCCCCTTATAGCACCAAGGTCTAGAGACTCTCTAAGGAAGCTCACTAGGTCAATTCCTCTTATAGTCTCAAGTCTATCACAGACTCTCTGAGGAAGCTAACTCTGTCAATTAAATCTATAGCACTGAATGGTTGGAGGAATTAAAACAAAAAACAGACAAATACCCTCAGAGGAAGCTCACTCAGTTTACCCTATTGTGGTCTATAATATCCAAGACTCTTTGGGAAGCTCACTCGGTCCATCCCCGGTAGTCTAAAATTTCCATGACTCTCTGGGAAGCTCACTCGGTCGATCCCTTATAGTCTAAAGCACCAGGTTTTCATGGATCAGTGTCAATAAGTGCATTATAATTATATATGGACAAAGTGAACCTACAAATCTACTTGGCTAACCAGTCTATAACATAACAAGCATGTCAGAAAATAGGGCTCCATCCTATGGTCACAAGGCATGGAATGTAAGTACGACAACCAAAGGCAGAACAAGACCAATGGTCATAAACATAACAAGGAATGGGTATAAAATCCATGCACAACAATTATCATCATATGTAACCAAGATTTACCTCTACAAAATCATACAAGCAAGGTAGGAACACAATAGGTGAAAAAAAGTAAATACGCAATACCCCTTTCACCGGTATTCGTGTAAATTTCACATAAAACTCAGAGACATCGAACGGAAAGGCACAAACCACCTACCTGGATTCTAGGAGATTGATATACATGATCCACAATGATTGATTCTCCTTAGAACGTTGAATATCTGAGAAAAAGTCCAAAACGCTCAACCTATGATATCTTGATAAAGAGGGAAAAACATGGAATGAGACTCAAGAAGAAGGAATAGCTCACTGTTGTGGTTCCAACGCAATCGACGGTGGTTGATTCGTAGAATCGATGGAGGCACTAGGGCTTGGAGGATGTTCATGGCCATACAGGATGCTCTCGGTTGAAGAAGCTAGAGAAGAAGAAAATTTTGTCGATTAGATGCGACCCTGGCCCATTTAATGGAAAAAAACAAAATACACAGAGTGTAATTTTAAGGTATATAGCGTGTACATGGATTTTCCGTACTCTGCTTTAAGAAGCCTCCACATCTCCCTTACACACTGTGTGTGTGGCCCGTACATGACCAGCACAAAGCCTCGTGCGACATCAAAGTACACGGTGTGTACTAATAAAGTACATGGCATGTACTCTGAAAATTTCCAGATTTATCTTTTTAATAAAAAACAACATAAAAGGAAAAACATACCTGGAAGGAAGGTCCGGGTTCTTACAAACATCTCAGGTAACATGACATTTTATATAAATAGTTTCATAAATCTTATATATGGTTACTTATCAAATATTTTTAATCCAATATTTAATTATAAAATCTTAAAAAACATAACCATAGATTTGATACCAATTATAAAAACCTTTCCATAACTTCTATCAACATGAATCATATTTTTACATATTCAATGAATGTTCACTAATCATTACGTATTGGTGGTTGTTGTGGATATCCTAAGCTTAATATCAAAAAATGATTTACAATATTCTATTAATAATTTTTTTTGGATTATTTTAAAAATTCAACATTACTCATTTTTAATTCAAATGTTTTCAAAAATTTAAAATTAATCATTTACACTGAATAGATGAACTTATATTCTAATGGAACCATTAATATTGTTACAATATTGTAAAATAAAAATATATACTGAATGAAAAAAGATCTAAAAATTATTCTAAACATATGTATTCTATCATTCAATATAATAACCCAGACTCGGGAGCCACAAAACTGGTTCCCCAAGCTGGGTTTTTAGATGATCTCTTTGAGTCTCCCCATATGCTAGATGTTTTTGACTAGTAGTGATAATCTAATAGTCCATGTGCGATGTCTATACCTTTTTTTACTAGAGTACTACACAACATATGAAATATTAAATAATGGAAACAATGATATGTCACAAAAAATTCCTTACTATACATTTCCCAAATTATGGATGAAACCACAACAAAACTACAAATATTCCATGTCTGTTATAATAGTTTTAAAAATGGAAAAACCCAAAATAATGACAAATAGTTGAATATTCAAAATGGGCCCTAGATCTAAGTGTGGATCATAATCCATGAACACACCAATCCCAACTTAACTGTCTAGTATAAGTCCTTGGAAATTGTTTGGATTGCAACCCGGAAGTCTACTCATCTATACAATGGCAGTCTGAGATGGTATCTAGTAGAACGTAGTATTCCACCATCAATGGTGTCTAAAAAATATCCAATCTAAATATATAGTGCATGAAATTATGAATTAAATGATAAGGTAAACCAATAGAAAAATGGGGTTCCATTATTCATCAATATTCATCATAACCATTTCCAAAAATAAATTCCATTTTCATCATTTATTCCATCTAAATTACTAGATTCATTATCAACACATGATTCATTGGTTATGGAATAACATCATTTAAAAAATTTCCTAATTTGTTCGATTACTACACTTATGGAGAATGAGTCAAGAAACATATCTCTTTAGGGGTAAACAATTCATTACTGGTCCTAATAAACATACCTTGGATCCCCTGCTCATGTAGTCTCATCTAATGCCAATGTTGTAGGTCTAGAAAATTTGCCTAACTCACATACCCATGCATTCGAGGGTGGGAATTTAAACCTCGGTCCAAAGTGGACTTTGGTAGGTGCCCCAATCCTTTATCCCAGACCTCCAATCCATGTTCACATCTATTTCATCTATTTCCACATATAAAATATCCAATCCATTAAAAAATAAATACGCATAACAATTACATTTAATATTTCTTTAAACAAGTCAAGAATCATATATCCTTAAACCATTTTCACATTTACAATTTACATAGAAATTACCATTTAATACATTTACCTTTTTATACAATAAGACATTTTTCATAATAAAAATGTCTCATAAAATTTCCCATTTAACATATTCATCATCTTCCAAAAAATTTACCCATTCAACACATTCATCATTTCAAATTCCATAACCCAATTACATATTCATATTACCATTCCATTATATATTTGAAATGTTCTTATGAATTTGTTTAACACTTTCTCACCTAATAACAAACAATCCCTTATAAACTCTAAAACTAGACACAACCACCATTAGTTTCCCTTTATTGTTTAAATTCCAATTAAACATGTTTACAATGTGATCTAAATCTCCTTATATAAATAATATGATTAACATCACAGTTGACCATTTTTTTAAATTATGTCCCATCCTATGGGTGTCCCTAATTTGATCTAATCAACATGAACATATCTTTTGTGTATTATGGGGGGTCTAGTTCATCATTTATCTCACCATTTTAGTAAAAATCACTATGTTTATCAAATGAACAACAAGTGTGAAGAAACTCATGGCCATGAAATCACAAATCAATATCAAGACTATCATATATATCATTAAGACCATATAACAAAATCCACAGATGAACTCACCCTTAACCACAACCTTATATTTTCATTCACGTAGCATTGAAATCCCTAACACGAAGCTTCAATATGTAAATGAAGACACTCCAAACATCCTTAAATCGAACAATATTGATCCTAGGGAGGTCATGAGGGTTTAGTTTTATTGCTGGGGCTCCCTAAAATATGGAATCATACAACCTCCCTACATTATATTATATTTTCCTTGGCCCCCTCTTCATAAGCATAACTATGCTACCAAAGTAAAATAATCATTCCATTAGGCCAGCATGTCAATCTCTCTCTCCTATGTATTTTTCTTGATCATTATGTTGCTTCCATAAAATTTGAACTAATGTAAAAGTCTTCTTGAAAATACTTTTTCACTACAATCCACAATATGAACCAGATGATCCTCAAATAATGCATCTACCTCAAGCTCAACATCCTCTACATCTATCTAATGAGATAGTTCAGGGTGATACTGTCGAATTTGTGAAACATGAATAACAATTTTCACACCACTATTATTTTTTAGAAGAACCAATTTGTAAGGCACTCGTATGATAAACACACCAATCTTGAATGACACCACATACCTAGGTGCCAACAGACCCTCTTTCTAAATCTTATGGAGACCTAACCTTGGAGACACCCAAATAAAGACATGATCACACAACATAAACTCAATAGTTCTATCCCATCTACCATCGTATGAATTCTTCATACTCTGAGTTATTTCCATACATTTTTTAATTACCTATATTGACTATGACATCTCCTGCGTGACTCTTGTACTTAAGAACTCTAATTCTTCAACATCTATCCCACAAAAAGAGATCTTCAAGTTTCACCATTGATCACCTCATACCATTTCATATAAATTATATCTAAATAACTATTTTAGTAGGAAAACTCAACAAGTGCTAAATGATTCTACCATGACCTAAAAAATCCAGGACAAAACCCTCAACATGTTCATTAATATTTGAATATTTATCTTCGACTTCCCATCCATCTTTGGGTGTAAATTTGAACTAAAAAACACCGGTGTTCAAACAATATTTAGTATTCCCTTCTACAGGAATAATGTTAAATGTGGATCAAGATGTGAAACTATTATTTTTGGTACACCATACAGTTGTACAATTTTCCAAAAATAAATCTCACCCAACTAATCCCATTTAATGGTTTCTTGAATTGGAATTAAATGAGACACCTTAGTCAACCAATTAACCACTACATAAATAAAAACATTCATATGAGTCATCCTTGGAAGACCCACTAATAAATTCAACATCAAATTATCCCATTTTCATTGTTGAATAAGAAATGGCTATGAAAAATCATCAGCCCGCCGAGGCTCAGCATTCACCAGTAGATAGGTAAGGAATAAATCCATGTAACCTAAAACCTCCTTTTTCCATCCTTGGATACCAATATTGAATATGATGACCACGTTATGCTTTTTTCAAACTAGGATGCAATTCCCACTTTGATGCATAAAACTGACACATCAACCCTTCTCATGTTGATGTTGGAACAACAAAAAAATAGATGACATAAAGGATCCCATCCTCTCCAATAGTCTAACTAGAATGTGACTCCAAAAAATTATGGAATTCCTAAAATGATTAAAAATTTGAATCCCCAAGCTATTTTTGTTTAACAAAATTAAGTGATCGAACTCAAAACCAAATGAAAAAATAGTCATTTTTTCTTCACCATCCTACACTTCCATATGCATATCAGCAAACAATGACATCATATTCATCTGAGAACTAGATTCCTCAACTAACTGATTTTGAGTCTTTCAAATCAATAAATCTAAAACACGATTTCCCTTTCCCAGCATCTAAACAAACTCAAAATAAAAATACATCATGTTTTAAACCAATATTCTTTTAGGAAAATTCAGTTAATGTTGGGGGATGATATAATTTGTACTTTTATGATCATTATACCGAATTAATCATTCTCATAACAAGTGGTACTACTAACTTTTCAAAGTGTACACAACTATATTCCTCTCATGTTCATGTGTTTGGTAATTTTATTGATGAAGACTAAAATTACATGAACAGTACAGAACCAATCAACCATTCATCAACAACACGACCATAAGCCCTAAACCATATGCATCACAAAACAAGGTGTACCACAAAAATGTATCAGGAAAGATCATAATTGGTGTAGTGTTACAGCACTTCTTAAACTCTTGAAATTCATTCTCACATGTTGGATACCACTAAAACCTGATTCCTTTTTTGGTAAATCCCTAGATTTGTGTTTTGAAATGGGAAAATTATCTAATGAACCATCTGTAATGACCATAAAAATCCATAAAACATCATATAATCAAAATTTTATTATGTTACTCCTGATATAAATATACCTCCACTTTCTTAAGAACACTGAAATACCATCCTCCAAGATGATCTGACCTATGAAATTCACCTTGTTAATCATGATATGATAATTTAATAGCATGGAGTATAAAATATACTCTGTTAGTGTACTGATGATGATGTTAAGATGTTTAGAATGGTCGTAATTTTTTCTGAGTACAGTAATATTTCATCAACAAGGAAAACCAAAAATTTATTCAAATATGTGTTAAATATTAATTTCCTTGGTGTCATAAAAACTATTGGCGCATTGGAAAACCTGAACGACATAACAAAAAAAATCCTATAATATATAACTTCACCTGATGGTTGACTATGGTATTTTAGAATGTCTCACCATTAGAATATGATATTTTTATCTCAATTATAGTTTAGAAAACACAGAAACACATCAAATATGGTAAAAAAGATCATTTATTTGAGGAAGATATTATCAATTCATAACCGTAAAATGATTTCTCTTTTTATAATCAACACAAAACAAAAAAACACGTCTATCTTACTTGGAAAATAGCCTTGAAGTTCCCCAAGGTGAATTATTAGGATAAATAATCACTTTTTTCAAAAATTCCCCCAACTAAGATTTAATATCCTAGAGTTATGACGGTTACAATCTATATGGAGGAATGGAAATGGGTTCTTCCACTGAAAGAAACACTATTATGAACTCAACATATCTCATGGGTGGTAGTGTATAGAATTCCTAAGGAAAAACAACCTAAAACTATTCCACCTAACATTGAAATGAAATCTTCTCTACTTCCCCGTAATCATATTTGAGTCCAATAACCTCGACTCTGTGTTCACCCAACAACTGAAATACCTGGCCCTGCACGGCCAACACGAACATCTCATTCACCACGATGGACACACATGTATTCATCCTGAGATATGAATGCCACCCTATGATAGTAATAGTCGATATAATATTGGTAAAATACTATCTAGTCCATATGAAAAATAATATCAATGACCGACATCTCATGCACAGATGATTACCACAGGATACAACACCCATCATCTTCAAGAGAAATCCCCATACTTTTTTGGATAACTTTATCATGCAATCTTAATGTTGTATAAAGCAATATAAACCCACAAATAATTTCTATAGATATGACCAACATTATAGATAAGTGATCTTGAATAAAATAATGTGAAGAACTTTAAATAATCAAAGCACTATCAACCAAGGAAGCAACCTGAATTATGCCTCAAACATTTGAACACTATGAAATTAGATCTATCATTTTGATTGTTAAAAAATTACTCCATGATGAAGGATCACTATAAGTCCCAAATAATACATCCACTATTTATTATTTCTTTAATATATGATCTATCCATGATTATATTTGAACTCTTCCTATGTGATATTAATCACATCCAATTCCTTTAGTACTCTATGTGAAACCCTTTCCCAGATAGTATAATATGGGAAATATGGTTCTTTATAAAGTGGGGAAGAAAAATATTCATATAGGAGAGGTATAGGTCACCACCAATGAGAGGTATTTATCATTGATTTGGGAACCATTAGCTCTTGGTACTTTATTTATAACTTATATTAATATTTTATTGATAACATAATACAATGATAAGATGATTTTACTTTGGTACCAAAAGTGCATATATATTCCTATATTAAATTGAAATAATGATATAAGAAAATGATTTATGGAATTTAACTATACACCACATACAACAAGATTTAGGATAAACAATTGAACCATTCATACCCACTTCCAACATACAAGTGTAACATCATCTCTATTTTTGAATTCTCATAGAACATGAATTTACATCCATGATGCATACCATCACATTAAACCTAAAGATATATTGGAATTTAATGATTTGAAATAATAATAAAGTTATTAATCTTAGATATTAGAGACTTTCACCGGAGAATGTTTGATCTTGTGACAGTATTACAACAATCATATATTAAATTATGATAATTTTAACACACTAATTTTTGTTAATATATATATTTTTCTAAATTAATTGTTTTTTATAGCATGTGAATCAAAAAACCATTATCTTAGGTTACTAATGATTGTAAAATAATTTTCTAATCACATTATATGGTATCAAAATTAAATATAATTTCCAAAAAAAATGCCTAATTCAGTAAGGAAATACTATTGATTGTAAATAAAAAAAATTGTTATTTTACTGTTTAGAATTTTTTACATATATATTTCGATAAAAAATTATAACAAAATTAAAATTTTATGAAAAATATTTTTTTACATATGTATAAAATAAATTTGTTTGGTATAACTTGTTTATAAATGAATATAAATGTTTTTGAAAGTGAAATTTTTTGTTTTTTAAAAAAATTATAATTTTATAACTGGAACATATTTTCCAACGAATATAATAAATTAACCAATTAAAGGGAATAATATTAAGGTAATTAGAAGATAATATATTAAATAAAATCGTTTAACTTTCTTCTACTGATTTTTACTTGGAATGAAAATAGATAAAATTTAGTTTTATATTAAAAAATTATTTTCGTTGTGTATTTCATGATTTTTTACTACGAATTAATACCACTTATATAATTTTAATTAGTTAATTTTTTCCATATATGGAATCATCATGAATTTTTTTTTGAAAAGTTAAATTAAAATTTTGAACATTATTAATAATAACAATTGTAAATTTTTTTAACTCTTTTATGAATTAAAATAATTTACATGGGTTAAATATAGAGATATGGAATAATATATCTCAAGAAGGTGAAAAATTGTTATTTATTAAAGGTATTTACAGACAAAATTTATTGGCCTATGTTTTCATTTTTTTCAATTATTTGTAAATAAGTCCTTTGGAATGTTGTTGGATGGATTGGTAATGTGTGGATATGTGATAAGGTTTTTATTTATTTAATTGGATATCACACTCAAAAAATCATCATTAAATTGTGATGGTTATTTAATAGGTTTGTTTATGTCATGTAAATTTGATAAGGATTTCACAATGATTAAAATAATTCAATCCATCTTTGTTTAGGTGAATAATTTAATGATTACCATGAAATGTCATTTTTTCACAAGGAAGCGAAGAATTTCATTAAAATGTTAGTTATTTTTCATCATGAGTATTACATGTAGGTAAAATTATTCCATGAAAAAATAGTAGTCAATGCATTAAAGTATTTATATATTATACATGAGGAAATAATTGAGGAATTCATGGAATTCCATTTCAAACATGGAATATTTCTATGTACATGAGAAATTGTGGGCATATTTAAAATAGGGGCCGACCTTTACAATCCCATAAGTGCAAGACCATCAATCAAAGTTGGGAGACTATATGTTTTACATAATTAGAGAATCATCCCATGTATCCTACATGGTATAAGGGGTGTGCGTGTAGGAACATACCACTCATGGAACAAGACACATGGTAAGCATGGTAGTGTTAGTTGGAAGTGAATGTGTGGAATAAACAATATGTTCTAGGTGATTGTGTATGCTGGTGTCGATCCCCAAATATCATTCCACATTGTGTTAGTGATATTATATGAATGATAACGGATTTATTTGACTAATGTAAACTCTAATGTGGGAAATAGAATGTTCTAGAATGTAGAACCCTCATTTAATGGATACATGTATTTCATTTTTTTTATGATTTATCTATTTGAAAATGTTTGATCTCCCACAACATTAGATTTTAATCAAACATATCCACTTCATCCTTGATAATAATTTGAGCCATAAACTGATTTTCATCACATCAAGAGCAGTTATAAATGAACCAACTTTGAGATAACCATCCATCTAAAATGATGAAGCCATAAACCACAATGAATTAATCATAAACTTTCCATGCATGTGATAATGGGAATCACTAGATTCAGATGAATAAAAAAATAGTGGAATGTGTTTGTTCTTGTTACCCACAAATGTTTTTAATAAAAAAACCTAGAGAACTCTTTTCAATAACAAAGTTGACAGACAACACTAAGAAAAAACAAAAAATGATTTATTATTATCCAAATATGATCTTTATAACATAAGCTCTAAACTAGTTTGTGTAAATAGGGTTACATAATTTATGGAAATTATATATAACTGATACGTAATATAAATTTATTGATAAATAATTATTCCATAATAAATCAATTTTTAGTAAGGTAAATTTATTGATCAAAATTATGTTTTCTTTAAAATTGATTTTTATTGTTTCATGTTAGAAAATAGTATTATTAATTAAAATAGATTTTAGAAGATTTATTTTCAAAAATTTAAATTCGTTTAAAATAAATATATCAAAATAATCATTCGGTTAAATGTTGGAATTTTTATGAAAATATTAATTTTTATTTAAGAGTGAAATTTTTTAATTTTACAAATACAACCATTTTTTCAAAAATAATGTAATTTAAAATATATATTATATTAATATTTTGGTTTAAAAGTGAAATATTACTATTTTAATTATAAAAAATATAACTAATTTCATAATCATTAATTTTCTAGATTTTTATTATAAGATATTTTTTGAATTAATAATACACCATTCTAGTAAAAAAATTAATGTTCATAACATTTCTCCATTTTATGTTTTTTAATTTACCCCATTATGAGGAATTATTTAATTTATTTTATATATTATATATAAAAATAAATATGAATTTAAATTCATATAATATTTATTACAATTCATAATGTAAATACTATATCATCTTATGCTAAGAAATACATTTCTTGAAAACTTGCATTTTCATCACATTTGAAATTTTTTTTTAAATTAAAATCGTTCACTTATATGAATTTAATTTCATTGAATATATTCCATATTTTTTGTCATCATAATTAATAATATATAATAATGTTAACTAAATTATATTCTTAATTAATAATGAAAACAACAAAAATATTTTATTATTGTTAAGATGAAAACAGGTTTATCATGAATTATTCTAAAGAGATAATTATTAATATTACATAAAAAAAATTTAATTTAAGTTTTATATTAATATTTATACCCTATATCATATTTTTTCTGGATATTTATATTCTTGTGTCACTTGGAATTATTATAAAATATATAATAATTTATGTTAAGAAAATTTAAAAAAATGGAACAGTTCCTGATTTTAATATCTATATGAGATTGTAATTTTTTATAATTAGAACTAGTATCAGTTCCCAATATAAAATTTAAATATGAATTTTTATCAATGAAACTTATTTATTATAGTTTTCCTGAAATAATCAACTTTAGAGCTTACACAATGATGACACAATAATTATTTAATTTATATAAAAATAAAATAAACGAACAAAAAATAATAAAACATATATACATTTAATTAGTTTTTATTTTACATTAATTTCGTAGATAATTCTAAAATTATATATGTTTTAAAATTTAATATATTCTAAATCCATATTTTTCATGAAGTTTTTAATGTAAAATTTAAAAAATAGTGTCAGAATTGACCTTAATGTTATCTTTTAATTACAGAAAAATTATTCAAATGATTTTAAATTTATATAAATATTATCATCTGTTAAATTATTTTTATGTTGATGAAAATGAAGGCCATTGAATAATTATGTTCCAATTTTACTTTTATACCAATTATATATACTCCTAACAACAACAAAAACTATTTACTATAGGTGAGAACAAAAATGGTACATGTGAGTATCTTTAAAGGTATAAGTGAAGCACATTTAAAAAGTATGTTTTTTATTTATTGACGTTTGGATAGTCCTTATCATCCCCCACTCCATTATTTTTCAATTTTTTAGGCACTTGTGTTTAGTGTGAGTAAATATTTTTCAATATTTTGGGGTATTATCATAAATAACAATCATTCCAACTTACAATTGTCCAGAGAATAACATATATTCTTAAAACCATAAAAACATTTTGGATCATCCATTACCAATAAAAATACATTAATAAAATACCTTCACATGTCCTATGAACTTGGTTTTAGTAGAATACTCTCCTTGGAATGATTTTAGTACAAAGTGAAAGAGGACATCTTAAGAAGTGGTATCCTTTTGAACCGAATATTCTATTTTATATCATATTACAACTCCATCAAATATACATAAAAAATAATGATATGTTTAAATCAATATATCCCCTAAAATTATATGTTATTATGTTAGGTAATAACCTAAATCCATCTTCTCAACCATTAAATGAAAAATGAAACAATCACTCATGTAAAAGGTTGACTACATCCTTAAAAACCAATCTAATACGCTCAACATAATCCCCTCTCACGTCTATTCATGATGACATATTTTATTATTATATATTATAAAAATTAATTATTTTTCAATTTATAATGATGATATATCATATATTTTGTTACCTTTCAAATTTATTGACAGATGATAGGGTTATCCATGTTTACAACTTCACTACCACATCCATGAAGCATTATGATTCATTTTCCATCATAAAATAACATGTATAGTATATATATTTTTATTTAATAAAATAATATGGTATTAATAGTATTATTATAATTATTTAAATATAATATAATACTTCCTTTCTTTCCATAATGATTAATAAAAAATAAAAACATTGTTTATTCTTACGTATGGCCTACCGTCTAAATAATTTTAATGTATATCATTTTTCAAAACCGTTAATATTGTTTAGTTATGAAATTATATTAGATATCTAAAAATTATAATTATTTAATTATTAATATTATGCATTTTTTGGAACCATTATCCTATTGACCATTTCAAATATAATGAATCCATTATGAAAATATGAACTACATATCCTCAAAACACTCGATGTGGACTTTACTAATTTGATATTTAAATATGTCATTAAAGTAAATAAAATAATAATTTATGTATAAGTTATTAAACTTTTAATTTTATCATAATAACTAAAATAAATGAAATATTTTTATTATATTGGAGGTAATGTAAATACTTGGAATGTTTGGACTCTTGATATAGGTTATCTGTACCACTTTATTATTGTTCGCTAATTTCAATATTAACCACTTATTTTTATTATGTGGTACATATAAAATTTGTTAATTTATTTTATTATTTTTTCATGAAAATTATTGTGAGTTAAATTCCGGATGACGTTCAATATTTCATGATATTTCCATCATTTAATTACAAAAGGAGTAAGGGATTTCATCTCAAATTTCCTCAATATAGGTATATTTTATCATTATACACTTATCTTTTTATAATATGTATATAGTAACTGTTTTACATGACATATAATTAATCCATCATAATTAATGGTATTTGAAGTTATATTTTTTAATATTTCATCCATGAGGATTTTACATGAAAGTTATCAACATGTAAGGGGATTCATATCTCATTTTTTTCATTGTCTTATATTACTTCTTCCTTGACTAATATATGAAATTATAATTTTTAAACTAAACAATTAATGTATTATGATTTATTTAATCCTTTTTATTGATTTACTTTTGTTTCACATAATCTAGCTACTAATGAACTCTCAATTATATTATATGATGATTTTATGGGTCATTCACCCCAAATTCCCTTTCCATGGGATATATATTTAATAAATTTTACCAATATTCTTTTATGAGGTGTATATACATCCCATATGACATGGTATACCATGAATGTCCATATTTTCATTATATTTTCCATATTGTTTATTATTCTTTCATGCGGATTATGATTTAAATGTCATCGATGTGGGATCAAATTTCAATTACAATGTGCCTCCTTTTTTGGGATGGTTTATGTTTAATGATCCCTTGGCGTAAATCATATTTTATTATATACTTAATCTTAATAAATTTTATTCTCCTGTGGTTATAAATGAGATTTAAATTTTTTCCATTTCTACCTTTAATATTAATGAAACATCGTAAAAGTTTTTTTATAATTGATATTGATTTTATACATTTACATCCACATTATTTCTCTTACACATATATGTTTTCTAAAAAAATTAGAAATATTGTGTAATAAGAATTTTTTTAATAAAACTATTTTACATGATGTTTTTCATCTGTTAAATATTTTTTTTAAACAAAATTTCATAAATTTTTCAGAATTTGACACTTTGGACTCTTTTTAAAAAATCTCTTAAATGATTATTTATTTTTAACATATACGAAATGAAAATATTTTCCCACATTCATTATAATTATATTATATGAAGAATATTTTATATGATTTATGGGTCATTTTCAATGAAAAATATTTTCACAATATGTTTTATATTTTTATCTTATTATTGTGATTTTAATGAAAAAAAATTATTTTTCTTATGAAATATTTCAATTTTCTTTTTATTGAACTTTTAGTAATCAACAACAACAACATTTGATTTCACATATAATCCACTATGGAAATTCGATATTTATATCATCATAATTATCTCCCTAGATGAATTATGATTGAATCAAATGGATTTTCATGGAAACAATTTGCTTTCCATGGTTTATTTTGGTTATAAAATAAATAATGGATGTTTCCATAACTTTTATAATGAATTAATATATATATATATTTCTTTTTATGTTATTTTACTTGGATACTCTTTATATTTTAATGTAGTTTTATTATAATCCAAGTATGGGTGGTTCCATTATAATCCAAGGATGGTTAGTCACATTATAACTTGAGTCGAGTGGGTCCATGATACCCCTAAAATGAAATAGGTTTATAAATCATCCATACAGTTTTTTCATTTGTAATATTGATTGTATTAGTGATATAGAAATGATTTCCAAGGTTACATTTATGTTTTTTATAAAATTTCAATATGGATTCATGAAAATATTATTATTTTTAAACGTATGATAATGATCTTTTATTTAAAGAAAAGTATTTTATACTAATTATGGATGAAAAGATAAGAAATTTTAATGATTCCTTTAATAAATATTAACATCAAATGGATCATGATTATTTATTTTTATGACATTTTCCTTTGTCAATTTCAATTTATATGTTTCTTGATTAATGATCAAGGTATTTATTGTTATGAATTATCATATATTATGCTAATGTACATTGATTATGTCACAATAACGTTATTATCAACATATTATCAATGATTACATGAAATTATTAATGATTATGTTTAACCATACTGATCATTTATTCTCAAACTTATTAGTTTTCCTTTTTTCCCAAGTTATGAAGGGTGATATTATCTTATTTTAGGAAAAAAAGGATTCATATTTGATGAAATTTTTAGGATATAGTGAAGTCATAATTTTCATTGTAAAAAGATAGATATAAATGAAAAAATACTCTCTTTATGTCTTGAGGATTATTTATATATGATATTTCCAAAATATATAAAAATATAATCCTAAAATGTCTTTTGGTATGTATTTTATACAATATTTCCTTTCAATTTTCTGCAGTTTTTGTGGAAAATATTTGGCCACAATTATCAGTATATAATCTTGAAGTGTATGTTTCATGTTTTTAGCATCTAATATAGGAATTCGGATTTGAGAATTTTATAGTTGGTATCAAATGAAATTTTAGTTTATGATGTTTTCATATAGATTTTATCTTAATAAATTTGTATTCCATCATTATGATTATTTTATTAACATTGATCATAATTTTAATATCAATGACACCCCTTTTGAGGATTCTAATGATAAAATATTTTAGTTGATAATTGATATTTTGGTAGAGGTTTTGATATATTAAAAAATATGTATTCTTTAGTTTTAATTTGAAGTAATATTTTATAATAATTCTATCAAATATTAAAAGATTTAATCTGAATGTTACTAGCTAAAATTTTATGTAATCACTTTAATTAACATTGAGTTTATTGATGATGTAGATTTATTTTTTAAAATTTTTATTATATATTGGAAATTATGTGATGACGACATAAAAATTTTATGTAAGTGACATTAAGAATGATTTATGTTAATTGTTGATAAATGTTAAATTTATTATATAAGGATATGTGATTGAATAATTTTAATCTCTAATATTCAATATTGTTCTGAAATATTTTGATAAATTATATAGTTGGTTATTTTTGGAATGATTAGTTAAAAATTAGGGTATCATTATTGTATATTTTAGAATAATGTATTAATAAATTGTTGACGTTTTGTTAATTTTGGGAATTATCATACCATCTTCTAATAGTTTTGGTTTTGTTTAATGTATAAAGATAGGATGGAAGTCTTCTTATCATTTTATTGAACTACATAACCTATTATAAGTAGATTTTATTATTCCAGGGAGAAAAATATTCTAACTTGAATACTCAACATTTGGAGTAAAACATTATAATGGGGTAAATTTTGATTTAATAATGAAATTATAAATTTTTAGTAAGAATATTTCCTTATGATCTCTATCTATATAGTAAGTTATCCGTTAAAATCTAGGAAAAGAATCTTGAAATAAAAATTGTTTCCAATAAATCAATGGTCTATTCTATGTTCATGGAAATAATAAAAACTTATCTCAAAACATTTATCATCCTTGAGAATCCATGTTTTCACATACCGAATATGTTTTCATTATGGGGAAAATAAATTTTTTTTCATATTCCCTTCAAACATCTTATTCTGGATTTTTAAGAAAATGTGTTATTATCCCTTCTTTGATACGGGTTTTCCATAATTGAATTCTCAAAAATTGAACTATGTTCTATAGCTTATTGGATACGCTACCCAAATCCTTAACAAACCATGAAAATTTATTACTTAAATATGATCATTATAACATTTTCTATAAATTGGTTGTAATGAATAACATTTATAAGAAAATTATATATATATATATACTAGTAAATACAAATAAATTTATAAACTATTCTTAAATTATCATTCAATTTTAAGTTATGTAATTTTACTCTTGAAAGGATATATTCATTGAAAATGATTTTGGATACTCTCTTGAAAAAATATTATATTATGATTTAAGAGATTTCAGATTATTTCATTAATAAAATGATAATAATGTTTGAAACCATCATAAAAAACATTTCTATTTCAATTTTATTGAGATTTTGGAAATGATTTATTCTTTAGTGAATATTGAAAATTACTGATTATTCAAATGAAGCCATTTATTTTAATTAAATGAAGTAAATTATAATTCATGTTATATTTTGATTTATCTATAATATTTATATATGAAAAATTTTATTTAAAATAATATATATTACTATTTTTTTATCGATAATTTTCATTATTGTTAGTATAAGCCAATTTTTTTCATAAAAACATCTTTCTAAAAAAAATTAATGTGAATATTGTTTCACTATTTTATTCAATGAAAATAAAATATAATGTGGTATTAATATTTTTAATTTTATATATTCTAACACAATAAATATTTATTCAAATTCATATAATTATTATTACAAGTCAAAAAACTAAAATAAAACCCCCTTATGAAAAAATAAATTTCTTGAAAACCCATTTTTCATCATGTGTCCTGTTTTTTTAAAATTGAATTATATAACTTTTTTTAATTGAATTGGAAAAAATTGATTCCATATTTGGAATAATAATTATTAATATTATTTTATAATTTCAAATTACTTTTTTGTCATGATTAATAGTAGAAACTGTTAAACTATTTTACCGCGACTAAGGTAAAAACATGTTTGTCGGGAGTTAAACTAAATAAATATTAGTTATAGTGTCTTATAAACATTATTAAACTGTATATTGTAGAACATATAAAGGGTATCAGAAGATGTGGTATCA
This sequence comes from Viscum album, assembly GCA_963277665.1. Classification (NCBI taxonomy): domain Eukaryota; kingdom Viridiplantae; phylum Streptophyta; class Magnoliopsida; order Santalales; family Viscaceae; genus Viscum; species Viscum album. The sequence goes on from OY728131.1 coordinate 1,131,452,464, forward strand.
TTTTTAACCGAGTGTTCCATTTTATATGTTCTTATAGATATATCAAATACTCTTCAACCATGATGATATAACAAAATAATTGTTGAATATAATGTAATATTTTATTATGTTAATGTAATAACCTAAATCTGTATTCTCCTACATCAAATAGGAATCGAAACCATTGTTTAGGTGTTTCGTAGACTACCGTCTCCCGAACCAATGAAATTTTCATCCCATCATAGCATGTCACATATATTAATGATGATGGATATAATGATTATATAAGCTTTCAATGACATATTTATCATTATGAAAATATAATATACCTTATATGTCTTAACCAAAACAATTCATTGAATCAAAAATTGTCATTCAGGCCTATGTGTGGACTATCAGTACCAGGAAGAAACGTGATTTGTTTTCCCTCCCCACAGCACATGGATTATATATATAAATTTATTTAATGACATAATATTATATATATTACATCATTATTATTTTAAAATGATTAAATTATTTCTTTTTAAAATAATATTGAAAAAAATGTATATTTTTCTTATGCATATGTACGACATAACCTCTCAAAGAGTATAACGTTGTTCAATTTTTATAAATTTTATTCATGTTTTGTTTGAAATATACAATTGATATATATAATTGATAAATATTTCCATTTTGTTATTATTATTGATTAGATGTAATAATGAAACCTTTGACCACAATCAACATATAGAATTTGTTTTGGAAATTTTGACTCAATGTCTATAAATCACTCGATCAAGAAATAACTAATTAAAATTTTAAATATAAAATTGAAATAAAAATATGGTTTATGTGAACAATATATAAAATGGAAATTGTTCATAATATATAAAATTATTGACATAATCTTATTATACATGATTTAAGTGATATAAATAAAAAGTTTTCACACTATGTAAGGTTTTATCTTCATACACTTATTTCTGGGATATATATTCCATATTCAGAAGATGTTTTTATTAAGTTGTGTTTTTTACTTCCCACAAATAAATTTTAATAATATTCTAATTGTATATTTTAGGATTCAATAATATATAGGAGGTTTTCTCATTCACTAGGTTTTGATTAATTGATTACCAATGTTGTCAGTGATTTATGCTAAATTTTAAATCATTGAGGAATATAGTATTTTATATATAACTAATTTATTTTATATGGTGTATATAATACATATTTTACTTTTTATATCATGAATAAATCATAATAAATGTTATTTTAATTAAAATATTAATTATTTCATCAAGGGTATTTGACATGAATGATATCATGTTGTAAGGGGTTTCAGAACTCAATTTCATCTAATAGGGTTATAATACTTATCTATTGTCTATGATATGATATAATTATGTGTCACATGAAAAAAACATTTATTATGTTTTATATACACTCAATTTTTTATATTTAAAATTTTTACACGTTATCTCTTCATTAATTTGCTTCAAATTCATTGATATTATCATGATAATGGTTATTAATCCAAAATTAATTTTTTATGGGACAAACATTTGATGTTAAACACCTAACTTCTTTTATGAAGAGTATACACTACCCCATTGATACGTTATATGATAAATATCTATTTTTAATCATATTTAATATTTATTCGATGTTATTCATTCATGGGGATTACTATTTAAATGAAAACAATGTAAAAGGCTTTAAGTTACATTCCCTTTCCATTGAAGGGTTTTTTATTTTCATGCTTCCATTGGAATAAATAATATGATATTATTTTATAAAACCACGTATATATTATTCTTGTTTTGTTATGAGTGTGTTTTACATGCTTCGTTTTGGTTTCCACCATTACTGACTAATGAAATATCTATAATGTTGATTTTATATTGTACCAATCATCTACCTCCATTTATTTGATGAATACATTATACAAGCAGAATAGATATTCTCACAATGACGGATGTTATTTCATTTTATGAATACATTATATCATTCAATATTTTTTTACATAACTTTATTTTCACATTATTTTATGAAAATTTAGTTTTTTAAATTTGTTTTCAAAGTAAAAAAGCGATAAATTCCTCATGAATTATTTTGATTATGTTTAATTGGTATTTGTATTAATCAAAATAAATAACCCTTGATGTCAACTATTCACCACTTGGTATATTTGGTGTTTATACAACCCTGATAATTTTTAAATATATATTATGATTATTTTAAACTAATTTTGATGGAAGTAATTTGTTAACCACTTTTTATTAATATTTGGAAATAAATATTTGATATTTGTATGATTTGGAAAAAAATATGAAATCTCTGTATAAATGTTTTATTTTAAGGTTATTGTAATTTTTCTGGATGATATAATTTTGTATTATATAGTAAGGTTATTTTGTACTATTATAAACTAAGGATGTGTGGTTTCGTGATATCAATATATGGGGGATCCATGATAGCCTTTCAAAGAATTGGGTATAGAACTCGACTATATGGTTATTTAATTTTTAATAGGGATAATAAAATGGAATCCCAAGTCACCTACATTTTTATCAATTATTTCATTGTGGGTTAATAGAAATAGTATTGTCTCTCTGCATATAATAAAAATTTTATGTTTAAAGAAAATTTTTTTATACTTTATAAAGGTGGATCATTAAAAAATATTAATTATTCCTTTGATCATGTTTGATATCACATGGAACATTATTAATGAATGTTTCCTCTATTAAATAATTATTCATTCTTTCAAGATTAATTATCTTGTAATTGATGTGTTTAAATTATCATATTTTTTTCTTGTTTACATTTATTATGACTTTATACACTTATGATCATCTTATTATCAAATAGGACATTGAATTGTTATGGAACATGTTTACAACTATTGGGTTTTTTATCCCTCCCTTATAATTTTTCATATCCACCTTGTGATAAAGGATGATTTTAAAGGATTTCAAACTTGAAGGATAAAATATGTGATGAAATTTTAGAGAGATGTTTAAGATATATTTTTGAATATGAAAAGAGGGGTACTGTGGGAACATATAATACCATCACTACACAAAAATCAGGGTTTAACAACAGTTTAATAAAAACCCACTATTTTGTAATTAATTAAGTGGTGGTTTATTAAATGATTCTGCTTAATCTTTTAGTTTCTTCATAAAATAGAAACTTCTCCCTCAAACCCCCCACTCAACTGACCCCCACAACCCCCCGACCCCCGACCCCCCAAAGCCGACCCTCGCCGCACCTCGCCACTGGTCCCGAACCACACCGACCCTCACCATGCCTCATCGTCCATCTCGTGGCTCTCTATCAATCCTGATCCCCTCCACACCCCCCACTATATTGGATCATATGTATTGTTTCTTCTAAACGCTTGGATCATCAGAAAAACATATACCAATTAATCAAGGTGCCTTCTTTTGTCCGTTTCCACTATCATTTCCAATTTTTGTTTGGTCGTTCATTCATGTGATCCCCTCTATTTTGTATGCATGGTCATTCTGATGAATCCCTATATTTTCATCAATGTAAATATAAAATTAAATAAAAATAAAAACTATAATAATTACGGAATGTAAGGAATTACATTTTTTTCAATTTGAAATGTTGTATTTTGATTGCTTAAATATCATTTATATATTTATATGATTGATTCATTTTTCCTTCAAGAGGTCCCTGTAATAATTTTACCATAAGTGGTAGTAATTAGGTTTGAGTTTGAATGTGTATTTCTATAAAAACAATTGGTTGGAATTAGACGTGATGTTGGATGATGTGTGATATAGTTTTATGATGATCATGGTTGTGGTGATAATGTGAGATGTATGAGCATGGAGTTGGTATGTGAATTATATATGGGGATTTTATTGGATTGGATGTTTATTAATAGTTTTAAATGGATTGAAAAGTCTCATTCTCAAATTAAATGAACACCAGATTTATTAAGTTTATTGGGGATGAAAATAAATGGATGATAGATTTAATTAAACTATTCATACTAAAGGTGCATTATGTTTTCCTCTAGAGCATTAAATTTTTATATATAAATAAATTATAATAATATATTATTTTGATATTAAATGTGTACACTTATTTAATATAGGTAATTTTTTACTATTTCGATATGATAATGACTATGGTTATAATGTGAAGAATTTTTAGTGTGTAATTACAGAAAACATTGTGTTTCTCTATCATTAATTGGTTTCATTGTGATTACCATAGGATTACTTATTTTAAATTACACATTTATAACCTTTATTTTGTTATGAATATTAGGTGAAATTATTATGTTAATTATCTTATAGGTTTAATATTGAAACATGTCTACATGAATCCATGTTTGGTTATTAAGTGTTAACCATGTTACCCCAAAACATAACCTTACCTTGTTCAATCTATTCCAGTGATACATCTATTGTAGCCACAATCCATGAGAGTTCCATCAGAGAATGGAATTTCAATATCCAGTACTAACCAAAATTAAAATCATTAGGGAAGATTCTCACAATATCCAATACTAATCATATAGAAAATCCATCACATATAACATGATATTTAAGGATAGAATCTCAATGTCCAAACTCTCTCACAAGTTAAATCATTATCTCTGGGTAGGGTTCAATGGACACATCCCATATCCACCATTCATAATCAGATGTAGTATGAGTAGGGTATCTAAATTTCCAACCTCCTATACATGAAAAACCATATCATTATAAGTTATGTCTCATGGATAGTTACATATAGATCTGGAATTATTAAAAGTGGTGTGAGGAGATAATCATAATATTTGAAATACCATATTAGTTATAATACACTCGCATCAGGTATATACAATAGAAAATCACATATATATGACATAAAAAATTATGAGAACCTAGGTGACGTAAATATATACTATTATATTTATGTATCTAATCCTCAAAATCATCTCAAACAGAAATATCTACTGAATATAATGCATAATGATATCACGCATTAATGCCTCCCATAAATCACAATATGACCCTATGATCATACCACCCATTATGAACCTCATGGGGATTTCACTATCTTAATATAACTATATTCTTGTTCCCCTTCCCATCACTTCCCATGAACCATGTCCATATACGAACCAACCAAATTCCACTCAATTCCTCCAATGATTACCCCTTTCAACAATATCTATGTCTTACTCAACCATTCACTAGAAATTCATACTTTATTATAATTTATCCTCACTCCCTTAGGATCCAAACACTCAATAGAGACTATAACCCCAATTATAATGACTTAGTTACCCTAAACTTACCCAATGAGAGTGACTATTATCTTCTATGATCCACCAACACAGATACCCTGATACTAATGACTTATCATGGGACAGTCGACCCATTCCAACATTCAAATCTTCTATCTTAAAGATTTTTATGATTCGATTTCATTTTGCATATCATATCTTCTATAATTTGTATGTCCCTACACTAATTAGTATATTTATCATGGATAACCCCTTACAATCCCTCCATGTAACATTATATGTTTCATACCATTTCCAAAACAACTCATTCCACAATACAAGAAAACATTGGTGTACTTTAAGAAATTATTGATATCACCTACCTTGTGGAATATCCACCGAGAAACTATAAAATTCCCCACCCAATCATGAAACACTCACACCACTATGTATACACTATAAAGCCCAGATAACCATTTATCCATAAAAATTAATCACACCCTGGGAATATTTTTTTGAACATGACCATTTTTATATAATACTCCCCCTATCAACCATTTAATCATTTTCTATGGGTACCCTGTCATTTTTTAGTCTATTTCAAATATTTATCAACATAATGCACACAAAATTTTTGGATGCTTCATTTTAGTCATAGAAACAATTTAATATCAATTGTAGATATTTTATAAATTCAAAACATATTTGTATACTATTCTCAAGAAAAGTCTATACAAACATTTTTCATATGAAAGAAATACAAAACATTATTCAAAATGCTACATTATTTATCATTGTTTTGTATATTTTGTTTTTCAGTATTGGGAATCTATTGTCATTTATATTTTATTGCATAATTTTAATGAATTATATGTTATGAATTTAATTTAATTTATTAAATGACATTAATGTGAAGGAGGAAGCACTATATTATTCCATCGACCACACTAATAGATGATGGTCTATCTGTCTCCCTTACTAAAAAATCGAAGAAACCATCTGTTTTACCCCATACACCATCTCTCACACCCTTCATGTCCATCCCATCAGCATATCAGCTGATGCCTTCCCCTTCAGTTTCCTTAGTACTAAGGGAGCAAGTCACCACTCCTAGTTCTTCATAAGTATGTAGGAGGGTTACAGTTATAGGTACCGATTTCAATATGAATAAATTTATTGAATATTTTTAAAATAAATATTTGTTAAAAATACTGAAATTTTTTTGGAGAAAAATATAAAAAGATTCAATATATGAAATCTAACCGAACTAAATATTGTTGTCTAATTTGATTCCTAAGGGGTCCCGATGGATACACTGCATGATTACATGGTGATATTCTTGGTCAACTATTCGTGGAAGTAGTTTCCCTTCTGATTACATATGATGATTGAAATAGCATACCTTCATCTTGAATGAATAATGTTTCTGATTCACAAATAAATTTAATTTTAATACATTACGGTGTAATTGAATGTCATTATCTTATTAAATTATAATATTTTTGAAATTAATTTCTTTGTACCGATGCTTTTCCACATTATGGTGGCTGATGTGCTGGCACAAAATTAGAAATTGTAAAATATGGGTAAGAAATGGAAAGACATTAAAGGGATATTATAAGGCAATGTCAATGAAATATAATTGAGATACCAATAGGTGTATGAATACATAACCAATGGGGTAGATACATTGTAATGGAATGTTTTTATTGATAGACATCATGATGAGAAGCACATGGTATTTAATTATATTTATTATATTAATCTCGTTTTACTTTTATACATATATTTGAGAAAAAAACAACATTGCATACATTACTATTAAATTACATTTTATTTATTTTATGATCATTCAAGGAAGAATACTTCTATCTGGGCTAAGAAATTAAATCCTCACACTTTGGGATCTAATAGTTTTTCTATACTCTAATCCACTCTGGTAATATTTTCATTTGTTTAAATATTTATACAAAAATATTATCTATTTAATAAAATAAATTCCAGAGTTTATATTGTATAATGAAGTCATTGAGTTTAGGGAAACATGTATACCAAACATAAGTGTGGTTGGATGTTGATAAAAAATAAGTTGGAGTTTTGTTAATGAGACTACCAAAGAAGATTGGGTATGAATTCGTATTTCATTATAATAAATTTTTATCACCTTAAACTGCATTAATATTTATTGCTTCTAATATGACTGATATTTTATTTTTTTGTAAAAAAATAAACAATGGGATGCCAATATTGAATAGTCCAACTATGTTTCCTACAATAAACTAGTGGGGAATGTTCTTGGGGAGGATCATACTAGTTTATTTCACAGGATGGGTTTGGGGCCCTTACTATCTAAGGTCTTCAGCATACCATTTAGGATGGATGCTCCATCTACTCCTGGTTGTAGTCGAGATGCTCAAATAGATTCTGTTTCATTGAAAAACAAAATACAAGAACAATGGGATCAAATAACTCCAATTCTAAAATCATTGGTTTATTTATATCAAAAGACAATTGAATCTATCCCTGGTGATATTGCATCAATGACGTGTGGTGAGAGAGTAAATCACAAAACCTCAAAATAATATAGTTTTCAAACAACAATTCCTTTTATGTTTTAATATAAATATAAAACCTTATTAAATATCCCATATGATGGTCTTATAGGTGTCAGTAGTGGGAAGCATATATGGAGGTGTAGAGGGTAAAAATAAGTGTTCATCATTGGGTAGTGATTACTAGTCTTGTTGAGTTGTTGAAAAAATATTTAAATAGAGGGTTTTTTCATGTGTCATGTATCATGGATCATGTATCAAGTATCATGGTTCATGTATCATGTATCATCCATGGAAAAGAATAGTCATCTAATATTTTCATGAACTATAATTTTCATGATTCCCCATGTTCGATAAATGCATTGGAATTTGATATGGCTTGATGATTTGCTATGGTAGTGTGTATATAATTGGTGATGAATGATGTTGGTGGAGGATGAAATAATCTATATTCTATATGGAAGATTGAGATATTTAATATTCTCATTAGTGTAATGTTAGGATGTGTGTATTAGTATTTCCGACTAACTATTATGTTGTTCATTTGATTAATTTTATTCATGTTGGATACACAAGCCCCACAACCATGTCATTCAAGTTTGGGGCCCAAAAATATTGGGTCGACCATTGAACACATTTAAAAAACATATGAATGATCACTTCTCACAAGATAAATAGTATGGTGTGTGTCCTAGATGGTAGGTGAGCCTATTTTGGCAACATACCTTCACTATATGGTTGAATATTACTTTGAGGTTGATGGAGATCCAAATTGGGAGCTACACCACTATGTTCTTGAGCACTTTGATTGATCCTATATGTAAGAGAGATTCAACCCCATTATCAAGGGGAAGGCCCGGAGGTTGGACATTTTTTTTGGATAAGACTATGATATTATTTTGGGCATCTCTTTATATCCCAAGAAACATGGAATCTATCCATATGTTGTTTTAAAAATTAGTGTGGTAGATGTACATAATTATAATATAAATTTATGTCAGGAAAGGGATAGAATATCATGTTTTTTACACATTTTTCAATTATGGTCAATATCAACATCGCTAAAGCCATATTTCTATACCTTGTATCCATGGTACCACAATATCACTTGGATCATTCGCACCACTTCTTTTAACCAACTTTCTGCGAGGTCTCTTGATCTCACCAAATCATACTCATTTGTGTCACCATTAAAAAAGTACAATATTTTGGATTCCTGATCCAACACACCTAGTTAATCAAAAGGTATTCCAAGCCTAATTTATATACTTGAGATTATCCCATGTATGTATTTGAACCGGTACTTGTCATTCATCATATAATACAATAGTACCCAATTCCAGTTATCAAGAAACTCAACAACTAAAAAAACCATCCCAATACTAGTACAACAGTCACATGATTATTACCCTCAAATATTGGAAATTTTTAATCCATATCTTAATGAATTATATAAATCAATACTTGAATAAACCTCCCATGGATTCCATCCATCCAAAAAAATGTATTGGTTGTAATTATTTATCTTGATATATAAAAGCCCTCCCAATATACTTTGGATGGTGTAAATATATTGGGAATGAATATGCCTTCAAAGAAGTACGCATTGATAAAATACATTACCCATTCCTGGTCCAAAAATAAATAAGTGCTGAAATTTTATAAAAATTATTTTGATTGGCCTATTTAGATCTTCTATTACATGCTCCATCAAAACATGTTATACTTTCCTTGAACATACCCTTGATTCCACGTCTCTCAATGATGTGTGACTATATCCAAAAATGGGTAAACCACCTCAAAACACCCTAAAACCATCATTTTACATCTATGGTATATCATTACAGGGTTATACCCCAAAAAAGTTCACCCCATATTTAACATGACACATAAATGGAAGTCTCATCTCCCCTTAAAAATTTGATCATGACAGCATCAATCAATCCACTATGGACATACTTGTTTATGAGATTCACATCTTAAAAGATGGTGTTTTAATTAAGGAATTGATCACACAGCCTTGGATACCAATGAGACCATTTTATTTCATCTGTAACCCAAAAAAATCCAATGATGAATATCATTGTTTATTAGTGGTTGGGTAATCAACCAACCACATTTCCATAGTTTTTACATGAATTTATAGACACACTACTAACCAGTAAAACCCATGGATCACATATTTTTCTCATTCCTGAATGTATCATCCATAATTACTTTAAACAAAAACCTATGTTTTAAAATTCATCATCTTGTTTATTATATGAAATATTTACTATACCAACTCATCAACATCACATTATAATTTTGACAATATACAATTAGTCCACTACATTTGTTTTTCTACCTAAATGGATATAGTTTCCAGAATACTCACCATTCTAGCCACCTTTGGAATTATTGGTCCACATTTTATTGAAATAAACAAATTTCCATAGCACATGCTTCATATACTACTGAATTTGGTTTTAAAACTAAGAAAACTTCCTTTTATTAATCATAATCATGAATTGAAAAAACACCATCCTCTTATAATTTTTATAGTATAGGTTTTATTGTAAATGCATTCATGAGGATCCTTTTGAGTAATGTTTAGACCCTTAATATGTATCAAAAATAACATCCAAACTAAAGCTAATCAATAGTTATGTCAAACCAATTCATTTATAATGCTATCTTGAGCAATGGAATAATTAATCCTTTTTATGATTTCTTAGGGATACTTCTTATAAGTTTGTTTTATGGAGTTTGAAGGCTTGCAACTTAGACATTGGTTCAATACAGTTTAAAGTCATTGATTTAGATCTATGGATCATTGGTATATGTTTGAGATGTTATAGTTTATATTATTCTATTATATGTTCCCTATACATTGTTTTTTTATGAAAAATTTTTATATTGATATCTACTGAACATTGTTAGATGGTTTAGTCTATTCTTCCATATGTTCTCTGCTCATGGTTTTTTCAACAATACTGGTAGTGGGCCCCCAAAATCAACTTCAATTATTTACTTGTAAATCTACATTTAGCGGTTGTTTAAACTACTATTTTAGTTTGATATTCTCTTGTCAATAGTTTAAAAAACTGCTACTAAATAAATGTGTATCATTGTAGAGTGGTGGTTATGGTTTTTTTGGAGGTGACATTCATATATAAAAATAATAAAACATAATAGAGGTTTAAATTTTCTCTAAATATGACATTTGTTCACATGATACCAACGCTAAAACAACCAAAAACAACAATAAATATGTTTACTAAAACACATAACATAAAGCAAATCTAAATTAAAGAATCTATCATGTGTTGGATTCAAAAAACTAATTTATTTGTTGTTTTATAAAATTGATGCGGAATCATATGGAATTTGTTTAAACCAATTCAATATTAAAAACTCCATTATGAGTTAATTTTCTTGTATTGCTTAATATATTGAGGGATGTTCAAATAAAATTATCACAAAATTTTAAAAAACCTAAATGTTCCTTGTAAATTAATTTAATTCAATACATACTTTTAATGTTGTCAGTATTGAATGGAAAATATTAAGTCATATTTATCAGTATCCAATAATTAAATTTAAGGATTATGTTTTTAGCATCATATCTAGGAGTGAGAGTTTTGGTCTATTAATTATTCTTTGTCCAACATACATAGAAGAGTTTTCATCGACGAATGATGAGTATCTTATCATCATTTTTTTCAGGAGACATTCTCATTTCATTGGAAAAGATGCCATAAAATTGTATGTGTGATATTTGTGAAATAATTAATTTTCCAATGATATTATATCTATGAATTGAAATGATGTTAGTATCATTAATTGAATCATTTAGATGACATAAAAACTTGAAGTGGTGGGATATCACCTATAAAAGGATAAAACCCTTGACCGAGTAATATACTATTGTCTGTAATTGATATTTCTCTCGAACAATAAATACAAATGGTCCTCTATTTCATGAAGTGAAAAGTTATGAATGTAATTTGACTTCTGTAAAGGAGAATACAATCCCATACCCCATTGAAATGCGACCCTCACACTAAAAATTATCATGAATAAAGTAGGATATCACACAATTTCTTATTTTTGTGAACTCCTTTGACATTCCATGATATAGTGTCACCCATAATGTATTTCGAGAAGGATGATTGATTATAATATTAATGGATTACAATGAGACAATGAACCAGTAAGTGAATACATGAATGCACACACAATTGGTTGAAGTTTTTAAAAGATAATGTACAGTATTACACCATTTTTCATTTTGAATATTTATTTTAATAGGTCATAAGTGTTTTAGGAATTATCAAATTCATGAATACTTTTAATCACAATAATTTGAGAATTTAGAAACAAAAAATAGAATAGTGAGAAATAATATATAATAAATAACTAACGAAATGAATGTGTTTGGGATTTCAAATACCATGAAATATGTATTACATGCATAAAGTAAACATGGTCTAATTAGATTGATAATTAAATAAGAAGTGATTTTATATTTTTTTAGTATGATTCTGCCATAAAATAATATATTTGAATTTGTGTGAATATCTTTGAAACATTTATGTGAGTTTGGGACTTTATAATTCAGAATAAATAATTACAATACAAGGATTTTTCTTATTGAGGAAACGAGTCACTAAAGGTGATCAGATATAGGAACAAGGCCAAAAAATCTTAAAAATTGAGGTTGAAAGAACATTAATACATTCATTATCATGTTAGATCCTTAATTCATGTGATGAAACATCAAATAATCATCTTATAGTAGATCATTTATTTATAAAGTTTAATTATTTTAGTTAATCTCAGGTGTATGGGTATCCTTATAGTTAGTGTCAAAATTATTTGGAGTCTCGTTATTGGATCCCTATAAAAAGTAGTATTTTAGATTAATTTTAATGTGGTGAATGTATTTTTTTTTTATGTGAAATAATATGAGTCTCTTGGTTGATTTCAGAGAATAAGAATCTCACAATTTGAGTTGGGTTGATTGTAATAACTTATCTGGTAGAGATACATAATTATCTATGGGGGAATAAGTGAATGTGGAATGAATTAGACTTTTTTCAAACCCATGTAAATCTTTTGTGTTTCTAACTCCAATATTTCAATTGCACATTAGGGTATATTGATGGATAATATTGAGTGTACATATAACCATTATATTATTGGTGTTGAATTCAAAATAATTATAGTTAAAAAAACTAATTCACCACTCCCCTCTTAGTGATCAATCTAGATTGGGGATTTGAAAGTGATATTAGAGTAATGATTTCATATAAATATCAACGAATCATTCTAATTGAATGAGAAACATTTTTGTTTCAATAGCCTGGGTGTTCCCTAAAATTTTTGGGAATAATTATTAGAGCTGGTGGAATATGATACTACAATATCTCCTCTTACATGGCCTATAAGTGAGAGATTCTATAAGTGGGGTTTCCCTCAAATACAGATACTTTTTTTATGGAAAAAAATTATAAGATAAATGTAGAGTTATATGGAAATGATTAAAATAATAGATATATTTCTTTGTAAATAATGGTCATGTGAATGGTAATGGGTCTCCCATCATCCAAGGAGATATATGAAAATAAAGACATGTAGTAATGTAGATAATATCAAAGTTTAGTAATCCAAACTACATGTTAGGAGGAGTATATTTGAGGAAATATAAATGACTAGTGAATAAAATATCAATGACTATTTAACCATATTAAATGTGATAGTCATAAACATTTAAGGATTTGATGAGAAGCTTTATGAATCTATCATTGTAAAAAAGATAATGAGGAAATTTCCATGTTGTTTTGATTCTAATATCACAACCCTAGAAGAAATAATCGATATGTCTCTTGATAAACTAAAAAAAATTCTCATATCAAATAATATGATGAAAATTACATATTTAAAGAATATATAAACAACTAAATTTTAATTTTATGTAATAATAAATTTGAAGGATTATGATGAAGAGAATGTTGAATATTATTTTTGAGACAGAGATGATGTTGAGGATAACTTCAATTAAATTTTTGTTATTTTATAAAAAGGATTCAAAAAGGTAAAGTTGAAGTAAAATAGTAAAAAATAATTAAAATTAATTAATTGTGGTAAATCTCGTCTAATGGAATATAATATTCAAAGAATAAAATTGAAATTAAAAATAATATAATGGGATATATCATAATGAGAAATATGTTACGATGAAAAGTAATCACTAAAATAGTAATAAGATAAATCACATAAGAAATAAAAATACAGATTTTAACACATTTTTTTAGATAAAAAATATTCATGTTCACATGGAGAGAGAATACATTATTCATCGGGTTTTAGTGATGATCGATAAGATAGAACATATCCATATTAGAAGATAATTGAAAATTAGAAATATTTATGGGAATGATTGTATATCTCAAAAATGAAAAGAAGAATCATGAGAAAGAGAAGAATAAATTAACTATTGAAAGTAATAATTAATAAATAGTTTTTGTTGATAATGAAAATGAGGATTTAAACGAGAAGGAATTATCTTTTTTAATGAGATCAAGATGACAAAATAAAAAATTTCTAAAAAGGATACATTAATATGTGTAGCTAAAGATAAATTTAATTCTTGAAAATCAGAGTTGTTTTGGACACAATTCATATGTTTCATAGTTTAACATCGATTAATTATGGATAGAAAATATTTTAACATATCTATTGTGATCAAGGGAAAATCTTCTCATGATATAGAGAAGGAAGGTAAAATTTAACTTCATCATTTAGATAGATATGTTATTTATATTTGTGATGATATGGAAACTAAAACTCCTAATAAGTTGGAAAAGTAGAATGATAGTAAATAATTTAAATAAAGGGAACTGAATAACATTCTAATAATGTTATGACCAACCAAACAATGTGTGGCTCTATTTTTAAGAGTACAACAACAATACAGACCATGATTCATCTAGAATCAAAAGTAGATAATAGAGTTTTAATAATTTTTTCTTGGAAATCATAGTCAAATAGATTATTCTTTCATTTTTAACATGACATTATTAGTATTGAAGAAACAATCATGGTGTAGTTTCAATGATCATCAGAAGAAAAAATCATAGAGAAAAAATAGAAGAATATATATATACAATAGGAATATACAAAAAATAAATTTCACATTATGATAAAAGGGTGTGAAGGATGCATTTTCAATGGTCATAAGTGTAATATCTTGATATTTTTTTTAAAAAAAAATTGATAGGGTATATGATATGATAAACCAAGCCTAGAAAAACAATGAATTACTTTTACTAAATGATACCATTATAACCAACATATTAAAAAATACCAGAATAATCTCAATTAAAATCATTAATAAATATCTAAAGGCCTTACTCATAAATAATTTATTAATTATTTTTTTGGGAATAATAATGTTATTTTTAGTGAAGTCATTTTTTGTTTAAAAATATGTTTTCTAAAAAAAATTCATTTTTTTTATGGATGAATATTTTAACTGTTGTTTTTTGGAAATTTCATAAATTTTATCAGAAAAATGTAATTTCATTTTCAAATTCACCATGTCCAAATTATACATGGATTATTTAATGAATTTTCTAAAAAGTTATATTTTTCAATGAATAGTTTAAAATGAATATTTTTATTAAAAATTGTAATTTTTATTGAAATTAATAACTCAAATTTTATTTTGGATTACTTTTTATGATAATTTATTTAAATAATATATAAAATAATAAAATAAGGGGTTTTTAAATGAATATTTAACATGAGTTTAGTAAAAATAATTTGATAATTAAAATACGAATTTTACTCAAAAAAGATTCATTGCATTTTTTGCATAAAATTTTATATAAGAATAATCCAATTATATTTTTGTAATTTTGAAATATTGATTGCATATTTTGTTTTTTCAATTCCAAAGTTTTTAATTAGTTTAGTTTTTTAATATATATACTACCCTTAATAATTTATGTTACCATAGTTAAGGGTAAATATAGAAGTTAAAGTTATAAAAATGATAAGAACTAGAGAATGACTGTAACACTTTTCTTAATTTTTTTCTTTGAATCCATTTCATTAGTAATCATTAAATTTTTAGTTATTTGTAATTTCTTCCATTTGAATTTAATTATTGGTTTTTAGAATTTTTTATTTAATAAAAATTAAAAATTATCACACTCATGGATTTAATAAGTGTAATATTTTTATAAATCCGATTAATAGATGGATTATTTAGTTTGAAACAGTATTTTGAAGTATAAATGATTTATATTCATAATTTTAATTTATTTTTAATCATTATTGGATAAATAAATAGCATAAATGATTTCCCAACACTAACATATTAATTATTTAATTAATGGAGACATAAATCTAATGATTATAAAAATATTAAAATTATTATTTTTTGTAAATAATTATTGTGATTAATGAATTTATTAGATTAATATTTCATGTTAATGTTATATTAATATATATTTATGAATTTTTTCTTGATTCTTTTAGGATATTAATATGAATGTTGTAAATAGTTAAAAAAATTGATATTAAATATATTTTGTATTTTGTAGCATTTTATTAAATGATATAAAATACCTTAAAACATTTATTTATCCATGATATTATTATATGGTACAAAATATTTATCATCATCTATTTATGTTTAATTTTTACATTTATATTAAAAATCCAACCTCATATTTGAAAATATTATTCTTCATGTTAAGTGTGACAGGATTTAGAGAGGTGTTAAACCTAAAAGTTAATGGTAATATAAATTCTAAACATTCAAAATTTTTATGGGATGATGTTACGTGGATCCATAATAATTCTATATTAGAATGAAATTATTTTATATCCATTTTTATTTGAAAATTAATTTATCTTAAATTAATATTTTAACAACATCAAAGAGTGTTGATTCACACTCTTATAAAAGTGAATATCTTTTATTCATTATTCCTCACATTAATATTTATTTGAATTAGAAAAGAAAAAACCAAATACCATACTATAATACCATAAATTATTCTAGAGTATATTTTAAGGTATAACGATGACCATATAATGGCTAAGGTGTTTATCAAAGTAGACTTTCCTAAGAAGAGGTATAATTTTTATCACATTTTTTAGTTTTATTTCTTCTTCCACCACCTTAAAATATTCATAAACCACGATAAATTTGTATCAAGGCAATGATAAATATGATTATATGATATTATCATAATATAATAACCTATATAACACTACAACATCCATCAAATTTGAGAGGATTTCATCATTTATGTTTACGGAGGACAACCGCCTCCCAAACCAATGTAATTAATTTTTCATCAGTGTCTCTAAATACTAGTGATAATAATGGATTAAACTTATTTATATGAAATTCATGACATATTTTTTAATTTTTATAAAAATATAAAACATATATAATAACTCCTAAGACAATGAAAAATGATATCTTTGTTCTTGTGTACATAAGGACTACTACATCCACAAAGTGATGTAATTTATTTTTCATCTCCATATAACATTTATGATATATATAAGAATAATTATAGTAATGAAATCATATTAATAATATTATTATCCTTATAGAGAGATAAAATTATTCTTAATATATTTCTATAATTATCATTAAAAATGTAAATGTTATTCATGTGTATGTATGTCCTACCATCTCCAGGATTATAATATGGTTCATTTTCATAAAAATATTTAATGATGAGTTTTAAATGTATAATTATTGAATAAAAATTATAATTATTTCTTGATTATAATTCTAAAGATTATAGATTATTTACCTCTTGACCATAGTCAAAGGAATTAACACATTCTTGAATTATGAACCGAATATCTTAAAAAAATTATGTAAAGTTAAATGATTATGTAAATAAATATACCAGTGAAATATTTGAAATAAATGGAATAATAAAATTTATAAAAATTATTATGAAAGAATAAATTATCAAAATTATATTACTTAAAAGGATAAATATTATATGTGATGAGTTAGACTCAAGGTAAGGGAAATTCATTTAAAAAAAATCATGAATTATTTCACGAAAACACAAATTTTCTATAAAAATATGTTTTTATTCTGAAAATATTTAATGATGGTTTTTTATATTCATCTATGATATTTTAAATTCATTTTTACCTCTATTTTAAATTTTGAAAATGGTTTGAATCGAATTTGTCTATTTTTTTTTCTTAATGAGGTACTTTGTGACTCTTGAGACTAAAATATTAAAGTAATATTCCCAATCATATATGACACAAGTTGATTTTCCCATATCCATGGATTATTTTTTCATTGAAGACTCCATTATAATTTTAAACAGTTCTTTTAAAATTAAATGTCTTCCATTGTATGTGTGCTAATATTTTTTAGAATAGGTTATTTCGAACAGAAATGTTTACTTCCTTAGAAAAATTTCTATGATCATTAATGTTCTTTATATTAATCAAAAACAACATCCTTTTATCTTATTTACGATTTATGAGGAATGACAAGCTCTATAAACATTATTTATTTTTCTTAGGGTTTATTTTTGGATAGGTGGTTCTGTTAAAAATGGAGGGTGCAAGAGCCCATTATATCTCAATAATTCATTGGGTAATGGGAGGGAGTTAACCGATTAAAATTTTCCTTAGATATTATGGGAATATTATAATACTGTATTTCAAAGTATAACCATTATGTTTATTTCAAATTAAACTATAATGGTTACTCTAATTATAGCCATTATTGTTATTCCATGTGTAAGTAAGAATAATATAAAAATGATTCATCAAGTAACCCTAATTATTTATCAATAGTTTCCATTAGTTTTTTGGAAATATTATTATTTCACAAGTTAAAAGAATGTATATTCTTCTTCATAAGGTTGAAATATATATCTTTTTTGTAATTGGTTATTATTTATTCATGATTTAATAGAAACCATTATATGTATTAATTTAACATTAATATTTCTTAAGAAACGATTTATGAAAATTTTCGATTGTAAAAGTTGATATGTTGGTCAAAAAAATACTTATTTTGATTCCAAAGTTAATTTTGGAAGAAAAATTCCTATGAATACATGGGATAATAACTTTTTTCATCCCTTTAATGTCCTTTAGTATTCTTTTATTGTCAGAGCACATTATAATTTTTTTGATAGGGTTTATGATAAATGGAGATAATGATGCAGTTAAGATCACATTTTTTAAGATATATTACGAAAAGGGAAAAAATATTTTAAAAGTTTTTTTGGTGAGGAAAATGGATACTGAGTATAAGTGTACACTCATAATATGTTTGATTTTTTCTCTAATAGTTATTATCTAACTCTTTGATAATATAATCATAAATTACAAATTGGATTGTGAGAATGTGATTTCTAGATTAACATCACTAAACTATGTAATGTCTATAGATGAGACCTTATAAGAGGTATCAAATTTGGAAGTACAAAAATTTATAGGATTGGATTTTATTTTTAACTTATGTTTTAATTACACTATTACTAAAAAGGATAGTATGTCATGCATAATTATTTTTATTTTATATACCATGGCTGAGGATATCGTAGTGATTATTAGCATATTTTTATTTGTATTTTGATTTTATTAATATGATCATACTAAATTTTTTCGTTTAGTAAATGGCTAGATCTAATAGGAACCAATTAAATATTTTATGTAAGGGAAAATGTGTTGGTTTTATGAAAGGGAGACTAAATGGAATGGTATTTATAGTTAGGAAACTTTTTTTATTAACCATGTATCAATATTTATGATTATCAACATGAATCCTGATCGGATTCCACACTCATCAAATTAGATATATATGAAGATCCATATATGTTAATGTTAAACTTAACGCAATGATTAAAATATTCCAAAATAATGTGACATTAATGTGGAAATAACTTCCATATAAATTTTCTTTAAAAACATTAAGATGTTTCATATCTAGTATAGTAGGTCATAAAGGTGAAATCTTCTATAGAAAAAAGAAGCTTTTCTTTAACTCTAATATGGGTTAAGAATTTATTCCTATGGTATCAATTTATTTTGTTAAATGTTATGAGTATCGTCATTATTCATACTGATTTCCTAGGGGAAGGCTCATGAATGGGATCAATATGATCAGAATCCTATTTTTCAAAAAATACATAATTCTATTACATTTCAAAATAATGAAACTGAAAATGTCATAAAAATTTATGGATTTTCTCTTGGATTATGTTATTGAAATTTTTTTATATTAGGATATGATTTAGATTTTTTTATAAGTAATTATTAATGAATATTATAAAAAATAATGGATAATGGATTTTGAAGAATTTCAAATGAATAATATATATATAATGGATTCTAGAGATATTATGTAGTAATATACTTACGTATAATTATAATTTATACACATTTAATGATGAAATTACCTTGGAATAATTTTAGTGTGTTTTAAAATAATTTTGAGCTATATGTATCCCTTAATTTTTCATGTGATAAATTTATTTGGGGAAGAATTATATTTTCATTTTTTCAATAAATAGTTATGTTGTAGGTAAAAATATGGGTTTTTATTATCATTATTTTGGAGTTGATTAATAGTTATTATGTTTTTTGGAATACAAGATAAAAGGAATGAGATGACCTTTGAGGTCAAGAAATCAACTAATATTTAATTTATTAACGTAATTATATAATATTTCTTTCATACTTATGAGTAATTTATCGGGATTATATTAAAGTATTTTTTGAAAAAAGAAATCATAAAGTCCAAAATACAACACATCCTATCTATAGGGGATATGAGGCATAAACCCTCAATAGAAGGGAGATTTTGGTGAAGTTCATACCCCTAACCTATATGATTTCGTTGATAGTATGACTTTCTTTCATTATTATAACTATTTTGAGGATAATGGTTATGATGATTTTGGGAAAAATTTATCATATAGAAAATCATGAGGATGAAATGTGATGTAGTGATTATATGTTAAAAGTTATTTGAAAATAAGTTCTCTACATTGGTAAACATATATGGGTATGTAAAATATATTACTATGGGATATTATTTTAGGAATTAATGTTGAATTATGTTTTCCTAGAATATATTCAATTACTGTGTATTTATGATGTTTTAGGTTATTTATAGAAATGATTAACATTTCATAGAGATAATATTATTAGTAAAAATAATTTTCTTGAAATGAGTTATTAAGAGTTAATAATGTTATTTGGAGATAAATGTTAAATTAATATTAAAACTAGATATTGTAATAGTTCAAGCCATACTGGACTATTACATTTCAGTTTTGGGGTTTTTAAGTGTTTCAGAGGAGCCTTGACAATGTTTGGTGGTGGTTGGAGGTGCAAAGAAGTTGTAGTAGGAAATTCACATCCTTAAAGGGGTACACAACATGAATTGGTTTTTTAAGGATTGCATTGGTGGATAGTTTCACAAATTTTATGTTGAGGTGGGAGAACTCATGAAACATATACATGTTATTAATGTAATTGATGACATTTAATTCAATAAAGGATGAGTTGAGGGAAATATTGGTAAAAGATTGAGTTTTATGAAAACTCATTGATTTCAAATCGTGAATGTTTCATAAGAAGTGAAATTTTTGTGTTCAAGGTTATATTATAACCCTTTAATCTAGATTTATTTCATTCATCCATACCCCTTTCTCTCTTGTTTTAAAAGATCTATAGGTACCCCAAGGAAAAATTATTTCCATGGTCTTTCTGATTTGTTTTCTCAGTTCCTGCAGATGTTAATTGGAGATCCATGTTGAGTTATCCTCTATTTTCCATTTGTATCCTCCAATTCATATTTGTATAGTTATTGTGGTGGTGCGGTTTTAGTTTGTGTTGTGTTCTGGGCTGTCTATTGATAACCCTTATTGCAGTATAGGTTGGTCCAAGGGTTTTATGTGTGGTAGTGGTTTGAGAGTTTCCCCTTGTCCATGTGATGCATAACTAGTTGGAAAATATAATTCTATGTAGTAAATACATTGTTTCTCACTTATTTGTGTCATGTAGAGTGTTTTTACACTTTTTTATCAATAGGGGTGGGTTTTCCTATCCAAATCAAGGAAAATTAATAGTTTAGTTGAAATGGAATGGGAGTGGGGGAATATTTCACATGATTTTACAACCATGATATTCTTGTGATGTTGTGTATGTACATATGGAAGGAACGGCCAAAACATGAATGTTATTATCCTTTTCATTCATTTTAGAGGTTCTTATATTGAAATATTATCTCATGTTGTTGTAATTTTACTCATATAGAAAAAATTGGAAATCCACTTATACTTGGATAAGGAAATTTTTCCCTGTAGATTTATACCTTCTATGATGACACCCCTAAAACAGTGTAAAACATGAAAGAATGGTCTAGTTATTTATAAAATAATAATTAACATATTATGATGGTTGTCACTCTAGTGGGAAGCTATTTTTTATTGCAATGTGGTGTAGGGTGATGTATGGTTTTTTATCAATTATTTTTGGATGAAAAGGTGATGGTATATTAGTCATTCTTTTGCGGTGGTGATGAAAATGGATTTTTTCATGATTTTTTCATGGTGAGGCAATAGTTTTTTAGATGATTTTTGGTAGGTGAGTTGATGTACTGTTTGTGTGTGCTTTTGAGGCAATAAAGTTATGGTTTGTTTGTCCATTATTTTTTAGAGGTGAGGTGATGGTATGCTTGAAAATGATTTTGTGGTAAAGAGGTAATGACATTGTTTGGTATAGTTTTTGGGTGGTAAGGCGATGGTTTTTTCCCCCCATGCTTTAGGGGTAGAGAGGATATGATATTTTCTTTTTTTCATTTTGGGAAGTGAGATGATGGTTTCTTGTCATGATTTTGGGTGGGGAGGTGATGGATTAATGAGAATAATGAGTTATTTTATGAAGTGTATTTATATTTTTCATTATTTATTGGTAGTGATAGAATAATGAATTAAAAAATGCTTGAAATTTATGTGGTTTGTAGTTAATGGGCTTTAGATGAAAAAATAAATAATTGATGATCAATATTGTTAAATTCCATAGTTTATAAATAATTAAATAACAGGTTGGATAATGGGATTGGTTAAAAATAAAATTTCGACTACGGGGTTGTGACGTTTTATTCATTTAGAGGTAGTAGTGAAATTATTGATGTTTTGAGTATGATAGTATATTTTTTGAACCAATAGGTTGAGATTCTATGTGAATATTTGTATGTATGTGTATATCCATTGATATTTCTATAATTAACCGTCCCACATCAATCACTATGTAATGAAACCCATATCTTCATAAAGAGGGTTGATTTCATTGATTAATTATGATGGGGATAGATTTCTAGTAAACCATTTATTTCCAACACCCTCCTCTAAGATAGTGTATATGGATAGGTTGAGGTGTTAATTGATCTGTTAAGGTACTAGGTTGTGAAAATGGTGTCTTCGAGTGATATTTCATGTGACTATGATGTGGGGTTGTTTCCCATTTGTCTTTACGCATAATGTGATATGATCTTTTTTTGGTGTAGAATTAGGTGGGTTATCCTTTGTTAAGAATAGGGAATGAGGTTAGTGTTCATCATATTAATTATACCATACTTATCTTGTTATAGTAGTGGTTGTGATGTGGTGGCCCATTATTATTCTGGAAATTTGATATGTGACCATGAAATAAGGTGGTGGGATAGGTCTTTTCATGCATGATATGATTTTATTGTTTATGTGGAGAGACATTATATGTTATTTAGAATATATGGGAGCACCATGACATATGTTGTTGGGGTGTTAGAGTCGAATATCAGGGGGAAAGCTGTGAAGGGTAACCATTAATGATATGATTCATTTTAAGATAATATATATAAATTATGTTATTTAGTGAGCATGCCTTAGGAAACTTGGGATATATAGTTCACCAATTTTAGTGATATTGGTTCTACTATTTTCTCATGGGTGCATTAATACGCTTCATTCACAAGTGCATGAGATAATTTGGTTTCCTAACTTATTATACATGTATTCTCACTCAATATATGAAAACATATTATTATCTATCTAGGAGGATTATATGTATTGTGATGTTTAGTACCAAATCATACGATTTTGGAAATTTTCTATGTCACTAAATTAGATTTTATTTTTTGTATTTAAATATGAATATCTTTATCTCTAAAATTGTTATTTAATAATTTATTATGGTATAGTTTGGGTTTCATTTTATATTATGAAATGGATATTATTATGGATAATTCATATTATCTCTTAGTTTTATATTATTAAAGATGTTAAAGCCTCCCATTTGATGATATTTTTAAAAATTTAGTGGTAATCTCCATCCTGAGGCATATTAGAGGGGAGTCTTTGGGGGTCATTATATCTCCATCCCCTAATTACTATATCATAAGATTGAGGGGGTTATGGAATATGTGGTCAAATCATTCATTTTTTTTGTTTTTATATTAGTATGGAATATTTTTAGGAAGGTTGAAAATATTTATTTATTGAAGGATATATGATTAACTTTGGGCATTAAAATAAAATTGTTTTGATTAAACTATTGTTTTCTCTGTTTCATGGTTTATTAATTTAAAAAATTATCATATCTGGTGCTAACTATTTTTGTTGTAATAAAATAAAGGATGAGTAGATTTTTAAACTCTAATAGATTTGGTGATTCCATAAAAGTTGATTCCAATTCCTCAGGCATTAAATATTCAGCATGAATACTCATTTAATGGAGAAATAATATGAGTTTGAGGTGGAAATTGGTTAAAAGGTATAGTACCTCTTTACATGATACTAAATAACATTATTTTTTAGTGAATATGATAAAGGAATTCTTGAACTATATTAAAAGAAAAATGTAATAAAATAATTATTAGTTAACTTTTATTACCATGAAATAAATGGCCTATTAACCGACCACATATCTATAGTGTGGTGATAGTAAATATTCACATGACCATGTTCTCTATAAGTCCTTATCTATTCATTGGTGTCACATTGTTCTTACATGTCCATCTATTTAATTTGCAATAATGTTTTCCAACAAAGAGTATTAGTTATGTGTCATTCAAAATGACCTTCATACATCCATTTTTCTCTTCTCATGTGTATGTTTTAGTCACACTTTTTCTGATGTTGGAATATTATAAAAGGATATTTGATAATTTAAAACCCTATTTTTTATCCCATGATAAAATTTTGATAAATAAACATCATAATGGGGGAGAATAAAATATCCTAATAATTTTAGGAAATTTTTTTTATAGTGTTGATGATATGAAATAGTGGGATTATACGAATAATAAATCATTAGAATTTAAATGTTTTTTTATAATATAGCATTAAATTTTTGTTATTATATAGTATTAACCAAATTATTAAATATATAATGCTCTTAATAATTTATAATTTATTAATTTTTTTAATAATAACTTTTTGTTTTGTAAATTAATTTTTTTATTCAAAAATACATTTTCCACAAAAATGGGTTTTCATTATTTTTATGTGTGAATATTATAAGTAATTTGTTTTTAAAATATTAGAAAAATAATCAGAAAAAAATGAATTGAATTTCCTAATTCATCATCTAAAAATTAAATTCATTTGATTTTATTATATTTTTCTAACATGTATTTTTAAATTAATAGTGATAAAAAAGATTGTATTAAAAAAATAATTTCATTTTTTTGTAATTAAAAATTAAAATTATATTATTGATTTATTAAAATTTAATTATTTAATTTTTATCTAAAATAATGAAATTTTTGTTTTTTTTTTAAATTTATAATTTAATTTAGTATAAAAGTAGTTTAGTCTTGAAATGGATATTTTTATAAAAAACTATGTTTTGTTTGATTTTGATAGTTTAATTTTAAAATAAATTCTGACATGTCAGTTTTTTGGATGATGAAAAATGGATCCCGTAATTGGAATTATTTATTATAAATTTAGTAAATAGATAATTTTTAATGTGCTTTGATATGAATTGTTTACATTCAATTTATTGTTACCATGAATAAAGGTAAATGGGGTAACTAAAGTTAAAAAATTATAAGGACAAGAAAATGACCTTAACACCATCCTTAATTTAATTAAATCAATATATTTCATCAATAATAATTGAATATTTTATTATATGGAATTTTTTGGACATTTGATTTTTATGATAACATTTATAATTTTTTTTACTTAAATGTCAATAATTACGCACTCTGGGTTTTATGAACTGTTATAATTTTTAAGATAGTTATTACTAGGGGTTATGTTTAGTAATATATTTTCTTTTATTGTTAAAATTATTTATATTCAATAATTTTTTTACTTTTTTAGTGAATAAGTAATTATTTTTAATGATTACAGAGTGTTGATGCAATAATTATTCAACTAATTCAAAAATAAAATAAATGATATTAAAAATAATAAAAGTATTATAATTTGAGATTATTAA
Source organism: Viscum album (assembly GCA_963277665.1). Classification (NCBI taxonomy): domain Eukaryota; kingdom Viridiplantae; phylum Streptophyta; class Magnoliopsida; order Santalales; family Viscaceae; genus Viscum; species Viscum album. The sequence goes on from OY728131.1 coordinate 1,131,478,732, forward strand.
TGTGAGTCATGAATTTTATAGATTAACATTATGATTTATAGATTTAGTAAAACAGTTGGTTTGAATATTACATATTTCTGTGATGTAATAAAATTTAATGTGATGAAGAGTTCTGAAATTGATGTTAATGGTATTTTATAAAAAATCATAATTTATGGAATGATATAAAATTCATAAATTTTAAAATAATACCATGTGGTTTGTATATGGATTATAATATCAACCATAGTTTACTTATTGTCATTTTTTCATTTATTGTTATTATATCAGCCTTTAATGTGTAAAATGGTTTAATGAGGGGTTACATCCAAAAGATAAAGGTAAAATCATTGTCAAATGTTTTCTTATTATATTTCAAAAAGATTATTTAGACCCGTACTGATCATATATTTTAAATATATTAGTTTTTATCAATTTTTTAACTAATTTTAATTTATATTAATTAATGATTTTGAGAAATTCAAAGAGTTATTATCCCCTCTCTTATAAAATGGAACTACATATTCGCATACCTTTAAAAATAAAAAAACATTAGGTTCAGCCAATTATTATCCAAAAATATTCTTAAAATCCCTCCATGTATTCTAGAGGCATTTTTTGTGTATAATCATATCTTAATAAGCAATAAGGTTTTTTTCAATTGTGAATTTAAAAAGGACAAGTATATTTTCAATTTCAAGTTTTTGTTTTATTTTATCATAAAAATCATTCCCATCATATTAATACAATCTAAAATAATAACACCAATATCATCAATATATTGATACTATATTATGTTAATATGATAAAATATATACATATGAAATATCCATCATATGGGAATGCAATTCATCATTTCTTGAAACAACAAACTACCACCTCCCGAACGGATATAATTCATTTTTTATCACCATATCTCATGACCAATTATAAAGGTGAAATTAATATATATATATATATATATATATTATGAAGTGTATATATATTATATATTAATTATATATCATCTACTCTCTCAAAATTCCATACTCTAGAATATGAAAACATCGTTCATGCATACAGGTGAACTAACACCTCCAAAAAGCGATGAGATTCATCATTCATCCCCACATAACATGGAATATATATATAACTATAATTAAAAAATGATATACTATTTTATATATGATTACAATTTTAGAAAGATAAAATCATTCTGACCCTCTTTATATTATAATATCTAAAAATAGAAATGTAGATCAATCGTTTGTACGACATACAGTTTTAATGCTTATAACATAGTTAATTTTTCATAACCATCATTAATGATTGGATTTATAATTATAATTTATTTATCAAAATAATAATTAAAACATTATTAAAAATCTATAGATGATGGATTAATCATCACATTGAAAATAATGTATATACCTTAGTCATTTGGAACTTATGAATGAAAAATCATCAAAGTATCTAATGATACCTTAATTGATCAATTAAATAAACATAAAAATGTATGAGATAAAATAAATTATTTGATTAACATGAAAAAATTATTAATAAAGTATAAATTAACCTATGTTTTTTTATCCATGATGATAATGAATGAGTATGATAAGTCATACTCAAGGTAAGTGACTTTCTTCTAAAATTCTTCATTATAGTATCCCTTAATATTCTCTTTTACTTCCATGTAAATATTATTTAATTTCAAAATTGGGATATATACTATTTTTACTATTATTATAAAATATATTTAATATATTTTCACAAATGTTATAATTTTTTAAAAATGATTTGTAAGGAATATTTTTTTAATTTTCTTATTGAGGTACTTTTTGAGAATTCTATCAAAAATGTGGATGGAATGTTTTTCTTAATTAACATGATGTGAATTCATTTTCCTAATATTTTTAAAAACTTAATCATTAAGGATTATTTTACAATATTTATTTTTTATTTCCAATGATGTTTTTAATTTATATAAGTGATGTTTTTTAATAAGGGATTTCAATTTGAAAGGATATTTTCTAGAAGAATGTTTTGATCATATTTTATTGTTTTCCTATATATCAAAGGAATCCAACCATTATTTCACTTATGTTTCAGGATTAAATTAAATATCAATGTATTATATTTATGTTTCAGGAGAATGTTTATGAGGAAATGTGCTTTAGTTATAAACCAAGGGTTTGTGTGCAAATTTTTTATCTCAACTACATTGGGTATAGGGGTGATGATAACTGATTAGGTTTATCCTAATAGATCTTTGTAATATAATAATATATTAGTTAAATGTATAAAAATGATGGTATTTTCTTGGGTAACATCAATGGTTACTCTATATATGAAAGACCCTGACATTTTATAAAATATTTTTCTAGCTGGGTAACATGTACACTTTTTATTAGTGTTGAGTAATTTTCATTTGGGTTTTACTTTGGGTTGTTTTTAGTGAAATATTAAGAAAATTCTATTTATATATAGATGTAGATGGTTAGTCCATGGATATGTATAACTTTTCACCCCACTCTAGAAAATTATGCAACCTCAGAAAGAGGGGAATTTCACTATGGGCGCATATATTGCCCAACCATGCACCCTAATAGGAGTAACTGTGAACACCAATAAAAGATGTGCATATTTTAGGTGCATGGTTTGGGATAACCGTCTACTAATTCCCCCTCAGACCATTCTAATATTTTATGGTATCCCAAAAATAAGTTTATATCCCCCAAACCCCTCATACTTACCCTATTAAACCCATACTCGAACCAAAATTATTTCTATTGATTTCATTGAATCTTAGATGTATTTAGAGCCTTACAGACCCCTATTCTTCATTTTTCAATTCATGTTATGATGATGTTATCCCCCTTGGTAAAATAATCTTATCCTACTTGGTTTCCCATATGTTATTCATTCCATATCCTATGCTTTTGGTGGTTGTTCATCCAATATTGGGAGAGATCTAGATCTATCATTTTCGATCTAAATCTAGGATTATAGTTCTAGATCTATGTTAGATATATATTTATATATTTTCTATTGAATTATGGTTTTTAATTTGGATCTTGTTCATTGTTGTTGTGCTACTCAGATTTTTGGGATTTTGGTTGACTAACCGCTCATCGTTAAATTAAGGTAGGTGTTCTATATTTCAAATCCAAAATAAAATATGTAAATTAAATGTATTTAATTTTATAATTTCTATTATATATTTAGAAATTTGGTTCTTGATTGAATTAATTCATTTTGTGGATTCAATTAATTGATGAGATGTGAAATTAGGGATTCTGGGAAATATTTAATGAGATAATTAATCTTATAATTAATTAATTTGTGTTGAGTGATTTTATTTTACCTAATTAATTCATGAATTAATAATTCTATATTGAAATGTGGGGGAGATAAAATTAAATATTGAATTAATTATGTAATTTTTTGTTTGTGGATATTGAATAATTAATTTATCAATTAATGAAAGTGATTGATGTACTTATTAAATTGGGAAATTAATTACTAGAATTTATGTTGTACAATAATTGTTGAATTAGTGATGAAATAAGTGGTAATATTTAATTGATGAATTCAGTAGATGAATTTATGTGATTAATTAATTTTTTAATTTATTAACAATATTCATATGATTAGTTAATTGTTTTGTAATCTAATGGAATTGTTCTTTTACTAATTGTTGAATTAGTAATGGAATTGATGTGGATAATTACATTTTCAATTAATTATGGGTTATGAATGGTAACAACTTAATTTAATTGCAAAATAAATAATCGGAACATGGTCATTTGACTATGTGAGTTGTGAATGTTAATGTAACACACAAAGATCTTAGGAATTATTATTTTTCTAAATGAATTTAAGATTTTAGATATTTTTACTTAACAAAACACTGAATTTATATTTTTCTTTTTATATAAAAGAACTATGATTGGATTATGATATACACAACATGGAGTTATTCTTTTACTATATGAAACACTTACTTGGCTTCCATTATACGCAACATAAATTTTCTACAAAACATAATTTTATTGTTATAATTATATAATTCAGATGGTTATGACCTAACAATTTTACATAGTAATTTGAATAGTAATAACTACCTCTAAAATTTTATTTAAAATGGTTTTATTTAATTAAATCAAATTGAGAATGAAAATAATAATTTTTGGCTAAAGTCGTTATATGTTAAAAAATACTTCTTTCTCAAATGAACTACCCTTTAAGTCATTCTATGGAAAATAGTAAAATTAATTCTAGGAACTCATTAAACTGAAATGATAAAATAATCCTTATGTTTTAATATTTAGTTTAAAAATTAACTTAAGGTTATTTTTTTATTTTTCGATGTTATTTGATTTTTTGAAGAATAGTGAATAATACTACATTTAAGTTAAAAAAATCCTTCTTCAACAAAATATTTATTATAAATTAAATTTATTTTTAATTTCATAATAGATTAATTATATATATATCACTTCAATTTAGGAAATTGGAATTATTTTTATATATATATTGGATATAAAAACATACTGAATGTTTGAACATTCTTTTTACCGGCCTTCTCGCCACCTCTACAGGATAAATGTTAACAATAATTTTTCCACTTTTGTTGATTGAATTTTAAAAAATGGACATATAAGGTCTAATCAGAATGATATTTATAGTCTAATAGGATACAATTATTTTGTGATATTATTATTAGTAACTGTAGTAAATTTTTATTTACCGCGGTTAAGGGAAAATCATAAAATCAAAGGAAAAAATAATGTTATGAAATTAAAACATTACACTAAAATGTGTACAAATTTCATTGGATGGGTGATTCTAGACCAAAATAATTCATTAGACCAATTTATAACCTTTTTATGCCACTTGGTTTTGAATATTACATTTATTATATTTAATTTAACGAAATATTAAAATTTTGATACTAATAATATTAATAAGTAAAGAATTTTTAATATATGCTTGTTCAGATGATAAATTTGAATTTAAATAGTAATTTCAAAGATAATAAATTAATATTCATCATGATAATTTATTTTTTTAATTTTAGAGAAAATATCATATAATTAATATCTTGCATAATGTTGATGTAGTTATTGTTTCATTGATAGAAATATTAAATAATTAAAAAATTTATTTTTAAAATAAATATAATTTAACAGAATTAATGACATAAAATAATTTTATAGATAGAATTTAAATATTAGTGAGATATTAGAATTATTTATTTGATGTTATCAAGTTAATATATTATTTTTTAAAAGACAAATAATGAATAGTATCAAAATTGACATAAATAATTTAAAATAAATAATATTTTATTAAATTATATAAAACGATTAAGAAAAATAAAATTGATAAAACTAAATTGAATAATGTAAAAATTTATTAAATGATTCATTTTTGTTTCGTTTTTCATTTTATTGTATCTATTTTAACCCTTATGTTCCAAACTCTATGTTTTCATGGTAAAAGTTAAATGGTACAACTAAGGGTTAAAGAAAAATGATGAGGATAATATTGTGACCTAAGAATATTTAAAAGTAATTGGTTGAAAATAATTCTACCCATAATCGTCATATATTATATATAACTCACTTTATAGATATTATAAATCAAAAATAAATATATATTAATTTAACATTTTAAGAGATTCTTAAGGATCCATTCACCTCAATTGAAATAGGGTACCTCCTCCCTCACTTCATCACACAAAATTGATCCTTCAATATCATCCATAACCTGAAAAATTAGATTATATAATTCATTATAAATAATAAATAGGTGACGGTCTTCTCAAAATACAATCACCAGTGTCCCTAAGAGAAGAACAATAGTGAGCTCTCTGAAGAAGAGGTAATCTCCTTTACCGACTCTCTCAGTAGTATTACTTATTCTACTTCTTATTAATGTTTTGTTAGCGTTATAAATTAATAACATCGATATAAAGTATATTATTATTTGTTATTATTATTATGGAATAACCACATCCCACCTTTTATTCATCCTATGAAAACCGAATGTACTGCACGTGTGAACATACAACTTATTACCACCACGTCGTGGTGTAATATGTTTTCCATCAGCACTTTAATTACTTGATTACAATGATGAAAATAATAATAATATAGGATTATTATAAAATTATATTTATTCTATATAAAAATATATGTTGAATAATTTATTACTTTTACCATTAAGAGAATAATTTTGTTCCTTGTGTGTACATACAGTCTACCATCGGTTTAACGTGATGAGATTCGTCTTCCACGTAAACAATTTCACAAATTATTATAAAAAATTTGTTAAATAAAAATCCTGAAATATATATCATAATAAATAATATTATATAATATATATAAACATATAATTCATTTACCTTCTTCATTTAGAATGATAAGAAAAAAAAATTGTGTTCATGTGTGCATATGGATTAATATCTCAATAAATTCTGTATTTAATTTAATATATATATTTAATATATAATTTTATACAAAATATATAGGATATATAAATCAATTTTTATATTTTGGAGGTAATTAAATCATGATCTATGTAATAGGATATTGAATAACAAGTCAAAACACATACAATAAACAATGAAGTTGTTTGCTCGAAATGTAAATTTAATATGGAAATGTTGATAAATAGAAAATATAATGTCATAAATGAATCATATATGTTATCATAATTATTATTATGATTCTTTTTTATTTTAATATTATCTTTAAAATCACTATTAATTAGTTTTGTACACATATGCAGGGAATCATATCTAATGTAATGAAATTTCATTTCACTTTTTAATTTAATGACATACATTCCATATTCACCAGTCACTTATTTTGTGTGGTATATATAATATCATATGAAATATTATATTAATAATTTTCTGTATTTATTTATATTCAATGATATAATGGATATTTTAATTCCACTGCGATCATGATTCGGAAGATACTCTAATATTAATGGAATTTTGTCTCACCTTTAATTTTGTGATACACATGCCTCGTGCACAACTTATTTCTTCAAAATTGTGTATATACTACCCAAGAATTTTCTATATGAGCCTTAACCATAATATTATGGTATTATTATATCCACATAATTTTAATAATTTCATGGGGTATAATATTTTTCTTATTATAAAGTAGTAAGCCTGCTTATTTAGGAGAACCGAGTGAGATATAATGTAGCTCAATTATGATCTAGTGTTTATCATATGGAATTAGAATAATACAATCATTTTAATTTTTTTGTAATATATTTTTATTAAAAGGAATTTAATGTTAATGTATTAATATAAAGGGTTTTTTTATTTGGTATCAGAGAAAAAATTAAATAACATTCAGAAATTATGATGAGAAAGCCTTAGTGAGAACCATAAGTACATGACTAATGATATGTCTAAGAGTATGGAAAAGTATTAGAAAATGGCCTTGAATTTTTGGTAAAGGATAATGTGTGTGTTGTCCTAGAAATACATACATATCTAGATACTACAAGTTGATGTCGCTCTAGCACAAATGTACCTACAAGTAAGAACTCTGAAAAGGTGTGTCAGGCCTAACTTGATCATTACATATTACATGAAAATGTGCCTTGTTTAACATCTGGTTTTACACTACCATGCAATATTCATTCTCAATTTATACATCCAATAAGTGACTTTTCATGATTATGTGGATCCTCATTATGATAACTATTTCATACTCAATGTTTCTAGATTTATTTGATAGATTTAACCTATGGAACAATGTTAGATGCAATTGTGATGAACAATCCAATGATATTCCTCCAGATCAACATTATTCTATGGGAGATGCAATGAAAAATCATGTTTTTATACTCACACAGACTTCTCTGTCTATGAATAATGCTAGAAGCCTAAAGGAGAAAATGTGGGAACATCATTCTATTTATTCCTTCATGAAGAAACTATAAACATTTTAATTGGGTCTTCGGATCCAATTTATTATTAACAATAGATTAGTACAACTAAAATGATATTCTCTTTTTTCTTATGTTCATTGCAGGTAATATTCATTATTTATGTTTATCAGTTAGGCGGTGAAGATGACTAGTGGTGGACACTAATCAATAATATTAGGTGGAATGATGAAATTAAATCTATGGATTGGAACAAGTTCAATAAATTATTATTCAATAATAATGTTCTTAATATTGTTCTTATAAAAATAGAGGAATATATTCTCTATTTAATATTATGGGATGAGGAATCTGTTGGTACCAATGAAGCCAATTTCACAATAATTGCGAGGTAATGTTATGGAATTATCATCCAACCCGAATGTAAAGTTGATAGGTACTTCATGGTATTAATTTCAATTCTCATTATCATTTTACCCATATAATAATTTAGTATTTATGAATTGATTGTGTTCTATGAAATCAAGGTTCAAATGGATGCTACAATCATGAACCAATATCATTGTTTTGATCAGAATAAGATGATGGTTAAATCCAATTATAGAAAGCATTAATTGAAAAATATGATCGTTCCATTAGTCTGTATGTGCGGCATGAAGAATGATGAAAATTGACTAATGGGTTCTAAAAATGTTTTATTTGAATAAATAAAGGTCATTAATCTTTTGACTATTGATATGATGGTAAGAAGTTAGATAATTGTGATAATGGATAGAAGTCTTTAAGAACACGGATCTTCTTTTCAGGTATGTTTTCTATTTCTTGTCATTTTTTAGGAAAAGTGGGTTTTCTGGAATTTTTGGAAGTACACGCCATGTGCTTTATAAGTACATTCCATGTACTCGATTATAATAGGTAGTTGTGTGTTGTCCATCTAGTGGGCATGCACACGGTCAAGTTGGAGTGACCAAGAGGCCGCCTAAAGCGGAGTACGAAAACGGTAAGTACATGATGTGTACTTCAAAAGTACACGCTGTGTACTTTATATTTTTCATTAAATGCCTTGGGGTCGCGTTTAATTTCTAGAAATCTCTCCTTCTAGGTCTCATTCGACCAAGATCTTCGTATGACCATAGATCATCAACGATCCCCAGAGCGAGTGTCCATCCTCAAAATTGAACACCGTCGGTTGCGTTGGAATCGCTTTGATCTATGGCCTTATAAGGTGATTCAAGCCTCAAGGTTCAAGTATATTGATCTCCCAATGCCAAGGTAGGTGGTTTGTGCATTTTTATTGAATTTATTCATGTTTTATGGGAGATTTTTTCCAATACCCATGAATGGGGTATTGCGTGTTTACAGTTTTATCCCTATTGTTTGTCTCCATTGCTTGTATGCTTGTGGAGATGATAATTGATTCTGAATAGGGAGGATCTCTGTGCTTTGTATGTTTTTCCCGTGCATGTTTTTTCTGTTTTGACCTTTGGGTCTAGTTTTCCTGTTAGGTTAATGTTTACTTTCCCATACCTAGTATTTTAGGAAAGTGTGACTGTTGTTCTGTTATGCAGTTATGCTGTAGGATGGTAGCCAAGTAGTCCTTGAGGGTCAACATGGTCCATACACACTACGACACTTGCATGACTTACATAGGGGTGTGTGAAACTGATGTATAGAACATAAGAAAAATGGACGTAATGGCTTCTCCAAAGTGTCTTTACTAGTACCTATGGGATACCACCGGGGGTATTGACACACTATGTTTCCGCAGAAAGTCTTTAGTTCCTCGACTCGGGCCACAGAGGGGTTGTGACATATGAGCTTCCCTAAAGTGCCTTTAGTTACAATATGAGACTCTAAGGGGAGTTAACAGATAGTGCATCCTCAGTGATCCTATGCTTAAGCTGAACCAGAGGGGTTAGACTGAGTGTAATTCCCAGAGGGATTCTTGTACTAGTTTGTTAGGACCAGAGGGGATAGGTTGTGGGTACTTCCCTGAGGGTTACCTCTGTGTTTGTTGGTTGCTTGCATTGATTGGTAGGACCAGAGGGGATAGGCTACAGATACATCCCAGATGGTTACCTGTTTGTGTTTATTGACTTGGTTAGTTTCTGTTTGATATTAAAATTGTCAATTATTACTGTTGAGTACTTTCCTCCTTACTGTTTCTTGTAATTTTACCAGCCATATACTCATTGATTGTTACGCACTGATCTCATGGTGGTTGGTTACTGGGAATTAGTCTTGAACCCTGTTTGGGCCATGATTTTGGGTCTATACAGATTATATTTTTGGATTTATAAACAAGGGAATCCACCATTCTACATCAGGTACATGAAATATCATGGAGCTGGAGAGAAAGAGACCAAGCATATTCTTGCGATGCTGTGGAGCTGATTAATATTTTAATTTAGTAGTTGGATTAGTACTATATTTCTGCATTGTGCATTGTTTCGCTTCTTTCCAAGACATATGTATCATGCAACATTTCATATATGTGCTCCAGTTTATTCTTTCAGTCTTCCACTATTTATTTTTGTATGATATTATTACTGATTCTTCTCTTGTATGTATTTTTTTACTTCCACTGTATACTCTACCAGTGAGGGAATATTTTTTCCACCATCACACCACAACCACTCACTGCTAGTCCGTAGCCTCTGGCGTTGGGTGGAAATTCACTTGATGCCATGTGACAAACCAGGTATGGGGCACCTTTGGGTGGCTTCCAGAACCGGGATGTTAAAAATTTGTATCAGAGGAAATATTTTCTCTTGACATATTGTTTGGATCCTTTAGTCAGGGATAGGAAGTAATATGTCCTTGTAATAATTTGTGTTAGGGATTAGCTAACCCGTGTACTAGGAAAATCCAATGTACCTGGTTTATTGCAATTTTTATGGTTTTTAAAGTTTACGATTGATTTTATTTTCACTGTTGGGTGATCCATATGCTTTGTGATATTACTATTAATGTTATTAAGTTTTTATTTCTGACGCAACCTGATAGAGATGAGGTTATTCCACCTCATGCATCACATAGGCACTTTCTATGAATAACATGTCAAGAATTGTTTTCATGCTATTTAGAGTGAATTAGAGATTTCATGTTGTTGTGATAGATGTGGTACTAAATATGCATGTTGTTGTGATAGATGCCTTGATAAAGAACTTTCTAATTGATAAGTTACGGTAAGTATAAGGTTATGTTGAATAGAAACCAAACCTTGGTTCTTGAGGTGTCATGGACCCTCATGGACCAAAAAATGTAGGATCATTGACTTTTTTACCTTGTTATAACATGTATAAGATTACAGGATTTTATTTTTAGGGAGTATGGGCCCTTACAAATCGGAATTTGGAACCATTAATGTTCGTTTCAGTGTTTTTCTGGGTTCCAGTGTAGTTTCTGAAACTTACTGTCCGGAAAAACCCAGAATACACATCGTGTAGTTTTGATTACACACCTTGTGTTCTTCTGTTCGGGAAGAAACCGATTTTCATAAGTACGCGTCGTATACTTTATGTACATGTCGTGTGGTCTCTAACGGTGTCGCGGGATGTGTCGGAAGAGACATCGGATAGGGAAATTCTTGTGGCAACACATCATGCACTGGTTGTGCACACCGTGTGGTGTTGACCCTACGTCCACCCGTGTGAATAATGACACGGATGGATAAATCTTCAGTTATACATGTTGTTTTAGTCTTGAAAACGTTGTGTTGTGTAATCCTAGGAACTCGACCGTGTATCTAACAACACGGGTTGGTGGAGTCTCTTCTTACACATGCCATGTCCACCTAGAACACACCATGTAGTGTGAGACTTGTACCCGGTTGTGTCACTAACGACACGGGCCAGTCAAGCTCTTCTAGTATACGTCGTGTTTTCATTGAACATTCCATGTAGTCTTATTTTAGGAGAGTCATGTGGATTAACCTTGTAAAAGGACTTAGGAAGAGGAATAGGATTCAGGTACACGTCGTGTGTTAATACAACACGTCGTGTGTGTGGGGTGATACATGACCTAGGATGGAAAAAGTACACACCCATGTGAATGACTTAAGGGAACACGCTGTGTAGGTTTTATACACGTCGTGTAGTCATGTTTAGTAAAACATGAATGTCTTTATTCTCTTTCTTCCTTCATTCACTTCTATGTTTCAGTCCCTGTTAATCCTGACCTATGGTGTGCATTTGACCTTGCATAGTCATGCCACCGAGACATCCTTCAGTTGTCTACCTGTTATTGAGCAGTGATCAGACACCGAATATGGTTGATCATGGACTTCCTGTAGATCCTCATGTTATACCAGTCTTGGCACCAACAGTTATACCTGATACTAATTCTGATGTACAGTTCAGGTAAGGCTTCATGAGGATGATGCAAATATTTTAGGGAGTGCCACCTCCTGCCCCATTGATGGAGGATTTGACACTGGTTTTCCTGCAGCAGAAGCATCCAACTTTCATAGGGGAAGTAGAACCTCAGGTAGTATAGTCACGGATAGAAGCCATGCTGATGAAATCTGAACATGTGGAGATGCCTCCAGACAGGAGGTTCAATTTATCTACCTATATGCTTCGGAAAACCCCCAAGATGTGGTGGGATACAATCTCACATGCGAGATGCCACTAAGTTATGGCGTGGGATGAGTTTCAGCGCATCTTATACGATTACTTCAATCCAGATACCCTGAGGGCCGATCAAGTTAGAGAGTTTCTAAGTTTGGAATTGGGTACTCTTTCTGTTATTTATTATTCCTTATTATTTATCAAGCTATAGTGCTTCACGCCTATTCCAGAAGGTGATCAGTTATTCCTAGCAAGGAAGTTCGAGGATGGTCTGAGGCACGACATCTGTTCACAAGTGAACATATTCAGGTTGACTTCCATCACTTCTATCATCAACCAAGCATTGATCACATAGTGCAATCTAAGGGATTCCATAGTTTTGAGCAATGTAGGCTCAGCATGTAGAGTTAGAATCCCTCCTACTGATAGTAGGAAGCGCCGCAAGGAGTCTTCGCTCGGTGATCCAAGTTTGTGAGACACATCATTTGGTATCTAGGTGGTGTGCTACCAGTGCAGAAAGAGTGGGCATACGAGGCCTCATTGCCTAAAATTCTTAGTGGAGTTCCAATCGTGCGGCATGATGGGTCACCTTCAAAGCTTCTGTCAGATTTTCTCACCAGCAGCTGGAGACAAGGTTTGTTATATGACTCTACATTTGGGAGCATCACTGCCATTTTATCACTAGTTTCCGAACTAGAGTTCTTATAGTTGTTCAGGCCGAAGTGGAGGTCATGGCAGTGGTGGTCAGTTGCCAGTATTTCAGTGACAGCAGAGTGGGTCTGCTCAGAGTGGTCAGGCAGGGTCATAGGGACATGGGGAAGGCCAAACCTTTGCAACGGAGAAATCCCAGTAAGAGTCGAATCATGCACCTTCTACAGTTCGAGGTACAATCATCGTTGCACCATTTTTATCTTATGCTCTTATCGATACAGTGTCTTCCCATATCATTATATCTATTGTTGTTGTGGAGAGCCTTCGACTCTGCATCTTTTCTTCTGCCAATATTTTGATGCTAGATAATTTGTTGGGGACTATAATAGCTAGTGTATGTCAGTTCAAGGAGTTCCCTCTAGAGGTTAGTGGGTGTCACTTTTTATGGGACCGTTATTCCCTAGAGATGATATGATATGATTTCATTCTCATAATAGACTGGATAGTTCCCTTCCAGGCAGTAATCGACTGCCACTACCATTTGTTGAGTTTCACTTCACCAGAGAGTGGATTTTTTCTTCATAAGGGTGATTTGACTGTACAAGAGAGCATATAAAGACCTGAGCATCAGGGGTTGGGAGGAGTTACAACCCATATTTCTATTTTATATCTGGATGATCTAGAGACTTCACTGTTAGACATTCCTCCAGTTGTGGATCTTTTCAGGGATGTCATTCCAAATGAATTTTCAGGTTTTCCTCTGGATTGAAAGGTGGAATTTTCTATTCATCTCGTTCCAGGAGCGGCCCCAGTGTCCATTACTCCTTACAGGATAGATACACAAGAGTTACAGAAGCTCAAGAAGCAGTTAAAGGGGTTGCATGAAAAGTAAATCATTTGAACCTGTACTTATCCTTGTGGTTTGCCTATCCTATTTTTGAAGAAGGAAGATGACACCCTCAGGCATTGTGTGGATTATCAGAAGATGAACTAGTTGACCGTCAAGAACCGATATCCTTTACCAAGGATTGATGACCTCTTTGATCAGCTTCAAGGAGCCTGAGTGTTCTCTAAGATTTACATGTGGTCCAGTTTTCATCAGTTGCATGTTAGACCATTTGATATACCTCTCATAGCCTTCTAGTGTAGGTATGGTCTATACGAGTATATGGTTATTTCATTCGGTCTCACAAATGTGCCTGTAGTGTTCATGGAACTATTGAACCGAGTGTTCCATCCGTACTTGGATTCATTTGTGGTTGTCTTCATGAATGCTATCTTGGTGTACTCTCTAACTCAAAACGACCATGCTACCCATCTTGAGATTGTTCTGAGTAAACTGAGATAGCATCAGTTATATGCTATTCTCTCAAAATTCCACTTTTGGATGGATCAGATTCACTACATGGGTCATGATATCTTAGAGACATGAATGTCAGTAGACCCAAAAAAAGTGAGGGCAGTAGTTTCTTGGGAGAAGCAAAAGAACATCATTGAGGTATGGAGTTTTCTAGGGCTGTCTGGATACTACATACGTTTCATTCAAGACTTTTCATGCTAAGTTTCACCACTGAAGGGTTTGAATAAGAAGGGTGTGATGTTCTTATGGTCAGATTCTTGTGAGTCAGCCTTTCAAGAGATGAAAGGGAGGTTGACTTCAGCACTAATACTAGTATTTCGAGATATGGGCAAGAGTTATACTGTTTATTATGATGCTTCAGGTATCGGGCTAGGGGATATGCTTATGAAGGGATATGGATTTGTTGTGTATAAGTCTCAGATGTTGAGACCACAAAGGAGGAACTACACGACGCACAATCTTGAGCTAGAAGGAGTTTTTCATGCCTTCTGTTGTTGGATACATTATCTTATGGGAGAGCATTTTGTGGTTTTCACTGACCACAAAAGTCTCAATTACATCTCCACTCAGCATGATCTGAATTTGAGACAGTGAAGGTTGGTTGAGTACCTTCAGTCTTTTGAATTTGAGATTTCCTACAAGCCTAGGTAAGGCAATGTGATTACTGATGTGTTGAGCATGATGACTCAAATACAGGCAGTTAATGAGGCCATCAGTGAGTGGAATCTTATGGCTATGTTCTCTAAGATGCATTTGGAGGTTCACGACAGACAATGGAAGTCATTCCTTTCTTCTTTAGTTGTTACATCTACCTTTACTGATCATGTACGAATGAGGAAATTATCAAATTCTAAAGGCATAGTCCTGTGGGAAAGTTTTTCATGAGAGGACCCTATTCCTAGATTGACCATAAGAGGGGATTAAATAATACATATTTAGGGTCACATATGGGTGCCAGCAGACATATGCGAGGATTTGATGCAAGACATTCATTCCTTAGTTTGGGAAGTTCATCCAAGAGTTACCAAGATGTATCGTGATCAACACCATCGATATTGGTGTTCAGGTATGAAGAGAGTCATTTCAGGTTTCGTCATGAGGTGTTCCACCTTTTAGTAGGTGAAGTAGGAGTATCAGCGACCAGTAGGTCTATTTCACTAGTTACCCATTCCCGAGTGGAAGTGGAATGATGTCGCCATGGATTTCATAATAGGGTTTCAATGGTCGCCTTGAGGGAATGATGTAGTTAGGGTTTTCAATGACATACTTACAAAGGTCGCTAAGTTATTTCCGATCTAAGAGTCCTTCAGTGGTGATGACCTGGGGCGGTTGTACATCCGTGAGATTTTACATCAGTATAGAGTTCCACACTCCATCATTTCAGACAAGGATGCACGTTTTACTTATCAGGTCTCGTAGGGGAAACAGAAATCTTGGGGTACACAGGTTTGTTTGAGTACAGTTTACCACCCCCAAACTGATGGAGAGTCTGAGCATACAATTCAGGTGATTGAGGACATGCTACAAGCATGCATTCTATATTTTGGAGGTTCTTGGGAGAATGGTATACCTCTTTTGAAGTTTCCCTACAACAATAGTTTTCAAGAAACTATTCATATGGAACATTATGATGCTATGTATGGTAGTCCATACTGATCACCCTTATGTTGGCTAGAGGTAGTAGAGGCAGCTTATCTAGGACCTCATCATGTTCAGGAGACCACAAAGCAGATATTCTTGATTTGGGAGAGGATGAATACTGCACAGTCTCAACAGAAGTCTTATGCTGATCAGTGGAGATGTTCTCTGGAGTTCGAGGTCGAGGATCAGGTCTTTCATCTTGTCACACTGAGTTTGGGACACAAGAGTATTAGAAGACATGGTATTAATTCACCGAGGTGCGTTGGGACATTTGCGGTGTTGGAGAGAGTTGTGTCGTTTGCCTATCGGTTGTGGTTACCTCATAGGTACCGAGCTATGCACGACGTCTTCAATGTTTCTCAACATCGATATTACTTTTCAAACACGTCTCATGTTTTCTATCCCGAGGAAGTTGAGTTATAAGTGGATGCATATTTCAAGGATCATCATATCCGGATTGTCGATCATAGTAAAAAGGTTCTACATGGATGGTCTATTCCTTTGGTACGAGTGTTATTGCAGCACGGGCGAGTATAAGATGAGACATGGGAGAGGGAGGCTGATGTATGAGCACAATGGCCGGAGTTGTTCAGGGTTTCATCTTCTACGCTGCCTTGCTAGGGATATTCATAGATGAATTTCTTTATGGGAGAAAGTTTGTAAGAACCTGGATATTTTTTTCAGGGATTTTTTCCTTTACTGGTGGTTTTTGTGGAAAAAAGGTTTTTTTGGAAATATTCGAAGTACACGCCATGTACTTAGTTACCACATGTATCCGTGTACAGGCTGTGTAGCAACCATTCATAGGGCCATGTGGGGGTGTCCTAGAGGATTCCTAAAGCGGAGTAGAGAAATGGTGAGTACACGTCATGTACTTCAAAAGTACACACTGTGTACTTTCTTTTTTTATCATTAAACGCACTGGGGTCACGTCTAATTACCAGAATGCTATCCTTCTAGGTCTCGTTCAAACGAGAGCTCTATACGACCGCATATCTTCGACAAAACCCCAATTAAGCATCCATCCTCTGAATCGAACATTTTCTGTTGCATTGTAATTGCATCTATTTATGACATTATGAGGTGATTCAAGTCTCTAGGTTCAATTATATTTATTACTCAATGCCAAGGTAGGAGTTTTGTGCATTTATATTTAATGTTTGAGTTTTATGGGAAAATTTTCCCAATAACCATGAATGGGGTAT
This sequence comes from Viscum album, assembly GCA_963277665.1. Taxonomy (NCBI): domain Eukaryota; kingdom Viridiplantae; phylum Streptophyta; class Magnoliopsida; order Santalales; family Viscaceae; genus Viscum; species Viscum album. Next base: position 1,131,496,041 of record OY728131.1, read on the forward strand.
TTTTCATTTACCATTTTAGCCTTATTGTTTTCCTACTATGCTTGTAATCTTGAATAAATGATAATTGATTGAGAATAGTGTGAATTTCTGTGCTTTGGCTATTTTTCCCATGCATGTTTTGCCTGTTTTGACCTTTGGGTGTAATTTGGCTATTAGGATATTGTTTACTTTCCCATGCAGAGTATTTTAGGATGGTGTGAGTATTTTTATATTATGTTGTTATGATTTAGGATGCTAGCCATGTAGTTCTTGATGGTTACCTTGGCTGAAACGCATTGCGACACTTTCTTGACTTTCATAGGGTTGCTTGATCCTGATGTATAGACCATAGAGAGAATGGATGTTTGGGATTCTCTAGAGTGTCTTTCCTATTTATGATATGAGACCATAGGGGGAATTGACATTCAGTGCTTCCCCAAGTAGTCTGTAGTTCCTTAACATGGTCCAAAGAGGGAATATGATGTAAGTGCTTCCTTAGAGCGCCTTTAGTTAGGATATGAGACTATTAGGGGAGTTGATGGAGAGTGTATCCTCATAGAGTATATTCTTAAGCTGAACCAGAGGGGTTAGGCTGAGGTTACTGCCCAGAGGGTTTCTTGTAATTGATTGGTAGGACCAGAGGGGATAGGTTGTGGGTACTTCCCAGAGGGTTACCTTTGTGTTAGCTGCTTTCTTGCGTTGATAGGTAGGACCAAAGGGGATTGGATGCAGATACATCCCAAAGGGTTACCTGGTTTTGTTTATCATTTGGTTAGTTACTACTTGATATTGAAACTGTGGATTTTTACTGTTTTTTACATTCATGTTTACTATTTCCTGTACTTTTACCTGCCATATACTCATTGACTGTTAGGAAAAAATCTCATGGTGGTTGCCTACTGTGATTTAGTCTCACACCCTATTTGGGCCATGATTTTTGGACCCTAACAGAGTATATTGTTCCAAGCATAGACAAGAGAAATCCCCCTTATACTTTAGGTACATGATATGTTGTGGAGCTAGAGAGCACGAGAGCCAGCTTATGCTTGCGATGCTGTGGATCTAATTACAGTTTTTCTTTAGTACTTGGATTACTAATGTATTTCAACACTGTGCTTTGTTTCGCTGCTTTCCTAGACATATGTATCATGCATCATTTCATATATGTTCCCCAGTTTATTGTATCAGTCTTCCACTGTTTATTTATCTATAATATTATTACTACTTCTACTCTTGTATGTACTTGATTACATCTATTATGTACTCTACCAATGAGTGCATAGTTTCACTACTATCACACCCAAAGCCCTTGCTTCTAGTCGGAAGGCTCGGGCTATCGGGAAAATTCACTTGAGACCATGTGACCAGACAGGTATAGGGCGCCTCTAGGTGGCTTCCAGAACCTGGACGTTACAAAATCCGCCTAGAATTCACCTCCCCTACTTCAATTCTATAACTGTATGGATAGCATTAATTATGATAAAATGTTTCCTAATCAAAGGGTTATCAATGATTATGGATGTTAGAAACTTCGTATGGATAAAAAATGGAAAATATCATGTGATCAATATTGGCTATGGGGATTATGACAATGACGATGTGGAATGATTGATTATTTATGCGGTGGAATTCAAGAATAATGTTGTAGATGTAATATGATGGTATTATGAAATAAGGAAACATCCATGTATTTTCAAAATGTAGTATTTCAATAAGGATTTAATACAATATGTTGAATGGTACTAGTAACCATGAATTTTTATTGAGGAAATAAGGTTATATTTTTGGAAAACACGTGTTTCTTGGAAGGTAAACTGTTAATATTTGCATGATGTTGTGATAATAATAATTGGATAAATATATGTCGGATATCAATAAGTATATTTATTGGTAATGAATTCTATGGAACTGAATATGTATTTTTTGAAAAGTTATTTATGCTATTAGGGATGATGTTTGAAATTTATTGGGCTTAAAAAAAGTATCCAATAAACATTAACATAATGAAACATTAATGTTTTCAATAAATATGTATGTTAAATATGTTTATTTCCATGTTTCAAGATAATACATGATGATAGTATTCACATTATTGTACTATGACAACCAAGACATACCTTATTTTACATGGGAGATAAATGATAAAATGATTTTGTATAAATATTTATAATATTTTGGATTTTAAACTTGTAGAATGACTATAGGTTTATCTATTTATATAATTTTTAATTTAAACATAATATTTGTTTGTGAGATTGATGTGTTATCTTAACATAGGTGAATTTAGTCATTTTTTATAATGTGTGTGAAACATTTATTTTGATAATGATAGATGGAATAAACAATCATTCTAATTAGGATTTTCTATCATTTAAAAAATGTAAATATAAATTATATTTATTATATGATGAAATGAATTGGTAATTAATAAACGCACTACAATGTGAGATATTACTATGAAATCGTGTAATTATATATTCTCATTGAAAATATTAAACATTATGAAATGATTCATGATATAATTTTTTTTCCTATTTTCATCATTTTTTTTAATACCAATGAACTTTTTCAAGCCTCTTTGAGTCATGGATTTCTTGTTATTAAATTTTTATGGAAAATGTTATCTAAATTAATCGATCAGAAATTTTTGATTGTATTTCTTTTCTATTTTGATTTTTTCACTTCCTACCTATGTTATCCTATGTGGAAACCTAGTTATGAGTTACTTTTGGTATCCTCTATAAATCCAAAATTCTTTTATTAAAAATTTATTTAATATATTATTTATATCTTGTGATTCTTTGTTATAAAAATTCAGGTATCAATCCTTTGATAACACAAATGAATTTCAAGGGGGGAATTTTTTTAAAGGTGTTGAATGTAACACCTATAGATTTTCTGAATTATTATTTACTATAATAAATTTACTCTATTAGATATTTTCACTTCATGAAATAATGAATATTTATTTTTATTATATAAATGAACTATGTATGGATTACGTTATATGGAACCCCAAGTTATTCTTGTTTTATACGTAACACTGACTTGGATTTCATTACATGAAACATCAAGTTTCTAAGTAACATCATTTTCATGTTTTAATTATATAAATAGTATGGTTGTGACCTAGTTGTAAAACATTGTAATATAAATTTTAATAACTACTTATTAATTATTATTCTATTATATTTAAATAAATAAAACATATTTAAATTGAAAAAAATTGTTAAAGTCTTTATAAGTTTTAAAAATAATATTTTCTCAATTAAACTACTTTTTATGTACTTTTGTGAACAATAATAAAATTAATTTTGTACACTATTGGAAATTTTATTTGATAATATATAAAAAAATTTATAATTTGGAATGTCAAAACTATCTTACCGTGAATATTGTGTACTTTTCTTAGATCTTTAATTTTTTGATGAAAAGTTAAAAAAACTACACTTTAGTTAAAAACTAAATTTATGTATATATAATTTTAATAATTTGAATTTCCCTTTTAAATTCACCATATATAAATTATATATATTAATTCTTTTTAGGACCATGGAATCATTTTTTATAGAAAATTTATATAAAAACATATTGAACTTTTAAACATTTTTTTACCTGTACTCTCGCCACGTCTGTGGGATTATCTTTAAACATATTTTTTATGCTTATGTTTTTGGAATTAGAAAAAAATACATACTTAGATGTAATTAGTATTATATTTAGACTCTAATAAAATCAATTTATTTTTTTCGATATTCAGAATAGTAGAATTAGTAAATTTCTATTTAACATAGTTAAGGGTAAATAAGATAATTAAAGGTGAAAATACTATTATAATATTAAAAATTTAGTCTAAATATTTTCTTAATATCATTGGATGAGTGGGTTTCAACAAAAAATCATTATTTAAGTGATATTTTATCCATTTTATGACACTTGAAAAAAAAATATGACATTTATTATATCTTATTTAAAGATACATTAAAAATGTCATACTCATAATTTTAATAAGTAAATAATTTTTAATATATGGTTATTCATAAGATAAATCATACTATAAATAATAATTTGAAATATAACACATTTATTGTAATCATGATAATTTATTTATATTTTTTATTAAATAAATAATTTAATTAATGGATTGTATAATTATGTGGCAATAATTGTTTAATTAATTAAATTATCAAATAAATGATATTAAAAATATAAAATAAAATAAATTTTAATGTAATTAATGAAATAAACGAATATTATTGATAAATTTGACATATTATTGACCTATTAAGTGATTGGCTTTATGGTTATCATGTTAATATGATATAATTAAATGACAAATAACGAATAATATCAAAATGGTCAAAAATGATACTAAAAAATAATTAATTTTATATTAAATGATATAAAATGAATAAAAACCTAAAATTTGGACATATAACTAGATTAACACTATAAATATCATCAATTATTAATTTTGGGTTTTTTTAGAATTTTTATAATTATTATATTAACATTAATATGTTAAAATCCATGTAGTCATAGTCAAAGTTAAAGGGATTAACTAGGCGTTAAATCCTAATGATAAAATTAATATTCCTTCATAAACATGTCTACAAATCAATAGATGATAATATTTCATCCCGTAGACATCTTATCCTTAAAAAACTAACTTTTTTTAAATTTTGAATATAAAATCTATTTACATTAATTTAATATTTTAAGAGTCTCTGAATGTGTCAACACATCAATTATAAAAGAGAACATCCTCCCTCAGTTATTAACATTTCATTGAGCCATAAAGCTCAACCATGACCTACCCATTTACCTTCTCAACATCACTAGTACAATTCTACAGGTTTTATATTCTAAAAATACAATCACTATTATCTCTAGGAGAAAATCTAGAGGGAGCTTACTGAATAAAAAATAATCTCATTTACTAACTCTCTCAAGAAAATTTCTTCATATACATAATATTCATGTGTTGTTTCTATTATAAATTAAAATCTATATTATCAATAATATCATGTGATTTTTTTACGATTATGTAATTTTCATATTCCACATTTTATTCAGCCTATAAAAATTAAAAGAACCACATTTCTGTGTGTATGGCTTACCGTCTCCACATCGTTGTTTAATATTTTTTTCATAGCCACTTTACATGGCTTAGTATAAAAATTGAAATAATAATTATATATGATTATTATAAAATTATATTGATCATAGACCAAAATATACACAAACCCATCATTACTTTTACTATTAATTGAAAGATATCCCTTCTCGTGTGTACATACGGCCTACCATCTCCACCAAAAGATGAGATTCATCTTCCATGTTAACCATTTAATGAATGATCCTAAGAAAAGTATTTATTGAAAAAATATTAAATATATGAAATAGTAATATAAATTTAAATATAAATATATATATATATATATATACATATATTTCCTTTTCCTTCTTCCATTCGGAATGATAAGAAAATGAAAATAGCATTCTTGCGAATGTACGACTTACTATGTCCATGTATAGTATCTTCCAATTCCAATATCTACCTTATATATATATATTTATATACTATATATATGTGATATATAAGTCATTTTTTACATATCTAAATTAAATAAATCATGACCTATGTAATTGGATCAAGAAAAACAGTTCAAAACGCGTACTATAAACATAATGTTTATTACCCGAAATGTTGCTTTAATTTGGAATTATTAATAAATGGGTATCATAAAGTCATAAATAAATCACATATGACATCATAAATGTTATTATGATTCTAATATAAAATAATAATATTTTTAAAACCACTATATAAGAGTTTTAGACAAGTATGAAGGGAATCCGACGTACGGTAAGGGAATTTCGACTCACTTTTTAATTTCCTGAGATACATGCCATATTCACCACTATATTATTTTGTGTTGTTTATATATTAACCTATGACATTTCATTTCATTAATTTTATTTATTTAATAATATTTAAATATTTAATTGATGCTACAATTTTATGGGTTTCATGATTCATATTATAATCATATAGTATTGAATTTTTGTCTCACCATTACTTCTATGGGACACATGTCTTATACAGAAAATGTTTCTTCTACATGGATTATTTGATTCCCAATACTATATTTTCTGAGTCATAACCAAAATATTATTGTATTTTCATATCTCTATAATTTTATTTCATTTATGGGGTATGCAATTGTACTGATTATAATGTTTTATGGGTGTTAGTCAAGAAGAACCTAAAAGGTGATAATATAGCTCAATTATGTACTAGTTATAGTGTTTCTCTATTACCAAAGGCACTAGACTGAAAAAATATATGGTTATTTTATTGTTTAATGTATTAATCATTCAGGTAATTTAATTTAAATTTAATTTATGAAAAGTGAGAGTCTCTATAAGAAACATGGCCATTTAGTAGTGAAATAATGAATGATAAAATGGTTACTTTAATGAGTAATGTATGAATGGTTACATGGTCATATTGTTGGGAATTAAAGAATGGTAACATGTTCATTCTATTGTGTAATATTTGAATTATAACATGTTAATTATATTGTGATTTAAATATTTTTTAAATGGAATTCTGATATATGATATCCCTTAGACATAGTTCGAGAACCGATATGATCCAAAGCAGGGATCGAGGTTTGGGTGTATACAGGAATCTGGTGGTTTATGTCATTAAATAAATATTAATTGATAATATGATAAATACTTACTTTTTCATTGTAATTAAATTTTTATACAACTACATAAACTTATTATTTACTCTATATTGATTTATATGATGTTGGTTTGGCATAATGAGTTGTGCTCACACCCTACATGGGCTGCATGATCAGTACCTAAATTGACCATGTGTTATTTTTATGGGTTAAGGGAAAAGGCACTATGGTATATAGATGATAAGGGATTGACCAAGGATGAGGGAACTAGACATAATTAGGGACCTTATTTGGGGAGTTACCAATGACTTTATTTTGGATTTCATTTTAGATAGTTTAAATGTTCCTTGATATGGAATATTTTCTACTTTAGTTTTGAAATTGTATTTCTAGTTTTGGCCATCTTTTGATACTAGTCCATTCAGGTTATGGATATATTTTTGGTTATTGTCTATTTTATTTCAAATGGGTTTTTACTCTAAAATTGAGGGCATTGTCTCCCCAAGACTAATATTATACCATCGTTACTAGTCAGGATCCTCTACCAAAGAAGGAGGCACACTTGAGTTCATGTAACCAGCCGGCTCATGGAACCAGTATGTGGAATACCAGTTCAGTACATTAAAAAGTTGTATCAAATGAGGTTTTATTTTATTTTATATTGTGTTACTATTTTTGGAAAGGTATATAGGAGTATATAAATATTACATGTTTGGTTAAGAGATCATACGTGGGAGTAGGTATCCCATGTATGGTGGATAACCCAATTACGAAGGGTTGAAATTGTTGTTGTTTTTTCTATTTCCTACTATGGTTGAATATTATTTCATAGTGAGTGAAAAACTTTTGGTTTTATGTGATTTTTTTTCTTATATTTGTTGATATTTGACTCATGAATTGGTATTGAGAGAATGTTGATTTGCATTCACCATTATAGGCACTCATGATAATTTTTTGACATGCATCATTTTTAGACAAGAACATGGAAAACGGGTTATGGTGATGTTTTTGAACAAGAATTGTTTTTCCTGTATTGTGATATTTAAATGAAAATGGTTCCTAGATTGAAATTGAGAAAATTAAAATTATTAAGGATGAGAATGATTTTTTTTCTTAATGTGAAACATGAATAATGAGAATTAGTTACCCTTTGTGAACAACAACTTATATATTGGATAGTTAAGGGTAGTGATAGTGCCTCAGTTCTGATCGTGTGGAGGGAATTATGAAAATGACTTGTTGTGTATTATTGTTTTCCCTATTAGTTAAATAGGTTAATTTTGTGAATTTCAAACTAGGTTTATTCTTTTGAAACATATATATATGCATCCCCAATGATGCTTGTTGAGAATATGATAGGAGTTCATGGATGGATATGCTCCACTAGTGGTGGTGTCTAGGCCACTAATAATACCATTTGAGGAAATTAAAGAGTAGTTATGAGAGATTTCTTTTGTTTCATGTAATTCATGTGAAGATTCCTAGGGTCAGTTGTAAATAGTATGTCTAATCTAATGAGGGAGTTCTAGTTGCAGTACCCTGGTAATTTTACTAGAGATCGGGGTCCTGAGGATGTTATGTTTTGGATTGATTCCATCAAGATGATACTTTACAACATAATGAATCCGTATGAGAGGATTTTCAAGTTAAATAACTATATGCTATGAATATTAGTGCAGTACTGGTGGGACATATTAGCATAGAGTGCACATGTTGTTATTATGTTATGGATGGAATTTATGAGGATGATCATTAAGAAAATATATCTAGAGAAGCAGAGGTAGGATAGAGTTTCTGATTTCATGACTTTGGGGAGTGTGTCTATGTTGGACTATGATTTAATATTTTAATATTTGAAATGATTTTCTCTTACATTGGCAATGGATGAGACAACTACAGGGAAGTGTATTCAGGATGGGATTAAATGTGAGATTATGTCCCATGATAACTTTTTTTTGTTAAAAAATATTAATGAGGTGGTGGGTCAGGTTCTCATATATAAGGGGAACCTAATGGTGTATTCCAATTCATGATAGATAGTTATAAAAGGATGATCCATATGTGTGACTTCTGAGAGAAGGAAGTGTTACTACAATATCATTAATCAGGGTAATGGGAAGCATGGTGCATAGATAGAGGGACCAGTTTCTCAGGAACCTACAAAAATGGTCTTTCACCAGTGTGGTAGGATAGGAAACCATTGACGATAGTTCCATCAAACAGTAGTATAGTGTTGGTCTTATGAAAATATGGGACATCTAAAGATGTTCTGCAAGCCCATCGATAGATGATCAATGTGGGTGAATCTTGGATGAATCATAGTGTATTAATGGGTTCTTTTACTCTATATCAATCTAGAAAATGAATTTCTACAAGACAAGGTGATAGATTTTAAATATGTGGTGTTTCATAGATATAGATCTCATACCAGAAGAGTGGTTCATGTCAATGGATTCAGACATTATCATAGGGAAGAGGGGCAAGATGGTTTCATGTTATACATCCTACACTTGTGGACAGGGATACCCGAAAATTGATAGTAAGATGTATTATTATAATATATTATACCTTATATAGTGAATTATTTGATATTTTTTCCTCTCATTTATTTATTTATGTACATCTTGTTAATCATTTGAGCAGATTAGTGGAGTTTTTGAGAAGGTTTTTGATTGTAGTTTCACAAATATGAGAAAGATCGATAGTCATATTCATATGCAAGGGGTGATATCTCGAGGTTTTAGTGTATCTCTATTTTTTTGTGTCTTTGAATCCTAGAAATTTTGGGATTTTACCTAATTTTGTTTAGGGACCCGTTTGTAGCATACCAATCCCACGTTTATTTTTACCAGATGAGATTGGTTGTTACATCTCCTTATGGTGTAAAATGAATTCACCATAGACTGTGGGATATCAATCCATGCCATGCTAGGATAATTTCATAGATAATTAGAGAGAATGTATACCATGTAGAAATTATATTAATGGGTGATGTAGATATGAAGCATGATAAAATTCCACTACAAGTGAATCAATTGTGGGTTGTGTTTATGGAAGATTTATTAGGTCTCCCACAAGATAGATTTTTGGAGTTTACTATTGATATCATGCATGGAGTTGAACTAGTTTGTAATCCACCATATATAGTGGCAGTGAAAGATCTTTAAGAGATCATGTGTAGGGAGTAATAGTTAGATGATATGGAATTTATCTTACTGAGTAAAATGCAATGGGGTGAACTGGTATCATTTTCAAATAAGGCTGACATGAGTTTACAGTTATGTTTTGATTAACAAATATTAATCCAGGAGACTATGAAGATCCTATATCATCTTCCAATAATTGAGGACCTTTTTAACCAGTTGAGTGAATCTTGTATCTTTTTCATCATATATTTGAGATTGAGGTATCATTCGCTCCGATTTCGGACATCTATTATAACGAGAAATTCATTTAGATGTTAGTATGGCCATATTGAGTTCATTGTAAGGTTTTTTGGGTTAATGAAAACACCATAGGTTTTTATGACCTTGAGGAATATGATCTTTCATCTATATCTAGATCAAATGTTTGTGGTGTTTGTAGAGGACACCTTGGTTTACTTCAAGACACATGACAATCATGCCTATAATATTGACATCTTCTTGAGTACAATGAGAGATAATTAGATATAAGACATGATATCTATGTTCTGTTTTTTGATTGACCAGGTTCATTTCCATGTTCACAACATCATAGGGGAAGTTGTGTTAGTGGATCTAGAGAAAGGGTAAAAAAATTATCTTGAGAGCTGGCCTAGTGTGTTTTAGATATCTATAGATTTCTTGGCTTGGATAGGTATTATTCGAGACTCATCAAGGAATTTTCAAAATTCAAAACAAAAATTTTATGTTTGAAAAAATGGGGATGGATTTTGAATAGACAGGATATTTTGAGAATGCTTTTGAGGAGTGGATGAAGACTTTGACATCGACATGAATCTAGAACATATCTGATTCAGGTGAGGAGTATATGGTGTATTGTGACACTTCTATGATTTTACATGGAGATGTATTGATGCAATGAGATTGATTTTTGGAATAGGGGACTTGATAGATGATTCCTTGGTAAAGGAATTAACATATGAATAACCTAATGTTTTTTTTGCTGTGGTTTATGCTTTAATGTGTTGGTGTAATTATCTATTCTGCAAAATAATTTCTTTTTAAACTGACAACAACAGCTTGAAGTATAACTTTTTTAGTGGGATTTGAATTATACAGAGGGAAAATTTGTTTACTATTTAAATTCCTTTGATATTGAGTTGTCATATATTCCCAGAAAGGGTAATATTGTTGCTAATGCTATGAGCTGGAAATGTGAGGTCATGTGGAACAAGAGTCTAGTGCTATGTGGAAGATAGTGACTTTGTAGGATGAGTTGGACTTTGTGGTTCTAGAGATTCATGAATATATGACTCTGGTATCAGTCCTAGTGAAGTCTAACCCCTTGATATGAGTTATATACATATAGTATTAGGATCCAAAGGGCTTCACCCTAAGGTAAATCCTTGAAAGTATAGAGTCACCTTCATACTGTATAATAGATAAGGATGTGATCATCAATATCCAGAATCATAATTTTCTACAAATGAGCATGAGAGAGGAGATGATGCATGTTTTTTATACCCTGATGTGGGAATTACTTCTAGGTGTGACCAAAATGTACCATGATCTATAACGAAGGATATAGTGGATGTGCATGAAAAAGGAGATAACAATGTTTGTGACATGATGTTAATCCTATAAGTAGGTGAAGTCTATAAATAAATGACTTGGAGGTATTATATATCTATAACCCATTCCATATTATAAGTGGTAATATGTGGCCAAGGACATTATGGTGGGTATCTTTATGATTCCTCATAAGAATGATTCTATTTGGGTAGTTTTGGACCAACTGACAAAGTATCACATTTTTTTCTTATACGAGAGCCATTATTTGTGGAGAATTTGGAAGATTTTTATGTTTTATATATAATCTATCATCATGGGGTGTCACCGAATAAAGATTCATAATATGATTCTTTCATTACTTCTCACTTCTATAAATGGAAATATAATGTTCTTGGTATGCATGTTTTGTTGAGTATCGCTTTTTAACAAATGAAAGTTGGGAATTCTTAGTTGACTATACAAGTGCTTGAGGATATGTTGCAATCTTGTGTTCATGACATTGGTGGGTCATGGGGGAACAAAATTATGTAGTGGAGTTTTCCTATAGAAACAGTTATCTGAAAACAACTCATAGAGAACCATATTATCCTCTTTGTTTTATTATATGAAGATCACCACTTTGTTGGATGGAGGTAGGTGAGTCAATGTCTTTCTGATTGAGTCTCATGGGGAGACTATAGAGTATGTCTAGCTAATTTATAAATATATGGATTCATCTTAGATAGACAAAATATGTATGTAAATAGACATCAATAACCCCTAGAAGTTTTATTTGGTGCTCATGTATTCATTCTGGTTTTGACTAATTTGGGTCACCATTGGATACAGAGAAATTGACAGTAGGAACCAAAGATTGTATGGCTATTTGATGTTATTGAATTAATTAGTATGAGGTATTACAATGGAACATTAAAAAGAAATAAAGTGTTATAAACAATTTTGTTTCATGTGTCACAACTATAGCGGTATCACCTCGACCCTTCTCATGTGATCAATGTGGATGATTTTGAGAAAGAGATAGATGTGTCATTTTAGGAGCATCCGAAAGTTGTGTTGGATCACAATGATAATGTTTTCTGTAGAAATATTGTGCCTATAGATCATGTATTGTGGAAACAAAGAGTTGTGTAGGAGGAGGCATGGGAAAGGGACACAAATAAACAAGCTCAGTTGCCCAATCTTGTTGACTCATTATCTTAGAGATTATAGGGAGAGTATCTCAAAGAATTTTATGTTATAAGGTGGTGAACTTGTAAGATACCTACCTTTCATTGGGGATATTTTGCATTTTGTTACATGTAAATATTTACCTTGTGTTGAGAACTATTAATTTTAGTTTTATAGTGTTGTATTTTTGGTGATATTATGGGAACAAATGAATGAGATTGGGATGTGCATAGTTGGATAATTGTTAGGGAAAACCGTGCACCCCAACCCAGCAAACCATGAAACCCTGGATAGAGAGAAATTTCATTCTTGTTGTATAAGTTTTCAAAATTTGTTCCCTATTTGGATTAATCATCCACCCCTATAAAATATTTCACTATTTAGATTCATGGTTATTTAAAACTGTGTAACCCTTCTCAGAAAAAAATGCATGAATATTAATGTCACCCCAATATTTGTTTTTTTACTTGATCATTAGAAATTAAAACTATTTGACCTAATCGTGGACCATCCCAATTTCTCTCCAATTGGGAAGCATATGGATGGATTTCAATCCATCCAAACCTCTATTTTTCATGATTAAAATCCCAAATCAATGATCATGACCCGTCCCGATAAGAAAATCATATTCGGCCAGATTACTTTTTCTTATTTCCATCATACTACTATAATTTACGATGTTGTTATTATTTTTTTGGGATATGTATTGATATATTATTGTGAATCTAGATCAATGATTATATATATTGGTATATATTATATATATCTTTATTTTTTTAATCATTATCTATGTTTATAGATTCAGATCTCGTTGTAATTCATTGTGCTGTTGAAATTTTTGGGATTTACATTTGGTGATCTCCCTTCAACAAATGGAGGTAAGTGGTCTATAATTAAAATCCCAATGTATTTATTTAAATAATGTGTATGTATTTGTAGAATTTATATTATAGATTTATTTATTGTTTTATTTATTGAAAAAATTAATTTGATGAATCAATTAATTGAGCTGGTGTGAAATTTGGGATTCTATGAATTGTAGATTGATATAATTAATTTTAGATATAATTATGATGTGTTTAGTTGGTTGGTTTCATATAATTTATTTATGAATTAATTATGAGGTATTGATATTTGAGGATGTGGAAATTAATTGTGGAATTAATTATGGAATTTGGAGTGTGTGGAAATTGATAAATTAATGGATGAATGAAATAATGGGATTGACATACATAATTAATTAATGAATTCATTAAAGATATTTATGTGATAAACAAAAAATTTAATTTAGTAAAGAAATTTTTTTCATTAGTTAATTGATTAATTGAATTTAGAAATTGATGTAAATAATTAGATTTTATTTAAATATGGTTATTTATTTGATTTGTTAATTATTGAGTATACTAATGGAATTATTGTGTTTAACATATTATTTAGATAGTAGTGGAATTTATGTGGATAAATAATTTGTATACATGATTATGGTTTGAGAATGTTAACAAGGTCATTTAGTGGTCAAATTGATGATGGTAATATGGTAATTATATTGTGAGAGGTATGAATTGTAACATGGTCATTTAGTTGTGAAATAATGAATGTGAACATCTTCATTCTAATGTGTATGTTATGAATAGTAACATGGTCATCTAATTGTTAATTAATGAATGGTAACATAGTAATTATATTGTATACAGTCTTAATGGTAACATGGAAATTCCACGTTGAAATAATTAATGATAACAATGGAATATTGATATATGATATCCCACAGACATTATTTGAGATCCCATATGAGTCGGAGTAGAGATTATGGTACGTGTTTCTATGGGAAAATAAGGGATTATGTTTTAAATAATGATCAATTGAAAACATGATAACTATTAACTTATTAATTGTAATTATTTATTTATAAAACTACATATATTTTCAAATGACATGATATTTTTGTAAATGCAGTTGGTTGAGGAATACTATGTTTTATTCACACCCCACTGAGTCTTCCTGATTGTTACCCAAATAGACTTTCAGTTTTCTGGAAATTTTAGGGGTAGATTCCATGTGGTAGATAGATAGCCTAGTATAGAGCATGGATGAGAGAGCATAAAATAATTTTTCACCCACTTTAGGGAGTCATCATCATATTTATTTTTCGTTTAATTTTAGACACTTGACACATACATTAGCAATGAATTTTTTTTATTTAGTTTTGAAATTTTATTTCTACTTATGGTCATCTTATGATACTGGTTCATTTGGGTTATGGATATATATTGTTTTATTGTAAATTTATTTTCTGTTTGTGTTTTACATTGACAAAGAGGGTATAGTCTTTAGATGACTAATATTAGTCCCTAAATTTTAATTGGAAGCCGCTTGTATACGGGGTGGCGCACTTTAGGTAGTGTGACCAACTGGGTTGGGGAACTAGTGAGAGGAAATTTTGTTAGGATGTTACAAAATATATGCATGATGATGAATGACAATATAAGTAAAAATGATATAAAAATTATGTCTTAAGTTAAATAAATTATTTCTATACAAATACAATGTCTTTTTAAGGAAATATTTTTATTTAAAAACTAAGAAGAAATTTTATTCTACTTCATAAGTATGAAAGATATTTCATTCTAGAAAAAATTATTACGTGTTTCTAATGATCTCACCACATCAGTTATTAATTTTATTTTCCATTTCTGATTTGTTATGATAAGGTTAAAAAATTAATTT
Organism: Viscum album; assembly: GCA_963277665.1. NCBI lineage: Eukaryota > Viridiplantae > Streptophyta > Magnoliopsida > Santalales > Viscaceae > Viscum > Viscum album. The sequence goes on from OY728131.1 coordinate 1,131,511,327, forward strand.
TGTAGATACTGTGGTATCTTGGGTAAGAATCCTTTAATTTTAAGCCCAATGTTTATTTTGAAAAAGGTAAATTTTTATATTTATTGATGGAATAATGGATAATTTATTAATTTTTATTTACCTTGCTAACCACTTATTCTCCTCCAAAATTTAAGAAAATCAATGGTTTTAAGGTGGATTGGGGAAAATCATGACGTCATGATCACATTTGTGAAGATATGTCATTAATGAAAACTTATTCCTCTTAAAATGTCATATTTATTGGGAAAATGGATACTGAATATATTTTTCCACATTCTAATATATTATATTTTTATGTAATTTTTATTTTGTGTCATTATAAAATGATAAACCTAAAGGGAATTTTGGAATGTAAAAGAAGTGAATATTTGTTTAAAGCCACTAGAAATTGTAATTTTTATGGCTAATCTCTTATAATAAGGTTGATGTATGCATGATCACATTTAAATTATATGTTTCTTATGTTATGAAGAAGGATAAATCTAAAAATAAAAAACAATGGTATTTCATATCAATATTATGAAGAGATTGGGAATTTCAAGAATTATTATCTATTTTTTTGGATACATCAGTTCCAACAACCTTAAAATGATGGAATCCTAGATACTTTTTAAATATAATGGAAACAATGTTGTGTCATAAAGTGAAGTGATATTTTATGATAAAAAATACAATGCTGGAAAGTTGATGATCTAAAAGATAAGGTTGAAAATTTTATTCAACTAAAAGGTAAAAAAATGGATGAAAGACTACATTAAAATTAATCAGACTCAAAATATAAATAATTTTTCAAAAACATATTCTTATAAATAGATTTTTATAAAATAATATATTATATTGAGAGTAATATCTCCTCCTAAATTTATATTTAGAGATACAAATAAATATATCTTAATTCACTATTATTTTATGTTCATTAAAATAATAATGTATGTAAATGTTCGAGGTCATTGGGGTTGTATCATTTGGACAACATGAAGAGATTATATAGCATGGAGTCTGCTAAAATATATGAAATGAAGAAAAAAATGAATCCCTTAGGGAGTAGAAACAATGAAAAGAATCTATCGTTATACTAAAAAATATGGAAATGGGAAATTCATGAAAGATTTCAAATTTAATGGTTGAGGTATTCCAATAATACATTCATTTATCTATATTATTTATGTTAAACATCAAATTTTATTGGGGAGTAGTTAGTTGATGATAATATGATACAATGGGAAATTATTACATTTCACCTAATTTTTCTGATCATTTTATTGATGTTTGTACACGATTTTGTATTTCATTGAAAAGTGGGATTATTGAAATCATATTATCATTATAATTATGAAATATTGAGAATTATTACACATGTGTGGTATTATATGGATTGCTTATAAAAACTTGTTTATATATCTATTGTTGTTTACAATGAGTTAGACAAAATAGTATTGTTGTTGGTAAAAAAATAGAATTATTTCCAAGATAAACACATGTTATCACTATTGTCCTAGAAACATGAAAACCATTTGGAAAACCCCACCCCCCTTCAATTTTAATGTAAATTATATTTTCAAATTGGGAGAATATTTTAATCCCACATATTGAATTTTTAATATTTTCATTATAATTGATTAAAAAATACAAATAGGAAGATTGTTGGGCCCAATGTTATATTTTTTGACGATGGTGTGTCGATATATTCCAGGAATGTTGATATATGATGTGGAGAGACTTAGAGAATTATTATGGATTCCTATTATATAATTGGGTTTCTTTCCCAAAGAACACTATTTGAATCTGATGATTTTAGCACTGATATTCATATTTTAGTGACATGTGAAATGGAGTTCACAATGTATTCATCATGGTATGACATTTTGTTTTTGATAATAATACAACTAATATCATGAAATATATTTTATTGAATTAATATGTGATGAAGTTCGTGAAAAAAGATTTTTATTTTTAATAAGAAATTATAAAGGTAATTATGAATATTTAACATAACAATAGATGTTCATGCATAAATTTTTTCATATAATATCCATGAGGATATATTTTAGGAGGGCATGGTATTTCGTTTCATACATTCAATATTTCTAAATATATAATACTTGGTGTCCTTGTTAAAATTTTGTTGTCGACTATTACATGAGCACATGGGTCAGCCCATAAACTACACATCAGGGACTCGAGGGTCAAACTCAAGGGAGATCTAGTATCATGATGCTAAATGGTGGTGGGTGGGTGTGGGGAGCCACATTGAGCTCATAGGACCATGTCCAAGGAACACATGCATGAGCCAATAGGCCAGTTCAAGTGCAACGTTGTAACATCCCTGACTCCAGCATCCCAAATATGTTGTTTAATGTCATTAAATTAGAATATGATACCAAGGATAACATCTTCAATGATTGAATGGTTGAGTTTTCTTAGAGAATAAAATACATATATTTCACCCATTTTAAATTAGGAATAAAATAAAAATGTATAGTAATTTAAAGCATTCATCACCCTTAAACTCGTTCAATTATTTCATTCTCATATCTAAGATAATGAAAATATAGTGATCTCATTTTCACTTTAGAGTTTATATAGAGTGAAACCTATCATCAATAAATAATGATAAATCATTATCCAATTTAAAATGAATAAAAAAAAACTCCATAACATCACTATAATAATTGGATAAGGCGTAATCAATATAGAAATTCAAATAATTGAGCACACATTTCATTTAATCAATAAAATGATATTTAAATTCATCCATATATTATATCAATAAGAAAATATCATGGATAATAAAAATAACTAAATATAAATGAAGGAAATTATTATTTATTATACTTAATGATCTTGTGCACCATTACAAATCTACTATCAAGACCATTTATAAGATAATATATAACTATGGGATAAAATCCATTTAGTGACAATGTAATGAATTTTCTCAAAATAATAATTGATGAATGTGTGGTAAATATAATTCTACGAATACCCCATTAATCCATGTACAAATTATTCCCTATATATCGAATAATCATTTATATTCATGATTAATATTCTAGAAAATCAAATATTTATACTGAGTAATGAATATTGACTCATCAGTATTTCCATGGTTAATAAAATAATATTAAAAGTAAACACCATATATATAAATGTTAAATGGATTTAGAAATAATTATATCCTTGAATCAATGAATATAGAAATTTAATATAAATTTAATGTCTAATGAAAAATGATCCCAAAAAATTGGTTTTCTAAAAAACTGAACAATAACAAAATTTAACAATAAATGAGTGTTGATGACTGGTTCATTGGGAATATAGGTCTCTATAATAATAAAAATTCATAAATATTTATTCATGTTCAATAACTCAAAGATGAAATATAAGTACCAAATAAATGTCAATATCTCTATATTTACAAAATTTTCCAAATGAAATGGAACTTGAGAAGAAATCAATTACATCATGCTTCATATTGGATCCAAATTCATTATATATTTATATAATGGTTTTATTTATAATATAAATTTATATTAAAACTAAATTCAAATTCATGATATCATATATGACCCTCTTATAACATTTCATCACTTGTTTTTTAGTAGTATTTCAATATTTTAAATGTTTCGGGTGTTAATTAGCTTATTTTATCATGCATGCTTCATCAAAATAGTTTTGGTTATTTAGAGAAGGTTATGGATATATCATATATAAAATGATAATAACGTTATAAATATCTTATTTCCTAATTATATATATTTTTTAAATAATTATTTAAAACTAGACCTTGAAAATTAATTGCATTTCTTGGTGAAGATGGTAAGTTGTATGAACGCACTATTGATGATATAATTTATTATTTGGTTAAAGGGACAGAAACTAGATGATATAAATTTTTTTATAATAAATAGCACTTCATATATATATAATATATTCATTATATTTTTTGTTATTAACTTTCATGTAAGGTGTAACTTAAAAATGAATCGCATCGCTTCACAAGGTAGTAGTACTTCATAGACATGAACGATGTTAACATATTTAAATTGTATGTTATTAGTAAAATTTAAATAAGTATAATATTATCATAAAATTATAGATACATTAAATAAATAAATATATACAATATTGATATGTTTTTATGGAAAACTAGGTACATCTATTTGTGAGTCGGATGTCTTCTGTACACATGATGAATGATTTCGTTTCCAATTTGATGGAGGATGGAATGGATGAATACAATTATATACAAATAAAAAAGAAATAGAATATGTGGTAAACAATATTTCTTAAATATTATGTATTGATAGATAATTTATGGTGGAATATAATAAATAAAACGAATGATCTCTAATAAAACAATTAACTTATCGTAGGGAAGCATCTTTTGGATATCCGATTAAAGAGACTATGGATGGTATTTTGGGAAGAAGTAGATATAGAATTTCAATAATGGTTTTGGGGATATATATTTTTGGGTTTTTTGAGAAAAATGGATTGATGGGATTAGATATGTAAATGCACAAACTACACCATTATAATTGAAGAGGAGGAAACAGTTGGAATTTTTCAAAAAGAAAAATAGACACCAATATTTTTCACATGACTCAAAGCTAAAAAATATATAGTTATAAAACATTAGTATAGATAAATTATACATATTAAAATCAAATATGATATATAAATCTATTATGTCACTCCCCAACCATTGGGTTAATTATTTGAAAAATATTTTTATTGTTATTTTTATTATTCATATCATTAAGATAATTTATGATGTTATTGTAATTATATTATTATTAATATTATTTTAAATTTCTCCATTAATATTTTTTATTAATAATATATTTAAAATGGTTGTTATTATTATTATTGTAAGGGTTTTTAGTTTTAATTTTATTATTATGTATTTCCATTAATTTTTTAAAATGGTGTTTATTAAAATAATTATTATTTTTTGATTAAATTATCATTAATGATTTCATGATTGAAAACGAAAAAAATAAAATTTTGATTTATGATAATTATTAATTTTATTGTTATTATTATTATTACTATTATTATTATAAAATGATGAAGTCCTAGGGGCGTCCCCCCTTATCCCTTTTGCGCTTGTAGTGCCAAACCCCCCCCCCCCCCACCCCCTCATCGTTCCGTCAGCATACATGAAGCCACTACCCAATCCCAGTTGCCCCCTCCTTCAGTCAACAATCCTCCTCCTGGAACATCGTGCCTCCTCCTAGCTTGCCAATCTCTAGAGTTGTCTTTTACTCCCTCATCATCACGCTGCACCGGATCTGTAGCTCGTGGATGTGTTACCCAGTCTATCCAGTCTGCTTTGACCCACTCCTGATGGCTTGATTCCCTTCTCGGTGTTGCCAACATATATCATGAACACGAATCCCCCTTAGTCGTGCCTCTACCACCTCTCTGGTGTGTGGACTCATCTCCTTTGGTATATTTCACTTTCAAATTTGGTGTTTTCATCAAATTATCCAAAACCCAATAACTTTATTTTTCATTCACTCTTTATTCTCATTGATTAGAGATTGTGGTTGGTCTGCCTGGTGTTTTTTGTCTTTATGTAGAAATTTTGTTGTGTCTGCAGTTGGTTGGAGGTAGGTGAATCAGGGTCTTATCTTTTCTGATGAATTCTTTTGACATTTCTTTCATTAAATTATTTATTTTATCTGATTCTCAGCTTCATTTTTATTTTATTAATCTGATATGGTGTTTATGAATTGTCAGAGGTTGTTAAAATAATGGTTTTAGTTAATTCCTTTAAATATTCTTATTTTAATCAATGTAAAAGGAAATTGATTAATACTCATTGTTGCCTCAATAAATTATCGTATGTCGTTCGTAATCTTGATAATTATTTTTTCAACAAATATTTTTATGTGTTTATGAACCCAAAATATTTTATAAAAAGAATTTTTATATTTAAATATGAAATGTGTCTTAAATTTAATGTTTATCCCTTTGTGTAGTTGTGATGGTATCCATTGGTTGGTTAAAATTTTTCGTTGGTGTGATTCATTGATTATGTTTTTGTGGATATGCACTTGGCATGTTGATAAAATGGGATGTGAGATTTTAAGTAAATATATGTGATTTTGGGGGTGTGGCCCTTAGTTTTGTTTTATAAAAATTATGAAAATGTGATTTGTCTTTTTCATGTTAACATTGTGATTTTTGTAGGGCTTTTATTTTGATTCGTGCCTTTTTTCTCTATTTGGCTTCATTTTATTCTATGGATTTTTTGTTTTTTATGTCCCCATGATTTATTGTAGGGAGTTTTGTTTGGTTTTAAATGTGTGAAAACATATTCCCATGTATGGATATGTATAGATATATGTATCTTGTGTGTATGTGTTCCATAACAACATGAGGAACATGTGAAACAGTTTAAGGATATATATTCAAATGGAAATTCATTCATGCGATAGAGCTACTGTTTGAGTTTTAAAACATGAAGTGACCATTGTTTGAGTTAATTGTTTCCATATTTTCCCTCATTCCAGATCTTTCCATAGGAACTATCAGGATTTCATTTACTTTATAAATATTATTTGTACCTCTATATGCATGATACTAAATTTATTACAGTGTTTTTATGATGGTTAGAATTGTTAAAAATAGATTTGAAATAGTTCCTGGATTATGTGTAGGTGTTTCGATGACCTTGATCTCATTTTAATCCATTTAATTCTTGTGTTTTGTTAATTTTATCTTATATTATGTCTTTCACATCAAAAATGATTATAGTTCAATTATTGTAGTTTTACCTTGTTGAATTTTTGTATTAAAAATTAATTTTAGGATGCTTCTCTACTTATGCACGTGTTTATGCCTTTCCAACTAGGTTGGACCTAAATTCCTTTACCTTGAAATGGTATTGCTGGATGTCTTGAGTTGTGTTTTCATGTAGAAATATTTAATGGTACTTTTTTGTCCTGTGTTGTTTGGTTTTATGGAACTCAGTGGTTTTTTTAATGATTACACTTGTCTATTTAGAAGTTTGATGTGTCATTAGATGCTTTCACATCCATGGTTTCATTAGGTGCACACATGGAAGTTCCCAAAAATTAATATGGTTCTTTGAATTGGTATTTTTATCGAAACCACATTTTCTAAGATTTTCTTGTTTTATAAATTCTTTTGGATTCTCTTAGAGGAACTTTAAATTTTTTTGAAAATAAATAATTGAGTATATGCGTGTTTGGATTTTTGGTGTATATTTTGTTGAGTGTGTGGTGTAAGGGGTCATTTTGATTGTTTTTAAAAAATTGTACAAGGTATTACAAATAAATTTTATAGTGATTCTTTGAAACATGGAACCTAGGGTCCAATTTGTATTTTTTAATATAAAATTTATGTTTTCATTTGTTTAAAAGAACTTGCTTTATATTTTCATAATGAAATTTAATTATGTAAAACAAAAGGTATGTTTGACAAGTCCAGGTTCTTTATAAAATGGTTTTCATAATCAAATGATGTGATTAACCAGTTATAACATTTAATGTTAGAAATTTGTGTGTATACATGTGGGTATATAGGTCTTTGTTGTCTAGGGTAACCCGTTATGGGGGAATGCATTAGAATAATACATTTTTGGTGTAGGAAAGTGAGGTAAAGACTTGTGAGCTGTGTATTTAGAGTGAGGGCCTCTTATATACATAGTGATATAACTACCATGTGTTCCTAGTAGTCATATAGATGATCGAGTGATGGTTGTTGATCTTCCCTGATTAAAAGGGTTGGTACCCTGTGGATTTGTTGTTAGGCCAGGTTGTCTTTGCCACTAGATTTGGTGTGTTTTGGGTGGTGAATTGGTTATATACATAAGAGACTCACCATACCCCAACAAAAGGTTCTGAATTGAGTACGTCTAGGAAATTTCTAGGGATGTATATTATAAACCATTGTTACATTATTATTTACTTTCCTTATTTACTTTATGTTATACCAATCAGTTTATTTATAGTTTATACAATTTATTTATTTTATTTAGAACATCCTTGGAATTCCAATCTTTCTTTTATTTGTAAATGAAATATGGTTTTGTAAATGGTATGTAATGTGTTTTGGATTTTTCTTTTCAATATGAAAAAAACCTTTCTTATATTGAAATATGAGTAGACTATTTTTTAGCTATATTTCAAACTGGTGTTTATGGAATATTTTGAAAAGGGGGACTTTTGGATTTTTGGTTTATTCATAGCATCCCAATTGAGAATATTGATTCTCACACCTATTATATCATTCTATTTATAGGATTGGTTTCTTATTCAGGTTCCTAGTTCAGCTGCTCAATGTTGTAACCAGCTTGGTTCTGAGTAGGATGGTAACCTTGATTGTCACAAGGTGGTATGTGCAGTTTATTTTCTTTATGTTGCTAGTTTTATTTTTATCATCAGTTTTTATTTATCTGTTTATCTTATTTCATGGAAAAAATCATTCCCAATGGATAAATTTTGATGGCCGATAATAGTTTGCATCCAATAGAGATCTGGAATGCCCCTAGGGCCATGGCGCAGATAGGCTTGGGTGATTTCTTTAGGGTTAAACCATGTTGGTTCATTAAAAATGGTATCAAAGGTGGGCCCTGATGTTTGGGGTGTCTGGTAGTAGCATATTACGACTGTCGGGGCTCATGAGGTAGGTTATATTCTGGTTCCTGATCACCATCGCATGTGATGAGACTTGATCTACCAGTGTTAGACCAGGATTTGAGTCTTTTTTATTTGGTTCTTTTGGATTGAGGGATAAAAATAGAGGTGAATTAGGTTATGTTTTGGCCTCACATGTGATGGTGTCCCATGTAGAGTCAAAGTGGCCGGTTCAAATTCTTCTTAGTTTTATACCTTTCTTGGGGCATATCTCACCACTATTTCATCAGGATAAGCATAGAAACTTGTTTCATAATCCAATAGTAAGTTGTTTCCTGTGTTTTGTTTTGATTTATGATGATGTGATTGTGTGTTAAAAATGAAATAGGTTTTCAAATGGAAAATAGTTTGCTTAAAATTGTCTTCAAATCGGTGAAGTGGGTTTTTAAAAAGGATGTGTTTTTATTTGGATAGTTTGGTATGTGTTCTGATTTGATAATGAAAAGAGATTTTCGGACCATTACATTATTTATAGAGGGTCACATGTGTGTGGGGATGTATGGAGAGTTGATGGGGGAACATGAATGTGGATGATGTGAGAGGGATTAGATGAACTCAAATGTGATGGTTCATAATATACAATAGTTGAGTTTTAAAATTAAAATGAAATTGAGTTTTTTTAAAAAGTAATTGTATCTTTTGTTTGTATTTGTTTGGATTATGATATTGTTTCCCATGGATTGCCATTTTTTATTTATTGAGTTTTTTCATGATGTGGATTTCAGTTCTGTTGTTTGTGTTTCTTGGAGTGTGACTCCCAGAATGGTTGCTAATGTTTCCAGTGATTCATTACCAATTTATGATATCTTTAAGTTATTTCTTCTCCTTTGAAGAATTTGAGGTCTATTGGAAGTAGTAGAGTGGTTTCATAAGAGAGTATCATATCATTGGGATTTTTGAAACACTTGAGGGTGTCAAGGTTTATATTGTATCAGGTTTATTTAATGTTCCAGTTATTCACTAGTAAAGAAAGGATGTATCACAACCATTAGATATTGGGTTGTATATTTGTGGGTAGGATCACTTGAAGGTTCCCCCTCTAGCGAGGAATGCATGCCTGATTGTAACACCCGATACTTTTATGAGAAATATTTTGTTTTTATGTTATATAAATCATCAATGGAATCTTTCACTACACACAACACTAGCTTGTCTTGCTTTACACGCAACCTCGGCCTTCCTCGATAGCTTGTGTCGTACGCAATATCGAGTTTCACTAAATAAAGATATGCGATTAAAATATTATTAAAACTAGCCGTTATGAATATTAATAACAACTTTTTGAAATTTTGTAAATTTTATTTTTCAAAATGGACATAATTTTTGGATTCGGAATATCGAAATTAGCTTAGGTTAAAATTTTGATACTTTTCGAATAACTTTCATATTCTGATGAATAGTGAAAATTATTAAATTTTAATTAAAAACAACTTTTTTAATCGAAATAATTAATTGTGATAAATTATTAATTTGAGTGGTTTTAAAGTATATTTAGAATATATTTTTACAATTTAATACAATGTTGTTCATTGGATGTAATTTCACATTTAAACCAGACATAAACAAGTGTCAATCTTTTGATCTCTTAAAAACACGCTATTGGTCTTAACGACGGGAATTAATTTTTAAATTAGTTAATGTAACTAATATGTTTTGAATTTGGTAAAATAAACATCATTTTTGAATTCATAATATCAAATATAGCTTAGGCCTAATTTTTGGTATATTTCTGAAAACTTTCAATTTTTGATGAATAGTGAAACCACTAAGTGGTAGTTAAAAAAACTGAATTTTTCATAAAACTTAATTTTACCACTTCTGTGAGTGTAATTTCAAAAATCCGAGATACACGGTTGATATCAGTAAGTAAAATGTGGTTCAATGAGATGAAAATAATTTTTTGGTGAATAGTAACTTTTTACTTTTTTTACCACAGTTAAAAGTAAATAGGGTAGTTAAGGGTAAAAATGATATTATTATTACCCTAACACATGTTCTAATTCTATTGGATAAGTATAATTCTACCAAAAACAACCTTAGGAATAAAATATGACCATTTAGGCCCACTTGGATTAGATTAGGACATTTATTATTAATTTATTTATAGAAGGGTTAAAATAGTTAAAATCAAAGTTTAATAAGTAAATCATTTTTAATATGGAGTTATACATAAGATAAATTCGACTATAAATATTAATTAGAAAGATAAAAAAAATTCCTACATAATGGTATTTTATTTGTAATTTTTAGACATTAAATAATTTAATTTATTTATGACACAATGATGATGTAGTAATTATCCTATTAATGAAATATTGACATAATTGATGTTATAAATACCCAAATAAATGTAATTTGAGACTTTTTATGAATTACACTAATTTTCTAGGTTAATATTACATGTTAGTATTGATTAAATTAACTTTTTCCGAACTAATAAATTTGTTATGATTTTCACAAAAATCAATTACTAAATAGTGTCAAAATTGACATAAAATAGTTATTAAAACAAATATTATATTATTAATTGTTATTTTATTCCTAAAAATCTAATATTTGGCCAAATGACTTATATAAGGTTATATATATTGATAATAAACAACTTGGGGTTCGTTTGGCTTGTTATATTAATTTTATTAACCTTATAGTGTAAGAACACAAGAAGACACGGAAAAAGTAAAATTATTTTAACATAATGTTAAATCTAAATGATAAGGTTAAAATAGGAACCTAAACTTGTCTAAATTATATTGGATGAGAGGATTTAGACCTATACCCACCTTTTATTCGAAATATATCAATTTTTAGCTATTAAAAACCGAATTTGACTTTATAATAAAATAATATTTTTAGTAATTCCAAAGGTGTCCCTCTCCTCCCTTATAAAAGGGAACCTCCTCCCTCTCTTCCTCACACCACTTTGAGCCTTCAATCTCGGCCAAACCCTGAAAATATCTCCTCTACACTTCCCTAGAAACATCCTAGAGGTCCTGGTCTTCTTCAAAGACCTATTTTAGTGCTCTAAGAGGAGGTCTCAAAGAGGCGCTTCAAAGAAGAGGTAATGCCCGTTACCGATTCTTTCATCTTTATTTCTTCTTCCACTTCTTCTTATTTAGTTGTTTCATTATGAAGTAATAACATCAGTATCACTCATATACATATATGTTATTATAATTATGAAACAACCCTATTTCACCATCTATCCATCCTACAGAAAATGAAATCACCATGCGTGCGTACATACGGAATACCATCTCCACGCCGTGGTGTAATCTATTTTCCACCACCACATTACTTGGATTGGTATAATGGTGTAAATAATTACTATATATGATTATTGTAAAGTGATATTGATTCTTAAATAGTATACATACACACCAATACAATTCCACGATCATTGGAATGATATCATCGCTCGTGCGTATGTACGGAATACCGTCTCCACGATGTGATGCGACTCGTTATACATGATCTTCATTGCATAATGATTATATAAATGAATTGAGTGAATGAATATGATATATATTACACTAATACCATTCTGTAAATGAGGTATCTATAACCTAAAAAGAAAAATAATAATTTATTCGACAAAACGCGCATAAGAACAAAAAGTAATAAACACCCGAATAACAAGTAGTAATGAAATATTACTAATAAGAAGCTAAGAATATGACCATATATGATATCATAAAAATAAGTATGATTCAGAAATAAGTCAAAAACATTATTTAAATCATTATACAGGAGGTTCAGACACTTACGAAGCAAATCGGACCTAAGGTAAGGGAAATATCACAATCTCATTTTTATCCGAGATTGTTTATACTTTGGAATTTATTGGGGTGTATTTTATCATCCACATTCATGTTTCCTCAATATGTAATGTTATTTCCATACATATACAATTTTTTAAATCCAATTTCACCTTTGGTGAGTTTTTAGTAAAAGATATGAAAGGAATATTTTGTCATTTTTCGTACGAGGTACTTTTTGACTTTTCCAACAAAAGTACGAGAAGAATGTTTTTTTTAACTTATACGGAATGAATGGATTTTTAAAACATTATTTCCAAGAAGATTCCTTTACAAGTTTTCAAGTTTATTTTTAATCAACTTATTTTAGTTTAAAATTGTATGACATGTTAAGAAAGGAAAGTGTTTTTGAAGTAGAAAGGATATTTTCCTCAAGAATGGAGTTCAAGTGTTTTATCAAAATTATTTTCCATCTAAGATAATATAGGGGTCTGTTTCTATCACTATTATTACATTGATTTGATTATTTTGTGATGGAATTATTTTTATGAATTCCTTTATCTTATATGAATTGTTTTATGATGTCATGTTGTTTAAGAATCCCATTTTTATTACATGGGTTATGCAATGATGTATGATTTATGATTTTGTGGCACACATATGAATGGTATCATTATGAGATGGGTGGGACCTATATCTCCCTCCAATGAATTGGGTAAAGATTTTATATCTCATGAGATAAACATGGCTGGAACGGAAGGTTAAACCGGTTCAGTGAAACAGGACTGAAACGAGAAGTGAACTCGGTTCAGAAATGGACCTTGTCCACTAAGATAGTCTTGGCAATGAGTCTTGACTAATAATAAATGATTCTCTATGATTATGTGTGTATTCCACAAAGCTTCATGTTTTAAGTTGTGATTATTGGGATTACATTTCACTTGTATGATTTATCCCATGTTATGATCTCTTTTGCAGGATAAGATTTTCAAAATGTTATATTCTTATAAATATGATATGTTTGATATTTCTTTTGTTTACCCTTACTGAGCATTTGAGCTCACCCTTTTGTATGTTTTCTTTCCCCTGGTCAGGAAGAAGGTTATTAAGTAAGATATGCCAAAAGGGACTATAGATATGATGAAATAAATGGGAGACAGTGTAGACGCTTTATGAACCAGTTGTTTATGTTCCCAGTTTCTAAAGACACTATACCTATATGGTCCTTTCATGGTTTTGTTATATGTTTTAATAAGTATTCTTCAATTTTGAAGTAATAACAATGTATGTAAAGTATGGGTCATTAAACTGATGAACCTTTCTCTAGGAAGCTATCTTTGTCGGTACATGTTCCTAGTTTGTCAGACCATTCTCTTGTGTGCCACCAGTATGTCTAGTTTAGGATTTTTATGCCATCATGATGTATCCCTTTGAAAACATAACAACAATGTGGTCATTTTAATCATTGTAATGAAGAATAATTTAGGGATCATAGAATGAAAATTCATTACTTTGAGGAAGAAGGTTCTTCAGCCATCAGGCCCCTAGCCACAGGTCTCGGGGTGAAGCTCGTGCTCAATCAACAATTTCTGAGAGTGTGTGAAACCTGTCTATGGATGATTTTTTCATATTTGGGGTGGAAATATTCAATGTTTACTAATTATAGTATCACTGTCATCATAATCTCATCCTTTTTGTGGCGGTGTGATGAACACGTTCAACCACAATCCCAACGGCCTTATCTTTTCTTTTTGTCGCATTCAAATAATTTGTTCTCGTTTATGGTTATTGGGACCATGAATAAATAGACCTATTAAAATTTTGAGATGGTCTCAATTTGTTTTCATTAGGTTGATGTTTGGTTTCATGGAATTAATGGGTGGTATTTCAAGGCCATTTCATAGTTCGGGTTCTTTTCTGTTGGTTTTTCTCTAGTGTGATCCAGTTTGGTAGCTGATTTCCCCATCCAGTTTCCCTATGGGATGGGTATCCATGAAATAGTTATAATTGTAGTTTTGGATTGGCTCTATTTTCATTCATAAATTAGGTCAAATTCATTTTTGGAGTTCACCCCCCCCCCAGGGGTTGGGAGGATTGGATTTCATGGTTTCTTTTTTAGTGGAATTATTGTGATGTGTAGAACCCTCATGTATTGTACCCTCATTCTTCTACTATAGTTTATTCTTGAATTTTTCATGTCTAATGTGCATTCGGAATGGTCACCCTGAGGCTCTCGGTTTCCCTAAAATTTGATTTGGCATGGAATCGAGTTGTGTTAGTTGTGGGCTTGGTGTCTTTTTGGGGGTATACAATCTTGTAATAGAGAGATTTGTCACACCACGACCCTTGTGGTTAATTATTTTAAATTATTTTAAATTATTTTTATTTTTATTATAATTATTCATATCTTTTATAAAATTAATTATGTTATTATGATTATATAATTATTAACATTTTTTTTAAATTTAGTCGTAAATTTTTTATTAATAATGTTATTAAATTGTGAATTTTTATTATTATTTGATGTGTCATTATTTTTTATTCTATTATTATGTATTTCCATTAATTTTTATAAACGGTGTTTAGAAACACTTTTAATATTTTTTATGATTAAAATGTTAATAATTATTTCACAAATTAATATGAAATAAATAAAATTTTGATTTATGATTATTAGGTTTTTTGGTGTTATTATTCTTATTATAATTATTATTAATTGTATAATTATTATATAAAATGTGACAACCCTATAATAATCCCCCCCTCTTCTCCCCTTGGTTCCTATAGCAACTAATCCCCCCATTCTTTCGTCCTGTGAGATGCTGCCACCCCCTCCTGGTGGCCCCCTTCTCCTCAAGGCCACCATACTCTCAACAGCCATCCTCTTCCCGGCACATCATGGATACTCATAGTTGGCATGTCCGCAACAACATCCTAACCTCCCTCCTCACACCACACCAGACCTCTGGCTTGTAGGTGTGTTCTTTTATCTGGCCATCCTTCTCCAGCCTCCACCAGTGACCATATTCTCTTCCTGGGGTAACCAGCTTCCAGAGTGAACCCGAACCCCCCATCACAGTGGCTACACCTCCTCTCTAGCATGCAGACTCCTCTCCCTTAGTATATATCTATTTAAATTATAGTTTTTTAATCAAATAAATAAAAACCTAATACAATAACTTTTCATTTGCATGTTATTAACATTTATTAGAGTATGCGGTTGGTTTTTTTTTTTCTTCCTTCTGTGGAAGTGTCAATGTGTCTGCACATGTTTTGATGTAGGAGAAATTGGGTTTTTAATTTCAACTTCATTTGGTTGAGATTTCACTCAGAAAATTATTTATTTTATCTTATTCACAACATTATTTTACTCTTCCTTGCTCTGCTATGGTTTTTTTAAATTTTTAGAGGTTGATAAAAGAAAGGTTCAATTGAATTACATTATACATACATGTCAGCACCAATGAGAAATGAGATTGATTAACAGACATTTTTTCCTTAACAAATATATTTATGTGGTTTTTGATCATGATAATTCTTGTTTTAAAAAATATTTTATGTATTTATGAACCCTAAATATTTTATAAAATGTATTTTCTCATATAGTTTTAAAATCCTTATTTAATGAAATTTAATTACCATTGTAATGTTGTGATGGTAGTCTTTTATTGATTACAATTGGTCCTTAGAGTGATTATTTAATTATTCTTATGTGTTTATGCACTAGTGGTGTTTTTAAAATGTGAAGTGAGCTTTCAATTAAATTTATGTGATTTTGGGGTGTTTCTCGTAGCATTGTTTTATAAAAATGAGGAAGATTTGATTTCGGTTTTACTTGAAATCTTTGTGATTTTTAAAGGGTATGTTTTTCAATCTTGTCTTGATTGGTTTGTTTTTAATAATTTTATATATGGGATTTTTGGTGTTTTTGAGTCCCATTGATTTGTTGTAGAGAGTAGTGGTCGGTTTCAAAGGCGCACTAGTATATTCCCATGTATGGATACGAATAGATATATGTATCATCTATATGCATGATCACCCATGGTGTGGGGAACATGTGCATCATTTTATATGTGTGTGTGTGTGTGTGTGTGTGTGTGGAAGTGTGTGCATGCGAGCGAGCTGCTGTTTGAGCTCAAAAATAGGGTGTCACTATAGTTTGAGGTCGGTGTGTCCATCATATCGCCATTTCTAGAGCTTTCTATAGGCACATTCATGGATTCATTTAATTTATACATTTTATTTGTATCTTTATATTCAAGATAGTTAATTCATTTTATTGTTTTTATAAGGGGTATAATTCATAAAAACATATTTTAAATAGTTCATTGATTATGTGTAGGTGTTTCCAAGCCCTTATTTCCATTTTCAATCCATTTAATGATTGTGTATTCTTAATTAAATAATTGATTATGTTTTTTACATCTATTATGATAATAGTTAACTTGTGGTACTGTTTTTTGTTGAATTATTAGATTAAAGATGAATTTTAGGATGCATCTCTACTTATGCACATTTTTATGCCTTTCGAACTTGTTTGGAACTAAATTTCATTATCTTAAATATATCTTGTGGTATATCATGATTAGTGTCTGCTCTTAGAAAAATTTTATTTATCTTTTCTATCCTTTGTTTGTTAGTTTTATGGAGCTTAGTATTTTTTTGTAATTATTATGTGTGACTCTTTGGATGTTTGATGCGCTATTAGATGTTGACGCATCCATGGGGGCACTAGGTGAACACATGGACGTGTCCCCAAATGAATATGGTTCTCTGAATTGGAATTTTTCATGAAACCATGGTTTATTAGTGGATCTTGTTTTCTAAGTGATTTTGGACTCTCTACACAGCTCTTTAAATTAGTTTGAAAAGATATCGATGAGTATATTACCATTTGTCTTTTGGTGTATGTTTTTTTGAGTGTGTTGTGTAAGGGGCCCATTGGGTTGTTTTACGTTAGTGTACACAGTATTACAAAAGACAGTTATGGTGATTCATTGAATCATGGAACCTATAGGCCCACTTGTATTTATAAATAGAAATTTGGTTCTTTGAGTTTTTTTAAATATCATGAGATATATTTTTTAAAGAAATTTGATTATTTAAACTAATGGCCTGATTGCCAACACCAAGTGTTTTAAAAAGTTGTTTTGATAATCGAATTACGTGATTGCTTAGTTGAAACTTTGATTGTTTGAAAAGTATTAATATATATATATATATATGTATATGGGGTGATTTTATCTCGGGTATCCCTTTATGTGTGAATGCAAAAGAAGAATCCGTGTTTGGGGTTGGCTAGTGAGGTAACGACATGTGACTTAAGTCACACATGTGTGGGACTCCTAAATACAATGTGATATGACCATAATGGGTTCCTAGGAATCTATTAGATGATCATTTAATGATTTCGGATCATCCCAGATTAGATGGGTTGGTACCCCTGGATTTTTTGTTAGGCCATATAGGGTTTTCAACTAGATTTTGTCCGTTTTGGGTGGCCATTCGTTTATAAGCATAGAGGCTTCACCATACGTAGGCTGGTGGTACTGAACCGAGTACATCCAGGGGTATTCTAGGGATGTTTAGGGTCACCCAGGGTTACAATATTTTTTTTCTTGTTTACATTCATCTATATATGTAAGTTTATTTCTTGTTTGTGATGGTTATTTATTTATATTAGCACATCCTTGGTCTACTTGTATTGGTATTGTTTATAAAATGAAAAATGTTTTTAGAAATGGTATGTAGTGTGTGTCTGATTTTTCTTTAAAATAATAGATACATGATTCATATATTAAAATATGATACCCTATTTTATAGATGCATTTCAAACTGGTGTCTATGGACTGCTTCAGAAAAATGTTCTTTTGGGCTCTGGGGTTTATTCTTGGATTCCCTACTGATCATCTCAGTTCTCACCCTAATAATATCTTTCTTGTTGCAGGTGAAATTTCTTATTCATGTTTCTGGTTCATCAACTCAATATAGTTACAGGTTTGGTTCTATGTTGGATGGAATCCTATAAGTTCACAAGGAGGTATGTGTAGTATATTTTCATTCCACGTCTATTTTTATTTTTATCATCAGTTTTTATTTATATGTTTATCTTTTGTTCATGGTACAAATCTTTTCCCACGATTAAATTTCGTTTCCTGACACTATTTACTAGCATGTGAGATCAGGATCTCCTCTTGGGCATTACTGTATACCAGCTCAGGAGACCATTTTAGGGTCAACCCGAGTTGTTTTGTGACATGTTAATTCATTAATGACAATTATCTTCCTTGTTTAACCCCTCGATAAATCTGTTTCACCATAACCATGGTAATTAATTTATACATTTTTCAGTATTCATTATGTTAAAATATAATGTTAGACTTGTTAAATAATATATATTATTCAATTTTAAAGATTCAAATCAATTATTCGAAATACAATTTACTGAATGGAAGGAACCAAATTTAAAATTAATCCCACAGACCCGTCGAAAAATGGTTTGTCCACATAAAAAAATTCCAATGTTTAAAAATATTTTATATTATAATTAATTTTAAATTGATTAACATTAATAAAAAATCATAATTTATAATATAAATGAAATAATTTTACATTAAAAAAATTATTTTATAAGTTTTCATTGTAAATAATTTCAATGAAATAGTAGTTTTTCAATTGGTATCAATTTTTTATTATTCATATAATTAACTCATTTCATAAAATTCTCAAAAATTCTCTATGAGATTATTTTGTCATGCTGAATTCAAAAACTAATTTAAATTTTTAAGATAAATATTATAATATTGATTTAAATTAGTTTTACATTTTGTGTAAAAAGTATGAGGAGACCACCTTTTTGAAAAAACACATCATTCAGAATATATATCAAAAATTTTCAAATGATTATTAATTTATTTATCATAAAAATATGACCCCCAAATATATTTTATACGTTTTAACACCATATAATTACCATAATTTAAATATTCCTTAATATATAGGTTATAATTGTCACATTTACATAATAATAATATAATAGAGTATTGGGTTTATTTTAAACTCGGTGTTCTATATATTACAATCTATCTATGAAATTAAATTTATTATAAAATGAATATAATATAAATTATTAGGATGTTAAATTCTTACCTCTTGAAAAAAAAATCTTCTTTAAAATTTCTTGGATATCTCACTCTTACGTAAGATGGTAGTTCTTCTTCATAACATCAACCAGTTCTTACACTACTTCCCCGATTTTTTGATTTCTCCAAAGCACCATAACAAGTCAATTTATCTAATTACTTGAAATTTTATCTCTACTGTTAAGAATCTAGATGGGATCATCCAAATAATATTGATGTGGTTCCAATTATATATCTCTATAGGTGATAACATGAATTTGGCCTTTCAAGTACTTATTTAACAATTACAAACTAAACACATCATGTAGAGTAGAGAGTAAAGGTAGAATTAATGATAAATAAGTCATAGATGCAATCCTTCCCATAATATTAAAGAGTTAATGTACCTGGGTATTTTCATTCCATTATTATTGAACTTTATTACACCCTTCCATGGAAATAAATTTATTAAAACATGGAAACCCACATGAAATTCCAAATGTTTCCTTCAGTTATCAATAAAACTCTTTTACATATTTTGAGATACATTATTGTGTGGCTAAATAGCCATCACCATTTTTGTTGTCTCTACAACAATTATATGTGATAGAAGTTTACATTAACCAACAATATCCCCAAAAGTTAGAGTCTGATGTATCTTACATTATAAACCATCATATAAATCGATTTGGTTACATTAATGGAAAAATTGTTATATAAAAACATTAAAAAAGTTAAATATTTATCCCACATGACTTGAAAGATAATTGGTCATGAACATAGCATTTCATCCAATATTTTAATAGTCCCTTTGTTCTATAAACTATTTTGATTTTGGTAGGTAGTGATCAAGTGAACCACAGTATTAAAAGTCTTCTGATGACTCCTCTATAATTTTGATTTAAAATGGGGTTCATCCTAAGAAAAAATCGAAACACTAAGAAATTAATTCACAAAACATCATCAATATAGAGCCTTGTGATCCGGTCTAGTAGTAAATACACTTTAATAATGATGAAATATTTTTATTTGGTTAGGTGAACAACAATAACCCATGTTGCGTCATTTCTTCTACTAGTATTTTGATGTATTGTAATAAAATCCAAAGTAATGTCATAAAATTTCTATATAAGTTCCATAGGGGGTTTCATGAATCCTATTGGCTAGTGTATCTGACCCTTGACATATTATAAGACTAATAATCAAGAGACATAATCAGAAATTTTCTTCAACATGTTACACCACCATATGTATTTCTTCAATCCCCATTACATATTCTTTCTCCTAGGTCTTATAGTAAAATTTCTGTTGTGATCATCATCTTGAAATTATATATTTTATATAAGGTATAGAATAAACAAATAATATTTTTATAAATTTTAGGTCTCCATCTTAACCAATGAATCCTTCCAACCTCCCATCATTTATAGCATTATTTTTCTTTAGAAAATTTTCACCATCTGATTGGGTACATTTGTATTACATGATAACAATGGTTTAACATATATTTAAAAATTGAGTGATTTCTTTCAGGTCTTAAAGATTCCCATGTCCATCCTTACTAGATCTCTGAATCTAGGTTCCCTCTCAATACTCATTTGGGTTATACAAGTAGAAATTTTGGTTATAACCACTTCCAAAAACTATGGCTATAGGATTCTATAGTGGGGTTACAAGCTATAGCCATGGATGCACTGGTTGTGGCACATATTGGCATGGTTATAACTAAAAATTATAGCAATGGTTCTTTGAGGTTTATTCCATAGTTTTCCACCATTGAAATAGCTCCCATATTTTTCAATCATGGCACTTGGGTTATAGCCACAGTTTTCCACCATGGCAATAGAACTATTTCCACTATTTAAAACAATGGATATAGACCATATAACTACGGCTCTAGATTAAAAATAATATGTGGCCAACTAGATTCCATCTATGTACCTTCGCTAAGTGAACCAACTTCCTAACCACTACACTACTAATGATTTTTGTGTAAATATATTATTATTATTATTATTATTATTATTATTAAAAAGTATGAATATAGCTTGTAATCCCTGGTTATATCCCTTACCTTCATTTTTTACTAGTTAATTTCTTTCAAGCACTAGGGATGAAGACCTATAGCCTTCGTTTTGTGAAACTGTGGCTATATAAAATGAAATAATACTCTATATCTGTGTTTTAAGAAAATTGGGGCTATAGATCTCTAAATAAACAATTTATAGCCACAGTTTTACATGTAATGTGGCTATAACCATTGGAAAAAGCAGTAGGGGTGGTTTTACACCATCCATGTCTATAAATCAATGAAAAAAATCTATAGAAATGGTTTTATACAAACTATGGCTACAACACTTAGAAAAAGACCTTATAGCCACTGTTTTACAGAAACATTGTGTATAGACCTGAAAAAAAATGCATTATATCCACTACTTTATAGAACCGTGGCCGTAAATGTTGATAAAAAACTCAATAGCCACTATTTCACTGAACCATGGATATATTTTTTTTAAAAATACCCTATAACCATGGTTATATATAAATTTGTGGTTATATCATTTTTATAATTACTTATAGCCATGGTTTCAGAAAATCATGGCTATTTCCAAGTTTCCAAGTAGCGTTATTTGTCCATGATCCTTCCTACAGAATCCATCTACAAACATATTTTCCTACCTTGGGATGTATTATATTAATCAACCATAATACTTGATTAGATTTTGTTGTATCTTTTTCCTCATGTAGAATTATTTATAGGAAAAGATTTATTTTAGACTTTTTTGTTCGGTGTATATATAACATATTTGACCATCGAGATAATGTAGCCATATAATTAATTAAAATATTACTTTTTCTAAATCAATATTAGGGTTTTGACAGTTTTTTTCATGAGTATTCAACTACCTATGAAATGAATTTATCTTTTTCCATAATGACATCAAAAAATATTCTCTTCAATTCAAACCAATATATCACAAATGCCCCATTTCATAATGGTAATGTCAAAATAAGGGCATCAGAAAGTCTCCTACGAAATAAATAGAAATATTATTCACATTACATATTCTACATTTAATTAGTAGATTTACATTTTATATTGGTTTACTGTTTATCCATATAAGAAAATTTCAAAACCAATTTCTGATAGTAAACCATCAATCCAATAAAATTACTAACCTCAATTATGTTTTTTTGTGTAGTCCATTCATTAAATTTCATGTTTTTTTACGAAAAACTAATATTATGTTCATGGAGATAATATGGAAAAGTTAAAAACTTTTTCAATACATAAATCCTAAATAATTAAACTCCCATGAAATACATTTTAGTAAGAGTCTTAAGATTTATCTTATAGTGATTCTCATGGTCCTTATCTCCCATATAATACCCCAATATATCATCAATGAGTAGAAAAAATAGAGATATTACTGGATTATTATATTAATTAAATGCATAAAAGTAGGGGATCATTATTCAATACAAATGGACTTACTATAAACTCATATAGATTACAATACAGTCTGAATGTTTTCATAAGAATACATTCATTCATTACATAAAATTTATGATACCTAGAATGAATTTAAGTCTATGAAAATATTAATCTATTCATATTGGATCAAATAAGTCATCACTAAAAGGAATAAGATACTTATTATTTATTTTGATGGAATTTATTTCCCAATTATCAACACCCATCCTCATGGATCCATATTTTTCATAACAATGTAAATTTCCCCCAATGGTGAAATATTAATTAATGAAAATCTCTTATCACATTACTCCACTGATTGTTTCATATAATCCACTAATTCCATTTTTCTAATTATATAGGTTCTCTTTAATATTAGTCTTTCTTCAAATATTAAATATATTGAATCTAAAAATCATTCTATGGTGGATGTATATGAAATTACTCAATAAATACATTAATGTATTCTTACTAAATAGGTAGATCATAAATTTTAGCATTAACTTCTCTATAAAATGATTTTCTATTCTCTTTTCTAGAATGAATCTCATTCATACGTTCTACTGGTGGTGGATTTAGACATGAGTTAGTTGATTAATTCCTCACTCTAAAAATATGAAATTCTAAGTCTTAAACACAAATTGTAATTTCCATTATCTATAAATTAAGATTTGCATCATATTTTGAAGCCCATTTCCTACCAAGGATAATATCAAATACAATTATAGGTATGATTATAAATTATTCGAAAACATAATGCTTATGTTTCATAATATGGATGTCTAAAAACATCATCATTATATTATGTCTTACACTGTGAGTTCTGACTACTACCTCTATTTTTATCGTTATATAAAAATATATAATTTTATTATCAATAATTAAATATATTTAATACTATGAATATATAAAACTGAATAAATAAATGTATAAATTTGAATCTATGATATAAGTACCTTCCACTGTATAGTTTCGTTCTTCCCTTGTAGATATAAAGAGTGCATAAGCTTGACATTATACCTTTGGCCTCTTCTGCGGTATATTCCCTAGATTTTTGAAATATTGGATTGCATAATTACACATTTTTTTATAATATAAGAATAATAAATCAATTATTTTTTTATTCTCATAAAATTCATGATCTATATGACCATTGACTTTAGATTTACAAAAAAAATCCATTCACTTCAATCATTTTTTAGGATAATTCCATCTATAGTTTTTACAAGAAGTAAATTACTTCATTATTTTCTTCTTCATTGTTACTTCTTATTTTTATTAGTTCTTAGTGGATCTCTTATTTCCATGAATTTATATAACATATAGGACCTTTAAAAATAATTCCTTATATTTATATAACAGAAAAATATTTAAACATATGATTAAATTTTTTTAGAGACCATTTCCCTTTAGAGGCATGGATTAAGGCATTCAATGAAATATGAAATATTTCATTCTGTGTTGCATATATTTTCTATATGAAACATGTAAAATATGGTAATGTTTTACTAATACTAAAAAACAACATTATTACATTTTAATTAATTTAATGAATGTTATCTTTATTTGACATTCTTTCTTATTAGGCAAATATTTGATGAATATTTTCTCTTTGAAATCTCTCTATTCCATCTGTTTTATTTTGTCTTCCACTATAGTAATTACGATTAATCACAATTATGGATCATCATATTCATAAAGATAGTATACTTCTATAATAATATTTTCCCAAAATCCAAAATATTTGTATTAAATATTTCAATTTAAATGGTTTTTTCTTCAATTGCACGTTTTCTATGAAATGGTGAGTTTAAATAAACACGGTGAACTTATTAGTATTATATGTTAGTTATTTACATTATATAAGTTTCTAGGGTATTAATATAAATATTTAATGTCTGAAAAATTGATTTTCTATAATTTTATAAAATTAATTAATTAGTAATCAAATTATTATAATTGAGAACAAATATAAGTTTAATATAAATTTTTAAATTTAATGAAAAAAATTAATGTGTAAAATGATTTTCATACCAATATTATAAGTTACTTCATATTGGTGAATTATCTTAATGAAATTTAAAAATTATTTTCATCATAAAATTTTTTATACATGAAATTTTTTTAAGCATTGTATACTTATATATCCAGTTTTATGCTTAAAATGTAATTTTCCTAAAAAGTTTCTTACACAATTTGTGGAGTTACATTAAAAGTAATTTTTTTTCATTTAATGGTACTAAATTAGATTAAATTGATTGAATATTTTTAAATATTTTTTTTAAAAAAATATTTAATATCCTTTTATTTTTATTCAATATGAATAGTGACATTGGTAAAATCTATCACCACAATAAAGGGTATATCTAGTTAATATTGAATAAAAATATGTGATAAGGCCATATTGCTTCACAATAATTAATTTGGGATGAATTAAATTATAAACTTAACCCATTAATTTTTAAATAGTGTAATATAATGGATAGTTTTCTATGAAAATGACATATATAATATTTAAACCAATGTATGTGAAAAATGTCAATCTCTTAGTTTTAAATATCATTTATTTTCTCACAAATGGACCAAATTAGTAATGAATGAATACTGAAAATTAGTTTTTCCTTAATTAAATTTTATTATTTTCTATTACATATTTAAAATTATTGATAATTAAATAATTACCTTAAATACATACACAACTCTTATAAAATAATTATTTAATTATTTAAAAAAATTAATAATATTAAAATTACAAATAGTCTTATAATTTGAGATAATTTACGTGATGCATGAATTTTCAAGAAGACCATTACATGTTTGGGGTGTTTTATAATAATTGGTAAAATTTCTAGTTTTTTATTAACATCGTTAAATCCATATCATAAAATCATGTCATTATTGATAACAATTATATTTTATGAAAATAATACTTCATTAAATTAGTTTAAAAAACTAAATTCATTAGTAACAATTATATATAATATGTCGTTCAAAATATCATATCATATCAATTTATATGTAAATATTTAACTTATATGAAAAATTATTACATTTTACGAGTGAAACATATATTACCATGATTAATGATAAAATGTGTGAATTAAGGTGTTAAACAAAGAGATTTAGGTTAAAATAGAAAATCAGCCTATTTAAATTTTGTATATTGATGATATTCAACCATATACAAACTTTGGATTTAGTTCATGACCATTTTGAATTATTTTTCTATAGATTAGTCATGTTATATTAATTTTTTTAATGAAACACCAAAAGTACCTCTCACCTTAATTATAAAAGCAAACATCCCCAAACTCATGTTGAGAACATTGAGACTTTTGGGTAGACCGTTATTTGAAAAATTATTTTTTACAATTCTATATACAGATTATTTATATGTTGGAATTCTTGAAATTCCATCCTTATTAGAATTTATAGGAGATCTAACTGATTTCATTCCAAGAATAGGTAATTTATCTAACCCAACACATTTTATTATACTCTTATTTACCGTCAACAATTCTATTATATCAATAATAAAAAAATTAAGTACCATAAATGTTATCAAATTTTATTATGATTATAAAAAACATCATATTACACCATCGTTTCCATAAAATAAGATGTTAATGTATTGCTTGTGTGTATCTACAGCTTACCGTCTCCATGTAGCGATACAATTATTCTTAAATCAAAATATTTTATAGAATGGAATTTGAATGGGGATAGTGTTTATAAATTATATTTAGGAGATAATTGTTTTATGAATATTATAATACCATTTATACATTCTAATCATATAATTTTTTTTGAAACAATAATGTCACTTGTGCTTACATGTAGATTACAATCTCATTGATGTGATGTGATTTTTTATTAATTTATATATTACATGGATGGTAATAAAGATGATTTTGATGAATATATATAATATGTGATTTTATTATAATTCCTCAATGGTGAATTATTATTTACATTTCTTTTATTCCATTAGTCTAAAATTGGAAACATTGTTCATTCGTATGTACAACCTTCCATCTTTATGAAAGATATAGTTCATTTTTATAACATTTTATATTATGAATAATTATATGTTTTAATATAATTAATTAATATTATATTTATACCTAGGTAAGAATTCCATAAATGATGTGACCATTATCAAATTATAAGGATTTTGTTTGTTAGACTGAATCATGCTTGGAAAAAAGAAGTTAACACCAATAATTGTGGTTTTGATAAAAACATATTAATTAATGGGTAACAATATGATATAAATAATAATACATGGTTTGATAGTTAAATTTTTTGGGTAATACATATATAATAAATCTATATTTATTACATTTGTGTTTTTAATATTTAAAATAAATGTTGAGACTTGAGATAAGGTTTTATTTCATAATCTTGTCAATATTTGGGATTTTTAGTATTAAGTATCTATTATGGAATATTAATATTCCTTGTATATGTTTCATAACAATGATAAAAAAAATTACTATTATCCTATAATTTTTAAAAATTTATTTTAAAAATTTATTAATTTTAGACAATGGTTTAAAAATAATCATTTTTTCAATATAATTGATGTTGTTTGAAATTTTTTAAACAATAACGCAGAATGACTTTTTTAAAAAATTATAAAAAAATAATATATTTTCAAAAAATAATAAATAAATAAATATTTTAATCCGCCTATATGTTATTATATGTTTCTTTTCTACAAAAACATTTTATTTTATACTTGTGTGGCTTTTATAAAAAATTATTTCAAAATGGAAAGGATTTTTCAACAAGATTTATTTCAAGTGATATTTCAAAATAAATTTTCATATATGATTAAATTAATAGATGTTACTTGTTCTTTACTAGGGATATGATCCTAGTATACCATTCTTATTTAAACTTTGAATGGTTTATGATTATGATTTCATGATGATAATGAATCCTATTTATTTTCTATGGGCTATGTTATGATGAAATGATTATTATACCCATTTATGTTTATGGGTCCGGAAATGATGAGTAAATTATTTTAAATGAGTTTTGTTATGATGAAATATATATGAAACACCATTCCATTAATGGGTTATTATATGACGAATGATTTATAATCATAAAGCACTTATATATATAGTTTTTATTATCTAATGGTTGGGACCTTTATCTCTGTATAATGCATTGGTTAATGAATTATATCTCATGAGATTGTTTAGGGAAACATGGCTATGTGGTGGATTCATTTTGGGAAACAATTCAATGTGATTGTTCTTTTTTTTGGAAAAAATTGTATCTTGTTGATTGTTGATGCTCCTTTCGTCACAAAATCTAAAGATTGGAAAACGGGATTATCTTAACTCAATGTGATTCAACCTTTGGACAAATATCAAAAATTGACAAAGGCATAAAATGAATATAGCACATGTTCCATGCAAGTTCCATCACTGTTGCACAATTCCACTTGTGTGACGCCTAATGGTCGCGCAAGTGACTTGCGTGCCCTAAAGGATAACCGCATGAGTCTTCTTCAGCCTATAAATAGACCATGTGGGCCCCCCATTTGAGGGAGGATTTTTTCCAGAAACTAAGATTTGAGCTCCCGGCGCCCTAGTCTCTTCTCAAAGCTTCCGAAGCACTTCTAAGGGAATTTCATACCTAGAACGGAAGATCTAAAGAGGGGGAGGAAGGCCTAAGTGTTGAAACTCATCAACACTTGCACGCATGAGTGGCCAGCCCTTAAGGGAAAAGGCTACACTTGCACGACGCCTTGCTTCTTCAATAGAACTTGTGCTCCCCTCTTCTGGAAGAACCTCAAGAAGATTCTAAAGGCATTAATCAAGAGTCTCTCAAGTATTACCCTGCTGGTTAACCGTCGCGCAAGTACATCATGTGTCGCGCAGGCATACCTGCGCGACCAGGACTTACGCGCCCAAGCAGTACCTGCGCGCCTACCAAGACTTGCACACCCCTGCCTTTTTGGGTGCCTTTCTTGCCCATTTCACCCCACTTAAGACATTCCACATTTCCTATTCAAGATTCAGTCTTCAAGACACTCTTCAAATCCATTTATGGCATGATTTCTTGATTTTACTTCCTTATTTGAAAGGAATTATGTGGAATATCTCTCAAAACCTAGTGATTTACACATATTTATGTCACTAAAGATTGAGATTTCATTCATTCAACCTCATCCTTTATGATGAGAGAATCATTAACCTGGGTCTCCTTTTAAGGAATAATCCCCAGTCATAAGTCCTCTAATTTGGGCATCCTCATATAAGTAAGCCCCAGATCCCCTAACCTGGGCTTCCTTTTCAGGAGTAAGCCCCAGTCTCAAATATGGGCCTCCTTTTCAGGAGTAAGTCCCAGTCATAATTCTTAACTTGGGTATCCTCCTTAGGAGTAAGCCCCAATTCTTAAAGTTACCAAATCTGGGCATCCTCCTTAGGAGTAAGCCCCAGTACCCTAATTTGGGCATCCTCCTCAGGAGTAAGCCCCAAACCTTAATCCTTGACTAGGGCCTCTTTTTCAGGAGTAAGCCCCAGTCTTAATTTCTCTTAACCAGTCCTAATTTACCTTTGATCTGGGATTCCTTTTCTGGAGTAAAACCCAATCATAAGTCATCTCCTAATTTGGGCCTCCTTTTTAGGAGTAAGCCCCAAGTTAAGGTATTCAAAATCTCCATGAAGCACATATACTTTTATGGACCCGGTTCTTGGATTTCTTCCCTAAAGTAAATCCTAACCTTCATTTATCTGGGCAGTCATACATACATAAGCCCCACATTATTTCTTATGATTGAATCTTTCATGGCACAATTGTCTAATTTTTACCAATACATATTTTTTCTCACACCGAGCATGACTCACGTGAGCTTAGAGTGTAAAAGTAATTGTGACATCCTTCTTTGAGCCATCAATCATAAACATCATACTCCCTTACTCGAACTACGTGGGTTCTAATTCCTTTTCTAAACAAATGATACGTAGGTAGCTCGTCTACGTGTTCAATCCCAACTCTAAAATAATCCATGTCCTTCTGAATAACAATAAACCTCATGTTCCCCACTGAGTGGCTTTAAAACCAGCATGGTCATCATAATGACCAAGAGACTTCTATATAAATGTGTCAAAGGGTACCATTGACCAAGAATCACTAATAAATACAGATGATTCTCTATCGACGAAGAACCTTGAATACATATAAAAGATTCTCCAAATTTCCTATATATTTAATCATTGATTGGAAGATCTTAAGGAAAGCTCATTTTATACTTGGTAATGTAATAAGGATTCACGAACATAACTTAGATCTATAAAGAGAGTCTCGAAGTAGACAATAATTCCCCTCAAAAAGGTGTGATGAGTCCAACCTCCCATCCTATCAACCAAAGAAAATTCCTAAGCCTCATCAGTCCACAAACTAATGAGCACCTACCTTTGGAAAGTAGGTCCGAATGGATGTGGAATCATTGGATGTTTCCGGTTCTATGAACAAACCCTTTAGAAAAATATCAGAATGTTTGAACCTCCCATCAAGGCGGTCATCCCCAGATTCTGAGGGAAACAAAAAATGGTGAACCCGACTTGAATCCTTAACCAAGTTAAAATGATGTTTTACCTATTTGTTAGGCCCCTATTTAAAACTCAATGAGAGGGCCAACAAAAACAATCATTGACATATGTGGTCATCCAAAAGATGTAGTGGATGAATTTATCTTGATTATGTCTGTTATATCAAACAGGCACTCTTTTCCCAAGATCTTCTGCATTTCTAGAATGGCTGCTCTCAAGTTCACACCTGTGAATACTGCTGCTGCAAATGTCATTGCTGCTACTCTTGCTGGATCGTCGTCCACTTTTAGGATGATAACACCTACTCAGCGTCTTCAACGCTGGGTATCAAATGCACCGGTAAAGGAGTATCGTCAACACGGTACCATCCCAACTCTGGAGACTGCCCGACAAGCCCTCCAAGTAAACAACTCACATCGGTCATCCAGACAATGACAACCAGTGATCAAGAAGCAGGCGGTGCTGACTACCGTCTCCAATCGTTTCGGGTCGTTATCCCCGGAACGCAATCACCATTCGCTCCCTTATTCTGGGGAGGTGAATAAGCAGGTCCCTCAGGACCTTAATTCAAACAGACAGGAGTCCTTCCTAAGGGCTCCCACCAACAATCGCCACCAGACTCGTGCGGCAGTACACCCTCAACATGATGAGGGTACCGACTCCAGGCATTCGGCTCAGGTTCCTCGAACATGAGAAAGCAAGACGAACCACCAGAGGCGGAATCCGGACAACAGTGAGCAGGTTCTCATCTCTGCCATCTCCAGAGAAGTCCACCAACCTAACTTGGTGGCAAACAATGAGCAGGCACACACACCTGCCCGTTTTAATTCCGTTGTCTAGCAGACTCGTCTGGCAACATCACGTCAATCCCGCCAGGAAATTCCGGTGGAGTACTATAGGCAGGAACATACACCTGTGTATACATCATCAGCTAGTCAGCAGGCTCGTCTGACTACATATGATGGATCTTGTTAACCACGTTTGGTGAAGTGCAATCAGCAGGCACATACACCTGCTAGTATTAATCAAGCCTACCAACAGTCTCACTTGGTAGCATTCAGAGAAGTTAGTCAGAAAGCCCCAACAACAAATAGGAGGCAGACTCAACTCTCTGCCCCCACACTTGAGTACTGTCAGGATTCACTAACATGAAAAGGAGGACACGAGCAGGCACATACACCTGCTCCAAGCCCGGAATGGACATATATTCCCATTCCGGCAACTGAAGTCACCAAGAATATTCTATCAATGGTGAAAGAGAAAAAGCAAATCTCTATTCATATTCTGGATGCCTTCTAGGATATTATAAAAACTTCAGCGGCATCTCAATGAAAGACACATAAATCTATCCCTACCAGTGGAGCAATACATCAACAATTCACTCCGGAACAGACACACATATTTGTTCCAGTCCATGAGGGTTGTGGGGCATACTCCCCCATAGCATATGGACAACCAAGTCAGGCACATACACCTGATTTGAGTAGAGATCGTCAGCCTAACCTGGCCATCTTTCCTAATCAGGCATATACACCTTCTCAAAGCAGCCACTTTCATCAACAAGTGGTTTCCAAGGCGAGTAAGAAGGCGTCTAAGAAAAAGACATGCCCAGCACAGTCAGGAGATCAAGAGCCAATTTGTAACAAGGCCTTGCTCGATGTTGGAGTTCTTGAAGCCCTCAGACAATTATCTGTTGAAATTCAAGATTCTACTACCTCATTTCCCAATAGTGGGAACATTAATTACGAAGGTCTTCAACAGACACTTCCTCATGAAGGCTTGCTTCATGAAAATTCGGTCGATCTCAATGTTTCATCTTCAGATGAGAGCCACGGGAACCCTCTGTGTGATCAGAAGACCAAGGAGCAAGAGATCTCATCTTTTGTTGTAACCCATCATGGTGGTCCTCTCCATGATGATGAATTTCATTCCGAAAGTCCTCTCCGCGGTAGTGATGCACATTGCCCGGAAAATGCTCCAGTGGACAATGTAGTGTCGTGAAAGCCCTCTTATCTTGAGGTACTTGCAAATTCGAAACCAATCATGTCTGAAACTTCATCGCTAGTAGGTGAAATACTTTCTCAATCAGAAGATAGCCAAGGGTGTAGGTCATTCTCCAAACCACCCCTAAGTCATGCATCTTCTAGTTTGATCAATGATTTCTCTACCAATCCTGTTGAATCCAATGAAGCAACCAGGAAACACCAACTTTGGTCAAATCAAGTAGATGAATCTTCATCAAATGATAAAGAGGAAATTATGAACATGAGAAAACAACTGGAGAAATGTGAAGTGCCAGTCATGTTTTGGCCTCTGGCTGCCTCTCAATATAATATTCCAGAAATGTTGACGGAAGATGAGGTTCATGATATTCGCCTCAACATATGGAAAACTCTTTGTCAGTTGAAAAAGAAAGTATTATATTATGATGAATATGAAAATCATATTATGATAATAGATGGGTTACAACGTCAGATTGATTTGGTGTCTCTATCAGTCTCTCGATATCCAAAGGCTGAAAAGCAGCAGAGAGCCCTTCAACGTTCATGCCTTAGTGCACTAAGAAGATTGCGTCAGTTAATTATCAATGCCCCATCTGGTATTCGTGTCAGAGGATGGGGTGTTCATGGAGCACTGCATTTCATGGTGATCTCCAGTCAGCAATGCCCGCCGAAAATGGTCTCATGCAATGTTATTGCCCATGGCCTGCCACAGTCAATGGGCTTTGTTTGTAATCAAAAGCTTTCCCAAGAACAGGCTTCAACTAGTTCCTCTCAAAATCAAGAATACAAAGAACAAGTTGTCAAATTACTCTTGCATCAAGAAAATTAGAATATTGAACATGCCTCCCGTTTGGAGCAAGCACGTCACCAAGTGACAGAAGTGTAGGAAATCATCCAACGGTCTTTTGAAATAGGTGATAAAAGTGGATACAGGTTAATGAATCCAGCTAATTTCTGGACTATGGTTCGCAAGATCAGGAGGACTTTCAATAAAGTCTCAGACATAGCATGTCAAGAACCACCCCAGCTTGCCAGACTTGGGGCTCTTTTAAACCAACCCTCGGAATCAACAAAAATGATTCGGGGAGTTGAGAGAGAACAACAGGAACAGCCCCAGTCCACTGGACTCGGGACTTTTTCAAATCATCAATCCCCTCCTCAGAGAAAGTCGGTATTTTCTCGATTGGGGAAGAAACATCAAGAGGAACGAAGAGACAAATTATAAGGAGATTCCCTCCAAATTACGGTTCGCCAAGAAGTTCATGAGGGATCGAATCAATAAATGGCAATGTCTCCTCAAAGACATGGAAGAAGACAATATCACAGAAATGTTGATAGAAGGGATGCAATGAGTTATGAATCAATCAATGTCATCAATTCCATTGTTGCTGATCCACCAGATAAGGCTCACTCAGGGGAGTCAGATGAAGAGGTTCCTGCTCAAGAAGATGTACACACTGACACAAATGAAGAAGGTGTGCGTACACGAAGTCAAAGGATTATTCAGAACCTAGGTAATCCTTCGAGTAACCCACTTCCCCCTCTCTAAAAAGGATCCAACAAAGTGAAGGGAAAGAACGAGGTTAAATATTCTTCCTCTGGAGAAGGTCAATCGCTCTCAATAGAGCAAAGGTTTGCACAACAGGAGGAAGAAATAAAGGAATTAAGAAGGTTGAATGCAGAACTAATTCGTATTAGTCTTCTTCTTAAGTATGCTGGAGTCAGTCAGCCAAAGGAATTTGTTGCAGCTACTGAGATAGATCAAGAATATCCTCCTCTATCAGTACACCCTCACAGGTCTAATCCTATGGGTCAAGTGCAACAACAGTTGGCAGTGCTACCATCATTTGCAGCACCAATCGCCACATCTGTCCAAGCTCCAGTCATTGCACCTACCCAAGTCCAAGTTCAACCAGATGTTTCTCAAAAGTTAACAACTACTATTGAGTCATTAATAGCTCGGTTAGAAACTATGGAAGGGAAGCGTGCGCAAGTTCAACCAGAAAAGAAAGTTTACCCTGAATGGGTAGATTCAATTTCTCCTCCATCCAGTTTTGGGAACCCTGTATTCCATATTTTCAATGGATCAGGTGATCTTGAACATCATTTGACGCATTATGTGTCTTGTTGCGATCCTATGATGGGAACTCCGAAGCTGAAAGAAGCAGTGAAACATAGATGCTTCATGCGAACCTTGCAAGGACTAGCTTTTGTTTGGTATACAAGTTTTCAATCCTGGTAAATTACCAGATGGGAGGATCTTCGCCAAAAATTCCTCCTTCAGTTCAGCTCAACTTTTCCAAAGACAACAGTTTTCGATCTTACAAACTATAAGAAAATGGAGAATGAAAGGGTCTCTGATTTCATTGCTCGATGTAAGGGATTAACATATTCCTTGAGTTTAGCACTCCCTCAAGAATAATTGTTTCCAATCTATGTGGAAAATCTGCGTGACGAATTACGCACGCAGTTAATCCCTGTGAAATACACAGGAGGGTTTAGAGACCTTACTTCAATCTCTTAGCAGATTGAAGATTCCCTTATACAGGCTAAGGCTAAATCTCGTGTAATTCCATCAGCTCCAGGAAAGAGAATGGGTAAAGCAGAAACTGCTACAGTTATGCTTAAACAAGCACCTATACCTATTTCTACCTCAAAACATTCATCTTCTCAAAGGTCTCCACCTTCTGAGCACCAACAACAAAGGCCTTTTCATCCAGACGATCAATAAGATCAAAGACGAAAACAATTTGAGGATCTGAATAGAAAACATACTCTTTCCAAAATGAACAAGTTACTAGTTATTTCATTTCGGCTCTGGAAAACAATTTGGTTCAATTGCCAATACCCAAGAGGCCAAACAAGAAAGGAGATGAAGACCATCCAAATTATTTCCCATTTCATAAAATGTTGGGGCATCCCATCCAGGAGTGTTTTTTCTTCAAATACCTCCTGAAAAATATGGTCGACTCAGGACAAGTCACATTGAAAGGCTCCTCAGCCCAGGTAGCATGTGTCACTGCTACAGTTCCAGAGGAGGAAGGTGAATGGAAAGAAGTCAAAAGAAAAAATGCACAGAAGTATGATGATTGGATGGTCAGAAAGACAGTCAATCGAACTCATGCTATTTTGTGAACACAATTAAAGAAACCAACTGTATCTTCTGCCATGAATGTTGTGGAAAAACCCTCTTCGTCAGAGGGAAAGTCCTCAATGAAACGGCATGATTCAAAGAAAGAAAAAGAATCAGAAGAAGATGAGTATGTGTCAAAGCCTAAGTTGTCTTTGACTTTGGCGTACTTCATGCCATCTACTTCAAAGACATGGGCACCGCCCCACCAAACGGCATAGCCTAAACAGGCTAATCAGGTTGAGTCCTCATTAGACAAAGAGTTAATCTTTGGTTCTGTTAATATGATTCTATTAACAGGTCCATATTCCAGTCGCAGTTTCGATTTCAATGAGCCTGAATTCCCTGTATCAAACAGAGGAATCATAGGAAGTTCTAGGGGCTCATGATATAGGGGTAGACCTGGATCTTTTAGAAGACACTATTCCAATTCTACCCCTGCTAGAACTGTGTACGCAGCAGAAACTCGTGGTAGACCCCTTCAGTGAGCTCAGCAAGAACAAGCAAGTTCTTCTACCAATAGAAAATTCAGTCTTGGCACAGTTATTTTGGAAGACCAGTTGAAGGTTCCATCTTCTTCATCTCAGCAAGTAAATGGATCTAATCAGTCTAATATTCCAAAACCAGGAATATTGTCAACTCCTTTCCCAATACAAGATGCATCAACATCCAAGGCATCTGCTTCCAAGGTACCTGCTAAACCATATATTCCAATTGGGAAACGCGGACCTCTGGATCAAAAGTATGATATATTGAAACACTTTGCCCAAGTACCAGCCAAGTTATCAATTCTGGATGCTCTGAATCTATCAAAAGATCTTCGGGAAGCACTCATCGAGGCCTTGTCAAATCCTCAGGAGTTTAAAACTGAAATTGCTGCAGCTGAAGTCTATCACATAGAGAATAATCTTGTAGAATGCCATGAAATAATATATTTTATTGATGAAGATGAGGATGATGTTTTGAATGGACACATTAGACTATTGTACTTGTCTGGAAAGTTCAATGGTGTGGATGTTTTAAGGGCTTTCATTGACAATGGTTCAGGAGTCAACCTCATTCCCATTCGTACACTTCGTCGATTGGGCCTCATGGAATCTGATTTATCTCCTTCCAACATGATGCTACAGGGATATGATAAAAATGAACAAGAACCACTGGGTGAAGTTACACTCAGAACTCAGTTTGGAGATCTTTTATCCAATTTAGATTTCATTGTTTTTGATCAAGACTCATCCTTCAACATCTTGCTTGGAAGACCCTGGCTACATCAACATGCGGCTATCCCTTCATTATACCATCAATGTCTCAAATATTGTTTTGATGGTCAAGTTGGGACATTGTATGGTGATAAGGCCCTGTTCAAGACATGTGAGTCTCAATACATTGAGGAGGAATTTTATCACAGGAAGCAAAGGGAGAAATCCATAACAAAGGAGATTACCAAAGTTAATGCTCCATATGGTTTGGAAAAAATTCCAGTAAATCCATTTACACATGTGAGTACAGATTATGTGTTTCCTATCAGTCAAATTGACAAGATAGACCCAAATCAAAATACTCTTATGGAAAGTTCCATAATGTCAATTACGGAAATCGAGCCAGACAACATGCGAGAAATTGGTAATCTAACAAGCAGTGATGAAAGCACAAATGGTGACGTCTTCATTTCATCTGCTAAAATCCAACAAGTCTATGATTAGCCAATTAGGCCAGAAGAAGTTATAGCAACATCGGAGGTGAACAATGATGTTGATTATCAATCCAGCATCTCCTCTTTATTACCCAGATAAGACTCTTCATCATCAATCAGGTCAGAAATGGAATCTTCTTCTTCAATATATGCAAATTTTGACATATCTTCGGATCGTGAGAATTCTACTTTATAATCTACTATGAAAGTAGAAACGGTAGAAATAACACATGTAGAAGAAGAAGAAGAAGATCTCAGAGATGCTCCTCCAGCATTTGAAGAGGGTATCTCTACTACTGTGGATGAACTCAGAGAAATAAATCTAGGTACAAAAGGAGATCCACGCCCCCACTTTAATCAGTACGGCCATGACTCTTGAAGTTCAAGAGATGTATATTTATTTTCTAAATAAAAATAGAGATATATTTTCCTGGAACTATATAGAAATGCCCGGGCTTGATCCTGATGTTTCTAATCATCATTTGGGTTTACCTGAAGAACATCGAGGATTTAAGCATGTCGCGAGAACAACACACCCAACTTATGCTTCCAAAAATGAAGCTAAAGTGGATAAGCTTATTAAAGCTAATTTCATCAAAGAAGTTCAATATCCCAAATGGTTGGCTAATATTTTCCCTGTAAAGAAAAATAACGGACAAATTAGTGTTTACATCGATTTCAGAGATCTTAATCAGCATTGTCCTAAGGATGATTTCCCAGTTCCGATTACAGAACTTCTAATTGATGAAACAGTTGGCTATGAAGCACTTTCCTTCATGGATGGATATTTCAGATATAATCAGATCTGAATGGCCCTAGAAGACGAGGAATCTACAGCCTTCAGAGCCCCTCAGGGTGTGTTTTGCTACCGGGTAATGCCCTTTGGCTTAAAGAATGCAGGTGAAACTTATCAGAGTGTCATGCATCGTATCTTCATACCTTTCTTAGGGAAGTTTGTTGAATGCTATGTAGAATATTTGGTAGTTAAATCCAAAAAAACGTTCTAATCACTTGGCTGATTTGGAAGTCATATTATTCAAGCTTCGACAACATAATTTGAAGATGAACCCCTTAAAATGTGCTTTTGGGGTAACCTCAGGAGAATTTCTCGGCTTTGTTGTACGCCATCATGGTATTGAAGTCGATCCTGAGAAGACCAAGTCAATCCTTGGTATGTCACCTCCTTAAAATTTGAAAGAATTAAGAGGACTTCAAGGACACTTAGGCTATATTGGGCGTTTCATTTCCAATTTAGCAGGCAAAAGTTTACCCTTCACCAAATTGATGAAGAAGGGAGTCACTTATCAGTGGAATGAAGATTGTCAAGAAGAATTCGATATTCTCAAGAAATACCTCTTGAATCCACTGGTACTCATGCCACCTATTAAAGGAAGACCACTTATCCTCTACATGACAGCTCTAGAGCGATCATTGGGTGCCTTCCTTGCACAAAAGAATGATGCTAGGAATGAAAACAGCCTCTACTATCTCATTCGAACCATGATTGAAGGAGAAACCCGGTATTAAAGTATTGAGAAGTGCTTCCTAGCATTAATCTTTGCAGTTCAGAAGTTGAGACACTACCTGAAACATCACGAGGTCCAATTGGTATCTCGCAATAACCTGCTCAAATTTATCCTAAGTCGTTGAATGCTTACAAGATGTCTGGAAAGGTGGGAAGTTATTTTGCAGCAATTCGACATTCAGTATGTGTCTCAAAAGGCTATAAAGGGCCAATATCTGGCTGATTTCCTAGCTGAACACCCTTCAGTGGAAGACACATCTTCAGATATTGAACTCCCTGATGAGGAAGTCTTCTCTATTCAAGAAATTCCTCAGGCATGGGAAATGTATTTTGATGGTGCTTCTAGAAGTCCAACAGGGAGGAAAATGTAAAATCCTAAATTCAACAAAGTTGGCTTAGGAATTGTGCTCATTTCTCCAAAAAAGGCAGTGTTACCTTATTCATTATTATTGTGGGAAGGTGGTACCAATAATGAAGCAGAATACCAAGCTCTCATCGTAGGTTTGGAATTTTCACTTCAAGAACAAGTGAATAAATTAAAGGTGAAAGTTGATTCAGACCTGGTAATCAAACAAGTCAATGGGGATTATGCCATCAGAAAAGAAGAATTAATCCCTTTGTATGATTACTTCAGAGAATTAATGGCGGAATTCCCTTTGGAACCAACATTCTCTTATGTCCCAAGATCACAAAATTCTCAAGCTGATGCATTGGCTAATATAGCCACAGATCTGGCAGATCCAAATCGGGACGAGACAACCATCAGTATTGCCCACCGTCGTGCAATTTCACCTTATGTTCGGATCAGAACAGAGGAAATTAATGAAATTTGTCCCATTCCTGAACTGTATGGTCATACTACAGGATGGATGTCACCTATCAGAGAATACCTTCAAAATGGAACACTTCCACCTGATAAAGCTGAAAAACAACAAAGCCAGCGACGTGTGGTCAATTTTACTCTTTATGATAGCCTAGATCACCTAGAGAAAATTATCTACAAACGTGGTTTTGATGGAGTTCTCTTCAGATGCATTGATGGTGAAGAGACAATGGATGTCATGAAAGAAGTGCATGTAGGAGTCTGTAGTGCCCACCAGTCTGGACATAGACTGTCTGATCAGATTCGAAGGCTTGGATACTTTTGGCCTTCAATGATACGATATTGTGTCAATTTCACAAATAAGTGTCATTTATGCCAAGTACATGCCAGCTTCATTCATCAACCTCCAGAGTTTCTTCATACTGCTAAATACTCGTGGTCATTTTCCATAAGGGGAATGGATGTGGTGGGACCTTACCCTTCGGCTACGGCCAAGCAGTTTAAGTACATTCTTACTGCTAATGACTTCTTTTCCAAATGGGAAGAGGCAATACCTCTCAAGGAAGTCAGTTCTAAATGCATTGTTAGCTTCATAAAGTCTAACATCATTACCAGATTTGGTGTCCCTAATACCATATTGATGGACAATGTCACCAATTTCTGTTCATCCGAGATGAAGAAGTTGTATCAAGAATACAACATCAAATCCAACCATTCATCTCGGTATCATGCACTAGCCAACGGCCAAATAGAAGCCTTTAACAATACTCTTTCAAATATACTGCAAAATATGGTATATAAAGATAAGAGGTCATGTCCTGATAAACTCTTTCATGCTTTATGGGCTTATCAGACTACCACCCGCATTGCAACTCGGTCAACTCCATATTCGTTGGTATATGGAACGGAAGACGTATTTCCCATTGAAGTTCAACTACCCTCGCTCAAAGTTTCCATTTGTGATCAATCATATATAGATGAACAATCTAAAAAGTGATTTAATGAGTTGGAACGGTTAGATGAGAAATGATTGTGCAATTTGCACCACTTGGAAGTCTATCAGAATCGAATAACACGAGCTTTTAACATAAAAGTTCATCTTCGTTCATTCACTCAGGGAGAATTGGTATTAGTTCTCAGAACTCCAATGATACTAGGAAAGAAACCTCCCAATCTTGAGCCAAAATGGGAAGGACCTTATTCAATACATAGGGTCTACTCCAATGGAGCTTATTCATTAATCTCAATGGATGGAGAACTTATCACTACTCCAACCATTGCCATATTTTTGAAGAAGTATTTTGTATAAACTACAAAGTACCTTCCGTCGTCCTTTTTATATGTCGTTAAACTATACAGAAATTGTCCATACATATGACCTTAAACTATTTGTACTTTTGTCCCACACGACGTTAAACTGTGAAAAAGTTCCCTAAATGTTCCAGTATGACCTTAAACTACAACTAGGTCCTGTATGACCTTAAACTGCATCATCAACGGTCCATGCATATGACCCTAAACTATTTGAAAGTCCCTTACATCCAGCAAGATGTTAAACTGTGACGTCCTAACTACATGATGCTAAACTGTATAAAAGTCCCATACGTCCAGAAAGACGTTAAACTACATAATCATCAAAGGTCATGTATGACCTTAAACTACTAGCACTTTCATCCAACAAGACGCTAAACTATGGAAAAAAATCCCCAATGCATCCAACATGATGTTAAATGGTGTACTCTTTTGTCCTCACTGCATGACATTAAACTGCACAGTCCCCCTTTCATCCAACATGACGTTAAACTCTATTGTCCTCATCGTACTAACTACATGACACTAAACTGTACACAAAGTCTGTGATATGTCTTACATGACATTAAACTGTATTTTTTCCCTGCTACATGACACTAAACTGTGCAGCACCAATATTCCTAACTGCAAGACTTTAAACTGCATAGTCCCTTTATATGTCCTACATGTCATTAAACTATGCATCGTTAAGGTTGTGGTTACCTCTTGTTTTTGACACCGAGTATGACTCACGTGAGCTTAGAGCAAACCTCAACCATAACACTCTCTCTGGGCCGCTAACCATGTGTAAGTCCTAACGTCATTTTTTAGGTCATTGTCCCCAAGAACAACTTGATCATTAATTCATTCTGTAATTGAACTACACAGACTTTGATCCATGCCTTCTAGGCTGGGTATGTAGGCAACCTCCCAAGGTTCAAGCCCAAAACCAATCTCTTCACGTCAGTTCATCTCCATCTCATACGATGTTAATTCGCGAAACCGCCCTTAGAGTCAATATCTTTACATTGGTTCACTTTCGTCCTTGTTATATGACATTAAATTATACAACACTTTTGTCCAGTATGACAATAAACTACAAATTTCTTTGATACCCTCACCTGAGAGGGAATCATTATTTTCATTGATTTTTCAATCATGTTTCATTTCAAAGACTACGTGTATACAATGCAATGCCCGAACCTTTTATCTTGGGTTAAACCATCATTGCACTAAAGTCCCCTTTCACCCTTCACATGTACGAACCAAATTTGTACAGAGGGTATTTATAGAACTACGTGGGATAGATTCCCATCCTTATGGGATACGTAGGAACGTTCAAGTGTCCCATGAATCCAGCCCCAAGTCTTTCGGCCTAACCCCAAATTCCATTTTCAGTCCCTTCGCTGAAAATTACCCATGAAAACACACACTGTGGATTTCTTACAATGGTCCAAGCTCTGTGACCCTAAATAAAGATATCTAATCCTTTTGTCCCACACGACGTTAAACTATAGTTTAAGAACTATGTATGGCTTGATTCTCATCCTTATGGGATACGTAGTGAAGTCCAACATTTCAATTCAGGACCCAGCCATAACATGATTATGGTTAGCATTGATCTATGTATCTCTGTATACATTGAACAGTACCCATATTTATGTGTCATAATCCTAACCTTAAATATTTTTAGATCCTCATAACCCTTTTCATGACTTCTAGTCACAAAAATGTCAAACTTCTGAGAGTTATTTTTTTTTGACTATGCAGCACGTTCCCATAGGCGGCCTTGCATAAACAGTCTACATAGCAGACTTGTTATCCAAAAGATACTATTATTTGACTATGCAGACAATGCCCTTAGGTGGCCCTGCATAATTCAACACCCTAACAGGTTTTTCGGATAGTGGTAACTTCATTCTTGGGAAGAATGCATCTTTTGTCCTTATTTGTCTTAAACGATAGTATGTAGGGATCCGCAAAAATAGCCATCCTTAACATATTTGTCCCATATCCTTTTTCATGATCTAAAATTATTCAAGTCTATGGTTTATATTATCCTTCCCTACATTTGGGTCATACCTTCGTAGGAGTGATACTCATCCAGTTCTTCAATAATCTTGTTTGGAAATATCTTTTCTATATTCAATTACCACTTTCCATACAGTAAACTCTATACTTTAGAAAATTTGAATCTCCATAAACTTTCACTGGCTTCTAGCACTAGGAAAGTAAATTTCTGAGGGTTATTTTGCCTGACTATGCATCACGTGCCCACAGGCGGCCTTGCATAAACAGTCTACATAACAGACTTGTTTGCCAAAAGATACTATTTATTTGACTATGTAGCCAATGCCCTTAGGTGGACCTACATAATTCAACCCCCTAACGGGTTTGTTAAATAATGGTAACTTCATTCTTGGGAACTACTTCTTCTAATGCCTTTTTTCTCTTTTTCATATCATTCCTCGGATCAAAATATTCTTAAGTCATAGTTTACATTTTTTTCCTCATACGTGAGTATGGTAATATTTTTTTAGATAAATTGTCAAGGAATTGAGACAATTCTAATTCATTCGGTCAAAGCTATTTTGACCTTAAACATTAGCCTTTTTATGTCCGACATGCATGACTTTAAACTTCCAATAACCACAAAGACCCCTGTTTTCTTCTTTTCCTCAGAGTCAAATCCTTTTTTCTCTCCAGATCCAACTCTAAGGGGGGACTTTTGTTGACGCTCCTTTCGTCACAAAATCTAACGATTGGAAAAGGGGATTATCTTAACTCAATGTGATTCAACCTTTGGAAAAATATCAAATATTTACAAAGGAAGGAATAAAAAGAACATAGCACATGTGCCGCGCAAGTTCCATCAATGTCGCGCAAGTCCACTTCCGCGACGCCTAATGGTCGCGCAAGTGACTTGCGCGCCCTAAAGGATAACTACCCGGGTCTTCTTCAGCCTATAAATAGACCCTGTGGGACCCCCATTTGAGGGAGGATTTTTTCCAAAAACTCAGATTTGAGCTCCCGGCGCCCTAGTATCTTCTCAAAGCTTCTGAAGCACTTCTAAAGTAATTTCTTACCTAGAACGGAAGATCTAAAGAGGGGGGGGGAAGGCCTAAGTGTTGAAACTCATCAACACTTGTGTGCCTAAGTGGCCATCCCTTAAGGGAAAAGGTCACACTTGTGCGACGCCTTGCTACTTCAATAGAACTTGCGCTCCCCTCTTCTGGAAGAACCTCTAGAGGATTCTAAATGCTTTAATCAAGAGTCGCTCAAGTATT
The DNA here is from genome assembly GCA_963277665.1 of Viscum album. Lineage (NCBI taxonomy): Eukaryota > Viridiplantae > Streptophyta > Magnoliopsida > Santalales > Viscaceae > Viscum > Viscum album. The sequence goes on from OY728131.1 coordinate 1,131,555,693, forward strand.
ACCCTGCTGGTTAACCATCGCGCAAGTACAGCATGTGTCGCGCAGGCATACCTATGCGACCAGGAATTGCGTGCCCACGCAGTACCTGCGCGCCTACCAGGACTTGCACGCCCCTGCCTTTTTGGGTGCCTTTCTTTCCCATTTCACCCCTCTTAAGCCATTCCACCTTTCCTATTCAAGATTAAGTCTTCAAGAAACTCTTCAAATCCATTTATGGCATGATTTCTTGATTTGACTTCCTTATGTGAAAGGAATTCTGTGGAATATCTCTCAAAACCTAGTGATTTACACATCTTTATGTCACTAAAGATTGATATTTCATTCATTCAACCTCATCCTTTCATATGAGAGAATCCTTAACCTGGGTCTCCTTTTAAGGAATAATACCCAGTCATAAGTCCTCTAATTTGGGAATCCTCTTAGGAGTAAGCCCTAGATCCCCTAACCTAGGCTTCCTTTTCAGAAGTAAGCCCCAGTCTCAAATACGGGCCTCCTTTTCAGGAGTAAGTCTCAATCATAATTCTTAACTTGGGTATCCTCCTTAGGAGTAAGCCCCAATTCTTAAAATTCCCAAATCCGGGCATCCTCCTTAGGAGTAATCCCCAGTCCCCTAATTTGGGCATCCTCCTCAGGAGTAAGCCCCAAACCTTAATCCTTGACCTGGGCCTATTTTTTAGAAGTAAGCCTCAGTCTTAATTTCTCTTAACCAGTCCTAATTTACCTTTGATCTGGGATTCCTATTCAGGAGTAAAACCCAATCATATGTCTTCTCCTAATTTGGGCCTCCTTTTCAGGAGTAAGCCCTAAGTTAGAGTATTCAAAATCTCCATGAAGCACATATACCTTTATGGACCTTGTTCCTGGATTTATTCCCTAAAGTAAATCCTAACCTTCATTTATCTGGGTAGTCATACATACATAATCCCCACATTATTTCTTATGATTGCATCTTTCATGACACAATTGTCTAATTTTTACCAATACCTCTTGTTTATCACACCGAGCATGACTCATGTGATCTTAGAGTGTAAAAGTAATTGTGACATCCTTCTTTGAGCCATCAATCATAAACATCATACTCCCTTACTCGAACTACGTGGGTTCTGATTCCTTTTCTAAACAAAGGATACGTAGGTAGGCCGTCTACGGGTTCGATCCCAACTCTAAAATAATCCATGTCCTTCTGAATGATAATAAACCTCAAGTGACCCACTGAGTGGCTTTAAAACCAGCATGGTCATCATAATGACCAAGAGACTTCTATATAAATCTGTTGAAGGGTACCATTGACCAAGAATCTCTAATAAATACATATGATTCTCTATCGATGAAGAACCTCGAATACATATAAAAGATTCTCTAAATTTCCTACATATTTAATCATTGATTGTCAGATCTGATGGAAATCTCATTTTAAACTTGGTAATGTAATAAGGATTCACGAACATAACTTTGATCTATAAAGAGAGTCCCGGAGTAGACAATAATTCCCCTCCAAAGGTGTGATGAGTCCGACCTACCATCCTCTCGACCAATGAAAATTCCTAAGTCTCATCAGTCCACAAACTAATGATCACCTACCTTTGGAAAGTAGGTCTGAATGGATGTGGAATCATTGGATGTTTCTGGTTCTACAAACAAACCCGTTATAAACTGATCAGAATGTTTGAACCTCCCATCAAGGCAGTCATCCCCGGATTCCGAGGGAAACATTGATCTATTATGTGAAATAAGTGTTGATTCATAATCCAATGGTCTTGGTTGTTAAATGTGACCTATGAAATGGTTGATATACTTATGATGATTATACAAAAATTTATGAGATGAATTTGTGGTTCATTATTTAGTAATAATGAATTAACATTTATATGAATCTCATCTTATGAAATGAAAATTTTTTATTCCATAACTCCATATTATAGACTTTTTCATATTATGAATGAACATTGTATGTTATGGTAAATATCTCAATTCATTGTTCTTATAATATTCTTTTCTTGTGATCATCTGTTAATATCTATCATATTAATCCTTTCTAAGAATTTGAGTGCACCCTTTTATATTCTTTACATTCTATAAGATAGGAAGAAATGTATTAAGTGTTATAGTTCAAAAAGGGTAACAATTATGAAGAAATATGTTGGATGTGATGAAGATATTTTATAATAAAGTTGTCAATTCTTCCATGTTTCGATAGATACTATTTATTTAATATGCTAAAAGTGTTTTTGTGTAAATAATTTAATATTCATTTAAAAATATATAATATCTATTAATGAAAATTCTAGTTCATTATAGTTAGTACCGTATGATCATTTTAGTTTTCCTTTGGAAACTTGGATGAGAACACATTAACAACATGTTTATGTATATAACTAAATATTATAATTTTAACAATGATCAATAATTGCCTTTATTAAATAGAAGGTTTCATATATGTGGGTGTAGTAATTTCAAAATTCTATAAATGTTTTTTTTTAATTATTTGGTTTTCCTATATGATTTTTTCTCACACTAATTTTGGTTTTAGTTAATGGATGGAACCTGAAGGGATCATGTTAATGCTTCATGTGATCTTAATTGTAATAAATTTCAACCTAAGAATCCCAATTTTATAGGATCTGGAATATAGAATCATTCATTTATGATCACCAAATATTCCTTAGCTGTAAATCATGTTGAGTTTCGAAATGTTCATATGTGGGAATAGAGTAATGCTGAATATTTCATAAGGAAGCATCCACCATAACTCAATAGATGTATTGATTCAAAATCGGATGATTGATGGAGTAATAGCATAGAAAAAATATTTATTATTCTTCACTGCTCGGGACATGAATTTTTTTCTATCTATTTATCTTATAGATGGAGACACAGATCAATTATGGAATATAATCAAGAATATGAGGTAGGAAAAAAAATAAATCCATGGAATGGGATGAGTATAAGAGGATATTCCATACTGAGTACATTCCTTGTATTATAATTATTATGATGGAGAACGATTTTATTGATTTGAATCTAAATAATGACAAATCCATTGAAACTTACGAAGAAAATTTTACAATTAATGGAACTTATTACATAGGTTTATTTATCATCCTTGAAATAAAAATTTATTTATTCATTATTGACCACAAACCTAGCCTCTAGAAGACATTATCAATAATATACTATAATAGATATTTATAAATCATTCTATGTGAACTCAAATTATAAATAGAATTTTTAGATTCCAATTATTTCCATGGTATGGATATGACCTGAAAGACCAATTCTCATGAAAAATAAAATAAATCAAATGGTCGAAATAAATTTCAACCATTTACATCATTGAAATGTGATAAGAAACATAAAGCGATGTGTTTGAATGTAACAAGGAGATTATTTATTTTTGGAAATGAGGGTGATAAATCCTATGAATTTTTTATGGTGATGAATGAGCTGGTTAATGAAATGGATGAAATGAAAATTACAACTAAAACACCACCCATTCCCAAATTATTAAAATGAAACGAGTGTGGAATAATTAAAAATAGTGAATGATTTTAGGAGTTTTGAATGTCATTGTAAACTACATATTAATACAAATGAAAAATTAATATATCATGTGATCATGACTACTGATGTGGGTTACGAGGTTGATGTGGTGGATAGTGAACTTATCATTCACAAAAGAATAGCTAATGTCTTATTTTATTCCTAGTCAACTCACTCCATTTCAAAATAATTTTCAAAGGGTATCAATATATTGACACCAAAATTATATGTTCATTGATCTTTTAAAAACACCAATTGGAATAATAGTTTCTTATATAGTTGGTATCTATTCTATTAATGATATTTTTTGGAAAATATTTTCCAAAAATCATTTGATTCTCCATTTAGTTCAAGATGTTTTGACTCATAACATGTATTTTATTTCTCTATATGGATACGGTATTAATTTCCTAATAAGGGATGTTTAATTTCATATTCTGAATGAAACTATAATTAATTATCGATTCAAGGATGAATAAGAACATAAATTTGAAATTGATTACATCTTATGGGTCTTAATTTCTATTCATGAAAATTATCTATCTCAGATTGTTTGGGAGAAACTCCATATTATGGATCATAAATAATTATCACGAGAACCACTAAATCCCGATGTTATTTTATCAATAGAACTAACAGATGGTGTAATTCCTATTTCAAACACTCCTTATAGACTGGCCCCAATTTAGTTTCCTGAATTAAATAAGAAATTCATGGAGAATCTAGAAAATTGATTTACATTCCATAGTGAATCACCTAGGGATGAACCAATTCTATTTGTTAATAAAAAAGTGGGATCAATACAACAATACATTGATTATCAAGAAAATAAAAAGATCACCCTTAAGAAAAAGTTTGATTTTCCCTATATTAATGAAATATATTATAAACTACATGGTGTTCAATATTATTCTAAGATTGATCTCAATTATAGATATGATTAATTGAGTGTTAATAAAGAGTATATACAGTAGATGGAATTATTTATAAGGAGTAGACATTATGAACTTATTTTTATTTATTTTTTTCTTACTAATTAACCATTTATGTTCATTGAATTAATTGATAGAGTCTTTAGATACTATCTTGACCATATTTTGGACTTATTTAATTTAAATTCATATATATATTCAAAAATTAATGTAGAGTATTCCGATTACTTGAAAATTGTTCAAAGGACTCTAAGCAAGAATAATATGTAATGTCCCAATTCCGGAATCCACCTAGAGGTTCCCTGTACCCGGTGGGTAACATGGCCTCAAGCGCATTTCCCCAAATGCCAGAGGCTGCTGACAAACAGTGAGGGCCTTGGGTGTGATAGTGGGAAAACTGTACCCTCATTGGCTGAGTACACAGCGGAAGAAGAAAAAATAGACAATAGTAGAAACTGTAACCATCCACATGAGAGTAAATTATAAACAGCATAAGACATACAGTAAACAACAGGAGCACACACAAATTTATATAAAATGATGCATGATACATATTTCTAGGAAAGTGGCCAAACAAGTCAAGATGCTAAATAAAATACTAAACCAAAGTGAAAAATAAATACAGGTAAACTCCTCAGCATCACAAGCCATATCGTGGTCCCATGCTCCCCAACTCCTCAGCAAGTCAAGAACTTGATGTAGAAGGGCGCTTGTCCTTTTCTATACCTGCAACAAAATAGTCTGTTTGGGCCCAAAACATGACCCAAACAGGGTGTGAGACAAGGTCCCAGTAGGCAATCACCCAAAGATCTGTACCTAATAGTCAGTGAATAAATGGAAAGTAAATGTACTGGAAGTAGTAAATAGGAAAGCACACAGTAGCTACAATCCACAGTGTCTAGCATATAATTACAAACAAGTAAGCAGTCACTCAATAAAGTAGAACCAACAAGTAACCCTCTGGGTAGTTCTCACAACCTAACCTCTATGGTTCAACCTACAAGTACTAGCAACCCTCTGGAAGTCACACACAATCTAACCCCTCTGGTTCAGCTATGAAAATAGGCTCTCTGAGGAAGCACACACCGTCAATTCCCCCTATAGTCTCATATCAAACTAAAAGCTCTCTGGGGAAGCACTCAATGTCTCATTCCCCCTGTGGCCCATATCATGGAACTACATACACTCTGAGGAAGCACTCAACTTCAATTCCCCTGGTGGTCTCGCATCGTAAATTAAAGACACTCTAGAGAATCCCTTACTTCCAATCTATCTATGGTCCATTACTCTAGGTTCTCTCAGCCCTGTTTAAAACAACCATGCATAGCGCACGTATCACCCCAAGTAAACCACAAGAACTACTTGGATATCATTCTAAGGCACAACAGAATAACAATACAATAGTTCTACTATCCTTCAACTAGGCATGGAAACTAGAAAAACACCTAACAGGCAAAACATGCATGGAAAAACATCTAGAGAACTGTAAAAATTACCCTATTCAGAAGAATTTACATCTACACAAGCATTCAAGAAAATTAGGCAACAACAGGGGCAATGTAGGAAACACACACAATACCTCGTTTATGGTAATTGGTGGAATTTCACAAAATATTCAAATAATTCCTACATAAAGGAACAAACCACCTTCCTCGATGATAGTATATCAATATACTTGAACCAAGAGGCTTGATTCCCCTAAAAACGGAGTAGATCTACAAAAACACACAAAATTTTCAGCCCACGATAACATAAGAAAGATGAGGAATTGGAAAACGAGGCTCTAGGAGAAGGAGGAACTCATCGCTGCGGTTCCAACGCAATCAACGGCGGTCGATTCGGAGAATGGATGAAGGCTCAGGAATTCGGAGAAGTTTTGCGGACGTACAACATCTCTCGGTCAAACGGGACCTAGAAGAAGACGATTCTGTCAATTAGGCATGACCCCGGTCCATTTAATGAAAAAAAATATACACGACGTGTACTTCTTGAGTACATGACGTGTACTCTACTTTTTGTACTCCACTTTAAGAGGCCTCCAATTCACCTCTACACACCATTGTATGGCCCAGACAAGGCCAGCACATGGCCTGGCATGGAAAGAGTGTACACAGCGTGTACATCAAAATTTTCCAGAAACTTCTCTTTTCTCAGAATCTCTAGAAAAAGTAAATACATACCTAAAAATGATTATCCAGGTTCTTAAAAACATCCCCCCTTAAAAAATTCTTCCCAGAATTTCCCTAGCGAGGTGTAGAAGAAGAAACCCCAAACAGCTCTGGCCACTGCGATCACACATCGGTCTCTCTCTCCCAGGTCTCATCATGTACTCGCCCGTGCTGCCATAGCACTCGTACTAGAGGAATAGACCGCCCATAGAGAACATTCATATTGTGATCAAAAATACCAATATGATGCTCCTCAAATGATGCATCCACTTCGAGCTCAACCTCCTCGGGCTGAAAGACATGAGACGGTTCTGAAAAGTAATGTCGGAGCTGAGAGATGTGGAAGACGTAGTGCATAGCCCGGTACCTCTGAGGTAACTGAAACTGATAGGAAACCAGTACAACTCCCTCCAATACCTCAAACGGCTTGACATACCACGGTGAAAGCTTAACCTATCTCTGAATCCTCTTGTGTCCCAACCTCGGTGTGATATGCATGAAAACTTGATCCCCGACCCCGAAATCCAGAGGTTGTCTCCACTGATCAGCATAAGGCTTCTGTCGCGACTGTGTTGTGGCCATCCTCTTCTGAATCAACTCTATCAGCTCTAAGGTCTCCTGAACAAGACGAGGTCCCAGTAAAGCTACCTCTCTTGCCTCCATCCAGCATAAAGGTGATCGGCATGGCCTACAGTACAAGGGCTCGTAAGGTTCCATCTGAATTATCTCTTGGAAACGGTTGTTGTATGAGAACTCCATATAAGGGATATGATTCTCCCAAGAAACTCCAAAGTCTAGAATGAAAGTTTAGAGCATATCCTCAAGCACCTGGATCGTATGCTCAGACTGGCCATCTGTCTGGGGATGGAATGCTTTAATCAAAAGTACATGTGTACCTAAAGCCCTCTGAAGCCCCTGCCAGAACTGAGAAGCAAAGCATGCATCCCTATCTGAAACAATGGAGTGTGGAACTCCTTGTAGATGTATAATCTCTCAGATGTATATTCATCTCATATCATCAACATTGAAGGTCTCCTTGATCGCTAATAAGTGAGCAACCTTCGTAAGCCTATCGACGACAACCCAAATAACATTGTTCCCTCAAGGAGACCTCAGCAATACGGTCACGAAGTCTATCGCGACATCGTTCCACTTCCACTACGGAATGGGTAACCACTATTAAAGGCCAGCTGGTTGCTGATTCTCCCCCTTCACCTGCTGACAAGTAGAACACCTCAAGATGAAACCAACAACATTCCTCTTCATACCTGGCCACCGGTACCGACGATGAAGATCCCGATACATCTTGTTGACGCCAGGATAAACTGCCCAAACTGAGGAATGAAAATCCCGCATCATCTCCTCGCGTATGTCTGCTGGTACCCATACGTGTCCCTGGAAACACAAGATCTCATCCTCGCCCACTGTCCATCCAGGAAGAGGGTCCTTTCCTGACACACTCTTCTGCAGGACTAAGCCTTCCGAGTCTTATAGCTGCCTCATTTGTACCCGATCAAGAAGTGTAGATGTAACAGCTACAGAAGATAGGTAATTTTGTCCCTATCTATCTTGCACCTTTAAATTCATCTCAAAGAATAGAGTCATAAGCTGTCACTCACTATTGGCCTCCTAAACTGCCTGAATCTGAGTTCTCCTGGTCAACGAATCTGCCACTGCGTTTCCCTTCCCCGCCGTATAGGAATGTTTGAAATAAAAAGACTGAAGATATTCGATCCACCTGTGTTGTCTCAGATTCAGATCACGCTAAGTGAACATGTACTTGAGACTCTTGTGGTCAGTGAAACCCACAAATCACTCTCCCAGAAGGTAATGTCTCCAACAGCGCAAGGCATGAACATCAGCTGCCATCTCCAGATCGTGTGTCTGGTAGTTCCTCTCATGTGGCTTCAATTGTCCAGACCCGTACATGACGACTCCATCTCCCTGCATAAGCACAGCGCCCAGCCCGACACCCGAAGCATCACAATAAATATTATATCTCTTATCTGGATCTGGCAAGACTAGTACCAGTGCTGACGTCAACCTTCCCTTTAGCACTCGAAAGGCTGACTCACAAGAATATGACCATAACAATTTCACCCCCTTCTTGGTCAAACCTTTCAATGGTGCTGCTAGGCATCAAAATCCCTGAATGAAGCGTCTGTAGTATCAATCCAACCCTAGGAAAATCCATACCTCAAAAATGTTCTTCCGCTGCTCCCAGGAAACTATAGCTCTCACTTTATCTAGGTCCACAGATACTCCTACCTCTATGATGATGTGACCAATGAAGTGAATCTGATCCATCCAAAAGTGGCACTTCAAGATTTTATCATAAAGTCAATGCTCTCTCAGTGTACTCAGAATGATCTCAATATGTGTAGCATGGTTGTGTCGAGTGTGAGAGTACACCATGATATCTTCCACGAAGTCTAGGACAAAGGAATCCATGTAAGGATAGAACAATCGGTTCATCAATGCCATGAAAACCGATGGCGCATTCGTGAGGCCGAACGGCATAGCCGTATACTCGTAGAGACCATACCTTATCCTGAAGGATTTCAAGGGTATATCTGATGGTATAATGTGCAACTGACGATAACCGGACCTCAAATAGATCTTCGATAACACCTGTTGTCCTCTAAGATGATCGAAAAGATCATCAATCCTCAGCAAGGGATATAGGTTCATGACTGTCAACTGGTTCAGCTTCCGATAATCCACACAGAGCCTAAGGGTACCATCTGCCTTCTTCACAAATAGGACATGGGAACCCCATGGGGAAGTATTGGGTTGGATGAAACCCTTTTCCTGCAACTCCTCCATCTGCTTCTTGAGCTCTTGCAACTCACTCTCCGGAGGCAAACCAGAAACATCCTCTGGAAAGAAATCTCTGAAATGATCCAATACTAGAGGAAAGTCCAACTGTGAAGTCCCATGGTCATCCAGATAAAGACTAGAAATCAGGTTTGTAACCCTTCATAGCCCATGATGCTCGAGTCCTGCTCGACTCGCCTGAACATCCCACTCACCTCTATAGAGAAAAGATTCACCCTCTGGTGAAATGAAACTCACCCTGCAGTGATAACAGTCGATGACTTCCTGGAAGGGAACCAACTAGTCCATCTGAAGAATGACATCATAGCCTGTCATCTCTAGGACATAGAGATACCATATGAAACGATACCCTACAACCTCGAGAGGGAACTCTCAGCACTGACGTACACTATATTTCCACGTCCACAAAGGTGTGTCTAGTGTCAACAAGTCTACATAATAAAATATAAATATCCCAAGGCTCTCTATAATAGAAACAGAGATGAAGCTATGCATAACACCAGTATCGAAAACAGATGAAGATAAAACTAAGGCTACTCAAATCATATCTCGAACTGTAGAAGGTCCGGGATCCTACTCCTGATTGGTCTGCTCCACTATAAAATTCTAGCCTGCCCCACGGCCCTGGGATCCTGCCTGACCACTCTGAGCTAGACCTCCCTGCTGATGCTGAAAGACTAGTGACTGACTTCCATCGCCTTGACCTCCACCTCAGCCCGAACGGCTGGAAGAACGCCAGTTCCCCGACTAGTGTGAAACTTGTGGTGTTGCTCTTGAATGAGGAGTCATGGAAGAACCCCTGTCACCAGCTACTGGTGAGAAAACCTGGGAGAAACATTGAAGGTGACCCATGTTACCACAATATCGGCACTCCACTGGGTCTCTCTAGCACTGCGGCCTCGTGTGTCCTTCCCTTCCACACTAGTAGCATACTACCTGGCTACCTAATGATGTATCTCGCCTCCTCGGATCACCGCGCGTAGACTATCTATGGTGCTTCCTATTGTCAACTGGAGGAACACTAGATCTGGAAGTAGAACCTCCCTAGTTCTCAGCTCCAGAGTCTCTCATATTGCGCTCTGCAATCAGTGCCTGGTTGACGGTCGAAGCGATGGATGTCAGCCTGATGATATTCACCTGTGAGCGGATCTCCCGCTTGAGACCATCCTCAAACATCCTTGACAAGAACAGCACATCTGCGCTCTAAAGGGGATTGAAATTCTGAATCTCGGTGAAACAAGAGGAAAACTCCATAATAGAAAGAGTACCCTACTATAGACTCTTGAACACCCGGGCTCAATCGGTCCTCAGGGTCTCCGTATAGAATTAGTCGTAAAACATGTGCTGGAACTCCTCTAAAGCCCTAACCTGCTGATGACCCTCCTATGAGATCCCGTCCCACCACCTCTTGGCGGAGTCTCATATCATATAGGTAGCGAGCTTCACCCACCTCTCTGGAGGTGTTTTCAGATGCTCAAAGATATTCAGAATGGCTTCCATCCATGACTCTGCAGCATGTGGTCTTCCATCCCCTAAGAATGTAGGAGGATGCTGCTGCTGAAAACCCCACTTCAAGTCTTCCATAGTTGTGGTATGAGGCGATGCTTCCTGAAAGGTTTGAATCATCCTCATAAAACATTCCCTAAACTACGCATCAGTGCCTACAACAGGTATGATAGACCGTGCCAAGGCTGGCATGACTGGAGGATCGGCAGGAAGCCTATAATCAGCCACATCTAGTGTCTGATCACTATCATGCAACTGATGTACAAACAGAGGACGTCTCTGAGGCAAAGCTATGAAAGATCAAAAGATTACCTTAGATCAGAAATATCAAGGACAGGGAACAATGGAGTACAAAATAGAAACAGGAGGAGGAAACATTCAAGTTTTACAAAACACGACTACACTGTGTGTATAAACTCTACACGGCATGTACTTTACTCGATTCCCCTGCCCGAATCTCCTTGCACGGCTAACCCACACAGTATTCTTAAACTGAGACTACACAGCATGTTCCCTATAGACACATCGTGTTGTAGAAAAGGTTTCAACTGTGTTTGTTAGTTACACGGCCGATTACACGGCTGAAACTACATGGCGTGTTTTGAACAAACACGACGTGTACTTGATGATTTTTTACGACCCGTGTTGTTAGTTACACGGACGGGTAGATGGCTGACCCTTACTACGGCGTGTTCCAAATGAACACGGTGTGTATAAGAGGAGATAACATCGTCCCGTGTTGTTCTTGAAATAGACGAGTACCAAGAACAAGGCTACATGGCGTGTTCATACACAACATGGCATGTATGACACGAGCTTTCCTGACCCGTGTTGTTAGTGACACGGCCGGGTACACAGAACACTACTATATGGCATGTACCTACCATACATGGCGTGTTCCTAGATATTCATCACAATCCGTGTCTCTGCTCACACAGCAAGTGACACGGTTTGAAAACAACACGGTGTGTATATATAATGTACACGCCCTGTATTCTGGGTTTTTCCGGGCAGTAGCTTTGAAACGACACCGAAGCCCAGGAAACACTAAAAAACGAGCATGAAGGTGCCAAAATCTGATTTTTGAGGGCCCATACTCCCCACAAATTAATTCTTGGCATCCAATATAGTCATATTTAAGGAGAAAGGGTCAATGATTCACCAATTTCTGATTCAAGAGGGCCCATAACACCTCAAGAACCAAAAATTGGCATTCATTTAAGCAATGTAAAATACAAACAACCTCTCTGTCAAACTAAATGGATTCTAACAAGAATCTATCACAATATCATACCTAATCTACAAAACGTCTATTACAACAACATGCAATTTCTAATGCACCCGAGATGGAATGTCAAGAAAGTATGATATGTTATTTCTAACAAGTGCCTATATGATGCATGAGATGGAATACCCTCATCACACAGTGTCGCGATAGAAATAGAACCAGAATATCAATAAAAACAACAACACAAAGCATGTGAATCACTCTAGGTGAAATCATATCAACTGTAACCTAGAAAAACCAGAAATCTGTAATAAGCGAGGTAGATTGGCTTTTCCCTGTACACAGGTTAGCTACTCCCAAGCACAGCTTAATACTAAGTAATGAATCCATCCTATCTATAAGTCCCCAGCCTTAAACCTTACTTAATCTTGATTTATTACAAGATTACACATTGAGGATCTTTTCGGGTTTAGAGTTTTAGAGAATTAGATCATAAAACTTGCATTACATTCCACATATAAACACAGTGGTTACATAAAAATAGTATTCTTCTTTCCCATCAATGGAAACATATTTAAAATAAAACATGGATTCTTTCTTGACACTATCATCATATCATGTACATTTCCCTTGACCTGTGAAAAACATTTCAAAAAAACTTGGGATGAGCATAAAAAGCTCAGTAAGGGTTATAAAAATATGGAAAAGAAACATGAGTTCATATATACATAAGAATGAAATCATACTTTACCCATAAAACATAGGCACTTTAACATACCTCATCAAACCATGAATAAATCATAGAAATCATAAGACATAAAGGTAACTTGAGGCATTCATAACATTCTTACGTAGGGAGTAACCCTCTTAGTTACGTTTGGAATACCCATCACAGTATATTCCCTAAATCTCTTCAGAGAAACTTTAACGTTTCACTCCTTCGCGTTACCCAATGCATTGGAGAGCTATATCGGGCTCACCTGCCCTTAGTTTATCACAGAACCACCCGTCTTCATAATAATTCCCAAGAACCTCAAAATAATTGTATCACATAAAACATGCATAAAGGAAACATAACATTTCCACCTTTCAATCACAAGGTATCAATACAACATATTGATATAAAAACATTATGAAAACCGTTTTAAATACCAAAATAAAAGAAAAGTAAAACATGGTATTTATTTTTCTTTTAAAAAGAAGGTATGTCTTGTAGAGGAAGCCGAAACTCAAATAATGGTCACGGCGGCAGAGAAGTCGTTGTCGCCGCATACGTACGACAAAAACATTCCCTTTTGTCGTTTAGTAAAACGCTTCGTATAAAAAGATTCCTTTTGGATAAACGTAAAAGTAAAAGGGGTTTATACACCATATAAAATAAAGTTGTGTATAAAACAAAATATGCCTCAATTAAAGGAGATTGAGACGAAGTCCCATACAAAGACGGTATCCTTGGATTAAGGATAAATAAGTTACATAACTATGTGTGAAAAACGAATACATGAAATATAAGTGGGTATTAAGTGTAAAAAAATCAGAGGAAATTCACACATAATCATAGAATGACATATTCAAGGTGTACAAGTTTATCCCAAAGAATCGAAATTGGGTTAAGAAGTTCCCTTGCAATAATTAGACAGCCTAACGACGTCACTTCAAAATTCAGAAAAAGAGTTGATGAGAGATAAAAAGGGTATCTCATCACTTGGACATAAAATTTACATCAATAAGGATATAGAAGAACATATCCCAAAATAATATTATGTGAATTAAAAGACATAACAAAATAAGTCTTTTAAAAAGAGGAGGGTGAAAGGTTCCCTTACCGACATGGGTATCTTTCGAAACAAACACCTCGTGAAAGAAGGACAATACAACATTGATGTAAATACTCATAAAAGAAAGTATATTACACAATGAATAAAATAATGGGCAGTACATACACCACTCAAAGGAAATTGTGGCAAATGTAGCATAAATATCACAGGAATAAAAGTGAGATGAAAAATCCTTTATGAAAACTCGGCAGCCTAACGGCGCCACATAAAACTTCCAAAATGGATTGATGAGAGAGAATAGGGTCTCTCAACACATGAACATAAAAATTACAGTAATATTAATATAAAATAACATCTCAATAACAAGAAATATGAGCTTTAAAAGGAATGACATAAAAGAGTGTACTTAAAAAGAAAGAGTGGAGTAGGATCCCTTACCTCGGGTCCGACTTGACTCGATCGTTCTTTAACGTCCTGAATAATAAACTTGAGTTAATTTCCACTTTATTAAGAACCTTTTTATAGTTCATTATTCCTTTTAGATCACTTATTTCCATGTTATAAACATTATGTAATCATTTAAGTTAATAATGTTTGTTTTGTCAATATTTGGTTCTTAAGTCGAAAGTGGACTTCTTATAATTACATGTTGTTCGTGTGGTCAAATGTTCATTATATCCAGAATTATATTCATGATTTGGATATCATATATATCATATATATCCAGAATATACATGTATTTATAATATTACATAATCATTTAGAGGTAAGAAATGAAATGCACCGTTCATGGAGACGATAAGCCGTACGTACGCATGAACGCTACTTTCATTTCTATGTCATATTAATGGAATTAAAACTAAATGAGAGGTATGTATATTTTAATTCCAGAATTATATTCATCATTTAGATGTATCATTCATCATATATATCCATTATATACATGTACTTATAATAGTACATTACATTTGGGGATAAGAAATGAAATGCACCGTTCATGGAGACGGTAAGCCGTACGTACGCATGAACGCTACTTTCATTTCTATTTCATATTTTTATGGAATGGAATAATAATGATATAGAGGTATATTATAATTCCAGTATAACATCATATATAATAACTTTAAATCCATCCTTTATACGTCCCACATATGGCATTAACGAATCACATCACTTTGAGGGGGCGGTAGTCTGCACTTCCTTAAATGAAGATATCGCGTTTACCCATAATGGAAACCATAAAGGTATGCCCAAAATAAAAAATATAGAAGCTTCAGGAAAACATAAACATATTATATATCATATATAAATATAGTGTCATCTTAATGTCCACCTTTGAAGGTGTTAAAAGAATTTTGAACAATCATCGTTTCGGGAGGCCGAAATTCGCCATCCACGGAAACAGTATGTTCTTTAACCATTAGATGTAGTTGTGTGAAAGTGTATCTCGAATACTTCTTATAACAACATACTATTATATTGATGATACTATATTTGTTACAAAATAAATTAATAAAAAGAGTTTAGGGGGTTGGAGAAGCAAAATAAAACAAAAGGACTCAAGTGAAGACATTACCTTAAAATCGGGTAACTCCCTTTGGTTTGAGCTCAAAGGCTTCCTTGGGAAGACTTCTGCCCAAAGTGAGGCTTCAAGGAGTAAGAGAGGGAATTGGAGAGACAAAATGGGCAGAGGTTGGCTGAGCCAAAGGCTTTGGGAGTGTGGGTAAGGAGGTAGAGGTGGGGGCCTTTTATAAGAGGAGAGGAGGGGCACTCTTGGAAGGTAAAGAAAAGTCACTTTATTTTAAAATGGTATTCGAATTTAAGAGGTCTCACATTGATTTGTTTCGAGGATAAGGTGATAAGGGTTCGAAATCGACTCATCCAATAGGTTTTGGACATGTGTAGGTCTTAGATATTACATTATCTTTCTATTTTATTTAAATCGTTAAATAATGAGGTCATCGCTGCATCATCATGATGTCATAAATAATTTAATTTATATAATGTCTAAAAATTATAAAAAAATAATATGATGTATGAAATATTTTTATCTTTCCAATGAATATTTATAGTCAAAAATCTGATTTGTATAACCCATGTAAAAAAAATTTTAGTAAAACATTTCATGTTTGTCTCATTTTTACTTTAACTTTAAATAAAAAGATATTAATGTCATTTTCCAACCAAAGTGGCTTCATGGGGTCCCCAAGTTGACCCATGGGTTTTCCTGGTCGGCCATGACACATCCAATGAGGTTAGGACATGTGTCAAGTTTATTTCATATTATTAAAACATTATTTTTACCTTAAACTACACTAATTACCTCTAAACGCGATTAAAAACTTAATAAGTTACTATTCACCAAAAAATTATTTTTATCCCATTGAACCACATTTTAATTATTAATGACAACCATGTATGTCGGATTTTTGAAATTCAAAACACAAAGATGGAAAATTTTCATTTAAACGGAAAAATCAGTTTTTATAAGTACCACTTAGTGGTTTCACTATTCATCAAAAATTGAAGTTTTTCAGAAAAATACCAAAAATCCACCCTAAGTTATATTTGATATTCCGAATTCAAAAATGAAGTCTATTTTACAAAATTCAAAATATATAAGTCACATTAATTAATTTAATAATTAATTCCCGCGGTCAGAGCAAATAGCGTGTTTTTATGAAACAAAAAGTATCAAAAGATTGACACTAGTTTAAGTCTGATTTCAAAGTGAAATTAATTCCAACGACCACTATTGGATTTAATGGTAAAAATATATTATAATTTCACTTTAAAACCAATTCAAAAGATAATCTAATCACATAAATAAATTAGATTAAAAAGAGGTTTTGAATTAAAATACAACATTTTACACTATTCATTAAAAAATGAACTTTATCAGAAAGATACCAAAAATTTACACAAAGTAAATTTTGATGTCCCAATTCTTAAGAAGAGTTTTATTTGGTCCAAAAGGATGTATAAGAGTGAACAAAACTATATTTAATGACGGTTCTCCATCAAAAGGCGATAAGTGAACCTTTAGTGAAAACTAGGGCATATACGCCTAAAATTGAATTCTTTCCATATTTTATGCCTTTATCTTTTATTGGATAAATTTAAAAACATTTAAAAACATATATAATCATATTTTAGTTATTTATATCCATTCTCGCCAATACAACGGCTACATGTTAACTACCATTTAAAATAATATTATTTTATTATTAGAGTGCAACGTAAGATTCCCAAGAAACTCGTTGTTGCGTGTTGGGTACGCCATTGATCATAGCGTCCCCTTTAAATTCATATTAATATTTTATTCACAAATATGGATAAATGTGAAAATGTCATATTCTTTATTTACCTGGGGTGTTACATCCTTCCCCCCTTTTGGGAATTGCGTCCTCGTAATTCTTAAAATTGAGCTTGGAAACATCCTTGAAAGTCCCACATCGGAACAAGAGTAGGTAAAACAATCACTTCAAAATAAAGGAAGATAAGTACAGAGGTCACCCGAGTTAAACCATATGTAGAAAAACATGGACATGGAAGAAAAAACAAAGGGTCATGTTCTTGAGGGAGAGTGATAGTAAACATGTCTAGGAGAAAGTTAACCATAAGAAAATCACAAACTTGTGATGGGTTAAACAGTATTTGATTCCCCATTAGGAAAAGTTAATAGACAACATTTTTGTTTTAAGTTACTTTTTATTGAGGAATTTATTCATAAGGAAACATCATCACTTATCATGTTGACTTTCAACTTTTTCTCCAAAAGACGAGTATTTAGGAAGACTTGTTCACATTAAGAGTACTATAATCAACTTCTAGAGAATCACATAATCCACAAAAGAGAACTATATACTTCCCATGTCTTTAGACCAAAACCAAAACCAAAAAGGCTAGTACAAGATCAGATAATCCAGAAAAGGATAACCCCTTATAAAAAGAAAATCTATTCTTAATCTCCAAAATTTGTCCAACAAAACCCAAAGTTCAACAAGGACCATTCGATAATCAATTTGTCCATAAAATTATTCAAAGTAAACAAAACTAATATTTAAACCCAAATATTTGAGGGATTTAGTCACATATTCTTCCAAGTTAAATCGTAACATTTATCTCCAAACAACATCAATTGCTCTTAATGTCTCGTATTGAAAAGTAATTAACCTAATCACATATCCTCCATGATAGGTTAATAAATATCCATAGATAACCCAAAATCAACCTACTCTTAATTCATAAAATCATCTAACTAAAAAGAATCAGTCAAACTAACCAGGGACTTCACGTAGTCCAGTGGTAGGTGATAAATACCAGTTGCACTTTGGTTGTGGGTTCGATTCCCGCAGCTTTGTCCGACGCGACGGATTGTCACACGGTCTGTGTGTTGTCCTTTTTCCAAAACTATATAATTCTTAAAGCATTCCCCAAAAAGAGATAAAATCATCAAAAATGATCATAACATATTTTAACCTCAAGTTTATCTCATGCCTTTCATTTTCCTGCATATCATATAATAACCCATAATTACCTCAAAAGTAAGGATCATATAAACTCTAATGGTTACCTTTATAATTATTACCTGAACTTCCACATCAATTGGTCATCTCGTACATGATGCATTACAGAACATACCAAGGTTCAAGTGGTTGATCATGACTCCTTTATATTTGGTTTAGAACAACCACGAGTTTCCTCATTGAATCCTCCATTTTATCTAGTATCTTAATCAGAGAACCACCACAGTTTCCTTCAAACCTGTTGTCTCTTTGGTGCCTGCTAGATCCATCCATTCACTAAAAACAGAAATGTCAGTGTGAGTATATCAACAAAACCATCATGTACTAATGAGGAAGGTAAACACTAAGATATACTTACTCATTCACTTTATCTAAAACTAGGACTCTTTCTGAAATCCTAATCATTATGGTAATGTCACTTATGCTTAAAGAATACCCTAACCTCTAAATTTATCTAAACCGACCTCTGATACCAACTATAAGGCCCCAGCCTTAAACCTTACTTAATCTTGAGTTATTATAAGATTACACATTGAGGATCTTTTTGGGTTTAGAGTTTTAGAGAATTAGATCATAAAACTTGCTTTACATTCCACATATAAACAAAGTGGTTACATAAAAATAGTATTCTTATTTCCCATCAATGGAAACATATTTAAAATAAAACATGGATTCTTTCTTGACACTATCATCATATCATGTACCTTTCCCTTGACCTGTGAAAAACATTTCAAAAAAACTTGGGATGAGCATAAAAAGCTCAGTAAGGGTTATAAAAATATGGAAAAGAAACATGAGTTCATATATACATAAGAATGAAATCATACTTTACCCATAAAACATAGGCACTTTAACATACCTCATCAAACCATGAATAAATCATAGAAATTATAAGACATAAAGGTAACTTGAGGCATTCATAACATTCTTACGTAGGGAGTAACCCTCTTGGTTACGTTTGGAATACCCATCACAGTATATTCCCTAAATCTCTTCGGAGAAACCTTAACGTTTCACTCCTTCGCGTTACCCAATGCATTGGAGAGCTATATCGGGCTCACCCACCCTTAGTTTATCACGGAACCACCCATCTTCATAATAATGCCCAAGAACCTCAAAATAATCGTATCACATAAAACATGCATAAAGGAAACATAACATTTCCACATTTCAATCACAAGATATCAATACAACATATTGATATAAAAACATTATGAAAACCGTTTTCAATACTAAAATAAAAGAAAAGTAAAACATGGTATTTATTTTTCTTTTAAAAAGAAGGTATGGCTTGTAGAGGAAGCCGAAACTCAAATAATGGTCACGGTGGCGGAGAAGTCGTTGTCGCCGCATACGTATGACAAAAACATTCCCTTTTGTCGTTTAGTAAAACGCTTCATATAAAAAGATTCCTTTTGGATAAACGTAAAATTCAAAGGGGTTTATACACCGTATAAAAGAAAGTTGTGTATAAAACAAAATATGCCTCAATGAAAGGAGATTGAGACGAAGTCCCATACAAAGACGGTATCCTTGGATTAAGGATAAATAAGTTACATAACTATGTGTGACAAACGAATACATGAAATATAAGTGGTTATTAAGTTTAAAACAATCAGAGGAAATTCACACATAATCATATAATGACATATTCAAGGTGTACAAGTTTATACCAAAGAATCAAAATTGGGTTAAGAAGTTCCCTTGCAATAATTAGACAGTCTAACGGCGTCACTTCAAAATTCAGAAAAAGAGTTGATGAGAGATAAAAAGGGTATCTCATCACTTGGACATAAAATTTACATCAATAAGGATATAGAAGAACATATCCCAAAATAATATTATGTGAATTAAAAGACATAACAAAATAAGTCTTTTAAAAAGAGGAGGGTGAAAGGTTCCCTTACCGACATGGGTATCTTTCGAAACATACACCTCGTGAAAGAAGGACAATACAACATTGATGTAAATACTCATAAAAGAAATTATATTACACAATGAATAAAATAATGGGCAGTACATACACCACTCAAAGGAAATTGTGGCAAATGTAGCATAAATCTCACAGGAATAAAAGTGAGATGAAAAATCCTTTGCGAAAACTCAGCAGCCTAACGGCACCACATAAAACTTACAAAATGGATTGATGAGAGAGAATAGGGTCTCTCATCACATGAACATAAAAATTATAGTAAGATTAATATAAAAGAACATCCTAATAACAAGAAAGATGAGATTTAAAAGGAATGACATAAAAGAGTGTACTTAAAAAGAAAGAGTGGAGTAGGATCCCTTACCTCGGGTCCGACTTGACTCGATCGTTCTTTAACGTCCTGAATAATAAACTTGAGTTAATTTACACTTTATTAAGAACCTTTTTCTAGTTCATTATTCCTTTTAGATCACTTATTTCCATGTTATAAACATTATGTAATCATTTAAGTTAATAATGTTTGTTTTGTCGATATTTGGTTCTTAAGTCGAAAGTAGACTTCTTACAATTACATGTTGTTCGTGTGGTCAAATGTTCATTATATCCAGAATTATATTCATGATTTGGATATCATATATATAATATATATCCAGAATATACATGTATTTATAATATTACATAATCATTTAGAGGTAAGAAATGAAATGCACCGTTCATGGAGACGGTAAGCCGTACGTACGCATGAACGCTACTTTCATTTCTATGTCATATTAATGGAATTAAAACTAAATGAGAGGTATGTATATTTTAATTCCAGAATTATATTCATCATTTAGATGTATCATTCATCATATATATCCATTATATACATGTACTTATAATAGTACATTACATTTGGGGATAAGAAATGAAATGCACCGTTCATGGAGACGGTAAGCCGTACGTACGCATGAACGCTACTTTCATTTCTATTTCATATTTTTATGGAATGTAATAATAATTATATAGAGGTATATTATAATTCCAGTATAACATCATATATAATAACTTTAAATCCATCCTTTATACGTCCCACATATGGCATTAACGAATCACATCACTTTGAGGGGGCGGTAGTCCGCACTTCCTTAAATGAAGATATCGCGTTTACCCATAATGGAAACCATAAAGGTATGCCCAAAATGAAAAATACAGAATCTTAAGGAAAAAATAAACATATTATATATCATATATAAATATAGTGTCATCTTAATGTCCACCTTTGAAGGTGTTAAAAGAATGTTGAACAATCATCGTTTCGGGAGGCCGAAATTCACCATCCACGGAAACAGTATGTTCTTTAACCATTATATGTAGTTGTGTGAAAGTGTAGCTCTAATCCTTCTTATAACAACATCCTAGTATATTGATGATACTGTAGTTGGTACAAAAGAAATGAATAAAAAGAGTTTAGGGGGTTGGAGAAGCAAAATAAAATAAAAGGACTCAAGTGAAGACATTACCTTAAAATCGGGTAACTCCCTTTGGTTTGAGATCAAAGGCTTCCTTGGGAAGACTTCTGCCCAAAGTGAGGCTTCAAGGAGTAATATAGGGAAGTGGAGATACAAAATGGGAAGAGTTTTTCCGAGCCAAAGGCTTTGGGAGTGTGGGTAAGGAGGTAGAGGTGGGGGCCTTTTATAAGAGGAGAGGAGGGGCACTCTTGGAAGGTAAAGAAAAATCACTTTATTTTAAAATGGTATTCGGATTTAAGAGGTCCCACATTGATTTGTTTCGAGGATAAGGTGATAAAGGTTCGAAATCCACTCATCCAATAGGTTTTGGACATGTTTAGGTCTTAGATATTACATTATCTTTCCATTTTATTTAAATCGTTAAATAATGAGTTCATCGCTGCATCATCATGATGTCATAAATAATTTAATTTATATAATGTCTAAAAATTATAAAAAAATAATATGATGTATGAAATCTTTTTAGCTTTCCAATGAATATTTATAGTCAAAAATCTGATTTGTATAACCCATGTAAAAATTGTTTTAGTAAAACATTTCATGTTTGTCTCATTTTTACTTTAACTTTAAATAAAAAGATATTAATGTCATTTTCCAACCAAAGTGTCTTCATGGGGTCCCCAAGTTGACCCATGAGTTTTCTTGGTCGGCCATGACATATCCAATGAGGTTAGTACATGTGTCAAGTTCATTTCATATTATTAAAACATTATTTTTACCTTAAACTACACTAATTACCTCTAATCGCGATTAAAAACTTAATAAGTTACTATTCACCAAAAAATTATTTTTATCCCATTGAACCTCATTTTACTTCTTAATGACAACCATGTATGTCGGATTTTTGAAATTCAAAACACAAAGATGGAAAAATTTCATTTAAACGGAAAAATCAGTTTTTATAAGTACCACTTAGTGGTTTCACTATTCATCAAAAATTGAAGTTTTTCAGAAAAATCCCAAAAATCCACCCAAAGATATATTTGATATTCCGAATTCAAAAATTAATTCTATTTTAAAAAATTCAAAACATATAAGTCACATTAATTAATTTAATAATTAATTCCCGCGGTCAGAGCAAATAGCGTGTTTTTATGAAACAAAAAGTATCAAAAGATTGACACTAGTTTAAGTCTGATTTCAAAGTGAAATTAATTCCAACGACCACTATTGGATTTAATGGTAAAAATATATTCTAATTTCACTTTAAAACCAATTCAAAATATAATCTAATCACATAAATAAATTAGATTAAAAAGAGGTTTTGAATTAAAATACAACATTTTACACTATTCATTAAAAATGAACTTTATCAGAAAGATACCAAAAATTTACACAAAGTAAATTTTGATGTCCCAATTCTTAAGAAGAGTTTTATTTGGTCCAAAAGGATGTATAATAGTGAACAAAACTATATTTAATGACGGTTCTCCATCAAAAGGTGATAAGTGAACCTTTAGTGAAAACTAGGGCATATACGCCTAAAATTGAATTCTTTCCGTATTTTATGCCTTTATCTTTTATTGGATAAATGTAAAAACATTTAAAAACATATATAATCATATTTTAGTTATTTCTATCCATTCATGCCAATACAACGGCTACATGTTAACTACCATTTAAAATAATATTATTTTATTATTAGAGTGCAACGTAAGATTCCCAAGAAACTCGTTGTTGCATGTTGGGTACGCCATCGAGCATAGCGTCCCCTTTAAAGTAATATTAATATTTTATTCACAAATATGGATAAATGTGAAAATGTCATATTCTTTATTTACCTGTGGTGTTACACTATCCCTGGCTAAAGGCTCCAAACAGTAAATAATGAGAAAAGAAACCCTCTGATAACAATTTGTTAGGTCCCGGTTCCGGAAGCCACCCAGAGGCACCCCATACCCAGTGGGTCACATGGCCTCAACCGCATTTCCCCAAATGCCAGAGGCTTCCGACTAGCAGTGAGGGCCTTGGGTTTGATAGTGTGGAAACTATGCCCTCATTGGAAGAGTACACAATGGAAGAAGAACAAATAGACAACAACAAAAACTGTAACCATCCATACAAGAGTAAACAATAAACAGAGGAAGACTAACAGTAAACAACTGGAGCACAAACACATGTATATAAAATGATGCATGATACATATGTCTAGGAAAGCGGCCAAACAAGTCACAATGCTGAATAAAATACTAATCCAATGTGCAAAATAAAGACCTGTAAACTCCTTAGCATTACAAGCCATATCTTGGTCCCATGCTTCCCAGCTCCTCAGTAAGTCATGTACCTGAAGAAGAAGGGTGATTTCTCGTATCTATACCTACTACAACATAGTCTATCTAGGCCCAAAAACATGACCCAAACAAGGTGTGAGACAAGGTCCCAGTAGGAAACCACCCAATGATCTATGCCAAACAGTCAGTGATTAAATGGGATGTAAAAGTACAGAAAGCAGTAAACAGGAAAGCACATAGCAGCTACAATCCACAGTGTCTAGAATATAATTACAAACAAGAAAGCAGTTACTCAAGAAAGTATAACCAACAAGTTACCCTCTAGGTAGTTCTCACAGCCTAACCCCTATGGTTCAACCTACAAGTACTAGAAAACCTCTAGGAGGCACACACAGTCTCATCCCTCTGGTTCAGCTAATGAAAATAGCACTTATGATAAAGCACTCACTGTCAATTCCCCCTATAGTCTCGTATCATATTAAGAATCTCTGGGGAAGCACTCAACGTCTCAATCCCCCTACGGCCCGCATCAAGGAACTACAGACACTCTGAGGAAGCACTCAACGTCAATTCCCTATGTAGCCTCGCATCGTAAATTAAAGACACTCTGGGGAATCCCATACGTCCATTCTCCCAATGGTCCACTACATTAGGTTCTCTCAGCCCTGTGTAAAAAAACATGCATAGCGCGGGTATTTCCCCAAGTAAACCTCAATAACTACTTGGCTATCATTCTAAGGAACAACAGCATAACAGTACAATAGTTCCACTTTCCTACAACAAGGCCTGGCAACTGAAAAAACACCTAACAGGAAAAACATGCATGGAAAAACATCCAGCGCATGGTAAAAATTACCCTATTCACAAGAATTTAACTCTACTCGAGCATTCAAGCAAAGTAGGCAACAACAGGGGAAAATTAGGAAACACACACAATAACCCATTTAAGGGAATTGGTGGAATTACACAAAATATTCAATGGCTTCCTACAGAAAGGAACAAACCACCTACCTTGATGGTAGTAGATCGATATACATGAACCACGAGGCTTGATTCTCCTCAGAATGGCGTAGATCTATAAAAACTCACAAAACGTTCAGCCCATTATAACTTAATAAAGAAGAGGAATTGGGAAACGAGGATCTAGGAGAAGGAAGAACTCACTGCTACAGTTCCAACACAATCAACGGTGGTCGATTCGAAGAACAGATGAAGGCTCGGTAATTCAGAGAAGTTTCATGGTCGTACGACGTCTCTCGGTCTAATGGGACCTAGAAGAAGATGATTCTATCGATTAGGAGCAACCCCGGTCCATATAATGAAAGAAAATAAAATAAACGGTGTGTACTTCTTGAGTACACAGCGTGTACTCTACTTTTTTGTACTCGGCTTTAATTGGCCTCCAATTCACCCCTACACACTGTGTGTATAGCCCGAAAACAGCAAGAACACGGCATGTCGCAGCAAGAGAGTACACGGCATGTACTTATAAAGTACACGGTGTGTACTTTAAATTTTTCCAGAAACTCCTCTTTTCTCAAAAACATCAGAAAAAGGAAAGACATACCTAAAAACTATGATCCGGGTTCTTACATAATCATTGCCAAAATATTTACATGATTGATTTTTTTCTTCATAAATATTACTTTTTTCGTCGTATAGTTTCAAGGGAGGGTGTATATGTAGATCCGTAAAAGGAAAAAGTAATTGAGAAATAGACTATAATAATGATGGTGATTGAAATCAATAGTATTCCTTGTTTGGGTAGATATTTATTATTATTTGTGAAATATTTATCATAATAATATGATACAAAAACCAAGTGGACTCACAAATGAGTTATGATCAATCTATGGATTAATGTGAAGAGTATTTCATGATGCTGAAAAGAAGGATGTTCAGTGCACCTATGCTCACACTACCATGTAAGAACCCAGTTTTTTCTACGAAGGACTTTGGAATATTCTTGATGATATTCCAGAGTAGCGCCTTCAGACGGCGTGCGATTCTGAGCCCCGGAGTGGCCGGAATTAAATTTTTAGTGCGTTCACACTGGAAACGCTAAATAAATGGGATAACTCCTAAACGAAGTTCTGGATCAGAGATCTGAGTGTACGGATGGGTCCGGAATGGTGTGTTTACCCTAGGAACGACATAAAACTTGTTAGCGCGGGATGTTTGGACCCCTCGCCCGCTTCTGGAACGTTAAACGGGTTAATTAATTAATTAATTAATTCGTTTAATGGAGAAACGCAGGTATCTTTTAAACGGTGGCTCAGATTGTAAAACCAAGGGCATCGTTGAGTTCAGAGCGTACCGTTTACCCTAGGAGGGGTATAAGTTTCGCGGGCACGGGGCGTCTGTGAAAAATGGCCCCAATGGCGTTTTCGTAATTTGGTGGCCTCGAGCACTAAGTTTAATAACTTTTGAACGGGGTCTCAGAATAAAATTCTGAGACCGCCGTTGCGCTCAGAGCGTGGTTCTTAGCCTAGGGGAGGCTAAATCCCGACCCCGTCGGGAGTTCGGGTTCGGGGTTGTCGGGCGGGCGTTTAAGTGATTTGTACTTAAACACCCCCCCCCCCTTCTTCTTCTTCCTCTTCTCCCTCAAACCCTCCTCCCCCTCCTTCACCTCCGGCGAGGCGAGCTCCGGCGAGGCGACTCCGGCGAGGTGGCTCCGGCGAGACGATGGCGCGCGGCGAATCGCGCGGGAAGCGCCGGGCGAAGCCCAACGAGGTAGGCGGTGTTCATTTGCGTTTTAAATCCCGAACCCCTCTTTGAATTCGAATTTTAGTGTCTAATTGCTGCTCGATCTTCGATCCAAGCCCGTAATCACGTAGATCTTGTCCCGAGCTTTCCGGAATGTTATCCGGATCGAATTTTCGACCACCGGATCGTTTCCGGTGGTCCTCTGAAGTTTTCCGGCCATGAGGCCGGTTTCCGGCGAGTGTCGAAGGCGACGGACGGCGGCGCGGGGCGGAGCAGGGCCTCCGGCGGTCGGTCGGGGCTTCAGCAGGCGGCGGCGGCGCTTCCGGGAGGCGGCAGCGGCGTTCGGCGGCGGCTGTCGGAAGCCGGCCGCGGGCGCCGGCAAACGGAGGAGGGGCCGCGAGGCGGCGGCCCCGTGCAGCGCAGCAACGACCCGCGCTTCGCGGGTCGTTGCGTGGACCGAGCGACCGGCCCTCGTGGCCAGTCGGTGGCAAATCTCGCGCGGCGGGCGCGCGGGTGTGAAGGGGAGTGGGCCGCGGAGCGGCGGCCCGCGGCTCGGCTGGACCGGGCCGGCCGGCGCGGGCCGGCCCAAGCAGGGCGGACCGGCCGGACCGGGCCGGTCCGGCCCAAAGGGGCTTTGCCCCTCAGACTTCGGACGCCCGTATTTCGGGCTACGGGCGTCCGTTTTGCGCGCCGTCTGCGGCAGCGCGGAGCTTGTGTCAAGACGGAGTTTTTGAGATAGTTTTGGGAATTTTTAAATTCCCAAAACGAGGGGCCGCTGAGGCGCGACGCGTCCTTAAGTGGACGAGCGTTTTCCCGGGATTCTTGTTTTGGACGGCGCGGACGCGTCCGACATCCGTTTTGGGCGCCGTCAGCGGCGTTGTGACCCTGGCACTGAGGCGGAGGTTTCCAGTGCGGTTCCAGGCGTTGAGGCTGGATTCGAGGCGCGGGCCCCACGGGCCGACTCTTGAGCTGCGTGCGGTGTTTCACGACTTTTCCATCGGACGTCCGTTCGGGGCGTGCGAGCAGTCGTTTCTGGATGTTTTTCCGAGGGGATTGCAATGGTGCAATCCGCCCGCTCAAATTCGACACGATGGTGCGGGGCCCACGAGGGCCGTTTTGGGAGTTGACGGTGATTTCCAGCTTTATCACCGGACGACCGTTTTGGACAAGTGAGTAGTCCATCTTGTGTACTTTTTCGAGAGGATCGCAACGGTGCGATCCGTTCGTTGAGTTTCGGGACCGGGATGCGGGTCCCATGTGGCGCCGCTCATGTGTGGTGCGTTGGAATGCATCTTTTTCTCCGGATACTCGTTCTACTCAAGCGAGTAGTGCTTTCGACGTGTTTTTCTGAGAGCATTGCGATGGCGCAGTCCACCCGACCTTTTTCGGGGACGTGGTGTGGGTCTCACCCGACCCGGCTACGGTAAATAGTGCACTTTTCACCGGGTGTCCGTTTTGGGTGATTGAGTACTCAATCCCGTGTGTTTTTCCGAGGGGATCGCAATGGCGTGATCCGTTGGTTCAGTTTCGAGATCTTGGGGTGGGCCCCACACGGGTTTGGTCACGGTGAATAGTACATTTTCCACCTATTGACCGTTTCGGGCGGGTAAGTAGTCGATCTCGCGTGTTTTTCCGCGAGGATTACAACGGTGCAATTCGTTTGGTTGTGCGGAGCCTCTTGCGCGATCTTGTTGAATGTAGAGCATGGAAGGTGCTCTAGTGGCGGTTCGCCCTACTTTGTCTGTAGCGGACCCTTGGCGCGTGATCGCGCACTCTTGGGAGAGTGATACAAATGGTTCACAAGATGTGGTTGGCCGTGCCTGGGCCTTTGAGGTAGAGTTGTTACGTCACGCCTTCGCGTTGACGTTGGGTGTCGTGTGCACGATAGCCCTTGGGCTGGAGACGTGGTATACTCTGGGAGTATACGAGAGCGCTTGGAGGTACATGTGGTTCGTACCTGGGATGTTTGTGCGCTCAGTTGGGGTTGACTTGGGGCCACACGTTGTGTGGGCCCCACGTGCGTGTCGTGATCTGCTTCGCGTACTTGGACCTCTCGCGGTGTGGAGGGTCCCTCTGTGTGTTTGTTTGACCAGCAGGGTGGAGTTTTTCCCCTCGCTCTGTGCTCGTTGGTTGACCAGCGGGGTTGAGTGGTCTCCCCCTGGTTTCGTTCTCGATGGATTGGGCGGTAGCGGTGCTAGTGACACCCAGTGCTGGAGCAGACGCTGCACCTCCTTTGGGTGAGTTGTTCTGGAGTTGGGAGGTTGCGCGATACTCACTCCGTGTTCGGTTGGCCCGTGTTGTGCCCTCTGGTGGAGATGGCTAGAGCAGTTTTGAGTTTTACCCTCCAGCGGGGCTGGGCAGTGGGTTACTCATCGACTTTTAGGGTCTACCCTCCAACAGAGACTGAGCAGTGGGTCACCCGACGACCTCTTAGGGCCTACCCTCCAGCAAGGCTGGCCAGTGGGTCGCCCGTCGTCTAGTTCCAGGTCTACCCTCCAGCAAGGCTGGGCAGTGGGTCGCATGTCGACTTATTCCAGGTCTACCCTCCAGCGGGGCTGGGCAGTGGGTCGCCTGATGATGTAATTTGGTTTACCCTCCAGCGGGGCTGGGCAGTGAGTCGTCTGATGATGTATTATGATTTACCCTCCAGCAGGGCTGGGCAGTGGGTCACCCAATATCTGGTTATGGTTTACCCTTCAGCGGGGCTGGGCAGTGGGTCGCCTGATGATGTGTTATGGTTTACCCTCCAGCGGGGCTGGGCAGTGGGTCACCCGATATCTGGTTATGAATTACCCTCCAGCAGGGCTGAGCAGTGGGACAC
The DNA here is from genome assembly GCA_963277665.1 of Viscum album. Lineage (NCBI taxonomy): Eukaryota > Viridiplantae > Streptophyta > Magnoliopsida > Santalales > Viscaceae > Viscum > Viscum album. Next base: position 1,131,585,414 of record OY728131.1, read on the forward strand.
CTGTTGACATTCCAGACTCAGTCCTCTCGACTAGGCTAGTCTGTGACTTTCCTCTGTGTTTACCGGAGCGGGACCCTTGGTTATACGGGTCAGTGATGTGACGGCTTGACTTTGAGGAGACCTCTCGACTGCAGGGCAGTGATGAGGTGTGGTTTGACTTTCCCTAGAACTCTCAAGTTCGAGGGGCACTTTCCCCACCGAGACGCGTTCTTGTGACGCGATCTAAAACCGTGCGGGCGAGTCAGTGTCGCCCAAAGTGGATAGTATCAAGGTGCGGTGACTGAGCCCCTTGGCTTGCGGTTCAGGGCAGACGTGCGGGATGCTGGGCATTGATGGTGTTATGTCTGGGACTGTTGGCTACTTCTTCTTGGGCTGAGCTACGGGACGGAGATCCCCTTACGAGTTTGTTCGGGCTTCTTGGCAGAGCATAAGGATATGTATATACCTTGTTCGAGCACCCACTTCTTGGGTTTGGTTACTCTCCTTCCAGGGGAGGCGAAGACGCGCGGGGTATGCCACATGCTTTCCGTGTCTAGCTTCTCGTGGTCGGATGAGTCTACTCTCCCGCTATAGGTAGCGAAGACTCGACGGGAAGTTCATCTTCTCACCGTTTCCAGCTCCTTGTGCTTGGACGAGTCTACTTTCTTTCTCTTGTTGGGTTGAGCTGGACTCTTTACTTCACTTCCAGTTGTACTCCTTTCTATTCCTTGTTCGCTCTACTTCTCACCCTTCGATACCTCCTTTATTGCTCCCTCGAGCCTTCGGGGTATCCTACTGAGTATTTTTATACTCACCCCTGCTTGGGCTTTGCCCGCACTTGGTGTGCCCTTGCAGACGACGGACAGGTGGAGCGTGACTTCAGTGGAGCGTAGGAGCTTGGGAGCTTGGACCGCGTGCGGTGGTCGTGGCCGGGATCCAGGTGGGAGACCCGTCAGCTGTTCCTTTTGTTTACCTGTTGTCGGGTTGTGACACTTTTTGGTTGGGCGTGTGTTTTGCCCCTTTTTCCTTTTCAGCTTTTTGCTTGTACTTATAGAGGTCGATGCACTTTGTGGTATATATATAGCAGTTGTTCTTTTTACTCTGCTTGTCTTTTCTTTTACTCTGCACTTTTGCATTGAGTGAGCTGTGTGTGTGTGTGTACAGGTGCTTAGGCAAAGGCCTCCCCGAGTTATTGTGCCTTCGGCGCTGGTCGTCAGCCCCTGGCCTATGGAGGCGGGCTTGGGGTAGTTGCGGCTCGAGCCCGGGTAGGGTCGGGTCGTGACAACCATGTATTAGAGAATGTTTTTAATATATATATTGATTCTTAATATAACATACTATGATTTTATCTCATGTAAAATAATAGGATGATATCATATTACTCACACCATTTAGAGATACATGAAAAAAATTACCCAACAAATGATTTTGAGTTAGATGCGCTAATTTTTGTATTAAATATATGGATTCTTTTTCCCTGTAACACTATGTATTATTTGAATTATTTTTTGAAATAAAAATTATTTATTTGATGGATGTAATTGCATGCTAATCTAATGTAATCTTTTTTATAATATACATATAGTTAATATTATGATACACACAGCATTATCGTATCTTGAATTACCTACAACATTTAATTTTTTAGAGACCATGAAATATTATTATTTTAGTTACGTAATTACCATGATTTTTTTCATATAATTATTTTAATTAAATTATTTGGGATTATTATGAGTCATCGAAAATTGACGGTAGGTGACTTTGAATCTTGGAGATCCCGGAACAGAATTTTGTACAATTTTTAGGTACCACTACAAAAAAATGACTTATACCAACAAGAATTATTGACAGATAATATATCTGTTGGTAAAAATGAGCAATTCCAACAGATATTAAGTTTTATCGGTATTGATTTTATGTACTAACACTTGTTTTTATTAACAGTTATATCTGTTGATATTGATCATTTAACACCAACAAATCTTTTCCCAATAGTTAAATCTATTGCTTTATCATATCAATACTAACATTTTGATATATGTATATTATATTCAGTAAATGTTATAAATTATAAGTATTTTAATAAAATCATACAATCATATGTTTTCATTGAAAAATTATATGATTGTGATATATAATTTATATATCTGATATAAAACCGATGATAAATGATTATAATTTTTGAAAACCCGAATAAGATCGATTGTACACTAGTAAAAACTAATAAAATAAATTCACATATATGTAATTTCATTATATGCTTATAATATAATTTTTTATTCCGAATATATATAAATTTAAAACATTTTCTTTATATATAATTTATATATAAATTTATTATATATCAAGATATCTTTTTCAAATGATTTCAATAATAAGACTCTTCCTTAAATTAAAAGTATTGAACCATTAGCATTTTTATTGTCACTCTCTAATCTGATTAATTTAATTTTGTACTGCTAAATGGTGCATGAGGTCCGTAATAAATGTTTTATTATTAGTATTGTTGTTGTTGTTTTAATTTATCTCATTTTAAATTTTCCTCCCCAAAATCCCCTCAACCCATCCTCCTTCCTGTTCTCGTCGCACGCCCTAGCCAGGAGGATCTCCGACCACGTGCCTCCCTCCTCCTCCGGTAATGTAATATGGTCGTCTCTCCTTCCGATTTAGCTCGCGGTCTCCCCAAGTTAGCATTACTTCTCCTCCGCTATGTTCTTCTTCTCTTTTCCTTCTTCTTTTCCTTGTATTCCTTGCGTCGCGCGTGACCCATCTAAAAGAAATCTCGATTTTGGGTTTTTTATTTGTTGATTCACGACGGTCAGGGTTTCTGAGCCTCGATTAAGGTTAATTTTAGCCGCCTTTGTTGAAGGAGTTTTAGGGTAGTGCATAATTTGTTCATAGGTACTGCATAATTTGTATGTTTTATGGTAGTGCATAATGAGTTCGGTTTAGGGTAGTTCATAATCTGTTTGTTTTAGCCGTGTTTTTTTAGGAGTTTTAGGCGTTGGTAGTGCATAATCTGTTTTAGGGTAGTGCCTAATCTATTCGTTTTAGCCTTGTTTTATCCGCATTGTTGATTCTTGTTCGGCGTCGAACTTCTCCAGCTGGGAAGCGTCCGCATCCATGTCATGTACCGTTGTGTAGCTGACACTCCCATCATCCATGCTAGCATCAAACATCCTCCCACTGAAAAATCACCCTCTATGCACTACTGCATCATTCCCATCCTTTAACTTCACCAGTACAACACCATGTGCATGATTCTCACAAACCATGATGGAGTCAATTAGACCAAGCTTCGCTCATTTATCTTTAGCGTCCGCTTCCAATTATGATACAGATTCACATCAGATCTGTTTTCAACAGCAGTAAGCACATGGAAATGGATAAAAATTGTAGGAATTGATAGATGGGAATCATCATAGCCAACCCATCCAACCATCTTCTATTCAACCAGGTTTCTTTTTTTCTATTGTCCACTTGTTTGTTATGAATTTATCACCTTTTTTCTCAAATTTGGTTTGGATCACTGACATGTGGGTATTGAAACCTAGTAGAAGTGGTATTCAATCCATGATCTCTATATCCCAAGTAACTGAAGGTTCGTTAAAATATCTATCAACTACATCACCTTTTTTTCTTCTTGTTGCGTTTTCAACATAGATCCACTCATGGTGTTTTTGTTTCGAGGTCTTCCTTTATTATCCTACACATGGAAAACACCTCCACAACCTCATCAAAATTAACATCATTTAGAAATATATTAATATAATCATTTGTGTTTATTTTTTACTCTAACCAATTGTCAGGAGACAGTATGTTTCTAGTTATATTCATACAATTTGAAATTTCCCTTCAAGACTGTCTTTGTAACTCTATACTTAACACCTATGGTTTTTCATTGCAGTAAATAGTTTTTTAGATATTGAATAAGGTTTCATTCTCAATTGAATGTAGTGTCATTATAAATTGAAAGCGACTTTACTTATGGTGGTCCAATTTCTTGGAAATTTAACATGAAATGAGTAGTTTCTCTTTCCACAATAGATGTTGAGTACATAACCTTGACCAAATGCATTAATCAAGAGTTTCCTTTATCCGAATCTACTATTGTTGTAAATTGTGATACTTAGTCTTCTTTACATGTTTTTAAAAACAATGTTTTCAATGTTAGATCAAAGCATATAAACATTAGAATCCATTTTGTTAGGGATATTATTGAATCTAGGACCGTGCGTGTCACTAAGATACACATCGGGGAGAACCCAACCGATAGTTGGAATAAGTATGTTCCCCTTTCTAAATTTAACCATTTTTTAATATTACGAAACTTTTCCCATTTCAATAGTAGTAACTGGGAGAACACGACCCTTAAAAAAGAGCCATTTCAACACAAATCATGGAATTATTCCTCTTTCTATCCATGATATTTGCATTTTTTAAAACTGAATAGGAATAAATGCATGCATAGTTTTGATCTTGGAATCTCCATTTGTGTCCTGAAATTACCCCATAAATACTTCTTTTATTCCATCATTATTATTTTTCATGAATCATGATAGGACATCTCTTGATATTTTATTCATTTTATATCCATTCACATGGCATAAACTGAGTTAACCACTTCATTTAGAGTATTCTTCTAAATGATTATGTCTTACAACAGTAGTAGATTATCCATTTCAAAGCCATACATGACATGTAAGTCATATGTGTATGTTATAAGATATGATAGTTATATTCCACAAAGACTTATGCGGACAGAGTATTACAAGTGGAAGTCTTTCATTTATCCCTTCAAATTATTATTGTATTTTTCATGAAGTCATATTTTGGTCAAATTCATATGTGCAGCAATGTATTGTGGCCATGAAGTCATACACTGTAAATTCTGATGTGATCATTGTTTTATGTGTATCCAAGATCATCCCTTAAATGTATTTTTTCTTTTTATTCTAGTGTTCTTACAGTGTATACAAGCTTCCAATTATCATGTATTAGTTTCTCAAGATCTTACCTACTTAAATAGACGATCACATCATTCTAAAGATGTCAAGATCAAGGTATGAAGAACATTGGAATGAATTGAGGTTGAATACGAAGATATAAAAGCAGTGCCTCTTTATTTAAACATCACATGTGTCTATATTTTTAACTGATTGAATAGTGTACGGCAAGTGTGAGTATGACATCAATAAATATTTAGGCCTTCCATTTATTAATAGGATAGATTACTTTCTAAGCCACACGATAAAAAATTATGTGACTCCCTATACTGGTAGGTCACCCATGACACCCCACATGAGAGCCTTTCTTCCTTGCTCAAGCATAGACCCATATAGGTGATTTTCCTCCTCTATGCCTCTCCTGGTTGGTTGGGTCGCCAATGAGGTTGGTTAGGTAGTCTCTTTGGGATAGTCAAGCTGCTCAGGTAATCGGGTGGTATTGAGATGGATATATTTTTTCACTAATCTCTTTTATTAACTTTGTCAAAATAAGCACAACAATTCCAAAAATTCAAGAACAAGAATCTAGCTTTCTCATTTCTTCTTATGATTCAATGGATGAAGATGCACTAGATGTTAAACAAATAGATTCGATGTATAATTCTGATGAAGTAGAAGACAAAAATGAAAAGCCTAATGTGGCTTCTGTGGAGAAATGCATTGTGGGATGTTATTAATCTTTTGGTGAGAAAGTTGTTGCTGTGCAAAATCCAGCTTTTCCAACTATTAAACGGAAGCCTCGGGAAGCAAAAGCAAACTATGAAGTTTCTAAGAGGTAGCACTGGTGGAACCAAAAGAAAATCTCAGTGCCTGAGCCGGAAAACTCTGATATTACACCATCTACTACTCCTAGGGACCCTTTTAATCTAAAAATGCCCGGCCACAACCAGTCAATATCTGATTTTGTGGTTAGCAATGAAAAACTGAAGGAACATATTGTTCCGCCCTCACAGAAATCCCCAACTAATTCATTGTGGATTGATCGGTTTCTCCAGCCCTTTACCTTGAATGTAATGCATGAGTTTCTAGGAAAAACCAGAATTGTATCCTGTTTTTGGATGGACCCAATTAAAACCCACTACAATTTAACATTTTCATCCATGGAATAAGCCGTGGAAACTCGGAATGTCGTGTTCAATCTACAATGTCCTCCCAAGGCAGCTGTCACCTCATAATCATGACCACATCTCTCATGAAAACAGGATCCATCTATCTTGACACTGGATGAATTGTTCAAGAAAACCAAAGCTCCACCTCATATCTAATACTTGGAATTTTCTGAAGAGAATGTTGTGGCGAAAACAGCCATGCTGTCCCGGAACTCCAAGCCGTAAAGGCCATAACATTCATCGCCTGGATTTCTTTTCGAAATTTTCAGTGGGACTAATTGGTATGTTGTAAGTCAATTGCTTGAGAAATTATCACATAATGTATCTTTGCATATTGGTAGGTTTTCATGGGGATTAAGGGTTGTTTGTTCAGAGTTTTGGAGATACATTGGCGATTTGGCAGACATACTGTTTGAGGGTTAGGGTGTGGTGGTTTGAGGGCTATGGTTGGGTTATGACTTTTTATGTAAACCTATCCATTCTCCATGTTGAATTTGTGATGCGGGTGCGTTCTATTGGAGACCCGTTTTGCTAGCAATGTTTCCTTTTGGAAACTTTTTTAGGGAGATTCTATGGGGAGTTGATTTGTCTAGTTCCTCTTTGGTTTTGTGGAATTTGAATAATTTTAGTTTATTGTTTTCTAATATCTTCTTCACTAATTTGAATAACCCACCATTTAACATCATGATTCAGTCATCGCCACATCAGATTATGCTGTCCGAGCTGCCTATGTTCACTGGTTTTTGCAGATAGTGCCCCAGCTGACTTGGGTTTCCAGGTTTGGAATGGCGATGAGATGGTACATAAATCCTATTTTTCCAGAGGATGCCGCAAAAATTTTTACTTAGAACTTCAAACATGGGAAAAAAGGTAACTTATATTAAACAGTCAGACATAAGATGTGATGAAGCTTGTGCAGCCAAGCTATTTAGCCAAATAGAACCCATTCTTTTAGTGTTATTGTCTTTATTGATTATTCTAAATATTTTTTGTTTTTTTAGATTCCAAAACATCTTTAACACAAATATTTAATTTTTTTGTTTAATGTGATATGTTGTTCTTAAACATGTTTAATCATTGTGATATTTTTCTTGTTGCTAGTATGATATTGGGGATTTACCGGTTCTATCCAAAAGTGAGTGAATGGACTTGCTTATGTTTGTGGGGATGATCTGCTGCTTCCAGCCAACTACAACTGAAACTAGGGTTGATCTGCTATATGCTGGCAAATGAGGACTAATATAAGTGAACACTGCCATTGTGGTCATGCCATGACTAAGTGGGTGAATTGCAAATGTGGTCTCCGTCACCGGTGTTTGAGCTGCCTCGATTTGTTTCTCACTGATACTGGAGCTTAGCCGTGTGTGGTGGAGATCTTGGAGCCGAAGCCTTCTACTTGAGGTATCTGTTGCGCTAAAGGCCGCTACTTGAGGATCATGGTGCTGAAGGCTGCCACAAACTACTTGAGGTGTTAGGCTGGAGCTGGCTCACTAGTGGGGCAGGGATGGGTGGTACTTGGGGGGGGGGGGATTTTGTTCGTGGGATAGCCTTTTATTTTTTTATTTATTCTTTTGTATTATATTTCATTATTAATATAATTAATTTTTCCAGGTTTTAACTTTCTTGTACATCTTAATCGGTTTAATAATTAAAATAGATGAATTATATAATATAAATTAATAAATATAATATGAAATTTGAGTAGTAATAAATTTATAATATTTATTTAAATGTAATTTATAGATAGATATTATATGTTCGTAAATATTATTACCAACAGATAAAATTGTTATAACAATATGTTGCTAAACACATTAACCATCATATATATTATCTGTTGGTATTATTATAATTGTAACAGAACTATTTTATCTGTCTTAAAAACATTTAGCGACAGAGTTTTTACCAACAGTTTAGTGACAACGAAATATGTGATGGTAAAACGTTTTACCAATAGAAAATACACTTTTACCAACATATATGTTCATGTTGGAAAAAGTCACTTTTTTTGTAGTGTACGTTCAGTAAATGTGTGAGTGAAATTTCAATCTTTTGAAATGGGGCTTGGTTTAAAAATCTGTGAGCACTGTTGAATTCACAATGTCGGGATTCAATTAGAAAAGCATATCTTCGAACATCAAGGGTTGAATGAAATAGATAATTTTTGGACATTACAAAAAAATAACTCAATGATTTATTTTGTTCTCTTCTTACAATTTAGTGGAAGTTGGTGTGACTGTAGGGTAACACCAGGCTTGAATGGGATTCATTTAATGACATTAACCATGGGTTGCATAACCACGACATTCGTTGAATTACTGAAATATTAATTTTGGATCATTAATGAATAGCATTAAAAAAAGCAACGTGGGTGGTCCCTTCTCTTCAATTTAAACAAACCTATGACATGGGTTTTGAGGATCAACAGGACGATGCTCTAAAAAAATGTTGGTAGAAAAATCCTCCAATGAAGAAGGATGAATGAATTAATGTCGACGAACATCTTCAATCATGGAACCTTATTCCACATCCATCTTGACATCCAAAAAGTTCTTGGTGCAGGTTTCATTGTTAAACTAAGAGTTTTTTTATTATGGAAATCCTTCCCGTGTTATAACACGAACGTAGAGTACGTATGATGAACTGGACCAGTCCTAGACAATATTCCGATCATTGATTGATGTGTTCTTAAAGGGAGACTGAGAAATATTATGGGAAGACAAAACTAGGAGTCACGTAATTATGGAAGCGTCCTTGGGGGCGTATACACAATCGGAAGAAAAAAATGGATATATGAGGCTTCATTGGAGGACTGCGGATGCTCCGCCGGCACGACGACGCTGGTGACCAGAAGAGGTGGAAGCTGCCCAATGCTAGTTGCATTGATATTGTGCAGTATAGCACTGCGACAGGCCGTGGTGGAGGGTGCGCCTATGCCCCGCCGGTCCCCCTGTTGACTGGTCCACGTGAACCGGTCAGGTGGATTGACACCAACTGGCACCACTGATGGGAGAAAACAAAACTTACTTAGTCTGTTTGGGAGGAGAGCCGACGCTCGCACCAAGATGGTGTGTTCTGCCCAGCCAGCAGGCCAGGATGGTCCAACGGCATAGTGGTCCGCGCCCGGATGGGTGGGCCAGGCTGATCCCATGACCTAGCGGGCTTAGCACACGGCCCAACAGACCGGACCAGGCATATCCGGGCCGGGATGAGCCAATCTGGTTTGGTCTGTGCCCATCGAACCGGGGTGGTTCTGTCCGAACAGGTCATACCATACCGAGTCCCTTTTTAGGCCATGATTATCTTAAAAGAGTCATATATCATAAACCTAACATTCGTTTGATGAACCATCTGCTATGATGGAACCCTTGGGATGAGGTGGTCTTTTTTCGATACTCCACTAGGGTTTTGGAGAATGTTGGAGTATGGGCGAGGTGGATTGGACCTGAATACAACTAGGCCCTAGGCACAAAAATACCAATAACTTATAAATAGGTTGTCTAATTGAAACCCTTTCTATCGCAATTGAACCCATACAACATGGCAGTTCATTGGGTTACTTTTTCTAGGGACTTCGTAAGGGTTTAGGTACAACAGATACATTTTGGAACTATTTCTCAAAAAATCATGTGCATAAAGTACATAAATGATGTGGCTAGATGTCAGGTGACATACAAACCTTTGTGGATCGGCATCAAAATGACCCAGTGTGGATTAGCAGTTGCACGACCCGACGAGGACCTGCAATAGAGCAGCCTGTAATGGATCTGCAACTAACGACCCTGTCTGGATCGGTGGATTATGACCCTTTGTGGATCGACTACTTACGACCATATGAGGATAACTAACATACGGAACTGTGCGGTTCGACGACTTATGACTTGATGTGGATCGATGACTTACGTACTGGTGTGCATCTGCAGTAGCACAACCCCATGAGGAACCAACCTTAGAGTGGTCCATTTTGGATCAGTGACTTACGACCCTGTGTGGATAGATGATTTACAACCATATATAGACCAGTGTCTTACGACCCTCTGTGGATCATTGACAGAGTGATATATTCTTGGTTTAGCAGTGGAACATCTAAATTGAATAATAATAAATATAATTGACAAAAATTAACATTATTCCTATTATTTATGTTATATACTAGGTTTGAGCTGCGTCATTACTTTTGATTTATGATTAAGGTCATTCTTTGTGGGTTATCCTTGTGGAATTCATGGAGAACATTGGTGGTCTAAAGGTCCCCACTGGGTAATGTTAAACTCACCCCTCCATAGGCTTCGCCCGCACCTTGTGGTGTCTTGTGCAGATGACAGACATCATTGTCCTAGGATTGGGAGTGAGGACTAGGAATTTCCAAGAGGTCACCGGTAGACATGGAGAGCCCCAGAGAAAAGTTATACTTACCATTCAGGTAGGATCCTTGGCGGATGACCCCATGAGCCTTTGTCCCTTTTCCCGTATCTTATTCAATTTTTCTTGTATATTTTCCCCTTTATATTCAGTTTTCACTTTTACTTCAGTAGTTTTATTATGTGGTTTTTTGTTGTTGTGTACCTGGTCTGTGTGTCTGGTGGTTTAAAGGAAATTCCTTCCCATTATTGGCATATTCCTTTATGATGCTAGTGGTCATCCCCTGGCCTTTGTAAGGAGGGCTTGGGGTAGTTACGGCATGGTTGCCAAGGGACGGGTTGTGAGAAAGTGGTATCAAAGACTGGTCGGTTCTACGAAAAAAAACTATGACTCTGTGTTTTTCAATGGGGGAAATAATGTTAAGTGTCTTTAGTTTGGATTTCAGTCCAGGGAGTCCAGTGTTTGTGTGGCGACCGACATATCCATACAACATGACCCTGAATTATTTTTTTCGACTCGGTACACAAAAACACTAATTTCATGTGTTTTGAAAGTTATTTTATCATTATCTCTTTTGATTCAGTTCCGTAGGGATAACTTATTGACTTTGGATCATCTAAACTCTATTCCAAGATGTCTCCATGTAGACCGCCAGCTATGATTCCAATGCGTGACCATGAGGGAGTTCCAAAATGTGACGAGGCTTCAATAAAAGGACAGATGGATAAGATGGTGCCTTTGGGTGGTGTCCCAATGATACCACTGCCCATTGGTCATTATTTACTACCAGCACTACCGGTAGAAGACACATATAGTCTTAGTGCCTTACACAAGATTCAGTGACAGATACCCCTCAGGTTCAGTGCTGAGCCCAACTCACATGTGGATAAGGACTGGCATGAAGTGGTGACCAACATTCCATCGAGTTAGGGCACCATTAAATATGATGGAAGTCCTTGCTGTGAGGAACCTATGTGGCTCAACAGGGGGATGGCAGGTTCTAGATTACCCCTATCTTACGATGAGGTGAATTTTCATGTGACAAAACAGGAGAACCTTTCTCAAAGAATGGGCTTCTTTCCATAAACATATGAGGGGTATGTGTTCCCAAGGGCATCTATAGATTTTCCAGGATGACATGTCGGTAGGTGAGTATTCATCGAGACATACCGAACATTCCTGGTTATTGATGAATACGAGACGACATGTTCTTCAAAGCATGGAACTTCGAGTGAGATGTGTTTAGGGACATCAAAGACATAACTACTCTTTTGTGAATTCCAAATTATGTTAGGGTGCTATAGAGAACCTTTGTAGTGGATAATTCTCTGGCTAAACAGATGCAACCATTGAATTTCAATACTGGGAAATCCGGAAACCGACATAAGTCTTAGAGACATGGACATGTTGAATTTTTGAGGAAGAGAATGTGATGGGGAAAGATGAATCTTTAGGGAAGCAGACATGAAAGGGGATATATGAGAGTAGCATGAGGTGGTATACATTTCAACATGTTAGAACTACCACCCCAATGTGGTCCCCACTAGGCTCAGGGTGATATAGGACATGGGAATGGTGTAGCTGCAAGCGGTCAAAGAGTATGAACATAGGGCACTATGAATGATTCAAGGCATGGATTGCGTCTACTACTAGTTGTTGTATTAATAGACATAGGTACTAATCATTCCTTCATGCAACGAATCTTGTTCAAGACCTATAGTTTTTAGTAAAACCATTGACTTAACCCTTAAATATGGAGATAACTATCAGAGGATTCATCGATAATCACACTTATGATGAGGGTGTGATCTGACCCTTGAGGCGAGAGAATCAATTGGAACCTCTTGTTGGTAGCATTTTGGCCTTACGATGTTAGTTTGGGTTTAAACTGGTCATCCATAGTTCATGTGAAGAATGATTTTTTTAGTAAAAAGGACGTGGTATATCTACAATGTTGGAATATGGTTTTCCTTGGTCAGAGGAAAAGGAATCCTAGGTAGAACGAGATAAACTCATGCATAGGAGGGTGCAGTCGATCACTTGGGAGTCGGCCAACCTTACCATCGTGGTAGAAGGTGTTTTGAGTTTTTTGTTCCCAACTGTAGTGGTAGAGTGAGAGAACATCCTATAAAAAGATTCATGTAGGATTACCTCCCTATAGGGAGAAGGACTTCTATATTATCTTATACATTGGGAAGACAAAAATATATACAACTGCATATAAGATGGATCTTGAGGAGCTATAGGAGTTGAGAGTATAGTTGGGGGGACATGAAGAGGAAGGGATTTTTAAGACCTAATGTTCGATGTAATGTGTGGAATACAAGAACATTAACCAGTTTTCATGGAGAATGAGTACCCACTTCCAAAGGGTTGATAGGCACATCAATCAGTTAAAAGGGGTAGCCATTCCTATAGATGAAAGGGTGCATGTAGGCCATGCAGCAACTGAGAGAGTAGATATGGATGGAGTTCCTCCTGTACTATGACTTAGAGATAGTCTACACTTTTGAGAAGGGGAGCGTGGTGGCAGACTTACTTTGTAGGATTTTTGGATTACAGTTGATGAGTGAGGTGATTGAATAGATAACCACACTGTAGTTACCCTTCATGGATAGTGATGGAGCAGCTTACCTTCATTCTAGGACAATAACTCCCCCACTCCTTCAGCAATTCATGGAGGCACAACTGGGGGATGTTGACTGCGAGACATGACATGCTCAGATATCATTATGACATGATCCTGTAGAATTTTTTGGTGGTAGGGAGAACACCAGCCATTTGAGGTACATCTTAGTGTGGTGATGTTGTACCAGGACCTCCAAAATCATCCCTAGTAGCCAAGTATGATGAAAGCAGTTGCAGAGTTCATTTCAAGATGCCTCACATGGATGCATGTGAAGGTCGGACATCATGTTCCAACCGTCTTAGCACAAACACTTTAGGTGTCCAAATGTATGTGTGATGGATTCTCCATGGACTACTTGATAAGGATACCACATACATCCAGGGGTTGTGTTTCCATCTGGGTGATCATTGACCGACTCACTAAGTTGATCAACATTTCTACCCCTCCGAGAGTAGGGATCAGTAGAGGGCATGTGAAGCCTCTATGTTTAGTAGATAGTACATCTTCCTGGGGTGCCATCTATGATCCTCTCAGATCATGACACTTGTATTACATCAATGTAGTGGAGGGAATTACATGAGGGGTTCATGACCCAGCTACATTTGAGCACCCCCTTTCAACCTCAGACAAATGGTCAAACGAAGCAGACCGTACTGACCCATGAGGACATGCTCTATTCTTGAATTCTCGATCTTGGCTGAAGGTTGGAGGATCACATTCCCTTGGTGGAGTTCACATACAAAAATAGTTATCACTCCACCATCGTCTAGTCACCACGTGAGGCCTTGTAAGGGAGACCATTCAGATCACCTATATGCTAGATAGACCCAGGGGAGTTAACACTTATGGGTCCAGAGGTTATATGATTTACTAATGAGAAAATGTACATCATCCAAGAGCAGATGAAGACTGCACATATTTAGAAGAAGTCTTATGCTGACAAGTGATGAATACCCCTAGATTTCGAGGAGGGAGACCCTGTCTTTCTACGGGTCTCCTCCCGATGAGGATTGTGGAGATTTGGATAAGATAAAAATCTATATCAGAGGTTCTAAAAACCATTCCATGTTCTCAGTAGAGTTGGTGAGGTGGCACACAACCTATCTCTTCCCGCACCAATGCACCAGGTGCATAATGTTTTCCATGTCTCATAGATGACTAGGCACATGCATGATACATCACACGTTATTGACTATGGCGAGCTAGAAATTGATGATGGAGTGTGGAGACCCAAATCTTGACGTACATGGACATTACATTACTTTTTCGGAATACTTAGTACATAACAAAAACAGACACACAAGTACCATAATAGTTTAGTGTCTTTGGAAACTCGGAATATAATCTTCTTATCGTGGTGAATGATCTTCAACATCACCCATAAAGATATTCCCCTTTTTTTCTTACCTAAAACCTTTATTTATATCCTGGGGAAAAGAAAACACAAAAATGGGTGAGCTCAAATGCCCATTAAGGGTAAACATAGAGAACATAAAACAATCCATAAATATTTGAATTCAAAAACTTGAACATAAAATCTAAACATCAAAATCTTGAGAAAATACATGAATCTTGGAAGTACGTAAGGAATATATCATAAGGGAACATCAATAATGATAAAATAGCATGGGAATAAAACATGTAATTGTGGAAACCATTATGCACATGTTATGATTTCCATTGTATCCAAGGCATTGCTTCCAAGACCATCTTAGTGGACAAAGTCCCTTTCTAAATCGAGTTCACTCCTCGTTTCAGTCCTGTAACACTGAACTGGATTAACTTACCGTTCCAGCCATGTCTATCTCATGAGATATAAATATTTACCCAATGCATTGGAGGGAGATATATGTCCCACCAATCTCATAATGAAATCATTCATACTTGTGCCACAAAATAAACATAAAACATTCATCATAACCCAAAGAATAAAATGGGTTTCATAAACATCATCTCATCATAACATAATCCATATAAAAAAATGGATATAATTTCATCATAAGAGAAGTAAAACCATGTAAATCATATAGAAATTATACTTGAAACATACACATATGAAATAATGTCATCTTAGATGAAAAATGGTTTTGATAAAACACTTGAAATGAATTCTTGAGGAAAATATCCTTTCTTCTGCAAAATAATTTTCTTTTTTGAAATTGTTATTCAATTTTAAAAGAAAATAATTTTGTTGAAAATAATCATGAAATCTTGTAGAGGAATCTTCATGAAAATAAGGCGTTAGGAAATCGTCAAAATCAGTTCATGCCTTATAAGTTAAAAAAACATTCTATCGCACTTTTGTCGGAAAAGTCAAAAGTACATCGTAAAAGAAATATTCCATACATACCATGTAGTAAAAGTGAAAAATGGGTAAAAAGGACATTAAAAATACATGAAAAAATTTTAGAAAACAAGGACATGGATGATAAATATAACCCCAGTAAATACTAACGTATAAGAAATCTCGGATAGAAAACAATTGAGATTGCAACATTATCCCTTACCTTAGGTCCGATATGCTTCGTACGTTTCCGAACCTCCTATATAACGATTTAAATAATGTCATTGACTTATTAAAGAATCTTATTCATCATTATGATATCATATATGGTTCACTTATGACATTATATTACCCGTTCTTTTGTAAGTTCCATGTTAAAGCAGCGTTTTGGGTTAAATCGTTTTATTTATCGTACGTGTTTGGACTTGTTGTTCTTGATATTATTACTTATATCCTGATTTACTTAATTCCAGTATGTAAAACATGATTTATATATAATATATATTCAGTATATACATATATATATGACAGATCGATTAAATAGAATGAAATACACCGTTCATGGAGACGGTAGGCCATACGTACGCATGAATGCTGTTTTCGTTTCCTTATTGAATTGAATGAAATTATGTAGAAGACATACATATATATACACATAAATCCAGTATAATTATTATGTCACATATTTGATGATTACTTATTATATATACTTTATAATCATTCATGAATAGTTAACATGGAGAATGAATCTCATCGCGTCGTGGAGACGGTAGTCCGTACGTACGCACGAGCGATGATATCATTCCCATGATCGTGGAATTGCATTGATGTGTATGAATAATATTTCAGAATCATTATCACTTTGAAATAATCATATATCGTTATTTATTTACACCATTATACCCATCCATGTAAGGTGGTGGTCGAAAACAAATTACACCACGGCGTGGAGACGGTATTCCGTACGTACGCACGCGCGGTGATTTCGTTTTCCGTGTGATGGATAGATGGTGAAATAAGATTGTTTCATAATTATAATAACATATCAGTATATGAGTGATACTGATGTTATTACTTCATAATGAAACAACTAAAGAAAAATAAGTATAAGAAGAAATAAAGTTGAAAGAATCAGTAACGGATATTACCTCTTCTTTCGACACGCCTTTTTGAAACCTCCTCTTAGGGCACTATGATTGGTCTTTGAAGAAGACCAAATCCTCTTGGATGTTTCTGGGGAAGAGGATAAGATAAATTGGCAGGGTTTGGCCGAGCATTAAGGCTCAAAGTGGTGTGAGGAAGAGAGGGAGGAGGTGCCCTTTTATAAGGGAGGAGAGGGGCACCTTTGGAATAACTAAAAATATTATTTTATTATAAAGTCATATTCGGTTTTTAATAGCTCCAAATTGAGTTATTTATAAGCTAAGGTGGGGATGGGTCGAAATCCTCTCATCCAACAGAATTTAGACAAGTTTAGGTTTCTATTTTAACCTTATCATTAAGATTTAACTTTAAGTTAAATAATTTTTCTTTTACCGTGTCTTCTTGTTTTCTTACATTATAAGGTTAATAAACATACTATAATGAGCCAAACGAACCCCAAGTAGTCTATTATTAATATATATAACCTTATCTACGTCATTTGGCTGAACCTCAGATTTTTAGGAATAAAATGACAATTAATAATATAATATTTGTTTTAAAAACTATTTTATGTCAATTTTGACACTATTTGGTAATTGATTTTTGTGAAAATCATAACAGAATTATTAGTTCAAAAAAAGTTAAATAAATAAATAATAACATGTAATATTAACCTATAAAACTAGTGGAATTCATAAAAAGTCTCAAATTACATTTATTTGGGTATTTATAACATCAATTATGTCAATATTTCATTAATAAGATAATTACTGCATCATCATTGTGTCATAAATAAATTAAATTATATAATGTATAAAAATTATAAATAAAACACCATTATGTAGGAAATCTTTTTATATTTCTAATGAATATTTATAGTTGAATTTATCTTATGTATAACCCTATATTAAAAATGATTTAGTTATTAAACATTGATTTTAACTATTTTAACCCCTCTTTAAATAAATTAATAATAAATGCCCTTATCTAATCCATCTGGGCCTAAATGGTCATATTTTATTACTAAGGTTGTTTTTGGTCGAATTACACTTATCCAATAGAATTAGGACATGTTTTAGGGTAATAAAAATATCATTTTTACCCTTAATTTTCCTATTTAATTTTAACTGTGGTAAAAAAAGTAAAAAGTTACTATTCAACAAAAATTATTTTCATCTCATTGAACCACATTTTAGTCCTTGATATTAACCGTGTCTCTTGGATTTTCGAAATTCCACTCATAGAAGTGGTAAAATTATGTTTTATGTGAATTTGCAAATTCTCATAGGAGGTGGGTAAAAGACGGTGAAAAGTTCAATAAAATTTTTATATATCTAAAATTATTGTAAAATGACTCCATTGACTTAAATTGAACTTATATAGGTATTATGTATCATTTTTTACCTAAAATAAATTTAAATAAAATAATTAATTATTTAAATAAAAAGTCGGTTTTTGAATAGTAACCCAGTGTTTTCACTATTCATCAAAAATTGAAAGTTTTCAGAAAAATACCAAAAAATCACCCTAGGATAATTTCGATATTCGAAATCCAAAAATAAAGTCCATTTTGAAAGATTAAATTTATAATGTTTCAAAAAGTGGGTATTACTATTCATAAAGGCTAGTTTATATAACATATCGTTGTTTAGCGAAACTCGGTATTGCGTACAACACACGCTATCGTGGAAGGTCGCAATTGCGTGTAATGCAAGCCAATTCAGGGATGCGTGTTGTAAAAGATAATTTTGGTGTAGCGTACATCACAAGACATTAATGAAATTAAAAATAATATTTTTCATAAAATCTCGGGGTGTTACATTCTACCCCCCTTAAAAATGAATTTCGCCCTTGAAATTCGTCGGGGTTATAAATGGTTTACTACTCGAAAGTTTCTTTAATAGAAACCCACATCGTAAAAAGGAATACCAAAACTTGGCTTTAAAAACAAAAGTATGAAACTTAATGGTTACCCAAATTAACTAATCAATGGGTTTCCACATAGGAGAACATAAGTGAAAATATGGATATGGAAGAGAAATCTAACTGTCATGTTCTGATGGAGAGTGGTAGAGAACATGGCTATGAAAAAGACAACAATCACAGAGCCATAAATTTGTGATGATCTAGGGTACCATCTGATTCATCGGATATAAGGGCACTAGGACAACATTTTTGGTTTTCAAGATCATTTCCCTAAAGTTGAAGAATTTGAATTAAAATAAATACTTACTTTATTTTGGTATAATCTCACCGTTATTCGTGCCTTGAACAATTTCCACTTCATCTCTTTATGAAATGAAGTTGAATATGTCTTTTGCAAAGTTTTAGTAGATCATGTGATAGAATGATAGGTCATTCCATCTGTCTCAAACATAAGTTAGCAAAAGTTATATACAAAATTCCATCTATGGTGAGATTAATCATATATGGTTCCAAAATGGACTTATACTTCATCTATCATCCTGTATAATAAAATAAGACTAGTTTCTACTAACCAGGGACTTCCTGTAGGCCAGTGGTACGAAATAACATCCTGTCGCACTTCGGTTGTGGGTTCGATTCCCACAGCCTTGTCCGATGGACGGGTTTTCGCTCGTTCTGCAGGTTGTCCTTTTTTTTTTCTAAAAATACAATACTAACTTATGTCCAACATAATCCATTCCAATCTTTAGGCTTATCCATAATATTGCAATACATTCTAATATTATAGTGAAAACGATTGCCAGAGATTTCATATAACAAGCATGTTAATACCATCGTTGATCCCCATATATCATAAGATATGTCTTGTTGGTCACATTCCAAACATTCGAAGGCCTTAATCATGTTTTCTCTTGAAAAATGAATACCCATTGAATCTTATTGAAAATGAGAGTGCTGTCAAAAGTTAACTCTTTCCACATACCAAAACCCCAAAATTCTATATACTCAAACCATGATATAACTATTTCCTTATATCAGTCATGAGCTCATGAATACTATCAAACATTTCATTTTCTCCTTATCCCTTCATTATGCGCATACCATCTTATTTCCAAAAATATCTCTATCACTTTCCATGGTTACTAGTACCATAAAATTATTGAAAACCACAATATACCCATACATAAATATTCCAATATTCCACGATACTATATACAACATTATTTTGGGATGCCATTACATAAATACTTAATCATTCCACCACATCGTTGTCATATTCAACATCGCCAATAGTGATCGCATGTGACTTCCCTTTGTCCTTTGCCTTGAGTGGTTGCTCATGTCGATCATCATTAACCCTTGGATTAGGGCATTGATTAGCATAATGCACTATTTCATTGCACTTGAATCATTGAAGTGTTGGTGGTGCGTTCTCTGCAGTCTTTTCTTTATTCACATCATTAGAAACCTTTTTTCCATTACTTCGACACTCAGCTGCTCGATGACCTTCTTTTCCACACTTAAAACATTTTCTAGTCCCTTTAAGACAATCTCCACCATGATTCTTTCCACACTTTGAGCATAAGAAAACATTCATCTTCTTTTCACCATTATTCTGAGATTTCTCCTTGAACTCCATCTTTCGTTTCTTGTCAAAAACATGAGATGGATATGTAATAGAAAATTCCATTTCTACCTTGATAGCACAACGCACAATTTCTTCATAGCTACTGAAGTCTCTTATAGATAACACCCTTCTAAGATTTGGTTTTAAGCCACTGAAGAATTGATCAACTTTACTTTCAGGTTGGATGATAAAACCAGATTCATACCTTGAAAGTCTTGTAAAATTCGCTTTGTATATACCAATAGATTCATCATCCTTTTGTTTTAGTTCAAGAAACTCCTTATCCATCTTTGTTTGATGATTACGAGGGAAGTACATATTGAAAAATAAGTTCTTGAACTCGTCCCATTCCATGGACTCAATTTCATCTCTTGGCCTCGTATTCTTGATAAGATTCCACCATTGATCACCTTCACCTTCCAAACGATATACCACTAAGATGACTTTATCATGTTCAGAATATTGACGACCTGAAAATATATTTTCAGTGGTACTGATCCATTGTTCAGCAATAAGTGGATTAGAAGACCCACTGAAAGAAGGTGGACGTTGCCTCATGAAGGACTCAATAAAATATTGTTCCCTTCTATGCTCATTTGGAAGTCCAGAATAATTCATAGCTTGTGTAAGTATAGAAATAAGATTTTGCACTCCATCTCCCATAACATTTGTTTTTTTAGGAGGACAGTCATTGCATTGTCCATTACACTGATCAACACGGTTCCTTCGGGTTCCAGCCATCGTCTAAAACCCAAAAAGAATAGCGTTAGAGGAAACCTACTCTAACAAAGAATGACGAACGAACAAACGTTGATGCACATCATTGAACATGGACTCTTCTTCCACATTCTATGTTTTTTTCAATGAGTTCTAGGTAGGGTTTTTGTTTGTTATTATAAGAGTTTTTTATTATATAAATCCTTCCCAATTTATAACACTAATGCAGAGGGTGTGGGCTGAACTGAACAAGGCCCATACCCTCTTCTAATCTCGTTTTTATGTGTTCTTCATGGGAGACTGAGAAATATGAATTCAAGAGAAAAAAGGAAGCCAAACAATGATGGAAATGTCTCGGGGGGGACGTAGGCATTGTATGAAGAGAAAATAGTCTTCTGGTGCTTCATCGGAGGACTGAAAAACTCCGCTGGAGTGGCGGCTGTGTCGAACGGAGGTGGTGGTGGCTGGAACTCATTAGCCGTGAGGAGGTTGTGGTGTAAGAAGGATCCTTTAGAGGACAAGGGTTGTTGTCCAATGAAAGTCACATTAATAGAGTGCGGCGTGCTGCGGAGGAGGAACTTGGCCCTGGGCCGTGACAGATAGTGGGCTCGTGACCCTCGGGTCCTACTGTTGACTAGTCCACGCAGACTGTTCTGGTGGAGCGGTGCCAACTGGCACCGCTGATGGGGGAAAACCGAATGGAACTAGTCCATTCAGGAGGAAATCTGACCCCTACACCCAGTTGGTGGGCTATGCCCAGTTGGTGGGCTATGCCCTACCAGCGGGCTGGGTTGGTCCAGTAGCCTGGCGGGCCACGCCCAGCTGTGTGAATCAGGCCATGCTTAAGGCCCAGTGGGTCGAGATGAAGGCCTACTGGGTTGGGTCTAGGGCCCAACGAGCTGAGCCCGCATCCGAGGGGGTTGAACCCGCGACCCATCCAGTCAGACCAGGCCCAATCGATATGTGTTGGGCCTCACGGACCAGGCCTGGTCAGCAGCACCATTTTGGCCAGGATATGAAGCCTTTTTTTGGTGGAGTTTCACTTAAAGGGGTATATCTCAGAAACTGGAATTCTATTGGACAAACTATCTACAGTGATGGAACCCTTAGGATGAGGAGGTCATTTTTTGATACTCCCCAGGGGTTTTGGATAAACATAGAGAATGTATGAATTAAATTAGACTAATATTCATCTAGTCCCTCGGCACTAAAATTCCTATAACATATAGATCGGGCATCTGATTGACGCACTGACTATTACGTTGTTTACCTTATGAAATGGCGGTTCATTGGGTTAATTCTTTGTGGAAAATTATTGTTCTGGAGTTATGGACGAGATCTTGAGGATAGGTTTCTTAGAAACTCAAGGGTACCAAGTGAGGGAATCCTATGGCAGGATATCATGTGACATACGAACCATTGTGGATCCAAATCAGAACAACCATGTGTGGATCAATAGTAGTGTGACCCAAAAAGGACCAGAATTCGAGCGACTTTTCATGGATCAACCACTTACAAACCTATGTGGATCAGTGACTAAGGACCCTATGAGGATCAGCGACTTACAACCCTCTATGGTTCTCCAACTTACAACCTTATGTGATCGATGACATACAATCTAATGTGGATCGATGAATTATGACCCTATGTGGATCGACAACTTACAAACCTAATTGGATAAGTATTAGCATGAACCAGTGAAAATAAGCCTTAGAGAAGACCATCGCGGGTTAGGATCTTACGACCCAGTGTGGATTAACAACATACGACCCTCAATGGATCAGTGACTTTTGACCCTATCTTGATCGGTGAAAAAGAGACTTCATTGTGGTTCATATGTGGATCTTCTCAATGGAATAAAATGAATTATCTTTATGACTAATAACTATAATTGATGTTCATTGTGTTATATACCTCATTTGATATGAGAATATCCATCTACTTTGTGATTGGGATCATTTTTTGTGTTTTTTACATTTTAAAATTCTGGGAGACCATTGGGGGGTCTCGAGGTCCTTACTATATATTGTTATACTTGCCCATGCATGGGCTTTGCCCGAACCTTGTTGTGTCTTGTGTAAACGAATGTCATATTTGAATATGGTTTGGGAGTTGGGACCAGACAGTGAAATGAGGTGACTGGTAGATGTGGAGAGCCACAAAGATGAGATGTACCTACACTTCAGGTAGGATCCTTGGCGGATAACCTCACTAGCTATTTTTCTTTTTAGTTGTATCTCTTTCATTTGGTCATGTATACTGACCCATTTACCTTCAATTTACACTTTTACATTAGTATATGTAATATGTGGTTTGTTCATTTAGTGTACCTGGTCTATGTGATTTCAGGTATTAAGGAAATGTCCTCCCATTTTAGGGATATTCCTTTTCTGTGCTACTCACCAACACCTAGCCTATATAAGGCAGTCATGGGGTAGTCATGGCACCGGCCCAAGGGGAAAGGTCGTGAAAAGTTAGTAAAATACAACTGTTATAACATAACCATAAAAGTTAGTTATATGAATAGTAATAAATACCTATTAAATATTATCGATACTGATTTTATATAATGAAAAAATATTTATAATGAAATAGATAATTTTTAGCAAAGCATTTATATGTTTGAAAACAAATTATTTTTTCTTTTGGTGAACATTGATATTACTTATTTTTTGCAATTTTATGAAAATAATTTTAATATAATAAATTAATTTATTAAATAAACAATTAAAATTATCATAGGATGATTTATTTGGATTATTCTGAATCTTTCCTTTTTTGATCTATAGTGAAAAATAATGAATTTTAATTGAAAAATTAATTTTTATTTAGTATATGTAAAAGCTATAATATATTTATATTTTTTCATAGTATAATTCGATAAATAGTAAATATATTAATAAAACATTCTTCTATTAAATAAAATTCTTTTTTAAATTAAATATAATTACATTGTAAACATTTTACCGATGTTCTCTTTAAAAACCCGCATTCTCATTGCGCGCATGTGATTAATATTTAAAAAAATTTGACAACTTATTTGAATTCAATATGAAAAAACTATATTGCATATTTGGAATCACCAATATTTATATTATCTAATAATGTTATCAGTAATTTTTCCCACAATTTTTTGTGAAAATGTTTAAAAATAATTATCGTGGTTATGGTCAAAAACTATATTTTTCACATTACATGAGTGTTTATTAATAATGATTTTATACACCAATAATATTTTTAATTGTTGAATTTGAATTAATATTAATATTTATTGTCGAATATTTATCTAATTAAGGCCTTACTATTTTTATTATTAAAAGATAAATTACCTAGGATAATAAATATAGATAATCTATTTAGGTAAAAACAATAAGCATAAAATTGAGCAACCATACAAACTAAGGAATAACATGATCATTATTTTATTTTATTTTTGTTTTGGAGGTTTATCTTGAACACATATTCCCCACACACCATTATCATTCAGAAATTCCAGACATTTAGATTAGGGAGGCCTCCCAGTAGTGAAAAGTTTTTGGTATTTACAAAAATTCAACCCCCTAATTTATAAAAGATAACACACCAATCTCACTTACTCGCCACATTAAATACATTAGGATCAACCAAAAAATTCCACATTATTTATTAATTTTATTAAATCTCATTTCATAATCTTTATTTTTCTCATAAATCCATCTAAGGAATACCTAAGGAGGATACCCAAAAAATTTGTACCATATATCAATGAGAGTTTTTCTTATATTTTATCAGGAAACCACTTAAATAATTTTTGTACCAGGATTATATAATATCATTAGTGTATTCCATATACATATATGTTTTATTTAACATTTAATTCCTTCTTCTATACACACTTACTTTGAATGGGTTATGAAATCATCGTTTGTGTGCACAACATCATATCCCTTCACTAACTAATGTCATTCATTTTTCTAATACCACCTATTAATTATTGTGTTAATATTTTATATGTATTTTATATATTATATTTATTATCATTATGATTTTTTATGAATATTTAATTTTTATATCACAATTTACTCCCATGTTTCCTTTTTTTGGAATAGGATAGCATCGGTCTTGTGTACGACAGATTATTGCATCATGATGTGATTTGATTCTTTCAATAATTAATGAAATGTATTAAGGATGAATTTAATTATCATATTTTATTTATATGAAATAAAAATAATTATTTAATTACAATATATCATTTACTTTTCTTTCCTATAATCAGATTACAAAATGATAAATAATGTTAATGTATTCCTACGACCTACCATTACATGGAACTATGAATATCATTTCCAATCACAATATATTTTATATCACTATAAATGAATATATATAAAATATATAGGATAATTATATAATAGTTTAAATTCTATAGACTATTAAATAATGATTTCTAAAAGAGGACCAATCATATAATTGATCAAATCATATATGAAAAACAAAAGTTGTTGTTCCATAAAAGGTAACATTAACATAAAATTGAAAATAAATGAAAACATAAATTCATAAAAAATATGATATTTCATATATATTAATAAGATTTTGTAATTTATTTATAATAAACATATATATATTTTTCAATAATTTTACATGAGTGTGACAGAATTCAAAACTATGTATGGGATTTCCATCTAATATTTACCTTTTTGTGAGTCAAATTCCATATTCATCAAATGTTTCTTTTTTATAGTGTATATAATAATAAAGAATATATATAATTATTCTTATACATAAAATATATTTAGTTCTACATATCTATTTTTTACCTCTATTTCACGGGGTTTATAGTTTAGAAAAGCTACCAAATTAGTAAGGGAATTTTGTTTCAGTTCTCATTCTTCAAGATGTATGTTATATAATTAACATATATTCTTTTATGAGGCGTATATACAACATTATTATGATTTAATATCAGGAATATAATTATTTCATGATATTATACTTTTTATTTAATATAATTATTTCATTGATAATACATTTTCAATGTTATCAATTTCTTAAGAGTTTTTTTGCAACCATCTAATCATTTATGAGGATTCATTATGAGTAAGTTTCTAATGTAGAATTTTAAAAATATACATCTCAATAATTTTTATGGATTTTATTTCCCTATTTCTATCATTGATATATTCTAGTGATAGTACCATTTTACATATTTTATAAATTTATATAATTTTGAATATTTTTTTTGAAAATACGACATCACTTCTATCTTTATTCCAAAAAATATTTTATTTAAAATACAAATTTTCTAAAAATGTTTTAATAAATTATTTATTACTCCCTTTTTAACATTAAAATATATTTTGACCAATGTGTTTGTTTGTAAAAAATTTTCAGAATGGAATATTCATGTCAGTATCTAAACAATTTTTTTTATTTTACCTTAAATGTAAAAAGAACCTTAATTTTTACATGTATGGCATGAAAATAATTTTCTGACATCATGAAAAATGTTTTCTGCAATTATTTTGTTATATTTATTAAATGTAATATTCTAATAAAATGGTTTTCAATATTTTTTATTTTTTAAAAATATATTTTAAAAAATGAAAGAATATTTTCCACACAAAAATTTTCAAATGATATATCAAAACTGCGTTCTATCCAAACTTCCATCGGTTGGTGTTTCCTATTCAATTATGGGGATATGATCCATGAATACCATTCATATTATTTCTATAAATTTTATATATTTTAATTTCATTATTTTTTTGAAATCTACTTCTATTCCATCAATTTTAGCATTAGGAAGTTCTTATGAAACCTGCTTCTTTTCAAAGGTTATTCTATAATGAAATGGTTTTGAAATATATAAATTTTTCATAGGATTTGATATTATGATATGTTTGTGATATTAAAATCATGACATGGGTTAGGATATGATAAATGTTTATGATATTGTGTCACACATAAATATGGTCATCATTATGTGATGCGTGGTACCTATATCTCCCACTTATGCATTAAGTAAAATTTATATATCTCATGAGAGATACATGAATTGAATGAGGAGTAAAACATATATAGTTTTATGGGGCTTAAAAAATGAGTAAAATCAATTCATTAAATGTCTATGTTTACTTTTATGGCCTTCGCAGTGAGGATTAACCAATATGGAAGAAATTTTGTATGCATATGTGTATTCAACAAATTCAATGCCCTGTTCTAATGTTATTCTCTCAGGGATCATGTTCTTTGGTTTTCATTATGATTCATGTATTATGAACTACTATTATTTAAACTACGATTCATCATTTTGATCTTTGATATGATGGGTATTATTTTCAAATGCTATGCTCATGTTCTCATACCTCGATTATCTTGTTATACTTATGTATCTCCCTTGATTTCCCATAATAATAATAGGAGATCACCTTTTATTATCTTTCCTTTCCCTAGGTTATATAGTTATTTGTTATGTATACTATTTATATGAATATTTCTCACTGTGAAGAACATAGTTGGAGATGACATGGTTCAATTATGGAATAATTTTTATATTTCCACGTTTCTAATGACACTAAATGATTATGTTCCATTGGATTGACTATATGTAATATAAATAATATTCATAAAAAAATAATGTAATATCTATGTATATTAATCCTAGGGCATTATAGTATGTATCAATGGATAAAATTAGTAATCATTTGTAATATAGGTTACAGAAACCATATTATGATCCCTAAAATACATTCAATGGATAATACTAAGGGTGAGCCAATGTAAAGTACTAGTGCCTGGAGTTTTGGTAAATGATAAAGAGCGTGGTTTCCATAAAATTACATCAATATCTATATAATACAAGTGGATGTCGCTATAGAGTAGATGTACATAGGATTTAGAGTCTCAAAAAATATTATTTCTGTAGACTTTATCATGATTTATTATTTAACAATGGATCTTTCTACACACCTAGTTTTACACTCCTAAGATATATTCATTAAAAAATATCTAACTATTTACTACACATAATAAATGACTAAATATGAAGATCACAATAAATAACATATGATAAACAATAGGTGTCATATAGTATATAATGTTTCATGATTTAGATATCCTATAAATGATTATTCATTACTATGTGGTTACCCATCATGAATATAGTTTCTCCCTCTATGTTTTTTAGTTTTAGTCATTTGATGGAACCCAAATGACCTATTTTAATACTAAGTTGGATAGATAATGTAATTATCTCATCCTAACTGTCCAAATGTTATGGGAAATTAAATGAGAAATATTATCACTATGCTACCACATTATTCTCAAGATTAGAATCATGTTGAACATCCAAATGAGAAACAAAGGGTACAATGTTCTATTGAGTCCTTAATTAGAAAATTTCCACTGTCTTGTGAAACCGATGATCTAATAGATTAGGAAAAATTTATAAGTACCACTAATGTTACATTTTCCAATATCCATTATTTTGAGAATTACAAATTAATTTCATCTTTACATAATTTGGAATGTGAAATATAACAGTTATTGACTCTTATCAAGAATACTATGAAATATGATGAAATTGTATTCATGGATTGTGAATAGTTTAAGAACACATTTTCAATATGATATTTCCTCATATTCGTTATATGAAGAAGGATAAAGAGTTCATTAACATAAATAAAAATGATGATGTATTTATTGGTATATGCGAGGATAATTTTACAAGCCATTACATATACACATATGATGTTATCATCAAAATTAAAAGTATGTTTGATCGATTCTTAAACGGATTAAAAACATTTCTCCAAAGGGTGCTATACATAAGAGGAATTAGTATCTACAAAGATATTTTTGATGTGATGTTGAGGTGTAAATGGAGGTTGGTGTTACATATAAATTTGATAGTTTTTATAAGAAAAGAAATATGAATTTCTAAAAAAAATCTACAAAACATGTAGATAAGAAGATTAAATTTTCTTTATTAACAAAGTGTGGTAAGAACCATACAAAAAAATATTTTAAGGGGACTACTAAAAGTTTTATATGTGAATGAAAAATTCATCAGGAATTCTTTTTTCGAAGTGATTTGATGATGATAGTTGACAATGAGATTAGAGAGATATGTATGCAGAATGCACCTCCCCCACTTTAGGGATTGAAATATTATGAGAATAGGCATTATGTTAACCAATGCCATAATACATGGGTTAATGATGATTATTGATGTTACCAAACTCGTAAGCTAAGGGTAAATGGTAAATATCTTGTGTTCACTCTTTATGAAGATGGAAAAAATTGTGAAATAGTTAATGTTATACATACAATACACTCTAGAAATAATAATGTCTTATATGAATCATGCTCTACCCATTATTTGATATCTAATGAATTTGAAATGGATATCAAAATTCCACAAAAACAATTATATGTAGAATTAACTATGAGAACACCTATCAGTGAGATGATAACATCTCATGTCTATGATTCCTCTCTGGTTGATGTTGGAGCGGATGTGCTTCCTGAAAATCATTTCATTCTTTCACAATTTAAATTTTAGGTCATATTAGGAATAAATTATCTTTACTTACATAAATACCAAATCATATTTTAAAGAAAGGAAGTAACATTTCTTTTCAAAACCAACCAATTATGAACTATTGATGTGATGATAAGTATAAAATTATGATGGAGATTGCACCCACTGTATGGGTCTTAATTCCCATTCTAAAGGGGTTATTATCATAGATGTCTTGGGAGAAACTCAATAAAAATTATATTCTTATTGTGTTGAAATTTTTTTGTTTTGTTGATGGAATAACGTCCCAGTCTTCCACCAAAGCATGAATATTAATTTTCAATACAACTCATACCTATTTACACACTAATTTCAATGACTCCACATATAATGGACCCAATTGATATGTACCAATTGGAGACAAAAATCAATGAAAAACTTATCAATGGAAACATTTTTCAAGTGTGTCATCATGGGATGCACATATTATTTTTTATAAAAACAATGAAGGATCAATGCCACTATGAATTTATTATTATGTGGTTAACAAAATCACAATTAAGAATAATTATCATCTTCCTCATACTGAGGACTTTTTCAATCAACTACACAGATCAAAATTCTTTTCCTAGATTGACTATTAATATGGATATAATCAATTAAGAGTTAGGAAGGATGATATGCGCAATATGACATTCACTACCTGGTACAGAAACTATAACTATGTAGTGATTAATTTATTTTTTACTATTTCCTGAGCTTTTGTTGTGTATTTAATTGATAGAGTCATTATTTAGTAACATGTTCATTTTATTGTTGTCTTTAATGAATATATTATTATATATTTAGAGGAAAAAAAATAGAGTGAATAATACATGATATTTTTATTAAATACACAAAGGATGAAGTGAATATATGAAATATTAATGAACTATTAATCTTGGTAGTAAAAGGTTTCATTTTTGTGTCATATGATCTAAAGATATGGTATATCAGTAGTTCCATCAAAGAAAGAGTCTATTGAATGTTGGACCAGACCAACCATGGTCATTGAGAATAGTTATTTTCATTTTTTAACTGCATGTTATCAATGGTTTGAGGAAAATTTGTCATGATTATCTATTCTAATGTGCATGTCATCTATTAAGGGATCCATGTTACGTTGGATAGATGAATTGTAGGAAAAGTTTAAGGAACCAAAGGTAATATTAGTCCATGCACTTGTACAAACATTACCATATAGTGGAGATGGGTTTGTAATCTATCTTGATGCATAAAAGAAGGAATTTGGATAAGTTCATGTGAAAAATGGAATGGTTATATATTATTCTTCATGAGAATTTAGTATTCTTAAGAAAATTCTTGTTACTCTGGATTTGGAGTTATTTTCAGTAATTTTGGAAATAAAGATTTCGATAAATAACCACTTTAGAAAAAATATTAATATATATACCAATCATAAATGATTGAAGTATATATTCACAAATAATGATATTAATATTCAACATATAATTTAGATAGTTATAATTATGAATTTTATTTTCCCCATACATTACCACCTTATGAAAGGGAAAAATGTGGATGATGATTTTATTCAAAATGATCATGATTTCTTATCCATATTAAAGATTAAGAAAGATCCAATATCATTGGATTTAAAATGTAAGGATATATAAATCATGAATGATGGAGGAAATATTATATTTCTAAATTTAATGGTTAACAATCTATCAAACTAGAAATTAAAGTGGTTCAGAATGATAATGTATAACTACAAAATAAGGATAAAAATGTTCCTGAGTTCAATCATGATCATGATGGAATGAAAATGTTTTGGCCCCATATATGTGTCTATTCCATACAATATATGAATAATGATTAATTAGGGTAAGATAGAATTTCCTCCACCTCTATTCATATAGGATGTATGCATATGTATATTGATTTTAAAGAGTACATTGGGTGGGTTTTAATGGAGAGATATATTACAGAGTTTATATTTTGGTTCTTTGTATTTTTACATGTTAATACAGAATGGGAAAATTATATTTTTTTTATTGAATCCGTTACCAATAGAAGAATGTAAATGGGAAAACATAACCATGTTTGTTTTCATTATAATCCTGAAAAAAAATCTAAAGGGGGTGATACTATATGGGTTTTAGTCGATCAACTTACTAAATCAGAACACATCATCATTGTGAGATAATAATTATCTCGGGATCAACTTTGAAGGATAGAAATTAAGGAAGTGTTAAGTTTTAATATAATGACACATTAATGTGATAAATATTAACTCAATGATTTAGTGAAGCCTTATGCAAGATCCTAATATAAATTTGAGAATCTACACTAAATATCATCAACTGATAGATGTTTAGTCTAAAATAACAATTCAAAACTAGATGTATATGTTGATGTCATTATATTTTGTATTAAAAGGTGGTTGGTATCAACACATTAGTCTAGTTTATTTTTATTACAATAATAACTTTCACTCAATCATTTAGATGTACCCTAATGAATCTCTCTCTATAAATAGTTGTAGAGATATGACATTCTAAAATGAAGTTGGTGAATGAATGCATTTGCGACCAGAGATTGCAGAAGAAATGACATAGGAGGTTATATACATATAGCATCAAATCATGTGAACATATAGTTAATAGAATATTTATGTTTAAAATCCTTGATATTTCAAAGAATATGAAACTAGTGATACATTATTTCTATTATTATCTCTATGGATGTTTTTTTTTATTTTCAAAGAAAGGGAAACCATGCCCTTGTTTTATTGAACCCTTTGAAATTAGTGATTGTATCGTTATGGTATCCCCTCACTTTGAGAATCCGCTAATAAACTCTCCAGTACATGATGTGTTCCCTATATGTATCCCAAGGAAGTACATACTATAACCTTCACATGTTAAGAAGTCAATAGTAATTCCAATTGAAAAAGTTGCTTCTTTTGGCGAACAATTTGGGGAGATTTTGGATCATACTAAGAATTTTATATAGAAAAAGACCACACAACTTCTCTTAGTTTTGTGGAGAAAACACCATTTTGAGGAAGCAATATAGAAACTTGAGTGTATTATGTGGAATAATATCGTTGTTTCTTTAATATTAGTATGATGGAATATGAGGGAAATATTTGTTTTCAGGTGGGGGTGAATGTAACAACCTATGTTTTTATGAATTATTGATTTCAAATAAATTTAATTTTATTGAAGAATGGTATTGATTGATAAAATAATACAATAATTTTTGATACACACAACTGAGGTGATCTTGTGCTACAAGGAACACCGGTTTATCTTGAATTATATGTAATATTGGGTTTTAACAAAACCATGATATATTATAAATTTATTTATTTCAATGAGATAGTTATATCATATTCATTCAACATAGTGATATGAATATTAATATATAATTTTAATATTATTTATAATGGTTTTATATAATGAAAACATATAGATAATAAAAAATAAATAATTCTCATCAATGTTTTTATATGATTCCCATATATAATTTTCATAAATAAGATTTTTGTTTAATTTTTTTAATATTAAAAAAATTACATTTTGGAACATTTATGAAATGAGTTTGATAAAATGATTTTTATTTTGTAAATAAAAAATATAATTTATATAACATTGAATTGAAGGTATTTTTTTATAAAAGTTTACACTTTTTATGAATAGTGACATGTACTTAATTTTAATTGAAAATTATCTTTTTGATTAATTTATTTATAAATTTAAATTATATTATAAATTAAAAAAATGCATAATTATTTTAATTAAATATATATTAATTCAATTTATATCATTAAAATCTATTTTATATAAATATTTGATATAAAAACATTATAAACTATTGATAAATATTTCTCTCTAAAAACCGGATTTAACATTGTGCCTTTGAGTTAAATTTTAAATTAAAATTTTCCACTTATGTGAATGGAATATTAAAAAATGTCTTCCATATTTTGGATCATAAATATATAAATTATCTTATAAGGTTAAAATAGTATTTTTACCATAATGATTTGTGTAAACATTTTAAATTAATTAACCCTGTCAATATCAAAATAGGGTTTTGTGTACTACATGTATTTGTATTAAAATTAATATTACACACCAAAATGATATTTATTTAATGATTTAGAGTTTATATTTAGAAATAGTTGTTTTATTATCTAAAATATAATTTTAATATTATTCTTCAATAATTTAATACATTATTAAATAATAATATATAGGTTACCTTGGTAAAAAGTATAAGGACAAAATTGAGTAAAAAAAGAATAAGGAAATTATTGATAAAAATGAAATTATTTATGTGTGTTTTAGGTGTTTGATTGAAACATAAATACTACCCCAAAAACATTTCAGTTTTGGACACTCATGATCTTGGGGATACCTCCCAATAGGGAATAATTTTGGGTATTTACAAAAAATTCTTCCCCACCTCGATTATAAATGGGCACACAACCCACTAACTAATCCACACCATTAAATCCCTTTGGCTCGCCCAAAACCATCCCAAATCACTTAAAAACATCAATAATATCATACTATAATACGTTTTTGGGAATATATATATATCTGATTTTTGTATTTTTGGGAAAATATAAGGAAGATTCCCTAAGAAGACATAACATTAATCAACGATCATATTTGTATTGTTTCATCCTCAAACACCTTAAATTACATTTATTCCATAATGGTATTATAAAAAAACTTTATTCTATATAATTTTATTTTGATAGGATAAGTTTGTTACCTATAACCAAAAACAATCCCATCGAATGGATTATGAAATGACTATTTTTGTGTATGACGGGGTACTACCTCACGAGTCGATGTCATTATTTTTTCTATTACAACATGAGAGTATTGTTTTAATGATTTATTTATAGTATATATATATATATGATATATATGATGTTAATGTTATTATTTAATTTTTATATCACACATACCTTCATGCCTTCTATATTGTGGGAATACGATAACATTTTTTGTGTGTACAGAAAAATACCGCCTCACGAAGCGATGATATTTATTCATGATTTACATCGAATATATTATTAAAGTGTTTAATGAACATATCTTAAATAAGTGAAATAAATATAGTTTTAATATGATAAAATATCTCTTACTTTTCATTATTTTAATCCATTAATAAAATTAAATACAATGTACATTCATATGCATGGCATACTATATCCATGAATAATGCATTTCATTTCAAATAGATAAATTGAATGGATTAATCTAAATACATATATAATTAATAAATATGATATTAATGTAATGTTTTGAATTATTTATATGATGAAACCTTCATTGGATTATTATTAAATATAACATATCAATCCTTATACGAAAAAACTAATCAGTTGTTACCCAAAATTTAACATTATCAAGTAATTGTAAAAAAATAGTTAATATAATTTCATACAAAAATAAATTATAATTTTATATATTGGAATATGCTTCTTTATAATTATTATAATAACTATATATTCATTATATTGTATGTTTGAATAAGCTCAAAGGATGTTAAAACTAAATATATGAGACTTTCATCTCACCTTTACTTCCCGGGAGACAAATTACATATTAATCACATGTTTCATGTATGTTATGTATATAATTACCATGAATGTGTATTTTGATTATTCTAATAAATAATATTTTGGTTTAAATATCTATTTTAGGATTTCAATTCAATGGGGTTTACTACTTAAAAAGATATCAAATAGGTAAGGTATATTTGTCTCAATTTTCTTTCTTTTAGAAGTATGTCATGTAATACACCTATCCTTTTTATGAGGAATGTATAAATCTACATTTACATGTTATATAGTCAAAATATATATTTTCATGGTATTATAAGTTTAATTTTATATTATTATTTCATGCTGATTATTGTTTGATGGATTCCAATGTGTTAAGAGTTTTATTATACAACCTCATAATTTATTGGGATTGTTCATTAAAATGTCTCAAATGTTGATATATCATGATATAACTCTAAATTACTCTCATATATATTATTAAAATCTCGTTATTGATTATATTTTCACGTAATGGTTCAATTTTTCCAATCTTTCTCAAATAATATAATTAGCATATTTTCAAAAATTCCAACATTATTTTCATTTTCTATAAGAAACAATTTTTCTTTAAAATCCATGTTTTATACAAGTATTATCCAAAATTATTTACTTCCCTATTATGATTTATCAATTATATTTTTACCCATATTTTACTTTTAAAATAATTATTTATAATTAATCTTCTTATTATTTCAAAAAAATTATCATTAATCTTTTACTATAAATGTGAAGAAATTCAATTTTTACACGTATGACATGAATATAATTTTATGATTTCTATAAAAATAATTTCATCTAAGATTCCTTTTATATTGTCAAATTTTAATTCTATGAATTTTTTCTTCAAGCTATTATATGTTTTAAAAATAATTTCTCTAATTGGAAATTATATTTTCATCTATAAATGTTTTAAATGATATTTCAAAATTATTTTCCATCTTAGATGATATATGATTGTTTTACTTATTCCTTACTAGATATATGTTACAAGGATACCATTAATATTATTTCCCAAAAATATTTTGTTTAGGAGTGAACAATGTTTATGAAATCTATTTCTATTCTACATGTTATACTATGTGGAAATTATTAGGAAACCTTATTCTCTAACAGGATAATTCTATGACTAATTGATTATGAAAACTATCACTTTTCTATAGTTTATAGTATGATGAAATGTTTATAATACCCATTTAATTTCAAGGGTTTTTATATGATCAATTATTTTGAACATGTGGATGACATAAATATGTTTATCATTCTGACATGGGTGTGACTGATATCTCACTCCAATGAAATGGGTAATGTTTTATATATATCATGAGATAGACATGGTTTGACCAGAGAGTGAACTCGATATAGAGACATAGATATAACGAGGTGTGATCATGGTTTAGTAGTACTATGTTTGAATATTGAGTGAAATTGGTTTATTAAAGGACATTATCTGCTCTGATGGAATTTCCCGTGATCCTTGATGAATATAGAAATAAATTTCTATTCTTATGTGTGTGAAAAAAATTCCACGCCTTATTCAAATTTTACACTCTCATGGATCATGTTTACTGATTTCATTATGATTAATGTCTTTTTGAATACCAATATTTTATCAATGATTCATGATTGTGATATTTTATATGAAAGGTAAGATTTTTAAATATTATTCTTATGTTATCATACCATTATATCATGTTATTCTTACGTATCTCTATTTTTTACACTTACTGGGCATCTGATCTCACTAATTATTGTGATACATTTATTATGGTTATAAAGAAATTTATTATGTATGATATGTCAAAGAAGGGTTCTAGTTGTGGAAAATGAAGTTGGATTAAAAATAGATCACTTATATACTAGCGTTTATGTTTCTGTTTATCCAAATAAACTAAACTATTACTGTCCACGGGAAAGTTTAATGTAATTTAATGAATATTAATTAAATGTGATGTAATATCCTTTTATTTTATGTCTTGGTTACTGTAATATATATGGATAATTTTGTGACATATATAAAGATATCATTGTATTAATATATATTTTCACACAAAATCGATTTCACCATTTCTAAATAAGATTATTGGAATTGACTAAATATTACAATTACTCAATACATTATCACAATGGGAAAGAGAACAATGTGGAATACACTTTGATATAAAATAATAATTATACTTTATCTATGATATAGATCACAAAGGAGAAAATATTTATGTATTTATCAATAATGAACTATGAAACCTTAAAGGAATCGTATAAATATTATCTATCTAAAATGAATATATATACATCAATCCAAGAGATTATTAAATAGGTGGAGAATAAAAATCTAGAGCCAAAAAGATGGACAGAAATGTTCCATAGTTCATCATTTAAATGATGAAATAAAAATTCTTCGAAATTTTATGTGTTTTTTACACATAAATGATTTGAAGAAGGATATATTGGATAAGGATCATAGTTCATCATTATCTATTCATCAATGATTTAAAAAAAGATTAATATATTGAGTATTTATAGTGGGATGGAAAGAACATATATATTATAGAGTATGTTCTTAAATTATTAGTTTTGTTGAAAAATAAGGTTGATAGATATAATTCATAGGGGATATTACAAACATTAACATTAACTTAATGGAAACGGGAAAACATCCCCATTGATTTTGATTTTGGACCACCCAAAACAACAAAAGGCCATAATGTTGTATGGGTTATAGGAAATCACCATACAATTTTAGCACATTATATTGAAATCATATGATCTTCTACTCTCGATCAGCTTACTATAATATGTATTTAGAAAGAGTTAAGTTTTTATGGTGTATCAATTTACATTTTATTATACATGGATCTGTGGTTCATCTCAATGATTTTTCATTTGTATTAGGAGGATCCGGATAAATCACTATGTTTCAACACTTTTCACCAACATTAGATAAATGATCAATATAATAAGACAACCAAAATTATAAAGTCTTTGATGAGATATTGGTCTATCATCATCATTATAACAATTATCATATTTATTTATTTTCCCACAATAGTCAAAAAGGAAAAATAATGAAGGAAAAACAAAGTTGGAACAACTAAGAAAATGATTAATTGGGAATGAAATAATGAATCCTTCTTTAATAAGAAGTAAAAAAACTCAAACATGCATGAATTATATTTTAGGAATGAATATATTATGACTTGATGTAGCTGAGGATATGGTAGAGACTGTTATATCCATTTAAGAGAACATAAGAGAAGTTCAAAGTTGACGAAAATTTTATTATAACCATTGTTGGAAGGATATAATGTTTGATGTGGATGAAATTGTATTACACATAATATCTCTATAGAAGATAATGGTGAGAATTTTAATGAAGGTAAGGATAATCCCATGGTGTATCATTCCTTTCAAAATTATTGATCATAACAGGTTTGCAGCATACCAATTGGTGCTTCCACAAAATCACTCTATTGGTCAGGATGTGTTTCATGCATCTCTTCCAATGAAGTAAAAAACCTAATCATTCACATTTATAGAAATCATAGATTATAACATTGTAGAAATATATATCTTATAAGGATCGATTAATATAGATTATGGATTTATAAATAATTCCCAATGAAATTAGACCACTCACCTAGTTAAAATATTGTTTCGAAACTACTATTTTGAGGAAGCTCTCTGGGAACCTGAGGATGTTATTAGGAAAAGGTATCCTCGTCTATTAATAACATAGATATTAATTTCAAGGTAATATTTCATTTTAATGGGGGTATAATGAAACAACATAACATTTTTATTAAAAAGTTATATTTAAATAATCATATTTCTCTAATAGATGGCAATTTCATGAAATAGTGAGTTCAAATGAAATGTGTATCTTTATGAATATAATTTTTATGTAATCGCCGAACATTTTATGCACTGGGAATAAATGAGAATAAATAAATTCTAAATAAATTTAAAAATTAAATTCATTATTTATGATATTATTGGAAGTAAATAAATAATTAAAAGCATTATTTTTCAAAAAAAAATATATGTACAACTAATTATATATATATATATATATTATAAAATCATAATTTTAAAGTATTTTATTGAAACATATTTATTTTTTAATTGATAAAATGTTTTATATATTCAATTTTTTTTTCGAAACATTGGATAATAATAAATTAATTTTTTAGCTAAAAAAAGCATTTCTCATAAAAAAAGTAATTTGTCACATTTTTCTCACATATATTAAAATTAATTTAATCCATAAATAGATATTGAAATATAAAATTTTATTTATATATTTATAATCATTGGGATAAATTTTAAAATCAATCTACTTTTATTTTTTATTAATATAAATAGTAATAATGGTAAAATTTATCACCTAGGTAGTTGGTAAAATGGGTTAATATAGATTAAAAATACATGATATGGACATAATTTTTCATTAAAACTATTATTGGTTGAATTAAATTATACCATAAACACTTTTGGTTCTAAATTTATTCATTTAATGGACACTTCTCCCTGAAAATGTCTTATATATTATTTAAGGCAATGGAAGTGACCAAATGTCACTCTATTAGTGTAAAATAACATTTATTTGTTCACATTTGGTAAAATTTAGCTATTAAAGAATAATAATAATATTAATGTGCCTAATGATATTATATTAATTTTTAAAATGTATTTATAATATTTAGGGATTTTTTTATTACCTTAAATACAAATAGATCCCTGATATAGTAATTATTTAATTAATGGAAAAAATTAATAAATTATTGTATAATTATTAAAAGTATTATAATTTTAGATAATTAAGGTTATATATGAGTTTTCAATATCACCATGACAAGATAGGGATGTGTTAAAATAGTTTTTATGAATTATAGGTGTTTTTTTGATGTTATTAATGTCAATGTAATGAATAATATAAAACATGACACAATTGATATTTTATGAAGATAATGTGTATTATATAATTTTAAAATAAAAAATATTCTCAAATAATAAAATGGGGTAATTTTATTTATAAAATCACTGCCTATCTATTTTTTTAATTATCTATCTTCAATGTAGAATTATATATTTTTAAGAGTAAAAAATATGTTACTATGGTTAATGCTCAAGTAGGTTAATTAAGGGGTTATTCCAAATGATATAACATAAAATAGCACTTAAAAATATCCAAATATTATTGTTTGATTATATTTATACAATATAAAGCCTTATTTTTACCATTTTAAAGTATTTGGCTATTTAATTTTGTTATTATATTTTATTTTTTAAATGAAATATCAGAAGATCCCATTACCTCCATTATAAAAGGAAACCTCCTCCATACCATCAATTTAACACATTGAGCCTCTAGATAAAAAATTATAATGAAAAATATATTATAAATATTCCTATACACATTATATAGTTCCATTTATTCCAAAAACTCCAACCACATATCCCATTATAGTATATCTAAAGAAGTCCTTTCTAAGAAGAGGTAGTCTCTCTAACAGATCACTTTCTTTTTCAACTCCTCTTTTTGTAATACAAATCTATGATATATATAATAAAAAAATATAACCAGTATCATTAATTATATTCAATTTTATCATTACTAGAAAAACACCATTATAAACTATATTTTCTATCAAATTAGATGTCTGATGTCTCTTATGCATTTGTACGGCTTGACGTTTCAACATATTAATACAGTTCATTTTTCATCACCTAATTTTATGGATAAACATATTGGTATATTTAATGTTTATATATATATATGATATTCTGAATTAATTATACTTCTTAAAGGATAAAATCATTCATTTCCTTCAATATACCCATCTTTTGGGAAATGAAACTATCACTCATGTGGACATATGGATTTCCAAATCCATGATGCGATGTGAATAGTTTTTCATATATATTTAAAATGAATGGTAATGAGGATGAGTTTTATGAATATATATGATATATATATTAAAATAATAGTTAGCAATAATTGAATTATTATTTAATATTCTTTCATACCATCAATCAAAAATTTATATCAACATTAATATGAATGTATGTTATATCAACTCCATAAATGTTGTAATTTATTTTTCTATCTATAATTTGAATGAATAATTATAAATATACATTTAGTGAATATATAAAATTTTTATATCATGATTTAAATTATATAATTAATGGTTTCATTTTTAATGTTGAAGGACTCTAGTTTTCGAACCGAAATAGGCTTGTAAAATGTAGTAGTTATCACCCAATTTTTTTTTAAAAAGATATTATTAAGAAATATGTGATAATATTTTATAAATTATTAAAAAATGAAATTATGTGTATAAGTTTATTTAATACATATTTAAGAAATTTATATTTATTACCCCAATTTTTTGAACATGAACAATGAAAGGAAAATCATGATGTAAAGGTTTATTTCATAATCTCATTATTATTCGAGACTCGATAAGATTAACTCTCTACTAGGGAAAATTTCTCTTCCATGAAAATAGTTCTGAAAAAATATTTTTAAATGGTTGTTAATATTATACTATAATTTTTTAAAATAATTTATACCCATGTTTTATTTTTTATATAATTTTTTCAAAAGAAACCTTTTGTAATTTTCTAAATGAGGTTCATTATGACTTTTTAGAAAAATACATAGAATGAATTTTTTAAAACAAATTATGGAATCAGAAACATTTCTTATCATAAATATTCCATAATTATTTGAAGAATACATTACAAGATCATAGTGTTCATTTTAAAAATATATTTATTTTAAATTTTTCATATTTTAAAAAATTATCTAAAAATTGAAATGATATTTCTACAAGAATTATTTCAAGTGATCATTCTATTTTTTTTTTCATATAATATATAATTATTTTATGTTACTTATGATTTACTGGGTATATAATCCAAGGACCCCATCGTTATTATTTCGATGAATGATTTATGTTTATGGTGGAATTATGTTTATGAACCTTGTTTCTTATCCATGAGTTATATTATGATTGGCTATTTATAAAACCCATATTTAGGGGTTATGATATGATAATTGATTTATTTTAAATGAGTTATTTTATGATTAATGTTTTATGAATGTTATTTATTATTATAGATTATTACATAATGTATTATTTATTATCTTATGTCAAACATATGTATAGTATTCATTATGTGACATGTGAGATAAATATCTCCATATAATTCATTGGGTAATGAATTATATCTCATAAGATATTAATGTGAATAAATTTGTAGTTCAAGA
This sequence comes from Viscum album, assembly GCA_963277665.1. Classification (NCBI taxonomy): domain Eukaryota; kingdom Viridiplantae; phylum Streptophyta; class Magnoliopsida; order Santalales; family Viscaceae; genus Viscum; species Viscum album. The sequence continues at coordinate 1,131,627,610 of OY728131.1, forward strand.
TTTTTAATGGGAAAGAAGTCTATTTTCTTGATCAATTATTGGAAACAAGTTGATGTGATTGATTCACTATTGAAAATAGGTGTGGATTCCTGATATAATTATCTTGGTAGTTGTGAATGATATATGAAATTTTTTTATAACTCATAGGATTCCACCACATTAATGACATGAACATGTGGTTCTTGATTGATTTATTATTAACCCCAATTCTTATGATTCATGTCATTAGAAATGTTAATGATTGTTTCATAACTCTAGGTTTTTAATTTTTTATATTGAGAGTGAACTTCGTACATTATGGTAAATATTTCATTTCAATATGTTCATCTTATGATTTTATGTGATCATCAATTTGTTTCTTCCTTATTTATCCCAAATGAGAATTTAAGAGGATCATTTTATTATTCTTTATTTCCCCATGATATAAAGATGGGTATTCAATATGATATGCAAACAATGGTTATAATTATGAATAAATAAGTGGGAGAAAATTTATATTTTTTATGAACTAGTTCTTTATGTTTCCAATTTTCATAAGGCTCTATAATTTTTTGATATTCAGGCCTGTGTTGGTGTAGTGTAATGAATAATCATTTAAAAATATGTAATATAATTGTATGAAATTATTTGTGCGTTATGTTTTCCATTTCATCACCACCCAAATACATAAATACATTTTCAAGGGAATTAATCCATAGTTTAATTATTACTATATTAACAGACCCACTAAATGATGGGGTCTTCTATCACCTGAATGATTCCAATAAAGAATATTTACACTATGTAACATCATTGTAATCAATTCAATCTAGACAATTTTTCATAACTTGATTAAACTACGATAATATATCCATTATATTCTTATTTACAATTCCATATTTGTTAGATTTCTTAGATGGGTAATCTCTATATTGGAAATGTGTATTGATACTGTTATTTATACGAGGAAAAATTTCTCAACATTGATATATACTGGATTAGCTGTTAAATTTTGAATTTTTAAATAATAATATATAATATTAATTTGGAATAACACATAACATAATTTGAAAATTTCATAATTTTTTTCCTTGGAATCATAAACATGTCCTCTTTTGGAATAATTTCATATAATTCAAAATTATTCACAAGGATATTATGAATTAACCAAATAATATCCCATAATTTTTCCGGACCATGTATTTATTAAGTCCTAATTTTATGAACGAGGAAACACTTGTATCAATATCAACACACATTTCTCAATATTATTGCACGTAGGTAAATCTCTTCTAAAACCACATCCACTTGTACTATCCATAAAATGATGTATTTATCGGTACACCACATAATCTATTCATTACTGAAAAAGAGTTTTTTTCCTAAAATAACATATATATTCAAAGTTATTCATAACTTTATTTTCATTTGTATAAATTTTACTAAATATAACTCTGATGGATTCTATTAACCGCTCTCTAATACCAATTGTAACAACCCTAACTCATGTAACTTGGAGAAGGTTGTTAATTTAATTACATAAGAATACGATACAAGGTATAACATATCTAAGGATCAATTTTTCTAGTAGCCATAGAAAAATAAATTCATACATGATACCAATTTTATGTTTTGAATAATAATCTTAATCATTATTATAGAAAAAATTTGGCATCCTTGAACTCATTCAATGACTTTAACTTCATGTTCTATTGAAAAAAAAAATAACGATGAGTTAAATTCTCAGAATGGTTTATGTACTATTGAACTTATCATTAATCAATACTAAATAAAAATTTAATGGTAAATATATGATCAAACATTCCATTTAATTAATAACTTGCCTATAATAATTATATGAGTAATAGAATATATGCAAAGGTAAATAACTAATCATACAATCCATTTAATTAAAAACTTTAGAATGAAATGCATCTAGGGATAATATCAGTGATAAAATCACATGGATAACAATAATAGCTAAATATTAAATGATTTAATGGAATAATGATTATAATTCATAATACCATGCTTTTTCATAACACTTCTTTGAAGACCATTCATAAGAATACTTAGAACAATGGGTAGGGACCCATTAAATGATATCTTACTGATTTTTCTCATTAGACCTACTAATGCAACAAGGTGATATATAATTTTTTTCCAAACCCACCATATCAGGTCCAACTTATTCTTAGATGTTGAAAGATTAGTTTAATTCTTGAATAATATTCCTTATCATTCAATATATATATATTTAGTAATGAATTGATGTTTATCAATATTTCCACAGTTTCTCAAATAACAATAATAGTAAACACCATATGTAAAAATTGTATATGGTTTATGAAACAATCAAAACCATGATATAAATAATATAGATATTTATGTGAAATGTAATGTCTAATGTAAACAGATCATAATATAGTGATCTTCTCAAGATGCTATTAACAATCACAAAATTTATTAAGAAATGGGAGGTGACCATCGGTTTGAAGAGAATATTGTTTTTTGAAATATAGTTCTAAATAAAATGGGAATCATATGAATAGAAAAAATAGGTAGTATATATCACATAAAATTAAATATGTGTATATTAAAAGATATGTATCAATGAAATAGAAATTGAGACTAAATCACTTTCCTCACGCTTCTTTTTGGATGAATGTTATTTAAAATATTATATAATGGTGTAAATAATGTAATTAATTTTTTTACTATAACCATATTCATATTTAAAATATCATATATTACCCTCTTTTATCGTTTTACCACTCATTTGTTTGTAATATTTCATTATATTAATTGTTTCCGTGGTTAATTGTCTTTCTTCTCTTCCATGTATTATTATGAATGTTTTTATTATTTTTCATAGGATATAGATTCATCATCTAATAATTTATAATAATTTTTCAAATGTGATGCCCTAAAAATCAAAAGTAAGATCCTTATATTCGATAGAGTTCAGGAATCACGACACCAAGTATGCAAGGTAATATCGTATCTTGATAAATTATAATATATTATCTTTTTAAAATATATTTAATTCTTCAAACACTATGTTAGTGAGTGTTACAAGCAAGATCAACCTTCATCGTTGGCTTTAATTACACGTAAGACCGAGTTTTACCGATCAATAATATATAATTATAATATTATTATTTAATATAATATGATATAACAAAGTCATTATAATAAATTAAATTAATATTATTATCTATCTTATAAAAATGTATGGTTTATATTATATAATATTAATATATTGGTTACCAATTAATGAGAAATGAAAATGAGAATCGATTTTATATAAAAAGAAATATTATTATTAATTATATGCATCCAAATGATTTTTTTCTTAATAAACATAATAAATTATAATTATTTAATGATTATAATGAAATATATATTTTATAATTTCACTAAAATATTTTTTTATAATAATCCATTAGATTTGATAGGCATATGATAAGAACAAACCCAATATTTCACATAAAACCCTATATTTTTATAAAGGCAATTTTATCGCCTTTTTATAACAACCCATTTTAAAGATGAATTTTTACAGATAAATTATTTTAATATGTAAAAAGAATTTTCATCTTTTAAACATAATAATAATTATTTTTTGGGGACTTTTAAATATTTTTTAGAAACATTTCATTTTTTTAATGAATAATTAAAAATAATGAATTTTAGTTCAAAACTGCTTTTTCATCTAATTTATTAATAAATATAAATTATAAATTTAATTGGGTTTATACTATAACTATATATTATTTTATCAATTAGTAAAATTGTTTTCATTGTAATAAATTTCACATTTAAATTTTTTATAATAACATAGTAATCATTCATCCATTTTTACTTTAAAACCTTGCATTGCCATCTCGTCTTCATGACTAAATTAAAATTAATTTCTTACAAATATCTGATTGAAATTTTGAAAAATGGATTCCATATTTTGAATAATAATAATGAAAATTTTATAATAATACCATATTAGTTTTTTACCAAATATATTAGTGAATGTAATGAAAAATAATTGCATTACTAAGGTAAAATCATGATTAATAAGGGATGAAACCTTTAATTTTAGGGAAAAAATGACAAATCCATGTGTCCAATATCCATTTTCTAGACATAATTAATACATTAACCATTCATTATTCTGTTTTTTTTGTTTTTAATTACTTTTTTAGGTAAAATTTATTTAAGCCTAACTTCTTTTCAAAAATACCAGGTGGGTCATTTTCCTCCCTTGCAAAGGGCCTCCACCACTCCCAATTCATTCCACCTCCCAACAAATTAGGATAAAAAAATATCTTCACACATATCTTTCTAAAATACCTCCCGTTAATCATTAATCCTCCCTTGGGGTATAAATACTTCCAAATAATCTTGTAGAAATAAACCAAAAGTAGTTACCCAATTAATAGGTTGTTTCTTCGATCATGCTTTTTAGTTTTATTTCCATTATCCCAAAACTCAAATATTTTTATTCTATTCTTGTATAAAATCACCAATATACTCAATATAATAATATTTATTTATGATAATGGTTTAATATACACATTAACAAACTTATATCTCATGGGTGACAAACTAATTGTTTCTGTGTATGGGGAAATAATACCTCACGAAATGATGATTGCTAATTTTTTCTTTACCAATAATCAAGGTGGCCATTATGATGGAAAATAAGTTTATATGTGATATAAATGATATTTATTCTATCTTTATACTTCATTAATCCTTTTATAACACAAAACTTTAATACATTATTTTTTGCGTTAATACAATAACGTCATTCGAGGAAGTGTGGACTATATCCCTCTCAATGCAATGTGAATCGTTCATACTGTACATGAAACATATAATGTATGTTTTAAATTAAATATATGTGACATAAATAATCTATATTATATTCATGACATAATTAATTGTTTGAAAATGTACAATATATATATAATTTTCCTTATTACCCTTTCACACTCATAAAAAGTGATAATGTTATCCGTGGATGTGCGGACTACCACCTCTCAACACGATGTGATTACTTTTACATAAAAAAATTATATAAATATATATATTGGTATATATGGTTAAATAACTAGGTATTTATGATATAAGTATCACTCTATCAAGATATTTTGTTACAAGCCTTCTTTCCATAACATTCAATGTAAAATGGTAAAGTTACTAATATGTATGTTCGACCTACTGTCTCCATGATCGTAACATTGATTAATTTCTCATAAAAATATTTAATTAAATATTTTAATAGAACAATTAATGTATAAATATGATAATTATTTCATTATTATTATAATTTAAATTGTATATAATTACCCTTTTGACCATACTTCACCTGCTAAAGTCAATTTGATACATAATCTAGATTTGGTCGAAACACCTAATTTTAACATAATTAATTTTGAAGTGTTATAAAACATTATAATAAGTGATATAAAAGTAATTATATATATTAAAAAGGTTCTCACTCATGTTGTTCATTAAAATATTATTATTATACTTGAGGTTAAAGGATGTTGATATGAAAGGAAACCCAAGGTAAGGTATTATCATTTAACATTTTATATATGTGTGATAAATTTCATCTTCATCAAATACATATTTTGTGTGGTGTATCTACTAAAAATTTATTAATATTAAACAATCATTCCTTTTTATCATCATGGTATATTAATATTTCATTTAATATTATTCCTTCTTGGTGGTTACCATTAAAAAATTTTCATAGTGGAATGGGACACTTTCGAATAATTAATAATCATTTTACCCAATAAAATACATAAAGATCTTTTAATGGTATTTCCAATCATGAAACTTATATTTCAACTAGTCAACAAAAAAATTATTCTCCTCAAGTTATTCGGGTCCTTTTTGATGTATTACTTCCATTTTTCAACTCTTTGGAACTTAAAATGTAATAATTTTTTTATAAAACCTGACTATATTTTATTCTTAGTCGGAGAAGTTGATTTCTTCTAAAAACCATGTTTTATTAAAATATTTTCAAAAACATTTAAAAAATGATTTTTAAAGCTATTTTACCCCCTTTTACTAATTTTCTCAATGGAATTATATTTTATAATAAATAAAATTTTTATCAAATATTTTATTATTAATAAATGATATAATTTTCTTACATTGTGGTAAATGATTAAGTTTATAAAATATTTTTTATTACATCATTCATTTAAAATTTTGATGAAAATTCATGTTTAACCCTTTTGAAAGTAACTATAGAATTTTAGACAGAAATATTTTTGAATTGTATTCTATGAACATGAAATTTTGTAAATAATTCCATGACATAATGTTCTACAACATTCATTCATGAAATTGGAGTTAAATCTTGCATTTGATTTGTGTAAATGAGCCATGAAGTCAATGAATTTTTGGACCCTCTAGTTTGGAAATCATTTATGTATTAGCCCATATCATCATCGTAAAATGTTTTATTGGGCCCAAATTTGGGGTGGATCTCGTGGACATAATTCTACCAATTTCATCCTTCTATAAGGACAATTTAATCATGTGATTTAGAGGTCAAACATGCAATTCAATTTGGGTTATAATATTTAGATTAATTTCCCTATTCACACATGAAACCACGTTTACCTAGCCTCCCCGCCAATATATAAAAATGTATTTTTCTAATTTTTCGAGGATGATACATGATTTTGAAAATTAATGGCAGAGGATAGGTGGCTCCACTCCAATTATCTAACCATTTCGACAAGGGTAGCTATAAAATCATGGATCCCTTCGACGAATCCTTCTTCTTCTTCTTCATGTCGTCATACTTTTGATTGTGAAATAAAAACATTTTTAATTCATCAATTACTTCTATTTTCCACTATTTTTCTCACTTATCTTACTCATTAATCTTCTTATTTGGGCTGGAATTCAAGAGTACAATCAATATTGTGTTATACCCTTTATAAACTATTACGAACTACAAATGTTTCTACGATGAATATGCTACCTGTGAAATAGTAGTTTTCTTAATAATCGATCGACCTATTACTTCATCCATTCATTTATTTTGAAAAATTGAGATATTTTAATTAATTAGATATGATATATTAAATTAGTTTATTATTTGAATGAAACTATGAATGCAATTGAATAGTTAACCCAAAACATGCGAGGTCAAGTATTGTGTGAATTATTAGAGCATGATCTTAGTTAGTAATACAAGTACACAAAAGATCAATTTGTAGAGGTGAAATATATTCTTTAAACTCAATTAATACTCATTTATAGAGTGTAAATTTACCCTAATTTACCACTAACTATAATATAGACTTATAATATTAATCTAAATAGAGTGTTGTGATTCCATGTTTCAAAGATAGAATATGGTTTAATTAATTTTATTTTAGTGGTTATGTTAATTATCTTAGGGTCCAGGGGTTAAAAATTTAAGGGGTCATAATTATGTGGTTATTGATAAAAATGACAATGATAAATATGTAAATGAAGATTTATAGTTTGATTTTTTACACGTTTAAAAATATTTTCTGAAGAAAATATTCTTAATTATCATTTTTAATCAAACTTCATTTCAAAAATAAAAACACAAAAAAATGAAATCTTCATCCAGTATACTTATTCTAGTTTTATAAAAAATTAACAACCCATCATCTATTCAAATACTATTTTTATGTTGACTTATATTATTTCCAAATACCTTTATATGTTTTCATAAATTACATCATACGTTGAGAGATGACTTGGGTCAGCAACTATTCTCCAACTAAATTTCATGAAACATAACAACATTTGAAATCACCCATGAAATAACTTTTCAAATTGGCGATGTTTCTAGAGGGTCAAGTAATTATATCAACAAATTAAAGGTATTTATTTTATTTTATATTTTTCTATCTTCTTCTCATCTTTCTTGTATCATTACCCAATCTTAATTTTTTCATTCTTCATTAATTTTCTTCTTCTTCTATTTTTACCATCAACTCAAACATTTCATTTTTATTATGGTAAAATTTCATTTTTTAAAATTTTATATTATTTATTACAAGAACTAATCCCATGTATCATTAAGATATTGACCCTGAGATTAAACGTAGCCTTTAGGCTCAAATCTGACATTCCTAATATATGTGAAGTTCCAACATTAAACCAGATAGAGAATTCCTCCATTATAAGAACACTGATATTCGAAATAGTTCTATATAAAACCTAAAACAATAAAAAAATGTTATGAAATAATGGAATTGAATGTAAAATAACCATTTTATAAATGGTTTCACCTAATATTAACTATCAACCAAATTGTATTTCATAAAAAATATCAGACCAGACATTGCATTGAAATTTGGATTAATTCACATTCTTCAAAAATTTCACGACTTATGTAACGCCCCGACCCCATCTACCCAGAGTCGGTGCATTACTTCGTAACATTGGCATGATCACAAAGGATCAAGTCTCGAAAGACCGATTAGTTTAGTAGCCTTGGAAACACTAGATACATTCATAAGTCTTTCATTACATCAAAAAGTGAAAAACTACAATAACAAAGTCTCCATAGTCCACACTCATATCCTCTTCCGACTATCCCTGCAGGTCATTCATAAAATACTTCTTCACATCCTGGAAAATATTAAAACATTGAAAGGGGTGAGCTCAGATGCTCAGTAAGGATAACAATAATGCGGAAGCTTTCATAAATAAACATTAACATTTAAGGCAATGTATAACTAAAACAAAATCCTTTTAAACATGAACTTCAACATAATATGGCAAAAGTAAAATGAGATAATGCCATTTACTTCTTCACATGGATATTCTACTGGTCGAATAATCACATGCAATATCAATAACCACTTTCATAATGATGGAATGCATAATGCCAGACTATCATAACCACATAGCCAAGGCCTCGTGCCAAGACTACAAATAAGATTTTGTCAAGGCCTTGTGCCAAGACACTAGTTTGTCTCATGAGACCTGCCGATGCATCGAGGAGCTATAGCGGGCTCCACCCGTCACTTATTAAGTCCAATGCATTCCTCATATGAATAGGTTTAAACATATCATAAACCATAACATAATCATATCACATAAACAATGCATAAAGGAAACATAACATTTCCACATTTCAATCACAAGATATCAATACAAAACATTGATATAATAAAAACGCTTTCAAAACCATTTTCAATACCAAAATAAAAGAATGTTAAAACATTGTATTTATTTTTCTTTTTAAAAAAAAGGTATGGCTTGTAAAGGAAGCCGAAACTCAAATAATGTTCACGGCGGCGGAGAAGTCATTGTCGCCGCATAAGTACGGAATGAAAAACATTCCCTTTTTGTCGTTTAGTAAAATGCTTCGTATAAAAAGATTCCTTTTGAATAAACTTAAAAGTCAAAGGGGTTTATACACCGTATAAAAGAAAGTTGTGTATAAAACCAAATATGCCTCAATGAAAGGAGATTGAGACGAAGTCCTTAAAAAGATCATTTTTAAAATAAAATAGATATATTATGTGTATTCACTATAGGTACACATAAAGAAAGTAAAAATACAAAATAAGACATAATAATATCATGACATAATTTGAAAGTAGGAGATTAACCCAAAGAATGGAAGTTGGGTTAAGAAGTTCCCTTACCTTGTGTCCGACTTGACTCAACCGTTCTTTAACCTCCTGAATAATAAACTAGAGTTAATATCTACCTTATTAAGAACCATTTTCAATTTCATTATCCTTTTTATATCACTTATTACAATGTTATGAACATTATGTAATTATTTAAGTTAATAACGGTCGTTTTGTCGATCTTTGGTACTTGAGTCAACAATAAACTTCTTATAATTATAAGTTGTTCATGTGGTGAAATATCCATTATATCCAGAATTATATTAATGATGTAGATATCATATATATCATATATATACAGTATATACATTCATTTATAATATTACGTAACATTTAGAGGTAAGAAATGAAATGCACCGTTCATGGAGACGGTAAGCCGTACGTACGCATGAACGCTACTTTCATTTCAATTTCATATTTAATGGAATGAAATCATAATGATATAAATGTATAATATAATTCCAGTATAATATAGTGTATAATACCATTTACTCCATCCTTTATACATCCCACATATGGCATTTACGATTCAAATCACTTTGAGGGGGCGGTAGTCCGCACTTCCTAAAATGAAATTATCACGTTTTACCCATAATGGAAATCATAAAGTATGCCATAAATGAGAAATACAGAAGCATAAGTAAAACATAAACATATTATATATCATATATAAAAATAGTGACATCTTAATGGCCACCTTTGAAGGTGTTATATGAGTGTTGAACAATCATCGTTTCGTGAGGCAGAAATTCGCCATCCACAGAAACCGTATGTTCTTTAACCATTGGATGTAGGTGTGTGTAAGTGTAGCTCGAATACTTATTATAACAACATCCTAGTATATTGAGGATACTGGTGTTGTTACAAAAGAAATGAATAAAAAGAGTTTAGGGGGTTGGAGAAGAAAAATAAAACAAAACAACATTATAAAAGACATTACCTCAAAATCGGGTAACTCTTTTTGATTTGAGCTAAAGGCTTCCTTGGGAAGAGTTCTGCCCAAAGTGAGGTTTCTAGGAGTAAGGGAGGAATGTTGGGAGAGTATTTGGGCAGAGGTTGGCCGAGCCAAATGGCTTGATGGTGTGAATAAGGTGGAAGAGGTGGGGGCCTTTTATAAGTGGAGAGGAGGGGCACTTTTGGAAAGATTGAAATGTTACATTATTTCAAAATGCTTTTCGGATTCTAAAGGTCCCACACTTATATAATTCGAGGCTAAGGTGATAAGGTTTCGAAATCTCCTCATCCAATTGGCTTTGGACAAGTGTAGGCCATGGATTTTGCATTATCTTCTCATTTTATTTAAATCGTTAAATAATGAGGTCATCGCCACATCATAATTATGTCATAAATAATTTAATTTATTTAATGTCTAAAAATTATAAAAAAAATACTATGATGTAGGAAATCTTTTTAGCTTTCTAATGAATATTTATAGTCAAAATTGTGACTTGTGTAACCCTACTTAAAAATTGTTTTAGTAAAACAATTTATGTTAGTGTCATTTTCACTTTAACATTAAATAAAAAGTAATTTATGTTATTTCCCAACAAAAGTGGATCCATGGGGTCCCCAAGTTAGGCCATGGCTTGTCTTGGTCGGCCATGACACAACCAATGAGGTTGGGACATGTGTCTAGGTCATTTAATATTATTAATGTATTATTTATACCTTAAACTACCCTAATTACCACTAATCGCGATTAAGAACTTAATAAGTTACTATTCACCAAAAAAATTATTTTTATCCCATTGAACCACATTTTACTTCTTAATGACAACCATGTATGTCGGATTTTTGAAAATCAAATCACAGAAGTGGTAATATTTCATTTAAAAGAAAAATCAGTTATTTAACTACCACTTAGTGGTTTCACTATTCATCAAAAATTGAAGTTTTTCAGAATAATGCCAAAATTTCACCCTAAGCTATAATTGACATTCCGAATTCAAAAATGATGTCTATTTTACAAAATTCCAAACATATAAGTTGCATTAATTAATTTTATAATTAATTCCCGCTGTTACGACAAATAGCGTGTTTTTAAGAAACAATTTATATCAAAAGATTGACAATTGTTTATGTCCAATTTTAATGTTAAATTAATTCTAAAGACCACCATTGGATAAAATGGTAAAAATATATTCTAATTATACTCTAAAACCACTCAATAGTATAATTTATCACTATGAATTATTTTGATTAAAAAAGTTGTTTTAAGTATTTTTCACTATTCATAAAAATTTTGAAGTTCTCAGAAAATTACAAAAAATTCAACATAGGCTAATTTCAATATTAGGAATACAAAAATGAAGTCCATTTTGAAATATAAAATTTCTATAATTTTAAAAAGTGGTTATTACTATTCATAACGGCTACTTTGATTTGTCGCGATGTTTTAGAACTCGAAGTTGCGTACAATGCAAGCTATTGTATTATTGAATGAGAAGCGTATCGTGGAAGCTCGGGGTGTTACATTCTCCCCTCCTTCAATAAATTGCGTCCTCGCAATTTGAAATTTTTCTTGGAAAATAAAAGGTTGAAAAGAGAAAATACCTTTGAGGAAACCCACATCGGAAATAAGGTTAATAAATACATAACATTAAAAGAAAGCAGGATAAGTACAAAGGTCACCCGATATAGCCCACTCTAGGATTATATGAAAATATGGATATGGAGGAGAAACAAACCATCAAGGTCTGATGGAGAGTTATAGAAAACAGGATTAGGAGAAAGTTTAACCACAAGAAAATCACAAACTTGTGATTGGTTAAACGGTCATTGAACCCCAGTTGGAAAAGTTAACCGACAACATTTTTGTTTTAAGCTACCTTTTATAATGTTGAGGAATTTATTTAGGAGATTTACTAAGAACGTAAGGGAATATACATACTTGTTATGTATACTTTCATTCGTTAAAATTTTTTTTACCACAACCCCAACTTTTACTCCGAATGGTAACGGAACTCAAAAATATTCTATTTATCCTAATTGTATAAGGTACCAAAGGTTAACACATACCATTTAGATTAGTAAAATTATTTTGTAATAACCAGGGACTTCCTGTAGGCTAGTGGTAGGAAATAAAGGCCTGTCGCACTTTGATTGTGGGTTCGATTCCTACAGCTTTGTCCGACGCGACGGTTTATGCCCCACCCTGCAGGTTGTCCTTTTCCTAAAACTATAGTATTATAATACTCCAAAAAATAATCTTCATAAATTTTTTAACCTTAAACAATACTATCCAAAAATCAACTTAATCCACTCCAACCTTTATAGTTATCCAAAATACCTCTGTCCAGACTTTCTCTAAAAGGTCTCTTAATTCCAAAATCAATTTATCAGATTCCCCAAACAAAGTAAAGTTTCTTTTATTGTCACATACTAAAAATATAATTACCTTCATCATATTAAAACCTTACTGAAACCAACAAGTACTGCAGTACAATCCTTATATAGATCACATTATTCTAATAACCAGAATATAATCCATGAGTCCAAAAGCACCAATACATTAGTTATTCTGCTTCAACTGTAGTAATAGCATAAGATTGTCCTTGATCCCTTGGCCTTTTCTGAGGTAAGTTTCCTTGACGCTTAGGACATTCATTTGCATAATGACCCATTTCTCTACAATTGTAGCATTCAACTTTGACAGCCTCTTTCTTTCCCTTGCAATCACGAGCCTGGTGACCCTTTTCTCCACATTTATAACAAACTCCCATTCCTTTTAGGCAAGTACCAGGGTGATTCTTCCCACAATTATCACATAATGGAAAATCCTTCTTTCCCTTTTTCCCTTTATCTGTCTCTTGTTCCACCGTTCTCTTCTTCTCTTGCTTTACTTTGTTGTCATAAGACTTAGAGAATTCCTTTTCTGTCTTGATAGCACATGAGACTATATCTTCGTATGTTGAGAAAGATTGTGACACTAGAGCTCGACGGAGAAATGGTTTTAACCCATCAAAGAAACGATCAATCTTACTTCTTGGGTTACGTATATAATCTGAAGCATGCCTCGCTAACCTTGTAAAGTTAGCCTCATACTTTGCAACATTCTTATCCTCCTTCTGCCTCAAACTCAGAAATTGTCTTTCCATATCTGCTCGATGGTCACGAGGAAAATATTTTTCTAAGAAAAGCTCTTTGAACTCCCTCCATTCCATATTCGATACTTCATCATCTTCCTTTGTGTTTTGAATCAGCGACCACCACTGATCGGCATCTCCAGTGAGGCGGTAAACTGCCATGACAACCTTCTCCCTTTCACTACTCCCCAAGGCATGGAATATTTTCTCTAAGGAGTTTATCCATTGCTCAGCTACTGTAGGATTTGTACTCCCATTGAAGGTTGGTGGTTGTTGCCTCATGAAACGGTCTAGCATTGATCCTCCACGTTGCGGATCAGGGTGCTCCATACGAGTAAGGTTATTATTCATAACCTGCGTGAGTTGTCCCAGTACGGTGAGAAGCTGATCAGCACCATTTGTATCTCCAGGTCCACAATAATTATCTTGAGCAGGAGGGCAATCCCTACACGGAGTTCGTGCATTGATACAGTTTCCATTCCTTCTACTAGGCGCCATTTCTAAACAATGGCATAAACTAGATTAGTTTATGAATCAAAATACATAATTCCATACTTGTAAAATACTTAACATAAATTGAATTATTTATGGATATAATCCATAATCATAAAAAGGTTTTATTTGAGGAAGTATATACTCATAACCGTTCATAGTGGTTTGTATATAAAATGAGAATTATCCTAAGCATATCCCCCGGGAGTGTCGTAACCAAGAGTGAAGCAAGGCCCGTTGTCGTGCACCAGTTCCCGTTCGAGTCTAGCTCAAAGCGGTGTTTTCGGGTTTTACCCCTAGGTACATCTGTGCCAGAGCCGCCTCTACCTGCTCGTATCCAGACAGGGATGCATTGCTCGGAAAACTCATAACATCTCTACAATACCAAAATTCTAGGAAGTTCTTCTATACTAATCCTCAAAGTCTATCTTTGGGCTATGTGCTCTAATCAGAGTTTATCTAAATCTAGCTTCCAAGGTTAGTACTAAACTGCCTCTGATACCAACTGTAACGCCCCGACCCCAGCTACCCAGAGTCGGTGCATTACTTCGTAACATTGGCATGATCACAAAGGATCAAGTCTCGAAAGACCGATTAGTTTAGTAGCCTTGGAAACACTAGATACATTCATAAGTCTTTCATTACATCAAAAAGTGAAAAACTACAATAACAAAGTCTCCATAGTCCACACTCATATCCTCTTCCGACTATCCCTGCAGGTCATTCATAAAATACTTCTTCACATCCTGGAAAATATTAAAACATTGAAAGGGGTGAGCTCAGATGCTCAGTAAGGATAACAATAATGCGGAAGCTTTCATAAATAAACATTAACATTTAAGGCAATGTATAACTAAAACAAAAGCCTTTTAAACATGAACTTCAACATAATATGGCAAAAGTAAAATGAGATAATGCCATTTACTTCTTCACATGGATATTCTACTGGTCGAATAATCACATGCAATATCAATAACCACTTTCATAATGATGGAATGCATAATGCCAGACTATCATAACCACATAGCCAAGGCCTCGTGCCAAGACTACAAATAAGATTTTGTCAAGGCCTTGTGCCAAGACACTAGTTTGTCTCATGAGACCTGCCGATGCATCGAGGAGCTATAGCGGGCTCCACCCGTCACTTATTAAGTCCAATTCATTCCTCATATGAATAGGTTTAAACATATCATAAACCATAACATAATCATATCACATAAACAATGCATAAAGGAAACATAACATTTCCACATTTCAATCACAAGATATCAATACAAAACATTGATATAATAAAAACGCTTTCAAAACCATTTTCAATACCAAAATAAAAGAATGTTAAAACATTGTATTTATTTTTCTTTTTAAAAAAAAGGTATGGCTTGTAAAGGAAGCCGAAACTCAAATAATGTTCACGGCGGCGGAGAAGTCGTTGTCGCCGCATAAGTACGGAATGAAAAACATTCCCTTTTTGTCGTTTAGTAAAATGCTTCGTATAAAAAGATTCCTTTTGAATAAACTTAAAAGTCAAAGGGGTTTATACACCGTATAAAAGAAAGTTGTGTATAAAACCAAATATGCCTCAATGAAAGGAGATTGAGACGAAGTCCTTAAAAAGATCATTTTTAAAATAAAATAGATATATTATGTGTATTCACTATAGGTACACATAAAGAAAGTAAAAATACAAAATAAGACATAATAATATCATGACATAATTTGAAAGTAGGAGATTAACCCAAAGAATGGAAGTTGGGTTAAGAAGTTCCCTTACCTTGTGTCCGACTTGACTCAACCGTTCTTTAACCTCCTGAATAATAAACTAGAGTTAATATCTACCTTATTAAGAACCATTTTCAATTTCATTATCCTTTTTATATCACTTATTACAATGTTATGAACATTATGTAATTATTTAAGTTAATAACGGTCGTTTTGTCGATCTTTGGTACTTGAGTCAACAATAAACTTCTTATAATTATAAGTTGTTCATGTGGTGAAATATCCATTATATCCAGAATTATATTAATGATGTAGATATCATATATATCATATATATACAGTATATACATTCATTTATAATATTACGTAACATTTAGAGGTAAGAAATGAAATGCACCGTTCATGGAGACGGTAAGCCGTACGTACGCATGAACGCTACTTTCATTTCAATTTCACATTTAATGGAATGAAATCATAATGATATAAATGTATAATATAATTCCAGTATAATATAGTGTATAATACCATTTACTTCATCCTTTATACATCCCACATATTGCATTTACGATTCAAATCACTTTGAGGGGGCGGTAGTCCGCACTTCCTAAAATGAAATTATCACGTTTTACCCATAATGGAAATCATAAAGTATGCCATAAATGAGAAATACAGAAGCATAAGTAAAACATAAACATATTATATATCATATATAAAAATAGTGACATCTTAATGGCCACCTTTGAAGGTGTTATATGAGTGTTGAACAATCATCGTTTCGTGAGGCAGAAATTCGCCATCCACAGAAACCGTATGTTCTTTAACCATTGGATGTAGGTGTGTGTAAGTGTAGCTCGAATCCTTCTTATAACAACATCCTAGTATATTGAGGATACTGGTGTTGTTACAAAAGAAATGAATAAAAAGAGTTTAGGGGGTTGGAGAAGAAAAATAAAACAAAACAACATTATAAAAGACATTACCTCAAAATCGGGTAACTCTTTTTGATTTGAGCTAAAGGCTTCCTTGGGAAGAGTTCTGCCCAAAGTGAGGTTTCTAGGAGTAAGGGAGGAATGTTGGGAGAGTATTTGGGCAGAGGTTGGCCGAGCCAAATGGCTTGATGGTGTGAATAAGGTGGAAGAGGTGGGGGCCTTTTATAAGTGGAGAGGAGGGGCACTTTTGGAAAGATTGAAATGTTACATTATTTCAAAATGCTTTTCGGATTCTAAAGGTCCCACACTTATATAATTCGAGGCTAAGGTGATAAGGTTTCGAAATCTCCTCATCCAATTGGCTTTGGACAAGTGTAGGCCATGGATTTTGCATTATCTTCTCATTTTATTTAAATCGTTAAATAATGAGGTCATCGCCACATCATAATTATGTCATAAATAATTTAATTTATTTAATGTCTAAAAATTATAAAAAAAATACTATGATGTAGGAAATCTTTTTAGCTTTCTAATGAATATTTATAGTCAAAATTTTGACTTGTTTAACCCTACTTAAAAATTGTTTTAGTAAAACAATTTATGTTAGTGTCATTTTCACTTTAACATTAAATAAAAAGTAATTTATGTTATTTCCCAACAAAAGTGGATCCATGGGGTCCCCAAGTTAGGCCATGGCTTGTCTTGGTCGGCCATGACACAACCAATGAGGTTGGGACATGTGTCTAGGTCATTTAATATTATTAAAGTATTATTTATACCTTAAACTACCCTAATTACCACTAATCGCGATTAAGAACTTAATAAGTTACTATTCACCAAAAAAATTATTTTTATCCCATTGAACCACATTTTACTTCTTAATGACAACCATGTATGTCAGATTTTTGAAAATCAAATCACAGAAGTGGTAATATTTCATTTAAAAGAAAAATCAGTTATTTAACTACCACTTAGTGGTTTCACTATTCATCAAAAATTGAAGTTTTTCAGAATAATGCCAAAATTTCACCCTAAGCTATAATTGACATTCCGAATTCAAAAATGATGTCTATTTTACAAAATTCCAAACATATAAGTTGCATTAATTAATTTTATAATTAATTCCCGCTGTTACGACAAATAGCGTGTTTTTAAGAAACAATTTATATCAAAAGATTGACAATTGTTTATGTCCAATTTTAATGTTAAATTAATTCTAAAGACCACCATTGGATAAAATGGTAAAAATATATTCTAATTATACTCTAAAACCACTCAATAGTATAATTTATCACTATGAATTATTTTGATTAAAAAAGTTGTTTTAAGTATTTTTCACTATTCATAAAAATTTTGAAGTTCTCAGAAAATTACAAAAAATTCAACATAGGATAATTTCAATATTAGGAATACAAAAATGAAGTCCATTTTGAAATATAAAATTTCTATAATTTTAAAAAGTGGTTATTACTATTCATAACGGCTACTTTGATTTGTCGCGATGTTTTAGAACTCGAAGTTGCGTACAATGCAAGCTATTGTATTATTGAATGAGAAGCGTATCGTGGAAGCTCGGGGTGTTACAACTTATCTAGTGAGGATCCAAACAAACAATTCATATAATTTATGGTCTTTTTATCAACCCTTAACCCAATAAAAATATCTGAAGAAAAAAATAAAACTAAGATCATTTCCATTTTCACTTGAGGGAGCTTGAAAGGATTATTTGTATTATTTACAACCTGGAGATGTTACATGTTTGAATGGTTTGAAATTTTTTTTCTTGCAGAATTTCTCCCATAATCAAGGACCACTTCCATTCATATGGAGATATTAGTGATCAATCAAGAACAAGGGGATTCAATGTATGAGTACATAGAGCGTTTCAATAAGTTGTGTGCAAGCTATCCACAACACAAAATCCTCGAGAAACTCTTAATCCAATACTTATATGGAGGAATAACACTTATGGGGAGGAGTATGGTGGATTTTGTAGCTGGAGTAGCATGGGTGGAGAAGACACCAGTATCAGTACGTGCATTAAATAACAAAATGGAACCCAACACCCAATAATATGGCTATCAAGGTACACCACATGTTAGGGGAGTACATCAGGTAAGTCCTTCTCTTAAATGAATTTTAACTGATACCATCTTGGAATAATTGAAAACTATGATGAGGTAGATTTCATTGGTTCAAAATACCTCCCACCCCAATCCATTGAGTCCTTATTGAATTTTCACTTAAAAATAACACCCAAATGACTGTTTCACAAAATTACAAGGGACAGATGATTGAAATGCTGTATTTATAGGAGACTATATCAGTAGAAACAATAGAAACATCCACAATATAATTTTAATTAATTTTTCACCAGTATACAACCAATGGTTAAAAGAACAATTAGACATGAGGCCTGCCTCTAGAAAACAACAATGTGCCCCCTTTTAATAAAACTTCATGCATCATAACCTTTACCAACAGAGTTTCCATCAACCCCAAATGCGATTTGAAGCTCAAGAATTATCATGTCAACACCATGAGAATCCCCAAAACAATGTACATTCTAGCACTGCTAGCCTTTTAAAACACATTTTTCTTAATCAGAAGAATAAGATGAAGATTCATGGTTCTATGTTGAGATAGTTGAATACACAGATAATCCAGATTTCCATCTCCCTCCATTAACTTGTAAGTAAGAAATCTGTAAATATTCATTCCCATCAAACTCCAATTCCCAAATGGAATTTCAGTGTCATAACATTGAGATGTGGAAATCAAACAACTCATATATTTTCCCATTTCGTCCCACCATGATTCAACTAAACTCTATAAAATACCTTATCAAAACTGGCTGATATGAACCCCAATAATAGAGATAAATGTAAGAAAATGATTAACGATGTTCCTCCTAAACCCCTTCCATTACCTAATTGAGTTTTTCAAACAAAAAATTTGGCAGAAGAGGCAATGAAAAAAATATGTTTTTGACACATTAATGTGTGTGGAGATCAACATCCTTCTTCATGAATCCATTAAAAAAATCCCAAGGTATGAAAAATTATTAAAAAACATTGTACAATTCAACGAGAGCTTATGGGAAATGAGAGGACCAATAATGGAAGGAATGTGTCTGAACACATTACACCGACTCAATCAATGCCAAAAAAGTGCTACAATCCGGTGAAATTCACCATACCTTCCACCATATGGGTGTTACACTATTCATATGCATTATGTGATTTAAGATCTTCTATATATGTGATGCCTCAATCTTTATTCTCATTTTTTGGTTGGTGTGTTGATGCCCATGAGAGTGGGGGTGTAGTTGGCGAATAGGGCTACACCATATCTATTGGGAGTCCATGAGGATGTACTTTTTTGGGTAAGAGACATGATATTACCTGCATATTTCTATGTGAAAAACATGGAGGATGATCAGGTATATTTTCATGCTCCCATTTTATTAGGTACACCATTCATCAGAACTAAAATAAACTATCATAAATGTCAATAATGGTACACTTTCCATAGATTTTGGAGATGATGTTGTGATATTTAATGTCATGGGATATATGATGTACCCCTCATAAGACTATTTTTTGTTTGATATCTGCCATTTTTAATGACCAAGTAAAAGCCACATAGATTTTGATTGTTCTTGTGTTAGGTTGATAATGAGTATTGGTTTTAGTTTTATATTAATGATCACTTCCATAGAAGTATCTGATACACAATCTTTTATTGGATTTTATTTTCATGTGGATTCATATACAAATTTTGATCATGTCCACTCTGATTATGAATTGATATTTGAGTATGATGATGGATTTGATATTTTATTCTTTGATTGTGATGCTATATATTCTAATACTAATGCTCATTATGAACATATTTTAGATCATTCGAAGTCTCTATCCATACACCACCCCCCTACACTAGAACTCAAGAAATTTCCACCAATTCTCAAAAAATTATACTTATTGAGTGATGAGAAATTACCTATTATCATTGATAAAAATATATGTTTTGATCATGAAGAAAAAAATTATAATATTTTGAGGGAGAAAATCTGGTATATTGGGTGGACCTCGGCTGACCTATTAGGTTTTATCACATAAATTATCATTCAAAGGATTCATTTGGAGGATAGCACTAAATCGGTTAGGCAACCACAAAGCAGACTAAATCCAACTCTTCCTGAAGATGTTAAAGAATAACGTTAAAATTTTATTGAGGATAGAATAATTTTCCCCATTTAAGATTCCTAGTGGGAGAGTAATATTTAGGTTTTGCCTAAGAAAGTGGTGTTTCTATTATTAAAAATGATAATGTTGAGTTCGTTCTAATGAGGGTGAAAAATAACTAGCATGTGTGTCTTGGTTATAGGAAACTAAATCAGTCTACTCAAAAGGACTATTTCCCTCTACCATTTATTGATCAAATGATTGAGAGACTATCTAAGAAAGAACACTATTGTTTCTTGGATGGATTTATGGATATTTTATGGTTCCTACCGCTCTATAGGATCAAATGAAGACAATAATCACTTACCCAGTGGATACATTTTCCTAAAAATTAATTCCATTAGGACATTTCAATGCCTTTGATACCATCCAATGATACATGGTGAGTATTTTTATGATTTTATTAAGACCTACATTGAGGTATTTATAGATGATTCTACGGTATTTGGATCATCATTTGATGATTTTATCTATAGTTTGTGAAATTATTTGAATCATTGAATTGAGAAGAATCTGGTCTTTACCTTTGAAAAGTGTCATTTCAGGGTAGATTAATGGATTTTAATGGGGCATGTCATGCAAAATCATGGGATAGAGGTAGATAGTTCTAAGGTATATATCAATTAATCCTTACCATATCCTTCTTGTGTGTGTGTTGTAATTTCTATCCAAGGTCATGCATGATATTATTGGTGCTTCATCAATGATTTTATTAATATTTTTCTTCTTTTGTCATGATTACATCAAAGCGATTATGAATTTGTGTTTGATGATTCGTTTAGGACTTCCTTAGATAAGCTAATGAAGTGTCTGACCAATCCTCTGATCCTATAACCCCCAAAGAGGGAGAATCCTGGTGAGATTATGTGTGAATTCTCAATCATTGTGGATGGGGATGTATTATATCAGAGGGTTCAGGGATGTTCACGTGTGATTATATATGAATCGAGGACACTGTATTTATCCCAATTAAACTACACAACCATTTAAAATGAGTTTCATGTTGTAATGTTTTCATAAGATAAATTCCACTCATATTTATTGGTCTCTTAAGTTGTTGTTTTTTGTGACCATGCTACTCTAAGGTAGCTCTTAATGAATCCAGATTCAATGACATGGCCAATATGATGGATGGTCCTTTTTTATGAGTTTGATGTTGAGATAAAGGACAAGAAGGGTTTAGAAAACCCGGAGGTAGACCACATGAGTAGGATTACTCTGCAATGTAGGATGACACCATGGACTAGGTACCATATAGAGATAATTTCCCTGATGAAAATCTATGTACCATCTCAGTTATGCATCCTTCGTATTTTTATTTAGTAAATAACCCTGTTGCCTCTAAAATTTCTACAAATTTAAAGAGTCCCAAAATTAAAGACTATGTATATATTTTATGTGTGGGATTATCCCAACCTATAATGCATGTGTAGTGACCATGTTCATAGGAGGTGTGTTCTGGATCATGAGTTTGAGCCTATTTTACATTTTTGTCATACAGAAGCTTGCGGTGGACACTTTTGACCCCAATATATAGTTAGTAAGGTTGTATACTATAGACTATATTGTCCATGATTATTCTAGGATGCTCATGTTTTTTAATTCGTGCTAAAATTTCCAACAAACAGAAAACATTTCCAGGTGACATGAGATGCCTCAACAATCCATATCATTTTGTTATATTTTTTATTTATGGTGCATTTATTTTAAGGGTTCATTTCTATGGTCTTTTAGTTTCATGTATATTTTGTTCACTGTTGATTATATGATCAAATGGGTGGTGGATGAGATCTTCAAGAATAATGTTTCTCATGTTTTCGTTGACTTTGTCAAAGCAAGATTTTTTGTAGGTCTGGAATACCGAAGTTCATCATCAGTGACCAAGGGAAACATTTTTTCCCGCCGAATTTCACTTCACTTCTCCAGAGGTATGGTGTGACTTACTAAAAATTAACACCACACTGTCCCCAAAAAATAGCCATGTTAAGGTTTAAAATTGGCATTTGAATCATATTTTGGAGAAAACTATGCATCCAAATAGGAAGGGAAATATAAAGTGCATGGATGATGTGATATGGGATTATAGGTCATCATAAAAGACACCCACAAACATGTCCCCATTTCGAATTTTTTTTAGAAATAATGTAATCTCCCCATGGATGTAGAGCATATGGATATAAATAAATGCAACATGGATTTGGCCCAAGCTGTAATTCAACAGAAGGTGCTTATTCAAGAGCTTTAGGAAATTCAATAATAATATTCAGTAAACTCAAGGCTCTAAAAATAAAGATAAAATGTACCACATGATATAATGATCCAACAAAGGGATTTTTCATGTGGGAGATAAATTCATTCTCTAGAGTCCACGAAGGATGTTGATGCCTGGTTAGTTTCATTCCATACTGTTAGGTCCTTATGTCTTTTCTAATGTTTATCCTTATTAAGTGGTGTATATCAGAAAATAGAACATAGGAAAGATCATTACAGTAACGAGCATCAATTTTAAAAATTAATTGAGGTAATTTCTACTAATGTAGTGGATTTCATCACACTTAATGACCCCATCAATCACTTGAAAATATCATAATGTTCTTAACCCATTCAATATTACATTATTTGACATATTTAAAATTCTACATTTCATATGCACATATCATCCCAAGGGTTCACATTGAGGACAATGAAATATTTTATGTGTGGTGGAGGAGACAACAATTTGGGGTAGTTTTTTAGCATATTCCCTTTTTGTGTGTTTTTTGTTATGTTTTCTATTAATTTTTTAAAGAAACAAAAATAAAATATCATGTAACATTTTCATTTAGATATGGAATATATAAAAAATGAATGTTTTCAAAAATCATTGCTCACATGATAATAATGAGAGAGATACCATCATCAATGGTAGATTTTTATAAAAAAGTATGTTCTCGATGATATGATAGGTTGTTTCATAATAATACCTTTTATATTTAGACACATTTATTTGTGTCTTTTGTTCATGGTAATTTTTGTATTGATTTCTCCACACAACTTTTCACTCAATCCGGGCATGTGAGATTAAATTACCCAATTGAATGTATATTCACCGTAAGTAATTCATTTCAGTTTATAACAAGTTATTTTCACACATTCTTTTCTCTTTAGATCATTTTAATTACAATACTAGATGGCCCTATGAGTGTGCACCTAATATCTGATTATTGGACACCTTCAAATAATAAAATATCAAAAAAATAAAAAAAATATAAAATATCAAAAAAATATAGATGAGTGTGATGAAATGTATAACATGTGGGGATATTTATGTCAAGAGCTCATGGTTTGACTTCTGGTAAGGCTTAAATGAGTGGGTTATAGAATTTGATTGTAAAGGATGTGGAACAGGTTCATTAGAATAGAATCAGCTATAAAAAATTATTTTTGTTGACCAAAATATACTAGATAAAGGGCGGAGAGAAAAGCAAGAAATGATTGACACACACACATGGTGAATTAGTGTCATGGTAGACCCATCACTGGTTTTCCCTTTGATTAGTGTTGTTAATGTCATTAGATTTTTTTGACACAATTTATGAGGAAGTTACTTCAATATTTTTTGATAGTGAATTTTAATGGGAATCACAGTTTTCCTATATTTCCATTGTGGATTGAGGAGTATGAATATGCATATCTTGTCATTTTTTTTAGAATACATGATATACAGTTTTTTCCAATGAGTGAAAAAGGGTAATTGAAGGGGAGTTGATAAGAAAAATATGTATTTAATATTTTATTGATAATAAATGATATTATTTCCTCACATTTTTGTAAATTTGTTCATTTATGATAAATTTTTCATTAGATCAATCATTTGAAAATTTGATGAAAAAAATTGTTTTTATTTTAAATTTTACTATAGAATATCGAACATAAATATTTTATTATGTATTATTTTAAGATATAATTTATTAACTATATTCATGATTTAATGGGATAAAACTTTCATTTAGTAAATTGGATATAAATCGTTCATTTATGGGTGTAAAAGGGTTTTGAAGTCCAAGATGAGAAACACAAGCTAGTTTGGAAATCTGTTCTGTATTTGGGTAATATCATCTTCATAAAAGTATAGATTTTACCACGCATTTGAGAGGATCTAAAGAAACCAATTCCACAAATTTCATCCTGCTTGAAGGAAATGTTAATCATTTGTTTTAGATTTCAAACAAGAGGTGAAATTGGAATCAAATATTGGGACTAATTTCCCCATTCACACTTCTAACAACTTGTAAACTAGCATATCCTCTACTCTATAAATATGAATTGTTCTCAATTACAGGGGCATGAAGTTAAATTGGATGTTGAGGGAAGAGTATAAGTGGATCCCCTTTAATTTTCCAATCATTTCAACATGGGTATCTCTTGAACCAATGATCCCATCGATGAAGCCTTCTTCTTTTTCACTGGGTTGTTATACTTTTGTTTACATAATAATCTCCTTAGTTCTTCATTAATTCTTACTATTTTCCCCTATATGGTTCTCTCATCTTACTCATTAATCTTCCTCTTTGGTCTGTAATTCAAAAGTATAAACAATATTGGTTTATACCATTTCTAAACTCTCGTGGAAGAAAAATGTTTATACGATGACTATATTTCCCATGGAAGAGTATTTTTCATAACAATCATTCGACATATTACCTTCTTCATTGATTTATTTTGTATCAATGGGCTACTATAATTAATTTAATATGATATATTATTTTATTTTTTAATTTTAATTAAACTATGAAATCAATTGAAAAATTAACACATAACACACGAGGTCAAGTATTGTGTGAATTGTGAGGGTGTGATCCTAACCGGTAATACAAAACCACACATGATCAATTTTTAGAGTTTGAATATGATCCTTAATCTAAATTAATCTTCATTTATAGAGAGTGAATGTGACCTAATTTATAACTAAAAATATTCTATCCTTAGAATAGTAATCAAAGTAGTGTTCTATGATTGCAAGTTTTAATGTAAGCCTAGGGATTACTTAATTACATCTTGGTGGTTATGATAATTCTCATAGGGTTTGGGGATTAAAAAATCACGGGATCATAATTAAGTGGTTATTTGTTAAAATTATAATTATAAATAATTAAATCAATAGTAATATTATGATCTATTGCATCATTTAATATATTTTCGAAAAAAACATCTTCTTGATGTGTGTTTTTAATTGAAATTCATTAAAAAAATAAAAACAAAAATTTTATATCTTCTTCCAAAATATATATTCTATTTTTATAAATTATAAAACCCCCAATATATTCATGTAGTGTGTTTAAGTTATTTATAATTATTTTCTGAATACCATTAATTAATTCTATTAAATTACTTTATCCTTTTATAGATGACTTTGTTCAGCCACTCTGTTGCTCTTAAATAACCCAAAAAATGAACATATTTTGAAATCACCTATGATAAAGACTTTCAGTTTCCCTTTTTGAACAAGAAATTTTCCAATTCTAAAACCCTGAAAAAATGTACTTTCTACCTCATAGGTAGTGTATGGATTTACCCACCATCATTACATTGAAGGTTAATTTGAATTATTAAATGTTTCATTTTTAAATATAATTTTTTTAAATGTAATTTTTAAAGGAATTGTTTTTCAAAAAGACTCATAAAAATGGGATATTTTCCTCTAGAATGTTTTTTAAATATATTTTTCTAATATTTAGTTTAATCAATGACAAAAACCATTTATTTTCAATCACATAGGGTATGTTTTATTGATAACATCCATAATAATAAAATAAATGGTTCTTGTATGATTCATACAAGGATAATATTCATATTCACTTCCATGAATCCATTAGTCCACTTAAAATATTCATCTTCTTATAATGATTTGACATTGAAATTCCCATATGTATCCATATCATTTTTTGTGAAATGTTTCACTGCCTAATCCATAAAAAATATTTACATGGTGTTTAATTTGAAATTTATATTGATTATTTGGTGAATATTGAGAAATATGTATCTTTTAATCCATATAGATATTCAGTAAGAGACATTACTATTATGATTATTTGATATATGAGAAATTTTTTGGACTTGTATGACATGGTTGGGGCATGGTTATTGATGTCCCCTTGATGCATCTATATTCTAATGTGATGAGTCATTTGGCTATCCTCATTAGATGTATTTTTACCATATATGTTTTTAAATTTCATTTTAAAGTTCTTAATGGTAATGGTACCATGTACCTAGGAAACATGGAGTCCAATAATCAAGCATTACCCTAATATTTGTTTTTTATTGTCAATCTATCAGATTTTTCATCATCATATCTATTGATACATTTATGTTTTAGTAATTTAGATGGCATTTGGTTTAGTTTCAAACAATTATATATTCATTTTTATTTATCTAGATATTTGAACAGAATGTGTTTCTAGTTATTTACCATTCAGAATTGAATATTCTCATTATTTCATTATTTTATCAACTATATCCTTCCCTTAATGATCTTTTGATATCACCCATATTATGATTCTTTCACAAGGGATCCAAGAAGTGTACCACAAAAGGAAATTTTGGATTTTCTATATTGATTAGATTTTTCATCAGAATTGTTTATTTTGATTGGAAAAAATTATTTTATAATTA
Organism: Viscum album; assembly: GCA_963277665.1. Classification (NCBI taxonomy): domain Eukaryota; kingdom Viridiplantae; phylum Streptophyta; class Magnoliopsida; order Santalales; family Viscaceae; genus Viscum; species Viscum album. The sequence continues at coordinate 1,131,655,371 of OY728131.1, forward strand.
ATGTATTAAATTTTAATGAATGTATCATTATTGTATGTTCTGTACGAAGATTACTAAACTCTTGGTTCTTCTGGATTTTATTCATTACAATCAGGGAAATGTAATTGATAGCAGCCATGGCCTCTATGAAATCATCAGTAAGAGACCAACAATCACTAAAAAGGATGTTTAGTAGAAACCTTAGGCACAAGATTAAGGAAAACAATGATTAGGGAACATATCCTTAAGGTATAATTTGAGTATAAATATAGAATAATAACATAGAATTTTGGTAAGGTAGAGATTATGTGTGACATCCTAGTAATGCATCCCTTTCTAGATACTACAAGTGGATGTGGATCTAGAACAGATGTACCTTGGAGTAATAACTCTGACTAGGTGTTCGAATACTAACTCGGGGTAGCATAGTACATGATAAGATCCCTTACATTGAACCTATAATGATACTTCTAAGGGATATTCTTCAGATAATTAAATTTCTCATTACAACCCACTATAAATGATTTTGACAATGAATAACCAATGTTAAAACTATGGCATTTAAGATTGATGATAAGGTTTCATGGTCTATAAATCCCACTAATAATATTATTGATAAACCCTAGACCAAGGAAGGACCAATGTGGAAAGAAATGGATGAAATATTTTTGTATTCTGGTTATATTGGGAAGAAATGTTTAAAGTAAATTTTGTGATTAACCGCATTACAAGGATGTATATAATTTTTTATTATATTAATTTGGTTATATATAAGGACAACTTGCATGATAGTTGATAAGAAACCAAGTACAACAAGTCCATGAGTCTTTATCCAATGGCTGAAGGATGATAAGGGTTTCATGCCATCCACTGTCCTTCAAAACGTCCAAATAAAATTTACATTGATTTTATTTAATCAAATTGATAATCAAATTTTAATTATGAACCAATAATATAAATTTTTAGATTTAAAGATTAATATATTAACTATATTGGTTTCGAATGATAGTTAGTAAAAAATACATAGACTTTTTACTCCATTATATGACTTATGATTCATTAAATGTTTTTAAGTGATTTAGGCATAAAAACATCATTATTGGTAATAAATTTCGAGGAGTAAAGCGATGGATTAGAATTGGATAAATACTAACCAAAATATAGGATTGTTTACATGAAATTGTATCATATCTATTATTAATATTTCATTATATTTAAGGTAAGAAAAATAATTACCCAAAATTTAGAAATTGACATTAAACTAAAATGTTCCCCAAATTCCATAATTTTTATTGAATCTATGGTCTCTATAACCATCATAGATTTAGGGATTTGAGTCCCTGAAATTTCTATTGATAATTCACTTGTTTGTGATTGATGACTCATTTACTCCGAATAAATATTTTCTCATTTCTTTCATGTATGTATCTATAATTTCCTCAGATGTCCTCACACTAGGAGACATAGTTTCATCACAGTTCTTGCGATCTTTGTACTTTGGATTCACTATATTATAAAGTATAAATTCTATGAAATTAGCATGATGTGGGATTTAAAACATTGTTAGTATGAAACAATCTATCACCCTCATCATGTATAAATTGTGAGGATGGAATTTAAATAAGTTAGGGGGAGTGTGACGCCCTGAACATCTAAAGCAATAACCTTGTACTCGATGGAATTCATGAAACACAAAACCAAACATGTAATATAATAAAATATCTTGATATATTATAATATATATACTATTTAAAGTATATTATATCAATGATTCACTAAGTTACTATGCGTTTCATTAAAGAGAGATCTTCCGCAGTGGCTAGAGTTACAAATAAGACAGAATTTTACAAAATAATAACATTTTATTAAAATATTATTATTTTATGCAATATGATATAAACTAACCATTATGTTAGGTGTATTGAATAATATTAAAAAAATAAGGAAATTTTATTGTGTATATAATATAAAATTAATATATTGGTTACCAATTATTGAGAAATGAAAATATCAAGAAATTGGGTAAAAAAAGAAATATTATTATTTATATGCTTCCATACATGTTTTGTATTAATATAGATAATTAATTAAAATTATTTATAGTTTTTAATGAAACCACATATTTGATCCATCAAGAGGTTTTTGGATTCTTAGGGATTGTGCGATCCTGCATGAATCTAAACTATCCACTGAAACTCGTTTTCTACATGCTTGTGTCGAAACCGAATGTTGTACATGTGTGGTGAAAAGCACCCCAGATCATGGGATGCTGGAGATTTCGCTTGTCTCATTTGTTGATGGTGGTTATAAATGGTGGATAAAGTTATAATGTCATAGATTGGATTACCCTACCTGGCCTCTCAGTTCTATTCTATAATGGTACCTTTCTCAAAGATATAGCAGAATCTATTGAACGATTTATTTATACGAATGATCGCACACACCACAGAGAGGATAATTTGGGGGTCTAGATATTTGTAAAACTATACTGATCCATCATGATAGTAGATAAGATATCCCTAAATATGAAGGAATCGGTTTTATGGATTTATGACATCATCTACTTGGTGTTTCATAGGTACTCCTCCTCTTGTCACCACTAGGGTCATTCTGTAAAAGTTTACAGGATGCGACGTCTAGGGGTGTGTTGCGAATCCAACATAGGTGGCCCAATAAGGGTATCATCCCCTCATTTATAATTGATTCTAGATCTTAACTGGTCTGAATGGTTCCTAGAGCTTTCCAACCTTATGCTCCCCCACCAACTGATGAACCATCATGTTTCACGCTGGTACCCTATGTTTCACAAGGCAACCCGCCTAGTATATTGGATAGTTATGCTCGATTATGCATCCTTATCCTGATTATACTCGATGGTGCTCCATTTGAAATGTTTTATAGGTTCTCAAATAGCTTTCGAGAAAACCTTCAAACTGTTGTTGAGATGGTCAAAACACTTATCTTGTCTTCACCGATCATCTCCAGAATCGTTTTTCTCAAGCTTCCTAGAACCCCTACCTCTATCACTTCCCACTACTGATATAAACCATAGTTTACATGATGGGATGTAAGGCACGGTGAAGCATATTTATCAGGACCCCCCTCCCCCATCGATGGTTCATGAAGGGATGATGATGTTGGATAGTTCCTCCCAAACAGACTAGTCAAGTCCTATAGAGACTTGATTTTCAAGGAATCATGGCATTATAGATAAGTCATCACCATGTCCCATGAGGGGGAATACCCTTAAATCCCTATACCATCTTTACCAATCATCAACATAAATACCTGACCCGATTCCATTATTTTTCAAAATTTTAGGATCGAAGCAGAATCAATCAAATGAGTGCCCCTCATCCCATTTGAACAATATTTTCATGCTTGGGGCCAATGTCGGGTCGTCATATTTCCACTGATATCAATTTTTAACTTGCCCTCGGGTAGAGTGGGTGAAGATTTAAAACTAATTTTATCTCTTCAGAATCCATGAAAAAAGTCCCAGATTGTGGTTTTCCTCTAGTATAAGAAGAACTCTACAGTTATAAATTATTTGAATTGAATAATCAAGATGTATAAATCAATCCATTCAAACCCAATCTACCTAAGAAAATGGATTTTTGGAAACATGGATGTCATGGTAGATATTACCCTAGTGAGTGAGCAACACATAACCAAAAATGTGTCTAGTATCATGGTTCCCACATTGTGTCCTTTATTTATTGTAGTTGTGACGTGCAGTGAAAGAGGGTACTATGAAATAAACTAAGAGTGTTTGACCTATGGGTCTTACCATGGGTGGTTGGTGGGGACTTTAACGTTATCCCAAATCAAGAAGAGAAGAAAGGGAGATGCTCTTTCCAATGAAAGGCTAATATGTATTGTTTTCAATTTATGGATTGTAATGGGTTAATGGATACATGTTAGATGGGTGACCTGTTTACATGGTGCAACAAATAATATGGGAGAAACTGATGCTAATGTCCATTTGACCATTTCCTTTAAAATTTTATTGTCATCTCTATGTTCCCAAAAGTAAAGGACTATCACTTGATATAGAGTATTTCATATCATTATTCATTATTTTTCTTTATATACACAAACCCCACCTCTCAGGAAAGGTTCTGGTTTTACAACCAGTGGACGAACAACCTAAATTAACACCATCGGGTAAGGGATGATTGGGATGGACCGAACTAGGGCCTTTCATGGGTGGTCGTAAACAAAAGGTTTAGGTATATTAAACAATACATTCATACATGTTCATGGAAGATTCTATATACCAATGATAAAATAGATGATCTAAAAAGTGATATAGATTTCCTGGAAGACAGTTTGGAGGAGTTATGGGATGACATATCTTTTTTTGAACTCTCTAACAAGAATAAATGCCTGGAAGATTTGGTGGTATCCCATGAACGCAAGGAAAGGGAGAGAATGAGGATAAAATGGATATAATAAGGCCACATGAACACCGATAATTTTCATGCTCACATAATAAAGGGGATATTCAATATGAAACAAAATATTGAAATGGAATATGGTACTTAAAATACTGATAGAGTAGTGGTCAGTGACATGGAACTCATGCATATCAAATATATCCTTGTTGGCCCAATCATGAATATTCCTAATGGATATCTATCCGAGGATGAGGATTTTTGGGAAGGGATTCCATGTTATGTTTTTTCTCAGGACAATTCTTCAATTGAAGGGGTTTATAAAGAGGGAGAGATCCATGCGGCCATAATGAACTAGAATCCTAAAAGTGTGGTGGGATCCAATTTATTCCATTTCCCATTATATAGGGTCTCTTGGGTGGTGGTCAAGCACGATATAATATCAACCATAAAGTATTATTTTGTAGATTAATATTTCTATGGGTTCAATGTTTCACAACTCTTATTCTCATATCAAAGATCTTGAACCCATCCTCCTTTTTCCATTATAGACCGGTTTGTATGTTTAACATCACCTGCCAAATTATAGAGTCTATCAATTATTTGAGGCTAGCCATGCATATCCCTTAGTCGGTATCCCTCAAGAAACATTGCATCATGAATGGTCTCTAAATCGTGGGTGTGATAGATCTGACATTATAAATGCTGATAGATATCAATTCCAATTCCCACAGTTCAAACCTAGCCATCTAGATAGACATGAATAAAGCATATGATATGATTGAATGTGGTTTTATCAATGAAGTGCTTTCCAAGACTGGTCACTATATATAGGGATGTGACCATATCTTCAAGTGTTTTAGCTCTACTAGTTTGGTCATATGTTTATGGTTCGAACTCATGGGTTCATCAAGGTGGATCAAGGTCTACCTCAAGGTGACCCTATATCCCAATGCATTTTTATTCTTATGAATCACACCATTATAAGCTCCATCAATATATCTTTTTCCAATAATATTATGCTTCCATGAAAAAGAAATAAAATTTATCCATCATTACACATTTGATGTTTTTTATGATACTTTAATCTTCATGTATACATGACATTGGTCACTACAAAATATTAACAGGATTCATAGGAAATATTTTCACTAGAGAAGATATGTCATTAATATAGTGAAGAGTGATTTTTATATACCCATCAAATGTGCTTCAAATAGAAAGGTGAATCTGCAAAATTGGCTAGGCATGCGATGAGTTTTCGTCCCAATAGAAATCCTCTAATCTACTATTTCGTCATGTAGAATGTTCTTATGTGACTTCAATACTATGGTGAGTAAGATTATGGGCGATTTCCTCAATCGAAATAATCAAATCTTATCATTTTGGGGCCTTATTTCTCTAGTTAATAGTGTACTATCATCCATTCTGGTCCATTCATTGTCATCTACCAATGTTCCAAATGGTGTCATCAAAACCATTGACAAAGTACTACTTGGGTTCATCTGGTATGATTTATTAGAAGGAAGAAAGTAACTGAGTATCCCAGGATAGGATGGAAAGTCCCACCAATAATCGAGGGGTTGAGGTCAATAAAATATCCAACATTATTTATTGCATGCACAATAAGCATTCAAGGGAATATATTGAAGAACACATGTTATGGGGGAATATTATGTCCTTCAATCACAGTGCCTATGAAGATGTTAGTTCAGTGTTTGAATATCCTATTTGATCCTTGATGAATACCCTCAAATAAAACAACTAATATAATTTTCAATGGTTGTTATGGGAGGGAAAAATAAGCTTTTAGAGTCATAACTAGGTAGGTATGTGATCGGTTAACTATGGTGTCCCACCCCCAACATCTCTTTCAAGGAAATAATTCATTATCTATGATTCATAAGGGTTTTTCTGGACAAAAAAATGATCATTTGATATTATTGATACAAACTCTAAACTGGAAAACTTTATCTTAAACCCTTCCATCTTGATTAAATTAAACATGAATGACATATAATGGATATATATCCCTTAAGATCAATGTGGCAGTTCGAATGGTTTGGTGTGGTGCAAAAAAATCCCAAAAAAGTATATCATCCATTATTGGAGAGTCATGAACAAGGATCTACCATCGTATGAATGAATTAAAAAGATTAAAATCATTATAGAATCTTATTTTCACCATTTAAAAAATAAGAGGGAAAAAATCACGCACCACCTCTAATGTGAAATTGATTGGTCCTATGATGTGAGGATCTACATTGGCGAATTTTCTACTTAATCCTCCTATTAGATTAATAACATACAATTCATAGAGATATGGTTCTAGGGGGAGGATAGTTTGGCTATGGAAAAATCATCAAGATCATTGATTCTCAGTGTGGGGTTTTTGTGTTTATTGTAGGCAAGAAATCAAGCCATATTTGAGGCATCTCCCTCCACAGGGTGTTCTATCATCATGAGAACCAAGAGATTGTTGAATGACTCAACCACTCTTATCAAACTGGAATAAGGCTCATTCACATCTGTTCATTTCATATTTCCTCAGTATTGGACCGGTCTACCATCTATGGGACACATGGAAAATCGGTTAAGTGTCTTCCTCCAACCAGTGGTCTGAAGCAGAATATGGATGGTTCATGCATTCTGGGTGACACACGGGGAGTTTTCGTCGTTCATGATTCAAAGGGGAGTGTGGTTATGGAATTCATGGCACATTATGGGTATGGAAATTCCATACAGGTAGAGAAAAATTTTGTTATTAAGGGTCTCAACCTTTTCATCTATCAAAACATCTATATCATTCATGTGGAAACTGGCTCCATTGTTATCCAAGACTCCATGCATGGAAAAGGCTTTGTCACCTAGTCTATATACAACTTTATTAGGTAATGAAAAGATATCCTCAATAATAATACTAATGTCAACCTAAATTGGTAGGAGGGGAAGAATGTGGAAAACCAACTGGCTTCATTGGAAAATAATGGTACTAACGCAACTTTTCCTTCTCACATTTCTCAGTTTAAGAATGAGGTGGTGAACCTCATTAGAGGGGATACCCCTAGTCCTCATCCATTTAGCCCTCACAAGGTCCCCGTTGTTCTTGCCTACCAAATAATAAAAATTTAATTTTGATGATGATGATTTTTGAGGAAGATGATATTGAAAAAACATTTTTTACATGGTATGGACACTAAGAATATATTGCGATGTAATTTTTTCTTACTAAAACCTGCATTGTTATCCCATCTACGTGAATAATTTAAAATTAATTTCTTACACTTATCTGATTGGAATTTTGAAAAATGGATTAAATATTTCAAATCATAATAATTTATAATGTCTAATATGTCTAATTTTATTGACAAAAAATATTGGTGAATGAAATTAAAAATAATTACACTTATTAATGTAAAATTAATATTAATAAAAAAATAACCCTTTCAATTAGGGGCCTAAATGACCTATCCAATTCCACAAAACCAATTTTATGTCAATAATTTACCCATGATACATACTTTTTTGAGATTTTTCAGTTATTTATGACTTTTGTTGGGTAAAAACGTGTATACACCTAAAATCATTTCCAAAACACCAAATGTGTCATTTTACTCCCTTATGAAAGGCCACCATATCTCACCATAATTGAAACCTCTAAAACAACCTAGGTTAATGTCATGACCCCCTTCTAATAAAGATGCCCCTCCTGAGCTAGCAATGGTGAAAGGGAGATAATGACCCCTGAGTCCCGCCTCCAGTAGGCCCCGGGTTGGTGACTAGCACCAAGGGTATGAATTTTCACAAATATAAAAGGCATTACCCTTTTTTTATTATTTAATATCGGGAAATATGACAATTCAACCACCAAAAAGGAATAGAACAAGTGTATAGAAATAAACCCAAACCAATCCCACATGCATGTTTAAACAATTTTATAATAAGGTGCAAGTACAAGAAAGCTCAAAGTATAATACCAAAAGAAAACAACAGTGCATCAACTGCAACAAATCTAAATGTATGACTAGTAGGGTCCCGCATGGCCCTGGTAGTCCTCATGGAAACCTGAAAGTAAACGTAGGGTGAAAATACAAGTATACTCAGTAGGGAAACCTAAAGCTCTCGTGCACAAGTGGGGAGACATCCTAATGTCTTGTGAGAACAACAGAAGAAACCTAGCATGGAATTATATCCACCCAACCTCACCAGCCATAGTCACCAAAACACAATCACAATAGGTAGTAGTAGTATATAAGAACAAGAGTATTGGGTACCCCACACCATTTCCCATTAGTTAGCTGCTCTTCCTAATAGAGAACATCCTGACGCTGCCACACTTTTCCCGCCAGCACACACCTGGGCCTCACAACAACGCATCCTGCCCACACACACCTGGGCCTCACAACCACGCATCCCACCCGCACACACCAGGGCCTCACAACCACATATCCCGTCTGCACACACCTGGGCCTCACAACCACGCATCGCGCCCGCACACACCTGGGCCTCATAACCACGCATCCCGCCCGCACACACCTGGGCCTCACAACCACGCATCGCGCCCGCACACACCTGGGAATCACAACCACCCATCCCGCCCGCACACACCTAGGACTCATCCCGTAGATTTTTGGGAAATAGTAAAACTTTCCCGAAGAGTCTTCATGCTCTGAGGGAGTACTGTGTTCCCTTAGCAGTCAGTCAGCTGAGAGGTGCGGTGCGAAAGTGGTGGATGCTCTACCTCGGAGAGAGGATAGAGGCAGAGATTCCATGGGATGACTTTGAGAAGGAATTCTGATAGGAATTCCTTTCTTCCATGATCAAGGTGGAGAAGCAGCAGGAGTTACTCTCCCTTCAGCAGGGGAGTATGTCAGTATGAGAATTGGGGATCAAGTTCTAGGATCTCCTACACTTTGCTCCGGATCTCTTTCCGAATGAGGAGTCTCGGGCGATATTTTTGGAGGAGGCACTTCGTCCTTCGCTCCAGTATGATGTCACCCCCATCTCCCTTCCGACGTACTTGGTGGTACAGAAGACGAAAGAGGTTGTAGAGAGGATGCACTCGCAGGGAGGTGCACCACGTGAGGGGATCCATCCAGGTTCGTCGAAGGGGAAGGTAGTCAGCAGCAGGTCTCCTACGACAGGACCTTCCAGGTTCAGGCCAGTGGGGAGAAAGCCCCAACTGTTCCAGTTCAGATCTTTAGGTCCTCATCCCTTTTTCACGAGCCCAAGATCGAAGTGTTTTTCTTGTGGAGGTTTCGGGAACATTATGAGTCGGTGCCCGAACTGAGCTCAGTGGAGGTGGGTAGGTTCAACACCCACCTTAGCAACACCAGTTGCCAGCGAGGCCCTTCCAGCAGCAGCAGGACCATGCTCCTCCGAGGGAAGACTTTGCGGGAGGATGCCGACCTCAGGGTGCTCCTCAGGGACCTCAACCAGGGTGTAGTCAGGGAGGTGGAGGACATCAGAGAGGCAGAGGAGCTGGGCGTGGACAGTTGCACGCAGCATATTTGGTATCTCCAGAAGGACCAGAGGTGGTGCGAGGTACGAGTTGTTTGTTCAGCAGTCTCGTTTCTTCCTTGTTCGATTCAGGAGCTTCGTACTCCTTTGTTGCACCTGGTCTAGCCCATGCTTTAGGACTATATGTAGAGAGACTTTCAGTACCACTGGTTCTGAGTACACCAGTTAGAGGCCAGACCAGCGTATCTTGTGTTTGCTGGGGATGTGGGCTGACGTTGGGACCACATCGATCTAGTGGGGACCTTCTTCTGTTACAAATGCAGCCATACGATGTCATCCTAGGCATCGATTGGTTATTTTCCGTTAGTGTCGTTATCAACTACATCCGAAGAAGGGTCATGTTCTCCGACGTGGATGGGAAACGTGTATCTTTTTTTGGTGAGAGGAGCTATCAGGTGGGAAGCCGGCGTGTAGAGCCTCTCCTTTACTTGTTAGGTGGGCTATCAGTGGTTCCAGATGATACAGAGATGATGGATGTCCCGGAGGTTTTTGGGGAGTTTCTCGATGTTCTTCCCGAGGAGGTTGTGACTCTACCCCCCGACGTGACGTTGAGTTCGGGATAGACTTACAGCCTAGTGCCCATCCAATTTCGATGGCCCCTTATCAGATGGAACCTTCGGAGTTGCGGGAGTTGCAGATTCAGATTGACGATCTGATGGAGAAGGGTTTTGTTCGACCCAGCGTATCGCCATGGGGAGCTCCAGTTTTGTTCGTGAAGAAGGAAGATGGTGGTCTCAGGCCATGCATAGACTACCGAAAGTTGAACCAATTAATGGTGAAGAATCGTTACCCCCTTCCAAGGATAGATGATATATTTGACCAACTGAGGGGAGTAGGTTGGTTTTCCAAGATTGATCTATGATCTGGATATCATCAGCTGAGGGTAAAAGACAGTGACATCTCGAAGACGGCTTTCAGGTGCAAGTATGTTCACTTTGAGTTTGTAGTGATGCCGTTTGGAGTTACAAATGCACCGACTATGTTCATGGGACTTATGAACCTTGTATTCCGAGAGTTTCTGGACCAGTTCGTTGTTGTGTTTATCGATGACATCCTGATCTACTCAAGATCAGAGGAGGAGCACGTTGAGAATCTCAGGGCAGTCTTGGAAGTCCTTCGACACCACCAGCATTATGGGAAATTGTCAAAGTGTTTGTTATTGATGCATAAAGTCCACTTCCTTGGGCACGTAGTGTCTCAACATGGAGTGTCAGTGGACCCGTCGAAGGTGGAGTCAGTTGTTTCTGGGGCAGCCCCCAAGAGCGTGGAAGAAGTTCGTAGTTTCCTGGGGTTAACAGGTTACTATGGGTGGTTCGTTTCAGACTTCTCTCGAGATGCTGCTCCATTGACATATTTGACTAGGAAGAACCAGATCTTCTTATGGAGCGAGCAGTTCCAGAAAGCTTTCGACTACCTGAAGGAGAATTTGGTCAATGCACCCGTACTAAGGTTTCCAGAAGAAGGGTTGTTGTATGAGGTGTTTTGTGATGCTTCTATCCTTGTTCTGGGGTGCGTTATGATGTATAATAAGGGAGTGATCTATTATGGGTCTAGTCAGTTACGCCCTCACAATCATAAATATGCCACCCATGACCTAGAGCTTGCAGCAGTAGTGTTCGCCCTGAAGTTGTGGCGACATTAACTCTTTGGGGAGCGCATTGTGGTCTTCTTAGATCACAAGAGACTGTATTATATCTTCTCTAATCGTGACATGAACATACGACAGCGGAGATGGGTCGAGTTCCTCCAAGACTATGACTTAGAGATCTCTTACACTGAAGGTAAGGGAAATGTTGTGGATGATGACCTGAGCAGAAAGTCGCATAAGGAAGTGGTTCGGGAATCCAATGATGCTTGGAAAGCGATGAGAGAGTTGGCTGCCGTGCACTTGGATGCAAGGGTAGATGGTGTTAGAGGTAGTTTGTTTCAGATGACGGTGCAGTCCTCCTTGTTGCAGTAGGTGGAAGAGTCTCAGTGGGGGGACTCCGAGGTGGATGTGATGCGGGATCGTGTCGATCAGGGAAACGCTTCAGAAGGATGGTCAGTGGATAGCCGAAATCGGATGCTTTTCCATGGAAGGTTTTTTGTTCCAAAGGTGATGCGCGAGGGAGTTCTCCATGAGTTCCATAGCTCAGCCTTGGAGGTACATCCATGAGTTTCAAAAATGTACTGAGGCATGAGGGAACAGTTTTGGTGGCCTAGGGTGAAACGAGCAGTGGCGAAGTTTGTGGCTAAATTCCTTGTGTGTCAGCAAGTGAAGGCTGAAAACCGTGTTCCCAGTGGGTTGTTGCATCCTTTAGATGTCCCCGAGTGGAAGTGGGATGACATCTCAATGGACTTCGTTATAGGACTACCCATAGCTCAGGGTGGTTATGATTCTATCTGGGTAGTGGTGGATCGACTGATGAAATCAACTCACTTATTAGCAATTAAGGAGTCAGGCCCGGTGAGTACCTTAGCACAGAGGTATGTAGACGAGGTGGTGCGTTTGCATGGAGTTATGAATACTATAATCCTAGATCAGGATACTCGGTTTACCTCACAGGTCTGGAGGGGGTTACAACAAACTTTTGGCACCCAGTTACGCCTTAGAACTGCTTTCTAACCTCAGACCGATTGGCATACAGAGCGGACTATCTAGACGTTGGAGGACATGCTGCGAGCATGCGTTCTATATTTAGGGGGATCATGGGTATGATACATTCCTTTAGTATAGTTTTCCTACAACAACATATTTCACTCTACTATTGGAATAACACCGTTTGAGGCTTTGTATAGAAGACAATTTTGTTCACCCATTTGCTGGGAAGAGGTTGGTGAGACAGGTGCTCTTGGGCCAGAGGTAGTGCAGAGCCCCACAGAGAAAGTTCAGCTTGTGCGTGAGAGGATGAAAGCGGATCAGGACTGAAAAAAGTCTTATACTGATCTTTGGATGAGGCCCTTGGAGTTCGAGGTAGGAGATCATGTGTTCCTGAAGGTTTCCCCTCAACGGGGGAAGCGGAGGTTTGGGAAAGGGAGCAAGATCTCACCTAGGTTTATCAGACCTTTTGAGGTGCTGAGGCGAGTCGGCGAGGTGGCATATCATCTAGCCCTTCCACCTCAGTTGGAGAAGGATCATGACGTCTTCCATGTCTCCCAGATACGTCGATACTTACAAGAAGACTCTCACATTATCGACTGGGGAGAGATAGATATTGGAGATGATGCGACCTTCGAGGAACGACCAGTCAGAATTGAGGATCGTAAAGAGAAGGTGCTCTGTGGACAAATCATTCCCTTGGTTCGTGTGTTGTGGAGGCATGGCGGCCTCGAGGAGAGCACTTGGGAGTGGGAGGCCCAGATGCACCCTCAGTACCCGGAGTTGTTTTAACTTGTGTTTTTCCTTGTTCTTCTGAGCTTTGTGTTGATGTTATACTATGTACCTTTGATATATGGAATGCTTGACTTTTCAGTTATGAGACCTTATGTTTCCTTGTTCTATAGAAGTGTGTAGCATGTCCGGATGTGTGGGGAAAGTGAAAACCCTGACTCTTAATCAAGACACATTAATGAGGATGCAATTTAACCCATGCGGGCGAGTCAGTGTCGCCTAAAGTTGATAATATCTCGACATAGGAGAAAGAACTTTCCCAAAACCACATGTTCGGGCAGTGTGTTGGTTGTGTGGTGTTGGGGGTAGTGCAAGTTGGAATATCCTAATATATATATGGAAGTGGGAAGGCCCAATACTTAATCGAGACACATTAATGCGGATGCGATTAAACCTGTGCAGGCGAGTCAATGCCACCTAAAGCGGATAATATCTTGATAGAGGAGAGGGAATTCCTAACACCTATGATTAGGGTTGTTGGCTGGGTTCCTGTTATAACGAGAACCCTAAGAGGTATCTTGTTGGGTTTTATTTGAGTTGGTTTTTTAATTCACGAGGATGAGAATGTTTAAATAGGTATCTGATGTAATGGCCCGGACCCCTCTGACCCATTCCTTTGTCAAAAAGATGGTCACAAAGTGTTCTGGAGGGTAAAATGGACTTTTCCCACACTTTCCAGAATTTTGAAACTACACGCCGTGTAGTTTGAGTACAAGCCATGTACCCCCTTTCTGGGTATACCCCATGTTGAAGGCCGTGTCTTTTCCGTGTGAAATAAATGGGTTCACGCCGTGTACCCCCAACTACACGCCATGTAGTCTCTCCCAGCGTACGCGTTACCGTGTGTTAACCAGTCAACGACCGTGTTCCGTGTTGGAGCCATGTGAAATAAATGGGTACATGCCATGTATCCAATGCTACACGCCGTGTAGTCCCTCCCCGCGTACGCGTTACCCTCAAACCATGTGTTGACCAGTCAACGGCCGCGTGCCGCGTTGAAGGCCGTGTTGGAAGCCGCGTGGTGACCGTGTGAAATGGCTGAGTAACCGCCATGTACCATAAAGTACACGCCGTGTACTTTTTTTTCTCACCTATAAAAGGAGGGTTCCCATCCTCCTTTTCAACTCACCCCTCTCATGACCATTCCTCTGAGTAGTTCTCTCCCAAGAGACTTGATGGCTCCTTTTCTTCCATAACTTCTTCGTCTGAGCTCCGATTTACGATCCGTCAGCGGCCACGAGATCTTAACGACGAGGCGGAACTTTTGAAATTGGATCCGTTGTATTTCCTTCAACCTTTCCTTTCCAAATTCTACCTGAGGAGGTTATTCCAGGAATCGACAGAAGTGACGAACGCCGACGAACATCTTCTAAAGTTGATCCGAGGGAGCGTTGTGATCAGAACCTATTGAGGTAGTGATCTTACCTTCATATCTATAGATTGTGCATCATGCGAGGTGGGTGTCCTCTTGTTTACATGAAACACTTTTGAACCGGTTTAATAAAGACAATAACTGGCTTATATAATGGGGATGGGAAGTTTGTGAATGTAGTTACATTATTTTTTTATCCAGTGATATTATGTTGTGAATTGAATTAGATTCTGCCTACTGAAAATCATGGTCGTTGGGGGAATTTTCTTGCGCAATTAAATGTTGCCCTATCTTTCTAGACCATTTTTGTGGATGGAAACTTCATTGAATGTGGAAATTTGGTTAATCACGTAAATTTTTCTAATTTAAAATCTAGAACCCTTGTGTGATCACCCCGGTTGAACAAATGGAATAATGAACATGTGGGTGTTGGATTGGTTGTGGGTTGGTGTGAATGTTATAGCGAGGCTACGATAAATGGTATTAAAGGGATAATGATGTACGTGTTTCAGTGTGATTGTGGTTATGGTGGTTGGCAGCGGGGCTGCAGGGATGGGCTTGAATGTGAACGAACTATGGGCTGTGAATAATAAATAAAAAGTAGAAGAGTTGATGAATGGTGGGACATGGTAATGGAATGAGAATAATTATCAATGGGTTGGTTGGTTAATAAGAAGGGTTTTGTTGTGCTGCTTGTGTTTTCCTAACTTCATTTGTGGATGGCAGGGATATGTTTCACGAACGTTTGATATGGTCGGTTGCGGTTAGTTTCCTAATAGTTAAGGAACTAAATAAACTAATTCTTCTGAAACGTGAAAACCTAAATGGGGTTGGGGTTGTTTGTTGTATGCATGCTTCGTAGTAGTCGTGCTGAGGCACGTACTCAGTTTCTCTGTTTAGAAGCCATAGGTTGGGCTGTGTGTTTGGTATACATATATATATATATATATATATCTGTATCTTTTGTGTTTTATCACACCCCACCCATGTTGAGAACTTAGTGTCGAACACTCCCATTTCCTGGGAGAGGGTATTTTCCCCTTAGTTACTAGCTCCATCCTGCTCCTTCTTCCCTAGGCTATGATGGATTGAGGCGACCTTACACCTAAGACCCTTTAGGTAGGTTTCGATTGGGGTGGTTTTAGCCCAAGACTCTTCAGGCAGGTTTTACTATTTCCCAAGAATCCTCAGGATGAGGACCAGGTGTGTGCGGGCAAGATGTGTGGTTGTGAGGCCGAGGTGTGTGCAGGCGGGATGCGTGGTTGTGAGGCCCAGGTGTGTGCGTGTGTGATGCGTGGTTGTGAGGCCCAGGTGTGTGCGGGCGGGATCCGTGGTTGTGAGGCCCAGGTGTGTGTGGGTGGGAAGAGTGTGGCAGCGTCAGGATGTTCACCATTAGGAAGAGAAGCTAACTAATGGGAAATGGTGCGGGGTACCCAATACTCTTGTTCTTATATACTACTACTACCTGTTGTGATTGTGTTTTGGTGAGTGTGGCTGGTGAGGTTGGGTGGATAGAATTCCTTGCTAGGTTTCTTCTATTGTTCTCATGGGACATTAGGATGTCTCCCCACTAGTGCATTAGAGCTTTAGGTTTTCTCTACTGAGTATACTTGTATGCTCACCCTACGTTTACTTTAAGGTTTCTAGGAGGACTACCAGGGCCGTGCGGGACCCTACTAGTCATACAGTTAGAGTTTTTTCAGTTTTTTACTCTTGTTTTCTTTTGGTATTGTACATTGAGCATTCTTGTACTTGCACCTTATTATAAAATTGTTTAAACATGCATGTGGGATTGGTTTGGGTTTATTTCTTTACACTTGTTCTTTTCCTTTTTGGTGGTCGACTTGTCCTATTTACCGATCGTAAAATAATAAAAGGGTAATGCCTCCCATATTTGTGAAAACTCATACCCTTGGTGCTAGTCTCCAACTCAGGGCCTACCGGAGGCGGGACTCGGGGGGTCATTATCTCCTTTTCACCATTTCTAGCTCAGGAGGGGCATCTTTGGTGGGAGGGGGTCATGATAGTTAAGAAAAGATTTTCCCATATAGCATCCAAAACCCCCCCTATACCTTGAATCCTACCTCAAGGTATAAATGATTCCAATGAAATAATTTTATAAAAACAAAAAGTAGTTACCCATTTAAGAGGTAACTTCTTCTCTCAATCTTTTTAGTTTTTTTCCATTATACAACCCATCAAAAATAATTATTATATTCTTGTATTAGAAAAAAATGGTCCATATAATATGAAGTTATTATAATAACATTTGGACCTAAACATACAAAAACATCCATTTAATGGGTAATTAACATATTGTTTCTGTGTATGTCAAACTACTTCATCATGAAACGAATATTCTTCATGCTTCCTCTACCACCTCTTATGGTGACCATTATGATGGAAACTCTATTTATATAGTATATTTATGATATTAATATATTTTATATACTTATTTAATATTTCAATAACTTAATCCTTTAATACATTACATTTTTCATAAATATGATTACATCATTTTGGGAAGTGTAGACTATTGTTCCCTCAATGTGATGTGATTCATTCAAACTAAACATGGATCTAATAACTGATGGTTTCAATGAAAAATATGTTACATAAACAAAATCGGTATGATATTCATGAAATTATTAACTTTCTATAAATAATATATATATATATATCTCTTTTTCTTTATTACCCTTTCACACAATTAAAATGTGGTAATGTCATTCGAGGATGCATAGAATTCCACCCCTTCGACACAATGTGAATCATTTTTCATCACATGAGTTATATATATAAGTATATATTTTTAATTAAATTTTTATTAATGATATAATGTCAATTTTGGAATGATACTGGGTTACATACCCTCTTCCGATAACTATCATTGAAAAGTGATAACATCACCCAATTGAATGTACACAATACCGTCTACAAGATCATAATGTTGATTCCTTTTTCATAAACATATACGATCAATGATTTTAAAAGTGTAACTAATGTATGAATATGATAATTATGCCCTGATTATTTTTCTTGATATGTTATATAATGAACCCATTGACCATATTTTACCTACTAAAGTTGTATGGACACATAATTGGAATTTGGTCAAAACACCTAACATAAATATACTTTTATAAGTAGTTTTATAGAATATTGTCATAAGTAAAATAAAAGTAATTATATAAATGAATTTTTTAAAGAATGTATATAGTTAACATTTTTTTATTATATGTTATGTTATAGGACATTCACCTGAAAGGAAACACAAGGTAATTGACTCTCATCTCACTTTTTACCTCTGTGAGATAAATGTCATGTTCTCCACATGCTTATTTTGAGTGGTGTATCAACTGAAACCTTTTTTATGTTATATCATTAATCCTTTTATATACATGGAATCTAAATGTTTTATTTTATATTATTCCTTCATGTGGATTACTATTTAAAATGTTTCAAAGTGGTATGACACCCGATGAAATGTTTAACATGTATTTTACTCAATAATAAAATTAATGATAATTAAATATTATTTCAATTAGAGGAAATTATACAAACATTTTTCAATAAAAAGTTTTATTTTCTTCACTTTCAGTTATACATTACATTTTTCAAGTATTAATCCCATTTTTCACTCATTGGTACACAATATGTTTGAGAAAATGTTTTCTAAAAAGACCTTACTTTATTCCTCTCTTAATTGGAGAACATAATTTCTTCTAAAAATCATGTTTTATTAAAATGATTTCAAAAATGATTATAAACTGATCTGGTAAATAAAATCATACCCTTTTTTATTTTAATAGTTTTTTTAGTGAAATATTTATTTTTCTTTCTGAACAATTAATTTTTATGACCTTTAACCATACAAAATAAATATTGTTTACCTTGTATTGATTGCATAGATTTACACACAATTTTTTTCTTTATAGATTCATTTTCATTATTCTAATTTTAATTATATAATAAATTTTTTCTAAATGTTAATTTAAATGAAATGGGATTTCAAATTAATTTTCCTAATATATAGATATTTTCATCGATAATGTTTTTTCATGATATTTCTATAATGTTCCCATTCATCAATGACAGAAAACCTTTATTTTACTCCACTTGGGTTATGTTGTATTCAGACCATCCTTAATCATATAATGGATGGTTTATGATTGATTTATCCAAGAATAATATTAAAATTCACTTACACGATTCCTTTTATTCATATTAAAACATTCATGTTCTTAATGATCATTTAACATTGAAATTTCCCTAAGTATCCATATAATTTTTCACAGATCTAATAATTTCCTAAATGATATAACATTCTTAATATAGGGTTTAATTTGAATTTTACTTGATTAATTAGGAAAATATTGATAAATATGTATCTTCTACTTCATATGGATATTTGACAATGCACATTGATAAATTGATTGTTTGATATATGAGGAATGCTTTGGACTTGTGTGACATGGGATGTGCCTGATTATAAATAGCACCTCGATGCATCGATAGTCTCATGGGATGAGTCATTTGCCTAGACACCTTAGTGGTTATTTTAAACTATATATAGTAAACATTATTATGAAATGTCAATATGTTTAATGAAACATGTACCTCATAAACCTGACATCTAATAATCAAGGATTTCCCTTATATTAGTTTCAGTTATTATTTATCCATGAGATATTTCATCGACATATCTATGTATATATTTAATAATAATATTTTTAGATATCATGTGGTGTAGTTCCATAACATTTCATATTTATTTTTCTTTATCAATTTCATTCAATTGAATGTGTTTTTAGATATTTTCATTTCTATTATGACTATTCTACTTTTTTCATTACTGCCATGGCTCTATTTTTCCCTTACTACGTATTTAATCTCACCATTTTTTGATTAATTTATTAAAAATCCATGAAGAATACTATGAAAAATATGATTGTATTTACTAGATGGATTTGAATTATCCTTGAAAATATTTATTTAGAAATAAAAATGTTATGTTGCGATTACTATATTCATTTGTAATGCAAGTCTCATTTGTGTATCTAGTTTACCAGGACTACTAACCTCTCTATTATTTGTGATTTGTTTCCTTGTAATCATGAAAATTTAATTAATAGTACACACTGAAAGATAGCTATATGGAGTTAGTTAACTACATGAAATATCATTTTTACACATTATATACATTTTTAAAACTCTTAATGAAAAAAAGTTATAAAAAACAAATCACATCGCTTAATGGAGATGGTAAGTTTCATGTACATATAAGGGGTGGTATCTTTTCACAATGGGCGAAACTGTAAAAAATTTTGTGATATATAAATTTTCAAAAATCCATCTAATTTATTAAAGGTAAAATATATTCCATAATTTTTTGTGTTTTACCTTACATTATAATCCCAACTGAAAAACAAATAATATCCCTTTGCATGGATTTAGTCCACCAAACACACGAGAAACACTATTGTATATTAAATGGAATCAAAATAAAGATGTATATGTGATATTTTAATTCAAAATTTCAATAATATCATAAATATTTTATATATACATTAAATACAAAATTATATACAATATAGAGATCTGTTGGGAAAAAATAGTTACTTTAATACACTAGGTTGTTTCCCACCGTACACATGTTTGATTATTTTGTTTACCATTTGATGGCGTAAGAGATAAACAAATATTTTGAAATCTGTATAATAATATCTATTTATACATTACAAACATTAATTTTACTATTTAATGTTTTAATCGATAATTTAATATTGAAATGTAATAATGAAAACAAAAGAGCTTCATTATGATATTTACCTTCTCTTAGGGAAACACGAAAATGATATCCTATTAAAGAACCTAGGGTTAATATTTTGGGAATAATATCTTCAATATAATGGGGATAATTAATTTTTAGAGAGATTTTTAATGTCTTGTGATGATCCAATGGGAAAGACAATTTTGGAGAAGTGATGGGATGAATTTTCATTTTATAATGAGGAGGACACATATTAGATTTTTTAAAAGAAAAATTGATACACATATTTTCCATGTATAAATGGATTGAAATGTCTAATTTTACCATAATAAAATATTAAAGGCCAAAATATATTCATCTAATAAAATTTGGATATGATTAAATAATATTTAACCCGTATCTTCCTAGTTGAGCCCCTTATAAACCCATTTTCACCTTAACCATTGTGATTAATTTATACTATATTCACTATTAAATATGGTAAAAATTTATGTCAGCCTTATTAGATATTATCCTTTATCCTTATTCTTGATAATGACCCTATTTATTCACATTATGTTTATATAATTGGTAGAATTCAACATAAAATCTAACCATTAGGCATGTTGACAAAATAGTTTTCCCAACCAAAATCATTAAAAATACATAAATATATTATATACCAATTAAATATAATATTTATTACAAATAACCAAATTAGATAAATTATAATATTATTTAACAAACTTTAATTTTAATAAAATTTAATATATAATTAATCTTTCAATATAAACAATGTGAAATGACATTTTTCAATGAATATTAGATTTTTAATCTATTTATCGAAAAATTAATATCATTAAAAAATTATCCAAAATTAAATATATGATAAATTTTACATGATGATTTCAAAAAATAATTTCATATGTTCTTAAATTCTAAAAGTGGTAACAATTAATTTAATATTATTTTTGAAAAGCACAACCAAACCATTTTTTAGAAAAAACAGAGTTTCCTAGAAAACACTTCATTTTATTTCTAAAATATATATTATTTTATTTCTCATCAACATATAACCATGGAATTGATTTTTTAAATTTTTTAGATATTTTATTTCAATAAATAAGTCAATCATTATTTGATAGGTAAAAATTTTCATATTTAAATAATTATTTTTTAATATAGTATTATCATTTATTTAAACTTAGTGTTGTTTATATTGTAAGCTATATATGAAATTAAATTTATTATAAAAGGAATATATTATAAATTCATGCGGTGTTATAGGAACAACATGTCAGGTGTGTGTGAACAAATATTCAATAGTTTTTCTCTCACTTCCATTGAACATTGTGGATGTGGAATGAGTAAAATGATATAGAAATATCTCAAATGAATCGGTCATCGATGTGGGATATGATAAACAATACACTATAACTTCATCATTTAAAATATACTGACATTTAATCCTCTATCAGGTTTATCTAATCTATTTCATTCAATATCCCAATCCACATGAGATTAAATAAACTCAACATCATCATCATCGTTCTTCTTAGAATAATTACAATAGGGTTCTTCATGCCTAGAGTAGCTATGAATGTTCTTATCTCAGGTCAATTGGACATCAAAAATTATAAGGGAAAAAACCATGAATGTATTATAATATTTTCATTTCTTTTATAACATTAAAGAAACCTTCAATATAGTGAAAATGTAGTTACAAATTAATATTAGTATATCCTCTATTCATTTAAGTCTTCGAGTCTAGGAATAATAATAAAGTGATCATCATCATGAGAACGTGGGATGATAATTGAATAATAAAATATTTAATGACATTTGGTGGGTGATATTTTAGAATAACTGAATGAGTTAGTGATATTATATCCATGGAGCTACATGTTTTTTGGATTCTTAATTATTTTTCCCACGACATAATAAATAGACGAGGTAGTGTGAACATTCCAATAAAATTAGAAGAACCTTGGACCAAGGAAGCTATTTTCATTCTTCATATAGAGTTCTTAAAAAAACATCCAGCAAAATCATCTATTTTTTGAAGAGAATATTTCAATAAATATTTTATCATGTGAAAATGAGAGTAGAATAGTGCGACCTATTGACATGTGAAATTAAAAATCAAGAGTACATCAATGAAACTAAACTATTATTTACCTTCTGGTTTTTACAAAATCATTCTGAACCCTATGGTTGAGTTTCACTGACACTATATTTCCTAAATTAACTGTTTCAATTGATCATAACGTTTATTAGGTCACAATAAATCATTACATACATACCTGAATGTACACCCACTTATACAAATTCTGTGAAATATACAGTGAGTTCTAACACCCATTTTCATGAAGAATCAATGTTTTAAAAAGTGTAAAATGATTCATTTATTATTATATTAATTCTTCTATTAAAGGTTATCCATTTCATAATTTACAACCCAAAAATGATTAGTGATAAATAAAAATAAAAATAATACTTATTTCATTCTCTATGGGTTTCACATTTCATAAACCTTTCATGAAGTGTTGGTTATCTAATATATTTTATAATTCAATAAGAAGTTATTTGATATAGTGAATGAATTATCATAAAATATAGAATATATAGAATATAATATACATATATTAGACACATATACATCTATATAAAACACCATAATTTAGAAGGAAGGATTATAACCAGATCATTTATTTCACTGAGGAATCCTATCATTATATGTTATCAGAGATTTGATAAAGACTAAAAAAGATGATCGGTGGATTTAAAAGATACATGAACATTTGAAATATCAAGTAGATACTGAAATATCTTATAGGAAGATCAAAATATCACCATGAATTGAATCAATATTTCATAAACATGATGTATTTCAGTGAGTTTTCGGAGCTGGTGGAGAATTCAAGTTCAAACCAACAGAAAAAGAAATATCTCAATTAGATCGAAAAAATGAATACATTTATTCAGAGATAAATTTATTGGGAGTCTTATAAATTTATGTGGGATAATAAGGAGTCTTTTTGTTGGATCTCGAACATAAAATGTTGTTCTGTTGGAGTTGGGAGAATTATAATCACTTATTTGAAGGAAAAGATGATATAACTTGGTGGAATAACTAGTTTCATTATGGACTATAATTTCTATTGTTCCTAGTAAATCATGTGGACTACTCCCTCTAATATTACAACTACACATGAGATGAATTTCATAGATAATATTTAGTGGGTTGAAAGCCATAAAATATTAGAGAGGTTGAATTTCAAATAGTCAGAATTCATAAAAAACCTCTGGTTAACTCATGCCATATTATTGTTAAATCCAAATTGGGGGTAAACAAAATTTTCCAATAATTTAATTTTTTCCCCGTCATTCCTCTTACCATGAATATGAATTTTTTAAATTTTAATGTTTAATGTATTTACAAGAGTTCATCCAAACTCATTTATCATGGGGAACCCTATCCATTCACTTATTCACACACATTCAGACATCTATTTTTGAAAACACATAATAAAATATCTTTTTAGTATCCCTCCTCATGTACTAGAGCTTCTATTCTCCCCACAATTCTAACATTTGAAGGCTTAAAGTAATGAAAATGGATGTTTCCCATTGAAGAGATCATTATCTTTTCTGATCTATATTGATTATATTTCTTCTTTTACTACCTATATATATTTTATAAACATCATAACATCATTTAATTAGTATTTTTACTATAATGTTTTATATAAATTATTTTCACAACCATTTTATACCTCATCTCCAACCAATCAAAAATGATTACATTGTCTGTGCATACATGTAGACTAAAACCATCAGCAAGTGATGTGTTTTTTTCATGTTTATCATGCATGACCTGTCAAATGGATGAATTTTAATTTATATATATATATATGATATTTATGATATTATTATTAATATTTAATGATATATTATCATTTAAATTTCATTATTCTTATTTGTTGGAAAATTGAAGTAGTACACATTCATACATCTGAACTACCATCTCCATGAAGCGATGTAACTCATTTTTTATCACATTTTTTTGATTGATTTAAGGTTTTAATATAGTGAATACATATGATAGTTTTAATAGGAATAATATTCTAGATATGATGTAACCATTAAAAATTTCAAACCAAAACATGCATGGAAAACAAAATATTTAATTCATGAATGTATATTTTAATGGAAACATTTTAATAAATGGGTAATAATAAATTATAAGGGAATGAGATATAGTAATATATATATTAATGTGATTTTTATAGATGTATTATAAATCTATCTTTATTATAGAATATGATAACGATGTCTTAGATAAAATCCATGACCTGAGGTAAGGGATTATGTTGCAATCAAATTTTTAATTGGCACAATTCAAGCATGAATATCCATTGGGTGAATTATAAAAATTTTATATTTTAAAACCTATCTAATATATACTATTATGGTTATTTTTTCCATGATTTAATTTTATTATAATCTCCCAATAAGTAATAATTACTAAAAAAATTTTATTTAAGAAAATTCAACCTTATTACCTATTTGGTCAGAGATATTATTATTTGATGTCCATGTTCTTTAAATTGATTTCATGAATATTTATTCCCATGATAAAAATCTTTTTTAAATTAATTTTGAACCATATTTTACATTATGTTAAATTCATCAAAAATTTTATTTTTTCAATGTTTTTTGAAAAACAATAATTATTGCATTTTTCTAAAATTATGATATGAATATTTGTTTTAACATCCACCACATGAAAAGATTTTACATCCATCATTAGAATACAATTATTTTAAAAATCCTTTAATAGTTTTCTTGTATATTTAAAAATCATCATATAAACTTTTGGGTAATTTACATTTAAAACTTTAAAAAATTAAAAGGATATTTTTCTTATGTTTTCGAAGAAAGGATTCAATTATATTTTAAAATAATTTTTCATTTCAATCAACAAAAATTTGTTTTTATTAAAATTACATATGGATAATATATATTTATACCAAATATGTTCTTTATATATATGGTTATGAATATATAATCTTAAAATCATTATGAAACTTTTTCTTTTACTTGGGATATTCTCGAAAAAAATGATTGTTGTTCTAATGATTAACTAATACAAATATGTAATATTTTAATTATGTTTTTTATATGTTAATTAAATACATAAAATTTATTAGTCAATGATTTAAATATCATTATATATTATGAAAATTATTTTAAGTGACCACATTTTATGATTGAAAAGATATTTGGAAATGAACACATTCCATTATGGGCATTTTTCACTATTTGAATATGGCAATGGTAGTTATACTAGAACAATGAAATGATTTTATGTGTTTATATGTGTGCCTAAATTCTTATAAAATGGTATTATGATTATCATACACAATAATTGATCTTTATTGATTAATTTTGATTCTTCCTCTTATTACTCGTATCTTTTTAACATCATATTGCTTTATATTATGACTCGGGATTTGTGGTCTACTACTAATTGGACATGGAAATCATAAGTTATGATCATGATTTCATAATATTATGATAATAATATATATGAATATAATCATAAATTTATATCCCCCATGTCTACTCATACTGATATTATGATCAGGCCCTTTAAATTTTTTCCATTATTCCCATGTTATGAACAATGATTTTATGAATGATATTTCTAAGAAAAGTACAATAAAAAAATTAAATTATCATAAATATTAATTATATTTCAAGAAATATGATTATTATGTATCTATTCACTGAATAAACTAATCCATTATGGTTTTGAGATGTGAATAATATTTTAATATAATATGTTTTTTTCTAAATTGAAGTAATATTTATATATGGATTCTTTAGATTGCCTTAGTTGGTATTTGAGAAAGGAATAATTAAATTAAAAGATTGGGATATGTGGAAATTTAAGAAGGAAAATATGAAAACCTACAATTAATGGGTAGTGATATAAGGTTATCATAAAGGTTTCCTAGGCTGATAAGAATCTATCATAATTTAGCACATATCAGGAATTATTCTCATGATTATATGATTCATAACCCTGGTAAATGATTGAAGTATGAAAAGGATATACATCAAGCAAGTGAATACCAAAAATATGTAAAGAGTTATTAAAATAAAAAATTTGGTGTAAATATCATGAAAATACACCAAAATGAATCTAATAATACATAAAAATGTAGTATGGGAATTAATCCAACTAGTGCACAAATCTGAGGGTTCATGATGATAATAAAACATCAATAAACTTTTAATCCAAGAGATAAAATTAATTATCTGGAAATCAAAATTGATGTATTGTGAAATGAGAATAAAATTGTAAAAGGTACATATTTTATCTACACTATGACTACAAATATTTAATTTAATTCTGGATCTACTCTATCATTAATATCAAATGAATTTTTCAATTGTTTTTTCATCAGCAGCACTGTGATAATATTTTATATTATTACTAAAAACTCAATAAGTTATGAGGATAAAATCATATGTTTATATATCCTATATATAATATGTTTTTGGGAATGGTATTCATTAAAATCATTTTATTCATACTATATTTTATTTTTATATAAGTTTAGTCATTAAATGGATTTTTTATAAATCTATCAACTTAATTTTTGAGGAAAGGAATTCATGCTTCATATTCTTGATCAAACTATGGTTTTATATTGGATAAAGTATTAATATGAAAATCCAATTAAAACTATTAAAACAATATGTGTCCTACAACCTATTCTTGAGGGGTATCTAGATCAAATCGTTTAGAAGAAACTCAAAATTGAATATATGTATATTTTTCAGGAATATGAAAATCTATTTCCCAATAACTTTTGTAGTATTCCCTTGAATCATGGTGTTGAGTTCTCAACTCAACATATAACTAGTTATACACCAATTTCAAATAATCTTTATATAATGTCCCACATTGAGTTTAATGAATTGAAGAAGAAACTCCATGAGAATTTTTATAACATATTCATTTTTCCACGTGAATCAAAATGGGTGTCACACCTGAACTATTGATATAATTTTGTTATATAATTTTATCTATCATTGAAATATTTTGTGAGCCCAATGGAAATTGTATGTCTTTGATGATAAATTGGTATTTGGTCTTAACAACATCTGGCACATGAGAATAGCACGATTGAAGTCATGCGGCTTCACCAAAACACTATGTGCCCTGACCAGTGCTCGACTGACTAATTAATCCAAAAAATGAAGGGTAAAGTGGATACAAAATAAAACCAAAAAATAAATTTATTTTGTATCATTTTAATGATAATTATAATATTATTAATATTTATAAATATAACTATTACTATCCTGGTTATTTTTTTATTAGGTTATTGTTATTATTATTGAATTTATGTTTTATTATGTATTATTTTTTTTTTCTTTTTTTCTTATGTAATTTTCTTTTCCTCTCATTTTCCTCCCCCTCATCACTTTTCACTGTGCTACCATAACCCTTCAACCACTAAGTTCACCCTCCCTAGAAACGATTCATACCCCTTCAACTCCTATATTTCCCCTTCCATTTCACCTATGGTGCGCTACTCCCTCTCTAGCATCCTCGAAAAACCTTCGCACTTAACAATACCCTTAATCCCCCTCTCAGTCAAACACTCTAGTGACCCCCTAGCACACAAATCCCACCGTGACATCCCTTTATCATGAATCTCCTTTCCAGAGGCTTCTCCTTTGGGTGATTTTCTCCAGTGATCTTCCTTCATATTTATATAGGGTTTTTAGATTAGGGTTTCATGTTATTCATGGTTCTATCTTTTATGTTTCTGGTTCTCATTCTAGAATTATGGTCTAATATTGTTTCATTGTGGTCTGTTTCATATGCAATTGATGATTCACATCGATTTTTGTGGTTTTTGATATCCAAGGTATGTTATTCCATGTATAAATTTTATTTTATGGATCATTTTTCTTTTTAAGTAATTTATTATGTTCTTTTGTAATTTTTTTTTGTGAGACAAAATTTTCTAATAATGTGATTTGTGCTTGATTTATTTTTTAGCATGCTTTCTAATATGTATTGTGTTTTCAGAAAAGAACCCATATTGAGTCATTTTTTAGAGTTTTTTGAATTTTGAATTTATTTATTTAACTTTTCATGTGGTGTGAATTATTTTCTTAATGGTGAGGAAGTTTTTTTGAAGAGATTTGATATGAAATTAATTTTAAAATATACTTTACAAGGAAAAAATTGGTGTAATATTGATGCAAGCCCTTGTGGTATTCTCTTCAAATGTTTTAATAAACGAGTCAACGATTTATTAAATTGAGGTTTTTTGTGAATCATGTTTCGAATGAGTTATTAGTATGTGTTTGGGTTTAAATAATGTATTTTTTAATTTGTGGTTCTATTTTTGAAGTGTTTCATGAATTGTTTTATAGATTTATTAGATTATAAGTGTAGTGCATGGTCCCTACTTTGTGGTTTCGAGTGGCCAGGTATAAGGGAACTCACTTTCATATTCATAGGTCTAAGTGTGTGTATCTATATATATATGTGTGTGTGTGTGTTCCCTTGTTATATGTATAGTCATCCATGGCATGGAATATACGTATATGGGGCTAGGTGTTCCCATGTTTATATATAAAAATCACTACATAAGTGTGTAGAGACCAGCATATGCATATATGAATATATATAAGGATCCATTTTCATATGTTCATGGCCATGTGGTTGTGAACATAAGATCTATGTGTTTTATATGTATTTTAAAATGCATATGCTTAATGCGGGAGCCACATCATTTAGTTAGAACCTGCAAAGATATGAAATTTTGGTTTTGTTGCACCTTTAAGTATGTCCCCTATTCCTATGCATTTAATTTGAATATATGATTACTTTTACGTTTTAAATTTTTTTTATTCAATATAAAAACTCTATGAATCATGGATTTGTTTTTTAGAAACAATCATGCCTTTTTTTGGACAAATAAATGCATTTCTAACACCCATTTGGTCTTTAGTGACATTTTATAAAAAATTAATTCCTACGAGGTTTTGAATTGGTAATTAATATTTCCATAGGCATTTAGAATTTTATACAGTATAGTTATAAAAGTGTAATGATTTATTTTTGTTTCCAAATATCTCCAAGGTGATTTCCAAATATGGGTTTTGGGGTGAACATGAAGTTAAATTTTGTTTTCCTTTCATCAAGTAATTATTTCATTGTATGAATAGGTTCAATATTGTTTTTAAAAGTATAGTATATTAGATTTTCAATTGTGATTTTAAATTATTTTTGAAACATAAATGTTTTGGGTGATGATGTGCTTAAAATGAAATGCATTCCATGCACATAATTAAGTTCTTTTGGAACTTTATGAATTGTTTTTGAAAAAGGAAATCCCCTCTTGAGGCTTGCCCCTTGTTTTATAAAATCATGTGTTTATTGAATGTGTGGATTCTGATATGTTCCCTATTAAGGAGGTTGTGCATTTTTTTGTGATATTAAGGGGGGATGAGCTCAAGGAGGGAGATCGGTGGGGAGAGGGTGAGTGTGTTTATAAATAAATAGAATGATATTTTCATGTATGTTTGTTTTATGTAAACTCTCTACCACATTAAATGAGGAACATGGGAAGCTTGAGGTATCTAGGTTGGAAGACTAGGACTACTATGATGCTTGATTCAGAAGTGGTTCATCCCATATTTATATAGTAGGTGTGATGCTGAAATACTAAAACAATTATTGTGGATGATGATGGGAGATCACTATGGTTATAGGGGAGTCCCCTACTAGTGTATCATGTATTAGAGTGCTAGTTGTTGTGGATTATATACAACATTAAACTAAGGTACATGGGTTTTATGGTCCCATTTCTGACAGTTACCAATAAATATTGACTGTGGTTCTCGCTTATGACATGTTTTTTGTGAAATGATTTGAGTTTTCATTTCTTCAAGATTGATTTATTTTTTAATCCATATTTTTAATTCAAACTACTTTTCCTTTCATGTTGAAATATTAATGAATGTTTGGAAACTATTTTGAAAATATAGTGGAATAAAATTGATTTCCTTAAATATGTAAACTTGTGACATTAATTTGAAAACAAGGGGAAAATTATTTTATTTTCCTTTCATTTATTGGTTAGATCAATCCAGAAGGATTATTAGATACAAGGGAACTTGTGAAATCACGTGGGAATCGAGAACGACCCTTGGGTCTTACTACGGACTAGGTCAAATGTATGGACAGATGGTGACCTGAATTGGTTCATGAAAAAATGGAATCAATGGGGGTCCCTCTATTTTGGGTCATGTTACATAGAAAGTGACTTTGGACAACAAAGTTATGATTTTCTAAATGTGATGTTTTTGTTATGAGTATGGTTCCTTGCAGGCACACCTCATGAAAGGACATGAGTTTCCATGGGAAATACATGAAAAAAATTATTATAGAATAAAATTAAAAAACATCTAATATCATGAGAATAATTTCATTCAAGATATAATATTTCAAATGGATGTATATGCACCATATAAAAGTGAATCAGTTCTTAACAACAAATAAGTCTCAATGTAATATAAACAGAGATGAAATTCCTTACAAAGATCACATAATTTGATTATGGTTAAATCAATGAAATAATTATGTGTAAAAAAATTAATACACTAATTATAAGTGGATATACATTGTAAAACAATCATAGTTAATTCACACATATTATTGGGAAAACAAAACCATTGATATTGATATTAAACTCAAATAATGGATATTTAGGTAGGATTTACCTTACAAAGATTTTTTTAATAAAATAGTCTGATTATGTGTATTAACTATAAATAAAAATTAATAAAATATAAATACATGATAGGATATCAATTTTTATTTTTCATATAATCATGTCATGACATAATTGGGAAGTAGAAGGTTAACCCAAAGAAAATAAATTGAGTTAAGAAGTTCTCTTACCTAGACATTGTCTTGTCTCGTTCATTCTTTAATTTCCTGAATAATATAAATAGATTATTTTATACTTTCTTTAGAACCTTTTTAAATTTTATAATTAATTTTATTTCACTTATTATCTTGTTATAGTAATTAGTTAATTATTTGAGTTTGTAATGGATGTTTTGTCAATGTTCAGTACTCGAGTCAAAAAATAAATTGCTTTGATGTAAATTGTCCATGTCGTAAAAAATCCATCTTCCCTATAATATTATTAATGATTTAAATATCATATATAACCATTATATATGTAATTTTAATATCAATATTATTTTGAGATAAGAAATTAAATGCATTATTCATGGAGACTGTTGGAAATATGTACGCATGAACACTGCTTTCATTTCATTTTCATATTAAAAGAATAATAAAAAAATGATATGAATGTAAATTATAGTACCTGTATTATATTTATGTCATGTATATATCATAGGATTAATAAAACCATCTTTTATATGTTCTATGTATAGCATGAATGGGGAATAACACTTTGTGGGGGCCATATTTCACACTTCTTCAAATGAAATTATCATATTTACATACCTGGGTTTGTATAATTGTATGTTGTAAATAAAAATAACAAAATAATAGTCAAAATATAAATATAATAAATATAATATATAAATATAGTACAATTATAATTTCCACCATGAGAGGTGGTAGGGAAAAATTGAACAATCATTGTTTCGTGAGACAGTAGTTTGTCATTCACAGAAATAGTATGTTCATAAACATTATATAGAGGTGTGTGTAATTGTAGTTAAAATAAATCACATAAAAACATCCTAGTATATTGAGGATAATTTTTAAAATGTATTAAATAAATAAAAAGAGCATTGTGTGTGTAGAAGGAAACTTAATGAAAGTAACTTGAGAGAATATATTACCTCTAAATCATGTAACTTCTTTTGATTTGAGCCAAAAACATTCTTGAATTTTCTTATGCCAATGTCAAGGATTATAAGATAAAAGGGGTGACTTTGAGAGCTTATTTTAGGATAATTTTTATAATACAAGGGGTTTGAGAGAGGCGAGTATGTGGGTAGAGGTGGTGGCATTTTATAAGGGGGGGGGAGGGGCACTTTAGTAATGTCTTGAAATATTAATTTATTATAAATTCTATTTCGACTACCAAAGGGTAAGAATTCAATTAGTTAGAATATAATATGAATATAACCAGAAATATATTTTTCCCATAATAATTAATCATGTTTTCGATATTCTTTTAATCCTTATATTTTTAATTTAACCCTTTTTTACTTTCATGATTTTTTTCAAGCATTTAATGCTTTGAGAACCAAAATCGATACCAAATAGGTCAATTATCGAATGAAATATACATCAATAAAAATATATACATATAATAACCATTTTTTTAAATAATATATATTTTTTTGAATTTTCTAATATTTAATTACATATTTTATATTTTGAAATATGAATTATGTCAATTTTGAAACTATTCATATCATGAATTTTTAAAAATTAACTACAACTTGATTACATATATAAAAAATTATATCAATACTAACATATCATCATCACATATATAATTTTTGGATGACATCAATTATGTTCAATAGTATTAATTATAATAATTATTATATAATTTATTTAATTCCTTTAAAAATGAAGTTATCACTACATCATCATTGTCTCATAATTAATCTTATTTATTTAATATATAAAAATTATAAATAAAATATCATTTTGTAAGAAATTATTGTAAAATTATAATGACTATTTATTGTTTAAGACATCAGTTATATTACCTCACCTAAATTTTTCTTAGTGAATGATACATTTTTTTAAAAGGTGGAGATTCGGGCAGAAGACCAAAGCAATTTTATTTGCAAAAAAAAAGAAAGGTTACATGAGTCGAAAAGGCAGAATCAAATTAAAATATTTAACATGAAAAGGAATTAGGTTTTCTGGGAGCTCCTCCAACTATGTTATGACCTAAGAAAATCCTTTATTGGTGAGAGCATCCGCAACCATATTTTCTTCTCGATAAGTATGAGTTGCAATGTAGTTGACGTCATGGAGAGATTGAAGACAATTCATCCAGTGCATAGTAAGAGGCCAAGATAGATGAAACTCACCATTTCCAAATGGCATGCACTACAGTAGTAGAATAACTTTCAAACCACAAGATATTCCATCTGTGGCGTAATGTGAAAGATATGGCATGAATCACACTCAGCATCTCAGCTTCCATAGGGGTTGCAGTAACACAACCTCCAAAAATGCACCCAACGATGTGACCAAGATGATTTCTAAAGATGGAGCCACACCCAGCGGGTCCTGAATTTTTTTAGAGGCTCTATCCATGTTAATTTTAATCCAACATGGAAGTGGAGGCCTCTAGGAAACCTCAAAAAGTGTGTTTCGGTTGTATGAAAATGGCATCAACCCGAAGAAGTATCAGGATCATAAAGTCTGCCATAGAGTTCTTGCAATTTCTTTTCTGAATCAATGCAGCTTCCCGAATAGTGATAATAATTCTCATTTTACCTATATTAATGGTGTGTGAGAAATTACTGTTAATAATTGTATTTTTATCAGACCAAATAACATGAAGCATCTCTACAATCCCAGCAAGGAACAAGTTTTTTATTTTTTGTGAGTTATCCATAGAAACACAACGATTAAGCTGCTCATTGATAGAGTTATGAATCATCCATATGAAATCAAAAGTGTCCAAAATATAGTTCCAATGATCAGTGGTAGTAGTGCAAGATAGAAATAAGTGATTAGTATCTTCTCTATGTTGATTACAAAAAGAAAATTTTGAACAAAGATGAATTCCAAAAATTTGAAGACAAGAGTCTGTGGGAACACTATTGTTGGAAAGATTCCAGATAAGAGTGAGTCTTGTGGGTTTAATCCATGGGTTATCAAAATATTTAATCTATATTAGGTCATTTTATATGTTATGTAAAGTGTTATTATAGAAATTTTTGGAATTTAGAATCCCATTATGAGCAGGTTCCCAAATCAATAGATCACATGAGGTTGAAAAGTGGTAAGAATAAATAATTTGAATAATATTGTTAGGAAGGGTATCAATGTGAGAATTAATCACATCACTAATATTGGTGTTGATGTTATTAGAGATGTGGTCAGGGGGAGTCAAATAAATAAGAGGAGATCCAGTCCAGTTGTCCAACCAGAATCTCATGGAAGTGTTTCTAGAGATTATCCATCTAGCGTTGTGCATAATATTGTCGTACATATTTCTGACAGAGGGCCAAATGGTAGAAGTCATGAAATTCATGTTAGCTTTTTTCAATGTATCAATGAACCTGTTTTTGATGAATGCAGTGGAGGGGGAGTCATTTTGAATCAGGTTCTAAGTTAATCTAGCTTGAATAGCCTCATTAAAGAGTTTAAAGTTTTTAATGCCAAGTCCACCCATGCCTAAAGGTTTACATCATTTATCCGAAGGAATGGACACAGGTTTCCTGTCCAATGAGCTTCCTGTCCAAACAATATTTTTAATGTTAACATTTGTTTTTTATGGGGATAGTAGGCCAGTTATAGACCATCATCGAGTAGACCAGTTTGGAGACAATAACAGACTTGACAAGGCAAACTCTCACCACCATAGAGAGATATTTTCCTTTACATGATGAAATCTCATTAAGAATTTGGTTAAAAATGCATGAAATGTAGCAAGATTTGGGTCTACCCCATAAATTGGGAACCCTAAGGTATTTGAAGGTAATGGTACCTTCTTTGATGTTAATCTCATTAATAATACCATTTTTCGAAGCAGTTGGATAGTTTTTCCCAAAGTAAATGATGAATTTATGCCATCCAATGACATTACCCGAGACCTCCTCATAGTGAGTGAGATTAGTTTTCAGACTTATTATGTTTCTTATGTCACCCTTTAAAAACATAATGATGTCATCTACATAAAGGATTTTAGTGGGGGAATTCACATTTCTGTTAGCATGAATCAGTTTGAGCTTGTTTTGTTCAACCATGTGGGTGAGAATATGACTTAAATAGTGTTATGAAATGGAAAGAATAATTGAATATAGGGGATCTCCTAGTCTGACCCCTTTAGAGCAATTGAATTTCCCTCTAAGAGATTCATTGATCAAGATGGAAACATGAGCAGAATGGAAGTGGGTTTTAATTCTAGATATGAAGACGCCTTTGAAACCAAAACCATGAAGAACATTGAAGATGAAATCCTAGTCCACTGTGTCAAAATATTTCCTAATGCCTAGTGGAATAGAAATTTTGCCACCTCTATTTTTATTATTTAACATGTTAGTGCATTCAGAGGCATGAAAAATATAGTCTTGGATGGATCTCCCCTTGATAAATCCAAATTGGTTTCAGGAGATTATTTTATTGGTAATAGTGTTGAGTATAATAGCAATTAACTTGGTGATAATTTTATAGAGGGTCTTGATAAGAGATATAGGATGAATGGGATGAATTTCAGATGCATTATCAACTTTGGGAATCAATGTAAGGAATTTAGCATTTAAACCATGATGTAAAAATCCGTTAGCAAAGAAAGATTTTACAAGCATGAAGACATTGTCTTGGATGATATCCCAATAATTTTGATAGAAACCATTATTGAATCTATCAGGCCCCAGGGCACTATCAGGATTCAAACCAAAGACAATGTCTCTAATTTCATGATCAAGGGGAACACCAAGGGGAAAACAGTTATCAACATCAGTAACCATTTTCAGTATGATGTCATTAATGAGGTCCTTGTTCGTACTAGGACCATTTAATAAAGATTCAATGTAGAAGAAAACATGGTTAACAATATATTATTCTTTATCCAAAAGTTTATCTCCATCATTGAGGGAAGCAACAGGTCTACTAGATTTTCAAACTTTTGAAATGAGTTATAGAACTTGGTATTACGATCACCATCAGTTAGCCATTTGATTTTAAATGTTTGTTTATGGATGTTGTATTTGTAGGTGTAAAGAGAATTAAGGTTAAAAGTAATGTTAGTTTCTTGATTGTGATCAAAAGAAATGTATGAGTGGGTGTTATTGTTTTTATTTTGATGAAGCTCATTCTCAAGAGAAAGGATGTCATTATCAATTTGTTTTTCTTTAATGTTTCACCAACATCTAAGATTATGATTGATATATTTTAGTATAAGAGGACATGAGAAGTCGTCAACGAAATGAGTCATAGAAGTCGAAAAATTATTGATGATATTACAACATTCATGATCTGAGAACCAAGAATTTTTTAATATAAAGGGGAGAGAGGGTTTCTGAGAATTGTAAAAAATGGTGACCAAGATAGAATGATGATCAGAATGAATTTTATGTAGGGTGGTGCTGGAAATGGTATCCCATATATCTTAAGCATGGTCATTAGTAAAGGTTCTATCCAGTTTTCTCGCATCCACTATATTGTAATGATTCCTCTATAAGGTGTATTTGGAACCTCGGAGAGTAATTTCAGTAAGATTTGAGGTTTCAATAGAAACCATAAAATCCCTCGCTGATATACATGAGTGATGAGGGAAATTTTTTTCACTCACAGACAAAATAGCATTAGAATCACCCACAAAAATCTAGGGGGAATGAATTTTTGATCTCAAAGAGGATAGGTCATTCCATAGAATCCTCCTGTCTTGATATTTAATCTTGGCATAGATGAAGGAAAAAAAGTGATGGGCATTATCGATCATAAAGTCACATGTGAAACATTGATCAATAATATGGAAAAAATTAACATTAGACAGAGTGGGATGAGAAAAAGTCCAAAGAGTATAAAATTTGTTATTGGTTTGACATGCACCGATGAAGGTGTATCCAAAATGAAAAAATGAACTAAATCAGTGGAAATGTTTATTTTAGGTTCAAAAATGGAGAAAAATAAAGGCTTATTAATGCTTACCATTATTTTTAAAATATTAATGTTATCAATGTTTGCAATACCTTGATAGTTCCAATAAATAATCTTCATTTATATCTGTGTTTGGAGTTAGAACCCCCTTTTTACTTACTATCTGAGCCTTTATGCCTATTTGATATTCTAACGTTTTTTGACATATTAGGGCTTGTATTAGGCCTATTATTTCCTTTAGAAGGTTCTAAAAAGATAGTGGTATCACCTACCGATATAGATTGAGTGACAATATCTTGGATGTTATTATTGTTAGGGGCGGCAAGGTAGTACTAATTTCCTTATTGTAAACAGCATCTAAAAATTTGTTATACAAAGTAGCATGCTGAATAGAAGTGATTCAGGTTCCTAGTAAGGTGCACACATTTTGAATACCAATTTGTTTAGCAGCAAGATCAACTGACCTCTGTTCTATGCTCAAACAGTGAGAAACACTGCTCTGCCTAGTGTTGTATTTACTCCTCTACTCTTTTTCTGATGCCTATGCAGCCAGTATCATGTGCATTGATTCCTGGACATGTTGTATGTTAGCAGGTTGGGTATCTCCATCTAGAGCTTTAGCAGGAGAAGCATTGTGATGATTGTCCATGCACAAATATGAAGAGGATAACTAATGCTTTGGTAATTCATTATTATTATCATTCGTGTTAGTGGAGTCTTGTACCAAAGTATAAAAACAATGATAAATAAAATCAGAATTATCCTGAGTAACATGATACACAGCTATGGGGGTGTTGTTATGATTTTCAAGACATAATGTGCTGCAAGTATAAATATGGGTAGTGGGGAAATAAATTGGAGAATTCTGTTCTACTGCACATGATCTGGTTTTATCCATCTCAGTAGACTATTTAAAGGTTTCTAAAACTATAGTTTTCTATTATGAAAAAAGGTATTTATGTTTTTCTTCCTCTTATACAGTGTCATCCCATTGAGTACCCATGGTCTCTACTAAGTGAGGTGAAGTGATAGTTTTTTTTCACCCAGGATGCGGTTTTGGATGGTTCAGGTATACTTATCAAGGGGGCTTTATCCTTCCTATGCCTCCTTATTTCATTCCAATCATTTTTAGGTGGTTGTATTGGTTGTTTTCTAATCACTCTACAGTTGCAGATGGTATGAAAAATGTTCTTTCAATGGTCACAAAAAGAAGGTTCCTCTCATACTTGATTTTGATTTCAGTTTTGTAATATTTGGAAATGAAATTAATAGTATCAGTTAGCATTGATTCCATATTAATTTATACCATGACTCTAGAAAATACTCCTAAATCAGTATTCAATGTTCGCTGATCAATTTCAAGAGGCGAACCTATTAATGAAAATATGTCATTCCGGATTTCTGGGTGCCAAAAAAACCAATTAAGACTATGGAGTTTGATCCAAACTTGAGCCATTGTGTTACGATAGGTGTGCGGGTTGAAATTGGAGTCCCAGTTAGATAGACAAAGCAAACCATGCTTAAGATTTTGGTTCCTTAGTTTAAAAATTTTATCAAACTCTTATTGAGATTTTGACAATATATAAAAGTAAACTTTGCCGATTGGAATGAATTTCCAGTTCATATAATTCCAACAGTGGGAATTACAGGTTTGTAATTCTGAGAGTGTCCAGGTACAGTTACCTTTGAGATAGAAGATTTGGGCCTAATAGAGAACCTGCACATTTGTGTGCATTGCTGTATCGCATCTGGATCTGCATCCACCAAGAATCCACCATCATCAAGCTTCTTGACCAGTGGAGTCTTTGTCGTATTTATGTTGTTCAGTTCAAAAGACATCAACACATCTAGGAACGAGATCCCTTAGGATCGACCGGAGAAAGAGAAGATGTGAGAAATATCCCCAAGGTTATCATCGATGGATTTTTTCTCAATTGGAAGAAGCAAATGGGATCCAAATATCATCTAAGAATTATCGTAGTGGTGAGATTGAAATA
The DNA here is from genome assembly GCA_963277665.1 of Viscum album. Taxonomy (NCBI): domain Eukaryota; kingdom Viridiplantae; phylum Streptophyta; class Magnoliopsida; order Santalales; family Viscaceae; genus Viscum; species Viscum album. The sequence goes on from OY728131.1 coordinate 1,131,694,643, forward strand.
TCCCAAGAATTAGAAAATCCACCATGTGTGTGAAGATTGAGAGAGAGCACGTGGTGAACCCTAATTAGTTCACGATTTTTACAGAAAGATTGTCTCCCATCTCTCTAACCAATCATTCCAAAATTCTGGATCGTGAATGATACATATTTATGTTATATTTCCTTTACATAAAATTAAATATCATAAAATTTCATTTTCACACCCAAGTGGCTCCATAGGGTCATAAAATAAACTCAAGGATTATCATGATCTGACATATCTCATATATTAGGATTTGTAAATGATTTACAGTAGTTATTTATTATTATCATATTACTTTTTACACTTAATTACTTGATTCACTATTTAATGACGGTAAATTAAATAATATCTGATGTCACTATTCATAATGTCCAAAAATATACGGTAATTATTTACCAAAATTTTAAATTATAATCATAAATATGGAATCTATTTTTTGAAATTCAAAACACATAATTTTCAGAAATTAATAAAAATTTAATTCTCGTTGTTTAAACTAGATATTGTGTTTTTAAAAATTAAAAACATTCAAAAGTTTGAGAAGTGTTTATGTCCAATTTCAATGTGATATTTCATATTATTAAAAAAATTGGATTAAATGTTAAAAATATATTCCATTTATATGTTAAACCTAGTAAAATAATATGATTTAACCATACAAATTATCTTGATAGAAGAAGATGTTTTCAAATAAAATTTATCATATTTTTACTATTGATCGAAACCTGATAGTTATCAGAGAAATATCAAAAATTCATCCAATGTAAATTTTGATGTATAGATTCTAGATATAAATATTATTTTCTCAAATAGAAAATACAATGTTGTTAAAAAATAAATTTAAAAGGTTTTCCCCATCAAAAGGTGGTAAAGCTGCATTTTCAAAAAAAAACTTCTCTCATATAAGATTTTAAATTTGTCCCCATATCATATCTTGAAAACATATAAAATGAATTTAAAACATTGAATTGAATATATAACATATATTTTTTATTATATAAAAATCCATAAATATTGATATGATACCCAATTAATCTCTTTTTAAGTGGTTTTAATAAAAACACATCCTTTATATTCAATTGGGGTTTATTCCCATTTATAATAAATTTTGTAACCAATGAATCATTATTTAAACATGTGTAAACTATATTTAAAAATTCATTAGATAAAATTAATTCCATTCATTCTAGTAGCTAGGTGTTAACTATAATTTAAAATAATAATAATATTATTGTATTATTTTTCAGTATATCACAAAGTTGTGTGCAACGTAATATTTCAAAAAAAAATCATTGTTTCATGTTGAGTACGCTACCTAAATAAGTATCCCATTTAATATATAGTTAATATCATATTCATAAATATAAATATAATGAAAAGTGATACTTCTATAAATAAATGGTCCATTACATCATTCCCCCTTTAGAGATAGTGTCCTCACAACTTTAAAATTTATCCTAGAAACTTTATTAAAAATCCCACGCCAGAAAAAGAGTAAAAAAAATACCACATTAATGGAAATAAAGAGAGGTACAAAGGTCATCTAAAATAACACATACGAGGATTCGATGTAATAAAACAAGGTTATGGAAGAAAAAATTAACCATCATGTTATGATGGAGAGTGATAGAAAACATTATCAAGAGAATGATAAAAAACAAAAACCCCAAACTTGTCAAGCGTGAAATGGTCTTTGATCCCCTACTTGAAAAAGTAAGAAGAAAATGTTTTTTTAGTTACTTTTCATAATGTTGAGGAATTTATATGTTATATTGTTTATTAAAATAAGGAAATATTCTTACTTTTTAACTAGTGTTTCATCATTCTATAAATATCTACCAAAAAATCATCTAATCTCCAAATGATGAGTATTCGAGATGAATTGGTCACAAATGAAGTGTAATAATGAACTTCTATAGAATCAAATAATCCAAAAAATAAAAACCATATAATTTCTATATCTTCATAAATTAACTAAAACAAAAATGGTTAATAAAAGATCAGATAATCCCCCAAAAATAATAATATTTTATAATAATAAATACAACCCTTAATCTCCAAATTTCAACAAACTATACCCAAAGATCAAAAAAATACTATTCAATAAACAATTTTTTCTAAAAATTCTTATAAACAATCCAAACTAATATTGTAAACCAAAATTCAGATTTATTTTATTGCATAATCTTCCAAAATAAATCTTACATCTATCTCCAAATAACATCCACTACTCGTAATGTTTCATATATTAATGTAATTAACCTAATGAAATATTCTCTATGACAGGTTAATCATTTCCACAAATAACACAAATCCCTATATGTCGAAAATAAAAACATAGATTCTTCCAAAAAAAATTCATCCATCAATCCTAAAATGAAATTCAATTGTATTCAATTTTCATTTGGTAAAAAGGGTTCACAAATTAGCGAACATCTTCAAAAGTACCATTTATAACATAATTACCACAATATTCACTTGTACAATGCATATTCAGTTGATAAAACATATATTCCCAAAATCAATGTATTATTGATCCATAAAATTATTTAACTAATGAATTTATACAAACTAGGTACTGCATGCAGTTAAGTAGTAGGTGGTTAATCCTAGTCACACTTCGATTGGGGAGTTTAATTCTTACAGCTTAGTCCAACGCAATGGGTTGTCACATGGTTTGTGTGTTTCGCTTTTTCAAAAATATTATAATTATTATAACATTAAAAAATAGTGATAAAATACTTTAAAAAACCATAACATATTTTAACCTCAATGGTTATTTCCTACCTCATATTTTTCATCCCAAAAACTAATAACACATAATTTCCTCAAAGGTGAATATATCCAAAAATACCGTTAATCACATTGAAAAAGCATAAACCTCAAATGGGTTTTTAATTCATTTAAAATATAATATGACATTAAATTATAAACCCATGATCATATCTATAACCCTTAATAAATCATCATAATATCCAAAGTTGTCTAAACTATTCCTCTGATACCATTTATAAGGCCTCAACCATAAATATTAGTTAAACTTGAGATAAGCCAACAATTGACTTTAAACAATATGACTTTTCATCGATCCAATCCTGGACTATATTATTCTTTATGTCCTGTGCAAAAAATTTCAAAACATGGGATGAGCATTAAAATATATTAAAGGGATATAAAATAATGAAATAAAACATTAGTCGATGACTACATAAAAAATCAATGAAATCATAATTTTTACTCATAATATACAGGCTCTTTAACATACCTTATGAAACCATAAAATTTATGAATAACTCATAGAAATCATAAATAATAAATCTAACATGTGGCATCCCTAACATACATACATTTTATCTTTCATAGAAACATAGCGAGTAACCTTCATGGTTATGTTGGGAATACCCACCACAGTGTCTTCCCTAAATCTCTTTGAAGAAACCTTACGACTTACCTCAGTCATGTTACCCAATGCATTGGAGATCTATCATGGGATCGCCTACCCTAGGTTTATCATGGAACCACCCAAATTTGGTTTATCATGTAACAACACATAAAATGTCCATATACCAATTCATAATCATAACACATAAAATATTGGAATTATCAACATTTAACTCATTAATCACAAGAAATCTAATCAAGATATTGAAATATTCAATCCATTTACAAAACCATTTAAAATATTTAATATAGTTATTTTTGAATCGAAGTTTTCCATAAAAAATTAAATAATATTAAGGAATATCATTTAAAAAAATTAATTTCCCTATAAATAAATCAATAATAAAATTTGGAAACGTTTAGATTAATGAGAATGGTTTAGAAAAATAAATCTTTAAGACATTTAAAATGATGTTTTAGTCAAAGTGTCCCTTACTACATGGGAAATACTTGAGTAAATATAATTAAAGAATTAAATTTAAGAAAACATAAAATATGATGATAATAATGAGATTCATGATATTATATGTCAAAGGGTTGTATATACATTATATAAAAGTTAATTGGTTCTTAACCACAAAATAATTCTCAATGGAATATAAATTCAGAATAAATCCCTTATAAATATCATATAATTAGATTCAGGATATTTAAATGACATAATTGTGACTGATAAATACAAAAAAATTCAATATAATTGGAAATTCTATGTAAAACAATCAATGTTCATTCAAACATATTCTTGAAAAAACAAAATCAATCACATTAATATTTAACTCAATGAATAGATATTTAGTTAGGATTTCCCATAAAAAGTTTATATTGTTAATAAAATAGATTGATTATGTGTATTCACTATAAAAACACAAAAATCACATATAAATAAAAGATATGATATCAAATTTTTTATCAAATAATCATTGAATATAATAATCAAGAGGTAGATGAATAACCCAAAGAATGGAAATTGTGTTAAGACAATATCGTACCTTGAGTCAGACTTCTCTTGTTCATTCTTTATTTTCATGAATAATAAACTTATATTAATTTACAATTTCATTAAAAAAATTTTAAATTTTATTATTAATTTTATATCACTTATTATCATGTTAAAGTAAATAGTTAATTATTAGAGTTCATATGAGAAGTTTTTTTGATGTTCAGAACAAGTGTCAATAATGAACTTGTTTTGATGTAAATTTTCCATGTGGTCAACGGTCCGTCATCTCCAGAATATTATTAATGATTTAAATATCATATATACCCAATATATATGTATTTATTATATCCATAATATTTGGATATAAGAATGGAAATGCACATTTAATGGATACGATAGGTCGTACATACATATGAACACTACTTTCATTTAATTTTCATATTATAAGAATAATAATCAAATGATATAAATGTATATTATAATATCGTTATTATATTAATTTTATTTTGGTATCAATAGTTTTATAAAACCACCCTTTATATATTCCATTAATAGCATGAACAATCAATATCACATTGAGGGGCGGTTGTCCACCCTTCCACAAATGAAATCATCGTATTTACACATCCTTGAAAGCATAAATGTGTGTTGTAAATAAAACATTTAGAACAATATAGACAAATTAAATTGAATAAATATCATATATAAATATAGTTCCATCATATTGGCCACCATGATAGTTGGTAGGATAAAATTGAACAATCATCGTTTTGTGAGGCTGTTGTTCTCCATACACAGAAATAATATATTTGTATCCATTAGATAGAGGTGTGTGAGGGTTTAGTTAAAATCCATAACATAAGAAATCCAATTTTATATATGATAGTAGTTTCTAATTAAATAAAATAATATGTTGATCATAGTGATTGGATACGTAATATAATAGAAAGGAACTTGTGGGAAGACATTACCTCTAAATTAGGTAACTTCTATTGATTTAAGCCAAAAAGCTTTCTTTAATTGACTTATGCTAATTTTAAGGCTTCTAAGATGAAGGGATAGATGATGGAAGATTATTTGACTATAATTTGGTTGTTTCAAAGGGCATTATATGTGCAAGTAAATGGGTAGAGGTGGTGGCCTTTTATAAGATAGATGAGGGACACTTTATGAATGTCTTGAAATATTAATTTATTATAAATTCTATTTAGATTAAAAAAGAGTCCAAAATCAGTTAGGTCAAAGATAAGATGAAAAAAAGTAGAAACAATATCCTCCATTAATAAATAGAAATGTTTTGGATATTTTTTTTCTTATCTATTGTATTTAATTTTTTTTAACACTTACCATTTCATCAAGAATTTAAGACTTTGAGAACCAAAATAGTGACAAAAACATGAAAAATGTCCAATGAAAGAGTTATTAATTTTTTTTATAATTATAATCACCATTTTAAATAGTATTATATATTTTTTGTTATATTAGAATATTTTATTACATATTTTAAATTTTCAAATATGAATTATGTCAATTTTGACACTATTCGTATCATGAGTTTTTAAAAATCCATAACAACTTGATTCCTTCGAAAAAAACAATGATTCAATCCTAACATGTCATATTCACATATATAATTCGTTTATGAAATTAATAATGTCAAATAATATTTATTTATATTTTTATTATATCATTCATTTGAATCTATTATTAATGAAGAAATCACTGTATCATCATTATATCATAATTAAATTTATTTATATAATGTTTAAAAATTATAAATAAAACATCATGATGTAGGAAATATTTTTTGATTTATAATAAATATTTATAGTCAAAAATATCATTTATATTACCCCACCTTAAATTTGATTTAGTTAAAGATACATGTATATGTTATATTTCTCTTTATATTAAAATAAATATCCTAAAATGTCATTTTCACACCCAAGTGTCTCCATGGGGACCTAAAATTGATACAAGTATTCTAATGGTCGAAAATAACTCAAAAAATTTTATTTAGACACATTTTAGGGTTGTTTTATATTATTATAAAATTATTTCTTACCTATATTTACTCGATTTAACTTTTAACCATTTTAAATAAAATAATTATTATAGGTACTATTCATAATGTCCAAAAATAAATGGTACCTATTTAAAAAATTTAATCCTTATGATTCTGAATATTTAATCCATTTTTTCAATATTCAAGAAACATAATTTTCAGAAATTAATTTAAAATTAATTCTTGTTGTCATAACCAGAAATCTTGTTTTTATGATGTAAAAACTACCAAAAGATTGACATGTGTTTATATCCAATTTCACTGTGAAATTTATTATAATTTACAAAATTTCAATAGGTGATATTAATAAATTATATTTATACTTTTAAACTATTAAATAATATGAATTAACCTTATAAATTATCTTGATGTAAAATGTTGTTTTCAATTAAATGTTATCATATTTTTTATATTCATCAAAACATGATATTAATCAGAAAAAATATAAAAAAAATCCAATGTAAATTTTGTGGTCCTGATTCTAAATAAAAAGTTTATATTTTCAAATATAACATATATATGTTCCAAAATCTAAATTTAAAAAGGATAGTCAATCAAATAGAGGAAAAAATGTATTTTTGGAATAATACTTCTTTTCTATGGAAAATTGATGTTGTTCTTATAGGATATCCAAAAATCATATAAGATGATTTTAAATAATTTCATTCAATATATATCATATATTTTCCATTAAATAAAAAACCATAAATAGTGAGGTGAATTTTTAAACTCAATTATTCTTTTTTAAATAGGTTTTTAGAAAAACACATACTTTATATTAAATTGGTTTTTATTTCCATTCCAAATTAATTTGGTAGCAATGAAAATATTATTTAAACATGTCTAAACCATATTTCAAAATATATTTAATACAATTAATTATCTCCATTCCAATAGATTAGTGTTAACTACCATTTAAAATAATAATAATATTATTGTATTATTTTTCAATATAACTGAAAGGTGTGTGCAATGTTAGATTTCAGAATAACTAATTGTTGCATATTGAGTACTAATCGAAAAAAGAATTCCCTTTAACAAATAACTAATATCTTATTCATAAATATTAATAGAAATGAAAATTTTTTATTCTATAAATATATTGGTCCTAACACATGTAGTTGTTCCCTCTGTGTGTTTGGTGTTTTCTTATGGTATTTTTTTTAAAAATAGCCTATTTAATTTGGTCATTTACTATCCCTTGTTGGATAGTTAACTCCCCCATAAGAAATTGATATATTATAAATCCATCCATGAGTGATTTACTATTGGTAGACCCTCTAGTGGATTAATGTAATAAAATTCTTCTTAATCATTGTTAATTTAATCAAACTCCTATTTTTTTCAGTTAAATGTTTTCTCTTGTAGCAGAAGTCTGGTTTTGCATGGTGGAAAGAGACTTTAGTTTTTTATGTTTCCTGAGTTTTTAAAGGTGATGTCTGACACCATCATGTCTGAAGGTCCATGCCGCGAGCGTTAAAGGAAATCCTAATAATGAAAAAGTGTATTTTGTCTGGGATGTTTAGGTTTTCCATGTCTTTGTTGTCCCCTTGGCCTCTCGTCGGGATCATCTTTGAAGCAGTTTGGTTTAGGCCACTAATGTTCCATGTTTTGTCATAAGATGTGGTTATGATCATTTGCAAGAATCTTGGGCTATTCAGGACTCAGTTTAAGGTTATTTCCCTTGTAATGGATCTTAGTCTAAAATTCTCATGTTCGCTGGCATTCTTAGTACTGTGTTCTTGCCTATGTGATAAGGTTTATATATTGTGACCCATATAGATCCTCTATTTTACCATAAGTGTGTGTATCATTGAAGGAATTATATGTTTTTGGATTTTTGGAGAAATTAATTTTAATATGACCTTTCGATTGAAGATTCTCATTCAATGGAGAAAGGTATCATACATTGGAATCCTTTTAGTCTATGTCATGTTGAAATGACATGTTAAAGAAAAATAGGTTGTGGGATGTGCTATGTTCAGTGGTGTTGTTTAGATTTTGATGTGTTTGCTTTTGGAACCAGATGAAAAATTTCTTTAGAGGGGATTTCATTTCTTGACTGCGATGTAGGAGATGATTCAATCACCAGATCTTTATCCATAGGTTCAGGAGAAAATATAGTGCACAATAAGGATCTCTATCAGTGTAAGGGATCGTATTCTATTGTTTATTATACAAATTACAAATAAAGATAGTGTAAGAATAGTGTAGTTGTTCATTCTAATGGTATGGTTTGGTTAAAATATGTGATAGTACCTCATTTCCATGTTGTGATCTGCAGGGTTCAAAGAGTTCCTCCTTCATTACAAGGAGGAAGGGTTGTTTCATTTTCTGGAAACTCAGTGCTAGTACCCAAGTATGTGCTTCTATCTATTTGGTTGTCCATGTATGAACAACTTTGTACATCCATTTGGATTTAAGATTTTTTCTACTCATCTAAAAAAGGTAAGGCCTTTGGAAGTGTTCAACTATGTAGTGTCTAATGGTTGGATGAGAATTTCATTAATTGGGTCCCATGTAGTGATAGATTTGGTGCTTATGATGTTCCTTAGTAAGCCCATGTTGGGATCCCATGATGGCATGAGCTAGGTAGCCATATTGTTCAGTTCTAATGGCGGGGAGACCCACTGTGGGTCTTTCTAGAATTTATATGGAGTGAAATGATGTTGTTCTATCCCTTATTGTGAGGATTTAGTTTTGCCCTGCCTGAGTTGGTGTCCTGGTTCAACCTTGATGATTAATATTTTTCTAATGGTGGAGAGACAACTTAGTCCTCTCTATTTCACTAATTCTGTTTCCTTCCAGGGGATTGGTTTAGCTATAGGTTGTCTCATTCTGAGCCATATAGAACCCAATATCCTCTCCATAGTAAACATTGTGATTGGAGTGAACCTAAAAGTTTCATTAAATTATTATTATGTTAGTATTCATTGAGATGTTATTTTTTTTGTTGATTTAAGCACGTGGTGTTGTTTTTTTGGTGATATCTTAGTTTTTTTCTCAAGAACACAGATTACATGATGAGAAAGTTACCTTTTCATTGATTGATCACCTGGAGATATCTGAATTCTAGGGGGTTGGTGGATTGTATTGGGGAGTCCATTTCAACCACCAAAGTTCGACTTGTAAACTACTTTTCTTTAGGGTATTATTCTTTTCTTCTTTTAATTTATTGTTCATTTGGAAATCTACTTATTTTGAAATGGAATACCTGTTATTTATTTCAAGTAAACCTTGGGATAACATTTCAGGATTATAAAGTGTTATGGTAGAGAAAATTGTCACACCCGAACTTCAGAAATAATTTTATTTTTAAATTATTATATTGAAATATTTTTCTGTGGTGTGGGATGAGCCTAATATAAATCTTCTTCCATTACTAATAAACTAATTTTTACTCTTTATGGGGTCTTACGAAAGGGAAGGTCACGGTCCAAGCCGTGCAACCTTGCCAACTCATTGTGCATCCTTCTAAGTACAAAGTTGACTATTTAATTAACAAAATGAATGATAAAGTGGAAAAAAATAAAACTAGAAAAAAATAAAATGAATTTTGTATCTTTTTATAGATAATAATAATAATATTTTTATATAATAATTATAATATAATTATATTGGTTAATATTTTTTATGTTATTATTATTATTGAATTTACCTTTCCTTTTATTTTTTCATTTCCTGTTCCTTTGTATTTGTTATTTTTTCATTCCTCTACTTTTCCTCCCCCTTCTTCTATTGGTGTCACACTACTCTAAAACTTTCCCCAACTGGTTCAATCTCTCTAGTTATGCGTCATCCCTCCTCATATTCTAGCCCTCCCATTTCCCCTACAACGACATTCAAACCAGGACTATGGAGAGTCACTTGTGTGTTCATAGATAAGTATATATATGTTTCTAGGTTCCCCCATTACATGTATAAGAATCCATGGTAGTGAACATAAATATATGAGGCATGTTGTGCCCAAGTGTATATATGAAAATTCATGTGTAGGTGAGTGTTGACTATTATATACATATAAGAATATATGTATGGATCCCATTGAACATTTTCATGGCAATGTGGGTGTGTTTATATGGACTATGTGTCATTATATGTATGTGGAAGCTCATATTATTAGTGGGGGAGAAACATATTCTTGTTGGATAGCGTTGAGAGTTGAATGTTCAGTTTGGTTCCACCTTGAGGTAGTTCCCCTATTCTAATTCCTTTGATTTGAATACAATGATTGTTTTCTTATTTTAAAAAAATGTTTTCATATTTATTCAATATAAACATGCTATGGAATCAGGTTGTGGTTACTAAGAAATGATAATGATATTTTTTGGGAAAATGAAATGTATTTCTTACACCCATTTAGTCATAATAGACATTCCTAAAAATAATATTTCTTAAGTGGTTTTAAATTGGTAATTAATCATTCGAATGGAATTTGGTCTTTCTGATTGTTTAGTTATAACAGTGTAATGACATGTTTGGTTTTCCAAAAATCTCCAATGTAATTTCGAATGATGGGTTTAGGTGTGAACTTAAGGTTAAATGTTGGTTTGACTTTCTGGAAAGAACTGTGTCATTGTAAGCATGGGTTCAATCTTGTTTTTATACGTTTAGTAAATTGTTTGTTAAATACATATATTAAATGATTTTGGAAACATAAAATTATTGTGTGATTATGTGTTCTAAATGAAAATCATTACTTATATATAATTAAGAATGTATTTCACTTTAAGAAATTTTTGAGAAAATGAAAAAGAGCACTTGCTGAATTCCATTTTTTAAGAAAATGATGTGTATGCTAAATTTGTGGATAGTGATATGTTCCTATTATATAGGAATGTGCATTTTTATATGATTGAAAAGGGGGGGATGTGATGAAGTAAGGAGATCCATGGTTTGAGGGTGGGTGTGTTTTTTAATAAAGATAAGGATATGGTCAGGTATGATAGTTTTATAAAAACACACCACCCCTCGAAATAGAGCACATTAGATTCTTAGTGTATCTAGGTGGGATAACTAAGACTAGTACGCTAAATGATTTGAAAGTGGTTATTCTGAGTTATTTCAAGTAGGAATGACAATAAAACACTAACTAAATGATTATGATGATGATGAGAGACCACTTGGTTTATAAGGGAGTCCCCTACTAGTGGCTTGTTCATGATAATGCTAGTTTTCATGGTTTCTATAACACATTTCATTGAATTATGAAGTTCTTATAGTCCCATTCGTGCAATTTACCTATAGGGATTTACCATGGTGATCTCTAATGGCATGGTGAATGTGAAATGATTTCCATTTTTGTTACTTCAAGGATGATTATTTTTATTTAATCCATGTTTTTATATCGAAGTATTGGCCTTTCATTTATTAATGTTATTACTTGTATGGAAACGATTTTCAAAATATAATGGAATTAATGTTCATTTCTAAAATATGAAAACTTGTGACTACAATTTTAAAAGAAGGAAACACATTATTTTTTTACGTCTTATTTACAATCTATCATTATTTAATTTCTTATTAATGAATAGGTAATAGATAATTATTGTATTTTTTGAATTCCTACTGAGAATCTTAGTGTTCACGCCTACTTTATCTATTTAGTTTCAGGTTCTAGTTAAGGATCAATCTTGTAGTGAGCCTGTTTCCGTGTTTTGTGGTGACCTAAGAGGTCACCTGGAGGTAATATTATCTGGAAATATTTGTTTTCGCTACTTGTATTTACCTATTTTCTATGTTTATATTAATAAATTTATTTTACAATATTTTACAGGGAAAATTGATCCCAATCATTTATTTTATAATATAACATTTATGGCAACTTTTAGGGATCAGGAATGCACCTCATGCCTTACCACTGACTTGGACATGCACCAAGTTGGATAGTTACCCATCTAAGTTCATCAAAATGGGGTTCACCTATTATTTATTTAAAATAACGATAGGTCAATGGATATATCCATTAATTATCAACATCTAAAAAATATCACTATCAAGAAAAGTATCATGTTATCTTTATTTATTATTATTTTTATCATATATAAAGATATATATTTTTAGTTGAGGATTAAAAAATATGATATATCCATGATACCGTGAAATATATGGTATAGATTCTATGAATTTAAATTAAATCGGTTTGGACTTGTAAATAACCATTTTATATTAATATATCTAATTAATAGATTCTTTATTAAATACCTTGATCAATTTGTGGTAGTTTTTTGAATAATATTCTATTGTATTGCAAGAGAAAGGAGGAGAATAGATATCAATTGAAAATATTTTTGTAGAACTTTATAAGGGATATGTTGTATTCAAGATATTTATGGTTTGAATTTTCACTAATAATGTATCATTTTTGGGTCATGTAATTACAATATATGGTGTATAAGTGGATACCAGAAATATGTATGTTATTAAAAAATGGCTCATATAATCCATGGTGACTAAAATCCATATTTTTTTAGGTTTGATAGATACATTTTCCTTCAATAAAATATCTCATGGATAACATGTATAGTAACCAAATTTATGTAGAAGGGATCCATAATCCCTTGGAAAGACGAATCTGAATAAAATTTCATGTAATTAAAGAGAATATTGTTTAGTTAACATGTGATCACAATAAACTATAAAGGAGAAGGGTTAATGATTTATATTTATTCATTAAAATATGGGTTGGTACGTTCTATAATGTGGAATGATAAGGCTTTAATTTATACATCTCTCTTATTAATAGTTTACTAGAAAATTACTTGACACAGATCTGGATGTGGATGCATTAATTATTTTTTCTGAAGAAAAGGAGGTATTATAATTATAGTTAAAGGTGTTACATGTATAATTATAATAAAGACATCAATTAAATATTTATATAGAAATATGTGAGTATATTCCAATAAATACGGTTGGAACTAATTAATGATTATGATTTCTCAATACATTACCAACATGTGAAGGTGAATAATGAGGTTGATGATCAATGTTGGAAGGGATGATCGTGTTTTTTCATAATTACTATTAAATAATATCCCTTTCATATGTATTTTTATTGTATCTACTATCAAATATATTATATGTGATAAATATCATGTCTTTCTTAGATGAATGTCTCATATAAAATTTATGTGAATATAAAACTATGGTAAAAGTTAGATGTGGAGCATCAAAATAATGTTGTGACAATTCTAGAGTTAAACCCAGACCATGGGAGATTGATCAAATCTAGGAACTATGTATGTATATTATAAATACCAAAATTGATTAACGAGATATTGGATAATGCTCATACATCATTTTTATCACTTCATCCTAGACGTTTGATGAAATGTAGATATTATACTGATAATGTATAGTTAGATACCATGAAAAGATATATTGCATAGTATGTATCATAGTTCATGGTTTGATATCATGTAACGTTTATGAGTGATATTTCTAATGGGATATTAAAACAATTACTCATACATAAGTGTAAATTGGGAGTAAAATCCCCAATAATATCATCATGTGATTCCCTATGAATTATAAATGGAATAATTTAGTTTCAGTTGTAGTTTACCACCTAATGAAATAAACACATTTTGTTTATTATTGAATATTTATCTCTTTATTAGTTAATGATGATATTTTCTATGGATGTTGTAAGGTTTCAGGGACTAAAACTCTTAATTTAATCAAATTTGAATCTGATTGTTATCTTAGGGTAATAGATAAAACTTCAGCATTAAATATATTATATATTATAGGATTCAATTACAAGAAAGCACACACACACACCTCACACCCATAGGCTGGAAGGGTATTTCATAGCCCCTTCCCCCAAAGGTGTACCCCCATAAGCCCCTTATTATTACATATATATATATATATATATATATATATATTCATGAGGCACCAAAACTATATGCCTCTAATCACCATGAATGTTTACCAAATGCCTAAAATTACTCTACCTGAAAGTCCTTCACTCATCCTAGCACCTATACAGAATGTCCTTGATGTCCATTATTGTACCCCTGAATTACAACCATCTATAATCGCTTACCACCACTATCAATGAGTTATTTATCCTTATTGTAGTAATATTGACCTCTCTATTTTATGAATCTAATAGTGAAAATAAATGATATAGGATACCTAATAGAATTTATCTATGTTATCATATACCCAAATGGAAAAGGATTATTTAAAATTTTGGATATTCCAAAATCTTATTTTGCTCAATAAAATGGGCCCATGATATGGGTAATAAAATATATAGTTTCATAATCCTTAAAAGAATTATATAACAAACTAAAAAATTTCATGGTATATGGATAGAATGTGTTAATCATATAATTTGGTTGATCCTTATGAATTCAATCATCTATATTATTTTTAAGGAGGATATGTGACATTTGGATACAATTCAAAACAATAAATTACAAGCATAAGTGTAATTAGTTTCTATAACTCTAATCTAATTAATGGTGTTTTACTTTTCAATAGATTTAAACATAATTTAATAATTATTATTCAGTTATATGATAACAGTTTTCAGATTTATTTTAAAATAAATATTTTTTAATATTTTTAATTTATACAGAACACCTACATTTAACACATATAATTTTAAATATGCCTTTATTATAAATTTAAAACCCATAGAAACTCAAAATGATAAGTTTTAATTTGAACAAGAGAAAAATTAATAAATATAAAAAGGATACATATGACACTCTAATATTCATTCACTTATCAATCATTACCATAATCTACTAGTATGAGACATGCCAAAATTTTCATTGAAACATAATATAATTTTTTGATCTTTTTAACTAGGAATGAAAGAAAGGCGTTAATCATAAAAAAAGGCCATTTTCTCTTCTAAATACTTATAAATTCCTACCCATATATCTTTGGACAATCTCATGTGGCTAATATCAAAGGTAGAAATTACACCATTGATATTATTTATTATTTTACAATATTTATGTTGGTTTTTTTATTATCTCATAGTAATGTGGATTTAAATGTATTTTTCAACATTTTAAGAAAATTTGAAATTGAAAAAAACTAAAAAATCGTTTCCTTTATAAGTGACCATTTTTTTTAATTTGATAGCAGATACATTCATAAGTTTTGTGCTTATCAATGTTAACCTCACACCTTTTCTAGCCATTAAACACATAAAAAAATGGGGTTGTTGAAAGATGAAATTAAAATCTCAAAGAAATATTTTTTTATTAATGAATTTTAACATCATCAATACTTTTAGTTCATATTGATTGATGTGTATGTCATTTATTTCTTTTTAAAGCATCATTTTTATTATATTTAAATGTATTTTTGTTGTTAAATAATGTCTTTAAAATATGACTTTAGAATAATCCTAGATTTGGGATTTAATCGTTATTTATGGTATTTATGTGTTAAAATATGTATTATATTTATTATTTTAGTCAATAGTGTTGTTTATTTTTAATTATAAATTTTATTCTAACCAATAATTTTTTACTATATTTATATCCTAAAATTATTACTAACAGTATTCTAATTTATTCTTTTTGATTCACGATATTTTAATTTCATTCAATTATTTTCTATAATTTATTTTAGGTTTGAATTTTCATTATGTACATTCATTTATGATTTTATTAATTAATTATTTATTTCAGTTTTTTATTTATATAATTAATTTATCTTTGTTTTAATTTTATTTTGTTTTACATTTTCATAATTTGATTTCAATATGTTTATTATTTATTTTTTTCAGAAAAAGAAACGACCTTGTAAGTAAAGTTACTCTGCCATGTGACCATAAGGGAAGGGTTAAGGTCTGCATACTAAACATGTTATACAAACCACACAAATAAATCCCCGTGATGATGATCCCTAGTAAACCTCTCATGCCCCTTATTTATATATTACCATGAAAATTAATTAAATTTAAAATGTACATGTTTAAGAAACTACCATCCCACTAACCGTATGAAGAGAAGAAAGTTATTATCCCTGACAATCAACCATTAAATGGTTTTTGAAATCATGTTATCGTGTGAGAACCTACTTTACAAATACCTATTATTGAACCTATCTGCAACATGATTCAATAACCTATATGGGAAATCAATTATGTCCACAAAATTGCTACATGATATCAAAATGGATATATAACCAATTATCTACATGAGATCTAATGGCCACTTGAACCAAATAGCTATGTGAGGTATTCTTGATGCATAGTTAATTAGATACATCTAATAATCATCTACATGCTACATTTACTACATCATTCCAATTTTTAAATAATAATTATTTGGGAAAATGAAATTTTGGAACTAGAGATTTGTGCATCCTCACATAGTTATCATGAATGTTGATCCATCCACATAGAGGCATTTTGAGATTTAGATCATGATTAATACATCAATTATAGTTTTGATTAGTTGTGTAATCTATAGTCGAGTGGTGATGTTGAGGTCACCAAATGTGGTAAATATATAGTTACACACATGTGGTGTGTAATTCAAATAGATATTTCCAAGTAGTGACTATGAGAATTCATTGAGGAGGGTGTTAATTTTTTATTAAATAGTAGAAGATATAGTGACAGTGTAATCATCATTAGAGTAACCACATTCCATATGATACAAATTGATGACCATCATTATAGCTTGATATATAATCCATCGATTTGGAGACTTTTGGAGATGGGAGAGATAAAGCATTTATAGCACTTTTAGGAGAGGGAAATTGAATGGAGGATTGGTGTATTCATATTCTATTTAGTAATTGAATGAGTTTTATTATAATGATCTATTGAATCATGCCATTTCATGTTGATATTATTGAAAAATATTTTGACATCATGATTTCTACTGTTGATTAATTAAAAAAATTGGACACAAAAGAAAAAAAAATAACTAGAAAAAATAAATTTCCATGGAGCTTCATTATTTTTCATTTTCTTCTCAATTTGAACAATTTTATTTTCTATTTCTGAAAAGGAATCATCAAAATGTTTAATTTTTTTCATCACTACATTTAATTCAACTATATTTATTTTTATTTATTTTTAAATTTTTTTGTCATTTTTATTATTCTTCATAATGTTATTGTTTTTATTGTGGAAATGATACCTTATCTCACTTATAATTAGTAGATTTTTGGAAAATAAATTGAGAAAACTCAATAATCTTGTTGCATTATATTTTTGAACCATTTTTAGGGATGAAATCATACATCTAAAAATTCAAAAAAATCACTAAAAAAGAAATTATAAAACCTATAAATGAAAAAAATAAAAAAATAAAATATTAATAATCTTATCAAGATAAATATAATTATCTTTTTTCCTACCAATAAATTCCCAAGTGAATGCACATTATATCAGTGTCTGACAACTAAGAGTCTATGAAACAAGAATTTGAAAATAATTTTTGATCTATGAAAAAATAAAAATCCTAAATGAAAACATGAGAGATATAGTATATTTCAGAATATAATCAACAAAAAATAATAAAATGGAATTTTAAAAGGACTTGGATGATATATTATTAAGTCCCTCTGATGTCATGAAATCCTTCATAAATTATTCTTACACCTAGGCCTATAAATTATGATATGAAATAATCATACCTTTCACTAAATTCTTCATCCAATGGATTTATTAATGAAGACAACATATATTTCATTAGGGATTTCTACAACATATTACTACAATAGCCACTGCATGGGCTGAGTGAAAATGATATGAAATTGGATTATTCTCTTTCTTCATAAAGGAAAATGCAAGGAATTGATTTTTGAAAATTTATAAAAAAATTGAATCATGGGGAAAAATATATAAATACTTATAAATTAAATTATATCATATAATGATTGAATTATAATTTAGATAAATTATCAATATCATCTAATATGAATATGTATAGTTGTTTTCAGAAATATGGATAGTTTTAGTGACCTAATCAAGAAGATTTCTTATCACTATTTACCTTTACAATATCTCATGGATTCCTTCTGTGAAGGTATATGCCTAGAGAATTAATCTGTTGAAAATCTTCTCAAAATTATTACATTAGAAAAAATAATTAAGATGTTAGAAAAAATTTCAACAAATTAGATCTTAATTCCAAAAATAAAGATTCAATGAGAAGAAGATTAAATAACTATTGGAATAACATTGATCAGGGTGTAGAAATGGATTCTATTTAATTTGAAATAAAAAGACTAACTCCAATCCCAAATAAACATGAATATTAAAAAAATTATAATTAATTTGGATATCAAAACTAGGTAAAAAGCCTTATGAATTAGTGTCCACGTTTTGTAATTTTTAGAAACTGATGTTTTTGTTGTGAAAATATTGTCTTACCTTCCCAAACACAAGAAGATTCTAATTTTGAAGGCTATGGTTACTGAATATAAGTTAGAGATGTTCAATTTTTAAAATATTATTACCATGGTTATATGAACCACCCCAAATTTTCCCATAATGAATAATGAATGATAAATAAAACATGCTTCCACTAGCTATGAAAATTTAAAAAAACACAATTTCAAAATAATGATAAATATGAAACTTATAATTATCAATATGACATTAAAGTAATGATTTAATTATTGTTTGGGAATCTTGATTCCGAAAAAAACAAAAAGATTTTAATAAGTTCCAAAATGATGCTAGAATGCATAATTTAGATATGCATATGGGTTAACTGGAAAAATATTTTTTTCCAATAGATAAAGGTATGATTCCTAGTTAAACTTTAAGGAATATAGGTGAGATTGGTATTTTTTCGAATACAAACAGGGGTATAAAAACCTGCTATGGTGTTACAGTCAAAAACATGAGTGTGAAATTGGAAAATATAGAAGCATATGGACAATTAAATCTGAGAAACAATGATTCTGTAATTTTGGATAATACTTCTATAACATAGAAAAATCAACTAGATCTATCAAGTAGTTAATATAAAAAGAATCAAAAATTAAAAATAATAAACTGAAAAAAACAATGTTTCGTAAATTGGGGAAGTTCCTTTGATCTTAAGAATTATTCCCTTGTCATCCCTTTTCCTATTAGGAAATAAATCCTCAGTTGGTTCAATTCCATAGATTATTCAACGGGATCCAAGTGAATATTACTTTAATCCAATATTTAATAAATATTTCACCATAATTTAAAAATGTAAAATAAATTTGTTCAACCAAAATACATTAAGTGTGATTTAATCTTACTGCCATAGAGAAGAGTGCAGTGTCATCATTTAAAAAAATTCTCAACTATGTTTAATGATCAAGGGAAATTTTTCATACCATACACCATAAGGAATATAAATTAATTAAATATTATTTTAGATATAAGGGTGATAATTAACATTCTTCTTTTATAACTATTCATAAAACTAAGATTATGTGAATTCAAACGCACTATTATGTTCGTACAATTGGATAACCGGTCTATTAATAATACCATATAAAGAGTTGAATACCTATTAATTTGATATGTAGCATATTTTCCCTACTAATTTTCTCATGTTATATATGTAATTTTAAAAATAAGTCCATATCATCTTGGTGGGACTATTATTATATATCAGGAGTGTATTTATGGATTTTTTCAAAGTGTAAATAGATTTTTGGTTTTGCAGATAAATTGTTGAAATTAAATATCATAAAAATTGAAAAATATTTTTCATCTATTGTAAAATATTAATGAGTGGAGTTTTTAGTTGATTAAATTACATTTCATTATTCAATGATATTTGAGAAATAACCATTGGATACAGAAATATTTTTATATTTTGATAACACATTAGAACATTATAAATAATTCATCAAACTTTCTATAGTAGAAGAAACTCATGTGGTGGATGGAAATAATTTTTCCACACATTTTTCTTGTTTTAAAAGATAAAATATAGTTAATTTTCACTATATGGTCAGTAGCTCTGCCCCTACTCTATTGAGAATTTATGAAGGTGAATTTTTCATTCCAATGAATTTAATTCATTATGATAATAAGACACTAGTTTCACATATAAATAAAATGTTGAATAAATTAATAAATATTATGGATATTTTTTTTTAAAATTATTATTTTTTATTGATATATTTGATGAAATATAATTTACAAACTCATGAGAGTTGGTTATCCCCCTTGGAAAGTTGTGAGTAATAATTCAAATCTAGATCAAATATTCAAAATATAACTATTTATTAAAATCAATTTAGGAAACATATTTGGGATCTTTGACATACCAGGACAATGGTTATTCCTTTTAGTTAGAAGGAACCATATATGGAGGATAAACCAATTCTTGAACAACTGAAATAACCTTATTTTGGTAAAAAATCAACATTTCATAACATAATTTCTTCTAAATTTTATAAATGTTAAAAGGAAATATTGTTTCATGTTATTATGAAATCCAAAACTCCCATAATTTTTTTCTTATCTAATATCTATGTCATTAACCCTTCATTATAAAATCATAAGATTCCAATGGAACCAGCCCACAAACTAGGACTATTATATCAACACAGGTTGATTAGAAACATAAATTTAGTTGTGAAACAATACGTTATTATATTGTTCTATACTAGAATTTTATTCTATATTTCTAATAGTTCTTGGTTCTATATTGTCATATAAGATCTATATAAGGGAGGGATTTTCATTAAATCTAATGGTAGAAATGAACATAATCACATGTGAAAAGAATCCAAATGGATAGTTCATATAGATTAATTGATGCTAAATTTTTCTACGAGGAAATATATTTTTACTTTCCTATTTCTAGATCATATTATTATGATTCCAAGTAAGAATTATGTTTTCTATTTTTTGATGGGTATTTTTGTTACAATTAGATTCTTGTAGACCTAGAAGATTAGTATAAGACAACTTTTCATTTCTATTTAGAAAGTATTTCTACATGTCAATTACTTTTGGATTGTGTGGTGAGTAAGATACTTTTCAAAACATTATAATGGAAATATGTTAATAAATGATTTAAGTAATAATTACGTTTTTTATGGATGATTTATCGGTTTTTTGGGGAAATGTTTGAGAGCTTCTTAAAGAATCTATAACATGTTTTAGAATGATTTCAAGAGTCTAACATAGTTCTCAACTATGAAAGAGGAAATTTTATAGTCAGATAAGGAATTGTACAAGGACATATGGAGTCTGGGTGGGGTTTAGAGGTTTATCATGCTATGATTGAGGTCATTTAGAATTATCCTGATCTTGTTAATATTAAATTTGTTTGACGATTTCCTATGAATGCTTGTTTTTACCTGTGGTTTATCAAGGATGTTTCAGTAATTACAAATCCCTAATGTTAATTTCTATCCAAATATGTGTCATTTTACTTTTAAGAAAATTTTCTATAACATTTTAATATATTTAATGAAAATCATACATAATTACCCATCATCACAAGACCTAATTAGAGAAATGAATTTTAATTTATGTTCAATATTAGTGATATGGTTACTAGAGTGGTTCTAGGTTAATGTGGATACAGAGAATTACATGTGTTTCATTATTCAAGAAGTAAACTATCTAACATTCAAAATAACTACATCACTACCAAGAATGATTTTTTGGTTTTGTGGTTTCTCTAGAGATGTGTAGGTAGTACATTTTGGGATAATTTTTTTTATAGATTACACTACCCTGAAACATTTTTATTCCAAGAGAGTTACATAACATATAATCATTATATGGATACTTTTTTAATGTATTTTTCATTTGAAGATTATTTAAAAATAGTAGGCTAATAATATTATTAGACATCCTATATCTTTGTTTTTCAATACATAGTTAAATATCCTTAAAATATTAATTAATCCTTTTCTGATTAGAACTATCTAGTAGTTTCTATCAAGAATCCATCATGGTATTTATATTTTACCTTTTTTCATCATATTTCATCCATGATTATTTTTAAAATAGTAAATGGTATAAATATATCTCTAAAAAAAGTAAAATATTTGAGACAAACCACTTCTTTTTAGAAGGTGTGTATATTTATTTCATCAGAGGTGTGTACCAAAAGAATACATGTTGTCAATTCTTTACAGTTTTCACTCGACAACTTGGTGAGTTCATCATGGAGGTGTAAGTATGGACCAAAATTTTCATCAAACTATATTTTATTGTCCTATAATTTTCAGGGATTATATTATTTTAGTGGTGAAATATGATAAGTGTCAAATAATAATAAATATTTGATGGAAGGAAGATCTTCTTCATTTATGAACATTTGTGGTTGGGTTTTTTTGTTTGGGGATTGGATTTCATGGGACTATTCCCATATTCTCATGGGAATGAGTACTTATATATTTATATATATTATGAGTGAATTTGTTTTGAGGTAATAGAAATTCTAACCCATCAAGATTACATTGTCATAAAATACATTAAAAAGAATATCTACTCAAGGTTTGGTTTTCCAAAGGATTTTATAATATAAAAATTATCACATTTATAATATTCAATGAAAATATTTAATAGAAAATAATAGTTGTGACTATATAACATGAAATTATTTCCATTAATATTTGGGTGGATATGTAGAAATTAAATATAGTGAATTAAAAAATCTAGTACAAATATATTTATTGTCTTAAAAAGGACTATTAATTAAAAAAATATGAGTAATTATTGTTATAATGAACTCCATTTAAAACACATATATTAATGTCCACCTATAAATTTAATTTTTGGTAAATAATTAATTTTTCTTCTTGATCACAAAAAAAATTATTCTAGGTTTTCACGGAAGTAAAAATTTATTTCAAAACTAATGGGGAATTATGAATTCTTGGGTTGAGTGAGGTATATTAGATTTTGGGAGATTCTAAGGAAAATTCAAGGATTTACAAGGAGGGTATATAATCTTTTCATGAA
This sequence comes from Viscum album, assembly GCA_963277665.1. Classification (NCBI taxonomy): domain Eukaryota; kingdom Viridiplantae; phylum Streptophyta; class Magnoliopsida; order Santalales; family Viscaceae; genus Viscum; species Viscum album. The sequence goes on from OY728131.1 coordinate 1,131,718,025, forward strand.
TATATCATTCATGATTTTGATTTTAACGATGGTAAAAAAGATTTTCATTATTATTTACAATATAATATTTTCATTGGGAAATGAAAATTCATATTTTATAGAACATTCTACATTATTATAATTTTTTTGAAATGGATATTTTTAATTGGTTGGAGAATAGAATTAGCCTTTCTTAGTGAATTTCCAAATAATAATATATTGTTTTAAGGGATGTCCAATGTTCTTGGTTTTCTTCTCATTATTTAAAAATTCTGAAACCATTTTCTTTGTGTAGAGAATATAATCATATGAATTCATTTTAAGGATCCCATGATTTTCATAGTTTTCACTTTTCATTATAAATATATTCTTCTCACTCACTTTCCTGAATCAAAATTTTATTGGAGTCTCTATTGTATCATCATAGTCATCATTTGTTTATTTAATATAAAATTAGACGAGTATCCTATGAATGAGGTGAATCTATTTTGTGGTAGGATATGTGAACATAACATGTAGTAAAAAATAGGTGTAGTTATAATGGGACGTATGCATGCGACTGGGAATGTTACCACATGAATAGGTCATGATCAACTATGAGAATAATTTTTTAGAGGACTCATATTTTTAAATTCAATTTCAAAAGAAGGTAATTATGGAGATCACTTGAAAAAACATATTGATACTCAAAAATTTGTAAAATTCATATTTTAAAAATCGTAATGATATTTTTTACATATAAGAGGTTAAAATTTGTTACTAAAATGTTTTCTTAATTACTCTATGGGCGGTTACATGTTATTTTTATAAGTCAGAAAATAATCTACATATAGTGGGGATTAATTTTTTTATTATCATATATTTTTTTACTACCAATATTATTTTTTTGTTTCTTCTATTTTGATTAAATTTTATCCATAAAGAATATATTAAATTAAATCCACTCACTGCCCCATGTTTTGAGATGAATCTATGTGAAATAATTATTTCACTCCATGCTCTATTTTCATCTATTTTGATAATATTTCATGAACTCATTTAATGAATGTAAATGTTTTTACATTGATGATCTATAAATTATTTTCTAGTAGTGTATAGTAGGGATCCCTCGTGTATAACTTGTTTCCTATCAATACTATGTTTAAAATATTGATTAAACATTACTATCACCTCTCAAAATAGAATCTTATTTATGATAAATTTTTTAATCTATTTTATTAAAATTCTTATTTTTTATATCCTTATATGATATTCAAAAAAAGGGACATTGTTGGATTTTTATGTTTGGGGGCAAGGAATTAAATGAGCCACAATACAATTTAATATAGTGCAAATTAACAAACCCTATTTTGTTTTTCATATAACTCATTTTCAAGAATAAATTTAGCAATATGAAATAAATTTTTATTTTTTTCTTTTAATAAAACATTTTTTTGTCACTTATGGTAAAGATAATGATTCAATATTTCCTATTTAAGATTATTTCCCACCTTGCATTAATGTTTTTACCTAGTTCTTATGTGGTTATAATCATGTGAATGATATCTAATTTCATCTATTACATGTGTGGAATTAATTTTTAAAAACTATCTAAATAAATGTGATAGGTTACAATTTTATGGAATTTTAATTATAACATAAGGTAACACGATGACTGAACATTCACTAAGTAACTCCTCGTTGGTAAAACAGAAAAACATAGTGATCCCAATTAATCAAGAGAAATTCAAATCCATTGAATCTGTAGTATAATAGTCAATTGGGGTCTTATGATAAGTCTTTGAGAGAAGATCACTAGGTATGATGTGGGAATAAATACATCTTCAAATTTAATAAATTCTTTCATAAGGCTATTCAAAAAATATAGTTAGGAAAAATTCAAATAAAGGGTATTTTCAAAAGCATGTTCACTTAGATGCCGGGAATAGTGAATAAAAATTAATAAGTGGACATTTAATTTATAATAAAATATTTTTAGTTATATCAATGATGGGGAATTTAAAACATTTCTTAAGGGGTCTAGGAGAGGGAAAAATCTGGTAGTTCATATTATTATATATTTAATTCCACATAAATTGTACTAGTTAGCACACTAAACTATTGAATTTGAATTTGTGGGAAATTAGGGTAGTAGTTGTTAGTCACATAGGAAGCATTCCAATTTCATGTAATATGTATTTTTCATTTCATTATATCTATCATTTGAGATTGAACATGGGTAGGATAGTCAACATTATTTTTAGGAGTATTTATAATTAAATAAAATACATTGGATTTCCCTTGAGTGAAATTTATTATGTTTTGGGGGAATTTTATATGGATATTACATCATTCTATTCATCAAATAATTTTTATTATATTCTATTGTATTTTAATTTTAAGAATATTTTCATAAAATGATTATTTTATAGTTTCTATTAATTTTTTGAGTTGAACTATTAATTCAACAAATTTTCTGTTGATATATGTATTTTATTGTTTATTTTACCAATTATAATAGATTATGTTTCATTATTAATTTTATAATTAATGGTCCTTTTTTAATTATGATTATATTTTTAAATTATTACTGACATTATTTTAATTTATTCTTTTATTTTAGATATTTTTTGGATTCATTTAATTATTTTATCTATTTTTTTAAAAAAATTGATTATTATGTTTCCAAATTTTAGTTTTTAATTAATTCTTCATTCGTAGTGTTTATTTGAAAATTTAAATTGTCTTATGTTATAATTTTTTCATAATTTAATTTTAATTTGTTTTTTATTTACTATTTCCAATAAATTTAACCTCAATGACACTTAAGTGGCTCATCCATGTGATTATAAGTGAACTGTCAAGGGTAGTATATTGACCATTCCATTCCTAGCTTGTAGTTAAATCCAACTTATTGTGAGATCCAATAAACCTATTGTGTATCTCATTTACACTCAAATATGTTTATAAAATTAAATTGTCTATGAAGCAATTAGGAAAACTATAATCCAACTGACCGTATGAATATATGCATGTTACCGTGACTTGAAATTAAACATACAATGATTTTTAATATAATTTTTTCCATGTATTAACCTACTATAAACCACCATACCATGGAACCAACCTTCTACGTAAACCGATAACCTCTGTGAGAAATTGGATACATCAACCAAGTGGAATAGGGAGATAAAAAAGGCAACATTTCCAAATTTATACATGATATCAATTGGAATTGTCGACCAGACTAATATTTGAGAAATTTCATCCATATAGTGAATTATATACATATACTAGTAAGCTATGTGGGGAATTTCCTAAGCCATTCCCATTTAAAAAAAATTATTTTCATGTTTAGGAGACCATTGGAGTACAAATTCGAGTATCCTCACTCAGATGTTAGTACCAATAATTCATCAACATGGAGAGAATTTTTGATTTGGATCACGGTTTCTCCATCATATATATTTTTGAGTAGTTTCTCATTCTTTGGTGTAGGTTAATGCTCATGTCAATAAAAGATGGACTACATAGTGAGTTACATTCCATGTAGTCGTTAGAGATAAATTTTTTTATTGTGATGGTGACCACTCATTGAGAAGGGAATGATTTTTTTGTTAAATATTTGAATATGAATATACCTAGAGATCATCGTCCAATGATCCATGATCCATGATCCACCATTGGATGACCAAAATCTCAGAAAGATCCATCATCCATTAATCGGTAGACTTTTAGAGATGGAGGAGTGAATGTTATTGTAGTACATTAAAGAGTGGGAAATAAAAGGGATACTTGACGACTTCTTATGCTCTTATATTTCCATGATTTTTTTTCTTTGTGGTTAATTTTCTTAATGATTTTTAACTAAAAAATTCATCATGGGGAATTTTTGTTAATCTTGTTTATCATTTCATTCATTATTATGTGGTCATATATATGATGAAATTAAATTCTTTTTTTAGTAATTTAATGATTATTGTAGTGGAGAACTATGGAATAATATTTTTCCAAAATGATATTTTGATAGAAATATTGATAGCATGAATTAAAATAATAAATAAATAAATAACATTTCAAATAAATGAAATATGTTAACCAAAAACATGAAATCAGTATTGTGCTTCAATCTTATTCAACTTTTGCTCAATTTTTAATGTCACATTGGTCATCATATGTATGTGATTCTTAATAATGAACCATTTTATTCCACATAAAAGCTAATTAATTCATGTTTTTACTTGTTTTTGATCATTTTTATGGACTTGTGAAGAATGTTTTCTTCCTATGTGGACATTATACCATATCTCAATTATATCTATTAATTATTACAAAAATAATTCGAGTTAACTCAATGACCTAATTGAATAATATGTTTATACTACAGTTCTTATCCACAATCATATACTAATGAAAAAAATCTTTTAGAAAGCACCTAATGAAATTTAGAAAAGAAAAATTATAAAATTTGGCTTCTTTAAAATCACCAGTTGTAAAAGTTTTATCTTTAATACCATCTAAAATTTTGAAAATTTTAACCCTAAATCTATTGAAGGATTATTCTTTAAATACATAAACTATAGAATATCAATTTTATTTTATAACAAAAGGACTAATAAACTATAAAAATATTTTCACATCATACTCAGATTGAATATTCTTAAACCACATCCACATTGTGATGTTGATGTTGACCTACAAAATTTTACCATTCCTAAATCTCAATATTCCAATGTAAGTAAAGATTCACTTATATCTACAACCCATCCTTTACTCAAGTCTTATACTAAATGAAATGAGTATTTTCATATTAATTTTATCATATAATTCTTGTTAAGTACATTTAGTAGAAGGTCAGTATTATAAGACGTTGAACATCCTGTTTTTCTATAACACCTCGAAATTTATTAAAATATATTTTTTAATATAAATATATATATTTTTTTAAATTTTTGTGTCACCCAAAACCCCGAGGTTATCCTTAATTACAAAAAACACCTCTTTTATATTTTATTACACATAATACTGTGTTTAGAAGCTGTAACATTTAATATTTATTTTAAATGAAATATGACATACTATTAATAAAATTTTTATTATACATGATAAATATCAATATCCCTTTGGAAGGGTGGGTATAAATAAAAATTACAATATTATTAAAATATAAGGTATACACATATATATAAAATTAATAACTTATTAAAAAATAAATTATAAATTAATATAAAAATAATTTCAAAAGAAATAATTTTTTTCTAAAAAAATTATTTTTTCAGACAAAATAATTTTACATGAATATATTAATGAAATGAATTTTGGTCATTTATTTTTATTAAATTTATATATTATATATTCTCTAAATAATTTTTAATTCAAAAATATTTTTATATTAAATATTTAATAAGGAATATAATATTACGCTTTACTTTTTTTTACTAGTGTTGTATCCTTTTTAATACAAATTTTGAATTTAATTGTTTCCACTAATAGAAAAAATATTTCAAAAATATAAATTATTTTTTAAAATTATCTTTAATTTATTTTTTAATAATTATATGACCTGATAAATTTTCAAATTAATAGTGAAAACTATTAGTTTTTATAAATAATAACCATTTCATCATAATCATTTTAAAACATCCAAATTATATTAATATGGTTTTGAAAGTAAAATTAGTAAAATGACATATCTATTTATCTGATATAGGGTTTTTCATCAATTTTATTTCTAATTTTGTTTTAAAAAGTTTTAAATCCTTAGAAAACCACTTTCTCATTTCATCTTTAGATTTAGTTTGAAATTAAATATTTCCACTTCGGCGAATATGTTATTAAAAAAATGATTCATTACTTGGAATCCTAGTAATTTATATTTCTTAATAAATTTATGGAAAATATTTACCCTTATGAATAATAACTACATTAAAAATCAATTATCATGGTTATGGTGAATATAGGTCTAATGGGGGTGAAACTAAAATGATAATGAGTAAAATGGCCCAAAAACATATACAATTCCAATTGGAAGGAAATATTTATACCATAAAACCTATAGGGTTTAATAAAGAACTATATTTTCTCCTTTTCAAAATATAAAAAAAATGTGTACACCTATTTATTTACAAAAACTATAAGACTTCCACTCACCATACTTATAAAAGGCCTCCCCATATCCTCTCCCTTCACACTATAAAAAAATTTGGATTAGAAAATACATAACTATAAATATTACATACATATATAACCATGACCTATATCCCATTCATTGATTATAAATACATCCTAATAATTCATTTGGTTTTTACTTAAGGATATTTTCCAAAGAAGAGAAATCCTGCATAATCAAGAAAATTAATTTTATTTCTTCTTCTGTATTTATTATATATTATTAAGATATAATGATATAATATAACCAGTGAAATCCATAAACTATGATGTTGTAATTTTAATTTTATATCATAAATCCATCACCTCATCCATTAAATTTGATATGAAATCATAATTTGTGTGTATGACATACTTGTGCCTTGTGAACCAATGATTTTCATATTCCATCACTAACTGTAATATCTAGAAAAACTGTTGAATTTAATTTTTTCATTTCATTAAATTATTATACCTATATATAATTAATACCACACCTACGTCCTAACCTCTCAACCCATTGGAAAATAGTACTTTTGCATGTGTGTATTGATGACTACTACTTTATGATCTGATGTGATTTTCAATTTTATTTTTATACTGTATTGATTTTAATAAGGAGACAATAAACAAATAAATAAGATATTTTAAAAATAATTTATTTATTTTAAATACTATTTCACATATAACATGTAAAATTCCATTCTATGGGGGATGAGATAACATTGTTCGTGAGTATGGTAGACTACTACCTTATGAAGCATTGCGATTCGTTTTTCAATTACATTTTATATGTAAGTTAATAAGGGATAAATTTTAAAAAAAATTATGATTTATATGCCATATAAATGATTTATGGAATAATATATATTATTTACATAACTTCTTATTCATCAATCATGAAAATGGAAACAAAATTCATGAGTATGTACGACCAAATATCTCCATGAGTAGTGTATTTCATTTTCCCACCCAATATTTTAAGGATTAATCTAAATACATATATAATTTAAATATTGTAAATTTATATAATGGATAAAATTCATTATAATATGGAACCATGAACAATGTTATAGGACCAAAAATAACAAATCAATACAAATATGAAGAAATATTATTTATTACCCGAAATGTTATATTATAATAGAATTAATAATAAATATACAAAATATGGCCATAAGTAGATCATATTTATTTTGATATATATATATATATGGTTATTTTATATATTTATAATAAAATTATATTTTTTATAAATTAGTTCTAAATGTGTATGAAGAAAATTGATACTTAAGATACAAGATTTTTATTCTCCCTATTATTTTATGGAGTCTTATACCATATTAACATCTCCTTTATATTTTCGGGTGTATATAATATCCCTTTGAAATATTATGTCAAGAATATCCTTATATTCAATATATTTAAGTATTATTTCACTGATATGATTTAATTTGGATGATTGTTCAAAATATTCCAATGTTTTAATGGTTTGATATTTAGAAATAACTCTTCATTGAGATTTTTTATTATTATGAATTCTGTAATGAAATTATATGATCCGCCTCAAAATAAACTCAAGGATATTGTTATCCCATGATTATTTCATGAGAATAAATAATTTCCCTTCATATTCGCATCAATATGTACTCATTTTTTCAAAAAATAATTAATGAAAACCAACATTAAATTCCTCTTCAGTTAAAACCATATTTTAACATATAAATGTTTTATGATAATTTCTTAAAAAATGTTTTATTTTCTCCACTAGGATTTTTAAAAGTCCATTTCTTTTCATCATGGGTTTTTTTTCTAATTTCATATTCATTTAATTTTGAGAAAAATTTCCATCTATATTTTTCATAAAATGTTAAAGGAATATTTGTTTTATCTTATTCAACATTTTCTATCATCCTGACCCCTACATGATTTAATTATTATTTTAAGTTATTTAAATGTTATTTCCAATGAAATATATTTTTAAAATGTTCTTTACATTAAAAAATATTTTTCAATGTTGAAATGTTATTTTCCCTAAAAAAGTTTTAAATAATATTTAATGAATACATTATTATAATGAAATTTTAGGTTCAAACTAAAGGTTTTTTTGGAAATATAGTATGTTTAAAAAAACTGAAATATGAAAGGGTATTTTCCTCAAAAAATATTTTATGTGATATTTAACTTTTCCATTATAAGTATTCAAGGGTATTTTTATATTGATGAATTTCTAAAGAAATTTATGCTTTTATAGTTTTAAAAAGATGATTTAAAATAATATTATATTTTCCTCCAGAAACATCCAAGTGATATTTCTTTTAATGTATTTTTTCATCAAGGATTAATATTTTAATGTTACTTAATATTCACTAGGGATATGATACAATAATAATATCTTTAATTCTTTAAATGTATGGTTGATATTAATGATGATTTTTTTATGAAGATGGTTTATTTTTAAGGGATATTTATTTAATGAAATATACTATTATATCCATTTATTTTCCATGGTTTTAATGAGATGAATGATTTATAAAACCCATATTTTTCATGGGTTTTTATATAATGAATATTTTTTGATATTTTGAAACATGTATATATGATTATAATTATTTGATATGTGGGAACCATATCTCCCACCAATTAATTTGGTAAATATAGATATCTAAAGAGATAAAAATCAGTGTAATGGGGACTGACCCCTATTTTGTACGGGAATTTATCCATTATGATTTTCTTGGGAGTGAAACATGAAACAAATAATGGTTTTGGGAGTAAACTAATTACACAATGATAATTTCTAAAATTACCATTTTTTAGGATGGAAATGATTTTCTATGTCTATGTGCATATAAAAATTCTATGTTTTATTTCAGTATAGTTCTATCATGGCTCATGTTATTCAATTCATTATGATTTTTAACATACAAAATTCAATGATTTATTACCTTATATGCATTTATTATAAATAAAATTAATTATATGGGTTTGAAATTTTGTTATCATGTTCTCATACCCAAACGAACATGTTAGATTGATATCTCCTTAGTTTAACCTTACTGATCATCTGATATTACCCTTTATTATTTTTCATTTCCCCATGTAATAAAAAAATGTGTTTTACATATTATGTTTATAAATTGTAATATATGGTAATATATTTGTGTGTGACACTTAATATCATTCATGATATATGAAGGTAGTGAATATAGTATCCAAATACACTACACCTATACCATATTAAAGTGTGTATTTGTGAAATATGATTAATATTTATATAAATGATTTCATAATTATATATGATAACATTGGGTATTTAATGTTGTCATCAATTAAATAGTTTTTTTAATATTTCAAAACTTAGATGAGATTAATTTTGGGAGAACTCTATGGATATATATAATCATATATATTGGGATATGTGTTAAGAGTAGTCAATAGATGAATAAAACTATATGAAAATGTCTAGGAATTATGTTAATGATAAGATCAAGCGTTTTCCATTAAATTGAATTCTTGTTTGGATACTATAAGGGTATGTGGATCTAGAATAGAGCTACCTAAGGGTAGTTGATTCTAGAAGGGTACATTGAACTTGACTTGGTCTTCACATTTTTTCATGTAAATGGGACTTGATGGACACTTAATCAGATACACATGGGGAATATGATTTTAAAATTAACAAAATCTTTAAAAAATCACAAAAAGATTATGTAGTGACTATGTTTAATCCAATGGTTTCATAAATTGAAAATAATGTTTCATTATTTAGAGAGCCTCAAAATAATTTTTTTGGATCGTGTTGTTTCCCACAATGAGTATTCTGTCTCAGAATATTTTTTTTGGTTTTAGTTTATAGTGGAAACTAAAATAGACCTTGTGAATGTTGAATGGGATAAATAGTGAGTTGATAAAAAAATAGGATCATTACTCGAGTAATGAAAATTATGATTTTTTATAATCAATCATCCTTATATATGACTAAAAACATATACGTCAACTAAATATTAGGGTTAAAAAAGAAGAAAAAGATTGAGTTACATGATAGATAGAGTGGTGGATAACTTTTAATAAATAAGTATTTGTTTCTTATATGTTCAAATTGTGAGAATATCACTTAAATAAAGATTATAATGGGACAATAAGTTGTTTATAATGTGAAAAAAATTACATAACCGAACTAATTTTTGAGGTAAATTGAAAAGTTTTGTTAAGGAAATAGATTAGAGTAATGGTTTCCAAAATTAATCATCAATATTTGGCTTTTATAAATTTGGAAATTATATAATAATATGAATTTATTCCCTAAGGGAAATCTCTTAAATAGAATAAGAAAGGTGGCATGAGTAATGGTTATACTATTGACGATGAATATAATTTAAATGATATAAAAGGTATGAGCTATTAATAGAGTATTATTTATGATAAATTTAATAATAATAGTTAAATTTATATTGATGAGTGTTAAGATATGATTTATAATTCATATTGTAAGAATTTAATATTAAAGAATGATACGATGAAGCCCTTTTATGGTAAAAAGTAATGTGTAATGATTACTATATTTATGTATTCGATTTCAAGAGTTAATATAAATAAATATTGTAATATATACGGGTTGTTTAGTATAAAATTATTGTTATATATATTCCATAATATTTTATATGGTATAGATCACATAATAAATTGATATAAAGGAAATGGGATATTCTATAGGAAAACATTATTATGAAAATATAAAACATACAATGTTCTTATTATTGAGAAATTTTTTTATAGTTTGGATATTGTGGTCATTGATATGGATAAATTAAACTATATTGTATTGATTCCTCTATGACTAAATAATGATTAGATGTGTTATAGGTGATGAGGTTTGAATCATTTTTGTAATTATTTTATGTACTCAATAATCTATGGTTTATTTATGGAATGTGGAATAATAAGTTTTTCATTGATATTTTATTGTAATTCAAGTTATATCCATGCTTCAAGAGAATATATTATCATTTCATTCATATATTTTTCATTCAACCAATAAAACTGACTGAATGATATTTGGGGGATTAATGCTAATTTTATTTTGAGAAAATTAGTGACCTAATTTATCCATTTTAAATTTTGGAATTTTCATAAGTTATAAAATATATAGAATGAATCATGATAAAATTTGTTTGAGGATTTATAAATTAATGTACTACTTCACAATATAGATATTTATGCATATTAAATAACCAAGGACAACAATTTTGTTATGGTCATAAATAGAGATAAATGGAATAAATTATTATTCTAATAAAAATTTTCAGATCAGTTGGTGATTTAGGTATAAAAAATTCATCTTCATTTTTTTGGTTAATAAATGGAATGTATATTGATCTAAGCATATCATAAGGATAAAATTGTTATTATGATAGAAAGGAAAACTATCCTATTGGTACATTAGTCCCTTTGAAATTTTTGATCATATCTGGATGCTTGCCTATAAATTTTCACTTCGGCCAAACCTATCTCAAGTCCACGATGTGTTCAATTATTCTCTTATAAGTAATTACATACATGATACTTCTCATGTGTTGTTGTCCATGATCGTTTTTATATGGGTCAATCAGTTAGAATTATATATCATTTAGATAATGAATTATGAAAAATGGCCATCAATCAAGTAAAAGTATTATTGTAATACCATGATAAGATAAGGATTTAATGAGGCCAAAATATCCTTATTTTCTAGAACTAATGTGATGAATTTTGTGTATGAAATTCATTTTAAGGGGGGTAAAATGTAACAACATTTGATTTTGTAAAATAATTTTGTCATGATAATTAATTTCATTGGTATTTTTTTCCATGCATTATTGAGTTAATGTTTCTTTACACAAAACACAATATTTTATTTTGTTACATGAGAAATGTCATTTAACTTGCATGACACACAACACCAAGTTTAAAATAAATGTAGAATACTATTAAAATATATATTATTTAATATATTATTTATTTCCATTATACTATAATGGTGGTATTGATGTTATTATCTAGAATATTAGAATATATTGTTTAAAAATATATATAAAATTAATTCAATTGTAAATAATTAATTAGAAATTAAAATAAAAACTATTTGAATATAATGGAAATCCTTTTCTAAAAAACAATTTATTATCACACAAACATATTTTACTTCATTAAATTATAAAAAAATTATTATTAATTATTATAATAAAATTAATTTATTATATATTCAATAAAATGTTTCTCATTAATCATATTAGTTTTCTAGAAAATATAAAATAATAAATCGAATTTTAGGCTTAAAAATAATATTTCTATAAAAACTGGCTTGCCACCTTCTGAATAGATATTGGGAAATTATTATTTTGATATTTTAGAGATTTTAATTAAAAAATATTAATTAATTAAATCAACATGTGAAAATTATCTTGGAGTGTGATTTTGACAATTTTCAAATGATATAATTGTTTTTGATTAATGGTGAAAAATACTACATTTAATATTGTATTATTATTTTTTAAAAAGAATTTAAAAAATATATTTTTTAATATGGTATTAAAAGTAATAAGAGTTCAGTTATATATCTATTAATCCAATTCATGGTATCATAATAATTTTCATATTTAATTTTTATATAAAACCATATTAAATTTTGGAACATTTTTTCTTAGAATAAATGCTTTCTCTTTATTTTAGTCGATGAAATTTTAATTGAAAATTTTCCACATATATGAATATTATTTTGGAAAAATGTATTTCATATTTTGAATCATCTTAATTTATATTTTTTAATTGGGTAATCCTAATTATTGACCATTATGAACAGTAAATGTACACAAAATTAATTACAATAATTTTGGTGAAAACAGTTTTGGTATGGGGTAAAAAAAATAAAGGGTAAAATGTCATTTAAAAATGTCAAACCCCCATTTTATTAACATCTTTTTTACTTTATCAATTATATGGTTCAAGAATGACCAATTTTTTATCCTTATTCCACTCAACTCTCTTAAAAAGTCCACCCCCTCTTCTCTCTTCTCTACAAAATCAAAACACCATGACTCATTCATGAAATACCCAAATACCATTATTAAATCCATCCATATTAATCAGAGACATTTTTTGTTTTTAATAAATCCTAATAATGCTTTTTCATTTTAGATAATATGGTTTTTTTGAAGAATTTGTATTAGGATTAACCAAGTGACATCATTTTATTTCATATTCCACCACCAGTAAGTATTTTTATATAATGATAATATAAAAAACTAGTATCTCTGAAATAATTATATGTTATTATTTTAATGTAAAAATCTAAATCAATATCATCTTCTATAAAATAGGACATAAAATCATTATTCAGGTGTGGAGTGGACTACCACCTCACTAATTAATGTTATTCATTTTCCATCACCACCTATCATGACTGGGTAAAGTTATTTATTTAATGTTTACATGAGACATTATTGATATGATTATGACTTTATATTTATATTACCATATATAACATCATACCTACCTGAGATTTTTAAAAAACATTGATAGTTTATATGGTGGACTTTTGCCATGAAAACTGATGGGATGTATTTTTTCATTTTTGATTCACTTGGATGGTAACAATTATATATTAAATGAAAAATGTAATATTTTAATATAATTGCACTTCTAGAATTATGATAACACATATACCTTCTAACATTCCATTTTGAGGGAGATGTGATTATGTTGTCATGTGTATATTGGAATTCCACCTAATTTAGCAATTTGATTTTTTTCACATAAGCTTTACATAGAAGTTATTAAGTAATAGATTCAATTAATATATGTGATGTATATGTAATAAACCAACCCTATAGGTTCCACTTATTATATGGTAGTTTAAGCTGGCACAATCCCACGCCTACCTCTATAGGCCAGGGGTTGGTGAAATGCACCAAGAAGGCATAGATAAAATGGGACAATTTTTATTAATAAACCGATATGCAAGAAAACAAAAATCTCAATGTAGAAGTGAATATGAATAATAATAAACGATAATAATATTTAGATTAAAAACCATGTATGTATTAACCTCTTGAGAATACAAATTTTTTTGATAGTGTAAACCAAAATGAAAAGTGAAAAATACATTCCCACATATAAAGGATGTCCCAACTAGAAAAGCATTGGGAATGAAATTATGCGAGATCCTATATCCAAGTAACTATGAAATGACCATCGTAAATAGTCAAATACACCCGTTTATCCATAAGAATTTTTAATTCCTCTACTGACCTATCTATCATCTATATAAGACACACCAAGTTTGGGGAAATCCCATGCATTGGTGATTTTATACCTACCCAGTTGGATACCCTGAAAACTGAAGATAGAGAAATAAAACACATTATACAGGTTGTTAGATCTGAAAAATATAAAAAGTTAAATGAATCCCAAAAATGTATAGATGGCAATATATAAGAAAATTGGATGAAAGAGAAAGAAGCTCTTTATCTCATAGCCCATCCTAGGATAATGGGTCTGCATATAACACTAAATTTCCATCATTGAAGCCCAGTATCTCATGTGTCTATCCAAATAAGTAACCATGTGGGAGAACCACCCGACACCATTATGTAGAACATTCGAGGGGAGACAAACTCCTTGTAGAGTAACCACACGTATGTACAATAATTGGATCCATGTAATAGATACTTAGTGGAAATATGCCCATAGTTCATTAGGTAATTCTTCTTAAAAGGTGGAGGACACTTGATCTTTTTCCTTAGGGGGTGGGTTCTACTCAAAAGGTAGTGGACCCGCACCCTAGTCTTTTAAGGGGTTTGACTAAAAATATTGACTATTGACTAACTAGTTTCTAATGAGGTTCCACTAAATATGAATAGGATCCATTCCCTAGTGATTAAGGGGGATTCCACATAGAACATAAAAGACATGCACCATTTATTGTCAGGGGATCCAATCTAAAGGAAGAGGGGCCACACCATAGTGAATCATGGGGTTATAGAATGAGCATAGTTAACCAATGCACATGTCTATTGTTGGGGTTCAATTCAATAGTTATATGACTTATTCCCCAATCCATAAGGGAGAATGGTTTCACAAAAATTAGTGTAAGTTGTCTGGGGGACCCACACACTTGTATGATAAGGGGTTTCCAACCTCGACCTCTATTTGATTATCCTACATGATCCCTTCCATCTTCTACTGTAATCTAAGGATGTTTTGTATTTAGAACATCATTTATCATATTGATTATTATAGTATGAAGTAAAAAATCACATATTATGTGGAAAACACTGTGTATTGGATGCTCACATACCAAAATCATAGTAATAACATAGGAGATATGATAGGTACAAGATTTAAAGGGAAGTATACAATGTGATTGGAGGACCACACAGTATGTGACTCCACCATATAATATGTATGTTTCCCCTTTTTACAAGATTCAAAATATATTTAACAATACATAGCATGTACAGGGCCCATACAGTGTATATTGGCAACCCAAGACTTTACCCTATACTTCTAATCATGATCATGTATATAGGCCTATGACCATTCACCAAGTTTAGTAGTCAGTTGTTTCTAAGTCTTTATAAGTGTCCATTTCAATGCCTATGTACAATAACATGTGTTTATGTCTAGTCAATTCAATACTTGTGTACTCCAAGGATACATGGAGGGCTTCCATCAGTGGGTCACACATTTGGGGTCTCATATGATGTGTGATATTAATCACCATCAGAAAACCCTAGCCACTATAGCCAAATTACTACATGGTGTGTGTTCATATCAGTATAGACTATGTTTTTAGGTTTTTTTGAATGTCAGATATTCCACATAAATCCAAGTTCCATCATTTTCCTACTATATTTCAGCCATTTGACCACCCAAATTCAATGGAGGCACCACTATCCATCGTTTCCAATCCTATGGTGGCTGAAAAACATATTTCAACTATTTGCACGAATAATTCACACAAGCATCATTACATTGGCTGCTAATACATTTTCACAGATCATAGATCAATAGGAACCACCACCCACATCCTAAAATTTATCCTAATCAATCTTTAAATTACCATCCTTGTCATTATTCGCACAACTATCACAAATTTAGGGATTATGATCATGCTCGAACTCAACACGGAAAATTCTAACCATGACCCCATATTTATATAATTAAAAATGAAAATAATTATTCTGAATAGACCATAAAAATGATGATAACATGGTTCGATCACAATTATTGGACAATAATTTTAAATAGGGGAGTTGAGGATGACATCATGTTATAATAAATATTTAATCTAAATAAAACAAATTTCTTTGACAAATATCCCCTGAGAAGGGTGTGAAATATCCTATATAAGATAAACAATTTCAATACAAAACAATTTTATGATGATGGATGAATCCAAAAATTTTGATTCCTAGCATCATTATGGAACAATCATTGGTGATGAACAAGTTTACCAGTGATGAAGATGATCTGATGTGTCTCATATCTATCAATCCTTGTCGACCTGGTCCCCAGTAGTCACCCAATCTCAATCTATCAATGAATAATTATTAAACCTTCTCTAAAAAATCAATGGGTTATTCCTCTAACCCTAATGATTTTCCATAATATGATATTTATAATGGGAAATAGGTTTTTAGTCATTCAATTAATTAATTAACTTAATGTAGCTCCCAATGGATTCCACATTTGATTATCTTGTGTCGTATAATAATATGCCATGAACAAGTTAAACCAAAGGGTCTGGATTAATATGTGGTTCCATATTTCAGCTATGATACCCATTCCTGGATATATTTCTTTATTTCATAGAAACAACATTTGAGTGATTAAATATATATTTAGAAATTTTATTTAAATTATTTCTGGGATCATCAGGCCTTTAATTCTATCATCATCTCATCTCATGGCATAAAAAAATATTCATTAATATATTTAACAGTTCTGAAAGTGTAAAAAGAGTCTAAATTATTCCTTCCTTCAAATATTCTAATATGAAAATGCACAAAACAAGAAAAAGGGTGGTGATACAGAGACTACATCTAGATATCGTGCTTACAAGAGCTCTCCAACATACTCCCATGTTTCCTCAACATATGATAAAAGGTAATTCTTAGACCATGCAGAATCATGTCCTATTGATCCTCAATCTACGCCTAATAATCCATGATGGTGGCTACATCATCAATTTCCCACTCATCCCAATCAATAAAGTTGATTAGATCTTGGATATATCTCCTAATTTGTGACACATGGAAGACGTCCTACACACAGTCCGACTGTGGTGGTTAGGATAAGAAGTAAGAAACCTCACCAAGACACTATAGGATCTCAAATAGCCCAATGAACCTTTGGAATAGCTTACCACCCTAGTCAATTCTATGAAATCCTCTTCATGGGAAGAATCTCATGAAAACAATGTCTCCCAACTAAAACTCCAAGGGAAAATGATTTAGATCCACATAATAGTTTTACCTACTATGGGTGGTCCTAATCCTCTCAGATATAACTAGGACTTTATCTATCCTCAAATTCCCTATCTATATTCCAATAAGAGATATATCACCAATCTGATTCTAAAACAAGGGTGACCTCATGGTCTTCCATATATTACCTCCAAAAATTCCATACATATCATAAAGTGATATATTTAATTACATTTTATCTATACCAAAGGTGTGTGATCCCCCCATATCTGGTTGAAGACTAACATGAAAACCCTCATCATGTCCTCCAACATCTGGGGAGTAACATTAGTCTACCCATCCTTATGGGGGTGAAAATATATACTCATCCTCAACTAGGCCCTAATTTCCTCCATATGGCTTATCCATAGCCCATATTTGAACCACACGTCATGGTTGGAGACAATCATTCAGGTCAACATGACCATGTTGTTGAGAAAATTTATGAAAAGGTATCCTATGTGAAGACCACGTTGACTGGGGGGATCTAGTTGTTGTATATGACTCATCCCCATTATTTCCACTTATAAATATAGATTCAATCAATCCCATATATAGTAATCATTACATCACTAGTGCTAGAACTAAAACTCTATCTTATGTGAGAATGGACAGGGGTACCACACTAGAAAGGATATATTTATAGAGAATCTACTATAACGTCTGTTTCTAGACATAATGGTCCCAAATAAAATCATGTTATTACCATGTTTGCTCAGTAAAGCTCATGGAAAAAAAATTATCCCTCACTTATTAAGCTAAAAAAGATAATGAATATGACCATAGAATAATCCCAATGGGTAGTACTCCCCAGAAAATAGCTATGGAAGTCAAAGCATGGATGTGTGGAATCATCATGTGCATATGGGACTAGCTCCATCATCAGCCACTTGATCAGAGGAAAATGATGGATTCTAGTGAACCCATCTAGTAAATTGGAATCCTAAAAAATATAAAAATGCAGATAACTAAATCTTTCCAATCCTCTACTACCTATGTGTCTAGATCACTATGTAGCTTTAGTGGCCTATGGTGATGGAACTAGTAGATTGAGATAGCCTTCATGAATCATCATACATCTCTGTTTGTACAACCTATTTCTCGAATGGAGAGGGTGAATCTCCCCACCCAACTAGAGGAACGATCTCTTGAGATGGCCCCTGAACTGCCGTCACATCAGTAATGGGATTATCATCATGAACTGAATTGGTCTCCATTTTGGATATCTTCATATAGGTTTCATGAATGTAATCATGAAATTCCACTGTTAGATGAGAATATATATGCGATAATGAATCGAGAAGGGTAGTCAAATAACTCAATCATATATGATTTATGTACCAAAGTTCCCTAAAACCACTATCTTGGTATGCTAAGTCAAAAAAATTATATTCATAGTATCATTTAATGTATAAAATGATCGCCACACCACCAATTTTATACCTAGCCAGAAATACACACTCAATACATTTTATAATGATTTCCATAAATTACTAAAAAACCATCATAGGTTAAAAAACACCACACATTATCCCAAGTTCTAACACAATTTTATAATATCCTATATTGACCTAATCCACTAGGACAATCCCGTCTGGTAATACTCCTTTATTTTATAACCCCATGTATACCTCCATAGATGAAGGGCTGGTGAAAAGAGTCAGTATTTATTAGATTGTATTGGTGAAATTTTCCTCAAAATTTTATATGAAATCACCCAACTATATACATGCACAATTATAAAGAAATCATACTATAATACTATAATATATAGAGTAAAATAAAAACATGTAATAACCACCACATAATAAAAATGGTGAGAAAGTGTAAACCTAAATGAAAAAGGAAAAATACATTCCCACCTAGAAAATATTTCCCAACCTGAAAACAATAGGAAAATAGATGATTAAAAGGATTGGATATGTATCTCTAATCCTCGAAAACAATATTTGGTATAATTGACCTAGGTATCTCTAAATTCTTCCAACTCCACATCTATTATTTCTATCATCTGCATAACATGATGTGTGATGGAAAACCCAATCCAGGGGAGGGTGTTTTCATACCCAGTGTGATGTCTTAAAAACCAATGTTGGAGAAAAATAATACATGGTATAAGTTTCCATCACAACCTAAATAAAGATGGAAAAAAATCAAACATAGATATATGATCAAATAAGAATCCAAAACAATATATATAACATATATCCATCTCATATCCTAGCCCAAGAAGATGAGTTTACTGGTATCACAATAGATTTACATTTATGCTTAGTATCTCACGTTTATATCTGAAAATGTAACCATGTTGGGGACCCACACCATGAAAAATATATTTCATAGTCGAGGATGAAAAACCTACATGAATAGGACCCACACCTCTGTATGATAAGAGGGTTTCACTTAGTATATTGATATATTACCCACTCTCAAGAGCATCATAGTGTTTCATTCAATATAAATATGACTCACATCCTTCTGTTATAGAGGGTTACACTCATTAGGATGGGAAACCATGCCCTAGTTCGACAATGGGGTTCAACATAGAATATAGAGGCCCCATGGCCTAGTGCATCGGGTGGTTCCACTAAATTTGTAGATGACCCAGACCCTAGTGTGTTCGGGGGTTCCACTCTGAAGATAGAGGACACAATTATTATTTAATTAGTGGGTTGCCCTCAATTGTTAAAGGATACACACTCTATTATGCAAGGGGGTTCAACTCATAATAGAAAGGACCTACACCGTTGTATTTCATAGTGTTTCCACTCAATTTGTAGGGGAAACATGCCCTAGTCTATAAGAGGGATTCACTCAAACTACTATGAGAAGTAAAGGGGATCCACATCCATGTATAATAGGGAGTTTCTAACCATTTTAACTCTTTGATGATCATTCCTAATAACTATCATCATCGAGCATTTCATAAAATAATTTTTTTTAATTTCTTGTTTCATCTCTCAAATGCCACTACTAATTCTACCATTTCATTCTATATGCAAAAAAACTGAGAATATGCTACTCACAGGTCAAAATCCAAGTCAATACAATGGAAATAAAATTTTTATTAGTATTAGAGGGAAGTAAACAAATTATATATAGTGGTCTATGTACTGTGTGACCCACCTTATAACCAGAATGTATCCCCTATGTATGTGGATTGAAATCCATGTCAGGATACACAATATTTTATGGAAAAAATTGTGTCTCCATCACATGGGGACTAATCATGTGATTTAAGGAGTTCCAGTGTACAACGACATATTCCTATGAACCTGGTTGTTTACCCTTCTATATTATAGCTTGGGAACCTACCTATGTCCAAGCCCATATACATGTCTATGTCCACATGTCTGGCCATCTCTGTCATCATGTACTCTCAGAGTACACATATGGTCACCAACATTGAGTTACATGATGTCTGATACTTATCATTTTCTAGAAACCCTTGCCACTATTTCAAGAGTAATACACAATGTGTCTTTCACCCAGTACACATCTTGTCATTGGGATTCTCAAAAAAAGTAATATCTTCTTCGTAGATCCCAGATCTTTCATTTCTTCCCCAATTACCAATATTTTACCATAAAAAAAATATTTGGGGTCAACTCTATACATCGTTTCATAGCCTCTAGTGGTGGGATCGATGATTTCCTTTTTTCTACCAAATCCCGCACAGACACACCACTCACAAATTTTTTTTTTCTCTGTCCCGAATCTGAAATCTAAGAGAATCATGACATGCATTATACAATGGAACCAAATCATTCAAAAATTATACATCTTTCTGATTGTTCACAAATCATCAAATATTCTAGTGGTTCGATCATTCTTTAACCTCCCCAACAATGTTGAACCATGACATTATAGGACATTGGCAAAGAATGTAAAAAATGATGGGGGAAAGAATAATAAAAAAGATGGTAAAAATAATTTGTCATGAATCTAAGACATATATTTAAAAGTGTGTAATATTGGGTGAGATCATGGAATAATAAATAAAAAATTTAAATAAATTATTTATTTCGATAATGGGATCTGTTGTAGGGCACCCAATAACCATAAAGAGGTAAACAAGTCATATTCATTAATTAAAATTTAATCTCGAGGGTATAACGAAATATTTATGATTAAAATATAGATTATGGATTGATATGAATTTCATAAAAAATTCAATTATGAGGATGATCTTATGTCCCAACTATCTATTTATCCACCTCGATCTGATCATTAGTCATCTCTTGATCATAATCTGCCACAGAAGAATGATGAAGCCACATCTCGATGATACCATTATTACATAGATAACATTTAAAATTTTAAAAGACATAATATATATATAAATAAATAGGTTCTGGGAATTACATAAATTAATTAAATTAATAAATTAGTCAATCCACTTAACGTACCATCCTACGACCTCCTTATTCGAACATTTGGCATCATCCATCATTAGGGCGCACCTATTATGAAACCCATGATCTACATTTAAATTTGGTATATGATTTCAAATTCAATATTATTTTTAGGAGATATTCAAATATTCTTCAAAAACTATGTGCACATTATTTAAAATATATTTTCCATTATTATGACATTAATTCTGGCATCATCGGGCCTTGGAATCTTTCATTGTCTCAATACCTGGAACTGAATATACTCCTTGATATACTTCCAAGAATCAAAGGGGGGAAATAACTCTAAATTATAATATATAATAATGATTCTATAATTTTAATATATTGTTTAACATTGTTTTGGTTCATCCAAAAAGAAAATAGAAATAGTGTCCTTGTGTACTCACGGCCAAACATCTCCATGAATGGTGTGTTTCTTTTTCAATATCTAACATAAATAGATTACATAAGATATTTTATAATTAATAAATATGATTTTTATATCATGTTTGAAAGTATATATTTTATGGAATAATTATTAATTTAAGGGGACTTAAAATAACAAATCAAAACATACATAGAAAACAATGCAGTTATTCACCCAAAATGTGAGTTCTGAAATGGAATTATTATCAAAATAGTAGTACAATGTAAATGATAAAACATACATGGTATGGTATATGTAAATATTTTTATGAAATATATATATATAATAACCATATTTTTTATAGAAATGGTTCGAAAAACGTACGATGGTTTAGAAACCAATGGTAAGGGATTTCTAGTCTCTTACTTTTTAAAGAGGCTTATATCATATTCACCACTACTTTAATTTTTATGGTATATATACATCCCCTTTAAAATTTTATATAATTAATTTCCCTCTATTCATGAAATTAAAGGTTTAATTTCATGTTATGATTTATTGGGTCTTACGATTCAAATGTGAAAAAGTGTTAAGGGTTTGATGTTACAATACCACTGTTCATCAAGATTGATTATGATTATTCATTCGAAGATGAAATCATATAATCCATCTATCGAGAAACGTGTAACATTTATTATTCTCTTGTTATTTCATTGTAATACATGGGTTCCATTTATTTTCCCTTCTTATGTACTCATGATTCCAAAATAATCATTTTAATGAATGCAAACTTTATTTACCTCTTGGGTCAGAAACTATTTCCTCTTCCATAATCATATATTCATAAAATATTTTCATATCATTTTTAATATCTCTTATCGGGGTATTTCAAGTCATTTTTATCCTTCTTTGACATTTTAGAAAAAACATTAAAATGGATATTAATTTCATTTTCGAAAATAGATCCATTTAAATTTTATCTAAAAAGTGATTGGGATAATGGATTTAACATGTACAATATTTCATATCTTCAAGAATAATAATCATTAAAAATATTCTTTTATATGTTTCAAATATTACATTAAAATAAAATAATTTTTAATAATTATTATATTTTAAAAACATTTTTATTAAAGTATAAAGGATACTCTCCTAAATAATTTCATCAAAAAGTATTTAAAGATACCTTTTTTTGTTTCAAATGTCATCTTTAATGAAAGAGGATTTTGGATATGTTTTTTTAATAAAATATAATTTATCAAAGTAGAAATTTTATTTTCCTAAAGAAATGTTTTAAAGTTTTTTTTAAATATTGTATAATTTTTTTCAAGGTAATTTTTCATGAAATGTAATTCTAAAATATTTTATGAATTTCATGTTACAAAATAATTTTTTTAAAATAAAGTATATTTTCCTCAAAAAATGTTCCAATTTATTTTTATTTAAATATAATTTTCCATCTAATATGATATGATTTGATGTTAGATAGAATTTATTTAAGATATAATACAATTAAACCATCTTAATTCTTTCACTGGATAGTTTATGGTTATGATAAAAGGATGCTTATAATGAATCTTTATTTTCCTGTGGTTATGCTATGATGAAATTTTCTTTAAAACCCATTAATTTCCTTAGGTTCTGATGCGATGAATGTCTTATGAAACAAATTGAAATTCATAGGATCCATAATAATGATGGTATTATGGTCTTTTTGAACACATATATCTGATTTTCATTATGTGGTCGATGGGGCATATAACTCTATCATATAAATCTGGTTAAATGATTGGTATATCATGATATAAAAATGGTTATAATAATGATTGAACCATTTTATTTATGGTAATTTTATAACTATGATTTAATTGGGAGTGAACCTTGAATATTATGATGTTTTCAGTAGTTATCCCATTCTATTATGATAGTTTTTGGAAGTGAGCCTTGACTACTAAAGAAATTATTTTCAATTCCTATTTGTATGAAACAAATCTATGTATTATGACAATGTTATGCTTCATGAATTAGATTCATTGTTACTCTTATGATTCATTTCTTATGAATTCTCATGATTTATTCCATGATTGATCTTTATGATAAATGAACTGTAGGGTATATTTATCAAATTTTATTATCATGTTATCTTACCCATATGCTCATGTTATATTGTTATCTCCTTTTTTAATCCAGACTAATCAGATGAGATCGTCCATTATTTTCTTTCCTTTTTCAAGGTTATGATGAAATATTAAATGTAGAGTATGTATATGAATATTTTTTAATGGTGTGATCCTTGTGATGGACATTGAATATCATTCCTAAAATAAGATGATAGTCAATATGTTCTCCAAATACACTAAACCTATAATATCTAGGACCCTACTATTTTTAAATTTATTGAATATTAACATAAAAATATGTAATATTTATGTATGAAAATTTTGGGTCATTATATTTTCTCTCTCACATTGAACCACATTGCCATTAAGATGATATTAGTTATGATAAATAGATACTCTAAATACAATAGGAGTTGAACCAATTTCAATGGAAAATATTTAGATTAACATGGAATGTATCAATGATCATTACATTATTTGAAAAAAGTGTGGTTTTCAAGAAAAAAAATGATAGATAAAGAAATATTATCTATCATGATGACTAATAATTTATTAATGTACATATTCATGAAGACTATATTGAGCATTGTATAAATTGATCACATTTCCCGACATGAATCCATTTCAATCTCTTGGAAATCAAACTGTCATTTTAGTTTAAAAAAATTAATATGGACATGACTAGTTTTTTTAAATGTTTATATTTATTAAAAAATTATAATAACTTCCCTATTTGAAAAGTTTGGAAATTTTTGAATTTTTTTTATGTATAATTAATTTTTATACTTTTTTAAAAAAATCACATCGGTATAGTTATGAGAACCTAACTAAAATTTTTAAATCAAATTATTTAAAAATGGTGAAGTCCAATTATACAAATTTTCAAAAAACTTTTTAAGTGATTTTTTAATCATTTCAATATAGGCTATGTATATACTTTTTATATCAACTAAATAAACTCATTGTAATGAATTTTAAAATTTAGTGAATACTTATATGAAATTTATTTTTATGGGAGAACAAAAAATATTCCTTGGCTTTCAAATTTCCCCTTATTATGATGTAACATTATTAAAAAAATATAAATACACTATTGAAATTCAAAAGAAGTGTAACATTGATCATGATAATGAAAATAGAATGCCCATGTGTATGAATTTTATGATAAAATTGTACGACGAGGTTTAATTTTTCAATAATAGGAATTATCAAAGTATTATTGGAAGTTGAAATTACATTATTATGACCCATATGGATTCTATGATTATTATATTCTATTGTTCTTGTATTTATTCCAAATTTATAAATTACATTTATAATCCATCAAAATAAATTCCGATTATTTAAAGGACAGTAAAAACCAAAGATTATTTTAACCTAAGGAATCCACTTTTGTTATTTGAATATGATATTTATTTTTTTAGATGTCAACTAAATTGGAGTAGTTCTAATGAAAATTTTCATCTGCTAGGAGAATCCATTACCTCTTGGAGTAGTGAAGGAAAAAAATCTCTTTCCACATCTGAAGTAGAGTACATCACCATAGGGAGTTTTCCACACAAATTATATGGGTACAAAATAATTTCGTTTATTTTGTCCTTACATATTCCTTCATTCCTTTCATGTGTTAAAACACTACTGTGAACAATATTTTTAAAAATCGTATCCAACACTCATTCACTAAATAAAATGAAAAGAGAATCCTTTTCTACAATATCACATTAATAAAGATGATATTTTACATTAATTAGTTTACACTAATCTTTAACTTGTCTATATCTTCACTAAAACCCTTTATCTTGATTGAATTTACTTCATCAAATTCAATATGGATGTGATTAGCATGTGATACATATCTTTTATTCATTGAAATCATGATAATATTTTAATTATTAAAAAATACTTTTACAAAATTAGTATCGAATTAGTAAATTCTATTTTTGTTTAAATTATTATGGGAAATTGTATTATAATCCATGAAAAATAGTAATGTCTATAACAAAACAAGTTGATGTGATTCTAGTATAGAAAATTATAGGGATTTAACACATTAATAGCCGATTTGTTAATGTAACCCTCTCTATATCTATGGATACTAAGTGGAAATTACTACAATCCTAGTTTTATACTCCTATGGAGTTTTCTATGGTTTAATAATACTATGTTTACTAGACATTAATAATGGAAATTATTTTCCAAAAATGTATTTCATAAGTATATTATTTAAATTTTTTCTTTTTTTATTTATATAATCCCTTTAAAATCTACTAATATATTAATTAAGGTTAATCTATCTGGTTAATATTGAAATGATACTAGAATATACACTTTCCTTTTCAGAATCAATTTTAAATGATAATTTTTTTCAAATAATCAAAAATTATACCTGTAAAAAACATTTTAATAATTTTTAATTTTATAACTATATTTTAGATTATATATATTTTTTTCTCTTGAGAATTTCTCAAAATATATCTTTAATATATATTTTTTTAAAAAAATTAAAACATTATTTTTTTCTCACTCTAAAGATCATTAATGTCCAAAAATGCAATTATGTGGATTATATCTTCTTTATCAAAGCCCTTATATGACTTCATTTTGATTATATCAAAGTGTGTTAATTTTTATTCTTTCTCTCAAAGGGTAATTTTTTATATTTACAGATAAGAGTTTTAAATAATTTATTTTTTGGGAGGTGAAATGTTTATGGGAATAATAATATTTTCTATGCGATAAAATAATCATAATATCATGATTACACTTTATTTTATATTATTGTTCTAATTTAATTACAATAATTTTTTTTCTATGATCATAAAAAAGGAAGAGATTAGTGTGATTATATCAATTTTTTTTAATGATCTCAAACACTATATAATTTTTTAGTTATTTTATTTAAGCATTTTTAACCTACCTGGATGACATGATATTATATCTCATTCAAGAAAACACGAATAAATCCTAAAATATGTTTAAAATAAATAGAAAAAAGCTGGAAATTATATAAATCCATATTGGAATATGTTTTGAAGATAGGCCATGTATGTGAAGTACCCTAGTAGAACCATCTCACTTATGTAGTTACATAGGCCATCCAGTGGATTTCCCAATAGTAACCCCTTGCTATAGAACCCCATCGAACTACCTAGTGGAGGTGCACAAGATAACTAGTAAATATGGATAGTGATAATAAATATAGTTGGATTCTACTGGCCAGTTGGTGGACTTATACCAACTAGATGGTGGAAGCATGATATAAACATCTTGCACTAGGATTATCATTCTCTACCCAGATAACGCTATCGAGTATCTTGTGGCATCAAGATGATTACTCCAATAAATTGATATAGTGTAATCAAAATCCACCAAACTTAGGACTCATCATCTTTATGACCTCCAAATGATTAAATAATCCCTTAGAATGATATAAAAGTTGTAAATAGTGGATTGGGGGGTGTAAATCATTATAGAAACATTTGATAATATATCAATGTTCTCAATTTCTCAAATTTCCCTCAAATATTACTCTTTCTAAACCTTATATACTCTCTCAAGAGTCTTTTAAAAGACTGTATAACTTAATCAAAATCTATATTTAATAAATATCTTCGTGTAATTCATCATATTCTTTGGGAGATTATAGAGTTGGATAAAACGATCCTCACTTACTCTTTAAAATATTTTTGGTTCTTATGACCATTAATTTATAGGAAATTATTTTCCCTGCTATTTACATTAAAAAGGAATGAGAATACATCTTTTGAGGTTTCTATATTTTGTTTAATGATATAATGTCTATTGTATTTTGTTTATTTTTATGAAATAAAAAGGTAAGGGATAATTTTTTTATCCTTTATACTAATAAAGGAAATAGAATAATACATTAACTCCTATAGTTATTAAGGTGATAAACATAAGTGTTCTTCTAGAGATATTGGAATAAATCCTTACAAAATTTCATGTCTAATTTATTTTCTAAAATTTCAAATATTTTTCACATATTTTTCATTATTTATTTGAATTTTCTAATCTGTTCATTAACCATTAATAAAATTTTCATTTTTATTCAAATATCATAATCATTTTAAAACACTATTTTTATTCTTATTAGTTTATTATTATATTTAATTATAATATTATATTTTCGAATTTTTTTCTTTTATTTTATATTCCAAATGACTTTCTTTCATTGTACATGTTATATAATATATTTCATCTCATATAAATGTTATTTAACACTTCAAAATAAATTTCAAATGAGCTACCAAATTTTTTTTCTAACTAAAATTTTATTTTCTATAAAACATTTATCTCCATGAAATTTTCCCTTCAAATATTCTATAACTTTTGGAATACCTACATGTTGGACTTCTCATGTATTAATCATGTTTTAATGATCACAAATCTCTTTAATAATCCCAAATATCAATAATTATCCCCAATATTATTCAAACACGTGTATTTATGTTTCAAATTCACTCACGCTTTATAATGTTTAAGCTCAATAAAATTCATGCATATTTTTGTTTAAATATAAATACTGTTATTTTACTAAATACAAGACATAGTTAGCCAAACACCGTGAAGTAAGACACAGTTAGCAAGACACCGTGAAGCAGGACATCATGACCAAGACACCGTGACCGAGACACCATGATCGAGACACCGTAAGACAAGACACTGTAAAGGAAATACACCATGAAGACCAGACACTGTGACACTTAGACCATGACACCAAGACACCGTGAAGGAGACACTATTTTCTCAACTTACTGTGACACCATTTTCTAAACTTAATGTGACACTGTCTCTTAAACTATTTTTTCGTCTTTAAATTTAATGTTTAACGGTCATATTGGATGCCTTTAATGCACTGACATAATTAATGTTTCTTTGTAGACATAGTACGAGGTAAGAGGCACGAAACACATGGAACCTGTAGGCTAAATCTAATGCATTAGAAGATAAAGGGTAGAGTGTGCCCAACAACCATATAGCGTGATACTGAACAGAAAATAGGTGTTTGAGCACAACCACGAAGAAAATTTTTGCAATGATTTTTAAAGAAAGAATCTTCACAAGAATACTATCTGACTCTGCTGGTGAACATATGAAGTACACTGGAATACAGAAAACATCTTCACATTGTAAAAGCTCGTGGAGAACACAGGCTAAATCGCGCCACTCTATTTTTCGAGGAAAAACCCAAATAAGGACTCAGAATCATTTCTGATAAATCAAAGGAGTCCAAATATGCACTTCAGATCACTAGAGATTTTCTAAACACATATATACTCTCTCTTAGTGAATATTTTACTTAACTTTTGAGCAGTGTGTGTACTCTATATATTCCACACACAAACTAACTCCTGTACTAAACTGAAGGATTTTTAAATCCTTACACCAAACTCTCTATTTATTTTTACCCATGAAAATTGTGGAAGAGGTCCTCGTGCAGCCTGGTTATTGCTTTTGTTTACCCATGAAAACTGTGGAAGAGGTCCCTATGTGACCTAGACAGTCTGTGTACTGTTTTTAACCCCAATCCCGCGTGTGGATCAATGTTTATTAATAAAAACTGCTTGGTGGCAGGTGATCACCAAGTGAAGTGGATTAGGTCTCAACTTGAGACTGAACCACTTATTTCATATTCATTGTGCAATTTAATTTTAGTCTTCTCTATTTTACTACTTTATTGCATAATCCATAAAACTGTAATTTCAATTTGATAGTTAGTCTTGGAAAGAATTTATAATTGATTTGTCTTAGTATGATAATTTCAAATGTAATATTAATAATACATATTAAGATAACTGAGAATTAATCAATTTTCTTAGAAGTTTTTTAAACAGTCAAACTCTTTAACTGTAAAACCTTGATTAGCTGAGCTGTATCTATTATTGGGTAAAACCATTTCTTTTTAAATAATTTTTTTAATAAATAAATTTTTATAATCACTCAATTCACCCCTCCCCTCTTTAGTGAACTACTCCGACCAACATTTGGTATCAGAGGATTCGTTTTTAGGACTCTGCGTAATCATAATCAACTGTGATTGTAGTTGTACTTTAATGTTCTGTAAATTTTTGTTAATTCTAAATTTCTATCTCTTTTAATGTGATTTGTTAGTATGGATAATATATTTTATGGTGCTTCAACCAACAGACCACCATTATTTAATGGAATCAACTATGCTCAATGGAAAATTAAAATGAAAATGCATCTAGAGAGTATGAGATTTGAAATTTGGTCATCCATTATAGATGAATACAAACATCCTGTGATTGATAGAATTACAAGGGATGAACCTGAAAAACATGTTTAAAATAACAATTCCAAATCCATCAATTCTTTATATTGTTCCTTAGGAGATGAAGAATTTAATCGGTTTTTTACTGGTAAAACTGCCCCTGAAATTTGGGATACCTTGTTTGTCTCACATGAAGGCACATCTAGTGTAAAAGAAATGAGACTTAATACATATGCTATAAAATATGATAATTTCAAGATGAAACCAAGAGATTCTATTTCTGACATGTATCATAGGTTCAATGAGATTGTCAACACAATGATTTCTCTTTGAAGAGAAGTCACTGCCCAAAGAACAAATCTTGAGAATTCTTAGGTGTTTACCTGACAGTTAGAGGGGAACCTCTATTTGAATTTGAGAATCATGTGACATCAGCAAGATACATGTAAAAGAACTCATTTCGAAACTGATGATGTATGAGGATGAGATGAAAGTCAACAAAGAAGAGGAGGATGAACCAAAGAGGAAATCTGTAGCATTCAAGACCACCTTCTAAATGCCCAAAGACAAAGGGAAACTGGAATATCCTGTAGAAAGTTACACCGTTGAACAATCATCACCTGTTAGTGATGTGGATATGGTTCAACTGGCCAGAAGATTCAAACAATTTTACAAAAAGATTAACTTTTTTAGAAAGCCTAACGTCAAGGGAAGTTATGATCAAAACGGAAACTGGAAAAAGGACTAGAAAAGAAGTGACAAAGCTTATGAAATTGTATGCTATGAATTTAAATGCAAAGAAAATACAATGGATAACTGTACAAAGCATAAATATAAGAAAAAGTATGTGGATAAGGACAAGAATTACAAAATGGAAATTAAAGAAACTTGGAGTGCCTCTGAGGATAGTTCAAGTGACTCAGAGACATCATATGATGAACAGGCTAACAAAGCCAATATGTGTTTTATGAAAAACACATCTGTGGTAACATTGAAGTCTTCTATGGATAATTCAAACTATTCTGAAGTGGAAGGTGACTCTGAAAGTATTACTAATGATGAAATTTTTGATTACTATAACATGATTGAAGAGACATGCAATGAATTAAAAGATAAATATAAATCACTAAAGAAACAGCATGGTCTCACTGCAAATGTTAAGTTTGAACATACTACTGAAAAGGAGAAAAATGCTCAACTGCTCAAAGAAAAAAATGAATTAAAAATGTCTAATGAGAAATTAAAAAGTGACTTAGAAAAGTTTAATAATGGGGAAAATACCCTTAACCAATTGCAAGGTAAACAAATAGCCCCTAAATACAATACTGGAATTGGTTATCAACCTAGTAAAAGAAACCTTGGTAGAAAAAATTTTATTTCCAAGTCTAGGACATATAATTTTGTTCCGAGTTCTGGACACAACTCATCTAGCTCGAGTCATGATACATACTGTACTGTTTCAAGTTTTTTTGGACTAAATAAAATTTATTTTTCGAACACTTTACATAATTCTTATAGGAAACCTATGAGACAAATATGGGTTCCTAAAGCACTTATTACTAATGTTACTGGACCCAAAAAAGTATGGGTACCAAAATCTATCTTTGCTTGATCATGTTATAGGAAAGCTGCTTAAAGATCTCCTACAAGAATCTATGGTACTTGGATAATGGTTGTTCAAGGCACATGACAAGAGACTACTCATGTTTCAAGAATCTTATAAAAGTAGATGGAGGACATGTCACATTTGGTGATAAGGCAATAGGAAAGATCATTGGCTTAGGCCAGATTGGTAACTGTGATTCGATTTTAATTTCTAATGTACTATTTGTTAATGTATTAAAATATAATCTTCTTAGTTTCTAAGAAATATGTGATGATGGATATAATGTTAAATTTGAAAATGATTCATTTAATGTCTTTAATTCTAAGGATGAATTAGTATTTTCTGCATCAAGGAATGATAACGTTTATTCTATTAATTTAGATTCATTAACATCTCAAAATGATTCATTACAATGTGTATTTCATAACGAATATTGTCTCTGGAATAGGAGACTAGGAAACTGTAATTTTCAGTCCCTTATAAATCTAACTAGAAAAGTCATAGTTAAAGACTTACCCAAACATGAGTTTCCAAATGAAAAAATGTGTAATCCCTGTAAAAATACAAAACAACAAAAAATATCTTTCAAATAAAAGAAAGAAGTTTCTATTTCTCAACCTCTCGAATTGGTTCACATAGATTTGTTTGGACCATCTAGAGTTTCTAGTTTAAATACAAAGCACTATGTTTATGTTCTTGTAGATGATTTCTCTAGATACACCTGGACCATTTTCATAGCTCACAAAAGTGAAGCCTGATCTTATTTTACTAAGTATTCCACGTCTGTAGAAAACCTTAGTGGCCTTAAAATTAAATCTTTAAGAAGTGATCATGGACATGAGTTTTAAAATAAAGAGTTTTAATCCTTTTTCTCACAAAATGGTTATAGTCAAAATTTCTCTTCCCCTAGAACACCTTTGCAAAATTGTGTTATAGAAAGAAGAAATAGAACCATGCAAGAAATTGCTAGACCAATGCTTATTGAATATGAATTACCAATTAACTTTTGGGTTGAAGCTATTAATAAAACATTCTACATAATCAATAGAGTCTTGATTAGACCCATTATCAAAAAGTCCCCATATGAACTCTGGAACAATAGGAATCCTAAGGTTAATTACTTTATATTTTTTGATTGGAAAGTCCTTATTCTCAACACTAAGGATAATCTTGACAAATTTGCATCCAAAAGTGATGAAGGAATTTTCCTAGGTTACTCAATATTAGTAAAGATTATAGAGTATTCAATAAAATAACTAAATGTGTGGAAGAATCCGTTCATATCAAGTTTGATGAAACAGATCCACATGAGCCTAGAACCATCCTAGAAAATCTGGGGGGTGATGTATCAAATTTTAATATCAATTCAAAATCCTCAAATTCCACTATAAAAGGAGCTGTGAAAACTTCCAATTCTGGAAATTCTCTTCAATCGATTCATAATGAACCAGAATATGTTGACGAACCTGAAATCACTGTCCCTATTTTTCTAGAAAGGTTATAACCCTTTGAAACCATCCCTTAGATGATGTTGTAGGAGAATTAGACAAAGGAACACAAACTAGAGTTTATCTTAGAAATCAGGTTGAACATTAATCCTTCTTGTCACAACTTTAACCTAAAAACATTGATAATGCAATCAACGATGAATTTTGGGTAATGGCTATGCAAGAAGAAAAACATCAGTTTGAAAGAAAAAAAGGTTGGAATCTTGTTGAAAGACCCAAGGACACCTTCATCATAGGCACTAAATGGGTGTTTAGAAATAAGGTATATGAAGCTAGAAATATAGTTAGGAACAAGGATAGATTAGTTTCACAAGGATACAGTCTAGAAGAAAGAACTGACTATGAGGAGACTTTTTCTCCAGTAGACAGACTTAAAACCATCAGAATCCTACTTGCCTATACTGCACATCTGAATTTCAAACTATATCAAATGGATGTTAAGAGTGCATTCTTGAATGTGTATATAGTTGAGGATGTCTTTGTTGAACACCCCCCTAGATGTACAATGCCTCATTTTTCCAATCATATCCTCAAACTATCAACAAATTTATAAGGTTTAAAACAAGCTCTAAGAGATTGGTATGACAGATTAAATACTCTTATGATTTACAAAGGTTTTACAAATGGAATATCTGATCCTAAACTCTTTATAAAACAAATTTATAATGATGTTTTAGTTTTTCAAATCTATGTAGATGATATTATTTTTGGATCTTCAGAAACTTCATTATGTATTGATTTTTCTAAAATGACGCAAAATGAATTTGAAATGAGTTTAATGGGTGAACTAAAATTCTTTCTTGGATTTCAAATCTTTCAAAATAATGATTAAACTATTTTAAATCAAATTAAATACACTAGATATCTTCTAAAACGTTTTGGATTGGATAGCACTAAAAGTAGTGACACTCCCTTGAGTACCACCTGTATGTTGGATCTTGATAAAGATGCAAAATCTGATGATCAAACCACTTATAAAAGAATGATTGGAAGTTTACTCTACATAACTGCTAGTTGTACTGACATTATGTTTAGTATGTGTATGTGTTCTCGTTTTCAAAAAAATCCTAATGAATCTCATTTAAATATTGTAAAGAGAATTTTCAAATACCTCAAGTATACACCTAATCTAGGACTATTCTATCCTGAAGGACAATCATTTTAACTAGCTAGTTATTATGATGGTGAATTCGGTGGCTGTAAGTTAGATAGAAAGAGAACCTCTAGAACATGTCACCTATTAGGAAAGTCACTAGTATCATGGTGTAGTAAGAAACATTATATTGTTTCATTATCTACTATAGAAGCTGGATACATAGCTGCATGAAGTTTTTGTGCACAAATTTTTGTGGATAAAACACACAATACTAGATTATGGATATCAATTCAGAAATGTACCAATAAATTAAGACAACATAAGTTCTATTAACATCTCAAAAAATCATGTTTCACATTCTAGGACAAAACATATTGATGAAAGACATCACTTTTTGAGAGATCATAATAAAAAAGTTGATATTACCTTGGAATTCATCATTACTGAATATCAACTTGCTGATATATTCACTAAACCATTAAATTCTGTGAGAATAGACTACATCATACATGACCATGGCATGATAAATCTCAAATAGATATCTTACTTGTCTTACTGTTCATTATTTTACTATGTTTTACTTTACTGTTTCATTATTACGATTTCTAAGTTACTGTCTCACATGTTTACGGTCTCACTATTAGCACTTAGTATTCATGGTCTGACATTTACTGTCTCACCATAACACGCACTGACATGTTCACTCACTATGTCATCGTGACATTCGCTCACTGTCTCACCGTGACGACCACTTGTTGTAACACCATAACGACTGATCATTATCTCACCGTTACAACCCTTCACTGTCTCACAATGAAAATTATTTATGATTTTCTTTAAACCCGTATTGTGGTAATTATTATTTCACATCTTTTACTTTCCCACATTTTTGTTTTTGGGACGTTTGACATTCCCAAATGATAAAAAAAAGAGTTTTACTCGGTTCTTCACCCGGACTTTCTCTTACTCACTCGATTCGAATCCTTTCAACCTTTCAACCCTCTTTCTCTCTCACAACCTTCAGTGGATACCAAGAATGAAGCAACCATCGTCATCCACACCTGAGAAGTACAACTCGAAGAAAACGAAGATAACACCTAAGATGACACCCGAAGGGCGGTTGAATCTGAACCTGGTAAATCGAAGTGTTGTTCCAGAGAAATAAATCATCCCCAAATGGATTTTGTCTAGAAAATATCTATTCCAGAAAGTGTTAAGAGAACAAGTCTGGTTAGAATGGGTATTAAAGGAGGATATACCCATTTATCCGTGGTTAGTTTCTCAGTTCTACCAGTATGCACAGTTTTTTTTTGACTTTGGTGAAAGCTTTGTTATGAGGAGCTGGATTAATGGCCAAAAAATTTCCTTCTCGTTGAAGATAGGGGCTGCATTCCTTAGGATACCTCATGAAGGAATTTTTGATGATTATTAGAGGGAACCCCCACCTACAACTGATTTCATTGACCTTGAAGATTCTCTGAAAACCCTAACCGGGAATGGCACCATGATAAGGGCCATAACAGCTGAACTTGATTGGGAAACAAGGCTGTTGTTTAAGTTTGTTCAAAATTTGGTTAGTCCGAGGACATGTGACTTTGCTGTGTTAAAGTACCAAGATGTGTTCTTGATTCATCTTATGAATAATGGATACAAAATCAATATGTGCAAGTACATAATTCACCATATGTTTGAATTGATCAAGGTTATATCCAAATACACCTCTCTGCTCTACTCTCGGCTAATTTCCTACATGCTTGTTTCCAAAAGAGTAGTTGGACCTAATGAAGATGTGCTTGTGGATTGTGAGTACTGACTTTCTAAACCCATCATCAGAATAATGAAAATTAACTGGAACCCTTGGAAAAAGGAGTGGGTGGAAGACAACAATATGATTTATGAGAGGTTTAATCCTGTGGATTATCCATCAAGGCCGTTTGACATTTCTAATCCTGGTTTGGAACCATATGAACTCGGTGAGTATTCAGAATAAGCAGAAGAAGAGGCTGAAGTAACTCATATGGAAGAAGTTATAGTTGAGGTAGAAAGGACTATTGTTCCTCATGTTGTTTTTGAATAACAAGTTCATATCCCTAGAGATGATGTTAATCTGGAAATCCATCTCGAGGCTGAAAGAGAATCAATTGTCCAAGAACCTGAGCAAGAAGTCATAAAAGAAGAAAATCTGAAACAACTCCCTGTTATGGATGAAGCAAACCGGGAAGAACTCCCAGAGGAACAAATTGTTCCTGATATAATACCCTCTATTGAAGAGAGGATGGAGATAGCCTTTTAGTTGTATAGACATGATATGACTGAGGAACTCATAGATGAACCTGTGGGTTTAGAACTAGCTCTTGAGCCTCTATATCCTGAAAAGGAAGAATCTGTTGAGGGGGAGGAAACCAAAAATCTTGAGACTGATAAAGCATCACATCTGGCTGAGTCTTGTCCTATAGACACCCAGTACAAATTCCCTAGATTTTATTATGTGAGTGAATCTCAGAAATTTACTGCCACTGGGCTTGATCTTTCATCACTATTTCATTTGAAGTCAGTTACCATCTTTGTCCCTAAGAAGGAACCAGAACCTGAACTTACCCCTATACCAATTCCTTCACCTGAACCATCACCTAA
Source organism: Viscum album (assembly GCA_963277665.1). Classification (NCBI taxonomy): domain Eukaryota; kingdom Viridiplantae; phylum Streptophyta; class Magnoliopsida; order Santalales; family Viscaceae; genus Viscum; species Viscum album. The sequence goes on from OY728131.1 coordinate 1,131,755,618, forward strand.
ACCTGCACCTGAACCTCTACCTGAACAACTGTCATTTGTCAATAAAGGTGATTTGAAGGATTTTGGAGACACTATCATGTCTGGAGTTGAGAATATTTTGAATTCCCAACCACGTGTTGTGACACATCTAAGTAAGAGATATGCCTCCCTTCTTTTAGAGAACATTATTTGGAAGATCCAACCTAAAATGCACGATGAAATTCAAGAAGTTAGAGTTGAAAATAAGTTGCCGAGTAATGAAGTCTCAACCCTGAGAAGCATGGTTGAAGATATATAGAAATAGCTGCATTCCAGATCAGAACATTTTGCTGCCTATCTAAAACCTTCTGTTTCTAAAATTTCTCGATATTTTGTGTCTCATATTTACCCTGACCTGTTATCCTTTGATGAAAAGATTTCAAAAAGTCAAAAACAGGTGTTTAATGAAATGAGAGAGCTTGTGGTGAACCTAAAAAAACTCACTTATGAATACACTAGCTGTCTTCAAAAGTTACTGAATCAGCTCAAGTCTCTAACCACAACCTTCAAAGCTTCTGATACCTCTGGTGAATCCTCTACACCTACCTTGGACAGTTCTTTTCTCAGATATATAGTCCAAGAAAAGCTTCACACTGCTTTAAGTCGATTTAATGTGACTTCTTTATCTGAAGATATCAAAATCAGTGATAATGTTTTTTACCTTGTGCAAATTCATTCCAAGATTGCCAATGATTCCCAGCAAGAGATTGCTAAGAAAGTATATTTCTATTTCAACTGAATTTTCACCAAGATTGAAATGACCAATCACTTCAAATACCTTGTAGAGAATCTGAGAATTCCTCCTGTAACCCAAGACTTCAGAAATCAAGTCCATAAGCTAACCGAGTTTACCAGATTGTTGGACAAGTTCATGGAAAACAAAGATGTCTTTGAAAAGGCCATGAAATATGGCAGAGAAATCATTGCAGACTATATCAAACTTATGAGACCGTATATCCATGTCCAGAGTACAACATTTATTACTCCAACAGCTGCTTCTCTCAGACCTGGACTACCTACTTTTACTTCTGCCTTACCCTCAAATACAATGTCTGTTGGCCAAGCTATTAGTCAGATCAGGCCTGTCTTTCTTGACCAGCTACAAAAAATATCTTCCACTACTCCTACCTTGCCTCCCTCAGTCTTCGTAGGACTCCCTTTACCTTCTCTATCTACCACTTCTCTGCCTTCTTCTACATCAGCCACTGACCCTAAGGAATCCTCTTCCGCTGCTCATAAAGTCAAAGAGAAGGCCAATCCTTGAAGAAGATCAGGGCTTACTAATTTTTGATGGGGATTTCATTGATTTCTATATTTCTACTTTATGATGTACTACAAAGCTTATTTTTTTTAATGGAATGTGTACTATTTATCCTCTCTTATTTTAAGTTTTTGATAATCCCAAAAGGGGGAGAAGTTATATGTTTTTCTATCTATTATTTTCACTATAGCTGCATCTAATTTCCACTTTAACTATTTTTGATTTGTGATCATTAAAAAGGGGGATATTGTTGGACTCCTCTTATATTAATCATTTTTTAATGATCAAAAATCTCTTTAATCACCCCAAATCTCATTAATGATCACCAGTCTTATTCAATCATGTGTATTTTTGTTTCTAATTCACTTATGCTTTATAATGGTTAAGCTAAAATCAAATTCATGCATATATTTTTTTAAATCTGAATACTTGTATTTTCTGAAGTACAAGACACAGTTAGACAGACACCGTGAAGCAAGACATCGTGACCGAGACACCGTGACTGAGACACCATGACCAAGACACCATGATCGAGACACCATGACCGAGACACCGTGACTGAGACACCTTGACCGAGACACCATAAGCCAAGACACCATGAAGGAAAGACACCAAGAAGATCAGACACTATGACACTCAGACCGTGATAATCATACACCGTTAAGGAGATATCGTTTTCTCAACATACTGTGACATCGTTTTCTCAACTTACTGTGACACCGTTTCTTAAACTATTTTTTTATCTTTCAAATTAATGTTTAACGATCATATTTTTTTCCCTTAATGCACTGAAATAATTAATATTTCATTGTAGACATAATATGGGGTACGAGTCATGAAACACATGGAACCTGTCTGCTAAATATCATGCATTCGAAGACAGAGAGTAGAGTGTGCCCAACAACCATAGAGCGCGATACTGAACAGAAAAAAAGTATGTTAGCACGACCATGAAGAACATTTCTGAAATTATTTTCAAAGAAAACATCTTCACATGAATACAATACGACTCTGTAGGGGAATATATGAAGTACACTGGAATCTAGAGAACATATTCACTTTTTCAAAGCTCATGGAGAACACAAGATGAATCACGAAACATTGTTTTTTGAGAAAAAAAGAAGATAAGGGCTCAGAAGCATTTCTACTAAATCAAAGGAGTCTAGAGCTTCACATCAGATCACTAGATCTTTTCTAAACTCATATCTAATCTCTCATAATGATTCTTTTAATTAGATTTAGAGCAGTGTGTGTACTCTGTATATTCCACACACACACTAACTCATGTGCTAAACTGAAGGATTTCTAAATCCTTACACAAAACTCTCTATTTCATTTTACCCACGACAATTGTAAAAGAGGTCCCGGTGCGGCCTGTTTATTGCTTTTGTTTACCCATGAAAACTATGGAAGAGGTCCCTGTGTGACCTGGATAGTCTGTGTACTCTTGTTAACCAAGATCCAAGGTGTGGATCAATGTTTATTAATATAAACTGCGTGGTTGCTGGTGATCCTCATGTGGAGCGGATTAGGTCTCGGCTTTAGGCTGAACCACTTGTTTCATATACGTTGTGCTATTTAAATTTATTCTTCTATGTTTTACTACTTTATTGCATAATCCAAAAAACTCTAATTTCACTTTGATAATTAGTCTTAGAAAGAAGTTATAACTAATTTGTCTTAATATGATAACTTCAAAAGTAATATTAATAATACATATTAAGATTACTGAATATTAATCAATCTTCTAAGAAGTTTTTTAAACAGTCAAACTCTTATAACAATATAACCTTGATTTGATGGGTTGTATCTATTATTGGGGAAAACCATTTCTTTTGAAATAATTTTTTAACAGAAATTTTTATAGTCACTCAATTCACCCCTCCCCTCTTGAGTGAACTACTCCGACCAACACTACTATTTTAAAAAAATAATCTTTCAATATAAAAAAACCATCATAGAACCAATGATAGTAAAATCTAAAAATACATCTAAATAAATCGTCTGGTTCTCCAAATTTCCATAATTTCTATCGTTCAACATTTTAACCCCTCACATTGGACTTCTTTAACAAGATCCAATTATGGGGTTCTATTGACATATTCTCTAACATTTTGGAAATTTTCAGGACTTTTATCATTATCAATTATATGATCTCATAATTTCACTAGATGTTTTTAAAAATATTGTTTCATTTATATACAAGTAAATTATAAATTAATTTATTCATTTTAATAAACCATATATTTATAAAAAAATTATGACCAAGGTTATTATTTTACATATATATTATGTATAATTAAAATTTATATATTAATTTGGTTTTATCAAAAGGGAAGCTCACAAGATGAATAATAAAATGTCTTATCCATCAAGGCTACACGGATCAAACACATGACTGAATGGTGATAATGGTGTAGCTCCTACCACTATAAAACATGTTATCCTATTTCCATCATCAGTTATTTTTATATATGTTATTAAATCTCTTTTACTTTAATTACAAATTTTTTTATAGATATTTTAATTAATAAATATTTTAATTTTTTAAAATTTATTTATTTTCATGATAATTAAATTACTAAAAGCTAATGGTTAAATAACATTTTGACACCAAAATAATAAATTATCATGCATTGTTAATTAAATTTTAGATCATTCAATTTGTAAATGTTTTTTTATATTTTTTTACATTTTTTATTAATCTAAAAACTTCACTATTAAATATAACAAGTATAATGCTTCCTACTAAAAAATTGTGAAATATGAATTATTTTATGTGATTAAGGGGTTTTAATTACAATAGAAAATATTCCATATTTGATAATATAGTTTTTTATAAGAAAAATGGTTATTGACCTTTCACTATATTTATTAAAAATAAATGTTATTACACTAAAACCCATTTTCAGGATTTTGTAATTAAAAATAAATTCCACATAATTATAATAATAATTTCATAAAATTTATAAATTCATTTGGTAAAAATATAATTTATAAAAAAATAAATATGAATATGGATATATGCCTATATATTGAAAAAATTAAATTTTTTTAATGTATAGTATTCGAATTTTATGCACAGAATACTATATTTTGAAATCCATAAGTATATAAATATTTCACAGAGATAGAGAATTATTTTTTGATTTCGTTTTTAAATTCATATTCATTTAATTGTAAAATGATATTATACATCATTGTTATAGTTTCATTACAATGTTATTAATTATATATCACTATTCATTCTCATTATAATTATCTCATTTTCAATTATAATACTCAATGTTTTTAATGGAAATAAATCCATCCTAAATTGGGTTATGTATGTATGGTTTTTTAGAAATGAAATCCCTATATGGATATTAAATATTTGATAAATTCTATAGAATAGATGTTCCTAAGTATAATAACACTAAAATTATAAGATTTTCTAATAACTCTGTTTTCACACAGTGTATGGAAAAGAAGAATAATTACGCACCTATTTTGACACTCTGAGGGATATATTTATGATAATTCACACTATATTTTTGTTATATAATGAAGGATTAGAAAATTTTAATGGGGTTAAAATTCATTTTACATCATTATTACATGATGGTACCCTTTACTACTGCATTATGACTTTTATTATTTTGGGAACTACAAATATAATTTTTTATATCATATATTCTCCATAGTTAAATGTTAGATATTAACATCTATAGGCATGTTAATCCATTGAAAGGGATTCTTTCCCTATAATTTTACAATTTATGATTAAATTTTGTATCACTCTTTAAATTTCTCATGGTTCATACCTTCCTCATCCAAGTCTGTGTTCAAATTTGGACATCATATGGTGGAAATAAAATCTCGATGGATAATGATCGATCAGAAACATCTTTTATACTTATCATAAGTTATGTATAAAATTTCATAAAATTATTATTCCTTATGGAAAAAGATATATTTGTTTTATGATTTTAGGCTGTTTACCTATATTCTTATATAACAATTTACTGGTAAAATTGTTGACTAAATTGTGTACTATATATTCTATATGGTGTAAATACATCATAATTAATTTTCTTGATTAGAAGATTAATCTCGGGAGAGATACATAATTTTATTAGTTCCACATTTAATTTCCATAGATTCATGTTTTTATTATTGATGGATATATCTATTTTTACCTCATGTTCCAAATATATGAATTTACATGTTATGAATTTGTTGGGTTTTCCAACAATGTACTCCAATGAAATGGTTAATGTTTTTGTCTCATGGGATACCATGCTTTGTGTTTATGTGGTTAACTTATAAACACTATATAATTATGTCTAAGAGGTTATACTTGACTGATAATTTTGATTTATTTATTTTTAACCTCAACATATTATCATGATATCAGATTGTATGTTTTCCTAAAATCCTTTGAAACCAAGATTTCATTATTTCTTTTTTTAAATGTTTCCATTTGAGTATAGATTATTTTTATCTCTTTATATTATAATGATTATACTACTGACTTGCATGTATTATTTTTCATCATGATATACATGATTAATACCATACTAGGATTTAAAATTAACAATTTTTAATGCTTCCATTTTTCGTAATAATTATAATCAAAGAGATACATATAGTAGAATTTCATGTGCAGAATGTCTTTGTGGAATAAATATTTATTATATTATGAGATTAGATTAATATGAACCTATTTCCCAATGACATAAAAAATCTATTCATATACGTCTATTTTAAATCTTATGACCTATTAAAATGATTTTTGTTTAGCATAAGAATTATATATTTGGTTCTATGGTGTCTTATAAATTGTATCATATTTTACCTTTAAATCATTTTTTTTAAATCATTGAAGTCACAATTTTTATAATTTATTCATATTATTTAACATTGAATTATTTTTATAAATTTTATAGTTAAATTACATATATTTTTAATCAATACCCTTTTGTTCTTCATTATTATAAAAATCACAATGATTCTAGGATATGTAACATGTTTTATCAGTACCATTTAAGCCTCCATCAACTACTTATATTTAATTTAAAAAAAATAGGAAATTAATTAACCAATCAAGAGTATATAAGCGTGTTTTGATAAAATACATGATTTTAATTTCTTGATTTAAGAATTTGGTTTAGTTTATAATTCATCTCATTCTCATCAATAAGAGAGACATAAAAAAATATCATCTAATTAAATTAAAAAATCTATTTCTCGTGATATTTATTATCCTAATAATATTTTTGAACTATATAAGTCATCATATTTCACATCATTATAACATGAAAATGGTTTTACTATGGGGTTAGACTAAAAAAATAAAGTGTAAAAATTCCTATAAAAATGTCAAAATATGATGTTATTGCTATCATGTTGAATTTAAAAATTCTATCATTCTAGAATGGCCAATTTTTTTATCTGTATTCCAATCAACTCACTTATAAAATTCCATCCCATCTTCTCTCATATCTACACAATCAAAAAACATTGGCTCCGTCATGAAATACCCTAATATCTTACTTATATATACATGAATTTGGGACATTTATTTTATTTTTAATAAATCCTAATAATCTATTTTTCCTTATATAATATGGTTTTTTGAATAATTTGTATCAGGATTAACCAAGTGACTTCATATTTTTCATCTTCCACCTCCATTTATAATTTTTCATCATTGTTAATATAAAAAAATAGTATCTCCCACATAATTATACGATATTATATTAATTTAATAATCTTAATCAATATATTATTTTATAAATTGTGGTATGAAATCATTATTCCTGTGTGTGTTCGACTACCACACCACTAATCGATGTTATTAATTTTCCATCACCACCTATCACAACTAGTTATAATTATTGATTTAATGTTTAAATGATATATTAATCATATTATTATGTCATTATATTTATAATACCACATATAACCTCATACCACCCAATGAAATGTAAAACAATAACATTGATAGTTTCTAAGGTGGACTACTTCCATACAAACCGATGTGATGTTTTTTTTCACTTTTGATTTACATGGGTGGTAAAAATAATATATTAAATGAAAAATATATTATTTTTATATAATTATACTTCTAGAATTATGATATCATATATTCCTTCATTCATTAAATTTTGACGGACATATGATATTCTTGTTCGTGTTAATAGGGGGTGTCCTCCACATGTAGCGATATGAATTTTTTCACATATGCTTTACATGGAGGATAATAAGTGATATATTAAATGAATATATGTGATGTGTATGTAATAAACTGACCTAGTGGGTCCCACTTGGTAGGTGGTAGTTAGTGATGGCATTATCCCAATCCTACCTCTATAGGCCTGGGGTTGGTGAAAAGAAAAAAGAAGGCATATGTAAAATGGGAGAATATGTCCTACTGTACCTATATGCAAGAACCCAAAAAACACTATGTCGAAGTGTATTGGAATAATAATAAAGGGTTTTAATATTTATATTGAGAAACATGTATGTTATAACTTCTTGAATATGAAAATGCATTTTATAGTGTAAACCAAAATGAAATGATAAAAATACGAGACCACCAATAAAGGATATCGCAACTGGAAAACAACGAGGAAAGAAATTATGAGAGATCCTATATCAAACTACCTAATCCTTGACCATCATATATAGTCACATACACCCTATTATCCATAAGTATCACCAATTCCACTACTGAACTGTCTATCGTCTATATAACACACGACATGTTTCGAGAAATCCCATGCATTGGTGATTTTATAAATACTCAATTGGATGCCCTGGAAACGGATGTGGAGAAATAAAACACATTATATTAGAAGTTAGATATAAAAAATCTAGAGTGAAATGAAACCCAAAAAATGTAAATATGTCAATATATAAGAAACTTTGATGATAAAGAAATAATCTATTTATCTCATAGCCCATCTTATGATGATGAGTCTTCAAATAGTACTAAATTTCTATAATTTATGCCCCATATCTCATGTGTCTATCCAAATAAGTAACCATCTGGGAGAACCACACCTCACCACATTATAGCAATGTTGAGGGAAAACAACCTCTTTGTATAGGAACTGCACCAATGTACAATAATTGGATCCACATTGTAGATACATAGAGGACACATACCTCATTTCATTAGATAATTCCTCTCCATAGGTAATGATGCCATGATCTAGTTCCTTAGGGGGGTCTACTCAAAATGTAGATGACCTGTACCCTAGTCCATTAAGGGGTTACACTAAAAATATTGACTATTGACTAACTAGTTTCTAATGGGGTTCCACTAAATTGGTAAAGTATCTTTTCCCTAGTGAATAAGGGTGTTTCAACTCAGATGATAAAGGACGCACACTATATACTGTCAGGGGATCCACTCGATTGGTATAAGACCCACACCATTGGGCATCATAGGGTTATAGTATGAGAATAGTGCATCCATTCCCATGTTTGTTGTTGGGGTTCCACTCAATAGTTAGAGGACCCAATCCCTAGTCCATCATGGCGAATGTTTTCCCTCAAACCAGTGTAAGGTGTATGGGGGACCCACACACTTGTATAATTAGGGGCTTCCAACCATGACCTCTATCTAATGATCTTTCATGGTCCCTGTAATATTCTAGTGTCACATACAATGTTTTGAATTCGGAACATTAGTTATCATAACTATAATTCCACTATGAAAACAAAATCTCATTTTATGTGGAAAAAATTATGGATAGACAGCTAACGGGCCAAAATTATAGTAAAAACATTGCATATATGAGTAGTTCAAGTTATAAAGGGAAGTACCCAATGTGTATAGTTTTCCATAGAGTATATGACTTCACCTTATAATCTGGATGTGTCTCATTGGGACACGATTCAAAATACATTTTACAATACATAGTATGTACAAGGCACATACATTGTGTATTTGAAACCCAATACTTTCCCCTATACTTCTAGTCATGCTCGTTTACATAGGGCAATGACCATTCACAAAGCTATGTACCTGATTGTTACCAAGTCCATGAATGTGCCCATTTCCATGCCTCTGTACATGGACATGTGTTTCTATCAGGCCAATTATATACTAGTGTACTCCCAGGTTACATGGATGGATTCCATTTCTGGGTCACACATTTGGGGTCTCATATGATATGTGACCTTAATCTCCATCAGAAAAGCCAAGCCACCATATCATAATTACTAAATGGTGTGTGATCATATCAGTAAATACAGTGTTGTTTAGGGTTTTTTGAATGTTTTATATTCCAAAAAAATCAATTTTCCATAATTTCTAACTATATTTCAAACATTTGACCACTCAAAATCAATGGGGGCACCTCTAGCCATCGTTTCCCAGCCTATGGTGGCTGAAAAACATACTTCATCTATTTTTATGGAGCTATCAACCATGCATCACTCTTTCAGATAGTAACACTTGGACCTAAATAATAGATCAATAGGAACCATCACCCACATCATAAAATGTTACCTAATACATTTTTAAATCAATATCTTTTTCATCATTCTCACAACTATCATGAATTTAGGGATTTTATCATGCTCGTACTCTCCATTGAATATTATAACCATGATCCCGTATTCCTACGGTAAAGAATGAAAATAATTATGGGGAATGAACTATAAAAATGATGATAAAATTGTTTTTTAATAATTCATGGACAATAATTTCAATGATGGTAATTTATACTGACATCAAGTTTTCATAAATATATAATTCAAATAAAATTATTTTTTATCAATTAGCCACTGAGAAGGGTGTGAAATATCACATAAAAGATAAAAGAATAAAAATATATACATAAAAATTGTTTGATGATGGAGAAATACAAAAATTATTATTCTGACCTTCATTATGGATCAATCAATGGTGATAATCAAGTTTACTAGTGATGGGTATGATATGATGTGTCTGCTATCTATCAATCCTTACCAACATGGTCCCCAGTCATCACCCGATCTCGATATTTCATGGAATAATTATTAAACCATCTCTCAAAAATCATAGGTTTATTCTCATATCCCTTGTTATTTTTTATAATATGATATTTATAGTGGGAAATAGGTTTTGGTCATTAAATTTATTAATCAACATAACGTACCATCCAATGTATTCTTCATATGAATATCTTGTGCTGCCCAACTTTAGGTCATTCCCAAAGTAAACCTCATGCTCTAGATTAATATGTGGTATCATATTTCACATATGATACACCTACCACGAGAAATTTCATTATTTCTTAGAAACATAATTTATGTGAAATAATATATATTTAATATTTTCCTTAAAATTAATTTTGGATTCATCGGGACTTGAATTCTATCATCATCTCAACATGTGGAATAAAAAATATTCATTAATATATTTACAAATTGTAAAAGGTAAAAAGATTCTAAATTATTCTATCCATCAAATATTCTTATCAGAAAAGGAAAAAAATAATAAAATGGGTGGAGATACTAAGACTACATCTGGATATCGTGCTCACATGAACTTTCCAATATGTTCCCATATTTCCACATCATATAAATTAAGGGAATGGTTAGTCCTTGCAGAATCATTTCCTATCAATCCTCAACCTACATCTATTAATCCATGATGTTGGAAACAACATCTTTTTCATACTCAACCCAATAAATAACATTCATTATATCCTATATATATCTTCTCAATTGAGACCCATGGAAGATATCCTACATCAACTCCGACTGTGGTGGTTAGGATAGGAAGTAAAAACCTCACCAAGACTCTATAGGATCTCAAATGGCCCCAATAATCTTTGTTATATCCTACATCCTTGGAAAATTCAATGAAATCCTCATCATGGGAACACTCTCAAGAAAACGTGGTATCCCAACTAAAACTCCAAAATACTATGATGTTGATCGATATAATATTTCTTAATACTATGGGTGTTCCTTATCTTCTCACATATAACTTGGACCATTTTTTAAATCATAGTCACTATCTATGGACCAATAAGAGATATCTCAGAAATATCATTCTATAATAAGGTCTACCTTTATGGTATTCCAAATATGGCCTAAAAAATCACATATAGATCATATAGTAAAATATTTTATTATATGATATCTATAACAATGGTGTGTGATCCCCGCAAATATGGTTGTAGACCAACATGAAAACTCTTAGAATATCCTCCAACACCTAGAGAGTAAGATTAGAATACCCATCCTTATGGGGGTGAAAATATATACTCATCCTCATCTAGGCCCGGAATGCCTCCATCAGGCCTATCCACGACCTTGATTTCAACCACACATCATGGTTGGATACAATATTCCAGGTCACCCCAAAATGTGTATGATCTCCCATGATTTCTACATATAAATCTTGATTCACAGAGTCCCTCATATAGTAATTATTACATTACCAGTTCTAGAACTAGAAATATATCTTATGTTTGAATGCAAAGGGGTAACACACTAACAATGATATATCTACAAAGAATCTATTATATTGTCCATTCCTAGACATAAAGGTCCCAAATAATGTCAATATATTAACTTGTAAGGTCAATAAACCTCATTAAATACAAAAAAATCATTCCTCCCTAATTATGCTAAAAAAGATAATGAATCTAACAAGAGAATAATCACAATGTGTAGTACTCCTCAGAAAATAGCTACTAGATGTTAGACCATGGGAGTGTGGAATCATCATGTGTATATGGGACTAGCTACATCATTACCCACTATCTCAGTGGAAACAGTTGGCTTCCAGTGGTACCATATAATCAATCATAATTCAAACTATTATAAAAATGAAGATAGCTGAATATTTCCAATCCTCTACTACATATGTGTTTGGATCACTATATAGATTTAGTGGCCTCTAGTGCCAGAACTAGAAGAGTGTTCCAACTTACCTTCATCATCATACATCTCTATTTGTATAATGTATTTTTATATTGGAGACTATGATTTTACCCACCCAAATAGTGGAACACTCTCTTGAGATAGACCATGAACATACATCTCATCACTCAATGGATTTTCATCATGAACATAATATTTAACCTTGTGGGCTCTCTTCATAAAATAACCATGAATGTAATCAAGTAATTTCATTGTCAGGTGAGCATATATATGCATAAATGAATCATCAGGGGTAGTCAAATGACTCAATCATATTTGATCTAGGTACCAAAGTTCTATACAACCTATATCTTTTAATGCCGAGTCAGAAAGATGATAGACATAGTCTCATTTAATGGATAAATTGAACACCACCACCAATAAGTTACCTATATAGAAATACACACTCAATACATTTTGTAATGATTTCCTTAAATTCCCTAAAAACCCATCAGAGGATGAAAAATTCCACACATTATCCCAATTTCGAACATAATATGATACTAGCTTATAATTACCTAAACCACTGGGACCAGTATGTATGGTAAGACACCTAGATTTTAGAACCCCAAGTATACCTCCATATACCAGGGGATGGTAAAAAGAATCAGGATAACTTAGATTAAATTGGTGACATTTTCCAAAAATGCCTATATGCAATCATAAAACCATATACATGCATATATGTAGAGGAATAATAATATAATATTGTAATATCTATTGTAAAATAAACACAAGTTATAACCTCCACTGAATAAAAATTATGAGAAAGATTAAACCTAAATTAAAAGGAAAAAATACATTCCCATGTAGATAATATTTACCAACCAAAAACAATATGAAAATAAGTGATTAAAGAGATTAGATACATATCTCCAATCCCTAACCACCATACATGGTTGAATAGACCTAGGTATATCTCAAATATTCCAATTCCATAGCTAACCTTTCATTCATCTACATAACATGATGTGTGAGGGAAAATATAATTTAAGTGAGAGTTCTTTCATTCCCAGTGTGATTCCTTAAAAACAATAGTTGGAGAAAAATAATAGCGGGTACATGTTTCCATATCAAGCAATAGAATGAGGTATAAAAACCAAACAACATAGATATGTGAACATATAACAATTCAATACAAGACATAGAAGGGACATCAATCTCATATCTTAGCCCAGGAAGATGAGATTATTTGTATCTCAATAGATCATCATTTATGCTTAATATCTCACATTTATGTCTGAAAATGTAACCATGTGCAGGACCCAATCATTGGGAAATATATTTCATTGTCAAGGAAAAAAAACTTCAAAGTAGTGGACCCACACCTATGTATGATAATGGGTTCCACTAATTTGATAGATAGAGTACTCACTCCCTAGTGCATCATGGAGTTTAACTCTATATGTATAAGACTCACACCCTTTTGAGTTTGGGGGTTCCACTCATTAGGTAGGGGCTAATGCACTATTTCATAAATGTGGTGCTACTAAGAATATAGAGGACCCATGCCCTAGTGCATCAGGGGGTTCAACTCAATTCGTAGATGACCCAGACCCTAGAGTGTCTGGTGATTCCACTCTGACTATAGAGGACCCAGGTCCTAGTTTATCAGGGGGTACCACTAAATTTGGAGAGGATACACACCCTATTCTGTTAGGGGTTTCCACACAGAATACATAGGTCCAAAAATGATTTTTTTTCATGGGGATGACACTAAATTTTTAAAAGAACCATGCCCTATTCTATAAGGGGGTTCCACTCATACTACAATGAGAAGTAAAGGGGAACCACATCCAAGTATAATAGGGGGTTTCAAACTATTTCATCTTTTTTATTTCTAATAACTATCATCATCGATACTTTCATTAAATAATTTTATTCTTATAATATATTGTTTCATCTTGTAAATGCCACTACTAATTATACCAGTGCTTTCTAGGTGAAATAACTGAGAATAGGCTACCCAAAAGTCAAAATCCATGTCCATGAAATTGAAATAAAATAGGTATAGGTTATAGAGTGATGTAAACAGCCTATATGGAGGTCCATGTAGTGTGTGACCTACCTCATCACCTGGTACTTCCCCCTATGTAAGTGGCTCGAAATCCATGTCAGCATACACATTATTCATAGGAATAAAAAATTCAATATCGATCCCTTAGGGCCTACTAGTGTGATCCAATTTGTTATAGTGTACATCGACATGTCATGTGAACCTGGTTGTTTACCTTTCTATTTTCTATCTTGAGAACCTATGTATATCTAATCCCATATACTTATCTATGATCATGTCTCTGGACATGTATGTCATCATGTACTCTCAAAGTACACATTGGGTCACCCATATCGAGTCACATGGCGTCTGATTCTTATATTCACCATGAAACCCTTACCAATGTTTCAAGAGTAATACAAAATGTTTTTCCACCATGTACACATCTTGTAGTTGGGATTCTCACAGAAAGTAAAATCTTCTTTGTAAATCCAAGATCATTCATTTCTTTCACAATTTACAATATTTGACCACACTATAATGTTTTGGGTCACCTCTAGACATAGTTTCCTGTCCTCCGGGGGTTGGATAATAGATTTTATATATTCTCACAAATCCTGTACACACACACCACTCAAAAAATTGTTTTTCTTCCGTTATAAATTCCAAATCAATAAAAATATTATCTTTTTATTATGCAATAGAATGATATATTTCTAAAATTATACATCTTTAAAATTTTTCAAAAAACTTATATTATTCTAGTTCTTAGATCATGATTAAACCCTCCTTGACAATGTTGAACCACGAAATCATAGGACAATGGAAAAGAATGTAATATATTATGGGGGAAAGCATAAAAAAATTATAAAAATATTTTGTCATGAATCTCAGAAATTTCATTAAAAGTGTGGAATCATGGTTGAGATCATCGAATAATAAATCATAAATTGAAATAATTTATTTATTTTGATAATTGGCTATGTTGAATGGCATGAAATTTCCAAAAATAGATAAATAGGTCATATTTATTCATAAAAAAATTTAATATAAAAGTTTGAAACAAATATTGTTGATTAAAATCTTGATTATGGATTGATAATTATTGTAGTATAAATTTTCCAATGATGAGGGTAATCTAATGTCAAAACTATATATTGATCCACCTCGAACTGATGATTGGTAATCACATGATCTCAATCAGCCAACGAACAATGATGAATCAACATCTCTATGATCCAATTGTTATGCAGAAAACATTTTATATTTTACATGACATAATATTTATTGACATAAATAGGTTTTGGGAAATAAATAAATTAAATAAATTAAAAAATTAGTCAATCAACATAACATACCATACAACGACATCTTTATTCAAACATTTGGCATTTTCCAACATTAGGTCATCCCTAGGATGAACCCCAAGATCTGAATTTAAATGTGGTATCAGATTTAAAATTCAACAATATTTTGAGGTGATATTCCAATATTAATAATAAACTATTTGAACATGATTTAAAATATATTTACAATTTTTATGACACTAATTTTTCCATCATCGGGCCTCATAATTTGGCACTTTCTCAACACCTACCTCATTCTTTTCTCCTTGATATATTTCGAAGTATCAATGTTGGAAAATATCACTAAATTATAAGATATATAAATGATTATTTAAATATAATATATTATTTACTATTGTTTCAGTTCATCCATCAATAAATTGGAAATAGTGTCAATTTGTACATACGACCAAGCATCTCCATGAATAATATGTTTCATTTTCAATATCTAAAATAAATGGATAACTAGAAATATTTTTTATTTAATATATGTGATTTTTATATAATGTTTTAAATTCTATATATTAGGTAATAATGATTACATTAATAGGAATAAATATAATAAATCAAAATGTACATAAAAAAAAATGTTGCTAATACCCAAAATGTGAGTTTAGAAATGAAATTATTAATAAAAAGGTAATAAAATTCCAATGTTAAATCATATATGGTATGATATATTTAAATATTTTTTTGAAATATGTTTATAATAACCATATAGTTTCATAAAATTGGTTTAAAACACATACGAAGGATATAGATACATGTGGTAAGGGATTTCTAGTATCTCCCTTTTTTAAGATACATATATCATATTCACCACTATTTTTTGGTGGTATATAGACATCTCCTTTGAAATCTTATATCATTTATTTCCCTCTATTCATGAAACAAATTTTTTTATTTCATGTTTTGATTTATTGGGTCTTAGGATTCAAAAGTCAAAATAGGTGTAAGGGTTTGATGTTACAATCTCATTGTTCGTCGATATTTTTTATGATTGTTCTTTCTGAGATGAAATCATATAATACATCTATCGAAAAATAAGACACATTTATTATTCGCTTATTATTTCATTATAATACCTGTGTTTCATTTATTTTCCACTTTATATGTACTGATGATTCTAAAATTATCATTCTAATGAAATCCGTCATTATTTCCCTCATTAGTCAGAAACCATTTTTTCATCAATATAGATATATTCTTAAAATAATGAGAAATATTTTTTAATATCTCTTATGGGGATGTTTTAAGACATTTTTATCTATCATTGACATTTTATAAAAAAACATTAAAATGAATCTTTGTTTCATTTCCAAAATAAAGAACAATTTGAATTTTAATAAAAAAGTGAAGGGGATAATGGTTTTAACATGTAAAATATTTCTTATCATAATGACTCTAACCATTTTAAATATTCCTTTATATGTTTCAAATATTATTTTATAATAAAAAAAAATTTAAAATGTTTTTTTAAACGTTTTTTCAAGTTAGAAAGGATACTCTCCTAAATAATTTCTTTAAATGGTATTTAAAACAAACTTTTTATGTATCAATTGTTATCATCAATGAAAATGATTTCTGATATGTTTATTTTAATATAAATTATTTTTTAAAGTAGAAATTTTATGTTCCTAATGAAATTTTTTTATTGATTTTTAAAGATTGTATTATTTTTTTCAAGGTTATTTTCGATGAAATTTAATTATGAATTATTTTATGAATTTATAGTTTCAAAATAAATATTTTCAATTAATGGATATTTTCATCAAGAAATGTTCCAATTATATATATATATATATATAATATTTCATCTAAAATTATATCCTTTGATGATAGTTAGACATTACATTAGATATAATTCAATTATATCATCTGCATTCATTAACTGTATGGTTTATGGTTATGATATAAATATTTTTATAAAGAATATTTATTTTCATGGTGGTTTTCTATGAAGAAAAGTTCTATGAAACCCATTAATTTTTAGGGGTTCTGATCAGATGAAAGACTTATAAAACAAATTTATTTTCATGGGATCTAGTATAATGATGATTTTTTGGTCTTTTGCAACACATATATATAATTTTTATTTTGTGAATGGTGGGACATATAAATGTATCTAATAAATTGGGTAAAGAATGATATCTCTTGATATAAAAATTGTTAGAATAGTAATTCAACTTATTTTGGTAAGGGTATTTTTTCACTATGATTGAATTTTGAGTAAACCATGAATAGTATGATGCTTTCAGTAGTGAACCCATTCAACTAGGATAGTTTTTGGAAATGAGACTTTACTACTTATGATATTATTTTATCTTCTTATTTGTATGACACAAATCTATGTCTTATGACAATGTTATGCTTGATGATCTGTGTTATTTAATCCACTTATGAATCATGTCTTATGAATTTCCATGATTTATTCCTTGAATTATTTATATGATCTTTGAAATTTATGGTATTTTTTTCAAATTTTATTATCATGTTATCATACCCATATTCTCATGTTATATTAATATCTTTCTTTTCTACCCATACTAAGCATATGAGCGCATCCATTGTTTTCTTTTCTTTTGCCAGGTTTTGATGAAATATTTAATGTATAGTATGTATATGAATAGTATTTTATGGGGTGATCCTTGTGAGGGACATTTAATATCATTTCCTAAAATAATATGATAGTCAAAATGGTCTCCAAATACACTAAACAAATCTGATCAATGATATTTTTTTTGGAAATTTATTGAATATTAATATAAAAAGATATAATATTTTGGTATTATAATTTTGGGTCTTTATATTTTCACTCTCACCTTCAAACTCATTCCCATGATTATGATACCAATTATCATAAATATATACTGTTAATACAAGAGGAGTTGAACCAATTTCAAAGGAAAAATGTCTGGATTCTCATGGAATATATTAATGATCATTATATTATTGAAAACCAGTTGGGTATTCAAGAAAAACATGGTGGATTAAGAAATATTATCTATCATGAGGCATAATAATTTATTAATAGATCTATTCAAGAAGAATGTATCAAACATCGTTGGAATTGTTCACATTTCTCGACTTGAATCCATTTGAATATCTTTGGAATTCAACTCTCAATTTAGTTAAAAACTATTTCACATGGACATAATTTGTTATTTTTAATATGTTTATATTTATAAAATTGTTTTTATATTAAGCTTCCTATTTTTAAAATGTATATTTTTTTAATTTTTGTAATCTATTCAAAAAAAATTATACATTTTTTAAAAAATCACATCGGTATTGTTATGAGAACCTAAATAAATTTTTTTATCAAAATATTTCAAAATGGTTAAATCCAATTATAGTTTTTTTTAAAAAATCCTTTTTAGTTGATTTATTAATAATTTAAATATATTTAATTTATATACTTTTTATATTAACTATATAAACACATTGCAATGAATTTTTAAATTTAGTGAATACTAATATTGAAATGATTTTTATGGGCGAACCAAAATTATTCCTTGGTTTTCAAATTTCTCCAAATTATGATGTAAAACTATTAAAAAAAAGATAAATACACTAACTAACTTCAAAACAAGTGTTACATGGATCAGGATAATAAAAATCGAATGCCCATGTGTACGAATATTAATATAAAATTGGATGAGGCTAGTCAAATTTTCAATAATAGGAATTATCAATGTGTGATTGGATATAAACATTATATTGTGATAACCTCTCTGGATCCTATGATTATTATATTTTATTGTTCTTGTCTTCATTCTAAATGAATGAAATTAAATTTAAAATCCATCAAAATAATTTCGCATTATTTGAACGACACTAGAAACCTTTCATTATTTTAACCTAATAAATCCACTTTTTCTATTAGTTTCTGATATTGATTTTTGTTGATTCCAACTAGATTGTGGTAGTTCATTTGAAAATATTAATCTAATAGAAAATCCTTCATCTCGTGGAGTAATAAGAAAACAAATATCTTTGTTCAACTAAAGTAGAGTACATCACCACATGGAGTTGTTCCACCCAAATTATATGCATGCAGAAGAATTTATTTTACTATGTCCTTACATATTACTTCATTCATTTAATGTGTGAAAACACAATTATGATCAATATTTTTAAAAACCGTATCTGACACTAATTCACTATATATATTGAAAAGAGAAACATTTTCTAAAATATCACAATGATAATGTTGATATTTTACTTGAATTTTTTTATAGTAAACTTCAACATGTATATATCCTCACTGAAACCCATCCTCTAGATTTAATTGACTTCATCAAATTCAATTTGGTTATGATTAGCATGTGATACGTATCTTTTATTCTTAGAAATCATGACTATAATTCAATTTTAAATAAAATGATTCACAAAATCGATATCAAAATAGTAAATTTCTTTTATCTTTTAATGATTATAGAAAATGGAATTATACACCATGAAAAACAATAATGTCCATATACAAACTAGTTGATATAAATCAATTATAGAAAATTATAGCGATTTAACAAAAAAATAACATATTTTTTATTGTTACCCTTTCTACTTCTGTGGATGCTATGTTGACCTTACTACATACCTATTTTTATACTCCTATGGAATTTTTTGTGGTTTAATAATACTATGTCTACTAAAAATTAATAATGTAAATTATTTTTCAAAAAATTATATTCTATGTATATTCTTTACGTTTTTTCTTTTTTTGATTTATATGATCCTATAAAAATATACTAATATATTAATTGAGGATAATATAATATTGTTAATATTGAAATGATACTAGAAGATACACTTTCTTTTTCAGAATGAATTTTAAAATATTTTTTTTTAATTTTCAAATAAACAAAAATATTCCCTATAAAAATATTTTAATATTTTTTAATTTTAGACCTGTATTTTTGGAAAAAATTATTTTTTTAATCTCTTCAAACATTTTCAAAATCAATCTATCATTTAATTTTTTTATTTTTGAAGCATTTTAAAACAGTCTTTTCATCCCTCTCGAAAGATCATTAATGGTATAAAATGTAGTTATGTGGTTTATATCTTCTCTATCAATGCCCTTATATGACTTCATTTTGATAATATCAAAGGGTGATAATTTTTATCCTTTCTCTCAAAGTGTAATTTTTATTATTTTGGGAGAAGTGTTTTAAAAAAAATTATTTTGCAGGAGATGCAATGTTTGTGGGAATAATAATATTTCCATGGGATAAAATAATCACAACATTATAATAAATCTTTATTTTATATTACTGTTATTATTTAATTACTATAAAATTGTTTTCTATTATCATAAAAAAGGAAGAGATTAGTGTGTTTATATCAATTTTTCATTTTAATTATCTCAAAATCTTTATATATTTTTATTTCATTCATTTAAAGGATATAAAATTAGATTGATGACATCATATTATATTTATTTCTTGAAAACATGAATAAATTCTAAAAAATGATAAAAATCCATAGAAAAAGTTTTGAAATTATATAAAGCCATTTTAGAATGTGTTTTGATGACACTTCTTCTATGTGAAGGACCCAGGTAGCCCCAGCTAACTTGTGTAGTCACATAGGCCATCCAGTGGATTTCCCAATAGTAACCCAATGGAGTATAACCCCATAAAATGTCCTAGTGGAGGCGTACTAGATAACCTATAAATAAGGATAGTGAGAATAAAATTAGTTTGAGTCAACTGGCCAGTTGGTGGACTTGTAACGACCTGGTGCTGGAACCATGATATAAGCACCTTTCACAAGGTTAATTACTGTATACCCGGATAATGCTACTGAGTATCTAGTGGAATCAAGAATATTACTCCAATAATTGTATTTAATGCAATTAAAATACATCAAACATGGGACTGTTCATCTTAATGACCTCCATATGATTCAAGAATTTTTTAGGAGGATATAAAAGTTATAAATAGTGAATCGGGGGGGGGGGGGGTTGGCAATCTATATAGAGTCTTTTGATAATCTTTCAATGTCACTACCCATACGTCGGGGCCCGTTTCGTGACTACCCCAAGCC
This sequence comes from Viscum album, assembly GCA_963277665.1. NCBI lineage: Eukaryota > Viridiplantae > Streptophyta > Magnoliopsida > Santalales > Viscaceae > Viscum > Viscum album. Next base: position 1,131,777,201 of record OY728131.1, read on the forward strand.
CACCATCCATACGCTAGCGGCTGGCTACTAGCCCTGAAAGTCGTATTCCTTAAAACGGGAGAGGCATTGCCTTTGAACATGTACAAAAACACGTTCTGAGAACCCAACAAGAAGAACATGTAATGTAAACTCCTGTAGTAAAAGAGTGATGAATGTAAAAGAGGCTAGAGTACAAGTCCAACTGTAAAAGTACAAGTACGACAGAATGTACAGTACAACTGAATGAAAAAAGGAAAATTGTTTTTGGGTCGTCCTCTGAGGTTCCTACCTGAAGGGTCAGTACAGAGCACCTCCCTGGCACTCCACATCCGCTCATCTCCTCTAATTCATGTCACACATGATGGTCCACCTATGAGAACCATCTAGTCATGGCTCCCTCAGCCTCGATCTATGTTGTATGTTGTCTGCACAAGACACATCAAGGTGTGGGAGAAGCCTCTGCAGGGTTCACTATAGGGATACTCAGTTGTGACCCTGAGACCTTGAAGGTCTCCGAGAATTCCACAAAGAAAAACCACAATGTAACACCATGATGGAAAAGTACCACATAGGTAAAGTCCCATATAGCATAACCTCAACCACAAGCACAATGTAAGGATAGCTCACATCAGGATTTATTCTAAGGGTAGTAACAAGTAACATCCCGAATCACAACGTCGAACACCACGGTTACTGGAGAACTCCTCCTCCCTCGAGTAAAGTGGGCCTGCCACATCACATAGATGAAAATTCGACTAACCGTCAAAAAATGATGTACTAATTTTCATTGTGTACTATGGGTCTTCTAGGTCACACAAAGCCCCCCCCTAATGTGGTCTACTAAGGCACTCCTTCCCATCGCGTACATCGGCTACTCCCCACTGTGGCCCTTCTGGTGACAAATCACCAACCAACCCCTATCATGGTCTTCTAAGGTACTCCTCCCCATCATGTACATTGGCCGTTGAGTGACTCCGAGTCAAAAAGTCAGCAGTCGTTAGGTCTTAGCCAGTATCATGGTCCCGTACGTAGTGCACATGGGAGAACTGATCCACAAGCCATCAGTCTTATTTCAACCAGCATAAAGTCTCACAATGATGTAACCTGATGATCGTCCATGTCATAAGGGTTCCAAGACAATAGAAGGTGTGTCAGTCAGACATCCAATTTTTTGCATTATTAGAATTTCTGTGATGATGGCTCGGTTGGATTTGGGTGCGATCCAACCCTACCGAACTCCAAGATTCTCTGAAACATTAATCAAGTTAGGATAAGGGAATGTCTTGTTCCAAGGGAACCAAAGCCATAGACAGTTTGGAAAAAGGTTTTCCAATCCTCAAGATAATCCCCTTTGAGTGTTTTTGGGCCCTATTAGGCCTGAGTCCGGTCTGACCCAGTCAGGCTGACCCGACCCGACCTGGTTTGGGCGGGGCTGGGGGGGACTAAGACTGTTGGGAAGATGTCTGGTCCTTCACACAAGAGGGGCGGCATCCAAAGGATTCTTGACCTGAATAGGGTGGCCCACAAAGCGGGGGCCCGACCCGTGTGAGGCAGTGACCTTCTTGGGCGATGACCTTCTCGGATGACGACCCACTCGGGGGAGCGGTCTGCACTGAGGGATGTGGCTCGGCTTCGAGGGTGGTGGCCTAGCTCGAGGGTGGAAACCCGGCTCCAGGGCGGTGACCCAGTGCGAGGGTAGTGGTTAGGCTCCGAGGACGGTGGCTCGGCACAAGGGCGGTGGCCCCGTGCGAGGGTGGTGGCAGCTCACCTCTAGGGCAGAAGCCTTTATTGAGGGTGGTGGCCCGGTACGTCGGTGGTGCCCTGCTCTGAGGGTGGCTTCCCGACTCGAGTGTGGCAGCCCGGATCATGGGAAGCAGCCCATTTTGGTCTGTCGTGGGGGGGGGGGGGGGGGGTCACCCTCAGTCTCCCGGATTCCCGAATGGCCCGAAGGATGTTCAGTTGGTGAGGCGGTGGTGCCACGTACGCACTACTCGGCCACCGCAGAACCTGCCTGAGGTGGGTTCATCCTCTGTCGGGGAATCGGTCGCGGAATCCATTCGCCAGCAGTGCTATCGTCGTTCCACGTTCCTTACCGCAACTAGTCGTCTTGCTATCCCCCTCCTCCATTCACCACAGCTGACGAGCTATTGCCTTCCTCTTATGGAATGCATTGATGTTCTCACAGTCATCCAAGGTGGCGCAAGGATATCATGATAGTGGACGGTTCGGGCCAGGTTCATAAGGCCCACGCCCTATGCGTTTTCTTATAAACATTAGGGGGATAAAAGGTTTAATATCAATTAAATTAATCAAAAATATTAACCCCATATGATTCCCTGCAATAACCTCCCACAATGAAGAATGAATCGTGGGTCAACTCATTAGTCAGTTGACCCGCGTTGTTTGTATAATTTCAAGAATGGGGAAGAGGGAATCAAAAAATCCCAAACCAAAATAACCCCCTACCTTAAAAAATGGAGAGATCTTGTAGTTAAGGTAGTCTCGTTGTTCGTTTTCCCTGCTACATGTTGTCATCACCGTCGCTCATATGACAAAATCTGGTTCAGGGTTTCGGTGTCGCGCGTTAACTCCTGCTAGGGCTGGCTCCATCCTTTAAGGGCTCGGTGTTATGGCACTTAATCAGAAACTCATTGCTTGGAGAAACTTTTCTTATACCCCTCCCCGAAGCACTATATTTATAGCAGAAGTGGAGAGTATGTAGCGATGTTGGGAGTTAATGGGGATCATAATTTATGAATCTTTCTAATTTCCCCAAAGAAATTGTTACTTAAGGTTGGAAGGTCAAGCCGTTTAATGGATTTACACACCACCGACCTCACCATTTAATTGGTATGTTGGAGGTTTATGAAAAAAATAAAAAAAATTATTTTATTTCATTTCATTTAAAATAGACTGAAAACACAACTTTTTCTCTGGACCTACAGCGGTTAAAGTAAAGTCTCTATTAAGTGAATCCCCTCATTGCGGATTCAATGGTGCCCTATGATTTTTAATCCAAGCAATGGTTCAAAAGTTAAAAAAATTTCATTAACATGTTTTCTGAATGTACCCGAAAATAAAATTCAGAAATTCATTCCGGGCACAACAGGCCTCAGAATCATGCATAGTCAATTTTCATAGACTCGTAATAATTCCATATAATTAAAATAATTTCATGGAAAATCATGGTCTTCACATTCCCCCCACCATAGGGCTTTAGGTCCCCATAATCCACAACTTAATCTAAGGAAACAAATGGGGGTACTGAGATCGAATCTGAGCCTCCGGATCCCACGTGATCTTCTGGATATTCCCATGCTACCTGAAAGCACACAACAGATTAATTGATCACCCATGAAGGACCCACTCTTGTCGATCCTCAATCTCAACTGGAACCTCTGTAAACTTTTCCCCATCGTCGAAGTCCAGCTCACTATGGTTGATAACGTTAGATGGGTATGCACATATCTCCTCAGCTGGGATACGTGGAAGACGTTGAGCACCCTCTCCCACTGCGGTGGAAGTTACAAGAGATATGCCACATCACCTATCTTCTGAAGTATCAGAAATGGCCAGATAAACCTCAGTGAAAAGTTTCCTCATCGGCCAAATCTCTACAGTCCCTGCTGAAGAGAGACTCTCCCGAAAATGTGGTCCCCCTCCTAGAACTCCAATGGTCTCCATCTTCTATCAACATATGACATAGGTTTACTCTGTCTAGCCTTCATCTGCTCCTGGATGATCTGCAACTTATCAATGTTAGCCCATACCAACTCTATACCTATATGTGTTAACTCCACTAGGTTTTTCCAGTATAGAGGTGATCTTCAAGGTCGGCCGTATAGTGCCTCGAATTTTGTCATACTGATTGTGAAGTGATAACTGTTGTTGTATGTGAATTCCACCAAGGGAATGTGATCCACCCAACTGTATCCAAAATATAGGATGCATACATGGAGCATTTCCTCAAGTGTATAAATGGTCCGCTCCATTTGATCATCCGTCTGAGGATGAAAGGCGGTACTCAAACACAGCTGGATCCCAAACACCTCCTACAATCCCTTCCACAACCGGGATATAAAACATGTGTAATGGTCATAGATGATCATCAATGTAAGAACATGAAGTCTCAAAATCTATTCTATATAGATGCGTCTCAATCCCTTTACTGATCCATGCTCTTGGATAGGTAGGAAGTGGGCTGACATGGTGAGTCGGTCAACGATCACCCATATGGAAGCATTTCCTCTAGACGTACGTGGAAGCGTTGTCACAAAGTCAATGGAGACCCCACCCCACTTCCACTCTATCACCTCTAGTGGCCACGCAAAGCCTGCTGGAACCTGGTGCTCGGCCTTCACTTGCTGACAAATGAGGCATTAGGAAACAAACTCTGCCACTCTATTATTCATCCCTGGCCACTAGTGCTGATGTCGTAGGTCCTTGTATATCTTCACCACAACAGGATGTACTTCCAGAGGGGACATATGGAACTCTCTCAACACCTCCTCCCATAGAACCATTGGTACCATCATTCATCCTCAGATGAGGATGATGTGCTCCCCACCATCAGAAAATCCATCAGGTTCTTTCCAAGAGGATATCTGAGCACGTCGAGCCTCATATTCAGTGTCCCCAAGCTATGCCTCCATGACTCACTAAAGGAGTGGGAGTGTGACTATCATAGAATGGAGGTATGAAGCTCTATATCTGTCCATGAAGAATATATGAACTGTGGAAAGCTACTCAGTCGCCTCACTCAACAACTGTAGACCATATCTCATATTGAGTGAATCTGCTACCATGTTCCCCTTCCCAGGATTATACACAATCTCAATGTCATAGTCTTGGGAAATACCTAGATATCACTGCTATCTCATGTTCAGGTCCTTCTGAGAGATGACATACATGAGAATCTTGTTATATCAGTAGACTGTAAAATGTTCACCCATCTAGTAATGTCTCCACATCTTCAATGCAAAAACCACTGTTTCTTACTCCATGTCATGGGTATTTTAGTTATTCTAATGTTGTCTCACCTATCATGAACTATAATAGATCACCACACTCTCATGAATTAGGACACATCCAAGCCCAATCCTTGATGCGTCATAGTAGACTACATACCCAATGCCCTCTTCTAGAATCCTCAACATAGGGGCAGTCGTCAGTCTTTGCCTCAGATCCTAGAAAATATATTGGAATCTCTCCATCCATGTGATATATTTTCTCTTCGTTTTCAATTTTGAAAAGGGTGATTCAGCTTAGTAAAATTCATGCATGAATCTCCAGTAGTATCTAGCCCACCCTAGAAAACTACGCAACTCTGTCAAGCTATTGGGTGGCTCCCAAGCTAGCATAACCTATATCTTCGCTAGATCCACTGCAACACCATCCTCTGAGATAATGTGTCTCTAAAAGTGGACATCATATATCCATAACTTGCATGTCAAGATATTAAAATAATGATTGTGATCTCAGACTGTATCCAGAACCATTTTTATATGATAGACATGCTCCTCCTCCGTCGTCGAGAATATCAAGATGTCATAAATGAACACCACCAAGAAGCGATCGATGTATGGATGAAAGATCATGTTCTTGAGTCCCATGAACATATATGGAGATTTTTTCATGTCTAATGGCATAACCAAGAACTCATAATGGCCATACTAACATCATAAGGTTGTCTTCTACACATCCCCATCTCGTATCTTGAGCTGATGATAGACAGATCGAAGGTCTGTATTTGAAAACCAATGTGCTTACTTCAGGTGATAAAAAAGATCATCAATACATGGGAGTGGATACTTGTTCATAATGGTAACGTATTTCATGAACCAATAGTCTAAATAGTGTCTCAAACTCCCATATGTCTTATAGAAGAACAAAGTCAGGGCTGCCCATAGAGAAGCACTAGGTCTTACGAACCCCTTTCCCTGCAATTCCTCCAACTGTAGGCATTACTCGTGATGCTCCGTGAGATCCATCTGATATTATGGTGTATATATCGGCATTTTCCCATGGTACATGTTGATTTAAATGTCTACCTCTCTGCATGGAGGTAGTCCTGGATCATTATTAAGAAGGATGTCAGCATACGTGTCCACCACTACAGGAGAGCATGGACTCTCATCGTCAACTTATCTGAGGGTAAGGCTATCCAGTTAATAATTAATTGTTTTATTCCTCCTATTGGTAAGTCTATCATGTTCATTAAAGGGTCTCCTCTCATTAGTAAAGGAAAACCATGTCTCATCCATACGGACACACCACACTTTGCACTTAATATTTTCAATCTGAGTATGTACTATGGATAACCAGTCTAAACCCTAGATGACATCATAAGACCTTGACGCTGCTACTATGAGATACCAGCCGAAGCTCTCCCCTCCTTGAGTAAGCTCACACTGCCGGAACCAGTGCGTGATCATCGAATCCTCTCCTATAGGTGTATTTAGACGAAAGGATCGAGCCAACGACTACACCAGAATATCAGAGCTCCGAACGATGTCCCTGGTAATAAAAGAGTGACTGGAACCTATGTCTATAAGTACTGAAGTTAAGGGGAAGTATACAAAGATCATTACTCTAAACAACTTTGGGGAACTGTGGTCATAGGCCTCAACAAACTAGATCTATGCTTTTCTTTGTCTTCTGGCTCCCTATGGTTAGGGAGGACCACTTGGCGGTTACAGTAGTAGAATCACGAAACGTCACCCACCGCCTACTACACGACCTTCTATTTCTCCAAATTATCCACCCTCTGTACCTTGTTTATCGAACCTCTTCCTCTGACTCAGTGGTCCCTTGAACATTTGATGATCATCGGTATGGAAGGTTGGGAATTCGCGATCCATACGACCTTTCCCACCACACATGTACCACTGCGTGCCCCTCACCTCTCTCCCTCTTCTATTTTATCCTCTAATGACTAAACCTACATCCTGGGGTCATCTACTAGATGGTCTAGTCCTCATGGACCTCTATGTCATCTGCCAATTTCCTCTTGCAGATGACTAAGCTATGTGTTGTCAGGTGGCAGCTCTCGCTATCGGTGCCTGCTTGGCCAAGAAGCTCTCCACCAAAAAGTGATCGCACAAGAACCGAAGCCTATGTAAGAATGATAAGGAATACCATAAATGGACTGATCTCTCATCAGAGACCCAACTCAAAGGACTGAACCCTAAAGAACGGGACTCGTACCATGTCGTTGGAGTGGAAGGATAGTTCAATGAACCTTGTCGAGTGTGGGGCCACTATTATGCTGCCCAACTGTAAGTGTAGTAGCTCTTGTATACGCACAGTGCATAAGGTCTCTAGGATGAACTCTGCCCTGAAAAGGCCCTCGAAATCTGCTTAGATGAGGGTTACGTTATCATGTATCTAGAGCATCAGGCTTCAACATCTACCGACTGCTACATGAAAAGGATGCCTGTCAGGATCACCATAAAACCAACTGATGTCCCAACTAAGTGAAAAACTTTGGCCACAGCCTCCAGCCAGTCCTCATCCGCCTTCACGTCTATGTCGCCTTAGAACCGTAGAGGAATTTTCCGCAAGAACTCATGCAATGCGCTAAGTCGGCAGACATACTCTACTGGTGCGGCTGGTGGCAACAACAGTCCAACGGGCAGTGGTGCTACTGGTACACCACCTGAAGGTGCCAAAGCCGTAAGGGGTTCCATCATTGATTCCTCATCGCTCGGTGGCCCACTATCATGGACTCTCTCAGGGAAACTCGGTGTCTATCTTCGTGGTAGAATCTTGAAAAGAAATAGGTGTTCCATGGTTAAAAGTTATACCTGGTGGGATCACTCAAGAAGGCACATGATAGACTTTTCTAAACAAAAATAATCAGTGATTTTGTGTGCTAAGTCAAAAATCAGAATTCAGGGTCCTGATTTATGGATACATCGATTGCTGCACCAACACTGGACTCCCTAAACTGAAAACCACAATCAAAACACTTAAAACTATTGACACATAGAAAAGATCAGAGACCTATATTTATGACATAATTTAATATCTCATCCATTAAAAAATGAATAAATACTAAAATATGTTTAAAACCCATAGAAATATCATGAAATTATATAAATCAAGATTAGAATAAGTTTGAAGAAACTTCTAGTATGTGAACGACCCAGCTATTAGCAGATATCTTGTGTAGTCACACAGGCCATCCCATGGATTTCCAAATACAATTCCCTAATAGTAGAATCTGATCGAACTACCTAATAGAGGCGTACCAGATAACCAGTAAATAGGGATAGTGAGAATAAAATTAATTGGGGTCTACTAGCCAGTTGGTGGACCTGTACTGACCAGATGGTGGAAGCATGATATAAGCCCCTTTGATTAGGTTTTTCATGGTCTACCCGGATAAGGCTACTGAGTTTCCAGTAGAATCAAAAAGATTACTCTAATAGTTATATTTAATGTAATAAAATTACATCAAACATGTGACTCTTAATCTTAATTACCTTTTGATGATTCAAGAATGTTTTAGATGAATATGAAATCTATAAATAGTGGATTGGGGGGCATGGAAATCTATAAACACACATTTTATAATCTATAAATGTCATGACCCATTCCCCAGGGCCCGTGTTGTGACTACCCCAAGCCCGCATTCCACTGGCCAGAGGCTGGAGAATAGCACCAAATAACATATTCCCTAAAACAGGCATGCATTACCTTCGAACATGTACAAACACATGGTCTGAGAACACAAAAATATGCAGTTTCAAAGAAAACTATTATAGTAAAAGAGTTCTTAAAGTGAAAGGGTCCTGAATAAAATCCCAACTATAAAATTACATGTACGATTGAATGTACAGTACAACTAAAAGGAAAAATGGGAAACAGCTACTGGGTCATCCTATGAGGTTCCTACCTTAAGTGTTGTTACAAATTGACTCCACTACACTCCATGTCCTCTCATCTCTTCTGCATCACGTCACACTGAATGGTCCACCTCTGTGCACCGTCCAGTCCTGGCTCCCTTATCCTCGACCAATGTTGTACGTCGTCTGCTCAATACACAACAATGTGCGGGCGACGCCCGTGCAAGTGTGAGTATAATGATACTCAATAGGGACACCAAGACCCCAAAGGTCTCATAAAATTTTACAATGAATACCCATAGGGTAACAACATGAAGGTAAAGTACCACACATGTAATGTACCACATAGCATAACCTCAATCACAAAAACAAAATAATGACAACTCGCACAATAATTTATTCTACGGGTAATAACAACTAACACCACAGTCACAACGCCGAACGCCTCAACTGATAGTGAAATCCACATCTATCAAGTAAGTGGGCCTGCCGCGTCTCACAGAGGGGCTTCCCACAAACCTTGAACTACTGAGGTACTACTCCCCATCGCGTAGTATGTGTATTCCTGGTCACACAGAGCCGTCTCCCCCAACACGGTCTCATAAGGTACTCCTCCATATCACGTACCATTGCTGCTCCCCATCGTGGCATGACAAGTCACAAAAAACCACCCACTTCATCGTGGTCTAGTAAGATACTCCTCCCTATAATGTACCGTGACCATCGAGTCACTCTAAGTCTAAAAGTCTGCAGTCGTCTAGTCTCAGCCAGTTGTAGGGTTCTGTATGTATTGTGCTTGGGGGAACCACTCCCCAAGCGATCAGTTGTATCTAAAACAGTATTAAGTCTCATAAAGAAGTATATCGATGATATTCTATGTCATACGGGTTCCATCGCAATAGAAAAAACGTTAGTTGGATGCCTGGTCTGTGTGTTATTGGCATTTCAGTGATGAGGGCCTGGTTGGATTCAGGTGCAATACAACCCAGCTGAACTCTGTGTTTCTCCAGAACCCTAATCGAGTATGGGAAACATACTTTCTTGATCAAAATGTCCCAATGCCATAGACAGTTCTTGCTGAAATTTATTTTTTTATTATTACCTTAAAACCCATGGTTACAAGTCACAGAGGACAAAAATAATGAAGGCCAAGAGAGTCCTTCCGAACCACATTAATACACTCCAAAGGAATAGAATTGAGATTATCATAAACCACTAGAGGCTTCTCTGGTCTACCCCAATGATCCAACGCATCAGCCGCAATGTTGAACTCCCTCAGACTATGATGAACCATCCTTCCCTAATTAGTCTCCTCTTTGTCATAGATACTTCTTAAAACATGCATTCAGTCCTAACTATAATCCCCTTTGAGTGTTTATGGGTCTGGGTCCGGTCCGACCCGGTCCGACCGACCCAACCTGACCTGGTCTGGGTGGAGCTGAGGTGGACTCAGCCTATTAGGCCAATGTCCAGTCTAGCCTATAAGAGGTGACGAACTCAAGGGCGCCTCATCCCGAATAGGGCGGCCTGGCCTGCATGGGGCGGTGGCCTGCTAGGGCGGCGACCTGGTCTGGGGGCGGTGACCGATCTGATTGCGAGGGCCTGATCCGAGGGGGACATCTCACTATGAGGGCGGTGGCCTGACTCCATGTGTTGTGGCTCAGATCGAGTACGGCAGCCTGGATTGAGGGCGGTGGCCCGGTCCAAGGACGACAGATAGGCTCTAAGGGCGCCAACCTGGCTCTGAGGGCGGTGGCCCGGTTCGATGGTGGCGACCCGGTTTGGTCCGACGGGGTAGGGGGGTGTAACCCCAAGTCTCATGAATTTATGAATGGCCCGAATTCCTTTTGGTTGGTGAGGAGGCGGCGCTACGTGGGTGTTGCGGAACCTGTCGGAGGTGGGTTCGGCTTTTTCCCCAACTTCGGTCGAGACTTCCATTCTCCGGATGTGCGGTGGTCGCGCCACCTTCCATCCCATGTATGGAAGTTGTGCCTGCTGCCTCCTCTATTCACTATGGCTAACGAGTCACAACCTTCCTCTTGTGGTGTGTTTCAACTTTCCCACTATCTTCCAGTGGCACAAGGATAACAAGATAGTGGATGGTTCGGGCCAGGTTCATTTGTCTTGTTCCCTCCGTGTTAGCTCATAAACTTGGTGGGGGGGGGGGGGGGGGGTTAGGGTTTAATAACAATTGAATTAAATAAAAAGATTAACCTCACAAGATTTCCCACAATAACCTCTCACAAAGACGAATGAATCACTGGTCAACCCATTAGTTGGTTGACACGTGTTCTTCGTATAATTTTAGGAACGTGAAAGAGGGAATCCAAAACACAGAAATGAAAATAACCAATACCTTGAAACATTAGAGAGTGCTCACGGTTGATAGAGTATCATTGTTCACTATCCCCGCAACAAGATTTCATCACTACCGCTCAAACGTCAAACTTTGGTTCGAGGATTCGGTGTCACACATAACCTCCTACTAGGGTAGGATCCATCCTCTAAGGGTTTGGTGCTATGGCACTTCACCAAAACATCGTTGCTTGGGGAATCTTGTCTGATAACCCTCCCCCAAGATCTGTATTTATAAGAGAGGGGGAGAGTAAGTACCGATGTTGGGAGTTAATGGGGCTCATAAATTAAGAAAATTCCTAATTTCCCCAATGTTGTCGTTACATAAGGTTGGAAGGTCAAGATATTTAATGGCTTGAAAAACCACTGGCTCAACCCTTTAATTGACCCATTGGAGGTTTGTGAAATAAAATAACAAAAATTATTTTATTTTATTTTATTAAAAAATATTCCAAAACTTAAATTTTTCTCCAGACCTATTTCCATCAACATAAACCCTCACATAAATGAATCTTGATGATGTGAATTCAACAGTTCCATCAGATTTCTAATCTGAGCAACTATTCAAAAGTTAGAAAATGATGTTCACGCTTTTACTGAACATTGTTGAAAAAATGTGTAGAAATTCATATTTTTCACACTGTCCCTCGAGATCACACGCCGTAAATTTTCACATACTTGTAATTATTCTATATAATTAAAAATAGTACATGGAAAATCTAGGTCTTTACAATCAATGTTCTCAATTTCTCAAATTTCACTCAAATCTAACTCATTCTAAACCTTATTTACTCTCTCAAGAGTCTATTAAAAAACTATATAACTCAATAACACTCTATATTTTATAAATATATTCTACTATTTCATCAAATTCATGGGTAGATTATATTCTATGATAAAATGATAATCACTTCCTCTTTATTTTATTTTTGGTTCTTATTACAATTAATTTTAGGGAAATTGTTTTTCCTTTTATTTCCATTAATAAGGAATTGGGCTACTTCTTTTGATGATTCTATATTTTGTTTAATGACATAGTTCCTATGGTATTTTTTTTCTTACTATGAACTAAAAAGGCATGGGACTGTTTGGGTATCCTTGATACTAATAAAAGAAATAGAAAAATACATTAACTCCTCAAGTGATTATGGTGATAAACAAAGGCGTTATTTTAGTGGTATTGGAAGACATCCTAAAAAAATATTTTCTCTCATTTATTTTTTTGAAAATTCAAATATTTATCAAATATTTTTCTTCATTTATTTGAATTTTTTAATCAGTTCATTTAATAAAATAATCATTTTTATTCAAATCTCATAATCATTTTAAAATCACTATTTGTTATTCTATTTATTTTTTGTTATTATATTTAATTCTATCATTCAATTTTCATATTTTATTCTTCTATTTTATCTTCCAAATGAAATTATTTTATTGTACCTGTTATATAACAGATTTCAACTCTTATAAATGTTATTCAACACATCAAACTAAATTTCAAATGAGCTCCCAAATTTTTTACTAACAGAAATTTTATTTTATATGAAAAATTTATCTCAACAAAATTTTCCCTTTAAAATATTCTATAATTTTTGGAATACCATATTTTATTAAAAAAGAACCTTTAAATATATAAAACCCACCATAGCACTAATGATAGTAAAAATTAAAAATACTTCTAAATGAAAACTTTTGTTCTACAAATTTCAATAATTTTTATTGTTCAACATTTTAACCACTCATATTGGATATCTTTAACATGATATAATTATGGGGTTCTATTGACATATTCTCTAAAATTTTGGAAATTTCTCGTGAATTTTTACGCAATCAATTATAACATATCATAATTTCATTAGATGTTTTTACAAATATTCCTTCTTAGTTATATGAGTCATTATTAATGTATTTATTAATTTTATTAAACCAAGTATATATAAACAATTTATGATCAAATTAATTATTTTTCATATTTTTATGTATAATTAAAATTTATATATTGAATTGGTTTTATCAAAATGGATGATCACAAGATAAATGATAACATATCTTATCCATCAAGGCCACATGGTTCAAACACATGATTGAATGGTGATAATTGTGTAGTTCCTACAACTAGCCTACATGTTATCTGATTTCCATCTTCCATAAATTTTCTATGTTTATTAAATCTATTTTACTATATTGAAAATTAATTTTATAGATATATAAATAGAAAAATATATTGACTTTTAACATTTATTTATATTCATGATAATTAAGTTAATAAAATCTAATTGTTAAACACTATTTTGAAACCAAAATAGTAAATTATCATGCATTGTTAATTACATTTTTGATAAGTCAATTTATAAATGGTTTTTATAAAATTTTGGTACAATTATTATTACTTTAAATATTTCACTATTAAATATGATAAGTAACATGTTTCCTAATAAAAAATATAAAATTCCAGTTATTTTATATAATTAATAGTTTTTTGTTACAATATAAAAATTACAACATTTTGATAATAGTGTTTTTTTAATAGAAACGTTGTCATTGACCTATCATTATAATTATGAAAAAAAATTTTTACACTAAAACCCATTTTTCCAGATTTTGTAATTAAAAATAAATATCACTTAATTATAATAATAATTTCAAAAAATTAATAAAATCATTTCATACAAATATAATTTATTATAAAAATAAATATAAATATTAATATATGACTATATCCTGATAAAAATATATTTTCTAAAAGTATAGTATTTGAATTTTTCATGGAATGCTCATTTTTGAATTTTAAAGGTATTTAAATATTTCATAGAGATAGAAAATTATCTTTTGATTTCATTTATAAATTCCATTTTATTTAATTGTAAAATGTTATTATACATCATTGTTCTAGTTTCATTACAACGTTATTATTCAAATATCATCATTCATTCTCATTATATTTCTCTCTTAAAAAATTATAATACTCAATTTTTATAATGGAAATAAATCCATCCTAAATTTGGTAATGTATGTATGGTTTTCTTAGTAATTAAATCCCCTTCTAGATATTAAATATTTGATAAATTAACTTGAATATACGTTCCTAAGTAAAAAAACCCTACAAATAAATGATTTTTTACTAACTAAAATTTCACCTTGTGTATGAAAAAGATGAATAATTTCACAACTATTTTGACACTCCCACATTATATAATTAAGATAATTCACATTATATTTATGATACATACTAAAGTATTGGAAAATTTGGAATGAGATTAAAATTTATGTGACATTATTATTCCATAATGGTACCCTTTACTACTACTATATGTCATTTTATTAATTGGCTAACTAACCATAGAATTTTTAATATCTAATATTCTATATAGTTACATGTTACATATTAAATTTGGTATCCATATTAATCCCTTAAAAGGTTTTCTTTCTCTCTAATTTTACAATTGATGGTTACATTCTCTATCACTCTCTATATTTCTCATGGTTCATACCTTCCTCATCTAATTATATGTTCCAATTTAGACATCATATGGTGGAAATGGAATCTCTATGGATAATTATTGATGACGAACTTCTTATTTAGTTATCATAAGTTATACATAACATTTCCTGAAATGTGTAATCCATATGGATACCTATGTATTATCTTTATTATTGAAGGCTTTTTAGCTAGATTGTTATTCAATAATTTACTGGGAAAATTATTGACTGAAATGTGTACTATATATTCTATATGGTGTAAATACATCATAATTAATTTTCATTATTAAAAGGATATTTCCGAGAAAGATACTTAAATTTATTGGATGCACATTTAATTTCTATAGGTTCATGATATGATTATTGATAGATATATCTATTTTTACCTCATGTTTCAAACATATGAATTTACATGTTATCAATGTGTTGGGTTTTCCCAAAATGAAAATCAATGAAATGGTCAATGTTTATGTATCATGGGTTACCATTATTGGTGTGTGTGTTGTTAACTTATGAACACTCTATAAATACGTATTAGAGGTTATTAAAGACATTAAATTATGATTTATTTATGTTTAATGTTAATATATTCTCATGATACAAAATTTTATGTTTTTCCACACTCGTATGAAACTATGATTTCATTATTCTGTTTTTTACAACTTCCATTCGAGTAAAAATTATTTTTAACAGTTTATATTATCATGATTTGACACATGAATTGAATGTATTATTTTTCATCAAGATATGCTTGATTATTCCCTTAATAGGATGTATAATTCACAATTTCTAATGCTTTTATTTTCCGAAATAATTATAATCAAAGGGATACATATAGTAGAATTGCATGTGTGGGAGGTCTTTGTGGAATAAATTTTTATTATATTATGAGTTTAAATTTCTATAAAACTAGTTCCCAATGACATAAAAAATGGATTCATATATGTATATAGTAACCCATATTATCTATTAATTTTTGTTGCATAATATCTTGATGTTTGGTTCAATGGAGTCTTATAAATTGTATTATTTTCACCCATAAATCACATTTTTTTAATTTTTTTATTTTGGAAGTCATGGTTTTTCTAAATTAATCATATTATTTAACATTAATTTATTTTTTAAAAATATCTATTTCACAAAGAGATATTTTTACTCTATACCATTATTTTCAAGATTATTATAACAATCACTACAATTTTAGGATATGTAACCTATTTTCTTTGTACCATTTGAGCCTTCATCAACGACATATATTTAATTTTCAAAAAAAACATGAAATTTATTAACCAATCATGAGTTTATACGTATTTTTTTTTGATAACATCAATGTTTATAATATTCTGTTTTATTAATGTCGTTATGTTAATCATTCATCTTGTTCCCTTTAATAAGGGAGACATTAAAAATATCATCTTATTCATCCAAAAAGTCTATTTCTCCTTGAAAACACATATCATTCCATCATTTCATAACATATGGAAAATAAAACACGTCTCATAAATATTTAATCATAAAAGAAATCCATCTAGATAAATAATAAATATAGTTTAATTGGGTAATATATCTTGTAATGGATAAGAGTAATTAAATAATGTTTTCAAAAATGGGAATTCCCTTAAAATATCTCAAGAATCCTTCCTACGGAATATACCCATTTCATTTTGAAGCAACTTATTTAATTAAAAAATTTCTAGATTTTTTGTATTTTTTTTGGAAAATAACCATAGAAACATATAAATTGATAAGAATTTCAATGATTATTTTTGATGTTAGGAAGATCTGTTTTTGTGTTTAAGGATAAAGAAATTAAATCTTTGGAAAAATGATACATTAATTAGAAAAAAAAATTAATTTTTTTAATATTTTATCAGAAAACTACTAAATGAGTAAAAATGATTTTAATAAATCATTGGGTAATATGAAAAGTATTATTGAATACATTTTTATGAAAATATTCACATTAATGAAAATGAATAATGACTTAATTGGGATGTGAATTCGGTTTTCCTTACAAATATATTTAACACATTTCAGTACGTAAAGGGATAAAAATGAATGGAAACAATGTAATATTTTGGAATAAAAATTGGTTTAATAAATTAATAATATTCTTTTAATGATATTTCATATAATTTCATCATCACAAATTTTATCACATCTAATACCAGTACAAATTTGATTGTAACATAATACTTTGACTTGATGTTCAACTTGCTTCACAAGCACTCTAACCAATAGTAAAATACAATTAAATTTACTTTAAATATATAATAAATCAAAATTAATTCATAAAATATCGTACACAATATACTTATTACATATTAATACCCAAGTTTAACCATTTTATTTAAGATCATTACTATGGGTGATAAATTTTCAAATTTCCATCAATGTTTTGATTTGGAAGTTCTGGTTCTTATACATTGATCATTGTTACATCATCTATATCATTATAATTTTTATATAAATATTATATATAATATATAATATATTTATAACCACCCATAAAATTACAATATATATAAATTAATTACAACATAAATGGTTATGGTAGTCTTTATGTATGCAGAGACATTGATTTTAAATTATAATAGAGAGTCAGAAAGATAGATGTATAATTAGTTTTCATTAAATAATAATTATTTTATCATTAATAGGATATATATATATATATTAAATACATCATTATAAACCTCAATGTGAGGTGGTGATGGAAAATGATTCATATCATAATGTGGAGAGGGTAGTCCACTTGTACGCACATGAGATACTTTTATTCCACATTTTATGTAAAGTGGGAGGAATATAGTTTTCCAAAAATCATAAAAACATTTATGAATATTAATGATACTATATTCATGATTTTATTATGGGTTAAGTGGATTTATGGAATTATGAAGAAAAAATTAATTCAATGGAGTTGGGTGTGAATATTACATATTCTTCAAGAGACCCCATTCAGCTGGCTCCTTAATAATTGAAACGTTAGCCCATGGAAAATAAAAATGGAACTTGTAATGAGGTAAGGATTATTGGAAGGTATTAGTGTACATATTGGATAATTGGGAGGTATCAAAATTCCCTAAAATCATAGGAGATGAGTTGAAAATTTTTAAGTGATGAAGGGGACACACATTGAATTGCATTAAATATATATGTAATACAATGAAAAAATCATGTGAAAGTGGATCCAAATGAAAAATATATCAAAAGTGGTATAATATATGGTATGAATAATAATAAATTATTAATTATACAATTTTATGTGTCATTTTAACCCTTATATCTTGGTTTAACTTACCTACACCACCTGTAAACCCATTTTAATCTGAATTGTGGTTAAAAATATCTATTTTTGATAAAGTTTATAACAAAATGTAAAATTTATATCATACAAAATTTTAAATTCTTATTATATATAAAAATATTAATTTTCAATTCTTTAAATAATTTTTCATACAAATGGTCATGAAAAAATTAAAGACAAACCATTTTAAGAAAAAAATCAATTTTTAAAAATAAAACTAAAATTATGTTCATTCATTACATAGTGAAAAATATCAAATGAATGATAAAATATTGTATAGAATAAATACAGTAAAATTTTTATTAAAACCATTAATATATTCTGACTTAATTAATTTATTATGATAAAAAGACATTGAACACCTAAGAACATTTTTATAAAAAACTTATATATTTCCCTTTAACTGATTTTATCCTCATAAAAACCCATTCGATAACTATATTTTAAATATTATTAATTTGTTCATTATAATTAGAAATATATTGATTCAAATAATATTTAAATATTGATAAATATTCCTTTTTAGATAAATATATCTAACATTTTGAAACAAATAATCGTTTAAAAATATATCATCTCATCATTACATGATATTGTAAAAATTTTGTTCTAGTCAGTATAGTTTTATAATCTTAAACAATTATAAATATATTTAATAATGTTATTCATCTTATTTTTACCCATGAATATAATTTGGAGTTTATAGAGGTATATTATATCATGGATCATTTATGATCAAGGATGTGTGTAATTAAAGTTAACAAATACTTGATGTTTTATTTCAATGGAAATTTATATCAAATTTTCTTGGTGTTACATTATACATCATATAAAATTAAATTCTTCCATTAAATTTCACCACTCTTACACACAAAAAAGTAAATATATCACCTTCTTCACATCTTTGAATTCCCATGTATATTCCTTACATTTATGATTCCTCCATCGACCTTTAACCAATTTAGTAGTCTAATTTTCATGTTATTTATCTCTAAATGACTAGACCTCTACTGATTTTTATCCATATGAATAGTCATTTCCAAATGATGGAACATCTATATTTTGTACATATGAATGATCATGTTTGAACTTCTTTAAAATCAACACATCATAGCCACCATGAATATAATAGAGGTTTGTTGGGAGAGATGATAAAATATTAACCATCTTATTCTGGGTAAGAATTTTAAAGGGGAAGATTTATCTATGGATTAACGTTATATTCTTTTTGTATATCATAACCTTCTTTAATGTATATATTTATTTCAATAATTTCTCCCCATCATCAAATTCAAAATACCTCTGATGATTTCTAGAATAATTCTTTGTACGACTACCAACTTCCTTGAACTGTTATTCAATGCCTATATCCTTCTCTTCTATTTCATCAGTTAGCCTAGGTCCAAATACATTTCATTCACCAATTCCACCCCATTTTGATAGATCCCTTCAATTTATTATACATAAATATTCCAAAGGATCCATATGAATTCAAAATATGAATTTATTATTATAGTAGAATTAAACAATTTGAAGGTTTTGATGTCAAACCATTTTGAAATATGGAGAAAATTTTATTAGCATGTAATCTATTGTTTAAGATTTTAGCTTAAAGTATAAATCTATATAAGGATGATAAGAAACAATAAAACAAAACTCTTTTTCTTGGTCTTTATAAATCCTGCACCATAACTCCATGATAAACCTCAAATCATGAAAAAAACAATACATTGTGGTATTATTTGTGACCTTAACATTTACATAATGTATATACTAGAAAGTAAATACATATAAAAATTTTCACTGAATGAAATGAAATAATGTGACATTATATAGTGATTATCTACAACCATATTATGGTATTTATATGTTCCATCCATTTCAATGATCAAATCCCTTGGTATGTTTTCCCATTTAAATTATAGTGTGGGTAATGGTTGTAACAACCCCTTGGGCTTCTAACTCTCATCCTTAACTTAAAAAAATACCAATATCCTAGAAAAATAATCTATAATATCTCTCTTCCTGTCACTCTATATACTCTTTTTGATTTATATAAATCTTCAAACATCAAGAATGAATAGACAATGATGATCAATTAGTGTTTTCCAATAGTTCATTAATTCACTAGGTTATTTAAGTGACACATACTCAATTGTTGAACCTTATTATTCCATTACAATCATGTTTGAACATCATAACAATTCTTATCATATTTCACTACTATACATCTTCCTTATTCACAACATTTTTATTTATATTGATATATTATTGAACACTAAATTGGAAAATATTACCTTTCTACCCTTCCATCATGATTTCAAGGACCATCATTTTAAATTACATAAATATTAGATCATTTTTATCCTCATCATTGGTATTCTATCATAATCATTTCAATTGAAACCATAAACCACCTTGGTCACTTTACCAAGGTGATAATGTATTGAGTAGTCATAATCATTAATCATATCTAGACATAATATTTTTAACATTCTAAAATATTTTTAGATGAATATTTAGTGTAAACATTCATAATTACTATATATTTCATACGTTTTTTTCACAAATATAAGGAATAAATATATTTAATTTATATATTACGACATCTAAATCCATGCCTTTAATCACATAGTTTTAGTCATGAAAATTCAATTGGAACAAGGCATAAGTTGTCATAATGTTGTTTTGTTAAAGAAACCTTCCTGGACCCTTAATTGATGTATCACTATAAATCCCAAAACCTTATTCACTATAGGGTTATGTGAGAATATGTGTGCTGAATAACCTTTTTTATAGTTCCCGAAATTTTTCATCACCATTAAAATTCCAAATTAAATAGAATCCCATCCTATTTAACATGGTGAGTCTATAAGGAAACTTTGAGAAATCATTCCAAAAGGGTCCATAATATCCATATAGTCCAATAAATCTTGAGATTTTAGTCATTATATTTCTTATTTTCCAATTTTCAATAAATTTTTAATTTTATAGATTCACTAATATTCCTTCTATTTAGACTATATGACCCAAAAAAGAAACATTATATATCAAAAATTCAATATTGGTAAATTTTTCCTACATTTTCATCATCCATATTTTTTTTATTACAATCCAAAAATGATCTCCATGATCTTCAATTATTCTTGAATATTTTATAAAATCATTAATAAAGACTACAGAAAATCGATCATGGAAATCCATAAGGAATATATTCACTAAATCTATGATGATTATTGGATAAATAATAGGATTAATGTAATAAATATAAATTCTTAGTGTACATATATCATATCCAAGGATATTCATGTTATTGATAATAAATTAATTGTCACATTAAACCATAATTATTCATAATAAAAATAATAGGTGCATGCCATCGGGACACACATAGTCGTATAAATCCATTTTCAATATTCTCTAAGAGTTTTTTCATCAATTCCCAAAACTCAAACTAGGTCATTCAACATGGAGTCTTAAAATTAGGTGTGGCACCATTTAGGAGATCAATTTAAATATAAAATTCATTATTTTAAAGAATAATTAACCACTATTCTGAAAATACATCAAAAATATCTCTTACAATATTAATATATTGGATGATTATTTTCACCGTTATAATCAATGATAAATATCTCATTTCATTAGAAATCCAAACTCCTATAATGGTTGTAATTTTTATATGAAGTTAATATTTATCCTCACCCAAATATACATTAATAAAGTGATTTATAATATCATATTTGAATTCTTTTCCTTAGTTATTAATATTTTATCTATATTAAAAAATCAAATACATTCACCAAATGACATGAAATCCAAATAGAGGGAGAAAAATGATATTTTTTTGAAACATATTCTAACAAACTAAAATCTAAAAATAATCATAGACTTGATATGTCATAATAATTCCATCATGAGTATTCAATAATATTTCAACATCTAATCATTGAGGTAGCAAGCTGATATTATTAGATAATTATCTTGATAAAAAATTTGGGTAAATCTAAAATCAAATATGACATTAGAGGTTCTAGGTTGGATATTAACTATACAATTCAACAGATTGGTATCATAAACCACATAATAGATATTTTTTGGAATTATATTTCCCATTTTATAGGGTATTAAGTAATTTTTGGAATTGATCATCATCCTTAACCACCATATTCATGCACTAGTTAGCATAATTCTCAGATTCCTTGCATTTGAAACACTTTATTTTGAGTGGTGAATTCATTGGGAATTTCCCTAAATTTGAAGACTAATTCTAATTACATCAAAATTAAACTATCCTCT
Source organism: Viscum album (assembly GCA_963277665.1). Lineage (NCBI taxonomy): Eukaryota > Viridiplantae > Streptophyta > Magnoliopsida > Santalales > Viscaceae > Viscum > Viscum album. The sequence continues at coordinate 1,131,799,473 of OY728131.1, forward strand.
GACCTTTCTATCTATACTTAAATCACATAATAGTCCCCTAATGACAATTTTATCAAATTTTTGTGTGCATATATTTTGATGACTGACATATCATCTTCCCTCTATATTTTTTATTATTATAGTGCCACTCAAATTATTGTTGTACAACCAGAAGATTTTTAAAAAATAAAATTTTCTTCGTATCTTACATAAAATGAAGTACCAATCCTAAACATCAAATGAACCATATTTTTTTAAATTTAATCTCTTCGAATGCTTGTGATACATCTATCCCCAAGCTGAAATGAACTGTAATATATAATTTCGTTATATCTTATCCATTAAATTATAAGGTATAAACACGAATAACCAAATTAAGATAATTATATAGTGTAAACATGTAAAAAATAATTTATATTAATAATTATTTATTAGAATAAAATTAAGAATCATTTTAAAGAAAATATAATGTCATCAAAAAATAAAAATTGATAAATACTTATCCAATCATGCGTTGTTCCCATAAATTTAAATTATTTATTACCACTTATATAAAATTTATTTTAAAAATTTATTTTAAATTTTTAAATAATCTTGTCAACATTATCTTATAGTAATTTGTTTTACAATTTTATAAAAAATATTGATTTATCAATGAATATTGAAAAATTTTAGTTTTATTAAAAACAATCTTTCATTTAAATAAATTAAAAGTTAATTTTGATGTAAATATATTTTAAAATAAAACACAGTAAAGTTTTATTTCAATCAATTAAATTTATGATATTAGAATAAAATTTATTTAGATTTTATATATTAAATAATCTTATATTTATGAGAATTTTCCCTTTTGAAAATCGATATTTTATCGCATAAATGAGTTTAATTTTAAATTAAACTTTTACACCTCTATGAATGGAATTTATAATAATTGATTATATTATTTAATAGTAATAATTAATATTATATAATAATTTAAAATTTGATCTTTTAATAATGAGTATTAAAAAAATGTAATAATTATGTACTGTTGTTAAGGTTTAAATGTGTTTATCGAGGGTTAGACTAAAAATATAAGTGTTAAAATTACCTATAAGATTGGAAAATTTGATTTTTATGGACATATATAAATCTTATCACATTAATGGTTCATTAATAATCTATTTTGGAGTATTTAGGTAGGTGAAAAACAAGTGTATCACCTTTTTTTCAAAAATTCCATGTGTGTCTTCTCCCCCACTTATAAAAGGCCTCCCCGAATCATATTCTCTTCACAATACCAATGGATTTTCTCATCCAATACCTACTCATATATATTAAATATATCCTTAAAATACTTATAGTTCATTATAATAAAGAATATAATCTATGATGGCTTTTGATATAAACCTAATGTGGTTTTTTGAAGAAGAGGTAATGTTCATAACCAGGTGTTTTCATATTACCTCTCCTAAAAATATAGAAAAATAATAAACAATTATGATTAATTAATAAAAAAAATTATCTCATAGATATAGATATTTTACTATGTTAATTGAATAACCTATAATCACCACTTCTTCTATTAAATTGGAAATGAAATTGTTGGTCATGTGTGTGGCAGACTACTGCCTCGCGAACCGATATAATTCATTTTCCTTCATTGCCTCCCATGTATATATATAATGGTGTATTTAAAATAATAATATGATATTTATGAAATTATTATACATTTTAATTATAATATAATATATAATTTTTTACCTTCCAATTAATTCAAAAAACAATAATGTTGCTTGTGCATACTTGTGGACTACCACCTGCATGTAGCGATGTGAAATATTTTCCTTATATTTAGAAATGATTTGAAATAAGGATAAATTATGATAATATATGTGACATCTATGACATATTAATGAAAATTTAATGTCTATATACTATTTACCTTCCAATTGTTTGATTCCATGAGAAAATTGATACCACATTACTATGTTTGTACAACCTACCGTCTCCATGACTACTGTAATTAATTTACAATATATAAAATTAATTGATTAATTTAAATACTTATATAATGAAAATATATTATATTTATATCATCTATAAAAATCTAGATAATATTTATCCATGATCAATGCACAGGGGTTGAAGCTACCAAACCAAAACAAACCTGATAATTAAAGCTGTTATCACCCAGAATAATATTATTAATAACGAATTGTTAATAAATGGTGATGGAATGATATAATAAAACCATATATGTTAAAATATATATGATAATGGTTAATTAATATATTTATAATAAATATATAATTATTATATAGGATGTTTTAACATGTACGAAGGTAATCAAACATGAGGTAAGGGTTTCTCATCTCACTGTTACTTTTATGAGATGTTTGTCATGTTAATAACATAATTATTTAATATGTAGTATATAATTACCACATTTATATTTTATATCATTAATATATCTATATTTAGGATATTTAATATTTCATTAGAATTTATCTCATTCAAGGGTTATACCATTGAAAAGTTACAAAAGTGGTAAGGTTGTATTTTTCAATCATGTCATCTCTCAGAATTTTTTTATCATTAAATTTCTGATAATGAAATCATAAAATATATCATTAAAGAAACACTAGAATTTTCATATCTAATTTTAATTAATAATCTATTAAATTAAAATTACCTTTTTCTTATCCTTGGTATTTAAAATAATTTATAAAATTATTCTACGATAAGACAATTTTATTTCTCTTTTCAATCAAAAATCCATCACTTTTCCTTGACCATGTTTTCTAAAAAAATTCAAGCATCTGTTTAAATTATAAAAATATTTTATTAAATAAATTTTTACCCTTGTTAGTATTTTTATATAATTTTTTGAGCGACTATTCCTATCATTTTCCAAATAATTTAATTTTTTTATTCATACCAAAATGTGAAATAAACATTTGTCTCATCATGATTATCATGTATGAAATTTATCATTGTAATGACCAATCTTTCAATAATGATTTCATTATAGGTTTATAATTTTTTTTTCAAGGAAATTTTTTGCCAATTTTTTTTTAAATTTTTTATATTTTCAAATTCATATGAAAAGTTAAAATTTTGTATTCATCATGAAATTTTTAATACCATTTTTATGATATTACAATTCATCAAAGAAAAAATATTTTTGAAAAATGATCCCATAAGAATATGTTCACATTATTACTTCCATATTTTTTATTTGGATTATTTCTGATCAATTTTTCTAGGTATGTGATATTTTGATATTATTTATCTTATTACATTGGATGTTTTAGGATTATTATTATTTACTGGGTAATGTATAAACATTTCATATTCATGCATTCCAAATAAAAATTTATAATTTATTAGGTTTATTTAATGGGGAAAATATTAAAATTTTATAAGCATATATTTCATTAAGAATGTATTTTTGGACGATGATTATCCCAATTCATTGGAGAATCCTATTGATCCACCATGAGGTGTAACCATTTTAAAATAATTCATGCATCAATAACTTCCATCATTTATTGGGATTAAAAATACATTTTAGTCCATAAATGGATACGTTCCACAGAGAAGACAGTTTGTTCCATGGGATATAATGAAATTGATAAGGTTTTCATAGAATTTTATCATCACTAAGTGGATATAGATCAATGATGGTTACTGTTTCAAAACCATAAGGATAAAGAGGAAATAGGGAGCATAAAGTGGTAGGATTTTAAGGTGCTCTACTTATAAAAATATTTCCCTCACAAATAATAAGAATATATAAATAGTTAAATATTATGTGTAAGAGAAAGTTAAGATAAAATTATTTCAATGTATGGTGCTTACTTTCCAAGTATAGAAGTGTATTCTACCAAGTATGTACATAATAATATGAGCATGATTTACCATATCACTGAAGGTATAAAGACAATCCATCAAATGGAACTACTCTCCAAAAGATTCTTCTCATGAAAGGATATAGTATCATGTACTATCAACATATAAAAATAATTATCCATGAATTATGGATTTTAAGGGAAGTAAGGGAAGAAACATATGGTAAAGAAAAAACATTTAAACATAGGAAGAGAAAGAAAAATTTTCTCACATGTGATATTTATGGAAAAAAATAATCTAGTACGTTATTATAGGAAGTGGGAGATTTCTTCATGTGTGGTGAGAAATGACATAAACAACGTGAATGGAATGGTAATAATGATTCCACTAATATTTATTATTTCAACAGTAATAAGATATGAAACAATGAGAATGAACTTCCATATCACCAAGGAAATATAACTCAAAATAATATAAGTGGTCAAGGAAAATATTATTATATTAATATTGAAAATGTAGAATTAATAACACTGTTATGGATTTGGATTCGTGAATTTTTTATAGATTTATTTTATTAATGATATCTGGGTTATAAGTATCATCATACATCTAAATATTTTGTTAGTTTTTAGAAGAATATTTGTCTTTATGTAAAATTAATTTAATATTTATAGATACCATCATTGGATTATGAGTTTAAGGTTGATTATAATTTCATTTTTATGGACACTAGGTTTTAGTGTTTTATGTGATGTGAGTTCATCATGATTGTCGATATTTTGGAGGAATTTTATGAATATAAATCCCATTGGTTTAGTATATGTTTTAGAAAAAATATTTTAAATAATAATGAATTTAAATTTTTTGGGAGTAATATTATAGTTATTAATAACCTTTAGAGTCAATATGATCATTTATTTTAAGGTAAAAATAATCAATTACGATTATTTGATTAAATTTTAAAAAATAAGTCATATTGGATACACATGTGGAAAATGTTTTATGTGATAAAAATTGCGGTTTTTAAATACTCATCATATTGTATAGAATATTATTGGAATTAAATTATGATTTATTTATAAAATAGAAATCATGTATTCTGGGAGAAAGCATATCACATCTGGAAATGAAATGGTGCTTGTGACCACAACTGAAGGTCAGTAAGAGTGTAGTTCCTTCCACTATCCAATGTGATATACCACTTAGTATGAGATTTATTTTACAAAAAAATGACTAAAAGATACATTTGGAATGTATTATATTGAATTTTGGGTAGTGTAGTCAATGTTTATAGACTAATGAACTATATTTTATAACTCATTATTTTCATTATTGTTTTGGATATTGTTTTGGGTGGTATGGATGACAATATGATTACAAAATAGAAAGATATTAAGAAAGTATGATTTCTTGTGTTCTTCATCATGATATTAAAAGAAACAGTAAACCTAAAGAAATGTATCTTTAAATGAACATTTTTTCATTTTACATTCATTTCAATCACTTATTTACAGTTAAATGGTTAATCATTCACTTTATTATGATCAATGAACTCTATCACTCTTCATAATTATTTACACCTTTTCTTCATGTACATATTTTCCCTTCACACTCATGTTTTCCAAATTGAAAACCTAGTTATTTTTATTATAGATAACCACAACACATACCATTCCCTCTAATAATAATGATGTTTTATTAACACTTTTTATGATGTGGGTTCTCAACATGTTTTGACATATAATAACAGAAACTGAATTTAGAGTGCGTAATTTTTTTAAGGGCATATAATATAACACACAAAATTTTAAAAGAAAGATATTATAATCGATAAAGACTGTGACACATAGCAACAATCTTAAAATACCCAAATAATATCTTTAAATTTAATCTCTTCATTAGCTTGTGATACATCCAACCCTGAGTCTAGGTTTACAATAATACAGTACGCCACTATAAAATAACTTCATAATTGGTGGGTATGAATAAGATGAATGAAATTATTAAAATAATATTGTTTAAAAATGTATAAAAATATTATATGGTTATATATTTATTATAAATAAAATAAGAACCATTGGAATGTAATGTAAATGTTTTTTTGAAAAGATCTATTTTTTCAAATGTTGGTCTCATCATGCTTTTTGCACATACATTAAAATTATTTTATCCCACTTATAAAATATTAATTTTAAATAAATGAACTTAATTTATTAAATAATAATGTCATAATTATATTTGAACATATATTTTTCAATTCCCTAAGAGAAATAATTTTTCGATGAATATTGAAAAAAACTGGTTTTAAAGAAAATTGACATTTTTTTGTAAAAATTTAAATGATAATATTTTATTTAAAATTATATTAAAATTGAAATTTATACAAAAATATAATAAAAAATAAATTTCATTTCATTATTATCAAAATTATTTTTTTTATATTAAAACATTCTATATTTATGATAATGTACACTCTCTAAATTTCTATCATCATCATGTCTACAAATATGATTTTTTTTAAAAAAATTACCCTTAGTGAATAGACATTAGAAAAATTTATTGAATATGTATATTAAGAAAGTGTAATATTATATATATATTTTCACTTTATTTTTTATTATATTGATAAGTAAAACATTTTAAAATTAATTTTTTTGGTTATGGTTAGAACGGGTATACCAGGGGGGGTTAAACTAAAAATATAATAGTCAAATGTCATATAATTTTTTATAATACTTATTATATACCTATATTTTGACCTTATATAAGACAATGTTTTATAATTAGTTATTTTGTAACATTTCTTCCGGAAAAAATCTATTTTTTCACTTTTTCTTTACAAAAAAAATGAACTGTGTCCTCACCCCCATGTATAAAAGGCCTCTCAGTCACTCATATTCAAATTCCAAAATAATATTGTTTCATCAAATAAATATAATAAAACATTACATACAACCCTCCCAAAATATTATATTCCTTGATTTTATCATAAATCCAATGTTTTAATTCTTTAGGTGTAACCCAAAAATGGTTTTCTAAAAAAGAGGTAAAGTTCCAACCCATACATTTTCATGTAGCTTTTTGTAATTACTCACTAAAATGTTATATAATTATCATTAAATAATAATATATATATATATAATATGTATTTATATGTATTTATTTTAATTTAGTAACATATATCCTTCTCCTATTCTATGAAATGGACCAAGAAACTGATGATCATGTATACAACAGACTACTCCCTCATGAATTGATGAAACTAATTTTCTATCATTGAAAGTAACATATGAATATAGGGATTGAATTAACATATTTATATTACATTAATGAAATTAATATAATTTTTTTACAATTATTTCAAGTATACTTTCCTACCTTCTATTCCTTAGGAATAAAATAACTTATCTCGTGTATATGTGTGGACTACCGCCTATGTTATGATGTCAAAAAAAATTTCTCTATTGAAATGGATGGTAATAAGGATACAATTATTGAATATGTATAATAAGTATGAAATAATAATTACATTTTAATTTTCATATACTTCTTAACATACTTCCATTCCATAAGATGAGTAAATAGAAACAGGGTCCATGCGTACGTACGGTCTACCATATCCCTGAATCGTGTAATTTATATTCTATATATACCTTTTATGGATTACTATAAATACACCTAAAATAAAAATATTTTTTATATATACCATTTTTAACATTTTATATATCATCGAACCATAATCATATTACAAGGACTGAAACTACCAAACCAAAGAATACATGAAAAATGAACAAGTTATCACACGAAATAGGGTTATTAATTAAAAATTGTTAATATATTAGTGATAAAAAGTTCCAAGAACCCATATGTGGTATTATATATATTATAATTGTTATATAATAGATTTATAATAAATAAATATTTATTCTACATGAGGTTTGAACGTGTACAGAAGAAATCGTACATATTGAAAGGGTTTCCCGTCTAACTTATACTTTCATGAGACGAATACTATATTCATGACATATTTCTTTTATGTGGTGTATATACTACACCATTGATAAGTTTTATCATGTATATATTTATCTACAGTTTATATATATTTTCATTTTGAGTTATTTATTTCTTTCGGCTTACAATTCAAAAGTTACTAAAGTGGTAAGGGTTTATTTTACAATCACATCATTTATCATGATTATTTATATTTAAATTTATGATGATTAAATATTTTTATAATTTATTCAATAAACAAGGGAATTTTATTAACCAATATTTATTCAGTATATTCTCAATGAAAAATACCATTTACTTTTCTTGGGTACTTAAAACTTTTGAGAAAATGATTTTAAAAAAGGCCTACATTGTTTCCGTTTTTTGTCCAAAATCCATTTCTCTTCCATGACCATGTTTCTAGAACATGTTTTCAAAAAAGATTATAAAATTACACAAATTATTTATTGAATAAATGTATACCCAATAATTTTTTTACAAGAAAAATTACAATTTATCTTCATTATTTTTCCAAAAATGTACTTTTAAAATTTCACCAAATATATGTTGGAGAGATTGATCTAGGTTTAAATTGGTATTGATGATGAAATGGTGGAGGGTATTAATAATATTACTTTTGGATCTAATGAAATGGTTAATGTGGAAAAATAAAAGTCTTATGATAGATTCAAATGTAATTTCTTTATATATATATTGGTAAAATTTGTCTTTCATGAATGGTTAATGGACCTATGATCCAGATGTTATGCATCCCTAGGGATTACCATATCACTAATGAGATGGGGTTTTTATTTTTTAAAATATATTTTTGGTGTAATAAATTGAGACCCTCTATCACCCAAGCTTTTCATCCTGTACATAGATACAATTATAATGAATATTAATCCTATCATATAGGATGACAACATAACTTCACATAAAATAGGTATGGGAGTGGTCTCGTGTCATGGCTCATGTCTTCTGAAAAAATTGAACATTTTATAAATTGATGGAAAATTTCAATTGGATAGATCATGAAAACAATTATGGATTATGGAATGTTGAGATGTCAAAGCATCAATCAAAAGAAAATAAATGTATATATGTCAAATAACTGTTTGGGATGTCATAGAAATGCTATCCCAGATAAACAAAGTATCCATATGTGAAAACATAAAATGGTTTACATAGGTTTTCCTATTATAAGTGGAAGGATAAAAAGTCCCTTTTAGGAAATCATTAGATGGATCATGTATCAAATTTGTAATGGGATAAATATGTTACTCTCATTATGAGGGTGGATTAAACTGATTAATAATATTCATACCAAAATTACAATTCATGTAATTTCCATTATCAAGAAACTATTTGGGAAATCCACCAAACTGGGGAATGTTTTAAATGATTTCCTATGGGATAAATATTAATCTGTGCAATTTCATTGGGCATTGTGTAGACATCTAGAAAAAATAGACAAGGAAATATGTATCAGGATACATAGTTTGACGAATACCAGGAAATTTGTGTATGAATGGTTGTTTTTTGTTATGACTGAAGGAAACTCACTAAGGGATATATTCAATAATGTCATATAGAGGGACGAATAGAGGGGATATTCATGCTAAATAAGGATACATTCAATCCTACCAGGTTGAATTATTGAGACCATGAAATCATAGGAGACATCAAAAGTTAGAGCCATAAAATTTATAAGAAATAAAGAAAGAGAAAAGCAGAGTCAGAGTTACAATGGATTACTACATATCTGATAGTGAATCACACCACCCAAAATTTGAATTCATCATTTCTTCAGAGAAATTAAGAGTTCTAAAAGACAAATAAATCATGTATCCCTTACATCCTACTTGGAAAACACATCCACAACTTGGTTTGATTCTCAATGTGTGTGGGAGACATCAAAATTAATAAGAGTGATCTTATTGAGAAACTCAACAAATAGAGGATGAATTCTCCATGGTGCATCTCGTGTCCTCACCTTCAAAGCTTTCATAGAAGCTTCAGAGTCAGATTCAAGACACAATTTTGTCCAGTTTTAATGAACTTCATAATCAATTGCATCTATAAGGGCCAATAACTATGCCTCATATGTCATTTTAATTCCAATGTACTGATAAAAACACCCCTTGACGAATACAAAATTGGTATAAAAGGCCCCTACACATCCCGAGGGACCAGGCATTCCTATCTCAACCCCATTAAAATTAACTTTTAACCATGGTGCAATTGGTGGAGTCCATTGAATGTATTTAACCATTCTGAGTTTCCTCGGCCATCTAGAAACAACCAAAAATCAATGAGGGTACAAATATCACATTATGTTAAACATACATCGAGGTTTATCAACTGATAAAACCTATAAGTCCTTGTGTAGTTCCATCATCCTTGCATGAATATAAGGATTCATTTCCTTGAATAGAATGTGATTGTGGGCATTCCAGATGTTATAAACCACTACCGTAGTTGTTTCATGTAGCAATTGGAAAACCAAATCACTATATTTGTTTGTACATAGTGCCTTCATGAACTCTTCAAACCGGCTGTTCCTGTCAAATTCCATATCAAACAACATTCCAATATATTTCCAAATTGTGTGAGGAAAGTCACATGTAATAAAAAAATCATTTATTCCCTCTTTACCAGGCTAAAAGAGACTGAAAATGTAGGCCATAGGAAATCCATCATTCATTATTTTGTCTTAAGTGGGTATACTTCCATTCAAAATTTTCCAGAGAAACACAAAATTTGATTGATTAATGAAAGATTTATTAAACCTCATTATACACACTGGTGGTTGATTAGATCTTGGAGCATGGAGATCATAACCTATAGAAGCCCAATCGGGCATGAGAAATTCTATGTCACCCAAGGTTTCTAGTTCTAAGTAATTCTCTCATAGAGGTAGGCATGATCACAAAATTCCTCAAAACCATCCTAATTAATGACTATAAAATTGTTTATAAGAATAATAGACTGTTTTATGATCCAAAAAGTATATCTTTTCCCATTCAGTTTCATGTATGATTTTTGGTCAGGATCCATGGGGAATAATTTATCTAAGATATAGGACAGATGAATGGGATTCTAAAATGTGGTGTGAGTATATATTTAATAATATAAAAAATCTATTATGGATAATGTGAAACCAAACATTACATAGAGATTATAGTTTTTAGATAAAACAATTGGTTTTGGATTCTAAGTTTCAGTGTCTTTTAATGTCGAAATTGGAAACAATGTGGCGTGTTTTTTTCAAGTTGAGTGGGTGATAGATGTTTTGTAATCTATGTAGAAGGAGATGAATATTACTGGTGGGGGAACTCCTTAAACGGGGTAACTTAATCCTCGTTTCTTGGTTCAATTAAGCATGGTGTTGAGGTTAAAGAACATGGTGTAGCTTCTACAGCTGCTTTTGGGATTCTATGGGAATTGAAAAAAAGTGACCCAATGTGAAAAAATAATCATATATCTTCTTCCAGGTTTTGATTAAGGATATGGTGGTAGATTTGGGAGCCCTAACCAAGGGAGTCTTGAATTAGGAATCCATAAGAAGCGTCATTGATGGTATTTCCATAAACATGGTAGAAATCAATGATGGTAGTCAAAGCTGGTGGGTTAGATTAAAGACTCCAAATATAAGGTTAATGTTTAATGTTGATTGGTCATGTTATTATGGGGTGGATAAAGGTGTATATCTAGTGAGGGAAATAGTGGATTAGTGATTCTAGGCATTATTCCCTTTTTTTCTAGGTAATTTCGTTGGAGGAGAGGAGAGATCTATTGAAACTAGTCTTATGTTATACATAAGCTAGAATATTCATAGTGGAGATGAATATATTTTTAATAAAGTATGGAGTTAGTGTCAGTAATACCTGAAGGGAATGGAATTATAATACCAAATTCATAGACATCAAAGGGTTTCCATGTAATAATTTATCTTTATACATTATTTTGGGAGACTTATCCATGGATTTTAGCATAATAATTGGTGGTTATGACCTTGGTCTGCATCAATTTCGTCTCCTATGATCCATGGTTGTTTTGTTTTATTGTATTATTTTTCATTAATAAAATCATAATCCTCAATCAATCTTAGCATGTATGAAATATTTCATCATCATCTCCACACATTTATATAAATATTCCTTTACAAATTTACTAGGTTCTTTAAAAATCAAAATTCTTTCGTAATATTTTTGATTTTTTTTAATTTATTTTCAATGAGAAAAAGATATCTTCTACATGCGTTTTTGATGAAATTTTTATTGTATTTATATTCATTAATGACATGAAATCCTTATTTTAATTTTTCACTAATAGGGATGTGTTAAAATGATACCATTATTGTTATTTATGTGGTTGATATATTATCAGTTTGACTAGGTATGTTCTATTTTGATACTATTCATAATATTAATTTAGATGGTTTATGATTATGCTTATTGATTATGTAAATTATTAATATTTCATTTTTTATCTATAAAAATAAGAATGTCTATGTTTATTATGTTTATTGATTGGGGAAATTAATAACATTCCATTTTCTAAATTTTAACATTATTTTTTATATTGATTATATTTCTCCCATTTCAAATTTGTAATTAATTAAATTTAATATTTGATGGGAGTGGCCTAATATAAGGCCCCAGCCTTAAACCTTACTTAATCTTGAGTTATTACAAGATTACACGTTTAGGATCTTTTCAGGTTTAGAGTTTTAGAGAATTAGATCACAAAACTTTCATTTCATTCCACATTTAAATAAAGTGGTTACATAAAAGATAGTATCCATTTTTCCCATCAACAGAAACACATTTAAAATAAAACAAGGATTCTTTCTTGACACTTCTTTGACACTATCATCATATCATGTACCCTTCCCTTGACCTATGAAAAACATTTCAAAAACTTGGGATGAGCATAAAAAGCTCAGTAAGGGATATAAAAATATGGAAAGGAAAATGAGTACATGTATACATATGAATGAAATCATACTTTACCCATAAAATATAAGCATTTTAACATACCTTATAAAACCATGAATAAATCATAGAAATCATAAGACATAAAGGTAACTTGAGGCATTCATAACATTCTTACGTAGGGAGTAACCCTCTTGGTTACGTTTGGAATACCCACCACGGTATATTCCCTAAATCTCTTCGGAGAAACCTTAACGTTTCACTCCTTCACGTTACCCAATGCATTGGAGAGCTATATCGGGATCACCCGCCCTTAGTTTATCACAAAACCACCCGTTTTCATAACAATGCCCAAGAACCATAACATAAATGTATCACATAAAACATGCATAAAGTAAATATAACATTTCCACATTTCAATCACAATATAACATTTTAGGATATTGAAATAATGAATCCATTAAAAAAAACCATTTTCAAAACCATTTAAAACATTTAATAAAGAGATTTTTTGAATCAAAGTGTCCCATACCACCTTGAAGATTTTAAAATTTTAAACCATTAATATCCATATAAATAAATCCTTAAAACAATTTTGAAAACATGGATATTAATAAGAATAAATCATTAAAACATTTAAAGCGATATTTTGGTTAAAGGGTTTTTACCAAAATTAGAGACACTTGAATACAATAATTGAGGAATAACTTTTAATCAGAACTTTATAATATCATGAGAATAAATGTATTCATGATATAATATTCCAAAGGGAATTATATACACCATATAAGAGTGAATTGGTGCATAAAAACAATGAAGTCTCAATAGAGATGTAAAATGTGATGGAATACCTTATAAAGAAGGTATCCTTAAATTAAGGATAAATCAATCTCAAAATTATGTGTGACAAATATAAATACACCCAATATAATTGGATATTAAGTGTAAAACAATAAAATGTTATTCACACATATTCAAAGGATGACATATTCAATAACTACATGTTGAACCCAAAGAAATCGAAATTGGGTTAAAAAGTTCCCTTGGTAAAATTTGACAGCCTAACAGCGTCACTTCAAAAATTCTGAAAATGAGTTGATGAGAGATAAAAAAGGAATCTCATCACTAGGACATAAAATTTACATCAATAAGGATATAGAATAACATATCCCAACATAATATTATGTGAATTAAAAGACATAACAAACGAAGTCTTTTAAAAAGAGGAGGGTGAAAGGTTCCTTTACCGACTTGGGTAACTTTCGAAAAGTACACCCCATTGAAGAAGTGTCATACAATGAATATTTAAATACCCATAAATGGAATTATAGTACAAAAGGAGTGTAATAATGGGCAGTACATAAACCACTCAAAGGAAATTGTGGCAAATGTAGCATAAATCTCACGGGAATAAAAGTGAGATGAAAAATCTCTTACGAAAACTCGGCAGCCTAACGACGCCACTTAAAACTTCCAAAATGGATTGATGAGAGGAAATAGGGTCTCTAATCACATAAACATAAAGTTTACAGAAATAGGAATATAAAAGAACATCCCCCAACATAACAAAGAGGAGCTTAAAAGAAGTGACATAAAGGAGAGTACTTAAAAAGAAAAAGAGAGGTTAGATCTCTTACGAAAATTCAGCAGCCTAACGGCACCACTCAAAACTTACAAAATGGATTGATGAGAGAGAATAGGGTCTCTAATCATATGAAAATAAAAATTACAGTAATAGTAATATAAAAGAACATCCCTATCACAAGAAATATGAGCTTTATAAGGAATGACAAAAAAGAGTGTACTTAAAAAGAAAGAGAGGAGTAAGATCCCTTACCTCAAGTCCAACTTGTCTTGTTCGTTTCTTTATATTCCTGAATAATAAACTTTGGTCAATTTATAATTGATTAAGTACCTCCTATAAAGATTATTATTCAGTTCATATCACATATTTTAATGTTATAATAATTGGTTAATAATATGAGTTCATATCAGACGTTTTTGTCGATGTTTGGTACGTGAGTCAAAAATTGAACTTGTTGGAAAATAATTTTCCATGTAGTTATAGGTACATCATATCCAGAACAGTATTGATGTTTTAAATATCATATATATCCAGTATATATTCATTTTATACTATTACATATCATTTGGAGATAAAAAACGAAAAGCACCGTTCATGGAGACGGTAGGCCGTACGTACGCATGAACGCTACTTTCATTTTTTTCTTTGTCATATTAACGGAATTAAAAATAAATGATATACATATATATTATAATTCCAGTATAATATATATGTTATATAGGTCACATATTTTCATTAATTTCATTCTTTATACGTTCCATGTACTACATGTACGAGTCACATCACTTGAGGGGGCGGTAGTCCACACTTCCTCATGTGAAATTATCGCATTTACACAACATGAAAAGAATAAAGGTATGGTTTAAATATAAAATTCAGAAGCATATAGTAAACATAAATACCATATATATCATATATACAATACAGTGACATCATAATGGACACCTTTAAAGGTGTTAAAAGAATATTGAACAATCATCGTTTCGTGAGGCAGAAAATCGCCAACCACAGAAACAGTATGTTCTTTAACCATTAGACGAAGGTGTGTGTAAGTTTATCTTGAATCCTTATTATAAAAACATCCTAGTATATTGAAGATACTGGATTTTTTACAAAAAAAATGAATAAAAATATTTTAGGGGGTTGGAGAAGCAAAATAATACAAAAGGACACAAGTGAAGACATTACCTTAAAATCGGGTAACTCCCTTTGGTTTGAGCTCAAAGGCTTCCTTGGGAAGACTTCTGCCCAAAGTGGGGCTTCAAGGAGTTAGAGAGGTACGTGGATAGACAAAATGGGCAGGGTTTGTCCGAGCCAAAGGCTTTTGAAGTGTGGGTAAGGAGGTAGAGGTGGGGGCCTTTTATAAGAGGAGAGGAGGGGCACTCTTGGAAAGTAAGGAAATGTTACTTTATTTTAGAATGCTTTTCGGATTTTAATGGTCCCAAATTGATGTTTTTCGAGGATAAGGTGATAAGGGTTCTAAATCCACCCATAAAATAGGTTTTGGACATGTTTAGGTCTTATATTTTACATTATCTTTCCATTTTATTTAAATCGTTAAATAATGAGGTCATCGCTGCATCATCATGATGTCATAAATAATTTAATTTATTTAATGTCTAAAAATTATAAAAAAAATACTATGATGTAGAAAATCTTTTTAGATTTCCAATGGCTATTTATATTCAAAAATATAATTTATGTAGACAAAATTAAAAATATTTTACTTAGGTGATACATTCTTTGTTACATTTAACATTCTTTAAAAATAAATAGATAAAAAGTCACTTTCTCACAAAAGTAATTCCATGGGGCCCCCATGTTTGGCACAATGCATCCCATGTTTGGCCACGAGACAACCAGTAGACTTAGGACATATGTTGTGGTCATTTTTTATTATTTTCATATTATCTTATTATCTTTAACTACCCGATTACTCATTAATCAAGACAATTAAAGATAATTTACTATTCATAATGTCCAAAAACAAAAGAGTCTTAATTACATAATTTGGACCTTCTGATTTAAAATATGTAATCCATTTTACCAAATTACAAACACATAAATTGAAATAATTAATTTAAAAAAAACTTCCCGTTGTCAAAACAAATAGCGGGTTTTTTAGAAACAATATTTATGAAAAGTTTGGCACTTGTTTATGCCAAATTCCAAAGTGAAATTAATCCCAATGACCATAATTGGATTAAATGGTAAAAATATATTCCAATTATACTTTAAAACAAATTAAAAAGATAATATAACCATATAATTAAATTATATGAAAAATCAGTTTTGATGTAAAATGCAGTATTTTTCACTATTCATTGAAAAATGAACATTGTCAGAAAAATACCAAAAATTAACCCAAGGTAAATTTCTATGTCCCAATCATAAATAATATGTTTATTTTGAAAAATAGAGCTTATAATATTTTCAAAAGTTTGATTTAAAAATGGTTTTCCATGAAAAGGTAGTAAAACGATCTTTTAAAAATACTAGTGTATTCAATGCTTAAGATTGGATTCATTTGTATTTTAAGCCTCTAAAATTTATTGGATAAAAGTAAAAACATTTAAAACACATATATAATCGTAATTTAGTTATTTATATCCATTCCCACCAATACAACGGATATGTGTTAACTACTATTTAAAATAATATTATTTTATTATTAGAGTGCAACGTAAGATTTCAAAGGAACTCGTTGTTGCGTATTGGGTAAGACATCGAGCATAGCGTTCCATTTTTATTAATATTGAAATTTTTTCCACAAATAGGGATAAATATAAAAATTTCATATTCTTTATTTACCTGGGGTGTTACATCCTTCCCCCCTTTTGGAAATTGTGTCCTCGCAATTATAAAACTGGGCTTGGAAACATCATTGAAAATCCCACATCGGAACAAGAGTCGGTAAAAAAATCACTTTAAAATAAAGAAAGAGAAGTATAGAGGTCACCCGAGTTAACCCATACTAGGATTCCATGTAGGAAAACATGGACATGGAGGAGAAAACATAGGGTCATGTTCTGATGGAGAGTGATAGAAAACATGTTTAGGAGAATGTTAACCACAAGAAAATCACAAACTTGTGATGGGTTAAACGGTATTCGATTCCCCAGTAGGAAAAGTTAATAGACAACATTTTTGTTTTAAGTTACTTTTTATTGAGGAATTTATTCATAAGGAAACATAATTACTTATCATGTTGACTTTCAACTTTTATTAGATTTTTTACACAAACTCATACTTTCCCCAAAAGACGAGTATTTAGGAAGACTTGTTCACATTAAGAGTACTATAATCAACTTCTAGAGAATCACCTAATCCACAAAAGAGAACTATATACTTCCCATGTCTTTATACTTTAACCAAAACCAAAAAAAAAGGTTAGTACAAGATTAGATAATCCAGAAAAGGATAACCCTTTATAAAAAGAAAATCTATTCTTAATCTCCAAAATTTGTCCAACAAAACCCAAAGTTCAACGAGAACCATTCGATAAAAGATTTGTCCATAAAATCCTTCAAAGTAAACCAAACTAATATTGAAACCCAAATATTTCAATGTTTTAGTCACATAGTCTTCCAAGTTAAATCGTAACATTTATCTCCAAACAACATCAGTTTCTCTTAAAGTCTCGTATTGAAGAGTAATTTCCCTAATCACATATCCTCCATGATAGGATAATAAATTTCCATAGATAACCCAAAATAAAATTACTCTTAATTCATAAAATCATCTAACTAAAAAGAATCAGTCAAACTAACTAGGGACTTCACGTAGTCCAGTGGTAGGCGATAAATACCAGTTGCACATTAGTTGTGGGTTCGATTCCCGCAGCTTTGTCCAACGCAACGGGTTGTCACACGGTCTGCGTGTTGTCCTTTTTCCAAAACTATATAATTCTCAAATCATTCCCCAAAAAGAGATAAATTCATAAAAAACTACCATAACATAATTTAACCTCAATTTTATCTCATGCCTTTCACTTCCATCATAACATATAGTAACCCATAATTACCTCAAAAGTAAGGATCATATAAACCCAAATGGTTCTTTATAACTATGTCCACAAAAGAACAGATAACTATTCCTTGAATAAAATTTTCATATATTAAACATCAGGGTTACACATACTATAAAAAGTCTTCTAATGTAACCCCATCATCAAAAGAGACTTAATACTCTTAAGAATTTCACCATAACTCTTAAAGCCCTTATATGTTGACTTCTTACTCATTCAACATTCTTCATGATCCATTAACCATTCGTGTCCAACTTATTCTGAAATACTTCTTTCCTACAAACAAAATCATGAATCATATCCTAAGATTCCAAAATAGGAAAACAATATTTATGAAATAATCCATACCTTTGATTGGTCATTTTCAGTCTCTTCATCCTCAATAGGAATGGAATTAGGTATTGGTAAACGAACATTTGTACGATCTTGGTGATCCCATTCACAAAACTTCTTCATAGGACATGTGTTTGCATAATTACCATGCACACCACATTTAAAACATTCAATTGATCCCTCAGAAAGAACTTCTTTCCCTCTCCTCGAGTCAACTAGTTGCTTCCTTTTTCCATGGAAGGTTCTTGCTTTATGACCTTCATTTTTACATCTATAGCATATTTCTGTCCCTTTGAAACAATTTCCTAGGTGTTTCTTTCCACATCTTTGACACATAGGTTTTTGAACACACTTACCTTTATGATTATTACCTGTACTTCCGTAGGGATTTGTTTCTCGCATAAATGACGCCTTAGAGAAATCACCAAGGTTTAGGTGGTCAATCATGACTCCAGACAGTTGGTTGAGGATAATCACAAGAGTTCTCATTGCAGCTCCCATATCATTCAGTTTCTTGCTCAAAAAACTGTCACAGTTTCCTTCACATCCACTGTTACTTTGGTGCCTGCTAGATCCAGCCATTTACTAAAACCAAAAAGGTCAGTGTGAGTATATCAAAAAAACCATCATGTACTAATGAGGAAGATAAAAACTGAGATATACTTACTCATTCACTTTATCTAAAACTAGGACTCTTTCTGAAATCCTAACCATTATGGTAATGTCACTTATGCTTCAAGAATACCCTAACCTCTAAAGTTATCTAAACCGACCTCTGATACCAACTATAAGGCCCCAACCTTAAACCTTACTTAATCTTGAGTTATTACAAGATTACACGTTGAGGATATTTTCAGGTTTAGAGTTTTAGAGAATTAGATCATAAAACTTGCATTTCATTCCACATTTAAATAAAGTGGTTACATAAAAGATAGTATTCATTTTTCCCATCAACGGAAACACATTTAAAATAAAACATGGATTCTTTCTTGACACTTCCTTGACACTATCATCATATCATGTACCCTTCCCTTGACCTGTGAAAAACATTTCAAAAACTTGGGATGAGCATAAAAATCTCAGTAAGGGATATAAAAATATGGAAAGGAAAATGAGTACATGTATACATATGAATGAAATCATACTTTACCCATAAAACATATGCATTTTAACATACCTTATAAAATCATGAATAAATCATAGAAATCGTAAGACATAAAGGTAACTTGAGGCATTCATAACATTCTTACGTAGGGAGTAACCCTCTTGGTTACGTTTGGAATACCCACCACGGTATATTCCCTAAATCTCTTCGGAGAAACCTTAACGTTTCACTCCTTCGCGTTACCCAATGCATTGGAGAGCTATATCGGGCTCACCCACCCTTAGTTTATCACGGAACCACCCGTTTTCATAACAATGCCCAAGAAACATAACATAAATGTATCACATAAAACATGAATAAAGGAAATATAACATTTCCACATTTCAATCACAATATAACATTTTAGGATATTGAAATAATGAATCCATTAAAAAAACCATTTTCAAAACCATTTAAAACATTAAATAAAGAGATTTTTGAATAAAAGTTTCCCATACCACCTTGAAGATTTTAACATTTTAAACCATTAATATCCATATAAATAAATCCTTAAAAACATTTTGAAAACATGGATATTAATAAGAACAAATCATTAAAACATTTAAAGCGATATTTTGGTTAAAGGGTTTTTACCAAAATTAGAGACACTTGAATACAATAATCGAGGAATAACATTTAATCAGAACTTTATAATATCATGAGAATAAATGGATTCATGATATAATATTCCAAAGGACAGTATATACACCATATAAGAGTGAATTGGTTCATAACAACAATGAAGTCTCAATAGAGATGTAAAATGTGATGAAATACCTTATAAAGAAGGTATCCTTAAATTAAGGATAAATCAATCTCAAAATTATGTGTGAAAAATATAAATACACCCAATATAATTGGATATTAAGTGTAAAAAAATAAAAGGTCATTCACACATATTCAAAGTATGACATATTCAATAACTACATGTTGAACCCAAAGAAATCGAAATTGGGTTAAAAAGTTCCCTTGGTGAAATTCGACAGCCTAACGACGTCACTTCAAAAATTCAGAAAATGAGTTGATGAGAGATAAAAAGGGAATCTCATCACTTGGAAATAAAATTTACATCAATCAGGATATATAATAACATATCCCAACATAATAGTATGTGAATTAAAATACATAACAAACGAAGTCTTTTAAAAAGAGGAGGGTGAAAGGTTCCCTTACCGACTTGGGTAACTTTCGAAAAGTACACCCCATTGAAGAAGTGTCATACAATGAATATGTAAATACCCATAAATGGAATTATATTACAAAAGGAGTGGAATAATGGGCAGTACATAAACCAATCAAAGGAAATTGTGGCAAATGTAGCATAAATCTCACGGGAATAAAAGTGAGATGAAAAATGTCTTACGAAAACTCGGCAGCCTAACGACGCCACTTAAAACTTCCAAAATGGATTGATGAGAGGAAATAGGTTCTATAATCAAATCAAAATAAAGTTTAAATAAATAGGAATATAAAAGAACATCCCCCAACATAACAAAGAGGAGCTTAAAAGAAGTGACATAAAGTAGAGTACTTAAAAATAAAGAGAGAGGTTAGATCTCTTACGAAAATTTGGCAGCCTAACGACGCCACTCAAAACTTACAAAATGGATTGATGAGAGAGAATAGGGTCTCTCATCATATGTACATAAAAATTACAGTAAGATTAATGTAAAATAACATCCCAATCATAATAAATATGAGCTTTAGAAGGAATGACATAAAAGAGTGTACTTAAAAAGAAAGAGAGGAGTAAGATCCCTTACCTCAAGTCCAACTTGTCTTGTTCGTTTCTTTATATTCCTGAATAATAAACTTTTTTCAATTTATAATTTCTTAAGGACCTCCTATAAATATTATTATTCAGTTCATATCACATATTTTAATGTTATAATAATTGGTTAATAATATGAGTTCATATTAGACGTTTTTGTCGATGTTTGGTACGTGAGTCAAAAATTGAACTTGTTGGAAAATAATTTTCCATGTAGTTATAGGTACATCATATACAGAACATTATTTATGTTTTAAATATCATATATATCCAGTATATATTCATTTTATACTATTACATAGCATTTGGAGATAAAAAACTAAAATCACCATTCATGGAGACGGTAGGCCATACGTACGCATGAACACTACTTTCATTTTTTATTTGTCATATTAACATAATTAAAAATAAATGATATACATATATATTATAATTAAATTATAATATATATGTTATATAGGTCACATATGTTCATTAATTTCATTCTTTATACGTTCCATGTATTGCATGTATGAGTCACATCACTTGAGGGGGTGGTAGTCCACACTTCCTCATGTGAAATTATCGCATTTACACAACATGAAAAGAATAAAGGTATGGTTTAAATATAAAATACAGAAGCATATAGTAAACATAAATACCATATATATCATATATAAAATACAGTGACATCATAATGGACACCTTTAAAGGTGTTAAAAGAATATTGAACAATCATCGTTTTGTGAGGCAGAAAATCACCAACCACAGAAACAGTATGTTATTTAACCATTAGACGAAGGTGTGTTTAAGTGTAACTCGAATACTTATTATAAAAACATCCTAGTATATTGAATATACTGGAGTTGTTACAAAAGAAATTAATAAAAAGATTTTAGGGGGTTGGAGAAGCAAAATAACACAAAAGGACACAAGTGAAGACATTACCTTAAAATCGGGTAACTCCCTTTGGTTTGAGCTCAAAGGCTTACTTGGGAAGACTTATGCCCAAAGTGGGGATTCAAGGAGTTATAGAGGGATGTGGAGAGACAAAAGGAGCAGGTTTTGGCTGAGCCAAAGGCTTTGGAAGTGTGGGTAAGGAGGTAGAGGTGGGGGCCTTTTATAAGAGGAGAGGAGGGGCACTCTTGGAAAGTAAGGAAATGTTACTTTATTTTAGAATGATTTTCGGATTTTAATGGTCCCACATTGATGTGTTGCGAGGATAAGGTGATAAGGGTTAGAAGTCCACCCATACAATAGGTTTTTGAAATGTTTAGGTCTTATATTTTACATTATCTTTCCATTTTATTTAAATCGTTAAATAATGAGGTCATCGCTGCATCATCATGATGTCATAAATAATTTAATTTATTTAATGTCTAAAAATTATAAAAAAAAATACTATGATGTAGAAAATATTTTTATCTTTGCAATGACTATTTATAGTCCAAAATATCATTTATGTAGACAAAATTAAAAATATTTTACTTAGGTGATACATTCTTTGTTACATTTAACATTCTTTAAAAATAAATAGATAAAAAGTCACTTTCTCACAAAAGTGATTCCATGGGGCCCCCATGTTTGGCACAAGGCATCCCATGGTCGGACATGAGACAACAAGTATCCTTAGGACACATGTTGTGGTCATTTTTTATTATTTTGATATTATCTTATTATCTTTAACTACCCGATTACTCATTAATCAAGATAATTTAAGATAATTACCGTCGTTACTATTAATAATGTCCAAAAACAAAAGAGTCTTAATTAAATAATTTGTACCTTCTGATTCCAAATATGTAATCCATTTTACCAAATTAAAAACACATAAATTTCAATAATTAATTTAAAAAAAACTTCCCGTTTTCAAAACAAATAGCGGGTTTTTTAGAAACAATATTTATGAAAAGTTTGGCACTTGTTTATGCCCAATTCCAAAGTGAAATTAATCCCAATGACCATCATTGGATTAAATGGTAAAAATATATTCCAATTAAACTTTAAAACAAATTAAAAAGATAATATAACCATATAATTAAATTATATGAAAAAGCAGTTTTGATGTAAAATGCAGTATTTTTCACTATTCATTGAAAAATGAACATTGTCAGAAAAATACCAAAAATTAACCCAAGGTAAATTTCTATGTCCCAATCATAAATAATATGTTTATTTTGAAAAATAGAGCTTATAATATTTTCAAAAGTTTGATTTAAAAATGGGTTGCCATCAAAAGGTAGTAAAACAATCTTTTAAAAATACTAGTGTATTCAATGCTTAAGATTGGATTCATTTGTATTTTAAGCCTCTAAAATTTATTGGATAAAAGTAAAAACATTTAACACACTTATATAATCGTAATTTAGTTATTTATATCCATTCCCGCCAATACAACGACTATATGTTAACTACTATTTAAAATAATATTATTTTATTATTAGAGTGCAACGTAAGATTTCAAAGGAACTCATTGTTGCGTATTGGGTAAGCCATCGAGCATAGCGTTCCATTTAAATTAATAGTGATTTTTTTTCCACAAATAGGGATAAATATAAAAATGTCATATTCTTTATTTACCTGGGGTGTTACACCTAATATATTCCCTCGATGCATTGGTTGGTATCATTGTGCATACTATCTTCGATATGTGTTCAATGACATAAAATTTAATGTATGATTTTTTGCATGAGTATGTGATGGTGTGGTTATTATGTCCAAAATTATGCATTCCATCATTATGATATTTTTTATTGATGTTACATATTAATATTCAATTTTTTGAATATTCATTGTTATGTTTAAAGCTCTTCTGATTATCTATATTCAATTATTTGATCATCATTATTTACTTACTTGTTATGCTCTTATAGTCGATTTAATGGAATGTGTTTCTCTTATATAGCATGTCTTATTGAATATGCCTAATTTATTAATGACATCTATCACTATTCTCATACCATTACTGAGCATTATATCTCACCCATTACATATTTCTCCTTTCCCTACGATTCCAATAGGTTTTTAGGATTGACATGCAATTATATGATAATAGAAATAACTGTGTACTTAATGAAAACACCATGTTGTATTTTATGTTTTCAATTACAATATGAGATTCAAGTATATATCTATTAATATATGAAAAACAAACTATTTTGTTCTTTGTATGCGATTCCTTATATCATATAACAATGTAATAAAGTAACCATCATCATTGGGATATTGGGGTAATGGTATTTACACTACCATTATTTTCTTATCAAAACCATGAGATTGATAGATGAATCTAATTTCCATTTCTACCTTGAAAGCATATTAATGAATTTTTACATTACTATTAAAGTTTCATATGGGTAATTATATATGGAGACTTTGTATTAAAAAAATGAATAATTAATATATAATTATTTAATATTGAATTAATATAACATAATCAAACCTCAGAAGAATTTTAAAATTTCCCTCGTATGTTCTAATAGATTCAAAATCCACCTACATTAGCTCATGTAATTCATTACCAATTTTATATATATATAATTTGAGAAATATACTTGTAAAATATTATATTCTAAACTCATAAAACACCATAGAGACATTTTTTATTTTGAATAATGTTCTTGAAAAGATTCCAGCATTTATCTACATCTCCTTTAAAACGATAAACAACCAAATTATTTTTTCAATGTTTATTGCACTGGATAATGGAAAATATATTTTTAGTTATAATTATATATTGGTCAGTAATTAGTGGTTTATAAGAGCCTCTAAAATAATGTATATATATCCACATGAATGACTCTATATAACATTGTTCCCGCCTTTGCTTACTTTTAACCTCAACATCATTCATGGAATGAAAAGGTTTCATATGCATCGAAATGAGATTTATCATTCCATATAACATATGTAATTTGTTTCAAAAGTGGTGAATATTTTATTTTAAATATCAAATTCCATGTAATCATATATCCTTAGGTTAAATCCATTAATTTAAAATAAATTTCATGGTATGATAAAAATTAATCATAATGGGATATCATATAATGATGAAAATCAATTATAGGATTTTTAAATCATTACACCATCTTGTATGTCTATGAAACATTAGGTTTATCGAAGGACATTGATTTCAATCGTCTATTACAATCCTTTATAATGGATAATAATAAAATTTTTAATGAACTCAATAATATCACACATGAGTGTTTATCTATGTTTGAAATCATAGCACACTCATCATGCATTAGTGACTTTCAAGTAAATATCTAATCTACCTTATTAATGTTTGTTACCCATATGTGGATGTATTCTATACTAACATCCACTGGTATATATATATATAGAATGATTTATTTTATATGAAGAGTATGTACCATTATTTACCAGAACATAATATGTTCTCTTATACTTAGGATTATCCTAAGGGTTATCAGTAAATATTTCCCATCCTAATTTCAAAAAATGACTATACCTATCACTATTTCCAACTATGTGACCCATTTATTTAAAACATATATATTACATATTATAATAATAATATTAATTATATGTCATTAAGATATATTCTAGGTCATTTATGTTTTAGAGTTTCAAGGAACATTCAGACATAAAAAACTGGTATATAATTTACTTACAATATATTGTACTTGGTTATTCACACATGGAACCCTTCTGAGGAATTTCATACCTAAAATAATTCCTCATACACTATTGAAAATGTAATATATCAAGGACGTTTTCATATGATCTGTATGGGTATGCATGGTATATATCAATCAATAGTCGTTTTGAAGTATAACAAGACCATAAGGTTATAAGAACATGTTTATAGGAATTTTAAATTGTACTGAACAATTCATAGAACATAATATTGAGTCATAGAATAATTCGTGGTATTAAAAATTACACGATTTATAAGTTAGTCAAAAAGAATATTCTTTGTGAGCATAACATTCCCATAATATCATGTCATAAAATAGTGTCATAATTTGTGGAAATATCATAATCATAAAAATATTATGTCAAGGCTTCCCAAAAATCCATTAATCCCTTGTTAAGATTAGGAAAACCACTTGTGTACCTATTTTAAAATTGGGATAAACACTTTTTACTAATTTTTGTCTCATTATAACCACTAATATAACCATTGATCTCAGTATAATAAATATTTACCGCTCTTGGGATGCCAATGAGAGAAGGTATATGGTGACTACCCACTTCCAACCACCTGTAGGCCCCATGTTGGTGACATTAACTAATAGTATAATAATCATAAAATGGGAGTAATTAGCCTACATTAATCCAAAT
The DNA here is from genome assembly GCA_963277665.1 of Viscum album. Taxonomy (NCBI): domain Eukaryota; kingdom Viridiplantae; phylum Streptophyta; class Magnoliopsida; order Santalales; family Viscaceae; genus Viscum; species Viscum album. The sequence goes on from OY728131.1 coordinate 1,131,826,365, forward strand.
AGAATAGATAGGTAAGTTGGATAATGAAATCAAAACATTCAAAATTATGGTGTATATACAAATTTCATCAATGAAAACCACTTCGAACATATCCACGAAATACCTATGCATGGTATTCATTAACCACAATAATATTTATGGATAAATATTCACAAAGGATGATATTAAAAAAATAATAATTCCTGTTATTAAAAAAAGAAATGAGTCATATAAATATCCATCTCATTCACTCGCATCTGTTGACAGACTAAAAACAATTTGATTTTTCGGAAATGTCTTTCTCCATTCACCTAATCCAATAAATAACCAATCCATGGAAGAGTATAGTGGTTCATATTTATAACATAGTTCATGCAATGATAATAATATAATCCAAAAACAAACATCATGCTTCTCTGAGCAAAAAACTATTCCAACCTTTGTTTAAACACTTATCAAACCAAAACCTTACATCAATAGATCATTGAGAAAATCATGCAGCTCTCACAACTCTAAAGGTCCCATAATAAATAGAGTCATCGAGATAGAATATATGCCTATTTGTAGATCAATCCCAAACATGATCTGTCATATTGGGGTAATTCTATAACCTCTATTAAAAATCCAACAAGGTAGTCTTTCACAAACATTAGAAACTATGACTTCTAAACATCTAATGAACTCAGCACCAGTTAGGACATCAAAGAATAAAAGGATAAAAACACATTTTTTCCATCCAATGTTCTAAGTATCTAAAAAACACTACTGGCTTTGTATCATAATAATAGGAAACAACCTAGTTCCTTAATCAATATGTGATAGTATTAAAAAACAAATCTAATCTATGTCAAGGATAATTTCATGTGGATATATCTATAATCATAGAAAATGTCACCATGATAATTTCTTCCATTGATGTAGCATTCAATATATACTTACTCATAATAGTTGACTCAACCACCAACTATCATTAGGGAAGTACAAGGGAAATGGAAACGTATCTACATCCCCTACAATGAATGGATGAGGGTATGTGAAATAAAGTACTGTGTTACTCCTAAATCAATCAAATTATTTAACCATGGGGAAATACAAAAAACGTACCTTGAATGAAATTTGGCTTGCTCGGTGTTGGAAACAATAAAGCAAGAAGATGAAAATGGAAACTCCACATCCACTTAGACCCTAAAAATGTGCACCTCCATGACTATGCTCAACTCACATAGTTTGGAGATCATCTCTTGGGAATAATCTTCCTACCAAATATCCTCTATGCTAATCCCAATATTAAATAACCTAATAATAATACTATATATGAAACATCACTGATGAATGAATGTAACTTTGAACACCAAGTTAATGATAATATATCAAAAAGTTCAGGAACTCTCCCCACTAACAACCTCATCTTCTATATGAAAAAAACACATTGGATCATTTTCCTATATTTGAAGATCTTCTGCCCCTAGATAAATGATATAAGGAATGATGAGAAAATCATATCAACATTGTAACGAATCCTGACCACTCCTCTCCCAGAAGATTAATCTCTATTATTAAATGATAAGAAGTTCCTAGTGGATGTACAACTTCTTGGTCTACTAATGTAAATCTACTCAGAACTAGTAACAAAACATATCCAATGAGATTACATACTCCTCATGATCCCCAAGGACCAAGAACAACCACTATTTTTATACACAAAATGTAATCTTCATATCTATTGAATCTTAGTACTCCTTATGATCATCGATTTAACAAAAACTATCTCATCCTCTTCAGTCTAGAATTATGCGATTTAATTTAAAATGGATCCCTCAATCTTTATATTACAATAGAAATAAAAAACCTATATTTTCTTCTTTTAAGATTCATCATTGTAGGCTACCCTCTTTGGAGATCAACTGGAACATCCTATTGAACATCTGCAAATGAAAAATTGAGAAGACGTTGACCTAGAGCCTATTCTACAAAAATATAAATCTATTAGATCTCATAAACCATTAATATTGAATATTTGTTAAAATTTAAATAATTATTTGTAATCTTCTTAAGGATTAACCATATCTTTATTTTTATCCACTTCAAGCATAGTCACAATGATGAAAGATTCATGATCTTGAACTATGTCAATACCCACTAAACAGTATCACATTATTTAGTAGGCTTAGTAAACATAATGGTCCTTGTGTCATATAATAGGGGTTCTTAAATAATAGTGTATCTACTAGTATCCCATGTATACATTGATTACTATACATAGATAACATTTTTTTCCTAAAAACCCTTATATTATCCTATATACCGAACCAAAAAAATCATCTTATCCCCAAACTGTAACCTTTGATACCACTCAGTCAGAACCACCTCCTTCTAATGTGTACCCATCCTAGGACTAAAATGAGAGAATATGGATAGAGACATCCCGATCCCCACCACTAGTAGTCCCTAGGTCAGCAACTAGAACCAAGGGTATAATAATCCTATAATGGGAGGCATTACGCATAAAGTTAACATGTAGCAGAGAGATATAATAAAGACACAACAATTAGAACATGATGAAACAATTATTTCACACTTATTTTACATATGAAAACATCAATGAATTTATCCATGAACTATCTCAGCACTATATCCATAAATCCCCAGAATACTAATGGAGTATTCTTCACACTGAATAAATTTACAGTGAACATGTAATACCAATGAAAACAACAAAAAACCTTCTTATTAATATCATTATAATTAACATGAATATGTTAGTACCCTAAATAAAAATTTATTTTTGAAAAAAAAATATCCCCATTTAACTAGTCGAATAGACCATCAATCCTTTGAAGGGGATAATGGTTATTCACTATCAATATGTTCAAGGGATGATAATTGATACAAATCCACAAACCACCATTGTTCTTCTTCCCAATTTTTTTTTCACTCTAATGTGGATCACTCGATTGAACAAAACATTAATGTAATATATTATCAAGCTATACTCACATGTCATGAATCAAAGAATGTATCATACAATATGGCTAAATTGAGATAGTATATATGGTAAGTTATAGCTCGATCAAAAATAATATCTCGAACTGACGGGGAAATTGTAAAAAATCTTATGAAAATACAATAGTTTACTATTATATATCACTATGAAAAAATGACTTCTGAACTACTAATGGACTCAGCATTAGCTCGACCATCAAGGATATCAAGTAAAAAAATTCCTCTATCCAATTCTAGGTTTTCACTAGCCAACTGATGAGAGTGGATTTCCATCATCATTATTAATTACAACCTATATCATAAATATATCTACTATATACTACATCAAAAACAATGATTCATTGTTGAATATGATGTTATATGGTTGTTTCAAACAATATATAAAGTCTCACCAAATGTATTTCTAATCCAAAAATAGCTCATGATATCTATATACTTCATACATGTCAATTCAACCACCAACTTGTCTATTCAACAGTAACAGTGTTGGAAGCCTCTCCAAGTCAATTCTTATAGCATGGATGTGGGTAGGTTATATAAAGGAGTGTTTCAATCTTGAATCAAATAACACATTCAACCATATATAAAATAATCAAAGGGAGCCTAGGACCCAATTCAGGTCACCCAGTGTAGTCAATGAAAATGCGTGAAACTGAAAAAACATGTTATATAGAATCTAAACCTTCATAAAGACCACCACACATACCATGGTATCATATGTATGTATGGGAAGAATATCAAGGTTTTATATTTCCTACACCATATAATCTCAACTGATCCCAGTATAGAACACCATATTGTTGCTATCGTTGATGAACCTACCTCCGTGGAAGAACCCAAAGAGGAACACCTAGAATATAATGTCTGCACAAAATGGTTGCCACTATCTTTAATGAAGACCACATCCTCTAATATAAATATGGTGTTTAATCACTTCAAATTTAACTGAGAGTCACCATAACTATAGAAACAATATGATGAGGTCTAAGACATACCCCTGGCTGATAAAAACATCTTTTATCTATGAAATTGGGAACCCTAAACCATAGTTCTACTTCATGAAGAATCCTAAAAATTCCCCTCTTATGATGACTTGATTCTGGAAAACATCATCTCAAAGACTTATTATCTCACTTGAACCTTAATATATGTCTTTGTTCTAAATGGGGTGACATGGATTTGGATCTCTAAATGAAAACATTCTTCAAAATTCCCCGCCATGTCCTCCTCATCTAGAAATTGTTCTGAAGAAATTCATATAAGGGTACTGAAACTAATCTCAAAATTTCCCATGTTGAAACATCCCTGTCAATGGTTGAGAAGCTCCTAGTGACTATCTTCATTCATGATCAAGTTAATGAAATCTAGAAAAAACTGACTCCTTTTGATCCCCAACGAACAAGAACCATCACTGTCTCACTCCTCCAAACAGTAGAGTCACAACCAATGAAACCAATGGATCCTTCTAATCACAGATCATACTAAAAGCTATATCAACATAATTTTACCATAATTATATGACTAAATATAAAATGGATCCCTCATTATTATGTAGAATCTAGTGCTGGAGAACTTTGAGTTTCAACCTAAAGGTTTTGATATCGTAGACCTCTTCTCTGTGGCAATCTTCTAAAAAATCATGTTGATCATCCTTCATGAAACATGATGAGTATGTAAACATGGTGGAATAAATTTAAAAAAGAATTTGTTAGAACTTATAAAAATGGAATATTTTATATTGAACAGAAATTATTTTTTCATTCATTATTATCCTCATACCAAATTCTAGTTACACTAGGAAACCCATCATATTCTACCTCCAAGTGAAAACATGAAACCGGGAAAATCAAGATGCCTCATACAGTGGAAAATTAATACATATAAAACATGAAATAGATACATTTCAATTAAATATATCAATTTCGTGCTGTCTTCTAGCTTTATCACATTAATGGGTATGACTATGTTCAACATATTCAACCATATCAAGTGTTATCCTTAAAACCCACTTGCATATCTGGATGCATCTCTCCATCATAGGTGTCAAATACTAGCACATCATTTGGGAATCTATATCCACATCACATAATGCTTCTTATGCTCAGCATTCCTTAGGCCATAACATCATCTGGTCCTCTCCTCCCTATATCTCATCAGTCATCCCTTGGTCTAACACATCTCATAGTGATGCTCATATCTAGATAACATCAAAAGGAATCATGAAACAAATATAGTCAATATGGATCTCTATTCCCCAAAATATGGAATACATACTAAACATAATACGAGTTCTAATTCCTCCAATATAGGAAACCCAAATTTCTCAAGAAAATAATATGAACAAAGCTATAAATTAACTTCATCACAAAACTGGATATTATTCCATCATGAATTAATGAATTCATAATTCACATGTTCGAACTATAGAAAACTCATGGCAGTAATATATAACATGATTTAAAAATATCATAATGATCTCATTGTAAAAACCAATTTAAAAAAACATAGATAAGTTTGATTCTCAATAAAATTTCTTTTTCATATCAATATTTTCAATATTACTTATCATGATTAACATTTTTCATCAATTCCATTAACATGGAAGAATGCTTTTAATAATATAGGTGCATTACATAAATTTTAATTTACATAAAATTACCAAAAAATATATATTCATTTTACATGCATCTTATTTAATTCATTATCCAACTAATTACAAATTTATTGATTTCTGTGATTTATAATTCTCTATCAAGATCAAAATGTTATTCCATTACATCATATGACATGATAACTAGCATAAAAAAAGATAAAATGAAATGTAGAAAATAAAGAGGAAAACTATTATTATAGTATAAAGTATCAACATTGAAATTTGGTCACTATCAAATTATTTATTAATATATTTCAAAAAAAAAATTGGTTATTTACACTACCATTTAAAGGGATAAACTATGATATATTTAAGATTTCACATAAATAAATTAGACAATCAATGAATCCCTTTCCTCAAAGGATTCAACATTCATCAAATTAGAATGAAACAACTACATTGATCTCAATCATTCCTCCAACAATAGGTTCATCCCTCCATGTACATCACATCACAAATGCACCAACAATCAATTGAAAATACTCAATTACAGTGATGGATAATAACTATTATTTCATTGAATAAATAATTAAGAGGATCCAAATCATATACCCATGACATTTAAAGGGTATGATGAACCTCATTTCACCATGGATAAAATAAGGGATTCCTTGAATCAATCAATGTCTAATGTCTCCGAAAATCCCTAAAGAAAGAATCATGGGCCACTTCTAGTTTGGGAGAAAGTAATTAGGTGTATGAAAACTTGGGATAATAAAACTTATATAATTCTATGATACTAAGTGTGTTTTCATAAAAAAAAACCAAATTTTCATGATGAATGTATTTGTTTTTATGTCTTCCAAAAAACATATTGCCTCATGATATTTGGCCTTGAATTAATTCATATTGTATGGCACATCATGAACTACCCTCCGACAAGTTATGAACTATATACTAATGATTTGAAAACCATACACATTGAGAATCATTCAATCTTATATATTTTAGTGTCCAAACACCACAAGACATTATTTATACCTCCGATGAACACCCTGGACTCAGAAAACACTCAATGTGTCAGACTATATGAATGTAATCCCTTACAACACCTATCATTTTATCATAGCTGAAACCATGAAAAAGGAAATATGTTGCATCTAAATTTCATCATCATGATAAATGATAATATATAAAAATAATAAAGAATATATCATTGGATCACATAACCATTATATCATTTGTTACAAAAATGGATGTTCTTATACATGAAAATACCATTATAAGATCAAGATAACATTTCTCTAGGAAAACTCCCCTATAATTTTGAATTCAATTATTTAAAATCACAAAATATATAGAATACTTGATAAAAAATTGTTCATAATTACCCTAGAAAATTTTAAATGAAGCTTAAAAAATGGATTAGTTATAATGGATGAAAAATTTCTTCATAAGTTATATGCTTAAATAATGATTTTGGTATCTCCTTGGGTAAAAAGTTCCATGTTCTGAAAATGAAAAGAAGATTCAATTTAATCATTTTCATATAAAGTCATAAATAGGTAAAAAGTACATTAATATGTAATTTAATAATTTTAAACGAATTAATGGTAAAATTTAAATGAAAATATGGTCATGGAAGAAAAATAATCATGGCTTAACTGGGAAAAGATCAAATTTTCGTAAAAACATTCTTTCATACATTTGGCTACTTATAAATATGAAAATGAATATAAAATATTGAAAATAAATATGTAACTACTTTATAAAAAATTTATTTAAATTTTATAGAGATATATTATATAATATAATCATATTAAATACATTTATATGTACCCCCATAAAAATGAGTCAATAACATTAAACCCTTTCCTCAAGTTCAGCTTTTTTTAGTAAGCACTCTAACATCATGTATAATAAATTTAAATTTATAATAATTTTATTATAGAACTATATTAATACTTATTATAACATAAATTATTAACTAATAACATCTTATTACCCATTAACTAATTATTATTTATTAATATCATTGTTCCATGTGATAATTGTTTCATTTTTCATCAGTGTTTTTGATCGACAGATCTATTACTTAAACATTAATCACATTTTCCGCATCACTAAAATTTTAATCATGATAAAAATTTAGTATATATAATCATTATATAAATATTTTAAACTATCCATAAAACATATTTATCAAAAAATTAATTAAACCATTTATGGATATGTTAGTTGGTATGTATGCAAAAACATTGGTCATGTTTTATAATAAAAAAAGAAAAGAATGATAAATAGGATAATTTCATTATAGAAACTTAATTATATCATAAATATATTATCTAATTATAAAATTCCTTATAATATACATCATTTTCATCCTAATATGTGAAATTTTTCATATATATATTGGGAGGCACTAGTCTTCATTTACGCATGACTGATACATTCATCTCCAATTTCATGGAAATGAGGTGGAAAATGGTTTTCTCAAAATAATACGAAATTCCAGATTATTAATGATAACATGTTCATAATTTTAGGATTCATATTACATATTTTAATGATTAATAGGATTATATTAATTGAATAGTGTTTGATAAGAGAATATTAACTCTTCTTCATGTGAACTCCTTTGACATTCTCCTCAAGCCTTGATAATTGGTTATTTGGAGAAGAAATGAGGTATATGATAAAGTTATTTAATATAGGAATTTATTACGATTAGTCTTGATTGGGATTAAATGCTAAAAGAAATTATTAATAAATTCTAGGATGAGTCCTTTTAAAAGTTTAGGATATAACATAAATGAAGTTACATAAAATATCTAAATAATATAGTCACATTCTTTTGAAAATTTATAATAATAGATATGAAATAAATTGTTTTATAATTTAATGTATTTATATATTCAAACAATAGTAATAATAAAATTTTATATTGAATAATTAACATTATCATATAGTTTACCCCTGGTAAACATGTTTCAACTTTAAGTGAGGTATCACATTTGTTCATTTCTTAATTATAATTATGAGCCAAAATAAATGTATAATCATTAAAAATATCTTTATAATTTCAAATATTAAATAAAATTTAATTAATAATTTTTTTAGAATTTAAATGTTAAATAAGCACACAAAAAATAACGAAATCTTGTTTTAAAATAACTATATTTTTATCCATAAAAATGAATTTACAATGATTCACTTATTAGTAAAACTATCAAATATAAGATAAAATATTTTAATGAGTATATAATATAAAAATTTCATTAACACAATAAATTATTTACTATTTATTAATTTTTTCACTTAATAATAACATTAAACTCATAAAAATAGTTTTCAAAAAAATAACTCTTTTTCCATTTTAAATAAATTAACTTCATTTTTATCCTTAAATATCTATTTTATTGATTATTAATCTTTTATTCGTAAAAAATATCAATATATTTCCTTAAAGAAATTAATTATTGATCAATATATTTTTTAGATAAAAATACATAAAATGTGTAAAATACATGTTTTTGCATTATTTGAATTTTTATCATTAAATGGTCTTAACAAAATTGAGGACATCTGAATAAAATTTTATCATTATAAAATATTATATATATATTAAGTAATTTCACTAATCATATTCTTAAATATTAGACAACTGGATAGTTTTCCTTGGTATACAATTTCATGGTTAATTTAGATTTTGTGATGTGGATAAAACAAACTGTTCAATAAGTCATTTTTTACATCAACGGTAATATATATATATATAACATTTGGTGTGTTATAATATTCATCATGATCATTTATATAACATAAAAATTATTCACCACACAACATATAAATTATCACCTATTCATCATTTTCATAATAATTGGTAACTTTATTCTCTTTTTCATCAAATTATTCTCTTACATCTTTGAAAAATAACAACAATTTTTTATTTTATTTAATTTATTTTCATTCTAATTGAAAAATAGTTATATATGTGGAACTTTAAATTATTATTCCCAAATATTTTTTTTATTACCCATCCTCGTATTCACTTCCATATTCATAGATAATTATATAATTTTTTGTAAAATACCAACAATATTTACAACTAAAACAAATCAAGGGAAATTTAAAAAACATAAAATTTTACATTTTGAACACCTCTTTAAATAACTGACATGATATTATGAAATGTATCAATAATATATTCTTGTACCTAAAAATATCCATATTATTTTACTTCTTTATGTTTCTTCTTAGTCTTCAATGGTTTAAAAAACATCTTTTTCCAATTTCTACTCATTTGGGTTGAAGCACCTTTCCTCAACTCATACATGACCAGTATACTATGAAAGTCATGTACTAAAAATTATTTCCTATCACAATAATTTAGAGAAAAAACAATATCATCTAGTGTACCTCATACGATAATATCTAAATTATTATAAATAATTGAATTGTCTAAAATATCCCTAAATCATCTTCTAAATATTAAGAGATCATTATTATTGTAATTAAATTATATATCGTTTGTCCATTACAAGTTTTAATTAAATTAAATTATACATAAAAAATATTAATTCTTCTCTTTCACTTTAACTTTCCTCATAATAATATTTCATATCCCTTAAAAAATTCCTTTTACTATATAGTCCAATTTTTCTTTTATAAATTCATTTTTGAGAATTGATAATAAGATTGTAATTTTTTAGATGAAGAAAAATATCTATATTGTATATATAAACTTTATAAATCATAGAACTAAATATAGTATAAGAGAAATCATTATTTAAAATATTGATAATATGTAAACCCTATGATAATAAGTATTACAACATTATATCCATTAAGGAAATTTATTAGTTATTTATAAATATTGGAAAACCTTATATATTCACTAAATTAATAATATACATGATGACTATAAAAAATAAAAAACCAAAATTATACTTCATAATAGAATACATTTGATGACATCGACATCAAACAAAATTAATTTCATTGAATGATAACGTGAGCATCACACTAATTCCAATTATTTAAATTAATTAATATTCTAAATTTATTCCCTAAGAGGGGGTGAGACGTTGATTAGATATTATATATAATTTATCTAAAATCTATTCAATTTATCAATTAAGATGAAAAAAATTAATCTATCATAATTTATTTCTCATTAAATACATACTTATGGGATTTTAATCGATATAATTTAGTGACATGTTTTTATTCACTAGATAAACATAAAAAATAATATGATATACAATATTAAACATTCAAAATGAATGGATACATTATTTTCATGGAATGAAACTCTCTATTATCTTATGTTCATATACCATTAACCGATGCTAACAATAAAAAATACTTATCCATTAATTATGTGAAAACAAATTTCTCATAATAATTATAAATATTCCCTATAAAAATTAATGTTAATTTCTCAATGTTATCACTCATAGTATATTAGATTATGAAAAATAATGTATTTATTTCTATCAACAGAGTACAAATTATACTATTTCACACTAATCAATTAAATTTATTAATTCATTCAAAATGGGATTCTATTTTATCATCTAGAATGTTTATTTAACTTTAACATAGATTATTTGATATTTATAAGAATATTTATTAATTAACATACAAGAAAAAACAAAATAAAACATTGATAAACCCAATTATGCAATCATCCACTAAAAATTTGAACACTAATAATTACATTACATGTATTCATACTTTAAGAAAAGTGTTCATCAAGAATTTTACTAATTTCAAGGTTCCACTTTCCCATTATCACTAAAATCTTACTCTCTTCCTTTATCTATGACTCTACAAATGTATTTCTACACATAATCCCTTTAATCTAAATAATATAATTTTATAGAGTTTTTTCTGGAAATAATGATTCAATTTTCCATTTTATACTGCACTGATAGAAATTTCCAAATGATTAATATCATATATCATTGATATATACATTTATTTTTAATTTATGATTCGATAAATTTTTTATTATGGTGTATTTACTTATTAATTAATATTTTCACTACTCCATCATAACATAATCACATAATTGTAATGCAAATATATTATCCTATTACATCACACTAACCATATTTTTTTAATTTAATGCTGCAATTCCTAGTCACTAAGGATATAAAAATCCATGATCTACCTTCAAAATAAAACTATATATTCACAGTCATCAGTATGAAGAAAAATAAATTGCATAATATTTTTTTAAATTTTTATTTTTATTATATGAATTATAGATCAATTATGTTCACATCATGCAAAAAAAAAATTATATTATATAATATGAAACCAATTTTTGTTGAACTATTTCTAAAAAAACTAAACTAATGTTATTAATAAAATCTATAATTTTAGTTTAATTTCTTATATAGATCAAAATACATAACCAAACACTTTTCAAAAACTTACAAATATATCCAGGAATATGTAGGACCTTCTCCATAACTTCAAATACACAAAATCAAATGATATATCCTAATATTGAATATCATTTTTTATTAGTAAAAACAACAAAAATATGTAAATCAACTCATGTAAAAAAAATATTCACATAAAATTTATCACCATTTTAAAAAAATATACCAAAAAATTCATTGGATTTAACAACATCCCCATTTATATAAATCATATTGTTTAGAAAGAACAAAAAAATGAAATACAATTTTATACATATAGAATCATGTAATATACGAACATCTAAAAAAATCCATTATTTAATAAAATATTATACACGTCTAGATGAATATATTTATAATATAATAATTTTGAATAAGGTATTAAAAATTAGTAGTATATAATAATAAATTATATTTCAAAATAGTTATATGAATGGAAAATTACTGTTATAATCCAATGTATATGTAAAGAAGGGTAGTAAAATATTAGATAATGTTGAAAAACATATACAAAATTAATAGAATATATTGATCTATCATTTAAATACAAAGAGGTTGAGAACCCCCTCCCCCCCATAAACACACTACTAGAATTACCCTTTTGATCAATATGTCTTTAATTTTCCTATATAAGGAGATACCAAGATTGTAATGAAAATACTACGAATGAAGTTTATGGAAATATTTTGGGAGAAATGTTATCATAATTAGTGTATGATAATAATATAAGAAAATTACATTAATATAACAATATATTATTAGTTATTTCATTCCCAATACTGACAAATACATAATAATTTATATAACAGATCATTGTAATGTTCAGTGTCCCATGGGATTTTATTGGAATTTTAATATATTATAAAAAAAGTATATCTATGGGAATTGTGACATATAACATTACTACTACATGAAATTAATGGTAAAAAAGAATATAGATATATAACATAATATTAAATGGAAGTTTAAAAGACATTATAATAAAATAATCTTCTTTAAAAGAATTTAATTGTAATAGGATCCCAAGATTCAATTATGCTTCCTGACGTAAAACTGAGCATTTGAATATATAATACTCATAAAAATTAAAAAGAGATATATAGTAGTGAAATGGAGGAGATAAAAGAATATATACCTTAATTTTTGTATGAGTATATATGATAGTAGGTGTGGGTATTTATAGATTTAGTTAGTAGACCCCCATGTTTAAAATTGATTAAGTTATTTTCCTATTAAGTTAAGTACTCCACTACACCCCCTACAGATATAATAATAGTTTCATTAATCCACTGTAAAGAAATTATAAAATAATTCCAATGTCACTAAAAACTTGGATATTGTTCATTATTACCTATATATGATGTCATATTCACCACATTATACCTCTTTTTTCTATTTTTACCTTATTCTACAATTATCCATAAAAATTAATAAGTATCACCATTTACCAAATTTATATTTCCTATATCTAAATATGTTAACCAAATTAAAAATTTGATATTTTAGTTATGATAAATTTAAATTTAAATTATCAATCATACCTTACAACAACAAAAAAGTACAAATAGATTAATGTCTATTTTATTATTAAATTAATTTATTTAAAAATACTACCTCATCCCCTATATGTATAAATTATTATTTGAATAGTATAATACCTATATGTAAGAAATAAAACTATGTTATATTCAAAGGTTGGTTCAATAAACAATATGTTCATAGTAATTTTTGCTAGATTGATCTTTTCTCATAGATGAGTCCACTCAAATCATAATAGTAGATTTAAAGCATGGGTCACCTATATGGAAATACCTTTTGAGGATACATAATTTTCTTTTATTTGGTAAATTTACATCAAATATAATGATAATAATTGTAAAATATAAAATTTAGCCTTTATTTAAAATATAAATAATTTAATTTCCCTATGTATAAAAGAAATACTCACAACTATTATAATTCCAAAGGAAAAAATCCCACTAGTCATGTAAAAACTAGACAAATATTTCATTTACATAAATTATCTCCAAAAAAATCCATCAACTAAAACATATTTTTCTATTTATCTTATAATTTCTTGTTCATAGATTTTATTTTATTTCTTTTAAATTATTCCTTCAATATTTCTGATATTTTTTAGAGAATTGGAGACATGATAATTTTATATTATGATTTAAATATTCATATTTTTCTATTTTTACTTATTAGAATTATAAATTATTGGGAATTTTAACACATTATTTTTTATTAAATTATTCATATAATGATGAAAAAATTATTAATAAATTTTCTTGTTCATTACTGTAGGAAATATCCTTATATATCATGGATATGACCAATATGTAATGATAGTACCATGTTTCTCAATCTAACATGTACCCTTAACACATTACCTTGCAATAAAAGACAATACCTTCAAAAAATCCTCTCAATCCACTCATTTTTACTTTTTTTCCCAATAATTCTAAAAAATAACGGTATATGTTTCTTTTGAAACACCATAAAAATTCTTCTATTGTGCACTCAACCCTTATAAATCCTCTCCCAATTTACTGTAAAACCATGAGTAGATTCATCCTGAGATAATGATTTATTATAACTAGTAGAGCTAATATTTTATATCATTATCAACATTTACACTAACACTACTTTGTATTATGTATTTGTTTCATATTAGATATTTCAAACCCATTTTTTAGAAATGCATTTAAATTTTTTCTATTTAAATCATTAATATAAAACTACAAGAATGCATACAATTAATTTAACACACACTATTTCATAATTTTTTCTATTAAAGTGGACGATGACTCATAATGATAAGTTATTAGAAGAATAAACAATATCATCCTTTCACCACCTTTTATATTAGCCATTTATCATTAATCATCTTTACATGATCCATTCCATCTCATGATCAAGATATACACAATTGGAGACTATCATATTATTGATGCATCATTAACATAATATATTTTTTTAGAAATGGAATTTTTTTCCAAATATTAATGATATTAAACTTTATATTTTCTATAAATAAAATATTAGTAATAAATAATTAATAAGCTAATATATAAAATAAATTACTTATTATTTTGAATCTATCAAGAACTAATTTTAATTTCAATTACATCCAATCATTTGCATGTCTTCTAAACCTAGTCATATGGTATAATGAATGTATACACTAAAAAAACTTTGGTATTTATAATTAGACCCAGAGAATATTTCTCTCTATATATATGTATATTTATATGTATATCTGTGTGTGAATTATGTAGATCTATAACTGAGTTATGCGTTTCTTTGAAGGCCAAAATTTATATTTCAAATATATTAATTACAACACACTAAATATCTCTTAGTAAATAGATATCAAAATTAATATATTATCAAATGAGTAAACCAATAACATGTTTAGTTTCAGAATTATGGGTTTAACATCATAATGAAATAAATTTTATTTTCATCATAATATTGGTCGAAGCGTTATCGTAGAAAGAATTATATTAAATAAATAAATTAATATAATTTATTAATTACTTTGTCTAAAATTAATCGTAATCCCTATTTTAAATTTTTTTGGCCAATTATCATGGTTAGTCACACAACCCCGATAGAATTTAAAAATAGAGAGGGAGTGAAACCCCAAATGGTCCTCAATATAGAACCAACTAGGATTGAGAATCAATTATCATATTTTAATTGGATTAGTCATTAGTGATATAATTCTTATAAGCTTCCTATGGGGATGATGTAGAATCATTCTTCTCTAAAATTTAGTCTAATTCAAGATATTCCACTTTAAATATAGATTCCCTCCCAATTATTATTTATTTCTAGTATCGATTAAATTAAATACCTTAAATGAAGGAATTATTCCGAATTTTTGTATAGGATAGTAAATTTACAATATAGAGTTAAATATTTATTATTATATCATCTCTATTAAAAAAATTCCACAATGAATATCATTCCCTAGAATCATATCTTCCAATGATGTTTCTCATCTTAATGTTTCTTTGGTTTTCTACTTCTGCTCTTTCTTCACCATTATCTCCCTAATTCTCGGTGGTGGTTCAATAGTTTTCAATCTAGTTTTAATTGTGATCAAAACCCCATGATTGTATCGATGTCCATGTATGTGATAAATTTAACCATTGTGTGATAATATTCAAAATATATTGATGAAAATTAGATGTTTGGATAGATCTTCTTCAGTCATATTGAGTTTGGTCATATGGAATTGAAGATCATTAATAATGATTCATGTTGTTCTGATAAAAAGGATCAAAATTGGTTAATGGTGGTTTTCAATCCATGATTTAAATTAATTTATACATATTATGTGATATTTCAAATCTAATTGAAATTATTGGAAAATGTGGGAGGATTAAGATCCCATACACTATTTTTTATGAAAAACCTGAATATATGTAAGGTGTTCTAGAAGAAAAAAATCATATTTTCTATAATCTATAGTGTCTATATATTATATGAATTTTAAATATCATATATACATTATTTGGTATCACATAACTTATAATCCTACCTAGATATTCAATCCTTGTAATGGGAGTACATTCATGGAACATCGAGTGGTCCCACATGACTAAAAACACGGGTCACACACCATGTGTGTGGACATCCACATGTTGAGTGGAGAAGAAGGAAACAAGAAAAAATGGGGTTTTTAGTAATCCTTGTATACATAATGAAACATTATATTCACATATATTGGAATATTCTAGGTCTCATATTTCATTCATCAAGGCTCAGATTTGGGCCAATGTGTAGTCTTTTTGAATTGGAATTTCACAAAGTTGGAAATGATGGACATTTTATCAATATAAGGTTTATAATGTGTGGTTATATAATTATAATGCTAAATCCATCATGTCTTGGTAAATTATAGTACTTGAACATGATAATCAAAGTGATTTTGGTGTTGGTACTCAACTAAGAATTTGGTTTTCTAGAGAATGTGTATCCCATATCTTATTTACAGGTATAGAATGTACACCCCGAAATTACTGGTCTATGGATCCTCTTTGTTTTCAATTTTTAATCGCCGATTATTGATATTATTCAGGTTTTAAGACCTAAAATTTAGTCATTACCCCCTTTAATAAGAAATCTTCTAGTGAGGCATGTGTCCCCCATTATATATTATTTAGGTTACATTAGACTACTAGAATGAGGGTAGAACTATGTCTTTGATCTATGGTAAAATTCATCAATCTAATTTGGTTATATAAACCATCATTCCTCCATATTCAATATGTTTTTATGGAGTTACATGAATTTTATAAATTTAAATTTAATCAATTTATATGTATGTTGGATACATCTAAAAACACACAATAGAACCATAGCGGTTTAGAGTCTCCAGAGAATAGATACATAATCATCTTATTTCTTGAAAGATATTTCATAAGTCCCACAATGATCTTTTAATGTTGAAAAAATAATTGATATACCAAATATAAATCCTTTATTCCTAACTTGTGGAATTTAAACATAAAAATGGGAGATATCATATTTGTATTAAGGGCAAACAAAAGAGATATGAATAAATGATAATAAGGGATCATAATATTTCAACAAGTGTTTGAGAACATCTCGATAAATTATTATAATCATATCAAATAAGTCAATGGTAATAAATCATAAATCATGGAATAAGTGTTTTCATAAAAAAATAAATAAATCGTAAGTGTGTAGAGTCATCCATAATAATTCAAGAGCCATGAGAACATATCATAATCACAATACATTCATTATTAGAATATAAATAAGTATATAAAATCATTTTCTAACACAAGTATCACTTAAAATACCATTATAGTGTGTTGGGATCACTCTATATACAGTCCTTTCCTTTGTCATGGTTCACTTACAAGACTATTTTATTGGATAGTGTCCATTACATAACTAGGTTTCCTCATGATATGAATAATTATTTTATCGTGAGGTACCTTTCATTGCCTAATGCATTACAGGTCTATATATTTCTGGTATTATCCATAAAATATTTAAAACCATGCATATTCATTTCACATGATCAAAAAACAGTCCTCATATCATTATAATATTACACATGGGTTGGAATTATGTTTCATAAATATATTATCATTTTATCATAGAATTACTACTTAAAAATAAATTTGTTACATAAAATTTCATCAAAATTTATCAATCCTATGGGAAATAAATGGGTTTCAAAGAATAATACTAAAATCATAAATATTAATGGCCATAAAAGAAATAAATTTGATATTATCAAATGATCATATACCAAGTAAATCATATAAATCATTAAAAAGTTTACATTGATTAAAATATATTTGAAATTTCATTCTATCATTTCCTATAAAACATAAGAAAATATCATCTTCTTTCAATAAAATTAAAAAAAACATTTCTAAAAAAATTGATAAAATAATTCTCTTTGAAAATAATCAAGGAAAATTTTAAATGAATCATCAAATAAAATAACACTAATGATAGAGAAAAAATATTTTCATACCCTCTATATCAAAAAAATTAATTCTCACACATTCTGTAAAAAGAAAAAAAATGTCTTCATTGGAAAACATTTTTAAGAAATTTTTATTTTCAAAAATTTTAAATAAATAAAAGATAAAGAAATTTAATTTTTTAAAAATTCCATTTATAGGTAAAAACATCCATAAAACAATTTATAAGGTAATGGACATGGTTGAGAAATACTATCGACCAAAATGGATGTAATGTTGACTTTACCATAAAAATATTCTACCAATTATTTTTGGTTCCAGGGAGGGAAAAATAGAAATTATAAATAAAAAATATATTAATGGCCATATTCGAAAGAAATATGTGTTATTTTAATATTATGATCCTTATAATTTCACACAATTAAAATTTATCATAGGCTATCGTGAAATGAAATGATATTTTAGTCAAAATAAAAACTAACAATTCCTAGTGATTCAAACATATTAAAATATACTATACAATAAATTTAGATATATTATAAATATTTAAAAATTATTATTAATATATAACATACTATGTATGATTACATTATAACATCCTATTATCATTTTATTAATAATATCTTCATTAAAATAAACTTTCTGGTGAAAACTAGTCTTTTTTCCATGTGTCTTTCAGTTCGATGGTTAGAATTCATTCTCCATTTTCATTAATTAATCATATATTTAATATTAATAACGAGATAAGTATCATATTTTATTATCACATGTACTTTTATAATTAATTTTGTAAATCAGAGATAAAAGATGAATCACATCGGTGTATGGTTGTGGTAGTTTAGACGTATGCAAGAGAAATGTCTTCATCTTCCAAAAAATACATAGGTAAGAAAGAATATAATATATTATAATTATTGAATAATTTTTATCTCATTATTATCATATATAAAAATTAAATATATCATAAAAACCAACCAGGAATGATGATGATGTAAATTTAATCATGTTGCTACTTGGAGGTGGTTGTCGCCACATATGCACGAGTGATACATTAATTTTGAATTTATTGTAAATGATGTTTAAAATGGTTTATCCATAATTATAAATATAATTAACAATATTGAATACAATGGATCCATTATTTTGTAATTTCTTCCATATATTTTTAGGAGTTAGAAGAAGAAATAAAGTTAAGAGTACTAGATTAAGAGTTATATATATCCATTGATTAACATCTTATATAATATAGATTATGCATTGAAAATATGGTATTATGATCCATACCAGACATATATATCATATATATGGGGCTTATAAATGGATTTTGGTTGGTATTTTCTAGGTTATAAGAAACATGATTCGTATGGAAGATAGAGAGGTGGTAACCATTTATAGGGGAGGGAGATAACACACTTGGTATTTTGGAAAAGATTAAAATATCATAATGTGTTACTAATGTAATTTGGATACAAAGTAAAAAATAACAAATTAGTGTAATTTTATGTTATAAATAAAATCAACCATTGAATTTAATGTATGTTTTTCTTGTATTTTAAACCCTATTTCTAAGGTTAACAAACTGGTAAACCCTTTTCACAATAAACCGGGTAAAAAATATGAATGTTTTGTACAATTAATTATGAAATAAAATTAAGATAAAAATCTTCAATCTTATTAACTATTATTATTTAAAATATATATCAAACTTCACACATTTAAATTTCTATTGGTGAAAAAAACGATTTGACAATAAGTGTTCTGAACACAATAAACATGTTTTTATAAAACTATATTTTTATGTATAAAATTTATGTTACATTCCATGATTTCCATGTAAAAATTATTATTTGAATGTTTTATTAAATAAATTATCTAAGATATTTCTTAAAATCATTCATGAATATATATTAACTTAATTTATTATGATAAAAACACATTTTATGTATAAAAATAATTTTATAGAAAAATATCCCTTTTAACCTTCAAATGATTTTAGGATAAAATATAACTAATTAAAAACTCATTATTTTATTTTATAAATATATACACAATTCCCATAATTTAGTTATTCTACTTAATTATTTCATACCAAATAGTTAGGTGATAACTGTCAAATTAAATTAATAAAATTATTCCATAGCTCGTTTGAAATATGTGATTCCTGTCATGTAAGTTTTAAAAGAAGTAAAATTTAATTAAAGATAAATATATAATTAAATTTTAGGATGATACATTATAACTTAGTTATATTAATTTTAACATTGGAAATCCATCATGCTGATAAAAAATGGGGATAATTTTTCCTCAACACATCTTTGGATTCCCCTGTTGCTTCCTCAAATTTATGTTTTTTCAAGAAAACATTAACAAGGTGCATGGTCTTATTCCACAACACATTATTTATATAATAATGAATCTCCACTAGTTATTCATAATAATAGATATTTTTCTCTAGAGGTATAAACAATGATTTTAGTATATTTTATGGATCTTGTATTTACTTCTTCAAGAGATATGCATTGAACACATAATGAACTTTATTGAGATTCTCATGAAGTTTCATGAAATAAGAAATTATAATGATATGATAAATAATCTAAAATTGAAAATAATATTGAAATAATATTTACCTTAAATCCAAATATCATTACCTTTTTCCTGAAGAAGTTTTATTAATTTATTCTCAGCTTCTTCGATGTCAAAAATCTCATCAACAATTGTAAGCATAACTTTTCTATCAAATATAAGATTCCAAAATATGCTATTGAATTACTATGAAATTATATGAATTTTCCTTAGCTAGATTAGGTCCCAATAGATATTTTTATCCCACATCATCCAAAAATATTTTTGTTCTACACTTCCTAAAATAGATGGTTCTACAATGGTACATTGAAATTCTCAGTAGTAAATAATTCTTGTAATAAAATTAGACAATATATATGTTTTGATCAAAACCACCATTAATATATATATATATATATAATATAATATAATGTACCATAAAAATATCATATATGTTTTTAATTTTCCCCTCATACTGATAATCAATCAAAGGGTGATACACATTTCTAAACATAAAATATAATATCTAGATACTACAAAATACTTCTATAGATCTTTGAGGTAAACCTTGGATCTCTATCATATAAAATTGAGAGTTCTAATTTTTTTGAAATATCACCACATTCATAATGTATATATTTTAATCTAATCCAGATATAAATATTCCAATATGGAAATGATTTTTTTGGCTTTATAATGTTATATAGTTCGTTCCATACTATATTATTATATTTAAATATTTTGGGCAGCCTCCCAAGGAAAACCATGGAAATATTTTAACATTTAAATTCTAGTATTATTAATGAATGTAACATACACATAATGTTACGTACCTTATACTAAAATTTTAACGTACTAGTAATCAAGATATATTCTCTACAGTATCTATTTCATGTTTTCCCACAATGAATTAACTTCTAGATATTTATTAATCTTTTTACTTCTCAAAATAATAGGGAATTATTAACTATGAACTTAATCCAATATCTACTTATTCAGAATTGGTAATTACATGATACATAATTGGTTTGAAAAAATTATCATTCTATAAAAATGACTATAAAACTCAATAAAATTTCTCACCTTTTAAAAAAGTTCCACATCCTCATTTTGAAAATCATTAATCCCCACATGGATGATGGGTTGAACATTCATACGAGAATGATATAATATATCAACATTAATCACGATTTCATGATCTATCTTAATATTTTAACTCTTTCAATCCTCACCATGGAAAAAATAATGGAATTTCTAGCAAAAAAAAACTATATTCTTCCGTCTTTGGATAGTAGTGTATTGATATGTCGTATTCATTAATAAAATATAAACATCTAATTTGGATCATACTCAACTCATTAAACATGAATATATAGATAATTATATTTTAAATATTATATTTTTCTCATCTTTCACCATGAATATAATTCCTCTATAATTGCAGTGAAAAATCTATAGAAAATAACTCCAAATCATTAGTTAGTTAGTTAAAATCATGATATTTAATTTGATGCAAGGAATAATTTATCAAGATATCATTTTGAATGAGGATGAATCCCAATCCATTAAATGATTAATCACTAATTGTTAATCATCCTTCTCTACTATATGATAAATTTAGTTAGATGCACTGACCACCATTATTTTCACCTCCTTGAAATTTTCCTCACATACATCTATCTAAAGGAAATTGTCTCACTTTTGAGTCAACCTTTATCCTGGAATATATATTCATGAGTAATATCTCATAAATTATGGGTTTAATCCTACCAATCCAAAAAAATTAAAGATATCAAGTTATGTGGTTCTCCCATGAATTGTTCTAAAAACTTCCATCATTGAAGAATCCACCGATATACCTTCACATGAGATTATATGACTCAAGAAGGTGAATTTATATAGTTAAAATTAACATTAGGTATATTTAGAATATAGATTCTCCTTCTTCAATGTCATTAGTAATATATTCACAAGATCTCCATATACTACCATTCAATTTGAATATACAATAATATCACCTTTAAGGACTACCACAAACAAATAAAGGTAATCTATAATGACACAATTCATTAGATATATAAAGATAGTGGGAGAATTGTTAAGTGAAAATAGAACCACTATATTTTTATAATGATCATACCCCGTTCAATAGTCTTTCTTGGATATAACCTTCTTATTGATCCTCAATTTACGACATTTTGACTACAGTTAAATCATGAAAAACTATTGAGATCGGCACAATAGATAAAAAAGTAGTAAATATTCAGTATCTGATACATTTATTTCATAGTTATATTTAATTTTATCAATAATTAATCCATATAGGAATTAAGAGATATTTATTTTTATCCGAAGAATAGTTTCACCGCATAGTTATACACTGGGGAGTATAAATATCATTAAAATATTCCTATAGGGTTTTTTTTATCAAATTATTATAACCCAACCAGTTAAATTTTATATGTAGTGTTTGGAATAAGAGTATAAATGTATATGATTTCTATTGATAACACAACTACATGATTAATGGTAATATTATTAATGTATTCACGAAAGAAATAATTATAATACAAAAAATAGTAATATATTTGATGTTGAGTTTCTCCAAAACCATTTGAGTTAATTATCCATTGTAAATTCTTAATAATACCCATATAATGAATATGAAATCCATTCAATGTTTATATTTATCCTCACAAAAAATGTTGATCATAGGTTGATTCTGAATATCAAACATGACTTCCCTTCATAGGAAATTGATATGTGATCTGTATAAAGAGATCCAAACATTCCAAAAAAATACAACAAATAAAACAAGAGGAAAATCACAATATTTTAAAGAGGTACATTCCTACAAACATTGTTCCATCTAATTTATTTTACAGTGCATAAAACATTCATTTCATGGAAAAACATGTAGTAACAGACAAAACATTTTAAGGATTGGTTTCTTTTAAACTATAAACCTAACACATGGATAACACGAAAAATATTCTAATCCACTTTAAAGGATTATTAATTAGTATATCCTATGATACTTTTACTGAATCTCATTTCTTGTGCGTATACATCAAAGGAATACAGTGATAATAAATCATAATAAGAGATAAAATAGTTCAATGGAATAAGAATGATCATCATGGATAATAAATGAGTCATAATAATGATAAAATAATAACATGTATAAAAACATAACATGAATATATGACTACATAAAAAAATTTATCCATTCCTAATAATATCACCAAGGTTTACATCCAAGGATTCATAAATCATAATTACCAAGGTCATTAACCAATGTATTTTAAAACATGTCATCTATATTGATGAACAGTTTAACTAATGCATTGTAGTGACATTAGGTAACACCCTTCATATTTATTAATTCATTTGTGTAATCAAATTCATAATATATCATTTGATAAATAACCTATTGAAAATAATCAACATGATTTAAATAAAATAATTTAGTATATAGTTGTGTAATGAATAGAAGATTTGTTCATTTTTAATAGAAAAACAAATATTTTAGGTTTTATATTTGTAAATAACCAAATAAATAATTTCTATTTCTATATAAGAAAATAGACATGGATGTGAAAGTGATTTTTTGTATTCAAAATATAATAATATTTCATTTGAATAGTTAAATGCATCATTTTATTTTCTATAGCATGATGATATACAACAAGGATTATGGAATGGGCATAATGAGAGGGAAAAAGTTATCTAATTAATAAAAAACTATGTTGGTGGTAATGGGATAATAAAATGGGGGTATGAAAATAATTAAATTCTACACAACCAAATCATACCATAAATGATGTTCGTGAATAAAAAAGAGGAAGCTGAGTATTCCCATACCTTGAATACCTCTTTATTTCATCTTTTTCATCCCTTATGAATAATAGACATAGGTTTTTTAAAAAATGTAACACAAAGTTAATTATTATAAATGTTTTTACTATTTATCAAATATAATAATTGGAATATATTTCATTAATTTATTCCTTAATTTTGAGCCATTATTATATGATATTTTTTATATGATTTAACCATATTTAATCAAATTAATGACCTTGCTTAATTATTTTTAAAATTATTAATATTAAATAAATAAGATTTTAAATTATTATATTACTCCATTTTATGTTATAAATAATTTATTATAATCATCCATAATAGTTTTCATACATTGAAATTTAGATATGTCATTGTGTGTGGTTAACTGCCAATTAACGGGAAACTGTCAAATGAAGAAGAAAGAGATGTATGGAACATAAATACTTCACACATATAATTTTAATAGTAGGTTAATATAATAAATATGATTTTAAACATATTTATTAATTAATATTAGAATATTTTGTATTTAAATTAATTATAAAAAAGAAGAATATGAGAAGAAATTAGAGAAGTGGTGATAAAAAATACTCTTTTATCAGTGTTTCTTATCTTGTACGACACAAAAATCCTTTGATTGTTGGAGCTGTTCGTCTCCAAAATTAACCAATGTATTATCAAGGGCCTGAAAAATAATATTTGGGTTGTGGTTTGAATTTAATAATAGATGGAAGAGTATTTTTTCATATGGGAAGGAGAGGGGTTATTATGCATAACGAGAGGTGTATTTTTAAAAAGAAAATATTTAATAAAATACTATATCTAATATAAAAAATATAGTTGTGATTTTATTGACACTATTCATAATATATCAATAACATATAATATTTTAATAGATTAAGCACATTTTTAATCCAAATTAATTACTTTATTAAAAAATGCAGGAAAATTTGAAAAATTAATATTTTAAGGGAAAACTTTTGACATCAGATTTGTTAAATACATTTAGGGTTTGAAAATTATGTTTATTTTATAGAAATAAACCATTTATTTTACTGTAATTTTTTGAATGAAAACCCCAATTTAGTATTTATGAATACATTATTTCATCATAATTATTCCATAAAAGAACAAGTATTTGAAAATAAGTTTTTTAATATTCATATAAATAATTGATGTATCATAGAAAATTTCCAAAAAAGTCATCCATTTTCAATTCCAAAATGTTTATTCCTAATAATATTTTAATTTTATAAAAATAATTTTCTTACATATTTAATTTTTTGTTTCCAATATAAAAATAATTATTTTTTTAAATATAAGTAAATTTATTTGAATAAAAATAGTACATATTTTCTTTATTATTATACTTATTTTATGGAATTATAATATTTATTTTTTCTTATATTAATCAAAATGAATATTATTTAAATAAATTTTATTATTTTGGGCTCAAATTAATATTCAAAAGGTTAGGTTGTTATTCCCAACTGTCATATTACTAATCCAATTATCATATTAATATCCCAATGGTCATATTAACCCCTATATATTCTTCTTCCCTTATTTTATCAATCTTTTACTAAAATTAAATTCAAGGTTTTATATCATTTCCATTTCAAAAATTTCAACTAGTTTACTAATATATTTTTTTCTCTAGAGCGTTCTTCATAGGGAAAATGATTCTAGTATATTTGGGAAACCAAACTTTTCCAATTGTTGTTTTTCTATTTTACATTTTTTACTTTATAATGATTTGAATTTCCTTGTGTTTATTATATGATTAGTATAATTAAATAAATTATGATATAAATAGTTTTTGTCTTCATTATTTTATTTATGTTTATAATACTACATAACATAATATAAGACAAATAAATTTGGGAAATAATTATTACTAACAAATTGTGTGGTGTAACATTGTTCCATATACCCCACCACTTTAGAAATTTCATCCATGAATTTTAGACTCATATTAATGGTATGAAATAGCCGTGGTAATTCTATTTCATTGATTAATAGAGTTCCCATGTCACATATTCATGTTTATGGGTCTTCCAGAGCATATTAGAAAGGTTGTTCTTATATTTTAATATAAAAATTTCTCTTCTATTTAAGATCTTCACATGATGTTCCTCATAATAGAGGTCATTAACCAATTTTAGTATATGAGAGGAATCAGGTATGTACTTACTCAATAGAGATACATGAAATGAATCATAACCATTTTGTTGGTTTATTAGATGTAATGTTTGATAATCCACTATTCTTATATGATCAAGGGTGTCAAATAGGACAATGTATATTGGGATAGACATCCCTTTAAACTTAAACACATGACTCTATTCCATCATGATATCCAGTTGAAAAAATTATCCATATTCAAACTCAATATCCCATTGACAATTTTCATCATAGATCTCATAATGAATCTAATCATATAATTTTTTTTGGGATGGATTGATCAAGTTTTGTTATCTCATGTTCAATATTGGGTCTAATTAGCTTTCATTCACTCACATCAACCCAACAAGTATGAGTTATATATATCTTACTATATAGTTAATTATATGAAATCATTTGAGTAATTGAGTGATAAATTTTATTTCATGAGAATTCAACTAATGGGAGATATTTATAACATCCACCATTGAATTACATTGAACAATCTCTTAACATGTATTCGAGTGTCTGGATTGTTTATTCATGTTAGAAATCATTTTATGTTTTATAGTTCTTATTCAAATTTAATTACGTAGTCAGATAATGCTGAACACTTCTCCAAAATATTTAAGCGAGCCTTGGATCATTATTAGAAACAATTGCATATGGATACTTATATAGCCTTTCCACTAACTTCATGTAAATTTTTGAATGATTTTCAAGAGATAAATCATTCCAAATAGAGAGTAAGTTGGAACTCATAGTGATTCTATTCAAAACCATCATTTATTATTATTTTCCTTCTATATCATTTGGAAAAAAGTGGAAAATTACATGGTAATGTTTTACCATTTCCATGTTGGTATAGGTAATGGTAGCATTATCCCCATGGATTTTTTTATTCAACTTTATCTTTCTAACATGCCATGAAATTTTATATATACTCACCAGTCTCCTTCAGTAATTTTTAGAACATGAAGTTCTCTCCAAGATGATATTAAATATTAGAACATCTAGGAAAGATAGAGATAGATGGAATATGTGCATTATTAAATAGTTATTTCATTATCTCAAGTGATGAAGTCACATGAATTATATTTCAAAACTGAATGAAACGATCTTCACTAATTTAGAATTCATGAAGAATCCACTTATTTACATATTTCAACATGATTTGAATATCCAAATCATCCCTTCATGCATCTTTGGTCCCCTTATGGAACTATGGTTTGGAATCCATTTGAAAATGTTATAATGTATTCCCAGCTATTATGATTTCTAGGTATGTACATTGTATACATGACAAAATAAAAACTTTTTTATTCTGATTCATGGATAGAGTAGTAGTTTATATTGTTATATGAGTATCAAATACCTTATTCACCCTTATATTATGGTTGTGAATAGATTAATCAATGTTCTTTATTAGTTATAGAAATATTTTTTGATGCATTTTCATCTCCCTATATGTAAATATATAATTAATTTTTTTGGTTTTTTGTTTATATGATGTTTCCAAGGTTATTCATAGTGTCTCTATATCCTAATATCAAATATGACTATGGAAAACTCATTTTCCTAAGAAGTATATTTATTCTAATGGGAATTTAAATATGGAGATGTATATTAAATAAACATATCATTTATCAAGAGGACCCACCCAATACCGTTAGATACATCACTATATATGAAAAATACTTCCCTATTAGTGGGTACAGTTAGCACTGGTGCCCTAAAAACCTCTTCTGTAGTTATATGAAACATTATTCACATGTATTTTTAAAGATAATAATAACTAACTTTAATGTACTGTTTTTAATTTTATTAAAAATATTTGAAAATATATTAAAAAGGCTACTATTGTTTCATGTTATACCAAGTAAACTGTAATTATTTGTTATAATAGTAGGACGTTTCAACTATTTTATTAATATTTTCATTGTTGGATAAATTAATGTTCCTTCACAGGTCACGATGTTCCCCATAAATAATGCTTATTGTGACAAAAATGCAAATTTACTGAATATTTTCTCATTCCTCAATTTTTTAATATAACCATCATATGATCCACATTATCCAAGGGACATTTGTAATATATCATATCAATAAATAAAACCGCATTTTTTCAAGGTAATATTTTTAGACATTATTCATCAAATCCATAAATATGGATACATGAGAAATCGATATGATGGGCCTAAAAACATAATTTTAATGACCATATGTTGTTTAGAAGGTACTTTTATGGATATCTTCATTCATCACCCTTAATTTATGGTTCCCTTATCCAAGGACAATCATGGAAAATGATTAGGCCCTATAAAACTGGTCGTATAAATCATCAATCCCTATATGTAGATATTTTTTCCTCTCTATAATCTCATTAATTTCACTATACTCATGTATAACCACACATATTAATTATTA
Organism: Viscum album; assembly: GCA_963277665.1. Lineage (NCBI taxonomy): Eukaryota > Viridiplantae > Streptophyta > Magnoliopsida > Santalales > Viscaceae > Viscum > Viscum album. The sequence continues at coordinate 1,131,855,851 of OY728131.1, forward strand.
TTTATAAATTGAATGGGTTCTAAATAAGGATATATACTTGTTCAAATAAACATTGTCTCCAAATTTCATGAATTCTATTCTACAATTCTTCTAAATACACACATTCTATTATACATGGGGTCATTGATATTTTTTGGATCCATGTATGGGTTCAATATAGATCACTACATCTCTTTATAGGGATTTTCATATAACTCTCCAATAAATACATCAATAAATTCCCAAAAAATGGGGGCATCTTCTATCTTCATACATTCTCTATCTTAATTTTCTTCACCCGATCATGTTTATAGTGATGACTATAGGCGCCTCTTCATAAAATAGTTGAGGTTGGTTTATCTTAAAATTGTTAATAACTCTAGGTTGTTCATTGAAGACCACTAAATTTTCCTTACTTATATAGTAGATCATAGTACTACAATTTGAGATCCAATATTTCCCTAGTACAGTTTCGAATTTCACAAAGGGAATAAGTACTATATTTTTTATGATATTTTACTCACCAATGTTGAAACTAGATTTTCGATACACCATTGATGTTTTGATAATTCCACTAAGGTTTATAACTAAAAATATATTTTAATTGTTTCTTTGTTTGGTTATACATTATTATCAAATGTGGAAAAAAATATATGAATATGTATTACTATATTAAGACAATGATACTTCATGACTTGAGAGCGAAATGAGTGTTTGTACCACCACATCATTTCTAGACTCTACTTTAGCCATTTTTATTGAGAAATCATAACCATTATCTTGTGTCATATGATAAGGATGATGATGTTTTACCTTTATTATATTCTAATTTTCAAATTAATTTCCAATGCTTCCATCTTATAAATAATGATGAAGATAACATCATGTTGTTCATCGACCATCTTCCCTTTGTCGTTTTAATTAAGATGTTGAAACATCACCTCACAATTATAGTTCCAAGAAATTTGGCCATCTCTTCCACATTTTTATCACATTACATGCCATAGTGGTTAGTTCAATTAATGTTTCTTCCTAGATTTTGTGGGTGTGGGAAGTTGTAGTTTCATTCCTTCTCTTCTGTGATAATAATTCATTTCATTTTTTGGATCCATTAAACTTTTATTTTAATTAGTCCTATGATATCACTATGTCTCTATAAACCTCATTTAAACCATCAAATCACTCTATTCCATTTCATCAATTCTTTCATAGTTTGTATTTTGTATATTCCATAACAAATGTTGTCTAATACAGCTAAATAAACTATAAATAATTGACTTAGGATCCATGATAAGGAAAAATGTTTACCAATAATGCCTTGTAAATTACTTTTTTTCCTCTCACTTATTAATTTTCATCCTAAATTAGATGTGTAAATTCCATCTCTATTTTTGTTCTCATTGATTAGGGAAAATATTTTTTTAAAAAGATTATCCTAAACTCTTCCCTCTACATATAATCAATCTCCTCTCATGTTTATATGTTCTTAATTTGTTCCCACCAAGGATCAGCCTCTATTTTTAATAAGTATAAATAAAGTATGAAATTATCATGATAATAATAGTGTATTATAGTAAATATATTTTCTATAGATGAAATCCATTTTTCATTAATTAATAGATCATTGGATCCACTAAAGGAAACTGGTTATTAATATTTGTTGAAATAAACTACTAGTTTTCACTTTGAGGGGAAACTATACACTATATAGAATTTAAGATATTATTTATAACCAGATGTAGTTAATTTTTCAGTAACATTATGGTCTTCATTCTTGATTGCATCAAGATAAGAAGCTTTTTTAATGTATCATAAAATTCACTCTTCATTTATCTGGTCCCACTTTTACTAACAATTTTTCTATGATATGGAATCCCTAATGATAAATATTTTATTTTTAAGAATCATATAATTATAAAGAGATTTTATACCATAATAAAAAATATTTGAAGATGTTATTCATTTGTATCTTTTAATAGAAATTATATTTTCTATATATGGATTAGAATATGGAACAACAAACTAGGGTTTGGATCAGCCTCCCATATGCCGCTGCAATCTATGGTTTCATTCCACATTGTTTCCCCCACTTCATTGGCCATTCTCTGGTGCTGAGCTCCAAAGATTAAAATAGGGCAGAGCAGCGTGAGGCCCTGATGGTTGTTTTGGTTTCTACATAGAAAATTTTTCTCATGATGAATGGTTCACAGTGATCGAGAGTTAGGGATGGGGGGAGAGTTTTCTCGACATCAGCATCGCGTGATTAGTTAGAGAGACTTGGATCTTAGTGTGATGATTGATGGAGTCTACACATTGAAATTGTAGGACAAAACTCAAGGGTTTCAAGCACCTCTGTTGGTAAATGGGAAATGTAGTGTGAGGTCCAAATGGATATTTTACGTTTGTATGAGCGTTCTTTGCATCTGAGGAGTGATCCAAAGCGAGCTGGAATTGGATATGGGAAGTGAGCGGCTTCGACGTCAGTTTCGCGTGATGCGTTGGAGAGACTTGGAACTCAATGTGAATATGTGAAGTGTATTTATGTTCATATTTCACGTTGAACCACATGTTTTTCTACTAATTCTCTTACATGGATTGGATTATAGCGTGAGGATGGGAAGATTTGTTTTGTTGAAGTTGCAGATCTTAATGCGCCTCATGAACTTACTCTTGTGATCTATAGTCATAGTGTTCTAGATGAGGGTTATTCAATTGATTTTTCTTTTTCATTCTTCAAAAGAGTAACTGGTCCTTATATTAGAAGAAAATGGATTATTTCGCATATTAATTTTGATCTAAACATGGTATCAGAGTGACGAAAAATGGGTGAGTTCTCAATTATTGCTCGCTTATTTCTGCCTAAAGCTTCTCAACCTCTAAAAGTTGATGTTCTCAAGGAATTTTTTTTATCAATTTTGGGTATTTCATAATACATGTGTTTATCTCTTGGATAAATGAATATCCATATACTCTTCCCAATAGAATAATTGAGATTAATAGCCTAGGGATTTGGTTCAATAGCACTCAAACCTAGGAATATTCATTTACGTGAATAAGATAGTGAACATAAACCCTTTGAGGATGGTAACTCAACTCAAATCTGGGTATGTGTTTTTGGTTTAAATTTGATTCCTTGGCATTCTAAAATAATGTATGATCATTCCCTTTATATCTATATCCCAATCAAAATTGACATGGAGAATGAAGTATCTCATTTTGGGAACATTGCTAGATTATTGGTTGATGTTAAACTAGATTCCACTCTTGTTGACAAAGTATTTATTAAAATTGATTATTATAGTATCGAATTGAAGATAATTTATGAAAAATATAAAAAATTATTTATGGAATGAAATGTTATTTTCCATGAATCATCTATCTGTAGGTTCTCTATAGTATACGGCTTTTGTGCTTTGTGTGGAAATGACGTGAGTAAGTATCTCAAAAAGAGAAAATCTCTTGTTCAAAAATCTAATGTTCTTACTCAGATAAAACATCAATTTCCTTGTAAAAGAAATGATAGACTGGGAATTGAATTGAAGACAGAGGCACAAGGTGTTTTTTTAGAGATGGGAGTCAATCTAAATACCTCCACCCCTAAAAAAAGAAGAAATTATGGGCCACCATATTTTCCAAAGATGAAAATGATCACAATAATGATACATGTAATAATGGAAAATGTGAAATAGTTCCGCATAATCAATATTGTTTATTTTATAAATATGATTACTTAACTATTGATCAAGTGAATGAAGAAGGAGTCCATTTATAGGTGGATCACCATCTCTTACAGGAATGGATGTTTACTTTGGCTAACCGAAAAGGTTATCATATATTATAATTCGACACAATAGTATTTTTTTAATATTAAAATCCTACTGTGGAGAGTGACTAATTTCATATAGTTTGATACAAAAATATAAAATCCTTGGTTTCCACTCCAGTGGTTGTTTAGCTTTCCATTGCAGGTAACACTACCTCTTTAACTTAGCAGAGTTTAGGTGACATTGGGATGCAGGATTCAACTGTAATATCACCTGATTTGGATATTGTGTAACCAGCTAAATTGATGACCATTGAAAGAATGGCGATCCTTGTGACAAGAGAGACTTCTCCACAGAAATGTGAGCAATGACAATAGGACAACTCTGATTTTAAAACCACTAATACACATACACATTTAAATAGGATTCAATCTCTTACTTCATGTCAGGGGAGATCGAGTGGTCAGAGGAGTGGTCATGGAAGGGTTGACTAGAACACCATTCATGAATAAAAAAAGAGGCTTAGTGAAAAATAGCATTAAGTAGTTACTGCTTTGGGGATTTCATTGTTTACCTATACTATTGTCATCCATTATCTTTTACATTATTTTAATAAGAGGCCAAGCATCCATCTTTAAAAAAAATTGACTATATATCCATCATAATGGTCCACATATATAATTTGTTTAACCTGAAATATCCCACAGAGTGTAAAACCATGTGTGAAAAAAGACATATTATCGTGCACTAGGTGACAATCAAGTCAGATCCCAATGATCCCTTTCTACGACAATTATCCCTATGTACAACTATTCTAGATCCACATCCACATTTAGTGTCCCGAAATGGATTTTTCCAAGGAAAAGAGTCTCTTAATGATTCACCAAAATTCAAACAGGTTTTAAAATATCAAAACATATCCCTAGGTTTCATACTAATTTTTTCAAAACCTAATTTCAAAAAAAAAAACATAAATTTTGATCTGATACTAAATATGACATCCCACGTTCTTCATTTACATAAATATATAATTACATGGTAAAAACATAGTAATACACATTATATAATAAGTATTAGTTTCATGGAAATTTTAATCATAAAACATTTATAATATAAATAATATTCTAATCCTATTTAGAGACTTATTTATTGGATCTTCATCTTTTACTTTTTTATCATCTTTTGTCATGGGGAAATACATCAAGAAAAGGGTTTCCATAAAACCTTGTATAGGAAAAATAATTTAAATGGAACATGAATGATCATAATGGATAATGAATATGGCATAATCATGAGTATATAAAAATTAGTAGTATATACAATACATGAATATGTGTCTATAATATTAAATTTATAAATTCATATGATAATCACCATATTTTATCACCAAGTGGATATAAATCCTATTAACCATGGTTATTCACTATGTTACCATTAAACATATCATATATATGGATTAATTATTTACCCAATTAATTTTAGTTTTAATGAGGTGAAACCATTATAATTCTTCATTCATGTGTTCCAAAAAGAAAATAATAAAACATTTCATCAACAAACCTTGGAAAATAAAGATCTAGTTTCATATATAATCATTATGTATATAACTGCATAAATGATTGAACATTACATCATTTTTAACACATAAAAGGAAATGTAGGTTTTATTCTTATAAATACCCAAATCAGTATATTATTTTTACATATTGGTGATTCCAATATATTATAAAGGGAATTGGGTATTTAGAAAAGAAAATAATTTCATATAATAGAGGCAAATTCAAGAATTAAATTTCTACTGCATGACAATACAAAACAATGATTATGGAATGATAATAATGAGAGGTGATATATGTTTTATATTGATAAAAAGAATTCATTGTAATGGGATAATAAAAATGTGTATTTGAAAATTAAATTAAAAAATTATAAATCATACTGAAAAGAGGCACTTGAATGAAAATAAGGAAGTAGAGAATTCAAATACATTAAATCCTTCTTTATTTATACTCTTTCTACATAATGAGTTATAGAAATAGGTATATTGATGCATGGGTACATATGTGAATTATTTTAATAATTAAAAATATAAATAAAATAAAATAATTTTATTATGTTTCTTAAACACTGTTGTGATTGTGGAAACATTTCGATAAGATATTATCATTAGAATTTAGCTATGTTTCTTCGAATGATGCCCAATATTAGTTATTATTTTTTTTCTAATTATAATGATTTAAAACAGTATCATATAAATGATTATATTTATCCATTATAAATTTTAATCAATTTAATATAAACATTCATAATATTTTTGGTACATAGAGAGTAGGAAAAGTCCAAGTGGGCTCCTAACCCTCTGTTAATGAGACTTTGTCAAATAATGAAGATAAGTATGGAATATAAATACATCATAAATATAATTTTTATATTAACTTATCCTAATTAATATAATATTAAAATATTTATTAATTAATCTTATAGATATTGATTTGAGAGGATTTGGAAAAAAGTATAATATAAAATAAAAATGAGAGAAGATTTGATAAAAACATACTTTTGTCTCAGTGTTTTTTCTCTTTTAAATAACTAAAATCACTGGATTCTTGGGGTTGGAATTCTAAATAACATCATCACGTATTACAAAGATCATTAAAGATAGTATTTGGGTAGTTATTTTCTTTATTATATGATGGTGGATCGCTTTACCAAGGGGAGATATAGTGGTTATTTATTCTTGAGGATAACGGTATTTTTAGAATAAAATATTAAAAAAAGATACAATATTCATGTTAAACCATGTAATCGGGATTTTTTTGACATTATGAATATAATATCAGTAAAATATAAGGTTATTAGTACTTTAAAAACATTTATAAACAAAAATATTTATATTTATAAAATGGACAGTCGAAAAAATAATAACAGGGTATTTTAAAAATACATTTTTGAGCTTAGACATTGTAAATTTTTTTTATGATTGAATATAGTGTTAATTTTTTTAAAATGATCCATTTATATTCTTATTTTTTAAAAAACAAATTGATTGTTTTTTATTAATTGTGTCATTATTTCATCATTACTATGTCATAAAACAAGTTTTATTTGAACACTGTATTTTTCTCTATTTAAATAAAAATTGAAGTATCTCAACAAAATTGAAACAATAACACTTGAAAAATATATATAAGATAATTCCAAATATAAAAATCATAATATTGCAATAATTTACAAAAATAAGTAATTTTAATTCCAATTATAATAAATATTATATTTTAAATACATTAAAATAACTTTTTTAAAATTTTAATCATTATATTTATTTTATGGAATTATTTTATTTATATTTTATTAAATTATTCATGATAAATATTATGTATTTAAAATTTTAAAACATTGAGGTCAAATTAATATTTCAATGGTTAGGTTATTATTCCCAATGGTCAGGTTACTAATGGAATGGTAATATTACTATTCAAATAGTTATATTAACTTCTAGGGATACATCTTCATTATTTTATTTAACATTCACAATAATTAATCTCAATGTAAGATATCTTAACATTTTTTTAAGAAAATGATTGGTTTCTTAATATTATATTTATTTTCTATTATTTTTTTCATTAGGTGATGATTATACAAGATTACAGAAATCAAAATTTTCAAATTTTAATTTTTCTATATTATATTTTTCCCTTATAATTTTTAGCATTTTAAATAGTTTTAATTGTTAATTCATGTACCGTTATCTATTATTGAAATAAATTGATGTTGGTTTTATAATTTTTTTAAGTGTATAATGCTAAATAATATTATAAAAATATATATTTTAGGAAATAGATATTACGTTTAATGATTGTGCTATTTAAAACAAATATCTGAGAGGTTCCATAGATTTGAGATGAAATCATAGTTCCATGAGAAGTTTCTTTTGATAAACGAAAATCTAGGAATTGATGTGTTTATTTAATTCCCTTATAATATTCATTAGATGTAAATTAGTGGGTAGAAAAATAATAAAATAAAACATTTTCAATTATAGAGTGTATGGTATATGACACTTTTACCACATGGATCTCATGACCTTCAATAGTGGTTGTGATTGCATTATCCTTCCATTTTTATTTGGTATTAATATGTTGTTGACACTAATTTTATTCATTATCCCTCATATTCATGAACATATTTGGGTTTTGTTTTTACACATTAGATTTATATAATTGGATTGTGGGTGGCACATTTGGTTGTGTTTTTTAACCATTCCATTAATATACTTCTATTATCACATCTCCTCAGATTGTTTTCTCAAACAACTTCTTTTCCATAGTTAAAACATTTACCCATCCCCATAAGGAAATCACCTCTATAATTCCTTTCACAGAATAGTCATTAAGGAAAATAAAATTTCATTCTTAAATGGGGTTTTATTATTAATATTTCTTAAAATTTTATTTTTATATTTTGTCACCAAACCATAAGAACAATGAGAGTCTCCAATCCTTATTTCATGATTTATATCATAATAAACAATTTCTTCATATAAATAATATTATCTTATATCGAATTACTTTTATATATGTTTACTCAAGAAAGTTAAAAAATGATCATAATTTCTTTTAGGTTCAAGGATAAAAATAGAAGCATAGCATGCATGTCATGTGAAATCCTCTTCTAATGTACTAATAGTTTCATCATCCTTGTGATTTATGGTCATACATACCATTTCTATTTTCATTTGAAGAGTTTAGAGATAATTTTTATTTAAAAATACATCCTTAAACTCTTCCCATGTTATGGAGTGAATTTCCTCCTCTTGCCTCATATTCATGATAAAATTCTATCAATGATTTGCTTCCCCTTCTAAGGAAATATTTCTTGGAATTTTTTTTCATTTTATAAATAGTATATAATTAAAAATATATTTTGTATATAGAACTAGTTTCCAAAATTATTATATCAGCAGAACCTTGGAATAAATAAGGATGTTTTAATATAAAATATATATATGTGAATTGTTCTTGTATTTAGGTGTTTAGAATATCAGCATGATTCTTATCACCATTCATAGAATTAGATATTTTGGTGATAATAGTAGTAAGATTTTGTGTCCTAGATCACATTGAATTTGGTTAATAATTAAATAGACACTTCATTCCCTATCAAATTATCTTCTAACATGATTTCTCCTAGCTTCATCCATTGAATATGACACAAATATATAATGTGATCAACAATAACCATAATGAGTAATCATGTGAACATCAATAATCATTAAAAGGATGTATAAATCATGAATATTTTCTAGAAATATTTGATACCATAAGTATAACCTAGTTTATTTATAGTAATAATGTATTCCAAACCATCATAATGGTTCATAATGAAAATGAGAAATTATTAATCATGTCCCAGAAATTGTATAACATTGTGTGTTTTCCTTGTACTGCAAATAGTAAAATAGTAATGAACAAGTTTATATTAAATCTACCTATTTAAATGTTTATACACTTTGGGGAATTTGTAATACATCCTGGTACACATTCTAATATTCAAATATGTATTTATTTTCTAGGAAAAACACATAATATCTACATTACCAAAGATTCAATATGTTATCTTGTACATAGACAAATCCCAACGGTTTTCAACAAAATTTTATAATCCTAATACCTTAATATTAACTAGCACCTAATATGATAAAAACTATGGTGACCCAATTGTTATATATATATATATTACATCATTTTAGATGAAAATGCAAAATATATCATAAAAAACATAGCCAAGGACCATGAAATGTATAGATACTTCAAACACTAGATACATAATCATATTATTTCATGCAATATCATCAAAATCTCTCCCAAATACCACATCTTATATTTAACTTATTTGATATATCATAATCAAAATATTTCATTATAACCTAGGGAAGGGTAATATAAGAAAGGGTGAGATCAAATTATCTACGAGGGTAAGAATAAGAGACTATAATCAATAATAATAATCTCAAATAAGATGAGAATAATTATAATAGAACATTATAATAAATTAAAAAAACATACCAAAAAATTAAAATATCTATAATCATAAATCAATGAATAATGCATTGTCATAAAACAGAATACTTCATATCTGTGTGAAATAGAAAATATTAAATCATGAGTTATTGGAAAATATCATAATAATAATAAATAACTCTTTTAGAATATCTATATATATATATATATATGCATAGAAATTCATTTCATTAGTTCTGGAACAATACCAAGACATTCACAGTATATGGGGTTCACTTCCCTTTCCAACATTTCCATAGTTAAGGTTCACTCCCAACCTAATATTATTGGACATATCCCATTACTGAATTGGTTTAACTCCCCATTCTAGTTCTTATTTTCATAGGGTTTATCTAGCATTTCCTAATGCATTTGGGGCCTATATAATTTTTGGCTCACCAATCCCATAATGAAAAGCATACATTTCTATGACACATGATCATTAAAATTTAATCATAAAATTATATAATAACCATGGAATGGGCGTGGGATTCATAAAAATTTCATTTTTTTCATCATTAATAAACAATGGGAAAGAAATGGGGTTTAGAAAGGATTCATTGTAACATAATTAACCCATGTGAGTATAATGGGTTTTATAGAACCCTCCTAAAATCATCAAAATAATAATTCTTTTAGATGAAACAAAAACTATGATATTAGAAGATTATATCCCTAGTGTGGCATAAAAATCCTTACAAGATATTAATATAGGTGAAATACCCTTAATGATCATTTGATAGTTTCATTCAAAACATGTGAAAATATCATTTTATTTTGATAATATTTTGATTAAAATTTCACATAATATTAAGAAAATACATTTATTTGAAAATAACTATTGGAAACTGTAAATTGAGTTTCAATGTAAATAAAGGACATTACAGCATGAAAATCAGTTTATATATTATACATGAAACTGGAATATTCATTACAAAATTTTTTAAATATTAAAAAATAGTTTGTTTGAAATATATTTCATTAAAAAATTTCTTATAAATTTTTTTCAATAAATGAAATGGTATAGAAAACTACCCTTCCATAAATTTTACGTCAATATAAAAACATACATAAAAAAATTAAAGAGCATAGACAAAGAATTAAATTATTATTTACCAAAACGAAAATGACATCAAAATTAAATTAAAAACATAATCATAATCATTTTAAATAAAAAATAGATTAAATTGGTCCAAATAAATTAAAATTATTAGAATAAATATAATAAAATAAAATATATGGATATAATTATAATGAACAATATAATATACCATAGTGGAAATTTAGCATAGTCAATCATGAAATGTAATGAGATTATGACATAAACTCTTACCTTAAGTTTTATCTAGCTTAATAGTCATTGAAATATGTTTTATAAAAAATATATATTTACCATAAAAACATTAAACAATGATACTCATAAATAAAAAACTATGTTTCATTTAATTATCATTTCTATTTATCCATTTATTAATAATTTATTCATTAAGACAAATATTCGAGTGAAAACTGGTCTATTTTACATTCATGGATCAATTTGTTTGATCTGGTACTAGAACCATGTATTGGTTATATCATCTCCAAGATATTAATCATGATATAAGTTTCATATTTAGTCATTATATTTTTATTATTATTATACATTTTAACCAGTGATTAAAAATGAATTACATCGATTCATGGAGGTGGTATTCCACATGTATGCATGTGTGATTTTTACAATTTACATCAAATGGATAAGTTATAAGGTATATATGATAGTAAAACTGAAAAATATAATGACATAATAAATATCAAATCGAGAAATTATTTCCATCATAATAACTAACCATGATTAATGATAATAGATTATGAATCTTATCGCTTAGTGGAGGTAGCAGTATATACATATCCATGAGAGATTGTTTCATTTCCCATATGTTGGAAAATATGTGTAACATGGTTCATCTATTATTAAAATAAAAACTACTTTTATGTAATATCATAATTATTTATTTTATAATGGATTACAAAGATTTAAGAATGTTCTATGAATAAATTAGATTGAATGTACTCGATTAACAGTTATATCTCTCCATTTTGATGCCACCTTAAGAAAAAACCTTTAGTCATGAAATGATGTTATTCTCATAAAACCAGGATTTTTATGAAATGAGGATGGATTTTAGGATGGGATTTGTCCAATTATTGGATGATATAAATGATTCATGAAGTCTAATGTATAGAGAATATATGGTATCCTTTTATGAGGGACAAAACACACCTAAAATTTTTAAAAGTACTAAAATATAATAATGTCTTACTCTTGTCATGTAGCTTCAAAATGAAAAATAATCAATGATAAGAAGACTATGTTTAAAATATGACCATCTAATAAAATTAATTTATTTATTTTTTCATATTTTAAACATTGTCACTTAATTAAACCCCCCAAGTCGGCCCTTTTAAAAAATACCCATAGAAACAATATATTTTGTTTATAATATTCATTATATTATGTTTAACATAATTTTTTTTATTAATTATGTTTTTCAAAATATGAAAATTATTTTTCAAGATTTAATTTCTATAATGAAAAAAATTCCTCTTATAATAAGTGTAAAAACACAATGTAAAAATTTAAAAAAATGATTTTATAAGCATAAAATTGATTGTAACACTATGAAATTCCATGTAAAAAACATTGTACGAATATATAATGGAAAAAATTATTTTAAAAAATAATTAATGTTTTATATAAATAGATATTATTATAAGTTATTAGGATAAAAACACAATTTTTTCATAAAATTAGTTTTTGTTGAAAATTATCAATTTTTACATTCAAATTTTTTTCTTTTAATTTATAGAAAATGAAAAACTAAATATTTAATTATATATATAAACAATATTTTTTTATATTTTTTTAGTCTTATTTATACCCTCCAATCAAATGTCTATGTGATAACTAATAAATTAAATAATAATATTTATATCATAGTTCTTTTTATACATTTTGTTTTTTGTACATCAGGCTATCTAACAAATAAAAATTATTTAATGATAAATATATCATAAAATATTATGTTGTTAATGATTATTTTGAGAATATATTTTATTGGGTTTCTTTTCCCATATTTGACTTATTTGTTGGGATTACTAACTTATTTTAATTATTCCCTCTTTTCATTTAAGGGAATCTTATATGTATATTTAAACATTCCTTTGCATTGGATTTTCTAGTATGTGTCAGGTATTATTCAAAAAAAAATAGCGACATTGATTCTGAATGGGGTGAACATGTTATATATGGAGAATATAAATACATGGAGTTGTTAGCCATGTTAAGTGTCCGTATTTAGTAATCATTATCTGGGATCTCATCTATATTTATCATTCTCATTCATTTCTAGTTGTTCAATTTTTCCATCTACAGGTGTGTCTATACATGTAAATTACAGAATGTAATCTCATTTGAGTTATATTTTTACTCAATTCTAGTCTTAATCCCATGGACTATTAAAGTATGTCCTGGGGTGTCACACTCAATTTAATTCACAACTTGTGGGGACCTGGTTGGATGGTCATGATAGATTGGTATTAGAGGAAGTATACATATAGGGTATTTTTTGAGTTAAATGTATAATGATTGTTGGATTGATTTATTTAAAAAATGGTCTTAATGATTTATGAGTTAAGATCTAATGCTCGTTAAACTTGTAATGCTGCATGAACTGACATATCCATACACCAGGACTCTAAAAACATGTGTGTCAATTCATTTTGTTTAGGAACCAGTTATATTGAATACAGTGGAATATGTATCATATAAGAATGAATGTTTTACTTTAATTTCATTATTGTTTTAGCTCCCCATATATTCTAATCTAACTTTTGTATGTATTTTTATCTTCCATAATAACTATATGATGACACCATGATCAAATACAGATATAGGGTTTTGATGAATACTAGTTGAGCAATGAGTCCCTAGTGTGGTGACCAATCTGTGAGGTGTCGCCTACAAGCTTGTAGATATTGTTGGAACCGGGCATGCAACGGAAGCCCCAAAAAAGTGGGTTTTTAAAATTTTTCCACTGCCGTTCACCATAAACTTGACGACGTCGGTGAAGAGCAGCCCGATCAAAACCGAGGACCACGCGTGGAGGATTTTAAGCACAAAATTAAACCGTAAAATACCTGGTTTGAATCCAAATCCGCGCACGACGTCTGCTCGTCGTTGGCGATCGCTGCTCGAAGAATCCGAAGCCGAATTCCTCTAGATCGTCCACACGCGCTTCAAGGAATCTGCGGGAGCGCCGTTCGTCGTAATCCGGGTGCTAGCGCGGATCTGCGACGATGCCTTCGATGCTCCAACGACCACCGCATCGCTTCGCTAGCGATGCCCGAGAGAGAGCTCCATCCGAGCTCCTTGGATCCAGAGCATCTCTCTCTAGAATGTGGGAGAGAGGAGAGGAGAGATAAACTCCATGAATAGTATTTGGCAAATGCCCCTCCTCTTCTATTTATAGTGCATAATTAAAATACCCGATATCGCCTCGCCAGTCCCGAATACTTAACGCACTATTAACGACGTTTTTATGACTTCTAAACTGAGCCATAAATATTATTATCATTTACTTATAATATATTAAAATATATTACATGATAATAATTAAGTCATTAACCCGACTCGTCGCTCCCATAAATATTAATTGAACCTTGAATAATTTAATATTCGTCAATTAATATTTTTCATGTATTTACTTAAAACTCGTAAATACATTTAATAAATAAATTCAATACTCATTATTCAAAACTCGAATAATATGAATTTATTTATCGCATTGGTGATCGTTTAACTTTGGACAATTCCCGGACCCCTAGGGCGGGGCCCACTATGTCCAATACTCCTATTCAACTGAATAGGGCAGATTCTTGAATACGCTATTGTGTGTGACCCTCTAGGCCCTTATTTCGACAGCCGTGAATAATATTCACAGACCAAGAGCGGGATCTAGCAACCCATCATGGCCCCTGAAGAAATAAGGATTGTCACAGCAGCGACAACCATCCTACGAACATGCACTGTGTAATATAATCTCTTTGTCTTTAATATCTCATAAAGCAGGACGCACTCTCGTGTCATCGCCCTTTTTCTTGCTTTATAGTTTGTTGATGTAACTGGATGGATTTACCCTCAACTGCCATGGCCATGGTCTTATTAAGGTACTGCCATCCATATCAACATGGCCAGAGATATATTACTTCCATAACCCAGAAGAGACAAATCCTTTCTTGACCATTCAACCAATGACATGCCACTAATGACGCACCTGACACAAACTACCTCACCACGACTTTATTGCCATGGTTTTCGTCTTGCATCAAAGTACGTGATCAAATGACATACATTGGTAATGATCTCAAGTCAGGAGACCATTACACATGATCGTAAATAGGAACATCCAATGACACCTGAAACATGTGGTGTTCCTATTGGCGGGTCAGTCCTCATGATCTCACTACTAGAGATCACCAAGTGCGAACTTCATGAGAAGAAGTCTCAATGCTTATGAGCCCCCAGCACCTGATGGTCAGACATCTACTATGTCCAATTATTAAGATGTATCTAGACCATAGAACATATATTTAAGATTAATGTCATAGTATTTAGAGGTTCTCATTATAGCCTGGGAACTGCTATAACCTTTCGATACGACAATTAATCTTTGGACATTACCATTTCAATAGTGGACGCAGAAAAGTCTACACTATAATGGTAAGATGACATCATGCATAGTTAACTCTATACACGATATGGTAATCAAAAGCACATAATAGTTGGGTCTAGGGCACCCACTATTTCAACACTCCCACTTGCACTAGAGCCAACTTGCTAACTAAACTTGTTAGCTACTCACATGATAAGCATCATGTTTCTGCTGAGTAAAGGCCTTAGATACTGGGTCTGCCGCGGTTCCGCTGCGTGGCTATTCTGCTATAGCGACCTCATCTCTTTGATTAAAACTTCTCAAGAGATGGTATCCCGAGTATATACCCTTTTTGTCCACTATCATAACTTGACATCTTGGATAGTAAGAATATCATAATGTACATTATGATAATAATTTTCTCACCAGGTGCGATTCCATGAACTGGAACAAATCATTGCATTTAACTGCTTCTTAGATATCTTATAAGCTGCAATGTACTCGGTCTTATAGATATAGCCACCACAGGCTGATATGAGCTTGAATCGCTCATCGCTTTTAGCCTAACTGCAATACTAGATCTCTTGATCTTTGGAAGACTAGTTTTTATCCCCAAAAACTAGTATCCTTTATTCTCTACTTACCAGGTACATATCTTTTGTACTTGCTGAAGTACAATTAGATTGTTCTGACTGCATCCCTTGCAGTGCTCCTGGATATAACTGATATTTGCCTATTGTAAAATATACCTTGGCAATATCGGTTCTTGTACATATAATGGCATACGTGATTGATCCATCGCTCCGACGTATGGATTTAAACTCACCACATTTATCTCTTCTCATGTCACAGACAGGTCAACATGGAGAGATTATGCCCTGTGACATAGGCAACAATTCATCTCTTGAATTGTTCCAACATGTATTTTTCAATATAATGTCATAATATGTACGATTGACTAGAACCAAGCAACCTATAGATCTACCTTAATAGATCTTTTTCCCTAGAACATAGGTTGCTACTTTAAGTCAATCATTGGAGAGTAAATTTCATTTTGGTCTTAACTAACTGTCAGACCAATGTGTGTTTTCCATATGTTACCAAACATATTTATTATTGGAAAACCTTAGCGCTCCCACTAACCTCTGGTAGACACATGGCAAACATTTGTTTTAAATGTATATACTATGATCATTTTGCTTACTTTAATCCTAAACCGGATTTTAGTAACTTGAACCTTTTATTAGCATTCTGTGACGTGACCATCCCTTTCTGGTTGTGTCATATAGACACCATCCAAGATTGGTGGTCATGACATCTAATGCCAAATAAATTGATCATAGATATTAGCTATGATAAGTAAAATTCTAACGGATTTAGGCATAACAACTTGGTGAAACCAATTGAGCCTTATTGGTACTAAGCTCGTACCATCCATGTATCAACTCACTTGAATACCCACCGCAGTATTCAAAATAATAGCCCCTTTCATACTTTGATACATGGAATCCATTAATTGAATTTTAGTTGATCTTATCAATTTTAGCTAATTTCCATATACTGCTTACTTGTAGGAAATATTATTCACTTTGAGTAATAGATCACGGCCGTAGTGAATATAAAATCATCACCATGGTTTTATCCTTCCTACGCAGTATGTGTCTCTGGAAAATACTTTGTTCCACATGTGCTTGTGGAACAAGTTCTTATGCCAGCTATTTTGTGCATCTTGAGCATTGACTAAACACAAGTCAATATAGCTCCCACTATCTCTAATAGAGATGTGCACCCTTGTATAGAAGTGTAGTCTATTGCTTGACTACCTATTCTTCTATCTTGTAACATCCTAAACAATTGTTAGGATTATTACACTAAATGCACAATGTGTTTGTCTTGACGCTAGTTTGTTTATGTCCTAACAAACTCTTTGCATCCAAACACATGTTCTTATGACATAATGGGTTTACATCATACTATGGCTTGTATGATATCCATTTGTCATTATAGTTGGCATATGGTTGTGGGATATTGCTGTTATTTGCAAAGCATTTCATGAAATATAGTGGAAGTTTCTGCTAGTTCCAACATTGATATTACTTACATCAATACTTTGATGTATAAAATGTGCGTTTAGGAATTACTCCACGCTACATTTTGTTGATCAATGTTGATATGTAAGACTTCATCATCAATCCTCCCCATTAACATCAATGTCGTGATGTTGATAAGGTAATGTGCGTTTAGGAATTGCTCCACGCTACATTATCATGATTGATGAATACTTGGTCGAGATATTATTCGGTATACCATCCCGAAGCAACTCATATCTCCTAACCATGCAAATACTTCACTTTGATATTCCTTAATTACTTAAAATAATCTTATGAAGTATATATACCTCTAGATTATACTTGGAATAGTTCATACTATCATGTTGAACTATTTACAAAAGCTTTGTGACGTACCTTTATTTCTAAAGGCTCCTTTGTCTAAACTAAAGACATCGATAATACCAAAAGTATTTAGCTGTGCCGAGCCTAAATACCATACTTGGTATATTCGTGAAGTCCATTTTTAGTATTACTTGACAAAGAATTATCCTGTCACAACTGGGTATAAGTCTTACATTTATATTCATCACTAATTGCCTATGATCCATGTATCACTGAACTAGTGATTGAGTTTACCAAAAACAACATTCATTTCAGAAACTAAAAGAATGCCTCCTTGCGTTCAAGGACACATGAGATTAATGTTTGTGGTTATACTCAACAATAGTTCAACACGAATCTTTCACTTGGCAATTAAAGAATTCGTGTACTTCTCACCACTGGCCTAGGTATCACCCTTTCATAGCCACTTGGAGAATACACCTGACTTCTAGTAAGTTTTCTATACTAACTTGTTTATCGTATTAAAATACACATATGTTGCCAACATATTGTATTTAATACCCAAGTAGTAAAAGAGAAACATTATAATGATGAATATTCCTGATGTAGAAGTGGAAACATGCTTCTTTAAATCAGTTTATTGCTTTTAAACTTCCATAGTATTATTTTATAATATGCAATGAAAATAACCTCTGTCAATACCTCATTAATTGAAGGACATCGCGAATATGTCATTGGTATGAAATGCCTTTGACCTTTTCACATTGTCTTTCAATTTATATTCATAAGAATTAAAGCTTAATTGTCTTTCATTCTTATTCACTTGGAGTACCTTACCTAGATAGGTAATGAAGCGTTTACTCAATACTTGTTCGTTTTGTATCTTAAAACGAGACTTGAGTAATGTGGTGAAAATGATATATAAAGATCATGATCAATCTTTAAATTTACACATGTCGGTGTAAACTTCACCTTATTCATATCATTGCTTCACTTTCTCCTTACAAACACCTCGGAGATGAGACTTTATGTTATATCATCTATGTCCTGGTGTAGCGACCGCAACTGACACCGGACGTTGATGAAAGCATAATGATATAACTATCATATGATTTGTATATTAGTCTCCTGTAAGAAATTTTCACCCTCGCTTCTTGAGGTAGTTTAACAGTGTTGGGGACACTAACACCTTGAGTTTCCTATATCATAGTACTATGCGCACACGCTTGTACTATTCATGGATACTCGTGTCACTGTGGACATTTACTTTGTCCATTATAATATTGCAGTTTTAATCTTGTGGTATAACTTGCCATTTTTCAACAAAAATAAATTTTAGCAGATAAGTGCCTTTTATCTGGATTACCGGTTTAGACATTTTGATCATCTTATGTCTCCCACTATTTTTATCGGATTCTAGGAACCCTCTGTGCTAGAATCGGAATACTCTGTCGCTTGAGTATTCTAGTGGCAAGGATCCCGGAACCACCCCTCATAGTCTACAAGCTAAGGCTACGCCACTACTTGGAGGGTTCTAGGTAGGCTTTTGGCTGACCGACCGCTTTAACTTGCGGTTCCTTGATCTGTTGAGTGAAGTCCCAGCTTCTTAAAATCAAAATTTGATTTACTCAACGCTTGCCTCTAAAATGATAGCAAGTTAGCTAGGGCTAATCCTTACTAGCACTTTAGTTAAGTCGACCCATCATTCTTATAAGGACTCCCCAGTAGTAAGAGGCACCCTCAGCTAAGGCATGAACCGGCACCTCAAACAGCTGGTTTTGTCCAAATTTGAAAGACGGAAGGCTGTTTTAGACTTAATATATTATTGAGGGTCTTATTATTTTTAGTGTGACGAAAGAAATCATTTTTCTAATTTTATAAGCACGAACTATGTGATCGCACTCACAACTGGCCGTGCAAGAAATAGAAATCTCATCGCGTCACATGTTCATTTTATCTTGCATGCTTGTTTATTATTATACTATGTGATCGCGCAATAAATTACACATGCACAAAAATAATAAACCATGCAGAAATAAAATGAACACCTGATCATGAGACGGTACTATTGGTTGATCCGTTGAGTGAATAACGGACCAACCAAAAACCCTAGGGGTAAATACCTTTAGTCGCGTGGCTTGCAACTTGAATAACAATGTATGCTCATCCAATGCATCCAACTCATGTTTGGTGTGTCGCCGTCACTTGGCAAGAAATGCGTCACCGGTCGTCTCGTCATTATACAATTGTACTCGCACGCAGGCGAGGGGGTCTCGGGGTATAAAAAAATATACAACTCTGAGAATGGGCGCGCAGACCCTTATACATATAATGACCCTTGAGACGACACGCAGATCGTCTTTTATTTAATTAAACTAATTATTACAAAACCATTGCAATAAATAAATAATTAAATAAATAAACATACACCAGACATGCATTGGTCGGTCTCAGCTCATGATCAGTTATATACGCATTAAACTTGCGTATATTAAATAAGTGCAGAATAAAAAATTAAACTTGCATTAAAATTAAACTTGAGGGCGTTTTAATTGAATTAAAATTTCACTCTAATTTTTAATCCAATATTTATGTCGTTCGGTCCCATTTAATTAATTTAATTTTAAAACTAAAATTAAATTAATTAATTAATTTAATTAATTAGAAAATAAATTAATTACGCCGCTTTAATTATAAACAAAAGTTAATAGTTAATTAATTTAATTCTGAACCAAAATTAAATTAATTAATTTAATTAACCTTTGATTTAAATAAAATTATCTGAGCCCCACAAACCCCGAGCAGGGCCCGTGCGAGTCAGGGCGAACCCACGCAGGCCCAGTTCAGGCACTAACGACCCCATGCAGGGGCGTTCTGAGATGGGCAGGCCTGCCTAAGTCCATTTCGGGCTAGGCATACTCATCGGAGCCTGTTCCAGGGCAAACCCAATCTGTGCAAAAGGTTACCTCCCGGTGGTGTGCACCCGCTGCACCGTTCCGGAGGAGGCTGGCCTCCGGTGAAGAGCGGCTCTGCGGCCAACGGCTGGACCGGGATGGGCGGCCCGCGAGTCACTCGTCGAGAGGCTTCAGCGGAGCAGCACGCTGCTGGTGGGCAGGCCCGAAGAGGGCCGGCTAGGGCCGCGGATGCGCCTAGGTAGTGCGCTGCTTCTGCAGCGCGGTGAAGGGGAGGTGCGGGCTGCAGCTGTTGCCGGGGAGAGGGGCTGGCCAGGGGCTCTAGTCGGGCTGCCGACGCAGTGCCGCGGGAGGGAGAGGCGGCCAAAGGGGTGCCGGCCTGGTCTAGGTGCACCTGCAGGGAGGCGCTGGCACGCGCGGCCTGGCGAGAGGCCTGGTGCAGGTGCTGCGGGAGGTGGCAGCGCCGCTGCATGGGGTCTCCGTGAGGGAGGAGGGGCCTCGGCTGGCAGAGGGGGAGGTGCCTCAGACAGGTGGAGCAGCACACAACTGCTGGAGCTGGAGCAGCAGGTGGTCCGGCGGCCTGGTGCAGAGCTGCTGTTGCAGCGGGTAGAGGAGGAAGGAGGCGCTGCACATGCTGCTGTGCGCCGGGTCTTCCTACTGCATGGCGGAGGAAGGTGGTTCGCTGGAGCCGGAGAGCTGAGATGAGCCGGCTCGGCTGAAGCGGGTAGCAGGCCGTGCATTGGAGAGGGGAGTCGCTGGGCGCGCTGCTACAGTGCGCCGGGAAGGAGGGATCCCAAAAAAAAAAAAATTTCACATGTGCACATGCAGGCCGTCGCACCCATGGATTTTTTATTTTTTATTTTTTATTTCTAATGACCTGCAAAAGCAGGTCCTCCCCCCCCCCCTTTTTTTTGCAAGACCTAAAAGAAGGTCTTCTACCCCTTTTTTTTTTAAACTTAAAGACTTTGAAGTCTTCCCTACTTTAAATATTTTTTTTAAAGCCTATATTAAGCTTTGGAAAAATAATAATATTATTATAGTAATAATATTATTATAACAATATCAATATTATTATTATAATAAAACCAAATAATTTTATTATTATAATAATAATATAAATAATTTTAATAAATTAATATCAAAACCAAATTGATTTTCGGGTGAGTATTTCGTACCGAAAATCAATCTCGAATCCGAATTCGAAACTTCGGATGGCTGCAAACTGACCATCCGATATCCAATTCGGGTTCCGTCTGCGGCGTTGGGACCGTTTCGACACCCTCTTAGCATTTTAATGCAAATTTAAATTTTTCTTGGCTTAAAATCGACACACGCATCGCTCTGATACCACTTGTTGGAACCAGGCATGCAACGGAAGCCCCAAAAAAGTGGGTTTTTAAAATTTTTCCACTGCCGTTCGCCATAAACTTGACGACGTCGGTGAAGAGCAGCCCGGTCAAAACCGAGGACCACGCGTGGAGGATTTTAAGCACAAAATTAAACCGTAAAATACCTGGTTTGAATCCAAATCCGCGCACGACGTCTGCTCGTCGTTGGCGATCGCTGCTCGAAGAATCCGAAGCCGAATTCCTCTAGATCGTCCACACGCGCTTCAAGGAATCTGCGGGAGCGCCGTTCGTCGTAATCCGGGTGCTAGCGCGGATCTGCGACGATGCCTTCGATGCTCCAACGACCACCGCATCGCTTCGCTAGCGATGCCCGAGAGAGAGCTCCATCCGAGCTCCTTGGATCCAGAGCATCTCTCTCTAGAATGTGGGAGAGAGGAGAGGAGAGATAAACTCCATGAATAGTATTTGGCAAATGCCCCTCCTCTTCTATTTATAGTGCATAATTAAAATACCCGATATCGCCTCGCCAGTCCCGAATACTTAACGCACTATTAACGACGTTTTTATGACTTCTAAACTGAGCCATAAATATTATTATCATTTACTTGTAATATATTAAAATATATTACATGATAATAATTAAGTCATTAACCCGACTCGTCGCTCCCATAAATATTAATTGAACCTTGAATAATTTAATATTCGTCAATTAATATTTTTCATGTATTTACTTAAAACTCGTAAATACATTTAATAAATAAATTCAATACTCATTATTCAAAACTCGAATAATATGAATTTATTTATCGCATTGGTGATCGTTTAACTTTGGACAATTCCCGGACCCCTAGGGTGGGGCCCACTATGTCCAATACTCCTATTCAACTGAATAGGGCAGATTCTTGAATACGCTATTGTGTGTGACCCTCTAGGCCCTTATTTCGACAGCCGTGAATAATATTCACAGACCAAGAGCGGGATCTAGCAACCCATCATGGCCCCTGAAGAAATAAGGATTGTCACAGCAGCGACAACCATCCTACGAACATGCAATGTGTAATATAATCTCTTTGTCTTTAATATCTCATAAAGCAGGACGCACTCTCGTGTCATCGCCCTTTTTCTTGCTTTATAGTTTGTTGATGTAACTGGATGGATTTACCCTCAACTGCCATGGCCATGGTCTTATTAAGGTACTTCCATCCATATCAACATGGCCAGAGATATATTACTTCCATAACCCAGAAGCGACAAATCCTTTCTTGACCATTCAACCAATGACATGCCACTAATAACGCACCCAACACAAACTACCTCACCACGACTTTATTGCCATGGTTTTCGTCTTGCATCAAAGTACGTGATCAAATGACATACATTGGTAATGATCTCAAGTTAGGAGACCATTACACATGATCGTAGATAGGAACATCCAATGACACCTGAAACATGTGGTGTTCCTATTGGCGGGTCAGTCCTCATGATCTCACTACTAGAGATCACCAAGTGCGAACTTCATGAGAAGAAGTCTCAATGCTTATGAGCCCCCAGCACCTGATGGTCATACATCTACTATGTCCAATTATTAAGATGTATCTAGACCATAGAACATATATTTAAGATTAATGTCATAGTATCTAGAGGTTCTCATTATAGCCTGGGAACTGCTATAACCTTTCGATACGACAATTAATCTTTGGACATTACCATTTCAATAGTGGATGCAGAAAAGTCTACACTATAATGGTAAGATGACATCATGCATAGTTAACTCTATACACGATATGGTAATCAAAAGCACATAATAGTTGGGTCTAGGGAACCCACTATTTCAACAGATATTAGTGCTCCAATATGATGATAATCACATGATTTTTACATGAGTATATTATCATTATGTTCATCCACATATATCACATATGATTATTCTAGTACAACATGATCCAGATTATAACAAGATTAGTGAATTGAGTGAATATCACTAAAAAATCTCACTTAGTATTCTTAAATATTTAGACCCATAGGTATTAGAGGAATTGTTAGAGTCTCTTGTTAGGATTTCTAATCTTTTAAACCCCCCAACTAAAAAGATATTTATCCTTATAACCAATATTCTTCAAGGAGTTAAAGGACACTGGTGGATTCTAATCAGCTATTCCCATGATTAGGAAGCACTTACATTGGAGTATTTTTAGTATCGTTCTTCGAGTATTACTACCCTTTGAACTAGTATTTTGTGTAGATTAATCATCATCTAATGTTACTATTGGGTAGGAGAATGGTTAAAGATAATGAATTGAGGTTTATAGACCACAAATTCTACTCTCTCAATATGGTTGAATATGGATACATCCTAATGAATGTGTTTTAGTAGGGACTCCATTGGGACATCTGAGCCAACATAGTCTCTCTAGATTTTCAATGTTTTTCTAAGGTGCTAGAGTGAGAAGTGATGATAGAGGAATTCCTATAATTTCAATGTATTGTATCAACATTGGGTAGAACACATCACAAATTAGAGTCACCTACTTATGCACATGGACTCCAAACATCAGGATCTCAACCCATGAAGCATACCCATGCCCATACCAACATAGATAAATCTACAGTACAAGATCAGAATGAGTCTAATGTCAGCCTGGATATAGAAAATTAAAATATATCAACGGTTGAGGTCACATGGATCTTGATTTATCAACCAAACGTGTTGTAGATGGTGTTCAAGTACTCGAAAGATCTCCCCAGAAAAGGCATCGTCATGATCCAGGATCTCCAAAGTGTGTTCAAGGTATCACCTAGGTAGACCAAGAATATAAAGAATCTAATGGAAACTTGTGATTATGAGATAATGTTTCAAGATTATGATATGTTCCACCAATACTACCAATAGGTTCCCCTTTTAAACTCAAATGGTTCAAGGCTTACGTCATAAATATTTTCAGGTTATTGAGGTATTTTATTATGCTGGACATGAGACGATTTGAGGTGTAAATTATGATTTATTTAATTTAAATATGGTATATGTGGTCATATATGTGAGACATTACTATTTGTGGATCATTAGTGTATATTAAGTAAATATTATTATAAGCTTTAGGCCATAAGTTTTTGTAAAAGGTTCTTACAAGGTGTGATTCTACATTTTCGTCATCTTTTGACAGTACGAGTTGGTTCTTAGTAGAGGAGTTTCTCATGGGACATCTTGATTGTTTCCAAGAATCCTTATTACAAAAACATGTGTATTTACATGTTTTATTTAGTCATATCACAAATAGAATATCACTAAATGAGAGTAATATGACAATGGGGTTATTGAATGATATTATTGTTCAACAGAGAGTATTTATTTTTGGAATAATCAATATCTTTTACGAGTATGACACTATAACCTATCTCCCATCATCATTTGAGATATTCCCTTGGATCATTGATCCCATCATATATCAGGAATCCAGAATTTTTGTATGATTATATTGACATCTTACAAAAAATGGTTTACTACCTTTGAGGTAGGTGATTGAATTATATATTGACTTGTACCCTATGACTGTATTGATATAATATTCAACATATCATTTGGAATCTACTACGATTTGGGAGATGAGGGTGCAAATGGAGGATCATTGTAATAATTTAATTTTCAAACCCAATTTTCACATATTATTATCTAAATTATTGTTTATTAAAAAGGAATATAGTGCATTGGGGATATAAATAGATTATTATTTCTAGAATCAAGTAATGATCAATATTATGTACGGAATTTCCGAGGACTGTGACCACTTAAATCAGTAGAAATGAATAGGATGGCTCTCAAATATTGATCCTAGGTTTGGATACTATCTGTTGAGGGTTCACATGGTGAATATCTATAATATCGATTTATGATTTCTATATGGGTGTTATGAGTTCTCTACGGTTTCCTTTATTATAAAGAATATCCCCAATAGTTTTAATAGAACATATGAATTATATAATTACTCCTTTCTTAGATGGTGTCCCTATTATATTTATCAATTCTATAATAATTTAATGTGTGATTAAGGAGGAGAACATAGTTAAATTGAGGATGGTCCTAGAATATCTCTATGACCATCAATTATAAGGTAAGATATCTATGTGTATGTTTTGGATTCATAAGTTTATGTTTTTGAAGAACATCATTGATGTTAATATCATAGTGGATGGCCCTATAAAAATAGAGGTAGTGTTAGGATTGGAACCACCTAATAGTGTTTAAAATGTGTAGATTAATCTATATTTTGATGGGTAATACTAGGGGTTAATAATGGATGTTTCAAGGATTTTTAACCCTTTGACTAATTTTAACAACAAAGGGAAGTTGTTTGATAGGACCAAATGATGTCAGAAATACATCAATATATAGAGGCATAGATTGAATGATTCTCCTATGTAGATACTACCAGGGGAAGTTGTTAATATTGTAGTATTCTAAGAAGACTATACAGATGGTCTCTATACTATTTTAATTATAATGTATATAGTTGTTTCTAATATTCTAAGGCAGATCTTCCCGCATGAGTATAACTACACGACCCATGTTTTAAAGTCGTTAGCAGTTGTATTTTCTTTAAGTCTATTGAGGCATGAACATCTAAGAGAGGGATTTGTGGTATACTCAGACTACCATATTCCTATGTATATGTATTTCTAGTGAGGCCTAATATATATATGGTGATTCTTGGTATATTTTTTATTGTAATATGACCATAACACATTAAACACTCATGGAAAGTTCATTCTTGAGGTAGATTCGCATCACAATAAATCTGGATATTGCTTGGAAGTTGTTGTGTCAAGAAGTTAACAACATTAGAGCTAAACCTAGCATTGAAGATAAGGAAAAAATTTATCTTTTCAATTCTACCGACTCCACCACTTCTCTATCGTGTGATAGAGTCTCAGTTAGGAAACATGGATTGTGACATTTTTCATGATCTAATGTCTTTAAGAGAAGCATCGAGAAGATATATAATGATATTTTATGATAGTCTGTGTATGCTAGTATGAGGGGGAGTACTAAAAAAAAATTTAATGCATTACCTATAAATAGGAGAAGGTAAATCATACGGTTAATGATTGTTTGAAACATCCATGAGAGATTCTAGAATAGGATTTGGATGGAATATAAGTGGATTTTTTTATGGTTCTTCTATGTAAAACAATAGTCTGTGACCCTATATAGGGGATTGTGATTTGGTTTACCATATTGTCTCACTAACATTCTATCATTGAGAATAGTTTGCTGGATATATTGTAATTCTCGAAAGTGTATGAGATCATGCATATTAATTAGAAATCCATAAAGAAAATTCAACTATGATTCTCTGTTTATGACATGGTTGTGGATGGGTTTCCAGGAGTCCTTTTGGACCTAGTTGTGGATGAGAATGGTGTTTCTCCCCAAATAGATGGTCAGTCATAAATAAAACTTTTGGTTATAGAGGATATGATGAGATCCACTATGTTATACTTCATAAAGTTCAATTAGGATCACATACAATGTGTGTAGTTCAAATATAATAGCATCTATTACATAGTAATCATTAGGTAACCATTAGATTCTTTTTTAAGGTAACCCTATTGGCCAGAAATATTCAAGAATGATATTATTGAGGCATATATTGCTGGGAAAGAGCTAGTGAAAGATAAAAAATAGATTGTTCAGGTGATCCATGAGTGTAAGAGGGCATATAGAAATCATACGTATGAAGAAATAATAGTCCGATGTAGTTGATGATGGGAGACCATGTATTCTTGATGGTCTCCCAATGATGAGGTTAATATAGGTTAAATAAATGTAGAAATATAACAATGAGGTTCATCATGACATTTCATATATACCATAAGTTTTTATAGGTTTATTATCAGCATTACATACCTTATTAGTTTTACAAGGGGAATGAAATTTTACATATATCACATTAGAGGATATAGATGCATGTACTGAGACACATTATTGACTGGGAAAAGTTGGATGTCAAAGACAAAGACACATTTTTGAGTAATCTATGGAAATTGAGTAACAATATTTTAGGATACTTCATGGGGAATATATCTCACTAGTGTAAGTTCACTGGAGACATGATAACCTATAGGAAATATCAGGGGAGTGTGATATTTATATGGGAGCTAAATAGCCTCACCATTTCACCTAGGTCCTTTATTTTCAAGGAAAAATTCCTTGAAAGTAATTATAATGTAACTAATATAATTTTTATATTTATAACCATTGAATATATATTTATATATCTATATATATCTGGTTTTATTATCGTTGAAGTGGTTTTATGGGTGTCAAAGTAACATGGAATTAATATATTTAAAATTTTAAATTTATAAATCAAATGTGTATAATATGTACTGATAAATTAATTTCTAATTGAATGGAGTCTCTAATAATTAAAGTGAGACCATTATTTGATTCAAATAATGGGTTTCACCTTATCTGTTACATAAATTTGTTTCATCTTATTTTTATTTATTGCACTCTCACAGGAATTGTTAGATCAAATAAATAAATTAAATTAAATTTATAATTCTTCACAAACCTAATATGTGGGAATATTTAATCTTTCTACTATAAATTTCCTAGGGTTTTCCATATAAACCTAATATAACCCCCAATGAGGAAGGAATGTCAATTTCTGAAGGTCTTCTTTGAATAATTATGGAGTATCAAGGATCAATGATCAGATTTTAATAGGGTTCGTCATTGAAATCACAATTATAAAAACTCTCCAACATGATGATGTGGAATAATTATTCTATAATTATTTAATTGATTCAAGGTAAAATTTTGATATATTTATTTCCACCCAATTTTTATATATTTATATAAACAATCTAATATTTATTCAATGAAATTTATTATTCTTCCCTTTTTTACACCACCTTTACAGTTTAAATTTTTGAGTTAAACTATCATTTTTAATTATTATCTTTTCAAAATTTATTTAAATTAAGATTTTTGGCCAAAATTATGTAATCCTATTATATTTCTCACATAAATATTTCCATGGTTTTCTCTAACTATTCATTACCTTGTTCCCCATCAAACCCATTCTACGTTGAGGTTTGACTATTATCGATCACTTTTGAATCAAGATAATTCAATCATATTTGTATATAATTTATATAAGGGAATGTTTAGGTTGTTGTGTGCATGTATTCAATGAAAGATTTCATTAACAAAATGAACTTCTGGATAATGTTCATTTAACATAGGTTTGGGAATACGTGAACAATGATATTAAATGTTAAATCATATTCCGATTATGTGAATTCTATAAATTGACTTCTAGTGGCGATATGTCCATAATTTATTCCCTTTGTGAAAACATTAGTATGATTCATGGTGGAATCAAAAACATTAGAGGTTGCATAAATACTTGGGAGACCATGAATTAATATCTATAGAAATCAAACTACACATTTTTTGTTGTGGAAGATCATATGTCGTGTAGTCAGTTGTTTTGGTAGCTCGGTATTCCTATAAAGTTAAATATCACATAGCCATCTTGAGGGACCACATTAAATTTAATCCTAAATGGTAGGTCGATCCATGTACAAGGAGTACAATCTTAGAATCCCATGTTTTTCCACACACATTATACCTTTGGTCATAAATTGTGTACATGAACCAACACAAACCAAGTAGTGTATAAGGAAAAAACTCATACATATAATTGGTTGTCCAGCATGTTTATAAAATGGGATACATTTTAAACCAATTTTTTATTGTTTTATTTCCCACATTTCCTTCTTCAATACCGATATTTTGGCATAATAGTAGACCATTATGAGAATAATTTTGGATCTGACGATGGCACCTGGTTTGGTACCATGGATTTGATAAATGTTGATGAAAGTGGTGATATTCATCCAATATTGTATTTCCAATGATAGGTCTCGGTCATGATCCTCAAATTTATGTCATGGTCGGTACTTGCTTAATTGTCAGGTTTTCTAAGGCATGATTCCACAATAACATATGTACTAGCATAGTAGGTCCCCCCCCCACATTATTGGGGAATGGTTCCCTTATATAAAAAGTTGTTACTCTCTCATCATCACAATCTGCTGGGTAGTAGGACCTCCACTAGAGTAGTTAATCCCTTCATTGAGGCATCTTCCAAAAATTTGTGGCTCCTCCTTTATATTCTTTTGAGGTATACTAGATTATTGGAATCATGGATGTGTCAACTCATATATTTTTTTATAAACTCATCCTTGTTAGTATGTTATGGATATTAAGATTAATGTCACTTAATTTGTGGGTTACTTATGAAAATATCTATTTTTGGCTTTATTTTCCCATATTTTACTTATGGGTTGAGCGGAATACATTATTATATTGATTCCCTCTTTGTTCTTCATTTCATTCTATTGAGTACGTTTATACAAACCCATGCTGGGTTTTTTCTACACATTTTCTGCTTTATGAAAATGAAATAATGATTGGTGGTGACATGGGTGGACCTCTTATTGGGGTAGCATAATAGTATATAGTGATGATAGCCATATTTTATTTATAGACTCATGGTTAACGATCTAGGATCCCATCGAAATTTCCCATTTTTAGTTGTTTATAAGTGGTATATTTTTCCTTCTTCTTGGTTGGTCATGAATTTTTTCACTTTATATTTACTTGTTATTTATATTTTTTACTCTTATGTACTTTGTATAGGTTTTTTCCTGTATTATTTACACTAAATAGGTTTCAGTTTATTATTACTCTACATTGTTCCATGGAGTTGGGTGTATTCGTGTGTAGATGCACAAAGTTAAAAGGCCTCCAATTTGAGTGGTATTATTACTCGACACTAGTCTCTAACCCATGAACTATTGGAGGTAGGATTGGGGTGCCACTCTCGACTTACTGTCAACCCATGTGGGGCTCCATTGTGTTTTATCATGACACATAAACTCAAATTTTACATTGCCCAAAGTGTAAATAATAATAATTATGAAACCATAGATTTTATATCGAATAAAATTTAATTAAATAGTAATTATCAAAACTAAATAATCACATTTACTTTCCCCTAGTAACTTGAACATGCACTATAAATGTTTTTACCTAATAGAAGTACTACATTAATCCCAGGTTTGGACAAGTTACATCTATCAACCGAGTAGTGAAATAATTGAGTTGATTAAAAATATTATTTGATTCCCTATATAATGTATTCTTCTAGTATCTACTAAACTAACCAAGAAAAAATTCTTGATGACTTTAATCATCATCTCTATTTTCTAGAGGTTATAAATTTTCACTAAGGTTTTACAAATCTATCATAGGAGAGAAATTTAACTTCACTTCATATACTAAATACCGAAAAAAATAATATCAAATTAATGAATACTAATAATATTATAGTGAAACAGACCATGTAGAATCTTAGTGTAAGGTAGACCAAAAAAATAAACAATATAAAGAAACTATACATCATGTTATACCATATTATATCATTTTATCTAAAATTATTGTTCCCTGAATAGGTTACATTTAAATAGTAAAATATATTAAATGAAATAAATAATATATTTTAGATTCCATGGTCTATAATTTGATTTCATACATTAGAATTTAAATCTATACAACCTCAATTCATCCCACCACCTACAAAACCACATATGATTATCACTATTTCACTACCAGTGTAATAATACATGATATCTATAAATACATTACTGAACATGTATAAAGTGTGAGTATCAAACACTATATGGGACCAACAATGGGGACTTTACATTTGGTATTATATATATAAGTAAATGTATGAATTATGGTGTAATAAAAATAATTAAATTATGTAAACTATAAGATAATGAACTAGTTGAGTCATTTTATGCTTACTAAGAAACCATAAAGCTTAACCCACCCAATTTTAGTTATTTTATGTTTGTTTTTTTAAGTAGAATCATAGGAACATATCTAATAATCATATTATGATTCATATCATTACGTAAATGGATTTTGGAATCATGTATATGAGATTCCTCAAACCACACTTTTATATCTAGTGTTGAACATACAAAATTATTAGAAAAAGACATGCTTTATAGCTAATAACCAATTCAAAAAGTTCGATTCCTTTGGGAACACGGTAAATATTCAACTAAACTCTTAGTATGATTCACATTTGTTTTATAAATATTTTATACACATGCATCTCTCATATTTTTATTCCTTTATAAAAATTCATTGGGAAATGGGAAAATATAATAAAGGGGTGGGCTCAAATGCTCAGTAACGGGTTAAACAATTACAATGACACAACATTTCATTATCATTGAGAGAAATAATCATACGAGAAATGGAATGGTCAATGTATCAAGGCATTGGAAATTATAAAACAAGTAAGAGAACATATCCATAATTCCTTAAATAAAATGTGGCGTGATGTCATGTGGGTCAATATACATATAATTGAATCAATCATATATAACATAAATATGATATAAGATTTCATAGGTCCATGGTAATCAAGATGATCATCAGAATGTGGGAACAATATAAAACATGAAATCATAAGCATAAACCAAATCTCACTGCCAAGATAATATAACATATTTGAAAAATACATATATTGGACTATGTTTACACCCAAATTCACACATAGCATCTCATGAGATTAAACATCAACCAATGCATTATAAGGATATATAATTTTTTCCTAATCATTACATCATAATATGTGCAGGAATATGTCTTTGTCATAAGAGAAACATATATAAATCTAACAACATGATAAGAACATGAAAAAAAGAGAATATAATGAAATTCAGTAACTCACTATATTTAAATACATCTCAGTCATATTAATAAACTATAAGGTAATGAAAATATATATAATTATCTATATTAAGTTTAAATAATAGTTCTCATAAAAATTGATGTGTGTGTATCATTCTCAAAACCCTTAAAATAGAAATGTTATAAAAGGGTATCAATAAGTTAACGGAATTAGAATACATGTTATGTATAATAGATGATATGACAAATGCATTGATGGATCATCAATCCCATAGATATATAATTTCCTCTAAAATAATTCTATATTAGAACCTAGGAATGAAGGGGAAAATCAATTAAAGAGAAACATAGAATGTGGTAGATAACATATTCACATGATAAAATATGAGAAAGAACCCCTTTCCAAAACAATAAGGTATCGATAAAAAATCATTAACTGATTAAAGGAGGCCATAAATTAATCAGGAACAAGGTTAAGATAATGAGATAAATATTCAAAGGAAATGGTTATTGAATTGAAACAAAATGTAATCGTAGGTTACAAAGGGAATAAAATTTTATTTAAACCATTCATTATGGTTTTTATTGAGAATTTGTATCATTCATTACTTATCCAGTTTGAGTGAAAAAATGGCTATGTAGTAAGGTCCATATATTATTCACTGAGAGAAGATAGATTTTGATACATTACTTACCTTTTCATGTGGAATGTATATAAAAAACATTTTCTCATCCCAAATATGTATTTACTTTTTTGTTAAAAATTTATAAAAATGTAGAATTATTAATAATTTTCTAAATTGAGGTTTCAATATTATATTCATTTAATATTTGGTTAATAATATGTGTATTTGGTGTTTTAATTATTTAATTTTTCATTTTTTTATTTTCTAGTTATTTTTGAGAAAAATATTTTTATGTTTAAAAAACATTCGAAATATTAAAATTAATTTTAGATCTCTTATTAATTATATAGTGGAAAATCATTCCATAAAAAGAAGGATTTAAGTGAATCTGACTCTTGGTATTTTAACATAGAAAATGTCCATAATTTTAATCAAGTTCATTGTATGGAATAGAAAATCTAGGGGATTCCCATGTCATTATATGATATTAAATAATATCATTGGGACATCATAGAGAGGTAATGACGATAACCTCATGGAATTCCACATAAATGTTTTGATTACATAAATTTTAGAAGGTATAAAATCTCTATTTAATATTTTGGAATAATAGTATCAATCCTCACTCTATAATGGTATTCCCATATAAGGTAGTATGACCATGATTCTTTTAGAAATGAACTTATTCTAAACCTTCCTATATCTTATTTCATTTTACTAAAACTCTATATTAAATTTTAAAATAATTTTTTTTATTCTATATCATTTATGTGTTGTGACAACAAAACATTAGAAAGGAATTGATCCTCCACAATTCTTGAGGAATAAGTGATGATAAAGGCTACCAAGATATTAAGGCATCTTGTTGATCATAAATTTATATTTTTCTTCATGAACACTAATAGTGTAAGTGGTTATTCATGAGAACGTCCACCCACATATAGTGTTTGTTACTCTATTACCATTTATCATTATCCAATATTTTTCTTAAATTTCTAGGAAAATTGTCTAGATGGGGAAGTGTGTTTTTATCCCATGAGGATCACTTTAGCAAGAAGATATTTCTGAATAGAGTGGTCTGAATTTCAGATTCATTTACTCTTGGAAGAGCTCTCATGAACTAAAAGTGATTTTTTGTTTGGGTTTTCATAGTTTTGGGTGACCGATATGTGTGCATAAATATATTTACAATGCAATTATTGTGTTTTGGATATTATCCAATACATTTCAGGAACCATGATATGTAGATTAACTGTAGATTGACTTAAATCTAGTATTCTTCTTATTGACTTTACTCTATTATTAATTATTGTTTCTACCCTATTATTCATATTATACTATCACTCATTACATAGTATATTTATATTATTTTATTGTCATATATAAATCAATTAAATTTTTAAAATATTCAAAAATAATTAAATTAATAGGAATACTATTAAGACAAGTGACACTACTTGTTTGAGAGAATCCCTTGGATGTGCCAATTTGCTTTATTTTGGGAGATTAAAAATACATCTATAACATACCCTTATTGTGGGAGAGATATCTAATTTTGGAATATTTAACTAGGATTAATATTTTTTTTAATATTTTATAAATTTATTTTATTATAATAATAGTTATTAAACTGAGGGAATTACATATTCTTTAATATTCAAAATGATTCGAAATCTATGAGCTATGGGAACTCACAGTATTCATAGAATACTTCAAGAGTCTTAGTCATCATATAGTTACTATATAAACTAAAAGGAAGGTTTTAGTGGGTGTAGCGAGACCGTTGAATATTTATAGAGTTTTCAAATAGACTTCAGAGGACCATACAAAACTCGAAAACTATAATAAAATGTTGAAACAGAATCTGGAGAATAATCTATTGAATTGGGGATGCCTATTTTTATTCATTAAATTACCATGGATCCGAAACATTAATTTCATGATTTTATTTCTAGTAACTGCATAATGGTATCGTAGAAGATGGGATTTATAGACATTGATGATGATGGTATATTTTTTATAGATTTATTTATTTGTAATTCTCATTATGAAGATTAAATTTTCATTACCCCTTATATTTAATTTTATATGACTCAATATTATAAAATAAATGGGGAGACATTATCTTCTATCTTGTCAAATCTTAAAAATAACGTGGTCTATTTGGAAGAGAGGCGGGAGTGGTAGACTACCTCATTCTTGACCCAGTAACACTATATAAACTTAATGAACTGATTATTGACCAAATTCTAAGTGTTTCTCACTTTATTAGAGAATATATTCCATAATTTGATACTAATTTTTTCAAAACATATTTGGATTTCTATTCTACCAATCTGGAGTTAGCTGATATTAATGATTTCATAGAATGTCTTAAAATGATTAACTTGATATGGAATTTTTAGAAATCTTAGTTTTTTTGGAAAAACCTTGTCTGCGAGTTGTTGAATATATGGTGTTAGAAGCATGAAAAGTTTCCAAATATGATAATGAAAAATATTTTAACAGTTAATTAAAAGATAATATTTTTCCCTAAATGAGATGACATGTCAATATTTGATAACCCACAACATGTGCTCACCACTCCTTAGTTTGAATAAAAATTTTAGGACCCCTATATCTTATTCCCCTATTAATAAATCTATAATTGCAAAAAATTTGATGAGGGGTATGTGAATAAAGAAATAAAAAGAAGACCTATATAATATTAAAAGAAAAAAATAGGTATAATATAATCAGGTGGCTAATAATAATGAATTCATAATCTCTATCAGAATATGGTTAACCCAAAAACTATATAGATATGTACAATAAAAATAAATCACCCATTGGGGATTATCCCAAGATTATCCCATTTATATTTTCTAGGACATGGTTACAATTTTTTATATTCTTGATGTATTCATCAATTAAATAACATGTAAGTATAATAACCTAGAACGTGACTAATAAATGATACTCAATTGGCGAATGAGAATAAAACATGGACGCTTTCTGTAGCATCATGAATTTTATATTATTTAATTCCAATAGATGTTTTATCCTTAATAAACATGATATAACTACCATAAAATAAATATTTAGTTTTAATCTACATGAACTCTAAATTCTTCATTATGATGGTAATCTATTTACACATATTTAGACCAAAAACTGAAAAATTATATATCTTACATTATATTGGAACAGGGAAAAAACTTTAACTAAAATAAAGTTAGCTTATTCATTAGAGGAGTACTTCCATCAATTCTAAATAAATCTTTATATTAATACTAAATTCTGTTGTGACCTAATTGTGGGGGGATTCTATGGATATTTTCTTAGTATTAAATAATCTACTTACATGGTTTGGAACGAGTCTTCCTGATATCTATTGAATTTAGAATCAAATTTCACCATATTTTAAAATATATAAACCACCCTTTATAAAAATTTTCATTCAAAAATTAAAAATTTCTTGTTATCTTTATTCATCATTATACCATTTGAGATTATTTTTTAATTTCCAAATCAATTATCCTGAAATTTTGAAAAAAAAAAAATTATGTGTAAAGGTAGGTTTTGAACACTTTTTTAACCCATAAAACATACTTTGGACCTTCTAATTTCTTATATATTTAAAAAAAATGTTCTCTTAACATAAAATAATTTTTTTTGGAATGTATAGATTTACTTATGGTGGAGAGGGTTCTCCAAAATGTTCTTTAACTTCTCTACAATGTTTTAAACATTAAAAACATCCATTGTTTTCTAAAAAATATTAATAAAATTAATACTATTATAGAATCACATTAATATATGTACTCAATCAATAAATTATTTTTTATATATTTTGATTATGAAAATTAAAATTTATTTCCATGCCATGGAGAATATTTTGTGTTCATTTAGAGGGGTTCTACTAATACTACAATTATTAAATTTGAGTGATTTATGAGTCAATTTTATCAATTATTTTTGGATTTTATATTAAGTAGAAAATAATTGTACTGTTATTGGATATAGTTTTGTGAAATTATATTTATAACATGTGTATGCCAAATAATTTTAACATGAACCTATAATAAATATCTATTGAATAAAACAACTCAAATTGAAAACTCACTAGATTTTATTAAATTTCCATTCAAAATCGATTAAAATGGGAAATTGATATCCCATAGGTAATCATGGAGATATTATCAAATTGGTGTGTGAATGTTAATAAATAAATCAATTTTAAAATTTAATATGTGTTTTTCACTTTCACTTATGTTAAAAAATGTTTTTAATTGTTAAAAATTATTCATTGTAATGAGGGTAATATTGAACCCTTCTGAAGAGGAGGGTAATTAATTTATAAAAATATCATTTTATTTACATTAAGGAAAAAGAAATTTCCATTTTTGTTTTAAGAGAAGGGGAGAGACTTAAAATTGAATGTGATTCTTGTTAACATTTTAATTCCACATAAATCATATATAGGTTCACTCATATAATTGGGTCTTTAGTTTAAATTTAATTTAGGGTTGTATATATAATCACAAATGAGGAAGTAAATTTTTTATCACTGTATGGTTCGGTGATTTTCATAAATTCATGTATGTGTATACAATCGTATGTTGGATAATACATTTTTTAGGACTATTTATAAAAAATACATTTTAATTCTCTAGAGCATAGTTGAATAACTTTTGGGTAATTTTATTTTGTGTGTACTTTACACACTTTTCCAGAACCAAATTTGGTATTTACAATGATTTTTTTGTTATAAATTTCTGAAAATGAATAATTAAATATTTTTTTAAAAATTGATGTTTTAATATGATATTTTTTTGGAATTATATTTAAAAATAAGTGTATTTTAGTGTTTCAAATTCAGAATTTTTATTTCAATTTATTCTATAATAATTATAATGACATCATTTGTTGATGTTTCAAAAAAAAAATTAAAAATACTGAAATTAATTTTCGATATCTTAGGTGTAAATTCATCCATACTTATTATTTTCATTTCTTATATTATATTTGAAAAGATATATAATTCATTAAGTTTTATTTACATTTCATAAATCATTATTTGTTTAGTTTTTTTGGTCTTGTTCTGACCATCTATGCGCAACCATTCCATCTACTACCATTGGAGCACTATGACCATGATAGTAGAAGGGATATTTCAAAATACAATACTATGGTGAATGCTTGACCATGCCACCCTAAAATTAAAAAAAGTATATTATTTTATGCCAATGAAGGGTTCAACCTTTCCCACAGTGTGATCATTCCCTACTACATGTTTAAAATCATCCAACCATGAATTATGTTATTGTGAGGACTGATACCACAAGATGAAAAATTATGCCTCTATGATAAGAATAGTTTTCCCTCTTTGGATTATACATGAGTATCGACTATCACCGAGTTCGATCATGACTTGTGACTACGGCCTTCATTCTAATAATATTCCTCCTTACTGATCATTTGTTCTTATCATTAATTGGTGACATTTAATTATATGATTACCTCATATAAAATAGAGGAGTGATTTCTTTTGAGTTAGAAGATAATGAACTAAATATGCATGTAACATATACAAATTTAGATGGGTGAATTTGAGAACCATGAGTATTCATTCCTAATTAAATTATTGGTGTTATAATTAAATAATGATCTAGATTAAGGAGATTTGGTAAATATTAAATGAATCAATGATTGAATAAATGAAAATTGAACCCCAAATTTGGATGAGGAATAGTGAAAGAAACCATGAATATGATGATTATGAATCACAATCTAAATGGAGAACTATGTCTAGAAGAACATGTCATGATTGATAAAAGATTCACTGAAGTGCGACAAATATTTAATGAAGGGGTCTTCCCCTTTTCAATAAAATAATTAGACTATCATGGTCACATTGAGGGTATTCAACAAGAATGATATTTCTTGCCAGGGTCAATAATGAAATATCTTTTTATGAAAAAATGACCAGGAATATAGTTAAATTGGATAAAATTAGATTAGGATATTGGTTGCAGATATCATAACTTCAAATAATTTGTGATTCTAAACATTATTTGAGTTCATATGGGATTTAGAGATAAATTCCCCACCAAATATGAAATAAACTATTTGACCACGTAAACGGGGACCATATATTTATTGAATTATAGTATTGAATTTTCATAATGTATTAATTGATGGATATAAGAATTTTATATCCCCAATGATGCAGTTACTTTGATGTGTGAGTTTGCACATAATATTCTCAATCTTATTCCATTGACTATTGTAGGTATTGAATAAGTCTACAACGCATTACATATCGATGATAATATTTTGTACTAATTATGTTAAAAATAGAATGTATTTTTGATGAAGAATAAAATATGTGATTTAACATATTAAATTTAATAAATTCAAAATGATATATGTAAGACTTAATTTTGAGAATATCTCTGGAGCTACCAATGATTATTCAAATGTGCCAAAAATGATTATTGGGTTACATGTTCTTGGCTATAGATACTCCAAAATGGGGTTCAAATGTTATGTTGAGTATTGATTACAATATTGAAGGCTCGATCTAGGTGTGTTAAATTTTCTAAATATAGATATTTAGTTGAAATAGTTTTAATATTATTTTATTGAGTACACATGAGCTTTTTCCATAACCAGCAAATGATTTTGATGCATAGCAATAGAGGGTCTATGAAATTAATATATGTCCCAATAAAATTGTTGAATATGATTGGAGGATGTAGAGGAATGTATTGGGGTTATACAAGTATATCTAGGGATAAGTTGGGATCATGGAAAAATATAATTTGAGTAGTATAAAATTGGGACATATGATCATAATTTTCATTATAAAGAAATAATACGTCAAGGACCAGTAAAATAATTAAAATTGGACAAGTGACCTAAAATTTTAAAAAAAATAAATCCAAAAAATGAATTGAGAAATAGAACACATTTCCCAATCAGACCATATATCCTCAAATTCAACTTCTCATTCAATTATGTTTGTCTACCAATGTTAGGAAAAATGTTCAATTAAAAATTAATGGATATTATGGAAATAGAAGGAATATTCAAGGGAACATATCCCATAATCATTTAATAAAGACAACTTCTAAGATTGGGATCATGGTAACTATATGGAAGATAAAATTTAAGGTGTCATTTATGTCATTGTAGAATCTTGGAAAATCATATTGCGACTTACATGGGAGCTAATCACAAGCACCTCAAATATGTATATTTAGATGTTTTATCCCTAATTATTAGGATTTCACTGTATTTTTATTTCATCTTTTATAAGAGGATAACTCCTAACTGTGTATGGGTATTCCCAAACATATTTGGAACCCCATATTCCTAGATACAATAATTTATTCTAACCTTCTTCTCTATAATTTCATTACACATTTACTCTTTTTATCAATTTATTAATAATGTATTTTATTTTACTACACCAAGTGTTTTGACCTCAATCCTTTAGAGATGAAGCGATAATCCAAGGTTATAGAGCTATTAATTTATGCTAAATGATACCCTACCATTTTTGGATCATGTTAATAATCAAATTCTCCCTTCTCATAGAAGAAAATGATAGTTTAAGTGGTTATGTTAGAGAAAAACCAACCTTAGTATGTTTTTTTAGTATATTCCCCATAGAATGTTTCCCATTATTTTTATAGTCTACATGATTGAGTTTCTTAGAGATTTTTTGGGTTTTTTGAACCAATGAGGATCACTTAAATTGAATGATATTCTTGACTAGAGTTGTCTGATTGGGTGATTCCTTATGTATTTTGATATTTTTTTATAAACTATAATAGGTTCTATGTTTAAACATTCATCATTTGGAGTGAAAGGGTTGTGTGAATTCTGAGGTTTATCATGCAACGAGTGAGTTTGGGAAATGATCTAATCCATCTAGAGATCTATGATATGTAGTTGAAGAGTGGATCAATAGGAATAGAGACTTGTTCCTAGTAACATTATTCTCCCCCTTTTTGGTTGTTCCATTATTTTTCATATTCTCTTCTTAAATATTAAATATTTTCTCCATAATTTTTTTATCATGCTTTATTACTTACATATTTGAAATATTCAAAAATACAAAAATATATTTGGAAATTCATTAGGACAAGAGACACCGCTTCATTGAGAGTGACCCCAAAGGTAATTAATATGCTATTTTTTGGAATATTAATAATATATATCTAAGAAATCCTTATAACTAGGGAACCATAACATTTTTATTCTAATTAACAATAGGTAAATTTTCAATACATACATATATATATATTTATAAATTATTATATCCATATAGGGATTTCATTACTATCATAGTGCATAATATTTTTACTTCACCAAAATGCATGGACGTTTTATGGTTGCATGAATATTTAAACATAGTATCAGATTATGAAAAAGGCATGATTTTGGTGATATGTATAATCACATGAATGGAATAATAAAAATAAATAACATAAAATTGAATCTATATTATTACTAATGTATGGCATAATATAGTAAACATCTCTCCACCTCCTTCCTCAACATCTCTATGACACCATCCTCCCCGCTAATCTCTTTCATTCCCCACCCCTCCCTGCTATTATATTCATTCCACTCGACCATTGGGTTTTAACAACCCTACCATTATGATACCTCCATTCCTTAATTTCATCCCACACCTCTCACATGTATCCTTCCACTATACCCTAGGGTTTCCACTTACCTTCCATTTCCAGCCTCACCTCCTTGTTCAGTGGTATACATCAGCGAATATATCTTCTCTTTCATTGGTGACATCTAACTATCTACCCTCCTCTCATTCTCTATTACACATAACAGCATTGTGATCTCGCTTCTCGAGAATATCTATCATGTCTAAATCTATAGTTTCATCTAAAATGGTTAATAAATATACCACTACATTTTCTTAAATACTCAATGGATCAACCATTCCCCTTATGAGTCCATCATTTCAATCTTATATCCTTATGATAAGGATTCATGGATGGAATCCCATCCAATTGAAAAATTACATAATTTTTTTCCTTTGGTTTTCATCTATTTCCCCATCCATTCAATTAATTATGTCTGGTCATCTAAAAAAGTATTGCAATTATTTTCTCTATACATGTAAATTTCTTTATTTCTCTTTGGTTAATAAATTTTCTAATGACATTACAATATATTTGTTTTTCATATTCACCAACTAGAATATCTATTTAAATTATTCAGATAGTATTTATTCAACTATTCATTTTTTCATGGTCCACACACCATTGTTCCTCTTTTTTAGCAGGATCATTCTCATATTTGAGTCCCACTCATTTCAACATAGCCATGTTATTCACTTTGACTCTCGACATTATAAATATGTTTATCAGGGTTTTTGTGTAATTATTTGATACATGTTATACCAAATTTGATTTTATTAATGATCTCAAATTTGAATCTAAATTGCATTACATTAATAACAGTTCCCAATGAGCTTATGTTTCATCATTGATTCGAGTTACCTTATCACCACATCTAGCTTTTGAATTCAATGGTAAAAAATATTCGGGTTAATTTTTTCATCAACATAATTATTTAATTTTTATTTATTTTTTGATAAATAAATGAGGTCACTTTTATAATAAATATCATTAATGTTTACAACCATTCTTTTCATAGGGATCAGTATACAATTTTTTCATCATATTTCCAAAAGAGAGAAAATCATTTTTGCAATCTCATCAATTTTTTATACGCATAAACCAAGTCGTGTAAAGTTTCTTATTTCTACTAATATATTTTTATATTAATTATCCATTAAATTTTTTTACATTTTTGTGTTACTATGTTACATGACATGAAATCCTCAACTATAGTGAATTTTACATTGTAATTTGTCTTTACCAACTGATGCCAACCACTAAAAGGTTTATTTGGATTATGAAAGTCCTCATTGTATCACATTTTTTATGTTTTAAAAGATATGTCATATGTTGGACAACACTACAAGGGTGATTTCATCTTTTTTATCCATATTATGAATTATATACATGGTTATTTTTAATGTCATAGACTTCATATGTTTTTTTTATTTTATTAACTATTTTCTATAAAATTTAACTAAATTTTTAATTATAATTTTTTCATAATTATTTATTTGTTCACAGTTTTGATTAAAATTTAATATTAACATAGTATTTCTTATAAATACATATTTCATTCTAGTAATACATATTTTACATGACTATTTTCTCTAATATATTTTTATAAAATTAAATACCTAAAATAAATTATTTTTTTTTCCTTTTTGTATTTGGATTTTTTGTCCTTCACCTATTAGTATTTATGGGTTCGTGATTATTTGTTTCACTATATCAAATAAATTTTTAGTTTAGGTAAGGATAAATAATTTTTTTCACTTATGATTATATACACAAATATTTCTATTTCTATTCACCATTTTGTATTAACTCGTGATTACTGATTTGTATAAAGGTCTTGGATTACATGAAAAATTTAATATCTATTTGTTGTTACAAAAAATATGGTTTGTTTAATAAAAATCAGTATGCATTTGATAATTTTTTTGAAATCCTAGAAAATATATCCCATGTTCTATAGAATTAGGGT
This sequence comes from Viscum album, assembly GCA_963277665.1. Classification (NCBI taxonomy): domain Eukaryota; kingdom Viridiplantae; phylum Streptophyta; class Magnoliopsida; order Santalales; family Viscaceae; genus Viscum; species Viscum album. The sequence continues at coordinate 1,131,900,037 of OY728131.1, forward strand.
TCTGTAGAAGAGTACTATGAAATCAACGTCAACTAGGATTATAGATAGGTATTTATCATTTCTTGAATGTGTCATGTATTTTATCATCAATTAACCATATGAATTTTTTTAAATTCAAAAATTTCTATTTCAACCTATAAGAAAACACTTTGATCACATATATAGAAAGGTTTTAGACTCTTATACCTGAATCACTATCACCAAATGAGAACATGCAGAGAGGAAGGAACATTCCATTATCACACATGTCTTGAAATGGATCATCCATTTTAAATTTAATGGTATAATTTATTTTCATTTATCATGCAATTAAAATTTTGATATATTTGTAAAATTTATTTTCACATTAATATATAATGTCTCAATAATGTGATAATTTTTCAACCATATCTGTTGGTTAAAAAAATCAAAAAAAGGATTAATACCATGTTAAAACATGGTATTTCATTTTGTAAAAATGATGTTATTGTTTTATGATTAACACATTGTGGAATATAAAATATGTCCCTATACTAATTGAATGTTACTTCATTACTCAAGCTATCTTCCAATAATGATTCTAATATTCATCTAGATTCAACACTTATATACTAATCACAGTAATTAAACCTCATTATAATTTTTGAGGAGAATGGGTGGTGATAGGCGATATTTATGAGGGGAGGAGAGGGGTGTTTATTATTATTATTTAAATTAGTTTCATTTTTTTATATGGTTATAAATAATGAAGGATATTATGACTATATATAGTTACTAGTGAATTTTATTTTAAAATAGTTTTTAGATAAATAATCTATTTATAGATAATTCAAGTATTTAGCATACAATGCTAAATCTCATATATTATTATACTTCACTATTCAAAAAATAATCAACTATTATATAAAAAAACAAAAAAATCACATATCTATTCTATAATGTTTTAATTATAGAGATTTCATCCATTTTATTATGATAGTTTTTTATCTAATAGAAATTTGTTTTTTAAATATAAGTATCATATATTGCAAAAAAACCAATTTTAATATTATAATCGATTTAATACTCCTTTGAAAAATTAATTATGGTCTAATAATACAATTTTATTCTTATATTATAAGATAATACTTATTTACCAAACCATTTTATGTAAATAAAATTAATTTGAGTTCATTTTATTTATTATAAAAATGTGATTCAAAAAATAGGTTTTAAAAAAAATCACACTTAATTTATCAATTTTTTTAAATTTTTTTTATTATACTATGATATAATTATATCATATTTTCATTTTATATGATACCTAAAAATTATTTTAAATATTTATAGGTGAGGTTACTATTCTAATAGATATATTAATATTCCTAATGATTATATTACTATTCTAATAGTAAAATTAAATTTCCAAAAGTACAATTTATATTAGTCATATGGGTTCCCTAATTCATAAAAATACCTATTATTACATTTAATATTACTTAAATTAAATCATACCATAAATTTTAAACATAAATTATTCTTTAAAATGAATATTTTATGATTAATATTATGTTTTATTTCTATAGCATTGTTCGTAAGTGTGGTTATTTTGGTGAATCGAGCATATAAAAATTATACAAATCTTATTCACTTATTTTAATTTTATTATCCCACGAGGATATATAGATTTATTATAGGATTATTTTTTATTAATGTATCATTCTTAATTAATGAGAATAATTTTTTGTTAGTTTTTATATGTGTTTAATGACATATTTATAAGAAAGGAAATTCCATTGATAAAATTATGCGTCATTTCATTCTTCCCCAATTATGAAATTTATCTTTTAAAATTTTGTTATACAAACTAATTTTAAGACAAGTGGGGGTAATTCACCTCCATCTCTCACTCTAGTTCCAATGTAATATTTTCTTACTTCTTATTTCCCAAATGTACTTTTACTAGGTGACTTGCCTTATTGCGTAGAAAATTATCTCTATGGTTTAAGATCATCATTGGATACTCCTCATCAGATATATAGTTTTCCTACTATACCACCAATATATTCAACACATGTGAGGTATTTGGTATGTATTTCTTCTATTGGTATATGTGGAATACATCATGTACTTGAGACGTGGTCGGTAGAAGATCTAGTCCATAGGCCACAACATCAATGTGATCAATTATCCCAAAAGGTCCAATGTATATTGAACTTATATTTAAAATATTCTCAAATCTAATAAATATTCCAATGGGATATGTTGAGTAATACCATTTCCCCAACCTAAAACTCAAATTCCCATTGTTGATTATTTTCATGTCTCTTTTGATGATTCTGGTTATCCCTGGCGTGCATCTAGATGGTATTCATATTTTCTTACCTTTTTTTTGACAATTTAATGTCTTGGTATCTTTCATTAAACAAAATCATCCCAACATGGAGATATTATACATCCCTTTCAATAATGGTCATTTTATGAATCCATTGGGATTCCTTAGTTGAAACTATGGTTATAAGAGAATTTAACCAGAGGAATATATTGGTCACATCCTCCTTTTAATTTATTTAAAAGGATCTCAATATTTCTTTCAGTGTTTGAATAGTCTTCTCTGTCTGGCCATCAATTTGATGTTGATATGTCATGCTGGAGATCAGCTTAATGTTTCATGATTGTAGGACTCTTTTTATAACATGGATGTAAATCTCAGATCTCAATAAAATACAATCAATAATGGTACTACATGTATCCTCACCACATATCTAATGTATATCTAAGAATTTTTATCACGAGAGAAGTCCCCTCAATTTGAAATAATGTGATTAGTATTTATATAATCATCCCAAACAATGAATATATCGTTGTTTTTTTCAATTTTTCTTTAGAATTCCAATAAAAAATTATATGGTGATGTTTTCCCATTTCTATATAAGTATGGGTATTGGTTTCATCATCCCCTTATAAATTTCTCTTTTAGGCTTCAATTTTTTACATTCCATGCAATTTAATGTATATATAGTTATATCATTCTTCATAGTATCACACAAACAGTTATCTTTGAGATCATAATATATCTGTAGTCTCTGTTGGTGAATGGAGACAGTGAAGAAATGTGCATCATTCAAAAGTTTCTTCACTATCTCAATATTTTATGGTATAAATAGTCATGACCCAAAAATTATGACTCTTTCCTCATAAATTTCTAACTCTCAGGGATTTCTCATTAATGAAAACATCCATCATCATCTAATTTTCCACATCGTATCTTTGATCATCGTTTATCATTTCTAGAAGGGATAGATGGTAAATCATTTAAGAAATTACAGATTTTTTTCTTCCATTATGATTCCCATGTCAATAATTTTCTCATATATGAACATATGATCCTTCTAAATTATTTCTATTGATATTGTTTTAGGATCACATCTACTTAGAGAAACAATAACATTATTCACATAACTAGGATGGTAGTGGACTGATATGTCATAATCATTTGTGTTTTAGAACTGTATTCACTTGTGCATGTTATTCTCATTTTGATTAAATATAAATTGAGGCTTTTATGATCAGTATATATCTCAGACTTCTCATCATATACATAATTCTTCCAGATCTGGAATGTGCAGATCACTGTGACCATCTACAGATCATGTGTGGGATATTTTTTCCCATGAACATTTAGTTTCCTTGAGGTGTATGTTATCACTTTTTCATATTTCATTAGTATATGTATTAAATCCTTATTATATACAACATTGTGTATCACAATGAGTTCCCTATTTGTGGGTAGTATAAGTATTGGTAGAGTTCTAAGACACCTTTTCAAATATTTAAAGTAGTGTTTACTTTCACTAATCCTAACAAACTTTATACCCTTTTTATTCAGTTTGTTTAGTTTTTTTAAAATCATTATAATTTCCTCACATATCATCAATAATAAAAAAATTTACCAAGGAACTATGGATCTCCATTAAAAATGTTGTCCTAGGCCAATCATTGGTTACCGTTTTTACAATTGTCCACTAATATACCATTTGGTGCTAAAATGCATTATTATTGATACCTCATCCAACCAAAACTCTCATTTACTATACTTTGAATATATTTTCCCTTTGCAAAGTTTTTTTCATAGTGTTAAAATGTTCCACATGCTACTTCTTTCTCTTAGAATATATCTGAATATCATCTATATATAATATAAAATAAATTTAATGTGCTCTATAAAGACACTATTCATTAGGTAAATGAAAATTAATGGTGCATTAGTGAGTATTAAGGTAATCATGATGGACCCATATTGTACATACATCAGTAGAAATGCATTCTTGGGCATATCTTCATTCGTCAACTTTAAAAATTGATATCCCGACCAAAGGTTCACATTATATAAACACATGGCCCCATGCAGTTGATCACAAATACCACTTATCTATTATATGGGGATGTTATTATTTCTCATTATTTTTTGAATTCAAAATATTCAATATAGAGTTTTGTTGATCCATAATTATACTTAATGAAGAGAAAAAGCACACCCCACAGTGAACCAATCAGGAGTATAAAATAATTTTCATGATTATCATGTAACTGCTTCTTCATTTAATCAAAATCAAAGGTTTCCTTTATCTAACGAGTATTTGATATGGGAAAAGATCTCATAATAAGTTCAATTAAGATCTCAATATTTCATCCTTTAGGAAGGCTGAGTAATTATTTCGAGAACACGTCAGTGTAATTCTTCACAATGGGCATGATCTCAAGCATTATTATCTCCTTTGTCTTAATAATTTGAGTAAGGTATTCTTTACCATAATGAAACAATTTACATAATTGAGAGGGTGGATCTGATGTATATTCATACTCCACACACTTTTACATTATTGGTGGATTAAATTGGATATGAAGTGTGATCTCCCCCTCACAACATTTTATTTTGTATTTGTAAAAACATAACCAATCCATTCCCAATATAGCATAAAAAATTCAATAAAGGAAGTAAGAAATAATTTTATGGGAGGCTCAATCTTGAAACATTGATTGTGCATGTTATATACATTAAATTTAATAGTTTCTTCATTTTCTCTTCTCATGAATCAATGGACCTCTATATTTTTTTGGTGGATTTTGAATAGTTCTACTAAAATTATTGAATATGATAGAATGTGTATAACCATACTGAAATAGGGAATTAAAAATATTATTTAATTAATAACTAGTATAGATGTTAGCACATCATCGTAAGGCTCCACCTTAGTAATATTGATAACAAATGCCTTTCCTTTCTATCTTGTAGGTGGTTTTCATTGATTGTCTCCAACAACCCATAGCTTATGAAATTGGCTCACATAATTCATGCATTCCTTGTAGCCGAAACACTATATTTTAGACTAATAATATATATGCACCTTCTATTATTCTTCAAAATTAGTTGTCTTCATCATTCCCCTTCAGCAATGATTATCTTGTTTCCACACTTTTTCACAATTTCTATATAAAATGGTTCCCATTTTATAGTTCAAAATATGTTTCTTCCCTCACTTTCAACATGTGGGTAAAGGAATCACCTTCCTCCAGGGTATTTATCGGTTGGTCCTACCATATTAAACATCATTTTCTACATTATATCTCAAATAACATGAGACCAATGAGACTGTCCAATAAACATATCAACCATAAGGATGTGATGGAAAATCTATTCACATTTTTCATAGTCATGATTCTCCAAGGATTTTCATATACTCAAATTTAAGTCACTATAGAATTGATGAACCATGATTTCTGTGTTCATGAAAACTAATGACGTATATCATGCATTCCATGTGATGTTTTAATCATACACCCCAATAGACTCAACATCACATTTCTTTAGTCTAAATGTCTCCCTGTCCAACTAATAATGGAGAGTTATAGGAAAATATCCATTGAAAATAACTTTCATGAATGATTCCCAATCTACAGAATCAATTTCTTCATTAGCCTTTGGGTTTTTATCAGTGTCGATCATGTATCAAGTTTTATATATAAATGAAAGACCACTAGCACAACATTAGTCCTTTTGTGAGCTGGAGGACATATTATATCATCAAAAATGAGATACTACTTTTTTATACAATGAGGGGATAATAAGATCCACAATATGTAGGATGAATTTTTCAAATACATTATTCGACCACATAATCCACATTCATTGGAGAATGGGGTAATTCCACATGTTTTGAATTAATATTCATAACATTATACATTTGATCTAGTACTGTCATGATGTTATGATATCTCCTTCCCATCCTTTTTGGAATCTAATTAGGAAATTATTAGATTTCCTATCAAATTGATTATTGTAATGGGGTTTTCTACTTCCCTCCATTAACTATAAAAATAAATAAATAATGGTGCATATATTCATGGTTAACAAGAATATAAAATTTTAATTTTGATTATAAAATGATAATATTATAAATTAAATGTATATCCAAACTTATGATTACATAATTTTTCAAACAAGGTTATCTATGATGATATAATTATTCTAAGGTTTCTTACTAAAATTTTCTATTCTTAATCCTTAAAAATTACTAGACTATTATTTGATACCAACTATAGGCCCCCTACCCATTTAAACATATTATTAAATGATTTTGAGTATAATTATCCATTTAATATAAACCTAGGTTCGAAAAGTATAGTTTATTTGGTAGAATATGTTCATAATTAACAAACATTAAATCTAAGGAAAAAAAATTATTAATCTCCATAATGATATCCTAACACAATTTTATCTCTTAATTATATATAGGATAACATGGGAAATACATAAACAAAAGGGATGATATAAATCCACGGTAAGTGAATAAACATGGAACGTGAGTCAGAATGAATATAATGATATCATTAAAGGCATGGATCATGAATAAACATATTGAGTCATAATTTAAGTAACATGAAATCCTATAATAATGGAAACATATTTATTTATAAGTATCATTAAACATAACATAAACATGTGTCTTGGCTAACATCCAAGATATAATCACGAGTTTGATAGAGTCCCCAAATGGATTACGTGTATTCCCTAACTTCATATATAACATCTCGTGAGACAACAAAATTACAAAATCCATTAGAGAACTATTTTTACACAACCATCATGCCATGTTCATGAATACATGTGTCAAATGGGGAATCGAATATAAGGAATTAACATTGGGTTTACCGATATAATGAAATGGGTTTTGTAATCATGTCATATGGTATAAAAAAGGATCTATCATAATGGTATCCACAAAATACGGGGTTTAAATTATTATTTTTTTATCATAAAATAAGTATTAGTCTATTCCATGAATAATGATGTATAACTGATGTGAAAACATTAAAATGAGTTGTTGGGAAACTGTCAAAATGGTCCACTTATGCATAGTGTCAGGGATAAGAATGACGAGTGTTTGAAAAAGGTAAAGGGATAATTATTTCCATAAAACTAAAAATGAACTAAAATTTTTCTTCATGATAGAATGTGCAATTTTATAAAAAATTTCATTTCATAAAATATCATATAGAGTTTACTTGAATATGTGTTATAAATAGAGAAGTTACCTGTAATTGGGCTTTCTTGTCGATATTAATTATGAAGGGGCCTTATAAAACATGTATTTACCTAAAAAATAAAAATTAATTGAGATATATACATATTTTTTAATCATATTTATATTATGTAATATAATTATTTAGGAATAGTTGAAATGAAAATTGAGTTAGGGAGAGATAAAGTGTTACCTAAATGAAATATGGAGGTTTATATAAATCCCTTAACATTTATCTAAATGTGTTCTACACATTCACTTAATTGCCTCAGTAATAAAAATAGATTCATTAATTACATAATTCCAATCATTTTTCAAATGTTTTTAATTTATTATAAATTTTTATTCATTTATGGACATTTCGAAGAGTTGTAATGTATTATTTCATTGTTTCGGAGGAGTTCATTTCATGGTTTCATGGTCAGTTAACCTGTGTGTATTTAGCGATTTTGTTTTAAAGGGGAAAATTTACTCCATAAAATAAATTATATGGGTTTAAGTCACTAAAATATATTTAAATGTTCCCATATATCATTTTCCTATCTATTTTGAGGATGAATCATTTGATAAAATTTTAATGTTAATTGTTCTGTTCAGTTCAACTATTTTTTAGACCATCACGAATTAGATCCATTTTATTTAATATTATGTATATATTAGATTCAGAACATAAAATACATTATAATATAAATTATAAAATATTTTTTAACCATAATAATGTTTTAATGGACTGCCTTGATGGTGCTAATTGAAAATGAAAACTCTTTATCCTTGAAGGTTGTGAACTGACATATCACAGATGATGTTTTAATTTTAAAAAATAATGGATAATAGATGGTATTGGATGATTGGAATTAAATTAAAAAAATAAAATTAATATATATATATGATACCATAGTTATAATTTCATATTGTATAGGTGGATGAGTATGAGGTAGAAGAAAGAAATAATTTAGAAGAGAATGATAGAAGATTTTACATCTAGAATGTATTCTCCTTCACAAAATAATTTATGTAAATTGAATTTGCCTTTTGGTGACACAATAAATACTATAATTTCATTAAGAGTTATTCTATTGAAATTGGATAGAATATAGAAAATTTAAAATGCATAAAAGTTGTTCTGAGAAGTGGGGGTGAGAGTGGTATTTAGAAGGGGAGGAGATGCATGTTTTTTATTATTCAATTCATGAGTTTATTATTTTGGATCAAGACTATAAATAGTGTTGATTCTTGTGATAAAATTTAGTAACTATTATATTAATTTTTAAATAATTGTATCTTCTATCATCCATCACTCTAAAATTAATTTATTAGGCTTAAAATGTAAAATACCGTAAATTATCGTATTTCACTATTCAACAAAAAATCAACTATTTTTAAACATCCAAAGAAATCACCGTTTCTATATTTATATGTTTAAATATCATTAATGGAATTAATTTTATGAAAATATTTTTCTAAATATTAGATATTTAATTTTTAATAAAAACATCATTTTTTAGAAAAATGACAAACTTATTATTATAATAGGTTTAAAACCCACTGAAATAAAAATTTTGGCCTTATAATATTATCATATCATTATAATAAAACATAATATTAATTTATAAATCTATTATATTTAAATAAAACATATATTCAATAATAATATTTATTAAAATGGTTGGATCTAAAAAAAATTATGTTTTATAAAAATACCAACACTAATTTTTTTTTTATTTTTTTTTCTGTCATGATATAATTATATGATATTTTCATTTTATAAGTTACCTAAAAAATATATTACATTTCTGTAGTTGATTTTACTATTATAATGTTTATATTACTATTCCTAGAGGTTATATTACTATTGCATTGGTTAGGTTACTATTCTAATGGTCAAATTACTATTATAACACTCATATTAATAAAGGTCATATGGGATCCCTAATTTATATAAATGCCTATTATTCAATTAATTCATTATTAGATTATATATTCTCTTTATGGTTATATATAAATTCATCTTATATGTGAATGTTGTATTATTAAAATTATGTATTATTTATATATCTTTTTTCACGAGTGCGGCCATTCTAGTCAAATGAGCAGATCCCAATTATACTATTATTATTCTCTTATTTTATATTTATTTTACTGATATAATATTTGGAATTCTTATTGGTTTATTTTATGACTAATTCATTATTCTTCATTAATGGGAATAGTTTTTTGTTGGTTTCTCTATCTGGTGTATGACTTATTTATAAGAATAGAAAATACATTTATATAATTATGGGTTGTTAAATAATAATAATGAGTATATAGGATATTTCACCAATGTAATTCATTGAAAAGAATTTTATAACTTAATATTTATAGAATCTAAATAAAATATATCATTCCTTATAAAGAGTATGTCATCCAATTATAATATCAAAAATACCACAATACACTCACTAACTCACTTGTTTTCAAAATAATCATCCAAAATATTTTGATGTCAAATTCAATGATTTCATCATAAAATATAATATTCCAAATTTAAGATGTATACTTCAATCCATAAATGGGATTTTGAATCTTTATATCCTTTGAATACAGTTTTGAAACATTAAAACCACTAGTTTATATCTTATACACTTCCTCGAATAAATTCACATTAGAAATAGATAATTTTATTTCAATATAGTATATATCATAATAATAAGGAAATGTTATGGAAATAAATATTTAAATTCAGAATATCACTAGAACTATAGAAAAGTACTATTCATAGTTAATACCACAAATTTGTTTCTAACTTTTTTCCAATATGTTGTTTTTACATATAGGCACATTACCATTGGTGTCAATTTTCATTCAAAACCCCCACTTACAGCCTTTGGATGTCACCACCTTGGGTGCAGACACCATGTTCAAATTTTTTGTAATTTGAATAGATTTTATCTAAAATTTCATATGATTTAACAATTCATCAAAATCAAAACACTCATTGAAAACTCTGTGGTTAGTAGGTTCATCAAAAATGAAAATTAATTCATTATAATTTTCGACAAGATATATAATCAATTAGGATCTAGATGAATCCTACCAGACCTATGATATTCTTGTATTTTCTAAGTAGAATATTATTTTATAACCCTTTGGAAAACTATGATTACTTTTATCTCAAGAAATCATTATTTTGGACACTCTTTAACTTTTACAAGTTTTACTTTCCTCCCACTGACCCCATTACTGATATATTTCTTTTAAAAGGAAGTTAAAAATGAATACATGAACTATCATGACCTTACCCCTGGTTCCCATGTCGTGAATACCCCATGCCCGCCTCTCGATTTCTAGGGGATGGTGACTAGCATAGAAAACATTATTACGTAATAGGGAGGAATTTTACTGATTACTTGTATACACAGACACTTCAGAACCCACAATGCTGAAAAGTAAACATGCATGCCACTAAGACAACCACTGAGAGTAAAAGTAAAAAACTGTAAGTAAAGTGGAAAAAATACAAGCCCAACCAAAATAGAAGTACAATCTCTTGATGTCCATATTAATTAGACCCTACCAGATGGGTAGGTGATGTGGGCGGTTCCTGAAGATGTAGAAGTACACCATGTCTGCCAGATCTCACTAGGCAGCACCTGGTGCTGAACCACTAAGTTCTCTATTGAAGCATCTGTCATTTGTACGCGACACAACATATGTGGATGGATAATGTGTTGGGGTGAGTAACAAAATATAACATAAGGACCCCAATTCACAAATGCAATACCATAAAGGGAAGTATGTGCTATGTAGACTACCAAAAAGGTACACATGGTGTATCCTTTAATAAGCACAATCTACAATGAATCAGTTGATTCATCTCACACATGTATGAATTAATGTATAGAAATCAATACTATCAGTATTAATGATTAAAATCTTGTACTTCAAATGGAATCATCCCTGATGAGTCACCTTGGTGTGCTGGTCCACTAATGTCTGGTCGTCCTCTAGTCCATTGAGTTCTGCTTGTCTGCTGGGCCACTATTCTCTACTAATTTGATGGGCCAGTAAGGTCTACACATTTTCTAGGCCACTATGGTCTACTAGTCTACAGGGCTACTTAGGACTTCTCATCTATTGGGATACAACAGTCTTCTCATCTGTTGGGTCGCTGAGGTTTGCTCGTCTTTTGGGTCCCTGTGCTCTACTCGTGTGTTGTGCCATAGTGCTCCACTCATCTATTGGACCACTAAGATCCACACATCTACTTTCCCAAGGATGTACGCTCGTCTGTTGGGCCACTGTGGTCTACAAGACTGCTTCTCCAATGAGTACCATGAATCTCTTGGGCCACTGAGGTTTTCTCGTCTATTGGTCCACTAAGGTCTGCTAGTCTTCTAGGCCACTAAGATATGATCTTCACTATGGTCTGTTGTATTCCAGCTTGCACTATGTATGATACCGAGTGAATCTAATCCTCAATCCATTAGTCATATTTCATCTTCCATGAAATCTCACTTAGTTTAAGTCAAAAGACCATCTCATCATGATGGTCCAAACTCATCTAACGACTCTTCAATCAGACCAATTCGGCCCGACTTAGCCTGCTGGGCCACCTGGGGTGGCCAACCATCTCCAGCCCACCCCGTTATGTATCGGCTGGCTAGCCATCATGAGACACGATGTCAGTAACCATGAATGTTTTTGCTCAAAGTGGCAGTTTTGTGTCTTGATAATCCTAAATGTCATCGAAGATCCCACCAAATGACATATTGCTGGCCCACAGCTCTCCAGCCGCGTGACGGGGCTCATTGCAACATCCTTTGAGAAATCGTCGTTGGAAGTTTCCGAGGTCCCATGTCGGCATCCCACTACTGATGTCAGAGGAAACTCCATTGTTATCGCCCACCACCGGTGTATGCCAGCTCCCCTACACGGGCACCACCACATTCTGTCACGTTCCCCTGCAGTTGCATGTGCACTGGTAGTTTCTTCAGTGGGTCACCGAACATGCTCAGGTGGTCCGTTCTCCAATCCGAAAGTGCCTTCACGATCCTTGGTTCATCCCCATCACTACTATGTGATAAAATATTGTATCACTATTGTTATGTGGGTCTGGTCATGAAGAACACCATAACTCCCCCAATAGAGGGATTTGTGCAGTGTTCGTGTAAGCTCGATCCCTCTACTTTATAATTTCATGACAAGTTGAGAGGATATCTAAGAATGTAACATGGATAAATATAATCCAAAACCTCTAGATCAATAACCCTCTCCAATAATTGATCAATATGTCATTCACATGTACATTGATTGACCAGAATTTGTCGCTGAAATTTATGAATATGGATAAAAGGAAGTTTATTTTAAATCAAACACGAGCCTTGTGGTTGGATCGTTCATTGGTGAATATCACACTGTTGTTTCTATTTGTTCATAAATTCATCAATGGTGGTGATTCATCATTTGTTGATCACCATTGAAAAATTTACAAGGGTTCATAGCATTATTGGATTCTACCAATGATATCATATTTAGTTAACCCATTAAATGGAAAAAATGTGTTTCAACATTTCTATTATTCTTAGTCGCAATATCATTCTATTGTTTCATTTATGAAAGATCATTTCTATTATGCTCTGGGTGAAATGTCGTTACACTATATGAAAATTTAAAAATCCAATAAACTAATATTAAAATTCATTTTATTTCACCTTACGAAAATTTTAACATGTTTGTATTATAAATTCTAAAAAAATTAACTTCCTCCCACGACCTATGTCGGTCAAGGTTAAATCATTCCAAAGATAAATCTGTCATTACAGACACAATGTTACACTCATATTTTTAATCTGGGTAGCCATTTAGAAGTTTCCAAAACCATGTTCACACGTTATATTAAATGAACATAAAAAAAGTTCAAACACTTATTCCAGGCTCATGGGGCCTCGTAATCATGTTCCTTATCAAGTGATTGTATCGAAATGACCTTAAATAAATTAAAAAAATACAAATAATTTTTAGGACATTATAGTCTACCCAACTTAAGGATCTACCTCTTCATAATCCAAATAAAGTTCAAAACAAACTAATGGGGGTATTGAGCATGAATTTGAGCCACCCACACCAAAGTGATCTCCTAGAAAATCACGTCCTACAACCCAAAGTTCACTAGAGAAATTGACCATCCATGAAGCAACCACTCCTTTCCGTCCTCAATATCTAGTGGGAACTCTATAATTATCGCCCCATCACCAATGTCTAACTTCTCAAAGTCGATAACCTATGATGGAACATGTATATACCTAATCAGATATGATACATCAAAGAAATTATCCACCTAGTGCATGTGGGAAGGAAGAGCTAGGCAGTACACCCCCTCGCCAACTCTAATCCGAACCTATAAAGGGCCGATGAATATTAGAGACAACTTTTAACCATTGCCAAATCTCCATAATCCATGTCGAGGTGAGACCCAATGAAACATATGGTCTTCTACCTCAAACTTCATGGACCTCTATCTCCTATCATTTTATGACTTCAACCTACTCTGTGCAGTCCCCATCTACTCTCAGATGATCTCCACCTTCTCAGTGGTAGCTCGTACTAACTGGGGACCCATGAGTGTGGACTTTCCTGGGTATGTCTATCATAATAGTGATCTGCATGGTCTCCCATATAGTGCATCAATTGGTTTCATACCAATGGTGAGTTGTAGATGTTTTTGTACATGAACTCCACCAGCGGTAGGAAATCCATCCAACTGCGAATGATGTACAAGATACAAGAAAAAATCATGTCCTCTAAAACATGAATATTCCTATCTATCTAGCCATCTGTTTGGGGATGAAAAGTCATTCTCAAATGAATATTAGTCCGGAACACCTCCTGAAATTGCTTTCATATCCTGGATGTTAGAGAGCATCATAGCATGAAATTATGGTGAATGACACCCCATGAAGCCACACTACCCCCCAAACATAGAGGCATCCTAATCTCATTATCAGACCCTACTCCCAGATGGGAAGGAAGTGGTTTAACTTAGTGGGTCATTCAAGAATTACATAGATGTTGTAGTTCCCTCTACATGTACGAGGTAAACCCATCACGAATTCAATCGAGATACCATCCCACATCCACTTCGGTAACTCATGTGGCTATGTCAAGCCGGATCAAACCTGATGAAATGTTTTCACTTATTGAAAAGTGAGGCACCATGAAATGGACATTTCCACTACCCTCTCCATCCTTGACTACCAATACTAACTTTATGGATCTTAGTAATTATTTTACACTATTGGATGTTCTAAAGAAGCGTAGGTGTGTAACTCTCCCAGAATATACTCTCTAAACACCACTAGTACAACGTTTTTCCCTTTGAAAAAGGGAGACAATATTTCTACCTATCAAAAAACAATCAGGAGAATATCATTAGGGTAACTGAGAAAATCATTCATCATATTCAACATGAAAAATAGTGCCTCATTAACTTTCTATATGAGTGGGGGAGTGATAGCCATCGACTGAAGAAAATATGCTCCATCTCCACCCACGAAGGATATCTGCATCGTGGATTAATTCTCGTATTGTTTACACACCAACTACAAATCTAATCTCCTTCTAGGTTCGTCTACCACCACATTTCTCATACGAAGAGTATAGACTATCTCGAATTCGTAGTCCTATAGTAACAATATCCACCACTGATTACTCATGTTTAGGTCCTTTTAGGATAATCAATACCTGAGAAGTTTTTTGGTCGTTGTAGATTTTAAAATACTCTCCCATCAGTTTCTGTCACCAAATATTCAAAGCAAAGGCACCTACTGCTAGATCCAGGTCATGTGTCTTATAATTTTAATCATTCTTCCTCAACTAAAAAAAACTATATGCAATCAAAACCTACTCATGCATCAATACACAACCCAGTCTGGTACCTGATGTGTTGTATAATACTACATACCCAATTCCCTCCTCTAGTAGTTTTTGATATGGGGGTACTCTTTATTCTCTACCTCATCTCGTGAAAACTCCACTGGATCTTCTCTATCCACAGGAAGGGTTATCCCTTCCATGTAAAATCTACTATGGGTAATTCAACAATGAAAAAGTTAGGCACAAACATCTGGTAGTATCCATCCAAACCCAAGAAACGTCACACTTCATTCATGGTCATGGGTGGCTCCCATGAGGGGACAACCTCTATATTTTCCGAATCCACTGCATCTATAGCCTCTAAAATGATGTCTCCCATAAAGTGAACCTCCTAATTCCATAACGGACACTTAGAGATCATCCCATAATTCTAGTGCCCTCAAAGTGTATCTAAGACTATCTGCAGGTGTGTCATGTACTCCTCCTCGGACGATGAGTACACCAGGATGTCATCCATGAAGACCACAACGAACCAATCAAGGTAAGGTTAGAATATCCTTTTCCTGAGTCCCCTGAACATTTACAGAGAATTATTCATGGATAAAGGCATCACAATGAAATCATAGTGTTCACATCGACACCTAAAGTACGTATTCGTTATATCCTTATCACATACATGAAGGTGTTGATAGAATAACCGGGGGTTTATCTATGACAACCATCTTGATCCATTCAGTTGAATAAAGAGGTCATCAATACTTGTAAATGTTTATTTTAGATTCATGGTCAATTAATGTTGCCATAATAAGTCTATACTTAACCTAAAAATCTTGTCTGCCTTCTTGGAAAATAATGTTGGGGCTCCCCACGGTGAAGCACAAGGCCTCGCAACGCTATTCCTCTACATATCCTACATTTGTACCCTCAACTGATAAAGCTCCATGTGAGCCTTACGATATGATGGTTTGGATATCGGTGATTTCCCAACGTACAAGTCTATGCAGAAGTCAAACTCTCTATAAGGGGGTAATCACTCCCATGGGGGTGAGTCTAGACACCCTTCTCCAAGAATTTCTATCATGTGATACAAATATTCACCTTTTTCTAGAAAAGTAAAACCTGGTCTGATCTCTACAGACACACCAAAATCTATGACTAATGTAGTCAATTTGATCATTAACTTTGGAAAACCATTCCATGCCCAAAATGACATTGTATGGCCTCAACGCTAGTACTAGGATATCCCACCCAATGCTCTAACAACAAAGAGTAATCTCACACTTCTTACACTAGTGTGTGATCATCAAATCCCCTCCTGTATGTGTCCTTAATTGTAAATATTGAGCCAATGACTCCAAAACAAATATCCGAGCTCCAAACAAGATCCATGGAAAGAAAATACTGAGTAAACCTATATATATAAGAACTGAAAATAAGGTGGGGTTAATAAATAACGTACCTCTGATCATCTTTTGAACACTAGGTTAATAATTATTCATTGCCTAAATTAGAAATTCCCTGTGTCCACCGGATTCAAGAGCCTGTGGTGGACCACCTGGATGTGGTAGTGGTAGCACATTGAACCTATGTCAACCACATGCCACTCTACCTTCTAGTCTTCCATGTACACCTCCCTATGGACCACCTTACTTGACTACCTCCCTCTTCCTTGGTGGTCCGCCAACCATTCGATGATCATATATATAGAGAGTTAGGTAGTCATGAGACATGTGTCCTTGAACACCTCATGAGTAGCACACCTTGTTACTCTGTTAAATCCATCTTCCTTAGGATCCTCACACCGTCGATCCTATGTCATGGTGTCGTTCGCTCAAAGCATGAATAGATTGGGTCTCAGTTTCAGCTGCGTGCTACCCACTATTGAAGGATCCACCACCCTGTGTCTACTTGTAGCTCTTTCATCTAGCACCTACTTTTCCAGGAATGTCCCTACTAGTAGAGCTCGCTCTAACACCAAAAACTAAGTAGGGATTCTAAGCGATACCATGGATTCCCTGATCTCTCGGCGTAGACCCTGCTTATAAGCTCCAGCCTAGAAGAATGGGTCCCGCACCATTTATGTAGAGTAGCGAAAATTCTCGATGAATCTAATAGAGTACTCATCCACTTTCATTCTACCCTACTATAGGTGCAATAGATATTCTATGCGCACTGAGTGAAACATCACTAGAAAGAACTCCTTTCCAAATATGTGGTCAAAGTCTATCCAGGTGAGTGTATCCCCACTGGGTGTGTTGATTGTCATACAGCACCGTCTCCATTCCAAGCCCTAAAGAAGGATCACAACTATGATATACATCTGATGAAGATGCATCCTCACTAGGAGCAAGACTCATGTAACCACCACAAACTAGTCCTTGTCCAACCAGGGGTTAATCTCACCCTTTCACCTGGGAGGTCTCTTCCTCTGGATTTCTTGTATGGCATTGAACCTGAGCATGTTCTCTAATAGTAGAGCTAGTAGAAAAATCTGATCAACTGGTGGAGGAACTTCTGGTGCACCCTCTGATGGGTCCATCTTAGTAATGGTACCAACACTTACACCTCATTTCTAGTAATTCCATCCTTGTGGCAATGAATTATAATCCAGGATGGTTGTCCATGTTGTGGCTTCCTAAACTAGATCAAGATGAACCACGATCAATAGATTATAACTTGTGTGCTGACTCTGACTGGTGAAGTACATGAGAACACCCTCAAAACTTATATAATGCATGAAACCATTTTTTTCATTTACTGAGTCAAAAATATTGATTCATGGTCCTAGTGTTTGGATAGGTCAGCCACAACACCAACACATGACTTTCCCTGACTAAAAGTCGAACTCGAATCATTTTACACTGTTTACCCTAAACGAAGCCATAGACTATCATTCCTTAAGGTAGAACTGACCTCCTATAATACCACATTGTCACAACGTGTTCTCCGGGACCCATGCCGTGACTACCCAAATCCCATCTCTTGAAGTCTAGGGGCAGGAGACTAGAAGTGACGACATTATCCCGTAAGTTTGAGGAATATTCATATGTACCTATATGCATGCACACACACACATCCAAATCCAAAATTCTGAAAAGCATTCAACTCGGACAACCACTAAAAGTAAAAGTATAAAACATGATGTAAAGGGACCAGAATACAAGACCAACCAAAATACAAGTAATAGCTTCTGATGTCTATATACAGTAAACCATATCTGAAGGGTAGGTGTAGGGGGTGCTTCCTGAAGTCGTAGAAGTATGCCTCATCTATCGGATCTCACTGGGAACTACCTGGTGCTCGACCACCATGGTCTGTGTCAAAGTATCTATCATCTCCACAAGACACATCACGTGGGGGAAGATCATATGTATTAGTGTGAAACACAATACTCAGCAAGGACCCCAAAAAACAAAGGTTCTACCACATATGAATATATGCGCAATGTATACTACCAAAGTGGTACAATAGGTGTAGCCTCAATGAAGTATAACCAAGATAGAGAGTCACTATATTCAAATCACATTGGTACAATTTAAAGTATAGAATCATGACTATAAGTCATAATGATAAACATATTTTACTAATGAGAGACTCTATCCCTAAGAGTCATTGTGGTCTGTTGGGCCATTGAGGTATGCTCGTCTACTTGGAAACTATGGTCTGCTCATCTGCTGAGCCACTAGGGTCCGCTCGAATATTATGCCACAGAATTTAGCACATATGCTGGGCCACTGAAGTTCATTCATCAACTATACCACTAAGGTATGTTAATTCCCTCAGTCATTGTGTTCTGATCATCTATTGGGCCACTAAGGTTCGTTCATCCCTATTATCAGCTGGATTCCCAATCATAGTGCACTTGATTCGGGGATAATACAATCCTTCATCCATATATCGTATTTCAAATAACCTGAAAACTCACATGATGTATTTCAAAAGGATTGACACATCACAAGGGTCCAAAAACTGAGAACAGCTCATCAACCAGAGGAAAAGTTTTGATGTTATGTGTATTTTATTAAAATGCATAGGTGGTGTCTAAGACCTGGCCGACCAGGTCAGATAGACCCAACCAGACCCAAATCGGGGTCCATTGACCTGACTAGGGGTTTGACATGACCTGGATCAAACCTCGTCTGTGTGTGACCCGACCTGTTGGGCTAGTCTTAGACATATGTGGCCCAGCTCCGCCCGCTGGGGTGACTAGGGTGGACCACCTTCTCTAGCTCGACCTACTGTGAGCGGTCCAACATTTCATGCTCATACAGGGAGTTGGTCATCAAATTCTCTCCCATTAAATGTAGTGTTTCTCCACATGACCACCCTGTGGGTCCACCTATCATGGCCCTGCGGGACCGTGACCCTTCGGCCGAAAGATGCTACTCAATGTCACGTCCGCTAAGGACCTAATTCTGACATTTTCTCAATGGACCTGCAATGTCGTGGTATATCGCCGATGAATTCTACCACCTTCACATGGCCACCACTGGAGTTGGCGTGCCGGTGGTTTCATTCATGGGCCTTGGGTTTGATCTGGTTATCCGTTCTCCGATCCACAAGCAACTTCAGGATCCTTGGGTCATCCCTATCACTCTGATGTGCTCCATGATTGTATCATCGTCGATCTACGGGTTCGGTAATGAATAACATAACAAAATCCCCAGCAGATGGATTTGGTCCTTATTTGTGTCCTCCCAACCCCTTCGTGTACGATTTTAAAAACAAGTAGGGATGAGATTTAAGAATCGAACATGGATAACTCTCATTCAAAACCACAAGATCAAAAATACTCAGACATAACTGATCGATCTGCGGGTCACCTATTCTTGGGTTGACCCGTATTCATCACTTGAATTCACGAATGGTGAGAGATAGATAATTCACATAGAATCAACCCCCTAACTCGAGGATGGATTGTTCATTGGTGGAGATTGCACCACTGTCATTCATCATTCCTTAATCCATCATTGGTGATGGTTCATTAGTTTTCAATCTTCAAAACCAAAACTCCAAGGGTATAAAGAAATAATGGATTTTTCCAATGATCTAATATTTTGAAAAACCATTAAATATGGAAAATGAGTTTCATTGTGTATTTTATGATGATTCATACTGTCATTACGCTATTTAATTTTTGATGAGACATTTCTGTTACGCTTGGGATGCAACGTCCTAACATTGAAATGAAATTTTTAATTTGGATAAATTAAATTAAAATTTTATTTTAGCTTTCATCATGAAAATATTTATATATTTTTCTGAAAAACTCTATAAAAACATACTTCCACCCTCAACCTGTGTCGATTGAGGTTATGTCTTTTGTTAGGTGAATTCATTGTTCCGGATGCAACAGTGCCTTTAGATTTCTAATCTGGGAATCTATTTAGATTTTTATAAAACCATGCATTCATTATGTTATAAATAAACTTAAAATAATTGTTCAATCACTTTTTCCAGGCTCATCGGACCTCATAATCAAGTTTCGCCAGATCATCTAGACTTGAAATATCACTATATAATTTTTTAAAAAATATACATAAAACTTTTTGGAAATTCCATGAACCCTTTATCATAGTAAGAATATAGAAATAATATCCCTCTATTTCATTGGGATAACTAATATATAATTTATTAATACTCTTATGGTCTTTCTTATCTGAATCCAAATGTTGTACATATGATTCTCATATATAAATATTTATAAAATACATATTGAGACCGTTCTTGGTTTATATCTAATTTTTTTATGTTGTTATGTGAATCTTGTTTTAGATAACTAGAGCCATGTGATTACATATAGATATTCCAGATGCATCTTGACTGGATGTACAGATAGTGACAATAGAATCACCCTTGAATACTATAGTAAAATTAAACAATCGATATGAAATACCCTGAGATTTTGTGATTTATTTTTTTATTATTTTATCTTTTTGATATTGTATATTTCACAAGAAACTAGAAATAATTTGTTATATATATATATATTAAATCACTATGGAAAACATTCATTTCACACACAAAAATGACTTGGCATGCATTATAAGGAATACTGACTTGGCTTGTGCTAAACACAATACAAAATTAGATTGAGCTACAAAAAATACAAACATGTCCTGAACTGCACAAAATACTGACATGGATTTCACTACATGCAATACTAACTTCTATTGTGCTACATGAAATAGAAATATGTCATACGTTACACACAAAGCATATGTTTCTACAAAACATCGTTGTATTGTTATAATTATTTAAATGATATAATAATTACATAGAAATTAAACGTAGTTATATAAATAGTAATAAAATATTTTCAAATATTATTCATAATTTTTTACATGGATAAAACATACTGACAATGAAGGATATGATTTTTGTTAGTGTCCTTTATGTTTAAAAATAATGTTTTCTTGAATGAACCAATTCTAATAATAAAATTAATTTTAGACACAACTATATATTTAATTTGACAAAATAAACATCATTTTTGAATTTATAATACCAAAAGTAGTTTACGGTGAATTATTTGTATTTTTATGAGATACTTTATTTTTTGATAAGTAGAGAAAAATACTGTGTTTTAATTATTAACTGCCATTTCATTTAAATAATTATTACTGCTGAATAATAAATTAAATTTGATTTAAGTTTAAATTAGATAAATTATAAAAAAATAAATATCATTTAGGTAATTATAATCAATTTCACATGAAAATTTAATATAAAAATACAAAAAAAATAAAAAATTTATACTTTAAAAAACATGTTATTTCATCACGTCTTCAAAATTAGAAATAATCATCATTTATTAATGATGAGAATTTAATTTAGAAAAATAAACATCAACCATTTTAATCCATATAATATTTTTTCATAACAATATCGACATAATGTTATACCAAAAATAATAGTAAAAGTGACTAAAATTAATCACATAAGTTAAGGTCAAATTAATCATAATTAGGGACAAAACCTTATTCTTAGGGACCTAAATTACCTATAAACTAGTGTAAACCACATTGGACATAAATTATTTGTCCATAAACATTAAATTATATGTTTATTTTTGTTTTATATCCCATTTTTAGGTAAGAATGTGTGTACACTTAACTTGATTTAAAAAATTCCAAGTCAGTCATTTTTCTTCCATATAAAAGGCCAGGACCTCTCCCACTACTTAACACATATAAAAACTATTAGGTTCATCCAATATTGGAGAAATAAACTTACCAAAATCTCTCCCTCCATAGTATAATCCTTCACTTAGGCATACATAAATTCAAGGAAGCCTTTTGGCACAAACCAAAAAGAGTTACCTGATTGCGAGGTAAAGCCTTCCCTAAAGTCCTTTCTCTTATTTTTTTTTCTACACCCAAAAGAAATAAAATTAATATATGATTAATAAAAAAAATCTTACAAATACTATTATATTTTCATTTAAATAATTTCAAATAAAATTACACACACCTCCATCTAATGGGTAACGAACGTACTATTTCAGTGTACGTAAAACGGTTTCCTCACGAATTGATAACTGTTTGTTTTTCTATTACCACCAATGATGTTGAAAATTATTATGGAAAATATGTTTATATATATTATATAATAACTATATTATTTCTTTATTCTTATTTTTTACAATATATATCGTTTTACTTTCCATTTTTTGTTAATACGATAATTTCGATGGAGGAAGTGTTGACTAGCAGCCCCTCAAAGAAATATGTTTCTTTCATACGCCACATGGATTGTATTAAGTGTTATTTCAGTGAATATATATGACATATATGATATCATAAATCTATTTTAATAATTATATATCTATAAATATTTCTTTTATTTTATTTTTCATTAACATGACAATTAAACAGAAATATCGTTAATGCATAAATAGGACCTACCATCTCCATGAATGGTGCATTCCATTTCATAAATATAAACATTATATAAATTAATATAATAAAAATATACTGTGTAAAATTATATTTATATCTTGGTTTACATTATTTAAATCATGATATAATTATATGGACTAGGATATAACAAATTAAGACACATATGAAGAATATAATGAATATTACCCGAAGTGAAGCCTGAACATAAGATTGTTAACAAGAGGGTAATATATGGTAATAATAAAAACATATATGGTATTCCTTATAAGAATATTCTTATTTAAAATATTTAAAATGAACTTATATTTATTATACTGAAATCTTGTTTGAGTATGAAAAGAATCAAGACCCAAGGTAAGAGGATTTCATCTCACTTTTTATTTCCGTGAGATAGATGATATGTTTACCATTTTTTAATTATATGTGTTGTGTGTAATAACCAAGACTGTATTCTAGGTATCATATAATTAAATTTATGGTTATAAAAATATACATTTCATGATCATTAGTTCTTGTGGTTAACCTCTCAAAAGTTACCAAATTGGTAAACAAAGTTTTGTCTCTATTTTCCTTCTTTGAGACTCATGTTTTTTTGTGCACATAAATTCTCTTGGAGTTGTATATACATCAATTTTACATTTAATATCATAAATTTAATTATTTATATGGTATTTTAATCTCTATATAATTTTTTTTTAAAATTGATGGTATAATCCCAATTTACCATGTTATAAGAGTTTATTGAGACAATCTCATTGCTTATCGAGATTGTTTATGTTTATTCTTAAATTAATTAAATATTATGACCATATTTAAAGAAAATTAACTCTCAAATAGTTATTAATTATTAATGAATGTATTGGTACCATGTTTCTACTCATTGGTACATGAGATCCTTATGAAAGTGTTCATAATAAAGCCCAACGTCTTCCTATCATCGTTCAGAAAACATTGTTCCATTAAAAAAATTTATTCAAAATAGGGTTTCCATTAATATTATAATAATAACATATGATAATTGAAACATTTATTTCATTGGGTGTGGAAAAAGAAAATTATTTTCCTAATGTAGCATAGAGGCTGACCATGGTCGTATCACTTGAGGAGATTTCACAGTTGTTTACTCACTTAATCTAATTCACACAAAATAATTCTTTTTGTTCTTTTTATATAATATAGTAAAGTAATTTAATTTAAATTAAATTGAAGATAAAAATGAAATGCAATGAAAAAATTAAATTAATGAATAAAAATGTTGGCCTTTTTGGGTTGGTTTGTGGGTTCCATAATTCGCCTTGTTGGTGTTTAAATTGCGTTTGATAATTAAATTATGAGATCTCATTCATGAATTAATAGTATTTTATATAGTGGTGTGATATCATGAATTCATTTAGAAATATTAATATAACCTATTATTATAAACAATGTTGATGGCACACCTCTATCAAAAGTGTGACATCTACTAAGATCCGACTCCATCATATGCCATTTCAACAACTAAATGGATCAAATCCAATGTATGAAGTGAATGTATTAATTATAATTAAGGGAAAAGTTAGCCAATTTAGCACAGAATAAATGAAATTTCAACATACCTCTCCCAGGACAAGCATCAATTTAGCCAATCGTTTTTTAGGGTAAGAAGTCATAGTGGATAAAATGATATAAATAAAAGAAGAATGTTTGGAAAAATGATAAAAAATATTGTAGGTATTTTGGGTGAAAAAAAAATTAAACCATGCATTATTTTATTAGAAATATTAATAACAGTTGAAAACTAAAACAAAAATAAATAAAAATAAATAAATAAATAATATTAAAATGGGATGATTTTTGGTTGTCCTCCATCATTTGAGATATCCTATTAGTGACTTTAAATTAATGGGATGTAAAATAGAATGATGTTAGACGTGGGATCTATTCATCTTTAAAAGGTTGAATTTATTCTCCAAATGATAAAGCATTGCATCCCCAATTAATGACTTAATCCTGCATTGATACCTTCACATAATATATTAATAATTTAATTGTATGTATACCCTCAAAATATTTGAGTATTGGGATGTGTATCATGGTTTTTATGGTCATTTTAGACTGACAATTTATTATGTCAATTCAGACTCTCCAAAATCCTGACCTTCATTTTACAATGCTATAATTCCCATCAAAATGGATAATTCATGGGTTAAATACTTGATGAAATATTGTTAAAAACATATTTACCATCGACCAAGCAATATTTATACTATTTAGGCCCACTATGAATGTGTTATGGACCCAATACCAAAATTTGACCGATCTAAAAATATTTTTCATGTTCCTACTTATGAGCTTCTTTAAAGCATCCATATGGTCGATTCAGCTTTTGGTCAAGACAAGGGAAATGAATACCTAGATGTTTGGAATCCTAAAAAGAATGAATTTCCCAATTTTTATTAATATAAGTATTTTTATGTCAATAAGACTGAAATAATTTTGAACTGTTTAAAATCCAAAATGGGAAATTTATAGGATTAAGATCAAAATACCACCAATATCATAAAAAGTGTATATTTATCTTAAAGTAACAAATTATTGGAATTTTATACATTAAAATTCAATGTGAATTTATTTAAAAACAATTTCTATCAATTTCTACACACTTAAATCGTGTTTGTTCTCAAGCATGAAATCTAAACATGAAATTCAGAGGATATCAATGTTACCAATATTCAAATTCCAACGTAATAAAATAAAAAAAATCCATTTGAAATAAAATATTAAAAAATCATTATAAAATATAAATTTAATTTCTCATTTTTTTATGAAAGAATAAATTCATTATTCGACTTTTCCCATTTGAAAAATAATGGATCGCATCCATTCATTAATTAATGCTCCTCAATTCATTATTATTAAACATGTGACATCATGATTTACCTCACACTTGCTTATTTTCTCTTATAACACATAATAAAATTCAAGTATAGTTATTATCATATTATGATAGAATTCAATTTATCCATATTTTTTGTAAATGAACTAATTTATCCTCTTTTTAAATTCAAAAAGAATATAAAATCAAGAGGACTTTTCAATAAATGTTCAAATGTATTTGATGCTTAACGTTGGTAGGATTTGATTCCATAAAAACTAAGGGTTAATGAGGAGTTTTATCACATAATTAAAATTATTGATCTCAAATGTAATAGTGTAATGAAATTCTCCCCTTCAAAGTAGTTACACTAACTTCACCAAAATGCAGTGTAAAAGGTTACGATCATGTGAGGATAATGAATGATTTGCACACCCTAATGAATGTTTTTTTTTACATTTTTACAATGTTTTGTAATATATTATTAGATCAAAACATTCATCCATAAATTAACCATACATGACCAAAATATCATTGGTCTGGAAAATGGCCATTTTTTGTTTTCCCAAATCATAACCCTTTTGTATCTATTATATTCTATTTTTTTAAAGAGGTGAAAAAAAATAAATAGCATAATGAATGAATTAATAAAATTTATTTATTCCCACAATAAGCACCACCAAAATTCATCCCTGCAATGTGAATCATCCCTTAAACCATGAATCCATCAACCAATAAACATCAACAATAAAATATCATGAAAATAATAAGAGTAGTGTAGGAATGTATAATAATAGATTGAAATATTGAAATTTTTTGTAAAGGACATTCATGGATTCTATTGGATAAAGAAGGATTAATTTAAATGTGTTATTTATGGATAATATCTTTTAAAAATATGCCTCAATAATTTTAAATGTGTTTTTTCATAGTCATTGCTTTGACAAGTTCAAACGAATGATCTGGTCAGTGACATGTCCCAAGATAAGTCAAGAAATATACTCAAGATAAAATAAGATGTACATGGCCTAAAAATCTTCAACGAAATTAGAACTATGACATTGTTCAATCACTAAATACATGATCAATAATAATAAAAACAATTCACATGAATTTCATAAATTCATTGCATGAAAAATGGTTGGGAAATTTCATTTACATGAATCAATCAATTACCTCAAATCATGAGCCATCATTTTATTATCCATGATTCCTTTTAAACATTTAATTATCAATTTTTCTAATGAATATTTATTAACATTTAATTATAATACATTCCATTACTAGATTACTAAGAAACTAATATCTCCACAATAAGTCATGTAAGGAATTAATTCTAGTGTTTTAAAGATTTATTATCATCAATTCTCAAAACCTGTTTTGGACCAAAAAATGTAAGGAGTTAAAAATATAGTCAATGATAATTAAATCCATTTCTAAAGAATCATAGTCTTTCTCTTCCACTATATGTGTCTACCTTCTACCATCATGAACCTATAAAAGAAAGAAAATCAGTTAAGCATAAGGATCATATCATTAAAGCTCAAAAATATAGGAGAAATGGGCTATATGTTAAATAATTTCCTCAAAAAATGAAATTAAAATTTAAATTCTTAGAAATAAAGTAATGGATATGTCTCATTATAATCCCCCAAGAGGACCCTAAATTTTTACCACCTTTAGTGGGCAGTAACAGCTGTTATCTAAAGTCTGATGGTGGTTGGATCTTCTTGTACATGAAGAAACACACATGTTTATTATTATTATCTACTTTTAGTACTTATTGACACTAGTGCAGAAAACATTTTTTATGTCGGTTATTTTTCATTATTTACGCCAGTTTTTAGGCGACGTTAATATGGACGACGTTATAAATAACGTTTTTTACGTCGGTTATTTAAAACCCGACGTAACATCCCTAACATCACGGTGTTTATCACGTCGGTTCATTAATAACCGACGTGAAAAATGATGGGGGATAGGGATTTATCACGGCGGTTATATAATAACCGCCGTCATAAACCGCGGGTGGGGGGGGGGGGGGGGGTTTAACACGTCGGTTATATAATAATCGACGTGATAAATATGCGCGGGGGGGGGGGGGGGGGGGTTTATCACGTCGGTTATTTCTAAACCGACGTGCTAAAACGCCTGGGATATCGTTTATCACGTCGGTTATGATATAACCGACATGATTAACCCTTCCCCGGGCCTATTATCACGTCGGTTTCTTAAATAACCGACGTGATAAAAAGGCCTAGTAAACGTTTTAGCACGTCGGTTATCCAATAACCGACGTGGTAAATTGATTCCCAGGCCTTTTAGCATGTCAGTTATATTAAGAACCGACGTGATAAAAGGCCCGGGAACGGTTTATCATGTTGGTTCTCGAGAAAACCGACGTGAAAGCGATATATATATTTTTAAAATAATTGCACTGCTCTCACCAAAAAGCAACCAGAAACCAAACAACAAAAATAACCATGCCAGCCCTCCCCCAAGCCCCAACTGAACCCCACCCTCATCTATACCCACCTAAAACCTGGCCAGCCCCCCCCCCCCCCCACCACATTGGAGCCCCACCACAACCCTTGGACACCCCCCACCCCTTGGACAGCCCCCCCACCCTCATTTACACCCCCACGACCCCTAGTACAGCCTCAAACACCCATTGGACACCCCTCCCATATCCCTTGGACACCCCCACCCCTTGGACACCCCCCACCCCTTGGACAGCCCCCCCACCCTCATTTACACCCCCAAGACCCCTAGTACAGTGTAACACCCCAAGATTTCATAGTGTGTTATTTCTTCAAAATAATTCAATAACTTGCACTACACGCAACACCGAGTTCAATCACACCATGACTTACAAAAATAATCCATTCAAAAGCGGTTATGAATAGTATTATCTAAATTTTAAACTTTATATAATCCTTATAATTTTAGAATCCATATTATGAGTTTCCTTGATATAATGCAAGAACAAATTCATTTTCAGTATTGCACTTTTATCAACTTTTAATAGTGAACCCTTTTTAAATACAATATTTTAAACATTTTGACTAAATGGGGACATCAAAAAATTTAAAATGAAACATCCCAAGCTTCGACGGTACGCTTTCCTTTGAATAATACAGTAGCGTGTGTTATACGCAACTTCGAGTTTTAGCACACACCGTAACCAATCAAACTAGCCGTTATGAGTGGTAATACCTACTTTTTGAAATCATATATATTCTATATTTCAAAATGGACTTCATTTTTGGATTCGGAATATCGAAATTAGCCTAAGGTGAAATTTTGGTACTTTTCGGATAACTTTCATATTTTGATGAATAGTGAAAATTACTAAATTTTAATTAAAAACAACTTTTTTAATCAAAATAATTAATAGTGATAAATTATGAATTTTAGTAGTTTTAAAGTATATTTAGAATATATTTTTACCATTTAATATAATGTTGGTCATTGGACATAATTTTACAATTAAACCGAACATAAACAAGTGTCAATCTTTTGATAGTTATTATCTCTTAAAAACACGCTTTTTGTTTTGACAGCGGGAATTAATTTTAAATTAATTTCTGCCACTTCTGTGTTTTGAATTTAGGAAAATGGATTCCATATTTGGAATCAGGATGTTCAAATTGTGTAAATAGGTAACTTTTATTTTTAGACATTTTGAATAATTACTGCGGTAAATATTTTATTTACCATGGTTAAGGGTAAATCCGGTAAATAAGGGTTAAAAAAATAATATTATAATAATACTAAATTACCCTAAAACGTGTCTCAACCCTATTGGTTGATACATGGTCGACCATGGGCATCTTTGGGTCTATTTTGGGACCCCATGGATCCACTTGTAAGTGATAATGACACATTATATTAATAAAGTTAAAATAAAAATAAAAATGGCATAAGCTTACATCTTTTAGAAGAACAATTTTTACATAGGGTTATACATGTTGGATTTTCGATTATAAATATTCATTAGAAAGATAAAAAGCTTTCCTACATAATGATATTTTATTTATAATTTTTAGACATTATATAATTTATGTTATTTATGACACAATGATGATGCAGTAATTACTAAAATAGTGAAAAATAAAAATAATTTATCTTATAAATACCCAAATAATTATAATATTAAACTTTTAATGAATTAAACTAATTTTCTATGATAATATGATATATTAGGATTGATTTAATTGACTTTGTTTGAAGTAATCAATCTGTTAGGAGTTTCACAAAAATCAACTATTGAATAGTGTCAAAATTGACATAAAAGAGTTATTAAAACAAATATTATATTATTAATTGATATTAAATTCCTAAAAATCTAAGGTTCGGCCAAGAGACTTATATTATGATAGGTTCCTCATTAATGGACCACTTGGGGGTCTCTTGGATTTATATAGTAAGTTTATTAACCATATTATATAAAAATACAAAGAGACATTGTAAAAGTGAAACTAATTAACTTAGAGTTAATACTTAAAGATAAGGTTAATATAAGTACCCAAACCTGTCTAAATTCTATTGGTTGAGTGGTTTTCGACCTATCCCCACCTTAAACTTTGAATAGTCAACTTTGGAGCCTTTAGAAACCGAATATGAATTTATTATAAATTAATATTTCTAGCTTTTCCAAAGGTGCCCCTCACCCCTCTTATAAAAGGGCACTCCTCCTTCTCATTTCTTCACACCTTTAAAGCCTTTTGGTTCGGCCAAAATCTGCCCAAATACTCTCCCAACATCCCTCACTACAACCTAGAGGCCATAGTTTGATCAGAAAGCCAACCTAAGGAGCCCTTTTGATCAAATCAAAAGGAAGAACCCGAAGAAGAGGTAATGATTTCACCACCCTTTTCTAAGTTCATTTCTTCTTCCACTTCTTCTTCCTTTGTTCTTACCATTCTAAAATAATAACTCCAGTATCTCACATATACTATGATGTTATTATAAGTATGGTACAACCATATTCAGTATTCTATCCACCCTTTGAATAACATGTCACCATACGTGCGTACGTACGGCTTACCGTCTCCACGTCGTGGTGTAATTGTTATTCAATATAATATTATTTGGATGGGTATAATAATGATGTGTAACTCATGTAAATAATAAATATAACATGTTAATGATTCTGTATATATGATATACCATTCATTTATATATTATTTTAATATCAAAAGAATGATATTGTCGCTCGTGCGTACGTACGGACTACCGTCTCCACGAACGCGATGAGATTCATTCTCCATCGTATCCATTCAAGTATAATTATCATTTGATGATTTAAAAATGATGTTTAAGGACTTGATACCATTCTGGATATGAATAAGATACAACAAACATGACTTATGTAACAAAACATATAAAAGAAAATGAGTAAGTTAACACCCGAAACGATGATAATACTAAGATATTATTAATAAAGAAATATTAAAAGATCATATATGATATCATATTAATGTATATAATTCTTGTATAATTTAATAACAATTATTTCACCATTATACAGGAGGTTAACCTACCCCAACAAAGGAAAAGTACAAGGTAAGGGATATTTCACAATCTCTTCATTATTCGAGGTTGTATATACGTAATAATCTACTGGGATCTCTTTATCATCCACATCCATGTTTTCTTAAAAATGTATTTCAAAACATTTTTACTATTTACAAGAATATGGGTTAAAGTCATTTATACCCTTGTTTTACTTTTTATAAGAGGTTTATAAAGGAATCTTTCCGTCGTTTTCAAAACAATGTCCTTTTTAACCTTTTCGACAGAATTGAGGTAAGAATGTTTTTTTTAACTTATACGGCGGGTGCGGTTATTTTCCGCCGTTATAAAATCTTCAAAACTTCCCTTACAAGCTTATAAGAATATTTTCAAAGAAAATGTTTTATTTTATATGGATCTTAAATGATTTCAAAATAAAAGGTGATATTTATTTAAAAAGAATTTTGATTTCATCTATGTCAACATCCTTTGATGGATTTTAAGATTATTTGAAGTTGATTTATTATGATACAAAACTTCTATATTGTATTGAAGGTTTTGTGATATGTTTGACTAAGGTTGTGCTATATTTATACCATTCATAGTTTATGGTGAAATTATTGACATTTCGTATGCTAGTTTTAATACGAATGTTTATGTTATGTTTAAACCTTTTCATATGGGAATGCATTGGACTTAATAAGTGACGGGTGGAGCCCACTATAGCTCCTCGATGCATCGGTAGGTCTCATGAGACAAACTAGTGTCTTGGCATATGGCCTTGACAAAATCTTATTTGTAGTCTTGGCACGAGGCCTTGGCTATGTGGTTATGATAGTCTGGCATTATGCATTCCAACATTATGAAAGTGGTTATTGATTTTTGCATGTGATTATTCGATTAGTAGAATATCCATGTGAACAAGTAAATGACATTATTTCATTTTACTTTTGCCATACTATGTTGAAGTTCAATTTTAAAAGGCTTTTGTTTTAGTAATTCATTGCCTTAAATGTTTATGCTTATTTTGAATGTTCCGCTATATTGTTATCCTTACTGGGCATTTGAGCTCACCCCTTTTCTATGTTTTATTTTTCCCAGGTAGTGAAGAAGTAAATTATGAATGACTTGCAGGGATATTATGAGGGGTTAATAGTGTGGATATGAAGACTTTGTTGTTGTAGTAGTTTTTCACTTTGAAATGTAATGTAAAACTTTATGATTATATCTAGTGTTTCCAAGGCTACTAAACCAATCGGTCTTTCGAGATTTGATCTTTCTTGTGATCATGCCAATGTTACAAAGTAATGCACCGACTCTGGGTAGCTGGGGTCGGGGCGTTACAGTTGGTATCAGAGGAAGTTTAGTACAAACCTTGGAAACTAGATTTAGATAAACTCTGATTAGAGCACGTAGACCTAAGATGAACTTTGAGGATTAGTATAGAAGAACTTCCTAGAATTTTGGTATTGTAGAGATTTTGTGAGTTTTCCAAGCAATACATCCCTGTCTGGATACGAGCAGGTAGAGGCGGCTCTGGCACAGATGTACCTAGGGGTAAAACCCGAAAACACCGCTTTGAGCTAGACTCGAACGGGAACTGGTGCACGACAACGGGCCTTGCTGCACTCTTGGTTACGACACTCCCGGGGGATATGCTTAGGATAATTCTCATTTTCTTTACAAACCATTATGAAGGGTTTATGAGTATATACATCCTCAAAGGAGACATTTTTATGATTATGGATTATATCCATAAATAGTTCAATTTATGTTTAGTGTTTTATAAGAATGGGATTATGTATTTTGATTCATAAACTGATCTAGTGTATGCCATTGTTTAGAAATGGCGCCCAATAGAAGGAATGAGAACTCCAGAAATGCACATGATCCAAAGAGAAGGAAGGATCATATCTTTGATGGTCTTAAGATAGGATTTATAAGAGAAATAGTCTCCCATGTATTATCATCATATGAAGAAATAATATCATGTGTTGATAAGATAAGTAAAGAGTTTACTGAGTCCTATGGCTTTGAAGGGATGCAAGAGAAGAAAAGGATGGAAGAGAGAAAGATGGATAAAGGGAAGAGGGAAAAGAAGAATTTTCTCATATGTGGTAACTGTGGAAAGAAACACCCTGGAACATGCCTGAAAGGAATGGGAGTTTGTTATAAGTGTGGAGGAAAAGGGCACAAAGTACGTGACTGCAAGGGTAAGAAAATGGTTTCAAATGTACAATGCTTAATTTGCAAGGAGTTTGGACACTACGCGAACCTATGTCCTAGTCATCAGACTATGACGCAAATGATGCTATTGGATAATAATCAAGTTATGATACTACCACAGATGAAGAGGAATGATTAGAGTTCTTATGTTGATTATGTCAATTGAGTGTTGTATCAACAATGTACTTGTTATAATAATTATGGAGTATATAAGGATTGTACTGCAGTACTATTTCATTAAGGACTTGAGATTGTGTGGAACAAAGAAAAGTGACTCAATAGTAGGATAAATTTTTGGAAAATATATGGTTGAGAGAAAGATAAACCATAATATGGTTCTGATACCGAGTTAGTGATTTTAAAATAATACATGATTGATTTGGATAAATTATATTGGATATTCTTGACTACCTTGAAACTGATTAATGATTTGTATATTCCATCATTTTGTTGGGGTTTAAAACATTTTTGGATTGATGAAGTATATCCAGCATCCTATATGGAATAAGGGAGAATGAATGTAATCAATAAGGAATATGGTAATTCAGGATGTTTCAGTGTATTAAAAGAATACATGATGAAAGTATTCATATGCTATTATGGGTTAAAAAGGATCTACATTATTTTTACCTTCCTTATAAATGTTGGACTATGAGTTTGGACAGACGTATTTTGGATAGTTCTAGTTTGGATTATTTTGTATTGCCATAAAAGGACAACCCGGAGGTCGGGCGGCAACACGTCGCGTCCGGCAAGGCTGCGAGACTTGAACCCGCAACCGAAGGGCGACAAGGGTGTATCACCTACCACTGGCCCACGAGATGTCCTCGATTAAATAATGTAGTTTTTATTAAAAGATCTTGTAGATGAATTATAAATTCGTTTATTTTGGAACCCTATACGAATAGTGTAAATAGATTTTTTTTTACATTCTATTATCTTTTAGAGTGAAAGATGAGTTTGTGGTAGAAATTTATTAATGGATAAAACTCTAATTATAAAGTAAGTATATCTCCTTATGATCTTAGCCAATCTCATAAATAAATTCCTCAAAATTAAGAAAAAGAAACTTAGAACAAAAATGTTGTCCTAGATAGTACCTTAAATCATCACTAATTTATGGCTTTGGGATTGTTAGCCTTTTCATAGCCATGTTCTCTACCACTCTCCATCAGATAATTGATGGTTAGATTTTTCTTCCATATCCATATTTTCCTACATGGAACCCTAGTATGTGTTATTTTTGGTAATCTTCATACTTTCCACTCTTTATTTTAAATAGAGGCCTCATTAATTCATTTTTCGATGTGGGATTTCAACTAAGATATTTTGAAACGTCAAAAATGTGTTATCCTAATACCCTATGTTTTGTTGAACCGATGGTATTTCAAATCATCATAGATTGATGAATTTAAGGACCTCAATTTTACACTTGTTTGTGATTGATGACCTCAATCACTACCTATAAATATTTACGTTTTTCCTCCAATTATATGTCTCTAATTGCCACCAATGTTCTCCTAATCGAGAACATAATTTGGTGGTGACCCTTTCATTTCTCTTTTCCTCATATTAAGACTAAATTTTAGTAACCCAATTTCCGATGTGGGTTTTCCCACAAATATATTTTCTATTTTCAACCTTTTATTTTTGAAGAATAATTTCAAATTGCGAGGACGCAATTTATTGAAGGAGGGGAGAATGTAACACCCCAAGATTTCATAGTGTGTTATTTCTTCAAAATAATTCAATAACTTGCACTACACGCAACACCGAGTTCAATCACACCATGACTTACAAAAATAATCCATTCAAAAGCGGTTATGAATAGTATTATCTAAATTTTAAACTTTATATAATCCGTATAATTTTAGAATCCATATTATGAGTTTCCTTGATATAATGCAAGAACAAATTCATTTTCAGTATTGCACTTTTATCAACTTTTAATAGTGAACCCTTTTTAAATACAATATTTTAAACATTTTGACTAAATGGGGACATCAAAAAATTTAAAATGAAACATCCCAAGCTTCCACGGTACGCTTTCCTTTGAATAATACAGTAGCGTGTGTTATACGCAACTTCGAGTTTTAGCACACACCGTAACCAATCAAACTAGCCGTTATGAATGGTAATACCTACTTTTTGAAATCATATATATTCTATATTTCAAAATGGACTTCATTTTTGGATTCGGAATATCGAAATTAGCCTAAGGTGAAATTTTGGTACTTTTCGGATAACTTTCATATTTTGATGAATAGTGAAAATTACTAAATTTTAATTAAAAACAACTTTTTTAATCAAAATAATTAATAGTGATAAATTATGAATTTTAGTAGTTTTAAAGTATATTTAGAATATATTTTTACCATTTAATATAATGTTGGTCATTGGACATAATTTTACAATTAAACCGAACATAAACAAGTGTCAATCTTTTGATAGTTATTATCTCTTAAAAACACGCTTTTTGTTTTGACAGCGGGAATTAATTTTAAATTAATTTCTGCCACTTCTGTGTTTTGAATTTAGGAAAATGGATTCCATATTTGGAATCAGGATGTTCAAATTGTGTAAATAGGTAACTTTTATTTTTAGACATTTTGAATAATTACTGCGGTAAATATTTTATTTACCATGGTTAAGGGTAAATCCGGTAAATAAGGGTTAAAAAAATAATATTATAATAATACTAAATTACCCTAAAACGTGTCTCAACCCTATTGGTTGATACATGGTCGACCATGGGCATCTTTGGGTCTATTTTGGGACCCCATGGATCCACTTGTAAGTGATAATGACACATTATATTAATAAAGTTAAAATAAAAATAAAAATGGCATAAGCTTACATCTTTTAGAAGAACAATTTTTACATAGGGTTATACATGTTGGATTTTCGATTATAAATATTCATTAGAAATCTAAAAAGATTTCCTACATAATGATATTTTATTTATAATTTTTAGACATTATATAATTTATTTTATTTATGACACAATGATGATGCAGTAATTACTAAAATAGTGAAAAATAAAAATAATTGATCTTATAAATACCCAAATAATTATAATATGAAACTTTTAATGAATTAAACTAATTTTCTATGCTAATATGATATATTAGGATTGATTTAATTGACTTTTTTTGAAGTAATCAATCTGTTAGGAGTTTCACAAAAATCAACTATTGAATAGTGTCAAAATTGACATAAAAGAGTTATTAAAACAAATATTATATTATTAATTGATATTAAATTCCTAAAAATCTAAGGTTCGGTCAAGAGACTTATATTATGATAGTTTCCTCATTAATGGACCACTTGGGGGTTTCTTGGATTTATATAGTAAGTTTATTAACCATATTATATAAAAATACAAAGAGACATTGTAAAAGTGAAACTAATTAACTTAGAGTTAATACTTAAAGATAAGGTTAATATAAGTACCCAAACCTGTCTAAATTCTATTGGTTGAGTCGTTTTCGACCTATCCCCACCTTAACCTTTTAATAGTCAACTTTGGAGCCTTTAGAAACCGAATATGAATTTATTATAAATTAATATTTCTAGCTTTTCCAAAGGTGCCCCTCACCCCTCTTATAAAAGGGCACTCCTCCTTCTCATTTATTCACACCTTCAAAGCCTTTTGGTTCGGCCAAAATCTGCCCAAATACTCTCCCAACATCCCTCACTACAACCTAGAGGCCTTAGTTTGATCAGAAAGCCAACCTAAGGAGCCCTTTTGATCAAATCAAAAGGAAGAACCCGAAGAAGAGGTAATGATTTCACCACCCTTTTCTAAGTTCATTTCTTCTTCCACTTCTTCTTCCTTTGTTCTTACCATTCTAAAATAATAACTCCAGTATCTCACATATACTATGATGTTATTATAAGTATGGTACAACCATATTCAGTATTCTATCCACCCTTTGAATAACATGTCACCATACGTGCGTACGTACGGCTTACCGTCTCCACGTCGTGGTGTAATTGTTATTCAATATAATATTATTTGGATGGGTATAATAATGATGTGTAACTCATGTAAATAATAAATATAACATGTTAATGATTCTGTATATATGATATACCATTCATTTATATATTATTTTAATATCAAAAGAATGATATTGTCGCTCGTGCGTACGTACGGACTACCGTCTCCACGAATGCGATGAGATTCATTCTCCATCGTATCCATTCAAGTATAATTATCATTTGATGATTTAAAAATGATGTTTAAGGACTTGATACCATTCTGGATATGAATAAGATACAACAAACATGACTTATGTAACAAAACATATAAAAGAAAATGAGTAAGTTAACACCCGAAACGATGATAATACTAAGATATTATTAATAAAGAAATATTAAAAGATCATATATGATATCATATTAATGTATATAATTCTTGTATAATTTAATAACAATTATTTCACCATTATACAGGAGGTTAACCTACCCCAACAAAGGAAAAGTACAAGGTAAGGGATATTTCACAATCTCTTCATTATCCGAGGTTGTATATACGTAATAATCTACTGGGATCTCTTTATCATCCACATCCATGTTTTCTTAAAAATGTATTTCAAAACATTTTTACTATTTACAAGAATATGGGTTAAAGTCATTTATACCCTTGTTTTACTTTTTATAAGAGGTTTATAAAGGAATCTTTCCGTCGTTTTCAAAACAATGTCCTTTTTAACCTTTTCGACAGAATTGAGGTAAGAATGTTTTTTTAACTTATACGGCGGGTGCGGTTATTTTCCGCCATTATAAAATCTTCAAAACTTCCCTTACAAGCTTATAAGAATATTTTCAAAGAAAATGTTTTATTTTATATGGATCTTAAATGATTTCAAAATAAAAGGTGATATTTCTTTAAAAAGAATTTTGATTTCATCTATGTCAACATCCTTTGATGGATTTTAAGATTATTTGAAGTTGATTTATTATGATACAAAACTTCTATATTGTATTGAAGGTTTTGTGATATGTTTGACTAAGGTTGTGCTATATTTATACCATTCATAGTTTATGGTGAAATTATTGACATTTCGTATGCTAGTTTTAATACGAATGTTTATGTTATGTTTAAACCTTTTCATATGGGAATGCATTGGACTTAATAAGTGACGGGTGGAGCCCGCTATAGCTCCTCGATGCATCGGTAGGTCTCAAGAGACAAACTAGTGTCTTGGCACAAGGCCTTGACAAAATCTTATTTGTAGTCTTGGCACGAGGCCTTGGCTATGTGGTTATGATAGTCTGGCATTATGGATTCCAACATTATGAAAGTGGTTATTGATTTTTGCATGTGATTATTCGATTAGTAGAATATCCATGTGAACAAGTAAATGACATTATTTCATTTTACTTTTGCCATACTATGTTGAAGTTCAATTTTAAAAGGCTTTTGTTTTAGTAATTCATTGCCTTAAATGTTTATGCTTATTTTGAATGTTCCGCTATATTGTTATCCTTACTGGGCATTTGAGCTCACCCCTTTTCTATGTTTTATTTTTCCCAGGTAGTGAAGAAGTAAATTATGAATGACTTGCAGGGATATTATGAGGGGTTAATAGTGTGGATATGAAGACTTTGTTGTTTTAGTAGTTTTTCACTTTGAAATGTAATGTAAAACTTTATGATTATATCTAGTGTTTCCAAGGCTACTAAACCAATCGGTCTTTCGAGATTTGATCTTTCTTGTGATCATGCCAATGTTACGAAGTAATGCACCGACTCTGGGTAGCTGGGGTCGGGGCGTTACATACAGCCTCAAACACCCATTGGACACCCCCCACACCTTGACAGCCCTCCCAGACCCCTTGGACACCCCCGACCCCTGGACAGCCCCCCGAGCCCTTGGACAGCCCCAAACACCCCTTGGACACCCCTCCCATATCCCTTGGACACCCCCCACCCCTTGGACACCCCCACCCCTTTGACAGCCCCCCACCCTCATTTACACCCAACCGGCCCCTTGGACAGAACTCCCAGACACCTTGGACACCACTCCCATATCCCTTGGACACCCCCACCCCTTGGACACCCCCCACCCCTTCGACAGCCCCCCACCCTCATTTACACCCCCCGAACACTAGGACAGCCCCAAACACCCCTTGGACACCCCTCCCATATCCCTTGGACACCCCCCCCACCCCTTGGACACCCCCCACCCCTTGGACAGCCCCCCACCCCCTGGACACCCCCCGACCACTTGGAAACCCCCCGACCCCTTGGAAACCCCCCCATCCCCTTGGACAGCCCCAAAAACCCCTTGGACACCCCTCTTATATCCCTTGGACACCCCCCCACCACTTGGACACCCCCCCACCCCTTGGACAACCCCCCACCCTCATTTACACCCAACCGACCCCTTGGACAGCCCCAAACACACCTTGGACACCCCTCCCATATCCCTTGGACACCCCCACCCCTTGGACACCCCCACCCTCATTTAAACCCCCCCGACCCCTAGGACAGCCCCAAACACACCTTGGACACCCCTCCCATATCCCTTGGACACCCCCAAACACCCACCCACCCCCTTGGAACCTCTCCCCCCATACCAAAATCCAGACCAGAAAAACCATCAACAATAGACCAAAATAAGAAGTAGAGAAAAATTAAACATTCACTTATATAACATTCAAAACTTACACTGTCAACTTCAAAAAAAACTAAATCCAACCTAAACGACTATGAAATACACAATTACATTGACAATATTCAAAATTACATTTTACATTACAAACAACTAAAAGTCAATCAAACCTGTAAAATAATTTGACCACTCCACTTGTAAGTGTTTGATATCTTCAGCAGTAAAGGGTTGAGGGTCATCAAAAAGCTACAAAGGAAAAGGATAGTAGTCAACGTGTATAATGAATAAATCAAATTGAAATATTATGAGAAAGAGGAAATCTTACCAGGTCAAAACTCAGAACTGTCCCAGTTGTTATTATTTCATACATAAATATTAACATGTAATATCCGCATTCGATGATGCCTTGTTGCTCATGACATTTCTGTTTGAATGAGTGTAAATTCAATATATTATTTTTATGTAATAAATCAAAATGTACAAATTATAAATGGATATTTACCTTCGCATGTACATATTTGATCTTGAAATTCCTTTTCTTTGCGCTTTTTTGAAAGTGGACCCATGCCCTGTTAGAAAATAATACGAATGGGGTAAATTTAAAATTCATTATAATATATAAAACTATTGTGAAATTGTAACTTACGTTTCAAATATATTCTTAAAACTTTCTCGCACATCATCATGGAGAGAGCATATCCAATAAAGTGCTTTCTCCCTAGGGCAAAAAACCCCTAACATCCAATGATCCCTGATAAAAGGAAATTTAACGTTAGTGGTTTTTTATGTTAAAAGATAATTAACTCTTTGAGAGGGATGTTTTTCATACCTCTCACAAAAAGGCATCATCCAACACTGTGTGATTACATTCTTTTCAAATCTATCAGCAATATAAATCATTCTTTGTTCCTCATCCAATGCACATGCTTCCGGGGAAATCAATTGTGGGTCCACGAATCCATATACATCTATCAGCTCATTCCTCTCACAAATTTTATACAGATACCTAATACAAAGTAGACATAAGTATACATTTTTAATAAATATAACGCAAGGAAAAGGTGTTAAGACTTACATGATAAAAATTTTCACCACGTTGATGCCCAACTTATCTCCAGTGACAAACTCCATGATATTAGTTTTCATAATCCCCACACTTAGTTCACATCCACAGACATGAGATTACATTATAAAGTCATAATGATCCGCCAACAAATTTGAATATCTTGACAATTTGTCAAGACTGCTAGTATCTGCATCTGATGTCATAGCTATCTGTCTTTGTTGTTGTCTATACAGTATTTCTTTACCTTTGAAGTATTCCTGTAAAAATAAATTGAAAAATATATTAGTTTTCAAATGATAAAACATTAATAA
Organism: Viscum album; assembly: GCA_963277665.1. Taxonomy (NCBI): domain Eukaryota; kingdom Viridiplantae; phylum Streptophyta; class Magnoliopsida; order Santalales; family Viscaceae; genus Viscum; species Viscum album. The sequence goes on from OY728131.1 coordinate 1,131,941,929, forward strand.
AAATATAAAATAAAAGATATAACATCCATACCTCTATGGTAATGAGTCGAAGAAGTCTGGATGGCCAAAGTAAAAAATGGCCGATACTATGTCCAACTGTCGTCACCTCATCTGTAGGTAATGGTATCCGAGCTGATCTATCTATAATATCCTGTACAGTGACCCTCTGATTCTCTACCTCTAACTGTTGATGATGAACTGTATCTCCTATACAATATACCATCCCATATGCAACTATATGATGTTGAGGATCATCAACATACAACTCACAATAAGTAGGTAGCTGCAGCGGAGGAGGAGGATCAAAAATGGGGTCCAAAGGCTGAGGTGGGGGAGTGGGAGCTACTGGGAGAGGTGGAGTGGGAGCTGCACCCTGAAATTGTCTTTGCAAGTCTGCAAACATAAACTGCACCGATGCTCTAATCTTGTCCTCCATTGTCGCATTAATATTATGGACTTCAGCCTCCAAGGATTCTATTTTTTTATAAACTCCCTCAACGTTAGAAGTTGAGGAACGTGGAAACACTTTTCTTACCGATACACCTACCGGATATCCTCTAACACGGCCAGGATGTTCGGGCTTTCCCAATGCCACAGATAAAATATCTTCCCTCCCAGATGGTGTAAATGTCCCCTGTGAACTCTGCTCCTCAAGAGAGTCCTGTAATAATTAATTGAACATTTCTATAATTATTGGAAATATATGATGAAAATAGTAAACTTAAATAAATAAAATAGATATCTTACAATCCTCTCAACTACGAGTCTCGATTCTTCCGAAAGATATTGTCCTTTTTGCCCTTCCGAGCTCTTTTCCATTTCTCATGTCTAGATGGAGGGGATGGAGGGGCCACCTCTCCAGAGCTTGAAGACTCAGCTCTTAGTTGTTGAAATTTTTTTGCCATCATTTGTTCTTCCAATAATGCATACCCTCCCCGAGATAAACTATGAGGGTATACATTTTTAGATTGGATCTCTTGATGAGATTTCCTTGTTTGCTGTAAATTAAGAATAAGTAATCATTAACAAAACAATAATAAGATAATTTATATAAGAAAGCTTATAAAAGTTTACATTTCCCTTACCAAAAATGATTCTTTTCTTCTACTTTCAAAAAATTGTCTCCATGTGTCTTCATCTATAAAAGGATATATACGACATGGATTCTCACGACTCCTATGACCATAAATGAAATCAGATGAGAGGGTTGATTTGAAATCCCTCCATCTCCTAGCAGCCAACGATAAGCATTTCTTCCTGACTCCTCCAGTGTCAGGAATATCAAATGTCATCTGATAAAAAAGAGGTTAAAAATATTATATATACTAGAAACATTTAAAGAACAGTCAAACAATAGAAAAAGATCTTACCAAAATGGTCTCCCACAGCTGAGAAATTATCGCCTTATCCACACTTCTCCAATCATCATAGAGAATTCTTACTTTTCTCTTAGCCTGAGTTGCTACAAAACCCTTAAAATCTTTATCATTTGGACCTCTAGGAAGATCATCATCATCAAACTCCACGACTATCCTCTCCTCCTTCGTACGGGAAAGTGATAATTTTGGTAAACGTGTGCACCCACGCTTACCAACCTTTGAACTCTTTTTCGTAATAGGAGCATGTGAATGTTCCTCCCCAGATGTATGACCAATATGCTCATCTCCAGAATCATGTGGCTGATCAACTGATTGATCTGTCATTTTCCTTCAAATCAAAAAAACAAACATTAGTTCACAAATATACAAATTCAAATATTGTAATACTACTTAATCAGAAAATAGAAAAGTGTACTAAATTACATAATAGTAAACATTGGTAATATGGTAAGCATGTTAAACAATGATAAACATGGTAAACACAGTCTGTTGTACCCCTCTCTCTTGGATTTTAATGTTCACAATCACTCTTATTATGTTCTAACTTGTTTTCAAGTGTTTTTGTTGATAGGAAAAAGGTTGCCAAGGAGTTGGCCCAAGAAAGCTGAAAAGTGGACTCACTGAGTCCACCGGTCAGCCGGTGTGAGCTCACCGGCCATCCGGAGGACCCAGGCAGTAGACTTTCCCACTGCCTGGTGTCACCGGCCGGTCGCTGGCTCACTACCGGCCGGCCGGTGCCCCCAGGACTTCTCCTCTTTACGGTTTTTATTGTTTTATCATTTTGGTTTGATACATGTTTTAATAAGTAAAAAATTTACAATATCTAACATTATATGAAAAAACTAAATGTAAACAAGAAATAAACATGTGTTACCTGTAATTTTAGGAATGTACAATTGGATTGTTTTCCCAAATTCCTTCGTCGTGATCGTTCCTTATGGCACAAACCATGTCTTCAACATACTCATCATTATGTTCTGTTAATCTTTCCATGGAAGTAGGGATCTCACATAAATCAGCATCTTCATCAAATTCATCCTCACCAACATATTGTTTTTTCCCTTGTAAAAAAACAGCCCACTGCATATCTGATTGATCTACTACATAGAAAATTTGTTTGGCATGTGTTTCCATTATAAAAGAATCAGCTGTGTCTTCCAATCTATTCAGATTAACAAGTGTCATTCCAAATTCATCGTGTCTGACACTGTTGTTACCGATAAACCATTTACAGTTAAAAACAGGAACTTTAATTTTAAATTAATCAGCCTCCCATATGTATTCAATCACTCCATAATATGCACTTGATGCCGAAATTGGGTTTCTGTCCTTAGAACTCAAAAAATGCATTGCTTCTGCAAACACCAATACACCACTATTCTGAACTGCACTTCTGTTGTCCTGAGCTTTCGTATGAAATGTATAGCCATTAATGTCATAAGCGGACCATGTTATCACATTTAAAGATGGACCACCCACTATCCATTTTAATGTCTCTGATACATCTGATCTACCAAACAAGGTCTTTTTAATCCATGGCAAAAAAGTTTTGTTGTGCTCATTCAAAATCCACATTTCTTTCTTCTTTGGATGACATTGTTTCAACTCATTAATATGCAATGTGATATACGGTTGAACATCAGCTATGTTATTCAAGATGTATGATTCTAACTTCTTCATCTGTTCAGCTGACAGTGATTTGACTTTCAAGCCACGAATCCCCTTTCCCTCATTATTAACCCGTTCCTGGCGAGATGGAGGCAAACCTATGTGTTGCTCCGTAGCCAAGTAGCTCGTACAAAACTCTGCTACCTCCTCAGAAATATACTTTTCAATAATGGAGGCTTCAGGTCGATATGGATTTTTAACATATCCCTTTAATATTTTCATATAACTTTCAAAAGGATACATCCAAAGAAGATATACAGGTCCACAAAGCTTTATTTCTCGAACCAGATGAATCATTAAATGCACCATCATATCAAAAAAAGTTGGAGGAAAATACATTTCCAAATGACAAAGTATAAAAATTGCATCCTTTTCCAAAATGTTCAAAGCATTCACATCAATCGCCTTGTTACAAATTGAATTGAAAAAATAACACAACCTCATTATAGTCTTTCTAACACGGATGGGCAATATTCCACGCAGTGAAACTGGTAGAATTTGTTGCATCATGACGTGACAATCATGTGATTTCATACCTATCAACTTCAAGTCTTTCAATGAGACAAAATTTTTTACATTTGAATAATAACCTTAAGGCACTTTGATATCATGAAGACACTGACAGAAGCTACTTTTCTCCCTCTTAGATAATGTATGACAAGCCGGGGGAAGAAATGTTCGTCTTCCTTTAGGAGTGGGAGCTAAATCCAAACGTATTCCCATTGATAGTAGGTCTAACCTTCCATTCAACCCATCTTTTGTATTTCCTTTAATATCTAGAAATGTTCCGATCAAAGAATCACAGATATTCTTCTCCACGTGAATGACATCAATATTATGTTTGACTTCATGATACCTCCAATATGGTAGCTCAAAAAATATTGACCTTTTCTTCCAAATATGTCTATCATTACCATATTTCTGTGTCTTTCCCAATGTCACATCAAGGTTTTTCACCCTCTCAAAATAAAAATCTGGGGATAAAGGTTTTGGAGCAGTATCAAATTCTTGTGAGCCATTGAATGCCTTTTTTAGTCTTCTATAAGGGTGATCCATAGGCAAAAACTTTCGATGACCCATGTACACTGTTTTCCTCCCATGATGCAATTGACAATATGACGTCTGTTGTTCGAAAATTGGACATGATTTATGCCCTCTAACACTGTATCCAGACAAATTTCCATATGCTGGGAAGTCATTTATAGTGAATAGAAGCACTGCATGCAGTTGAAAATATTCCATTTTATAAGAATCATACACCCTAATACCATCAGCCCATAACAGTTTCAAATCATCAATCAGCGGTGACAAGTATACATCAATATCATTGCCGGGTTGCTTTGGACCAGAGATCATGATACTCAACATGACATATTTGCGCTTCATACAAACTTCAGGAGAGAGGTTGTAAATTACCAATAAAACAGGCCATGAACTATGTGTGCTACTGAGGGTTCGGTATGGATTCATTCCATCTGTGCACAAGCCTAGTCTCAGATTTCTAATTTCATTTCCAAATGTAGGGTACTGGGAATCAATTTTCTTCCATTGTGGACAATCAGCTGGATGACGTATTTTTCCATCACATACCCGCTCATCAGCATGCCATCTTAACCTTTTTGCATCATGTGAATTAGCAAATAAACGTTTGAAATGAGGAATTATAGAAAGATACCAAAATACCTTTGAAGGGAGCTTTGTAATCTCTACATCAGCTTGTGATTTTTCTTTCACCTTATACTGTGATGTCCCACATTTAGGACACTCTTTCAGAAATTCATATTCCTTCCTATATATAATGCAGTCATTCGAACAGGCATGTATTTTCCTGTATCCCAATCCCATCGGGCATAATATTTTTTTGGCCTTATAATGTGAATCTGGAAGATCGTTATCTTTTGGAAGAATGTCTTTCATCAATTGTAGCAGCTCTGTAAAACTTCTGTCACTCCATCCATGTTTCGCCTTCAGGTTAATCAATCTTAACACTGCCGACAAAACCGTAAAATCTGTACAACTAGGATATAATGGTTTTTCGGCATCACCATATAGACGTGCAACTGTCGGTTCTATCTCAATTTGTTCTGCTACAATATCGCGAATCATTTCTTCAATTCCATCGGAGTTACCATCTTGCGATTCATTATCATCAGTGACATTCTGTCCAGTTTCGCCATGCCAAATCCAAGGGTTGTAACTCGGATTGAAACCATGACAAATCAGATTATCTTTTATCTCTCTACTTTTCAACTTCTTCATATTCAGACATTTCAGGCATGTACAGAAAAAAATGTCACTACTTGGAACATTTCGTTTAGCAAATTCCAAAAAGGCATCAACACCTTCCTCATATTCATTGCTCATTCGATGTGCCGTAATCCAACTTCGACTCATTATTACCTATAACAAATAGAAAAAATATATATATTTTTTAGATAAGACAAATATATGTTTATATGAAAAAAATCATAATTTGAATGTAAACAATTTTGAAATATAAAACAAATCGATGTGTATTTAAAAAAATATGCTTGAATATTATTTTTTAAAGAAAATATAGTAAGATATAACACCCCCACTGGACACCCCCCGACCCCTCTGGACAGCCCCCCCGCCCCTCCTGGACACCACCCCCCACCCCCCACCTCCTTGGACACCCCCCTGGACATCCTCCAACCCTCTGGACAGCCCCCCCACCCACCCGGACAACCCCAAATACCCTCTAAAGAGGCCGCCACCCACTTGGACAGCCCCCCACACCCATCCACCCCCTTGGACACCCCCCTGGACACCCCACCGACCCCTCTGGACAGGCCGCCACCCCCCTTGGACAGCCCCCCACACCCACCCATCCCCTTGGACACCACCCTGGACACCCCCCGACCCCTCTGGACAGCCCCCGACCCCTCTAGAAAGCACCCCCACCCCTCCTCGACACAACCCCCCACCCTCGACCTGCTTGGACACCCCCCAGACACCCCCCAACCCTCTGGACAGCCCCCCACCCCTCCTAAACACCACCCCCCACCCCCCTACCCCCTTGGACAACCCTCTGGACACCCCCCAACACCCACCCACACCCTTGGACAGCCCCCCCACACCCACCCACCCCCTTGTAAACCCCCCCTGGACACCCCCCGACCCCTCTGGACAGCCCCCCACCCCTCCTGGACACCACCCCCCACCCCCTACCCCCTTGGACACCCCCTGGACATCCCCCAACCCTCTGGGCAGCCCCCCCACCCACCCGGACAACCCCAAATACCCTCTGGAGAGGCCGCCACCCACTTGGACAGCCCCCCACACCCATCCACCCCCTTGGACACCCCCCTGGACACCCCACCGACCCCTCTGGACAGGCCGCCACCCCCTTGGACAGCCCCCCACACCCACCCATCCCCTTGGACACCACCCTGGACACCCCCCGACCCCTCTGGACAGCCCCTGACCCCTCTAGAAAGCACCCCCACCCCTCCTGGACACAACCCCCCACCCCCGACCTGCTTGGACACCCCCCAACCCTCTGGACAGCCCCCCACCCCTCTTAAACACCACCCCCACCCCCTACCCCCCTTGGACACCCCCCTGGACACCCCCCAACACCCACCCACACCCTTGGACAGCCCCCCACACCCACCCACCCCCTTGTAAACCCCCCTGGACACCCCCCGACCCCTCTGGACAGCCCCCCACCCCTCCTGGACACCACCCCCCACCCCCTACCCCCTTGGACACCCCCTGGACATCCCCCAACCCTCTGGGCAGCCCCCCACCCACCCGGACAACCCCAAATACCCTCTCGAGAGGCCGCCACCCACTTGGACAGCCCCCCACACCCATCCACCCCCTTGGACACCCCCCTGGACACCCCACCGACCCCTCTGGACAGGCCGCCACCCCCCTTGGACAGCCCCCCACACCCACCCATCCCCTTGGACACCACCCTGGACACCCCCCGACCCCTCTGGACATCCCCCGACCCCTCTAGAAAGCACCCCCACCCCTCCTGGACACAACCCCCCACCCCCGACCTGCTTGGACACCCCCCTGGACACACCCCGACCCTCTAGACAGCCCCCACCCCTCCTAAACACCACCCCCACCCCCTACCCCCTTGGACACCCCCCTGGACACCCACCCACACCCTTGGACAACCCCCCACACCCACCCACCCCCTTGTAAACCCCCCTGGACACCCCCCGACCCCTCTGGACAGCCCCCCGCCCCTCCTGGACACCACCCCCACCCCCTACCCCCTTGGACACCCCCCTGGACATCCCCCAACCCTCTGGACAGCCCCCCCACCCACCCAGACAACCCCAAATACCCTCTGGAGAGGCCTCCACGCACTTGGACAACCCCCCACACCCATCCAACCCCTTGGACACCCCCCTGGACACCCCACCGACCCCTCTGGACAGGCCGCCACCCCCTTGGACAGCCCCCCCACACCCACCCATCCCCTTGGACACCACCCTGGACACCCCCCGACCCCTCTGGACAGCCCCCAACCCCTCTAGAAAGCACCCCCACCCCTCCTGGACACAACCCCCCACCCCCGACCTGCTTGGACACCCCCCTGGACACCCCCCAACCCTCTGGACAGCCCCCCCACCCCTCCTAAACACCACCCCCACCCCTACCCCCTTGGACACCCCCTGGACACCCCCCAACACCCACCCACACCCTTGGACAGCCCCCCACACCCACCCACCCTCTTGTAAACCCCCCTGGACACCCCCCGACCCCTCTGGACAGCCCCCACCCCTCCTGGACACCACCCCCACACCCTACCCCCTTGGACACCCCCTTGGACACCCCCAACCCTCTTGATAGCCCTCCCACCCCCTGGAATCACTGAAAATTTACCATAACAAGAAGTTGGGTCATTCAAATAATGTTTTTAGGTGTAGAGGAAGAACTGAGTTTCAATAGATAGAGAAGGAACTCGACATTAGGTTGTCTATTCCAGGTATGGATTTGAAGGAGTTAATGTTTGTTCAGTGACCCAAGAGATTGAATCAGAAATTCAGATGTTGTGCCATTTTCTCATGATGAGGATGAATAATTGGTGGGGTTTGACTTTTAAATGGAGAGCTTAGCAGACCATCATATTTTCTATAGATCAGTAAAGGATGTTAGCATCGAACATAAGGCTTAAGGGATGCTTTCAGATCCAAATATGTATGTTGATGGATGCAATGGATCTAGTAGAGGTTCTAGAAAGAATGGTGGTTTTATTTGTTTAGGATAAGTAGTGAAGAAAAAACTAGTTAATTTTTTACTTGCTGAAAAGAGGGTATCTAAAATTTTTAACATGCCGAGGGGAAATCTGGCGAGTCCTCCTCGTGAAACTTTGTTTGCAGGGGGTGAAAATGGTGATGTGATCCCAAATCCATGCACCTATGCCATGGTTGTGTGTGAATAAAGTAGTAACAACTGTAAAAGGGCAACCCATCCAAATGGACACGCCCCAACCCTCTCGGGGATTTATAGAAAACGATGAAAAATTAGTGAAATCATAAAATTAGTCAATATTGAAAGTCGAACTAATAGATCTAGGGATGATAAATAAGATTATGGTGCCAAAACGAGTTAAAAGGGTTCACAATCGAATAATCTTAGCTAGTTTCAACAAAAAAATCACAACACATATATATATATACTATCCGCGAAAAAAAACGAACGAGTGGGAGGATTACCTGAGTGCTGCGAGTTTAGATGATTGATCCGAGGATATTAAATATGAGAAACGATGGTCGCAAAATGAATCTAAACCAACGAAATGGACGAGCCGATTCGGGTTTACGCGCGAGAGAGACGATTCACGACTGTCGAAGGTAAACTCGCGAATGACAATCCACGGGTCTGGGTAAATTTTTAAATGAGTTATCACGTCGGTTATTCAATAACCGACATTATAATTTTTTTAAAAACATTTATAACGTCGGTTATTCAATAACCGACGTAAAAACCTTCCTCCGATTCTTTTTTTCCGTCGGTTATTTTATAACCGACGTTATAAAGGGCTCAAAATCCGCGTTTTTTTACGTCGGTTATTCCATAACCGACGTCAAAAACATCTTCGGATTCGTTTTTTACGTCGGTTATAAAATAACCGACGTAAAAAGGCCTTCAAAAACCGCGTTTTTTACGTCGGTTATTGAATAACCGACGTAATAACTCGTACATATGTCGATTTGTTACGTCGGTTATTGAATAACCGACGTAACAAACACCCCCTGCTTCTGTTTTTTACGGCGGTTAATGTATAACCGACGTAAAAAACGAAGCCGCGCGATTAATAACGTCGGTTATAAAAATAACCGACGTTAAAGGTGTACCAAACACAGGTTTTTACGTCGGTTATTAAATAACCGACGTAAAAAACCTCGTTTTACATATTATGACGTCGGTTTTATATAACCGACATAAAAAATGGTGACGTAAAAAACGTTTTCTGCACTAGTGTGAAGAGGAATACATGGATATAATACACCAAATATATCCCCTTATAAATGTGGTACAACTTTCATTTAATTTTTAGGATGATGTATGTAACCTCCTCCTCCTTCATTCCTATTTGTGCAATGTTTTATTCAAAATCCATTAGTTTCTCTAGACATGATGCATAAAACAAATGTTTAAAAGGATATAAAAAAATAAATATTCAGTATTAATATAAAAATATTCCATTTTAATGCAGGTAGCGTGAATATTTTTTTCTTAAGGCAGAGCCGTTGGGATCTCTTCTCATCCTCCCTCTAATAAAAGTTCAATCTCTCTAGTGATCTCTAAGTGTTCCTCAACTGTTGAATCAATTTTTCATCATCTTCCCCCTTGTAATAATATTAGTTGGCTGAATGATAACATTCGAAAAAAATTAAGGGGGATACTCAAATAAGATGCAAACGAAATTAAAATAATTTGAGTTCATGAATTTATCATCTCCTAGAGTTTCTTCGGCTTTTAAATCATCATCAATTGAATGTGCCTGTTAGATTTTATCTTCATTAGATAGAGGTAGGTAGTTGAGATCCTCAATATATTATTAAAATTCAACCTATTGGGTGGTTTATTCTTCTTTTAAGTGTATATAGTTATGAAATGTTGGTGGATCTTCCTTTTTATGGTTTTTGAGAGATCAATTAGTTCCACAAATTCATTCTAGAAGTTATTAATTTCATATTTATTTCCCACATGTAGTTCATCAAGAAATTATTTTTCATTTGTCTCTCTTTTAAATAGATTATTGAGGATGATTGAATCTTTAGGTACCTCTATATTTTCCTCTTATTTATTTTCAATTTATATGATGATTGTTGAAATTTATTCCACCACTACCTCAGGTTCATTCTCTAGTTAATTGTTGGGATGTTCTTGGATAGTATGAAAATATTATATTATCCATTATATTTGACTATTTATTTCTTCTATGGTATCTTTATTATCATTCAATTGACCTATAATTTACTCTAAAATATCTTCCTCTTGTTGTTGTTTCACCTATGAGTACTCATTTCGTGCATATATATTCTAGTTTATATACATCATGATTTGTTTTTGGATTTTTATTTTTTTAAGGAAAATTACATTACAATGTGAAAATAGAAATTAATAAGTAAATTACTAATTTAATCCCCAGAAACGATGCCAGTTTTGACACATTCATGTCATAGGGTATGGCAACAGAAATTTGTTTTCTTAATGAAACACATTGGATGACCAGGGTTATCTCACATGTTGTGATTTCTTAGTTATTTACTCACTTAATATATATCACTTAAAATAATTATTTTTTATTTAATCTAATAAATTAATTCAATTAAAAGTAAATAAATTATAAAAATTTCATGAAACGACAAAAAAAATTAATGAATAAAGAACTTGTCATTTATGGGTTGGTTTCTTGGTTCCAACATTCTCTTTGTTGGTGTTTAAATTATGTTTCATAATTAAATTATGAAATATCAAGCATGGATTAAAACTCTATTATTTCGGGGTGTAAAATCTTAAATGAATTTAGCAATATTAAAATTAACTCCACCTATAATCATGGATGATGGAACAACTCGATCAAGTGTGTGACATCATCCAATATATAACTCCATCGTATGCCTTTTCAACCACTAAATGGCTCAAATACACAATATGAAAATCTTGAATTAAGTAAAAGGGCTGTAATATATTTAATAAAACAATACATATGTTTTTTATTTTATATTCGTGGTGGGAGACTGTCACACCACTGCACGTCACTCTTGCTCATCAAAAACATAATTAAACGTAATAATTTTAGTGTAGAATAAATGAAATTTCCACATACCACCCCCCAGCCAAGCCTTGAGTTGTCCTATAATTTGATTAGGTAGGAGATCACTATGTATAATATGAGATGAATAAAAGAAGGAAATATGGAGAAATGATAGAGAATAAAGGAGGGTGGTTTGGTGGAAGAAAACATGAGATTAAAAATCATGCATGAATTTATTATAAATCTAAATTACATATGAAAACTCAAACTAAAATATATAAAAATAAATAAATTAAAAATAATAAAATGGTATTATTTTCATTTTACCTCTTTTAGTGGAGATCTCCCCTTAGTGCCTTGGAAGGAATTCAGTGGAAAATGGAAGGATTTCAGAGGTGGGTGTTGCTCTCCTTTTAGAGGTAGAATTTATCCTCCAAAATTGATGCTTTTAATCAAAAATTAATTACTAAATCACTAAGTTATACCTTCATTAATGTTCTTCAAATTTTCAATGGCTTTATACCGTCAAATTTGTAGAGTATTTGAACGTGTATTAAGGGAGCTATTCCCATTTTACTCTGATTATTAATTCATTCTATTCAGACACTCCATATTACACAACTCTATATTAAAATGCTTTAATTACCATGAAAAAAGCATATTATTGTGTTAGAACATTAATAAATTATAGTAGAAAACTTATTTTTAATCCCCCAACCGAATTTCACAGTACCTGGGCCCCTCGTGTTTGAGTTATGGACCCATCACCAGAAACATGAAAAATATGTAAACAATTTTCATGTTCTAACTTGTGAGCTTATTTTGAGATTTTATATGGTTGACTCGGATTCTAGTCATGGAGGATGAAATGAATCCATGGATGAGTGGAATCCTAAAAAAATAATTTCACATTTTGGATAAATATAGAAAATGTTATATCTACAAGATAGAAATAATTTAAAATTGCTAAAAATCCAAAATGGATCATTTTTAATATTATGCTCAAAATGCCCCCAATATCAAAAAAATGTAGCAATTTATATTTAATTAACACATCTGAGATTTAAAACATTTAAATTCAATATAAATTTTTTTAAAATATTTCCTCTATCAATAATTAAAATTAAATTTTATCATTTTTGGATTTTACTGATTTTTCAAAGGAATCTTATTTTCTCTTTACAAATGAGGAACTTCTATATCATTTTTACCATGAAATATGAATTTATTTTTAACTCATATGAAATATATAGATTTACTAACCATCAAGAATTTTAAAATTTATTTTCATGTATTATTGTTTATTTTTAATAAAACAATAAATAGATTTTCAATGAAATTATTTTCAAACCTCTTTCCAGATCCTTTTATATGTTTCAGGTAAAATAGTTTTCAAAACAAAATTTAAGATTATTTAATAATTTTTCCTGGAAAATGGTTTTCAAATTTCCTTTCAGGATTATTTTATATGTTTTTAAGGAAAATTGAATTCAAAATTTTTTCATGCCTTATTTCTACATTTTCAAAGGATTTTCAATGGAAATGATTTTGAAATGGTTTTATGTTTGAAAGATACTTTTTAAATGAAGAAATAATATTTTATTCAAAAATATATTTCAAAATATCCTTCTAAATTATTTTCCATATATAATAAAATATGTTTTTGTTACTTCTACCCATCTAGTAAATTATCCAAAGGTTCCATTAATATTTTTTCATGAATGCATATGTTTTAATGTAATTTTTCATGTCACACCCATTTCTATTACATTAGTTATATGATTTTAATATGTTCTTCCTATCATGGGTTATGATTTAATGAAATTAATCCTGTATATTATTCATAGATTATGAATTGATTAAATGTAAATGATGTCCAATTCATTTCATGTACTATGATTTGATGTTTAAAAAACCAATTCTTTTTTATGGATCATCATGTGATGATGATTTTTTATCTAATAGAATATGTATGAATGATTTTATTATGAGTTGGGTGGGACATATATCTCCCTACATTTTATTGGGATTATGATGAATGAAATATGAGTACACATGTTATTTGAAAGTCTGGTTACATGTTCACAATGTTATGCGTTGACCTGGTTGCATGTCCATATGTTTATGCGTTGACCTGATTATATGTTGACAATTTTATGAGTGAACCTCATTATGTATTCAAAATGTTATACATGGACAAGGTTTCATGTCCATATGTTAATGTGTGAACCTTGTTATACATTCACAATGTTATGTATGAAACTGATTACATGTTCAAAATATTATACATGGACTTGGTTTCATGTCCATAATTTTATACATGAACCCCGTCTCATGTCCCTAGTGATATGTGTTAACCTGATTACATGTTCACAATGATATGCATGGACCATGTTTCATATCTATAAGGTTATGTGTGAATGGGATTACACGTTCACAACATGAGGAATGTACTTGGTTTCTTGTTAGTGAGTTGATCTAGGGGCCTGATTTCATGTCCATAACATAATGAGAGTCCATATTTCTACATATACATTTTCACAATGTTATAAGCCATTGTGAATTCCACAAATTCCCGGTCTTATTAATTTGTTATTTTTCTATGACTTATGCTCTAAATGATCTTATAATCAATGTATTATGAACTTCATATTTTTATGGAAATCTCTAATATTAAAGGTATGATCTTAAAATTTCATTCACATGTTCAATACCCTATTATTTCACATTATTCTTACAAAATGACTTTATTACCCATTACTGAGAATTTGAGCTCACCTCATTCTTATGTTTCATTTCTCTTGGTTATAATGAATTTTTTTAGGTAGATGTTTTAATGGTTGAGATAATTATGGGATATTTTAAAGATACTTCACTAGGATATAATATTTTGTTTCCATGCTTCAAAAGACACTAAACTATTATGGTCCATGGGCATGTATTTTTGTAATTTTCTAAGTATTCATATATAATGATGCACTATCCATATATGTATTCCTATGGTCTCTATAGTACGTATAAAAAGAAGTGATTATTAAAACATTGGAATCTCGTATGGTAAAACAATAGTGAGATCCCAAATTATATTTCTATGAATATGTGTCAGGATGTCTCTATGAATACATATAAGTATGAGTCATCATTTAGAAAATTGACCTGGTTTTTTTGTAAAAGATAAAGTGTGTGTTTTTCTAGAAATACATCCTTATCTATATACTATAAGTAGATATGTCTATGGAATAGATATACCTTGTGGTAATAACTCTTACAAGATGTTCCAGGCCAAGCTCAGGGTAATCTCGTACAAGAAAACAAGCATTGTTGCACACTTGGTTTGACACTTCTAGTGAAACTTCGTTTGGAATTTTATAACCTATTCACTAAACATCATAAAGGATTTAAAAATAAGTTGGATAAAAATAGACTATCATAATCTTAAGGATTCATATATTTAGGTTGTATTCATACTTTATAAATCATATAAATGACTTTTCATGATTATGTGGTTCCTCATTATGATTAATGATTCATACTCTATGATTTTGCTTCTAGTCACGGTCTGGAACCTGAAGGAATCACGATATTAGTTATTAGGATATAAAATGCAATGAATATCCTCATTAATACCTGAATTTCATGGGGGATGGAATAAAAATTCTCATTCCTATACTCTCATAGATTTCTCAATCTCTTAATCATGTTGACTTTCTCAATGACCCAAGAAGAGAACAACATTCCATCGAATCCATCACAAGGCATTGTACACCTTCTTTCAGGGGGTTATCTGATCCACAAGTTGCTAAGCCTTGGATTAATACAAACGAAAATATATTCTCTGTTATGAAGTATTTGGATCATGAGAAATTCATTCTGTTTTTTAATGAAATAGAAGGTGAAGAAGACTTGTGGTGGAATCTGATCAAGAATATGAGGAATTAAGATGAAATTGAATCTGTGGATTGGGATGAGTTGAAGAGCTTCCTCATCAGTAATTACATTCCTTGTGTAATTCATAAGAATATTGAAAAGGTGTTTCATGATTCAAGGAAAATAGATAATGTATCTATCAGTACCTATGAAGATAATTTCCCAAGACTTGTCAGGTATGCTTCTACTATTATCATCCAACCTAAATGTAAAGTAGATAGGTTATTCAGTGACCCAAAACCATGGGTTTGAATGTCATTGGACACAAGATAATTTAGTAGCTTCGAAGAGACATTACATTGTGAAATCATAGTTCAGATGGAAGTTGGAGTTACATATCATTATCATGGAATTAACAGGTAGAGGTGGTTAGAGTTAAAATGATAATAAAAAATCCACAGAGAGGAGAAACATGTTTCAAACTCCTACATTCCAAAACCATAGGAAATGGCACATAAGAGATTTCCTAAAAACAACAAGAAGATGTTTCATATAAGGAATTCCTGGAAAATGGATAAAATAATGTAGATATGATGATATGAGGAAACTCAAAGAAATAAGTGGAGAGAAATCTCAATATAATGAACCAACCACACATTAGTGTTTCATGTGCTTGGTGATTAAGCATTATGGAAATAAATTCCCAAATCCAAGGGATAATATGTATGATTATAAATATTATTGTCTACTAAAAAAGGATCTTGATACAAAAAATTATTATCCTAGTTCCTCCATTCATGATGAATTATTAGGCCCCTTAGTTAATATTATATGTATGGATTTCTAATTGTCAACTTTCCCCAGACCTTTTTCTCTATCACTAAAAATTATACCATGATAGTTATATTTTTCTTCCATGTCCATGTTTGCACATCCAACCTGTGTTCTCTTTTGTGGAAACCTTGTTATACGATACTTTGGGTAACCGTTTTGTTTCATTATTTCCCGTTTAGGGGAAGTTTTAGTGTTTATTTATTCAAGGGGGTTCTATTAATGATGATTTCAATTATTAAATAACTATGATGAATTTTGACGGTGAAATTAATTTTTAGGGGGAAGAAGTTAATCTCTTAGATTTAATTAATTATTATTATTTTGAAATTTTTAATCTTCTCGATATTTTTCATTTCACGTGACACAAGAAATATATATATATATATATATATATATATATTAAAAAACAGTTACAAACATTCCTTTTACACGCATTATCAACTTGTCAGGTGCTATACGCAATACAGACTTAGCTTATGTTACATGTAATACTGACATGGCATATGATACACACAATTCTGACATTTCTTGTGTTATATGTAGTACCAACATGGGATTAACTACACACATTATTGACTTGTCTTTCCCTGTATGAAATACTGTCGGGCCTACATTACACCAAACAAAGATGCTTTTGTAAGACATCATTTTATTATTTTAATTATTTAAATGAGATACTGAAAACATAACATTTAAAATTAGTTATATAAATATTAATAAATAATCATTAAATATTATTTATAATTTTTGATATGTATAAAAAATATTTATTATGAATGATATTATTATTGGTAAACTCCTTTAAGTTTAAAAATATCATTTTCATAAATTAATAACTTTTAATATTAAATTTAATTTTATAGAAAACTAAAAATTAAGTCAGAAAATATATAATTTTTTCGATTTTATAATACCGAAAAAATATTGGGGATAATGTTTTGAATTTTTCTAAGAAATTTCATTTTTTGATGAATAGTTAATAAAACTATGTTTTACATGAAAACTACCTTTCTGTTTAAAAATTTATTAATGTTAAAAAATACATAAAAAATGATTTATGGTAAAATTAGATCAATAATACATCAATTTACACAATTTAAGTAATTATAATAAATTTCACTTTGAAATTAAATATAAAAATATAATAATCTTTTAAATATTTTATACTTTAAAAAGGAGTTATTATGTCTAATCTGCGTAAATAGCAATAATATTCATTTTTCTATTTCGTTGAATTTAATTTAGTAAAACCTAAATACACCATTATAATAGTTAAAATATTTATTTTCAAATAATATCATGTTATTTTTTACCCAAAGGATTAGTAAAAGTGATTAAAATTAATGACAACTATTGAGGTCAAATTAAGCATAATTAGGGACTAAACCTCAATCATAGGGTCTCAAATGACCTAGAAACATTTAAAAAACCTATTTTAGTGTCATTATTAGTCTATAAAAATTAAATTATTCATTTATCTTAGTTGGTATGACTTTATTTAGGTAAGATCATCTATACACCTAACTTGTTTTAAAAAAAATACATGTGAGTCATTTTCCTTCCCTATAGATAGACACCTACTATCCCACTTCTTAACAACTATAAAATCTTTTATAATCCTCCAATATATTCCGAATATACTTCCCAATACCCATCCCTTACTCCTAGAAAATTTACATTGGGAATAAGTCTATCCAAGGAAGCCTTTTTCCACAATGAAAATGGACTTACCTAATTAAGTGGCAACATCTTCTCTCAAGTACTTTCATATATTTTCTTTCTATACCCCTTAAAACACACATAAATTTTTGATTATATAACAATAATAGTATGATAAATATACTAGTATGTTTTTATGTAAGTTTATTTACCTCCACTTATACACACCTCCATCTAATATGTAATAGACATATTATTTTTATGTATGACGAATTATTGCCTCACAGAATGATGATAGTTCATTTTTCCACTACCAACTTACGTGGTGGAAATGATTATGAGAATTATTTATATAAAAGACATATATTAAATTTATTATTCATTTTTATTCTTTATTCCTTTTTAAAACACATAAATTTTTACTTTATTTATGTTGTATTAATATAATAATTTCGCATGAGGATGTGTGGTATACTCCCCACTCAAAGAAATAGGATTCATTCAAACACCAAATATATTTTATAACCATGGTTTTATTTAATATATATGATATATAATATAACCAAAATATAATTTAATAATGATATATATAATGATTTTAATTTTTTTAAACGATAATTGAATAGAAATAGCGTTCTTGTATACGTACGACCGACCGTTTATGTGAATGATGTATTTTATTTCATAATAATATATTAGATAGATTATTATAACAAATATATACTTTACATAAACGATATTTATATAATTTTTTTATTCATTAAATCATGATATAGTTATGAGGATCAATGGAATTTTAAATTAAGACACATGAGAAGAATACAGTGAATATTACCTAAATGGTAGAATTTTTATACGAATGTTGACATAGTGTAATATGAGGTCATAATAAAACCATATATGGTATTATGTTTATGAATAATATAATTTAAAATATTTATAATAAACTGATATTTATTATACAGGAAAAATGCTATGAGTAAGAAGATAGTAAAGACACTAGGTAAGGGGATTTCATCTAACTTTTTATTTTTTTAGTGATACATGATTAGTTCACCACTCTTTTCATTTGTGTGTTGTATGTAATACCCATGATTATATTCTAATTATATTATAGATAAAGTTATGGGTATTCAAATATCCATTTTATTATCATTATTTTATAGTGTAAATGTTTCGAAAGATACCAAATCGGTAAAAATAAATTTGTCTCAATTTTCCTTCTTTGAGAATCATGTTTTGTTATGAACCTAAATTCTACATTCGGTGTATATAATTAAATTATACATATAATATCATGAATTTAATTCCTTTCATAATATTTTAAGCTCATGTATTTTAATTTTCTTACATGGAGGGTATAATCCCCTGTTACCCAGTTATAAGATCTTATTGAGTCAATCTCATCACTTTTCAAGAATGTTCATGTTTATGGTTCCATTGATGAAATATTATGATCCATATATAGAGAAAAATAATTATCATCTAGTCATTAATTAATTAATAATTTATTGGTATAATTTTTCTAATCTATGGTACATAAGATCATTATGACTATGTTTTTAAGAAAGCCCAACTTTACCCTCTCTTCGGTCAAAAATCTGCATTCCCTTATAACAATGTTTTATAAAATGGGTTTACTAGAATAATATACAAATAAAAAGTTATTATTAAAAGGAATGTTTACATATTTTATTTTTCTAATGTTTTCAAAGGAATGATCTTTTTTGTTCACAAATAAGGCATTTTTCTATCATTTTTTCATGCAAAAGAAATGTTATTTTTACCTCGTATGACATGTACAGATTTATCTGCCTTAAATCCTTTGAATATTTTCTTTTCAGGTATAAAAGTTAATTTTTTAGTTAATTTTATTAAAATATATTTTCAATGAAACAATATTCAAAAAAAATTAAATATACTTTTGTAATGTTTCAAAGAAATTAGTTCTAATAAAATTCAAGATAATTTTATCGGTTTTTAAGGGAAATTTGATTACAAATGTTTTCAGGATTATTTTATAAATTATCAACAAAAAATGTTTTCAAAATGTTTTCAAGATATATTTCAAAATATTTTCAAAGTAAATTATTTTCAAATAAATTATGTTTTAAATAGAGTATTTCAATGAAGAACAGATATTTACCTCAAGAAATGTTTTCAAAAAATCATTATATGTTATTTTCCTTATAAGATGATATATGTTGATGTTTCTCATCATGATATAGGATATTATCCAATGATTATATTCATTCCCTTCCATTAACGGTATTGTTTTTATGGAATGACACTTATGATGCACATTTCTATTCCATAGGTTATATTCTTTTGGAACATGCTTATTTTCAATGGGTTTTATTTAATGGAATGAAACATATATATTATCCATAGGTTATGATGTGAGAAAATTTTATTTATGACCAATTTATTTCATGATTTATGATTTGATGTTTATAAAACCCATCTCTTTTTTTTGTCAGGATATGTTGATGTTTTATTACCTTATGCCACATGTATGAATGATTTTATTATGAGATGGGTGGGTCCTATATATTACTCTAATGCAATGTGTAATGATGAATGTATCATGAGTATAAATGTTATGTGTGATCTTGATTACATGTTCATAATGTTATGCATGGACCAAGTTACATTTATATAAGTTTTTTCATGAACCTGATTATATGTTCACAATATTCTTAGGGAAGCTTATTATGTGTACACATTGTTATGCCTGGACATGGAATGATGTCATTGAGTTTATTATTGAACCTGATTACGTTAATAAAATTTTATGTGTGAACATAATTACATGTTCACAATGTTATGAAAGGACCTACATTCATTTCCATGAGTTTGTGCGGGAACTTGATTACATATTCAAACTGTTATGTGTAAACCTAATTATATGTTCACGTTGGTATGAATGGACTTGGTATCATGTCTGAAATCTTATTCGTGAAATAATTACGCTTTCACGTTGTTATGTATGGACATGGTTTCATGTCCATATATTTATGTGGGGTCCTGATTTCATGTCCATAACATAATGAGTTAATTAATTTCTACTTATACATGTTCACAATGTTATAAACCAATGTTCATGCCAAAAATTCTATGTCTTATTAATATGTTATACATTCATGAATTATGTTCTAAATCCTCTTATAATTTATTTCTTATGAACTACCATTCTTTATTATGATCTCTAATATGTCAGTTATGATCTTCCAATGTTATACTCAAATTCCATACCATTTTGTTTCATGTTATGCCTACCCATTTCCATTATTTTCCCCTAATAATAATATTTGATCTCCCCTTTCTTATGTTTCTTTTACCTAGATTATGAAAAAAGGTTTTAGGTAAAATTACTATAGGTAGATATATTTATGGGATATAATGAAGATATTTTTCTAGGATATAATATTTTCTTCCATGATTCTAAACACCCTAAATTATTATGATCCTTGGACATATAGTTTTTTAATGTACTATGTATTCAGATATAATGTTGTAATATCTATTTATTTTAATCCTAGGTCACTATAAATAATTTCAGATGTGTGTGTTAACAGATGATTGTCTGAATAAGGAAAAACATCAGCTGAAAGACAAACATTCATTATGCATCATGAAAAATAGATCAATATTTAGAATAATACTTGAGATCAATGGTTGTCATTCAAAATAGAGGGAACTCCAATAATATTGCTGATCGATTATACTATAATGACTGACTATATACATCAACAAAAGTGAGGTGGGGACATTGTGTATAGTGACTTGTATCATGATTCAACTTTGATATTGATTTGATAATTATAGAAGTGTTTTTACTATAATTAGTCCTTAATTGAAAGTTATTATAGTTTATTTATAAATAATTACATTTTTATTATATGGAAAATGTAAGAAATGTGTTCCTCATAGATGTAGGAAGCATTTTTAAACCACAATAATTCATATGTAAATCAGTTTCTTGTTTTTCCAAATATAATTTTTGTAAGGTGTGAATTTTCTTAAGTATGTGTACGAATATACTATGTGGGTGAGTAGGTTGTATGTAATCCTATATTGTAGTATAATTTCATTTAGGGATTCCTTTAAGATGAACTAGTTTTTGTTTCATTTCTTTTTTAGTTTTGACATTTAGTGATCAGTCCTAGTGTTATTCTCTTAATAGGTGGTATCAATGTTTGTGGACAAATAAGATCACTTAATGAACATCATATGATGCCTCATTTTTCTTATCACTCATTCCAAAATATTATATCACTTTTCAAAAATAATTCATTAATATTTAAAGGTATTGTATTGGTTTATGGCATGGTAAATGTCAATAAGTTTAACATTGTAGATTTTATCTTCTGTAGAATACAGATAAACAATTTCCTTATTCAAAACATCATTCATATTCCACTATGTGAATTTCATGCATATATTATAGAAAAGGAATAATTAAAATGTTTATATGGAAATTAACTTTGTTTTGTGGGGAATTCATTTTTATGAAACATGGACTTTAACATATGTTAAGTGAATACTATTGTTGAACACATGAAATACAAATAAACATTTTATGTGAAAACTACAATACACAATATGGTATTCAAGATGTCAAGGTTTTTTATCATGAGTTTTCCAATTGATTATCCATAAGATCACATAAATCTTTTCAAAATAGTTTAGTAAATATAAAATGTATTTTAAGATTTATATGAATTAGTGAAGGTGATGTGCTTGGAAAATGATTTAGAACATTTATTGTTGTCATCAATTCAAGAGTTGAGGGACACTCTGGAAATATTAATGAGTATTTGTTATGATAAACTATGTTTTTTAGGATGTCTAAAATTGATTATCAATGAAGGACCTAAGTGGATGGACTTCTAGGAACCATCATGTAGTACACCGAATACTGATTGATAAGGATGATAACCTTATATAAGAAATATGAATAAAACTTTTGATGGTATGTCATGGGAGAGTATTTATGTAACGTTAGTTGGTTCTAGTCTTTCATGCTATAATTTTTAAAATAATGGGAATCTCATGAATGATTGTAGAAAATATCTTAAATCAGCTATAATATCATCTTTTGATAGTCCAAATACCAGTAATTCATCATAGGTAAGTAGAAAAATTTACCAAAGGTACAATATTTTGGTGGAATGATGGGTGATTTACTCAGAAACACTATTAACCTCAAAAAATAAAGAGGTTTCACGGTGGATTTTGTGTTAGATATGTTCAAAAAGATAAATTTTTTATATTATGTGGCTCTGGAAATTTTTGGAGAAGGGGATGTTATTGTCCCGACGACAAACTGTGAGCTTCATATAGTTAAATGAAGTAAGAATCATCTGAGGGATAAGAAAGAAATTAATTTCCATATAGTATATGGATGAGGCAGGGTAGCGAAGTAGATTTGTATAAACTTTTCAAAATTAAATAAGGAACCATGTTGTTTCAATGAAGAGAAAAATATGGTACCACATTCTGGCAACATGATTGGATGGATTATTATTCACCCTAGTAACAAAATTTTATATTCTATATTTGTAGAATTACTAATTCGTGTATAAATGTGAGAATAATTTAATGTATATAATGGGAAAAGGTATGTTGAAACAAAAACACATTAACCTTATAATTTGTGGCAGTTTTGATCTATAAAAAATGAGAGTGGTTTAGTTTAATATTAATAAATAAAATCCCAAAACTCATTGGTAAAAACAAGTTAACTCGGATATTTGGGGAGCAGCCCTTATCTGATCTCATAGTAGGTAACTACACCTTTTCACATTCATTGATGATTATACCAAAAAAGTTTGGGTATTCATATTAAATAATATGTCAATTTAGTTTTAGTATTTATTAAAGGGAATGATTTGGGGGAGATAGGAAATAGGTTGGATGTGAAAATATTTATGTTCTAAAAATAAAGGGGAATATGATTTAAAACAAATTCAAAACCTATAGTTTATGAATTGGATCTGTTATGATTGACCCATGCATAGTACTCATATGGAGAACAATGTTCCAGGATGGATGAACCAAATATTGATAGAAAAGGCATGAATAATGTGTGGACACTAAGTAATTCCTAATGAAATTTGGGTAAAAGTATGGAACATGTTTGTATACATGGTAAAAAAATTATTTATTTTCCTATGGGGAAATAAGCTCCACAACATCTATAGTCTAGTAAAAAAATCATTTTCCACCTCATATTTTTCATAAGCATTTTAGGTGTTCTTATGTATACTAAGGACTGATAAAGGATTATAAAAAATTATAATTCCTGATTCATTGTGGGATATAGAGATGAAACTTTTGGATTCCGACTAATGGATGATGACAAGATGTAATTAAACATGAGTCAGAATGTTCCCTATAATGAAAAGGTTCTCTAGAAGGACCATTACAAGGATGAAAAGGATGTTTTATGCATGGAATCAAAAAACAAAATCCATATTGATATGAATTATAGTATTAGACTGGGATAGTTTCCAATGAGTTTTAATTTAATCACCATATATCTTGAAGTGATATTAGTGGATGATGTTTCAAATATATCTACAGTTATTATGGATTTAGTGGGAGAACCAGATGTTAGGGCCTCGAATTTCATAGAATTGGAAATTTTAGTATTAGTAACAACAGATTTAAATGTTTAATATAGATGATATACCCATGTAATAAAATTTGTTTTAATGTTTGGAGCTTATATGAAATTTGTGATTCATATATATGGTGGAAGAAGTTGGGAGATGAAGAAGGTACAAGACATGACATGTGGTGAATTAATTTCTATAGGAGGGAGTTTAGTTATTCAATATTTTTTAATTGGTAATTAAGAACACTACCATTATTAAATAGGTCATCATGGTTGTATTATATAATTCTCAAAAATATAAGATAGATTTAAATATTTCCTTAAATCATGGAGAGTTGGATGAATAGATTTACCTGCAGTAACTGATGTGTTTCATGGATGATAATACCTGGAACGTGGTTTTTATAATAATTTAAATTATTTTTCGTTTGAAAGAATCTCCAAGGTAGTGGAATAATAATTTCAATGAATTTATTGTAGATAATGGATTCGCTCAAAAAACATGGACCACTATTGCCATCAAAAGTCACAGACTGCTGGAAGTTTGATTGTTAATCTTTTTTATGTGGTTTTCATATTGTTAGTTGTACAAGATGATAAAAGTTTTAAAAATAAAAATAATGATTTGTATGGAAGGTTTATGATGAAAAATCTCAGATATGGTAATAATATATTTGGGATGTTTATAAATAGATATATTAATGTTGGAACATTAGTGATATCTCAAATAAATTACATATCAAAAGTCATCAAACAATATTGGAAGACTGGGTAGAAGGATGTCAGGAATTAATTGGATAGACACTTCAAATTTTACATGGATAAGAAATATGAAATAAAAAAATATTCATCTATTATGGAAATAATTATATTTTTATAAATTCTCATAAGTTTATTGTACACAAGGATATATACTCAACCATACATTGCATCTGTTGTGAATTTTGTAAGTTAATTCATATAGAATATTAGAAGGGATTTTTGAGATTCTATTGAATATATTATATATCAAATGATGGTATTGAAAAATACAACCTAGTTATTTAGAATATATGATCTATTTTTGGGTTCCAATGATTCAAATGTTTATGGGTCTTAGACACTTAGAATAAAAACACTGGGTTTTTGTTTACCGATAGTGTAATGGTGGTCCGTTAGATGTCATGATTGCATATGATTGTTACATTTTCAATAACATAATCACATTATGTGGATAAAATATAATGAATTAGGGAATTATTTTTTTTGATGTGATTGGTGAATGATCTCATCGTAATCCGTGGGGTGGAAATTTTATTCTATGATAATTAGAGTGTGACACACTTGCCTCGAGATCCATATTTTTATTCATGGATGAAGAATATTGTTCTAAAATAACACTTCATCTAAAACATTCTTTAGGGAATTGAGAATTATTTTTTGAATATACCTATAATTGAAATTCTAATATACATGATAACAATAGTGTTATTCTATGAATTTCTAAGGAAACATTATGCCACAATTGAAATTACGTGAATGAATAGATAGTGAGAAACTCTATATGCTAAAAAGTGGAATGAATATTATATTTTATTCCAAAATGTTAGAGACTTTATAGAAGTCCCTTGATGTAGTATTCATGTGGGATATTTTTAGGATGGGAATATTACTTAGTTAATTGCACATAAACTATCAAACAATGATATTTCAGATGTATCTTGGCATGATTACAAGAAAATAACGTTGTAATATATCCAGATGATGGTAGATCAATCAGATAGTGATATTTTCTAATTGAAGTGTCAAGAGGTGATGGTATAAGCAATGATATCTACCGTTATGAAAATTTTTATATTTGATTATTCACTCGGATAATGGGGAATTTTTTAAAATTTTATTACTAATCAGTGATCATCATTCCAAATAGAGATATCTCTCCAAATATAGGAAGTTAGTACTACTAGCATGACTAAATGGATTCTTTTATAAAAAATGGTACCTCATGCTCAGTTAAAAAATATAGATTTAGATATAATATTGTTATGAGAATTATAGATGTGTTAATTCTTATAATTAATCCTTACAAATTGGATTCTTCAGTTGATGTGAGAAACTAATAGTTCTTTATTATAAAGGTTTGAAAATTTGTTTTTCTATTATAAATATAAAAACAATTATCTGATCCATGTATATTTTCATGTCCAATCCTTTATTATTTTTCCCACTTGAATGTTAGTGAGGTGTTAATTAACATGAGTGTTTTCAAGAATTGCCTATCAATGATGACTAGGGTGTGTGACTTCCTATATTTTGGTATACGTAGTTATCAGAGTCTGTTAAGATAAATTATTTTCTATTGAGTGTCATCTATATGAATGGAGTTCAGTGATCGATGTGGTGGTTGGATCCCAAATGATACTTTAATACATTTTTATATGGAATTATGTTATGTAGAAATGCATAAATTTCAATAGTATATCCACAAAATGAAAAAGGAAGTTTAAACTAACTCATCATCGATTAAATAATGTCTAAAAATGTTTAATTGCATATCTTAGGCACACCATTTCATTATGGTTTTCCAATAAGAGTGAGTAATGATGAAATTCCACAGTCTCTAAGATGATTTGTGAATTATGGGATTAAGTGTTCCCTGTCAATATCTAATTAGATATTCATAATACTTTATCCTTGTTAATTTTGTACATTTTTCTGAAATACATTGAAATTTTCAAAAGATTCAAACTTATATCATCTCTAAAAAACATAACCATGTTGTCTATATTCATTAATAAATTATACAACTATCATAAAGAACACTTTCTTGATTAATAATTGGTCCATAAAAATAGCTATATTTTAAATATAATAGTATATTTTCCATTTCACCATTTCAACAATGAAAATATTTAGTCATTTTTCATAATAAATAGGATTTTCATGTATCAAAATATATATAATTTAATTCTTCCAACAATCCATCTCAATAATTTCAATGAAAGTGTTTCTTATTTATAATTTCTAATTGATAGTTCCAATGGTATGAGGGGTTATATTAAAACTTAAATGTCTTATTATGAATGTTATATAAAAGATTATCCATTTCCCAAAAAATATAAATATATCCCTATATTCCACATTATGTAAGGAATTTCATTCATATATATTTAACAAATTTTTTAATTTATTATGAATTCAAATCCCTTAAATTGCAAAAAATATATAAATATTTTATTTTTAAGGAAGTGACATAATATTAGATTTCTAACTATAGAAAAAATCCAAAGAACAGAAATAGGTCATATGGATTGACCACTAATGTAGTAACTCATTCCCTATTTACAACAGGAAGATCTACATCACCTATCCAATGTTCTCACTTATCTATGGGTCTTTGAAGATCAACACAAATGGATAATTAAAATTGAATATAAAATACCCATGAGTTAGAGTTATTCAAAATTATTTCAATAACATTCATATCTATATTCTCAAAACTCTCCCCTTTGATAATACTACTCAGCTTTAGATACTAATAAAATATTATTTTATAGGTCATACCTCTATGATATCGCAGTTTGATTTTCAGGATGTATGGAATAATCTACATTGAATACTAATTTATGGATGAGTGTCAAATTTTATAACATATGTTTAATCACTGTTAATTAAATAACTCCAACTAATATTATCAATGCATACATCATTACCTTTAGTGGGACATGATTTATATTTTACTATATAATTAGCATTTATTTCATTCTTATCATCACATAATTATTTATGTATCAAAAATTTCAAATCATACCACATATGAGTCTTTGATAATTGAAGGGTCAGATATTTACCAAAATCCATCAAATGGATATAAACACAACATTTTATGGTATCCTAACACCTAGGGTTTCACACCAAATTGTTACTCAAAATCACAAGGGTATTTGAGTACATAATTATTAGACTAGGTTATTTCCTCCATTACATACACAAGGTAAAACATGA
Organism: Viscum album; assembly: GCA_963277665.1. Classification (NCBI taxonomy): domain Eukaryota; kingdom Viridiplantae; phylum Streptophyta; class Magnoliopsida; order Santalales; family Viscaceae; genus Viscum; species Viscum album. The sequence goes on from OY728131.1 coordinate 1,131,970,196, forward strand.
GAACCATTCTTTATCATAATATACCATGTTATATTATTGACATGCTGTCATTTGATGTAATTACCTACATATTCTCATTGAATTGAGAATACAATTAATCATATATTATCCTTGAGGGACATTCCCAATATTCCAAAGGATGCCAATAACTTACAATGAGATTTATATGCAAGTGGGGGACAATTTAACCATGAAGAAATAAAATTAATAACCCAAAAAACCATAACAAAACAACTCAATAAATGATTCGTGAATAAATGAAAGACAACAAAAGCACTTCATTTATAACCAAAACCAAACCATGTGTACCACAGAGAAAGATAAAGCAAATATCAAAGTAAACTTCGAAAAGGAAACTAATCAACTCAATGTGGAAAACGCAACTCTGTGCACCACCAAATTGATTCTCCAATCACCAAAAATCACAAGTATCATTAAGTGGTGAAAATATGTGTTATAAATTACCATTTACCTTGTACTAAAAGATAGAATATATAGAATAACCCATGTTCCAAAGCAGGGATGAGTATAAAACGAATTAGGATTTCCCTAATGAATTCCCTACTCATTCAATTTGTATAGAATTGTTAGAAACATTTATATAAAATATTTAATAAAAATAATTTCCCAAAATAGTTTATAATTGAATATAAACAATTTACAAACTTATTTATAACCAAATTTAATCAACTTCTATTTTTATCCAATTATCTAGAAAGTTATACATCCATAAATTTAACCGAATAATGCATAAAAAATTTCTCATCACAATTTTGGCATCACAATTTCATGGTTCACAAGACACCCACACGTGTATGCTTTGTTTTAACAATTCCATACACATGAGCAGTCTTATGTCCAATGTTCTTCTATCCCAATGACACAAACCCCCCAATTTGGGCTCACAAACCTTGTGCCCCAATGTTAAATATCCCTTATTTATGGTCATGTTGAAATTGTACTCACACATATACCAATGTATGACAATACCATTCCAAATAACCATTTAAAATCATTTCAATTAATCTATACTTTTTATTTGAATCCATATAACAAACCAACTTAAAAAATATTATTTTTGATAACATATATCCTTTTATGGAAAACATCTAATCAAATCCCTGTGCCACAATTCTAAAAAAATACAAATTTTAAAATCCATATTTTAAAACCAATAACATAAGAACTTTATTCAAAACACCCAATAATCCATATTTCCACAATTGACAAAACCATCAAAAAAGAATTCGTAGAAAAATTCTTAACTAGAAAATTCATGATAAATTAATCAAAAGGAAGTAAACTTAAAATCATAACAAATAGTTCTGTCAAGTGGATTCAAGGAAGAGGCCACCCACCTCAACTGTTTTTACAAAAACCAAAAACTGACAAGGAATGGTTAAGAAAACTGGGTGGATCTCTATGAACCCAAATTAGATATCTTCCCCTAACAAAAATGAAAACTAATCTCAACATATTTATAATCCAAATTCTTAGAAATACCCATAACAGGAATATATATGAAAAACCTAGAACATATGAGAAGAATATCAATGTGGATATATGAAGCTGATCAACAATGATGAAGAACGATCATATACCTCAGGAATCAGTCATGGAATCACCAAGGGAATCCTTCTGTTTTCCTTCGAATTGAGGGGAGAATCTTATTTGGACTTAAAATATGAAAAATATCATGTTAAATCATTTTCAGGGAAAATGAGATGATTAAAGGAAAGGTTGTCCTAGATCCACTTTTTAAGGATGTGGTTTTACCCCTCAAATGGATAGTCTGCATGGTTAGGCAAATTGGGAAATAACAATTCATGAGAAAATTTCTTACAGATCACCCCATAAAAACTCCTCACATGGTCTCCCAAATTGTGTGTACATCATGGCGAAGATGTTGTCCATAATCATTTACTTCTCACAGTTTCTAGTTGGATTTCTACACATTTTGGACAAACCATGTGTCGCCCATGTTTCTCTCCATTGGCTCAATTTTTTTTGAATGTTATCCAAACTGTCACATCCTTAAAAATTACAATTTATAAAAATAAAAAGTACAAATTAAGGGATACATACCAAAAACTAGTTTTACTACATTCTCCCTTCCATTGGTTTTTCCATCCTTAGAATGTAGAAAACCATCACTCCCATAAAATAGTTTCAATAAGGACCTAGAATTATAACATTACATAATCTGGAACATAAAACATGAACATACATTATTACAGATTGATGATCTTTTTGGATTTAGAGTTTTATAGAATTAGGATAACTTACGTACATTACATACCACATTCATAAAAAGAGGAATCTATTAAAAAAAGTTTCAATTTTTATCAAAATATAAGTCATTAAAACATAACGCATGATTTCATTGAAAACGATCCATATAAAACACCACAAATTCTTTATTTATTTTTCCCATCCTTATATCCTATGAAAAATATTTTTACAAACATGGGATGAGCGTAAAACCTTGTAAGGGATATAAAGATAGAAAGCATTAGTCAATTAATAACATAAAAACCAATAAGACCTATATCATAGAAAATTGAATGCATAGAATAATCATGTTGTTGTTTTGGGACAAATTTACCATATAACTAATTCACTAACCGTTATATATAGAATTACCTTTTGGTCAACTTCCATTTCCGGAGTACCCAATGCATTGGAAAGCTATAATGGGGAGAACCCATCATATCTTGAGCTATAATGGGATCAAACCAATATATCTTGATCTACAATTGGCTCATACAAAAATAAATAATTTCCAAGGAACATACCATGGTAGTATATTATCTTGACATCAGGATAAACTACTCATTCCATATAGATAAAAATACAATCCTTTTGAAATGTATTAAAGAGATTTTTCAAAGGATTGTAAAATGAAAGCCCCTTAATATATAGTTGGAGTGATAATTAATAGAATTGAATGAAATATGTACATAAATTGTAAATAAATAGAAATCAAAATAATATAAAAAAATTCATTGTACGAATAATTTTAAAACCACATAATGAATAAAGAAGAGGGTTTACCCAAAGAATGAAAATTGGGTTACAACTTCCCTTACCTCAGGTTCTTCACAATTAAAATGTATTTAAAATACTTGTATAATTGTTAAAATAATGTTATTAATATCTTACAGAAACATATATATCTTTATAATATCTTACATGATCATTTCATTGGATAATTTCACTATTTATTTATTAGTATTTTGTTCCTTGCATTGTTTTGGGGTGTTTTCTTTACATGATTTCCTTGATTGGTTCATAATGGATATTATTTTCAATTGGAAGTGAAAGCCCAGAATGGGAATGGAAAGGTAGTTACATATTTTCATAATAATAATTTATACATTTTATTATTTTGATGTTTGATATGATGATGATTAATAAGTTAAAATATTAAGGATGTTCGTTTAAATCATTTTAGTGGTTCTTTGATAACAACAACCTCATTTTGTCTTAGAAATTAAAACCATGGGTAAAAAAGAAATCAAGAGCTATGGATGAGAAATAATACATATATTATAACCAGGTTCAACCATTAAAATTCTTTTATGACTATACTTGAAAGAATTAATGTCAATTGAAATCACATCGACCATGATGTCAATAATTTGACACATAACATACAATGTCTTTATTCCGTGAATAAGTGTGGAATGGGAGAAGAATGATGATGGATTTTATATTAACAAGGGATCATATAGTGTAACACCCAAAGCTTCCATGGTACGCTTCTCTTTGAATAACACAATAGCGTGTGTTGTACGCAACTTCGAGTTCTAACACACCACAAGAAATAAAACTATCCGTTATGAATAGTAATACCCACTTTTTGAAATTTTATAAATTTTATCTTTAAAAATGGACTTCGTTTTTTGATTTGAATATCAAAATTATCTTATGGTGAATTATTGGTATTTTTCTGAAAACGTTCAATTTTTGATGAATTGTGAAAAACACTAGGTTATAGTTTGAAACTGAATTTTTGTTGAAATAATTATTTATTTTATTTAAATATATTTTAGGTCAAAATATATACATAATACCTATATATGTTTAATTTAATTCAATGGAGTCAGTTTATAATAATTTTTGATATATAAAAATTTTATTGTCCTTTTCACCGTCTTTTACCCACCTCATAGGAGAATTTTCAAATTCACATAAAACATAATTTTACCACTTATGTGAGTAGAATTTCAAAAATCTGAGAGACAAAATTTATATCAGTAAGAAAAATGTGGTTCAATAAGATGAAAATAATTTTTGGTGAATAGTAACTTTTAACGATTATTTACCATTGTTAAAAATAAATAGGGTAATTAAGGTTAAAAATGATATTATTATTACACTAACACATGTCATAATTCTATTGGATAAGTATAATTAGACCAAAAATAACATTAGGAATAAAATGTAAACCTTTTTTTCCCACTTGGATTATATTAGGACACTTATTATTATTTTATTTAAAGAAGAGTTAAAAGAGTTAAAATCAATGTTTAATAACTAAAAAATTATCAATATACTGTTATAAAAAAAGATAAATTAGACTATAAAGATTAATTATAAAGCTAAAAATATTACCTACATAGTGGTATTTTATTTATAAGTTTTAGACCTTAAATAATATAATTTATTTATGACACAACGACGATGTAGAAATTATCTCATTAAAGAAATATTAAATTAATTGACATTATAAATATCCAAATAAATGTAATTTGAGATTTTTTATCAATTCCACTAACATTCTATGTTAATATGACATACTATTTTTGGTTAATAGAATTTGTTTCGAGGTAATAATGTTGTTATGAATTTAGAAACAAAAAAATACCAAATAGTGTCAAAAATGACATAAAAGTGTTTTTTTAAAAAAATATTACATTATTAATTGATATTTTTTACCTAAAAATATCTGGTTCGTCCAAAAGACATATATAATTATATGTTTATTATTAATGAACCATTTTGGGTTCTTTTGAAAATATATTGTATGTTTATTAACCATATAATATGAAAATACAAAGAGACATGGTAAATGTCAAACTATTTAACTAAGAGTTAAATCTAAAAGATATGGGTAAAATAGTGACCCAAACTTGTCTAAAACCTATTGGTTGAGTGGTTTTCGACCCATCCCCACCTTATCATTTAAATAATCCATTTTGGGACAATTAAAAACTGAATATAATTTTATTATAAAATAATATTTCTAGCTTTTCCTAAGATGCCCCTCACCCCTCTTTTAAAATGTGAACTCCGCATTCTCTCTAATTCACACATACAAATAAATTTGGCTTAGTAAACCTTCTTCCCAGATACCCTCTAAATTTTCCTCCCTTCATCCTAGAGGCCTCCCATTTGTCAGAACGCTAACCTATTGATCCCTTTTAATCAAATGAAAAGGATGAACCCGAAGAAGAGGTAAATATTTCATCACATCTTTCAAGTTCCTTTCTTCTTCCAGTTCCTTTTTGTTGTTATTTCCATTATAAAATAATAAATCCATTATATTATATAAACTATGATGTTATTAAAAACTATGGTACAACGAAATTCATTTTTTATCCATCCTTGGAATGACATGTCACCATACGTGCGTACATATGGCATAACGTCTCCACATCGTGGTGTAATTGTAATTCACTATATTTATCTGTATGGGTAAAATAATGATGTGTAATTGATGTAATAAATAAATATGACATGATAATTATTATGTATATATGATATAACATCCAATTATATATTATTTTAATATCAAAATAATAATACTCTCGCTCGTGCGTACATATGGATTACCGTCTCCACGAAAGTGATGAGATTCATTCCCCATCGTATCCATTCAAGACAAATTTTCATATGATGATTAAAAATAATTTTTAAATACTTGATATAATTTTGGATATGAATATGATAAATCCCATCCATAACAAATAAGACTCACATAACAAATAATATAAAGGAAAAAAATCAATTAACACCCGAAACGACGATAATACTAAGATATTATTGACAAAGAAATGTTAAAAGATCATATATGATATCATATTAATGTATATGATTCTAGAATATTTTAATAACAATTATTTGACCATTATAAAGGAGGTTAACCTACCCTCGACCAAGCAAAAGTATATTGTAAGGGTTAATTTCACAATCTCTTTACTATCCAAGGTTGTTTTACGTAAGTATCTTTTAGGACCTCTTTATCATCCACAACCATGTTTCTTAAATATTTATTTCAAAACATTATTACTATGTACTATACTATGGGATATAGTCATTTATACCATTTTTTGACTTTTATAATATTTTTATGAAGTAATCTTTCTGTCATTTTCAAGACAAGGTCCTTTTTATCCTTTTCGACAAAATTAAGGTAAGAATGTCTTTTTTAACTTATACTGCGGCTGGGGATATTTTCCACCATCATAAAATTATCGAATCTTCCCTTACAAGCATATAAGAATATTTGAAAATTAAATGTTTTCTTTTATGATTATTTGTCTTTTAAATTATTTCAAAAAGAGATATTTCTCTCAAATAATTTTTATTTCATCTGTGTAAACATCCTTTGATGAATTTTAAGATTATTTGTAATTGATTTGTTGTGAAACAAAAAATCCATATTTTATTGAAGGTTTTGTGATATGTTTGACTGTGGATGTGTTATTTTTATACCATTCATTGTTTATGGAGAAATTATTAACGTTTCGTATGCTAGTTTTAATATGAATGTTTATGTTATGTTTAAACCTGTTCATAAGAGGAATGCATTGGACTTAGTATGTGATGGGTGGAGACCGCTATAGCTCTTCAATGCTTCGGTAGGTCTCATGATACATTCAAGTGCCTTGGCACAAGGCCTTGATAAAATCTTATTTGTAGTTTTGGCACAAGGCATTGACTATGTGGTAATGAGAGTCTGGAATTATGCATTCCATCATTATGAAAGTGGTTATTGATATTGCATGTGATTATTCGACTACTAGAATATACATGTGAATAAGTTAATGGAATTATTTTATTTTATTTTTTCCATATTACGCTGAAGATCATATTTAAAAGGTTTTTGTTTTTGTTATTCATTGCGTTAAATGATTATGCTTATTTATGAAAGTTTTCGATATATTTTAATCCTTAATGAGCATTTGTGTTCACCCATTTCTTGGTTTTATTTTTCCCAGGATGCGGAGAAGTATATTATGACTAACCTATAGGGATATTCTATGAGATCTCAGTATTGTCATTGGAAACAATTTTGTTGTAGTTTTTGATTTTATTATGTAATGAAAACCTTATTAATGTATCTACTGTTTCCAAGGATACTAAACTAATCAGTCATTCGAGACTTGATCTTTTGTGTTCATGCTAATGTTATGTAATAATGCAATGACTCTGGTTAACTGGGGTCGGAGAGTTACCGTTGGTATCAACGGAAGTTTAGTACAAACCTTGAATAATAGCTCTAGATAAACTCTGATTAGAGAACATTACCCAATGATAGACTTTTAGGATTAGTATAGAAGAACTTCCTAGAATTTTGGTATTATAGATATTTTTTGAGTTTTCCATGAAATAAATTCATTTTGGGATATGAGCAGGTAGAGGTAGCTCTGGCACAGATGTACCTAGGGGTAAAACATGAAAACACCGCTTTGATCTAGACTTGAACAGGAACTGCTGCTCAACTACATGCCTTATTGAACTCTTGGTTATGACACTCCTGGGGGATATGCATAGGATAATTCTCATTTTCATTAAAAACCATTATTATGGGTTTATGAGTATATACTTCCTCAAAGAAAACATTTTTATGATTATAGATTATATCCATAAAATGTTCAATTTATATTCGGTATTTTACAAGTTAGGATTTATGTATTGTGATTCATAAAATAATATAGTGTATGCCCTTGTTTAGAAATGGAACCTGGTGGAAGGAATGGAAACTTTATCAATGAACTCACTCCCAGTATGGATTTCCCTCCTACTCAAGATAATTATAGTGGATCTTGTGATGAAAATGGTGCTAATAAGATAATCACCATACTGGGAAAAGTCACACAGGTTATGGATTATAAACATACCCATATGGGGCACCCTGATCCACATCAAGGAGGATCAATGTTAGATCGCTTCATGAGACAACAACCACCAAATTTCAATGGGAGTACAAATTTATTATTGGTTGAGTAATGGATAAATTACATAGAGAATATATTCCATGCTTTAGAGAGAAGAGAAAGGGAAAAAGTTGTCATGGCAGATTACCACCTCACTAGAGATGATAATCAATGGTAGTCATTGATTCAAAACAGAAAGGAAGATGGTGAATTATCAAATATGTTATGGAGGGAGTTGAAAGATATTTTCATAGAAAATTTTATTTCCTCATGACCATCAAGTGGATATGGAAGGTAAATTTCTGAGTCTAATACAAAAGGAGGATGAGAATGTCGCAACGTATGAAGATAACTTTACAAGGTCTGTGAGGCATGCTGTAGATTATATACATAACCCAAGAAGTAAGATTGATTATTTCATTGATGGTTTAAAACCATATCTTTGTCAAGAATTAGTCTAACAATACTTCTCTTCATACGAAGATTTTTTATCATGTGCTATAAAGACATAAAAAGAATTCTCTAAGTCTTACAACTTTAAAGCAAAGAAAGAGAAGAAGAGATCTAAAAGAAACTCTGGAAATTGAAATAAGGGGAAGAAGGGAAATGTTGAATATTCATCCTGTAGTAAAGGTGGGAAGAAACACCCTAGTACTTCCCTGAAGGGAATGGGAGTCCATTACAAGTGTGGTGAAAAAGGCCACCAAGCTCATGATTGCAAGGGGAATAAAGAGGCTATTGATTTTGAATGATACAATTTTAGAGAAAGGGGCATTATGAAAACTAATTTCCTAAGCGTCAGGGTATCTTACCTCAGAAAAGGCCAAGGTATCATGGATAAGCTTATGTTATCACTACTGTTGAGGTTGATTCTCTAAAAGACATAGTGGTAGGTAATTTCATGGTTTCCTCAAGTCCAGAAAATGAATTATTTAATTTTGGATCATCGCATTGTTTCATATATTCCTAGTTTTCAATGAAAATTAGATATTTCCAATTGGAATTAACAGGGGAGTTGTTAGTCAAAACTCCTAAGGGAAGTATCATTGCAACAATGTTTTGTGAATAAGTCCCCATTAGAGCACAAAAATGTTCTTTTTTCTATTGATATCATCATCATACCCATGATTGAATTTGATATAATCCTTGGTATGGATTGTCTTTCAGACCATGATGCAAAAATTTATTGTAAGAAGAAGGATGTTACGAATTATTATGACGATGATAAATATCACATTATCTTTAGAGCAAAATATTCACCACCTGATTCTTATCTAGATCTACCCCTAGTAGCTCTACTAAATTCAATTATTATGAAGGAATATAATGAAATAACTGGGGGTGAGGAAAATAATGTTCAAATAGAGGATGTACCTATTGTGAATGAATATGTTGATGTGTTTCCAAAATCTTTACCTGGACATCCCCTAGTATGAGAAATTGAGTTTTCCATTGATTTAATTCCTGGATCATGGCCCATATAGAAGAACCCTTATATAATGGCCAATGATAAATTAGTGGAAATAAAGAAAATTAGATATTTATAATTTGATTTAACAAGGGAGTTGTTAGTCACAACTCATAAGTGAAGTATCATTGCAACAACGTTTTCTGAATCAATCCCCATTGGAGAATTTAAATGTTCTTTATCTACTGATCTCATCGTCATACCCATGATTGAATTTGATATAATCCTTGGTATGGATTGGATTTTGGACCATGATGCGAGGATTATTGTATGAATAATGAGGTTATGATTTTTGATGATGATGATAAAGAACACCTTATCTTTAGAGAAAAATCGCCACCTCCTGATTCTTATCCAGATCCACCCCCAGTAGCTCAACTAAATTCAATTATTGGGGAGGAAGAGAGTGAAATAAATTTTGGTGAGGAATGGAATGTTCAAATACAGGACGTACCTGTTGTGAAATAATATGAAGATGTGTTTCTGAATGATTTACTTGAACATCTTATAGATCGAGAAATTGAGTTTTCCATTAATTTAATTCCTGGTTCAAGGACCATATCAATGACCCCTTATTGAATGGACACTTTGGAATTAGTTGAACTAAAGAAAAAACTAGAGGAAATGAGTAATAAGGGATTTATTTGCCCTAATTATTCTCCATGGGGAGCCCCTGTACTTTTTGTTAAGAAGAAAGATGGATCTATGAGGCTGTTCATTGACTACAGGGAGATCAATGCAATAACAATAATGAACAAGTATCCCCTACCTCGCATTGACGATTTATTCAACCAACTTCATGGAGCTCAATAATTTTCAAAGATTGACCTTCGATCTGGATATCATCAGTTTTGTGTAAAGAAGGAGGACATTCCGAAAATAGCATTTTGAACCAGGTACTAGCATTACTAGTTTACAGTAATGCCTTTTGGCTGACTAATTCACCCTATGCATTCATGGATCTAATGAACAGATATTTCAAGGAATATCTTGATGACTTTTTAGTGGTATTTATTAATGATATCTTGGTATACTCCAAAATCTATGAAGATCATGTAAATCACTTGTGCATTATCCTGAACACTCTTAGAAGACAAGAATTATATTGGAATTTTAGCAATTGTGAATTCTGGCTTCAGGAGATTTATTTTCTTGGCCATATTGTCTCTAAGGCTGGAATCTCTATTGATCCTTCTAAGATAATAGCAATCCAAGAATGGCCAGCACCGGCGATTGAAACTGAGTTATGTCTTTTTATTTGTTTATCAAGTTACTATCGATGTTTTATCTAGAATTTTGCCTAGTTGGATAACCCATTAACAATGCTCAAAAGTAAATGGGTTGAATTTTTGTGGAAAAAAGAGTGTGAATGATGTTTTGAAGAAATGAAGAGAAGATTAGTCAATGATGCTATATTGACTCTACCATCGGGGAATGATTGGTTTGTTATTTATAGGGATGCATTGAAGAAAGTACTTGGTTGTGTCCTTATGCAGAATGATTGAGTTATTAGTTATGCATCAAGACAACTTAAAATTCATGAGAAAAACTATCATACTCATGATCATGATTTAGCAGTTGTAATCATTGTTTTAAAGATATGGAGACATTATCTATATGGTGAAAAATGTGAGATATATACTGATAACAACAGTTTGAGGTATATTTTCTAATATAAAGAACTCTACATGAGGCAAAGACGATGAGTTGAACTACTCAAATATTCTGACTGCACGATACACTACCACACTAGGAAGGAAAAATAGAGTGGAAGATGCTTTGGGTAGAAAGGATCAAAGAGTTTTGAACAAGATGAGAGTTGAAAATGATCCTATTTATATGGATCAAGTAATGATGGATATGGGAATCACCATGGAAGGTGAAACATAAATACTTTTTCAAATGGTTTCCAAACCATCTTGACTATAAAGGATAATGAATTCTCAGACTGGTGATAAAGAGTTTCAAAAAAAGATTAAAGCTTTGAAGGATGGGAGATTGAGTGAATTTGTGTACGAAGATAGAATTTTGATATATGGGAAGAGACTTTGTGTCCTTGATATACCTAATCTAAAAAGGGAATTTTTATATGATGCTCATAGCTCCAATTTCTCTATACACCATGGGAGCACCAAAATGTATAGAGATATGAAGGAACATTTTTGGTGGGTCAACATGAAGAGGGAGATTGAGAATTTTGTGTCAAGATGTATCGTTTGTCAGCATGTGAATGCTGGAAGGAAATATCCTGGAGGAGTCTTGCAACCTATTCCCATACCTGGTTGAAATGAGATAATATCACAATGGAATTTGTCATGGTAATACCAAAGACTCTTAGAAGGAAAGATACAATGTGGGTCATTTTTTATCATCTCCCCATGCCAGCACAGTTTATTTCTATAATCGATGATTTACCACATGAACGTCTAGCCAGACTATATATTAATGAAGTTTTAAGACTTCATGGAGTAACATTATCGATTGTTTCTAACCGTGCTCCCCATTTTACATCAAGATTCAGGAAAAGTCCTCAAAAAGCCCTGGATACTGAGCTTCATTTGAGCACTACCTACCACCCACAAACTGATGGAAAATTAGAACAGACTATTCAAACCATAGAAGATGTGTTGATATCTTGCTCAATTGACATTCACTGTATGTGGGATCAATATTTACTTTTGGTATAATTTTCCTATAACAATAGCTTCCATTCAAGTTTTCATATGTCACCATATGAAGCATTATACAGAAAGAGATGTCGCACGCCAACCTGCTGGGATGATTTTGGTGAAAGAAAACTCATAGGCCCGAAACATGTGGAGGAAATGACAGAAAAGGTGAAGGCAATCCAGACCCGCATCAAAGCAGCTCAATGTAGGAAGAGGAGCTATGCCGATAATCGAAGGAAGGATTTGGAATTTCAGGTAGGAAATCATGTTTTCATGAAGGTATCTCCATGGAATGGTGTTATACATTTTGATAAAAGGGTAAATTGAGTCCCAGGTACATCTGACCTCTCTAAATTCTAGAACAAATTGGGGTTGTAGCTTACCGTTTGGAAATGCCGCCAAGTCTCTCCAAATATCCTGATGTATTCCACATATCACTATTGAGAAAATACATGCATGAACCAACGCATGTACTAGCATATGAGTAATTAGAACCGGAACCCGATCTGTCCAATTTCAAAGAGCATGTCAATGTTCTTAATACAAGAGATCAAGTGTTGAGAAACCAGACGACTCGTCTGGTAAAAGTTCTATGGAGAAACCAAAAAATGGAAAAGGCAACGTGGGAACCCAATTAACTTATGATGAAGAACAAAACAAGTCTTTTTATGTTGTAATATTCTAGAAATTTTGGGGATGAAATTATTTGAAGGTGGGGAGAATGTAACACCCCAAGCTCCCACGGTACGCTTCTCTTGGAACAATACAGTAGCGTGTGTTGTACACAACTTCGAGTTCTAACACACCACAATCAATCAAACTATCTGTTTGAATAGAAATACAAAAATTTTGAAATTATTTAATTTTTATCTTCTAAAATGGACTTTATTTTTGGATTTGGAATATCGATATTATCTTAGGGTGAATTTTTGTTATTTTTTTGAAAACATTAAATTTTTAATGAATACTGAAAAACAATGAGTTTTAATTTAAAACTGAATTTTTATTTAAATAATTATTTATTTTACTTAAATTTATTTTAGGTCAAAATAGATACATAATACCTATATAAGTTTAATATAATTCATTAGAGTTAGTTTATAATAATTATATATATATATATAAATTTTATTGAACTAGTCAGCATCTTTTTCCCACCTCCTAGGAGAATTATAAAATTCACATAAAACATAATTTTACCACTTATGTGAGTGGAATTTAAAAAATCTGAGAGACATGGTTGATATCAGAAAGAAAAACACTGTTAAATAAAATGAAAATAATTTTTGGCGAATAGTAACTTTTTTACTTTTATTTAACACGGTTAAAAGTAAATATGGTAATTAAGGGTAAAAATGATATTATTATTACCCTAACACATGTCATACATCTATTGGATATGTATAATTCGACTAAAAAAACCTTAGGAATAAAATATTATCCTTTTTGGTCCACTTGGATTAGACTAGGACACTTATTATTATTTTATTAAAAGAAGAGTTAAAAGAGTTAAAATCAATGTTTAATAACTAAAAATTTTATAATATAGGGTTATACATAAGATAAATTTGACTATAAATAATCATTATAAAGATAAAAAGATTTCATACATAATTGTATTTTATTTATATTTTTTGGACATTAAATAATGTAATTTATTTATGACAAAATGATGATGGAGTAATTAGCTAATTATTGAAATATAAAAATATTTGACATTATAAATATCCAAATAAATGTAATTTGAGATTTTTTATGAATTAAATTAAATTTAATAGGATAATATGACATATTTGGTTTGGTTAAATGAATTTGTTTCTAACTAATAATGCTGTTATGAATTTAGCTAAAAAAAATACCAAATTGTGTCAAAATTTACATAAAATAGTTTTTAAAAACAAATATTATATTATGAATTGATATTCTATTATTAAAAATCTAAGGATTGGCCAAAAGAAATAGATAAATATAGATGTATCATTAATCAACCACTTGGGGTTCTCTTGAAAGAATATAGTATGTTTATTAACCATAAAATATAAAAATACATAGAGACATATTAAATGTAAAACTATTTAACTAAGAGTTAAATCTATAAGATAACGGTAAAATAGTGACACAAACCTATATAAAACCTATTGGTTGATTGGTTTTAGACCCAAACCCACATTTTACTTTAAATAATAATTTTTGGAGCCATTAGAAACCGAAAATGATTTTATTATAAAATAATATTTCTAGATTTTTCTAAGGTTCCCCTCACCCCTCTTATAAAAGGGCACTCTCCCTTATCTCTAATTCACACCATAAAAGCCATTTGGATCAGACAAACACTACCCTAATACCCTATAAACTATCCTCCCATTATCTTATAGGCATTACTTTAGTCATAAAGCCAACCTAAGGATCCCTTTTGATAAAATAAAAAGGAAGAACCTGAAGAAAAGGAAAACAATTCAACGCCTCTTTCAAGTTCCTTTCTTCTTCCACTACCTTTTATTTGATGTTCAATTATAAAATAATAACTCTAATATATTTTATATAAATTTATGTTATTATAAATATGGTACAAACAAATTCATTTTTCTATCAATCCTTTTAATGACATGTCACGATACGTGCGTACATACGGCTTACCGTCTCCACATCGTGGTTTAATTATTATTCAATATATTATTATTTGGATGGGTATAATAATGATGTGTAATTAATGTAAATAAAAAATATTACATGATAATGATTCTGTATATATTATATAACATCCAATTATATATTATTTTAATATTAAAATAATGATATTGTAGCTCATGCGTACTTACGGATTACTGTCTCCATGAACGCGATGAGATTCATTCCCCATCGTATCATTTCAAGAATAATTTTCATTTGATGATTAAAAATAATATATAAATACTTGATATCATTCTGGATATGAATAATATACATACCATCAATAACAAATATTACTCACATAACCATGAATATAATGAAAAATGAATCAGTTAACACCAGAAACGACAATAATACTAAGATATTATTGACAAAGCAATGTTAAAAGATCATATATGATATCATATTAATGTATATGATTATTGTATAATTTAATATCAATTATTTCACCATTATACTAGGGGTTAACCTACCCTTGAACAAAGAAAAATACAAGGTAAGGGTTAATTTCACAATCTCTTTATTATCCGAATTTGTATTACGTAAGTATCTAATGGAAACTCTTTATCATCCACATCAATGTTTCTTATGAAATTATTTCAAAACATTCTTACTATTTACTAGGAAATGGGTTTAAGTCATTTATACCCTTGATTGACTTTAATATGATGTTTATAAAGGAATCTTTCTGTCATTTTCCAAACAAGTTCCCTTTCAACCTTTTCAGCAAATTTAAGGTAAGAATGTATTTTTTAACTTATACAGCAGGTGAAGCTATTTTCCACAGTTAAAAAATCATCTAATATTCCCTTTCAAGATTATAAGAATATTTTCAAAGTAAATGTTTTCTTTTATAATTATTTTTAATTTAAATTATTTCAAAAAAAAGATATTTCTCTCAAATAGTTTTGATTGAATCAATATCAACCTCCTTTGATGGATTTTAAGTTTATTTGTAGCTGATTTATTATGATACAAAATGTTGATATTATATTAAAGGTTTTCTGATATGTTTGACTATGGATGTGTTATTTTTATACTGTTCATGGTTTATGGATAAAGTGTTGACATTTCATATGCTAGTTTTAATACGAATGTTTATGTTATTTTTAAACCTGTTCATATTAGGAATGCATTAGAATAATAATTGATTGGTGGAGCTCGCTATAGCTCCTCGATGCATCGGTAGGTCTCATGAGGCAAAATAGTGTATTGACACAATGCCTAGACAAATTATTATTTATAGTCATGGCACAAGGCCTTGACTATGTGGTTATGAAAGTCTGGCATTATGCATTCCATCATTATGAAAGTGGTTATTAATATTTCATTTGATTATTCGACTAGTAGAATATCCATGTGAATAAGTAAATGTAATTATTTTATTTTATTTTATCCATATATTGATAAAGTTCAAGTTTAAAATTATTTTGTTATAGTTATACATTTCCATAAATTTTTATTCATATTTATGAATGTTTCCGCTATATTGTTATCCATGTTGAGTATCTGAGATCACCCCTTTTTATGTTTTATTTTTCCTAGGATGTGAAGAATTATATTATGAATGACATGCAGGGATAGTCTATGGGATCTCAGTTTTGTCTATGGAAAAAATGTTGTTGTATTTTTCCATTTTATGATGTAATTAAAACCTTATGAATGTATCTAGTGTTCCCAAGGCTACTAAACTAATCGGTCTTTCAAGACTTGATCTTTTGTGATCATGCCAATGTCATAAATAATGCACCAACTCTGGGTAACTGGGGTCAGGTCATTACATATAGAATATACATAATACCTGGATCATTCATGCTTATTGGGTAAGAGTATATGGGGAATTAATATGAAAATAAAGAAACTCAAAATAAACGAATAATCGAGAAATCCCTTAAAAAATTAGGTAGCCTAACAGTTCTGCAACCGGGATTTAGAATATATTAAAAAGATTGGGTACAAGGGTCAACCATCCATATATAAATCATAATACATAATATATTGATAATTGGAAGGTAATAAGAATATGGTATGGAAACATGAAAGTCATACCTCATAGAAGTGAACTTTAATAGAAAAAGGAAGAAATTTAGAATTTTCTAAACTTGTAGAGTAACCCAAGAAATTGATGGCTAGGACCTTAGAGGCATGATGAAACTTTGGGTATACTAATAGGGAGGTAAAGAGGCTATATCGTCATTAATGAGGAATTGGGAATGAATTTAATGATGTAATGGGTTGGTATTTATAGAAAAAGTGAGGGAATATTTAAATAATTTCCAAGGGACCCCTCATTAGTGGTATTTGTAATACCAGGGGCTTTCCCATGTTATTTTCACAAGGTATTATCAACATGGGACACATAACATATTATTGAACTATGCACATGTCGACCATATTTAATACATCATTATTACATCTGTAATGATTTCATTAATACATCGAAACTCAAAACTGTATTTTTACAATTAATCGAAAAACCAACTGTATCAAAAAAATCCCAAAACATTACCCTATCCATTTTTCGACGTGTAGAATTCAAAAATGAATTCCATTTTTTGAAAATAATTTTCTAAATATTATTAATTTCATTTTTAAATAAAATCACACATAATTCAAAAATAAACAATTTTGAAACTATAACTGCTTTTATATCACATTAAATAATTTACCAATATATTATTATATTAAATCCTTAAGAAAATAAAATAATAATATAATTTACTATTCATTGGGGTTATATTACTATTCATAAGTGTATGTTACTATTCACAAAAAATCAAAATGGTTCCATCAGACTCTAAATAACTTACTGATCACAATTTTAGATGATTGTTTCTTGAAATTAAAAACATAGAATATTTAAAATTATGTTTAAAGGATAGTAATAAATATCTACATAAAAAAATATTCAAGAAATCAATTTATTTTTAAAACCATGGGGTGTCACAATATTCCCTCCTAGAAATTGTGTCCTCACAATTTTATATACTCGTTAAACAAGTGAGGGTACGATTCCCTCTTTTAATTTTCAGACTCCCATGATGCTTCATCAATATAGTGGTTTCTCCAAAAAACCATTACCTGGTGGATTTTATTATTCTACAATACCTTTTCCCATCGATCATGAATTTGAACTGGTTTCTCTTCATAAGAAAGGTTCTCTTCCAACTGAACAGCTTCTGGCTCAAGACATGTGATGAATATGTCACATACTTCTTCAAAATTGAAACAGTAAAATAATTGTGTACCAGAGAAAACCTTAGAGGAAATGATACTCGATATGAAACTATTACAACTTTCTCTAGGATTTCAAAAGGACTGATGAACCGTAGACTTAGCTTCCCTTTCTTACTGAAATGCATCACACTTTTCCAAGGTGATATTTTAAGAAAAAGATGGTCACATACCTTGAATGAGAATTTTTCCTTCTGTTATCTACATAACTTTTCTACCTACTCTGATCTGTCCTCATGTGCTACTAGATCATCATCACCTTCTCAGCAACATCCTCTACTAATTCAGGTCACATCAACTTCCTTTCCCAGACATCATCCTTAAAATTTGGAGTTTGACACTACTTCCTATACAATGACTCAAATGTTTCCTTATATATATTAGAATGAAAACTGTTATTATAAGAAATCTCAACTAATGAAAGATGTTGATCCCAAATTCTCAGATGGTCCACTGAAAAGTTAGAAAAATATCCTCAAAATTCTAAATTGTTCATTCTGAATACCCATCTGATTATGGATAAAAAGTTGTACTAAATTTTAATTTCATTCCCAACGACATCTGTAGCCCCTTACAAAAGTTATAATTGAAACTGGGATCCTAATAAGATACAATGAAAATAGGAACACCATATAGCCTGAAAATCTCTTTGAGGTATAATCGAGGAATTTAATCAAAAGACATTATATCTTGAATAGAAAGAAAATGTGAAAAAATGTCAGCCAATCAACAATAACCCAAATCGCATTGTTTCCTAAAAAATTCATCAGTAGTCCCACCACAAAGTCCAAGGATATCTTCTCCCATTTCCACTATGGAACTAACCGAGGTTGAAGCATCACCTTCGGTAAATGTCACTCTGCTTTAACCTGTGGACATGTCAAGAATTTCAATGTAAAATCGTGAATATGTCTTTTCATTCCATCCCACCAATAAAACTTCTAAAGGACTCTTACCATCTTATTACTGCCAAGATGAACTGAAAATGTTGAACTATTTGGTCCTCGCAATTTTATTAACTCATTAAAAAAGTGAGGGAACCATTCCATCATAGAATTTTTAGACTCCCATGTTTCTTCTGCAACCAAGTGGTTTCCCCACAAAACCTTTACCTGGTGCATTACCTTATTTTGCAATACCTATTCCCGTCGATCAGAAATCTAATCTGGTTTGTCTTCATAAGAATGTTTCTCTTCTTTCTGAAATCCTTCTGGCCTCAAGACATGTTATGAATCTAGCACAAACATACTCAAAATTGAAACATGAAAAGCATTGTGTACCTGATACAATCTCAAAGGAAATGATACTCGATTTGCAATTATTTCAATATTCACCTAGATTTAAAAATGATCGATGAACTGCGTACATAGATTCCCTTTCCTACAAAAACACATCACTCTTTTCCAAGGATAAATTTTAATGTAAACATGGTCACAAACCTCGAAAGAGATATCTTTACATCTATTATTTTTACAACTTTTCTTCCAACTTTGAGTTATCATCATGTACCACTGAATCATCCTCACATTCTCAGCCACTTCTACTTTTAATTCTGGTCCCATCAACTTCCCTTCCTCGACTTCATTCCAAAAAGCTGGAGTTCAACCCCACTTCTCATAAAATTCCTCAAAAGGACCATATGTATACTAGAATGAGAAATGTTATTATATGAAAACTCAAATCAAGAAATATGTTGATCCCAACTTCCCGGATAGTCCATTGAACTAGGCCGAAGAATATCCTCCAAATTCTAAATCGTTCATTCTGACTGCCCATATGATTGAGGATGAAAAGTTCTAATAAAATTTAATTTTGTGCTCAGCATCTTCTGAAGCCCCTTCCAAAAGTTATAAGTGAACCTGGGATCCTAGTCAGATAAAATAGAAATAGAAACTCCATGTAGCCTGACAGTCGTTTTGAGGTACAATTGAGAAATTTGATCCAAATACAATATATCTTGAATAGAAATAAAATGTGCAGATTTTGTTAGCCAATCCACATGAACCCAAATCACATTATTACCATGATATTTATTCAGTAATCCCACCACAAAGACCATGGATATATACCCTTATTTCCACTGTGGCACTGGAAATGGATGAAGCATCCCCTTCGGTAACTGTCACTCTGCATTAATCTATTGACATGTCAAGCATTTCATAGTAAAATTAGTAGTATATCTTTTCATTCCATCCCACTAATAACACTCATGATGGTATTTATACATATTAGTACTGCAAGGATGAACTGAAAATAGGGAACAATGAAATTTACACAATAAGCCTTTCTTCTACTGAGAATCACAAGGCACACACAACCTTTTCCAAATCGTAAAACACAATCATTATGAAGATTAATTTATAGAAACTTACCCATTTTAACCAATTATACCTTTTTCTGTATCTCACAGTCTCCTTCTGCACTTGTTTAATTTTGTCTGATAACAATGAATGCACTGAAACCTGAAGAAAAATTGATGTATTCCCTACACAGAAAACATCTAAGCCAAAATTCAGCAAATCATTAACCAATGGATCATGTTCTAAATGTAACATGGAAAATTATTGATGATTTTTTCGACTCAAGGAATCCTCTACATTGTTTAATTTTCATGGATGGTAATGGTTCATGAAATCATTTTCCTTTATCAATTCAATCCATCATCTCTGCCTCAAGATTAATTCTGTATGAGTGAATATATAATTTAGACTTGTATGTTATGTATATAATTGAAATTTGGCTCTGTATAAATGGTGCCTCCAAATTTTCAAATGAAAAACCATAGCATCCAATTCCAAATCATGTGTAGGATAATATAACTCATGTGTTGTTTGTTGTCTTGAAGCATATGCAATTACCTAATCATTCTGCATCGAAACACAATAAAGACCGTTTAATGAAGCTTTACTTTTGATGAAAAAGCCACCCCTTCGTGAAGGCAATTCAAAAATTGGATCATTCACCAATCTCTTCATTAGTTTTAGAAAACAATCATCTCATTCTTCAATAAAAAAATTTAACCCCTTTTCATTTTAGCTTAGTTATCGGGATAGATAAATGTGATATGTTTTTAACAAACCGTCGATAATAACCTACAAAACCAAGAAAACTAGAAATATATGTAATGTATTTAGGTCATGTCCATTCATCAACAACTTGTGTTTTGGCATGATCAACTGTTATTCCATCCTTATTAACAATGTGCCCAAAAAAATAAATTTTTTGCATCCAAAAATAACATTTTTCTAATTTTCTATACTGTATATTTTATTTTAAGATTTAGAAATATCCCATAGAAGTTTTTCATTCTCCTATTTACTACTAGAATATAAAATAATTTCATCAATAAACATAACCAAAAACTTATCCAAGAACTCATGAAAAATATTATTCATATTATCTGTGAATACAGTTGGTTCATTAGTTAACCCAAAAGGAATGACTAATATTTCATAATGACCATATCTAGTATGTAACATAGTCTTCATGATGAATTCATCCTTTACATTTAGATGATGGTACCCCGACCTCATGTCAACCTTCGAAAAATATTGTGCTCCAAAGAATTAATAAAACTAGTCATCAATTTGAGGCAAATGATACTTATTTTTAATAGTTATGTTATTCATGTCTCTATAATTTATTCAATGTCTCATTGAACCATCTTTTTTCTTAAAAAACAAGATAAGAGTGCCCCATGTTGAGGTGATGGGTTGGATGAAGCCTTTATCTATTAATTCATGCATCTGCTTTTTTAAATATAGATGATTCATTTGGGTCGTTCGATAAGGTGGTTTAGAAATTGGAATACCATTAGGAACTATGTTAATAGTAAAATTAAAATCTCGATTAGGACTAACACCAGGAAAATCATGAGAAAAAACATCGAAGTATTCATTTACCACTAGAACATCATTACTATCGATAGTGCAATTATCTTCAAAATTATGTGCATGAAAACCTTCAATTCCATCCATTATCAGTTTCTTATATTTTATATGTGTTATTAATGGTATGGGTTCATTCTTGTACACAAACTAAAATTCATTCTGAAAACAACTTCTTTTTCTTTGCAATAAATCATTACATGATAAAAAGAATGCATGTCCATACCCTGAATAACATCACACTTCAATAGAGGCAAAACTACATGGTTTTTAGGTAGTTTCTTTCTACAAATAAGGATATATATTCTTATATTTTCTTTTTGCCTCAATATTTCCACCAGGCGTTTTTACCATGGGATCTTCTTTCATTTTATGATGTCGAATTTCTGATTTTTATTAAAATTTCTCAGAAATGAAGTAATATGTAGACCCAGAATCAAACAACACTTTTTTTGAAATATGAAAAAACAATTAAAGTACTTGATACCACATCATTTAATGGCTCAACATTCGATGAAGTGTTTGCAAAATATTTTACCAATCCCTTTTTCTTCCATTCTTACTGATTCCCTGCATGAGTAATTAGCTTCAGATAAACATTATCAAAATGATACAATTCGTTACAATTAAAGCATCTCACCATTGTCATCTCATTATTTTTTGGGTCATTTTTCCATGCACTCACATGACATGTGGCCAAAATTCCTACATTGATAACTTTTCCCCGAGATTATGATATATTCACCTACATTCCACTTACCCCACATTTCAAAAGAAGTGAAATTCATTTTTGTACCTCAAGACTTCTTTGTTGAATTCTTCCCCATTTCCTACCAACCTGATCACTTCATATTCTTGTCAACCCGATGCACATATGTATCAGAAAACTCCATATCATCTTTTTCAGCACAATGAACTAGCTTCTCATAGCTTTTAAACTCTCGTGAGGACAATGATCTTTGCAAAAAAAAATCAAACTAGAGTAAAATCTATTAAATTTACATTCAAAATCCTGAGTACAATCTGGTACATACCTGGCCAGTCTTGTAGAATTGGCTTCATATGCTGCCACAAAATCATTATCTTTCTGTATCAGTTCCAAGAATTATTTCTCCATTCTGAGTCTAATAGTTTTGGGAAAATATTATTCCAGGTAAATACTCTTGAAATCATCCCATTTGAGACTAGAAAGATAATCCTCATCCTTCATATTCTTAACCAGATACCACCACTGATCAGATTCACCTTCAAAATGATAAATTTATAGTATTATCTTTTGATGTTCTGAACACCCTATGTCATCAAATATATTTTCGGGAGCATTGATCTATCCTTAGATTATCACTGGATTAGTGGATCCACTGAATGCTGGAGGATGTTACCTCATAATGTTCTTCAAAAAAGGCATGTTTTCTTTATCATTGATCTTATTACACTCTAGAATGGATACCACTGCCATTAATTTCTTGATTCAAATGATCTATTTCTATCACAGACTACTCTGTTCTGATTCCCACTATTTCAGGTTTTAAATTCGGAAAAAAATCATCCTCTTGGTGCCTTCCTACTTCAGCTTACCTATTTCTTCTACGGATAAACACTCTGAACAAACATAACATATATGAAGAAAAATTGTAATCCTTAAATTCAATAACATTTAAAATTAATCCAAGAGTAAAAAATTAGTTTTAATATTCATTAAATATCATCCCAACCACTAAAGTTATCTAATCCTCTCTCTGATAACAAATATAAGTACCCGCCCTTATAAATTTTCTTAATCATGAATTTTAAACAAGAACATACATTATTACCCATTGAGGATCTTTCAGTTTTAGAGTTTTAAATACTTAGGATAACTTACATACATAAAATAAAACATTCATACAAATAGGACTATAAAAAATTGTTAACATTTTCTTCTAAATATAAGACATTAAAAGATAAAGCATGATTTCATTGAAAATACTCCATATAAAACATCATTAATCCCTTATTAATCTTACCCATCCACATATCTAGTGAAATACATTTTAGAAATAGGGGATGAGTAAAAATCTCAGTAAGGGATATAAAGATAGAAAGCGTTAGCCATGTGATATCATAAAAACCAATAAAACTCATATCATAAAAACTCAAATGCATTGTATAATCATGTTGTTTTCTTTGGTACATATTTACCATATCACACTTATATACACCCTTATATATTAAAGAAAATTTTGGAAAACTTCCATCTCTAGAGTACCCAAAGCATTGGATACCTATAATGGTGCTCACCTGCCATATCTTGAGCTATAATGTGCTCAACACAACTTATCACGAGCTATAATGATCTCAAGACAACATATCGTGAGCTATAATGGGATCAAACCAATATAAATAATGACCAATGAACAAATCAAGGAAATAAATTAACTTCAAATCAAGAGAAACTACTCATTCTGTACAAATAAAAATACAATCCGTTCGAAACAGAGCACTTCCGACGGACGAGAATGTCAGGTGTGACATCCAGCTTGCGTCTAAATGTGTTTGCTCTAACGTTCATAGAGAAGAGAGCACTTCACACATATTCTTTGGTAGTTTTTGGGTGGGCGAGGTTTGGAAGTCTCTTAGCGAGTTCTCTGAAACCCTTTCTTCGAACAAGACCTTATCCTCCTTTCTTGTTAAGTGGTATCATGGCTCAGAGGGTGGGGGACCTGAGAGAGTTGCTCGTTTGGTTTTGCTGCATGTGGGGTGTTGGTGTCTTTGGCAGGTGAGGAACAGAGCAAAGTATGAGGGTGTGGCTATCTCTGCTGCAGTTATTATTGTCTGGGCAAAAAATAGGTTACTAGAACTATACAAGGCGACACGACATTGGAGGGAAGCTCCTTCCTTTCACCGGTTTCATTCCAGTTCCAGCGAGGATTTTACCTCTAGTAATAGGAAGGGTAGTTGGGTCTGCTGGCGACCTCCCTCGGGTGGCTTGAAGCTCAATACGGATGGATCTTATGTCCAGGGATGCATTTGTGGAGGAGGTTTGGTGAGGGATAGTAAAGGCTCAGTTTTCTTAGCATTTTCAGCCAGCCTGGACCATCGATCTTCCCTTCAAGCGGAGGCACTGGAAATGATTATGGGACTCAAACTTTGCAAGAAATAGGGGTTAGAGGTATTTGAAATTGAAACAGACTCCTTAATTGTCTATAACTCCTTGACAGAGAATGGTGAAGTCCCCTAGTCGATATGCTATGTCACAAGGCAATGTAAAAGAATTATTAAAAACAACATCCTAATTCTTCACACATGGAGATAGGGTAACAAGGTTGCTAACTACTTGGCCTCAGTGGTCCTTAATGGCACGGAGAAGGTGTTTCTTCACTCTACTGCAAGTATTACTCCTAATGGGATTGACTTTATTAAAGGGGATGCATTAGGGATGCATCATTTTAAGCCCCCATAGTTTCTTTTTTGGGCAGGGGTGGGGGTGGGTGTGGGGTTTCTGTGCTTCTCCTTTTTGTATTGTTCCTCCCAATCCCTTTATAAAATTACATTATAGTATAGTATAGTTTAAAAGGAATGTCTATTAAAATATAATTGGATTGAGAATTAATATAAAGGAAAGGAATATATATATACAATAAATATAATTAAAACTAAAATTAATATAATCTAAATTCATCATACCAATAATATTAATAACATATAATGTTTAAAGAAGAAGGTTAACCCAAGGAATGAAAATTGGGATAAGAATTCCCATACCTCGGGTTCTTCTTACATAAAATGTGTTAAAACTTAATGTATAATTGTTAAAAGAGTGTTATTAATATCTTAAAGAAACATATCTATCTTTATAATATCTTATATGATCATCTCATAAGATCATTTCACCCTTTATTTGATAGTATTCTGTTACTTTCATTGTTTTGGGGTGTATTCATTACAGGTTTTCCATTATTGGTTCCTGGTTGATTATATTAATGATTGGAATTGAAACTCTAGAATTAGAATTGGAATGTAATTACATATTTCAATTATCATAATTTATACCATTTATAATTAATATGTTGAGTATGAAGATGATTCATAATCTAAAATATTAATGATTTTCGTTTAAATCATTTTAGTTGTTCTTTGATATTAAAGACATCATTCTATCTTATAAATTAATACCATTATTAAAAAAATAACTACAGAACTAGGGATGAGAAATAATACTTATATTATAACTTGGTTCAACCATAAATTTTTTTTCATTTCCAGACATTAAATATTTAATGCCAATTTAAATCACATCATCCATGATGTCAGTAATTCGACACATCACGGACGTTGTTTTTATTCCTTGAATTAGTGGGAGAGGACAGAAGAATGATGATGGACATTCTCTGAACATGATAACATCAAGAATATAAATAATTTATGAATCTTTAATGCCTCTTGGGTAAGAGGATATGAGGAAATAATAAGAAATTAAAGAAACTCAAAATAAAAGATTAATTGAGATATCCCTTACAAAAATTTGGTAGCCTAACAGGTATGCAACATGGTTTTACAAAATATTAAATAGAGAGGGGAAAATGATCACCAATAAAGAAATTAATAATAATATAGAATATATCATGAATAAGAATGTAATAAGAACATGGTATGGAAACATGAATGTTATACCACATAGAAGAGAACAAGAATGGAAAAATTAATAAATTTATAATTTTCATACCTTGTAGAGTAACCATATAACATGAAGGTTAAGACCTCAGGGGATTTTGTAAACATTGGGAGAACTAATAGGGAGGTAAGAAAGCCATAAAATCATTGATGATGAATTGTGAAGGAATTTAATGAAATAATGGGTTGTTATTTATTGCAGTAGTGAGGGAATATTTTAATAATTTCCAAGGGGCACCTCATTAGTGGTATTTGAAAAACCATGTGCCTGCCCATGGTATTTTCCCAAGGTATTAGCCACTAAGGAAACCTCACATATTATTTTACAGTACACAAGATGACCAGATTCATTACATAACTTTTACATCATTAATGATTTCATTAATATATTGAAACTCCAAACTGTATTTTTACTTTTCAACGAAAAATCAACTATATCATAAAAATCCCAAAAATTTTCCATTACCATTTTTCGACTTGTAGTATTAAAAATTGAACTCCATTTTTTTAAAATAAATTTCTATATAATAATAATATAATTTTTAAATAAAATCATACATAATTCAAAAATAATCAATTTGAAAACTATAATTGCTTTTGTATCCCATTAAAAAATTAACCAAGATGTTATTATCATCATGCCTTAAGAAAATAATATAATAATAAAATTTATTATTTATTAGGGTCATATTACTATTCATAAGGGTATGTTACTATTAAACAAAAAAACAAGTTGGTTCCCTCAGACTCCAAATAACTTACTGAACACAAGTGTAGATGATTATTTTTCGAAATTCAGGACTCAAAAGCTTCAAAATTATGTTTAAAGGATAGTTATAAATATCTAAATAAAACAAAGATTCAATAATTCAATTTAATTTTAAATCCTTGGGGTGGTATGGTTTTTTCCATTGCTCAATTATGTCCTTTCAACGTTCTCATGTCTCCTCCTGAATCTGACCATGTTTCCATTAAACTAACAGTAGATCGATACTTTTTCCATGTAGGACATTTTTTTCCTATCAAAAATCCACACCAGGTTATATACCAATGAAGAATCTTGTACTAGGTCGATGTGATCCTATCTTATCACATGGTAAGCTTAAGTTTGATACCTTTTCATCTAAGATAATTGAAACACATTGCATCGAATTGAACCATAGTGGAAATTTCATCTAATATTCCACCTCTCAAACCCATTATAATGTATCAAAAGGTCAAATATATCAATGATATAACATTCCCTACCTCCCCAAATGACGATGTACATTCCTTAGAGACATCCTTAAGAGAAAATTATCACATACTGCAAATTAAAACAGTCTTTAACAATGATCCACATAATATTTCTGATGACTCAAAACCCTCTCTATCCTCTTTATCATTAATTAAATATTTTTCTCTGTTTCATGGACAAGGCTCATCCCAAATGGTGAAGCCTCACATGTTTCCACCAAACAATATGGAGACCAATAAGGATTCCCATACAGTTCTTCAAAATATCTATATATTTCGAGCCTTTATAGAAGTTATTCTGTGATAACTCCACTATGTGTATATTCTCTTCCCATGAGCCAACAAAATCCATTACACAAGAAAGAATCATGTCTTTAAATATCTATATCATTCTTTCAGATTTCCCATCCATTTTAGGATGAATTGTCGTACTTATAGTCAATGGAGTCCTTGTGGATTTCTGTATGGATTTCAAGAAATGAGATGTGAACCTTGGACCTCTGTCTGAAATGATCAAAACTGGAATTCCATGTCTCTTTACCACTAGTTGGATATAGATTTTGGAAAGATACACCACCATAGGAGTTTCAAAGATACAGATGAAATGGGCCATCATGGTATACCAATCCACTATGACCCATATAGAGTCATGTTTCCGAACAGTTCTAGGTGACATGTATCAAAATCCATCTCTATCTTCTCCCATTTCCACATTGGAATCAATAATAACTACTATATACCCATTGGTCTCTCATGTTGTCCCTTAACATGCCGAGAAGATAATCACATTGAAATGAACACAACAACATTCAATTTCATGATGCTCCACAAAAATTTCACCACTAACACCTTATAAATCTTCATTATACACGGATTCACATCCCATCTTGAAGAGTGGTAACTATTAAAATGTTGTTCCTGAATAACCATATGTACGACCATAAAATTTCTGAACTACAAAACCAAACGCTCATCAAGTTTCCATCACTTTATGGTCTCCCCACCATTCAGTTTTGTACTTATAACCAGACATTCCACATCATTTTTTGTGCATGTTTAACCATATTTACCAAATCAAGAATGATGGGAAATAAAAATAAAACTACAACATCACCTCGGTATTCACCTTCCACATTAATGTCTGCTAAGACCAAAATCAACAATCACTCATATAAATCCTATGTCACTAACTTTGTATAAGAATTTCATCTTAATGTATTAGTAATAGAACATCCATTTCATAGTGTATAAATTAAGTCTAAATAAAACATCTAGGGATTCTCCATCCATCTCCATTGCCTCAGGTTCAAATCCCATTGTGAGAAAATATCATTCAAACATTATTGGTTTGTGAGAACTATAAATTTATCACAAATGATATAATGATTCCATGTATTTAAGTCATTAACAACCACAAATAACTCCAAATCATGTGTTCTATAATTATTCTCATTCACTATAAATTTACTTGACCTATAATCAACCACATGGTATCCTTGGATGAGAACACATTCCAACCAAGATCCCAAAACATCACAGTACATCTCATACCCCTATCCTAATTCTAAATAATCTAGAGAGGTGTTGACGATAGAATAACCATCAGCTCTAGGAAAGACTTATGTCATTCCTCAATCTATTAGAATAAAACATTCTTCTTTTTCAAAGTTTCCATCTACAATGCTATACAAGATAATTCATGCACAAATTGTCAGTAATAACCATCAAGAAAAAGAAAACATTGTCTCTCCAAGTGATTATTTGAGGGTTTCAAAGAAATAACATCTTATATCTTCTCTAGATCAATATAGAAACCTTTTTCAGAAATTATATTGTTGAGAGACAATTAACCTATTGTACCTAAAAATTACACTTTTATAGTTTGGCCTACAAACGATGGTCTGTTAAGGTTTCCAACATTGTCTTCAAGTGTTTCTCATGCTCAGCCTTTGTTCATGAATACAACAATATGTCATCTATGAACACCACAATAAAATAATCCAAATATCACTAAAATATATGATTCATAAATTCCATAAAGACTGTTGATTAATTCATGAGACCGAATGGCATGACTACAAATTTGTAGTCTCCATATCTTCTTCAAAAATCAATTTTTAGAATATATTCCTTTGTAACTCTCTATTCATGATATCTTGATCACTGGTTAATTTTAGAGAACCACTGAGATCCTTTCTGTTGATTGAATATATCATCAATTCATGTAAATGAAGAAAAATTCTTTATCTTATCTTTTTTAAGCTTATGATAATCCACAGATAGCCTTAGATTTCCATCTAATTTCATCATTAATATGAATAATTCTTCTTACATAGACATGCTCGGTCGAATGAAATCATTTCATTCTAGATCATCCTATAACACATTCAATTCCATCAATTCTTGTGGTGACATCCTATAAAATGGAAAATAAATAATACTCATCCTCAGAAGGAGATCAATCATAAACTCCACTTCACTTATGGGTGTTAACACTAAGATGTTTTCCGAAAACACATTAGTAAATTGATCCACAACTTTTAAGAACTAGTATTCTAATTCACTTCTATAGAATAAAAACTCTACCCCTCTAACTAGTATGACATTGTGCCCACCACTGGTGCCAACAAGCTTCTTGTACCCGTTTTCACAACACTTTGTCCTCAGAAGAGATAGTCAATTCCATCCATAGTTGTGAAACTAACCATTCTTATATAACAGTTTAGGTTACCGTTGTTCCCATTACTGGTTCCCACATGCTTGTTGTACCCGTTTTTACAACTCTTTGTCGTCTGAAGAGATGGTTGATGCCATCCTCAGTTATGAAACTAACCATTCTTATATAAAAGTAGATATGAGCCTAGATGTTTTAAACAAATCCATACCTAGGATTACATCAAAGACATCTATCTGCAACACTGAGAAGACCCACATTAGCTCAACTCCATCAATTGTTATAGAAAATGCTCTACAAACGATGCCTCGGTATTCTATTTCACATAGAGAAGTTCAAAGATTTATCATATATGGAATCATATCATGTTTTAAACATACAAAATCATTTTCGAGATAATAATTGATGGAATTTTATTCACTAGTATTAAATAGTACATGCATATGGGTATAATTAAGAAGAATCTTACCACTAATCGTAGATTGTCCAACCTGATCAACTAAAACAACCTTCTCAACTCTATAAAAATGGTTCATCACTGTACTTTTATCCTTGTGTCTTTGTTGAGGTTTCCCTTTCAGATGAATCATGGTATTCCTAGAATTTCCATGGATAACTCTACTTTGATGATGCATCTGATTCTAATGCACTTGTCTGGACGAAGCATAAGTTGATTACGACACAAGATAAGTGTCTTGAGAACCTGACCTCATATCACTATGAAAAAAGAGCTTAATATTTCTCATATTGTTGTAATTATGGCACAATATTGGTGGTTTTGTACACTCTTGTTTCATGTGGTCTAAGGAACCACATTGGAAAAATCCTTCTTTGCATTCTTCTTGTGAGGGAAGTTTCACTGCTCTTGCTATTTGATTATGTGTACCACTCCCACCTTGGAAATAGGTGTCCCTAATCCTCTTGGTCCCATCATTATAGTTCTCACCATTTGATATATGTATCATCATACTTACTCCACCCATAGATCCTGAGATATCACATTCAGCCACTATCTCTCTATTCACTCTCTTTGTATAATATGTAATATTGAGCACCGAAGACATCGAGTAAATATCCTACCTTATCCCTGATTTGAAAATGTGTCCCACAAAGTCCATACTCACTACAAATTCCAGAGAAAGGCACATTAATACATGAATTTAATTTCATATTCTATGAGAGATGGATTTTACATTTTTAGATTGAAGAAGATTTTCATTCTCAGGACCCTGAATGTGTGAGCATAGAATTTTTTGTTAAAAAATTACTCAATATCCTACAATGATGGAAGTTGATCCAGTTTAGATTTCACTTCTTGATCCCATCATTGATGTGTAATGTCCTTGATCATATAAGTTACAATCTTGAATTTCATCTACAATGGTGTGCCAATGAAATCTAAGAAATGATTAATCATGTTTAGCCACACCTCCGCATTTTCAGGTTCAGAATCACCCCAAAAGATGGGTTGATTCTGCCTCATGAGTTTGATGGAATAGTCCACAAGCCTTAGATCATCCCGCTAGTTCCCTGTGTCCATATCCTGAAATGATTGAAAAATAATCTGAACCATCTTTGGGTTTACATGTAGCCAAGGTACAAGCATATTCTCCGCCGCTTCATCTGGTTGGGTTCTACGATGCCTAACTATTCTCATTTTCTAAACCAACAACAAAAACTTTAAGTCTCACTCTCTAGAAAATGATGACTTAACATTAAAAATTATATCATATAAACTATCACAACATTACTTTCCATAATCAACCTTCTCAATGTTCAATAATTTTTAAAAAATCAAATCATGCTTTTTAAAATCAAACGATTTTCAAAGTACATCAACCATTCTTTTTAAAATATTTTAATTTAAAATAATTTTCCTTATTTTTCAAAAAATTACACCATTATAGAAAATCATAAATCATTTATATAAATGAAATATTAAATCATAGTGGGAATTAATTCCTCTAAAATTCATGTCATTCTTGTATCCTTTCTGAAACCCACGACAATGATATTCCAAGATACTATAAGTGTCTCCAAAGCAGTTATGTACCCAACTATATGGAACCTTGATGTTCAACAATAAACAGATAACTACATCTTTTTATGCTCTACATTTCTTGATTCAACTATCCTACACCTTTCTACGATCATAACACAATGAATATATAAGAATGAATTTCATCCCCAAGACTAATAAAACTAATGACTACATGTTCTGCATGGACCAAAAAAACTAATACCATTTTAATGGCCCCCATATTACCACTTTCTTGATAATACAATGAATCATCACTAGTTCTTATGTGACATCCCCGTGATACCAAAATATGGAAATAAATTCCATGTTGTTTCATATGAATGTGTGGGATGATTTACCAATGAAGAACTATAATTTTCAACCTAGTAATCCACTAACAAATAATTCAATGAATGATGTATGAATAAATGGATAACAAATAAAAAACAACATTTATAACAAAAACCAAACCAAGTGTACCACAATGGATGACAATGTAACTACAAAATTAAATAGTGGAATGATAACTAATCAACTCAAAGAGGACAATGAGACTATACGCTCCACCAACAACATGTTCTAATCACGAAGTAGCCCAAGCATCACGAAGTAGTGTTAAATATGTGTGATACTTTACCTATTCCCATGTACAGGAAGATAGAATCTAAAAAAGATCCCCAGTGACAAGGTAAGGGTGAGTATAAAATTCAATAGGATTTCCACAATTACTTACCTACTCATGACACTATGATATCATTTTTAGAAACATTTATATAAAATATTTTATATAAAACAATTTCTCAA
The DNA here is from genome assembly GCA_963277665.1 of Viscum album. Classification (NCBI taxonomy): domain Eukaryota; kingdom Viridiplantae; phylum Streptophyta; class Magnoliopsida; order Santalales; family Viscaceae; genus Viscum; species Viscum album. The sequence goes on from OY728131.1 coordinate 1,132,003,676, forward strand.
AATAGTTTATAATGAAAAATAATGAAGTACCCAAACCATTTATAAAAAAATATAAAAAAGTTCTATTTTCAACCAATTTTCCATAAATTCATACTTCATGTAATTTAATAAAACAAGGATAAAAATATTTCTCAATATCAATTTGGCATCACCATTCCGTGGTTAACAACACACCCACTAATACATGCTTCATTTCGACAGTAAAATACTCATGAGCGGTCTCTCATCCAATAAATTTGTGTCCTAAGGACACACGCCCATGATCTGGGGTCATTACGCTTATACCCTAATGGTACCCATCCCTTATTAAGAGGCACGTCAAACTTCAACTCATAGAAAATCCAATTTATTCCAAATCCATTTAAAATAACCATCTCAACACATTTCAATAAAACTGTACTTTTATTGGAATCCAAAGAACAAACTAATTGAAAAGCAGTCAATTCATTTCAATAAATAATTCCAATTTATTAAAAACATATAATCAAATCAATTTTCAAAAATTATAGAAAATACTCATTTTAAAATCCATATTTTCCAACCAAGAACTAAAGCAATTTATTCCAAAAACCCAATTTTCCATATGTCCACAATTTACTAAACCATCATAATAGATGGTTTACAACAATTTGAAATTATCCACTTAATAATATATTAATCACAAGTAATTTTGTTTAAATGAATTCTAAATAGTTCTATAAATAGGAGTCCTGGGAGAAGCCTCTTACATCAATAATTTTGATCAAAACCGAAAACGAATGAAGAATGATCAAGAAAAAAGGGCATGCTCCCCATAAAACTACCTTAGATCTCTTCCCCTAACAAAAAAAGCCCAAATATCAACATATTTTACATCCAAAGTCCTTTATCTACCCATAATGGGTGTATACCTATGAAACTAAGAATAGAGGAGATGTATATCTAATTAGATCTAAGAAACTAATAATGAGTGATGATGAATGATCACATACATCAAGAATCAGGCTTCAAAACACCATGGTAAGCCATCTAATTTCTTCAGGGTTGATGGGATAATCTTATGTGGCCTTTGGATAAGAAAAATCCCAAGTCAGATCCATTTTGGGGCATAAAAAAGTAGAATAAAGGAATGGATGACCTATATGAGCTTTTTAATGAGGTAGGTTTTTACCCATGCATAGTCAGTCCACATGGTTAGGAACAATGTGTGCTAACCATGCAAGATATTATTCCTTAAAGATCACCCTACATTTACACCTTGCATGGTCTCCCTAACTTTGTGAAAATTGTGCCGAAATTACTGTATAGGATCTGTAATTTCTCATAGTTTCTACTAGGATTTCCACACTATTTGGACATACTGTGTGCAGCCCGTGTATCTCTAAATTGGCCCCAAAAACAGAATGAATGTTATCCAAACTCTCAAATACATTTTTATTACACTTTATAAACATAATAATCATAATATAAAGGTTACATACTAGAAACTGAGGGTACTACATGTTCTTTTTTTATGGAATATCGCACTTAGTATTTACGGATTTTCATTTAATGTCTAATAAATTTAATGTACGTCATATTCATATTAATTATATTACTATTTTACCCCATTAAATCATCATTATCTCATGTTTTATTCCTTTATTAATTAATTATACTTATAATTTAGTTATTTAATTCTTATTCGATCCACCAAGTTAATATTTCCATACCACATTAATGTGTATCTCTGAAAAAAAACTCATTGATTGTGTTACCTACCCCAAAATAAATTCCAAGAATACTTACACATATCCAAATTAAATACCTTTATAAATTATAAGAATCCCATTTTATGTAATTTTTTATAATTATATGAAATAAAAAATCCCCATTTGATTAATCCTGGAGATCTAGATCGTCAATACATAATTTTTTCGAAAAGAAAAAATCCACTAAGCCAATGGGAATTGTTAATCAATGTCTTGATATACATAAATACTATACTCAAGACAATTTTAAATCCCATTAAAATAGTAAAACCTAATATGATTAATCTATATTCAATAACTAAATTAAAGATCATGACATTCATTATAAAATGAATTCAATATTGAAGAAAACTAAAACATATACTTATCATACCTAGAATGTGATGCCCGGTTTGAAAGTCATGTAATAAGTAAATTAAAATATTTAAACTAATTAATACCACATTTTCATAATGTTAATAATTTATATTCATGAATTACTATATAATAATATTATAAATAAATGAATCATTAAATTATTGAACATGATATAAATAAAATTATACAATCAACTCTACCAAAATGACTTATCATATGGAAAATCATTCCATGGATTTAAATTGTTACCAAGGTCCCAAAGTTGTTGAAGTATATTATGAATTTATACAAAAAAATATTTTAATATTCCCAAGAAACATATTCCACCATGCAGTAGTGAATTCCTTTTTCCCTTCTAAAAATGAAATGTATAATAACTATTTAGGGACATGTTTCAAATGGAAACCCCATTTTTCCTAGTTATATAGAATAGATTATTTTTGAATTTCTATAAAATAGTGGTCATCATAGTAATTATTGACCATGAAATAGATACAACTAACTATAGAATAGAAAATAAACCCATAATACTTTATTTTCACTGATTTTTTGTACTACACCAAAATTTTTCATTTCATTTCATTATATAGATATAAACTAAAAATATGAATTAAAAAGATCATTTTTGTTAATACTAGGTCATCTAGAGAATGAAAAATAATAGAAATGGAATAATTTAATGTGAAACTTCATGGTTCCTTATTAGATGCTAATATGGGTTCTCTCATTGGATATTAATCCTTTCGAATTATCATCAGTCATTATTATAATAAAAATGATGTGTTTTTCAGTAAATCTATATTCCCAATTGTAGTGGAATGAAAGATTAATTCTATATCTAGCATCCCACAAATATAAAATTATATAAAAATGATAAAATGGTAATCTATCCATACCTCACATTCCAAAATTTTGTTTTTTATTATCAATGAGTTTTGTTGAGTTACCTAGGTAGAAACCAACTATTTCATTCCTTTCAATGTATCTACAAGACATTGAAATCAAAAAATGCTTCAGTAAGACCTCATTTCCACAAAAACGTATTTTATAACCTATTTAATGAAACAATGTAAATATAATATGGATTGAAAGAGTTTTGGATATGTGAGAATAATCTATGTGTTCAAAATGTGGTAAATGAACCTTCTTGTTATATCCATCCTTCAAAAAGTTAATTGGCCTCTTACGGTTAGAAATTTTCATAAATTTTCAAATGAACAATCCTTTTGTCTTAAACATCATAGATTAAATGAAATTTAATAACTTATTTTAACATTTCATAAACAAAACAATCATCATAAAATTTATATTTATCTAAAATATGAATAATAATCTGCATTATATATTCTTTTGAATGATATCATATATTGTTCCTCTATAAACATGATAATATGGTACAATATACTATTTTTTAACATTTACCGTAGTGATATGACTTTCACCACACTATGGTGAGTGATTGAGTCAGAAAATCCAATGGCTATTTCTAATAAAACCATTACATCATTCATTATAAATACATTTAAATATGTACATTTAATCATATAATTTTTTTTATACTTTTCTATTTTCAAAAATATATATCATTTAAATATAAGTAGTAATATATATGTAGAACATAAAAAAAAACTCATTCCATTGAAACTCATCCTATTTTTCTTTATACATCCAACACCTGGTATTACCTTTCCTATAATGATAGACCTACAAGAAAAATAAAAAAGGTAAAATATAATCTTCATGAAATTTTAACTCAAAAAAACTGAGTAATTGAATTTATAATTATTTATAATTCATAAAATATATTTTTTGGATGATGGTGATATTCCCCAAATCCTCTCTAAAAATAATATTTGTTGAAAATTTCATATTGTTTTATATGATGATGTCATGTATTACGAAATCTTTAGCATAAAAAGAATATTTTATGTCATTGGTCATATTATTAAATATGATATGGTGAAATATATTACATTTTTCTAATCCAAATGTTGTGTATGATTTGGATATGATATATGTCTGTGTTGCATGAAAAGTAATTTTTTAGTATTTTCATAAACCCTTCTAATTTATTAATTAATATGAACATTACTAATTTACATTTAGAAAATATACCATATAAGGCCATCATTATAAACATTATAGATGTTGAAATTAAAGGGAGGATTACAGAATATACTTATATGGTAAATGTATTCAAGATAAGTATATGGGTTAAATACCATTTTTAATTGATTTATTACACTTACATTATATAATTTTTGAGTAAATCCATGGTGTACAGGGGAGTTTCCTCATTGAATATATGAATAATACAAAAACAATGAAAATTTAAATCTTCGTTCATATCAATTATCCAATACATTTATTACTTATTCATTATCTTTTTCATTAATTGGTACTGCAATATTGTGATAGTAGAGAAGTTTCATATCTAATTTTTGGGATGATTTAGTTCAAATTATAGATATATCTAGGAAGATAGAATCATTTTATTTACTCTACATTATATTCATCAAATATACCTTTGAAAACATTATATTTTTCAAACATCAGCGTATTGTATATATTGTAAGATCATGACCTTTTCTTGTGTTGAATATGATATGTTTTAGGGAACACTTTTCTATATATTTGAGATCATTTTTTTTCTCAGTTATATCATGATGAGTGTTTTGGAATAATTCATAGTCTTCTTAACTGCTGTTTTATTCACATCAAAACCTGGATCAAAGGACTTCTCCTCTCCCTCTTATTGAATCTTCTCACAGTTGATCTCTCGGGCTACCCCTATTTCATTTTTATTCATTCAAGGATATAATATTTTGTTATATTAAAAAATTTATATATTTTGTGAGATCCAGATCCATGATTCAAGATCTGGACATACATTTTCTTAATCTTAACTTATTTAATCTTAATTTATGGTTTTTATATTTGAATCTAGATCTATGTTGTTGTGTAGCTAATTTTTTTTGGGAATTATTTTGGGTGGTTATCCATCTGTGAATTGAAGTAGGTGATCTAATATTCAATTCTCATAGTAATTATTTTGATATGTGTATGAACATAGTAGAATTTATACCATTATTCATATACTTGATCTCTTAAATTGGGTTAATTAATGTGGCCTAATTGACTAATTGAAGTAATGTGGAAATGTATATAATTAATTTGGGGATTAATTATGATAATTAGGGATTGTGATTTTGATAATTAATTAGGGAATTAATTATGATATATCAAATTAGTTTAGTTGAGATAATTAATTGTTGTATTAGTTATGTGTTGTAGATATTATGGATTGATATAATTAATTTTATATTTAATTACTAAGAATTGGAATTAGTTATTTGATATTTAACTATTGGATTAATTATGGGAATTTATTTTGTGAGTCTTGATTAATTAGTTTCTAATTTAATTAATATTTTTGATGGCTTAATTAATTAGTTAGTTGATTCAGGGTAATTATGTGATAATCTAATTGTTGAATTAGTAATGGAATTTATGAGAATAATTAATTGCTGAATTAATTATGTTTTTGAGAATGGATACATGATCATTCAAGTGTGATTTTATGAATGTGAACATGTTCATTCAAGTGTTTTTTTATTAATTGGATGATGGACATTAAAATATGTGTTTATAAATAGGAACATGGTAATTCATGTATATATTATGGAATATGAACATGGTTATTCTAATGTGTGTTTTTGAATAGCATTATGGTCAATCAAGTATGAATTAAAGAATGGGGAAATTATTATTCTAATGTGTGTTCCGTGAATGATAACATGGGAAATTAATTTTCAATTAACGTATGCTAAAACAATGTACGATGAGATATGACCTCACTTGGGAATACATCGGGCTCCTGTATGAGCCTAAGTAGGTACTGAGATGTGATATCACCTTTGATTACCTTAGGCTCTAGCATATGACATGGTAGATATTAAGATATGATACTTCAAAGGAAAACTTCACGCCCCAACATGAGTTGAAGCTGTTGTTGAGGTATGGGTGTCCTCGGGAACACAAGAGTTATTGTGGTTATGTAATGAATAAATGATAATATGATAATTGTTTACTAATGAATTTTACTTATCTATTTATACAACTACATAAAATATTATATAACTGGATATTTTTTAAACATCATTCGTGGTGGCCTACTGAGTTTTATTCATACCCTACTCTGGCAGCCTGATCTATAGATGAATATAAATTATTGGCGTATGACATGTTAAGGGAAAAGGCCCTATGATTGATGGATAATTTGTGAATCTATCATGTGTGAGGGAATAAGATGTGTTTTGAGACTCTATTAGGTGTTGTTGGTGTCTTTATTTCCAATATTTATATGAGAAACTTGACATGTGAATTATTATGGAATGTTTTCTACGTTACATGGATATTATTTTTCTTGGATTAATTATTTTGAGATATTTGTATTGTTTATGGTTATATATGATTCTGATATTGTTTGTTTATTTACACATATGTATTAATCTGATCAGAGTGAGTATAGTCTCTCCATGAATGAACTATCATACCCTTGTTTATTTTCGATTGCCTCTGGCATATGGGGATGTGTGGTTGAGGGCATGCGAACAACTAGATTAGGCACTTGTGTGTGGAACCTTAGTGGAAACATTACAAAGTGGTATCTGAGTAGTTTTATTTAATTTTTATTTCATCTTACTATTTAGGGAATGGTAGATAAGAGACTAGGAAAAGTGGGGGTATGGAAATGATCTTATACATGGGAGTTTCAAACCAATGTACGGGGGAAACCAAAGTACTCATGGTGGAATTTTTGTTATTGTTGTTCATTGTTATAGTAGGATATTATTTCACCTTCTGTGATGCACTTGTTGTATGATGTGAAAATTGTTTTCGAAATTTAATTATAATATACTCATGGTCTGAAATGGAACAATATTTGTGTATGCATTCATCATTATAGGAACACTTTATTATTTTGTGACATGCATCATTTTATGCATGCATGGGTAAATGGGTTTTGGGTATGTTGATTATGTTAAAATGTTTTTCATTACTTGTGAAAATAAAGAGAAAATACTGCCAAATATGAAATTGGAAGTGTTAAAATGATGGAATAATTTGTATAATTTTTTTTAAATAAGAAACTGGATAAGAAAATGGGAATTCCCTTAGATAACCAAGACGTACATATATTTGGTTAAGGGTAGTGATATCCCCACAGTTTTGACCATGTGGAATGTTTTTTTTAAAAGGCTTCTTGTGGTTATTACTCTTAAATATATGTCATAAAATTTTATTATGGCTCCTAAGACATGTTCTTGGAATTGAAGAGATATTGCTCCCTGAAGATGCTTATTGAGATGATGATAAGAGGTTATGGATAGTGATTCTCGACTAGTAGTGAAACATGATTCACTGATAGTGATGGGTGAGGAATATGGGGAGGAGTTCTGATAGAACTTTTCTTGCTTCATACAATTCATTGGAGGATAACCATGGTGGGTAGAGAAAAGAATGTCATAACTAAAAATAAATTGTTATTTACAGTACCCACATAATTTTACTAGAGTGGAGAGTTGGAAGAAGGCATATAATTATTGATAGTTAGTTGCAACTAGATGATCAAGAGGTGAAACATTCAAGAGAATGAAGTGTTCTTATGAGAAATTTAGCGAGAATAGTGGAAATCTGAGTGGATTGACATGTGAGTAAATTTCCCAAGTCCATACTGGAGTGATATATCCTCATTGTGGTAGGTCATTCCATTTTAATAGGCATTGCCCCTGAAAACTTGTAGAGTATATGTCTTGCATCAAGGTAGATAATCTATATAACTTTAATAGGACATGGTGATAGGCAGTCAATGAGGGTAATTCTAGATAGAGTTTGATTGTGGAAAGGGGTTATTATTCAACTTATTATACTAGAACAAAGATTTCAAATAAGTGATGTGGTAGAGGAAGTGTACATGGTTCTTTTGCGAAAGAGCACCCATATTAGCAAAGTGGTGCAACATAGGGGATTTATATAGAATCACAAGGAATATGGGAAGGATAGTTTCTTGCGGTATAGCCTACACTCGTGGGTAGGGTGGATGGGCCATCAAAATTGAGTGTCATTATTCTTATAGATTAATCATTAGATAGTTCCTTATTTGATATTGGTACTCTCATTCATTTATATCTGTAAAACATGTTAATGGTTGGAGCCTGGAGGTTGAGTTTGTGAGCAGAACAATGACTATAGATACATAGTCAGGAGTACGATCTAGATACATCTATTTTTGAAAGGAACATTCTCTTGAATTCGAGGAGTGTCATTTTCATTGGGATCTCTATATCCATGACATGTCAGTGTTAGGCATAATTATGGTTATAGACTGACTAGTAACATTCTAATCCCACATAAATTTTAACTGGATGAGAGTGACTTTCACATCTCTTAAGGGTGACCATTATATTCACCATGGGGAGTGGGATATCCATTTAGTTCGAGATGGTAAAATTACCCTAGAACTATGAGATCTCACATCCCAGGATGATTGTTTATTGTTGGATTACGGTGATAAAAAGAATGATGTCATTACACTAGTAGTGGACCTATTCTAAGATGCATTTCCTATTGAATTCTAAGGGTTTACTACTAAGAGATATGTGGAATTCACTTATGATCTCATTCAATGGGATGAGAATTATCTATTCCACCATATAGAATGTCATAAACATAGCTTCAAGAAATCATGAGTCAGTTGGTGGAGTAGGAGGATAATAGATTTTTATGTCCATTTACATCATCGTGGGGATCACCATTGTTGTCTTTAAAGAAGGATTATTTAAGTTTTCTCATGTGTGTCGATTATTGGAAGGTGAACAAGAAGACTGTAAGGAACTGGTTTCCTCTTTAGCTTAATAATGATCAATTTGACTAGTTGAGATGATATTGTTTGTTATCAAAGATTAAATTGAGATCAGGGAATCATCATTTGAGATTTCTTACATCAGATATTCTGATTACTACTTTAATATTCAGGTATGGCCTTTATGAGTACATTTAAATGTTATTCGGGTTGAAAAATGCACTAGTAGTGTTTATGGCCTTGATGACCAAAATCATCCATCTATAATTGGATCAATTCATGGTAGTGTTTTTGGATGAAATCATGGTGTTCTCTAAGACTCATGATGATTATTCCCAACATCTTGACATATTCCTGAGTAATCTAATAAAGAATTTGATATACACCAAGTTATATAAGTATTAATTTTTGATCAAACAAGTAAATCTAATTAAGACACATCACCTTTGCAGAAGGTGGGACATTGGTCCCAGAGAAGGTTTTGGTAGTGGTTCCATGGGAGTATCCTATGAACATATTATATATTCATTGCATTCTGGGGTAATTAAGATATTTTTGAAGATTCATTGGAAACTTATATCATTTGACAACACCACTTTTTGGATAACCAAAAAGGGGATAAAGTTTGACACCTTACAATCATGGGAGAATAGTTTCAAGAAGTTAAAGAAGTGTTTGAAATCAACACCCATTTTAATCCTCTCTGAGATAGGTTAGTAGAACTTGGTGTATTGCGATGCTTCTCGAATAATTGTTGGGATTGTGTTGATGGAAGAAGATAGAATCGGGGCATACATGTCTAAAAAACTAAGGCCACATGAATGGAACTACCCAATGCATGACCTTAGGATAAGGACAATGTTTTATGCTATGAATTTTTCATAGAACTATTTTGTGGGATAGAAGTTCACTCTATATATGGTTCACAAGAGATTAAGGAATATCTTCTAATATCATGATTTGAATCTCAAACATTATAGATGATTTTTTTGAATGTATTAATTTGATTTTGATATAGCATAAATGACTAGGAATTGAAACTATGATTCTAATTATTCATTCCAAAAGAATCATGATCTGGATGTTCATGTGTCTAGTGCTTATTGGAAGAAGATGACCTTCTGGCTGAGAGACATGTACTGATTCAGGAGAACCAGAAACATATGACTATAGTATCGGTTTAAGGGGAGTCTAAAAATTTTGGATGAATTTGATACTAGTACTATGAGGATCTGTAGTGTTTGAAATTCAATTAAATCCATGAAAGTGGGGTTTCACCTTTATATTGGTTGATATTTGATGATGATATCATCTATATCTGGAATCTGGTTCTTGTGCCTATGAACATGCGAGAACTGATAATGTACGAATCTCATTCCTCATAGTGGGATGTACATCAGGTTGTGACCAAAATATACCATGACCTACGATGATAGATTTAGTTTATGGGAAATGAAAAAAATAGATAATAGGTTTCGTGACATGATGTTACACATATCAATAGGTGAAGGTATTGCATCGATGACCTAGAGGTATGCTACAGTCATTACCCATTCTAGAGTGGAAGTTTCACAACATTGGAAATGGACATAGTGGTTGGTATTATGAAGGCACAAATGAAGAATGATTCTATCTAGGTTATTTTGGATTGACTAAGGAATGTAGAGAACTTTGTTCCTATACTGGATATTTTCTCTGTAGAGGATATAGATTATTTGTATGGTCATGAGATAGTTTTTCTACACGGGGTGCCAAATTATACAGATTCAGACTGTGACTCAAGTTTGAATTTATTCTTCCAACGTGTCTTAAAAAATATTCTGTGTATAGTTGTATTATTGTGTATATAATTCCACCCACAGATGGATGGGCTGTTAGAGAATACTATAAAAGTTCCTGAGGATAATCTATGGGCATGTGTTCTTAACATTATTGGGTCCCAAGAAAATCACATGTCATTAGTGGATTTTTTCTATAAATACATTTATCAATAAACTATATAGATGGTACCATATGAGGATCTTTATGGTAGGCCATGAAAATAAAATCCATGCCAGATAGAGGATAGTGAGACTCGGTTTTTGGGACTGAGTCTCATGTAGGATAATTCAGAACTTGTGCATCCAATTTAGAAATGTGTGTCAATGGCTGAAAGTAGGAAGAAAATCATTTATTGAATGAATGAGATGGACCCTATAGTTCACATAGGGTAATCAATTACACCATAATGTGGCACATAGGTTGGGTCACTGTAGTATACAGAATTATAGAATGTTGGATACTAGGTTCATTGGACCATTTGAGGTAGTGTAGTGAATTGGGATAGTGGCATACCAATTGGCTCTTCTAAAGAAATACAATTTTATGCATGAATTCTTTTATGTGTCACAAATATGGTAGTATCACCCTAACCCTTCTCATCTGATCGATGTGAATGATGTTTTGTTAATGATAGACACATCCTTTGAGGAGAATCTTATATTTGTGCTGGATCATAGTGAGAAAGTGTTGTGGGGACTGACTGTGTTGATAATTTGTGTATTGTGTCAATGTAGGAAGGTGTAAGAGGAAACATGGGAAAGGGAAGAAGATATGTGAGCTCATGGGCCTAATTTTTTTGTGAGATCTCATCTTTTTCTTGATTTGTCTATTGATTTTTTTGGCATACACATGTGTTGTTATTTAGGTGATTTTTGATGGGGTTATAATTTGGGTGCTATGTAGTGGAATTTTTTAAAAAATAAAAGAAAAAAGGGCCGTGTACGATTGGTGTATGATTAGAGAAAACCCTTACCCTAGCCTAGAAAACCACACAACCATGGAAAGATAGAAATTTCATGGGTTTTTAATTCATGCACACTCTTAGGAGTAACTATACACCCCTAAATAAATAGGAGCAGGATTGAACAATAGTTAGGTAAAATCGTGTTCCCCTTCCCATAAAATCATGTTTGGGAATTAATTAATCCCAAAAATGATTTTACAATTTATCCAAGACCCCAAAACATACCCATTTGACCCCCATTCAACCCTAGGTGGACTGTCACAATTTTGGACCACTCTATATAAATTCAAATCATTCATGTCCACCATTTATTGCAAATAGAATTCATAGTCGATGGTCTGCTCCTCTCCTATTTAGTGAATCATCTCTCAGTTATTCTCTCTTTTTTCCCACTTCAATCTTCATTATATCCGAGATGTAATCCATTATTAGAGAAAGATAAATATATTTTGTGAGATCTAGATCTATGGTTATTGTTCTTGAACAAGATTTACATTATATTTATTTCTTTAATATTTATTTAGGTTTTTGAGATTCAGATCTAGATCTATGTTGTTGAGATGATCAATTTTTGGGGATTTCCATTGGGTGGTTATACATCTGATAATTGAGTTAGGTGGTCTAATCATAAATTCCCATAGTCTTGATTTTGATATGTGTATAAAAATGTAAATTTTAACAAATTATTTAGAAATTTTAATTCCTAAATTTGGGTAATTAATGTTTACAAATTGAATAATAGATGTATTTTGGAAATGGAGATAATTTATTGGGGGACTAATTATGATATTTTGGGATTCTGATTTAGATAATTTACTGGGAAACTAATTATGATATATCAAATTATTTGAATTGGGATAATTAAATGTGGGATTAATTATGTGATACTACTATTATAGAATGTTATAAATAATTGTTAAATTAAATAGGAATAATTAAGATTGATAATGTGATTAATAATGGTGGGATCAATTATGGGAGTTGTGTTTGTTAACCAGGAATGATTTTTTGTTAAATTAATTAATCAGTTTGACGAATTATTTTATGGGTGAATTAATTAAGGGTTATTATGTGATAGGATAATTATTTAATTTATAATGTAATTTAAGTGAATAATTAACATGTTAATTAGTGATGTGTTTATGAATGAAAACATGGTCAATAAATTATGATTTAAAGAATGGGAACATTTTCATTCAAATGTGGTTTTATTTATGGTAACATGATTATTCAAATGTGTTTTTATTAATTAGAATATGATCATTCATGTATGATTTCGATAATGAGAGCATGGTTATTCTAGTGCATGTTTATGAGTGGTATCATGGGCATTCAAGTATGAAATAGAGAATTTGAACATGGTTATTCTAGTGTGTGATGCATGAATGGTGGAATTGGAAATTAATTTTGTATTAAATAAATGTATCAAAGGTACTCTGGGATATGACCTCACCTGGGAATAATTCACGATCCCTTACAAGTCGAAGATATAATTGACATATGATATCACCATTGAATACATCGAGCTATGTCATGAGCCGAAGAAGGTATTACGATATAATGTTTCCTAGGAACACATCAGGATTTGGAATGAGATGAATATGGTGTTAATCTATTTATGTCCTTAGTAACCCAAAAGTTAATGTGGTTATGTAACGAATAAAAGATATCTTGATTACTGTTTACTTATGAATTGAACTTATTTCATTATTTAACTATATAAACTATTAGCAAATTGAATATTGGTTAAAAAACCATTGGTTGTAGCTTACTGAGTTATACTCCCTCCCTACTCAGACTACTTAATCGGTACCTAAATAAACATTATTGTTGTTGTATAGGTTAATGGAAAAGGTATTGGTGTGGGTTAATAATTTTGGTATGGATATTGAATATGTGAATCAATCATGGTTTAGGATTATCTTGTGAGTTTTTTGTGCCTTTATTTTTATTTTAAATTTTATAAACATAACACATATATTAGTATTGAATATTTTCTACCTTAGTTGGATATTTTATATTCCCACATTGACTCTCTTGAGATATTTTCATTTTATATTGTTAAATATTCTAATTATTTTGATTGTTTATTTTAATTTGTGTGTTACTAGGATCAAAGTGGGTAATGGTCTCACCTTAAATAACTGACTAGCCCCTCAATGCAATTTGGATGCCTCGAGTGTATGGGGAGGTGCGCAAGAGGTAATTTTACCAACCGACTCAGGACACCGATGTGTGGAACCCATGTAAGTACATTACATATATAATCTTCATTTTTTATATGGATTCAATTTTTTTTAATTGATAACTAGGTTTTGTGTCTCTTTGATTTATTTCTCTATGTGAATAAATGTTATTTGATCTTATAAACCCATCAGTGTTATCCGATTTTTATTTGAATCAAATGATTAATGAAATTGTTAGGTCCTATTGGCATGATACCCTATGGGGGGGGTGCCTCTAGGTATGAAAAACAAAAAAAATTACCCTTTTGATCTTGTTTTTTTAATAAAAGAACCATCTTTTCTCTCTCCATCCCATTGAAGTGTAAACAAGAATATTAAATCACACACATGACACATCAATTTTTATTGGTGCACCCTCACTGGGCTACATCCATGTAGTATACACCTATGATGTGATGATGGATAGATACCCTATTTTTACTCTCACTGCTACTTTAGAAGATCCACTCACAATTTATTGACCAGTAGGTCTCTACATTAACAATAATGAATACATCCTTAGTTATAGATAGATTCTTTATTGATGTTCCACTTTCATCCATAGATGCATATCACTTTTACACAAATTCACTAGGAAATGACATCTAACCACCCACTGTGATTCCCACTACCATCGAGAAAAACCCTCTTTCGCAAATCTCCTTCACAGATCACTTCATGAAGACTCTTCGCAAATATCAAACAGTCTTTTGAAAACTCATTTACTTCATCAAAACCCAGAATAGTCAGTTGGATTTTGTATCTATCACAAATATCTTGTTTTTTTCACAAAAAACACTTTTCCTTCATGATGCAATTCTATTTTCACAAAGCTCAGAACAATCTGTTGGATTTTAGCTTTCATGAATTTATTTGTATACCACCTTTGTGATCATCTTCGTGAATTCAGAGCTTTAGTATTTTCATTCATTCACTCTCCTTCTTATGGGGTGTATGCCTATTTATCGGTGTTTCCACCGAACCTTCTGACCATGTCATCACCATTTATGAAGCACCTCCTTTACCTTTTCAACACTCCCTTTTTCGCTTATACCACAGTCATAAACTTTCATGTCTTCACAAACCACCCTTCATGAACTTCAATTCATCGCAAAACTCATTCTGTAGCCATATTTTCATATAGCCTTCATGAAAAACCACATTCACAAATATTTGACGTAATCATAGAGATCACTATCAATAAAATCCATGCCATCGTGAAGCACACATGTCAAAATTCTTGTCTTTGAGAAATTCATGCATTTTCCATATTTTGATATGGCCCTCTAAAAATCCTCTTTCACAATGATTTTTCATTATCCCAATGATCATTGTCAAAGTCTTTCACGTATTCACGAAACAAATCTCATCTTTGAAAAGATCATGCCTCTACCATATTTTGATGAGATCGTCAAGATAATCTACTTTAGCGAAGACTTGTACAAACTCTAAATTTTGGCTCCCAACGATTTGAAAAACACTGGAAAATAGTGCCACCACGTATCTGTTCTTTTGTACTGCCTCCAGATCTTCAATTCCATTATTATGGTTCTTTTTTAACATGGATTGTCAATGAAATATTTTGAAATCAACAATTCTTCATGAAAACATTCTTTGTCCACAAACACAACGAACACAAAAATGATGCAATGTTTCATTGAGGGATTTCATCCCAACAATCTCCCCCTTTGGGTTTATTGGAAACTCTTCTCATAACTATTTTCTAAACTTTTATGCCTCACAAAAGTTCTTTCCATCATCTTATATCATTCAACTCTTGAGATTAAAATAGTTACCAAAGATTCACTCACCCCATACTCTAATCCCAAATGGGAAATGATCGGTTTGAGAAACCATAGTAGTAGGAGAATTTTGGAAATGAATCACATGATTTTTAACCCTAATTTTTTATACCAAATTGATACCAATTTCTGATCACTATAATCCTTATAAAACTATTCAAACATCACACTTCTTCTTTTATCACAATCTTAAACTGTCATGATATCTAATCTATGATCGATCACTTCTATCATGATCAGTTTTGAAACTCCTACTCACCCTATCATGTTGTGCTCGCCCTATCTCACAGCTCCACCTATCAGCTTCTCCCCATGTCTTGGACTATGAAATGTTCTCCATTTGAGGCACAATTTCCCCCACTTGAAGAGTCACTATTTATCCCTCATTTTCAACGAACCCAAAGGTCACTCTTCTGTGGTCTGAGACATTGGAATGAACACAAATTAGCATAGTAGAGAAAAACACACCATACCTCGGGGACATGTTTCTTTTACATCAACAATTTGTTTAAGTGTGGGGAGTCGAATAAACTATTAGAGCCAGTCGATTCCTCTCAAAAGTATCCTTGGGTAAGGACTTTATTAGAATGTCTATAACATGTAGTTCTATAGAAACATACTCATACTACATGATTTTCTGTTCAACCTTCCCCATGGAAAAATGATTATTTATATCAGTGGGATTTTTCCTTGAGCGATGGACGACATTTTTGCTGAGATTTATAGAACTTGGGTTATCACACTGAATTTTGATCGGAGACATCACTTTAACTCTCAAATCATCAAGTTGTTGGTTCATCCCCAATAACTGTGTGAAAACTTGAGTGGTGGAAATATACTCGGATGTTATGGTGCTTAGTGAAATGAAATATTAATTCTTGGTTAGCCAATAAATAGACAAACCAAAATGATAGAAAGAACCTAATAATGTAGATTTCATATCATATGCTGATCTAGCCAAATCTACATCTTTATATCCCAAAATCTCAAACTGAGATTTATTAGTATACATCAAATAGAAATCATTAGTTCCTTTGATATACCAAAGTACTCTTTTCACAACAAGCATGTGGAATTCCATGGGATTTTTCTAATATCCCACTACTTGGAATGTAGTGAATACAATGCCAGGCATTGACACGGTCAAGTACATCAAACTTCTAATGATTTTTATTGTATTATGTGATATTAACTGCCTTTCCATCCTCATATTTGGACAGTTTTGTCCGGGTATAAACAAGAGTCTTCATATACTTGGAATTGTCCATTCAAAATATATTTTTTACTTCCTTAGAATATTTGGATAGATAAATTGATGTATCATTTCTTCCATGTGACACCTACAAACCATGTAAAATGGAATCTCTCCAAAATTTGTTATTTTGAACACACTTTTCATGAATTCGGAAAACCGTCTGCAGTGAGCTTCATCTAATCTTCCAAATATTTTTCCATAAACATAAACCAGCACCATCATCCATTTATTACTATTGTTGTTGAAATAGAGATTGTAATCAACTCCCCCATGCAGAAAAACCAATCTTCCTCAAATAACGATCTAGACCTGAATATCATCTCTTGGTGCATGTTTCAACCCATAAAATGAATTATTCAGTCAAAAACCCTTGTTCTAATACTCATTAATGAGAAAACCATCTTTATGATTGATATACACTTCTTCCTCCAGAACCTCATTCATGAATTCCGATTTGAAATTCATCTGGAACACTTTGAACTTCTGTTTCACTACAATAGCTCAAAATAATCTGATTGCATCCAAACTTGAAACTGGTGCAAATGTTTCATCAAAATCTATTACCTCAATCTTGGAGTATAATTTTCACACAATTCATCCATTGTTTCGAATCACTGTACCATCTTCATTAATCTTATTATGATAAAACCATTTAGTCCCAATGGCATTTTTATCTTCTGGAATCGAAACAATCTCTCACATATGATTATTCTCAATCTGATTTAGCTCTTAATTAATAGTATGAACCTAGTTTTCATCTTCATCTATATATGAAAAAAATTTAGGCTCTAACTGAGATAAGAAAGATGTCTACTTCAGATATTTCATTCATCTTCTTTGAAATGGAGATAACTAATCACCAATGATATTATGCATATCAATTTCATCATAAATCCTTGGCTTTTGGGCAGATATAGATTTTACTTCCTCATGCTCATCATATTTATTCTTTTCTGAATCATAATTGGCCACCTATCCCCCTCTTACATTTATTTCATTCTTATCACATTTCACAAGAAAATTTTCATGGCACCGTTGAATATTCTCATCCATTTCCACAATAGTGGCATCATTGCTCTCAACTACATTTCCCATCCATTTATTAAATCATTTTTATAATTTTCTTTTTATTGAGTTTCCATGGAATATTCTCTCATCTCTGCGTGACTCAAATTTCTTATATTTTTCTTAGTTGAGTATAAAGAACATTCTTACAAATATTTGAATGTATTTCACCATTTTATTCTTCTCGTGAAAAATCTCATACAAAGTCTTTTCTTCCATCAGACACAATAGATCCATATTAGAGATGTAGACTGATTTCAATACTAATTCGTTCTTAATATTATACGAAAGGTATTTTTCTAAAAAAAATGTTTTGGTCATGTTGTTGATGATCTGATTTCTCCTTTAAAGAAATGTATTCTTGGGGGGGGGGTTCATAAAAAAGAAACATGATTATTTATCTCGTGTTTCTCAATATATTCTTTCACCTGAGTGTTTGTGAATTCAGTACCATTGTCAATATTAGACTTCTGAATTTTCGGTCCAAGTATCCTTTTACACTCCCTCTCGTACTGTTTTAAACATCTATACTTAGCAAACATTTGGGAAAGAACAAATACAAATGCCATTATTTCTATATTAATGAATAAAAATAATTTAGTACCTCTTTCTATCAATTTATATTGGTGTGATATGCCCAAAAACATCAACATGCACCAATTCGAGCACTCTTCTTGACTTCTTTTCCATTTCCTTATATGTCTTTCTAATGATCTTCCCTTGTTGGCATGTTTCACATGATTGAGTATGATCAAATGAAAACTTAGGGAGGTATTTTACTACATCACACATTACCAGATCATCTAGGTATGGTTGGCATAGATGACTAAGTTTTTTATGCCACGTCTTTTTTTCATCCTCTCTAGACAGAAAGCACATATCTTCTTCTCCACATACAAGGTATTGATTTTCCTTTGTTTATTCCCTATATAACCACTTCCCTATCTCTTCATTTGATGATACACATCTTTATAGTAAACATTATATCATTTACTGAGTCACATAGTTGACTGATGCAGAGAAAGTTGTGGTGATGGCCTTCAACTATTAAGACATCAACATGTCTCATCTCTTGGCCACTAATCATGGCCTTTCTTGAGCCAATAATTTCCTAACCTCCATCATTTCCAAATGGGACAACTCCTTCTTTGACATATTTTATGCCTATAACAAGATCATTATGACCTGTCATGTGAGATGTGCAACTACTATCAAGGATCCACACTCCAGAACAGTCTGATTATTTAAGGGAAATTTTTACCACCGCTGCCTTCTCATCATTTTTCTTCTTGGTCTATATTTTTCCATCAAACTCAGAATATGTTGATACTTCTGACCATTCATAGAGTATGATGGAAAAATTATATCTTTCAAATCTGCAAATCTATTTTTCATTTTTAACCCCCTATCGGTTCATTGATCTGTTGGTTGTGAACATTTTGATTCTTCTTTGGCACATCCCTTTGAATGGTTGATGTACAGTATATAGCCATGTTCCAAAATCCTCCACACCAAAAACAATGTCCTTAGAAATATGTTCTAGTGAATCGTTGTATATTTATTTTCCACCTCTTTTCTTGTTCCCTTCAATATATCATGGATATGGAACACACATATGTGAATGTCCCATCTTTCCACAATAATAACACCTGATATAAGGTGACTTACTTCATGTAACTTCTGTACTACTGGTTTCACCTTGGGATCTCTGAATATTATTATTATACATTATTCCCAAATCAACCTTAAATTTTGGAATGGGTGCTTGTGGTATGACTTAAATTTTCACATATTTTTTTCGATCAAGCCCCCCATTGACCTTAGTATCTAAACATAATTGAATCTTCCTTTCTGGTGAACCACAATTCTTTACTTTTAGCTTCTCAGTTTTCTAAGTGATCTACTTTTTTGATATCCCAGGAGGAGCCAAGAGTTTTTTTTAATCCTTAACAATTTTCCACAAATCGAATAGTTCTCTTTCATGTTCTTCTATACACTTGATTTGTTCTTTCCTAGTGTTTTTTCAAGAAATTGATATCCCTTTTTTCTTCTTCATCCTTGATTTTATATTCACCAAACTTTTCTGAGCTTACCGGCCTAGAATACATAAGGTTTCAATTTTATTTATCATATCATACTTCTCTTTTTCCTTCTATTGCATTTATAGATTGTCATCATGTACAAAAATGTTGGATTTCATTGTTTTTTCTCTCCAAACATCTATCTATTCAAGGGATGCTTCTAATTCAGTTTCCATGTCAAATATTTATTCAATTTCTTCTTCTTAATCATTGTTTATTTCATTCTTTTTTTGAGAGACACTATCAATTGCCACCATAGAATTCTCTCCTTGATCTGTGCAATTCTCTATATCATCAACCACTTTAGCCTCAGACTAATCAGAACTACCACATTCTTATGAGGGAAGATTATTTTTTAATTAACTTTCACATCAATTGATTCATTCTGTTCACATTGCATAATGTCTTCTTCTTGGGAATTTTGATTTCATCCTCCTCATCTTCTTGAAACATCTTAGAAAACCTTCCCAAAAGAAGACAAAATTTTCCACATCTAAAGAAATCAATACATAGTTTCCCTTTGAACATTCCCATTAGTCATTGAAGATTCGAGGAAAGGATTAACATCACCTCATATATCTCATATTCTTCATAAGAATTATTAATGGTGATCTTCATTGTTTCCTTGAATGCCACCTCATTAGATTTTCCCTTTTCCACATCTTCGTTGTCATCATTTCTCATTCAATATGCATCAAAGGTACTATGCAGGTTATCCTATGTCAATTCTTTTAGATCTTTTTCTTCAAAAACTGATACTTTCATATTGAATTGAGGTGGAAGTTTCCTCAAGATTCCCTTCACTATCTTTATGTCTTCATTAACTTCTCCAGGACCTCTCAGATATTCCACTACAACATTTACCCTATCGAAAAATGCTTCAACATACTCATCAGGGCTCATTCTCAAATCTTCATACTAGTTCCACAACACTTGCATATTTTCCCCTTTGACCATCAAAATTTCCTTCATATATGTTCAAAAAGTTTCCCCATATATCATGTGATATATTTCATGTCATCACCTTTGTATAGATAGTGTTGGATAATGCTACCCCTAAAGCATTAATTCCCTTGGAATCAATATAAAATTCCATAAGCTCAGATTCCAATAGTGCACCACTATTAATATTGGCTATAATACTATGCATTGATAATATAAACCCATCTATTCCAAAATATTGGATGTAGTGTTGCATCTGATTCTTCCATAGTGGATGATTGTTCCAGTCAAAGATCAGAATCTATTTATGATTAGTGGTCTTTATTTGATGGGGAAACACTGATATCAACTATTCCCTCCAATACCAATTGTTAGGTCTTATAGGATATATACCCTAGGAGGGGGTGAATCAGGGTATGAAAAAATAAAACAACTGCCCCTTTTGATCTTGTTTTTTTGTTAGAAAAAATACTCTTCTCTCTCTCCTTCTAGTTGTAGAGTATAAAAGAATATTAAAGCATGCACCTGACACATCAATTTTACTTGGTTCTCCCTCATTGGGATGTGTCCAAGGAGCATAAACTGGTGATGTTCTGATGTACCAAATCCACAATAAGCGCACTACTATTTACAAGTTTGAAGTGGAATCATTGTACCATAGGGTTTACAACCACTAAAAATTTGAGAACACACTACTCTCTTAACTTAAGTGAGATGAATACTTATTCATAAGATCTAATCACAGTTCATTGACATGTAGTTTTATTAATTATCAATAATGTAACACCCCATGATTTCATATTATGTTATATCTTTAATTTATTTCAATATCTTGTGTTACACGCAACGCTGAGTTCGAGCTCACAATAAATTTCCAACTAGCCGTTCAAAAAGATGTTTTGAATAGTATTAGCTGCATTTTGAATTTCTTATACTTCATAAATTTTTTACATAAATATTTTTTATTTCTTAGACATAATATAAAAACAATTTCAATTTTTCAGATAAAGGAATTATTTTTCAAAAAAATACAATTTTACCACCTTTTAATGGTGAACCATTTTAAATCCAATATTTAACACTTTTATATATTTAAAATGAAAAAAATAAACTTCTTCTTTAGAAGCATGAAATAAAAAATATGTTTCTATAAATCATTGGTGTTTTTTTTATGACGTTTATATTTTGATGAATAGTGAAAAATATTACATTTTCATTTAAAACAACTTTTTTAATAAAATTAATTTATAGTGTTAAATTATACATTTGTGTTGTTTTGAAGTATAATTTGATTATATTTTTATTATTTAATAAATTTTATGTCATTTTAAGTAATTTAAAATTTAAATTGAACATAAACACATATCAATCTTTTGAGAGTTTTTACATCTCAAAAAATCGCTTTCTGGTTTTTACAACGGAAATTAATTTTAAATTAATTACTGCAACTTCTATATTGTGAATTTGGTAAAATTTAAATAATTCTTAAATTTGGAGTATAAAAACAAGCTATGGGTGACTTTTATAAATTGTTCTGAAAAATTTCAATTTTTGATGAATAGTGAAAAACACGACGTTATTATTTAAAACTGACATTTAGTTTAATAATTATTATATTTATTTAAATTTATTTTAAAGTCAAAAGAGATACATAATAACTGTATTATTTAAATTTAATTCATTGGGGTCATTTTATAATAAGATTTTATACATAAAATTTTATTGAACTTTTTAAGGTCGTTTGCCCACCGTCAAGGCACATTTGCAAATTTGTATAAAACATAATTTTACCACTTCTATAAATTGAATTTCAAAAATATGAGAGACACAGTTGACATCTGTATGTAAAATGTGGTTCAATATGATTAAAATAATTTTTGGTAAATTGTAACTTTGGAATTTTATTAAGCATGATTTGAAGTAAATTTGGTAATTAAAGGTAAAAATGTTATTATAATTGCACTAAAAATGTCTTAATTATATTGGATAAGTGTGATTCGACCAAAATCAACCTTAGGAATAAAATATGATCCTTTTGATCCCCTTGTATTATAATTGGCCATTTAGTATATTTTTTTAAAGAATAGTTAAATGTGTTAAATTCAAAGTTCGACTAATAAACAATTTTTATAATAGGTTTAAACAAATGATAAATTAGACTATAAATATTAATTACAAATATAATAACATTTCATAAATCATGTTATTTTATTTATAAATTTTAGATATTAAATAATTAAATTTATTTATGAAATAATAATGATGAAATAATTACATTATTAATGAAATATTTAAATAATTGATATTATAAATATTAAAATAAATGTTACATGAGAATTTTTAGGAATTCCACGAATTTTATATGTTAATATGAAATGTTAGGTTTGATTTAATGAATTTTATTCAACATAATAAAGTATTTATAACTTTTAAAAAACCCAATACTAAATAGTTTCAAAATAGACATAAATGAGTTTTTAAACAAATACTATTTTATTAAATGATATATTATTCCTAAAAAATAATTTTTGGAAAAAGGAAATATATTATGATATATATATATTTAATTATCCACTTTAGGTTCTCATGGAATTTTATTGTCAGTTTATTAACCGTGTAATATAATAAAACAAGAAGACAAGGTTGAAGTTAAACTATTTAACTAGAGTTAAATCTAAAAGATAAGGTTAATATGGTGACCTAAATATGTCTAAAACATATTAGTTGATAATATTTCGACCCATCAACACCTAATACTAGAAATAAATCCATATAGATCCATTATAAATTGAAAATTATTCTATAATGAAATAATATTTCAAGATTTTTCTAAAGTGACCTTTACCTCTCTTATAAAAGGGTTCTTCCCCTTCTCCTAATATCAAACATCCAACGCTATTTGTCTCAGCCAACCCCTATTCAAATCTCCTCTCAACTACCCTCACTTCATCTTAGAGGCCATACATTAATCTTAAATCCATCTTAAGGAGCCATTTTTTTCAACTCAAAAGGAAGAACCAGATGAAAATGTAATTATTCTATCACCTCTTTCAAATGTTCTTTTCTTCTTCCACTTCCACATGCTTTGTTTTTTCTATAAAAAAAATAATAACCCCAATACATTCTATATACTGTGATGTTATAATTAATATGGTATAACCATATTCTTTATTCAATCTATCCTATAAATGACAAAGTCACCATACATGGTTATGTATGGCTTACTTTCTCCACATCGTGGTGTAGTTTCTTATTAAACACTTCATTATATGGATGGGTATAATAATAAGTATAATTGGTGTAAATAATAAATATAACATGTTAATGATAATGTATATATAACCTACCATCCAATTACAAGTTAATTCACCATCAATAGAATTATATCATCGCTCGTGCGTACGTACGAATTACCGTCTCCACGATGTGAAGAGATTCATTTCCACATTCACCATTCAACGATGATTATATGTATATATATATATATATTTTTAATAATTATGTAATATATGACAAAATAAATCTACTATAAATATATATATATATATGTTTTTTGTGTGACTGTGTTTATATATATCTCATTAACTTACTTCTGCATAATACGATATGAAAACAGAAATGGCGTTTATGTGTATATACGACATATCGTCCCCATAAATGGTGTTTTCCATTTCATATATCTATATATTATACAGAATTATATCCTAAATATATACGATACATAAATAATTTTTTATATTTTGAAATCAATTAAATCATGATATATGTTATACTATCAAAAATCACAAGTTAAAACACATATGACAAAGAAAGCGATTATTACCCAAAATGTCATTTTAACATAAAAATATTTTTAAAATATTTATTATAAAGACATAAATTAATCTAGTATTAAATCATAAATATTAATATGTTTTTTTTATAATTTAATAACATTCTATGGTCATTATACATGAGGTTTAATGTACCCTCAACCAAATGAAATTACAATGTAAGGGTTAATTCCTCAATCTCATTATTATCCGAGATTGATTATGTGTAAGTATTTACTATGAAATTTTTATCATATGTGTCCATGTTTCATAAAAATGTTTTCAAAATGAATATTTTAAGGTTTTGTGGAAGAGACTCTTTAGAAAGATCAGCATTTTAAATGTTTCAATGATTTATTTTTCTAAATCATTTTAATTAATTTCAATGTCTAAAAAATTATTTTATGAATTTATTAATATGGACATGATTGTTTTAAAGTGTTAATTCTTTTCAAAAGTCTAAAAGTTGTTGGAGACACTATGATTCAAAAATCCCTTTTAAATTACTTCCTTCATAAATGCATTATTTTTAAATGATTTCTCAAAAATGGATATGTATCTCAAAGAGATTTACTAACCATTTTCATCTATGTCAACATCCTATACTTGATATTATTCTTGATTGAGGTTGATTTTTTATAATAAAATATTCCCTATTGTATTGAATTATTTGGATATGTTTGACTATTTATGTGATATTTTGATGCCATTAATGGTTTACAGTTAAAGTATTGACATTTCATATGCTAGTTTTAATACGGATGATGATGTTATGTTTTAACATTTTCATACGATAAATGTGTTGGACTTAGTAAGTGAAGGGTAGAGCCTGCTATAGATCATTGATGCATCAGTAGGTCTTATTAGACAAACTAGATTCTTGGAATAAGGCCTTTACAAAATAATATTGTAATATTGGAACGAGGCCTTGAATATGAGGTTGGGATATCATACATTATTCATTCCATCATTATGAAATTAGCTATTGATGTTACATGTGATTTTTTGACTAGTAGAATATCCATTTGAATAAGTAAATAGAATTATTTGATTTTTAATTACCATATTATTCATAAGTTTATTTTTAAGAGTCTTGTGTTTTAGTCTTAAACAATGCCTAAAATGTTTATCCTTATCTAAGATAGTTTACATTATATTATTATCCTTACTGAGAATCCTAGCTCACCCCTTTATATGTTTTATTTTTTCCCAGGATGCAAAAAATGTATATTATGACAAACTTGAAAGGATGTGCTAAGGGATATGAGTGTGTTCAAAGAAGACACAATGTTTTGGTTTTTCATTTCATAATTTAATATAGAACTTACGTATGTATCTTGTACATCCATGGCTACTAAATGATTGGTCTTTCGGGAATTGATCCAATGGGATCATGAAAATGTTTTAAAACAATGTACCAACTCCAGGATTCATGGGTCGGGGCGTTATCGTCCGTGTCACAATATGTTTTGTACAAACCTTGGAAACAAGATTTAGAAAAACTATTATTAAAGAAAATTACCCTAACATAAGCATTGAGGATTAGTATAGAACATTCTAAAAATTTTCTAATGTAGAGATTTTGTGAATTTTCCATGAAATACATAGTTTTCATCATATTATTAGGTCAGGACGACTCTTACACAGATGTATCTAATGGTAAAAGCCGAAAACAAAACATTGAGCTAGACTCGAATGAGAACTGGAGCACGAAAATGTGCTTTGCTGCACTCTTGGATACGACACTCCTGGGGGATATGCTTAAGATAATTAACATTTTCATTAAAATAATTATGATTTATTTATGAGAAAATTTGTGGGCAAATAAACCAATTCTATGATTACGAGACTAATTTTTTTTAAATATTCAAATAATGTTGAGAATTTTTATTATTTTTGGATTATAAATTATGATATGATTTAACCTACTGTATTTTGTCATTTTGAAATATAACCCTGTAGAAGGAATAAGAACTCCATCAATATGCATGATCCAGAGAGTAAGAAAAATCATATTGTAACACCCCATGCTTCCACGATACACTTCTCTTTCAATAATGCAATAGCTTGCATTGTACGCAAGTTCGAGATTCTAACACACCGCGACCAATCAATATAGCCGTTATGAATAGTAATACCCACTAATTGAAATTATATAAATTTTATATTTCAAAATGGGATTCATTTTTTGGATTCAGAATATCGAAATTATCCTATATTGAATTTTTGGTATTTTTCTGAGAACATCCGATTTTCGATGAATAGTGAAAAATACTTAAAAACATCTTTTATAATAAAAATAATTTATAGTGATAAATTATACGATTGAGTGGTTTTATACGATAATTAGAATATATTTTAACCATTTTATTCAATGGTGGTCATTATAATTAATTTCACTTTGAAATTGGACATAAACATTTGTCAATCTTTTGATATATATTAATTCTTAAAAACACGCTATTTGTTGTGACAACGGGAATTAATTATTAAATTAATTAATACAACTTATATGTTTTGAATTTTGTAAAATAGAAATCATTTTTTAATTAGGAATATCAAATATATCTTAGGGTTAATTTTTGTTATTTTTTCTGAAAAACTTCTAATTTTTGATGAATAGTGAAAAAACTAAGTGGTAGTTAAAAAACTAATTTCTTGTTTAAATGAAACTTTACCACTTCTATGAATTGAATTTAAAAAATCTGACATACATGGTTGTCATTATTAAGAAAAATTTGGTTCAATGGGATGAAAATAATTTTTGGTGAATAGTAACTTTTATGTTTCATTAATCGCGATTAAAGGTAATTAGTGTAATTTAAGTAAAATATAATGTTATAATAATAATAAATTACTTTTTCACTTGTCCTACCCTTATTGTATGAGTCATGGCCGACCAAGACAATCCATGGTTCAACTTGGGGACCCCATGGAGCCACTTGGGTAATAAAATGACATTAATAACTTTTTATTTAAAGTAAAAACAAAATTGTCACAAACATGTGTTGTTTTACTAAAACAATTATTACATGGGGTTATATAAGTTAACATTTCGACTATAAATATTAATTGGAAATATAAAAATATTTCCTACATCATGATAATTTTTTTTATAATTTTTAGAAATTAAATAAATAAATTTATTTATGACACCATGATGATGCAGCGATTACCTCATTATTGAACGATTTAAATAAAATGAAAAGAAAAGGTAAAATCTAAGACTTACACTTTCCTAAATCCTATTTTATGGGTTTATTTCCAACCCTTATCACATTATCCTCCAAATATATAATTTTGGGACCTTTAATATCTGAAAAACATTTCATAATAATGTAACATTTCAATCTTTCCAAAAGAGCCCCTCCTCTCCTCTTATAAAAAGGACCCCACCTATACCACCTTAACCACACCTCTCAAGACATTTTTCTCAGGAAACCTCTACCCAAATAATCTCTCAACATCTCTCTCTTACTCTTAGAAGCCTCACTTTTGGCAGATGTCTTCCCAAGGAAGCCTTTGGCTCAAATCCAAAATAGTTACCCAATTTTAAGGTAATGTCTTCTCTTATGTTCTTTTGTTTTATTTTGAATCTCAAACACCTTAAACTATTTTTATTACTTTATTTTGTAACATCACCAGTATATGAAATATTATAGTATTTTTTATGAGAATTATTTTATTTACACTTACACACAACTTCGTCTAATGGTTAAAAAACATTCTGTTTCTGTGGGTGGTGAATTACTGCCTCACGAAATGATGATTGTTCAATCTTATTTTAACACCTATCATGGTGGAAATTATGATTAAACTATTTTTATATATGATATATATTATGTTTATGTATTCCTTATGCTTCTGTATTTTTCATTTGTGGCATACCTTTATGACTTCGATTATGGGTAAAGGCTATAATTTTATTTTAGGAAGTGCGGACTACCGCCCCCTCAAAGTGATTTGAATCGTTAATTCCATATGTGGGATGTATAAAGGATGGAGTTAATGATATTATATATGATATTATACTAGAATTATAATATATCATTATATCATTATTATTTCATTCCATTTAATATGAAATAGAAATGAAAGGAGTGTTCATGCGTACGTACGGCGTACCGTCTCTATGAACGGTGCATTTCATTTTACCTCTAAATGTTATGTAAAATTATAAATGCTTGTATCTACTAGATATATATGATATATATTATATCTACATCATGAATATGATTCTGGAGATAATGGATTTTTTACCACATGAACAACTTGTAATTATAAGATGTTTATTTTTGACTCAAGTACAAAAGGTTGATAAAATGACCATTATTAACATAAATAATTACATAATGTTCAAAACATTGTAATAAGTGAAATAAAAGGAATAATTAACTTGAAAAAGGTTTTTAAGCAAGTAGAAATTGACTCTAGTTTATTATTCAGGAGATTAATGAATGATCGAGTCAAGTCGGACATGAGGTAAGGGACTTCGTCTCAATCTCCTTTCATTGAGGCATATTTTGTTTTATACACAACTTTCTTTTATATGGTGTATAAACCCTTTGAATTTTACGTTTATTACAAAGGAATCTTTTTTATACGAACCGTTTTAAGAAAAGACAAAAAGGAACGTTTTTTTTGTCATACGTATGCGGTGACAACGACTACTACGCCGCCGTGACCATTATTTGAGTTTCGACTTCCTCTACAAGACATAACATTTTTTTAAATGAAAAATAAATACCATGTTTTACTTTTCTTTTATTTCAGTATTGAAAATGGTTTTAATATATAAATGTGCTTTATTGATATCTTTTAATTGAAATGTGGAAATGTTATTTTTCATTTATGCGTGTTTTATGTGATACGATTATGTTATGGTTTCTGATATGTTTAAACCTTTTCATATAAGGAATTAATTGGATTTAGTATGTGACGGGTGGAGCCTGCTATAGCTCCTCGATACATTGGTAGGTCTCATGAGACAAAATAGTGTCTTAACACAAGGCCTTGACGAATTTTTATTTGTAGTCTTGGCACGAGGCCTTGGCTACTTGGTTATGATAGTCTAGCATTATGCATTCCATCATTATGAAAGTGGTTATTGATATTAGATGTGATTATTCGAATAGTAGAATATCCATCTGAATATATAAATGGCATTACTTCATTTTATTTTTTCCATATTATGCCGAAGTTCATGTTTAAAAGGCTTTCGTTTAGTTATACATTGCCATAAATGTTTATGTTTATTTATGAAAGTTTCCGATATATTGTTACCCATACTGAGCATCTGAGCTCACCCCTTTCTATGTTTTATTTTCCCATGATGTGACGAAATATTTTATGACTGACCTACAGGGATAGTCTTAAGGGGATATGAGTGTAGACTATGGAGAATATGTTATTGTGATTTTTCATTTTATGATATAATATAACATTTATGAATATATCTAGTGTTTCCAAGGCTACTAAACTAATCGGTTTTAGAGACTTGATCTTTTGTGATCAAGCCAATGTTTTGTAATAAATCACCGACTCTGGTTAACTGGGGTCGAGGCGTTACAGTTGGTATCAGAGGCAGTTTACTACTAACCTTAGAAGCTAGATTGAGATAAACTCTGATTAGAGTACATAGACCTAAGATAGACTTTGAAGATTAGTATAGAAGAACATCTTATAATTTTGGTATTATAGAGATTTTGTGAGTTTTCCGAGAAATACATCACTGTCTAGATACAAGCAGGTAGAAGCGGCTCTGGTACAGATGTACCTAGGGGTAAAACCTGAAAACACCACTTTGCGCTAGACTCGAACAGGAACTGGTGCACGATAACAGGCATTGCTGCACTCTTGGTTATGATACTCCCAATGGATATACTTAGGATAATTCATGATTTATTTACAAACCATTATGAATGGTTTATGAGTATATAATTCCTCAAAGAAAACATTTTTTATGGATTATATCCATAAATAGTTCAATTTATGTTAAGTGTTTTACAAGTATGGAATTATGTATTTTGATTCATAAATTAATATTGTTTATGACATTGTTTAGAAATGGCACCAAGTTGAAGGAATGAAAACTGTATCAATGCACGCACTCCATATAGGGATTGCCCTCCTGCTCGAGATAATTATAATGGAGTTGGTGATACAACTGGTGTTGGTCAGCTTATCACCATACTGGGAAAACTCACTCAGGTTATGAATAATAAACTTACTCGTATGAAGCACCCTGATCCAAAACGTGGAGGATCAATGTTAGACCACTTCGTGAGGCAACAACCACCTACATTCAATGGGAGTACAAATCCATTATTAGCTGAGAAATGGATAAATTCCATAGAGAAAATATTCTACGCCTTCGGGAGTAGTGAAAGGGAAAAGGTTATCATGGCAGTTTACTGCCTCACTGGAGATGCTGATCAATGGTGGTAATTGATTCAAAATACAAAGGAAGATGAAGAAGTATCAAGTATGGAATGGAGAGAGTTCAAATATCATTTCGTATAAAAATACTTTCCTCGTGACCATCGAGCAGATATGGAAAGGCATTTTCTGAGTCTGAGGTAAAAGGAGGATGAGAATGTCGCAAAGTATGAGTCTAACTTTACAAGGTTAGTGAGGCATGCTGCAGATTATATAAATAACCCAAGAATTAATATTGATCATTTCTTTGATGGGTTTAAACCATTTCTCCATCGAGATTTATTATCACAATCTTTCTCAATGTATAAAAATATAGTCTCGTTTTCTATCAAGATAGAAAAAGAATTCTCTAAATCTTATGACAATAAAGTAAAGCAAGATAAGAAGAGAATGGTGGAACAAGAGGAAGATAAATGGAAAAAGGGAAAGAAGGATTTTCCATTATGTGATAATTTTGGAAGAATCACCCCGGTCCTTTCCTAAAGGGAATGGGAGTTTGTTACAAATGTAGAGAAAAAGGTCACTAGGCTCGTGATTGTAAGGGAAAGAAAGAGGCTATCAATGTAGAATGCTACAATTTTAGAGAAATGGGGAATTATGCAAATGAATTCCCTAAGCTCCAAGGAAACTTACCTCAGAAAAAGCCAAGGGTGCAAGGCCAATCTTATGCTGTTACTACAGATGAAGTTGAATAATAATTGTATTTGTGTTTTTGGACTCAAGAACCATATTATGGTTATAAGAATAATGTGATATATATAAGGATTGTACTTTAGTACTTGTTGTTTTCTATAATTTTTTAATATGATGAAGGTAATAATATTTTTAGTATGTGACAATAAGAGAAACTATACTTTTTTTTGGGTAATCTGATGAATTGATTTTGGAATTTAGAGACCTTTTTGCGAAAGTCTAGACAGAGGTATTTTGGATAACTATAAAGGTTGGAATGGATTAAGTTTAACTTTGGATAGTATTGTTTACGGTTAAAAAAATTCTGAAGATTATTTTTGAAATATTATAATACTATAGTTTTAGGAAAAGGACACCCTGCGGGTAGGGGGATAACCTGTCGCGTTGGAAAAAGCTGCAGGAATCGAACACAGAACCATAGTGAGATAAGACTTTATTACCTACCACTAGCCTATAGAAATTCCCTCGTTATTAAAAAATAGTTTTCCTAATTTGAATGTTATGTGTTAATGTTTGAAACCTTGTACGATTAGGATAAATATAATATTTTTGAGTTCTATTGTCTTTTTGAGTAAAGGATGAGTTTGTGGTAGAAATTAGTTGAAGGTTGAAACTCTACTTTTCAAGTATATATACCTATCTATTATTCTATGAATAAATTAATTTTCAAACTTTATGAAATGGATATTAAAACTAAAAAATGTGTTATTCTAATACCTTATGTTTTGTTGAACTGATGATATTTTAAATCAACATAGATTGAAGGCTTTGAGGCCCTCAATTTTACACTTGATTTTGATTGATGACCTCAATCACTCCCTACAAATATTTACGTTTTTCCTGAAATTATATTTCTCTAATTTCCACCAATGTTCTCATAATCGAGATCGTAATTTGGTGGTGACGTTTTCATTTCCCTTTCCCTCTTATAAAGGCTAAATTTTTATCCTTATTTCCGATGTGGGCTTTCCACAAAGGTATTTTCTATTTTCAACCTTTTATTTTCAAAGAAAAATTTCAAATTGTGAGGACACAATTTATTGAAGGAGGGGAGAATGTAACACCCCAAGCTTCCACGATATGATTCTCTTCCAATAATACAATAACTTGCAATGTATGCAAGTTCGAGATTCTAACACACCACGACCAATCAAAATAGTCGTTATGAATAGTAATACCCACTTTTTGAAATTATATAAATTTTTTATTTAAAAATGGACCTCATTTTTGGATTCGAAATATCGAAATTATCCCATGTTGAATTTTTGGTATTTTTCTAAGAACTTCCAATTTTCGATGAATAGTTTAAAATACTTAAAAACAATTTTTTTAATCAAAATAATTTATAGCGATAAATTATAAGATTGAGTGGTTTAAACATATAATTAGAATATATTTTAACCGTTTTATCCAATGGTGGTCATTAGAATTAATTTCACTTTGAAATTGGACATAAACAATTGTCAATCTTTTGATATATATTGTTTTTTAAAAACACGCTATTTGTTGTGACAGCGGGAATTAATTATTAAATTAATTAATTCATATTATATGTTTTTAATTTTTTAAAATAGAGATCATTTTTCAATTAGGAATATCAAATATAGCTTAGGGTTATTTTTTGGTATTTTTCTGAAAAACTTCAATTTATGATGAATAGTGAAACCACTAAGTGGTAGTTAAAAAACTAATTTTTTGTTTAAATGAAACTTTTCAAATTCTGTGAATTTAATTTAAAAAATACGACATACATGGTTGTCATTAGTATGTAAAATTTGGTTCAATGGGATGAAAATAATTTTTGGTAAATAATAACTTTTAAGTGTTATTAATCGCGATTAAAGGTAATTAGTGTAATTTAAGGTAAATATAATGTTATAATAATATAAAATTACCATTACACTTGTCCTACCATTATTGTATGAGTCATGGTCGACCAAGAAAATCCATGGGTCAACTTGGGGACCCCATGGAGCCACTTGGGTAAGAAAATGACAATAATAACTTTTTATTTAAAGTAAAAATAAAATTGTCCCAAACATGTGTTGTTTTACTAAAAAAATTATTACATGGGGTTATATAAGTTAAATTTTTGACTATAAATATTAATTGGAAATATAATAAGATTTCCTACATCATGATAATTGTTTTTATAATTTTTAGAAATTAAATAAATAAATTTATTTATGACACCATGATGATGCAGCGATTACCTAATTAATGAACGATTTAAATAAAATGAAAATGTAAGGTAAAATATAAGACTTAAACTTGTCTAAAGCCTATTTCATGGGTGTATTTTGAACCCATATCACTTTATCCTCTAAATATATCATTGTGGGACCTTTAAAATTCTAAAATCATTTCATAATAATGTAACATTTAAATCATTCCAAAAGAGCCCCTCCTCTCCTCTTATATAAGGCCCCCACCTCTACCACCTTACCCCCACCTCTAAAGCCATTTTTCTTGGCCAAACTCTACCCAAATACTCTCTCAACTTCCCTATCTTACTTCTAGAAGCCTCACTTTGGGCAGAAGTCTTTCCATGGAAGCCTTTGTCTCAAATCAAAAAGAGTTACCCGATTTTAAGGTGATGTATTCTCTTATGTTATTTTGTTTTATTTTTCTTCTCCAACCCATTAAACTATTTTTATTACTTTATTTTGTAACAAAAAAAGTATCTTCAATATGATAGTATATTCTTATGAGAATTATTTGATTTACACTTACACACACCTTCTTCTAATGGTTAAAGAACATACTATTTCTGTGGGTGGAGAATTACTGCCTCACGAAACGATGATTGTTCAATCTTCTTTTAACACCTCTCATGGTGGCCATTATGATGAAACTATTTTTATATTTTATATATATTATGTTTATTTATTCCTTATTCTTCTGTATTTTTCATTTATTGCATAAATTTATGACTTCCATTAGGGGTAAACGCGATAATTTCATTTTAGAAAGTGCGGACTACCGCCCCCTCAATGTGATTTGAATCGTTAATGCCTTATGTGGGACGTATAAAGGATGGAGTTAATGATATTATATATTATATTATACTGGAATTATAATATACCATTATATCATTATGATTTCATTCCATTTAATATGAAATAGAAATGAAAGTAGCGTTCATGCGTACGTACGACTTACCGTCTCCATGAACAGTGCATTTCATTTATTACCTATAAATGTTATGCAATATTATAAATGCTTGTATCTACTAGATATATATGATATATATGATATCTAAATCATGAATATGATTCAGGAGATAATGGATATTTTACCACATGAACAAATTTTAATTATATGAAGTTTATTTTTGACTCAAGTACCAAAGATAAAAAAAAAATAATTATTAACTTAAATAATTACATAATGTTCATAACATGGTAATAGGTGATATAAAAGGAATAATGAACTTGAAAAAGGTTCTTAAGAAAGTATAAATTAACTCTAGTTTATTATTTAGGGGATTAAAGAAGGGTCGAGTCAAGTCGGACACGAGGAAAGGGACTTCGTCTCAATCTCCTTCATTGAGGAATTTTTTTATACACAAATTTCTTTTATACGGTGTATACACCATTTTAATTTTATGTTTATTCAAAAGGAATCTTTTTTATACGAAGTGTTTTACTAAACGACAAAAAATAATGTTTTTTTGTCGTACGTATGCAGCAACAACGACTTCTCTGCCGCCTTGACCATTATTTGAGTTTCAGATTCCTCTAGAAGCCATAACTATTATTTAAATGAAAAATAAATACCATGTTTTACATTTCTTTTATTTTGGTATTGAAAATGGTTTTATTATATCAATTTTTTTATTGATATCTTGTAATTGAAATGTGGAAATGTTATTTTTCCTTTATGCATGTTTTATGTGATACGATTATGTTATGGTTTATGATATGTTTAAACCTTTTCATATAAGGAATGCATTGGACTTAGTATGTGATGGGTGGAGCCCGCTATAGCTCCTCGATGCATCGGTAGGTCTCATGAGACAAAGTAGTGTCTTGGCACAATGCCTTGAAAAAAATTTATTTGTAGTCTTGGAACGAGGCCTTGGCTACGTGGTTATGATAGTCTGGCATTATACATTCCATCATTATAAAAGTGGATATTGATATTACATGTGATTATTTGACTAGTAGAATATCCATGTGAATAAGTAAATGACATTACTTCATTTTATTTTAGCCATATTATGTTGAAGTTCATATTTAAAAGGGTTTTTTAGTTATACATTTCCTTAAATGTTTATGTTTATTTATGAAAGTTTCTGTTATATTGTTACCCTTACTTAGCATCTAAGCTCACCCCTTTCTATGTTTTATTTTCCCAGGATGTGAAGAAATATTTTTTGACTGACCTACAGGGATAGTATGAAGGGGATATGAGTGTGGACTATGGAGACTATGTTACTGTGATTTTTCACTTTATGATGTAATGTAAAATTTATGAATGTATCTAGTGTTTCTAAGGCTACTAAACTAATCGGTCTTTCTAGAATTCATCTTTTGTGATCATTCTAATGTAACGTAATAATGCACCGACTCTGGGTAACTGGGGTAGGGTCATTACACATATCCTTCATGTTGCTAAGACAGTATTTATAAGGGAAATAGTATCTTATATAATCTCATTATATGAGGAAATAATGTTGTGTGTTATTAAGATAAGTAAATAATTATCTATGTCATATACCTCTGAAGGGAATCCAGAGAAGAAGAGGATTGTAGAGAGAAAGATGGATAAGTGAGATATGGGAATGAATGATTTTTTCATATGTTGTAACTATGGAAATAATCACCCTGGGAAGTGCTTGAATGGAATGGAAGTTTGTTATAAGTTTGGAAAAAGGACACCAATATCATTATTTAAAGGTTAAGAAAAAGGTTTCAACTGTACAATTCTTCACCTATAAAGAGTTGGGACACAACGTGAATCAATGTTCCAATCATTAGAGTATACCCCAAATGATGCTATTAGACAATAATCAAGTAATAATACTAGAGCAGATGAAGAGGAGTGATTAGTGATCCTATGTTGTTATTAAATAATGGTGTCATTTAATTATTTTATTAATTTTGTACATGTTATACGAATTTTAATGTATATAAGGATCATACTGCAATATTTTTTCAGTATGAATTTGAGATGGTGTTGTACCAAGAAAAGTTACTCAATAACTAGTTTAAATTTTAGGAAAATATATGGTTATGAGAAAGAAAAACATAAATACAGTCCTGATACTGAGTTAGGGATTTTGGAATAAGAGATAATTGTGTTGGATATTGTATAACGAGTATTATTGACAACCTCAAAACTAATTAATTGTTTGTTTATTCCATCGTCTTTGGAGTATTAAACAACTTTTTATTTAAGGAGTATATCTAGGATTCTATCAAGAATAAGAGATAATTAATGTATTCAATAATTTTTTATGGTAATTCCAGTTGTTACCATATTTGAATAGAATACATGATGAAGGTATTCACATATTATTTTGTGGAAAAAGAGATATTCATTACGTTTACATTCCTACAACAATTTACACTGTGAGTTTAGAGAGTAGTATTTTGGACAAGTCTAAATTTAGGAATGGATTATGTTAGACATTGGATACTATTTTTTAAGGTTAAAACATTTCTATATATTATTTTTCAATTTTTGTAAAAAGTAAAACCTGGAGGTCGGGTGACAACCCATCGCGTCCAGCAAAGTTGTGAGACATGAACCCACAACCAAAGGGCAACACATGTGCATCACCTTACACTGGCCTATGTGATGTCCCCGTTAGTATAATGTAGTTTTATAAATGGTCTGAATGATGAATTATAAATTCTTTCTTTTTTTATAACCCTATAGGATTAAGATGGATATAATACTTTTCAATTCTATTATCTTTTGGAGTGAATGATGAGTTTGTGGTAGAAATTAGTTAAAGGATGGAACTCTAAATGTCAAGTATTATATTTTATTTCTTATTCAAGGAATAAATTGATTCATAATCATTAAGAAAATGTTCTTAAAACCATAACTATGTTGTCATAATACCTTATGTTTTGTTGAGTTGGTGATATTTTAAATCATCATAGATTTATTTCTTTGAATCCCCCAATTTTCCATTTATTGGTCACCTTTTTGTTATTGATATCCTCAATCACTCGCTAAAAATATTTAAGTTTTTCCATAATTATGTGTCTATAATTTCCACTGTTGTTCTTATATTCAAAATCGTAATTTGGTGGCGATTTTATCATTTCCATTTGTCTCTTATTAAGAGTAAATTTTAGTAACCTTATTTTCAATGTGGGTTTTCCACAAAGGTATTTTATATTTTTAACCTTTTATTTTCAATGAAAAATTTTACATAGTGAGGAATCTATTTTTTGAAAGAGGGGGGAATGTGACACCCTCTGATTTCATTATATGTTATCTTTTTAAAGTAATTCAATAGCTTTCTCTACACAAAAAATCAAGTTCGAGCACAACACAACTTACCAACTATTCGTTCAAAAAGTTGTTATGAATACTATTAACTGCATTTTGAATTTTATATGCTACATATAATTTTAACATCCATATAATTGTTTTCATAGATGTAATATAAGAAAAAATTCAATTTTTCATATAAAAATGCATTTTTCAAAAAATACAAATTCACCACCTTTTAATGGAGAACCCTTTCCAAATAAAATATTTGACACTTTTATATATGTATATTGACAAAATAAACATCTTCTTTAGATGCAGGAACTAAAAATTTAGTTTCAATAAATATTTTTTGTCTTCTGATAACTTTCATATTTGGATGAATAGTGAAAATATTAAATTTT
Organism: Viscum album; assembly: GCA_963277665.1. Lineage (NCBI taxonomy): Eukaryota > Viridiplantae > Streptophyta > Magnoliopsida > Santalales > Viscaceae > Viscum > Viscum album. The sequence goes on from OY728131.1 coordinate 1,132,042,583, forward strand.
AACTGAAAACAACTTTTTTAATCAAAATAATTTATATTGCTAAATTATAAATTTTGATGGTTTCTAAGTATAATTAGATTATATTTTTATTATTTAATAAATTGTTGGTTATTGTAAGTAATTTGACATTTAAATTAGACATAAACAGAAATCAATCATTTGATAGTTTTTACTTCTCAAAACCCCTTTTTCTCGTGTGGATTACGGGAATTAATTTTAAATTAATTAATGAAACTTCTATTTTTTTAAATTGGTAAAATAGATATCATTTTTAAATTTGTTATATCAAAATTCACTATGGTATAATTATTGGTATTTTATTGAAATCATTCAATTTTTGATGAATAGTGAAAAACACTTTATTATTGTTTAAAATATACTTTTATTTAAATAATTATAATTTTTATTTATTTTATTTAAAAGTAAAAATTCATACATAATAAAAATATTAGTCCAGTTTAATTTATTAGTTTCATTTTATAAAAATATTAGATATATAAAATTTTATTAAACTTTTTAACTTCTTTTACCCACCTTCTAAGAACAATTGATAATTAGCATAAGACGTAATTTTACTGCTTCTGTAAATTAAATTTCAAAAAACCAAGAGACATGGTTGATATGGGTAAGTAAAATGTTGTTTAATATGGTGAAAGTAATTTTTAGTGAATAGTAATTTTTGATTCTTATTTACCACAGTTAAAAGTAAATAGGGTAATTAAAGGTAAAAATGATATTATAATTACCCTAACACATGTCCGAATTCTATAGGATAAGTGTATCTAAAGAAAAATCAACATTAAGAATAAAATATGATCCTTTAGGTCCACATGGATTAGATTCGAACATTAATTATATTTTATTTAATGAATTTTTAATATTTTTAAATTTCATGTTTAATAACTAGTCCATTTTTAATATAGGGATACACAAAAGATGAATTATGACTATAAATATAAATTATAAGGATAACTATATTTAATACATCATGGTATTTTTTTTATAATTTTTAGACATTAAATAATTAATATTATTTATGACACAATGGTGATGATGTAATTACCATATTAATGAAAGATTATAATAATTGATATTATAAATATTATTATAAATGTAAATTGTGACTTTTGAGGCATTACATGAATTTTATAGGTTACAATGAAAATTTAGGGATGATTCAATTAATTTTCTTCAAGGTAATAAATTTTGTATGACATTCAGAGAAAAACAAATACTAAATAGTGTCAAAATTTCCATAAATGAGTTTTTAAAAGAAATACTATGTTACTATATGATATAATATTCCTAAAAATCTATGTATTTTACAAAGGAATTATATAATAAGAGATATATCATTAATTAACCACTTGGGGTCATCATGTCATTTTATTGTAATTTTATTAACCATGTTATATAAAAATACAAGAAGACAATGTGAAAGTTAAACAATTTAAATTAGAGTTAAATCTAAATTATGAGGTTAATATGGTGACCTCAATTTTTATAAAACAAATTGGTTGAAAATATTTCAACCCATAACCACCTTAGTCTTGAAATAAATCTTTTTTGAGCCATTATAATTCTAATATGATTTTATTATAAAATAATATTTCAAGTGTTTCCTTAAGTGACCCGCGCCGCTCTTATAAAAAGGTACATCCCCTTCTCTTGATTTCATACCTCCAATGTCATTTTCCTCGGCCAAACCCTACTCCAATATCCCCCAAAATTCTTTCACTTCATCCAAGATTCCTTATATTAATTAGAATGCGAACCTATAGAGCCCTTTTGATCAAATCAAAAGGAATAACCTGAAGAAGAGGTAATTCTTTCATCACCTCTTTCAAAGTTCTTTTCATCTTCCAATTCCAAATTCTTTTCTGTTTGAATAAAAAATAACAAACATCAGTACCATATACATTATTTTATGTTATTATAAATATGGTACAACCATATTCATTATTCTATATACCATATAAATGAAAAAGTTGCTATACGTGCGTACACACAGCTTACCGTCTCCAAGTCATAGTGAAGTTTTTTATTCAACACTTCATTATATGGATGAGTATAATAATGAGTATAATTGATGTAAATAATAAATATAACATTTTAATGATTCATTATTTATAATATATTATCCTATTACATATAATTTCACTATATATATAATGATATCATCACTCCTGCGTACGTAGGCTTACCATCTCCACGACGAGATGAGTTTCATTTCCGTATTCACCATTCTACGATGGTTATAAATTTATATATTATTAAAAAGTATGTGAAATATGAAATAATAATTCTTCTGGATATATATATAAATATGTGTGTTTATTTATTTATAAAAATATCATTCACTAACTTCCATTCAATACGATATGAAAACGGAAACAACATTTATTTGTACATACAACATGTCATCTACATAAATGGTGTTTGCATTTTATGTATATATATATATATTATACATACATGTATTCTGAATATATATGATACATAAATAAGTTTTTATATTTTTTTATCAACTAAATCAAGATATATGTTATACGATCACGAATCACAAGTTAAAACATGTTTGATAAAAAAAGTGATTATTACTAGAAATGTTATTTTTACATTGAAATTATTATTAAATGGGTATAATAAAGCCATAAATTAATATAGAATGAAATAATTAAATTTAATATGGTTCTTTTATATCTTAATAACATTATATGGTCATTATATAGGAGGTTAGACATACCCTCGACCAAAAGAATGTACTAGGCAAGGGCCAATTTCTGAATCTCAATATTATCTGAGATTGTTTATGTGTAAGTATTTACTGGGACATTTTTATCATCCATGTCCATATTTCATAAAAATGTTTTCCAAATGAATATTTTATTTATTTTTTTTGAATGGACTCTTTATAAATATCAACATTTTAAATGTTTTAATTATTTATTTTTCTAAATATTTTTAATTAATGTAGATGTTCTAAAAATGATTTTAAGGATTTATTCATATGAACATGATTATTTTAATTTGTTAATTCCTTTAAATAGATTCAAAGTGGTATGGACAAATTTTATTCAAAAAATATCTTTCAAATTACTACATTTATAAATGTGTGACTTTTTAATGATTTCAAAAAAATGGATATTTCTCTCAATAAGATTTACTGATCATTTCCAAATATGTCAACACCCATTATTGGTTATTATTTTTGATGGATGTTGATTTACAATAATACAATATTCCATATTTTATTGAATTAGTTATGATATGTTTGAATTTTTTGGTATTATTTTTATATCATTCATGGTTAATGGTTAAAGAATTGGCATTACATATGATAGTTTTAATAAGATTGTTTATGTTATGTTTCAACATTTTCCTATGAGGAATGAATTTGACTTAGTAAGTGATGGGTGGATCCCACTATAGCTCCTCGATGCATGGGTAGGTCTCATAAGACAAACTAGTGTCTTGGAACAAGGCCTTAACAAAATCATATTTGTGGTCTTGGCACAAGGCCTTGACTAAGTGGTTATGATGTCCGGCTTTATGCATTACATCAATATGAAATTAGCTATTGATATTACATGTGATTATTTGACTAGTATAATATCAAGGTGAATATGTATATAGAATTATTTGATTCATATTTTCCATATTATTCTATAGATTGTGTTTAAAAGGATTGTGTTTTATTATTATACATTTAAATAAATGTTTAGGCTTATTTAAGATAGTTTCCACTATATTGTTATCCTTACTAAGCATTTGATCTCACCCATTTCTATGTTTTATTTCTTTATATGATTTGATTTAATATATTATGACTAACTTTCAAGAATAATCTAAGGGATATGAGTGTGTTAAATGAGGACACAATGTTGTTTTTTTATTTCATAATTTAATTGAAAACTTATGTATGTATCTTGTACTTCTATGGCTACAAAACAGGTCGGTCTTTCAGAATTTGATCCCTTCTGATCATTCCATTGTATTTAAATAATGAATCAACTCTGATCTTATATGGTCGAGGTGTTACAGGTAATTAATACATCCTCAATTATAGAGAGATGTTATGTTAATGTTCCACTTTCATCCACATTTGAATATCACTTTTCCACAAATTCACTAGGAAATGACTTCTAAGAACCTTTGTGATTCCTACTACCTTCAATAAAACCCCTCTTTCACAAAGCTCTTTCATTGAGCACTTCATGAAGATAAAATGGTCTTCACAAAACTCATATACTTTAACAAAACCCAGAATAGTCGGTTGGATAAAGTATCCTTTATGAATCTATTTTTTTTTTGAAAATCAATTTTCCTTCATGAAGCAGTTCTATTTCCTCAAAGCTCAGACCATTAAATTAGATTTTATCCTTGGTGAATATCTTTTCATACCACCTCTGCAAACATCTTCACAAAATCAGAGCCTTATAATTTTTTATGTCTTGCTAATTCACCTTCTTAAGGGGGTAGATGCCTAATTATAGGTTTTTCCAAAGAACCTTCCAGCCCAGTCATCACCGTTCCGTGAATCAAATCCTTTAACTTCATGACGTTCCCTTTTTCATGGATACAATAATTAGAAAAATTCACATCTTCACGAACCACCCTTCGCGAACTCCAATTCTTCGTGAAACTCATTCCTTAGACCTATTTTCATAAGACAATCAAGAAACACCACTTTCTCTTTGATTTGACATAATAGCATAGATCACCATAAAAAACATATGCATCTTCACAAACCACACTTTCTAAATTCCCAGTCTTCACGAAATCCATGCCTTTGCCAAATTTTTATATGGCCTTCAAGAAAATCCACTTTTGCAATGATTTTTCGTAATCACAAAGATCACCATCAAAGAAATTCAATAAATCATTAAAAACACCTTGAAAATCCCATCTTTGTGAAATTCAATCCTTTATAATATTTTAATGAGATCTATAAAAAAACCTCTTCAGTGAAGACTTCTACAAAATCCACATTTGGATCCCAATGATTTGGAAAACACTTGAAAATAGAAACACACTATATTTGTTCTTTTTTACTACCTCTAGATTGTCAATTTATTTGTCATGGTGCTTTTTCAACATGTATTTTCAATGAAATCTCCAGAAATAGACAATATATAATGAAAACCAGCTTTGTAAACATACACAACAAACTCAAAAATTCATCAATGTTACCTTGAGAGATTTTTTCCCAGTAGAAATCACGTAAAAAAGAGAAAATTAATAATGAATTCCCACTTGTAATAATAGATATTGATTTTTTTTATTTCGTATTCATTATGATAAAGGATATCATATGATTTGAAATTATTAAAAAATATGATTTAATATATCGTAGCCCATGATATGGTATTATTTCTTCATTTTTCAAAATATCATAACATATTAAAATTCAAATCATATCATCTGATGGAACTGAGTTTTAATATTTTCAATATGAAATTAACAAAGGATTGTATGAATTTTAATTGTTTTCAATATGTAATGAATATCTTGAGATGTTATAAAAGAAATTATATGATATTTGAGATTAATATTGGAATTCAAGTGATGATTTTATACATTTTCATCCATCTGGTAAATTATGGAAGATTTTTATATAAGTTGGAAAATGATATTGAAGAAAAATATTATGATGTTTCGTGGTATTTTGGAATATACCTTCCTAGAACAATTTTTTTTATTATGGGAAAAAGTAGTGATGAACCTTTTTTGGTGGAATAGGAAACTATCAAAATAAAACAGTAAAAGAATGAACATAACTGAAGAAGGTATCGATACATTAAAAAATAACATTAATATATTGGATCATTTTTTCACTTTAAGAGTAATAAAAATAAAATATATCCCACTTGGGATCCTTGTAATTGATATCTATTACCAATGGGACCACCTTGTCTCATATATTAATATACTACTTCATATAAATCTTCCCTTCAATAAATCCTCTTAACAAAATATGATCTTTAGTGTTTATCCATCTGATTTTTTTTCATTTTAATTTGAATACATATTTCATACATCCATTCGACATCAAAATCTATGGATCTAATAATAAATTCATCTTCCACTATCTCCATGGAATTTCATAGAGACATGATCAAGGTTGAGAAGGTGGTTTTATCATTTTCATATTCTCCCAGGACCTTTCTCTAGGGGATTGGTAGATGTTTTATATTATTCAATTATTCCATATAAACATAACTTGTAGTTGGGATTCTATTATCATCTATAAGATCATGTATATTAAATTTTTACTAGACTCAATAAAGCTCATTCACTTTGGAAGGCTAGTTTTAGAAGATGAATTTGTCATTATAGGAAAAATAAAATTGGATAAATTCATAGAATGTCTATCCTTCTTCCTAAGAATAAAAAAAACACCCCATCCCTAATAATGTAAATATATTTTTTCTTTACATGATGTCAAGAAAAAATACACAGTAACATTAGTCTCTTTATCATAATATGATGATGTTTTGAAATATTCCTCCTCCTCCTTGGTATATATAGGGAGACCATCAGCTCACTAACCCAAAGGATATTATATGCTTGTAACATGTAATATAACAACAGTATTTTGTAAGTTGTTTGGGAATATAGATTCACTTTTAATCGAATATTTGGAATGTTTATAGTAATTTTTTAATGCTATTGTTTCTTATACATCATCCTCTATTTTTCTGTTTATGTATTTTCTAAATATTTCGAATTGGTTTTATATAAAAATACTAGTAGAGAGATTCTCTTCCAAATACTATCCATATGGACATTCATATCCTTTAACTAGATTAACACATGTCTTTAATAGAGCATAATAATGATTCATATCAAATTAATGTTGCCTCTAAATAATTTACACCAGTGTGGTTCCTGAAAACTACATCTCTTAAATATCCTCATATACTAAAGAATAATACACACTGTTAAAATACATCGAAATTATTTCATATTTTAGGAATCTATGTTACCCTTAAATAATTATTACACCTAATTATTTTTTATGTATAATCTTGTAGGGATAGATGTATCTGCATGTGAAAAACCGTATGAATAGGTCAATATGTGACCATTTGTACACCAAATCCTTCTAACAACATCCGTTCAAGATATAACTACTATATCACAATAATTGAAAATAGTTTCACCATTTCTAATTAGTGATATACTAAAAACTCGAAGGGAACACCAATCTATAACTAATTCTCAATGAGAAGTCTCTTTACAGTTTTAGGAAGAGACATTTTCTATATTTTTTAAATGATTTTATAAATGACTAAAATTGAGTAAAAATGCGATAATTTTTGCTGAGAAATTTTGAGTTAATGGATACCAATTTATATACCCAAAGATGAGTACACATATGTTATATTTCCTTGAAAATTATGTTGAAGTGATTTCAAAATATTTTAATAAATTTAATAAGTGGTTTATGTTGTTTATATGATATGGAGTGGTTATAAATATCCTAAAAATAATTGTAGTTGTTTTTGTACAACTTATTAAAATTTTGGACTTATGATCTGGTGAAAATATTTGAAAAAGTTATATCTAATATTTTTGATTATATTATTTATAAAATTCTAAATTCAACTATGATACTTTACATTATCTAGATGGTTTTTAAGGAAATCATGGTGTTGTACTATGATATAGAAAATTATTTATTTCAAACTTATTGTTTTCATATTGATATATATTTTATATCATTTCATATGATTGATATATGATTTGGTTCATACTAAAATTTGGAAAAGGAAATGTTCTATTGTTATACATAAGATACGCTGGATCATTAAAAAAAATTTATTTCGTGTTATTTAATATAATATGAAAGATTGAAATCATTTTAATGATGATATGTAATTTGATGTAAAGTAGAATTGTTTGATAAAAAGGGAAACACATGTGATACGTAATATACTCAAGAGTATACTTAATATTCAAATCATGACACATAAGATTTAATCTAATATTTTGAGTAATAAAAAAGATAGTTTTGAACTCTTTGATGTTATTTTTAAGATATATATTTCACATGTAGGTTTTATGTGTCTGAAAATATAATATTTCTATGGAAACAAATAAGATGATTTTTGTAATGATATTTAATTCATAAGTATCATGATGTTGGGGATTGATAAAGTTCCGTGGTTATGTTGGATCATGTGGAGGGGGAAAGGTGAATCAGTGGGATACATTTTTTTAAATTCATGCCTTCTAAATAAACCTCTATGAATTTGTTAAATTATTATCCTCTCTTCTGAAATTACCTCTCACATTATCATATAAAATAACATGAAAAAACATAAAGTCTCACGATAATTTCTTATAATGTTCAGCCCCTTCAAGAAAAATTATAGTTTTTTGTAACCATTTATTCACCCAAATTATATATTCTCAAAAATAAATTCATGTGGGTATATAACACCATAATATTTTAAAAACTAAAACTATATATGATAGTCTATACAACAAGAAACACTAACGGTAAGAGAATCATGAAATATTAATATTTTTAAATTATCTTTATAACATAGAAATCCAAATTATTGGGAATGAGTAGGATTAAATACTTATTGAAATATATATAATGTCCCAACTAAATAAAAAATTATTTATAATTTCTTTTAAAATTATTGCCTGATATTTAGTAAAATCAATTTATACATCAAAATTATGTTTTCAATAAAAATGATTTAAATTGTATTTGTGAGTGAATAATATAATGAATTTATGAAACTATTAGAAATGGAAGCATAAAAATATACCTCTTTTGAAATATTCATGTCAAAATTATATTATAATTAATTTTCTATATGTTTATAAAATTCTCGATTTTCCAATGAATAGCTAAAAATATTAATTGTATGTGAAATATTTATTTTAATTTAAATTATTTTTAAAATAAAATTCTCTTATGGGTTAGTGTTAAAAATTCATTTATAAATTTTAATTTTAATTCAATAAAATTATAGTAATTTTAATGAATTATATACTTGAATTTTGTATAAAAACCATATGAGTAATTTAAATACATTTATTCAGAAAAACTATTTTTTCGAATTATGAAGGTTTAATATTAAATCAAATTCTCCAAATTTCATAATATATGAATAATGTATTCCATATTTATAATTATGATTTCCAAATTTGGCCAATATATTCCTTTTATTTTTAGTCGTTATGAATACCTGTCATTGTAAATTTTTTTAACCATAGTAGAGGTGAAATGGGTTTATTAATAGTGAAATTAATATTATAGGGACTATAATTAAAACAAACACATTCAATAATTATTTTGGATGAGGTTATTTCTTCTATAATCATCCTAAATTTTATTATATTCTTTATGTTCTCAAATGTCTATGATTTTGACCTTTATAATATATTTTTTAACGAAGGGTCAAACATTCCATTATCTTAGTTATATTCTCTTTAATATTTTGTAGTCATAAAGTGATGCTATGTTCAGTTATAAATATTAATTTCAAATATAATTTATTTTTATTTATCAAGGTAATTTATTTCTAATTTTTATTTATGAAATAATAACATTAAATTAATATGTAACTCCAATATAGAATTTATTTAAATAATAGAAAGATAAAATAAATGATTTTAAAAAATGTAAAAATTTATATGATTTATTATAATTACTATGTTACAAGAATATTTGTATAAGAATTAAATATAATATAGGTTTTAATTCATTATATTATAATATATTTTTTCCTTTATAGTTTTAAATTCAAAATAATAGTATAGTTCTAAAATTGACATTAATGTTATTTATAATAAATTAAGGATTAACTGATTTAAAACCTAAAAAAATATTATATTCAAGAATTGTGATTCAGATGTGGTTTAAAATATCAACCATGGACCATTTACTGTCTTATTTTCCTTTTATATAATATTTATTTTGACTATAGAGTAAATTCATTAATTTTATGATAATTTTCAGAAGGGATAACAGAGGTTAAATCATGCAGATAATGGTGAAAGTATAATCTATATTTTTTACATATTTTATTTGATGAAATTTTTTGGAATCATCATCATCATATACTCCATTATTATCAATTTGGATTCATTTTTATGTGAATATTAATTTATATAAATTCAATTCCTTAGAAAATTCCAGTAGTGGCCCTCTCCTCTCTTATAAAAGGGTACCTCCTATGATCATTTTGTCCAACATAAAAATCCTTTTGGATCAAAAAAATACTACCAAAATTTCATCCTCACATCTTTCACCATTTTATATAGGCATTTGTTATCATAAAAGAACCCTAGTAAAGCTTTTGGGGCAATCCTTTTGAGGATGTCTGAAAAAGAGTTATAGTTCTTAACCAAGAGTTTTTGTTTTATTTTTTATTCTTCCTATTTAAAATATTATTTAAACAAGGTTAAATAATAACAACATTATCTTTCATATAATTATATTTTATTATATTAATTTTATTTAATAACCTACATATGTATCCCCTTCCATAAAATTGGAAATGATTCCATCATTCGTATGTACAGCAGACTACCGCCTCACAAACTGATATAATTTGTTTACCATAACCTTATATTAAATATAGTTGTAATTATTGATTTAGAGTATATATATGATATTAATTGCATATTTATCATTTTCATAATATATTATATCATTTACTTTATTACCTTTCCATTCAATGAAATCATATAATAGCATTCATGCGTACATATGGATCGCTACCTCCACAGAGGGATGTTTTTACTTTTCTCTTCACCGAATCATAAAAAAAAATATAAGTATATTGATAATAAATTATTTTATTAATGATAAAAATTTTATTTTTCAAAAATATAATAATTTTTACCTGTTTACCTAATGATCGTTGAAAAATGGAAGTGTTTCTAAAGAATGTGTTTGGCCTAACATTTCTATGATTGTAACATAGTCCATTTTTCATAACCATATTTGATGGATGGTTTTAAAATAATAGTTTTTGTATATAAAAAACAAATATTTCATAATTATTATTTTTTATATGTTGAATTAATGAACACTTTGACCATTTTCGACCTACCAAAGTCATTTTAGACATATACACCATATATCATCAAAATACCTGATAAAAACAGAAATGATTATGTATTTCAATATAACATGGTAATAAATTAATTGTAAACAAATAATAAAATTCCAACAAGTTCTTATTAATGTATATAATTAAAAAAATTCTAATTTAGGGAGATAATGAACGTATGTGAGGAGTCAGACTCTTGGTAAGGGACTTTTTTTATAAATAAATTTCTAAAATTTCATTTAGGACTCTTTCTTCTTACATGTCCATATTCTAAATATTATATTATCAATGTATATATATATACAAGAATGAATTATAAAGGAACTTTTATGTTTATTTTATACTTTCATTCAATAGTTTTCAAAATGAATCCTTTTACATATTTTAAACATATAATTTTGACATTTTTTACCTATGAAATGAGTATACTATTTAAATATATACATCAAAAATGATTTTTACCTCCACCATAAGTGTAATTTTATATTTCAAATCCTTTATAATATTTAATTATTTCATCATATAAAAACAATCATTCCCTTTATTCTGTCAATTTTATTATTGAAAATTAGGATTTAAAGGAAATAGATATCTCAATATCGGAAAATATATTCTTATGGGGATACTGGATGTCTTTAGGAATCAATATTTTATGTTTGAATATTATGATATTGTTCATTGGAAGTGATTATGGATATCAGTTGTTCTTTTATAATCCAAGGATGTGTGGTTCCATGATATCCCACCAATGCATTGGTTAATATTTATGTCTGTATGTTGATTGTGAGGGTTATTCCATGTGTAATCATGATGTTTATTTCAATAGTAACCATAAGGGTTAATCCATGCGTATTGATTTGAATTAATCCTTTTTAAATCTTGATAGTTTCTCAGTATGTAATAGTGATAGGAAAATGATTTCTCAAGTTAATTATATGATTTATTTTTTAATATACTATTTGTAAATAAAATCATATAATTTCACTAGAAGGTAAAACGAGTTTATGTTTAAATAAAATTATGTAAAACTTATTATGGGTGAAATGTATTACTTTGTTAAAAAAATCATCATGAAATTTTTGGGATTTAAGAAAAATGTTAATGAGATTTTTATTTAATTTAATATTTATTATTAAATTATTTATTAAAATATTTGGGAATCGAAGATTTTTTCAAGGGTATAAAAAACATATTTTGAGATTGAGGATCATTTGACTAAAAATTGTTTTTTTATTATGCAAACACTTTTGAGGGAAATGTGAAAAACCATACAGGACTTCATTACATTAGCGCTTAACCACTTCACTACATCACCATTTCACAACTTAACTTCTTCACCACTTCACCACTTCACCACAAAAACCGTACAAGGCTTCACATTCATTCAAGCACTCATTAAAACAAACCTACACATCTGGAGTTGAAATCATCAAGAGAAGACCGAGGAACAATGAATCAGGGAACACCAAAATTAGAAAAGCTGGACAAACCATAGAACCGGTCTCCTCGAACGCCAACTGGTGCGACCATCAACACCATCCCAAATCCACAAAACCAATGGCCGACTCCAGATAGTGTTTTCTTAAACCCTCCACCGACGTGAGATGAACCTAAAGCGCACATCCACAAAGGGAGATGAAGAAACCATAACAAGAAAGACCAGGTTGTCCGAACATCACGCCCTACTCCGCAGATATTCGCAACGCATCCTCGAACCATGCGACACACTGTAGAGCCCTTTTCCACCAGCATGAATCCAACGCGATTGCACCCCAAAATCATCACTAAGAACTTCACTAGGAAGCCTCAACCAATACAGTAGCCAGAAAAATCCCATTGCGCTCCTTCGACTCTCATCCAGCAGTGTAGTACCACAGAAGGAGAAGGAACGAAGAACAGCAGCACCCATCACCATATCCAGAAAATCAACCTCATGAAGAGCGACAGAAAGAAGCCACCGCACATCACCCATCATCATATCGACAAATTCAACACAGAAGACAAATGGAAGAAACATTGAGCCAGCCGTACTTCAACGAAATAAACAACAATGCAGAAACACAAAACAGCCCTGTTGGAAGTATTGTAGGCCCTCCTAAAGCCAGAAATCCTCCTCCCCTCTACGACACTCCAGGTCCAACGCAAATCGGATCTTCGACCGCCATGATGCCTTCGCCGCCGATGCCAGACCAAGATTTAATACTGAGAAGCGTTCTCACGCCTACCACGACGAATTTTCCTACCAGATCCGATGTCGACTAACTAGTCATCGACCGCCGAGACTCACCACCACCTTGACAGATCTCTGGAATTCGAAAGGCTTGCTCGCCAAAGCACGCCAACAGCGAGAGCAGCAGCTGAAGCCGAGAAATGGGCCACCAGAGGAGCGGAGGGGAGGAGGGGATGAGGGTACGAGGTCTGAGGCGGAACCCTAGCGATGCGCGATGGAAGGAATGATGCCACTCAGAGGCCCCTCATTTCTATCCAGGAGGATCATTTAAAAAATGGAAAATGTTTATAATTATCCATAGACTATTGATTTTTTATCTTAATCTGTACGCCCCTAAATAATATTTTTGAGCTCGTCTTACATTTTATAATTTATTTCATAGGGTTTTAATGATAATTTGGGTCAAAAAAGATTCCTAGATTAAAATTATAAATATGTATCATCAATGTAAAACTTATATTGTTGTAAAATATTAGTTTTTTTGGGAAACATATATTTTAATTGGAATTATATTATATTTGATTTAATAATTATTTATGTAATGTTTATAATGTAATTTTTAATAAATATAAACATTAAATATCTTCGAGAATGATAGAAAATGATTTCTTGTTGAAGGACATTTTAATATGTATTATTTAAGTTTAGGTATTTACCTTTGGTATCAAATTAATGTATAGATAACTTTGGATATTATTATTTCTTATGTGAAATTAAAATAAAAAATATGCATACAATAATTGGTTAATTTGTATATGTTGATCATAAATTCAATGTCATAGAAGCATTTTTTAAGATTTTAAGTGATGATATTTTAATGTGATTAATGATATTTTGGGTGTTGTTTTATTGGGTGTTGTATATATAACCCTTAGGTTTAGTATGCAGTATAATTTTTGAATAATTATATTACATTTTATACGGATTTAAGTGGAATGTTTTGAGATAACCATTGAGGATGAGACAATATTTTAATGTTGGAGTTATGGTGGTTATTTGAAAGGATCTATATGTTAATGTACAATTGAATTTATATAGGTATTATCATTATTGTAACCATTTTCATTTTAACATGAAATAATTCTTTTCTTGTTTTAATGATAATAATTTTATCAAAATCAAGATCATTTATCATGATGAAAGGAAATGTATCTCTCAAAAACCTCTTTATCTATTCCTTTTGATTTATTCATTATTTCCCTGAGAAAATATCATTTATATGATTATGAAATCCTTTTGAACAACTAAATCACCTACAAGAAACTAATTGATCTATCGAACACCATTTAATTTCACTAATATATATATGGATCATGGTATTTCTTTTATATTATTTGAAAACATTAACTCTACTATGTCACTCAGAAAGGGAAATACCACTAAGGAATTGAAAATTTCTTTTCTATAGATATTAACATTATGTTGGAATATTAATTAGATATCAACTACATAAAGGTAGTCTAGATACATGATTTTTTCATTGTATGAAAATGAAGAATTTATAAATCTATTTCTAGATAATAGAGTTTTGATGGCATGGAATTCTGAGGTTTGATGTGCTCAGAATTAATTTTATAAAAATATTAAATATATTTTATGTTGCACGTGCATGATACTTAAATGGTAATGGGATAAATCATTGATGGTTTATCAGATCAAAAATCCATGAACATGGTTGGGCCAGTAATACAATTTTTACCCTAAGAGTGACATAAGATGATTCGTTAGGGGGTATTCAAATCCCCCACCCGTTAGAGGTTTCTTTAGTAGATTAAATTAATTAATTAATTTTATATATAGTTTTGTTTAACCTGAACTAATTTTTTATAAAAATATCTCCCTGAAAAAAAATTTAGGGTTAGCCTCATTATCAAGGGAATTTTTAAGATCTATCTTCTCCCTTCTCTTGATATATCTCAATAAATGAAGACAAAACACTAGATTAGAGAATACCAGGATGCTATGATTTCAACGACTCCTCTTATATCATTAAAGGACGTTTTTATCTACAGTGATCAATCCATAATATAGTTATGAAATTTATTTTGGTATTTCTATGCCCTTTTATTAAATGATTTAGAATATCCACTCATGTTATTCAATATGCACTAGTTGGGGAATTTGTTTGCGCATACATACGTGATTTAATTGATTTATTCATTATTTGTTTACCCCTGATTCATAATTATTGATCATTGGTGAATAACACATATCCACTAATGATTAAACATTCATTTTGGGTGATTTTATCACTCTTTTCTTCTCATTCATCCTCAGGTTGACCCCTCGATCCCAGTGTGACATTTTTTAGGTGGAACTGATCTCAAATAGAACACCGGTAACACAATGGATTGACGATCAAGGCATGATCAATTAAAAAAACTAGAAAATGGGACTATTGTATGTTTTTTATGATCTTTTAGGTGTTTTGGAATTGTTAAATTAAGTATTTTAGGCTCTGGTGCATTCGGTTTGAACGGGGGAACCCCTGACGATGAATGAAACCTTGTTTCAGCAATAAATGGATGAAATCCAAAGTCTACGGCTGGAACCATAATTTTTGAGCCTATTAATTGAAGGGTCTATGTATAATTGGATATAATCAAGTTTGAATATTGTAAATGGTTTTAGAAAACAATATTACACTTGGTGTAGTGGGATGAACACACGATGTGTAGCCTTTCAGTCGTGGTGGCTAGGGTTATGGAATCCAATAAGGATGGAATGATGTGTACATATCTAACACTCTGTGTACCACATTTTTCATGTGAGTGATACATGATATGGACCACACTACCATGCACATACCATGTGATTGATACACGAACATGACTTGATCACATGCGTGATACCCCACATAGATCAACATAGTGTGTACTATGGTACATGGACATGGGGTTTGGTACATGGAGATGGGGTACAATATACATACATGACAGGAATCAAATGGCATGGTCTATGGGTGGCTTGAATACACCATGTGTATCACCCCATGCTTCTGCGTTACGCTTCCCTTTGAATAATACAGTAGCATGTGTTGTACGCAACTTCGAGTTCCAACACTCACCACAACCAATCAAAGTAGCCGTTATGAGTAGTAATACCCAATTTTTAAAATTTTATAAATTTTATCTTTCAAATTGGACTTTATTTTTGGATTCGGAATATCGAAATTAGCGTAGGGTGAATTTTTGGTATTTTTCTGAAAACATTCAATTTATGATGAATAGTGGAAAACACTGAGTTATAGTTTAAAACCAATTTTTTTAATTAATTAAATATTTTATTTAATCTTATTTTAGGTCAAAATAGATACATAATACCTATATAAGTTCAATGTAATTCTTTGGAGTCAGTTTATAATAATTTTAGATATTTAAAATTTTAATTGAACTTTTCCCCGTCTTTTACCCATCTCCTAGGAGAATTTGCAAATTCACATAAAAACATAATTCTATCACTTCGGTGATTGGAAATTTCGAAAATCCGAGAGACATAGTTAATATCAAGGAGTAAAATGTGGTTCAATAAGATAAAAATAAATTTTTATGAATAGTTACTTTTTACTTTTATTTACCACGGTTAAAAGTAAATAAGGTATTTAAGGGTAAAAATTATATTATTATTACCCTAACACATGTCCTAATTCTATTGGCTAAGTACAATTCTACCAAATACAACCTTAGGAATAAATTATGAACCTCTTTGGTCCACTTGGATTAGATTAGGACATTTATTATTATTTAATTCAAAGGAGAGTTAAAAGAGTTAAAATAAAAGTTTAATAACTAAAACAGTTTTAATATAGGGTTATATATAAGATAAATTAGATTATAAATATTAATTATAAAGATAAAAATATTTCCTACATAATGGTATTTTATTTATAATTTTTAGACATTAAATAATTTAATTTATTTATGACACAATGGTGATACAGTAATGACCTAATTAATGAAAAATTAAAATTTTGATATTATAAATAACCAAATAAATGTTGTTTGAGACTTTTTATGAATTACACCAACTTTCTAAGTTAATATGACATATTAGGGGTTGTTAGATGAATTGTTTTCGAAGAAATAATGTTGTTATGAATTTAGCAAAAACAAAATACCAAAGTGTCAAAATAGACATAAAAGAGTTTTTAAAACAAATATTATATAATTAATTGATATTATATTACTAA
The DNA here is from genome assembly GCA_963277665.1 of Viscum album. Lineage (NCBI taxonomy): Eukaryota > Viridiplantae > Streptophyta > Magnoliopsida > Santalales > Viscaceae > Viscum > Viscum album. The sequence goes on from OY728131.1 coordinate 1,132,060,086, forward strand.
AAATATATGATTTCGCAAAAGGACTTATATATTGATAGGTTTATCATTAATGGACCACTTGGGGGTCTCTTGGATGTATATAGTAAGTTTATTAACTATATAATATATAAATATAAAAGGACATGGTAAATGTCAAACTCATTAACTAAGAGTTAGAACTAAATGATAAGGTTAACATAGTGAACCAATCCTCTCTAAAACCTTTTTTAGTGGTTTTCTACCTATACCCACCATATAATTTAAATAATTTACTTTTGAGTCATTAGAAATCAAATATGAATTTATTATAAAATAATATATCTAGCTTTTCCAAAGGTGCCCCCACCCTCTTATAAAAGAGAACTCACCTTTCTCTCAAATTCATACCGTCAAAGCCTTTTTGTTCATCAAAAATCTACCCAAATACCCTATCAACAGTCCTCTGTTCATACTAGAGGAATTCCTTTAGTCAGAAAGCCTACTTAAAGATCCTTTTTTTTATCAAATCAAAAGGAAGAAACCGAAGGAGAGGTAATTTTTTCACCACCCTCTTTCAAGATCCTTTCTTCTTGCAATACTTCTTTCGTTGTTATTTCTATTATAAAATAATAACTCTAGTATCTTCTATTTACTGTGCTGTTATTATAAATATGTTACAACCATATTCAGCATTCTATCCATCATTTGAATGACATGTCACCATATATGCGTACGTACGGCTTACCGTCTCCACGTCGTGGTGTAATTGTTGTTCAATACATTATTATTTTGATGGGTTTGATAATGATGTTTAGTTGAAGTATATAATAAATATAACATTATAAGTATTATGTATATATGATATACCTTCCAATTATATATTAATTTATTATCAAAACAATGATATTGTCACTCGTGTGTACGTACGGACTACCGTCTCCATGAACGCGAGGAGATTCATTCCCCATCGTATCCATTCAAGTATAATTCTCATTTGATGATTAAAAATATTTTTTAAGGAGTTGATATCATTCTGAATATGAATAATATACAACCTATTCATAACAAATACGGGTTATGTAACAAAACATACAAAAGAAAATGAGTAAGTTAACACCTGAAACAACGATAATACTAAGATATTATTGACAAGGCTATGTTAAAAGATCATATATGATATCATATTAATGTACATGATTATTTTATAATTTAATAACTATTATTTCACTGATATACATGAGGTTAAACTACCCTCTACCATAGAAAATTACAAGTTAAGGGATTATTTCACAATCTCTTCATTATCCGAGGTTGTTTATACGTAATTATCAATAGGGACATCTTTATCACCCACATCCATATTTCTTAGAAATGTATTTCAATTCATTATTAATATTTTATAGACAATATATTAAATTAATTTATACCCTTGTTGATTTTTTATAAGATATTTATATAGGAATCCTTCCATCATTTTCCAAAAAAGGTCTTTTTTAACCGTTTCGACAAAATTAAGGTAAGAATGACTTTTTTTAACTTATACGGCGGATGCAGATATTTTCTGCCGTTATAGAATCGTCAAAGATTCCCTTACAAGATTATAATAATATTTTTAAATTAAATGTTTTCTTTCATAATTATGTGACTTTTAACTGATTTAAAAAAAGAGATATTTCTCTCAAATAGTTTTGATTTCATCTATGTCAACATCCTTTGGTGAATTTTAAGCTTATTTGAAGTTGATTTGTTATGAAACAAAACATCCATATTGTATTGAAGGTTTTGTGACATGTTTGACTGTGGATGTGTTATTTTTATACCATTCATGGTTTATGGATAAATTATTGACATTTCGTATGCTAGTTTTAATATGAATGTTTATGTTATGTTTAAACCTATTCATATGAGGAATGCATTGGACTTAATGAGTGACGGGTGGATCCCGCTATAACTCCTTGATATATCGGTAAGTCTCATGAGACAAACTAGTGTCTTGGCACAAGCCCTTGACAAAATCTTATTTGTTGTCTTCACACAAGGCCTTGACTATGTGGTTATGACAGTCTGGCATTATGCATTACATCATTTTGAATGTGGTTATTGATATTGAATGTGATTATTTGACTAGTAGAATATCCATGTGAATAAGTAAATGGAATTATTTCATTTTATTTCTTCCATATTACGATGAATTTCAATTTTAAAAGAATTTTTTTTAGTTATACATTACCTTAAATTTTTATGCTTATTTATGAAGGTTCCCGCTATATTTCTATCCTTACTGGGAATCTGAGCTCACCCCTTTCTATTTTTTATTTTTCCCAGGATGTGAAGATGTAATTTATGAATGACCTATAGGGATAATATGAGGGGATATGAGAGTGGACTATGGAGACTATGTTGTTGTAGTTTTCATTTTATGATTTAATGTACGACTGATAAATGTAACTAGTGATTCCAAGGCTACTAAACTAATCAGTCTTTCGAGACTTGATCTTTTGTGATCATGCCAATGTTTTGTAATAATGCACCGAATCTGGGTAACTGGGGTCAGGGTGTTACACCATGTGGTACAACAGTAGCGTGTATACACTTACACATTTGAGATCTGTGTGATGTCCTGGGACATGGTCAGACGGTGGAGCAGGTCCACACACCATGTGGGTCCCCTCACCTACCATTTACCCCTAGTTCATTTTTTAAGAAACATTAATTGAATTTATCTCCTTCTTTTGAAATTATATTTTTCCATGCATATAGTCTCTCTGAAGTATTTTCTTCATATAAAAGGTGATGGTTCCCATTTGTACTGGATTTGGAGGTATGAAGTGAAATGTTCCAAGAACAGAACCTAATAATGCAATGCTCAATGATAGTATTGATCCCATGTAATTTCTATAGATATGTTGGGTGGTACCTTCAAATATATATGGGTAGTGATCCCTCGATGTCTTCTATGTGGTTACCTCTAATAGATATGGGTAGTGGATCTTCAGCACCTATTGTGTGGTACCCTCAACTAGAGCTGCGCAGTGGGTCCTCGACGTCATCTGAGTGGTACCCCAAAGTAGATATGGGCAGTGGGACGTTGATTCCTACCAAGTGGTAGCCTCAACTTGGGTGGGGTAGTGAGTCCTCTAAACCTTCAATGTGGAACCCCCCCCCCCCATTATAAAAGGTTTGTGGGTCCTCAAATACTAGTTGGTGCCCAATTGACTATGTCATATAGTGTAGAGGAATGGTTATACTTATACAGTTACATTTTGGTTTATGTGTGGGATGCTGGGAATTGTTGTTGGACTTTTGGAACTATTTTTTAGTCTTCATCTTAGGAAGATATGAGAGATATAGATCCCCTTACTCTCTAGTTTGGTCTTCTTTGACTGACCGTATATATATTATTCTTCTATATTGAAACATTTTATTTTGTTACTCTTCTTCTCAGACAGGTGAATACATTTTGGGTATGCCACATGATTTCCATGTTTAGCTTTATGTTGTTGGATGAGTCTAATATTCTCTTATATTCATTATAGAATCAATGGATAGTTTATTTACTCAATTTTTTTATCCCTAAATTCATAGATGAGCTTACATTCACTCTTTGTTGGGTTAAGCTATACTCATCCACAATACCATCTTCTATCTACTTTTTTTCTATTCCAAAAGTATCATTTTTTGCTCCCCCTTTATCATTTGGGGAATCCTATTGGGAATGTATATACTCACACCCTAGATGGGTTTTCCTGAAATGTATCATATCTTATAAATATGATGGACATGTATACCATGAATATAGATTAGCTTAGGGATATTGGGTGTTTGGACCATGTATGACAGTCATAGATTCAGATTCAGTAGTTGGGCAATCTCAGTTCTTTGCTTTTTTAGTTCTCTATCTTACTGGGACACATTTTTGGATTGGTGAGTATTTTTTTCATTTAGATTTCAATTTACACTACAACAATTATGTACTATCTATAGGATTAGAAATACATGGTTTACTTTATTGCAGCGTTGCATATTTTACTCATTCCATCCTTCCTTTTTCACCTAGATTGTTGTGTGTGTGCATATAGGTTCTTATGAAAAGGATTCCCAAAGTTATTTATACCATTGGTGCTTGTCTCCACCCAATAGCCTATAGAGGTATGATTTGGGTTGTTTTGTCTCCAGCCCTATCTTGGGTCGTTTCATTATAGAATTGTAATAGAGGAAGATCATTCCTTGGGATTATATATATATATCTACTGAAGAGTATTTGGTTGGGTTTAGCGAAATAGTTTCAAAGTGTCTGGAGTGCAGTACATAGACTAAAAAAATCCATTGATGGTGCGACCTCTGATATATCCATTCACCAAGACATTGACTACCTTCTTGTCAAATCATCCAGATAAGACATTTGTTGCAGGGTATAATGGTCCATGTATCATATATGATTATGTGTTTTATTTTTCATCATTAGAGGGCTTCACACTATTATTGAAATATATATATATAAATATGCTCATCTGAACATGGTAATATTTGATAACTTTTTAGATTCTCCTGATATGAAAGCCATCTAGGATACCTAGTTTGGTTCAAGACAATGACCGGAGGAGTGATGGGGCCTTGTTTTGGGGTCTATCCTCGGATCCCCTTCCGCCGGGTGGGTAGGTGGCATTGCCTCCACCAATTAAAATGAATATTTTTCAAGTAGAATAGGCCGAGGACACACATATTCGTATAACACTCCTCATTTTCTACGTTCAAGGACCTATAAGGTTCAATGGTGAGCCACAAACTCAAGTAGAGTTGTTTTGAAAACAATTCGAGGTATGTATCTTTAGGCTTATCGGGACCATGAAAGATCAGGTGGTTTTGGTGGCAGCAAGCCTCTTCCAACAAGTATATGGACATTAGTGGAGCCTCAATATGAATAGACTTTATGATTAGATTCTCTATTGAACTAACTTTTTAGAAGTTATTTCGTGATTAGTACTTCCCATCCTTATTTTGCTATGCCCGAATCACGGATCTTCTGGAGCTATAGAAGGGATGGATGACAAATGGTCTTTTATAAAGTGTGGTTCATAGTACTTATACATTACTCTATTAACATGATCTGTGATGGCTACTTTTGAACACTAGAGTTTTTTCGTGGAATCTGTAGAGATATACAATCTAATTTTTTACCCTTGTGTATCCCCACCTATGTGATGGTGCTAGAGCAGACATTGTTGATAGAGTGATTTCTGTCAGATGGACACTAGAAAACATTATCTAATAGTGGGAGCTATAAATCTAAGACATCTTTATTAGATAGTCGATGTCAATTTTTAGGATATCAGTACATGATACCCCTCCAAGATCAGACATAGACATATGTTCAAAGGTAATGAAAAATGATATGGAGGCATAGAGAGGTAAAGTGAATTACTTGTGATGGGTGATGTCACGTGACGTAAAACTTTCCAACCTATAATGTTGATTATCATAGGTAGGTTGTTGATGGACGACAAAGGCAGAGGTAGAGGCATGATCAGGGGTCTCCTAGGTGAGGACAGTGTGGTATGAAGGGTTGCAGAGTTAGTAGAGGAGTAGAAGGAGATATGTGTAGTGGACTTTGTTGTGAGATCCTTCCACCACCACTATGAGGAGGACCACATTAGGATCAGGGAGTTGGAGGTTGGGGTTTTACACATCTATAGGCTTTTAATTTTTATAATACCACAGTTAATGAGATGATAATAGGTATAGTCTTTGTGATTTCTAATCATTCCCTAGAACATTTAGACACATTTTCTAGTCCTTATTTTATATCCACACTCATATTGTGAGGATAATGATCCTAGTTGAGGTAATATCCAAGTAGCTTCATATTGAGCTTCTTATAGGAAACTCTTCTTTAGTACCTTTCATCAATCGAAAGAGGGGTCTATTATTTGGTGAATATATGTTCATATGGGGAATTTTGGTCATCATGATGGAACTGATTAACATGATCTTTGGTTTGGATTGGTTATCTATGGTTCAATTTTTGGTCGATTATCTACGCAGAAATGTCAGATGTCTATGTTCATATTTGATGGGGTTCTTCTTTTCTGATGAGATAGATCTCATAGTAGGGAAAGTGGGTAATGCGAGTAGGCTAAAGATGATCTCCCATCAGTTAGAATGTATATCCCTTGGTGAGATAGTATCATCTAGAATCTAGGTTCCTTCCGTGGTCAAGGATTATATAGATTTCATACTTATGGATGTTTAAGGACTACCTCTGAGCCAAGAGATAGAGTTTTTCATTGGCTTCCATCCCTGGATAGAATCGATATAATATATGACATAATATATGGTACTCATTGAGCTTTGAGGGTTTCAGTTGTAGTTAACGGAAATTTGAGAGAAAGGTTTCATCCGACCCAGTGAGTCCCCCCAGGCATATCTAGTCCTATTTATGAAAATGGAGGATGGGATATTATGGCTTTGTAGGGATGATCGTCACCAGAACCAGGCCATGACAAAGAAAAAGTTCCCATTTCTGAGAATTGAAGTCATCTTTGACAATTTGGGTGGTTTGAGATGGTTCTCAAAGATATATCACACGTCCGACTACCACTAGTTGATATTTCATGAGGGTAATATTCAAAATATAGAATTATGATCTCTCTACAAAAACTATGAGTTCCATGTGATTCCCTTTGGTGTGATAAATTCTTCCTCCATGTTAATATCTTTGATAAACCTGGTCTTCAATCCATACATGGACTAGTTTTTTGTTTTCATCCTAATATATATACACATCTTTTTATGGAAATTTGATCTTGTGGATCACATGATGATGGTTCTAGATATTCTTCATGAGCACAATAATTATCGAAATCTCTCAAAGTGGGAATTCTAGAAACATGAGGTTAACTTCATAGGTCATTTCATTTCTAAACATGTATTATACATGGATCTAGTGAATATTGACGATGTTATTTCATAGGATCCATCAAAGATTGTGTTATAGGTTCTTAGGATTCATGAATTGGGGTTTACTATTTGTGGTTTGTGGCAGACTTCTTCAGAATCGTAGCCCCTATGACCATCATGAAGGATAAAGGGTATACATTTACCTAGTCTGAGTGATTCCAATGTCCCTTTGAAGAGTTTAGGAGGAGGATAAAAAGTTCTCTAGTGTTGAAACAACCATAGGAAGGAAGAATGTTCATAGTGTATTGAGATGTTTCTGGAGCTAGAGTTGGCTATGTGTTGATGTAGAATTATGTAGTCATCACATATGGGTTGTGTTAGTTGAGTCCCTATAAGTGAAACTATGTGACTCATAACCTAGAGAAGGAATAAGTAGTATTAGACCCATGTATGTGGAGACACTACCTTCTTGGGTAGCACATTTCGGTTTACTTGGACCACTAGAGTCTCAAGTATGTCTTCACACAAAGATACTTGAACCTAAGACAGAAACGCTGATTAGATTTCCAATAAAACTATGCAATGGAGATAGTTAATACTCCATATAAGTGAAATTTGTAGTAAATTCCGTTATTAGGAAGTATCAGGATTTGATATTTTAGGATTCTTCAGAGAAGTTAGCTTACCCACATCTTACCCTATTATAGAAGTAGGGTACATCATTTTATAATCGATGGTGTTGACTCCTTCTCTCCTTGATCATGTGATAGAGTCCTAGCTAGAAGATATATACAGGGAGATCTTATTTGACCATATATCTGTAGAATATGTACTATATGAGTATATTTATGGAGGTAATAATGTTATTTTATTCCACAAGAGGACATCAGTTCCAGTAACACTATAGGAGGAGGTGATTTGATAGTTCCACACTTCTCACCTAGTTGTGTCTCCCGGTGAGAGAAATATGAACATAGATTCTCAACAATAGTTTTTTTGGTCCGATATTAGAAGAAGTATAGACATGTTCACCTCTTAATTCCTCACCTTTCATTAGGTGAAACCTGAAAACCATGTTCTGGTTCATCTATTTCATCTCATTGAGATCCCAGAGTGTAAATGGGATAGAATATCCATGAAATGATTCACAAGAATTCCATGCACAATGAAAATACATGACACAATCTTGGTGATAGTTGATTAACTCATGAATTATCACACGTCCTCTCTCTTAGGGAGTAGATTACATGGGAGATTTTTGGGAATATGTTCAAACAATATATTTCTCTTCTTTTTTGGGTTCCATTGATGACTATATTTGATCATGATGCATTATTTATTTCATAATTATGAATAGTCTTGCATGATACATTTGGGACCGTAATTATGACAAGTAAAGACTTTCACCCCAAGGCTGAGGGGCATACCGAGATAAATATCTTGGTGTTGGAGGATATAATGAGGGTATTCTTATTATTATTTTTTTAAAAAAATGTTGGGCCGAAGCCTCATTTTTATTAAGAAAGAAAAGAAAAGACCTCTTTTAACTGGGTAGAGGGAGACCCATTACATAGCCCGAAGTTCCAGTGGGCTTGAATCCCAATACATAGCTCGTAGGAGGATATCTGACCCTTACTAGTGTATATGTATAACAACAGTAACAACTCTACCGTGGCCAAGACACCTTTTTAGGCCCTATATGGGAGACCCAATAAGTCAGCCTTATGATGACCATAGATTATTGAGTCATCTTTTATGGTTCCAAAGATGGTGTTAGTGATGACGTTGGAGGTCCAATTCATCTTTGAGTGGATAAAGACAACCTAGATCAGCTAGAAATCATATGTAGATACCCTTTGTAGGCCCTCAGAGTTATATTTAGGAGAACATGTTTTCTTGATAGTCCCCCCATGAAGTGTGTTTTGTAGGTTCGGATGGGGAGGAAAAAAATCCCCATGGTTTATTGTGCCATTCTAGATCATGCATAGGGTTTCCAATATTGCATACTACCTCACCCTACCACCACAAATGATGCTGGTGCATGACATCTTCCATGTGTCATTACTGTGGCAATATGTGCATGAAACCACGTACAAAATTGAGAAGGGGGAGTTGGGCATCGAGGATGGAGACACATTTGAGTATCACTAGGTGGTGATTTTGGATTACTAGGAGTGGACCATTCATTGATAGACTCTCCCATTACTTTCTATATTTTGGAATCATGGAAACTTGTAGGAGGGTTTTTGGGAGCGGGAGATCCAAGTGCGGTTATGGTATCCCAAGTTCTTTTCATAGTTTTTTCCTTTTTGAGGAAGAAAATATTGAAGGTTGGAATGATTTAGTAAACTATTTTTATTTTCAAGACATTTAATTATCAGTATATATTTCTAGATCTATGTAATGAGATGACTTGAAATTCCAAGGCCCAATGTGCCCAGAATTTATTTAATAGAAATAATAAATATATTTTATGTTGCACATGCTTGATTCCTCAATGATAATAGGATAAATCTTAAATGATAGATCATATTAGAAATTATATACCATGGCTGAGTCTAGATTTTGGTGTTTACACTATTCATGACATATGATGAGTCAGTGTGGGGCGTTCAGATCCCTCTCTTGTCGGTAGCATGTTTTGTGGTTAAAATTGATTAATTAAATTAATTAATTTTTTTGGTTAACCTAATCTAATAATTTATAAATATATCTGAGTGCTAACATGAGTGTTCAGACTCCCATATCCACAAAATATCAATGATCATGGCATGAATCATTTAAAAAAACACATATCTAGGATTATTATGAGGTGTGGATGATCTTTTTGGTGACTTGGGATAATGAAATCAATTGTTGAAGCCTCTAGTGTGACCAGTTTGACTGGATGAACCCCCAATAATGAATGACATAGTTTTCCACTAAGCGAAGGTCAAGATCCACAATCTATACCAATATCCAACATTTATTATATGATTCATGGGGGTATCTAAGGAGGATTGGATATATTCAATATTAATGGTCAGATCCATGATTTCTAGAGAAAACCATACTACATTACATGTAGTGGAATAAGCACACAACGTGGAACCTTTCAGCGGTGGCGGGTAGGGTTTTAGAATAATTGAAGTATGGAACGTCATGTACAAATCCAACATGTCATGTAACACATTTTCCATGTGAGTGGGTTGTGTGATGAATCAAAAAGCCTGGAACATTCTATTTGTACAATAGACTAACATGGAAAATCACACAATCGGTACCTCCATGTGTATCGGAATGCCATGTACTATGGTACATGGACATTGGGTCTGGTACACAGACATGGACACCATCATAAGGACCAGTTTATGGGTTGCATGATCGACCTATGTAGTCAAAATTCATGGTGTTTGCTCTTATAAGGTTAAGATTTGTGTTTTTGTTAGGTATAGGACTAAGCGGTGGAGTAGGAAACAAATGTTGTGTGGGTCCCATCACACATTATGTTCCATGAGTTCCTTTTTTACAAAAAAATGGTTTGTATCTTTTTCTATTTCACTCAGATTTTGGCCCATTAGTAGAAAATAATATTTTTTCCCTCATAGAATGTGATGGTTCCCTCGGTAGTGGATTTGGAGGTATGATGGGAAATGTTCTATGAATGGGACCGACTAAGGCAATGCCTGACACTAGTAGTGATCATGGAGGATCACCAGATATATTTCGAGTGTTACCCTCTAGTAGAGTTGGGTAGTGGGTTCTCAACATCTTCTGAGTGGTACTCTTTAGGAGAGCTCAGTAGTCGGTCCTTAATGCTTATTGAGTGGTACCCTCTAGAATAATTGGGATATGGGCCCTCTAAATGTTTCGATCAGTACCCTCTAGTATAGCTAGGTAGTGGGTCATCGACACCTACCCAGAGGTACCCTTCAGTTGAGTGGGGAAGTGATAACATGATGCCTTCAGAGTGTACCCCCCCCACACACATGTTGTACCAGGGTGAAGTCCCTTAATTCTAGTTGATTCCCACTCGATATTACACCACAGTGATGAAGCATGGTTAGACTTGAATAGTAAATTATAGGACGAAACATTTGATCATGGGCATCATTGATGGAATTTTGGAACTATTCTCTATGCATCTTCTTGGGCTGAGTTGTGAGATGAATATCCCCTTAATATCTCATTTGGGATTTCTTAATTGACTAGATATATATTATTATTTTGTATCCACACCATGGATTTGGTGCCTCTCCTTATAGGAGAGGCAAAGACACATGGGGTATGCCATTTTCTTTTCCATCATTTCTTCTCAGGGTTGGTTGAGTATTCTCTCCAACTATATGCAGTGAAGACTCAATGGGTAGTTCATCTACTCACAATTTTTAGACCCATGATATTGGATGAGCTCATATTAACTCAACATTTTGTTATAATTTACTCTTTCAATGTACCTTGTTTTATCTACTATATTTTTTTATGGTATCTCTTACTACACTGCTTTAAATTTCTATGGTATCATACTAGTTATGTATATACTCACCCTTGTATGGTATTTTCTATCCCATGTCATATCATTTACAGATGACAGATTGGTCGACTGTGACTATAAATGAGCTTAGGGATACTGGGTCCCTATACCATGTATGGTGGTCATAGCTTGGGATTATGGATATAGGCTCTCTTAGATATTTACTTTTACAATTTAATGTCAGTTTTGGACAAATTTTTAGTTTGGCATGTATTTTTTCCCTATTACTTTTTAGTTTAAACTAACCTACTTTTGTATTGTATTGTGGTCCATACATTCTTGGTTTATTTATAGTAGTATTGAATCTTTTAAACATTCCCTCTTAACTTTTCCAATGAGATGGTTGTGTTTTTTCATACAGGTTCTTAGGAAAAGGCCTCCCCATGTTTGTAATTACTTTAGTGCTATTGTCCACCCCCGGGATTATAGAGGCGGGCTTTTTGTAGTAGCTGCTCGTGCCCTAGCATGGGTCTGGTCATGATAGGAAGTCTCTGATCACTGGATTTAAGGTATGAAATATTTTTTTTAATTTTGAATCATGATTCAGTTTATATTGATTAATAATAAGTACATATTTCTTATCATTGAATATGATGAATAACCCTGGTTAGGGTTTTTAGAATGAATCTGAATGTAAGATGTGTTTACCAGTAGTGTTATAATATATTATAAATTTTATAATAACATTAAAACATAATATAATTTTTTTTATAGATTTTGGGATTATAAGTTAGATGAAATTGATACCTTTGAATTTTTGTGTAGAAAAATGGTGATAATTTTTAGAGACAATCATTTATCCTCATATTATAAATGGGTAAATAAACATTTTAGTTAATATATACTTTGTGATAGTAAATTTTTATTTTTTAATTTAGTTTTAAAATGAGGTGTTTAAAAAAATTGAGGTTAAAAAGTGATTTGATTATTTATGATATTTTTGAGGATGTTAATTATATTTTTTGTAACATAATAAGAATTATATAAATATATTTTTTGTAAAATGGACATCATGTCACATCTAGAAAGTCTACGGCTCTGGAAACCAAATCTGAATAGTGATAATGGTGAAAAGCATACCACTAGTATGTGTCATGTCTTAGTTAGTATGGATTTTTTTTTAAAATTATGTGACATATAAATATAAAATTTATTGTGGGAACATATTTTTTATTATAGAGGTGACCATGGGATGGAGAAGTGATTTGGTGATTATGTGATAATGTTGACGATTTTGGGATGCTTATTCAAGTTTGGGCATATACATTTTTCGGTATATCACATTATGTGTGACTAATGTTAATTGGGGATAAATGTTAAGTTATTCTTCGAATAAATTGTGTCCAATTCGTTTTTAATTTTGTTTTTAAATCATAGTATATAAATTTTTGATGATTTTTATGTCTAGTTATTTAAAAATCATCTATATTTATCTTTTTGTTTTATTGTTGTGGTTTTAATTATTAATGTTGCATTTAATCATATTAACATCAATCCATTTTTCGAATTATATACCTTATAATAACGATTTCGGATTTTGATAGTATCAATAGATAGAAGGGATATCTTGTTATCCTTTTGTCGAATTTGGTGATCCATTAGAAATTTATTTAACTGATTCCTATATATAAAAATCATCTTTAATACATATAATTTATGGAAAAATGATGAGAGTGGTATGGAAATTTATTAAAGGAGAAGATTTTATTTATCAAGTAGGAATATGTCGTTATGTTCTTTTTTCTAGAAGTTAAATGAATTTTATAACTCTAGAAAAAGGATATTGTAAAAAATGTTTTCATATTACCTTTATTTTTGATTAATTTTTAGTATTTTCACACCCTATTGAAGTGTGGTCATGTTTTTGTTCCATTTATCCTGATAATACACATTCTTATAATCAATGGATCATGTATCTCTTAATAATTATTTGTACATTATAATTTTATTCCATTTCCATATTTACAATTTCCACTAATGTTTTTCCATGTGAATTTTTATTCTAGATGAACTTTATATTTCCCGTCCCACGTTTCAAGAGGATATTTTATTCACATTTATAATGATATGAGATATAAAAAAAATATTTTTGGATAATAACCATTGATTACCAAGATCTATTTATAATTTGAAGGACATAATTTGTTAAAGAGTAGGGGAATATAATACCCCATGATTTCAAAAGATAAAACAATTTTTGATAGTATAAACAACACACAACAACAAGCCTATGGGAACAATGATATATTATTATTTTAATATTACTATCAAAACCTAGCTATTAAATTAATGGGAATGAATATAATTAATTTATTTATGAAATTTAAATAATTATCTTACTCAATACGATTGTATTTATAATCTCTAAGTCAATAATCTCTCAATATTTAGTAATTCCATTTTATGCTTCAAATATATTTTTTTTCTGACTTAATAATATAATTAATTTATGAAAATTTCCAAAATAATTTTTTATTAAATGGATATAACCTTCAAAATAATCATATAAAATGTATATTATTGATATTTTCTTCGATTTTCTTCACAGGTTTTCTTTATAAATTAATAAGAAAAATTATTAATTTTTATTTAGAAATATACATTATTCTAAAATATTTATAAATTAAAATTATATTTTTGTTTATTTTTAAATATTAATTTTTATATTTTGAATAAAAAAAATCTAATTGTAACATTTGGAATTAATTTTATACATGTTCTGAGTGAAAAAACATTTTTGTACTTAAAAAGTCATTTTTCTAAAAAATTGTTTTTCATGATGTTTTGTGTGTTTAATTTTAAATTAAATTCCTCCACTTCAATGTTTTGTATAATGAAAAAATTATAATATATTTTTAATTAAGAGATCCAAATATGGATAATATTTCACTTTTTTTACATATTAGGAATTGTAATCATAATGAATTTTGTTACTACAATTACGGTAAAACGATTTAATTATGGACAAAAATAATGTGATAAGGACTAGAACATAATCATAACACGTGAATTAATTTTATTCTATGATTATATTTCCTATATAGTAAAAAACTAAAATATGTTTCATTTTTCCTAATATGTATATGATTTTTACCTTTATAATATTTTCTGTAATGAAAATAAAAAAATTAAATTCACTTTATTATATAACATTAAATTTTTTAAATAAGGGAAATAATAAGTAATATTAAATTATAAATATAAATTTAGAATATAGTTTACTTTATTTATCATGGTAATTTTTTCAAACTTTTATTGAAGAAATAATTACCTTAAATTCCTATGAAACAATGATTGTAACATCCCAATCTTCCACGGTACTCTTCTCTTTGAATAATACAATAGCGTGTGTTGTACGCAACACTGAGTTCAAGTATACCACGACTTACCAAACTAGTTGTTCAAAAGAGGTTATGAATAGTATTAACTAAATTTTAAATATTATATTATCCTTATAATTTTAATCCATATTATGAGTTTCTAAGACATGATTTATGAACAAATTCATTTTTTTCAGATAAAAGAAGTATAAAAAAAAATGAAATTTTACCGCCTTTTAATGGCGAAGCCTTTTTAAAACCAATATTTGAAACTTTTATATATTCAATTTGACAAAATTAAATTCTTCTTTAAAATAGTGACATAAGAATTTAGTATCAATAATGTTTTGGTGTCTTTCTGATAACTTTCATATTTGTGTGAATAGTGAAAAATACTATATTTTAACTGAAAACAACTTTTTTAATCAAAATAATTTATATTGTTAAATTATACATTTAAATGGTTTGGAAGAATAAATAGATTATATTTTTACTATTTAATCTAATGATGGTCATTTTATGTAATTTCATCTTGAAATTGGACATAAACAAGTGTCAAAGTTTCGATAGTTATTATTTCTTAAAAATACGCCTTTTGGTTTCGAAAATGGGAATCAATTTTTAAATGAAACTTTTATGTTTTGAATTTGGTAAAATAGACTTCATTTTTGGATTAGGAATAACGAAATTTTCCTAGGGTTCAATTTTGGTACTTTTCAGATAACTTTTATATTTTGATGAATAGTAAAAATTACTAAATTTTAATTAAAAACAACTTTTTTAATCGAAATAATTAATAGTGATAAATTATGAATTTTAGTGGTTTTAAATTAAATTTAAAATATATTTTTACCATGTAATAAAATGTGGGTCATTGAACATAATTTCACATTTAAACCGAACATAAACGACTGTCAATCTTTTGATAGTTATTATTTCTTAAAAACACGCTTTTAGTTTTAACAATGGGAATTAATTTTAAATTAATTTCTGCCACTTCTGTGTATTGAATTTGGAAAAATGGATTCCACATTTGGAATCAGGATATCCAAATTATGTAAATAGGTAACTTTTATTTTTATTCATTTTGAATAATTACTTCGGTAAATATTTTATTTACCATGGTTAAAGGGTAAATCCGGTAAATAAGGGTTAAAAAATAATATTATAATTATAAAAAATTACCCTAAAACATGTCCTAACCTTATTGGTTGATACATGTCCGACCATGGCCATATTTGGGTCGATTTTGGGACCCCATGGTGCCACTTGTAAGTGATAGGGACACTTTATTTTAATTAAGTTAAAATGAGTACAAAAATGACACAAACATATATCTTTTAGAAAAACAATTTTTACATAGGGTTATATATGTTGGATTTTCGATTATAAATATTCATTAAAAATCTAAAAATATTTAATACATAATGATATTTTATTTATAATTTTTAGACATTAAATAATTTAGTTTATATATGACACAAAGATGATGCAGTAATTACCATAATAGTGAAACATTAAGATAATTGATATTATAAATACCCAAATAAATACAATTTGAGACTTTTAATAAATTACAATAATTTTATAGATTAGTATTACATGTTAGTAATGATTTAATTAACTTAGTTTGAAGAAATAATTCTGTTATGAGTTTTAAAGAAATCAACTATTGAATAGTGTCAAAATTGACATAAAAGAGTTTTTTAAACAAATATTATATTATTAATTGATATTAAATTCCTAAAAATGTAAGGTTCGGAAAAGAGACTTATATCATTATAGGTATATCATTAATGGACCACTTGGTGGTCTCTTGGATGTATATAGTAAGTTTATTAACTATATAATAAAAAAATACAAAGTGACATGGTAAATGTCAAACTAATTAACTAAGAGTTAAAACTAAAAGATAAGGTTAATATAGTAACCCAAACCTGTCTAAATTCTATTGGTTGAATGGTTTTAGACCTATCCCCACCTTAAACTATGAATAATATACTTTGGAGCCATTAGAAACCGAATTTGAATTTATTATAAATTAATATTTCTAGCTTTTCCAAAGGTGCCCCTCACCCCTCTTATAAAAGGGAACTCTTCCTTCTCATTTCTTCACACCATAAAAGCCTTTTGGTTCAGCCAAACCCTGCCCAAATACTCTGTCAACTTCCCTCAATACAACCTAGAGGCCTTAGTTTGATCATAAAGCCAACTTAAGGAGCCCTTTTGATCAAATCAAAAGGAAGAACCCGAAGAAGAGGTAATGTTTTCACCACCCCTATTCAAGTTCCTTTCTTCTTCCACTTCTTCATTATTTGTTATTACCATTATAAAATAATAAATCCTGTATCTTATATATACTTTGATGTTATTATAAATATGTAACAACCATATTTAGTATTCTATCCACCCTTTGAATAACATGTCACAATACATGCGTACGTACGGCTTACCGTCTCCACGTCGTGGTTTAATTGTTATTCAATATATTATTATTTGGGTGGGTATAATAATGATGTGTAACTCATTTAAATAATAAATAAAACATGATAATGATTCTTTATATATGATATACTATCCAATTATATATTATTTTAGTATCAAAAGAATGATATTGTCGCTCGTGCGTACGTACGGACTACCGTCTCCACGAATGCGATGAGATTCATTCTCCATCATATCCATTAAAGTATAATTATCATTTGATGATTTAAAAATAATTTTTAAGAAATTTATATCATTATGTATATGAATAAGATACAACATATCCATAAAAAACATGGCTTACGTAACAAAACATATGAAAGAAAACGAGTAAGTTAACACCCGAAACGACGATAATACTAAGATATTATTAACAAAGAAATGTTAAAAGATCATATATGATATCATATTAATGTATATGATTAATGAACAATTTAATAACAAATATTTCAACATTATACAGGAGGTTAACCTACCCTCAACCAAGGAAAAGTACAAGGTAAGGGGTTTCTTATCTCACTCTTAATTTCGTGAGATTTCCATTGTTCACCACTTATTTATTGCATGTGGTGTATGTGTACTACCCATAATTGTATTCATTGTGTATTATAATTTAATTTATGGGTATTTACATCATCATTTTATGATCCTTCTTTCATGGGTTTATGTTTCATAAGTTACCTAATCGATAAGGGAATTTAAAATTTCAATTTCCACTCATTTGGCTTTACGCATATTTCATTGATTATATTACTCCAAGATTATGTGTGGAATCACTATTCATTTGATTATGACATAATTTCCACTCCCCTTACTGTGGATATACTATTGATACACATAATCACTCTATTTATAATTTCTCAAGTCATCGATATGAATTTTATAAGAGTAATTTTAACTCATTCTCCATTTGTTGAGTTAAACATCCAATTCATTGGTGTTATTTTTACAAGATTATGTGTGAATGTCCTTTGATTGTTTTACACTGAATATCCAATCATATTTAGTGTATTTATATTTTCCACACATAACTATGTCGTTGATTTATCCTTAACCTAAGGGTATGGCCTTTATGAGATATTTCATCTCAATTTACATTCCATTGAGACTTCTTTGTTGATATACACCAAATCACTTTTATGTGGTGTATATAATGTACATTGAGATAGTATATCATGAATCCCTTTATTCTCATGATATTAAAATGTTTTTATTACCTCAATTATTTGTATTCAAGTGTCTCTCTTTGGGTTAGAAACTCTAACTAAAATACCATTTTTAAATGTTTTAAAGACTTATTCTTCTAAATCTTACTCATTAATGTCCATGTTTTAAAAAATGGTTTTAAGGATTTATTTATATGGAAATTAAAGTTATAAAATTAAAACTCCTTTTAAAATTTTCAAAGTGGTATGGGACACTTTGATTCAAAAATCTATTTTTAAATGGCTTCTTGACAAATAGTGTGACTTTTAAATGATTTCAAGAAAAAGGGGGATATTTCTCTCAAATAGTTTTGATAATTATCTATGTCAACATCCTTAATTATTCTTGATTGAGGATAATGTGATACAATAAAATATTTCATATTGTATCAAATGAGTTAGGTTTGACTATGGATGTGCTATTTTTATACCATTCATGGTTGTGGTTAAAGTATTGACATTTCGTATGCTAGTTTTAATACGAATGTTTATGTTATGTTTAAACCTGTTCATATGAAGAATGCATTGGACTTAATAAGTGATGGGTGGATCCCACTATAGATCCTCAATGCATCGGTAGGTCTCATTATACAAACTAGTGTCTTGGCACAAGGGCTTGGAAAATTATTATTTGTAGTCTTGGCACGAGGCCTTGGCTATGTGGTTATGATAGTCTGGAATTATGCATTCCATCATTATGAATGTGGTTATTGATATTTCATGTGATCATTCGACTAGTAGGATATCCACATGAATAAGTAAATGGCATTATTTCATTTTATCATTGCCATTTTATGCTGAAGTTCAAGTTTAAAAGGCTTTTGTTTTAGTTATAAATTTCCTTATGTGTTTATGATTATCTATGAAAGCTTCTGCTATAATGTTATCCTTACTGAGCATCTGAGCTCACCCCTTTCAATTTTTTATTTTTCCCAGGATTATGAAGAAGTAATTTATGAATGACCTGTAGGGATAGTATGAGGGGATATGAAGACAAGATGTTTTTATGATGTAATGTAAAACATTATGATGTATCTAGTGTTTCCAAGGATACTAAACTAATCGGTCTTTAGAGACTTGATCTTTCTTGTGATCATGCCAATGTTATGAAATAATGCACCGACTCTGGGTAATTGGGGTCGGGGCGTTACAGTTGGTATCAGAGGAAGTTTAGTATAAACCTTGGAAGCCAGATTTAGATAAACTCTGATTAGAGCACGTAGACCTAAGATGAAGTTTGAGGATTAGTATGAAATAACTTCCTAGAATTTTGGTATTGTAGAGATTTTGTGAGTTTTCCGAGCAATACATCCCTATCTGGATACGAGCAGGTAGAGGTGGCTCTGGCACAAATGTACCTAGGGGTAAAACCCGAGAACACCACTTTGAGCTAGACTCAAACGGGAACTGGTGCACGAAAATGGGCCTTGCTGCACTCTTGGTTACGACACTCCCGGGGGATATGCTTAGGATAATTTAAATTTTATTTACAAACAAATTTGAAGTAATATATATATAAGATGAGAGTAAATGACCTTGGTTAATCCTAATATGTTTCAAATTGATAACATGGAGACATGTTAATCTCTAAATGATTTTATGACTACTGTTACTCATATAATGCTTTATAGTTTTAGTCAATGGCTGGATTCCAAGGAAGTCATAGTGACTTTGAGAATGATGTACAAGGTGGGAACGGTGGTGGAAATGAGCAACAAAATAGAATGTTGATAGGCGTAAAAGATATCATCTTTATGCCAAATCAAACTTCCAAAAATATGATCAACAATATATATATTAACCAATTACTAGACTCAACAAAGAAGGGAAAGGTGATGAATGATAAGAGCTCCAGTAGTGGAGACCATGGAGAATGAAATCCTCAATTTCCATCATGCAAGAAATGTGTAAGGAGACACCCAGGAAAGTGTCTCAATGGGATAAAGAAATGCTTTACATGCGGGAAAGAAGGACATAAAGTGAAGAATTGCCAAAGAAAAATGAAGAGTACTATGAAAGAAGATAAAAATGGTCCCAAGAGTCCATTTACAGTCATTTTCCGTAAATGTAGGGGACCTGGCCATTACCCGAGTGAATTCCCTATTCTATATGATGTTTTCTTGGTCAAAGAAGAAGCTATGTGGAAATAAATGGTTAGAAAAATGTTTAAAAAGTATTAGCACTCCTTGTTGATGAGATTACTTTGGAATAATTTTCTCTTGTATTTGTAACCCCACAGTTTTCAATGTGAGAATGATATTTGAGGAAGAATTATATCTTCTCTTGTGGATATAGGTATAAATAACCATTTGGTTTTACATGATCATTGGGGTTTGAGAGAATTATAAGTTATTATAATTTGGGATGAAAATGCAAGGTATTATATAACATTTGTGGTTAAATTATGTTATGGTATTTTGAGGAATTTATCTCATTTTGGTAATATTATATAGTTTTTGAAAAAGGACAACACGCAGACCATGTGAAAACCCATCGCGTTAGACAAAGCTGTGAGAATCGAACCCACAACCAAAGTGCGATTGAGATTTATCGCCTATCGCTGGACTACATGAATTCCCAGGATATTGTGACTAATTATTTTTAGTTAACTGATTTTATTGATCAATAATAAGTTGATTTGGGTTCTTATGTCTTATCAAATGAATACCCTTGGTATAGGAAAATGATTTGGTGATTAAGTGATAAATGTTATTTTGGAAGATGTTCACTTTGTTAGGAACACTATATGACCAAGGAAAATAGAATACTATGGGGTTTCATTTGTGGAGTAATGGTGTATTTTTATCTACGTTTTTATTATGTATTTATAGTGATTTGGATTATTTATGGAAATGATTAACCTATAATATAGAATATGTGATGAGCTTAATTACTTTTAAGTATGTGACTTTAAGAGTATTTGATGTCATTTGGAGATACAATTTAACATGGGAGACTACATAAT
Organism: Viscum album; assembly: GCA_963277665.1. Classification (NCBI taxonomy): domain Eukaryota; kingdom Viridiplantae; phylum Streptophyta; class Magnoliopsida; order Santalales; family Viscaceae; genus Viscum; species Viscum album. The sequence continues at coordinate 1,132,081,428 of OY728131.1, forward strand.
CAAATTCTTCTATGTTTTGGGTTTCAATATTAGTTTCGATTATATTGAAGGATTTTAAGGACAATTGATTATTGAATGGTATTTATTTAACTTTGGGGTATTATTGGTTTAATTTTAGAAATTAAGATTAGTGTTTATTACTCTCAAGGAATATCCTTTTGGGGGATCATTAGATCTTGTACCAACCATTTTGGTTTTGATTAATCTCTAAAGAAAATGTAAATATATAGTTTATCCTGCATGGATCATGTGATTCTATAGAAGTTTATTCTATCTCTTCCAGTGTGACCAAGTCTTCTTGAATACTCATCGTTTAAAAAAAATGAGTTATTGGTGGAAATTTATTAAAGAATGAAACTCTACTTAAAAAGTAAGTATATATCTTTATATTCTTAGTCAATATCATAAATGAATTCTTCATCCTTATGTAATGTAACTTAAAACAAAAAATGTTGTCCGTTTACTTTTCCTACTAGGAGACTAATGATCGTTTGTCCCAACACAAGTTTGTGGTTTTATTATTGTTAACTTTCTCCTGATCATGATTTCTATCCCTCTCCATCAGAACTTGACACTTAGTTTATCATCCACATCCATGTTTTCCTACCTGGAATCCTAGTATGGGTTATCTTGGGTGACCTTTAGACCTATCTTTCTTCTTTTAAAGTGAAAGTTTTATTGACTCTTTTTCTGATGTGGGACTTTCCATTATCATGCCCAATTTTTTAAAATTTTGAGGATGCAATTTATTGAAGGAGGGGTGAATGTAACACCCCAATCTTGCATGGTACACTTCTATTTGAATAATACAATAGCGTGTGTTGTATGCAACACTGAGTTCAAGTACACCACGACTTACCAAACTAGCCGTTCAAAAGAGGTTATGAATAGTATTAACTAAATTTTAAATATTATATTATCCTTATAATTTTAATCCATATTATGAGTTTCTAAGACATTATTTATGAACAAATTCATTTTTTCAGATAAAAGAAGTATTTTTCAAAAAATGAAATCTTACCGCCTTTTAATGGCGAAGCCTTTTTAAAACCAATATTTGAAACTTTTATATATTCAATTTGACAAAATAAAATTCTTCTTTAAAATCGGTACATATGAATTTTGTATCAATAATGTTTCGGTGTCTTTCTGATAACTTTCATATTTGGGTGAATAGTGAAAAATACTATATTTTAACTGAAAACAACTTTTTTAATAAAAATAATTTATATTGCTAAATTATACATTTTAATGGTTTGGAAGTATAAATAGATTATATTTTTACTATTTAATCCAATTATGGTCATTTTAAGTAATTTCACCTTGAAATTGGACATAAACAAGTGTCAAACTTTTCATAGTTATTATTTCTTAAAAATACGCCTTTTGGTTTCGAAAGCGGGAATCAATTTTTAAATGAAACTTTTATGTTTTGAATTTGGTAAAATAGACTTTATTTTTGGATTCGTAATAACGAAATTTTCCTAGGGTGAAATTTTCGTACTTTTCGGATAACTTTTATATTTTGATGAATAGTAAAAATTACTAAATTTTAATTAAAAACAACTTTTTTAATCGAAATAATTAATAGGGATAAATTATGAATTTGAGTGGTTTTAAATTATATTTAAAATATATTTTTACCATGTAATACAGTGTTGGTCATTGAACATAATTTCACATTTAAACCGAACATAAACGACTGTCAATCTTTGGATAGTTATTATTTCTTAAAAACACGCTTTTTGTTTTAACAATGGGAATTAATTTTAAATTAATTTCTGCCACTTCTGTGTATTGAATTTAGAAAAAAGGATTCCATATTTGGAATCAGGATATCCAAATTGTGTAAATAGGTAACTTTTATTTTTCGACATTTTGAATAATTACTTCGGTAAATATTTTATTTACCATGGTTAAAGGGTAAATACGGTAAATAAGGGTTAAAAAATAATATTATATTAAAAGAAAATTACCCTAAAATGTGTCTCAACCTTATTGGTTGATACATTCCCGACCATGTAAATCTTTGGGTCAATTTTGGGACCCCATGGTGCCACTTGTAAGTGATAGGGACACTTTATTTTAATTAAGTTAAAATGAATACAAAAATGACACAAGAATATATCTTTGAGAAAAACAATTTTTACTTAGGGTTATATATATTGGATTTTCGATTGTAAATATTCATTAGAAATCTAAAAATATTTAATACATAATGATATTTTATTTATAATTTTTAGACATTAAATAATTTACTTTATTTATGACACAATAATGATGCAGTAATTACCATAATAGTGAAAAATTAAGATAATTGATATTATAAATACCCAAATAAATATAATTTGATACTTTTAATAAATTAAACTAATTTTCTAGGTTCTTATTACATGTTAGTAATGATTTAATTAACTTGGTTTGAAGTTATTATTCTGTTATGAGTTTTACAAAAATCAACTATTGAATAGTGTCAAAATTGACATAAAAGAGTTTTTTAAACAAATATTATATTATTAATTGATATTAAATTCCTAAAAATGCAAGGTTCGGCCACGAGACTTATATCATGATAGGTATATCATTAATGGACCACTTGGGGGTCTCTTAGATGTATATTGTAAGTTTATTAACTATATAATAAAAAAATACAAAGTGACATGGTAAATGTCAAACTAATTAACTAAGAGTTAAAACTAAAAGATAAGGTAATATAGTAACCCAAACCTGTCTAAATTCTATTGGTTGAATGGTTTTAGACCTATCCCCACCTTACCCTTTTAATAATCAAATTTGGAGCCATTAGAAACCGAATATGAATTTATTATAAATTAATATTTCTAGCTTTTCCAAAGGTGCCCCTCACCCCTCTTATAAAAAGGCACTCCTCCTTCTCATTTATTCACACCTGAAAAGACTTTTGTTTCGGCCAGAACCTACCCAAATACTCTATCAACATCCCTAAATACAACCTAGAGGCCTTAGTTTGATCAGAAATCCAACCTAAGGAGCCTTTTTGATCAAATCAAAAGGAAGAACCCAAAGAAGAGGTAATGTTTTCACCACCCCTTTTCAAGTTCCTTTCTTTTCCACTTCTTCTTTCTTTGTTATTACCATTATAAAATAATAACTCCAGTATCTTATATATACTGTGATTTTATTATAAATATGGCACAACCATATTCAGTATTCTATCCACCCTTTGAATAACATGTCACCATACGTGCGTACGTACGGCTTACTGTTTCCACGTCGTGGTCTAATTGTTATTCAATATATTATTATTTGGGTGGGTATAATAATGATGTGTAACTCATTTAAATAATAAATAAAACATTATAATGATTCTGTATATATGATATAACATCCAATTATATATTATTTTAATATCAAAAGAATGATATTGTCGCTCGTGCGTACGTACGGACTACCGTCTCCACGAACGCGATGAGATTCATTCTCCATCATATCCATTCATGTATAATTATCATTTGATGATTTAAAAATAATTTTTAAGAACTTTATATAATTTTGGATATGAATAAGATACAACCTATCAATTACAAACATGGCTTACATAACCAAACATATGAAAGAAAACGAGTAAGTTAACACCCGAAACGACGATAATACTAAGATATTATTAACAAAGCAATGTTAAAAGATCATATATGATATCATATTATTGTATATGATTAATGAATAATTTAATAACAATTATTTCAAAATTATACAGGAGTTTAACCTACCCCCAACCAAGGAAAAGTACAAGGTAAGGGGTTTCTTATCTCACTCTTAATTTCGTGAGATTTCCGTTGTTTACCACTTATTTATTGCATGTGGTGTATGTGTACTACCCATAATTGTATTCATTGTGTATTATAATTTAATTTATGGGTATTTACATCATCATTTTATGATCCTTCTTTCATGGGTTTATGTTTTATAAGTTACCTAATCGATAAGGGAATTTGAAGTTTCAATTTCCACTCATTTGGCTTTACGCATATTTCATTGATTATATTACTCCAAGATTATGTGTGGAATCACTATTCATCTGATTATGTCATAATTTCCACTCCCCTTCATGTGTATATACTATTGATACACATAATCACTCCATTGATAATTTCTCAAGTCATTGATATGAATTTGATAAGAGTAATTTTAACTCATTCTCCATTTATTGAGTTAAACATCCAATTCATTGGTGTTGTTTTTACAAGATTATGTGTGAATGTCCTTTGATTATTTTACACTGAATGTCCAATCATATTTAGTGTATTTATATTTGACACAAATAACTATGTCAATCATTTATCCTTAACCTAAGGGTACAGACTTTATGAGATATTTCATCTCAATTTACATTCCATTGAGACTTATTTGTTGATATACACCAAATCACTTTTATGTGGTGTATATAATGTAATTTGACATAGTATATCATGAATCCCTTTATTCTCATGATATTAAAATGTTTTGATTACCTCAATTATTTGTATTCAAGTGTCTCTCTTTTGGTTAGAAACTCTAACTAAAATACCATTTTTAAATGTTTTAAAGACTTATTCTTCTAAATCTTGCTCATTAATGTCCACGTTTTAAAAAATGGTTTTAAGGATTTATTTATATGGAAATTAATTTTTTAAAATGAAAAATCCTTTTAAAAGTTTCAAAGTGGTATGGGACACTTTGATACAAAAATTTATTTTTAAATGGATTCTTGAAAAATAGTGTGACTTTTAAATGATTTCAAGAAAAGGGGGATATTTCTCTCAAATAGTTTTGATAATTATCTATGTAAACATCCTTAATTATTCTTGATTGAGGATAATGTGATACAATACAATCTTCCATATTGTATCAAATGAGTTATGTTTGACTATGGATGTGATATTTTTATACCATTCATGGTTTGTGGTTAAAGTATTGACATTTCGTATGCTAGTTTTAATACGAATGTTTATGTTATCTTTAAACCTATTCATATGAGGAATGCATTGGAATTAATAAGTGATGGCTGGAGCCCACTATATCTCCTCGATTCATCGGTAGGTCTCATGAGACAAACTAGTGTCTTGGCACAAGGCCTTGGAAAAATCTTATTTGTAGTCTTGGCACGAGGCCTTGACTATGTAGTTTTAATAGTCTGGAATTATGCATTCCATCATTATGAAAGTGGTTATTGATATTGCTTGTGATCATTCGACTTGTAGAATATCCATGTTAATAAGTAAATGGAATTATTTCATTTTATCTTTTCCATTTTATACTGAAGTTCAAGTTTAAAAGGCTTTTGTTTTAGTTATATATTGCCTTAAGTGTTTATGCTTATCTATGAAAGCTTCTGCTATAATGTTATCCTTACTGAGCATCTGAGCTCACCCCTTTCAATTTTTTATTTTTCCCAGGATTATGAAGAAGTAATTTATGAATGACCTGCAGGGATAGTATGAGGGGATATGAAGACAAAATGTTTTTTATGATGTAATGTAAAACTTTATGATGTATCTAGTGTTTCCAAGGCTACTAAACTAATCGGTATTTCGAGACTTGATCTTTCTTGTGATCATGCCAATGTTATGTAATAATGCACCAACTCTGGGTAACTGGGGTCGGGGCGTTACAATGAATCAATATTTATTCCCTTAATATAAAAAAAATAATTTGAAAAATTTTAAATGTAACATGATTTGAATGAATTATTGTGTTATAGTTTTTTTAGGAAAACATGGAATATTATATAGGTTTTAATTTATTAAATTCTAATTAAATTTTAATAGTGTATTTTTAAAATTTAGATTAAATGAATTTTCCAAAATTTACATTAATGTTATTTATTAATAAATTATATTTAATTAAATGTTATGAAAAGTCATGAAAATCCAATATTCATTCCTTGGATTTTTATATGGTTTACAATATCATCCATTTTCTATTTATGGTACAATTTATATTTTATATAAACATTATTTACCCCTATGTAGTAAAATTATTAATATAATGGGGATTTTACAAAGGTTTAACAGAGGGTTAAAACGTAAAGATAATGTTAAAAAAATTATATTAACACATCAAAATGTTATTCTATGAAACTATATAGACTCATAGTCGTCTTATATTTTAATATTATATATTTTGATCCATTTTAATGTGGAAATTAATTTATTTTAATTAAATATTTTATGAAATTTCACAACTTCTCCTCCCAACACATATAAAAGGACACCATCAATCCAATTTTATTCACACATTAATATCATTATTTCATTAAAAAATCCCAAATACCACCCCCAATCCCTCTAAAAATCATTGTTGTCATGGTTGGATCATAAAACAATCATATAAATCCTTTTGGTGTAAACCTTAAGAGGATATCTGAAGAAGAAGTAGAGTTATTAACCATTCCTTTCCATTTTATTTCTTCTTCTATAACCTTCAAATATTATTCAAAAATGATAAAATAATGACACCAATATATTCAATTTACTAATATGTAAATGTTTTAGTGGAATCACCTACACTTATCTCTTATTATATGAAATGGGAAACAAATCCATTGTTTATTTGTTCAGCATACTACAATCTCACTAACCATAGTAAATCAGGTTCCAACCCTCCTCTTCAAGATGGTTTTAATTTTTTATTTAATTTATTAAACTGATATTAATGAAATTTTTATATTTATTAAAAAATAATATAACATTTAATTTCTTAAATTTCAATTAACTAGAAAGTGATAATGTCATTTTAACGTTTGTGTGGACTACCATGTCCATGATGCGGTATGATTCATTTTTCAACACAAAATAACATTTATAATATGAATATATATATTTAATAAAGCAATATAGAAATAATTATATAATTATTATTTTTAAAATATTATATAATTGTTACCTTTTTTTGATAATGATTATTGAAAAATATAAGTGTTACTCATATGTATGTGTGGCATACCATCTCTATGATTGAAACATATTTCATTTTTAATAACCATATTTCATGGTTATATTTAAATGTATACCTTCTGTATATAAAATATGATTTTATAATGATTATTATTATGAATATAATGGAATAATGACCACGTTTACAATATTGAACCTACTAAATTAATTTTGGACATGTTAGCTGAATATCATAAAATTTTCCGACATAAACATAAATGATTAATTAATTGAATATAACATTGTAATAAATAAAATGAATAAGAATAATAAACTTGGAAAATGAGATTAATAAATTAAATATTAAACTAATGTTTATTATTCTGGAATGTATGTAACATATGTGATTACTCATACTTAAGGTATGGAAATTTATTTTAAAAAATCCCCTTTTAATGATTCCTTAAAAACAATTTTTTCTTCCATGTACATATTCATAATATTATCTTTATGGATTTATATATATGAAAATTACAGAAATATTAATGATATATTATGTTTCTTCTGATGTAAAATTCAAATTATAACAAAAAGAATATTTTTATGAATTTATTATGGAATATTAGAGAGGTATCAGGTTAAAGTCTCCCTGGTTTAGTGTATATGTGTTTGTGTATTTCTTTATAGAATGGTAGATCCCCTTCCATGAAAAAATTTAATATATGTAAGGTTATGATATTATTTTAAACAAAAAAATTAATATTCTAGTTTTATATATATGATGACAATGTATTTTCTGTCTTCTATAAATTTAATTATATACTTGAATTCCTTTATAAGTGTCCATGATTTCTTCAAAGATATTCGAATTTCCCTTTATAAAAATGAATTTTAGTTTGAATATTTGGGTTTTATGGAAAATGGATACATGAATATGTAAAAGATTATTCTTATGTGTGAAATGAATGCTTTCATGATGTAAGATTTTATGTCTTATTGTTATTTTATGTTTTTTTCCAATTGTTTATGTTAAATAGTTGTTACATTCTAAATAACCTAAGGGTGGTTCCATGATGGCCCTCTAATTTATTGTTTAATATTTATGATTGTATATTGACCATGATATTTATTTCAAGTGTAATAGTGATGGTTATTAAAATTATAACATTAATATTAATTACATATAAATTGTGAGGGTTATTTAATTTATAACTGTGATGGTTAATCCACATCTACGTGTGATAAGAAAATTATGGCTCATGTTACCTTCATGATTTATATATATATTTTTATGGATTTTAGAGAAATAATATGATTTCATAAGGTAAGTTAATGAATATATATTTAATGAAAATGATATTTTATATATTTTGGGGGAAAACTAATCTTATGTGAAAGAGTTTTAATGAATTTTTAATGATTTAAAATAAATTTTATTTAGTTTTATTTTACCTTTAGGAATTTATATGAAATTTTTATGAAAATATTTTGTTATTGAAGTAGATTTTTTGGGAAAGAAAATGTTTATTCTTGTCCTAATTCATATTTTGAAAATTTAAAATGTTTATGTGTATCAATGGACTAATGAGTATCCTTCATATAATTTATGATCCCTTTTTATCTTTTCATGCTCAACCAAAATTTAAAAATTATTTTCATAGGTATTTTTAGATTAATAGGGATAAGAATGAATTTAAGAAAAAAAATCAATATGATTCATAAAAGGAAAAAATTTTATATCGTAAACATTTATTTGGTGGAAAAAATAAATACTTTTTGGAAGTCTCTTATTTATGATGTAATACTTATTTATGTTTGGGTGGTGTCCTAATTCCCTGAAACTCTAAACATTAAAGATTTTTAGGAATTACAGAAAAAACAACTTCTCTAAATGCACTTGAATGTGCATTTTTTAAGTTCAACACTGAAATGCACTGTGTTGCATTTGTTGTCAATGAGGCATGATGTTGTCATGGAATGAATGGATGTCAAGGAATGTCAAGATGTGAATGACAAAGGATGTGATGGTGATGGTGATGAAGGAGAATGGCCATGATACTTAGAGGCATGTCACTTAGGAGATTCACTATGTGACATAGGATGTTGTGGTTGAAACATTCTCTATGAATATCAGACGATTGTAGAACTGATCTTAATGTTTCAATACTTATATCAAGATGATACTAAGTTACACCACTTGAAGAATTGATGATGATGGAGCATCATAATATCTGATGATTGATGAGCTGATCTTAAAGTTCCAAGAACTTGTATCAACTAGATACAATGTCACAACATTGTTTGAAGACCATGCATTGTACTGACAATGCATGAGGAGATGAAGAATATCCATCCACAATCTCTAAGTGGATGAAGTGAGCTAAAGAAGTCCATGCACTATCACTTAGTGCATGTGAATTGAAGAAGTTCCAATTGATCTCTGATTAGATCAATGAAGAACATTGAAGATTATAAATGATTCAGGAGTTCGATTGATGAAGTGATCCTTGAGAATTCCATATCCTAAGTGAAGAGCATGAAGAAGTACATAAGAATTCTCAAATGAACAAAGTGAGGAAGAAGGCTAGAAGGGCTTGGCATTTGGCTTATACTCATAGGAGAACTTTGTATTTGACAAAGTCCTTATTCATGCCTTTGCCAAAAAATTGGCCAGCCAAGGACACCTTGAGGGTTCAACCCCAAGGCACATGTGGGCCTAAGGCGCCACGCCCAAGGGGGAACCCGTGGGGCAAGCCCAAGGCGGCACAGTGGCCATGCAGTGATCAAGTCCGCACGGTAGGGGAGCAGGAGCGCGCGCTCGGAGCATAGTGGGCGCCAGTGGCGCGCCCGCAGGCGGCGTGAGTGTGGGAGCAGAGCGCGCCCGCAGGGAGAACTCTGCGCGGGGCGGCACCGAGAGGGGAGGAGATTCAATTGTGGGAAGGATGGCAGCGGATGTTTGATAAACCGCGGAAAAACCGGCCGCGGCTTCGATGTGGGATGCAGAATTTTTCCGCGGAGCGAATCCCAGCCGCATGATTGATCGCGAGTGCGATCCGAGCCGCTCATCTAATCGCGCCATTCGCGATCTGATCCAGGCCATCCAAGATTATCTGATCGCCTGATCCGACGGCTCCCCGTCCGTCCTCAACCTTGAGCTTGCCCGAAGCCACCCGTGAGTTCCGTTCGAACCAGAGGCCATCTCGACGACGGTTCTTGAGCTCCCGACCACCATTGCTGAAGCCAAAGGCTCCATTGAGCTCGTCTAGACCTACTGAACAGATCCATGTCTAATAATATGATTGCATGCGACAAATGAGGATTTCGAAGTTCGGCCGAGGCAAGCAACGCTGCCGAGGCCATGAAGGGTTTATGCCTCTACATGGATTGTCTTAAAATAAGGCCATGCATACATTTACATGCACATGCATGAAGAGGTAAATAAAGAGAAGGAGTTCGCGTGTGAAATAGAGGAAAAACAAGATTTTACAGAATCTTGAAGAACCGAAAATCTCGGGAGTTTGAAGTTATATCACGCGGATTGAACCGCCTCTCCTTTGCCTATAAAAATGAGGCCTAGCCCTCGAGGAGAGCTTGCTGAAACTTTTGAGAACCGTGAAGCTCTCTGCCTCGCGAAGAAAAAAGCCCCGCGCAAGGTATTTGCGCGGATGAGTTCCTTGCGCGCAAGTCTTTTGTGCGACAAGAAGGCTGAGTCCCCTGCGCGCCTTCCCTTTGCGCGACAGGAATACCCGAGGCAGCCGCATCACTTACGCGCTCTCGTGGTTTGTTGAGGCTTGCGCGGCCGAGGTGCCTTGCACCTTTGAGGAGCTTGCGCGACAGAACCTTTGCGCGGCCAGCTACGCCCGAGGTGAACTCACACCTTGAGCGCCTTGAAGAGGAAGTGAAGTCCCGAGGCCGTGTGTGCTTAACAAAAGAAGAAAAGGGCCGTGGAAGTGTGTGTGCAAGTGGGTGAAGTGAAGATCCCACCATTGTGTGTGTGTGTGCCACAAGGAAGACACCCTACGGGTGGTATAAGTGCAAATGAACAATAGGCCGTAGCCTTGTGCGTGTGCAAGAAGAGAAGGAAGGCCGTAGCCAAGTGGAAAGACAAGAGGGCCTTAGAACCCAAGTGTGTGCATAAGCACCAAGTTAAGACCACACATTTTGTGTGTGTGCAAAGTGAAGGAATAAGGCCAAAGAATTACCTTAGTGGTGTGTGTGCAATAGAACAAAAGGCCGAACCTTAGTGTGTGCAAAGTTGATGTGCACACTTTGGAGAAGAAGACTTCCACACTAAAGTATAACACACATTTAAGTGTGTGAACAAATTGAACAAAGTGTGTGAAGTTCAAGGAAGGTGTGTGCTTGAAGTGATTACACCCTTTGTGGGTTTATTGCACCAAGAGAAGAAGAAGGGGAGTGCATGCATGCATGCATGCACATGCACACGTGAACAATGCCAAATCTGGTTGTGTGCATTTGAGGAGTCCAAGACCAGGAGTTCTTGAAGAAATTGAGAAGCCATGCAATCAGTGCATGAGGATGCAGAGATGCCATGCTCTCAGCACATGAAGTTGATGTGAAGTGAGACTGAAGCCAGACTGAAGTTAAAGACATCAGCTGCCTGAGTTTTCAGTAATTTAGAAGACCCTGATCAACAGAAGTGATCAGAAGCTGTGAGCAAGACCAACAAACCTTTTCAGAGGTTGTTGAAGTTTCTTGAAGAGAGAAGGCCGGGTCATCCTTAGAAGAAGGTGATAAAGCCCGAGCAAGATGAGAAGACCTGTTCATCAAAAGTGAGCAGAGGTACAGAGCAAGGCCAGCAGTCTTTATCCCAGACTGCTGAAGATACTTGAAGAAGCTTAAAGTGAAGAAGAGCTACTCGTGTGACTCGAGGAGCCATGAGAAGCCCCCTGTGAGACTCAGGGCGGAAAAAGTCTTCAGTGGGATTCTGGAGCAGGCCAGTGGGACTCTGGTAACACTGTGGGACGCAGTATAAAGACCCTCCTGTGGGACTCAGGAGAGATACAGTGGGACTCTGTATCGACCATTGTAATTCTAACAAGTTATAATGGAGAAACCATGTTGGGGCGTATAACCAACATGGCAAGGACGTAAGACTTTGGTGCCGAACCTTGTAAATCCTTGTGTCCTGTGCCTTTATACTTACTGCATCATTCGAGGAAAGGTGAGAGATACAAGAAGAGTGGATCGAGGATTTAACCAGCCATAGAGGTTTAATTGATAAAGAATCAATTAGTAAAAAGTTTTAAGGGATCACTGATTCACCCCCTCCCCCTCTCAGTGATTCACACTGATCTGGGCACTTCAATTGGTATCAGAGGGAGGTTGCCTCTAAAAGATCCAATAGAGTCTATACGGAGTGCAGATTTAAGGAAATGAAAGAACAGCCACAAATGGAGATATCTGCCAAGACTCTGAAAAACAGAATGAAGAAACAGGCAAAGAAGATGAAGAAGAAGGTTGTTGCAATCAGAGAAACTCCTTCTATGGAAAGAAATGTGAAAGTCACATCAGATGAAAATTCCTTTTATCATTATTCTGATGAAGCCTGCTCTAGCTATGATGAATATGGAAGGCACAATGATCTTCTAAATGAAATCAAATATCTTCAGAAGACAGTCCCCAAGGAAGTGACAATGTGTATAGATACAGGCATCCTTGATCTTCAAGAAGAAAAATTACAGCTAGAAGATGAAGCCAATTCTCTGGAAGTCCAATTGGCTAAAAGGGTTGGCATAACCAACACTCTCAGAAAGCTAGTGAAGGCTAAAGATGAAACAGTATCGCTTTGCAATGAAAGATATGAAGACACTAATGAAGAATTGCAAAGAAGATCTTCTGAGAAAGAAATATTTTTGATAATAATCAATGATGTGTTTCATGCACTGGAGAAGTTGCAAAAAGTGTCAATGAATGTCAGAGATGCTCAAATTGAAGACAAATTCAAAATGGTGAAGGAGCTTGACAACTCATTGCATGAAATAAATAAGGTGCATGATGACCAGATGGAACAGCTGAAACAAAATTGGGAAGGAAGGCTAAGATTGGTTGAGGATGAGAAGAACTCCCTCAACATGAAATGCTTTGAACTGGAGGTGATATTGAAAAATCTGAAATCACCCAAAGCTGAAGCCTCCCAGTCAGCTGAAAGAAGAAATGTTGCTACTCAAGTGAGCTTTGAGAAGGATGATTCTAAGAGAAAGACATCCTATAATAAAAGGGAAACAACTTCTAAAAAGAAGGTACCATCCATCCCATCTTGTACTCATGTTTCTAAATGTGTTTCCACAAAAAGTGAAGGATGGAAGACTAATTCCAGACAAGTATGGATGAAGACAATTAAGAAAGAAAGCTCTCTTGAAACAACACAGTAAGTCAAGAAAAGTACCCAACAATCAGAAGGACTGAAGAGGTCAAGATTTGTGGGTCAGTGTTGGTGTTGTAATAAGTATTGGCACTGTGCAAAGGATTGTTGGTACAATCCACTGAATGTTAAAGCACAAAGGAAGCCCATGCCAAGGGGGAGCAAGCCAGAAGAAAAGAAGCAGCATCCACAGGTCCAGAGACATCTATTTACTGCAAAGAGATTTGGATTTCTTGATAACATCTGGGATGTTTGCAAAAGTGGTCAAAAAGATACATGTCAATCTCCAACTGTATCCAGAGATCAAAAGAAGAAAAGATCACAGAACCTGGCTCAGAAAGAATCCTTGGGAAGCAAGCATAAGAAAGTGGAAGATGGTTCCAAGAAGATTATGAAAAAGGAAGAGAAGACCTTGGAGTCTAAATCCAAGAAGGGTGATGTATCCAGAAGGACCACCAACAATAAAACATGCTTCTACTGTGGAAAGAAAGGACATATCATGGATCTTTGTAAACAAGCCATGAAATTCAATAGAGGCAGACTGGACTCAAACAGACAATCAATCCAGATGAAGCAGAAGGGATTGGTTGAAAACAAGTTGCCTAAGAAAGGTAGCTTGAAAGCATCAAAGGAACCATGTGGAATATCCAGAACTAAGGCCACACTTCCAAGTGACTTACTAGTCATATGGCCAAATCAGTTGCAACTTGCCAAAGATCTGCAAAGAGCTGAAGATGAAGTTCTGGCAATTGCTAAGGCAAAAGGGAAGAAGAATATTTCACATGAAGATGTATTGAGATCCACACCAACACAAACATCATTGAAGATCAAATGTGCAAGTGTGAAGAATGGTGAAAATGGGACATCTCGGTTGAGAGAATCTTCTCAACCTTGTTTTTCACATTGATGAACCAAGGAGGTTCTATCTTATTCCCTAATCACTTGTATTTACATGTGCTAACATTTTAGGGAATTGAAGATGATGATCATTCTCAACTGGAGGATGGTTTGGACAGAATGGAGTGCACCCCTTGAGGGGGAGCCAATCTGAAGAAGATGGGATTCTTAGATTAATACCATCTTGAGAAAAGTGAAGGTATTCCAATCATACTTTCATCCTATGTTTCTTAATTGAGTTTATCTTGTCAATTAAGGGGGAGTATTGATTGAAGTCAAATGGATGAAAGGGGAAGCTTTATCTTTGCACCTGAACTTTCTAATGAGTTTTGTGATGTTGTGCAGGATTTAGCAAATTCATTGTTATATCTGAAAAATTTCAAACCCCTGAAGCATGATCTCACATGTACAGTGAATGATGGATAGCATTGAGTTCCTTGGTTACATCACTCTTGTTTTCTACACCGGGTTAGCCCAAGTAGACTTAGAGATGATTTACTAAAGGTTCTTTGCTAAAGAAGAACATGTGACATCATCCCTCTCTTGTGATTTTCAAGACAATGATTTTCAAAGGGAGGAAGTTATTTTTTTTGAAGAGAACCACACCACACCTTTGCACTTGATTTCCAATAAGGGGGAGAAAATATTGGCACACATATTGACCCATTCATATGTGCTGAAGAAGTGTATTGACAACAAATACAAAGGGGGAGATTGAAATGCACTGTGTTGCATTTGTTGTCAATGAGGCATGATGTTGTCATGTAATGAATGGATGTCAAGGAATGTCAAGATGTGAATGACAAAGGATGTGATGGTGATGGTGATGAAGGAGAATGTCCATGGTACATAGAGGCATGTCACTTAGGAGATTCACTAAGTGACATAGGATTTTGTGGTTGAAACATTCTCTATGAATATCAGACGATTGTAGAACTGATCTTAATGTTTCAATACTTGTATCAAGATGATACTAAGTTACACCACTTGAAGAATTGATGATGATGGAGCATCATAATATCTGATGATTGATGAGCTGATCTTAAAGTTCCAAGAACTTGTATCAACTAGATACAATGTCACAACATTGTTTGAAGACCATGCATTGTACTGAAAATGCATGAGGAGATGAAGAAGATCCATCCACAATCTCTAAGTGGATGAAGTGAGCTAAAGAAGTCCATGCACTATCACTTAGTGCATGTGAATTGAAGAAGTTCCAATTGATCTCTGATTAGATCAATGAAGAACATTGAAGATTACAAATGATTCAGGAGTTCGATTGATGAAGTGATCCTTGAGAATTCCATATCCTAAGTGAAGAGCATGAAGAAGTACAGAGGAATTCTCAAATGAACAAAGTGAGGTAGAAAGCTTGAAGGGCTTGGCATTTGGCTTATACTCATAGGAGAACTTTGTATTTGACAAAGTCCTTATTCATGCCTTTGCCAAAAAATTGGCCAGCCAAGGACACCTTGAGGGTTCAACCCCAAGGCACATGTGGGCCTAAGGCGCCACGCCCAAGGGGGAACCCATGGGGAAAGCCCAAGGCGGCACAGTGGCCATGTGGGGATCAAGTCCGCACGGCAGGGGAGCAGGAGCGCACGCCCGGAGCATAGTGGGCGCTAGTGGCGCGCCCGCAGGCGGCGTGAGTGTGGGCGCAGAGCACGCCCGCAAGGAGAACTCGGCGCGGGGCGACACCGAGAGGGGAGGAGATTCAATTGTGGGAAGGATGGCAGCAGATGTTTGATAAACCGCGGAAAAACCGGCCGCGGCTTCGATGTGGGATGCAGAATTTTTTGGCGGAGCGAATCCCAGCCGCATGATTGATCGCGCGTGCGATCCGAGCCGCTCATCTAATCGCGCCATTCGCGATCTGATCCAGGCCGTCCGAGATTATCTGATCGCCTGATTCGACGGTTCCCCGTCCGTCCTCAACCTTGAGCTCGCCCGAAGCCACCCGCGAGTTCCGTTCGAACCAGAGGCCATCTCGACGACGGTTCTTGAGCTCTCGGCCACCATTGCCGAAGCCGAAAGCTCCATTGAGCTCGTCTAGACCTACTGAACAGATCCATGTCTAATAATATGCTAGCATGCGACAAATGAGGATTTCGAAGTTCGGCCGAGGCAAGCAACGCTGCCGAGGCCATGAAGGGTTTATGCCTCTGCATGGATTGTCTTAAAATAAGGCCATGCATACGTTTCCATGCACATGCATGAAGAGGTAAATAAAGAGAAGGAGTTCGTGTGTGAAATATAGGAAAAACAAGATTTTACAGAATCTTGAAGAACCGAAAATCTCGGGAGTTTGAAGTTATATCATGCGGATTGAACCGCCTCTCCTTTGCCTATAAAAATGAGGCCTAGCCCTCGAGGAGAGCTTGCTGAAACTTTTGAGAACCGTGAAGCTCTCTGCCTCGCGAAGAAAGAAGCCCCGCGCAAGGTATTTGCGCGGCTGAGTTCCTTGCGCGCAACTCTTTTGTGCGACAAGAGGGCTGAGTCCCCTGCGCGCCTTCCCTTTGCGCGGTAGGAAGACCTGAGGCAGCCGCATCACTTGCGATCTCTCGTGGTTTGTTGAGGATTGCGTGGCCGAGGTGCCTTGCACCTTTGAGGAGATTGCGCGACAGAACCTTTGCGCGGCCAGCTACACCCGAGGTGAACTCAAACCTTGAGCGCCTTGAAGAGGATGTGAAGTCCCGAGGACGTGTGTTCTTAACAAAAGAAGAAAAGGGCCGTGGCAGTGTGTGTGCAAGTGGGTGAAGTGAGGAGCCCACCATTGTGTGTGTGTGTGCAACAAGGAAGACACCCTACGGGTGGTATAAGTGCAAATGAACAATAGGCCGTAGCCTTGTGCGTGTTCAAGAAGAAAAGGAAGGCCGTAGCCAAGTGGGAAGACAAGAGGGCCTTAGAACCCAAGTGTGTGCATAAGCACCAAGTGAAGACCACACATTTTGTGTGTGTGCAAAGTGAAGGAATAAGGCCAAAGACTTACCTTAGTGGTGTGTGTGCAATAGAACAAAAGGCCGAACCTTAGTGTGTGCAAAGTTGATGTGCACACTTTGGAGAAGAAGACTTCCGCACTAAAGTATAACACACCTTTAAGTGTGTGAAAAAATTGAACAAAGTGTGTGAAGTTCAAGGAAGGTGTGTACTTGAAGTGATTACACCCTTTGTGGGTTTATTGCACCAAGAGAAGAATAAGGGGAGTTCATGCATGCATACATTCACATGCACACGTGAACAAAGACAAATCTGGTTGTGTGCATTTGAGGAGTCCATGACCAGGAGTTCTTGAAGAAATTGAGAAGCCATTCAATCAGTGCATGAGGATGAAGAGATGCCATGCACTCAGAGCATGAAGTTGATGTGAAGTGAGACTGAAGCCAGACTGAAGTTAAAGACATCAGCTGCCTGAGTTTTCAGTAATTTAGAAGACCCTGATCAATAGAAGTGATCAGAAGCTGTGAGCAAGACCAACAGAACTTTTCAGAGGTTGTTGAAGTTTCTTGAAGAGAGAAGGCCGGGTCATCCTTAGAAGAAGGTGATAAAGCCCGAGCAAGACGAGAAGACCTGTTCATCACAAGTGAGCAGAGGTACAGAGCAAGGCCAACAGTCTTTATCCCAGACTGCTGAAGATACTTGAAGAAGCTTAAAGTGAAGAAGAGATACTCGTGTGACTCGAGGAGCCAGGAGAAGCCCCCTGTGAGACTAAGGGCGGAAGAAGTCTTCAGTGGGATTCTGGAGCAGGCTAGTGGGACTCTGGTAACACTGTGGGACGCAGTATAAATACCCTCCTGTGGGACTCATGAGAGATACAGTGGGACTCTGTATCGACCATTGTAATTCTAACAAGTTATAATGGAGAAACCATATTGGGGCGTATAACCAACATGGCAAGGACATAGGCCTTTGGTGCTGAACCTTGTAAATCCTTGTGTCATGTGCCTTTATACTTACTGCATCATTCGAGGAAAGGTGAGAGATACAAGAAGAGTGGATCGAGTCTTTAAACAACCATATAGGTTTAATTGATAAAGAATCAATTAGTAAAACGTTTTAAGGGATCACTGATTCACCCCCTCCCCCTCTCAGTGATTCACACTGATCTGGGCACTTCAAACACTTATAGGATAAAAATGTGAAAAATTAACCACAGGCCATAAAATACATCCCACACTTACAAAACATCCCATTATGTCATCAAATGTCACAATGGTTTTTTATCCTTTTACATATTGACATTACTACTATCGGTATCTAGTTTTTATGATTACTATAGTGTTATTTATATTTGGACCACCATGCCTTTAAATTTCTTCAAATAACCTTCCAAAAATGTGTTCAACTCATATCATATTATTATATAGTATAATGTTAATCTTGTTCTCCTTCATTACTTTAAATCCTGGTCCACTTATGGATCCTTGTCCATTATAACGTTACTCTCACTATAATCTTCAATCAAAGTGGCTCTTTAATATCCCATATTCTTATCATAAATTCTAAATAATGGAAATAATTTCAATAATTTAACTCATTCTCTTTTTATGATATAATAATATCATAGGGATTATCCTTATTTTCCTTCTTCCATTATGTATATGTTTTACTCATTGATGTATGTAGATTATTCCTTCGACACAATAGCAATGTTTCCTTCCTTGAATATAGTGTCATATTTTCCTTGCATACTCTTCTTATTCTCTTTTTATTTTATATTCACATAATATAATTAATATCATTTTCAAAATTTAAAAATGTAAACTACTTTATTTTCTATAAAAATAGATCTTCTAATTCCAATTTTTATATTTTTATATTTTGAACATCATTCTAAAATCCCAATAAAATATAATAATTTAAATATCCAAGAGACTCAAGATATTTTTTTATTCAATATATCAACAAAATAAAGGTTTATTTAAAATATTTTTCACAGAAAAACTCATCGAGCTTTGTAGCATACCAATTATTATCGTGGTGTGACTTCCTCTATTTTTACTGAATCATCCTCAGTTTGATTCTTCATTCCTAGCTAGAATAATAACTGGTCATAATGATTGTGATGTTTAAAACATAAAAAACTAATCAACCATATGATTTTTTTATTTCAGTTATAATATTTTCATATAATTCACAATGTATATAAATCATCCTTAAAAATAATGTAATTATCAATATAAAATAATAAATCATCCTTACAATGTTTTTATGATGCTTTTAAAGTCAATAGATAGACCACATAAATCCATAAATCAAATATATGAACTATATGATGATTATTATAAACACAATACTCATTAATATGAAGTCCTGAACAATATTTATGATGTTTCTATGCATTTTCCAGTTTTAAATTCAAGAGTCAACATGACTCTAAAGAACTCCTACAATCAATGTAGCAATGGGAATAATAAATCACATAGAATTTATAATAATCTTTATGGACTGGTCCTAATGATCCTTAGAGAGTCTCAGAGATACATATGGAATACTAGGATGACCCATACTAAGTAATTTATCATCCTTATGAACCTACTATTACTTTACAAATTCCAAACTGGGGACATTGGAATAACTGCTTCAATGTTCAGATAAAGAAAAACAAAATCCTAGGTCCTATAAATTCATTAAGTTCCAATCCCATAAGTCCATAATGATTCATAAAATCTTAGATTAATTTCACAACAACATAAAACATTCTCAATTAGTTCAAATTTTCTCATATGTCTTCAACGGGATTTTGAAAGTTTTAAAAAATCAAAGGTAAATTAAAAAAATTCTAGTGTTTCTTAGTAACTTATGAACTCTTATTTAAGTGATTAAATGAAACACAATTTCTTTATTATTTTTAGCTTTAGTTCAACTTATTAAAACCATATTACATGATATTTTAGTCATTGTAATCAATAAAATTCATCCTAAACTTTCTATTTATATTCTATCCAAAATTCCTCCATCTTTTACCCTTCTGTAAATATAGATTAAAAAATGTATGGCATATAACTCTTCTAGTGCAAAAGAATCTATTCTATAAATATTTTTACTCTATCCATTATCAATTTTCATTATATTATATTAATTCCAAATCATTATTCATCATATATAAGGTCTCATTTCCTAGAACCTATCCATCCAAACATTTCAATCATCATTATTTATTAATTTTTTTTATTTTTATATGATTAGTAATTATTAATTCAAAATTCATTTATTAGGATCTTATACATCCCCAAAACACTAAAAATTTAATTTAATTATCATATAAACATTTTCTACAAATACAACATGCAAATTAAACATTCATTTGGGATCTTAAATATCCCCCTTTAGATTTGTTTGTTATTATCACTTCACTTTTTAAAGGCAATTGTTCTATCTATTATTTAAAATAAAATCTTAGGTGAAAAGATTATGGAAATTATTTTATTCATTCAAAACAATTTATTCCTTACATTTTAAAATATTACAAACTAATCCAATAAAATAGATAATGATTTTAATACATCAAGATTTTGGAATATACTTTTCTAAATTAACACTTTTTTATAGCTTGTTTAACATACTCCCAAACAACATGCATCAAAAAATATTATGTGAATATTACTAAAAATAATTAAGATGAATAAAAACTCTCTTAAAAATTTATATTAATTAATTACAAAATGATAAAAATATTATTAAGAACAATTAATGTTTAAAAAATTTAATTTTTCAATAAAAGAAAATTTTCATTATATACAATATTTTCATTTAGAATCTAAATTTTCGAATTTTTGATTTATAATTTTAAAAAGATAAAATATCTATTGGATAAATCATTTCAATACTTTTTTTGGATTAATTATTAGTATTTCCTAACATAATTAATTTTTTGGATTATAATTGAAAATATGTTTTTACCAAAATAATGAATTTTAGGAATTTATTATTGTATATTTAAGAGATGGATGTTCATAAAAAAATATATATGATAAAATATTTATTTTTATAATAAATTTATAGATTATAAATTAATATTTTAATTTATGAATACCTATTTTGAACATTTTATATCATAAGTAACTTTTCAATCTAATTTTTAAGTATTTTCTGTCATTTCATTAAATTAAGCACTTTAATTATGATATATGGTTTTGTAACTCCTTAATATACACGTAAAACATGTCTTCCAATAATCAAATTTATATCCTGAAATTCAATTGACATTGAATAATTTATACTACACCTAAATTTTATCCTTAAAACACATTTTTTTTTCTAAAAGATGTTTCTTTTGAATTGTGTGCAATAATATTAAAAATAAAATTTCTAAACATTGTAAAAAAAAATTAGTAATTAAAATTTAGAAAATAATATTGTGTATCAATTTAAATTTTTATTTGATCCATTAAAATTAGTTATTGTGGTTAAAAACATTAATTTTAGTAGTAAAAGTAAAAAATTGTAAAAACAGTCTTTACTAAGTATAAAAGACCAAAATCTTTTAGAAAACTTCACTCCATGTGGTTGGGTGATATTTTTTTCAACCAACCCACATCCCCTATATTATTTTACAATTATACATTGATTTTATATTGAGTAGTGGTGTACTGTTTTTGAAATTTAATGGGAACTTCCTAAATTACCCTTCTATTCACTAATAAAAGTGGAACACTTCCACCACATCATTATTAAACCATATCATATAATTTAATTATAGATGTAACACCCCAGGTAAATAAAGAATATGAAATTTTCATATTTATCCGTATTTGTGAATAAAATATTAATATGACTTTAAAGGGGACGCTATGCTCGATGGCGTACCCAACATGCAACAACGAGTTTCTTGGGAATCTTACGTTGCACTCTAATAATAAAATAATATTATTTTAAATGGTAGTTAACATGTAGCCATTGTATTGGCGGGAATAGATAGAAATAACTAAAATATGATTATATATGTTTTTAAATGTTTTTACATTTATCCAATAATAGATAAAGGCATAAAATACGAAAAGAATTCAATTTTAGGCGTATATGCCCTAGTTTTCACTAAAGGTTCACTTATCGCCTTTTGATGGAGAACCGTCATTAAATATAGTTTTCTTCACTGTTATAAATTATTTTGGACCAAATAAAACTCTTCTTAAGAATTGGGACATCAAAATTTACTTTGTGTAAATTTTTGGTATCTTTTTGATAAAGTTCATTTTTTATGAATAGTGTAAAATGTTGTATTTTAATTCAAAACCTCTTTTTAATATAATTTATTTATATGATTATATATATTTTGAATTGGTTTTAAAGTTAAATTAGAATATATTTTTACCATTAAATCCAATAGTGGTTGTTGGAATTAATTTCACTTTGAAATCAGACTTAAACTAGTGTCAATCTTTTGATACTTATTGTTTCATAAAAACACGCTATTTGCTTTGACAGCGGGAATTAATTATTAAATTAATTAATGTGACTTATATGTTTTGAATTTTTTAAAATAGACTTCATTTTTGAATTCGGAATATCAAATATAGCTTAGGGTGAATTTTTTGGATTTTTCTGAAAAACTTCAATTTTTGATGAATAGTGAAACCACTAAGTGGTACTTATAAAAAATGATTTTTCCATTTAAATGAAATTTTTCCATCTTTGTGTTTTGAATTTCAAAAATCCGACATACATGGTTGTCATTAAGAAGTAAAATGTGGTTCAATGGGATAAAAATAATTTTTTGGTGAATAGTAACTTATTAAGTTTTTAATCGCGATTAGAGGTAATTAGTGTAGTTTAAGGTAAAAATAATGTTTTAATAATATGAAATGAACTTGACACATGTCCTAACCACATTGTATGTGTCATGGACGACCAAGACAACCCATGGGTCAACTTGGGGACCCCATGAAGCCACTTTGGTTGGAAAATGACATTAATATCTTTTTATTTAAAGTTAAAGTAAAAATGAGACAAACACGAAATGTTTTACTAAAACAATTTTTACATGGGGTTATAAAAATCATATTTTTGACTTTAAATATTCATTGGAAAGCTAAATATAGTTCCTAAATCATAGTATTTTTTTTATAATTTTTAGACATTAAATATATTAAGTTATTTATGACATCATGATGATGCAACGATGACCTCATTATTTAACGATTTAAATAAAATGGAAAGATAATGTAATATCTAAGACCTAAACATGTCCAAAACCTATTGGATGAGTGGATTTAGAACCCTTATCACCTTATCCTCGAAACAAATCAATGTGGGACCTCTTAAATCCGAATACCATTTTAAAATAAAGTGACTTTTCTTTACCTTCCAAGAGTGCCCCTCCTCTCCTCTTATAAAAGGCCCCCACCTCTACCTCCTTACCCACACTCCCAAGGACTTTGTCTCGGCCAAACCCTGCACATTTTGTCTCTCCAAATCCATCTATAACTCCTTGAATCCTCACTTTGGGCAGAAGTCTTCCCAAGGAACCCTTTGAGCTCAAACCAAAGGGAGTTACCCGATTTTAAGGTAATGTCTTCACTTGAGTCCTTTTGTTTTATTTTGCTTCTCCAACCCCCTAAAATCTTTTTATTCATTTCTTTTGTAACAACTACAGTATAATAAATATACTAGGATGTTGTTATAAGAAGGATTCTAGCTACACTTTCACACACCTACATCTAATGGTTAAAGAACATACAGTTTCCGTGGATGGCGAATTTCGGCCTCCCAAAATGATGATTGTTCAACATTCTTTTAACACCTTCAAAGGTGGCCATTAAGATGAAAATGTATTTAAATATGATATATAATATGTTTATGTTTTCTTTAAGCTTCTGTATTTTTCATTTTGGGCATACCTTTATGGTTTCCATTATGGGTAAACGCGATATCTTCATTTAAGGAAGTGCGGACTACCGCCCCCTCAAAGTGATTTGATTCGTTAATACCATATGTGGTACATATAAAGGATATATTTAATGATATTATATATGATACCATACTGGAATTAAAATACTATTATGTATCATTATGTTTTAATTCCATTAAATATGAAATATAAATGGAAGTAGCGTTCATGCGTACGTACGGCTTACCGTCTCCATAAACGGTGCATTTCATTTTTTAACTCTAAATGTTATGTAATATTATAAATGAATGAATATACTGGATATATATGATATATATGATATCTAAATCATGAATACAATTCTGGATATAATAAACATTTGGCCACACGGACAACATGTAAATGTAAGAAGTCCACTTTCGACTTAAGAACCAAATATCAGCAAAACAAATATTATTAACTTAAATGATTACATAATGTTTGTGACATATTAATAAGTGATATAAAAGGAATAATGAACTTGAAAAAGGTTCTTAAGGAAGTATAAATTAACTCAAGTTTATTATTCAGGAGATTAAAGAATGATCGAGTCAAGTCGGACCTGAGGTAAGGGATCCTACTCCACCCTTTCTTTTTAAGTACACTCTTTTATGTCATTCCTTTTAAAGCTCATATTTCTTGTCATTGGGATTTTATTTTATATTAATCTTACTATAATTTTTATGTTCATGTGATGAGAGACCCTATTCTCTCTCATCAATCCATTTTGGATGTTTTGAGTGGCGCCATTAGGCTGCCGAATTTTCGTAAGAGATCCAACCTCTCTCTTTCTTTTTAAGTACTCTCCTTTATGTCACTTCTTTTAAGCTCCTATTTGTTATGTTGGGGGATGTTATTTTGTATTAATCTTTCTGTAAACTTTATGTTGATATGATGAGAGACCCTATTTCCTCTCATCAATCCATTTTGGAAGTTTTAAGTGGCGTCGTTAGGCTGTCTAGTTTTCGTAAGGGATTTTTCATCTCACTTTTATTCCCGTGAGATTTATGCTACATTTGCCACAATTTCCTTTGAGTGGTGTATTTACTGAAAATTATTATACACTTTGTGTAGTATAATTTCATTTATGGGTATTCACATCTTCATTGTATGACCCTTCTTCCATGGGGTGTACGTTTCGGAAGTTACCCAACTCGGTAAGGGGACCTTTCACCCTCCTTTTTTAAAAGACTTTTTTTGTTATGTCTTTTAATTCACATACTATAATGTTGGGATATGTTCTTTTATATCCTTATTGATGTTAATTTTATGTCCAAGTGATGAGATGCCCTTTTTATCTCTCGTCAACTCATTTTCTGAATTTTGAAGTGATGCCGTTAGGCTGTCAAATTTTACCAAGGGAACTTTTTAACCCAATTTAGATTTCTTTGGGTTCAACATGTAGTTATTGAATATGACATCTTTTGAATATGTGTGAATGACCTTTTATTGTTTTAAAATAAATATCCACTTATATTGGGTGTATTTATATTTTTCACAGATAATTTTGAGATTGAATTATCCTTAATTTAAGGATACCTTCTTTATAAGGGAATTCATCACATTTGACATTTCTACTGAGACTTCAATGTTGTTATGCACCAATTCACTCTAATATGGTGTATATACTGTCCTTTGGAATATTATATCATGAATCCATTTATTCTCATGATATTATAAATTTCTGACTAAATTTTATTCCTCAATTATTTTATTCAAGTGTCTCTAATTTTGGTAGAACCACTTTAACCAAAATATCGCTTTAAATGTTTTAATTATTTGTTCTTATTAATATCCATGTTTTAAAAATGGTTTTAAGGATTTATTTATATGGATATTAATGGTTTAAAATTTTAAAAGCTTCAAGGTGGTATGGGACACTTTGATTCAAAAATCTCTTTATTAAATGTTTTAAATGGTTTTGCTTTTGAATGGATTCATTATTTCAATATCCTAAAATGTTATATTGTGATTGAAATGTGGAAATGTTATATTTCCTTTATGCATGTTTTATGTGATACATTTATGTTATGGTTCTTGGGCATTATTATGAAGACGGGTGGTTCCGTGATAGACTAAGGGTGGGTGAGCCCGATATAGCTCTCCAATGCATTGGGTAATGTGAAGGAGTGAAACGTTAAGGTTTCTCTGAAGAGATTTAGGGAATATACTATGGTGGGTATTCCAAACGTAACCAAGAGGGTTAATCCTTACGTAATAATGTTATGAATGCCTCAAGATACCTTTTATGTCTTATGATTTCTATGATTTTTTCATGATTTGATATGCCTATGTTTTATGGGTAAAGTATGATTTCATTCCAATGTATATATGAACTCATGTTTCCTTTCCATATTTTTATAACTCTTACTGAGATTTTTATGCTCATCCCAAGTTTTTGAAATGTTTTTCACAGGTCAAGGGAAAGGTACATGATGTGATTATAGTGTTAAGGATGTGTCAAGAAATAATCCGTGTTTTAATTTAAATATGTTTCCATTGATGGGAAGAATGAATATTGTCTTTTATGTAACCACTTGTTTAAATGTGGAATGTAATGCAAGTTTCATGATCTAATTCTCTAAAACTCTAAACCTGAAAAGATCCTCAATGTGTAATCTTGTAATAACTCAAGATTAAGTAAGGTTTAAGGCCGGGGCCTTATAATAGAAATTTAAGATTTATCTTATCGAAAAATCCTCTCTAATTTTTATAAACATATAGTCCCAATCAGACATACGAAGTCATCCATTTCCAAGGTTATTTATTAGTGAAATCTAAAGTTCTCACCATGATTATTTCTTTACTCATTATTTTATTATTCAGAATAATCCAATAAAACACATTTCATATACTCCACAAAATAATTAATTAGTTTCTTTTAATATACAATAATTTAATTATTTTATTTTAAGAACAATTTTTCAATCATTTCAATCTAATGTCAAAAATAAAACCATATCATTCATGTGTACATGTAGTATATCACCTCCACAAAGTGATGTTCTTAAATATCCAACATTTTATATATTAGATGATTAAAAGGTTTTTTTATGAGTCAATAATTTTTGTACTAAAATGTTTGGAATATTAAATGATAATTTATTAGACATCATTATTCAATCACATTTAATGAGAATTGGAATCTCTAATCTTGATTATGTGCGAACAACCACCTCCCCAAATGATAAATTTTATTTTTCATCACCACCTTTATTATATTTTATTGGAATTAATTTAATTAATATATATTATATTTAATAGATTTTTAAAATTTGTAAAATTTCTACTATCATTTCATTAAATCAATTTCTTACTGAATAAATCATTATAACATGATATCATTTTGGTTGGTTTTACAACCTAAAAGAATGAATATATAATGTTTATATGATTAATTTTTCAAGAATAATTTATAATTACAATTTCAAGTCATAATATGTTGTATTTTTAATTTTAATTATTATTTAAATTGTAACGCCCCGACCCCAGTTACCCAGAGTCAGTGCATTATTTTAATACATTGGCATGATTACAAGGAATCAAGTCCCGAAGGACCGATAAGTTTAGCAGTCTTGGAAAAATAGATCACATACATGAATGTTACATTACACTTCATAACATACAAAACAACATAAATAATCCTTTATGAATGCCATTATTCCCTTGTCTTAACCCTTCTTATCAATCACAATATACTTCTTGGAATCCTGGGAAAAATAAAACATAGAAAGGGGTGAGCTCAAACGCTCCGTAAGGGTAAGAAATACAGCGGAAACACTCATAAATAAGCATAAACATTTAGGGAAATGTTTAACTAAAACAAAGGCCTTTTAAACTTGAACTTCAACATAGTATGGAAAAAAATAAAATGGAATAATTTCATTTACTAATTCACATGGATATTCTACTAATCAAATAATCACATGCAATATCAATAACCACTTTCATAATGATGGAATGCATAACGCCAGACTATCATAACCACATAGCCAAGGCCTCGTGCCAAGACTACAAATAAGAGTTTTGCCAAGGCCTTATGCCAAGACACTAGTTTGTCTCATGAGACCTACCGATTCATCGAGGAGTTATAGAGGGTTCTACCCATCACTTACTAAGTCCAATGCATTCCCACATGAAAAGGTTTAAACATAACATAAACATTCGTATTAAAACTAGCATACGAAATGTCAATAATTTCTCCATAAACCATGAATGATATAAAAATAACACATCCACAGTAAAAAATATCACAAAACCTTCAATACAATACAAAAGTTTTGTATCATAATAAATCAACATCATATAAGCTTAAAATCCATCAAATGATGTTGACATAGATGCAAATCAAAACTATTTGAGAGAAATATCTCTTTTCTCGAAATCATTGAAAAGTCACACATTTATAAAGGATGTAATTTAAAAGAGATTTTTGAATCAAAGTGTCCCATACCACTATGAAACTTTTGAAAAGAAATATCATTTCAAAACATTCATGTCCATATAAATAAATCCTTTAAATCATTTTGAAAACATGGAAATTAATTAAAAATATTTAGAAAGATAAATCTTTAAAACATTTAAAATTATGATCTTGATAAAGAGTACCTTTCACAAATTCTTAAAATATTCATTTTGAAATCATTTAAAAGTCACATAATTATAAAATAAAACATTTACTTTGAAAATATTCTTATAAGCTTCTAAGGGAAGCTTTGAAAATTTTATAACGGTGGTAAATATCCGTACCCGCCGTATATGTTAAAAAAAACATTCTTACCTTAAATTTGACGAAAAGGTTAAAAGTGCCTTGTTTGGAAAATGACGGAAAGATTCCTTTAAAAACACATAAGGGTATAAATGACTTTAACCCATTGTCTAGTAAATAGTAAAAATGTTTTTAAATACATTTTTAAGGAACATGGATGTGGATGATAAAGAGATCCCAGTAGATAATTGCGTATAAACAACCTCGGATAATGAAGAGATTGTGAAATAAACCCTTACCATTTTGGTAACTTACGAAACGTACAACCTATAAAAGAGGTATCATACAATGAATATGTAAATAAACATAAATTAAAGTGTATTAGACAAAGAATATAATTATGGGAAGTACATACACCACAAAAAACGTAATAGTGGAAATATGGCATGAATCTCACGAGAATAAGGAGTGAGATGAAAACCCCTTACCTTGTACTTTTCCTTGGTTGGGGGTAGGTTAACCTCCTATTCTTTGGGTTCTTCCTTTTGATTTGATCAAAAGGGCTCCTTAGGTTGGCTTTCTGATCAAACTAAGGACTCTAGGTTGTAGTGAGGGAAGTTGAGAGAGTATTTGGGAAGATTTTGGCCGAACCAAAAGGCTTTGAAGGTGTGAAGAAATGAGAAGGAGGAGTGCCCTTTTATAAGAGGGGTGAGGGGCACCTTTGGAAAAGCTAGAAATATTAATTTATCATAAATTAATATTCGGTTTATAATGGCTCAAAAGTTGATTATTAAAAGGTTAAGGTGGGGATAGGTTGAAAACCATTCAACCAATAGAATTTAGACAGGTTTGGGTTACTATATTAACCTTATTTTTTAGTTTTAACTCTTAGTTAATTAGTTTGACATTTACCATGTCACTTTGTATTTTTATATTATATAGTTAATAAACATACTATATACATACAAGCGACCACCAAGTGGTCCATTAATGATACACCTATCATGATATAAGTCTCTTGGACGATCCTTAGATTTTTAGGAATTTAATATCAATTAATAATATAAAATTTGTTTTAAAAACTCTTTTATGTCAATTTTGACACTATTCAATAGTTTATTTTTGTGAAACTCATAACAGAATGATTACTTAGAAACCATTTAATTAAATCATTCCTAACATGTCATATTAACTTATAAAATTAGTGTATTTCATAAAAAGTATCAAATTATATTTATTTGGGTATTTATAATATCAATTTTGCTAATTTTCACTATTACGGTAATTACTGCATCATCATTGTGTCATATACAAATTAAATTATTTATTGTCTAAAAATTATAAATAAAATATCATTATGTAGGAAATCTTATTATATTTCTAATGAATATTTACAATAGAATTTATCTTATGTATAACCCTATATTAAAAATGTTTTAGTAAATAAACTTTGATTTTAACTCTTTTAACTCTTCTTTGAATTAAATAATAATAAATGTCCTAATCTAATCCAAGTGGACCTAAATGAAAATATTTTATTCCTAAGGTTGTTTTTGGTCGAGATAAACTTGTCCAATAGAATTAGGACATGTGTTAGGGTAATATTAATATCATTTTAACCCTTAATTACCCTATTTACTTTTAACCGTGGTAAATTAAAGTAAAAAGTTACTATTCACCAAAAATTATTTTCATCTCATTGAACCAAATTTTACTTCTTGATATTAACCGTGTCTCTCGGATTTTCGAAATTCCATTCACAAAATCGGTAAAATTATGTTTTATGAAAAAATCAGTTTTTTAACTACCACTTAGTAGTTTCACTATTCATCAAAAATTGAAGTTTTTCAGAACAATGCCAAAATTTCACCCTAAGCTATAATTGATATTCCGAATTAAAAAATGATGTATATTTTACAAAATTACAAACATATAAGTTGCATTAATTAATTTTATAATTAATTCCCGTTGTCACAACAAATAGCGTGTTTTTAAGAAACAATATATATCAAAAGATTGACACTTGTTTATGTTCGGTTTAATTGTAAAATTATGTATAATGACCAAAATTGTATTAAATGGTAAAAATATATTCTAAATATACTTTAAAACCACTCAAATTCATAATTTATCACTATTAATTATTTTGATTAAAAAAGTTGTTTTTAATTAAAATTTAGTAATTTTCACTATTCATCAAAATATTAAAGTTATCCGAAAAGTACCAAAATTTCACCCTAGGCTAATTTTGATATTCCGAATTCAAAAATGAAGTCCATTTTGAGAGATAGAATTTATAAAATTTTAAAAAGTAGGTATTACTATTCATAATGGCTAGTTTTATTGGTTGTGGTGTGTTGGAACTCGATGTTGCATACAACACATGCTATCGCATTATTCAAAGAGAAGCGTACCATAGAAGCTTGGGGTGTTACATAAATGATTCAATAACATTAAAAAAATTATTTATTTATCTATTTCTTTGTTGTTAAACATGTTGAAAATTGTTCATCGTGTTTTCCATTCTCACAAACCACATCAAATTCAATCAAATAATTAAAATGGGATATTAAGAATCATTAGAATAATGATTATTATAAATTAAAATATAAATAAATGATGAAATTTTAATCCATAATCTGGAATCAACCATGTCACAATGGTACATTTATGAAATTAACAATCAAAAGTTTAAAGAGTTGATGATGAAAATGAACACTATTTTTATAATATAATTATAATAGATGATTATAAACAAAGTGTATTAAATGGAAATATATTCAAAAATCTCATGAATAAGTCACTAAGGTATGTATTTTCAATATTCATGAGGTTCGAGTAGAGATCATGTATATGGGAAGATAATGTCTGATTTTAATCATATCAATTCTTTCTCTTTGATACATGGTATATTTGTATACCATTATTCATTTAATATCTTTGTATTTTTATTTAACTTCCTTGAAATTATTTTATGATATTTTTATATAATTCATGGGACATATAAATATAAATTTAGTTTTATTCTTAATTTATCTTTTGATTCAAGAGTTACGTAATTAATATTTAGTATTTGTCTCTATATCCAATTTCACTATAAGTGTTTGATATTGTTAAACATAATTTATTTTATATGGTGTATATTATACCCATTTTACATTAAGTATAATAAATATATTTCATGTCATGATATTTGAATTTTCATTTCATGATAACTCACTTATGTTCTTTTTTTATTACATTAAGATTTACTGTAAGTGTTTTTAACTCAACATGATAAAATGAGATAAAATGTTTCTTTATAAAATTATTTCTTCCAATATTTGTTTATTTCACACTATAATTTTTTTTGGAATCCTTCCCTTCCTATATTTTGATAAATTACTTTTTAAATCAAATATTTAAACCTTATGGACCTATTGTTCAGAAATTATATCATTGTTGAGAATACACATCTTATATTATAATGGATATTTCATTAATTTAGCCATATTTTTTCCCTATAATTTTTCCCTATATGTGGAAAACCAGTTTTGTGTTATCTTATGTGGCCTTACCAATTACCGCTTACTATTTTAAAAAATAAGTATTCTAATCCCTTTTATGATTTCAGTTTCAATAGATGTATTTTAAAATATTAAAATGATTTTCCTTACTTTATGATTTAATTTATCTTCAACTACACATTTTCATTAGATAAAATTTATATTACTTTTCAAGGCTCCATTGTTGATGATTATTTATAAAATAAAAATTTTCAAATATTTTCACACCATTAATTAAATATGATTTAATTTTTTTTAACTTATATTATGATAGTGTAAATTTTTTATAAAAACTATTTTTTAGAATCAATTTAGTATTAATACTTATCAAAAAAGGTTTTATTTTTTGATGAATTATTTTCATATGACACCCTTTAAATCCGAATATATTATTTTGTGGTATTAAACTCATTTAAATCCACATATAATTTAATATTTCCTAATAATACAATATGTATTAAAAATAGTTCTTATTCTAGTGACTTTCCTTTATAAAAAAGATATATTTTCTTCCATTAATTTAAGGGTGTCCACCAAGATTCCCTATGTCGATTGATTGGCGAAATTATTGAATTAACATTATATTTTTTATCCATATAGTGAAATTATTTAGACCTAATCTTATTAATTAAAGGATATTTACCTTGAGTGATATTTAATATATTTTGATACCCATTAACTTACTATGGGTTTAACATGCCATTATTTTTTAGGTTATTATGATTGATTTATTTATATAAATCCATTTAAAAAGGATATAGAACAATATTTCATTTAAGGGATTATTGGTGATATGATGATTGTTTTATAGTGGCACACATATTATAACATCCCAGGTAAATAAAGAATAAAGAATTTTCATATTTATTAATATTTATGAATTAAATATTAATTTTACTTTAAAGGGGTTTCTATGTTCGATAGCGTACCCGATACGCAACAAAGAGTTTCATTGAAATCTTACGTTGCACACTAATAATAAAATAATATTATTTTAAATGGTAGTTAACACATAGCCGTTGTATTGGCGGGAATGGATAGAAATAACTAAAATATGATTATATATGTTTTTTAAATGTTTTTACTCATATCTAATAAAAGATAATGGCTTAAAATACGGAAAGAATTCAGTTTTAGGCATATATGCCCTAGTTTTCACTAAAGGTTCACTTATCATCCTTTGATGGCGAACCATCATTAAATACAGTTTTGTTCACTCTTATAAATTATATTGGACCAAATAAAACTCTTCTTTAGAATCAGGACATCAAAATTTACTTTGTGTAATTTTTTGCCATTTTTCCGATAAAGTTCATTTTTTTAATGAACAGTGAAAAATGTTGTATTTTAATTCAAAACCTCTTTTTAATCTAATTTATTTATATGATTAGATTATCATTTTAATTGGTTTTAAAGTTAAATTAGAATATATTTTTACCATTAAATCCAATAGTGGTCGTTGGAATTAATCTCACTTTGAAATCGGACATAAACTAGTGTCAATCTTTTGATACTTATTGTTTCATGAAAACACGCTATTTGCTCTGACAGCGGGAATTAATTATTAAATTAATTAATGCAACTTATAAGTTTTTAATTTTTTAAAATGGAATTCATTTTTGAATTCAGAATATCAAATATAGCTTAGGGTGATGTTTTGGTATTTTTCTGAAAAACTTCAATTTTTGATGAATAGTGAAACCACTAAGTGGTACTTAAAAAACTGATTTTTCGTTTAAATGAAATTTTACCACCTCTGGGTTTTGAATTTCAAAAATCCGACATACATGGTTGTCATTAAGAAGAAAAATTTGGTTCAATGGGATTAAAATAATTTTTTGGTGAATAGTAACTTTTAAGTTTTTAATCGCGATTAGAGGTAATTAGCGTAGTTTAAGGTAAAAATAATGTTTCAATAATATGGAATGATCTTGACACATGTCCTACACTTATTGGATGTGTCATGGCCGACCAAGACAATCCATGGGTCAACTTGGGAACCCCATGGATCCACTTTAGTTGGAAAATGACATTAATATCTTTTTATTTAACGTTAAAATAAAAATGTCACAAACATGAGTTGTTTAATAAAAAAAAATTTACATGGGGTTATACAAGTCAGATTTTTGACTATAAATATTCATTGGAAGATAAAAATATTTCCTATATCATGATTTTTTTTAATAATTTTTAGACATTAAATAAATTAAATTAGTTATGACACCATGATGATGCAGCGATTACCTCATTATTTAACGATGTAAATAAAATGGAAAGATAATGTAAACTCCAAGACCTACGCATGTCCAAAACCTATTGGATGGGTGGATTTTGAAACCTTATCACCTTATCCTCGAAACACATCAATGTGGGACCATTAAAATCCGAAACTCATTCTATAACAAAGTAACATTTCCTTACTTTCCAAGAGTGCCCCTCCTCTCCTCTTATAAAAGGCCCCCACCTCTACCACCTTACCCACACTTACAAAGCCTTTGGCTCGGCCAAACCATGCCCATTTTGTCTCTCCACATCCCTCTCTTACTCTTTGAATCCTCACTTTTGCCAGAAGTCTTCCCAAGAAATCCTTTGAGCTCAAATCTAAGAGAGTTACCCGTTTCTGAGGTAATGTGTTTACTTGTGTTATTTTGTTTTATTTTGCTTCTCCAACCCCCTAAACTCTTCTTATTCATTTCTTTTGTAACAAATCCAGTGTATTTAATATAATAGGATGTTTTTATAATAACAATTAGAGCTACACTTACACACATCTACATCTAATAGTTAAAGAACATACTGTTTCTGTGGTTGGTGAATTTCTACCTCACGAAACGATGATTGTTCAATCTTCCTTTAAACACCTTTAATGGTGGCCATTAAGATGCCAATCTATTTATATATGATATATATTATGTTTATGTTTTTCTTATGCTTCTGTATTTTTCATTTGTGGAATACCTTTATGGTTTCTATTGTGGATAAACATGATAATTTCATTTTAGGAAGTGCGGACTACCGCCCCCTCAAAGTGATTTGATTCGTTAATGACATATGTGGGACGTATAAAGGATGGATTAAAATGTATTGTATATGATGTTATACTGGAATTATAATATACCTCTATATAATTATTATTTCTTCCCATTAATGTATGATATAGAAATGAAAGTAGCATTCATGCATACGCACGACTTACCGTCTCCATGAACGGTGCATTTCATTTCTTATCCCCAAATGTAATGTACTATTATAAGTACATATATATAATGGATATATATTATGTATGTTACATCTAAATGATTAATATAATTTTGAAATTAAAATATACATACCTCTTATTTAGTTTTAATTCCATTAATATGACATATAAATTAAAGTAGCGTTCATGCGTACGTACGGCTTACCATCTCCATGAACGGTGCATTTCATTTCTTACCTATAAATGATTATGTGATATTATAAATAAATTTATATGCTATAAATATATGATATATATGATATCCAAATCAGGAATTTTATTTTGGATATAAAGAATCTTTGACCACACGAACAACATGTAATTGTAAGAAGTCCACTTTCGACTTAAGAACCAAATATCGACAAAACAAACATTATAAACATAAATGATTACATAATGTTTATAACATGTCAATAAGTGATATAAAAGGAATAATGAACTTGAAAAAGGTTCTTAAGAACATAGAATTAACTCAAGTTTATTATTCAGGACGTTAAAGAACGATCGAGTCAAGTCGGACCCGAGGTAAGGGACTTCTTCTCAATCTCCTTTCATTGAGGAATATTTCGTTTTATACACAACTATCATTTATACGGTGTATAAACCCCTTTGACTTTTACTTTTATACAAAAGGAATCTTTTTCTACGAAGTGTTTTACTAAACGACAAAAATGAATGTTTCTTTTAACGTATGCGGTGACAACGACCTTTTCCGCCGCCGCGAGTATTATTTGGTATTTGGCTTCCTCAACAAGCCGTGATGTTTTTAAAATGAAATAAATACCATATACTATTTTATGTATTTTGGTATTGAAAATGGGTTTTATAATGGATTTGTTATGTCAATATATTTGAGTGGTATGTTGTGATCAAAGTGTGGAAATGCTTTCTTTCCATTATGTTTGTTTTATGTCTTATGATTTCATAATGGTACTTGGACATTTGATGGGAGGTTACATGATAAACCATATGACGGGTGGTGCCGTGAATACCAGGATGGGTGGTTACGTTATAACCTCCAATGCATTGGGTATGGAAGTCAACCATATGGCTATTCCATTAAGTATGTTTATGTCCCAAGTTACCTTTATATGTTATGTGTTCTTTATATGGGTTTTATGGTTATCCTTTGGTTACAAAAGGGTAAGTAATGATATTTTATTCAGTGAAGAGTTTTTACAACTTCACGAAGGTGAAGGTATTACTTTGATAAAGTATACATGGTTTACTTGATGTTTGAAAAACTAACAGTTTTCATTCTTTGTGTATCCCTTACTGAGCTTTTTATGCTCACCCCAAGTTTTTTTGAAATGTTTTTCACAAGACATAATGTAGAATAGGGTCAAGGATGGGATCAATGGAAAGTCATGCTATCTAAAACATGGAACTAGACATGTTTCTTTTTAAGAGTTTTTATTTTATGGAAACTTAGTCTACTTTGTAATATTTTGAGATGTAACATTTATGTCATAATTCTATAAAACTCTAAACATGAAAAGATCCTCAATGTGAATTATTCATTTAATTCAATATTAAGTAATGTTTAAGGCCTGGGCCTTATAGTTGGTATCATAGGTCGGTTTAGACAACTTTAGGAGTTAGAAAAGTGTTAAATTATAAGTTAATTTATGGTATGATTGAAATGATATAGCATTTAATGATTACCATGTTGATTCGCCTAAGATATTTCTGTGTTAAGAATAGTTTTTTTTGTAGAAGAAATAGAGAAGTTTTTGGGGAGGCATACTGAGGGAAATGACCTTCCAAATCAGCATACTGAGATGGTCAGAATCAGAATTGAGCAGTTTACTACAGTGATGGCTCAGTTGAATCAGGTGATAAGTGGTGGTTGTGTAATTGATGATATTTTGGTGTTTTCTAAAAGTAAAGAGGAGCATGGAATTCATTTAAGGGTTATCTTGAAAACATTGAAAGAAAAGAAACTATATGGAAAATTCAGAAAGTGTGAGTTTTGGTAACAACAAATTTCTTTCCTGGGTCACATTGTTTCAAAAGATGGCATAACTGTTGATCCTACTAAAAAAAAGTTGTTGAAGAATGGCCAAGACCCACAAATGTAACCAAGATCCGTAGTTTTCTTGGTTTGGAAGGTTACTACCGAAGGTTTGTTGAAATATTTTCACGGTTATCTAGTCCAATGACTAAGCTAACTCGTAAGGGTGATAAGTTCATCTGGACAAAAGAATGTGATGATTGTTTTCAGGAGTTGAAAAGAAGATTGGTGAATGCTCCAGTTTTGGAACTTCCTTCCAGGAATCGTGAGTTTGTTATATACAGTGATTCTTCGTTGAAGGGACTTGGCTGTGTCCTTATGCAGAATGATCAGGTAATTGCTTATGCTTCACGTTAGTTGAAAACTCATGAGGTAAATTACCCTACACATGATTTGGAATTAGCTGCTGTTTATTTTTCTTTAAAAATTTGGAGGCATCATTTGTATGGAGTAAAGTGTGAAATATATACTGATCACAAAAGTTTAAAGTATATATTCACTTAGAAAGAATTGAACATGAGATAGAGGAGATGGCTAGAATTAATCAAGGATCATGATTGTACAATTCATTACCATCCGGGAAAATCAAATAAAGTGGCTGATGCTTTGAGTCGAAAAAGTAATGATTCATTAACAATGTTGTGTTTAGAACATGATCCTTTGGTTAAGGATTTGATGAACTTTGGCATATAATTTTTTGGTTCAGGATGTTCTTCTGTTTTGTTTCAGGTATCAGTGAGATCATCCCTATCAGACAGAATTAGGCAAGCACAGAGGGAAGATAGTGAGTCGCAGAAAAAGGTAGAGCTGGTTTAGAAGGGTAAGATTCCTGAATTCAACATTGATAATGATTGTGTTTTGAGGTTTGGGAAGAGATTATGTGTTCCTTGTGATTCACAGTTGAAGAATGAGCTGTTATGTGAGGCTCATAGTTCCCCGTTTTCAATTCATCCTGGTAGTACTATGATGTACAGAGATCTGCGAGAGTATTACTGGTGGGATGGAATGAAAAGGGCTATTGCTGATTTTACTGTGAAGTGTTTGACTTGTCAGCAGGTTAAGGCAGAGCGGTAGTTACCGAAATGGATGCTTCAGCCTTTACTGGTGCCAGAGTGGAAATGGTAAAACATATCCATGGACTTTGTTGTGGGATTACCGAGGACATTTTGAGGTAATAATGCAATCTGGGTTACTGTTGATCGCTTGACTAACTCTGCTCATTTCCATCCTATTCGAGACACATTCTCTCTAGATCAACTTTCTCGATTTTATCTTAAAGAGATAGCTAGGTTTCATGGAGTTCCCCTCTCCATTTTATCTGATCGTGATCCCATGTTTACTTATACCTTTTGGGAAGGCCTTCAGAAGTCGTTGGGTACTGAATTAAATTTTAGTACATCTTTTCATCCTCAATCAGATGGGCAGTCAGAACGAACAATTCAGACCTTGGAGGATATGCTACGAGCTTGTTAGATGGATTATCAGGGAATTTGGGACCAACATCTTTCATTGGTTGAGTTTTCATATAATAACAGTTTTCGTTCTAGTATACAGATGGCACCATTTGAGGAATTATATGGGAAGCGGTGTCGAACTCCAGCTTTTTGGGATGAAGTGGGTGAAAGGAAGTTTATGGGACCAGAATTGATAGAAGAGTTGGCATAAAAAGTTCAGTTGATTCAGAAACACATGAAAATAGCTCAGAGGAGGCAGAAGAGTTATGCGGATAACCGGAGGAAGGATCTATCTTTCGAGGTAGGTGATAATGTTTTTCTCAAGTTTTCTCCATGGAAAAGTGTGATGAGATTTGGTAAGAAAACAAAGCTGAGTCCAAGGTTCATTAGACCATATTAAATTCTGGAGAAAGTTGGATAAGTTGCTTACCGAGTGGATTTACCTCCGAGTTTATATCAGGTACACAATGTTTTTCATGTTTCGATGCTGATAAAGTATACGCCAGATTCATCTCATGTTTTGAGCCCAGAGGTAGTTCAGTTGGAAGAGAATCTCTCTTATGAAGAACAACCAGTCCAGATTCTTGACCGAAGAGAGAAAGTGTTGCGAAATTAGGTAATCCACTAGGTAAAGGTTTTGTGGAAAAACCATATGGTTTAAGAGGCAACGTGGGAATCTGAAAATGCTATGAGGGATAAATACCCCCACTTATTTTGATAA
The DNA here is from genome assembly GCA_963277665.1 of Viscum album. Lineage (NCBI taxonomy): Eukaryota > Viridiplantae > Streptophyta > Magnoliopsida > Santalales > Viscaceae > Viscum > Viscum album. The sequence goes on from OY728131.1 coordinate 1,132,121,151, forward strand.
GTGAATAAAATTGCGAGGACGCAATTCCCAAAAGGGGGGAAGGATATAACATCCCAGGTAAATAAAGAAAAAAGAATTTTCATATTTATTAATATTTATGAATTAAATATTAATTTTACTTTAGAGGGCTTGCTATGTTCGATAGCGTACCCGATACGCAACAAAGAATTTCATTGAAATCTTACGTTGCACACTAGTAATAAAATAATATTATTTTAAATGGTAGTTAACACATAGCCATTGTATTGGTGGGAATGGATAGAAATAACTAAAATATTATTATATATGTTTTATAAATGTTTTTACTTTTATCTAATAAAATATAAAGGCTTAAAATATGGAAAGAATTCAATTGTAGGCATATATGCCCATGTGTTCACTAAAGGTTCACTTATCACCTTTTGATGGAGAACCATCATTAAATATAGTTTTGTTCACTCTTATACATTCTATTGGACCAAATAAAACTCTTCTTTATAATCGGGACATCAAAATTTACTTTGTGTAAATTTTTGGTATTTTTCTGATAAAGTTCATTTTTTTAATGAACAGTGAAAAATGTTGTATTTTAATTCAAAACATCTTTTTAATCTAATTTATTTATATGATTATATTATCATTTGAATTGGTTTTAAAGTGAAATTATAATATATTTTTACCATTAAATCCAATAGTGGTTGTTGGAACTAATTTCACTTTGAAATCGGACTTAAACTAGTGTCAATCGTTTGATACTTATTGTTTCATGAAAACACGCTATTTGCTCGGACAGCGTGAATTAATTATTAAATTAATTAATGAAACTTATATGTTTTTAATTTTTTAAAATGGACTTCATTTTTGAATTCGGAATATCAAATATATCTTAGGGTGATGTTTTGGTATTTTTCTGAAAAACTTCAATTTTTAATGAATAGTGAAACCACTTAGTGGTACTTAAAAAACTGATTTTTCGTTTAAATGAAATTTTACCACCTCTATGTTTTGAATTTCAAAAATCCGACATACATGGTTTTCATTAAGAAGAAAAATTTGGTTCAATGGGATTAAAATAATTTTTTTGTGAATAGTAACTTTTAAGTTTTTAATCGCGATTAGAGGTAATTAGTGTAGTTTAAGGTAAAAATAATGTTTTAATAATATGAAATGAACTTGACACATGTCCTACCCTTATTGTATATGTCATGACCGACCAAGAAAATCCATGGGTCAACTTGGGGACCCCATGGAGCCACTTTAGTTGGAAAATGACATTAATATCTTTTTATTTATTGTTAAAATAAAAATGTCACAAACTTGAGTTGTTTTACTAAACATTTTTTTACATGGGGTTATACAATTCAGATTTTTGACTATAAATATTAATTGGAAATCTAAAATAATTTCCTACATCATGATATATTTTTAATAATTTTTGGACATTAAATAAATTAAATTATGTATGACACCATGATGATGCAGTGATTACCTCATTATTTAACGATTTAAATAAAATGGAATGATAATGTAAAATAAAAGACCTACACATGTCAAAAACCTATTGGATGGGTGGATTTAGAACCCTTACCACCTTATCCTCGAAACACATCAATGTGGTACCATTAAAATCCGAAACTCATTCTATAATAAAGTAACATTTCCTTACTTTCCTAGAGTGCCCCTCCTCTCCTCTTATAAAAGGCCCCCACCTCTACCACCTTACCCATACTTACAAATCCTTTGGATCGGCCAACCTCGCCCCATTTTGTCTCTCCACATCCCTCTATTACTCTTTCAATCCACACTTTGGGCAGAAGTCTTCCGAAGGATGCCTTTGATCTCAAATCTAAGAGAGTTACCCGATTTTGAGGTAATGTGTTCAGTTGTGTTCTTTTGTTTTATTTTGCTTCTCCAACCCCATAAACTCTTTTTATTCATTTATTTTGTAACAAATCCGGTATATTAAATATACTAGGATGTTTTTATAATAATCATTCGAGCTACAATTACACACATCTACATCTAATGGTTAAATAACATACTATTTCTGTGGTTGACGAATTTCTGCCTCACGAAATGATGATTGTTCAATCTTCTTATAACACCTTTAATGGTGGACATTAAGATTCCAATCTATTTATATATGATATATATTATGTTTATGTTTTCCTTATGCTTCTTTATTTTTCATTTGTGGTATACCTTTATGGTTTCCATTGTGGGTAAACACGATAATTTCATTTTTGGAAGTGCGGACTATCGCCCCCTCAAAGTGATTTGATTCGTTAATGCCATATGTGGGAGGTATAAAGGATGGATTTAAAGGTATTATATATGATGTTATACTGGAACTATAATATACCTCTATATCATTATTATTTCTTCCCATTAAAGTATGAGATAGAAATGAAAGTAGCATTCATGTGTACGTACGGCTTACCGTCTCCATGAACGATGCATTTCATTTCTTATCCCCAAATGTAATGTACTATTATAAGTACATATATATAATGGATATATATGATGTATGTTACATATAAATGATTAATATAATTCTGGAATTAAAATATACATACCTCTCATTTAGTTTTAATTCCATTAATATGACATAGAAATGAAAGTAGCATTCATGCGTACGTACAACTTACCGTCTCCATGAAGGGTGCATTTCATTTCTTACCACTAAATGATTATGTGATATTATAAATACATGTATATGCTAGAAATATATGATATATATGATATCCAAATCAGGAATTTCATTCTGGATATAAAGAACCTTTCACCACACGAACAACATGTAATTGTAAGAAGTCCACTTTCGACTTAAGAACAAAATATCGACAAAACAAACATTATTAACATAAATGATTACATAATGTTTATAACATGGAAATAAGTGATATAAAAGTAATAATGAACTTGAAAAAGGTTCTTAAGAAAATATAAATTAACTCAAGTCTATTATTCAGGACGTTAAAGAACGATCGAGTCAAGTCGGACCTGAGGTAAGGGACTTCGTCTCAATATCTGTTCATTAAGACATATTTAATTTTATACACAACTATCTTTTATACGGTGTATAAACCCCTTTGAATTTTACTTTTATACAAAAGGAATCTTTTTCTATGAAGCGTTTTTCTAAACAACAAAAAGGAATGTTTCTTTTAACATACGCGGTGACAATGACTTTTTCCGCCGCTGCGAGTATTATTTGGTCTTTGGCTTCCTCAAAAAGCCGTGATGTTTTTAAAATGAAATAAATACCATATACACTTTTATGTATTTCAGTATTGAAAATGGTTTTTATAATGGATTTGTTATGTCAATATATTTGAGTGGTATATTGTGATCAAAGTGTGGAAATGTTTTCTTTCCATTATGTTTGTTTTATGTCTTATGATTTTATAATGGTACTTGGACATTTGACAGGTGGTTATGAGATAAACCATATGACGGGTGGTTCCGTGAATACCAGGATGGGTGGTTACGTTATAACCTCCAATGCATTGGCTATGGAAGTCGGCCGTATGGCTATTCCATTAAGTATGTGTGGAAGTCGACCGTATGGTTATTCCATTTAAGTATGTTTATGTCCCAAGTTACCTTTATATGTTATGTGTTCTTTATATGGGTTTTATGGTAATCCTTTGGTTACAAAAGGGTAAGAAATGATATTTTATTCAGTGAGGAGTTTTTACTACTTCAAAAAGGTGAAGGCATTACTTTGATAAAGTATACATGGTTTACTTGATGTTTGAAAAACTAACAGTTTTCATTCTTTGTGTATACCTTACTGAGCTTTTTATGCTCACCCCAAGTTTTTTTGAAATGTTTTTCACAGGACATAATGTGGAATAGTGTCAAGGATGGGATCAAGGGAAATTCATGCTATCTAAAACATGGAACTAGACATGTTTCTTTTTAAGAGTTTTTATTTTATGGAAACTTAGTATACTTTGTAATCTTTTGAGATGTAACAGTTATGTCCTAATTCTCTAAAACTCTAAACCTGAAAATATCCTCAATGTGAATTATTCATTTAATTCAATATTAAGTAAGGTTTAAAGCCAAGGCCTTATAGTTTGTATCAGAGGTCGGTTTAGACAACTTTAGGAGTTAGAAAAGTGTTAAATTATAAGTTAATTTATGGTATGATTGAAATGATATAGGATTTAAAGATTACCATGTTGCTTCGCCTAAGATATTTCTATGTTAAGAATGGATTTTCGTAGAGGAAACAGAGAAGTTTTTGGGGAGGCATACTGAGGGAAATGACCTTCCAAATCAGCATACTGAGATGGTCAGAATCAGAATTGAGCAGTTTACTATAGTGATGGCTCATTTGAATCCGGTGATAAGTGGTGGTTGTGTAATTGATGATATTTTGGTGTTTTCTAAAAGTAAATAGGAGCATGAAAGTCATTTAAGGGTTATCTTGCAAACCTTAAAAGAAAAGAAACTATATTTAAAATTCAGAAAGTGTGAGTTTTGGTAACAACACATTTCTTTCCTGGGTCACATTGTTTCAAAAGATGGCATAACTGTTGATCCTGCTAAAACAAAAGTTGTTGAAGAATAGACAAGACCCACAAATGTAACCGAGATCCGTAGTTTTCTTGGTTTGGTAGGTTACTACCGATGGTTTGTTGAAAATTTTTCACGGTTATCTAGTCCAACGACTAAGCTAACTTGTAAGGGTGCTAAGTTCATCTAGACAAAAGAATGTGATGATTGTTTTCTGAAGTTGAAAAGAAGATTGGTGAATTCTCTAGTTTTGTCACTTCCTTCCAGGAATGGTGAGTTTGTTATATACAGTGATTCTTAGTTGAAGGGACTTGGATGTGTCCTTATGCATAATGATCAGGTAATTGCTTATGCTTCACATCAGTTGAAAACTCATGAGGTAAATTACCCTACACATGTTTTGGAATTAGCTGCTGTTGTTTTTGCTTTAAAAATTTGGAGGAATCATTTGTATGGAGTAAAGTGTGAAATATATACTGATCACAAAAGTTTAAAGTATATATTCACTCAGAAAGAATTGAACATGAGACAGAGTAGATGGATAGAATTAATCAAGGATTATGATTGTACAATTCATTACCATCTGGGAAAAGCAAATAAAGTGGCTGATGCTTTGAGTTGAAAAAGTAATGCTTCATTAACAATGTTGCATTTGGAATGTGATCCTTTAGTTAAGGATTTGATGAACTTTGGTATAGAATTTCTTGGTGTAGGATGTTCTTCTGTTTTGTTTCATGTATCTGTGAGGTCATCCCTATGAGACAGAATTAAGCAAGCACAGAGGGAAGATAGTGAGTCGCAGAAAAAGGTAGAGCTGGTTCAGAAGGGTAAGTTTCTTGAATTCAACATTGATAATGATTGTGTTTTAAGGTTTGGGAATAGATTATGTGTGCATTGTGATTCACAGTTGAAGAATGAGATGTTATGTGAGGCTCATAGTTCCCCGTTTACAGTTCATCCTAGCAGTACTATGATGTACCGAGATCTGCGAGAGTATTACTGGTGGGATGGAATGAAAAGGGATATTGCTGATTTTACTGTGAAGTGTTTGACTTGTCAGCAGGTTAAGGTAGAGCGGTAGTTACCGAAATGGATGCTTCAGCCTTTACCAGTGCCAGAGTGGAAATGGGAAAACATATCCATGGACTTTGTTGTGGGATTACCGAGGACAACTTGAGGTAATAATGCAATATGGGTTATTGTTGATCGCTTGACTAAATCTGCTCATTTCCTTCCTATTTGAGATACATTCTCTCTAGATCAACTTTCCCGATTATATCTTAAAGAGATAGCCATGTTGCATGGAGTTCCCCTCTCCATTGTATCTGATCGTGATCCCAGGTTTACTTCTAACTTTTGGAAATGTCTACAGAAGTCGTTGGGTATTGAATTAAATTTTAGTACAACTTTTCATCCTCAATCAGATGGGAAGTCATAACGAACAATTCGGACCTTGGGGGATATGATACGAGCTTGTTCGATGGATTATTAGGGAAGTTGGGACCAACATCTTTCATTGGTTGAGTTTTCATATAATAACAGTTTTCATTATAGTATACAGATGACCCCGTTTGAGGCATTATATGGGAAGCGGTGTCGAACTCCAGCTTTTTGTGATGAAGTGGGTGAAAGGAAGTTGATGAGACCATAATTGATAGAAATGTTGGTAGAAAAAGTTTAGTTGATTCAGAAACACATGAAAAAAGCTCAGAGCAGGCAGAAGAGTTATGAGGATAACCGGAAGAAGGATCTATCCTTCGAGGTAGGTGATCATGTTTTTCTCAAGGTTTCTCCATGGAAAAGTGTGATGAGATTTGGTAAGAAAGTAAAGCTGAGTCCAAGGTTCATTGGACCATATGAAATTCTGGAGAAAGTTGGATCAGTTTCTTTCTGAGTGTATTTATCTCCGTGTTTATATCAGGTACACAATGTTTTTCATGTTTCGATGCTGACAAAGTATATGCCAGATTCATCTCATGTTTTGATCCCAGAGGTAGTTTAGTTGGAAGAGAATCTCTCTTATGAAGAACAACCAGTCCAAATTCTTGACCGAAGGGAGCAAGTGTTGCGAAATAAGGTAATCCACCAGGTAAAGGTTTTGTGGAAAAACCATATGGTTGAAGAGGCAGTGTGGGAATCTGAAAATGCTATGAGGGATAAATACCCCAAATTATTTTGATAAGTGAATAAAATTGCAAGGACGCAATTCCCAAAAGGGGGGAAGGATGTAACATCCCAGGTAAATAAAGAATAATGAATTTTCATATTTATTAATATTTACGAATTAATTATTAATTTTACTTTAAATGGGTTTATATGTTCGATAGTGTACCCGATATGCAACAAAGAGTTTCATTGAAATCCTACGTTGCACACTAGTAATAAAATAATATTATTTTAAATGGTAGTTAACACATAGCCGTTGTATTGGAAGGAATGGATAGAAATAACTAAAATATGATTATATATGTTTTTTAAATGTTTTTACTTTTATCTAATAAAAGATAAAGGCTTAAAATACGGAAAGAATTCAATTTTAGGCATATATGCCTTAGTTTTCACTAAAGGTTCACTTATCGCCTTTTGATGGAGAACCATCACTAAATATAGTTTTTTTCACTCTTATAAATTCTATTATACCAAATAAAACTCTTCTTTAGAATTGGGACATCAAAATTTACTTTGTGTAAATTTGTGGTATTTTTCCGATAAAGTTCATTTTTTAATGAACAGTGAAAAATGTAGTATTTTATTTCAAAACCTCTTTTTAATCTAATTTATTTATATGATTATATTATCATTTTAATTGGTTTTAAAGTAAAATTAGAATATATTTTTACCATTAAATCCAATATTGGTCGTTGGAATTAATTTCACTTTGAAATGGGACTTAAACTAGTGTCAATCTTTTGATACTTATTGTTTCATGAAAACATGCTATTTGCTCTGACAGTGGGAATTAATTATTTAATTAATTAATGAAACATATATGTTTTGAATTTTTTAAAATGGAATTCATTTTTTAATTCGGAATTTCAAATATAGCTTAGGGTGATGTTTTGGTATTTTTCGGAAAAACTTCAATTTTTGATGAATAGTGAAACCACTAAGTGGTACTTAAAAATCTGATTTTTTGTTTAAATGAAATTTTACCACCTCTGTGTTTTGAATTTCAAAAATCCGACATACATTGTTGTCATTAAGAAGAAAAATGTGGTTCAATGGGATTAAAATAAATTTTTGGTGAATAGTAACTTTTAAGTTTTTAATCGCGATTAGAGGTAATTAGTGTAGTTTAAGGTAAAAATAATGTTTTAATAATATGAAATGAACTTGACACATGTAATACCCTTATTGGATGTGTCATGTCCGACCAAGAAAATCCATGGGTCAACTTGGGGACCCCATGGAGCCACTTTAGTTGGAAAATGACATTAATATCTTTTTATTTAATGTTAAAATAAAAATGTCACAAACATGAGTTGTTTTACTAAAACAACTTTTATATGGGGTTATACAAGTCATATTTTTGACTATAAATATTCATTGGAAATATAAAAAGATTTCCTACATCATGATATTTTTTTTAATAATTTTTAGACTTTAAATAAATTAAATTATTTATGACACCATGATGATGCAGCGATTACCTCATTATTTAACGATTTAAAAGGAATGGAAAGATAATGTAAAATCCAAGAACTACACATGTCCAAAACCTATTGGATTGGTGGATTTCGAACCTTTATCACCTTATCCTCGAAACACATCAATTTGGGACCATTAAAATCTGAAACTCATTCTATAATAAAGTAACATTTCCTTACTTTCCAAGAGTGCCCCTCCTCTCCTCTTATAAAAGGCCCCCACCACTACCACCTTATTCAAACTTCCAAAGCCTTTGCATCATCCAAAAACTTCCCATTTAGTCTCTAGACATCCCGATCTTACTCCTTGATGCCTCACTTTGGGAATAAGTCTTCCCAAGGAAGCCTTTGAACTCAAATCTAAGAGAGTTACCCGATTTTGAGGTAATGTGTTCACTTGTGTTCTTTTGTTTTATTTTGCTTCTCCAACCCCCTAAAATATTTTTATTCATTTATTTTGTAACAACTCTATTATATTCAATATACTAGGATGTTTTTATAATAATAATTTGAGCTACACTTACATTTTTGAGGTAATGTGTTCACTTGTGTTCTTTCATTTAGGCATACTTCGTTTTATACACCACTATCTTTTATATGGTGTATAAAACCCTTTGACTTTTACTTTTATACAAAAGGAATCTTTTTCTATGAAGCGTTTTATGAAATGACAAAAAAGAATGTTTCTTTTAACGTACGCGGTGACAACGACCTTTTCCGCCGCCGCACGTATTATTTGGTCTTTGGCTTCCTCAATAAGCCGTGATGTATTTAAAAATGAAATAAATACCATATACTCTTTTATGTATTTTGGTATTGAAAAGGGTTTTTATAATGGATTTGTTATTTCAATATATTTGAGTGATATATTGTGATCAAAGTGTGGAAATGTTTTCTTTCCATTATGTTTGTTTTATGTCTTATGATTTTATAATGGTACTTGGACATTTGACGGGTGGTTACGTGATAAACCATATGACGGGTGGTGCCGTGAATACCAGGACGGGTGGTTACGTTATAACCTCCAATGCATTGGGTATGGATTTCAGCCGTATGTCTATTCCATTAAGTATGTGTGGAAGTTGACCGTATGGTTATTCCATTTAAGTATGTTTATGTACCAAGTTACCTTTATATGTTATGTGTTCTTTATATGGGTTTTATGGTAATCCTTTGGTTACAAAAGGGTAAGTAATGATATTTTATTCAGTGAAGATTTTTTACTACTTCACGAAGGTGAAAGTATTACTTTGATAAAGTATACATGGTTTACTTGATGTTTGAAAAACTAACAGTTTTCATTCTTTGTGTACCCCTTACTGAGCTTTTTATGCTCACCCCATGTTTTTTTGAAATGTTTTTCACAGGACTTAACGTGGAATAGGGTCAAGGATGGGATCAAGGGAAATTCATGCTATCTAAAACATAGAACTAGAAAAGTTTCTTTTTAAGATTTTTTATTTTATGGAAACTTAGTCTACTTTTTAATCTTTTGAGATGTAACAGTTATGTCCTAATTCTCTAAAACTCTAAACCTGAAAAGATCCTCAATGTGAATTATTCATTTAATTCAATATTAAGTAATGTTTAAGGCCATGGCCTTATACATATTAATTGATTGTAAATGGATGGTTACATTATAAATTGGAAATAAATGGTTATGTTATAAACCATAGATAGGTGATCCCATTATAGACCTATAATGCATGGGTTAAAAGTTGATATATCATTATACATGTATACATTGGAATAAATTTTTTTCTCACAAATATTAGTTTAATGGTGTCACTCAAAAAGGTGATGTTTCATTATTCTACAGTATTTACCACCTTTATAAGGTATCATGATGTTATATACTCTTGGATAATTTTTTTTGATTAATGTATTGAGTCAAAAAGTTGATTCATGTATTATGTTTTGACAATAATATTTTCCGGACTCATGATTCATGGACTTTGTTTTTATAATATATGTATCTCATCTAATTTCCATGTTCCATGATTATATTGATATTTTCATATTATATTAATTGATGATCTTTATATAATATCACTTATATTTACCCTTAATAAGTGTCTGATCTTAGCCCTCTTCTTATGTTTCTGTTTCCCTTAATTATGAACATGATTTCCATTTATGAGAATACTATTTGGGATTCAAGTCTAACTAAATTATAAATAGATATACTCAAGTAATATAAAGTATGTATCTTATGATAGAAATCGTAATAAACATTAAACCATGCATTATTAGGATTCTATGAATATTTGTGAGATGTAATGATTAACTTATTTAATTTAAGTAATATAATAATATGTTTTTATTAGAAAATATAATTTTTTGATCAAATATAGTATTTAAATAAAATAATTCAATCACTAGATCAGTGAATGGTTATCTATATTTGTTTATATGGTATCAGAGAACGGTTTTGGTTTTTTTAGGATTAGATTATTGCTATCAGATATTTGTATAATATAAGATTAATGAAAACCCTATGTATAACATTATGGATAAGTCTACAAAAAGGATAACATTTTAAAATTTTAGTGTTGTTTTGAGTATGTGTTTTTCAATCAATTATTGTATTCACTCAATCTTAACTCAGTGCATGATGAGTGGGCAAAAAATTACTCAACTCAATAAGAAATTTTGGGTATATTCATTGGTAAATCACATTATCTAAAAATTCTATTATGATTTTTTAATTATGTTATCAAATTATAATATAACCAAACCTCTAGACAACAATATTTATTTAATGATTATATATATTGTACTAAAATCCTGTATGATGGTTTTAAATATTATGTTCTTTTATGTTTGTGTTTTCATAATATAATTATGATAATTACCTTATGTTGTTAAATATTCATCACAAACATTAACACCTTTTGGTATTATTAGTTGATAAATACTTTAGTAACCATGTTAATAATAGATTCAATGGACAATGAATTTTTTTTAATGAAGAACCTAATGTATAAGAGCTGGGTAAAAAATCCTATGATTATTCAAAACCATCTATAAAGATCTATGACTAACAACATAATCTTAGTTGTGTTTCTAAACACAATAATTAAGATAATATGGATTCTCAGGGATTTTTTAGTGATGAATATGATGAAGGAAATAAAATTTAGTTTTCTTCATGTCATAAATGTTATATGAACCACCGAGGGGGAAATATCAATAGAACTAGAAGGTGTTTTATTTATATAAAATGTGGTCATAGAGAAGTAAACTGATAAATAAAAATGATGTGTTTGGATAACATATAAAATCTACAAATTATTTTTCTTATGTAAAAATTAGGGGAAATAATTATATTGATGTAGATAAATTTTGGACCTAATTCATTTTATTCTCCAAGAAGGAAGTCTTATAGAATAAGTAGACACATCATGGTTTATAATTCTATGTGAATTATTAATAATTCTATGTATAGGGTTTCAATGAATTTGGCATGGTTCTAATTTTTAATGATATTTTTGTATATTCAAATGTTATGAGGAATATATTAACAATATATAGATTGTTATTCACTATTTTATCTTTAAATGTTTTTAAATTTATGATACATTTTATTGATAATATTGAAAAGTTATTTTTATGACAAGTTGTTTTGGGATATAATCATAAAATAACACATGATTCTGGATAGATAAACCATAGATTTCATATGTTTCACGTTTTGAGATAATTTTGGATGTATGTGATAAAGTGTTTATTGATTTAGTGAAATTATGTTATATAGTATTGGTAACCTTGGGTTTGATAGAAGAGTAGCTGAAAAAGTGATTTATAACATTTTTTTGTTATGTTTCCTAAATATATGGGATTATGGTAAATATTTGATTGTGTTTGATTTGATGACAAATAGGTTGAAACTGTTTGGGGGATAAAGATAGAGATAGTTTTTGGAATAATAAATTATTTTATATTGTTTAATGACAAGAAAACCCATGTTACCTTAGAATATATTATTTAGGAATATACATAAAAGGGTATATGAGTAATTAATGTTAGAAAAATATATGTATGTTGATATATCCTTAAAGAGTAGCGAAGGTGTATAGTTAAAAGTTATGTCTTAATTTAAAATAATGTTGAAAAATAAAATAGCTAATTTTTTTGGAATTGATAATTAATATTGTGAGGATAAAATTTAAGGGTTTTCGAATGAAAAACATCGATATTTTGGAATATATTTTTCAAAATTTATATTATGCTTACTGGCTTGTTTCACAGGAAATGCCATACTAAAATAAGCCACGACGTATTAAATTTTTATTTTCAATATAATATAAGAATAATATAACTTCTAAAAATAATAATATTTTAAAAAATTATAAATTTATACAATATAGTATTAAATACACATAATGATTTAAAAAGTGATGTTATCAAGAAAAGAATTATTTCTTTATATGTAGTCATTTAATTTAAAAATTAAATTTTAAAAATTCAAAAATTTTATTTGAAAAAGAATTAATTCATTTTTAGATTAATATTTAAAATATTTTATTAGGATAAATTTTTTGTATTTTTCTAAAACAATTATTTTTCGTCGCATATTGGAAAATAGAGCTTTTTTTCAAAACTGTAACTTTTTTGCTTTTATTGGTATAGAATAAACAAGTAGAAGTTTGTAATAAATTTAAATTAATTAAAATTTTATTTAATGAGGAAAATTATTATTTTTTAAATAAATTATTAATCCTATAAATCTTATTTTTATAATTTTAGATCATAAATAAAATATAATCCTAATTTTATAGTATATTCTTTTAGTTAAAAAATAGAATAGTTATATTTTGGTATCTATTGTTTTTAAATCTATATTACTTAAATTTTTTATAATCCCTATTTTTATAATTATGTTAAATATAATTGATTAATTTTTATTGCACATAAATTTTAAACATCAATACACACTTTTCTAGGGAAATAATTTTTATGCGTTATTTGTGATAGTATACGAAATAAATTCTATAAACATTGAAAATTTTATTTGATGAAATTATTTTAATATTAAATTTATAATTTTCATATTATTTAAAAATTTTAATTTTAATTTTGGTCATTAAAATTAATAATTTTTAATATAATAGTAGTTGTTGTGGTAAATTAATAAAGGGTAAAAAATTACTTAGTATAAAAACCCTAAACCATAAAAAAATTCCTCAATGAGTTTTTATGATAATATTCCTAGAATAAACTCATCTAATCTATTATTTACACTTTTTTAAATTTTACCCATGAAAATTAACATACCATTATGGAAATGTAATGTGTACTTCAAAAATTACCCTTCTCTTCACTTGTTAAAGGGGAAAACTTACTCTGATTCATTATACACTAATACCTTCGAATATATTGAAAAAATAACCCATTTTCTCTTCCAAGAACCCTATATCATATTTATAATAAAATAATCTCAATTATTTATACTAATGAATTTTATTATGAGGATATTTTCTTGAGAAATATCATGATCATAATGTAAATATTTCTTCTCCTCGGTCTTTCTTAATATACCTCTTCATAAAATTGAATACCCATGTTAATATAGAAAAAATTATTATTATTATTACAATTTTATGTCATTATATTTATTTATAACCCACTATTCTATCCTTTTCATCCACTAAGATAAACAAAACCATGTTGATTGTGCTTATGTGAGAAATATTGCCTCCACGATGTGATGTGGTTCATTTTTCATCACAACCTCTCATGTGTAGTAAAAAGGATGGATTTAATCAATTAATAAGAATAAAATTTAAATATTATGATTATTAATGTTTAATTTATCATAAACCTTCATCTTTTTCACATTAGTTGAGACATTGAATTGATAATCAAGTGTACGTGTTGCCTACTGCCTCCATGAACGATTAATTTCATTTTTCATAAAAACATTCTTGCATGGTTATAATAACGAATTAAATGAATATATATGAAATTTTTGACATTTTTAGGCTTTTATAAATGTTTTATTGTTATTACTTAATGAAAATTCAATACACATAATGCATTATATTATGTTTCCATTTGAGTCGTTTTTACAAGCTTCGTAAACAATTTTATAATTTTTATACTCGAAATGATGAAGAAATACAATAACATTATAATGCCATGTAATAATGATGACTTTAATATTTTATAATTATTCTTTAATTGTTTTTATTAATATTAAATAAATTATTTATATATCCTCTTTTCTTCGTTAGAAACAATGAAACAACTTCAACATTATTCAAATTTTCAAAAAATAGAATCCATTACATTCATCAAATGAATTTTGTAAAAGATGAATAATTGAAAAAAATATATTATGATACCTCTTGCGATCTAGGAATAAAAAAATTATCAAATAATTATGAATTGAACTTTTCACAATGGTACATTTTTGAAAAATTCAATTACAATTTTAAACACCCCATGATGTAAATAAATTAAGATGGAATAATTCATTTATAATACATGATTATAAAGGAAATGGACTAAATGGTAATATATTTGAATAAGGTTATTAAATAAGTTATTATAATTGTTATGTTCATTATACCGCTGGATAGTGAAGAAATCATGTAATCATAAAAATAAGATAAGTTTTTCTTCATATTAATTTTGACTCTCTGAGACATGTTATATTTGAGCACCATTTACTATTTTATATGGTGTTATATTTATTTATTTCCCAAAATAATATTAAATAATATTTTTATATAATTAATGGGATATTAAAAAAATGTATATTTGAATTCCTCATTCATCCTTTGATTCAGTAAGGACCCATGACGTAAGTGCAATATGTCTATTTTTTCATTTCTATGATACATTTTTTATATTGGGAACCATAATTTATTTTATAAGGTTTATTCACTATGATATATTATTCAAATATAATTAATATCTTTCATCTCAGTATATTATAATGTATATTTAATCATAATTATCTTATTTTATTTTTATTATTATGTTACTATTACCATAATGGTTATTTTTAACTCAACTGAATTTATTGAGTTAAAATTATTATTATTATAATAATTCCATTAATTATTGGTTTATTACACCCTAATAATGTTTTCATTGTTTATTTTACTCATCAATAGAAGAATTTAATATTAAAATTCAAATTTTTTTCATTCATTATATAATTTCTCAAAAATAATATAATTATTAATAAAAAAATCTCATACTCTTTAATGATGGTTTACCCTCCATTCCTATATTTTATTTTCATGACAATATAGGCTTCTATTCCCAAAAAAACATTATTATTTATCTCTTGTGACATTCACATTCCACATTCCCCTATAAGTCAAGGCTTATATCCCAAATATATCAGGGAACACCATGAGTTTTTCACCTACTAGTTGGGACACACCACCATACCCAATTGTATACCTTTTTTTATTGTGGAATTGGTTCACTCGCCACCCCATCTTAGTAGTCAATGATCCCTCAAAATACCATATTAGTAATCCTAGTTCACTCCCAATACCATCTTCATGGAAAAGGTATTTTAAATGACCACGTTCACTCCCCATTCCAACCATATTTATCTCTTGAGACAGGAATTGGTACCAAATTAATTGGAGAGTGATATAGGTCTCACCTATCTCATAATGAAATTATACATATGGGTGTCACTAGATCATAAATATTCATTTTATCATAATCTATGATATAGAATAGGAATCATAAACATGTAATCATATCCTTATCTAAATAAATATTAAGTTTTCATAATCACTTCATCGAATAATAACACATGAAAAGAATTGGGTTTCATAAAAATATAACCCATGAAATATAAACACGATTCTAAAACATATAACCAATTAAATAGAAATTTGTTTCATAAACACCATTCCATAAAATAAAAAAACATTAAAATAATGAATATGAAGTAACCCATGGATAATATTAATAGAAAGGAATCAGTAATCTGACGTAATTTTATCTCAGATGGAAAATAAATTTTAAATAAATTATAAAAACATTTCTCAGTAAAATAATTGTTTTTGCTATGATATATTCTTTTTAAAAAATAATACCTTTTTTGGAAACCTTATTCTTTAAAATTATCTTTGGAAATAAATAATGGAATATTTTAAAAATATAAAAAAATTCAAATAATTTTTCACTTAAAATATTCTTAAATTTTAATTTTAGAAAAAATTTGGAATCAATTTTTAATACATTCCTTTTTTTTGTTAAAACACATTTCCAATGGAAGATAGAAATGCTGTCAAATCATCATTAAAACCTTATTTGAATTAGTAGGAGTATTAATGAGTGGAAAAATGGTAATAAAACATGATGTTATCATGATTAACTAGTGGAAACTAAAATTCAAGAGTTTTATTGAAATAGTGATTATAATATTTATCAATGGAAGCATATTCATTAACAAACCTCATAAACGCTGAGATTTTTGTAATAAACACTTACCACTACATAACATTGAATCGTACTACCCATGTAATAAAACGAAATTAAATTTAAATTAAATTATCATTAGAATAATTATTTTCATTAAATAAAATGTAAAATGGTATTTTATACACCTCCTAGAAGAATAGAGGTGCACAACATGACATGTTTCTCAAAGAAGTAAAATTAAGGCATAATTATTTCTAATGATTTGGTAACATTTAAACCATAATATCCGTGAAGTAGAAATCATAATTTCTTTTTGATAATACCAATAACTTTATGGGTATTAATCATAAAACATATTCATGGACATTTTATACACCACACAAATTAAACAAGTGGTTAATATGGAATAAGTCTCACATAAATAAAAATGAGACAAGAAGCCACCTTACATTACGTCTGGATATTCATAACACTCATTAAAACCTATTTTATAATGAATATATGTTTATTTTAAATATACCAAAATCAAATATTCTTAAATATAATACACTATATTATTTTAATATGACTTTACATAATGTGTTTATTATCAATTCCAAGTTAACGTTACATTCCAGGTAATATCCACATTATTTTTTGTATATTTTTTGACTTTATAATCTTGACCCCATTAATTAGATAAGTATTTAATTATAAAAATAATGTTTTAAATGATATAAACATCCTATATATTTAGTATATAAATATTAAAATAATCTATAAAATATTTAAATATTTAATGGAATACACCATTCTTGGAGACGACAGGTTGTATATATACATGCATACTATTTCTGTTATATAATCTTATTGATAGAAAGAAAGTAAATTAAATAAATATTTATATATATTATCATTATATTTTAATTATGTTTTCATATATATAATATAAAATTACTAAAATAATCCTTAATAAATTCCATGTAAATTGTGAATGAATCTCATCACCTTAAGGAGGTGGTAGTCCACACGTCCACAAATAATGTTATCATAGTTACATGAAATGGAATGCATTAAGGTGTGTTTTATTTAATAATTAAATAATAATAAATACATCATAAATATAATATATATCATATAAAAATATTATTTCCATCATAACTCTCAACCATTTGAGGTGGTAAAAGAAAAAATAAGTGGTATCATTTTTTGAGGCGGTACTTCGCCATACACGTGAAAAGTAAGTCAGTTACTCATTTTATAGAAGTGTGTGTAGGGGTGGGTATAATACTTATAATAACATTATATAATTATATCTAGTATATTGTGGTTATTATATAGTCATGGAATAAGAATAATTGATCTAGTGGAGAATGAAAATTAAACAAAAGTTATTGTTGAAGGATATTACCTCTTCTTTGTGTAACTCCGTTTTTCTACACTTAATGGATTCCTTGGTTGAATTTTTCCCTATTTGAGGAATCTAGGATTAAGGGATATTTTTATGATATTATTTGAGAAGTTTTTTTATGATGAAAAAATCTTGAGAGGAGTATATATTTTGGGAGAAGATGAGGCATTTTATACGTTGTGAAAAGGAAACAATAGTAATTCTTAAAATGATTTGGTTGTTCACCACGTTTTACTTGTCCCACAAGGATTAAAAATCGACCAATATAGATATATATAGGTTAAATGATAAAAATATGTTCATAAAATAATTTTTATACTATTATAGAGTAATTTTAATAACTTATATTCAAATTTTAGTCATCAGCTAACCTTGTTTTTACATTAAGCACAATAATTAATTATTATTATTTTATCTAATAATTTTTGTCCAAAATAAAGTATAAAATATATTAAATTATAAATTATTATTATTCCTATTGTGGAATCCTTTTTTTCCAAATTTAGATCCCAAAAGCGACAGTAATTAATTTAAAATTAATCTCACAGACATATCGCAACAACTAGTATTTTTTATAGAAAATGTTTAAAAGAATGAATTTTTTATATATCAATTAGAAATTGGATCTAATAAAATCAATTGGATTACTTTACGTAAAATTTATCTAATTAATATTTATTAAAAAATTTAAATATAATTTAATTCATAAGATGAAAATGCATTTTCAAATTAAAATTCATTGATTTTCACTGTTATCCAAAAATGAAACTTCATAGAAAAAATCCTAAAATTAAACAAATATAATTTTTAAAACATCAATATTAAAAAAATATTATTTTTTGAATAAAAATTATAAAAAATTCCAAAAATATTATTTAAAATATTTTCCTTATTAAAACGCAGCAAAATTACAATTTTGAAAAATACTTCTATTAAATTTTTGAATTGGATTTATACTTTTCTATTTTCTATAAAACAAATAAGTGGAATTTTAAATAGTTTTAAGATTATAACATATATATATATATATATGTATAAAAAATAATTTTATCAAAAAAAATTAATTATTTTATCGAGGAAAATAATTTTTGATTGCATAAATAAAGCGTTATGGAAAAAGATGTACTATATTTTGAAATGAGTTTTACTATCATTTCCAATTATTTGAGGAAAAATAATTATTATTATATTGATATGGAAAAAATATATTTATAATTAAATTAATATTATTCCTGACCTCCATTCAAATGGCTAGGTGATAACTATGATAATATTTTAATAATAATATTAATAGTGCATTGTAGTTTTTAAAACTGCGTATTTCATGTAACAGAAGATATAGAATGAACTTGTAAATTTGTGTAACACAATAAGAAAATAGTTTTTTGTGTACTAAAATCTAATCATCAAAGTGTTTCGTATAGTGCATTATTAACTTTGTGTTGCATACAATGCAAACAAAACATAGTGATTTCATATAACACTTTATATATTATGTGTTGTGTGAAATTTAAAATTTCGAGAATATTAATCTAATTAAAAAAATATTTCCCAAAATCACTTTCTGTTACTCCATTTTTTTTATTAACCACCTGACCAATTCAACCGATTTCATTCAAATCAAGGATTCATTTGCAGTAGATGAGATGGGCTGGATGTATGTTTACAAAATTACGAGGCATCATGGTTCTTTTTCACCTATTGTTTTAAAATGGGACACCCAATTTACCTCTCAGTTTAAGAAAGGTATTCAGAAGTTTATAGGGTCATAGTTAAAACTCAATAGAACTTACTATCATAAAAAAGATGTTCATACAAATAAATAAATTCAAATTTTGGAATACAGGTTTCGGGCATGCATGATTTATTTTGAAGGCTCGTGTGATAAAAATTCGAGATTGTTCAAATTTGAATATAATAATATATACCAATCCTTGATTAAAATGGATCCAATTGATATGACTTATAACCATCCATCTTAGTCTCTTTTGTGTTGAATAAAAGTGGGTGAGACCTTTTTGTTGGGACTAAGACTTGAATGGAGACATATGATAATGTTATAATTAACATGCAATTTTTATTGAATCCACAATGCCGTTATAAATCATATTCCAATCAGTGGTGTTGATCCATGGAGTTTTTAGTGGGGGACTAGGTATTTTACAAGGTTACACAACGCCTAGGTCACCATCATCATGGTATGAGTGGGTGGATTAATCAATAGAATGTCGAAAAATTTTTTATTATGAAAAAAATGGTTGGATGGAATAAAAATTAGATTTGAAATCCAAGTTAATGTCAATCCATGATGTGTTATATATATCACAATTTAAATGATAAAAACAAGACATGTAACACATGCTAAACTAAAATGAGTTGGAGTTGGAATCAAATTTTTCTATGTCGAAGTCACCAGTACGGATTGTGGACAATCAAATGAATCAAATTTGGGAAAAATCAATACCATTTGATTGGGTTAATTAGAATTGGGGAAATGATGAGAATGAGATATGTGAATGAAGTTATTGGGTAGAGGATAAGTTACCTTATATATTATTTGATCAGAATAATGTTTTACTTAATGAGGCTGGAATATTAAAATAATGTAGAGAATTTTTACATATCTAATGTTATTTTGAAATATTTTATCTTTTATATACTGACTAATATTTATTAACTAGATTTAAAAAGTGTTTTTGATAATGTTATTGTCTCAAGTTGAACATTAGGAGGCACATTTCCAATGCATGGTTAGTATAACCAATGTGAACAACTAGGTAAAATTGTTAAAACTAAGATAGAGCACCAATCCAGGCTGCACAACCTTGCGCATTGTCATGCTACTCACCTAGGCTAACCATTTGGCCATGATAGTGGCACTATCCAGGACACACAACTATTCTTATGGGAATGTTTACTTATAGTAAAACCATGCTACCATTTTCCCCTTGGAAAGAGGTGTTTCATGGTTGGTGCATGATTTGGAAAACTGAGTAGCCAAACCATGCAGACATCTAGAACATTAAAATATATTAAAATAATATCTTTTCCACTTAGATTTCAACACCTTGTACACTTATTCTCACCCCATTCAATCCTTCATGCCCTTAGCACACCTCCACATCCTCCTTTACACCCATGTGATCTAATATTTAGTTGCTTTGAATTAAGATCTTGAATAAACCTACATGTAAGTTCTTCCTCCCGTTCATTATTCTATTTTTTTGGTTTCTTCTCCCTTTCCACTTGATCTCTCTTCTCCAGCAAGGGTTTTGAACTATGTTCTGTTCCATGTCTATTAATTGGGTGAATTTTTTATGTTATTGTGTTCTCATTACCTTATAGGATCACCTCTTGGTAAGACATGTGGTTTCCACCAGGATATGTGACGATTTCAAGGAAAACAAATACGGTTTAGTGTCATAATATTATTTTTTAATTTCAAATTCTGGGAAGTTTTTTAAAAAAAATTGGAAATTTTTTTGGTGCATATGAAAATTCTCATTTGGGGATTTTATATGTTTGTGTGGTTTGAAAGAAGATAAACACCATTGTTAATGGTATGTGTGGATATTTGGTGTCCTGGTTTATGATTGAGAAGAATTATATGTTCTAAAAAGGGCGAAAGCACATAGAAATATTGGTCATCTCAGTTTTACAACTATGAAAAATATTTTAGGACTGACCGAACCTACCTTGTTGGTACATGATAAATCACTAATTAGACATTTATGATGGGTATTGGATGTATTAAGAATGTTATTTACCTTCACATACAGGTTTATTCATGATTAGTGTGAATATTCTAGGTCCCCACTAACCCTTGTTACATTTATATTGCACATGTTTCTTATATTATTTTTTCCTGTTTTGTTTCATGTCTTATTATGTAACGATATATGTATTCAATTAAATTAAAATCATTATTTGAATAAAATAAGTTAATTAATTTTTTTAAGAGTTAAACATTGAATCATTTAGTTTTATCCTATTGGTAATGGGATCTCACACAGTACATATACTCTCAAATGTATATAGATCTTGTTTTATGTAACCGAGGTAAAGGAAATTCCTTCTCTGGTGGTGATGCTGGTCATATGTGCTAGAGGATGCTTTTGGACAGGTGTTAGTGGTGGTGGAATAGGGTGTTGACCCACATGTTTCGTGGATGATTTTTCTCTAGTCGGTCCCCTCCCCATTTTTATTATTCTGGATTTTATTATTTAATTCAAACCATTTATCCCACAATTGTATTTTTTTATTTTGATCTATAGTATTATGTTAATTTGTGATAATTTTATGTATTATTTTTTTGGAGTGTTCATAGTTTATTCTCATGGGTGATAAAATTCCCAAAGGTGTTACCATATTTCTAAGCAGTAGTTTCCAGTCTGTGGGGATTGTAAATGCCCTCCGAGCCATGCCACGAGCCTATTCAGGTGTTAGTAAGGATAGTCTCTCGGTTTGGTTAATAATATAAATGAATTACTATTTACAACATTCTTAATCATCCAATGTGTATTAAACATGGTAAAACGATTAGTTCAATTCCTCCTTAAACACTTTATATTTCAATTCTTTTATTCAAGAGTGTTCACCTAGATTCCATAAATTGATTGATTTGAGAAATTATTAACTAACCCATTAAAATATTATCTATTTGGTGTAAATACAATATTCTTTATCATCTTAATTCATGATTACTTACCTAAACATTTACTGGATATAATTATTAAACCATTCATTTCCATTAGTTTTTTCAAGTTACAATTATTAATGGAATTATGGTTGATTTAGTTTTATTAATTAATTTTTAAATGTTATGCAACCAATTTTATTACCCTTGGTTATTTAATGTATGATTATTGTTTTCAAGTGTGGCCTATTTTTATAATTTAGAGACATGTTGTTCCATTGTAAACCTAGGATGGGCAGTTCTGTTATAAACCAAAGACATGTGTGTCTGTTATAGCCTTCCAATTTATTGGTTAAAATATTATATATCACGAGACTTGTATATGTGAGAAAAAATTTGTTTCCCATAATAATCGGTGTAAGTGTATGACTCAAGAAGATGATATTTCCCTACGGTAATGTTTATTCCACATTTCTAAAGAATCCAGATGTTATGATCTCTTGGATATTGTTTAATAACTAATTTTCCAACACCCTATTGATTCATTTCGTACTTTATACAATGACTTATTCCATTACTCATGATTTTTAATCTATTATTTTTTGGTTATGATTCTGTTATATTATTTCCATGTTACAATATTATATCCATATGATCATTCATGATATTTAATTTTAATCTCTCCTAAATACCCTTACCATGAATTTGTGATCACCAATTTTATTATGTTTTAATTTCATAATATTATGATGATGATTGAAATTTATGATAAGTATAACAGGGATTCTAGTGTAGATCCAATATTGAGAAATGTTCACACATGGCATTAAATAAGTTACATAGGTAAATGATTCATAAACACACTAAACATTTTTTTCTTTGGATTGGGTGACTATTTTTAAGATGTAATTTTATCCTATGTAAATGAAGTAAAATAAAAATATATTTATCTTAGTACATCTCATTTTTTATCAAATCCAATTTTATGGGAAAATGTTTTGAGGACTAGATCTGAGAGTGACGGTATGGGGAACCACAAGGATAAAATCACATTTATTTGTATGGAAATAAACATCAATTAAATAACTCTATGTGTGTTTGTGTGTGTATATATATATGAAAACCTAGCGTTGAAAACATGAAAGATTAACATATACTATAAACCTATAGATTAAGATTCCCTTTTGTGATAATAAGTTTAATTTCTCATTTTAGGGGTTGTATAAATATTTTATACATGACGAATATATCTTTTACATTTCATTTTCAGAAACATCGCACATATTTTAGTGCAAGGAATATTACTCCTCCTTTAAATTTGTTTCCTCATCAGTAATCTTTCAAGATTATAATTTTTTTTGGTATTATCACAATGAGGATAAAATGTTTTATTAGGACATATCACATCAATTTTCTATAGTATTTTTCAAGTTTCTATAGTGACCTAAAAGATATATATTTAGAAACACTCAAGCATCAACTCCACTTATATTTTTCACCTTCAATTCATTTCATGTTATTAAAAATTAAAAATAAGTTAATAAGAAGAGGGATACCTATTCATTAGTAGGTTTATTAAGGTTGAGTACCTCATATGAACATATATCTTATAGTTCATCTAGTATTAATATTAAGAAAACACTTCATTCCTTTTATTTGGAATTTATTATTACGAGTCTTCATAGGATTTATGGTTATCTTTTTTTATAGAAATCAACTTATATAGGTAATCCTTTATATCATGAGCCATAAAATCACATTCTATATTAGATTCTTATTTATTTATCTTTTATTATTCATCTTGAGATGAAAACACTATCACACAACATTTTCATTTGTGTATAGAATGATCACACATCCCATACAATATCTAATTAATTATTTTCTTTTCATATATTGATAACCTCAGTTTTTCACTTTAGTTTTATTGTAAATTATAGTCTTAATATCATCAAATTTACTTATATAACTTCTCATTCTAATAAGGGATACTTCGATCAGAATAGTCAGGTCAACTCTTTCTTCTTTGACTTTTCATTACTCCAGGGGCCTTAATTGAATATTAAAGGAGTGTTTTCATGAATTATATTTCATATTGACCTTTTTTATCACACATTCTATATATTTTATCTATAAGGCAATATTTATTTTCGATAAAAATTGATGAATATTTTTTACTTTCATAATATTTTCTCTAATGATTCTTTCTCTATCTCAAAATGTTTTTTAATTTCATTCATGATTTACCCCCTTTATTAAATCCAATAAATATTTAGTTAATTGTAATAACATTTATTTCAGGTCTTTCTTCTAAATAATTTATAATAATAATAATAACATTTAAAATTTAATAGTCCAATATTTTGATTGATTAGTTTGTGAACACCAACTTACTTCTTAGGGACATTGATTCTTTTTTATTTATTACTTTTGGACATTATATTCCTGAATAATATCCTACTCTTTGATATTAGTGAAAAATTTCTCTTTCTTTAATCACAACAAAATATTTTTGAATTATTTTTATAAACTATTGTATAATATAAAATATATTTAACATAATTGAAATAATATAAAATAACTTATACCTTTTTCTTGGTGTTTGATTTCATAAGGGATTTGGATGGATCAGTCCAAATATTCATAACTTTCAAATGGTGTTATCTTATCACCATAAATATAGTTTTTAATTTAAGTTCCATGGACTATGTACCTTTCATTTTATCTTTTTTCCTAAAATTTTTCATTAGTATCATATATAATATTATTATGTTTTTTCAATTTTTCCTTCAAATAATTTATTTTATTGATGATATCATTCTCTTTTAGATCCATAGATCCATTATATTTCTCAATTAGGTTGATTCTTTTTTTGATTGGTGTTTTTTATCAATATATGATGACATCAAATATCGTAATATTTAATAATAAAAGCTCTATTTATTCTTCTCATCACTTTTTGAGGAGGTTTTATTTTTATAACATAGCATATGATGTTCTTATGATTTTAATGAGAACCTTCATTTTCTTACTAAAACATTTTTGATGTGTCATTACCTCCTCCCCAAATAATAAATTTTTTTCTATACTTTCTTGAAGAATTCATTATCATTTTAATGTCACCCTTGTTAGTTTTCCCATATCTTATTATAATTGAGTATAAAATACATATGGTTTCTATTCTTTTATAATATGACTCGTAATTGGAACACTTATTCTTTAGATTGTTTACAAAAAAGGTTCCAGTGCTTTCTCATCCCTACCAACTTATATTATGATTTTAATTATATATATTTGTCCTATTTTTATATTTATTTATATAGGATACATAATTATAATATAGTCTTCATCCTCTTTCCAAACATCATATTCACATTAATCTTGATTTTTATCTTTTACAATAATGAGTTTTATCATGGTTTTGATTAAATTTTCATTATTTTTATTCTTGTGGAAGACGAGTGATTTTTTCAGCTAAAAATTAAGGAGTGATTTATACAACTAGTCTAGAGACAATTCTTAATTCTCTTCTTTAGAATATATATTTAGACCAGATCTGTTGGTTAAGTTCTTCCTTAGCATCATGGAAATAGTATAATCTTCTAAACTATCTCTAAATACCATGACATAACTTTATGTCCCATTTAAAATACTAAAGAATTTTATATATCTTCTCATCATATAATAAATTATATTTAATATAATATCCCTATATTTTTAGTTAGGATTATTTAATTTTCAAATTCCATTTGTATATATTCATCACTATTATCTCATATCTCCTTAGTTTTCTTGAGTCCTAGATCATTTGTCTACACCTTTTTAGAAATGGTTGAATGAATAGAAATTATGTCTTTCCCATGTACCTCCAAATTCATCATGCCAATATATTGCATCATAGAATCTCTCTCATGTAATATAATATCCAATTCTATAATATAACTAACTTCTACGACTTGTGATAAGAGATAAAGGAACATCATATTTTCCATAAATTAAAATTCTTCTCTATAAAATATATGAACTGTAACATATCAAACTTTCCATTAATTTTTTTTGGATATTATATGGATTATTTTTAGACCAGGAACTAAGGCAGAATGTGATTCTGAGGCACAGTGTTCTCGGATCAAATTTTCAAAATAATATTAAAATATTTAATTGAATGGACTCACATTTTTCTAGATAATGTTTAATAACTCATAAACAGGTGTTGAAATATAAAATTTAAGGTAACACTTTAGTTAATAACTGTGGATTTACTATTGATGTGACCTAAATTTGGTTGGCATGGGTCTTTTGTAAATATAAATATTGCGGGAATTAAATGAATAAAAATTATATATATAATTATTTTAATTCAGTTGTTGACACAGTGAGGTGGTTTATCATTTAATAAACCTTTTTCAGAGATCCAGATTTATCCTCATAACCCTATAATTCTTTGGAGATGTTGGAGTGAGAATATCAAGGGATACTTTTGATGAACAATGAGGAATACTCATATCAACAATGGGCACACACCGATTATTATGGATCTCATGGATAACGATGATGCAATGACCATTCTTCACCAATGTGGATCTGAATTGATTTTTGGGAGTGTGATTTAATTTTTTTCATCCTCATTCATGATTCCTACATTGAACATGGATAATTCCAGGAACATATTATCCCATAGATCGATTACATCTTTCGGATAAGATTATTTTTCATATTTATCTGGATTTATTCAATTTATTTTTCTAACCCAAAAATCCTATGTTATTCATGATGGGACAATATTGTTTGGCCAATGATGATAAAAAAAATTCAGGTTCATTTCCCCCTTGTTATTTTCATTCTTTGTCATTGGATTGTCATGGTCCCAGATTGATGTTCCTGGGTGGTTCCAAACTCGAATAGACCCTTCGATTTCAGTTAAATTGACCTCAAAGGATATATCCGTTTAGATCAGGAACCAAGGAGCTTGGATCTAAGACCATTTTTATTTGTTGGTCTTAGAGGAGGCATGCTTGTCCACAAAAGGGGCCACCAGCTCATGGTAGCAGTCCCAATGACTGGCAATGGTACATGGCGGTTGTCCGATGTGGGTTTATCATAACCTATGTGGTAAGTGGATGAAGACACGATGATCATCTTCTTGAGATAATAGAATATGATGTGTTGGGTGGTGAGGATCATTGGCAGATGTGAGGTAATGGTGGTGGATGTGGAATGGGTCATATCCAGGTCAGGACAGTGGGTTAAATCTTATTCGGGTAAATAGGTTGGATCCATGTTGTCAAAGTTGGTCATATTTGGGTTCGGTCAGACTTGGGAAGGATCTCAAAAAATTGTGTATAGCCCCATTAAATTCGACATTGTTGATCGATCATGGTTATCGACCGTGGTGTCGCGGTAGCTCGAGTTTTTAAAAGCACAGTAACTACGTGACTCGTTCAAGGTTGTTAGAATTCCAAAACCATTTAGGCATCGTAGGTGGACTTACCATATTGGTCAGATTGTATGAGGATAGTATTCACGGTTGGTGAACCGACCATGGTGATCCCTGGACCTACAGTAGTGGTAGGTATGCAGGCCACGACATGTTTTTAGGAAGCTTCGTTCAAATGGTCATAACATCTAAACTGAGTTTCCAATCGACAAACCATCTACAAATTTATGAATATAACAGTGAGAAATAAATTTTGAGTCCAACGAAGGATTTTTATTTTGGAGCAGTATATCATTAATTGATTCCCTAGTTTCATTCCTCGAGGTTATAGCGTTGCATTACATCCACATAACTGGACTGTAATCTCCAATGGAGGTTGAGTCACTGATTGAGTTTTGGTGTCCCTCTATGAGGCTGGAGTGTGGTCCTCTATCATCCCTAGTATATTTTATGGAATAATAATTCCATCCTTAAGTAGGGTGTTGATCCTAAGTCTAGTGGGTAGCACTTGTATGGGATTTTGTAATCATTGGAATATGATCCTTTACATGGTGGGTTGATCCATATGGGTTTTCAGTGTCCTCTAGTGGTAATTTTCATCAATCCCACTCTATGTATCATAGTTTTATTTGAAAAATGTGTTATCTTTAGTTGGTTCCAACTGAGAGAAGCATCTTCATCAAGTGACTCCAATAATATCAAGTCTTGATGTATGAGTTCTCCCAAAAAAGCATTTCTTCAATAATAATCTTGTGGAATGTAGTTAGTTATGACCACAGTATAGTGTGGTATATCTTATGAGAGTATTTCATATTTTTTATTCATGAATTTTTGATACATTGTTACATCGTGTATTGAGTTGACTACACTTGGTGCTTCATGTTTAGTGTTTTTGGGGTGTCCTACTTAGTATTGTCATACTAACACCTACATTGGAATTGCTCACACATGTCACATCCTTTCTAGGTAGAATACCTTATGATGGTGTCCTATGAGGACTAGGAGTGGGTGGAGAATATTTGGAGCAGGTCATATTGATGTGTTTATCGGGAGCATAAATTTTATGTATTCCTCACCTGAGAGCATGTTGTACTCTTTAAAATATTAGTTTAACTTTTGTTATGAACTATTTTTAGTGGGATTTTATTTATCCCTATATAAATTTAATTTACTACCTATTGTACAATGTTTTTGGGATCATAGTTGTATGCAATAATTCAATCAGTTTTTTTACATTTCATCATTTTGTGTCATGGAGATGTGTGCATGTGTATAGGTACTTTAAGATAATGCCTCCCATTTGTGGTAAATGTCTACTCAGTGCTAGTCACAAACCCTTGGCCTGTCTAATGTGGTCCTGGGGTAGTCACGACATGGGCCCCTCTAGGATGGGTTGTAATAGAGTGGTATCATAGGTGGTTTGTTATATCATAGGAATGTGATTCTATGAGGTTGGTTTGGGGAAATAGTTTTAAGTGTTTTGAGTTCGGCTTCCAGAATAGGGACTACAGTATTGGTACATCGGCTGATGTATCTATACACCCTGACTCTAATCAACTGTGTTTCAACTCGATACATGGGAAATCTAGTTGCAGGTAAAAACAATGGAACATGTATCATATAGGAATGGTTGTGTCTTCTATGCCTTTCTGGAGACTGCTCCCAAGATATAATCTATTGAAAGTGGTACATATTTTTTTATTTCAGGATGCCTCTACATAGACATCCATCCATGATTCCACAATGGGATAATGAGGATGATCTACCCAGTGAAGAGGCATCGATACAGGGGTATGTACAAGAGATATCACCATTGGGCTATTTTACAGTTATAGCACCACCCGTCGAGTAGCAGGTACTACAATCACTACCAGATGAGGACGCACGCAGGATGAGTATGTTTCTTGACTTTTAGAGGCAGTGATCTCCTATGTATTGAGGAGATCCAGACCCTTGGATGGATGAGGATTTGATAGATGCATTCACTAGTTTTTTCATCTTTATAAGGATGCCTACATATCAGATATAATTCCATGTCGTGATTGTTCTTCCGGGCTCTATAGGGCGATGGTGGAGCTTGGTGACTTAGTCACAAAACAAGATTGCTCCCCCTTCGACAAACCATGAGTACATTTTCGAAGAGTACTTGTATCGAGACACATAGATAATGGTACACATACAAGATACTCTATATATTCAATCATTATGATCATGGTGGAGTATTGGGTGATGTTTACTTATCTTTCATGATAATCCTTGTAAATGGTTGAAGAACAGTTTGTTAGGGATCGAACCATTGATATAGGATTACAAATGCATATCAGGGAATTACTGTCCCTATTTTCATTTCTACCTATGAGTATATACTGGAATGAGCCTTGTTAGTGGAAATTTTTCTAGCAGAGCTGATGCTTGTAGTGTGATCTAGTTGTGGGAAGATGGTAGTTGAGACCTTAGTGACGGGTAACTTTCAATAGTCATAGATATCCAAGAAGGTAAGGAACTTCAAAAGGTGATCCTATGTCTCATGGGAAGCGGTACATGACTCCTCCAGTGGCTAGAATCATCCAAGGTATGGGTGGTTTTTCTTATGCAACAGTTGGGGACATCTGGCATGATAGTGTCCAACCCATTGTATAGATGGCCCAAAGATGGTCGAGGGAATGACTAGGAAGATTCAAAGAGAGGATAAGGCTGGTATACAGGGCAACAGATGTCAAAGAGAGGCATGGAGGTAAGCAGGAGGTGGTCGGAGGTTTTCCTTATTACCATCACCACCACCAGGCTGTCCATCCAAGGCTTAAGGAGTTGGTGGACATTGACATGTCCAGCTTTCTGATATGGAGGCCTATAACCCCAAGGCTCCAGGGATGATATGAATAATAATCTGTTCCTTTTATACCTTATTTTTATTATTTATATACATAGGGTTTAGTTATTCTTTTCTTTCCATGAATCTAGTTTGAGACTCCGAAATTCTGGTTGAACCGTTAACCTGACCCTTACGCATGGAAATTCCTACTATAAGAGATTCGATGATCACACATTGGTTTTGATATCGTGAACTGAATATTGGATGAGATATATTCGATTGGGATCTCTTGGTAATGGGGTAGAGGCCTTACGACAGTATTCTTGGTATATAATGGTTACACATGGTTCATGATCTAATTGATAGTTTTTGGAGAAGAGTTTGGTGTGTTCAAAAATATGGGACAAGGTTTTCCCTTGATGGTGAAAATGAAATCTATAAAGCATAGGAAGGACTCACAAACATGAGGGTGTCAGTAATTAGTCATCATTTTTCTAGCCTAACCCTCAGTGCAATGGATGTTTTGAGTTTATAGTTTCCTAGAGTGGTGGCAGAGTATGATGAAATATTTCCACAAGTTGTTCTAGGTTTACCTCCTCGCAAGGATATATGCTTATAAATTGATCTCAACCCCAAGAAAACATCAATGTATATACCTGTATATCAGATTTCTCTTATAGATATTAATGAGCTGACGGTGCAATTGGAGGACTTTTCGAAAAAGGGAATTTTGAGACCCATTGTTTCACCCTGGGATGCCCCAAAGTTTTTTTTCCTAAAAGGATGATGAGAGGATGAAGTGATATGTGGATTTATGGTTCTTGAAAATTGTTACCGTGACGAACAAGTATCCAATAACATGGATCAATGGACTATTTGATCCTTTGAATGGGGAAAAATGGTTCTCAAATATTGAACACACATTTAATATCAATAGCTACGTGTACGAGATGAATATATATCAAATAAAGCCATAAGATGTCAGTATGGACACTATATTACTTGGTGATGATGTTTGGAATGATGAACACCCCAACAGTGTTCATGGGACTCATAAACTAGATCATTAAACCTTACATAGACCGGTTTATGGTGGTCTTCATCGATTAAATCTTACTGTATTTGGTGTCCAAGGTGTAGTTTGTGAGATACATAAGGATTGTCCTAGAAACTCTCCAAGAAGACCATATTTAAGAAATTCTATCAATGTGTCAGTTCAAGATTTAACAGTTCCATTTTTTTGGGACATGTCATATCATAGTATGGAGTTTTAGTGGATCCAGTGAAGGTTGAGGTGGTCCATTCAAGGGAGACAGACAAGAGAGTTACTAAGGTGAAGTGTTTCCTTTGATTGGAAGAACACAATCTGAGGTTTTTACTATACTTCTCATTAGTAGAATTACCCTAGAAAAAATTCAAATGAAAGGGTAATCCTTTTGCATGGACATAAATGTGATCTCAATACTTTCAAGAGATGAGGTAGTGGCTGACAAGTTCTCCCATCTCGATGTTTCTTGAAGAAGGCGTCGAGATCATGGTGTTATAAAATGCATTAGTTACTAGGATTGGTTGTGTCCTGATGCAGAGGCAAGTAGTTATTGTCTATGGTTTAGGCTAGTTGCGACCAGATGAGTAGAACTACACAACCCATGATCAAGAGTTTGCAGTGATAGTTTTCACTTTGAAGATGTGGAAACACTACCTGATGGGAGAGATGTTTTTTTGCTACTATGATCACAAGATTCTCAAGTATACATTTACTTATAATGATCCTAACATGAGGGAGAGGGTGATGGAATGAGTTTTTTCAGGACATTGGTATTGATATTTTCATTACTATTGGAAGGGTAATGTGGTGGTAGATGCTATAAATAAAAGACCCAGTTCACATTTTTTTAATGAGGCATCATGGTAGTTGGGCTCATTGAATATATCCTTTATGGATAGAGATAGATGAACTAACCTCCATTCAATGTTTTTCACCCCTTCCCTCTTATTGTGTGTCAGCGAGGAACGACTTGCTGATATTGACTATGAGACCCTATGTGCTCATATATTCACATGGTGAGCTCTTGGTGGATATTAAAATAGAAGGGAGTAGTTTGTTCTCTTAAAAGGATGCGTGATGGTATCCATGACATTACATGAAGAGGTTTTGAGGAAGTTTCCTATAACCCATTTGGATGTACATCTAGGTGTGGCGAAGATGTAACAACACCTCTGATGTCATATTTGTTTACTAAGGATGATGATAAAAGTTGAAGAGTTTGTTTCTTATGCCTTATTTGTCAGAATGAAAAGGCTGAGCAACATGTTCTTGAGGGTTTATCTCAACCCCTTTATGGGGTAGAATTAAAGTGTTATGGGATCATTATAGACATCGTGGAATGATTTACATGTATGTCTATGGGGGACGTGATTCCATCTGGTTGATCTTTGACCAACTTACCAATTTGGCCCACTTCCTATATATTTGAGAGCGTGTTACATATAGATCTTGATACACCTATATGTGCAAGAGATAGTTTTAATCCATTGAGTTCCATTGATGATTATTTATGATTATGATGATCTCTTTATATACAGATGATGGAGGGGAATATCGGAGGCATTTGGGTTAAAATTAGGCTTGAGAACATCGTTTCAGCTATAAATGGATAACCAAACCAAACAGACCATTCAGGTTCTGGTAGACATGATACAAGCTTTCTTTTTAGAATTTGTTCATAGTTTGGAGTATCACATACTAAAGGTAGTGTTTTAATACCATAACAGCTACCATTCCACTATCAGGGGGGTACAATTCAATGCATTGTATGGGAAACCTTGAAGGTTATCACTTTACTGAATTGACCTAGGAGATTCAGCACACATGGTCCCTAAGTTGATGTATCCTACTACATGGAAAGTGAAAATCATCTTGGAGTGGATGAAGCATGCACATGACTGTCACATGTCCTATGATGATTGGTGTTAGATGCCATTGGAGTTCGATGAAGGAGACCATGTATTCCTTCATATTTCACCTTGATGGAGATTAAATATATTTGGTAGGTCTGGAATGATATCGTAGAGGTACATAATCCATTTCCATATACTATGTAATGTTTGGGGGTTGGAATACCACAAAGGTCTACCTCAGTAGTTAAACCGGGTACACTACGTCTTCCACTTGTCACAGTTTAAGAGGTACATGCATGACCCACCACATGTAATCGATTGGGGAAAGATGGGCATTGAGGATGGAGAGACTTTTGATGACTACTCTATGGGAATCGCCGATTAATAGGAAATTATCTTTCAGGTGAGATCAATTCCTTTCGTTCATGTTCGATGGAAGCTTGAGAATCTCTAGGAGAGCACATGGAAGCAGGTGGCTTAGATTCCTGCTCAGTACCCCCACTTATTTGAGTATCCATTAGTTTGGATTTTTTAAAATGTAAATCCCCACGGTGGTGAGAATGTAATGTCTAGTATTTTCCATGTATTATTGTTATATTTTATAGGAATTAATTTTTAGACCAGGCGCTTAGACAGTGTGATATTCTGATGCCCGATGTGCCTATAAAAATGCTTGATAAATAATAAGATAATTAGTAGGATGTGTGCGTAGTTTTCAAGAAAAAGTGAAATAAATATAAAATAGTTTAATTGATAAAATATCAGAACGTTCCATTGAATTATAAATAGTTGATTTACCCAATGGACGACCTAACATTAGTCTGCACGGGTTGTTTGTAAAATGTCATTATGGGTGCAAAATGAATAAAAATAATTTAATAAATTTATATTAATTCAGTTCATGATTAAGAGAGGTGGCTTATACTTTAATGAACAATTTTTCAAAGATCTAGGGATAGCCTCATAACTCTTTAATTTTCTGGAGACTTTGGAGTGAGAACCGTTGGAGGATCCTTATGACAAATGACAATTAAACCTCGAATCGAAGATCTGTGCAAACTGATCCTGAGAGATCACACACACCAAGAAGATTTGGTGACCATTCATTAACGGTGAGCCATATGAATGAAAGTAGGTTGTGTGATTTAATTCATTATTCCCCATTCATGAATCTAATAACAAGGCTAGACTAATCCATGAACATATTTGCCCACGTATCGACCATATTTGGAGGATGAGATTATTTTATAGGTTTATCAGGATTAATTTAATTTGGTTTTCAAAAAAAAATCCCCCATTATTGATCATTGGACAATAATTCTTGGAGAAAGTGGATAAACCTTTGTTCAAGTGAATTTATCCCCTTGATCTTCAAATTATCTACCTTTTGATCACCGTGGTCCCGACTTTACGTTGTCAGGTGGTCCAAAACTAGAGAGGACCCCCGGATTTGAGGCAAATCAATAACTAAGGATGGATTTGTGTAGATAATAAACCATGGATCTCTAATCTATGACTATTTCAATTTTTGGGAATCATAGGAGGTGTGATGGTCCGTGTTAGGGGCCACCGGTGTGGGGTAGTAGTGTCGACGGCACGTGGTGGCGTGCGGTAGTGGTCAGCGGCAGGCGCAGTATAGATGATGGGGTCGACAGAGGCTGGAGACCATGTGAGACTGTAGTAGTGGATGCAGTTGGAGGATGAGGTCAATGGTCGATGTGGATGTGGCGATGATGATGGAGGATACAGGACGACAATGGAAAACATGGAACAGCTCGAGGTAGTGGGTTGTATCTGGGTGGGGTCAACCTATTGAATCAGGGATGGGCTAGTGGTTGAGATTTGGGTTGGGTCAGACCTTGACCATATCTGGGGAAGTCAAGGTAGATACATAATTTTATCAACCACAACGGTTGACTACATTGGTTGAAATTGGGGTCATAGTATCATGATCTACCACGAGCGTGGTGATCATGTGGCAAGTCTTTGGACAATCAATTACAACGGTCGACCATACCAGCCGAGTAGACATAGAAGGTAGACTGACCATGATGGTCAACTAGTCCATGTTGTCAATTGGATCACTACGGTAGTAGGGGGACCAACCACTATGGTAGGTGGACCTATAGCAGTGGTTGGTCAGTAAGCCCCGATATTACTGTGGAAGGATTCATTCGAAAAGTCCTAACTTCTAAACCAAGCTTCTAATCGATGAGTCAAATACGCTGTTGAGACCCTAATGATGAGATTATAATTTTGAGACCAATGTTGTGTTTTTAGTATGGAAAAATATAGGTTATGTGCGTTCCCTTCATCCTTTCTTCAAGTTTATAGTGCAACATTACATCCAGATTACTGGATTATAATACCCTCTAGAGGCTGAGTCTCATATAAAGTTGTGTTTTCCATCAGTGATTCTAACGTGTGATTCAATATCATCCATAGTCGAGTTTTAGGAAGTAGTGTGGCCTCCCTAAGAAGGTTTTTGATCATACATCTTGTGATTCACACAAATAGGGTTTGTTGAATTGTTGGCATATTATCCCCTACATGGCTGGTTGATCTAGACTGGGTTCATGGTGTCCCCCAATAGTACTAGGCATGAACCTCTCTTTATGTATCACAGTCTTCTTTGACCTATGTGTTCTCTTTGGTCTGGGATCAAATGATCTATACCTCTTCGTTTATTTAATCTGAAAATATCTTTGATCGAGGAGTGAGTTCTCCCGAAACGAGTGTTTCTTCAAGAAGAATCGTGTGGATAAAAGTTGGTTATGACTTCATGAGGGAGTGGTATCTATCCTAAGTATGGAGGGTATTTCCTAATGCCTGAATCATTGATACATTGTTACATATTTTATTTATCTGATTGCATTTGGTGCTTCGGGATTAGTGTTTTTGAGGTGTCATGGTGAGTATTGTTATACTCAACTTAGCACATTCTCTGCCCACACGTCTCTTGTCTTGTGCACATTGGATCCCATTTGAATATTTCATAGGATTAATATGAGTGTGTGGATAATAGATGTAATAGGGTAAACCAAGGTGTTTATTGGGAGAATCCCTTTAATATAGTCCTCACCCATGGAGCAAGTGGGATGACTTACAGTATCAGTTACACTAGTGTTGTAGACTCTTTGTGGTGGAAATTTATTTTCCCCTATTTACTTTTTCTTTACATCATATTATACTTAGGTTGTGGGACCATAGTTTTTTGAAAACATTCTATCTAATATTTTACATTTTAGAATTTTTTTTAATTGAATATGAGTGCATTTGTACCTCTACTTTACGATAATGACTACCATTTGTGGAAATTTCCTACTCGGTGATAATCACCAACAACTGGCCAATTGGAGGCAGTATTGGGGAAGTCACGACATATAAACCTCTAGGATGAGTCATGACATGAAAACCACTACTATCTAATGAATTCAAGTATTTCATATTTAACATTTCACAGGGTCATATTTTTTAGGGGACATTGTTACCTCTGATGCAACATGATGTACCCAGGTTCACTTGTATCATTGATATTGGTAGGGTTCAATCAATGATATACCATTCTATGATTTCATACATTTTCAATAAATCATTTTGAAAATTATAGAATAATTCTATCTTCTGATATTATTTCCCCATTTCCCAATTGTAATCGAATGAAAACATTGAATAAAACATGTTTATTTTTTACATGGTCTAACAAATTTTTAAAAAACCTACTCATTATTATGATAGGATATTTTCCCTGGTCATATATTCTCCACAATAAATGAAATTTATTATAAATGTGATGTAATAATCTAGAACACTATAATTTATCCCACACATACAAAGTATCATGTCATTGGTTTAAGCATATAACTGAGTTTTTAGACTACTATTAACTGATAAAACCAAGCATGGACTTAAGTCCATTATATTAGTATGATGTTATTTATAATCATACAACCAATTATTTAGAGTCACTATACAATGTACACCTATGGTGTTTTTTCATGTATTTTTTAGTTATTTTTCTCTCATTTTTATTCCATAGATATTATATGTTTTTTTCAATGAAAAATAGTAGTTTTTAGGGATTGAGGGTTACGAATATTTGGAACCTATTAAGTAGAAATTTGGTGCCAGCCACGAGTAAACTATGCATACCTATAAGTGGAAATCTAGTTCCTATATGGTTTGGTGAACATTTTTTTCAAACTGCGTATACCAAACGATGTGAATTCACCAATAGGGACATAGGTGGCAGCATGATTGTCACACAATCTGAAGGATTATGCGGCCAAATCGGTAAAAATAATTTTTTTTGTAAATACCCTTCCATAAATTTACCATATTTCTACCATTAATGTATAAAATTCAACTTCCCCTTCCCTACTAATACTTCCTCTCTCCTCTACCATCATCTTGGCATCAAATCCTTGGTGGTTTTTTCTTGGATGTTCAAGGAATCTCCATGTATGTATTTCCTCTTCATTCTCTTGTGTTCTCTCGCTTATTTATTGTGTTTTCTTCCCTTTACAGGTTTTAGTTAAATAGAGGGTGTAAAATTAATTTTTTCCTACTTTTTTATGTGTATGGTGTGTGATTTATTTCATTGGATTTGTTCTTGTCATGGATTTCAATTTTAAATAGGTTTTTTTTCACTTTAAAGTAGAAAGGTAGGTGGTTATTTTGTTGTTCTATTATTTTATGATTAAAATATTTTTACCTCTATTTATAAATTTGTTCTAAATTTTGTGTTTGTGCCTATGAAAATGGGTTATTTCAAAATTATTTTTTTTGTGTTAGTATTTAAATATAGAGTTTCCCATATTGAAATGTTTGTAAATGGAATGCATAGTTTGTGATGATTTGGTTTATGGGGAAAGTGTATTTTTATGGTCTGAATGGGAATACAAAATTTGAGAACCCTTGCTACCTAGATGGGAATGGTAATACTAGAATCTAGTAAATCTATTCATGCCTAATCCCGGTCTCACT
This sequence comes from Viscum album, assembly GCA_963277665.1. Lineage (NCBI taxonomy): Eukaryota > Viridiplantae > Streptophyta > Magnoliopsida > Santalales > Viscaceae > Viscum > Viscum album. Next base: position 1,132,159,866 of record OY728131.1, read on the forward strand.
ACAGGGAATATGAAGCAAATCTAAATAAATGATGTGACATGGATTATTACCATTGGACATTAGGTACATCTCCTCTAATGTATTGTTCTGAAAAAGTTATCTTTATATATTTTTTCAATGAGATATGATCTTCCTTGGACACCGCTAAACTAGCCACTTATATTCTTCTCATGGTGTGTATTGTATTTTTTACCTAATTTTAGTTACTTTTGAATATTTTGATTCCATTGTAATGAAAAAGCATGTTTTCAAATGGAAATTACATTCCATTAAAAATGACATGTTTATTTATCTTATAATGTATATTCATGGAACACATGGAGGGATCCTACTAAGAATGTGGGATTACACCCAATATCTGACCAATATGTTTATTTAGACCATTTTTTATTCATGTAATGGAAAGACCTTATTTGAGGGAGATGGATACTCATTCTATTTTTTATCCTTTGGATGAAAGGTGGAGGTGGTGACATGGTAGAGGATGGTTATCATGTCATGAATGGTTATGTATTTCATTATTAATCCACTCTACCTTTATTCATTATAGTTTTTTTTGGAACATAATTGTATCTTTTAGAATGTGTGTGCATCTTTTTTATAGTATTGTTGTGGATGATGGTTATGGTGTTTTAATGTAAATGTTTAATGTTTTATTTTTTATATTTTGACCATTACTATTTATGGTAAAATAATTACCATTGATGTCATTTGATTCCCATGAACTAGTTTCCTTCTTGTGGGGATAAAAAATACCCTTTAGGCAATGACACGGGCTGGGTCAAGTGTTGGGTTGGATGGAAACACAGAATGGTTCATGAATAATGTTGTATAAAAATATGTTTTCATACATTATTTAGGTCTGGTTATTTGAGAAATTATTTATATATGGGATCTACGATTTTCTGGGAATGAGGTTTTGTTTATGAGTTGGGTGGTTGGCCACTACACCTCATGACAGGCCTTTGGATACCATATAATTTTATAGATTTAGTTGACTCATCCTAAGGGTGTAACACATTGAATGTAGATTGCGAATGGGATCCAAGGGAGGGTGAATTATTTCGGATTGTGGAATGGATTATTGGGGTTTAATTATGATTTATATGGGTGTATTATTGTATTTTTTATTGTTTCATTATGGGTTGGGTTATCAATGGTATATTTCTTTTGTTTATTGACTTGTATAGTATCATGCATCCCCTTGGACGACATGTACTTCCCCAGGAATATTCTGAAGAGTTTTATATATGATGGGTTGATTAGATATTAGATTAGGTAGTGGTTTGTGTGATCCAATCCAAGGATCAAGAAGTAGGCTATGGTCCTGCTCAGACAATAAAGTTGATTGTGGTTTAAAAAGGTTCAGGAATAGTAGTTTTGTTATGGATCAGGGAAGTATGGAACCCTATGAAGTAGTAGATTGGGTGGTGAAGATTGGAATGATATTTGCGTTTATTCAGACTTATGAAACTATTATGGTAATGTGTGCATTTTTTATGTTTCAAGTCCTCAGTCATAAGTGGAAGGAGATACTGCTTCTAGTAGGGTTGCATGAGTACATGGGATGGATGGAATTCAACAGCATCTTCACATAGAAGTACTACCATAACACATTTGACCTTGAAAAGACCCTAAAATTTAAGGAACTCCATAAAGGAGAGAGTTTAGTGTTTAAGAATAATCACCACATTGTGAAGCCAGTTCACTTTATTTCCTATGTAGTTTCGATTGAATATTTAAAACCCCCTATTCTAAATAGGGTTACTGATGGAAATTCGATATCATGTATTTGTGTTTATGTTCATAAATAATGTTGGAAGATGACTAATCTATGAGGGTGTAAATCAACTTTAGTAGTATATAAATATAGTCTAGGATGCTTCCAGCATCAAGATGGAGTGGGTATGACTCATATGGAAAGCAAATGAAGCATGATGAAAAAGGAAATAAAATTTTTGGTTGCTCTGGATATCAACACTAAATGAATTATTTAGTAGCTTCAAGATAAGGATCACTTGTATTCTATCAGTGTAGAAGGTAAGGGCACATATTGTCCCAGTTCTTATAACCACCCAGGTAATGCTATATTTATGAATCAATGGGACATCTGAAAAGGATTTGTAAGGATTCCCCTCCATCTCAGAGTAGTATAGAATTTATAGCCCATTGGGGAACTATAGATCCATTGGATTCATCAAGATATTTTGATTATTGTTCGTGTGAAAATTGTGGTAAGGTCAGATCTTCTATTATGTAGAATTGGATAAACAAAAAATCAATGGATAGTTATCAGCCATAAGCATTGAAACATATGAATCACCATGATGTTATGAATTAGCCACTAGTTTATTACTATGTATAAAAATTGATTTTCTGAGGTAATATTCATATTATATATTACAAGGTAATTTTTTCCTAAATACATGTGTTTATCACTCATATATTTATACTACCCTTATAAATAGTTCTAAACCCTTAGACCATATTATGTCATATTCAATGGAGCTACTTTTACCTCTTGGTAGGTGGAAATAGTTGGAATTATGAAGACCGTATTGGGATTCCTCTATGTTAGAGGTTGACCTAAAATGGGATTTTAATAACCTAGAAATATAACTTTTTTAAAAAATCCATTGATATATTGTTGGAAAAATGTTAAGGCACACATCAGCTATTATTATCATCAAGTGAATTTTATTTCACTAATGGAATCACTCTAGTTGTTCATCGAGAATTTGAACTATGGTTGGGAAGAGCTGTACCTAGAATTCTGGAGCTCCACCAATTTTCCTTTTTGGATTTTACCACATACTGTAGGATGATGGGAATGGATCAAAGATTTTACCACCTCCCATGGAGGAGGAGTTCCCAAAGGTATTCCTATATGATTTCTCATTTTTACCTCTAAAATAGTATGTGGATTAAACTATAGATTTTTAGTTAGGAACATATCTGATATATCTTCCCTCATATCATATGGACCCTACCCTATTGATGGAGTAAAAGATACACTTAGATGATTTATAATCAATTGGTTTTATTATCCTGAGCATCTCTCCTTGGGATGTACTAGTACTTTTTTCTAAGAATGTATATGTATCCATTCGGTTGTGTGTTGAATACAAAAATATAAATCAAGTCCCCAAAAAAATTCCCCCTACCCCATATTGATGATATTCTGGAACCTCTTGATGATGAAAGGTGGTTCTTAAATATCGACCTCCATTTAGGGTACCACTAGGTTAGGGTGAGAGAAGATATGTTCCTAAGACCACCGTCCAAAGTAGATATATACATTTTTCTGTATTTAGTAACGCTATTATAATTGAAATATAATCTTGTAATTTTCATGTCTATTATAAACCAGGTGTTTCATAAATACCTTAACCCCATTTTATGGTATTATTGGATGATATATTTTGACCGTTTGAGATCCAAAGAGGAGAATATAGAGTATTTGTGGATTTTTATTTTGTTGTTTTGAGAACTACATATTTTTTATAAATTGTTGACGTATAGTTTTCTAATCTAGGGCATTGTGTTTTATGTACATAGGATCTGGAAAGGATATGTTAGGTATATCATGTGAGTATCTAAGGAACTTCATTGATATGATATGTTATTTATTCATGGAAGAGTAAGATAGGTTTTTTATAATACATTTTTCATGGATTTTATCACCTATTATAGTTTTCACGTAGAAAAATTTGAAATTAGAATGGATGAAAAAAATTCCAAGTTTCATTCAAGGGGATTATGTGGCGATTGACCAGAAACCATTTCGTAATTTTTTTTTTCAATTTTGGATTGGGTTATATGGTCTATTTCAATTATTTGTTTATAGGTTTGTGTTATGTTTTTGTATAGTGTGAATATGTGTAGCATATGGTTCTTACCAACTCTGACCCCATGAGAAGAACTGCCCAACCTTATACATTGATATTTTAATTGAGTTATGTACCTTAAATGATGGTGTCATTGTAAATTTAGGTTGAAGTTTATAGTCTACTCAAGAAACAAAATCTTATGCTATATCATCTCTCATAAGGGATGGAATTTGAGGAAGTGGTAATGGATAGAGTACCTTCATGGGATCGACATTGATATTATCTACACTACATTTAAGGGAAATGTGTTTTCTAATTATCAATGTAGGATGTATCCAATTCAGAATAAAAAAGAGTCCACTAATGAATAGTTTTTGGTTGGACACTTCAACCAAATGCATAGTAAGATAAATAGAAGAAAGGTAGTATCATTATGGATAACATAGAGTTGAAACCCACCCTTCTAGATTTCACTAAAAAAATGAATCCTAGAAATGATTTACTCCAATGATCTACCTAATTTGTAAATGATGGGGAGGTTCCTTATGTATGATTGATTTCATTAATGGGTATACTCTTCTTTAATGGTTGTTTTGTTGTTTCATCCTCTCTAAGGAATGCATCATTTCAATGAAATCCTCATTTTAAATTGATTTTCCATCCTGGTGACATGAAAACAATCTTATGATGTGAATTTTCACTTCTAGTGGATATTTATGATACATTATATACTGAAATATTTATATAGATGTTATACATGTTATCAATTCAAAGATAACGACCAAAACCCCTTAGGTTTACATTATCCATTTATTATCCCTTCCTATAAATGGGATGAGGTATCCATGGATTTCATTATATGTTTTCCCCATTCACCATGAGGAAAGAATATGATTTCAGTGGTCATCTATCACCAGGGAAAGTGTAATCACTCCATCTTGACAAAGTACACTACTACAGTTGAAGAGTTCAGTGGGTTGAATGTCCAGGAGATTTTGAGGCTTCATGGTATTCCGTCAACCATCAATTTTGATAGGGACAACTTTTTTGCCTCTATGTTTGGTGAGGGAATCCAAAATAGAAATTGAGACATAGTTTAGGAATAGCATGGCATACCATTCACAAAATGAATGCATGATAAGTGGGTGAACAAGATTCTGGATGAAATTCTTTACACCAACATGTTATACTTTGTTCTATCTTGAGAAACACATATTTGATTAGTGTAATATGCCTATAATAATGGTTTCGAATCCTAAACTAGGATAAATAAATTCAAATCACTATATGTTATACCATATATATCTTTTATATACTAGATGGAAGTTGGTGAAAGTACCTTAGTTGGACCAAGAATAATACAGGAGATGATTGGATAGATTCAGACAATCATATAGTGATGGATGACAAATCAGAGTTGATATATGTTCTATGGTTATCATCAAATTCAAAATTTATAATTCAATGTGGGTGACTAGTTGTTTATAAGGGTGGCACCTCACATGGTTTATCACCATATTGGGAAGTAGGGTATACTTCTTCTGAGGTATGTCGAGCCCTTTAAGATTACCAAACGAATCTATGTGGTGGAATATCAAAATAAATTTATTTCCTAGTTTATATCAATTCACAATGTTTTATTGATCTCATTTCTAGAAATGTATATCCCATAACCGTATTTTGTTATATATTGGAAATATCTTCAGTTGGAACCTTATTTTTCATTGAGCAAGAAGCCAATTATAATTGTGTGATCCTTATTAAAGGTGTTTAAGGGAATTTTAATTTTTTAGGTCGAGATATAGTATGGAATTATGAGTTGGAGGCCTAGGAGAAAGAGCCTTGATTAAAATGGCAGTACCCCCACATATTCTCGGATCATAATATCATTTTACCTTCAATGGTTATTAAGGATCATTGTGGGATGAATTATCACACCCATGGTGTTATTTTCATGTTTAATTTATTTATTTTTGGTATCTTTATTTTTTTATATATTTACATGGTATTTTTAAATAAAAATTGAGGTTTAGGATGCACATTGGGTGGAACATGGTTTGCGCATAGATAATAGAAATAGTTCACAAGCCAACAAAAAACAATGTGGCAAAGGAAGTGGCAATGGAGTGTACCCACATTTTGGTGCACAGTTTTGGAAACATTGTAGGCCAAACCATATGTTCTACACATATTTGAACTTATTCATGCTCATGGATTGTGCATGGTTAAGAAGATCGTGTAGTGAAACTATGTGTCCACCATAGTTTTATAAAATGTGTTTCCAAAAAAACCACCCAATTTTAAGCCTTTTACATATCTTATTCTCCCAATTCAACATCCCATTACCTAGTCACACCTACCCACACCACCACCTCCATATTAACATCATGTATTGAGAAGCTTTTATTGTATATTCAAGGAAACTCCTTGTATGTTCATCTTATTTATTCTATATGGTTTATTATCCCTTTTTCTTGTTTTTTATTATCCATGGTGTTTTGGGGAGCTAGACTTGGTTGGACCTGGGTTTTTTGTCATTGGTTTTGATTTTTTTGCTGTGTTATTACATTCATAGGATCTTATCATTTCTTGTATTGGTATTTTCTACCATTTGGTGATGGTTTCAAGAATAAATGAATGTTTTTGTGTCTTGTTATTATTTAATGATTTTAATATGATATCCTCCATTTCTAAATGTATTATAAATTGTGTGTGTGTGTGGAAATAAGTGATTTCAAATTTATTAGGGTGTATATGAATATGAAAATGGTTTATCCCCTATAGAAGTTGTTACAAATAGTGTTATAATATTTTGAGGATTTGGTTTGTGATTAAATGGGATTGGTTTGGTTTGAAAATGGAACAAAACACTTAGGAACCATGGGTACCTTTGAGGGTAGGATAAGAACAATAAAAAGGATATCTGATGGGGCCTCATCATAACATTACTAGGAGGACTATGACACAATAATAAATAAATTATGTCACATGTATTCTTACCAATGGACCTTTTTTGAGTCCCATCCAAAATATCATGCCTGGGAAAGGATATTTATATGTTTGATCTCTAAGAGACGATGTTCCTAGAACCCCAATAACCTAGATACTAAGGATATTCCCATTGGGATTATTCATTTTTTACATATTTTAAGTTACTCTTCCATATTTTGATACTTTTTTTAGAGATAATGCTTTTATTCAAACCATAGTGTTTTCTATAATTTAAATCAATCATGAATATTTGTCTTATAATGGCTGTGCATGGAAAACCTAGTGTGACCCTACAAGTAAAGTGATCACACACCCTACATATACCAAATTGGTATATATAATCCATAATTTATCTAATTTAGGTAAATGTAAGGCCTAATTTTTGGGTTGTGGATACTATTTCCAATTGATATCCTTTTAAAGATAGGTGATGGTGGTGCCATGGTAGATGAAAGTCATGTGTCTTGAAGATGCTTGTGTTTTATAATTAATCAACTCCCAATTTTTCATTACGGATTTCATTTAAAATGTAAATGTAACATGTGTCATATACATGACTATTTTTTATAGATTTTTTTATAGATTGTGGTTATGATGATTTATGTACATGTTTAATGTTGTGTAATTGAAATTATGACTCTTATTCTCTATTGGATAATAATTACAAAAGGATTTCTTCGATGTCCAGGCCCCAGTTACTAGCTCCTAGCGATCAGGAATTCCTGTTGGGCTATGCTGCATGCCAGTTCGGGTGTCAGGCCGGATGGAATCGTAGACTGCTTTGTGACACACTACCTCCCAAACACGTCTCTAAATCTATTTTTATTCTTATATAGTTTAAATTTTTCATTTTTATCCTTCATGCTTTTGCATCATGATACTCTCAAGGATCATTGGTCATTATCACTTCAATATCAATATGAACATCAATCAAAGTCACTCTTCAATATCTGATATCATCAACAATGTTTCATATCCTTTAATATAAGAAATCATTTTTATATTCTATATTTACCACAGTAGAATAAATGGTGTTTTGTTTAATAACCTCAGCCCCAATAGATCATATTTCGTTGTTAATTTAGTACATTCACATAAAATACAACGAATCGAATCATAAAGGAAAAAATATCATAGTAGTCCTTGAAAACTAGACACATAATTAAGTCATGAATTACATTTGAGTAAAATAAGTACTACATTGTCTTTTTTCAAGAATATCATTATTCCAACTATAATATACATACATTTCATTGATAATACACTTCATAGATTATTTTTAAAGTAAAAAAATAAGGTTAACATTAGATTCCCAGTATGAGTTGTGTAAAGAAGAAGCTATCATTAACCAATAATCATTATCAGCATGTCAAGGTAAATAATTGAATACACATGTCATTTATATAACATGACTATCATAAATAGATAAGGAATATTCAATAGGTAAATGAAAATAAAATAACCACATTCCATTTAAATAACTTTTCTATCATGAATAGATGAGGAATAATGAATATGGAAGGGTAAATAACTTGTCCCACATACCATTTAAATAACTTCACTATCCTGAATAGATAAGGAGTTATAAATTTGGGATAGTAGAAAAACTGATCACACATTCCATTTAAATAAATCATTTTTGTAATAGATGTGGAATAATAAATATAGTTAGGTAATTAACTCAACATATATACTATTTAAAAAACTTTAATAGCATGAATGAATAAAAAGAATCAACATGGATATGTAAATAACTGAAAATACAAAATATATAATAACCAAATAATAATGAAATTCATCCATAGATAATATCATTGTAAAAATATCATAGATAATAATAACAATATTCTTAATGAAGGAAATTATTAATTATTGGATTTCATTATCTTAACCATCTGGATACCTATACTATCCAAACCATTCAAAATAAAATTTGAAATTATGGGTGAGAAAACATTTATTGCTAACTTAATGATTCATCTCAAAGGACTACTGATGTATTTAGGGGATATATAATTTTGATCCCCACCGATCAATGTATATCTAAATAATTATTCATATATAGAATAAATTATTTAACTCACGAACAATGTGTTTTGTCATTAAATATTTATATCATGTTAAGAATAAAAAAATATCACTATTTCCCTAGATAAAAAAATAACATTCTATGTTGAAAACCAAATGTAAAAAATTTATATTTGGTTTATGAAATAAATATAACCATAATCATTAATATTTAATATTATGATACTTTTAACGTCCAACGATCCCAAGATGGTGAATCTTTCATAAGAAAGTTAACAACGATATAAATTAATCTATAAAGTGAATATCAACACATTCATTGGAGGAAATGATCATAAACCATCCATTTAATAAATAATTATTGTATTATTAATTCATATCCTTATTGGAGAATATGTATAATAAAGGTATTTTCATTCAAGAATATAAATTCCATAAAAATATATTTAAGAAAATTTCTTGTGTAAAATATTTTTTTCATCTTTAAAATCACATTTTAAAACTAAAGGTTCACAATAACATAAAAAATAAATTTAGTTAAAAAAATAATATAAATATTATTATATAATCATTAAATCCTAGAGCATTCATGACAGCTTGAAATTCTTTTCATACAATAGATGTTAAAAAATAATCTTTTTACATGTTTGGTTAAATCCAAACAGGTCCTTGTTTGGGAAAAAAATTAATCATTCCTTTTAAAAACATTTAACTACTAAAAAAGAGTAAAATATATTTAATAAATCATTTTTAAAAGGTAAAAATAATTTTTTAATTTTTTATAAAATATTAATTTTGATGTACGTTTTTTCGAACAAATAACGAAATTAAGTCCAATTTCCTAAAAAATATTTTCTCAACAATTTTAAGTAGTAATGTGTATAAAAGAATTCTAATATTACATCAAATCTTTTTAATTAACAATATTATAATAAAACTAATATGGTTTTTTATTTTATTATTAAATAATTTCCATCAATTGCAATTTAATCATAAACACGCCCAATTAAAATGTAATAATAAAACAAACCCTCGCAATGATCATCATGTTAATGTGATAATTAATCAATGAATAGATTATGTTTATAAAATTAAAATCCAAATAAGAAATGTAAATATAAAATTACATAATCATATGTAATTTCACACATAATAATATTATATAAAATAAAATGAAGAAATAATATAACCTAATGAAAATTTTGAGTTATGAAATTATTTACCACTTGGTAACATTTAAGTCAAATCCACTTAGATGATACAATTATAATTGGAAAATAAAATACAATAAATTATTAATTAATCATTATATTACATGATATATATTTATTATATTTACCATATAAAATAAACATAGTTCATAACATTTTAATATGAATCAATGTAGGGAAATTAAAATGAAGTCCCTTAACTTATGCTTCAATTTGTTTTCATGTGATTTAACCTCATGTATAATTGTATCAAGCATGTAATTACCTAGTAAATAGAAAATATTCATATGAATATCAATGCCCAATTCCTTACTTTAATTCTTAAGGAGCCCAATGCCTCTAAAATTCACCTTTTTTGGCCTGTTTCTCTTATCAACTCCCTCTATAAAATTATTACCAAGCTATTTGCCAATAGGATCTCCTCCTTATGTAACAGAATTATTTCTTGGAACCAATTTGGATTCGTCAAGGGGTGGTCAATTCAAGACTGCATCTGCCTTGCGTTTGAATCCACCAATGCTCTCAATAAAAACTCCAGATGAGGAAACATTTCTATTAAACTTGACATTAGGAAGGAATTTGATACCATAGACTAGGGTTTCAATTTCAAGGTCTTTCGGGGATTTGGTTTCAATGATAACCTAATTAGCAGGATCAACTCGCTTTTGAACTCGGTATCTATTTCCATCTTTTTAATGGCTCGGAGAAGGGTTTTTTTTCAAATGTACGAAAGGTGTCCGATAGGGGGATCCCCCCTCTTCCATTTTTTCTATCGTGGAATATTACAGTAGTTTTCTCCTCACCTCTCTTGTGCTCCAAAAAAATCATGCCCATCTAAGCTGCTCGAAACCTTAATGTCCCGACTCACATACTCTATTGCAGATGATGTTATTATTTTCCTAAATTGTGTATAATGCAACATTATAAATATCGCAGCTTCCTTATCTCACTATGAATAGATATCAGGTCAATCCATAGGTTGGAACAAATCGTTCATCTTCTTTGGAAAAAATTTCCCTACTTCAAGAAAAAATTACATCATCGAGAGTCTTGGTTTCAAAGAAGGGTCATTTCGTTTTACTTACCTGGGGGTCCCTATCTTTTGGGGTAGGCGTAGATCTCACTATTTTAATGATCTCCTTGATCAAATTATTAATCAGCTTTCTTCTTGGAAAGTAAAATCACTTTGTATGGCTGGCAGTGTCTGCCAGGTGAAAGCCTCTATTGGATCCAATATGGTTTACTCGCTTATGATTTATAGATGGCCTTCCATTCTCCTCAAGAAAATCAACACCTATATCAAAAACTTTGTCTAGGAGGGGAGTATCCTTAATAGGAATCTTGTCACTATTTCCTTGTCCAAATGTTTCAGGCCCCTTGATAAAGGTGGTCTTGGTATAAAAAACCTCAAGTATTTTAATGAATCCCTCCATGCCAATCTCACTTGGAATCCAATAAATAACAATTCTGACTCTATTTCTTTTCTTAAAAATCATTTCAAATATAAAATCATGTCATATAATTTGGATTATGTGAATTATTCATTATGGTTGTCCATTAGAAACTCCTTTTTCAATATCATGCACAACTCTAGATGGATGGTTAACTCTGAATCATCCTTGAAATTCTGTCTTGAAAACTGGGCTGGGGTTCCCCTCAATTCTATTCTTCCTTCAAATTCTCTTCTAGATTTAATTAACTATACCATAAAAGAAAATTATGCACTCCACCCACTCAAACCACCCTCATCATATAAAACATATAGTGGATGACTACATCATTTGGAATTATGATGACAGTCTTATTTGGGAACCATCTCATAATGGTATCCAATATTCAAAAAGTTATTAAAATCTTTTTTTCACCAATTCAGGGTCTAATTTTTCTTGTTTGAAGCCTTTTGATAAACCTTGGATCAAAAAATCCAGACTTAATCTTATTTGGTGTATTTCACTGAAGCTCCTTCCTACGGAGGTCTGCCTTCAAACCTTTGGTATCCTGCTCAGCTTTAGATGTCACCTATGTCATCAACATAGAGAGGACATCAATCACTTATTTTGGTCTTACTCCACAACCACTGATATTTGGAATTTTGTTACTGAAATTTTTGACTGAAGATGGTTAATTGTTGACTCTATTTTCTCTTTACTCAAAGGTTGTGTGGAGATGAAGCTCTCGCCTCAAATTAAAAATCTATTTCTATCTACACTTGTAGAACTCATACATATTATCTGGTATGATAGAAATTATATTATTCACAATATTGAATCACTCAATCATGTTGCAGGGCGGGCGAGAATTCTTATTGCTATCAGAGATGCGTCCACCCTTCAGAAATCCTCCTACGCTAACACGGTTGGTGATTTTTTCATCCTTAGTCGGCTTAGAATCAACGGGATCTACCATCCACCAAAGTGCTTCCTTGATGTTTTCTGGAAAAATCCGATTCATGGATGGATTAAAATCCACATTGATGGTGCTTCTATAGGCTTTCCTGGTCTCTTGGGTTTTGGGGCCATCTTCACGGACTCTCATGGGAATATTCATGGCTGCTTCATTAGTAGCTATGGATCTGCTTCTGCCCTGAAGGCTGAGATGATGGCGATGATTCATTCAGTAAACTTTGTTAAGATTAAAGTATGGAACAACATCTGGATTGAATGTGATTCTACCACCATCATCCAAGCTATTTGCAATGGTGTGGTTCACCATTCTTACATGATATATTTGTATTATATTTTCCATATAATACAATTCTAATTGGAAAATAAAATACAATAAATTATTAATTAATCATGATATTACATGATATATTTGTATTATATTTTCCATATAAAATAAACATAGTTCATAACATTTTAATATGAATCAATGTAGGGAAATTAAAATGAAGTCCCTTAACTTATGCTTCAATTTGGTTTCCTATGATTTAACCTCATGTATAATTGTATCAAGCATGTAATTACTTAGTAAATAGAAAATATTCATATGATTATCAATGCCCAATTCCTTACTTTAATTCCTATAAAGCCCAATGCCTCTAAAATTCACCTTTTTTGGCCTATTGCTCTTATCAACTCCCTCTATAAAATTATTACCAAGATCTTTCCCAATAGGCTCTCCTCCTTACGTAACAGAATTATTTCTTGGAACCAATTTGGATTTGTCAGGGGGTGGTCTATTCAAGACTGCATCTGCCTTGCGTCTGAATCCACCAATTCTCTCAATAAAAAACTCCAGATGAGGAAACCTTTATATTAAAATTGACATTATTAAAGATTTGATACTATAGACTGGGGTTTCATTTTCAAGGTCCTTCGGGGATTTGGTTTTAATGATGACCTAATTAGAAGGATCAACTCGCTTTTGAACTCGGTATCTATTTCCATCCTTGTTAATGGATCCCCGAAGGGTTTTTTTCAAATGTATGAAAGGTTTCTGACAGGGGGATCCCCTCTCTTCCATTTTTTTGTTATTGTGGAATATTACTGTAGTCTTCTCCTCACCTCTCTTGTGCTCCAAAAAAATCATGCCCATCCAAGCTGCTCAAAACCTTAATGTCCTGACTCACATACTCAATGCAGATGATGTTATTATTTTCCTAAATTGTGTAAAATGCAACATTATCAATATCAAAGCTTTCTTATCTCACTATGAAGAGAAATTAGGTCAATCCATAGGATGGAACAAATCATTCATCTTCTTTGGAAAAAATTTCCCTACTTCCAGAAAAAATTACATCATCGAGAGTCTTGGTATCAAAGAAGGGTCCTTTCGTTTTACTTACCTGGGGTCCCTATCTTTTGGGGTAGGCCTAGATATCACTATTTTAAGGAGCTCCTTGATCAAATTATTAATCAGATTTCTTCTTGGAAAGTAAAATCACTTTGTATGGCTGGCAATGTCTGCTAGGTGAAAGCCTCTATTGGCTCCAATATGGTTTACTCGCTTATGATTTACAGATGGCCTGCCAGTCTCCTCAAGAAAATCAACACCAATATCAAAAACATTGTCTGGGAGGGGAGTATCCTTAATATGAATCTTGTCACTGTTTCCTTGTCCAATTGCTTCAGGCCCCTCGATAAAGGTGGTCTTGGTATAAAAAACCTCAAGTATTTTAATGAATCCCTCCACGCCAAACTCACTTAGAATCTAATAAATAACAATTATGACTCTATTTCTCTTCTTAAAAATCGTTTCCGGGATAAACTCATGTAATATAATTTTGCTTATGTGAATTATTCATTATGGTTGTCCATTAGAAACTCCTTTGTCAATATCATTCACAACTCTAGATGGATGGTTAACTCTGAATCATCCCTGAAATTCTGTCTTGACAACTGGGCTAGAGTTCCCTTTAATTCTATGCTTCATTCAAATGCTATTCTAGATTCCATTAACTATACCATAAAAGAAAATTATGCACTCCCCCCACTCAAACCTACCTCGTCATATAAAACATATAGTGGTTGACTACATCATTTCGAATGATGATGACGGTCTTATTTGGGAAACATCTCATAATTGTATCCTATATTCCATAAGTTATTAAAATAATTTTTTCGCCAATTCTAGATCTAATTTTGCTTGGTTGAAGCCTTTTGATAAACCATGGATCAAAGCATCCAGACTTAATCTTATTTGGTGTATTGCACAGAAGTGCCTTCCTACGGAGGTCTGCCTTCAAACCTTTGGTATCCAGCTCATCTTTAGATGTCACCTATGTCATCATCATATAGAGGACATCAATCACTTATTTTGGTCTTACGACACAACCACTGATCTTTGGAATTTTGTTACTGAAATTTTTGACTGCAGATGGTTAATTGTTGACACTATTTTATCTTTACTCAAAGGTTGTGTGGAGATGAATCTCTCACCTCAGATTAAAAATCTATTTCTATATACACTTGCAGAACTCATACATATTATCTGGTATGATAGAAATGATATTATTCACAATAGTGAATCAATCAATCTTTTTTCAGGGCGGGCGAGAATTCTTACTTCTATCAAATATGCATCCACCCTTCAGAAATCCTCCTACGCTAACACGGTTGGTGATTTTGTCATCCTTTATCGGGTTAGAATCAACGGGATCTACAATCCACCAAAGCGCTTCCTTGATGTTTTCTGGAAAAATCCGATTCATGGCTGGATTAAAATCAATGTTGATGGCACTTCTATAGGCTTTCCTGGTCTCGCGGGTTGTGGGGACATCTTCACAGACTCTCATGGGCATATTCATGGCTGCTTCTTTGGTAGCTGTGGATCTGCCTCTGCCCTGAAGGCAGAGATGATGGCGGTGATTCATGCAGTCAAATTTTTTAAGCATAAAGGATGGAACAACATCTGGATTGAATGTGATTCTACCACTATCATCCAAGCTATTTTTAATGGTGTGGTTCACCATGCTTGGTCTCTCACAACGCGTTGGAAGAACTGTCTCAGCTCGCTCCAGGAGATTAGCTACATTGCCACACATACCTATCATGAAGAAAACGTGGTGGCTGATGGTCTTGCCAACAAAGGTATCAACCAGGGCATTATATGGAGCGACGATTTACCAGTTGAGCTCCTTCCTCTTTATGAAAAGGATTGTAATGAAACATCCTCTTTTAGACTCTTGTAATTTTGCCTTTCTTTTTTAATAAGATTTTCTGTCTCGATAATTGACCAAGACATTACCTAACAAACATATATTTTCTAAATTTATCCTTATTACATTCCATGTGAAATTTAAATGAAAAACGAATCACAACATTTCATAAGGAAGCAGTCCATCATACACAAGTGTGATGTTATCTTATTTTGAATAGAATAAAATGTAATAATGCGTAATATATATTAAAAATAAATAATTATAATAATATCATAAATTTAATAAAAATTTATTAAATCTATAATTATATCTAGATATTAATGGTGGTGATGGGAAATTAATTATATCCATTTATGAGGCGGTAGTCCATCATACACACGATTGGTAGTTTTTTTTCATTTGATGGAAGATGAGATGGATCTAGTTATTTCCCTTAAAATGATGAAATATAAATATATTAATGATACATAGTTTATTATATACAAATGTTTTATTATTATTTTAAATTTCTTTAAGTCAAAAAAAATTAATTCTAGTCTAAAAATGTTACCTCGTATTCAAACATCCTTTTTAGGTTTGCAACAAAGGCCTTTCTATGTTCTATTTCAGATCAAAAAATGTATATAGAATGTGGGTATGTGAGAAGTTAGGTTATTTGGGATGGTTTTTTATGAAACAAATTTCTCTTGATGTGTAAAGAGGGGATGAGTGGGAAGTGTGTTTTGTAAGTGTGGGAGAGGACCAAAATTGATTTTTTTTGAAAAGAATCAGTTACACCCACATTTGTATCCTTCCAAAAGTCTCAAAAAAATGAGTAATTCCATTATCAAAAAGGTTATATAGACCAAATATGGCTATAAAATGGTTTTAAGACTTTTTTTAGTTCACGTTTAGCCCTTATCTTCTTAGCTTACCCCTCGGTAAAACTTTTTTTAACTTAACTGTGTAAATTAATTTTTTCTAATTTCACTATTATTTGTGGTCAAATATTATGTTGAAATTATTAGATAATATAAATTTTTATTATTAAAAATATTGAATAAATTTTTTCCAAAATAAATTCAATGAATTTTTAGAATACAATTTAATATTATACACACAGGGATGATGAAAATGTGGGTTTCAAAAACGAAACTTATCATATTTATTGAAGGTTTTAATATAAAAATTTTATATATAATTGATTAAAATTATATAAATTAATTAAATTTTAATAAAATTGAACTAAATTTAATTTTTAGAAAATTATTTTTCCTTGAAAATTAATTTAATATATAAGTGAGTTTAAAAACATCAGTATCTTCCCAATTCATCAAAAAATGATTTTTTTTTAGAAAAAACAAAAATTTAAACTGAATATAGTTTTTGAAATATTTATTTATAAATTATGTTCTATTTTAAAAATATATATTTTTAAATGAGTTTAAAATTAATTTTAAATTTTGTATTCAATGTGTGACTAAACTGTTTTTCTAAAGATAAAACTTTTCCTAAAAAAGTTCACTTTCAATCAAATGAATAAAAATTTATTTGTAATCATTATATAACTGAAAATATAGTATTTTTATTTTTAATATTCACACCTAACCATTTACCTACTGTAGAGACCCGAAGCCTAACGTACATGGACATTGCATTACATTTGCGGAATACTTAGTACATAATAAAAACACACACACAAGGATCGTAATAGTTTAGTGTCTTTGGAAACTCGGAATATAATCTTCTAATCCTGGTGAAAGATCTTCAACATCACCCATAAAGATCTTCTTTTTTTATAACTAAACCTTTCTTTATATCCTGGGGAAAAGTAAACATAAAAGGGTGAGCTCAAATGCTCAGTAAGGGTAAACAAAAGAAATATCAATCACATCATATACAAAAGCACATAACTTTTGGAAATCTTAACCTGCAAAAGAGATCATAATTTCATAACATGGGATAAATCATGGCAGTGAAATTTAATCACAATAATCATAACTTAAAACATGAAACTTTGTGGCATACACACATAATCATAGAGAATCTTTTCTTGTTAGTCAAGACTCATTGCCAAGACTATCTTAGTGGACAAATTCCCTTTCTAAACCGAGTCACCCTCGTTTCAGTCCTGTTTCACTGAACCGGTATAACCTACCGTTCCAGCCATGTCTATCTCATGAGATATAAAATCTTTACCCAATGCATTGGAGGGAGATATAGGTCCCACCCATCTCATAATGATACCATTCTTATGTGTGCCACAAAATCATAAATCATACATCATTGCATAACCCATGTAATAAAAATGAGATTCTTAAACAACATGACATCATAAAACCATTCATATAAGATAAAGGAATCCATAAAAATAATTCCATCACAACATAGTCCAATAAATGTAATAATAGGGATATAAACAGAACCCTTTATTATCTTAGATGGAAAATAATTTTGATAAAACACTTGAACTCCATTCTTGAGGAAAATGTCCTTTCTACTTCAAAAACACTTTTCCTTTCTTAACATGTAATACAATTTTAAAATAAAAGAAGTTGATTAAAAATAAACTTGAAAACCTGTAAAGGAAGTTTCTTGGAAATAATGTTTTAAAAATCCATTCATGTCATATAAGTTAAAAAAAACATTCTTCGCACTTTTTTCAGAAAAGTCAAAAAATACCTCGTACGAAAAACGACAAAAGATTCCTTTCATATATTTTACTAAAATCTCACCGAAGGGTAAAATTGGATTTAAAAAAAATTGTAGGTGGATGGAAATAATATTACATATTTAAGAAACATGGATGTGGATGATAAAATACACCCCAGTAAATACCAAAGTATAAACAATCTCAGATAAAAATGAGATTGTGATATTTCCCTTACCTTAAGTCTGATTTGCTTCGTAAGTGTCCGGACCTCATGTATAATGATTTAAATAATGTCATTATCTTATTACAGAATCATATTCATTGTTATGATATCATATATGGTTCACTTAGGACTTTATATTACCCGTTCTTTTGTAAATTCCATGTTAAAGAAGCGTTTTGGGTAAAATCGTTTCATTTATCGTAGGTGTTTGGACTTGTTGTTCTTGACATTATTATTACTTATATCATGATTTACTTACTTCCAGAATATAAAACATTATTTATATATCATATATATTCAGTATATATATATATTTAATAAATATATAAATGAAATGAAACACACCGTTCATGGAGACGGTAGTCCGTACGTACGCATGAACGCTGTTTTCCTTTCCTCATTGTCTTGAATGGAAGTAAGTAGATGACATACATATATACATAAATCCAGTAGCCTTATAATGTCATATATTTAATTATTATTGCTTATATATACTTTATAATTATTCTTAAATGGTTAACATGGAGAATGAATCTCATCCCGTCGTGGAGACGGTAGTCCGTACGTACGCACGAGCGATGATATCATTCCCATGGTCGTGGAATTGTGTTGAAGTGTATGTATACTATTTCAGTATCAATATCAATCTATAATAATCATATATAGTTACTCCTTACACCATTATACCCATCCAATTAAGGAGGTGGCGGAAAATAGATTACACCACGGCGTGGAGACGGTATTCCGTACGTACGCACGCGCGGTGATTTCCTTCTTCCGTAGGATGGATAGAAGGTTAATTATAGTTTTTTCATATTTATAATAACATATAAGTATATAAGAAATACTGATGTTATTACTTTATCATGAAACAGCTAAATAAGAAGAAGTTGAAGAAGAAAGAAATTGAAAAAGATAGGTAATGGATATTACCTCTTTTTGACGCGCCTTTTCTTAACCTCCACTTAAAGAACTAAGGATGGTATTTGAAGAAGACCAGGACCTCTAGGATGATAATATGGAAGTGGAGACGAGATTTTGGCAGGGTTTTTCTGAGCTTGAATGCTCAAATTGGTGTGAGGAGGAGAGGGAGGAGGTGCCCTTTTATAAGGGAGGAGAGGGGCACCTTAGGAATATCTCAAAATATTATTTTATATTAAGGTCAAATTCGGTTTATAATGGTTTCAAATGGTATTATTTCGAAGATAAAGTGGGTATGGGTCTAAATACTCTCATCCAATAAGATTTAGACAAGTTTAGGTTATTATTTTAACCTTATCAATTAGATTTAACTCTAAGTTAAATAATTTAACTTTTACCGTGTCTTTTGGTTTTCTTACACTATATGGTTAATAAACTTACTATATCAAGCCAAACGAACCCCAAGTTGTTTATTATTAATATATATATCCTTATCTAAGTCATTTTGCCGAACCTTAGATTTTTAGGAATTAAATAACAATTAATAATATAATATTTGTTTTAAAAACTAATTTATGTCAATTTTGACACTATTTGGTACATGATTTTTATGAAATTTTTAACAGAATGGTAGGTTCGAAACAAGTTACTTAAATCAACAATAAAATGTCATATTGACCTAGAAAATTAGTTTAAGTCATAAAAAGTCTCAAATTACATTTATTTGGTCATTTATAACATCAATTATGTTAATATTGACTTAAAAAGGTAATTACTGCATCATCATTGTGTCATAAATAAATTAAATTATTTAAAGTATAAAAATTACATATAAAATACCATTATGTATGAAATCTTTTTAGATTTCTAATGAATATTTATAGTCGAAATTATATTATGTATTACCCTATATTAAAAATTTTTTAGTAAATAAACTTTGATTTTAACTCTTTTAACTCCTCTTTGAATTAAATAATAATAAATGTCCTAATCTAATACAAGTGGGCCTAAATGATAATATTTTACACTTAAGGTTGTCTTTGGTCGATATAAATTTGTCCAATAGGATTAGGTAATGTGATAGGGTAATATTAATATCATTTTTACCCTTAATTACCCTACTTACTTTTAACCGTGGTAAATAAAAGTAAAAAGTTACTATTCACCAAAAATTATTTTCATCTCATTGAACCACATTTTACTTACTGACATCAACCGTGTCTCTTGGATTTTTGAAATTCAATTCACAGAAGCAGTAAAATTATGATTTATGAAAAAATTAATTTTTTTTAACTACCACTTAGTAGTTTCACTATTCATCAAAAATTGAAGTTTTTCAGAAAAATGCCAAAATTTCACCCTAAGCTATAATTGATATTCCGAATTCAAAAATGATTTCTATTTTACAAAATTCCTAACATATAAGTTGCATTAATTTATTTTATAATTAATTTCTGCTGTCACAACAAATAGCGTGTTTTTTAGAGATAATAACTATCAAAAGATTAACACTTGTTTATGTCTGGTGTAAATGTGAAATTACATCCAATGACTAACATTGTATTGAATTGTAAAAATATATTCTAAATATACTTTAAAACCACTCAAATTAATAATTCGTCACTATTAATTATTTCGATTAAAAAGGTTGTTTTTAATTAAAATTTAGTAATTTTCACTATTCATCAGAAAATAAAAGTTATCCGAAAAGTACCAAAATTTCACCCTAAGCTAATTTCGATATTACGAATCCAAAAATAAAGTCCATTTTGATAAAATAAAATTTAAAAGTTTCAAAAAGTGGTTATTACTATTCATGACGGCTAGTTTTAATAATATTTTAATAGCATATTGCTGTTTAGTGAAACTCGTTATTGCGTACTTCACACGCTATCGAGGAAGGTCGCGATTGTGTGTAATGGAAGGAAAGTAAAGGATGCGTGTTGTGAAAGATTTTTTTGGTGTAGCGTACAACACAAGACATTAGTGAAATTAAAAAGAATATTTTTCATAAAATCTTGGGTTGTTACATTCTACCCCCCTTAAAATGAATTTCCCCTCGAAATTCGTCAGGGTTATAAATGGTTTACTATTCGAAAGTTTCTTTAATAGAAACCCACATCGTAAAAAAAATACCACAACCAATATTTAAAAACGAAAGTATGAAACGTAACGGTTACCCAATTAAACTAATCAATGGGTTTCCACATAGGTGAAAATATGGATATGGAAGAGAAATCTAACCATCATGTTCTGATGGAGAGTGGTAGAGAACATGGCTATGGAAAAGCCAGCAATCACAAAGCCATAAATTTGTGACGATCTAGGGTACCATCTGATTCATCGGATATAAGGGCACTATGACAACATTTTTGGTTTTCAAGATCCTTTCCCTAAAGTTGAAAATTTGAATTAGAATAAATACTTACTTTATTTTGGTACAATATCACTATTGTTCGTGCCTTGAACAATTTCCACTTCATCTCTTAAATAAATGAAGTTGAATTTGTTATTCGTGAAGTGTTAGCAGATCATGTGATAGAATGACGGGTCATTCCATCTGTCTCAAACAAAAGGTTAGCAAAAATTATATACATAAGTCGATCTATAGTGAGATTAATCATATATGGTTCCTAAAATGGACTTATAATTCATATATCGTACTGCTTAATAAAATAAAACTAGTTCCTACTAAACAGGGACTTCCTATAGGCCAGTGGTAGGCGATAAAGGCCAATCGCACTTTGATTGTGGGTTCGATTTCCACAGCCTTGTCCGACGTGATGGGCTGTCGCCCGTCCTCCAAGTTGTCCTTTTTCTAAAACTATATTACTATAACATCCCATCAATAATATCGAAAAAACTTTTATCCTTAAACAATACTATCTTATGTCCAACATAATCCATTCCAATCTTTAGTCTTATCCATAATACTGAAGTCCACTCTCATAACATAGTGAAAATGATTACCAGAGATTTAATACCATCGTTGATCCCCATATATCATAAGATATGTCTTGTTGGTCACATTCCAAACATTCAAAGGCCTTAATCATGTATTCTCTTGAATACCCATTGAACCATAGTGAAAACTTGAATGCAGTTAAAAGTTAACAGTTTTCACATACCAAAATCATCAAAAATCTTTATACTCAAACCATGATATCACTTAGTCCTTATATCAATCATGAGCTCATGAATACTGTTAAACATTTCATTTTCTCTTTTTCCCTTCATTATGCGCATATCATCTTATTTCCAAAAATATATCAATCACTTTGAATACCACATTAGACCAATACATAAATATTCCAATACTCCATGATACAACATTATTTTGGAATCCCATTACATAAACCCTTAATCATTCCACCACATCGTTGTCATATTCATCATCGCCAATAGTGATCGCATGTGACTTCCCTTTGTCCTTTGCCTTATGAAAATGCTCATGTCGATCATCACTAACCCTTGGATTAGGGCATTTATTAACATAATGCCCCATTTCCTTGCACTTGAAGCATTGAAGTGTTGGTGGTGCGTTCTCTGCAGTGTTTTCTTTATTCACATCATTAGAAACCCTTTTTTCCATTACTTCGACACTCAGCTGCTCGATGACCTTCTTTTCCACACTTAAAACATTTTATAGTCCCTTTAAGACAATCTCCACCATGCCTCTTTCCACACTTTGTGCATAAGGAAACATTCATCTTCTTTTCACCATTATTCTGAGATTTCTCCTTGAACTCCATCTTTCGTTTCTTGTCAAAACCATGAGATGGATATGTAACACAAACTTCCATTTCTACCTTGATAGCACAACGCACAATTTCTTCATAGCTACTGAAGTCTCTTATAGCTAATGCCCTTCGAAGACTTGGTTTTAAGCCACTGAAAAATCGATCAACTTTACTTTAAGGTTGGATGATAATGCCAGATGCATACCTTGCAAGTCTTGTAAAATTTGCTTCGTATATACCAACAGATTCATCATCCTTCTGCTTCAGCTCAAGAAACTCCTTTTCCATCTTTGTTCGAAGAATAAGAGGGAAGTACTTACTAAAAAACAAGTTCTTGAACTCGTCCCATTCCATGGACTCAATTTCATCTCTTGGCCTCGTATTCTTGATAAGATTCCACCATTGGTCAGCTTCACCTTCCAAACGATATACTGCTAAGATGACTTTATCATGTTCAGAACATTGAAGAACTGAAAATATCTTTTCAGTGGTACTGATCCATTGTTCAACAACAAGTGGATCAGAAGTCCCACTGAAAGAAGGTGGACGTTGCCTCATGAAGGACTCAATAGAATATTGTTCACTTCTCTGCTCATTTGGAAGTCCAAAATGATTCATAGCTTGTCTAAGTATAGAAATAAGATTTTGCAATCCATCTCCCATAACATTTGTTTGTTCAGGAGGGAAATCATTGAATTGTCCATTGCATTGATCAATATGGTTCCTTCGGGTTCCAACCATCATCTAAAACCCAAAAAGAATAGTGTGAGAGGAAAAAATCATGATAGGGAAAACAACATAATAAAGGGGGAGTACCTTTAATATCTAACATCTTAGGTTTAATTCTATGATCGTTAGCGTAATTCTAGTACTATAACCTATATTTATACTTAACCTTAGGGACATCCCTAGACATACCTTAGAAATATCTCTAGGGATCTCACTAACGTTTTCGCATCCTAGTTTCCAAAGGTTGACTAATCCTTTTCTCTGATACCAACTGTAGAGACCCGAAGCCTGACGTACATGTACATTACATTACATTAGCGGAATACTTAGTACATAATAAAAACACACACACAAGGATCGTAATAGTTTAGTGTCTTTGGAAATTTGAAATATAATCTTCTAATCCTGGTGAAAGATCTTCAACATCTCCCATAACGATCTTATTTTTTTATACCTAAAACTTTCTTTATATCCTAGGGAAAAGTAAACAAAAAAGGGTGATCTCAAATGCTCAGTAAGGGTAAACAAAAGAAATATCAATCAAATCATATACAAAAGCACATAACTTTTGGAAATCTTAACCTGCAAAAGAGATCATAATTTCATAACATGGGATAAATCATGGCAGTGAAATGTAATCACAATAATCATAACTTAAAACATGAAACTATGTGGCATACACACATAATCATAGAGAATCATTTCTTGTTAGTCAAGACTCATTGCCAAGACTATCTTAGTGGACAAAGTCCCTTTCTGAACCGAGTCACCCTCGTTTCAGTCCTGTTTCACTGAACCGGTATAACCTACCGTTCCAGCCATGTCTATCTCATGAGATATAAAATCTTTACCCAATGCATTGGAGGGAGATATAGGTCCCACCCATCTCATAATGATACCATTCTTATGTGTGCCACAAAATCATAAATCATACATCATTGCTTAACCCATGTAATAAAAATGGGATTCTTAAACAACATGACATTATAAAAACATTCATATAAGATAAAGGAATCCATAAAAATAATTCCATCACAACATAGTCCAATCAATGTAATAATTGGGATATAAATATAACCCTTTATTATCTTATATGGAAAATAATTTTGATAAAGCACTTGAACTCCATTCTTGAGGAAAATATCCTTTCTACTTCAAAAACACTTTCCCTTTATTAACATGTAATACAATTTTAAACTAAAAGAAGTTGATTAAAAATAAACTTGAAAACTTGTAAAGGAAGATTCTTGGAAATAATGTTTTAAAAATCCATTCATTCCGTATAAGTTAAAAAAACATTCTTCGTACTTTTGTCAGAAAAGTCAAAAAATACCTCGTATGAAAAACGACAAAAGATTCCTT
Source organism: Viscum album (assembly GCA_963277665.1). Lineage (NCBI taxonomy): Eukaryota > Viridiplantae > Streptophyta > Magnoliopsida > Santalales > Viscaceae > Viscum > Viscum album. Next base: position 1,132,185,135 of record OY728131.1, read on the forward strand.
TCATATATTTTACTAAAATCACACCGAAGGGTAAAATTGGATTTAAAAAAAATTGTAGGTGGATGGAAATAATATTACATATTTAAGAAACATGGATGTGGATGATAAAATACACCCCAGTAAATACCAAATTATAAACAATCTCAGATAAAAATGAGATTGTGATATTTCCCTTACCTTAAGTCCGATTTGCTTCGTAAGTGTCCGGACCTCCTGTATAATGATTTAAATAATGTCATTATCTTATTACTAAATAATATTAATTGTTATGATATCATATATGGTTCACTTATGACTTTATATTACCCGTTCTTTTGTAAATTCCATGTTAAAGAAGCGTTTTGGGTAAAATCGTTTCATTTATCGTAGGTGTTTAGATTTGTTGTTCTTGACATTATTATTACTTATATCATGATTTACTTACTTACAGAATATAAAACATTATTTATATATCATATATATTCAGTATATATATATATTTAATAAATATATAAATGAAATGAAACACACCGTTCATGGAGACGGTAGTCCGTACGCACGCATGAACGCTGTTTTCCTTTCCTCATTGTCTTGAATGGAAGTAAGTAGATGACATACATATATACATAAATACAGTAGCCTTATAATGTCATATATTTCATTATTATTGCTTATATATAGTTATAATTATTCTTGAAAGGTTAACATGGAGAATGAATCTCATCGCGTCGTGGAGACGGTAGTCCGTACGTACGCACGAGCGATGATATCCTTCCCATGGTCATGGAATTGTGTTGAAGTGTATGTATACTATTTCAGTATCAATATAACTCTATAATAATCATATATAGTTACTCCTTACACCATTATACCCATCCAATTAAGGAGGTGGCGGAAAATAGATTACACCACGGCGTGGAGACGGTATTCCGTACGTACGCACGCGCGGTGATTTCCTTTTTCCGTAGGATGGATAGAAGGTTAATTAGAGTTGTTTCATATTTATAATAACATATAAGTATATAATAAATACTGATGTTATTACTTTATCATGAAACAACTAAATAAGAAGAAGTTGAAGAAGAAAGAAATTGAAAAAGATCAGTAATGGATATTACCTCTTTTTGACGCGCCTTTTCTTAACCTCCACTTAAAGAACTAAGGATGGTGTTTGAAGAAGACCAGGACCTCTAGGATGATACTTTGGAAGTGGAGAAGAGATTTTGGCAGGGTTTGGCCGATCTTGAATGCTCAAATTGGTGTGATGAGGAGAGGGAGAAGGTACACTTTTATAAGGGAGGAGAGGGGCACCTTAGGAATATCTCAAAATATTATTTTATATTAAGGTCAAATTCGGTTTATAATGGTTCCAAATGGTCTTATTTCGAAGATAAAGTGGAGATGGGTCGAAATACTCTCATCCAATAGTATTTAGACAAGTTTAGGTTATTATTTTAACCTTATCAATTAGATTTAACTCTAAGTTAAATAATTTAACTTTTACCGTGTCTTTTTGTTTTCTTACATTATATGGTTAATAAACTTACTATATCAAGCCAAACGAACCCCAAGTTGTTTATTATTAATATATATATCCTTATATAAGTCATTTGGCTGAACCTTAGATTTTTAGGAATTAAATAACAATTAATAATATAATATTTGTTTTAAAAACTAATTTATGTCAATTTTGACACTATTTGGTACATGATTTTTATGAAATTTTTAACAGAATGGTAAGTTCGAACCAAGTTACTTAAATCAACAATAACATGTCATATTAACCTAGAAAATTAGTTTAAGTCATAAAAAGTCTCAAATTACATTTATTTGGTCATTTATAACATCAATTATGTTAATATTTTCTTAAAAAAGTAATTACTGCATCATCGTTGTGTCATATATAAATTAAATTATTTAAAGTATAAAAATTACAAATAAAATACCATTATGTAGGAAATATTTTTATATTTATAATGAATATTTTTAGTCGAAATTATATTATGTATAACCTCATATTAAAAATGTTTTAGTAAATAAACTTTGATTTTAACTCTTTTAACTCCTCTTTTAATTAAATAATAATAAATGTCCTAATCTAATCCAAGTGGATCTAAATGATAATATTTTACACTTAAGGTTGTTTTTGGTCGAGATAAACTTGTCCAATAGGATTAGGACATGTGTTAGGGTAATATTAATATCATTTTTACCCTTAATTACCCTATTTACTTTTAACCGTGGTAAATAAAAGTAAAAAGTTACTATTCACCAAAAATTATTTTCATCTCATTGAACCACATTTTACTTACTGACATCAACTGTGTCTCTCGGATTTTTGAAATTCCATTCACAGAAGCGGTAAAATTATGATTTATGAAAAAATTAATTTTTTTTAACTACCACTTAGTAGTTTCACTATTCATCAAAAATTGAAGTTTTTCAGAAAAATGCAAAAATTTCACCCTAAGCTATAATTGATATTCCGAATTCAAAAATGATTTCTATTTTACAAAATTCCTAACATATAAGTTGCATTAATTAATTTTATAATTAATTTCTGCTGTCACAACAAATAGCGTGTTTTTTAGAGATAATAACTATCAAAAGATTAACACTTGTTTATGTCTGGTGTAAATGTGAAATTAAATCCAATGACCAACATTGTATTGAATTGTAAAAATATATTCTAAATATACTTTAAAACCACTCAAATTAATAATTTATCACTATTAATTATTTCGATTAAAAAATTTGTTTTTAATTAAAATTTAGTAATTTTCACTATTCATCAGAAAATAAAAGTTATCCGAAAAATACCAAAATTTCACGCTAAGCTAATTTCGATATTACGAATCCAAAAATAAAGTCCATTTTGATAAAATAAAATTTAAAAAATTTCAAAAAGTGGTTATTACTATTCATAACGGCTAGTTTTAATAATATTTTAATAGCATATTGCTGTTTAGTGAAACTCGTTATTGCGTACTACACACGCTATTGAGGAAGGTCGCGATTGCGTGTAATGGAAGGAAAGTCAAGGATGCGTGTTGTGAAAGCCTCTTTTGGTGTAGCGTACAACACAAGAAATTAGTGAAATTAAAAAGAATATTTTTCATAAAATCTTGGGTTGTTACACCTGCTATGTTATAGTGTTATACAATATTGTTGTACATTTATTCTTGGGTTTGTGTGTTCCACAAGCTTTCAAATATAATAAATATAAAAAATTTCTTTTTTGGGAAATTAAAGATTTTTGTTATATATTTTTGAAGATATCAAATACAGTGTTCTTATATTATAATATTAAGGTGTCAAATTCTCCCCACATTCAATAAATTGTTTCCTCTTGATTTAAAATTGATCTTGATAATCAAGGGTTTTATATTTGAAAATACTATTGTTGAAAAAATCACATTTTAAATGGGTTAACAAAATGTCCTCTTAATAGGAGGTAAATCAAAATAATAAGGTCAAATGGGATAACACATAACATTGTTTCCATATATGTAAACTTTTGTGGAAACTGAATACATAGAAATGAAAAAAAATAATTATATAGAGTTATATATTTCATTGATCAAAAGAAATTGAATTATTTGTTGAAGGTAATGGACATATAAATCATGAATCTATGGTGATTTAAATGACTATTTCATTCATAGGATATGATGTTAATATGAAAAAATTTCACTTTTAATTTATTTTTCCTAAAGATTACTAATTATTTTACTATATATGAATAAATGGAAATATACTTACCTAATTTGTTTCAATTTCATAATCACGATTTCATCCTTTGGAAGTGCCTTGATAAATTACTAAACCATCTCTTACTCCAAAAAATGAATATCAAAAAATGATTTTTTTAATGACTGAAGGCCTAAAATTCACTTTTATTATATTTTAGAATAAAAAATTATTGAAATTGTTTTCTATCTCAAACTATTTAACAAAACCATTATGGTCATTACAAGTTATCTAATATAATATACTAATCTCTAAACCAGAATATTAACAACAACTATTCATAATATATATTTACACATCGGTTTTCTATTTAAAAAGAATGAAATATTAACTAGAACATCACATCAGCTAGTTATAGACATTAAACCCTTATCACTCTTTTGCTATAGCTTCATGCCCTGCATCCTTTTAGGAAGTGATGGGTTGTCACCCAATAAGATATTTGTCATTTTTTAAACTATATTAATATAATTAATATAACAATAATAATGTTTAATAAGCCATAATTTCGTTATCATAACAGATAATATAAACCCTAAAGGATACCAAAACCTTTAAACATTTTCCAAAAATAGTAAATAAATTCTCTTATAAATAATATTTTCAATAAAAAATACACTAAATAAATGGGATATATTTCTATAAATAACTCCAACAATATCCCCAATCTTAGTAAACTCCCATCACATAATACCTAAAAAGGGGTATTTATGACTTTTAACTTATGATCAATCTCAAACACATAAACCCATGATAGTACCCATAAGAATTAATTTAATTAAAGAATATATACATCTAAATTTTTAAATAATCCTTATATATATTGTTATTATGAAAAATAAAGCACCATTATTAAAAATTCTTTAACAAATAAATTCTGAAATTCCAATATATAAATACATTAAGGATTTTATTTCAATATAGGTCCTTCATTGGTCTATGTGATAACCTTTAAAAGAGGGTATTTACTTTGATAATTAAAATGTTTGACACAATTAATAAAATGAACTATATGTGGTCTACTAGAATGAAATTTATTTCTTTCCCTCATAGAAATCATTTTTCCTTGGAGATTCAATTCTCTATGCCCTTTTTTCCACACACAAAATATTTTCCCATTTATTTGAGATAATTTATTTGGTGTCTTTCAACATATCTGGCATGAAGTAAATTGATCCATATTTCCTCCAAAGTCTCCACCGCTCAATATCATAGAGAACACTATCATTATCTTCTTTATTGAGTCCGGTATTGGGTTAAAGTATTGATTATTAATCATTTCTAGGGAAAATTGATTATGAAAAATCATTATATCATCCAATCAAGTTATCATACCATTTATTTTCTCATAGTAAAAAAATATTCCTTTCTATTAAATGATATCATGATTCTTTAAGGTTTTATCCATTTACTAAGGCCAAAAAATAAAGTGTGAGAAATAAAAAACATAGTTGGAAAACCATAAAATCATTTATAGAATTTCTGAATCATGATAGCTTAATTACAATCTAATAAACCTTATGTTTATCATAGTTTATTAATTCTCATCACATAATAAAATACATCATAATTTTTTGAAATTCAAATGTGGATTATCTTAAGAATAACCTTAAGGAGTTTCAAACCGGGTGCACAGTGAAGCCCATTTTCTTGTTCTAGGTCAAAATAAGGTCATGATCGATGTGCCTTTTTTGGATTAATTACCCCTAGTTAGATCAACAATGAAACCTATTATACATGTAGTATCTTGAAAAGAATGCATTTCTAGGAAAAAAACATAATCCTAAATGAACATTTGAATGTTCTTCTAAACATATCATCAAAGTCTATCATTGGGTTGTGTTTTTTAATCCACGTTTTCCATAATCTAGTGCTCATGGTTTCTATGAAACATCCTTTGATAAAAATTATAATAACCTCGACCCAAATATCATATATATGTTGGGTAATTTATTATATTTCCATAAGATATAAGGAATCACATCCTGAATGGTCAAAATGTTTAGTAGTTTTGGTAAACTAAATACATACTAGAGTCTTACATTATATTTGAATAAAAAATTACAACATAGTTTTTTTGAGAATATATTTATTCCCTGTAGAAAATTCTTGCATGTCATTAATAGTACACCTCATGTAATACTAGTAATGGAAAAGAATTAAGGATGATCTCATATGATGAAATAGAGTTATGAAAATCAGAAGTTATCGTGAATCAATAATAAAACGAAAATTACTGAACGCATATTTCATTTAAATAACATTACTATCATGAAAAGATAAGTAATAATAAATATATATAAATTTAAATAATTGAACACACATTCTATTTAAATAACATGAAAATCATGAATAGATAAGAAATAATCAATATGGAAGGCATAAACTAATCACAGACAAAATTTAAAAAACATTAATATCATGAATGGATAATGAAAAATCAATATGAAAATATAAAAAACTAAAAAAAAATATAACTAAATAAATTTTATATCATGAATAGATAGAATAATCAGTATAGAATGAAAGATAATTGAACACATATTCCATTTAAATAACATGACTATCATGAATAGACAATGAATAATCAATATTGCTTGGTAAATAACATAAAACACGTGGAATTTAATAAATAATAGATAAAAAAAATGTATCCAAGTAAAATATAATTATGAAAATATCATGGATTATAATAAATAATTCTTAATGAATGAAATAGTTTATTATTGGACCTCATTATCTAAGTCATCATGACACCTCTATTACAAAGACCATTGACAATAACGTTTAAATGTATAAGAAAAAACCCTTTAAATGCTAGCTTACTAATTTACCTCAAGAAAATACTAATGCATAGAGTGAATATATAATTCCAATCCCACCCATCAGTGTATATTCAAATAAATCCTCACATATAGAATAATCGATTAAATTTTTGAACAAGGTGTCTTTTCATAAAATATCTTTATTGTGTTAAAAATTCATATTTATTAATATTTACATAAATAAACTAATAAAAATCAATATATAACACCATATTTTGAAATAAATTATGTTTTAATTAATAAACATAAATTTAAGTAATAATATATATATTTAGGGTAAATTTAATGTCTAATGAGCACAATAATGTGAATATTTAAATAGAATGTTAATGACTAAAAATATGAATTAATAAAGTGAATTTTAATAATTTAATTGATCAAAATGATTATAAAACATTTATATAATTAATAATTATATAATAATTATAACATATCTGAAGTTTCGAATAAGTAGAATAAATCATTTTCTCATTAACGATTATAAATACAACAAAAAGATGTTTGAGAACCTTCTTCTGTAAAATATCCTTCTCATCTTGGAAATTACACTATAAACATAAAATTTCACAAATAATTGTCAGAATAATTTTACTTTAAAATAATAATTTAATAATATAAAATAATATTTAAAAGATTTAGTTCCCATGATTTTTGTCAATTCTGTTCATTCAATTCATGTTAAAATAATTATTCCTTTCACATTTTAGTAAAATACAAATAGGCATTGTTCTTAAAATGCCTTTATTATTCCCTTCAAAACATTTAAAAAATATATAAAAATTTGTATAAAATTATTTAATAAATAGTTTTTCAATGTATAAATTTATTTAAATAAAATATATGATATAAATTTAGAAAAAAATTTGTTTTTGACTGAAGAATGAAATGAATTTATATTTTCATTAAAACAGTTTCTATACAAATTTATATATTAATGAGTATAATTTTTTACTATTAATAGAAAAAATCCTCAATAAATATACTAGAAGAAAATTTAAGGAGTTTATAATCCAATTATCAAATAATTTTGTTCAATATAAACTCACGTATAAATTCACGTATTTATGAAATTCTTTACCACATGGTAACTTATATGAAAAAATCAACTGGATAAAATAATTAAAATTTCAAAATATAATTTTATTAATTATTTTTTCATTATGATATTACATTTCAATGGGGTAATTATATATACTATATAAAATAAACTTTATAAATAACATTTCAATATTCCTTGATAAAAAGAATATGAGATGATGTCCCTTATCTTATGATTTCTTTTGGTTGAAAGTTATTCAACATCCTGTATAATGGTTTTAAGAATTTAATAGAATTATACAAGAAACATATTCATATAATATCGCATATGATCCTCTCATAATATATTATAACCTTTTCTTTAATAATATTTTTTTTAATTTTCATTATTTTGGGTGTTAATTGTCCTGTTTTCTAATATGTGATTTGTTAGGAATGTTCTATTTCTAGAAAATAGTGTATAGATCAACCATATAAAAATTTATATTATTTTTATAAATATATTTTATAATTATAATAATTTCATGAATCATTATTTAAATTTTAAACATACAGACTAGAACATGTTGATTTATACAGACGGTAGGTCGTACGTACGTACGAGCAACATTATCATTTATTTAATTCATAAAAAGGTAAATAATTTTGTGGTGTTTTAATTCTATAGAGTCAATATAATATTATATATGTCACATATATTCAATTAATATATATTTATTTCATTCCATACAATCTATATGTAAAAAATGAATCAGTTTGTCTCACGAGGTGGTTGCCGGCTGTACACACGGGAAACATTGTGATATTTTAAATGGAATGGAATGTAAGAAGTTATATGTGATATTAAAATTATTTAAATATTATAATATAATAAATAATATATATACATTTTATATACATAATTATATCTATCCTTTAATATTGGTGATTGAAAACTAATTACATTAATTCGTGAGGTGGTAGCCATCATACACACGATAGATGGGTTCATTTCCCAGTTGATGGAAGATGAGATGGATGTTAGTCATGAACAAAAAATAATTAAATCTATGTATATTTAAGATTCATTGTTTTTATGTAATCATGGTTTAATAATATCTGAAATACGTAGAATAAAAAAACAAAATAAGAACACTAGTTTCATAACGTACATCTTCATTAGACAACTTCCACACGGTTGCACTAAAATATATAATAGTTTAGGTTCATTATATATAAAAGGGATCCATGATGATGTGAGTGGATAAATAATGTATTTTGGAAATCTAATTTCTGATCCAAATGTATTTTTATGTATGAATTGGGGTGTATAGGGGTGGCCTTTTTTAAGTGGGAGTGTGAAATGACAATTTTTTTTTGAAAAGAATAAATTACACCCATGTTTTTATCTTTCCAAAGGACTATTAAATAGGTAATTATATAACCTTATATTATATAAAGTCTAAATATGTCCATGAAATGTGTTTGGGAGACGTTTTAGATCATTTGACTATAATATTTTTAGATTAACCTCTTGGTAAACCAGTTTTTAACTCAACCATGGTAATTAAGTTATACTTTTCCATTATTCATTATTGTCAAAAATTATTTTGACCTTATAGTATAATATATATAATTCAACTTCAAAATTTTGAATCTATTTTTCCAAATTCAATTAACAAAAGTGAACCAATCAAATTTAAAATCTTACTAATAGACGTGATGAAAAGGATGTTTCTGAAAAGAAAGTTCTCATATGTTTAGAAGTTTTAATATAAAAATTTATTATGTAATTTATTTAAATGACCTAAATTAAATAAATAAAATATAAATGACCTTATTTGTCATTAAAAATAAAATTTAGCACAGTAAATTAATTAAACAAAAAATAAAATTTCCATAAAAATTGATATTTTTACAATTAACTAAAAAATGAATCTTTTTAGAAAAAAAATCCAAAAAATTAAATATTAGATAACATTTATAGGATTATTTTAAAAAATAAATTAATTTTTTGAAAAATAGTTTCTGAAATTGGTAAAAATTAATTTTAAATTATTTATGCATAATTAGCCGAAACAATTTTTTTATAGACACCATTTTTTAGAAAACATTTTTTTCATTTAAATTATTATAATTTTATTTATAATAAATAGATTACCGCATTTTTTATAAATTATATAGTACTATTAATACCCACAAATTATATAGTTGTGTTATAAAATTATACTTTATTATAGTTTATTTAGGCTTGGGGTTTCGTGTTCTAGAAGATGTCGAAGAGATTTTATTTAACAAAATATATTTTGTGGGTTGTTTAAGTTCATATTTTCATGTCATATAATTTATCTAATACAATATCATTATTTAAATATCATATGATGTAAAATTAATATTATTTCAATCCTCCTAAGAGTATAACAATCTTGCACATCCCTAAATCAACAATAGTTTGACTCATCATATAGAAAATATATTAAAACAAAACACGATGATTGTGATGATTAAAAATTAAATGGATAAAACCATCATTGTATTATTTTATGTAAATTCCATTATTATTAGAAAATTTTAAAAGAAAATTAGAATAAATAATTCTATAAATTATCATTAAAAAATTAAATCGCAACCTTCAAAGTCTTAAATCAACCGTAAGAGGTCTACATGATTCTTATAATGTTAAAATATGATCATTATGAATGCCCAAATAATCCTTATGAATTTTAGACTCTTCCTTACAAATGTATGATGAAGTCATGAATCAAACATGTATAGTTTCGTCACCTTTTGTAATATAAAATTTAATAGTAATAATGACTCTTATAGACTCCTGAAATAAATATTAGAAAGTGTCCAATGACTCTTATATAATTTATGATTATCCTTATTGAATGGTTAGGATAATACTTAAAAATTATTAATGAATCGTTGAATTTAATGATAAATCCTTATAAATAATTATATAATATTATAAAAATTATAATGCCTTTATAAAATATCATATAGGGTCTATAAAATGGCTCTTATGGAGTAAAATTGATCTATATAGAAATTATAGGATTATCCTGTAAAGACAAGGAAATTCCGTGTAATTTTACTTTCGTAAAATAATGGGATTTTTATGAGTCCGGGAACTTTACGGCGCTTGATTATGAGGCCCGGTGTGCCCAAAATAAATTTATGATGTTTTATTCAGGTACGTTCTGTAAAAGTATGAGCGGTATTTTTATAACTTTTGAACCGGTGCACAGAATTGAAATCTGAGGGCACTATTGAACTCGCAGCGTCGGTATTCACTTAAGGGGACCTTCACCGCAATTGTCTTCTAACGAAAATGGAAGTTAATTTTTGGGGTTTTTAAATTATATTAAATAAAAATAAATGTAACTTATTTTTATATGTTTGGTGGTCGAATCCTCTATGTGGAGGTTAGAGGCGGGGCCCACCTACACATAACCTCCCTTGGGAGGATATTATTTTAGTGGGACCCACATGAAGTTTAGCACCTCTGGCAATCAAAGAGGTGGGGCCCACATGGGCTTTAAACCCCCCTTAAACCCCCAATTAAGTGGATAGCCTCTTTAACTTCCCCTCATTAAAGTGTCAACTCCTTCACATAATTAATTGGCACATTTTGAATAATTTTGAATTCATGCCAATAATAAAATAATAGACAGAGCTATTATTTCTTTTTGGTTGGAAACTCTCTTTTGGTGGAGCCTTGGAGAAACATGGAAGAATTGAGAGAACATCATCCTCAAGATGAAGAATAGGATGAACTCCCCTCACCACCATTGAACGACGAACAACATATTCATTCTTCTTCAAAAGGGGCATGAAAGGGAAGCACCACCACTCACAAAGTACACCGACGACGTCATCTCAACTCGTATTCTCTGATCTCTTCCTCCTCCGACATTGAAGGAACGATGTACGCCTTCCGTGACTCATTCATCGATCACAGAACTCAAGGTAGGGGGATTTGAGTTATTTTATATATGAGTTCCATCCTCCGTTATTCATCGTTCAAATTTCTGGATTATGAAATGCCAAATTTTATCACCATGACGCCGAGGGATTGGGCAACATGAACAAGGACAGACCCTTTCCCCTTTGGTTGTTCTTGTCTGTTGACAACAGAGGCAGACCACGAGAGGATCCTGCAGCACAAGGGTCACCGGGTCGCCGAAGGGGCACGGTGCCATCACACTGTGCTGGAAGAAGGGGTCACGACCAGGAGGGACACAGTGGATGGATGATGAGTGCAGCACCGTCGTTCCGTGTGATGGGGCTAGAGGTCGCAACCAGGCTGTGCCGCGGTGGAGGCAGCACGATGCCATTGCGCTGCGCGGTGGCCAGCAGGACAACAACGCTGTCACGGCGCGATGGAGGAGCCAACGAGGACCTTCTAAGACGGCCTCCAGTTCATGCAATAGGCAGGACCCAAATGGTCATGTAGAGACTGATTCGGCACCACACATCAGCCATTTAGAAGATAGGGGGTGTAACCCCCCCCCCCCCCCCCCCCCAACGACATGGCTATCCAGGCCACACGGGCTACCCAGCCAGGCCGGGATGCGTCGGGCCGGGCCGCCCACGGGCCGAGCCGCCCACTGGCTGGGACCCCCAGCAGGCCAGGCCACCCCATCGTGCTGGTCCGTTCTCAGGCCGGGCTGCCCCCACGGGCCGGGTCCGACCCTCAGGCCTGGTCAGACTCGCGGACTCGATCGGACCCTAGTCCGGACCCGTTTGACCCGAAAACACTTATTCACCCATATCATGGGCTACGAGAGTCTGATCGACGAACCGTATGTGGATACGGAAATCATAGAGTGAGACGATTATTTTGGAATACCCCCTCGAGGATTGGACATAGATTGGGTACGATCAGGTTGGATTGAACCTAAAGTCCAACCGGGCCCCTGGAACGGAAATTCCAATAACTCATAGACCAGGCGTCCGATCGACACACCGTTTGTTGCGTTGAGACCCCTATGACGAGGAAGACCCTTGGAATACTTCATCATGGTAATTTGTGACAGTTGACGTATCGACACATGGCTTGTGGAGCGGACCCTCCAGGAATCATGCATTCTTGAGCGGAACACTGTTGATGTCCGTGCACTGTTGACTATTCCTGGATCATGTGTTGGTCCGATAGTTCCAATGATTGTTCTTGGATCATGTGTTTGTCCGAAATTCCTAACTTCTTTACTGGGATCATGTGTTGGTCTGACAAGAATTTCTGGACCTGGATCATGTGTTTGTTCAACAGCTCTAACAACTGTTCTTGGGTCAAGTGTTGTTCCGACAGAATAGCTAGTCCTGGATCATGTGTTGGTCTGACAAATTAGATGACTCAGTGGGTATATCTGATATTCTGTACCTCTCTACAAAAGTTGTATACCTATGTGAGCTGAGTCAGTTACTCTTGTGTTTCCTCATGGTTGAGATGGGTCATTTAATAATCTTAGGTATATGTATGGGAATATACCTAAGTGGGATTTTCGGTGGATTTCATACTTTGTGGTATATCCTTTTTGATAACTTTAGTATCTCGGGGTCCCTATTGAGTATCATTATAATCACCCCTGCATGGGCTATGCCCACAGCTCGTTGTGTTGGATACAGATGACAGACAACACTGACGGATGCTGAGAGCGCCAAGACTGGACGGTACCCGGAATTTGACCTTACGATGAGTCGGTGCATAGAGGAGTCTGATGAACATAGAGTGCTGAGGAGGCTAGCTGTACCTACCATTTAGGTAGGATCCATGGTTGAAGATCCAAAAGAAGCTTTTCACTTTCCAATTGTTTAGTCTTTTCCTTATACTTTATAGATGGCCATGTATTTTCGGCCCCTTTTACTTTCCAGTACTTCTTCTGTATACAGTTTTTACATAGTGTTTTACTTCCAGTTGCATACTCTATTGTGTGTGTTTCTGTTTATAAATGCAATGTCTTCCCAGTTTAGGGATATACACATTTTATGCTAGTCACCAAACCGTGGCCTATGGAATAAAGACCCGGGGTAGTCACGATATGGGTCCCGGGGGAAGGGTCGTGACAAATTGGTATCATAGGATTCAGTTCTACAACAGAACATAAGACTATGATCTGTCATACCGTGAAGTAATAGTGTTAAGATGTTGAGTGTAGCTTTCAGTCTAAGGATTCCAGTGTTGGTGCGGCGGCCGACATATCCATACACTAAGACCATGACCTCGGTTTTCCGACTTAGTACACGAAGACACTGATTGCATGTGTGTTTCAAGAGTTTTCTATGTGATCTCTTTGAATCAGGTCACCAGGTATTACTTATTGATTGTGGAACACCTATTTCTTTTAAGGATGCCTCCACGCAGACATCCAGCTGGGTTTCCAAGAGTTGTATGAGATGGCAGCCCACCGAGTGACGTGGCCTTAGTGTAGGGCCCTATTATAGCTGAGGAACCAGTGGTACCACTACCCGTTGGGCCACCGATACCACCAGACCCACCAGAAGAGAGTGCATTCCACGTGAGCACGTTGCATGAGTTCCAATGCTAGAGGATTCCCAGTTTCAGAGGAGATATGGAACTGCATGCAGTTGAGGATTGGTTGTAGCATGTGGTGAGAAATTTCAGGCTAGTAGGTACACCAGCAGACCTTATGGTGATCCTTGCCTCGAGTCTCCTTCAGGCAGCAGCAGGCAAATGGTGGAGCATAATTCTCCAGTTGCAGGACAAGGTGATTCTGCTCTGGGAAGACTTTGAGAGCCTATTCCAGGTGGAGTTTGTCCCATCCACGCTTCGATAGGTGCAGATATTGGAGCTAATTCATCTACAGCAGGGTATCATTACAGTGGCATAATTCTCAACGAGGTTTACCGACATCTCACTGTACTCCACGGATATGGTACGTGACCTATTCATTAGGGCTCAGACCTTCGAGTAGGGGCTCAGGCGGTTGATCAGAGCCTCGATGTTCTCCCTCTGTATCCCAACATAGGAGGGGGTGTTGGAGCATTCCCTATTAGTGGAGAGTTTCCTTACGGGGAAGCCAACAATAGAGGGACCCACCACAGGACATCACGTAGCAGATTATTCAGCATATGGTAGTAGGCATTTGTTGTAGAGGTCTAAGTGGACCATACCATCAGGTGGACGACCTCAAGATACTGGTTTAGTTGTGCGGGGCACAAGAGACAGAGCAAGTCATGCTCTGAGCGAGCAATGCTACTCTTCCGGTGGGAAGGGTCACAGGGATCATGACTGTCTGAAACGCCATTTTGACAATCAGTAGATAGTTGAGGGACCTCCCAGGAAGATGTTGAGGTTCGATCGAGGCGGTCCGTAGGGAGCAGGCAGACGTGGCAGAGGAGTTGGTTGTGCAGTTGTGGATTATGACCAAGGCTCTCCAGAGATGATTCGAGGTATGATCTATGTCGAATCAACTATAGATACAGTTCATATAGACACAGGTGCCAATAATTTTTTCATAGTCACAACCCTCATTCTCATATTAGAGATTCTGATGGAGCTGTTGGCTCGATCCTTATGGATAGAGACTCTTATGGGAGAAGACTCGACGATTACACACTTGTGCCAGCAGTGTGATCTTAATCTAGGAGGTGAGATCTTCGGCTAGGATCTCCTCATTGAGGCGTCGAGGCCTTATGATGTCATCATGGGTATGGACTAGTTATCAACAGTCTATGCCCAGATCGACTGCATTAGGCACAAAGTGTGGTGGGTACACACTGATGGGACCAGGTTCACCTTCAACAGTGATAAGATAACCTTTGCAGCGTAGGAGAGACTTACTCGAAGGAGGGTGCATCTGATCACTCAACAGTTGGTTTGCCTTACCCTCAGAGTGGTTGATGTGGAGATTCTGACTTATCCTGTAGTGGTGGACTTGTACGCAGATGTTTTCTGGGAAAGTGTTTTAGGAATTCCTCCTCATAGAGCGACGAACTTCTATATTGATCTGTACCCAGGGATGACACCGATAACTACTCCAACATATCGGATGGCTCCTACTGATCATCATGAGCTTCGTGTACAACTAGAGGACATTCAAGGGAAGGGATTCATTAGGCCCAGTGTTTCTCCTCAGGCAGCCCCGATTATGTTCTCCAAGAAGGAAGATGGGAGCTTGTGGCTCTGTTTCTACTAACGTTGCCTGATCCAGAAGACATTGATGAACAAGTTCACACTCTCAAGGATTGACAACCTCTATGATCGGCTAAATGGAGCTCGATGGTTATCAAATATAGATCACATATCAGGCTATCACTATCCTCTCATGAGTGTGACAGAGGTACTATGTTTTATGGTCTTGGTTGGATACTACCAAAGGTTCATTCGAGACTTCTCCAGAGTTGCAGCACCACTATCAGCCTTGACGAAGAAGGGGAAACCCTTCGTTTCGTCGGAGAGATGCTAGCATAGATTTAAGAAGCTTAGATAGAGGCTGACTAGTGACCCCATCTTGAGGCTCCTAGAGGAAGGTGTTGGGTACATAGATTACTGTGACACATCAGGGACCGGACTCGGGTGTGTTCTGATACAGGAGTGAGCAGTGATCACGTACGGTTATCGGAAGTTGAGACATCAAGAGAAGAACTACTCTACCCATGACATGGATTTATTGGCAGTGGTATTCACCTTGATGATGTCACTACTCTATTTGATGGGTGGACGTTTTACCAGGTACTCTGATCATAAGAGTCTAAGGTATATCTTTTCTCAGAAGGACCTGAACCTGAGACAGTTGCGATGTCTTGAGTTCCTCTAGGACAATGACGTAGAGATAGTCTATACACCTTGGAAGGGGAAAATTGTTGCGGATTCGCTCAGAAGGAGGACTGGTATTTAGCTGCTAGGAGAGGCGATAGAGCAGCTGGATTCCTTACAGATATCCATAGTGGATAGGGATGGTGTAGCCTTTCTACAGTCTCTTACAGTCACTCCTCCACTTCCTCATCAAATCAAGGAGGCAAAAAATGGGGACACTAACTGTGAGACATGACATGATCAGATATCCATAGGGCAGGCACCTGATGGAATTTCAGAATGTTGGGAGCACGTCATTCTATATAGAGGACGTAAAATGGTGCCAGTGACACTTCAAGAGGAGGTGTTGTGGGAGTTCCACATATCCCCTCTAGAAGTACATATAGTAGTGGAGAATATGTATCAGGACCTCAGACAATAGCACTGGTGGCTAGGTATGAAGAATGTAGTAACAAATTTGTCTCATGATGCCTCACTTGTCAGTAAGTGAAGGTAGAGCACCAGGGGCCATCAGGCATGGTACTTCCCTTAGAGGTCCCAGAGTGGATGTGAGATGGGATATCCATGGACTTTGTGACGGGTCTTCCACATACATCCAGGAGTCACGATTTGATATGGGTGATCATTGAAAGACTCACCAAGTTGGCCCACATCCTACCGATAGAGAGAAGGGCTTAGTAGAGAGCTTGGTACTCCCCAACGTACATGATATTGTGTGTTTACATGGAGTACATTTTTTTATTGTCTCTGAAAGTGACGCACGCTACTTCCCGACTATGGAAGGGGTTTCATGAAGCATTCAGGACACATCTTCGTCTGAGCATTTCCTTCCATCCTTAGACAGAGGGCCATACAAAGCGGACCATCCAGACCCTTGAGGACATGCTCTGTACTTATGTCCTCGAATTTGGTCGCAGTTGGGAGGACCACTTAGCATTTTAAGAGTTTTCCTAAAACTACAATTATCACTTTACCATCGGTATGGCACCTTAAGAGGCATTGTATGGTTGACCCTGCAGATTTCCACTATGCTGGACAGACCTAGGGGAGTCAGCAGTATTGGGGCCAGAGATGGTGAGAGCTACCACCGAGAAGGTGCAGATCATCTAGGAGCAGATGAAGACTTCACAGAGCAGGCATAAGTCCTATGCTGATAAGAGACAAAGGCCTTTAGAGTTCGAGGATGTTGACCATGTATTTCTATGGGTCTCACCTCGATGAGGTCTATGGAGATTTGACCAAGGTGGAAATCTATCTCCGAGATTCATCATACCTCTATAGATCCTCAGTATAGTAGGAGAGGTGGATTATCACTTAGCTATTCCACCTCAGTTGCACCGGGTGCACGATGTCTTCCATGTATCTCAGGTGAGGAGATATGTGCATGAACTGTCTCACATCATTGACCATGGAGAGTAGTACATCGATGACAGGGCGACATTCATGGAGGTTCCAGTGAGTATTGAGGATCGACAAGAGTGGGTCTTACATGGATGGTCGATACCTCTGGTGCACGTTTTCTGGTAGCACGAGAACCTATAGGAGAGAACATGGGAGAGGGAGGCTCAAATGTGTGCTCAGTACCCCCATTTGATCCCATAGTTCGAGTTATAGATTATGGGGATGGAAATACCTGAGGTGGAGAGAATGTAAAGACCGAGAAATTCTGTGAATACTTTTGTTCTTAAATTCAAGGGATTTTGAAGTGTCCGTGAAAATTTACGGTGCTTGATTCCGAGGCCCGGTGTGCCCATAATCAATTTCTGATGTTTTGTTCATGTACTTTCAATAAATGTATGAGTGGGATTTTATAAATTTTGAACCGATGCTTGGAATTGAAATCTAAGGGCACCGTTGAACTCGCAACTCCAGTATTCGCTTAAGGAGACCTTCACCGCAGTTGTGTTCAAACGAGAATGGAAGTTAATTTTAGGTGTTTTTAAATAAAATTAAATAAAAATACGTGTAACTAATTTTTAATTGTTTGGTGGTTAAAACCTCTAAGTGGAGGTTAGTGGTGGGGCCCACCCACACAAAACCTCCCTTGGGAGGATATTATTTTAGTGGTACCCCCTGAAGTTTAACACCACTTCCAATCAAAGAGGTGAGGCCCACACTTGCTTTAAACCCCATTAAACCCCTAATTAGGTGGAGAGCCTCTTCACCTTCCCCTCATTAAAGCACCAACTCCTTCACTTAATTAATTGGATATTTTAAATTCTTTTGAATTCATGACAATAATAAAATAATAGACAATGCTATTATTTCTTTTTGGTTTCAAATCTATTTTGTTGGAGCCTTAGAGAAATAGGGATGAATTGAGAGAATTTCATCCTATCGACGAAGAACATGAATAACTCCCCTCACCACCAAAGAACGACGAATACAATATTATTCCTTCTTCAACCAGGGCAAGAAAGGGAAGCACCGCCGCCCACGATGTATGCTGAGGACATCATCCTGACTTGTATTCTCTGAGATCTTCCTCCTACAACATTGCCAGAACGAATTCGACCTTCGGAGACTCCGGAATCAATCACCAAATGAAAGGTAGGGAGATTTGAGTAATTTTATATATGAGTTCTAACATTCTTTCCTCGTTTTTCAAATTTCTGGATTATGAAATGCCAAATTTTATCGCCACGATGAGGACGGATCAGACTGCACGAACACGGCCTGAACCTTTCCCCTTTTGTTGTTCTTGTTTGTTGACGACAGAGGCGGACCGCGAGAGGAACCGGCGGCGCAAGGGCCACTGGGTCGCCGAAGGGGTGTACACCCATCATTCCACACTAAGAACGGGGCCATGATAGAGACGGAAAGGCGCGGTGCGGCCGTACCATGATGGATGAAGGGGCCTCGGCCAGGAGGGCCGCGACGGATGGGTGATGACCGCGGCGCTGTCGCGCCGTGGAAAGGGGCTAGATGCTGCTGCCAGCCGGGCCGTGGAGAAGGGGGCGCGGCGCTGCCATGATGTGCAGAGGCCAGCGGGATAGTGGCACCGTCGTGCCGCGGTGGAGGAGCCAGGGACAGCTACCGGAGCTGACCGCCTCTTCGCGCTACAGCCGGGACCCGAAGGGTCCCGCAGAGACCTAGTTGGTGCCATGCGCCAGCCTTTCAGAAGACATGGGGTGCAACCCCCCATGGTATGGCCAACCAAGCCACACGGGCTAGCTAGCCGGGCTGGGCCACCTCGTGTCGGGCCGCCCACGGGCAGGGCCACCCCACCGGGTCGGGCCACCCTTGGGCCGGGCTTCCCCTACGGGCCTGGCCGCCCCATTAGGTCGGGCCACTCTCAGGCCGAGCCGACCCCCTGGGCCGGGTCAGACCCTCGGGCCGAGTTGGACCCGCAGACTGGGTCAGACCCTAGATCGGACCTGTTTGACGTGAAAACACTTATTCACACATATTTTGGGCTAAGGGAGTCTGATTAACGAACCATCTGTGGCGATCGAAATCTTAGAGCGAGTGGGTTATTTTGGCATACCACCCCTGAGGTTTGGACACAGTTAGGGCATGTTCTGGTTGGTTTGAACCTAAAGTCCAACTGGGCCCCTAAAACAGAAATGCCAATAACTCACAGACCGGGTATCCGATCGACGTTCTGTCTATTGCATTGAGCCCCTATGACGATGCGGACCCTTGACATACTTAATCATGGTACTTCGTGAGTGTTTACATAATGAAACGTGGCTTCAAGAGAGGACCATCCTAGAATAAAGCATACCTGAGCGGAACTCTATGGATGTCCGTGCACTGTTGACTATTCCTAGATCATGTGTTAGTTTGATAGTTCCGATGAATTTTCCTAGATCATGTGTTCGTCTGACAGTTCTAACTTCTGTACCTGTATAATGTGTTGGTCTGACAGAATAGCTAGACCAGGATCATGTGTTGGTCCGACAGCTCTAACGACTATTCCTAGACCATGTGTTGGTCCAACAATATTTACTTCTAGTCCTTGATCATGTGTTGGTCTGATAGAATAGCTGTTCCTGGATCATGTGTTGGTCTGATAGCTTAGATGACTCAGTGGCTATATCTGATCATCTGTACCTCTCTACAAAAGTTGTATACCTATGTGAGCTAAGTCAGTAACTGTTTTGTTTCCTCATGATTGATATGGGTTATTTGATAAAATTAGGTACATGTATGGTCATATACCTATGTGGGACATTCGGTTGATATCATACTTTGTGGTATATCGTTGATGAGACCTTGAGGTTCTCGGGGTCCCTACTGAGTATAGTTACAATCACCCCTACACGGGCTATACCTGCACCTCGTTGTGTTGAAAGTAGACGACAGACAGCCCTGATGAAGTGTAACACCCGAGACTTTTATGTTATATAAATCATCAAAGGAATCTTTTTCTACACAACACTTTCTTGGCTTGCTTTACACGCAATCACGACCTTCCTCGATAGCTTGCGTCGTACGCAATACCGAGTTTCACTAAACAACAATATGCTATTAAAACTAGCCGTTATGAATAGTAATAACCACTTTTTGAAATTTTATAAATTTTATTTTTCAAAATGGACTTCATTTTTGGACTCAGAATATCGAAATTAGCCTAGGGTGAAATTTTGGTATTTTTCTGAAAACTTTCAATTTTTGATGAATAGTGAAACCACTAAGTGTTAGGTTAAAAACTGAATTTTGCATAAAACTTAATTTTACCGCTTCTGGGAATGGAATTTCAAAAATCCGACAGACACGGTTGATATCAGTAAGTAAAATGTGGTTCAATGACATAAAAATAATTCTTTGGTGAATAGTAACTTTTTACTTTTTTTACCACGGTTAAAAGTAAATAGGGTAATTATGGGTAGAAATGATATTATTATTACCCTAACACATGTCCTAATTCTATTGGACAAGTGTAATTCGACCAAAAACAAACTTAGGAATAAAATATGACCATTTAGTCACACTTGGATTAGATTAGGACATTTATTACTATTTAATTCAAAGAAGAGTTAAAAGAGTTAAAATCAAAGCTTATTTACTAAAACATTTTTAATATGGGGTTACACATAAGATAAATTCGACTATAAATATTCATTAGAAAGATAAAAAGATTTACTACATAATTATATTTTATTTATAATTTTTAGACTTTAAATAAATTAATTTATTTATGACACAACGATGATGCAGTAATTACCCTTTTAAGGAAATATTAACATAATTGATGTTATAAATGCTCAAATGAATGTACTTTGAGAATTTTTATGAATTCCACTAATTTTCTAGGTTACTATGCTATATTAGTGGTGATTTAATAAACTTGGTTCGAACATATAATTCTGTTATGACTTTCACAAAAATCATATATCAAATAGTGTCAAAATTGACACAAAATAGTTTTAAATCAAATATTATATTATTAATTGTTATTTTATTCCTAAAAATCTAAGGTTCGGCCGAATGACTTAGATAATGATATATATATTAATAATAAACAATTTGGGGTTCGTTTGGCATGTTATAGTAAGTGTATTAACCATATAGTGAAAGAAAACAAAAAGACATGGTAAAAGTTAAATTATTTAACTTAGAGTTAAATCTAATTGATAAGGTTAAAATAATACCCTTAACTTGTCTAAATCCTATTGGTTGATAGGATTTAGACCCATCCCCACTTTATCTTCGAAATAAGACCCTTTGGAACCATTATAAACCGATTTTGACTTTAATATAAAATAATATTTTGAGATATTCCTAAGGTGCCCCTCTCCTCCCTTATAAAAGGGCACCTCCTCCCCCTCTTCCTCACACCAATTGGAGCACTCAAGCTCAGAAAACCCCTTCCGAAATCTCTTCTCCACTTCCCTAGAAACATCCTAGAGGTTCTGGTCTTCCTCAAAGACCAATTTTAGTGCCCTAAGAGGAGGTCTCAAAGAGGCGCTTCAAAGAAGAGGTAATTACCGTTACCAATTCTTTCATCTTTATTTCTTCTCCCACTTCTTCTTCTTAGGTTGTTTCATTATTAAGTAATAAAATCAGTATCACTCATATACTGATATGTTATTATAAGTATGAAACAACCCTATTTCACCATCTATCCATCCAACGGAAAAAGAAATCACCGCGCGTGCGTACGTACGGAATACCGTCTCCACGCCGTGGTGTAATCTATTTTCCACCACCACCTTACATGGATGGGTATAATGGTGTAAAGAATAACTATACATAGTTATTACAACATCATATTGATTCTGATACATTGTATAATCCACTCCAATTCAATTCAATATTTATGGAAATGATATCATCGCTCGTGCGTACGTACGGACTACCGTCTCCACGACGCGATGTGATTCATTCTCCATGTTAACACTTTAAGAATGATTATAAAGTATATATAAGAAATAATAATGAAATATATGACATTATAAAGCTGCTGGATTTATATATATATATATATATATATTTATGTCATCTACTTACTTCCATTCAAGACAATAAGGAAAGGGAAACAGCGTTCATGCGTACGTACGGACTACCGTCTCCATGAACGGTGTTTTTCATTTCATTTATCTATATATTATATATATATATACTGAATATATATGATATATAAATCATATTTTATATTCTTGAAGTAAGTAAATCATGATATAAGTAATAATAATTTCAAGAACAACAAGTCAAAACACCTATGATAAATGAAACGATTTTACCCAAAACGCTTCTTTAACATGGAATTTACAAAAGAACGGGTAATATAATGTCATAAGTGAACCATATATGATATCATAACAATGAATATGATTCTTTAATAAGTCAATGACATTATTTAAATCATTATACAGGAGGTTCGGACACATACGAAGCAAATCGGACCTAAGGTAAGGGAAATATCACAATCTCATTTTTATCCGAGATTGTTTATTCGTAAGTACTTAATGGGGTGTATTTTACCAACCACATCCATGTTTCATCAATATGTAATATTACTTCCATCCACCTACAATTGTTTAAATCCATTTTACCCTTCGGTGAGTTTTTAGTAATATGTATGAAAGGAATCTTTTGTCGTTTTCCGTACGAAGTACTTTTTGACTTTTCCGACAAAAGTACGAAGAATGTTTTTTTAACTTATACGGCATGAATGGATTTTTAAAACATTATTTCCAAGAATCTTCCTTTACAAGTTTTCAAGTTTATTTTTAATCAACATCTTTTAGTTTATGACATGTTAAGAAAAGAAAAGTGTTTTTGAAGTAGAAAGGATATTTTCCTCAAGAATGGAGTTCAAATGTTTTATCAAAATTATTTTCCATCTAAGATAATATAGGGTTCTGTTTTTATCCCTATTATTACATTGATTTGATTATGTTTTGAGGAAATTATTTTTATGATGTCATTTACCTTATATGATTTGTTTTATGGTGTCATGATGTTTCAAGAATCCCATTTTTATTACATGGGTTATGCGATGATGTATGATTTATGATTATGTGGCACACATAAGAAATGATTCATTATAAGATGGGTGGGACCTATATCTCCCTCCAATCCATTGGGTAAAGATTTTATATCTCATGAGATAGACAGGGCTGAAACGGTAGGTTATACCGGTTCAGTGAAACAGGACTGAAACGAGGGTTACTCGATTCAGAAAGGGACTTTGTCCACTAAGATAGTCTTGGCAATGAGTCATGACTAACAAGAAACAATTTTACATGATTATGTGTGCATGCCACAAAGTTTCAAGTTTCATGTTATGATTATGGTGATATCATTTTCACTTCTATGATTTATTCCATGTTAAGATATTACGATCTCTTTTGCAGGTTATGATTTTCAAAAAGATATGATATGATTTTTATTTCCTTTATTTGCCCTTGCTGAGCATTTGAGCTCACCCTTTTATGTTTTCTTTTCCCCAGGATATAAAGAAAGGTTTTAGGTAAAAAAAGGTAAGATCTTTATGGGAGATGTTGAAGATCTTTTACCATGATTAGGAGATTACGTTCCGAGTTTCCAAAGACACTAAACTATTACGATCCTTGTGTGTGTGTTTTTGTTATGTACCAAGTATTCCACAAAAGTAATGTAATGTAACCCATCAGTCACATGGGTTTGATAAGAAGAGGAAGATGGAATTCAAAGAAAAATCTAAAGAGCACACGGAAAAGAAGATGAGCTTTTCCTTATGCTCAAAGTGTGGAAAGAAACATGGAGGGAGTTGTCTTAAAGGGACAAGTAAATGTTTTAAATGTGTAAAGGAAGTTCATCGGGCATTTGAATGCCGTGATAATGGGAAGAAGATGTCTAATGACGCAAACAAAGGAAGGGATACACAGAATGAACCTACTACACTTCAATGTTTCAAGTGCAAGGAGATGGGGCATTATGCCAATCAATGCCCAAATCCAAGGGTTGATGATGATGGTCGACGTCAACAAAATCTTAAGGCCAAAGAAAAAGGAAAGTCACATGCAATTTCTATCAGCGATGTGGAGTACGATAACGAAGTGGTGAAAGGTACACTTACCATCCACTCTAAAGTATCAAATGTTTTATTTGATTCTGGATCCACCCACTCTTTTATATCTAAAGAATTTTCTAAGGGTATCACTGTATTACCTCAACAATTAGATGTTGAGTTAGCTGTGACAACACCTAGTGGCACAACAGTCGCATCAAAAGTTTATAATTCTTCTCCGATCGATGTTTGTGGGAAAGTGCTTCGTGCAAATCTTGTGATCCTTCCTTTAGTGGAATTTGATGTGATTCTTGGCATGGATTGGCTTTATCTACATGGAGCTCATATCAATTACCAAAGAAGGGAAGTCACATTTCATATTCCAGATCAATCTACGATCGTATATCAATGCAAGGATGAACATAATCTTCCAGTGGAAATTTATTCCATCTTATGGGTATTGATTCCACTAAATGAAGGTTATTTATCTCAAATGGTTGGTGAGAAACTCACGATTAAGAATATGCCCATTGTACGGGAGTTTGATGATGTCTTTCCGGAGGAATTACCGGGTCTTCCACCAAATCGTGAAGTTGAGTTTTCAATAGAACTCGTACCGTGTGCTTTACCTATTTCAAAGACACCTTATAGAGTGGCCCCAATTGAGTTGCATGAATTGAAGAAGAAACTCCAAGAGAATCTTGATAAGGGATTCATACGCCCTAGTGCGTCACCTTGGGGAGCACCTGTTCTATATGTTAAGAAGAAAGATGGATCAATGAGACTCTGCATTGATTATCGAGAACTTAACAAGATCACTATCAAGAACAAATATCCTCTCCCATGCATTGATGACTTATTTGACCAACTACGCGGAGCTCAATACTTTTCCAAGATTGATCTTTGTTCAGGGTATCATCAATTAAGGGTCAAAAGGGAGGATATACCAAAGAGGGCTTTCCGTACAAGGTATGGACACTATGAATTTATAGTGATGCCATTTGGTCTTACTAATGCCCCTGCTATCTTCATGGATCTAATGAATAGAGTCTTTAGAGACTATCTTGATCAATTTGTGGTAGTTTTTATAGAAGATATTCTTGTCTATTAAAAGAGAAAGGAAGAGCATGAAGATCACTTGATAATTATATTGAAGACCCTGAGAAAGAAGAAGCTTTATGCCAAATTTACCAAGTGTGAATTTTGGCTTCAAAAAGTTGCATTTTTGGGTCACATAATCTCAAAAGAGGGGATATCTGTGGATCCAGCAAAAACAGAGGTTATCGAAAGATGGTCAATACCAACAACAGTAACTGAGATCCGAAGTTTTCTGGGTTTGGCTGGATATTATCGACGTTTTGTAAAAGATTTTTCACGATTATCTAATCCACTCACCAAGTTGACTCGGAAAGGAGTTAAGTTTGTCTGGACAGAGGAATGTGAAGAGAATTTCAAGGAGTTGAAAAGAAGGTTATCCAGTGCACCTGTGCTCACACTGCCTTGTAGTGGAGAAAGGTTTGTGATCTACAGTGATGCATCCAAGAAGGGATTGGGGTGTGTTCTTATGAAAAATGATATGGTGATAGCTTATGCCTCACGACAGTTGAAAATCCATGAGCAAAATTACCCAACACATGATTTGGAGTTGGCTGTGGTAATCTTTGCATTAAAGATTTGGAGGCATTACCTTTATGGTGAAAGGTGTGATATTTATACTGATCAGAAAAGTTTAAAGTATATTTTCACACAAAAGGAGATGAATATGCGTCAAAGAAGATGGTTGGAGCTGATTAAGGATTATGACTTCTCAATCCATTACCACCCTAGGAAAGCAAACAAGGTGGCAGATGCATTAAGTCGACAAGACCATGCTAGTTTATCCATGATGAGGATCACAAAAGATCCAATATTTATGGATTTACAAAGGATGGATATTGGAATTATAATGGAAGGGGAAAAATCTTATCTTTTTCAAATGAATGTTCAACCATCTATACATGTGAAGATTAAAGAGGCACAGAAAGAAGATGTCGAGTTACAAAAGAAGGTGAGAAATGTTCCTGAATTCAACCTTGATTGTGATGGGATAATAAAGTTCAGGAATCGGGTTTGTGTTCCTTCCATCCCCGAATTAAAGAAGGAGCTGCTGGATGAGGCTCATAGTTCATCATTCTCTATTCATCCTGGAAGCACGAAGATGTATAGGGACCTGAAATAGTACTTCTGGTGGGATGGCATGAAAAGAGATGTTGCTGAATATGTCTCTCGATGCTTGGTTTGTCAACAAGTTAAATCCGAGAGACAGAAGTCTAAGGGGATGTTACAACCATTACCCATACCCGAAATGGAAATGGGAAAACATCACTATGGACTTTGTCACAGGACTTCCTAAAACATCCAAAGGCAATAATGCTATTTGGGTCATAGTTGATCGTCTTACAAAGTCTGCACACTTCATTGCTATTAGAGAGGATTTCTCTCTAGATCAGCTTTCCAGGATATATGTAAAGGAAGTGGTAAGATTGCATGGAGTACCACTTTCTATTTTATCTGATCGGGATCCGAGATTTACCTCGAAGTTCTGGCGAAGTCTTCATCTTACTCTGGATACAGAGTTGAGTTTCAGCACTGGTTATCATCCCCAGACAGACGGTCAGTCTGAGAGAACAATTCAAACCCTAGAAGATATGTTGAGAGCTTGCTCTATGGATTTAAAAGGAGGTTGGGATCAACACCTACCTTTGGTGGAATTTTCTTATAATAATAGCTTTCACTCTAGTATTCAGATGGCTCCTTATGAAGCTCTCTATGGAAAGAAATGCAGGACTCCAACTTACTGGGATGAAGTTGGGGAAAGAAAGATATTAGGACCTGATCTCGTTGATGAAATGGCAGAAAAGGTCAGATGTATTCAACAACACATAAGAGCAGCTCAGAGTCGACAGAAAAGTTATGCCGACAACCGAAGAAAAGACCTAGAGTTTGAAGTGGGTGATAAAGTGTTCTTACGAATATCTCCCTGGAAGAGGGTTATGAGATTTGGAAAGAAGGGGAAGTTGAGCCCTAGATATATCGGTCCTTTCGAAATACTGGATCGTGTTGGGAAGGTAGCCTACCGATTGGCGCTTCCACCAAATCTCTCTCAAGTTCACGATGTGTTCCATGTATCTCTCCTGAGAAAGTACATACCAGATCCTTCACATGTACTCAGCTCAGAATTTGTACCACTGGAGCAAGATCTTTCTTATAAAGAACAGCCGATAGAGATTTTGGATCGTAGCGAAAAAGTCCTACGAAACAAGACCACTCGATTGGTGAAAGTTTTATGGAGGAACCACCAACTTTAAGAAGCTACATGGGATCTTGAGGATATGATGAGGGAGAAGTATCCTCATCTGTTTGTTACAAAGTGACGAATTTCGAGGGCGAAATTCTTTTTAAGGGGGGTAGAATGTAACACCCGAGACTTTTATGTTTTATAAATCATCAAAGGAATCTTTTTCTACACAACACTTGCTTGGCTTGCTTTACACGCAATCGCGACCTTCCTCGATAGCTTGCGTCGTACGCAATACTGAGTTTCACTAAACAACAATATGCTATTAAAACTAGCCGTTATGAATAGTAATAACCACTTTTTGAAATTTTATAAATTTTATTTTTCAAAATGGACTTCATTTTTGGACTCAGAATATCGAAATTAGCCTAGGGTGAAATTTTGGTATTTTTATGAAAACTTTAAATTTTTGATCAATAGTGAAACCACTAAGTGGTAGGTTAAAAACTGAATTTTGCATAAAACTTAATTTTACCGCTTCTGTGAATGGAATTTCAAAAATCCGACAGACACGGTTGATATCAGTAAGTAAAATGTGCTTCAATGAGATAAAAATAATTTTTTGGTGAATAGTAACTTTTTAATTTTTTTACCGCGGTTAATAGTAAATAGGTTAACTAAGGGTAAATATGATATTAATATTACCCTAACACATGTCCTAATTCTATTGGACAAGTGTAATTCTACCAAAAACAAACTTATGAATAAAATATGACCATTTAGGCCCACTTGGATTAGATTAGGACATTTATTATTAATTTATTTAAAGAAGGGTTAAAATAGTTAAAATCAAAGTTTAATAAGTAAATCATTTTTAATATGGGGTTATACATAAGATAAATTCGACTATAAATATTCATTAGAAAGCTAAAAATATTTCCACATAATGGTATTTTATTTGTAATTTTTAGACATTAAATAATTTAATTTATTTATGACACAATGATGATGCAGTAATTATCTTATTTATTAAATATTGACATAATTGATGTTATAAACACCAAAATAAATGTAATTTGAGACTTTTTATGAATTCCACTAATTTTCTAGGTTACTATGATATATTAATGTTGATTTAATAAACTTTATTCTAACATATAATTCTGTTATGACTTTCACAAAAATCATATATCAAATAGTGTCAAAATTGACACAAAATAGTTTTTAAATCAAATATTATATTATTAATTGTTATTTTATTCCTAAAAATCTAAGGTTCGGCCAAATGACTTAGATAAAGATATATATATTAATAATAAACAATTTGGGTTTCGTTCAGCATGTTATAGTAAGTGTATTAACCATATAGTGAAAGAAAACAAAAAGACATGGTAAAAGTTAAATTATTTAACTTAGAGTTAAATCTAATTGATAAGGTTAAAATAATACCCTAAACTTGTCTAAATCCTATTGGTTGATAGGATTTTGACCCATCCCCACTTTAGCTTCGAAATAAGACCCTTTGGAACCATTATAAACCGATTTTGACTTTAATATAAAATAATATTTTGAGATATTCCTAAGGTGCCCCTCTCCTCCCTTATAAAAGGGCACCTCCTCCCCCTCCTCCTCACACCAATTTGAGCACTCAAGCTCGGCCAACCCATGCCATTTTCTCCTCTCCACTTCCCTAGAATAATCCTAGAGGTCCTGGTCTTCTCCAAAGACCAATCTTAGTTCCCTAAGTGGAGGATTCAAAGAAGAGTTCCAAAGAAGAGGTAATATCCATTACCGATCTTTTCAATTTCTTTTTTCTTCAACTTCTTCTTCTTTAGTTGTTTCATGATAAAGTAATAACATCAGTATTACTTACATACTGATATGTTATTATAAATATGAAACAACCCTAATTCACCTTCTATCCATCCTACGGAAAAATGAAATCACCGCGCGTGCGTACGTACGGAATACCGTCTCCACGCCGTGGTGTAATCTATTTTTCCACCATCACTTTACAAGGATGGGAATAATGGTGTAATGAGTAACTATTTATGATTATTATAAATTAATATTGATACTGAAATAATATATATATACTCCAATACAGTTCCACGATCATAGGAACGATATCATCACTCGTACGTACGTACGGAATACCGTCTCCACGATGTGATGCGACTCGTTCTACATGATCATCATTACATAGTAATTATATAAATGAATTGAATGAATAAATATGATATATGTTACACTAATACCATTCTGGATATAAGGTATCTATAACCTTAAAAGAAGAATAAGAATTTATTCGACAAAACACGCATAAGAACAAAAGGCAATAAAGACCCGAGTAACAAGTAACAATGAAATATTACTAATAAGAAGCTAAGAATATGACCATATATGATATCATATCAATATGTATGATTCTGGAATAAGTCAATAACATTATTTAAACCATTATACAGGAGCTTCGGACACGTACAATGAAAATCGGACATAAGGTAAGGGAAATATCACAATCTCATTTTTATCCGAGATTGTTTATTCATAAGTATTTACTAGGGTGTATTTTATCATCCACATCCATGTTTCATCAATATGTAATATTATTTCCATCCACCTACAATTGTTTAAATCCATTTTTACCCTTCGGTGAGTTTTTAGTAATATGTATGAAAGGAATCTTTTGTCGTTTTTCATATAAGGTACTTTTTGAATTTTCCGACAAAAGTACGAAGAATGTTTTTTTAACTTATACGGCATGAATGGATTTTTAAAACATTATTTCCAAGAAACTTCCTTTACAAGTTTTCAAGTTTATTTTTAATCAACTTCTTTTATTTTAAAGTCGTATGACATGTTATGAAAGGAAAAATGTTTTTGAAGTAGAAAGGATATTTTCCTCAAGAATGAAGTTCAAGTATTTTATCAAAATTATTTTCCATCTAAGATAATAAAAGGGTTCTGTTTTTATTACATTGGTTTGATTATGTTGTGATGGAAATATTTTTATGAATTCCTTTATCTTATATGAATTGTTTTATGATGTCATGTTGTTTAAGAATCCCATTTTTATTACATGGGTTATGCGATGATGTATGATTTATGATTATGTGGCACACATAAGAAAGGATTCATTATAAGATGGGTGGGACCTATATCTCCCTCCAATTCATTGGGTAAAGATTTTATATCTAATGAGATAGACATGGCTGGAACGGTAGGTTATACCGGTTCAGTGAAACAGGACTGGAACGAGGGTGAATCGGTTCAGAAAGGGACTTTGTCCACTAATATAGTCTTGGAAATGAGTCTTGACTAACAAGAAATGATTCTCTATGATTATGTGTGAATTCCACAAAGTTTCATGTTTTATGTTATGATTATTGTGATTACATTTCACTGCCATGATTTATCCCATGTTATGAAATTATGATCTCTTTTGCAGGATAAGACTTCCAAAAGTTATGTGCTTGTGTATACGATGTGATTGATATTTCTTTTGTTTACCCTTACTGAGCATTTGAGATCACCATTTTATGTTTTAATTTCCCCAGGATATAAAGAAAGGTTTTTGGTAAAAAAAGGGAATATCTTTATGGGAGATGTTGAAGATCTTTCACCATGATTAGGAGATTACGTTCCGAGTTTCCAAAGACACTAAACTATTACGATCCTTGTGTGTGTGTTTTTGTTATGTACCATGTATTCCACAAAAGTAATGTAATGTCCAACTGTAGAGACCCGAAGCTTTACTTCATAATGAAACAACCTAAGATGAAGAAGTGGAAGAAGAAATAAAGATGAAAGAATTGGTAATGGTAATTACCTCTTCTTTGAAGCGCCTCTTTGAGACCTCCTCTTAGGGCACTAAAATTGGTCTTTGAGGTAGACCAGAACCTCTAGGATGTTTCTAGGGAAGTGGAGAAGAGATTTTGGCAGGGTTTGGCCGAGCTTGAGTGCTCAAATTGGTGTGAGGAGGAGGGGGAGGAGGTGTCCTTTTATAAGGGAGGAGAGGGGCACCTTAGGAATATCTCAAAATATTATTTTATATTAAAGTCAAAATCGGTTTATAATGCTTCCAAAGGGTCTTATTTCGAAGCTAAAGTGGGGATGGGTCAAAATACTACCATCCAATAGGATTTAGACAAGTTTAGGGTATTATTTTAACCTTATCAATTAGATTTAACTCTAAGTTAAATAATTTAACTTTTACCGTGTCTTTTTGTTTTCTTTCACTATATGGTTAATACACTTACTATAACATGCCAAACGAACCCCAAATTGTTTATTATTAATATATATATCCTTATCTAAGTCATTCGGCCGAACTTTAGATTTTTAGGAATAAAATAACAATTAATAATATAATATTTGATTTAAAACTATTTTGTGTCAATTTTGACACTATTTGATATATGATTTTTGTGAAAGTCATAACAGAATTATATGTTCGAACCAAATTTATTAAATCACCACTAATATATCATAGTAACCTAGAAAATTAGTGGGATTCATAAAAGTCTCAAAGTACATTCATTTGAGCATTTATAACATCAATTATGTTAATATTTCCTTAAAAGGGTAATTACTGCATCATCGTTGTGTCATAAATAAATTAATTTATTTAAAGTCTAAAAATTATAAATAAACTATCATTATGTAGGAAATATTTTTATCTTTCTAATGAATATTTATAGTAGAATTTATCTTATGTATAACCCCATATTAAAAATGTTTTTGTAAATAAACTTTGATTTTAACTCTTTTAACTCTTCTTTGAATTAAATAGTAATAAATGTCCTAATCTAATACAAGTGTGCCTAAATGGTCATATTTTATTACTATGTTTGTTTTTGGTCGAATTACACTTGTCCAATAGAATTAGGACATGTGTTAGGGTAATAATAATATCATTTCTACCCATAATTACCCTATTTACTTTTAACCGTGGTAAAAAAAAGTAAAAAGTTACTATTCACCAAAAATTATTTTCATCTCATTGAACCACATTTTACTTACTGACATCAACCGTGTCTCTCGGATTTTTGAAAGGATAGATGGTGAAATAGGTTTGTTTCATACTTATAATAACATATCAGTATATGAGTGATACTGATGTTATCCGAGATTGTTTATTCGTAAGTATTTACTGGGGTGTATTTTATCATCCGAATTCATGTTTCATCAATATGTAATATTATTTCCATCCACCTACAATTGTTTAAATCCATTTTACCCTTCAGTGAATTTTTAGTAAAAGATATGAAAGGAATCTTTTGTCGTTTTTCGTACGAGGTACTTTTTGACTTTTCCGACAAAAGCACGAAGAATGTTTTTTTTAACTTATACGGCATGAATGGATTTCTAAAACATTATTTAGAAGAAGCTTACTTTGATACCAACTGTAGAGACCCGAAGCTTGACGTACATGGACATTACATTACTTTTGCGGAATACTTGGTACATAACAAAAACACACACACAAGGATCGTAATAGTTTAGTGTCTTTGGAAACTCGGAACGTAATATCCTAATCATGGTGAAAGATCTTCAACATCTCCCATAAAGATCTTCCCTTTTTTTACCTAAAGACTTTCTTTATATCCTGGGGAAAAGAAAACATAAAAGGGTGAGCTCAAATGCTCAGTAAGGGTAAACAAAATAAATATCAATCACATCGTATACACAAGCACATAACTTTTGGAAATCTTATCCTGCAAAAGAGATCATAATTTCATAACATGGGATAAATCATGGCAGTGAAATGTAATCACAATAATCATAACATAAAACATGAAACTTTGTGGCATTCACACATAATCATAGAGAATCATTTCTTGTTAGTCAAGACTCATTGCCAAGACTATCTTAGTGGACAAAGTCCCTTTCTGAACCGAGTCACCCTCGTTCCAGTCCTGTTTCACTAAACCGGTATAACCTACCGTTCCAGCCATGTCTATCTCATGAGATATAAAATCTTTACCCAATGCATTTGAGGGAGATATAGGTCCCACCCATCTTATAATGAATCCTTTCTTATGAGTTCCACATAATCATAAACCATACATCATAGCGTAACCCATGTAATAAAAATGGGATTCTTAAACAACATGACATCATAAAACAATTCATATAAGATAAAGGAATTCATAAAAATATTTCCATCACAATATAATCAAACCAATGTAATAATAGGGATAAAAACATAACCCTTTTATTATCTTAGATGGAAAATAATTTTGATAAAATACTTGAACTCCATTCTTGAGGAAAATATCCTTTCTTCTTCAAAAACATTTTTCCTTTCATAACATGTCATACAACTTTAAAATAAAAGAAGTTGATTAAAAATAAACTTGAAAACTTGTAAAGGAAGCTTCTTGGAAATAATGTTTTAAAAATCCATTCATGCCGTATAAGTTAAAAATAACATTCTTCGTACTTTTGTCGGAAAAGTCAAAAAGTACATCGTATGACAAAAGATTCCTTTCATAGATATTACTAAAAACTCACCGAAGGGAAAAAATGGATTTAAAAAATATTAGGTGGATGGAAATAATATTACATATTTATGAAACATGGATGTGGATGATAAAATACACCCTAGTAAATACTTACGAATAAACAATCTCGGATAAAAATGAGATTGTGATATTTCCCTTACCTTAGGTCCGATTTGCTTTGTACGTGTACGAAGCTCCTGTATAATGGTTTAAATAATGTTATTGACTTATTCCAGAATCATACATATTGATATGATATCATATATGGTCATATTCTTAGCTTCTTGTTAGTAATATTTCATTGTTACTTGTTACTCGGGTCTTTATTGCCTTTTGTTCTTATGCGTGTTTTGCAGAATACATTCTTATTATTCTTTTAATGTTATAGATACCTTATATCCAGAATGGTATTAGTGTAACATATATCATATTTATTCATTCAATTCATTTATATAATTACTATGTAATGATGATCATGTAGAACGAGTCGCATCACATCGTGGAGACGGTATTCCGTACGTACGCACGAGTGATGATACCATTCCTATGATCATGGAACTGTATTGGAGTATATATATATTATTTCAGTATCAATATTACTTTATAATAATCATAAATAGTTACTCATTACACCATTATACCCATCCTTGTAAAGTGATGGTGGAAAAATATATTACACCACGGCGTGGAGACGGTATTCCGTACGTACGCACGCGCGGTGATTTCATTTTTCTGTGGGATGGATAGAAGGTGAATTAGGGTTGTTTAATATTTATAATAACATATCAGTATGTAAGTAATAATGATGTTATTAGTTTATCATGAAACAACTAAATAAGAAGAATTTGAAGAAGAATGAAATTGAAAAGATCGGTATGGATATTACCTCTTCTTTGGAACGCTTCTTTGAATCCTCCACTTAGGGAACTAAGATTGGTCTTTGAAGAAGACCAGGACCTCTAGGATTATTCTATTGAAGTGGAGAGGAGAAAATGTCAGGGGTTGGCCGAGCTTGAGTGCTCAAATTGGTGTGAGGAGGAGGGGGAGGAGGTGCCCTTTTATAAGGGAGGAGAGGGGCACCTTAGGAATATCTCAAAATATTATTTTATATTAAAGTCAAAATCGGTTTATAATGGTTCCAAAGGGTCTTATTTCGAAGATAAAGTGGGGATGGGTCTAAATACTATCATCCAATAGGATTTAGACAAGTTTAGGGTATTATTTTAACCTTATCAATTAGATTTAACTCTAAGTTAAATAATTTAACTTTTACCGTGTCTTTTTGTTTTCTTTCACTATATGGTTAATACACTTACTATAACATGCCAAAAGAACCCCAAATTGTTTATTATTAATATATATATCCTTATCTAAGTCATTCGGCCGAACCTTAGATTTTTAGGAATAAAATAACAATTAATAATATAATATTTGATTTAAAACTATTTTGTGTCAATTTTGACACTATTTGATATATGATTTTTGTGAAAGTCATAAAAGAATTATATGTTCGATCCAAGTTGATTAAATCACCACTAATATATCATAGTAACCTAGAAAATTAGTGTAATTCATAAAACGTCTCAAAGTACATTCATTTGAGCATTTATAACATCAATTATGTTATTATTTCCGTAAAAGGGTAATTACTGCATCATCGTTGTGTCATAAATAAATTAATTTATTTAAAGTCTAAAAATTATAAATAAAATATCATTATGTAGTAAATCTTTTTATATTTCTAATGAATATTTATAGTCTAATTTATCTTATGTATAACCCCATATTAAAAATGTTTTAGTAAATAAACTTTGATTTTAACTCTTTTAACTCTTCTTTGAATTAAATAGTAATAAATGTCCTAATCTAATCCATGTGTGCCTAAATGGTCATATTTTATTCCTAAGTTTGTTTTTGGTCGAATTACACTTGTCCAATAGAATTAGGACATGTGTTAGGGTAATAATAATATCATTTCTACCCATAATTACCCTATTTACTTTTAACCGTGGTAAAAAAAAGTAAAAAGTTACTATTCACCAAAAATTGTTTTCATCTCATTGAACCACATTTTACTTACTGACATCAAATGTGTCTCTCGGATTTTTGAAAGGATAGATGGTGAAATAGGGTTGTTTCATACTTATAATAACATATTAGTATATGAGTGATACTGATGTTATCCGAGATTGTTTATTCGTAAGTATTTATTGGGGTGTATTTTATCATCCGAATCCATGTTTCATCAATATGTAATATTATTTCCATCCACCTACAATTTTTTAAATCCATTTTACCCTTCGGTGAATTTTTAGTAAAAGATATGAGAGGAATCTTTTGTCGTTTTTCGTACGAGGTACTTTTTGACTTTTCTGACAAAAGTATGAAAAATGTTTTTTTAACTTATACGGCATGAATGGATTTCTAAAACATTATTTAGAAGAATCTTCCTTTGATACCAAATTTAGAGACCCGAAGATTGACGTATATGGACATTACATTACTTTTGCGGAATACTTGGTACATAACAAAAACACACACACAAGGATCGTAATAGTTTAGTGTCTTTGGAAACTCAGAACGTAATCTCCTAATCATGGTGAAAGATCTTCAAAATCTCCCATAAAGATCTTCCATTTTTTTTTACCTAAAACCTTTCTTTATATCCTAGGGAAAATAAAACATAAAAGGGTGAGCTCAAATGATCAGTAAGGGTAAACAAAAGAAATATCAATCACATCGTATACACAAGCACATAACTTTTGGAAATCTTATCCGGCAAAAGAGATCATAATTTCATAACATGGGATAAATCATGGCAGTGAAATTTAATCACAATAATCATAACTTAAAACATGAAACTTTATGGCATTCACACATAATCATAGAGAATCATTTCTTGTTAGTCAAGACTCATTTCCAAGACTATCTTAGTGGACAAAGTCCCTCTCTGAATCGAGTCACCCTCGTTCCAGTCCTGTTTCACTGAACCGGTATAACCTACCGTTCCAGCCATGTCTATCTCATGAGATATAAAATCTTTACCCAATGCATTGGAGGGAGATATAGGTCCCACCCATCTTATAATGAATCCTTTCTTATGCGTGCCACATAATCATAAACCATACATCATAGCGTAACCCATGTAATAAAAATGGGATTCTTAAACAACATGACATCATAAAACAATTCATATAAGATAAAGGAATTCATAAAAATATTTCCATCACAACATAATCAAAACAATGTAATAATAGGGATAAAAACATAACCCTTTTATTATCTTAGATGGAAAATAATTTTGATAAAATACTTGAACTCCATTCTTGAGGAAAATATCCTTTCTTCTTCAAAAACATTTTTCCTTTCATAACATGTCATACAACTTTAAAATAAAAGAAGTTGATTAAAAATAAACTTGAAAACTTGTAAAGGAATCTTCTTGGAAATAATGTTTTAAAAATCCATTCATGCCGTATAAGTTAAAAAAAACATTCTTCGTACTTTTGTCGGAAAAGTCAAAAAGTACCTCTTATGACAAAAGATTCCTTTCATAGATATTACTAAAAAC
Organism: Viscum album; assembly: GCA_963277665.1. NCBI lineage: Eukaryota > Viridiplantae > Streptophyta > Magnoliopsida > Santalales > Viscaceae > Viscum > Viscum album. Next base: position 1,132,223,285 of record OY728131.1, read on the forward strand.
TCACCAAAGGGTAAAAATGGATTTAAAAAATTTTAGGTGGATGGAAATAATATTACATATTTATGAAACATGGATGTGGATGATAAAATACACCCCAGTAAATACTTACGAATAAACAATCTCGGATAAAAATGAGATTGTGATATTTCCCTTACCTTAGGTGCGATTTGCTTTGTACGTGTCCGAAGCTCCTGTATAATGGTTTAAATAATGTTATTGACTTATTCCATAATCATACATATTGATATGATATCATATATGGTCATATTCTTAGCTTCTTGTTAGTAATATTTCATTATTACTTGTTACTCGGGTCTTTATTGCCTTTTGTTCTTATGCGTGTTTTGCAGAATACATTCTTATTCTTCTTTTAATGTTATAGATACCTTATATCCAGAATGGTATTAGTGTAACATATATCATATTTATTCATTCAATTCATTTATATAATTACTATGTAATGATGATCATGTAGAACGAGTCGCATCACATCGTGGAGACGGTATTCCGTACGTACGCACGAGTGATGATATCGTTCCTATGATCGTGGAACTGTATTGGAGTATATATATGTTATTTCAGTATCAATATTACTTTATAATAATCATAAATAGTTACTCATTACACCATTATACCCATCCTTGTAAAGTGATGGTGGAAAAATAGATTACACCACGGCGTGGAGACGGTATTCCGTACGTACGCACGCGCGGTGATTTCATTTTTCCGTGGGATGGATAGAAGGTGAATTAGGGTTTTTTCATATTTATAATAACATATCAGTTTGTAAGTAATACTGATGTTATTACTTTATCATGAAACAACTAAAGAAGAAGAAGTTGAAGAAGAAAGAAATTGAAAAGATCGGTATGGATATTACCTCTTCTTTGGAACGCTTCTTTGAATCCTCCACTTAGGGAACTAAGATTGGTCTTTGAAGAAGACCATGACCTCTAGGATTATTCTAGGTAAGTGGAGAGGAGAAAATGTCAGGGGTTGGACGAGCTTGAGTGCTCAAATTGGTGTGAGGAGGAGGGGGAGGAGGTGCCCTTTTATAAGGGAGGAGAGGGGCACCTTAGGAATATCTCAAAATATTATTTTATATTAAAGTCAAAATCGGTTTATAATAGTTACAAAGGGTCTTATTTCTAAGATAAAGTGGGGATGGGTCGAAATACTATCATCCAATAGGATTTAGACAAGTTTAGGGTATTATTTTAACCTTATCAATTAGATTTAACTCTAAGTTAAATAATTTAACTTTTACCGTGTCTTTTTGTTTTCTTTCACTATATGGTTAATACACTTACTATAAAATGCCAAACGAACCCCATATTGTTTATTATTAATATATATATCCTTATCTAAGTCATTCGGAAGAACCTTATATTTTTAGGAATAAAATAACAATTAATAATATAATATTTGATTTAAAACTATTTTGTGTCAATTTTGAAACTATTTGATATATGATTTTTGTGAAAGTCATAACAGAATTATATGTTCGAACCAAGTTGATTAAATCACCACTAATATATCATAGTAACTTAGAAAATTAGTTGAATTCATAAAAAGTCTCAAAGTACATTCATTTGAGCATTTATAACATCAATTATGTTAATATTTCCTTAAAAGGGTAATTACTGCATCATCGTTGTGTCATAAATAAATTAATTTATTTAGAGTCTAAAAATTATAAATAAAATATCATTATGTAGGAAAGCTTTTTATCTTTCTAATGAATATTTATAGTCGAATTTATCTTATGTATAACCCCATATTAAAAATGTTTTAGTAAATAAACTTTGATTTTAACTCTTTTAACTCTTCTTTGAATTAAATAGTAATAAATGTCCTAATCTAATCCAAGTGTGCCTAAATGGTCATATTTTATTCCTAAGTTTGTTTTTGGTCGAATTACACTTGTCCAATAGAATTAGGACATGTGTTAGGGTAATAATAATATCATTTCTACCCATAATTACCCTATTTACTTTTAACCGTGGTAAAAAAAGTAAAAAGTTACTATTCACCAAAAATTATTTTCATCTCATTGAACCACATTTTACTTACTGACATCAACCGTGTCTCTAGGATTTTTGAAATTCCATTCACAAAAGCGGTAAAATTAAGTTTTATGCAAAATTCAGTTTTTAACCTACCACTTAGTAGTTTCACTATTCATCAAAAATTGATGTTTTTCAGAAAATGCCAAAATTTCATCCTAAGCTATATTTCATATTCCGAATTCAAAAATGAAGTCTATTTTACCAAATTCATAACATAGAAGTTGCATTAATTAATTTTATAATTAAATCCCTCTGTTAAAACAAATAGCGTGTTTTTAAGAAACAATATCTATCAAAAGATTGACACTTGTTTATGTCTGGTTTAAATGTGAAATTACATCCAATGACCAATATTGTATTAAATTTTAAAAATATATTCTAAATATACTTTAAAACAACTCAAATTAATAATTTATCACTACTAATTATTTTGATTAAAAAAGTTGTTTTTAATTATAATTTAGTAATTTTCCCTATTCATCAGAATATGAAAGTTATCCGAAAAGTACCAAAATTTCACCTTAGGCTAAATTCGATACTCCGAATCCAAAAATGAAGTCCATTTTGAGAGCTAAAATTTCTAAAATTTTAAAAGGTGGTTATTACTATTCATAACGGCTAGTTGTAATAATATTTTAATAGCATATCGTTGTTTAGTGAAACTCGGTATTGCGTACTACACACGCTATCGAGGAAGGTCGTGATTGCGTGTAATGCAAGGCAAGTCAAGGATGCGTGTTGTGCAAGCTCCTTTTTGTGTAGTGTAAAACACAAGACATTAGTCAAATAAAAAGAATATTTTTCATAAAATCTCGGGCTGTTACATTCTACCCCCCTTAAAATGAATTTCTCCCTTGAAATTCGTCAGGGTTATAAATGGTTTATTATTCGAAAGTTTCTTTAATAGAAACCCACATCGTAAAAAGGAATACCAAAACTTGGATTTAAAAACTAAAGTATGAAATGTAACGATTACCCAAATAAACTAATCACTGGGTTTCCACATAGGTGAAAATATGGATTTGGAAGAGAAATCTAACCATCATGTTCTGATGGAGAGTGGTAGAGAACATGGCTATGGAAAAGCCAGCAATCACAAAGCCATAAATTTTTGATGATCTAAGGTACCATCTTATTCATCAGATATAAGATCACTAGGACAACATTTTTGGTTTTCAAGATCATTTCCCTAAAGTTAAAGAATTTGAATTAGAATAAATACTTACTTTATTTTGGTACAATCTCATTGTTGTTCGTGCCTTTAATAATTTCCACTTCATCTCTTAAATAAATGAAGTTGAATTTGTTATTCATGAAGTGTTAGTAGATCATGTGATAGAATGATGGGTCATTCCATCTGTCTCAAACAAAAGGTTAAAAAAAAATTATATACATAAGTTGATCTATAGTGAGATTAATCATATATGGTTCCTAAAATGGGCTTATACTTCATATATCATACTGCTTAATATAATAAAACTAGTTTCTACTAAACAGGGACTTCCTGTAGGCCAGTGGTAGGCAATAAAGGCCAGTCGCACTTCGGTTGTGGGTTCGATTCCCACATCCTTGTCTGACGCGATGGGCTGTCGCTCGTCCTGCAGGTTGTCCTTTTTCTAAAACTACATTACTATAACATCCCTTCAATAATATCGAAAAAAACTTCTATCCTTAAACAATACTCACATATGTCCAACATAATCCATTTCAATCTTTAGGCTTATCCATAATACTGCAGTCCACTCTCATAACATAGTGAAAACGATTACCAGAGATTTAATACCATTGTTGATCCCCATATATCATAAAATATGTTTTGTTGGTCACATTCCAAACATTCAAAGTCCTTAATCATGTATTCTCTTGAATACCTTAGTGAAAACATGAATGAAGTTAAAAGTTAACACCTTCCACATACCAAAATCCTCAAAATTCTATATACTCAAACCATGATATCACTTAGTCCTTATATCAATCATGAGCTCATGAATACTGTCCAATATTTAATTTTCTCATTTTCCCTTCATTATGTGCATATCATTCTTTTAAGGGGGGTAGAATGTAACACCCGAGACTTTTATGTTATATAAATCATTAAAGGAATCTTTTTCTACACAACACTTGCTTGGCTTGCTTTACACGCAATCGCGACCTTCATCGATAGCTTGCGTCGTACGCAATACCGAGTTTCACTAAACAACAATATGCTATTAAAACTAGCCGTTATGAATAGTAATAACCACTTTTTGAAATTTTATAAATTTTATTTTTCAAAATGGACTTCATTTTTTGGACTCAGAATATCGAAATTAGCCTAGGGTGAAATTTTGGTATTTTTCTGAAAACTTTCAATTTTTGATGAATAGTGAAACCACTAAGTGGTAGGTTAAAAACTGAATTTTGCATAAAACTTAATTTTACCACTTCTGTGAATGGAATTTCAAAAATCCGACAGACACGGTTGATATCAGTAAGTAAAATGTGGTTCAATGAGATAAAAATAATTTTTTGGTGAATAGTAACTTTTTACTTTTTTTACCGCGGTTAATAGTAAATAGGGTAACTAAGGGTAAATATGATATTAATATTACCCTAACACATGTCCTAATTCTATTGGACAAGTGTAATTCGACCAAAAACAAAGTTAGGAATAACATATGACCATTTAGGCCCACTTGGATTAGATTAGGACATTTATTATTAATTTATTTAAAGAAGGGTTAAAATAGTTAAAATCAGAGTTTAATAAGTAAATAATTTTTAATATGGGGTTATACATAAAATAAATTCTACTATAAATATTCATTAGAAAGATAAAAAGATTTCCTACATAATGGTATTTTATTTTTAATTTTTAGACATTAAATAATTTAATTTATTTATGACACAATGATGATGCAGTAATTATCTTATTTATGAAATATTGACATAATTGATGTTATAAACACCAAAATAAATGTAATTTGAGACTTTTTATGAATTAAACTAATTTTATAGGTTACTATGATATATTAATGTTGATTTAATAAACTTTATTCGAACATATAATTCTGTTATGACTTTCAAAAAAATCATATATCAAATAGTGTCAAAATTGACACAAAATAGTTTTTAAATCAAATATTATATTATTAATTGTTATTTTATTCCTAAAAATCTAAGGTTCGGACAAATGACTTAGATAAGGATATATATATTAATAATAAACAATTTGGGGTTCTTTTGGCATCTTATAGTAAGTGTATTAACCATATAGTGAAAGAAAACAAAAAGACATGGTAAAAGTTAAATTATTTAACTTAGAGTTAAATCTAATTGATAAGGTTACAGTAATACCCTAAACTTGTCTAAATCCTATTGGTTGATAGGATTTCTACCCATCCCCACTTTAGCTTCTAAATAAGACCCTTTGGAACCATTATAAACCGATTTTGACTTTAATATAAAATAATATTTTGAGATATTCCTAAGGTGCCCCTCTCCTCCCTTATAAAAGGGCACCTCCTCCCCCTCCTCCTCACACCAATTTGAGCACTCAAGCTCGGCCAACCCCTGCCATTTTCTCCTCTCCACTTCCCTATAATAATACTAGAGGTCCTGGTCTTCTACAAAGACCAATCTTAGTTCCCTAAGTGGAGGATTCAAAGAAGAGTTCCAAAGAAGAGGTAATATCCATTACCGATCTTTTCAATTTATTTCTTCTTCAACTTCTTCTTCTTTAGTTGTTTCATGATAAAGTAATAACATCAGTATTAATTACATACTGATATGTTATTATAAATATAAAACAACCCAAATTCACCTTCTATCCATCCTACGGAAAAATGAAATCACCGCGCGTGCGTACGTACGGAATACCGTCTCCACGCCGTGGTGTAATCTATTTTTCCACCATCACTTTACAAGGATGGGTATAATGGTGTAATGAGTAAGTATTTATGATTATTATAAAGTAATATTGATACTGAAATAATATATATATACTCCAATACAGTTCCACGATCATAGGAACGATATCATCACTCGTGCGTACGTACGGAATACCGTCTCCATGATGTGATGCGACTCGTTCTACATGATCATCATTACATAGTAATTATATAAATGAATTGAATGAATAAATATGATATATGTTACAATAATACCATTCTGGATATAAGGTATCTACAACCTTAAAAGAAGAATAAGAATTTATTCGACAAAACACGCATAAGAACAAAAGGCAATAAAGACCCGAGTAACAAGTAACAATGAAATATTACAAATAAGAAGCTAAGAATATGACCATATATGATATCATATCAATATGTATGATTCTGGAATAAGTCAATAACATTATTTAAACCATTATACAGGAGCTTCGGACACGTACAAAGCAAATCGGACATAAGGTAAGGGAAATATCACAATCTCATTTTTATCCGAGATTGTTTATTTGTATGTACTTACTGGGGTGTATTTTATCATCCACATCCATGTTTCATCAATATGAAATATTACTTCCATCCACCTACAATTGTTTAAATCCATTTTTACCCTTCGGTGAGTTTTTAGTAATATGTATGAAAGGAATCTTTTGTCGTTTTTCATACGAAGTACTTTTTGACTTTTCCGACAAAAGTACGAAGAATGTTTTTTTAACTTATACGACATGAATGGATTTTTAAAACATTATTTCCAAGAATCTTCCTTTACAAGTTTTCAAGTTTATTTTTAATCAACATATTTTAGTTTATGACATGTTAAGAAAAGAAAAGTGTTTTTGAAGTAGAAAGGATATTTTCCTCAAGAATGGAGTTTAAATGTTTTATCAAAATTATTTTCCATCTAAGATAATATAGGGTTCTATTTTTATCCCTATTATTACATTGATTTTATTATGTTTTGAGGAAATTATTTTTATGATGTCATTTACCTTATATGATTTGTTTTATGATGTCATGATGTTTCAAGAATCCCATTTTTATTACATGGGTTATGTGATGATGTATGATTTATGATTATGTGGCACACATAAGAAAGGATTCATTATAAGATGGGTGGGACCTATATCTCCCTCCAATGCATTGGGTAAAGATTTTATATATCATGAGATAGACAGGTCTGGAACGGTAGGTTATACCGGTTCAGTGAAACAGGACTGAAATGAGGGTTACTCGATTCAGAAAAGGACTTTGTCCACTAAGATAGTCTTGGAAATGAGTCATGACTAACAAGAAATGATTTTCCATGATTATGTGTGCATGCCACAAAGTTTCAAGTTTCATGTTATGATTATGGTGATATCATTTTCACTTCTATGATTTATTCCATGTTAAGATATTATGATCTCTTTTGCAGGTTATGATTTTCAAAAAGATATGATATGATTTTTATTTCCTTTATTTGCCCTTGCTGAGCATTTGAGCTCACCCTTTTATGTTTTCTTTTCCCCAGGTCAGGAAGATGGATATTAAGTATAATATGCTAAAAGGGACCCTAGATATGATGAAATAAATGGGAGACACTGTAGAAGATTTATGAACCAGTTGTTTATGTTTCCCAGTTTCTAAATACACTATACCTATACGGTCCTTTGTGGTTTTGTTATATGTTGTAATAAGTGTGCTTCAATTTTGAAGTATTAACAATGTATGTAAAGTTTGGGTCGTTATAGTTGGTATCAGAGGAAAGGTATAGTCAACCTTTGGAAACTAGGATGTGAAAGCCTTAGTAAGAACCCTAAGGATAAGTCTAAGCATAGAACACAATCTTAGTGTTTTAGAAATGGCCATGAATACCCTAGGATAAAACCTTAAGTGTGAAATTTTATCCTTGATTATGTGGTTTTCCTATTATAATTAGTGTTGCTCACACTATTCTTCTTGGTTTTAGTCAATGGCTGGAACCCGAAGGAACCGTGTTAATGCGGAATGCGATGGGAAATGCAATGATTGTCCCCCTGAGCAACCAAACGATATGGGATCTGGAATGAAAAATCTTGTAGCCATGCTCACACAACTTTCTCAAGCTATGAATCATGCAGGACTTCCAAACGAGCAAAGGAAGGAGCAACATTCTGTTGAATCCTTCATGAGGCAGCGTCCACCTTCTTTCAGCGGGTCTACTGATCCATTAGTTGCTGAACAATTGATTAGTACTACTGAAAAGATATTTTCAGTTTTTCAATGTTCTGAACATGATAAAGTCATCCTAGCAGTGTATCGTTTGGAAGGAGATGCTGATCAATGGTGGAATCTTATTAAGAATATGAGGCAAAGGGATGAAATTGAGTCTATGGAATGGGACGAGTTCAAGAACTTATTTTTCAATAAGTACTTCCCTCGTATTCTCCGAACAAAGATGGAGAAAGATTTTCTTGAACTGAAGCAAAGGGATGATGAATCTATTGGTACCTATGAAGCAAATTTTACAAGACTTGCAAGGTACGCTTCTGGTATTATTATCCAACCTGAGAGTAAGATTGATCAATTCTTTAGTGGCTTAAAACCAAGTCTTCGAAGGGCGTTAGCCATAAGGGACTTTAATAGATATGAGGAAATCGTTCGATGTGCTCTCAAAGTCGAGATGGAGATTGGAGTAACCCATCAGTCACATGGGTTTGATAAGAAGAGGAAGATGGAATTCAAAGAAAAATCTAAAGAGCACACAGAAAAGAAGATGAGCTTTTCCTTATGCTCAAAGTGTGGAAAGAAACATGGAGGGAGTTGTCTTAAAGGGAAAAGTAAATGTTTTAAATGTGGAAAGGAAGGTCATCGGGCATTTGAATGCCGTGATAATGGGAAGAAGATGTCTAATGACGCAAACAAAGGAAGGGATACACAGAATGAACCTACTACACTTCAATGTTTCAAGTGCAAGGAGATGGGGCATTATGCCAATCAATGCCCAAATCCAAGGGTTGATGATGATGGTCGACGTCAACAAAATCTTAAGGCTAAAGACAAAGGAAAGTCACATGCAATTTCTATCAGTGATGTGGAGTATGATAAAGAAGTGGTGAAAGGTACACTTACCATCCACTCTAAAGTAGCAAATGTTTTATTTGATTCTGGATCCACCCACTCTTTTTTTTTCTAAAGAATTTTCTAAGGGTATCACTGTATTACCTCAACAATTAGATGTTGAGTTAGCTGTGACAACACCTAATGGCACAACAGTCGCATCAAAAGTTTATAATTCTTCTCCGATCGAAGTTTGTGGGAAAGTGCTTCCTGCAAATCTTGTGATCCTTCCTTTAGTGGAATTTGATGTGATTCTTGGCATGGATTGGCTTTCTCTACATGAAGCTCATATCAATTGCCAAAGAAGGGAAGTCACATTTCATATTCCAGATCAATCTACGATCGTATATCAATGCAAGGATGAACATAATCTTCCAGTGGAAATTTCTTCCATCTTATGGGTATTGATTCCACTAAATGAAGGTTATTTATCTCAAATGGTTGGTGAGAAACTAACGATTAAGAATATTCCCATTGTACGAGAGTTTGATGATGTCTTTCCGGAGGAATTACCGGGTCTTCCACCAAATCGTGAAGTTGAGTTTTCAATAGAACTCGTACCAGGTGATTTACCTATATCAAAGACACCTTATAGAATGGCCCCAATTGAGTTGCAAGAATTGAAGAAGCAACTCCAAGAGAATCTTGATAAGGGATTCATACGCCCTAGTGCGTCACCTTGGGGAGCAACTGTTCTATTTGTTAAGAATATAGATGGATCAATGAGACTCTGCATTGATTATCGAGAACTTAACAAGATCACTATCAAGAACAAATATCCTCTCCCACGCATTGATGACTTATTTGACCAACTACGCGGAGCACAATACTTTTCCAAGATTGATCTTCGTTCAGGGTATCATCAATTAAGGGTCAAAAGGGAGGATATACCAAAGACGGCTTTCCGTACAAGGTATGGGAACTATGAATTTATAGTGATGCCATTTGGTCTTACTAATGCCCCTGCTATCTTCATGGATCTAATGAATAGAGTCTTTAGTGACTATCTTGATCAATTTGTGGTAGTTTTTATAGACGATATTCTTGTCTATTCAAAGAGCAAGGAAGAGCATGAAGATCACTTGAGAATTGTATTGAAGACCCTGAGAAAGGAGAAGCTTTATGCCAAATTTACCAAGTGTGAATTTTGGCTTCAAAAAGTTTCATTTTTGGGTCACATAATCTCAAAAGAGGGGATATCTGTGAATCCAGCAAAAACAGAGGTTATCGAAAGATGGTCAAGACCAACAACAGTAACTGAGATCCGAAGTTTTCTGGGTTTGGCTGGATATTATCGACGTTTTGTAAAAGATTTTTCACGATTATCTAATCCACTCACCAAGTTGACTCGGAAAGGAGTTAAGTTTGTCTGGACAGAGGAATGTGAAGAGAATTTCAAAGAGTTGAAAAGAAGGTTATCCAGTGCACCTGTGCTCACACTGCCTTGTAGTGGAGAAAGGTTTGTGATCTACAACGATGCATCCAAGAAGGGATTGGAGTGTGTTCTTATGCAAAATGATATGGTGATAGCTTATTCCTCACGACAGTTGAAAATCCATGAGCAAAATTACCCAACACATGATTTGGAGTTGGATGCAGTAATCTTTGCATTAAATATTTGGAGACATTACCTTTATGGTGAAAGGTGTGATATTTATACAGATCATAAAAGTTTAAAGTATATTTTCACACAAAAGGAGATGAATATGCGTCAAAGAAGATGGTTGGAGCTGATTAAGGATTATGACTGCTCAATCCATTACCACCCTGGGAAAGCAAACAAGGTGGCAGATGCATTAAGTCGACAAGACCATGCTAGTTTATCCATGATGAGGATCACAAAAGATCCAATATTTATGGATTTACAAGGGAAGGATCTTGGAATTATAATGGAAGGGGAAAAATCTTATCTTTTTCAAATGAATGTTCAACCATATATACATGTAAAGATTAAAGAGGCACAAAAAGAATATGTCGAGTTACAAAAGAAGGTGAGAAATGTTCCTGAAGTCAACCTTGATTGTGATGGGATAATAAAGTTCAGGAATCGGGTTTGTGTTCCTTCCATCCCCGAATTAAAGAAGGAGCTGCTCGATGAGGCTCATAGTTCATCATTCTCTATTCATCCTGGAAGCACGAAGATGTATAGGGACCTGAAAGAGTACTTCTGGTGGGATGGCATGAAAAGAGATATTGCTGAATATGTATCTCGATGCTTGGTTTGTCAACAAGTTAAAGCTGAGAGACAGAAGTCTAAGGGGATGTTACAACCATTACCCATACCCGAATGGAAATGGGAAAACATCACTATGGACTTTGTCACAGGACTTCCTAAAACATCCAAAGGCAATAATGCTATTTGGGACATAGTTGATCGTCTTACAAAGTCTGCACACTTCATTGCTATTAGAGAGGATTTCTCTCTAGATCATCTTGCCAGGATATATGTAAAGGAAGTGGTAAGATTGCATGGAGTACCACTTTCTATTAAATCTGATCGGGATCCGAGATTTACCTTGAAGTTCTGGCGAAGTCTTCAGCATACTCTGGATACAGAGTTGAGTTTCAGCATTGCTTTTCATCCCCAGACAGATGGTCAGTCTGAGAGAACAATTCAAACCCTAGAAGATATGTTGAGAGCTTGCTCTATGGATTTAAAAGGAGGTTGGGATCAACACCTACCTTTGGTGGAATTTTCTTATAATAATAGCTTTCACTCCAGTATTCAGATGGCTCCTTATAAAGCTCTCTATGGAAAGAAATGCAGGACTCCAACTTACTGGGATGAAGTTGGGGAAAGAAAGCTATTAGGACCTGATCTCGTTGATGAAATGGCAGAAAAGGTCAGATATTTTCAACAACACATAAGAGCAGCTCAGAGTCGACAGAAAAGTTATACCGACAACCGAAGAAAAGACCTAGAGTTTGAAGTGGGTGATAAAGTGTTCTTACGAATATCTCCCTGGAAGAGGGTTATGAGATTTGGAAAGAAGGGGAAGTTGAGCCATAGATATATCGGTCCTTTCGAAATACTGGATCGTGTTGGGAAGGTAGCTTACCGATTGGCGCTTCCACCAAATCTCTCTCAAGTTCACGATGTGTTCCATGTATCTCTCCTGAGAAAGTACATACCAGATCCTTCACATGTACTCAGCTCAGAAGTTGTACCGCTGGAGCAAGATCTTTCTTATGAAGAACAGCCGATAGAGATTTTGGATCGTAGTGAAAAAGTCCTACGAAACAAGACCACTTGATTGGTGAATGTTTTATGGAGGAACCACCAACTTGAAGAAGCTACATGGGATCTTGAGGATATGATGAGGGAGAAGTATCCTCATCTGTTTGTTACAAAGTGACGAATTTCGAGGGCAAAATTCTTTTTAATGGGGGTAGAATGTAACACCCGAGACTTTTATGTTATATAAATCATCAAAGGAATCTTTTTCTACACAACACTTGCTTGGCTTACTTTACACGCAATCACGACCTTCCTCGATAGCTTGCGTCGTACGCAATACCGAGTTTCACTAAACAACAATATGCTATTAAAACTAGCTGTTATGAATAGTAATAACCACTTTTTTGAAATTTTATAAATTTTATTTTTCAAAATGGACTTCATTTTTGGACTCAGAATATCAAAATTAGCCTAGGGTGAAATTTTGGAATTTTTCTGAAAACATTCAATTTTTGATGAATAGTGAAACCACTAAGTGGTAGGTTAAAAACTGAATTTTGCATAAAACTTAATTTTACCGCTTTTGTGAATGGAATTTCAAAAATCCGACAGACACGGTTGATATCGATAAGTAAAATGTGGTTCAATGAGATAAAAATAATTTTTTGGTGAATAGTAACTTTTTACTTTTTTTACCGCGGTTAATAGTAAATATGGTAACAAAGGGTAAATATGATATTAATATTACCCTAACACATGTCCTAATTCTATTGGACAAGTTTAATTCGACCAAAAACAAACTTAGGAATAAAATATGACCATTTAGGCCCACTTGGATTAGATTAGGACATTTATTATTAATTTCTTTAAAGAAGGATTAAAATAGTTAAAATCAAAGTTTAATAAGTAAATCATTTTTAATATGGGGTTATACATATGATAAATTCGACTATAAATATTCATTAGAAATCTAAAAAGATTTCATACATAATGGTATTTTATTTGTAATTTTTAGACATTAAATAATTTAATTTATTTATCACACAATGATGATGCAGTAATTATCTTATTTATGAAATATTGACATAATTGATGTTATAAACACCAAAATAAATGTAATTTGAGACTTTTTATGAATTACACTATTTTTCTAGGTTACTATGATATATTAATGTTGATTTAATCAACTTTATTCGAACATATAATTCTGTTATGACTTTCACAAAAATCATATATCAAATAGTGTCAAAATTGACACAAAATAGTTTTTAAATCAAATATTATATTATTAATTGTTATTTTTTTCCTAAAAATCTAAGGTTCGGCCAAATGACTTAGATAAAGATATATATATTAATAATAAACAATTTGGGGTTCGTTTGGCATGTTATAGTAAGTGTATTAACCATATAGTGAAAGAAAACAAAAAGACATGGTAAAAGTTAAATTATTTAACTTAGAGTTAAATCTAATTGATAAGGTTAAAATAATACCCTAAACTTGTCAACATCCTATTGGTTGATAGGATTTCGACCCATACCCACTTTAGCTTCGAAATAAGACCCTTTGGAACCATTATAAACCGATTTTGACTTTAATATAAAATAATATTTTGAGATATTCCTAAGGTGCCCCTCTCCTCCCTTATAAAATGACACCTCCTCCCCCTCCTCCTCACACCAATTTGAGCACTCAAGCTCGGCCAAACCCTGCCATTTTCTCCTCTCCACTTCCCTATAATAATCCTAGAGGTCCTGGTCTTCTCCAAAGACCAATCTTAGTTCCCTAAGTGGAGGATTCAAAGAAGAGTTCCAAAGAAGAGGTAATATCCATTACCGATCTTTTCAATTTCTTTCTTCTTCAACATCTTCTTATTTAGTTGTTTCATGATAAAGTAATAACATTAGTATTACTTAAATACTGATATGTTATTATAAATATGAAACAACCCTAATTCACCTTCTATCCATCCTACGGAAAAATGAAATCACCGCGCGTGCGTACGTACGGAATACCGTCTCCACGCCGTGGTGTAATCTATTTTTCCACCATCACTTTACAAGGATGGGTATAATGGTGTAATGAGTAAATATTAATGATTATTATAAAGTAATATTGATACTGAAATAATATATATATACTCCAATACAGTTCCACGATCATAGGAACGATATCATCACTCGTGCGTACGTACGGAATACCGTCTCCAAGATGTGATGCGACTCGTTCTACATGATCATCATTACATAGTAATTATATAAATGAATCGAATGAATAAATATGATATATGTTACACTAATAACATTCTGGATATAAGGTATCTATAACCTTAAAAGAAGAATAAGAATTTATTCGACAAAACACGCATAAGAACAAAAGGCAATAAAGACCCGAGTGACAAGTAACAATGAAATATTACTAATAAGAAGCTAAGAATATGACCATATATGATATCATATCAATATGTATGATTCAGGAATAAGTCAATAAAATTATTTAAACCATTATACAGGAGCTTCGGACACGTACAAAGCAAATCAGACATAAGGTAAGGGAAATATCACAATCTCATTTTTATCCGAGATTGTTTATTCGTAAGTACTTACTGGGGTGTATTTTATCATCCAAATCCATGTTTCATCAATATGTAATATTACTTCCATCCACCTACAATTGTTTAAATCAATTTTTACCCTTCGGTGAGTTTTTAGTAATATGTATGAAAGGAATCTTTTGACGTTTTTCGTACGAAGTACTTTTTGACTTTTCCGACAAAAGTACGAAGAATGTTTTTTTAACTTATACGGCATGAATGGATTTTTAAAACATTATTTCCAAGAATCTTCCTTTACAAGTTTTCAAGTTTATTTTTAATCAACATCTTTTAGTTTATGACATGTTAAGAAAAGAAAAGTGTTTTTGAAGTAGAAAGGATATTTTCCTCAAGAATGGAGTTCAAATGTTTTATCAAAATTATTTTCCATCTAAGATAATATAGGGTTCTGTTTTTATCCCTATTATTACATTGATTTGATTATGTTTTGAGGAAATTATTTTTATGATGACATTTACCTTATATGATTTGTTTTATGATGTCATGATGTTTCAAGAATCCCATTTTTATTACATGGGTTATGCGATGATGTATGATTTATGATTATGTGGCACACATAAGAAAGGATTCATTATAAGATGGGTGGGACCTATATCTCCCTCCAATGCATTGGGTAAAGATTTTATATCTCATGAGATAGACAGGGCTGGAACGGTAGGTTATACCGGTTCAGTGAAACAGGACTAATACGATGGTTACTCGATTCAGAAAGGGACTTTGTCCACTAAGATAGTCTTGGCAATGAGTCATGACTAACAAGAAATGATTTTCCATGATTATGTGTGCATGCCACAAAGTTTCAAGTTTCATGTTATGATTATGGTGATATCATTTTCACTTCTATGATTTATTACATGTTAAGATATTATGATCTCTTTTGCAGGTTATGATTTTCAAAAAGATATGATATGATTTTTATTTCCTTTATTTGCCCTTGCTGAGCATTTGAGCTCACCCTTTTATGTTTTCTTTTCCCCAGGTCAGGAAGATGGATATTAAGTAGAATATGCTAAAAGGGACCCTAGATATGATGAAATAAATGGGAGACACTGTAGAAGATTTATGAACCAGTTGTTTATGTTTCCCAGTTTGTATAGACACTATACCTATACGGTCCTTTGTGGTTTTGTTATATGTTGTAATAAGTGTGCTTCAATTTTGAAGTATTAACAATGTATGTAAAGTTTGGGTCGTTATAGTTGGTATCAGAGGAAAGGTATAGTCAACCTTTGGAAACTAGGATGTGAAAGCCTTAGTAAGAACCCTAAGGATAAGTCTAAGCATAGAACACAATCTTAGTGTTTTAGAAATGGCCTTGAATACCCTAGGATAAAACCTTAAGTGTGAAATTTTATCCTTGATTATGTGGTTTTCCTATTATAATTAGTGTTGCTCACACTATTCTTCTTGGTTTTAGTCAATGGCTGGAACCCGAAGGAATCGTGTTAATGCGGAATGCGATGGGCAATGCAATGATTGTCCCCCTGAGGAACCAAACGATATGGGAGCTGGAATGCAAAATCTTGTAGCCATGCTCACACAACTTTCTCAAGCTATGAATCATGCAGGACTTCCAAACGAGCAAAGGAAGGAGCAACATTCTGTTGAATCCTTCATGAGGCAGAGTCCACCTTCTTTCAGCGGGTCTACTGATCCATTAGTTGCTGAACAATGGATTAGTACTACTGAAAAGATATTTTCAGTTCTTCAATGTTCTGAACATGATAAAGTCATCCTAGAAGTGTATCGTTTGGAAGGAGATGCTGATCAATGGTGGAATCTTATTAAGAATACGAGGCAAAGGGATGAAATTGAGTCTATGGAATGAGATGAGTTCAAGAACTTATTTTTCAATAAGTACTTCCCTCGTATTCTCCAAACAAAGATGGAGAAAGAGTTTCTTGAACTGAAGCAAAGGGATGATGAATCTGTTGGTACCTATGAAGCAAATTTTACAAGACTTGCAAGGTACGCTTCTGGTATTATTATCCAACCTGAGAGTAAGATCGATCAATTCTTTAGTGGCTTAAAACCAAGTCTTCTAAGGGCGTTATCCATAAGGGACTTCAATAGCTACGAGGAAATCGTTCGATGTGCTCTCAAAGTCGAGATAGAGATTGGAGTAACCCATCAGTCACATGGATTTGATAAGAAGAGGAAGATGGAATTCAAAGAAAAATCTAAAGAGCACACGGAAAAGAAGATGAGCTTTTCCTTATGCTCAAAGTGTGGAAAGAAACATGGAGGGAGTTGTCTTAAAGGGACAAGTAAATGTTTTAAATGTGTAAAGGAAGGTCATCAGGCATTTGAATGCCATGATAATGGGAAGAAGATGTCTAATGACGCAAACAAAGGAAGGGATACACAGAATGAACCTACTACACTTCAATGTTTCAAGTGCAAGGAGATGGGTCATTATGCCAATCAATGCCCAAATCCAAGGGTTGATGATGATGGTCGACGTCAACAAAATCTTAAGGCTAAAGAAAAAGGAAAGTCACATGCAATTTCTATCAGCGATGTGGAGTACGATAACGAAGTGGTGAAAGGTACACTTACCATCCACTCTAAAGTAGCAAATGTTTTATTTGATTCTGGATCCAACCAATCTTTTTTTTCTAAAGAATTTTCTAAGGGTATCACTTTATTACCTCAACAATTAGATGTTGAGTTAGCTGTGACAACACCTAATGGCACAATAGTCGCATCAAAAGTTTATAATTCTTCTCCGATCGAAGTTTGTGGGAAAGTGCTTCCTGCAAATCTTGTGATCCTTCCTTTAGTGGATTTGATGTGATTCTTGGCATGGATTGGCTTTCTCTACATGGAGCTCATATCAATTTCCAAAGAAGGGAAGTCACATCTCATATTCCAGATCAATCTACGATCGTATATCAATGCAAGGATGAACATAATCTTCCAGTGGAAATTTCTTCCATCTTATGGGTATTGATTCCACTAAATGAAGGTTATTTATCTCAAATGGTTGGTGAGGAACTCACGATTAAGAATATGCCCATTGTACGGGAGTTTGATGATGTCTTTCCGGAGGAATTACCAGGTCTTACACCAAATCGTGAAGTTGAGTTTTCAATAGAACTCGTACCGGGTGCTTTACCTATTTCAAAGACACCTTATAGAATGGCCCCAATTGAGTTGTAGGAATTGAAGAAGCAACTCCAAGAGAATCTTGATAAGGGATTCATACGCCCTAGTGCGTCACCTTGGGGAGCACCTATTCTATTTGTTAAGAAGAAAGATGGATCAATGAGACTCTGCATTGATTATCGAGAACTTAACAAGATCACTATCAAGAACAAATATCCTCTCCCACGCATTGATGACTTATTTGACCAACTACGCGAAGCTCAATACTTTTCCAAGATTGATCTTCATTCAGGGTATCATCAATTAAGGGTCAAAAGGGAGGATATACCAAAGACGACTTTCCGTACAAGGTATGGACACTATGAATTTATAGTGATGCCATTTGGTCTTACTAATGCCCCTGCTATCTTCATGGATCTAATGAATAGAGTCTTTAGAGACTATCTTGATCAATTTGTGGTAGTTTTTATAGACGATATTCTTGTCTATTCAAAGAGAAAGGAAGAGCATGAAGATCACTTGATAATTATATTGAAGACCCTGAGAAAGGAGAAGCTTTATGACAAATTTACCAAGTGTGAATTTTGGCTTCAAAAAGTTGCATTTTTGGGTCACATAATCTCAAAAGAGGGGATATCTGTGGATCCAGCAAAAACAGAGGTTATCGAAAGATGGTCAAGACCAACAACAGTAACTGAGATCCGATGTTTTCTGGGTTTGGATGGATATTATCGACGTTTTGTAAAAGATTTTTCACGATTATCTAATCCACTCACCAAGTTGACTCGGAAAGGAGTTAAGTTTGTCTGGATAGAGGAATGTGAAGAGAATTTCAAGGAGTTGAAAAGAAGGTTATCCTGTGCACCTGTGCTCACACTGCCTTGTAGTGGAGAAAGGTTTGTGATCTACAGTGATGCATCCAAGAAGGGATTGGGGTGTGTTCTTATGCAAAATGATATGGTGATAGCTTATGCCTCACGACAGTTGAAAATACATGAGCAAAATTACCCAACACATGATTTGGAGTTGGCTGCGGTAATCTTTGCATTAAAGATTTGGAGGCATTACCTTTATGGTGAAAGGTGTGATATTTATACTGATCATAAAAGTTTAAAGTATATTTTCACACAAAAGGATCTGAATATGCGTCAAAGAAGATGGTTGGAGGTGATTAAGGATTATGACTGCTCAATCCATTACCACCCTGGGAAAGCAAACAAGGTGGCAGATGAATTATGTCGACAAGACCATGCTAGATTATCCATGATGAGGATCACAAAAGATCCAATATTTATGGATTTACAAAGGATGGATCTTGGAATTATAATGGAAGGGGAAAAATCTTATCTTTTTCAAATGAATGTTCAACCATCTATACATGTGAAGATTAAAGAGGCACAGAAAGAAGATGTCGAGTTACAAAAGAAGGTGAGAAATGTTCCTGAATTCAACCTTGATTGTGATGGGATAATAAAGTTCAGGAATCGGGTTTGTGTTCCTTCCATCCCCGAATTAAAGAAGGAGCTGCTGGATGAGGCTCATAGTTCATAATTCTCTATTCATCCTGGAAGCACGAAGATGTATAGGGACCTGAAAGAGTACTTCTGGTGGGATGGCATGAAAAGAGATGTTGCTGAATATGTCTCTCAATGCTTGGTTTGTCAACAAGTTAAAGCTGAGAGACAGAAGTCTAAGGGGATGTTACAACCATTACCCATACCCGAATGGAAATGGGAAAACATCACTATGGACTTTGTCACAGGACTTCCTAAAACATCCAAAGGCAATAATGCTATCTGGGTCATAGTCGATCGTCTTACAAAGTCTGCACACTTCATTGCTATTAGAGAGGATTTCTCTCTAGATCAGCTTGCCAGGATATATGTAAAGGAAGTGGTAAGATTGCATGGAGTACCACTTTATATTATATCTGATCGGGATCCGAGATTTACCTCGAAGTTCTGGCGAAGTCTTCAGCATACTCTGGATACAGAGTTGAGTTTCAGCACTGCTTTTCATCCCCAGACAGACGGTCAGTCTGAGAGAACAATTCAAACCCTAGAAGATATGTTGAGAGCTTGCTCTATGGATTTCAAAGGAGGTTGGGATCAACACCTACCTTTGGTGGAATTTTCTTATAATAATAGCTTTCACTCCAGTATTCAGATGGCTCCTTATGAAGCTCTCTATGGAAAGAAATTCAGGACTCCAACTTACTGGGATGAAGTTGGGGAAAGAAAGCTATTAGGACCTGATCTCGTTGATGAAATGGCAGAAAGGTCAGATGTATTCAACAACACATAAGAGCAGCTCAGAGTCGACAGAAAAGTTATGCCGACAACCGAAGAAAAGACCTAGAGTTTGAAGTGGGTGATAAAGTGTTCTTACGAATATCTCCCTGGAAGAGGGTTATGAGATTTGGAAAGAAGGGGAAGTTGAGCCCTAGATATATCGGTCCTTTCGAAATACTGGATCGTGTTGGGAAGGTAGCTTACCGATTGGCGCTTCCACCGAATCTCTCTCAAGTTCACGATGTGTTCCATGTATCTCTCCTGAGAAAGTACATACCAGATCCTTCACATGTTCTCAGCTCAGAAGTTGTACCGTTGGAGCAAGATCTTTTTTATGAAGAACAGCCGATAGAGATTTTGGATCGTAGCGAAAAAGTCCTACGAAACAAGACCACTCGATTGGTGAAAGTTTTATGGAGGAACCACCAACTTGAAGAAGCTACATGGGATCTTGAGGATATGATGAGGGAGAAGTATCCTCATCTGTTTGTTACAAAGTGAAAAATTTCGAGGGCGAAATTCTTTTTAAGGGGGGTAGAATGTAACACCCTAGACTTTTATGTTATATAAATCATCAAAGGAATCTTTTTCTAGACAACACTTGCTTGGCTTGCTTTACACGCAATCGCGACCTTCCTCGATAGCTTGCGTCGTACGCAATACCGAGTTTCACTAAACAACAATATGCTATTAAAACTAGCCGTTATGAATAGTAATAACCACTTTTTGAAATTTTATAAATTTTATTTTTCAAAATGGACTTCATTTTTGGACTCAGAATATCGAAATTAGCCTAGGGTGAAATTTTGGTATTTTTCTGAAAACTTTCAATTTTTGATGAATAGTGAAACCACTAAGTGGTAGGTTAAAAACTGAATTTTGCATAAAACTTAATTTTACTGCTTCTGTGAATGGAATTTCAAAAATCCGACAGACACGGTTGATATCAGTAAGTAAAATGTGGTTCAATGAGATAAAAATAATTCTTTGGTGAACAGTAACTTTTTACTTTTTTTTACCAAGGTTAAAAGTAAATAGGGTAATTATGGGTAGAAATGATATTATTATTACCCTAACACATGTCCTAATTATATTGGACAAGTGTAATTCGACCAAAAACAAACTTAGGAATAAAATATGACCATTTAGGCACACTTGGATTAGATTAGGACATTTATTACTATTTAATTCAAAGAAGAGTTAAAAGAGTTAAAATCAAAATTTATTTACTAAAACATTTTTAATATGGGGTTATACAGAAGATAAATTCGACTATAAATATTCATTAGAAATATAAAAAGATTTCCTACATAATGATATTTTATTTATAATTTTTCGACTTTAAATAAATTAATTAATTTATGACACAACGATGATGCAGTAATTACCCTTTTAAGGAAATATTAACATAATTGATGTTATAAATGCTCAAATGACTGTAATTTGAGACTTTTTATGAATTCCACTAATTTTCTAGGTAACTATGATATATTAGTGGTGATTTAATCAACTTGGTTCGAATATATAATTCTGTTATGACTTTCACAAAAATCATATATCAAATAGTGTCAAAATTGACACAAAATAGTTTTAAAACAAATATTATATTATTAATTGTTATTTTATTCCTAAAAATCTAAGGTTCGTCCGAATGACTTAGATAAGGATATATATATTAATAATAAACAATTTGGGGTTCGTTTGGCATGTTATAGTAAGTGTATTAACCATATAGTGAAAGAAAACAAAAAGACATGGTAAAAGTTAAATTATTTAACTTAGAGTTAAATCTAATTGATAAGGTTAAAATAATACCCTAAACTTGTCTAAATCCTATTGGTTGATAGGATTTCTACCCATCCCCACTTTAGCTTCGAAATAAGACCCTTTGGAACCATTATAAACCGATTTTGACTTTAATATAAAATAATATTTTGAGATATTTCTAAGGTGCCACTCTCCTCCCTTATAAAAGGGCACCTCCTCCCCCTCCTCCTCACACCAATTTGAGCACTCAAGCTCGGCCAAACACTGCCAAAATATCTTCTACACTTCCCTAGAAACATCCTAGAGGTTCTGGTCTTCCTCAAAGACCAATTTTAGTGCCCTAAGAGGAGGTCTCAAAGAGGCGCTTCAAAGAAGTGGTAATTACCGTTACCAATTCTTTCATGTTTATTTCTTCTTCCACTTCTTCTTCTTAGGTTGTTTCATTATGAAGTAATAACATCAGTATCACTCATATACTGATATGTTATTATAAGTATGAAACAACCCTATTTCACCATCTATCCATCCAACGGAAAAAGAAATCACCGCGCGTGCGTACGTACGGAATACCGTCTCCATGTCGTGGTGTAATCTATTTTCCACCACCACCTTACATGGATGGGTATAATGGTGTAAAGAATAACTATACATAGTTATTACAACATCATATTGATTCTGATACATTGTATAATCCAGTCCAATTAAATTCTATATTTATGGAAATGATATCATCGCTCGTGCGTACGTACAGACTACCGTCTCCACGACGCGATGAGATTCATTCTCCATGTTAACCCTTTAAGAATGATTATAAAGTATATATAAGAAATAATAATGAAATATATGACATTATAAATCTACTAGATTTATTTTTATATATATATATATATGTATGTAATCTACTTACTTCCATTCAAGACAATAAGGAAAGGAAAACAGCGTTCATGCGTACGTACGGACTACCGTCTCCATGAACGGTGTTTTTCATTTCATTTATCTATCTATTATATATATATACTGAATATATATGATATATAAATCATATTTTATATTCTGTAAGTAAGTAAATCATGACATAAGTAATAATAATGTCAAGAACAACAAGTCAAAACACCTATGATAAATGAAACGATTTTACCCAAAACGCTTCTTTAACATGGAATTTACAAAAGAACGGGTAATATAATGTCATAAGTGAACCATATATGATATCATAACAATGAATATGATTCTGTAATAAGTCAATGACATTATTTAAATAATTATACAGGAGGTTCGGACACATACGAAGCAAATCAGACCTAAGGTAAGGGAAATATCACAATCTCATTTTTATCCGAGATTGTTTATTCGTAAGTACTTACTGGGGTGTATTTTATCATCCACATCCATGTTTCATCAATATGTAATATTACTTCCATCCACCTACAATTGTTTAAATCCATTTTTACCCTTCGGTGAGTTTTTAGTAATATGTATGAAAGGAATCTTTTGTCGTTTTTCGTACGAAGTACTTTTTGACTTTTCCGACAAAAGTACGAAGAATGTTTTTTTAACTTATACGGCATGAATGGATTTTTAAAACATTATTTCCAAGAATATTCCTTTACAAGGTTTAAAGTTTATTTTTAATCAACATCTTTTAGTTTATGACATGTTAAGAAAAGAAAAGTGTTTTTGAAGTAGAAATGATATTTTCCTCAAGAATGGAGTTCAAATGTTTTATCAAAATTATTTTCCATCTAAGATAATATAGGGTTATCTTTTTATCCCTATTACTACATTGATTTGATTATGTTTGAGGAAATTATTTTTATGATGTCATTTACCTTATATGATTTGTTTTATGATGTCATGATGTTTCAAGAATCCCATTTTTATTACATGGGTTATGCGATGATGTATGATTTATGATTATGTGGCACACATAAGAAAGGATTAATTATAATATGGGTGGGACCTATATCTCCCTCCAATGAATTGGGTAAAGATTTTATATCTCATGAGATAGACAGGGCTGGAACGGTAGGTTATACCGGTTCAGTGAAACAGGACTGAAACGAGGGTTACTCGATTCAGAAAGGGACTTTGTCCACTAAGATAGTCTTGGCAATGCGTCATGACTAACAAGAAATGATTTTCCATGATTATGTGTGCATGACACAAAGTTTAAAGTTTCATGTTATGATTATGGTGATATCATTTTCACTTCTATGATTTATTCCATGTTAAGATATTATGATCTCTTTTGCAGGTTATGATTTTCAAAAAGATATGATATGATTTTTATTTCATTTATTTGCCCTTGCTGAGAATTTGAGCTCACCCTTTTATGTTTTATTTTCCCTAGGTCAGGAAGATGGATATTAAGTAGAATATGCTAAAAGGGACCCTAGATATGATGAAATAAATGGGAGACACTATAGAAGAATTATGAACCAGTTGTTTATGTTTCCCTGTTTCTAAAGACACTATACCTATACGGTCCTTTGTGGTTTTGTTATATGTTGTAATAAGTGTGCTTCAATTTTTAAGTATTAACAATGTATGTAAAGTTTGGGTCGTTATATGATGGCCGAGAGCGCCTGGACCGGACGGTACCCAGAGGTGGACCTTACGACTTGTCGGTGCACAGAGGAGTATGACAGAAGTAGAGTGCTGGGGAGGCTATCTATACCTCCCCTTCAGGTAGGATCTGTGGTGGAGGATCTATGAGCTTCTTTTCACCTTCCAGTTGTTTAGTCTTTTCTTTGTACTTTACAATTGGGATTTTATTTCCGACCCCATTTAATTTTTGGCACTTCTTATGTATATAGTTTTTAATTATTATTTTACTTCTAGTTGTGTACTCTGTTGTGTGTATTTCAGTTTATAAAGGCATTGACTTCCATTGTAGGGATTTACGCCTTTGGTTCTAGTCGCCAGCCCCTGGCCTATAGAAGGCAGGCCTGGGGTTGTCATGATACAGACCCCAGGGGATGAGTCGTGACACATCCATTTTTTAATTCTAATCGTATAGTTCCTGAAATTTTCAAAAAATCTTAATGAAAAACAACATCATCTTAGGTCCTAGTCCATCACATTAAATATGATAAAATTAATCCTTGAATAATTATTTCCATATTAACGATATCCACCTCAAAAATTCATCCACGTTGTTTTAATCATAGTCTTCAATGTCCTTATTTATAAACTCCCCATTTAGGGTCTCACACAACAGTATCTAGATTTTATTCTTCATTAGTTAAAATTTCACCACAATAAAGAATATGGATATTATATTTCATAAGAAGGTATTGTGAACATTATTTTTATCCTTGCATTGGCTATTTTCAAAATATTCAAGATGATTATCCCATAATCACTCAAAAAATAGAGTTTTTTCCAAGAAAATTTCTAGTAATATAATTTAATCCACCACATTATCATCCTTTTCGCATTGTGTATCAGTGGTAACTCATTATTCAAAATTTTTTTATGGGTCTCTTCCACATAACCAAAAATCAACATGAATTTACATTGATTTTTATGGATGCATTGACCATAAATATAACCCTCATATTCGTCATTAATCTGGGTTATTCAATTTATTCATGATTCTTTCCTAGCATAATGGAGAGAATGTCTTGAGAAGAATAATATTGTGTTGTGGAGATGGAAATCATAATCTAATAGTTTAAATCTTGTGATAATACATATGTGAATTTAATATATTAGTTTACAAGGATATGAAAATAATAATATCTTGTCCCATTAATTGACAATTCCTAATATAATTATTGGATGTTAATTATAGAGAACAAAACTAGTTGTTCTGTTCGGAGAAATATATGAATGATTTAAAGAAATATCTTATATATTTTTGGAAGACCAGTTATGATATTATCTTTTGAAAATTAATATTCTATGATCTGGGGGAGTCATTCAAATTTAAATAATTCATGGGTCATGGAGGAAACACCCACCCAATTTTGTTGAGAATATAGAGAATATCATGGTTTTGAATATCATATATTTTCTAAATTTCAAATAAGTAAATTAAATACATGATATTTTTATAGGTTGAGTATATAATGATATGAAAAAGTAGAAGATATAGTTTTAAACGATAAGAAACTACTACAGCATCACTAGTCACATATACTTGTATTAGAGTAGGGAAAATTTAATTGGATCTAATATATTCTCTAGGTTCTTTTTATATTTCAAACATGACCTTGATGTTTAAATAATCATTTGAGTTACCTCAGGTAAAAATATAATTTCCATCCTTGTCAACAAAAACATAAAGGATTTAGTGAAAAACATGAATAATAAAATAGAATAATTGTTCTTAGAATTTGAAAATGATATTAAAAGGGAAAAATGAACACTATATTTTAAAAGTAATAAAAATGGTATTTTATCTATTAAATCTATTGATAATATGCCTCAACATCAACAATATAATTTCTATTAAAGGCAAGGAGAGTTACAGGGAATGAAAACATCCATGACCTATGGAGGACGAAAGAAATGAAGACTAAGGGCATCAAACCAAATATATTTCACCCCATCAGTTTTAAGTAAAGAAGCATCATAAATAAAACTAAACAAGGTCACACATGCCACAAGGGAGGCCATGTAGTCCCGTACTTTGTTCCCCTCTTTCCAGGCCTGAGTGACCATAATGTTTTTTCTTAGAAGGGTCTTGCATTGTCTAAGGATATAATAGATTGACCAATGGAGGGATCCTTTAAAAATAAATTCAACATGAATAATCATAGAATCTGTCTCCACCTAAGAAATGAGAATTTTCCATTTTTTACAGATGCATAGACCTAGGAGAACAGCTCTGGCTGTGGCCCGGACAGAACATCCACCCCCGATGTGATCTGTGAAATCCCAGAAAACACTCCCCCAAGCATCGCGAACCACCCCGCCTCCACGCAAATCACCTATGACACAAGACCCATCTTTTTTGAGCTTTAAATCATACTCAGGAGAAGCCGACTCAATCCATATCTCCTTGGAGGAGATTTAAGGAACCACAGTCAGAGGATCAAACAACAAGAAAATAGAATGTACCTCCTTCTAGTTATCAGAATTAATAATCAGATCAACCAGCATGCACTGAACACTTTCCACTACGGACCTATTAGTGTAAGTAAACCCATAATACATGTCCCACTTTTTGGTTATTCATAATCACCACCAAAAAAATTTGACAATTAAGGAACACACAGATTTTTCGACCTTTGAACCCTGAGACCCCTGAAACCAGTGCTCTAGGAATAGGTCGATGCTAGCTGCTTTGGGTGATTAAGTTGTAAAATCCCCAAAGGTACTCTAATCCGTGTGATCCCAATCTAATTCAATGAATATATGACTCATTCCCTCTTCACTTTTTTCCATAAAACATTAGAAACAAGAAGCCATGTAAATGCTGAGGCATTTGACATTGATATCCGAAGGCAAAGCATTGTTCTTAAATATCCAGGTATGAAAGTTGAGTTTGGTAGAATTTTTTTTGCACTAGATAATTTCATTCCATCTGTTGAATTGACCTTGAGAGTTAACCATCCTTTTATAGACATTCGTGATAAATTTCCCTGAGATCGGGGAAGTGAAAATGCATTTTTCCTACTCTGAGTTAATGAGAATAGATTCAAACACTTCCTACTAAGATGGAAACATGAATGATCTAAAAAATGCAGGATATTGGATCGATTCCTTGAAAGAGGTCATGGGGGACGAACACAGTAGATAAGTGAGTGTGATAGGTGACTAGTTATGAGACTAGAAGATGATGTTGCCATCACCAATGATCCTTTGCGAGTGAGCAAGAATGATTGAGATGAAACTTCATAGATAAGACTATATGGTCAACCCATTTTCTTAACGAGATGTATAACATGTTCGGTAATTTTGGGAAATAATTATTCCCCATAGTGTACGCTCATTATTAATTTCCCATGGGAGCCTCGCATTCATGAACTAAATTCTGACCGCCAATCTTTTAACACTAATACCACCCTCATGAATGGGAGTCGCTAGCTTCCCACATTAAACCCAATGTATATTCCCCTTAGATTGTGTGTCCCACATAAAACGTGCGATGTTCCTATAAATGAACCATATGACTCCCTTCTGCACTCTAGAAGAAGCAAGACCATTCCCTATGATTATTGAATGAATAATATTGATAAGAGATATTAGGCAGCCGAAGGATAGGAAGTGATTATTCCAATTAATAATTCGACCCATAATCTTATTCACCACCTTTTCAAAGTCCCTATTATGGTGTCTTATTCAAGAAATAGGGGAACCGAGATACACCATGTGAATGACTCCATGCCACATGTTCAAACTGATACCCAGATCCCAAACCCTACTTTCAATAAATGTATGTGAAACATAGAAGTTTATCTTCTCCATACTGATGATGTGGCCACGAAAATGACAATATTCCACTATGATACTATTAATTCCATGACTTGATATTATCCTTGTGTTCATGAAAATAATCATATCATTGATAAAAATCAATTGCGATGTGGAATGGAGCCTAAACATCATTCAAAAATGCAGGATTACCCCCTTGGAAATACCCTTATTTATCAGCCTACTAAGATTATATTTCATGAGAATAACGATTCTTGGTGACAAATGGTCTCCTTCTTGTAGTCCCCATATGGCTTTAAAGAAGCTGTGAGTATGCCCCATGAAATATACACCCATCCATGACTAGAAAGCACATCTGAAGATGAGGTCAGAAGGCCAAGAAGAAATATCCATCATTATAATCACCCTATTTATAAATCCCCACTCTATCATATTGTATTACTTGATCATTTATATCTTAATGGACATGTTGGAACCTCGAGATTTGAAGTTAATGTCTCTCATCATTTCATGCACCATAGCCATATCCGCAATAATGGAGCTCTCCATAAAAAACACTTGTTGAACCATAAAAAACCACCAAGGAAGGAGTCCAGATAGCAAATTATTAATGAAACTCGACAAGATTTTTTAAGTAATGTTACACATGCTTATAGAATGATAATGGTGGAGCAAGAAGGATCTATGATCTTTAGAAGAAGCACACAGTTCATAAAAGATGCGATCTGAGGAAGGCCACCCCCGTGGATGAAATCCTTGATAGCATGGATGATATCACTCCTCACTACGTACCAAGATCCCCTATAGAAAAAACTAGGAATTCCATTGTCGCTTGCTATGCTCTCCAGATCTGGGTTCATCATTGCCCCATGAATATCCTCCTCTGTAGGGATAACTTCTAGTATATCATTATAATAGATAGACACAAGACATGGAATCCCCTCCCATAATGAGCCTTCCCCAGAAGGGTACACTAGAACCATGGTTGTAGAGAGACTAGTATGAATGTAACGCCCCGACCCCAGTTACCCATAGTCGATGCATTATTACATACCATTGGCATGATCAGAAAAATTATCAAATCTCGAAATACCAAATAGTTTAGTAGCCATGTAATTACTAGATACATTAATAAATTTTATATTACATCATAAAATGAAAACTACAACAATATAGTCTCCATAGTCCACACTCTTATCCCCTCATACTATCCCTGTAGGTTATTCATAAATTACTTCTTCACATCCTGGGAAAAATAAAAGATAGAAAAGGGGTGAGATCAAATACCCAATAAGGATAACAATATAGCGGAAAATTTCATAATTATGAATAAAAATTTAAGGCAATGTATAACTAAAAAAACATTTTAAACTTAAAATTCAACATAGTATGGAAAAAAGAAAATGAAATAATGTCATTTAATTATTCACATGAATATTCTACTAATCGAATAATCACATGCAATATCAATAACCACTTTCATAATGATGGAATGCATAATGCTAGACTATCATAACCACAAAGTCGAGGCCTCGTGCCAAGACTACAAATAATATTTTTTCAAGGCCTTATGCCAAGACACTAGTTTGTCTCATTATACCTACCGATGCATCGAGGAGCTATAGAGGGCTCCACCCATCACATATTAAGTCTAATTCATTCCCATATGAAAAGGTTTAAACATAACATAAAAATTCGTATTAAAACTAGAATATGAAATGTAAATACTTCATCCATAAACCAAAAATGGTATAAAAATAACACATCCACAGTCAAACATATCACAAAACCTTCAATACAATATATACGTTTTGTATCATAATAAATCAACTTCAAATAAGCTTGAAATCCATCAAAGGATGTTGACATAGACGAAATAAAAACTTTTTTTGAGAAATATCTCTTTCTATTTTGAAATAATTTATGAGTCATATATTTATAAAATTAAACATTTTATTTGAAAATATTCTTATAATCTTGTAAGGGAAGCTTTGAATATTTTATAACGGCAGCAAATAGCCGCACCCGCCGTATAAGTTAAAAAAAAATTCTTACCTTAATTATGTCGAAAAGGTTAAAAAGAACCTTGATTGGAAAACGATGGAAATATTCCTTTATAAACCACTTATAAAATTCAACAAGGGTATAAATGAATTTAACCCATATTCTAGTAAATATTAAAAATGTTTTGAAATACATTTTTAAGAAACATGGAGGTGGATGATAAAGAAGTCCCAGTATTATTACGTATAAACAACCTCGGATAATGAAGAGATGGCGAAATAATACCTTACCGTGTACTTTCCCTTGGTTGGGGTAGGTTAACATCCTGTATAATTCTGAAATAATTGTTATTAAATTATACAAGAATAATATACATTAATATGATATCATATATGATCTTTTAACATTGATTTGTTAATAATATCGTAGTATTATCATTGATTCGGGTGTTAAATTACTCGTTTTCTTTTATATTTTTTGTTACATAATCTGTGTTTTTCAGGGATAGGTTGTATATTAATCATATCCACAATGATATAAAGTCTTTAAATACTATTATTAATCATCAAATTAGAATTAGACTTGAATGGATACGATGGAGAATGAATCTCATCGTGTTCTTGGAGACGGTAGTCCGTACGTACGCACGAGCGACAATATCATTATTTTGATATTAAAATAATATATAATTGGATGGTATATCATATATACAGAATCATTATCATATTATATTTTTTATACACATCATTATTATACCCATCCAAATAATAATTTGTTGAATAACAATTACACCACAACGTGGAGACGGTAAGCCGCACGTACGCACAGATGGTGACATGTTATCCAAAGGATGGTTAGAATAATGAATATAGTGGTACCATATTTATAATAACATCACAGTATATATAAGATACTGGAGTTATTATTTTAAATGGTAATGAAAGAAGAAGTTGAAGAAGAAAGGAACTTGAATGAGGGTGGTGAAAACATTAACTCTTCTTCGGGTCATTCCTTTTGATTTGATCAAAAAGGCTCCTTAGATGGATTTATGACTAAAGGAATGCCTATAGGATGAAGTGAGGGAAGTTGAGAGAGTATTTGGGTAGTGTTTGGCCGAGACAAATGGCTTTGAAGATGTGAATTAATGAGAAGGGGTAGTGCCCTTTTATAAGAGGCGTGAGGGACACCTTTGGAAAAGTTAGAAATCTTATTTTATAATAAATTCATATTCGGTTTATAATGGCTCGAAAGTGGATTATTTAAAGTTTAAGGTGGTTATGTGTCTAAAACCACTCAACCAATTGAATTCAGCCATGTTTGGGTCATTATATTAATCTTATCTTTTAATTTTAACTCTTAGTTAATTAGTTTGACACTTACCATGTCACATTGTATTTTTATATTATATAGTTAATAAACATACTATATACCACCAAGAGACCCCCAAGTGGTCCATTAATGATAAATATATCATGATATAAGTCTCTTTACCAAACCTTATATTTTTAGGAATTTAATATCAATTAATAATATAATTTTTTAAAAACAACTCTTTTTTGTCAAGTTTGACACTATTTGGAAAATTGATTTTTGTGAAAATCATAACAGAATGATTACTTAGAACAAAGTTAATTACATAATTCATAACATGTAATATTAACCTATAAAATTAGTTTCATTCATGAAAAGTCTCTAATTATATTTATTTGGGTATTTAGAATATCAATTATTTTAATTTTTCACTATTTTGATAATTACTGCATCATCATTGTGTCATAAATAAATTAAATTATTTAATGTATAAAAATTATAAATAAAATATAATTATGTATTAAATATTTTTATCTTTCTAATGAATATTTATAATCGAATTTATCTTATGTTTATCACTATATTAAAAATGTTTTAGTAAATAAACATTGGTTTTAACTTTTTTAACTCTTCTTTGAATTAAATAATAATAAATGTCCTAATCTAATACAAGTGAAACTAAATGATAATATATTATTCCTAAGGTTTGTTTTGGTCGAGATAAACTTTTACAATAGAATTAGGACATGTTTTAGGGTAATATTAATATCATTTTTACCCGTAATTCCCCTATTAACTTTTAACCATGGTAAATAAAAGTAAAATGTTACTATTCAACAAAAATTATTTTCATCTAATTGAACCACATTTTACTCCTTGATATTAAACGTGTCTTATAGATTTTCGAAACTCCACTCACAGAAGTGGTAAAATTATTTTTTATGAAAAATTTAGTTTTTTTAACAACCACTTAGTGGTTTCACTATTCATCAAAAAATGAAGTTTTTCATAAAAATACCAAAAATTCACCCTAGGCTAATTTCGATATTCCGAATCCAAAAATGAAGTCCATTTTGAAAATTAAAATTTATAAATTTGAAAAAGTGGGTATTACTATTCATAACGGCTAGTTTGATTGGTTGTGGTGTGTTAGAACTCGATGTTTCGTACAACACACGCTATTGCATTATTCAAAGAAAAGCGTACTGTAGAAGCTTGGGGTGTTACACTCTCCCCTCCTTCAAATAATTTCGTCCTCGAAATTTCTAGAATACTACCACATGAATAGACTCAGGTGGTTCTTCGTCATAAGTTTCTCGAGTTCCCACGTTGCCGCTTCCATCTTATGGTTTCTCCACATGACTTTTACCATACGAGTCATCTGGTTTCTCACTACTTGTTCTCTCATATCAAGAATCTTGACGGGCTCTTCCCAATAAGACAGATCGGGTTCCAGTTCTAATTCTTTAGAGGTGAGTACATGCGTTGGGTTAGGCATGTATTTCGTCCACAGAGATACGTGGAACACATTGTGAACTTTTAAGTGGCTTAGCGGCATTGCCAATCGGTAAGCTACAATCCCAATTCGTTCTAGAATTTCGAAAGGTCCGATGTACCTGGGAATCAATTTAACTTTCTTACCAAAACATATGACTCCCTTCAATGGAGGTACCTTCAAGAAAACATGATCACTGAATTGAAATTCCAAATCCTTCCTTCGATTATCGGCATAGCTCTTTTGCCTACTTTGAGCTGCTTTGATATGGTTTTGGATTACCTTCACCTCTTCCATCGTTTTTTCCACCAGTTCTAGGCCTACAAGTTTTCTTTCACCAACGTCATCCCAATAGGTTGGTGTGAGACATCTCTTTCCGTATAACTCTTCATATGGTGCCATCTGAAGACTCAAATGGAAGCTATTGTGATAGGAAAATTCTACCAGAGGTAAATATTGATCCCACATACCCTAAAAGTCAAGTGGGCAGGATCTCAACATGTCTTCTAATGTTTGAATAGTTCGTTCTGATTGTCCATCTATTTGAGGGTGGTAGGCAGTGCTCAAATGAAGTTCAGTATCCAAGGATTTCTGAAGACTTTTCTATAATCTTGAAGTAAAATAGAGTTCACGATCAGAAAAAATCGATAGGGGTACTCCATGAAGTCTCACAACTTCATCATTATATAATATTGCTAGACGTTCTTGTGGTAGATCTTCTCTCAAAGCAAGAAAATTTGTGACTTGGTAAGACGATCAACAATAACCCATATTGCATCGTTCCTTCTAGGAGTCTTTGGTAGTCCCATGTCAAAGTCCATCGTGATATTAACCCATTTCTACTTCGTTATGGGAAGAGGTTGCATGAATCCTCCAGGTTGTTGCCTTCCAGCTTTCACTTGTTGAGAAACCATACATCTTGACACAAAATCAGCAATCTCCCTCTTCATGATGTCCCACCAAAAATGTTCCTTCAAATCTCTATACATTTTGGTGCTCTCAAGGTGTATAGAGAAATTAGAACTATGAGCATCATCCAGAAATTCCCTTTTTAGATCAGGTATATCGGGAACACAAAGCCTCTTCCCGAATTTCAAAATTCATTCTTCATACACAAATTCTCTCAATCTCCCATCATTCACAGCTTTAATATTCTTTTTAAATTCTTCATCATGGTTCTGAGAACTCTTAATCCTTTCTAGTAATTATGGTTTGGAAACCATTTGAAAAAGCATTGATGTTTCACCTTCCCTGGTTATTCCTATATCTATCTTCACTAGATCCACGAAAATTGGATCCCTTTCAATTCTCATATTGTTCAAAACTCCATGTTCTTTTCTGCTAAAAGAACCTTCCACCTTGTTTTCTTTCCCTGGGTGGTAGTGTATTGTACAATCATAATCCTTGAGTAATTCAAGACATCTCCTCTTCCTCATGTTGAGTTCTTTTTTGTGAGAAAATATACTTCAAACTCTTGTGATCAGTATAAATCTCACATTTTTTACCATAGAGGTAGTGACTCCATATCTTCAAGGAAAAGATCTCAGCTGCTAACTGAAGATCATGAGTAGGATAGTTTTGTTCATGAATTTTCAACTGTCATGATGCATAGGTAATAACCCTATCATTCTGCATAAAGACACAACCAAGTCATTTCTTCGATTCATCACTATATATAACGAACCCATCATTCCCAGATGGTAGAGTCAATATAGGATAATTGACTAATATTCTCATCAGTTCTTCAAAACATTTGTCACACTCTTTTGTCGAAATAAATTTAGCCCCTTTACGTCTGAGCTTTGTTAATGGGTTAGCCAATCGGGAAAAATTTAAGGACGAAACGTCGATAATAACCTTATAAACCAATAAAACTATGTACCTCAGTTATACTCATCAGTGTAGGCCATTCCTGGATTTCCTTGGTCTTAGAAGGATCAAAAGAGATTCCATCTTTAGAGACAATATGTCCAAGAAAATAAATCTCATATAGCCAGAATTCACACTTTCTAAACTTCCCATATAATTCATGTCTTCTCAGAGTCTTCGGGATAATGAGCACATGATTTTCATGATCTTCATATCATTTGGAGTATACCAAGATATCATCAATAAATACCACCACAAATTCATAGAGATATTCCTTGAAAACTCTATTCATCAGATCCATGAATACATAGGGTGCATTAGTCAATCCAAAAGGCATTACTGTAAACTCGTAATGCCCGTACCTGGTCTGAAATGCTATCTTCGGAATGTCTTCCTTCTTCACACAGAACTGATGGTATCCAGATTGAAGGTCAATCTTTGAATTGTATTGATCTCCATGCAGTTGGTCAAATAAATCATCAATGCGAGGTAGGGGATACTTGTTCTTTATTGTTATATCATTAATATCCCTGTAGTCGATACATAACCTCATAGATCCATATT
This sequence comes from Viscum album, assembly GCA_963277665.1. NCBI lineage: Eukaryota > Viridiplantae > Streptophyta > Magnoliopsida > Santalales > Viscaceae > Viscum > Viscum album. Next base: position 1,132,258,943 of record OY728131.1, read on the forward strand.
TCTTTTTAATAAAAAGAATAGGGGCTCCCCATGGAGAAACACTAGGGTGAATAAATCACTTATTACTCAATTCCTCTAGTTTTTTCTTTAGTTACACTAATTCTATAGTCGCCATTCTATAAGGGGTCTTCGATATAGGCCTTGATCCAGGAATTAAATCAATGGAAAACTCAACTTCTCGTTCTAGAGGATGTTCAGATAAATCATCCAGAAACACATCTACATATTCGTTTACAACAGGTACATCCTCTATTTGAACATTCCTTTCCTCACCCATAGTCATTTCATTCTCTTCCTCCCCAATAATTTAATTTAGTTGAGCAACTGGGCGTGGAACTAGATAAGAATTAGGTGGTGATGATTCTTCTCTAAAGATAAGGTGTTCCTTATCATCATCATCAAAAATCATAACCTCCTTCTTCTTACAATAAATCTTCGCATAATGGTCCATAAGCTTGTACATACTGAGGATTATATCAAACTCAATTATAGGTATGACGATGATATTAGCATATAAAGAACATTTATGTGCTCTAATGGGGACTGATTCAAAAAACATTGTTGCAATGATACTTCCCTTTGGAGTTTTAACTGAAAACTCCCTTGTTAAATCAAATTGGAAATATCTAATTTTCTTATCAAATTGGGAAGATATGAAACAATGCGATGATCCAGAATCAAATAATGCATTTTCTAAACTTGAGGAAACCATTAAATTACCTGCCACCATGTCTTTCAGAGCTTCTACCTCAGCAGTAGTGATGGCATAAGCTTGGCCTTGATCCCTTGGCCTTTTCTGAGGTAAGTTCCCCTAACGCTTAGGACATTCATTTGCATAATGTACCATCTCCCTGTAATTGTATCATTAGACATCAGTAGCTTCCTTCTTCCCCTTGAAATCACGAGCTTGGTGGCCTTTTTCACCACACATGTAACATACTCTCGTTCCTTTTAAGCAAGTATTGGGGTGTTTCTCCCCACATTTACTGCAGGATGGATATTCAACATTTCCCTTCTTTCTTTTATTTCCATTCCCAGATTGATCAATAGATCTCTTCTTCTCTTTCTTTTCTTTAAAGTCATATGACTTAGGGAATTCTTTCATGGTATAGATAGCACATGAGACAATGTCTTCGTACAACGAGAAGGATTGTGAGACTAATGCTCGACGGAGAAATGGTTTTAACCCATCAAAGAAAATATCAATATTACTTCTTGGTTTACGTATATAATCTCCATCATACCATGTTATCCTTGTAAAGTTAGCCACATTCTTTGCGACATTCTCATCCTCCTTTTGTATTAGACTCAGAAATTGCATTTCTATATCTTCTCGATGGTCGTGAGGAAAGTATTTTTCTAAATACAGATCTTTCAACTCCCTCTATTCTATATTTGAAACATCATCACCTTCCTCTATGGTTTGAATCAATGACCACCATTGATCAGCATCTCCAGTGAGGCGATAAACTACCATGAAATTTTTTTCTCTTTCACTACTCCCCAAAGCCTGAAATATTTTCTCTAGGGAACTTATCCATTGGTTAGATACTAATGGAGTTGTACTCCCATTGAATGTTGGTGGTTGCTGCCTCATGAAGAAAGCTAACATCGATCCTCCACGCTGTGGATCAGGGTGCTCCATACGGGTATGGTTATTATTCAAAACCTGAGTGAGTTTTCCCAGTACGGTGATTAGTTTATCAGCACCATTTGCATCACCAGCTCCACTATGATTATCTTGAGCAGGAGGTTAATACATACAAGGAGTGAGTGCATTGATACGGTTTCCATTTCTTCCACTAGGTTCCATTTCTAAAAAATGGCATAAACTAGATCAGTTTATGAATCAAAATACATAATTCTATACTTATAAAAAACATAACATAAATTGAACTATTTATGGATATAATCCCTAATCATGAAATGATTTCTTTGAGGACGTATATACTAATAAATCCTTCATAATGATTTTTAAAAAAAATGAGAGTTATCCTAATCATATCCCCCGGGAGTGTCGTATCCAAGAGGGCAGCAAGGCTCGTTGTCGTGCACCAGTTCCCGTTCGAGTCTAGCTCAAAGCAGTGTTCTCACGTTTTACACCTAGGTACATCTATGCCAGAGCCTCCTCTACCTGCTCATATCTAGACAGGGATGTATTTCTTGGAAACCTCACAAAATCTCTATAATACCAAAATTCTAGGAAGTTCTTCTATACTAATCCTCAAATTCAATCTTAGGTCTATGTGCTCTAATCAGAGTTTATCTAAATCTAGCTTCCAAGGTTTGTACTAAACTTCCTCTGATACCAACTGTAACGCCCCGACCCCAGTAACCCAGAGTCGATGCATTATTACATAACATTGGCATGATCACAAGAAAGATAAAATATCGAATGACTGATTAGTTTAGTAGCCTTGGAATAACTAGATACATTAATAAAGTTTACATTACATCAAAAAATGAAAACTAAAAAAATATTGTCTCCATAGTCCACTCTCTTATCCCCTCATATTATCCATGTAGGTCATTCATAAATTACTTCTTCACATCCTAGGAAAAATAAAACATAGAAAATGGGTGAGCTCAAATGCCCAGTAAGGATAACAATATAGTGAAAACATTCAAAAATATGAATAAACATTTAAGGAAATGTATAACTAACACAAAAGCCTTTTAAACTTGAACATCATCATAGTATGTCAAAAATAAAATGAAATAATTCCATTTACTTATTCACATGGATATTCTACTAATCTAATAATCATATGAAATATCAATAACTACTTTCATAATGATGGAATGCATAATGCCAGACTATCATAACCACATATCCAAGGCCTCGTTCCAAGACTATAAATAAGATTTTGTCAAGGCCTTGTGCCAAGACACTACTTTGTCTCATGAGACCTACCTATGCATTGAGGAGCTATAGCGGGCTCCACCCGTCACATATTATGTCCAATGCATTCCCATATGAAAAGGATTAAACATAACATAAACATTCGTATTAAAACTAGCATACCAAATGTAAATACTTCATCCATAAACCACGAATAGTATAAAAATAACACATCCACAGTCAAACATATCACAAAACCTTCAATACAATATAGAAGTTTTGTATCATAATAAATGAACTTCAAATAAGCTTAAAATCCATAAAAGGATGTTGACATAGATGAAATCAAAACACTTTTTAGAGAAATATCTCTTTCTATTTCGAAATAATTTAAGAGTCATATATTTATAAAATAAAACATTATCTTTGAAAATAATCTTATAAGATTTTAAGGGAAGCTTCGACGATTTTATAACGGCAGCAAATAGCCGCACCCGCCGTATAAGTTAAAAAACATTCTTACCTTAATTCTGTCGAAAAGGTTAAAAAGGACCTTGTTTGGAAAACAACAGAAATATTCCTTTATAAACCACTTATAATAGTCAACAAGGGTATAAATGACTTTAAACAATATTCTATTAAATATTAAAAATGTTTTGAAATACATTTTTGAGAAACATGGATGTGGATGATAAAGAAGTCCCAGTAGATTATTACGTATAAACAACCTCGGATAATGAAGTGATTGTGAAATAAACCCTTACCTTGTACATTTCCTCGGTTGGGCTAGGTTAACCTCATGTATAATGGTGAAATAATTGTTATTAATTTATACAAGAATCATATACATTAATATGATATCATATATGATCTTTTAACATTGATTTGTTAATAATATCTTCGTATTATCGTTGTTTCAGGTGATAACATACTCTATTTATTTTATATGTTTTGTTACGTAAGTCATGTTTGTCATGGATATGTTATATATTAATCATATCCAAAATGATATCAAGTCCTAATATACTATTAGTAATCATCAAATGAGAATTATACTTGAATGGATACGATGGAGAATGAATCTCATCCTGTTCGTGGAGACGGTAGTCCGTACATACGCACGAGCGACAATATCATTATTTTTATAATAAAATAATATATAATTGGATGTTATATCATATATACAGAATCATTATCATGTTATATTTATTATACACGTCATTATTTTAAGCATCCAAATAATAATTTATTGAATAACAATTACACCACGACGTGGAGACGGTAAGCCGTACGTACGCACGGATGATGGCATGTTATTCAAAGGATGGTTAGAATACTAAATATGGTTGTAGCATATTTATAATAACATCACAGTATATATAAGATATTGTAGTTATTATTTTATAATGGGAAAGAAAGAATAAGTTTAAGAAGAAAGGAACTTGAAAGAGGGTGGTGAAAACATTACCTCTTCTTCGGGTTCTTCCTTTTGATTTGATCAAAAGGGCTCCTTAGGTTGGCTTTCTGACTAAGGGAAGGCCTATAAGATGAAGTGAGGGAAGTTCAGAAAGTATTTGGGCAGAGTTTGCCCGAGCCAAATGGCTTTGAAGATGTGAATTAATTAGAAGGGGGAGTGCCCATTTATAAGAGGGGTGAGGGATACCTTTGGAAAAGCTAGAAATATTATTTGATAATAAATTCATATTCGGTTTATATTGGCTTAAAAGTGGATAATTTAAAGGTTAAGGTGGGGATGGGTCAAAAACCACTCAACCAATAGAATTTAGGTAGGTTTGGGTTATTATATTAACCTTATCTTTTAGTTTTAACTCTTATTTAATTAGTTTGACACTTACCATGTCGCATTGTATTTTTACATTATATAGTTAATAAAGATACTATATACCTACAAGAGACTCCCAAGTGGTCCATTAATGATACATATATCATGATATAAGTCTCTTGGCCGAAATTTAGATTTTTAGGAATTGAATATCAATTAATAATATAAAATTTGTTTTAAAAACTCTTGTATGTCAATTTTGACACTATTTAGAAAATTGATTTTTGTGAAAATCATAACAGAATTATTACTTAGAAAAAAGTTAATTAAATAATTCCTAACAAGTAATATTAACCTAGAAAATTAGTTTCATTCAAAAAAGTCTCAAATTATATTTATTTGGGTATTTATAATATCAATTATTTTAGTTTTTCACTGTTATGGTAATTACTGCATCATCATTGTATCATAAATAAATTAAATTATTTAATGTATAAAAATTATAAATAAAATATAATTATCTAGGAAATCTTTTTATATTTCTAATTAATATTTATAATCTAATTTATATTATGTGTATCCCTATATTAAAAATGTTTTAGTAAATAAACTTTGATTTTAACTCATTTAACTTTTCTTTGAATTAAATAATAATAAATGTCCTAATCTAATCCAAGTGGACCTAAATGATAATTTTTTATTCCTAAGGTTTTTTTTGGTAGAGATACACATGTCAAATAGAATTAGGACATGTGTTAGGGTAATATTAATATCATTTTTACCCTTAATTACCCTATTTACTTTTAACCGTGGTAAATAAAACTAAAAAGTTAATATTCACCAAAAATTATTTTCATCTCATTGAACCAAAATTTACTCCTTGATATTAACCGTGTCTCTCAGATATTATAAATTCCACTCATAGAAGCGGTAAAATTAATTCTTATGAAAAATTCAGTTTTTTAACTACCACTTAGTGGTTTCACTATTCATAAAAAAATGATGTTTTCAGAAAAATTAAAAAAATTCAACCTAGGCTAATTTCGATATTCCGAATCAAAAAATGAAGTCCATTTTGAAAGATAAAATTTATAAATTTGAAAAAGTTGGAATTACTATTCATAACGGCTAGTTTGATTGGCTGTGGTGTGTTAGAACTCGATGTTGCGTACAACACACGATATTGCATTATTCAAAGAGAAGCATACCGTAAGAAGCATGGGGTGTTACAGTCTCCCCGCCTTCAAATAATTTTGTCCCTAAAATTTCTAGAATACTGCCGCATGAAATGACTCAGGTGGTTCTTCATCATAAGCTCCTCGGGTTCCCACGTTGCCACTTCCATCTTATGGTTTCTCTACAAGACTTTTACCAGACGAGTCATCCGGTTTCTCAGTACTTGTTCTCTCGTATCAAGAATCTTGACGAGCTCTTCGCAATAAGACAGATCGGGTTCCAGTTCTAATTCCTCATTGGTGAGTACATGCATTGGGCCAGGCATGTATTTCCTCAACAGAGATACATGGAACACATCGTGAACTTTGAAGAGACTTGGTGGCATTGCCAATCGGTAAGCTATAAGACCAATTTGTTCTAGAATTTTGAAAGGTCTGATATACCCGAGACTCAATTTACCTTTCTTACCAAAACATATGACTCCCATCCATGGAGATACCTTCAAGAAAACATGATCACTGACTTGAAATTACAAATCCTTCCTTCGATTATCGGCATAGATCTTCTACCTACTTTGAACTGCTTTGATATGGTTTTGGATTACCTTGAACTTTTCCATCGTTTCATCCACCAGTTCTGGGCCTATAAGTTTTCCTTCCCCAACGTCATCCCAACAGGTTGGTGTGCGACATCTCTTTCCGTGTAACTCTTCATATGGTTCCATCTAAATACTCTAATGGAAGCTATTGTTATCAGAAAATTCTACTAGAGGTAAATATTGATCCCACATACCCTAAAGTCAAGTGGGCAGGATCGCAACATGTCTTCTAAGGTTTGAATAGTTTATTCTGATTGTCCATCTGTTTGAGGATGGTAGGCAGTGCTCAAATGAAGATCAGTATCCAAGGCTTTCTGAATACTTTTCTAGAATCTTGAAGTAAAACAGGGTTCAGGATCTGAAACAATCGATAGGGGTAATCCATGAAGTCTCACAAATTCATCAATATAAAGTCTTGCTAGACGTTCCTGTGGTAGATCTTCTCTTATAGCAAGAAAATGTGATGACTTGGTATGACGATCATCAATAACCCATATTGCATCGTTCCTTCTAGGAGTCTTTGGTAGTCCCATGAAAAAGTCCATCGTGATATTATCCCATTTCCTCTCTGGTATGGGAAGAGGTTGAATGACTCCTCCAAGCTGTTGCCTTCCATGTTTCACTTGTTGAAAAACCATACATCTTGACACAAAATCAGCAATCTCCCTCTTCATGTTGTCCCACCAAAAATATTCCTTCAAATATCTATACATTTTGGTGCTCCCAGGGTGTATAGAGAAATTGGAACTATGAGCATCATCCAGCAATTACCTTTTTAGATCAGGTATATCGGGAATACAAAGCCTCTTCCCGAATTTCGAAATTCCTTCTCCATACACAAAGTCTCTCAATCTCCCATCATTCACAGCTTTAGTATTCTTTTGAAATTCTTCATCATGGTTCTGAGACCTCTTAATACTTTCTAGTAAAGATGGGTTGACAACCATTTGAAAAAGCATTGATGTTTCACCTTCCCTGGTTATTCCAATGACCATATTCTCTAGATCCATGAAAATTGGATCCCTTTCAATTCTCATATTGTTCAAAACTCCATGGTCTTTTCTGCTCAAAGCATATTCCACCTTGTTTGCTTTCCCCGGGTGGTAGTGTATCGTAAAATCATAATCCTTGAGTAATTCAATCCATCTCCTTTGACTCATGTTGAGTTCTTTTTGTGAGAAAATATACTTCAAACTCTTGTGATCAGTATAAATCTCACATTTTTCACCATAGTGGTAGTGCCTCCATATATTCAAAGAATAGATCACAACTGCTAATTCAAGATCATGAGTAGGATAGTTTTGTTCATTAATTTTCAACTGTCGTGATGCATATGCAATAACCCTATCATTCTGTATAAGGACACAACCAAGGCCTTTCTTTGATGCATCACTATAAATAATGAACCCATCATTCCCCGATGGTAGAGTCAATATAGGATCATTAACTAATCTTCTCTTCAGTTCTTCGAAACATTCTTAACACTCTTTCTTCCAAACAAATTTAACACCTTTACATGTGAGCTTTGTTAATGGGTTATCCAATCAGGCAAAATTCTGGACGAAACGTCGATAATAACCTGCTAGACCAATAAAACTACATACCTCAGTTATACTCATGGGTGTAGGCCATTCATGGATTGCCTTGGTCTTATAAGGATCAATAGAGATTCCATCTTTAGAGACCATATGGCCAAGAAAAGAAATATCCTAAAGTCATAATTCACACTTGCTAAACTTTCCACATAATTCATGTATTCTCAGAGTCTTCAGGATAATGCGCAAGTGATTTTCATGATCTTCATATCTTTTGGAGTATACCTAGATATCATCAATAAATACCACCACAAATTCATTGAGATATTCCTTGAAAAGACTATTAATAAGATCCATGAATACAGAAGGTTCATTAGTCAATCCAAAAGGCATTACTGTAAAATTGTAATGCCCGTACCTGGTTCGAAATGCTGTCTTCGGAATGTATTCCTTCTTCACACACAATTAATGGTATCCATATCGAAGGTCAATCTTTGAAAAGTATTGAGCTCCATGCAGTTTGTCAAATAAATCATCAATATGAGGTAGGGGATACTTGTTCTTTATTGTTATAGCATTGATATCCCTGTAGTCGATACATAACCTCATAGATCTATCATTATTTTTAACAAAAAGAACAGGAACTCCCCATGGAGAAACACTCGGGCGAATAAATACCTTATTACTCAATTCCTCTAGTTGTTTCTTTAGTTCAACTAATTCTATAGTGGCCATTATATAAGGGGTCTTCGATATAGGCCTTGATCTAGGAATTAAATCAATGGAAAACTCAACTTCTCGTTCTGTAGGATGTCTGACTAAATCATCCGGAAACACATCTACATATTCTTTTACAATAGGTACATCCTCTATTTGAACATTCCTTTCCTCACCCATAGTCATTTCATTCTCTTCCTCCCCAATAATTGAATTTAGTTGATCTAATGGGGGTGGATCTAGATAAGAATTAGGTGGTGATGATTTTGCTCTAAAGATAAGTTGTTCCTTATCATCATCATCAAAAATCATAACCTCCTTATTCTTACAATAAATCTTCACATCATGGTCTGTAAGCCAGTCCATACTGAGGATTATATCAAACTCAATCATAGGTATGACGATGAGATCAGCTGATAAAGAACATTTATGTGCTCTAATGGGGATTGATTCACAAAACATTGTTGCAAGGATACTTCCCTTAGGAGTTTTAACTGAAAACTCCCATGTTAAATCAAATTGGAAATATCTAATTTTCTTATCAAACTGGGATGATATGAAACATTGTGATGATCCAGAATCAAATAATGCAGTTTCTAAACATGAGGAAACCATTAAATTACCTGCCACCACGTCTTTCGGAGCTTCTACCTCAGCAGTAGTGATAGAATAAGCTTGGCCATCATCCCATGTCCTTTTCTGAGGTAAGTTCCCCTAACGCTTAGGAAATTCATTTGAATAATGTCCTATCTCCCTGCAATTGTATCATTGGACATTGGTGGATTCCTTCTTCCCCTTGAAATCATGAGCTTGGTGGCCTTTTTAACCACACTTGTAACTGACTCACATTCCTTTTAAGCAAGTACTGGGGTGTTTCTTCCCACATTTACTGTAGGATGGATATTTAACTTTTCCCTTCTTCCCTTTATTTCCATTCCCAGATTGATCAGCAGATCTCTTCTTCTCTTGATATGCTTTAAAGTCATATGACTTAGAGAATTATTTCTATGTCTTGATAGCACATGAGACAATGTCTTCGTACAGCGATAAGGATTGTGAGACTAATGCTCGACGGAGAAATGGTTTTAACCCATCAATGAAACGATCAATCTTACTTCTGGGGTTACGTTTATAATCTCCAGCATACTTTACTAACCTTGTAAATTTATCCTCATACATTGACACATTCTCATCCTCCTCTTGTATTAGACTCAGAAATTGCCTTCCCATATCTGCTCGATGGTCGTGAGGAATGTATTTTTCTAAAATCAGATCTTTGAACTCCCTCCATTCCATATTTGATACTTCATCATCTTCCATCATGTTTTGAATCAACAACCACCATTGATTAACATCTCCAGTGAGGTGATAAACTGCTATGACAACTTTTTCCCTTTCACTACTCCCCAAAGCCTGAAATATTTTCTCTAGGGGACTTATCCAATGCTCTGCTACTAATGGATTTGTACTCCCATTGAATGTTGGTGGTTTCTTCCTCATGAAGCGATCTAACATTGATCCTCCATGCTGTGGATCAGGGTGCTCCATATGGGTAAGGTTATTAATCATAACCTGAGTGAGTTGTCCTAGTATGGTGATTAGTTTATCCGCACCAGTTGCATCAACCGCTCCACTATAATTATCTTGAGTAGGAGGGAAATCCATACATGGAGTGCGTGCATTGATACAGTTTCCATTTCTTCCACAAGGCGCCATTTCTAAACAATGGCATAAACTAGATCAGTTTATGAATCAAAATACATAATTCCATACTTATAAAACACTTAACATAAATTTAACTATTTATGGATATAATCCATAATCATAAAAAAAATTTCTTTGAGGACGTATATACTCATAAATCATTCATAATTATTTTTAAAGAAAATGAGAGTTATCCTAAGAATATCCCCCGGCAGTGTCGTAACCAAGAGTGCAGCAAGGCCTATTGTCATGCACCAGTTCCCGTTTGAGTCTAGATAAAAGCAGTGTTTTTGGGTTTTAACCCTAGGTACATCTATGCCAGAGCCGCATCTACCTGCTCGTATCCATACAATGATGTATTGCTCGGAAAACTCACCAAATCTCTACAATACCAAAATTCTAGGAAGTTCTTCTATACTAATCCTCAAATTCCATCTTAGGCCTATGTGCTCTAATCAAAGTTTATCTAAATCTAGCTTCCAAGTTTTGTACTAAACTTCCTCTGATACCAACTATAATTCCCCAACCCCAGTTACCCAGAGTCAGTGCATTATTACATAACATTGGCAAGATCACAAGAAAGATCAAATCTCAAAAGACCGATTAGTTTAGTAGCCTTGGAATAACTAGATATATTAATAAAGTTTACATTACATCATAAAATGAAAACTACAAAAATATAGTCTTCATAGTCCACACTCTTATCCCCTCATACTATCCCTGGATGTCATTCATAAATTACTTCTTCACATCCTGGTAAAAATAAAACATAGAAAAGGGGTGATCTCAAATGCACAATAAGGATAACAATATAGCGGAATCTTTCATAAATATGAATAATCATTTATAGCAATGTATAACTAAAACAAAATCCTTTTAAACATTAAATTAAACATAGTATGGAAAAAATAAATGAAATAATTCCATTTAATTATTCACATGGATATTCTACTAATCGAATAATCACATGCAATATCAATAACCACTTTCATAATGATGGAATGCATAATGCCAGACTATCATGACCATAGAGCTAAGGCCTCGTGCCAAGAATACAAAAAATATTTTGTCAAGGCCATGTGCCAAGACACTAGTTTGTCTCATGAGACCTACTGATTCATCGAGGAGCTATAGCGGGCTCCACCCGTCACATATTAAGTCCAATGCATTCCCATATGAAAAGGTTTAAACATAACATAAACATTTGTATTAAAAATAGCATACGAAAGTTAAATACTTCATCCATAAAACATGAATGGTATAAAAATAACACATCCACAGTCAAACATATCACAAAACCTTCAATACAATATATATGTTTTGTATCATAATAAATCAACTCCAAATAAGCTTAAAATCCTTCAAAGGATGTTGACATAGATGAAATCAAAACTCTTTTTAGAGAAATATCTCTTTCTATTTTGAAATAATTTAAGAGTCATATATTTATAAAATAAAACATTTTCTTTGAAAATATTCTTATAAGCTTGTAAGGGATGCTTCGACGATTTTATAACGGCGGAAAATAGCCACACCCACAGTATAAGTTAAAAAAACATTCTTACCTTTATTATGTAGAAAAGTTTAAAAAGGACCTTGTTTGGAAAACGATGAAAAGATTCAATTATAAACCTCTTATATAAGTCAAAAAGGGTTTAAATGACTTTAACCCATATTCTAGAAAATAGTAAAAATGTTTTGAAATACATTTTTAAGAAACATGGATGTGGATAATAAAGAACTCCCAGTAGATTATTATGTATAAACAACCTCGGATAATGAAAAGATTGCGAAATAATCCCTTACCTTGTACTTTTCCATGGTTGGGGTAGGTTAAAATATTGTATAATGGTGAAATAATTGTTATTAAATTATACAAGAATCATATACATTAATATGATATCATATATGATCTTTTAACATTGATTTGTTAATAATATCTTAGTATTATCGTTGTTTCGGGTGTTAACTTACTCATTTTCTTTTATATGTTTTGTTATGTATGCCATGTTTTTCATGGATAGGTTGTATATTAATCATATCTAGAATGATATGAAGTCTTTATATACTATTATTAATCATCAAAATAGAATTAGACTTGAATGGATACGATGGAGAATGAATCTCATCGTGTTCGTGGAGACGGTAGTCCGTACGTACGCACAAGCGACAATATCATTCTTTTGATATTAAAATAATATATAATTGGATGGTATATCATATATATAGAATCATGATCATGTTATATTTATTATACACATCATTATTATACCCATCCAAATAATAATTTATTGAATAACAATTACACCACGACGTAGAGACGGTAAGCCGTACGTACGCACGTATGGTGACATGTTATTCAAAGGATGGATAGAATACTGAATATGGTTGTACCATATTTACAATAACATCATAGAATATATAAGTTACTGGAGTTATTATTTTATAATGGCAAAGAAATAAGATGTTGAAGAAGAAAGGAATTTGAAAGAGGGTGGTGAAAACATTACCTCTTCTTCGGGTTCTTCCTTTTGATTTGATCAAAAGGGCTCTTTAGATTGGCTTTCTGACTGAAGGAAGGCCTCTAAGATGAAGTGAGAAAAGTCAATAGAGTATTTGGGCAGATTTTTGCCGAGCAAAATGGCTTTTATGGTGTGAATTAATGGTAAGGGGGAGTGGCCTTTTATAAGAGGGGTTAGGGCACCTTTGGAAAAACTAGAAATATTATTTTATAATAAATTCATATTCGGTTTCTAATGGCTCCAAAGTAGATTATTTAAAGGTTAAGGTGGGGATGGGTCGCAAACCACTCAACCAATAGAATTTATACAGGTTTGGGTCATTATATTAACCTCATCTTTTTGTTTTAACTCTTAGTTAATTAGTTTGACACTTACCATGCCATTTTGTATTTTTATATTATATTGTTAATAAACATTCTATATACCTCCAAGAGCCCCCCCAAGTGGTCCATTAATGATAAACCTATAATTATATAAGTCTCTTGTATGAAACATATATTTTTAGAAATTGAATATCAATTCATAATATAATATTTTTTTAAAAACCCTTTTATGTCAATTTTGACACTATTTGGAAAATTGATTTTTTTGAAAATCATAACAGAATGATTACTTCGAAAAAAGTTAATTAAATCATTCCTAACATGTCATATTAACCTATAAAATTAGTTTAAATCATAAAAAGTCTCAAATTATATTTATTTGGGTATTAATAATATCAATTATTTTAATTTTTCACTATTATGGTAATTACTGTATCATCATTGTGTCATAAATAAATTAAATTATTTAATGTATAAAAATTATAAATAAAATATAATTATATAATAAATTTTTTTATATTTCTAATGAATATTTATAATCGAATTTATATTATGTGTAACCCTATATTAAAAATGTTTTAGTAAATAAACTTTGATTTTAACTCTTTTAACTCTTCTTTGAATTAAATAATAATAAATGTCCTAATCTAATCAAAGTGGACCTAAATGATAATATTTTATTCCTAAGGTTGTTTTGGGTCGAGATACACTTGTACAATAGAATTAGTACATGTGTTAGGGTAATATTAATATCATATTTACCCTTAATTACCCTATTTACTTTTAACCGTGGTAAATAAAAGTAAAAAGTTACTATTCACCAAAAATTATTTTCATCTCATTGAACCAAATTTTACTCCATGATATTAACCGTGTCACTCAGATTTTCAAAATTCCACTCACAGAAGCGGTAAAACTATGTTTTATGAAAAATTCAGTTTTTTTAACTACCACTTAGTGGTTTCACTATTCATCATAAAATGAAGTTTTTCAGAAAAATACCAAAAATTCACCGTAGGCTAATTTCGATATTCTGAATCCAAAAATGAAGTCCATTTTGAAAAATAAAATTTATAAATTTTAAAAAGATGGTATTACTATTCATAATGGCTATTTTTATTGGTTGTGGTGTGTTAGAACTCGATGTTGCGTACAACACACACTATTACATTATTCAAAGAGAAGCGTACCATAGAATCTTGGGGTGTTACAAAGAAGATACTTAATGTGTGAAAAAATGAACTGTTCTTGTCCCCCTCCTCGAATCATTTTATCCACGAGATTTCTCTAGCCTTTCGTTCTTGAGATAGAACTATAACCAACACGTTGTTCCTTTTCAGAACAAGCACTCCAAAGACTGTGTCATCCCAATTCACCTCATGTCATGCCTTGAGCCATTCGACGTCATGTTTTAGTGTGTCCAACTTCTAATCCAAAGGGTGAATGGACATAACCTAGGTTAGAAGTTACTAATAGAAACACCTTAACATAGAATGGATAGACATCTAGGAGTGTCCTTGAGACAGTTCGTCCAAAATTTTCCTAACAATCCAGTGATAGAGAGGAAGACATGACCACTGGCTATAGAATTGGAACTTTTCCTACAAGGCCACCATCTTTCATAGGTTTAACAGGAGTGGGGAGTGATAGTAGATAATGAGAGTCAAGTGGGTCTCCTTTACATTTGCAAACATGGAAATGGTGTGGATGTTGGTGATGTAGCAATCAAGTCTACTCTAGCTTCAACTACCGCCCGTATAGTTGTTACACCAAGATTGAGGGTCCCCTGAGTAGCCCAAGTCCAACAGTCCTTCACTAGCCACGAACTGAGCGAAGTACATAGTAGCCCTCCTCAGAGAATCCCCAATACACTTATTCTCATATAGGTGTGAGACAATGTTAATGTCCCCTCCCCCCACCCAAGGCTGATCCCCATGATTGAACACATTCAAATCAGACCAGATGACATCCCTTCTATATTCATCGCTGCTTTCGTAAATGAAAGAGACAAACCGAGTGTCGCACAAATAGAAATCATAAAATTTTATATGTTAACTTCCCATGAGAACCATATCAACTGTAACTTCATTGTTCCATAAAATCCATATATGTTTATTGATTGGTTCTGCTTGCATTGATTGATGAATTTTCACCGTATGAGTAATATCATGAATCTTAGTAGAGGCCTGATTGTGTTCGAGAATAACTACCATTTTGGAATTGTTTATATTAGATTCTAAAGATATGAAGTCGTTTTTCACCCTTTCTTTCACACCACCTGAGATCCAGATGAGAATTGGGATCATTGTAACGAGGGTGGCCCAACATTGGCCTCGGGAACTGTGGTATCTTCTAATAGAAATGGAGGGAATTATCTATCCAACATCTTCTTTAGAATCACCCTATTACGCACTCCCAATCTCAAGTCGGAGAGATCAGAGGATTAGGGAGGGGCCTTAGATGAGAGATTTGGAGATTTCCAACTCACCTCATTTTGGGAAAACCATTCCTGTGTTCCAAGCACCTTAGATGCCCAGACGTCATAAGTAACTGGGACCTAAGGATGCACACTAAGATCCTTGGAACCTGACATGATGAGAGTTCGATCACTAGAGTCATGAATAATGCTGCATGGCACCCTCTAGTGCCTTAGACAAGATATCAAAGAGAGGTGGCCAGCCCCATGATCCCCATCAACCTTGGATAGTACCTCAAAGAGGGATCTTGAAGCTGGGGTTGGAATGGGAATAGGCTAGAGAGAAGTAGTTAGAGACCTCGAGAAAGACATCATGAAGAAATAAAACAAGGACGCTACGAGCTGAATCTGAGAAAGAACCCATGACCGCTCGGGAGACACCAGAGGACCCGACCGCATGCCACTTATCTTAGAGGGGACTAGAGAAATTCATGGGAGTTTCTCTGAGCTAGGGAACAAGAAACCAGAAATCAAATGTGGATTGGCGCCTGGGCCAAAGGTAGGAGAGGGAGGTTACAAACATGCTGGGAAATGAAGGGAGGGGATTATGGAAATAGGGTAAATTGAGGAAACCGAGGTTCCTGGATAGTCCATGGCTTGATAGGACCCATCCTGAGGATGAATGGATAATCCTCTAGGCATTGAATCATCGGCATGGAGGTGAGGGCCTTCTTGGCTATGTTTCTGGAAATTCTGAGCTGAATAGACCTAAAGGAGGCAAGACAAGAAGAAATTATGAATCACCGGGGAAAAAATGTCATGGGAACAATTTAAAAAGTTCCGCACCTTCAGAGAAATCATTTCAAGGATCAGAATAGAGATATAAAGATCCACAAGGATATGGGACACCATGGTTTCCCTCCCACGGTAGGTGCACTCATCTACATAAAGAACCCACCCCCCAATAATCACTAATGACCATGAGAAAATTGTTGTTCAGGAAGGGGATATGGAGACCTGGTAAGAAGAACGAAACAGAAGCCCACGATATTTCATTCCCCCAATGAACATATATATACCAACGTGAAGGATTGAAGTGCCACTAACCATCCAACCAAGGGTCTTTTCACCCTAGCTAAACCAAATCTTCTTTAGAGGTGACGACCAAATAGAATGAGCTCCGGTGAATCACCGAGATGCGACCCGCTGCTTGAAAACCCCAACAATCCACAAAGTGATATAAAGCCTAAAAGGTTGGTTTATCTACACCAAACCATGATACAAGTGTCTATTTCAAGCTGACTAGAGCAGTGGAGAATTCCGAAGTAGGGGCGGCCAGTGATAGGTGAGAGCCTTCCCTCGACACCGATTGTGAAAACATCTCGATATCCTAGAAACAATGAAGATAAGCACTTGAATCCTCCCGTTAAAAATCACCCTTGATGAAAAAAATTGGGTTCCATTGGGGGGGATATGTGCAAGGAGGCCCCTTGGGGGAGGAGATAGACACCTAAGACCCATATCCCAGATCTAAGGTCACCGGAACCGAGGTCTCCGCCGTAGAGCAAGGGGCGGAAGAGGTAATGGTTCAAAGGTATTAAAAAATAGCAAGTGTGTGGAGTGAGTTCTTAGGAGATGCCATTAGATTCCAAATATGATTATTATCTTGAGAATCATCCTCATAAATATTCATGACAAATTTGTGGTATGTATGATCACATTGAATCACATGGTTATTTTCCTTTTGAAGCAAATTATTATTTCTAAAATTTCTCTATTAATGTTATGAAATATATATATTAATGTTTATTACTGGTATACAAGATGATTAAACATTGATATGATTTGAAGAAAGTTTCATTCTTTTTTAAATAGAAGATACATTTCAAAAGTGAAACACTCTCATCAAATATTTCGATACTAAGTAACTACTCTTACAGTTCAAGGAATAAAAAAATTTCATTGAGAACTATGATTTTAAACAAAAACACATGATGGTAAATATGAATCATGAAAATAATATCAATAGATAATCCATGCATAGGAATAAATATAGTGATACGTCAAGGATATTAACAACTATTTGAGGGAGATCAGGGCTAAAAGGATAATAGAGCTTAAAAACTAATTATAAGAAAAGAGTGAGTTAAATAATGAAAATATAGAGGTAATGATAATGGAATGTAATGATTGGTATAAAACTATTTAATATCTAAATATCACTCTAAATATAAACTCTCATGAGACAGAGGTGAATGTGAGAAATTTTGGAGCCACCTAAACTCAATCATCACAAGAATCTAAGAAGAGATATAATTCATAATAATATTATGATAAGATTTTTATTCCATAAGGACTCAGAATAGTTAAAATAAGGTCTTGATATCATTTGATGATATATTTTTTGTAATCTCAATGAAATATATTAATATTAATCTTGAGAAATTAGTTTTCAATATTTCTTATACCATTATATGTGTAGGATACAATGACAAAACTCTATAAATATGGGTTTAAAATTCTAATAAATACACCACAAAATAAATGGCTGATGTGAATATGTATAAGATGAATGTATCCTAATAAATAGCTTAATAGAAGTTATATTACATTGAAAAACTATTAAAACTATGAATATTATGGTTCAATGAAATAAATCATCATTTATTAGCCATTTTATTGATTTGGTGGTTTATAAACAGGGCTATAGATTTTTTGAATAATAATTAAATAATATAAAAACATGGAATATATGGATTAAGGTGTAGTAGATGTAATTTTTTTAAGAAATTAAACTGAAAAAATGTATAAAAATAAGGGAAAATCCATTCATTAAAAATAGATATGAATGTCATCATGATTTTAGGGAAGACTGGAACAAAGGGATCATAATTCCTGATATTAATTTTTTTAATCAATAGTGGAAGTATTAGAAAATTATGAATATAAAATACAAAAACCAATCTTATGAAATTGAAGAAGAATTATTTTTAATAATGGTGGAAGTAAGTGAAAATTGTTAAAAAAACCCAAGATGTATTTTGAGATGGATGATAAACCAATGTAGTGATTATTATATTATAAAAAATTGTAGCATGATGGATCCTTGAAAAACATCCTTGAACATCCAAGATAAGGAATGAAATATATATTAATGAGTAATGTTATTCCCTGAAAAAAAAGAAAAAAGAATAGTTTGGTGGAATAATTCGAAGAAGAATATCATTATAGGTTTCTAAAGAAGTTTGAATGAATAATTTTTTAAAAGTAATTTAATAAAATATCCATGAAAAACATGTTTCAAAATAATGCATGATGATATGGCTTTCCCAACTATATATGGTTAAGAATTTCGACCAAGTACAAAATAATGATTTTTTTGGCAATTGTGAAAAAAATTATTATATATATAGTTAATATTGAGAAAAGTAATAATTTAATATTTAACATTTTGTTTCATATATGTAAAATCAATTGAGGAGAAATCATGAAGTGTTCTCGAAAATATTGATCAAATTTAAAAATGAGTTTCTGGGTTGAGATGCCACTCTCTATCTAGTTTCTCTCACTAATGAGTACTGGATAACATAAATTATTCCAATATCATTTTTATTGTTTTTATGAGGTGGAAATTAAATTTAATAATTTTTATTATAATAAATGATAATTTATGAACACTTTATAGCTTTATAAGATATTCATCATGAAGTGAATTAACTAGTTTCATCATTCCTTGTTGAATCACTTGAACTAATATCATAAATATATATACATTGAGATAAATTTAATGTATACTAACCATGATGAAGATTGATGGAGCTTATCTCTTGGGGGTTTGTATAGAGAAGTTTACATGATATTATTATTTTCATACGAATTTATATATCTATAAAATATAGATGTTCTTGTATAATAATAACTTTTATCATCCTTTTTTGGATTTAATTATTATTTTTAATAGTGGGGTGAATGTGTTAATATAATTATGAATATAAATAACCTAAAAATGATGAATCTTATTGATCTATAATGGTTTTAATTCAATTTTATATATTATTTTATGTGATAAATTAGTAAGAAAATTACTAAATAGACCTTGGAATAGATATTTGATTAGGTATTACAGGATAAACTATTTATAGGAAAAATTGATTTATTGAATAATCACCGATATTTTCTATGTCATGTTAAGATTACTAGACATAGATTTTATTCATTTGTATCTCATTTTTTTGATTTCATAATTCTCTTAAGTGAATTTATTTTTACATCCAATGAGTGTAGAAGATGGATTTTCAATAAAAATTATCTCATGAGACGATTATAACTTCCTCTTATCATTTTCAGTATAGTGTTTACTATTAGTAATAGCGATAAGAAAGAAATGGAGTATATTGACATTATACTGATTGTAAATTGAAATGGGTATTGAAAATAAGCCCATAAAGAAAGAATAAAATTCCCAATGGATTGTGAGTGTGGTATTATTTTTTTCAATAATTGAAGAATAGAATTGGATAATTCAAATAAAATTATCTCTTTTATGATAAATATATTTTAGTTTATATGATAATTTTATGTTATTCCTTCCATTAGATATGTTGATTAATATTCTTACATAAGTTGGAAAAGGGCATTAAAGTAAAATATTAAGATGTTTCATGGTATTTTAGAGTATATAGATTCAAGTAAGAGGCCTTAAGAAATGATGATTTTGTATACAGACTTTAAATGAATTAATGAAATGTAATAATGGATGCTTAAATCACAATCTAAAATAGATTTATAAAGTTTATAATCTACCTAATTAATAGTTAAATTGAGGGATGAATACTTGGTTTTAAGCTGATATAGATGTTGTATTTAATACTAATTGACTAAATAACTCTAATTGAAAAAATATTTCATTGAGTTTGAATATAGAAAATATTAAGGTAGTTTAGATACATGGATGTACACATAGTTCAGTACTCATTTGCGGCATGAATTATGAAATGAAGATAAAACGATTCAGAAATAGTATGATAATTTTTTATGTCAAGTATGTTATTTTCAAATTAGTTGGAGTGGTTAGAGATTCCCATATAATATTTGAAGATGTTTTGAAATAACAAGTATAAATTAGGGATTTATTTTTTGAATTTGAATAATTGAAAAAAGAAAAACATATGTTTTTTTCAAGTCAATATTTTGGATAAGTATAGAAGATCCCTGCGATATGACACATTCTCAGAATAATATATATGGAAATATGGGAGGACACTATTATATGAAAAATATATCTCATATAGAATATAAATTTTCAAATTGATACATAATATATCTTACCGCATACAGAATATGTATTATATAGTTCATGCTGAAATTTGGAAAATTTTATTTTTTATTATGATACATAAGATACACTGGAAAATATTGAAGATTTATAGGGGATATAAAATATCTTCTCGATGATACGTCATATTTTTAAGATTATATATGGTAGAATCTAGAAATTATTAGGGATACACTAATGATACATAAGATAATTAATAGTACATATAATGTCAAAATTATTATAGGTTATATTTATTCTAATTTTTTGTTGATATATATGATATTATTTAGTTCACTTATGTGATATAAAAGATATTTCATTTCATACATATGTTTTATTATCATGGAACAAGTTATAATTTTAGGGAATCAGATTAGATGATTCTTATATAGATAATCACGTGATAAATATCATAATTTCAGTAAATTATAAATGATATCTCATGAACCAACCAAGGTCAACCCTAAACCGGTCACCCGAGCTGGACCACGATATGGCTTGAAAGGCATTCCCGATCCCCACTGGCTGGGAACTAGTATCATACATCAAAATTAAACAAGTGGGAATGATTTTTCCCAAAAATGTAAGACAAATAAATAAATCAAAACTGAATAATGAATATGAAAACTATAATGGTGATAAAATAAACCTCAACGTGTATTCATGTAACCCTATAGGTCACCACAGACCTCGAACAAGTGTTGCACTATGATGACAGAATCTGAGCAAGAAGTATCACCCAAAGGTAAAAACAAAGATAAACTCAAGGTGTGAGTTTTAAAACTCAGTATCTATGCCCCAAAAAACCAGCTACCATATGTATTTTCTTTTAATAAAATATCCATCAATTTTATTTTTGAAATTAAATGTATAAAACTAGGTTTTCACACATTTTCTTCTAAAATGAAAATAAGGTCAATTCCCCCCTTTTCAATTAAAAACCTTGTTCCCTTTTAAAGAATCTGACATTACCATTTTTAATGGAGGGGGTGTTTATAGTAAAATAGAGGAAGAAAGTGTAAAATATTTTCAAAACCTTTTCCATAATCACTTGAAACCATTTTATCACATTTATAAAGAATATACACTACAGTAGTAAAAAAGATCAACACTCATAGAACATGTGTGATGGAAAAAACCACAGAAGAGTAACCAACCAACACTTGAATATCAATCATCTACCATAGATAACTATATATCGAACAAAATGGTAGATCCTTAGATCTCATGAATAATCTAGAACATACTATACATGTGACTCCTCATGAAGGAATTCCCTACCTAATGATGTCATAATTCCCAAATGCCCGATCATTTCCCTACCTAGCCTAAAAGAGGGTCCCAATCCCACAGAAATGATTAAAATATAACCCGTATTATGGGACAGTAACTAGTGAAATAACCTAGAAAAGTTTTGGAATTGTTCAAAGAAAAATCATTAGCTAGGATAGGATCCCATGATTAATCTATAAATGGTGGATCCAACAAATGTTAACAAATCATCGAGCCACAAGCACATACATTTATATCACACATAATAAAATCACACAATATGGCACCCCTGAGTTACCCCATAGAACAAGTCCCCTGCCTTTGATCTATTTGATCCCAAGGGAGTCCTACATGGTGGACCTCCCAAAACATAAACAAAACCATGGAAAGATGACTATCCACAGAGTGTTTTATGATGAAACCATTTTAAAAGATACAACCGGGTCACACACAGTCATCACAAGATAAACTACATATTAAAGAACCAAACACACATAAAATCATATCCAATGAATTAAGTATACACTACTTCAAATTTCAAAAAAATTTGGAATCATATTTAAGAAATATATTTGAGCAACCCACACGTATTTACAACCTAAGATATTCTTTGAAAACCACAATTTACCTATAAATGCTATCTGGGAAATTTAAAAAACACTTTTCATACACATTAATGAAATATTTTCATGAAATTAGAATATAAAGAACATTTTAATTTATTTTTAAATTATATATTATAACAAAAATCATATAATATTAACTAGTAGTAAATAAAAGTGTGTAAATCAAGAAATAAATAATTCTATAATTTTAAGGACACTGAAAAATGATCCTACATTAGGGTGGAGCCAAAAAATTCATACATTGGCACTTTGAAACTAATATATTCTACTCCCCCATTGTGGAGAGGCATCTATAAATATATATATGGAATCCTATCACTTATGCAAAAACCATCATTTCCATGAACATGTGAAAGGGGATCCTTACAAATATTATTATATGAAAATACACATCTCCACTCACCTGCAAATTCATTTCCATATAAATAAATTGGAACACTGAGAAACATTCTTGAATATTTACTACCCTAGATGAATATACACAAAATAAATGAACCTACATATATACACATATTTATGCATATATAGGAGAGACGCTTTAGACCTGGTGGTTTTAAATCACTCCAATGCACTACAAAATAATTAACAAGGACATTTAAACTAGTAATGATATCACACACCGACCATTAAATTTTTTATTTTTGGTTTTTTTTGGTTACTCTCATATAGGTTTGGGTTGAGTGCCGGTTAAATTTTTTAGTGTTTGAAAATTTTGGGGGGTTTCGGGCTACTGCACGGACACCGTACGGTTAACAATAACCATTTGGCTTACCCAGGAGACTATTCAGCTTCCCAATGATTAAAATAAATAAATATTATGAATGTAAAATAAATTATATGTCTAAATAAAATTGGAAATATCTAATTTTATTATCAAATTGAGAAGATATGAAACAATGTGATGATCTAGAATCAAATAATGTATTTTCTAAACTTGAGGAAACCATTAAATTACCTGCCACCACGTCTTTCAGAGCTTTTACCTCAGCAGTAGTGATGGAATAAGCTTGGACTTGATCCCTTGGCCTTTTCTAAGGTAACATACCATGACGCTTAGGACATTCATTTGCATAATGTTCCATCTCCCTGCAGTTGTAGCATTAGACATCAGTAGCTTCCTTCTTCCCCCTGCAATCACGAGCTTGGTGGCCTTTTTCACCACACTTGTAACAGACTCTCGTTCCTTTTAAGAAAGTACTGGGGTGTTTCTCCCCACATTTACTACAGGATGGATATTCAAAATTTCCCTTCTTTCCTTTATTTCCCTTCCCAGATTGATCAGTAGATCTCTTTTTCTCTTTCTTTTCTTTAAAGTCATATGACTTAGAGAATTCTTTCGCGGTCATGATAGCACATGAGACAATGTCTTCATACGACAAGAAGGATTGTGAGACTAATTCTCGATGGAGAAATGGTTTTAACCCATCAAAGAAATGATCAATATTAGTTCTTGGGTTACGTATATAATCTCCAGCATACCTTGCTAACCTTGTAAAGTTAGCCTCATACTTTGTGACATTCTCATCTTCCTTTTATATTAGACTCAGAAATTGAATTTCCATATCTACTCGATGGTCATGAGGAAAGTTTTTTTCTAAAAAAAGATCTTTGAACTCCCTTTATTCAATATTTGATACTTCATCATCTTCATCCATGTTTTGAATCAACGACCACCATGGATCAACATCTCCAGTGAGGCGATAAACTGCCATGACAACTATTTCCCTATTCACTACTCCCTAAAGCCTGAAATATTTTCTCTAGGGAACTTATCCATTGCTCAGCTACTAATGGAGTTGTACTCCCATTGAATGTTGGTGGTTTCTGCCTTAATAAGTGATCTAAAATTAATCCTCCATGATGTGGATCAAGGTTCTCCATACGGGTATGGTTATTATTCATAACCTGAGTGAGTTGTCCCAGTACGATGATTAGTTTATCAGCACCAGTTGCATCACCAGCTCCACTATGATTATCTTGAGTAGGAGGTAAATCCCTACAGGGTGTGCGTGCATTGATACGGTTTCCATTTCTTCCACTAGGTGCCATTTCTAAGCAATGGAATAAACTAGATCAATTTATGAATCAAAATACATAATTCCATACTTATAAAAAACTTAACATAAATTGAATTATTTATGGATATAATACATAATCATAAAAATGTTTTCTTTGAGGACGTTTATACTCATAAACCCTTCATAATGATTTTTAATGAAAATGAGAGTTATCCTAAGCATATCACCTCGGAGTGTCGTATCCAATAGTGCAGCAAGTCCCGTTGTCGTGCACCAGTTCCCATTCGAGTCTAGCTCAAAGCAGTGTTTTCACGTTTTACACCTAGGTACATCTCTTCCAGAGCCTCCTCTACCTGTTCGTATCCAGACAGGGATGTATTTCTTGGAAAACTCACAAAATCTCTATAATACCAAAATTCTAGGAAGTTCTTCTACACTAATCCTCAAATTCCATCTTAGGTCTATGTGCTCTAATCAGAGTTTATCTAAATATATCTTCCATGTTTTGTACTAAACATCCTCTGATACCAACTGTAAGGCCCCGACACCAGTTACCCAAAGTCAGTGCATTATTACATAACATTGGCATGATCACAATTAAGATCAAATATTGAATGTCCAATTAGTTTAGTATCTTTGGAATAACTAGATACATTAATAAAGTTTACATTATATCAAAAAATGAAAACTAAAAAAATATAGTCTCCATAGTCCACACTCTTATCCCCTCATACAATCCTTGTAGGTCATTCATAAATTACTTCTTCACATCCTGGAAAAAATAAAACATAGAAAATGGGTGAGCGCAAATACCAAGTAAGGATAAAAATATAGTATAAACTTTTATATATATGAATAAAAATTTAAGGCAATGTATAACTAAAAAAAGCCTTTTAAACATGAACATCAACATAGTATGGAAAAAATAAAATGAAATAATGCCATTTACTTATTCACATGGATATTCTACTAATCGAATAATCAAATGCAATATCAATAACCACTTTCATAATGATTGAATGCATAATCCCAGACTATCAAAACCACATTGCCAAGGCCTTACACCAAGACTACAAATAAGATTTTGTCAAGGCCTTGTGCCAAGACACTAATTTTTCTCATGAGACCTACTGATGCATCGAGGATCTATAGCGGGATCCACCCATCACATATTAAGTCCAATGCATTCCCATATGAAAAGGTTTAAACATAACATAAACATTCGTATTAAAACTAGTATACAAAATGTAAATACTTCATCCATAAACCAAGAATGGTATAAAAATTACACATCCACAGTCAAACATATCACAAAACCTTCAATAAAATATAGAAGTTTTGTATCATAATAAATCAACATCAAATAAGCTTAAAATCCATCAAAGGATGTTGACAAAGATGAAATCAAAACTCTTTTTAGAGAAATATCTCCTTCTATTTTGAAATCATATAAGAGTAATATATTTATAAAATTAAACATTTTCATTGAAAATAATCTTATAATCTTGTAAGAGAAGCTTCAATGATTTTATAACGGTGGAAAATAGCCGCACCCGCCGTATAAGTTAAAAAAACATTCTTACCTTAATTCTGTCGAAAAGGTTAAAAAAGACCTTGTTTGGAAAACAATGGAAAGATTCCTTTATAAACCATTTATACAAGTCAAAAAGGGTATAAATGACTTTAAACCATATTCTATTAAATATTAAAAATGTTTTTAAATGCATTCTTAATAAACATGGATGTGGATGATAAAGAAGTCCCAGTAGATTATTACGTATAAACAACCTCGGATAATGAAGAGATTGTGAAATAAACCCTTACCTTGTACTTTTCCTTGGTTGGGGTCGGTTAACCTCCTGTATAATGGTAAAATAATTTTTATTAAATTATACAAGAATCATACACATTAATATGATATCATATATGATATTTTAACATTGATTTGTTAATAATATCTTAGTATTATCGTTGTTTCAGGTGTTAACTTACTCATTTTTTTTATATGTTTTGTTACTTAAGTCATGTTTGTCATGGATATGGTGTATATTAATCATATCCAAAATGATATCAAGTCCTTAGATACTATTATTAATCATCAAATGAGAATTAGACTTGAATGGATACGATGGAGAACGAATCTCATCGTGTTCGTGGAGACGGTAGTCCGTACGTACGCACGAGCGACAATATAGTTTTTTGAAATTAAAATAATATATAATTGGATGTTCAATCATATATAAATAATAATTATCATGTTATATTTATTATACACATCATTATTATACAAATCCAAATAATAATTAATTAAATAACAATTACACCACGACGTGGAGACGGTAAGCCGTACGTATGCACGGATGGTGAAATGTTATTCAAAGGATGGTTATAATAATGAATATGGTTTTACCATATTTATAATAACATCACAGTATATATAAGATATTGGAGTTATTATTTTAGAATGGGAAAGAAAGATGAAGTTTAAGAAGAAAGGAACTTGATAGAGGGTGGTGAAAACATTACCTCTTCTTCGGGTTCTTCCTTTTGATTTGATCAAAAGGGCTCCTCAGGTTGGCTTTCTGACTAAAGGAAGGCCTCTAGGATGAATTGAGGGAAGTTGAGAAAGTATTTGGGCAGAGTTTGGCCTAGCGAAATGGCTTTGAAGATGTGAATTAATGAGAAGGGGGAGTGCCCTTTTATAAGAGGGGTGAGGGACACCTTTGGAAAAGCTAGAAATATTATTTTATAATAAATTCATATTCAGATTATAATGTCTCAAAAGTAGATTATTTAAAGGTTAAGGTGGTTATGGGTCTAAAACCAATCAACCAATAGAATTTAGATAGGTTTGGGTCATTATATGAACCTTATCTTTTAGTTTTAACTCTTAGTTAATTAGTTTGACACTTACCATGTCACATTGTATTTTTATATTATATAGTTAATAAACATACTATATACCTCCAAAAGACCCCCAAGTGGTCCATTAATGATAAATATATCATGATAGAAGTCTCTTGGCCAAACCTTAGATTTTTATGATATTGAATATCAATTAATAATATAAAATTTGTTTTAAAAACTCTTTTATGTCAATTTTGACACTATTAGGAAAATTGATTATTGTGAAAATCATAAAAGAATGATTACTTCGAAAAAATTTAATTAAATAATTCCTAACATGTTATATTAACCTAGAAAATTAGTTTCATTAATAAAAAGTCTCAAATTATATTTATTTGGTTATTTATAATATCAATTATTTTAGTTTTTCACTATTATGGTAATTACTGCATCATCATTGTGTAATAAATAAATTATATTATTTAATGTCTAAATATTATAAATAAAATATAATTATCTAGGAAATCTTTTTATCTTTCTAATTAATATTTATAATAGAATTTATCTTATGTGTAACCCTATATTAAAAATGTTTTAGTAAATAAAATTTGATTTTAACTCTTTTAACTCTTCTTTGAATTAAATAATAATAAATGTCCTAATCTAATCCAAGTGGACCTAAATGATAATATTTTATTCCTATGGTTTTTTTGGTCGAGATAAACATGTCCAATAGAATTAGGACATGTGTTAGGGTAATATTAATATCATTTTTACCCTTAATTACCCTATTTACTTTTAACTGTGGTAAATAAAAGTAAAAAGTTACTATTCACCAAAAATTATTTTCATCTCATTGAACCAAATTTTACTCCTTGATATTAACCGTGTCTCTCGGATTTTTGAAATTCCACTCACAGAAGTGGTAAAATTAATTCTTATGAAAAATTCTATTTTTTTAACTACCACTTAGTGGTTTAACTATTCATCAAAAAATGATGTTTTTCAGAAAAATACCAAAAATTCAACCTAGGCTAATTTCGATATTCTGAATCCAAAAATGAAGTCCATTTTGAAATATAAAATTTTTAAATTTGAAAAAGTTGGTATTACTGTTCATAACGGCTAGTTTGATTGGATGTGGTGTGTTAGAACTCGATGTTGCGTACAACACACGATATTACATTATTCAAAGAGAAGCATACCGTAGATTCTTGGGGTGTTACATTCTACCATCCATAAAATAATTTTGTCCCCGAAATTTCTAAAATAATGCCGCATGAAAAGAATCAGGTGGTTCTTCATCATAATTTCCTCGGGTTCCCATGTTGCCACTTCCATCTTATGGTTTCTCCACAAGACTTTTACCAGATGAGTCATCCGGTTTCTCAGTACTTGTTCTCTTGTATCAAGAATCTTGACGGGCTATTCTCAATAAGAAATATCAGGTTCCAGTTCTAATTCCTCATAGGTGAGTACATGCGTTGGGTCAGGCATGTATTTCCTCAACAGAGATACGTGGAACACATCGAGAACTTTGGAGAGACTTGGCATCATTGTCAATCGGTAAGCTACAACCCCAATTCGTTCTAGAATTTCGAAAGGTCTGATATACCCGGGACTCAATTTACCTTTCTTACCAAAACATATGACTCCCTTCCATGGAGATACCTTCAAGAAAACATGATCACTGACTTGAATTTCCAAATCCTTCCTTCGATTTTCGGCATAGCACTTCTGCCTACTTTGAGCTGCTTTTATATTGTTTTGGATTACCTTCACCTTTTCCATCGTTTCCCCCACTAGTTATGGGCCTACAAGTTTTCTTTCACCAACATCAACCCAACAGGTTGGTGTGAGACATCTCTTTCAGTATAAATCTTCATATGGTGCCAGCTGAATACTCGAATGGAAGCTATTGTTATAGGAAAATTCTACCAGAGGTAAATATTGATCCCACATACCCTGAAAGTCACGTGGGCAGGATCTCAACATGTCTTCTATGGTTTGAATAGTTCGTTCTGATTGTCCATCTATTTGAGGGTGGTAGGCAGTGCTCAAATGAAGTTCAGTATCCAGGGCTTTCTGAAGACCTTTATAGAATCTTGAAGTAAAATGGGGTTCACGATCAGAAACAGTCGATAGGGGTACTCCATAAAGTCTCACAACTTCATCAATATATAGTCTTGCTAGACGTTCCAGTGGTAGATCTTCTCTTATAGCAAGAAAATGTGCTGACTTGGTAAGACGATCAACAATAACCCATATTGCATCGTTCCTTCTTGGAGTCTTTGGTAGTCCCATGACAAAGCCCATCGTGATATTATCCCATTTCCACTCTGGTATGGGAAGAGGTTGCATGACTCCTCCAGGCTATTGCCTTCCGGCTTTCACTTGTTGACAAACCATACATCTTGACACAAAATCAGAAATCTCCCTCTTAATGTTGTCCCACCAAAAATGTTCCTTCAAATCTCTATACATTTTGGTGCTCCCAGGGTGTATAGAGAAATTGGAACTATGTGCATCATCCATCAATTCCCTTTTTAGATCAGGTATATCGGGAACACAAAGCATCTTCCTGAATTTCGAAATTCCTTCTTCATACACAAATTCTCTCAACCTCCCATCATTCATAGCTTTAATATTCTTTTGAAATTCTTCATCATGGGTCTGAGAACTCTTAATCCTTTCTATTAAATATGGTTTGGCAACCATTTGAAAAATCATTGATGTTTCACCTTCCCCGGTTATTCCCATGACCATCTTCACTAGATCCATGAAAATTGGATCCCTTTCAATTCTCATATTGTTCAAAACTCCATGGTCATTTTTGCTCAAAGCATCGTCCACCTTGTTTACTTTCCCCGGGTGGTAGTGTATCGTACAATCATAATCCTTGAGTAATTCAATCCATCTCCTTTGCCTCATGTTGAGTTCTTTTTGTGAGAAAATATACTTCAAACTCTTGTGATCAGTATAAATCTCACATTTTTCACCATAGTGGTAGTGCCTCCATATCTTCAAATCATAGATCACAGCTACTAACTCAAGATCATGAGTAGGATAGTTTTGTTCATGAATTTTAAACTATCGTGATGCATAGGCAATAACCCTTTCATTCTGCATAAGGACACAACCACGACCTTTCATCGATGCATCACTATAAATAATGAACCCATAATTCCCCGACGGTAGATTGAATATAGGATCATTGACTAATTTTATCTTCAGTTCTTCGAAAAATTATTCACACTATTTTTTCCAAACAAATTTAACCCCTTTACATGTGAGCTTTGTTAATGGGTTAGCCAATCGGGAAAAATTATGGACGAAACGTCGATAATAACATGCTAGACCAAAAAAACTACGTACCTCAGTTATACTCGTCGGTGCAGGCCATTCATGGATTTCCTTGGTCTTAGAAGGATCAACAGAGATTCCATCTTTAGAGACAATATGGCCAAGACAAGAAATCTCCTAAAGCCAGAATTCACACTTGCTAAACTTTCTATATAATTCATGTCTTCTCAGAGTCTTCAGGATAATGCACAAGTGATTTTCACGGTCTTCATATCTTTTAGAGTATACCAATATATCATCAAAAAATACCACCACAAATTCATCAAGATATTCCTTGAAAACACTATTAATCAGATCCATGAATACAGAGGGTGCATTAGTCAATCCAAAATGCATTACTGTAAACTTGTAATGCCTGTACCTGGTTCAAAATGCTGTCTTCAGAATGTCTTCCTTCTTCACACACAACTGATGGTATCCAGATCGAAGGCCAATCTTTGAAAAGTATTTAGCTCCATGCAGTTTTTCAAATAAATCATCAATTCGAGGTAGGGGATACTTGTTCTTTATTTTTATAGCTTTGATAACCCTGTAGTCGATACATTACCTCATATATCTATCATTCTTTTTAACAAAAAGAACAGGAACTCCCCATGGAGAAACACTAGGGAAAATAAATCCCTTATTTCTCAATTCCTCTAGTTGTATATTTAGTTCAACTAATTCTATAGTGGCCATTCTATAAGGGGTCATTGATATAGTCCTTGATACATGAATTAAATCAATGGAAAACTCAACTTCTCGTTCTGGAGGATGTCCAAGTAAATCATCCAGAAACACATCTACATATTTTTTTTACAATAGGTAAATCCTCTATTTGAACATTCCATTCCCCACCCATAGTCATTTCATTCTCTTCCTACCCAATAATTGAATTTAGTTGAGCTACTGGGGGTGGATCTAGATAAGAATTAGGTGGTGACGATTCTTCTCTAAAGATAAGGTGTTCCTTATCATCATCATCAAAAATCGTAACCTCCTTCTTCTTACAATAAATATTCACATGATGGTCCATAAGCCATTCCATACTGGGGATTATATCAAACTCAATAATAGGTATGATGATGACATTAGCTGATAAAGAACATTTATGTGCTCTAATGGGGATTGATTCACAGAACATTGTTGCAAGGATACTTCCCTTAGGAGTTTTAACTGACAACTCCCTTGTTAAATCAAATTGGAAATATCTAATTTTCTTATCAAACTGGGAAGATGTGAAGAAATACGATGATCCAGAATCAAATAATGCATTTTCTAAACTTGAGGAAACCATTAAATTACCTGCCACCATGTCTCTCGGAGCTTCTACCTCAATAGTAGTGATAAAATAAGCTTGGCCATCATCCGTTGGCCTTTTCTGAGGTAAGTTCCCCTGACGCTTAGGACATTCATTTGCATAATGTCCCATCTCCCTGCAATTGTAGCATTGGACATAGATAGCTTCCTACTTCCCCTTGAAATCACGAGCTTGGTGGCCATTTTAACCACACTTGTAACAGAGTCATGTTCCTTTTAAGCAAGTACTGGGGTGTTTCTTCCCACATTTACTACAGGATGGATATTCAACTTTTACCTTCATCCCTTTATTTCCATTCCCAGATTGATCAGCAGATATCTTCTTCTCTTGCTTTGCTTTAAAGTTATATGACTTAGAGAATTCTTTCTCTGTCTTGATAGCACGTGAGACAATGGATTTGTATGACGATAAGGATTGTGAGACTAATGCTAGATGGAGAAATGGATTTAACCCATAAAAGAAACGATCAATATTACTTCTTGGGTTACGTATATAATCTCCACATACCTTGCTAACCTTGTAAAATTAGCCTCATACTTTGTGACATTCTCATCCTCCTCTTGTATTAGACTCAGAAATCGCCTTTCCATATCTGCTCGATGGTCGCAAGGAAGGTATTTTTCTAAAAACAGATCTTTGAACTCCCTCCATTCCATATTTGATACTTAATCATCTTCCTTCATGTTTTTAATCAATGACCACCATTGATCTGCATCTCCAGTGAGGTGATAAACTGCTATGACAAGTTTTTCCATTTCACTACTCCCCAAATCCGGAAATATTTTCTCTAGGGACCTTTCCATTGCTCAGATACTAATGAATTTGTACTCCCATTGAATGTTGGTGGTTTCTTCCTCATGAAGTGATCTAACATTGATCCTCCATGCTGTGGATCAGGGTGCTCCATACAGGTAATGTTATAATTCATAACCTGAGTGATTTGTCCCAGTATGATGATTATTTTATCCGAACCAGTTACATCACCAGATCCACTATAATTATCTTGAGCAGGAGGGTAATCCCTACATGGAGTGCGTGCATTGATACGGTTTCCATTTCTTCCACAAGGCACCATTTCTAGACAACAACATAAACTAGATCAGTTTATGAATCAAAATACATAATTCCATACTTATAAAACACTTAACATAAATTCAACTATTTATGGATATAATCCATAATCATAAAAAAATTTCTTTGAGGATGTATATACTCATAAACCATTAATAATGATTTGTTAAGAAAATGAGATTTATCCTAAAAATATCCCCTGGGAGTGTCATAACCAAGAGTGCTGGAAGGCCCGTTGTCATGCACCAGTTCCTGTTCGAGTCTAGCTAAAAGCGGTGTTTTCGGGTTTTACCCCTAGGTACATCTGTGCTAGAGTCACCTCTACCTGCTCATATCCATACAGTGATGTATTGCTTGGAAAACTCACAAAATCTCTCTAATACCAAAATTCTAGGAAGTTCTTCTATACTAATCCTCAAAGTCCATCTTAGGTCTATGTGCTCTAATCATAGTTTATCTAAATCTAGCTTCCATGGTTTGTACTAAACTTCATATGATACCAACTATAATGCCCCGACCCCAGTTACCCAGAGTCGGTGCATTATTACATAACATTGTAATGATCACAAGAAAGATCAAATCTCAAAAGACCGATTAGTTTAGTAGCCTTGGAATAACTATATATATTAATAATGTTCACATTACATCATAAAATGAAAACTACAAAAAATATAGTCTCCATAGTCGACACTCTTATCGCCTCATACTATCCCTGCAGGTCATTCATATATTACTTCTTCACATCCTGGAAAAAATAAAACATAGAAAAGGGGTGAGCTCAAATGCCCAATAAGGATAACAATATAGAGGAAAGTTTCATAAATATGAATAAACATTTAAGGCAATGTATAAATAAAACAAAAGCCTTTTAAACTTGAACTTCAACATAGTATGACAAAAATAAATGAAATAATTCCATTTACTTATTCATATGGATATTCTACTAATTGAATAATTACATGCAAAATCAATAACCAGTTTCATAATGATGGAATACATAATTCCAGACTATCATGACCACAGGGCTAAGGCCTCATGCCAAGACTACAAATAATATTTTTTCAAGGCCTTGTGACAAGACACTAGTTTGTCTCATGAGACCTACCGATGCATCTAAGAGCTATAGTGGGCTCCACCTCTCACATATTAAGTCCAATGCATTCCCATATTAAAAGGTTTAAACATAACATTAAAATTTGTATTGAAACTAGCATATGAAATGTAAATACTTCATCCATAAAACACGAATTGTATAAAAATAACACATCCACAGTCAAGCATATCACAAAACCTTCAATACTATATAGAAGTTTTGTATCATAATAAATCAACTTCAAATAAGCTTAAAATATTTCAAAGGATGTTTACATATATAAAATCAAAAATCTTTTTAGAGAAATATCTCTTTCTATTTTGAAATCATTTAAGAGTCATATATTTATAAAATAAAACATTTTCATTGAAAATATTCCTATAATCTTGTAAGGGAAGCTTCGATGATTTTATAATGGTGGAAAATAGCCGCACCCACCGTATAAGTTAAAAAAACATTCTTACCTTAATTATGTAGAAAATGTTAAAAAAGACATTGTTTGGAAAAAGATAGAAAGATTCCTTTATAAACCACTTATAAAAGTCAACAAGTGTATAAATTACTTTAACCCATATTCTAGTAAATAGTAAAAATGTTTTGAAATAAATTTTTAAGAAACATGGATGTGGATAATAAAGAAGTCCTAGTAGATTATTACTTATAAACAACCTCAGATAATGAAGAGATTGAGAAATAAACCCTTACCTTGTAATTTTACATGGTTGGGGTATGTTAACCTCTTCTATAATGGTGAAATAATTGTTATTAAATTATTCAAGAATCATATACATTAATATGATATCATATATGATCTTTTAACATTTATTTGTTAATAATATCGTAGTATTATCGTTGTTTGGGTGTTAACTTTCTCATTTTATTTTATATGTTTTGTTACGTAACCTGTGTTTGTCATGGATAGGTTGTATCTTAATCATATCCATAATGATATCAAGTCATTATATACTATTATTAATCATCAAATGAGAATTTTACTTGAATGGATACATTGGAGAATGAATCTCATCGCGTTCGTGGAGACGGTAGTCCGTATGTACGCACGAGCGACAATATCATTCTTTTGATATTAAAATAATATATAATTGGATGGTATATCATATATACAGAATCATGATCATGTTATATTTATTATACACATCATTATTATACCCATCTAAATAATAATTTATTGAATAAGAATTACACCACGACGTAGAGACGGTAAGCCGTACGTACGCCCGTATAGTGACATGTTATGCAAAGAATGGATAGAATACTGAATATGGTTGTACCATATTTATAATAACATCACAACATATATAAGATACTGGAGTAATTATTTTAGAATGGTATATAAAGAAGACGTTGAAGAAGAAAGGAATTTGAAAGAGGGAGGTGAAAACATTACCTCTTCTTCGGGTTCTTCTTTTTGATTTGATCAAAAGGGCACCTTAGGTTGGCTTTATGACTGAAGTAAGGCCTCTATGATGAAGTGAGGGAAGTTTAGAGAGTATTTGGGCAGAGTTTGGCCGAGCCAAATGGCTTTGAAGGTGTGAATTAATGATAAGAGGGAGTGCGCTTTTATATGAGGTGTGAGGGGCACCTTTGGAAAAGCTAGAAATATTATTTTATAATAAATTCATATTCGGTTTCTAAGGGCTCCAAAGTGGATTATTTAAAGGTTAAGGTGGGTATGGGTCGCAAAACACTCAACCAATAGAATTTAGACAGGTTTTTGTCATTATATTAACCTTATCTTTTAGTTTTAACTCTTAGTTAATTAGTTTGACACTTACCATGTCATTTTTTATTTTTATATTATATTGTTAATAAACATACTATATACCTCCAAGAGACCCCCAAGTGGTCCATTAATGATAAAAATATCATGATATAAGTCTGTTGGATGAAACTTAGATTTTTAGGAATTGAATATCAATTAATAATATAATATTTGCTTTAAAAACCCTTTTATGTCAATTTTGACACTATTTGGAAAATTGATTTTTGTGAAAATCATAACAGAATGTTTACTTCGAAAAAACTTAATTAAATCATTCCTAACATGTCATATGAACCTATAAAATTAGTTTAATTCATAAAAGTCTCAAATTTTATTTATTTGGGTATTTATAATATCAATTATTTTAATTTTTCACTATTATGGAAATTACTGTATCATCATTGTGTCATAAATAAATTAAATTATTTAATGTATAAAAATTATTAATAAAATATAATTATGTAAGAAATCTTTTTAGATTTCTAATTAATATTTATAATCTAAATTATCTAATGTGTAACCCTATATTAAAAATGTTTTAGTAAATAAACTTTGATTTTAACTCTTTTAACTCTTCTTTGAATTAAATAATAATAAATGTCCTAATCTAATCCAAGTGGACCTAAATGATAATATTTTATTCCTAAGGTTGGTTTTGGTCGAGATACACTTGTAAAATAGAATTAGGGCATGTTTTAGGGTAATATTAATATCATTTTTACCCTTAATTACCCTATTTACTTTTAACCGTGGTAAATAAAAGTAAAAAGTTACTATTCACCAAAAATTATTTTCTTCTCATTGAACCAAATTTTACTCCATGATATTAACCATGTCACTCAGATTTTCAAAATTCCACTCAAAAATGTGGTAAAATTAAGTTTTATGAAAAATTCAGTATTTTTAACTACCACTTAGTGGTTTCACTATTCATCATAAAATGATGTTTTTCAGAAAAATACCAAAAATTCACCCTAGGCTAATTTTGATATTCTGAATCCAAAAATGAAGTCCATTTTGAAAAATAGAATTTATAAATTTCAAAAAGTGGGTATTACTATTCCTAATGGCTAGTTTGATTGGTTGTGGTGTGTTAGAACTCTATGTTGCGTACGACACACGCTATTGCATTATTCAAAGAGAAGCGTACCGTAGAATCTTGTGGTGTTACAAAGAAGATCCTTAATGTGTGAGAGAGCCAAACCCCCTACCACCTCTTTGTAATCTGTGAACATTCCTTCTTCCATGGATGGATTTGGTTTGATAACACCCCTCCTCTCATGAATGCACAAATGAAAAAATGAACTGTTCTTGTCCCCCTCCTCGAATCATTTGATCAACGAGATTTCTCTTGCCTTTAGTTCTTGCGATAGAACTATAACCAACATGTTGTTCCTTTTCACAACATGCACTCCAAAGACTGTTTCATCCCAGTTCGCCTCATGTCATGCCTTGAGCCATTCGACGTCATGTTTTAATGTGTCCAACTTCTAATCCAAAGGGTGAATGGACATAACCTAGGCTAGAAGTTACTAATAGAAACACATTAACATAGAATGTATAGACATCTAGGAGTGGCCTTGAGATGGTTTGTCTGAAATGTTCCTAACAATCCGGTGATAGAGAGGAAGACTTGACCACTGGCTATATAATTGGAACGTTTCCTACAAGGCCACCATCTTTCATAGGTTTAACAAGAGTGGGGAGTGATAGTAGATAATGCGAGTCAAGTGGGTCACCTTAACATTTGGAATCATGGAAATGGCGTGGATGTTGGTGATGTAGCAATCAAGTCTACTCTAGCTTCAACTACCGCCCTTATAGTTGTTACACCAAGATTAAGGCTCCCCTGAGTAGCCCAAGTCCAACAGTCCTTCACTAGCCACGAACTGAGCGATGTACACAGTAGCCCTCCTCAGAGAATCCCTAATACATTTATTCTCATCTAGGTGTTAGAAAATGTTAATGTACCCTCCCCCCCACCCAAGGCTGATCCCCAGGATCGAACACATTCAAATCAGACCACATGACATCCCTTCTATATTCATCGCTGCTTTCGTAAACGAAAGAGACAAACCGAGTGTCCCACAAATAGAAATCATAAAATTTTATATGTTAACTTCCCAGGAGAACCATATCAACTGTAACGTCATTGATCCATAAAATCCATATATGTTTATTGATTGGTTCTACTTCCATTGATGGGTGAGTTTTCACCGTATGAGTAATATCATGAATCTTAGTAGAGGCCTGCTTGTGTTCGGGGATAACTACCATTTTGGAATTGTTTATATTATATTCTAAAGATATGAAGTCAGTTTTCACCCTTGCTTTCACACCACCCGAGATCCAGATGAGAATTGGGATCATTGTAACGAGGGTGGCCCGACATTGGCCTCGGGAACTGTGGTATATTATAATAGAAATGGAGGGAATTATCTATAGAACATATTTTTTAGCCTCACCCTATTACGCACTCCCAATCTCAAGTTGGAGAGATCAGAGGATTACGGAAGGGCCTTAGATGTGAGATTTGGAGATTTCCAACTCACCTCATTTTGGGACAACCAATCCTGTGTTACAAGCACCTTATATGCCCAAACGTCATAAGGAACTGGGACCGAAGGATGCACACTAAGATCCTTGGAACCTGACATGACGAGAGTTCAATCAGTAGAGACATGAATAATACTGCATGGAACCCTCTAGCACCTTAGACGAGATTTCTAAGAGAGGTGGCCATCCCCATGATCCCCATCAACCTTAGACAGTACCTCAATGATGGATCTTGAAGCTGGTGTTGGAATGGTAATGGGCTAGAGATAAGTAGTTAGAGACCTCGAGAAAGACATCATGAAGAAATAAAATAAGGACGCTACGAGCTGCATCTGAGAAAAAACCCATGACCGCACGAGAGACACCAGAGGACCCGACCGCATGCCACATATCTTAGAGGGTACTAGAGAAATGCATTGGAGTTACTCTGAGCTAGGGAACAAGGAACCAGAAATCAAATTTGGACAGGCCCCTGGGCCAAAGGTAGGAGAGGGAGGTCATAGACATGTTGGGGAATGAAGGGAGGGGATTATGGAAATAGGGTAAATTGAGGAAACCGAGGTTCCTGGATAATCCAAGGCTTGATAGGACCCCTCCTGAGGTTGAATGGATAAACCTGCAGGCATTGAATCACTGGCATGGAGGTGAGGGCCTTCTTGGCTAAGTTTCCGGCAATTCTGATCTGAATGGACCTAAAGGAGGCAAGACAAGAAGAAATTATGAATCACCGGGGAAAAAATGTCATGTGACCAATCTGCAATGTTCTGCACCTTCAGAGAAATCATTTCAAGGATCAGAATAGAGATATAAAGATCCACAAAGATATGGGACACCATGGTTTCCTCCCCACGGTAGGTGCACTCATCTGCATAGAGATCCCACCCCCCAATAATCACTAATGACCTTTAGAAAATTGTTGTTCTGGAAGGGGATAGGGAGACCTGGTAAGAAGATCAAAACAGCAGCCCACAATCTTTCATTCCCCCAATGAACTTATATATACCAACATGAAGGATTGAAGTTCCACTAACCAACCAACCAAGGGTCTTTTCACCCTAGCTAAACCAAATTTTCTTTAGAGGTGAAGACCAAATAGAACGTGCTCCGGTGAATCACCGAGATGCGACCCACTTCTTGAGAACCCCAACAATCCAGAAAGTGCTATAAAGCCTAAAAGGTTGGTTTCTGTACACCAAGCCATAATACAAGTTTCCATTTCGATCTGACTAGAGAAGTGTAGAATTCCGAAGTAGGGGCGGCCAGTGATAGGTGAGAGTCTTCCCTCGACACCGATTGTGAAAACATCTCGATATCCTGTAAACGATGAAGAGAAGCACTTGAATCCTCCCCTTAAAAAGCATCCTTGATGGACAAAATCAGGTTCCATTGGTGGGGACATGTGCTAGGAGGCCCCTTGGGGGGAGGAGATGGACACCTAAGACCCATATCCCAGATCGAAGGTCGCCAGAACCGAGGTCTCTGCCGAAGAGCGAGGGGCGGAAGAGGTTATTGTTCGAAGGTATTCAAAAAGAGCAAGTGTGTGGAGTGAGTTATTAGGAGAGGCCATGAGATTACAAATATGATTATTCTCTTGAGAATCATCCTCATAAATATTCAGGACAAATTTGCGGTATGTATGATCATATTGAATCACTTGGTTATTTTCATTTTGAAGCAAATTATTATTTCTAAAATTTCTCTATTAATGTTATGAAATATATATATTAATTTTTATTAAGAGTATACAAGATGGTCAAACATTGATATGATTTGAAGAAAGTTTCATGGTTATTTAAATAGAAGATAAGTTTCAAAAGTGAAACACTCTCATCAAATATTTCGATACTAAGTAACTATTCTTACAGTTCAAGGAATAAAAAAATTCCATTGAGAAATATGATTTTAAACAAAAACACATGATGGTAAATATAAATAAGGAAAATCATATCATGAGATAATCCATGCATAGGAATAAATATAGTGATCTATCAAGTATATTAACTACTATTTGAGGGAGATCAGGGCCAAAAGGATAATAGAGCATAAAAATTAATTATAAAAAAAAGAGTGAGTTAAATAAACAAAATATAGAGGTAATGATAATGGAATGTAATGATTGGTATAAACTTATTTAATATCTAAATATCACTCTAAATATAAACTCTCATGAGACAGAGGTGAATGTGAGAAACTTGGGAGCCACCTAAACTCAATGATCACATGAATCTAAGAATAGATATAATTCATAATAATATTATAAAAATATTTTTTCTTCCATAAGGATTCAGAATAGTTAAAATACGGTCTTGATATCATTTGATGATATATTTTTTGTAATCTCAAAGAAAGAGATTAATATTAATCTAGAGAAATTAGTTTTCAATATTGTTTATAACATTATATGTGTAGGATACAATGACAAAACTATATAAATATGGGTTTAAAATTCTAATAAATACACCACAAAATAAAGGGCTGATGTGAATATGTGTAAGATGAATGTATCCTAATAAATAGCTCAATAGAAGATATATTACATCTAAAAACTATTAAAACTATTAAGATTATGGTTCAATGCAATAAATCATCATTTATTATCCATTTTATTGATTTGATGGTTTATAAACAGGGCTATAGTTTTTTTGAATAATATTTAAATAATATAAATACATGGAATATATGGATTAAGGTGTAGTAGATGTAAATTTTTTAAGAAATTAAAATGAAAAAATGTATAAAAATAAGGGAAAATCCATTCATTAAAAATAGATATGAATGTCATCATGATTTTAGGGAAGACTAGAACAAAGGGATCATAATTCCTGATATTAATTTTTTTAATCAATATTGAAAGTATTAAAAAATTAGGAATATAGAATACAAAAACCGATCTTATGAAATTGAAGAAAAATTATTTTTAATAATGGTGGAAGTAAGTGAAATTTTTTTTAAAAACCCAAGATGTATTTTGAGATGGATGATAAACCAATGGATTGATTATTATATTATAAAAAATTGTAGCATGATGGATCCTTGAAAACATTCCTTGAACATCCTAGATAAGGAAAGAAATATATATTAATGAGTTATTTTATTCCTAGAAAAAAGAAAAAAGAATAGTTTAGTGGAATAATTCAAAGAAGAAGAACATTATAGGTTTCTAAAGAAGGTTGAATGAATAATTTTTTAAAATTAATTTAAAAAAATATCCATAAAATACATGTTTCAAAATAATTCATGATGATATGGCTTTCCCAACTATATATGGTTAAGAATTTAGACCAAGTACAAAATAATGATTTTTTTTGGCAATTGTGAAAAAACCTAATTATATATATAGTTAATATTGAGAAAAGTAAAAATTTAATATTTACCATTCTGTTTCATATATGTAAAATCAATTGAGGAGAAATCATGAAGTGTTCAAAAAAATATTGATCAAATTGAAAAATGATTTTCTGGGTTTAGATGCCACTCTATATCTAGTTTCTCCCAGCAATGAGTACTAGATAACCTAAATTATTCCAATATCATTTTTATTGTTTTTATGAGGTGGAAATTAAATTTAATAATTTTTATTATAATAAATGATAATTTATGAACACTTTATAGCTTTATAATATATTCATCATGAAGTGAATTAACTAGTTTCATCATTCCTTGTTGAATCACTTAAACTAATATCATAAATATATATACATTGAGATCAATTTAATGTATACTAACCATGATGAAGATTGATGGAGATTATCTCTTGGGGTTTTGTATAGAGAAGTTTACATGATATTATTATTTTCATGTGAATATATATATCTATAAAATGTAGATATTCTTGTATAATAATAACTTATATCATCCTTTTTTGGATTTAATTATTATTTTTAATAGTCAGGTGAATGTGTTAATATAATTATGAATATAAATAACCTAAAAATGATTAATCTTATTGATCTATAATTGTTTTAATGCATTTTTATATATAATTTTATGTGATATATTAGTAAAAAAATTACTAAATAGAACTTGGAATAGATATTTGATTAGGTATTACATGATAAACTATTAATAGAAAAAATTAATTTATTGAATAATCACCCATATTTTCTATGTCATGTTAAGATTAATAGACATAGATTTGATTTATTTGTATCTCATTTTTTTGATTTCATCATTCTCTTAAGTGAATTTATTTTTACATCCAATGGGTGTAGAAGATGGATTTCAATAAAAATTATCACATGAGATGATTATAACTTCCTCTTAACATTTTCAGTATAGTGTTTACTATTAGTAATAGCGATAAGAAAGAAATGGAGTATATTTACATTATATTGATTGTAAATTGAAATGAGTATTGACAATAAGACCATAAAGAGAGAATAAAATTCCCAATGGATTGTGAGTGTGGTATTTTTTTCAATAATTGATGAATAGAATCAGATAATTCAAATAAAATTATCTCTTTTACAATAAATATATTGTAGTTTATATGATAATTTTATGTTATTCCTTCCATTAGATATGTTGAGTAATATTTATACATAATTTGGAAAGGGACATTGAAGTAAAATATTGAGATGTTTCATGGTATTTTAGAGTATATAGATTCAAGTAAGAGGCCTTAAGAAATGATGATTTTGTATATAGACTTTAAACGAATTAATGAAATTTAATAATGGATTCTTAAATCACTATCTACAATATATTTATAAAGTATAGAATCTACCTAATTAATAGTGAAATTGAGTGATGAATACGTGGTTTTAAGATGATATAGATGTTGTATTTAATACTAATTGACTAAATAACCCTAATTGAAAAAATATTTCTTTGAGTTTGAATATGGAAATTATTATGGTAGTGTAGATACATGGATGTACCCATAGTTCAGTACTCATATGGGTCATGGATTATGAAATGAAGATAAAACGATTCTGAAATAGTATGATAATTTTTTTATGTCAAGTATGTTATTTTCAAATTAGTTGGAGTGGATAGAGATTCCCATATAATATTTGAATATGTTTTGAAATAACAAGTATAAATTAGGGATTTGTTATTTGAATTTGAATAATTGAAAAAAGACAAACATATGTTTTTATCAAGTCAATATTTTGGATAAGTATGGAAGCTCCCTTCGATATGACACATTCTCAGAATAATATATATGGAAACCTGGGAGGACACTGTTATACAAAAAATATATCTCATATAAAATATAAATTGTAAAATTGATATATAATATATCTTACTGCATACAGAATATGTATTATATAGTTCATGCTGAAATTTGGAAAATTTTATTTTTTATTATGATACATAAGATACATTGGAAAATATTGAAGATTTATAGGGGATATAAAATATCTTCTCAATGATACATCATATTTTTAAGATTATATATGGTAGAATCTAAAAATTATTAGGGATACACTACTAATACATAAGATAATACATAGTACATAAAATTTCAAAATTATTATTGGTTATATTTATTCTAATTTTTTTGTTGATATATATGATATTATTTAGTTCACTTATGTGATACAAAAGATATTTCATTTCATACATATGTTTTATTATCATGAAAGAAGTTATAATTTTTGGGAATCAGATTAGATGATTCTTATATAGATAATCACCTGATAAATATCATAATTTCAGTAAATTATAAATGATATCTCATGAACCAACCAAGGTCAACCCTGAACCGGTCACCCGAGCTGGACCGCGATATGGCTTGAAAGGCATTCTCGGTCCCCACTGGCTGGGAACTAGTATCATGCATCAAAA
This sequence comes from Viscum album, assembly GCA_963277665.1. NCBI lineage: Eukaryota > Viridiplantae > Streptophyta > Magnoliopsida > Santalales > Viscaceae > Viscum > Viscum album. The sequence continues at coordinate 1,132,303,598 of OY728131.1, forward strand.
TTAAACAAGTGGGAATGATATTTCCTAAAAATGTAAGACAAATAAATAAATCAAAACTAAACAATGAATATGAAAACTATAATAGAGATAAAATAAACCTCTACGTGTATTCATGTAACCCTATAGGTCACCACAGACCTCAAACAAATGTCGCACTATGATGATAGAATCTGAGCAAGAAGTAGCACCCAAAGCTAAAAACAATGATAAACTCAAGGTCTAAGTTTTAAAACTACGTAGCTATGCCCCAAAAAATCAACTACTATATGTATTTTCTTTTAATAAAATATCCATCAATTTTATTTTTGAAATTAAATGTATAAAACTAGGTTTTCACACATTTTCTTCTAAAAAGAAAATAAGGTCAATTCCCCCCTTTTCTATTAAAAACCTTGTTACCTTTTTAAGAATATGACATTACCATTTTTAATGGAGGGGGTGTTTATAGTAAAAGAGAGGAAGAAAGTGTAAAATATTTTCAAAACCTTTTCCATAAAAACTTGAAACCATTTTATCACTTTTATAAAGAATATACACGACACTAGTAAACAAGATCTACACTCATAGAACATGTGTGATGGAAAAAACCACAAAATAGTAACCAACCAGCACTTGAATATCAATCATCTACAATAGATAACTATATAACGGACAAAATGGTAGATCCTTGGATCTCATGAATAATCTAGAACATACTATACATGTGACTCATCATGAAGGAATTCCCTACCTAATGATGTCATAATTCCCAAATGCCCGATCCTTTCCCTACCTAGCCTGAAAGAGGGCCCCAATCCCACAGAAATGATTAAAATATAACCCGTCTTATGGGAAAGTAACAATTGCAAAAACCTAGACATGTTTTTGAATTGTTAAAAGAAAAATCATTAGCTAGGATAGGTTCCCATGACTAATCTATAAATGGGGGATCCAACAAATGTTAACCAATCATCGAGCGACAAGAACATACATTTATATCACACATAATAAAATCCCACAATAAGACACCCCTTTTTTACCCCATGGAACAAGTCCCCTGCCTTTCATCTATTTGATCCCAAGGGAGTCCTACATGGTGGACCTCCCAAAACATAAAAAAAACCATGGCAAGATAACTATCCACAAAATGTTTTATGATGAAACCATTTTAAAAGATACAACCGGGTCACACACATTCATCACAAGATAAACTACATATTAAAGAACCAAACACACATAAAATCATATCCAATGAATCAAGTATACACCACTTCAAATTTAAAAACAATTTGGAATCATATTTATGAAATATATTTGAGAAACCCACACGTATTTACAACCCAAGACATTCTTTGAAAACCACAATTTACCTATAAATGATATTTAGGAAATTTAAAAAACACTTTGCATACACATTAATGAAATAATTTCATGAAATTAGAATATAAAGAAGATTTTAATTTATTTTAAAATTATAAATTATAATAAAAATCGTATAATATTAACTAGCATTAAATAAAAGTGTGTAAATCAAGAAATAAATAATTCTATAATTTTAAGGACACTGAAAAACGATCCTACGTTTGGGTGGAGCCAAAAAATTCATATCATGGAACTTTGAATCTAATATATTCTACTCCCCCATTGAGGAGAGGCGTCTATACATATATATAAGGAATCCTATCACTTATGAACACACCAGCATGTCCATGAACATGTGAGAGGGGATCCTTACAAATATTATTATATGAAAAAACACATCTCCACTCACCTACAGATTCATTTCCATTTATATAAATTAGAACACTGAGAAACATTCATGAATATTCACTACCCCAGATGAATATTCACAAAACAAGTGAACCTACATATATACACATATTTATGCATATGTAGACAAGACGCTTTAGACCTGGCGGTTTGAAATTACTCCAATGCACTACAAAATAATTACCAAGGACATTTAAACTAGTAATGATATCACACACCGACCATTAAAATTATTTTTTGGTTATTTGTTTTGTTTTGGTTACTCTCTTATAGGTTTGGGTTGAGTGTCGGTTAATTTTTTTTTGTTTTTGAAAATATTGGGGGGGTTTCGGGCTACTGCACGGACACCGTACGGTTAGCGATAACCATTTGGCTGACCCAGGAGACTGTTCAGCTTCCCAATGCTTAAAATAAATAAATATTATGAATGTAAAATAAATTATCTATCTAAACACTAATGACTTTATTATTATTGTTGTATAATATAATATTATAAAAAAATTTGAAATGAATATTGTTAATATGGTGATAATGATGACGATGATGATATGATTAATTATTATTATTATTATTATCTGTAACAAAATTACTACTACTATTATTATTATAAATTTTTATTTAGTTTTTTGTTTTCTTTTTGTTTTTTTAGATGAAACTATAGAGGGTTTACCCGACAATATCCTCTTCACCACACATAGCGCACCACCGACACTTACCCTACTCCTGTTTGACCCGCACCTTGAAGCCTCCCTTGATGGTGCACCCTCCACCTTTTTTTGTTACTCTTTCTGATGACCCCTTAGGATGGTCTCCTACTCTCAAGCATGATCCCCTTGCGTGAAACCTCCCTCCCATATGTGGCGCTCCTCCAACCGACCTCTACAATTGTGCCACATAACTCCATGACCCATCCCATTCCTTCATTTTTAATCGGTTCATTTTCAGATCATCGAGATATAGTAGGCTTATCTTCCTTTCACCATGATTGGGAAGATTTTAGGTCCTCATTCCATCCTACATGTTCAGCTGAAACCCTAGTCAAATGGGTGACTCAATTTTTTTTTGTTTCTCCCGATTCTAGGTTGTGAAAAGGGATGATCAGGGCCTGTTGGTCCATGTTTCCACAACCACCACCAAAGGAGAGGTGGTTTGGGTCGATTCTCTCTCGAGCCCTCGTTTTTTGGTATGTTTCTAAAACTGTGTTTGGTTTTACACCCTCTAAATTTGAGATTTATGGTGTTTTTGAGTACCATGGATTTATTTAAAGGAGTTTTTATCAATTTCGATCACATGAACACATATTCCCAGGTATGGATATGTATAACCTCATATATCTTATTTGTGAATTTTCCCTCATGGCTTTGGGAAAACATGTGTTGTTTTAAGGATATATATATTTATATATGGATGTTTGTCTATGTGAGCAGGCTACTGCATGGGCTAGAAATATTTGGCATGGTTATTCTTTAGGGTAGGTTTCCCATGCACTTTCCATTATTAATTTTTAATTCAATGTTTTCATGTATTTTACACCACCTATATTAGGGTCATTAATTGTTTAACGGTACATATTAATTATTATGTCTTAAATTAGAGTGATTTTGAGTCACTGGGTCTATGGAGACTCGCATGTGTATTCATAGAATAGTATATGTGTGTGTGTGTGTGTGTCTGACTGTGTGTATATGTGTGTGTGTAGGTTCCCCTGTTATGTGTACATTCATCCATAGAAGTGAATATACATTTATGGGTCTAGATGTGCCTACGAATATATATGGAAATTCATACATAGGTGAGTTGTGACTAGTTTATTCATAAAATTATATATTTACAAATTCTCTATGCACACAACCACATGTCTATGAACGTGTAAAAGGGGATCCGTACCAATATTCTTATATGCATATACCCATCTCCACTCACCAACATTTGAATTTACATTTATAAATATTTTCACACCTATCCCCATATATGTATATTCACATCCATGGATGAATATACACCAAACAGGGGAATATATATATATATATATATATATATACTTACCTATTCATACGCATGTGAGTCAGCTTAGACCCGATGACTCGAATCCTCCAATTCACTACACAATAATTATCAGTGACCTTTAATAAATTAAATTACCTAAATTAGTTTGTGTGAAAGGCATGAAAATAATGAATCTGAAATTAAAAAGTGAATGTTCATTGGAAACCTAGCCCAACACTAGGCCAATCCAAATCTTTCTAGCTCATGTAGTTTCCTATTCTCACACATGGACACACATCCATATATATATATATATATATTATCTAATTCACATGTACTCCACTCCATGAGGAAACATGAACATAGAAGATATAAATATATAAATATTCACACATTTGAATATGCATGTGCCCCTTCAAGACTAGTCAAAACATCCTATAATAAATCCTCAGGACTCAAAATCACCATAAATCTCAAATTTTGAGGGTGTGAAACCAAATAAGGGATTATAATCTTAACCAAAATTGATGGTTGTGGAGAGAATCAACCCGAAATTCCTCACATTTGGAGAAGGTTGCTGGAACACGGACCAAAATGTCCTGAGCAGACCTTTTCACAACGTAAAACCGAATGATACAATAGAAATTATTTTCACCCTTTGAATAAGGTTTTGGCCGAATGATTATGGTGATAGAAAGACACTAAACTAGATTAATCAAGGATAAATGAGGATCAACTAACCCTTTAATGATGATCCTAAGAAAAATTGGTGAGAAACGAAGGAGAGGGTCCATAAGGGGAGGTCGCGTGTATGAAGGGTTTAGCTAGAGGAGGTACACACACTAGGAAGAGAGAGGATCCATTTAAGGGGTCACATCAGAGAGAAGGAGAGAATCCGAAGGGGTCGTCGGACGGAGTCACGATCAGCAGTAGGGGGCTCGCCGGGGATGAAGGCCCTCGAGGGGTGGGTTATGTAAGAGCAGTGTAAGAGGGTGTGCTACGCGTAGAGAAGAGTAGAGGTGGTGGTAATCCCACTAGGGTTTCTTCTCTAACAAAACTAAATAAAAACTCATAATAATAGTAATTGTAATAATAATAATAATTATCATCATTATCATCATACTAATACTATTCAATTCACAATTTTTAACAATAATAATATTATTAATTTTATTAATAATTATATAAATAACAATTTTAATAATAATATTATTATTAATAATTTTTTTAATAACAATAATATTAATAATAAATTTAAAATTATTATTTGTATTATCTTACACAAACATAATTTCAGTATTATGGATAAAAAATTTACTTCATTTTCCTCTCATACATTTTATTTACATTAAACATTGGGAAATCACATAATCACCTGGGCAAGTCACACAGTTACAACTATCCATGTGGTGCTCGCGAACCTTCCTGAAACCCACCAAAATTACCAAATTTTAAAAAAATTAAACAATCACTCAGCACAATCATTAGAAAGATTATAAAAATTCGATAAATAATAAAATAAAATAATTTCAAATTTTGGGGTGTGAAAGTTCTCTCAACCACAAACACGTTTTGTCACCAGAAGGTCAGGACCCAGAAATTTAGTGAAAATTTATGTTCATGCCCGATAAACACCAAGGAGTACCATAAACCTTTGGCTGACTATTCATTCCAGAGTTCACACTCAATTGATTAATAAGAATCTGCAACATGGGGATGAGGGGAGAAAAAAAGAGGTTCTCCAAACCATAAGAACTCGACTAACATAAAAACTCCTACACCAAAACAACTCCACCAAAACATAAACTGAAAACCCACCATAGAGCAACCCATCAACTGTGGCCGTAGGGTAACTCAACCTTTACACAATAAGTGGAAAACACCCTTACTGCAACCGAGAATAAGGGAACCCCTAGAATAAACTCCTTCAACATCCCTGTATAATCAACCACACCACCAAGACTTAAAAAAATTCATTACAAGGAAACCAATTATACCAGGGAACCGAGAAGAATGAACGCCCTATAACAACACCACTGGAACTAATAATAACCCATGATGATATAAAAATCCAAACACTAACATATCTAAATTTTTAATAATGAGAAAGGATATACCTCTATTGAAACCTAGAACTCTCTACCAAATACAACTGAAGAACTCAAATAAACAACAAACATGAGCACAATTAGAAACACTGATCTCCCCAAGCACTAACATATCCTAACAATCACTAAAAAATACAAGAATAACACCCAAAAGGGACAAATACACATTTTAGAATATGAAATTATTCTAGAGGCCACATTAAAAAGAACACAACCACTAAGATAATGAAAGGATAACCATGTCACACTATAACCACAAAAGAAGAATGTAAAACAATAGGAAAACAAGAAAAAGTAAACTTTAAATGTATTATTTTCAAAATAGAAGAAAATGAACATAGAAAAGGTATTACCACACCAGGAAACCCTGACCGTGCACAAGATTCCTCATGATAAATGTGGTTGAGGTTTCGAAGGCTAAAACATATCCCGCCTCATAGTCAGGCGCAAGAATCCATTGGTCAAAATTTCTTCTTCGGGCGACCCTTCCTGAAAAAATTCTCTAGTTGACCCAAATGATCACAGTGACGGTAGGTCCTAGAATGGATGTGGTAAGATGTATTTGAATTACTGGACTGACTATACTAATGTCACACCAGATAAGGTTCTATGGACTAGAAGTCATAACTTAAAAAATAGATTATTTTGATATATGTTCCACCTATAGGCAGTTCTTTCGAGATGGAAAAACATTGCTAATGATATCAACAATAATATTTCCAACTGCCTGCATTCTACAAGCCCACTCAGTTAAAAATTATTCATCTACCAACTTCTCAGAACAATAGTTCTTCGAAAAGTGGATATGATCCTTGATCTCCAGGAAAATACCCTCGAGGAAAAGAGAATTATTCACCAAATCCTTTGACAATGCCTTTGAAGAAAAGGGGTCCATCTACTTGAATGGGTCAATGTAAGCCTTCACATTATGTTGGGGATGTTGAATATGCATGAGATCTTCCCTTTTCACTATCTTCACCTCTTCATGTATGAACCATCAGATGAAGAAAATTTTAAATAAATCCCAATTAATCCAAATTTTCATGGGCAGTGGGGAAAACAACTCTAATTCATCAAGGGATGGCCTTCATAAAAACCCAAATTGGCACAAAATATAATTGGATTAGGAGTTTCCAATGTCTTGAAGACAAGATCGACCTTTTCTAACCACTTCACTTCCATTAACAAACCCAGATAACAGTAATGAATGGGTAGAACTGAAGAAGAATCATAAATTGGGCATCACTCATCCGAATCATTGGGGACCTTTTTAGGGGGAATTTTCTAAATAATAGAAGAAGTAAAAGTCCAAAAACAAACATCAAATTAAAGAGAAATTAGAAAAAAACATCCCTATCCGAAGTAATAGGCTCACAAATTGAAAACACACAAACACAACCGAAAATAAACCCCTTCAAAAATCTAATTTACAGTATAATTTTCAGGGCCACCTCATTTAAAAGAAACATTCCAAACATAGAACCACTTTTCACCAATGAAAATCCACACCACAAGACGAAAATAGATTTTAAAAATCATTTTCCTTCCAAATATCACTTTAGATAATCAAATTCATTTCTTTAGTTTCAAATACACACCCAATGAATCTCATGAACCATTTCACATGTGTTCATCTGCCTAAATTCTTACATGAAATCTCACAAATTCAACACACATCCACACATGTGAAAATGTTCATAAGGAGTACCCAATATTGCACACTACCCATTTAATTACCAATTCCAAATAGGTACCAATTTTTGAAAACATAACCATTTCCTTTAGAAACCATATATATAAATTATATCCATTTTATGGGTAAAATTTTCATTTCAAACCCCATTTTCACTTTTGAAAACCCACATTAGAAAACGAATACCACAACAATGCCCAAATTACACCAAACCACAAAAATGATGAAATAGTAGTCATGTTTTACACAGATACATGATAATTATAAATGCCCCAAAAATGTATCAACAACTAAGAGGTTCATGAACAACGCACTCAGACTCCACATGGGTCTCTACTCTATGTGAGATCGTGATGTGACACTTGCTTTCCTCTGTTGTAATCCCTAAATCCCAAAACAAAACATGACAATATGAGGACTCAATTCTTGGACTACCCTTTGTAACTCATGTTTCTTCACAAGAGCTGGTGATGAGGTACTATGCCATGAATTGCCTCTAGAGCCAGGAAAATCCTAATATCCATCTACCAGACACCTAAAATAACAAGTGAATCCTATGATAGTGTTTTTTCATAAACTGATCCAAGTTTTTACGGGACATGATAACTTTTAAACATAATATTGAGGAAGTTTTGAGAATATTTGTGGTGTTTTGGGGAGAAGAAACATATCAGAGATGGTTTTACTACATGTCATAAAGTAATTTTTTTTATTATGTAAACTTTTATAGGAGATTAAAGTACTAAGTTTATAAATAAAATTGTAAATTAATTGACAATATACCCACCTAAATATTTTGTAATCAAAATATGATGATTAAACATCAATTATAGAAATAAAAAATATAGTATTTGTTGTGAGAAACATTTAACTTGTTTAAATAGGTATCTAGGTTGTTTTAGTAGAATCAACTATGATTGACTATTAAAAAATTATATATCATGATAACCTGGAGGAATTGTAAATTAAATAATCCATGGAACTTTTGGTGAAGACTCATGTGATTCGATTGAGAATATCGATAGGATCATGGTGTTGAGTATCATGGAATTTAAAAAACATTGAATAAGGAAGTTATTTTCATGATCTATTGAGATGTTGAGTACCAATAGATAAGAATATGAAAATGGTAAGAACAATTAGTCAGAATAATCAAATATAGTAATTTATGGATATCTTAGGCATCAAATAATTTGAGTGAGAGAGAAGTTGACTATATTTAGAGAGAGAATATCATGTACCTCAATAGAGAGAAATAAGTATGGGGATGACGTCAATGATGAGTTTTTAATACATAACAAATTATAATCAAAGGAGAAGACGAAAAATGATTCAACTGTGAAGAAATTCCCTATAATACATTTATATAATAGAATCAAATGAATAAGTGTATGAAATATTTGATCAACGAAAAAAATTTCACTGAATATATATATATTCAGTGCATCATGACTTCTGAATAAAAAGAATAGGATTGATTTAAATAGAATAAAATTATCCAACTTATGGACTTTTTATTTGTTGATGATGTTCCTATTATTGAGGAGTAATAATAAAATGGTAAGGTACTTTTAATAATCATTTTTTTGTTATTTTTAAATTGAGATAATGAGTAAAAGGTAGAGTTTCCTAATACTATTGAAGTCTACATATTGGATGTCAAAGGCCTTTGCTGAGGAAGCATATATCATCAATTTATTTTTTGATATCCAAAAGAAGATAGATAGTTCTTGTTCATTTGTGAGTTTAGGTGGACCCATTTGTAACTGGTGAGAGCCAATATAATGAAACTTTCAGGAGATAGTGTATAATTCTTGGGATACTGTCTAGGGATAAAGAATTAAACATTCCAAATATTTTATCACTTAATTATATAAGTGGATATAAATGAGCCAGACTCAATCTAAAACCATTAAGGACATAGACACCGACATTATAATAAGACATTGTAAAATTACCATTTTGGAATGTTCATTATTATTTATTTTTATGCATGTGGTGTTCTGTGTTTGGAATTCATAAAAACGTCCCTTCACCCTAATAGATATAGTGGTTTGAATATTATGAAAGGTAATTAATAGGAATATAATTTGTGAAATTGGTTCACATGGATTCACCCCTACCACATTGTTACTCCATTGAACATTTGGAACTGCAAATGCAACAAAAAAAATCTATGAATCATAAAGGGGATATCAAGCATGTCATAAATTATGAAAAAAATTTAAACTATAAATTTATTTATAATATAAATATATTATACAATATTATTAATACTGTTTAGTTATCCATCGTAGGATACGACACACAATTACTTAGATGTGATATTAACCTAGAAAAATCGTGGATTTTGATGTCAAAGATTTCCAAAAATATGATATATAGAAAAACAATTATTTTTTAAATTATTAATTAAATTATATTTTTTTTAAATTCCAAAATATTTAAAATATACTTTGGGTAATGATTTAAATTATAAATTATTTATATTTAATAAAAAAACGATTTAGAAACATTAATAAAATAAATATTCATAATATTAAATTTTTATATAAAATAAAATTTTGGAATTATATATAAAGTCATATAATTTGGATGTAAAATTTTTATACAGAAATTATATGTGGAATATATAAAATGATTATAAATTATAAAATAATGAAAAATATAAAAAAGTTATTTTTTCAATTTTCAATTATTCATGATATGTAATAAGAAATGTTCAAATTAAAGACCTTATTTGAGGAAATAATTTAAATTATAAAAACTAGAGTTTTGAAAACTGGCATAATAAATTATAAATCATGTATAATATATGACATTTAGATAATGTATGTTATTTACATAATAGAAATGAAATATAAAATTGTTTATATTTAAAATATCATATATTTAAAAATATTATATATAAAAGATAATATGAAGAATTTCTTGTTAAAAATAAATAATTTTTTTAACATTTACTAGATTATGGATTATATATAATTCCATGATAAATTATAAATTTTTAGTAATTTCATCATAAATTATTCATAAATGTATATCTCATGTCTAAATTTAATGAATTCTCATTTATTAACTTTATTATCTAAATTAATTCTTAAGTACAAATTTGGTATATTATTAATGAAGTTTGTTTTAGTTAAAAATGGAAAATAATATTGATATGTTATCCTACAGGTAATTAATAATTTATATGTTGGGTATGATAATTGATTTAGTATTATTTAACCATGACAATTGATTATTCTTGTTTATAACTTCTAACTGACTGTTTTCTTTTTATTAAAATTATACCTCCTTAAAATATTATATAACCATTATAATATAATAGAATAATTGTTTTAAATATTATAAAATTTTATTATTCTGGGTTTATAACCCATATTCATCACCATTACATCTTATATAATATTAAAACATCACCCTTGTGTATTTATAGATTGTAATATCCATATTGTGGTGTTATTATGTATCATCGCCAGAATAATTTTATGGTTATAATGATAGGGAATAATAAATAAATATGATATATATTATAAAATTATTATTTTGAAAGTATAATATATCATTTACCTTGTAACCCTACTGCTGGTTAAAAATGATAATGTCAATCATGTGTATGGGTGGACTATCACCTCCACAAAGTAATGTGGTCTAATTTTCTTGTCTTCCTTACAAGGGTGATTATAAATATGTATATAATAAATATATATTATATTAATTTCATGATTTACACTCTTTTGATAATATAACCATGATAATTATGTAAGTATTCAAACCACCAATGAAAACATAAAAGTAAAATGAAACAAAAAACACTAATAAATGGAGATTTTAATAAATAATTATTAATAAATGGGTATTGAGACTTTATAATAGGATCATATATTATATTATTATTATGCCTATGGTTCTGGTATAGAATTATAATAAATATAAATTTATTATAAAATATTCCAAAATAACTGACAATGAATTTTTGACCGGATGTAGGGGTTTATTTTACAATCTCATCCTAATTAAGGACTGTTTATATTATGAATTTTTTAGGTAATTATATGACACTTATATCCTGATAACATTATATTATCTTATACTTTAGTTATGTTAAGGGAATACATGTTTTCTATTCATTTTAACCTCTTTAATTACTCTAGAATTCAAAATAATGTTTTTACATTAATTAGACATTGTTTTCTATTTGGTTAGGAATATTTTCTCATTGTGGAATATTTTATTTAAAAAAATTCAAAATTTTGTTAATATTCCCCAATGTTTTAATACTATTATTTTTACATGTTTTTTACTATCTATAAAAAATTAAATGGAATCATCTTGTTTTTTTTGAAGTGAGGTAGTTTTAAAACGATGTGAACATAATCATTCTTTTAACATAAGCTATATAAACAATTTTATCTCCATTCTTTAATTCTCCATTCTTTTAAGATTCATTTATAAGTATCCTTGGATATTTTTGATTATTTTTTTTCTAATATTTTTTATTTTTTACACTAAAAATAAGTTATTTAAAAATGAAAAGGGTATTTTCCTAATGAAATTATCAAGTGATATTTTATAATTATTTCCATATAGTCAAAATTGTTTTATGAATATTTTTATTTACTAAGGATATACTATTATCATACAATCCACCATATTTCTATGGGTGGATTATGATTATTTTCATTAGGTAAGGTATTGAAATTCTATTTTCTTGTTATTCTAATACAAATTGTTATTAATATATCACAGAATGTTTATTATGTTTTATTACTTATTCATATGATGAATGTATTCAACATATTACATGATGGTTGGGGACCACAATTACGCATCCCCTTCATAAATAAGTTGGTCCCATGAGATAAAAAAGGATGGGTATTTTGTGTTTTCCTTCCCTATTTATGTATGATATAATGGAATGAGTCCATAAAATGAACGTTACGATGTATGGTACTATAAATTACATCATTATAAATTTATTTATTGATGTCATTAGGAATATTCAAATTTTTATGTTATTAACTGATAAGTTTCAAGCTCATGTGATTATTTATATGGAATTATTTTTATAATCATTTATTTCTACCACATTATTCCCACCTTATTTATTATGTGATACTTTTTACTATCTAAATTACCATAATTAGCATCTAATATCAAGATTTCATTTTCATAGGATATTAATAAGTGTACAATGATTGATATATAAGTATATTCTATAGGGAATAATAATATTTGCAAAGAAAATACAAAGTTTTATTTTATGCTTTTAAATATAATGTGAGAATCTATAATTTGTATAGTATTCTAATAAAATTTAACGAGTTTATGCCATGATATGAAAAAAATGATATCTAGTGAGAATATATTTAATTAGACACACAATATAAGATACTTGGTTTGAGTTCTTTATAGGTGGAGGGACTATAGGTCAGACTGCTCTCTAGGAAGGGCGATTATGACTTTTCTATAAAAGTTAGTTTTGATACCTATCACTCAATGAATACTTTTATGGGGATTTATGATATCATATTAGTGTAATATTTTATATTAATATGTTTAATTTACCACATTCATTGAATGAATTTGGGTATGTGTAAAAATAGTTGGATATATATTTCTGTAAGTAAAATAAGTTATTGGATGTGGAATCAGTTACTCACAATATGGTTTGAACATATTTATTTGTTTGAGGGAATAATATTCAATGTTAGATCATTATATCTGTGTATATATGTAAATGGAATACAAGAGTTAATATGGTAATATATATAAAATCATTTCAAATAAGTAGTTTTTAATTCTTCTAAAGTGTATAAATTTTGAGATATAAGTCATCCAGCTAGGTAGGTTCATAATACATTCTGGTGTCCAAGGACAATATTATGTAAGAAATGTTGAGATTATATAACCTTAAATTTTAATTCACCAAACAATACTATGAACATTGGGTTTCATTTAGCTTGGAAACCCTATGAGATAGGATACCAGTGGAGTTTATTATAGTTTATCCATATGATTGATTTGGAAAATAGTAGTTGGTTCAACATTCCAAGTGTCAAATATGATATGATATCTAAAATAGCGCACATAAATAGAAAATAAATTATCTGTAAATTAAATTCCATTCAATAAATATTTAAAAATAAATATTTCCCACAATTATATATAAAAAATTTAAAAGGTATCATAATTTTAGACAGAGAACACTTAATTAATGTTCTCATTAAATGAATGTATAACATGGTACTAATTTAATAAAAACACCACTTATTGGTTGAAAGATATCATCATAATCAAACAATAAATTAAGATAAATCCTTGAAATCAAAAATCATAATAAATCAAATTTACAATACGGGAAAAAAACATAACAATAATTCTTAAGAGTGAAAAAAATTATATGTGTCCAAAAAGTACCTTCTTGAGTAAGTAAATTGTGAACCCATTCAGCAATCGAATCCATATAGATATCCCAGTAATAATATTTTTTTATAGAATAAAATTAATTGTATAAAATGTAGATCAAAGAAATTTAATATATATTCTTGTAAAAAAATTATTCGGTATGTTAATGACTAAAATAGTCTAAGATTTATTTTTAGGGTTAATCTGATTGTGGAATTACATTATAGTTGTTTAGAAAAGGTTTTCATAATATCAATGAATTAAATTAAAATTTTACCAAATTCCCTTATTATGTTGAGGATAGATAAACTAGGAATTAGATTAGTATATTTTAGTACTAAATTGATGTTACAAGTTTATAAAAAAATAAAAAGTTGAAATGTTTATTAGAAATTCCAAAAATGTTTCTTTAGGTTTTCAGTCATAGTTATTGAAACCTAAATATGGTTTATAGGTGGAGGCTAAATTTTCCCATATTATAAAAAACACTAGGATACAAGAATATATTTTAGAATCTTCTTGGATAATCTAAATTGAGTGTTAATGTAATAGATATAAATTATCTAATTGTGAAGTGTATAAGATATCAAATTTATAAATTAATAATGTTAAAAATATTAAAGAATACAAACATAAGTAAATAATGATATAATATTTTAGTTTTAATTCAAATATAGTATAAGATGTGTATCATATATTCTAATTTGTTTTTTCTTTCAAATGATAATTTTTAAGGGTTACGTGTATACTCACACATCATCACTAATACACAGGAATATACCATGTTAAAAGAAAATCCATTATAAAACCAAACCAAAGTCTAAAAATATTATTTATACCTGGATATAAGAACCTATAAAATCTAATGGTTGTAATCATAAGAACATGAAGATGTTGAAACCTCCTCACACAAAACATGTCATCCCCACCTCAAACAAGATGCCTTCAGGACAATATCAATTAAAGGTTCCAAAATAAAATCTTCACATTGCACTTCCTTATAATGTGGAATTCCTTGAGTATAAAATTTGAATTATCTATAGTAACCCACTAGAGTGATGAAAATAACTAGCATGAAATAACATCAGTATTAACATCACAAAAAAATCCACTAATACACACAGGAGCCATCATAAATGATGTTCGAGGGAGTGAAATCCTAAGAAGATCCCCTTAACTAGAAATACTAAATAACAAATTCTAAAAACCATATAGTCATATATAAAATCTATATAAATCCATAAAAAAATATATAATATCATTTTGAAGGCCATCTAGTGCTGAAAAGATTAAATCTAATGAAAAAAATATATTAGATCAACAACAAAACAATTCATGAAAAATATCATCATCTCTGATGAAGAACCGTAATGAGCCTCTATAATTGAAACATCATGAAAATAAATCATAGATGGGGTGGGATAAATAAGAAAACTAGAGAATAATAAATCGAAAAAAACATTACAAAATGGGGAAAACAAAACCAAAAGGTTAAAAATAAATTGAATGATAAAATAAAATAGATGAAACTGACCCTAGGGAAACTAAATCACCAATATCTGAACTCAACCATGATCATAATAAGATATATAAGGAATAATAATTGTAAACCATTATGGGAGGTATCATTATAGTAAACATGGAAATATAATATTATTAAGATATAATATTTGATCGAAATATAAACATTCTAATTTGAGAAGAAAAAATAGTTTGTGAAGAAAACCATATAATCCCAGTCCAAAATGTTTAATAATGACATGGAAAAGAATGGGTTACGGTGTTATAGAACTAGCATGAATGGACGTGATATATGGTGAATTTTAGAGAGAAAGGTCAATTCTTAAGTAAGGATATGATGACCCAAAAAGAAAAACCACCATTGAAGTAAGAGATAGTAGGTTGATTGATAAGAAGGAGAACCATAACCATAATAGAAATACTAGGAAAACCTAGATTGGAGTATGGGAAACAAGAGGGAAGCAAGGGTAAAGTTATTAAAAAGAGATGATATGCATGGTATATATTTTATTAAACTTTGTAACACATTTAAAAAAGAGATAATGATAAAAATATAAAATCAGGGTTTATAGAGTTTAACAAAAATATTGTTTAAAATATGATCAATCGAGGTTACACCACCCATTAGTGGTATATTTTAAATAGTAAAATCATATTTTTATCAAAAAAACTCTAAACAATAGGAATAATGATTGAGATAATATTTATCAAGTTTTTAATATTAATTTAAATTATTTAAACCCCACTAATTTGTCAATTTGATCTGAATTCCATTGTTTTGGTATTTTTGGGATCTTCTTAGGATATAAATCAAAATTCACCACTTCCATAATTTCAATTCATTTTAATCAATTATATATTTTGATCATTATGTTTTAAATATTGATCCAAATTTAGTAATTACTTTTCTTAGGATTACTATGTTTATGGGATAAAACATTTTCAACTAGTATATGTATTGAATTGAAATTAATAAGGACCAAATAAATGAATAATTGATGAAAAAATTAGGCCAATAGAATTGAATAGCATTTAGTAAATGTAAAATAACTCTGTATGAATGGGAAAAAATTCAAATTATTTATCCAAGAAAGGGGAATTTACTAGATTTTTAATCTCTCAATTAAATAAAAATATTAAATAAATTCATTTACATGGTTATGCATTGTTTTAAAATGGAGAAATTTTAATAGACACATCAGCTAGATAAATTTATCCTCATTAATCTGGAAATAATTTTTTCTATACATGTTAATAGAAGATAAAATTTTCTAAAAAGAAATATAATATTTATGAGAACATAATTTATTAAGGGAATTTATTGATATAATTCCCGAATGAGGCTAGAAATAGAGAAATAATTTAGGATAATAGGACAAAAAATTTACAACCCTCATCTTCATTATATTCAAGACTTCACATTCATTTCAGGGGATGGTTGGATTAAATTAGGATGTCGATCTAGATAAGATATGATGGATAATAGAAGTTATATTTATTTTTATTAGGGTATTTAGGAATAAAGTTAAATTGGTTATTGGGTAGTGGATATTTGAGGATTTTTCCCTTTTGTGTTTGGTACATGATTATATTCTTATTATATTTTCCCAGAAGCAGTTTTCATGATTAATGTAGCTGTCTATTAATTCATCACTTTAGTTTCCTCTATTTTGATATGGATTGTCGTTAAACTTTTTAAAGATTTTTTTTACTCTCATGATTTCAATTTCATTGGGTGAGGAAACCCTGTTGATCATAATTATTTTAATATGTTTTGGTCACTCAATGTTCTTCACGTCATCAGATCACATTCATAAGCAGAAAAAACCCATATTTTTGGATTAAATTTTGTTTATAGACAATATAGGATTATAATATTTTGTCTTGAAGTATAAATTATATAATTTTAGTAGAATAAATTGGTTTAAAATGATAAAGGGAGTATCCATGTTTTTTATTTTTTCCACCACTACCTTCTTTACATTGTTTTTTAGTCTGATTTGCTTCTTATTTTTAATCACTAACCTATATTTCATATGAAAATATTATTTTTGATAATTTAACATTTCTTATATAATTATAAATACAAATTTATATTTCTAAATTTAACAAAAAAATAATAAAAAGGTCATAGTTTGACAACTTAGTCAACAATCTCTTCATGAGGAAACCTCCTGATCACCAATGTAAAACATTTTAAGGGGAATCTTATCTGCATGTGTAAAATGAAAGAAAATGTAGTGTTAATTTGGAACAAATTATAGGGAGGTTTTCTGAGATTTTTCAAATTTATTTTTGAATTTCTATTATTTTTATTCTCTAATTCATAGTCTTCAAAAAACAAAAAAAACTTATTTTCAAAGTGTGTAATCCAATGCCTGGCCTAATTATCAGCAATATGAGGAGTCAAGTACTGATAAAATAATAAAATAAAAATTCAACAAATATTATTCCATGAACCAAAGAAATTATTTGGTTATTAAACATCGAGCTTCCATGATCCTATAAGTATTTAAAAAAATTTAAAATATTTCAAATCATTTTAATGAATTAATGATAGTGAAATCCCAAAAAGATTTTCATGAAATATATATTATTTTATCAAACATTTTTGATATCTAATAACCTTTCTGGATGAGTTAAAAATTTATTCAGAATCTTCTTTTTTAAATTTTAAGGAAGAACTCATAATAAAATCACCAATCAATGTGCCTTTTAAAAATTAAAATTATTTAAAAAATTATTTTGATGAATTTTTTGATAATGAAGTTTCATGTGAAGCTCAACATTGGTAATTAAAAATTCATATCCATTGTATAGAAATTTATCTGTTGAAGAAGAAACACTTAATCCATTTATTTTTTATGAAAATTTTATAGAACAAAGGATGTTTCATATAGAAATTGATGACTGTGATCATTTGGATTTTTGAAATACAGAAACCGATTAGAAAATAATTACTGTAATCTAGAAGTTGATCACAAGAAAATATTTCCATGCTAGAAAATAATGAAATTTATTGTAGAAAAAGTTTGGTTTTTGAGAAAACACTAGGTGAAGTCTCACATTATGATTATCTTTTTCAATTTGATATTGATCATTAATTTATAATCGTTTCTACCTACAAAGACTTAAACCAAATTTCTTTTTACGTGACTAGTTTATTAGATGAAGACGATGTAAATGATTGTATTGAGTAAATAATAGTGTTCCCAATTGAGGAGTACATTGATTTAAATTTGGATGGTAGTACCAAGTATCTTTTCAAAAAATAAATCATTTTTGAAGATAAACCAGAAGATAAACCACTTCCTAGAATTAAATTTCAATTAAAAGAGGATGTCTTTTCTAAAGTCATTTTCTTCTGATTTTTTATTACATATTGTTCCATATTCTAATACATCATTAGAACATCAAAACCATAGAGTATAAATTTATGAAATCTATTTTTTGGGAGATTATTAAAGCATTTGGATATTAAGAATATTGTGGAAATAGTATTTTAGTAGTTCATAAGGAAGAAACTACACCCTTCTTTGGAATGAGGATGATCAGTAGGAAATACCTGATTAGGGGCAGTGAAATCCTGACACCCACATTGGGGTTCATACCAAGGATTTTTTAAATTGTATTTATTTTTATTTTTATTTCATTGATTTTTATAAAATTTTGATGCTTTGTATTTTTAATGTACATTTCCATGTTGCAACATCTCAGAGGATAAGATAAGGCTTATACTGCTCAATAAAAACATGGTTATATCATTCCCCTCTCGTTTTTAATATATAATCTTCATGATTATCAACGAAAAATAAAAATTTATTACCATGATTAAATTGTAAAAAAAGTGTGGGGAGGAAAATACATTGATAGATTTATAATTTTGTGTTTTTTATTTAAAAATTTAGGTGTTTATTTTTTTCCTTTATTTTTAATTTTTTATTTTTCACAAATATTGTGTTTTCTTAATCTGTTGTCTTTCAATGTAATATAATTTTTGAATTTAAAAATATTTTTGATGAAAAAAACAAAATTTATTCATGGAAGTAAATTTAAATGATTGTTGAAATGTTCTTTGTTTCAGAATCAATTGTTTAAATTCATGACAAGGCCATTGATTTTTAATTCCATTCAATGAATTCTACCCAAATTTGAAAATTAGTTTCTAATGACGGATCTTAACCTTTTTTCCATTTTCATCACATTCTCCCCACTTAAAGAGTGAATGAAAGAATTATTTTTCAACCAAAACATTCCTTTTTCTTTAATAACATGTGATATTTAAATAATTTTTTTTCCAAAATTATTGAGGTTGTTTTTTTATTAAAATACCCTATTAAAAAAAATTATCTAACATTATTTTTTATTTCCAAGACATTTAATATTTGAAAGACATTACTATCCAGGTAAATCCTGTTATATTAGCTATATAAAAATCCAATTTTCTCTTTCCAACATGCTTTAAAAGTAGAAATTCATGATCTTGTTGAACCTAGATATGGGGGGATGGCATTATCTATTACTTTATCTGGTAGAATTTCATATTCAAAATATGTATTTTTTCTACTAGTGTACATTACTTAATGTTTCATCTTTTTTAAGCTTTCACGTAAACGGGAGTGGTTCCTTTTTTGTGCTCCTAAAAATATAAAAATGTTTATTTTTAGAAATTAAAAAATTTATATAAAAATTTAAGAACAAATTTATGTGCCATTTATACATATTTTGAGACGTTTTTTATGTCCATTAAATAACTTTTGATGTTATTTTGGATATAATTTTATTCTATGATTAAATTGAAGTAGACCATGCTTTTGGGAAAAATAGAATCATGCAATTTTTCATCAATAAAGTGACAAGACATCTCTTTCTACCTTAGAATTTTTAAAATTTTAAACCCGTTCACATTAAAACACCATGAAAAACATTTTCAATCCTCATGGGGGATAAAATTATTTGACTTAATTGGTTCTAGATTTATATATTTTTAAGCCAATGGTGACCCTTTAATTTATTTGGACGAGTAAAACATTATTCAGAATCAAAATAATTTATTAATAAGGAACATTAGTATGGTGGGAATAAATTTTAATGAAGGAATGAAAGAAATATGAATTTATCAAATAAAAATAATTATGAATTTTAAATTTAATATGATGAAAATTAATAATATGTTTGGAGACTTTATTTTGAAATTTATATTTTCATTGATTTATTTTAAGAATTTTCATTGAAATTTTGTTTTGAATGTTCACTTACCCTTGAGTCCATGATCTATGTGTTTGGGAATTGATAGAGGTAATATTTACATAGTTATTTATATTTATTTCAATGATTTAATCCCCACCAATTAATATATTTTATCTCAATTTCTTTTTTTTATATTAGGTTTGTTGTGATGCCAGATGTAGAAATATATTTGTTCTAGAATTTGAACTCTTTTCAATTTCATCCATATTCTCAGAATGAAGTTCAAAATATTGACTAAAATTATGTAATTATTATTTTTATATTTAATTTTTTTTGTCTACAACCTTTTAAACTTGTCTATGTGTTGATTGTAAATAATGATGTCCTAAATAAATCAATCATTGTTAAAAAAATGGATGATAGAATAGAATCTCTTTTTGTAAATGATGAATAACTCCGAATAAATGATTCCAAATTTAGTGATTTTACTAGGAAAATAGATATTGATCTATTTTTCAACTCTATATAAAATAAAAATATTAAATTAATTTATTAATATGGTTATGTAAAACCAGAAAATAGAGGAAGTTGAATAGACACTTCGGCTGGAAAAATATATATTCATTAATCTAGATATAACTATTTTACCACATGTCAAAATTATATTAAATTTGGTATTAATATATATAATACTTTTTATAAAATAATTTATGAAGGGACTTTAAGTATATTCAGTAATTTAGTGGACTAAAATTTTTAAAACTATTGGGAGAATAGATTCTAGGAAAAAGATTTCCATCCTTCTTATTATTTATATTCAAGACTTATCTTTAATTTTAGAGGATTATTTTATTGATTTAGATTGTTGTGTTGGAGAATATAGTCTAGATAAAAATAGTTATATTGATTATTATCAATGAATAAATGTCTAAACTCTATGTTTTGGTGTAAAGAAGAGATCCGATGATTCTTCCCTTACGAGTTTGGTACTTCATTGTATTCTTATAATATTTTTATGGAAACAATATTCATGGTTGAAGGAGGTCACATTTTATTTTATAATAATTTTATATATATGTTTAACTGTAATGTTTTTAAAATTCATAATGTAATTTTGTTATTCTAACTGTTAAATTTTTTCAGCAAGGTCTCTCCATTAAGAAAAACTAGTTTATTCTATTTTGGTTACTCATTGGTCTTCAGTTGATCATATCACATTTGTATGTGGACAAAAACCCATAGGTGATATATCTACGTGGTTTATAAACTATATAGGTGTATAATATGATGTCTAAATTTTTATAGTTTATAACATAATTGGAATAAAATTGTAGAAAATGTTATTGGTATTATTTGAAGATTGATATTTCTCTACTCCTGCATTCGTTAGTTTATTTTTTTTCAGTCTGGTTTTCTTATGATTTTTAATAACTAAAATATTTTTATCATCATAATATGGTATTATATAATTTAATATTTTTTAGATTACTTAAAATTACCATTTCTAATTCTGACATAAAAAAGAAATTAACAAAGTGACAGTTTGACCACATAGTTTGCAGTCTCCACCTGAGATAACCTTGTCATCCACATTGTACTACATTTTAATGGGGGAAATTAGTGACTTGGGTAAAAAAACTAAAAACCCAATACCAAATAAAAAATGATATATAGTGGATAATTTTTTATTTGGTAAATATTATCACTACATGAAATAATAGTTATTTTATACACATAATGTATTTAGATTTTTTTATCATGATATTCTATATATAATATATTTTCTAAGAGTATATTGTGTGTATGATTAGATATAATATAATTTAACATTTTAAAAATTAATAGATTATACTAGTAAAGTATCCAAGGGAATTTAACATAATGTCCCAAAATATTTTATTGAATTCAAATAACATAAAGAGTTTATATTAACTACCAAAAATGATCTCAATTATAAAAATTATGTATAGTTCTAATAATAATTATAATGATTAACCTAGAAAGGTTTCTTAGCTATCAATTTATGTTATTAAAAATATAGAGTATGCTGTCGCTAGGAATGTGAGTTTTAAATATATGTTGAAATATTTAAGCATTAATAATTGGATTCATTGGAATATCGATTCTTTAACTATGTTTATTCATAGATATTACCCATTAAAAGAATATAGTGTGAGGATTTTATTAGATGGCCAAATAGAGACATGGGAGGAATTATATTGGGAGGTAATGAGTTTAGAGAAATCCTAAATTTATTTTAATGATGATTTGTATTTATTTTTATAATATATGGTATATGATTATATAGGACCATATGTATGTTTATGTTAGTTTTCTTAATAGCATTTTAGGATATAAAAATATATCATGTTATAAAAAAGGGATCATAAATCAATAATTATTACATGTTACTGGTAAATATTATAGGAAGTGTAATGATAATTGACTCCTCAATGTAATACTATGCATTATCCCTAAAAAAATTCATTATAGAGTATTGTATATTATGAAATAATGTTAAGGTTAATAAGGATAATTTTTTTTTATAGTGATAAAAATAATATCATAAGACACAAAATGAATATTTTATTCCAGATAACCCTCTAAGAATACCACATATATTATCAAAAAAATAAATCATTGGTTTACTAGTGGTAGATATTTTATATTTGTATTTACCTATTAAATTTTGTTAAATAATTTACCTGTCATGGGAACCTTCACACTTTTATATCTTTCTTATGCCAACCATGATTCATTGATAATTAGGGTTCTTTGGCATGTTATTAATCATGTCACTAATTTCGTTTAATCATGAGCAGATTATTCATCTCTTATTGTTAGTATGACACTAGGGACTGAAATTTTGATAGGATAATACAGTGTATGGTTGTACCTACATAAGTGAGATGTTATGTTCTTATATATTAAATAAGGGGAATGTGATCTGATCACCCATCCGGGTGACTGAAATGTGAGGTTTCCATCTGTCCAGTATGTATATACAAATACAAATGATAATGTATAAGTAATTATATAGTATTTACATTATTTGCTTCCTATGTTTATTCAATCTATTAAAAAATAATGATATGAAAATTCATTCTTTTTTAGGATTTATCTGGTGTCAAATGTTTTTAGATAAATGTTTTTGATGGAGATCTTGTTATATCAATTTGTACCGTGAATATAACTAACACTTTACCAGATATTTCTCTTTAATTATATATATTAATTTAGGAATTTATATTTCTTCAATAATAGAAAGGAAAATTGGATCAAAAAAATTATTTACCTAATAGATATTGAGTTTTACCAAACATATAGATGTATAAAAACTATTTTGTATTTTATAAAAATCTATTTTCAGATTAATATTCACAAGCTATTTCATATGATATGATACAAGGTAATGTTGATGATAAAATTTAAATATAGTATTTAAAAATATTAATAAGCTTCATTAATATGATTTCAAAATTAAACATACATGATATGATTTAAGGAGGAGTGGAATCAATTCTATGAGGATTTTTTGTATATGAATGATGGTCGGATATATTCCCTAAGCCTTATACACCTACAATGTATTTTGGGAAATATCATATTTTATGATATGGTGATGACATATTATATGAAATAAAATGTATAAAAGAAATATTGAATATAATTGGGTATATCATTAAATAAAATATGGTATCAATATATTATATCTTCCTAAACTAATAGTAGTGTATTATTTGGAAATGATATGTGGGAATATTTTTTTAAAAATACTATTTTAAAATATTCATTACACTCTAATAATAATTAAGAAATCCAATAATTAAGTGTTAACACACTAAAAATATTCCATGATAGGATATATGATGAAACATATTATGAAATCATTGAATGCGTTAATATGTAAAAATATTACATGATTAGTCAAAGGTGTAAATATATTAATGGCCATGAAAATGGAATTAGTTTCTATTGTTGATTATCCTTAACATTCTTCTGTTATTCTTTTTTCATTAAGATGTATTGACATGCCAAAATATTTAAATATTTTTTCACTTCACTTCTAGGTGAATCAAGTTAGACCATGAATATACTATGGGGAAGGAACCTGTTGAATTCTTCTTGGTGATCTTCATAAAAAATTTGTTTAAAAACATGTTAATTATTCAATATTCATGTAAGGTACCAATGAATTTTATTTTTTCTATGTTATTTCAGTTTTATCACATAGATATATTAGTTTAAGGTTTATTTGGAATCCATTACTAATTAAATTACTATTATTAATTCAATAATAACATACCAATTAAAACAATTATTTTAAAAATCATAAAAATTTTGTTTCCTCCAACAAGGACATAGTTTTAATTCATTATACAATAAAATTTACCTTGTTGAGGTAAATGTAATGGAATAGTGGATAGTTTTTACCCAAATAGGATAAATAAATGGTCTAATTATATTATAATGAATAATAGTTCTATTCCTTTCCCATAATTAATGTTTACTTTTACATGGGTAAATATTTCCTTTAAATTAATTAGGACAATCCACCTTGTAGAAGATGTTACTATAAAATTAATGGTAAATTTTTGAGCTAACCAAACATCATGACCCTCTTTTTCAATGTCCATTATATATTTGGATAGAGTATATTTTATCCTTAATAGAATTTATCAATATCTATTATTTATTTCAATATCATTCTCAATTTTATTTACATATATTTTACCTGTTTTTTTACATAAAACATTATATATATTCCATTATTTAATTGTTGTAAGATTCTTAAACTCTAATATATTGTCCTCCTTGAAATCGTTATCTCCATTATCCTATTGTTCCATTTTCTTAAATATAATTAATTTCATATCATATCAACTTAATATTAATTATAAATCTGTAAATTTGAAAAAATATATAGAACTTTTCATTACAAAGAATTATACTCTAAGAATATTGGATATTATTTCTTCATCCTAGATGAGAACATGGAACTAAACAAAAAAGTAAAAAACTTACTTTAACCCAAAAAAATTGTATCAATTCATATTTAATTTAACATGAACTAAACCATCAAGGCCCTTTTAGTGCTTGAAGTATGTCATGATATCCACCCTAATCACTCCACTAATTGGATATGGTATATTTAATAACATCAAGTAGGAATAATTAACAATATGGGAGGTTATATCCTATAACAAACTATAATGTACATAAATATAATCAGTGAAAAAATAGAAATATCAATATTATTAATACATTTATTCAATTTAATAGTATATAATAAATTAATGAATCATTGGGTACATATATATCACCACGAAGGAAAGAATAAGTATTAGAGACAAAATATCATATGAGTATTGAAAACATGAAGCACTAAAAATCTTCTATATGTTATATATACTCGTAGATCACTCCCAAGCCAATGTGTAGACCACCAACATCAAAAATAAAAATTCTTGAGAATGTATCTCCAATTATCACTATGTGTTATCTCTGAACAAGACATCCCAACTCCACGCCAACACACACCATATTTAAACTTTTTCTTCATCTATATGGGCATAACATATGTCAATACAATCCAATACCGATGTGACTGTCAAAATAACTATTAGGATTCCATGATAATAAAAATTTAAAAAAGAAACAAGTTAACTCAACTCTTGTTATAGAAGGTGACCAAGAGAAAGGAAATGATGAAATACCACAACACCAAGTCAAATTGTGATTTTACTACAAAAGAGATATATAATTAATGAAAAAGAAAAATAAATTGTTTATATTAAACCATTATAATATAAAATAAAAACATATACTTCCCAATCATCCTAACTCAACCCCACTAGGGTCACAAAAACATGAGAAACTACATATTCTTGGATAACTGAAACATCCATGAAGATCTAAGGTAGATATTCAACTTCACATCAGATTACAATTACAATAATGGAATGTTAAGGGGGAACATGTCATATAGAGGCCTAGAAAATGATCTTTCATCGACTAAACATCCACCAAAATACATAGAGGGTATCCTTATCACTATTCAAAATTTCTCTCAAGTATAGAGAATACCACCTCCACCAACCCAAGAATATTATTATACTAATTACGTAGCATCATAAACTAAGATAGTAGCCCAATAAAACTACCTAGATCAATAGTGGGAGACACATGCCTAATGAAAAAACACCAATAAAACAGATGCACCACCGAATCCCACTCTTGGTGGCCACTCCACTCACACGACCTCAAAATATAATAGTAATAATAATAATTGTAGTCATCATCATCATCAAAATCATTATTGTAAATAATATTAAACAAATGTTTTAAATATTAGATTTTATTCATAGATCCTTTCCCATTAATTGAAACTAAAACTATGAAACATCAACTGCTACATTTGGTGGATAGAGTATTTTAATTTTGAGGAGTATAGATTTTTCTCAGGCTAACTGATTCCTCGGTTTTCACTGACCACAACTGTCCAGGCCAGCTCATGTAATCCCCCACTCTATGTATCAACTTTTAATTTACTCATCTATCTATGCCACTTTCCATTTACTATGTCTACATCCTTGATACCATCAATCCCTCTAATGGTTTGCTGCAGAACATCAATATGTGAGTGAGAGGGAAGGAGTATAGGATAGAGGATAATGGAAAGGAAGATAATATAATTATTTATTCATCTCACACCATGGATATCTGATTCTTCATTTTCAAAAAATGAGTTATCACTATTAAGAATAATGTTATGAATTAAAAAATGACATTATTTCAAGAGGTGATAGTATGCTATATACCCAAATGATTATTTTTAACCCATTTAGTTGAAGTTTGTGAGGTTTTAGGTCACACAATTTACATAAAAACATATTAGTACATTTAAGTTATAGATGATATTATAGAATATTTTTATAAGTGGAAGTGTTGGATAAATAAATAAAACAAAACTGATTCTTGATGAACATTTCCTCTTAATCGAGAAACTCCTATTTTTTTCACCAAAATACTTACATGGTTAGATTAATGCCTTAACTAATTATAATAGTATGAGTGGATTTATTTTGATAAGTGATTTGGTAAATAGTTGGATGATCCAAAAAGATTTATTTATATTAAGATGTGAGGGGAGTGAGTTATCGTTTATTTTTGACGAGGAGTGACATTCTTGTCAATAATAAAGTTTTTTCAATCATTGAAGGTCAATAATACCTAAAGTAGATCAATATTTGATAGTTAATATTGTTTAAGGATGATCTGGCCTATAAAAACATACAACACACAATTTAATCAAAAATTTTAAAAATTGTTTTCCTTAAATTCTATGTTTCCTTATTTTAACTGATTTGGTTTTCCTTTATAGTAACAAGTATTCAAACATCGGTACTATATCCCATAAGAATAAATTATTTTTATACTTATTAAAATATTTAAAACAACATATTACAGATGTGAAATAAAATTTATCAACTAAAAATAATATGTTTGTTGAAAATTAGTTTTAACATAAGAGTTGTAATGTGAAAGAATTCCATTTTAAAATTAATTGCACAAACATAGTTTTTATCATTTATAAGTCATTATAATAGAAAAATTGGTCCTTAAATATAAAATAGTTGATATTTTTGCCAAATTAATTTTTTTGTATATATGATTTTTCATAATTTTAAATCATTTAATAAATTATAATTTATCATAAAATAACAATAATGGGAATTATTCAGTTAAATTGAATAAAAAAAGAAATAAAATGATGTATTTATAATATATTATGTTTACACCTACTCAACATGATATAATCATATAAAAATTAATTGGAAAAAATAAATCATTCAATTTATATCACTTTTAATATTTTTAGTATCATTTATTTCATTTAAATAATAATTAAATAATTATTGCGGTTGAGTTTCTTAAAAATTTTAATTAATTATTTCATCTCTAAAAATTAATGAAAATAAAAATAAAATTAAAAGAATTTATATTTAAAAATAATATCTATAATAGGAAATATATTTTTTCCATATCCCAAATAATTATATAAAACAATATGAAGAAAAGTATCTTTTTTGTCTTTTTTGTTACGAAACATATTATACAGATCACATTGAATGGAAAGTGGCAAGGAATTTCAATTTTTTTGATAATTGAATAGAAAATATCTAAATAAACTCTCTATATAAAATGAAGATAATATTTTAAAACATTTTCACTCTCATCATTCCATATTAACCCCAAGTACACCCAATTTTAACTTAAACATGATAATTTATATTTACGGTATTCACTATTCATTTTGTCAAAAATTACGTTAAATTTATTAGAAAATAAAAATTATTATAATTCCAAATATAAAATAAATTTTAAAATATTATATTTATTGAAGTAATTTTTTTAATTTGACATTATTCCTACAGATACCGAGAGACAATGAGTTTATAAAAGAGTATTTATTTAGATAAAATGATTCTATATTAAATTTACAACTAATAATAATAATTTTTAGAGAATAAATTAATATTTAATGATATATAATATATAAATTTCATTTAAAGAATTCCCCAATATGTATTATTATATTTATTAAAATGATGAAGTAATAATCATTTTAAAATAATTTTTGTAAATACCAATTTTAAAACACAAAAATAAGTTTATATTAGAAATCGATAAAAAGATGTTTCAATATAATTCAGTGGATTAAATAAAACTGATTAATAATTATGTTACAATAATAATATAAAAAATTATTTGGACTTTTATGTTACTTAATTAATTCAAAAGAAAAAACTTTTTACAAATATCCGTATTTTCACTATTCATTGAAAAATCAATATTTTTAAAAAAGATAAAAAATTTCTCCCAATTTTTATTTTGATATTAAAATAAAAAGTTTATTCTAATTTTTTCAAGATAATTTTATAAATGTTATAAAAAAATTATAATATAATTTTTTGATGAAAATAAATAATTGTTTTTAAAGAAAACATATTTTTAATGAATAAAAACACTTTACTAAACTAAATTGAATGATTATTTAATAAAAAAATAATTTATATTGAGTAAAATATATATATATATATATATATATATATTAATATATATATTTCATATTGTTGTTAATACTGTTCGTACCGGCCAATTTAATTACTTAGACATAATGGTAATATATTTATCATGGGTCGTAAATGTTTGGTTTTTCTTATTGAATACGCTATTGAATATAAAAATATTGGGGTTACATATATTAAAAACTAAATTTAGTGTTGTGTGTCCTTTACCATATGATATATAATTCTCTTTCAATAAAATCTTGTGGTGTTACATTGTCATCCTTTAATAAATTTTATCCATAAATTTTAACATTATCTCAGTAATAAAA
The DNA here is from genome assembly GCA_963277665.1 of Viscum album. Classification (NCBI taxonomy): domain Eukaryota; kingdom Viridiplantae; phylum Streptophyta; class Magnoliopsida; order Santalales; family Viscaceae; genus Viscum; species Viscum album. The sequence goes on from OY728131.1 coordinate 1,132,333,662, forward strand.
ATGTTTGGGCATTTGAAATTGATTTTATTTTAAACCCAAATCATAAAAAGGGTGAATAAAAATAATCTTAATAATCTATACTATTATTTTCAATGGCCATATGTTATAATAATTCCTTAGGATTCTAAATAAGGTAATATATGTTGGAATGGAAGAATAATGTAAAAAATTGTAGAGAGTGATTAAGGTCACTGATGAAAATCATGAAAATGATCAATGAAAAGTTTACAACCTCAAAACCATAAATCCTTGATGATCAAAAATAAAAAAGGTTAGATAAAAAATATGGTATTAAGTTAACATTTTTTAAGATCCCTTTCCTAGAGTTGATAAATTATTTCACCATTTCGATGGAAAACAAAGTGAAATACACTAAATTTTAAATAATGAGTATTCATGATGAATGTTATGTTCATTTTCTTAGAGTTGATAAATAATTTCACCATTTAGAAAATTTACACCAGAATCTCTTTTTTTTCTTTAAAAGATGAGTATTTAAGATGAATGTTTTATTCAAAAATCACTAAAATAAAAATTTAAATATAACATAACCATAAAAGGGGTAAAAATATAATCCTCATATATTAAGATATGAAAAAAAATAAAAAAATATGAACAAGGAAATATAATCAAAAAATGAAGAAACATTCATATGAAACATTAATCTTCAAAATCTAATAGAAATACCCAATGTTAAAACAAAATCATTCCAAACAAAACTATCCTTAAAATTATTCACTAATATTTTTCCTATGTTTAAAACCCAATGATTTTAAAGATTTGACCATATATTCTTCCATGATAAATCAACCATTATTTCTAAAATAAAATACCATATTATTCCAACAAACCTAATATTTTCCTATAAAAATGTAATACTAAGATGGAAATTTTGTGCCACTCTCTTATCATCATTCAATTATGGTTTTAATCCCCAGGAACATGTTTGATGTGATTGGTTTTCATCTAGCATTCGAGTTGTCCAATTTTATTTTAAAATTAGAAAAATAAATCATCAATACATGAAACATCATGTTGATATGGGGGATTAAAAATGAACCAACTTTATAATGACTGAAAATTATTTTTTATTGATAATAAATCCCTTTTAAGGGTAGAGAGGTAACCCTTAATGACATCATTGACTTAGACAATAAATGTTCCCAACAGAATAAAGGATCATGAGCACAAACAACCAACACTACAAGAAGGAAGCTCCACCTAGCAACAAAAAACATTAAGTCCACATTCCACTTTATTAGAGCTGAATGGCTAGCTGTCCCGTGTGAAAGCTCATGGGTCTGGAATCGATGGCTGAAGCCATACCCTCTCAAAGGTCCAATTCCAAAAATCCATGAAACAACAAGAATCCATTTCCCATCACCACATCTGGTAAAACATCTTGTAGACAATTAATTTTTGAAACCATTGATCACCAGACCATCGACGCCAAAACAAAATGAGATTTTGAAAATACAAGCCACATAAGAGAACAAACATCATCAACACAAGAAATTCTTAAGAGAAAGATCCTATAGTGTTTCATGAAACACGAAAATCTGAAAGTAGAAACCACAATCCCTAGAATGACCAACATTGAAAAAAATCATTCATTCCAATTCAATCGACACATACTAGGAGGAATACAAGCATCACCAACTTGTGTCCCTCCTCTGCCTAATCCAAAAAAGAACCTAGTGCATGGAACCAACATAGTCAAAATCAGACAACAAACCTCCACTAAGACAGTAAATCACTACTAAAAATGAAACTAAATACCCCACTGCATCCACGAGACACCCTCCTACACCATAACGCAGCAAACCAGAGAGGAAGGAAAACCATGGAGAATGATCATTAAAGGAAATGTACTATTTAGGAAATGTAGTATTTAGGAAAGGATCTCAAGAAAAAATATTCACCTAATACCATATTTTTTATGAACCAATGATCTTTTTAATCATCATGAATTTATTTTTTTGAGGACCTTAAATTTTTTTTATCATTTACATGATTTTGATCAATGACCTCAATCACTCTCTATAATTATTTACAATTTCCCCCTATTCCCACCTATATTCTTCTATTTAGAAACCTAGTGATGTGTTATTACATGTGATCTTTTTAATTACCAATAAATATTATCAATAGATTCTTTATTATCCCATTTTATGATTTAGGATTAAAATAAAAGTATTTTCACATTTCTAACTTTTGATTTTTGAGATAAAGTTAAAATTGTGAGGATGATATTTATTAAAGGGGAAGATTTAACAACCCATGATTTTATTGTAAGATAGTTATATTTGATTAGTTAAAGGACATACAACACTTAATTTAGTTTACAATACATGTGACCCCAATTTCATTATGTTCGATAGCATATTCAATAAGAAGAATCAATCATTAACGGACCATTATATATATATTACCATTAAAACCTAACAGTTAAATTTGTTGGTTTGAACAAAGTTAACTACTTTATGAAATATATATATATATATATTACTCAATATAAATTATTGAAATTTTTTTATTACATAATCAATCAATTTTGATCAGTAAAGTGTTGTTATTCTTCAAAAATATGTTTTCTTTAAAAATGTTTTTTATTTATTTTCATGAAAAAATAGAATAATTTTTTTTTCAACTTTTATAAAATTAATTTGAAAAATTTAACATCATTTTTTAATAATATTATTGAAATATAATTTGGGTTAAATTTTTATATTTTTTAGAAAATATATATTTTTTAATGAATAGATATTACACTAATTTTTGTAAAATGTCTTTTCTTTTCACTAAATAAAGTAATTTAAAAGTACCAATATTTTTTAAATAATTTTTTAAAATAAAATAATTATTAATACGTTTTTTATAATCCACTTAATTATTTTGAATCCACTATGTAACATCTTCTAGTATAAGCCTGTTTTGGGTTTAAAAACATGTTTTTCCAAGAACTTTTTAAATGCTTATGGTCTCCTCCTATTAATTAATTAATATATTACATAAAGGGGAAATTTTTTAAATGAAATGTATATATTATATATCATTAAATATCAACTATCTCTCATAAAATAATATTTATTATTATTAAATTTAATCTAGATTAATTTTTTCCAAAAAATACATATCATAAAACTCATTGTCTCACCGCATCTATGAGATTAATGTTAAATTAAAATTTTTAACTCCAATAAATATATCTTTTCAAAATTTATTCCATAATTTTAACTATAATAATTTTTAATATATAATAAATTAAACTTAATTTTCTCAAAAATCAATAGAGAATTCATTATAAATTAATTACCGTAGTTGAGATAAAAATGGGTGCACATAGTGTTAAACTAGAATGATGTGAGTGAAAATAATCTAAAATATTATCGTATTTTTATGTAATGATTTTATTTAGATAATTTACATTGAATTATCTAAAAAATTTAAATTCCTTTCCAATTTCATATTGAATTTTATTCGTGTAATAAGTTTAGTAAATAAAAAGTCAAAAAGTTACTTTTCATCCATTTAATTTTATAACTCACTAGGATAGGGAAAAGTATTATATTTTTGGTTGTAGATATTATTTTAAAATATAAATTATTACATTTTAGTCATAATATTATGTCATTAATTTTTAGATATGAAATATTCATATAGAATGCTTACGTAATGGAACTGCAATAATTATTTAGTGAGCTATTAAATGAAATAAATGATACTAAAAATATTAAAAGTGTAGTAAAATAAACGATTATTTTACCATTAATTTTTTTATATTATTATAAAAATTTAAATAGGTTCAAACATAATACATTTGAAATACATAATTTTATTTCTCTTTTTATTAAATTTAAATAAAATGTCCATTAATATTATTTTATAATAAAATATAATTTATTAAATGATTTAAAGTTAAGAAAAATGATATATTATAACCTATTATATTAATATATCTAAAAATAACAACTATTGTGTATTTTTGGACTAATTTTTCTTTTATAATTAATCCTAAATAATTAAAACTGAGTTAGTCCAGAAATGACTAAAATAGTGTTTTTCACATTACATGTTCCTGTGTTAAAAATAATTTTCAAAAAGATAATATTTTTATTTCACAAATTAGATTCAAAATCTATAATATAGTGTTTTAAATTGTTTAATAAGTATGAAATTAATTTATTCTCTAGGGATAAAGTACCTAGGATAGAAATCATGTTACTGTAATGGAAAACCAAAATGGTAAAAACAATAAAACATAGAATTTAAGGATTTTTAAAACAAAATTGAGAATAAATTGTGTGTTGGACATTTTTCTAGACAATATCATACATAAACACCATTAATTATAAATTTTGGATCCATTTTTTGTAATATTGACCCCTCAAGATTGAATACATTTGATTATTAATAAGAATTTTAGACCTCATCAACTATAAAGCGTAACTCACTCCACTTACTTATTCACATGGGTCAAGCCTTTTGGATCATACCACTATTGACCAAATCTCCTATCAACGTAAATCATCTCATAATACAACAATTAATTTAGGAATAAATTTAAACAAGTAATTCTTTCTGTGAAAAAAAGAGTTACTCAAAGAAGATTTAACATTCATCAGTAGTCATTTTGGTTTTATTTGTTTATCCACCCCTTCCACTTATAAAAATATTATATTTTAACATTAGTGTATTAAATGTACTAATATGTTTTTATGAAAACTTTCTGACCTAAAACCACGCACACTTCAGTTTATTGGGTTAAAAATTATTCATTCATTTATAATAAGACATATTTCTTCAAAAAGGATTAGCTTACTTCACTAGAAATGGATAGTGAATAAATTTCACTATTACAGAAATTTCCCATACTAAAATTGGTTAACATAGTGGTTACACTATAATATAAATGAATCAAACATATGGAACATGAATATTATCTCATATAGACACTAAATATTATGTTGGTATTTAAATTGAAAACATTAATTATACTTTTAATTGAAAATGTTGATGCACGACCATAGTCTTCCTTCGCACACATCATCTCCCAGATCTAATAATTCACATTACATGCTTGATAGAATCCATTGACATGTGTTGTTCATTAAAGAATATACATAATTTGAAAAGTCATTCCCGTGGAGTTTCCACCTGAGAAACTGAACACAAAAAATGGAATTATGAAACATTTTCCTAGATCCCCACATGGGGCTTACAGTAATCGATAGACACTCTGTCATAATCAAAATTCTGAATCAAGGGTTTATTATCAATAGATATAACTATCATCATAGAAAAAAATATCAAATTACATACATGGTATAGTAGCCACATTGTGAGTTTTATTTAACATAATTCTCCAACAACCAACAACACCACATAAAAAGATTGATAAAAATATATAAACTAGTCATAAAATTTATGAATCCAAATAGAGACATGAGTGTCAGACTCTAGAAAACTATTAATTTCTCAATGATCATAATCATTGAAAACACATGAGGTCTCTTCTGTTGTATAACACCTAGAATATTTAGCCTAAGAGTGGTTTAATGTAATTTATTAATAACTTCCATACACTTTATTATAAATATCTGAATTGAGATAAATAATGTCAAAGAGAATACCTTAGTTCACCAAGAAGTGAATATCTTTCATAAGACTCTGAAAAAAATTCCACATACTCATAAACTAGTGTCTTAAAGCCAAATATTTGGAATAGAATCATATAAACCCTACCTATATACATAGGTCGATAATTAGTGAGTGACAACCTTTATTCTATAGTGTGAAACTACAAGGATTAGAGTATATCTAGACATATTTACTTTGAAAGTACATGAAATATTGTGTATTACTTCTATATGATGAATCTACCGACTTACATAAACCCCATAATGATTTATAAGAGTTCTAGGTCATCAAATACATTAAAAGAGTTCTGTTGAAATGATACATTAGTGGACACACCTATACATGTCTCCCTAGTCTAATAACCCAAATCATGTTAACATTTTCTCACTATGTTCCGAAAACAAATCATCATATTTCTACAAACTCCAAAATACATCCCTAATATATAAGTTCTTTGTTACCACTCAAACATGACCCAACCAACTAGGAAATTTCTTAAGTCTACATTTATCTATGTGTTCCACCCTAATCCTGCCTCAAATAGGCCAAGGGTTGTGACTAGCACCAAGTTGTCATATCTCACAAAATGGATGGCCTTAGCCTATAATAACCTGAAATATATATATATACATATTTCTCTAATACATAAAATAATATATTGAAACACCATCTTGATGAATATATATAATCAAATAAATTTTATACAACACATTTATAATATATCAGGTATATATACTTCCCCATAATGGAAAAATTAAATAGGGAGATTTAATATCTTTCAATTCTCTAAAACACAAGGCATTGAAATAATTATTCATGATGCATGTACTCATAGATCAATCACTAATAATAATGGCCTCCTCTACCATAAAAAATATAATGATATGAAATGAATCTCCAAGAATCAACATGCACTGGTTCTGAACGAGCCACACCAACTCCACATCTACCAATACTATCTCGGAAGCTATACACATGCTACACAGATACAACACATGTCAAAAATAGGTCCATGTATGGGTGAGTGTAAAAACCCAATCAAATGCCACAAAATCATTAATTTAACATAAAGTAAACATGTATATTCCACTCCAGGTATATGAGGTAAGAAAGAGGAAGATGAAGAGGAAATAACAAAGCACCATGTCCTCTGTATATCACAATACTAAATAGTGGCCATATTAATATCTCTATGAAAGTTTACAAAAATGACAATATTTATTAGTTTTATATTTATTATTATTGTTTTTGTTTTTTTATTAATAAAAGTTATATATATATATATAATAAATCTGATTCAATGGTAGATGCTACATTACAATGAATATTATAAACCACACAAATGTTGGTAATTAATAAGTGGATCTCAAACTCAATACCTCAGTAATACCAATAAGGATGTCTAATACTAAGATTAACCCTAAGGGAAAATGGATATTGGGAATTGAATTCTTGTTAGGAGCCACACTATGACTTTAGAGGGATTCATGCCACTACCCCTTTCACACCACCCACACACCTAATGAACAATTCCCATCTCTATTTAAGTAAATTTTTTAAATAAAATTTATCAAGTCATCTCGACCATCAGTAATACCTACACTCCACTAAATGTACATTAAACTGGACACTCATCCCTTGTTGCAAGTTAAAATATTAATAAAAATAACACTTTCAATTTTTTAATAAAAAACATCTTTTTTAGATAGTAGATGTACTTCACACAGCCTTTTACCCCAAATTTACATTGAAACTATGAAAATTTGCCTATTTCACGAGGTGGGAGGATTTCTCACCTCAACTGAGCAAAGAGCATACTCATTCGGTCATATTCCCATATTAATATAAAAAAAATTTCTAGATTGACTCAAATCATCTTGATACATGTTTTTGCCTCCAACATCCCCCTCACTCCATGTTTCATGTTTTCACTCAATTTGACCTCCTCACTATAATTTTCCACTCCTATGTCTGGTAACTTGTCATCCAAATGTGAGAGGGTGAGAATAGATAAGAGATATAAGATTTGTAATTAAGAAAACAGAATAATTTGGCCACCTCAGATGACAGATATCCAATTCTTAATCATTCCTCTAATGAATTATCTCCATCAGAAAAAATATTATGATTGTTTTTTAAAAAATAGTAATTACATTTCATGAGTGTTTATATTTCAAGTACTATGGTTTTTATTATTACAATTGATGTTTTAAAAGAATTATAAAAAAATCAATATCCCAACATCTATGAAAATGAATTTTTATTCACAATAATCGCATGGAAGCAAAATGAATAATTAATAATAAAATAAAAAATTCCAACCTCATTGATCATCGTAGACACATTAATTATTTTTAAGAGAGACACAAGATTCATTCCATGATGATTCTAAAAATATGGTCTTCATCCTATAGTCTTCCATCATTATAATGATCTGTCTTATCCAGCCTATCCAATCCATATCTCTACATTTATTCCAAATAAATAATATGCACATCACTAGATTTGTAATATTGAAGTGTTTTTAAAATGGGTTTTCATGTTTTTACCAAGAGTCATCCTATTAATTAATTAATTGAATTAATAAATTAATATAACAATGGAAATCTGAACATGAACATTTCTACGTGAACCCAAACTATTATGTTCGAAGGGTAAATAATATGTTCTGAAAGAAACCATAGATTTATTTTTCCCATAAAATGCACCATCCATGAGACGCTAAAGAAGATATAGGATCCATCGTTGGTAGAAATAGCCTTTATTGGTGCTAAAAAAGTGTTGATGCTCAAGGTTCATTTGAAATTATAATTCATTTATCAATGAAAATAAAAATCCAATTCATCAGTTCTAGAATAGAGTTCATAAAATGATGGATTATGAGTGATTTTCGAACACAAATAATGTTAAATTTTATCAATTATATTCTTAGCATTCATAAAATTATGGTGGTAGAGGAACGCATCTGAAATTGAAGCTCATTAAAACACATACAAAAATTAATTTCAATTAAATTTAAATCATGAATATAATATAGAAACACTATATTATATAAATTTAAATTGTTGGTTTATTAAATAAAATTTGTATATAAAAATTACACAATCATTAAAAAATTCAAAAACCTGAAAATTTCATTTTATTTGGACATGACCCCCTCCTAAGAGATCTTAATATTGCTATTAAATATTGTAAAAACCACTCTATATCAAGATAAAATAGTGATACTATATTACTTGAAAATTATTATGTTAGTTATAATATAAATAAATAATCAAATCATAAATTTAAAATAATTCATTAATAAAATTTCATTATAAACTAAAAACAAACACTTAGAGCCATATCAGGCACACCCTATGTCTGATTAAATTCAGGTTAACTTATACAAGTCATAAATGATTTCTGGTTAATTTTCATTTTCTATAAAGACAATTTTAGTGAATTTTAATTTTATTAATCACGATATTTGTGTTTTGAACTAAAATATCAATTTTAAACTAAAAATATACACTACAATTCATACTAGGAATATCATATTTCAAACTTATGTGTGTCTCATTCCTATATATCACAAATGATTTATGGATAATTTTCCAAATGTATCATGAATATACAAGAACATTATCTTATTTTTATGAATCGGGCTTATGTTTTGAACTATAAATTTAAATTTAAATAAAAACACACATATTGAGTCATACCAATCACAAAATGTGGCTGATTGATGTGAGGTTGATTCCTAAATATTAGAAATTACATAGGAAATTATTTCCTAAAGTATCAATATAATCAGTCGGTTTTTTCTAGGTAACCAATGAGTGAAAGAAGTTTTTGACTAAAATTTAATTTTTAAATTAAATGAATGCACTTTGAGCCAGATCAAACTGCATTGTGTTCTAGACTGATGTAGTTCTAATTATTACACATTATCAATGAATTATGGATATTTTTCTAGAAGTATCAATATAAATCAAGTGTTTTTTTATTTTTTTCATTGAGTGAAACACGCTTTTTTACAAAATTAGAAAATTCACTTTTGAATCATACTGGTCACATTTTGTATCAGATTGAGGTTGGTCTAATTCCTACACATATCAAATGACTTATGGATCATTGTATTAATTTATGAAAACAATATAAAAGTGTTTTACTTGTTTTAAGAATGTCACGTATCTTTTGAACTAAAATTAAAATTATAAATAAAAAACCTGCACTGAGAGTCATAGTGGTAATAAGGCATGTCAGTTAAAAATATGGCTAATTCCTAAAAATCAAAAATTAACTAAGGATAATTTTCCTAATGTATAAAGACAATTAGTGTTTTTTCTAGGTTTTCAGTGAGTGAAACATGGTTCTAACTAAAAGGACCTTTTTAAACTGAAAGCATTCTTTTTGAGTCATATCAACCACAAATTCTATAAGTATGATGTGAGTCTGATTCATGCACATTAAAATGACTTATGGATCATGATCCTAATGTATTAAGACAATATTATCATGTTTCCATGGGTTTTAGTGAGTGGTGCATGTTTTTAACTAAAAGGTCAATTTCTAACAAAAAATAGTCATTTAAAGTCTTACCAATCACACCATGTATCATATTGAGGTATGAATTATTCTTACACATCACAAAAGATATAAGGATTATTATTCTAATGTATCAATATAATATGAATTTTTTGTCTCATATTTGAGTATGTCATGTTTCTTATTACCAAAAATGTAATTTTAAACTAGAATCCCACACAATGAGTCCAACCGATCACACCGTGCATGGTGTTGATGGGTGGTTGATTCATACAGAACACAAAGGAATTAACGATAATTTTCCTAATGTATCATGTCAATATGATCTCAGTATCATGATTATTTGTGAGCGACATGTATTTTTAACGAAAATGTTCTTTTTAAAATTGAATACACACATTTCCAGTAATGCCAATCACATTGTACATCAAAATGAGGTATGAATGATTCCTAAACATAAAAATGAGTTATTAATAATTAAATAAATTTTCAAATAAATTTAAATAAATTATCCTAATTTTGATAGTGTCATTTGCCTTTTTAAAAAAAATGTCATTTGTAAATAGAAACCACACATTTTATGTCAGACTAATCACATTGTGTAACGAATTGAGTTGTGGATGATTCATACACATAAAAATGGATAATAATTAATTTTACTATTGTATCATAATAATCAAAATTCATTCTATTGTTTTTCAGTATTTCAGGCTTGTTTTGAACTAAAATATCAACACTAAATAAAAACAGGTGTTTAGATTCATATCGGTCATACCATGATCCATAATAAGGTGTGGTTGATTCGTACATTTCTAAAATCATTTAAGTATAATTCCCCTAATGAATCCAGACATTATTATTGTTTTTATATGTATTTAGTTTTTGAAACATGTTTTTAACTAAAATATCATTCTTAATTTTAACTCACATAGTTTGAGTTATACTGGGTACATCATGTGTAATGTTGATATTGAATTGATTCCCACATTTCAAAAATTAATTTTGTATCATTTTCCAAAAGTATCAAGACATACAGAGCATGTATACATTGTTTTATATGAGGGGCATAAGTTTCTATCTAAAAAGATAATTTTAAACTGAGAATTTATATTCTTAGTCATATTAATCACATATTATATCATATAATTGTATAGAAAATTCATACAAATCCAAAATGAATAATGAATTATTTCCCTAAATAAAAAAAATATTTTAAATATGATTACTTAATCTAGATTATGTCATGTTTTTTTAAATAAAATGTAATTTTAATCTAGAATCACACACTTTTAATCATATAGGTCAAACCTTAAGTTGGATTAATGTTTTGTTGATTCCTAGACATCCAAAAATAAATAAGGATAATTTTTTAAAATTATCAAGACCATTAATGTTTATTTTCAATATTTTTAGTGATTAACATAGGTTTTATACTAAAATTAAAATTTTAATCTAAATAAAGTCATGTTTAGTCTTTTTGGTCAAACTGAGTAAAAAGTTATTGTACATCTAACTTATACACATCATAAATAACTTAAGGATAATTTATCTAATGTATCAATAAATTTGAATATGTTTGGTTAGTTTTATGTATATTAGGTGCCTTTTTAACGGAAATGTCATTTGTAAACTAAAACCACACATTTTGAGACAATCTTGTCACACCATGTATTAGATTTAGTTGTGGATGATTCCTACACATCACAAATAACTTATGGATAATTTTCTATAAGTGTTAAAGTAATATGAATTCATTTTTTCAGTTTTTAGTATAGAACACATTTTTTGGACTAAAATATATTTTTTAAAAAAACGTGGATTTTAAGACCAACTGATTACATCATGTACCACATTCATATTGGTTGATTCCTACATATAACAAACAACCTATGGGTAATTTTTTCTAATCCATTAAGATAATATTACCATTTTTTAATTCCTTTAGTAAGTGAAACATGTTTTTAATTAAAATGTGATTTTATAATTTAAAACACTCACTTGGAGTTATATCGATCTAATAATGTATTGGATTGATACCTGGATAATTTCTATATGTCAAAAATGACATATAGATCAGTCCCATACAGTATCAAGATAATATGATTGAAATATATTATTTTTCTAGTGATTGACCAATGTTTTTAACTAAAATATCAATTTTAAATTGAAAATAGAAACATTGAGTCACATGTAAACTGATAAAATTTACTAATCATATGAAATAAAACAAAGAAAAAATATACCTATAAAGAGAGAAAATAGTATCTGAGTTCACTATGATGTTTGTATAAATTATAACACCTTGTATTCATGTGATTCATTTATCAAAAAATATATTTCATACTTTGAAAAAAATGTATAATGATAGTCCTGGTACTGTTAATAAATTATAAATAAACAAACAAATAATAATTTTTTGAAATAAAAATCATATTATTATCATAAATACCTATTTAATGATGATGGTTTACTGACATAATACAATAAATTAAAAAAATTTCAAATGTAATAACCATTATATTTGTGTGTAGATTGTTTTGGAAACTATATAATCATTGATAAAAAACAATTTTTTAGTTATATAATATTATTTTATATACACTAATAATTATACAATTATAAAATTATATAATATTCATATGTTAATGGGATGTCATCATTCCATGATTATGATGCTATTTGAACACCTCCCCGTCATAATATAATTTTCATTAAAACAATATATAAAATGTAAAACATGACATTTATTTGTAAAATGATGTCTGTACTGTAATATAAATTGAAAAAAATTATTAATTGTGGTCAATTATTAGGTTATCTATGAATTGAATACAAAAATAAATATTTGGACAATCCAAATTTATTTCAATTAGAAAAAAAATGCTACCAAAAAAGAAATATGGAATGAGAAATGAATTTAATGAAATTATATTTGATATGAATAAAATGTATTGTTTTACCCCTAAATTGTCAGAATTAATAATATTTTATAATATGTATGTACTTCATTATGAGTTATAGCTATTTTTTATTTTTTGGAATAATCCATTCCGTCAAACGAGATTTTTTTATAGAAGTAATGTAAATTCTAATGATTCCAAATTAGTATTCATTAAGATTAATCATAAAATAGTTTTAATATATAAGCCTTTAAAAAATATGAATAATGTTTAACTATAACTAATATAGTTTATCAGCTATTAGAAAAAAAATCATTATGAAAAAAACATCATCTATACATTTATAATGGATGCTCTTAGTTTGTCGTGCTTGAGTATTTCATATACATTCGCTAGACCAAGAATGTCCATAATGAATACTCTGTACATTTTTTCATCAAAATCATGTATTGGTGTATCAGTAGTTTTCCGTGTAATAGATGTGATAACATTTATTATTAGTAAATGTGGAAGTCTAATTGGTGGTTGGGTGGAAGGTACATTATGATGGTATTTTCATTTGATAGGTTGATCCTTCATATTTTTTTCATTTAACATTCTATTTCCTATTTCATTTCCCAATATATAGTAACATTCATCTTTTTAGTCCATTTTTCTTTTATTATTAGTGGTATTCAATAATAATATAAATTTAATGAAATTACATCTTTTTAAAATGAACTTTTATAATATCAACGGACCATGAAATAGAAGCTAAAGTCGTATTTTTGATCGTGTAATCATATTTATAATCATATGAAATAGGTAGCTTAGTGATCTCCTCATGAGATACAGAAATTCCCACTCTCAGATGACCTTTTAGAAGTCATTTTTTGAATAGAAAACCTACCTGTATATTTTACACTATACCCCTCATAACAAGACGATGTGTGGATGGTAAAAGTATATATCACAATGATTTCCACCCTAAATATAATTAGTACAGGAAATGAATCATTGTCTTCTTGATTTTGATTTCACAAAACAGTGATTAAAATATATTACCTTTGGTAAGGAAGACATTTGAGAATAATAGACTCCCTCAATGTTGGGGTAGGATCTTCATGTAGTGGGTTTTGTTATGTTTTTTAATCACTTTTATTCATTCCCATAACATTGTCTAATATCTATGATTCCAATTATGTTTTACATCTAGAATATCTATTTATGTCAACATTTCATCCATTTTTATCTTTATCCACCTATAAATTTTGTTTCTCAAAATTTAATTAGGGTGAAACTCCAAAACATATACCAATGATGTCAGAATATTTTTCAAGTCTCTTTAAGTATACTGAATGTAGTCCTTCATTGGGAAAATAATGGTGATTTTATTTCTAAACATGATCCAAATTATATGAAAATATGTAATCATTATTATATAATGATGATTTAAAGTAGATCACATATTTTTAATCATAAATTCACATAATTGATTTTTTTTCTTAGTTCTCATCTTCCATTATTTCACATTTAATTACATAATCATCCTTTTATGGAACATGATGTTAGATAAAAGTGTGAATTTTTTTTAATTCATAAATCTACATATAAAAAAGGAACATAATAATATTAATTTTTTTTATATATAAAATTATTATAAATGAATTAAAATACATAGAATTTGTTCAAGTGAAGAATATCTCATCCTTGATTTAAAGTAGGGGTATGATTGGTCCATTTCACATTGATTATTTTTGGCACTCTATTATTGGTTTAGAAAATAATAATTATTAATCAAAGTGATCAATACATGTAATTTCATGTAATGTATTAAAAATTTAAGTGCGCCTAATAAATACCCTCCTAATGACCAATAGACTAATTCCATATTTCGTGGATTAATTTGTGTGAAAACATATTCTATGGATGCATATTTTATTTTTCTTTAACAACCATGTGATAAGGCTTCATAAGAATTGTTTTAATTCCTATATGAGCCTTTATAGTGTCTATTAATATAAATTTCATTTTTATATCATCTAGTATATATTCACTCTTTAAAGGATATTGGAAACTAAATAAATGTTTTATTATTTGGTATTTTAGTAAATTAATGAAAGAATCTCATACTTATACCCTAATATCATCCCAAATTAGTTCTTGAACCACATGATTAATATTTTCCCACATATCTACATTAATATATGTTTTCATTTTAGTGGTGAGTCTAGTTTTACTATTTGAAATATACCTTTTTGGGTTAATAGGTTGGTCATGTGCATTCCATAAAACCTCAAATCTGATGCCTCTGCTTCTAGCCTTAATAATTTTTATTAACACTATAATGTTATGATACCCATTTTTTTCTATGATATGGGTTATTAACCTACTACTATTTCCTTAAATTCAATAAAATCAATATATTGTTCCTAAATATTGGTAGCATCTTCATGTGGGAAAATTATTGTTCCTATTGAATAGGATCATTAGTATGTTGAGAAACCTATTGATCCTCAGAATTGGGAGCATAAACATGTGGTAAAGTCATTATTTATTGAATTTATTTATTATTTATTTTATATTACACAAATACAGTAGTGA
The DNA here is from genome assembly GCA_963277665.1 of Viscum album. Lineage (NCBI taxonomy): Eukaryota > Viridiplantae > Streptophyta > Magnoliopsida > Santalales > Viscaceae > Viscum > Viscum album. The sequence goes on from OY728131.1 coordinate 1,132,349,315, forward strand.
ATAAATAATAATGTGAGGTAACATATTGAATATTATATAAATATAACCTGATTATTAAAGTCTTATTTTTGTTTAATGGTTGGAGTTACATGAACCACTTATTAAGTATCAAAATACTAGTATTCTGGTATACTTTAATATACAATTCCCTTTCTATGTTGTGAACACTATGAAATGATAGTGTGGTCTCAATGAAAGGTTAATCCTTAATTGAATTGACATCTAAAACTTTAATGGTTTTGGTCGATGACATAATATTTGACCACATTCTATTTATAGGATCTAGAACATAAAATACTCCCACTAACTATTATTCCATTATAAGTCATTTATCCTTGTATCATTCTTTACTAAAACCCACTTTAAAACATATGAATGTATCAATTTTAACACACTCATGTTATCAAACCACATTAATTGAAAATTGGAATATGAAATGCTATATAATCTTTTGTTGCCGATATATACATTACTTCAAACACAATTATAACTGCATTATATTTCGTGGTATTATGTTCATCATATTCCATTGTGTAGAACATATAACCAATAATTACATAACCATAATAAGATAATTCATTAACACTTAGTCCTTTAAAAATTCATCAAAGTAGATCTGAAAATGAATTATGATTTTTGGTGGACTCTTTAAAATTATGGTCTCAAAACCATAATATAAAATATTAATTATGTGTATTTGATATATATCTCTCATCCCTTGATGGATTAAAACTCCAAATAATTATAAGAGTTTAAATATATAGTGTAACCTCTATACTATTATAAAAAACATAAAGGTGAGCATGCTGCCTCTCTGTAATAGTAATTGTGAAAACATCTATTATCGTAATTACTTAACCCACAAGACATGTATTATGATGATATTTTGTTACACATATTCTTTCCCCATTGAATAGTTAGTTGATAAAAATTTCAATAGCTTCCATGATGATTAATTTTTCATCAATACAACCTTTTGGTATAAATTGATTTTATATATAGCCATTCAAAAACTCCATATAACATTCAATGTGTTATATCCTTCTATAATATAGCAGAGTAAATAGCTAGATCTCTCAAAATAATTAAACCATCAAACGAACTATCATATCAAAAGAATGATTTTAACACCAAGATATTTAAAAAAATATTTGATATTGGGAAGGATACACCACACTGAGTTTATCATAGATTACATGAAACACTCAGTTTATATTTTTTTACATGCAAAGCTGATATTTCTATGTTTGATAGCATATTAAAAAATAAATACAAAACATTGAAAACTCATAAAATATATTACCATTAAAACTTAGCCATTAAATTGGTAGGAATGATGAGTATTAACTACATTATCGAGTATATATATATATATCTAGATAAATATAAATTATTAATAAATATTTATTAAATAATGATTTTGTTTTTTAGTAAAGTGATTTATTCTTCAACATTATGTTTTCTTTTAAAATTATTTTTTTTATGTTTTTTGAAAAAAATGTTATAATTAATGAAACCTAAATTTTGACTAAAATAAATTGTGAGTATTGTAAATATTAATTACCTTATATAAGATAAGAATTATTGTGCATTGGGATAAAATAGAACGATGTGTGTGAAAATAATATACAATATTATCTTAATTTTATTTAATGATTTTATTTAGATATTTCCATAAAATTATCTAAAAAAAGATATTCCTTGCCAATTTCTATTGTATATATAATCCATATAATAAGTATAGTAATGAAAAAGAAAAATAATACTTTTCTTCCTTTTAATTTATACAAAACCTTGGGATAGCGAAAAACAATATATGATCAGTTATATATATTAGTTTGAAATGTAAATTATTGTTTTTTTATTGTAGAATTTTGTCATTAATTTTTTATAGATGAAATAATTACTTAGAATGGATATAAAATGAAACCGCAATAATTATTTACTGAGAAATTAAATGAAATAAATGATACTGAAAATATTAAAATAGTTGTATAATGAATGAATTATTTTTTCTATTAGGATTTTATAACACTATATCATGTTACACAGGTGTAACATAATATTTTTTAAATACTTAATTTTATTTTTTAATTCAATTTATATTAATAATGTACATTACATTTATATTACAATAAAATAAAATTTATTAAATGGTTTAAAATTAATAAAAATCATATATTCTAATATTTTGTTTTGATATGAAAAAAATATCTACTATGTTCCATTTATGGACTAATTTTTCTTTTATAATGACTCATATGTAATAAAAACTCAATTAGTGTAGTTATAGTTAAAACTGTTTTTTTTTTCACATTGCAACCGCTTGCATTGAAACTAATATTCAACAAACATAATATTATTATTTATGAAAATGGAGTTAAAATATATAATATGTAGTTTTAAATATTTTAATATGTATCAAATTAATTTATTCTTAAGTTATAATGTACATGCCTTAGAAATCTTGTTACTGTAATGGAAAACCAAAATTGTACAAATAAGGGAACATAGAATATAAGGAAAACATTCTTAATAAATGAGAAAAAATTGGGTTATCGAGGCTTTTATAGACCATAACATCCTTAAACACCATTAATTATCAATTTCTGATCCACATTATGTAATATTGACATACCATGATTTAATACATTTGATTATTTACAAGAATTTTACTCCTCGTCAACTATAAACGGTAAATCACTCCCATCACTTATTCACATGTTTCAAGAATTTTGGATCATCCAAATTTTGACCAAATCACTTCATAAAATATATACTCTCATTATATAATAATTAATTCAGGTATAAATTGAACCATGTAAGTCATTCAGTGCAAATCAAAAGGAATTACTCAAACAAGAGGTAAAATTCATCAACAATCATTTTTGTTTTATTTCATTATCCACCATTCAACTTCTAAAAATTTTATATAATAACATCAATTTATAAAATTTATTAATATGTTTTTATGTTAATGTTTTTAACTAAATCTATACACACTTCAATCTAATGGGTTAAATAATAATCATTCGTGTATACCGCAGACTACCGCCTCTCGATACAATGTAATTTATTTTTACATTAACACCTATCACTGTTGGGAAAGATGATGGATATAAAAATTATATATGATATTTATAAAATAATTATATCTATGGATTCAACTCATTCTACATGAAAAAATGATTTAATCACCCCTGATAATCATCTCTGGTCAATATTTAACTCCTTCTATGTGAAAAAAATGATTTCAACAGTAGTGATTGGTATATATATCATAAATTACTAAACAAGGATAATTTCACTATATTATTAATGTAAAAAATATTTTAGCTAACTACGAATCATGATTTGAAAAATTTCCCTTAGGAACCACCAATTTTCATGAGACATAGGTTCTAACTATGTCATTTTTCATTAGAATACATCCCAATCCCTTCTCGAAAGAATCACTATAGATTAAAATACCTTCTATAATGTAGGGTAATATAAGAATAGGTGTGCTAAGTAAATCCCTCTTTAGTTCCATGAAATTATCTTCACAGTAACATATCCAATGGAACTTGGATCTCATCTAAGGTAACCCGACGGGTAGATTATATAGTCATGAGAATGTTTCCAAAAACCATTGTTAATATATATCCAAACCAAGAAAATTTCAAATCTCAATAATGGTAGTTGTTATGGTCCAACGAAAAATATCTTCCATATTTGATGGATTTATTAATATACCATATCTTGATATTGTATATCACACAGTACAACATTTTTTTAGAAAAAATCACAAAATAATTTTTTTATAAAAATTTTATTTTCTCAGGGTTTTCAGTACAATCCTCATGAAATCATTATGATCTTTATTTATTTTTTAATATATACACATTTTGTCTATAAATAATACTACAAACAGATTAATATCATCTATAAATAATCTATTCATTAAATCTATAATGATAGTGGATGAATTTGTATGACTGAATGGAATCACTATATATTCATAGTGTTTATACCTTGTATGGAAATTTATAATGGGTATATCCTCTTTTATGACAATCAATTGATGATATAAAAAAATAAATTTAAGTCTAATAAAATTAGTTGGCTCCCTATAGTTGATCAAACAATTCATCAATATGGGGTAGAGGAATATTTTTCTTAATGTTTGTCTTGCTAAACTCCAGATAATCAATGAAAATAATCATTGATCTATCATTTTTATGAAATATAAAATGGGTGCACCCCAAGGTGGAAGACTAGGCTTATGGAATCACCTATTAATATTCTCATGGGATATCTTCTTAAATTCATGATACTCACTAGAAGAAATTCTATATGAAGTCATTTATATTGGCATGGAACCGAGTATGAAATCTAATTAGAACATAACTTCCTGTTTTGGTGTAATAATATGAATCTCTTAGGGAAAAAAATCAATAAAATAACACACAATATACATGTCATTGATGTCTAATTTTTCCCCAACCATCTGATATAAATTCCCCTCTTGATTGGGAATCAAAATACATAAAATGGATGTTATTTCCAACAAAATATTATATATATATCAATTCACCTAAAAATGATCATATTATTTTTTGGAATATCATACATGGATCCCCTTCAATGGATATTAATGTGCAATTTATATGTAAAAATCCAATACATGCCTATAATAACTTCAAATGTTAATAATGGAAGAATAAAAATAAATTCATGAAACACATTCCCACAAAGATAAACCATAGAGGAATCCCATGCTATATATTTAATCATTATACCATTAGTTTTTTTCATTTTAATTTTACATCAAATCATTTGGTTGACATCTAGATGCCCTTATAAAATTTTTAAATATGAACGAATAGGTAGATCAATAGTGAAATAAAACACTATAAATCCAAGAGTGGATAATAATTGTTTCATTCACCGTATCATTATCACACACCTCATCATAAAAAGCAATTTCATGTTATTTTCAATTTTCTACAATCTTAAGAGGATTTTGACATCAATCATCATCTTTAACCTTCATATTTGGGAACTGGTTTTCATAGTACCCATACTCCTTCCATTTGAAACCATATTTTGTGGGTGGAGCTTTCTATGGAGTTTTCTATCTATTGACTTCATTAGATAAGATTTCCTCATCCCTTTATCATTCGATTATCCAATGACCTTCCTTCCCACACTTACAAGATTTACGAGTCCCCTTAAGAAAAATTATTCCATGTTACATCCCACACATTTTTTATAATGTAAATATCATCTTATTCCTTGAATGTTTTATATATTTTCCTTTTAATTACATCATTTTTTTCTTATAAAATCCTTGATATTTATAAAAAACTACAACCTACATTTCCTCCTTGATAGCACATCAAACAATCACATCATTTCTACTGATGTCTCTTTTGGCTAAATCTTTTTTGAGACTCGGTCTTAATCTAATGAATAACTTGTCAACATTATATTTAGATTAGATGATAATACAATATGTGTACCTCACCGACATTGTAAAATTTACCTCATATTACCAATGGATTCATCATCCTTTTTTAGCTTAATTAAATCTTCATATATCCTTATATAATTAATAAGGGGAATGTAATTATTGAAAAATAAGTTATTGAACATTTCAAAATCCAAGAATTAAATTTCCTATTTTTTCCTCATATTCTTGATAAGAGTCCACCGTTGATCTACTTCACCTTAAAAATGGTATAAATAAAAAAAGAATTTATATTCCTCCAAAAAAAGGTGAATGGAAAATATCATTTAATTTTCCCTGATATAATTATCAGAAACTTCTAAATTTGAAGACCCACTAAAAGAAGGTTTAGATTTCCACATGAAGGAACCATCATAATGTTGCTCCCCAATATTCTTGTTTGAAATTCTAGAATTACTCCTAGATTGACAAATTTGTTGGAGCATATCAACAATATTTTTCATTCCATTTCCCATTAAATTTTGATTTTAGAAATAATATAGTTAAATTTTCCATCGGATTCAAAATTAACACTACTTTTTCAGGATCCATACATCATATAAAACAATAAAGTATATCATGAGATACATTATTCATAGTGGAAAACCACATAGTCATAAATAAATCATATCGGATATCAAATTTAATAAAATTTATTTTAAATCCATGATATATTAGGTTTTACCAAGTTAATCCATCATCATAATTTATTCAAATACTTTTTTATATTTTGTAAAGAAAACGAGATTTATCCAAATAATATCCCCTATGAGTGTATAGTAAGGTCCATTTTTGTGTACCGGGTAATGTGTTGTTCAATTCTGATGTGCCATTTTCAGAGTTATTACCCCATATTACATCTATTCTATATCAGTGTAAAGATATAGTATCCATACAAGGAGGTTGGGTTAGGTTAACCACATAATCTCTTCCTTACCAAAACATTAGTATTTTACCCTAAACATATTGTTTTCATAAGAGTTGACACAAATGTTTTCTCGTCCTAGTTTCTAAAGGCTAAATCAACCAACCCTCTAATAACAAATAAAAACCCCAGGCTTTTCAGACATGGATATTTATTTTATTTTTTATGAACATACATTAAATTACAAAAACACATACATAAGTATTGTATTGTTTTAGTGCCTTTGGAAACATGGAATCATAAACAACTTGTTTATATGTGAACTATGTCATCTACCACTAAGTTATTCAGAAATAAACATTATTAAAGAAATAAATTATAACAAATTTGTTCATAACCTAGATAAAATACATAATATAGTGTGAGTTAAAATTCATTTTAAGGGTGAAAAAGGTAGATACGTAAACATAACATGAGCAGAAGGATATGAGAACATGATCATAACAATTTAAAACCATACCTTGAATATAAAATATCATAATATTGGGTGATAATATAATGATTTTAAGTTCATAGGACATGAATAATAAGGGATTAAAACCAAATTGACACTGAGATTATAACAATGTTGTAAGACATGATGCATTGTAATATATCCAAGTAGGGAAAATCATTTTTTTGTAGCTCGAGGTTCATTATCGAGACTATGATAGTGGAATGTGTTCATTACCCTAACCATTATAGTAGAAAGAGATTAGTCCAATTACTAACACCATGGATATATTCATTTATTGAGTTGGGTTCACTCCCCATTCCATTCTAATTTATCTCATGAGAAATCATTCTTTTCCCAATTCATTTGAGAGTTATATAGGTCACATTCATCACATAATGAATATCATTAATAAGATAACAACATGATAATAAAACATTCCTCATATATTAACCCATGAAAATAAATGGTCTTCATAAACATCACATAATACAAGAACCTATGGAAGAGAGATAGGTTTCATAATAATTTCAATTTTGTATCAAATTGCAACCCATGAAAAAAGAATAGAGTTTCAAAAGAACTTTCTCAAAGTATAACTCATAGAAGAGAAATAAGTATCGTAAACAAATTATAAACATTAACATAAGATACCCCATAAAATAATAAAGATGGTATCATTGGATAATATCTATATTTAGTACTGTGAATGGATTTTATCTTATATGGATAAGGATTGTGAAATAAAAATCACTTTGATCATTTCTTGAAGAAAATATCCTTTCTTTGAAAATCACATTTTTTTTAAAAAAATTCATAATATATCGATGAAATAATTTTCTTTTAAAATTAACAAAAAATTTCATAATGGAATATTCAATAAAAATATGGGCCGTTGCATCAGGAAAAGTTTTTCAGGTCATGCATATAAATATAATTCTTTTCCCATTGATGTAAAAGATAAACATACAATGTGTTGAAAAACAACAAAACGATTAATTTCAAATACTTTAACAAAATTAAATCATGGGTAAAAATTTATTTGATAAATCATTTAGATAATTTGGAAAAAAAGAAATATTTTTCTAAAACATGAATTTTTAATAAGAAGGGTTTTTGACGAAAGAGATAAATAAAGTAAATTTTTCTAAAAAATATTATTTTTATCTCTTAAGTACATTAAGATAGGAAAATGAATGGAAATTTTTTTTAACATGAAATAAACTAAATATAATAATATTTATGACTTTCGTATAAAATGGGTCAAAATATTTCAACTCCTGTATCATAATCATAGACAATATCTTTAATTGATGAGATTGTGACATAAAATCATTACCACTTTTTGTATTTTTTAGTCATAATTAATCTTAATGATTAACATAAAGTGAGATATGAAATATATTTAAAATAATGATATTAAATATATAACATGTAAATGGTGTAGTATAAACACTTCATAAAATCATATTGGATCAAAACATACCATATATCACAAAGAGGGAAATTTGAGAAAAAAATATTTTACTATGACACTTGAATTCCTGTGTACACATTCGTAACTCTTGTATAATATATATAAATTTATTATACATATATTAATGAAATATATTTATATATATAAATAAATATATGATTTATATATGACATTTTATTGAACTTTTATAATCAATTCAATGTTATGTAATGTTTCAGGTAATAATTTCTTTGTTTTTTAATGTGTGTTTTGGTTTGTTATTTTTTGGTCCTTTTGATTTTATCATGGCTCCATCGTATCCAAAATTATAACCATTATATGAATAAAATATATAATAATTATAGATTTATTTTAATTATCACATATATTTTAGATATAGAAAATTAAATACACCATTCATAGAGACTTTATATCGAACGTATGCTTGAACACTATTTCTCTTTCCACGAGAGATGATGAAAAATAAAGGTAAATAATATATTACCATAATAGAATCATATATTATATATATATATATATATATAATATTTATTTATGAAATTTATCGATTATTATTTTATATGTAAAATTTAAGTGAAAATGTATCGCGTTGCTTCGCAAGGTAGTGGTCTGTCGTACACACGAATGATGTGATCGCATTGTCCAATAAATGGAATGAAAAAGTGTATAAATGATAATATATTTACATAAGAATAGTTATGTTAAAAATATAATATAATATATATATATTATCCATAATCATACAAAAATATGAGAGGTGTTGATATGAAAATATGTATTTATGATGTATAAAAGGATTATAGGAATAAAATAGATATGTAAAAAATTTATTTTATTATATATTAAATTAAATAAATGGTTTTGATGTGTGAATAGTATAGGAGAGTGGGTTGCCTTGTATATGTGACGTGAGCAGCACACTTGTAAATTTTGAAAAGATAAAAGAATACCCATGTTTATATCAATATAAAATGTTATAAAAACGACCATTTTCAATAAAATAATATTTGAGGAAGAAATATTTCCATAAAATAGGTGTTCACTATGTTCTTAATAATTTTAAACTATTATCGTTTTAGTTTAACCCCTAGAAAACCCATTTTCACCGTAACAGTTGTAAATAAGTTTTATTATTTTTACAATTCATTATGGTGAAAAATTAATTTAAAATTATCCAAAAACATATATAAGTTTGATTAAAAATAAATAATTATTTTTTTCCAAATTTATTCCTCATAATTTGAATATTTTAATTTAAAATTAATCCCGCAGTCATAATGATAATGTGGTTTTCTGAAGAAAAACTGTTCAAAAGTTTTAAATGTTTTTATATAAATATTTAATACCAAAATGATTACAATGGCATAAATTGAATTAATTGATATAAAATTAAACAAATTTATCATTTAAAGCCATTTAAAAAAAATTAATGATATAAATTCCTTAAATGAAAAGTTGATTTTCAATAAAAAAACTTATTTCTTTACTATTCACCAAAAATTATATCTTTTCTAAAAAATACAAATAATTACCACTAGTATATTTTTAATATGATGAATTCAAAACGGATGTTTATTTTTCAAAATTCAGTTTCTAAAAGTTTCAATAATTTCATTATTATTGTTCAAAAAAAGAAAAAAATTTGAGAAAATATTATTTCTGAATAATATAAAGTCTTTTCGAAAAAACAATTAATTTTTATCAATGTAATTTCTTTATATAAAACAATTATAAATAATATTTTAAATGTATTTATTATTATTCATGATGTTAAATTTAACTGATATGTTATGATAGTCATGTTTAAATAATAATATTAAATTCATAGTTTATTAAAACTTGGTGTTGTGTGTAACAATGCAATCAATGATTTTTTTAGTATAAATTCATAAAAACAAAGGGTGTTATAGAGTACACACACGTACACATACCCAAACACACATACACATAAACACACATACATATTAATAGACATGCATATGTACAAATACATTCAAATACAAGTACAAATATATATATATACACATACAATTACACACATGCACAGATGAATGAAAGTACACATACACATACACATGAATAGGCATATACGGACACATACACATACATGAATTTTCATACATATTTCTACACATATATACAAATGAATATATATACACATACTACATAAACATACATACACATACACAAGCACACACACACATACATACACATAGACATACATAAACACATACGCATACACATATATTCATATATATACACATACACATACACATACACATACAGACATACATACACATAGATAAACATATGTACACATACATTCACATACACTTACACACACATATATACACATACATATACATATACTTACACATATATTTACACATACCTGCATATACATACACATTCACATACACACACTGATAAACATACACAAACAAAAAATTCAATATTTGTATATTCACATATACAAACGAACACATAGACACAACACACATGCACAAAACCATGAAAACACACACCCAAAAAATAACACATTCATACACATATAAAATTTACATATAAATAACATACCTAAATGCACATAAATCCACAAACATAAATATACATATACATACAAACATGTATTTATATTTTAAATTATTTAATATGAATATAAATATATAAATTAAAATATGGATCTCATATTTAAAAAAATATGTTCATTTATATAGTTATATAGTAGTTTAAATAAAATATTAATTATACATTTTATAATTAATGTATTTAAATATACTAATATGAATTTTTATTGACTAATATAAATTTGAAATATATATATATATAAATATGTAAATAATATTTATAATAATATTTTAATAAATGGTATTTAAATCAAATCCTTATATACTATATTAATATATAGATATATATACTTATTTTAATATAAATCTTATTAAAATATATATTAATAGTTAAATATTAATTAAAATCATCACTATGACCTTTAAATGTTCCAAATGAAAATAAATGATAGGGTGACTTTTACTAGTGCTAATAAAAAATGATGAAATGGGGTGCCGTTTTAAAAACTCTTTTATTTATAGCTGATAAAAGTTACCTTTATCTGTTTTTTTTCAAGAACTGGTAAAAGTAATCTATTTTTATTGTTTTTCATTAATCACTAATAAAATCCATCACTAAATATCACATGCCCTAAATTAGTGAGATATATGAATTTCATTACAAATATTTGGGGGATTAAAATAATATTTTCATACTTACTATAATTTTTTCAATGTCATTTCCCCCTCCCAATTCATCACCATTTCTTCGCATGGGTAAAACCAATGTACCATTATCATCAAAGTGAATAAATTGTTTTTATTAGGTCATATAGTTAGGTAAATTACATATTTTATAACTTCGAATGTCTCGTGAAGTTGAAACTAACCATTTATCAATGTATCAGTAGGAAAATTTTTTTTCACTATAAAATTATAATCATTTAATCTTCTAATTGATTTTTTTGGAATCATCTCATCCAAACAAACAATTTTTAATGGTTACTATTAAATTATGTAAGAAATCTCATAAAATTCACACAAATATTTTAAAAGTTAACACGATTTAATATGAAAAGGTATGGAGGTAATACCTATATCTAATTTAATATTCGTAATCACCCTTAATTTCATAGTACGTATTTCTATTATTAGAGGTATTTATCCATTTAGTTATGTTTCTTCTTATTTCTAACCAATTCATTCTTAAAATTCAGGTATGTGGGAATACTAACTAAAGTTTCTATAAGAGGAACATTAATACTATCTTTCATAAAAAATTAGAATCATAAATTATTTTCCATTGACACGTCCTTTATTAGTCTATTAAAAAATGGTAATATGGGTTTATATAGTTGGGGTACTTATTTTATTTAATATTTCTATATGAACCTTCCTTTTTTCTTATACTTTTTTTTCATATTTCAATTAATATTCTTATTATTTATCATTCAAAATTCCATTACGTTTTTATCATCTTCACTGGTTCTTCCACTTAAAAAAGTGAGGTAATTAAATTATTTTATTAGGGGTATTATATCTACTATAGGCATTCCTTTTAAGATATCTATTTTTTAATTTTTAATGTGCTCTAGTTGAACTTATATATTTTATATTTAAGTAGATTTATTATTTAAAAAACATCATGTGGTGATATTTTCGTTGTCAAAGTATATGCTAATAATATAATTTTATTTTAAATATTTATTCCCTATTATTTTGAAAAATTATCAAACCTCTATTTCTATGAAATACTTATCCACATAATCCTTGGTTCACATAGGGAATCTAGCCCATAATATTTTTTCCATTAAACACAACATGATTCAATTTTTCAATTGATGGTCCGAAATTTTATTGCATGAGTGGAATAATATCTGTGATAATATTTATAATGTAATTATCTATCATAGTTATTGGTGGATCATCCATATAAGTACCTCAAATTTATTGAGATATATTTTATTTCAATCGAAAAAAATATTCTTCAAATTTTTTATAAAAGCACATATGAATCTCTGTCAAATATTTACACTAAAAATCCTCTAATAAAAGTATCCTTCATGAACTGATTTGTTTGTGAAAAAACAATTTAAAATGTTTGGATTAAAACCAAAATTCAATTCCATGATGGGGATATATCCTTAACAAGTCATTGAATATATATTTTGGTTGATAAATTGACTTAGTGTCATATTTATTGAAATTTGAATATATAATATAAAGATTCATTTATTTTTTGGTTATTAATAAAATAATTTAAGGAAATTAAATTTAATATCATAGCTTCATATAATGAAATATAGTTCTAATAATTGGATCCATTATTTATAATTTTCTTATAATGAAAATTTAATTGACCGTAGTCTTACAATATCACTAAAGAAACCATTAAAATGAAATGTGTCTCAAATTTCATGAAAACATCCTAGTATGCATTACAAACGTTGTGGGTTAAACAGATTCATTGAATTGTTATTTTAATCATTTTTATGATCTTATGTTTTATCACGAATGTATTCATAGAATATAGTGACATTAGTATCCTTCATCACATACATAAACATTACGTCCAACTATACTCTGATAAATTTCGTTACCTCAATTACAATATTGTTATAACATATTTCACTTATTGAACACAATAAACTCAATACATGATCACTTATTTATTTTTTTTCAAAAAAAATTATACCATGGGATAATATTCAAAAATATTTTTTCTTGGTTTAGTGATATTTTCTATAATTTAAAGTACATTCATAAAAACAATTTATCCTAAGAATGATATAATGGTAAAAAAAGAATAAAAAATATAAAATGGTTTAATGAATAGAATTTTCCAATTTATTGAAATAGATATTCGGTGAAATTCACTCAGTTCCCTAAAAATGGTTCCATAACCTTTGCCAACCAATGAGGAAATATTAATTATCATGGAGATTCATGGTTAGGAATTTATATTAACTCTTCCCAAAATTATAAAAAATGTGTAGTATAGGGATTTTACTATATAAATTTCATATAAAACATCAAATCAAAATTATAATGATTCAATTAAAAATTAATCAACAATGATTTTTGTGATTATTTTTAAAATATGAAGGTATAAATATAAAATAAAAAAACATGTAAAAGAAATTATAAATATTGTTTTATGATGTAATTAGAATTATTATACCTTAATAAATAATTTTTTTCTTAAATAAATATAAAAAACTATGGTCCACTATTTATTCATTAATCATTAAATCATTTTTTTCCTAGGGTAAAGTATGAAAATTAATTTAATTCTAATGATGATTAAAATAATATTTAGAAATATATTACTCAATCCCATTCAATGATCATTAAAATCATATAGATATCTAGTTCACACACTAAAAATCAATTTTTCAAGTAAAAAATTCATGATTATAATTTTTAGAGGGGAAATATTTTTGAAATGTAGTTCAAAATATAAACCCAAAAAATTAATTAATAAAACAAACCCTTCCTTAATAATCCATACCAAAAATATAATATATCCTTATATTATTTTAAAAAATTAAAATATTCATGTTTAAAAAGTAATAATATTGATTTACAAATTATAATTAACTAACACACTATCTTTAAGCATCAAACTACTTATAAGAAAATTCCCTCTTCATTATACCTCCATTTCTCTAATTAAAATCTTCAAAATTTATAGTAATTGTCCACCAACATAAACCTTGGTGTGGAACTTAAAAAAATATGTTTAATAGATCTTCCCCATTCAAATTTCAAATTCATAGAAATAAATATGTGTTTCTTTTGTGTTTAGTATTTTTTTTTGAATTTCATATATTATCATTTCTATAAACCCATGAATTGAAATAATAAACCATTGAAATTTTTTAAATGTTTCTCCTATTTTTATCATGATAATCCCTAGATAAAATATCCTTATACTATTATTCAAAATAATTTTAATTTTATACCAATATTTATATAACTTGAGTTGTTTTTAGTTTATAGTTTATCCTTTCTTAATTGAGTCACTTAGTTCCAACTACATTAGCCCTCATGTCTTGTTATACTTTGAGGATCCATTATTTTACTATTCTTTCCAAAAATATGTCATGTTTATGGTTTACCACAACATGTTTTCCAACTTTTTATGAAAAAAAATTATAACAAATTATTAAACTATAAAAAATACAATTATTAAAACACAAAAATTATAATATTAAAATGATAATTAAATGATAACATAATATTTCTACACATATAATATAACACTAATAATTAGACTATAAAATGTCAATACCATATTAAATTACATTAAAATGAAAAAGTTAATCATGGGTTTTTTTCATATCATTAAACAACATCAAATAATTTTTAAATTGATTATTTTATAAGAAGTCGTGATCACTCCAATTCTCAAAGGGGTAAATAAGTGTGATGGAGGTTCCATTATCCATTAATGGACTAGAATAGGTGTGGGGATGATATTTATTGATCTTTAAATAAAAATTATAATAATGTTATCCAATTAATATCTTATAAAACTATCTATGAAACCTAGTGGAAAGCCATTGACTACCCTGTAGTCATGTTACAAGACTGTCCAAACCCATACCTACCTCAATAAGTTCCATATGAGATATTACGTAGTTATCTATGGTTCATATTTTAATAGTGTATCACCTACCCATTTTTCTAAAAATCCTGATAAAAACACAAAAACACCATTAAACTAATAATATTAAACAAAGTATTATATCACATATTGAAAAATACATTTAACTACTAACCTAAAATATTTTTGATCATTAAAGCACCCATTTCAAAAAAATTTAATTTTTAGCATATATTTATAGTATGATTTTATAGTATAAGGTAAGGTATATCCATCCCAAATATACTATTACATAATTTTATATCCCGCTCCATTAGTGGACCATTATATGATACATAATAAAAATGGATTATAGTGTGAATAATATATCTATATCATATAATATGATATTAATTTATATTACCATTATTTAAAACATTACCATGTTAATAAAATTATTATATATTTATTTTAAAAATTACCAAATCATAGTTATTATATGTCAAATATTTTAATTATATATATAATAAATACCAATGGTGATTTAATGTTTAATGTAATTTTATAAATTTAAACCATATAACATCAATTCATTCACTAATACAATATCATTTATATATGATGAGTACTATTTTATTACCCAATTTTTAATGTTGAAATACTGAATTATATCTTTCTTGGAAATAGTGTAAGATCCAAGAGAATAGAAATGGTTTCTGAAATCCTTCAGTGGTTCCATATCTTTATTTATCCATTTATTATTCTTATATAACCTGTCATTGATTTCATCATTGGTTTTAATTGTAAATTTATTAATATTCAAATAACATTAAATTACCCATTTTTTATGAAATTATTTATGAAAATGTATCTAGTGAAAAAATTATAGTTAGGATATTCAAATAAAATTAATCTTATTTACCCCCATATTCATAAGGTTTATAAAATGTTTTATTAAAATTATTAAAAAAATTATTTTCCTTTTCTATTTTTTCATCATCTATCAACATTTTAGGTGATATCTTTGCAATAGTATTAAATATAATTATATTTTCTATTAATAAAATTAATATCATTAGGTATAATATATATGATTTCATAGAAACATAAACTTCATAAAATGTTTTAATATATCTAGGTGAACATTATTCACTTTTTAGAATACATAAAATTAGTAATATTGTTTCATTAAAAATCACAATATATAGGATATATATTTATCATATCAATAATCATAGAGCATCAATTTAATTATTTTGGTATCACCATTCATTATAATAGTAATATATAACAGTAATTTTAAATTATTAATTAATTATTCCAAATAAATATTAATATCAATAAAAAGTTTTATAGTCATGAAAATAAGAATAGATAGAATTATTTGTTTATATCTTTTACATAATCATATAGGTAATTTATAATTTACTATTCTATATATCAATGTATTATGAGTAATATTGTGATTATAGAAAAACATCACGTAATATTTAAATAATAAAAGATAAAATTTTGATGTTCAATTTTGAAATGTATAATTCTAGTGATCATATTTCATTCAATATAGGGAATTTATGAGGTTTTATAATTTCTCATATATAAATATTTTGTCTAAAAGAAATTTTATTTTACACATATTAATTGACCTTTTATTCATGTATATAAATCATCAAAATATTTATAACTACCAAAAAAAGGTATGGACTTATTTCACTTTTCTGGTATCAAAATGCATTATAAATTAAGAACTTTTTAGTGAACCATTGTCTGTAAAAAAATAATTCATGTATAATTACTTACATAGATCATTCTCATTGAATATAACATTTTTATAAATCCATATGTTTGATATGGAATTTTATTTTCTTCTTGTAGTATATACTTCAAGAGAAAAATTAGTTTTATAGAAATACTACCAAATAATCCATTGGGTGCATTAACATTATGTATTCTTAATATAATTAATAACATTATATGTTATGTATAATGATTATATAGTGAATCCATTACATTGTTCATCATCCTCTCAAACATGTTAGGACAATATATAATTTCATCTTTAACCACCATTTTCATTTCCTCAATACAATATACATAATCATATACACATATATTGAAATTTGGATCCCATTGACAAATATTTTTATTTTAATCACCATATTAAATTAATGTTTTACATATATAGTCTATCATTTATAGTTTTGTTAAATTTCATTACAAATTAATTTATTTACTTGGAAATATGTTATAATTACACACACACACACATATATATATATATTTATATATTGTTTGTATGTGTATGTAAAATTAGATATATATGTATCGATATATGTATAGTTTCATGTATTAATTGATTCATGAATGTATGGATTCATGGATGTTCATATTTAATTTCACTTTTATGAGTGTTTGTGTGAAACTGTTCATGCATGAATGTATGTTTTTATTTTTGTTCAAATGTATATATTCATGTATAATGTAAATGGATTATTTTTATTAAATATTTGATAAGTTTTGGGTTATATTTGAAAAGAGAAACTATATTAGTGTATCAAGGAATAACAGATCAAAATAATGTGAATATGAATAAGAACAAATATTTTTCGAGTTTATATATAATTTGTATAAAATTTCGTAATTCTATAATAAATAATAATTGTGAAAGTGTTACTTTTCACAAAACCTATGTGTGTGTTTGTATTAATTTATTTATTCACAATAATAATAATTTTTTAAAAATTAAAAATGATGAGAAAGGATAATTAAATAGGCTATTACATGAATTATTGGTCTTAATTAATAGTCAAGGAAATTATTTATTATGAAACTTGAGAACCTAGATTCATGTTTTCTGATTGACTAATCATGATATCTGACAAGTTTTTCTAATAGAATTGTGTCTAGGGATACGTCCTTGGTCATTAATAAATTCTTAAAAGGGATCATCACTTGTTTGTAAATAACAAATATAAACACACAGAAAAATAAAAGTTTATTAATTAATTTCTTTATTGTTACTTATATTAGTCGCTGTGTCAATGTTTAATTTACATAAATAACACATTGATATATTATTAATAATAAAAAAATAATATAAATTTGTATAGATAAATGAATCAAAAATTATGTATTAATTTATTCTGATAAATTTAATTTAGTTTAATTAAATTAATATTATAAGAAACCAATAATATCATTAAATGTTAATAAATTATGATAACAACACCCTATTTAACTATATTTATCCAAAACATAGAGTTTACTTAGCCAAACTACCTACCATGACATTATATAGGGACCCATAAATTTTATAAATATGTTTTACATATTATAATATGAATAATCATTACTTATCAAATGATCCAAAAAATAATCTTATTGGTCTAGTATCATTGAAAACATAGAAACATAAACAACTGGTGCATAAAAGATCAATATCATCTCCGATTAAGTTCAACATAATTGTCACCCTTTTTACACAATTCATAGTTAAAACATTTATTCATAACATGGGTAAAGGAAACATAATAAATGGTGAGATCATATGTTCAGTAGGGTTAAAAAATAGAGATATCAATGATCACATAAGAATTACCTGAGCATAACGGTAAAAATAATTAGCTTATCTTTTGAAAACCAAATATTTTATATCCAATATCATTATCATGATTCATGGAATTAATCATGATAGTTCATAATTTATTAATTATAAAATAATTATTTAAATTATCTTTGAGAACAAAACATTGGCTGAAGACATGGAATTTTGGTATACACATAATCATAGACAATCACATTGTTAGTTTCCAAAGATCACTACCAAGACAATAATAGTGGAATGTTTTCAATCACCAAACTATAGTAATATTCAAGTATCACTCCAAATAAATACATAGTGTATCGTTTTAACACCCCAAAACATTTTAGTAGTCAAGGTTCACTACCATGACTATCATAGTGGCAAAATTACCTTACTATAATTTGTTCACTCTCCATTCTAGTCATGTTTATCTCATTAGAAATTTATTATTACCCAACTCATTAGAGAGAAATACTATTGATGAACCACCCATAAAATAATTAAAATCATAAATATGTGCATGATAGGATTACAAAACATTTATAATATCATTACACATGATAATAAATCATATTTATAAACTTTTATTCATCGCATAACCCATGGAAATGAAACATTATTCATAATCATTAAATCATTTCATCCTAGGATAACCCATGGAAAAGGAATGTGTTTCATAAATATATATTCATTATAAATATAAAACATCCAAATAAGGAATAAGGATGATATCCTTGGAACATATCCCCAAAATGTAAAATGTAATATAAATTGAGTTTACCATAGATAAAAATTTCATTTAAAGGATCGCTGGAAAATATCTTGAGAAAAATATCCTTTTCGATTAGGAATATCTTTTTTAAAACATAAAATTTTCCAAGTAAATATGGAATAAATTTATTTTAAAATCATATTAAAAAAATTTATTGCAAGATTTAATTCATTGATTATTCTAGTGGTGGGAAATTCTATTCATTCCATGTGCGTTAAAATAATACATTCCATTTACAATTTTGTAAAAAGTCAAAAAACTACCTTGTTCCTAAAATAACATTAAGTTTCATTTAAAACAATATTTAAATAATTATAAATTTGAAAACATAATTTAACATTATTTTTATATCATTGAAAATATTCATTAAAACATTTTTATAAAACATAGATATGGAAGATAAAATTTTTCTAATCGAAGAGAAAAATCATGTTGATTTCCCATAAAATTAATATTTTTTGTCTCATGAGTATTTAATAAGATTAAAATTAAAGGAAAAAATTATCATGAAATAACCATTGGAGGATAAAATTCACTACATTCTTGATTGGTATAACAAAATATTTCATTATTGAAAACTTTATCATAAATAATCCTGATAAACAATGAGTTTGTGACATAAAATCATTGTCTCTTCTCTAGTATTTATTATAATAAGACTCATGAAGTAAATAACCTTGAATAGATATGTAAATCCTCATAATTTTTATAATAAACATCATAATTTCATTAATGGAAAGTATATACTCCACAAGAAATAGACATGTGATGAATATGGCATGTTTCTCATAGAAATGAAAGTGAGATGAGAATCTATTATATAAGGTTCAACATTTTTCATACATGTTGGAACTTCCTAAATCATATTTTTATTTATTTACTATATATATATATATTCTAAAAAACATACTCATATATATCATAACATATAGGATTTAATTATATCCTTTTATCATAAGTTTGCTAATATTATTTAGTAACATCACTATTCAAGGTGATATTTATTCGTTTTAAATTTCAGATATAGTTCGGTTTATTTGGTCCTTGTACATTGATCATTGTTTCATAATAATAATTTTTTTGATAATTATATAGAAATAATATATCCATGTTTAAATATATCTATAAAATTGGATATATAATATTTAATAATATCACAAATGGAGATGGTAAGTTGTATGTACGCATGATGGTTGTTTTCATTTTTTGATGGGCAGAATGAAAGAATTTTAAATAATAAATCATAATTAAAAAATAATTATAATATCATATATATTTATTAAATATAATATTATTACCATTCATGTAAAATATAAATGACAAACAAACGACAATGCTTTGTGGAGGTGCCAGCCCACTCGTACAGGTATGCGACATTATCATTTTCCAACGGGTTGGAAGGTAAGAAGGTATAAATTATGTTACAATTATAGAAGTATAATTATTACAAAATTATCATATATAAACATTAAAACTATAAAAATACCAATCCAAAAATATTGAGATAGGAAATAAATTGTGTCTCTATAGGGATATTTTCATATGCATGCCTATAAATTTCATCCTTTTACTTCCCATTTGATGGAGTCCGGGTCAATAAAGGTTGTTTAATAATGATAATAAAATTTTAGTATATTTAGGATACCAAATTTATTATTTTAAAAATGACATAACATGTTTATATTAGCTAAAACAATGTTTCAAAAGAAATATACTGGTAAAAGAGATCACACAACACTATCACAATAAGGTTTTCCACCATTCCACATTTTCCAAGTTTCACCACTTTAGAAAACCAATCTATTTTAAAAATTCCATATTTATTCACATTACAATTTCACATATTTTAAAAACCATTTCTCAATTCAGACCACAAATCATTATACCCCAATGAAATATTAATCCTAGTGGGAAGTCATTTCTACCTTGCATGTCATGCTCCTCTCATTGGCTACACCCACGACAATGAGATATCCAATGCCTATAAGTGTCTCCAAAAAAATTATGTATCCAACTCCCTGGTAACATGATTTTCAACACAAAAGGGTTAGTTATTCCCTTTTATGAAATACATTCCAGTTATGACATTCCTACGCCTTGTTACCATCCCGAATCAATGAATAAGCCGATAATGAATAACAACACCAAGAACAAGGATCAACACCAAGGGTCGAACAACTGCTCTCACTTGAAAGCTGATGACCGAAGACTCTGATACCACATTTAACACCACGCCCCTATCTCATTGTCTTGAGAAGGCGGTGGGGGCTACTTGGCCTTATGTTATGTTCTCATGGCACCAAAGGCTGGAAATTAATGCTGAGGGCCTCTAGAAAAAATTGGGGAATGATTTTCCCTTAAGACAAAACCAACCAACACTCCACTAACACACACTATATGATTTATGAAAATAAAACATTCAAGCATGTATTATCAATAGTCAACCAAGATTTTCCACAATACAAACGAAAACAAATACAACAAGACATGTCCACCAAACATCAGAGTACTATGAGGAAGACTAAACCACACCACACAACGAGCCATGACACCACCACCGCTCCACACCAAGATCCAAGCTCTAAGCTCCTCTAAGAGATCATAGTTCTCCACTAAAGGAGGGTGATGCCTTACCTTTTCCCACATCATGGTACACGACATCTGCAATGACACCAAAGTGCCAAAGAAAGGGGTAAGTACTAAATCTAAGTTGGTTTTCCCCAAATGACATTCCTACACACGCCACTATAATAAAACCATTAGCACATTTATATAAAACAATTTACATAAAATAATCACAAGTTCAACCATTACCATAATCCAAATACACCCTTACCATTCCATATCACTCAATCCAAACAACCATGGGAAGTCCAAACAAACATGATACATGCCATATCATAATTTACATATTAGCACAATAATTTCCAATGTTCCATGAAATGAACAACAAACAACCAAATTAATGGCTCATCTGCCCAACCCATTCACCCATTCACCCCAAAACAACCAAAATGAACAAAACAACCAAAACAACCAAAATGGTGGGACTTCTTCTTAGCTCGTTCACCCATTCATAACTAGCGGTACATCCCGACCACTACTCATATTGTGGTTCTTCAGAACACTATCCATCACCTTTTATAGTGAGAATTCCTACCCACATCCACACAACATTTCACCCAATCATAACCAAGCATATAACCCATAAATTTCACAACATCATGAAATCAACCAATTCCATTTCATGTCAATCCACTTCAATAAATCACCCATTTGTTGAAAATCATTTTCCATGCCAAAAAACTTTCAATAAAAAAACAAATTTATTGAAAAACATTTTTCAGCAACCATTTTCACAAAATCAATCTCAACAACCTATTTTAAAATCTCCATTTTAAAATCAACAACAATAGCATTCCACCATAAAACCCCCTTTTTTGCGAAATCCCCAAAACACTACCAAAGGAATTTCCAACCAATTTCACAAAAAAATTCACAATTGTAATAAAGAGCCACTATTTCTAACCATGTGAAGTTGAGAGGGAAGCCAATAACCTTTAGGGTTCCAGTGAACTCGACCCACAAGCCACCGAACCTCAAATCCAGAGAACGCACCACTGAAACCTCTCTAGATCACCTTCCTTAACAATCAAAAGCCTTAAAATAAATATCCAAGGCAACCAAAACTCTATATCTCCACACAAAAAATGTATTTTTAAAAATATAAGAAAGAGGGAAGAGTAGATCAGGAGGAAAACACAATGAACCGAAGAAGAGAGACTTAACTGGGATAAAACACCATCAAACCACTTCAAAACCCCCTCCAAACACTTCCAAAATGTTTGGGAGAGTACCTATAGCCCTTGAAAACTGATGATCCCGACTGAGGCTCGAGTGTGAGATAATTTGGAGAGGAATGAGGAACGCCCGAGTGACCCTAGGTTTTAAAACCCTGCTTTTATGTGGTTGCATAGTTATCCCACATGGTTTGGAAAACTGTGCTCTAACCATTCACACGCTACTACCTCGAGAGTTAGGGTCCACACAGTTTCCTCTCATAGTTTGGAAAACCATGTGCAGGCCATGCAAAGCCTACTGTCTTCCCCTACACGGTTTCCAGGAGCATCCACACAGTTTCCCCTAACCGTGATCAGATCGTGCTCCACTATAAAAGACTCCAAACTTATCCAAAACCATTCTAAACTCTCCCAACATCTTTCAAACTAATCCAATGCTCTTTAAACACATAAAAAAAATCCATAAACAAGGCCCAAATACCTCAAACCGGGGGTACTATAGATCATAATATGATATTTTGGTGAAAAAAATATATAGAATGTGTATAATGGATTTTTACAGGTATTGTTTTAATGTTATGGTCGATCTAGAAGGCTCAAAAGTCATTTAGAAATGAGGGGGGAAAGATCCATTTTGTAATTCAGGTGATGGGAGCTTTTGGAATTTTATAAAAGATTAAAATATAATAAAGTCCTTACCTTTAGAGGATACCTCCAAATGTATATAGATTCAAATATAAGATAATAATGGTCTTAAATATCATCATAAAATAAAAAAAATTACATTTATTAATGGTGTTTTACACCTTATCTTTTTTTCTAACCACTTATTTAACCAATTATAACATTAACAATTATGATATATTTTTAAAATTTTAATCATTATGATTTTACATATTATGTGATAGTTGGATCATAAATGGAGAATGGATGACATTTTATACCATATATGATTTCCCTTATCCTATTACAAGATTTTTACAATTTTTAAATAGTTTAATAAAATTGTATTTTGATAAAATATCATTATTGTCAATTTTAATACTATTCATTTAATTTGAATTATAAGACCTGAATAGAATGTTTGAATTAAAATATATTCCATTCACACATAAATAATTTTATTATATTCATCTATAACATTCATGGAACACAATAAATCTTTCAAATTATATTATTTTTATTATTTTTAAAATCATTTATTATACGTTTTATTAATTAATGATTTATTGTGTAAGTGTTGCATAAGAATGTAAGGTAAAAATATTATTAATAAAAATGATAAATTAATTTTCAAAATGAAAATAATTATATAATTCTAGAAATATGTATTCAAATTTATTCATAACTTCATTTTTTCCATAATGTGGACACATGAGAAATATTTCAAACATTCAGAGTGACAATTTTGTAAATTTCTATCCTTTAAATATTATATAGGTCATTGTTATGTAGAATTTTCCATTAAATAAATAAAATTTGATCCTAAGGTTATAGGGGTATAATTTTCTTAACCAAATAATAATTATGATTAAAATTTACGGCCTTATCACTTATTTTTAATCGTGATTAACCTGTTTTACCCTCCACCAATGTGATAAATTTTACCACGCCTACTATTCATATTGCTTAAAAATAAAAGGGGAATATTTATAAAATATTAACCTCATAATTCCAATTAATGGGATTATTTTATAAAATTAAATTTCAATAAGTGGAATAAATTAATTTTGAAATAATCATGCAACATGTTCCAAAAACCACTTTTTTGAAAAAAATATATTTTAAAGCATAAAATGTGGTTTATTATAATTCCATGACTATAAAAATATTAAATGAATGATAAAACATTTGATTAAATATTTAAGATATAAATTTAATTAAAATCATTCATAAATAGTCAAAATTTAAATTTATAAAGATAAATATATATTGTGCATATAAAAACTATTTTTTAGAGAAATATCACTTTTACATTTAAATGATTTTTATTTGAATTTAAAATTAATTGATAAAAAATAATTAATTTATACATGTCTAATATATTTTTCATAATTTATTTAGTCTGATTAATACCATCCAATTAAAATAATTCACAATAATTTTTACATAATAATATTTCAAATGTATCTCATGGATCGTTTATATTCGGTGTTGTGTGTAATGCTTATTATCGAAGAGATTGAAATATATAAAGAGAAAATTATTATAAAATATTAGGGTGATACATTATACACCCCATAAAATAATTTTTTTTTATCAAAATTTATTAGTATCATATAAAAAATTGTAGATATCTCTATTTCATTACATATTCAATTTCCTAAGTAGCTTATTCATATTTCAGATTTTCTAGGAGAACATTCACCCAGTGAGTTGTATTATTCAGTAGAAATTTTTCTCTATGAAAAAATATTTATAACATTATATATTCATAATAATTATAATTATCTATTAGTATGACCACTATGTTCAGTACAAGTGAGGGATTAGTTATGTACATCCTCAATAATGATACATGGAACATATTTTGAACTTAAGAGAGGTTCAGTGGAAGCCCGATGAGATATGATACAAACCTTAAATGATAAAGAATATAAAAGTAGACAAAATTCATAGGGATTAGATTTACTTTATTCATGAATCCCATAATATATATATATAATTTATAGAAACACATTCACACCAGTTTCAGATTCAAGATCATGCCAATAATTTTTAGTATAATTTTTCTATCAACTCTCAGATTAATTAATTAATTGTTTAATAGATCTAAATATTTCTTCCATTTAATAATCTAAAATATGTACCAATAGATTTATTTCATCAACTATATCCCAATAGGTTAGATATATACACTTTTTTCAATGGAGGGATTCATATAGAGCCTTTTAAATGCTCGAGTAAATGCTATTAATGTATCTAAACTCGACTGAATAAAGGTGTTGTCCCAACCACCTTTGAAGTAAATTGAACAAGATCTCATAATATCCTATGGGGTTTAATTATTCTATTAAACTTACTATCTATATAGGGATGATATGTAGTTCTTAAACTCAACTCTATATCCAGATCCTACTAAAGACTTCAGCGGAACATCAAGGGAAAACATAAATCCAGATCACATATATTAGAATGTGGTACTCTTGAAAAGAAAAAAAATTCATTAATTTATCTTATAGAAATATAATCTAGTCATATTTCATATATAATAGAAATTATGTGTTCTGACATTGTAATTTAATTGACTACAACCCTTATAGAATTCTTCCCTAATCCTGTTTTTGGAAGTCCAACAACAAAATCCATTGTGATTTTTTTCATATTTATATTATGGTATGAGTAATGGTTGTAAAATCCCCATATAATTATTTATCTTGTCCTTATCTTGTGGACATAACAATAATCGTGATACATAATATAAAATATCTCCCTTCATGTTTTCCCATTATAATTACTCTTTCTGAAATATATACATCATTGTATGTCCAAAATGAATCGAGAATTATGAATTCTGATCCCCATATAAAAAATTCTTTTTTTACATCTTGAATAGATGGACCACATACATAGTTTTGAACCATATCATTTTATTTTAATCAATGCTAAATTCAGGAACATTTCAATCATTCCACTATAGTTCTAGATCTTCCTTATGCACCATGTAATTTTCACATAAATAGATGGTTATAAAATTATTTAAGAATGATAAAATTTCAATAATTTTTTAAATATTTCCATGTCCATCCTTTGAATGGATATTTTTTATCCTTATAATTGATAATCTGTCATAATCCTCTAATAAAAGTGCATCTTCCACCTTATTTAATTTATAAAGGGGGTAATGTATTTAGAAGTCATAATAATTAATCCACTCCAACCATCTTCTTGAAAACATATTCAACTCTTTCAATGGGAAAAATATAAATTAAAATTTTATGGTCAATATATATATATTAAAACATTCTCTATAATTATTATGGAACCATTTATTTATTTAAAAAATTCCCACAGCTGACTAAGAATCATGAGCAGGGTAATTTCCTATAATACCTTCTATAGAAACCCATCCACTTCAAACATAGATATTGCATCGTATTAGATGAATATTCATTACATATCATAATGATCCACAGCAGTTTCACATAGGTATACTATCATCATAAAATTGGACACATAAACATGTAGTTCATAAAAGATATACCAAATCTCTTGTTATGTTATCACTACTCAAAATAGGTTTCTAACTATGCTAAAAATGGATATTATCTATGGTAGAGAAGCATTACTATCAAAGACATATTAAAATACTAATTGTTTTATGAGCTTTATAGAAGTTTCGATAATGGGGAATATTGTAGTATGGTCCTAGAGTACACTATATCACCAGTGCAGTGTGTTGTAATAGAACACCATAGAACCAAAAACAACACAAAATTAGAAAAATCAAGAATGAATATAGATTTTAAATGAAATAAAATTTACAAAAAAAATAAAACAAAAATATTATATTATGGACTTATAAAACATTGGTTTATACAATTAAATAATTTAAAATTATTACATACATTCAAAATACAGCAGGTAGCCTTTGTCTTTTGATCCAAGCCCCTTCTCGAGCAAAAAACACATCTATATAAGAAAAAAAATTCTTATGATAGTAATAATGTAAATAATAATTTCAACCGAATTTTTTATTTTTCAACTAAATTTCCAGTCATATAGGGAACATTGTGTTTTATATTGAGTTTTATATGATTATTTCACAACACATAATTTCTTAATGGTCTTATAGAATTGTATGTATGAAAAATAACTAAATAACTATAAGATGAAAATGATAAGGAAATAAATTATGTAATAACAGATAGAATGATAAAAAAATCTAGGCTCATTTGCACAATTTTGGCGATGCGATTCATGTTGTAAACTAAAATGACACTTATATATAAAAAAGACACTATTTCACTCTTATAAATCACCTCGTGCATTGCATTGATTTGAGGATGATTCTAACATATCTCAAATGACTTATGAATATTTTTTCTAATTTATCAAAAGTATAATAATGTGTTTTATTGGTTTTGAGTTTGTCCCTTTTTTTTACTAAAATACCCTTTTAAACTAAAAAAATTCACTTAAATTAATACTAGTTACATTTTGGGTTGTTTTTTTGTGATACTAATTCATAAATGTCAAAAATTACTTTTTAATTGAATTCCTAAAGTATCATGTGAATCCCAATTCTTTTTCATAGTTTTACTAACTCTCGTTTTTTGAACTAGTCTATTTATTTTAAACTGATAATGGAAGCATTGACTCTTACAAGGAACATATTATATTGTGTTGAGGTGAGGCAAATTCATACACATAAAAAATTAATTATGTGTAATTTCCCTAAAGTATCAAAACAATATGAATGTGTTTTCTCAATTTTGAGTATGTTAGTTATCCTTTTAAAATTGATTTCGATTTTAAATAAAAATATTCACTTATTGTAAGATCTCTCTCACCATGCATATAATTGAGGTGAAGATGATTTCAAAATGTCTCAAATGACATAGATATCACATTAAAAAATTTAGAAAACAATTCGAATGGGTTTCTTCAGTCCTAATAGCATCATGTTTTTTACTAAAATATAATTTTAAAATATAAACGCACAATTTTACTCATAGCGATCACATCATATATCGATTTTATGTGAGAATGATTCATACAAGTAAATTTTTTTTATGAATCATTGTCCTAAATAATTAAGAAAATATAAATGTGTTTTTCTTTTTTTAGTGAGTGATATTTTTTAACTAAATTGGATGTTTTAAAATGATAACATACACATTGAGACATAGTGGTCCCAACATGTGTCTAATTGATTTGTGGATGGTTTCTAAATGTCTCAAATGACTTATGAATCATTCCCTTAAAGAATTAAAAATATTAAGAATATGTTTTCTTTGTTATGAGAATGTCTATTTAATTTTTTACAAATAGTAACGTCGATTTTAAATAAAAAAGAA
Source organism: Viscum album (assembly GCA_963277665.1). Lineage (NCBI taxonomy): Eukaryota > Viridiplantae > Streptophyta > Magnoliopsida > Santalales > Viscaceae > Viscum > Viscum album. Next base: position 1,132,378,950 of record OY728131.1, read on the forward strand.
TAACTTTGAGTCATAGTGGACAAACCTTGTTTCTGATTGAGGTGTGGTTGATTCATATACATCCCAAAGTCTAAAAAAACCATAAATTATAATTTTACCATTTTTTATAGTTTTTATTTGTTAAAAATCCACCACAACCAATTTAATTGATGGGCATAGAAAAATAACATTTCTCATTGTTGAAATCCATAAGATCAGAGGGAGATCATGTGCCCATTATAACAGGAGAAGTTTCCACAATGGGAACATGATAATCCTATACTATTATATCATTCAAAAATGAAATCCATTTTATGGATAATAACATCATATCGATATATAGTATTTGATGTTCATAAATGAATGGAAATTAAAATAAAAAATGTGGTAACATTAGAAAAAAGCAAACATTTTATCTCTTTTTTGGATTGTTTCAGATAGTTTAAAGTAAAAATATGAATTCCTAAGAGATAATTGAAAAATACTAAATATATATGAGATAAAAATGATATGGGAATTATCTAACAAATAAAAGATAAAATGATGAATAAATTATTTATATAAGTAGTTTGAAAATCCCTTTTTCATAATGGTTGTATACATTCATGAAACATTTCCTTATTGCCATTATCATTGTTTCACACTCAAAGTCTAATCCATAATGATCATGAGAAGATTTGTACGAACCACCCCAACTCGATCAAAAGAAATCCACATGTACAAGAAAAACAAAATTTAATGGGTACTTTTGAAAACAAATAAATTAAATATAAATATGAAAAAATAAATCAATTCAGTGGATAATTAATTTAATATAAAACTTTGGTTAACCATATGGATATATCAATGTTAAATAAAGAATGATGATAAAAAAATATTCACCAAACAATCAATCAATGAAATAGGATGATGAGGAGAAAATATTAAACCCTGGATTGATGATTTTAATCATCCATGAGAATATAGTGATATCCAATTGGGTTTATAAAATATTCATCCTGTATAAAAAATAAACAAATACAGAAATGATATTCATTATAAAAGGTGAATGTTCTTGATAATTATAATAATAGAACCTCAAAATTTGATTGTTTCGATGAGTTTTGGTAATCTTCGAAGAAAATGGGTAATGAAATTTAAGAAAATAATGGTTCTCTTATGGTATATGTTGACATTTGAATTCATCCAATGTTCATATTTATTGGAAATTATAATCCTTATCAACTCACCTTTTGAACAATTTTCATTTCACTTTGTTTTCTAGAACTCATCCTTCTACCTTTGTGGGAATTCACTTATATTTTTTAAAATACTCAAAGTAGTAGTCATCCATATGATAACTGCTACTCAGAGTAGTACATGCAACATAAAATATTGGGGGATATGTCAAAAGAAAAAAATTCTAATAATATCAATTCAGGATATAATATTGATGAGATTGATAGGTATACTCCCTTGAGTTCTCTAAAAGGGTTATTTCCTGCCATTATTGAGAATTACATATATTTTAATTAGATATTCCTAACGGTAGAACCAAAAGGAAATACTAAAAACTATATAATTTTAAATCGATTATTGTAAAATCTAAATAGATTTTTTAGATTTGTTCTGGAAGAAATGATGTTTTTTAATAATTATTAGTGAGTGGTTAATCATTTTAAATACAGTTATATTCAGAAAAACTATTAAACAACTAGACAAATTTTTTTTTTATTTGGGGTAAGAAAATATTTATAGTAATTGTGTTCAAAAGTGGAAAACGATTTGTGATAGTGAAAAATTAAAAATATTAGATAATGAAGAAATTAAATTCTGAATCAAAAAGGGTGGTTTTAGATGTTCGTTTTATGATAATATAACATTTATTAATATTTTTTACTAATTAGACTGGGGATATTGTTAATAATTAAAATAAGGATGAAACATTAGAGGAAATTAGTGTTAAATTGAGTATAATAGTGGGAGAAGTGGGGATGAGGTAAACTCAAAAAAAGATATTGATGGAGAAGAAAATTAATAGGTATTATCAACTCCAAGAAATACAAGATAAGATGAAATCAATGAAAAAAATGTTATTTTTGATCAGACATTTTTCGTGAAAACTCGAATGAGTAAGACTCTAAAAAAACAAATTTTTCCCAAGTAGAAGCTAAATAATTCCGAGAGGATGGAATGAATGATAATTGGATCAAATATTTAATTGAAGTGATCGATTAAATTAAGAAAAATGTGACATGAAATTTTTTTCCAAGGATGGAAGAAAAAAAATGTTATCAGAACCAAGTGGGTGTTCTGTTATAAACACAATGACTATAGAAAAGTGGCTCAAAATAAATAATGGATAGTTTTACATGGGAAATCCTAGATCATATGAATTTTTATTTATGGAAAATTTTCCCTTATATCACAGTTTTAACAATTGGAATTTTCTTTACTATTTCAGTGATAATGTAGCTAAATGTATACGAAATGGACATAAAATCTATGTTCCTCAATAGTGTTATTAAGGTTGAAAATACATTGATAAACCATACGGGTTTATTATGTATGAAAATGATAGAATGTTGTGCCAGATATTGAACTATTTTTATAAGATAATTAAATCATTGAGGACCTTGTATTTAAGGTTTGATCTATACATATGAAACATTATTTTCATCATTGTAGAGAAGATCATAACCACTATATCTAGAAGAAGAATGATCAATGTTTGTTGGTACTCATATTTATTGAAGACATAATATTATAAGGATTACAGAAACCACAAATTTTATTTTTTTGTAAATCATATGAGGTAGGACATCGATATGTATATGATTTGTGAAACATTTTCATTGGATTATAAGAGAATCAAGAAAATCATAGCACATTAATTTCTCAATGAAAATATGAAAAAGTGCTTCCCATGTGATTTTCAGAGGAATATTCCAAACCAATGACTACATCGACCATTATATTGATGAATTTTTCAAGGGTTGACATTATAAAAATATTTATGTCATGGTATATAGGTATTAAAAGCCTACTATACATCACAAAAACATGACTAAACATTGGGTTTGATATATTTCAAGTCAATTAGTACCAATGGTGTCCCAAGGATAGAGACTTACTATCGGGGAAGATGATACTTCAATATATCTTAAAAACAATGAATTTTAGTTTGTTTTATTATATGATAGTGAAAATTCAGTTGTTGGGATACATGGATGTGGGATGAAAAGGTTCATTAGATAATCAAGGGAAATTAGGGATATCAAAAAACCTATATTTTTTTCAAGAATTTATTTCATTCGACCCTTGAATAACTCAAGCCATGGATTCGAATCATGGAATAGTTGGAGACATGATTATATCATAGACATCACATTGGATTAGACAACAAGGTGTGTCGGTAGTAAGTGGATTATATAGAGAGATTCAGATATCAAGAACAATTTCATGATGGTTAGGGTTATTAAAATATATCATGACATGTTTATCAACACATCAAAATAAGTAATGATAAAGATTTTTTTAGAACTATGTTTATAATCACAGATAAAATGAATCATTATTAGTGTTTTTTAAACCCTGATAAAGTTTTATTTTATTAGCACTTTTTTGGAACCGAAAAATCTCTATCTTTATTAGTGATAAATATGATTATAAATAAATATAATAATTTTTAAAATAGTATACTTTTTAAAAATGTATAATTATTAAATATAATTATAATACATATAATAATACTTTTTTAAAAATAATATTTTTATAATTTATTGAATACATAATAATTTATTCTTAACTATGTAAATTATTTTTTTATTAATAATATTTTTATTATTATATAAATTTATATATATATATATATATACTTTATAAATAAATAGAAATATAAATATAGTAAATATATTCATTATCTAAATAAATATATTATAAATTTATAATTTTTAAATATTTATAATTATCTATTTTTAATAATATATATAATTTTTCAAACATATTATTTATTTATTAATTACTATTAATGTATAAAAATAGTAAATATATATTTAAATATATTTTTTAAAAAATTATTTTTTTGATATTATTAATAAATATTGTATCCTATGTGTATGCAATACTAGAAGAAATTGTGGCTTCAACGTTGATGATATAACGTCAATTTTATATAAACTAATTTGTAATGTATCCATTAGATAGTTTTGGCATTGGTTCTATCATAAACTAATGCTAAATATTTCTATTGACTTTTGGCATCAGTTTTTTTATGAATCAACACTACTAAAATCATTTATGGTGTCAGTTTTCAAAAAACTAACACTATAGATAAAAAAACATTTCACTGATAGTTTTAAGAAAATGATTCCACAAACATAAAAAAATTAAACACCGGTTTTGATAAAATACACACTGATTTTTTTTAAAAAAACACAAAATCGTAAAACCCTCATTTTTTAGATATGTGAAATCATATCTCAACTTGCGACGACCCCAATCAAAACCTGATGATCCCAAGTGCCATTTTTGTTTAAATTATTTGATTTTTGTGTTAATTTCAGAATTTTTGGTCTTGATTATTCATTATCGATCATTATTTCTTCATATATGGATGTATTTCTCTTTAGAAACCATTTTCCTATAGATCATCATCCACGGTTTGATTTTATTTTTTTGTTCTTTTTTATGGTTCATTTATAAAAATATTTTTGTTATATCTTGTAGTGTTTTTTATTCCAATTAATTTTAGGGTGGAAGTTACAAATAAGGATACATTTTCCATGTGGAAATCATAATTTTATATGTCTTTCAAAAATTTCATTTTATATTTTTTATTATTTAGTAATATTTTTGAGTAATTCATTCAATTATTTGAATATAGTTGAATCTTATTTATAATTTTTTTCATCATGTTTTTTTATTTTGATAAATTTTTTATTTGATAAAATTATCATATGGGTGTAATTATATATGTTATGTAATAAAAATTGATATATTGTGTCATCTTCCATCAATATAATGTTCATCATAAGTAATGACTCCATATTTTTTGCACATTAGATTAATAAAATCTTCAATACTTTTGACACATGCGACACCATACTTCTTTAAAAAATATTTAATGTGAACTAATACATGTTAAATGTTTAAATGTAGCTAAATAATATTATCATTAAAACATATCAATATAATATTTAAATAATAAATTTACTATTTTCAAATTCCAAAAATTTAGAATTTATATTACAATGGTTTTTTTCAAATGAAATATGTTATCATTTTGTGTAATTGACCATAATAATTTAAATTGAAAACATGTAAATAATTGAAATAATAGTTCTATATATGAAATACTATATTTTTATTAATTAATTTTCATATTTTTGGATATAATATTACAAAACAATAAATGTTAAAATGGTCATATTTCAATAATAACTATTAAACAATATATATAATACTTCATTTATAAATCATGATTGTATAAATTTAATTTGATGAAATAAACATCAATTATTGATTTATAGTTTAAATATTATCATATTATATCATTGTGGGATTTTTTTGTAAAATACTATATTTTCATGTAAATAAGGATTAATAGTTTTTTTTACCAAAAAGAAGTTTTTGATAGAAACTAGGGTCTAATGAGTTACCATGGGGTGACTGTACTCTCTATATTAGATTGTTAATTAGAAAAACAAGTAATTATTTATCATAAAAACACAAAAATTGTTGTTTGAAATTAAATAAGCATCCAAAAATATGTGCTGTAGAAAACATACATATAGTTACAAAATATGATTTTTTACTAGTAGATTTGATTTTATTTTATTCCAAATAATCATTTTTTTAATATTTGATTACCAAACATTTTTATTAAATGTATTTATGTTTAACATTTTTCTGTTTATATATATATATACATATATATATATATATATCCGTTTATATTTTTAAATATATTCACCATTTATATTGCTGTATCATTTATTGAATGGATCAGAATTGGATTAATTTACGAAGAACCACTAGTGTATATGAAAAAATTGTTGATGATTTCTAGAATTTCCGAAAAAAATCCTTCAAAAAAGAGATTTTATTTTCATTCAATGTGTGAAGTGTTTGAATATGAAAAATTTAAACTCCAAAGAAATCATGGATCATCTCAATTTCTATGCTTTTACCCTTAATTATACATGTTGGATATGAAACAGTGAATGAACTAAAAATTCTATATCTAATGTTGATGGAAATAATTATTTTGATGTAGAGGATCAAATTAAAGAATCAATTAATTATTTAGGTGACAAAATCATAAAAATATAATCTTTTGAATGATTTTATAGAGATTCTACGAAACTATTATTCTTATCTTGTTGTAAATATACAGTGTTATACTCAGTTTTTTGATTAGTTGACTTGAATGTATGAAATGGGTACCGTGATAAATGTTTCTATAACATAGATGATATTTTAAAAGTGCTACTTCTAGAAGGCAATGGGCTTCCAGATTCTAATTATGAGGCAAAGAAATTATTATTCCCAAAGGTATTGGGGTATAAAAACTTATATGCTTTCCCCAATTTTTTTATGGAAATAATATAAATATTTATCAATATTTCCTATATATTGTAAATCATGCTACAAGATGTATGAAAAGTCATCACAAATTTGTTCTCAGATACTGGTATCTAACCTCATGAAAAAACAATTTTTTACACATTATTATAATTTCATCTGAAAATAAATTCATATAATTCAGATAATTCAACTATGATTCATTATTAGGTACTATAATCAATGATCCGACTAAAGCAATGTGGGACCTTTCAATAATTCATTATTTGAGGCATCAATTTAAAAACACAATTGATTAAAAAAAGATTAATATGAAATTCATATGGTTGTATCCTTGAATTTACCTTATGTCACCCTATTGATTCACCACGGTGAAATATATTTGATAAACATTTTCATGATATTCGAAGTGATGTTAGAAATCTGAAAATGGGATTGAGTAAAGATAGAATGAATTGATATCAGAGCCTATGTAGACAACATAGCTCAAGTCATGTGTTTTTGGAATTTTAAAACTTGTTCCCTCAAATATGTAAGAAGAAAAAGTATTTTATGATGATATTTATGATTTCTAGACCAAAATAGATGAGATATTATATTGATGTGTATCTTTCACCATTGATTAATGAATTGAAACCTCTGTGGTAGAAAACTATTAATGTTTTATATCTATACAAGAAAGAGTATTTTATTCTTCAATCTGTGATAATGTTTACAATAAATGACTTCCAAACTTATGGAATCTTATCAGAATACAGTGTTAAGGGGAAAAATTGTATATAATTTTTGAAGAAGATACATCATATAATTAGTTGCAGAATTGAAGAATGACAGTGTACATTGGACATTGAATTTTTTTTCTAATTGATTGTCCATATCATAGATTGAAAAAATGAATTTAACGGTTTTCTAGAAAAATAATATTCCCCTATGAAATTTTTTAGTTGAATAATATTACGACAATTTAAAAAATATTGATTCAACATTTGGAAAGAAAAAAATTCTTTTCTTCAAAAAAATTCCTTGAAAAAATAGTTTATCATTTTAAAACAACCATATTAGATATTTTAATTGATAAACGATAAAATTTATGTTTTTCATGTTGAGAAAATCATATGTGACAGTATTATTGGATCTTTGTTATACATACAAGGAAATAAAAAAGATGGATTTCATTTTATATTTGACTTGATATCAAGGGGAATATGTTTATATTTAGATCCAACTATGAAAGGAAATGGAACATATTTACATTTATCTTTTCACACCTTGAGAAATAATGAGAATATAAATTCATTTTAATATCAACACGGTATTAATGTTCTCAGTGTTTATTTATAAAATGTGAAGAATTCAGTGTTATTGAATGATTGAAAATTAATAGGTAAGACATATAATTATTGTCATGCATTGATGTGAAAAATATTACCAATTTCACTATGTGGTATATTGTCATCAACTATTATAAAGACAAAAACATGTTATGTAATTCCTTTGAAACCATTTGTATCATGTTTGTTGATCTAAATTTTTTAGATGTGATGGAGAATTAATTTTCACTTTTTTATTTTTGAAATGATAAGTATTTTTTACCTACATTTTTTGATATAATGGTTCATCTATTAATTCATTTTATGAATTAGATAAGACTATGTGGGTTTATTTATTTATGATGGATGTATTATTAAAAAATACATATGATAATTTTTAAGGGATTTGTTAAAAATAATTATAGACCAGAGGCCTCTATTATTCAAAAATATGTATCAAAGTGGGTGATTGAGTTTTATACTGATCATTTATACAAAGTGAAGCATATTATTCTCCCTATATCTTGACATATGATAGATTATAATTAATATAGATGGATTCAAGGATAAAATGTAATGTACATTCAATGTGATGAAGTGATACATTCACATTTATATATTTTAAACAATATAGATGATGTTCAATCAAATATATCATCACATTTTTCTTAATTAATTATATGATATCTAAAAATAAATGAATAGAATATGATTATTGAACATAAAAAAGACATTTAGTTCATGGTTAATGGGGAAAGTCATCATAGATTTATTTACTTCGGGAACATCAAAATGGTTTTCATGGGGACCGACTCTTAATGTTATCACATGGTCTGGTGTTTATATTAATGGGTACACATTTTACACAAAATAAACTAGATGAAATGTTTACCATTCCAAATAGTGGTGTAATGCTTATCACTAAAGCAGTTAATTTTTCTTGAGCTAAAGATAAAAATCAATTTCGATATCAACACAATATTTTGGAAATCTTGAAGACATATAGAAAATTGATTATATTAAATTTTTAGTCACCATATTTAATTGTATTTGGGATTCAAGAAATAGTGATGTGAAACATGATGAATAAGGTTTTAAACTAGTTAATTTGAAAATATTCAGTTGCAATGAGAAACTATTTTTCATTTCCATACATGAAAAACAAATATTTAATAAAATTGAATCATCGAATGATCAATGGACCATAATTTTTAAGGGAAAAATCCATTTGGCTGATGAGGTTGATGATGAATATGATGTTATTGATTTATATGAGGCTTCATTACTTATTACACAATTTTTGTATAGTAATGACTATAACAAAGATATAGTTCATGCAGTATATAATGACTATGTTCAAGGGATATGGTAAAACACTATATTATTCTCCTATTTATTCTGGTAATTATTTACATACTTTTCATATTTTTTAAAAGTAAATGTGTAAAAACTACAATATTTAATAACTATTATATATTTAAATTTATAAATTTTTCTATCATATTAGATTACTATTTACATTAAATAGTTTTATTTCTATATTGTTCATGGTTAAGAATCATAACATCATTATTTTTTATTTAACTTACACATGTGTGCCCTTTTTTATATAAATGTTCTTGTTTTCCTATTTTATAATTATTCAATTTTATAATATTATTTACTTCTATAAGAATTTCATTATAATTATTTGTTTCAATGAAGGATATGCATATAGATATAGAAGAACTTATCCTGATTTATTTTTCTTTTTCCAAATTATTAAATACACATTAGTAGAATTTTATAATTAAAACAAACTTTTAATTCAAAAAAAATAAATAGTAGAAAACTATTAAAAAATCAGTGGTAGAGTCATATTCTATTACTATTAAGAAATAGAGTTCTGGAGTTGGTTAAAGTGTCATTAAATGTTTACCAAAACTGTCAAATACTCATTGATATAAGAGATTACATATTATTTTTTCTGATATTAATAATGAAATAAGACCAAATGCAACACAATTTATTAACTATGTCTCCATATAGATCCATTGAATGATTATAATTTTATTTCCTTATTTGAAGTCCATAAACAAGATGGAAAAATATCTTCTTTGGGAGAACATAACGTTATAATATTTCAGTTTATTTATTTTATCTTATTTTATTAATGTTATATATTTTAAAAGACTAATTTTTATTTTATTCAATTATAGATGAAATTCAATTTTTAGGAAACCAATTCAAATAAGAAAAAATGTCTAATATTGGTAGTAGTTCAATGGAGAGAATTATAAACATTAAATTTTTTTTTGTAAAGATCCAAAATGAAAACTCATGCCTCATATAAGAGTTTATAAATAAAGATACATGAAATAATTTTTTGTCTTCAAAACATGATTAATATTTTATGGTTTCATAATTATATTATATTGAAAAAATTCCATATTTATATATATATGAATTAACTTATTAGTTTACATTTTGTATAACAGGCCTCCAAGACATCCCATCATGACATCCAGTTTCAGAATGTATACACTCATATTTTATCACAAAGAGGGTCTCATTTTATTGAGAAAAAAATTATTTTGTAAATGAATGAAGTACCAAGTGCTCACTCAACTAGTGTTAATGATGAGGTCCAGTTTGTTCCTCCATCTCCCCCACCCACCATGATAAATTGAATAGAGTTAGAAGATAAAAAAAAAGAAAAATTATCTTATAGATAAATCTAATGATGTAGATGAAAAATTGATAAGTAAATATTATTTTCATATCTTGAATTTTTCTATTTGATAAATTAAAAACATTAATATAAAATTTTCATTTTACATTTCAGGATGAACATATAGATCAAGAGACACATGGACCATTTTTTCCTAAGGGTAGGATGGAAAGTCTAGCCACTACATTAAGAAATCTAGAACTACTTATATGCTTAAGATGATGTCAGGAGGGTGTTAGTATTTGAAAGTCTTTTGGTTTTTAGAGTAAGAAAGTAAGAGACCCAGAAATAAAATCTGTAAAAGATGATCTAAAATATATAAAACTGTCTATGGATGATCAAAATCAATCAGCTGAGAAAGCTATGTTAGAACAATTGATTAGACAGTCACGATTTTCATAGCCTTCCCAACATGTTCTGCCTTCCCACTTGGTTCTGCGGCCCATACAACCATCCTTGCCACACCACCCTACCCAGCTTACTTACTATGATACTCTACATTCGTTCTTGGATCAAACCTTATACTATGAGTTGTATGAAAGATATAATCATATACATATTATAGTGTTAGTACTCCTGAGTTTTTTGGGGGGTTTATATACATCACCAACCTATATATGTGGGTTATATTATAGTTTCAATACTTGATATTGTTGATCCCAATGCTCTACAAACATTTCCTATGAATTAGGTTACTGGAGTTGGGGATTGTCTAGGTCGTTTTATAAAGTGGAAATCTAGCCTTCTTCATTATCATTCATATGAGGTTTGAATTTTTCATATTAATTAAATCTGATTGAAAATTACTTATAATGTTTTCTTACATTTAACTGATATAAGTGTATCTAATGGTAAAATAAATGGCCCAAATGAAGCAACAATTTTAAGAAGAAAAAAAGGTAGATACTTCTGGTATTTCTGATGGGACAAAAATATCATCTCATGATTATTCTTCCTAGAGTAATATCTATGTCTTTTGAATGACCTATAATTTATGTGAAAGAGACTATCTATTAAAAATATTCAGAAAAGATATCATGGATCTAATTTATTTTTATGATCTTAGAGTGAATGTGTTGTAGCTATTTTTTGTGTATGTAAATTGATTTTTATATTTTTATTTAGTTAATAAAAGATAATTGAAATTGAAAAAATATATTACTTTTTTGATTAGGAATATATACACGCTTCTTATAAAAAATACACCATAGGCATTTATGGTTTAATAGATCTAGAATTCATTTCCATGAAGGTGAAATATGTGAAAAATACTAATATAATTACATATATAAGTGAGAGAATATTAAATATGGATATTGGGTGTTGGTTTTTTTAATTTATAGATTTGTAAGACAACAATATTAATTATGAACCAATGTTCATTATAATGTTATTAATTGTAAACTTTTTGTATTGTAGGGGCATTGGATTTTAGGTGTATTCTTCCAAAGTGAATTCACCTAATCTTGGTTTCTCACATTACTAGGTGGTGTTTGTAAAAAAATTACCTGCTTGTTAGAAAATAATTTTTTCTATATGTTCATTATTTTTTATTCTTGTTATATAAATAAATTTATTATTAGTTAATATATATGGAAATGAAATTCATGGAAAAAATTTAATCAAGATTCCATGTCGATAAAGAACGCAAATTCAATCTAGTAAGTTAATTTAACAGTAACTATTTTTTATATTACATATTATTATAATTATATATATATATAGTGGTTTTTATTATCAAGTTAATGTTTTATAACTGTAGTGTCATCATCAATAAGGACATTTTGAATGTGGTTATTATGTTCTATGAGTCATGTTTGAGATAATCACAACTAGGGAAACTACTGAATTTGTTGTGGTTAGTTATATTAATTATTTTATATTTTCTACTATTGTTTTCTATTTTTTAATCTCATATCATTAAATGTTATATTAGACATTCAATGATTCCATGTCTTACATGGAAAATTAACTCACCCATCATCAACCATTTTTTGCAAACTATTTTTAAGTCTGATTAATATTTAAGGTATGTATATTATAAGGTTTGTGATTAAAATTACATTTTCCAAATAAAATGTGTTAAAAACTAATTCTTCTGTTATAATAGTTATCTAAACATAATTATATAAAACGAATTATTCAACAATAACCAACAATGGTAATGTTATAAATTCTAGGTATGTGTTTTTTAATTCTAAATTATAATAAAAATGTGAAGAGAATTTTTGGATTAACTAGATAAAAGTATGTATGTTTTTTTAGATTATCAGTTAATGATATATAATGTTTGATTTTTGTATACTATTTTTCTATTATATGGATTTTGATTATATCGGGGGTGTAAAATATATGTTTTTTTAAAAAATAATTAACATCCAGTGTATGTTTTTATAAAAAACGATACAAAATAATTAAAATAAATTAGCATGGTTTTTAATATAATTTTCATGGAAAATGACAACAGAACATAAAATGATTCTCATTTTTTTCATCAGTTTTTAAAAACCGAGCCTCAAAACCATATATTTTTTAACACCTTTGTAATCATTGGTTAAAAACCGACATCAAAATTGAAAAATAAAACTAATGTTAATTTTTTTTTCACCAGTGCATATTAAAAATGAGTAAAGATTAATATTTAAAAATAAGTACAAATTAACAATATTAAAAAATATGATAAGTTCGATTTATTAAATATGAATCGTTATAAAACTGATATATATTTAAATAAATATGATTATATATTTAAAATATTAAAACATAGTACATAAATACAAAATAAAATAAATTAAATAAAATTACAACATTCCCTACAAAATATTATTGTGAGTGGATTGTATATAAAAATTTATTAATTATGTAAATGATAAATCAATATAATAATCATAATCTCTGTTAAATTGATATATAAAATGGCAGTAAATTATTCCTATTACTCAATGTAATTAGTACGTATTTTTAATTCATATTAATTTTAAATTATAAAACATTTTTCACTATAAATATATTATTATTTAATGTAAAGGATAAATATTTTTTATTATAAAAATCCTATATATATACATTCATATATTTATATATTTAATATATATTATTTATTAACATTGTCAATAATTATATAATTAATAAAATATTTAATATTTTTCCCTATTTACTTATTTTCAATTTTTATTTGTTTAATTTTCAATTTACACACACACATATATATCTAGTAATTTTTATTTATAATTATTTTTAATTAATATATAGTATAATAAATTTATTTTTTTCATTAATAATTCAATAATAAATAAATTTTTAAATATTTTTTGACAAATTTTATTTTCAATTAATTATTTCATTTCATTCGAAATTTATTAGTGATAAAAAATTTATGATTAAGGATTCATTTATGGGTGATAAAAATGAAGCACTGATAAATGTTACACATTATAAAGATTAAAAGTAAAGTGTTGACAATGTCCGTTCTTTATCAGTAGTAAAAACAAAGAACAGATAAATAATTCCCTTAATCATGACTAAAAAATGCGCGGATAAATGGTGCATTTTATCAGTGCTAGAAAAAATGTGTTGATAAAATGTACCCTTAATTAGTTCTTTTATTGTTCTTATAAAGGAAACTTGTATCGCATAATTTTATAATGCTGATAAAGGTCATCATTATTAAAGGAATGTCTTGTAGTAGTGTCTTTATAACTGGAATAATTCTTTGACATATCATACTAAATACCCTTATTTAAAACCTAGCTAAAGGAAACACAAGAAAGGGTTATAAAATATTTTATGTAATGGTTCAAAAAATGAGATATCAAAGATCACATATGAATAATAGAAGTATATGGGTATAAGAACATGAGATTATTAGTTGATAACTATACCCTATAAATCAAATATCATAATAATCAGTCATGGAATAAAGCATGATAGTTTGTAAGACATGAATCCTAAAATATTAAAAGAACATGATCCATGAGATCATAACATGGGAAAAGGACATGTAATTATATCATGCTCTTACGAATATAAGATTGTTTCCTTAGTATTCAAATCTCACTACCAAGACTATCTTAGTGTATTGAGGACATTCCAAAACCATCATAGTAGTCAAGGTTCACTCCCAAGACACTCATAGTGGACAATTTTCATTCCAAAATACATCATAGTAGTCAAGGTACACTCCAAATACTATCATAGTGGATAAATTCTCTTCTTGAACTTGGTTCCCACCAATTACAGTCTTATTTGTCCCATTAGATATTTATCGTTACCCAATTCATTAGATAGATATAAAATTCTTATCCAATCCATCACATAATGAAAATCATATATATATATATATATTCCTCAATATGAGAAAATTTTCATCATATCTTACCCATGGAAGGAAATAGGATTCATTAACCATTCACCAAAATATTACCCATATAAAAGAAGTCGGTATTATAAAATTTTCCTCATTTCATCATAATATAAACATTGGAAAAAAGAACAAGTTTCATAATAATCTTTTCATCGTGAAAATAAAAAATCTAAAAAATATATGTGATATCCTTGGAGAATATCTTAGTAAATCATTAGTAACCTTAAATGATGTTATCATAGATGAAAAATTCATTTAAAGGTCCTATAAAAATTTATTGAGTAATATATCATTTTCACTTTGAAATAACATTTTTAAAACATAAATGTTTCAAAATTTTCGTGGAAAACATTTTCTTTGAAAATAACTTTGGAAACCATTAATGTATGATTTAAATAATAGATTGTTAATGAGGTTGAGGAATTCATTCCATTCCTTTTAAATTAAAATAAAACTTGTGTTTCAAATTTTTATAATAATTAAATAAGTACCTTATTTGAAAGACGAAAAGATTCCATTTAAAAAATTTTGTGAAAAAAATTAAACATGTGTACAAATAAATATATTAATTAAAATTATAATAGTAAAAAGGATATTGAAAACATTTTATAACACATATATATGGAAATAAAATTTTTTCTACCAAAGAAAAAAATACAATCAATTTTACTTAAAAACATATTTTCAGACTCTTGGGTTCTTAATATAAATGAAATAAAAGTAAAAAAAATTAATTTTCATGAAATAGTCACTCTATAAGAAAATTTATGTGTTTCTTGTGTTTTAGATCATAATATATCTTCAATGGAAACTTTATCATAAATAATCCTTATAAATAGTGTGATTGTGACAAAAAAACATTACAGTTTTTTGTAACATCTGTACCATAAGCCCCATGAAATAAGTACCCATAGATGGATATGTAAATATAAATCATTTTCATATAAATAATCATAAAATACATTCACGTGAAATATATACACCACATTAAAGAACCAAGTGGCGAATATGTCATGTGTTTTCTAGAAATAATAGTGGGACGAAAATCCCAAATTTAGGTATGACATCCATCATTTTCATGGGAAACTCATATGTAATTAACATATAATTAATATAAATATATTAAAAACTCATAATTATTTATACCAAACCATATATTCTTTACTTAATTAATTTTATCACCCATTGTTTTCACAATTCTTAATTAAAATCATTATTCCGGGTGGTATCTGCTTCATTTGTCATATATGTTTTGGTTTATTAGTTTTGGTCATTTTATATTGGTAATGGTTACATCATATAAATAATTTTAATCCTTGTATAAATATCATATAGAAATATTTGCATTCATCTATAAAAGTATATATTGAAAAATTGATTACATCATTTTAGGAGATGGTAGGTCGTTCGTACGCACGAATGTTGTTTTTATTTTTAATGAGATGAAACAAAATAAAGGTAAAAATAAACCAACATTATAGAATAGTTATAATATAATATATATAATATATATTCACTACGAACATCTATATTACCATCCATCTAAAATATAAATGAAAAATGAATAGCATCACTTTTTGGAGGGGGAAGTTCACATGTACGCACGAGCAACGTAGCCATTTTCCAATGGATTAAAATGTATGAATATATGTAGGGTGTTATCATTCAAGAATTATAAATATGTTATAATTATAACATAAAAACATTATACCCAAAAAAGCAACTCATCCATAAATATAGTGGAGATAACTTAATTGTATCGTTATGTGTATATGATAAGTTGTACGTACTCACAAGCGTTACATTCCCTTCCCATTTGAGGGAATGAGGTTTAATAAAGGTAGTTTCATGAACATAATTTTTTGTTTCAATATTTTGGATAATTAATTTATTATTTTATCAGGAATATAATATATATATATATCTAAGGTAAAATAATAACTAAATAGAAAGTGATCAGTTAAGGCGATTACCACTCTTTTCTAGAAATTTTCATTTATATCTCTTATTAAGGATCATAGGGTTGGTATTTTGGGAAGACCCACACCGATATAATGTAGATAAGGATGTGTATAAGGGGTTTATAGGTTATTATAAAGCTATAATGCTTAAAAGGTTTGTATAATTGAGGGTATGAGGTGACCTTTTATAATTTAGGTGAGAGGATCTTTTGGAATTTCGTAAAAAATTAAAAGCGAATAAAGTAATTATCAAGGAAAAATTAAACCAAAAGGATGTTAATTTGAATATAATATATGATTGCATTCTTATCCCATAATCCAAAAAATGTATAGTTTTAATTGGTGTTTTAAAACATATTTTTTTTAACTGCTTAGTTCACTGATATTAACATTAACTACAATAAAATATTTTCTTCTATTAATGGGATATAATTCTATATATAAGGTGAAAATTGAATGATAAATTGAAAATAGATGACATTTTATAAAATATATTATCCTACTTGTATTCTAATTTTTTTAAAATAATTTAATAAATTATTATTTAGTTAAAATATTATTAATGACAATTTTTACACGATTCACTTAATTTGAGAAAAAATACCTAGTTGGAATTAATATATAGTATATAAAAACAATAAAAATAGGTCATATTCATCTAAAATTTTTATAATACTATAAAACATTCATATTATATTACTTTTATTATTTTAAAAATCATTTATTTAATTTTTTATTAGTTGAAGAAATATTACGTTGGAATTGAATAAGAAGTTATCCTATTTATATAATTATGAATATTATAAATAAATTTACATCATGAAAATAATTTCATTATTCTCAAAATAGATATTTAGATTCATTCAGAACAAGAGTTTTTCATTATGTCGACACATAATAAATAATTTCGTTACAAGTGTTCTTTACAATTTTTTTTTTGATCTTATGGTGATAACGGTGAAATTAAAATAATACAATAAGACATAGGATAAAAATTTATTGCCTTGTCACTTATTTTGAACCTAGATTAACTCGATTTACCCTTTACTTGGGTGATAAATTTTACCACAGTTACTATTCATACTGACCAAAAATAAAATTGAACTATTTACTAAATTTGAACCTAAAGATTCAATGAATTAAATTGATTGTATGAAATAAAATATCTATAATTAATATAAATTAATACTAAAATAACTATGAAACAGATGATGAATACTGATTTTTATAAAAAATAAATTACTAACCATAAAACATGGTTTATTATTATCCCATTCATAGAAAAATATTAAATTAATGTAAAAATAAATTGATTGAATATATAATATATACATTTAATCAAAATCATTCACCACTATTGAATAATATAATTTATTAAGAATAAAATAAATTTTTTCAAAAAAAATGTTTTCCAAACAAATATCTCTTTTACATTCAAATGATTCTTATTTTTACATAACATTAGTTGATACCTATAGAATTTATTTATACATATGTAATAATAATTTTTCATAATTTATATAGTCATCTAAATACCCACTAATCCAATGGCTAGGTGATAATAATCACAAAATTAAATGTTAATATTATCTTGTGGTTCGTTTAAACTCAATGTTGTGTGTAATTCAATCTATCACAGAAATAAAATTATTTAAAGAGAAACATATTCTAAAATATTTGTATGTCACACTTTACCATCACTACTGATTATTTGGTCATCACTACTATAAAACAAACCTTTAACAGCATTGGCCTTTGCCTGGGCTTTCAAAAAGATCTAATAATGTTTCCTTTTTTCAACATTGATAAAATTTACATTATTTGCGCAATTTTTAGCAATGATAAAGGATAAAATTTAACATAGATTTATTTTTACCGCTAATAAAGGGTATACTACATCAAGTATTTTTTATCACTAATAAAGAACATTAATAAAATTAAAAAATTAAGCAAATAGAATTTTAAAACGATTAAATTTTTATGAAAATTAGAAATTTAATTAATTAAACGATTATTGACAAAAATTTTAAATAAAAATATATATTATCAATATCAATAAATATTATATTAGGAAGATATATATATGTAAAATAAATAAAATGAAATAATTAGAAAATTTCAAATTTCAAATGAGTAAATTAAGAAAACTTTTTAAAAATATATTAATTCAATAATTATTCATAAAAATAAATAAATTTAACATACATATATATAGATTATAAATATGAAAAATAATATATATTTATATTAAATTAATAAATTTTAATAATTAAATAAAAATTTTAAAATCAATAAATTATAATAATTATATTAAAAAATTAAAATTGAATAAAATAAAAATTATTATTCAAACAATTATTAATAAATATGAATAATTTTATAATTTATATATTTATAAATATTAATAAATATAATTTATTAAATATAAATATATAAAATGAAAAAAATGTAATAATTAAAAAATATTAATGTTTTATTCATTTTACTGGTTTTTATACATAAATATTCATCAATAAATTTAATATTGAAATATATTTCTATATATATATTTCAATATATTAATATATGAATGCATAATATTTCCTAAAATATTGTTTAATATAATAAAAAATTGATTTTTTCATATTAAAAACTTCATATATTTAGTGAAGAATTGTTTATAATTAAATATTAATAATAATTAAAAATGATGACTAATTCCATCAAGAAACATGAATAATTTAATGTCATTTTATTTTACAATTAAACATATTTCAATCACATTTTAGATTGTTTTTATATACATATCGGTAATGTAATTTCATATACAATGAACATAGATACATATTTATGTAATTAATGAAATCATTTATATACGGAAATACATACACCTAATATTTATGTAATTTATTCAATTATTAGAAATCATTTTAGAATTTCATGACAAGAATATTCTTTTAATATATTTTGTATATAATTGGTAAAATTTATTTATTTTTTTATTATTATTATAGTAAGATATTAAGTTTTTTTAATTTTTTAATTTTTTTGGTGTAATTTAATCATTTTCTATTATATTTATATATATACATACATACATATATATATATTTACTATATCTATATCTATTTAAAAAAATTAACATTATAATACATTTATTTACAGAATGAATATATTTAATATATTTATATTTGTATTTATATATATATATATATATATATATATATATATATTTATATTTGTATTTATATTTATATTTATATATATATATATATATTTGTATTTATATTTATATTTATATTTATATTTGTATTTATATTTATATTTATATTTACATATATTTATTATATATATATAATTATATTAATATATAATTATATATATAAGTTAACATTATTTTTTAGAAAAATTATTTATATAATTATAAGTAAAATATTTTTTATTTAAATAATTTTTAAATTTTAATAAACATTTTTATATAATCACTATGTTTATTATATTTATATTTATATTTATATTTATATATATATATATATATTAAATATATATAATTATATAAATATTTTTATAATTTTTAAATTGTAATAAATATATATAAATATTGGATATATTTTCAATATTTAAAATTATATTTATTTATTATATATATATAATTTATATATATACTTATATAAATATATCTATAATTATAAATAAATAATTATAAATATATTTAGAAATTAATATTTACTATATTTATAAAATAATATATTTATAATTGTAAATAAAAAATATTTTTTTATAAATATTTATATATTTATAAATAAATATTTATTTACTTAAATATTTAAAATAGTAACATAAATAAATTAACTAATATATAAATATATTATCTAATTTTTTATTTTTTATTTTAATTATAAATCATTTATCCGCACTAAAGTTTTATCACTGATCAAAATAACTTTTATCAGTGCTAAACAAGTAATAATAAAAACAAATTGTCGTCAGTGCAAAATAAGTGATGATAAAAGTCTCCTTATCTATTTATATTAAATCTAACTACAATTGATTCAATCACGATATCATAATATTTCCATAGAAACCACACGTTTTCGGTGCTCATCCTCCTCAAATCAATGTTCAAATCAAGTCTCAAATGCATCAAAGGCTCGAACAAATCCAAGGTTCTAATTAATCCATGATTTTTATCATTTTATATCTACTTTCTCTTGAATGAATCAATTCTTGAATCAAAGGTATGTTATTTTCTCTTCCTCCTCACTCATTGATTTCATATTTATGTTCATCTGGATGTGATTTAGACTTAGGTAGTGTGGTCTTTTATATGAGTGATCTTGATAATTTTCGGTGCATGGGTTAGGCACACCCCTAGTTAGATGTTGGTAATTAGAAACGTGTCCCCTATATTAATTCTAATTTCTATTACTCCCCTATAAGCATTGTAAATGAATCAAAAAATTGTCTTGGGGTTAGTACATTATTGGGATCCATAAGGAAAGGTTCCCCTATATAACCAATAGAGAAATGAACTCTTCGAACACTTATATTTGGGTCCCCACTTAAAGAAATTATGTACACACATGCCTTCTATTAATTAATTAAAAAGGTATTGGTCCTCTATGGGGTCAGTTATACCCTCATACAAAATGCCTAATATGATAACGAACTAGTCCAACACTATATATTTCAAGATTTCAATACTTTTCAAAATAATTTATTTATGGAATCTTCATGTTAGTAATTTCCTTTTTAGAAAACAAATCATCATAACGTTTTGGCTTCCACAATATGTTTCTAGAATGATTATATGGTATTGGTGGACATCAGGGTTTATTAGTCCTTTTGGAAACACATACATCATCAGGGTTAGGGTTCCCCCACTATTTCTTATGATTTTAATGTTGATATGTCGTGGTAATTATTTATAATAATTTTTTAATTAAAAATTTTACTATTATATTGGTGATATAAGAGATTTTGTTATTGAGGATTTATATATCAAACTTATATGGAATGAGAAAAGTGATCCCCGCATGGTTAAATTCATAAAAGCGGTGGGTGGTACCAAAAATATCAAGAAATTTTTTGTATGTGTTTTAGTGTGAAATGTGATATGTTGGAATAGATAATTAGGTAAATGAGTCAGTAGTGACTTCAAATATGGATTTATTATCATGATGTATACTAAATAATAATGATTTGGAATAAAATATTAATTTCATTCTTTATGGGATGGTTATAGTCTCAATTGGTTGTTCGTCACCTTATTAACCTCAGGTTTGTTAGTTGGGATAACCCTACAGTATATAAAAATATAAAATTATGGGGTTAAACCTAGTATATTCATGTCGGATTATGTGAGAGGGACCTTAGAAAGTGGATTATTTGATTGACAATTTTTTATGATTTTCTTATGGCCAATGGTTCACGAAGAAATTGAGACATAGACATTGGAAAAATGATATCACCATGGAATTAAATGTGTAATAATATATATGATAGATTATGAGAGGCCTGGTGAGGATAATAATGGTTAATTTAAGTAGCCTATAAGGGTTGAACAATTTATAAAATTCACTATGAATGTTTTTATAGGGTAGTGATGTGGTAATATGGGTTATATGATCATCTTTGTAGTCATTATACATGTGGTAAAAAATTGATCACAGTCCCTTGAAACCTAGTTGGATACCCTATAAAGGGTAGGATGGATTATAATATCATATATACTACTTTTTCTTGATATTTTATGTGCGTGAGTGACAAATTATTGCATATGAACTATGAGATTGTCTAATGAGTGATCATCGGTCTATGAATATTATATGTTATAATATAATGGGTATTATGTCATGGATATGTATGGTATGTAAGAATTTGAGTTACTATAGACATTTTACATATTCATCAAGGGCTCAGGTGAGGGGGATGTAACATTTGTGTTGTGTTTTTTTCTTTTTATGGTCATTCAGAAGTTATTTTTTACTAATGTATTATGGAACCCATTGTGTGGTTCTTTCCAAAGGGAACCAATTATGTCAATACTTCTCCATTTTTCAGTTGTACTTCCTAAGAAAAATATCTATATTATACCAATTTCATGATTTTGATGCAATACATTTGTGTGTGGGATATTGTTGAGGGATAGTCCTGTATTCTTTTGGCATGTGAGGCAGAATCTCATGGTACCAGTTATGCGGATAATTCTAGAGGTGGAAAATAATTTTTTTACCCTCTCTAATTCAAATGTAAACCTATTATTACTGAAATTATTTGAATGTCATGGAACAACATTGGTATAAATTTATGGTATGATTAACATAATTCACCAATACAAATTTAAGTAGGTACATTTGATTATCATGGTTCTTTGGTCAGTAAACAATAAATTAACATATACAAGTATTTTCAGTGTCACTACATGGAACATATACTCAAATATATGTATAGTTTTATATTTTAGGGGCCCTATTAGTATTTACATTTTTATTTTTATTCTCACAACCAACACATGAACCACAATGTCATCAATGTTCTTATATTTGAGCTATGAGTGATGGAAAAGGACCAATATCATAGATTAGAGTTGGTGTAGCTCAGTGGAGATGAGTTTATGTTCTCATGGGATGGTCATTTACATTTTCTCATTTTGAGATGAGATTTGAGATTTAAAATAAATATGTTGTAATTTATATTGTTTTATATAGAAAAAATTAATCCTTATTATCTTCACCTCCGGAAAAATCATTATTTCATTTTGATTCATGAGACTCATCCCCAATCACTTCTATGTTCCTTAAACTAATCTAAGATGTAGTCATCCAAACTGACCACAGGTACTCGGTATGGATAAATAGTTCTTATAATTGTTTTATAAAAGTACTCTCATATCCAGAAGAGATATAAAATCATTATCAACAAAAAAATAACAATTTTATAGATGAATTTAATGAGAGAGAAATTTATCTATAACATTCACCTTTGGATAAATTTACATGATAACACCTACCATAATAGAGTAATTATTTTCATAAATTCAATTACATATTTCCTTCAAAATGGATGCATACAAATCGATTGAAAATAATAATATGAATATGGTGTAAAATAGTTCATTATGTTTTTAATAGAGCTAGAATACGAACCATTCCAAATCCATAATTTGTGTTTATGCTGTTGTTATTCAAGACAAACTGAATGTTTGTCTACTCGTGCATAAAATTTATTTTACACATGATGATGTTATAAATCATGAGGATGAACTGACTATTGATGCTAAAATTACAGAATTACTAGAATATTAATAACATGTTGATGAAAATACAAGAATTTCATTGCATCATAGTGTTTAATAAAATTATCAAGGAATGAAGTGAGGGTGTAAAATATTTTTTGGTTTGATTTACAAAAGGGAAAACAATTATCCCTAACAATTCAATGTTCATTATTTATGTTGGGGGCATAAAGAGGATGAATGTGACAATTGATATTTATATATGGAACCATTTCCTACCTATAATAATGAAAAGACATTGTAAATATATTATAGTAATGGTATGATACAATTTCTTTATTTTAATAAAAATTTATATAATGAAACATTGATTTAATTTTCATTATTCAATGAAAAGTTTGTTTATTTTAGAATATTTTCATCTGATATTTTTCTTAATGTCGATTGGAATAGACCATAGAGGCATATGGAATCTTCTAACCATTTTGTATCTTAGTGATTCTAAAGGGGAAGTAAAGCCCCACCCACCAGTTAGTTATTCCACATTAAAAAGAAGGAAACATCAAATGATTTCATCATTCTTCATGATGAGAAATAATTTTAGTTGCATTAAATTTGATAATATAATATAATATATTAAATTATTTATATTATCCAATTTTATTCAATATTGTTATTTTATGGAAGAGAAAAAGATATTTGAAAATAAAGAATGTCCATCAAAACCAATGTACCAATATCAGAAATCATGAATGGGGTATGCTTCACTAGAGAATAAATTGGTATATATTTTTAATAAAAAATAAAATGGTAGGTTATATGAATTAAAAAATTCTCCATTGTTTATGTCTAAATTGATGAATAAAAATATGAAGCCACTTCCATCTAATTTCATATGCAATGGAAGGAGACTCTAAAAAATAAGTAGGGTAAAATAATTTATGAATACAGATAAAAAATATGGAAACCATTTATATGTATGACATAAGTACAATTATTTGTCATATATTACAGTATTACATAAAAAATACTTTTTTAGGATCAATTTTCTTATACAGTTTAGATGCAAGAATCTATAATTACAATATCGAATATATAACTACTTTCTAAGGTTTTGAGGTGGCCAGAACAATATGGTCACATTAGAGGACTGCATTTTTGTGTGTCTCCTATAACATATTCTGAGAAGATAAAACCACATAACGATACATATAATATATTTTAAGTATCATTGTAAAAAATATATTCTTTGTAGATATTTTTTTAGTTCATTTTAGAAGGAAAATATATTTTAAATGAATTAGGGAAAAATAGTAGTGGAAAAAGGATCCACAAATGAATATCCAAGTGACCGCAGTAGCTTTTGCACAATTCATTACCAACAACAAAATTCCTTACCGATGATAATAAATATTTTCTTACTCATTCTCTAAAATGTTTACCAATCAAAATTTGATAACATTGTATTACTACAATTCATTATGGTACAGTTGTGTGTGATTTCAATCAATCAACCCCATTCGTAGCATTATTTTGAGGGGTACAATGATCAAAATATTGGTAGAAAATATACACCATATATTACTACCAAAATATTTAATGATAAAATATATTGAGGAATGTTAAGAGATAACTAATGAATTGTATGTCCCACTTAGTTACTCGGATATTAAAATTTTCAATGGTGCTATTGGAAATATCATGGAATGACCAAAAAATCGTATAAATAGACCTGATGTATGTGTTTGAAAAAAATTTCATATAAAAACTATTTTATTTTATGGAACAAGTAAAAAAGTGAGGTATGATGTTACATATGCCTAAATAAACCGAGAATCAAAAGGTTGAATCGAGACAATCTAGTTGATCGAAATTTAAATCAAAAGGACCTTCTGAGAGTACATTCTCCCTGCTAATTACAAATCAACATTTATTATCACTAAAACATCATATAGGGAACACATTTAAATATGAATTTATTTGTTACATTACATGTGAAAAAGAAAAAAATTTATCTTTCTTTATAGAGATAGTCGGTCTCAAGATTATTAATAATATTCTCAAGAATAAATGGTTGGGAGCCTGGTTTGTGAATACATACATGAAGTACATTTTTATAATATGATTTTCTAAATAGTGATCTAATATATATATAATAGCTAATAAATATCCATATTTTATATATGTTTTTATATTACTACTATATAAAGGGAAAAAATTTCAAAGCATGATTTGGATTCATTAATCCCTATTTCTTTTCTATGAAAAAATATAATTTTAATATAGAAGAAATTCAGAAGAAAATAGATAAGGTACTTGAATTGATTGAAAAAAATATAATAGATGATATACTCTATATTATGCCTAAAATGTGGAGGTAAAACACTATAATATAATCACATAAAATATTTTTTTATTTCTTACATTACATATGTGTTTGGGTTTTATAGTAAGAACATTAGGGTGATCATAGTAAATATGGATACCACAAAGGCTATGGGTTAATATTAATGGAAACAAATTAAGGTACAAATAGAAATATTTAACAATAAAAACATATTAAGAAATTTAATTATTTTTTTCAATGATTTTGTAGTGTTAAAATAAAGATAATGTAAATGACTATGGAAGTTATGTATGATATTTTATGAGAGAGATAATAAACCATCAAATGACTATAAATCCCTTATATGTAATTTTAAAAGGTACATAAAAATCAATTAAAAATAATTTTGAATTAATTTTTTCTATGTTTTCATATTAATACATGAATTTTTAAAAAAAATCGTACTCAAAATGAGAATTAAATCCATATAGAGAAGAGGGGGTAGCGTACATCCTATCATAATATATCATGATTTTTTTGTTCTTACAAGATATATTTGTGATGTTTTATGGTCTATAGACTTAAAAATATATCTGTGTTTTAAATAATTATATTAATAATGACTGTAAATTATTTTTAATCTATTTAAAAAAATGGTTTTTATGAAGGAAATCAATTTGTTTAGAAGCACTGGCCTAAAAAAAATACTGGGAAATGGAAAAGGAAAATGAGGAGGCAGAGGCAGAGGAGTAGGAAAAGTAATAGGTATAGGTGGAGTTAGAGGTAGAGGCAGAAGAAGAGGTGGGGTTGGAGTGGGATACTCAAGGGGGGGGGGGAAGACATAGGCGTAGACTGAGGTGGAGGAGACAAAGTGATGGTCTACAAATAGTAAAATTATTGGTCAATGGAGTATGAGTGTGATCATACCATGGTTTTGTTTGAGAATAACTATTGAAAAGTGTTTACAAAACATTACACAGAAGTTAAGATCCATAGTACATGTTTTTCAAGTATATTATTGAAAAAATATTTTTCACCACTTGTCTAAGTAAATTTGTATCTGAATTTAAGTAGAGTAATTGTTTTTCAGAAATAATAAAATCACCAATTATTTTTTCAATATAATTATCATGGGATAAAATATCTTTTAGAAAATTACATGTACTATAAAATATTACAGATATATGAATGAAACCTCCCATTAAGAATAAATAGAACAATAATAAAAATATATGTAGTTTCTTGCGCACAAATTATATATTGTAAAATGAATGTGTATTAGTGGTACAGTTAATAGTCACATGGGAGTCATACAACAACAATCTATTACACAAACAGGTATATATTCCAGATAAACTTTTTGAATAAATATGTGTATAATCAACCACCATATCTAGCAGGTGAATGCGAGAACTATTTCTAGAATACCATTATTGAGATATCATGGTCCTCGAGGAGGACTAGTGTCAAACGAAACATGAAATTAAATGAAAATAAAATACATTATGAGGAAATACATAAAAATTAAAAACATACTACAAATGGAATTGTAAAGCACAAAAAATCTAAATGAAGACCCCTTGAAAAAAATTTACTAGATTGATCCAAAACATACAATAATATAAATAAATACAAAATATAATCTATTGAATTATGAATATTCAGAAAATAAAAATACCGGGTTTTAAATTGGTGGGTGTCGAAATTATTTGGGCTATTCGATTATCAATTTGATGCATGATATAATATCCCAAATGGTTGTTAATTCTATTAAAGTAATATTCATTTCGAATTTGTACATTCATTATGTAAAATGATTCATGTTAAATAACTAATTAATAAAAACTCATAATCATTATCAATAAAAAAATACAGGAGAAAAAGGATATTCCCATCTTTCTGAAAAAATAATTATGTTGTTATGTTAGATTTTATTATCACCAAAAATATTGAAAAGTATGTAAACTTATATATAAAAATATAAGAAAACCTAGGGGTGATATAGATTTTAGTGTCATTTGGATGCTATAAACAGTTATACTAATGTTCCATGCTTTCAAAATGTGGCAAAAAATTTAAAATGGAGTTTGGGGTCTTCTTGAAATACAAAATAGTTCACACTAATGGTCTTTACATCAATCAAGGTAATTGATTTGTCATATATTTTTTACTCTCAAGGATGGAGAATGCGCAATATAGATTTTATTATGTTCCTTAAAAACTCATATATAAATATTTATTTTAGTTAAATCAGTTGACACTAATATGATTACAGTAATGGATAATATTTTTTCGGGATTAATGAATTCTTAAGTAATGATGATTTACTCTTGTACTATGATCATGCACTCAACAAGGATGATTCACTCATAATGATGAAATTTTCATTTTATTCTTCAATGCATTCTTATTTTTAGTTTTTAAAACTAAAATATTGTCAGATAAGTAATGATTTTGAAATTATAGGAGTATAAAGTTACATGGTGGAATCAAAAAAACCATAAATAAATATATGGTGTACATTGTAAGACTCAAATTGTGTGGTTTTAGATTAAAATTGACATTTTCTTATTGTATTATTTCATACATATGTTTAAACTATTTTATTATATTATTAGTAGTATAAGAATTTTTTCTTATATATGTTTATTATTTTTCCCAATTTGGGGTGGTTTGTGAAATGTCCCAACCTAGTTCCACTATACGGTGCCCCAATCCAGTTAGTCACATGCCCTCAAGCTCACCTCCCCATATTCTTGAGGGTTCCGACTAGCTTCAAGGGTCTTGTATGTTAGTTATGGGGAGATTATACAATATATTATCATATTAAAACACAATCAGATGAAAAAAAATAACAAGTGTGGAATTATATAAATAAATAGAACAATACTATGTCCCATGATATCTCAAATACGAAATACAAAACTCAAATTTAAAGGGAAAGCATGATATGAAAAAGAATGTGTCAGGTGTCTATAATGTAGCAGAAAATAATGACACAACGACTCCCATGCTGGTCTTGAATCCAATATGGTTTCCTCACCAATGCTACATTCCCAAATAGAAACCTATCCCCTGGCCTTTCCCTTATCCTAGCTTGCAATATCAAAGTCTTCTCACGTGCCGATCGGGTGGTTTGACTAGGGTGGGAGTACAAGTTAGTAGGCCACCTCCAACAGGGTCTAAATCATTTCCAGCCAAAAGATAGTGTATGAAACTCTATAAAGAAATAAATACAATGTATAATAAAATATTTATCACATTTACATTTATTCATTAATTGTTACATTAAACTTATGATTTATCCATGTCTCTAATTCAACTCAAAATTCATCATTATCATTATTTTGGTGTGGAACGCCATATCTAACACTCAACATTTCAATTAGTGTAGATTAACATGAATCACACCCCACTTTCTCAATCATTTTATAACATCTATTCAACCACTCAACCTCATAAATGCTTGTATCAACTATTGGGGTAAAATGCCATGTCTCACACACCAACTTCTCAATTGGTCTAAAACATCATGCCTAGAACCCAATTTCATAATCATTCAGATCATTTATTAATTCATCATAATTAAACACATAATTACCTTACTAATATAATGATTAGTTTAACTTATAAAAGACCAGTAGTTATCCCAACAATTAACTAAGTACAAAAGAAATTAATTAATTCATAAATTAATTCATCAATCAACACAAATATTATTCCATAATTAATTATCCACTGTCAATTATATTAACCAAATCTCAACATTTCATAATTATATCACAATTAATTTTTTATCAATGTGATGGAACATAATTAATTCACTATTAATTCTCTCACATAGCTAAACATCATCTCATAATTAATTCCCCCTGATTAATTATCTAAAACCCAACAAAATTCTATTTCTCAATGAAAATATCCCAAATCATAAAAAACTCTTCCAAATCAGTTATCAATTTAAAAATACCCTTATTCCCATGGTTTAATCATCCATTTAATCACCAAGGAAACCACAAGTCCATTCCTAATTCCTAATAATTATAATTTAGGAAGTATTTTATCAAGTGAAGATAACAAATCAATAATATGACATACACATATCAAATAAAGAACTAAGGGAGTTCTATTTAGACCCCTTTATGTGGTTTACTGATTGATGTTTTCCTAGAGTAAATCCTTAAAATTTTATTGGAATAAAGACATCGATCAAGATCCGAATCTAAATCCCTAAACAAAAAAATTAGATCAAACACAGCAAGATCCAACTACTCTTTATCTAGAACTATAATTCTTGATCTAGATATCAACACATAGGTTTAGAGACATAAAAATATTGGAGATCTTCCATTAAAATATTTATTATATATTAATGAAATAAATGAAGAAGCAACGAGATGAAATATACTTATGAAGAAGAGTGAAAATCATCAATCTAGGCATTAGAACTCAAAAAAACATTGTTCAAATGTCCTTGTAATACCTCAATAAAGCTCTAGAATCACCTAGAATTCATTAATCCCAATCCTAGATTGAAATAGATGGGCTTTAAGGGCTCTAAATATTTAAAAACTAATTTTCAGATAATCTAAACTCGTGCGCACGATTTCCTTGATATGGGGCACAATTAGGGTAAATTTTGAGGACCTCTATGTATAAGTTCGCATGATTACTCCGAAATTGGTACTTGGTTTATCCAAACATGTGGACCCTCACTTAATAGTGCCATACTGTTACCTGGTTTTATGTTCATGGTTTGTCAAACCGTGTGCAAACTTTACACAACCCTCTGTTTTTAAATTTTTCGTAAAAACTCACCCAAGCAAACCCCAATCCAAAACACTAAAAAAAGTACATAAAACAAAAAAAGTACCTAAAAGGGCCCTAGATGACTCCATAAATTGTCAATATCTTACAGTTTGTTCGAAACTGGTCATCTTGAGAAGAGATTAGACTTTGAGGCTGCAACTAAGTTAACAACAATAGTGAAATAGGTCAGTAATGTATACAACCATTATAAAAATGTTATTTATGAAGAAATATTTAGTTAATTTAATCACGATTTTATCTTCTATATTTATTTTAGTTTCCTTTTCATTTTAACTTTACAATTATTAATTTTTGTAAGATCTTTTATAAATATATATTTTTTCTTATATTGTCTGAAACAAGCCAGAAAAGAGGGAACATGTTGCTTTTAGATGAGGCATTTCAGGAAGCATGGGGTTTCCTCTTCCTTAAAAATAGGTAATTTAATTCTTTGTTTTCATAGTACAGATGGTTGAAATAAAAAAACGAATCACATACTCAATAATATGCACCTCAATCTGACACATTATATGACAAGTGTGACATTAAATATATTTTTGTAGATTATAATTTACATTTTGGATCAAAGCACAAATCACATTATCACAACGATGAAAATAAAATTAGATTATTTTAATAATTTATTAAAATGATCCATTAATTAATTTTTGATGTTAAATATCTTACCTCACATCAATAAGAAACATAGTGTGCCCGAAATGACTCAAAGTGTCCATTATCAGTTTAAAATTGACATTTTAGTTCAAAAAGTGTCCCTCACTTAAAACTATGAAAATTTTATTGGGTTGCCCGGATAATTATTCAAAATTACACATAAGTAATTTTAATGTATAAGAATCAATCCCATGTCAGAATGACATACGATGTGATGGTTAGGACTCAAAGTTAATGTTTCTGGTTGAGAATTCCATTTTAGTAAAAAACAAACCTGAAATAATAAAAACCAAGAAAATTTATTTATATTATATTTAAAATTTTATAAATTTATCAAAGTGATAAAATATCATAAATTCAATTTTTGAATTCATTCTCCCAACAGTTGGACTCATCTTCCCGCTCTTATATAAAATTTAACTGATTCTTCTAAGAAACCTCGGAATAGAAAATGATTATTTGAATCACACAACTTGTGTAAATTCCTAGAAATTTCTTATAATTTTTTATAATTATATGGTATTATTTATAGATTTCGAAATTTGACAGTGTGTGATTTCGATGCCCGAAGTGCCCAGAATAATCCGTTGAAGTTTTGTTAAGCAGTAGTTATCAAGAGTAAGCAGTTTTCTGAAAAAATGCTCATAACTCAAAAAATATAACTCAGATTAAAAATATGTGACCACCGCTATGCAAGGAATGTTTTCTTTAGGAATATAATAACCATGTCCAGTGTGGGGCACTAGTGAATGTTATTTTTAGGTCGTAAATAAAATAATTAAGTGACAATTATTTTATTGGAATATTTATAACTTTTAAACTGTAACTCATATTGTAAATCCTAGAGTACCGTTTGGTTAGTTGGGGCATATCTCACTTGGGCAGAGCATAACCTCGACCAACACGGGTCGAGGGTGACTATAAATAATTATTCAAACTTTTTTTTGGTACGTTCAGTAAATGTGTTAGTGGTTCTTTGTAACTTTTGTACTGTAGGTTGGATTAAAAATATGAGGGCTCCGTTGAATTTGTAGCACCAAGATTTTCTTAAGGGAGAACTCACATCGGCCGAAGTAGGACTAGAGAAACAGTTAGTTTTTGGAACATTTTAATAGAATAAATAAAATTACATTATTGTTTTCTTTTTATTCTATTCCACCAACGGACGAGCGGTAAGGTTGGACCGACGATGTGTCAAGCCAATAAATGGAATGACCCTCCAATCTGAGTAACAACAATGATGGGGAAAATTAGGAATAATCCTAATTAATGATCCACATTAATTCCCCATGTCATTACCTACTCTTATCATATCCTATAAATATGGAACTAGAGAAGGGGTGTCAGAGGATCCACATGCAACGAATTGCTGAAGGAATATCGTGACTCCAGACCCTTAGAAGACAAAGCCGACCTAGTGAGAGGTGAAGGATGAAATAGAACCACCAACTGGTGATGTGTGAATTATTTCTTTGGGAGTCGGTCATAGGATCTAAGAACATGGTCCATCAACAAGTGTGAAAATTCTCCAACGAACTTGAGGTAGAGGTTATATTTATGTTTGAATTTACTAAATCGATTCTTCATATCCTAAATTCACAACGACGTAGCCAAAAGAATGTTTCCATCATCCCAAACATAAACATTACTCCTCTTTCTTTTTATTCTTTGTGAGTTATCCATGAATTATTCAATGCCTAATATTTATTGATGCTAGAAACACTGAGTTTTACTGATCGTGAAATATGGATGCAGAGCCCTCGATGCAAGGATCATGAATATTTGATCATTATATTTTCCACAGTGTCATGAAAGAGAAGGTGGCATCTAGAACCCAGTCGGCCATGAGGAATGGAGGGATGGGAACATCTACACTTCCAGTTGATGAGGAGTTCACAGCCCATCGGCCATGGCGGGGAATGGTGGCAGTCGGCAACCAGTTGGCCGTGCAGCAGAGCAGCGACGCACGTTCGTGCTGCTGGTAGAGCTAGGTTGACACGGTAGAGGCTGAAGGGTGGCCACCCTTCCAGCCATAGGTGCCAGAATGGGTGGGACCCCTTCGGTGGGTATCATGTGCTACCCAGCCGAACTGTCCAATGGACCATTTTGGAAAACAAGAAGGGGGGTGCTCCCCCTTCGGTGCCAGTTAGGGAGGACTGCGCACCCAGCGGGCTGTGCCCCCTGAGCGATGCCAGTGGGCTAGGTTGGGCCGCCCCTTTGTGGGCTAGGCTGGACTATGGCCCAGTGGGCTGGGCCTTCCATGGCCCAGGCCATTAGGGCAGGGTCGGTCCGACTAGGTCAGACCAGACCGAGGCCCATTAGGACCCAGTTATTCCTTTGCAGCCATAACATGTGATATGGGTGTCGATTTGGAAAACCTTATGTGGCACTAAAATACTTGGATTAATATGATATTATTAGTATAATCCACTTGATATTTGGATAAATTTGGATTATTGCCAGGTGGATCGAACCTCGAATCTATTCGGGCCCTCGGAGTAGAAAAACTAATAAATTACAAACCAAGCGTCCGATTGACCTGACGTCTGTTGTGTTGGGTCTCTTAGATATGACGGTACAATAGGATACTTATTAGTGTGACTTATGTACGATTTCAGTATGACTGATGGGTAGAGGAGTGTTTCTCCCACGTGTGCTATGGAAAGATCCTAGCGACTGGATGAGACTTGATGACTGCAGACCATTCGACTCGGATTGACCTGACAGGCCTAGTGGGGAGTTCCTTTTTTTGAGGTAGAAAACCCACTGTAGGGAGTGCCTCTGTGTGACATGGTAGACCCATGATACTCGACTGGAGGAGTACATCAGTAGGCCATCAGGAGGAGCACCTCTGTGTGACGTGGAATACCCAAGGTGGGGAGGGCCTGCTTGAGACGTTGTTGTCACGACACGTAGCATTGGCATGATCAGAAAAGATCAAGTCTCGAAAGACCGATTAGTTAAGTAGCCTTGGAAACACTAGATACATTCATAAATGTTACATTACATCATAAAGTGAAAAACTACAATAACATAGTCTCCATTTTCCACACTCATATCCCCTTCAGACTATCCCTACGAGTCATTCCTAAAATACTTATTCACATCCGGGAAAAATTAAAACATTGAAAGGGGTGAGCTCAGATGCTCAGTAAAGATAAAAATATAACTAAATCTTTCATAAATAAACATTAACATTTAAGGCAATGTATAACTAAAACAAAGGAATTTTAAACTTGAACTTCAGCATAATATGGAAAAAATAAAATGAAATAATTCCATTTAATAATTCACATGGATATTCTACTAGTCGAATAATCACATGCAATATCAATAACCACTTTCATAATGATGGAATGCATAATGCCAGACTATCATAACCACGTAGCCAACGCCTCGTGCCAAGACCATAAATAAGATTTTTTCAAGGCCTCGTGCCAAGACACTAGTTTGTCTCATGAGTCCTACCGATGCATCAAGGAGCTATAGCGGGCTCCACCAGTCACTTATTAAGTCCAATGCATTCCTCATATGAACAGGTTTAAACATATCATAAACCATAACATAATTTTATCACATAAAACATGCATAAAGGAAACACAATATTTCCACACTTCAATCAAAAGATATCAATACAACACATTGATATATTAAAAAATTTATCAAAACCATTTTCAATACCAAAATAAATGTTAAGTAAAAAATGGTATTTATTTTTCTTTAAAAAAATTTATGGCTTATAGAGGAAGCCGAAACTCAAATAATAGTCACGGTGGTGGAGAAGTCATTGTCGCCGCATACGTAAGAAAAAACATTCCTTTTGTCATTTAGTAAAAGTGCTTCGTATAAAAAGTTTCCTTTTGAATAAAAGTAAAAGTCAAAGGGGTTTATACACCGTATAAATGAATGGTGTGTATAAAACCATATATGCCTCAATGAAAGGAGATTGAGACGAAGTCCTTAAAAAGGTCATTTTTAAAATAAAATAGATCTATTATGTGTATTCACTATAAGTAAACATAAAGAAAGTACAAATACAAGATAGGACATAATAATATCATGACATAATTTGAGAGTAGGATGTTAACCCAAAGAATGGAAATTGGGTTAAGAAATTCCCTTACCTTGCGTCCTGTTTTGACTCGACCATTCTTTAACCTCCTGAATAATAAATTGGAGTTAATTTATAATTTCTTAAGAACCTTTTTCAAGTTTTTTATTCCTTTTATATCACATATTACCATGTTATGAACATTATGTAATTATTTAAGTTAATAACGGTCGTTTTGTCGATCTTTGGTACTTGAGTCAAAAATAGACTTCTTATAATTACAAGTTGTTCATGTGGTGAAATATCCATTATATCCAGAATTATATTCATGATATAGATATCACATATCTCATATATATCCAGTATATACATTCATTCATAATATTACATAACATTTATAGGTAAGAAATGAAATGCACCGTTCATGGAGACGGTAAGCCGTACGTACGCATGAACGCTACTTTCATTTGTATTTCGTATTTAATGGAATGAAATCATAATAGTATAAAGGTTTATTATAATTCCAGTATAATATCATATATAATATCATTTACTCCATCCTTTATACTTCCCACATATGGCATTAACGATTCAAATCACTTTGAGGGGGCGGTAGTCCGCACTTCCTAAAATGAAAATATCGCATTTACCCATAATGGAAATCCTAAAGTATGCCAAAAATGAGAAATAAAGAAGCATAAGGAAAACATAAACATAATATATATACCATATATGAAAATAGTTTCATCAAAATAGCCACCATTAGAGGTGTTATATGAGTGTTGAACAATCATCGTTTCGTGAGGCAGAAATTCGAATTAGATGTCGGTGTGTATAAGTGTAGCTCGAATAATTCTTATAACAAAATCCTAGTATATTGAGGATACTGGTGTTGTTACAAATGAAATTAATAAAAAGAGTTTGGGGGGGTTGGATAAGAAAAATAAAACAAAATAACATAAAAGAAGACATTACCTTAAAATCGGGTAACTCTTTTGATTTGAGCCAAAGGCTCCCTTGGGAAGACTTCTGCCCAAATTGAGGCTTCTAGGAGTAAGGGAGGGAAGTTGGGAGAGTAATTGGGCAGAGGTTGGACGAACCAAAAGGTTTTGAAAGTGTGATTAAGGTGGTAGTGGTGGGGGCCTTTTATAAGTGGAGAGGAGGGGCACTCTTGGAAAGTAATGAAATGTTACTTTATTATATAATGAGTTTCGAATTTTAAAGATCCCACACTTACATAATTCGAGGATAAGGTGATAAGGGTTCGAAATCTACTCATCAAATAGAATTTTGACAGGTGTAAGCCTTGTATTTTACATTATATTCTCATTTTATTTAAATCGTTAATTAATGAGGTAATCGCTGCATCATCATGGTGTCATAAATAATTTAATTTATTTTAACTTTAAATAAAAAGTTATTTATGTCATTTTCCTACCAAAATGGCTCCATGGGGTCCCCAAGTTGACCCATGGATTGTCTTGGTCGGCCATGACACATCCAATAGGGGTGGGACAAGTGTAAAGGTCATTTCCTATTATTATAACATTATATTTACCTTAAATTTCACTAATTACCTTTAATCGCGATTAATTAAACTTAAAAGTTACTATTCACCAAAAAATTATAGTAATCCCATTGAACCACATTTTACATCCTAATAAAAACCATGTATGTCGTATTTTTGAAAATCAAATCAGAGAAGTGGTAATATTTCATTTAAATGAAAAAAATTAGTTATTTAACTACCACTTAGTGGTTTCACTATTCATCCAAAATTGAAGTTTTTCAGAATAGTGACAAAATTTCACCCTAAGATATAATTGATATTCCGAATTCAAAAATGATGTTTATTTTAAAAAATTACCAACATATATGTTTCATTAATTAATTTTATAATAAATTCCCGTTGTCACAACAAATAGCGTGTTTTTAAGAAACAATATATATCAAAAGATTGAAAATTGTTTATGTCTAATTTCAAAGTGAAATTAATTCTAATGAACACCATTGGATAAAATGGTAAAAATATATTGTAATTATACTTTAAAACCACTCAATAGTGTAATTTATCACTATAAATTATTTTGATTAAAAAAGTTGTTTTTAAGTATTTTTCATTATTCATAAAAAATTGTAAGTTCTCAGAAAAATACCAAAAATTCCACATAGGCTAATTTCGATATTACGAATACAAAAATGAAGTACATATTGAAATATAAAATTTTTATAATTTTAAAAAGTGGGTATTACTACTCATAATGGCTATTTTGATTAGTCGCGGTGTGTTAGAACTCGAACTTGCGTACAATGCAAGCTATTGCATTATTGAAAGAGAAGCCTATCGTGGAAGCTCGGGGTGGTACATTCTCCCCTCCTTCAATAAATTGAATCCTCACAATTTGAAATTTTTCTTTGAAAATAAAAGGTTGAAAGTAGGAAAATAACTTTGTGGAAAACCCACATCAAAAATAAGGTTAATAAAAATATTACTTTAAAAGAAAGAAACATAAGTACAAAGGTCACCCAAGATAGCCCATACTAGGATTCTATGAAAATATGGATATGGAATAAAAACAAACCATCAAGGTCTGATGGAGAGTTGTAGAAAACTGGATTATGAGAAAGTTAACCATAAAAAAATCACAAACTTGTGATTGGTTAAACGGTCATTGAATCCCTTGTTGGAAAAGTTAACCGACAACGTTTCTGCTTTAAGTTACCTTTTATAAAGTTGAGGAATTTATTTAGGAGATTTACTAAGAACGTAAGGGAATATACGTACTTGTTATGTAGACTTTCATTCTTTAATAAATTTTTACCACGAACCCATATTTCAGTCTAAAAGGTAATAGAACTCAAAAATATTTTATTTATCCTAATTGTATAAGGTTGAAAATATAAACACATACCATTTAGATTAGTAAAACTATTTTGTAAAAACCAGGGACTTCCTGTAGGCTTGTGGTAGGTAATAAAGGCCTATCACACTATGGTTGTGGGTTCGATTCCTACAGCTTTGTCCGACGCGACGGGTTATGCCCCACCCTGCAGGTTGTCCTTTTCCTAAAACTATAGTATTATAATATTTCAAAAATAATCTTTAGAAATGTTTTATCCTTAAACAATACTATCCAAAGATCAACTTAATCCATTCAAACCTTTATAGTTATCCAAAATACCTCCATCCAGACTTTCTCTAAAATGTCCTTAAATTCCAAAATCAATTGCAACATTAGATTCCCCAAACAAAGTAAGGTTTCTCATATTGTCACATACTTAAAATATGATTACCTTCATCATATTAAAACCTTAATGAAAACAATGAGTACTGCAGTACAATCCTTATATATATTACATTATTCTCATAACCATAATCTAGTTCTTGAGTCCAAAAACACAAATACAATAATTATTCAACTTCATATGTAGTAACAACATAAGCTTGGCCTTGATCCCTTGGCCTTTTCTGAGATAAGTTTCCCTGATGCTTAGGTCATTCATTTGCATAATGCCCCATTTCCCTACAATTGTAGCATTCAACACTGATAGCCTCTTTCTTTCCCTTGCAATCACGAGCCTAGTGACTTTTTTCTCCAAATTTGTAACAAACTCCCATTCCTTTTAGACAAGTACCAGGGTGATTCTTACCACAATTATCAAATAATTGAAAATCCTTCATTCCCTTTTCCCTTTATCTGTATCTTGTTCCCCCGCTCTCTTCTTCTCTTGCTTTACTTTATTGTCATAATAATTAGAGAATTCCTTTTCCTTCTTGATAGCACACGAGACAATATCTTCGTATGATGAGAAGGTTTTTGAGACTAATGCTCGACAGAGAAATGGTTTTAACCCATCAAAGAAATGATCAATCTTACTTATTGGGTTACATATATAATTTGCAGCATGTCTTTCTAACCTTGTAAAGTTAGCCACATACTTTGCGACATTCTCATCCTCCTTTTGTCTCAGACTTTGAAATTGCCTTTCTATATCTGCTCGATGGTCACAAGGAAAGTATTTTTCTAAGAAAAGATCGTTGAACTCTCTCCATTCCATACTAGATACTTCTTCATCTTCATTTGTATTTTGAATCAATGACCACCATTGATCTGCATCTCCAGTGTGGCGGTAATCTGCCATGATAACCTTTTCCCTTTCACTACTCCCCAAGGCATGGAATATTTTTTCTAAGGAATTTATCCATTGCTCAGCTGCGAAGGGATTTGTAATTCCATTGAATGTTGGGGTTTGTTGCCTCATGAAGCACTCTAACATTGATCCTCCACGTTGCGGATCAGGGTGCTCTATACGAGTAAGGTTATTATTTATAACCTGAGTGAGTTGTCCCAGTATGGTAATAAGTTGATCAGCACCAGTTGTATCTCCAGCTCCATAATAATTATCTTGAGCAGGAGGGAAATCCCTACACGGAGTGCGTGCATTGATACGGTTTCCCTTCCTTCCACTAGGCGCGATTTCTAAACAATGGCATAAACTAGAGTAGTTTATGAATCACAATACATAATTCCGTACTTATAAAATACTTAACATAAATTGAACTACTTATGGATATAATCTATAATTATAAAAATGTTTTATTTGAGAAAGTATATACTCATAACACTTCATAGTGGTTTGTAAAGAAAAAAAGAATTATCCTAAGCATATCCCCCGAGAGTGTCGTAACCAAGAGTGCAGCAAGGCCCGTTGTCGTGCACCAGTTCCCATTCAAGTCTAGCTCAAAGCAGTGTTTTCGGGTTTTACCCCTAGGTACATCTGTGCCAGAGCCGCCTCTACCTGCTCGTATCCAGAAAGGGATGTATTGCTCGGAAAACTCACGAAATCTCTACAACAACAAAATTCTAGGAAGTTCTTCTATACTAATCATCAAAGTCTATCTTTGGGCTATGTGCTCTAATAAGAGTTTATCTAAATCTAGCTTCCAAGGTTAGTACTAAACTGCCTCTGATACCAACTGTAACGCCCTGACCCCAGCTACCCGAAATCGGGGCATTACTTCGTAACATTGGCATGATCACAAAAGATCAAGTCTCGAAAGACCGATTAGTTTAGTTGCCTTGGAAACACTAGATACATTCATAATTGTTACATTACATCATAATGTGAAAAAATATAATAACATAGTCTCCATTTTACACACTCATATCCCCTTCAGACTATCCCTGCGGGTCATTCCTAAAATACTTCTTCACATCCTGGAAAAATTAAAACATTGAAAGGGGTGAGCTCAGATGCTCAGTAAGGATAACAATATAGCCGAAGCTTTCATAAATAAAAATTAACATTTAAGGAAATGTATAACTAAAATGAAGGAATTTTAAACATGAACTTCAGCATAATATGGTAAAAATAAAATAAAATAATTCCATATAATTATTCACATGGATATTCTACTAGTCGAATAATCACATGAAATATCAATAACCACTTTCATAATGATGGAATGCATAATGCAAGACTATCATAACCACGTAGCCAAGGCCTCGTGCCAAGACCACAAATAAGATTTTGTCAAGGCCTCATGCCAAGACACTTGTTTGTCTCATGAGACCTACCGATTCATCGAGGAGCTATAGCGGGCTCACCCGTCACTTATTAAGTCCAATGAATTCCTCATCTGAACAGGTTTAAACATATCATAAACCATAACATAATTTTATCACATAAAACATGCATAATGGAAACATAGTATTTCCACACTTCAATCACAAGATATCAATAAAACACATTGATATAATAAAAAAATTATCAAAACCATTTTCAATACCAAAAAAAAAAGATA
This sequence comes from Viscum album, assembly GCA_963277665.1. Lineage (NCBI taxonomy): Eukaryota > Viridiplantae > Streptophyta > Magnoliopsida > Santalales > Viscaceae > Viscum > Viscum album. Next base: position 1,132,420,720 of record OY728131.1, read on the forward strand.
AGTAAAACGTGGTATTTATTTTTCTTTAAAAAAAGTTATGGCTTATAGAGGAAGCTGAAACTCAAATAATAGTCACGGCGGTGGAGAAGTCGTTGTCGCCGCATACATAAGAAAAAACATTCCTTTTGTTGTTTAGTAAAAGCGCTTCGTATAAAAAGATTCCTATTGAATAAAAGTAAAAGTCAAAGGGGTTTATACACCGTATAAATGAATGGTGTGTATAAAACCAAATATGCCTCAATGAAAGGAGACTGAGACGATGTCCTTAAAAAGATCATCTTTAAAATAAAATAGATCTATTATGTGTATTCACTATATGTACACATAAATAAAGTAAAAATACAAGATAGGACATAATAATATCATGACATAATTTGAAAGTAGGAGATTAACCCAAAGAATGGAAATTGGGTTAAGAAATTCCCTTACCTTGCGTCCTGTCTTGACTCGACCGTTCTTTAACCTCCTAAATAATAAACTAGAGTTAATTTATAATTTCATAAGAACCATTTTCAAGTTTTTTATTCCTTTTATATCACTTATTACCATGTTATGACCATTATGTAATTATTTAAGTTAATAACGGTCGTTTTGTCAATCTTTGGTACTTGAGTCAAAAATAGACTTCTTATAATTACAAGTTGTTCATGTGGTGAAATATCCATTATATCCAAAAATATATTCATGATATAGATATCAAATATCTCATATATATCCAGTATATATATTCATTCATAATATTACATAACATTTATAGGTAAGAAATGAAATGCACCGTTCGTGGAGACGGTAAGCCGTACGTATGCATGAACGATACGTTCATTTCTATTTCATATTTAATGGAATGAAATCATAATAGTATAAAGGTTTATTATAATTCCAGTATAATATCATATATAATATCATTTACTCCATCCTTTATACATCCCACATATGGCATTAATGATTTAAATCACTTTGAGGGGGCGGTAGTCCGCACTTCCTAAAATGAAAATATCGCATTTACCCATAATGGAAATCATAAAGTGTGCCAAAAATGAGAAATAAAGAAGCATAAGGAAAACATAAACATAATATATATATCATATATGAAAATAGTGTCATCAAAATGGCCACCATTAGAGGTGTTATATTAGTTTTGAACAATCATCGTTTCGTGAGGCAGAAATTCTCCATCCACAGAAACAGTATGTTCTTTAACCATTATATGTAGGTGTGTGTAAGTGTAGCTCGAATAATTCTTATAACAACATCCTATTATATTGATGATACATGTCTTTTTACAAATGAAATGAATAAAAAGAGTTTAGGGGGCTGGATAAGAAAAATAAAACAAAATAACATAAGAGATGACATTACCTTAAAATCGGGTAACTCTTTTGATTTGAGCCAAAGGCTTCCTTGGAAAGAATTCTGCCCAAATTGAGGCTTCTAGGAGTAAGGGAGGGAAGTTTGGAGAGTATTTGGGCAGAATATGGCCAAGACAGAAGGCTTTGAAAGTGTGAGTAAGGTGGTAGTGGTGGGGGCCTTTTATAAGTGGAGAGGAGGGGCACTCTTGGAAAGTAATGAAATGTTACTTTATTATATAATGAGTTTCGGATTTTAAAGGTCCCATACTTACATAATTCGAGGATAAGGTGATAAGGGTTCGAAATATACTCATACAATAGGTTTTTGACAAGTGTAAGCCTTGGATTTTACATTATATTCTCATTTTATTTAAATCATTAATTAATGAGGTAATCGCTGTATCATCATGGTGTCATAAAAAATTTAATTTATTTAATGTATAAAAATTATTAAAAAAAGATCATGATGTAGGAAATCTTTTTAGATTTCTAATGAATATTTATAGTCAAAAATATGACTTGTATAACCCCATTTAATTTTTTTTAGTAAAACAACTTATGTTTGTGACATTTTTATTTTAACTTTAAATAAACAGTTATTTATGTAATTTTCCTACCATAGTTGCTCCATGGGATCCCCAAGTTGACCCATGGATTGTCTTGGTCAGCCATGACACATCCAATAGGGGGGGGGGACAAGTGTAAAGGTCATTTCCTATTATTATAACATTATATTTACCTTAAATTTCACTAATTACCTTTAATCGCGATTAATGAAACTTAAAAGTTACTATTCACCAAAAAATTATTTTAATCCCATTAAACCACATTTTACTTCCTAAATACAACCATGTATGTAGTATTTTTGAAAATAAAATCACATAAGTGGTAATATTTCATTTAAATGAAAAAAAATCAGTTATTTAACTACCACTTAGTGGTTTCACTATTCATCAAAAAATTGAAGTTTTTCAGAATAGTGCCAAAATTTCACCATAAGCTATAATCGATATTCCGAATTCAAAAATGATGTCTATTTTACAAAATTACAAACATATAAGTTTCATTAATTAATTTTATTATTAATTCCCGCTGTCACAACAAATAGCGTTTTTTTATGAAACAATATATATTAAAAGATTGACAATTGTTTATGTCCAATTTCAAAGTGAAATTAATTATAATGAACACCATTGGATAAAATGGTAAAAATATATTCTAATTATACTTTAAAACCACTCAATAGTATAATTTATCACTATAAATTATTTTGATTAAAAAAGTTGTTTTAAGTATTTTTCACTATTAATAAAAAATTGGAAGTTCTCAGAAAAATACCAAAAATTCCACATAGGCTAATTTCGATATTATGAATACAAAAATGAAGCCCATTTTGAAATATAAAATTTCTATAATTTTAAAAAGTGGGTATTACTATTCATAATGGCTATTTCGATTAGTCGCGGTGTGTTAGAACTCGAACTTGCGTACAATGCAAGCTATTGCATTATTGAAAGAGAAGCCTATCGTGGAAGCTCGGGGTGTCATATTCTCCCCTCCTTCAATAAATTGCGTCCTCGCAATTTGAAATTTTTCTTTGAAAATAAAAGGTTGAAAATAGGAAAATAACTTTGTGGAAAACCCACATCAAAAATAAGGTTAATAAAAATATTACATTAAAAGAAAGAAACATAAGTACAAAGGTCACCCGAGATAGCCCATACTAGGATTCTATGAAAATATTGATATGGAAGAAAAACAAGCCATCAAGGTCTAATGGAGAGTTGTAGAAAACTGGATTATGAGAAAGTTAACCATAAGAAAATCACAAACTTGTGATTGGTTAAACGGTCATTGAATCCCCAGTTGGAAAAGTTAACCGACAACGTTTTTGTTTTAAGTTACCTTTTATAAAGTTGAGGAATTTATTTAGGATATTTACTAAGAACGTAAGGGAATATACATACTTGTTATGTAGACTTTAATTCTTTAATAAATTTTTACCATGAACCCATCTTTCACTCTAAAAGGTAATAGAACTCAAAAATATTTTATTTATCCTAATTGTATAAGGTTCAAAATATTAACACATACCATTTAGATTAGTAAAACTATTTTGTAAAAACCAAGGACTTCCTGTAGGCTAGTGGTAGGTAATAAATCTCTGTCTCACTATGGTTGTGGGTTCGATTCCTACATCTTTGTCTGACACGACAGGTTATGCCCCACCCTGCAGGTTGTCCTTTTCCTAAAACTATAGTATTATAATATTCCAAAAATAATCTTCAGAAATGTTTTAACCTTAAACAATACTATCCAAAGATCAACTTAATCCATTCCAACCTTTATAGTTATCCAAAATACCTCTGTCCAGAATTTCTCTAAAATGTCCTTAAATTCTAAAATCAATTGCAACATTAGCTTCCCCAAACAAATTAAGGTTTCTCTTATTGTCACATACTTAAAATATGATTACCTTCATCATATTAAAACCTTAATGAAAACAATGAGTACTGCAGTTCAATCCTTATATATATCACATTATTCTCATAACCATAATCTAGTTCTTGAGTCCAAAAACGCAAATACAATAATTATTCAACTTCATCTGTAGTAACAACATAAGCATGGCCTTGATCCCTTGGCCTTTTCTGAAGTAATTTTCCCTGACGCTTAGGAAATTTATTTGCATAATGCCCCATTTCCCTACAATTGTAGCATTCAACATTGATAGCCTCTTTCTTTCCCTTGCAATCACGGGCTTGGTGACTTTTTTCTCCACATTTGTAACAAAATCTCATTCCTTTTAGACAAGTACCAGGGTGATTCTTCCCACAATTATCACACAATGGAAAATCCTTCATTCCCTTTTTTCCTTTATCTGTCTCTTGCTCCCCCACTCTCATCTTCTCTTGCTTTACTTTATTGTCATAAGAATTAGAGAATTCCATTTCCTTCTTGATAGCACACGATACAATATCTTTGTATGACAAGAAGGTTTGTGAGACTAATGCTCGACAGAGAAATGGTTTTAACCCATCAAGGAAATGATAAATCTTACTTATTGGGTTACATATATAATCTGCAACATGTCTTTCTAACCCTGTAAAGTTAGCCTCATACTTTGCGACATTCTCATCCTCCTTTTGTCTCAGAATCAGAAATTTCATTTCTATATCTTCTCGATGGTCACGAGGAAATTATTTTTCTAAGAAAATATCTTTGAACCCTCTCCATTCCATAGTTGATACTTCTTCATCTTCCTTTGTATTTTGAATCAATGACCACCATTGATCAGCATCTCCAGTGTGGCGGTAAACTGCCATGATAACCTTTTCCCTTTAACTACTCCCCAAGGCATGGAATATTTTTTCTGAAGAATTTTTCCATTGCTCAGCTACTAAGGGATTTGTAATTCCATTGAATGTTGGGGGTTGTTGCCTCATGAAGTGGTCTAACATTGATCCTCCACGTTGCGGATCAGGGTGCTCCATACGAGTAAGGTTATTATTCATAACCTGAGTGAGTTGTCGCAGTATGGTGATAAGTTGATCAGCACCAGTTGTATCTCCAGCTCCATAATAATTATCTTGAGCATGAGGAAAATCCCTACACGGAGTGCGTGCATTGATACAGTTTCCATTCCTTCCACTAGGCGTTATTTCTAAACAATGGCATAAACTAGATTAGTTTATGAATCAAAATACATAATTCCATACTTATAAAATACTTAACATAAATTGAAGTATTTATGGATATAATCCATAATTATAAAAATGTTTTCTTTGAGAAAGTATATACTCATAACACTTCATAGTGGTTTGTAAAGAAAACGATAATTATCCTAAGCATATCCCCGGGGAGTGTCGTAACCAAGAGTGCATCAAGGCTCGTTGTCGTGCACCAGTTCCCGTTCGAGTCTAGCTCAAAGCGGTGTTTTCGAGTTTTAACCCTAGGTAAATCTGTGCCAGCGTCGCCTCTACTTGCTCGTATCCAGAAAGGGATGTATTGCTCGGAAAACTCACGAAATCTCTACAACAACAAAATTCTACGAAGTTCTTCTATACTAGTCCTCAAAGTATATCTTTGGGCTATGTGCTCTAATCAGAGTTTATTTAAATCTATCTTCCAAGGTTAGTAGTAAACTGCCTCTGATACCAACTGTAACGCCCCGACCCTAGCTACCCGAAGTTGGGGCATTACTTCGTAACATTGGCATGATCACAAAAGATCAAGTCTCAAAAGACCGATTAGTTTAGTAGCCTTGGAAACACTAGATACATTCATAAATGTTACATTACATCATAAATTGAAAAACTACAATAACATAGTCTCCATTTTCCACACTCATATCCCCTTCAGACTATCCCTGCGGGTCATTCCTAAAATACTTCTTCACATCCTGGAAAAATTAAAACATTGAAAGGGGTGAGCTCAGATGCTCAGTAAGGATAACAATATAGAGGAAGCTTTCATAAATAAACATTACCATTTAAGACAATGTATAACTAAAACAAAGTAATTTTAAACTTGAACTTCATCATAATATGGTAAAAATAAAATGAAATAATGCCATTTAATTATTCACATGGATATTCTACTAGTTGAATAATCACATGAAATATCAATAACCACTTTCATAATTATGGAATGCATAATGCCAGACTATCATAACCATGTAGCCAAGGCCTCGTGCCAAGACCACAAATAAGATTTTGACAAGGCCTCGTGCAAAGACACTAGATTGTCTCATGAGACCTACCGATTCATCGAGGAGCTATAGCGGGCTCCACCCGTCACTTATTAAGTCCAATGAATTCCTCATATGAACAGGTTTAAACATATCATAAACCATAACATAATTTTATCACATAAAACATGCATAAAGGAAAAAAAATATTTCCACACTTTAATCACAAGATATCAATGAAACACATTGATATAATAAAAACTTTATCAAAACCATTTTCAATACCAAAATAAATGATAAGTAAAACATGATATTTATTTTTCTTTCCTAAAAGTTATGGCTTATAGAGGAAGCTGAAACTCAAATAATAGTCACGGCGGTGGAGAAGTCATTTTCGCCGTATACATAATAAAAAACATTCCTTTTGTCGTTTAGTAAAAGCAATTCGTATAAAAAGATTCCTTTTGAATAAAAGTAAAAGTCAAAGGGGTTTATACACCGTATAAATGAGTGGTGTGTATAAAACCAAATATGCCTCAATGAAAGGAGATTGAGAAGAAGTCCTTAAAAAGATCATTTTTAAAATAAATTAGATCTATTATGTGTATTCACTATATGTACACATAAATAAAGTACAAATTCAAGATAGGAAATAATAATATCATGACATAATTTGAAAGTAGGAGATTAACCCAAAGAATGGAAATTGGGTTAAGAAATTCCCTTACCTTGCGTCCTGTCTTGACTCGATCGTTCTTTAACCTCCTGAATAATAAACTAGAGTTAATTTATAATTTCTTAAGAACCTTTTTCAAGTTTTTTATTCCTTTTATATCACTTATTACCATGTTATGAACATTATGTAATTATTTAAGATAATAACGGTCATTTTGTCGATCTTTGGTACTTGAGTCAAAAATAGACTTCTTATAATTACAAGTTGTTCATGTGGTGAAATATCCATTATATCTAGAATTATATTCATGATATAGATATAAAATATCTCATATATATCCAGTATATATATTCTTTCATAATATTACAAAACATTTATAGGTATGAAATGAAATGCACCGTTCATGGAGACGGTAAGCCGTACGTACGCATGAACGCTACTTTCATTTATATTTCATATTTAATGGAATGAAATCATAATAGTATAAAGGTTTATTATAATTACAGTATAATATAATATATAATATCATTTACTCCATTCTTTATACATCCCACATATGGCATTAACGATTCAAATCACTTTGATGGGGCGGTAGTCCGCACTTCCTAAAATGAAAATATCGCATTTACCCAAAATGAAAATCATAAAGTGTGCCACAAATGAGAAATAAAAAAGCATAAGGAAAACATAAACATAATATATATATCATATATGAAAATAGTTTCATCAAAATGGCCACCATTGGAGGTGTTATATGAGTTTTGAACAATCATCGTTTCGTGAGGCAGAAATTCGCCATCCACAGAAACCGTATGTTCTTTAACCATTAGATGTAGGTGTGTGTAAGTGTAGCTCGAATAATTCTTATAACAACATCCTAGTATATTTAGGATACATGTTATGTTACAAATTAAATGAATAAAATGAGTTTAGGGGGTTGGATAAGCAAAATAAAACAAAATAACATAAGAGAAGACATTACCTTAAAATCAGGTAACTCTTTTGATTTGAGCCAAAGGCTTCCTTTGAAAGAATTATGCACAAAGTGAGGCTTCTAGGAGTAAGGGAGGGAAGTTGGGAGAGTATTTGGGTAGAAGTTGGCTGAGCCAAAAGTCTTTGAAAGTGTGAGTAAGGTGGTAGTGGTGGGGGCCTTTTATAAGTGGAGAGGAGGGGCACTCTTGGAAAGTAATGAAATGTTACTTTATTATATAATGAGTTTCGGATTTTAAAGGTCCCACACTTACATAGTTCGAGAATAAGGTGATAAGGGTTCGAAATGTACTCATATAATAGGTTTTTGACAAGTGTAAGCCTTGTATTTTACATTATATTCTCATTTTATTTAAATCGTTAATTAATGAGGTAATCGCTGTATCATCATGGTGTCATAAATAATTTAATTTATTTAATGTATAAAAATTATTAAAAAAATATAATGATGTAGGAAATCTTTTTATCTTTCTAATGAATATTTATAGTCAAACATATTACTTGTATAATCCCATTTAAAAATTGTTTTAGTAAAACAACTTATGTTTGTGAATTTTTATTTTAACTTTAAATAAAAAGTTATTTATGTCATTTTCCAACCAAAGTGGCTCCATGGGGTCCCCAAGTTGACCCATGGATTGTCTTGGTCGGCCATGACACATCCAATAGGGGGGGGGGACAAGTGTAAAGGTCATTTCCTATTATTATATCATTATATTTACCTTAAATTTCACTAATTACCTTTAATCGCGATTAATGAAACTTAAAAGTTACTATTCACCAAAAAATTATTTTAATCCCATTGAACCACATTTTACTTTCTAATGACAACCATGTATGTCGGATTTTGGAAAATCAAATCACAGAAGTGGTAATATTTCATTTTAAATGAAAAAAATCATTTATTTAACTACCACTTAGTGGTTTCACTATTCATCAAAAAATTGAAGTTTTTCAGAATTGTGCCAAAATTTCACCCTAAGCTATAATTGATATTCCAAATTCAAAAATGATGTCTATTTTACAAAAGTCCAAACATATAAGTTTCATTAATTAATTTTATAATTAATTCCCACTTTCACAACAAATAGCGTGTTTTTAAGAAACAATATATATCAAAAGATTGACAATTGTTTATGTCCAATTTCAAAGTGAAATTAATTCTAATGAACACCATTGGATAAAATGGTAAAAATATATTTTAATTATACTTTAAAACCACTAAATAGTATAATTTATCACTATAAATTATTTTTATTAAAAAATTTGTTTTTAAGTATTTTTCACTATTCATAAAAAATTCGAAGTTCTCAGAAAAATACCAAAAATTCCACATAAGCTAATTTCGATATTACGAATACAAAAATGAAGTCCATTTTGAAATGTAAAATTTCTATAATTTTAAAAAATGGGTAATACTATTCATAATGGCTATTTTGATTAGTCACGATGTGTTAGAACTCGAACATGCGTACAATGCAAGCTATTGCATTATTGAAAGAGAAACCTATCGTGGAAGCTCAAGGTGTTACATTCTCCCCTCCTTCAATAAATTGCATCCTCGCAATTTGAAATTTTTCTTTCAAAATAAAAGGTTGAAAATAGGAAAATAACTTTGTGGAAAACCCACATCAAAAATATGGTTAATAAAAATATTACTTTAAAATAAAGAAACATAAGTACAAAGGTCACCCGAGATAGCCCATACTAGGATTCTATGAAAATATGGATATGGAAGAAAAACAAACCATCAAGGTCTGATGGAGAGTTGTAGAAAACTAGATTATGAGAAAGTTAACCATAAGAAAATCACAAACTTGTGATTGGTTAAACGGTCATTGAATCCCCAGTTGGAAAAGTTAACCGACAACGTTTTTGTTTTAAGTTACCTTTTATAATGTTGAGGAATTTATTTAGGAGATTTACTAAGAAAGTAAGGGAATATACATACTTGTTAAGTAGACTTTCATTCTTTAATAAATTTTTACCACGAACCCATCTTTCACTCTAAAAGGTAATATAACTCAAAAATATTTTATCTATCCTAATTGTATAAGGTTCCAAATATTAACACATACCATTTAGATTAGTAAAACTATTTTGTAAAAACCAGGGACTTCCTGTAGGCTTGTGGTAGGTAATAAAGGCATGTCGCACTATTGTTGTGGGATCGATTCCTACAGCTTTGTCCGACGCGACGGGTTATGCCCCACCCTGCAGGTTGTCCTTTTCCAAAAACTATAGTATTATAATATTCCAAAAATAATCTTCAGAAATTTTTTAACCTTAAACAATACTATCCAAAGATCAACTTAATCCATTCCAACCTTTATAGTTATCCAAAATACCTCCATCCAGACTTTCTCTAAAATGTCCTTAAATTCCAAAATCAATTGCAACATTAGATTCCCCAAACAAAGTAAGGTTTCTCTTATTGTAACATACTTAAAATATGATTACCTTCATCATATTAAAACCTTAATGAAAACAATGAGTACTGCAGTACAATACTTATATATATCAAATTATTCTCATAACCATAATCTAGTTCTTGAGTCCAAAAACACAAATACAATAATTATTCAACTTCATCTGTAGTAACATCATAAGCTTGGCCTTGATCCCTTGGCCTTTTCTGAGGTAAGTTTCCCTGACGCTTAGGAAATTCATCTGCATAATTCCCCATTTCCCTAAAATTGTAGCATTCATCATTGATAGCCTCTTTCTTTCCCTTTCAATCACGAGCCTGTTGACTTTTTTCTCCACATTTGTAACAAACTCCCATTCCTTTTAGACAAGTACCAGGGTGATTCTTCCCACAATTATCACATAATGGAAAATCCTTCATTCCCCTTTTCCCTTTATCTGTCTCTTGTTCCCCCGCTCTCTTCTTCTCTTGCTTTACTTTATTGTCATAAGACTTAGAGAATTCCTTTTCCTTCTTGATAGCACACGAGACAATATCTTCGTATGACGAGAAGGTTTGTGAGACTAATGCTCGACAGAGAAATGGTTTTAACCCATCAATGAAATTATAAATCTTACTTCTTGGGTTACATATATAATCTGCAGCATGTCTTTCTAACCTTGTAAAGTTAGCCTCATACATTGCGACATTCTCATCCTCCTTTTGTCTCAGACTCAGAAATTGCCTTTCTATATCTACTCGATGGTCACGAGGAAAGTATTTTTCTAAGAAAAGATCTTTGAACTCTCTCCATTCCATACTTGATACTTCTTCATCTTCATTTTTATTTTGAATCAATGACCACCATTGATCAGCATCTCCAGTGAGGCGGTAAACTGCCATGATAACCTTTTCCCTTTCACTACTCCCCAAGGCATGGAATATTTTTTCTAAGGAATTTATCCATTTCTCAGCTACTAAGGGATTTGTAATTCCATTGAATGTTGGGGGTTGTTTCCTCATGAAGCGGTCTAACATTGATCCTCCACGTTGCGGATCAGGGTGCTCCATACGTGTAAGGTTATTATTGACAACCTGAGTGAGTTTTCCCAATATGGTAATAAGTTTATCAGCACCAGTTGTATCTCCAGCTTCATAATAATTATATTGAGTAGGAGGGCAATCCCTACACGGAGTGCGTGCATTGATACGGTTTCCAATCCTTCCACTAGGTGCGATTTCTAAACAATGGCATAAACTAGATTAGTTTATGAATCAAAATACATAATTCCATACTTATAAAATACTTAACATAAATTAAACTATTTATGGATATAATCCATAATTATAAAAATGTTTTCTTTGAGGAAGTATATACTCATAACACTACATAGTGGTTTGTAAAGAAAACGAGAATTATCCTAAGAATATCCCCCGGGAGTGTCGTAACCAAGAGTGCAGCAATGCCTCTTGTCGTGCACCAGTTCCCGTTCGAGTCTAGCTCAAAGCGCTATTTTCAGGTTTTACCCCTAGGTACATCTGTGCCAGAGCCGCCTCTACCTGCTCGTATCCAGAAAGGGAGGTATTGCTCGGAAAACTCACGAAATCTCTACAACAAAAAAATTATAGGAATTTCTTCTATACTAATCCTCAAAGTCTATCTTTGGGCTATCTGCTCTAATCAGAGTTTATCTAAATCTAGCTTCCAAGGTTAGTACTAAACTGCCTCTGATACCAAAGATAACGCCCCAACCCCAACTACCCAAAGTCGGTGCATTACTTCGTAACATTAGCATGATCAAAAAAGATCAAGTCTCGAAAGACCGATTAGTTTAGTAGCCTCGGAAACACTAGATACATTCATAAATGTTACATTACATCATAAAGTGAAAAACTACAATAACATAGTCTCTATTTTCCACACTCATATCCCCTTCAGACTATCCCTACTGGTCATTCCTAAAATACTTCTTCACATCATGGAAAAATTAAAACATTGAAAGGGGTGAGCTCAGATGCTCAGTAAGGATAACAATTTAGTGGAAGATTTCATAAATAAAAATTAACATTTAAGGCAATGTATAACTAAAACAAAGGAATTTTAAACTTGAACTTCAGCATAATATGGTAAAAATAACATGAAATAATTCCATTTAATTATTCACAGGGATATTCTACTAGTCGAATAATCACTTGCAATATCAATAACCACTTTCATAATGATGGAATGCATAATTCCAGACTATCATAACCACGTAGCCAAGGCCTCGTGCCAAGACCACAAATAAGATTTTGTCAAGGCCTCGTGCCAAGACACTAGTTTGTCTCATGAGACCTACCGATTCATCGAGGAGCTATAGCGGGCTCCACCCTTCACTTATTATGTCCAATAAATTCCTCATATGAACAGGTTTAAACATATCATAAACCATAACATAATTTTATCACATAAAACATGAATAAAGGAAACATAATATTTCCACACTTCAATCACAAGATATGAATAAAACACATTGATATAATAAAAAATTTATCAAAACCATTTTCAATACCAAAATAAAATACAAGTAAAACATGGTATTTATTTTTCTTAAAAAAAGTTATGGCTTATAGAGGAAGCTGAAACTCAAATAATAGTCACGACGGTGGAGAAGTCGTTGTCACCGCATACATAAGAAAAAACATTCCTTTTGTCGTTTAGTAAAAGAGCTTTGTATAAAAATATTCCTTTTGAATAAAAGTAAAAGTCAAAGGGGTTTATACACCGTATAAATGAATGGTGTGTATAAAACCAAATATGCTTCAATGACAGGAGATTGAGACGAAGTCCTTAAAAAGATAATTTTTAAAATAAAATAGATCTATTATGTGTATTCACTATAATTACACATAAAAAAGTAAAAATACAAGATAGGACATAATAATATCATGACATAATTTTAATGTAAGAGATTAACCCAAAGAATGGAAATTGGGTTAAGAAATTCCCTTACCTTGCTTCCTGTCTTGACTCGACTGTTCATTAACCTCCTCAATAATAAACTAGAGTTAATTTATAGTTGCTTAAGAACCTTTTTCAAGTTTTTTATTCCTTTTATATCACTTATTACCATGTTATGAACATTATGTAATTATTTAAGTTAATACCGGTCGTTTTGTCGATCTTTGGTACTTGAGTCAAAAATAGACTTCTTATAATTACAAGTTGTTCAAGTGGTGAAATATCCATTATATCCAGAATTATATTCATGATATAGATATAAAATATCTCATATATATCCAGTACATAAATTCATTCATAATATTACATAACATTTATAGGTAAGAAATGAAATCCACCGTTCATGGAGACGAAAAGTCGTACGTACGCATGAACACTACTTTCATTTCTATTTCATATTTAATGGAATGAAATAATAATAGTATACAATTTTATTATAATTCCAGTATAATTTCATATATAATATCATTTAATCCATCCTTTATACATCCCACATATGGCATTAATGATTAAAATCACTTTGAGGGGGCGGTAGTCTGCACTTCCTAAAATGAAAATATCGCATTAACCATAATGGAAATCATAAAGTGTGCCAAAAATGAGAAATACGGAAGCATAAGGAAAACATAAACATAATATATATATCATATATGAATATATTTTCATCAAAATGGCCACCATTAGAGGTGTTATATGAGTTTTGAACAATCATCGTTTCGTGAGGCAAAAATTCGTCATCCACAGAAATAGTATGTTCTTTAACCATTAGATGTAGGTGTGTGTAAGTGTAACTCGAATAATTCTTATAACAACATCCTAGTATATTGAGGATACAGTTGTTGTTACAAATTAAATGAATAAAAAGAGTTTAGGGGGTTGGATAAGCAAAATAAAACAAAATAACATAAGAGAAGACATTACCTTAAAATCGGGTAACTCTTTTGATTTGAGCCAAAGGATTCCTTGGAAATAATTATGCCCAAAGTGAGGCTTCTAGGAGTAAGGGAGGGAATTTGGGAGAGTATTTGGGCAGAAGTTGGCCGAGACAAAAGGCTTTGAATGTGTGAGTAAGGTGGTAGTGGGGGGGGGGGCTTTTATAAGTGGAGAGGAGGGGCACTCTTGGAAAGTAATGAAATGTTACTTTATTATATAATGAATTTAGGATTTTAAAGGTCCCACACTTAAATAATTCGAGGATAAGGTGATAAGGGTTCGAAATATACTCATCCAATAGGTTTTTTACAAGTGTATTCCTTGGATTTTACTTTATATTTTTTTTATTTAAATCGTTAATTAATGAGGTAATCGCTGTATCATCATGGTGTCATAAGTAATTTAATTTATTTAATGTATAAAAATTATTAAAAAAATATCACGATGTAGTAAATCTTTTTATATTTCTAATGAATATTTATAGTCAAAAATATGACTTGTATAACCCCATTTAAAAATTGTTTTAGTAAAACAACTTATGTTTGTGACATTTTTATTTTAACTTTAAATAAAAAGTTATTTATGTCATTTTCCTAACAAAGTGGCTCCATGGGGTCCCCAAGTTGACCCATGGATTGTCTTGGTCGGCCATGACACATCCAATAGGGGGGTGACAATTGTAAAGGTAATTTCCTATTATTATATCATTATATTTACCTTAAATTTCACTAATTACCTTTAATCGCGATTAATGAAACTTAAAAGTTACTATTCACCAAAAAATTATTTTAATCCCATTGAACCACATTTTACTTCCTAATGAAAACCATTTATGTCGGATTTTTGAAAATCAAATCACAGAAGTGGTAATATTTCATTTAAATGAAAAAAATCAGTTATTTAACTACCACTTAGTGGTTTCACTATTTATCAAAAAATTGAAGTTTTTCAGAATAGTGCCAAACTTTCACCCTAAGCTATAATTGATATTCCAAATTCAAAAATTATGTCTATTTTACAAAATTCAAAACATATAAGTTGCATTAATTAATTTTATAATTAATTCCCGCTGTCACAACAAATAGCGTGTTTTTAGGAAACAATATATATCAAAAGATTGACAATTGTTTATGTCCAATTTCAAAGTGAAATTAATTCTAATGAACACAATTGGATAAAATGGTAAAAATATATTCTAATTATACTTTAAAACCACTAAATAGTATAATTTATCACTATAAATTATTTTGATTAAAAAAGTTGTTTTTAAGTATTTTTCACTATTCATAAAAAATTGGAAGTTCTCAGAAAAATACCGAAAATTCCACATAGGCTAATTTCGATATAACGAATACAAAAATGAAGTCCATTTTGAAATATAAAATTTCTATAATTTTAAAAAGTGGGTATTACTATTCATAATGGCTATTTTGATTAGTCGCGGTCTGTTAAAACTCGAACTTGCGTACAATGCAAGCTATTGCATTATTGAAAGAGAAGCCTATCGTGGAAGCTCAGGGTGTTACATTTATGAAATGTAAAAACACACATAACCAGAGTACCAACGCAAGCAAACACTATATAAAGAAAAATAACAAGTGTGCTGAAAGTACAAAGGGGGCCGGAAATACAAGTCCAACAGTAATGTACAATAAAAAGACAACATAGCAGGAAGGTGTCAAGCTGCTCCTAGATCGTCCTCCGGAGTCCCTACCTGAAGGGTAGGTACAGATGGCCACCTCAGATCTCCACGTACGTCTGTCACCTCCAGGTACCATCTCGTCATGAATTCCACCTCTGGGTACCGTCTCTTCGTCATGTCCACCTCCAGGTACCGTCTCGTCGTGAAGTCCACCTCTAGGTACCGTCTCGTCGTCAGGTCCACCTCCGGGTACCGTCTTGTCGTAACGTCCACCTCCAGGTACCGTCTCGTCATGAAGTCCACCTCCGGGTACCGTCTAGCTCTACAAGCCTCAACCATGATCATTGATGTCTGTCATCTTCATCCAACACAAAAAGGTGAAGTCATAGCCCGTTCAGGGATGAGTATAACAATACTTACTAGGGACCCCGATACACTCAAGGTATCACTAAAACCAACAAGGGTAATCCACAAGGAAAGATCTCAACAGATATACTTTACATAGGTATATACCCATACATATTCCTATGATATCAAGTAACCCATATCAATCATGAGGTAAACCCAAAGGTAATTGAATCAGCTCAAACAAGGATTTTCATAAACAAAACCACAACTGCTGGAGAACTCCTCCTATGTCGAGTACATAAGCCCTATCACCACTCCGAGGCGCTACTCACTAACATTATACTGCTGAAGTACTCCTCCTGTTGAGTACCGTGGGTCTGCTGCCAAATACAGGGCGCTCCGTCCGCTGTGGGTCTGCCACCAAATACCGGGCGCTACCCCTAATGCCGTCAGAGGTACTCCTCCTATCGAGTACCGCAGGTCTGCTGCCAACTACCAGGCACTCCATCCACCGTGGGTCTGCCACCAAATACCAGCCACTCCGTCCACTAGGCTAATCGAATCACTTTGACTTGAATCCGTCAAGCAGACATCAAGTCTATAGCTACTACGTCTCCGTACTCCGTACGCTCGTCTCCGGGAGGGTCCGCTCCACAAGCCACTGGTCGATACTCCAAGTATCACAAAATCCCACGAAGATGTATCACAAAGGACCACCTTGTCACAGGGGTCTCAACGCAACAGATGGCGCTTCAATCGGACGCCTGGTCTGTGAGTTAAACACAAAGGTCATAGACTCTGCTCAAACCAGGATTTTCATTAACGAAACCACAACTGCTGGAAAACTCCTCCTCTCTCAAGTACAGTATCCTAGTCACGACTCTGAGGCACTACTCACTAACCTCAGACTGCTGAAGTACTCCTCCTGTCGAGTACCGCGGGTCTGCTGCCAAATATCGGGCGCTCCATCCGCTGTGGGTCTGCCACCAAATATCGGGCGCTCCCCTAATAGCCATTAGAGGTAATCCTCCTGTCGAGTATTGTGGGTCCCCTGCCAACTACTAGGTGCTCTGTCCATGGTGGGTTTACCGACAAATACAGGGTGCTCCGTCCAATAGGCTAATTGAATCACTCCATCTCGAATCTGTCAAGCAGTCATTAGGTATACAAAAACTAGGTCTCTGTACTCCGTACGCTCGTCTCCGGGAGGGTCTGCTCCATGAGCCACTGGTCGATACTCTAAGTATCAAAAAATCCCACAAAGATGTATCATAAAGGAACATCTCATCACAGGGGTCTCAACGCAATAGACGACGCGTTAATCGGACGCTCGGTCTGTGAGTTGTTTGCCTTTTCGTCCCGGGGGCCCGGTTGGTTTCGTGTACGAACCAACCCGACCATATCTCCACAGTACCCGAACACTCATAGGGTTTACTCAAAGAAACCATTTCTCAACGAGATTACCAAAGCTGCTGACGGTTCGTCAAACGAACGCCCAGTCTGAAAGTTGTTAGCTTTTCCGTTCCAGGGGCCCGGTTGGTTTCTAAACTAAAACCAAACCGACCGTACTCCATCTTTGTCCAAACCTCAGGTGAAATATTCCAAAAGATCTATCTCAACAAGAGGATTCAAAAAAAGTAGAAATCACGTCAATCAGACGTCTAGAGCTCAAGTGATAAGTGTTTCCGCTCCGAGGGCCTCGTTGGTTTCAGGTTCGAACTAACCCTTCCATAACCAAACTTTGCCAAAACCTTGAGTGTAATATACCGAAATGGCCGCCGTGATCTGAGGAATCTTACACATCTGACGGTGTGTCGATCGGAGGTCCACAACACATGATATGGGCATTGAACTGATGAAGGTCAGAAAACAGGGGGTCTGGGCCCGGTCTGATCCGGCCCAACACCCCCAGGGTCAGCTCGATCTGGGTCAACCCAACTCGGGTCCGGGTCCGGCGCGGTTTGGAGCGGTCTGGCCCGACTGGTGCAGCACAACCCAATGCTGGCGGCCCGACCTGGTGGTCAGTTGCGGCTCGGCTGGTTGGCCGAGCACGTTGCACCGAGCGGGGGTGGCGCGACCTCCCCGCTGATTGACGCTGGTAGCGCCAACTAGCACTGCCCACTGGGCATCCCGGATCCTGCGTAGCTGTGGGGTCCGTCGCACCACCGTCATGGTTGTTGCCGCGGTGGGTTTCCTCCTGCAGTGCGCTAGGGTGCCGTCGCCTCCAGGTGGCGGACGGCTCTGACTGCCGCCTCCAGTCACCGGCGCCGCCGCGCCAGGAGGTGCGCCAGCAAAGTCTTTCGCAGACCACCGGATGCGCTCTAGTGGTCTGATTTTCCCGCCGTCTACGTGTGCGGCTCTCCCATGACCCGTTCTTCACTGCGACGACTTCCATACGCTGTTGCGGTCTCGTTTCATCATCTCCTGTCAAAACGCGCTCAAACAAACAAACAATCTGCAGAGGGTCCAGGCTTGTTTGTTAGCTTGTGCCCTTCGCATTAGAGGCTCAAACAAGATTTAATAATTCAAACTCAACTCCAATACTGAAAATAACCAAGCTTCCAACCCACATGAACGAGTGATCCGTGGAGAAACCGGGCAGAGGTTGGTCCGTGCTCGTCGTTCTTTCCTCAAAAAGGAATGGATAAATTCAAACAAAACCCCTACCTCTTGCTCGTCACTCATTGGAAGAGTCGTCAAAGGAAGACGATGAAGACTGTCATTCGTCGCGCCCGCCACACGTCCCCAATTCCGAGCTGCGTTGGTTCGTTGATGATGTTGCGGAGGATAGGTGTCTGGGAAAGGAATTTTGAAGTGTAATCGCATGGAAGATCGTCATTGGCGTTCTTCGCATTCTTCGTTGGAGAGGATAATATTTCCCCAAGTGTTGGGCGTCGAGATACTTTACCAGCGCTTCGTCGCTTGGTGAAGTCAACCCAAAACCTTCTCCCAAGCTCCCTATACATAAGAGAGGGAGAGAGGTATGTAACCAATTAAGAATTTATGACGGTTCATTTATTTGGAACCTTCCTAAATTCCAACGATGCAGTTAATTAATTTTAAAAGGGGGTCGGGCGAATTATATTCTGTTGGCGTAATTTAAGAGGTGTGTTGGCACAACCTAAGAGGGGAGGACTGTAACACCCCGAGATTTTATGAAAAATATTTTTTTTTAATTTCATTAATGTCTTGTGTTGTACGCTACACCAAAAGGAGCTTGCAAAACATGCATCCCTGACTTGGCTTACATTACACACAATCACGACCTTCTAAGATAGCGTGTGTTGTACGCAATACTGAGTTTCGCTATACAACGATATGTTATATAAAATAGGCGTTATGAATAGTAATACCCACTTTTTAAAATTTTGTAAATATTATTTTTCAAAATGGATTCATTTTTGGATTCAGAATATCGAAGTTAGCTTAGGGTGAATTTTTGGTATTTTTCTAAAAACGTTCAATTTTTGATGAATAGTGAAAACACTGGGTAACTATTCAAAAACCGACTTTTTATTTAAATAATTATTTATTTTATTTAAATTTATTTTAGGTCAAAATTGATACATAATACCTATATATGTTCAATTTATGTCATTGAAGTCATTTTATAATAATTTTAGATATATAAAAATTTTATTGAAATTTTCACCGTCTTTTACCCACCTCTTAGGAGAATTTGAAAATTCATATAGAACGTAATTTTACCGCTTCTGTTAGTGGAATTTCAAAAATCCGAGAGATACAGTTAATATCGTGGACTAAAATGTGGTTCAATGAGATGAAATTAATTTTGTTGAATAGTAACTTTTTACTTTTTTACCACGGTTAAAAGTAAATAGTAAAATTAAGGGTAACTTTAGACATTAAATAGTAACTTTAGTCATTAAATAGTTTATTTTATTTATGACACAGTGATGATGGAATAATTATCTAATTAATGAAATATTGACATAATTGATGTTATAAATACCCAAATAAATTTAATTTGAGACTTTTTATGAATTCCACTAATTTTATAAGTTAATATGACATGTTAGTATTGATTTATTTAACTTTTTTAGAACTAATAATTCTTTTATGATTTTCACAAAAATCAATTACCAAATAGTGTCAAAATTGATATAAAATAGTTTTTAAAATAAATATTATATTATTAATTGTTATTTTATTCCTAAAAATATAATGTTCTGCAAAATGACTTATATAAGGTTATATATATTAATAATAAACAACTCGGGGTTCGTTTGTCTTGTTATAGTATGTTTATTAACGTTATAGTGTAAGAAAAAAAGAAGATACGATAAAAGAAAAATTATTTAACTTAAAGTTAAATCTAAATGATAAGGTTAAAATAGAAACCTAAACTTGACTAAATTATATTTTATGAGAGGATTTAAACCAATACCCACCTTAGCTTCTAAATAAATCAATTTGGAGCTATTAAAACCGAATATGACTTTATAATAAAATAATTTTTTTAGTTCTTCCAAAGGTGCCCCTCTCCTCCCTTATAAAAGGGTACCTCCTACCTCTCTTCCTCACACCACTTTGATACTTCAAGCTCGGCCAAACCCTTCCAATTTCTCTTCTCCACTTCCCTAGAAACATCCTAGAGGTTTAGGTCTTCTTCAAAGACCAATCTTAGTGCCCTAAGAGGAGGTTTCAAAAAGGCATGTCGAAAGAAGAGATAATATCCATTACCGATTCTTTCAAATTTATTTCTTCTTCTACTTCTTCTCCATTTGTTGTTTTATTATGAACTAATAGCAAAAGTATCACTCATATACTGATATGTTATTATAAGTATGAAACAATCCTATTTCACTATCAATCCATCCAACAGAAAACAAAATCACCGCACGTGCGTACGTACGGAATACCGTCTCCATGTCGTGGTGCAATCTGTTTTCGACCACCACCTTACTTGGATGGGTATAATGGGGTAAATAAATAATTATATATGATTATTGAAAAGTGATAATGATTCTGAAATATTATACATACACTTAAATTCAATTCCACGACCATGGGAATGATATCATCGCTCATGCGTACGTACGGACTACCGTCTCCACAACGCGATGAGATTCATTCTCCATGTTAACCATTCATGAAAGATTATAAATTATATATAATAAGTAATCATTAAATATATGAAATAATAATCATACTGGATTTATGTGTATATATATGTATGTCATCTACTTAATTTCATTCAATTCAATAAGGAAACGAAAATAGCGTTCATGCGTACATACGGCCTACCGTCTCCATGAACGGTGTATTTCATTCCATTTAATCGATCTATCATATATATATGTGTATACTGAATATATATTATATATAAATCATGTTATAAATTCTGGAATTATGTAAATCAGTATATAAGGAATAATATCAAGAACAACAAGTCTAAACACGTACGATAAATAAAACAATTAAACCCAAAACGCTGCTCTAACATGGAACTTACAAAAGAACGGGTAATATAAAGTAATAAGTGAACCATATATGATATCATAACAATGAATATGATTCTATAATAAGTGAATGACCTTATTTAAATCTTTATATAGGAGGTTCGGAAACGTACGAAGCATATCAGACCTAAGGTAATGGATAATGTTGCAATCTCAATTGTTTTCTATCCGAGATTTCTTATACGAAAGTATTTACTGGGGTTATATTTATCATCCATGTAATTGTTTTCTAAAAATGTTTTCATTTATGTTTAATATCCTTTTTAACCATTTTATTCTTTTACTACATGGTATGTATGGAATCTTTCTTTTACAAGGTACTTTTTGACTTTTCCGACAAATGTACGGGAGAATGTTTTTTTTAACTTATACGGCGTGAACGGATTTTGACGATTTCATAATGCCTTATTTTCATAAAGCTTCCTCTACAAAATTTCATGATTATTTTCAACAAAATCATTTTCTTTCATAATTGAATAAAAATTTCAGAAAAGATAATTATTTTGTAGAAGAAAGGATATTTTCCTGAATAATTCATTTCAAGTGTTTTATCAAAACAATTTTTCATCTAAGATGACATTATTTCATATGTGTATGTTTCAAGTATAATTTATCTATGATTTACACGGTTTTACTTCTCTTATGATGAAATTATATCCATTTGATTTATATGGATTATGTTATGATGAGATGATGTTTATGAAACCCATTTTATTATTTGGGTTATGATGAATGTTTTATGTTTATTTTGTGGCAAATGTAAGAATGATTTCATTATGAAATGGGTGGGACCTATATCTACCTTCAATGCATTGGGTAAAGATTTATATCTCATGAGATAGACATGGCTGGATAGGTAAGTTAATCAGGTTCAGTGTTACAGGACTGAAACGAGGAGTGAACTCGATTCAAAAAGGGACTTTGTCCACTAAGATGGTCTTGGAAGCCATGCCTTGGCTACTATAGAAATCATAACATGTGCTTAATGATTTCCACAATTACATGTTTTATTCCCATTCTATTTTATCATGATTGATATTCCC
Source organism: Viscum album (assembly GCA_963277665.1). NCBI lineage: Eukaryota > Viridiplantae > Streptophyta > Magnoliopsida > Santalales > Viscaceae > Viscum > Viscum album. The sequence goes on from OY728131.1 coordinate 1,132,443,282, forward strand.
TTATGATATATGCCTTACGTACTTCCAGGATTCATGTGTTTTCTCAAGATTTTGATGTTTAGATTTTATGTTCATGTTTTTGCATTCAAATATTTAGGGATTGTTTTATGTTCTCTATGTTTACCATTACTGGGCATTTGAGCTAACCCCTTTTTGTGTTTTCTTTTCCTCAGGATATTAAGAAAGGTTTTAGGTAAGAAAAAAAGGGGAAGATATTTATGGGAGATGTTGAAGATCTTTCACCACTATTAGAAGATTCTATTCTTAGTTTCCAAAGACACTAAAATATTATGGTCCTTGTGTGTCTATTTTTGTTATGTACTAAGTATTCCACAAAAGTAATGTAATGTACCTGTACGTCAAGATTTGGTTCTCTACAGTTGGTATCAGAGAAAAGGTTTAGTCAATCTTTGGAAACTACGATGCGAGAACTCTAGTGAGATCCCTAGAGATATTTCTTAGGTATGTCTAGGGATGTCCCTAAGGTTTAGTATAAGTATAGGTTATAGTCCTAGAATTAAGTTAAAGATCTTAGAATTAATCCTAAGATGTTAGATATTTAAGGTACTCCCCCTTTATTATGTTGTTTTCCCTAGAAAGATTTTTGCCTCTCACACTATTCTTTTTGGGTTTTAGACGATGGATGGAACCCGAAGGAACCGTGTTTATCAATGTAATGGACAATGAAATGATTGTCCTGCTGAAGAAACAAATTTTATGGGAGATGGAGTGCAAAATAATATTTCTATACTTACACAAGCTATGAATTATTCAGTAGTTCTAAATGAGTAGAGAAGGGAACAATATTCTATTGAGTCCTTCATGAGGCAACATCCACATTCTTTCAGTGGGTCTTCTGATCCACTTGTTGCGGAAAAATGGATCAGTACCACTAAAAAGATATTTTTAGTTTTTCAATGTTCTGAAAATGATAAAGTCATCTCAGCAGTATATCGTTTGGAAGGTAAAGGTGATAAATGGTGGAATCGTATCAAGAATACGAGGACAAGAGATGAAATTGAGTCCATAGAATGGGACGAGTTCAAGAACTTATTTTACAATAAGTACTTCCCTCGTATTATTCAAACAAAGATGGAGAAGGAGTTTCATGAACGGAAACAAATGGATGATGAATCTATTGGTATATATGAAGAGAATTTTACAAGGCTTGAAAGGTATGCATCTGGCTTTATTGTCCAAACTAAAAGTAAAGTTGATCGATTCTTTAGTGGCTTAAAACCAAATCTTTGAACGACATTTGCTATAATAGACTTTAGTAGCTATGAAGAAATTGTGCATTCTTCTATCAAGGTAGAAATAGAAGTTGTTGTTATATATCCATCTCATGGTTTTGACCAGAAACGAAAGATGGAGTTCAAGGAGAAATCTTACAATAATGGTGAAAAGAAGATGAATGTTTCCTTATGCTCAAAGTTTGGAAAGAATCATGGTGGAGATTGTATTAAAGGGACTAGAAAATATTTTAAGTGTGGAAAAGTATTTCATCGATCAGATGAGTTTAGAAGTAATGGAAAAATGGTTTCTAATTATGTGAATAAAGAAAAGACTGCAGAGAACGCACCACCAACACTTCAATGCTTCAAGTGCAATGAAATAGGGCATTATGTAAATCAACGCCCCAATCCAAGGGTTAGTGATGATCGATATGAGAAACCACTTAAGGCAAAGCACAAAGGGAAGTCACATGCGATCACTATTGGTGATGTTGAATATGAAAACGATGTGGTGGAATGATTAAGTGTTTATGTAATGGGATTCCGAAATAATGTTGTATATAGTATCATGGAAATATTGGAATATTTATGTATTTGTCTATTGTGGTTTTCAATAATTTTATGGTACCGGTAACCATGGAAAGTGGTTGAGATATTTTTGGAAAGAAGATGATATCCACATAATGAAGGGATAAGGAGAAAATGAAATGTTTGACAGTACTCATGAGCTCATGACTGATATAAGGAAATAGTTATATCATGGTTTGAGAATATAGAATTTTGGGGGTTTGGTATGTGGAAAGAGTTAAATTTTGATAGCACTCATGTTTTCACTATGATTCAACGGGTATTCATTTTTCAAGAGAATACATGATTAAGGCCTTCGAATGGATTGCAATATTATGGATAAGCCTAAATATTGGAATGGATAATGTTGGACATAAGTAAGTATTGTATTTTTAGAAAAAAAGGAAAACTTGCAGAATGAGAGACAACCCGTCATGTCAAACAAGGCTGTGGGAATCGAACCCACAACCGAAGTGCGACATGCCTTTATTTCCAACCACTAGCCTAGAGGAAGTCCCTGGTTAGTAGAAAGTAGTTTTATTTTATTATACACGATGATAGATGAAGTATAAGTCCATTTTGGAACCATATATGATTAATCTCACCATAGATGGAATTATGTATATAAATTTTGCTAACTTATGTTTGAGACATATGGAATGACCTATCATTCTATCACATGATCTACTAAAACATCGCAAAAGAAAAATTCATCTTCATTTATTAAATAGATGAAGTGGAAATTGTTCAAGGCACAAAAAATGGTAAAATTATACCAAAATAAAGTAAGTATTTATTTTAATTCAAATTCTTCAACTTTAGGGAAATGATATTGAAAACCAAAAATGTTGTCCTGGTGCCCTTATATCCGATGAATCAGATGGAAACCTAAACCATCGTAAATTTATGGCTTTGTGATTGTTGGATTTTTCATAGCCATGTTCTCTACCACTCTCCATCCGAACATGACGGTTAGATTTCTCTTCCATATCCATATTTTCACATATGTTCTCCTATGTGGAAACCCAGTGATTAGTTAATTTGGGTAACCGATACGTTTCATAATTTAGTTTCTAAAGCCATGTTTTGGTATTCCTTTTTACAATGTGGGTTTCTATTAAATAAGTTTTCGAGTAGTAAACCATTTATAACCCCGACGAATTTCGAGGGCGAAATTAATTTTAAGGGGGGTAGAATGTAACACCCCGAGATTTTATGAAAAATATTGTTTCTAATTTCATTAATGTCTTGTGTTGTACGATACACTAAAAGGATCATGCACAACACGCATCCCTTACTTGGCTTGCATTACACACAATCGATACCTTCCACGATAGCATTTGTTGTACACAATACCGAGTTTCGCTAAACAACGATATGTTATATAAACTAGCTGTTATGAATAGTAATACCCACTTTTTGAAATTTTATAAATTTTATATTTCAAAATGGACTTCATTTTTGGATTCAAAATTTCAAAATTATCCTAGGGTGAATTTTTGGTATTTTTCTGAAAACATTGATTTTTTGATGAATAGTGAAAACACTAGGTTACTTTTCAAAAACCGACTTTTTATTTAAATAATTATGTATTTTATTTAATTTTTTTTTTGTGTCAAAATTGATACATAATACCTATATAAGGTCAATTTAAGTCATTGGAGTCATTTTAAAATAATTTTAGATATATAAAAATTTTAATTAACTTTTCACCGCCTTTTACCCACCTCCTAGGAGAATTTGTGAATTCACATAAAACATAATTTTACCGCTTCTGTGAGTGGAATTTCGAAAATCCAATATACAAGGTTAATATCAAGGACTAGAATGTGGTTCAATGAGATGAAAATAATTTTTGGTGAATAGTAACTTTTTACTTTTTTTCCCACGGTTAAAAGTAAATAGGGAACTTAAGGGTAAAAATGATGTTATTATTACCCTAACACATGTCCTAATTCTATTGGATAAGTGTAATTCGACCAAAATAAACCTTAGGAATAATATATGACCATGTAGGCCAACTTGGATTAAATTAGGACATTTATTATTAATTTATTTAAAGAAGGGTTAAAATAGTTAAAATAAAAGTTTAATAAATAAATAATTTTTAATATAGGGTTATACATAAGATAAAATCAACTATAAATATTAATTAGAAAGATAAAAATATTTTCTAAATAATTGTGTTTTATTTATAATTTTTAGACATTAAATAATTTAATTTATTTATGACACAATGATGATGTAGTAATTATCTTATTAATGAAATATTGACATAATTGATTTTATAAATACCCAAATAAATGTAATTTGAGAATTTTTATTAATTACACAAATTTTCTAGGTCAATATGAAATGTTATTATTAATTTAGTTAACATTATTATAACTAATAATTCTTTTATGATTTTCCCAAAAATCAATTACCAAATAGTGTCAACCTTGACATTAAATAATTTTTAAAACAAATATTATATTATTAGTTGTTATTTTATTCCTAAAAATCTATGGATCGGAAAAATGACTTATATAAGGTTACATATATTAATAATAAACAACTTGGGGTTTGTTTGGATTGTTATAGTAAGTTTATTACCTTATAGTGTAAGAAAACAAGAAGACACAGTAAAGAAAAATTCTTTAATTTTAAGTCAAATATAAATGATAAGGTTAAAATAGAAACCTAAACTTGTCTAAATTCTATTGGATGAGAGGATTTAGACCCATCCCCCCCTTAGATTCTAAATAACTCAATTTGGAGCTATTAAAAACCGAATATGACTTTATAATAATATAATATTTTTACTTATTCCAAAGGTGCCTCTCTCCTCCCTTATAAACGGGAACCTCCACCCTCTCTTCCTCACACCACATTGTGCCTTCAAGCTCGGCCAAACCCTGCAAATTTCTCTTCTCCACTTCCCTAGAAACATCCTAGAGGTTCTTATCTTCTTCAAAGACCAATCTTAGTGCCTTAAGAGGAGGTTTCAAAAAGGTGTGTCGAAAGAAGAGGTAATATCCGTTACCGATTCTTTCAACTTTATTTCTTCTTCTACTTCTTCTTCATTAGTTGTTTCATTATGAAGTAATAATATCAGTATCACTCATATACTTATATGTTATTATAATTATTAAACAATCCTATTTCACCATCTATCCATCCTTCGGAAAATGAAATCATCGCGCGTGCGTACGTACGGAATACCGTCTCCACGTTGTGGTGTAATCTGTTTTCGACCACAACCTTACTTGGATGGGTATAATGGTGTAAATAAATAAATATATATGATTATTGAAATGTGATAATGATTCAGAAATATTATACATACACTTCAATGCAATTCCATGATCATGGGAATGATATCTTCGCTAGTGCATACGTACGGACTACCGTCTCCACGACGCGATGAGATTCATTCTCCATGTCAACCATTCATGAATGATTATAAAGTATATATAAAAAGTAATAATTAAATATATTAAATAATATTTATACTGGATTTATGTGTATATATATGTATGTCATCTACTTAATTTCATTCGAATCCATAAGGAAATAAAAACAGCGTTCATGCGTACGTACGGCCTACCATCTCCATGAACGGTGTATTTGATTCCATTTAATTGATCTATCATATATATAAGTATATAATGAATACATAATATATATAAATCATGTTTTACATTATTTAATTATGTAAATTAGGATATAAGTAATAATATCAAGAACAACAAGTCCAAACACGTACGATAAATAAAACGATTTAACCCAAAGCGCTGCTTTAACATGGAACATACAAAAGAATGGGTAATATAAAGTCATAAGTGAACCATATATGATATCATAACAATGAATATGATTCTGTAATAAGTCAATGACATTATTTAAATTGTTATATAGGAGGTTCGGAAACGTACGAAGCATATCGGACCTAAGGTAAGGGATAATGTTTCAATCTCAATTGTTTTCTATCTGAGATTGCTTATACATAAGTATTTACTGGGGTTATATGTACCATCCATGTCCTTGTTTTATAAAAATGTCTTCATGTATTTTTAATGTAATTTTTACCCATTTTAAAATTTTACTACATGGTATGTATGGAATATTTCTTTTACGAGGAACTTTTGGACTTTTTTGACAAAAGTACGGGAGGATGTTTTTTTTTCAGTTATACGGAATGAACGGATTTTGACAATTTCATAATGCCTTATTTTCATGAAGCTTCCTCTACAGATTTCATTATTATTTTTAACAAAATATTTTTCTTTTAAAATTGAATAACAATTTCAGAAAAGGAAATTATTTTGCAGAAGAAAGGATATTTTCCTCAAGAATTCATTTCAAGTGTTTTATCAAAACCATTTTTCATCTAAGATGATATTATTTCATATGTGTATGTTTCAAGTATAATTTCTCTATGATTTACATGGTTTTAATTCTCTTATGATGAAATTATATCCATTTGTTTTATATGGATTATGTTATGATGGGATGATGTTTATGAAACCCATTTTATTCTTTGGGTTATGATGAATGTTTTAAGTTTATTTTGTGGCACAAGTAAGAATGATTTCATTATGAGATGGATGGGACCTATATTTGCATCCAATGCATTGGGTAAAATTTATATCTCATGAGATAGACATGGCTGGAACTGTAAGTTAATCCGGTTCAGCGTTACAGTACTGAAACGAGGAGTGAACTCGATTCAAAAAGGGATTTTTTCCACTAAGATGGTCTTGGCCGCAATGCCTTGGATACTATGGAAATCATAACATGTGCTTAATGGTTTCCACAATTACATGTTTTATACCAATTCTATTTTATCATGATTGATGTTCTTTTATGATATATGCCTTACGTACTTCCATGATTCATGTCTTTGCTCAGGATTTTGATGTTTAGATTTTATGTTCATGTTTTTGCATTCAAATGTTTATGGATTGTTTTATGTCCTCTTTGTTTACCCTTATTGGGCATTTGAGCTCACCCCTTTTTGGGTTTTCTTTTCCCCAGGATATAAAGAAAGGTTTTAGGTAAGAAAAAAGGGAAGATCTTTATGGGAGATGTTGAAGATATTTCACCACGATTAGAAGATTATATTCCGAGTTTTCCAAAGACACTAAACTATTACGGTTCTTGTGTGTCTGTTTTTGTTATGTACTATGTATTCTGAAAAAGCAATGTAATGTCCATGTAAATCAAGCTTTGGGTATCTACAAGGATGCCAAGATGTTTCCCCCACATAGCCTACATCAAAACATATGAACCAAATTATATTTATGTTGACACATAATATTAAATGACAGCAATAAATTTCAGGTCGACACATAAAATTAACTGACAGCAATTAATTTTATGTCAACTCATAAAATTAACGGACATAAATAAATTTTATGTCAACTCATAAAATTAATTGAGAGCAATTAATTTTACGTCAACACATAAAATTTACTCACATCAATTTATTTTAATTCAACTCAAAAAATTAACTAACATAAATTAATTTTAGTTCAACTCATAAAATTAACTGAAAAAATTAATTTTTTGTCAACTCATAAAAGTAATTGAGAGAAATTAATTTTTACATCAACACATAAAATTAACTGACAACAATTTATTTTATGTTGACCCATAAAATTAATTGAGTGCAATTAATTTTACGTCGACACATAAAATTAATTGATGGGGGGTTGAGATGTTTCCTCTCCCTCCCCATTAAATGGGAGGTTAGTGTGTGACGGTTCCACCACCAACTCCCAAGTGGAGGTTCTAACCACTTTATCTGCACGACATGTGTTTAACAAAATAAAATAAATTATTCACTTATTTTATTTTATTAACCCACATAAAACCCTAGAAACTAAATTTCATACCCGATCTTCCTTTGTCGAGGTGAAAGACTTCTTAAGAGAAAACCCACACTGTGAGTTCAATGGTACCCTCAGATTTCAATTTCAAGCACCGGTTCAAAAGATAGAAAACCCCGCTCATACGTTTACTGAACGTACCTGATAAAAAGTTCGGAAAATTATTATTAGTCACCCTTGACCCACTGTTGTCAAGGTTAGGCTCTGACTAGGAGAAACATGCCCCATAAAACTGAAAGGTACTCTCGGATTTTCAATTCGAGTTATCGTTTAGAAGTTATGGATTTTACAATAAAATAATTGTCACTTAATTATTTTATTTACGGCCAAAAACTAACTTTTCAGGTGGCCTGTGCCGACCAAAGATAGTATGTACTTAAGGAAAGCATACCCTCACAATTTCAGCGGTGGTCTCGAATTTTAAATCTATGTTAGCGTTAGTGAGTTATAATTGTTTGAAAAAATAAAATAACTTTATTTAATTATTTTTTTTACAGTTATACCATTTTCAGGTTTTCTCACAGGAGGCCTGCGCCGACTAATCTTAAGTCATGCCTAAGGTAAACCCACCATCTTGAGCACAATGGTGACCTCAGATTTTTGATCTGAGTAACTGTTTAAGAGTTATTCTACTTTTTCAGGAAAACTACTTACGCACGTTAATTTAAGCTTAACAAAAATTCAGAAAATTATTCCGGGCACACTGGGCCTCGGAATCAGGTGCCGTCAAAAACTGTGTACTCGTAAAATTCCAAAGAATTTATGAAAAAAATATTTCCTTGAAATTTACGGGCCAATACATTACTCCCACCTCAAGGGCTTTACATCCCCGTAAAGCTACAACACAAACTAGGGAAACTAAAGGAGGTACCGAGCACGCTTCTGAGCCTCCCGCTCCCAAGTGCTCTTTTGGAGGTTCCCTTGTTGCCAGCGAATGTGCACCATGGGAATCGATCATCCACGTTGGACCCACTCATGTCGATCCTCAATATCCACTGGATCCTCCGTGAAAGTCACCCCATCATCAATGTCCATCTCCCCGAGGTCGATGATGTGGGACGGGTTGTGGACACATCCCCTCTGTAGATATACGTGGAAGACTTTGTGAACCCAGTGCAACTGAAGTGGAAGGGTCAGGCGGTAAGCCACCTCGCCTATGTTCTACAAGAGATGCTAAGATTTCTCTTTTCCCAAAAAGGGAAATCTGGTCTCATCCCCTGGATGAACCACGTTCTATGCCTAATAAAGTAAATCGTGACATGAATAGTGCAACCCATGTCATGGATGACGTCGTAAGGCCTCGATGCTACTTCCAAGAGATCCAACTGTTACTCTCGCCTCCAAGGGTTGAGTCACACTGTCGGCATCAGTGTGTGGTTACTGGGTCTCCTCCAGTAGGAATCTCACAAGTGAGGGTCATTTCAATAGTTATAACCGGAACCTCTTAGTATCAACCATACAAAAGGATAGGGTAATAAACTTCACAAAGAAAAGTGTCTTTTATTAGTACATCTCAATGTACTAAGACACATGACAACCACAAACAACAACAGCACAAAAACTATAAGCACCAAGAACAAAGGCCTCCATGCCTGGAACTAGTCCCGCTCCTGTCCACCTGCTTCTAGAGCTCCATAGTCCTATGCTTCAGCTGCCTGAAGTTGTTCTCTCCCATGTCCACCTGCTCCCTGCAGTCGTGGTGGTCCTCCTGGTGGTGGTGGTGGCAACACCTCGAAGTGTCATCCACCACCAGCTGCATGGCCAACTTCTCTGCCACGTTCGCCTGCTCCATGCGGTCAGCCTCGTTCGAACCTCCGCCTCTTCCTGGGAGGTTATTCATCTATATGCTGATATTCTGTATGGTGGGTCGGACAGTCACGTGCCATGTGACCATTCCCACAACAAGAGTAAAACTACTTGCTCTTGTACGACTGACTCTGACTCCACTCTGGTTGCCCCACAATAATGAACCTGATTCATGTAGTCGGCCACCGGTGGGTCTGGTCCTCTTGGACCCCATGTGTCATCTGTCTACTACCAGCTGTAGGAGACTCTGCTTCATGATGACTAGTGGTCGGTTCCACTGTTGGAGACTGCTCAGCAAGGAAACTCTTTACTAGGAGGTCTCGCTCCAACACCCCTGCCTGCGTCGAGATGAAGTGAGAAATGACTGAAGCTCTAATCTCTCGCCTGAGCCCCCGCTCAATGGTCTGGGCCCTAAAGAACATGTCCCGTACCATGTCTATAGAGTAGCACGATATATCTGTGAACATTTCCATGTACTGAGCTACACTCATGCTGCCCTGCGGTAGATGAAGTAGCTCCTGTATCCGCACCGCTCGATGGGTGGCTGGTACAAACTCCGCCCGGAATAGGCCCTCGAAGTCTTCCCATAGGAGTGATGCCTCATCATGCGTCTGGAGCATCAGGCTCCACCATCTTCCTGCTGCTGCCTGAAGGAGTCTATTAACAAGGATCACCATGATGTCCGTTGGTGTACCTACTAGCCTGAAGACTCTCAAAACAGCCTCCATCCAATCCTCAGCCGCCTTTGGATCCGTATCTCCCTAGAACCTGGGTGGCCTCTGACGCTGGAACTCATAGAGAGCGCTCAAGCAGTGTGCATTGCCTGCTGCTGGGGCTGGTGGCATCGGTGGCCCAACGGGTGGTAGTACTGCTGGTTCCTCTACTGGTGCTACAACTGAAAGAGATCCCTATGCAGAGGCATCGTCGCTCGACAGGCTGTCAGTACGTACAACCCTCATGGATCTAGCTGGTCGTCCACGGGGAGGCATCCTGAAAGAAACAGATGCGACACGGTCAAAAGACTATACCTAGTGAGCTGACCTGGTTGAGCTGACTTAAAGCAAACTTTTTGAAACACACATACAATTAGTGTTTTTGTGCACTGAGTCAGAAATCAGAAGTCAGGATCCTGGTGTATGGATACGTCAGCCGCTGCACCAACACAGGATTCCCTGAACTGAAAACCACACTCAGTACGCTTAACAATATTTCTTCACAGAAAATAAAATATCATAGTCCTATGTTCTGCGGTATAACCGACCCCTCTGATACCAATTTGTCACAAACCGACCCCGGGGACCATGTCATAACTACCCCATGCCCGCCTTCCATAGGACAGGGGCGGGCGACTAGCACCATAGGCGTAAATCCCTATAACTGGGAAGGAATTTCTTTATGAAACGTAAACACACACACAACCAGAGTACAAGCGGAAGAAAACACTATGTAAAGAAATATAACAAGTTTGCTGAAAGTACAATGGGGGCTGCAAATACAAGCCCAAAAGTAAAGTACAAGAAAAAGACAAAACAACAGGAAGGTGTCAAGCTTCTCCTAGGTCGTCCCCCTGAGTCCCTACCAAAAGGGTAGGTACAGATGGCCACCTCAGCTCCCCACGTCCGTCTGTCACCTCTGGGTACTGTCTCGTCATGAAGTCCACCTCCGGGTACCGTCTCCTCGTCATGTCCACCTATAGGTACCGTCTCGTCATCAATTCCACATCCGGGTACCGTCTCGTCGTTCGGTCCACCTCTGGGTACCGTCTCGTCGTAGCGTCCACCTCTAGGTACCGTCTCGTCGTGAAGTCCACCTCTAGGTACCGTCTAGCTCTGAAATCCTCAACCATGATCAGTGATGTCTGTCGTCTTCATCCAACACAACGAGGTGCAGGCATAGACCATGCAGGGTTGTGTGTAACGATACTCAGTTGGGACCCCGAGACCCTCAAGGTCTCAATAAAACCAACAAGGATAAACCATAAGGAAATATCTCAACAGATAAACTTTACTTAGGTATATTCCCATACATATATCTAAGATATCACGTAACCCATCTCAATCATGAGGTAATCACAAAAGTCATTGACTCAGCTCAAACCAGGACTTTCATTAACAAAACCACAACTGCTGGAGAACTCCTCCTCTATGGAGTACAGTAGCCCTGTCATGACTCCGAGACACAACTCACTAACCTTAGACTGCTGATGTACTCCTCCTGTCGTGTACCGCGGGTCTGCTGCCAAATACCGGGCGCTCCATCCACTATGGGTCTGCTGCCAAATATCGGGCGCTCCCCCTAAAAGTCTTCATAGGTACTCCTCCTGTCAAGTACCACATTTCTTCTGCAAACTACTAGGAACTCCTTCGGCTGTGGGACTGCCGCCAAATACCGGGTTCTCCGTCCACTGGGCTAATCGAATCACTCCGAATCGGATCCGTCACGCAGTCATCAGGTCTACAGCTACTAGGTCTCTGTACTCCGTACGCTCATCTCTTGGAGGGTCCACTCCACGAGCCACTGGTTGATACTCCAAGTATTACATAATCTCACAAAGATTTATCACAATGGACCGCCTCATCACAGGGGTCTCAACGCAACAGACAGCGCATCAATCGGACACCCGGTCTGTGAGTTATTAGCCTTTTCGTCCCGGGGGCCTGGTTGGTTTCGTGTATGAACCAACCTGATTATATCTCCACTATACCCCAAAACCTCATAGGGTATAGTCAAAGGGACCATTTCTCAATGATATTACCAAAGCCGCTGAAGGTTCGTCAAATGGACGCCCGGTCTGAAAGTTGATAGCTTTTCCGTTCCAGTTGCTCGGTTGGATTCTAAGCTAAAACCAACCCAATCATACTCCAAATGCGTCCATACCTTAGCTAAAGTATGCCAAAAGGTCCATCTCAACAAGAGAATTCCAACAAATTCAACATCTCATCAATCAGATGTCTGGAGCTCATGTTATAAGTGTTTCCACTCCGAGGGCCCGGTTGGTTTCAGGTTTGACCCAACCGGGCCATACACAAACTTCTCTGAAACCTTGAGTGTAATATATGAAAATGACCGACTCGATCCGAGGAATCCTATGCAACTGACGGTGCATCAATCAGAGGTCCACAACTCATAATATTGACGTTTAACTATAGAAGGTCCGAAAATAGGGGGTCTGGGCCCGGTCTGACCCGGCCCAACACCCCCAGGGTCGGCCTGATCCGGGTCAACCAGACTCGGTTCTGGTTCCAGCCTAGCCCAGCGTTGGTGGACCATCCCGGTGGCCAGTTGCAGCTTGGTCGGTTGGTCGAGCGCATTGCGTCGAGCGGGGGAGGTGAGGCCTCCCCGCTGATGGACGCCGGCGGCGCCAGCGGGAGCTGCCCCTCGAGCATCTCGGATCCCGCATGGCTACGGGGTCCATCGCACCGCCACCACGTCTATTGCCACGGTGGGTTTCCTCCGGCGGTGCACTGGGGCGCCACCACCTCTAGGCGGTCAGACGGCTCCGACTGCCGCCTCTAGTCGTCAAGGCCGCTGCCCCGGCAAGGTGCACTGACAACGCCTTCCATGGACCACCGGACGCGCTCTAGTGGTCCGATTTTCCCAACGTCTACGCCTGCAGATCTCCAGGGACCCGTTCTTCACTGTGACGGCTTCCATATGCCATTGCAGTCCAATTTCATCGTCACCCGTCAAAACGCGCAGAAACAAACAAACAATCTGCGGAGGGTCTGGGATTGTTTGTTAGCCCGTGCCCTTCGCATTAGAGGATCAAACAAGATTTAAGAATTGAAACTCAAATCCAATTCTGAAAATTACCCAACTTCCAACCCACATGAACGAGCGATCCGCGAATCAACTAGGCATATGTTGGTCCGCGCTCGTCGTTCTTTCCTAAAAAAGTAAAGGAGAAATTGAAACAAAACCCCTACCTCATTCTCATCGCTCCTTTGTGGGGTCGTGGAAGGAAGATGATGAAGACTGCTGTTCGTCGCATCCGCTACATGTCCCCATTTCCGAGCTGCATCGGTTCGTTGACGATGTTGTGAGGATAGGTGTCTGGGGAAGGAAGGTCAAAGAAGAATCACGTGGAAGATCATCGTTAGCGTTCTTCAAGTTCTTCGTTGGAGAGGATAAGATTTCCCCAAGTGTTGGGCGTCGCGATACTTTACCAGTGCTTCGTCACTTGGTGAAGCCATCCCAAAACCTTCTCCCAAGCTACCTATATATAGGAGAGGGGGAGAGGTATGTAACCATTGAAAAATTTTAGACGGTTCATTTATTTGGAACCTTCCAAAATTAAAACGATGCGGTTACATAATTTAAAAAGGTGGTCGGTCAAATTAAATTGCATTGGTGCAATTTAAGTGGTGCGTTGGCACAACTTAAGAGGGGAGGACGCCAAGAAGTTTCCCCCACATAGCTTGCATCAAAACATATGACACGAATTAATTATATGTTGACACATAAAATTAAATGACTGCAATGAATTTCACGTCGACATATAAAATTAACTGACATTAATTAATTTTATGTCAACGCATAAAATTATATGACAGAAATTAATTTTATGTCAACTCAAAAAATTAATTGAGAGCAATTAATTTTACATCGACACATAAAATTAACTGATATCAATTTATTTTATGTTAACTCATAAAATTAACTAATAGAAATAAATTTTATTTCAACTCATAAAATTAACTGACAGAAATTAATTTTATGTCAAATCATAAAATTAATTGAGAGTAATTAATTTTTAGGTCGACACATAAAATTAACTGACATCAATTTATTTTATGTCTACCCATAAAATTAATTGAGTGCAATTAATTTTATGTCCACACATAAAATTAATTGATGGGGTTTGAGAGGTTTCCTCTCCCTCCCCATTAAATGGTAGGATAGGGTGTGGCGGTTCCACCACCAACTCCCAAGTGGAGCTTCTAACGACTTTATCTGCAGAACATGTATTTAACAAAATAAAAATAAATTATTTACTTATTTTATTTTATTAACCCACGTAAAACCCCAAAAACTAACATTCATACCCAATTATCCATCATCAAGATGAAAGTATTATTAAGTGAAAACCTGCGCTGCGAGTTCAACGGTGCCCTCAGATTTCAATTCCAAGCAGCGATTCAAAAGATAGAAAAACCCGCTTGTACGTTTACTGAACGTACCCGAAAAAAAGTTCGGAAAATTATTATTAGTCACCCTTAACCCATAGTAGTCATGGTTAGGCTCTTCCTAGGAGAAACACGCCTCAACAAACTCAACAGTACTCTCAGATGTTCAATTCGCGTTACCATTTAGATGTTATGAATTTTACAATAAAATAATTGTCACCTAATTATTTTATTTACAGAAAAAAACTATCTTTCTTAGGTGGCCCGTGCTGGACAAAGTTAGTATTGCATCAAGAAAGCATACCCTCAAGAGTTCATCAGTGGTCTCGGATTTGTAATCTAATTTACCGTTTGTGAGTTATAAGCATTTGAAAAATAAGATAACTTTATTTAATTATTTTATTTACGGTTATACCATTTTTGGGTTTTCTCACTGGAGGCATGCACCGACTAAACTTAAGTCACGCCTAGGGTAAACCAGCCATCCTGAGCACAACAATGCCCTTATATTTTTGATCCGAGTAACCTTTTATGAGATATTCCTATTATTCAGGAAAACTGCTTACAGAAGTTAATTTAAGGTCAAAAAAACTTCAGAAAAATATTCTGGGCGCACCGGGCCTCGGAATCAGGTGCCGTCAAAAACTGCGTACCTGTAAAATTCCAAATAATTTAAGAAAAAAAATTCCTTGAAATTTATGGGTCATTATAGTGGTAGAACCACAGTACTTGACAAGAGGAGTAACTCAGCAGTCCATGGTTAGTGGGAAGAGACTCTTTGTGACGCGACATGCCCACTGTACTCGATAGAGGAGGAGTTCTCCTGTAGCTGAGGTTTTTGACATAGTGACTGGGGATGTTACTTGTTAATACCCCTAGAATAAATCCTGTTGTGATATATCTATACCTTGTGCATGTGATTGAGGTTATGTTCTTTGGTACTTTTCCTGTGTGGTAATCTACCATCATGGAATTACATGTGTGGTATTCCTCCCTCTTGCGTGAGGTGGGTATTTTATGATAATTTAGGTATATGTATGGGTATATAACAAATTAGGGTTGACTATTGTTTCTATGTTCTTTTGTTTACTCTTTGTGGATTTGAGATACCTTCAAGGGTCTCGGGGTCCCTACTGAGTATTTTTATACTCACCACTACACCGGCTATAACTCCACCTTGGTGTGTCTGGTGCATATAAAAAAACAACACTAATTGAGGATGGGGGAAGATGAACTTGAGCCTGCTCAGAGGTGGACCTTGGCGAGGTGATCCACAAAGATGATCATTCGAGAGTTGTACCTATCCTTCTGGTAGGATCCATGGTGGGTGTTTACAGGAGATGTACTTAGTTTCAGTTTTATTTTAACTTTTGTCTAGTACATTCCAGTTGGGCTTGTATTCTAGCCCCTTACCTATCATTACGCACTAAGTTTACTATATAGTTTACTTTGAGCTTGTATCTAGCGAAGTTATTGGTTTGTATTAGTTTAAATTTTTTGAAAGAAACACTTTCACGTTTTAGGGAATACGCCTTTCGGTGCTTGTCCCCAGCCCCTGGCCTATGGACGGAAGACTTGGGGTATTCACAGCACGGGCCCCGAGGGACAGGTCATGAAAAAGTGGTATCAAAAGAATTTCTGTTCTACCGAAGAACTAGGACTCTGATCTTTTCGATGAGGCAATATTGTGAAGTGTTATGAGTGTGTTTTTTCAGTTCAAGGAGTCTAGTGTTGATGTGGCGACCGATGTATCCATACACCAGGACCCTGAATTATGATTTTTGACTCAGCTAATGAAAACACTGACTGCATGTGTTTTGAGATGTTTTTTTATTTCATTGGAGACATCTCACCAGGTATATATTAATGACCATGGAGCACCTAATCCTTATCAGGATGCTGCCACAGAGATAGCCACCCAGGTTTTCCCATAGAGTATACGATGATGACCCACCTAGGGATCAAGAACATGTGAAGGGCCCTCTTACTAGGTTGGCACCTTAAGGTGGTCTACCAGTAGTCCCACCACCTATTGGGTAGAAGTTATAACTGGCGGTACTGGTATAGGACACATTTAGGATTAGTTCCTTAAGAGAGTTTCAACATCAGATTCCACTCGTGTTCCAAGGTGTGCCTAAATCATAGGTAGCTAAGGACTAGCCTGAGGAGGTGGTGGAGAGTTCTCTAGATCATCTACAGCTTGAGCATGTCGACATGTCAGTAGCTAAGTATTAATTGAGGCATACCGACCATTCAGGGTCCTCGATGAATACAATACAATCAGTTCTTTGGGGCACAGACTTCTGGGCCCTGTGTGTTTATGGACGTAATAGCCCACACTATTCCTCTATGCATTACTACATATGATAGAGTGCTGCAGAGTACCTTTCTGGTGGAATGTTCTTTAGCTGAGCGGAAATAGCATGTGACTGTTAGTAGTTGGAAAGCAGGAAACTAGCCCCAGTCTCAGAGACTTGGGCATGTAAAAATGATTAAAAAAGAAGTGTTAGGGACATATGGATCTGCAGGGTTGTAGATGTGGAAGCATAGCTATTAGAGTAGAATGAGGTGGTGTACATTTTGACATGTTAAAACCACCCCCTTTTTAGTCCCTACCAGGCTCGGGGAGCTAGAGGATAGTGGAAGGGATTAGCTGCATATGGTCATGGAGTGTGACCCAAGAACTCTAGGAATGATTTGATGAATGTTATGTGTCTACAACTAGCTTCTATATTAATAGTCATAGGTACCAATCATTTTTTCCTTCCACAAATATTTTCCCAGACTTGGAGTTTGCATTTGAGTTGCTGACTTGACCCTCACGTATGGAGATACCAATAGGTGGACACTCGATAATCACACATATGCCGACTGTGTGATCTGAACCTTGAGGCAAGAGTTTCGGTTGGAACCTCATGGTGGTAGCATCGAGGCCTTATGACATTAGTTTGGGTATGGGATAGCCATCCATAGTTCATGCTCAGATTGACTATATTTAGAAAAAAGGTTGTGGTTTACCTAAAACATTGGAATTTGATTTTCATTGGCTAGTTAAACAAGAAACCCATTCACCACAGGAAAAACTCATGAAATTGAGGTGGTAGTCGATCACTCTTCAGTCAGCTAGCCCTAACCTTGTGGTAACAAGAGTTTTCAGTTTTCAGTTCTCAACAGCAGCGAAAAATTGTGGGGGACATCATTTCAAAATATGTTTCCAGGTTTACCTCCTTGATGGGGGAGGGACTTCTGCTTTGGCTGGGTACTACCAGATTTTTGGACTAGGATTCAACAGGGTAGCGACCACCATGTCAGTTTTGATGAAAAAGGGGAGCCATTATAATGGATGGTGAAGTGTCTGCAGATATTTTTGGAGCTAAGTCAATATGAACATAACTATGCTACCCAAGACCTGAAATTAGCAGTAGTGGTATTCACCTTGAAGATGTGGCCACATTACATGATAGGTGAGTGTTTTAAAGCCTACTCTGATTAAAACAGTCACGTGTATATCTTATCTCATAAGGACTTGAACCTGAGATAGCTGTGATGGATAGAGTTTCTCTAGGGCTATGAATTTGAGATATTCTATACTCCTAGGAAGGTGAACGTGGTAGCATATGAACATAGTAGGAGGTCTGGTCAACAGTTTCTAAGTGAAGCGATAGAGCATCTAGGCTCGTTATATATATCATTCATGGATAGAGATTGAGCAGCTTGTCTTCAGTCTTTGATAGTTACTCCCCCACTCCTTTAGCGAGTCATGGAGGTGTAGCTTGGGGACACCAACTACAATGCTCAACGTGTTCATATATCCACAGGACAAGCACCTGATGGAATTTTGAAGTTGGGGAGCACGTCATCCTCTTAAGAGGACGTACCATGGTACTAGTAGTGCTACAAGAGAAGGTGATGAGGGAGTTCCATATGTCCCCTCTGGAGCTACATCCTACAGTGGTGAAGATGTACCAAGACCTCCAGTGTCAACACTAGTGGCCAGGAAAGAAGTCAGTGGCAGAGTTTTTCTTTCGGTGCCTCACTTGTTTGCAAGTGAAGGAAGAGCATCTGGTTCCAACGTGCTTAGTTCATCCATTAGAGGTGTCAGAGTGGAAGAGGTATGGAATTTACATAGACATCGTGACTGGACTTCCATGCACAACCATGAGTCATGATTCTATCTGGGTGATTTTTTAATAACTCACCATGTCGGACATCTTATTACCAATTAGAGATAAGGGATCAATATAGAGAATATGGAGCCTTTATAAACAAGATATTGTACAACTTCATGGAGTGACATATACGATTGTCTCTGATCGTGATGCATGTTTCACTTCCTGGCTATGGAAGAGGTTGTAGGAGGCATTCGGGACACAACTTCGGTTGAGCATTTCCATACTTCCTCAGACAGATTGTTAGACAGAGCGGACCATTCAGACCCTAGTGGACATTCTACTTGCTTGAATCCTTGATATCTGCCACAGTTGAGAGGATCACTTTCCGTTGGTGGAGTTCACATAAAAAAATAACTATCACTCCACTATCTATATGGAAACATTCTTGGCATTGTATGGGCGACCTTATAGATCACCACTATGCTGGACTGACCATGGAGAGTCTGCACTCATGGGACCAGAGATGGTATGGACTGACCATAGAGAGTCTGCACCCAGGGCCGACAGAAGTCTTATGCCGACATGAAGAGAGAGATAATGTCTTTATACGGGTCTCACCTCGATGAGTTTTGTAGATATTTGGATGGGGAAGCACATTATCACTGAGGTTTATAAGACCGTTTATGATACATCATATGATTGGCGAGGTGGCATACCACATGGCAATACCACTATGGTTAGAGTGGGTGCACGAAGTCTTCAATGTATCCTAGACGAGGATATATGTGCATGAACCTTCTCAAGTCATTGATCTTGGAAAGCTAGAATAGAAGATGGGGTGACATTTACAGAGGTTCTAGTAGAGATTGTCGTTCTATAAGAGTGAGTCCTTCGTGGGTGGTCGATAACTCTGGTGCACATTCGCTGGTAGAACGGGAACCTCCAAGAGAGAACATGGGAGCATGAGGCTCAGATTAATGCTCAGTGCCCAACTAGTTCCCCTAATTGGTGTTGTGGATTTTGGGGATGTAAAGCCCTATGGTCTTGAAAATTTAATGCCCATGACATTTTGTATAATTTTTTTTAATAATATTTAATTATTTTGAGAATGTGAAACATAACGACGCGTGATTCCGAGACTTGGAGTGCCCGGAATGATCCGTCGAAGTTTAGTTAAACATTATTTAGGACATGAAAATAGTTTTCCTGAAATAGTTGATTAACTCTTAAATGGTAACATGGATTCAAAACCTAAGGGAACCATTGCACTTAGGATGGTGGGTTTGCCCTATGCATGACTTAAGTTTTTTCGGTGCAGGCCTCTGGTGAGAAAACCCAAAAAATGGGATAAGCGTAATTTAAATAATTAAGTGACAATTATTTTATTGTAAAATTAATAAAATTTAAATGGTAACTTATTTTGGAAATCCAAGATTATCATTGGGAATTTTGGGGCATGTTTTACTTGGGTATAGCCTAACATCGTCCAGTGCGGGTCAAGGGTGACTGTTAATAATTTTCTGAACTTTTTTTCAAGTATGTTAAGTAAATGCGCATGAGGAGTTTTGTAACAATAGAACTATTGCTTGGATTAAAAATCCAAGGGAAATTTTAAATCCACAGAACTGAGATTCACATAAAGGAGACTTCACTTCGACTGAATTAGGTCTAGAGAAAATGTTTTTTTGGAACTTTTTTATAAAATAAATAAAGAAACTTTATTATTTTAATTTTATTATATTTCTCCATTGGACGAGCGGTATGGTGGGATTGGAGACCTGTCAAGTCAATAGATGGCATGATCCTCCAATCCGAGGGACAACAAAGTTGGGGAAAATTAAGAAACTTCCAAATTAATGAGACCCATTATCTCCCCACATCTTTACTTACCCTTTACCTCTCCTATAAATATAGACAGGGAAGGGGTATTAGAGAGTCTCACCAAGTAGAAATTTTTTTAAGGAATGCCATGATGCCAGACCCATAGAAGACGAAGACAACCCAGTGGGCGGTGAAAAACAGAAGTGAACCACCAATGGGTGATGTGTGAGTGACGTCTTTGGGAGCTGGTCGCAGGAACTATGAACACGGTCCACCAGCAAGCGCAAACGCTCTCCAACAAACATGAGGTTGGGGGTTTTATTTATGATTTAATTTACATTAATGATTCTTCATTTAAAAAATTCACAACAACAATGGCCAAATGAACATGGACATCATCCCACACATAAACCTTTCTTCTCATTCTTTCTATTATTTGCATGGTCTTCGGGCATTCTTCAACGCCTAATATTTATTGATGCTGGGAAAACAGAGTTTTATTGAGTTTGATATATAGACGCAGAACCCTTGACAAAAGGACCGTGAATATGAAATCGTTTAATTTTTTTGGATTGGAACGAAGCCGCAGTGGCTCGTGGAAGAAGGCGAAGGCCGACACCCGGCCTGTAGTGAGTAAGGAAGGGTGCCGCGCGTTCGTGCTACCAGTTGATGAGGTGGTCCTATCCCGTCGGTTATGGTGGGGCAGGGTGGTGGTCAGGAATTGGGATGATCCATGGTGGAGTGGCAGCACACGTCCGCGCCACCGGTAGAATTGGAGGGTCCTGGCGTCTTGGCCATGGCTACGGCCAATGGGCGGCCGGCCTTACGGCTGACCCTGGTGGAGCAGTGGAGTGCGACCGCACCACTGGGAGGAAGATCATCCGGCCTTCCAACCGACCATGCCAAACCAGTCAGGAACCCTCCTGCGGGTCCCGTGTGCTAGCCAGGAGAATGGTCTGATAGACTGTTCCAGAAAACTGGAAGGGGGGGCACTCCCCCTTCGGCACCAGCTCGGGCTGACCGCACACCTAGCGGTCGTCGCCAGCAGGCCGCGCTATAGATCCATTCAAGTGGGAAAGGACAGTACACCATTTCATGGGCTGGGCCAGACTACAAACTAGAGGTTTGGTCCAACAAGGCCCATTCCATCCAAGATGGGTCATTTTTACCGGGTCGGACCAGACCCGGGCCCATCTGGACCCAATTATGCTTTCGTGGCCATAACTTTTGATCCAGGTGTCCGTTTGATGACCCCTATGACGCAGTGAAATCCTATGATCGAGTTGGTAATATTAGTATAATCCACATAAATTTTGGATAAATTTGGAGTACGACTAGGATGGATCAAACTCAGAATCCAACCGGGCCCTCGGAGTGGAAACACTAATAACATACAGACCGGGAATCTGATTGACGTTCCATCTATTACGTTAGGTCACTTATGATGTGACAGACATTTGAGATACACGATTGTGGTAGTTAGGGGATATTTCTTTATTTCCAATGGCTTGGGGAGTATTTCTCCCAATTGTTCTACATACGGAACCATGAGACTGGATGAGACTTGAAGACTGCAGACCAATTGACTCAGAGTGACTCGATAGGCCCAGTGGGGAGCTCCTCTGTGTGACGCGGTAAACCCATGGTGGGCAGTGGCTTTGTATGATGCGGTAGACCCATGGTACTCGATTGGAGGATTAAATCTGCATGCCATGAGGGGGATAATCTCTGTGCAACACAACAGACCCATGGTGGGAAGCACCTCTTTGTGATGTGTAAGACCCATAATACTCGACAGGAAGAGTACCTCAACAATCGAAGGTTAGCGGGAAGCACATCTGTGTGACATGGAAGGCCCATTATAGTCTATAGAAAATAATTTATCCTGAAACCGAGGTGTTCAACGTTGTGACTGGGTATGTTACTTGTTACTACCCCTCAAATAAATCCTGGTGGGAACAGTCTTAACCTTGTGCTTGTGATTGAGGTTATGATATGTGGTACTTCACCTGTGTGGTAATCTACATTCGTGGTATTACCTATGTTGTATTCTTCCCTCCTTTTTGAGGTGCGTATTTTATGATAACTTAGTTATATAAATGCGTATATTCCTAAGTTGTGTCGAATATAGTTTCTATGTTTTTTGGTTTATTCTTTGTGGATTTGAGATACCTTTGGGGGTCTCGAAGTCCCTACTGAGTATTATTATACTCACCCATGCATGGGATGCACCCGCACCATATTTTGATTGCTGTAGATGACGGGCAGTGATGACTTAGGATGAGTGTACCTAGACTAGAGATGGCTGAGAGGTGGACCTGGATGAGGTGATCTGCAAAGATGATCATTTGAGAGTTGTCCCTACCCTTCAGGTAGTATCATTGGTGGTTGTTTATAAGAGTTGTACTCAGTTTTACATGTAATTTCTAGTTTTTCTTTTTCTTTTATACTGGGCTTGTATTATGGCCCCTTAACATTCTACATGCACCCTCTTTACTATATTGTTTAATTTTTTTTGTATCTGGTTGTGTGCTTGGTTTGTGTAAGTTTACGATTTATAAAGGCAATGCCTTCCCGTTTATTGGGAATACAGCTTTCGGTGCTTGTCGCCATCCCCTAGCCTATGAAAGGTAGGCTTGGGGTACTCACGGCATGGGCCCCGGGGGACGGTTCGTGACAACTTAGGTTAGAAATTATTTTTAAATACCCTTAAATTATTTTCCACGACTCTTTAAAATATATTTTCTCCGTTACTTGTCCCCATATTATAGTTCACTCTTTATCTTCATAACACTAAAGATTATTAGTATTTTCCATGATCTATAAAATTAATTTTATATGAATTAAACACTTCAGTTTTATTCCAACTATATATGTAGCCTCTTATAGTTATTATACTCCTCTCAAAACTAATAATGTTGAAAGACAAGTATATTATTTCCTAGGAAACATTATCATATCTTCACAAAAATGATGGCATGCCCAAGAAAATTAAACATGAACCTCTAACAATATATGTTGTTATTATTATTATTTTCATCAATATATAATTATTAACCATCGTAGGAAGATTATGCTAAATGAATCGCAATGATGTGAAGAATAATTGACCATAATGAATTTGAACACAAAACCAGATGCACTATAAAAAGAAACTTATTACCACCCCGACTCACATTTGACTAAGGGAACAGAGAACTAATAAAATCGAAATAATATAAAAAATATGAATCCAACACTTCATATAATTCCTTAACATGTGACCAAATTATCCTCCCACAACCTTACTAATAATAATCACATTAAAATCACCGACATAAACACAATGGTTAATAAAATAGTACCTCAAATATCTCAATAACTTCCATGATTCTATTAAATATCTATAATAAGTATAAAAATACATAAGCATAATTATGTAGTATTAAATATTTGTATGTTGATGAATAAAAAAATCAATATTTTAATTAGATAATGATTTTATATGGATATTAATATCCTATTACCTTAATAAATCTAAACCCTCAAATGCACATTTAAATTGAATACAAGCATTGAAAAAACATACCATAATTTTCATATGTTGGTAAATTTTATGTTACAATAGTTTTCTATATATAATAATAATAATCATCCAATATTTTTTCCTAAATATAATAAGAAATTGCAAAAATTATTATGGGTTCCTATGGCCCTCGTAAGTTACTATCCCATGATAAAATATAAAATTCATTAGCCACCATTCCTTTCTTTTTGAATACCCCTTTTTGAATTTATTCCATCATCTTAGAAAAAGTTCTTGTCTATATTTTATCAACCATTACACATGATACATTATTATCTCACCACAATCCCTATAAATCATAACAACATAGCCTGAAATCAAAGAAAATTTGTTATAAATTTAACTTAATGTCTCTTTGTTCAAATTCTCTACTAATTTCCAATTACTTGTACATAGTTCATCCCAAAGCCACTAGAAAAAAATCATGGTCTAAAAAGTGCTTTAGGAGGGAGATTATTATATGATGGACACTATATCTAAGTGTATTTGAGCATATGAAATTGATAAAAAATGACAAAATCATTCATACTAAATGAATATATAGTTCGGAAAACTAACACCCCTCCCCCACAATACATCATGAATTTAGAACAAAAATAATCAGGAGCCCTAAATTTAATTTTTATCGCCCTAAAAATTCATTAAAAAACACCCCTTTCTGTAGAATTTTGACCACCTATTGTATAGAAATTAGTATCATAATATACTTGTAAATAAATATTATTTGAAGAAGATAAACCAAAACACATATATAAGATTTTAAAAAATGAACTTCTTTTACACACGAATAATCATTCCCTTATTTCTTATATAGAAAATTTACCAATATTTAACAAATATCTCAAACTCATTATATATTATTTTTTAATTTTTTTTATCAAAAATAATTAATGTGGTTCCCCCAAATATTAGAAATATTATGACCAAAATATAGATTTCAAAGTCATAGATTGATCAATTATATCACTGTAGTAACCCAGAACTTGTTAGCAAGGAGCATGTTTCTACTACCATTACATTGAAATAAGATTCAATGAAATCATTTCACAAAAGACCCAATAGTTTCCTTGTCTTAGTAAACTAGATACATACATGGTTCTTGTATGAAAAAAGATTACAACAGATACAAATAAATAGAGAATAAAATTTTTCCATCTAGAATATCCTTGTGTATATTTGTTAGTACACTTCAGGGAATCCCGAGGAAAGGAAAAATAATAATGCTGAAAACAAATTCTGTGTATGGTTTAAGTAGTGTAGAAGAGATAATAAATCAATGATCATAATAAATATGAAATGGTAAATAACTAAACACACATGACATGTAATCAATAAAATGGAATATATGTGTGTAAATAATATGGAAACGTAAATAATTTAAAACACATGCCCTTTAAATAACATTACTATCGTGATTTGTTTAGGAAAAATCAATAGGTAAAGGAAAATAATGGAAACACCTTCAATTTAATGAATATAGTGATAATTAAATGCATCCATATATAATTTCAAATTGAAAATCCAATGTAATAATAATAATAATAATAATAATAATAAAATTTACAATGATGAAAGTGCTTTATTATTGGACATCATCTATGAGGCACTTGAAATCTTAAACCATCAAGACCATTCACAAGACGGTTTAAAAAAATGTGTGGAAACCCATTTCATTTTTTCAGCTGATTTGTATCATGATACATAGAGATTCAATGGGGGGCTATATTAATTTTTTTCTCCACCCATAACTTCAATTACAAATCAGTCTACATATATTGAATAATTGATTCAATTTATAAATAATGTGCCTTATAAAATATTCATATTGAGTAAATAATATCGATTTATCAATATTTCCTTAGATAATAAAATAATTGAAAATATAGGCACTATTTAAAAAAAATAGAATATGGTTTATGCAATATTTATATCCATGATAGATAATGTTTATATTTATGGGGAATTTAATGTTTAATGGTCACTATAAAGTGAATAACTCAATGGGAATTTTAGGACTATAAATATGGTTTCAAAAGGTGAATTTAAATACTATCCTCAGTCAAAATAAACACAATCCATCCAATAAATATTAAGGATGATATCAATAAAACATATATCTAATAGGGTAAGAATAAGGGTTTTTTTATTAATGAATATTGTTTCTATAAAATGATCCTTAAATAATTTCTGATGAGAATATCCTTTTCATTATGAAAATAATGTTGAAAATGATTTGATTTTAAAATCACTTTTAAAAAAAGAATCATTTAAAAATTTATTTTTCATATTTCAATGGAAGATTTATTGAAATTATGGGGTTTTATTTTGGACAAGGTAAAAATAATATTTATTTTTCAACAAAAAAATCTTAGAGAAATTTCTTTTTCAGAGAGAGAAAATGAAATTTATTTCAAAAAAAATTTAGGAAGAAGAATTGGGTAAAATTTTCATTTAATTAATCATTTGGGATAGGTTAAATAAAAAAATTGAAAACATTTTTATGAAACATGGTTTTGTAAGAGAACAAATTTACGAATGATGAGAGAAATAAATTCATATTTGATGAATACAATTTTTCAATAATTTTAATTAACAAAGAGTGTAAAAATGGTAATATAAATTAAAAAATATCATGATTAACTATATTCGATTAAAATTAAATACTTTATAAAATAATTATCATATAATTAAATTTTAGGGAAATTCAAAAATAAACAATCTCGATTAGAATGAAATTTTGAAATAAAACCTTAAAATGATCATAATGTTTATGTGAGAATTAATAAATTAATTGATTTTGAAATCAACTATAAATCCATAAATTTTATAAATACATCAACATATTTTCAAAGTTCATTATTCCCATAATTGTAGAATATTAATGATAATGAGGAAGTAAAATAACTCAATGAAAAGGAATTGAGATTTAAAATTTCATTACCAATTGGTAACTATAAGTTAAAATCCCTTTAGATGAAATAATTAAAATTGAAACTCAAAATACCATGATGTATTAATTATTAATTATATTAAATTTTAAATGGTAGTATATACACCTTATAAAAAAACAAGGTGTAAAACAATACAATATGCCTCAATGAAATGAAATTTAGATAATACACCTTACCATACACAACTTTTTGATTGAACGCCCTTTAAACTTTTATATAATGGTTTCAGAAAGTTATTAATATAAAAAATAACCATATTATTATTTATAATATCATATATGATCCTTTTATAACATCATATCACCCATTTTTGAATATCTTTCATTATTTTTATTATTTCATGTGTTAATTGCCTTGTTTTTCGAGTATGTTTGGAATTTTTTTTTCATACATAGATCATTATTTTTTGATATCAAAAAGGTAAAAAAAGATTTAAATATCATACATATTTATTATATATGTATTTATAGAAATCCATAAATGTTTTTGATATGAAATGGAAATCACCATTCAGGGAGACGTTAGGTCGTACATACGCATGAACGTTGCTTCCATATTCTTATCGTATTGAAAGAAAGAAATCCAAATCATATATATAAATATATATTAAAGTTATAATAATATTATCATTTAATATGAATCAAATATTTTTATTTAATACATCGTTAATACATTCCATGTTAATCAAGAATGAATCACAGAGTATCGTGAGGATGTAGTTTGTTGTACACTTGAATGATGTTTTCGTATTCCCGCAAAATAGGTAGCATAAAGTTATGTCTTATATAAAAATTTAAAATGAATAATTATATCATAAATATCATAAATATCATATATATAAATATAATTTACATTATTATTCCCAACCTTAAAATGTTGTAATTGAAAATGAACGACATTGGATCACAAGGCGGTAGTCTGGAACGATGATTTCGTAGCCCATTTGATAGATGTGTTTTTGGGTGTTCGTAATACCCTTATAATAACAACCTATTAGAATATTTAGTATAATTATATTGTTTTATAATCATGTTATAAGTAAAAATTATGTGGGTTGTGAAAGAAATAAAACACAGATGCATGTTGATGAATGTCACCTCTTCTTTGGGAAACTCTTATTGGTTTGCAGGAAAGGCATTACATTTTTGAATTTATTCCCAATTTAAGTATTATTAAATTATAGTATTAGTGTTTTTAATTTTATTGGATAGTATTCTAGTGACCTAAATGTATTTTGAGGTTTTATTAAGTGAAGGGAGTGAGTACCATTTTTATATTGGAGGAAGAGTGAAATTCTTGTAAATATAAAAACGTAAACTTTATTAAAATGTATCTCATACATAATGTTCCTAAAATAATTAGATAATTTAGATAAAAGTTGTTATATGGTCAAAATATTTCCATAAAATCAGATTTTAAATTTTTTTTGTCATTTCCACACATTATGTTTTAAGATTCACCACTGTGTAAATTTGTTATTACCTTAATCGATGTAGTGAACATTCATTTTTTAACAAATAACATTGATCAAAAGTTGAGTTTAGATTATAATAAATTATAAATTATTTCTATTCAAAATTTGGAAACCATTTTTTAAAATATCTAATGACATAAGTGGTGGAAATTAATTTTAAATTAATCTCATAGGCTTATCGAGAAAATGGGTTTTTAATGTGAAAATGATAAAATGTTTAATAAGATATTATAACTAAATTCTATATAATTTTTTTGATAATGAAATAAATTATATTAATATATGTTTATTTTATCTAATTTTAATTTTTTTTAAAAATGAAAATATAATTTAGTATTACAAATAATTCATATGAAGATTATGCTTTCCAGTAAAATCTAATATTATTCGATATTTATCAAAAAAATGAAAATTATCATAAAATACCAAAATTTCTCCCTAATATAATTCATAAATTACATTTTAAAAAATAAATTTATTTTTATATAATTTTATTAATATTTCAAATTTTGGTTTTAAGACAGGTGTTCCATTACGAGATCGCAAATGGACATTAGAAAAATTAAACTTCTTACACATATAAATGGATTTGTTATTTTCTTAATCCAATGAAATAAAATAGATGATTTTCAAAACATTTTATAGAATATATGATATATAAATATCATAAATGTCATCCATTTATTATTATTAACATAAATTATTAGGGTAAAGTGATATGAAACATTTAAATAGTTTTTTAGTAAAATCATTTCATTTATATTAATTTGGTTTTTATATTTATTTCCAATTAATTGGTAAGGAATGAATTCATATATATATTTTAATAAGTTATTTAATTCTATTTCTATATTATAATATAATGGGTTTGAGATTATTTTCATTTTAAATAATAATATTATTTGTAAAATGTCGTTCTGTAAAACATTGTCTTGTGTGTAATGCAAGACATCGATTAAAGTCATTATTTCATGCATTAAAATCTATATAATTTATTAATTTTATTTAAAAAATAAAATATACCATAATTTATTTGACTGTTATACCCCTTTCTATGGTTTTTGTTTCATGTCATACTAGGTATCACAAACAAAATCACTATTTTATAATTTTATGGTGTTATATTCTCCCCATCTTAAATTAATTGTGTCCTCAATATTTAAAATTTATATCAATTATCAAGGGATTTAAATTGAAAATTAATTTGTTAAAAAACCCATATCATAAATTGATTAATGAAATATCTTCGTAGTAATTGTAAAGGATAAGTACTTATGTTTCATGGAATAATATAAAACTATATTTCTAAGTAGGATAACCTTGGTTAAAATAAATGATATAGTGGAAAAGAATAAATATTTATAAAGAGGTATTAAGGTATTTGATCAAAGATAATTGAATGGTGAATGTAATTTTGAGGGCCTAAAATCCCTAAATCTGATAGCTATCAAATGGTCATTGATATTCTCATAACTGATTTTAATAATAAAACATTTTATTTGAGGATCATTTTACTATTTTTGAGAAATTATTTTACTGTCAAATGATATAATGAAATATACGTACATGAATCATTTAGATATCATAAATATAATTTCCTCCTTTGGTTGTGCTTTGATAAATAATCAATTAATTTATCACTCCAAGTAATGAAAATTGAATATTGATTTTCTTATTCCTGAAAAAAATAAAATTTTAACAAATCATAAAATTCATAAATGAGAAAAAAGAATTTTTATTTCTCTCTTAAAATTTTCTAAAACTAAATGGTTAATACAAGAATCTATAAACATAAAATTCTATACTATTGGTTAATCATTAATATTTATTTGTAAAACTTTTTAACATAGAATAGTGAAATATTAATTATGACCTATAGAAGGAAAGTGGTAGGCGCAAAATCCTTATCGTCTTTCAGTATTGGGACCATACACCACCGCCTTTCTAGATGCGATTATTTTTCACCATTATTGTGGGTATTCCTTTTTATAATATATATTAATATAATTCCAATGACATTCCCAAAAATTTGATGGAAACCTCAAAAATAAAATTAATCATTAAATAACTTTTTGACAATGTATTTTAAGAAATCATTTTTTTAACAAAGTATAATAATACTATTTTATTATTATTACAATGTTATTAATAATCAAATCAACCATAAATTTATTCAAAACCATTAGACTTATATCTATAAAAAGTAATGTCATTATTCCTCAAATACATATTCCACTAAATCATATACTTGCCATAAATTTCTCCAAAATTTAATTAATCATTGTAGTCTCCCATCACATAAAACATAAAATATTTTTTTCCTCATAGATCTTATTTTCAAAATTAATCACATTACGCCAAGATGGTATCTAAAAATCTTATCTCAATCATTACACAATTTATTCTAAAATTTAATATAATAATTTGATGTTTCATGATTGTTATATCCCAAATACTATTATTCATACACCTCAAAAATTTATTTCTTATATCAAAATACATATATACTTTATCCATTTTTTTAGAATAGGTTCTTCCTAGGTCTAGGTGTTACCCATAATTACATTTATATGATTTCTAAATCGTGACACCATATATTCAATAAAAAACACCTTGTGATTAACCTAGGTCAATTATAGTTATTATCTATTGTGATCCTTTTTAATTTTTTCAAATTGAAATGTGGATTATCCTAAACATATCACATAGGTGTGCCAAACAAGGTGCACAGTAAATATCATTGTTGTGTAACAAGTTATACTCATGTCAAACCAGATGTAATCTTTTTAGAGTTATTACCCCTAGTTATATCTATTCCAGAACCATATCCACTTATAATATCCATACATGGATGTATTTCTAGATATACCCACAAAATATATTCCTTAACAAAAAATTAATATTTTCTTCTATACATATCATCAATTTCTATATTAGCTTTATGGTCTCTAATCTATGTTTTCATAAATCGCGTTTTGATGCTTTCTTGTAAACATTCTCAGTTACCAACAATAATAACCCAACCCCCATCATCCAGAAGTCGATGCCTACTAAAATAACATTTTTCATCAGATATAAGGAAATTACATCCCAAGAGAACTAAATTATTGTGAAACCATGGTAAATAAGGTACATAATTGATATTCATAATAAAAATTAATACACAATTTATAACATATTTTTTTCAGATAAAATTTATTCCATCTATAATATCCTTTTATTTTATTTTTAGTACACTTTATAGAAACCTGAGGTCATGAATCAAAATAAGAGTGATCTTAAATGCTCAGTAAATGTTATGTATTGTGGAATAAATAATGATAAATCATCATAATCAATATTTTATGGAAAATAACTAAACACACGTTCCATGTAATTAATAAAATATTATAGAAGTGTGTAATTAATATGGAATGTTAAATAATTGAAAACATGTTCCATTTAAATAACATTAATATCATGATAAGATAATGAAAAATTAAATTTTCAATGTATATCACAAAAAAAATGATATTTAATCAATAAACTCAGAATGAAATTCATCCAGATAATTTCAAAGTGTAAATCTCATGGATAAATAATAAAAATAATAAAGGAATTATAATTAAAGGAAAATAAAAATTGATGGACAACATGTATGAGGCACATAAAATGTCATATCGTCAATACAATTTACAATATAGATTAAAAATATAGGTAGAAACATATTTAATTATGCTAAATGATTTGTCTCATGTGACATGCTGATGCGTCGAGGGGATATATAATGTTTGGGCCCCACCCATCACAGCCAGTCTAATGCCTTCCTCATATAATGAATAATCAATTCAAATCATATGTATTAAGAAATGAATACAGATTTAAAAACACTTCCCTATATAATAAAAAAAATTAAATTAAACTACATATGAAAAATGGTATACAGTTTAGCCAATAATTATATTTATGACGAATAATAAGGATATTTAATTGAGATTTAATGTTCAATTGTTACTGTAAAGTAGAAAATCAAGGGGAAGTAATTTAATACAAATATTATTCATGTAAATGAATTTAAATAATATCCTGGGTCAAAATAATCATAATCCATCCAGTGGATGAATAAGGATGTTATCAATAAGACATATACCAATTAGACTAAGTATAAGGGTTGTTTTCATTGATGAAAACAATTTCCATAAAAAGATCCTTAAAAAAAATTCTTGAGGAAAATATCCTTCTCATTTGGAAAATAATTCAAATATCATTTTATTTTAAAATAAATTATTTAATCTTTTTCATTAAAAATTATCTTTTGAAAATTTATAAATAATCCTCAATAAAATTATGGTGGGTAATTCCATACCAAGTAAAAAAGAATATTTTTATTTCATTTTAAAAAGGGTTGACAAATTCCTTGTTCAAAAAGTGACATGAATCTTCCATTGAAGGAAAATTTAAAAACAAAAAAAGGAAAAAATTAATTTTAATAAATCATTTTTAAATGGATGATGAAAACATTTTGAAAACTGTTATAGAAAACATTATTTTGTAATAAAATGGAGTTCCAACCAAAGAGAAAACGATGCATGATTTTATTATTACATTTTTTCAATAATTATAATTAACGAATTGTGGAATAATGACACAATCAATTGAAAAATATCATGAATAACCAATGGTGAATAAAATTAAATGGTTTATTAAATAATGATCATATAGTTTCCTTCAATGTAAACTAAAAAATAAACAATCTCGATTAGAATGATATTTGAAAAAAAAACGTATAAAATGATCATAACATTGATGTGAGAATTAATAAATGAATTAATTATATTTACCAACTATAAATCCACAAAACACAAGTGAAAATACTTTAATAAATAGTTAAATGTAATTGTTAACATAATTATGTAATTTTACTGACATTGATGACGTAATAAAACCTAATAAATGGAATTAAGTTACGAAATTTACTTACCACTAGGTAACATTTAGTTGAAATCTTCTTAGATGAAATAAATCAAATTAAAACTCAAATTACAATTAATAATGAATTATTCATGATATCACATGTTAAACTGTAGTATATAGACCATATAAAACAAACTAGGTCCATAATAATAAAATATGCCTCAATGAAATGAAATTGAGATGAAATCCCTTACTTTGTACTCCATTGTAGATAAACACTGTCTAATCTCCTATATAATGGTTTTAGGATTGTTATTAAATTATATCAAAACCATATTAATAATTATATTATCATATATTATCCTTTATAACATCTTATCACCAATTTATAACATCGGGCAGTCTGGGCGCCCAGTGGCCCGCGCTTGCAGACCGCGCCACCGAGCCGCACCAGTGGGCTAGACCTAGCCAACCATTTATGGGTTGGTTCGGACTACATCCCAGAGTTCCAAAGGCAACCAAGGCCCATGCCATCCGGGCAGGGTCGGTCCGACCGGGTCGGACCAGACCCATGCCCATCTGGACCAAGATACACCTTTGTGGCCATATCTTTTGATCCGGGCATCTCATTGATGAAAAATCTGTGGCACCGAAATCCATGGATTGAGACAGTACTATTGGTATACTACCCTTGAGTTTTGGATAAAGTAGGAGTATGGATGGGTTGGATCGAATCCCAAATCCAAACACACCCTTGGAGTAGAAACACTAATAACATACGGATTGGGCGTCCGATTGACGCACTGTATATTGATTTTTGTCCGTTATGACGTAACGGAGCTTTGGGATACTTCTTCGTGGGACTTCGAGGGGATTTAGGTATGACAAATGGATTGGGGAGCATCTCTCACAAGCACGCTATGTACAGAACCATGCGATTGGATGGGACATGACAACTGCTGACCATTTGACTCGGAGTAACTGGACAGGACCAGTGGGTAGCGCCTATGTGTGATGCGGCAGACCCATAGTGGGGAACACCTCTGTGTGATGCGGTAGACCC
Source organism: Viscum album (assembly GCA_963277665.1). Taxonomy (NCBI): domain Eukaryota; kingdom Viridiplantae; phylum Streptophyta; class Magnoliopsida; order Santalales; family Viscaceae; genus Viscum; species Viscum album. The sequence continues at coordinate 1,132,477,768 of OY728131.1, forward strand.
ATGATACTCAGCAGAAAAAGTTCCTCAGCAGGCCCTACGATGGAGCACCTATGTGTGATGCGGCATGCCCATGGTGGGGAGCACCTCTTTATGCACGGAAGACCCATGGTACTCAACAGGATGTGTACCAACAGTCCAAGGTTAGTGGGAAGCACCTCGGTGTGACACGGAAGGCCCACTATACTCGATAGTGGAGGATATCTCCAATAGATTATGTGTTCGACGTTGTGACTTGGGATGTTACTTATTACTACCCATAGAATAAATCCTCGTGTGAGCTGTCTTTACCTTGTTCTATTTATTTAGGTTATGCTATGTGGTACTTTACCTGAGTCGTAATCTACCTTCATTTTATTACCTATGTTTTATTATTCTCTATAGTGTGAGGTTGGAATTTTATGATAACATAACTATATGTATGGGTATATACCTATGTAGGTTTGACTATTGTTTTTATATTTTGTGGTTTATTATTTGTGGATTTGAGATCCCTTTAGGAGTCTCGAGGTCTATACTTTGTATTCTTATACTCTCCCCTACACGAGCAACACCCATACCTTGTTTTGTCTGATATAGATGTCGGACAGTTCTGATTGAGGATGAGGGTACCTGGACTAGAGACTGCAGAGAGGTGGAAGTTGACGAGTTGATCCGCAGAGACGATCATTTGAGAGCTGTAGCTACCTTTCAGGTAGAATCCTTAGCAGGTGTTTACAGGTGATGTACTCAGTTTTATTTCATGATTTTCTTGTACTTTTTAGTTGGGCTTGTATTCTGGCCCCTTAACATTCTTCATGCACTTTATATACTATATTGTTTACTTCTTTCTTGTATCTAGTCATGTTCTTGGTTTGTGTGAGTTTACGGTTTATAAAGGAAACACCATCCCGTTGTAGGGAATATGAAATTCGGTGCTTGTCGCTAGCCCCTGGCCTATGGAAGGAGGGTTTGGGTTAGTCAAGGCATGGGCCCTAGGAAATGTGTTGTGAAAACTTGGGACAGAGATATTTTTTTAAATAACTCAAAATTATTTCCTCTGACTCTATAAAATATATTTTCTCCCTAATTTGTCATCATCCTATAGTTCACTCTTTATCTTTTTAACAGTAAAGGTTATAAGTATTTTTCATGATCTATAAAATTAATTTTATATGAATTAACCACTTATGTTTTATTCCAACTAAATATTAACCCTCTTATACTAATTATCCTCCTCTCAACACTAATAATGTTGAAAGACAATCATATTCTTTCCTTGGATACATTATAATATCTTTACAATAAATATGGAATGCCCAAAAAAAATTAAACATTAACCCTTAACAATATATTATGGAATTATTATTATTATCATTAATAAATAATTCTTTATGGTTATATGAAGATTATCGTAAATGAAACAAAATGATATGATGAAAAATTGAGCACAAGGAATCTGAAAATAGAGCCTCATCCACTCTAAAATGAAATCTATTACCACCCCGACTCCCATTTGACTATGTGAACATAGAACTAATAATACCCAAATAACCTAAATAATATGAATCCAATACTTCCTATAATTAATTAATATGTGTCCAAAATATCCTCCGACCACTTTTCTAATTATAATCCCATTAAAACCACCCACATAAAGACAAGGGCCTATAAAAAAGGACCTCAAATAACTCAATAACTTCCCTGATTATTTTTAATGTCTAGAATCATGATACAAATACATAAACATAATTATATAGTACTAAATATGTGTATGTTTTTGAATAATAACATCAATGTTATAATTAGATAATGATGTTATATGGATATTAATATCCTATTACCTTAATAAATCTAAACCATAAAATATCTGTTTAAATTGAACACAAGCATTGAAAAACATGTCAAATTTTTCCTATGTTGGAAAAATTTGTATTACATTGTTTTTCTCTATATAATAAAAATAAATATCAAATATTACTTCATAAATATAATAATAAATTGAAAAAATTATTATTTTTTTCTATGCCCCTTGAAAGTTACTATCCCATGATAAAATATAAAATTCATCATCCACCATTTCAATCTTTTAAAATACCAATTTTTAATTTACTACCTCATCCAAAAAAATATATTTTCCATATTTTATCAACCATTACACATGATATATTATTATCTCACCTCCATCCCCATAAAACATAACAACATATCTTGACATCAAAGGAAAATTGTTAGCAATTTAACTCAATGAATCATTGTTCAAATTCCCTACTAATTTCCAAATATTTGTACCTAGTTCATCCCAAAGCCACTAGAAAAAATCATGGATTGAAATGTTCTTCAGGAGGGAAATGATCCTCTATTGTACACTTCATCTTAGTGTGGTTGAGCATTTCACACTGATAAATAAAATGAAAAAATCATTCATACTTAAAGAAAATATATTTTGTCTAACTACCCCCCCCCCCCAAATCCATCTAGAATTTAAAACAAAAATAATTAGCATCCCAAAATTCAATATTTATTTTCATAAAAATTTATTAAAAAGACCCCTTTTTTAGAATTTCAACCTCTTTTTGTATAACAATGTGTATCATAATATCATTGTAAATAAATATTTTTTGAAGAATATAAACCTAAAAACATATATATGATTTTAAAAAATCAACCTCTTTTACACATGAATAATCATCACAATCTTTTTATACATGAAATAAAATAATAATATAATAGGATCTCAAACTCATTAAATATTAATTATTAATATTTTTTAAAAAAATTAATGTGGTTCCCAAAAAAATTAGAAATTATTTTAAAAAATATAGATTAAAAAATTATAATAAGATCAAATGTATCATTGTAGTAACCCAGAACCTGGTAGATAGGATCTGGTTCCTACACCATTACACTAACATAAGAAACAAGGAAATCATGTCCCAAAAGACCAAATAGTTTCCTATTCTTAGTAAACTAGATACATACATGGTTCTGGTATTAAAAAAGAATACACAAATTATAAAAAATACAGAATAAATTTGTTCCATCTAGAATATCCTTGTATATTTTTTTAGTACACTTCTTAAGATCCCAAGGAAAAGAAAAAAAAGAATTATGATAACAAATTCTCAGTAATGTTTATGTACAGTTGAAGATATTAAAAATAAATGATCATAAAAAAAATATAAACTGTTAAATAACTAAACACACATAACAAGTAATAAATAAAATGGGAAAGAAGTGTGTAGATAATATGGAATGGTAAATAATTGAAAACACTAGCTCTTTAAATAACATTACAATCATGATATGTTTATGAAATATCAATATGTAAAAAAAATAATGGAAACACCTTCAATTTAATCAATATATTGATTATTAAATGGATCCAAATATTATTTCTAAGTGAACATATCATGTATAAATAATAATAAAAATAATAATAATTCAATTTTCAATGAAAAAGTTCTTAATTAATGGAAATCATCTATGGGGAAGGTGAAAACATATATAATCATGACCTTTCATAAGAAAGTTTTAAACAGTATGTGCAAACCCATTTAATTTTTTCAACTAATTTGTATCATGATACCTATAGATTCAATGAAGGGCTGTATAATTCCCCCCCCCATAACTTCCATTCCAAATCAGTCGATATATATTGAAGAATTGATTTAATTTATAAAAAATGTACGTTATCAAATATCCATATTGAGAAAATAATATGTATTTATCAATCTTTCCTTAGATAATATAATAATTTAAAATATAAACACTCTATATAAAAATGGTATATAGTTTATGCGATATTTATATCCACGGTAGATAATGTGGATATTTAGTAAGAATTTATTGTTCAATGGTCACTAGAAAGTGAATAACTCGATGGTAATTTTAAGACTATAAATATGCTTCCAAGAAGTAAATTTAAATAGTATCCTTGGTCAAAATAAAGATAATCCATAATATAAATACTAAGGACGATATGAATACAAAATATATACAATAGAGTAAGAATATGGGTTTTTTTATTTGATGAATATAGTTTCTATAAGAAGAACCTTAAATCATTTCTGAGGAGAATATCTTTTTCATTTTGAAAATAATTTTGAAAATAATTTTGAAAATATTCTTATTTTGAAATCAATCAAAAAAAAAATTCATTAAAAAATTTATTTTTAAAATTTCAAAGGAATATTTAATGAATTATGGGGTATAATTTTGGACAAGGTAAAAATAATATTTTCATATTCACTGTAAAAAGGTTAAAAAAATTAATTTTTCATAAAGTGAAAAGAACATTAATTTAAAATCACTTTTTAAGAAGAAAAAATGCGTAAAAATTTAATTTCATAATTCAACATGGAAAGGATAAAAAAATTTGAACACATTTTTATAAAAAATGGTTTTGTAAGAATAAAAATTTTCCATTGAAGAGAAGAATAAATTCATATTTCATTAAAACATTTTCTCAATAATTTTAATTACCCAAGAATGTGAAAATGGAAATATAAATTAAAAAATATCATGAGTTACTATATTAGAATAAAATGAAATGATTTATTAAATAATGATCATATAATTTCATTTAATTTAAATTCAAAAATAATCAATCTTGATTAGAATGAAATTTTGAAATAAAACCTTAAAATGAACAGAATGATGAAGTGGGAATTAGTAAATTTATAGATTTTGTTATCATCCATAAATCCATAAAAATTATAAATACATCAATATATTTTCAATCATTATTATACACATAATCATTTAATATTAATGACAACGAGGAAGTAATATAACTCAATGAAAAGGAATTAAATATTAAAATTTCTTTATAAATTGGACACTTTATGATAAAATCCCTTTAGATGAAATAATTAAAATTAATACTCAAAATACGATGTTGTATTACTTATAAATGATGTTAAATTTTAAATTGTAGTATATACACCTTATACAAAAATAGGTGCAAAACAATACAATATACCACAATGAAATGAAATTTAGATGAAACCCCTTACCTTACATTACCTTTTCCTTGAACACCCTTTAACCTACAATATAATGGATTTCAGAGTGTTATTAACTTATAAAATAACGATATTATTATTTATAATATCATATATGATATATTTAGTATATTTTACCACCCTTTTTTTAATATCATTCATTATTTTTATTATTTCTCATGTTAGTTTCCCTGCTTTTCAAGTATCTTTGGACTTATTATTTAAATTTCCTCTTACATAGATCATGATTTCATGATATCGAAAATTTAAAACTATATTTAAATATGATACATATTTATTTCAAATGTATTTATAGCAATCCATTAATTTTTTTGATATGAAACGAAATACACAGTTCAGGGTGTAACGCCCCGACCCCAGTTACCCGGAGTCGGTGCATTATTACATAATATTGGCTTGATCATAAAAGATCAATTAATGATAGAACTATTAGTTTAGTTGACTTGGAATCACTAGATACATTCATAAATTTTACATTACATCATAAAATGAAAACTACAACAACATAGTATACATAATCCACACTCATATCGCCTCATACTATCCCAGCAGGTCATTCATAAAATATTTCATCACATTCTAGGAAAAATAAAACATAGAAAGGGGTGAGCTCAGATGCCCAATAAGGATAAAAATATAGCAAAAACTTTCATAAATAAGCAAAAACATTTAAGGCAATTGATAACTAAATCAAAATCCTTTTAATCTTGAACATCAACATAATATGGCAAAATTAAAATTTAATAATTCCATTTTCATATTCACATGAATATTCTACTATTAGAATAATGACATTCAATATCAATAAACTCTTTCATAATGATGAAATGAATAACTCCAGACTATCATAACCAGGTAGCCAAGGCCTCGTGCCAAGAGTACAAATAAGATTTTGTCAAGGCCTCATTCAAAGACACTTGTTTTTCTGATGAGACCTACCAATACATTGAGGAGCAATAGAGGGCTCCACCCATCACATTCTAAGTCCAATGCAATCTTCATATGAAAAGGTTTAAACATAACATTAACATTCATATTAAAACTGGCATACGAAATGTAAATACTTTCTCCGTAAACCATGAATGGTATAAAAATAACACTTCCATAGTCAAACATATCAAAAAATATTCAATACAATATTAAATATTTGTATCATAATAAATCAACTTCAAATAATCTTAAAATCCATCAAAGGATGTAAGGGAATATTTTATGCTTGTAAGGTATGCTTCGACAATTTTATAACGACAGAAAATAGCCACACCCACCATATAAGTTAAAAAAAGACATTCTAACATTAATTCTGTCGAAAAGGTTAAAAAGGACCATTATTGGAAAACGACATAAAGATTCCTTTATAAACTTCTTAAAAAATTTAAAACAAGGTTATAAATGACTTTATCCCATTTTTCAAAAATTAGTAATAATTTTTTGAAATACATTTTTAAGAAACATGGATGTGGATGATGAAGAGGTCCTAGTAGATAATTACGTATAAACAACCTCAGATAATGAAGAGCTTGTGAAATAAACCCTTACCTTGTACTTTTCCATGATGGAGTGTAGGTTAAACACCTTTATAATAGTTAAATCATTGTTATTAAATTATACAATAATCATATACATAAATATGATATCATATATGATATTTTAATATTGCTTTGTTAATATTATTTTAGTATTATCGTCGTTTCGGGTGTTAACTGATTCGTTTTCCTTTATATGCTTCATTACGTAAGTCGTGTTTGTTATGGATAGGTTGTATATTATCCATATCCAGAATGATATAAATTCTTTATCCATTACTTTTAATCATAAAATGATAATTATTCTTGAATGGATATGATGGGGAAATGAATCTCATAGCGTTCGTGGATACGGAAATCCGTACGTACGCACGAATGCTAATTCCATTTCATTTTTCATTTTAAAAGGAATCAAAACCAAATGAGACATAGGTATATTAGTATTCCAGTATAATATAATATCTTATATTATTTACTTAATTTCATTAACACCATCCTTTATATGTTCCATTTATTGTATGAACGAGTCATATCACTTTGAGGGGGTGGTAGTCCGCACTTCCTCAAATGAAATTATCGTATATATATACAACACAAAATGAATAATGCTATAATAAAAATAGAATTACAGAATATTATATATAAAATAAATATCATTAATATAATATTTAATTATAGTTTCATCATAATGGCCACGATGAGAGGTGGAAGGAGATAATTGAATAATCATCGTTTCATGACGCATTTGGTTTCCATCCACAGAAACATTATGTTTTTCACCCATTAGATGGAGGTGTGTGTATGTTTAGTTCGAATACTTCTCATAACAATATCCTAGTATATTTAGGATACTTTTATGTTACAAAAGTAAATAATAAGAATATTTTAGGGGTTGGAGAAGTAAAATAAAAAAAGTAAGCGAAGAGAAATCATTACCTTAAATTTGGGTAACTCCCTTTGGTTTGATCCAAAATTGACCCTTTAAGTGCCTTCTTCCTAAGTTAATGGTTCTAGTAGGAGGAGAGGGATGTAGGGAGATTTATTTGGAAGATTTTGGATGAGCCAAAAGTCTTGAGATGTGTGAGGAATTGGTTACAAGTGGTGTCCTTTTATAAGGGGGAGGAGGGGCTCTTTAGAAAAAACTTAAAGTATTATTTTATGATAAATTCATATTCGGTTTATAATATATAAAAACTGGATTATTTAAAGTATATGGTGTATATTGGTCTAAAACCACTCAACCAATAGGGTTTAGACATGTTTGGGTCACTATTTGACCCTTATCTTTTAGATTAACTCTTAGTTAAATTGTTTGACATTTACCAGGTCTCTTTGTATTTTTATATTATATGGTTAATAAACAAACTATAAACTAAAAATCGAATACTATATGGTTCATTAATGACATAAATATCATAAAATAAGTCATTTTGCCAAACCTTATATTTTTAGGAATATTATATCAATTAATAAGGTAATATTTGTTATAAAAACTATTTTTTGTCAATTTTGACACTATTTAATAATTGTTTATTAAGTCTTAATAACTTTACTAATTCGAACCAAATTTATTTAATCAATCCTAACACGTCATATTAACCAATATAATACTTTGAATTCATTAAAATTATCAAATTATGTTTATTTTGGTATTTATAATATCAATTATTTTAATATTTTATTAATAAGTTAATTACTACATCATCATTATGTCATAAATAAAATAGTTTATATGATGTCTAAAAATTATAAAAAAACTACCATGATGAACTAAATATTTTTATCTTTCCAATTAATATTTATATTTGAAAATATATCTTATATAACCCCATGTAAAAATTATTTCACTAAAATATATTTGTTTGTGTTATTTTTGTCTTTACATTAAATTAATTAATCTAAAGAGTCATTATCAATCTCAAGTGGCTACATGGGGTTCCAAAATCAACCCAAGGATTCCCATGGTCGGCCATGACTCATCCAATAAGGTTAGGTCAAGTGTTAAGATAATTTTGTATTATTATAATATACTTTTTATCTTGAATTTCCCTATTTACCTTTAACCGCGGTAAATAAAAGTAAAAATTACTATTCACAAAAAATTATTTTTATCTTATTGAACCGCATTTTACTCCTTGATATTAACTGTGTATCTTTGGTTTTTGAAATTCCACTCACATAAGTGGTAAAATTATGTTTTACGTGAATTTTAAAATTCTCCTAGGAGGTGCATAAAAGATGATGAAAAGTTCAATAGAATATTTATATATCTAAAATTATTCTAAACTAACTCCAATAAATCAAATTAAACTAATATAGGCATTATGTATCTATTTTAACCTTAATTAAATTTAAATAAAATAAATAGTTATTGAAATAAATATTCGGTTTTAAACTATAACTCAGTGTTTTTTCACTATTCATCAAAAATTGAATGTTTCCAGAAAAATACCAAAAATTCACCGTAAGATAATTTTGAAATTAAGAATTCAATAATGAAGCCTATTTTAACAAATTAAAAACATAGAAGTTGCATTTATTAATTTATGACTAATTCCAACTGCCAAAACCAAAAGGCTTATTTAAGAAATAATAACTTCCAAAAGTTTTACACTTGTTTATGTCCAATTTCAAAGTGAAATTACTAACAATGACCATAATTGGATTAAATTGTAAAAAATTATTCAATTTATACTTTCAAACTATTAAAATGTATAATTTAACCATATAAATTATTTTGATTTAAAAATATTGTTTCAGTTAAAATATAGTATTTTCACTATTCACCCAAATATGAAATTTATCAGAAAAACACCAAAACTTTATCAAAACTAAATTCATATTTCCCAATTCTAAATAACAGTTTATTTTTTTTAAATTTAATATATAAATGTTTAAAATATTGGATTTAAAAAGGCTTCTCCATTAAAAGGTGGTAAAATTTCATTTTTTGAAAAAATACTTCTTTTATGTGAAAAAATTGTATTTGTTATTATATCATGTCTTAGAAACTCATAATATGGATTCTAAAATTATAATGATTATATAAAGTTCAAAATTCAGTTAATACTATACATAACCACTTTTGAATGGCTTGTTTGGTAATTCATGATGCGCTAGAACTCGATGTTGCGTGTAGTACAAGTTATTGAATTACATTGAAGAAATAACGTACAATGAACCCTTGGGGTGGTACATTCTTCCCTCCTTCAATAAATTTCATCCTTTAAATATGAAATTGTTTTTTGAAAATTAAAGGATAAAAATAGAAAGTACCTTTAGGAAAATACACATCAAAAATTAGGTTAACAAAATTTAGACGTAATAAGAGGAAAAGGGAAATGAAAGGGTCACCACCAAATTATGATCTCGATTAGGAAAACATTGGAGGCAATTAGGGACATATAATTGGAGGAAAAATGTAAATATTTATAGGTAGTGATTAAGGTCCTCTATCACAACCAAGTTTATAATTGAGGGCCTTAAATTCATCAAACTACAAAGATTTTAAAAACCATCGGTTCAAAAAAACATTCAGTATTAGGATAACACATTTTTTTATGATAAATTCACTAAAGTATAAGAATTTATTTCTTCATAGAATAATATAAGAATAATAATATATACTTGACAAGTAGAGTCCCATCCTTTTACTAATTTCTACCAAAAACTCATCTTTCACTCTAAAAGATAATAGCACTTAAAAATAATATTCTACTTATCCTATTCATATAGGGTTTGAAAAAATGAATTTATAATTCATCTACCAGATTTTTTTTTAAAAAAAATGTCTACATTATTTAATCTAGGACACCATGTGGGCCAGTTGTATGTGATACACCGTTTTCTCCCTTCGGTTGCGGGTTCAAGTCTCGTGGCCTTGCCGAACATGACGGGTTTCTGCCCGACCTCCGGTTTTTACTTTTATGGAAATCCAAAAATAATCTCAAACTAGAATTATCCAAAATACTTCTGTTTAAACTCACAGTCGAAAATTTATAAGGAAGGTAAAAAAATGAAGATCGTTTTTTCCGCATAATAACATGTGAACACCTTCATCGTGTATTATTTTAAAACATTGCAACATCCTGAATTACCATAAAACATTATTGATTACATTCATGATCCCTTATTCCTTATAGAATACTGGATATACTCCTTCTATCCAAAAATGTTGTAAACTACAACAGTGATGGAATATACAAATCATTAATCAGTTTCAAGGTAATAAAAAATATCCAATATAATTAATCCAAATCAATCATGTATTATTCCAAAATCACTACCACGGTATCAGAACCATATTATGGTTTATCGTTATCTCAACCATATATTTTCCAAAAATTAAACCTACTATTGAGAAACATTTATTTGTTCCACACAATCTCTATTCCTTAATGAAATAATACTACAGCACAATCCTTATAAACTCCATAATTATTATCACTGGTACATTGTTGATACAACAATCAAATGACATAATTCTCTAATAACAACATTAAAACTCTAATCATTCCTCCTCATCTGTGGCAGTATAACAACATAATTATTATCCCATAGTATTATTTGGGGAATACTCTGATGATTTTGACATCTGTTTGCGTAGTGTCCCAACTCTTTGAAGATGAAGCATTGTTCATTTGAATCCTTTTTCTTACCCTTGTAGTCACGTTCTTGGTGTCATTTTTCTCCACACTTATAACAAACTCTTATTCCCTACATGAAAGTTCTAGGTTGTTTCTTACCATAGTTATCACATATGGGAAAATTCTTCTTTTCCCTCTTCCCTTTATCTATCTTTCTCTCTTCCATCCTTTTCTTCTCTTTTATCCCTTCAAATCCATAGGACTAGGAGAATTCAATACTAATCTTATTAACACATGATATTATTTCTTCATATGTTGAGAATACATGGGATACTATATTCCTTCTAAATTCTGTATTAATACTATGAATGATATGATCCTTCTTAATCTTTGGATCATACATATTGTTGGAGTTCACATTCCTTCTATTGGGAACCATTTCTATACAATAGCATAAACTAGGTCAGTTTATGAATTGAAATGAATAATTACAAACATGTAAAATCCCTAACGTAAATTGAATGGTTTATGGATATAATCCATAATCATAAATATTTTTTCATTTTGGAATTATATACTCATAAACCCTTCATAATTGTTTGTAAAGAAAATTAGAATTATCCTAAGCATATCACCCGGGAGTCTCGTAACCAAGAGTGCAGAACAACCTATTGTCATGCACCAGTTCCTGTTCAAGTCTATCTCAATGATGTGTTTTCAGGTTTTACCCCAAGGTATATCTGTGTCAGAGCCACCTATACCTACTCGTATCTAGACTGGGATGTATTTCTTGGAAAAATCACAAAATCTCTACAATACCAAAATTCTAGGAAGTTCTTCTATACTAATCCTCAAAGTCCATCTTAGGTCTATGTGCTCTAATCAGATATTATCTAAATCTAGATTACAAGGTTTTTACTAAACATCCTCTGATACCGACTGTAATGCCCCGACCCTAGTTACCCAGTGTAAGTGCATTATTATATAATATGGGCATGATCACAAAATATCATGTCTCGAAAGACTGATTAGTTTAGTAGCCTCGAAATCACTAGATACATTCATAATGTTTACATTACATCATAAAATGAATACTAAAACAACATATTCTCCATAGTCCACAATCATATCCCCTCAAACTATCCCTTCAAGTCATTCAAAAAATAAATCTTCACATCCTGGGAAAAATAAAACATAGAAAGGGGTGACCTCAGATTCCTAGTAAGGATAACAATATAGCAGAAAATTTCATAAATAAGAATAAACATTTATATCAATGTATAACTAAAGAAGAAGCATTTTAAATGTGACATTAAACATAAAATGGCAGAAATAAAATTATATAATTCCATTTACTTATTTACATGGATATTCTACAAATCGAATATTCACATTCAATATGAATAAACACTTTCATAATGATGGAATGCATAATGCCATACTACCATAACCACGTAGCCAATGCCTCATTCCAAGACTATAAATTATATTTTGTCAAGGCCATGTGCCAAGAAACTAGTTTGTCTCATGAGACCTACCAATGCATCGAGGAGCTATAGAGGGCTCCACCTGTCACTTACTAAGTCCAATGCATTTCTCATATGAATAGGTTTAAACATAACATAAACATTCTTATTTAAACTAGCATACGAAATGTAAATAATTTATCCATATACCATGAATGGTATAAAAATAACACATCCACAGTCAAACATATCACAAAACCATCAATACAATATGAATGTTTTTTATCATAATAAATCACCTTCAAATAAGCATAAAATCAATCAAAGGATGTTGACATAGATGAAATCAAAACTATTTGAGGGAAATATTTCTTTTTTTAAATCATTTAAAATTCACATAATTATAAAATAAAACATTTACTTTGAAAATATTCTTATAATAATGTAAGGGAAGCTTCAACAATTTTATAAAAGTGGAAAATAGTCGCACCCGCTATATAAGTTAAAAAAATACTTTCTTACCTTAATTCTGTAGAAAAGGTTAAAAAGGACCTTGTTTGGAAAACGACGGAAAGATTCCATTATAAACATCTTATAAATGTCAAACAAGTGTATAAATGACATAAACCCATGTTATTTAAAGTATTAAGAATGTTTTGAAATACATTTTTAAGAATCATGGATGTGGATGATAAAGAGGTCCCAGTAGATAATTACGTATAAACAAACTCGGATAATGAAGAGATTGTGAAATAAACCCTTACCTTGCACTTTTCCTTGATAGAGTGTAGGATATACTCTTTTATAATAGTTAAATAATTGTTATTAAATTATAAAATAATCATATACATAAATCTGATATCATATATGATCTTTTAAAATTTCATTGTTAATAATATTTTAGTATTATTGTTGTTTCGGGTGTTAACTGATTCGTTTTACTTTATATGCTTCGTTACGTAAGCCGTGTTTGTTATGGATAGGTTTTATTTTATTCATATCCAAAATGATATCAAGTCCATAAAAATTACTTTTAATCATCAAAATAGAATTAGTCTTGAATGGATATGATGGAGAAATGAATCTCATCGCGTTCGTGGAGACGGTAATCCGTAAGTACGCACGAACGCTACATCCATTTCATTTTTAATTTTAAAAGGAATAAAAACCAAATGATATATAGGTATATTATTATTCTAGTATAATATAATATCTTATATGTGTTACTTAATTTCATTAACACCATCCATTATACATTCCATGTATGGTTTGAACGAGTCATATCACTTTGAGGGGGCTGTAGTCTGCACTTCCTCAAATGAAATTATCGTATATATATACAACATGAAACGAATAATGATATGATACAAAATGGAATTACATAAGATTATATATAAAATAAATATCATTAATACCATATTTAAATATAGTTCCATCATAATGGCCACTATGAGAGGAGGTAGGAGATAATAGAACAATCATCGTTTCGTGAGGCGTTTGGTTTCCATCCACAGAAACATTATGTTATTCACCCATTAGATGGAGGTGTGTGTATGTGTAGTTCGAATAAATCTCATAAAAATATCGAAGTATATTTAGGATACTGGTTTTGTTAAAAAATACAATAATGAGAAGATTTTAGGGGTTGGAGAAGTAAAATAAAAGAAAAGAAGCTAAGAGAAATCGTTACCCTTAATTTGGGTAACTCCCTTTAGTTTGAACCAAAATGGACTCTTGAAGTGCCTTATCCCAAGGTTAAGGATTCTAGGAGGATTAGAGGTATGTAGGGAGCTTAATTTGGAAGAGTTTGGTTGAGCCAAAAGTCTTGAGAGGTGTGAGGAATTGGTTAGAAGTGGTGTCCTTTTATAAAGGGGAGGAGGGGCTCTTTAGAAACAATATTATAATATTATTTTATGATAAATTCATATTCAGATTATAATTGCACAAAACTAGATTATATAATTTATAAGGTAGGGATGGGTCTAAAACCACTCAACCAATAGGTTTTAGACATGTTTGGGTCACTATTTTACCCTTATCATTTAGATTTAACACTTAGTTAAATAGTTTGACATTTACCTTGTCTTTTTGTATTTTTATATTATATGGTTAATAAACATACTATTAACTGACATTCAAACACCAAGTAGTTCATTAATGACATACATATCATCATATTAGTCCTTTGGTCGAACCGTAGATTTTTAGGAATACTATATCAATTATTAATATAATTTTTGTTTTACAAACTCCTTTATGTCAATTTTGACACTATTTAATAATTGATTTTTTAAAGTCTTAATAACTTTATTAATTCAAATAAAATATATTTAATCAATACTAACATGTCATATTAACCAATATAATTCTTTTAATTCATTAAAAGTCTCAAATTATATTTATTTGGGTATTTATAATATCAATTATTTTAATATTTCATTAATAAGGTAATTACTGAATCATCATTATGTAATAAATAACATTATTTTTGGATGTCTAAAAATTATAAAAAAAATACCATGATGTATAAAAACCTTTTATATTTCCAATTAAAATTTATAGTCTAAAATAAAACTTATATAACCCCATGTAAAATTTAATTTACTAAAATATATTTGTTTGTGTCAATTTTGTCTTTACTTTAAATTAATTAATCTAAAGATTCATTATCACTCTCAAGTGGATCCATGGGGTCCTAAAATAGACCCAATGATTTCCATTACCAGAAATGACTCTTCCAATAAGGTTAGGACAAGTGTTAAGGTAAATTTGTATTATTATAATATACTTTTTATCTTGAATTACCCTATTTACCTTTCACCGTGATAAATAAAAGTCAAAAGTTACTATTCACCAAAAATTATTTTTATCTTATTGAAAAACATTTTACTCCATTATATTAACTGTGTGTCTTGTATTTTCGAAAATCCACTCACATGAGTGGTAAAATTAATTTTTATGTGAATTTTCAAATTCTCCTAGGAGGTGGGTAAAAGACGGTGAAATGTTCAATAAAATTTTATTATATCTAAAATTATTCTAAACTAACTCCAATGAATTAAATTAAACATATATAGGTATTATGTATCTAATGTGACCTTAATTAAATTTAAATATCATAAATAATTATTTAAATAATAATTCGGTTTTAAACGATAACTCAGTGTTTTTTTCACTATTCATAAAAAATTGAATGTTTTGAAAAAATACAAAAAATTCTCTCTAAGCTAATTTTGACATTTCTAATTCAATAATGATATCTATTTTACCAAATTAAAAACAAAAAAGTTTCATTTATTATTTTAAAATTAATTCTCGCTGTCATAACCAAAAGGCGTATTTAAGAAATAATAACTACCAAAAGGATTACACTTGATTATGTCCAATTTCAAAGTGAAATTACATAAAATGACCACCATTGTATTAAGTGGAAAAAATATAATCTATTTATACTTCCAATACATTAAAATTTATAATTTCAAAATATAATTTTTTTTGATTTTTAAAGTTTTATTCAGTTAAAATATAGAATTTTTCACTATTCACCCAAATATGAAAGTTATCAGAAAAACACCAAAACTTTATTGAATCTAAATTCATATGTCCCGATTCTAAAGAAGAAGTTTATTTTGTAAAATTGAATATATAAAAGTTTCACATATTGGATTGAAAAATGATTCACCATTAAAAGTCAGTAAAATTGCATTTCTTGAAAAATACTTCTTTGATCTGAAAAAAATGTATTTGTTCTTAAATTATGTCTAACAAAATAATAATATGGATTCTAAAATTATAAGGATTATATAAAGTTAAAAATTTAGTAAATACAATTCATAACTACTTTTGAAAGGCTTGTTTGGTAAGTCATGGTGCGCTAGAACTCGGTGTTGCGTGTAGTGAATGTTATTGAACTACTTTGAAGAAATAATGAACTATGAAATCTTGGGGAGTTACACATGGGGAATTTAGGTCATACGTATGCATGAAAGTTGCTTCCATTTTCTTATCGTATTGGAAAAAGAAATGAAAATCATATATATAAATATATATTAATGTTATAATATTATTATTATTTAATATGTAACAAATATTTTTATTGAATCCATCGTTAATACATTCCATGTTAATTAGGAATGAATCACAACATTTCGTGAGGCTGTAGTCCATTGAACACTTTAACGATGTTATTATATTCTCGAAAAACAAAAATCATAAGGTTATGTGTTAAATAATTGTTTAAAAAGAATAAATACATCATAAATATCATAAATATTATATATAAAGATTATTTCCATCATTATTCCCAACCATAAAATGTAGTAATTAAAAATTAACGACATTGGTTCACAAGGCGGTATTCTATCATACAGATGAACGATTATTTCATAGCCCATTTGATAGATGTGTTTTTGGGTGTTTGTCATACCCATAACATAACAACATATAAGAATATTTAGGATAATTATTTTGTTTTAAAATCATGTTATAATAAAAAATGACGTGGTTAGTGAATGAAATAAAACAAAGATTCATGTTGATGAATGTTACCTCTTATTTGGGAAGCTCTAATTGTTTTGCACACAATGCATTACTCTGTTGAATTTATTCCCAATTTAAGGATTCTAGAATGATTTTAGGAGTTTCTCTAATTTTATTGGGTATAATTATGGTGATCCCAATATATTTGGAGTTTTAAATAAGTGTTGGGAGTGAGTACCTTCATTATATTGGAGGAGGAGTGACATTCTTGTAAATATCAAAACATAAAATTTATTAAAAGGTATCCCATAACTCATGAGTTCAAAAAAATGAAACAATTTATATTAAATAAGTTATATGGTCTAAATATATCCATAAAATCATATTTTCAAATTTTTAGTCATTTCGAAACATTATGTTTTCTGATTAACAACTATGTAAATTTCCGTTTACCTTAATCAATTTGATCAACATTACTTTTTTTAACCAATAACATTGTTTAAAAATTGATTTGAGATTATAATAAATTATAAATTATTTTGAATAAAAATATTGATTTCATTTTTTTAAAATATCAAATCACATAAGTGGTGGAAATTATGTTTAAATTAATCTCTTAGTGGTGTTGACAAAATGGGTTTTTAATGTGAATATGATCAAATGTTTAATAAGTTATTATAACTAAATTCAATATAAACTTTTTTATAATGATTTAAATTGGATTAATATTTGTTTAAGTTATCTAATTTTACATTATAATCATATTAAAAAATAATTTAACATTACAAATTATTCATATGAAAATTTTGATATCTTATAAAATATAGTATTAGTCGCTATTTATCAAAAAATTGAAAATTGTCATAAAATACCAAAATTTCACTCTAATATAACTCATAAATTCCATTTTCAAAAATGAATTTTTTATCATATAATTTTTTTGAATTTTCCAAATTTTGGTTATAAATCAAGTGTTCCATTAAAAGGTCACACATGGCCTTTATAAAAATACAACTTCTTACGCATAAAAATGGATTTTTTTAATTTCTTAAGACAATGATATCTATTAGATGAATTACAAGTCATTTCATTGAGTATTTGATACATAAATAACATAAATATAATCTATTTATTGTAATAAATGTAAAATATTAGGGTAAAGTTCTTTAGGCACATTTAATTGTTTTTTTATCAAATCATTTCCTTTATATTCAATTGGTTTTAATATTTATTTACAATTAATTGGTAAGGAATGAATTCAAACATCTATTTTAATAAGTTATTTAATACTATTTATTAATTTGAATATAATGGCTATGAGATAAATTTCATTTTAAATAAAGATACTAATAGTAAATTTTGGTTCAGTAAAAATTTTTCTTAAATGTATTGCAAGACATCGAAAAAGTCATTATTTCATTAATTAAAAGCTATATAAATTATTAATTATATTTAAAACATAAAATATACCATATGATATTTTTATGTTATAGTATTTTCTATGCATGTTATTTCATGTCATACATGGTATCAATTATAATATACTTATTTTATAATTCTAGGGTTTTATATTTTCCCCATCTTAAATAAATTGTGTCCTAAAAATTTAAACTTTATATCAATAATCAAGGGTTTGATATTTGGAAATTAATTTGTTAAATAACCCACATCATCAACGGATTAATAAAATATATTCTTAGTAAGTGCTAAAGATAAGTACTAACGTCACATGGAATAATATAAAACTATGTTTCTAAGTAGGATAACATTGGTTGAAATAAATGAAATTGAGGAAAAGAGTAAATATTTATAAAGAGTGATTGAGGTAATTGATCATAAATAATTGAATGGTAAATGGAAATTTGAGGGCATAAAATCCATTAATCTAATAGATGGGAAATGGCCATTGGTCTCCTCATAACTGATTGTAATAGGAAAAAAATTTATTTTATGATCATTTTCCTATTGTTGAATAATTATTTTACAGTCCAATGATATAAGGAAATATACTTACTTGATACACTTATATGTCTAAAACATAATTTCATCCTTTGGTTGTGCTTTGATCAATTTTCAATTCCTTAATCACTCCAAGGAATGAATATTAAAAAATGAATTTTTATTCCTGAAACCCAAATATTCAATTTTAACAAATCTTATGATCAGTAAAAGACAGAAAAGTATTTTTATCTATGTCTAATAATTTTCTAAAACTAAATGGTTAATACATGAATCAATAAACCTTAAACATTATACTACTGGTTAATTATTAATATTTATTAGTAAATTTTTTTAACTAAGAACAATGACATATTAATTTGGAGATAATGTAAGATAGTGGTTGGATTTAAACCCTTATCGTCTTTCAGTCTTGGGTTCATGCCCTACCGCCTTTCCGGATGCGATTATTTTGCACCCTTCATGTGGGTATTCCTTTTTATAATCAATATAAATTTAATTCCAATAACATTCCTAAAAATATGATGGACATCCTTAAAATAAAATTAATTATTAAATATCCTTTTTACTCTATATTTTAAGATATCATTTTTAACAAAGTATAATAATATTATTTGATTATTATTACAGTGTAATTAATAATTATATCAACCATAAAGTTATTCAAAACCTTTAGACTTATGTCTATAAAATGTAATGTCATTATTCCTCAAATACGTTTTTCACTAAAGCATATACTTGCCGCAAATTTCTCCAAAATTTACTTAATCATGGTTGTCTCCCATCACATAAAACATAAAAGATTTTTTTTGCATCACTGTTCATATATTAAAACTAAAAGTAATTAAGCCATAATGGTACCCAAAAATCATATCATAATCGATACACAATTTATTCTGAAATATAATATAATAATTTCATATTGCATGATTATTGTATCCCAAATACTATAATTCAAACACTTCAACAATTTATTTATAGAATCAAAATACATATATACTCTATCCATTTTTTTCCAAAGAGGTTTTTTCATAGGTCTAGGTGTTACCTATAATGACATTTATATGATTTCTAAATCGTGACACCTAATATTCAATAAAAAAACACCATATGTTTATCTTAGGTGAATCATTTTCATTACCTATTCAGATACTTTAAAAATTATAACAATGAAAATGTGTATTATTCTAGGAATATCCCATAGGTGTGTCAAACCGGAGGCACAACAAAGATCATTGTTGTGTACCAGGTTATACTCGAGTGAAGGATGATGTGATTTTTTTCGAGTTATCACCCCTAGTAATATATATTTGAGAACCATATCCTTTTATAGTATCCATACAAATATGTATTTATAGAAATACCAACATAATATCGTCCTTACCAAAACATTAATATTTTCTTCTATACTTATCCTCGATGTCTATCCTAGGAATATTTTCCCCAATCTATGATTACTTAAATCTAGTTATGAACCTTTATTCTAAAAATTCTTAGTTACCAACAATAATGACCCAAACCACTCTATCCTGATGTCGATGCCTACTACAATAACATTTTTCATAAGATATAAGGAAATCACATCCCAAAATAAAAAAATAATTTATATGCCTTGGTAAACGAGGTACATATTTTAGTGTCGTATTAAAAATTACTACACAACTTATATCATATTTCTTCATAATGAATTTATTCCATCTAGAATATCATTTTATTTATTTCTTAGTACAATTAATATAATCTTAAGGTATGATAAAAAATATGAGTTATCTTAATTGCTCAACAATGGTTATGTATTGTGGAATAAATAATAATAAATTATCATAATCAAAATGTTAAGGTAAATAACTGAACACATATTCCATGTAATTAATAAAATAAGATGTAAGTGTGTATATAATATGGAAATTTAAATAACTGAAAACATGTTCCATTTAAATAACTTTAATATCATGTTAAGATAATGAAAAAATAATTCTTCAATGTATATAACAAAAAACACATGATATTTAATCCATAAACTGAGAATGAAATTCATCCAGATAATGTCAAAGTGTAAATCTCATGGATAAAAAATAATAATGAAGGAATTATAATTAATGGAAATTCATAATTATTGGAAAACATGTGTGAGGCACATAAAATGTCATATTGTCAAAACAATATACAATATAGATTAAAAATATAAGTACAAACAAAATTAATTTTTCCAAATGATTTGTCTCATATGACATATCGATGCATCAAGGGGCTATATTATATCTTGTCCCCACCCATCACTATAAGTCTAAATCCTTCCTTATATAATGAATAATCGATTCAATTATTCTGTATTAGGAAACGAATATATATTTATCAACACTTTCCAAGTTAATAAATCAAATTTTAAATTAAACAACATATAAAAAAAAGGTATACAGCTTTTCCAATAATTATATCTATGAATAATAATATAAAAATTTAATTGAAATTTAATTTTCAATGGTTACTATAAAGTAAAAACTCAATGGGAAGTAATAGAATATAAATATTATTCATGTAAGAGAATTTTAATAATATACTGGTCAAAATTATCATAATATCTCCATTGGATGAATAATGATGTTATTAATAATCCATATACCCATTAGAGTATGAATAAGGGTTTTTGTCATTGATGATCAGAATTTCCATAAAAATATCCTTAAAAAAATTCATGAGGTAAATATCCATTTCATTTTTAAATTCATTCAAAAAATGTTTTATTTAAAAATAACTTATATATTATTTTTCATTATAAATTATATTTTGAAAATTTATATGGAATCATCAATGAAAATATGTTGGGTAATCCCCATACCAATTAATAAATAACATTATTTTTTCATTGTAAAAAGGGTATAAAAGTGTCTTTTTAAAAAATTGACATGATTATTCCATTGAATGAAAATGTAAAAACAAAAAAAGGAAAAAATTTAATTTAATAAATCATTTTTAAATGGTTAATGAAGAAAATTAGAAAACATTTTTAGAAAACATAAATTTGTAATAAAATGGAGTTCCGACCAAAGAGAAAATGAATACAGATTTTATTGAATCATTTTCTCAATAATTATAACTAAATAATAGTATAAGAATGGTACTATAAATTGAAAAATATTGTGATCAACCAATGGAGAATAAAATTAAATGGTGTATTAAATAACAAGCATATAATTTTTTATAATGTAAATTCATAAATAAACAATCTCGATTAGAATGATATTTTAAAAAATCACATAAACTGATCATAACGTTGACGTGAGAATTAATAAATGAATTAACTATGTTTATTGAATATAAATCCACATAAAACAAGTGAAAATATATTAATAGATAGTTAACTGTAATTATTAACATAATTATGTAATATTAATGATAATAACAAAGTAATATAACCTAATGAAATGGAATTGAGTTATGATATTTTCTTTACCACGTGGTAACTTTTAGTTTAAATCCTCTTTCCAGAAGTAATTCAAATTAAATAACAAAGTAATATGAATAATGAATTATTCCTGATATAGTATGATAAGTGTAGTATATAGACCATATAAAAAAAACTAGGTGAATAATAAAAAAAGAAGCCTCAATGAAATTAAATAGAGATGTGATCCCATACATTATACTCCATTTTATTTAAACTCTATTTAAACTCCTATATAGTGGTTTTATGATTGTTATTAAATTATAACAAAACCATACCAATAATTATATTATAAAATATTATCCTTTATAACATCTTATCACCAGTTTTTCAATAATCATTCATTGTATTCTTTATTTTGGGAGTAAATTACATTGTTTTTAATTATGTTTTGACTTGTTATTTATCCTTTTATATAGATTAATATTTCATAATTTATAATATTGAAACCATGATTTAAATATCATATAAATTTTTTAATTTTTTATTTATAGTATTCCATAAATATTTTAGATATGAAATGAAATATATCATTCATAAAGATATTAGGCCACACGTACACAAGAATGATGATTCCATTTTATGATCATATTGAAAGAAGTAATAGTTAAATATATATATTTAAATATTTATAATCATTTGAGTATCATTATTATATAGTATATATCTTCCATTTTTATTAATACCAGCTTTAATATATTCCATATAAATCATGAAATAGTCACATCTCATCATGTTGTTGTACTCCGACATACACAAGGACGATGTTATCATGTTCCCACAAAATGGAAAGCATGTAGTTACATGTTATATAATATTTATATAAGAATAATGTAATAATAAATATCTTAAATAAAATATAGTAATATTATGTCCAACATCATTCCCAACCATGAAAGGTGGTAACGGATAAAGGAACTACATTAGTTCGTGAGACGGTAGTCAGTTATAAACAAGTACTATGATTTGATAACCCATTTGATGTAAGTATGTTTGGTTGTAGATTGTACCAATAAAATAAAAACATATTATAATATTTAAAAGAATTATTTTATTAAATAATCACAGTACTTGAAGAATCAAAGGGGGTTGAAAAAGAAATAAAATAATGATTCATGAATATGAATGTTAACTCTTATTTGGGAAACTCTTATTATTTTTCACCAAAGGACATCCTTCAGTGGATTGATATCAAAATTAAGGGTTAAATTATGATTTTAGGAAATTTGTTAAGTAAATTGATCAGGTTTTTATGATCAAAATGGCATGGTAGGTGTGAATAAGTGAGGGTAGTGAGTGCCTTTTTGTAGTGGAGGTGTGAAATTCTTGTAAATACCCAAAAGTAAACACTATTGAGAAGTATGCATTACCTCTTTTCTATCCAATATTGAACCATGTCTTGTTCAAAGAGGTGATATGGTATAAATTTGACCATTAAATGGTTTTATAGCATGTTTTTGGTCATTTACACACATTATATTTTATGATTAACCACGAAGTAAACTAATTTATACCTTAATCAATTTTATTAACATAAACTATTTTCACAAATAACTCTATTAAAAATTAAATTTACCATATTATAAACCATAAACTATAATTATAAAAAATATTTAATCAATTTTACCAAATTAGAATCAAATAATTATTAAAATTCATTTTAAATTAACCCGCTGATGTGTAGAGAAAATTGGTTTTTAATGTGATAATATTTAAAATGTTAGTACTTTTATATATCTAAATTTGATATAAAATTATTATAATAAAATAAATTGTATTAGAATATGTATAAGTTATCTAATTATACATAAAAAACAATTTAATATAGAATTTATCAATATATATTACTTAGTTGAAAAGTCATCTTTCAATTAAAATCTAGTATTATTATAAATTTTTCTAATATTGAAACTTCATAGAAAAATAAAAAAAATAAAAAAATCTATTATTAACATTACTATTTCAAAAATTAAGTCTTTATCAAATATAATTTATAAAGGTGTACAAATTTGGTTTTAAAACATGTATTATATTAAAAGGTGGGAAAACTACTTTTAGTAAAATACATCTTTTTAAGAGTAAAATTGGATTTGTTCTTATATTATCCAAATAAAATCAATTAGATGAATGTAAAAAATTTTATTGAGTATATAATATTTAAATTTAATTAATATAATCTATAAATATAAATAAATTTATATTATTACTGTAAAATTCCATTGTCATTTAAAATAGTTTTTAATAAAAATATTTCTTTTTTATTCAATAGATTGTTATATTCGTTTATATTTAATTTCTAACCAATTTATAAGACCATATATTTTCAGAAGTTTTTTAATCCTATTTATAAACTTAAATTTAATGGCTATGGGAAAATGTTCATTATAATAATAATATTATTCTTATATTATTATTTGGTAAAACTTATTCATGTGTTTAATATAAGCCATCAATGAAATTCATTATCACGTGCAATTCAAGAGAGGGAATATATATAATTTATTTTAAATATAAAATATATTATAGTGTATCATGATAATATATTCCATTCTACACTTGGTTTATCATATCATACATGCTACCAAATAAAATTTCCTTATTTAAAATTTTCGGGGTGTTATATTCTCCTTACCATAAATAAATTGCACCCATACAATTTGAACATTATCATGGTAATAAAGCGTCTGATATTTGAAAATTATTTTTATTAAAACTCACATCATAAAGGGTTTAATAAAATATCCTCTTAATAAGTTATAATGATAATTTTGAATGTCACATGGAATAACATGTAACTAGGTTTCTAAGTAAGATAACATTGGTGGAATGTAATTACATGAAGGGAAAGAATAAATATTTATAGAGACTGATTGAGGTCATTGATCACAAACAAGTGAATAATAAATAGAAAGTTGAGTTCCTAAATACATAAATCTAATAGGTGATAAAAGATCATTTATATCATCAGAAATGATGATAATAGGATAACATTTTATTTCAAGATCATTTTCCTAGTGTTAATGAATTATTTTACAGTCAAAGGGTATCATTAAATATACATAATTGATAAGTTTATGTATAATAATAATAAATTCACACTTTGGTTTTTCTTAGATCAATTTACAATTCATCCCTCCCTCGAAGAAATAAATATTCAAAAAAAAATGTTTTCTTCATGAAGAACTATAATTCACTTTTGACCAATCGTAAGATATCTATATTTCTGAAAAGTATTTTCATATATCTCTATCTGTTTTCCAAAACCAATATGGTTAATAAATTAATATATAAACATAAAATTTAATACTACTGGTTCATCATAAATATTTATTCATCATGTTTTTTAACTACAAATAATGACATATTAATTAGGACATCACGTAAGATAGTGGTAAATGTGAAACCATGACCGTCCTTCGTTCATGGGATAAAGACCCATAGCCTTTCCTAATTTGATGGGTTGTCACTATGTATATGGTTTTTTCCATTTTATAAACTAAATTAATATAATTTTTATAATGTTTTCTAAAATATAATCAATATCCATAAAATAAAGATAATTTTAAAAATACATTTTTACTAGGGTTGTTAATACTACATGTTTTTTCACAAAGCCTTATAATTTAATTTAATTATTTTTTGCATGTAGTTGATAATAATATCTAACCTTAATGTAATAGAAATAATTAAGCTTAGATCTATAAAATGAAAAGGAATTATAATTCAAATATATTTTCTGCTAAAACATATACCTCACATAAATTTCTCCAAAATGTCTTTAATGTTAGTTTTATCCAATAAAAAAACCTAAATAAGTTATTTAAGTCAATGATATTATTTTAAAGCTGAAACCCATTATCTTGTGTTGATATAAATAATTCTTGTGTTAATTAATAGATAATTATTCTTTGATTAAATATAATCCTATTATGTTTCATGACTACTGTAACAAAAATGAAATTGGTAAAACACTTCAACAATTTATTTATTAAATCTCAATACATAAAGACTTTATCCATTTTTTCAAAAAGGGTCATTCCTTGGTATAAGTGTTAACCATAATATCCTTTATAATATGTCTAAATAATGACACCTAATATTTAATATATAACCCCCTAGTTCTAACCTAGGCCATTAATTGATATTATTAATTGAAATTCTTCATAATGGTTGGTAAATAAAATGTAAATTACCTAAAGAATATCCCCCAAGATTTTCAAAATAAGTTAGAAGTAAGGTTCATTGTCATGTGCTAGGTTTTTTCTTATATTAATCCCAATATTCTCTTTTCATAGTTTTTATCACAAGATAAAACTGTTCCAGAACCACACACACATGTAGTGTCTAGATAGGGATGTATTGCAAGGAACACACTCATAATCTCTACCTTACCAAAATATTTTTATGTTATTATATACTTATCCTCAAATATTATCTTAAGGTTATGTTCCCTATTCAATGTTTCCATATTTCTTGGTCCCAAGGATTCCAGTACGCTTTCTCTGATACCGACTATAGAAACCCAGACACCAATATCCCAATGTCGATGCCTGATACAACTATATTGGCATAAGATACAAGGAAATCACATCAAAAAGGAACAAATAGTTTAGTATTATTATAAAATATGATAAAAACTTTAGCATTTTATTACAAATGAATTCAAAAATTTCAACATCATGTTTTTCCATAATAAATTGTTTCAAACAAACATTTCCTTTCATATCATTCTTAGTATACTATATGGAATCCAAGGGAAAGGAAACCAAATAAAGTCAATCTCAAATTATCCCTAATGGTTGATTATATTGGGAAGAATATTAAATTGTTGAGAATAATCAATATGGAAAGGTAAATAACTCCACAAACATTCCATTTAAATAAAAAAATGGGAAGGAAACTTGTAAATAATATGGAAAATTAAATAACCTAAAATACATTCCATTTAAATAACATTATTAACGCAATAAGATAAGAAAAAATAAATATGGAAAGGTAAATAACTGAAAAATTTATATTTAATCAATAAACTGAGAATAAAATGCATCAGTAGATAATTTCAATGTGAAAATATCATGGGTAAATAAAAATATTAACTGAATTTTAGATAAATGTAATGATGAATTATTGGATGTCATGTACGAGGCACATGAAAACTAATTCCATAAAGACATTTCATAATATGGTTTATAACAATAGGTAGAAACCCATTTATTTTGTCCAACTTATTTCACTAATGATACATGTAGATGTATCACGAGGATATATAATTTTTAGGGCCCAACTATAACATCCTTTCAAAATCATTAATTATATATTGAATAATTTATATAATTTATAAACAATGTGTCTAATTAAATATTTGTACTATGTAATGAATAAATATTTATCAATATTTCCAAGGAAAATAAAATAAAATTCAAATTAAACACTATATTTAAGGATATTATATAGATTAGGAAATAATTATATCCATGATAAATAATGTAGATATATGGTGGAAAATTAATGTTCAATTGTCACAGGAATGTGAATAACCCAAATGGAAGTTAATGACAAAAAATATTATTCAAGGAAGTGAATTTTAATACTATCATGAGTCAAAATAATCGTAGTCCATTAAAATGAATTATAATGATGGTATCAATAGGATGTATACCCATTAGATTAAGAATTAATTTTATTTTCATTGTTGAATATAAATACCATAAAAATATCCTTAAAAAAATTATTGAGGAAAATATTATTTTCATTTTGAAAATAAGTTTCTTTGAAAATAATTTTAGAAAATATCATTTAAAAAATATCTTTATAAAATTTTAAATGAATCCTCAAACAAATAATGGTTGGTAATTACATATAAGGTCAAAAAGAAAATACATTTTTCATTTTAAAATCTTTAGAAATGTACCTAATTCAGAAATAAACATAATGATTATATTAGAATAATTTAAATAAAAAAAGAGTGAAATGTATTTTAATAAATAATTTTAAAAATTTTAAAGATAAACAATGATTTTTTTTGAAAACATGTTTTTTTATGAAAATATTTTTCAAACTGGAGAGAGAAATAAAGTCATATTTCATTGAAATAGTTTCTCCATAATATTAATTACTAAAGAGTGAGAAAATTGTAATAAAAATTTTGAAATATCATGACTAATTGGAGGTAGATAAATTTAATGGTTTTATTAGAAAATGTTTATATAATATCCTTTAATGGAATTTAAAAAATAAACAATATTGATTGAACTGTTATTTTGAAGTAAATCATTAACATTTTCATAACATTGAAGTGGGAATTAATCAATGAATTGATTATGTGTATCAACTATATATCCATATAAACCAATTGGAATTAAATCAATATATAACCAAATTTTATAATACAAATAATCATATAATACTAAAAATAATGAAAAATTAATATAACACAAGTAAAAAGAACTATGTTATGAAATTTCATTACCACTTGTTAACATTAAATTTAAATTACCTTAGATGAAATAATTAAAAATGAAATAAAATATATGAATAATGAATTAATCATGATATTAAATTTCAATTTTCAATATGCAAACCATATAAAAGAAACAACATGCATATAAATACTATACGCATCAATGTTATGAAATATAGATGAAATCCTTTACCTTATTCCCCCGTGTTATTAAACACCACTTAAACTCATGTATAATGGTTTTAGGAATGCTATTAACTTATTATATATCTATATTTATATTTATATTGTCATATGTTATCATTTGTTAACATCTTCTCCCCCATTTGTTAAAAATATTTAATTATTTTCATTATTCTGGGTGTTAAATACCTTGTTTTTCACGTATGTTTTTACTTGTTATTTTTTGTCTCTCATAAAAATATCATGATTTAATCATTTTGAAAATTTTAAAAATGATTTAAATATAATTTATATTTATTATATATATATATATTTATAGTAATCCATAAAATTTTGTCATAGGGAATGAAATACCTTATTCCTAGAGACATTAGATCATATGTATGCATGAACGCTATTTCCCTTTTTTTATGATATTGAAAGAAATAAAAGTAAATTATGTATATATATTATGGTTAAATTATAATTATTATATTATTTATTTAACATATTTTAATTAAATCCATTTTTATTACATTTCTTTTGAAGCGTGGATGAATCACATTGCTTCGTGAGGCGGCAGTACATTGTAAACTTTAGTGGTGTTATCATATTCCCAAAAAAATGGAATGAATGAAGTTAGGTGTTATATAATTATTAAAAAAAGGTAAATAAATCAAAAATATAAAAAAATATAATAAATTAATATTATTTCTGTCATTATTCTAAACTTTGAATGGTTATATTGTAACCACGAATGAATTTAGTTCACGAGGTGATAGTCTATCGTACACATGAATAATGATTTTGTAACCCATTTTATCAATGTGGGTGTGGGTTTATATAGTTCCATTAACATAAAAAATATAATATTATTTATGATTTTTAATTTATTATATAATCATGTGATAAGAATAATTTAAGGGTTGGGAGAAATAAATAAAAGAAATATGCATGTTGATGAATTTTGTCTCTGCTATAAGTAGCTCTTCTTGGTTTGTCCTGAAGGCCATCCATGGATGTATTTATGCTAAAATTAATCAATCTAGGATTATGTGTGTTAATTTTTTAACTGAATTGGGAATTTGTTTTATGATTAAAATGTCTTGGTATATGTACACAATTGGGGGGGGGGGGGGGGGGGGTTGAGTTCCCTTTTATTATATAGGAGGAGTGGCATTCTTGAAAACTCCGAAAATTAAACATTATTCAAAGGTATCTATTAGCTAATGTGACTCAAATAATGAATGAAATTTGATAAAATGTGGTATATACTCTATATAAGGACATAAAATAGATTTTGGACACGTTTTGGGTCGTTTCCACACCTTATCTTTTAAGATTAATTACTAAGTCAACTCTTTCTTACAATAATCATTATTATTATCATTAACTATTTTCACTAAAAACATTTCTAAAATATAAATTTGACAATATTAGAAATTAGAAATTATTATTATTCCAAATATAGAATACATTTTTCTAAATTTAAATCTTATAAGTTCCCTAAATTAATTTAAAATTAATCCAACTGATGTGTCGATAAAATTGGTATTTAAAGTGAAAATGATCCAAAGTATACAAGGGGATTATATATACATTAAATATAAATATTATTATAATTCCCTAAATTTTTTATATACATTTATAATTTATCTAATTTTTCGTTGTAATGAATTGGAAATCTAATTTAACATTATAAATGTAAGATTTCTGATTTTCATATGTTATGTTTTTTTTATATTTGAGTTTAGGACTCTTCTATTTGGATAAATAAATGTTTTCTATGTTTATGGGTAGGATTGGGGGTGTCTTAGGGGTTTGAGAGAAGGAAAAATAAGGAACATTATATTTCTAGGAAAGTATTATAGTTTTCCATGGTTAGTGAAACTCATGTGAAGGGAGGTCTAATCAGCGTGATTTGAGACAGCGCCATATCACATAGTAGGACGACAGTTTTTAAACCATGTGATGTTTCATAGGTAACAGTGCATCTTGTTTTCCCTTGATAGTATCTTGTGAATGTTTTTAAAATAGTTTTTAAAATCATTTAACTAAACCATGCACCCCGTCAGATGTTATAAAAATTACAAAATTTACATTACAAGATTTAAGAACCTCCCCCAAATTTTCTCCAATTTCTCATCATCTATTCCCTAGTGATGCACCCTAGTAACCCAAGAACCCAATAGGTGATTCTCCTTCGATCCAAAACTATTTTGATCACCACAAGTTGAATATCGAAGATTCAGGTGTGTCTAATACCTATCTTTCTTCCCTTTTTGGTTTAGGGTTTTCATCTCCCTCTTATCATCATCTAAATCTCTAAAATCATCTTTCTAATTTGAGGTATAGGTTGAGGATTCAAATGGTGATTGAATATAGATCTAAATATATGATTAATATTTTTATCACCAACATATTCAAGGTAGGTGGTCTCCATGTAATATCTTATAGTTTCATTTTTGATTTGTGCCTGTTCAGTTTTGTCCTTGGTTATCCCTTGTTATTATTTTTTATCCTTTGCTGATGTTTGGTAAAATTGTTTTGTAAATTATGAATATAAACTGTCATGGTACACATTTGATTCATCAAGGATGATTTTACTAGAATAGGTCCAACCATAATGTGAAATGAGTTTCCCATTCTTAGAAACTGGTTGTGTAAGTGCAAGGTTGTTGTATGATAATGTAAAGCCCTCATTGAGTATTTTCACATGTTTAATGGGTCTGAAAATAGAATATTAGAAGTGATTATATATTTTTTAATGGATTTACGGGGGGTTATCATGAAATATTAATGGGTTAATTGGATTTAATGAGATCAACAAATGTTTCCTACTAATTCTATTATAAATGACTTAGATAGTTATTGAATATTAAATGGTGAATATGTAAATTGAAAATGGTATGTGAAATGGGAAAAGTAAATGGTTTTTCATAAGTGAATTGATGAATATGTGAAATGATTTTATATAAGAGAATTATTGAATATCCGTAGTGAGCATGGAATGAGAATGAGGATTGGGCTAAATTGGACAATTAATGTAAATGGAAAATGTGTAATTTAGGTTATGGTACAATGTTAATTCCCGTGATGAATGTTATGGATTATGATTGTTATATGTATTATTTGTTATTATTTATCATATGGTTTTTGTGTTTTGATTGGATGAATAATCATGTGCACATGGCATGAGGTCTGGGATAAAGGACTAAGCCTCCTCTCACGGGCCGAGTTGGGATAATGCTCTAACAGTAACAATAATTATTGGGGTAAGGGAAGGGGATGAAGTTCTATTACTCTAATGAATTAATTCAACCATGACTGAGACTTTAAGGTGAGAACATTGTGATGTTTTGATGTATTTTCCCTAGTTATATATGGACTTGAAATTTCTAAACTAAAAAAGGATAAATTCTTTGAGACATTGTGTGAATTGTGTAAATAGATAACACATGGATAACATATTGATGATGAACAAACTAATTAATAGGATTTAAAAGATGAATTTTTCTAAAGGTAATAATAGTTAAAGTTGATTTTTTATCTAATGGATCCCAAACTAACTTTTATTTACATGTTGTTTATTTAATACATGCATGAACTATATGTTTAGACTGGATATTTTGTATAAACCATTGGTAGTGGCTTTCTGAGTTGAACTCATACACTGATCGGGTCACCATTGGGTACCCAAGAAGGTTTCATGCTTGCAGATTAGGTAAGGGGAAGGTTCATGTGCTTTGGAGTAAATTCATACATAAGAGGTACAAGGATGAGGTTTTTTTTTCTTGGAGTCAATATCATTTTGAGGATTCCACCATTTTTCATAATTTTGGATTTTCTTTAACTTGGCATTATAGCATAACATGAAATATTTATAATTTTTTGTGGTTTGTACCTAGTTTTTAGAGATGGTTATTTTTTCATGTTCAATGGTTACTCTATGATTTTTCTATTATTCAATTATTTTATATTTTGTCTTACACTGGTACAAAGGTTATAGTCTCCCCATGTGACTCTTTGCCCCTCAATAATAGTCTACAATATTAGGTTTATGGGAAGGCATTCTTGAGTTCATGTAACGTCTCGACATGGGGTTCCAGTTTAGTGGCACCCGGGCCGGGGACATTACAAAGTGGAATTAGTTGAGATTTTTTCTATAAAATAATATTTTTTTGTTATATAGGAGGTTAAAGAATTGGAAGACCATGGAAATTAGCTCATTCCTATGTGTAGCTAACCCACGGATGAGGAAAAACACATGTCACCCAGAGTGGGAATTGTGTTCTTGTAGAGTGTTGTTAAATTTGATAATATTTCACAATTAGCTGATGATGTTTTTGTGTGATGTGATCGTTTTAAAATATTTTTCACATTACCAAAATGGTAATAGTTTTTTCATTCATTCATAATTCAATATACCTATTTATATAAGTGACATTCAACATGGTTGGAACACCCAAGGGATGGGTGTGTCGGATATAAAGGGTGGGATTCATTAAATTTTCCTGAAATTCATTAAAATTGTGTCTAATGTAATGATGAAAATAGATAAAAATGGGAAGTTAAATGATAAATAATAAATAAATAATTGTTCTTAACAAGGGGTGTAAGTGAATTAATTTGTTTACGTATGTTGTGATATGAAAACAGTTTCAAAAATATTTAAAAGGTATGGATTTTAACCTTGTGATTCAGTTACTCTTTATTAACCAGGGCCTTTGAAAAGGATGGTCGAGGGTAGTGTTGTATGTATGATAGGTCCCTTTTGAAAATTGTATAATAAATGACTTTTTTATCGATAGTGGTGATCCTTCCTTTATATTTTTTGGATGATTTATGGATTTTGATATAGATATCATGTTTGGGATTGTAGATAAATGACCACATGAATATGTGTGTTGCTTGGGCAACAAGATGACATTACTGAGAATGCATTCCCATTAGTATAGAAAAACTATCTACAGTAAATGGATAATAGGGATGAGTATTTATGAAATGTCTGGAAAATTCCATGTAATTTTTTTATTTATATAGTATTATTTTGAGGCTAGGCACTGGGACGACATGTGATTCTGATGTCTAGAGTGCCCAGAATGATCCATTAAGAAATGTTATGATTTAAAAAGTGCACATGATTGGTTTTCCTAAAAAAGTGTAATAACACTGAAATGGGTTTCAAGATTTGAATTTTGAGGACGTTGTTGCGTTCAGAAATGTGGATTTACCATAGGAGCAAATTAACATTTGTTGGTGCATGCCTCTAGTGAGAAAACCTAATAATGCAATAAACATAATTAAAATAATTAAATATTTTTTTAAATGCGTATATATCATTAATAATGACTAAAATTGAAAATAGGAAACCACTGTTGATATCGTGAGGGTCTCCTTTCTTATGAATGATTCTAATGTAGGTTGGCACGGGCAAATAGTGGAAGTCTGTTTTCTTCGTAAATAAAATAATTAACAATTATTTTATTGTAAAATCATTATGTCTCAAAAACATTAAATTGGATTGGAAATACAAGGGTACAATTGAGCTAGAGAGAACGTTTTCATCATAGGAGGATCTTATCCTCTTCAGGAAGAGGATGAGGGTGAAAGATAAATTTTGGAACATTTTTAAAATGAATTTAAATGGTGCGTATGCGTGGTTTTGGGATCATCTAAATGGGTGCCCTGATTGAAAATCGGAGGGCATTGTTGCATCCGTAATAGTGACATTACCAAAGAACGGACCTAACCTCAACTGTCGTGGGTTGAGGGAAAAATTTATATTTAATACTTTTAAAGAAAAAGTTAAAAATAAAATAAACTTGTCTTATTTTAATTTTCTTAATTTTAAAACTATTTCATAGAAACGACATATAATGGAATGAAACAAAAAAATTTTGTTTCATAAATGAATCAACGTCATGAATTCTTATCATAACTTAACAGAAACATTGTTTTGTGTTTTTTATTTTAATGGTTGAGAAAACAATGTAGGATTGTTGGGGAAATCTTGGTTCTTCCCTAAAGCTCTAGTGGGTGACAAGGAAAAACACCAATGACCACCAATCAACATATCATGGAGTAATGAATGGAAAACATGTTCTTCTTCTACACTTCTAACAGATCATCTCCAAAAAATTTGTTACATAGGTAGGGGTTTATTTTTTTTAATCATAGTATCTCATTCTACTTTCTGAATAATGAGCATGGATCCACTCACAAACATGTTGATACGCAGATCGTATGGCTAAGCGAGATGGTGGTTTGAACTTGGGGTTTTGAATTATAGGGTAATTTAATCTGTTTGAATCCCTGAACATTTCCCCATGTTAATTCCTACTTTCAAAACTCTAATGCGGAGGGTGTAGACTACCACGAACAAGGACTGATCCCATCCTTCATGTGTTTTCTTGTTCATTATTCATGGCCACACATTTGGTATAGTGGAAAGAAGGTTTTGATCCCTTAGCAAGGAAAATGGAATCTCATGGAGTCTGGAGGCGCAGATGGTGTGAAGAACAGAAAACCTGAGTGGACCCAGTGGTCCGAGGAATGCTCTTTCGGAGGGCTATTTTTAGTAGTAATAGTTGTATATAGGTGGTGACACAACATGATCGCACGCCAGGGTAGACATCACGGCTGACTCGGGCCAGGGCAGTGCGGCAAGAGCTGAGAGTAGTGGGATGGCAGCGGGTGGGGATGTGACACGACGTGCACTGCGCAGACTGCGGTTCCCCACTAGCACGCAGTTGAGCAGCCCTGTGCGGGACTAGGTGGGGCAGTCAGGCCATGGGGTGCTGAAATAGATGCCCTCATGGAATTCGGGTGAGAGAAGATCAGCCTGCCTTGTGGGCCGTGCTGGGACATGTGAACCCGGCCCCTGAGAGATCTAGACTAAAGTAAATCGGCCTGTTGTTGTGGTATGGGCTGAAAAAATAAAGATGGGCCACTGGGCGGCCCAGGTAGGTAATGAAATCTAGGTCGTCAGTGCGGGTCGGGCCAGATAAATTCGGGTTGTTGGGCGACCTGGCGGGCTGGACCCACGACCGAACCGAGCCATGTCCAGTAAGACCCAATGGGACGGAGCATTTTTCAAGGCCAGAACGAGATGGAAAAGACCCAAACTATGTCGTGTCTGGTTAGTTGAATTGGGTCGGGTCATGCGAGACCCACATGCCGGGTTGGCTGGGTCGCCCGACCGGGTCGGACCGGGCCGAGATGCAACCAACCCTAGTTTACTAAAATGCGAATATCTTTGAAATTAGACATCCTATTGAAAAAATATTTATGACATTGGAACCATCAATATTATACATTTATTTTGAAATGATCTATGGAGACATTCATGAAAGTTGAAATATGAAGATTGGACTGAGGAGTATATTCTCCCTGAATCAAGTGCGCTTCCTGTGGGAATCCTGCGACTGGATGATACCCGAAGACTAGCAACCCCATATGGATCGGATCATAGAGACCATGTGTAGATCAAATTCTAGAGACCCTATGTCAGTCAGCTCCTATCGACTCTATGTGAATTAGATCTTAGCGACCCTGTGTGTTTAAGCTGTTGGAGACCCTGTAGAGATCATCTCCTAGTGATCATGTGATGATTAGCAGTAAACACCCCTATGTGGATCAAGTCATAGAGACCCTGTGTGGACTAGATCATGTAGACCCTGTGAGGATCAAATACTAGTGACCCTGTCTGGATTAGGTCCACGTGGGTCATTGTTACCCAACAGACCCACGGTACTCATCTAGGATGAGTTTCTCAATAGTCCAAGGTGTTCAGTGTTACGACTTGTAGTCTTGATTTCATTACAATAGATTGTACCTGTGTGGGTTTTCATGCATCATGGATTTATTTGTAGATTGATTTGTAGTCTTTCCATTATGGTATGGAGTTTGTACTGTGTATTCTATTACTCGCCCATGAATAGTCTTCACCTGTACATGTCATGTCCTGTACAGGTGATCGACGCTTCGACAGAGACCATGGTTGTCTGGGACCATGTGGTCCTATGTGACACGAGACAGACAGACACTCTGATGGATACCTTTTTGGTCAGGGACTACGTAGTTCTCATTGAGATAGAACAGACTGGCATAATTCTACAGGTGCAGGCAGTTACAGTTCAACTACACACTATTTGGGTTCTGGAGCGGACGTACCATGGAATTTGTAATTTATATTGTCATTTTGGACTTGTATTCTGGCCCCTTTTTTACTTTCAATTTGAATTGTACTCTCTATAGTTGTCACAGTGATAGTTGTGGTTTACTTTGTGTCTACTTTATACTGTTTGAACTATGTGTGTGTGTATAGTTTAAAAGTAAATGCCTTCCCTTTGAATGGATATGCCTATTTTGTGCTAGTTGCAAGCAGCTGGCATGTGGAAGGTGGGATTTGGACAGTCACGACATGCCCTTGCGAGACGGTTCCTAAAAAAGCAGTATCTGAGGTGGCTAGTTCTACCAAAGAGACTGGGAGTCTATGGTTTTATTATTGGGAAACATTGTTAAATATTAAAAGTTAGACTTTCAGATTATGGAAGTGCAATGTTGGTGTGGCGGCTGACATATCCATACAATAAAACCCTGAATTCTATTTTCTGACATAGTACATGAAAAAACCAGTTGCATGTGTCTTTAGAGATTTCCCATGATCTTTATGAGTAAGAATCAACACACTAGGTATAGTAAATTAACTGTGGTTCATCTTGATTCTATTTCAAGATGCCTCTACGTAGACAATCAGCCATGATACCAATGCATGACAATGATGATGGTCCACAGAGTGATAAGGCTTCAGTAGATGGACTATTTCATGAGATGGAACCGTAGGGTATTTTCCCAGCGATTCTAACACCTGTTGGTCTGTAATTACTATAGGAACTACCGGTAGAGGGCACACGTAAGCTGAATGCCTTATTGGATTTTTAGTGACAGAGTCCCCTTAGGCTCTGATGTGATCCCATATCCCAAGAATCTAATGAATGGGTTGAGGTTTTGATGGAGTTCTCTATCTAGTAAGGGCACCAGTATTTCATATCATTTTCCTAGAAGTGAGCCTTCTATGTGGCTCCGCAGAGTGATGGTGGGGTTTAGATTACCCGATCATATAATGAGGTAGATTTATGCTTTGATCTATAACCTGGGAAAAAGTTGATATCTACACCTACATAATAGATTGATCCTGCATAGCTTCTGGAGCTGAGGGTACGGTTAGAGGTGTTTCATTGGAAGGGGTTCTTGAGGCCCAACATTTCATCATGGGAAGCCCTAATGTTGTTCCCCATTAAGGAATATGGGAGCATGAGGCTATGTGTGGACTATCAGTGCCTGAACAAGGTGACCATGAAGATCAAGCATCCTATACCAAGGATGGATGACCTCTTCGATCATCCAAAGGGAGTGAGATGGTTCTAAAATATAGACCTCATATTAGGCTATCAACAGCTTTGAGTACGAGATGAGTGCATCTCAATGATGGAGTTCATATGTCACAATGAACACTATGTGTACTTAGTGATGTTGTTTGGCATGGCGAACACCCCGACAATGTCCGTGGGACTCATGAATAGGATATTTTCATCCGTACATAGACAGATTTGTAATGGTCATCTTTGAAGAAATCATAGTGTATTAATCATCAAAGATGAGCATGCGATACACCAGAAGCTGGTTCTAGACACACTCTCAGACAACCATCATTATAGAATTCTCTTAATGTGTGAGTTATGGGTTCATAAATTACACATTTTTGGACACATCATATATGAGGATAGATTTTAAGTGGATCTGTTGAAGAAAGAGGCAGTTCCGGCTTGGGATCCACCCAAGAGGGTGACTGAGGTGTATAGTTTCTTGTGGTTGGCCCATACTACTGGATGTTCTTGCCCATATTTTCTAGAGTAGTAACACCCTAATCGGGTTTGAAAACTAATGGATAGACCTTTGTGTGGAAAGATATGTTCTAGTAGAGATTCCAGGAGATGAAGCGGAGACTGATCATTTCCCCATCCATAGAATAACGGAAGAGGCTGTTAGGTATGTAGTCTTCTTCACAAATCATTGATCAGACTGAGTTGTTTATTGATACAGGAGCGAGCAGTGATCGACTACAGTTCCTAGAAGTTGAGGAAGCATGGGTAGAACTATGCAACCCTTGACCTGGAGTTAGTAGCAGTGGTGTTTTCTCTGAAGATGTGGTGACACTAATTGATGGGTGAATTAGTTACCAACTATTCCGACCACAAGAGTGTGAGGTATATATTCCTCTAAAAGGACAAGAATTTGTGG
This sequence comes from Viscum album, assembly GCA_963277665.1. NCBI lineage: Eukaryota > Viridiplantae > Streptophyta > Magnoliopsida > Santalales > Viscaceae > Viscum > Viscum album. The sequence goes on from OY728131.1 coordinate 1,132,517,159, forward strand.
AAACTACCATGGCTAGATTTCCTATAGAACTATAACCTATATATAGTCAATACTCTTAGGAAGGGGAACATAGTGGAATATGGACATAGTAGGAGATTGTTATTGTAGCGGCGGAGTGAGGCGATGAAGTACATAGTCTCTATTAAGATATCGTTCTTGGACGGTTATGGAGTGGATTACCTTTAGCCGATGAATGTAACTCCCCAACTCTTATGGAAAGTTAGGGTGGCAGAACTAGTGGATGATGACTGAGAGGCCTAATGTGGTCATTTATCCTTGGGACGAGCTCTTGATTGACATTATATTTGTGGAGATCACACCATCCTTTTTAGATGGAGGACCGTAGTACCCATGATGTTATGGTGGGAGGTGTTGAAGGAGTTCCATAAACCCCCATAGACAGTACATCCATGTGTGGCAAAGATGTATCAGGAACTCTAATGACAGTACTAGTTTCTTGGGATAATGATAGTGAGGGAAGAGTTTATTTCATGTTTCCTCACTTATCCGCAAGTGAAGGTTGGGCATCATGTTCCAACTGGCCTGGCACAACCACTTGTGGTACCGAAGTGGAAGTGGGATGGCATCTCTATGTACTTCATCAAGAGATTACCATGCACATACAAGGGACATGATTCTATCTGGATTATCATTTATCGAATGACCAAGTCGGCTCACACCCTACCTTTATGAGAGTAAGGATCTATAGATGGCTTGGGATGCCTCTACATCCGGATGATAGTGCGGCTTCATGGATTTCCCTAGATGATCATCTTAGATCATGATTCTCACTTAACATCCCATTCCTGAAAGGTATTAAAAGAGGTGTTTGGGACTCAACTGCACATGGGAAAAACATTTCACCCTCATACTGATGGTGAGATGGAGAAAACTATAAAGACCTTGGAGGACATGTTTTGTTCTAGCGTCATTGATTTTGGTCATATTAGGGAACACCAAATTCAACTGGTGTAGTTTTAATATGACAAAATCTATCACTCCACCATTACCATGACACCATTTGAGGCTTTGTGCTGGTGGCCATTCAGATCACTTCTCTACTGGATAGACCGAGGGGAGTCAACACTCAGGGGTACAGAGGTGCTATGGGATACCACTGAGAAGGTCCATATCATCCCATTGTGGATGAGAACATCACAGAGTAGGAATAAATATTATGTTTACAGGATACAAAGACCATTGGAGTTCGATGAAGGGGACAGCGTATTCCTTCAGGTCTCCCCCCGATGGTGATTGAAGAGATTTGGCCTGGGAGAGAAGTTATCATTGAGGTTCATTGGACCCTTCTAAATTTTTCGTAGAGTTGGTGTGGGGACATACCACTTATCTCTCCCTACCACCAATGCACTGGTTTCACATTGCTTTCAACATGTCAAATGTGAGGAGGTATGTGCATGGTCCATCGCCCATCATCGACTGTGGTGATTTGGACATTGATGATGGGATGATGTTTTCATAATTACCTATGGAGACAGAGGATTGATATAAGTAGTTCCTTTTTGGATGGATGATTCCTCTAGTGAAAATTTAGTGGCTGCAAGAGAATATCTATGAGGGAACATGGGAGTAGGAGAATCAGATTCATGCTCAGTACCCCCATTTGTTAATTTATATTTGTTTTGGCTTGTAGGGATGTGAATTTCTAAGGGTGGGGGTAATGCGATGTACTGGTTATTCAATGTAATTTTCTAAAATTATATTGAATTATTTTGAGGCTGATCACTGGGATGGTGTGCAATTCTGAGGCCCAGAATGCTCGAAATGATTCATCGATAATGTTATGTTTTAAATAGTGCACATGAGTGGTTTTACTGAAAAATTATATTAACTATTAAACAGATTTCCGTATCAAAAAATAGGGGGCACCGTTGAATTCATGAAGGCAGGTTTAACCTTGGCGTGACTTAAGATTATACATCACAGGCCTCTACTGATAAAATCCATAAATGGAATAGCCGTAATTAAAATAATTAATTAAAAATTATATTATTTTTGAAATTTTTGTAACCCACGAACGGTGAGTCGTATTGAAAATACAAGACCACCATTGAGATTATGAGTGTACTAATCTCTTAGAAAGAAATTAATGTTCGTCGGCATGGGAAAATAGTAGAAGATGGTTTTTGGTCATAAATAAAATAATTAAGTAACAATTATTTTATTAAAAACTCTTTATAACTCTTAAATGGTAACTTAGATTAGAAATATGAGAGTTTAGTTGACCACGTGGGGATTTTTTTCCCTTAGGTAGAGATTAACCTCAACTGGTGTAGGTCGAGGAAGAAAAAACAATATTTGGAATTTTTTTAAATGAATTAAAATGGCGCACCTTCATTGTTTTGGATACTTCTAAACGGGTGCCCATATTGAATATATGATGGCATCATTTCATTTGAAACGGTAAAATTAACTAAAAATGGACCTAACATCGCAAATTGTGGGTCAATGTAAAATGTTATGTTTTAAATTTTTTCATGAGAAAATTAAAATTAAAATAATGTAGTTTAATTTTTTCTGAATTTTCAAACTATTGTAGTGAAACAACCTATAACGGAATGAAACCAAAAACATTTTTTCATAAATAAAATAGTGTAACGACTTTGTATCAGACTGAGACTCAAATGTGTTTTCTCTTTTAGTCATTTAATGGTTGAGAAAATAATAAAGGATTGTTGGCAAAATCATGGTTCTACTCTGATTCTCTAGTGGGTGATGACAATGAACAACAACGATTTCCAAACAACGGATCATGGAGAGATTAATGAAAGAAATTTACTTCTTCCACCTTTCAAATGGGTCATATCTAATGAATTAGTTACTCAAGTAGGGGTTTATTATTTTGGAATCACAGTATCTTGATCTTCTTTATAAACAACAAAAATGAACCAACCCACAAATAGGTTGATCTATGGATCGTATTTCCCTATGGGAAGTACATTTGAACTTGTGGTTTTGAATTATGGGGTAAATTCATTTGTTGGACTTCCAAAACCATTACCCCTATCAATTCATGATTTGAAACTCTAATGTAAAGGGTGCAGGCCGACACGAACTGGCTCAAGCCCCTCTATCTTTTGTGTTCTTGGGCATTCTTCATGGACACACCTTTGGACTACCTACAAGGAGTTCTCAAGCCCTTAGAAAAAACAGTGGAATCCCATGGAGGTTAGAGACATCGACAACGTGAAGAATAATCCACCGAAGTGGACCTAGTGGTCCACTTGAAGGCTCTGCTGGTGTGCCATGATGGCGCACTGGGGGAGATTCCACGGACGGCTCGAGCCATGGTGGTGTGTCAAGAGCCTCCAACGGTGGGCCGATGGCTGGTGGGGATGGGATCCAACCAACATGCCCCGTAAGGTGGATCAGCCTGCGCCGCGCATTCCACAACCTCCCCTGGCACATGGTCTAGTGAATGCATGTAGGACCAGGTGGGGCATCTTGCTCCGACTGAAGACATGTTTTCGAACCATCTCTCTTTGTGTTCCGGGCCACTAAGAGGCCATGGATGGAGTAAACCTATGCACTATTGTAGGTCGTGCCAGCGGAATAATGTTGGGTTATTGTGCAACTCGGGTGGGAATGAATATCGGGCCGCCAGTGCCGGTCGGGATAGATAAATCCATGTCCCTAGCTGACCCGAAGGGATGGACCCATAGCCGAACAGGTTTGGGTCTAATAAAGTCCAATGGGCCTGACAACCTAGCCAGGCCGGACAGGGTTAGTCCAAACCTGAACTGGTTCGAGTTAGGATAGTTGATCTAGGCCAGGTCATGTAGGAAACATGGGCCAGGTTTGTCGAGTCAGTCCGACCGGGTCAGACCGGGCCCGAATGCAACCTTCCCCTATTTACTAAAACACAAATGTCTTCTAAACCACGTGTCTGATTGAGGAGTTGTTTGCGGAGTTTGAACCCTCATGGTGAGGTGGATTGTTTAGCATGCTCAAAGGAGACATTCATGGAAATTAAAATACAATTATAGGATTTATGAGTAGACTCTCTATGAATCAATCTGGCATCATGTGGGAATCTTATGGTAGGATGAGACCCAAATACTAGCGACCTTGTATAGATCAGCTCCAAGCAACCCTGTGACAATTAGCTCTTAGAAACCTTCTATCGATCATTTACTAGTGACCCTAGGTGGATAACCTCCTATCTACCTTATTTGGATCATCTCATTGCGACCCTATGTAGATCAACTCCTATAGTCCCAAGGTGGATTAGCTTCTTGTGGCTCTAGGTTAGCCAGTAGAACCACAATACTCATATGTGATTAGTACCTCAATAGTCCATGGTATTCCGTGTTATGACTGATAGTCTTGATTTCCATACTTTATATTATACATGGGTGGGTTTTCATTATTGATGGTTTGATTTGTGGTCATTCCTTTGTTTTCTGAGGTCCTTACTGAGTATTGCGTTACTCACCCATGAATTGGATTCGCTCGCACATGTCGTTCCTCGTTCAGGTGATGGATTCTTTGACGGAGACTATGGTGGTCTGGGCGTAGGTGCTGCTCAATGAGATGGGACAAACAGACGCTTCTACATTGACCATGGTTTTCCAGGACCTGGTAGTTCTCAGTGAGACCGGATTGGTGAGCATACTTCTATGGCTACATGCAACTAACCTTCACCTACCCTTCAGGTGTGGTCTCAAGAAGATTTACCATGGAAGTAATACTTTCATTTGTGGTTTGGACCTTGTATTCAGGAACCTTTTTACATTCAGTGTGTACTATACTATATATAGTTTTCTCAGATATTCTTGTGATATATTTCATGTCTACTTTATGTGGTTTGAGCTATGTTCATGCATTTAGGTTTAATGTAAAAAATCCTTCCCTTTGGGGATACAACTATTCAATACTAGTAGACATCCCCTAGAATAAAGAAGGCTACCTTGGGGTAGTAACAATAGGGTCCCCAAGGGATAGGTTGTGATATTTTTTGATAAATTATCTCATTTTATGTGGATAATATAATGGGACCTAGGGTGGGTTTCATTGAGTATGGTCGAACTAACCATGGAATATATGCTATGACACCCTATGACCTTTATCAGAGAGGGTGGGTCAGAGGAAGCTGAGTTATAGATAGAGCCTATCCAAAAAATTCTTGATCATATTAAGACTCTTTACTAGAGGAAATTCAAGCTAGAGGACTATATGTTATGGGTTTAGGAAAAGAATTGGTGTGACATTATGGTTCAGACAGAACCTGAAAATGGAATTGTATAGAATGATTTTCAAGAAAATTTTCAAGAACACTAATACACAATGACCTTGAAGAATTAGAAGGTTATGTATATTATGATGTTGACACAAGGGGTTGCCTCAATGATGTATTATTATATTAATTTCAAATACTTGTTGTACTTTTCTCTGATGTTGTTAGGGGATGAGGTGACTATGGAGAAACACTTCCAAGATGGGATTAAAAATAAGATCATTTCATGGGTGAATATATTACATCTAAATAGTTTTGAAGATGTATTGGATCGGGCCATAATCATGGAGGGAACCAAAAGGGTGTTTCAGGTGGTAGATTTGGGGTGCCAGTCAGGTGAACATGTGGGGTAGCTTCCATGCGCTAGAATCATCATTTTGGGAATTTCAAACACAAAAAAATTACATACTGTAGTCATAAGAGAGTGGCAGTTTCTAAGGGTGGTGATCATTTTTTCTTTTACCAGCATGGTAGGTCGAGGCACATATGGGGTTAGTGCCCCTCATCACCAGTCAATTTCCAATCATGCATCAGGGTGGGATATATAGAGTGGTTATTTAAGAACCCTCAGTAGTCATGGAATGATGGAGGTCAGAGGTAGATGTTGAGTGTGGGTATAGGGTAGATCACCCTATATGAGGGAGGAAATTGGAGCTCCATGGGTTGTACCAGTAGGGGAGGTGGATGTGGAAATCTAGGGTTATATCATCCATACTAGTAGTGTAGTAAATTGTAGGGTTTTTGGGATGGATCTTAGGGTAGAGGTTATTTCATCTTCATTTAGTTTAATCCACATCTGGAGGATACGAGGAATGATTGTATACGATTTAAGGTATGATTTTTTAAGATTTAATGATCTCTAGTGACTTTTTTTACATAGGATTCATACATATATTTATTTATGTATAGTTCATAGATATATTAGGCATACCCATATAATTTTCATGTGTGGTTATGTTAATTAATACTCAATTGTGGGTGAATGTTGAGGATATCATACAATGCAAGGGTTTTACTTTAGAGGATGGTGGGTACCAATTATCTATTGAATCTTCTGGTCCTTGATATTTCAGGTTTTAACCTAATTTTGGGTGTGGACTAACTAGTGTTGTATCAAGCGTAAATCGATTTTTACCATTTTCTGGTAACATTAAATTCTCCCAATGTAGAATCATATTCCCTATGTGGTGAGAGGGATGTTCAAGAAAGTCATGTAGGGACAATTTTCTAATAGTTAGGAGAAGTCATTAACCAAGAGGATTTTATTATGCAAGATGATGGTGGAATGGATCCACCAGTCTTCATTCTCGTTGTGGACCAATTTCAAGATTTTTTAAATGTTTCTTTCTTAGGTATACCTGTGAAGAGAGATGATGAGTTTACCGATGATTTGATGCTAGGGGTAGAACAAGTTTCTACTTCACCATATCAAATTTCCCTGACAGAACATCATGAACATAAGGTTTTGCTAGAAGAGTTGGAGTGAAATGGGTTCATCCCACCTAGTATGTTTCCTTGGGGGTCTCTTGTGTTGTTTTCTAATAAGGATGAAGGTTCATTGAGATTATTTGTTTACTATATAAAAATTAATTGTGTGATGGTTAAGAACTGATACCTAAATCATAGAATTGAAGACCTATTCAACTATCTGAGGGGAGCGTAGAAATTCTCCAAGATTGATTTGAGATTACAGTATAATCTGTTTATAGTGATACCTTCCAATGTACCATGTACAACTTCATGGAACATGTACGAATTATATGAGTTTGTGGTGATGGTGTCCAGATTGACCAGCGCACCAGTTGTGTTTATGGATTTAAAGAACTTAATATTTCACCTATACATAGATCAGTTTGGGGTTGAATTTTTTGATGACTTAATGGTGTACTCATGAACTCATGATGATCATTATAAACATCTTAATATCATCTGGAGTACACTAAGATATTATAGGCTTCACACCATGATATCAAAATGGATGTTCTAGAATGATAAATTGTATTTCATAGGTCACATAATTTCTGAGATTTGTGTGTCTGTAGATCCAGAGAAAGTGAAAGTAGTTGTGTCTTGAGAGAAGCCTATATTTATTTTGATATTTAGAGTTTTCTAAGTTTATATGGTTATTAATGAAGGCTCATTAGGGATTTCACCTATTTGGAAGTTCCAGTCTCAGGATTTACCAGGAATGGAGTTGAGTAAGAGTAGTCAAAGGCATGAGAAAATAATTTTCAATAGATGAAGAAGCGGTTGGCTACCACGTCAATTCTGATTTTACTCGAATTGAGTATGAGGTGCACCCTATTTTGTGATGAGCCCATTATTGGACTTGTGGTAGTGTTGATGCATGGATATTGGTTTATAACATATTGGTCAATATTGTTGATGTCTAGTGAAATAATTCTCACTAATCATGATCATGATCTATCTAATATGGTTTATGTCTTAAATTATTGGATGATATGTTGGGAGCTTGTGTCCTAGATTTTGGGGGTTCATTAGAAAAATTTATCACTTGTTGAGTTTTCCCACCAAAACTTTTTTTAGGATATGATTTAGATGGAACATTCGGAGGAACCCTATGGGATACCATATAGACCTCCATTGTGTTTGTTATAAGCTAGGGATTCAAATATATTTCTACTGAGTCTCATATAATTGACATCATAAAACAATTGATTGATTCAAAAGTTCATGATAACAACTCAGAGTATGACGAAGTAACGTGACGATCGGTGTCATAGTCCTCCTAGGATTATGGTTTCCAATAGTGTGTTTTGTTAGGTTTTTATATGGTTGGGTCTATATAAAATTTGGAAACAAGGCATGTTGATTCCCATGAATGTTGGTTCATTTCATATTGGGGAGAGGATCAGATTGGTGGATTAATGATTGGATCATCCCTAGTGGTATACTAGAATACATGATGTTTTTCATTTCACATAACTCTGTTAATATCACCTTGGTCCATATCATCTGATAAATATTGACGATATGGTTCTTTAGGATGATGTGTCCTTTTAAGATCATCGAGTTTGTATTATGTATCGTAGTGAGAAAGCCTTATTGGGAAAGATAGTGCACTAAGTTTGTTTTTATGGAAACATGGAAATGTTTAAGAAGAAAAATAGATTGAGAGTCATATTTGCAATCCCAGTGGATCAATCTATTTTCATTGAAAACCCAATAATTTTTTGAAGTACGAAAAAAGGATGAACATTTATAAGATAGAGAGGTTGTAAGATTATAAATTTTATTAATATATTTTTTTGTTTATGTTTTGTTTTAAATCTTATATCCTTCTCTAAATAAATGTTTCCAAGTTCATGATTTTTCTTGGGGTGTCCTAAGGGATCAAGACATGAAAAATAATGAAAAATTATATTTCTGATCATGCTATAGGATTTGGGCATGGTTAGTGGAAACCATGCGAGGGGAGGGTCGAACCTTTAAATTTGAGATAGTGGCATATCGCATGGTTGGGGTATGGTTTATAAACCATATGGATTTTCCTAGGTAACTATTTGTCCCCTTTTACTCTAGATATTTTCTTTCACATGATTTTTGAAACCATGCGTCTAAACTGTGCACCCCTGTAAAAGATAAAAAAAATTACATAAAATGTCATTATGGTATTTAAGAACCTCACCCGATTTTACTCCCATTTCCCATCATCTAAGACCTAGTGACAAACCCTAGTGACCAATGATTCTATGAGGAGACTCTATTTTTATCCTACTCTATTCGAATCACTATGGTTTTGTAGATTAAACATCTGGATGCGTCTAATCCCTCTCTTGCTTCTCCTAATGGTTAAGGGTTTTAATCTTCCTATTATCTTCATCTGAGGCTCTAAAATATTTTTTTTATTATGAGATATAGGCTGATGCATCAAATTATAGTTGAATAGAGATATAAGGCTATGAATAAGAGTTTGTATATCAATAGATTTTAGATAGGGAATCTACAGGTATTATTCCATAGTTTCGTTGTATATTTTTTATATTAGTTTTTTGTTCTTGGATACCCTATTTTATGCCTTTATTTCTATTTTGTATAATTTTTGTCTAACTAATGAATATAATCACCCATGGTCTCCATGGGATGAACTGGGGTTGATTTGAATGACCTAGGTCCACCCATGGGTTGTGCCAGTTTTCGAGGGCCTAGAAATTTGTTAACTGCAAGGTAATTGTGTTATAATGTAGATCCCTTGTTGTGTATATTGATATGTTTAATGGAATTGAAAATGTAACATTGGAAGTGTTCATATATTTTTTAATTTGATAATGGGGTTTTTTATGACACAATAATGGGTTAATTGGGTTAAATGAGATCGTGATATGTGGCCTGTGAATTATGCTAGAAATGCCTAAGAGATTTAGTGCATATGATTCCATAAATAGAATAAATCATTAAGGGTATGTGGAATATGAAATATGTTAAATGGGGTTTCATAAGATAATTTTTTAATATGTGAAATGAGTTCATATAAGGGAATTATTGAATATTCCTAGTATGATAGGCATGATAATTGGGCTATGTAATGTAAATGGAAAATGTGTTATTGGGATATAGAATTATGTTAATTCCCATGTTGAATGTTATGGATTTTGATAATTATATATATTGGTTTTGGTTAGTTGTGATATGGTTTGTGCATGGTAAATGGATGAATATGAATGTTCACATGGCTCGAGGTATAGGATAAAGTATTGAGGCTCCTTTTAAGGGTCGAGTTGGATTAATGCTCTAACTCCACCCACAAAGCATGAGTTAGGGATGGGGATGGAGATATATTCCCATAATGGTATAATTCCACTCAAAATAGTGTTTTTATGTGAGGACATCGTGATGTCATGAATAATTATCCCTAGTGAGATAAGGACATGACTTTTCCCTTAAGAAAATTGATAAATTTTTAGGTCATTGTGTGAATGATGTAAATTCATACCCCACGAACTACATGTTCATGATGAACTATATAATGAAGACGATAAAAATTATGAATTTTTATAATGATAATAATAGTTAATATGAAGGTTGTTAAATAATGGCACATACACTGCCTTTTATTTACTTTCCATTTATTTTATATTTTTATGCACTATCATTTAGACTGAATGTTTTATGGACACCATTGGTGGTGTCCTAGTGATTGGTACTCACATGATGCTCGGGCCACTATTGGGAACCCAAAAAGATTTAATGCTTATAGGTCAATAAAGGGTAAAGATCCATATTCTTGGGAGTTGTATAAATCAGGATATGTATGAGGATGATGTTTTAGACTTGGAGGCAGGGCCGTTTTGGGGGTTCCTTTATTTTTAATTATTTTTTGTTTTGTTTCCCTTGGAACTATAGTATGACATGAAATATTTCTAACTGGTTTTGTTTTGCGCACATTTTTTGGAGATGGTTATTTATTCAGGTTCATTAGTTATTTTATATTATTTTTTGTGGTTTCTTACTCCGGTAAAGAGGGTGTATATAACGACCCATACATTACATAAATTTTTATTACATCAGAATTGAAGCACACTTATTACAACATATAACAAAACTAGGAAAGGACCATATAGGTATAGTGTCTTTAGAAACTGGGAAACATAAACAACTGGTTCATAAAGCATCTACTTAGCCTCCCATTTATTCCATTATATCTAGAGTCCCTTTTGGAATATCCTACTTAATAACCTCCTTCCTGACCTGGGGAAATAAAACATACAAAAGGGTGATCTCAAATGCTTAGTAAGGGTAATCAAAAGAAATAACAATGACATCATATACATAAGAACATAACTTTTGGAAATCTTAACCAGCAAAAGAGATCATAATTTCATAACACGGGATAAATCATAGTAGTGAAATGTAATCCCAATAATCATAACATAAAACAGTAAACTTTGTGTCATACACATATAATCATAGAGAATCATTTCTTATTAGTCAATACTCATTTCCATTAATATCTTAGTGGACAAATTCTATTTCTGAACCGAGTTCACTCCACGTTTCAGTCCGGTTTCACTGAACCGGTTTAACCTGCCGTTCCAGCCATGTTTATCTCATGAGATATAAAATCTTTTCCCAATGCATTTGAGGGAGATATAGGTCCCACCCATCTCATAATGATACCATTATTATGTGTGCCACAAAATCATAAATCATACATCATTGCATAACCCATGTAATAAAAATGGGATTCTTAAACAACATGACATCATAAAACAATTCATATAAGATAAAGTAATTCATAAAAATAATTCCATCACAACATAATAAAATCAATGTAATAATATGGAGAGAAATAGAAACCTATATTATATTAGATGAAAAATAATTTTGATAAAAATCTTGAACTCCATTCTTGAGGAAAATATCCTTTCTACTTCAAATTTTTTTTCCTTTCTTAACATGTCACACAATTCTAAACTAAAAGAAGTTGATTAAAAATAATCTTGAAAACATGTAAAGGAAGCTTCTTGGAAATAATGTTTTAAAAATCCATTCATGCCGTATAAGTTAAAAAACATTCTTCTCGTACTTTTATCGGAAAAGTCAAAAAGTACCTCGTACGAAAAAACGACAAAATATTCTTTTCATATCTTTTACTAAAAACTCAATGAAGGGTAAAATTGGATTTAAACAATTTTATGTGGATGGAAACAATATTACATATTGAGGAAACATGGATGTGGATGATATAATACACCCCAATAAATACCAAAGTATAAACAATCTCAGATAAAATGAGATTGTGATATTTTCCCTTACCTTAGGTCCGATTTGCTTTGTAAGTGTCTGAACCTCGTGTATAACGATTTAAATAATGTTATTGACTTATTGCAGAATAATAATTATTTTTAGGATATTATTTATGGTCATATTCATACCTTCTTATTAGTAATATTTCATTACTACTTGTTATTCAGGTGTTTATTACTTTTTGTTCTTATGCGTGTTTTGTCGAATAAATTCTTATTTTTCTTTTTAGGTTATAGATAACTCATTTCCAGAATGGTATTATTGTAATATATATCATATTCATTCATTCAACTCATTTATATAATCATTATGCAATGAAGATCATGTAGAACGAGTCGCATCACATCGTGGAGACAGTATTCCGTACGTACACATGAGCGATGATATCATTCCCATGATCGTGTAATTGTATTGGAGTGTGTGTATACTATTTCATAATCAATATCACATTACAATAATCATATATAGTCATTATTTACACCATTATACCCATCCATGTAAGGTGGTGGTGCAAAATAGATTACACCACGGCGTGGCGACAGTATTCCGTACGTACGCACGTGCGGTGATTTGGTTTTCCATAGGATGAATAGATGGTGAAATAGGGTTTTTTATACTTATAATAACATATCAGTATATTAGTGATACTTATGTTATTACTTAATAATTAAACAACTAAAAAATAAGAAGTGGAAGAAGAAATAAATTTGAAAGAATCGGTAACAGACATTACCTCTTCTTTGAAGCGCCTCTTTGAGACCTCCTGTTAGGGAACTAAAATCGGTCTTTGAAGAAGACCAGGACCTCTAGGATGTTTCTAGGGAAGTGGAGAAGAGAAATTGGTAGGGTTTGTACGAGATTTAAGGCTAAAAGTGGTGTGAGGAAAAGATGGAGGAGGTTCCCTTTTATAAGGGAGGAGAGGGGCACCTTAGGAAGAACAAAAAATATTATTTTATTATAAAGTCTAATTCGTTTTTTTAATAGATCCAAAATGATATTTTTCGAAGAAAATTCGGGGATGGGTCGAAATACACTCATCCAATAGAATTTAGACAAGTTTAGGTCATTATATTAACCTTATCTTTTAGTTTTAACTCTTAGTTAATTAGATTGACATTTACCATGTCACTTTGTATTTGTATATTATATAGTTAATAAACATACCATATACATACAAGAGACCCACAAGTGGTCCATTAATGATACACCTATCATTGTATAAGTATCTTGGCCTAACCTTAGATTTTTAGGAATATAATAACAATTAATAATATAATATTTGTTTTAAAAACTATTTTATGTCAATTTTGACACTATTTGGTAATTGATTTTTGGGAAAATCATAACATAATAATTAGTTCAAAAAAAATTAATTAAATCAATTATAAAATGTCATATTAACATATGAAAGTATTTTAATTCATAAAAAGTCTAAAATTATCTTTATTTGGGTATTTATAACAATAATTATGTCAATATTTCATTAATAAGATTATTACTGCATCATCATTGTATCATAAATAAATTAAATTATTTTAAGTCTAAAAATTACAAATAAAATACCATTATGTTTAAAAGCTTTTCATATTTCTAATGAATATTTATAGTCGATTTTATCTTTTGTATTACCCTATATTATAAATTATTTAGTTATTAAACTTTGATTTTAACTATTTTAACCCTTCATTAAATGAATTGACAATAAATGTACTAATATAATCCAAGTGGGACTAAATGGTCATATTATATTCATAAGGTTGTTTTTGGTCGAATTACACTTATCCAATAGAATTAGGATATGTTTTAGGGTAATAATAATAACACTTTTACCCTTAGTTACCCTATTTACTTTTAACTGTGGTAAAAAAAAGTAAAAACTTAATATTCACTAAAAATTATTTTCATCTCGTTGAACCATATTTTAGTCCTTGATATTAACTGTGTCTCTCGTATTTTCGAAATTCTACTCACAGAAGCGGTAAAATTATGTTTTTTGAAAAATTCAGTTTTTTTAACTACACTTAGTGGTTTCACTATTCATCAAAAAAATGAATGTTTCCAGAAAAATACCAAAAATTAGGCCTAAGCTATATTTGATATTATTAATTAAAAAATGATGTTTATTTTACCAAATTTAAAACATATCAGTTACATTAACTAATATAAAAATTAATTTCCGTCGTCAAAACAAATACCGTGTTTTTAAGAGATAATAACAATCAAAAGATTGACACTTGTTTATGTCTGGTTTAAATGTGAAATTACATCCAATGAACAACATTGTATTAAATTGTAAAAATATATTCTAAATATAATTTAAAACGACTCAAATTAATAATTTATCACTATTAATTATTTCGATTAAAAAAGTTGTTTTTAATTAAAATTTAGTAGTTTTCACTATTCATCAGAATATGAAAGTTATCCGAAAAGTACCAAAATTTCACCCTAAGATAATTTAAATATTCCAAATCCAAAAATGAAGTCCATTTTGAAGAATAAAATTTAAAAAATTTCAAAAAGTGGTTATTACTATTCATAACGGCTAGTTTAAATAATATTTTAATAGCATATCGTTGTTTAGTGAAACTCGGTATTGCGTACGACGCAAGATATTGAGTAAGGCCGCAGTTGCGTGTAAAGAAAGCCAAGATAGTGTTGTGTGTAGTGAAAGATTCCAATGATGATTTATATAAAACAAAATATTTCGCATAGTAGTCTCGGGTGTTACATTCTACCCCCCTTAAAACGAATTTCTCCCTCGAAATTCATCACATTGTAACAAAAAGATGAGGATACCTCTCCCTCATCATATCCTCAAGCTCCCATGTAGCTTCTTCTAATTGGAGGTTCCTCCATAAAACATTCACCAATTGAGTGGTCTTTTTTTGTAGGACTTTTTCGCTACGATCCAGAATCTCTATCGGCTATTCTTCATAAGAAAGATCTTGCTCCGGCGGTACAACTTCCGAGCTGAGTACATGTGAAGGATCAGGTATGTACTTTCCCTGGAGATATACATGGACCACATCATGAAATTGCAAGGGATTCGGTGGAATCACCAATCATTAATATACCTTTCCAACAAAATCCAGTATTTCGAAAGGACCGATATATCTAGGGCTCAACTTCCCCTTCTTTCCAAATCTCATGACCCTCTTCCAAGGAGATATTCATAAGAACACTTTATCACCCACTTCAAACTCTAGGTCTTTTCTTCGTTTGTCGGCATAACTTTTCTGTCGACATTGAGCTACTCTTATGTGTTGTTGAATAGATCGAACCTTTTCTTCCATCTCATCAACAAGACCAGATCCTAATAGCTTTCTTTCCCCAACTTCATCTCAGCAAGTTGGAGTCCTGCATTTCTTTCCATAGAGAGCTTCATAAGGAGCCATCTGAATACTAGAGTGAAAGCTATTATAATAAGAAAATTCCACCAAAGGTAGGTGTTGATCCCAACCACCTTTGAAATCCATAGAGCAAGCTCTCAACATATCTTCTAGAGTTTGAATTTTTCTCTCAGACTGACTGTCTGTCTGAGGATGATAAGCAGTGCTGAAACTCAACTCTGTATCCAGAGTATGCTAAAGACTTCACTAGAACTTAGAGGTAAATCTCAGATCCTGATCAGATATAATAGAAAGTGGTACTCCATGCAATATTACCACTTCCTTTACATGTATCCTGGAAAGATGATCAAGAGAGAAATCCTCTCTAATATCAATGAAGTGTGCAGACTTTGTAAGACGATCAACTATGACCCAGATAGCATTATTTCCTTTGGATGTTTTAGAAAGACCTATGACAAAGTCCATAGTGATGTTTTCCCATTTCCATTATGGTATGGGTAATGTTTGTAACATCCCCTTAGACTTCTGTCTCTTAGCTTTAACTTGTTGACAAACCAAGCATCGAGGGACATATTCAGAAACATCTCTTTTCATGCCATCCCACCATAAGTACTCTTTCAGGTCCCTATACATCATTATGCTTCCAAGATTAATAGAGAATAAAGAACTATGAGCCTCATCCAGTAGCTCCTTCTTTAATTCGGGGATGTTAGGAACACAAACCTGATTCCGGAACATTATTATTCCATCACAATCAAGGTTGAATTCATGAATATTTCTCACCTTGTTTTGTAACTCTACATCTTCTCTCTGTGCCTCTTTAATTATCACATTTATAGATGGTTGAACATTTATTTGAGAAAGATACGATTTCCCCCTTCCATTATAATTCCACGATCCTTCCTTTTTAAATCCATAAATATTGGATCTTTTGTGATCCTCATCATGAATAATCTAGCATGGTCTTGTCGACTTAATGCATCTTCCACCTTGTCTGCTTTCCCAGGGTGGTAATGAATTGAGAAGTCGTAATCCTTAATCAGCTCCAACCATCTTCTTTGGTGAATATTCAACTCCTTCTGTGTGAAAATATACTTTAAACTTTTATGATTAGTATAAATATCACACCTTTCTCCATAAAGATAATGCCTCCAAATATTTAATGCAATGATTACCACAGCTAACACCAAATCATGAGTTGGGTAATTTTGCTCATGGATTTTTAACTGTCGTGAGGCATAAGCTATCACCATATCATTTTGCATAATAACACACCTCAATTCCTTCTTGTATGCATCACTGTAGATCACAAACCTTTCTCCACTACAAGGCAGTGTGAGCACAAGTGCACTAGATAACCTTCTTTTCAACTCCTTGAAATTATCTTCACATTCCTCCATCCAAACAAACTTAACTTCTTTCCAAGTCAACCAAGTGAGTGGATTAGACAATCGTGAAAAATATTTCACAAAACTTCGATAATATCCAGCCAAACCAAGAAAACATTGGATCTCGGTTACTGTTGTTGGTCTTGACCATCTTTTGATAACCTCTATTTTTGCTAGATACACAGATATCCCCTCTTTTGAGATTATGTGACCCAAAAATGAAACATTTTGAAGTCAAAATTCACACTTGGTAAATTTGGCATAAGGATTCTCCTTTCTTAGGGTATTCAATATAATTCTCAAGTGATCTTCATGTTCTTCCTTTCTCTTTGAATAGACATGAATATCGTCTATAAATACTACCACAAACTGATCAATATAGTCTCTAAAGACTCTATTCATCATATCCATGAAGATAGCAGGGGCATTAGTAGGACCAAATGGTATCACTATAAATTCATAGTGTCCATACCTTGTACTGAAAGTCGTCTTTGGTATATCCTCTCTTTTGAACCTTAATTGATGATACCCTGAACGAAGATCAATCTTGAAAAAGTATTGATCTCCTCTTAGTTGGTCAAATAAGTCATCAATGCACGGGAGAGGATATTTGTTCTTGATAGTGATCTTGTTAAGTTCTCAATAATCAATGCATAGTCTCATTGATCCATCTTTCTTCTTAACAAATAGAACAGGTTCTCCCCAAGGTGACACACTAGGGCGTATGAATCCCTTATCAAGATTCTCTTGGAGTTTCTTCTTCAATTCCTGAAACTCAATTGGGGCCGTTCTATAAGGTGTCTTTGAAATATGCAAGGCACCCGATAATAGTTCTATTGAAAACTCAAATTCATGATTTGGTGGAAGACCTAACAATTCTTCCAGAAATACATCATAAAACTCTCATAAAATGGGCATATTCTTAATCATGAGTTTCTCTCTAGCCATTTGAGATAAATAACCCTCATTTAGTGGAATCAAGACCCATAAGATGGAAGAAATTTCCACTATAAGGTTATGTTCATCCTTGCATCGATAGATGATCATAGATTGATCTGGAATATGAAATGTCACTTCCCTTATTTGGAAATTGAAATGATCTCCATATAAAGAAAGCCAATCCATGCCCTCAATCACATCAAATTCCACTATAGGAAGGATCACAAGATTTTCAGGAAGCACTTTCCCACAAACTTCTATCGGGGAAGAGTTGTAAACTTTTGATGCGACTGTTGTGCTATTAGGGGTTGTCACAGCTATCTCAACATCTAATTGTTGAGGTAATACGGTGATACTCTTAGAAAATTCATTAGAAATAAAAGAGTGGGTGGATCCAGAATCAAATAAAACATTTTCTACTTTAGAGTGGATGGTATGTGTACCTTTCACCACATCGTTATCATACTCCACATCGCTGATAGAAATTTCATGTGACATTCCTTTGTCTTTAGCCTTAAGAGTTTGTTGACGGTGACCATCATCATCAACCCTTGGATTTGGGAATTGATTGGCATAATGCCCCATCTACTTGCACTTGAATCATTGAAGTGTAGTTGGTTCATTCTGTGAATCCCTTCCTTTGTTTGCATCATTAGACATATTCTTCCCATCATTGCGGCATTAAAATGCCCGATGACCTTCCTTTCCACATTTGAAACATTTACTTGTCCCTTTAAGACAAATCCCTCCTTGTTTCTTTCCACACTTGAGCATAAGAGAAATCTCATCTTCTTTTTAGTGTGCTCTTTAGATTTTCCTTTGAATTCCATTTTCCTCTACTTATCAAACCCATATGACTGATGGGTTACCCCAATCTCCATATCAACTTTGAGAGCACATCGAACGATTTCCTCATAGATATTGAAGTCCCTTATGGCTAAGGCCCTTAGAAGACTTGGTTTTAAGCCACTAAAGAATCGATCGATCTTACTCTCATTTTGGATAATAATACCAGAAGCGTTCCTTGCATGTCTTGTAAAATTTGCTTTATAGGTAACAACAGATTCATCATCCTTTTTCTTCAGTTCAAGAAACTCTTTCTCCATCTTTGTTCGGAGAATACAAGGGAAGTACTTATTGAAAAATAAGTTCTTGAACTCATCTCATTCCATGGACTCAATTTCATCCCTTTGCCACGTATTATTAATAAGATTCCACCATTGATCAGAATCTCCTTCCAAACGATACACTGCTAGGATGAATTTATCATGTTCAGAACATTGATGAACTGAAAATATATTTTCAGTAGTACTAATCCATTGTTCAGCAACTAATGGATTAGTAGACCCGCTGAATGAAGGTGGATGTTGCCTCATGAAATATTCAACAGAATGTTGCTCATTCCTTTGCTCGTTTGGAAGTCTTTCATGATTCATAGATTGAGAAAGTTGTGTGAGCATGGCTACAAGATTTTTCATTCCAGCTCCTATAATATTTGGTTGCTCAGGGGGACAATCATTGCATTGCCCATCGCATTCCGCATTACCACGGTTCCTTTGGGTTCCAGCCATCGACTAAAACCAAGAAGAATAGTGTGAGAAACACTAATTATAATAGTAAAACCACTTAATCAAGAATAAAATTTCACACTTAAGGTCTTATCATAGGTTATTCATGGCCATTTCTAAAACACTAAGATTGTGTTCTATTCTTAGACTTATCCTTAGGGTTCTTACTAAGGCTTTCAGATCCTAGTTTCCAAAGGTTGACCATACCATTCCTCTGATACCAACTATAACGACCCATACTTTACATACATTGTTATTACATCAGAATTGAAGCACACTTATTAAAATATTTAACAAAACCAGGAAATGACTGTATAGGTATAGTGTCTTTAGAAACTGGGAAACATAAACAACTCGTTCATAAATCATCTACTTTGCCTCCCATTTATTTCATCATATCTAGAGTCCCTTTTGGAATATCCTGCTTAATAACCTTCTTCCTGACCTGGGGAAATAAAAGATACAAAAGGGTGAGCTCAAATTCTCAGTAAGGGTAAACAAAAGAAATATCAATCACATCATATACATAAGAACATAACTTTTGGAAATCTTAACCTGTAAAAGAGATCATAATTTCATAACATGGGATAAATCATAGTAGTAAAATGTAATCCCAATAATCATAACATAAAACATGAAACTTTGTGGCATACACACATAATCATAGAGAATCCTTTCTTATTAGTCATGACTCATTTCCAAGACTATCTTAGTGGACAAAGTCCATTTCTGAACCGAGTTCACTCTTCGTTTCATTCCTGTTTCACTAAATCGGTTTAACCTTCCGTTCCAGCCATGTCTATCTCATGAGATATAAAATCATTACCCAATGAATTGAAGGGAGATATAGGTCCCACCCATCTCATAATTATACCATTCTTATGTGTGCCAAAAAATCATAAATCATACATCATTGCATAACCCATGTAATAAAAATGGGATTCTTAAACAACATGACATCATCAAACAATTCATATAAGATAAAGGAATTCATAAAAATAATTCCATCACAAAATAATCAAATCATTGTAATAACAGGGATAGAAACAGAACCCTATATTATCTTAGATGGAAAATAATTTTGATAAAACACTTGAACCCCATTCTTGAGGAAAATATCCTTTCTACTTCAAAAACATTTTCCTTTCTTAACATGTCATACAATTTTAAACTAAAAGAACTTGATTAAAAATAATCTTGAAAACGTGTAAAGGAAACTTCTTGGAAATAATGTTTTAAAAATCCATTCATGCCGTATAAGTTATAAAAAACATTCTTCTCGTACTTTTGTCAGAAAAGTCAAAAAGTACCTTGTACGAAAAATGACAAAAGATTCCTTTCATATCTTTTACTAAAAACTCACCGAAGGATTAAATTGGATTTAAACAATTTTAGGTGGAAGGAAACAATATTATATATTGAGAAAACATGGATGTGGATGATAAAATACACCCTAGTAAATACCAAAGTATAAACAATCTAGGATAAAATGAGATTGTGATATTTTCCCTTACCTTAGGTCCGATTTGCTTCGTAAGTGTCCGAACATCCTGTATAATGATTTAAATAATGTTATTGACTTATTCCAGAATCATACATATTTATATGATATCATATATGGTCATATTCTTAGCTTCTTGTTAGTAATATTTCATTACTACTTGTTATTCGGGTGTTTATTACTTTTTGTTCTTATGCATATTTTGTCGAATAAATTCTTATTTTTCTTTTTAGGTTATAGATACCTCATTTACAGAACAGTATTATTGTAATATATATCATATTAAATCATTCAAATCATTTATATAATCATTATGTAATGAAGAACATGTAGAACGAGTCGCATCACATCGTGGAGACGGTATTCCGTACGTACGCACGAGCGATGATATCGTTCCCATGATCGTGGAATTGTATTGGAGTGTATGTATACTATTTCATAATCAATATAACTTTACAATAATCTTATATAGTCATTATTTACACCATTATACCCATCCAAGTAAGGTGGTGGTGGAAAATAGATTACACCACGGCGTGGAGATGGTATTCCGTACGTACGCATGCGCGGTGATTTTGTTTTCCGTAGGATGGATAGATGGTGAAATAGGGTTGTTTCATACTTATAATAACATATCAGTATATGAGTGATACTGATGTTATTACTTCATAATGAAACAACTATATAAGAAGAAGTGAAAGAAGAAATAAAGTTGAAAGAATCGGTAACGGACATTACCTCTTCTTTGAAGTGCCTGTTTGAGACCTCCTCTTAGGGAACTAAAATGGGTCTTTGAAGAAGACCAGGAACTCTAGGATGTCTCTAGGGAAGTGGATAAGAGAAATTGGTAGGGTTTGGCCCTTCTTTAAAGCTCAATGTGGTGTGAGGAAAAGACGGAGGAGGTTCCCTTTTATAAGGGAGGAGAGGGGCACCTTTGGAATAACTAAAAATATTATTTTATTATAAAGTTAAATTCGGTTTTTAATAGCTCAAAATTGATATATTTATAAGCTAAGGTGGGTATGGGTCGAAATACTCTCATCCAATAGAATTTATACAAGTTTAGGTCATTATATTAACCTTAGCTTTTAGTTTTAACTCTTAGTTAATTAGATTGACATTTACCATGTCCCTTTTCATTTGAATATTATATAGTTAATAAATGTACCATATACATCCAAGAGACCCCCAAGTGGTCCATTAATGATACACCTATCATGATATAAGTATCTTGGCCGATCCTTAGATTTTTAGGAATATAAAAACAATTAATAATATAATATTTGTTTTAAAAACTATTATATGTCAATTTTGACACTATTTGGTAATTGATTTTTGTGAAAATCACAACATAATTATTAGTTCTACAAAAATTAATTAAATCAATACTAACATGTCATATTAACATATAAAATTATTTTAATTCATAAAAATTCACAAATTACATTTATTTGGGTATTTATAACATCAATTATGTCAATATTTCATTAAAAAGATAATTACTGCATCATCATTGTATCATAAGTAAATTAAATTATTTTAAGTCTAAATATTACAAATAAACTACCATTATGTTAAAAATCATTTTATCTTTATAATTAATATTTATAGTCGAATTTATCAGATGTATAACCCTATACTAAAAATGATTTAGTTATTAAACTTTGATTTTAACTATTTTAACCCTTCTTTAAATAAATTGATAATAAATGTTCAAATCTAATCCAAGTGGGCCTAAATGGTCATATTTTATTCAGAAGGTTGTTTTTGGTCTAATTAAACTTATCCAATATAATTAGGACATGTGCTAGGGTAATAATAATAACACATTTACCCTTTATTACCCTATTTATTTTTAACCATGGTAAAAAAAGTAAAAAGTTACTATTCACCAAAAATTATTTTCATCTCATTGAACCACATTTTAGTCCTTGATATTAACAGTTCCTCTCGTATTTTCAAAATTGTACTCATAGAAGTGGTAAAATTATGTTTTTTGAAAAATTCGGTTTTTTTAACTACCACTTAGTGGTTTCACTATTCATCAAAAAATGAAAGTTTCCAGAAAAATACCAAAAATTAGGCCTAAGATATATTTTATATTTTGAGTTCAAAAATGATGTTTATTTTACCAAATTCAAAACATATCAGTTACATTAACTAATTTAAAAATTAATTCTCGTCGTCAAAACAAATAGCGTGTTTTTAAGAGATAATAACTATCAAAAGATTGCCCCTTGTTTATGTCTGGTTTAAATGTAAAATTACATCCAATGAACAAGATTGTATTAAATTGTAAAAATATATTCCAAATATACATTAAAACCACTCAAATTAATAATTTATCACTATTAATTATTTCAAATAAAAAATTTATTTTTAATTAAAATTTAGTAATTTTCACTATTGATCAGAATATAAAAGTTATCCGAAAAGTACCAAAATTTCACCCTAAGATAATTATGATATTACTAATCCAAAAATGAAGCCCATTTTTCAAAATAAAATTTACAACATTTCAAAAAGTGGTTATTACTATTCATAACGGCTAGTTTTAATAATATTTTAATAGCATATCATTGTTTAGTGAAACTCGGTATTGCGTACGACGCAAGGTATTGAGGAAGGCCGCAGTTGCGTGTAAAGCAAGCCAAGCTAGTGTTGTTTGTAGTGAAATATTCCTTTGATGATTTATATAAAACAAAATATTTCTCATAAAAGACTCAGGTGTTACAGTGTAGTCTCTGAATGTGACTCTTAGACCCTCACTACTAGTTAGTAACCTATGGTATATGGGGGGCACTCTTGAAGTCATGTTATGACCTAGATAAGGGAACTAGTTTAATGGATCATGTTTTGGGTATGTTACAACAAATAATATATATATGAGAATTTGGTTTTTGATTAAAATATGGTTTTTTGATTACTCATCAAAAAATGAAACCTCTCAGAAAAATACCAAATAATCAACTGAGGATACTTTTTACACCACCCTTTCAAAAATTAATTTTATTTTGTTAAATAAAATTTTTAAAAGTGTAAAAAAATTATTACAAAACCAATTTTCCATTAAAATATAGCAAAAATACCTTTAAAAAAATATAGCTTTGTATACGTAAAATTGGATTTTTTCTTATATTATAACTATAAAATATATTTGATTAATTTAAAACATTTTATTGAATTTATAATATATAAGTATCACTAATATATTAATTAATTATAATTAATTTGATTTATTTTGGTATAATAGATTTGGTGTATTAAAATAGTTTATTTATAAAAACATTTCTCTTATATTCAATTGATTTTTATATTCGTTTTTTAATAATTTGTAAAAAAAGAATTCAACTATATGTTTTCATAAGTTATTTAATCTTTTTTAACTATATATATAATGTACAATAGATAATTGTAATTTTAAATAATATTATTAATAGTATATTGTTGTTTATAATAACTCGGTCTTGCATGTAACGCAAGACATCAAATAATGTCATTGTTTCAGGGATTGAAAGCTATAGAATGTATTAAATTTATTTAAAATAGAAAGTATATCATAATGTATCATGATGATATATTCTTTAATATGTGTTTTTGTTGTGTTTCATACACGTTGTCAAATAAAATGTCTTTATTTTAGAATTTTTGTTTATTTCAATCTTGAAGGAATTCAAAATATAGTCATAAATGGGATTTTACATGTGATTATGACTTTAAAAATATTTATTCACTATTTAAAACTATTTCTTCACCAACATATCATTATTTAATGTTAATAAATACATATTTCAAATAACCTTATATATTTGGGAGTGGCACCCATTGTTTTTACAAAAAAAACCACCCCAACGAAATGAAAAAATGAAGGATTCCTAATGATATTGAGGCTTCATGAAACCCATGAAAAAAGTGTTATTAAAGAAGAATAAACCCTAAATACTGAGACTAATTGAAAATAAAATTAAAAATATAAAACATTATGTTTACTTAGAATTTTAGAATCAATTTTACTTTCAATATCAATGTAACAAAGATTTTAAATTTCAATAATAAATTTTAATTTTTGGAATATTTAAAAATATATATTAATATAAATATATGTTAATATAGGTATGAATTTTTGAAAAACTGTCCTCTTTAGTAATCATCTTGAGTAATAATGGAGATTAATATTGACCGATAAAGATTGTATCCAATAGGTCATTGGTGGAGACTATCACCAAGAGTATTAAAATACTAAGGTGAGAGACATTTCACTCCAATATAATTAAAAATAGAAAAACCATATAAAAAAATTCATTAATCCATAACTAATAATTTATATGAACATATGAATGAGTTATATAACGCAACATTCCACGCTCTTTTAAAATACTATAATCCACCAACTTTGAAATTCACTAAAAGAAAATACAAGAATGCCTTACTCTTATTTCTCCCAACTAGATTACATTCTACTCAAAATTACATCCTCACAACCATTCATCTGGATCTTCAGCAAATAAATTCATGTTTCAATATCCACTAATAAGGTATTGGGAAGATTCTATCTATGATAAACTTGTTTGGGGGAGCATCATTGATTGTGAAGCTATGCATTTAAGGGATTTCTACCTGTTTGTAGATTTCAAATATAAATAGACACAAATATAAACATTTATATATTTATTTATTTTCTATTATTTATATTACTGTGTGTTAGTAATTTTTATAAATAACACACATACATATATTAGTATCATCTTATAAATAATTTTAATATGTATACATACACATAAAAATTTATTTATTATTTTATTTTGATGAAATAGCCTCATGAGGCTAAAATAGAAATGACTCAAAACAGTAAAAAATAGAAATAATAGCCTCAGAAAATTTTGATAAAAAATAACTTACCTAAACTCTATTTATCCCAAAACTCACAGTTTACTGAGAAAAATATCTTCCACCACATCAACATCAGTATAGGACAATAAAACATAACATGATTAGAATTCCATAATATGAGAATAATTTTTTTTGAATATTTCAAAAGAATGATTTCTATAAAACATGAATCTCCATTAACATTCCATGAACAACATCCAAAATCAAATTTGAAATAAACTATTCAAAAATAATTCCATGACACTATACTAACCCCCAAAAATGCATGTTCCTCTATATCATAATGAAAAACATAAAAACGAATCATTTATACCACATCAACCACCATTCATTTTATATTCTAGGAAACCATAGTGTCTCCATCTCAAACCCATTAAACCAACACAAAAGCAAGAATATTTTATTCCCAAAAAAATAATTTTATACATCTAACACTTCTATTCCAACTCTTTCCCTATATTTTATATTTTTTAAATTCACACTAAAACATGATAGTCTCTAAAACTATAAAATTCAAAGATATCTATTTTGATGAAAAAAGGAAAATATTTTCAATAAAATTAGATCCTATATATAATAATTATAATATTATATTCCAACATTCATGTTTTTACATATGATCAACTATAACTTAATATAAAACCTATTTTCACCCATAAAAATTATCACAACTCCACACACATCAAAACCATCATTAATCTTGGAAAATGATAAAAACATAAATACATTCTTCAATATAGAAACACTTTGGAAACAAATCCAAATACTTAATTACTTGTTGAATTAGATAATCCCCATATAGAACATATTCATGAATAATAATCCAGCAAAAAAACATAAATTTTTCATGGACCACAAATTTATAGAGTCACTTCCTATTCTATGAAGTAAAAGATAGTCTTGATAATCCAAAATCAACAATTAGATATTTAGAAATTAAATACATAATAAAAATGAATAATCCCTCAATGAATTTTCCTAGTAAATAAAAATAACATAAACTGAATTAAGAATCAACTTAATGGAAATGATAGAGATAAAATCATAAGGTAAAAAGAATCACAAAAACAAATTTGGTTTTCCAATTCCTACCCTCATGTACAATCATATCATAGAGTTTAACCATTGAATTTTACTACCCCTTGGTGATACAACCATAAGCATAAGATAATTTAGAATCTAGTATCCCACCTAAATCAAAATATACTTTTTCACCTATACTCATCAATTATGTCCCCTTTAAAAAACCTTACATGTTTCTAAAAACCCCAACTTAACATAAGAGGCCCAGTATCCTATATATATTGATAAAAAATCCTATTACAATAATCTGATCATTTCATCACACATAACAATAAAATAACTCAGTTCATAGATAAACTACAAAAACATTTTGGCGTATATCACATTGTTAAATTCACTGATTTATCTAAAAAAAGTCCTCGTATCTCTTTATCTAAGCATAAGATTTATCCTTTAACATGATGAAATGATTTATTATACAAATATCCACTCAAAAAGTATTGGTAATGACTAAATTAAATATATATCCAAAGGTTTTTATATTCATGTATAATTCATGTAAAATCCGATAATGATAAGGTGATGAAATTAATAAAGTCCCTTTTCCCAGCCTTAGATAAAAATCATTCTTTCCAGCATTAAAATCATAGATCAACATTTTATTTAATTTATGTAAATAACTAAACAAAATAATACCTAATTATTGTGTGAAGTTCAGTATACCAATCACAGTATCTATCCTCTTGAAACCGTAGTAAGGATTTGTTTCTTGTTTCCCCCCTAAGTAATTATTTGTATTGATAAAATACTAATATTCTATATATTATATTGCTACCTAATAAACCTTTCAGATAAATTATGTAGTTTTGGAACAACCCTATAATCATGAAAAAAAGCATTAAATAAAAGAAAATAAGTCATCTATAAGAAAAAAAATTAACTCTATCCCCATACTTTTAAATTTTCACTCATTTAACCCACCGCTCTCTCCAAGTGTTTTTCGTTAAAGGATCCAATATATACATATGAGAGATAAATTGGGTGCAAGTGGGATCCCATATAGAATGACCCTTAATATAGTGACATAAAAATAAATCATTCTATTAATAATGAATAAAAATTTAATATAACTAATATAATAAGTTATAATATAAATAATCCTAGGAGAAAATCTCAAAATACTCATAACCTCCTCTAAAAAATCCCACTTCTTCTGATTATACTCCATGATCATATCTCAATTCCTATCTGACTTCCAATTACATTTTCATATTAAATTTTTTATATACATAATTTTCATGAAATTAATAACAATATTATTATACATTTGGAATCCTTCATGAAAATTACTTTATCATTGATAAATATCCTAATGGATAACACTACTAATATGATTAGAAATAGAATTTGTTTGATTTCAATAAACAAATTCACAAAACAATTGTCCAAAAAAATCCCCCACTAACATTATGTTATTGACTTTAAGGATAAGAATTATAAATTCTTTATTAATACAATTTTGTAAAACAATCTAATTTATAAAACATAGAAAAAAATTGTAACATACCTATTTATAATATCAAAAAATTGAATGAATAAATTATAATATAATCATATATAGGAGTTTGTGGTGGATATATTTGAAATAACACATCTTTTATATACTCTCTCAAAAATATGGAATCTTAAATAGAATGCATCTTAGTATACACCATATATTTTAAATTTTTTATTTGTTACATGCCTCCCACCAAATTCCCTAATGAAAAGAAACGATCAATTTGAGAAAAACCCTATCTGTAAATTTCAAACATGTAATTATCTTAATGATTTTTCTAATCATCCAATACACATATAAAATTTATTTATTTCCTATTATAATCCTTATCATGGAAAATTATTAATCAAATTACACTCTATCAGGAAGAGAGATTTTTTCCACTACATCTTATTTATTTATTTATGCTTTTGAAAATTTAAGATCTCCCCTATCAGTCATCATCATATTGTTCAGATTATCAATTAATAACATTAAGAATTAATATACAAGTATTTTTCATGGTTTAGAAAAAAATATAAAAATTCCCCAAAAAAGTTTTGTTCCACAAAAATAGAATCCCTATAATAGTTCTATTCCTTTTCTCAACACTATATATGTCAAGTGACATGAATCAATATTCCAAAGAAACCATAATATTAGCTTCACAATTAAAATGGGATGCCCATAAAATTTTAAAA
The DNA here is from genome assembly GCA_963277665.1 of Viscum album. Classification (NCBI taxonomy): domain Eukaryota; kingdom Viridiplantae; phylum Streptophyta; class Magnoliopsida; order Santalales; family Viscaceae; genus Viscum; species Viscum album. The sequence continues at coordinate 1,132,546,081 of OY728131.1, forward strand.
TTTAACCTCCACTTATTTATGTAGACTATATTGTTATTAACTATAATCCACAATGATTTATAGCCAATGTAATCTCAGAGAAAATGAAAAATATAAGGTATGAATAAAAAAACAAGCAAGAAGAAGCTGAGAAAAATGCACGATCCAGTCTATAAAATTACTCAATTACTACCCCACACACGTTTAACTATGTGAATAGACAACAGAAAAAATAAAAAATCATCAAAATAACTTTTATTTAATTCTTACTTTAATTGTTAAATAAGATACAATAATATCCTCCTTCCACAGTTGTCTTCTTTTATTATAATAACCTCATTAAAATCACCCTCACAAAGACATGGGTCAATATTTTAAGGCAAAACATATCTCTAAAACCTACATGAACTAGGCCAATTTCTATAATTAGTATACCAATACAAACAAAAAATTACCCACAAGTACCTATGTATATGTTTATTACTAATAATATCAATTTTAAAATGAGATAATGATATATGTGTTTGTTTTAATATACATTGACCATAATAAATTTAAACCCAAACATATCCATTTAAATAAATATATACGATGAAATAACTTCCCATATTTACCTTAATTTGGTAAAATTTAGATTACATTAGTTTTTTAAATATATGAAAAATATCCATATAAACGTTCTTCGTTATTAAAAGAATAAATTATAAAACTAATTATGGGATGAGATGCCTCCATATAGTTTCTATCCAAAAAAATTAAAATTTAAAAACACCACTTCTTTTCTTTTCAAAACCCCATATTGGAATTTATTCCCTCATCAAACATAGTATCTTTTCAATATTAAATTATTTTTTACAATTGATACATTATTATCTCACCACAAACCCCATAAAATATCACAACAGACCTTGACAATAAATAAAAAGATGTAGCTATTGTACTCACTATCTCTTTGATCAAATTATGTAGTATTTTCCCCATATTTATACCATGTTAATCCCAAATACAGTAGAAAAACAAATTTTATAGTCTTAAAATTTCTTCAGGATAGAGAAGAGCCATTGTTGGATAGTCTCTTTAAGTTTGGTGGAGCCTATCACACTGATAAAAAACGTTCAAAAATAATACATTATTAAAGAAAATATAGTTAGGATAACTTACCCCCCTAATCAAATTAAAATTGTGAAAATAAATAATCATGAACCTTAAATGAATCATATATCTCTATATACAATTCAAATCCAAACACCCCTTCATTTATAATTTCTTCCACCAGTATTATCATTAATTTAATAACAATGAGCATCACAATACCCATGGAAGCAAATATCAGTAAAAGATAATGAACATAAACTCATATCCAAGATTCTAAAAAATATCATCCTCCATCATAACCAAATTACCATCCCAATCTTTTTATTATGGAAATATAATCATAACATACCATGTTCCCTAACTTATTATATGTTTATTTTTACTTTTATTATAAAAAACTATAAAGATGTTCCCCTAAACCATAGTAATATTTGAATGAAAATATAGATTCCAAACTATTAGTATGATCGAAAGTATCACGAGGGAATTAATTATATGGTCATGAATGATCTTTTCTATGATATTTTGATAGTATGACACTAGATTAATTCTATTAACCTCATTTATCACCAAAATTTGATCATTTCATTTTATGAAATGAATTTTATAAATATCCTCATCCATTTGGGATTGGAATCCTCCATTGTTATAAAAGAAACGTGGCCAGTGAAAGAAAATATCGTGGATTCCGAATGAGTTATTGACTTCATGTAACCCTATAAATAATATTTTATCAAATAAAAAAAATCATCAAAAATTGGTCTAATTGAGAATAAAAGAAAAAAATATAAATTTTGAATTTTCATTTGAATTTAAACATAAATTTCACAATCAATATGAATTCTAAATTAAATTTCTCAATTTAATATTAAATTTCTTTTTTTAATATAGTTATAAATATATATAAATACTAATATTTATAAATATCAAGATAAATATGTTTTTATCAAAACCTAAAATGGTCACGAGTAACACATGAAGATAGTCTAAAATGGATCATGGGGTGGAGAATAGATCCAATGGAATTAAAACACTACCATGGATGAAATTTCCCTCCAATTTAATTAAAACTCTAAAGAACAATGTCAAAATAAAAAATTATATAGCAAGCTACTAATCCATATACAACAACTTAAATGATCATATGAATGAAATATCTAACACAAAATGTCACGCTCAGTTTAAATAATTTTATCCTCAAACATGGAAATTAACCCAAATAAAATAAATTGATACCTCTATATTATTAATCCCAACAATATTTTCTTATACATGAACTAACAAAATCCTACGTCTTGAATGTTTTCTTGTAATTTTGAATCAAAAAAAATATTCAAGAGTCGGGTGACAGGGAAGGTACACCATATTGGTTCGTCCACCAACAACTCATATATTATGTGAATATACATAATAATGTCTAATTTAATGATATATATTATTCAACATATTATGTATAATAAATACTCATATAAACTTTTTATTGATGAAATCATCTGCTAAATTTATTGTACCATTATCCTCAACACCACTCTCAATAACATTATCATTTACAACACCATCACTCATATCACCATGGACACCTCTAATAATCCACAAATATAGTGGAGACATACATACATCCACAATAATAATTTTTAATATAAGCTATAATAAAAAAATGTTTATATGATAGCCTTTCATTAAAAACAGTAACTATATAGTGGTATGTCTACAATAACTTAAATTATACCTGGGTTTGGAATAAAACATCCCTTTATATCATGTAATCTTTAGGGAATACCAAATCCATCTATAAAATATTTGTGTCACAAATAAAAATCAATATTATAGATGGAATCAATCAAATCTATGTCATATAAATCATTCAATTTATCAAATTACATTATCAATCATTGCATGAAACTATAATTCAAAGTATACAAACACTTACAATCCCAATTCTTAGAGTGACCATATCGTAATTATGAATTAATTAATACTAATTTATGAACATAATTTTTTGTATTCAATTATTTTTTTAGATTCACATGTCATTGGGTAGGTAAGTACAATAATCCATATGCTTCTCTATATGTTCCCTTTATCCATCCTACTAAAACATAACACCATAACCTCTTCAATTAATAAAACTCATCATATAATTAAACAAAAAATATAGGAATTCCTAGAATCATTAAGAATATAAAAATATATATACGTATATATAAATTTTACATATCAATACCCAATAATAAAATAATAACCAATTCGTTAAAATCACATATATTCAATTTTATTAAAATAAAGTTTTTTTTTCAAAAAATTACATTTGATATCTTTATTCCATTTTTATTGCTTTCAATAAAGGGACAAACCAATTATACTAGATCAAACCATACAATTAATTTAATATTCTATAATTATATGTTCTTAAACATCAAATTCATTAAAATCATTAAATAAAGTTCAAAAAATATTCCAGAATTTATAAAAATAATATTAATTTAATTTTTCTAATATAATTCATCATTATTATTAAGATTCCATGATTATAAATATTTATCCCCACCACATTAATAAAAAAGTAAAAATTCAAAAGACACATAAATAGAAAGGATATGACTTTTTACCTCACCAAAATTGGAAATACATCGATGATGAATGTTTATTAATATCACTTAATTAAACCCTCAATTCTTATTCACAAAAATGAAATCTCATTACTTGTTATCTAAACACATTGTTATGATCAATTATGATTCAAATACATAAGATGATAATTATTTTTATAAATTAATATTACTTAATCTTACAATGAACCCTGATAGGTCAATATTAAAAGATATTGTTATCCAAAAATCCAACTTTCAACAAGACAAATGTTGGTGAATAGTTTGAAGTGTCAAAATGTAACACCCTATATTTTTTATTCCAAAAATATGTTTTATAAATTTTCATAACCACAAAAAAACTAGAAGGAAAATGTTATTTTTTTATGAAAATATATTACAATGTAATATAAGTAGATTATGGGAAATCAATATAATGAATCTTTATGAAAATTATCTAGGAATAAAACCACAGGTAAATAAAATTACCATGAGAATGAAATCAGAATCATCTTAGTTGAAATTAAATATTATAATGGAAAATATAGGTATGTAAATTAGGAAATCATTATAAATACTAATAGTTATTTCAAGAGATAAATACGCAGATATGATAAAGGAATTTTAAAGAATTATATAATGATTAATATTGAATTGAAAATGAATAATATGACCATTATATGCCCATTAAAATATTATGGATATTAGACACACACATAATAAATAGATATATTGATAATATTGTATTGGGAATATGATCATTATGTTAAAATTAGAATTGTGTTATAAATCTTATATTAAACATATATATTGATTGTGTTCTATGATTGAATCATGTTCCTTACTGGAATTTTGTTTTCCCTATTTGTTATTCCCTGGCCATGAAACCATGATTTTATTTCAGTTATAGGGTATAGTGGTTTTTTATTTGTTTGAGTCACCAAATATATTTTTTTGTTTGTGTATTTTGTCTCTATTTCCCCATTACTTTCACTAGTTTAATTTTGATGTGAAGATTTATGATCAAGAGTCCTGGTAATTTTTTTCTTATGACATTTTAATCTTATTTAATGATGTGTGGGTGTTATAGTGGCCCACCTATTGTGGGAATTGTTGTTTTTCTTCATTATAACATCCCATATCTATAATAATAACAATTTAAAAATAAAAAAAATGATATTTAGAGAGAAAAATATTCAAATCGAAATACTCTATAAAAGGATCCATCATACACCCCACCCAGCCCACTTATCTCATTTTTTCATCATTAATTGTTAACCAAATTATATCTCCTAAGTTTATTTTCCACATTGGTAGATTATGGTCCCAAAAAGATAAACTATATCTTTCATTATAAAGTAAAACATTTCATATAGTAGAAAATTCAACAAAGTAGTTATCATGTATTTTACTATCGTTTTGAATTACTTTCTCAATTAAAATATTACAAAATAATAGTTACCAATATAATTATATATGTATAACATCATTAATTTTGTTATAATAATTTTATTACTATAATAAAAATTCGTACTCTTACTCATTCATTTTTATAACATGTTTTTATTTTACTTGATTCAACGACAAACATGAAAGATCCACTATTATATTTATAATTTCTGTCATGAATGAGTATAAAAACATAAATGATGATAATATAGTATAATAAAGATTAATTCATGTTATGATTAGGTCTCTATAAGTAGGGCACACAAATGAATGATCATTATAATGTAATTCATTATTATTGATAATGTTACCATAAACATGCACATTGTGAATTCCATTATTGAGAACTATATTAATATATTCTATCAAATTAAATTAGTGATTTATAAATAGTTATACTAAAATGATTAAACTACCTTTAATAATTTTATAATGTTGAAATTTTCATCAAATATTGAAGATCGACATCGTAATATCAAAACTAGAATGACACAATAAAAAACACCTAGAATTTGATGATGAAAAAAATGACTAACATATATATATTTAAATAATATAATTAAATAATATAAAAGAAAATATTTATTAAAATATTTATAAAATATGTTATTAATAAGTCAATTTGTATTATTATACAGGTTATAGTGTGTTTGAGGAATTCAAAAGTAAAGGGTAAGGTTTTCTTCATAACTATTTTTGAAATTGATATTGTCTATATATAAATTTCTATTGGGTGAAATTATATAATCACTATCTCTAAATAAAAATTTATTGTATTATGATTTTTTAATAATTTTTTTTAAATGTGTTCTCACCATTTCCCCTCTAACTGATTTATAATTGACATAAAAATATGTTTATAAGTGGATATGATTTTATTACTTGTTTTTTCTTAGGATTATTACTCCACCATATCCATAAGCATTACAATATTTCATTACTTTCACTATCAATTATTATATGATTTATTGAGGTCTCTTTAAAATATTATTGAATTATATAAAAAGGTATTAAAGGAATATTTTTTATATCCCCTTTATTAATTTTCCATCTTGGTCACTTTATACTACTATTTTATTTGATATTATTTATAATGATTCATTTCTAAATTTTCATTATTATTTAATATAATTGTTAAATAATTTACCATTATATTTGGAAAATAATGTATTTATAAATTAGATACTTTTTGAAAAATGTTATCAAAATGAATAAAAAATATTTCTTTTATAATATAAAATTTTTATAACATTCTTTAAAACTATTTTTATCTATGTTAATACCCATTAATAATTTTGAGGTTCCCTTATGAAATGTATAATGGTTATATTTTATTAATTTTATATCTAAAAAATTAAATGTCAATATAGATAAAAATATGGGTGATGTATTATTCCATATCCACCCAAATTAGATATTCACCCATTGTGTTTTCAAGGAAAAATTAGAGAAAAAACATTATAGGAATAGCTGGCTGGACATATTCCATATACTCTCACATCTAATGATTGAATGTGATCGTAATCATCTCTATAGAAAGTTTTGATGGGTATGAACCCTTTTTAAATAGTTTTAATAAAGGAATGAAATAAATAGGATCTATTTACTGAACCTATATCTAGATATCCCATATGGTTATTGATAACATGGATTAGAGGTTCAATTTTTATAGAGATTCTAGATAATGTTGGAGATTTATAATGAAGGATAATATAATATGTTATTTTATATCTCTTACGTAAATGTATTGATGGAGGGATATGAGTTGAATAAATTATGGATCATGTTTATTAATGTCTGTAAATTCAGGGTAACAGATATTACTTTGGATGAAAATTATTGTTTTTAGAAGATGTTGATTATAAGTCTTTGGTTATATGATTGTCTTTCAAAGCTAAAACCTAATCCTTTTATATATATCTAGGTATAAAAAAATGGTAGAGTAATGGATCATATTTCTTTTTATTTATTAGATGTAGGAATTTTCTATTGATTATAAGTCATTGGAATAGAATTTATGTCTTTTTATCATAAAGTAAGTATTTTATACTTAGTAAAATTTGGAATCTCTATGGGATTAAAATTTATTGTTTCCAAATTTAAATTTGATAGAGATAAAATAGTTTAGCATGATTAGTGAGGTATTTATTCATGATATAAAGATCAAAAACACTTCATTTGATGTGTGATCCATGTATTGAAATAAATAAAAGATAGAATTTATTCATAGAAAGGGAAAATCAAAAAAATGATTAAGAGAGTTTCTAGAATTTGATAATTTTAGAGAAATGTAAATAATAAGATTATTGTATTATGATTTAATGATTATAATATTATAACGATTATTTAATCCATGATCCAATATTTTTTTGGGGGAGATTAAATAGGAAGATCTACTGCAATAATTTCTTGATCAAAAAATTTAATTTCATGTGGTTTCATGAATAATATAGATATAGTAAGATAAAATCTCAATCTATCTATAAGTTTATAATTTGAGTGAGATTTTTTATCTTCGTAACTGAGATAAAACATATTGAATGAACTGATGTGAATGGTTGGTAAATTTCCCATGCCCAAAAAGTGATAAGCCTTTTAGAATAAATAAATCAAAAAATGAATAAATTAGTCGATGCATAAACTAATAATCAATTATTAAATGTCAGAAAAATTATTGGGATTCATTCTTGAGAAATGAAAAGTGTTTATATTTTGATGTTGTGTGTAGATATTATATTCAAGGATTTATTATTTTAATACAATGCATTAATCTACATGAGTAAGAGTCCATGACACATATAGATGTATTGTATGGTTTTTTAGAGCAGTGAATATTAATGTTTAGTTATTTTGAGGAACAATAATTTGATCCATCTATAAATATTTTCTATATATCTTTTAGGTCATTCATTAAATGCGAGTGTCATTTATTGAGGGTATTTAGGGGATGTTCGTTAAGAGGAAAACGATGGTATAAAAATGTGCGAGCACACAAACTAGGTATTTAATAATCATTATTTATGGATGAAAATTTAAATAGTACATGATATTTAATTTATAGATATTTGTAAATGATGGATCGTTCTTAATGAAATCCTATTTCATGTGAATTATTAATTATATTGAAGAAAATATAAGAAAAAATCAAACAAAAATCACTACTAATATGTACATGAATTATCAAAATCGAGAAGATACCAAATCCAGCAAAGAATATGATAAGGCTAAGGATGATGATGCTTATTTTGATGATGATGGTGGTGGTGGTGATGTAGCCTATATTATAGAATTAGAGAGTGATCTAATCCTATGAAACATTCTAGTTCTCAATGAAATATAATAAAAAGAAAAAAGTGATAAAGGCTAACTATCAAGAAGATATTTTGAATATTTAGTGGTAGTAGTGTTCTATAGGATATTTATCTTGAGAATACCAATAAAATATTCTGATGAATAACAGAAATCTAGTAAAGTATATAGACTGTGTTGCATGTGATGATTTTATAATATACCCATGGAAGATAAAGACTTTATTTATTAAGAAAATATAATAATATTGTGGGTGGAAATACATCCTAGGAAAAACTATGTTTCTTTATTTCATAAGGAGGATCAGGAAAGGAATACGGAATAATTGGATGCCATTTTGATATGGTTTTTGGGGATTGAACATAAGTTCACATGTGTATTATTTTTAACACCATTCCTATATAATATGTTTTTATTTGTTTTTGTGTAATTACTTTTTGACTACACTTGTATAGGTTGTTCAATTATAGTAGAAAAAATTACTTGGACATCCCACTCATGGAAATGAATAAGTTTCATATTAGGGGTCGAACCTTATAAATACTTCATGCCATATTTACCTATTTTTTCTTTAATTTTTTGTAGTTTATCAGCAAAAATATACATCCATAAGTCTTAATTGTTTATTTATGTTCATGGAGTAATTGTAATTGAAAAAAACTAAACCACACAATAATCCCAGATCCCCTCCTCTTAGGTGTCTTGGAATTGTCCTACAGAAACTATAGTTAGTATTAGAGAAAGGATCCCTATGATTGGATCTATTATTGAAGATCCACTGGATTTCATTTCATTTAATTATGTAAATATTTCATATATTTGAATAGACTCAAATGGATAGATTAATATCTATTCACGTGGATAAAAATATTGCACTCTAACCCAATACAATAGAAAAAATTTAATGACTGAAGAAAGTAAAAATAGAAAGAAGGAAATAGATCAACCACTTCTTGAATTTAAAAAAAAATCTTGTTATCATCTATTAAATTAGTCTATAGATAACATTTATATTATTAAAGTCTCTAGAGAGGGTACAAAGAGGTCAAAAAAGTTGAAAACTGTTACTCTTATATTGGAATATATTTGAAGAGGGATTGTGATTATGTTATTATATATATACTTGTGTTTATCATGGAATCATTCGATATAAATTTTCTGCTAGAGTAAAATAATAAGGTCATTTATAATGAATTTTAGAAATAGATTGAAAGAAGAATCAACCTCTAAAAAATAGAGAACGAAATTATAGAATCATCCAAACATTGAAATGATAATATTCCATTGATTACTAAAAAATTGAAAATAATAGTAGGTGAGAATGATGTATTAAAGGATATTGTTAATAAAATATTCAATGAATTGGAAAAAAACACAAGGTAATTGTTAATTTCACTAATAATGAGTAGAAAATTATATATAAAAGAATATAATATAATGATAGCTCACTACAAGGGTTCAAAAAAATACATTATGTACATGTTAAAAATCTAAAGATTAGTTGGGAAGTGAGTTTGAGATCAATATAAGTTAAATTTCCCCTAATTCCCAAAAAATAATTTTTTCCCTTCAATGTTATGGATTAAAGGTGATGTCTTAATGAGGGATACAATGCTTTTATATCCATAATTGAAATCCATCATGGATTAAATATTCATTTGTACTCATTAACAATTATTATCATCTTCAAATGGTATCACAATCTCATAGTGATTATTTTCAAAAGAAAACTATTCTATTGATGAGTTATATAATGAATACCTTGATAGAGAGAAACAAAGAATTCATGGATACCAACAATATAGCACTTTACCAAAATATAAAATATATATAGCTACAACATATTTTGAATTATTTGTTATTATATTCACTCTCATATCCTTGTTATGGTGTGTACATGTTGTACTAATCAAGGTGGAGTTTTCTTCTAAAAAATTGGTGATGAAGTTTCCTAGTACTTGAACATTATATTCATTTTTATGATGATGAGTGTAGGTTTAAATATGTTTTGAAAATATAATTTAAAAATTCACTGAAAACAATAAGGCATAAATGGTATCACTTTGAGAAATTATGTGTATTTATTTTGTGTATAGGTTATGAACACTAGTTTTCGACAATAGGTTTTTCCATATATAAATTGGTTGATTAAATAATGGCTCATTTTTATGAATGATGTGGTTCAATACTTATATCAATTTTAATATAAAGATCTCTCAATAAAGGGGATGAATAGGGTAGATAATGAATCCAAAAAGAGAATATATTTTCATTACATGTATATGAGAGAATCTCATAAATTAGGGGGGGACGTTCTCCCTCCTTTAAATTTCTTAAAAATAATGGGATGAAGGTAACTGTTTACTTAAGGAGTTAATGTTGAGACAAAAAATAGATATAAATGGGAATATTGAAGTTCCCTTAAAGATAGAATTATTCTTGTATTGTATTATTTCAATATGAAAAGTAAAATTAAATGTAATTAAAGAAGATGGGTGATTGATTATTCATTATCCACCCAAAGAAGATCTTATTACATTGTGTTTTCATAGAAAAGGAGAATAAATATTGTTCTTGGAATAAATGGGTAGAAAAATTCTATGGACTCTATCGACAAATAATTGAATGAGTTGGTCTCCATGTATAGGAAAATTTATTACAAAAAAACCTTGTCTTTAATAGTTTTATTGAATGAAATAATGGAAAAGGATTGAGCTACTAATGTAATGAATAAAATAATTATATAGATATATATAACCGAGATAATATGTATAAACCCTAACTCCAAAAACCCATTGTTTTTGTATAATTTATTACATTAGAAAAAATATATAAGTTTCCAATCCTAAAGGAATGATCAATTTTGTAATCTTAGAAAATAAAATACATACATGATTCTCATATTAAATTTCAAATAAATAATAAATAGCATAATAAATACTATGTTAGTGTTTATATTATTCATAATATCCTTCTTAATTTCATGGGGAAAGTAAACTAAATAAAAGGGGTTCTCATATGATCAGTAAGTGTAACATACAACAGAATCTCTCTTGAGACATTGTTGGAAGGTTTACCTATACCCAGGGTTTTGAAACATGTTTATAGCCCATAAAATGATGGGTATAGGTTATACCCATAGTTCATAGAACTGTGGGTTTTTATGCCTTTATTAATGTGAAATTCCAATAGTTTCTATAGAAAGTGAGGTTATATCTTATTAGGTATTGATAATACCCATGGTTTAAGGAAACCTGTGGGTAAATATCTATAACCATTGATAGAGAACCATGATATTATCTTATCCCCATAGGGAGTATATACAAGTAATTAATTGAATCATTGGTAAAGATACATGTCCCCAACAAACAACCAGTATCAACCCATAGATCCTATTTAAATCCTATAAACAATAAAAAAACCATAGTACTCATTCAATGAAATATATATATATATATTATTTATTATTCAACGAACTTTTGGAAATATTTTTTGAACCATTAACAATACTACAACATATATATACATCAACACAACGAATTAATCAAATTCAAAAAAAAGAATTGCACAAGTCTCTTTACAACTAAATAAAAAATGAAGAGGATCAATATATACATCATCACCAACATTGTCATCCTCACCACCATCACCAACATCCTTATTACTACCAATACCAACATCATCATTTAGATTCTAACATCATCATAGTCACCACCACCACTACAGTCATCACCAAAACCATCACTAAGACCCTCATTGGTATTAGTCATTGCATCATATATAGAGTGAATTGTTTCCATAAACAAATAAAAAACATTAGAAGACTCTAATGGGAGTAACGTAATGTATAATTGACATGTCTTTCAAGAACTATTCAGTGACCACATTACCTCTTTCACGCTATTGTATAACTACTGTTTTGGGATAAGCTTCGTCCATAGGATAATTTTACATCTTGGTGGTGTGATAGGTTTGATATGTTCCATATGGGGGCCAATACCTAGTGGGGAATATTTTTTTCTTAGGTTGAAATCAGACTCTCCCCTAGTTCCCCTCACATAATACCTTTCTGAAATGATCACTCACCTCAAATTTGTCAACTTTTTTTTCATCATGGTACTCTAGGGAACACTGTTGAAAATATAAACAATACACTTAATTATAAACTACATATAAAAAATTTGAATAACAACATAAATACTTAAAAACTTTTCTTCTGTTTGTAAATTTACAACACTTCCGTCCTTTTACTTTCTACCAGATAAAAATCATTTTTATCATGGCACACGGCCTTCGATACCCAATGTATCTTATCGTAAACGAAATAGACTACTATAATAGTACATTATTATATAATATAAAATTAATAATCCTTGAATTAATTAAAAGTGTATATATTAAAAGAATACATAAATTTATGAAGCATATAAATATAAATTTAATTATAAATTTAAAACCTATGGAATGAAATAATAAATAAATACTAATTATCATTCTAATAATGGGTATGATATAGATTTCACTTTTATGATCTTTTTAGTTCAACTATATTAGATCTACATTACATGGTAGTTTGGTCACTTGGTAATTTTTATCATTTGGACATTTGGTTCATTTTTTGGTTAGGTTTTTTTTGTAATTTTTTCCTTTGTTTATTTGGTAATTTGGCCATTTTATTTTAGTTCTATATAGTGGGATTAATTTTTATTTAGTTCTAAAAGATTTTTATTTTTGTAGTTTTGTTTAAATTTGGTATTATCTAGAATAATTTGGTGTGAAAATCATGGGATTAGTTTCAATTAGTTCACTTTCCATTTCCTCAGTTCATTTCATTATGATTCAATTTAGTTTGGTTAGTCTTGTTAAAGATTAGTTTAGTTCAGGAAGACATGGATCCATCCATTTTTTGGGTTTTTTCAACTAGGCCTAATTTTTTGTTAGTTAATTTATGTATAGATTAATTTAGTTGATACAGGTTATTTATTTTTGGTCCATTTCACAATACTTTAGTTTGGTACCATTTAAATTTTTATTTCTTTCATGTTCATTCTAATTGATTATATTCAATTAAATTATTTTATATTTTTTTCATTATGTATTTTCAATGTATGGTTCATTTGAGGTATATTTTATTCATTAAATTTTAGTTATTGTTAATTTAGAGTAGTTTGGGTTCTATTTCACTAAACATAAATTTTTTTGGTCACACTGATTTATTTTGATTTAACATTGTTCAATTAAATTAATTATTATATTATTTTGTGTGTGTTTTTTATTTTTTTTGAGTTTGGTTCATGAATTTTCAATACAAATATTATTTGTTGGATTAGTTAAATTCGGGTCTATTCAATTGGTTAAAGATCAATTCATGTTAGATTGGTCTCAGTATGTTTTTTTGGTTTATTGTTTTATTCCATTAATATACATCATGTTTCATTTAGATCCATTTAGTTTGGTTTATTTTTGTCTGTAAAGATACATTTGATTCAAAAAAGTTGGATTGATTGTGTTTTAATAAATTTCATATTTTTATCCTATTTTTTTCTAATTTATCTTTTGATGATATTTTCAATTTTATTATATTGAATTTTTTTTTGTTTAGTAGTATCTTGTTTACTTTATATTTTATTAGTTAACTTTATTTCTATTCATTATAATTAATGATGGCTTTATAGAAATAAATTTTTTTTATTATCATTATTCAGGGTGATTTAATATGATGTAGTTTTTTCCAAATTTGTGACATAATTGTTTCATTGTAGAAATTTAAAATCCTTTTATATAGTTTAGTTTAATGTGTTTTAATTATTTTTTTATCACCCAAATTAGTTTAATTGGTTTTTAATTAGTTCATTACATATTTAACATGATTATATTTCATTAAATTATCATTATTTAAGTTTGTTGTACAAGGTTTAGTTTAATTTATATATATCTTATTCAATACATTTAGTTTTTGTATCTTTAAATTATATTATATTCATAGTAGTTTGATTTGGTTTAGTTTAGTTTGGTTAGATTCAATTAAGATCATTTTTATTCAGTTCAGTTCCACTTTTTTGCGGTTAGATAGTATCATTTTTATGCAATTCAATCTTGGTCCTATCATGTATATTCATTATAATTGACTTACAATGGGTTGAGATTTATTTATTTACTATCATTCATGTTATATTTTGTTTTGTTAAAATATATCCAACTATAATAAATTTAATTCATTTTTGTTCAATTCTATTGGTTTAAATTCAGTTTAGTTCTATGGTGTTTGATTCGATTTCTTAATTCTATTCAATTCCTATAAAATAACTTTTATGTATTTTAGTTTAATTTGTTTCATTTTTTATTTATTTGGTTTAGTTTGAGTTGGTTTAGTTATTTCCATTAATTTGTTTTATGTTTAGGATTTCATGATCTATTTTGGTCAAATATTCTCATGTTAGTTTTGGATAGATATGATATATTTATTTTTAGTTAGATCATTTTGATTATTTTCAATTGTGACTGATTCAATTTGGATTGTATTAATCACATTTTTTTTACTTTAGTTGTTTTTTATTTACGTTTCTTCAAAAACATTTGGTTATCATCTTTTTAGTACCTATAAGATTGGTTATAAAAAGATTGACTATGTTTGGCCTATTTATTAGATTAGTTTAGTATAATTTAGTTTAAATTAATTTTCTGAAATTAAATTTATTTTCATTCCATTCAACTTGGTTTAGTTTATTTATATTCCTTAGAATTTTTTTTAAACTCATCTTGATTCTATTTTTATATGTTTGGTTAGTTTAGGTACAATATCAATTGTTTTGATTATATTTAGGTACTTTTGTATCAATTATGATCAGTTAGGGTTTGGTTAATGCAATTTAGTTAACATTTTTTGGGTGCATTTACTTCAATTGGGTTTAGCTCAATTCAATTCCATTTTATGTGGTTAATATTATGTCACGACCCGACCCTACCCGTGCTCGAGCCGCAACTACCCCAGGCCCGCCTCCATAGGCCAGGGGCTGGCGGCCAGCGCCGAAGGGACAACAACTTGGGGAGGCCTTTGCCTAAGCACCTGTACACACACATGCAGAAAACTCAATGCAAAAGTGCAGAGTAAAAGAAAAGACAATTAAAGAAAAGGGAAACTGTTATATGTAAACCGCAAAGTGCATCGACCTCTAACAGTACAAAGTACAAGTTGAAAATAAAGGGAAAAAACACGCGCCCAAGCAAAAAGTGCCACAACCCGGCAACAGGTAAACAAAAAGAAACAGCTGACAGGTCTCCCTCCTGGAACCCGACCATGACCACCGCACGCGGTCCAAGCTCCCAAGATCCTACGCTCTTATGCACCACTGAAGCCATGCTCCACCTATCTGTCATCTGCAAGGGCACACCAAGTGCGAGGAAAGCCTAAGCAGGGGTGAGTATAAAAATACTCAGTAGGATACCCCGAAGGCTAGAGGGAGAAACAAAAGGAGGTACCGAAGGGTGAACAGTAGAGTGAACAGGGGAAAGCAAAGAGAGTACAACAAAGAGTACAGTAAAGAGTCCAGCTCAACCCAACAAGAGAACGGATGTAGACTCATCCAGACACAAGGAGCTGGAAATGGTGAGAAGATGAACTTCCCGTCGAGTCTTTGCTACCTATAGCAGGAGAGTAGACTCGTCCAACCATGAGAAGCTAAACACAGAAAGAACGTGGCATACCCCGCGCGTCTTCGCCTCTCCTGGAAGGAGAGTGACTAAACACAAGCAGTGGGTACCGGAACATGGTATATACATATCCCTTTGCTCAATCAAGAAGCCCGAACATCTTTATAAGGGGATATCCGTCCCGTAGCTCAGACCAAGAAAAGAGTAGCCAATAGTCCTAGACATAACACCATCATCGATGCCCAGCATCCCGCGCGTCTGCCCCGAACCGCAAGCCAAGGGATCAATCACCGCACCAAGACACTATCCGCTTTGGGCGGCACTGACTCACCCTCACAGTTTTAGATCATGTCACAAGAACGCGTCTCGGTAGGGAATGTGATCCTCGTACTTGATAGTTCTGGGGGAACATCAACCACAACTTGTCACTGCCCCGTAGTCGAGAGGTATTCTTAATGTCAAAGCCGTCACAACACTGACTTGTATAACCAAGGGTCCCACTCCGGTAATAACGGAGGAAAGCCTCAGACTAGCCTAGTAGAAAGGACTGAGCCTGGAATGCCAACAGGTGTCCTACTGCCCAGCCCTGCTGGAGGGTAATTCATAACCAGATATTGGGTGACCCACTGCCCAGCCCTGCTGGAGGGTAAACCCTAATACATCATCAGGCGACCCACTACCCCGCCCTGCTGGAGTGTAAACCATAATACATCATCAGGCGACCCACTGCCCAGCCCTGCTGGAGGGTAATCCATAAGACATCATCAGGGGACCCACTGCCCAGCCCCACTGGAGGGTAGACCTTAACACATCATCAGGCGACCCACTGCCCAGCCCCGCTGGAGGGTAGACCTGGAATAAGTCGACAGGCGACCCACTGCACAGCCACGCTGGAGGGCAGACCTGAAATAAGACGATGGGCGACCCACTGCCCAGCCCTACTAGAGGGTAGACCCCCAAAGGTCATCGGGTGACCCACTACCTAGTCTCTGCTAGAGGGTAGACCCTAAGTGCATCGGGTGACCCACTTCCCAGTCTCTGGTGGAGGGTAACCCTAGAAGCCTGATTAGTAACCCACTGCCCAGCCCCGCTAGAGGGTAAACCCCAAGAAGTCGATGAGTAACCCACTGCCCAGCCCCGCTAGAGGGAAAAACTCAGAACTGCCCTGGCCATCTCCACTGGAGGGTTTAACACTGGCCAACTGAACATGGAGTGGGTATCACGAAACCACCCAACTCTAGAACAACTCACCCAAAAGAGTTTCAGCGCCCATTCTATCACTGGGTGCCACTAGCACTGCTACCGGCCATTCCATAGAGAACAAAACCAAGAGGAGACCACTCAACCCTACTTGTCAAACAAACAGGCACACAGCCAGGGGAAAAGCTCCACCCTTCTAGTCAAACAAACTAGCACAAAGGGACCCTCTACGTCGCAGGAGGTCAAAGTACGCAAAGCAGAACACGACACGCACCTAGGGCCCACACGATGTGTGGCCCCACGTTAACCCCAACCAAGTGCATGAACATCTCAGGTACAAACCACATATACCTCCAAGCACTCCCATATACTCCTAGAGTACACCTCGTTCCAGCCCAAAGGCTATCGTGCACACGGCACCCAACGTCAACGCGAAGGCGTGACGTAACAACTCCACCTCAAAGTCCGAGGCATGGCCAACCACATCTCATGAATCATTTATATCACTCTCCCAAGAGTGCGTGATCACACGCCAAGGGTCCACTGCAACCAAGGTAGGACAAACCACCCCTAGAGCACCTTCCATTTCCACAAGATCGCGCAAGAGGCTCCGCAAAACCAAATGGATCGCACCGTTGTAATCCTCACAGAAAAACACGCGAGATCGACTACTTACTCGCCTCCAACGGATATCTAACGGAAAAGACACCAACACCGCCTCACGCCTGAACGACGTTCCATGATCCCGAGCCTCGGCCCCAAAAACAGTCGGGCGCATCCCACCATTGCGATCCCCTTGGGAAAACATGTCAAAATCACTATTCACATGAGTGAAACGAATATCCAGAGAAAAAGGTGCATTCCGGCGCACCGCACAAGAGCGTTGTTTCACGGGACCCGCATTCCGATCCCAAAACTCAATGAACGGATCGCACCGTTGTGATCCTCTCGAAAAATCACACAAGATGGACTACTCACTTGTCCAAAACGTTCGTCCGGTGATAAAGATGGAAAATCACCGTCGACACCCAAACGAACCTCATGGGCCCCGCACCATCATGCCGAATTAGGGCGGGAGGATTACACCATTGCAATCCCCTTAGAAAAACACCTAACATCGACTGCTCACACGCCCCGAATGGACGTCCGATGAAAAAGTCGTGAAACGCTGCACGCAGCTCAAGAGACGGGGTCGTGGGGCCCGCACCTCAACTTCGGCCTCAACGCCTGGAACCGCACTGGAAACCTCCGCCTCAGTGCCAGGGTCGCAAATCCACTGACAGTGCTCAAAATGGACGTCGGACGCGTCCGCGCCGTCCAAAACAAGAATCTCGGGAAAACGCTCGTCCACTGAAAGACGCATCGCGCCTCCGCGGCTCCTCGTTTCGGGAATTAAAAATTCCCAAAACCATCTCAAAACATTCCCCTCGACGCAAGGTCCGCACTACCGCTGACGGCGCGCAAAACGTACGCCCGTAACAAGAGCTACGGGCGTCGGAAATTCCAAAGGGGAAACTCCCTTGGGCCGGACCGGCCCGGTCCGGCCAGTCCGCCCACAGCAGGCCCACGGCCTGGCCGTGGGTTCGGTTCGTTCCGCCGTGGCCAGCTGGCCGTGGCCTGTCGCCACCGACCAGCCTTGATGGCCGGTCTCCTTCTCCCGCAGCGACCCACGACATGCGGGTCGCAATCGCGCCGCACGCGGGGTCGCGCACCTCGCGGCCCCTCCTCCTTCGCGCTATGCCGCCGCCACCGCGTGGAACCCCGACCACCAGCTTCTCACCCAGGGAGCCCCGCCGTCAGCCGCCTCCACCGAAGAGCACTTCCGCGCTGAGGAGCGCCGCTGCCTGCCATCACCGAAGCCCCTGCCGCCGCCCCTCGGACCGCCGGAGCACCCAAACCGGCCGGAAACCGCCGGGACAACCCGAAATTCCCGCAAACTTCGGCGAACGATTGCGAACGCCTACGAACTCTGATTTCAAATCCAAAAAAAGAGTCAGAGAGAGAAAAATGCGTACTACACGTACATGGAATTTTTTCGAATATTTAACAACAAATCAATGCTAAAATTGGGGTTCAAAAGGGGGGGGGGTGGGTTCGGGATTTAAAACTCAAACGAACACCACCTACCTCGTGGGTGTTGCCCGGAGCTTTGCCGCCGAACCACCGCCTTCCCGGAGCTGCCTCATCAAAGCCGCCTCGCTAGAGGTGGAGGAGGAGAGGGAAAGGAGGGGCTGCCAGGGGGGAAGGGGAAGGAGAAGTGGGAGGTGGGTGTGTTAAGCGTTTAAATAGAAAACGCTTAACCACCCGCCCGTCGGCCCGAACCCAAACTCCCGATGGGGTCGCGGTTAAGCCTCCCTTAGGGTAAACACCACCTCCCGATCACAATGGAGGTCTCGGAATTTTAATCCGAGACCCCGTTCAAAAGTTATAAAATTTAGCGTCCGAGGCCGCCAAATTACGAAAACGCCCCTGGGGCCATTTTTCACAAACGGGCCGCGCCCACAAAACATACACCCCTCCTAGGGTAAACGGAACGCTCTGAACTCAAAGGTGCCCTTATTTTTCCAATCCAAGACATCGTTTAAGAGATAACTACGTTTCAACATTAAACGAATTAATTTAATTTATTTAATCCGTTTAACGTTCCAGAAGCAGGCGAGGGGTCCAAACATTCTGCGTCGACAAGTTTTATGTCGTTCATAGGGTAAACACCCCATTCCGGACCCATCCGTACACCCGGATCTCGGATCCGGAACTCCATTTAGGATTTATACCATTTATTTGGCGTTTCCAGTGTGAACGCACTGAAAATTTAATTTTGGCCACTCTGGGGCTCGTAATCGCACGCCGTCTGAAGGTGTTGCTCTGGAATATCATCAAGAATATTCCAAAGTCTATCACAGTAAAAACCGGGTTCTTAAATCATTCCCTCCATCAAGATATTCGTTCCCGAAAAGAAAAACTAGGGAGCAACACAGGGTACTAAGCCCACACTTGGCTTCCTCATACCCAGAAGAACCCACGCACAGCTCTGCGTTACTGCACATAGACCAATGGATTGATCTGTTCACGCGAGTCCAGACCTTTCTGACGTCGTGCACCCACTTCAGACATCGGGGTTAGGCCAAGGCGGTAGGGTGCCACGCCATCTCTTCGCACGGTCTCAAACGGCCCGAAGGCCCTCGGGGGTATCTCACCTCCCCAGTCAAACCTCTACGTCGCACGCCGTGACTGGAATCACCGCCCGCACCCAAAACAAGGCCCAGAGATTCCCTCCTTCAGAATATCCATATCGTGGAACACCCAAGGATATCTGATCATCCACGACTCCACAACTAAGGCTCTCTTACACGCTCGGTGAGCGATGGAGTCAAGACCATCGACTAAAGGAAAAGGGCCCCTTCCTTTTTCCTTACCAACAAAGGGTTACACCCGACGCCCTGAGTCACCCTTGTAACACCTCAAACAAGGAGCGGGGAGGAAAGAAGTTCACACACAGAGTCTAAAAATTCTATTGCAAAAAGGTAGAAGAGTTGTAGAGCGTACCTCTTATCAGCTCATGCTCTACAGGATAGTAGAAATCCAAAGCTCACGGCTGTCCTCGGTCCAAACTGTCAGCTCCTGGAGCCTGATGTGGACCACCTAGTGGTGATGGGAAGACCTCATAACGTCATCCCCCACTACCATCTCCTCCCACTCCTCTTCTAGAACCACCTCTCTGGGTACTACTCCGATCACGACGCTTCCTCTGTCGTGGTGGTGCACCTGCTGCCTGCCCAAAGCTCCCAACAACTCGGGTCGGGCAGTCTCATGCCAAGTGACCTTGCCCGTCACAAGCATAGCACCGACTCTCTCTGGGCTGCATTGGTTCCCTCTGGTGCCACTGTGGTGTACGACCATGCCCCTGAGTCCGGTTTTCAGTAAGCCACCTGCGTCGAGGTTCTGTTTGCCGATGCCCACTAGCTGTGGCAGACGTCTCAGCTCCAACGTGCCTACTGCTACCACCAACACTAGAACATGACAGGAAGCCCTCTGTCACCAGAACCTTCTCTAGCACCCCGGCATATGTGGAAATTCCCAAGGGTACTATGACAACACGAATCTCTTGGCGGAGACTCTGGTCAAACTTCCGCGCTCAGATGTTGTCGTTACGGACCAATTCCAGGTAAAAGCGTGCACGGTCTGCAAAACTAGCCGCGTACTCAGCCACCGTCATCCCTCCCTGCTGAAACTGTAGGAGCTCCTGAATCCGAACGGAGTGCAAGCAGGAGGGGAAAAACTCCTCACGAAACAACAACTGAAATTCTTCCCACAAAAGTGACGACTCGTTAAGAAACTGAGTCACCAGACTCCACCAATGCCAAGATACTCCACGAAAAAGGGTTGCTGCCAAAGACACTCTCTGATCTATCGGCATCTGCACAAGCCTGAAAAGGAAAACCACTGTCTCTAGCCAAACCTCTGCTGCCTGAGGGTCTGGCTCACCACTGAACCTCAGCGGTCCCTTCCGCTGGAACTCACAGAGCGAGATCAACCTGCGCTCAAGCTTAGCCTACTCTGCTGAAACTGCCAGCTGCTCAACCGGTGGGGGTGCTGCTACCGGCCCACCCAGAGAAAGGGCTCGCATGATGGGTTCTGGACTGAGGCCTCGTAGCTCATAGGGTCGTCGTCACACAGCCAAAGCTGGTATCCTGGCTGGCTGTCTTCGCGGAGACATCTTGAATATTTTCAAGGAGTTCCATGGTCAAATGAGCATATATGTATATACCGATAACAACAACGATGGGGAGAGTACTCAAGAAGGACAGTCAAAGACTCAATCCTATGTGATGCACAAACAAATTTTCCCTGCAACAGGTGTCTCAGCATGCCGAGTCGACAAGCGGGTTATCAAGGTCCTGGTGAATGGATACATCAGCCGCCACACTATCACTGGAGTCCCAGGCCTGAGAGCAGCTCTCGAGACATGTTAACACTGTTTCCCTAAATCCCAACCAGTTCCTTTAATTTTAGGGACGTCCGAACAGCGTCACATGGAACAAACCACCTTTGATACCATTTTTTCATGACCCAACCCTACCTGGGCTCGAGCCGCAACTACCCTAGGCCCTCCTCCATAGGCCAGGGGCTGGAGACCAGCGCTGAACGAACAACATCTCGGGGAGGCCTTTGCCTAAGCACCTGTACACACGCACTTGCAGCAGACTCAATGCAAAAGTGCAGAGTTAAAGAAAAGACAAGTAAAGAAATGGGCAACTGCTATATATAAACCGAAAAGTGCGTCGTCCTCTAACAGTACAAAGTACATGCTGAAAAGAAAGGGTCAAAACACGCGCCCAACCAAAAAGTGCCACATGCCGGCAACAGGTAAACAAAATAAACAGCTGACGGGTCTACCACCTGGAACCCAGCCACGACCACCACACGCAGTCCAAGCTCCCAAGCACCTATGATCCTACGCTCCACTGAAGCCATGCTCCACCTGTCTGCCGTCTGCAAGGGCACACCAAGTGCGGGAAATGCCCAAGAAGGGGTGAGTATAAAAATAATCAGTAGGATACCCCGAAGGCTCGAGGGAGCAACAAAAGAAGGTACCGAAGGGTGAGCAGTAGAGTGAACAGGGGAAAACAAAGAGAGTACAACAGAGAGTGCAGTAAAGAGTCCAGCTCAACCCAACAAGAGAAAGGTGGTAGACTCATCCAGACACAAGGAGCTGGAAACGGTGAGAAGATAAAGTTCTCGTCGAGTCTTCGCTACCTATAGCAGGAGAGTAGAATCATCCAACCACGAGAAGCTAGACATGAAAAGAACGTGGCATACCCCGCGTGTCTTCGCCTCTCCTGGAGGGAGAGTGACCAAACCCAAGCAGTGGGTACCAGAACATGGTATATACATATCCATTTACTCAATCAAGAAGCCCGAACATCTTTATAAGGGGATCTCCGTCCCGTATCTTAGACCAAGAAAAGAGTAGCCAATAGTCCTAGACATAACACCATCATCGATGCCCAACATCCCGCGCGTCTGCCCCGAACCGCAAGCCAAGGGATCAATCACCGCACCTAGACACTATCCGCTTTGGGCGGCACTGACTCACCCTCACAGTTTTAGATCATGTCACAAGAACACGTCTTGGTAGGGAATGTGCTCCTCATACTTGAGAGTTCTGGGGGAACATCAACCACAACTTGTCACTGCCCCGCAGTCGAGAGGTATTCTTAATGTCAAAGCCGTCACAACACTGACCTGTATAACCAAGGGTCCCACTCCAGTAATAACGGAGGAAAGCCTCAAACTAGCCTAGTAGAAAGTAATGAGACTGGAATGCCAACAGGTGTCCCACTGCCCAGCCCTGCTGGAGGGTAATTCATAACCAGAAATTGGGTGACTGTAACACCCTGAAATTTTATGAAAAATATTCTTTTTAATTTCACTAATGTCTTGTGTTGTACGCTACAAAAAAAAGGAGCTTGCACAACACACATCCTTGAATTGCCTTGTATTACATGCAATCACGACCTTCCTCGATAGTGTGTGTAGTACGCAATACCGAGTTTCACTAAACAACGATATGCTATTAAAATATTATTAAAACTAGCCGTTATGAATAGTAATAACCACCTTTTAAAATTTTAGAAATTTTAGCTCTCAAAATGGACATCATTTTTGGATTCGGAGTATCGAATTTATCCTAAGGTGAAATTTTGGTACTTTTCGGATAACTTTCATATTTTGATGAATAGTGAAAATTACTAAATTATAATTAAAAACAAATTTTTTAATCGAAATAATTAATAGTGATAAATTATTAATTTGAGTGGTTTTAAATTATATTTAGAATATATTTTTACAATTCAATACAATGTTGGTCATTAAATGTAATTTCACATTTACACCAGACATAAACAAGTGTTAATCTTTTGATAGTTATTATCTCTTAAAAACACGCTATTTGTTGTGACAACGGAAATTAATTATAAAATTAATTAATGAAACTTATATGTTGGGAATTTTGTAAAATAGAAATCATTTTTGAATTCGGAATATCAATTATAGCTTAGGGTGAAATTTTGGCATTTTTCTGAAAAACATCAATTTTTTATGAATAGTGAAACTACTAAGTGGTAGTTAAAAAAATTATTTTTTTTCATAAATCGTAATTTTACCGCTTCGGTGAATGGAATTTCAAAAATCCGAGAGACACGGTTGATGTCAGTAAGTAAAATGTGGTTCAATGAGATGAAAATAATTTTTGGCGAATAGTAACTTTTTACTTTTATTTACCACGGTTAAAAGTAAATAGGGTAATTAAGGGTAAAAATGATATTAATATTACCCTACCACATGTACTAATCCTATTGGAAAAGTTTATCTCGACCAAAAACAACCTTAAGTGTAAAATATTATCATTTACGCCCACTTGGATTAGATTAGGACATTTATTATTATTTAATTCAAAGAAGAGTTAAAAGAGTTAAAATCAAATTTATTTACTAAAACATTTTTAATATAGGGTTATACATCATATAATTTCGACTATAAATATTCATTAGAAATATAATAAGATTTCCTACGTAATGGTATTTTATTTGTAATTTTTATACGTTAAATAATTTAATTTATTTATGACACAACGATGATGCAGTAATTACCATTTTAAGAAAATATTAACATAATTGATGTTATAAATGCCCAAATAAATGTAATTTGAGACTTTTTATGACTTAAACTAATTTTCTAGGTTAATATGACATGTTATTGTTGATTTAAGTAACTTGGTTTGAACTTATCATTCTGTTAGAAATTTCATAAAAATCATGTACCAAATAGTGTCAAAATTGACATAAATTAGTTTTTAAAACAAATATTATATTATTAATTGTTATTTAAATCCTAAAAATCTAAGTTTCGTCCAAATGACTTAGATAAGGATAGATATATTAATAATAAACAACTTGGGGTTCGTTTGGCTTCATATAGTAAGTTTATTAACTATATAGTGTAAGAAAACAAAAAGACACGGTAAAAGTTAAATTATTTAACTTAGAGTTAAATCTAATTGATAAGGTTAAAATAATAACCTAAACTTGTCTAAATCCTATTGGATGAGAGGATTTCGAACCATCCCCAATTTAGAGTCGAAATAAGACCATTTGTAGCCATTATAAACCGAATTTGACCTTAATATAAAATAATATTTTGAGATTTTCCTAAGATGCCCCTCTCCTCCCTTATAAAAGGGCACCTCCTCCCTCTCCTTCTCACACCAATTTGAGCATTCAAGCTCGGAAAAACCCTGCCAAAATCTTTTCTCCACTTCCCTAGTATCATCCTAGAGGTCCTGGTATTCTTAAAAGACCATCCATTGTTCTTTAAGTGGAGGTTAAGTGAAGGCGCGTCAAAAAGAGGTAATATCCATTACCGATCTTTTTCAATTTCTTTCTTCTTAAACTTCTTCTTCTTTAGTTGTTTCATGATAATGTAATAACATCAGTATTTCTTATATACTGATATGTTATTATAAATATGAAACAACTCTAATTAACCTTCTATCCATCCTACGGAAAAAGGAAATCACCGCGCGTGCGTACGTACGGAATACCGTCTCCACGCCGTGGTGTAATCTATTTTCCGCCACCACCTTAATTGGATGGTTATAATGGTGTAATGAGTAACTATATATGATTATTATAAAGTTATATTGATACTGAATTAGTATACATAGACTTCAACACAATTCCACGACCATGGGAACGATATCATCGCTCGTGCGTACGTATGGACTACCGTCTCCACGACGCGATGAGATTCATTCTCAATGATTAACCATTCATGAATGATTATAAAGTATATATAATAAGTACTAATGAAATATATGACATAATAATGATACTGTATTTATGTATATTTATATGTATGTCATCTACTTAATTCCATTCAATTCAATAAGGAAACGAAAACAGCGTTCATGCGTACGTACAGACTACCGTCTCCATGAACGGTGTATTTCATTCCATTTATCGATATATTATATATATATATATATATTATGAATATATATTATATATAAATCATTTTTTACATTCTGGATATAAGTAATCATGATCCAAGTAATCATATTAATAATTACAAGTTAAAAACACGAACGACAAATGAGACGATTTTAGCCAAAACGTTACATTAACATGAATTTACAAAAGAACGGGTAATATAAAGTCATAAGTGGACCATATATGATATCATAACAATGAATATGATTCTTTAATAAGTCAACGACATTATTTAAATCATTATAAAGGAGGTTCGGACACTTACGAAGCAAATCCGACCTAAGGTAAGGGAAATATCACAATCTCATTTTTATCCGAGATTGTTTTTACTTTAGTATTTACTGAGGTGTATTTTATCATCCACATCCATGTTCCCTCAATATGTAATATTATTTCCATCCTTCTACAATAGTTTATATCCAATTTTACCCTTCGGTGAGTTCTTAGTAAAAGATATGAAAGGAATCTTTTTTCATTTTTCGTACGAGGTACTTTTTGACTTTTCCGACAAAAGTACGAAGAATGTTTTTTTTAACTTATACGGCAAGAATGGATTTTTAAAACATTATTTCCAAGAATATTCCTTTATAAGTTTTCAAGTTTATTTTTAATCAAATTCTTTTAGTTTCAAATTGTATGACATGTTAAGAAAAGAAAAGTGTTTTGAAGTAAAAAGGATATTTTCCTCAAGAATGAAGTTCAAGTGTTTTATCAAAATTATTTTCCATCTAAGATAATAAAGGGTTCTGTTTTTATCCCTATTATTAAATGGATTTGATTACGTTTTGAGGAAATTATTTTTATGAAGTCATTTACCTTATATGATTTGTTTTATGATGTCATGTTGTTTAAGAATCCCATTTTTATTACATGGGTTATGCAATGACGTATGATTTATGATTTTGTGGCACACATAAGAATGGTATCATTATGAGATGGGTGGGACCTATATCTCCCTCCAATGCATTGGGTAAAGATTTTATATCTCATGAGATAGACATGGCTGGAACAGTAGGTTATACCGGTTCAGTGAAATAGGACTGAAACGAGGGTGACTCGGTTCAAAAAGGGACTTTGTCCACTAAGATAGTCTTGGCAATGAGTCTTGACTAACAAGAAATGATTCTCTATGATTATGTGTGTATGCCACAAAGTTTCATGTTTTAAGTTATGATTATTTTGATTACATTTCACTGTCATGATTTATCCCATGTTATGAAATTATACTCTCTTTTACAGGTTAAGATTTCCAAATGTTATGTGCTTATGTATATGATGTGATTGATATTTATTTTTTTTACCCTTACTGATCATTTTAGCTCACCCTTTTATGTTTTCTTTTCCCCAGGATATAAATAAAGGTTTTAGGTATAAAAAAAGGAAGATCTTTATGGGAGATGTTGAAGATCTTTCACCAGGATTAGAAGTTTATATTCCGAGTTTCCAAAGACACTAAACTAATACGATCCTTGTGTGTGTGTTTTTGTTATGTACTAAGTATTCAGCAAATGTAATGTAATGTCAATGTACGTCAGGCTTCAGGTCTCTACAGTTGGTATCAGAGGAAAGGTTTAGTCATCCTTTGGAAACTAGGAAGCGAAAACGTTAGTGAGATCCCTAGAGATATTTCTAAGGTATGTCTAGGGATGTCCCTAAGGATAAGTATATGTACAGGATACAGTCCTAGAACTACGGTAACAATCATAGAATTTAACCTAAGATGTTAGACATTGAAGGTACTTCCCCTTTATTATGTTGTTTTCCCTAGCATGATTTTTGCCTCTCACACTATTCTTTTTGGGTTTTAGACGATGGCTGGAACCCGAAGGAACCGTGTTGATCAATGCAATGAACAATGCAATGATTGCCCTCCTGAACAAACAAATGTTATGGGAGATGGAGTGCAAAACCTTATTGCTATACTTACACAAGCTATGAATCATTATGGGCTTCCAAATGAGCAGAGAAGGGAACAATATTCTATTGAGTCCTTCATGAGGCAACATCCACCTTCTTTCAGTGGGTCTTCTGATCCACTTGTTGCTGAACAATGGATTAGTACCACTGAAAAGATATTTTCAGTTCTTCAATGTTCTGAACATGATAAATTCATCTTAGCAGTATATCATTTGGAAGGTGAAGCTAATCAATGGTGGAATCTTATCAAGAATACGAGGCCAAGAGGTGAAACTGAGTCCATGGAATGGGACGAGTTCAAGAACTTATTTTTCAATAAGTACATCCCTCGTATTCTTCGAACAAAGATGGAGAAGGAGTTTCTTGAACTAAAGAAAAAGGATGATGAATCTGTTGGTATATATGAAGCGAATTTTACCAGACTTGCAAGGTATGCATCTGGAATTATCATCCAACCTGAAAGTAAATTTGATCGATTTTTCAGTGGCTTAAAACCAAGTCTTCTAAGGGAATTAGCTATAAGAGACTTCAGTAGCTATGAAGAAATTGTGCGTTGTGCTATCAAGGTAGAAATGGAAGTTGGTGTTACATATCCATCTCATGGTTTTGACAAGAAATGAAAGATAGAGTTCAAGGAGAAATCTCAGAATAATGCTGAAAAGAAGATGAATGTTTCCTTATGCACAAAGTGTGGAAAGAAGCATGGTGGAGATTGTCTTAAAGGGACTAGAAAATGTTTTAAGTGTGGAAAAGAAGGTCATCGAGCAGCTGAGTGTCGAAGTAATGGAAAAAGGGATTCTAATGATGTGAATAAAGCAAACACTGCAGAGAACACACCACCAACACTTCAATGCTTCAAGTGCAAGGAAATGGGGCATTATTCTAATAAATGCCCTAATCCAAGGGTTAGTGATGATAGACATGAGGAACAACTTAAGGCAAAGGACAAAGGGAAGTCACATGCGATCACTATTGGCGATGTTGAATATGACAACGATGTGGTGGAATGATTAAGTGTTTATGTAATGGGATTCAAAAATAATGTTGTATCATGGAGTATTGGAATATTTATGTATTGGTATAATGTGTTATTCAAAGTGATTGTGATATTTTTGGAAATAAGATGATATGCGCATAATGAAGGGAAAACGAGGAAATGAAATGTTTAACAGTATTCATGAGCTCATGATTGATATAAGGACTAAGTGATATCATGGTTTGAGTATATAGAATTTTGACTGCATTCATGTTTTCACTAAGGTATTCATGAGAATACATGATTAAGGACTTTGAATGATTGTAATGTGACCAACAAAACATATCTTATGATATATGGGGATCAACGATGGTATTAAATCTCTGGTAATCATTTTCACTATGTTAAGAGAGTGGACTGCAGTATTATGGATAAGCCTAAAGATTGGAATGGATTATGTTGGACATAAGTTAGTATTGTTTAAGGATAGAACTTTTTTCGATATTAATGATGAGATTTTATAGTAATGTAGTTTTAGAAAAAGGACAACTTGCAGGACAGGCGACAGCCCATCGCGTCGAACAAGGCTGTGAGAATCGAACCCACAACCGAAGTGCGACTGGCCTTTATCGCCTACCACTGGCCTACAGGAAGTCCCTGTTTAGTAGAAACTAGTTTTATTATATTAAGCAGTATGATATATGAAGTATACGTCCATTTTAGGAACCATATATGATTGATCTCACTATTGATGGACTTATGTATTTTTTGAAAACTTTTCTAACCTTTTGTTTGAGGCAGATGGAATGACCCATCATTCTATCACATGATCTATTAACACTTCACGAATAACAAATTCAACTTCATTTCTTTAAGAGATGAAGTGGAAATTGTTCAAAGTATGAACAACAGTGAGATTGTACCAAAATAAAGTATGTATTTATTCTAATTCAAATTTTAAACTTTAGGGAAATGATCTTGAAAACCAAAAATGTTGTCCTAGTGATCTTATACCTGATGAATCAGATGGTACCTTATATCATCACAAATCTATGGATTTGTGATTACTATCTTTTCTATAGCCATGTTCTCTACCACACTCCATCAGAACATGATGGTTAGATTTCTCTTCCATACCCATATTTTCACCTATGTGGAAACCCAATGATTAGTTTATTTGGGTAACCGTTACGTTTCATACCTTTGTTTTTAAAGATTGGTTTTGGTATTCCTTTTTACGATGTGTGTTTCTATTAAAGAAACTTTCGAATAGTAATCCATTTATAACCCCGACGAATTTCGAGGGAGAAATTCATTTTAAGGGGGGTAGAATGTAACACCCTGAAATTTTATGAAAAATATTCTTTTTAATTTCACTAATGTCTTGTGTTGTACGCTACACAAAAAGGATCTTGCACAACACACATCCTTGAATTGCCTTGTATTACATGCAATCGCGACCTTCCTCGATAGTGTGTGTAGTACGCAATACCGAGTTTCACTAAACAACGATATGCTATTAAAATATTATTAAAACTAGCCGTTATGAATAGTAATAACCACCTTTTAAAATTATAGAAATTGTAGCTCTCAAAATGGACTTCATTTTTGGATTCGGAGTATCGAATTTAGCCTAAGGTGAAATTTTGGTACTTTTCGGATAACTTTCATATTTTGATGAATAGTGAAAATTACTAAATTATAATTAAAAACAAATTTTTTTAATCGAAATAATTAATAGTGATAAATTATTAATTTGAGTGGTTTTAAATTATATTTAGAATATATTTTTACAATTCAATACAATGTTGGTCATTGGATGTAATTTCACATTTACACCAGACATAAACAAGTGTTAATCTTTTGATAGTTATTATCTCTTAAAAACACGCTATTTGTTGTGACAGCGGAAATTAATTATAAAATTAATTAATGAAACTTATATGTTGGGAATTTTGTAAAATAGAAATCATTTTTGAATTCGGAATATCAATTATAGCTTAGGGTGAAATTTTGGCATTTTTCTGAAAAACATCAATTTTTTATGAATAGTGAAACTACTAAGTGGTAGTTAAAAAAATTATTTTTTTTCATAAATCTTAATTTTACCGCTTCTGTGAATCGAATTTCAAAAATCCGAGAGACACGGTAGATGTCAGTAAGTAAAATGTGGTTCAATGAGATGAAAATAATTTTTGGTGAATAGTAACTTTTTACTTTTATTTACCACGGTTAAAAGTAAATAGGGTAATTAAGGGTAAAAATGATATTAATATTACCCTAACACATGTCCTAATCCTATTGGAAAAGTTTATCTCGACCAAAAACAACCTTAAGTGTAAAATATTATCATTTACGCCCACTTGGATTAGATTAGGACATTTATTATTATTTAATTCAAAGAAGAGTTAAAAGAGTTAAAATCAAATTTATTTACTAAAACATTTTTAATATAGGGTTATACATAATATAATTTCGACTATAAATATTCATTAGAAATATAATAAGATTTCCTACGTAATGGTATTTTATTTGTAATTTTTATACGTTAAATAATTTAATTTATTTATGACACAACGATGATGCAATAATTACCATTTTAAGAAAATATTAACATAATTGATGTTATAAATGCCCAAATAAATGTAATTTGAGACTTTTTATGACTTAAACTAATTTTATAGGTTAATATGACATGTTATTGTTGATTTAAGTAACTTGGTTTGAACTTATCATTCTGTTAGAAATTTCATAAAAATCATGTACCAAATAGTGTCAAAATTGACATAAATTAGTTTTTAAAACAAATATTTTATTATTAATTGTTATTTAAATCCTAAAAATCTAAGGTTCGTCCAAATGACTTAGATAAGGATAGATATATTAATAATAAACAACTTGGGGTTCGTTTGGCTTCATATAGTAAGTTTATTAACTATATAGTGTAAGAAAACAAAAAGACACGGTAAAAGTTAAATTATTTAACTTAGAGTTAAATCTAATTGATAAGGTTAAAATAATAACCTAAACTTGTCTAAATCCTATTCGATGAGAGGATTTCGAACCATACCCAATTTAGCGTCAAAATAAGACCATTTTTAGCCATTATAAACGTAATTTGACCTTAATATAAAATAATATTTTGAGATTTTCCTAAGATGCCCCTCTCCTCCCTTATAAAAGGGCACCTCCTCCCTCTCCTTCTCACACCAATTTGAGCATTCAAGCTCAGAAAAACCCTGCCAAAATCTCTTCTCCACTTCCCTATTATCATCCTAGAGGTCCTGGTATTCTTCAAAGTCCATCCATAGTTCTTTAAGTGGAGGTTAAGTGAAGGCGCGTCAAAAAGAGGTAATATCCATTACCGACCTTTTTCAATTTCTTTCTTTTTCAACTTCTTCTTCTTTAGTTGTTTCATGATAAAGTAATAACATCAGTATTTCCTATATACTGATATGTTATTATAAATATGAAACAACTCTAATTAACCATCTATCCATCCTACGGAAAAAGGAAATCACCGCGCGTGCGTACGTACGGAATACCGTCTCCACGCCGTGGTGTAATCTATTTTCCGCCACCACCTTAATTGGATGGTTATAATGGTGTAATGAGTAACTATATATGATTATTATAAATTGATATTGATACTGAAATAGTATACATACACTTCAACACAATTCCACGACCATGGGAACGATATCATCGCTCGTGCGTACGTATGGACTACCGTCTCCACGACGCGATGAGATTCATTCTCAATGATTAACCATTCATGAATGATTATAAAGTATATATAATAAGTACTAATGAAATATATGACATAATAATGATACTGGATTTATGTATATTTATATGTATGTCATCTACTTAATTCCATTCAATTCAATAAGGAAACGAAAACAGCGTTCATGCGTACGTACGGACTACCGTCTCCATGAACGGTGTATTTCATTCCATTTATCGATATTATATATATATATATATTATGAATATATATTATATATAAATCATGTTTTACATTCTGGATATAAGTAATCATGATCCAAGTAATCATATTAATAATTACAAGTTAAAAACACGAACGACAAATGAGACGATTTTAGCCAAAACGTTACATTAACATGAATTTACAAAAGAACGGGTAATATAAAGTCATAAGTGGACCATATATGATATCATAACAATGAATATGATTCTTTAATAAGTCAATGACATTATTTAAATCATTATACAGGAGGTTCGGACACTTACGAAGCAAATCGGACCTAAGGTAAGGGAAATATCACAATCTCATTTTTATCCGAGATTGTTTTTACTTTAGTATTTACTGAGGTGTATTTTATCATCCACATCCATGTTCCCTCAATATGTAATATTATTTCCATCCTTCTACAATAGTTTATATCCAATTTTCCCTTTCGGTGAGTTCTTAGTAAAAGATATGAAAGGAATCTTTTTTCGATTTTCGTACGAGGTACTTTTTGACTTTTCCGACAAAAGTATGAAGAATGTTTTTTTAACTTATACGACAAGAATGGATTTTTAAAACATTATTTCCAAGAATATTCCTTTATAAGTTTTCAAGTTTATTTTTAATCAAATTCTTTTAGTTTCAAATTGTATGACATGTTAAGAAAAGAAAAGTGTTTTGAAGTAAAAAGGATATTTTCCTCAAGAATGAAGTTCAAGTGTTTTATCAAAATTATTTTCCATCTAAGATAATAAAGGGTTCTTTTTTTATCCCTATTATTAAATTGATTTGATTACGTTTTGAGGAAATTATTTTTATGAAGTCATTTGCCTTATATGATTTGTTTTATGATGTCATGTTGTTTAAGAATCCCATTTTTATTACATGGGTTATGCAATGATGTATGATTTATGATTTTGTGGCACACATAAGAATGGTATCATTATGAGATGGGTGGGACCTATATCTCCCTCAAATGCATTGGGTAAAGATTTTATATCTCATGAGATAGACATGGTTGGAACAGTAGGTTATACCGGTTCAGTGAAATAGGACTGAAACGAGGGTGACTCGGTTCAAAAAGGGACTTTGTCCACTAAGATAGTCTTGGAAATGAGTCTTGACTAACAAGAAATGATTCTCTATGATTATGTGTGTATGCCACAATGTTTCATGTTTTAAGTTATGATTATTGTGATTACATTTCACTGCCATGATTTATCCCATGTTATGAAATTATACTCTCTTTTACAGGTTAAGATTTCCAAAAGTTATGTGCTTATGTATATGATGTGATTGATATTTCTTTTTTTTACCCTTACTGATCATTTTAGCTCACCCTTTTATGTTTTCTTTTCCCCAGGATATAAATAAAGGTTTTAGGTATAAAAAAAAGGAAGATATTTATGGGAGATGTTGAAGATCTTTCACCAGGATTAGAAGTTTATATTCCGAGTTTCCAAAGACACTAAACTAATACGATCCTTGTGTGTGTGTTTTTGTTATGTACAAAGTATTCAGCAAATGTAATGTAATGTCAATGTACGTCAGGCTTCAGGTCTCTACAGTGATCCACTGCCTAGCCCTGCTGGAGGGTAAACCCTAATACATCATCAGACAACACACTGCCAAGCCCCGCTGGAGGGTAGACCTTAACACATCATCAGGCGACCCACTACCCAGCCCCGCTGGAGGGTAGACCTTAACACATCATCAGGCGACCCACTTCCTAGCCCCGCTGGAGGGTAGACCTGGAATAATTCGACAGGCGACCCACTGCCCAGCCCCACTAGAGGGTAGACCTGGAATAAGATGACGGGCGACCCACTGCCCAGCCCTGCTGGAGGGTAGACCCCAAGAGGTCTTCGGGTGACCCACTGCCCAGTCTTTGCAAGAGGGTAGACCCTAAGTGCATCGGGTGACCCACTGCCCAGTCTCTACTGGAGGGTAGACCCTAGAAGTCTGATGAGTAACCCACTGCCCAGCCCCGCTAGAGGGTAAACCCCAAGAAGTCAATGAGTAACCCACTCCCTAGCCCCGTAGGAGGGTAAAACTCAGAACTGCCCTGTCCATCTCCACTGGAGGGTACAACACTAGCTAACCAAACACGGAGTGGGTATCGTGCAACCACCCAACTCCAGAACAACTCACCCAAAACAGGTTCAGCGTCCGTTCCATCACTGGGTGCCGCTAGCACCGCTACCGGCCAATCCATCGAGAACAAAACCAGGGGGAGACCACTCAACCCTACTGGTCAAACAAACGAGCACACAGCTGGGGGAAAATCTCCACCCTACTGGTCAAACAAACGAGCATAGAGCCAGGGGAAAAGATCCACCTTTCTGTTCAAAAAAACGAGCACAGAGGGACCCTCTATGTCGCGAGAGGTCAAAGTATGAAAAGCAGAAAACGACACGCACCTGGGGCCTACACGACATGTGGCCCCAAGTTAACCCCAACCAAGCGCATGAACATCTCAGGTACAAACCACACGTACCTCCAAGTGCTCCCGTATACTCCCAGAGTACACCTCATTCCAGCCCAAAGGCTATCGTGCACACGGCACCCAGCGTCAATGCGAAGGTGTGACGTAACAACTCTACCTCAAAGGCCCAGGCACGGCCAACCACATCTCATGAATCACTTATATCACTCTCCCAAGAGTTCGTGATCACACGCCAAGGGTCTGCTAAAAACATGGTAGGACAAACCACCACTGGAGCACCTTCCATTTCCACAAGATCGCGCAAGAGGCTCCGCACAACCAAATGGATCGTACCGTTGTAATCTTCGCGGAAAAACACTTGAGATCGACTACTTACTCGCCTCCAATGGATATCTGACGGAAAAGTCACCAAAACTGCATCACGCCCAACGGCGTCCCGTGATCCCGATCCTCGGCCCCGAAAACAGTCGGGCGCATCACACCATTGCGATCCCCTCGGGAAAACTAGTCAAAAGCACTACTCACATGAGTGCAACGAATATCTGAAGAAAAAGGTGCATTCCAGCGCACTGCACACGAGCGTCGCTGTGTGGGACCCACATTCCAATCCCGAAACTCAATGAACGGATCACACCGTTGCGATCTGCTCGAAAAATCACACATGATGGACTACTCACTTGTCCAAAACGGTCGACCGGTGATAAAGATGGAAAATCACCATCGATGCCCAAACATCCCTCTTAGGACCCACACAATCGTGCCGAATTAGGGCGGGTGGACTGCACCATTGCAATCCCCTAGAAAAAACACCCAACATCGACTGCTCGCAAGCCCCGAACGAATGTCCGATGAAAAAGTCGTGAAACGCTGCACGCAGCTCAAGAGAAGGGCCGTGGGGCCTGTGCCTCAACTTCGGCTTCAATGCCTGGAATGGAAATAGAAGCCTCCGCCTCTGTTCCAGGGTTGAAACGCCACTGACGGTTCTCAAAACGGATTTCGGACGCGTCCGTGCCGTCCAAAACAAGAATCTCTGGAAAAATGATCGTCCACTTAAAGATGCATCGCGCCTCCTCGGCTACTTGTTTCGGGAATTAAAAATTCCCAAAACCATCTCAAAACATTCCCCTCAACGCAAGGTCTACCATGCCGCTGACGGCGTGCAAAACGGACGCTCGTAGCGAGAGCTACGGGCGTCGGAAATTCCAAAGGGGAAACTCCCTTGGGCCAGACCGGCCCGGCCCGGCTGCGGGTCGGGTTCGTTCCACCGTGGCTAGCTGGCTGCAGCATGTCGCCACCGACCGGCCTTGATGGCCGGTCTCCTTCTCCGGCAGCGACCCGCGACATGCAGGTCGTGGTCGCGCCGTACGCGGGGTCGCACACCCTGCAACCCCTCCTCCTTCGTGCTACACCGGCGCTGCCGCGCGGAACCCCGACCGCCAGCGTCTCACCCAGGGAGACCCACCGTCATCCACCTCCATCGAAGAGCCCCGCCGCGCTGAGGAGCGCCGCCGCCTGCCGTCGCCGAAGCCCCTGCCGCCACGCCTCGGACCTCCGGAGCACCCAAACCGGCTGGAAACCGCCGGGACAACCCGAAATTCCCGCAAACTTCGGCGAACGATTGCGAACGCCTCTGAACTCCGATTTCAAATCCGAAACAAGTGTCGAAGAGAGAAAAATGCGTACTACACGGACATGGAATTTTTTCGAAGATTTAACAACAAATTAATGTTAAAATTGGGGTTTAAAGGGGGTTCAGGATTTTAAACTAAAACGAACACCACCTACTTCGTGGGCGTTGCCCGGAGCTTCGCCGCCGAGCCGCCATCTTGCCGGATCTTCCTCGCTGGAGCCGCCTCGCCGGAGGTGGAGGAGGAGAGGGAGAGGAGGGGCTACCTGGGGGGAAGGGGACGGAGAAGAGGGAGGCGGGTGTGTTAAGCATTTAAATAGAAAACGCATAACCACCCGCCCGTCGGCCCGAACCCGAACTCCCGATGGGGTCGCGGTTAAGCCTCCCTTAGGGTAAACACCTCCTCCCGAGCACAACGGAGGTCTCAGAGTTTTAATCTGAGACCCCGTTCAAAAGTTATAAAATTTAGCGTCCGAGGCCGCCAAATTACCAAAACACCCCTGGGGCCATTTTTCACAGACGAGCCGCGCCCGCAAAACTTACACCCCTCCTAGGGTAAAAGGCACACTCTAAACTCAATGGTGCCCTCCGTTTTCCAATCCAATCCACCATTTAAGAGATACATGCGTTTCAACAATAAAAGAATTAATTTAATTTATTTAATCCGTTTTACGTTCCAGAACTGGGCGAGGGGTCAAAACGTCCTACGCCGACAAGTTTTATGCCGTTCCAAGGGTAAACACCCCATTCCGGACCCATCCGTACACTCGGATCTCAGATCCGGAACTTTGTTTATGAGTTATCCCATTTATTTGGTGTTTCCAGTGTGAACGCACTGAAAATTTAATTTCGGGCACTCCGGGGCTCGGAATCGCACGCAGTCTAAAGGCGCTGCTCTAGAATATCATCAAGAATATTACAAAGTCTTTCACAGTAAAAATAGGGTTTTTACAATTAAGTCATGTTCAGTTAGGTTAGTTTCCTTCAGTTCAGTACATGCTAATTTATTTTTTGTATTCATTTTATTGGAATTCTTTTTTTCTTTCAGAACAGGTTGATTTATTTTGGATAGGATTGGATTACTTGGTGTAACATTAGTTCTTCTCTATTCCATTCTATTACGTTAAGTTTTTTATTAGTAAGTCATATTCAATTAACTTTTAAATATCTCTATATGTTTATATTTAGTATTATTTAGTTTATTTTTATTTAATTCCATTTTTAATAGTGTGTGAAATATTTTATTTGATTTATTTCAATTATGATAGGTTTTTATCAAGTTTATTGGGTTTAAATAAAACTATATGACATTACCATGACACATAATATTAGAATATTCATTTATTCTATTGTCAAATTATATCTTCCATTCTCCTCAATTACTCACCCCACATGCAACCTAGATCCCTTTCTAGTCATGGTGATTCCTTTTTTTTATTTTCCTATTTATTCTATATATATTTGGGCGGTTTCTCTTGAGTTAACTCATATTTATACTTTATTCCTCATTTTTATTTATGTAATTTCATGTCCATCTCTCATATTCTAATCCCTCTAACACTAAAAACCATTTATGTCTGAACCTCACATTTATTTTAGTTTTTTGATGAGTTGTATGGATATTTAAGTTTGTCTAGATCCCTCTTCATTCCTTTTGGTTATATTTTGTAATGGTTATTATTTTCTACCAATTTTAAGTTCAGTGCTTCAATATAGTCATACTTTCCATTGGTGAATATTTGTTCTTGTGTATCTCCATCAGTTTCAAGATTATTTTACACTTGAATTAATTTATTGAGGATTTATATATATTTTTTATCATGAAGATAGATTTTTATTGGTAAAATATGGATTTCTCATTTTTTTTCACTGAAAATGGTATTTTCTAGCATATAATGTAGTAGAAATCATAAATTTCAACATGAAAATCAAATTACATGAAGAATTTCCATCATTATTTGTTAAATTTTATCATGAAAATCTAACTAATTATTTTTCTATACTACTATAAATTCAAATGAAGATGAATTGAATACTTTAGTAACAATACAAATATAGATATTATTTATATTAACATTAAATTACTCGGATTATCTCATGATTGGGCATTGTAGTGAACCCCAATGCATGAAAATAAATCATAGCATCATTGATTATTTATGGATTTTTCTGACACATCCTAATAAAAATAAATACTTATAATTTGAATTAAATTTTAAATACAAACCATTAAATATTAGGAATAACTTAAACTCAATAATCTTCTAATATTAATTCATTTATTGATATTTTGTAGTTGGATAGTCGAGGGATATTGACATAACCTATATATTATAATAGACTATCTTCTACTAAACATCATATAACTAGTGATTATATGATCACCACTACTCCCCAAGATCTACATACTATGCAAACATATATGCTTCGATAATATGAAGGTTAACACGACTCTTCAATGTAAATGTTAATTCATACGAATATAATATTAATATAATTATCAATTTAACAAATTTTCTTACCTATATCTCTTCCTATTATTTATCCTTAATTTCATTACTGATATGAAACAATGAGACTAATTGCACAAAAATGATATTGTTTTACTTCGAAATAGTTCCACTAAATATTATATATTGCCTTTAATTTTTTCCTAGCAGTTGATTGTATTTGTTTTAATACATCACTATTGGAGTTTAGAAATTCCAGGATTTAAGTATATGGGTGCTCCCACATTTCCTATTAGAAGATTCCACTAAATAAAGTAAAATTAAAAAATGATGAATTATGTCACAATACAATAAAAAAAATGATGTGATAAAATATTAAAAACTTATAATCATAAAAACTAATGTAGGATACTCAATATGCTCAAATGCATTTGTGGGCTGACTTGGATCAGTATCCTCTAAAGTATGTTCTTGTTCCAAAGCATGCATTCAGTCATCTGCATGCACAAAACTGGAAGCTGAAGGAACATAATCATCAATTAATGAATGTATAATAGAATATAATGGTTGTGTAGACATGTTAGTATACAAATATAAGGGTTGGGGATATATCCTATTGAATGGAAATTGTATAGGTGGGAACATCTCTTAAGGTGATGTAGACATGGAATGGGAAGAATATGATAAAAGAGATGATGATGGAGTCATGGGTGGAAACATCCATAGAGGATCATGTAGAGGATGAAAAGGTTTGGTATATGGGGTGTCCTCTTGCAGGTCAATGTGTGAATTATTATTATTTTTTACACCATGTATATTTATGAGAACCCTTTCTCGGACCCATACTAGATGGTGAAGGATAAGTCAACTATGGATCATATTAATGTCCCAATTTTTTTGATAAACAATATGAACATTACATTAAATATAATTCCAATTAAAAACATACAATTATTATACCATTTTATGGAAAAAGAGAAGGAAACACTAGAACATGGATTCGTTGAACAATATCAAATAACATCTTCGTTCAAAATTCTCCAATATCTTTCCTCATCTACATAAAAATTAAATGTACATATTTTAGAAATAGTTTAAATATATTACTCATACAACTTATAAGCCAAATATATTATAAATAATGACATAACATATTTGATAAACTATAATTTAAATCCAAGATAATTTTTTTAAAACCTTTTTTAAACCTAGTTTTATGAAATGAAATATATCTAATTAAATACCATGAGAAAAATATAACAAAATACATATAATTCCAAGATGAAACTGAATTAAAATAATTACAGTAATACAAATTGAGAAACCCACATCAAGGTAAATTGAATGACTTGTAAATTTATAAGGTTTCTTCTATATATTACCCACTATTAATTAAGGTTAAACATCCACTCCCACAATAATAAAACAACAGTCATCAAATACAATATTTTATTAAATTCCAATTGGGGAATAAATGGATTCAACTTATTCCCAAATATTGTAAAAAATATGTCATGGTATTACTGTAATAATCACACTTTAATCAGGTCATATGTGATCTTTCACATAAAACACTTGTTTTTCCGTTGATGTAAAAATATTTAGATTATCGGTATCTTGTTATTGATTCATGTAAATAAAATTGAATACATGGTCATTTATAAACGTAACATATCCCACCATTGAAGAAACCCATTTAAATTTCATCACTGTGACTCAACCATCATATTTTTAATGAAATAAAAATATTTTCTCAAGAAGTTTATAATATAAAACATTTTCATATTGAGGATTACAATATGATGCACTATAATAATTTTATATTTTAATATATAACAAAATTCCATCATGTTGTGTTAGTATTTTCACCAATTAATTTGTTGTAACAAATTTATACCAATTGATTATTAAATATTTCCATTCACAAACCAAATAATCAGGGCCTAAATCAAATGCACTTAATTTTTGAGACCCAAAGTCATAAATTAATCTAAATAACTAAAATATATATTATAATATAATTAAATGAATCTCTATATTTTATTTTAATAATCTAATGGTCATATCTTGTATTTCAACCAAATAGGAAACTCTTTGCTATGAAATTATTCTCTCTTTCTCAAAAAATGATGGAGGAACTCTAATAATAACTTGTTTATGAACCCTACATAAAATGATAATAAATGTTTATGGTATATGAGAAATGATATGGTATTAGATAAGATATAAATATTCAAATTGCATACTTGATATATTCATCAAAAAAAACTAAAATTAAACAATATTGTACAATGTGCTATATCCCTTCCATTAAGGCCCAATGTATCCAATGTATTAGAACCAGGAAATTTCCCTGTTTGGGGAAGATATTGTAATAGGTATCAATTTCCCTATAATAAACATATTTTTTTTTCAATGTCCTATTATATATTTTGATCTCATTAGAAAAATACATTAAAAACCCATACATTCATGTGATAGATAACCACTCAAAATGGATCCTTCAGGATGATTCTTGTTTTAAATAAAATATATCATTTTAGAGAAATTTATTTCACTAAGATACATCCAACTAAAATAAAAAGGTTTCCCAATAAGTGTTTCAGTTTTATGATGAACTATTAAATGCAGTTTACAAATAAAAAATGGGGATGAAAAATATTCTCCAACTCACATAAAATTAATGGCAAATGTTTCTACATTTTTATAAATAAGGACTTGGATTAAAATTTAATATAGTTGCCTCTATTAAAATGGAATAATAAAATCTATGTCCCCCATACATTATTGGGTTGTAAATTCTATATATCTATTAGAATCAATTAATCATGAATGATGTGATAATCATGAGTTTTTAGTGATTTTTGTTTTAAATTCCTTCTATTTACTCATTTATACATGTTGTTGTAATAGCCATTAAGATCCTGGATACTATTCAATGCTTTCATAAATTTATTTTTCTCTAATGGTTTCATCTCATAAAAATATCATGTAACTTTCCATTTTATTTCAAAGATACATAGAAGATAAATTTTTGGTTGAATACCCTAACCCATAAACTCTCTATGAAATTAAAAGGCATCCTTAGTCTTCCCATTAATATTTAAAACACATGGAAGAAAAATTTCACATATTATTTTATCAATGTGAATTAAATCTAAAAAATGATTTAAAAATTTGGTAGACCATTATGGAAACTAATAAAAATTTATTTTTATTTTTCCAATGGTTTGTGGCATCAATGTCGACATTATTTATCTTTTTAGATTTCCCCAAACCTTTCCCTAACAAAAAACTAAAATAATTCAATTAATTATGAAAATAAGTTTATAACATACATTGGGGTTGTTGTTCTATGTCAATAGTATTATCAAACCTCTAGTTATACTTCTAGTATCTATGA
This sequence comes from Viscum album, assembly GCA_963277665.1. Classification (NCBI taxonomy): domain Eukaryota; kingdom Viridiplantae; phylum Streptophyta; class Magnoliopsida; order Santalales; family Viscaceae; genus Viscum; species Viscum album. The sequence goes on from OY728131.1 coordinate 1,132,589,193, forward strand.
CCCATTTTCAAGAATCATCAATGCCCCATAAAATGTATGTTGTGACAATATTTAGGTATTATCTATCAAATATTCATAATATAAGTAGTAAATGAGAGTTTTTACGTTTTTATCCAACTAGACATCATTGCAATATTTGGGAAAACAATTATAGTCTATATAAGAGTCTCCAACATCTAAAATATATTTTTTGAAGAAGCATCAGATTTGTGTGCATCCATATACCAATGCTACTTAAACTCCCTTAATAATGGTTTCATATAGAGTTTTATATATTCGAAAATTTAATTAGATCCAAATATGAGAATATTCCAAAAATATAATTTTTTTTTCATACACATTAATAGAGGTAGATTACAAACATGAATAAAAAATGGCCACATACTGTGAATAGTAAGAATCTAACCAAATGTATTAAAACCGTCACTTGATATAGCCAACCTGACATTACACACCTCATCGAAAAAAGGCATTTTTTTTACATTAAATTCACACCATGATAATCCATATTTTGGGAAAACCAACTAGTTGTCATCTTTAATTATATCATCATTATGTCATCAAATATTGGTTGATATTTCTATATAAAAAATTTATTTTTTAACCATGTGAAATAATATAAAGTGCTACCTAAATTTCTGTGGTGCAAGAGATGGTGTTCCATCTACATTTATGTTCAATAAAGATGTGACATATTATTTACAATAATTTTGGTCTATTGTTTCCTCCGAATATAAATGGAAATCTTTTGGACAAGCTTGATTTTTATTGTTATAAAATCCATGATTCTATATTAACATTCAGGAATTAAAATGGTTTCAGGGAATATATACACCATAAGGAAAAACATTCTTCAAAAAAGGCGAGAATATAATCAATATCTATATTATAAATTCTACTCACATTTTTTCCATGATATAAAAGCATTAAAAATCCTACCTTTTCAGGTGATTAAATTCCTGATATACCAGAGTTTGGGTATTATACATTAATTTTTTCATTCTCCAAAAACATCATCATTTTAATTCCCCCCATTCGTATTAATATTATTATATTCTTTCACTATCAGAATCTCTCACTTAGGATGATATATAAACAAAATCCAATCAAATATCAAATTCTACAAACCACTTATTTCATTCCATTCATAAACAATATAATATTCTATTGTCTCTCCATTATGATGTCGAACATCATAGTTTGTTTTTGAAATACAGCTTCTTTTATATGGTAGTTAACTTCTTCCTAACTTAACCCTAGTCTTCAAAAACTATTATGACATGTAAATACTATATGACCTCCATATGGATTATTTTTGGAAAAAAAATCTAAATAAAAATATGAATTCTTTTGAAACATAGTTGAAATCATATAGGTATGATATATATAGCTTACATCCATTCAATTAAAGGGAAAATGGTTATATTCAAATTGAAAAAGTAAAATATAATTATAAAATTCATTATAACCAAATTTGATAAGAAATTCATCAATCCATACTAGTATCTATCAAAATACAGAATTAGATAAATAACATATGGTATAATTGATGGATACAAATAAATAAGTAGAAAAATAATGATGCATGGAATGGGTAACAACTATTACATAATCCAATTAAATAAATAAATATTTAGAAAAAAAAATTGTTTTTAAAAATTGCATGTTTTGAATATAAATTTAATTTGAAGAAATACACTTTTCATTATTTTGTAAATCATTTACTCAATAGTTAAAACAATGTGTCTCCTAGCATTAAATCCAAAAAATTATTGTTTATTAAAATCATGGAAATTATATAACAATTGATATGGATATAAATAATAATACAATTCTAATATCATAGAAACAAATATATATAAAATATGGAAAATATATCCATTATTTAGAAAATGAGGTGGAAGCTCAATGTTGTATGAAATATGAAATTAAATAGAATATTAGTATGAAAAAGTACTCATCTAACATTGAAAAGGAAAAAATGTATCACTTTCCTCCTTCCATAATACTGAATAATATTCAATGATATTATACTAATTAAAATATAACATAATACTACCAAAAACGAAATTAATTAGGTCTATAATCCCATACAAAGACCATAAATTACGAGGGAATTTCCCTTAAATTAGGATTCTCAAAGGAATAATAAGTTTGATGTGACTCTTATAGATATCAAAGAAGAGGAAAATCATAAATTATTCCCTAATTATCTCAAATAACACTATAGAGGGAAATATGTCAAATACATGGGATGATCACTCCATTGATAGCAGAAAAATGATTATGGGTGTAAGAAAAATGAATAAAAAAGTGTTAGTGGTTTTAGTTACATAAAAGTGAAGGAACCAATTCCAAGAAGGATATAGAATGTCATAGAGAACGTATTTAATGGAATAATCACTTGTGGTTTTGCAAAAAAAATCCACTATCAAGGCTTAGAGGAAGACTAGAAGGAAAGATTTGATTCATCAAAAACAAATTCCTTAAAAAAGTATGTCATAAGTCCCCCTTTACAATTAAATTTATTATTAAATATGATAAATTTGTCCATGTGGGATAAAGGGTAGATAAAATAAATGTAGGGTATTAACCATGTGTGCATTAAAATTAATATTAAAAATATAAAAATGAATGATGAAATTAAATGTGAAGATCATTATAAAATTTCACAAATCATAAATTATGTGTAAAACATTGTGAATTTTACCATAAATGCAGGAATATTTATGAATCTACGAAAACAATAAAGATATAGTGGATTTAAACCATATTATTGAGTGATTTAGGTTTCAAATACAATTTTTAGTTTTGATAATGTTTTTTGGCTATTTGGAAATATCTTTTAAGTGATTTATTAGCAACTAACATGTTGGCATCATCTGAGTGCTTTTCATGATACACAAAGGATACTTGGAGAAATTATTCTACCAATAAATTATTTTCCAAAAGTGGTGTATATAGATTAAAAAATTCTTAAGAAGATTAATATTGGCCCATAAAATCTACTAATCCTCATTTAAAGGATTAATCATTTTAGACGAATTGGATTAAATGTCTTGTTAGTGGTTTCAACTATCTCTTAAAGGTGTATGTTCCCCACACATGTCCATTAAAGTTTATATATTAACCATATTTGTGAGAAGTTATTTAAGAACCAAGGAATATTTAACCACTCATGTTTCAATAGGGTTTATGGATTTAGAGAAAAATACGGATATCATTGAAATTTTTACCATTGATAATTATTTCCAACACTACACTCCAACTTAGTAGTCTTATAGATTTTTTGGACATGCCATTTACCGGTGATTAATTCACCCTTTGGAATATAAATAAATGAATTTAGATCATATATAAAACTGTTCCAGTAGTTTTTTTTTTCAATAGAGGTTGAATTAAATTATTTCAAGATGATATTTTTCAATTAAAAAATGGAATATACCAACAGGTATTAATAGGGTATTTAAGTATGTAAATATGTAAATATTATAAGAATAATTATTGATTATTTATCTTATTAAAAAGAGTCATGACTTTCATGAAGGATTCATGATAAAGGTTATATAGACTACGTAAGAATCATCAAACACCTATGTAATGGTACATAATCAATTCAATGTATGATACGTAAGGGTAGGATCATTCCATTGAAGAATATTCACAAGGGTCATATAACCTAGTTACCTAGATGTGTAAATAAGGCCATCAATCATTCACAAGCATCAGGACCTCATACCTAAACATAACCAACAATGAAAAAACCCCCACATAAAATATGGGTTTATCCCATCCAATATAGAAATCCTAAACCAATACTAATAATTTTTTATAATACAACCATTATCTAGATCCCAAATCTATAATAAGATAATTGTAAAGGCTAGTACAATTCATAATAACTATAAAAATATCTAAAAAATATAACATCACCCTCAAAGAACATTATTTAAAATAATCATGAAGAATTACGACCTAACTATATCCTAGTTATCTCTTCAAACATAGATTAAAATGAAAACAACAGTCAGTAGAATAGAATAAAAATTCTAAACATACTAATATCATATCTCAGAATATTATATTCAAAAAATCACTAAATTATGGGAGAATTTTTGGAGGTTGATATTCACTCGTCATCGCTTGATTGAAGGGAGAGTAGGGCTTGACTGAAGGTGGGGATATATTTCTAAAATAAGGGTGGATCATAGGGGTTATAAGTAATACAACTGAATATACCCTAAATGTTTTTAAAAACCCATTGGGATTGTATATTTAAACTCACAGTTTATAAACATAATGGGTATTGAAAATTCCATCCAATTTATACCCACTGTTTATAGAATCCATGGTTATAGATGTGTGGGGATATCTGTTATTTCTATTTTTGAGTAAATAAGAATTGAACAATATTTCATGGCACACAACAAAATATACATGCCATTTAATCAATAAACTAATAATTAAATGCATTGAAGGTTAATGCCAATGAAATAATATTATAGATTATAATAAATGAATTCTCAACAAATTAAATGATTAATATAAGATGTCAATATTTTAAGGATCAAGATATTTTAATTCTAAAATCCTTTGGCCTAGAAAATTTAATCAATGGGTAGGTATATAACTGGAAAAACATTTAATAATTTTGGTCAACTAATTTGTCTCAAGAATCCTATAGATGTATCAAGGGGCTATCTATTACCATGCCCCACCCATTACTTCATGTAAAAGTTATTTCTTCATAAATTGGATGATCAATTCAATTCATAAAAAAAATATTACTTATTAAAAAAATATTATTGAATAATGAATTAGAAATATTAATATTTCTCTAATCAATCAAATTACATTAAATGAAAACATCATATACATAAATGGAATCTGATTTTTAAAATAATCATATCAATAATAAAATGATTATGGATATTTAATAGAAATTTAATTTCAAATTAATTTTTTTGTAAGAAATTGATAGTTTCAAAAGATTGTTAATGACAATAAAAATAAAAAGATATAAAATATAACAGTCAATTTATATGAAATAATGGTTCTTGATAAAGTCATATATATTTAGAGAATAATAATAAATTAATGAAAAACATTAACATAGGTCTCATTCATATATTTTTAAAACCAATGATTAATTATAGAATAAGATAAAAGGTTGTAAAATGGGTTTGATACTGGGAAAATCAATAAATTCTATATACATTAAAAAATTATTTTTAATTTTTTTTAATGAAAATGAAAAAATACCCTTTATAATTTTTATTTTAAATATTCCATTAAAAAAATTTAAAAAATTCAAGGATAACATAAAATGTTCTTAATACACATTTTGAGAAACATAAAATTAATTTTTTAAAATAATTTTGAAAAAATATGAATATTGAAGAAATGTATACGTGATCAAATAATATTGACTTTTATTTTAAATATTTCATTACTCGATTAATGTTAAAAAAGAGGAAAATTTTAAATAAAATATGTAAAATCCTTAAATATTTAGTATATAATAAAATACATGTATTTTATAATGAATATATTAGAATATTTCTTCAATTAAAAATATAATAATATGGAGAGTGATATTATAAAATAATTTCATAATTATTTCGTAATATTATAAACCCTTGAATGAGTAAACATGAATTAAAACTTTAATAGTCTTGAATAAATAATTATTCATGTTAAATATATGAAAAATTTATTATATATATCATGAAAAAAATATATATTTATAATACAAAATAGTACCCAATAGAGTTGAAATTGAGACAAAATTACTTACCTCATGTTTGACTTTCCTCGTAAATGACAGTAACCTTTTTTATAATAAATGTATATTTCTTTTAATTAAATAAAATTCAATTTACCTATCTATAATATCATTTATTATCCATTTATATTATCTTATCACCTATTTGTTAATAATATTTTTTATTATCACTTACTCGGTTGTTAAATACTTTGTTTTTCATAAAAACTTTTGTTCTGTAGTTTTTTTCCATGTATATTGATTATGCTTCGATATTGTAAAAAATCTTAATCATGATATAAATATAATATATATTCATTATATTATCATTTATATTCATCGATAAAATTTACAGATATAAAAATGAATTACACCGTTCATTGAGATATTAGGTCATACGTATGTATGAACGTTGCTTTCACTATTAGATGGATTGAGTGAGAGAATGGTAAATAAAAATCAAAATTTAAAAATAATAATTATTTCATATATATGTTAGTAAATTTTTTTCTTTATTATCATCTATGTAATTTCTAAATGAAAAACAGATCACATCACTTTGTGGATGTGGTGGTCTGCACGTTTGCACGAGTGACATTATCATTTTCCAACAGATTGGGAGGTATGGATTTAGGTACGACGATATCATTAAAAAATAATAAACAATTCATAGATAATATATATATATATATATTCATTATAAACATATTTATAACCGTTCAAATAAAAAAATAAGAAAAATGAATTACACCACTACGTGTAAATGGTAAGATGTACACACACATGAGCGATGTTTTCACTTTTAATATGACGTAAAAGTGATAGAAAATTGTGGTCCAATAATAATAATAACATGTTAGTGTATTTATTATTCATTATTTTTTATTTTAGGATAGTTACAACATGTTTATATTAATTATAATAAAAATAAATTTGTATGAGTCGGTAAAGTTGATTAACTCTACTACTATAGATGACATCCTTTAGATTACTTATTAAGTACACATGAAATAGAATTTTTAGAATGAAAAACAAATAATTAGTGGTTAAATTGTTTTTGAATATGATTCTTCACATAATGTTCAAGATACATTACTGAAACTAAGGTATGTTTATGAGATAAGGGGTGTCCTTTTATAAGTGAGGGAGGGTCACTCGAGAATCATTTCAAAATTTTAAAAAATAATAATGACACATTTATTTCCAAGTGCTTCAAAAATAGACTGGATCAAAAGATAATGAGGGTATGATCAAAATATAATCATCCTAAACTATTTATGTGGGTTTAGATATAATTTTAATTCTTAAATGTTTTATTTACCCTTTAATTTACATTTTTTAACCTTAACCGCTATAACAGATGTTTCAATATTAAAGGCTTTTAATTTTACTTATATTATGTTAATTGGATCATAAATTAACGTAGGATGAAACTTTCGTCTATATATTATCCCCTTATCCTAGTTCAAGAATTTTATTGATTTCAAATAATTTAATAAAATATTATTTTCATAAATTATCATTAATATCCTTCTAGACTCTATTCATTCAATTTTCCATTTAAGAAACCATGAAAAATATGTAATTAAAATATAATCCTAGGAAAAATAACTAATGTTATATAATCAAATATAGAGTTTAAGGAACTTAGTTAATCGTCCAAACTATAATACTTTTAATATTTGAAAAAATATTTATTTTATTTTTCTGTTATTGGAATAAATATTGTGTCAACATTACGTAAGAACTTAAAAAATTATACAATCACCATTATTATTATTTAATTAAACTGATATGAAAAAACAATTAATATTATAAACAGAAATATAAAACTTAAAATAAACACTTTTTAATTTTTAAAAATATTAGAGATATTAATGCCAATATTGTTACAATTTTTTATTCTATTATTAAAGTAAACTAAAGGTCATTATAAAAGAAAAATGGCAGCAAGTGTCCATTTTTTTGTTCAGGGTATAAGTGTTGTACTCCAATAATCCAATAGAAAAGAATGAAATTTTTTGAGAAATTTTAAATACTTATGCCATTGTTTTAACCTTGTTTTATCCATTTCACCCTATCTAATGGGATAAATATCCACTAAGGTTTCTATTTATAATGACTATATTTAAAAGGGACATATCTACCATCTTTGAACCAACTAATTCCAAATATGTAATCAATGTAAAACCCCCAAAATTATAAAAGAATAAAATTTCATTAGAGGGATCATGTTTCATGTAATATTATGTTATCTTGTATTATACTCAATAAAGAGTTTCATTGAATAATTGTGTTAGATGCATGTCCTGGATTTATCAGACAATAATATATTTTCAATATTAGTTTTTAATATAGAGATTATCACCGAGCTTTTGGAATGGTGGGTAGGAATAGGATTAAATAAATTATGAAAATTTATAGTATAATCATGTTTAAAAATTATATATTTATTATTAATAAAATGAGAATCATTTGAATGAAAAATATAAGTTTTCGAAAAAAAAGTATTTTTTTTTCAAAAGACGGTATTATCGTTCTTGGCACAGAAAATTTAAAATTAAATTTATACCACAATATAAATATTATTTTGATAAACTAAACTTCATATTTGAAATTGACATATCAAAATTATCTTAGGTTAAATTTTTGATATTTGTAAAAAATTATTCCATTTTAAGGAATACTGAAAATACTTATTTTAAATTAAAAAATGTCTTATAGTATAAATATTTAATATTGACATAATATATTTTTAATTTTTTTTAAATTAAAATGAGTTCAATTTTATATCAATTAATATAATTTATTTCATTTTTATAATTCTAAAATTTAATTTAGATATTATAACTTTTTAAACTTATGAACAATGTCATTTTAGAAACATGCTTTCTCATATAGTCAGCAGGATTAATATTAAATATATTTTTCCACTTATTTTAAAAGAATATGGTTAAATGGATTACATATGTTTAATTAGAATAATATATAATTTATTATATTTTCAACATAATGTTTTTCCAATATGAATAGGGAATGAAATCAAAATTAATTACCGATGATATGGTAAAATACATTTAACGGGGGTTAAACTAAAATGATAAGAGTAAAATGACCTATTATATTATTTTAATTATATTTAATTAGTTTAATTAAAAAAATTACATCATATTCTATAAAGTATATAAATTTCTTTCCACTTTCCATTCAATATGACTAATAGAATAATTTATGAAATGAAAAGGACAAACAAAACACTTTTCATCCCTATAATTTCAATAATTGTTTGGGATAGGGAAAAATTAAAATAGTTTTTTTGTATATATTATTTTAAAATTTAAATTTTTTTTATCTTAATAAATTATATTGTATTTATATTGATGACATAGTTACATAAAATTCTTTAGAAAAGACAATGCATAATTATTTAGTTAATAATTAACTAAAATAAATTGTACTCAAAATATTAAATGAGAGATAATTGGGTGAATTATTGTGTTAAATTAAATTTTTATAGTAATACATAATTTTACAAATGTTAGAACATAATATATTTGAATTAAAACATTTTCATACAATTTTCTATATTCAATTTTAACAAATAATGTCATAACTAATATTAATGTTATTTTATAATAAATTATATATTATTAAATAGTTTAAATTTAATAAAAAACATATATTATGTCAGGTGAGGTGTAAATGTTAATAAATATATACAATTTTCCATTAATGTACCACTTTTTCTTTTACAATCAATATATTAACCCCTAAATAGTAATAATCATTGTTAGAATAGTTATGGTTAAAGCTATGTTTTTGCGTATTATGTGCGCTTGTGTTAAGATTAATTTCACAATACATAGGTTATTTATTTTATAAATTATGAATAAAATTTATAATAATTTGTTATAAGTTTTATAAAAATTGTAAATTTAATTGAGTCTTAATGTATTATTAAACATGGCTAGAAAATTCGTTAATATAGTGAAATTACAAAAAGTTAAAATTATAGAAACATAAAAGATAAGGAATAAAATTTCTATAATATCTATATTAATGTGTGTTAGAGGTTTATCTCAAAAATATAATCTCTACACATCATTAATTTTCAATTTTGGATCCACTTCATATAATATTGACCTCCCAATAGTGAATAATTTTGCGTATTTACAAGAATTCCACTCCTACTCAAATATAAAAGGGCACTCCCTCCCCTCACTTTTCTACACATATATATCCATTTTGGATCAATGAAACACAAGAAAAATCATTTCAAATAATCCCTACCCTCATACTAGAATACTTTTATTTTTTATAAATCAATTCTTTGAAGTATTTACTGCAAACCTGAGGAGGATACATAAATGGGAGGTATTGTTCTTCCAAAAGCCTCTTAATTTAATTTCCTTCTCCACATCCTTAATTAATTTTCCTACCATGATGATATAAAAATCTCATTATATTATATATAATTATATTTTATTATATTAGGTTTACTATTTAAAATATCACACACTTCAATCAAATGGGTTATCAAATTACATTTCGTGTATACGGTGGACAATCACCTCACAAACTAGTGTCATTTCTTTCTCTATTTCCACCACTCAAGGTTGTGTATGAAGATAAATTTAACTTATATATATGATATTTATAACATTATTATACCTATAAATTGACTTTATCATATATATATATATTCATATTCAATTCCTTTTGATGTATGATAGCGTCATTCATGTGAACGATGAACAACCACCTCATGAAGCGATCTGATTTTTCTTCCTCTAACGCTTCACATATAAGGTTATAAAAACAATTTCAACTTATATTTGTGATATGAATTATATTATAATGATATTTATGAAATATTTATTATTTTGGGAGGATAATAGTTATATCCTTTTCCTTCTTTTCATTTTTTTCACTCATGTAATGATGAAAACATCGTTCTTGTTCATGTAGAATACCACATTCATGAAGCGATTGACTATTTTTTCATTACCACAACACATGGATAAAATTTATAAGTATATAATATATTATTGATGAAATAATTATCATTCTATAAAGATAAAATATTATTTACCTCCATTTCATAATGATGGTGAGAAATGGAAATGTTACTATTTCGTACGTACGACTTACCGTCTCCATGGTTGTAACATACTTCATTTTCATAAAAATAATTCATTATTGTTTTTAAAAGTATAATTAATTTATAAATATGATAAAAATTTCGTCATTATTATTCTATAGGTGATCAAAATTTATAATATTATCAATAATAATATATTTAATGAAAAAAACACACAAAAGAAAATAAGGAAATTAACAATCAAAACAATGATAATAATGAATGATTTTTAAATAATGGATAATAAGATGTTAAAAAATGATTATATTTTATATTATAAATATAAATTTTGTTTTGGTATAATTTAATAACATGTTTAAAACCACTATACAATATTTTAATTCACATATAACAAAAATGAAGCGTGATGTATGGGATTTAATCTTAATTTACATTCCCTTGATAATTATTTGTTGTAATGCACAAAATCACATTAATGGGGTGTATAAATTTCTCCATTGAAATTTAATTACATGAACCACTCATAATTTATTTTATTTTATGTTTTAATTTTAATTAATTCATCTAAAAGGATGTGTGTGTGAAAATTTCCAAATGGTAAAAGTAATTATTCAATCTCAAATTTATTTGTGATTGTTAACTTTCTCATGAAAAATGAAACATATTGTAAAATTGTTTCATTATAAATTAAATTTATATTAAATACACATATTCTTTTGTGATGGTATGATTATTCCTTATACTATATACCGCTTTTATATATAGTGTTTACTCTGAATTTTATTTAATTGTTTTAGGAAATATTGATAAATATCTATCTTTTAATAAATATATATATTTGATAAGACACATTTTTTTATGAATTAAATTTATTAATAAATATATTAATAATAATTTGGGATAGAGTTACATGGTTTAGGGATCAGTTCATGTAATCTCGTCAATGCCTTTGTATTCTCATGTGATGAATCAGTTGGCCAAATCAGATGCGTTTCGACCAAATGTATTTTTAACCATCTTCTGAAAGGTCTTGATTAAAATAAATCATGTAATTGGGAAATATGTCATCTAATAATTAATCATTTTTCTTCATTTATAATTAATTTATTATTATTATCCACGATATTTTTTCTATAACATTATCTATGTATGAATTTGATTATAATTTTATTTATTAAATGTCACATGTTTCAGTTATTTAGGGTACCATATTTATTCTTCCTTATCTAACCATGATATTCAATTTATTAACATGGAATGTGTGTTTAGCTATGTACCTTTCCAATTTGATTATGATTACCAATTCATGATAAATACCACTATAAAAAAAAATCTTACTGGGCTATTTTTCTAACCCTTATTTTGTTTACTCTTCCCAGGTTATGAAGATGAATCCTTTGAATGTGTTATCAAGGATACCAATAATTTTCTTTTGATATATATTATTCATTATTTTCATTTCCCAATATAAAATTTGTTTCATGTATTTTCCTAATTCTCCAAAACTGTAAAACATTTTTGTCTTTCGGCATGTCATTTATTGTATCTATTCCAATGTAATATTGGAAGGAAGTAACTATGGGTTATTGGGGTTGAGCTCATTAAAATTGGTATCAAATTAATTTTAATAGAAACATTGGGAACTAGATTTAGGATAACATCAATTAGGAAATATATACCAAGATATTATTTTAGGATAAACATTGATGAACAACCTAATGTTTTATTATGGATGATATTATGTGTGTCTAATAAGAAATAAATCTACATATGTATACCACAAGTGGAATTGGATCTAGAATAGAGGTTCCAAGGGGTAATAACTCGGAAAAATGCATGGTAAGATTGAATTGATAATTACCTAGTTCTTGAAAACATGACTTACTGTGCACCAGGTTTGAAACTCCTATGGGATATTCTTAGGATAATTAAAATTTTCATTAATACCATTATTAAGGATTTAATTATTGAGATCTCCCCAAAGTAACCACTCTTATGATTATGATATTAGATTATGTTAAGTATTTTACTAGTTTTGTTATTATATATTATGATATAAAATTCATAATTTTTTGAGATAATCTAGTATATTCCATTGTTTAAAATTTTAATCTATAAGGAAAAAGGTTATCAATACTCATGGCTAATGTAGAGGTTTCCCTACCAAGTATGTTGATATATCTAGCATAATAATTGAGAAAGTTATAGATATACTAGGTAAACTTAATAATTTTATGAAACATTACCTTCCCCGGATGGGGTCACCTATTACACAGTGATATACCCCAATGATAGATATCTTTATTTGAGAGAGACCCCCATAATTTAGTGGAAATACTAATCCAATGAAAGATAAATAATGGATTATGTCTCTGTAAAATATATTAATGTAATTGAGAGGTGGTGAAAAGGAAATTGTCACAGTTTTTGGGCATCTTCTACCGATTTATTTGGATAAATGGTGGTCATTGATGAAGAATTCTAGTAAAGAAGGGGAAATAAAACTCATGGAATAGAAATATTATAAGGATATATTCCTTGAAAAATATTTCCCTCATGAGAATCCTAACTGAGATGAAGATATAGTTCCTTATCATTAATAAAATGGATGAATAAACTGTTGTGGAGTATGAAGGTACTTATTCATGGTTATCTATGTATTCTATGGATTTTAAGCATAATATATAGTACATGATTGGTCACTTTTTGAACTTAATAAGCAAACTCTCATAAGGGAACTTTTCTCTCAAAATTTTTCTTCATACGCTGAAATAGTTTTACGTGATATCCATATAGAGAAATAATTCTACAAGTTTTAAGGATTCAAATAGATTCCAGATAATAAAATTATTGAACAGAAAAAAATAGATAAATAGAATAATAGAAATAAGGATTTCCTTATATGCCATAATTGTGGAAAGAGTCACTCTTGGAAAAGATTTAAATGATTGGCAGTTTTTTATAAGTGTCATGAAAAGGTAAACTAAGATCGTGATTTCATGGGGGAGAATGAAATTTATAATTTTCACTGATTGAATGATAAGATTAAGGAAACTATGAAAAGTATTTCTCTAAGCATCAGTGTAATATAACAAAGAATAACCAAGGGGATAAGGATAATTTAATGATATTGGTATAACTAAAGGTGAATTATAAATATGATTATGTATTTGGTTCCATGAAATATGTTTTCATAGTATTTTATAAATTATTTTCCCATAATAGATATTATGTAATATATAAGGATTGTAATTTAGTACTACTTCATTAACAACTTTAAAGAATATGTTGAATGGTACCATGAAAATATATTTGATAGCATGTTGAATTTTTTTTAAACATATGGTTGAGCAATATACACCCCTTAATATGTTGCTAATGTTGAGATATTTATTTTTTGGAAAATATATGACTAATATGGATAAATTATATTTGATACTATAAATAATAGTGAAACTCATTAATGATAATTTAATTTTAGAAATTCACTGACCTTCTTTTTAAATTTATGAATCTTAGTCTTTTGGAAGGGTCGTAAGGTTAACCATTTATAAAATGGTTTAATTTTAAATTCTGATAAGGTTTTAGGGATTTTTGTATTAATTGAACATGTTTTTTTGGTAATGCTTTGGTCAAAGACCAAATCATAATTTATTGATAAGAGAAAAGATTACAAAAGGCGGAAGGATGGGATTTTATTACAGTCTCTATCAAACAGATATAATAAGTCAGCTAGCAGAGTGTCCAACCAAGTCAAGTTCTGATGAACAACTTTGTTATCAAGAGCATCTAAAATAGCGCTTCACAGTAGGCATGAGTAACTATGTAATCAATCCCATGAACCGAGTTCAGACAATTCATCCAAAGAGTGGTAAGCGGCTAGGCTAGATGAGTGTTTCCATTCCAAATGGCATGAATGATAGTGGTAGAATAACTTTCAATCCAATTCATTCTCCAACATCTTTGAAGCAAAAAATCAACAGCATGGATGACCCCCAACATTTCAGCATCTAGAGATGAAGAATGTCCACATCCAGCATAAAAGCACCCCTGACACTGGCCAAATGAGTCTCTAAAGATGACACCAAAACTAGCAGGGCCTTAATTGCCTTTAAAAGCACCATCCATGTTCACTTTGATCCATCCCGGCATCGGTGATTTCCAGAATACTTCAAAGGAATGTTTGGGCTTTGGGTAAATACCAGGCACACTGAGATGACGAAGGATCTCAAAGTCACCAACCGAGTTATTGCAACAGTCTTTTTGAATTGAAGCGGCTTCGTGAATCATAATAAGAATCCGAGGTTTTCCTGCATTGAGACTAAATGAATGATTATTATGAATAAGATCATTTATAATGTACCAGATCTCATGTAGGAGTTCTGTCACCATCGCAAGAAATTTTTTTAACCTATACAGAGGCTTCATATCTAATAGATTTTGTAAAAAAACAAATAGTGTCAGATAAGGGCCATCTGTAATTAAATAAATCAAGGACATAATTCTGTAAAGCAGAGGCCGTCACACAAGACAAAAAAAGATGATCACCATCCTCCCTGTGTTGATTACACATGTGACATTTAGAGAAAATTCGTATGAATATTTATTCATATTTGATAACATGTGATAACCATATTGGTTTTAAAAAATTATTTAAGACAAATGTGAATACTTTTCACTTTTTTGTATATCTTATGATCAGTTAAAAGTAAATTTTCATCCATAAAGAATAAATTTTTTATATTTTCATATTATTTTCATGGAGTAAATGAAGAATTAGTAATGAATTCTAGCCGAAACAAAGGATTAATTTGTTCTTTATGAATTATAAATTTTTTAAGTGAGATTGTTTCCTTATATTCAGTTCCTTTTTATCAATGACCTCAATCACACTCTATAAGTGTTTGGGTTCTATTTATCTCTTCCATGTCCATGTTTTCATTTCCCACCTTTCTTCTCCTAAAAAAAACCTCAATATGTGATTATTCTATATAAAAGTTTTACTCCATTTTCAATCTTATTATGAGAATATGTTATTAAAACTTTTACAATATGGGCTTTTCAACAAATGTATTTCCAAATGTAAACCCCTTGATTACCAAGATTATACTTAAATATGAGGATGATATTTATTTCAGGTGGGGAAAATGTAACACCCAAAAAATTATAAAATAATGTAAATTTAATGGAGATAATATGTTACACACAATAATTGTAACACCCCAAGTTTCCACGGTACGTTTCCCTTCGAATAATGCAATAGCGTGTGTTGTACGCAACCTCGAGCTCTAACACACACCACAACTAATTAAACTAGCCGTTGTGAATAGTAATACCTACTTTTTGAAATTTTATAAATTTTATTTATCAAAATGGACTTCATTTTTGGATTCGGAATATTGAAATTAGCCTATGTTGAATTTTTTGGTATTTTTCTGGGAACTTCTAATTTTTTATGTATAGTGAAAAATACTTAAAAACAACTTTTTTAATCAAAATAATTTATAATGATAAATTATACTATTTAGTTGTTTTAAATTATAATTAGAATATATTTTTACCATTTTATCCAATGGTGGTCATTATAATTAATTTAACATTGAAAATGGACATAAACAATTGCCAATCTTTTGATATAAATTATTTCTTAAAAAACGCTATTTGTTGTGACAGCGGGAATTAATTATAAAATTAATTAACGCAACTTATATGTTTGAAATTTTTTAAAATAGACATCATTTTTGAATTCGGAATATCAATTATAGCTTAGGGTGAAATTTTGGCATTGTTCTGAAAAACATCAATTTTGGATGAATAGTGAAACCAGTAAGTGGTTGTTAAAAACTGATTTTTCCTTAAAATGAAATATTACCACTTCTGTTATTTGATTTTCAAAAATCTGAAATACATGGTTGTCATTAAGAAGTAAAATGTGGTTGAATGAGATTAAAATAATTTTTGGTGAATAGTAACTCTTAAGTTCTTAATCGCGATTAGAGGTAATTAGTGTAGTTTAAGGTAAAAAATAATGTTTTAATAATATGAGATGAGCTTGACACATGTCTTACCCTCATTGGATGTGCCATGGCCGACCCAGAAAATCCATGGGTCAACTTGGGGACCCCATGGAGCCACTTTAGTTGGAAAATGACATAAATACCTTTTATTTAATGTTAAAGTAAAAAAATGACACGAACATGAAATGTTTTACTAAAACAATTTTATATGGGGTTATACAAGTCATATTTTTTACTATAAATAGTCATTGGAAAGCTAAGAAGATTTCCTACATCATAGTATTTGTTTTAGAATTTTTATACATTAAATAAATAAAATTATTTATGACATCATGATGATGCAGCGATGACCTCATTATTTAACAATTTAAATAAAATGAGAAGATAATGCAAAATCCAAGGCATACACTTGTCCAAATCCTATTGGATGAGGAGATTTCGATCTCTTATCACCTTAGCCACGAATTTTATAAGTGTGGTACCTTTAGAATCCGAAAATCATTGTATAATAATGTAACATTTCAATCTTTCCAAAAGAGCCCCTCCTCTCCTCTTATAAAAGGCCCCCACCTCTACCACCTTATTCACACTTCCAAGCCTTTTGGTTCGGCCAACCTCTTTCCAAATACTCTCCCAACTTCTGTCCCTTCATCCTAGAAGCTTTAATTTAGTCAGAAAGACATCCTATGGAGTCCTTTTGATCAAATCAAAAGGAAGAACTCGAAGAAGAGGTAACATTTTCATCACCCTATTTCAAGTTTCTTTCTTCTTCCACTCCCTCTTTGTTTATTATTTCAATTATAAAATTATAACTCCAGTATCTTCTATATACTGTGATGTTATTATAAATATGTAACAACCATATTCAGTATTCTACCCATCATTTGAATGACATGTCACCGTACGTGCGTACGTACGGCTTACCGTCTCCACGTCGTGGTGTAATTGTTATTCAATATATTAATATTTAGATGTGTATAATAATGATATGTGATTCATGTAAATAATAAATATAACATGATAATAATTCTCTATATATGATATACTATCCAATTATATATTATTTTAATATCAAAATAATGATATTGTCGCTCGTGCGTACGTACGGACTACCGTCTCCACGAACGCGATGAGATTCATTCTCCGTCGTATCCATTCAAGTATAATTATCATTTTATGATTTAAAAATAATTTATAAGGACATGATATCATTTTGGATATGAATAAGATACAAACTATCCATGAAAACACGACTTACGTAACAAAACATATAAAATAAAACGAGTAAGTTAACACCCGAAACAACGATAAATCTAAGATATTGTTAACAAAGAAATGTTAAAAGATCATATATGATATAATATGAATGTATATGATTCTTGTATAATTTAATAACAATTATTTCACCATTATACAGGAGGTTAACCTACCCCAACCAAGGAAAAGTACAAGGTAAGGGTTTACTTCACAACCTCTTCATTATCCAATGTTGTTTATACATAATTATCTACTGGGACCTCGTTATCATCCACATCCATGTTTCTTAAAAATGTCTTTCAAAACATTTTTACTATTAAATGGAAAATGTGTTAAAGTCATTTATACCCTTATACATTTTTGAATGGAATCTTACCGTCGTTTTCCAAACAATGTACTTTTTGACCACTTTGACAAATTTAAGGTAAGAATGTTTTTTAACTTATACGGCGGGTGCGGCTATTTTCCGCCATTATAACTTCGTCGAAGCTTCCCTAACAAGCTTATAAGAATATCTTCAAAGTAAATGTATTATTTTATAATTATGGGACTTTTAAATGATTTCAAAAAGGAGAGATATTACTCTCAAATAGCTTTGATTTCATCCATGTCAACATCCTTTGCTGGGTTTTAAGTTTAATTGAAATTGATTTATGATACAAAACTTCCATTGAACATTTTATGAAATATTTGACTGTGGATGTGTTATTTTTATACCATCCATAGTTTATGGAGAAATTGTTGACATTTCGTATGCTAGTTTTAATACGAATATTTATGTTATGTTTAAACCTATTCATATGAGGAATGTATTGGACTTAATATGTGACCGGTGGAGCCCGCTATAGCTCCTCGATGCATCGGTAGGTCTCATGAGACAACTAGACGTGGAATTGGCCGAGGCCCTTTCCCAATTTGATTTATGGTTTTGGCCGAGGCCTTAATCATTTTAGACGTCTTGGCCGAGGCCTTGACAAAGTGTTTCATAATGTCTTGCATTATTCATTCCCTCATTATGAAAGTGGTTATTGATTTTTCATGTGATTATTCGTCTAGTAGAATATCCATGTGAGTAAGTAATGAAATTATTTTATTTTACTTTTTCCATATTATGCTGAAGTTTAAGTTCAATAAGGCTTTTGTTTTAGTTATACATTGCCGTAAATGCTTATGTTTTCTTATAAAAGCTTCCGCAATATTGTTATCCTTACTAAGCATCTGAGCTCACCCCTTTCAATGTTTTAATATTTTCCAGGATGTGAAGAGGTGTATTATGACTGACTTGCAAGAATAGTCAGTGAGGATATGAGTGTGGACTATGAAGACCATGTTATTGTAGTTTTCATTTTTATGATGTAATGTAATGTTTATGAATGTATCTAGTGTTTCCAAGGCTACTAAACTAATCGGTCTTTCGAGACTTGATCTTTTGTGATCATGCCAATGTTATGAAGTAATGCACCGACTCTGGGTAACTGGGGTCGGGGTGTTACAGTTGGTATCAGAGGCAGTTTAGTACTATCCTTGGAAGCTAGATTTAGATAAACTCTGATTAGAGCACATATCCCGAAGATAGACTTTGAGGATTAGTATAGAAGAACTTCCTAGAATTTTGGAATTGTAGAGATGTTGTGAGTTTTCCGAGAAATACATCCCTGTCTGGATACGAGCAGGTAGAGGCGGCTCTGGCACAGATATACCTAGGGGTAAAACCCGAAAACACCGTTTTGAGCAAGACTCGAACGGGAACTGGTGCACGACAACGGGCCTTGCTGCACTCTTGGTTACGACACTCCTGGGGGATATGCTTTGGATAATTCCCATTTTCTTTACAAACCACTATGAAGGGTTACGAGTATATACTTACTCAAAGAAAACATTTTTATAATTATGGATTATATCCATAATTAGTTCAATTTATGTAAAGTGTTTTACAATTATGGAATTATGTATTTTGATTCATGAACTAATCTAGTTTATGCCATTATTTAGAAATGGCGCCTAGTGGAAGGAATGGAAACCGTATCAATGCACGCACTCCGTGTAGGGATTTCCCTCCTGCTCAAGACAATTATGGTGGAGTTAGTGATACAACTGGTTCTGATCAGCTTCTCACCGTACTGGGACAACTCACGCAGGTTATGAATAACAACCTTACTCGTATGGAGCACCCTGATCCGCAATGTGGAGGATCAATGCTAGACCGTTTCATGAGGAAACAACCACCAACCTTCAATGGGAGTACAAATCCTATAGTAGCTGAGCAATGGATAAATTACTTAGAGAAAATATTCCATGCCTTGGGGAGTAGTGATAGGGAGAATGTTGTCATGGCAGTTTACCGCCTCACTGGAGATGCCGATCAATGGTGGTCACTAATTCAAAACACAAAGGAAGATGATGAATTAACAAACATGGAATGGAAGGAGTTCAAAGAGCTGTTCTTAGAAAAATACTTTCCTCGAGACCATCGAGCGGATATGGAAAGGAAATTTCTGAGTCTGAGGCAGAAGGAGGATGAGAATGTCGCAAAGTATGAGGATAACTTTACAAGGTTAGCAAGGTATACTGCAGATTACATACGTAACCCAAGAAGTAAGACTGATCGTTTCTTTGATGGGTTGAATCCATTTATCCATCGAGCTTTATTATCACAAACCTTCTCTTCATACGAAGGTATTTTCTCATGCGCTGTCAAGACGGAAAAGGAATTCTCTAAGTCTTATGACTATAAATCAAAGAAAGATAAGAAGAGATCCGCTGAAAACTCTGGGAAAGGAAATAAGGAAACAGGGAAGAAGGGTAGAAATGAATTTCCACCCTGTGATAATTGCGGTAGGAAGCACCCTGGTGCCTGTCTAAAAGGAAAAGGAGTATGTTACAAGTGTGGTGAAAAAGGACACCAAGCTCATGAATGCAAGGGAAAGAAAGCGGCTGTCAACGTGGAATGCTATAATTGTGGAGAGAAGGGACATTATGAAAATGAATGTCCTAAGAGTCAGGGGAACTTACCTCAGAAGAGGACAAGGGATCAGGTCCAGGCTTATGCTATCACTATTGCTGAGGTGGAAGCTCCGAAAGACGTGGTGGCAGGTAATTTAATGGTTTCCTCAAGTTTAGCAAATGCATTATTTGATTCTGGATCATCGCATTGTTTCATATCTTCCCAGTTTTCTAAGAAAATTAGATATTTACAATTTTATTTAACAAGGGAGTTGTCGGTCAAAACCCCTAAGGGAAGTATTGTTGCAACAAAGTTTTGTCGATTAGTTCCCATTAGAGCACCTAAATGTTCTTTACCTGCTGATCTCATTGTCATACCCATGATTGAATTTGATATAATCCTCGGTATGGATTGGCTTTCGGACCATGATGCAAAAATTTATTATAAGAGGAAAGAGGTTACAATTCTTGATGATGATTATAAGGAACACCTTATCTTTAGAGCCGAATCGTCGCCACATAATTCTTATCTAGATCCACCCCCAGTAGCTCAACTAAATTCAATTATTGGGGAGGAAGAGAAGGAAATTACTGAGGGTGAGGAAAGGAATATTCAAATAGAGGATGTACCTATTGTGAGAGAATATGTTGATGTGTTTCCGGAAGATTTACCTCGACATCCTCCAGAACGAGAAGTTGAGTTTTCCATTTATTTAATTCCTGGATCAAGGCCCATATCGAAGACCCCTTATAGAGTGGCCACTGTGGAATTAGTTGAACTAAAGAAACAACTAGAGGAATTGAGTAATAAGGGATTTATTCGCCCTAGTGTTTCTCCTTGGGGAGCCCCTGTTCTTTTTGTTAAGAAGAAAGATGGATCTATGAGGTTGTGCATTGACTATAGGGAGATCAATGCTATAACAATAAAGAACAAGTATCCCCTACCTCGCATTGATGATTTGTTTGACCAAATGCATGGAGCTCAATACTTTTCAAAGATTGACCTTCGGTCTGGATACCATCAGTTGTGTGTGAAGAAGGAAGACGTTCCAAAGACAACATTTCGAACAAGGTACGGGCATTACGAGTTTACAGTAATGCCTTTCGGATTGACTAATGCAACCTATGTTTTCATGGATCTAATGAATAGAGTTTTCAAGGAATATCTTGATGACTTTGTAGTGGTATTTATTGATGATATCTTGGTATACTCCAAAATCCACGAAGATCATGAAAATCACTTACACATTATCCTGAAGACTCTTAGAAGACATGAATTATATGGGAAATTTAGAAAGTGTGAATTCTGGCTTCATGAGATTTCTTTTCTTGGCCATATTGTCTCTAAGGATGGAATTTCCGTTGATCCTTCTAAAACCAAGGCAATCCAAGAATGGCCAGCACCGACAAGTATAACTGAGGTACGCAGTTTTATTGGTTTAGCAGGTTATTATCGACGTTTCGTCCAGAATTTTGCCAGATTGGCTAACCCATTGACAAAGCTCACACGTAAAGGGATTAAATTTGTCTGGAAAAAAGAGTGTGAAGAATGTTTTGAAGAACTAAAGAGAAGATTAGTCAATTCCCCTGTATTGACTCTACCATCGGGGAATGATGGGTTTGTTATTTATAGTGATGCATCGAAGAAAGGACTCGGTTGTGTCCTTATGCAGAATGATAAGGTCATTGCCTATGCATCACGACAGCTAAAAATTCATGATCAAAACTATCCTACTCATGATCTTGAGTTAGCAGCTGTGATCTTTGCTTTAAAGATATGGAGACATTACCTCTATGGTGAAAAATGTGAGATTTATACTGATCACAAGAGTTTGAAGTATATTTTCACACAAAAAGAACTCAACATGAGGCAAAGGAGATGGATTGAACTACTCAAGGATTATGATTGCACGATACATTACCACCCGGGGAAGGCAAACAAGGTGGCAGATGATTTGAGTAGAAAAGACCATGGAGTTTTGAATGTGATGAGAATTTAAAGGGATCCAATTTTCTTGGATCTAGTGAAGATGGACATGGGAATAACTAGGGAAGGTGAAACATCAATGCTTTTTCAAATGGTTGCCAAACCATAATTACTAGAAAGGATTAAGAGTTCTCAGACCAATGATGAAGAATTTCAGAAGAAGATTAAAGATGTGAATGATGGAAGATTGATGGACTTTGTGTATAAGGATGGAATTTTGAAATTCAGGAAGAGACTTTGTGTTCCCGATATACCTGATCTAAAAAGGGAATTACTGGATGATGCTCATAGTTCCAATTTCTCTATACACCCTGGGAGCACCAAAATGTATAGAGATTTGAAGGAACATTTTTGGTGGGACAATATGAAGAGGGAGATTGCTGATTTTGTGTCGAGGTGTATGGTTTGTCAACAAGTGAAAGCTGGAAGGCAACATCCTGGTAGAGTATTGAAACCTCTTCTCATACCTGAGTGGAAATGGGATAATATTACGATGGAATTTGTCATGGGACTACCAAAGACTCCTAGAAGGAATGATGAAATATGGGTCATTGTTGATCGTCTTACTAAGTCAGCACATTTTCTGGCTATACGGGAGGATCTACCACTTGAACGTCTAGGAATATTATATATTAATGAAGTTGTAAGACTTCATGGAGTACCCCTATTGATTGTTTCTGATCATGATCCTCGTTTTACTTCAAGATTCTGGAAAAGTCTTCAAAAGGCCTTGGATACTGAACTTTGTTTGAGCACTGCCTATCACCCTCAAACAGATGGAAAATCAGAACGGACTATTAAAACCTTAGAAGACATGTTGAGATCATGCTCTCTTGACTTTCAGGGTATGTGGGATCAATATTTACCACTGGTAGAATTTTCCTATAATAATAGCTTCCATTCGAGTATTCAGATGGCACCATATGAAGCGTTATACGGAAAGAGATGTCGTACACCAACCTGTTGGGATGACGTTGGTGAAAGAAAACTTGTAGGCACAGAACTAGTGGAGGAAATGGTGGAAAAGGTGAAAGTAATCCAAAACCACATCAAATCAGCTCAAAGTAGGCAGAAGAGCTATGCCGATAACAGAAGAAAGGTTTTGGAATTTCAGGTGGGAGATCATGTTTTCCTAAAGGTATCTCCATGGATGGGAGTTATACGTTTTGGTAAGAAGGGTAAGTTGGGTCCCAGGTACATCGGACCTTTCGAAATTCTAGATCGTATTGGGGCTGTAGCTTATCGTTTGGCGATGCCGCCAAATCTCTCCAAAGTTCACGATGTTTTCCACATATCACTATTGAGAAAATACATGCCAGACCCAACACATGTACTTACCTATGAGGAATTAGAACTGGATCCTGATCTATCTTATTGCGAAGAGCCCATCAGAATTCTTGATGTGAGGGAGCAGGTGCTGAGAAACTGGACGACTCATCTGGTAAAGGTTTTGTGGAGAAATCATAAAATGGAAGAGGCAACGTGGGAACCTGAGAAGCTTATGATGAAGAACCACCCGAGTCTTTTTATGCAGTAATACCCCTGAAATTGCGAGGACGCAATTATTTGAAGGAGGGGAGAATGTAACACCCCAAGTTTCCACGGTACGTTTCCCTTCGAATAATGCAATAGCGTGTGTTGTACGCAACCTCGAGCTCTAACACATACCACAACTAATTAAACTAGCCGTTGTGAATAGTAATACCTACTTTTTGAAATTTTATAAATTTTATTTATCAAAATGGACTTCATTTTTGGATTCGGAATATTTAAATTAGCCTATGTTGAATTTTTGGTATTTTTCTGGGAACATCTAATTCTTTATGAATAGTGAAAAATACTTAAAAACAACTTTTTTAAACAAAATAATTTATACTGATAAATTATACTATTTAGTGGTTTTAAATTATAATTAGAATATATTTTTACCATTTTATCCAATGGTGGTCATTAGAATTAATTTAACATTGAAAATGGACATAAACAATTGCCAATCTTTTGATATAAATTATTTCTTAAAAACATGCTATTTGTTGTGACAGTGGGAATTAATTATAAAATTAATTAATGCAACTTATATGTTTGGAATTTTGTAAAATAGACATCATTTTTGAATTCTGAATATCAATTATATCTTAGGGTGAAATTTTGGCATTGTTCTGAAAACATCAATTTTTGATGAATAGTGAAACCACTAAGTGGTTGTTAAAAACTGATTTTTTGTTAAAATGAAATATTACCACCTCTGTTATTTGATTTTCAAAAATCCTACATACATGGTTGTCATTATTAAGTAAAATGTGGTTGAATGAGATTAAAATAATTTTTGGTGAATAGTAACTCTTAAGTTCTTAATCGCGATTAGAGGTAATTAGTGTAGTTTAAGGTAAAAAATAATGTTTTAATAATATGAGATGAGCTTGACACATGTCCTACCCTCATTGGATGTGCCATGGACGACCAAGAAAATCCATGGGTCAACTTGGGGACCCCATGGAGCCACTTTAGTTGGAAAATGACATAAATACCTTTTATTTAATGTTAAAGTAAAAAAATGACACAAACATGAAATGTTTTACTAAAACAATTTTTATATAGGGTTATACAAGTCATATTTTTGACTATAAATAGTCATTGGAAATCTAAAAAGATTTCCTACATCATAGTATTTTTTTTAGAATTTTTAGACATTAAATAAATTAAATTATTTATGACATCATGATGATGCAGCGATGACCTCATTATTTAACAATTTAAATAAAATGACAAGATAATGAAAATTCCAAGGCATACACTTGTCCAAAGCCTATTGGATGAGGAGATTTCGAACTCTTATCACCTTAGCCACGAATTTTATAAGTGTGTGACCTTTAGAATCCGAAAAGCATTGTATAATAATGTAACATTTCAATCTTTCCAAAAGAGCCCCTCCTCTCCTCTTATAAAAGGCCCCCACCTCTACCACCTTATTCACACTTCCAAGCCGTTTGGTTCGGCCAAACTCTGCCCAAATACTCTCCCAACTTCTCTCCCTTCATCCTAGAAGCTTTACTTTAGTCAGAAAGCCATCCTAAGGAGTCCTTTTGATCAAATCAAAAAGAAGAACCCGAAGAAGAGGTAACATTTTCATCACCCTCTTTCAAGTTTCTTTCTTCTTCCACTCCCTCTTTGTTTATTATTTCAATTCTAAAATTATAACTCCAGTATCTTCTATATACTGTGATGTTATTATAGATATGGAACAACCATATTCAGTATTCTACCCACCATTTGAATGACATGTCACCATACGTGCGTACGTACGGCTTACCGTCTCCACGTCGTGGTGTAATTGTTATTCAATATATTATTATTTAGATGGGTATAATAATGATATGTGATTCATGTAAATAATAAATATAACATGATAATAATTCTTTATATATGATATACTATCCAATTATATATTATTTTAATATCAAAATAATGATATTGTCGCTCGTGCGTACGTACGGACTACCGTCTCCACGAACGCGATGAGATTCATTCTCCGTCGTATTCATTTGAGTATAATTATCATTTTATTATTTAAAAATAATTTATAAGGATATTATATCATTCTGGATATAAATAAGATACAAAATATCCATGAAAAACACGACTTACGTAACAAAACATATAAAAGAAAATGAGTAAGTTAACACCCGAAACAACGATAAATCTAAGATATTGTTAACAAAGCAATGTTAAAAGATCATATATGATATCATATGAATGTTTATGATTCTTGTATAATTTAATAACAATTATTTCACCATTATACAGGAGTTTAACCTACCCCAACCAAGGAAAATTACAAGGTAAGGGTTTACTTCACAACCTCTTCATTATCCAAGGTTGTTTATACATAATTATCTACTGGGACCTCGTTATCATCCACATCCATGTTTCTTAAAAATGCCTTTCAAAACATTTTTACTATTAAATGGAAAATGTGTTAAAGTCATTTATACCCTTATACATTTTTGAAAGGAATCTTACCGTCGTTTTCCAAACAATGTACTTTTTGACCTCTTTGACAAATTTAAGGTAAGAATGTTTTTTTAACTTGTACGGCGGGTGCAACTATTTTCCGCCATTATAACTTCGTCGAAGCTTCCCTAACAAGCTTATAAGAATATCTTCAAAGTAAATGTATTATTTTATAAATATGGGACTTTTAAATGTTTTCAAAAAGGAGAGATACTACTCTCAAATAGCTTTGATTTCATCCATGTCAACATCCTTTGATGGGTTTTAAGTTTAACTGAAATTGATTTATGATACAAAACTTCCATTGAACATTTTATGAAATATTTGACTGTGGATGTGTTATTTTTATACCATCCATAGTTTTTGGAGAAATTGTTGACATTTCATATTCTATTTTTAATACGAATATTTATGTTATGTTTAAACCTATACATATGAGGAATGTATTGGACTTAATATGTGACCGGTGGAGCCCGCTATAGCTCCTCGATGCATCGGTAGGTCTCATGAGACAACTAGACGTGGAATTGGCCGAGGACCTTTCCCAATTTGATTTATGGTTTTGGCCGAGGCCTTAATCATTTTAGACGTCTTGTCCGAGACCTTGACAAAGTGTTTCAGAATGTCTGGCATTATACATTCCCTCATTATGAAAGTGGTTATTGATATTTCATGTGATTATTTGTCTAGTAGAATATCCATGTGAGTAACTAATGGCATTATTTTATTTTACTTTTTCCATATTATGCTGAAGTTTAAGTTCAATAAGGCTTTTGTTTTAGTTATACATTGCCTTAAATGCTTATGTTTTCTTATAAAAGCTTCCGCAATATTGTTATCCTTACTGAGCATCTGAGCTCACCCCTTTCAATGTTTTAATATTTTCCAGGATGTGAAGAGGTGTATTATGACTGACTTTCAAGAATAGTCAGTGAGGATATGAGTGTGGACTATGAAGACCATGTTATTGTAGTTTTCATTTTTATGATGTAATGTAATGTTTATGAATGTATCTAGTGTTTCCAAGGCTACTAAACTAATCGGTCTTTCGAGACTTGATCTTTTGTGATCATGACAATGTTATGAAGTAATGCACCGACTCTGGGTAGCTGGGGTTGGGGCGTTACAATAATGAGTTAGCTTTCATTACATGAAATAATGAGTTTCTTCGAAAACCATGTGTTACACGCAAGTCATAGTTTTATCGTACAAAAATATATTGTTAATATTATTTTATAATATAACAATTATCACCTAAATGATGGAATGGAGGGTACGAATAAAATTATATAACTCATAAAAATATATAATTTAAATTTATTTTATTAATTATATAGTTATTAGTAATAAAATAATACTCATTTTAAAGAAAAATATATGTTTTCTAAAAATAGTATTTTTTCTCGAAAGACCGTTTTATCTTTTTTGATGCACATAATTATAAATTATTTTTGTAAAAATATTAGAAATTTTATTTAATAAAATAAAATTTATTTCACTTATAATAATATAAAAATTATATCAGGGTGATTTCTATTGTTTTTTTTGAAATGTTTCATTTTTTGATGAATAGTGAGATGTACTGAATTTTAATTAAAATTTGTTTTTTCATTAAAATAATTCATTTTTATATCAATAAATCCAATTTTGGTCATTATAATCATTTTTATATTGAATTTATAATTTAAAACATTGTAATCTTTTGAGCATTTTCACTATAAAATGCATCTTTCTCATCGAGTCAGTAGAATTAATTTTAAATGAAATATTACCACTTTAATAAATTTAATTTTGAAAAATGTATTAAATATTTGTAATAATAATAATTTATAATATATAATAAACTCAAAATAATTTTTTACTAAAATTATTAGTGAATGTAGTAAACGATATTATTTTTGTCAAGGTAAAAATGGGATTACAATGGGTCAAACTAAAATGATATGAGTGAAAAAGACCAAAAATTATCTATTAATTTTTTATAATGAGTTTATTTATAATTTATCCTTATAATTATCTAAAATATATAAATTCATTTCCACTTAACCTTGAATATAACTCATATAGTTTGTTATGTAAAGAAAAAAAAAGATATATATTTTTTCCTTTTAATTTCTATATTGATTTGGGGTATTGTAAAAAATTGTAGTTTAATTTATAAATATAATATTGAAAGATAATTTTATTTGTTATCAGTATAACTCATATTTAATTTTTAAATATGAAATAATAACATAAAATTCCTATGAAACGCCAACGTAGTAATTTTTTTAAAAAAAATATTGGGGTCGAAAAAACATTAATATTTAATCAAAAAAATGACATCATTTTTGTGTAGAAGATATCCATTACATGTCCCATAGGTACATTTTTTAAAAAATTTTATTAAATAGGGTTCAAAAAATATATTCAAATTTCATCATTTTAATGATATTTTTTAAATTCAATTTAAATGTATAATGCTAAAATTGATGTCAATGTTATTTTATAATAAATTATATTATATTAAATGAATTTGACTTAATAAAAATCCTATATTCTGAATTTTGTTAATGTAATAAATATAAACTATATTTCATTCATGTACAAATTTCAATTTAATTATTAATATATTATCCTCCTAATATTAAAAACATTTTTTATGGTAGTTAAGGTTTAAGCGGTGCCCTTAGATGTTACATACACTTATATGAAAATTAATTTCCATCACACAAAGGATTTTTATTTTATAAATTATAAGTCATATTTAGAATCAGTTGGTATAATTTTTATAATAAATTTCACTTGAATTTCATCTTAATGGATTAGTAAACAATGTATGAAAATTAGTTACCATATTGAAAACCTAAAATAGTAAAAATATGGAAACTTTTAAGTTACGGATGAAAATGTTTGACACAAAGTTCCTAATTTATTTTACGGTTTAGATCAATCATATAATCTTTTCACACCTATAATTGTAAAATTTTATATCCAATTTAGGTAGTATTTTCCTCCCAGTAGTGAATACTTTGGAGTATTTACGAGAACAACACTCCTCATAAACTATAAAATGGCCCTCACTCCAATCATTTATTCACACCTATAAAGTCATCTGGATCATTCAAACTCTTCCCATATCACGTTCCATCATTTCTCCCATTATTCTAAAAGAATAATTTTGCAAAAATTCAATTCTTTTTAAGGATTTAGTGAAAAAATAAGGAGGATTATTAGAAGAGAGTTAATGTTCTACAACAAGAGACTTCATTTTATTTCCTTCTCAACCCCATTAATTTATTCTAAAAAGATGATGATATAATTCACTCATTTTATTACATTTTAATACATGTTTTTATGTTATGTTTACAACCAATAAGGGTACACACTTCTATCAAATGGGTTATGAAATCATCGTTCGTGTGAACAGTGGACTATTGCCTCACTTATTAGTGTCATTTGTTTCTCCATTACATCCTCACAAGGTTACGTTAGATGATGGATATAATTTATATATATTATATTTTAAAAATAATTTGAACCCTATATTCACTATATCATATATATCTTTTCTCCTTCCATTCATAATGTGATGTGATAACTTTATTCATTTATATGGAGGACTACAGCCTCGTGAAGTGATGTGATTCGTCTTCCACTAATTCTTTACATGGAATTTGATAAAGATAAATTTAATGATTATATTTGATATACATTAAACAATTATAATATTCATGAAATATTTATCATTCTATATATATAGCATATATATATCATTTTATTTCATTCATTTTCACTCATGTAAGGATGATAACGTCATTCTTCTGCATGTGTACTTGAGCCTTCACAAAGATATTTGACTCTCTTTTCATAACCACACAATATAGATTCAATATATAAGTATATAATATTATATTATTGATATTACGATCATTCTAGAAATATAAAATATTATATAACTACTTTTTATAATAATCGGTGGGAAATAGAAACATTACACATGTGAACATATGGTCTACACAAGAGTATATAATTAAGAGAAATTTAATGTTCAATATACATAGGCTGGGACTGGTTAATGCAAGCCCCTAGATGAATCATTAGTCTCATGAGACCAATCATTTTTCCAACATAGTTTATATTTTACACATTATATTTTAAATCATATTGTAAAGGGTCAAGATTTTAAATGTATCTTGTTCCTTGGAAACATGGAATCCTCTAAATAATCATTTCCTTCATTGAGAATTCATTTATTTTTATAATCCATTATATTTTTCCAATGAAATTATCTATGAATTTATTTTATTATAAATTTATTAATTAAATGTCTTCATTTTTTTCTTTTTTTACCCTACCATATTGATTATCCATTATCTCACCAAGAGAGTCAAGTTATTTATAAGGAATGTTTTTAGTAATCTACCTTTCAATATATATTATGATTATTGATTCATTATATCATTCATTGTACATAACCCTTACTGAGAATTTTATCTCAAACTTATATTGTTTCATTTCCCTGTGTTATGACTATGAATCATTTTAATGAGTTTTCAAGGATTCTGAGAATTTAATTTCGTTTTTTTATTATGTTTTATTTTCTTTTCCTAATATAAAATGGGTTTAATATTTGTATCTAGTTCTCTTAAACTGCTAAACATTATGGTCCTTCAGAATGTGATTATTTGTAACTATGAAAATGTAATAAAGTAAGGTATCATCATTAAGATATTGGGTTCGAGGTTATTAAAATCAATTTTATAAAATTTAATTCATATAAGTGGAAAAAATTAATTTAAGATAAAAACAAAAAATGCAACAAAATATAGTATTTTAGAAAAAAAATTTAAGTCACATAAAGAATTTCTACCACCATCTTGTATAATGATGATTTAAATGTAATTACTTTGATTATTTCTAAATAAATAAGTTTTGATTAATTTAGTATTATATTCACACTATTATTATATAATTTCAATTAAAATAAATGATGTTTTAAAAAAATATTTTCACTCTTAATTGAAAAATCAATCATTTCAGAAAATCCCAAAATTCATGAATAAGCTATCACCAAGAAGATCAACATGTAGGGAAGCCTGCTCCTATGAAAATATATTAAAAAACAAAAATTACAGATTAGTGTCAAACAGACCATCTATAAAGATGAGTATAAACTTCACCATGATAACCAGCCTGAACAAAGTTATTACAAAACTCAGCTAAAACAAAAGGCCAACTACAGATTACCACTGAAATTTCCCTCTTGTAAAAATCATCTGAAACATCATTAGCCTCATGATAAACATGTAGGACTTCAAGTGGGAGGGAATCGGCATGCCATAGGCATTCAACCTAGACTAGTAACATCTATTATGGCACATTCCTAGACCGATCTCTAAGAATATGAACAGCAATAGGCAATTCTGTATCAAGCCATAAGTCATGACAACCATAAAAGATAGAATACGTAATTTCCTTTATCGTATCCCATAGCTCCGCTTCAATTATGAACCCATTGCACATGATGTGATATAGACATTCTTTAACAATACCCCTATGTGTGTGGATGACTCCACCATATCCGTAGGGACCTGGTGCATGAGAATCTACCCCATCATCATTGACATTCAACAATCATGGTATAGGAGGAATCCATCAAACATGTTTCATCATCAGTAGTTTCTTCACCCTACTGTTAACCCAAAGGGACCTCAACAGTACTAGATCAGAGACATAATTCCTCATGGTTCCTATTTGAATATTAGATGCAGACCAAATTGCATAATGCATATCCAGTACACCAGCAAGGAATGAGAGTACAGTGCTATTAAAGATCACAAAATTTCTTTCCTTCTAAATGAAATAACTCAAATTTTCCATGACTGTCAGGAGAAGAGCATGAACCTACTCACTGAAATCGTACATGTAGGTGGATTTTAGTAGCTCTATAATTGATCCAAAAAATATACAACATTGCAAAGCCTCATACACAGAAGCCCAAATCCTACAAAAAGTTTTTAAGAAACACACACTTGAGAAATAACTTCATCTACCTATAGGAAGAACATACAGTTCACAACCAGATCAATCCGTGTTCTCTATATCATGGATTTCAATGGGAACCCCATTTTATAAATTTTCTAAATAAGTATTGAAGAAGCTGGGGGATGAAGGGTCTATAAAATTCTATAACCCGGGATGGAGGATCCAAAGAGACACCACAAAGGGACCATTAATAGTCCTTCATAGTGAACATGCCATTCAAATTTTGCATCCAAATGAGTGTGTCATAATCACTATAGTAGTTCCTTGATATTTCCATGGAGATATTCCAAGTAAGAATTTCTTTAATCAGTGAATTACTATTGAATTTTGCAATGGATTTCTCCTTTATGAGTGGAGGGATTAATGTGTCATCATAGATGGGCCAGGACAACTAGGGAGTAGTCCAGAATTTCAGAGGGGATTTATTTCACACAATCCATTTAGAGCAAGCCATAAGATCAGCATTGGCCTATTCAAGGTAGGCCAAACATATGAGAAAATATAGTTAGAATACCAATTCATAATTTTCCCAAAACACCTGCTTCTAAAGAACCCCATAGATTCATAAGATTTTTAAATTAAATTACAAGTTAACTTTTTGATTAGATTTCATTGATTAATCAGATATATTTTACTCCCAGACCACCCATGTGGATAGGTTTAATGCAGTATTTCCATGCCCCTGTGACCATATTCCTCTTATGAATCTATCAAGTCAGAATGAATTTTTTTATTTTTCTACTTAGCTCCTTAATAACGGTTTTGGGACATCTATATAGAGAAAAAGAGTAAACAAACATCGATTTGATCACTAAATTGACCAGACATATCCTCCCTACCTAAGACATGTTTTCCAATTCCAGTTTTTTATTTGGTCTGTGATTTTTAGAGAATTTTTTTCCAAATGTCACATTTTAACTTCACCCCCGAAAAGTGGCACACCAAAGTAAGTGAAAGGAAGTAATCAACTTTTAATACCATGCTTCAAGGAAACTCTATTTTTCTTCAATGTAATAATTCATGCACTGGACATAACAGATGATTTCCTACAATTAATAACCTAAGAAGAAACCTCTAAATAGTGTGAAAAAAATTCATTAATACAAGATATAGTTCCTTTAGCAACATTCCTGAATAGAAAAATATCATTAGCATAAAAAATATGTGAAGGGGCACACAGATCACTCCCTATATTCATTCTATTATACCATACAAAATTAGCCATATCATTAAGGAACTACAATATATAATATTCTATAATAGAAAAAAGAATAAAAGAAAAAGGATCACCTTGTCTGACTCCTCTTGAGTAATGGAATAATCCCCTACGAAATCCTTTTACAAGAATGAAGCCAATAATGTCAATGAACTTCTGTGAGAAACCATTCATTTCGAGAATGGTGAAGAGAAATCTCCATATGATGGTGTCAAAATATTTGGAGATATAAATATTAATTTCCATGTAAACATCTTTTAATTTTATTCTCATGGCATTGAATCATGCAGAAGTAGTAAAGAGACAGTTCTGAATATTCCAAACTAGAACAAAACCATATTGATTTCTAGAGATAATACCCTTTGCAATACCACTTAACCGATAGGTCATGATCCTGATAATCACATTTTTTATATTGTTACTAATAGAAATAGGTCTGAAATAATTAATATCATGGAATTAACTTTTTTAAAAATTAAATAAATACAGATAAAATTCATTTCTAAGGGTATATATGTTGATATAGTGAAATCATTCACAACATTTGTTACCTTGAGATAGAAAACATCCCAGATTAAGATAAAGAATTTATTCGTGAAGCCATCAGGTCCTACCACACTATCCATATTCAAATAGAAGAGGGAATCATGTATCTATTTTTCCTTGGGGATGTCAACAAGAATTCTATTTTTATCATACTAAATTGAAGGATCAAATCACTGAACAATTTTGTCAGAGTTATCCTCACCCTGATCTGATTAGAGTTTCTAAAAGTAATTTGTGACAACATTAGAAAAATAATTCTTAGAGGAGAAGAGATTACCCAAAATTATAAGGGCTTGGATGCTTATCTTGGTATTTGTATCCATATTCATGCAGTGAAACAACCTTTTGATTCTATCCCCACCCTTCAACTATCTAATGTTAAACTATTTCTATACCAGTTTTACGTTCTAGTCCAATAGATTGTCTAAATTTGTTGCATCCTGAATCTCATCCTATGATGGAAATCCCCTAGGTAGATTAGAATGTTGATAGTTTTATAGAACAGTTTTAGCCTCCCAAATGTCATTATCAATGGATGAAAAATATTTATTACATCATTTATTCAACCTTTCCTTAACCAACATTAATTTGCAGTAAATAATGTGAGAAGGGCTACCCAAGTATTCAATTTTCTAGGCATTTAGGAAAATCTACAAGCATCCTAGAATAATAGGCCATGAATTATTGATCTTGATGGGATGAAGAAACGACCTCACATTCTGGAAACAAATTTCAACAAGAATGGGATTGTGGTAAGAGTTTTATCTCGGAAGATTTACCCTAGAAACATGTGTCACTGCATTCAAACCATCCACCTGTACAAAGAATTTTCCTAACTTAATTTCTCACCTTCCATTTATATTATATCTTATCCAATTATATTTAGCTCTAGAAATATGAACCTCAGCAAGACCACACATATCAATTCAGGATGAAAATTCAGAATCTAAGGCAAGACAAACGTTATCACTAGTATTTACTTCAGGCATTAAGACAATATTGAAATCACCAAGTATGACTCAGTGGTTCGACATATTCTCAGAAATATCAACTATGATTTTCCACAGGGCTCTTATACTTTTATAGATATTAAAAGAATAAACAAAAGTCACAGAATGACAGGAATTACCATAACATCATAAAATAGTAATAGATTGAAAACCGGACAAAATAGAACAACTTAAAACTCTATCATTCTTGTCATGAACTGTCCTCCTGGGCCCATGCCATGACTACCCCAAACCCATCTTCAATTGGCTTGGGGTAGGCCACTAGCACCAAGGGCGTAATTCCCAAAAACTGGGAAGACATTGCCTTTATTACCTGTAAACAGACACACAAGAAAGCACACAGCTGTATTCAAAACACCAATTAAACAGTATAACAAAGGAGTACTGAAAGTAAAAGTGGCCAGAATACAAGACCAACTGAAATGTACAAGTGCAACTAAAGAAAAGGTAAAGTTAGCTACTGGGTCATCCTCCAAGGTTCCTACCCGATGGGTAGGTACATATCGCCTCCCCAGCACTCATCGTATGTCCCTCTCCTCCATATAATGACTCATTGTAAGGTCCACCTCAAGTTACCATCCAGTCCTCTTACTCTCGACCTCAGTCAGCGTTGTCCATCGTCTGCATCCAACAAAACATGGTGTGGGCATAGCCCGTGCAAGGTTGAGTATAACGATACACAATAAGGACCCTAAAACCATCTCACTCTCCCAAAATCCAACAAGGATAAATCATAAGTTATGAAATCTATATATATATATACATACTTAGGTATATGCCCATACAAATACCTATGCTATCAAGTAATCCATCACAATCATGAGTAAAACACAGAGGTTCTGACTCATCTCACACCAGGATTTATTCTAGGGGTAGTATCAAGTAACATTTCAGACATAACGTTGAACACATCATCTAGTGGAGAACTCCTCCTCTATCGAGTAAACAGGGCATAACACATCACATAGAGGCGCTTCCCACTAACCATGGACTGCTGAGGTACCCCGCCTATCGAGCACCATGGGTATGCCACATCACACAGAGGTTCTCCCCACCGTGGGTCTGCCAGGTCACACAAAGGTGCTCCCCCTAGTATCCTGCTGAGGTAATCCTCATGTCAAGTACCATGGGTATTCCAAATCACATAGAGGCGCAACCCACCGTCGGTCTTCTATATCACCAAGGTGATCCCCACTAGACCAGTCGAGTCACTCCAGGTCGAAATGGTCAGCAGTCGTCAAGTCTCAGCTAGCCACGAGTTCTCCGCACTATGCTGGCTCGTCCTCCCAGAGGATCTGCTCCACAAGCTACTGGTCTATACTCCAACTATAACGTAGTCCCCCAAAAATTTATCTCAAAGGTTACCCATATCATATGGGTCCCAACGTAACAGCCAGTGCGTCAATCGGATGCCCGGTCTGTCAGTTATTAGCCTTTAAGTCCCAAGGGCCGAGTTTGATTTGGACTTGATCCCACCAGAATGTTTCCCATCATAATCCAAAACACTAGTGTGGTATACTAAAAGGAACCATCTCACTCAAGGATTTACAGCGTTGCTGACAGTTTCTCAAATGGACATATGATGCCAATGTTATGGCCAAAAGAATGTAGATGAGTCGTAGTGGGCCTGGGTCTGGTCTGACCCGGTCGAACCGACTCGGCCCAACCAGGCCTAGGCCAACCAGGTTTGGGTTGACCCGGCCAGACCCGCTGCATCCGGCTGGCCCACTAGGCAGCCCAGCCCGTTGGGATCGGCCTGGCCCACTGGGGGGGCCCACCCCTTGGGTTAGGCCCAACGGTCGCGAGGGGACGCAAAGGCGACTCAGGCTCAGAGGGTGCCGCGAGGGTGGCCCGACTGTGGAACGACTCTTACATGGGATAACTCTTTTCAGGGAGGCTCGTAAGGCTGTGGTGAGGGAGACTCGGAGGGATGCAGCGTGAGTACTATGGCAGCAACTACTCGGCTCGGCCCGGACAGTGGCACGGCTGGGCGGACTATAGTGCGGCGGCTCGACATAACAGACGGTGGTGGCGTGGTAGCTTGGTACGACGGCGGTGCAGCTGCTCAGCATGGTGGCTCAGCACAGTGGATGATGAGGGAACAGTGGCTCCAAACGGTGGAGTCTTGGCACGACGACTGCGCGACGACTTAGTACAGCTGTGGCACGATAAGGAGATTCGGCCTGAGGTGGCACAGTGGCTCGCTCTAGCAGCTGGTGGAACGGCCGGGTGCAGGGCCGATTCGGCCGGGTGGGCGAAGTGCTTTGGGGCGGTGCAGATCACATAGGCCGCTGGTGGTGGCATCGTCTCCTTCATCGCTATTGTTTCATTCTTCAATTTCGAAGAACACATCAAAGAAGAATGGTGGAAGGGTCGGGCCATGTCTTTTGGGCACGTACCCTCCAGGTTTAGAGTGATAGAAAGCAGTTCCCAATGAATGAAACATGAACGTGTAAGGAAGATAATTTGAAACATCATTTACTATAATCCTCTTCAATCTCTATTCCCAAACCCATAAAATTATTAGAAGGGGAGAACATGGGAAGCAATAATCAAATTGAAAAAATCCCTTACCTCGTTCGCTTGATGGCATTGGTGCAAGAAGTTAGTACGGTTGTTGATTCACCATAGATGATGATGTCCCACGTCGGAAGAATTCCCGAGGAAGAAGATCGAAGGGGGTCAATGTTCTTCATTGGTGGAGCATTCTTCATTGGTGGAGAGTTCATCGTGGAAGAATGAATTCTTCTTTGAAGAGATTTCTCTCGAGAGCTTCTTCCTCCCAATTCCACCGAAGATGCCTAAGATCACAGACTAAGTTCTATATTTAGTTCATTGGAAGAAATTCAAAATTAGCCTAATCAATTAACATGGTTGGCATATTAAATGTATGTGCATTGGCACAATTAATGTCCAGGAAGTCAAGAGGATCCTCGACATTAATTATTGGGGTAGAGAGGTTTTTCACCAAAATGAGGGGAGTTCAAGAGGTTAAGGCCTCGGGTGGTCCCCACAAGCATAACATCTCATGGGAGGATAGGTTCGGGTGGTTCCCACCACCACAACCTCTCATGGGAGGTTAAGGTATGGTGGTCCCCACTTCTCAACTTCCACATGGAGGTTTAGTTCCAGTGGACCGCACCTCCCAAAACCAACATGGGGGTTGACAATAAAAATAAAATGTCACAAACTTTTATTTTTATTTTATTCTTACAAGAAAACCCCCAAAAAAAATTTCACCCTCTACCATTTGCCGTCATGGTGAAAGTCTCCTTAAGCGAAAATTAGCGCTACAAGTTCAACGATGCCCTCATATTAAAATTCTGAGTATCAGTTCAAAAGTTAGTGAAACCCGCTTGCACGTTTACTAAACGTACCTAAAAAAAAGTTCATAAATTCATTCCGGGCACTCGGGGCCTCGGAATCACATGCCGTTAATTTTTTCTGACTCGTAAAATTCCCAGTTATTTAAAAAACATTACATGGAAATTCTGGGTCTTCACATTCTCCGCACCTCAGTGTTCTACGTCCCAGTAAGCCAAAACTAAAACTAGGTAAACAAGTGGCACTACTAAGCACACATCTAAGCCTCCTGCTTCTATGTGCTCTCCTGGAGGTTCTCATGCTTCTATAAAATGCATAGAATAGGTATCGACCATCCACAAAGGACCCTCTCTTATTGATCCTCAATCTCTTCTGGAACCTCCATAAAATGTGGCTCATCATCAACATCAATATTTCCATTGATGATGATGTCCGAAGGGTCATGCACATATATCCTCAGCTGGATTACGTGAAAGATGGCATGCACTTGCTGCAACTGAGATGGAAGAGCTAAATGGTATTCCAACTCGCGAACTCTACTGAAAACCTGAAAAGGTCCGATGAATGTTAGAGATAACATGCCGCCTTGGCCAAATCTTCGTAGACCTTATCGGGGTGAGGCCCGTAGAAAAATGTTTTTGAAATCCTTGAACTCCAGAGGTCTCCATCTCTTATCGGCATACGACATCTACCAACATTGTGCTATCTTAATCCACTCCTTGATGATCTGCATCTTCTCTGTGGTAGCCCGAACAATCTCTCGTCCCACGAGTGCTGACTCCCCTGGTTCAGTCAAGCACAAAGGTGATCTTCATGGTCTCCTGTATAACACCTCAAAAGGTTCCATCCTAATGGTGGAGTGATAGCTGTCGTTGTATGAAAACCCCACCAAATGAAAGTGATCCTCCCATCTATGACCGAAGTCAAGGACACAAGCACGCAACATGTCCTCGAGGGTTTGAATGGTCCACTCAGTCTGGACATCAGTCTGAGGATGGAAGGCGGTGCTCAAGCTATGTTGTATCACGAAAGACTCCTACAACCCCTTTCCTTAGCCGGTAAGTAAAACATGATCCATGATCGCAGAAAATCATTGAAGATACTCCATGTAGCTTCACAATCATCTGCATTTAGAGGTTTCCCAAGCTCTCTACTAAACTATTCTCTCTGATTGGTGGGATGTGTGATGACTTGGTCAGTCCGTCGATGATCACCCAAATTAAGTCATGTCCCCTGAATGTACGTTGAATTCCTGTCACGAGGTCTATAGATATCCCATTCCACTTCCACTATTGGACCTCTAAAGGCTAAACCAAGCCTTATGGTACATGATTCTACGCATTCACTTGCTGATAAGTGAGGCACCGAGAGACAAACTCTACAACTGCTTTCTTCATTCCCGGCCACTAGTAGTGTCATCAGAGATCCTGGTACATCTTCTCCACTCGTGTATATACCGCTAGAGGGGATACATGGAAATTGCTTG
This sequence comes from Viscum album, assembly GCA_963277665.1. Taxonomy (NCBI): domain Eukaryota; kingdom Viridiplantae; phylum Streptophyta; class Magnoliopsida; order Santalales; family Viscaceae; genus Viscum; species Viscum album. The sequence goes on from OY728131.1 coordinate 1,132,629,882, forward strand.
ATAATTTCTCTTGAAGTACCACCGGTACCATGGTATATCCTCTGAAGAGTATGGAAAGCTCCCCACATTCATAAAATCTATCACGTGCCTACCCTAGTCGATATCTGATCATGTTGAGCCTCACAGTCAGCGTCCCCATGTTGCGCTACCCTGACTCACTGAAGAAGTGGTGGAGTGACTATATGAGACTAAAAGAAAGATGCTCCATCAAATTCATGAAAGATATCTACAAATTGGTCAGTTGTTCAGTTTCCTCGCATATAAGCTATATTACAGACCTCATACAAAGTGAATTTTTTACAACATTCCCCTTCCCAATAGTATAGACTACCTCAAAGACATAGTCCTGGAGGAACACATACTAGGTTCGCTTCTCAGGATTAGGTCCTTCTGGGAGAAAATATATACCTGAGACTCTTGTGATTAGAGTACATGGTAATACTCTATTCCATCAGATAGTGTCGCCAAATCATCAAGGTGAATACCACTGCTACTAAATCATGGTCATGGGAAGCGTCTTTCTGCTTATTTTGTCTCCGCTGTCGAGAACCATATGTGATCATTTCTCACTCATGATTGAGGACACATCCGATCCTGTTCCTTGATGCAATGTAGTAGACTATGAACCCTACTCATTCCTCTGGAAGCCTCAGTGTGGAGGCAGTAGTTAGCCTCTACCTCAACTCTTGAAAACTCTTCTGGCATTTCTCGGACAAAACAAAATGTTTCACCTTTTTCTTCAAGGCTGATAGTGGTGCTGCAACTCTAGATAAATCTAGAAAGAATATCTGGTAGTATCCGGCCAAACCCAAGAAACTATGTAACTCTGTCACACTCCTGGGTGGATCCTAAGAAAGTATCACCACAATCTTCACTAAATCTAAAGAAACTCTAGCCTCTGATATGACATGTCCCAGAACGTGAACCTCTGGGATCCTGAATTGGAACTTTGAGAGCTTACTATAATGCTGGGGATCTTGGAGTGTGTCTAGTACTCCCTCCAAATTATATGAACGCTCCCCCAAAGTAGTCAAGTAGATCAGAATGTCATCGATGAAGACCACTACAAAGAGATCAAGGTAGTGCTGAAAGATCATGTTCATGAGTCCCCTGAACACTACTTGAGCATTGGTCATGCCGAATGGCATAACCGAGAACTTGTAATGGTCATAAAGACACCTGAAGGCCGTATTCTACACATCCTCATCTCGTATTTGGAGCTGGTGATAGCATGATCTGAGGTCCTTCTTCAATAACCACCGTTCTCCCTTCAGCTGATCAAAGAGGTCGTCAATCCTCGGGATTGGGTAATTCATCTTCCCGGTAAACTAGTTCAAGCGCTGATAGTCAACACCAAGCCTCAAACATCCATTTTTCTTCATGGGGAATAGAATTGGGGCTGCCCAAGGAGAAACACTGGGCCAAATGTATCACTTCCCCTGCAAATCCTCTAGTTGTACCCAAACTAATGAAGCTCCATGGGAGCGATCCGATATGCTGGTGTATATATCAGTGTTGTCCTAGTGGATAAGTAAATGTAATATTCCACCTCTATGTGAGGAGGTAGACTCAGAACATTATCAGGTAAAACATCCGCATACTGGTCCACCACTATACTATAGTTGACACTCTCTACATCAACAACTCTGAGGGTATGGCTAGCCAGCTGATGCGTAATCGGATTCACCCTCCTCTGGGTAAGTCCATCCTGCACTTCATTGGCTACCATCTCACAGGTGAAGGTTAAATTAGTCCAATCCGTGCAGAAACAATGAACATTGCACCTAATACAGTCAATCTGAGCATGGACTGTAGATAACCAGTCCATTCCGTAGATGACATCTTAAGGCCTCGACACCGCTACTATTACATCCCAGTTGAAGCTCTCCCCTCCTAGAGTAATCTCGAACTGCCGGCACCAGTGCGTAATCATATAATCTACCTCGTAAGAGTCTCTAGCCGTAGGGATTGAGCCAATGGCTCGGTTGGAATCTCCATACATAAAATGAGGGAAGTGGCAATAAAAGAATGATTGGCACCTGTGTCTATATGTACTGCAGCTAAGGTAGAGTAGACACAGATCGTACCTCGTATCATCTCCGAAGCGCCATGATCTTAGGCCTCAGCTTCCTAGATCTAATATCTCCATTGTCCACATGAACCCTACAGTCGGGGTGGACCTTCTATTGGTGGTGGTTTTAACATCTCAAATAATCTCCCACCTTCAGCTACCCAACCAGCTCATATGCCACATCAGCCTGCTCCATGCGTACCTCCTTGGTCGAACCTCTATCTCTGCATGGGAGGTCTTTCGACCATATGCTGATCATCCGAGTGGTGGGTCGGACAGTCACTAGACATGTGACCCTTCCCACTACATGCGTAACACTACCTTCACCTGGCATGACTAGCTCCACTTTGGGTACACTGCAAAATCGATCATGAGTCATGCGGTCGTCCAACTATAGGTCTGATCCTCTTAGACATCTATGAAATATGTCAGCTGCCAGCTGTAGAAGACTTCTCTACATGTCAACTGATGGAGGTTCTCGCTACTGGTAACTTCTCAGCAAGGAAACTCTCCACTAAGAGGGATCCCTACAACACCCCCGCCTCTGTCGGGATGCTGAGTGAGATCATCGAAGCCCTGATCCCCCTCCTGAGCCCTTTCTCGATGGTTTGGGCTTTGAAGAATGGGTATCGCACCATATCTGTGCAGTAACGTGAGAGGTTATTGAACCTCACTGAGTACTGAGCTACAGTCATGCTTCCCAATTGCAGATGAAGTAGCTCATGAATGGACACTGCGTGAAGGCTCGCTAGGACAAACTCTGTCCAAAAAAGGACCTCAATGTCTACCCAGGGAAGCGTTACCTCGTCGTGTACCTAGAGCATTAAAGTCCACCATTTTCCTGGTGATTCCTGTAGAAAGATGGCATCAAGGATCACCATGAGATCAGCAGGTGTTATTATGTGTCAGAAGACTCTCACCAGAACCTACAGCCTATCCTTAGCCACCTGTGGGTCCATCTCTCCCCTGAACCTAGGTGGCCTCTGGCGATGGAAAATGTGCAACATGCTCATGCGGCGTACACCGTCTAATACTGGGGATCATGGAATCGGTGGCCCAATGGGGAGTGGTACCGCTAGTGCCTCCGCCGGTGCCTCTACTAGAAAAGGGCCATGCACCGAGGCCTCATCGCTCGGTGGGCTATCAGTGCGTAAAACTCTCAAAACCCTAGCTGGCAATATTCATGGAGGCATCCTAAAATGAAATTGGTGTGCTAGAGTCAAAAGTTATACATGGTGGGATGAATGTTATACCGGGTGACCTGACTAAAAAGATAACAATGAAAACTCTTGAAAACAAAAACACAATCAGTGTTTTCTTGCACTGAGTCGGAAATCAGGAGTTAGGGTCTTGGTGTATGGATACGTCAGCCGTCTCACCAACACTGGACTCCTTGAACTGAAAACCACACTCACTACACATAACTATATTGCTTTACAAAAAAGAACAAAGTCCTATTTTTGTGGTTTAACTGACTCCCCTGATACCAATTTGTCACGACCCATCCCCAAGGGCCTGTTCCATGACTACCCCAACCCGGCCTTCCATAGGCCAGGGGCTAGAGACTAGAAGAAAGGGAATAATTCCCTAAAACTAGTAAGGCATTGCCTTTATAACCCATAAACACACACACACAAGAAAGAACACACCTGGATAGGAAACACCAAGTGAATTTTATACCAAAATATTTCTGGAAGTAAAAGGGGATAGAATAGAAGCCCAATTGGAAGGTACAAGTACAATTGAAGAAAAGGGAATGTCATCAATTGGGCCATCCTCCGAGGTTCCTACCTTATGGGTAGGTATAGATCACCACCTCAATACTCCTCGTCTGTCTGTCTCCTCTGTGTACCGAATCCTCATATGGTCCACCTCTTGGAATCGTCCAGTCCTGGTACCCTCGACCTTAATCAGCGCTGTCCAACATCTTCATCAAACAGAACATGGTTTATACTTAACCCATGCAGGGTTGAGTATAACGATATTTAGTAGGGACAGTGAGACCCTCTAGGTATCACAAAATCCAATAAGGATAAAACACATGGTATGAAATCAATAGATATCCTTACCTAGTTAAATGCTCATCCATATACCTATGTTATCATGTAATCCATTTCAATCATGAGGAAAACACAGAGGTTCTGACTCAGCTCACAACAGGATTTATTCAAGGGTGTATTATCAAGTAATATTTCGGACACAATGTCAAACACATAGGCTACTAAAGAACTCCTTTTATATTGAGTATAGTGGGTCTGCCACGTCACATAGATGTGATTCCCACTAACATTGGATGGCTGAGGTACTCATCCTGTCGAGTACCGTGGGTCTGCCACGTCACACAAAGGTGCTCCCCTTTGTGGGTCTACTATGTCACATAGAGGAGCTCCCCCTCATAGACTGCTGAGGTAATTCCCCTATCAAGTACCATGGGTCAGCCGCGTCACATAGAGGAACTCCCCAACGTGGGTCTGCTGCGTCCCCATGGTGCTCCCCACTGGGCCAGTCGAGTCACTCCGAGTCGAAATAGTCAGCAATCATCGAGTCTCAGCCAGCCACTGGGTCTCCGCACTATGCTTGCTTGTCCTCCGAGAGTATCCACTCCAAAATCTACCACTTAATACTGTAACTATTTCTATGTCATTGATAATGTATCTCAAAGGTCCACCACATCATTGGGGTATCAACGTAACAAACGACTCGTCAATCTGATGCTCGATCTGTGAGTAATTAGCCTTCTTTTCTCGGGGGCCGGTTTGGATTCGTGCTCGATCAAACCTGAATGTTTCTTATCATAATAAAAAACTATAATGGGGTATACTCAAAGGGATCATCTCGATCCATGCTTTCCAGCACCGCTAATGGTTCATCCAATGTACGTATGGTGTGAATGTTATGGCCAAAAGAATGTAAATGAGTTGTAGTGGGCCTGGGTCCGGTCTGACCGAGTCGGACCAAGATGGCCCAACCCGGCCTGGGCCGACCTGGCCGGACCTTCTAGGTCTGTCCTGGACCCCTGGACGGCCCGACTAGTTTGGTTCGGCCATGCCCGCTGGGCGGCCCGGCCCATTGGGTTTGGCCCGACGGCCACGAGGGGCCGCAAAGGCGGCTCATCCTCGGACGGTGCATTAAGGGTGTCTCGACTGCAGAACAGCTTAGTCGTGGGCCTGATCGGCTTGGGGGGGGGGTCTCTCAAGGATGCAAAAAGGGTGGTAAGGAGGGCCTCAGTGATGGCACGAAGGCGGTGGTGACTTAGCGTGGCCCGGATAGCAGCATAGATCGGAAGACGACAGCACTGCGGCTCGGCACGACAAACAACGATGACGTAGTGGCTCAACACGGCAGCAGCGTGGTGAGGGGGGTTCAGCCCGTTGTAGCATAGGGGCTCGGCACAATGGCAGTGCAGCGGCTCTGCACGACGGATGATGACAGCTCGGTAGGGCGGAAGCGTGGCGGCTCGGCTTGGTGGTGGGGCGGCGAGGGGGTTTGGCCTAGGGTGACGAGGCAGCTCGGTCCGGCCGTGAGTGGCTCGGATGCGCACGAGTCCGATTCGGCCGGGAGGTTGATGTGCCGTTAGGCGGCGTGAGTCGTGGATGCCACGGGTGGTGGTGTCGTTGCCTTTGTCACCTTTGTCTCCTTCTTCCATTTCGAAGAACACATCATAGAAGAACGATGGATGGATCGGTCCATGTTTTTTTGGCCTACACACTCCGCATTTAGAGTGATAGCAAGAGGTTCACAATGTTTTAAAAATGAACATGTAAGGAAGATAATTTAAAAGTTCATTTCCCACAATCCCCTTCAATCACCATTCCCAAACTCGCAAAATAATTAGACAAGATGAACATGGGAAGCGATAATTATATATAAATAAACTCTTACATCATTTGCAATATGACGTTGTCACATGATGGTAGTATGGTCGTCGATTTTCCATAGATGAGGATGTCCTACGTCGGATGAATTCCTGATGAAGAAGGTCGAAGGGGGTCTTTGTTCTTATTTGTCAGTGCGTTCTTCATCGATGGAGTATTATTCGTGGAAGAATTCATTTTTCATTGAAGATATTTCTCCCAATAGATTCTTCCTCCCAATTCCTCCAATGAATCCAAGGATAACTTATTAAGTTCTCTATTTAGTTTATTGGCAAAAATTCAAAATTTTCCTAATCAATTAACTTGGTAGGCATATTAAATGTATATGTGTTGGAACAATTAATGTGGAGGAATTCAAGAGGATCCTCAACATTAATGAGGGTGTTTGAGAGGTTTTTATCCATAGTGAGGGGTGTTCATGTGGTTCAGGCCTCCAAAGGTCCCCTCCAAAATAAATTCTAATGGGAGGTTAGGTTCAGGTGGTCCCCACCACCATAACTTGTCATGGAAAGTTAAGGTCTGGTGCTCCCACTTTTCAACTTCAACATGGAGGTTTAGTTCTAGTTGACCCACATCCAAACACCCACATGGGTGTTGTAAATAAAAATAAAATGACACACACTTTTATTTTTATTTTATTCTTACACGAAAAACCCAAAAAATAACTTCACCCTCATCCATCTGTCGTTGAGGTGAATGTCTCCTTTAGCTAAAACTGGTGTTGTGAGTTCAATGGTGCCCTCTAATTTCAATTCTGAGTACCAGTCAAAAAGATTGAAAAACCAACTCGCAGGTTTACTGAACGTACCTGGAAAAAAGTTTAGAAATTTTATCTGGGGACTCTGGGCCTCAGAATCACGCAACATCAATTTTCGAGAACTCATAAAATTACCACTTCTTTATGAAAAAGTTACATGGAATTTCTGGGTCTTTACAATTCATTACCACCCACAATGATTCAGTGTTTATATCGAAATTTTTATTAGCAATAAAGAAATAACCAAGAGATTCCCAATTAAATGACCACCAGTTTTCCATCATCATCCTTGGTTCAGCAATACCTACTAATAAGGGCCTGTGGGTTATAACAAAATGTCTAAGGGACATAACTCTGGGAGGTATCCTAATCCCTTGGAAATTCCTCAAGATGATTTTATATTTTTTATCTGATCCTAGTACTAGGTGCATCATTGCAACTTTCCACATTCTAATCCGAAGAGACATTATCAGTGCCATCAGAGGTACCTAGAAAATAATCAGCCGATTCAGGATCATTGTCTTCTCTATTCAAATCCTCATTATTGAGGAAAATGAATTTATTGATGGAGACAGAATGACAAGAAGTACTCTTTTGGAAACTTTATCCACATTAGCCTACAAGAAATCTCTTATATGAATACGGTCAGAACATGTATCAACATTATGAATAGGGTCTTCAATATGTTTTCCTCCGTTTCCTACATTAGGAGGTGATGGAAAACCATAATCATAAGCTAGAATAGTAACCTAAGAATCTATAAATGGTTCTTGAACCGAGGATTCAACCTCAGCAGAGTATGTTTCCAAGACCTGAATCGGATCTGATCACAAATCTTTTACAGATTCATCAAGAGCAGTAGGATCCACACCCAGAACAATAACCCAATCAGAAAGATTACCAATATCTATTTCTTGCATATGATTCCCAACAATGACCTCCAAAGCAGGGACATTATGGTAGACTCATCAATGTGATAATCATAATTTATAGAATCTTATATAGTAGATTTAGCATACACTTCAATAATAATAGAGCTCTGATCATTTCACATTACCATATCAATTACAGCCACAAGATGATCTTCATTATAGTGAGATGGCACATGAACTATAGTTGGGGCTACATTATTGACCCAACGTCTTATGTAGTTCTCTTCATCATGCCCTCTGACCTAACATGAGTTTCCCAGTTTATTCCTATTGTAATCTTAGCCAATGTGGATAAGGAACTGACAATTCAAGAAGAATTTGGTCTTTATTTCATAGATAATTTCAAGAGTGAGGTTTTCATCGTTTTTGGTTAACACCACTTCATCCACTAAAGTAGAAGACATGTAATCTTCTAGTGGAATTCTATCATAGTTACCAAATTTGGGTTTTTCAATCTTCCTATAAAGCCTAATGGTATTCCCAACAGACGAGGCAATATCCCATATAATTTGGGGATTATAATGTAGCCAATTTATATTATATACCTATATCCATAAATATGCATAAGTTTTTGTGACAGAATTGGGATTGAAATTCAAATCCGATTCATGGATCCATAGGAAGCCTAGTTTTTGGGGGATAGAACCAAAACCCCATGAATGACGCTTGACCACATCTGATAGAAAAACAATGTGTTAAAACCAACAACCCATCAATACAATATTCCACTAAGAAAACCCTAGATCTCTGCAATCCTAGCAGTGAAATCGTTAAACTTCCAGGGATTCACACTATTCGGAATTACAACCCATGCGATGATTGAAAAATTTAACAACATTATTCATTCCTCAATATCACATTGGTTTGTGAAGTCATGTAAAATCCACCACTTTAAAATAAGTTTTCTAACCAATGCCAATTCAATATCAAGGAAGGACAAATTGCCCGTACTTTTGACAGAATCACTAAAGCTCCTCTTGGATCCATCCCGACAATCAACAGACATATTTGCACAATGATTAATAATTTCCTTGTGACCAAAGCAATCATCATCCACCTATTTATGAATTACATTTCTTCTTGAATAATCATGTTTAGAGACAAAATCACCAAAATTTGGGGTCACATCTTTTTCTTTTCTGCACACCGCCAACATGTCACAACCCATTTGTTAAAAAAAGATATAATATCCATAATCTAATATTTAAAGGAGAAAATCAAGAAAGATATAATTTATAAATAATAATATTTTAATTGTTTTTCATGATTCGTTGAAACATAGTGTAGTGTGTAAATCAAAATATCAATGAAATTTATTAAAATAGAATTATATTATAAAATATTGGTTTGCCACATTATAACCCCTCATAAGAATTTCACCCTTATAATTACATCACTAAAATATAAATAAAATGAGGATTATTCTACCTCATCATATCCTTATATCCTCACATATCTTCTTCAATTTTTAAATTTTCCCACCAAACAAAAACTAGGTGGCTATTTTTTTCATAACACTTTCTCTCTATGATCCAGAATCTCCATTGGTTGTTCCATATAAGATTGATCATCATTATATGGTATGAAATAATTGTTTCCTTTGAAAAATAAGATTTACATTTCGGGGGAAGTCTTGGAATATCTTCGAGAAATACATCAGTAAACATGTGTACACTATGCATATCTTCATTCTTTCATTTCTATATAACTATATGAGATTAATATCCCTCATTAATAGGTAGTAATACACATATTATTTATGAAATTTCTATTATCATTTCATGTTCAATCTCACACTGAAATATTATCATAGGTTGATTAAGACTATCTAATGTATCTTCCATTCCTTGATAGTTTAAATGGTATTTATATTCAGAGTGATAATCCATTACAATGATTACATAAAATTATACTATATAAATAATAAATATATTTTTTGGTAAGTAATTTATAAAAAATTCAATTAGATAGTTTTTATAGAAATTATATGCAATCATATTACCATTAATATTTTTCATTTCCATCTCAACATGTAATCATTGAGGTGATGAGGTGATAACCTTCTAAAATTAATTAAATATAAAAGTCTGAGTAGAACCAAAATAAAATAAAATATTATCAAATCTAGAGTGTATGATATGATTATCATTCATCACATCTTTAGAAATATCCAATTAACTTGTAGTAATTCCATATTTTTAGACTTCTCCCTTTATCTTCTCCAGTGATAATTCCCCATAATTATTAGGGAACTAGTTTGTATAATTATCTATTTGATTAAAATTTAATGACCTGATAGTAGTGGTTTATTTCTTTTACATATACTCATTTTCCATATTATCTTTATCTCTACACTTGTAAAAAACTCACATGACCTTAAATCATTTTCCCCGATTTCTCTTCCCATAAATTCAAAATGATGTAAATTTTTTGATTACCTTCTTACTCTTGGATGTGTACCCTTTTTTCTAATTGAAAACCAATATCATTTTCTCTTGTTTTTTCTTGAAGATATAGGATCTATAAAATTATTACTCCATATTAGCATAACATGATATTGTTTCATCAAATGATAAAAAAACTAAGAAACTAGTCCTCTTTAGAGATTTATCTTATGCCTGTCATATAAATGACCAATATTTGTTTCTAAATAATGTATATAGTTGTAATTACATCTAAATAATCTTGTAATTTTATCCTCATACTTTACCACAACTTATTTTTTTTCATTTCATCAATGTGAGGAAATTACTCCCCATTTTATTTTGTTTTTATTAGGGATTGTATTTATGGAAGAATATAATTTTAAATGATATACATTTCATGATTTATATTTCATCATCCTCTATTGTGTAATTGATCAATGATTATCATTTAATGGAATCTCATTTAAGAAACTACATTGTCAAAATAACATTTCACCTTCATTACATCCTAAACATATGAATATATTTTTGAGGCACTTAATGAATTTTCCATTTACCAATGGATTTGTAGTTATATTAAAATATGGAGTGTTATAATTCATAAATAATCCAAACATAAGTGAAAAATGTTGTAGAACAATAAGTTTCTACATTTGGGAAATGTTATTCATCATAACCTCAGTCATATTCTTAATATTTCCATGAACTTATCTATTTTTACACTAGTTGTATTGACTCACCCAGTAAAGAAATGCCTACGTTTTTATGGGTATTGATTCACTTTATTCTGTTAGGAATAATCAATGAATAATGTAACACTTAGATTTATCTTATAATAAACAAAAAAATTGATACATAAAATAAAAAAACCCTATAATTGTAAAAGTTCTCAAATATTAAAAGGGAGTATAATAATTCTCTTATTATATTTGTTTATTTAAAATATAGATACCTAGGATTCAACTAAACTTTATCTAGCGCGAACTATTGGATCCACAACATCAGTAACCTCGAGTTAGCATCAATTTTATTACATTATCAAAAGATAAAAGCGATCTCATCTAGAAGGATCAATTGGTTAAGTATTCAGGTAGAACCTAATAGATAAATGATTCCAATTTACATTTGAAATATGAAATTCATGAAATAATAAACAATCTTTTATCCTTGATATCATTCAGAACATCATTTATCATGCCCCATAGAAAGAAAATCCAATAAAGTGTGTTATAAGATTCTCAGAATGAGTTATATATAAAAGAATCTATCCTGAGTAAATAACCCATAATCAATATGGAAAGGTAAATATCCAAAAAAATTCCAATTAATCATTAACTTGATAACTAAATGAATCAATGGATAATATGAATGTATTTTTTTCAAGGATAACAATAAAAAAAATTCTCTATAAATTAAATGACTAATATTGGAATTCATGATATCACAAATCATTATATATTTTTCGTCACACCCTTTTAAAATGATAGTTTAATCAATGGATAGGTATATAAAAGAGACCCATTTAATAATTTTAGGAAATTGATTTATCTCAAGAGGCATGTCAATGCATCGAGTGGATATCTATAACTAGGTACCACCCATCCCTATATGTTCACGAATTCCATCATATACTAAATGATAAATGTAATTCATAAAAAAATCTATCTTATTATCAAATATATCTATTTATTAAGGAATTAAAAATATTAATATTTTACCAGGTTAATCAAATAACTTTAATATAAATACACAATATGTAAAAATTATATATGGATTAAGAAATAATCATATCCATGATATAAATAGATTTTTTGAATTCAAGATAAATAAATTGTCTAATTAAAAATGATAACATGAATTTCAATGTTTCTAGATAAATTTAATGGACACATAGTTAATAAGAGATAAAACATGACCATTAATTTATTATAAATATTATTTTTGTAATAAAACCATACCCTTTGTAGAATAATGTAAAATTTTAAAAAATAATTAGCATATATTTTGTTAAATATTTTTTTATAAAACCATAAAAATATTATTGAATAAGATAAAAGAGAATAAAATTGTTTTGGTATTGGGAAAAACACTTAATTCTTTATGTGTTAAAAATATATTCCTTATGAATATTTGTAAAGAAATTTGAAAACTATCCTTTTCAGAAAATATTTTAAAAACTCCTTTAAACCCCTATAAAAAAGAAAATGATCATAAAAAATATTCTTAATAATTAATTTTGGTAAATAAAAAGTCTTTTTAAAAATTATTTTGAAACAAAATGGACATGGAAGGAAAATATACGAGATCAAAAAAGAAAAAATATACTAGCTTTTTGTTTAAATATTTATTTTCTGGATTCAAGTCCTAAAGAGTGAATTTTTTTGAAGAAAATATGGAATCTCATTAAATTTTCATATGATAATAAAATTAATGGATTTTAGGAATGACATGTTTTAGTATTCCTTCAATTTAAATACAGTAAATCCTAATGAATAAAATTGTAAAATAAATTCTTACTTCTTTAGTATGATTTATATTATAGCGAACTGAAACAGTAAACATTAATTAAAAAATTAATAATTATGATTAAATATATATTCATGTTCAATGAAAAAAAGTGGAATTATATTCACCAGATAAAATTAAATAGGTTCAGTATAAAAAATATGTCTCAATGGAGTTGAAATTGAGATGAAATCACTTTTCTCAAGTTCTACGTTCCTTGTATGTTCTTTTAACCTCCTTTATAGTAAGATTAAATTAAATATAATTACATTAAATTAAAATATATAAATCAATAATATCATATTAATTATATTTATAACATTTAATCACCCATTTGTTAACAATTATTTATTATTATCATTATTTTGGTTCTTAATAGGTTCATTTTTCATGATTATTTTGGTTCATTAGCTCTGGTAAATGTAAAATGATAATGGTTCCATAATATAAATTATTTTAATCTTGATATGAATATAATATATAAAATTTATATAAATATTTTTATTCATCCTAAAAAATGAATAGATGGAATAATGAATTACATAGTTCCTTGTGGTAGTAGGACGTACATTCGCAGAAAAGTTGTTTTTGCTTTTTAAGGGATGAAATGAAAAAAGTTAAATAAAGATTAAACCTTAAAAAATAATTATGATATCATATATATTTATTAAATTAAAAATTATTTTTCATCATGTAAATTATAAATGTAATACAGACTACATCACTTCTTTGAGGTGGTTTTCTATATGAACACATGAGCAATGTTATCATTTTCCAATGGATAAGAAGATTAGATGATAGATTTAATAATATTTTCTATAAATGTACTTATATCATATTTACAATATGTATTCATTATATCCATATTTATTTCTAACTAAATAATGTGGCGATGGAAACCTATTTACACTGTTAGGTGGAGACGATAAGTCATATGTACACACGAGCAATGTTTTTTCTTTTCATAGGATAGAAAATAGATAAAAATTGATTTTCCAATAAAAATAATAACATATTAGTTTATTTATTATATAGTATATTTTATTTCTGGATAGGAACAATATATTTAGGGAAATTATGATAAGAAATTAATTTTAAAGATTCATCAAATACAATTCTCTCTTCTTTGGTAGACATATTTTTGATTCCTTATGAATGACCATTGTAATAATATTTTAATAAGAACAAGACATATAATAATATTATATGTAATTATATAAGATAATTTTTTTGTTTTAGTTGTTATTGATGGCCCAATGTGGTGTTAGAAAAATAGAAAAACTGTGTCCTTTTATATGTGAATGGAGGGGAACTCTTGTATCTTTTCACAATAATAAAATATAACTAACTTTCATTCATGTCCAAGTGGTGAAAAAATGACATGGAATAAAATATAATTATTATATCATCCAAATATAATCAGAAGATAAATTTTTTTACTTCATTATATTTCATTTTAAACATTATATATTTTTTATTTAGCCCTTCATTTACCATATTTATCCTTCACAATTATAATACCTATTTCAATATTAATGTGTTATAATTTTAATTATATTTTGAAAAATGGATAAAAAATTAATAAGGGGTGACATGTTAGATGATATTTGATCCCCTTTTTCCAATTTCATGTTTCTTAATTTTTGAATAATTTATTCAAATATTATTTTCCAAAAATATTATTAATTCCATATCTGACACTATTAAATTAATTTGACATTAAATAAACCTATAAAAATTTTAATTATAATATAATAATTTTACTAACTCCTAATATGATATATTAAATTATAAAAAACATGTAACACATTAATTCATCCAAATTTTAATACATTTAATATTTTTTAAAAAATATTATTTTATTTTTCTATTAATTGAATAAATATTATGTAAATGTTGTGTAAGCATTAAAGGTAATTATTAAATCATTATAAATTAAAAAAAAATCAATGATAAAAAATAAATTCCTATTTCAAGGGAAAATTTACAACTAAACATAAGCTCATTTTGTCCTTATAAAAAAATTTATAGATATTGATGTCAAAAGTGTGAAATTTTATTTTTATTATTTTCTTAAAGTAACAAAAAGAACACTATAAAACAATTGGAGCCAATTTGAAACATTTTTAATAAATGGATAGAAATGAACAAAACACGTTCATGAAATAGGATGAAGTAAATTTCTAGAGATATTTTATGTCCTAATCCCAATGTTTTAACCCTATTTTACTGGTTTTCCCTTATCGATGTGAAAAATATCCATCAATGTTACTATTCCTAATGAAAAAAGGGATTTTTTTAAATTTTAACCCAATAATTTATAATGTGGAATCTAATTTATCAAATAAAATTTATATAAGTTTCACAAAGTAATTGAAGGTAAAAACGGAAAATGCAGCGGAAAACATTTTTTTTAGAAATATTCATTTTTATGTATAAAAATAAACTTATAAAAAATCAGAAATAATGATGATTCAAATAAAATTAACTATATATGTATAAATAAAGTAAACTTATTTAAAATTATTATTAAATTTAAATTATTATATGGTTTTTTAATTAAAATAATTGTTAGTGATATAAAAAATAGTATTTTCTACTATTCACAAAAAAGAAAAAAAATTAAAAAAAAACAACATATAATAATATTGACTTTATTATTTAATAAATGAAATAATTTTCACATGATAGTCTTTTAATATTTTTTAATGGTATGTTTAAACTCATTATTGCATGAAAAGAAATATGTCAATAAAATAATTTTTAAAGATAAAAATATTATAAAATCCTTGATTTTTACGTCTGAGATTAAGTGTTAGTCGAGAAAATAGCTTATGTTGCATATTACATAATTTTTTTTTCAATAATGAATGTTATTAGAATATTTTAATTTATATATCTTGTATTAAGGTTGAGATGGCTTTAGATGAGTCAAATAAAGGATGGATTGAGTTTATCATTGTTTGGAAATTTAGTACAGAACATATGACATTGGCTATAATCATAAGTATTTAGATGTTGTTGATTTTATGTTTTTATGTCACAAACCATCCTCAAAGGACCTTGTTGTGACTACCTAAAGCCTGCCTTCTATAGGCCAGGGGCTGGCGTATAGCACCAAACATGTAAATCCCAAAGCTGGGAAGGCATTGCCTTTATAAAAGTAAACAAACACAACTGAGTACGCAATAGGAAGTAAACGCCAAGTAAAACTAAATACAAAAGAGTGTGCTTGAAAGTAAATGGGCCAGTATACAAACCCAACTGAACAAAATGTACATGTAAAAAGGTACAATCTGTAGAAAGTAAAGAGCATCCCGGATCGTCCTTCGGGGATTCTACATGAAGGGTAGGTACAAATGGACACCTCATCACTCATGTTCATCAGTCACCTCCGTGTGCCGACACGTCGCAAGGTCCACCTCCGGGTACCGTCCAGTAATGGAACTCTAGGCCTCCGTTAGCGATGTTCGTCATCTGCATCCAACATAACGATGTGCGGGCATAGCCCGTGCATGGGTGAGTATAACGAAACTCAGTAGGGACCCCGAGACCCGCAAGGTCTCACAATATCTACTAAGGAAAAATAAAATAATAAAGATACAATCAGAAAGTATCAACCAACCCTACTTAGGTATATTTCCATTCATATACCTGAGTTACCAATCTCAGTTCGGCTCCAACTCTCTAGCCCAATTACAAACCAATTCTACAAAGAAGTAAAGTCAATCACATCGATTATAATGATTGAAAGACAGGACTCAACTCACATAGGTATGCCACATTAGTAGAGAGATATAGATGATCAGATGTAGCCACTGGATCATCTATGCTATCGGAACCACACAGGATACAAGATCAGCTAAGCTGTCGGACCCACACATGATACATGCCAACTATCTCTTCTAAGCTATCGGACCCACACCGGATACATGCCAGCTATCTCGTCTAAAGTAATATAGATGATCAGATGTAGTTACTGAATGATCTAAGCTGTCGGACCCACACAAGATACAGGAATAGCTACTCTGTCAGAACTATTGAACCCACACAAGATTTTGGTAAATTTGTCATCATCGTCGAACCCATGGAGGATTCCAGTACAGTAGTCGTCGCAGTCGCAACCAGCTCTAGGGTTGCTGTAGACAACACACTCAATTCCAGTAGGGTCCATTACTCGATATAAGGTATTTAGATACATAGAATATCATGAAGTCCTGAGTTGATGTATCCTGAGGTTCCATATCAATAATTGAATCAAAAAGCGATAGACGACACGTCAATCGGACGCCCGGTCTAAGAGTTATAAGCGTTTCTACTCTGAGGGTCCGGTTGGTTTAAGGATCAAACCAACCCAGCCCTACCCAAACATCTCCAAAACCTTGAGTGTGATATAACTAAATGACCATATCAATCCATGGAATCTAATGCAATTGACGATGCGGCGATCGGAGGTCCATAACTCATGTTATGGGAGAAAAACCAAATATAGTCTGAAGAGGGGGGTCAGGGTCCATTCCGACCCGGCCCAACCCGCCCTAGGTCGGCCCAAACCAGGTTGACCCGACCCTAGTTTGGTTCAGCCTTGTAGGGCACATCCCGGCATGGCGGTTGGGGCCCGGCCCCCATGAGGGCTAGCCAGGACGCCTTCCACGGCTCGCGCGCAGGCGGCCAGGCCTAGTGGCTGGCTGCGGCTCAGCCAGTTGGTCGAGCGCGGACCGGGGGGGGGGGGGGTAGTTCTGTGAAACAATAGTTCTAGCTGGCACAACCCATTTCTCCCGGAACCCGCAAGGCGGTTTCCGCTACACCACCGCAGCTGATGTCGTGATGACCTTCCACCGGCGGCGCGTGAGGGGCGCCGATGTCCCCAGGCAGCCGACCGGTACCGGCTTCCACCTCCGGTCATCGGCACCGCTGCGGCGGTGACCCGCCCTGCCGCGCTCTTCCGCGGGCCACCAGAGTCATTACGGTTGTCTGTTTTGCCTCCTGTCTATGCCTACGGCCTCCTCGAGTGTTTCTCTTCATTGTGACAGCCTCAAAACTTCGTTGCCCTTTCGTTCACCCATCACCCAACAAACTGCGCATCACGAATGAATTGGCGATGGGTCCGTACTTGTTCTTTATCCCATGCCATCTACGTTAGAGGCTCAACAATTATCCAACATATAATCCCCCAATTAAGAGTGTATAAATTCACTTATATAAAATTATACAAAAACCCCCTACCTCGTATTTGACATTGCACATTGACGAGCCACAGAATATTGTGTTGTGGAAGACGGGTGTTGTTCTATCAACGTCGGGAAAATTCATTTTCATAGGTGGTGTCCTTTGTGGGCGGCTTCTTCTCCCTTGACACAGAGGAAGATGATGGAAGACAGTGTTTCTTGTGGGCATCGCCACAAGTTCTTTCCGCGGTTGAAGAAGTGGATAGACTGTTCTCCGCCGAGAGGAAGATGTCGTTCTTCGTTGAAGATGTTCTTCGTGGAGAGGACCACATTCCTTATAATTCTCCAGAGCATCCCCAACAAAATATTTTCCAATTTAAATAATATAATAGGCTCCTAAATTTAATAATTCCATTCATTTCAAATCTAATCAAATTAAGAAATTAATTGAGGGAGCTTAATTAATTAATTTTATGGTGTTGGAACATTAATGAGATATGGTGGGAGGTGGAGAGTTTAACCCTCATCAATGGGGGGGTTCCAAGGGATTCAAGGGGAAGTTGAAGATTTGGTGTTTGTGTGGGCCACACAACACATTATCCTCCCATGGGAGGTTATGTGGGAAGGTTTCCCCACTTCCAACTTCCCTTTTCTAGATTTTAATACCACCAATATAAAAATAGCTTAATCATATTTTTATTTATTTTAATAACAAACCCCAAAAATTAACTTTTCCTCCTGATAAAACGCAACTGCGGTAGAGGTTCCCTTAAGAGAATACTGAGGATGCAAGATCATCGGTTTCCTCGGATTTCAATTCTGAGTACTGGTTCAAAAGATAGAAAAACCCGCATGTATATTTTCTGAACATACCCAAACAAAACTTCATAAATTGATTCCGAGCACACCGGGCCTCGGAATCAGGTTCCGTCAGAAACTACAGACTCATAAAATTCCAACGAATTTATGAAAAAAATTAATTAAAATTTTCGAGCCTTTACATTACCCCCACCTCAGATCATTTCGTCCCCGTAAAGCTATAACACACACTAGGAAAAAACAAATGATGGTACTGAGAACGCATCTGAGCCTCCCGCTCCCATGTGATATCTTGGATGTTCCCGTGCTGCCAGCAAACACACACTAGAGGAATCGACCATCCATGTAGGACCCACTCTTTCCAATCCTCAATCTCCACTGAAAATTCCATGAAAGTCACCCCGACATTGATGTCCAGCTCCCTGTGGTCAATGATGTGGGATGGGTCATACATGTATCTTATCAACTGAGATATGTGGAAGACTTTGTGCACTTGATGCAACTGAGGTGGAAGGTCCAGACGGTAATCCACCTCTCCTACTCTGTTGAGGACCTGGAAAGGTCTGATGAGTCACGTAGATAACATTCCCCCTCATCCAAATCTTTATAGAACCCATCAAGGTGAGACCCGTATGAATATGTGGTCACCATCCTCGAACTCCATTGGTCTCTATCTCCTATCAGCATATGACTTCTGTCAGCTTTGTGAAGTCTTCATCTGCACCTGGATGATCTGCACCTTCTTCGTCATATCCTGAACCATCTATGGTCCTACAAGTGCTGACTCCCCTGGGTCAGTCTCGCGCAGAGGTGATCTGCAAGGTTGGTCGTACAATGCCTCGTAAGGGGCCATCCCGATGTTGGATTGGTAGATGATTTTGTACGCAAACTACACCATGGGTAAGTGATCCTCCCGACTATGACCAAAGTCTAGGACACATGCACAGAGCATGTCCACGAGAGTCTAAATGGTCCTCTCATTCTGACCATCGATCTCAGGATGGAAGGTGGTGCTCAAGCGAAGTTACATCCAAAAAGCCTCCTTCAACCCCTTCCAAAGCAGGGTAGTGAATCGAGCATCTCGATCAGAGACGATAGTTGGTGGTACACCATGAAGCCATACGATCTCCTAAATGTAGAGGCATTCCATGCTCTCTACTGAGCCATGCTCTCTGATCGGTATGAAGTGGGCCGACTTGGTGAGTAGGTTTATGATCACCCAAATAGAGTCATGAACTATAGATTTACATGGATGTACCATCGCAAAATCCATAGATATCTCGTACCACTTCCTCTCTAGTACTTTTAAGGGCTGAACCAAGCCCGTTGGAACCTGGTGCTCTGCCTTCACATGCTGACAAGTGAGGCCTCATGAGAAAAACACTGCTACTGCTTTCTTCAAACCTGGCCACCTGTGCTGTCATCTGAGGTCTTGATACATCTTCGCCACTCCTGGATGTACCGCTAGAGGGGAAGTGTGGAAGTCCCTCAACACCTCCTACTGTTGTGCAACTGGTACCATGGTAGTTCCTCGAAAGAGAATGATGTGCTTCACACCTTCAGATAATCCGTCAGCTGCCTTCCCTCAGGATATCTGAGCACGTCACATCTCACAGTCAATGTCCCCACATTGTGACTCTCTAACTTGCTGAAGAAGTGAAGGATTGAATGTGAGAGACTAAAGAAAGGATGGTCCATCTCTATCAAAAAAGGATATCTACAATGCCACCAGCTGCTTTGTTGCCTCTCCTAGCATCTGAATGCCTGATCTCTTGATAAGAGCATCTACTACAACATTCCCCTTCCTAGGAGTATAAACTATCTCAAATTCATAGTCTTGGAGGAACTCGAGCCACCATTTCTGTCTCAGGTTCATGTCCTTCTGCGAGAAGATATACCTAACACTCTGGTGGTTAGAGTATATGGTAAAACATTAACCCATATGATAGTTTCCCCAAATAATTAATGTGAATACCACTGATTCTAACTCCAGGTCATGGGTAGCGTAGTTCTTCTCGTTCTATGTCAACTTCTGAGAACCATACGCGATCACTGCTCTCTCATGCATAAGGACACACCCGAGTCCGGTCCTTGATGCGTCGCAGTAAACTACGTACCCAATGCTCTCTTTCAGTAGCCTCAAGATGGGCGCACTAGTCAACCTCTACCTTAGGTTATGAAAGCTCTGCTAGCATCTCTCTGACTATATGAAGGGTTTCCCCTTCTTCGTCAAAGCTGATAGTGGGGATGCAACTCTGGAGAAGTCTGTCACAAAGGTATGTTTGGCTGATTCCTGAGTGATCGACTGCACCCTCTGATACATGATTCCGTCCTGTGCTGCATGTGTTTTCCTTTTCACAGACCAAGGAAAACCCCATCCCAACATTGTAGATAAACCACAATATTTTTTCCTAATATAGTCAATCTGTGTATGGACTGCAGTATCCCAATCCGTACCCAAACTAACATCGTAAAACCTCGACGATGCCACCAAGAGGTTCCAACTGAAACTCTCACCTCAAGGGTCAGATCACACCATCAGTGTAAGTGTGATTATCAAGTCTCCTCCCAAAGGTGTCTCCAGACGTGATTTTCATGTCAATTGATTAACCGGAAACTCTCGGTCTGGGACACGATTCATGGAAGTAATAATTGATTACTACCTATGTCTATTGATACAGAAGCTTTTTGTAGACACAGACCATACCTAAAATATTTTTAGAGCCCTTGGGTCACATTCTTGACTGCATGCGGCTACTCTCTTCCCCTGCCCTCTAGCACCTTGAGACTAGAAGGGACTAGGAAGTCAGGTGGTTGTAACATGTCAAAATGAACACCACCTCATGCTACTCTCCTAGCTCTGCTTCCATGTCTGCTGCCCTACAGATTCCTCTGTCCATAAAACTTCCTCTTCCTGAAACATCTCACACGCCCATGTCTCTAAGAATGATGCCAGTTTCATACTTTCCAACTGTTAACATTCACTGGCTGTATCTGCTCATCCAATGAACATTCAGCCACAAAGGCTCTCTCTAGCACCCTAACATAAGTAGAAATGCATAGAGGAAAATGTTCTGGCTCAGATATCCTTAAACACACCTTGCTCAGAGGTCTGAACTCTAAAGCACTGATCGAATAATATTCATCAAGTACCATGAAAGATTGGTATGCCTCAATGAATACTCAGCTACCGACACGTCGTCTTGCCGAAGCTGTATAAGCATTAGAAAAATCTCAGCCACAACCTCAAGCCATTCCTCAGCCGCCTGTGGGCCAGGCTCGCCTTGGATCATGAGTGATATATGGTGCTAAAAAACATGTAAGGCACTAAGCCTACAACTGTCCTCTACCAGTACCGCCGATAGTGTCTGCTGACCAACGGGCAGTGATTTAGTTGGCACACTACATGAGGGTACCATCTCATAAAATGGTCCACGTACCAGCACATCATCATTACGCGGAACATCCTCATGGTCACTCACTGAAAAAGATTAGTATCTAAGATCATCATCTTATCTACTAGTGTCTCAACTAGGAGGGAAACTCCAGTAATCGCCTCCATCGAGACCTCTACTCCCTGGAAATCTGTCTCGCCTTGAAACCTCAGAGGCCTCTTCTGCTGGAACTTGTGAAACGTGCTCAGCTGGCTTGCACCGTCCGCCAGAGCGGCTAGTGGAATCTGCTTCCCAATGGGTGGTGCTGCTACTGGTACACCACCCGAAAGTGCCAACAAAGTAAGAGGATCCTGCACCGACGCCTCGTTGCTTGGTGGGCCGTCATCGTGTACTCTCTCTCGGGAACCCCAGCTGGATGTCTTCACAATGGAATCCTGATAAGGAATAGGTGCACCACAGTCAATATGTTATACCTTTTGAGCTGAGTCAAAGAGACCAAAAAGGAAAATCATGAAACACACACGCAATCAGTGTTTCTGTGCACTAAGTTGGAAATCAGAGGTCAGGGTCCTAGTGTATGGGTCCATCGGCCGCCGCACCAACACTGGACTCCCTGGACTAAAAACCATACTCAATACTCTTAACACTATTGCTTCACAGAAAATAAAGTTCAGAGTCATATGTTCTGCGGTAGAACCAACTCCTTCGATACTAATTTGTCATGACCCGTCCTCAGGGCCCGTGCCGTGACTACCCCAAAACCTCCTTCCATAGGCCAGGGACTGGAGACTAGAAACAAAGGCCTAAATCCCTAAGCTGGGAAGGCATTTCCTTTATAAAAATAAAAAAACACAAAAGAGTATGCAACAGGAAGTAAACACCAAGTAAAAATGAATACCAAAGACTGTGCTGGAAAATAAATGGGCCAGTATACAAACCCAACTGAATAACAAGTACAAGTAAAAAGGGACAAACAACTGAAAGTAAAGAGAAGATCGTGGATCGTCCTTCGAGGATTCCTACCTATAGGGTAGGTATAAATGGCCACCTCAGCACTCACGTACATCAGTCACCTCCGTGTGCCGAATCATCGCAAGGTCCACCTCTGGGTACCGTCTAGTCGTGGCACTCTCGGCCTCCGTCAGCGATGTCCGTCATCTATATCCAACATAACGAGGTGCTGGAATATACCGTGCAGGGGTGAGTATAACAATACTAAATAGGGACCTCAAGACCTTCAAGGTCTCACAATATCCACTAAGAAAAAATAGAAAAATAAATATACAATCACGAAGTATCAACCAACCCTACTTAGGTATATGCCCATACATATACCTAAGTGAACAATCTCTGTCCAGCTCAAACTCTCGAGCCCAGGCACAAACCAATTCAAAAAGGAAGTAAATTCAATCACATATATGATATTGATTTAAATACAAGACTCAACACACACAGGTATTCCACATTATTATAGACATATAGATGATCAGATGTAGCTAATGGATCATCTATGCTGTCGGACCCATACACGATTCAGGACCAGCTACGCTGTCGGACCCACTCAAGATACATGCCAACTATCACTTCTAAGCTATTGGACCCAAATAGGATATAGGCCAGCTATTTTGTCTAAGCTTTATGACCCACACATGATATATACCAGCAATATCATCTAAGATGTGAGACCCACAAAGGATACATGCCAGCTATCTCGTCTAAAGAAATAGAGATGATAAGATGTAGTTGCTGATTCATCTAAGCTGTCGGACCCACATAGTATATAGGACCATCTACTCTGTCAGAGCTGTCGAACCAACACAGGATTCTAGTATAATAGTCTTCGTTTTTGAACCCACGGAGGATTCCAGTACAGTATTCGTCGTAGTCACAGCCAGCTCTAGGGTTCCTATACGTAGATCGCTCGATTCTGGGAGGGTCTGCTCCTCGAGCTAAGAGGGGTTGATACATCAACTACCATGAAATCTTGATTTGATGTATCCTGAAGTTCTGTCTCAACAAAAGAAACCCAACAGGATAGATGGCGCATCAATGGGACACCCGGTCTGAGAGTTACAAACATTTCCGCTCCGAGGGCCCAGTTGGTTTCGAGATCGAACCAACCATGCGATACCCAAACATCGCCAAAAACATTACCATGATATATCTAAATGACCTTCTCGATCCAAAGAATCCAACGCAATATACGGTGTGTCGATCAAAGGTACATAGCTCATGTTATGGGCGAAAAACCATATGTAGTCCGAAGAGGGGGGTCTGGGTCTTGGCTGACCCGCCCCCACCCGCCCTGGGTCAGCCCGAATCAAGTCGACCGAACCCGGTTCCAGGTCTGGCCTGGTAGCTGAGGCCCGACCCACACGAGGGCGACCCGACCCACGCGCAGGTGGCCTGGCCCAGTGGCCGGCCGAGCGCAGAGCGGGGGGGGGGGGGGGGGGGTTCTCTGTAACAGCGGCGCCATCTGGCGCCGCTTATTTCTCTCGGTACACGCATCAACCACGATGGATTTCCGATGGTGGCACGTGAGGGGCGCCACTGCCCCCAGGCGGCCGGCCGGTGCCGGGCCCTGCCTCCGGTGGCCGGCTCCACCACACCGGCGACCCACGCCGCCACACTCTTCAACGGGCCACCCGAGTCATTCTGGTGGTCCGTTTTGGCTCCTGTCTAAGCCTATAGCCTCATCGGGTCTTGATCTTCCCTACGAAAGATTCAAAACGTTTTTCCCTTCCGTTCACCTGTCTCCCAACAAACCGCACATCACGAACAAATTGGCGGAGGATCCAAACTTTTTCGTTAGCCCGTGCCCTCCGTGGTAGAGGGTAAACAATTATCCAACATATTATCTCCAAAGTATGAGGGTATAAATTCAAATATATAAAATTATACAAAAACCCCCTACCTCATATTTGACGTTGCACATTGATGAGCCATGGAAGCCGGTGTTGTGGAAGACGGGCGTTGTTCCGTCAACGTCTGGAAAAGTCATTGCCGTAGACAATGTCCTTTGCGGGCGGCTTCATCTCCCATGATGCGGAGGAAGAAGAAGGAATACATTGTTCCTTGTGGGTGTCACCTCACATTCTTGACATGGTTGAAGAAGTGGAGAGAATGTTCTTAATCGAGTGGAAGATGTCGTTCTTTGTTGAAGATTTTCTTCGTGTAGAGGAACACCTTCCATCTAATTCCCCAGAGCCTCCCCAACAGAATATTTACCAGTTCAAATAGAATAATGGGCTCCCCAATTTAATAATGCCATGAATTTCAAATCTAATCAAATTAATCAATTAAATGGGGGAGCTTAATTCATTAATTTGATGGTGTTGGAACATTAATGAGAGAAGGAGGGAGATGGAGAGTTTAACCCTCATCAATGGGGTGTTCCAAGGGTTTCAATGGGAAGTCGAAGAGTTGTTGTTCGTGTGGGCCCCAAAACACATTATCATCCCATGGGAGGTTATGAGGGATGGTGGTCCCACTTCCAACTTCCTTTTGGTGGATTTAACCACCACCAACATTAAAATATCTTAATCAAATATTTTTTATTTTAATAACAAACCCCAAAAATTAACTTCTCCTCTCGATAAAACGCAACTGCGGTAAAGGTCCCCTTAATAGAATACCGAATCTGTGAGTTCATCGGTGTCCTTGGATTTGAATTTCGAGTACAGGTTGAAAATATAGAAAAACCCACACGTACGTTTACTAAACTTACCCGAACAAAACTTCAGAAATTGATTCCGGGTGCACCGGGCCTCAAAAGCAGGTGCCGTCAAACACTACAGGCTCGTAAAATCCCAAATCATTTATGAAAAACATTTCCTTGAAATTTACGGGTCTTTACAATTTATTAGGGAATGTGTCCTTTAACCCTAAAATAATAATCTTTGAGAATATATATATATATATATAAGGCATTGACTGTACGTCATTTGATAATCCAAACATAAGCCTATCTCAGTGACTGTATGTCTTTGAAACAAAGCATATGTTTTTTTTCAAAACATAGGCCTTATATACTTAATTTTTTTTGATGTTTGGATGGATTAAAAAATCAAGATTTCTTATTTAAATTTGATGGAGATAAAATTATTTTGGTTGATTAAAGTGTTTTATTTTCATGGTATAAACATCACAAACACCAATAGATGTGTGTCATCTAGGCATGGAATGAATGGGAAGTATATCATTATCCATGGAAATAAAAGATCAATGAAAAAGATAAATGTATTTTTATGAATTATTTTCTTTGAATAAATTTAACTCTAAGGATTCGTATGTTTTACTTTCAATATTGGAATCTCATGAATAATATTTAAGCTTGGATCTAATATTTTTTTTAGTAATATCAAATAAGATGATTAATTTCATGAATTTTGTAATCAAGAAAATGAATTTCATGGGTTTTCCCAAAAAATGTTGATAAAGTCATATTGAAGCTATATTTATCCATCAATTCATATTTTTAGTGGGATTTCTAATATTATTAACATAGATAAAAGTGATAAAAGGAAATTTGATAAATGTATGTGAATTTTATTAATCCAAATAAAAAAGGTGTATTCCACATTATATAAATTTTGAAACATAAAAATAATTTGATGAATGAACCAAGGATTACTGTTTAAATATCCCAAAAAATTGTCATTCAAGTTTGATAAATTGAAATGGATAATATTATTTCACTATGTATATATCTAACATTGGTGTTTGTACTATTTTAATAGAATCTATCAATCCCCATGAGGAAGTATTTACATCGCAAATATGAGTTTTTTATTCTTTTATAATGATCTAAAAATTAAATTTTTGATATTATGAGGAAGAAGAGGTTGAGATTTATATAGATATTTTAAAATGATCCATTCATTATGGTTTCAAAAAGTGATTAATAATTATTGAGTTTATTTATAAAATATCCTTTAGGTAGAAAAATGACATATGAAACAATGATAGAACCTAGACAGGGTATTTAATTATCAATTTTTTGTGTTGGTATGTAAGATTTTACATAATATTCAATTTATAGATATTTTGAATTTAAGTAAAATATTTAATTATGACATCCATGCGTGTGATTTTTTGATATTATCAAATAAATATAAGAAAAAAAGAAAGAAATATCCATTATTATTATGTGCGTGAAGTGTAAGAACCACTGAAGAGGTTGGTAAAACCTTAAGTGAGAAAGTAGGGAGTTTTTCGTTCCTGTGAATCTATCTAGGTCTATAATAAATATATAAATTGGATATTAATTGTGATATAATGACTTGAATGATGATATTCTCAATACTCAGTAAGAATAATTTTCTTTAGAATATTGATCTTCATGAGGCCAATAACATATTATTTATAGGAGTGTTCAAAGAATTAGTTTCATGTAATGATTTGTTAATGTTCCCAAGAAATTATTAGACTTTTTCTTATTGAAAATTATGATTAGTATTGTATGGGTGGAGATATCCTTGGATAGACTATGTTGATCTACTTTCAAAGCCAGAGAATCAAAGAAAGTTAAACTGTTTGAATGTTTGTTTAATGATGTGTTATGGGATGAAGTACATGTTCACATGTGTTATATTTTAAACTACACACCTAGGTATTGTGAAGTTATTCATTTCATTATTATCCGTGTCCAAATCTACTAGTATTAGTGGATCGATTTGTCTGGATATTCTGTGATATAGACATCCCAATCACAACAGGGAGTAGATTCCTCGGGATGGGAAAATTGTATATAATACCACATTCTACAGTTACCTTTATTCCGTGATTTATTTTCATTTAATATACTACATTAATATATATATATATATATCTATAAATACATACATGATACAAATCCAATAGTCCAAATGGGTGACAATATTTTAAAATAATTAACATGAAATGGAAAAAATTGACCTCACCTAATTAACCCCTCTCTCAAGTGTCTCTGCATGGTTCTTTTAGGCACTAGAATTTATTATCTTTCAGTGGGGATATTTTTTAATGGAATCATAAAAAGTATAAATGAAAATGAATTATTTTTGTATTTTGAAAAATTTATAAAACTAGTTCACTCTCATGAGTTGACAATGCTATGATTTATTTACGACTTTTTTTCATGTTCATGTGGCATACATATGTAAGGTTTATTATTTTGTGATATGTGGTGTCGTGTTTATATAGTCTTCCAATTAATTGAGAAATGAATATATCTCATAGGATGTTATGTTATAAGACATGGGAGATTATTCTAATCCACTATATATTATGGTATATATTTTTCCCTTTGTGAAGATGGTCTTGGTAGTGAAACACGACATATGATATGCCTTTCTTTTCTTATTTTTGTGTCAAAATTCAATATGGGTCCACATTCTTATTATATGAAAAAATTCATATTTTTTGATTCATTTTAATGTTTTATTATTCATATATTATTTGTTATGATCTAGTTATTTCCATATACATTGATTATGTTCTGATACACACATGTTTAGCTGCTGCTCCCTTTTAATCCTCATTATGGTCTCTTGTGTTTTTTACTAAATCATATGGTTTACCCAATTTGAGAATCAAAGATCACACATTTCTTATTTTTCTAATTCCTCTATTTATGAAGAATAATATAACATATCATTTGTAAAAATGGGAGTCAAGTGTTGTCTGGTTAATGAAAAAACGCACACTATTTTGTAAAACAAGCAATTTATATACTGAATATCCCAATAAACCAAACTGATAGGTTTTAGGGTAATGTTTTATTTTGACATATAATGTATAACTCTTTATAATAAAGTATTATTGATATAAGATACATTCAGGTAATTTCAATTATTATCATGGTGGGGTTTACTTAATATTAGGATACAGTTATGAATAATAAGTGGATAAAAAAATAATTAATCATGGTTGTACCAAAAGTGATATATGAATAACCGAAAAGAATTTAAGAATGTGGAATATATTAGGGAATCATAGGATTGAATGTCATTATCAAATTATTTCTTATAAAATGTATTATTATTTAATACTCACACAAACATATTTTGGATTTAGTTAATTGATGGTACTAGGGGGGAAAAGTGAACAATTAAAGTGATGGACTATGAAATGATTATCCAAATGAGAAATAAAAAGGGATAGGTATTAGAGTGAAAATATAATCTAAATCCTCACCAAACCGTCTCAAGTAATGAACAATATCAAGCACAAAAAATGTACCCAATAATGAACAACTCACCATTAAGTCCTTCATGCGATATTATCCACTACCCATTAGTGGGTATTATGATACATTAATTATCGAGAAATGGATCAACATAATAGAAAAGATTTTTTTTCTTCAGTTCTCAAATCATGAGAGTATTTTATTTGTTATTTATCATTTTGAAGTTAAAGTTTATGAATAGTGGAATCTCATTAAGAACATAAGGAAAAAATGAAGAAATTGGCACCATAGAGAGGTAGGGGTTTTAAAAATATTTTTCAACAAATGGTTTCCCTAAATTCTTCATATTACAATGGATGGAGAATCCCTCGATCTAATTTAAATGGATAAAATATCGATTGGTACTTATAAAGTACACTTAATAAGACATTCAAGGTATACCTCCTTTTTTATCATTAGCCCTAAATGAAAAATTGATCATTTTTAATGGTATAAATCCATGCCGTTGAAAATAATTGTCTATATGGGGATTTATAAGCTTTAATTTTATTTTTATTTTCTATAAAGGTAGAAATAAAAAATAGAGACTCACATCATTCTCATTAATTAAGGGAAAAGAAGAGTAAAATGGAGTTTCAAGGAAAATAAAATGATACAACCCATGGAGGAAATAATATGCATCTTCATAGATACTAAAAAAATGAGAAGAAGAAGGAGAAAATTCCCTCAATGAAACATGCAAATTCTTTACATATCGAATGGAAGGTCTTCAAATAGATAAATAATAAATTGAAATAATTTGTGTGAAAAATATAATTAACGGGATGGATGTCCTTACTATTGCACTAATCACTATTTAAATAATTATATTTAGGGATTTTGGTCACTATCAAAACTAATGTACAAAAAAATGGAATAATGAGTTAAATTGAATTCAACAACCTCTAATTCCAAGGGGGGAATTGAAAGCCTTTACAATCACAATAGCTGAAGTGTTTTATAAAAATGATGTTTTGAAATGTACATTTATCATCAACTTAATAACTGTAAAAATATCATTATTGTTTTCAACCCACTACATCATATCTTGAATGTCTTATAAAATCATTAATTAAGCACCCCAACAAAAAGATAGTGAATTATTAGAGCAAACTCTCATTAGAGGGATGATTTCATCCCAAAAACTATACACTAATTGAATTTTGTGGGAATTTTCTTCTAATAAATATTGTTATTCTCACTTTGGTTAATTTTATGTCATTTGGATCATGGTTTCTGTCTCTCTGCATGGATCATGTATAAATTTATAGGATGGAGAAATGGCATTTTAAATCCAAAGTCAATACATTATTGTCTATTAGATCATGGATAACTATGAAATATTAATGAAAATTACATCCATTATGTATTTTTTGATATATATATATAAATTGGTTATATTTATCACAAATGGTTATGGATAAAATCAATTTATATGATATATTGATTTTGAATGAATATGTTCATGATTTTCCCATTGAGTTTCATGGTCTTCTAAAAAATTGTGCGGTTGAGTATTCCATTGATTTCACATGTGTAATTATTCATATATCAAATAGTTCATATGGAATAGCCCCTATGGAATTATAGGACCTGAAAAAGAAGATACAAAAATGATAAGGGTTTTATACACCCATTTTATTCACCATAGGGTGCATCAACCCTCTTTATTAAGAATAATGTTGAATCAACGAATCCATTCATTGATGATAATGAACTAAAAATGATCCTGAATAAGAAAAAGTATACTATGAGCCATATTAATGAATTATTTTAAATAGTTCAATGTGATTAGTACTTATCATAGATAGCTATTTGATTTATATATCATCAATTAAGGATTAAAGTGGAATATATACATAACAAGTCATTTCATATAAGATATATACACAAAGAATTCATAGTGATTCCATTTGGAATTAGAATTTACCGCATAATCATCATGGATTTTAAGATTTTAGACATTTTATATTACCTTGAACAATTATTCATAGAATTTTAGATTATATTCTTTTATATTCAATGATCATGATGAATATAGAGATAAATTGGTTATTGTTTTTAAGGACATAACGGGGAAGAATGTGTATGCCAAATTTATATTTTTTGGATTTTTCTTATAATAAATATCAATAGTGGTTCATGTAAACCAATGATAAGGTATATTAATAGACATATATTATATATAAGGGATTAAATAATGTAAAATATGTACCACTATATTAAAAATACTTAATTTTTTAGATTAGATTGATATTTTTTAAACATTGTGAGATACAAAACCCCGTTATTTAAGAAGGTATGAACCCTTTTCAATTTTATCTCAAACTGTTGTTTTACTATAATTAATGTCAATAGGGATATAATTTGTGGTTTTATGAGATTTTAGAAAATTTATGTGCTAAATGATATGGTTTTTATAGAAGTATGGTGAGGTGTACAGTTCAAACACGATTTAGCTAACCAAGAACCTCTACCAAGAGGCCTAGAAAAGGGGGGATCACAGGTTAATAAACCTTTTGAATGGGTATTTAAAACTTTAAAATGTATTAAATTTAATTTATTTCTATCTCACATGTTTATTTAAACTATTCACTAAAATCATGCAAGGTTTGGTACTCTTAGATAGTATAGAAGCACTGTTGGCGCATAGTTTTCCAACCATGTGGAAAAACTATGTTCCCTACATTAAATGGTATAAATTAACTATTTTCCTCCACTGTATTTAAAACTAATCCTAACATTTTATTCTCCTCATTTTTATGCACAATCCCATATATGTATCTCCCTTATCCTTTTTTAAAATTTTTGTGGATCTCCCTCATTCTTACTATGATTCCTCATTTTTGGTAACATTGGAAAGCCATTAGTATGGTTAACACACTTGGACCTTATTTTCTACATTTTATTCACCACCTATGGTGTTATCTCCGTTCAAGCTAATATACCATATTTTTAGGTAATATTTCATGTTTTCTAATTTCACTTATTATATCCCAAATATAAGTCCAATTATGTATGATGAATCTTCTACATGGCCTAGGTAGGTTATTTATAAATTTTCCTTAAAATTATCCATGTTTTCAATATTTTCCATTATTCCCTAAATTAAACTATATGGTCTTTGGGTCTTAAATTTAATACTCATTTAATCATGTAAACATTGACCTGGACATGCTACATGACACTTATACTCTGTTAGATGTTGAATACCCCAATCTAAACCACCCCTCATAGCGTGGTTCATTAAATAACCATGACAACCATTCCATTCATTAATACAATACAACCGTTACATTTTAATGTGTTTTCCCATAGGGTGTGCTTGTCATCTCCCTTAAAATTGGAATGTCTTCAATGAATTAATTGGATTATTAAATGATGTGTACATATAACCTCTGGATTTATATCCTATAATACATTTTTTTTCTAATATGGGCTTCATCCCACTATTAATGATTTGGCCTTCCTTTAGTATAACATGGATTCCCAACCTGGAATGCCTTGGAAAGCGTATCGGATGCCACTATATTGACATGTTTTGATGTGCATGTGGTATGGACATCTTGGATTCAGTGTTTTTTATAGTTTTATAAATTCCATTCCATGATGTTTTGAATTCATCCAACTATCCAAAAAATTTATAATGCCCATAATAATCTCCCAAGGATTAGAAGGATGTCTTCGAAAAAATAATTGTTTGGGTAAATACCATGGATTCCAATAAAGGCCTATATGATTGGCAAGGATATATTTCCATTTTTTGGTTTGAAACTCTAAATAGTTTAATTTCAAGGTTTCATCCCTTATATTAAAGTGAAACAAAAGATACTGCATCTTGGTTGATCACTATGAGTTAGATCAATATCCAAAATTCAAGAATTCACGACACTCTATGGATTCATTTTGGTTGTATTCTATGACACCTTGGATATTATCCTTGAGACTATGGAAAAATTAAATGGATACCTGATTACAGTCATTTGGCTTATGTTTGATTAGGTAGGGCCATCTGGGTAACCTATGAGGATCTCAAGCTCTAAATTGTTTCTTTTACATAAAAAATTTGGGACAACCAATTATGTGCCACACTACGCTAAAAATAAAACCATAAATAAACTATTTTTCTAGGGACTCAACACCATGACCAAGCCCTAAACCCAACCCACCCAACCTACCATGGGTGGATCATGGATTCATTTACTTAATTACTTTATATTTTTTATACCTTCCCAATATAACATGTTATATTAACTGGCTAGATTTTAATTGGATATCATTAGTGGCGGCCTACTAAGTTATACTAACACCCTATATAGACCATCACTTGGTAATTGGGAAGATTTTTTAAATTCATTTTTGGATAAAGGGAAGAAAAAAAATTGGGCACTGTATGTTCTTTTAGGATAGGAGCTTGGGAGTAGATTACTGATTTGGTGCTCGAGATACAAATGGATAGAGTTTCTTTTCTCCATTTTCCCATTTTTTTCTATATGGTTAGTGTTTATAGGACTACAACCATATAATTTTTTATACTCTTTTCTTGTATTCCAATGATAATATATGTGTATGATATTTTTTCCTACTTATTTATATTTATTGTCATCTGGGTGGATTATGTGTTGCCATTATTTATTCTTATGATTTATTTACATTTTATTCAAATAATTTTCACTTTTATAAATAAGGAATTGTATCCCTACCATACCACCTTATGAACTCATTTCTAGTTGTCAACCTATAGCATATGGAGAGGCACACTTGAGCATGTATGGACAAGTGTAGTTATTGTGTGGTTATAAACTAGGTCTGAGACATGGAAAAGGGGAACTAGAGATTTTTATTTAGATTTGTCTTTATATTTGGGGTCAGTAGGAAAAAGACTAGGATGTGTCAAAATATTTTAATGATCCTATTCATAAGAGTAGTTAACCAATATGTGGTGTAAATCCATGTTTCAATGGTTTATATTTATTGTTCTAGAATTCACCTGTTATGATTATACCATTTCCACTATTGATTGATTCACATTATTTATAGACTTATTTTATATATATTTACAACATTGGATTGGTAAATAAGGGATAGTTATACCATGTATCATGATAGGTATATAGGGATTTATGATTCATTAATATGACATGTCATACAAATTTCACTACATATTCTTAGTATCGCTTAATATATGTTCATTGATTGTTATGATGGTAATTTATAATGTTTCATGTTGTAAAAGAATGAAAAAATTTGTAATATAAAGTGTCTAAATCCTCTTAAATGGGTTTTCCCATATATTTTGATGATGAAACCTTAACCAACCAAGTTTAAAATGTTTAAAGTTATAAAACAAATGTAATATAAGATAACCCATTTATTAGGTTGTAGTTAAATGGATTTACAATTGAAATTTAAATTTCTGTGCCTATATAAATTTCAAATAGAATACCATATAATTGAAACATATTATATACACCTATTACATATTTAAACTTGATGAGAATTATTGGGTTCAGTTAAATGAAATTCCAATTCCAACATATATTGATTATGTATATATAACCTGGGGATGGAAACCCATATAATTGATCCACTATATGTAGACTTATCAAATTATAAATCATGAAAAAAAATCTTGTAATTAAATGGGTTTTAAAAATGTAAATTGATGAGTTTTGTCCTCAATACCATGAAATTAACTACCCATATAAATAAGCCATTACATTTAATATTTGAGTCTCACATTATAAGAAAACCATAAATGTGGGTATTTTTGTTAGTGTGTCTTGGGTAGTGAGGCCTTATAAAACCTCATATAGTACTACCTAATATTCCTTGAATGGGATTTGAATGATATATTAGATATTGATTACTTAATCTAGTAAAGACCATAGATTTATCTCCATGACATGCTTCAAGAATGTTAATATTGACAGGTGAATTCCTATAGGAACACCCACATACTTTCTTATGGGAAGGCGGTCCATAAATAGCAGTGTATTGGTTAGAGGATATTATTTAAATATTTTATCATTTGGATATTTCTTCATAAATGATCATTAATATCACAAAATATATAATTTGTGGGTCTACTAAGTGGTGTTGGTATATTCTTAATTAGGTAGATCAGCATTGGGGAACAATATGAAGTTGATTCCAAACTATTTTGTATGTATACTTCCCCCAAAATATGTCTGATGATGATCTATCATACGAGGTCCAACATATATATTATGATATTATGTTCATCATGGATTACTAATCTTATTTAATTCATCTCCAGTTATTTTTTCTGACTCTTACTGGTAATGAGATATCAAGGGTGAGGTGTTTTTATTATGGGGTTATATATTTCATTTGATATTATTTAAATTTGTTCCTAACGACCACCATATATAAAATGGTTTTCTAGTACCTTATCTCCAAGTTTAATATTAGAGATTATGAAGGTAAAAGGAATGGTGGTTCAACACCTATGAAGGGAAGTCATTTGTATAGCGGTAAAAATAATCTCCTTGAGAATTATTGTCAAGTATATATTAGTCATAATGTATATTCTTTCTGTTATATGGTTTTACATTAGTGTGGAAGGGAGGGTTAAATGTAGCCCTAGTATATTAGAGCTCCAATACAGTTCCATTCCAATGAAAGAATAGGCCACATCTATAGATGTTCAAGGACATTACCATTGGTACCCAGTGAGACAATATCTTAATGAATTATGAGTTCTACTATGAAATTAAAGGATCTATGATATATAGGAATATATAATAATGATGGACATTCAGGCCTAGGAGGTTGTTAAGGTTAAGGAAGCCAAAAACTAGTTGTGCAACACCCACAGACTACACTTTCTCTTGGGGGTCAAGTTCTAGCTTAGGTTCATGGATCAGGAATTTTATATACAGTGAAGAATAAATCTTAGGAGAAGTGTTTCAGAACATATACAGTACAATGTATGTTCTTAGTATCAATGACCTTAGTATCTATTTTTTTACTTATTCACTTCACACTCATTCATATATATGGATTTAATGGTAATTAGCATTCTAAGGATTGAATAATTCTCCGAGGGTAATATATCTTGACACACTGTTAATAATTTGGTTACAGAATGTTTTCTGATATAAGGAATATCCGCTCAGGATAAGATACTATTGTATCTTCTAAAACATTTTCATCCTCGAGAATACATGCTTTGACATAATTATCGAGAAGGACTGCATGGTACCTTCTCAAGTATGTATTTATTTTTGGATCTGTATTGTGTCTTTATTATCACTCGAGTGTGGTTACAATTTTCATAACGGGGGATTGGATTTCTATGAATGTTGATCTAGACTTGAGAATCATGGGATAGGCAGAGTTTCAACGCATATTTTCTATAAATCCCCACTAATCTAAAGTTGGAATATTTTATTTGATATCATGTGTGACACACAACACCAAACACATAATAGAATATAATATCTCGATAATTTATAATATATTAATTATTTTAAATAAATTTGATATATTTTAAATCTTGGAATGAATGTGACACTGATTTAGTATAAATCACACAAAACAACTAATTTATTTGATGGGTTGTGTTACCCACAATACTGATTTTTATCGAACAACAACTAATTATTAAAATATTATTATTTAATATAATAAGATATAACCTAGTTGATAAATTATAGATTATGAATAGTTTAAAATAACAAATGTAGATAATTTGTTTACAAAATTTGAAATTAATTCATTTGGTTCAAATTATTTAGAAATTAATATAAGAACCAATTGGAAATGCAGGGTGTGTTTTTATAGAAAACTACATTTATATCCAAAGAAATGTTTTATTCATATAAATTAAATTAATTATATTTATTTAATTATATTAATCTAATATATATATTATTACTAAATAAAATATTTTTTATATTCATCCAATACATTTGACAGACATAAGACAAGAATAAACCCAATCTCACCCAGAAAACAATATATTTTTAAGGAACTTTTATAGCCTTTTAATGGTGAACCTATTTTTAATCCAAATTTTTTGAAATTTTATAAATATTATATATCAAAATAATCCTAGTATCTGAAATCAAAACAAAAAAATTATGTTACGGTGAATTTAGGTATTTTTCTAGGAAGGTTTTTTTTATTGAATAGTGAAGAATTTTGAATTTTAATTCAAAACACCTTTTTTATAAAATTTATTTTAAGATAAATAATATTTAAATTAGAATTTAAAGTCTAAATATATACTTTTTTTATTAATTTATCCAATGTAGGTCACTATAACCTACTTAACCCTGAAATTGAATTTAAAAACTAAGATTTTTTTTAAATATTTGTACTTTAAAACTTTGCCTTGTCGTCTTGTCTGTTGGATTAAATTTAAATTAATTTCTTCGACTTCAATTATTTGAAATTGAAAAAATATTTTTTCTAATTTCAATTGATATAATTTATAATTTATAAAATGTTCATCTTCGTTTTCTACAAAATGATTAGTGAAAGTAATTAAAATTAATTACCACAATTAAAGGGAAATTAAGCTTAATAAGGGACTAAACCGTAAACTTAAGGGCCAAATTTACCTATATAATTGTACAAAAGTATATTTTTGGAAATATTTAAACCATTTATTCTCTTTTATATATTTTTTTTTCAATTTTTTGATCTAATTTCAATGGTACAAACATGGGCGTAATTCATTTTTCCAAAATTTACAAGTGTTCCACTCTTCTTATACTATAAAAATGCCTCATCTCCTAACATTACTCACAATTATCAATACTCTTTGGATCCACCAATACCTACCCAAATATTTCATAAAAATACATCACCTCATATTATAATCCTCCCCATTGGAATAAATCCATCTAAGGAATCTGATTGGTCCAGAGCAAATGGAGTTACCAAAAGAATTGGTAACATCTTTATTCAAGAAGATTAGTTTTCTTTTTATTATCCACAACCTAAAATATATTATTCCATTATTATATAAATACACCAGTATAAAATATATTCTAGGATGTTTTTAATTTAATTTTTTGATCTATAATTACTCACACATCCATCTAATGTGAAACAAATTAACTATTTATGAGTACGACAAACAACTACCTCACTAAACGATGATTGTTCATTCTTACATTACCACCTATCATGGTGGTAATTATGATGTAAAATATATTTATATATTTTATATATTATATTTATAATGTATTTATATTTTTTTACTACTTTTATAACACATGGATTTATAATTTTAATTTTTTGTAAATATGATAACATTGTTTGTGGTAGTGCAGACTATCGCCCCCTCCAAGCTATGTGGTTATTTCACGCTATAAATCGATATTCTAAAGGATTTTTTGAATAAAACTCTATAATATATGTTATATATATATGATAATTTAATTTTTATATTAATATGTATTACTTGTTTTTAATTATTTTAAAATGAAAATGAAATGAATGTAGTATTCATGTTTACGTATGACATACTGTCTTCATGAACCGTGCATTCCATTTCGTATCTACAAATATTGTGGATTATAATAAATAAATATATAATGAATATATATTATAATTAAATAATGTTCTATATTCTCTATATTATGAAACAATTATAGTAAAAATAAGTAACAAGTTAAAATATACTCGACAAGCTAGGCAATTAACTACAAAAATAGTGAAAATAATGAAAGATGGTTATCCAATCAGAAATAATATATTATAAGAAGATTCTATATAATATTATAAACATTAATATAGTTTTTTAATAAGTTATTATATGTTAAAAAAACATTATACAATAATTTAATGGATTTTCCTCTAAAATGAAAAAAGGTAAGGGATGTTCATCTCACTTTTTACATCCGTGAAATAAATGTCAACTTCAAAAATTACATCATTATTGTGGTGTATATATTACCCATTATGATATATTATATAATTAATAATTTTTTATTCATGGTATTTAAATATTTAATTTAATTTTAGTCCTTCATGAGGATTATGATTTAAAAAATTTCAAAGTGGTATGGGACACTTTGGAATGTTTAAATATCATTTTATTCAACAATATTTTTAATGATCTTTTAATGGTATTTCCTGTAGTTGAAATTTTATGACCAAAATAAATTTAAAACATTAATATTTCTCTCCCCTGGTTATTCATGACTTTTTTCAAGTATTATTACCAATTTTCACTATTTGGTACTCAATATGTTTTTATGATAATACGACATTATTTATCTTTTTATTTTGAAAATATATGTTATTCGAAGAACCATGTTTTATTAAACTATTTTTGTATATTATTTTATCCTTTTAAAATGACTTAGTAAAAATATTATTACCCTTTTCTTCTTTTACTAATGTTTTCTTAGGAGTCTTGTTGTCACATTGCGAACAAGGAATTTTTCTAACCATTTTACCATACAAATGGAATATTCTATTGACCATGTATAGTATGTACAAATTTACCTCTTGTCATTTCATTGATGCTTATTTGACATGTTTAAATGGTAATATTTTAAAAAAATGTTTTCAAATGTTTTTTTCCAACAAAATAATTTTCATTTTTTTAAAAAATAATTTCCATCAAAAATGTTTTTAATTCCCTTTTTATAGTATTTCAATTCATAAACAACAAAAGCACTTTATTTTTATTCCTCCTGGGTTATGTTTTATTGATACTATACTTATTAGTACTCTAGATGGATTATGATTGATTTGACCCAGTATGGTATTGTAATTCACTTCTCTGATTTCATTTGTTAGTCCCCTTAAAATATTCAATTTTTTATGATAATAATTAATTTATTTTCCCCAAATTATCCATAAAATATATTGTTCATACGTTCATTTGCAGAACCATATACAATCTTTCATGTGGTGTTTACATTTAAATTTAATTAATTATTTGTGGAAATATTGATAAATTGTATGCTTTATTAGATACAAATATTTGATAAATAACATTGTTTATGAATTTAAATCGATTATTATGTAATGATTTGGACATGAAATACATAGATAAGGGACCATTTATGGCTAGCCCTATGGGTGGTGACCAGTTACAGATACCCCCTTATTTCCTCAGTAGTCTCATGAGATGAATCATTTGGAAACAAACCCTTCATGTTTTGTTCCAAGAAGAATAGACTTATATGATATGGGTTGGGGACAAGTTTATATAGGACCCTCGATGCAT
Organism: Viscum album; assembly: GCA_963277665.1. Lineage (NCBI taxonomy): Eukaryota > Viridiplantae > Streptophyta > Magnoliopsida > Santalales > Viscaceae > Viscum > Viscum album. The sequence goes on from OY728131.1 coordinate 1,132,670,255, forward strand.
TAGTGGTCCCATGAGACAAATCATTTGGCCAAATAAGATTAGATTAAACAATATTGAAAATATATCCTCTTTGAAAATGTTACATGTACATAAGAAACATGGCATCCAATAATCTAGCATTTCCTGTATTCAATTTAGGTATTATTCATCGATGATATTTTTCATCAACATATCTGTCAATAAATTTCATCTTCGTTTTATTGATTAAATGGTTTGTGTTTCAGTTTTTTACCATTCTATATTGATTTTACTTTATCTAGTTAGTTTAATTCTAGGGTTTTCAGTTATTACCATTCCATAGTTTTTATGTGATTCATTATCATTTATTTGATTAAATGGTATGTGTATTCAGTTATTTAACATGCCATAATTATTTATCTTATTAATTTATTATTTCATCCACTACAATTTACATATACTAAGAATTTCATCCCATACTTATATGTTCCCTAGAAATCAATGAATTATAGCAAGATAGATCTCAATGAATACTCAAGATGGAATAAATATATCATTGAAATTAAAAAATTGTTTTAATTAGGAAATTAATTTTTAATAAATGAATCATTTATGTATTTGGTTTATGAATACAACTAAACTCTTTGGTCCTTTGGGATTTTATTCCTTGCAATCATTACTATATAATGGTATTAGACACTAGTTCTACTGTTTCTAGGTTTATGTCAATATATTTGGTATCATAAAAAGTTTAATAGCAACATTGAAAACTATATTTAGAAAACATATTTTATTGAACATAGTTCTATAGTATAATTCAGGGATATGTATTGAAGAACACACTAGATTTTTTGTAATGTATAGATTTTTCATTTTTTATATAAATACAACAATGTCTTGATACTAAACGTGGATGTGGTTCTTACATAGATTCGAATAGGAGTAATAACTCTAACAATGTGTGTCGGTCCTAACATGGTACAACCTGGTACATGATAACATGCCTTACTATGAACCTAGTTTGACACTCCCTAGGGATATTCTTAGGTTAATTCACATTTTATTTATAAACCAATATATATAATGATAATAAATTAGCTAGGTTAAACCTATGGATTCCTAATATTGAAAATAATTTTACATGATTTTGAAATCCTAAAAATTATTACATGTTTTTTCCAATATGATAATTGATTTTCACACTATGGTTTTTGGTTTTAACAAATACCCTTCTCTATATGATAAAGTCCAAACCAACAAAGAACCTATGTAGGAATAAATAGGTGATGTATTTATGTATTGGTATTGAATTGAAAAACCTTTTTAAATGCTATTTAGTGATTAAAATTTTTTCATGGATGTGAATCATAAGTATTTAGTGAATTATACAAATATAATTTTAGAAAAGGAAAACTTGTGTGTCAGGTGAAAACCAATCAAATCAGTAAAGGTCGTGGGTCTTGAACCCATGACCGAAGGATGATAAGGTTTTCACACTAACCTCTAAACTATGTAATGACCTAGATAATATTTCATTGTTTTTATTTGAACAATTTGGTAAATAAATTTTAATGATTAACTATTACTGTTTCTTTTAGATTTAGATATTGCTGTATTAACCATATTGAATTTTTAGAATAGATAGAGACCAACAGTTATACAATACATTATTTAATGGAATTAAAATATGTTAAATATTTATTTTGGTGCTTCAGGTAACAATTTCTGTTTTTATTCATGGGAAAATATCCCCTTAAATTTCCTTTAGGTATGTTTCTAGTGTGGTTGTCATAGCCAGATGTGTGCATTAAGTGGATGGCTTGCGGTTCATGGGGGAAGATGGATCGGTAAGCGGTGAGGATTGATTTATGATACAGTAAATCTTAATTTAGAGGATTAAGTTGATATCTTCAGCTATATAATAATCCCTAACCCATCCAATTACTGTAGATTTTGAATGTCATTAGAGAACATATTTTTCTCTGGGAATTTACCAAAGTCCGATTTTGGTTCGCACTGAAGGTGTTTTCATAGATTCTTAACCTATAGAGGAAGTCTGGTATATGAAGGAGGAATTCTGCTATGTAGTAGGAGTTTTCTCAGTATGTGGAGGAGGATTCTTTAGTATGCGATATGGTGGATTCCACAAGCGTTATGCGGAGGGGGAGCTCCAGTACTCGGAGGCGAATATGGTCCATGAACTGAGAATAGTTCACAGACACTAGGTAGTTTATAGAGGCAGAATGGAGGAAGCGGTACATGGAGGCGTTAACGGTTTGAGGAAGGTTGAATTAGTACGTGGAGAGGTGATCCGCGTACCAAACCCATTACTCATTACACGTAAGGGTGAAGTGGATTTAGATTTTTACAAGGAATATTGTAAAAGCTTCAAATCAGTTTGTGAAAGTATTTCACGATACCTAGAAGTACCTAGGATGGTGGAATTCATCTGTAGGTGAAAAATAAAATTCAAGAGAGCATCTACCTACAGTTTATGATGCATGAATTCCTGAAAATAAAGGGTACTACATGTCCAAAAATCATGTTTGACTAACATGTATATAAACTATGAATGGATTTGTTTCTAATAGTAGTGGGTGAATGAAGATGAAGATATTGACCTTTTCCACTATGAGTGAGCTACAGAAAGAGGCATTGGGAGTGTCCCTTAGGAATGCAGTGAGTAGACCCTAAACATTGTAAAGGTAGTGAACCTGGGTATAGAAGATGTAACCAAAACATTTCAAAAATTATTGGTTGTGAGACTTATTAAATTTGGTACATAGGTACATTGTTGTTGTATACTTCTTTGACATAGCTTCGTGAGTGTAAACCATGTGAAAATTGTTGTGTAGCATGCTTGATTTAATATCTATTTTCTTAATGCTATGGAAGGGAGAGGGAATTAATTTTGGTCTAACAATGAAACAAAATCCAAACAAGAAAATATTTTAATATTTAATACATTGATTCACCCCCCTCTCATGGCATTCGACCTAGTAAACCTAAACATTGGTACCATGGTGAATGTTTCTTCAATCAAGTATGGTTTCTATAACTTTGTTCAGTCTATTTTCTAATGCTAAATGTTTAATTCCTCTTATCATGGTGTTCTATGGAAAATTGAAGAACATAAAATAAAAAAATTAGATGTCTTGTAAAATTAACCATTGTGGAAGTGTCAATGAAAAGAGTGTGACTAAGTTGAGAGATTAATGTAGTGAATAGAATGAATATTTTGATAAATCCTATAGTCAAAATAATTACTCCTTTAATTATGTAGACGAAATGAGTCGATAATATGATAATAAATGTGATGTGGGAATTACTGATGATGTAGAAACTTCCAGAAAGCCAAAAGTGTATTTTTACCCAAAAACAAAGGAATCGAATCAAATATTTGATGAAGAGAATAAATATAAAGATATCCAAATCCAGTTAATGTAAATTGAGTTTAACAAGATAAGAGGATTAAATAAAAGGCTTATTAACGTGGTCACTGATCTTAGGGATAAGAATGATTATCATGCTAAATAACTTTTAAAAAATATCTACAAATAGGAAAAAACAAAAATCCAATGACAAGAAAAAAAATCAGAAGTTAGATTAAATTCATAATATGAAACCTAGAAATGATGGTCTTGGAACATATCTATCTGAACTAGTCCAAATGAATCAATGGCTACAACAAGAAAATACATCCTTCTTTAATTATATTTCTGAAGAAAAAATTGAAAATAAAGGAGAAAAGTGATATGGTAGACATGTTCATATGAGAATTAGAAGATGATATGAGTAGCCGAATGAATATCAGAGTAGAGCCCAATGCTCAACATGAATCAGGGGATAAAAGGATTCAGAAAATAGAGGAAGTGATAGAATCAGTCAAGAAAGAAATATAGAAATAAAATTTCAAAGGAAATCATATATTAAATAATGCACTACACTTACAATTTGATTGTCCTTCGACAAGATATGATGAAATGAAATCCAACTATTCTACTTTAGAGGAGATGTATGAAAGGATAATGTTATCCGAAAGGACATCCATTTTAAAAAAACCTAGAATTGGAATGATAATCCCACTCTTATTCATGACATGAACAGAGTAGTGAAATGTTCACGAGATAATAAAAACCATATAGAATATTTGGCTTTCATGGTAATACGTGATGATTTTGTTCAGAGGCTCAGGAATATATTTCATGTTGTGCAGAAATTTTTTTACTGACTCTAATATTATAAAAATGGTTCATGGGAAATTATAACGAGTAGTCTATCAAATGAAAGAATTCATCAGATGATATTACTATGGAATAATGGTACACACCATGAGTATGTGGTTGGAAGCTCGGGGGCTCAATTTTAGAAGAAGAACTCAAGATTCATCAACATCTCAACTGAGAAATGATGAAATGAAGTATGCATTTGGTGAATAATTTTTTATATGTTATTATTATGTGCATCTAGCAATACATTTCACCAAGAAGTATGTATGATAGAAAAAGGAACTCGAAAGGAGATCCTCAACTCCGATGGTGTATAATGATAAATCCTACACTAGAAGACAAAGTTATAAATTTAAAAATAGGCTTACTACCCATGGGGAATTATAAAGAGATAAACATAATGTTTATCAATCACCTTCTCTATCACACTCACAATTTCTCTCATGGAGAAAATGTGAATATACATTGAATATTAAGGGCAGATCTACTATATCTGAAAGTAAGAAAAATGGACGTTCAAGAGAGGATTCCCCACCAAAGAAAAACACTATGGTGGATCAGGTATCTGATAAAAGAAATATGGAATTAGAATTTATTAAAATTTCCTCATCATTTATTATAGAATGATGTAGAGGGAAAAGGAATTTCCCTAGAATGGTAGAATAAGAATGGTATGTTTACAAGCAGAGAGATTCCAACTCAAAGAAAGAATCAAAGTAAGTGGCATATCAGTGGATCCTCAAAGAAAGAAATGTATACCAGTGGGCATAAACCCCAAATTGTGAGAAAGGCCAAGCCTTCAGAATCTACATATCAGAAAAAGACTCATCATATGGTTAATTGATGTCCAGTCATATGGCCAGAAAATTTGAAGATGGATAGTTGTCTAGAAGAAGCAAGGAAGGGTTGTGGTGCTCTACAAGAACGAATCAAAGTGTTTACCCTTCAGGATCAAAAAAAATCCTCACATTGAGGATTCCATAATTTCCTATCCCCCTATGTATATAAATGTTATTAAATAATGTTAATATGTTTCAATATCAAAGGGATATACAATCTATGTGGAAGTGGCATCAAAATATTCAATGTAGTGATGTGATGAGATTCATAATGTCAACAGATTCAAATCAGTTACTAGAGTTGGACTAGGAGAAGAAGAATGTTTGTTGGTCAAAATAATAGACTTTATAAGTATAATAGATAAACATCATAGTGGGGTATTTATACTTCCTAATCATATTCAACAAAATGATTTTATAATCCAAATCATTATTAGAAGGTTATGTGCTATGGAAGGAAGAGAGGATAGGATTAAGAGACTATGTTGAAACTAGTGAGCTATCAAAGATATTCATGGATTATCTAGGGCTTTTTAGTTGCATTGAATATATATCCATTGGTAACATTTCCATGTTTAGGTGTTAGTCATCCACCGATAGAAGAATAATTGTCATGAAGCAGCAATAATCAGGCACTTCATGATTATGTATTTTGTTTTAACAATGGGGTACGAGTTGACTGTTATAAGGACCCCAAGGAGATGGGAAATGATATCAACAATGTTTCAACAATATTATTATCAAACGTGATGAAGTGGTAAGAGAATTAGGAAGAGTAGTTGTAAAACTGTTGACTTTGAAGAAAACTCAGATGATGAAAGGAATCAAACCTGGGAAATTGTTTCCAACCCATCATAAAAGAATTTCATCATGAAAAAATGGGTCTTTCAAAAAAAAAAAGAATATGGTGTTTTCATTAGAAGAAATAACGACTGGTGTTCAAAGGGTACACTCAGATAGAGGGTATATATATTGATGAAAAATTCTCACATGTTGTAGGGCTGCAGATTATTAGACTATTATTGGAAATATGAATAGAAGCAATGTTTAAGGGTTTTCAGATGGATATCATGTCATATTTTCTAAATGGAGTTCCAGGAGAAGAAGTTTACAATGAGAAACTAGATGGTTTTCTTGTTCCTGAAAATGAGAATAGATATTGTCGACTAGAGAAGTATTTATAAGGCTTGAAGCAAGAACCAAGAGAATGGTATTCAAGGAAAGATCAGTTTCTAAAGATACTCAGTTTCTAGCATGGTTGAGTTGATTACAATCTGTATTTAAACAATGGAATTCGTGATAGGATGATGGTTCTGGTTTATGTCAATGACATAATATTTTGGGGATTAGATGAAGCATTATGCAGAATGTTTTTGGAGTTCATGAAAAGCGAGTATAAAATGTCATGATTAGGGAGTTGATATTTTTCCTTGGATTACAAGGGATTCAAGGAAGTAATGGCACATTTACTTCTCAATAGAAATATTCAAATGAGGTTTTGAGATGATTTGGAGTGGAAAATTCATAATGATTTAAATACTTTTGTTTCTATTGGGTTAAAATAGTAATGAGACAATGAAGGCAAGTCAGTTAATATCACAGAATATTGGAAAATCATTGGAAGTATATTGTAACTGACAATGACAAGGCCTAATATCTTATATTCCACATTCCAGGAAGGGAGGTACAAATTAAATCCTAAGGATACCCAGTTGATAGTAGTAAAAAAATTATTCGATATATTAAAAGGAATTATGGACTTTGGCCAAATGTATAATGTCAAATCTCAGCCAGAGTTATTGGGATATACAGATGCAGATTGGGCTAGCTTATATGATGATAGTAAATTAACAATTGGAGGTTCCTTTAATCTTGGAGGGTTTTTTATTTCATGGTTATACATGATAAAATATTTCATTTAATTAATCACCGTAGAAGTTGAATACATTGCGACTATTCAAGCTTTCATGCTGGTATTATGGATGAAAAAACAACATGAGGATAGAAGAAATAATGTGAAATCAATAATAAGAATCCATTGTGATAATTCAAGTGCTATAAATCTATGAAAAAAACAAGTCCATCACTCATGTACAAAGAAAATTGAAATAAAATATTATTTTATTAAGGAAAGTGTCGAACAATGGCCGGTGAAGTTGAAGTATGTGCTTACTGAAAAATAAGATGTAGACTTTCTTACAAAGACCATACCTAAATATGAATTTGATAGGACTCAACTGGCTCTAGAAATCTATTCAATTTACCATACAATAAATTTTTTTTATGTGATCCCCACACTCCCTAAGGTACGATGTGTCTATCCATAATGTGTTGATTTGTGTTCTTTACACAATTGGAGAAAACATGATGTGCCCATCGGGTTCACTGACAAAGTGGGAGAATGTGTGACTATTTATGTGGGAAGAAAAGTCAAATGGAGATACTGGTAAGTGAAGTAGCGATATAGGGGGAGTTGAATCGAGATGAAGTTATTTGGAAGAGCTATAATATATGGGAAGATTAAATAAAACGTTTTTAGATGTGATCGATCAATGATTAGATGTCATGATAGTTGTGGGTCATGATTAAAGTTGTCCATTAGTATCAGTATATCATCAACAATTATTGATTGGAAATGAAGTAGTTCATTGATGAACATTTTATTATACACTAGTTTCTCATGCTGATCATGGATCTTGTGGGCTTAGAGTATGTGTTGAGTAAATCCTTGATCTCTATCTTAATAGCATGAAGTGAATAATTGTTGAAGATGACAAGAGTTTTAAAGAGATTTCAAAATTCAAATATTTTTTATGTGAAGAGTTTTCAACAAACACAAAGGTGGATATTATTGGAAATAATACCACAAAAAGACCATTCGGTATGTTTTTTGTGTGGTTGTGTTTTTTGGAAAATATAGATGACAGCAAATAAGAATGGTTGCATTATTTCGAAGATAGGTTTTTAATGTGGCACAGTTTCCCAGTGTTTTCCAATTTTTAGGGCCTCAAAATAATGAGTTTAAAGTTGTAAATGGATGAATTTCTTCATAAGAGTGAACTATGTGAAGAACGTTGAAGAAAATTATCAAAGGATGAGAATCACATACCATAATGGATGGACCACGTACCGTGTTCCGAGAAGGGTACGTGGAGAAGTAGAAATTATACAAAAAAGTGGTTCACGAAACTAGAAACTGTTCACATTGGAATGTGATTTGGTACGCTGATGGGCTTATGTTGATGGAGGAGATCGACTGTGTAATAGAAGAGATGTTACACTGAGTGTTTAGGAAATGAGTTCGAGGATGGATTCTGGTTCGCAGTGGTAGAAGGATCGGTAAGCGGTGAAGTTGGATTAAAGATTCAAGAAATAATTATTTGTAGGTTTATGTTGATATCATTTACTATATAAGATCAATAACCCTACCAAACACTGTGGTTATTGAACGTCATTAGAGGACATATTTTTCTATAGGAATTCCACAATGTCTGAAAGTGGTTCGTAATTGAGGTGTTTGCGTAGATTCTTAACCCGCAATGGAATTAAGATACGAGGAGGAGGAATTATACTACATGGAAGGAGTTGTCTCGATACACAGAGGAGGGATATCTTGTATGCGAGAGGTGGATTCCACTTTTACTACATGGAGGGGGAGCTCCGGTACGCGGAGGTGAAGACAGACTATGAACATGGAACAACTTACGGATAGGGGGTAGTTCACATAGGGAAAATGGAGACAGTGGTGTTCGGAGGTGAGAACGGTTGGAGGATGGTTAAAGCAGTATACAGAGAGGTGATATGCATACCAAACCTGGTACTCAGTACGTGGAAGGCTAAAGTGGTTCACGATTTTTACAAGGAAGCTTGAAAAATCTTCAAATCAGTTTGCGAAAGTATTTCTCAGTACCTAGAAGTACCTAAGAAGGTGGAGGTCAAAAGTGGGTAAAGATAGACCTTCAATAAAGCATCTAATTATAGTTGAGGATGCGAGATTTCAGGCAAATTAATGGACCTACATGTCTATAAACTATTTTTGACAAACAAGTCGATAAACTAGGAGTCGACTCTATTCCAAGAACAGTGGTAGAACGAAGAGAATACGTTGACCCTTCCCACTACAAGGGATCTTGAGAATGATTCATATGGTGTATCCCTTGTAAATGTTGTACGAAGACCCTAAACCTTGTAATGGAAGTGAGCCTAGGTATGGACGATATAACCAAAACATTTTATGGACTATTGGTCATGAGCCTTATTGAATTTGGTACATCATCACATTGTTGTTTTATGCTACATGTATGTAGCCCAGTGAGGGTAGACTATGTAAAAATTGTTGTGTCCCATGATTGATTTCAAATATATTCACATATTTCTATTGGAGGAATAGGTAAATGAGTTTTTTCTAACAACGATACATGTTTTGAATGAGAAAAGGTTTTAATATATCATACCCTTATTAACCCCCCCTCAAGGTATTCGACAAAGATGACCTAACAATTAGTATTAGAGTGAATTTTTCTTTTATTAGATTTGTTTTCTCAAACATGGTTCAGTCGATTGTCTCTAGTTAATTATTCGGTCAACTATTATCTGGGTGTGCCATGGAAAAGGGAATAACATAACAGAAGAAGCAGAAGACTAGTGAAATTCCCCAATATGGAAGTGTCGATGAGAAGTGTGTGATTCAGTTTAAGGAATAAAGTAGTAAACAAAATGATTATTTGGAAAAATCATATAATGAAAATACTTACACATTCAATGATGCAGATTGAATGAGTGCAGAACCTGATATTCCAAGTGATGTTGTAATTAAATATGATGAAGAAACATCTAGAAATCAAAAAGTGGATGATTACCATGATAAAATGTAACTATATAAAATGTTGGATGATGATATTAAATCTAAATATATCCAGATCTAGGCAATGGAAATTGAGGTTAACAAGATAAGAGTATTACATCAAAGGCTTATTGATGTGGTCAAAAATATTTGGGAGAAGAATGATTCTCAAAAAGAAGAACTGAAAAAGTTATCTACAAATAGAGAAAAAAAAAGAAAATGAAAAGGGAAAGAATCATAAGTCAGATGAAATTCATAATCTGAAAGCTAGAAATGATGGACTTGGTACACATATCTCTAAACAAGTTAAAATGAATCACATGCTACAACATGAAAATGAATCCTATCTAACTTTATTGTTCATGAAAATTGAATATAAGGAAGAAAAGTGATATGATATACCAGATTTTACAAGAACATAAAGATGAGATGAGTAGTGGAAAGAATCTCAAAAGGGAACTCAATTCTCAACGTGAATCAAGGGATAAAAAGATTCTGCAACTGAAGGAAGATAAAGAATCAGTCAAGAAGGAAATGGAGAAATCATAGGACCAAGGAATGCATGCATTAAAGGATGAACTACACTTACTATTAGATTGTCCTTCAGCAGGGAAAGATGAAATTATTTCCAAATATAATACTACAGAATAGAAGCATGAAAGGATAATGTTATCCTAAAATCCATCCATTTGGGGATAATCTAGAATTGGATTCAATGGTCCCACTCCAATGCATGATATGAAGAGGGTAATGAAAATCACCTGAGATAAGAAAAAACATGTAGTAGTAGTAGATAGACCTAGAAATGATTTTACAAAAATTAATGGAAAAATGTTCTATTTATGTGGGATTCATGGTCCTACATCAATCATTTTTTAGAGTCTCAAGTATACATTTCATTTTGTGAAGATAGATGTTTTACTAAATCCTATAATAATAAGAGGATTCACAAGAAATTAGAATGATAATTCTCTCAGAAGAAATCATTAATTAGATGTTATTATTGTAAAGGAATGGGACACACCACGAGTATGTTTCTGGAAGCTCAGGGCCTCAATTTCAGAAGAATAACTCAAGTTGCATCTACATGTCGACTGAGAAACGGTTAATTGAGTTGTGCCTTTGGTGGATTTGTTTTGTATATTCTGATTATTGACTTTTATAAATATATTGAAGAAAGAAGAATGTGGGAAAGTAAACGAAACTCAAAAGGAGAATCTCAACTCCCGTGGTGTGTAAACAGAAATACAAAATTGGAAGTCAAAGTGGTAAATTAAAAAATTGGGTTACAACCTCAGGGTAATTACTAGGAGATAAAAAATGGTGTATCAATCACCTTCTCTATCACACTCACAGTAACTCTCGTTGAGATAATGTGAACAAACATGGACGATTAAGGGGATATCTACTTCACCTGTGAGTAAGATGAATGCAGGTACAATAAAGGACTCAACAGCAGTGCAAAATAGTTTTGTGGATCAGGTATCTGGAAAAAGAAAGGTGAAAAAATAATTTATTAAAAATTCTATTATTGTGTGAAATGGATAGAAGTATAGAAAATAGGAATATCCCTGTAATGGTCAAATAATCAAGGGAAGATGACAAACATATATATTCCAACTTAGAGAAGGAATCAAGGGAAGTGTCATATTGGTAGAACATCAAAGACGAAAATGTGAACCAGTGGGATGAAACCCCAAATTTTGAGAATTACCAAGCCTGCATAATCTAACTATCAGAAAATGACTCTTCATGTGGGAAATGGATGCCTAGTCAAATGTCCAGAGTAGTTGAAGTTGTCTAGGAAATTATAAGAAGAAAGTAATCAGTGTGGTTCTATTCAAGAATGAATCAAAGTGTTGACCCTTCAGGATCAACCACAATCCTTATTTTTAATATTCCAGATGTTCTCATCACCCTATGTATATTAATTCTATTAAATTATGTTAATGTGTTTTGGTTTCAAATGGATACATGATCCAAGGGGAAGTGGCATCAAAATATTAAAAGTAGTGATGTGATGTGATCCATAATGTCAAATTATACAAATCAATTATGAGAGTTGGAAAAGGTTAAGAATAATGTTTGTGGGTTTAAACAATAGACTCTTTAACAAGAAGAGCTAGAGATAATAGGGTGAGCTTTTTACATCGTAATCAGATTCAAAAAAAAGTTTCAATTATCCAAATCATTATGAAAAGGATGTGTTCTATAGAATGAGTAGTTGACATGATGAAGAGTCTATATTGAAACTGAAGAGCTATCAATGTTATACATGTATTATAAAAGGGTTCTAAGTTGCATTGAATATATATCCATTAGTATCATTCCCTAGTTCAAGTGTTAGTCATACACCGAGAGAAGATGGATTTCCATAAATGAGCAACAATTGTGCACTTCATAATTATGTATTTTGTTTTAACAATGTGATATAAGTTGACTATTTTCAGGATCCCAAGGGGCTGTTAAAGTATATCAACACTGTTTGAACATAATTATTATCAAACTTTATGAAGTTAAAAGAGAATCAGGAGGAGAAGATGTAATAATGTTGATTCACAAGAAGTCATAGATGATGCGAACAATCAGACCTGAGAAATTTTTTGTGGACCAATAGATCGGAATGGTATTAGAAAAAACTGGGTCTTTTGCAAAAAAATGAACGAAGATAGTGTTGTAATTTAAAAAATAAATGACTTGTGTGAAAAGGGTACTCTCAGATAGAGTCTATAGATGTTGATGACACATTTCACCCATTGCAGAGATGGAGACAACAAAACTATTCATGGCCATAACAATGCCATGAATGTTTATGTTTTGTAGACGGATGTCAAGTCAGAATTTCATAATGGAGTTCTAGAAATAGAAATTTACATTGAACAACCAAATGGTTTTCTTGTTCATAATGATGTTAACAATGTTTATCACCTGAAGACGGCTTTATATGGCTCTATGCAATCCCTAAGAGCGTGGTATTCATGTCTTCACCAGTTTCTAATGAAACATGGATTCCAATGTGGTGGAGTTTATTACAATATATATTTTGTAAATGGAATTAGTTAGAAGATGTTGGTGCTAGTTTATTTTGATGACATAATATTGGGTGGATTAGATGAAGAAAAATGCACACAGTTTGTTGAATTCATGGAATGATAGTTCTAAATGTTGATGATTGGTGAGATGAAATTTTTCTTTTTTTAATGGTGACACAAAGATGTAATATAACATTTATTTCTCAGTCTAAATATATCTAGGTTGTTTTAAGAAGATTTGGAATGTACAATTCCAAAGATATGAAGACTTTAGTTTCTACCTAGTTAAAACTATCACTGGATGATAAAGGCAGGGCAGTTAATATCACGATATATAGGAAAATCATTGGAAGTCTGTTGTACCTCACAGCGACAAGGTCAGTTATTGTATTATCGACATGCCAAGTAGGGAGGTATCAATGAAATCCTATGGAAAGCCACATGATATCAGTAAAAACAATTCTTTAGTGTATTAAGGGAATAATGGAAATTGGGCTAATGTATAATGACAAATCATAGCCAGAGTTATTGGGATATACTGATGCAGATGGAGTTGGTTTAGAAGATGATATGAAATCAACATCAGTAGGATACTTTTATCATAGAGGGCTGTGTATCTTTTGGTTAACAAATAAATAAAATTTCATTTCATTAAGCACCATAGAAGATGAATACATTACAGCTACCCAAGCATGCACACAGCTATTATGGATGTAGTATCAACTTCAAGATATAGAAATTGATGTGAAATATCCAATCAGAATCCACTATGATAATTAGTTTTCTATAAACCTTATAAAAAATCTAGTCCATCAATCAAGGACAAGTCACATTGAAATCCAATAAAATTTAATCACGTTAAATGTGGACAATGATCTTGTGAGGTTTGAGTATGTTCTTACATAATAAAAAATTGAAGACATTCTGAAAGAGGCCATACACAATGAAGAATTTGAAAGACATTGACTAGCTCTGGGAGTCCAATCAACTTCCCACACTTGAAATATTGTGGATGTGGGCCCCTCTACCCACAAGGAATGATGTGTCTTTTCCTAATGTGTTGATATGTGTTCTTTACCATATTACAGCCAACCATGAGGTTGAATGGACCAGTTTGGGATATACCTAACACTGAGAGGGGGGTGAATCAGTGTTGGGGACTTTTAAAACCAATTTCAACCTTTATCCCTGTACCTCTTGACCTGTTAGGATCTTGATTCTTTTATTCTCTTTTCCCTGTCACATACAACAATTGAAAGCAATAAAAATATGCACAAGATATTATTAAAAGGATCACCACTCAATAAGAGTTTCTACGTCCTTTACATGCATGGGGATGACCAGTGCATGGATTCTCCACTACAATTCGATATGTTGTTACAATGGAATTGCTAGGAAAACAATCCTCTAGCCAGTGTGGGTCCCTACACTTTAGGGGGGGTGGGAAAAAATCTGCTTCCCTGGACTAGTGTTGACGAAGACCAACTTTTATCGTCTAGATGGTTATTTATAATTCCTTTGGAGACAGTCTTCTTCTTTCTTCAAAAGGTAGGTTCTACTCTTGATCTATTTCCATGCTCTTCACTTGATTACTTTTAAAGTAGTTGGCAAGAAATTCTTCTTGCCTTTTTTTCTTCTTCAATAGTTCTAAACCAGCGGAACTAAGACTTCTTCTTTTTTCCTTAGTGAAATAACAGAATGCACTAACACTTCTGCTTCTTTCATAGCATGAATCACATACACCAATGTGATTATTCAGAAACTAAGGATCATCTCACAAAGCATCATCTAAATTAAATTACCCTAAAGATTTGTAGGATTTAATTACGAATACATTGTTCTTATTCTTATTCTACTTCTCTTCTCATTATGTAGAAAACCTATAAGTCCCACACTCTTCTTCTTCTTCTACTTCTTCAATGCAAAGCCATCTTCACTAAAACCTACTCTTCTTCACATGTTCTCACTCAGTCCAAAACCATCTGCACTGAGCTCGTCTTCTTCTTCTTCATGATATAATCACATGTTCTCTTTGTGATTGTAAAAATAATGAAGTCCAGATCAACTTAGCATCATCTCATTTGAACAGAAGCTAATAAGAACTTCTAAAACAACTCACATCTTCCGCGCCAGTCATTACTTGTGTGCCACCCTACTTGTGCGCCTCCCAGCTTGCGTGTCACCCAGCTTAGGCGCCAGTTGCTTGGGCGCCACTCAATACTTGCATGACACTATTGTTCACAGCTCACAACTTGTGTTCCACCTTTTCCTTATACACACTTCCTTCTTGTGCACCTCTAAAGCTTGTACGGAAAAACATGCACGATAGAACCTTTGCAGAAAAACTTGTGCTCGAAATCTTGAATGACAAAACTTGCATGGCCCCACTTGCGCGACACCCAACTGGCGCTTCTTATAAATAACCCTCATCTTGCGCGCCACTTCAGCTTTCACACCAAATCCACTACTTTTGCGATCAGAGCTCAAATTTTCTCTTAAGTGTTGAGCCTTGAAAAATGAGGAAGTTAGTGATCTCTTTATAGGAATTTTGGTGACTTGTGCGCCACATACACATGCATGCCAATACTTGTGTGCCGCTCCATCACTTGTGTGCCACTTCATCACTTGTGCGCCATTCCATCACTAGCGTGACACATTCATTCCTTTGTCATATTTTGATATGATGATTTTGGAATATGAATTGCGTTCAACATGCATTTGCGATCCAAAACATGGGTTGCAATACTTGCGTGACACTCTTGACTTGTGCGACACTTTCTAACTTGTGCCCCACTTTATTTCCTTTTTCATATTTTCATTGTATGATCTCTAAAATATGACTTGTGCGCCACTTATACTTGCATGTCAATACTTGTGCGCCAATACTTTCATGCCAATACTTGCGTGCAACATTATTTCCTTTTCCATATTTTTAAAATAATGCTATTTGAAATATGACTTGTGCGCCTCTACAGAACTTGCGCGTCGCCACTTGCATGCCACCACTTGCGTGCCGCCACTTGCACGCCCTATTCTTCACTTTGTCATTTTTGGATAGTATGATATTGAAATGTGTTTTCCAAAAACACTAATTTAATCTTTCTGTCTTTCATACGTCTTGAACCACAAGTTCTCCAAACATGGGATGATTGTAAAATACAAATCAGCAAAGCATCACCTTATTTTTTCCATTATTTTTGGAATATGAATTCCAATGTACTACTTCATCCTCACTCAAAATCATTAATTCCTATTGGAGTGTTAATTAAAAAGAACTCCAATCATCTCTCTTCATCCAAAAGTGGATACTTGAAGAATCTTAAAATACCTTCAATGTAGCAGACAATGTATCACCATTGATACATGTATTTGGAACTTTAAGAATAGTGCAACAATCATATGATTTCAATGGAATGTGTAATTCATGACCTTCTTATAATGCCAAGCCTTTCCACACTCTCTATTCTTCTTCAAACATCATTCTACAAATCATTCAAATAATATGATTCTATTCTTCATGTTTGTTCTAGCATGGTTCTCATGCAATCATAGAGAGTTTCATGGTCATCTTCAAATTCTCTTTCATCTACAATCATCCTTAGATGGATGATACCTTACCATTCTTCATTGTTGTAAACAATGTGTCACCTATGACACAAGTTCTTTGAAATAAGGAGCAATGCATCAATCTTCTGAATTAATCTTCTTAGAGAATTTCACAAGTATGAAATCCAATGCTATGATTCCATAAAAATTCTCCAGGAAACCTCTCTTCACCCAATATCCACTAACTTTTTAGTCTTTCTTCATCCCCTTCTTCATTTTGACGAGTATTGAAAACTGTTGACAGAAAATAAAATCTTCATAATCAAAGGGGTCCCAAAAATCTCACCATTTGTGTTTTGTTGTCAATACCACAAGGTCTCCTCAAATGAATGATTCAATGTAAAAATAAGAATCTTCTATCTCCCCTTTACTTGTTTCATATCCCCTTTCATTTTAATCTTTCATTTAACTTTATCTACCCTTTATTGACAAGAAATACAAACTTCATGGTTGAGAGGGTATCAGTCCTTACTTGAGTAGTGTGCCATCAATAATTTCACTCTATGTCTACTTGAGAATAGCTCGATGTAGAAAACAAGAGAATTTGATTTAGACAACAAAGATGTCCATTATCCGCTGATCGTGATACCTCATGAGATGAGATCTCCTACAATTATCATCAAGGGTTTTCCAAATTCATTCCAGGATAAAGATATTGAATATGATAGGAAATAATCAATCCTGAAATTTCAGTACTCACATCAACAAAAGGATCAAAAACAATCAGTTGCAATTAGCAGGATAAGTGGTCTTGGGGAACCTTCATTATTTTTATGTCACTGATTATCCTAGTTACTCCCCATTTGTAAAAATATATTTATTTTTAGTAACGAAGGATGAGAGATTAAGAAACGACATAACTTTCTAATGACATGGTCTTCATAAAATCTTCAGAGTAATTGAATTTTATACCAACAGATGTACATACTGATTGAGATAATGTCTCTCACAGCTTCTTCATGTGTCTCCCCCTCAAGGGAACACTTCTCCTCACTCAATCCTAGGATTTCTTTATAAGATCATACTACACCTTAAATTCCTTTTATGATAATAAAAAACACAATACACAATGATTTAATGGAATAAGGTGGATCTTATTTACTCAATCAATTCGACCAACAAGTTTGAGATGATCCTCTCAACCTAGATGCTCCATTCTTCACACTTTCACAACTGATCTTCAATGATGACTATGATTGTGTGGACCTCACTATTTCCTCCATCTCATTATGTGTGAATATCCTTTCTTCAGGGGCTTTCAAAGAACTAGAATCTCGTAGTGAAACTTTCATCATTTTGAGGAATTCTTGTTGTGCTGTAATAAATTCAATACACTTTCTCACAGTATGACCAGCCTTATTGCACCTCACACATATAACTTCATTGTCTTCATGTAGAATCTTTTTTTTGTATTTATCACTAGCCTTAGCTTGTGAAACTTCCGTTTTCCTCATTCTATCCAAATCATCTGGCCAAACCACCAATATATCATTAGGTATTGAGGCATTATGATAGGATCTTCTACATGGATTATTCTGAGTGGCTTCTTTCTTAGTAGTTCTTTTGGATGAACCAACCTTCATCTTTTTGGATTTAGAATCCAAATACATCTCTTCTTTCCTACCTGAAATCTTCTTGGGAGATTTTCCCCCATTCTTCATCTGATTTCTTCCCAATGATTCTTCTTAATAATTGCCCAGCTTCTGTGGTCTTCTTTTCTTATATGAACATGCACCATTCAGATGACCAATCCTATTGAATACATCACAGATGTTATCTAGAATTCCAAATCTCTTTGCAGTAAACAGATGTTTCTGGATCTGTGGATCTGGATTCTTCTTCTCTGGATTTCTCCCCCTTTAGATGGGATTTCTCTGTGCATTTACATTTAAGTGATTGTACCAACAATCAAGTGCACAATGCCAGAATCTATTATAACACCATCATTGACCAACAAACCCTGTCTTCCGGAAATCTTCTTTATAATGTTTCTAAAGATTCTTCGTGATATGTTGTGCTTTCTGTGGGGAGCTATCTTCCATTATCTTCTTTCTATTAACCATATCCATGGTGATAGTTATCTCCTCAGTTTTCTTTATCCATAATTGTTTAGAATTTTTCTTCCACACAGAATGTTTTGTAGAAATTATTTTAGAACCATGAGTCCAAGTTGGTATGGATCGTACCTTTAAATTCTCATCTTCTTGTGATATATTAATGAGTGAACCCGTGATCTTCTTATCACATATTGGAGTTATTTTGACAGTAGAATCCTCCATTGAGCATTGAATGCGTACAACAACTGTTTCCTTGTTTTTTAGAGACTCAATATGTGTATTCTCAAGATTGGTAAACTCAAATTCCAATTATAGGCGTCTCATATTGTGGTTTACTTCCTAGTATTAAATCATAGTCATATTCTTATCACAATCCTTCTTTAATTTTTCAACTTCAGCTTCATGCATCATCACTTTGTTTTGTAACAAAGAGTCAAGTTCATTGATCTTCTTGGTATTTTTTTCCAAATATTACTCCTTGAAATCATTGCCTTTTTTAAGATCATCTTTATGTGCATGGATCTTCTCTTCTAGAGTATTATTGACTCCCTCATTTTCTTCAACATATTTTAGACACTTTGAAGAGATTGCTTCAAATCCCATTTTGGTTGGATCAAAGGCTCCAACATGTATGGAGAGATTTAAACATTCAACAATGTTTGGTTGTATACCTTTCTCGAGCACATCAGTTTATTCTTCCTGCAGAGTGATATTTTCCTGCATACATTGAAATATTACACAAACCAAGGATACACTTTCTTCAGGAATACCATACAGAATCATTCTTAATCTATGAAGTGATATTTCTTGAGATGTTTTAGATTGATCATCACCACTTGTGCCAGCATTTTCATCATGAGGATAATTTCCAAATGTCCTAACACATACCTCTTGATTAGTTGAGGTATGAAGGTTGTCCATATTTTAATTGGGGACTTGAGCCACATTCTCATTACTTTCCATGTACGGTGTGTCTTCAACGTCATCCAAATATGGATAACCAGATGCTTCTTCTTCTTTAGATAAGAGGGAATTCATCTTCAATTTTCTCTTCTCCTTCATTTTCCTATTTATCAGGGTCTTGGTAGATATTTATCTCTGCTCAGAGATAGATAGATCTTTACAAACACTGCTCTTCATTGTTGACTCTACAAAGGAGCTCAAGTTTTCAAAAGAGAATAACTTCACTATAGAGAATCCAACGGATGTGAACCTCCCTCTGATACCAATTGAAAGGAGCAGTTTGAGATATAAATAACCCTGAGAGGGGGGTGAATCAGTGTTGGGGACTTTTATAACAAATTTCAACTTTTATCCCCATACCTCTTGACCTGTTAGGATCTTGATTCTCTTATTCTCTTTTCCCTTTCTCAGGCAATAATAGAAAGCACTAAAAATATGCACATGATATTTTTACAAGGTTCACCACTCAATTAGAGTATCTATGTCATTTCTATGCATGGGGACGACCAGTGCATGGATTCTCCACTATAATGTGATATGTTGTTACAATGGAGTGGTTGGAAAAACAATCCTCCAGCTAGTGTGAGTCCCTACACTTTAGAGGGGGTTGGGAAACAATCCTCCTCCTTGGACTGGTGATGAACTAGCCCAACTTATAGTGTCTAGCTGGTTCATTATACTTCCTATGGAGACAGTCTTCTTACTTATTCAAGAGGTATGTTCTTCTCTTGATCCATTGAAGTTCTCTTCACTTGATTACTTGCAAAGAAGTAGGCAAGGAATTATTCTTGTCTTCTTCTTTTCTTCTTCACTAGTGCAAAACCAACTGCATTAGGACTTGTTCTTTTTCTTTAGTGTAATAACATAATGAAATAACACTTCTTCTTTTTTCTTAGCTTGAATCACATATACCAATGTGATTATTTAGAAACTGAGGATCAGCTCACAGAGCATCATCTGAATTAAATTGCCCAAAATATTTGTTGGCTTTAATTGGGCACACCCTGTTATTATTATTATTATTCTTCTCTTCTCTTTAGGAAGAAAACCTGTAATCTGCACACACACTTCTTCTTATTCTTCTTCTTTGAAAAACCAACATCCATGAAACATCCTCTTCTTCACATGTTCTCTCTTGGTGAAAAACCATCTGCACCGAGTTCTTCTTCTTCTTCTTCTAGCTAGAATAAAAAGTTCTCTTTGTTATTGTAAAAACAATGAAGCCTATATCAACTTAACTTCATCTCAGTTGAACGAAAACTAGTAAGAAATTCTAGAAGAACTCAATTCTTATCCACCAATCCTTACTTTCACGCCACCCAACTTGCACGCCTCCCTGCTTGCGCACCACTATTGTGCACAGCTCATAACTTGCGTGCCACCTTTGCCTTATACACACTTCCTTCTTTCCCACCACTGGCAGCTTTCAAGGCAAAACATGCACGACAAAACTTGTGTGGAAAAACATTCATGTAAAAACATGCACGACACCACTTTCATGGCACCCAGCTTAGGCGCGTTATAAATAACACTCATCTTGTGTGCCACTTCTTCTTGCACACCACTTCCACTACATGCGCGATCAGAGCTCAAATTTTCTATTAAGTGTTGAGACCTGAAAAATGAGGAGGCTAGTCATCTATTTATTGGCATTTTGGTGACTTTCATGCCACATACACTTGAACGCCAACACTAGTGTGCTTCTCCATCACTTGTATGTCACTTCATCACTTGCGTGCCCTTCCATCACTAGCGCAACACTTTTGTTCCTTTGTCATATTTTGATATGATGATGTTGGAATATGACTTGCACGCAACATGCACATGCGTGCCAAGACATTCACGCCAATACTTGCATGACTCTCTTGACTTGCATGAAACATTCAAACTTTCATGCCACATTATTTCCTTTTTGATATTTTTATTGGATGATCTTTGAAATATGAATTGTGTGCCACTGATACTTGTAGGTCAATACTTGCGTGCCACCACTTGCGTGCCACAACATCCACACAAATACTTGCACTCCTATACTTGCGCTCCACTTTCTTTCCATTTCCATATTTCTAAAATAATTCTATTTGAAATATGACTAGCACGCCTCTACAGAACTTGCGTGCCGACACTTGCACGCAGCCGCTGGCGCGCCGCCACTTGCGCACCGCCACTTGCGCACCTTCATCTTGACTTTATCGTTTTTGTATAATATGATATTAAAATGTGTTTTCTAAAAACACTTCTTTACTCTATCTCTATCCTTTATACGGTTTGCACCAAAAGTTATCAAAACTTGTGATGATTGTAAAATACAAATAAACAATGCTTCATATGATTTTTTCCATTCTTTTTGTAATATTAATTCCAAAGTATTTCTTCATCCTCACTTCAAATCCTCAATTATTTTTGGAGTGTTAATTCCAAAGAACTGTAATCATCTATCATCATCCAAAAGTGGAGACTTGAAGCTTATTCAAATACCTTCAATGATACAGACAATTTAACACCTTTGATACATGTATTTGGAACTTTATGAACAGTTCAACAATCATATGATTTAAAGGAAATGTGTAATTCATTACCTTTTTTGAATGCCAAGCCCTTCCACACACTCTCTTCTTCTTCAACCATCATTCTACAAATCATGAAAATCATATGATTCTATTCTACAAGTATGTTATTACCTAGTTCTCATGAAATCATCTAGGGTTGCATGGTCGTCTTCAAATTCCCTTTCTTCTGCAATCATCATTAGTTGGATGATACCTCACTATTCATCATTATATTAAACAATGTTTCACCTTTGGCACAAGTTATTTGAACTAAGGATTAGCGCATCAATCGTCTGAATTATTATTTTTAGTGAATTCCTCATGTATGAACTAAAATACTATGATTCCATAAAAATTCTCCAGGAAATATCACTTCAGCCAATCTCCACTAACTTTTTAGTCCTTCTTCATCACCTTCTTCATTTTGACAAGTATTGACAATTTTTGACAACAAATACAATGTTCATACACAATGTTTTCTGGTTCGTTGTCAAAGGTGGAGAAAGTGTGATTATTTCTTGGGGAAGAAAAGACACAGGGAGAAGGTATTATGTGGAGCAGTGAGATAGGGTGAGTTGAGATGAAGCAGTTTGGAAGATCTATAAGATTATGGAGCATTAAATTTGACGATTCTAGAAGTGATCGATCAACGATTAGATATCACGGCGTATGAGGTTGGTGATGGAAGAAGTTCATTGGTATTAGTACAACGTATGCAATTGGTGATGGGAAATATAGTAGTTCATTGATGAACTTTTCATTATATTATTGTTTCTCATAATGATCACGGCTCTTCTTATCTTAGAGTTTGTGTTGAGTATATAATTGATCACTATCTTATTTGCATGAAGCGAATATTTGTTGAAGATGAGATCATCTTTAATGGGATATAAAATTTCAATAATTTTTATGAGAAGAGTTGTCAAAAACCCCATAGGGGGATATTATTGGAAAAAATTCCCCCAATGTGACATTTAGATATGTTTTGTGTGTAGTTGTGTTTGTGGACAAATCAAGATGGCCACAAATGAGAATGGTTGGTGTTTTATGAAGACTCATTTTTAATGTGGTGTAGTTTCTAAGTGTTTTCCAAATTTTAAGGCCACAAAATCTGGTGTTTAATGTTGTAAAGGGAAGGATTTCTTAATATGAGTGAACTATATGAAGAATGTTGAACAAAATCGGCCAAGGATGTGAATCACATACCATAATGCATGGACTAGGTACCATGTTCCAAGAATGGTACATAGTGTAGTAGAAATGGGATGTCTAAGCAGTTCATGAAACTAGAAATAGTTCCTAGTGGAATGTGATTTGGTAAGATAATGGTATGAAGTCGGCCGAGGAGATCGACTATGTAGGAGGCAAGGAGGTACGTTGAGAACGTATAAAAACAGTTCACGTATGGCTTGAAGTTTGTGGTGGACAAAGGATCAATAAGCGGTAAGTTTGGATTGAGATTTCAGTAAATATTGAATTAGCAGATTAAGAAGACATCTTTTCATATATAATAATCTCTAAGCCCACCAATTACTGTGGAGATAGAACAACAATAGAGAACATATTTTTCTCTGGGGATTTGGTAAAGTCTAAAAGTTGATCGCACTGATGATTTTTGCAAGGATTCATAACCCACAAAGGATGTCTACTATGTAGAAGGTGAAAGTATGGTACATGGAAGGAGTTGTCTGGGTATGCAGAGGAGGAATCTCCGAAATGCGAGATTATGGATTCGGCAAGCGATACGTGCAGGGGGAGCTCCGGTGCACGGAGGTGAAGATGGTCCGCGAGTAATGAATAGTTCATGTACATGGGGTTGTTTGTAGAGGAAGAATGGAGGCAGCAGTACTTGGAGGTGATAATGGTTGTTGGAACGATGATTCAGTATATATAGAGGTGATCCACATACCAAAATCGATACTCAGTACGCAAATTCCTGAAGTGGTTCACGATTTTCACAAGGAATCCTAAAAAATCATCAAACTAGTTTGTGAAAATTTTTATCCGTACCAAGAAATATAGAGTATGTAACATCCCCAAATGATATTGGATAAAATTAATAGATGATATGACTCATGTGAACATGGTGCACCTTACTTTTCAAGAACCTGTCAGATTTGAACCCCATGGTTAAGTGTTCTTGGCCGGGAGTAGTGATCAGGGTGGGTGACATTTTAGGATGACTCCCAGGATGTGTGTGAGTGAGGAAAAAACACACTGTAAAGGCATTTGTTGGCCTAGAGGAACATTCATTAGTTAGATGACCTATTCGGGCATGTTGATGGGCCATAGGGTGGGGACCACGAGTCTGCGGGGCAACTGGTAGTACATGGTATGTGAGGACACGATGACCATGTTAAAGGTGAGGTGTTTGTGCTTTTACCGGGACGCAGTTTTCATAGTTTGTATCAATGGATAGTTTAGTTATTTGTGGAAATTAGGCTATGAAAACATTATGTAGGTGGGGTGTTTTTGCTTTACCTAGGATTTAGTTGTCACATTTGATATCAATGAATTGTTTAGTTATTTGTGGAAATTAGGCTATGAAAACTTTAGGAAGGCATGGTATATGTGTCTTCACCGGGATCTAGTTATAACATCTTGTATCAAATGATAGTTTAGTAATTTGTGGAAATTAGGTTATGATAACATTAGGAAGAACCCTATACAAAACTTTAAATATAGGATAACTTTCTATTTTTTGTGAAAAATTAATAAAATGGTTTCTGAACAAATAAATCCCTATCTAGATACTAACAAATTGATGTGACTCAGAAATAGATGTATCTTGGTGTGGAAACTCTGACAAGGAGTTTCGGTCTTGACCTAGGGTATCCTCGTACACAAGAACGGGCCTTGCTACACTCCTAGTTTGCCACTTCTGGGGGATATGATTTGGTGCATCACAAGCATTTTATGAATCATTATGAAGGATTTACAGAAAATGAAATTGTTGTTAATGAATAAAATTTTTTAAGCATGATTTTTAAGACATAAAATTACTTTATAATTATATGATTCATAATAGTAAAAAATTACTAATAAAAAAAATTTGTTGACACAATTTATTCAAGGGGGGAAGAATGTAACGACCCAAAAAAAATGAACCTCTTTTATTTATGGACATATTTTTCCCTGATAACTTTTTATATTGTTTTGCAACAGAATCACATCGAATTACTTTGGACCCAAATTATTGTTTCCTAAAATGATAGAATTATTATAAAAAATTAAGGTGTATAGAATAATGATTATTTTAATTAAATATAATGAATAAAACTACCCTTTTAATTATAAAAGACAAAATAATTTTATTTTTTTATGTGTTATAATTTTCACTATGAAATTTAAGTATTCATTTTCTATCGGCTATTATTTTTAATAAATAATTATTTTTAAATTTAAAAGATAAATTTCTCATACATATAGAATTATTGTGGTTAAATTAATATTATTTTTGAATTTCAATTGACAAAATTAACTTAGGCTGAATTTTTAGACATTTTCTAAGAAGTATCATTCTTTTGATAAATAGTATTTTATTTGATGAATGGTGTAGGATGAATAGTGTTTTCTTGATGAATTGTATTTGATGAATATTGTTATTTTGAGGAATAGTAATATGAATTAATTATTGAAATTTTTTTTCTGTGAAATTATTTTCAAAAATCCATCATACATGGTTGTATTCATGGTAAAAAATGTGGTTAAATAGGATCAAAATAATTTTTTTTGTGAATAGTACCATACCCTTATAAATAGTAATTAATTGTAAATCATCAAAAAATAGAAACATCACCCATGAATGTCTAAACAAAATTTATACATCTTAAATGTTAAAAAACGATCATAGTATATGTTATGGTATTTTTTTCTGTCATAAATATTTTATATAAAATTTTATAATTAATTTAAAATTTTAATATAGAAAATTATTTTAAAAAATTGTAATAATAAACTGTTACTCCATTGTCTTATGAATATATGAAAATTTTATGGGACCTTGATTACTTTCCCAGGGTGATACAAAATGAGGTAAAGTTATAGAGTTGTTTTTTTGAATAAATAATGATTTTAATGAAAAATAAAAATAAAATTATTTAGAAAATTGTTGTCAAATAATAGAGTTCATTTATGAATTCAGAGCATCGATATTATGTTTGGGTGAATTTTTAAATTTTTATAATGTGTTTTGTTTTTTAGTGACTAATAAAAATACAATTTTGAGTTTTATTGTGATTAATGACATGATTAATGATTTAATAATAATGCAATCATTCTAGTAGAATTATTAATAGTTATGTATTCTATGAGGTGACCCACGTGGCCAATACCATGGGTAAGTACTGTGGGAAATCCCATGGTTTTGAAAATACCACCGAGGAGGTGTTCCTTGGAAATTCATAAAATATTTCCTCACATTTGATAAAATACCTTCCCATTCCTTCATTAATTTCATTCCAAATCCACTTCATCTAAGCTCTGGTCATTTTACCTCCCTAGGAGTCCTCCCAAGGTTCCCTCAAAGCACCAAAAGGTCCCAACCTTTGTTCCTTCAAAGTCACTCTTCACGGTATGGAAACCTTTCTCCCTCCTGTTTTATGTCAGGAATTCCATAATGTTATGTCTTTTAGTTTACATTTTATAATGTGGGGGTTTATTATTATATATACCTACTACCATAAATTTCATGTTCAATTTATGTGAGACACTTTTTCTGCTATTATCAATTTGTTTTCTGAAATTTTATGTTATACCGTTAGGATGCCAAATTTTGGTAAAAGAAATTTCATCTTATATTTTCACTCAAGTTCCTTTTCATGTGGTATTTCATCCAAATATTTGTACCATGTTCTTATTTGTTTTTTTATATACCCATACTTTATCATGAGTTATTTATTAGTGGGTTACCCTTGTCCACTATCTTTTCAATATTTTCTAAAACGTTGTTGTAAATCCATTATGATGCTAGCTTTTCATCTCAAAATCTCTCTGTCTAATTGTCACGAAATTATCTTATTTTTTTCAGTGAATAACAAAAACTATTTCATTTCAAATGGTATTCATCAAGATGTTAATTTTTTTTATTTTATTATATCATTGACACACAAATAACCCTCACTCCCTTTCCACATGTTATAAATGACATAATGGTCTTGTTTTTATGCAATTTTTAAAACATCATGATTTTGATATAAAACCCATTTCATTTATTCTGTTTCGGTTATTTATGGAATGTATGATTATGATCTACATGGATCACATGAATATAAAGGCATATTAAGGGTCCATATTGATAGCGATCCAATGCACTGGGTAATAAATTTAATCTCTAGAGAATACAAGATTCACCATACCATGTTGAATAACCTTGGTAATTTTTATGACACCTTGATGATGAACCATGGTGATATGTTCATGAATGTATAAATTAAATAATGTAGCCACATATTATCATTGTAATTCATGTTATTTTTATTATGATATTCCAATACTTCCCTTTCTCATGTATTTATGTTTTTCATCATGTTCTTATTGATATCACAAGTAAACTATTTCCCTTACTTTCCTTACTAGGCCTTATCCTCACCATTTTCTTTAATGTATGTCTCCAGGTTAAGAGATGCAGTAATTTTACTTAGGATGAAACTTTGATGAGTACATTCATGTTTATTTTAAGAATGTTTAGTTTTTCATGTATTTTTTCCCTAATTTCCAAGATAGTAGACATTAATGATCCACTGTTAGTAAAATGTAATGGAATGTTATTTAAAAAAAATGAGGGATGCCATACGGGATGGTGGATTTCATCTGTGGGTGAAAAAGGAACTTCAACAGAGAGTGTACCTAGAGTTTAGGATTCAGGAATTCATTAAAATGATTGAACATATAGTCCATAATTTTTTTTGACCTACAAGTCAATATAATTTGAGTGTATTATTTTCCAAGAGAAGTGGTTGAAGGAAGAAGAAGACGATGACCCTTTACACAGGTAGCGAACCAAAGAAAGAGGCATAGAATGTGTACCTTTGGAATGTAGTGAGAAGACCTTAAACCTTGTAAAGGCAGTGAGACTGAGTACAAAAGATATAACTTGAACATTGTACTCATTATTCGTCATGAGCCTTAGGGAATTTTGTACATCGGCACATTACCTTTTTATGCTCCTTGGACGTAGCCTAGTGAGGGTGAAATAAGTAAAACTAGTTTTGTCCCATGATTGATTTCATGTCTATTTGCATACTGTTATGGGAAGAAGTGGGAAGTGAGTTTTTACTAAAAATAAATCAACATATGAATGAGAAGTGTTTTGAATCTACCATACCCTATTTCACACCCCCTTATGGTATTCGATCAAGTGAACCTAACATTTATATATCCATTTCTCTATGTAATGGATGAATCATAAATTTATCAAAGAACAACTACAGGATTAAATTGTGTCAATATAAATATATCAAGTAAGTATATTTCTTTATATTATTCAGTAATAAATGAATTCATCAACATTGGGAATAGAATCTTAATTTTTTCCCTAAAATCTTAATTTGCTAAAATGGTGTTTTCTAAATCATTAATGATTAATGTCTTTGAGGCCCTAAAATTTCCATTGACCATTCACTTGTTTGTGATTTATAACCTTAATTACTCCCTAAAAATATTTATTCTTTTTTTTCTAGTATGTATCTCCACCTGACACTAATGTTCTCTTACTTAGATACCTAGTAACAAGTTATCCCATGTGACCTTTGCATTTCCCATTCTCTATTTTCTATAGGAATTCTTATAAACCATTCTCACAATGAGGGACATAAAAATAGAAAAGAAATCATGAAGTCAATTACCAATATAAAGTTTCAATTGTAATAACACAGTTTAATTAAGGTTGGTAGAATTTAATTCCCAAAAAATCTAAAGTATGATGATTGTGTTTGATAGCGTTCATACCATGAAACACCATGCACATAATGGTATATAATATCCAAATATTTGATAATATATTAAATATTTAAAAAAAAATCAAAATATTTAAGACCTTGTAATGCATGTGACACTGAGTTAACATACGTTTCATGCAAAAAAAATTCATTCATGGCTTGTGTTACACATAAGACTGGGTTTTACCAAACAACAATATATCATTAAAACATTATTATTTAATATAATAAGATATAACCTTGCCGTTAAATTAGAAATTAATAATAGTACTAACTAATTTATGAATATATTAATTTTACACAAATATGAAATTAATTCATTGGTAATAAATTAATTAGAAATTAACATAAGAACAAATTGAACATGAATAGAATATTTTTATAGAAAACTATTTGTATTCCCACAAAGATGTTTATCTGAATAAATTAAAATAATTAGAATTGTTTAATTATATTAATTTAATATATATTATTTATTAACTAGAATATTTTACATATTCATTCAATGGAATCATTATAAATAAGAAATTGACAATCCTAATTTTACACATAAAGTATTATATTTTCGTTATGGCACTTCTACCGCCTTTTAATGGTGAACATATATTAAATAAAATTTTTGGAACTTTATAGATCTTATATTCAAAATAAAATTCATATTTTACAGAAAAATTTAAACATTATGTGAGGGTTAATTTTTGGTATTTTTCTATGATGTTTCATTTTTTTAATTAATAGTGAAAAATAATGAAATTTAATTCTAAACTTTTATTCATATAACTTTTTTATAAGGATAAATAATATTTAATTTTTCTAAGTTTAATTAGATCAATTTTTATCAATTAATCCAATTTAGGTAATTATAATTAGTTTCTCTTTGAAATTTAATTTAAAACATTGCACATGTTTAATGGTTTTTAAATTTAAAACCTCCATTTTTGTCTCGTTTGTGGGATTAAATTTAAATTAATTTATTACACTTATGTGATTGGAGTTTGGATAATTATATTACATATTTGTAATCATGATAATTTAATTTATAATAATATTAACATAGATTTCTGAAATAATATTATTGAAATTAATTAAAATTAAATACAATAATTAAAGTGAAATTAAGCTTAACAAGTGATTAAACATTTAAAATAAGGGACCAAATGAACTATTAAATTTTGAAAAAAAATACATTTATAGACACTATACTATCTCTTAAGAAAACGTTTACATTATTTTATCAACGTTCAATGGAAAAATGTGTGTGGTATTCCCTTTTCCAAAATATACAAGAGTACCACTCCTCCTTCAAAATAAAAATTCTTCCTCTCCTCCCACTTCCTAAGACCTCTAAATCTACTTTGTATTGACCAAGATCTTTTAAAATAGATACTAAATATTCAACCCCTCATTCTAGAAGCCTCACATGGGCATAAATACACAAAATGAATCCCTTTGGTGAAAACAAAAAGAAGTTACCCAAAGAATATGTAACATCTTTCCTCAAGCTCTTTAGTTTTATTTCCATTATCCACCCTCTCAACTATTATTATTATATGATTATATAAAAATACTAGTATAATCAATATGCTGGTATTTTTTTATGTTATGTTTTCTATTTACACTTACACACACTTCCATTTAACGAGTAATGAATTTAATGTTTATATATACGGAAAACTATCGCCTCACTAAATGATGATTGATCGTTATTCCATTACCACTTTTTATTGTGGTTATTATGATGGAAACTATATTTATATATGTTATAAATTATATTTATAATTTCAAAGTTATTATATAATTATTTTATTAGACACATATTTATACATTCTATTTTATGTAAATACGATAATATCATTCGTAGAGGTATAGACTATCGCCCCCTCAAAGAATTGTGAATCATTTAAGCTATACATGGAATGTATTATGTATTTTTTTAATAAACCTATATAATATATATGATATATATATTATAATTTAATTATTATTTTCATATATATAATTTACTTATCATTCTTTTTTTACGAATGAGAATGGAATGTATCCCTCATTCGTACGTACGACCGACTGACTCCATAAAAAATGAATTTTATTTCTATTATCTATATTTTATGGATTATTATAAATAAATATATATTGAATATATATTTTTTTACATCATTTTTTAGATTCAAGAGAATATGAATCCATTATCGGAAAAAACAAGTAACAGGTTAAAACATTCTCAACAAACTAGGAAAATCACACCCTAAATAAAAAAAATAAGAAAAATACTATTATCATACATGTAATATGATATTATAAGAAGATAATATATAATATTAAAATAATTAATATGGTTTTGTAATAAGTTATTAAAACTATTAAAACCCTTATACATCGATTTAAATGGGTTTCACTCGAAAGGAAATGTACGGTCTTTGATTTGCAAATCACTTTTTACATCCGAGAGAAAAATGTATTACCCCCCACTTACTAATTTTTGTGGTGTATCTACTGACCTTTTTGATATATTATATCAATAATAATTTTATCTTCATGGTATTTATAATCTATATTTCATGTTATTCCATCTTGATGCTTATGATTTAAAATGTTTCAAAGTTGTATGGACACTTTGGAATGTTTAAAGATTATTTTCATCAAGAATAATTCAAATAATATTTTAATGTAATTTACATTTTAGACTATTATATGACCATTTTTCAATAAAACCTTTCATTTTACTATAACGTATTTATTCATGACTTTTTTAGTATTAGTACCTATTTTCATTCTTTGTTACTTAAAATGTTTTAGAGAATGTTTATAAGACAACCAAATTTCATTTCTCTCTTTTGTTAGAAAATTTATTTTATTCTAAAAACCATGTTTATTTTAAAGGTCTTAAAAATGATTTTATTCTTTTAAATGTGATTTTGTAAAATAATATTTATCCTTTAGTCTTTTACAAATTATGTCGAAGGAATCATCTTGTCTCTTTCCAAACTATGATTTTTTCAATCCTTTTTAAAATGAAAATGGAATTTTATTTTAACAGCATATGGCATGTACGAATTTTCCCACAATCATTTCATTGAAACATCCCTTTTATTGTTAAAAGGATACTTTTTAAATAAAATTCATTCAAAAATTATTTTCAAATAAGGGGGTTTTCAGAACAAAAGGATATTATCCTCAAGAATATTTCTGAAAGATCTTATTATAGTATTTTTATTAATCAATCAATATAACCCTTTATATTTATTCCACATGGGATTTTTTGTATTAATACCATCCCTATTCATGCTCTGGATGGTTTATGACTGATTTGATCCAGTTATATTATTTAAAGTAACATTGTTGTTTTCCTTTGTTATTCCTCTTGAAATATTCAATATCACATGGTCATTGAACATTTAATTTTCCCTATTTATCCATATTATTTCTCAGGGATATGTCATTTAATAAACCATATAAAATTTTCATATAGAAGTTACATTGATATTTATTTAATTATTTATAGATATATTGATAAATATATATTATTTATTCAATATTGATATTTTAAGAGGAACTTTGTTTATGAATTTAAATCAATTATTCGGAAATTCATTAAACATTAATGTCACGAGTTGTGTACCATTTCTGGGTATCCATATGGGTGGGACCTGGTTATAGATATCCCTTGAATACAGAGTTTTTCTCATTGGATGAATCATTTAGTGAAAATACATTTTCATTTTTTCCTCACAGAATAGACTGGTATGATATGGGTTGGGGAGCGGTTAATGAAATCCCCTCAATGCATCAGTAATCTCATAAGGTGAATCATTTTTATAAATTTATGTATTAAAAAAAGTGTTGAAAATATATCATCACCCTAGAGGAATCATGTACCTAGAAAACATGGTGTCCAATAATAAATCATTGCCTTTATTCAATTCAGTTATTATTCATCCATGATATTTTTCATCGACATAGCTGTGGATACATTTCACTTTCAGTACATTGATTAAATGGCATGTATTTTAGTTTCATACCATTCCATATTGAATTTTATTATTCTAGTTATTTTTATGTCATCTGTTTCAAGTTATTATCTTTTTATATTTTTTAGGTACTTCCTTCTCATTTTTTTGATTACATGGTACGTTTGTTAATTTATTTACCATTCCCTAATTATTACTCTCCTTGATGTGTTGTTTCCCCCTCTATACATTACCCTTATTGATAATTTGAGATCACACTTTTTTTCCATTACCCAAGAATCCAAGAAGTATAATAAGAAATATATAAATTTAATTTCATGATAGAATAAATTTATACTTGTATTTTTTTTAAAAAATTATAATTATTTTATTCATTTGTAATAAAAGACTCATGTAGGTAACCAGTTTACCTATACCACTGAACTCATCAGTTTACTATGATTTTATTCTTTATAATCATTCCAATTTAGTTATATTATACATTTCCGATATGCTTTATGGATATGGATCACTAAATTTCAATAATTTATCTTGATAACTAGAGATTATGAAAAACTATCATTCCTCTGGTGGTGGAATAAGTATAAGATTTCATTCATAGAAAATTTACTAGTCTACCTAATTATATAAAGGATTAGTTCATTATTGATATTTATTATAGAGTACAACCAAATTATATTCTTTAATATATGATGAATCTTACTGAGGTTCGGGAACTCAAGAGAAAGTTAGAGTAATTTGAAGGCAAAGGGTTTATATGACCCAATACTTCTTCTTGGGGTTCACTATTACTTTTTCCTAAGAAGGTTAATGGTACCCTGAGGTAATATATAAATTATTGGTAGTTGAATCATCTCATGGAGAAGAAATAGTGCCCAATTCCTCTAAAGAAATTTATTTGACATGATTTGGGGATCAATGGTATTTTAAAAAAATTATTTGGGATCAGGTAATCATCAATTGAGATTCAGGTACTCAAATATACTAGATAAAACATTATGAATTAAGTATATCCTTTATGAAAATTGGTTTTTGATATTAAGTCTAAAAATATCACCTTATATCTATATTGCCTTGATAAATATGGTTTTCCACCCATACATGAATGTAATTTCAGACATTTTTGACGATGACATCTTAGTATACTCTCAAACTATAGATGACCATACCAAACGCTATGAAATCATACAGAGTACACTAAAATAGCATGAGATATATGTTTATCGCACCAAATTCCACATTTTTTTATCAAAGTTCACATAATGGGTCACATTACAGCATAATCATGGGTATCTATGAATCTATAGGTGGTTAGATTAATTATTTATTGGGAATACTAGAAGATTTTTTATTTGATATTTGATGTTTATTGGGAATAGTTGGTTAATATTAACACATGATCCAGAACTTATCATACCTTATATCACCACTAATAGATTTGATTGATAAGGGTGTAAAATTTACATGGTCAGAAATGTATGAAAATCCTTTCAAGTGTTGAAAGGATGGTTGACCATAGTGTTGTTCCCAATTCTACGTGATCTTATATTAGGCTATATAGTTTATTATGATTCATCAATTGTGAGGCTCAGGTCATGGTTTTAAGTAAGAGGAATGATTCATGGGGTAAGGGTCTCATCAGTTATGTTCTCATCAACATAATTACATAACATATGATCTTGTGTTAGAAGCTCTTTTCCATGCCTTGAATTGTTGAGGATATTACTTGCTGAGAGAATAGTCCATGGAATACACATACCATTCTAGATGAAATAAATATTATCTTAGATTGATTTTAACATACTATGGTATATTTGGGTTAAATATATTAATTATTTAAAATTTTATATTGATTAAAATATATATAAAGTCAATGAAATTAGTAATTAATTGGTCCTAAGTACATAGAATAAAAAAGTTCATGAATATAGTAGTGAATTGAATTTTATGGAACAACATTCTAAAATGAATCTCAATGATCAGGAGTTTCATAGGTAGCATATCTTATCCATATTATTAATAAATTAATCACTTTTGGATCGAGATAATATGAGGAAACTTTGGGATGGTGAAGGCTTGGTCTTGATGGAAAATGTTTCTAGTGGGGAACCACATCCTGGTTGTGTTATTGATGAGGATGAAATCTTGTATATAAATTATCATGTATGGGATCCTACAGGCATGTGAGGGAAACTTATGTGAGAATATCAAGATTATAAGTGGGTGGTAAATCTTATATTCACACATTTCTATCATGATATATGTCAATGGTAATTGTTTCCTTGTATGAAAAATGATATCACCATCTTTATTACTCGGTGTTCCACCTTTCACTAGGCGAATGAAAACCCTTGTTTAATTATGGAATTTTATTGCCCGTAAAAAACCTAAAATTGAAATGGGATAAGACCAATATATATTTCAGGGCTTTCTTAATATATTAAACCCAAGGAAATGAAAATTTATAGGTGATCTTGGATAAGATGACAAGTTCACCAACATCCAATATGCCTATGCGAACTTCTCAGAAGACCTACTCGAAATGATATATGTCTGATAGATCATATACCTGTATTAGATTCCATATACCATTGTATCATATAGTTATTATCAATTTACAAATCAATTATAGTAGGGGTTGGAAAACTCTCATGGTTTATAGGAACATAGGAGTATAACACACTATTCTCAGATAGATGGCCATTCTAAGCGCAATATACATATATCGGAGGACATGATTCATGTGTGTGTCCTTGATTTTGGTGGCTCATGGGAAAATCACTTTCACCGTGATTAATTTTCCTAAAATAATAGTTTCAAATATATAATATTGATGGATCCTTATGAGGAACTCTATAGTATGTTTTTTTGTTCACCTCTTTATTGGACAAAGGTGGGGGAGGTAGTGACACTCGGACAACTCTATTTCATGAAATAGTCGAATATGTATAACTGGTAAAGAAACATATATCTATGGATGAGTCATGAAAAAAATTAATATGTTGACTTTCATCACTATCCATTAGAGTTTTAGGTGAAAGATTGTTTTTTCTGGCATGTTTTTTCTAGATTGGGTCACCAAATGATTAAGAGGAAACAAAATATTGAACCAAAATTCATTGGGAAATACAAGATCATGGAGAGGATCAAGATGGTATCATATTATATGGATATTCCTCTATGGTAATGCGATATTCATGGAATATTTCTTGCTTCTAAACACTATTTTTATTACTTAGACATGACTCATGTCTTTGATTTTGAAGAAGTTGAGTTAATGGTTGATACAACTTTTGAGGGGTATCTAGTTTATATCATTGATCATAGAATAAAGAATAAATGAATTAGTATTGTTCCTCTCATTTTTTAATATAAGAACACACATATATAGGAATAAATTTTCGAAATAGAGTCTGATGTATATACATAGTGACCAGACTTGTTCTTAGATACAACTTTACCTTCGATAGAAGTGAAACGTGGGGATGAGTTGTCTAAAGGAGGGGAGGTTATAGGATCTTAGTTATTCGGTATGGTAAAACCCATTTTAATTTCTATCTAAACATATTATTATACTCAAATGTACGTTCCGAAGGTGATAAATGGGTTATGAAGAGCCTTTAGGGTGGTTCAATGTAGAGACCCGAAGCTTGACGTACATAGATATTACATTACTTTTGCAGAATACTTAATACATAACAAAAACAGACACACAAAGACCGTAATAGTTTAGTGTCTTTGGATATATGGAATGCAATCTTCTAATAGTGGTGAATGATCTTCAACATCTCCCATAAAGATATTCCACTTTTTGTTTCCTTACCTAAAACCTTTCTTTTAATCTTGGGGGAAAATAAAACATAAAAAGGGTGAGCCCAAATTCTCAGTAAGGGTAAGCATGGTTAAAATAAAACATACCATATACATTTGAACTTAAAAACATGAACATAATGTTTAATCATCAAAATCTTGAGCAACAACATAAAACATGGAAGTACATAAGGCATAGATCATAAGGGAACATAAATCATGATAAAATAGCATGGGAATAAAACATGTAATTGTGGAATCCATTAAGCACATGTAATGATTTCCATAGTATCATAGACATTGCTTCCAAGACCATATTAGTGGACAAAGTCCCTTTCTGAATAGAGTTCACTCCTCTTTCCAGTCCTGTAATACTGAACCAGATTAACTTACCGTTCCATCCATGTCTATCTCATGAGATATAAATCTTTACCCAATGCATTGGAGGGATATATAGGTTCCACCCATCTCATAATGAAAACATTATTACATTTGCCACAAAATAATCATACATCATTTATAAAAACCCAATAAATAAAATGGGTTTCATAAACATCATCCCATCATCACATAATCCATATAAAAGAAATGGATATCATTTCATAATAATAAAAGTGAAACCACATAAATAATAGGGACATTATACTTGAAACATACACATATGAAATAATGTCATCATAGATGAAAAATGGTTTTGATATTACACTTGAAATGAATTATTGAGGAAAATATCCTTTTTTCTTCAAAATCATTTTCTTTTCAGAAAATGTCATGCAATTTTAAATGAAATGGATTTTGTTAAAAATTATCATGAAATATTATGGAGGAAGATTTGTGAAAAGAAGGCTTTACAAAATTGTAAATATTCTTTCATGCCGTATACGTTAAAAATGAACATTCTTCTCGTACTTTTGTCGGAAAATTAAAAAAGTACCTTGTAGGGTAAATAAAAGAAAGATTACTTCCATAGCATTGGGTAAAAGTCAAAATGGGTAATAAGGACTTTAAACATACATGAAACCATTTTTAGGAAATATGGACATGGTTGATAAAAATAGCCCAGTAAATAATTATGAATAAACAATCTCAGATAATAACGATATTGGAATAGTTATCCCTTACCTTAGGTCCGATATGCTTCGCATGGATCCGAACCTCCTCTTCATTGCAGCACCTCTTTGAGACCTCCTCTTAGGGCACTAAAATAGGTCTTTGAAGAAGACCAGGACTTCTAGAATGTTTCTAGGGAAGTGGAGAAGAGAATTTGGCAGGGGTTGGCCGAGCATGAAGGATCACAGTGGTGTGAGGAAGAGAGGGAGGAGGTGCCCTTTTATAAGGGAGGAGAGGGGCACCTTGGAAATAACCAAAAATATTATTTTCTTATAAAGTCATATTCGGTTTTTAATTTTTCCAAATTGAGTTATTTCAACGCTAAGGTGGGGATGGGTCTAAATCCTCTAATCCAATATAATTTAGACAAGTTTAGGTTTCTATTATAACCATATCATTTTGATTTAACTTTGTGTTAGATAATTTAACTTTTACCATGTCTTCTTGTTTTCTTACACGATAAGGTTAATAAACGTACTATAACTAGCTAAAAGAACACCAAGTTGTTTTTTTATTATATATAACCTTATCTAAGTCATTTTTCCAAACCTTAGATTTTTAGGAATAAAATAACAATTAATAATATAATATTTGTTTTAAAAACTATTTTATGTCAATTTTGACACTATTTGGTAATTGATTTTTTTGAAACTCATAACAGAATGATTAGTTCGAAAAAAGTTAACTAAATAAGTACTAACATGTCATATTAACCTATAAAATTAGTGAAATTCATAAAAACTCTAAAATTACATTTATATAGGTATTAATATCATCAATTATGTAAATATTTCATTAATAAGATAATTACCACATCATCTTTGTGTCATAAATAAATTATATTATTTAATGTCTAGAAATTATAAATAAAATACCATTATGTAGGAAATAATTTTATATTTCTAATGAATATTTATAGTTGAATTTATCTTCTGTATAACCCTATATTAAAAATGATTTACTTATTAAACTTTGATTTTAACTATTTTAACCCTTCTTTTAAAAAAGTAATATTAAATGTCCTAATCTAATCAAAGTGGGCATAAATGGTCATATTTTATTCCTAAGGTTATTTTGGTCAAATTAAAATTATCCAATAGAATTAGGACATGTGTTAGCGTAATAATAATATCATTTTTATCCTTAATTATCCTATTTACTTTTAACGGTGGTAAATAAAAGTAAAAAGTTACTATTCACCAATAAATATTTTCATCTCATCGAACCACATTTTAGTCCTTGATATTAGCCGTGTCTCTTGGATTTTTGAAATTCCCTTCACAAAAGCGGTAAAATTATGTTTTATGAAAAATTCAGTTTTTTTAACTACCACTTAGTGGTTTCACAATTCATAAAAAAATGAATGTTTCCAAAAAAATACCAAAAATTAGGCCTAATCTATATTTGATATTATGAACTCAAAAATGATTTCTATTTTACGAAATTAAAAACATATCAGTTGCATTAATTAATTTAAAATTTAATTCTCATCGTCAAAACAAATAGCGTGTTTTTAAGAGATAATAACTATCAAAAGATTGACACTTGGTTATGTCTGGTTTAAATGTGAAATTACATCCAATGAACACCATTGTATTAAATGGTAAAAATATATTCTAAATATACTTTAAAAACACTCAAATTAATAATTTATCACTATTAATTATTTCGATTAAAAAATTTGTTTATAATTAAAATTTAGTTATTTTCACTATTCATCAGAATATGAAAGTTATCCGAAAAGTTCCAAAATTTCACCCTAAGCAAATTTCAATATTCCGAATCCAAAAATGAAGTCCATTTTGATAGATAAAATTTTTAAAATTTCAAAAAGTGGGTACTACTATTCATAACGGCTAGTTCATAATAATATTATAATAATATCTCGTTTAGTGAAACTCGGTATTGCGTACTACACACGCTATCGAGGAAGGTCTTTATTGCATATAATGCATTCCATGTCAGGGCTGCGTGTAGTGAAAGTTTTATTTGGTGTTCCGTATAACAGAACACATTAAAAAGAATTTTTTTCATAAAATCTTGGGGTGTTACATTCTACCCCCCTTAAAATGATTTTCGCCCTCGAAATTCATCAGGGTTATAAATGGTTTACTACACGAGATTTTCTTTCATAGAAACCCACATCGTAAAAAGGAATACTATTACTTAATTTAAAAAAGGAACATTAGAAACATAATGGATACCCAAATAACTCATCACTGGGTTTCCACATATGAGAACAAAGGTTAAAATATGGATATGGTGGAAAAATCTAACCATCATGTTCAGATGGAGAGTGGTAGAGAACATGAAAATGAAAAAGCTGTCAATCACAAAGCCATAAATTTGTGATGATCTAAGGTACCATCTGATTCATCGGATATAAGAGCACTAGGACAACATTTTTTGTTTTCAATATCATTTCCCTAAAGTTGAAAATTTTCAATTAGAAGAAATACTTGCTTGATTTTGGTACAATCTCACTATAGTTCGTGCTTTGAACAATTTCAACTTCATCACCTAATGAAATGAAGTTGAATTTGTTATTCATGAAGTGTTAACAGATCATGTGATAGAATGATGGGTCATTCCATCTGTTTCAGACAAAAGGTTAGCAAAAGTTTTCAAATATACATAAGTCCATCTATGGTGAGGTTAATCATATACAATTCCAAAAATAAACTTATACTTCATATATCATACCACTAAATAAAATAAAACTATTTTCTACTAAATTAGGAATTCTTGTAGGCAAGTTGTAGGCGATAAAGGCCAATCGCACTTTGGTTGTGGATTCGATTCCCACAGCCTAGTCGGACTCGATGGGCTATCACATGTGCTGGAGGTTGTCCTTTTTCTAAAACTACATTACTATAACATCCCATTAATACTATCGAACTAAATTATGTCCAACATAATCCATTCCAATCTTTAGGCTTATTTAAAATACTTCGGTCCAAGCTCATAGTAAAAAGAAAATGATTACTTGAAATGTCACATAACAAACACGTGAATGCCAACATTTATCCCCCATACATCATAAGATATGTCTTGTTGGTGAAATTACCAAAAAGTGAAAACATAATCATGTATTCTCTTGAAGAATGAATACCCATTGAACCTTAGTGAAAACATGAATGCAGTTAAATTTTAACACTTTCAACACACCAAAATCCCAAAAATTCTATATACTCAAACCATAATATCAATTAGTCCTTGTATCAGTCATGAGCTGATGATTACTATCATATTATTTTGTCCTTATCCCTTAATTATGTGCATTTCATATGCTTTCTAAAAATATTTCAATCACCTTTTCATGGTTACCATTACCATATAATTATTGAAAAGCAATACATAGATATTCCAAAATTCAACAATACCATAAATGAGTTTCCATGATACTATTTTGAAATCCCATTACATAAACACTTAATCATTACAAAACATCATTTTCATACTCATCATCACAAATAGTGATTGCATGAGACTTCACTTTATCCTTTTCTTTAAGAGGTTTCTCATGTTGATCGTCATTAACCAATGTATTAGGGCATTTATTAGTATAATGACCCATTTCCTTGCACTTGAAGCATTGATGTGTTGGTGGAGAGTTCTCTGTAGTCTTTTCTCTATTCATATCATTAGAAATATTTTTCCCATTACTTCGTCAATAAACTACTCGATGACCTTCTTTTCCACACATAAAACATTTTCTAGTACCTTTTAGGCAATCTACACCATGCTTATTTCCACACTTTTAGCATAAAGAATCATTCATCTTCTTTTCACCATTGTTCAGAGATTCCTCCTTGTACTCCATCTTTTGTTTCTTGTTAAAACCATGAGATGGATATGTTACACCAACTTCATGTTCTACCTTGATAGCACAACAAAAAATTTATTCATAGCCACTGAAGTCTCCTATAGAATATGCCCTTCAGAGACTTGGTTTTAAGCAACTGAAAAATCGATCAACTTTACTTTCAGGTTGGATGATAAAGCCAGATGTATACCTTGAAAGTCTTGTAAAATTCACTTCGTATATACCAACAGATTCCTCATCCTTCTGCTTAAGCTCAAGAAACTCCTTTTCCATCTTTTTTCGAAGAATACGAGGGAAGTATTTACTGGAAAACAAGTTCTTGAACTCATCCCATTCCATGGACTCAATTTCATCTCTTTGCCTCGTATTCTTGATTAGTTTCCACCATTGATCATCATCACCTCCCAAACGATATAATGCTGAGATGACTTTATCATGCTCAAAACATTGTAGAACTGAAAATATCATTTCAGTAGTAATGATCCATTGTTCAGCCACTAAGGGATCCGAAGACCCGTTGAATGAAGCTAGACGCTGCCTCATGAAGGATGCAACAGAATGTTGCTCCTTTCTCTGCTCATTTTGAAATCCAGAATGATTCATAGCTTGTGTAAGTATAGAAATAATATTTTTCACTCCATATCCCATGCCATTGGTTTGTTCAGGAGGACAATCATTGCATTGTCCGGTACATTGATCAATATGGTTCCATCGGGTTCCATCCATCATCAAAAACCGAAAAATAAT
This sequence comes from Viscum album, assembly GCA_963277665.1. NCBI lineage: Eukaryota > Viridiplantae > Streptophyta > Magnoliopsida > Santalales > Viscaceae > Viscum > Viscum album. The sequence continues at coordinate 1,132,712,730 of OY728131.1, forward strand.
ACTGTGAGAGGCAAATACCATGCTAGGGAAAGCAACATAATAAAGGGGGAGTACCTTCAATATCTAACATCTTATGTTTAATTATAAGATCGTTAGTGAAATTCTAGGACTATAACCTATACGTATACTTAACCTTAGGGACATCCCTAGACATACCTTAGAAATATCTCTATGGATCTCACTAAATTTTTTGCATCCTAGTTTCCAATGGTTAACTAAACCTTTCCTCTAATACCAATTGTAGAGACCCGAAGCTTGAAGTACATAGATATTACATTACTTTTTATCAATACTAAATACATAACAAAAATAGACCCACAAGGACCGTAATAGTTTAGTGTCTTTGGAAACAGGGAACATAATCTTCTAATCGTGGTGAAAGATCTTCAACATCTCCCATAAAGATCTTCCACATTTTATTTCCTTACCTAAAGCCTTTCTTTTAATCCTGGGGGAAAATAATACATAAAAAGGGTGAGACCAAATTCTCAGTAAGGGTAAGCATGGATGAAATAAAACATACCATATACATTTTAACATAAAAACATGAACATAATGTTTAAACATCAAAATCCTGAGCAATGACATAAAACATGGAAGTACATAAGGCATAGATCATAATGGAACATAAATCATGATAAAATAACATGGGAATTACACATGTAATTGTGGCATCAATTAAGGACATTTAATGCTTTCCATAGTAGCCAAGGCATTGCTGCCAAGACCATCTTAGTGGACAAAGTCTCTTTCTGAATCGAGTTCACTCCTCGTTAATGTCATGTAATACTGAACTAGATTAACTTACCGTTCCAGTCATGTCTATCTCATGAGATATAAATCATTACCTAATTAATTTGAGGGAGATATAGGTCCCACCCATCTCATAATGAAATCATTATTACTGGTGCCACAAAATAAACATACATCATTCATAAAAACCCAATAAATAAAATGGGTTTCATAAACATCATCCCATCATCACATAATCCATAAAAAAGAAATGGATATCATTTCATAATAAGAAAAGGGAAACCATGTAAATCATAGAGAAATTAAACTTGAAACATACACATATTAAATAATTTCATCTTAGATGAAAAATGGTTTGGATAAAACACTTGAAATGAATTATTGAGGAAAATATCCTTTTTTTCTTCAAAATCATTTTATTTTCACAAAATGTCATGCAATTTTAAAAGAAAAGGATTTTGTTGAAAATAGTCATGGAATCTTTTAAAGGAAACATCATGAAAATAAGGCTTTATAAAACCGTAAAAATCCTTTCATGTCGTATACGTTAAAAAAACAGTCTTCTCATACTTTTGACGGAAAAGTGAAAAAGTACATTGGATGATAAATAAAAGAAAGATTCCTTCCATACCATTGGGTAAAAGTGAAAATGGGTAAAAAGGACTTTAAACATACATGAAACCATTTTTAGGAAACATTGACATGGATGATAACAATAACCCCAGTAAATACTTACGAATAAGAAATCTCAGATAAGAACGAGATTGGAATAGTTATCCCTTACCTTAGGTCTGATATGCATCGTATTGATCCGAACCTCCTCTTCTTTGAAGCGCATCTTTAAGAACTCCTCTTAGGGAACTAAAATTTTTCTTTGAAGAAGACCAGGACCTCTGGGATGTTTCTAAGGAAGTGGAGAAGAGAATTTGACTGGGATTGGCCGATCATAAAGGCTCAAAGTGGTGTGTGGAAGAGAGGGAGGAGGTGCCCTTTTATAAGGGAGGAGAGGGGCACCTTTGGAATAACTAAAAATATTATTTTATTATAAAGTCATATTCGTTTTTAATAGCTCCAAATTGAGTTATTTCTAAGATAAGGTGGGGATGGGTCGAAATCCTCTAATCCAATATAATTTAGGCAAGTTAAGGTTTCTATTTTAACCTTATCATTTAGATTTAACATGAAGTTAGATAATGTTACTATTACCGTGTCTTCTTGTTTTCTTACACTATATGGTTAATAAACATACTATGACAATCCAAACGAACCCAAAGTTGTTTATTATTAATATATATAACTTTTTCTAAGTCATTTTTCCTAACATTAGATTTTTAGGAATAAAATAACAAATAATAATTTAATATTTGTTTTATAAACTATTTTATGTCAATTTTGACACTATTTGGTAATTGATTTTTGTGAAAATCATAACAGAATGATTAGTTCGAAAAAAGTTAACTAAATCAATACTAACATGTCATATTAACCTATAAAATTAGTGTAAATCATAAAATGTCTCAAATTACATTTATTTGGGTATTTTTAACATAAATTATGTCAATATTTCATTAATAAGATAATTACTGCATCATCTTTGTGTCAAAAATAAATTAAATTATTTATTGTCTAAAAATTATAAATAAAATACCATTATGTAGGAAATATTTTTAAATTTCTAATGAATATTTATAGTCGAATTTATCTTATGTATAACCCTATATTAATAATTATTTACTTATTAAATTTTGATTTTAACTATTTTAACCCTTCTTTAAATAAATTAATATTAAATGTCCTAATCTAATCCAAGTGGGCTTAAATGGTCATATTTTATTCGTTAGGTTTTTTAGGTCTAATTACAATTATCCAATAGAATTAGGACATGTTTAAAAGTAATAATAATATCATTTTACCCATAATTATCCTATTAACTTTTAACCGTGGTAAATAAAAGTAAAAAGTTACTATTAACCAAAAAATATTTTCATCTCATTGAACCACATTTTAGTCCTTGATATTAACTGTGTCTCTCTGATTTTCGAAATTCCACTCACAAAAGCGGTAAAATTATGTTTTATGAAAAACTCAGTTTTTTAACTACAACTTAGTGGTTTTACTATTAATCAAAAAATGAAAGTTTCCAGAAAAATATCAAAAATTAGGCCAAAGATATATTTTATATTATGATTTCAAAAATGGTTTCTATTTTACAAAACTCAAAACATATTGGTTTCATTAACTAATTTAAAAATTAATTATTGTCATCAAAACAAATAGCGTGTTTTTAAGAGATAGTAACTATCAAAAGATTGACACTTGTTTATGTCTGGTTTAAATGTGAAATTACATCCAATGACCAGAATTATATTAAATGGTAAAAATATATTCTAAATATACTTCAAAACCACTCAAATTAGTAATTTATCACTGTTAATTATTTTGATTAAAAATTTTGTTTTTAATTACAATTTAGTATTTTTCAGTATTCATCAGAATATGAAAGTTATCCGAAAAGTACCAAAATTTTTCCCTAAGCTAATTTTGATATTCTGAATCCAAAAATAAAGTCCATTTTTAAAGATAAAATTTATAAAATTTCAAAAAGTAGGTATTACTATTCATAACGGATAGTTCATAATAATATTATAATAATATCTCATTTAGTGAAACTCGGTATTGCGTACTATACACGCTATCGAGGAAGGTCTTTATTGCGTTTAATGAAAGGCAAGTCATGGCTGTGTGTAGTGAAATCTCTATTTGGTGTTTTGTATAACACAAGACATTAAAAAGAATATTTTTCATAAAATCTCAGGGTGTTAGATTCAAGGCCCAGACCTCTAGTTTTTTTGAGGAGTAAGGTGGTTCACACAATTTAGACTTGGTTTGGATAACTGTGAACCAAAACTATGTAACCTAGAAATTCAAAGAGAATTGTTTTAGAAACCATGAAAAATGGGCCCAATTTTTTTTCAGGATTTGAAATTTATTGCCTGTCTTTCACGTATGGGTTTTCTAACTATGAACCAAAACAATTTGATGTTTCATGCTCATAGATAGTATGGACATGTTGATGGTCAGAAGATTGGACAACCATGTATCCAAAATGTGGAACCTATTAAAAATTATATAAATTACCTTTTCCCATATTTCCTTTAAATCAAATGGTCTTCCTTTTCCCCTCATTTTCACACAACACCCTTTAAGTGTATCTCCCTTCCACCTCATTGGATTTTTTGTGGGATTCTCTCATACATCATCAATTTCCTTCATAGTTGGTCAGGTTAGAATGCCATCAATATGTATAACACTCTGTTAACATCTTTTCATGGTTTTCTTCAATACCATTGGTGTTTTCTTTGATAGAGATAATATAATCAAATTTTTTCTATTTTTTACAGTTTTTCAATTTCTATCATTCCATAAAAGATTTGAGGTTGATACTGAATGATGAGACATACACATGATGTATTTATGTGCTTAATTGATTTTACCTATAAGTCACTATCTTTATTATTTGAGTCATTTCACTACACACTGGACTTTCTAGACATTTCCTTTAAAATTAATATCCGTTTAATTAGTCATCTAAATATTGAACTGAATATGCTATAAAACCGTTATACTATATTATATGTTGATGTACTCAACCTGAACTACCACATAGGGCATGTTTGAGTAAATTACCCTGACAACCATTCCATGCTTTATGATGAACACCCATTAGGTTGTTAATGGTTAGACATTTGGAAAACACCTGGAACTATATAACCAAGTCACCTTGAAGGGTGTGTTTGTATTATTAGTTACATGTTAAATGTATTAAATGTATTATTCATATTATAGAATGAATTTTATACATGGACAAATAAATTATTACATTTTATGAATTGGTAACTGATATAAACATGATAACATAATAAATGTTGTGGCCTATATTGAGAAATACTTGGATTTATTCCATGGAATACATTGGAAAACTCATAAGATACCCCTTACTTCATTGATGTGAATTCCATGTTGTACAGTGATCATGGATTTATTATTTTCCTCCTTTTTAGAATATCATTACTTAGCATCATGTATTCATCCCCCTCTTCAGGAAATTTGGTACACTTGGGACAAACTCTCCAGTTTCAGCTTAATGTCTTTATTTAAGGAATGATTTTGGTCATCCCCATATATTCCAATCACTTGCAACAAAATTTTAAATGATTTCTTTCTTTAGATCAATTACACAATCTTAATTGTTGAATTTTAGGGGGTCACCCCTTGTATTACATTCAATCCAAAGATCCCACATCACGGTTGATCACTGTTAGATGGATAAAAAAATCAATAATACCATCTGTCATTGTGTATTCTTATTGTTGTATAAAATGATGTGTTGGATATGTTCCTTTGGTCCCTATCCCAATTAAATGGTCATATGATTAATGAAATCTATGTTAGGATGAAGTATGCATGGTCTTATGGGTATCCTATAACGAATCCATGATTCAATGGTTTCCTTTAAATTAATACGTTATATTTATTAAATATGTACACTATTACATTTTATATTGAAGGATTATATTTTCATTAGACACTAGCGGTGGTGTTCTACTACGTTATACTCACACCCTATTCATGCCACCACATGGTACTCAGGAAAATCTCACATATGTGGGTAAGTACAAAGGGATGTTCCCAACATTTGATGTGTGATTTCCTTCTAGGATGGGATCTTGGGACAAGAGTATCTAGCTAGTGTCATTGATGCTCACGAATACATGATTTTTCTGATCTTTTTCCGTTTTTTATACTAATACTTTTTTTCTTCTTACAACCATGTCTTATCTTCTTCACTTTTTTAACACCTTAAAATCATTTGTATATGATATTTTTTACATTTTTTTTCTATTATATGTTTACTATATAGATTATGTGTTTCATTTATTTATTAATTTTATTTACTTAAATATATTTCTATAGTGTTTCACTATGATATAGAGGGAATATCATCCCCACCAAACAACCAAACACACTTGATGAAAGTTAGAAACCAATGGAATACGGGGAGGATTTCATGGGGCCTTGAGTCCAACCATACTAGTCACATGGTTATAAATAAAGCTGGGCACTTCACATGAGAAATATACAACAGATTTTAAATCCAATTATCAATTTAACTAAGAAGTGATTTATGTTCCTTGGGATAGATGAAAATATTCTTAAGAAAAATTTGGTCATTTGACCTGTACTCATACTGTCGTATAGAAGAGAATGGTTTGTAATATATAGGGATGAATCAGAGAAGTTATAATAATGTCTTTTTTTGAAAAATTACAAGGTTGTATCTCATATCTTCTATCAATTAAAGGTCTTTGAGAAAAATTACATGATGTAATATTTAGACTTAGAAACTAAAATATTTTAATTAAAAATATAGATGCATTATATCAATAGAAAAAACTATGATATATATATATCATAAGAAAAGAATATATATTCACATAGAAGGAAATCAACAGGCACCAAATGAGATGATTTAGTGATCTAGAATGCACCTTAGACATCCTTGCGGATTAGATCGAGTTTTACGATGGGATAATTCATGAAATTTTGTAATAGTATAAGTAATTATAATTCTATGATTAATCTACTTGGAATGACCTATGAATTATTTACTAGTTATCAATGAATAAGGATCAATATAATTATAACTCGTTAAAAATATAATATGAAAAAAGAAAAGCTACAATCATTCCATGATGAAAATAGACTATAGCTAATAAAAATAAACATTAAATGAATACAATTAAATTTGATTATAATGGCTCTCTACCTCTCTTCCATACCTAGTACATGAAAATGATGTGTAATGTTTCTTTTATAAAAAGAACTATATAATTACACAACATCTTACATAAATGATGACCTTTTACTAGCGTAGGTTCTAAATGATTGGACAACACCTTATATTTATTGGAGTTGAAAAAAACAAATCAAACACCTACTATGCTTCAATGCGCACTAACTCCCAAACTAATCTATTTGAAATTGAACTTCTAAATACATCTGATTTTTTTTAAAAAGGGTGAGGATTCAATTACCCATTAAGGGGTTTTGAAATATATGAAATATCTTTTCAGAAAATGTTGAAATGAAAAGACAATTTGAGAACTATCATTGAAAATACTTTTGAAAATAACATTAAAATACTATAATAAAATTCCATGAAACTATATTGAAATTATTTACGTATAAAAAAACATCAATATTTTGAAAATAAATATGCTCAAATTTCATTAAAAATAATCCAGTGATATTTTGAAAAAACATATAATCATGATTTCAAAAACAAAAACATTTTTTAAATTGAATTCTTAAATGATTTCTTAAGAATATCCACTTCTTAAGGGATTGGTTTAACTCCCCAGTTCCCTAACTCATTTACAACGTTCAAGTACTAGATTTAATAAAAAAAATTTTTCAGGTTTCTTTACATATATATACATTTTCACCAGAATTTTACATTGCCTGAATGTCTTGAATGCCTTATTTTTATTTTATTATGTATAATATATTTTTAAGGGTTGAATGGGATCCACTACATGACATGTAGGCTCGAGGAACGTGGCTCGACTGGCCTGCGATACATGACCTGAAGGAATACAAGCATACCATGCCCTTACATAACCCGTATTCCCAACTCAATAGAACTATCCCTCCCTAGCTTCTGTGTCGTTGATCACCTAGCACCAAACCTTGCACTGTGGATCTGCTAGCATTGCCATGTTCAAAGCTCCATAGTGCCTGGTCCCGATGGCGGCTTCCATATACTCTCATTCTTCCAATCCAGTTAGCTCTGGTTCTAGTGGGTGCTACTCTTATTACTCTAATTTTCTTCCAGGCCCTGTTCTTTCTGAATTGGGCTAATCAATGGTCTTTGTGCCCTGAAGGCCCTATCGCCAGAAGGCCTTTGATGACTCGAAGTCCATTGAGACCCGTAGGCCCAAACCGGTGGCCCAAAGGCCTAAATCGGGAGAATAGCTCTGATTTCTACTGTACTGAAAATAAACTACTATAGTATTGATACAATACATAGAAATTCACCTCTACTTGGTTTTGAACCTGGGCCTCTTGGATTCCAAACATGAAACCTTACCGCTTGGGTATGGACTCGTTGTCTCTATACTCACACACACACACATATATATAATCATACATGAAATAAACATGTTAACTTCTAATTATGTAATTATATAAAAAATTAATCTTCATTGGAAATTACATACTCAACATGGAATGAAAAAATATCCTGATACAAAATCTTTTCATAAACACATGGAAGATTAATTATTATACTTAAAATTTCATTCTTAATCAAACAAATCCATTTTTATGGTTTATTCAACACTAATGATTATATGTGTATACCTATATATGAACATTCATGTATGAAGTGATACGATAAATCATCGATATATGACAATATTCATGATTTGTGACTGACATTCATATGACACAATGACATTATGATTTTCTTAATTGATAATATCTTAATTAATATTAGGTTGATCATAATTTATTTAAAATGTTTATATACCTGAAAATTATACATATATATATATATAACATAATAACAAAAATAGTTTCACTTTTAAATAAAAAATTGATAAATGAAACAAAATGAAAACATATAAATAAATATATAATATGATTCGTCTAAAATAATTTGAATTATCAATATTTGAATTTTTACATAATTAAATAGGCTGTCTAACAAATTTAGAGAAGTAGTTTACTAGAAATTTAACACAATATTAAAAACTATTAATCATTTTTCAAATGATATTTAAAAATATATAATTTTATATGTGCATTTTTATAAAAAAAATTAGTTCCTTAATCAAAAAACTAACCCGTAACACAAGCAGATTAAACATAATTTACCTAACTGAAATGTATTACCTGAAACCAAAAACCATAGTTATCAAAAAATAAAAACACATTTTTTTAAAAAATAAAAATAATATTTTATTAGAGGATAATATTTTTGAGTATTTGAAAAATTAAAATAAATGTCCCTTACTCGTAAGAATTAATCAATTACTTTAATTTATAAACAAATTGATCTCCTACTCATTTTATGTTTTATATTCCTAAGATTAAAAATATATTAAAATAAAATATATACTGTACAAGAAATTAAATAGATTATGAAGAACAAAAAATCCAACAAAATCAATATTGGAAAAAAAATCCATTCATAAAATAAAATATTTTAAAACAAAATATTTTCCCTTACCTTTAATAGATCTATAAAGGAAAATTAGACCAAGAAGTGAAATACATGAGTAGGGACTACCCTAGCATGGTACACATACTCCATATTTCACATTACAAGTATTCATTAAAGATTTTATTTAAATAGACTCTCTCACAAACAATAAATTATAATTTATATAATGTTTTTCATAAAATATAATTTATTAAATGTTGTCTGTTGGGATACCCATATATATATTTAAATGATTTAATGTTAGATTTGTGGTGAAATAAAACCATAGATACATATGATCCATAAATAATTATTTTGAATCAGACCCAAAAAAAAATTTACAGCACCATATAATCTAAAAGGATTATTCAGTGCTAAAAAAACATATTTGATGGGAACCTAATTGCATATTTTATTTGATAATAGTGTCATTTATTTTGGGTAAATAATGTGGATGATAGTAGTGTGACAAGGAAAATATCCACAGATCTAAATGAATGGGAAAAATGTGGGATCAAATAAATTTAATGATTATTTGATTCATTGTAAATTCAAAATTCACCAAAGAAAAATCAATGACTTGACATTTATGAACAAATCTGGTATAATATTTAAGTACCAAAAGGCAGCCTGCTTGTAGTTCTGAAAATCGACACTCGACCATGATCTAACATAACATGATTTAAAGACGTTTACTAAAATCATCTGAATCTCATTCGCTCATCTTGTTCCCTCGATGTCGACCATTGCTTCGATTCAAAGAATAATACTCATATTTCAACCTATATTCCTTGCGTCTTAAAAGAATCAAAGCCCTCGACATCAGTCGATCTTGTACTCAACCTTCCTAAAAAAAACCCACCCGAGCTCGATCATACCTCTCCTCCATGTTCGATTCTCTCTTGAACATGATGCTACTCCCTACATCTTGGACGAAACATGATTCAGCCTCTCTCTTTACTCTCGCGGCCTCTCTCGACTTCTCCACTCTTAGAGGATTCCCCATACAAAAATTACCGCTCTACATAGAACTATTTCGAAACCACATCCCAATTTTCTTTTTTTTATCAATTAGTTAATAAAAAAAATTATATCATTTAATTTATTATATATCATTTCATTTATTATTTTAAAATAATATTCTTATATATATATTACTCATATTTATATCGTAATTTTAAATATTTCATAATATAATATCCAAAATTGTAATATATTCATTTTAACTCATAAAACATTATTTATTTCATAGAATATATATATATATATGTATATTCTATAAGAAAATTAATAAAATACACAATGTTTTTTTATTTCATATAAAATTAATATTAAATAATAATATTAAAATCAAAATTTAATATTTATCTTATTTATATATTAACAGTTGTCAAATATCATTTTTAAATGTTAATTTAAATTTTCTAATAGAAATTATTTATGACGGTCGAATGAAATAATTATAAATATCAATATATAATGGAAAAATAAACACAAATACAAATTTTGTGACACTCACACTACTAATTTTGTGATGGTATTATTTGTTCCTCTTGTTCTCAGGTTTATCGCAATTTTATATGAGATCATTTTTGTGATTATGGTTGATTCATGAGAAGAACATTACATGGTCGGACTTGTTATGATCCTTGGTGGATTGCCAGTGGTTTTACTATCCATCATAGAGGGTTTGATGTACTATATCATGTATGTCACTGAGGTGTTAAGGAATTTTTAAAAATAAAAAGTTTATGACTTCAGTATTTTCATTTAGAAATTTATTTATTTATTTTATTTCTATAGCATAAAAAATATATTAAACTCACTTCGATTCTCAGGGTTGTTACATTCTCCCCCCTTATTTTAATTTCACCCTCACAATTCATTTACACTCGTCACCACTAGTTTTTGTCTTCTCCAACACCAAGGACTGTAAAGTTGTCTTGCACATTTTCCAACATAACCCCACATGAAATTAATGGTTAAGGGGGATTCATACTCCATAACTTAATTTTTTCAAATTCAACTTTTGAATGTGATGTTGTATAGATGTAAACACTATAAGACAGTCCTTATGTAAGGATGATCAATATAATAATCTAGGAGGTCACATTTAATCTGATTCATATAGGAAAGTCTCATCGCTTCATCTTTAAAAGTATCAAGGTCATCATAGATTATTCCAATGAAACATGTAATTAATAGTTTCCCCATATAAGCTACTTGAAGATCTCCTTCTTCTGCCAATCTATAAAAGGATGAAAATGGTTAATGTTTCCTAAAAAAAATAAATCACATAAAAAGTCATTTAGGATATTCCCCTTTGAATTTATAGAAGCTAAATTGTTTATACATGATGTTTTTGAAGGCAAAACCACAACTATAAAGAAGTCGAAGTATATTAGGTGTTCTTGATACATTGTAAAGTCATTTACAAGTAATCTATATGGATTTGTAAAACTAAGGTTTTGTATTACATGATATTATGATTATCTTATCTTGTATGTCATTCGGAAGGAATAAGAGATTTGTTTGAGTTCCCCTTCCTTCCATCTAATAATTTAAGAGGGAATTTTACTAAGAAAGAATAAAAAATCTATCGAAGGGTTCCAATTTATTTAGAGTGGTCTATACTATTCCTTTGATACCAATTATAATGGCCCAAGCCTGCTCTTTCAGACCTAGTACATGAAAATGTTGGGTAATATTCTTTTGATAAAAAGAATTAAATTATTGCGCAACATTTTACATAAATTATAACCTTTTTCCGGTCTAGGTTATGAAAGATTAGACAACATCTTACCTTTATCAAAGTTGACCCAAAATTTGACAAAGGCCTAATAAGCTTCCCCGCGCACTAACTCCAAAAGATAGCAGTTTGAAATTGAACTTCTAAATACCTATGAAAATAATTTAAAAAATAAAGTGTGATCATTTAATATCCCAATAATGGGTTTTTAAATTGTTGAAATATAAGTTAAGAAAATATTTTTTCGAAAGAAAACAATGATAAATTTGTTTAAACATAATTTTTAAAATATCATTAAAAGACTATAACAAAATACCATGAAAATAATATTGAAATTATTTATATATTGAAAATAATTCAATAATTTGAAATACTAATTCTAAAATTAATTTTAAAATAATATAGTGATATTTTTGAAAAACTTATACGCAAGATTTCAAAAACCAAAAGATTATTGTAACTTGAAACATTGAAGCATATCTTGGGCCTAGCCACTTGTTGAGGGATTGAGTTCAATCCCCAATTCCATACCATATTAATAACATTCATTTACCAGCTTTTATAAAAATAAATTTTAATCATGCAGTACATATATATACATTTTCACAAGTGTTTTACTTTTAAGAATATATATATATATATAATCATACCCGAAATAAACATGTTCACTTTTAATTATATAATTTTATCAATATTAATTTTCATTGGAAATTACATACTAAATATGGAATTACCAAATTTCATGACACAATAGCTTTGAATAAAAACTTGGAAAATTAATTATCATACTTAAAATTTCATTCTTAATCATTCAACTCCATTTTTTAAAATTTAATTAAACACTCATGATTATATGTTAATATCAATATATGCATATGAAAGTGTAATGTGATATGATAAATCATTGATATATGTTCATATTCATGATTTGGGCATGACATGATTCTGAAATGATGCCTTTATGATATTCTTAATTTATAATTTTATAATCAATATTCGGTTGATCATAATTTATTTAAAATGTTTATATACTTAAAAATTATACATATATATGTCACATAATAACCAAAATAAAATCATATTTAAATAAAAAAAATGATAAATGAAATAAAATTAAAACATATATATAATTATATAAGATGATTCTTCTAAAATAAGTTGAATTATCAAGATCAAAATTGAAAGACAATTAAATAGACTATCTTACAAATTCTGCGAAGTAGTTTACTAAAAATTTATCACAATTTTCTAAAATAATAATCAGGTTTTAATTTGATATATACATATATATACATATATATTTCAATATTTGTAAAACATTTATAATTGGTTAAAAATAATTAACCCTTAGCATGAGAAGGTTAAACATAATTATTGTAAAAGAAATGTCTTATGCCAATCCATAAACAATGGTTAAGAATAACTATAAAACATATTTTTAGAATAAATAACTATAATGTTTTCTCATAAGAAATTTTTTTTTTGGGGATTTGAAAAATTAAAATAAAAGTTCCTTATTAATAAGCATAAATAAATTACTTTAATTTGGAAACAAATTTATCTCCTACAAATTTTATAGTTGATATTCCTAATATTGAATATAGATTAAAAGAAAATATATACCTTATAAGAAATTAAATAGATTTTAAAGAACAAAAACATCATCAAATCAAGGATGAACATACAATTCATTCATAGAACTAAACATTCTAAAACCAAATATTTTCCCTTACCTCTAATAGAACAATAATGGACCATTGGGAAAAGCAGTGCAATACATGAGCAGAGACTACGCAAGAAGGGTATGCATACTACATGTATCACATTACAGGCATTCAGAAAAGATGTTGTCCAAATATACTCTCTCACAAACAGTAAAATATAATTTAAATCATGTTTTTTATAAAATATAATTTATAAAAATTTCTCTATTAGGATACCCATATATTTATTTAAATTAATTACCAATAGATTGGTGGTAAAATAGAACCACATATACACATTATTCATAATGAATTATTTATAATCAGACCGAAACAAAAATTTAGGGAACTAAATAAATTAAATGGATTACACTGTGCTGAATTTTTTTTTGATTCCAACAGAATTGAATATTTTATTTAATAATAATATCATTTCATTTGAGAATATAATGTGTATAATTTTATTACATTCATAAATAGGTTTTTGAATCTCAACATCACAACGTCTTAAGGAAAATAGTCGTAACTCTAAATGAATTGGAAAAAAAGTATGATTAAATAAATTTATGGAGTATTTGATTCACTGTAACTAGAAAATACACGATAGAAAAATCAGTTATTAGACATTTATGAAAAAATATGGTATAATATTTGGATAATCATCCAAATCATACTTGAAATTCTAGAAATAGACACTAAATGTTGGTATAAAAAGACAAGATCTGAAGACATCAACTTAAATCATCTGCATCACACTCACTCAGCTCATGTCCTCGACATCATTGAATTATTCGATCTGAAGTATACTGCTTGGATTTCGACCTCTATACCTTGCATCTTGAATGATTCAAATCCATTATCTTTGATCAATCTCATAATCGACCTTCAAAAACACAACCCATAAAAGCTCAATCTTACCTCTCCTCCATGTTTTATTCTCTCTTATGCACAACACTACTCTCTACTACTCAGCCAAAACTCAATTTATCCTCGCCCTTTCGTCTCACAACCTCACTCAACTTCTCCACTCTCAATGGATTCCCCAGACTCGAATTACCTCTCTACGTTGAACTATCCAAAAACCCAATCTCGATTTTACTTTTTATCATTTCATACATTTTTCATAAAAAAAATTATATCGTTTTATTTATCATATATCGTTTCATTTTATACATTAAAAGAATATTCATATATATATAATACTCATATTAATATCTTAATTTTAAATATATCATAATTTAATTTCCAAAATTTTAATATATTCATTTTAATTCATAAAAAATTATTTATTTCTAAGAATACATGTATATTTTATAATAAATTTTATTAAAAACTCATTGATTTTTTTATTAAATAACAATTAAAATTTTATTAAGAATAATCCAATAAAAATTGTCTTTTTTTTATTAATATATTAACGATTCCCATATGTAATTTTAAATATTAATTTAAATGTTCTATAAGACACTTTTTTATTAGTGTCAGATAAAAAAATTATATATATCAATATCTAAGGGAGAAACACACACACACCAAAATTCCTCGATGCTCACACCACTGATTTCAGGATTGTTTTATTTTTTTTATCTTGGTCTCAGTTTTATCACTTTATTTGTGCCATTATTTTACTACTTATGGTTGATTCAGGTGACAAACATTACTTGGCCAACCTCTTTATGATGCTTGGTGGATTCCTAGTGGGTTTAATATCAATCATACTAGTTTTGATGTGCTATCTCATGTATATCCTCAATGTGTTAAGGCCATTGCATAAATTAAATGTTTATGACTTCGATCTTTGCAATCAAAAATTTATTTATTGATTTCATGTTTGTAACATTCAAAATACATAAAACTTACATTGAAACTTAGGTTGTTACAACTATAAAAGTGGATATATGAATCAGGTTTGGAAAAGAATCAATTAAAAATTATATATTTATTATATTGGTGGTTAAATTGAGTCTATGGAATTCAAGAATAAAGGTAAGGGTTTCAATTTTATTCAATTTTTTATATTTTTTATTTCAATTTCAAAAATTACTTTAGGTGGAATTGTACAAACTCTATATTATTAAGTACCTCATCAAAAAAATAATCCAACTACTAAAAAATGTTCATATATTTTATTAAAATGTACCAAATTTTCATTACTTTTCTAAAATAATAATCAATCAATTTCATAAATAAAACAAATAATAATAAAAATAATAATAATCTATCTAATCCAATCAATTGGTCAGTACCCCACGACTATGTATCAAATGGTATCCATTGATCTCCCGCTATACAAGAAATCCCAATGTTTACCTATTAATCCTCTACTTAGTAGCCACAAACCGAACCTATAACTTTTAAATTCTTGTCAAAAACTCAATGTGAAAATTGATCCATGGGTTTCAATACATAAAATCACACTTTATATCAAAATCTAAGCACTGCATTGTATTCTATCTCACATATCACTATAAATTCCCCATCATAACATTTATAATTCATAAAAATTCTATTCTAGATCATTACCTAGTTATTCAAAATAATTTTACTCACTAATTTGAAGGTATTCTACAACAACCTTACTAGAAATACTCACCAATATTCTAATGCATGACTAAAAATTGAGAAAATAACACTAGCTTTCTGAGCATATAACACTGAAAATATATAGTAAAAGAATAAGGATTAAAAAAATAGTAACAAACAAGTGAATTATTGTATTATATTTGTCTTCCCTATTTAATACACATAGCATTTTTCACAATATGTCCTGGACCTACATTTCTAGGTTATTAAAAAAATTCAATGTTTTATATAAAATTTTTATTTCATTCTATAAATCTAAAAACTATTTAATTATCAAAATCTTCTGTTTTAAACAACTAAGTATATTTTAAAAAATTTTAGAAATAGAACATTAATTATTTTCTTCAAAATAATTGGTTATCTCCAAATATAGACACATTTAGAAATTTTTCTTTAGTTAGAAATATAACATAATAATTCCATTTCCTTACTATTTAACCCCAATAAAATTTTCATATATACTAAACCTCAAATAAATTAAATAAATGTAGTATTATACAACAATGTAGGATAAAATCCATAATCATAAATTAAACACATGATTATAAAATTATTATAGCTACATAATATAAAATAATATTATATTAATGTTATAAATATTAAAAATATAAAATATGTAATGTTGTAAAACACTGGAAAATTAGTAATAAAATATTCATAATAAAAACTTATATGTGACTAGCATTAACCAATTATATAATGAAAACTCATAAATTTAGGATAATATTTATTAGCATATTAGTTGTTGTTTAATTTATTAACGTCATTCATGTATAATAATTCTAAAATCAAAAAAATCAAATTTCTTGATGTGTTATTATATAGATGATGCATGAATTTATAAATATTTTTTTATCTCTGTCGAGATAAATGAAATTGTGGATCCTCACTTTTTATACTTAATTAATATGAAAATATCCCCATACATACCTATATATCCCACTCTAGACCCAACCAACCCTTTTTAATTTCAGTACCATTCATAATGTGGTTGATTATTCTTATTTATGGGTTATTTTTAAATTTCCAAAATTCCTATATCATATAAAAAACTATTATTAAACCCATAATCACTTTGATTCTAATTGTGATAACCCCATACCAGATACCCAAACAACACAAGAACTAAATAATCACTAACAAAAAGAGAATTCTCAAATACCCAAGGGATAAATACTAGAACCATATGACTTGTTTCATCATTCAATAATTACTTTCCTATTTTAATTATTAAATGGTTTGTGTATATATTTTTCCAAAAATATAGAGTTACCCATTCTTAGGTTTAATATATAGAATATTTTGGATATGGCTTTCACATCAAAGGTAAAAAAATTACATCGGGGGTACCTATTATACCTGTATAGTTCTATGTCACCAACAACTTTTCATATGGATACATTAGTGAAAAAATATCACATATTTTAAATATATACTGGACATTAATAATAAATCAAAGTAAAAAATTCATAGAAATACAAAAATAAAATAAACGTGGATATATGCCCAATAATTATCTAGCCTAATTTAAAATTGTTTTTCTTAACTCCTTCAAAAGTCTACAACAAAAAAAATAACACTGACCTCAACTGACCCACAACCCCCAACAAATAAAAACACTCCCATAGATACATAAAATATAATATGTTAATTTTCATTTCAAATAAGGTGAACGTACATGGTGGGATCAAATAGACTAGGTTGGGAACCACCAATGGTGTCTTAGATCACACATGGATAATTAGTTTCATTCAAAAAATATTTAAATAATCATTTATATATATAATAAATTATTTTCACATATCCAAGAATTAATAATTATTATCAAATAGTCGTATAACAATCAAAAATCAATTATAATTATACCATATAAGTCTATATACATCGAGGTTCCAAACCTATGTATTTTTTCTTCAAGAATATCCCAAAATATATAATAGAGAAACCTATCTACTAGTGGAATCATTTTACCATCTTCAAGGAGGAATAAGTTATTAAGTGACAAGAACCAATATCATCCTTATTAAGGAAGGAATGTTGATCTACTTACATGAATCCCTTATCATCCTCAATGAGGAGAGAATAATGATTATGTTCCAGACACCCCCATCATCTATACATAAGAGGGGATTGTGGTTAAGTTCCAATAACCCCTAGTCACTGTCTCGAATGAGAGAATTATCACATAATTTTAGAAAACTAAATGAAGTATAAGACATGTATTATCCATCATTTTTTATATACTAGTTTCTTGATAAAAAAGTTATAATATATAAGATAAATAAAGAATAATTAATTGAATACAAACAAAAGATTAGGGATGGGAAAACCATAATATAATATCATCAATTACAATCCATACAAGACACTATCAAAGAATAATCAACCACCCAAAATCATGTAATAAGTAATTTAAGGATAAAGATAAAAACAGAATTAAGAATAATTTTATTGATGTATACATATTGAATGAGTACATAATTTAATGTTTTGTGTGAAAACCATATAAGTATTTAGTTGTTTATGAAAAAAATTATAACTACTATTTGTATGTTTAAATTTTAAATTAATAAATAATTTTAAACATATGACTTTATCAAAAATCTACATTAGGTATTATATAAATTAAATTTACAGTTTACAATTGAACAAACACTCCATGATTTATGAAGATAATTATAATTGTCCCTTGAAAATCAAATTTTGGGTTTAAGAGTCTTTTCATGCATTCTATGTTGATACTAAAAACAGAGATATAAAAATTAGGAGACTTCAAAGGTTAATTTTTTCCAACTATTATGAATCACACATATACAAAATTCTCATTTATGTGGGATGGATTGGTTTATTTTCTCAAAATAAATGTTAAATTTAAGTAGACATACCCATTACTAAACGTTCTATGAACACTATGTCCTTTATAAAAATTTCAATGCGAATTTATGTAAATAAATAATGATTAATAACCAATTTCATATATGAAAGGGTCATAACTAACATCATTAATGTTTCATTTATACCCAATAGGCCCATATAATGTTTTTTATATAGATATATTATAATAAAACATATTATATTTTGTCACATTATTTTCAGATTAGATATAGCCATAAACCAATTTATTAAATCCCAATGTGCATACAAAGATCATGAATCGATGTACAATTTCAGCAAATAAGGGTAACTATTAATTTTAAACGAAATAATTTTAAATGATCCGTAAATTAAAAATATATAAATATCATAAAATGAAAATTCAATTCATGAATAAAAAAATAATATAAAAATAGGAAGATATATTAGTATAATGAGAAAAATTCAAGCATAATGCAACAACAATAATTAGAAATTTATAATACATTTCCAGTTTAGTGGTGTTCCATTTTTAATTTCAAATTAAAATATTTGCTTCCTTTTTTATGGTATTGATAATTAATTTTTCCATCACAGCCAGATTTGAAAAACAAAGAGGGTTGATACCACATACTTGTTTTACTCATTATCAATATACCAAAAATATAGTAACCAATACAATTATATATTATGAATTACATTATATTTTTATGTAGGAAATAAAAATATCACATTGTCTTATCATATATAGTCCATGGACAATTATCTAAATACAATACTCCCTAATATTTCAAACAACAAATAAACTTGGTTATATATTAAATGCTTTTATAGACCAAGTTAAAATGTCATGAACCAACCCATATAAAATTCATGGACATACCAATGAACACTATCCCTATCAGATCCCTTAACTATAAAAATAAAAAATATTCCCATATATATCTGATATACAACAAGTGAATTTTTTAGTCCACAAAGGTGTAATTGCATGTTCTGATCCCATAGAATTAGTAAGGAACCACCAATGGTGTCTGAAATTATACATGTATTATCATGATCATTCCATAAAAATTTATCTAATCGTTTATATATAAAATAAATCTGATTCTCATAGTCAATAATTAATCATGTTATCAAATAGTATTTATGAAATTATGAATAAATAATAATCATGTTATATCTAAATCCGAGAAAATATTAATGGATGGGGTCACCATAATCTAAGAATTTAAATTCACAAAAAAAAAGGCACTGACATGGAATAATCAACCCCTAAGAAACATATACTTAGGTATTTTAGGATTATTTCATATAAGAAATTAATAATTATTTTATTAATATAATCGTATCTAAAGAGTAATTAATTTAAAATATTATGTGAAAACCATGTTTAATCATAACACATTACAATGAAATTTCTACAACTAGAGTTTTTAGGTTTTAATTACATATTAAGATCTAATTTCAATCATAGAACATTATAAATAAGCATATAATAACACATTTGGGTGAAGATATTTGAATTAATTTCTTACACCGTTAGAAATTAAATTTAGTAACATGGTTTCCATATTTGGAATCAACATTTAGAAATTACATTAAAATATAAATTTCATTTTTAGTAATTAAAATTTGTTACCTAGGAAAAAATATAGTCATTATGGTTAAGGTAAAATGTATTAAATTGATAAACTATGTGATAGGGACACAAATATCACTAAAAATGTCTAAATTTGATTAACTATGTGGATTTAGACCTTCAAATATACAATATTTTAAAATTTTCCCTTTGAATGCCACTTTTCGTTGAGTATGAAATTTATTATATTTTAAAGTTCTAAACATTTACAAGGGAACCACTCATATCACTTATAAAATGTCATCTCCTCTCCTTACGTCTTCACACCTTTTGTGAAATTTAACTTAACTAAGATCTACCCAAATCAATTATCAACTATTTTACCCATAACATATAAGATCTAATATCACTAAAATACCAAAAAAAATAAGGCATGATGATTGATCCAATTGAGGATACCCAATGAGGAGGAGGTCATCTGAATATTAAATAATTAGAAGACCAAAGTAAGGGTTCATTTTATAATCTCACTTTTTATCAGGATTGGTTTTTAATCAATTTTTATTGGGGAATGTTAAATTATTTATCTCTTAAACCATAAATATTGTCATATCTTTTGGTTATTTGTGGGGTTTTCAAATATTCCTTCCATTTTCCCCCTCTATGGCACTAAAAATATTAAAATATCATTATTAATCCAATATGACCATATTTCTTTCTTTAGGTCGACAATATTTCTTTCGTGTCCATATTCCTTACTTTTTTCCAGAATATTTTTTTCTTTTCTCTAATTATTCTTTAAGTTAATTTTATATTACCTTTTTATATCACTAAAATGATTTCAGCAGGTATCTTTTACACATTTTCAATAAGGGTTATTTCTATTTTCATTGCAAAAGTGGGAAAAAATAATTATTTTTTAATGTTTATCAATTAACCACCTTTTGAAGTCCTTGTGAACATTATTTGTTTTTATAATTCCTTTACATGTTTCAATTAATTTTCAACGAATATTGTTTTCCCATTTTTCTATATATATATTTTTAAAAAATATTATAATGTAGAAGTATTTTTCTTCATATTTTTAAATAATATTTTTAATGAATTTATAAAACTATTTTTCATCTATACAAAAATCCCATTATTGTTAGTTATAAATCATTGGGGATGTGATCTAATAGTACCAAAAACCTTCGTTATCTGGATGTTTTATAATGATGTTTAAACAAATTGACAAAAACATGTTTATTTTCTATAGGTAAATTAGTCTAAAAAATAATGATGAATAATTGTATGTTCTTATGAAATGAATATGTATGGTTTATCATTATGGGATGGGTCAATAATTAATTGGTCTCCAATGCATTGGGTAATGTTTTATATCTCATGATATCAAAGGGTACATGGTAAATTATCCTATTTAGTAGAGGGTACATGGGTAGTTAGACCCAGACTAGAAAGGTACACAAGTGATTGACCCAAAAATAGAATGTAATTATTGTTTTGGTGGGTATCATTGACATATGTTTTTTTATTAATTTATTTCTACCACAGAATTATGTAATATTCTTATGCCTATGTAATACTCTCATGGCCCATGATGCCGTGATGTTTTTCACTCTTATTACTAATGTATTATGTTATGTTGATGTTTTCATAAATGATACTTTAGGTGTGGTATTTGTGTACCAATATTATGTTCTCATACTCTTATTCAAATATTATACTCTTTTTTTATCATAAAATTTTATCTTCCATGTTTAACTTTACTATGTTTCTAATAGCATCCCTTCTAATATTTCTATCCCCCAAATTATGATGAAGGATATGAAGTATGACATGTCTAGAAGGGTACCATGTGAGAAGTATGCTTGTATGAAATGATAACTATTTTTTATAAATAAGTAGGTTATGTTCCTTGTTTCTTTATAAATTTAACCACAATGGTTGTTCAGAAATTATTATTATGTCAAGGACTAAATATTCATCTAAAATGATATAAGTCTTATGTAAGGGGTGCTCATGTCACATCAGTTTGTATCAAAATAGGGTTTTTCTATTTTTGGGGATTATGTTATAAATAATAAAATAGTAAAAAATAAGAAAACCAATGTGAAGATGGATGAAACTAAAAAAAATAGTTTAAAATAAAGTTATAAAAAACAAAGTAATCTTATAATTGATTGGAGTTATTATATTATTTCTTATTAAGATTATTTCATGAGGATCACAACTAAATTTTTGGTTGATGTCAATAAATATAACTAGAATCAAATGCGGAAATATATGGTTATTATACATTCATGAATTTTTATGATATTTTTTTATTGAGGGCATACCTTATCTTTTATATCAGGTAATATTTTTTGGGATGTCACTTCCCTACCTTAGTGATTAGACATTGAACTATCTGTTAAAAATATTAATGATCTAATGATTTCATCTCAATTATATAACTCCTATTCAATAAAAATTTATGAGAATGAACATCATTAAAGTATTATTATTATCCCTATAGTTGTATTTTTTTGTTATTTTTTGCATGGATTGGATCTCTCCGTACAAATATCAAATCAGTTCCCATGTAAGGGAAGTGACATTTTATATCCAAAATATAATTATGATCATATGTAAGTGCTATGATGAATATTAAATTCCAATGGTAATTATATCTATTATATGAGTCTTAATACATACACATGAGGGGTATCTTGCACCAATTGTTTGGTGGAACCCAAAATTGATGATAAACCAATTATATTGGAATATGTTGATTTATTTCCAAAATATTTTCATAATCATCCCCAAAACCGTGAAATTATATTTTCAAGAGAACTCATATTTGGTGATACACCAATTTAAAATACTAATAATATAATGGAACCAATTAAGTAACTTGAATTAAGAAAGTAAATATTGGAGAATATAGAAAAGTGATTCACACAACACAGTGCATCACTATGGGGTTAACCTATACTTTTTTTAATAATAAATACGGGTCAATGAATATTTTCAATAGTTATCAGAAACATAGGAAGATCACTATCAATTACATGTATCCACTACCCTGTATTGATGAATTTCATAATTAACTACAGAAATCTCAATACATTTCAATAATTTAACATTGATATTTATATCTTTAATTAAGGTTCAAAAGGGAGGATATACCCAATATTAACTTCCGTAAAATTTACAAAAACTATTAATCTATAATAATTTCATTTAAATATACCAATTCCCCTAAAATATTTATAGATCTAATGAATATAGTCTTCAAATATTACCTCGATCAATTTTTGACAGTATTTATAGATGATATTATTATATATTCAACGTGAAAGGAGGATCATGTAGATAATTTGAGGATTAAGTTAAATACCATGAAAAATAAAAATATAAAACCAAATTTAACAAATTTAAAATCTAACTATGAAATTTATCATTCATTGTTCATGTAATTAGAAGAGAGGGTATAACTTTAGATCCTTCAATGATGTAGGATATTGACAAATGATTCAAACTAACAACTAAATATAAGATCCATAGTTTTCTTATAGTATTTAGATAATAGTAATGATTTGTGAGAAAATTATCATGAATATGAAATATTCTAAACAAGTTGATCCTGAAGGGATCCATGTTCCATTGGATATATGAAATAGAAGTAAATTTCAAGGAGTTGAATAGAATGATGGTTAGTCCACCTGTAATTAAAATACCCTAGAGTATAGAATAGTTTTGATATATACCAATGCATCAAATAAAGGATTGGGATGTGTTCACATGAAAAATGTAATGGTGGTAGTTTATTCCACATACAAATTAATGATTCATGAATGTTTTTACCATACTTGTTATTCAAATATGGAAATGGTAAATTTTTTCATTAATCATATATAGGATTTTACATCCCACTATCATTTTGACTGGAAATTTGGAAACCATGTTGTGGTTTAATTTTTTTCCTTGTCCAGGTAGGTATGAGAAGGTATAGAAAGGATACCTATAAGGGTGAATTCATAGATTTTTTGGATTCATATATTTAATTGGTCATTTTTGAAGCCTACTGAATAATTACATTCCATTTAATATGAAAAAAACCAGGTAAATCCAAAAATCAAAAAAAAAATATTTTTTATGAAGAGGCGGGATGTTTTTGGACAAATATGATAATTACCTATTACACGACATGTAACTAGGTTACAATCCTAGTAAAACCTTTTGCCTTGTTTTTTAACAAGAAATAAAAATGAAATATCATTTTTTCTTCCTCCATGATTCTTTTCATTCACCCTAGAGACTTCTCCATGTGATTTTGGGAGACACTAACCCCTCTAGAACTATTTGTTTAGTTATTTATAATTATCCCAATCATGGTGTGTCTCTCCAGGTAAGCATTATTCATGACCATCCATATCTTTCTCTATTCCTTCATTTCACCTTCACGAATCATCTTGGGTTTTATTGATCTAATCCATGTGTTGTTGAATCTCATTTTTGGATTCATTTTATTGATCTTATGGTCCTTTATTCTTGTTGGTGAGTTTCTTTGTGGGTGCTTTGTTTCTGTGAAGAAGGTAGGAGATTCCATCCTTCGTTGTTAATTTAGATAATATTTAATTTCATTATTTATATTAAATTTTATTTAAAATTAATTTTCTTAAATCAATGAAATTTCATCCAATCATTTTATTTAAAACTGAATTCATATGAATTGGGATTTTGGATCTCATTGGAATGAAATAGAGAAAATCCTCAATTCCAGTGAATTATGGTGTGTTGGTAAATTGGAATGAAAATATATGAAAATAAAATTGGTGGATTTAATTATGAAGTGGACAGTGAAATTTTATGAATTGGGTTCAAATCCATTTTTTTGAAAATGTCTTAAAAATTTTATTTATGGAAACCCATGGGTTTCATAAAAAAGGGATTACTTTTTTATTAAAACCACTAGTATTTTTAGATTGAAAATTGGAATATATAAAATTAAGGGAATGTGATTTAATTTTATTTTAATAAGTCTTGAAATAAATTTCACTTCATTGTTTGTACATGATCTCATGCTATACTTAGGTTGTTAGTGTGTTATTTGGATAACACATTATTATTTATAACGTTCTAAAACATTATATCAGCACATCCCATTTCTTTTGCGATGGTGATGTGTTCCATTTTCCTTAGTCCCAAATGGGTGTCTATAAATAATTTCCATTTCAAAATGTTGGGAACCTATATCTTGTAACTTTCATATATATTTGTAACATGACTGTGTTTCATATTTGTTTGTATTGCAAATTTGTATTCCATTGTTACAAATTGATTTATATTCCTTGTAAATTTATACAAACTATTTTATATAAATGTTTTTATTTAAATCATTTTCTAAAAAGTTCCATTTTTATAACACACCCATCATTTAAAGGAAAAATCTATCATGGGAAATGAATTTTAATCATCTGATATGTAAATCATGAATTGCTAATAAAATTCCATCATTTAAATTGTAGAGCATGATTTTTAATACCATCATGTGTTTATAGATTATCTCCTTCAATGTTCGAGTATGGGAAAAAGATCTCTTGGAGGTGGATCCATCTATTGATCCATGTAATTTGTGAGTTGTATCCATTAGGACATGGTCTATTATCTTTATATTGGTACTTTGGTTGTAGTACACTGGGCTTTAATTCCGATTTTACTTCTGGTACATTACTCCCATTGGAGTTTCTTTCAATATGCTTACTTTTTTATTTATTTAATTTCCATAATATTTGTGGAAAAATCATTCCCACATTCAATTTTTATGATGATAGGTGCTAGTCGATGACTTGTGGGGATCAGGATCACCCTTCAAGCTATGTCTATTTCAGCTTGATTATTAGGTAACCAAGGTAGCCAGATTGATTCATGATAAGGTGGTATTAGAGCAGGTTGGGATTTTGTCTTGAAGTTGGTATGCATTTCTGAGATCTTTTCCAGATTTTTAAGGGAGTTTCAATTAGGTGAATGTCTAGATCTCTGCACAATGAACCTTAAGTCACCAGGGGTGGTTAGGAAATGATGTCTTGAGGATTAGTTCTATTATTTTCCCAATTTTGATTTGGATGTAGTGAAATCAAAATCATGTTTGTTATATATTTAAGGATTATTTTGACTTATCACCCTATTGAGTTATAATATAATTTATTCACTATTTTATTCTAATGTTGTGTAGCATCATGCATACGAGAATATGTGAAAATCAGATATAGGATAAATATATTATTTATCCTCAGTGATAAAATCCTCTTGTTGACTTGAACCTAGTTGAGTTAATTGTACACACTGTCAATGCTCTAGGACAGGTTCCACCACAGGTTCCCATTCAAGTTCCCATAATGGAACCTTAGAGGAACGTTCCCAATATTTATTCCCAATAGTTCCTTCTCCATAATCCAAAACCATTCAAAGGTTCAAATGATCATCAATAGGATGAGGAGTGGTTTAGTAGTATGGAATGATTGTTTGGTTCTTGGACACACCTGATGAAATCAATGTAAAGTGTGTGAACTTTTTTTCAAAAATACCATGAAAATGATGGTGGGAAACTACGGTAATGTTGAAGAATAATGAGTGCTTAGAGTGGAAATACATTAAATTTATTTTCACTGACAAGTACTATCGACAATCAATTATTTTGGTCTTGTCTATAGATTTTTTTCAAAATTGAGCAGTTTCGTAGCACCGTGACAGACTATGAAAATAGTTTTGCTAAGCTCATTGTATTTCAAACATATGTTAGTATCAAATGAAATGGTTTTGGTTCAATGTATTGAGTAAGTACACTGTTAGGGTATTCATTATGTGGTTTTCTTACTAAATCTTCCTTTTTATGCTATCATATTCTAGGGAGAACTTATGGTTGAAATAGACCGGAATAGAATGTGTGGGTTATCAGGAGTTTCTTTCTCTCCAAGTGGAATCATTATGTTCTTCAAGGTAAAGAAATATTGTGATGATTATCATGGTATTTTTCAATGTCAGGGTTATTATATACCTCCTTAAATTTCAATAAATGTCCCTTTAGTTTGTTACTAGTGTGGAAATATGGGTCATTCAATGAGGGTTTGCACAGAGGCACCCAAAAACTATGGCTCCTACGGATGATCAAGGATCATATAAAGATTATACCATATTTATTCTACACTTCATTGTAGAATGGGATCATCAACACATCCTCAAACTATAGGGTAATCAAATTCCTCATGTGAAATAGGGTACCATCAATAAGAATCTAGATCAATGCTTCTTCACATAGTAGAAGAGTCCCCAGAGGATGTGGATTTGGTTCTAGTGGTCGTGAGAGCTAACACAACTATATATTCATCCTTAATGACTTCTTTATTTGATACTGGTGATTATCATTTTTTTTATTTCAACCCATATTGTTAATATATTTAATCATCCTATGAAACTTTAATCTTGTGCAATGGATATTACTATACCACTTAATAAAAAGAGAGAGCATGGTCTTTCAAGTCCTTATTGTGTCTTCTTGAATTCATATGTCAAGACTCATTAGATATTTCTAGTTCTAGAAATTAAACATCCTGATATCATATTTTATGTGGATTAGCTCATTTAAAACAAATCGCTGATTGATTATTATCTTTGATGGGTCTTCTTCAACACACCCAGTGGTGTGTCTCTTGTTTTTCAAAGAGAATGGGACCCACAGTTGAGTAGCTCAAAACATATTTATCCAATGATGGGGAAATAAATATCATTTTTTTCCTTTTATATGGATAGAGAATATTTATTTAGTGATGTCACTTCAGTTGTCGCTGAGTTTCCCATCGTAATTCCTTCTAACTTCTCTTGCTTCTCGCTAGTAAGGGAGGATGAGATTTCTATTTACTTAACGACTAAAAATCAACCAGTATTTATACCCTCTTACCAAATGGAACCAACTAAAATGAAAGATATGAATTCGTATTTGTGTGATCTACTGTAGAATGAATTTATATGCCCAAGTGTGTCACCTTGGGCAGAACCTATTCCATTTTCTTGAAAACATGATAGTTCACTCCACCTCTGCAGTTATTACCGAATGTTCAATTGAGTGACCATAAAAAAATATTTGTTTACGAGGTTTGATTATATGTTTGATCAGTTGAAGGGGTAGAAGTTTTTTTCAAATATCGACCTTAGATCTGGTTACCATCTAGTAAGAATAAAAGAGTCCTACATTCAGAAAACTACCTTCCAGAGAAGGTACTACCATTATGAGTACATTGTCATGCACTTTGGCCTAAAAAATGATTCTGCAATTTTCATGGATTTGATGAATAGTATTTTCCAAGAGTACCTTGATACCTTCATAGTAGTCTTCGTAGATGATATCCTAGTTTACTCTATGTATGAAGAGGATCATGGGAATCATCTAAAATTGGTTCTGAGTTTATTGAGAAATCACTAAATTTATAAAAATCTTTCAAAATGATATTTTTATTTTCTGGAAGTGAAAATCTTCTGAAATGTGGTGTTGAAATAGGGAATATTATATTATACTAAAAAGTTTATTCCAGTAATGACACGGAAAAAACCGTGTAATGTCTTTGAGATTCAAAGATTTATAGGATTAGTTGGATATTATCAAAGGTTTGTGAAAAAATTCTTATAGCAGGCATCTCGAATGACTACACTAACTCGGAAGAGGGTAAATTTCACTTGGGATGAGAAATGTATGAAATTTTTTGTTGATGTGAAATATTTTTTGACAAATATTCCGATTTTGAGTCTTCTAGAGGGTAGATCAGGATATGTAGTCTTTTTTTATGCATCGGGTTTAGTCTTCAGTTGTTTTCTTATGGAGGGTAATCATGTAGTTTCTTATAATCTCATCAGCATACGACACACAAAAAGAATTATCTGACCCATGAAATTAAAATAGTATTTGTGGATCAAATTCATAAAGGTTGGAAATATTTCTTTTATGAATAAAGGTTTATCATGCATCTTGACCACAATATATTGAGGTGCATCTTCTCTCAAAAATATTTGTATCTCCATCGGAGTTATTGGGTGGAATACTTGACTAAAAATAATTTTTTTTATTATAAAATAAAGGAAAAATCATTACACGGAACCAAAAGGTCATGGTGGTCTAATGTGGTGAAGAACTAAGGCATCACCTTGAACAAACAAATTACATTCCCGAGGTAATGAGCCAAAATGAGAGTAGATCAACAGGGGTTCCTCCAGACTACCACCTATGGAAAGAGAATCTGCAGCAAAGTTGGCTTCCCTTGGGACATGTCGAATCATATAGCCTCTATAGACCATTGAGATGTAGCTACAAATCAGATAAATCAAAGCCCACAGAACATCACCCAAAGCTACGATCACTCGTACCACCACCTCCATATCAGATTCAATTTCAGTGCAATCCAGTAAAAATCTACTACACATTGTTAACCTTGTAAGCAGTACATGAATCTATGCTTCACGTGAGCCTCCCAACCCATGGTAGCTACTAAAGGCCATCACAACAGAACCCTTCCCATCTCGGACTATTCCTACTCCACGCATAACTCCATGAAGCAGGGATCCATCCACATTGAGATTTAATCCATTTTTGAGAGGTTTCCAGCTGAACCAGGATCTATTAGATCTTAGAGGCACAAACGTCCTGTTGAGAAAGTTGTAGAGGGAGTGGGAGTACTCACTTTTCTTTAACAGGGAACCGAGATCATGGACCAGGCTTCTCATTCTCAGCTGAAGCAGGAATAATGAAGGGCGGTTCTCTATAAGATCCATGTTCCTAGCTTCCCAAATTGTCCAAAAAAAATAGCCATAGAAGTGATGCACTGGATCTTTGATTCGATCTATTCAGACTCTGTACATGCGAACCAGACCGAGAAGAGCTCCTGAAAATAATTGCATGTCCTAACTGTGAATCCCCCTCTATCCATGCTAGGCCAGAGTGCATTATCCCATTTACACTAAAAAAATAGGTCTGAAATGACTCCACATGAGGAGACACACATCAGTAACATCTCGAGGCCATCTGAATCCCCTTCTTCTGGACATTGTCATCAGTAGGTAGAGCAGAATTTATGGTTCGGCAAACTAGAAATACAAAATTAGTTGGAATCTCTTTTCACTAGAAATGCACCCCTAGATCATCCCAGTCACTATCCTAGTGGGTCATAAGGCGAAAATCTCTCCCATTGAAATTACCTGACTTTGCCTCCTTAAACACTGTCTATCATCCTCCTCCGAGAAGATAATTTCCTTGAAAGAATGTAACTGGTCCTTGTTCAGAATGGTTTCCATAAGGCTAGGGTGGGCATAAACCTCCTTCACAGAGAGGTATGGAACTGGAGAATATGGAAAATAATGCCTCTCTCCAATCCAATTGTCCCTCCATAAGTTGACATTACCTTGAACCAAAACCCACCAGCCAGAATCCCGAAGAATATCCTGCCGGGACCTGATTGTTTTCCAAAATCTGGAAATCTTTCTGATCTCCCACTCCTCCCGATTGTTGACATATTTCATGCTAATGACTTCTTACCACATTGATATCCCCTCCAAAAAATCCCAAGCAAGCTGAGATTTTATATATTTCATGGAATCAGAAATGCCCATCAGTCCTACACCACCATCCTCCACTGGTTTAGTCATCCAAGACCAAGCAGCCCAATGCGAACTTCCCACAAAGTTAGAATCCCAATTGAAATGGTTTATCACATTCTCCATTTTCACAATCGTCCCATTGGGAGGAGTAACAATAGATAACACGTGCATTGGAATTGAAGAGACTACACTGTTGATCAAAGTAACCCTTCCCCCAAAGAAAAGAAACCAATTCTTCCAATTAAGGATTCTCCAAGTCATTTTTCTAAGAATATCCACAAAGAATATACTCTTCACCCAGCCCTTCAAAATAGGTTCCCCAAGATATGTCATTAGAAAGTACATCTGGTTTATCCCTAGAATGACTTGAATTTCCTCAAATCTTCTCCTTGAATAATTATTGAAAATAAAGACATTAATTATACCAGAATTCACCTTCTGACCACTTATGCTTCGGTAAATTAACATGAGGCACATGAAATTAGCCAAGGAATGTCTCCTCAAATTCAAAGAAATTATAATATCATCAGCAAACATAATATGAGAGAAAATATCTGAAACATTAGACCGATAAGATCTAATCTTCATGTTCCTAAAACAATTTTGTAAATTTTGAGATAATGCTTCCTGAGAAGGAATGAATAAGAAAGGGGAAGGAGGATATCCTTTCCTAACACCTCTCGCGCTTTTGAAAAAACCAAATATCTTTCCCAATAAGGATATGGAAAACCAAGGGGAAGAAAAGCATTGAAAGTAATAATCAAAAAATCCTTCTTGAAAACCCATATTTCTCATCCCTTAGAGAATGATGTTACATTCCAACTTGTCATAAGCTTTATCCATGTCCACCTAAATAATAACATTGGAACCAATAACCTTCCTATCAGTATCAGTTAATATCTCCTCAGCCACTCCCACTACCCCTTGTATGCCTCTACCTTGGATAAATCCATGTTGTTGTTGGGAAATTTTCCACTGGAGAAGATTACTAATTCTCCTGGAAATAATAGATGCCAAGATTTTATATGATACGTTGAAAAGGAATATGGGACTATACTAGCTTATAGAACAAGGGTCATTCACCTTAGGAATCATTACCACTCTAGACGCACATGAACCTCTATTGATGGAACCTCCCTCGATTAAATCAACCACAACCTCAACCACACAAGGACCCACAAACTCCCAATTTATCGAATAAAAAAAAGTAGTGAATCCATTCGGGCCCGGAACACTACCTGGGGGAAAATTACAAAACACCTCCCGTATCTCACTCACATATGGTAAGTATGTTAATGCTTCATTTGAGACTCTCTTTATAGTGGGGATAAAATTTCCCAATTTTCATTCTCCAGAGAGGGCTTTCTATGATATCAGAATTGCATTGTGTTAATGTCTTATGTAAGTAAGGTTGTGATGGGGGTTGTCATAGTTCCCATTGACCAGTGATCCTAAGATCCACAATGTTTCTCTATGACATGCGGTTTTAGTTCTAGTGTCTAGGTATGAGTCTATGCATTGTTTAGTTTTTTTCCCATTTTTATACATTCCAACAGGTTATTGCCGAGAACCAAAAAACATCGGGTTTTCTTTAGCCACATCCAATACCGACGTGGTATGGGGATGGGATATCTATGAAATTTCTGGTTGGGTTGACAAAAAACTAGTTAATTAAGAATGTGATGTAGGTTATGATCGATATGATGAAAAAATCAGCTCACTTTATTCCCATTCACGATACAGCCAAAGTGAGGAGTTGTGAGATCTTTATGTGAAAGAGATTGTTAATTTTCATTGAGTAACATCTAATATATTATCTAATAGTGATCCTCATATCACATATCTCATTTGGATAGGCCTTCAAGAGGCATTTGTATCTTACTTCTGTTTGAGTATGGCATAATAACCGAAGTCAGATGGCCAAACAGAGAGAGTAATACATATTCTTGAAGATATGTTTCACACTTGTGTTCTCGAATTTTGGTCGAGAATGGGATGATCATTTGTGGATGGTTTTTTTATTAAAAACATTATTATCTGTCTGTGATCAGAATGGCTCATTTTGAGGCCTTAAATGGCCATCCTGGTAAACCCTTATTTTATTAGTCATATATTGGTGAAATTTTCTTGGATGGACCGATCTTGGTCCAATAGATAAAAACAATGATTAAATTAGTACCTTAACGAATGATGTTGGCATATAGATAATATAAGTAATATTAGGATTTTATTGATACAACAATGGAGTTCAATGTTAGTGAATATGTGTTCTTGATGGTTTCACTCGAGATGGGTCATTGATCCCTTGGGAGGAAAGGGAAGATTTCCCTTTATTTTTTGGACCTTTTGAGCTTATTAAGATGGTGGTTAAAGTTGCATATCGATTGTAATTGTCACCAAAACTAACATCAATACATAAGGTGTTTTAGGTATCTTGACTCCAAAAGTATCCTTCTGATCTATATCATATATTGAGTTAGATTGATCTTCAGATTAAACATGATTTGTCTTTGACATTACAGTTATTTAGGATAGTTGATTCTAGAACCAAGATACATCATGGGAGGAAGATAACTTTGGTTCGAGTGATGTGGTTGAAAATATTAGATTTTCATGAGGCATGGGAACATGAGGCACTAATGAGATATTAGTGGCCTCATAATTTTTTTCCATGTCAGAATCTTCCTAGGACTTCCTGGTGATAAATATTTTTATGGGGGGGGGGGAGGTTGTAACATCCCATTATATTTTTTATATGTGAGTTCTAAACCATGTTATTGTTTTTTTTAGTTTGGGTAGGGTTAAAAAGTTATTCAGAGGATACCTATAACAATGAAGTCGGTGATTTTTTGTAATCATAAATTTAAATGGTTCTTTCTATATCCTGCTGAATAATTACACATCGTTTAATATGGTAACATTCCATGTTAATCCTAAAATGAATATAATTTTTTCAGAAATAGGTGATGAGTCTTTAAGTAGATATGAAAATTAAAAATTACACAATGTTTAACTAGGTTACACGTATTGTAAACCCCTTATATTTTTTTGCAGGTTGTCCATCTGAATTTTCCTTTTTTTTCTTCCACCATACATACTTTATCTTAACCTGAAGACTTCCCAATGTGATTTTGGGAGCATCTAACCCCTTTGGACCTTTTCATTTGGTTATTGATTATTGTGGAGATTATGATGTGTCATTCTGGGTAACAGTTCTTCATGTCTATCTATATATTTCTCTATTACTTTTGTGGAGTTTGATGGATCATCATGAGTTTGATGGATATAAGGCCTTTGTTGTTTAATATCTTTTCTAGGTTGAGTTCCTAGATCCCCTACACATTTTTTCATATTGGTGGGTTTTGTTTTAGGATTTGTGATTTCATGACTATAGTAGGTGGTTCTGTCCTTAGTTTCCAATTTAACTAACCTTTATTCACATGGTTTAAATTCAATTTGATTTAAAATAAAATTCCTTAAATATATTAAATTGAAATCAATTGTTGGATTAAACACTCAATTCTAGTGAATTGGGATTTTGGTTCGCATTGGCATAAAATTGGGAAAATCCCCCAATGCCAGTGAATTGGGGTGTGTTTGTCAGATGGAATGAAACTATATCAAAATAAAATTGTTGGATTTAATTGTGTTGTGGATTATGAAATTTCATGAATTGGATTTGAATCCCTATTTTTGTGAAAATGAAAAAAAAATGTTTTGGATATAAAATTGCTGTTTTTATCAAAAAAGTCATGTTTTTTATTTAAAACCAATTATTGGATTAAAAGATAAAATTGGAATATTTGAAATGAGGGGAATGGAATTTTATTTTATTTTACGTAGTATGGAAATAAATTTCCCATCATTGGTTGTACTTGAGCACATGCAATCCATATGTATTTGGTGTGTTATTTGGATAACAAATTATGATTTACCACACTATAAAATTTTATATCATTATATACTATTCAATATGTGATTGTGATGATTCCCTTTTCCTTTGACCTAATGGGGCCAATGTACATACATTCCAATTCATAGTGTTGGGTACCTATAGCATGGAACATCCGCACCTATTTGGAATATGATCATGTTTCTTGCTTATTTATTTTTCAAATGTATATTCTATTTGTATAAATTTTTTTACATTACTTATAAATTTATATAAACTTTGTTATATATAAGTGTTTATTTAATACATTTTGTGAAAAATTACATTTATATAAGTCACCCTTTATTAAAAGAAAAATTCTATCAAGTGAGATGTATTTCTATCATCAGAAATGTTATGCATGAATTTCTAGTGTATTTCCATATTTAAAATTTTAAATCATAATATGATTAAATATGATTTTTCAAATTCCAAAACAATTTATTTGAAAATTGAAAGCACATTATTTGTAAATTTTATATTGGCATCACATTTTGAAATCATTGATGAGATATTACTGGGATTTTTCTCACACCCTACTCATGACATTAGTTGTTTATAGATCATCTCTTTCTATATTTGAAAAATTGAAAAAAAAATTTGGGGGTGGATACAACTATTGAACATTAAACTTGGTGAGTTGTGTCCTTTTGGAAATGGGTTGTTTTCTGGATTTTGATATTTGTTTTTATTACATTGGGCTTTAATTTCAGTTTTACTTCTAGAGAATTAATCCCAATGGAGTTTATTTTGACAATCATACTATATTCTTTCTTTTAAATTCTATAAATTTATGTAAAAATGGTTCACACATTTAGTTTGTATGATGCTAGGTGATAGTTTCTGACCCATGGGGAAGGGGAACACCATTCGGGCTATGTCCATGGTGGATCAATTATTGAGTTACCTAGGTATCCATGTTGGTTCTTGATATAGTAATTATCTTTATAGAGAAATGTGTAATATATATACTTCCTATAAAAACATGAAGTATATTTCAAAAAAAAATCATTTAATATTTTCTAAATGTGATGGTATGAGTTGATTAAATATTAATGATTAATACATTACCACCCGAAGAAGCCGAAAAATATGGGTAATGAAATTCAGAAGGATCATGGTAGATTTTTCCTGATATTTGTTAAAAGAGATTAGATATTTATGGATTTGAAGAGGATTTTACTTGAGATTTTGATGGAATATAGTAAATCCTATATTTATCAAATTAATGTTCAATCATCTATCAATATAAAGAATAATGTTGCAAAAAAAATAATATATGGATATATAAAATTATTTAAGAAATGTTCTGGAATAATACCATGACATTTATGGAATAATAATATTCAAGTGATAAAAGTGTATCCTTTCAATACCGTAATTAAAGAAAGAGATACTAGAAAAATCATATAGTAATTCATCATTTATCCAACATAGATACAAAAAGATATATAGAGATATCAAAAATAAGTTATAATGGGAAAAAATGAAATTGGATACAATAGAGTTTCTATCTTCATTATTCGTATGCTATAATGTTATGTCTGAATGTCAAAAGTCTAAGGGGATGATGCAACCATTAATCATACCTATATGAAAATAGTAAGATATCACCATAAAATATATCGTATGGCTCGTCGAGACATCCATAAGTCATAACATTATTTGGTTTTTAATCGATATCCTTATAAATTTTGTTTATTTTATTTTAATTTGATAATATTTCAAACTTGTTTAATTTTCATGGATATACATTAGGTATGTAATTACACTTCATTGAGTACCACACTCAATTTTATATAATCAATATCTGATGGTTACATCCAATTTCTAGAGAAAATTTTAATAGTAATTTAATTCATACTCTAATTTTAGTACTACATATCATCCACATATAGGTGTTTAGTCTAAGAGGACCATTCAAACCCAAAGATAAGTGTTTACTCTATTTATTTCTAAGGTGGTTGGGCTCAACACCATTTGTTGATTGAATTTTTTTAAAAAAACTATATTTCAATCAAGAATTAAAATGGGTCCTTATGAAGTCTTCTATAGAAATATGTTTCAAGATCCAATATGTTCGGATGAAGTTAGAGAACAAAATATTTTGGTAACTAAGATAGACAACGAAATAGTATATAAGATTAGAGTCATTCAATGTCACATCAAGGAAGCTTATAGTTGATCGAATTGTTATGATGACAATCACTGGCGAGATCTATAGATCAATGTTAGCGTTAAGGTATTCCTTCAAAAATCTCATTGGAATAGGGGTTTGAGATTTGTTAATAAATAGATGTTGATCCCTATATACATTACCCCTTTTAGGATTTGTGATCATATCGTGATGTTATTTCATTACATTGTGCTTCCACTATGAATATCCCATGTTCATGATGTGTTCCACAAATATATTTTGAGGATGTTCATACCAAATCCATCAAATGTAACAAACATAGAGCATTCATCGAGGATGATGATCTTTCATTTGATTAAAAAATGATGGATATTATAAATTTAATAGAAAATGTTGTATGAAATACAACCATCAATATATTCAATTTTATATATAATAGAATACTTGAAAGATATAAATATCTTAATAAGGGATCATAAGACCATATACATTTTATCATAACATATAATAGAGACACCTAATATCATAATAAGATTGTTAAGGGATTATAAAAGGTATAAAATTTCTCAAAACACATATCAATAATCATAAATCATGTGAGCATGGTATAAAAGTTCAGAATGAATTAAAAATAAGTCATGATCATGAAAATATTGTATTTCATAGAGAATAAATAAATATCATAAAATTTTTATAACATGATAAAAAACATGGTAATGTGTCAAATTTTGATATACATGAAAAGATGGTTCATCCATAAGGATTGAAAAACCTGTGTAAGAAAACCCATTATACCCATGCCTATGTGAACATAAACATTTTTTCCACACCGAAAAATTTGAGCAAGCCCATCTTACACATGTTAATGTGAAAAAACACATTATGTCATTTCCTGGTTATATTATAAGATATAAGATTACACCAATGCATTTATAGGAGATATACG
The DNA here is from genome assembly GCA_963277665.1 of Viscum album. NCBI lineage: Eukaryota > Viridiplantae > Streptophyta > Magnoliopsida > Santalales > Viscaceae > Viscum > Viscum album. The sequence continues at coordinate 1,132,750,859 of OY728131.1, forward strand.
ACCCCACCCATAATCAACCATACATACATGTGCCTCTTAAAATTAGTTATAATCAATACATAAATTACTCAATCAAATAGAATGGTTTTCTTTAGTATATCGCATAATTAGAACATATAAATATTAAAACAACATAATATCAACAAAAAAGGGTCTATAAAATAATAAAATAGAAAAAATAATTTCATTAGAGATATATAAATTTAATATAATGGAAAAAAATGATGAAAATATATTTTTGAAAACATTTGATAATAATCATTGTAAAAGTCACAGATACATGTCCTTTATAAAAAAAGTATCATTTAATTTTAGGAGAAATTACGAAGAATAATTTATATGAAAAGTATTTTTGTTAAATAAACTATTTTCCCCACAAATAATGAAATAACATCAATCATAATATAATGTCTTGGAAAATTTATGTTCAATAATAAAATGTGTAACTCAAAGAAAGTATATTGAGTTACTAATTCTGTTACATTTCGATTTGATTTATATAGAATGAATTAACCTCATATAACATAAAGATAAAAAATATTAATTTTAGATTATTATTGTTATATAATTCTATTTATATTCTTAATTAATAATAATTCTTTAATGTATTTTAATTTTTTAATCACTTTTCCATATTGGGTGTTAATAATCATCACCATTTTGAACTAGGTTTGTTAAAAAATTATTGATATTCGTTTTTATAGCAAATATAATCATTTAAAACCCATTAATGGTTCATTAATTTATTTTTTAAAATGATTAATATTGTTATAATTCCATTACATTGATGTTTTATACAAGTTTTATGTAAATTAGTAAGGTGAAAAACTAGTTTTGGGTTATTTACTAATAACGATGGACTACCATATAACGATCATTGGTTTTAATGTTCTTAAAAAAAGAACCATATTAATATATATATAATAAATATAAATAAAATATATAATTATAAAATATAAACTATAACCATATATGTTTTTATGTGAAGGAAAAAATTAAACATGTTTATTCATGGAGGTAGTAGTATGTGAAACACATGATTCACATTTTCATTTTTTCATAATGGAAATGGCGAGGGGGTTTGTTCTTGAACCAAAATTATAATAACATAAAATTATTATATTTATTCTAATTTTATCTTCTTAATATATTGAAACTAAATTTTAGTAATCATAAAGGTATATAAATAAATATAAAAATAAAGGGATCTTAGGTACTTATACCTCACTTGATGGATTATTCCCTTAATGAAGGGGTTAAACCTTTGACGGTTGGTATTTTTTGATCATGAAACGCCATTAGATTTTATATGATTGTGTATAAGAGTGTTTTGTAACTTTTGGGATTGAAATTTTTGTTGTGGGATTGACGATAACCGAGGATATGAGAACCCATTTTATAAGTTAAAAGGAGTGATTTTTTTCAATACACAAAACTATTCAATAATGTGATGTAATTATAATAAAAGTTCCAAAAAAATAAAAAATAAAAAATTTAATGGAATATAAGATCAATATATACCCCCAAAATTTATAAATAAACAATTTATAAACATTTATTCCCTTTACCTCTAACGTTACTCAATTTCACCGTTTTAGTTTTCACCAAATTATGTAGTTTTTACCAGGTTAATATATCCTTTATGCCCAAAAATAAAATGAAAATTATTTCATTATTTAGACCCAATATTTCATTATATGATATACAATTTATCGAGTAAAAATACTTTTCTTTTGGAAAATTAATTTCAACACAAACACATGAAACATGTAAAAACCCTTTTTGATGATTAATATTATTATGAAAAAAAATATGATAAGTCATGAATTATTAATTCAATTAATTAAAATAAATTTAAAATAATTATTATCATTAAAAGGGTATTTATTTAATAATATAAGAAATCAAAATAATACATAATAATGTCGTAATTAATTAAAAAAAGATGAAAAGTGGTCTTTTATAAAATGATATATAAAATTTCAAAATATTGAGCATGAGATTATAAATTCAAAATAATATTCTACAATTATTTATTTTAATTTATAATATATAATAACAAAGGAAAAAGTATTTAAACCATATCAATGATTTCATATAATTCAATAATATTATGAAAGTGATGGCATTAATAAAATCAATATTTTCATCATTTTCCAAATAATTTATTATTTAACAAAATACAAAAAATTATTCTTAAGGTAATATAATTTTGATAAATCAAAAAATCATGTTACTTTTTTCAAATTCACATCCTAAAATTTATAAATTTTATTTTTAATTGAAAACCAAATATTTAGTGAATTTTTTTTATAAAACAAATTTACTTTGATATAATAAATCATTTTATAAATAAATAAAAATCTATTTCTAATATATATTATTATTATTAAATTAATATAAACTTCGAAGAATGAAATAAAATTCAGGTTTCTGAAAAAAAAACTTATATGCATAATGTTAATTAAGTAAAAATGAATTTTCAAAGAGTATATAAAGTCCTAAAATATCCCAAAAAATATTTTGCTTTAATATTTATATAATTAAAACTTCTACTTATATAACCCCTTATGATCTCAAAATAATACCTAATCATAAAATAAACTCTAGATTTATTTTCATTTTCTGCTTCATCTATGATGGAGACTGTAGAAATATCCATGAGATTGAACTTGACATTCATTCACCATAATTACTCAGGTTTGGTTTGGAGTTGTTAAAGGTAAAACCCTAGCGAAGATACCTCCATTAAATGTTAAGATAAATGAGATTCTTCAGGTTGATTTCTACTATTTTATTCCATTCATCATAATTTTTAAATTGATTTCTTGATATAGTAACATCAATTTATACTATCTATTTTAATATAAATTATTTAATTTTAATGTATAATATTATAAAAATATCAAGGTATTTAGTTTGAATTTCCATGTGAAACATTTTTCAAAATAATCGTTATATAAAGAAATTATACAGTGAAATTCCTATATATTACAGTCCCCCTCCCCCAAATAAATAAATTATGTCATAATAATTATAATTATCAATTTATAAAATAAAAATCTAAGAGGTACATTGGAAACTAAACACATATATCTTATTTATACATTTAATTCATTACCCTTGTTAATAATAAAAAATAATTTATCCATAAAATGATTATTATGAGTATAATGGGGTATGCCTTTCACAGCCTGATTTTGTACAGTTTTTTTCAAAAAAATATTGACACAAAAAATGGTAATGATAGTATCCAAAACAATTAAATTATGGGAATATATAAATTCAATACAAATATGAAGTCTATAATGACACCTTCATTTCAAATTATGATAATTTAATTTAAATAATTTCATTAGTCAATATCAATTGTACGGATATTACATTAAGTTGGGAAATCCTAGGTTTCTCAGTCAAATTCCTCCATGTTTCTAGGATATAAAATTTTCATTATAGTTTATAAAGATAAAATCACCCACTAAATCATATCCCATGTGAGTTTCAAAACATTTGTGCGGTTATTCCTCCTAATCATGCACAAGGTAAAGATCGAGTAAATAACCAATCCAACCTTTTCTGGTTGTTACCCCTAGGTATATCTATGATTGATCCTATATCCATATGTGGTATCATGTCAGGGATTTATTTCTAGGTAAACCCACCAAAAAAACATGTTACCAATATTTCAAGAAATCATCATATAATATGGATCATTAATATAAATTTCAATGATGTTACCTAACCCTAATATCAAAGGGAACTAAACTAATATTCAAAAATGAAAACAAAATATAAAAAATAATTAAACATTTTCTAATACCAACTATATCAAAGAATTATAAAATTTAACAAGGTTTTAAAATAATGTCATGCTTTAAATAATACATCTCACTATAATGGCATAATCAATGTACATAAAGATTTAGTGTCTTGGAAATTAGTTACATAAACATCTTATTTTATAACACATGAAATAATTTTTCAATTATCTTGATACTAAATAACCATTCCTAGACGTCCAAATTAATGTAATAATCATCATAATCATGGTATTAGAAGCATAATAATTGGGTGAAATTAAATTTTGAATAAGGTAAATGATATTTTATAATGTATTAGTTCATAATCATGAATGAGAGTATTAGGAAAACATAAAAACCAAAATAATAGATCATAAGAGCATGTATAATAATCAATAAAACATTAATTATACACATAATATCATAAAATTATTGTCAATGAATCATAAAATATATTACATGGATAAAAATGCATATCAATAACCATAAAACTTGTGTTCATGATAAAAAATTGCCTTGTACTTCAAAAATAAGTCATGAACATGAAAACATATAATTTATGTAAAAAAGGAATCTTATGAAATTGAATAAATTGATTAATATGTTGTGAATTTGTAAAATCCATGGTAATTTTAAAACATTAATGATTAAACACATTATTAAAATTCATGTGTCTAAAAAACCATTATGTGCATTCCAAAAAATGTGATCAAACCCTTCATTCCCATGGCTATGTGATCAAACCCATTATGTTATTTCTTTAATATCACATCAAATATAAGATTATACCATTGACTTTGAGATTTATATAGGACCCCTCGAATCATAATCCTTAAATATGTGTTCCCCATAAAATTAATCATCATCATAACTTAAATAACCTATGGAAATAGAATGGGTTTCTTAAGCATATCACATAACAAGAACATAAGATCAAATAATATATTAAAATATGATTTTATAAAATTATTAATAATTTAATAAAATATAAAAAAATGATATAAATATCATTTTATTATAACAAGTACCAAATCATGAATAAAAAAGTTTTGAAAAAATATATTCATCTTTATAAAAATCATAATTATCTGCCAAATTTCAAATTTTAATTTATTTGTAAAAAAATGAAAAATATAACTGACATGAAATTAATTTTGGTCCAAAATTTTTTCCCTATAAATAATTAAATAATATCAATAACAACAAAATGTCTTAAAAAATTATGTTGCATAATAAATTGAGTAATTCAATGAATGTATTTTGATATACCAAGTCCTATAACTTTACCCCTGATTTCCATGAAATGATTTAACCTCCCATATCATATAGATAAATATTTTAATTAATTAATTAATAGAATTATTTTTATATACATATATTTATACTATACATTAATAAAAATTCGCTTCATATATTTGATTTTTTTAATCTCTTTTCAGCATTAGGTGTCAATAATCATATCTATTTTGAACTATGTTCATAAAATAGTTGTTTATATTTATTTTATAAAAAATAAAATCATTCACAAAAAATTAATGGTTATATAATTTATGTTTTATAAATAATTATAATATTAAAATTATATTACGTGGTAGTTTTAGTTTCATTATATGGACAGAAAAATAGTGTATAATTTGTGTTTGGTTATTTCCCAATAACATTGGATTACCACATAATTGTAATTACATAATGTCTTATTCAAAAAGATAAATACTAATGATAAATATTAATTATAAATATAATATATACCTATAAAATAATTACTAAAACCATCCATGGTTTTATGTGATGGGATAAAACAAAGCACTTTTATTCGTGGATGTGGTAGTCTACAAAACGCATGATTCACATTTTCATTTTTAAAATGAAAAAGGGGGCCAATAATGCTTTTCACAACATTATCATTACATCGAATTATAATATTTATACTGATTTTATATTATTAATATATTAAAATAAAATTTTAGGAAGTATAAAAGTTTAAAAATTAATAGAAAAATATATAGAGGTTTATGAACCTATACCGCACTTATTGGATTATTGCGTTTGTGGAGGGGATGAAAACATTGATGGGGATATTTGAGAATAAGAAAACATTATTAAGGGTTAAGATAGTTTTTGTATGTTTTTTATCAGATTTTGGGCCAAAAACATTTGGTTTTTGGAGTAATGATTAGTGGGAAGAAGAGTACCCCATTTACAAGTGAAAAAGAGTATCATTTTTGTAAATACTCAAAACTATTCAATAATGGGAAGTCAAAATCAAACCAAGTACCTATAAAATAGATTTATAATGGTTTTTATGGAATATTAGGTCTATCAAAGCCTCTAAAATTAAAAAATAGACATGATTAAAGCATTTTATTCAATATACGTCCATGGTTACTCATTTTCCATTTTTTGTTTTAACCACGGTTAATTTTTTTTACCTAGGTAATTTATACATTATAAGAAAATAAAATAAAAATATGATTATTATATAATTTGTGACCACTGATTATAAATATTAAGTTTAATTTATTAATTAAAAATCCCATTTTTGTTGCAAATTAATTTTAATAGAAGCATGTGTAATGTGAAAAATACTCTTTTTTGAGGAATAATATTTTTGAGAAAAATGATTTATAACTAGGGTAGAATTATCAATTAAATTGATCATAATGAATTTAAAATAATTATTTTAATTAAAATAGAATTTATTTAACAAAAACAATAATTCAAAAAATTTATTTCATTATATTTTAATTAATTAAAGAAAATAGTCAAAAATATTTTTTATTAAAGCACTACATAAATTTTCAAAATGATGTGGATGTGATTATATATTAAAATTTTTATTTTAAAATTACTTATTATTTATTATAATTTATATATTAATGGTAAACTCTTTACCAAAAATTTAAATGTATTAATATAATTAATATTAATTTCGTAAAAGTGACGACATTATAATAAACAATAATTCCACTATTCAATTAAATTTCATTATTTTCAAATAAACCCTAAAAATTCATGTTAAGATAATATAATCATGATTAATATTAAATTAATTTTAATTTTATTAAAATTCACATGCTAAAATTTATAAATTTTTGGATGTAAAAAAAGAAAGTATATCCAAAAAATTGTATAAGAAACTTTTTTTATAATAACTAAATTTTCTAATATTTCTTTTTATTATTAAATAAAAATAAACTTTTTCCCTTGAAATAAAATTCCAATTATTGAAAAAGATAATTAAACATAAAATGAATTTAGAACAAAATGACTTTTCAAGAATATTATAACTCATGATATATCTAAATTAATATTTTATTATATTTTGATATAATCTTAATTTATACTTACATAACTCTTTATAGATTAAATTTTTTTTTTTAAAATTATTTATTATTTATTATAATTTATATATTAATGGTACATTTTTTACCAAAAATTTAAATGTATTAATATAATTAAAATAAATTTCGTAAAAGTGACGACATTATAATAATCGATAATTCCACTATTCACTTAAATTTCATTATTTTCAAATAAACCCTAAAAATTCATGTTATGATAATATAATCTTGATTAATATTAAATTAATTTTAATTTTATTAAAATTCACATCCTAAAATTTATAAATTTTTGGATGTAAAAAAAGAAAGTATATCCAAAAAATTGTATAAGAAACATTTTTTATAATAACTAATTTTTCTAATATTTCTTTTTATTATTAAATAAAAATAAACTTTGTCCCTTGAAATAAAATTCCAATTATTGAAAAAGATAATTAATCATAAAATGAATTTAGAACAAAATGACTTTTCAAGAATATTATAACTCATGATATATCTAAATTAATATTTTATTATATTTTGATATAATCTTAATTTATACTTACATAACTCTTTCATAGTTACATAAATAAAAATGGCTTTTCTTATTAATTTTCAAATAATATTTTTAATTATTTTATAAAAAAATTTGTTATCTATTTCAACATCCATTAATGATAATTTTGATTCAGTAAGGATATCATTCTAATTATACCATCCATATAATTTTTATAAATCAATTATGATGTGGATTTCAGAAATTAACATGAAACCAATTTCTTATTTAATTGTTAATTAAGATATGAAAAAATGTTGATTGATCTTATATTATTTTTGCATATATATTTAAATTGTATATGTATGCGATATATGGATCAGAAATAGTTATCAAAATAATTATGAAAATTTTAATATCTTATTTGATCATAGTGTACTTGAACGGTTAATACAAGACCAATAGGATGCATAGGTGGTTATCCCAAGCCCAGAAAGGTACACAGGTGGTTAGACCAAGCCTAATATATAATAAATGTCTTGGCAGGTATCCATGAAAAATGATTTATATACTTATGTTTATGCCAAACTATTAATAAATAGTCTTATGACATATTATTATGTATATTTCATGCTCTCATGGATCATTATACTTTGATGTTCAACACTCTTATGACCCATGTATAATTTTATGTTAATTCTTTATGTAATGACTCATGATTTGAGATTTATGTCTATGGGTATGATCTTTTTGTACCCTGATTATATCTGCATACCCATATTCTCATATTATACTTACTGATGATATTAAAATGTTTTCTCTAATGTTTACCCTTACATATCATATGATCTCACCCATTCTTATGTTTATTTTTTCTATAGGTTATGTAGAATCATATAAAGTATTATAAGTCTATAAGGGTAGCATGTGAGAAGAATTATTATGGTAAATAAGGAAAAAAATTCATAAATACATTGGTTATCTATCTGGATTCCAAATACATTAAATGTTTACGGTTCTTATGCATGTATTATTTTAAGATTTATTGGATATTCATCTAAAATGATGTAATATTTATGTAATTGATTCTTAGATCAACCATGATGTGTATACCAAAATCATGTTTTATTGCACAACACACAATAAAACATGGCAATGTGATAATTATACTAAACCAACATTAATATGGGTACATGGATAAGATAAATTTCCTAACAGGAAAAAGAACATTGTTGATATAACCCAAAATAATAGAAAATTATAAAGTGATGTTGGAATAAATTTTTTTTGAGGAAAATAAAACAATAATAATTTTAATTAATAATAAATTCCCACTTTTTTAGGGGGTTATTTTAATTAAAATAATAATAATTTTTAAGGAATTGAAAATTAATTGAAAAATCACATTTTCATGTACAACCACATTTGGAAAACATTGAGGGTTTACACCACTTATCAGTTAGAATCATCTATAATCTCTCATAGACCTAGTAGGCATCCTGCAACATTATTTTGATATAAATCCCCATCTCTTAAAGACATATATAATTGAATAGAGTTACAGGAATAACCAAAAGAATGCAATGTGGATTTGATCCCCCTTTTTGGAACTCAGTGTTGTGTCGGTTGGCCTCCCTTAGAAACCCACCTATAGGATTCAATTTTTTCATCCAATTTAATTCCATTCCCAAATTTTTGTATAATTATCATTATTTTATAATACTAATATTACATTTATACATCATTATAACAATAATAATATTATTATTAATATAAAATAACCTTTTGTATATTAAAAAACATACTAATAATCTTGTTAATACTAAATACATATATTTATTTTTTAGAATTAACAATAATAATAATAAGTTAAATAATAATAATATAGATATTTTTTAAATTATAATATTAATAGATATCAATAATATTAAAAATAATTTTAGTAGAATTTATATATTTGATATATCATAATATAATGACAAAATTTTAAATAATAATAATTCTATTAATATTGATACACATAAATAAATGTAATCATTTTATTATAAATAAATATTAATGATAATTCTATTATTAAAAATAAATATGATAATAAATAAATATTTTTAATTATTAATAATAATAATATTCACATATATTAATCACCTTTATAAATTCCCATTATTGTATTATCAAAAAATATCATAATTATGTTGATATCATTTTAACGACAATAATAAAAATTGTAAGACACGTCATTTATGAATAGGTAATTTAAAATTACCTCTCACAAAAAAATATCATTTATAATATACTTTTGTAATTTATCTCAAACAATTATTTATATTTCAAAACATTTATAAAATAATATTAATTTATCAATAAAAATATAATTTTAAAAACATTATCTAACAATTCAATGGACATGATATATTTTATTCTAATATATTATATTTTAGTTTCATAATAATAATTATAAATTAATAATCTATAAATTATGAAAATTATACAAACAAAAATTAAAAACCCACATTGAATTACTGAGTACCTAGTACCCTACTCAATGTTCTCCATTGACCACCCACTCTACTAGAAATCCATTAAAGTACCCTATGGCCTCATCCTTTTACTCAGTTGCCAATATAGTTTTGAAGAACAAGCCACCAAATTACTATACTTCATCTATGAACTCAATTTACCAACTAATCCTTAAAAAATACATAAACCCGTCATAGAATTCATCCTATCAGTTCAAAATTTAAGACTATAACCTAACTAGAAAAATCACTCATGGTTTCACTAAATAATATATTAGTTTAATTAAAAATGTAATATCAATTTAAAATACTGGGGAATAAACACTCCATCATGTTTATTAATTAAGGATAAGAAGCTCAAAAAATTAAAATATATATACCAAATGAGTTCGACCAACACAACGGAAGTGATCGTCATCCCACCTGACGCACCACTCTCTCTTCAATGCCCAAAAAAATGTCCAATGTAAATTATAATTATATATTACTTATAATAATTATATATTTATTTAATATATTTTATGTAATTATTATAAAATATTAATATATGAATTATTACAGATTAATTATATCTATAAAAGGGAAGATATTCCCATTATAACATTTTTACTATGATTTTTGGCTATATGAATTTCCCACATTCATATGAATTTATATCAGTCATGTTACCTATTTCGCACTTATATTTAACCACATATACATATCTATAATTAATTCATCCTCTCAGTGTTTTTCTCATGAATTTTTTTATTGTTTTTAAAATGTTTTTCCTTCATTCACAAGTTATAATTAATTGTATGATTTATAATGAAAGCCATGAGAATAAATAAATCACAATCATGGAATTTTTATTTACATTCTATTTTATTAAACTTTTAATTTTAATAAGGATGTTTCAGATATATTTCTAATAATTTTTTAATTTTATTTTCATATTATAATGTTTCATATTAATAAAATATAGCATTATTTCCATTTTTTCTTGTGTTCTATATAATAATATTTATTCAAAATGTTCAAGGAATATAAATTTTGGGGAGTTACAATCTACCCAATAAAACAATCACCCTCAAAATTTAAGATCTCATATGAGAATATATGAGGGTACTTTTTCCTTCACACATATTTTGGTTCTTAAGTCACTTCCTAAAAATTTTGATATCTCTAGAGGACTTTGACCATGTACGTTGTATTTTTTTAATACCATAACATTGATATCCATGATCCCTATTAGTTTTTACTCATAAGATAGATAATATTCCAGTTTTACAACAACTATATTTATTACATTTGATTTATCTAATATGTACTTACATATAATATATAAATAGAACAAATCATACAATTATGAGACATTGAGAGCATGTGTAACATGATTTGATACAATCACTACAAGATAATCAATCTAAAAGGGTTTGATGTAGATAACGATCAAATTTTGCTTCTAAAATATAATTACCCTCTTCCATGGTGGTATTTTACGGAATACTTTGTCTCTATATTAAAACTCAAAATATCATTAATGATTATAAGTATAACTCTAATGTAGCCTTATTGTTTCCTTAATATCCATATAAATTATTTGAATCTTCTCTGTCATCTCTTGAGAAATATTTGATACTTGCACTCTTTGCATTCACCCTATATTTCTGGATTTCTATACCTCTTCTAATAAATATCCTCATTTGGTTCCATTTAAATGTTTAATTGGAAACTATTATTTTTAAAAAAACTCTACTAGTGAAATATGTTGATACAAACCTCATTTAAAATCAAATCAGTGTTATCTTATCATATAGTCTTGTGTTTGAATGGTTCTTTAAAATTTACCATTGGTTTATAGATGATAATATGTTCTAAAGATCATGTCTTTGTCTTATTCTTATTGAATAATCCTATAAAACATCATGGTGAATCTTTTTCTTGATCAGATATAATTTATTGTGGATGAATATATGACCTTACCATATTATATTTACTTGTTTTATATAGTTTATTGATTGTGAAATAATATTAAATAGTAATGAATTATAATTAATTTATATGTATATCAACCAAAATTTAAATTGAATTATATCCTTCATATGTATTGAGAAGACCTATGATAAAATACTTGGTGATGTTCTCCCATTTGCATGTTGGTATGGGTAATGGTTTAATCATCCCCTTAGGCCTCAGAAATTTAACCTTATCTTATTTCCATCCAAATTATAGATATATATACTCTAAAATCTAACTATTCATTTTATCCCACAAAAAGTACTCCTTATGATCTCTATACATCATTGTTATCTCAGGATGAATAATGAATAATGAGCTATCTACTTAATCCAATAATACCTTCTTCAAATATTGTATATATTAGTACATATTTATTTCATAAATATTATATTTACATTAGTATTAATTTTGGATGTAGAATTTTTTTAACCTTCATTTGTATCTTTATAACATCTTTTTAGACCGCTTTGGTCTTCACATGATAGTCAAGAAAAAATCTAAGATAAACCTACCATAATTCAAACCAATTCATAATCCCAATTCATAATAAGGAAAGTTGATATCATGAACTTCTAAATCCAACTGATAAATGGAAATCATATTATATTACAACTTTAATACTTGGTCATGAATGTGAAGTGTCAAAATAAGAATTTATCATTCACACAAGAAATAGAAACATCTTATTTGGTTCTAGTTATAACCACTCATTAATATATATAAGGATTATTAGATTTATTAATTCACCACCCCCAAAATAAGATATTTATTTATCGGTGAAAACAATAATATAATCCCATGTATCCTACTCTTATCATATTGTGGTTTGTGGAGATATACTTCCTAAAATTCTTATCATTCCTCATTTGGTTCATTATGATGTGATTATGTGCACAGATTTTCTCTCTCTACATAGATACCATATTAATTTTTATTATTTGGACATCATATTTTATATCCCAAATTAATCCTAGGTCATATATCAGTTTAAGAATGTCTATTAACTCCCTATGGAAATTAAGTCCCCTTCATGTGTTTTGATAGGTAATAATAAGTGATATTTATCCCAAAAGTTTGAGTATAAACACAATATTGATGATATATTTATTATTAATGAATAATCAAATGTATTTTTTGTATATTTTTTTTATAATTACCAAGATCATGAGGTTGATTTCTCTATTAAACTCATACCAAGCTCTATCAATATGTAATATATCATAACCTATTTTTTTGTATTTCATGGACCATATTTCTGATCTCCATTAATTTGGTTTTTTTTAGGATTATTTTTGGATAATTTTGGAATATTTGGAGGTTTTGGGGTTTGTCATGGTTGGTTCATGGTTTCACTAAACTGTGAACCCTCTGGATAGTGCTAAATGTATAGTTGGATCATGGTTTAGAAATTTTTTTCCCACCTTGGGAAAACTATGTGCTATAAACATTAAGGGTACACTGCTAGAGCATGGTTTCTCCTAACTGTGTTCCCCCTATAGTTAACCATGTGGATGGGATTATAAAGTTCTGAACATTTATTTAAATTTCATAAACCGATTGTTTATGATTCTGAACCTAACCATAAAGAATTAACCATATTTTTTAGCTCTTATAGGATCTATAGATTTATTTTTGAAACCACTAAACCATTTTATTAAATGATAAAAAAATTGTATTGATCTCGATTAAAATAATTACGGTAAGTGGATCATCCCTCGTAAGGTTTCTTATAATATCTCTTTCCCTCCTAATTATATATTAATAGATCAACAAATAATGTATTTATTTATACTGTTTTTTGTTAGATCTTGGTTCTAGGTCGTGTTCCTATATATTTTTTACCTTCCTTATTTGATGGTGAGTCACATTGTGGGTGTTTAATTCTACATATTTTATTTAATGGTTGGTGGTTCCACAATAATCGCCCATGTGATTACAAAAAATTATATTTTGATTAAATTTAAACGAGTTTTTAAATGATGTAAAAATATATATTTGATTTGATTAGATCATTGATTTTAAATAGTTATAGAAAATGAGAAAACCCTTATTTCTAATGTAATTGAAATTTTGGATGAATATGTGAAAAAATGTTGGTTGGTTTGGAAATTTTTTTGGTGAAATTATTTGATGTAGATATTTAGTAAATTTCTTAAATTAAACTTTTATTTCGAATGGAATAAAATAGTGAAAACATATGATTTAGTTTAGAAACAATAAGTCATGGTGAAAAGTTAAATTGAGAAATTGTATTTTAAAAATGAATTTAAATGATTTATTTCCAATTATTCTATTACTTATCTAAATCCAAAATTATCCATGGTAGATAGTGGTAACTGGAAAAAGCATGCTATTAAATTGACACCCTAGAAATGGATTGATGATGAAAATTGTTAATAAAATAAAATCATCATGACTTACCATGATGGGTTTTTCTATTATGATGTAGACTACTCTTGATGGGTTCCCCTTTTCCAGTGTTTATGGTTGTGTAGACATGGATTGAGCTGATAACATTTTGAGATCTGTAAGGATCCTATTACCAGATAAACAATCTAATAAAAGGGATTTCATACATGTGTATTTGCTTTGATTTGATACTTTATTAAACATTTAATTGATTATTGAAAATTTTTATTCATTCCAACTGATTTATATAAAATGTATTATATAAAATATTCATTTAATACAATTTGAAAGTTATTTTTATATATCATTGATTCTTTGGTTATGAAATATTGTTTTTAAAATAAATATAAAATGAAATTATATTTCTGGTTTCATTTTATCTAATATCATAAATGATTAATTGTTATGGAATTATTTATGGACCACATGTTGTGACCTTACTCGGTTTATAGCTCACACCATACCTTTTCCTTCAGGAATAATTTCATTGTCTTCGTCTAAGAAAAGGGAAATCTCCACTAGTAGTGGTAGGTGTTCTTTATCCTTTGGGTCATGGAGTGGTAGTGGATACTAGGGGGCTATTATCCACTTTTTATATATGGTCTATGAGGAATTTTCTATTTTATTTTGTAGATTCATTTGGGATTTTTATCATTATTTTGAGTATGTTGATGATATACTGCTTTGGGTTTGGTTAAACCTCATGTTTTTAGTAATTTAACCTTTTTTTATTGATTAGAATACTAAAAAGTAATCATTTATCATTCTCTATTTTATTAAAATAAATTCCCTCTTTATTATATATGATGTCAGGTGCTGGTCACCGACCCCTGGGGATTTGGAACACCCTTCAGGCAATGTCAGAGTTGGCGTAGGTATCAGGGTTCCATGGTATCTAGTCTATTTCATGAAAAGTGTTATCTAACGTGTAGATGAAGATTCATTCCATGATTTAAATATGTATTTTGGGATTTGCCTATGGAACTTAGGATGAATTTTTGAGAAATTTTCTTGCCAACACTCTTTGTAATAAGACTTAAGTCACCATGGGTGTTTGGGAAAAGTGTACTTGAGGAATGTATTTGTAAATACATGACCCCAATTTCCTATATTAAGTGACTTATTTTATTATATTCTAATATAAACATGGAATATGAATCCTAATGGACCGAGTATTATTGCATATTTTGAAACAAGATATATACATATGGTCAACATTACTGCTAGAAAAGAAATACAACCTAGAACCTTGTTTGACAATATACATAACTCATGGGTTATTTCTGCATGTCATTCATAATATACCTCTTCGTGTCATAGGTAAATTAATAATAAGAAAGTGGGGAGCTCAAATGATCAGTAATTGTTTGCAATACAATGAATTCTATCATAAACTAAAACATTAGGCGTTTTGAATAATTTAAAAACACATTCCTTTAAAAATAAAATCGAACACATTATGGATGGAATAAGAGTTGAAAAAACAATGCCATATTAAAAAATAATCAAGGGTATTATACTAGTTGAATAACCACATGAAATATCAATTACCCATTTCATAATTTGGGAGTGCATAATATGGGACATCATAACCATACCGTCAAAGCCTCGTGCCAAGACCTTAAAAAATCGTTTTGTCAAGGCCTTGTGAAAAGACTATAGTTTGTCTCATGAGACCTACCGATGCCCCAATGGGGTACAGAGAGTCCCACCCAACACATAATAAGTCAAATGCATTCATCAAATTAAATAAGATAAACATAAATGATATATATATTCATATATAAAATAATATATGAAATGTAAATAACTTTGCCCAAACATTAAGCATAAACACAAACCATTTAGAGTAAATTGGTGAATGGTTTTAAGATAGCACAAACATATTAAACCCAATAATAAAAGATTAGATTAAATATTTTAGATTATATCATAATTTATTAATCCCAATAATAAATAAGGATCAATAATAGTGTTTAAATAGATGAAGATACTCTTATAAAACCCTTAAGTAATTCTTCAGATAAATACTCGTTTACATTGAAAAAGAAGAATTATTTGGATAATTATTTGTATAAATCCAGAAGTGACCTAAGATATTATTTTCAAAATAAAATTATTTATTTTATAAAGATAATGTTTTCCAAAAAAAGTTTATACATTTCCGTTGAGAATAGGTAAAATTTTTAGAAATTCCAATAAAACTGGTTTTTTTATCAAGAAGGCTTTTTTAAAGAACTTTTTAAAACATATAACTATACATAAAGGAATATAGTTTTCAGGTTTATACACATATATAAAAACATAAAACATAATTTTTTAGGAGAAAAAAATATATAATAAGAATTTAATTGAGGAAAGTAGATAATAAATGTAACCTAAATGAAGAGGGATGTTCAGGTGGAAAACCCTTACCTTAAATCTGATGGTGTTACTCACCTGATTTTAAGAACCTAATTTATAAAATATAGGTTCATAAATTAATGATTACAGAATCTAATAAAAATTTAATTGATATATTATGACCATATTAAGTTCATTCATGTCCTTTTGATGGGTTAAGATATCCTATTTCATTGT
This sequence comes from Viscum album, assembly GCA_963277665.1. NCBI lineage: Eukaryota > Viridiplantae > Streptophyta > Magnoliopsida > Santalales > Viscaceae > Viscum > Viscum album. The sequence continues at coordinate 1,132,767,981 of OY728131.1, forward strand.
TTGGGAGTGTTTTCTTCCTTGGTTTTCATGATCAGTTTACATATAATCATGAATGGATAAAAATGTATAATGGGAATGGTTGTCTAGAATAGAAGTTTTATTTTATTAGTGAAAAAAATCATACAGTTCCATAAATTTTCAAGGTTATTGGGAGTGACAAAGAATCATTATATAAATCTTTAATGATAATTGTTTGGGTTAATTGGACGTTTTTGATCCCAGCAATCATATTTTGATTTAATAATTAATATCATGTGTACAAAATTATTACAGAACCATAAATAATTTATAATACATATAAAATAGTTTTCTTTAACCATAAAAATTGTTTGATGAACTGAATTGAAGATAGTAATAGAAATTGAAAAATTTTCATCCTTAAATGTGATAAATTAACACATCTTGGATGATGTTTTCATTTATAGTATAAAATAAGTGGAAAGAAGAGATGATGAAAAATTATTATTTATCATAAAAATATTTTCATAAATTAAAATTACTATTTTAATCATAAGAAAAATTGGCTAAGGGTGGTGAGGAAATAAAAATAAAAGAAATGAACTTCAAATAAAAAAATTAAATGAGGAATTTATGTCTTGGAGTAATCTTCCTTAAGAGACTCTTTAGGGGAGAGGTTTTGGTATATTTATTATACCAAGGTCTTGTGGATGTGGGGGATGTTCTGGGGAGGATATTTGGACCAAATATAGGCAAGGATCAAAACTTAATAATAGTGAATTTATGATGGCATGAGGGGGGGTTTATAGTGGATGAGAGGAGGGATTTTTGATTACCTTATTCATTATTTTATTATATCCCTTAAGACAACCAATAGTGTTGATTCATGTGACCTGTAACAGTAATAAGTGCATATGAGTTCAAATCATGTGTGCTTACATCAACCACGATTCCAATAATAGTGAATTTTTCTGATAATGTATATATACGGTAAATTACCACAATTTACTATTCATCAAAAATTCGAGTACTTTTGAGAAATTCCAAAAAATTCACCCTAACAGGTTTTCGATGTGTATTATTTGAAGATGAACATCATTTTTGAAAAATAATTTTCTTTATATGATTAATATAATTTTTAAATTAAATCCTAATTTATTCCAAAAATAAAAATTTTAAAACTATAAATCGGTTTATATCATATTTAAAATGTAATCAAGATTTCATTTTCTTATAAACATGAGGACGAAAAATAATAAAATGATTTAATATTTTTAAGGGCCATATTACTATTCATATTACTACTGATTAGGGTACATTACAATTCAAAAAAAATTATGTTTGTCTTATTGGACTCTTAATATCTTACTGAACGCAACTATGTATGTCAGTTTTTTGAAATTCAAATCAAAATGGTGGAAAAATTATGTTTACTAGATAGGTTATAACAAAGTGGTGTTTTGTAGAGACACGGTGTTTCATACATTCAATATTAAATTTATTTTTAAAATTTTGGGTTGTTACATTATCCCCTCTTTACAAAAATTTCATCGTCGAATTTGTTAGAATGTTACCTCACAAATATATTTGGGTAGTTCTTCATCACGAGCATCTCATGATACATTGTTATCTATTCAATTTTATAATTTTTCCAATGTATCCTTAATAGTCTAGTCATCCATTTCATCAACACATGTTATTAATTCCTATAATCAGGATAGGGTTTTCACAATATGACAGGTCGTGTTCCAATTTTATTCGTTCAGAACTGAGGACATGTGTTGGGACTAGAATATACTTCCTCAACAATGATACATGAAACACATTTTGTAATTTAGTTAGGCTAGTATTCATAGCCAATAAATATGCAAGATCACTAATTCTCTCTAATATTTCCAAATATCTAATGTACCTAGGGCTCAGTTTCCCTTTCTTCCTAAATCATATAACACCCTTCGAAGGATATACTTTTAAGAAAACCTGATCTCTTGCATGAAAATACAAATCCTTCCTTCGATAAACATAATTTATTTTTTGTCTATATTGATTTTCACTAATATTGCCTTTAATTTTATTTACCTTAATTTTTGTTTCCTCTATAAGCTTTGGGCCCACTAGCTTCCTCTCACCAACTTCATCCCAACATGTTGGGGTAGGAAATATCTTTCTGTACAATGATTCATATGGTTGCATTTGAATACTGGAATGGAAAATATTATTATAGGAAAACTCAACCAAGGATAAATAATTATCCCAAATACCATTAATGTTAATCAAGTATGATCTCATAAAGTCATAAATATTTTTGATCATCCTTTTTTATTTCCCTTCAGTTTGAGGATGATTATAAATACTCAAACGAAGCTCATTATCCAAATATTTCTGATGAATTTTCTAGAATTTCTATGTAAATCATTGATCATGATTAAAAACAATTGAGAGAGGTTCTCCATTATGTCTGCCAAATTCAATGATATAGAGTCGTTCTAGGTGATCAAGTGGATAATCCTCTCTCATAGAGAGAAAATGTGTTGATTTCATACATCGATAAAAAATTACCCATATTGCATCATCATTTCTCTGCGTTTTGGGTAATCCAGAAAAAAATTACATGTTAATGTCATCCCATTTACATGTAGGAATTTGTAGAGGTTGCATGATTCGATTAGGATTTTGTTGTTCAGCCATTAGTTTTTGATAGAAAAAACATCTTCATATATAATCAGCAATTTCGTTCTTCATATTTTCCCACTATAAATGTTCATTTAAATCAATATACAATTTAGTGCTACCACAGTGTATAGAGAAATTTGAGCTATGGGTATCATTAACTAACTCATTTTTCAGCTCAGGTATAATGGTAACACATATCCTCTTCCCAAATTTTAGAACACCATCATCACATATGATGATATCCAACCACCCATATTTCACAGAATTAATTTTCTTTTGAAGATTCTGATCATCATACTATGAAGCTTTAATTATTTTTAATAAATATTATTGGTCAACCATTTGAAAAATTAATGATGTTTCAACTTCATTTATAATTCTCATATCTATCCTCATTTGATCCATATATAAAGGATCCTTGTTAATCATCATTTTGTTGATAAATCCATGATCTTTCCTGTTAAATGCTTCAGCTACCTTGTTTTCCTTTCATAGGCGGTAGTATATGGTACCATCATAATCCTTGAGTATTTCGAACCATCTCGTTTTCAGAATGTTGAGTTCTTTATGTGAGAATATATACTTCAGACTCTCATGATCTGAATATATCTCACATATTTCAACATAGAGGTATTTTTTCATATTTTAAAGAAAAGATAACAATAGGTAACACAAAATCATGAGATGTATTGTTTTATTAGTGAATTTTTAACTTCCTTGATGCATAGTAAATAACACTATCATTCTGCATAAGGACACAACCAATTTCATTCATTGATTCCTCAATATTAATCACAAACCAATCATTCCCACATGATTGATTTAGGATCAGAGCATTAAATAATCTCCTCTTCAGTTCTTTGAAACATTTCTCTCATGATTTTGTCCATAAAAACATAACACCTTTACATGTAAGCATCTTCATTGGGTTGGCTAAATGAGTCATGTTCTGAACAAAACACTGATAATAATATGTAAAACAAATAAAACAATGTATCTCAGTTATGTTCGTTTTATTAATCCCTTATTTTATATCATTTTTCTTCATATGATCAATAGATATTCCATTTGTAGAGATAATGTGTCTAGGAAAGGAAATAGATTGAATCAAAAATTCACATTTTCTAAACATCACATATAATTAATATCTTCTAATAATATATATTATAGTTCACAATTGATTTTCCTAATCTTCATATATATTGGATTGTTCCAAGATATAATCAATAAATACCACCAAAAAGTCATCAATATATTCCTTGAAAACTCTATTCATTAGATCCATAAAAATTGAGGGTGCATTAGTATGTCAAAATGAAATTATTGTAAACTCATAATTCCCATAACTGGTTTGAAATATAGTCATTGTGATTTATTCCTTATTTACAATAAATATGATATCCATATCGATGTTCAATCATTGAAAAATATTCATCTCCATGAATTTGATCAAATAAATCATCCATTTGAGGTAGGGGATACTTATTCTTTATTGATATATCATTGATCTATCCGTAGTCAATGGGAAACCTCATAGATCCATTTTTTTCTTGATGAAACGAACAAGAGCTCCACATAGGGAAACACTATGGAATGTAAATCTTTTATCACTCAATTCCTCTAGAAATTTATTCAGATCTATAAATTCCATAGTATCCACTCTATAAGGGGTCTTTGATATAGACCATGAACTAGAAATTAAATCCAGAGATAAATCAACATCCCATTTTATAGGATGTCTATGTAAATCCTCTGGAAACACAAAAACATATTCATGAACATTAGGTATGTCCTCTATTTGAACATTACATTACTCAACCATAAATAATGCATTCCCTTCCTCTCTGAGAATTAAATTTAGTAGAGCTAATGGGGTTGATCTAGATGAGAATTTGATGGTGGGTTTTTTTCCATATAGATAAGGGATTCAACGCCATTCTCAAAAATCATAACATCCCTATACATTGAATAAATCTTCACATAACAATCTGAAATACAACTCATTATAGGAATTCTATCAATGTCAATCATGGGTATGATGATAAGGTTAGAAACTAAAGAATGTTTATTTTTCATAAGGGGGACTGATTGACTCATATTTGTTTCAATGATACATCCCTTAAGAGTTTTAACTGACAAATACTTCAAGAAAATATAATTAAACATTTCTTGTTTTCATGAAAACCTTGGAAGATATAATATAATGCGATGATCTAGAATCAAATAAATCATTGGCTATGTTTAAGAAATGATTAATATACCTACCGCCACATCATTAGGAACTTCAATCTCTGTATTTGTGACTGTATAAGTTTAGAATTTACCACATGGCCTTATTTGGGGAATGATCCCATGTCTCTTAGTAAATTCATGTGTATAATGTCCCATATCTCAAAAATCATATAATTGAACATGTCAACTTCTTTCTTCCCCTTACAATCCAGAGATAGGTGACATTTTCTTCCGCACTTGTAATTGACTTTAATTTCCTTGAGGTTAGTTCCATTGTGTTTCTTCCCATAATCATAATAGGATGGAAGGTCAACTCTTCCCTTCTTCCAATTTCCTTATTTCCTTTTGCGGAGTTTTTGGAATCTCTATTCATCTCTTGCTTTCCCATAAAGTCATAAAACATAGAAAATTTTATTTCTGTCTTGATAGAACTTGAGAATATATCTTTATATGATATGAAACATTAGAGGACTAGATCCCTTCATAGTAATTGTTTTAAACCCTCAAATAATCAATCAAACAAGCTACCTATATTACATATTTTGTTCAGGTAAAGCCTTACAATCCCAGTAATGTTGTATTCATACTTGGAAACATTTTCATAATCCTTCTAACTAAGATTCATGAATTGACTTTACATATCTGCTTGTTGTTCATGGGGGAAAATATTTTTGTTGGAATATTTCCATAAAATACATCAATTACATCTCTTATATTTATTCCTCCTCCTTTGTGTTATGGATTAACAACCACCACTTATCCATTATCCTGAAAGTTGATAAAATTCCCTGAAAAACTTCTATATTTCGTTAAATCAAAAAGTGAGAAATATCATCTATAGGGAACTTATCCACTGCTCTGCTACAAATGGGTTTAAAGTCTTATTGAATGGTGGAGGCTGTTGTTCCATAAATCGATCCAACATAGCTCTACCACATTGTAGATCAGGATGCTCCATATAGGTAAGGTTATTGTTCCTAACCTGATTCAGTTTCCCCTGAATATAAATAAGTTTCTCAACACCAGTTGATGCTCAAGAGCCAACATTATTATCCTTCATTGGAGGTAAATCCATTCATGGGATACATGTGTTCATTTAGTTTCCATTTTTTCATCTAGGCTCCATTTCAAAATAATGGAATACATTAGATTTAGTTATGAGTCATAATTTATAATCAGAACTTAGAAAAAAACGTAATCCAAAAATCTTATGCTTGGATAATCCCATAATCACAAACATTGTTTCTTTGAGGAAAAATTTACCCTTAAATCCCTCATAATGGCTTGTAAAGAAAAATGGAATTATCCTAAGAATATCTTCTAGGAGTGTCAATCCAAGTGCATAGTAAGGCCCATTGTAATGTACCAGGATACCCTAGGTCATGCCAGAAACTCACTGTTGGGTTCTCCACTCCTAGGTACTTCTGTGTCAGAACCACATTCACTTGTAGTATCCAAATAGGGATGTATTTGCTAAAACGATTCACTTAATCTATTCCCCACAAAAATACCAGTATATTCTTGTATTCTTATCCTCAAAGACTATCAGAGGTATTTTTCCCCTAATCAATTTTTTCTAAATCTAGTTTCAATTTTTTCTACTAAACTTATTTTAATACCAACTATAAGGGCCCAACCCCAGTTTCCCTATGCCAGTGCCTTATTTTATTACATTGGCGTATAAATAAGGAATATTAATCCCAATGGACTGAATAGTTAAGAATATTCATAAACAATTTACATACATAATTTCAACATTACATCTTGAAAAGAAATACAACATATAAACTACTTTGACAACATCCACAACTCCAAGGTTATTTCTATACGCCATTCATAATATACCTCTTTGTGTCCTAGGAAAATGAATCATAAGAAATGGGTGACCTTTAACTCTCATTAATGGTAGGAAATACATCGTATGATATCGTAAACATAAATATTAGGCATTATGTATAATTTTGAAACACATGCCTTTAAAAATGAACATAAACACATTATAGATGGAATAAGAGCTGAATAAACAATATAAAATTAAATCATAATCATAGGTATTATAATAGTCAAATAACCACATGAAATATAAATTACTAGTTTCATAATGAGGTAATTCATAAGTCCGGACATCATACCCATAACATTAGGGCCTCGTGCCCAGACAATAAATATTCATTTTTTCACGTCCTTGTGCCAAGACTGTAGTTTGTTTAATGAGACCTACCGATGCACTGAGGGGGTTTATTGAGCCACCCCAAATACTTACTAAGTCCAATTCTTTCATCATATGGATGGGGATAAACATAAATTACATATACATTCATATTTAAACTAATATGGGAAATTTAAATAACATCCCCGAAACATTAATCATAAATACTAACCATTTGGAGTAAATTGGTGGATGGTTTCAAGATTTCACCACCATATTTAGTCTAATAAAAAACCATTAAATTAAATATAATAGATAATATTATAACGTATTGATCTTAATAATACATAAGTATCAAAAAAAATGTTCAAATAGATGAAGATACTCATATAAAACCATCGATTTATTCTTGAGATAAATACACTTTTACTTTAAAAAAAGTGTTCCTTTGGAAAATTCATTGTATAAAAATAGATGTTACATAAAGTATTATTTTCATAATAAAATGAGTGATTTTATAATGATAATGGTTTCAAAAAAAATATTTTAGATTTAAATTGAGTATATGAAGGTTTTTGAGAAATGTTGTTGAAACGATCTTGTTTATCAGGAAGGATTTTTGAATGATCCTTTTAAAACATATAACACCACATAAATAAGGGTAGGATTCTCGTTATAACAAATATATATAATATTAATACAGAACTTATGAGGAGTAAAAATGAATGAATGAGAATTTAGTCGATGTAAGTAGATAATAAAAGTAATCTGAATGAAAATAGTGGTTTAGGTGGAAAACCCTTACCCTAATTCTAAAGGTGTTCGTCACTTGATCTTAAAAACCTAAATAACCATATTTATGTTTAAATATTAATTTTTACAGAACCTCCTTTGTATTTAATTTAATTATTATTGCCTTATATGGTTCATTCATGACCATTTCATGGGTTCAAAGATTCAATTACATTTTTTCAGAGTGTTTTCTTCCTTCATTTTCATGATTGGTTTACTTATATGCATGTACAGATAATCATGTATAATGAGAATGGTTGATTAGAATAGAAGTGGCATATAGATATTTAACAAACATAATATTACATGTTCAAAATTTTCTTTTTTTTTGGATTCATGATTAATCATTATATAAAATTTTAATGACAACTGTTTGGGTTAATAGGTGGTCCTTGATTCCATAAAACATAATTTGATTTATAAATTAATATCATGTGTAAAAAAGGATTACATATCCTTTTATAAGTTTTAATACATATATTATATTATTATTAAACCACATAAATTTTAACATCATGTTACGTTTTTATGTATCTTTTGATGTTTCTATGTTCCTCTGTTTTGATGTAAAGACATGGGGTACGTTTGGGCATAATTTTAAGAAAAACTAAGGGACTTTGGTTTTTTCACGGGCGGCTCACGGTTTGTCAAACCGTGTAGCCAAACCATGTGAGAAGGGAGGTTGAGGCAGTAGCTTCTGCATGGGTGGTGCACGGTATATCTAGCCATGTGGCCAAACCGTGCGTGAAGGGTTTCTGAGTCTGTAGCTGATGCCCAGCTAGCGCACGGTTTGTCAAACAATGCGAACTAAGTGTGAAGACACTTAAATGCGATCTTTAAATTGTGGATCTCACTCGGTTTGGCCTTTTATTGCCTCGTTTTTCCTCTTCACCAGCCCTACATGGGATCTTCCTTCTCCTAAGGTTAGAGAAGGTTATTCCATCGTTCCGAAGGTGACTCAAAGGCTTGTCTTGGGGAATCGAAGCCAAATTCTTGAGGTATGTGATCGTTCTTCATCGTTATTGATCATTTACTTAGATCTAATTAGATATACTTATTTTCTCCTCTCGATTTCTTATATCGACCCCAGTTATGGGTTTTTCTAAGTGTGTGGATGCCAAATATGATGAGATTTGGTCTTGTTCTTGCTCGGAGAATAGATCTAAGGTGGTTCTTGAAGAATCAAACCAATTTTCTTGAGCATTCTTGACCGGTGTGATTTTTGTCAAAACCTTCGAGGTAGGTGGTTCTGTCCCAACTTTCTGAATTGATTATCGTTGTATTTGATTGATTTATTTCAATTGTTGATTTAAATTCAATTTCTCAAGTTTTTTTCAATTAAATTGATAAAATCTCGATTCCGGTGAATCGAGATATTTGAAATGGTTTTGGAATGGAAATTTGGAAAACCTCAATTTCAATGAATTAGGTGTGTTTATAGAAATTGGATGATTTAAATTGTTGGATTTAAATTGTGGATTTGATGGAAATGATTTCAATTAAATTGTCAAATTTAATTGTCGTAATAAATTGTGTAATTAGGGAATTGGTTTGGAATGGATTTCAAACTGGTGAAAATGGATTTAAAGGAATTGATAGAAGCCCATTGGTTTTATCCTGTGAAAAAGGCATGTTCTGAATAAACATGTTTTGGTTTTAAATGAAATGAAATTGTCACTTATGAAATGGAATAATGGGATAGATCATATTTTAAGCATTCTTAAAATTTTTCTCCCATAATGTAAGAGTGCATGAAAGCCTTAGGTAGTTAGTGAGTTATTTGGATACACTCTACGCTACGACAATGTTCTAAAACATACATGCAGCGGGTCACATCCCCGATGGGTTGGTGACGAGTCTACTTTGGCCAGTGTCATAGGGACGTGTGTATACACATTTTTATGAGTTCACATAGAGATTCCCGAACCTTATAACTGGTTAATACTATTGTACATTTTTCCAGATGACCGTGTTGCTCGCTTGTTTATTTATATGTGAAATATAAATGTATGCCAATGCTTTTGAACTACTATACATGATTTCTGAATTTATATAAACTATTTTATATTAATTTTTAACTTAATAAATTGTTTTATAAATATTCCATCATTGTAAATCCTTTGCTTAAAGTAAATTTTCCATCATTTAAAAATGTATAGCATGTTTTGTTAAAATATGCTTTTGAGTTACCAAACCTGTTTATTTTAAAATTTAAAGCTTTTCTTTGGATGATCTATATTTCGCATCTGTTACGAAATATATGGTGGTATCCTACTGGTCTTAGGCTCACACCCTAATTTTTCCTTCAGGTGTTTGTAAACTTCTTTCTTCCAGGATCGAGAAATGGGAAGGGACATCATGGAGGTTGATCTAGTTGTTGATATTTGGTCTTGTTGAGTTGTGTCCTTAGGGACCTTGGGGATGTTTTCCCCATCTCTCGTGCTGGGGTTGTAGTACTTTGGGCTTTTTATGCCTCTTTGTATTCTGTTAATTTACTCCCCGTGGAGTTTCTATTTGTTATGCATACATTCATGTTTCTCTTTCTTCTGCATTCTTGTGAAAAAACTAGTTCCCATTTTTATGTTGTAAGATGCGAGGTGCTAGTCACCGACCCATGGGGATTAGGAATGCCCTTCGGGTTCTGTCAGGACCGTCTCAGTTATCAAGTTATCAGGGTAACCGGGCTGGTTTTTGATAATGTGGTATCAAAGTGTAGGTTAAGCATCTTTCCTTGGTGACAGTATGCATTTGAGTGTTCTTGTCGGGACATAGGAGGTAGTTGTGATTGTGTGCCTGGCCAGCTCTCACCACAAAGAAACTTAAGTCACCAGGGTTGGTTAGAGAAATACGACTTGAGGATTGGTACTAGTATTTTCCCTGTTTTTATTTGGATAGAGTGGAATCCAAATATTGTAATCCCATATTTATGAATAGTTTTCCTTGTTACTCTTTTTGAGTGTCAATCAAATGAATTTTTGTGTTGTGTAGAAACATGCCTCCAAGAAGACGTGAGAATTGGATCAAAAAAGAGGCTACTACTGAATATCAGCAAGTGAGTCATACTGTGGATCTGAGTATGGTTGAGGTGACCGTTCACACTGTCCATGCTCTGGGACATACACCACCTCCAGTTCCTGTTCATACTCCAGCTTTAGATCCTCATAGTGATATTCTCTGAAGTCATTATCTAGAGTTCCTATGCCCATAGCCACCAGTTTTCAAAGGCTCAACTGACCCTCAACATGATGAGGAATGGTTGAGTCAGATTGAACATATGTTTGGTTCTTGGAGACACCTGATGTGATCAAGATGAAGTGTTCCACCTTCGTGCTGGAGGGACCAAGTAGGAGATGGTGGGATACAAAGGTGACAGCTGGGAAACATGAGGGTTTGGAGTGGTAAGACATTAGGGTTATTTTCAGTAACCAGCTCTATCCAGAATCAATTGTGTTGGCCATGGATGTGGAGTTTTTCATGCTTGAGCAGACCAAAAAAACAGCGACTGAGTACTCAAATCGTTTTTCTGAGCTGGTACAATTTTCTCCTGAGATTGTGTCTAATGAGAGGATGATGGCTCGACAATTTGAGTTGGGAAATTGATCAGATATCTGTTATTAGGTTTTCCTACTGAAGAAACCCACTTATGAGGATGTGCTGGATAGGGCGATGATGGTTGAGATGGACTTGGCAAGAAAGTCATGTTTGAAGGAGGTTCTCTTCCCTCCTAGTAGTAGTGATGGTTCCATTAAAGGAAAACAAAAGCGTGACTTTTCTCATGGTATTTCTCGACAGCAGAGTCATCCTAGACCTCTGGTAGCACAAGGAGGGGCTTCATTGAATTTCTATCAGTGTGGGAAACCATGACATTTTATGAGGGTTTGCACTGAGGTACCCAAGACCTGTAGCTTCTGCGGACGTTTAGGGAACATACAATGATTCTGACATCACTTCTCACCTTCGAATAGTGGAATCATATCATTAGCACCGCCAAATACTATAGGGAAATCAAATTCTTAATGTACAATAGGGATCCAACCATAGGAATCCAGAACAAAGATTCTTCATGCAGTGGAAGAGTCACCAGATTTAGCTAATACAGGTCCTGCAACTGTGAGAGGTACCATTACTATAACTTCATCTTTAGTGATAGCTCTTTTTGATACCGGAACATCTCACTCTTTTATTTCAACCCATCTTGTTAATCTTCTTATCTACCTATTAAAATTCTATCTGGTGCGATGGATATTACTACTCCCCTTGGTACAATGAGATAGAGGGGTCTGCATAGCCCTGCTTGTGTCATCTCTCTATCAGATGTTGATCATGCACGGATTTTCTTGGTTCATGGCATGAAATCTTTTTACTTCATATTTGGAATGGATTGTCTCATTGCCAATAAATCCCGAATCTATTGTTATCATCGACGGGTCTACCTTACTAAGCGTAGTGGTGTGCCCCTTGATTTTCAAGGAGAATGGGACCTATGGTCAAGAAGAGCTATACTCTCTTATCTAGTGTTATGGAAAGTTATATAAATGTTTTCTTTTGATCTGGATAGAGATTAAATGATTGGAGATCTTCATACAGTCATCGCTGAGTTTCCCAATGTGTTTCCTTCTAACTTCTCTGGTTTTCCACCTATAAGAGAGATTGATTTTTCTATTGACTTGTTACCTGGTACTCAACCGGCGTCTATTCCCTCTTAATGAATGGCTCTAGCAGAACTAAAAGAACTGAAATCTCAGTTAGACGATCTTCTTGAGAAAGCTTTTATACGATCAAGTGTGTCACCTTGGGTAGCACATGTTCTCTTCGCCAAGAATTATGATTGTTCTTATCACTTATGTGTTGATTATCGAAAGCTCCATCGAGTTACGATAATGAAAAAAATAAACAACACCAAGAATTTATGATCTATTTGATCAATTGAAAGGGGAAAAGTGGTTTTCAAAAATTGATCTTTGATCTGGTTACCGTCAGTTGAAGATAAAAGAATCTAATGTTCATAAGACCACTTTTTCAGAGTAGATATAGACATTATAAGTACCATGATATGCCCTTAGTCCTAACAAATGCTCCTGCAGTTTTCATGGAATTGATGAAGAAGGTTTTCTGTGAGTATCTGGATACTTTCATTACAGTCTTTGTGGATGACATTCTTGCATACTTTATGTTTGAGGAGGATCATGTGCATCATCTGAGAAGAGTTCTGAATTTTCTAAGTAATCACTGACTTTATGCCAAGCTATCAAAGTGCAATTTCTGGATTCGGGAAGTGAAATTCTTGGGACATGTCATGTTAGAACAAGGAATAATAGTTGATCCTGAAAATCTGAAGGCTGTTATGACTTGGGAACAACCACCAAATGTTTTTGAGATTCAGATATTCTTGGGCTTAGCACGATATTGTCGCCATTTTGTTAAAGAATTCTCAAAGTTAGCATCTCTAATGACTTATCTGACTCAAAAGGGAGTGAAGTTTTCTTGGAATTATAGTTGTAAGAGTTCTTTTTTTGAGCCAAATAATCTTTTAACTGCTGCACTGATGTTAGCTCTTCCCGATGCTGGGATAGGTTATGTGGTCTTCTGTGATGAATTGGGTTTAGGTTTGGGATGTGTACTCATGCAGGGTAATCATGTTGTTGCCTATGGGTCTCTTCAACTTAAGCCTAATGAGAAGAACTATCCTACCCATGACCTTGAACATGATACTATAATTAACACACTTAAGTTCTGGAGACATTACCTTTATGGAGAAAGGTTTACTATGTATTCAGACTATAAGAGATTGAGTAATATATTCACTCAAAAAAATTTGAATCTTCACCAAAGGCGTTGGGTGTAGTAACTGCAATATTTTGACTTTGATGTTGCCTATACCATGAAGAAAGGGAGTGTAGTTACAGATGTGTTATGTAGGAAATTTCCAACTCAGGCTGTGAAAGAATCTTCTCAAGAGTGGTGTTTAATGGATCATTTTTCTCATTTCCATATTGGAGTTCAATGGAAGGGGAATGAAGTTTCTTTATCCAGTGTCTAGTTGAAATCTGCTCTCCTTGAGTTAATTCTTCATGAAAAACAACTGGACGATGAATTCCAGGACATTAGGGACTCTTTTTATGGTGGGGAGACCGACACTCAGTGGTCGTTCTCCAGAGAGGGTGTTTTGTGTTATCGAAACTATTACATTGTGTTGTTAGTAACAAAGAAGGATGTGATGGGGTGTTTCCATAGCGCTCAGTGGTATGTACACCCATGAAGCATGAAGATGTTCTTTGACATGCTGCAATAGATCTGCTGGCCATGTATTAGATGAGACATTACTGAGTTTTTATTTTTTTACTATACAATCCAACAGGTGAAAGTCAAGAACTAGAATCCTTCGGTTTGGCTTCAACCACTTCTAGTCCCTACAAGGATGTGGGATGAAATATCTATGGTCTTTGTGGTTGGGTTACCTCAAACCTATAGAAATAAGAATGCAATATAGGTTGTGATGGACATGATGACCATGTCGGCTCACTCTATACCTATTCAAGATATAACCAAATTTGAGGAGTTGGGAAATATCTATGTGAACGAGTTCATTCGTTTTCATTGAGTTCAGTATGTTATAGTCTCTCATAGGGATCATCGTTTTACTTCTCACTTTTGTAGAGGTATTCAAGAGGCACTGGTATCTCATGTTCATTTGAGCATGGCCTACCACCAACAGTCAGATGGTCAGACAGAAAGAGCTATTCAGATCCTTGAGGATATGCTTCACGCTTGTTGTCTTGACTTTGGTGGGTCTTGGGATGATCATCTAGGGCTATTTGAGCTTTCTTATAAAAATATTTATCAATCTGCAAACAAAATGGCTCCTTTTGAGGCTTTGTATGGTCATACTTGTAAATCCCATTTATGTTGGTCGTAGATTGGTGAATGTTCTTTGGGTGGACCGAGTTTGGTCCAAGAGACGACAGCTAAGATCCAGTTGATTCATCAAATAATGTTGACAGTATAGATTTGGTACAAGTCTTATACTGATCGTAACCGTAAACCTTTAATGTTCTCAGTTGGTGACCAGGTGTTCTTGAAATTGTCACCCCGATTGGGTCAATTATGGCTTGGGAAGCAAGGAAAGCATGTTCCTCGTTTTGTTGGAACATTTGAGGTTATTGGTATTGTGGGGAAATTCTCTTACCATCTAGATCTACCACCACAAATGAAGTCGATACATAATGTGTTCCATGTATCACAACTACAAATGTATCTCTCAGATCCATCTCATGTTGTGAGGTGGAGTGATCTTGAGATTGAACTAGATTTATCTGTTACTAAACGACCAGTCAGGGTTATTGATTCTGAGACCAAGGTAATTCGTGGGAAAACGATACCCCTGGTCTATGTACATTTTCATCATTGTTCATATTCACATGAGAGGTAAGAAAGGGAGGTGGTTATGAGAGGGGAGTGGCCACATCTTTTTGACGTGGAGGCTTCTTCATAGGCATTCTAGGGATGGAAGATATTATGGTGGGGAGGTTGTAACAACACTTTATGTTTTTAGGTGTCTTTTTATGTTTCTAAGTACCTATGTTTTGATTTATAGACTTGGGGTATATTTGGGTTATCTTTTATGGAAAAAAAGGGACTTTGGGATGTGCACGGGAAATGCACGATTTGTCAAACCGTGCAGCCAAACCGTGCGATAACCGAGGTTGAAGTTGTAGCTTCCGAATGGGTGGTGCACAGTTTTTCTAACCATGCGGGTAAACTGTGTGTGAAGGGTGGCCGAGGCAGTAGCTAATGCACAACTAGCACACAGTTTATCAAACTATGTGAACTAAACATGCGATCTGATAAATGAGATCGTTAAATTGCAGGTACCACTCAGTTTTTCCTCTATGTGCCTCGTATTTCCTCCTAAGAATCCCTGACTCTAGATTTTTATTCTACTAAGGTCAGAGAAGGTTTTCTCATCATTACGAAGGCAATCCAAAAGCTTCTCTTGGTGAATTGA
Organism: Viscum album; assembly: GCA_963277665.1. Classification (NCBI taxonomy): domain Eukaryota; kingdom Viridiplantae; phylum Streptophyta; class Magnoliopsida; order Santalales; family Viscaceae; genus Viscum; species Viscum album. The sequence continues at coordinate 1,132,783,790 of OY728131.1, forward strand.
GCCAAATTCTTGAGGTATGTGATCATTATTCATCGTTCTTGATCGGTTTCGTAGATCAACTTAGATCTACTTCTCCTATTCTCTTGATTTCATAGATCTATGCCTGTTATTGGTTAGTCTAAGTGTGTGGATGCCAAATATGATGAGATTTGGTCTTTTTATTTCTAGGATAAGAGATCTACGGTGGGTTCTTGAAGAAGAAACCTAGTTTTCTTGAGCGTTCTCGACCGTTGTGGTTTTGGTCAAAACATTCAAGGTAGGTGGTTCCGTCCTAACTTACTTAATTGATTATCATTTTCATTGCTTGATTTTTTTCAATTGATTATTTAAATTCAATTTATCATGTTTTCTTTCAATAAAATTGATAAAAACTCGATTGCAGTGAATCATGATATTTGAAATGGGTTTGGCATGGATATTTGGAAAACCCCAATTCAATTGAATTGGGTGTGTTTATGGAAGTTGGCTGATTTAAATTGCTGGATTTAAATTGTGGATTTTATGGAAATGATTTCAATTAAATTGTCAAATGTAATTGTGGTAATAAATTGTGTAAGGATGAAATTGGTTTTGAATGGATTCCAAACTAGTGGAAATGGTTTAAATTGATTTGATAGAAACCCATTGGTTTTATCCTAGGTTAAAGGCATGTTTTGAATAAAACCTATTTTGGTTTTAAATGAAATAAAATTGGAACTTTTGAAATGGGAGAATGGGATTGATTGTATTTTAAGCATTCTTAAAATAGTTCACCCATCATGTATGAGATAATGCAAGAATGAGGTAGTTAGTGAGTTATTTGGATACACTCTACGCTACGACAACATTCTAAAACATTCTAGTGGTGGATCACATCAACGATGGGTTGGTGATAGGTCTCCTTTGGCCAGTGTCATAGGGACGTGTGTATACACATTTTTCTAAGTTCACATAGAGTGTGTGGAATCCTATAACTAGTTAATATTGTCGTAACTTTTGGCAGATGACCATGTTTCTTGCTTGTTTATTTATATTTGAGATATAAATGTATGACAATGCTTTCAAACTGTTGTATATGCCTGCTGAATTTATTTAAATTGTTTTATATAAATGCTTTACTTAAGCCATTGATTTAGAAATATTCCATCATTGTAAATCATTTTCTTAAAGTAATTTTTCCATCATTTGAAAATGAATAGCATGGTTTGTTAAAATATGATTTTGAGATGATAAACTTGTTTATTTGAGAATTGAAAGCTTTTAGTTGGACGATCTATATTTGGCATCTGTTACAGAATCTTTGGTAGTATCCCACTGGGATTAGGATCACAACCTACTTTTTCCTTCTGGTGTTTGTAGACTTTCTTCATCCAGGATCGAGCAAAGGGAAGCGACCACTTGGAGGTGGATCCAGCTGTTGGTCTTTGGTCTTGGTGAGTTGTGTCCACAGGGACCTTTGGGAAGTTTTTCCCATCTTTAGTACTTGGGCTATAGTACTTTGGGCTTTTTATGCCACTTTGTATTCTGTTAATTTACTCCCAGTGGAGTTTCCTTTTGTTATGCATACTATCTTTTTTCTCTTGCTTCCACATTCTTGTGGAAAAAATCATTCCCACTTGTATGATGTAAGATTCCAGGTGCTAGTCGTCGACCCTTGGGGATCAGGAACGGCCTTCAGGTTATGTCAGGACCTTCTTGGTTATCAGGTTACCAGGGTACCCAGGATGGTTCGTTACATAAATGGTTTTATGACCCAAATTGATGATGGTAATAGATATTGAAAACTCGTCATCCTTAAATGTAATAAATTAACATATCTTGGATGGAGTTTTCATTTCTAGATATGGGGAGAGAAGAGATGATGATGAATTATTCCTATATCATTAAAAAATTCTCGTAAATCTATGGTAGTAGTGTCACCACATCATTTAGATGAATGGAGGTGAAGAAACAAAAATAATAGAATTGAACTTGAAATAAAAGAAATAAAATGAACAATTTACCTCTTGAAGTAATCTTCCTTGAGAGACTCTTTAGGGGAGAGGTTTTGGAATTTTTATGACACCAAGGGTTTTTGGATGTGGGCATATCTTGGGAGGAAATTTGGGTAGAATTTATAGAAGGGAAAATTATTTAGAAGAGTGAAGAGACGGAGTGGGGGGGGGGGGGTCATAGTGGAGGATAGGAGTGATTTTTGATTATCCTATTCATTATTTTATTATTTCCCTCAAATCTACCAATAGTGTTGATTCATGGGACCCATAATAGTAATACATGAATGTGAGTTTGATTCAAGTGTTATTACAACATCCATCATTCTTGGAATAGTGAATTTAACTGATAATGTATATATACATTAAATTACAATCTATTACTACTAATAAAAAATTTGAGTTTTTCAGAAAAATCCCCAAAACTCACCTGAACCATATTGCGATGTGTAGAATTAAAAAACATCATTTTTTCAGAATAATTTTTTAAATATGATTAATTTAATTTTTAAATAAAATTATCACTTATTCAAAAAATAAAAATTTTAAAACTATAATTCTTCTTATATCATATTGAAAAATTAATAATGATCTTATTATCATATAATATTGAGAAAATAAAATAATAATATGCTTTAATATTCCTTAGGGTTGTATTTCTATTCATATTACTATTCATAAGGTTAGGTTACTATTCAATAAAATTATTTTTTTCTTATTAGACTCTAAATATCATACTGAACACAACTGTGTATGTCAGTTTTTAAAAATCAAATCACATATGTGGACAATTATGTTTACTGACTATGTTATAACAAAGTGGAGTTTTGTTGAGTCTCAGTGTTTCATGCATTCAACATTAAACTTATTATAAAAATCATAGGGTGTTATAGTTTTTATCTAATTCGTGTCATTTCGCTACTTTTTTTCAGAAACTTTTAAATACAACTATTGAAATATTATATCATAGAATTTATATTCCAATTTATCTTGTTTAAAATTATGATATTTGTATCCTTTCTTATTTTTGGTGGTTTCTGTTGATGTTTTGTCACATGACGTCTCTAATAAGATGTATAAATACTCCCCACGATTATGATATTGTTGAACCATAGTGGGCATATCCTCATATACACCGAAACCTTGTTGATAGTGCTATGTGGGTTATCCATGATACAGGATAAGAACATACACATGTTCCCTTCTAGGATATAGTTGTGGAACCTCGAAGGGATGAATCATGATATAGTGATAAAAAAATTCTTCGCTAGAGGACACCTACTTTCTAGAGAACTAATGATCCTCATGAGTTTGAGGATATGATGAACAAGATAGACTATCATTTGGTTTCTTGTATTTTTTGATGCTATCAAGGTGACGATTAGTACCTTTAAGTTGGAATATCCTAGAAGGAGATAATGGAATTAAATGGTAATGGTGAAGGATAATGAGGTTTTTGCATGTGAATAATTTGGAATTATTTTCACTAATCATTTATTTCCAAAATCTATTGTTATCTCTAAGGATAGAGTGTTTTTCAACATCCAGCAGATTGGTGAATCAATGATGTAGAATGTAAACTGATTTACCAATCATGTGAAGCTTTCACCTGAGATTTTTTTGACTGAGAAGATGAACTCCCAAATTAATGAGGTGGGTCTTCAACCAAATATTTGTTCATAGGTTTTCTTACTTTGGTTCACATTATATAGTGACATTTGAGATTTTTCATTGATGGTTGATCTTGACTTGGCAGGTAATTCATGGTTGATAGGATTTCCCATTTCTCCTAGGGGTTGATTTATTAGTTCCATTAATGGAAATTGGAATCACTATGAGTCACATGGTGGTTCTTTGATAGTATGTGTCTTTCAGACATCCTGAAGATCCAGGAAGAGTCCCTTTTACTTTTATCCATGGTGGCAAGGTTTAGAATTCGATATGTTTTTGTACTTAGGTTCCAAAAATATTCAGTTGTTACAATCACGTAAGATTATGATAAAAATTCTTCAATATCATTTATACTAATTTTAGTGGAATTGTATAATAAACACCTAAAAGTACTATGTTCTAATCATATTCTTTGATATCTAAGGGGTTATATCTATAGGAATTCGGAAAAAATCTTCTTTATATAATGAATGAGTCTCTATAGAAAACTGATATAGGTCCAGTGACTATGATAGGTACCATAATTATAGCTTCATATATTGTTACTACATTATTTGATATTGTTTCATATCACTAATTTATATAGACATGTATATTAAACCAACTAAATGGTTTTACATAGATTTTATCTAATATGATGTATATTTATACACCCCTTAAAGTGAAGTGAGAGTAGGGTCTTCATTATCCAGTTTGTGTCCTCTCTTTATTAGAAATCAATATTAGATGTATGTTTATGTTTCTTAACATGAAACAACGTGATGTCATTTTTTATATGGATTCAATCATTTTAAATATGACCTGAATTTATTATTATCTTTGGAGGGTATCTTTTATTATATCTGATGGTACATGTTGTGACTTTTAGGGAGAATGGGAATATAGTTTGAGTAGAGATGAACTTTCTTATCTGGAGTTGGGGAAATTAATATTAGTGTCTTATTTTGATCTATAGTAGGAAACTTTCATTGTTTATATCACTGCATTTTTTTTATCAATTTTCTCAACATGATTCCTTTTTATTTCTCTTGTTTTTCATTGGCATGAGAGGTAGATTTTTATATTGATTAAGTAATTGGAAATCAACTGGTATCTATTCGTTCTTACCACATGGAACCAGAGGAACTAAAAGATTTGATGACTTAGTTTATTCATCTATTAGTGAAATAATTTATACATTTGAGTGTGTCACCATTGGTGGTTATTATTATCATTGCAATGAAATCTAACATAACACTTCATCTATGTGTTTATTACCAGAAACTCAATTGAGTTATAGTAATGATTAGGTATTATTTACCATAGATTAATCATCTTTTAACTAGTTCAAAGTGGTTAAGTGGTTCATGAAAATTGATCTTCAATCTGGCTATCATCAGTTTAGAATAATAATAATCTGATAGTCAAAATTCTTCCTTCTAGAGCATGTATGGCCATTAAGAGTATCTTTTCATACAATTTTTTCAATCCAATTATCCTATAATACTTATGGATTAATGAATACAATCTTCCATGAGTATTTGGATAAGTTCAGGGTGTTCTTTGTGGATGAAATTCTAGCATACACTAATTTTGAGGAGGTTCATGTGCATCATCTATGAGAAGTTCTAGAAATGTTGACACATCAATGTCTCAATTAAAAGATATAAAAATGTGATTTTTGGAATCAGGAAGTGATATTTTTGGGAAACATGTTGTTGTAACATGTCATTTCTGTCAATCATGGTAAGGTTAAGCCTATAATGACATGAGAGAAACTATGTAATGCATTTGATATTTGAGGCTTCTTGAGTTTAGTGGGACATTACTAATGGTTTGTAAATAATTTCTAAATTTTGGCTTCTCTTATGACTGATCTCACCTCAAAGGGTGTCAATTTACAATGTAATGATTTATGTTGGGGTTATTTTGTAGATAAAAACATCTTTAGGCATCAACATTATTGTTGAATCATATAGATGTCGGGTAGGGAAATGATGTATTGTTTGACACATCAGGTTTTTTTTGGGATGCATTCATAGAGAGGTTTATCATGTGATAGATTATAGCTCCATAAATATTTTGACACATTAGAATATCTATCATACTCATGAGCATGAACATTTAGTTGTGAGGCATGCAATTAAGAATTTGTTGCATCAACATTTTAGAGAATGATTTACTATTCTTTCTTACCGCAAGATCTTGAGTTATAGCATTTCTCAAAAGGATTTGAACCTCGATTATATGCATTAGGTGGAGTACATTAAATAATTTAATTTATAAATTTTCTACCCCCTAGGGATGGTAAATTTCATTAATATTATTTTAGAGGAGACTTATAAACAAATCTTTGAAGGAATCATCATAAGAGTGGAACTTTATGGGTGTTTGTTCATAATGTAATTTAAGAGTCTATGTTGAGGAAGATAAGGTTATTTTTTCAATTCTTTAGTTGAAATATGATCTTCTCAATATTATTTTTTAGGAATAGATACTTTGTTATAGGTTCTTTAGCATTTCGGTCTACCTTTATGTTGGGTAGAGCATTGGTGAGTGGTCATTCTATTACAAAGGTATCTTATGTTTTCATAATTAGATTCATATTCCTTTGGATATGAAAAAATTATTCATGATGAATTTCCATAATACTTAGTGGGTAGTTCACCCAGGTACCATGAATATGTTTTATGACATATGATGATGATTCTAGAAACTAGGTATGATTTGAGACATTTCTGGTTTTATTTCATGTTGTTATATAGGTTAAAATTCAAGGGAGAGCACAAGAGTCCTTCTGGATTAATTCATCCACTTGCCATGTAGTCCACAAAGTGGGATGAGATAACTATGCATTTTGTGGTTGGGTTTCCACATACCCCATGAGGAAATAATTTGATATGGATTGTGATCAATCTAATTATGAAATAATCTCACATTATTCCCATTCAAGATACAACCAATGTTGGGGATTTTGGATACATCTATTTGAAAGATATTTTTCATTTTTATAGAGTTTTGTGTAATATACTCTCTGATATGGATCCCCATTCTTTCAGTTGTTTTTTGTGAGGCAATTAGGAGGTGATGAGATCATAGGTTTATTTATATAAAACATTCTATAAATAGATTGATGGATAGACAGATAGGTCTATACAGATTATTATGGACATTATATAATCTAGTTTCTTCTATTTTGGTGGTTCTTGGGATGTCCATTTAGAATTCATTGAGTTTTCTTATAACAATAATTACTATTATGAAATTTAAATGGCACATTTAAAGGACTTTTTTGGCCTACCTTTTAAATATATTTTTTTGGACAAAGATTATGGAAGGTTAATTTATTATGCCAATCATTGTCTAAGAGAAGATATTAATGATTCTATTGGTTCATTAGAGCATGTTAACAAAACAGATCTATTACCAATAATTTTTTGAACGATTTAGGTAATATTTGGTGTTATCAGTTGGTGAACATGTATTTTTGATTGTTTCACCTTATTTGGTTCATCTATTGATTGTTAAATAGGGGAATATTTCACCATGGTTTGTGATAACATTTTATGTTTTTAGTAGGTGCGGAAAGTTTCTTACCATTTAGAAACTTCCCCAGAGTTTAGGTTGATACATATTGTTTTCCATGTATCATAAAATCAGAAGTATCTTTTCATCCAATAATGTGTCTTGAATTGGAAGGGTCATGATGTTAAGCATTATTTATCCATGACTCAGAATCCATTTAAGATTCATTATTCTACAACTGTTGTACTTTTTTGGAGGATGATTCCTTTTGTCTGTGTGCTATGGTACTATGGTACTAATTCTGATGAGGCTTGGGAGTGTGAGGCACTGATGGGAGATAAGTGGCCACGTCTCATTTATTGGGAATCTTCTTAATATGTTTTTTTGACGTAAATTGTTTATGGTGTGGAGGTTATAACATCTCGTTACTTGTTTTCAAGTATTTATTCACTTTAGTTTTGATTTCCATTAAGTCGAGTCTTGATTGGGGTTGTTATTGGTGAATTTGAAAACAAAATTAGTGTCTTTTTGTGTTGATCACAGACCGTGCATGGTTTGACTAAACCATATGACCCCTAGTGCTAACAATTAAGACTATAGAAAGTCAATAATGCAGAGTTGGGGCACAATTTTCTAAACTATGACTTTTCCCTAGTGAATCTGTGCACTCTAAATAATATGGGGGAATGACTAGTGCATGGGTTTTAAAAACCATGTTACCCCCTCTCGAAAACCAGGAACATGATATTTTAATGGTTTAAAAATTTATTTATAATTCTTGAACCCGCCATATAATATTCCTAACATAACCTTTCAAACAGAACACGGTTTTTTGGCTCTCAGATGCTCTCTAGATGTAATTTTGACTCCTCCAAACCGTTTCCTTAATAGATCAACGTTTTATTTTTCTTGATTGATATTATGAAGGTAAGTGGATATTCAACCATGTGTTTTCTTCTGATATCTATTTTTATCTTCCTTATAGTTTGAAAGATCATACTATAATGGGTTGCATGTTAGGTTATACAATTGCCATGATGGGTTACCATTTTAACGTGTAGAATTTCTCTGATGGGTTCATATTTTGGGGTGTATAGTTTTGTTCACATATGACTAGAGCTGAGATCATTATGATATGTGTGAGAATCCTATTTTCTAATAAATGGAATTACCACAGGTCTTTCATTCATGGTTCCTTTTCGAAAAAAATTCCATCAATATACATGTCGTTGATTATTGTGAATATTTTATTCATGCCAACTGATTTATATTATAAATTATATAAAATTTTCATTTAAGACTTATTGAAATATTTTTTCATATATCTTCCATATTTTGATTTAGAAATTGTTTTTTGGTTTAAAATATTCAAATGAAATTCCATTCATCATTTTAATTTATATAATAGAATAAAAGTTAGAATGTTGTGGTATTGATTATGGAAAACTTTTTGAGACCCTAAGAGGATTTATAACTAACACAATACCATTTCCTTTGGTTATATTTAAGATTTAATTTTCTAGGTCTATGAAAATTGAAATAACCACTTTGAGGTGGTAGATGGTCCTCATCCTTTGGACCGTAGAGTGGTGATGGTGATCGGTGTAACTATTTTACATTTTTTACATAGGGTTTTCAAGAATATTTTCTGGTTGATGTTTTAGTTTCTTTTGGTATGTTCATTATTTTTTGAGTACATTGATGAAGTGATACATTGGATTTTCTTATACATATTTTCTTGGATACATTCCCATTTTTGGAGTGCTGATCATATTACCATGTAATTTTTTTCATTTTTTTTAATGTAAAATCCAATCAATATTTGTTTTGAATGATTATAGGTCCTATTCACCAGCCTAGGGGGATCTGTAATTCTCTTCGGGCTATGTTAGAGCTAGTTTGGGTATCAGGGTACCAGTGTATCCAAGTTGGTTCATGATAGAATATATTGAATAATTTTAATATTATAGACTATATTTAATTAGATAAGTTGAAAAATCAACTATAAGAGAATTCAGATAAGGTTTTTATATTCCCATATAATTCTCCATTGGTTGAACCAATATTTTTTGTTAGGAATAAGAATTGATCAATACATCTATGCATTTCTTATCACAAACATAAAAAGATCATGATTATGAAAATGTATCCATTACCTCGTATTAATAAAATATGTGATCAAATGATAGGAGGTTGGTACTTCTAAAAAACGTAAATTTAATCTATATACCATCAATTAATCTTTAAAAAGGATGATAAAATTAATTACACCTTCTTTAAAAGATATGGACACTTTGAATTTACAACTATTCCTTTGAAACTTACATATTAACCCATATTCATTACAGATTTAATGAATAATGTATTTATATATTACCGTAATAAATTTTTGGTAGTATTTAATGATAAAATTAACATATATTCTATGTTAACAAAATAAAAAGAAGAGAATTTGAGATTTATGATTAATGCCTTAAGAAACAAGAAAATGAATTCCATATTTAGAAAGATTTAATTATAAATATATAAAATATAATTCATGGTTCATGTAATAACATGAAAGGTCATAACTATAGATCCTTCAAAGGCAGTGAATATTGAAAAATATCCTATATAAATAAATATAATAGAGGTCCATGATAATCAATTATTAGCTATATATAATCATTATTTTTAAAGAAATCTACCAATATTGTCTAATTTACTAACCAAGTTATCCTAAAAGAGATTTTGGTTATTCTGGATAGATGAATGTGTAGAAAACTTCCTGAATTGTAAAATAAGGGCTTGTAACTAAAACTATATTCACACCAACCTATAAAATAAGAAGGGTTTATGATATATATTTATACATTAAATAATGTTTTTGGGTGTTTCGTTATGAAAATGACATGTGGTAGATTATGCCTCACATAAATTAAGTATCTTTTAGAAAAATTACCCAACCCATGACTTAGAGCTAATAGTGGTAATATTTTATTAAATATATGGTGTCATTATCTACGTAAAGATATACATGATATATCTATACAAATCATAAGAACATAAAGTATATATTTTCGAAAAATGGTCTAAATATTAAAAAAATTATATTGTTAAAGATTGACCAAGGAATATGACTACTCAATACATTACCACCAGAAAAACAAGAAAAAGGTTGTTAATGTTCTGATTAGAAAGTATTACACTACATTATATTGTGTAAGGATTTAAATTTACCTAATAATCATGAATTTTAAATGAATGATATGTAAATATTATATAGTTAAACATTGTTTGTGATAGAATTATAATATTTGGGAAACAAATAATGTCTCATCTATACAAGAACTAAAGAAGGATTTGTTGGATAATGCACAATGTTCATCATTATTTATTTATCATGGAATTGGAAAGATGAATAGATAATTAAATGTGTAATTATGGTGTCATAACATGAATGGCTAGATTTTATGTTTTTATCTTGATTTTTTTGTGAGAAATGTAAAGGATGAATTTTGGAAGTGTAAGGAGACTATGTAACCATTACCCATACCTATATGCAATTGGGAGAACATCACTATGTAATTAAACATATTTATTCCCAATACCTATAAAGGATATTAATCTATTTGGGTAGTTTTTAGTCACTTTATAAAGTCAACATACTTAATTTACATTCAATATTATTTTTCACTTGATCTATGTTCCATGATTTACATAATTTTTTTTATAAAGATACATTATATATCATTTTTAATTTTATCTAAATGAGATCTAAAATTAACCTCGATGTTCTAGAGTATTCATTAATAGTTATTTGATATAGAGATAATCTTAATAAAATCATGTCATCGTCATGATTATTGAAAATATAAAATAACCATTCAAAATCTAGAATAAATATTGATATATGGATTGTTGTTTTTCAATGTAATTTAGGTTCAATATCTCACTCAGTTAGAGTTCTTATACAACAATAGTTTCCAATCGAGAATTTTAATGGAACCCTATGATGCACTATATGGGAAGATATGTAGAACTCTTACTTATTGGAATGTTGTTGAATGGTAGAATCTATTTATAATCGATATTTCCCAATATATTATTGAAAATATCAAACCATTCATTGATATATTAAGGTTTCACAATGTTGAAAAAAGAGTTATGATAATAATTATTGATGATATTTAGAGTTTTAAATTGGATAAAAAATTATTCCTTCAAATATCATCGTGGAAGAGAGTCAAAAGATTTGTTGAGAAGGGAACATTGATACAAATATATATCATCCCATGTAAAATTCTTGATTGTAGGGAGATAATATCTTATTACCTCATACTTCTAAAAAACCTCTCACAATTTCATGATGTGTTACAAATGTTATACTACTTTTTAAATACTGGGGAATGGAAACATAAGAATTTTTTGAAAAATTTATCTCATTAAGGGATAAAACATATGAATTATCAATAAAAAAAATAAGATACAATTATAAAGATCATACGTGAGTATATGATAAATATGTGAGTTTGACAAAATAGTTAAGGAATGTGACTATAACATAAATAAATGATACCCAATTAAATAAGAATCATAATATAGGAATAAAAATATAATTATTTTGATATAAAATAATAGATGAGTTATATAAATGTGGAATGGAATATAAAGGTGTCCCATGAATAATAATAGAAAATGTAATCATATATCAAGGGTCACTGTCATGACTATCATCACATAGTGGAAAAACAAGTCTCATAAAAATATAGACAAGGATAAAATCCTAAGAGACATAACATAACATCTCATGAGATATAATATTTTTCCAATTCATTTGAGGGATTTAAAATTCCAATCTCACTAATCACATAATTATAAACCATATATATATATATATATGTACCACGTGAAGGTGAAAACATTTATAAATTGATCATATCATATTTAACACATGAGAGTGACTGGGATTTATTAAATATTCAGAAGACCTAAAAATCACACAGAGAAAAAAAATTCATGATTGTATTAAAAAATCTCCCTGGTAAAACATAATAAATACTAAATGATATTAACAATTATGGAAAAACATTAAAAGATTATATGAAATTCATTGAGATCATTATAAGAAATATCCTTTAAAATTTGAAAAAAAATCATTTATTAATTAATGTTTATAAAAAATGGGAATGTAAATATAAATTTATTTGATGATTCCTGATAATATTTAATGTAAGATTATAAAAAATATAAATGAAAATAATGGGATAAAGATTCCATGCATGAAACAAAATGGAAGAGAGAAAAAAATATTAGTTATAAAAATAATTAAACAAGTTAAACATATTGTAAAGAGACCATAATAAATCATAGAAGTATATATAATAACATTCCTGGAATACGGTAAAGAATATGGACATAGTGGAGAAAGATGCCCTACTAAAAAGAATTTATAAAGAAAATTGAACTTATAAACATATTTTTATGGTAATTATGAATCAATAAGTGGTAAAATTGTAATTTTACATGTAAAAACAATAGAATAACCAAATACATATAAAATAAATGGGTATTGATATTGAAATTTTTTATAATTTCCCCTATTATAAATTATGTCATGTGCAATCTCACATTCGAAAAAGATTCAATGATAAACTATTACAATTATTCCCATATTCCTTGAATACACTCTAAACTCATATATAATCAACATAGAATTTCTAATCCCTTATTTTGATAAAATATTATTGTTATTACATTTTATAAAATTTAACTATATTCACTTATTATTTATATTAGTTAGTTATACTTCTTTTATCACCAGAAGCTAGAAAATTTGATGGTTTCATAAAAGTTTTGATATGGGGATTTAGATCCTAATTATTTGATATAATGCTCATCATTACCATATTATTTAAGGTATTCAAATCATAGTAATTTTATTATTTATAAATTCCTATGTCCATTTTATTGATGATATGGGTACGGTTTGAGAGAATAAAATTCACAATGTTCATGTTTTTTATATCTTTACTTATTACAATGTGTTACAATATAATGATCTTTTGTTTCACCCATAATGGACCATAACCATTTAATAAATTACATACTAATATAATATATTACCATTATTTATATTATTATACTCTTTAATGATATAAATATTGAAGATATCCTAATATAGTTCCTGTATGCGGTGGAACTGGCCTAAACAAGAACATTATATACTAGTAAATGAGTAAGATAATATTGTTCTTTTATGAAATTATAGTTTTATAGAATAATAATTATATTAATAGTAAATTATTGAAGTACTGACTAAGGTTTAAAAAGAGTTTAGATGAGAAGGTAATTAAAAAATAAATCTTGTTAAAATGTGTCATTTCATAATTAAATAATTGTGCCTCCTTTTTAAAACCAGAAGATACCAAAATGGATGAAATTTTCTGGAGTTGAAATTTTGTGAATAATTAAATGTAAAATATAAAGATATTAGTGGTTTGGGATGTCTATAGGGTGATCCTTTGATAGATGAGTTCTATTTCAATATTTTCAATTTTTCATTCAGTAATGATAAAGGAAGGACATTTTTTCATGACAAGTGGCCCATAAGTGTAAAACCCATAGAGGATATAGAATTACTCCATTATCAAATATTATTTTTTTGGAATATTTTTTTAAAAAAAAATCACTTTATACAATATTTTATCATTTTAACAATTTACTAATATTATTTACTGTACATCCTGATAAATTATTTTCTCCACTAAAAATGAAATTTAACCACTTACATTTTTTAGATTCCCTAAATCAAAAAATAAATCCCATTTTATCAAATTAAATCCCTTTATACTTGAAATTTAAATTTTAGAAGATAAATAGAACATTTTATATTTTTTTTCTTAAATAAATACAATTTTATGTAATATAGGCTGAAATTTTTCTTATTATTATTACTTATTTATTTAATAGATGTCAATTATTCATTATAACTTATTAATATATTATTTATAATCAATTATCCATTTCTAACAAATTCAATATCCATAAAACCCATTTTCACTATTTTACATATCCATATGTACTACACTAAAATTCATTAATCCTATTTTTTATTTCTCCCAAAAAAATATATATTATGTTTATAATATTTTTCCTTCTGACCAGGGTTTTAATTGGTTGTATAGTCTACAAGTTACACCATGAGGATGAATATTTAATGTTCAAGATCTTTTTATTACTTCTAGTTTTATTTCCATTGTGATTTTTATAATTATTTTTCATATTTTTTTATCATATTTTATTGTAGTTTATTTTATATTGTAGTATTATATTTATAAAAATTATAGTATTTTTTACTTTATTTTATTGTTTAATGTTAAATAATGAAGTTATTAACACAACCTAAAACTTATAGGTTTTGTTTCTTTAGATATTATATAGATAAATGGATTGTTTTACAACCGAGTGTACATTTCATATATAGTTTCACAACAACTGAATCCCTTATCAAAAAAATATATATTGACCTTTTCTTATTAACATGGGGATTGGCATCATAAGAAAAGGGTGATCTCATATGATCATAAAGAGGTAAAACATATGATATATCAATCAAAACAACATGTCCATAATACAGATCATAAGTGAACACAAGATGAACATATGGGTATGAGAACATAATAAAGGTACAAGAACCTAAGTAAATCATACCCAATGAAATATGGATCATATAACATAACCATTAAACATAATATAAATATATTTTCATAGAATAAGAATAAAAATAATATGAATGTCAAATTAATTTGAAATGTTGCACATGAATCAGCCCAGAAAATCATATCTTACATCAACACTCAATGACAAGACCCTCATCACATAGTTGAAAAATATGTCCCATAAAATAGCAGACTAAAAAATCCATTATTGAACTGTAATATTAAATAACATGAGATAGAATTTTTACTCAATTAATTAGAGGGACATATGATTTCAATCCAACGAATCATGTAGGGATAGACTGTATATATGTTTTCCCCATGAACATGAAGATATTGACAAATCTATCATAGCTTAGTCGTTCAATGAGAGAAGTTGGGTTTCATAGAATTTCCACAAGACATAAATAATCTTATATAGTAATAATTTGGATGATTCTATTAAAATATATCCCAAATTGAAAATAATAATCACTAAAGTATATTAACATATATTAAAAACACTTTAAAAGAACATGATAAATTTTGTATAAAATAATTGAAAATATACATTAAGTTTTCATTAAATTAAAAAAATTAATAATTTTATAATAATATGGATTTAAATAAATAATTTTAATTTAAATAAAAAATACGTTAAAATTTCATGAAAAAATGGATATTATGTTTCGTAATAAAAACCATAAAAAATAGTAGTAGAAAGAAAAACAGTGGAGAAAGTATGGGGGAGATAAATGGATTTCTGTCCTGCCTATTGAAATAAGATAAATAAATTAGAAATAGAAATTAATAAACCATGGATGCATATAATATGAAATTAATGAAAAATTTTAAATAATATGCTAATTTTCGATAATGATTTCCAAATAAAATAATATAATAAATACACATCCACTTATAAACTTTTTCTCATATGAATTATGAATCAATGAAAGGTAAAATAGTAAGAAAACTTGTAAACCAAAAAATAACAAAAAGGGAATAAAATAAATGTCAGTTTATATTGAAATTTCATACATTTTCTAACAATGGAAATTTAGGGATAGAGAATATTAATTTAGAAAAGATATTGGAAAAAACACATAATTTGACTCCCATCTTCAAAGAACACAATCTGGCCTCCTATACAATTAAAATTAGGCTTAATAATAATTTATTTTAAACAATATCAAATATATTAATTTATATTATCTTTAATTGTATTCATTTATGATATATATATATATATTAGTTGTTTATTGTTTATTTTAATCATTAGATCCTAGAATTTTTTATTATTTTGTACTATTTTTCGTATGGTGATGTAGATCATAATGAATTGATAAAAAATAATAATTATTAACTAATTAAATGTATTATAATCATATTATGGTAATACTTTATATAGTATTATGTTTATTTTATATAATATATGGGTTTTTTCACAATAATGGAATGCACAACCTACATGTTTTGAGTAACTTTTCCAATAACAACGAGTTAATTGATAATTACTATTATTTTTGGTATTATCATTATCAAGAAATAATATTAACAAAAATTACTCTTCAGTATCATATATTACCATATTTTAGTTTATATACCCATACATTATTGAAAATATGAAGATAATATAGAATTATTCATGTATATTCTTGAACCGAACGAAATAATATACTCTTATTCTAATGAATAAGATAGAGTACAAATTTATATTATATTAAGATAATTTTAATAGAATATTAATGACGTTAATAGTAAACAAATTACACTGTTGAATGATATTTATGAGGATTGTATATATGAAATGAATTGAAAAATATAGAGAATAAGTAGATACTTAATTGATGAATTTTCTCCCTCTCAAAAGGAATTTCTTTATAACAAATGATTTATGGCCAATTATTTGGATTAAAATATACCAAATGTGGAAGATAAATTTATTAAAGGGAATTTGTATATGTATTAAATAACAAACCAATGGATATAAGTGGTTTGGGAGGGGTATATAAGGGTTTCTTTTATAAATGATTTTTGATCGCATGTTGGTAGTTCCTCATTAAGAAGAGTAATTTTAACATGACTAATAGACCATAAATGTCACAAAAAAATAGGATTAAAATTATCCCTCCATCATTAGAATGTGTTTTTAATTATATAAATTTTTATACACTATTTTAACAATATACTATATTTTAACATTTTTACGGTTTTCCGACATCATTCACTATTCACCTAATAAATGACTTTCTTCCAAAAATAAAATTTACCCTATTACCCAATTTCAATGATTTTTTTGAAAAATGAAACCAATTTTGACAAATTATATATCTAAATATGTAAAATATTACATTTAAATAATAATATATCGTAATTTATCAATATAATATTTCATAAATAAAACATTTTTTATGTAATATTTAATTATATTTTACTAATAATAATTCCATATTTATTTAATATATGTTAGGTATTTAATATAAATTTTTAATATAAGATTCATTAGCCATTATTATTTTATATAAAAATAATTATATTTCTATTATATCATTTTTTAAATACCTATGGGTTGTATGCATTCCCAATGGACATATTACAAATTTTCACTCTTATATATAACCTTAGATAGTTATTTAAAATTAAATAATCTTTTCTGTTTATTTATGTTTTAAAACTCATATTATATTTATAAAGTTTTAATATATTTTTATGATTATAATTAGAAGTATGATCTTTAAGGAAAATAATGAGGATATAGATTTCATGTTTATGTTGTTTTTATTTACTTGTATGTTTATTCCTCTTGTAATTTACATATTTATTTGTAATAATGATTTTTTTATATTTTATTATAAAATTTCATCATAATAAAATATATCATTTTTTTCTTAGTTTGATATTGCATTGGAAAAAATTTATTCAATATATTCATGGAATAAAAATGTGGGGGGTTATATTCGTCCCAATTTAAAAATAATTCACCCTAAAAAAATATTTATAGAGATTAAAAGAGATGAGGTTAATTTTTTATCATCACATATTTGGGTTCCCAAGTCACTTACTCAAAATTATGGTTTGTGTAGGTAAATTTAACCATGTGAGTGGTCTTGTTTTGTAGTATATTCTTTTTACTATCAAAGATCTCCCCAAGTTGTTCTTTATATGAGAGATCATATCCTAGTTATACAAACTATTATTTTCAATGTGATAAACCAAAACTACTATTTCTAAAATGTGATATATAGAACACATCATTAAACTATGAGAGGTTTGGTGGATATTTATAGTTACATGTTACAATCCCCACGTATTCATGATTCTCAAAAGCATTAATTTATCTAGGGATAAACATTAACTTCTTCCAAAAACCCATGACCCTATTACATTAATATATTTGAAAGAATAATTTCCCTATAACTTCAAATTAAAAATCTCATTGATGATTATTATTATAACTATTCTTTTGTATTTTTTCTAGTTTAAAATTCTTGTTCTGAATAACTCTCATCCCATGAGTATGATCTGATCTAAATAGCTTCTTATCTCAAACATCATCCAAGAATGTTGGAGTTTAGAGTATCTTCCCATATAGAGCCTCAGTAGGTTCTATTTTATTACTTCATTTAAAATTATTATTGTTTGGTAATTATGAAAAAGAAATATATTGACCCCACCCTTATTTGAAATCTATCAAGTATGATATCACTATATCATCCAGAGATTGAATCATCCTTTCATATTAAACATTATTATAAGGGTGATAAGTTATAATAAATATTATTTAGATATTCAATGGTTTTTTAATAATATTATATAAATTTAAGTTAATATCATAAATCAACCAGATATAATAGAAATTTGTATTCCAGTCAGCCTTACCCCTTTCATTGTAAAAATATAGTAAAGTTGATTAAGTGGGAGATACTATTAAATTTAAATGATGTTTTATAAATTATTAATTAAATAAATCATATCATAAAAAGTGAAACAACATATTGGTTTAATGATTTCATCCCAATTTTTTTTGACTCTTATCTAATTGAGATTTATGGGAATGTTTTTCATGTAAATGTTGTCATTATCCCTTTAGTAAAATTTGTTATGATATTTTGGAATGATTTATATCACTATACATTGATCATATATCAATTTTTAGGATAGTTAAATCACACGTCATATCAAAAATCTTCACATGATCACCTATTAGTGTAAGGATGAATGTGAACTCCCAATGGAAAACACTTCCCTTGTATAGGTCTTGAAACCATGTATTGAAGAATATTTATCTAAAATAGTTATGGTGAAACTAAATATTGATTTTATGATTATTTTCAATTAATTCATTAATGTATTTCCTAAATAATTTCCATTTATTTCCCTAGATCATGAGGTTGAGTTTTTAAGTTAACTTATACCTAGAATTATTATTATATAGAATATCCCTTATAGAATGGACCCTACTAAATTAAGTTAATTAAAAAATATACTATAAGAGAATTTGGTTTTGGTTTTTATATAAAAAATTTCTTAACAAGGGGATTTTCTTGTCCTCTATATTACTAATAAATATGGATAGATTCATCTCAAAATTGATTATTTTGAAATTTACAAGATCAATATGAAGAACATGTATCATATATCCCAGATTTATGAATTGTTTGATCATTTGAAAGGGAATTACTGCTTCTCAAGTATTTAGCATCAATCTAGATTTCAAAAAGTAAGGGTGAAATGAGATGATATACCTGAAAAATATTTCATATAATATTTGGACACTATCAATTCATATTCATTCCATCAATACTTATAAATTAACTCATTAAATTCATGGATTTGATGAATAGATTCTTTAGGGATTTTTGTGATCAATTTTTGTAAATATTTTTTGAGGATTTTCACATATATTCTAATATTAATGAAAGACATGACAATAAATTGATAATTATTCATAAGACATTACAGAAGTAGAAAATCTATAAAAAATTCATTAAGTGTGAATTTTAGCTGTAGAAAGTATAATTGTTGGGTCATGTAATCGTATGAAATGTTATACATATAGACTATTTTGATATATATGTGGTTAATAAATAGACCATAGAAACAACTATAATAGATATATATATATATTTTCATGTATTATATGGATATTTTCAACACATTATATGTGATTTTTGACAACTATATAATCCAATAACCAAGCCTAATCATAGGGGTTTATATTCAACTGTATAGATGAAGTGTAGATATAGTTTCAAGGATCTTTCGGGATGTTTTCTCACTACACCTATACTCCCACAACCCTATAGTAAAGATGGGTATTTGGAATACAATTATGAATCAAAGAAGATTTAGGGATGTGTCCTTTTTTGAAATTTAAATGTGGTAGCTTATTCCTTGTCTTAATTAAATATCCATGTGAAAATTTATCCAAAGAATAAATTTGATCTATATGAAATTATATTTTATTAGATATATAGAGTGACTATCTCTATAGATTAAAGTGTTATATATATACTAATCATAAGATGTAAAAGTAAATATTCACTGCTGATGCTGCACCAACAAAGCTTGTTAGAGTGTATCAAGTACTCTGACTAGTTATTCTAATAGTATTGTGTCCCAACTCTTTGATAAGTGAAGTTAATAAGACTCTTATAGTAAGATAAGGGATAGATGCTGGTGTTAATGTAAATACACATCATGGTAAACATTACATCTAATCATTCAGTAACTTACTATCATAAATCAACCGAACATGTATAAAATATGAAATTGAAAATTGTAATAAATTCATAAATACTACAAAACATCAAGTTTAAAAGTGATATAATTCAAATGAAACCTTAAATACAACTCACATATTTATAATAGATGAAATATCAATCCTGGTGATATCATGTGGCTATCATTATGATATCTCTACTCTAATGGATATAAAAACAATTATCTTTCTCTAGGATCTATATTCATCAAAAATATTCATCAACTAATTTACATGGACATAATTCGAACAATGTGATTGTTTGTAAATTTGGGTGAGTATTATAATATTCAATTTAGTCCTACCAAGAAGTTATTTAACACCCCAACATATAGTGTTTACATGAATTAAAAATATTATAGTGCATTCAATTTTATAACACCTTATGTCATCAATTAGAAGTACTATGATCCATCCTGATCAACCAAATTAGGGATTAATTTACTAATTTCATAAAAAATAATATTTTCTCTATAAGAAACCATATGACATAACTCCGAACCCATCCTTGAATTAATTCCTAAAAATTCACTATAGAAGTACTGATCATTAGATATTGTATTAATTACATGTATCCACCTATCTCATAAGCCCTGTAGAAGAAAAACATCCATATCTATCTTTAATATTTTGAATTAAATACACATCCACATCTATAAAAAATATAAATCTACAAACACAGTTCTAAATACACATATCATGAGATAAATATTTATACTAAAATAATGGAGGATATAAATAACCCTTGGGATGATGTTATATGTCAATTATTTGTAATCTAAGAGAAGTTGGAATATAGTATAGATAATATTTTGTGTATCATAGTATTCCACAACCCCAAAGTAGTGGGTGGGTATGAGTGTCACTACTCTTGTGAATAACCATATATTAAATTATCATATCAAGGATTATAATGGAATTAACAATATCAACCTATCTCATCAATTTCATTATCATATTAGGAATACTGATGGTATTACCCATTTTTATTTATCATGACCTAAAGATGTCGGAGGAATTAATTATACATAACTATCTCATAGAAATTCGTAATCCTTATTATCCCAAATAATTGAGAGACTAAAAGTAATCTCCTAAAAAATCATCGCCAGTATCTACCCAAATTAGTAGTTGAGATTTGGTATAGTCAATATCATTCTATGAAAGTCATTGTTAGAAGATACGTTCTATGTGCTGAGTCTATAAACTCCAAACCAGAATCACCCTTCAGAACATCCATGGGTGGAAATGAAGTCCAAAACTACTAATTCATAATAAACCCAAAGGTAAAATGTATAGATAACTTAGAATATAAATCTCCCCATCCACGCATCAAAATTCCATAGTACACCAGACAAAAACATCTAAAACATACTGAGAAGAAAAAGAATAACGCAAAGGATGAAAAAGGTTCTGATGAAGTCCTTCTTCATTGTTTAATGATGTAAACTTTTTTTAATGATTAAAAAGATAATTAATGTTGATAATAGTATCGAAAAGAATGACTAGTGAACATGATTTTGTAGTAAAATTATGCAGAACTATTTATTTATCCTATTTCTTCTAACTTCTAATTTCTATATAGATAATTCCCTTAGATCTATTCCTCATGAGAATCCCAAAACTTTTTCAATGGAAACCACCAACATAACTCTTTTTCAATGCAGAAATTATGTGTTAAAATTATTTGTATTAAAATAATATTATATGGATCCTTGTATTAATTTTACACATAATTTGATTCGTTTTGGTTACTCTAATGTCATATTTAGTTTAGTCTTATATATATTTGACATTCAAGTGTCTAGTTTTGAGATATTGTTTCTATATTGTTTAGTTTTGGATTTGTATAATTCTGTACCACCACATCAACATCTCCATCCATTTACATTATATACTTATGAATTCACTCTATCTATAAGTTCTTGGACTTATCAATAAAATGGTTCTCACACTCGGCTATTCAGAACAATATCTCACTTAAGAATTATTTTTTATTCTTCTCTAAAAATTTCTCTATCCAAATGTACAATTAAAATTTCATTCTCAATCTTTATTTACAATAGAAATGTTCCACAAAAATAATCCATTAATCCCAATACTACTGAGGAACAATACATCCCTAGCATATATCAAACTATGAAATTGTTCATCTTGTGCACTAGATTCAAATCACCATCAACCTTTAGTAGATCTATTCGATTTTACTCTAAAAAACATATAGATGAAGTTATATGTTAACTAAATGGTCATCATCGTATAGTGAAACATCATTTTTCTAAAATTGTAATGAAATTTGGGAATCAAATAATCAAATCCCAACATCCTTTCTTCATATAGGATTCACCAACAACACCTTCATCCAAACCAACTCCTTCCCAAAATTAGTAAGTGCAACACACTCTACCTTCATTTCTAAAAGTGAGACAATATATTAAATATTTTTCATTAAACTCATATTTGTGCCTCTATATGCTAACATAGATTCAGTGGTTCTTCTCTGAGTGTCTGGATATCCCTCCATGTCAGAATTAGAAAACCATTGTAAATGTTCATCTATTATAAAATAAATTTAAAAACATTTTAATAAATTGATATACTAAAATAACCACTTTATTGATTCATAGTGTTCTATTAAAATATTATCCATGAAACTACTTACAACTCTTAGTCTGTGTGAAATTTAAATCCTTGTAAAAATCATGGCATGTGACATTCTTCTAAAATTTTTAGAAAAATGAAAATTATTCCATGTATTCATAATCTTCTTCCATTCTAGGTGCCTTATCTTTACTAAACTTTTTTTTAAAATATTTTCTTCACTAAATCAAAAATGATCCACTACTGTCTGAAAAAAGTCAAAATGAGAAGAAAATATTGTTTCATACTTTACGTCCCTTACAATTTAAGTCTGTGAAATCCATTTTTTATGAGTAAGATTCTTTATCTTAAGAAAAAATTTCAATTCAGACTGCCACACCTCAATCCTTTCCACCACTAGTCCTTCTAATTATATTACATAGAATTAAAGAGAATGGATAATGAGTCTCCCATTACCAAACAACTTTTATTCACAATAATGGTCCATATTTATATAAAAACAAATTGTTTCCTACATGAAGTCATTGAACTTATGGTTTAAATTTATGGGTGCCTATTTCAACACATACACACTCTGTTTTATTCCACACAATATGATCTCATCTAAAATCTTCATATAACCATTTATAAGCTCTATGTATGTCAATTATTTTATGTTACCATGAAGAAAATTAGTTTTAAAATTTATCAACTCAATATCTAGAACATGCTAGAATATTATTATAAATTCTGTATAAATAATCCTATTATTAACTACATGAGCTTATATTTTAAAAAATTCTACACCTTCTATTTTTTAAATCCCTTAACAAATAACACTATATTACAATACTTTCTACCATATTATCCCATCTTAAATTGATAAAACCACTTATTATAAAGCATTTTATCCATATCATGTCATTCTATTAGCTTGAATGTTTTGGATTCATCTATGGAATCCATTTTAACCTTCATAGCCAACTCTAACTTGTCACGACCTGTCCTCGGGGCCCGTTCCGTGACTACCCCAAGCCCGCCTTCCATAGGCCAGGGGCTGGAGACTAGCACCAAAGGCCTAAATACCGATAACTGGGAAGGTATTGCCTTTATAAAAGTAACAAAACACCATAGAGTACATGCAGAAGTAAAACACTAAGTACAGAAAAGATGTGCTGAAAAGTAAATGGGCTAGAATACAAACCCAATCAAAAGTACAGCTACAACTGAAAGAAAGTACAATAAGGACAAGCAGCTGGAAGAAGATAGAAGCAGCTCCTGGGTTGTCCTTATCAGATCCTACCTGAAGGGTAGGTACATATAGGGCATCTCTGGAATCATCCACCACAGATCCTACCTGAAGGGTAGGTACAGATAGCCTCCAAAACGCTCTCGCCCGTCGACCACCTCTGAGTGTCGCCTCATCGTGAAGTCCACCACTGGATACTATCTCGTCCTGAGGTCCACCTCCGGGTACCATCCAGTCCTTGAACACTTGACCTCTATCTGCACTGCCCATCATCTGTAACCATCACAACGAGGTACGGGCATAGCCCGTACATGGGTTAGTAAAACGATACTCATTAGGGACCCCAAGACCCTCAATGTCTCACTAAATCCAACAAGGATAACCACAAAGAAGTTCTCAAAAGATAACCTCTACTTAGGTACATGCCCATACATATACCCAAGTTATCAAGTAACCCATCTCAATCATGAGGAAACACATGGATTATGAAATCAACGGATAACCTCTACCCAGGTATATGCCCATACATATACCTAAGTTATCAAGTAACCCATCTCAATCATGAGGAAACAAAAATATTACAGACTCAGCTCAACCAGGATTTTATTCATGACGTCGAAATGACGACTGCTGGAGAACTCCTTCTTCGCCGAGTACAGTGGGCCTGCCGCTATAACCAAGCACTCCTCCTCTGTCGAGTATAGAGGGCATGCCGCTACAACCAAGCACGCCGAACTCCTCCTCTGTCGAGTACAGAGGGCATACCTCTACAACCAAGTGCACCTAACTCCTCCTCTGTCGAGTACAGAGGGCCTGCCGCTACAACCAAGCGTGCCGAAATCCTCCTCTGTCCAGTACAGAGGGCCTGCCGCTACAACCATGCATGCCGGACTCCTTGGACAGCTGTAGTACTCCACCTATCGAGTATTGTGGACCTGCTGCTACAACCAATCACTTCCCACCATGGGTGTGCCGCTACAACCAAGCACTCCCCCACATAAGATCCAGAGGTACTCCTTCTGTTGAGTATCGCAAGTCCACCACTACAACCAAGCGTGCCTAACTCCTCCTATGTCGAGTACAGAGGGCCTATCGCTACAACCAAGCACGCTAAACTTATCCTCTGTCGAGTACAGAGGGCCTTCCGCTACAACCAAGCGTGCCGAACTCCTCCTCTGTCGAGTATAGAGGGCCTGACGCTACAACCAAGCGTGCCGAACTCCTCCTCTATCGAGTACAGAGGGACTGCCGCTAAAACCAAAGGCGCCAGACTCCTTGGATTTCTGTAGTACTTCACATGTTGAGTAATGTGGGCATGCTACTACAGCCAAGAACTTCCCACCGTGGGTCTGCCGCTACAACCAAGCGCTCCCCTACAAAGGTTCCAGAGGTACTCCTTCTGTTGAGTACCGCGAGTCTTCCGCTACAACCAAGTGTTGCACAGCCATGGGTCTCCCGCTACAACCAAGCACTCCCCCTCACAGCCTCCAGAGGTACTCTATCTTTTGAGTACCATGGGTCTGTCGCTAATACCAACCGCTCCTCCACCGTGTGTCTGCTGCTACAACCAAGAACTCTCCACTGGGCTCTCTGAAACACACCAAGTCAATAGATCAGCAGTCGCCATGTCTCAGACAGCTAATAGGTCTCTACACTCTACTAGCTCGTCACCAGGAGGGTCCTCTCCATGAGATACTGGTCAATACTCCAAGTATCACAAAGTTCCATGAAAAATCATCTCAAAGTACCGCCTCGTCATGGGGGTATCAACGCAACAGACGACGCGTCAGTCGGACACCCAGTCTGTGGGTTACTAGCCTTTTCGTCCCAGGGGCCCGGTTGGTTTTGTGGGCTATCCAACCCAGTCGTATCTCGACTGTACCCCAAACTCTCATAGGGTATGCTCATAGGGTCCGCTTCTCAACGTGATCACCAACACCGCTGACGGTTCATCAAACAGACGTCTGGTCTGAAAGTTATCAGCCTTTCCGTCCTAGGGGCCCAGTTGGATTACAGGTACAATCCAACCCATCCATTATCCAACTGCATCCAAAACTCAGTAGAAGCATGCCAAACATTCAGTTTCATCAAGAGGAAACCAACAAAGTCGACAACACATCAATCGGATGTCTGGAGATTGAGATATAAGCGTTTCTGCTCCGAGGACCCGGTTGGTTTCGTATCCGAACCAACCCGTCCGTACTCAATGTTCTCAGAAACCTTGAGTTTAATATACCAAAACGACCGACTCTATCTAAGGATCACTACGCAACTGACGGTGCGTCAATCGGAGGTCCTTAGCCCATGTTATGGGCAAGAGACAGAAAAAGTCTGGTATTATGGGGTTCGGGCTCGGTCCGACCCGGCCCGGTACCCCCTGGGTTGGCCTGAGCCGGATCTACCCGACCCGGGACCTGGTCCGGCTCGCTTGGGCGTGGCCCAACCCGGCTGGCGCGGCACGGCCTGGCGGTCTGGTCGGGCGGCTCGGCCGTTTCGGCCGAGCGGTGCGGGGTGGCATGCTGCCCCCCACCAGCATGTAACCGTGGCCCCATTGGGGGGCCGCTCCTTGTCAATGGATGCGGCCGAGCGCAGCGTCCCACATCCATCGTTCCCGCGCGGTCGTGGGACCAGCAGCCTGTAGCCGCGGCTTCAGCCGCTGCGGCCCTTCTCGGCAGTGCGCCGACGGAGCGTTCCGCCGACCACCGGACGAGCTCCGGTGGTCAAATTTGCCTACCGTCTTTGCCAACGGCCCTCTCGGTACCGGTTCTTCACTGCAAAGACCTCACAACACCCGTACGGCCTGCATCATTATCGCCCGCCAATCCGCACACCAAGAACAAAGAGATAGTGGGTTCAGACTTGTTCGTTGGTCCGCACCCACCGCGTTAGCGGTTTAAAAAGGCTTCCGACAAATTTTAAACATATGCTGAGGGTATAATCACATAGATTAAATTCAACAAAAACCCCTACCACAAGCGTCGTCGAGCAAGGGTTCTTCGCGGAAAAGCACAATGTGGAAGAAGGCGTTGCAGAAGGGGGATCGTCGCGTCGTGGAGAAAGCGTCGCGGAAGAAGCGTCACGGAAGAAGCGTCGTTGGTGTCGCGGTACACTGTGCCGCGTAGTCAATCTCTGAGGATTTGGTGTTCTTCGTCGTATATTGATGCGTTCTTCGCATTCTTCGCGTTCTTCGCGTTCTTCGTCGAAGAAGAAGGCCTTTCTCCAAATCCTCTCAACGCAACAAGTTCCAACCCCAAAATAAAATAAGTGTTGTCTCATTTTATTAACACTCAAACCAACTCATTGAAATTCCAAAAGAAAAGAAACGACCAATTAATTGAGGAGTTTAAAACCACCTAATTAATGAGGCGTTTAATATCCAGATTAAACGCAAGAGTTGACTTCATTGAAGGGGGGGTGAGGGTGTGTTACTTCAGAAGAAAAGAAACGGTGGGTCTCGTGTGGGCCCCACCTCACAAATACCCTACCAAGTGGGTAGGATATTGTGGGTCCCACATCATCCACTTATCTTAAGTTACGAAAAATAAAATAATTGGTCCCACCATTTTAATTTATTCAATTACTTAACCCGAAAATTTTTAAACCACACCCGAGAAAACACAACTCCGGAAAAGGTGTTTCTAAGCAATTACCGGCGTTGCAACTTCATCGGTGCCCTCAGAATTCGATTCCGAGAACCGGTTCAAAAGTTAGAAAAAAACGCTCATTCGTTCACTGAACGTACCCGAGCTGAACTTCAGAAAATGATTCCGGGCACACCGGGACTCTGAATTATGTGCCGTCAGAAACTGCGTTCTTGTAAAATCCCAAAGAAAATTAAGAAAAAAATTCCCCTGAATTTTACAGGTCTTTACATTAATCCCACCTCAGGGATTTACGTCCTCGTAAAGCATTAACACAAACTAGCTATACAAAAGCGGTACTGAGAACACATCTGAGCCTTTCGATCCCATGTGCTCACCTGGTGGTTCCCCTGCTGCCAGTGAAAGCGCACCCAAGGAATCGACCGCCCTCGTAGGATCCGCTCATGTCGTTCCTCAACCTCTACTAGAACCCCGCAAAAGTCACCCCATCGCCAAAGTCCAGTTTCTCCATGGTTGATGACATGCGTCAGGTCAAACATGTATCTCCTAAGTTGAGATACATGGAAGTCGTCATGCACCGGGTGCAACTGAGGTGGATGGTCCAAGCGGTAAACCACCTCACCTACCCTACTAAGGACCTAGAACGGTCCGTTGAACCTCGGAGATAACTTGTCACCTTGGCCACATCTCCGTAACTCACGTCGAGGTGAGTCCCGTAGGGAATCATGGTCGCCAACCTCAAACTCTAGTGGTCTCCTCCCCCTATCAGCACAAGACCTTTTCTGGCTCTGAGCTATCCTCATACGCTCTTGGATGACCTGGACTTTTCAGGTCCTACAAGAGCTGCTGAGATTTCTTCCATTCCGATAAGAGAAATCTTGTCTCATCCCCTGGATGAACCACGTTTTTTGCCTAATACATTCAATCCCGACATGGATAATACTAACCCACACCAAAGATGTCATTGTAAGTCCTTGATGCTACTACCAAGAGATCCAACCATTACTCTTGCCTCCAAGGGTTGAGCCACACTGTCAGCATCAATGTGTGGTCACTGCGTCTCCTCCAGTAGGTATCTCAAAGTGAGAGTCAAGTCAACGTTTTTTAAACTAGATCCTCTTAGTAACAACATAGAGAGAGGAAAGGAAGGTAAACGCCACAAGAAAGGTGTCTTTTATTACTGTAGATCAATGTACAAAGACACAAAGGATCAACAAACAAACATCAATAGAGCTAGAAGAAACATGAAAAAAAGTCTCTAGGTCTAGAGCTCGTCCCACTACTATCCATATGCTCCAGAAGCTCCATTATCGTAGGCCTCAGCTTCCTACAGCTGAGCTCTCCCACGTCCACCTATTCCCTGCGGTCGGGGTGGACCTCCTGGTGGTGGTGGTGGAAACACCTCAAAGTATCGTCCACCTCTAGCTGCATGACAAACTCCCCTGCCACGGTCTCCTGCTCCATGCGGTCCGCCTCGATCGAACATCTGCCTCTTTCTGGGAGGTCCTTCGTTCATCTGCTGGTCATCTGTATGGCGGGTTGTACAGTCACAAGCCATGTGACCAACCCCACCACAGGAGTAACACTGTCCGCGCATGGTAAGTCATCCTCCACCCTGGGTGCCTCGCACAAACGATCATGTGTCATGCGGTCGACCACTTGTAGGTCTATTCCTCTTGGGCCTCTGCGTCATCTGTCTACTGCCTGCTCCAGAAGCCTCTTCCGCATGCCGGCTAGTGGTGGGTCCTACTGCTGGAGACTGCTCAGCAAGGAAACTATTTCTAAGAGGGCTCGCTCCAACACCCCTATCTGTGTCGGAATGCTGTGAGAAACAACTGAAGCTCTAATCTCTCACCTGAGCCCCTGCTCGAAGGTTCGGGCCCTGAATAATGGGTCCCATACCATGTCTGTGGAATAGCATGAGAGATCGGTAAACCTCGCCGCGTACTAGGCAACTGTCATGATTCCCTACCGCAGCTGTAGTAGCTCCTGGATGCGCACCGCTCAGAGGGTGGCTGAGACGAACTCTGAGCGAAAAGGGAACTCAATGTCCGTCTAATGAAGAGATGCCTCGTCATTCACCTGGAGCATCAAGCTCCACCATCTGTCTGTTTCCGCATGCAGGAGGCTCGCTGCAAGGAACACCATAAGGTCAACTGGTGTTCCTACCAAACGGAAAACTCGAACAACAGCCTCCAGCCAATCCTCGGCTGCCTGAGGGTCCATTTCCCCACGGAACCTGGGCGGTCGCTACTGCTGAAACTTGTGCAGTTCACTAAGGTGACGTGCACCATCAGCAGCTGGGGCTGGTAGAATCGGTGGCTCGGCGGGTAGAGGTACTGTCAGTGCCTCAGCTCTCAAAGGGCCCTGTACCGAGGCCTCGTCGCTCGGTGGGCTGTCGTCATGAACAGCGCTTGGGACCTTAGCTGGCTACCATTGTGAGGCCATCCTGAAAAGAAATAGGTGCACCACAGTCAAACAATATACCTGGTGAGCTAACACAAAGTAATCACAAAGAAAACTTGAAACACACATGCAATCAATTTTTTTCATGCAATATGTCGGAAAATCAGATGTCAGGGTCCTGGTGTACGGATACATCTTCCGTCGCACCAACATTGGACTCCCTGGACTGATAACCACACTCAACACTCTTAACACTATTGTTTCACATAGAAAAAATCAGAGTCCTGAGTTCTGTGGTAGAATCGAACTCCTCTAATACCAATTTGTCACGACCCATCCTCGGGGCCCGTGTCGTGACTATCCTATGCCCGCCTTCCATAGGCCAGGGGTTGGAGACTAGCACCGAAGGCCTAAATCCCAATAAATAGGAAGGAATTTACTTTATAAAAGTAACAAAACACCATAGAGTACAAGCGGACGTAAAACACTATGTACAAAAAGGAAGTGCTGAAAAGTAAATGGGCCAAAATACAAACCCAAACGAAAGTACAACTACAACTGAAAGAAAGTACAACAGGGAAAAGCAGCTGGAAGAAGATAGAAGAAGCTCCTGGGTTTTCCTCCTCGGATCCTACCTGAAGGGTAGGTACAAATAACACAGCTCCTGAATCGTCCACCACGGATCCTACCTGAAGGGTAGGTACAGATAGCCTCCACAAAGATCTCGCCCGTCAACCACCTCCGAGTGTCACCTCGTCATGAAGTCCACCACTGGATACTATCTCGTTGTGAGGTCCACCTCCGGGTACCGTCCATTCCTCGAACACTCGGCCTCTGTCTGTGCTGCTCGTCATCTGCAACCATCACAACGAGGTGCGGGCATAGCCCATGTAGGGGTGAGTATAACGATACCCAGTAGGGACCCCGAGACCCTCAAGGTCTCACTAAATACAACAAGGATAATCACAAAGAAGATCTCAACAGATAACCTCTACTTAGGTACGTGCCCATACATATACCCAAGTTATCAAGTAACCCATCTCAATCATGAGGAAACGCAAGGATTATGTAATCAACGGAGAACCTCTACCCAGGTATATGCCCATACCCATACCTAAATTGTCAAGTAACCCATCTCCATCATGAGGAAACACAATGATTACAGACTCAACTCAGCCAGGATTTTATTCATGACGACGAAACCATGGCTGCTGGAGAACTCCTCCTCCATCGAGTAAAGTGGGCCTGCCGCTACAACCAAGCGTGTAGAACTCCAACTCTGTCGAGTACATAGGGCCTGCCGCTACAACCAAGTGCGTCGAACTCCTCCTCTGTCGAGTACAGAGGTCCTGCCGCGACAACCAAGCATGCCGAACTCCTCCTCTATCGAGTAAAGAGGGCATGCCGCTACAACCAAGCGCGCTGAACTCCTCCTCTATCGAGTACAGAGGGCCTACCGCTACAACCAAGCGCGCCAGACTCCTTGGACTGCTTTAGTACTCCACCTATCGAGTAGTGTGGGCCTACTGCTACAACCAAGTGCTTCCCACAATGGGTCGTCTAATACAACCAAGCACTCCCCCTCATAGGTTCCAGAGGTACTCCTTCTGTTGAGTACCGCGAGTCTGCCGCTACAACCAAGCACGCCAAACTCCTCCTCTATCGAGTACAGAGGGCCTGCCGCTACAACCAAGCGCGCCGAAATCCTCCTCTGTTGAGTACAGAGGCCCTGCCTCTACAACCAAGCATGTCGAGCTCCTCCTCTGTCGAGTACAGCGGGCCTTCCGCAACAAACAAGCGCGCCGAACTCCTCCTCTATCGAGTACAGAGGGCATGCCGCTACAACCAAGCGCGTCAGAATCCTTGGACTGCTGTAGTACTCCACCTGTCGAGTACTGTGGGCCTGCTGCTACAACCAAGCTTTTCCCACCATGGGTCTGCCGCTACAACCAAATGCTCCCCCTCATAGCTTCCAGAGGTACTCCTTCTGTTGAGTACCACGACTCTGCTGCTATAACCAAGCACTCCTCCACCGTGGGGCTGCCACTACAACCAAGCGCTCCCCCTCATAGCCTACAGAGGTACTCCTTCTGTTGAGTACCGTGGGTCTGCCGCTACTACCAAGCGCTCCTCCACCATGGGTCTTCTGCTACAACCAAGCGCTCCCCACTGGGCTATCCGAAACACACCGAGTCGATAGATCAACAGTCGCCAAGTCTCAGCCAGCTACTAGGTCTCTGCACTCTTCTAGCTCGTTACCAGATGGGTCCGCTCTGAAAGCTACTGGTCGATACTCCATGTATCACAAAGTTCCATGAAGAAGCGTCTCAAAGTACCACCTCATCATTTGGGTCTCAACGCAACATACGACACGTCAGTCGGACACCCGGTCTGTGAGTTACTAGCCTTTTCGTCCCAGGGGCCCAGTTGGTTTCGTGCGCGAACCAACCCGACCGTATCTCTACTGTACACCGAACTCTCATAGGTTATTCTCATAGGGTCCGTTACTCAATGTGATCACCAACGCCACTGACGGTTCGTCAAACGGACGTCTGGTCTGAAAGTTATCAGCCTTTCCGTCCTAGTGGCCCAGTTGGATTTCGGGTACAATCCAACCCGGCCATTATTCAACTATATCCAAAACTCAGGAGAATCATGGAAAAAGTTCCGTCTCCTCAAGAGGAAACCATCAAAGTCGACGGCACATCAATTGGACATCCGGAGGTCGAGATATAAGTGTTTCCACTCCGAGGGCCCGGTTGGTTTCGTATCCGAACCAAACCGACCATACTGAAAGCTCTCCGAAACCTTTGGTGTAATAGACCGAAATGACTGTCTCAATCTAAGGATCACTATGAAACTGATGGTGCATTAATCAAAGGGTCATAGCCCACGTTATGGGCAACAAACCGAAAAAGTCCGGTATTAGGGGGTTCGGGCCCGATCCGACCCAGCCCGGTGCCCCTGGGCAGCCCGACCCGGATCGACCCGACCCAGGTCTGGGCCCGGCCCGCTTGGGTGCGGCCCAGCCCAGCTGGCGCGGCCCAGCCTGGAGGTCCGGTCTGGCGGCTCGGTCGTTTCGGCCTAGCGGTGTGGGGTGGCACGCTGCCCCCCGCCAGCATGTAACCGCGACCCCATTGGGGGCCCGCTCCTTGTCAATGGATGTGGCCGAGTGCTACGTCCCACCTCCCTTGGTCCCGCGCGGTCGCTAGACCAGCGGCCTGCCGGGTGCCGCTGCCTCCGGCCGCCGGCTCCGCCGTGCCGGCGAGGCGCACCGGCGGAACATTCCACGGACCACCAGACGAGCTCCGGTGGTCGGATTTGCCTTCCGTCTTCGCCAACAGCCCTCCCAAGACCGGTTCTTCCCTATAAAGACCTCACAATTCCCGTGCAGCCCGATTCATCATCACCCGCCAATCCGCACACCACAAACGAAGAGACGGGGGGGTTGGACTTGTTCGTTGGTCTGCACCCACTACGTTAGCGTCATAAAATGGCTTCCGACAAATTTTAAACATATGCCGAGGGTATAATCACATAGATTAAATTGAACAAAAACCCCTTCCTCAAGCGTCGTCGAGCGAGGGTTCGTCGCGGAAAAGCACGTCGTGGAAGAAGGCGTCGCGGAAGGGGGATCGTCGCGTCGTGGAGAAAGCATCATGGAAGAAGCGTTGCGGAAGAAGCGTCGTTGGCGTCACCGTACACAGCGTCGTGTAGTCGATCTCCAAGGATTTGGCATTCTTCGTCGGAGATCAGTGCATTCATTTCGTTCTTCACGTTCTTCATTGAAGAAGAAGACTTTTCTCTAAATTCTCTCCATGCAGCAAGTTCTAACCCCAAAATAAAATAAGTTTGTCTAATTTTGTTAACACTCAAACCATCTTTTTTAAATTTAATAAGAAAAGAAACGATCAATTAATTGAGGAGTTTAAAACCGCCCAATTAATGTGGCGTTTAATATCCAGATTAAACACAAGAGTTGAATTCATTAAAAAGGGGGGGGGGGTGAGGGTGCGTTAATTAAGAAGAAAAGAAACGGTGGTGATCGTGTGGGAACCACCTCACAAATATCCTACCAAGTGGGTAGGAAATTGTGGGTCCCACATCATCCACTTATCATAAGTTAAGCAAAATAAAATAATTGGTCACACCATTTTATTTTATTCAATTACTTAACCGGAAAATTTTTAAACCACACCTGAGAAAACGCAACTCCGGAAAAGGTGTTTCTATGCAATTACCAGCGCTGCGATTTCATCAGTGCCCTCAGAATTTGATTCCGAGCACCGGTTCAAAAGTTAGAAAAACCCTCTCGTTCGTTCAATGAACTTACCCGAGATAAACTTCAGAAAAATATTCTGGGCACACCGGGCCTCAGAATTAGGTTCCATCAGAAACTGCGGTCTTGTAAAATCCCAAAGAAAATAACTAAAAAATTCCCTTTAATTTTACGGGTCTTTACATAACTTCCTCAAGACACTAAAAAATTTAACTTATTATAGACTTTTATTTTATTCATTAACTATGAGAATCAAGTGGTGAAAATAACATTGGTATCTCTGTATATAGAAATAAATCCTTTTAGAACTCTTCTAGTAACTCTGTGGCTCACTTCTACAAATACCCAACACAGACAATTAGATCTGTTGTCAAATATATATTCTTTTCATGTTGGATTGATGTTGTTTAATGTAAACCAAAATTAACCATCCTTAATTAAAATATCAATAACAAATATTGATTCACATACATTGCAATGACCATTAATGTTTTCAGTTTTAAAGAATTTGGAAAAACCATTAAATAAAATATTAATATATTTCAAATTAAATTGTATTTTTTCCACAAAACCAAGGACTCTATATTTAACTATAATTATTCAACATCTCTAATAAAATTCTAAACAAATGAAAACCATATATAAATTTCATATGTAATATTATTCATCATAAAATCCAGAAATGGGAACATAATAAAGGTGAGATCTTTCTCCCAATAAGGGGAAGAATATGAAAGAAGATATCATGGAATAAACAAGGAATGAATAGTTATTCAATGCATCAATATCCACATCATAAAGGTAACTTCAAGAACACATTATAACACATCATATATAAATATATAAGGATTGCACGAAATAACCAAGATATTTAGTCTCATTAGACTTATTGATGCATTGAAGAGCTATATAAATTTTTTATCATTAATATCTAATTAATTAAAATGAATTAATCGTATAATAGAATGAATAAAAATATAAAATAATTATCAATCATGACATAGAAATAAATAGACATCCATACTAAAATAACAAGTATAATGATTTTTAATATTTCTTTGTCAGTAAAAAGAATAAGTACATAGTAATAACCTTAAAAACTAAAATTGTATAGAGTAAGGATTATATAGTTAATTAAATACTAGAATACACAATATAGAAATAGTTTGTGTGATATATAATATAAATATTAAATTAAGGAAGATTTTTATGATAGAAAATGAAATCAAGAGGGGGGGTGAAGAGAGATAGAGAACACAATGCCTGAAAACATGGAAACATAAGAACTTTAAAATCATTAGATATTCTTTTGTTTATTACAAGAAACAAGAACCTAAAATATATATAAATTTTATAAATTTAATAATAAAATATATGACACATTATAAAAAAATATACATCATTAATAATATAATTTTTTAAAAAATATGCTGAGACAGGTTTATAAATACATTTAAATGGGTGAAAAGAGGACATTGAAAACCATAATTTTAACGTAAATAAAAATATTAAAACATTTAAATTAAATTAATATAAAACTATGATATTTGGAGTAGATATAAAAATAAAAATATGTATAATAAAATAACTATATATATTATTTGAATACATTAATAATTTTTAAAATTATTAATTTATTAAAAATGGGAACACGATTTTCTTTGAAACCCCATATAAATATTAATTGAAATATTTATTAAAATATGGTTATAAATGTTTTAAAATTCACTCATGTGGTAAAAATAAAAAATTGTATTCTTTTTAACTTTTGTAAGGAAAGTCAAAAATGACTCATGTGGGAAATGTTATAA
This sequence comes from Viscum album, assembly GCA_963277665.1. Classification (NCBI taxonomy): domain Eukaryota; kingdom Viridiplantae; phylum Streptophyta; class Magnoliopsida; order Santalales; family Viscaceae; genus Viscum; species Viscum album. The sequence goes on from OY728131.1 coordinate 1,132,820,302, forward strand.
GATTCCATTAAAAATTTTCTAAATCAATTAAATGATAACAAAAAATTACCATTATTTGGTTGAATTATGAACGAAAGGAAGGATAAATGTCAGGAAGACTTATAACACATATACAACAAAGTGGGAATAAAATATAATAAAATAATATTATTTAATAAAAAAACATAAAAAGATGATTTTTAATTAAACAATATACCTTAAGGAATGTAAATTTTGATAAAAATAACCCTTTTGACTAAAAAAATACATGAATCTAAGTACAAGGAATAGGGAATGATTAAATGAAATTGAATCACCCATGAAAAAAACATTATTTTAGATAAAATATTAAAATATTTAAATATTTAAACTATATAAATGTTCTTTTTTGGATAAATGAAACATGTCTTAAGAAATTATAATTTGGACAAAGGACCCTTACTTTAAACACCAACATGCTTTGTCTGTGCATCTAACCTCCTAAATGAACAAAATAATTTTATTAAATAATTTAGTAATAAATTTTTTGATGTAAATTTTTAATGTAATATTTATTGTTATATTTAATTCATTTATGGTATAGTTTATTATCTTATCTACCACTGGGGTTTGTTCGGTCAATTCGTACAATAAGGCTTCCATTTGTTGATTGTGGTAAAATGAGTTATAATGTTTTTTAATCATATATATATATTTGTATAGATATATTTTATTTTTAATTCAAGTAGAAAACAATTAATAGAGTTAAATAGGTTATTAAAAATATATTCAAATTAAGAAAAGTGTCCTGGTAATATCATTTAAGGTGGTCATATTTATAATGAACATTTATTGTTAACATTAATAATATAATGACTAGTTTATATTTCCATCATATATATCATTTCATAAATATCATTTTTATTCATTAATTCCAATTTTAGAACCATCCATGTAATTTTGGTATTAAAAATGAAATATGACATTCATGGGGGATGTAGTCCGACCATAACATTGGCGACATTTTAATTTTCATATGGAAGGGGGGAAAAGTAGATAATGGAAATTCCATCAACGTAATGAAATTTTAGTATATTAATGATACCTATTACATTATATTAGTATAGGTATAATATATTTGTAAGAGTTGTAATAATAAATAACCTTGGAAGACCTCGATTAAAATAATTATATATTCTTTTGATTTCATCCTTTATATCATAGTGTAATCCCTCTAATATTGAGATTTTGGTGACACTAAAACCACTATGATGTGGTAAATTGGGTAAAAAATTATTTTTGGTATATTTTATTATATAAAATAATCATTTTTTGTAAGGAAACGTGACTTGGTGAATGGGTATTTTTATATGTTAGAGGAGTGAAATTTTTATGAATATTAATTTCTTAATATTAAAAAAAATTATTATTTAATGAATGTGGCCCCATAACTGATAATTAGTGAGGAAAATATAATTTTTTCACTATAAACCCATCATCCAAGAATTTATAGATGAATTTTTAGGATATTATTGGTCTTTTCATCTTGATTTATCCCTTTTACCTCCTTTTAGTCGTCACTCTGCTGTCTACTTTTAAACTTATTGACTAATTTTTATGCATTAAATTGAATTTGAACATATTTCTTATTTTGAAAATGATGATTCCAAAATGGAAATCTATTTTATGGATTTTAATTTCTAAAAGTTATAAAATTGAAATTTAATTTAATTAATAAAAACACTACTTCATTATTCAGTAAAAATAACTTTCTAGAAATATTCCAAAAAAATACACAAATTAAAATTTGACATTATGAATCCAATTTTTTTTTAAAAAAATAAATTCTAAAATTTGGGAATTTAATTTTTAAATGGAATCATGATATGTGATGGAAATATTGTTTATAGGAAAAAAATTTAATCATTAAGTGGTCTTCATATTATATAATTTAAATTACTGATTAAATGAAAGTTAACCTATTTTTTTGGACATTGAAACATTTTATTATAATTATAATTTAAAAAAATTTGATTCAATTTATTGAGAAAAAATTATATTTAATATATAAAAATGAAATTTTTTTAAAAAAATATGATTTTTTACATTAAATGATTTTAGTAGCATCAAATAACTATTTAAATTTTAACCATTCAATTCATTTGATTCATTTGTAATATAAAACATTAAATTATTATTTAAAATAATAATATATTAAAAAATTCAATTTGAATATCTTATTTACTTGATGCTGTAATTTTCTTGTAATTTTCATAATGATATTACAAATTGAATTTTCATAATGAATAATTGTTCATATTACGTTTCAAATTGTATCACAGGTTATTTTAGGTCTGTTTTTTATGATACAATCTACACAACATATAATTTATTTAAAAGATAATGCATGCTAGATTCGTGAGTGGTTATGATAACTTTATAGAAACACTAATTTTGGAACATATTCCATAGATCTTCCATAAGCTTATAGATTCCTTGATATCTTCAGTGCATATACAATTATCAATTATAAAATAAATTGACCTCAATCTAAAATTTATTTAAGAGAGTTTGGAATTTCTAGAAAACTCATACTCCTAAAAATATATGTAATTTTCATACATGTGTTTGATCAAAAATCAACATGAGAAGATTATTTTAACTTTTAACAAATTAATACTTATTTCTAATCATTATCTATTCATTAATGAGAACATTATAGTATCTAAATTATCTTTCCTAGATTAAAATTCCATGAACTTCATTAACATACACTATAAAAAAATATTTTTAGGACATAGCCTATAACATTTTCCATTTTCTAGAATCAACATGGATATAGGTGAGTGATTTTAAAACATTTATTTTGTACATAAAAAATTAAATTCTAGTCCAGTACGTTTTAAAATGTTTTTCCCCAAAAGGAAAAATGCATTTTTTTCATTAAATAGGTAGAATATTTCAAATTTTTTTGACAAAACTCATTGCATATACTACCTTGTATCCTAATTCTCCATAAATTTTCCGCTAAATTATGATTTATATTATGTGGGAGTTTATGTTATTTTTTATTTTTTAGTATTTTATTCTTTAATCATATGTCATTATGCCAGTAGAAACTTTAGAATTTAGTACATCTATATTCCCCACCATTGTTAGACCTCAATCATTTTAGATTACATTCAATATCTTTTCCACCTTGTCACTTCACCAAATGAAGGTATAGAAACGTTGGATTTTTTTTGGATAAATAAAAACACACCTACCATGAAATTTCCTCGATGAAGCTAACAATGAAAAGAGAACCTCTATGTAAAGTATTTGATTAGTCCCCCTAACATCAATATGAATTATATTTAAGCTCTGATCCTTTATTATTTTTCCTTGTATATTGAAAGACACCATCCACTAATTACTCCGAATATAATAATTACATGATATATACTCCATTTAAAAAAGATTAATTATACCTTTATTAGATAGTAATCTCATCCCTACCACAATAAGGTGACCAAAATATTTATGCCATTAATTTTGGGATCATAATATTTCTTTCCCAAAAAGGATTTCTTTTTCCAAATTCCCACCCTTTATAATGTTTTATCCTTAACATCTTTATCCACATCTACGGTACCATATGAATCTTCCATGATTTTCTAGAAATTGTTTTTAAAGAATATCTCATCATCCATTTTTTCAGTTCAAATAAAATTCTATCCCAAAAATAATAGGTGTCATAATCCTTGAAATTATAAAAAGCCTATATTTTGGTGTTGAATGGTAACATCACCTTTACGAGCAATCTCAATAGATTCTCCATCCATACCATTCACCATGACAAACCTTAGGAAATTATAAACTCTCATACTTATTCACATGAATATAGTGTTAAAAGAATCTGAAGATTCAGTGATCTAAGACTCATGTATATTAGTGATACTAAGAAAAATACCACTTTTATATTCTATAATTTGTGTTTTATACACATACAGAAACATATAATCTAGAATTTACATTTAAATAATTATATTATTTATTCATATTGACCTTAATACTATAATTTTAGCATAAGTGGAAGCCTTAATCCAAACTTATATGTCTTCTAATTCCCTTTATTTCCTTTTATTTAGTTTTTTGTGAAACTAGAATCTCATTACCTTCTGCACCGTATATATTTATAGTATAATCCTTTATGAACTTCCTCTAAGTCTCCCCATTAATAGTTATATCTCAAACATTAAAAAACACTAAGTTAGGATTACTACATGTGTTACTCACCAATTAAACCATAAAATCCCATGATTTTTAGAGTGAGAAAAGAAACTTAAATACCCACTCTAGATCTATGAACATTGCCTTACCTATTTATAACTTACACAATATCATGTAAAATTATTTGTAATGTTAGATCATTAGCTTTCCCTATAAAATTCTCATGATGAATATCCTCTTTAATATAATAACAATTTATTCTCAATTGTGGTCTCATATATATCATATTGGATCTCTATAAATTTAGATCTCTACTCACACCATGAATGTAATAATCCATTATCCATGATAGTTACATCTTGATCAACCCTAGTTATTCATTATACAAATTTTTACATTCTTCCTTTTTATTAGCTTTGGTTTGAAACTCATTAACAGATGATCAAGATACCTATACATTAGAAAATATTATATCTACATCTTACATATTTTAATATCCATCCTGTTGAAATTGTCAATAAAAAATATACCCTCATCCAATTCCATATTTCCAACAATATTGATCTCCCATTGAATTAAAAAAATGTAATTATTATTAGAAATCGCATACCATACTTGTTTTAAAAGTCCAAGGAAATAGTTATTCTATAGAACTGATCTTTAAAACACCTAGGTTGGGGCTTTTTCATACCAAACTCCATAACTGAGCTCAGATACAACATGTTGGTCTAAGAACCTCCCAAGATGGAATCACTATTCAATAATTATATAGTTGTAAATTAATTATGGAAATATAAATTTCAAATGAACCTGTGTATACAATGTATCTATAACTAAGAATACAAATAACTCTAATTATTCACCACAATGCAATAATTCTCCAATCAAGAACTTCCAGATGATAATAAAAAACTAAAATTACTACATAAAAAATTTAAATGTTTTATATGAAATCCTACTCCATTGTGGAATAATACAAACATTTATTATGAAATATAATCTGACAATAATTAAAAATATTATCACAAATAAAAAGCAATTCCCATGAATTGATAGTCACATTCCACTATATGTGACTGATGAACAGTATCCACTACATTCTAATCACCATGTAAATAATTCTACCAAGATCATAACATCACTAAAATCCCTTAAATTGCCCAATTAAAATCATCTAATTAAATATGTCACTAGATGAATAGTTCACATTGAAAATTCTCTATTTTAGATTATTCTTACACAGCTCACCTTATTAATATATTTTTACTTTCAATATTCCTATTTAATCTTATATAATGGAAAGTTTACACTAACCTAGATTAAACCTTTATATTCTTTTTATAAATATCTTATATCGTTGTTTCTAGTTCCAGATTTCTGGGTATAAGTACCACCATATAATCACCTCCAACTAATTCTTTTATGGAAATCTGAATTCACTCTATCTATAATATCCATTCAATTCCTAAAAAATGGTTCTCACACCTAGATAATACTAAAAATATGGATATCTATCATTTCATCTAATCGTTATTGATTTCTATCCATTTTATTATGAATCAAATCTTCGATTATATGAGTAGACACAACCAACTTCACAATTCGGGATCTTAAATTCATCACAAAATATTGTTTAGGTAAAGACCCAACTTCAAGAAACATCCATAATGGATCCCCACTTCATAAAATCCATTGTTTTGATAATTAAATATATAATAGTTAAATATTGTTTTTTAATTATTCCACTAGTTAAATTAAATCGTATTAGTCATGTTTGAGTAATGAGAGTGATATAATGATACATTTATTATGTTCCACAAATAATGAAAAACTATTCAATTCCTTTATAATAAATACTCCACCTCTTTATGCTATAAATATCACACCATAAATCTTTGATCACATTCCCTCGTTTGTATTCACTCTTAATAATTCCACACCATGTGAGGGATTTACCATCCTTAGTGATATATCATTATTTCATTCCCATTATTAACACATAGCATTACCCAGTATTTCAACCATTTATATTTCATTCAAATCATACTAAATATTTTATTTAATAAATGTCATTCTATATTTTAGATGAAATTATTACATTTATATTGATTAGTAAATTCTGTTGATCTCTCTTCTCACATACTCATTTAGAAACAATAAATTTTCTTATCTATATTTTTATTTATTTTTTCATATTATATCATTCATTCTTTATTTGATAATGTAATAATCCTTTTTCATTTCAAATATTCCACCCCTTCCATTTATATAATTATTTTATCCACTCCTATGTCATTCACCTATGAAAAAAAATTAATATTCGTCTTCCAAAAATGAATTTTATTAATACATCTGGTGTATTTAAAATATATATATATAAGTATTAATTATAAATTATATTATTCTCTCTCTACTAAGAAATGATCCATGCATGTCATCCATTATGATGAAAACAAGGATCGACCACCTCCTACTATGATATAAATAACTCATCCTTGCAAGTAAATCATGATTCACTCTAGTGTATCAATAATTTTTGCATAAAATACTGTTATTATTTATTATTATTATTATTTGTCTAATATTTTGAAAACTATTGATATCCCAACCTCACAATTCATGTTATAATGAGTTTATCTCTCTTATTATCATGATGCCCAGGGACTTGTAGCAATGAAATTCATTGTATATTTGATTTTAATAAAAATACTAATAATAAATAATAGTACATTTCCATGATAATTTAATCTTCTATAAACTAAATTACCCATTAAATGTTGTCAACCTGATGAAAAAAATTTTCCATTGGGTAAGAGATGAAAATAGTTTTCCTTTGAAATTCTTGAGTACCAATTTAGACTCCTCAAATGCCAAGACTAGTGGATGATACATTGTCCAATATGTGGATTCCAGGTGGCACCCATAAAATCCACAAAAAATGATTCTTAAAGGAAACCTCACTCAGATCTCTTATGAGTCATCTAATCACTACTCCTCGCGAATCAGATGGAATGAGATATGCCACATTATACCTGCTTTTATCACCCACTTTTGTTGTTGGAATCTTTATATTTACTATATCCTATTTCCATGTTCACATAACATAACCCCTCTATATCGTGTGATCCTCACTCACCAATTATCATCTAATCAGATAATCAAGTAGTTGATAAAATTTATACCATTTATTTCATGATATGCAACTCCCCCTTCAGTCATTGGGCTGTCATGGAAAAATATTACTCATCTGAAGAATATATAGATATCTTATCTCTCCAGTTAGTCACCTACCATCACCATCATATCTCTATTGATAACCAAATCCGATGGTTTTTTGAACATTGATGGACACGTTAAATTAACTATGAATTTTATACCATTGGTATTTTCATCCTTCTAATTCCAGATCTTGGATCTTTATCCCAAAATTCAGTTTTTAGGATCATAAAATACTATAGAGAATATACAGAACTATAAAAATTATTCCATATATTTCTACCAAAATAAAACATATAACATATTGATTCTAAATGAATTATATTAATCTCATTGATACCTTTCTAGTGATATTTATTATTTCTCATGTTTCATTATTATTAATAGTTTATTTTAAAATTATCATATTTGAATCTAAAACTTCTATAAAATATTTCTGGAAATAATGCCATTAAATTTAAATGAATCTAGGGGAATTTAATTATTCTAATCACACTGAACGAAAATTTAATATGATACCTCAAAATTCAAAAAAAACAACAAATTTAATAGATAATTTTAAAACCACTAATCTTATCTCTCAGATTCCTCAAAATCCATGTATCAAAATATTGAAATTATTGTGTCATTTAAAAGTGGATGAGGAGAAGAAAAACATATTATAATTTAAATGTAAATTAAAAAAATATGAAACATGAAATAATAATTTTGAGGAATAAAATGGTCATTGGATAAAAGATTCATATTGTTCCTTAATGACTCAATAATCCTTTGTGTAAGATCTAATCTATGGTGATGGATCTCCTTACATAAATGATACTGACTCCAATAACCCCATCCCTCCGCATTACTTACATTAAAATTTCATATATAATAGAGATCATAGTTACATAAATAAAAAATGAATTATTATTCATATTAATAATTTCATTAAAAAAGTAGTTCAACATAGGTTCACCAGATCAAGACCATGATAAAAAATTATACAACATTTATCCATGTGTGAAAACCACATTTCAAACATGACTATAAATTTATTTTTTAATCTAACCCCATATTCAAGGTGAATTAACAATTATTCCCATTTATAAAAATAAATTTTTAATTGAAAATAACTATTGGTGATCACCTAAACCACAAATGATATTCATTAAAATTTAAATGAATAAAAATAATCCACCCAACACTGAATCAGGTGGTGTATTTAGATAATATAGAATGGAATTCCAAGTTAATCCCTTTACTATTATATCCTCTCTTGATTAAATCTTTTCTTACATGAAAGAAACAAACCACATTTAGGTTGATCAAAATGTTCATTAGTCCTCCATCTTAGAAGAATGATCCCTACACACAATCATCAATTAATAAATGGAAGAAAGGATATGTAAGGTAGTCATCCCAATTTTCTAGTAAACATTCCAAAATCATAGAATAAATATTAAAAATTTTCCACTTCCTATAATGTTATCCATCATATGGATTCATTTATGAAAACATTATTTTCCCCATTGAACTTGAGATAAAAATCTCATTCCCAAAATCATTCCTAAAAAATATCACAACCACCACAAGGATAAAACACATTGGTACCATGATACAACTTGAAATATAAGAAATTTACACCCACTCAACATCAGAATTAAATATATTGAGTATATCATCTTCTTATATTGTGATATATTCTAAAGGAATCCTTTTATATATCTAAAACATAATCAATTAAACATAGTACGATCATCAACCTTCATGCATTTAATTAACAGATCATGGGGTTTTTAATTACATATGATGAAAACTACCATTTTTATCAATAAGATATATGGATTCTACGAAAAACTCAAATATTATTGATGATCTATAATTCCTACATCAATGCATCGACATTATCTCACCTACACCAAATATCTCCAGATTACTAATAATAATAAAAATGTTTTTTCTTTAGATATGTAATATGATCATAAATTCAAATTCCATAAGATTTGAAAAAAAAGGTTATATGTACCTTAGTCTGTCTTCAAATATTCAGTTTAATCATTTATCCCAATAGAAAAGCCAACACTAACATATACAGATGTCATTTAAGGGTCAACCTAAGAATAGAAATTGTATTACACACTTTGTAATTAAACCACTTATCATGTGCATAGAAAAATAGAATATAACTAAATTCTAGCACATGAGATCATCTAATCAATCCTCACTCATATATATACGAAATATCCTATAATAACCCTAGTTTTTGTTACACACCTGATCCTAATTTATTACATAAAAGCTTCAATTGATAAAATATAGATAAAAGATAGGTCTATAGTCTTGGGGCTTAGGAACATTACATAACATCTTAGAAGATAAAACACATAACATCTTTATTGAAATCTTCCTTTACATGACTACTATATTCCCTCATACTTAGTATTGCATGGGATAAACTAAAGACATGCATAAGAAAATGATCAGCTATAAATCCCATTAAGGGAATAAACATGGAATAAATGAGGAATACAATACATGTTAGACAATAGGATTATCACTAGAGTATAAGAGAATCATGAATATAAAGAAATGACAAAGCAAGAGGCCTGAGGCTTGCACCTCTTCATCCCAGCTTCCCAGATATCAATGTTTCCCTGTCGCCTACCTCTCACAATGGCACCCACGTCTCCATGGACATCCCAGCTGTAGCCTATGCTGAGGCAGAGGAGTGCATGAAATGGGCCATGATTTCCCATTTAGACTCTACGTATCCTCCCCTGCCGGTCTTCCAGTGCTTCGATAATGATTGGAATCTCAGATGCATGACTCAGATCTCAGTGATTCATAACAGTTCTTTCTTCATTGTTATGGACTCTTAGGAATACATTGTACATGTGTGGTGAAGGGTCCCCCGCTCTTTCAACTGATGGAGTTTCAGCCTATCTCGGTGGTCATTGAATGCCCACTGGGGAAAGGATAGCCCTCAAACTATGGTCTGGATCCTCCTTCCCGGCCTTCCACTTCCATTTATGAACGAGGTTTCTTAAGGGTTACATGAGATTATATTGGTGGGTTTTTATGCATGGATTCCCATACTAGATATTGTTCTGATGCCTCTACTGCACGCTTTTGCGTGGAACTGGACCACTCCCTCCTTATTCTAGAGCACCTCCTAATCTTAGTAGAGGACGGTTTCTATTGGAATCGGGATATTTCCTACCCCGCCTTTTCGAGGTTATGTTCTTACTGCAATCTCCTGGACGACTCTATCCCGGTCTGTAGAAAGTGCCAACAAGGGGTGTAGCACAGCTCTACTGGGGCTCTAGTGTCCCCTTCCAAGCGGCCTTCCTCACCCCTGTATCTCCCTTGGAAGCCATCCAAGCAAGATCCTTTATGTTTCAGCTCCCATCCTCTCATCCCTATATCCTCAAACCCCTCCCCCTCCCCCATATTCTTAGCTTCCACCTCCATTTTTCGTTTCACATGGAATCCTTTCCTAGTCATTCACCCTCCTTCCAGGTGGTAAGGATTCCTCCCTCCCTCCTTCCCCTCAGGGTCCGATGTGTCTTTTTCTGGCATCCTCTACATCCCTCCCCCATCTCCCCCCTACTTCCCTTCTGGCCTTGCTTCCCCCTCCCTCCCCACCGGTGCTCTATCCTGTAGTTCGATCTCATGGTATCCTTGGGAAGGACTCCCCCATTCAGGTCACTCCCCATGACTCAGGCTTGAGTCCTCCTATTCCTGTCCCCTTTGAAAATAGGGCCATTCTAAATGATCCAGAGTGCTCCCTGGTGCCCCCCTCCAAGGCTCGTAGTCCTCCTCCCCATATCTCCCCTAAGGATTTTACTCCCAAAGCCATAGTGATCTCCTTCAAAGCGAGTATATGAACTCAATATCACTAAAAACCTAAAGGATCATTTGGATCCATTATTGAAAAAGGCTATGAGCACTTGGGCCAATTCCGGAGCACTATCCTTCGAATGATCCCCATACTCAATTTGAATGCTCGTGGCCTGGGGGCCTGAGTCAAAAAAAATTCTCTCTTCAGTCATTCGAAAAAACAATGTGGTAGTTTTAGGAATTATAGAGAACAATAAGAACCCATCCAAAATCAATGAATTCACCTGGAAAATCAAAATCCATGGATCCATCCTTGTTACCCAATCGAATAGATACATCTGGAATTTTTGGAATAATGCCTTCTCTGTTGATCTTATCCAAGTAGGGGACCAATAAATCACCACCAAGGTCTCCAAAGGTGACATCATTTTCCTCATGACCGTCGTTTATGTGAGTTGTAATCATCTCCAAAGGGGAAGAATATGGGGAGACCTTTCATCCAATGATCTAGGATCCCTCCCATGGGTTGCAGGGGGGATTTTAATGTTGTGGCCAATCCGGAGGAGATGAAAGGTAGAGGCCCATTTCAATGGGCCGCTAGCTTGTAATTAGTTGAATTTATGGTTGGATCAGGTCTCATGGATCTAGGATTCCATGGTGACCATTTTACAAGGTGTTACAATCAAAGAGGTCCTCATCGTTCATAGAGCCTCCTGGATAGATGTCTAGACAATTTTTACACCACATTTATATTATCCAAATCATCATTTATTCACTTGGTACGGGGACCCTCTGATCATTCCCCGCTCTTGGTGTCTTTGGACTCTGGTTAGGCCTTTCAGGGGCGGTTCAAATTCTACCCTCAGTGGGTCTCAATACGAGGTTTAATCTCTCTGGTCCTATCAGTTTGGAATGTCCCCGCCCAGGGTCACTCTTGGGTGACCATTCATGACTAGCTAAGACGTCTGAATTCTAAGAATCAGGAATTGAAGAATAGAATCTCCCCTGATGAATATTTAGGGGAGACAATGCAGGTGGTAGATTTCCTTGAATGTAGACTTCATAAAGCATGGGATGACCTTGCCTTTGAAGAGCTTGCTTGTAGGAAAATGATCCTGGAGAAGAGCATTCTATGGCCAGAATGCTTGGAATGATTGGAGTCAAGAATCAAATGGCTGAAGTAGGGGGAAAAGAATAATAAATTCTTCCATGAAAGCTTCAAGAAAATAAAGTTCTCAGTGCAACCCAACCTCCATTTGGATGATGGTTCATACTCGAATGATAGAGTAGTGGTGGGGGAGTTGGTTCGCTCTTTTTTAAAGAACCTCCTAGTAAGGTCCAACCATTGAATTCCTAATAGCTTCCTATGATGTTGCACAATCATTTTTGATGTTCTATCCAACTTCATTTTTCTATCCAGGGCAATGAAAATCTAAGTTCCACCACAGAGGAAAAAATAAATCACTGATGCCATATAGAACCTAGACCCGAAGAGTGCCCCAGGCCCTGACGGCTTCCAGTGATCCTTCAATAAACCTATGTGGGACATCGTGAAGTTTGATATTATCTTGGATATCCCATATATTTTCAGTGGGGGAATACTCCCTAGGGTTATGTGCACCACATCCTTGGTTATTATTCCAAAAACAACGAACCCCACATTGGTCAAGAAATACTGCCTGGTGTGTCTCTGTAATTTCACATAAAAAATCATAGAAGGCCTTTTCAATTCCAGGATCTCTATTCAACATCCCCCTTGGATTTCCAAAGTGAAACATGGCTTTGTATGGGGTAGATCAATCTATGGTGCTATAGCTCTTCCCCAATAAAGTATTTGCAACCTCAAATTCAAAATGTGCGGTGCAAATGTGGCTATCAATCTAGATATGAATAAATGATTTGATTGGATGGAGTGGGGGTTCATTAATAGGGATTTTCTAGGTATGAGGTTCTCCCCTTGGAACATTGATATCTTTTTTAGGTGCTTCTTCTCTCTAAGGATGGAAATTATGTTTATGGGGAAATCATACATGTTATTCAAAGCCACTCGTGGTCTTAGATAGGGAGACCCCTCTCTATAAGACTCTTCATCATCTCCAAGGACATCTTGAACTGCCTCATTCAGAAGACCTAATATAGTGTAATGATACGGCCCTACCGAAGGTATAGGGGTCATGAGCTATCTCCCACCTAATGTTCATAGACAACTCCCTTTATTTTAGGAATAAGTCCAGTAGATCACTTAATTGTATGAATGTTGTGCAGGATGGTTATTTCTTCTGGAGTGTCCATCATATTAACAAATACAAAAGACTTTTCTTCCTATCAAACAAGTTCTCTCCCAGCCACATGTCAGCGGTTCATACCACCCTCACTATGCAACAAGGAAGCATTCCTGTAGAGTACGTTGGGCCACTCATTTCTCCAAGAAGGATTCATATTAGTGATTTTGACTTCCTCACCATCACGATTTTTGATCACATTTACAACTGGAAGAATATATACCACTCCTTTGGCGGATAAACTATGCTGACAAAGATTGTGCTCCTCGCTTCCCATGTTCATGCACTTTCTTCCATCAATGTTCCAAAGGATGTCATTACCAACATCTACCTGATTCTAACCAAATTTATCTGGGACCCCAAAGATGAGTGAAGGTGGAACTGGGTATCAAGGAATAAAATGGAATGTCCTATATGCGAAGGGCGAATAAATGTTTGTAGCCTTGGTGATACCTTGCAGTTCATGCCTATAAAAATCGCCGGGGAAATCCTAGAAAATCGTACTATGTGGGGACGAATTATGAAAACTACCCAGTTTGGAAACATGGAGTTTCTCAATGGTCAGGTCTCCCCATTCTAGGCTACTATCATTCCCCTCATACTTGATCTTCTAGAGCATGTGCGCCGGATTATAGGGAGGTGTGACATTTCGTTCTGGCACCTAAATTGGGCAGGGGAAATTCTCGACTTCCTGGGATGTCCTGCTGACTCGATCTCGTTCAGGGATGCAAGAAGTCACCCCTCCTTAATCTCAGTAGTGTTGAATGAATTTAATTATAACTCTTTCACCCTCATTGACATGTGCTGTGATAATGACAAATTTTCCTTCAACACTTCGTCCCCGGGGTCCCTCACATCTCTAGACATCCGCCTCTCATGAGGTTTCCAGGACCCTCCCCAGAGATGGAATGCTACCTTCTAGTGTAATTACTTTCCTACTAAGTTCATCTTCCTACATTGGAGAATCATAAATAAATCCCTCTCAATAGTGGAGAACATCAAATGATGTGGGATTCCTCTGGCGTCTCACTGCTCATGTTGTCAAAGCTGCAAGGAGGTGATTGCAGACCATCTGTTCTTCAACAGTGAATGGGTAGATGATGTTTGGCATTTCATTGGATATTTCACAAGTCTCTTATTCCCTCTCTTGAGTGACCTCCCATTCATGGAGCAGTGGTTCCATGGCTCGTATGATAGAGGCCCAGAGAATATGGCCAAAACCATGATCTTGCAGGATGGATGCTGGAGTTTATTGAAGGCCCGTAACAAATCATGACATGAAAGAGTGTAGGCCATGACCTAAACTATCTTTGTCTGGACAATGGTGCTTCTTCTGGATATGGATAATTTTGTATCTAATTAGAAAGATGCTCCCTCTCTCTGCAAAGTGCATGTCAGATCCCATATCCCTCCGCACGTTAATTGTAACATCAGGGGGAAATGGATTTGATGGTCCCCACCAACCATAGGGCTTAAACTCAATATAAATGCATCATGCATCATGGGAAACCTTCTGCGAGGATGGATTGTGAAAAATGCATATGGCTCGGTGGTGATGGAGTTCCCCACCAGGTTTGGTCATGTTACCTTCCATAAAGATGAGGAAAATGATTTCATCATGGGTCTCTACATTTTACAACTCATAAGTGTCCGGGATGAAGAGGCAAAAGTTGACTCTAAAATTCTCCATGATGTTCTGCATAGCCTTTTCCAACCTCCATGATCCATCGAATACATCCAAAGAATGTGTAGGGAAGTGCATAGTAACAATATCAAGGTTAACCAAACCTATAGATAAAGAAACTATGTTGCAAACTACCTTCCATCATTGGATGTTACGGGATCTGACCCAATCTACCATCACACGGTGAGCTCCTTGAACCCTGAGGGTAGAAACTTAATTAAATGGGAATCCCTTGGTCCCCACAACTATACACCTACTTAGGTTCATTCCAATGTTTATGTTTGATGGGTTTCAGTTGCATTTCTTCCATCCCAAGTAAAAATTTAGAAATAAATTATACTATATATTACCCAATGCATTGGAGTGCTATCATGGCACACCATTATTAAACATTTCATTTCATGCATAAGTGTGCCACATGGATCATTAAACATAGAATAAATTATCATCACTTATTTCACAATATAGAGATGTTGAAGACATACATGAAGATTTATAATCAATAATTAAATGTTCCTAAAGTTTAATACCATTGGAGTGAAATGGGCATAGTGTTTACTACATAATGACATTGGCTTGGAAAATCGTAGTGCAATTTCAGTAGAATAATGGAGTGAAATAAGAACTCCTAAAAAATGTTTGATGAGATAGAAAGGGGTGTCTCAATATATTTACATGAAATGGACAGGAAGGGGGTATTATAGATACATTTACTGACAAACATAATGGGATTTAGATGCATAATCATAAGATTTACTTAGATATAAATGAGGAGAGAGAAATCACGCACGGAATTTCGGACGGGAGTACATGGGAGGCATTAATGAGAGAGATAGGGGTATCACATCATCCAAACATAAATAGGGATGTATGGGAGATGTGAAAAATCATACCCCAACATTTTTAATTAAAAACAAAAGGTCATAACAACTTAATAAAAATTGGACAAAAATAAGAAATGAAGGAATCCCTTACATGGAAGTGTGATCCCAAAGCTTTTGAAAGGCTTGAGAGAGGCTTCATGGGAGATTGGGGAACCCTGTGAGTATTATAGAGAGATAATGGCAGGGGTTGGTCTAACTACAAAGGATTTTAGTGAAGAGGATGTAGAATATTGTTTGGGTTTATATAGGAAAGGAGAGGGGATTCATTATTATTTAGGTTTGGGACACCTCACATTAAACTAATCAAAACCAAAAACCAGTCCATTGTTTTTGCCCATGGTTTTTTCCAAAGGGGATTGGATAACAATGATTTATAATCCCAATGTATAGAATTCATAAAATTATATGGTTTCTTTTGTGGATTTCAGTCACACACTCAAGGAGAACAATTTAAAATGAAAAAACGTTTTATATGAATTTAAGGGTCCACTAAAGCTTTGCAAAATAAATAAAACAAACCCAAAATTACATTATATAAATTTTAAAACATATATTGGCCGAAAATAATGTTTATATAATTTTATTACATCACTGTTTGGTCATTATTATGTTATAAAACACATTATATATTTAAACGGTATTTAATTTTTACCCAAAAATCCTACAGTCTCAGAAAATTTTGAAAAATTCACCATTGGATAATGTTGAAATCCTTATTCCAAAAGTAATATTCATTTTATCTAAATAATTTTATAAATATGTGATTTTATACATTTAAAATAATAACTGAAATTTACAGAAAACTCTTGGGTTTTGACCAAAACAACTTTCCAACCCAAATAAAAATTACAATTGCATTCATAAAATTATATGATCATTTATATTTAATAAAATGTAATTTAATTATAATAATAGTTTATTAAAATATTATTTAATTCAAAAAACCATTAATTCATCATAATATATTTCTTAGCTGAATATTAACTTAAAAATAATATTTTTTCTTTAAAAACTATTTATAATGTAACATAAATAAAATGAATGGACATTCATTATAACAAAATAATGTACATAGTCATAGTTCTAGGGTATTGTTACATAACCCCTTATAACACCCACATAAGACTGAAGGGTAAGGTGTGTGATGGTGGCTGACTCTTGGGGTGGCGCAGATAACATCGCTCGGGTTGTAATCTCTATTAACATACACTTCTCCCATATTCAGTTCCGATCCAGAATAATGCATTGAAGCTCTGATTGGGCTTGGTCAAGAGTGAAGCCCAATGACGCCACCTCCTTTACAAGCATCGAAAAATGGGCTTCGTATGGGGATAGTATACTTGATGAGGCAATCAATTTCTTTTCCTGAATACATTGGATTTGATAAAGCCCAATATTTATACTAATCATGTGATCAATGTTCACAGATATATTAGCAACAATCACTATTCATAATGGTATTTTAAAATCTAGAAACATAAAACAAATGAAGAGTAAATTTTTTAATAACCATATCAATAAATTTAATTAGATCAAGAAGAATTTCCATTAATGAATGTCTTGGTCGTTCCAATATTCCCCCATTTAAAAAATTACGTCCCCACAATTTGATTACATACAAAAAGAACACGGAAATTTAAAAATGACATCTAGGTTTCTTACCAACCACAATTAAGCATTCCACAACCCTCATTGTCACATCTTTCATAGAGAGAGAGGGTCCACATAGTGAAAAAATACCTCAATGCATGTTCAAAGTCTTTCACTTCCTTGGTCCATACAAAATCCATGCAACTTGCATTGTACTGATTGAAAATATGATGCAGTTTTAAAAATAATTTGTTCAAACATACATTTCTAGAACATCTCTATGTATTATGTTTTTGTAAAATAGTCTGATAAATTTAGCTATGAAATTTTCAAAATATGGTTCCTCTAATATATAGCCTATGTTTCGAAAAAGACCAGAAGCCAAGACTATATACATATAGGATGCTCAGAGGTCTCCCTCTTCATTAGCTATCCTAGAGTTAAATAGTTCATCAAGCACTCTGGATAGGGAGAAGTATTTGAAAATACTCTGATAGGTCTTCCACTTCTGAGATGTGTGAGAGGGTTGGGATATTATGATTTGATCACAAGTGATCATTGATCCTTGATGATTCCATGGTATGGAGGAGGTGTTTGATATGTAATAGATTGCCTTGCAAAAAAATTGGACATTGGATAAGGTTTCGATAATATGTGAGCTTGACTATGAAATAATTATTGCTAGTAAGACCTCAAGAAGGGAAAAGAATGTTTTACGAGGTTCTTCCCCTTCCATCTCTAAACTAACAATTATCCAACTGAAAAAACCTATCAAATTTTGAGTTACCCACTAGACTTGATAAAATTGAGATATTAAAAAACCTGAATTATAATGATTTATTATTCCTTAATGAAAGAAATATTAAGGGTAAAACATAAAGAGTAATCCATAGAAAAAATATATGACTTATAAATAACTTTTAATCCCTGACATATGAATCTATAGACTTAAATATCTATTATTCATGATCTACTTTCTAACATATATTCTTAGGGAATTTTTTTAAGTCCATTAATAATGGTTTATACAATGCTTGTGAATTTACCAAAGAATATCCCTCGGGAATGTCGTAACCATGAGTGAATCAAGGCCCATTGTCATGAACCTATTGTTGTTTGAGTCTAGCTCAATGCAGTGTTTTTGGGTTTTACCCCTAGGATAAATGTGTGCTAGAGCCGCCTCTACCTGCTCGTATCCAGACAAGGATGTATTTTATTGATAAACCACATACTAAATACTCACCAATACATAGGGATGTTTTAATTATAATTTTTCTTGCCTATATGTCATCACAAGGTTTTTCTAATCTTGATCCCAAAAAAAACTTAACCTATCCTCTGATACCAACTGTAACAACCCTAAATTTTATTACACACATAAACCAAATTTATTACATAAAATATTCACCTTATACAAAATAGAACATCGATAGGTCTTGGGTCTTTGGGGATTAATAACATTACATAACTTCATAGAACATAAAACACACAACATCTTTATTTTAAACTTCCTTTACATGAACACTACATTTCCTCACACTTGGCATTGCTTGGGATAACATGAGGACATGCATAAAAAAAGGTGAGCTACAAATCCCAGTATGGGAATAAACATGGAATAACATGATAAATATAATACACGTTAGACAATAGGCATATCAATGAAGCACAAGAGAAACATGAACCTAAAGGCATGGTAAATCATGATATTCATAACATGGAAATGTGGAAAAAACACTTAACATGGAGGAAGAGTAAAACCTCATTCCACATGAAGCACGAGTAAACCCTCATTGCACTTGAATAAGAATGATTCAAAATTCATTTCACATGATGTATCTGGATACAATACTTTACCCAATCATTTGGAGCACTATCAAGGCACACCCTTCTTAAACATTTCATTTCATGCATAAGTGTGCCCCAAGGACCATACAACATGGAATCAATTATTATCATATATTTCATGATAAAGGGTTGTGGACTACATACATGAAGCTTTATAATAAATAAGTAAATGTTCATAAATGTGAATACCCTAGATATAGAAATGGGCATGGTATTTACTACTCAATGACATTGTCTTGGAAAATCGTAGTGTCATTTTAGCAGCATAATAGCGTGAAATAAAAACTCATAGAAATGGTTGATGTGATTGAATGGGGTGTCTCATCATATTTAAATTAAATGGAAAATAAAGGGCTAATATAGATTAACATCCAAACAGACATAATAGAATTTAGATGCATAATACAAAAGAATTACATAGATGTAAATGAGGAGAGAGAAATCCCTCACTGAATTATGGAATGTTAATGGGTGCACATTGGAGGAATTAATGAGGGAGAAAGGGTTCTCCCATCATCCAAACATAAATAGGGAATTTTGGGGGAGGTGGAAGATCATACCCCAATATTTTTAATTGAACAAAAGGGTATAACAACTTAAAATGATTAGACAAAAATGAGAAAGAAGAAATCCTTAACTTGGATGCGTGATCTTGAAGGCTTGTAAGAGGATTGAGAGAGGCTTATTAAGAACTTGGGGAAACTTGGGAGGATTATAGAGAGATAAGGTAATGGGTTGGTTGAAATCCAAAGGCTTTGAGTGATGAGGAAGTAGAAGCTTGGGTGGGTTTATATAGGAAAGGAGAGGGAATTCTTTATTATTTAGGTTTGGGACACCTCACATTAAACTAATCAAAACCAAAAACCAGCCCATGGGTTTTTCTATATGGGTGTGGAAAAAAATATTTTATAAGGCCAATGGCTGAACTTAGTAAAATAATAGGGTTTCTTATGTGGTGGTGAGTCACTCTCTCAAGGAAAACAATTTAAAAAGTCAAAATGTTTTTAAGCCTTGAAGCGTCCACTAATGCTTTGTAATTAAATCAAACAAACCCAAAAATTAATTATTTTAATGGTAATACATATATTGGCCTAAAATAATGTTTATATAATTTATTACAACACTATTGGTTCATTATGAAGTCATAAAACAAATTATATATTTAAACAGTATTAAATTTTTTCCCAAAAATTCGACGGTCTCTGAAAATTATGAAATATTCACCGTTGGATAATTTCGACGTCCTAATTCCGAAAAAAATATAAATATTATCTAATTTTTTTATTAATATCTCTATTATTAATTATAAAATAAAGACAGACATTTACCATGAATTCATGGGTTTTGACAAAAACTACTTTCAAACCTTAATGAAAATTACAATTGCATTCATAAAATTAAATGATCAATAATATTTAATAAAAAGTAAATTAATTATAATAATATTTTATTAAAATGTTATTTAATTAAAAAATCCCTTAATTCATCAATATAGATTTCATAGTCGAATATTAAGAAAAATACGATTTGTGCTTTAATTTTTTTTTCAAAGTAACAATAATAAAATGAATGCACATTCATTATACAAAAATAATGTACATAGTCATAGTGTTAGGGTATTGTTGCATAACCACTTTTAACACCTTCATAAGATCTATGGGTATGGTGTGCAATGGTGATAGACTATTGGGGTGGCTTGGATAACATCACTCGGATGGTAATCTCTATTAACTACCACTTCTTCAGTAGTTGGTTCCGCTCAATCTTAACGTGTTCAATCTCTGATTGGGCTTGTTCAAGTGTGAAGCACAATGAAGCTACCTCTTATCTAAGCTTCAACAAATGGACTTCCTACAGGGAAATTCTACTAGATGAGGCCATCACTTCCTTAGTCAAAGTAAATTGGATGTGTTAATGACCTATATTTATAATAATCATGAGATCACTGTTCCATTACTATATACGCAACGGTCACAATTCATAACGGTAATTGAAAATCCAGAAACATAAAACCAATGAAGTTCAAATTTTCTATAACCATAATTATAAATTTAATTAGATCAAGAATAATTTCCAATAATGAATGTTCAGGTCATTAAATATCCAAATTAAAATAAAGGTCTCATCACACAATGATTATTTAACCTCCATGAAAATTATTTTCTTACCATGATAACCACAGAAGTTTATAACAATAATGTACCACTAGGGATGATAATTGATCAATCATCCACATTTCCATCAAGAACAAAACACTAACCAGATTTTATCTTCACTATAATCACAGTAACACTAGATGACTAAAATATTGGTATAATGTAATATATTATATATATATATATAGATAATTTCCCCACCACAAGACTTGATCAGTTGGGATTTCATTAATTCTCAAAAAAATGTTTTGGTACAAACCCTACGAAATCACATCAAGAGTGAAGAATGTGATTGATGATGTTATAAGATTTTTTTGAAATAAATCCATTTAAAATTATCACATGAATCCTCATTAATAATTCTAAACATATACACAAAACCAAAAGTAGTAGATAGCCTCGGCGTGACTAAGACGTGTCATGGAACATTCTCAAAATAAGCCCCAGGGTTTGGATACTTTAAGAACCCGGATCATTGTTTTTAGGTATGTCTTTCCTTTTTTGAAGCTTTTGAGAAACGTGGGGTTCTTGGAAATTTATCATGTACACGCCGTGTAATTTCTGAGTACACATCGTGTACTCCCTTTCCGTGCCAGGTCGTGTGCTGGCCTTGTCCAGGCCACACACACAGTGAGTAGAGGCAATGTGGAAGCCACTTAAAGTGAAGAACGGAAAAATAGAGTACATGCCGTGTACCCCAGAAGTACACGCCATGTATTTTATTTTGTTTTTCACTAAGTGGACTGGGGTCTCTTCAGACGGACAGAACACCCTCCTTCTCCAGGTTCTTCATCCGAGAGTGACCCATATGGCCACAAATCTTCTCTGGATTCCCGAACCTCTATATGTGCTCTGAATCGACTGATGCTGAATGCGTTGGAACTACAGTAGTGAGTTCTTCCTTCTCCTAGAGCCTTGTTTTCCAATTTATCCCCTTTCTAAATATATCTTTGGTTGAGCATTTTGACGTTTTCTCAGATGCTCAGCGTTGTAATGAGAATAATTCATTGTGGTTCATGTATATTGATCTCCTAGCATCGAGGTAGGTGGTTTCTATCTTTCTGTAGGAGTCTGTGATTATTTTTGTGCAAATTCCACCAATACCCTTGAACAGGGTACTGTGTGTTTTCGGTTTTTCCCTTGTTGTTTCTTGCATTTCTTGATTGCATGAGCATAGGAAATTGCTTGTGAGTAGGGTAATTATTTCACTGTACTCTAGATATTTTCCATGCTTGTTTTTCCTATTTGGCATTTTTCCAGTTTCCAATACTAGTTTTAGGATAGTATAACTATTGAAATGTTATGTTGTTGTGACTTATAATGATAGCCAAGTATTTCTTGAAGTTTACTTGGGCTGATACACGCATTATTCATGTTTGTTTTACACAGGGCTGTGGGAACCTAGTGTAGTGGACCATAGGAAGAATGGATGTAAGGGCTTCTCTAGAGTGTCTTTAATTTACGATGCGAGACCACAATGGGAATTGACATTGAGTGCTTCCTCATAGAGTCTATAGTTCCTTGAAGCTGGCCACAAGGTGAATAAACATTGAGTGCTTCCCCAAAGATCCTTTAGCACGTTATGAGACTATAAGTGGAATTGACAGTGAGTGCTTCCTTTGAGAGTCTATTATTTATATGAACTAGAGGGGTGAGACTATGTGTGCCTCCCAGAGTGTTTCTAGTAATTTTAGGTTGAACTTTAGGGGTTAGGCTGTGAGAACTACCCAATGGTTACCTTTTTGGTCTACTTGCTTTAGTGGTTGTTTCTTGTCTGTAGATTATATACAAGAAAATGTGGATTGTTACTATTGTGTTTTATCCTATTTACGGCTTACTATTGACAGCTTATTGTACTCTACCTGCCATATATTCACTGACTATTAGGCACAAGACTTTTGGTGGTTGCCTATTGGGACTTTGTCTCACACCCTGTTTGGGTCAGGATTTTGGGCCCAAATAGACTATATTTTTGCAGGTATATATATGGGCAAGTTCCCATCTACTTCCGGTACTTGACTTACTGTGGATCTGGAGAGCATGGGACCATGCTATGGCTTGCGATGCTGAGGATTTTACCTGTTTTCTTTTGAACTTTGGTTTAGTATTGTATTAATCATTTTGACTTGTTTGGATGATTTCCTAGAAATATGTATCATGCATCATTTTATATACATGTGTGTGTGCTCCAGTTGTTTACTGTTAGTATTCCACTATTTATCGTTTAATTTTGTATGATGGTTATGGTTTCTACTGCTATATATTTGTTCTTATTCCGCTGTTTACTTTACCAATGTGGGAATAGTTTCCCCACAATCAAACCCAAGGCCCTCACTGCTAGTCGACAACCTATGGAGTTTGGGAAAATGCGCTTGAGGCCACGTGACCAACCAGGTACGGGGAGCCTCTGGGTGGATTCCGGAACTGGGATATTACAGATACTGTAAATAAATGAAATGTTCGATTTCCATTAGATAATTTATATATTATCTATGGTAATTATTATTATGATAAGATTTTTTCAAAACCACATCTATCGTTACATGAAATCTTAATTCTCCCATTACACTTCCAATGGGATACTCTGAATGAAAAGGCAGTTAAATATCTTTTCAATCACTGGTGGCTATCTAATCAGTGAAAACTCCAAGGTACAAATGCTATCCTCTTACATTTGTCCAAATATTCTCAAATATATCACATAAATAATTTCAAAATTTTATCCAAATAATAACAAAACAAAATGAATATTGCAAAACATCATTGAATTACTCTATTAATCCAAATTAGAATCGATAATAAAACAGAGAAATAAAACTATATTAGTCTAACCAGGTCCTATGAAATCATTTATTCAATGCTATGATAGATTATATCATCTACTATCTCCATATCATCTCATCTTCAAAAAAAATGATACATAACCCAACATACCAACATCAAATATCCCCTACCATTGTACCCAAAATTGTAACCCTAACCCATACTCATGTTGAATGAGGAGGATATCGAGAACGCCTCTGTAAGTCTCACCCACATAAACTATACACGGATGAAATCAAATCAAATTTGAAATTATGAAATTGGGTTCTGGATATATATAATTCATGGTTCCCATTATTCATTAGTAGTTTGTATATTGAGTTCTTAATCACATTTCCTCAATATTATTCATTCCTATGAATATTTCTTCTACGACATACTTTATAAAGTTCAAAATTGTGACCACATATATGATGATTCTCTGGTTCAATTTTTTCTACTTATCCCAACATTTTTTTATCCTTTTTAAATCAATACTCCATATTATCACCTTTATACCAATATATCATATCCTAAATCACAGGTAAGTGCGCTCTTTATTCCTGCCTTTACTAGGATAGAGGCAAGTGATCAGTGTTGAGGTAGCTATATATGATGGGATACAATACCTCTAATAAACCAATAACATATTATAATAGATTAAACAAATATAATACATACATGAAAGGTAGAGTTTTACAACATAAAAAAACATAATTATAATGAATATAGAATATTAAAAGTGAAATTATACAAATAAAACCCCAGATACCAATCACACATCCAAAAAAATTAAATTCATATCCAAATGAAATGATGGTGGTCATCATCAGGTGGTCTATACTAAAATAGCTATCTAAGTCCACCATTAATGATTAGAATCCATGATCGTCCAACCTCCAACTCATTTGTTTTATTTAATTAAGGCAACGATGTGCCCGTGGAAATGTAGGATGAGTATAAAAATACCTATTATGTTCTTCCCAATTAGTAAGTTAACCCCATAGAATCTTGTGTATACATGCATCAACATAAAGTTAATATCAAGAAATATGACATCACCTAAAATCGTCAATAAGAATAACTATGATTAATAATGATATACAAATACATAACTCACTTTAATCATTATCACTAAATAACAATGTTTTCACCATAGATATAAATGATAACACCCTCAACGCATTATTAGATTTGTTGCAACTTGGATATATTGTTTCAGATTAGTTGGAAATAACTATTTGATTTTCTCTCATTGGAATAAAAGATGATATTTGAATATATAGTGACCTAGAGAAAGGTGACCAAGAATATTGAAACCTTATTTCAGTGTTGGATGAATCATAGTAATGAAATATGAAGAATTAGAGTATAAAGATAATGTTATTCTTATAATTCAATAATATGATTCCATTTTGAACGAGAAATCTGTTATTTTAGAAAAAATATATTATTATAGAAACAAAAGTGTTTTTAATGAAGTGTAAAAATTTATTAGATGTACAATATGGGAGGTCATTCTTAGATATTTTTTATAAGTTCTAAATATTTTAGGTCTTGATAGTAAAAATTTCTCTGAATTTTTAAAAAGTCTAGAAGATGGCCTATGGTTATGATGTGATTACTTATAGATAAATCCATATGTTGTCTTTAGGTGGAGGAAATATAAAAATTCTTATATATGAGTTTATTAGAGATGTATATTTTATAAAAAATTATCTAAGGGTTGATATTTATTTATATTGTTAAGGAACTTTGAGGAAACAAAAGGTATTTCAAAAGATGTAGAAAATTTGGAATGGAAAAGATCTCCCAGTAGGCTTATGGTTTTTATATTAGAACTTAATTAATTTTAGTAGGATGAAATTTGGAAAATTCCACACATGGACCCATATATTGGGATTATCTAGGAAATTTAAAGTTTTATACTTTTTCATTGGGTGAAAAGGAAAAAATTAACCATTATAAGAAGAGACACATTTTAAAGGGAAATTTTAACGGTTAATCAATCTTAAAATATGATTGATAATTCAATAAGTAGATGATTGATGATTACTATATGTGGAAATGAAAGACATGATTTTTCATTAGGATTTGTTAATATTGAACTGAAAATAGATTTAATGTTCATTCAAGGTCATGGTACATATAAATTTATGTTATGATAATCCTTTTATAAATTAAGTACAACATTGAAAACATTTTATAAGTTGTGTTAGATAAAATTTGGGAGTAATTGTCTTATATGTAAGGGTCTTAGAGGACACATATAATAGTAGTTGAAATAAGTGCCTCCAGAAACTCCATTTCATGTAGGAAACAATTTCACTTATTGGGATTTGTGGATTAAAAGAATAATGTGTAGAAAAGTGTTGAACAAGCATTTTTTGGACGGTTTACCTAGAGATGAACTACTATATGATAATTATTATAAAATTTCATGTTTGATCAATTGAAAATCCTATAATGAGCATTTTGAGTATAGGAAAACACAAAGAGTAATTTTTATTCCACAACAAGTTAAATAATTATAATGAATCTTGAGTTTTATTCCATAATATTTAGTGAGATAAATAGAATATATATATATCTGACTTTATAAATATTGGATTTTAATATAAACCATGTCACATATAATGATAATACATGTAACGCCCTATCCCCAGTTACCCAGAGTTGGTTCATTATTACATAATATTGGTATGATACAAGGAATAATGTCCCCAAAGTCAGATTAGTTTAGTATTTTTTGAAAAATGATATATATACATAAGTTTAAAATTACAACTTGAAAAGAAATAAAACACTAATTTATTCCGTTAGAAACATCCATGAATCCTACATTATGTCTATAAGTCACTCATAACTGACTTCTTCATATCTTGGGAAAATGAAACATAAGAAATGGGTGAGCTAAAAAACTTAGTAAGTGTAGGAAATACAATGGAAGATAACATAAAACTTATTCATTGTGAATAATTGAAAACACATTCATTTACAAATAATTAACATATACACTTTATTGATGGATATAAGTTGTGTAATTATTGACACAATAAAACAAATTCATGGGTATTATACTAGTAAAAAAACATGTGAACCATCAATATTATTTTCATAATGAGGGAATGTATAATGTCAGACATTTTGAAACATTTTATGCAGGCCTCGACCATGACGTCCAAAAATGATTTATGCCTCGGCCAAAATCAGATATCAAATTTGGAAAGGCCTCGGCCAATTCCATGTCTAATTGTCTCATGTTTCTTAACAATGATCCTATGATCTATAGTGGGCTCTACCCATCACTTACTAAGTCCAATACATTCCACATATGAAAAGTTTGAAGCATAACATAAACATTCGTATTAAAACTAGCATATGAATTTATAATACATTAACCTTAATCCATGAATGGTATATAATTAACATATACATAGTAAAACAAATCATAAAACCTTAAATAAAATATGGAAGATTTGTATCATAATAAATTAACTTTAGACAACTGTAAAATTTATCAAAGAATGTTGACATATATGAAATCTAATGTATTTTAGAGAAATATATCATTCTATTATGAAATCATTTCAGAGTCACATAATTTTAAAAGATAACTTTGATTGATAAAATTTTATTATAAGCATGTAAGGGAAGCTTCAAAGGTTATATAACTGTGGAGAATAACCAAACCTGATTTATAAGTCAAAAAATCATTCTTGCCTTAATTTGTCGAAAAGGTCATAAAGTACCCTGTTTGGAAAATGACGGAAAAATTCCTTTAATTTTTTTTAAAAAGTAAAACAATGATATAAAAAATTTAAACCATACTATAGTAAATTTTAAACCTAATATTTTGTAATTTATTTTTATGAAACATGGATTTGGATGATAAAGATGTCCTAGTAGATACTTACGTAAAAACGACCTCTGATAATAAAGTGGTTGTGAAATTAAACCTTACCTTGAAATTTTACATGGTCGAGGGTACGTTAACCTCCTATATAATTTTAAAATAATTTTTATTAAATAATACCAGAGATACATACATAAATATGATATCTTATATGCTATTATAAAATTTCTTTGTTAATAATATTTTAGTAGTCTCATTCTTTCGGGTGTTAATTGAATCATTTTCATTTATTTTTTTTGTCAAGTAATTCATGTTCGTTATATATATGATGTATTTGATTCTTTACTGAAATATATTATGTTATTAAATATTATTTTTAATAATAAAATGAAAATTATTTTTCAATGGTTACGATTGAGAATGAATCTCATCGTGTTCGTGGAGATGCTAATCGGTTTGTACGAACGAACACCACTTCCCTTTTTTGTAGGAAAAAAAAAGAAATGATAGATAGGTATATTATTATTACAGTGTAATGTAATATTTTATATATGTTACATATGTTCGTTTACACCATCCATTATACATTCCATGAGTGGTATGGACAAGTCATATCACTTGGATGCGGCGATAGTCTGCACTTCCTTAAATGAAATTATCATATATATACAACATGATAAGAATAAGGGTATTCTATAAAAAAGAATTACAGAAGATCATAGATAAAATAAATAAAATAAATATCATATATAATTAAATTTCCATCATAATGTCCACCATAAGAGGTGGTAGTAGAATATTGAACAATCCTCATTTCGTGAGGCAGTAGTTCGTCGTCCACAGAAACATTAGGTTATATAACAATTAGTTGGAGGTGTGTGTAAGATTAGTACAAATAATTTTCATAAAAACAACCTAGTATATTTATGATTCTGTTTTTTTATAAAAGAAAAGTATAAAGAGAGTTTATGTGGTTGGTAAATTAAAATTAAAGGAAAGAACTTAAGAAGAGATGTTACCATTAAATCAGGTAACTCCCTTAGGTTTTAACCAAAAGGATTCCATGAACTACCTTCTGCCTAAGGAAAGTCTTCTAAGAAGAATAGATGTATTTATGGAGCATAATTGATTAGATTGTTGATGTTCCAAGTGGCATGAGAGGTGTGAGAAATGGGATAGAGGTGAGGGATTTCATAAGGCGGATGAGGGGCTCTTTAAGAATGTTTGAAATTGTTATTTTATTATATAATGATATTTGGTTTATATAGTTCCAAAACTCATTAATGTAGAATGTAAGATGACTCATTTTATAAAAAAAATAATTAAATAGGAATTGTACATTTTTTGGATTTTATTTTTATTTTTCATAATCTCATTTTTTTAAATCATTCTTCAATTAGGTAAACACTGCATCAATATTGTATCATAAATAATTTTATTTATTTGATGTCTTAAAATTATTAAAAAAATTACGATGATGTAGGAAGTAGTTTTAGATTCCAAATTAAAATATATATTTCTAAAGATAACTTATATAACCCCTAGAAAAAATTATTTTACTAAATGATATATGTTTATGTCATTATTGTCTTTACTTTAAATTAATTAATATAACGGGTCATTATCACACTAGAGTGGCTCCATGGCCCCCCCAAATCTACCCAAATATGCACGTGGTTGGATATGTATCAACCAATATGAATAGGGAATATGTTATTGTAATTTAATATTATTAGAATATAATTTTGTAGCTTTATTTACCGGGTTTAACCCTTTAACCAAAATAAATAAAATATTTACCAAAATAAATATTCATAATGTCTAAAAATAAAAGTAACATATTTACACAATTTGGAACTCCAAATTAAAAATATTAAATTAATTTTTCTAAATTTAAAACACATAAGTGACATAAATTAATTTAAAATTTATTCTCGTTGTCAAAATAAAGAGTGTGTTGTTATGAAATAATAACTATCAAAATATTGTCCATTGTTTTTGTCGAATTTCAATGTGAAATTACTTCCAATAACCAAAATTAGATTAAATGGTATTAATATAATATAAATATATTTCAAAATCATTTAAATGTATAATTTAACACTATAAATTATTTTAATTAAAAAAAATGTTTTCAATTAAAATTTAGTATTTTTTACTATTCATCAAAATATCAAAATTATCAGAAAAACACCAAAATATTATCCAAAAAAATTATTATATCCTTATTATAAAGAATAAGTTTATATTGTCAAATTTAATATAAAAAAGTGTCAATTTTTTTTTAAAAAAGGTTCTCCATTAAAAGATAGTAAAATTGCATTTTATTAAAAATACATTTTTATCTAAAAAATTGAATTTGTTCTTATATTATGTCTAAAAAACATAATATGGATTCCAAAATTATATAAAGTATATAAAATTCAATATACTTTAAATAAAAATCATAACCGCTTTTTTATGGCTATTTTGGTATGTCGTGGTGTGCTCGAACTCGGTGTTGTATGTATCTAATGTTATTTAATATCCTTGAAGAGATAACGTACTATGAAATCTTGGTTTGTTACATTATGCCCTCATTCAATAAAATTCATTCCCTCAATTTGAAATTATTCATCTAAAATAAGAGGTTGAAAATAGAAAATACCTTTGTGGAAAACCCACATAGGAAATATTGTGAATAATATTTGGACTTATTAAGTGGGAAAGTGAAATGAAAGAGTCACCACCAACTTATGATTTAAAATAGGAGAACATTGGTGGTAATTAATGACACATAATTGGAGAAAAAAAGTAAATATTTATAAGGAGTGATTGAGGTCATCAATCACAAAAAAGTGTAAAGTTGGGGGGCCTCAAATCCATCAATCTAAGATGATTTACAATATCATCGATTCTACAAAACGTAAGGTATTAGGATAAAATCATTTGGGTTTTAGTATCCCTTAACTAAAGTTTAAGAATTAATTTCTTCATATAATAATAATAATAATAATAATATATACTTGACAATTAGAGGTCCATACTTTAACTAATTTTAACCACAAACATATCTTTCACTATAATAGATAATAGAACTATAAAATATTATATTTATCCTAATTGTGTAAGGATACAAATATATACCATGAAGAAAAATAATTTATAATAACTTGGGACTTCCTGTGGGCTAGTGGTAAGTCATAAAGCCTTGTCGCACTTTGGTTGTAGGTTCAATTCTTGTAGCATTATCTGACACGATGGGTTATCGCCTGACCTGTAGGTTTTTCTTTTTCTAAAACAATAACAATATTATATACCAAAAATAATCTTAATAAATACGATCCAAAGTTCAACTTAATCCATTACAACATTTACAGCTATCACAAATAAATCTGCCCAAATTCAATATATGCGGTCTCTAAATTCCAAAATCAATTGTGACATCAGATTCCCCAAACAGTATAAAGATTCTATTATGGTCACATAACAAAAATATTATTACCTTCATCGTATTAAAACCTTAATGAAAAAAAAAATTACTAAAATACCATCCTTATATATATCTCTTTCGTTATATAACCAGAAAATAATTCTTGAATCCCAAAACACAAATACATTAATTATTCCACTTCTATTGTTGTAACAAAATAATCTTGGCCTTACTCCCTTGGCCATTTCTAAGGTAACTATCCTTGGTAGTTAGGAAATTAATTTTCATAATGACCAATCTCTCTTCAATTTTAGCATTCAACATTGACAACCTCTTACATTCCCTTGAAATCATGAGCCTGATGACATTTTTCTCCACATTTGTAACAAACTCCCATTCCTTTTAGACCTGAACCAGGGTTCATCCATCCAAAATTATCATAGGGTGGAAAATCAACTCTTTATTTCTTCCTTATTTCCTTATTCCCTTTCTTAGAGTGTTTAACATATCTCTTTTCCTCTTGATTTTCATTAATGATGTAAGACATATGAAATTCTTTTTCTGTCATGTTTCCACATGAGACAATATCTTCCTATGATGAGAATAATTGTGCAACTACTGCTTGATGGAGAAATGTTTTTAACCCATCAAAGAAACGATCAATATTTATTCTTGGGTTACTTATGTAGTCTACATTATTCATTGGTATCCTTGTAATGATAACTTCATACTTTGCGACATTATCATATTATTTTTCCTCAGACTCAGAAATTGCCTTTCCATATCTGCTCAATGGACAGAAGGAAATAATTTTTGTAAGAAAATCTCTTTAAACTCATTCCATTCCATACATTATACTTATTCATCCTGAGTTGTGTTTAGAATTAATGACCACCATTTAACCGTATCTCCCTTGAGATGATAAACTGTCATGGAAACTTTTTTTCTTTCACTACTCCCCAAAGAATGAAAGATTCTTTCCTATGAAATTATCCATTTCTCAGCTACAAATGGATTTGTAGACCCATTTAATATTGGTGTTTTTTTCCGCATGAATCAATCTTACATTGATCCTCCACGTTGTTGATCAGGGTTCTCCATTCGGGTAAGGTTATTATTCATAACCTGAGTGAGTTTTCCCAGTATGGTAATAAGCTGATCAACACTATCTGAATCAATAGCTCCACTATAATATTCATTAGTATGATGGTAGTCCCTACATGGATTACTTGTGTTGATTATATTTTTATTCCTTCCACTTGGTTCCATTTTTAAACAATTGCATACAATAGATTAGTTTTTGAATCACAGTATATAATTCCAAATATGTAAAACACATAACATAAATTGAAATGTTTATGGATATAATCCATAATCATAAAAAAAAATTCCTTGAGGGCGTATATACTCATTAATGCTTCATAAGGTTTTGTAAAAAAATGTGAATTATCTAAAGCATATCCCTAGGGAGTGTCGTAACCAAGAGAACAGCAAGGCCCATTGTTGGGTACCAGGATACCCCGGGTTAAGTCAGAAACTCCTTGTCAGAGTTATCACTCCTAGGTACATCTGTGCCAGAGCCGCCTCTACCTACTCGTATCTAGATAGATCTGTATAGCTTAATGAATTCACAAAATCTCTACATTACCAAAATTCACGAATGTTATTCTATACTAATCCTCAAAGTCTATTTTAGGGTAATGTTCCCTAATTAGAGTTTATATAAATCTAGTTTCGAAGGTTTGTACTAAACTTCCTCTAATACCAACTGTAACGCCATGACCCTCATTACCAAGAGTTGGTGAATTATTACATAATTTTGGAATGATACAAGGAATCATGTTCCGAAATACAAATCTCTATACTTATCATCAAATTCCATCTAAGGGTAATGTTCTCTAATCAAAGATTATCTAAATAATGTTTCCAAGGATCGTAATAAACTTCCTTTAATAACAACTTTAACGCCCCGACCCTAGTTACCCAGGGTCGGTGCGTTATTACATAATATTGTCTTGATACAATGAATCATGTCCATAAAGACCGATCAGTTTATTATTATTGGAAACGAGATATATATACATAATTTCAACATTACAACATGAAAAGAAATGCAACACTAATTTATTCTATTAGAAACATCCAATCCACCTAGATTATTCTTGAAAGTCACTCATAACTTTTCTTCATATCCTAGGAAAATGAAACACAAGAAAGCGGATAGCTCCAACTCTCAATAAGAGTAAGTAATATAGAAAAAAATAACATAATCATTAGGCATGGTGAATAATTGAAAACACATGACTTTAAAAATAATAAACATGTAAAATATATGGCAGGAATATGAGATTAGTAAATGATTCTATAATAAAACATAGTCATGGGTATTCTTCTAGTCGAATAACAACATGAACCATGAATATTATTTTCATAATGAGGCAATGTATAATGCCAGACATTCTGAAAAAAAAATTCAAGGCCTCGGCCAAGACTTCTAAAATTGATTAAGGCATCGGACAAAACCATCTATCAAATTGTTAAAGGCCACATCCAATTCGACGTCTAATTATCTCATGAGACCTATTGATTCACTGAGGAGCTATAGAGGGCTCCACAAATTACTTAGTATGTCTAATACATTCTTCATATGAAAAGGTTGAAACATAACATAAATATTTCTACCAATTCTAGAATACAAATTGTCAATACTTTAACAATAAACATTGAATGGTATAAAAATAACACTTCCATAGTCAAACATATCACAAAAACATAAATAAAATATGGAAAAATTTTATCATAATAAATCAACATGACAAAAGTGTAAAATTTATCATAGTATATTAACATAGATATAATCAAAACTATTTGAGATAAAAATCTATTTCTATTCTGAAATCATTCAATATTCACATAAATATAAAATAAAATGTTTATTTTTAACATATTCTTATAGGATTTTAAGGGTACCTTCAAATGTTATATAACAGTGGACAATAACCACTCCCTATGTATAAGTTAAAAAACATTCTTACCATAATTTATTGAAAAAGTCATAGAGTATCTTGTTTTAAAGATGACAGAAAGATTCTTTTGAAACCATTTTATAAAAATTCAAATAAGGGTATAAATGAAATTAAACCATAGTATATTAAATCGTAATGAAAAAGTATTGAAATACAATTTTATGAAATATTGATGTGGATGATAAAAAGGACCTAGTTGATACTTACATTAAAACAACCGTAGATAATAGAGATTGTAAAATCAACCATTACCTTGTCATTTTACTTGGTCGACGGTATGTTGAACTCTTGTATAATAGTTAAAAAATTATTATTATATAATACAAGAACTACATACATAAATATTATATCATATATGGTCATATAATATTTCATTGTTAATAATGTTTTAGTTGTATCATCGTTTCAGGTGTAAATTGATTAGTTTTCAATTATAAGTTTTGTCAAGTAAGTCATGTTTGTTATGTATAAGATGTATTTGATTCATATACAGAAAGATATTATTTTATTAAATATTATTTTTAATAATAAAATTAAAATTATTCTTGAATGATTACGATTTGGAATTAATCTCAACGCGTTCATGGAAACGGTAATCTGTACGTATAGACAAACAAAACTTCCATTTTGTTAAGGAAATAAAACCAAATGATATATAGGTATATTATTATTCCAGTGTAATATAATATTTTATATATGTTACATATGTTAATTAATAGTATCTTTTTTACATTCCATTTATGGTATGAACGACTCATATCACTTGGTGGGGGTCGTAGTCTGCACTTCCAAAAATGAAATTATAATATTTATACGACATGATAAGAATAAGGGTATACTATAAAATAGAATTTAAAAATCTCATAGATAAAATAAATAAAATAAAAATAAAATATAATTACAGTCCCATAATAATGTCTACCACAATAGGTGGTGGTAGAATATTGAACAATCATCGTTTCCTGTGGAAATTGTTCTCTGTCCATAGAAACATTTTTTTTATACCCATTTGATGGAGGTTTGTGTAATTTTAGTTCAAATAATTCTCATAAAAACAACCTAATATATTGAGGATACTAGTTTTGTTATAAAATACAATAATAAAGACCGTTTAAAGGTCTGGAGAAGTAAATTTAAAAAATAGAACTTAAGAAGAGATGTTACCCTCAAATCAGGTAACTCTTTTTGGTTTGAAACAAAAGGCCTCCTCGAAGAGCCTTATACCTAAGTTAAGGCTTCTATTAAGAATATAGGGATGTAGGGAACTTAACTGAGTTTATTTTGGTTGATCTTTGTGGCTTGGGAGGTGGGAGAAATGGGATAGAGTTTAGGTATTTTTATAAGGGGGGAGGGGCTCTTTGGGAATGATTGAAAACTGTGTTTTATTATGTAATTATTTTTATTTTCTAAAGGTACAAAACTCATTAAAGACAAAGATAAGGTGACTCATGTTCTAAATGAAATCATCCAATAATAATTGGATAGGTTTTGGATATTTTTTTTTATTATCTCATTTATTTAAATCATTCTTTAATGATTTAATCACTACATCATTCTTCTATCATTCATAATTTTTTTATTCGATGTCTACAATGTATAAAAAAAGTACCATGATGTAGAAAATTTTTTATCTTTAAAATGATTATTTATAGTCTAAATTATAACATACATAACCATTTGAAAAATTATTTTTCTAAAAGATATAGTTTAATGTCATTTTTGTCTTTACTTTCAATTAATTAATACAATGTGTCATTATTACACTCAAGTGGCTCCATGGGGTCCAAAAATCGACCCAAGGATGACTAGGGTTAGATATGTATCATCCAATAGGAATAGGACACATGTTAGGACAAATTATTATTATTGTAAAAAATTTATTGACCATTATTTATAGGATTTACCCCTTTAACCATGGTAAATTAAATATTTACTGATGTAAATATTCATAATACCTACAAAAAAGTTACATATTTACACAATTTGGACTAATTTATTCCAAATATAGAATCCATTTTTCCAAATTCCAAACACAGTTGTGGAAGAAATTAATTTAAAGTCAATTCTCGTTGTCAAAACAAAGAACATGTTTTTATGAAATAATAACTATCTAATGATTGGCACTTGTTTCTGTCCAATTTCAAAGGGAAATTACTTCCAATGACAATAATTAGATTAAATGGTAAAAATATAATCTAATTATTCTTAAAAACCATGTATAATTTAACACTAAAAATTTATTTTAATTAAATAATTTTTTTTCAATTAAAATTTAATATTTTTCATTATTCATCAAAATATGAAAATTATCACAAAAAATCCATAATCATATCCAAACAAATTTGTATGTCCCGATTCTAAAGAAAATGTTTATTTTGTCAAATTGAATACAAAAAAGTGTCAAATATTTTATATAAGAAGGGTTCACCATTAAACGTTCGAAAAATTGCATTCTTTTTAAAATGATTCATTATATGAAAAATTAAATTTTTTCTTATATTATGTCCAAAAAAATAATATGAATGTTAAAATTATATGGAGTATATAAAATAAAATTTACATTTAATACATTTCATGACCTCTTTTTGTAATTGCTATTTTGGTAAGTCGTGGTGCACCCAAACTCGGTGTTGTGGGTTGCTCAAGATAGTGAATTACATTGAAGATATAATGTACTATGAAATCATAGGGTTTTGTAGAACATAATGGTTAGACTAATAAAATAAAAGATCATATTATGGTGGATGGTAGCACATATTAGGGAATATACCAACATTTATATAATAGATTTGGTTGAATTTAATATGAGATATTTGGCTTGAGATTTTATGAGGATTACATGGATTTGAATTCATTTTCTAGAACAAGAAATTTTTTTGTACATATAGGATGATCATGGATATTTTCAAGAAGGATAATTAAGCCAAACATTTATAACCTAGGGTGGGATGAATGGAAGTCTATAAAAACTACTTGTTTCAATTCTAGGGATTAGAGAGAAATATTGATACATCAATGATAGAGGGAAATGATGATCCATAAAAGATTATATTTAAAAATATAGTTCAATTAATGTGAGAAGGCTTGAGGTAATAAGAAGGTTACCCATTTTTTTACCTAGATGTAGAAGAAGACAATGTGCAATAAGATAATTATAGTTTGAAATTATCTTTATATGGAGAAGAAGTATTATATTTGTGATATTGTGGAAGGAATAGTCTCAACCCGCATACCTAAGAATTGATTTCATATGTCATAAAAATGTTGAAATAGAAATGTCTTAACAAATCAATATTTTATAAATAAAATTCTATGTTTTAAATGGACACATTCTTTATTAATTAATGTAGTTATAGAAAACTCATTCACTAGATTTTTTATTTTGGACAATTGTAAAATATGGTCGGTCACTTTTAAAATACCATTAATTGTATTAAAAATTGATATTACAGACATTATTCAGTGATTGCTAAGATTATATTTTTAAGGATTATGATAAATTCTATTTAAAATGGATGAATGAATAGATATCTTCAACCGGTATGATTGTACCTTATGAAAACCATTTATCAGAGCTTCTAAGGGAGATGGTATCACTATAATTTACCTTAGACCAATCCCAAGATGGCATTGAAATAATAATGTCTGAGTGAAACTCTTTGTGGGCTATGTTACTGATTTTCTATATCATGCCTAGATAATGATTCCCAAAACACCCCAAAAAAGGGCCAAAATTATACAACTAACCCTTAGGGTGTTTGTTGATGTAAATACGGATTATGTATATAGACCCTTGAAAAATGTATTTTCTAATTTTATTTTTATTGGAATAATGATTATATTTATTCATTTTTATTATTAATTTTTCAATGATTATATAATAAGGTGGATAATAATTAGATTCTTACATGAAGAAATAAAAATTGGATTTTTGGGAAATGTATTTTTCAATTAAGAAGTTATTTTATATAAAATAAATAAATTTAGAAATAAATTTTTTTAATAAAATTTTATAAAGAAATAATATTTATTAAATATAAATGAAAATATAATTTAGTGTTGTCTAATTTTATTTTTATAACAGTCAAAACGTGTTAAATATCATAAAAATTAATATTTTTTAGTAAATAGGTATTTTTATTTTAAATTGTTATTTATATAAT
The DNA here is from genome assembly GCA_963277665.1 of Viscum album. Taxonomy (NCBI): domain Eukaryota; kingdom Viridiplantae; phylum Streptophyta; class Magnoliopsida; order Santalales; family Viscaceae; genus Viscum; species Viscum album. The sequence goes on from OY728131.1 coordinate 1,132,859,213, forward strand.
TTAGAAAATAATTGTGATTAAATAAAGAATATTTTTTTATATAATTATATTGAAAATATAAAATAGTGAATTTTTCATAAATATGTTGTCTATTTTATGAAATCATAACTGTCTAAAAGTGGTGTAACAAATTATATAAAAGGAATTAATTACAAAAAATATATTTCTACATTATAATAATTTATTTTTAATGTTATTTAATTAATTTTATAAATACTTAAAGATTCCTCAAAAATAGATATTTTATTTTAATTTTTTAAAACCAAATATTTCGTAACATGACTCACTTCACATCACCAATGGTATTATATTAATTTTTTTTTATATTTTACAAATAAAATATTTAAAATCAATCCTTTTTGGTATAAACCATAGGAAAAAATTAGAATCATTTTTGGTTGGATTATTTTATCATATAGACTCCAAAGACGTTGTTTAGAAATTTATAAAGAAATCCCCTTTTTTTATACAAATATCCACCAAACTACCATTCCCCTTTACTCAAGAACCATTAATAATGATTTTACTCTACATATCCCTCTCAAAATCACTCCCAATTGGTTATCAAGATCTTAAAAATATCTTCCCAATATTTTATAAGTTCCCTCTCAAGGTAAGTTATATTTCTCTCTTCTTTTCCATTCAAGTACCTTCTTTTAATATAGACTTCTGAATATAAATTGATTTTGTTTTCATAACTTTATAAATATCTAGTTAATTTAAAATTTTATTTTTAAGAATGAAATATAATTTTCCCCTATAATTATAACCTTTATTGAAGCCATTACAATGCCGATATAATGTGATTCTCCCCCCTCATATTTATTCATGCACATTTTTTGTCTTAATCCATTTTATTTATAAATTTTCCTTTTGGAATATTTTTTTACACATCCTACATAATAATATTAGACATAAAATAAATTATATACCACGTTTCAATCTCATTAAACATTTATATGAATCTGTATGTACACTCGTTACGCAGCCGAAATTATTCTGTGATTTTCCATGACAAACATTTTCCCAGTGAATACCCATTCCCATTTACACATAAGGGTATTCACCAATACATAACCATAATTCATAGTTTGTGGAATACCATGCATGTAAACCACACTCCTTAATCAATTTAATAAAATATATGAAATGTGTTGTTATTTTTTAGTATCTAAATGGAACACTTTTTCATATACCTGATATGAATGTGATGGGCAGACCTAAAATTATATAGCCCTCTAATGCATTGTGTAATATTTTATCCCATAAGATACTATCTATAGTGCATGGGATGTTATCCTATAAACACTATTTTATGACGTCTCAGTGGTTATCCTTATCTTATTCTTATGATGTCATGTTTTATATTTTTGTGACATTCCAATGTTGCCTTGATGTTTTCATCATATATCATGTTTTAATGTTTATTATTATGATTACCACCCTTTTTATGTATCCATTATATGAATATTTACTAACATGTTTTACATTCATCTTATTATTCTTCGATTATTCTGTTACTAGTATTTATATCCCTATCCTTTCTTATGTATGTCATCAGGTTATCCAGTGAATTTTTAAAACAGTGATAGAATTTTAAGATCTTGTTAAGGAGAATTAAATAATTTTGTTGTATCCCTATTTAATTTTATTATGTTATTTATCCATTTAAACAAAATAACATAGATTTTTTTTACTTTTTGGATTGTATTATGTGTGTATTTATGTAATAAATCCAAAATTTAGGTGTATTAATGAGATCAGTTGTCCTAGTTTTCATAAGAGTGTGGTATATTAAGTTTTTGGAATTAGGATTATAAAGACATTTTTAAAGCCCTAGAGATAAGGATAAACATAGGAAAACACACATAAATTATGTTAAAGTAAACAATAAGTGGTTTCCAAGTAACGAAATGTCATTTGGATAATATATGTGGATGAGGATTTGGAACAGTTTTATCTGGGTGTAATATCCCTAAAAATGGTGTACTGGGAATTGACTCAATCATCAGCTAGTGCCTTAAAAAGAGACGTTTTCAAACATATTTTACGCTTTTGATAAATATGATTTACTAAATTCAGATGGTCTTTATGAACCATTATGAAGAAAAAAATATTCCCATTAAATTTTATGTTATAAAATAGACCATGGATAAATTATTTTGAAACCTATAAATTCATCAGTTAAGGGATGTATTTAATTTTTGAGTTATCCCAACAATGTTTATAATTTAATTTTTATGTGTTTTATAGTTTAAAAATTATCATCCCAAAGAAAATTTTAGATGATGAAAACAATTATAACTAGAATTAAACAGTGAAATGAATTCTTATTAACCATTCATGAACATCAAATATAAAATATGTTTATTATTCAATTAATTATTTCATATCATGAAATTTTAGTGGAACTATTAAAATAGCACATCAAACCTGGTAAGTGGATCTATCAGTGAAAATGAAAAATAGGTAAATTATTTCATACTATGCATATAACTTATCTAATGTCTATATATTCATGTTGAACATCCTAAAAACCTTGTGATATCACTTTTAGTGGAATTAGATGGAATTTTTGGTATGCATTGGACTTCCATATATAGATCCTACATACTTTACTGAGAGAAGAAAATCACCCTTTGAATATCAACTCTCACTCTAATTATATACAACTACAAGAAGAAGGGCGAATATCATTTTGTATCATCATCTGAAGATGGGGAATTACTTACTTATGAGTAAGAATATCCATCCCATATGATTGAGATTGTGAAAAGGATCATCCTTGATGGAATTCACATTGTAATGGAATATGCTAATTTGTTTCTAGAATAATTTATTGGTCTTCCTCTAAGATGTGAGGTTGAGTTGTCTATTAAAATTATACCTATATATTTTCCAATTTCCAAGACTCTATATAGAATCTCCACTATTAAACTTGGGGATCTGGATAAGAAATAGTAGGTAAATAAATATTATGTTTTTATACATCCTAGTGCTTCACCATGGGATGTGTCAGTTCACATTATCATGTAGAATAATGGGTTAACGTGCCTCTGCATTTATTTTCATGAACTCAGTTATATCACAATAATGACAAAGTATCTTCTATCACATATTTCGGACTTTATCAATTAGATATGTGGATGATATTACTTCTCTAATGTGTATCCTTGGTCATGATATTACTAGGTTAATTTGATTAAGCTGGTTACCACCAAGACTGCTTTTCATACAAGGTACAAGCAGTATGAGTTCATATAGATTCCATTCGGACTCACTAATTCACCATTTATCTTCAATTAATTCATGAATATTGTCTTTAGGGATTACATTGATAAATTTATTGCAGACCTTATAGATCATATTCATATAAACTCTAAATGTAAGGAGTTACATGAGGTGTATCTGAATACTATACTAAATTCCTTACAAAGGATAAGTAATATGATAAGTATAATAAAAGTGATTTTTTGATAGAGAATGTAAATTTATTAGGGTATGATATCATTAAAAAAATAATATTTGAGGATTCTAGAAAAATAGTGGCAATTGATGGAGGGTGAAGACTAAAATACATGATAGAGATCCATAGTTTTCAATGTCTATATAGGTATATTCATTGATTTGTGAGAAACATCTCATTATTTTTAATCCTAGTGACCAATATATATTAGAATGGATTTAGATTTTCTACAAATATTAATATGAGGATAGTATCAAAGAGTTAGTGAATCACTACAATAATTCTTAAATAACCAATTTTTGGATAAGTATGTTTGATATACAGTGATGCATCCAAAAAGGTATTGGGATGTGTTCTCAGGAAAGATGGAAAAGTGATATCCTAAATGTCCCCCAAATAAATATACATGAGAAGAAATACACAAGTCATGATCTAGAATAGGCTTGAATTATCTTCATGTATTAGATTTGGTGACATTATTTCTACAAGGAGAAGTGTGAAATATATATGTATAATAAAATCCCCAATTTTATATTGACACAAAAAAAAGAGAAATATTCTCTAGTGAAGGTGGTTAGAGGTGATCATGGATTATGATTATTCAACATATTACCATCTTGGTAAGGCATGTGAAGTGAAAGATTCTCTGAGTATAATGATTTTTGAATCCCTATCGTTGATATGGATTGGGAGGGATTCAATTTTCTTGGACATGCAACTGATAGAAATGGTAATAATAAAAGGATTTGAATCCTATATTTCTCAAATAAATATTCCACCATCAAAACATGAGGGGATCAAAGAGTCATAAAAGATGTTGAGAATCTATAAAAATAATAGTATATATTCCAAAGATTAAATTTTCTAAATATGGATATATATGTTTGGGAATATCGGTATCATCCCCATCAAATCCATAGTTTGATGGATAAATTTTTGATGGATTTCATTACTCATATTTCTCTTTTAATCCAATAATAACTATGATTTATAGATATCTGAAGAAAAATTTATTCTGGGATAACATGAAGAAGGATATTAAATAATTTGTATCTCAATGATTGATATGCCAAAAAATAATGATTTGATGACAGAAGTATAAGGGTATAACTAAACCATTTTTTATACAAGTATAAAAACTGTAAAACATAACCATGGATTTTTTTCAATGGATTTCATTTAAAATCTAAAAATAATAATTCTATATGGGTGGTAATAAATCCCCTTACAAGGTTATAAATATTCAATATTATCAATAAATATTTATTTCTTGAATAATTTTTTATGATATATATAAGGGAGGTGGTAAGACTTCACGGAGTACCACTATATGTTGTATATGATAGAAAACAGAGGTTTACGTCATGGTTCTATATAATCCTTCTGAAATCACTGGATAAAGAGATGAGTTTTAATACTTCTTATCACCATTATGTGGGTGGTAAATATGAGAGAACCATTTAAAATATAAATGTTATGCTTAGATCATGATAAATGTATCTTTAACACTATTGGGATCTTTACCTTCCCCTGGTGGAATTCTCAAATAAAAATATTTTCCATTATTGTATTCAAATTGTTCCTTATGAGGTTCTATACGGGAAGATCATTCAAGATCAAACAAGTTGGGATAAAGTTATAGACAAGAATCTTATGGGATGTGATCTTATCTAAAATATGATAGAGAAGGTTAAAATTATTGAATCTAATATGAAAATGGGAAAAAGTTGTCAGAAAATATATGCATATATTCATTAAGGAGGACTAAATTATATGTTCTTATATTAGTTGTTTCTTTATATATAATAGTTGAATAAATTCATAATTTTTTTGAAGAAGTTAAATAATAGTTTTAGATACGTCAACCCCTTTTATATACGTTATTCCATCAAAGTTACATATAATTGACAAACACTCCCACATAACCTATCACAAGTATATGATGTGTTCAAAGAATCCATCTTGATAAAATACAAAAAAGATCCCTCACATAGATTAAATCCAATGGTATTACCATTGGAAAAACATCATTCAAGTGGGGAGCATATAGTAATGATCATAGATCATATAGAAAAAGTTCTACAAAACACGACAACTCCACTGCTCAAAGTGTTCTGGTGGATCGAGAAATTTTAGAAGGAAACATAGGAACTAGAAGATAAGATGATACTAAACTATCCTCAATTGTTTTAGGGTATGAAATAAATTTTCAAAGGTGAAATTTTTAAAGGGTGAAGAATGTAATGAACTGAACATTTACAAATGAAATTACATTTTTGGAATGGTTAAATTCCTTATTAAATATTGAAGTTATAGAAAATGCATGCACTACTTTGGTTATTTTGGATCATTATAATACATGGTAAGTAATATTCAAAAAACCATTAGTAATCATAAATTTTTTTAATATATTTTAATTTAGTAACCATTAATATTATTATATTACGGGTTATGATAAAATCAAATTGATGCAGATCAAAGATGTGATAGCCTCAAAAAGTAAGATCATATGTTATAAATCACATTTATCAGAGTTTACGAGGGAAACGGTATCACTGGGGATTTTCCTTTTCTAAGAAAAATTTGATATTAAACATCTAAGTATTAATAGAAACCATTTATGTGATAATTTCAAGCTTAAAATGATCATGATGTAATCAATTTTTATCGAACCACCCAATTAATGAACCTCCATCGCACATCATACCCTTAAGGTGTGTACTGGTGTAATAATGTATTTTGTATCGATACATTAGTAATATGAATTTTTATATTTTCATTATAATTATATAATGGTTATATTAATCCCAATTTATTATTACATTATTAATGGTTATATAATGAGTTTGATAAAAATTTGATTTTAACATGAAAAATTCAAATTTCTATATTTAGGAAATTTATAGTTTCAATAAAGATATTATTTTGATAATTTCAATAATATTTTAAATATATATTATTTTAATAAAATAGTTTTATTAAATAATTTTGATTTAAATATTATTTATAACATAATAAAATGTTGTTCTATTTAATTTTTATAAAGGTGGAAAAGTCATTAATATCATAAAAACTAGAATTTTTTGGTTAAATAGAGATTTTTATTTAAAGAGAAAATTATAGTAATTAGAAATATATTTTGATTAAATAATTATTTTTTTTGAAATTAACATATCTAATATATCAAATTGTTAATTTTTCATATTCTTCTGAGACAATTGATTTTATGGGTAAAAATTAAAATATGATATAAATATACGGTTTGTATTATTATATCATAATGGACCAAAATTGAGATAATAAATTCTATTATAAGAATCCATGACCAAAAATATATTTATCATTTAAATAAAATATTTTTTAATTTATTTTGTTAATTTTATAAACCCTTAACGAATCTTCCAAAACATATATTTTATTTTCACATTTTAAAATAATTTCTTTAAGATCGTGACTCACTTCTATATCCCCAGTTGTATTATTATAGGGATTTCAGTTCAAGGTATTATAAAAAATTGAAAACAAATCCTATTCTTATGTATCAATGGGAAAAATGATAGGAATCATTGTGGTTTTAATTATTTTTTTATAAAGATTCTAAAACCTATGTTTAAAATTAATAAAGAAATCGCCTCTCTTTTGCAAAACAATACCCACCCAAACTCCCACGCTTATTCACTAAAACATCATTATAGTTAATTTAATTTACCTATAACCTTATAAATTAATAAAAATGTGTTCCTAATCACTTAATAATCTCATTACAAGCTTTTAGAAGTTCCCTCTCATGGTATGGGATTCATCTCTCTACTTTTCCATTCAAGAACCTTATTTGATTTTTTTAATCAGAAATGATTATATTTTTTTAATTTATTAATATTCATTTTGTATCTAATATATGTTATAATATTTATAAATCAATTTTCAACTCACTTTATAACCATTACCTAATTTGTCTCTCTGCCAATGTAAGGGGATTATCTCTTCCTCCTCTTTATTGAAGCATATTCTTTTTTTATTCAATTATAATTTATAGTTTTTTATAAAATGTATTTGTCATTACACATCCCTATTACTATAATTATTATTTCCAAGTAACTATAGACCCAATTTTACTCATATTAAACCCTTATATGAGTTTTTATTTACAATCATTATGCTACCATAATTTTCCAATGATTTTCAAAGGAAACATTTTCATAGTGAATACCCATCCCCATTTAAACCTATATTTATATATCTTTCATTGATTTTTAATTTTTCTGTATGTAACCCACACTCCATAATAATGTAACTAAAAGTGATGAAAATTGTTCTTATATTGAATGATCTAGGTGGAACACTTATTCGTGAATATGATATTAATGTGATGGGGGGCCCAGAATTATATAGCCCTCCAACAAATTTGGCAATGTTTTAAGTAATGATATAGTATTTATGGTTCATGGGATGTCATCCAATGAACATTATGTTATTTTGTCTTAGTTTTTATCCTTTTTATATTCTTAGAACATCTTTTATGTTGTTTCCACATTCCTATATTGCCTTTATCTTTTCATCTTATATCATGCATGTTGGTTGATGATTATAATTATCTGCATTTTTTATCACTTGTATTATCCTTATTAAAAATTTATTTCATTAATCTAGTTATGAGTTTATTATTTTCTTATTGGTCTTTATATCTCATACTTTTCTTATGTTCATCCCCAATTTATCCCGTTCAGTTTTAGTAGAGCGGTGGAATTTATAGAGCATATTGAGGAGATTTAAATAATGTTTTTATGTCCCTATTTATTTTAAATTTATTATGTATCTAATTTCACACATAATCATGGACTTTTAAACTTTTTATAATGTATTTTGTGGGTTTTTATATGATAAATATTTAATTATGTATTAATAAAGGTATGGGTAATAATAGAAGTAAATATTAACATAGTATATATTTGGAGTTGAGGATGAAAGGTAACTAAATAATCAAAATTAATATTTAAAATAGCTTCATCTAAATAAACTAATGAAGATACCATAATATCTATAAAATGAGAAAGCCTTCCCCAAAGCATTTTATAGAGGGATGAAGAGGATGTGACCCTGGTATTGATAATGAATCATTTATATAGCATTTTATAACGTTATTGAGTGGTGTTACCTATAGTGAATTGATGAACTATAATAATATGATCATTGGATTATCACTTTTGGTAGAACCAATTATAATCCCCTTTTCATTTACATTGTTTATATTTTAGCATTCATATTTATTATTATATTAGATTGGCACAGTGAAAGTACAAAATATTGAGCATGTTCCTTCCAAAGCGGGGATAAGGACCATACATCTTTGGGACTAAAATATGAGGAAATTTTTATTCAAATTTCATCCAGATTCACAACCCATGATAGTGATATAGGTCAAAACATTCCCCAAAAGTGGTGTCAAATGAAAAAGTTTCAGACATTAGGTTCAATATATAAATCTATTATGGATTTATTATACACATGGATTCTGTGATGAAGCATATTATTTTTAGTAGTACTAAATGTTATGGATGGGAAAAGGAAATGTGTTTGTTAGATATATATTTGAATTTTTGTAAAGATATTTTTACTTTAGAAGGAATGGGGAATAGATACAAGTTATATCTACCTAGATGATATAATATATATGTCTATCCGGTAATGTATTCAATAAAATCGTTCATTGTGGAATTTGTTTTTATATTTAGAAATTTTACTGAAAATATTTATCTATTATTCATATATTTAACATAGAAGTAGGTGTTTTCCACAAAAAATAGTGAAGACAAAATTCTTTCAAAAGAAAAGAATAATAAAAATAAGAAGAAAACATTTATGAATAAGGATTCTCTAATAAAGGTGATCAATTATGAATTTATTTATAAATATAATACTAATATTTGATAGGAAAATTCAATTAAATATATAATTCCATATTACACCAAATAAATTAGAGATAATGGTGATTCGAAGGAATAAATATATGATACATCATGTCATCAATCTGGAGAAATTTTAAGCAACAATAACGACAAGCTTCAATCGAAGAATGAGAATGTCGATCAACTGGAGATTATGTTTAGAAGTGTAATATGATATTATTTAATATATATCTACAGTGAATAAAATATTTAGGGAATTAGTGGTTTTATTGAATTATTATATAATTAATATGCATTTAATTATGATGAACCAAAGTGATCTATGTAAATAACATTCCAAGGACATATGTAAACTAATAGAAATGAAGAAATAGTTCAATGCTATAATTATCCCTATAATAACACATATTTAATAGAGGATAAACTTTTATATAGAATATTGATCAATATTAAAGGATGTGACATACAAATTTAAGGAGAAGTATTATAAGATCATTGATATTGACAAGAGGTTGTAACTGACTAGTGAAATGAATAATACCTCTACCATGGATGCGTCAAAAATTTGATCATGGAATTTTAAAACTATTAAATTATTCAATAAAAATAAACTTCCTTCTAATTCAATGAGATAAGACTTTAATTAGAAGGTAACAATAAAATGATGCTATTGTTTAATATTGGGTCTCACAATGAGTGTGTGTCAAGAATCCCAAGTGCTTAAATGAGAAATAAATATTTTTTCAGAAACATTTCATTCTATGTATGAGTATATGAGGTATATTTGTACCAGAAAATAATTTACTTCATGTAATTAAGGTAATATGAAAATAAAATGTTGTAGTAATGGAGACAATTTTTTATAAGTAATTTATATATTTGTATGATAAATAAAAATACTGACTTCACTAAAATAAAATCTATTGAAAAATAGATTTGATACTTTAATGAAAAAAAGATGGATCTCAACAATGAGTTCACGGGGTGAAAAAAATGGTTCACTCACAACCATACTCAGGGAGATAATGAAAACAAATTTGGATCAATATAAAAGAATCTACTCTAGTTGTGAGAAATAAGTATGTGCACCTGAATAATGAGTCATCGAGGATAAAAAAATTTAGATGGATCTAATGGAAATTGAAGATGGTATACATGAGGAATTACTTATTGGTTCCACAATTCATACCATATGTTAAGATGTTAAGGATGGTGTAAGATCCCCACTATGGTGGAGAAATCATGAAGAGAGATTCAACAGTGATGCATCAAGAGAAGAAACATGTACTAGTAGGATTAATCTCATAATAGAGGTGAATCCTATGATTTTGAAGATTATGAAACATAGAAAAATAATCCTGAATGAAATTTATATAAGTGGTGTTGCATGAATTACCACCATAAAGGATTGGATGTGAGTTAGAATCATTGGATTGGTTTTCCAAGAACAATCACAATTCCCAACATGATTATGTATTATAAATACCATAGTACCCATGTGATAAATGTTTTTAAATTTTCATCAGTGATGTATAAAAAAGTGTAAGATATTATCCATGGGATTGGTATGTGCTAAAAAAAGATAAATAAAACAAGTGAATTTAGGGATATTTTAGATCATAAATAGTATCACGCCAAAAAATATTCAAATAGTATCAATTCCTTATCTGACTTAAAAAGTTGTTTCAAGAAACTATTTTTTATTTTTTAAGATTAATTTGGAGTTTCATGTTTTAATTAATAAGTTAAAATTATGAAGAGCAAGATTTAAAGTTAAATTCTTTTCAATGATGGATTTGAAATAACTAGTGGTTTCATTAAAAATTTGGTGATAAAAAATTTATAACAAGACACATATCAACTGGTTTTAAACCACTAAAAGGAAGAGAATACAACTCAATGATGTAATTATAAATATTTAATTAGGTCTTATTTATTTTTTCATGAACTATCAAATATAGTGTCATATAATTTTCTTTTAGGAAGATAAAATCTAGTTATAAGATTGTTTCATAACCAATAAATAAGTTCCCCATATTGAAATTCATCTCACGTAATACAATCATGATATGACTGAAATTAGGAGAAGTTGGTTGCAATGGCATGGGAAATGACTCGTTATGTAGTCTGGAAAAAACATGGTTCCATCAAACGGTTCCACTGAATGGTGGCACCGGTCATGGTCTCACACCAAAACGGTGGCATCGTGACAGTGGCACTATAACGGTGGCATCGTGATGGTGGCACCATAGCAGTCACACACTGAAATGGTGGCACCGCTGATAGTGGAACAACGATGGAGGCACTTTGAGTGTGGAACCTTGACCGTGGCACCGCTTACGGTGTCTCACCAAATGGTGTCCCACCCTTGTTTCTTTTTTCAGATCCACTCCGACAACATATCTTTTGACATAAAAGTTTTTTAATACCCCGTTCGAAGCCATTTAAATATCCAAAATGATATATAAAATTCACCAAGAGATGGTAGACCCTTGACTTACCATGACATGTTTCTTTTTTCTCAGTGTCACACCCTTTTCTCATATATTCAAATTCTGCACCTGTTATGTTTTTTCCTCTATTTAATGAAAATCCTTTAACACATAGATGTTATGGCCACATTTCTAGTAAGAATATTTAAATACTATTAATTCCATCATGTGTAACCATCTAACTACATGGTGGAACCATGATAATCCTCTAAATACATTCAAAATTCATATCCTGTAACTCCAGGATCTCACATTTTATTTCACACGAATTATTCTTCTTCCTCTTGGATAAACTATTTTTATTACCATGATGTTTTTGGAGTCCCCCTTATCAAGGCTAGTGGTGCACCTCTACTGGATCATTTCCTGCTCAGTCTTTGAATCCCCACTATTCTTTCACTACAGGTCGTGCAACCCCTATTCTTGGCCTGTGGTGAAAAAATTGATTGTTGATCAATCAGGTAGGTTTCTTCCTTCATCCCTCTTATATTGTATCATGCAAGGTGGGAATGATAATGTTTACTTTGAGGATGGACGAAACCAAACCTTAACAAATATAATAAGAAGACTTTGGAAGAATGAAGGGTTGTGTTTCATGATGTTTTTGTACTCTTATATCAATACTTATTTGTTGCGAATTATATGATCTTATGTCCACTTAAAATAGTTGTTGGTGGTGGTCCATTCATTCACAGTAATAAACCTCTGTTTTCGGGTTAATTCTGTAATTATTAAGTGGTTGAAACATGGAAATTGATTAATCACATAAAATTATTCTATTAAATAGATGTTCAGTGAACACGAATCCTTGTTTGATAACCCTGGTTAACCAAATGGAATGATGGAACATAATGAATGGTGAGTTTGGATCTAGAAACACCCTTACTTTGTCATGGTAACATGTGTGAATGTTCATCTTGTTGCTAGTGCGGTGACGTAGATGGGGATGGGATCCTCTTGGTTGTGCAGTAGTTAGTTTGTGGATCTGAGGCTGTGTGGGGCTGTATGTTGAAGTTGGTTTGGTTCCAGTACTTCTAGGGATCTCACAGATCCCTCTTGTTGTTGTGACTTTACAAGAGAACTGGGTGCAAATGCTAAATCTACTTCTTGGTTGTTTTTCATTCCATGGATTGTGGATATGCCTATTTTATGCCCATTAGGTATGTTTTATTTAAATGGAATCACATGAATATGAAAACCAAAATGGGTTCAATGGGGAATTGTTTTCGAAAAATGAGTTGTGACTTGGTTGTGGTTGTTGTGCTTCTTATTAATGAATAGTTACAAGGGTGTTTGTGTATGGGATAGTTTTTAAAACCATATGTTGGGATGATTTCTTGTTTACCAATATGTGTAATTTAGTTCTTATGTTTCTTATTCATGCCACACACAAGTTGAAAACTTCGTGCCAAACACCCCCATTTCCTGGTCGAGGGTGTTTTTACAAACACTCCTATGAGTTTCTGGTTATTAGCTCCTTTCTTCTCTCTTTCCCGAGTAGCCCAAGACTCTTCGGGCATGAATTGATGGAGTGAGGTCCATTATAGCCATTGATTCATATATAATGGTAGTTGTTCTGGTTTTCCCAGGTGTGTGCATGCATGTTGATTCCCAAGTGTCTTCTGGATGATGCATAGGTGTCCCCGGGCATGGCAGTAGGTGTTCTGGCCCTGTTGTCTTCGGGCGTGGAGGTCGTTTTTTGGGCCCAAGTGTACGTGGTCATGGTTATTTATGGTTGTTGAGGCCTAGGTGGTTGTGTGCAGGATGTGGGGTTCTGGTAGCCCGGGTGTGTGCGTGTGGGGTATAGCTGTGGGATTATGGTGAGAATGGCTGGAGTTGTCAGATATGTATGAGGTTTTCAATAATTAGTGGGAAAGTGGTGTGGGGTTCCCAATATCAATGTTCTATTACTATTACATAACTATACTTGCATTATTTGGGATTTTTACCTTGGAGAGTTTGGGTGGATAGTTTCATTGCTGTGATATTTTGTTATCTTTTTTTTCTCAACGGGAATTTGAATGCCTCCCCACATGTGAATGAGAGATTTTGGTTTTCCCTGCAGAATATACCCGTATACTCACCCTATATATATAAAACTGCTTTTCGGTTTCGAGGATGTCTTTGTGGACCATGTAGGGCCGTACTAGTTTAGACGTTTGGACAGTTGATGTTGTGGTTTTTCTTTTCTTTGGTACATCCCTTCAAAGTTTTTCTTGTACTTGTATCACTTATTATTGGAACATGCATATGGGAATGTATTGTTTTGGACTTACTTTCACTACCTGTTTTAGTGTTGTTTGGAATTTACTATCTTATCTCTCAATCCAACTAAATAAATAGGTTAATTACTTCCATATTATGTGTGATTACATACCCTTGGTGTTAGTTTCCACTCTGGGATGTATTGATGGCGGGTCTCAGGTGTCATTATCCCTCTTTCAACTTGATGAAGGAAGGGTCTGGCAATCTGATGTCCCTTTCCTCTTCTTGGTAATGGTGGGTCGTAACAGTATGGTGTCAGATGCAGGTTGAGACATAGGATAGAGGTTGGAGTTAGGCATAGTGAGGATTATATTTGATGGTCTGACAATAGTGTTAGGAAATCATTGTGCATTAAAGAGGCCAGGGAAGATCGGCTATGACCTGGTATTTTAGGGCCCCTATGATCTGATGTAAAGACTCTAGACCTACCAAACAATCAAGTGAGGCTACACTGATTGCAGGGTCTAGACATTAGAAAAGGAAAATGAATCATAATTAGTTGCATTCTTGAGTTTTTTTTTGTATTTTTGGGATTTTAAATAAATAAAAAATCTATGAAAAAATTAAAGGAAATATTCTACACTACTCAGGATTTCGCATTCCTTTTTTACCTTGTAGCCATGGAACTCGAATGGTGACCATGGGTAGTGTGGGAAATCAAGGACCTAGAGGCTGATTTGGATTATCAGTAGAGGGCTTATTGAGATGAGAATGATGACCAGGGTCGAAGGATGCTACATTACTTTCAGTAGAAGGCCCTCAGGAAGTATGGGGGTAGTGTCTCAAACATAGTGATAGAGAGATGGCACGAGGATAAGGGGATAACTTTCATCTTAATTCTTTATCTGATTGAGTTCTGGGTTCCTATGGTTTTAAACCTTATGTGGGGAGTGGCATGTTAGTGGTGGAAGCTCTATCTTGGGGAGAAGAGGGTGGATGAGGTTTCATGGATGGACATTGAGAGGGTGTTCTGGACAGAATTCCTCTCTTCCATGATGAAGGTAGAGAAGAGGTAGGAGCTACTCTCCCTTCACCAGGGATGTATGTTAGTGAGGGAGCTACGGATCAAGTTCAATGATCTTCTGCATTTTTTTGTATACCTCTTTTCATATGAGGTGTCTCGGGTGAGACTTTTATAAGAGGAACTCTAAACTTGTCTTCAGTATGTTGTTACTCCCTCCACTCTACTAACATACTTGGAGGTCCAAAATAATTATAATGTGTTAGAGTCGATGCATATACTGGGAGGTGTGCCCCAATAAGGGATCCATCTAGGATCGTTAATGGGGAATGCTGTTAGCAGTATGCATCCAATGTCATGGCCATCTAGGTTTTTCCTAGTGGGGAGTAGGCCCCAATAGTTATATTTTCGATCCCCTAGTCCTCTCCCTTTCCATCTGATCCTAAAACTGAGATGCTACATCTATGACAGTCTTTGTAAAATTTAGAATTAGTGTACAGACCAAGTGTAGTGCAGTGGGTGTGGTCATGTTCAGTTCCCACCTCCACAACAACAGTTTCCAACCAGGCCCTTTCAGGAGCAGCATCAGTGACAGTGTGCTCCCGCTCATCTGAGAGAAGACCTTGCAAGATGAGGCCTACCTTCATGCACTCCTCAAGTACCTAGACCAGGGCATAGTCAGGGAGGTGGCCAATATACAAGGGGAAGGGGAGTTGGGTGTGTCCAGTTGCATGCCGCAAAGGTAGCGGTCCCAGCAAGGCTAGGAGTCATTTGAGGTTAGATTATCTTGTTTAGTACACTTAAATGTGACCTGTTTGATTCAGAAGCATCACAAACCTTATTTTCACCATGTATAGCGCATGCTTTTGGTCTAGACAGATAGATACATTCTGGTAGCCTGGTTTTATGTATGCCAGTTGGAGTTTAGAACAACTTGTCTCGTGTTTGCTAAAGATGGAAGCTGATTTTGGGATGACCTATGTTCAGTATGGACCTTCGTTTTCTATAGATAAAGAGATATGATGTCATTTTAGGAATCAAATGATTATTCTCTGTGTGTGTTGTTATCGACTGCTTCCGTAGAAGGGTTGTGTTTTCAGATATGTTCATCCGATGTGTGAGTTCTGTTGGTGAGCGGGGTTTCCAGGAGGGTAGCTAACGAGTGGATCCCTTTCTTTCCTTATTAGCCGAACAGTTAGTAGTGTCAGTGGGCACAGAGACAGAGGAAGCTTTAGGGATTTTCAGTGATTTCATGGAAGCTTTACATGAAGAGGTAGTGACTCTACTCCCTTGACATGATGTTGAGTATGGGATAGAATTTCAACCCAGTGCCCGTTTGATTTTTATGGATCCTTATTGGATGGAAACCTCTAAGTTGGGGGAGTTACAGATTGAGTTTGACAATCTGGTGAAGAAGGGTTTTGTCCAACCAAGTACATCACCATGGGGTTCTTCAGTCTTGTCCTCGAAGAAGGAAAATGGTGGTCTCAGGCTATGCATAGACTACCAGATACTGAATCAGGTAACGGTCAAGAATGGTTACCCTCTCCTGAGGTTTGACGACCTTTTTGATCACTTGAATGGGGTAGGGTGGTTATCCAAGATCAACCTGCATTCCGGATATCACTAGTTGAGGTTGATGAAGAGTGATATCTCAAAGACTGCCTTTAGGTATAGGTTTGGGAACATTGAGTTCTTGGTTATGCCGTTAGGTGTTACGAATGTTCCATCTATGTTCATGGGTCTCCTAAACATTGTCTTCTGGAAATATCTGGAAAGATTCATGGTCATGTGTATTGATGATAACTTGATCGACTCATGATAATAGGGGGACCACACTAAGATTTTGATGATGGTTTTAGGTGTCCACTGACAGCACCGGCTCTATGGAAGGTTGTCCAAGTGCATGTTCTAGAAACAAGAGGTGCAATTCCTTGGACATGAGTTGTCCGAACCAGGGATAGTAGTGGAGCCATCAATGGTTGAAGAGGTTGTTTCTTGGGAAGAACCCAATAATGTGATGGAGGTTCATAGTTTCTTTGTTCTGGCAGGTTATTATCGATGTTTTGTTCTCAAATTCTATCGAGTTAAATCTCGCTCAACATCTTTGACTAGAAAGGAACATGCCTTCATATGGAGTGAATAGTTTCAGGACACCTTATGTCATCTGAA
The DNA here is from genome assembly GCA_963277665.1 of Viscum album. NCBI lineage: Eukaryota > Viridiplantae > Streptophyta > Magnoliopsida > Santalales > Viscaceae > Viscum > Viscum album. The sequence continues at coordinate 1,132,876,475 of OY728131.1, forward strand.
GGGGACGTTGGATAGTGCCCTTTTGCTGAGGTTACCAGAAGAATGAGGAATGTTTGGGGTGTTCTCTGATGCTTCAGGCTATGTCTTGGGGTGTGTGCTAATGTAACAACAATGAGTGATCTCATATGGGTCTGGGCTATTACGTCTCCATGAGCGTAACTATACCACCAATGATCTGGAGCTTGCAGCGGTCATGTTCTCACTAATGTTGTGGAAACATTACCTCATCAGGGAGCACTTCGTGGTCTTCACAAATCACAAGATCTTGAGTAACATCTTCTCCCAGTGGAATCTAAACTTCTGGATGCAGGTGTGGATGGAGTTCCTTTAGGACTACGACATTGAAATCACTTAAACAGATGGTAATGTGAATGTGGTGGCTGATTCATTCTGCAGGAATCCATAGAAGGATGTGGTTTGAGAGTCAAAAGATCCTTAGAATGTGATGGATGAGTTGGTTTCCGTACACCATGATGCAAGGGTGGTGGATGGAAGAGGCTGCTTGTTCTAAATGAAAATACATTCCTCTCTATTGGAGTAGGTGGAGGATTCATAATAGGGGGACATAGAGGCTAAATTGATACGCGATCGTGTTAGCCAGGTCACTCCTCCAGAAGGATGGTTGGAATATGGCCAGAATTAGATTTGGTTTCATGGATTGTTTTTCATATTAGTTGGAATGCATGAGATTGTTCTTTGGGAGTTCCAAAACCCACTCCTAGCGGTACACCTATGAGTTTCCAAAATGTACAAAGGCTTGAGGGCCAGTTTTGCAGGCCTGAGGTGAAGCAAGAAGTGACAGAATTTGTGGCACAATGCCTCCTATTTCAGTAGGTGAAGGCTGAACACCACATCCCATGAGTTATATTACAACCTTTAGATGTCCCAATTTGGAATTTTGATGACATATTGATGGATTTTTTTCACACAAATACCTAGGGTTCAAGGAGGCTGTGATGCTATCTGGGTAATGGTAGACCATCTGATGAAATCATCTCACTTCCTAGTAATCATGGAGCCACATGCGGTGGTTTCCTTAGAAAAGAGGTGCACGAAAGTAGTGATGTGGTTTCATGGTGTTATGAGGTCCATAGTGTCTAATTGAGACACCTTGTTTACCTCCCAAGTCTGGAAAGATTTGAAAAATTCTTTTTCCACCCAGTTATGCATCAACACTAAATTCCTACCCCAAATAGATGGGTAGATAGAGCACACCATCTTGGCATTGGAGGATATTCTACGTGCATATTTTTTAGACTTTGGAGGATCATATGCATGAAACTTTCCTTTGGTAGAGTTTTCCTACAACAATAGATATCATTCTACCTTTGAAATGGCTCTATTCGAAGCCATTTATAGGAGGTCTTGTCGCTCATCGATGTGCTAAATAAGGGTTAGGGAAGCTGGTGTTCTCAGCCCGAAGGTGGTGCACGTCACGACAGAGATGTGTTTTCTTATATGAAGTAAGATAAAGGTGGATCAGGACTAAAAGAATTCATATGTCGATCATATGATTAGACCCTTGGTGTTTGAGGTCGGGGACCACATGTTTTGGGAGGCCTCCCCTCATCATGGGAAATGGAGGTTCGGCAGGGGGCGTAAGCATTCTCCCCTATTTTTCGGACCACTAGAGGTGTTGCGGTAGGTCGGTGATGTGGATTATCAGCTGGAGATACCACCGCTGCTGCTGAGGATGCATGACGTCTTCCATGTGTCTCAGCTTCATCAGTATCTACACAATGATTCACTCGTCATCGACTGGGGGAAGCTGGAAATCAAGGACGACTCTATGTTTGCAGATAGACTAGTGAGGATCGAGGATCATGAAGAGAAGGTGCTTCATTGATGAACCATACCGTTGGTCCATGTGTTATGGGGGCATGGTGGCCTCAACGAAAGAACCTCATAATGGGAGGCATAGATGCACGCTTAGTACCCAAAGTTGTTTTGAGTGTTATTATATTATGCTTTGTACTTGTTTGATATGTATTGTTTGACCTTGTTAACTATGAAATGGAATATTTTTCTTGTTGTCTAGATGTGTGTGAAGATTAATGATTGTGTGGAGGGGAGGACATGGTCCCTAATCAAGACGCATTAATGAGGACGAAGTTAAACCCATGTGGGAAATTTATTGTCACCTAGAGAGTATAGTATCTCGACATGAATGAAGGTACTCAGTAATCCATATTTCTGGTTGGTAAGACCATCACATGTATTGTGGATACATGTGGGAGAGGTGTTCCAAGATGTCATGGAGGATTACTCTTGAGAGGTATCTTTCAAGGTGGTTGTTCGGACCCTCTCTTTTCATTGGTCATAGTTTTTATTATCGGTGGTGAGAATAGATTGAGAGGTATCAGATTTAATGGTACAGAAAATGACTCATTACGTAGTTTTCAAAAAACACATTTCCATAAAACGGTTCCACCAAATAGTGGCACCCGTCACAGTTGCACACTATAACGGTGGCACCGTGAGGGTGGAACCGTATTGTTGGCACTGTGAGGGTGGCACTGTGACCGTGGCACCACTTATGGTGTCTCAAAAAATGGTTTCCCACCCTAGTTTCTATTTCTAGTTCCAGACTAGCTACATATCGTTTGACATAAAATAGTTTCAATACCCATTTCAAAGACTTTAAAAGACCATCAATTATATCTAAAATCCCTCAAGATTCAGGAGACCATTGACTTACACAACGTGTTACTTTTTCCTCAGTGTAACACCATTTTCCTGTACTTTCCAGTTCCACCCCAATTACGTGTTTTCTTCAAATTAATGGAAATCCTTTAACGCATAGCTGTTATGGCCACCTATCTAGTGAGAATTATTAAATAAAAATTAATTCCACAATATGTAAATTTCTAACTGTGTGGTGAAAACACAATCCGCCATTAAATACATTCAAAATTCATACCATGTAACTCTTGGAATTTACCTTTGATCACATGGGATTCATTCTTCCTCTTCTTGGATCACGTCTTTTTTTCCTTGATGCGTTTGGAGTCCCCCATTCCAAGGCTAGTGGTGCGCCTATTCTAGAGCCTTTCCTGCTCTGTCTTGGAATCCCAAGAGTTCCTCCCCTACAAGTCATGAATCTCTGGTTCTTGTCATGTGGAGAGAAACATTTATCGTTGATCATCTATGCATGGTTATTCCTTTGTCTATTTTATTGTGTATCATGTAGGGTGGGTATGATAATGTTTCCTTTAGGGATGGATGAAACTTAACCATAAAAATGATAATAAATATACTTTTGAATAATGATGTGGTGTAGTTGATGATAATGTAGTACTCTTATATCAATTCATATATGTTGTAAATTTTTTGGGCATATTTCCACTGAAAATTGTGGACGTTGGTGGTCCTTTCTTGCGCACTAATAAAAAATTATTTTCTGGTTAATTATATGATGATTAAACTGTTGTAAAAAAAATTTGCTACTCACATAATCATGATTGATTAAATGGATGTCCATTGAAAAATAATGCTTGTGTGATCACCCCAGTTAAATAAACAGAAAGAAGGTACTCAATTAATGGTGAGTTTGGATATGGAAACTACCTTACTCTATCATGGTAACAAGTGTGGTTGTTCTGCTTGTCACTTGTGGGGTGATGTGGATAGGGATATGATCCTCTATTTTTGTGCATTTATAGTTTTGTGGATCCGAGGTAGTGTGGGGTAGTATGTTGGATCTTGGTTTCATTTTAATACTTTGAGGGATCTCACATATCCCTTTTGTTGTTTTGACTTTACAAGAGAACATGGTGTGAATGCTAGATCTGCAGCATGATTGTTTTTCCTTCCTCGGATTGTGGATCTGCCTTTTAGTTCCTAGTAGTGAAGAGTTACTTAAATGGAATCACTTGAATATGAATAAAATAATGGGTTCAATGGGGAATTGTTTTCTGAGAATGATTTGTTACTTGGTTTTGGTTTTTGGGGTTCTTTAAGAATGAATAGTTACAAGGGTATTTGTGTATGGTCTGGTTTTGGAACCTCTTTCTTGGGATGAGTTCTTATTAACCTATAAGTATAATTTAGTTCATATGATTTTTATTCAATCCCCATACATGTTGAGAACATCGTTCTTAACTCCCCCATTTCATGGTGGAAGGTGTTTTCTCCCACACTCCTATGAGTGGCTGGTTATTAGCTCCGTTTATGCTCCATTTTCTGAGTATCCCAATACTCTTTGGGAAGGATATAATGTCCTGAAGTCCTTTATTGACCAATATTCATAGATTAGGGTTGTTTTGGGGGTTTTAATACGTGTGTGCAAGCATATTGTTTCCCATGTGTCTTCAGGATGAGACCCAGGTGTCTTCGGGCATAACAGTAGTTTTTTTTCCCATGTGTCTTTAGGAGTGGTGGTAGTTGTTCTAGTCAAGGTGTATGCGGGCGTGGTTACATATGGTTGTTGTGGACCAGGTGTTTGCTGGTGGGATTGGTGGTTGTGGTATCTTAGTTGTGTGGAGGTGGGGTATGGAATTTGATCAACAGTGAGAATTGCGGGAGAGGTCTGACACGTAGGATGTCTCCAATAACTAGTGGGAAAGTGGTGTGGATTAATCAATATCAACGTGCAGTTACTATTACATTACATCACATGTTTTATTTGGGGAGTGTGACTTGGTGACGTTGGGTGGATATTATCCTTGCTAGGTGCTTTGGTTATCCCATTTTTCGCACAAATAATTAGAATTCCTCCCCAATAGTTCATGAGAGTTTTTGGTTTTCATTACTAATTATACTTGTATACTCACCCTACATATATAAAACTTCTTTCATCATTCCAAGAGGACATCAAGGACTGTGCAAGACCATACTAGTTTGGACATTGGAATAGTTGTTGATGTTGTTTTTCTTTTCATTGGTACTTCCCTGGGGAGTTTTTCATGTACTTGTTGCACTTATTATTGGAACATGCATATGGGAATGGATTGTTTTGTCTTTACATTCACTACCATTTTTGGTGTTGTTTGAAAATTATTATATTTTCTCTTGATCCTTCTAAATAAAAAGGTTAATTTCTTTCAATATTATGTTTGATTATATACCCTTAGAGCAAGTCACCACTCTGGGACATAGTGATGATGGGTATCGGGGATCATTATTTCTCCTTCATCTTGAGGAAGGAATGGTCTAGAAATTTGTTGTCCCATCCCTCATCTTGGTGAAGGAGGGTTGTGACATTGGTGATGCTGAATCAATGGTTGTTTATCCTCCTTCAAAAAGGGATGATCCATGTGAAGATAGGATGAACATGGATATTATTTGGTATTATATTTTTATCATAAATAAGTGGTAAAAGTTGGTAAAATATGTGGTATGACTCCAAAAATTGGTAATTTAATGTTAATTCTCTAATGAATTTGTATAAGTGTGATTATTATCATTTGGTGTGTTCAAGATTGTAAAAAATCTTACATTGTACATGTTTATGGAATTAAGTGATTGAAAAAGTCAAATTCGATGTTTTTGACTTAATCTATTAATTTCTACATTATGTTTGACTCTTGAGGGTTAGATAATATTTTAATAACTTTTTACCTAGTATTACATTCACATACTTAAAATAATTGAGTAGAATACACCTGAAAAGAGTAAATTATTTTGGGAATGAAAAAATAAATGCATAGATTTATTTTATCAAACATTTGGTATTAGGGTTTGAGTGATATTTATTGTGTATCACCATTTAAATAGATAAAAAGGGTTTATTAAATAAGTTTTTTTAGGATTATAATGTTTTTAAGGTAATATATGGATCCAAGAGTTAAAAAGATAAGGTAAATTGGGATTTGTTCATAACAGCACAATGTTTTGAAGGAAAACTCTTAAATGGGTGAGATAGCCCAGTCTTGTGGATTTCTACTAGGGCTATCATGTGGTATCATAAGAAATTGATGGTATGTCCTACCTAGAGTGATGAAAATTAATTATAGGGGGGATTTTCAAACTTAAATAATTAGAATGACTATAAATATAATGTGGAATATTGAAGAATAAAAATATTCAATAATAAAAACATGGAAGAGAAGGGAAATAATATTAGAGTGCATGAAGAATAAAGTAAACAGGGAAACAAAATTATTTTTTTATTATTTTAAATCCAAAGTATCATATGTCTACTCATCCCATTCTAAATTAATGAGTTTATATGTTCACTATAGATATATCCTTTTATAATGGGTGTAGAAAAAATTCCAGCCTTTTTAAAATGGAGTATACATAACCAAATCCTTATATGAGGTCAAACCCAAATTGGTCTATTTAATGGACCAACCATGTCTATATACCTTTATATAGGTCTAAGAAAAACCCAAACATTCAAACATATATACTTAAACCATGTTCATTTTAACGATATCTGACAAAACAAGTGAAAAAAATCTTTTGGATTAGTTAGAAACACTAGTCAGTAGGATTGAATTGTTTCTAAAAACGTATAAACTAGTTGAAATAAACATTTATAAAATCATAATATAAACTATAATAATTAGAAATAAATAATCTGGGAGTGTTGGTTTTTAAAAACATTTGAATACTCCCTAAAATCACAAGGAATAGATCCTTCAACATTCTAAATTGTTTGAAATTGAATAATGGAATATAGATAATCAAAGTACTAAATATACATGTAGTACTAAAATAAATTTTCTTAAATTCAAAATAATTGAAAACTAAAATTTAAATCAAATGTAACCATAAAATAATTCAAAACATAATATTCATTTAATTCTGATCAACAATTTTCCAATAATATAATACTATTAAATTCATAGTAATAACCAAAATGATAAAATAATATTCCTCAAATTATTATAGAAAAATTTCAAAAAATTATTTTGAAATGTGTAAGATTAAGTAAAATTAAAACATAAGAGTTCTTAAATAATTTTCCAAGTTTTCATGTTCTCTATAGAGCAATGATTTTTTAATAGTTAATGAACTAAAATATTAAAAGTAGTATCTCACAATAGTAATAATAAACTTTCTAATAATCCTTGAAATCATAACATTCATATACATAGTAAAATTTATAGTAGGTCTAAAACCATAAGAGTCAATCATTCACTTTATAAGATTCAGGACATCAATATAAGATTAATTCCATCTCTTCATTGGATTCAAATTTAGACAAAAAAATATTCATAAGTGTCATTGACATAGTAAAATATTCATTTAAAAAAAATAAATTTTTGGCTTCATTGTATATCATAAGTCTAATGATACATACTATTAGAAATTTCTATCTCTAAGAATATATACTAATTTTAAATGAATCCATTACAAAGACAAAATTTCTTTAACATGATAAGTGATAAAATAGAACATTGAAAAATAAAGAATGGAAAATGAAAATAAATAAATAATAAATAAATTCAACATAATTATTTTCTAAAAAAAGTTTTAAATTCTCAATTATTAACATATCATTACAAAGTAACACAAAAGTGAGGGAAAATATGTTTTGAAAACATAAATATTCTATTTTTCGATGAGTCACTCAATAGACTCCACTCTTTAATAATTAAAAAAATCACAACATGAAATTGAATAACTGAAAAAATCAACCAATTTTTGTAATGATCAAAAAGATAAGATAGGTAAGAGAATATCCTTTAAAATAAACACTCTACCCATAAATAAAAAGAAAACATTCAATGGTAATAATATACATTTCACTTCAATAAATAATTCTCCCCGAAAATTAAATAATAAAATATGTTCGAATAGTTAAAAAATTGTATATTATGTTTTCATAAGAATAAATAATTTATTAAAATGATGATAATAAAATGATATATCAACATATTAAAAAATTATGACTCCCCTTAAACCCATACGTAGTGAAAAGACTCAAAAAATAAAAATAATTTATAATAGTAGTAAAATCTTCCCCTTAATAAAATATTATATCTCCTCAATAAATAATGTATTTCACATATAATACTTAAACACACAATGCACGGTATCTTATGATCTAATCATGAAAAAAATTATCTAAAACATAAAGGACATATTGAAGCGTGTTTATAATATTTTAATAAATATAAAATATATATTATGAAGTAAAAAAAACAATAATTATCACATATACAATTAAATCTAATATAAAAAATTATGAAAGAATTTTTAGTGTCTATAATAAGCAAATAGTTATCCTCAAACCAATAGGTAGAATAATAAGATGTTTCTCCCCAATGAAGATAAATTTTCCTGGCCATGTATCCCATTCTATGAAAAATAGAATTTAAAAAAGATCCATTAAGAAAGCACAATGTAGAAGGGTTAGACATTTATCTATAAATGAAAATTTTGAAATAAATGATCTCTTATAACCAAATGATTGAAAAAACTAAAAAAATATTCACTATCATGATGACTAAATAAACCAAACATAAAACAAGTAATAAAATAAATACATTTATTTTTATCTTTTAATAATAAATTCTTATACATATATGGTAATCTCCCATAAAAAAAATGATAGAACCTATTATTTAATATCGAAGAATCATCCAGAGTCAGAATTCCTATAGTAAAATTATACAATGATTATTTTAATATTTCTATATAAACCTTAAGATAATCATTTTCCATTTTTAGAACTACTAAATGATCATAGATTTTATATTTACTAAATGAATTAGAATTTTTCAAGTTGTCATTCTCTATTTATATTTATAAAAATGTAATATTTCATAAAAGAAAAAATCCCATTTCCATCACCACACATAGAAATAGTGTCCTACAATTTTTCATTTCCTATATAAATATTATAATTTTCATTTCTATCTATCTTGTGAGCCTTACTCAAGTTATTTTATACATTTTAATGATTTCTAACTTCATCATTATATTAACCATAAATCTCATTTAGCTCTTCAATGTTTGGCTTACCACAACTAGAATAATATATGGAATAATAATCAAATTCAAAACTATTACCATTTTCCATAGTTCTATCTACATATATGAGATAAATAATTATAATATCCTTATCAATTCCAGATTCTTCACTAGAATCAGTGTCTTCTGTGAAACTATAACCAACAGCAATTATTTTCTTATTTTTCTTATCCTTCTTCATTAATTCACTTTCATTTTTCATCCTTAGACATTAATATTGGGTGTCACCCTTATTCATAAATTTAAAACATCTAATATTAGAATTCATGTTGCATTTTAGGTCTTTCCTTTTATAATCGTTCTTGTATTTCTTCTTATATATATTATGGAAATCTTGTATTTTTTCATAATTCCTTATATACAATTCACATTTTGAATTAAATGATAAAACTTATCCACAATAGAATAAAGGGAACTCTCATCATAAGAATCATAAGGTACATTTTTAGTAAAATGAAAAGAAACTTCCTTTATTTTTACATTGAATTCATTATCAAAATTCATCAATTCAAGAGCATAATACATTAATGATCCAATAAAAACATCCACGGTATATTGATCAAATTACCTGATTTCTTTAATTATAGCCTTCTTGAAATTACATTTATTAGCTATATATTGATTTATTTTTTCAATATATTCTTTATTCTTCATGATTAAACCATGTGTAAACATGTTTCTAAATATCATAGTAAACTTATTATATATTTCACTAACACATTCTCGTTCAAACATTATGAATTATTGAAATTCATCCATACAAATAATTAGTCTGGTTTTGTTTAATTTTTTAATTCCTTGGTGAGTAAATTTTAATTTCCTATAAACACATAAGTATTTTTAAAATAATAAAAAAGATTATAATTATTTCTTCAATGATAAGAATAAGAAATTATAACTTGGTAATTTAACACCTATTTAATAGTATCATTACCATCCAAAGAATCAATCTCAACTTCCTGTAAGTTATATAGTCTATCCATGATGGTTGAGTACAAGTTACCTATGTCCTTTAAAACACATTAATTTTATCCTGAAAATAACCATAATCACTTCCATTTAAATAAGGTGGAATGATTGGATTTTTATTTTCAACCTTCTAACTTGTTAGAACGAAAAATAGATCTTTATGTTAGACTATTAAGTATATTATATATGATATAAATAAAAATATATTAAAAATAATAATGTTTATTTTACTAATTTCAATGTATTAAAATAGTAAAATACATAAAAAATAGAAAAAAATCCTTATAGGGACTACTCTGATACCAAATTTTACGTCCCACTTAGGAAGATGACGTCAGGGGGTGATTTTTAAAATTTAATGTATTAGTGATTATTTATATAAAATATTTATTACGGAGGAAAAAATTTAAAAAATTTGACATTATATAATAAGTGTAGTTAGTGTGAAGAGTTTATTAAAAAAAATTAAACTAGGGAATAAACAGACTCATATAGTTGTTATGATCTAAATAATCCAAATTGTACTCTTCAAAATCTAATATAAAGTTATTAGATATACACTTTTACAATGGGTATATGAAAAATGATACTTCTATAATGGTAGTATTCCTAATTCAATATTTCTATTGGATTTTACGTAACCATTATTATTCAAAATACAAACAAAACCAATATCCTTTTATATGGTTATATGCATTAATCAGGAATTCTAAGGATCATCCTTATACCTAGTTCATTTAAATTAAATTGGACACAAATAATAAAATTTACCTTTTGTTCAATTAAGTAAAACAAACAGGATCTTAAGGGTATTATTACCCATGTATGTTTTACAATGATGTTAAAAAAACTATATACAATATAAAATAAACAAAATGTAACGGCCTATAAGTTGTAAATGAATTTTTTTCATTCAAAGTTGATAATTTAACCATAATAAATTATGTAATGACGAATTTTTATGTGTTCTATTAGTGATTTAAATTTTCTGTTCGAAAACTAAAGCACTTCAGAATAAAACAAGAGTCCTGTATTGTATCCCATTATCATGCTTGATTTATTATGACTTTATAGGTGAAAGACAAATGATTATTTTCTCATGTCAATCTCCAAAATTAGTTCTCCATAAATGTAAATGTTAAAATAATTCATGTGGTATTAATTTATTTTTAACAACCAGTAAACTAGATTAAATAAAAATTTGAACAATTTATAAATAAACGACAATAACCAGCCATAAATAATCTATGAAATTTGGTATTTGAAAAAAAAAATACTCTATGAAATCACATGTGACGCTTTAGTCAATATTCTAAAACATTTTAAATAGAATAATTTAATACAAATAATCATCATATTAAATATTCTTGAAATGTAAAAATAATCTTCCAAAAATTCGTAACTATTAAAAAATCATAAGTCTATGAAACATCGGATTGAATGGATTAAAAATTTCCTTGTCCTAAAATTTTAATCAAAAATTTTCCAAAATTCGAATACTATGAAACATATTACAAATGTAAGACTCCTCAAATTTTATTCAACACTTTTCCCAAAATAATATTTTTTGAAACGTGTGAGAGTAACAAGAAAACATAAGATTTATTAAATAATTTTTTAAATTGTTAATCTATTTAAAGCCTAAGTATTTCTTAAGAGTTAATTTTCAATAATCATATTATTAAAATCTTAACACTGTAAGATTTAACTTTAGAAACATCCTTAATATTTGTATATTTGAATACTTAGTAAAATATTTAGTAGACCTCAATCTGTAAGTCTTAATCCTTTATTTCATACCAATCCCGACTCTTCTGTTAAATCTGTTGCATCATTTTATAAGATTCAATTATAATTAAACATTATAAGTATAATATTATTTGACTAATAGGAATATTCAAGCCATATATTTAAATTCATGACTTCCCTATATTTCTTAAGCAAAAAACGATAATTCCATTTGTGAAATTTTCATATGTAAGAGTAAATCATTCATAAAGAGTCCAATAATTATATAAAAATGAATACGAAAAGTTTAAAATATAATAATGAAGAATAAATAATAATAATAATAATAAAATTTAACATCATTTATTATTTTAAACAATGTTCAAGATTCAATTATTAATAAATAATAATAAATAAATATCAGTGTTATGGTTGAATAATTATCCAAACATAAATAAACTAAGTGTAAAGGGTTCACTCAAAATTTTCTATTCGATGAAGAGGTTATAAGATCCAGATGTAATATTTTCTATAAATGGATTATATAAAGAATAGGGGAAAACTCTTAAAATATTGTTTTTATAATTTGGGAGTAATAATATTTCCGCAACAATACCATCGTAGATATCATTGAATATCTAGAGAAATTCCTGGATATATGACAAAAGAGTAGATCTAAGAATGTAACCTCATAGATTTTTGAGATATATAGGGTGAAAAAATGAATGAATGTATTGAGAATCCCAAATAAGTGTATGATTGAAAAAGAAGTATCTATAAAAGTTAGACCCTTTAAATTTTATTAAAAAATGGGGAGTGAGAAAAATCTTCCAGAAATATATAAATTTATATAACTGTGGATTAGGATTTATTTTTGTATCGTTAAAATTCCAATGGGGTTAATTTTGTATCTAGGAGGTTATGTGTTTGATATTTTTACAATAGAAAACTGATTTGTTTACAAATACCTAAACTAAAATATTAGAAGATATAGTGACCTATAAGAAGGACTAAAATCTTATGAGAATCTTGTTTGACTATTTAAGTATGTGTAACAGTTATATACATGATATTTGATTTGGTTTCAAACGTTATTCTTGGAAATCTAGACCTTTCAAGTCATTATGAATAACCAATATACTTTTCCAAAATAATGTTTTTGTTCATAATGATAATGTTTTATGAATGAAGTACCAAAATTTGTTCTGGAAATGGATGTAAAGAAATGGATGTTTTAATGGATGATTTTTTAGATGTTTTTCAGATTTAATGTTTTAATGTAATACTTTTTATAATTTTTTTGAAGTTTAAAATAGGTTTTGAGTTTTTAAAGTGAAATTTAAAAGATAAGTTTGGATTTTGTCTTGAATATAATGATCTGGAATTTAAAAAATTCAGGAACGTGAGGTTTTTGGGTATGTAGAGAATCTGCATAATTTACCAAGTGTTGATATTTTTATATATATATATATAAAATTTAGAAGAACTATATGTTTTTTCAAAAGGTGATGAAAATTAATAAATGAAAAAATGTCTCCATGTGTGAATATGTTTTTTATTTTTTTACATAATATATTTTAGTTTTTTTATATTTATTAAATTTAACATCTGGACCTATACATAAGTATTATCAATGAAATTTATTGTTTTATACTTTGTCGTTTGGAGAAAATAACAGGTCTCACTCTAGAAAGATGGTCAACATTGTGAGGAGAAAACATGAAGGATTATCAATAATAAAATATAAATTTTATTTAAAAAGACTTCAAGATATTAAAATAGAATATAAAAAATTTCACTACGAAATATGAAGATTATGGTGTCAAGATAATTAAGTAAAATGGGGAGAAGATTCATGCCACATAGTGGAACATTGTTTTTTAAATTGATATAATATTGATGTAAAATGGGGTATAATATCATTGGTGTTGTGGAATCTATTTGGGATCATGTGTGGGAGTAATTTTCCTTTATATTAGAGACATAAAGGTCTCATATAACGATGTTCAAAATGGGTCCATTGATAAAAATCACAATATGGAGGAATACATTTCATGTATTTTAATTAATGTAGTTTATGTGAAAATTGGAATGTAATCATGGAGAAATTAATTTTGATATGTGTTTACCTAGTGAAGAACGATGTCCAGGAAATTGGTGTAAATTTTCATGTTTTTCTAATATAGATCTATAAACAATAGTTTTGAATAGATTACAAGTAGTGGAGTAATTTACATGCTAGAATAAGTTGAATAATTATGAATAATTAAGAGTTTCGTAACAAAATATATGGTGAGTTTATTAGAATACATTTATTGGAGTTTTTGGATTTAATGTTTGGTTCATAACCATATCATTGATAATTATTACACACTATGTTTAGGACGAGTAAAGAGAAAATTCTATCATGGGGGATGATATCATACAAGGGAGAATATATTAGAAGTTTTTTTGGAAGAATTGGATGAATTTTTAAAAAATAGATTTGGTTCGAGATTCCATAAGAATTCTATAGATTTAAATACATGATCATCACTACACAGATAATGTGGAACACCTAGAATGATTATATAGAGTTTAATGAAGGATATTTAATCCAAACCATTGGATTATAATGTTGGATGCATGGAAGTCTAAATCACCATTTAACAGTTTATGATATGAGAGAAAAATATATATTCATTCGGAATATAGATAAAATATGAGCCTTATAGGATTCCATTTTCAAATCTAGTTCATTTAAAGTGAGAAGTATGAAGATAAAAAATTTTGATCCATTGATATACCTATCTATAGAATAAGGAAGAGTGCAAAAGGAAAATTATATTTTTTTTAATTGTCTTCACATAGAGAGGAATTATTTCTTTTATGATATTTATGAAGATATAGGCTCAAACCGTGTATTTGAGAGTTAATCTCATCCGTTATAGGGGGATGATATAATCAAAAATGGATATTAACATTAAATATACTTATATATTAGGATTGAAGGTTTATTAGAAATAATTGTTTTTCAAGAAGTGATATCTATTTCAAAGACTATTAAAGAAACACTCGCATATATAAACTAACCAAGACTACCCTATTGTAGTTAATAGAGGATGTATCCATGTTATTGAGAGGGAATATTTCTTAGAACATTTATAAAGACAATAGTCTGTAGAGTTACACTCTTATTCATCAATACATCATCAGCATGAGCTCCTTGGATTATCCCTTTATGGTGAACTAAGATAAATTTCTATTCCGAAAAAAAGATTTACATTTCTATACCTATATTAATTACTCAGTGATATAAGTAGTCTGAGACGACCATAGATTAATATTTTTCCTTCTAAAAATAATAAAATATATGTATGTCCTAGGGGAATAAAATAACAAAAAAGTATTAATCAGTTTTTAACATAATTTAACCCCCTTGGGGTACTTTAGGACAATATGGACCAAATGGAATTGATGTCAGGTTATTCACCCTTGATGCACTAATAATGATATTATAGGGGAAATAAAAATCTAAACCTATCCCAAAAGCACTATAGGAAATACACTTCTCAATATATCTTCGAACGAAAAAAAGAAAAACACATCTCCTACTAGAGGAAATATACATCTCCAATGATAACATCATATACTTATCTGAACAATAATGGAAATACGCATCTCTATGGATAAATATATGTACTATAATAATATACAAAATACACATCTCTAAGGATTTAACTGTATATTAGATACTCCCACTCCTAGTGTATTGGGAGTAGACTACAGATAGTATTTGGTTTCGTATTGTCTACATCATCCTAAAAGTAATGGGTTAGGAAGAGAATCATCACTCGAGAATTGTCTTATATCACATCCTTATATCAATGATTCTGACGGAATTACCAATCCCTATATATCTTATCCATCATATGTTCATATAGGAAATACTATAGAGATTACCCATCTCTATCTATCCCAAACCAAATTTTTAGAAAAATTACTCATCTGTAAATATGTCCTATAAATGTATAATCAATATCATCTAATAGAAATGAGTTGTTGGAACAACCTATAAGAATATGTCATCATTGGTATCTACCAGATCAGTGGGTGAGACTTGGTATAGTAATTATCATCTGAAAAACCCCTAGTTATATGGTGAATTCTAAAGAGATCCACCATCATTTGTCATCCCCATCAATGTCTATTCATTATAAACTATATAAAATATAATATTAGATGGGTAAAAGAAATATTACAATAAAATATCACCAATATTCCACATTATACTTCTCATATATAAACCCCGTTACTACATCCTCTTAAATGTATCACCGCTTCCCAAAATCCTCATGAATGAAATAAATAACAGTTAAATGTTTTTGTTGAATTATTATGATATTTTCCTTACAATATAGTATAACTCACACCCCTCATAGATTGTTTTTTCAAAATAAGGTTCTTATGTGGATGTTAGGTGATATTTTAGCAGTTATTTTTATAGATAGTTATATCTTATTCAATTTATAATGATGGAGATCAACTAGGAAAGAATGGAATGGATTTATTTAAATAGAATGTTCTTTTTTAGTTTGAATTTGAAATTTCAAATTACAATATACTACATTATTTGAATATGGGTTGTGTATAATAAAATAAAATAAAAATAGTACAATGAAGATAATTGAATATTTGGTGGAACATAAGATCAAAAGTGAAAGTTTGTTAAATATTTGGATAAGTGAGTTAAGGTATATGAGTATTGATTTCATAGATGATTATGACTCAAAATCGAGTGTGTTTATTATATCATTTAAGATCAAGATATTAAATATTTGATTTTCATGGTGTACACCCATGTTGTTTGGTGGAAAAAATTTGTTTGAAATCCTAGAGGATTGACCAGTTTGTTGATATCAAATTTGTATCTCTCTTGAAAGTAGTTCATGGAACAAAGGAAGAGGTTATGAAACATGCCTGTAAGATCTGTGATATCTTCCTGAATTATTAATGGAGTACTATTGAAGTAATGATATTTTGGAATATAATTTTTTTTTGATATTTTCTTTTTTGATGTATCTCATTTTTTGTAAACTACATAAAATTTTATATAAATTCTATTTATCATTTTTTTAATTCTAGTTGTGAAAATAAAAAAAGTTTAATGATTTCTATTACAATGTGAAAATAATATTTGACTTCGTTTAAATAAAAATGAATCAAAAGCTTCCCTAATCCCACCTTATTATGGTATTCAATGGAACATCATGGTACATATAGTTGTATCATAGCTATTGGTTTTTTCTTGAATCTATTGAGAGATAGTTGTAGTCATGGAGAATGTTGTGAATGAAAAGTGAGTTCCCTCATTTGATGGGAACCATTTATATATTTTAAATAACATGATGAAATCACATTTTATATCCATTATCATGGATGTTTACTCAGACACAAATCTTGACATTCAAGTATGTGATCCTACTATTATTTCGATACACCACTACAAAACTAGCCTTTAATTGTGCTAGAAATGGCCTTTATCAACACTAGAAAAGAGATGACTACATGAGCGTTGTTAAAATACCTATTCTTTTATCAGTGCTAATTTTTTTTTTGATAAATGTGTATTTTATCAATTCTTATAAAATCACTGTTAAAGGTGTCCTTTATAAGAGCTTTTAAAGATTCTAATAATGGTTCATATTGTAGTGTGCTATAATAGCACACTATAGCACCATTTCCATGTGTTTTAATAGCACATAGCCACACCAAAATCACAGAAAATATCAACAAAAATAAGTCCCAATACAATATTTAAATGAAATGAAATATACAATAGAAACATAAGAAAAAATTTCTATATTATAGACATTTCAAACATTTGTTTAAACAATTACATAAATACAAATTATTATGTACATTCAAAAACAACAATGTTCCTTTTTCTATTATTCAAGAACTGAAGCATTCAATTTCTGAAAAACCCATCACTTCTCGAGAAAAAGAACGCACATGAATAAGAAATTTTTTTTATTAATAATATAAATAAATATATAAATAGAAATTGTTAATTTTAATAAAATTGATGTCAATTATAAATAAAAAGATGCACTTTGAATCTTACGAATCACACCATGCATAAGATTGTGGTTTGTATGATTCAAAAACATCTCAAATTACTTTTGGATAGTTTTATTAATGTATCAAAACAATATGAATGTGTTTGATTGATTTTGAGTATGTTAGTTGCCTTTTTTTAAATGATTTTTAAACTAGAAACTTACACTTTTGACAAGGTATGATCACATAATGTATCAGTTTGATGTGAATCATATTCCTACATGTCAAAATTACATATCAATAGTTTTCCTAAATTACCAAGAAAATATTAGTTCCATCGATTGGATTTCAGTGAGTGATAATATTTTAACAAAAAGGTCAATTTTAAACTGATAACAGAGACTTTGAGCCATACTGGGAAAATCGTGTATCCGATTGAGGTTTTTATTATTTTTATACATCAAAAATTACTTATGTATCATTTTCATAATGTATATAAAGAATCCAAATGTTTAATCATAGTTTTTATTAGGGTAGTTGTACATTTTTCAAAAATCGATGACAATTTTAAATAAAAAATGAACTTTGAGTCATACTAGTAACACTTTACATCATATTGAGGTTAGGTAGATTCCTATAAGTATAAAATGACATATGCGTCATGTTTATAAAGTTTCAATCCAAAGTGAATGTGTTTTCTCAGTTTTGAGTATGTCACATAACATTTTTTCTAAAATGTCATTTTAAAATTGAAACACGCACTTAGATTGATATATATCACATTATGTATCAGATTGAGTTGATGTTTATTCCTACAAATAAAAAAATGAATTGTGGATTGCTTTCCTAAATTATTTTAACCTTGTGAATGTGTTTGTATGGTTTTGAGTAGGTTAGTTGACTTTTTACTAAAATTCATGACAATTTTAAATAAAATGATGCAGTTTGAGTCATTGCGGTCACACTATGCATCGAGTAGAGGTGATACTTATTACTATACGTCCCAAATGTCTTATGGATCATTTTACAAGTGTTTTAAATCAATGTGATTGTGTTTTCTGGGTTTTGAGTACATCACATGTCTTTTTTACAAAAAAATCATTTAAAATTGGAACACATACTTAGATGCATACTAATCACGTTATGTATCGTATTGAGGTTTGGAAGATTCCTACAAAAAAATTACATATGGATCATTATCATAATTTGTTTAAACAATGTGAATATTGTTTCTCAATTTTGAGTTGGTCATTTGGGCTCTTTATTGAAATTAATGTCAATTTTAAATAAAAACATCCATTTTGAGGCATACATGTCACATTGTGCATCATATTGAGGTGTAGCTGATTCATACATGTCTCCAATCACTTATGAATCATTTTCTTAAAATATAAAAACAATACTGATTTCTTTCCTTATATTTAGTATGTCACAATCCTTTTTTACTAAAATTTCACTTTAAACATGAAACAGAAAAATTGACTCATACAGATCACAACGTGTATCTATTTGACATGAGACCAATTCTTACATGCCATAAATGGTTTATGTATTGTTTTCCTCAATTATCAAAACAATGTAAACATGTTTTCTCAGTTTCTAGTGAGTGAATTTTTTTGATGTCAAATATAGATTTTAAACTGATGACAGACACATTGAGTCATATTGGGCACATTGTGTATTAGATTGAGGTTCAACTGATTCATACAAATCCAAAATGAATTATGGATAATTATCATAAACTATCAAAACAACGTGAATGTTTTTGGCTAGTTTGGTTTTTTCAGTTGTCTTTTTTACTAAAAATAATGTGAATTTAATATAGAAAGAAGTACATGGAGTCATACAGGTCACATCGTGTGTCAAATTGAGGTGCATATGATTCATACATTCCCCAATGTCTCAAAAAAATATGAACTATCTATCTTAGCTTGATTTCCATTGACATTATTTTTCTAACTTCCAACACTGCATGAGTATATTTTAACAAACCACATCAACTCCAAAAAATATTATTCACCTATATATAAAAATAATTATTTTTATTAATACTTAAAAAGAATAAATGAAACATAACTATGAAATAATACATTAAATCTATGAAAAATGATTTTATTTTGATAATATAAAGATTTAATTTATTATTGAGAATTAGAGGGAACATGATGGAAAGTGATAAATATCAACATTATAGGGGTGAAAGGTTTTGAGGGAGAAAAAGTCTGTAGAATTTTTGGTGCATAAAAGGATGAAAGATAGACAGAGATCCCCAATTCAAACAAAAGAATATACCTATTTAAAAAAACAATTATTATGTAAGTAATAATAAAAAGAAATAATTTAAATATAATTATCAAATAATACATTAATTCCATGGACAATGATTTTACTGTAAAAACATCATGATTACCTCTATAATTGATTATAGGCAGCATTATTTCTCTTCATACAAAGGTAGTGCATGTAACATGAAATAAATTAATAAATGCACCACTGTAGGGGTGAAAAGGTTTTGAGGGAGAAGAAGGATGAATGTTGAATAGATCACCCAAACTAAAAAAATCCACCTGTATAAGAAAAAAAATTATGTCAATAATACTAAATGGAAATAATTTAGACATAAATATTAAACAATATATTAATTCTACGAACTATGATTTTACTATTAAAATATCAATATTACCTATATAATTGAGTATAGGTAGTGGTGTTCCTCTTCCAGTAGTGGTAGTGTATGTTACTTGAAAGAAAGTGGTAAATGTACCACTATATGGGTAAAAAGGTTTTAAGGGAGAACATTTCTGTGGATGTTTTGGTAAAGAAAGGGATAAAAGATGGACATATCACAATAAATCGAAACAAATAATCCACCTACATATGCAAAAAATATTATGTGAGTAATTATAAAATAATATAAGATAAAACTAAATATTAAACAATTAATTAATTCAATGGTCAATGATTTTTCTCTAAAAATATCAAAATTACCAATGTAATTGACAAGACACTACATCATTGCTCTTCCTACAAATTTAGTGGATGGAACTTGAATGAATGAGATAAATTTAATGATGTGGGGAGAAAATGTTTCTGAGGGAGAAGAATCGTGAAAGTAGGACATATCACCACAACTTGACCAAATTAAGCCACATGTATATGAAAACAATTATTATCTGAGTGATACTAAAAATAAATAAATTAAACAATAATTTTAAATAATATATTAATTCTATGGAAATTGATTTAACTATTAAAACATAAATATTACCAATGTAATTGAGTATATGAATCATTGTTTATCTTCCAATAAAGGCACAAAACATGTATAAAAATCTTCTAAAAAACAAATTCTACAAGAAATTGTGAAAATTAAATAAAAGATTCAATATATAATTTTTCAATATAATAGAGAAATTATATTGTAACATTACTTTTAGATCATTAAAAAGGGTTTCCTTTATTATAGAGTGTTCTTAAATCATGTGTAAAAGACATTGTCTACATTATTAGTCAATCATTTAATTTATATTATGTTATTGTATTAGAGATCATATAATATTATGAGGAAAAACATAAAATATTAAAAAAAATATTTTCCTTATCATTGAACCATCTTTCTTTTTTTAATGTTTTTAATTATTTGTTCATATATCGAGAATCCCAAACCCATCATTGTGGTCTTCTCTAACATACAAGACATTGTCTAAATTCGGCTAATATGAACTAATTGTGATCTCCTATTGAATGGGTCATTATTGATGAAATTTCCATATGAATAAACTTTTGTTTTACTCGCCAACATGGTAATTGACAGGTTATTTTTTTCGATCCAAGACCTAAAATAATTTCACTTATTTTAATTCCATTATGAACGAATCTTATTTTTCCCCTTCCACATGGAAATTCTCTGTTAAAATGCTCGTTTCATAAATTTTCACTCCATTGATATTTTCAACCCATTTGCAACAGAAAAGAATAACTTGAAATGTTGTATAATCCAACTTGTATATCTATTTTATAATGTCAAAATATTACAGATTTTTATAAAATGGATTTCTATCCATGGCACCAGATATGATCATCGCTTCAGCCACAAGAATAACTCCACTATTTTTCATTGTAATTTAGTCATCACGTTCATTTGTATAGAACGTATAACCTTATATTACCAAACTATTGTATGATATAACATTTTTATTTGGTCCTCTGTCTAGCCATTGTAGTTGTATGAAAATTGAATTCAGATTATTAGATAAATACTTATAAATATGATATCTAAATCATAATTTAAACTATCGATTATTTGTATTTGATATCAATCATTAATCCCTAATTGGATTCAAATATATAATAATTTCCTTGTAGGCTTCAATGTATGGATCTAGATATTTACTATTATGTTATATGTAAATATTTTCTTGCTCTCGCTCTATCAATGTAATTGTAAAAATATATCTTTAGGAAAACTCTTCGCCTATAATAAGTTCATTGTTATGTGTCTATGGGAGATTTATACTTTCAACATATGATATGTAATCCTTACAGAATTCAATGGCTTCTTCAAAAATATATTGTTCTGGAGTAAAACCTTCTGGACGACTTTGATTCTTGACATATCCTTTCAGAATCATTATGTATTACCCAATGGAGTGCATTCATCTATAATGGATAGGACCGAATAATTGAACCTATCTAACAAATTGAACCATCAAGATGACTAGTATATCAAATAATGATGGTGGGAAGAACATCACTAATTCAAATAATGTGACTGTAATCTTCTTAATCATGATGGGAAACTTCATCGGGTCTATAAAATTACTACATATGGATTTGAAAAATAAGTATAGTGTAGTTAATATATGACATAAATTTTGAGGAAAAATTCAATGGAAGTCAACATGCATTAAATATTACATCAAAACGTGATAGTCATGTGATTTTAGTCCTTTAACATTAAATTACTAATTGACACACATTCTTGATAATTGAGAAATGACCCCGTGGATCTTGTACACTAATTTGGAAAAGGAAAAATCGTATTTTTTTTATCTGGATAGAGTATATGATTCTAGAAGAAGACAATTATGCCATTTACCATTCATCGGTGCCGACTTTTCCCTTATCCCCAATTCAATCAATTCTAACCTAGCTTTAATTCAATCATTAATTTTTCTAGGAAAATTTTGTAATATCCCAATAACACAATAAAATAAATTTTTTCTACATGCATGACATCACGAAAATGTCTGATATATAAAAAATTCCAATGGGGTAATTCAAAAAAAGTTGATATCTTCTTCTAACCTGATTTTTTATGGTTTTCAATTTTTTTTACTGAAAGTAGTGTGAATCTTTTTTACTTTTTCGTATAGTTGATCACTAGTTTCTAGAGACGGTGTTGTACCTTTTCAATATTCCCTTCAAAAATTTTCATCCAGGATCATTATTTATGTCATCGAGGTAAAAATTTACAATTTCTTAAAAATGTAGTCTTGGAGGAATGTTTCAGCTGAACTATATTTGTGTGTTTTTCACAAATAGGACAACCCAAAATTCCTTTAATGCTATATAATAATAAATTTAGATAATAAAGAGGTCATTCATCATTCCTTACAACAAGGACATTAATGTGAATTATTCCCTTCTATGAGCATCATACATTATAATAACTGTATCCCACATCAATTTCATATCTTTGATCAGTGGATCAAAATAGACATCAATATCATTACCATGTTCTTTTGGTCTAGATATATTTAGAGGAAAAATAATGTATTTGAACTTCATATATAATATTTTTGGTGAGATATCATGTACCCACATGATAGTACAAGTACTGTGAGTACTACACTATACACAAATTGATTTACTTCATCTATAGATAATGCATGATTAATGTTTCTCATCATATCTCCAAATTCAGGAAACTCTTAATCAATTTTCTTCCACTAAGGTAAATCTGTTGGATGGTGTAGGTTCACATCTTTAATTATTTTATATGAATTCCATGTTAATTTTAATGCAGTTTCCTAAAATCCATATAGTCATCTAAATAATGAAATGATAGGAATGTATCACACATATTTCAATTTACTTGATTTATTTTTCTTATATCGATCTGTGCCACCCATAGGGAATTTTTTGAGTGATTTATGGTACTTGTGAAACAATATGAAATCATTTGGACAAGAATTTATTTTTTAGATATCGTTCCCACTGAACATAACCTTCATTTAGATTCATATGTTTCCCAGGGTAATTCATTTTATTCTGGTGGAATATCTTTCATAAGACCAAATAGTTCTGTAAAGCTATTGTCACTCCATTCTCTACTATCTTTCAATTTTTATAACTTCAATACATATAAAAATGTTTTGTATTTTGTTCAACCGGTATAAAATGGTTTTTGGTAATAACCATTTTACTCCTCAAACATCTTTGGACAATATCTAAGGTCATATTCAATTTCCATTTTGATTTCTTCCATGCGATCTTCATCATCATTTACAAAGGTATTCATGTAAAATGATTCATAATCCATAGTATCATCCCAATCAATATACACATTCATTTTCCCCGTGATTAGTCTAAAATTTATAGCTTTGATATATTTGTGACAAATTAATTGTTCTTCTAAATATTTTAAACTAATTTTTCATTAATAACAACAATGTAAACACGGACATAGGATTTTAGAAGGGTCTTATGCACGCTCACTGGAATGTTTTGATGAATTATATAACTTAATATTCATATTCATTTTTCAAATTATTATCATGCATCTATTTTTTGGTTCATTAACATCATATTGGGTTCATAAAAGGTTAAGTATTTACATTATATAAATAAATACACAGAAGATATTCATTATAAAAAGTTAATGCTATAGAAAATTTTTATAATGGAAACTCAACGTTTGATTGTTTCAAATAATTTTAGTATGTTGAAGAAATTGGGTAATTTAATTTAAGAAAATAATTACTTCACATAAAATCATTATTAAATCTCCTAAACAAATGAAAATATAATATATGCAATTAAGGTGTAATAAGAATCTCAAATGTGAAAAATAAAAATAATAAACTCTCATTCAATCAACTATAAGATATAAATATATATTGGAACTAGTTATGTTGAAAATTATGCAATTATTACATTTTAAATTTATTTTATATCAATATATGAATACATATCAGGACTCTTAGGATGTCATATCGCAACACCATCCCATCCCGAGAAAATTAATTATACACCAACATGATATAAAATTATCATATAATAATGGATTACATGAATAACAAGTTTACATCAAACAAATTGATAGTTGTCTCGTTCATTTATATGCGAATAATTTTTGTAAATTAACAAAGGCGATGTATGAATTGAAACCCGAACTAAGATCTGGTTATTGAAGGATAGATGAATTATTAAAGAAACATTATTTTAAAAAATGATGAATTTATCATAATCATTACATAAAAAATAATTATGCAGATATATTGAGAGTGTTTATCAATTTGGATGGAAAAATATTTAGAGGTCCCAGAGATGAATGATGATATAAAATTTGTACATTAATAATGACTAATGTTTAAATTTTTATGATTAGTGAGTTTACATTTCCCTTAGTTTATAGGAGACTCATGAAATTAATGGGATATATATTTCCCAATCCATGTATGAGGGGGAAGTGTTTTGTATATTTAAAAAGGAATATTGAAACCCCATGTTGACACCCATTGAAAATTGAATAAAATTTTCAAATTTTGTGAATGTAATTCCAATCAATATCACAGTGTAAGACTGATTCATTGTACGCCTACTTTTTTTATAGTAAAAAGTTTTTTGAAACCATTTCGATATGTGTCATATAGCTATGTTTGAAAGGGATTCCATGGAAATACCATTGTTATTAGTTAAATAAATACTCAAAAGGGGGAAATTTTTCTGAAAATATATATTTATAAGCATGATATTTTAATGTATTATATAGGTATATATTTCTCAAAAATAGTGGTATAACGAGAAAAGGGTAATCTCCAAATGTTGTGTTTTTAAAAATTATTGAGAGAGGGGGATTAGGATTGTTATGAAAAATTATAATGTAATTTGAAAATATTACATATAATCAAGGTATAATCTTTTATATATTATTATTAAAAGGATTTATAAATAATGTTGGATTGATCTCAAGAGGGATAATAATAAAATAATTTTTTTTTAAACTGTACATAGATAGGAATATGGAATATTGAGAAAAGGTATAACACATTTAACAATAGATATAGTTTCCAAAAAAACCCAGGACTACCTTATATCAATCACCCGAGATGGACCATGATGGTGTCTAAGGGACATTCTCAATCCCCCTCAGGCTGGCAACAATCTACAGGGTATGAAAAACAACTATGTGGGTATGATTTGGCTCAAAAAAATTTAAAACTAGTAAAAAGAAAATTTAAATAAAAATTTCCCTGATGCATCCATACATTGGATTCCCACACCAACCCAAATTATTATAAAAACCAATATATGAATTAGTATAATATAAAATAAATCCCATAACATTACTTCTACTCCCTCACACAAAAATTCCCGAATTTCAATTTCATAAATTTTAGTTGTATGGAATACCATTGATAAAATAAAGAATGAAAAATCTGTGTGGTAGTTTTGGGAAATCAATTTGGAAAATGTAAACATAATGAAACAACGAACTAAACTCTTTGTTTCACTATTGAGTCCAAAAAAATAAACTCTCCATGATCAATCAAGAGTTGAATCAATATTGGAAACATAGAAAATTAGAAGGCCTACTTCGCTAATATACAATCACCATACCATGAATAATGACATCCCCAATTAAGAAATCAAAAATGAAACAAAAAATACAAAAAGAAAATCAAAAGGCATACCTTACTATGTTGAAGAAAATATGAAACCCTATTTGGAAACCATAACATCAATTGAACCCTAGATATTGGACGAGATGTTTGAGATGCAGTTGAGTGGTGTGATTCAAGGTTCGATTCACTAAGGAGGAGTGTCAGTAGTGTGTGGATTCTGAAGAAAGATTCTGATATCAAGATGGGTTCGTAAATGGTTGGGGTTTTTTAATTAGATGATGACACTCTTAACATCACTTATATAAAAGCACTAGTAAATATTGCTTTTTATCAGTTCTTATTACTATGTGCTAATAAAAGGACTCTTTATCAGTTCTTTTTTAACACTAATAATGGTTAGTATTAATCAATACTAAAAAAGCACTGAAAAAATCAATCTTTATCAATGCTAAAATTATGTTGATTATAAATGTTAATTTTCAAAAAGTTTTTTAGCACTGATAAAGTCTCCACTTTATCAACATAATAAACCCTGATAAATATGCATTTATTAGTGTTTATTACTTAAACACTAATAAAGGATTTGTAATTATAATTATTAATAATTTTTCTAAAATATTTATAAATACATAATAAATATATATAAATACAAATATAATAAATATATTCATTCTTAAATACATATATTATAAGTTTATAATTATTTATTTATAATTATACAAATATTTTTGAAAAATAATATTTATATCATTATATATATTTATATAATTATATATATATTATTATTATTATAGTAAATATATTTTTTATTTATGTAAATTTTTAATAAATTTAATAATTATTTAAATATATATAATTATTTATTTATAATTATAAATATACTTTTAAAAAAATTTATTTATTTATTATTATAAATATATAATTGTATAAATATAGTAAATTTATATTTATAAATATTTTTATTTATAAATAGTTTCTTACAAATATATATTTAACATTATTAATGAATATATAATTTTATATACATTCATATATGTTAAAAATGAGTGAAATTTAATAAATTAAGAATATGTACACTTTAATAATATTGAAAAAATGGATAAGTTTTATGTGTGTTAATTATTTATAAAAATACATTAATTATATATATGTTAAATCAATATAAGACATATTCAATCTATGTTAAATTGAAAAATCAAATGGAATTCAATTATATTTCTAGTACTATAAAATTTGTCAATATTATAAATTATAAACCATTATTCAATAAATATATGACTTCTTAATGTAATGATCATAAATATTTTTTAATATATAAGTCATATTTATATATATTAATATATATCTATATATTTTATATATACAATTTAATAACATTAATTATCATAATTATCTAATTAATAAAATGCATAATATTTAATAATATACAATCAGTTTATTTATTTTTATCAATAATTATTTAATTACTAAAATTTGTAATAATTTTTAACAAACTGAATTTTTTACTTTTTTTTAATTAATTATTCTATTTTATTTATATGGACCTTTATTTGCACATAAAAAGCGCGGATGAAGGAAATATTTATCATTGGTAAAAATAAAGCACGAGTAAATGTTAACCTTTATGAGAGTTATAAATAAAGTGCTGATAAAAGGGTAAATTTATTAGTGCATTACTCAGTGAAGATAAATATGGCATTTACCAGGGTTTTTTCAAGTGCTGATGAATACCAGCACGGTTAAATGTGGGTTTTGTAGTTGTGATAATAGGTGTAGATATAAATATGTTAAATGGTGATTCCGTGGCTCAGAATTATTTATAATGCTAATT
Source organism: Viscum album (assembly GCA_963277665.1). NCBI lineage: Eukaryota > Viridiplantae > Streptophyta > Magnoliopsida > Santalales > Viscaceae > Viscum > Viscum album. Next base: position 1,132,904,819 of record OY728131.1, read on the forward strand.
TTTCAATCAAAATTATAGGATGTTGATGGACTATTCAAAATCTAAAAGTTTTTGGGAATAAGTTTTTATTATTTATGAATGTGACAGAAAAGTGAAGGAGGTGAATCATGATTTGTAAAATAATAGATTTTATGATCTAAAGGTGATTTCAAATAAAAATATATATGTGGTTTCATTAACCACCTGACTAAACTTTTTTTCATTCATAAACATAGTTATAAAATAGAATAACATCAAATTGTGACGAATATTATCAAAACATTACCTCCAATATAAAATATATGTGTATCAACTCTTGAGGAGATGAATCATGGTGAGTTGTATCATGATGGATTACACAACAAGGTGATTTCATAAAACATTTGGGTAAATCTTAAATATCATAAGAAGATTAGTAAAAAATATAGTGTTCAAGGATTTTTATAAGTTGGAATTTTATGATACTAAAAATGAAGATGATTAGTGTGATTATTTCTTATTAGTTAGGGAAAATAATTTTCAGAGGAAAAGGTGGATATTAATTTAAGATAACAAAATATAGTTTTTATTGTGGGGAGATTGGACACCCCACTTTTATTTTTCCAAAGAGGTTCTATTAAGGGGATGGTGAGTGTGAATTCCCACCCAAATAGAAGAAGAAATTTCCTCTTCGAATAAATTTGAACTCTGTAAATTCAAGTAGAAAAATGATTCATAGAAAATTGTTTGCTAGAAATTAAGGTGAGGATGTGGAGGAATATTTGTAAAAAGGTACTAAAACAAAATTTCTCCCAGATGTATAGGATGAAATTATTGATTTGGTAGAGAAGTATAAAACTGAACCAGAATAGAATGTTTAATTAGACATAGTTATGTAATGACCCAAAAATTCATTAATAAAAATTCTTCTTGGTCTATTTAAATCTCTTCATATGGTTATATGAAACATATTAAACTTATTTGGTTCTATTTAATGGATTTTAAAATTCTGATATGAATTGTGACCGTTGAAAATATAGCTGTTGAACAGTGATCACATGATTAGTATAAATATAGTGTTTTAACAAATCCAATTTACTCAAGCAAAGGAATAGATGGCCCCATTGAGTAGACTAGCCCAGTACTAATCCCATTTTTCCAAGATCAGAAAGGATGCGACATCATTGGGCTTTTCTCTTGACCAAGCCCTAGCCGAGCTTGAAAACGTCAAGCTTGGGCAGAACTGACTTTGGGAGAATTTGAAGTTAATAGAGATTACCACCCGAGTGATTTTATCTGAGCCACCCCAAGTGTCTGTTACCATATCACACCTTACCATTCGATCATATGCTGGTTTTATAGTGTGTTATGTTACAAGACCCTTGCACAATGACTATGTACATTATTCTTGTATAGAAAATATACATTATTTTTATTGTTACATTGTAAATAGTTTTTAAAGGAGAAATTATATATTTTGTTAATATTCAACTAAGAAATATTTTTTGATGAATTAATGGATTTCTGAATTAAATAATATATTAATAAAATATTATTATTATTATTATAAATTTTTTTTATTAAATAAAAACTATAGTATTATTTTATGAATGTAATTGTAATTTTATATGAAGGCTTGAAAGCTTTTTTTTGTAAAAACCCATGAATTTTTTATAAAGGTCAGTTTTTATTTTAAAAGTAAAATTTCACATATTTGAGAAATTATTTAGATAAAATTATTAATATTTTTCGAATCCGGACATTGAAATTGTCCTATGGTAAATTTTTCATAATTTTCTAAGACAGTCGAATTTTTGAGTAAAGACTTAATACCATTTAAATATGTATTTTGTTTTATTACATAATAATGACCCAATGGGGATGTAAAAAAATACTAAAAACATTATTTTCGTCCAATATATGTTTTAACAATAAAATAATGAGATTTTGGGTTTGTTTGATTTATTTTACAAATCGTTAGTGGACCCTTCAAGGATTATAAAACATTTTGTCTTCTAAAATTGTATTCCTTGAGAGTGTGACTCACCTCCACATAAGAAAACCTATTATTTTACGTATTTATGCCATTATCCTTATAAAATATTGTTTTCCAATACCCTTTGTAAAAAACCATGGTTAAAAAATATAAACTAGTTTGTTTTATGGATTAGGTTAATGTGAGGTGTCCCAAACCTAAATAATAAAGAATGCCCTCTCTTTTCCTATATAAAACCACCCAATCTCCCACATAATATTAACTCTATGATTTTGGAGATCAACCAAACCGTTCCCTCCTATCTCTAAAAACCTTCCATGGTTACCCATGCTCCCAATAAGCCTCTCTCAATCCTCTCCTAAGCTTTTGGGATCGCACATCCAAGCAAGTGATTTCTTCCTTTCTGATCTTTCTCTAATTTTCTTTATGGTCTTATGCCCTTTTTTCAATTAAAAATGTTGACTTATGATTTCTCACCTCTCCCATATTTCGCTATTTATGTTTAGATTATGGGATACCCTTTTCTCTCTCATTAATGCCTCCCACGTACACATATTACCATGCCGAAATTCCGTGAGGGATTTCTCTTCTATATTTTACATCCAAGAAATTATTCTGAATTATGAATCTATATTCAGTTAAATTTTTTGGGACATGTATATATTTGAACTTTTTACTATCCATTTCATGTACATATGATTATACACCCATTTATCTTTCATCAAGCATTTTCATTTATCCTTATGTCACGTCTTTATGCTACAGAAATTGCACCGCATTTTTTCAAGACAAAATCATTGTGCAGTGAATATCATACCCATGTATTTCTCAAAGGTATTCACCTCTATGAACATATAAATATTGAATATTACTCTCATGTTTTTATTCCACATTAATTAATCATTTCATGACTTATGATGTTGATTGATTCCATGTTATATGATCGATGTGGCATTCTTATACATGAAATGAAATGTTTAAGAAGGGTGCACCCTGATAGCGCTCCAATGCATTGGGTAAAATATAGTATCATGATATTTCATGTGCAATAGGTGACGACTAATGATAATTCATGTTTAATTACGGTTTTCTCATTATTCATGTTCAATGAGGGTCTACTCATGATCCATGTGCAATGAGCCAGGGATCAGGCTAAATTCCATGTTAAGTGTTGTTGCCACATTTCCATGAACTTATTATCATGCATTATCATGCATTTATGTTAATGTTTCTCTTGTTCTCCATTGATATGCATATTATCTAACATGTATTTTATTCCTCATGCCATTCCATGTTTAATCCCTTATTGCGCTTTATAGCTCACCCTTTTCTTATACATGTCCTCAGGCTATCCAATGCAACACTATGTATGAGTTAATGATTTGGTCATGTAAAGTATGTTTTCAATAAAGATATTATATTTCATGTTTTAAGTTGTTATGTAATGATCCTAAGCCCAAAATACACTATTCCTCTTGATCTTCTCTATTGTATCAACTAATGTTTAGGTAATAAATCATGTTTAAGTATGTAATAAAAATCAGGGTTGTTATAATTGGTATCATATGTTAGGTTTAGTTATTTATTGGGATAATGGTTAGAAAACCATAGTGAAAGCCTTAGGGATAATAATAAGTATAATAAAAACATCCCAATTTTCTGTTGAGTATTTAGTAAGTAGTTTATCACGAAAATACAAACCTGTCTAGATACGAGCTGGTAGTGGCGACTCTGGAACAGATGTACCTTGGGGTGAAAACCCAAAATTAGTAAGAACAATTATTAAGGGAATAAAAAATCCCCCCTAAGAAAATATGTTAGAAAGTATATCATGGATAACATATATTGAAGCCTATAGATTCAAATGTCATGGAAATAAAGGATATTTATATGTCATCTATTTTTGGATTACCCTTTATTTGTTACCCCTACCTTTCCTTTTATTCCATCCAATGGCTAATAATAGGAGGACACTGGCTTACATATAATGTGATGACTGATCTAATGGGATTCCCAATTTGTTGGGAGCAAGAATCGCGAAATTTGTCACGAAACTCTATCTGTTAACTCATGAATTGGGTAGAATCATTGGTGAAGAGGAATGTTCAGCTGCCCCTGAAAGAACATGTCTCTATCAAGAGATTCTTGAGATAAATTCCTCCTACATTTAATGGATTATCGGATCCCTCAATCGTTGAATAATGGATCAACTCCATTGAAAAGATCTTCTCCACCATTAAACGTTCCGAACAAGAGATGTTCTTATGGCTGCTTATCGTATGGAGTGTGAATGCAATCAATAGAGTAAAATGATCAAATATAAGAATCCTGATGAGGAGATCAAGGCGTTGGAATGGAATAATTTTGATAAATATTCTCTGCACACCCTCCCACATAAGATTGAATGGGACTTCCTTAACCTCAAGTAAAAAAGATGAAAAATATGTATGCGCGTATGGGGAAAAAATCCCAAAGATGTCATGATACTCTTATATCTTTGTCATTACACCCAAATTCAAGGTTTACTGCTTCTATTGTGGGAAGAAACATAGCCCGCGGATGGCCCTGCCGATCAGCTACTTCGACAGCTATGAGGATATTGTCTGATGTTCCCTCAAGGTTGAAATGGAAATTTGCAAACCTTAGGGGTATCATTAGGATATGAAGTGTAAGGTGGACTTCAATTCTTGAGGTATGATATATAAATACAATGGTGAATAATAAATTAGTACCCCGCATGCCAAAGGTGTGGAAAGAATCTCCCCATAAATTACCTGAAGGGGATGAGGAAATTCGTTATCTGTGGAAGAGAAGGACACCTAGCTATTGATTTTTGACAAGAAAACCATATGGCTGCAAAAAAGGATAGAAACAATCTTATTGAATCTAAATGAATTATTCATTACATAATTTCCAATTAACTAGGGCATCATGCATCTCAGTTCCCTACGACATGGATTTTCATAGGCAACCAACATGCTCCAAGGGAGCAAGGATGAGATTTTTCCGTCACTACTGTCGAAATGAACCCTAAAAATGAAGTGGCAAATGGTATGATAGTTATTAATTCAATAATAGTGAATGTACTTTATGATTCATGTTCTATGGATTCTTTTTTATCCTGAATGTTTAGTAGAACAATCCCAACACCACCACAAATCAGGGAAATAAATTTGTCGGTGATTACAGAAAATGGGGAAATCATTGCATCCCATAAATATAACTCCTCCTATGTCATAATCGTTGAATTGAGCTTTCTTGAGAACCTAATCATACTCCCTCTGGTGGAATTTAATTCAATTATTAGCTTTGATTGTCTTTCCTTATATTGAGCCAACATAAATTGCCGTGAGAGGTAAATCACTCTTCATGTGGAGAATCGATGCCCGAGTTTGTAAAAGTGCATGGAGGAAGATGAATTTTATTTAGCTCTATCATCTCAAGTGTGGATATTACTACCCTTTGAGAATGTGTATCTGGATCAGATGATTGTGTCTATGGAGGCAACCATTCATGAAGACATTCCTATTGTGAGGAAATTTGCTGAAGTGTTTCCCGAGGATTGGTTGGGCTTCCTCCTAGAAGAGATGTTGAATTATCAATTGATCATATAACTGGGGAGTTTCCAATATCCAAGACACCATAAAGAATGTATTTTGTGGAACTTGAGGAGCTGAAAACATCTATATGAGAATCGGGATAAAGGGTTCATACACCCAAGTGCTTCACCATGGGGTCCACCAGTCCTCTTTTCCATGTAGAAGTATGTGTCAATGAAACTTTGCACTGATTATCTAGAGCATAATAATAACACTAAAAAGAACAAGTATCCACTCCATGAATTGATGACCTATTCGATCATCTTATTGGAGCACAATACTTCTCCATGGATGATTTGCGGTCAGGATATTATCAAGTAAAGGTTAAGATGGAACAGATCCTTAAGACTAATTTCATACTGGATATAGGCACTATGAAATCATATTAATGCCTTCCGGACACACTAATTCTCTATCATTCTTCATGGACTTGATGAATAGTGTCTTTAGAAATTACCTTGAAAATTTTTTGGAGGTATTTATTGATGATATTCTAATATACTCTAAAACCAAGAAGGATCATGAAGAGCATTTAAGAACTATACTAGAGACCTTTTGAAAGGAGAATCTCTATGCAATGTACATCAACAATGAGTTATAGATAAAGGTTGTCTCATTCATGGGATATATCATCATAATTAGTGGAATATCTATGGATCCCTCCAAGATAGCTACAATAGAGGGATGGATGAGGAAAACATTGGTAACAGATATCCGTAGCATCTTGGTGTTAGGAAGATATTATCGCAATTTTTGATAAATTACTCATGATTGTCCAACCCTCATAGTAAGCTAACTCGGAAGGGAATACTTTTTTCTTTGAGTGGTGAATGCTAAGAAAGAATCAAGGAGTTCAAAATGAGGCATATCACTATGCCCGTTATCACATTACCAATAAGTGGAGAACTTTTTGTAGTATTCAGTGAAGTTTAGAAGAAGACCATGGGATGGGTGTTGAGGAAAAAGGGAAATTTCATTAACTATACTTCAAGGAAATTGAATTTTCATGAGCAGAATTATCCAACACATGATATGGAGTTGGCTGTTGTGATCTTCACATTAAATTTTTTGGAATTACCTCTTTCTGAATAAGTGTGAAATATATAAAGACAAGAAAAGCCTCAAATGTATATTCACACAGAAAGAGTTGAACATATGCCAATGAAAATAGTTAGAACTGATCAAATAATTTTACTACTCAATCCATTACCATCTAGGGAAAGCGAACAAGGTGGAAGATGCTCTATGTTTAAAGGACCCAGCGATTATATCATTGATGAGAATTGAGAAGGATCCAATATTCATAGATTTCATGAAGATTGACCAGGGAATCATAAATACGGAAACGTCATCAATCCTTTCAAAAATTATTGCTCAACGGTCTCATTTGGAAAAGTTAAAGGATGCTTAGAAGGATGATGTGGGAATTAAAGAAGAAACTAGAAGCTCTCAGAGATGGGAAATCCTTAGAGTTCAATGTTAATGAAGAAGGAATTGTGGGATTAGGGATATGAGCATGTGTTTCTTCAAGTCTGGAGATGAAGAAGGAACTTTTGGATGATGCACATAAATTAAATTTCTCTATTCACCCAGGAAACAGAAAGATGTATCAAGATCTCCAAGATCATTATTGGTGGGATAATATAAATAAGGATATGGCTGGGTATACATCAATGTGTTTGATGTGTCCAAAAGTGAATAAAGAGAGGAATAAGTCTAATAAGATGATGCAACCATTTCCCATACCAGCATGGAAATGGGACAACATCACTCTGGAAATTGTCACTGGACATCTGAACACATCCAAATGCAACAATGCAATCTGGGTTATTGTGGATCATCTTACAAATTCTGCACACATTATTGTAATTTGGGGTGATTTCTCATTAGACCAACTAGAAGAAATAAATATTAGAGAAGCGGTAAGGATGCATGGAGTACCAATATCTATTCTATCAGATCGATATCCAAGATTCCCCGCTATGTTTTGGAACAACCTTCAACATGCTCTAGATAATGAACTGAACTTCAGTACAACCTATCATCCTCAAATAGATGGCTAATCTAAGAGAAGTATTAAGATACTGGTGAATATGAAAATTCATGGTATATGGACTTCAAAGGAGGGTTTGACCAACATCATCCACTGGTTAAATTCTCCTAAAATAATAGTTCCCACTTCAGCATCTGAATGGAACCTTATGAATCCCTTTATGGGAATAGGTATAGAACACTGACATATTGTGATGAAGTCAATGAAGGTAAGCTGCTAGGACCAGAAATGGTCAAATAAATAGTGGAGAAGGTGAAAACAATTCAACATCATATCAAGGTAGCTCAGAGTCGACATAAGAGTTATGAAGATAACCATAAATGAGACCTTGAGTTGGATGTTGGAGACATGGAATTTCAATGCCTATCTACATGGAATAAGGTCATGAGGTTTGGAAAGAATGGGATGTTAAGTCCTAGGTACATCGGCCCCATAGATATTCATGATCGTGTCGGGGTTGTGGCTTATCAACTAGCACAACCACCAACCATAGCCAAAGTACATGATGACTTTCATGTATCCATATAATGGAAGAAAATAATACACCCTTCACATGTACTCTCTTCTGAGGTAGTAAAGCTAGAGGATGATATTTCTTATGAGGAGAAACCAAAAAAATCATAGATTTTAGATAAAAAGTTATATAAAATAAGATAATGCCCCTCATCAAGGTGTTGTGGTAAAACCAAATGATTGAAGAAGCGATGTGGGAATCTGAAGAATTGCTGACGAAAAGTTACCCATTTATATTTTATTGTGGGAAAATGAAATTTTGAGGATGAAATTTTTTAAGGGGGGTGATTGTAACGACCACAAAATTCATTAATGAAAATTATTCTTGGTCTATTTAAATATCTTTTTATGGATATGAATAATTTATGCACTTATTTGGTTATATGTTTTGGATTTTAAAATACCATTAAGAATTGTGACCATTGCTAATATATCCATTGAACAGTGATCACATGATTAGTATAAAGATAGGGCTTCAACAAATCCAATTTACTAAGACAAAGGAAGTGATGGATTCATCTAGTTGACATGCACCATACGAAGCCCATTATTCAGAGTTTGGAATGTAGGTGGCATCATTGGGCTTCATTTATTACCAAGCCTAAGCCAAGCATGAACACGTTAAGCTTGATGGGAACCGACTACTGGAGATGTGGAAGTAAATAGTGATTACCACTCGAGGGATGTTTTCCGAGCAACCCCAAGAGTTTGTCACCATCACACTCCTTACATGTCAGTCTTATGTGGGTGTTATAAGGGGTTATTTAATGAGACCCCCGAACGTTGACTATTTACATTATTATTGTATACATAATATACATTCTTTTTTTGTTACATTGTAAATAGTTTTTAAAGCAAAAATAGTATTTTTAGTATATATTCAACTAAGAAATCCATTTTAATGAATCAATAGATTTTTGAATTAGATAATATTTCCATAAAATATTATTATTATTATTAAATTACTTTTTATTAAATATAAATTATCATATAACTTTATGAATGCAATTGTAGATTTTTATTCAGGTTTGAAAGTTGTTTTTGTCAAAACACATGAATTTTAGATAAATGGATATTTTAATTTTTAATGTAAAATATCAAATATTTAGATAATTATTTATATAAAATGAATTTTATTTTTGGGATCAGGACATTGAAAATATATAATAGTGAATTTTTCATAATTTTCTGAGATAATCGAATTTTTGGGTAAAAATTAAATACCATTTAAATATATAATGTCTTTTATGACAGCATAATGACCCAATTATGTTGTAATAAAATACTATAAAAATTATGTTCAACCAATATATGTTTTAACATTAAAATATTTTGATTTTGGGTCTTTTTATTTTAAAAAACATTAGTGGACCCTTCAAGGCATTTAAAACATTTTTTCTCTTTAAATTGTTTTCCTTTAGAGTCTGACTCACCTCCACATAAGAAAACCTATTATTTTAAGTAGTTTTTCCATTATCATTATAAAATATTGTTTTCCACTCCCCTTTGGAAAAAATCGTGGGAAAAAATCATAGTCTGGTTTGTGGTTTTTGATTAGTTTAATGTGAGGTGTCCCAAACCTAAATAATAAAAAATTTCCTCTCCTTTCATTTTTAATCCCACCCAAGCTCCCACATCCTCTTCACTCAACGCCTTTAGATTTCGACTAACCCCTACCTTCATCTCTATATAATCTTCCTATGGTGCACCAAGCTCCCATGAATCCTCTCTGAAGCCACTCCCAAGCTTTTGGGATCGCACTTCAAAGTAAGGGATTTATACCTTTCTCATTTTTGTCCAATTTTCTTCATGTAGTTAAGGCCTTTTGTTTTCAATTAAAAATGTCGGGTCCTCTACCATACTACCCTATTTATTTTTGGATGATGGGAGACCCCTTTCCCTCTAATTTTTACTTCCGATGTACACCCATTACTGTGCCGAAATTCTGCGAGGTATTTATTTCTCCTCTTTTACATCCAAGTAACTCTTTTGTATTAGGAATCTAAATTCCATTACTTTTTTTGGTACATATGTCTATATGGAATCCTTACTATCTGATTCATGTATATTGTATGAACCGGGATCTTTGTTTCAGGTAAGATTTTCCTTTTTCTGGTGTTTTAAATAAAAAATGATATTTCTGGAAAATTTTGAAGTACACGACATTTACTTTCTGAGTACACGCCGTGTACTCTTCTCCGGATCAAAGTCATGTACTGGTAGTGCCCGGGCCACATGCACGGTGTGTAGGGGTGACGTAGAGGCCGATATTGGTGGAGTATGGAAAAACCAACTACACGCCATGTACTTTAAAAATACATGCCTTATACTTTTCTTTCTTTTTTTTCTCTGAACAGACTGGGGTCGCGCCTAATCACCATAATCATCTTCATCTAGGTCTGGTTCAAATGAGAGTGACCAATATGACTGGATCTTCCCCGAGCTCCCTCCACTCCATCCGTTCTCCAATTCGAGAACATTCGATTGCGTTGGAAGTGCAGTGGTGAGTTCTCCCTTCTTCTAGAGCCTTGTTTTCCAATTCTTCCTATTTCTCAAGCTATCTAAGGTTGAATGTTTTGAGTGTTTTCTCAGATCTACGACGTTCTAGGAAGAATTAGCCATCGTGGATCAAGTATATCGATCTCCTAGGATATAGTTTGGTGGTTTGTTCCTTACCGTTCAATTTCTCTGAGTTTATGTGTGAATTTCCACCGATACCTATGAATGGGGTATTGCGTGTTTACCTTTTTTCCATTTTTGTTTTCCTTCCTTGCCTGTATGCTTGTGTAGAGGTAATTAGACCATTTTAGAGGTTAATTTTTTGTGATTGGACGTGTTTTCCCTTACGTTCTTCTATTTACAACCTTTGGGTCTCGTTTTCCTTTGGCTGATACACCTGTTTCATGCCTTGCAGTTATAGGATGAAGTGAAATTCATTTCATGTTTGATGCCTTGTAGACAGTTTAGATAAGTAGCTCTATAGGTTTACATTGGTTATCCAAGTATCTCTATAGATGTACTTTGGACTTATAGCATTATTATGCACTGACTAGCATGGGGGTGAGAGAACCATGTGCTGTAGACTATAAGGGATAGGCTGAGTGAGCTTCCCCGAGAGTCTCATATATTACAGACTATAGAGGGGATTGACCGAGTGAGATCCCAGAGTCTTGGATTTTATAGACTACAAAAGGGTAGACCGAGTGAGATTCCTCAGAGTGTTTTACCTTGTTTTAATCTCTTTAAGAACCTTCCTAAGCTAGAGGAGGAATTGACCGACTAAGATTCCTTAGATAGTCTGTGGTATACCTGAGGCTATAAGAGTAATTGAATGAGATAGCTTCCTCAGAGAGTCTCCAGAACTTAGGAGTAAGAGGGTTAGACTGTGTGATCTTCCTCAAAAGATTCACTGACTACCCTAGACTGTAAGAAGAATTTACCGAGTGAGATTCCCCAAAGAGTCTCATAAATTCATATGACCAAGACAGGTGGTTAGGCTAGGTGCACTACAAAGAGGGTTGTGGTACATCCTGGATAAGACCAGAGGGGAAGACTGCGAGTACTTCCCAGTGGGTTTCCGGCTTGTTAGCTCTTTGTTTCACTACTATTGTTTGGTTGAGGATTGATTGTGGCTATGTATCATCCTATTTTGATGCTTACTGTTTACTACCTACTGCTTGTTGTTGCTGTTTACTGCTTATTGTACTTTTACCTGCAATATATTCACTGACTATTAGACACAAATCTTCAGGTGAATTCCTACGGGGATTTTATCTCAAACCCTATTTGGTCCATGCTTTTGGACCCAAGAATACTATTTTGTTGCGTGTATGGACAAGGAAAAACTCCCTTCGACTTCTGGAACATGATTGCATAGAGCAGGAGAGCATAGGACCAAGACATGGCTTGCGACGCTGAGGTGCTGTTTACTTTTCGTTTGTACTTGTATTGATAATGTTTTGTTTTCCAGCATTGTGACTTGTTTGAATGATTTCCTAGTTATGTATCAAGAATCATTTCAAATATACATATGTGCTCCAGGTTGTTGATTCAGTCTTCCGCAGTTTATATTGTGGGTTATTACTGTTTCCTCTATTCGATGTTTATTATTCATCTGTTGTGTACTCTGCCAATGAGGGTATAGTTTCCCCACTATCACACCCAAGGCCCTTGCTATTAGTCGGGAGCCTTGGGCGTTTGGGGAAATGTGCTTCAGGTCATGTGACCAATAGGGTACGGGGTGCCTCTGGGTGGCTTCCGGAACTGGGACGTTACAAAGTGGTATCAGATGAATTATTTTCTCATGCATTACTGTTTGCATAATTATCCAAGGATTAGACGGATTCGGTACTTGGTAATAATCTCTGCCTATGAGTAGCTTACCTGTGTACAGGGAAAAGCCATACTACCTTGTTTATTGCAGTTTTCTGGTTTTGAGAGTTTACAGTTGATACGATTTCACCTAGAGTGATTCAAACACTTGTACTATTATTGTTTTGATATAACAGTTCTATATATGTCCCAACTTGATGATATGGGGGTATTCCATCTCATGCATGATATAGGAACTCGTAGAAATCACATTCCATGCATTCTTGCCATGCCATTTAAGGTGAATTAGCGATTGCTTGCTGTTGTGATAGACGTTGTGTAGATTATGCATGTTGTTGTGATAGATGCTTTATAGAATCTATGCTGCTTGTTAGAGAATTTTTTGTAATGTAAATTGTTTAAATGAACACCAATTTTTGATTCTTGAGGTGTTGTGTGGCCTCTTGAATCGAAAATTGGTGGATCATGATCATGTTTTCTATTGAACATGACTGTAGGGGATGCCAAGCTTTGATTCACTGGGAGTATGGGCCCTCATGGATCGGAATTTGGCACATCCTTGCCTTGTTTTCCATGTTTCTGGGTTTCGGTACAGTTTCTGAGCTAATGCCCAGAAAAACCCAGAATACACGGTGTGTACATTCTGGTTACACACCGTGTAGTTTTTAGGTCGTGTTACTGACTGCGTGTGCATGAACATGGTGTTGTGAAAATAACGCCAGGAGCACACCGTGTCCGGTATGTACACGTCGTGTAGTGTTGATCATTGTACCTAGTCGTGTCACAAACAACACAGGTCGCGGAAACTCAAGTAGAATACGCCGTGTTGGAAAGGAACACGCTGTGTTGTTTTGTCCAGGTACCCGACCGTGCCACGAACAACACGGGTCGGCATGACCTTCTCTAAGACACGTCGTGTTTCTATTGGAACACGTTGTGTAGTCTTTCCCAGGTACCTGACCATGTCATGAACAACATGGGATGATGTAACCTTCTCTTGTAAACATAGTGTTTGTTCGGAACATTCTGTGTAAGGTCCATCCATGTAGACAACCTTGTAAATAACAACACGGGCTGCCGAGTTAGTGTCTACTACACGCCGTGTCCCTAGGGAACACGCCGTGTACTCTGAGGTTAGTTTGAACCGTGTGAGTTAGCAGTGTTTGGAGACTCGGTCAGGGGAATAGTTTTCAAATAAAAGTCGTGTAGTTTGAGGTGTTACATAACCAGTAGGGCATGGGTATACACCCATGTCAGTGGATTAAGAAGACACTCCGTGTAATTTTTATACACGCTGTGTTGTCGTGTTTTGTAAACTTTTGTGTTTTTCTTCCCCTGTTCCTATTTTTCACTCTTGTGTTCTCCTTCCTTATTTTTCTCATCTAAGGTGTACTTTTGATCTTTCAGAGCCATGACTTTAAGATGTCCTCCGGTTGTACATCTGTCTTCAGGCCGTGATCAGACGCCAGATATGGATGATCAGGGACTTCCTTCCAATCCTCCAGTCGAGCCTTCCTTGGAACCGACTGTCCTACACGTTGCAGGCACCGAGGCGCAGTTCAGGGAAGACATCCTAAGGATGATGCTGACCTTCCAAGGAGCGCCGCCTCATGCCATGTCGATGGCTGAGTTGACGCGGGTTTCCCAGCAACAACGTCCTCCTACTTTTTTAGGGGATGGAGGACCCCAGACTGCAGAGTCGTGGATAGAGGCCACACTGACCATCTTTGTGAACCTAGAGATCCCTATGGAGAAAATGGTAAATATGGCTACTTATATGCTCCGGCACACTGCCAAGAGGTGGTGGGAGGTGATCTCACAGTTAGGGCGTCAGCAAGATATGTCTTGGGACGAGTTTCGACACACCTTCTATGACTACTTCAATCCGGAGACCATGAGGGTCGATCGACCCTAGGAGTTTATGAGTTTACAGTAGGGTACTCTTTCTGTAATGGAGTACTCGTCTTGTTTCACTGAGCTACAGTGTTTCACACTAATCCCAGTAGGCGATGAGTTGTTCCTTGCTAGGATGATTGAGGATGGTCTTAGGTAGAAGATATTTTCCCAGGTGAATATCTTCCAGTTGACTTTGATATCCTCCATAGTCAACTAGGCGCTGATCACTGAGCGCAATATGAGAGATTCTTGAGAAGCGAACCCGGGCGGTTCGATATCCAGAGCTGGTGTTCCTTATACGGATAGTAGGAAGTATCGCAGAGTTTCATATCGAGGAGATCGATGTTCTTGGGATGCGTCTTTTGGCAGCCAGGTTGTATGATACCAGTGCGGTAGGAGTCAGAATACTAGGCCTCAGTGCCAGAGGGATCCAATAGAGTACCGGTCTTGCGGAAATATGGGACATCTTCTGCATTTCTATCCCAGATTCTCACCTTCATCTGGTGGTAGGGGTTCTTCTATGACCCCGCTTTCTAGAGATGCTTCACCAGTTTCCCACCTGTCAGGGAACTGGAGTTCTTCCAGATGTTCAGGCCGAGGTGGAGGTCACGGCCATGGTGGTCAGTCACCAGGCCATCGGCGACAACATTGTGGATCAGCTCAGAGCGGTCAGCTAGGGGCGCAGGGCCGCGGTGCAGGCCAGTATTTCTCAGTGGAGAAGACCTATTAGGAGCATGATCTCGGCCCTTCTACAGTTCGTGGTACGATCCTAGTAGCCTCATTTTTATCTTCAGATCTTTTCGATACTGGAGATTCCCATAGCATTATATCTATTGCTATCGTGGGGAGTCTTGGGATTTGTATCTTTTCGTCTTCCAACATGTTAACTCTTGAAATAGCCTTGGGATTAGGACATCTAGAGTACGTCAGTTTAGATAGTACCCTCTGGAGGTTTCAGTGTGTCATTTCTTATGGGACCTCTATGTCCTAGAGATTACGGGCTATGAAGTCATTCTCTGTATGGACTGGTTGGTTCCCTTCCTGACAGTTGTTGATTGATATCACCATAAGGTGATCTTCGTATCACCATAGGGAAGATCATTCCTTCATAGTGGTGAGTGGGATGTCCAGGCAGGTAGAGCTGGACCAGAGCATCATGGGCTAGGGGAAGTTACAGCCCATATTTCCAGTCTTTATCTGGATGACTAGGGGACTTCATAGTTAGACTTTCCTCCAGTGGGGGATCGTTTCAGGGATGTCTTCCCAGAATACTTTTCAGGTTTACCTCCAGAGCGTGAGGTAGAATTCTCGATTGAGCTCGTGCCAGGAGAGGCATCGGTGTCCATTCATCCTTATAGGATGGCTACACCTGAGTTGCAGGAGAACAATAAGAAGTTGGAGATGTTGCAGGAAATGAGATTCATCTAACCTAGTACTTCTCCATGGGGTTCGCCTGTCCTGTTTGCGAAGAAAGAAGATTGTACCATTAGGCATTGTGTGGATTATCAGAAGCTGAACCAGTTGACAGTCAAGAACCGATATCCCTTGCCGAGGATCAATGATCTCTTTGATCAGCTTCGAGGAGCCCGAGAGTTCTCGAACATCGACTTAAGGTCCGGTTATCATCAGTTGCACATTAAACCATCAGATATACCTCTGACTTCTTTCAGGAGTAGGTGTGATTTCTATGAGTATATAGTCATGCTGTTCGGACTTACGAACGTGCCTGAAGTCTTTATGGAACTGATGAACCGAGTGTTCCATCCATACTTGGACTCCTTTGTCATGGTCTTCGGGGAAGATTCTTTGTGTACTCTCACACTCGACACGACCATGCCACATATATTGAGATCATTCTGAGTACACTGAGACCGCATTGGCTGTATGCTAAACTCTCAAAGTGCCACTTTTGGATGGACCAGATTCACTCCATGGGTCATGTTATCTCAGAGACATGAGTGTCATTAGACCCAGAGAAAGTGAGAGATGTAGTTTCCTGGGAGCAGCCGAAGAATGTCATTGAGGTGTGGAGTTTCCTAGGGGTGGCCGGATACTAAAGATGCTTCATTCAGGACTTCTCGTGCCTAGAAGAACCGTTGACAGGTCTGAACAAAAATGAAGAGAAGTTTTTATGGTCAGATTCTTGTGAGTCCACCTTTCAGGAGCAGAAAGGGAGGTTAACGTCAGCACCGATACTAGTCTTTCCAGAGCTGGGAAAGGGATACACTGTCTACGGTGATGCTTCAGGTATCAGGCAAGGAGCTGTGCTCATGTAGGGAGATGGAGTCGTTGCGTATGGGTCTTAGCAGTTGAGACCACATTAGAGGAATCACCCTACACACGATCTGGAGTTGGCAGCTGTTGTTCATGCCTTATGCTATTGGAGACACTATCTTCTGTGAGTGAACTTTGTGGTTTTCACCAACCACAAGAGTATAAAGTATATCTTCACTCAGCGTGATCTGAATCTGAGACAGCGTAGGTGGGTCGAGTTTCTTCAGTCCATTGACTTTGAGCTCGCCAATACGCTGGGAAAGGGAAACGAAGTGGCTGATGCTTTGAGAATGAGAACTCAGTTTCAGGCAGTTCAGGAGGCCAGCAGTGAGTGGCAACTGATGGCTCTGTTCTCTGAGATGCATCCCGAGGTGCACGGTAGGCAGGGACAGACCTTTCCTTCATCTATGGCTATTACCTCTACACTTCTTGATCAGGTACGAATGAGGAAACTATCAGATTTGGAGGCCTCAGTCCTACAGGAGAGTGTGTCAAGAGGGGACCCTCTTCCTGGATGGACAGTGGGCATGGATGAGATCTTCCATTTCCAGGGACGCATATGGGTGCTAGCTGACATACGCGAGGAGATGATGTGGGATTTTCATTCCTCAGTTTGGGAAGTACATCTTGGTGTCACCAAAATGTATCGGGATCTTCATCGCCAGTACTGGTGGCTAGGTATGAAGAAGGATGTTTCTGGTTTTTTCATGAAATGTTCTACTTGCCAGCAGGTGAAATTAGATCATCAGCAACTAGAAGGGATTTTATAGAAGTTATCCATTCTAGAGTGGAAGTGGAAAAATGTTGCGATGGACTTCGTGACCGGGTTAGTGAGGTCACCTCGTGGAAGTGATGTTGTTTGGGTCATCGTCGACAGGCTTACGAAGGTACCACACATCTTTCCGATCAAGGAAACCATCAATGTTGATGATTTGGGATAACTATACATCCGAGAGATTGTATTTCTGCATGGAGTTCCACACTCCATTTTTTTAGATTGGGATGCGCGCTTTACCTCTTGGTTTTGGCAGGGACTTCAGAAGGCCTTGGGTATACATGTACTTTTGAGTATAACATACCATCTCCATACCGATGGGAAGTCCGAGCGTACGATACTGGTGCTTGAAGATATGCTCCGAGCTTCCATTCTAGACTTCGGCGGATATTGGGAGAAACATACACCTCTTGTGGAGTTCACATACAACAACTGTTTTCAGGCGACCATTCAGATGGCACCATACGAGGATCTGTACGGTTGGCCATGTCGATCACCCTTATGCTGGCTGGAGAGAGGAGAGGTAGATTTGTTAGGACCTCGTCTTGTTCAGGGGATCTTAGAGCAGATAGAGTTGATTCGAAAGAGGATGGCTATAGTACAGTCTCAACAGAAGTCTTATGCTGATCAGCGGAGACGACCTCTGGAGTTCGAGGTCAGAGATCATGTCTTCCTGCTTATCGCACCGAGGTTGGGACACAAGTGGATTTAGAGACAGGGTAAGCTTTCACCATGGTACGTCAGGCCATTTGAGGTATTGGAGAGAGTTGGTCCGGTTGCCTATCAGTTGCAACTACCTCAGAGGTACCGGGAAATGCATGACATCTTCCACGTCTCTCAGATCCGACGTTACTTTTCAGACCCGTCTCATGACTTTCAGCCCGAGGAGGTTGAGCTCGAAGTAGATGGATCATTTTAAGAGCATCTTATCCGGATTATCGATTGCAGTAAAAATTTTCTCTGAGGCCGATCTGTTCCTCTAGTACGTGTGTTGTGGAATCACGGGTGAGTATAGGATGAGACTTGGGAGAGGGAGGCTGAGGTTCGATCGCAGTGGCAGGAGCTGTTCCAGGATCCTTTTTCTACGCCCACCATGGGAAATCCAGGGATGAATTTCTTTAAGGGGGAAAGTTTGTAAGAATTTGAATCTTCATTTCAAGTATGATTTTCCATTTTTTAGGAGTTTTTATGAAAAATGGAGTTTCTGGAAAATTTTGAAGTACACACCGTGTACTTTTCTCCAGGTCGAATCCATGTACTAGCTGTGCCCGGGCCACACACACTATGTGCAGGGGTGATGTGGAGGCCGATTTTGGCAAAGTACGGAAAATCCCATTGCACGCCGTGTATTTTAAAAATACACACCGTGTACTTTTCTTTTTTTCACTAAACGGACCAGGGTCGCGTCTAATCTCCATAATCATCATCTTCTTGGTCCAGTTCATCCGAGAGCAACCCGTATGGCCGGATCTTCCCCAATCTCCTACCTCTCCATCCGTTCTCCGATTTGATCTTGGTCAATTGCGTTGGAACTAAAACGGTGAGTTCTCCCTTCTTATTGAGACTTGTTTTCAAATTATTATACTTTCTCATGTTTTCTAAGGTTGAAAATTTTGAGCTTTTTCTCATATCTACGATGTTCTAGGTAGAATTAGCTGTCATGGTTCAAGTATATTGATCTCCTAGGATCGATGTACGTGGTTTGTGCCTTACCGTTCAACGTCTATGAGTTTATGTGTGATTTCCCACCAATACCCGTGAACGGGGTATTGCGTGATTACCTTTTTGCCCTTGTTGCTTTACTACCTTTCATGTATGCTTGTTTATAGGTACTTTGACCATGTTAGAGGATAATTTGTTATGCTTGAATGTTCTTTCCCTTGCATTGTTCTTTTTACGACCATTGCGTCTCATTTTCCTTTGGATGCTACAACTATTTCATGCCTTGCAGTTATAGGATGAAGTGAAATTCATGACATGATTGATGCCTTGTAGACAGTTTACCTAAGTAGCTCTATATGTGTACTTTGGTTAGCCAAGTAGCTCTATAGGTGTACTTTGGCCTTATAGAATTATTATGCACTGACTGGCACGGGGCTGAGAGAACCTGGTGCGATAGACTATAAGGGATAGACGGAGTGAGCTTCCCAGAGAGTGTCATATATTATAAACAAAAGAGGGGATGGACCGAGTGAGCTCCCAGAAAGTATTGGATTTGATAGACTACATGAGGGTACACTGAGTGAGCTTCCTCAAAGACACTTACCTTGTTTGAATCTCTTTAAGAACCTTCCCAGGCTAGAGGAGGAATTGACGGAGTGAGCTTTCTCAGAGCGTCAATGGTATACCTGAGGCTATAGGAGGAATTGTCCGAGGTAGCTTCCTCAATGAGTCTCTCGACATGGGGGCTAAGAGTGTTAGACCGTGTGATCATCCTCAAGAGATTCCCTGAATACCATAGACTATAAGGGTAATTGAGCGAGTGAGCTTCCCCAGAGAGTCTCATAAATTCGTATGACCAAGCCAGAGGGGATAGGCAGAGTGCACTACCCAGAGGGTTGTGGTACATCTTGGATATGACCAGAGGGGATGGTTGTCAGAACATCCCATTGTGTTTCCATCTTGTTAGCTGTTTGTTTCACTATTGTTGTTTGGTTGTGGATTGATTACTGCTATGTATCATCCTGGTTTATTGCTTACTGTTTACTGCCTATTGCTTTCTGTTTCTATTTACTTCTTAGTGTACTTTTACCTGTCATATACTCCCTAACTGTTAGGCACAGATCTTTGGGTGAATGCCTACTGGGATTTTATCTGACACCATGTTTGGGTCATGCTTTTGGACCCATTTAGACTATGTTGTTGCTAGTATAGACAAGGGAACGCGTCATTCGACTTCTAGAACTTGATTGCTTGGATCAGGAGAGCATGGGACCAAGCCTTGGCTTGCGATGCGGAGGAGATTTTTACTTTTCTATTGCACTTGTTTTGATACTGTAGTGTTTTCCAGAATTGTGAATTGTTTGGATGCTTTCCTAGTTATGTATCATGCTTCATTTCATATATACATATGTGCTCCAGGTTGTCGATTTAGTCTTATGTTGTTTATATTTTTGGTTATTACTATTTCCACAATTGGATGTTTATTCTTATTCTACTGTGTACTCTCCCAATGAGGGCATAGTTTCCACACTATCTCACCCAAGGCCCTCACTGCTAGTCAGCAGCCTCTGGAATTTGGGGAAATACGGTTGAGGAAATGTAACCAACCGGGTACGGGGCACCCTTAGGTGGCTTCTGGAACCGGGACGTTATATATATGTTATGATACACCCATTTATCTCTCATCAACCATTTTCATGAATCCTTATGTCACGTCATTATGCCGTCGAAATTGCACTATGTTTTTCCCAGCCAATATCATTGTGTAATGAATACCATACTCATGCCTCTATTAAGGGTATTAACCTTAATTCCCATATTCATATTGAATGGTATTTTCATGTATTTATTCCACATTGCTTAATCATGGAATAACTTATTATGTTGATTTATTCCATGTTATATGATCCATGGGGCACCCTTATGTATGAAATGAAATTTTTAAGAAGGGTGTGCCCTGATATCGCTCCAATGCACTGGGTAAAGTATAGTATCATGATATATCTTGTGCAATGAATCATGACTCATGATTATTCAATTGTAACGAGGGTTTACATGTGCTTCGTTTTCCATGAGGTTTTACTCATGCTCCATGTGAAGTAAGCCTTGGCTCATGACAAATTCTAGGTTAAGTGTTGTTGCCACATTCCCATGTTATGATTATCATGATTTACCATGCCTTTATGTTCATGTTTCTCTAGTTCTACATTGATAAGCCTATTCTTGAACATGTATTGTATTCCTCATGTCATTCCATGCATATTCCCTTGCTGGTCATTATAGCTCAGACTTTTCTTATGCATATCCTCAGGTTATCCCACGAAATGCATTGTGCGAGGGAATGTAGTGGGCATGTAAATGAATTTTTCAATAAAGATGTTATATTTCATGTCTTAAGTTGTCATGTAATTATCCTAAGCCTCAATTACACTATTCCTATTGATCTTCTATGTTGTATCAAGTGATTTTTATGTAATATATCATGTTTACGTATGTAATAAAGAGTAGTGTTGTTATAAGTAATATAACATCAAGTGGAATTATAAGAAGATCTTGAAGATATTGGCTTATAAAGAAAAAAGAACAAGAAAATTAGTGTCATGTTAAAGGTTCATTAAATTTATTTTGATTAACATTATGTAAAGTTTGATCATATTGAGAAATTTATATAGTATTATGAAAATAATCTTGTAAAATCTATAGATGTAATTAATTACAAGGTGAATATTGAAGAACAAACTATGATTTTTGGAAGAAAATACACCTTAAGAGGGTGGTGAATCAAGGTTTTGAAAAACATTATCTTTTATTTTATCATTATTTGTTCATTTATTTTAGAACCATGTTAATATGTTATCATGGATAGTTATTCAACCTATAATGTCACTTAAATTCATGAATACTATACACTATACACATATAAGTAAATTAAATCTAATAGGGATGCCATGATTTTACTAGGTTCACCAAAATAAGAAAATCTAAGGATCACAGACTTAATTTTTTTCCATTTTAGGGATATAATACTATTAACTGTGTTATTAAATTGTATTTATGAAGGATTCACTATTAATCTCAGATGTACTTTCCTCTTCACTACTCTTGAGCACTTTTCAACAAAGGAATGGTTAGTTTATAGACATTAGGGTCTCTTCATGGTCATTATGGTATTCAAAAATTGTTTCATTACTATTTGTATATGGATATATGATGATCTTAAGTATGGTTCTATACTCTTAAACAAAAGTATCATTTCACATGTTGACAATAATTTCAAACAATGGAATTACCCCTTAATACCATTTTAATCTTTATATCTATATATATAAATGACATTACACTTACTTCTCCTCTTGATTTTACCACATTTGTTATCACCTAAATGTTCACCATGATGAGTTTTATTTCTCTTTATTCTAATATAAAACAATAAAAGCATTATTGTTCAAGAACTCACTACCATTAAAATCACATGAGATATATTTTCTAGAAACCCACCAAATATTAATATTCATCAATATATATAGGAATTGGATATTTTGATATATATATATATATATACTCTATTCACTTTAAATCCCAGTGTTTCTTCCAGATGTGTTTTTATTATGTGCACACTCTTTTCATTTCTCTTTTCTCCTAGACTAGATTAGAACAACAGAACTCGATTTCCTCCTTTAAACCTAATATAGAATGAGACACATATTTTCTAAAATACATCTGGATGTTTATATAGATAATATATTAACTCTATGAAAATGAATCAATGGTTTATATCATTCCACACATCTCTATGATTCTTTATTATCACTATGTGTCTCATGAAACTAAACTATTCACATTCAAATAAATCCATTGGATATCGCTGAATAGTTTTCAATGTTCAAACATGTTTCTTAATTCTTATTAAACTCATGGTTCTATGTGCATGAAATCCATTATTATTTTATAATGTTAGTTATATGACCAAGAACAAAATATAGTTATACTTATCAATTAAAACTCAAAAATTTACCACATTTAATATTTATTCCATTAATGTTTTTGAATATCATTACATATATCCATTAAAAACACTCATTTATGATCTCAGAATGATACAAAATGAAAACTCCAAAACATCACACACTTCATGTTTTGAATCATTCGCATAACTAAATCATGAAAATCAACAATTGAAATATTTCAAAATATTATTGTACCTAAGGTAAAAACTCTACAAAAATAATAATTCTATAGGATTGGTAACTCTATTAACATAATGTAAGAAAATATATCTATGTTAACTCTACTAACTTCACCTAATTTTATTATATATATCATTATCCAAGAACATGAATAACTCTTCATTTCTCAATTATAAAAAGATACATTCCCAATATCAATATATTATATCAATATTTTATTCTCATTGTTATTATCATAGATTCCAGAAACATTGAAAACTATTTTTTTCTATAAATTGAAAAGTAATTTTGTGAGTTATCACATAACATCATAGCATAATATCTAGAATCTTCAATATTTGAAAAAAATATTCATTTTTATCCAACATAGAATCCAAAAGACCTCAAAATGGGTGTCTCAAATTTACATAGGTTAACTAAAATATAAAAATAATGATGGCCATAGTGCATACCAGCATAATTATTTCAAACAAATAGAATACTCAAACAAAATTTCATTTTCTGCAGTCTGTTCAGAATCATCTCTCTATTATAAAATTACCATAAGCATGGATCTGTACTCCATGATGTGGTGTCCTCTTCCCTATTTTTTATTCACCAACTTCTCTTGTTTGGTGTGTCTAGTCCCAGATTCCAATTTTTTCCCTCAAATGATCCTTACACATTTCTCAATATCATCCATTAGAAACTAATTTTCATTTTATTTTATAAATTTCACTTATATTATGAAGTTCAGGTGAATACTAGTTTTTATTCAAAATATTTCTCTATGGATTTTGATCTCCAATATATTGTGATGAGCCTTAAATAGCTCTTGGATTTCCTTATTCAAATACCTTTTGAAAAATTATTTATTCCCTTTGGTTGGACCATTGAAGATTCATATTTTCCTATATACAGAATCCAAAAACCATCTCAAATCAATTTTAAACCTGAATGAAAATTAAATTTTTATTATTCAAACATTTTTGAGGAAATAGTGAAAAACCATACAGGACATCACGACTTAAAACAACAAATAACCATGGAACAAAAGTATAGATCAAACAAAACCACACCATCATAGAAGAGATCCAACCCAATATCAAAGATATTAAAATTGTCTTCCTCCTACTCCTCGCTTTCGGAAAATTGTCCCGTGTATAAATGAACAGGCCTGGAACCGATGTCAAGCCATGACCTCTCAAACATCCAAATCAGTAGCAAAGACCACGAGAAGCCCACTGCTCTACACCCCATCTGGAGAAACCCCTTGGGAGATAGATGCAGCGACCCTAAGTCCTCGAATGAGCGAAGACCCAAAGATTCACAATACCAAAATTCCATTCCACCGATTCTAACTCAATCAACCAGTCGCTCCACCATTTCCAAGTATTCAACACAAAAGTCAAAAGACACCAAATTCGGACCTGCGAGAACATTATTTTCATACCCCCAAATACATTCACGACTCCTCATTGCTGGAGAACAAGACCCCCTCACCAAATTCGGGTCCTTCTTTCCTATTACTAACCAGTAGACCAACCAATAGTCAAGAAGGTCAAGACCGGAACCATTCAAAAACGACCACGAGTGGAAAATCTAGAAACAACAGCCAAGCCCAATGATAGAATCAATCGTGAGCAACAAATTCATAGTAGAACCAGATCCAAAACACAGAGCATCCCAACCAAATACATTCCCCACAACTAGAATAAACCAACAAAATACTGAAACACAAAAAAAGCAGACAGGTCTTAAAATCCAACGAAGGAAAAAATTAAGAACCAAGAAGTAATTACCAGATCGTCAGCAACCCGAGCACCAGAGAACACCAGAAAAAATCCCCATCATAAACCAGATACCATGTCCCGCTGCTGCCATCCAAAATTTCCACAGAGACCACAACCGACCACCCAATGAACCCGCAAAAGACAATGTTACAAACCTCAGTCGTGGAAGAAGAACTCGACCACGAAACCAGCTTCGCACTGCCTGAACAGCCCTATCCAGAAGAAATGGAGTAAGGCGGGAAGCCAGCCAAAAACTAAGAGAAGGTCGTGTCGGCCGAGTCCACAAGTTTGACGACGCCTCCACGGAGGAGAGACCACAACCATAGTCACCGAGGGAACA
Source organism: Viscum album (assembly GCA_963277665.1). Taxonomy (NCBI): domain Eukaryota; kingdom Viridiplantae; phylum Streptophyta; class Magnoliopsida; order Santalales; family Viscaceae; genus Viscum; species Viscum album. The sequence goes on from OY728131.1 coordinate 1,132,930,176, forward strand.
TCAGGGAGAGATCCGAGCCGAACCGAGGAAGAGGGAGGCAGTGATGGAGCAAAACCCTAGCAGTAGCGCCCCTTATGGGCTCATTCTCAATTTTAAACCATAGAAATCATATAATTCACTACATTAATACATCCCATGAACATGATCATCATTAAATTTCCAAATTCTATCTAAATTAAAATATCCTTATAACTCATCCACATACAATTCATTTATAGTCACACCATATCAAATTTCAATAAAACTAACTTATAAAACCATAGTTTCAACCTTATACCCCTTTAAATTTTGTTGAAAATATACCTCAAATTCCATCTTCGTCTTCTCCCCTTTGAAAATAAAATGCCAAGGATACTCTACTTCTATTCCTTTGGTTTATCACCAGGATTTTTACTATGTCTTCTTTAACATGCTTCACATACAGAATTTATTAAGTTAATTCACTATATTATTCAGAACATTAAGAATTATATATATTGGTTGATTTTATATTATCTCTTAATTCATTACAATAAAACACTTTCATATAAAAGTTGAATTCATACTATACAATTCTAGTTTTTAAGATTCAATACTATGAAATGACTTATCAAAAAATATTTTAATCCTACTAAGCTGAAGCACGATATCAGAATCAATATTCGAAGTTTATAATTTACAATGAAGTCTATATTAATAACTATATTTATATAAAACACTTGAATTTGATGAGATATAAACTCAAACAACTTCTCAAAAATTGTTTGTATTTAAATAATGAGGTATATGGGTGAGGAACATAACATTTATAAAACATTTCATTTAACATGTAAATACAAAACAAATGAGGTTTTTATATATCATAAAAATCTTTATAAGGCATATAAGTTCATTAAAAAGTGTCTAAATAGTAACTCAAACTCCTCATAATAGTGTGCACCTCTAAACAGCACTAATGGTGATGATTTTTTCATCGGATGAAATTTTTGAATCTATTCAGTATCCAAACAACATTAGGCTATCTTGAAAACCAATATAAATGATACTATTTTGTTAGTTATTTAAAAATATATATGAAACAAACAAAAATATTGTTATATCTTAATAAAACAATCCATTTACTTCTCCAAGGGTTTACGTCATCAAATAGGGAATGGACCACTTATTATATTCCAAAATAGCCCTGATGATTAATTAATTAAATAATTTTAGCATTAAAATTTATATGTTAACATGTATTATTCATTAATATTTGTCATTTTAGTATAATTAGACACATTACAACCATAAATCCTCAAGCCAATACGATTGAATAATATTACATAACATAACATTCACTTTTTTCCATACATTTGTGTGTTGGTACCCAAAATTCATTTACAAAAAAAAATATTTTATTCCAATCCAAATGAAAATCGTGTCTCAATTTCACCATTCATATCTTTTCTAGTATCGTTTGGTACATTTAAGTGCACATAGTTGATTCCTACATTAGGTTATAAGGATTTGTAAATGAATAAAATATGTGATTTCTTCATTATTCAATTTTCCCCTTTCTTTATAGTGGATTATGTTCACTACCATGACCACTTTTCACTATATTTATTATGATAAAATTGGTTTTATTTATATAAGGTTTTACACCATCCATCAATACGAATCATTATCCTTCTTACCAAAAATTCTAATTTAGATTTTTATTACCTAAATTACTAACTCGAGAATATGTTCTTTATGACCACAATAATCCCTTAGATTATATCTCCCCTATAATACAAGACAACTTATACCAATATTTATATAAATTAAAGAATAAGTGTATATGGGTACCTCTATTTTTGTTTTATTCTGGTTTAGATGAACCACCTAGATATGTCCCTTTCCTCCTCTTCATTTTTACAATCAGATATTCCCCAAATTTATTAGTAATTGATTAATATTTCTTCAAATATTCATATATATTATTGATGATGGAATCATTATCCTTTTGGGATATGAGATCAATCACTTCATTCATATTCTATTTCTATGCCAACTTATTTTCACCCCAGGTAGGCTGTGGAGTGTCAAAAATATTTGGTGTTGGATCCACATTTTGTTCCCTTCCTTCAATGAAATTTTTCAGTAGAGAGAAAATGTTCTTCCCTAGAAAATATTTTTCTATATACTATGTTTTTATTCAAATATAATTCTTCTCCACCTATAATGGATGTCGTGATCAGACCATAAAACATACCTTGGAAAACTGTTTCTACTTTAAATTTTCAAACTTATCTAGTACCATAAATCTATTTATATGAAATTTAGTTTTATCAATAACTCATTTATATATAGTTATAGTTATGGTAGTGGGTAATCTTGTATTGATATCCCCATAGATATTCCTACTAATGTTTGTTTTTAAAAGAACTATATTAGCAAAAATAAAATATATCTAAGGAAAACCATAACTCATGAGCAGTTTTCTTGGTTGAAATCTACTTGTAATAGATATCTTATTGCAATTTATTTTCCAAGATTCCTTACAAAATATCATAGGGTTTCAATTTATTCTAAAAAAATTAAACATCATCACTATATTTTATTGAGGTCATATTACTTTAGTTATCTTTTATATGTAAAACATTTTTCTAGAATGTGATTATATTTCATTATGTTCTCAATTACAATATTCAAAATATTTTCTTTAGTTTATGAAATTTTCCTTCTAAAAATAATTTCCTATTCTATCTTCTTAATACATATATCATTATCCTCTAGTTGTTTATCTAAATTCATAATTTCATACTTCATTTCACTTTATGTTTTATTTATATTTTCATCATGTTGTTCCTTGAAAACCATAATGGATATCTCATGTTGTTTCTTCATTTTCAAGCTTTGATTTACTTAATTAAAATATGATACAATCATATAAATTTGTTCCATTATTTTAATTGTTATCATGGAGATGGATCCCATTAAATATAGTAGTAGAGGAAAATTATTTTACTAATCATCTTTCAAAACATTCACTTCATTTTAAAAGAATTTATTTTACTCTTTTTATTTGTTCCAATATTTATTATATTTACCCCATGATGTGGCTTTTTCATATTTAACCTATAAATGTGATATAGAATTTGTATTTTTATCTTTTCAAGGAGAATATTCTATAAGGTTTGAAATATATTTGTATAATGAATTGTTTTTTACTTGGATAGGAGTATCCAATTTCTTTGTGGAATTATTCTTGATCTTATTCCTTATACTTTTAAAAAATTAATATTCTTCAAAAATTGAATGCTCTTAATTAAGAATAACTCATCATCCCATATTCAAGATATATTTTTTATCATAATTATCATATAGATTGTCCACATATATTTGTAAATCTTTAAGTTGGATACACTTCTAAATACCTCTACATCCCAAGAATCCTTCAAAAAATTGTTATAAATATCATCAATTTGATTATTTATTTGATCTGACTCATACGCTCTCCCATTCTAACATTTAAATAAAATCTCATCCAATAAAGAATAAATATTACCAATATATTATTCATTAAATGATAAGGATTATTTTTTCCATATTGAGATGTTATTCCAATAAAATATAATAACCTACATGGAGAAATATATATATAATCTTCATTTTATAAAAAATAATAGATATAAATTTGAATAAACTCAAGTACCTAAGGCTCTTGTTCAACGTGTTGGAAGTAGAGACACCCTAAAATGTGATGAATCAAGGTGTTACATAATTTTATATTTTATATTCTTCTTTTTAATTTTCGTCTTTTTTGAAAATGTTTTATGTTAATGGGAATAATAATGAATTTTGTAATTTTTTTTGAGTGAACAAATACCATAAAATATAATGATATAAATAAATTAAATCACACTATGTCAGCATGATTTTTATTAATTCACCCAAATGGGTTAGTAGAAGTATCACATACCATTGATGTGTTGGGGTGTTAAATTTTATAAATACTTAATAGGATTATAATATTTTATTGGGGAAGGACTCACTATCGACCATATTTGTAAGGCCTCTTATCTACTCTTTTACACTTCTCATGTAAGTAATGGTCATTTTATGGACTTGAGGGTATCTTTATGATTTTCATTGTAATCATGAACTGTTTCATCACTCATTATATATGAATACACATTGATAGTCAGTATGATTCTCTTTTCATGTTCCACATTATCATTCCTCATTATCATAGTAATTCAAAATAGTATAATTATCCATTGATTTCCTTTTTATTTTGATTCCATATACCACAATGATTTTACACAACCATCTTCTCTTGAGTATCCAACCTATGATATCACCCAAATATACTCATTTATAACCTTTATTTCTCTCTATATATAGATAAAACAATGAAAATATTCTTAATCATGAACTATTAACCCTCAGAATCACCAATATATATTTGCTTGAAAAAACAAAATCTTTTGATTATATCTATTTGGGAACCATATATTTTGATATGTATATATATATATAATGTATTATCTCTATATCCATTTATTTATTCCTTATATGTTTTATCTTGAACAAACTCAATTATTATTTCTATAGCTCAATACTATAGTTTCAATATAGCACTCCATTTCCTCTTTGTATCTTGATATGGAAGAAGACTCTATTTTTTTGAACAAATTCTAATATAATATATAGAAGCTCACCCAACTCCATGATAAATCATCAATGGTGTGAATCGCTCCAAAATTCCATATGTTTCTTTATTATTTACATGTGCCTTATTTGATAAATATTTTCATATTCAAATAAGTCATCCTGATATTTCTCTATAATTTTCAACATTCAAACTCGTTTCATTGTTCTTCACCAAATTATACATATATAATTCTAGATGAATTTAGTATTATATAGTGATGGTCAAATGACTAATAAAAAATCAAATTATATATCTCTATTTAAACTCATGAATATATCATAGTCATTATTTATTTATTTTATTTTTTTGAATAATATATCATAACTCCATTAAAAACCTCCCATTTAATATATCTGAATGATGCATCATGAGAAATCAAAAACTCCACATGATTCATGCCATAAACCATGAAGGAAACCAAATCATGCAATGTCTTGAATGAAAAATATGAAAATATTTTTTTATTTATGGGGATTGATTACCCAAAATATAAATTTTATAAGATTATCCATCAACTCTATGATCATGTTTTGTAAAAATATATACAATTAAACTCTAAAAACATCACTTGTCTTTCGTATCAATATAATCATCCATGAATATAATGAACTCTTATTTTCTCAATTATAAAATGTTTCATGCCCAATATAACATCATAATATCAATCATTTAATCTATTTTAGATACTCATTTCTCCATGAAACACTATAAATCATATCTATTTACTACCACATGAATAATTAATTTATGGGGTAACACATAAATTCATGGTATAATATGTAGAATCACATAATAAAACCATTATTCACACTAATCCAACTAGGAATCTAAAATTCTCTAAGAGGGTTTCCTTGTTTTAATGAAGTAAAAAAATATCACAAAAGATTGATGAATACAGTGCATACCAGTAAAGTATTTTCCAAAAGGTAAAATAATCAACTAAAATTTCCTTGCCTCATGCATGGTGATAATCTTACCTTTTTTTTGGAGGACCATCCGTGTCATTCAGTACTCTATAATGTGGTATCATGGTACCTATTGTTGAGTCACCATTTTCAATTCATTAGTGTGTCGATTCACATATGATCCCTTTTTCTACCATTGTAACTTGTACACCCTGTAATCTCATCCTTTAAAAATAGATTCTCATTTTATTGTTCAAACACCTCTATGTTCTAATGTTCTAGTAAGAATTTTTTTATTCAAAATATTTCATTAATACTTTTTATTTATAATCACTAGGAATAAACCTATCATAAATCCCATATATATATATAACATTACAGAAGTCCTTCATTAACTTTATTTATACCATCGTGTTACCTGTTTACCTTCACACAACCACACAAAGCCTACTCAAATGAATTCAAATCCTTATAAATCATAACAATCACTTCATTAATATATCCCACGAACATATTCATTAATCGATTACCAAATTTTCTCAACATTAAAATATCATTATCACTTTTCTACATTCAATTAACATCCAACAATACTCTATAAATTTTCAAAAAATAAAACTTATAAAATAACATTTGTAACAAATAAAATTTATTAACTGAACTTATTAATCAATAATGGATTCAAGAAGATTCAAACTCTTGAAGACGAATTTTTCTCTATGAAAAAAATCTTTAATCATGAATCTAATTATATAGTTTAAAAAATAATATTTAGTTTGCAATATTTTAATATGTCATTTTAAAAAAAATTGAAGAACTATGTATAATAACATTTTTGGAAATGTATAGTGGTGTAAGACAAAAAATTATGTGTAAATATGGTATTATATTTGAAGATAAAATATAAAATACAAACATTTTAATAAACAAGATAATGTGAATTTTGTTTAAGGGAAAATTTTCTCAACCAATGAAAAATTATAAAAAAACTATGAATTATATGGAATACATATATATATATATATGTGTGTGTGTGTGTGTGTGGAGAGTCGATAACAACATGATACATCCATTTATTTTATGATAATTTCTGTGTTTTAATTGCCACACAATGTCTTACTGTGGTGAATTTAAATGTTATCTTAGAGGAGATGATATTGGAAGTCCAAATTAAGAGTGAAAACGTATACCTCATATTGCAAACAAATTTTTTTATATATTTACTACATTAATTGTTCAAATATTGGAAATAATGTATTATATTTTTGTAAATTAGATTATGATATTATTCTCAATGATATGGTAATGTGTATAGAAGTAAATATATTTCAATAACATTGATATATTGGTTTTATTATCTTGATGAAGATGATTTTTATATGATGACATGGGAGGAAAATAAAAAAAACAGGCTTACATAAGTATTAACTAATTTGTAATTATAATATAAATAATTAAAGAGTATTTATATAGAAAACATTGATAAAATTCCCTTGAAATAAATAAAGAATGGTAGTACAAATATTCTGGATAGTGATTGTTCATCTAATATGAAAAGTAATATAAACTTGATGGAAAATGTTTAGGTCAATATTGATAGTATTTTAAACTCTTGAAATGATTTAGTGAAGAGGATTATAGGTGGTTCAAAAAATAATTTTTTATAATGAAATGAATAAAACTGATATACTCTATTTTTATGGAATTTTTCGTAATATTCTGAGTGTTATTCGGCTTGATAAATTTTGTTTGGATGTTTCGTTTAAACAGAAGGGTTACAATATGAAAGGAAAGTTGTGTATTTATTATTTGAATTTATCGAGAATAAAATTAAATATTTTTCAGGTTAATAGTAGAAACAATAATTTTCTTCTTACCATTGATTAATCAAATATATTATGGAACCAGTGTATAGGCCATGTTAATCAACAAATCATGGAAAAAAAGTCCAAATTCATAGCTATAGTGTATATTCCTAATTTAAAGAGAGATTAAAACAATATTTCTAAATAATGTATGCAATGAAATATTTTTATAAATCCATACCCTTTGAAGAAGAAGAGTGTATAATGTTTTCTTGAATTTGGTTCGCATTGATGTGTGTGGTCCAATTGGATAGTTAGGAACCTATAGTGAGCGGCATTTCTTCTTATTTATTGATGATTACAGCAGTTTGGGGTGTTCAATGATCATATGTTCAAAAATGTATGTGTTGAATTATATAAAAATGTTTCAAAGAGTAGAAAAAATAGATCTGTGAAAATATTATATTGGATAATTAATCAAACTTGAAATCATATAAAGTTGAAATTTATATAAAAAATCATGGTATTAAATTTGAAGTGTCTTTAGTGATGACCAATCAACTGAATGGGGTTATTTAAATAAGAAATAATATGGTCAATAATATGAAAAATACATTCTTCATGGATAGTGGAATCATATTCCACTACTATAATGAAGTGATTTATGCTTTTATATATACATAAAATAGATTTTTAGTCTGTTTATGAGTATACAAGAATTTATAATAAATATAACATGGTGGAATCCATTTTTGAAGTATCTTAGGTTATTTTGAAGAAATTTCTTAATCTAAAATAAATATGAAAATCAAGATAAGTATTGTGAAGCGGTCGATAAAGGTATTTTCATAGTCTACTTAAAAAATATTGAGGCCTATAAATGTTTTAATAAAATTGTTAACAAAATTGTTAAAATGGATGTTGTAAATGTTTGTTATAATGATTCCAAAATTGATTCTAGATTTTAAATTTATGATTATGTGTTTAAGAAAGTGAATCACCATATAAAAACAAGGGAGAAACTAAAGATATGTAAGCTGATGATGATTCTATGATTGAATCTATATTACAATCCATTGAATACTTGAGTTAACATGTGACTCATTCAATAAGGAAAAGGGTTTAATATTATCCAATCAATATCCTTGAAGACTAATATTATCCAACAAAGACTCTAAGAATGACAATAAAAGAGAACACATCTATATTTTCTGATATTGAACCTAATAAATTTAATGAAGTGGAAAGGGATGAATCATGGGTTAAATATATGAAAAATAATTGCATTAATTTGAAAAACAAACAAACTTGAGAGATTCTTGAATGATTAAAAATTCATAATTTTATTAGTATATATATTGTGTTTAAGAACTTGCTAAATAAATTTAGAAAATAAATCTGAAATAATCAAGGGTAGTTGTAAATTGATATACCCAATTTAAAAGAATTGATGATGAAAATACGTTTTCACTAGTGTAAAGGAAGGGGAATATAAGACTATTTTTTGTCATGGATACTGAAGAAATAATTAGCTTTTTTTAGATTTATGTGAAGATAGGTTTTTTAATGGATTATTTAATGGGGAATTTAATATCAAAAAAATGAGTTTCATAAGTTCATCTATGTAATTATTATAAAGTATATGAATTGAATAACACCTTCTATTGACCAATGAAAGAACCATGTACTTAGTATTCGAAGATGGATACTTTCCTATGGAATATGGATTTCAAAATAGAATGGGATGACCACAAACTCTATAAGAATTTTTTAAGAGAAGTAATTAATGGTATATGTTTATATAATTGAAATAATATTTTTTATTAACCAATATAATTTTGTTGAAATTTTTTCTAAACTAATGAGTTATTTGTTTAAAATTTAAATGATCAAAGTGTTTTTCTAGGGATACATGTTTCTCAATGTGATGGGGATAAATTCATCTCACATATGAAATATACACAGGATGTTTTAAAGAAATTAATAATGCATGAGTGAAAGACTATTTTAACTCTCATGAAAGTTAGAACAAAACATTTTTTGTATATGGATACTATGGGGGTTGACTCTAATTTTTATTGAAGAAATATTGGAAGAATACTCTACATTACTGAAAAATTTCTAGATATCTTTAATGAAATATGTTGTGATGCATGTTTCCAATGTTTTCTGAATAAGGATCATATTTAAGCTATAATGAGAATAATGAGGTGTGTTTAAGGAACTATAAATTATGGTTTACTTATTAAAATAGAATAGAATAAGGTATTATTATCATATTCATATTCATATTAGGATGGTGACATTGTGGATCAAAAATGCACAAGTGAATTAGCCTTTAATATAGTAGGAAATTGAGTATGTTGGATAAGTATGAAATGGGATTGTATTTCTTTAAACACAAAAGAGGAAGATTATATCCTTTTCACCGAATAATGTACACAACTTTTTTGGATGAATAAAAAACTAGAAGACAGTTGTGGAAAAGTGATATAGCCAATAATGATTCGGTGAAACAAAAAAAGTTCCATAAAAGTGACTAATCTAGTACAATAATATCACAAAAAACACATTTAAATATGGTATAATTTTATAAATGAGAAGGTGTATAATTGTATTTTGAGGCTAGATTTTATGGGAAATCAAAATCAAGTGGTATATATCATCCCAAAATACATAGTGAATTTTTTTTTCTAATGTCATTGGTTGAACCTTACAGTTCAATCACTCGTATAAAACTAATTTGGTTTGAATACCATTCTACACATTGATCATAATGCTATATTTTATTATGTTTTATATACAAGTTTATATAGTTTATTGGAATAAAAAACATAGTGGGTATTTTCCCTGGATGTTATAGAAAATTTAAAATTATTACAGGGAATAATAGATAGCACTGTGGAATCTAGTTATTATTATTATTATTTCATACACTAATCTCTAAATCATATGGAATTACTGATTAATGGAATTCCCTTTATAAATATTTTAATTATTTAAAGCATCATGGAAATATAAAATTTTTAATTGGAGATACTAAACCCCTTGAATTTTATTATCAAAGGGGGAGATATGTATTAAAGAAGTGGTATGATAAAGGAGAATGATGTTTAAGGATAATATAGTTGCATTAGTTGTAGGGTGTTATTTCTTATCAATGTTGGGTTGAGATTATTTAGTTGGGTTGAGATTTTGGTGTTTTGGTTGATATGTTGGTTGACATCCAAATTGAAATGGGATATTGTTAGAACTAAATGTTTTTTTAATTATTTTGATTGAATATATTTAATTTTTTTCATTATTTTTAACAAGATGGATTATTTTTAATATTTGTGAGTATTGTTTGATTTTTTAAGTTTCGATGTTCTATAAAAATGTGGAAGATCACTATAGGATGTTTATAAAAATTTAGGGAAGTGACATAGGTCTTCTAGTGAAAATAAGATCATGTAGTTAATAGAAGATGAAGTTGAGAAAATTGGGAAAATTCACAGGAACATTGTAGGACTCAACTTCATATTAATTGTACTCATTGTGAATACTTTTGTCATGCCAAGAATTATTGGGGTATAAAAAAGGAAAATGGTTTTTAAATCATCATACGAGTTATATACATCGTTATGAAATAGGTTGTTTTGGGAAGGATATCCTAGTTGATTTAGGAATCTATTCCCACTAAGTTGCTACATTTCATAGAAGATGTGTTTTTTAAAATGGGAGAAAATACACATAGAAGAAGGATGATACTTGAATACCTTGAGGAACAAACGATCATAAGTTGATGAGTATTGAATTTATTGAAATATGAGTTAATGTTTTTGAGTATAAATTTCATTAAAGATCAACCATAAATAATGAGTTTATTGTTCATATCATGAATAATCATGATATTTGTGATTAGAGAATAACAAGTCAAATCTTATTGTTTTGTTACAATCCTTTGTTTCAAATTTTATAACATCAACATGTGTGTCTCTATCATCTTTGTATCCCTATTGAAAGTGGTTCATGGAAGAGAGGAAGAGGTTTTGGACCTTGTATGAGTATTGATCTCTTCCTAAATTTGAAATTACATAATTGTGATGTGGAAATATTTTGTCATATCAACACAATATTGATATTATCTCCAACGATGTTTCCCTTTTTGGGAGAATCAAGTAAAATTGTCTATCAATGAAATTTATTATTTGTGAATTCTAGTAGTTTGAATGAAAATTGGTTGAAGGTTTCCTTTCAAATTCATAAAAAATTTCTTATTAAGTTTAAATAAAATGTAATTTTTGGCCACCCTAATTCATCCCCCTACCCTTCCTCATTGGGTCTTCATTAGTACCTCAGGGTAAAACATTCTTACATATTATGAATTTATTTACATATTATCAAATTTTTCCACAAAATTTATCTCTATTATTTCTCAAAATTCATTCATTATATTAAAATTAATCCATGGGAATTGGATTTATCTCATCATATAAAACAACACACTAGATGGATTCTAAAACATTATAATATTGAACATAAGAAATTTAAAAAATAATTTCAAAAACCCAGAAATTTTTAATTCTTTGAATCCATTAAAAAACAATATTAATGAAAACAGGAAAATAAAATGAATAAATGATATATTTTATCAAGATAAAATATTATAATATATAATAAAAATTAATACATTATTAGAATGAAATATCAAAATAATTAAGAAAAATACATGAGGAATAAAACTACAAGTAAATAAAAAATCCTAAAATTGACATCTTTATCCATATGGTTTTCCTTGAAGATAATAACAATAATTTTAACTATTTAATGAAATAAAAATTTTATAATTATAATAATAATTATGATTTGAAATAAATATTATGAATGAATTTTAGAAATGTATGTGAGGTTATATATAAGAGTGAAAGTGGTTAATAAAACCATTATATGACCATTAGAAATATATATGACCATTGGGGGTGCATATAACCAATAGGTATAGTAAAAAAATTATAATGGGAACATAATACCTTTTATAGAAATATTAAATTATTATAAATCAAATATTAAAATTTTAAAAAGTTCTTAATATCCATTTAACATATAATAAATGATAATAAGTAAAATATAATCAAACATAACATAATAAAATGTTTTTATTCAAGAGAAATTTTTTTCATAATGTATTATATATTTTTATTTAAAGATAAAAATTCATATATTTTGTTATTAAATTTGATAATATGTTTTTATTTTTTGGAATCTGGGCATCTAAATAATATTAGAGGTCCAATTTTATTTTTGATGAAAAAAATAAGTTACAATGGTGGATAGTTTATGAGGTCAGTAAAATGTTTAAATAATAATATATATTGCATGGTTAAAATGATGTATAAAACTTATATAAAAATTCATTAATTGATTTAATATCTATAATCATTGTTTTTTCACTTATGTTTCTGATTTCATGTAAAAATGAACTTCCTTAATCTATAAGGAAATATAAATTGCAAATATACTACTCAAACTCATCTATAAAAGTACTCATATATTACCCTTAACAAGACACTTATCTATTTTAATTTTTTATTTAATACCTATCGAAATTCCATATCATAAATTTTTATTCCATTTATTTATCTAAAAATCCCAAAATTATCCATAAATCCTTTATTAATCAGAAAACCATTACTAGATAGATATATACTAGTAGTGTAACTATCCGCTTGTTTTATAACTTTCTCAATTTCCCTCTCATATCCATGTATCATAAATCCAATTAATCACAAATTTTTTTTATTTTTAATATTACTATGCTTCTTTAAAAATGATTTTATTATTATTATATAATTGTATACTCATACTCATTCATTATTATAACATGTTCTTGTTTGGGTGGGTTCAACCACCCACTTGAATGATTATGCACTATCATAATAATTTCCATCATGTGTGAGTATAAAAAAATAAATTACAGTTATATATGATATTTTTTTATTACAATGGTTCCAAAATGGTGACACAAAAAGGAATGATCATTACTAAGTAATATTTTATTATCTGTAAATTTACCTGAAACTTGTACATTGTGACTTCTATTTTTTCATACTGTACCTATACATTCCACAAAATTATTGTGGTATGATATAAATAATTAAAATAATATTATTATACTATCTTTTCTAATATAGTATTAATTAACTCATTATCAAATAATTTTTATTGACATAGTCACACAAAAACTAGTATGGAAGAATAAACAATTCATACATCCCATGATAAAATAAACTATTAATAAAAAGGTTATATGAATCAAATTTAATATAATTAAATAGTATAAAAGTTCATATATTGAAGAATATGTTAATAAAATATGTTATAAAGAAATCTATTTTGAATATACAAACGTTTAGAGTGTTATCTTGGAAGTTGAGAGTAATGGTAAGGGTTTCTCATCCAATCTGTTTTTGAAATTGAGATTATCTATGTATGAATTTATATTAGGGGAAATTATATAAAATATAACTCTAAATTCCCATGTATTTTATTCTCCTATAGTTATTTTTTAGTTTAGATATCATCTTAACATTTTTCCTCTCACCGATTATTAATTCACCTGAAAATATGTTTATAAGTGGAATTTTATATATCACTTTTTTTGATGGGGACCTTTCTCTTATAGGTGTTCATATCCAATATTTAGTGGTTAAAGATAGAGGTTAAAATAAAAATTCCTAAATGATATTTTGTAAATATAAAAAAACTAAACTAATTGGTTTGTACTAGTTGTAATCAGTTTTGACTAATTAATGAAACAAGGATAAAAAATAACATGCTCATATATTTGATGAAAATAATGTCAAGAATACTTATAATTTTTAAAGAGACGGGATCCCCTATGTAAGTGGATAATTCAATTTAGCAACCCTATAATCCCACAAGCTAATGGTAGAAAAAACAATGCTTATTCAATGTTATATATTTGTAATCAATATCCCAGCTCACTTCCTCCGCAACACAGACCCCTCCAAAGCAACCAATCTTCATGCCTTAGTCAAATTAACTAATCTAATGAACAGATATGTAGAAAAAATAACCCCCCACATCCTCCCCCACCCCCAAACCCAAAATAAACTACTAATAGTTACTTATATATAATTCTCCAACCTCAATAGTATAAAACACATTGTAGTAAATCATTGAAGAAGAAGTGACTAACATTTCAAAATTGAATTCTGTCACCTAACGTGGAAACTAATAAATTTCACAAAAATAAATCATTGAAATAATACTAAAAATTGAACTTGGTATTATGGAGTAAATTCCCATTCATTGAACACAAAATTCATGTAATTCCAATAAAACAAATTCGTTGTAGGAGATGAAGAATAACACCTTAATACGAGGAGAAACCGTCGCCCCTATATTAAAATACATTATAACATGAATGAATTGGAAAACATAGGTAATACCAAGTATAATCAAACTTAACCATCCATAAAAAATAATATTAGAAACCATGTCTACAACCATCATCATTATAGAACCAAGTGAGTTTATTGGGGACATTGTTAGGGGGATGAATCAGTGTAACACAATTTTATTAATTCAACTTTCCCTTTTAATTATATCCTTTTAAATCTCAAACGAATGTTTCAATTGTGAAGTATAGAGAAATAATTCTCCCATAACAACCCATATATTTATAAAATATTTAGTAACAGGAATGGAGGCAAACAAAGATTTACACTATTTGACCTTGAAATCGTACAGCTTTTTTCAGGTTCAGGCCGAGTTATAAGACATGGGTAATCACAAGATAATGAGGAGTTATTATAACAGAACGTGAGAAATTTTCATCTTAAAATCATAAAATGATTCCTACAATATATTATACATGTGTCATGAAATATAATGGTAGTGTTCTCCCATGAGTATTGTGGAAGAAACTACCTACTTTTAGTTATTCATCATCTTGTTGTTATAATGATGTTATTTATATGCATTCCAATAGTTCCACAATATTATTATATGATCCAGGGAATAGGTATTAAACTACCAAAAAATGATCAGTGAACATACATAAAATCTATCCTTATTATCCACCCAGACTCTCTATGAAATTTAATCATAGTGGTTCATCAAGATTCTTGATGAATTATATTGATGATGACCACAACATCAGTATCTTTTCTTCATAAATATCATATGATATAAAACTATATTAATCCACACTTCGTATTCCTAATTTATTATTAAAAATTTATGATTTCATCATGTTTTTGTGGAGGTTGAAGGTTATACTAATTTACCATGTTTCTTAGAATATATAATTAGTGTTTGAGGGTTATATTTCTCTCTCTATTTTTTCATTCACGACATAAAATGTTTGTAACAAATGTAATAGAGTTAAACTTACTCTTTTTCAATATTCATCAATTATTATATATTCATTTTACACATGAATATTATTTTATTCTCCGAATAATTAAAATATGAGAATATTTCATACTTTAAACTCATTTAAAAACAAGCCTCTAATTTTTTTAATTATTTATAACGATTGTGGTTTCTATACTCCTATGAAATTAAAAAATTTACATCTCATATTCAGAAAAATATACACCTTTGAAACCGTTCCATGATGGAATTTGATGATAATTAATTTTTATGGAAGGATACTTTTTTCCTTTGTGATATTAGATAAATCCTTTAGTATAACCTCAATAAGAATAATTTTTTTATTATTTATTTCAAGTAATTCTACCACATCATAATCTTTTGATATAAATATTACAATAATTAAAATGTATTTTAAACTATTCATCTTCTATGTCTTCTGAAAATTTCATATGAATATATCATCTTCAATCTCTTATAAACCATTCATTAGATAAAAAGTCACACGCTTAAGTCATTTGAAGCAATGTTTCACGCTCCAGTCATATGAAGAAAAGTCATACACTCATGTATTATGGGGTATCTCCATTTGATTTTATTCTACTTTGCATGAATGATCATCACTGAAGAATTAATGAATGAATATTTTTTGACTATCTAGAATCCCATGAATGTTCATTTAATGACCCATCATAGCATTGAAACTAAATTTATCTCTTTTTTTAGATCCTAATGTTATTCTCATTGATATGGATATGATATTTTGTAGTATGTGAACACTGATGAAAAAAGTTATTATGCTAGGTGGTGTGAGTTTAGTATAAAAAATTGAATAAGCTATGGTGTACGTTATTCATGAAAGCCCAGTGTAGAAGGTGACTAAAAACAACATCATTCATGGGATCAAGAATGTTTCTATATGTTTTAAATTGATGAACATTGCAATTTAAAACATATAACACAACCGTTTGGCCTTTAAATTTTCATTTTATTAATAAATATTGTAATTTTAGAACAATCATAATGAAATAAATATTTATATGGTTCACTTTAGTTGTCTAATGTTCCAAACTACCATAAGGATTTTATGCACATTTCATCTGTGTTATAACCATGCTCCTTATAGGTGATGCAAACCTACACAACCCCATACATGATTCCTCTACAACTCTTAGCTTGTTGAGTCCCTTTATGATTGTCTGACCCAATGGTATAACTACATAGGTGAGCGATAGTTTTGACATGGCACCATTTTTTAAACCTATCATTAAATAAATTTCTAAATATAGTTTGAAACTAAAATGAGTAACAAAATACAAGTAATATTTCCAAACATGAGCAAGAAATGTAAATCCTACTTAAAATATAACAGAACATCCTCCATGTCCTTTTTAAATATCATTAATGTCCTCCATCAATAAATTATTTTTCTCTTCATATATGGATGGAACTCTATTAATTATCTATCTTGGTAAATCTATACACCTCCATGATTAATCTTCCTCCAAACATATTGGAAACATCATTAAAACCAAGATAACAATCCAATATTGAAAACAAATACAACCATTATTAATGGAATAATTAAAATCTTCTTTGTTTTTACTATCAATACATGTAAATAAATTTAATTCAATACATATGTATGCTACTATTTTTATCTACCCTTTATAATTAAAAATACAAATGTGTTTGTATGGGGAAAAAATCTCATGATCTTTAAAACATTGTCCTTCTACTTAGTATTTTAAACTAATATTTAATCAATTGAGATAAGGGTCGTAACCCCAAATTTTCATAGCTATTTTACTCTAATTAATCACTCTATGTCTAAAGGGGATAACCTAGTGTATTAAAAAATATTGAGTAACCATGGTGTTCAAGGATATCCATACAAAAACATACATTTGATACCAATCACTATTTATCACATTAGGCATTGGAAATATAGATTTATCAAGAATATTTATTCATGCACTAATGTCAAAAAACCCATCAAAACAATTCATGTGCATTAATTCTCTATACCAATTTTTATTATTCATTCCCATTAACCTACATTCCCCCTCTGTCAACATACCTGATATAACCAATGCAAAGTAGAAAAGTGTTATTGGAATACCTCAGACAACAATTATCTAAGGGTTGTTATGATTTTTAATATCTACATGATAATTACATAGAAACTCCTACTTATGATTTCTCCCTATCAAGGGATGCACTATTTTATTACTTATCATGATTTGTTTTTTTCAAGTACATTGGTACTCCATTAAGAAGTAATTTATCCATGATATGTGATCATATCATTCGAAGGTGTTAAACTATCATTAGGATAAAATAAGCTTTTTATAATTGATAAATCAATTTTTATTTTAATTTCAACCAAAGTTATTTTAATTTATATAAATACACAAACAAAAAATTCAAGAATAATAATATGCTTTCTGACTTCACAAAATCAATATTGAATATTCATAAAATTCTGAAATTCATTTTAATGATCCAAAATTAATTTCTCCCCCTTAATGTTGGGACTATATTTTTATATAATAGGGTGGAAGAATATAAACCCTTACATTTTCAATGACATTACCTCAAGAACCTTCCATAAATCATATTTTTATTTTAATCAAAATTTATAATAGCTTCTCAATTGCATCTCTTCTTATCTCCCCCTAAAGGAAATATTTTTGGTCAGATTCATCAAGGTGTATCTCTTAACATAGATTGAGTTTAATATTTTTAATATTTAGACATAACCATAATGTAATAATTCAATACTTTTGGAATATTTATAATAGTTATTCAAACTCATTTTTTATCGATGTTGTTTTCAATCAAATATTGTTTACTCAACTTCCTACCTCACCTTCAATTACTTATATTGAAATAACATAAATACCACACAAATTTTAAGAGCATGAGGAGGGAATCCTTGATCATTATTTTGAGTAGTTAGGTTGATAATTTCTTTTCCACCATATTGCTTTCTCTTTTTCTAACTTAGGTCTATATAGACTCATTATTATGTATTTCATATTTTTTTATGGCTTTATTATTTAGAATCATGAAATTATTCATTTAATTAACTTCTCATTGTGCGATGTAACACATTTCATATGGCATTAATGAACATATATATACTTGTTATATATTTATCTTCTTTAACATCTCTTATTATTTTGGAATCAAGGTTAATCAGTGTTAGAAAATATTTCAAGCAAAATGAAAGCTCCCCCAAAGAACTTCTAAAACTTTTCGGATGTCATTTACTGAAAAACTATCTTGAAATTTAAGTTATCCATGTGTAATATTCTCTTTTACTTTTGAAATATATTTTTCATTTTCTTCTTCCATCCTTTTTTTCCTTCTCAAAATCGTCTAGTTATATTATCAATTATTATTTAGGTATATTGATAGATTTATTAGATTATTCACATGGTTTATTCTGTTGAGCACCTTTCATATAATCAATATATTTATCATTTTCCATGATGCATTCCATTAATACTTTTTCTTACTTCTACCACATGCATCCATGGCTTATTCTTAATTATCCATTGGTTTCCCTTTATCTCCACTATAGAAAAGAATTTAATATTTTTATATAGTACTCTATATATAGTCTTTGGACTATATTTGAATATTATCTTCCTTTTAATTATTATACAAGGTAGACCCATTAATTTTTTGTATCTTCTTGAGAG
Organism: Viscum album; assembly: GCA_963277665.1. Classification (NCBI taxonomy): domain Eukaryota; kingdom Viridiplantae; phylum Streptophyta; class Magnoliopsida; order Santalales; family Viscaceae; genus Viscum; species Viscum album. Next base: position 1,132,949,638 of record OY728131.1, read on the forward strand.
TAATCAAGAAATCATATTTGTTTATCTTCATTATCAATGTTGTTTCTCATTTCTGCATAAATTATTGTGTATTTTTATTCCCTGTGTATTTTGATACATGTTGAGATGGGTATGCATAATTCCTATGAATATGATCATTACATATACCATAGTGATCTAAAGAAAGCTAAAATCTATTATATATAGATAAATATTTTCCTTTCTATTTGGTTTTTTAAAAAATTTACTTTGTTCCCCATTTAATATTAGATATATCATTTATTCATGAAATTATATCTTTTTCCAAAAATCTATTTTTATATTCCAAAAAAAGTAACAATTATAGAAATGGCATAAAAACCACGGTTTAATTTTTTGAATTGCATGTTGTCTAGAATTTTTAGAACTAAAATCTTTCTATTTTAGGGGCCTTCATTTTATATTTTTTTCTTCCCTTGGTGTACTAGCCCTTTAGTGCATTTTTTTATAAACTCTTGACATTGTGAAAGTCTTATTGTCACTTTTCATGGCCCCTTTTTATATAATTTTTCTTTTAAAACCTATACTATATAAAAAAAGAATTAAAATTATCCATATAATTTGATTTTGACAGTACCATATTCTAAGAGATTGATTTGGGTTTCTTACTGGATTGTTGAAATTTATTCCTTCCACTGAAATGAGACTTAAATATCCATATAAAATTGTATATACATATTCATTTTATCAACACTTTTGGAAGTTTCATCATGTTTGGTTACTAAATCTATAATTTTTACCCCAATCTTAACACATTTCTTATTTAGGTATTATTTTTCAAACTCAATTGATCTAAACATTCCATCCCAATATCTCTTTATCTTATGAATGTTATTTTCATGAATATTTCTTCATTATTTTTGAGATTTATCCAGATATTTTGTTTTTCATTATCAATCATTTAGTGGGGAATCTTTGATATTCTGGAGGTGTTATGAAATATTTTATAGACCCAATCATTTATAAATGAATTTACCTTTTAAATAAATTCTATATTGCGTAATATTATTATAAAAAAGAAAATCAAAATATTTCATTTTTTATTTTGTACCACTATAAAAAATATACATAATTTATCCGTCGGGCATAAAATATCATTAATCATAATAACCATTAATAATATAGAATTTATATAGTGACCATTTATATTAGTAATTAATAAGGGTTATGGTAAAGTTTAATTGACTAAAAGAAAGTAGCGATGGACATAGTCAGTAGGATCCAAATTTTTAAATCCCACTTATCAAAGCTTCTGTGGGAGATGGAATCACGGGGCTTTACCCTTGAGTTAGCCCAAGAAGAGATTGAATAACTAAAACATGAAAAAAATAGTTTATAGGATAAGATCAGGCATATATATATTTCACACTAAACTATTTTCTTCGACCAACCCCAAGATAGTACCACTGTCAAAGGCCATTACCTTAGGGTGTATGTTGGTGTAATAATGAGTTATGTATCGAGACCCTATAATTATGAATTTTTATATTTTATTTTTAATAAAATAATTAATATATTTATCGTTTTTATTATTTATTTATATATATGAGTATATAATGAGTATCAAAAATATATGTTGTCATACAACGAAAATAATATTATATTGATTGAAAATATTTAGTTTCAATTAAAACATGTTTTCAGAAAAATTAAAATATTTTGAAATAAATTCTGTATTCATTAATTATTACTATTAAATTTTAAATATTGTTGATTTAAAAATTACGATGTTATATATAATTTTTATAAGATCTGGAAAGTTGTTAGTTTCATAAAAAATAGTATTTTTTAGTAAATAATGATTTTTATGTAAATTTTTAAATTTTAATATTTACAAAATTATTTTGGTAAAATAAATATTATTTTTTAAATCATCATGACAAAATTATCTAATGGTGAATTTTTCATTATTTACTAAAGATAGATGAATATTTGGATAAAAAATAAATATTGTATAACTATATGATATGTATTATGAAATACTAATAGCACAAAAGTTATACAATAAATACTATAAATGGAATAAAAACCAAAAAAATTATATTTTTCATTAAAATAAAGTATTTTTTTATTAATTTTACAAACCTTTAATGAATCCTTCAAAACCAATATTTTATTTTACGTTTTGAAAAAATAATTCTTTATAACATGACTCACATCCACTTCACCAATGTCATTAATTTAATGAATCCAAATCTTAGACTAATTAAATATTTAAAACCAATACTCTTTGGTACAAACCATGGTCAAAATCATGTAATGGATTGTGGTTTTGATCATTTTATCTCATATAATCCCAAACCAATTTTTTGAAATTAATAAAGAATTCACCTCTCTTTCGCTATAAATATCCACCCAAACTCCCATTACTCTTCACTAAAAACCGATTGGTCAAGATTTTTCTCTCTCTATATCGCATTTAATCCCTCCCAATGCTTATAAAACCTCTCAAGAATCTCTAATAATACATTTAGAAGAACCCTTTCAAGGTAAGTGATTCTATTCCTCTTCTTTTTTATTCAAGTACAATTTTTTTATCCCTTCTAATTTCTAATGGTTTAGCATGTATGTTATTTTTTCACTTAATTTTTAGATCTATATGATTCAAAAGTAAATATATACCACCTTTAACTTTGATTAAACCCTTATATGAACCTTTTTGTACAACCGTTATGGTACCAAAATTATCCTACGATTTTCCACACCAATGTTTGTGTTGTGAATAATCATACCCATTTTCAGTCAAGGGTAATCACAAAGATGTAACTATACTTAATTGAACGGTAAATTTTAATTATTTAACTAACAATCCTTAACCAGGCTATTAAAATTTATGAAATACATTTTTATATTATATGATCTGTGAGGTAGAAATATGCATGTACATGATATGCATGTGACAGGTGCACCCTAAATTTTATTATCATCCAATGAATTGGGTAATGGTATTATCTCATGATATTTCATGTAATGTGCATGATAAGTTATCCTAAGATCACTATGTTATGATTTATTGATGTTTATCATTACCAAATTCAAATTATTTCATGTTTTATGTTTTTTTACGTCCCTATGTTGACTATAGGTTATTTTTATATATCATTATTTGGTATTCTTGTTTACAATTCCCATTCATTTATGTCACATTGATATGATTCTTGACATACATGTATGACTTTAATCATATTATTCATTGATAGTTCCCTTACTAAACTTTATAGATCACCCATTTAATATGTACATCCTCGGGTTATCCCATGTAGTTTTGGAAGATCAGTCAAATTTAAAATCATATGTTGGAATTTTTAATAGCCTAGTTTTGTCCTTGTTTAATGTTATTGTTATATATATCTAATAAAAGAAATAAATTATACCTCTTTTCATTTTGGGATTGTATTATGTGTATCTTTATTTAATAAATACTTAAATAAAGTGTATAAATGGTATGGGTTGTCGTAGTTAGTATCGTACCATGACCTAGTTACTTTAGGGGGATTAGGAATATAACCCATTATTAAAAACCCTATAGATAATACTAATCATTTGAAACCATCCCCAAATTTTTGTAATGTATGTAGTTATTATTTTTCAAAGAAAATAAATACATTCCTTGACACAGGAAGGTAATTTTTTTTCTGGATCAGTTGTACGTAGGTGTAATAACTTAGAAAAGGGTGAATTGAGTATTAACTTAATGATAAACTATTTCATGAAAAGTAATAATATGGAACACAAAAACAAACACTCTTGTGAGGTATTGATTGGTTAATCATATGGGTTTATAAACCATTCTAAAGGAAAACAATTCTTTTAAAAGTTATTGATAAAACATGGATAAGTTAGATTAAATCATTGAAATTCATAGGATAAGGAATATATTTCATTTATGTTTTATCCCTTTAATGTTTATAGTGTCCCTTTTATTTGTATAATGGTATATAAATAATCATCCATGGTTTTATTTTGTTTAAAGAAAATTATTATAATAAGTATAATGAAGTGAATGGAACACTTATTTTTGTTTAATGAGTCTAAAATGTATTATATTGTTATGGGTTTGTCCATGCTTTCATGCCACGCATATTTAGTATAACTACAAAACACCACCACAAAACATTGAAGTTGAACTATTGCTGAACATGGAATAAATAACAATTATTTCATCTGAATCATATAGCTTCTCCAATTTTAATATTTCCAGGATGAATTTCCCAGTAAACCTTGTTACACTCACTTTAAAAGAATTTGATGTTATTATTGGTTTGTATAAGCATTCCTTGTGTAGAGAAAATAGAAATTTCCAAGAGAAGTAAACCACCATTCATGTCACGAATTTCCCTCCAATTCTATGCAAGTGAAAGGAGGAGGATGAATCCTTTTTTGAATTATTATCTAAATAATGGATATTATTAACTTTTGAGAAATCATATATAGATAAAATGATTAATAATATGGAATTATTGATTACATACCCACTACAAATGAAATAACTAATGTGTTTCTTGAAGAATTTACTAGCCTTACTCCATGCCAAGAGGTTTATTTCTCAATCATAATTATATTTAGATCTTTTCCAACATACAAGCCTCTATATATGAATATAAATTTTTGAACTAGAATAATTTTAGAATCAACTATAACAGGACCTTAATAAAGAATTTATTATCCAAAATGCTTCACTGTGGGATGTGATGATCCCTTTGAAGAATAATGATTCGTCAATGTGCATGTACCCTTATTATCCAAAGCTCAACAAGATCATAATAAAGAATAAAATTACTCTAACTAAAACTAATGAACTATTTTATTAACTATGTGGAGAAAAATAATTATTGAATATATATATTTGGTTAGGATATTATAAAAAGGTGAAGATGAAGGATATCCCTAAGACTGGTTTATTGTATAAGGAATGGGCACTATGAGTTCATATTAATTCCATTTGGACTCATTAATTCCTAGGATATATTCATGGACTTATTAAATATTATATTTAGGTATTACCTCAAAAAATTTATGTTATTATTTATACACAGTATTTTTATCTACTCCAAAAACAAGGGAGAGCATTATGAACATTGTATTGTTATACTGAATAACTTATACAAGGAAAAGTTATATGTAAACTCTAAATAATTCATGTTTTGGATAGCAAAGTAAAATTTCTAGGGTATTTTTTTACCATAAAAGGGATATCTAGGGATCCTCATACTACATGGAAAATAGAAGGATGGAATATACCGAAATGTTTTATAGGATTCCATAGTTTTCATGTATTAATTTGTATTATCATTTATTTTTTAGGAACATCTCAATATTTTCAAGCCCATTAACCATTACAACTCATAAGGGAGTAATGCTTTTTGAGATAGATGATTATGAGGAGAGATTTAATGTGTTAAGTGAAAGGATAATCATTTCACCTATTACCAGATTTCCTGCTAGTGGGAATGGATTTTTGATATACAACGATGCGTCCAAAAAGGGATTGCATTGTATACTCATGAAATATGAAAATGTAATAGTCTATAACTCATTCTAATTTTTTATCCATGAGCAGAACCACCCAAAACATGGTCTATAATTTTCTTTAGTGATATTCACATTGAATATTTTGTTACATTGTCTCTATGGGGAGAAGTGTAACATATATACCAATAATAAAAGCCTCGAGTATATATTCACATAATAAGAGATCAATACACACCCATTAATGTGGACATATCCAATGAAGGGTTGAGATTATTCAATTCATTTCCATCCTAGTAAGGTAAAAAAACATGGAAGATGTTATGATTATTAAAGATCTTACAAATCTATCCTTGATGAGGATTGGAATGAATCAAATATAAATAGAAATGAAAAGGTATGGTCATGGGAATAATGAAATGATTTCCATACTTAATTTCTGAAATAATTACTCAGCCATCAATTCATGATAGGATCATGGAGGCACACAATGACAATGAGAAGATACAAATTAAGGTAATGAATATTCTATAATAAATATTTTCAAAAGATGTAGTCATATGTTTTGGATCTAAAATATGTTTTCCATAAAAATTATAGCATAAGTGGGAAATTATGGATAATGTTTATAGCTCATTATTCTCTATTCATACAAGAAGCATTATGATATATACAGATTTTAAGAAACACAACATGTGGGATAACATAAGAAGGGAGATTGCAAAATTTATTCTGAATGCTTATTATGCCAAAAAGTCAATTATAAATGACATAAATTGAAGGGTGTGATGCCACTATTTCCCATACCATTATGTAAATGGAACAAAATAACCATTTATTTTATCATAGGACTCCCTAGGACATCTAATGGAAATAACACCATTTGTGTTGCAGTAAATCAAATTACAAAATTTTTAACATTTCGTTGATATCAGGGAATATTTTTCTCTTAAATAGCTTGGTATGATATAAATAAGAGAAATGGTAACTATTCATGGAGTACCACTCTCTATTCAATCTGAATGAGATCTACGGTTTCCCTAAATGTTCTGGAGAAGACATCAATAACTGTTGGATATAGAGCTGAGTTTCAGTACATCTGGTCACCCTCATATGGATAGAGAATATAAATGAACCATTCAAACTCATGATATATTGGGATCATGTTCAATGGGTTTTGAAGAATTTTGGGATCAATAACTTCCCCTAGTGTAGTTCTAATAGCGCTTTATGAGGCTCTTTCTGGGAAGAGGTGTTAGACCCCAACAAGATGGGATGATGTTAGATAAGAAAAGATTATGGGACCTAATAATATCAAAGGGATTATAGATAATGATCAACATCTTCATTATCATATGAAATAAATAAATAGTTAACTTAAAAATTTCACAGACAATCATCAATGTGACCTTCAGTTTGAGGTCTGAGATAAAGTGTTTTTTGTATATAACTCTAGATGAAAATCAAGAGGTTTTGGAAGAAAAGAATTATTAGTCCTTGATTTATCAACCCCTTTTAAATCCTTGGTAGAATCATATATTTGGATTATCGACTAGAACTCCCACCTAACCCATCTTAAGTATATGATGTATTCAATGTATCCCTCTAAAGAAAGTACATATCATAACCCCTACATTTACTAAATCTCGAGGTGGAACCATTGGAGAATGGTCATTCATATGATGAGGATCCAGTGAGGACCTTTGATTTTAGAGATAATTTCATATGAAACAATACAACTCACCTAGCCAGTGTACTATCATGGAACCATTGGTTTGGGTAGAAAACATGGGATCCCTAATAGGACTTGTATTTTTTAGTGTTTGAAATGATAATTTTTTGGACATATATCTGAAAGGGGAAAAATATTACCAGTAAAAGTTTTATCAATGAAATTAGAATTTAAATTAATTCTTTATTGAGTACCACAGTTATAAAAAATAGATGAATTATAATCCATTTATTATTTTGGAACATTATAAACTATAGACATAATTTTATATTATGATTAAATGGTTTTTAAACATCATAACCACAGATAATATAACCATTTTATAATGAACATTAAAATTTTAATATAATAAGGGTTATGATAAAGTCTAATTGATATAGAATGAAGAAGCGATGGCCTCATCCAGTAGGATTCTACAATATAAATACCATTTATTGATGCTTCCAAGGGATATGGCATCATTGGGATTTTCCTTTTGACCAAACACAAGGTTAGATTGAATAGTTAAAACATGACGGAAACCATATATTGGATAATTTCATGCTTATATAGATCACCACCCAAACCATGTTCTCAAAATCTCATCGGGAAAGTGCCACCATCATACAACTTACCATTATAGTGTTTACTGGTGTCATATGGAGTTATGAATCTAGACCCTAGTAGTATCGATTTTTATAATTTTTAATCAAATAAAGATTATATTTATTTATTTCCTTAATATTTTATATATATGATTATATTATGAGTTTGATAAAAATTATTTTTTATAAAAATAATTCAAAAATACATTTTTAGAAAATAATTTCTTTTAATTAAAACACCCTTTTAAATAAATTAATGAATTTTGAAATTAATATTATTTTTGTTAAATATTATTATTAAATACTTATTATAAATAATAATATAATTTAATGGAATCCAATATAATTTATATAAGAGTAAAAAAGTTATTACAATTGTAAATAATAATAATTTTTTGTAAATAATGATTTTTATTCAAAAGTATAGATTCTAATATTTTGAAAATTATTTTGATAAAATAAATTTATATCATGTAAATGTTATCTGGTGGTGAATTTTTCATAATTTTCTATGATATTCAAATTTTTGGGAAAAAATTCAATACCTTATAAATATATGGTAGGTATTATGACATTATAATAGCCAAAATTTTATGTAATAAATACTATAAAGTCCGTACATGACCGAATATAGATTTATACTTTAAAATAATTTATTTTTGAATTTTTTTAATAAATTATAATAACCATTAACGAATGCTCTAAAACCTATATTATATTTTATGGATTTAAAAATTTATTTATAACATCACTAGAATCCACATTACTAATGGTGTTATTTTAAGGATTTCAAATATTATCCTGATAAAAAATTAAAAATAATTTCTATTTTTTTTAAACCATGGGAAAACCCCAGGGTAAGGATTTTGGTTTTGATTATTTTATAACTCAGAGTCCAAAACATATTTTTACAAATTAATAATGAATTCTCCTATCATTTGTTATAATTACCCACCCAACCTCCCATTATTCATTACTAAAGACCCATTGAGAAATAATTTTCTCTCCCAATACCTCTCTAAATCCCTCCCATTGTGTTGCCAATATATTAAGAACCACCTCCCATTATTTTAGATGAACCCTCACAAGGTAAGGTATTATTTTCCTCTTTCTTTTTATTCAAGTACATTCTTTTTTAACAACCCTTTTGATTTCCAATTTTTTCATGTTATAATGTTTTTTACACATACTTGTGTTATCTTGGTGATAGAAAATAAATTATAGACCATATTTAACACTCATAAAACCCTTCCATGATCCTTTATGTACACTAATTATTCTTCAGAAATTATCACTTAAATTTTCATGACAAAATTTATTTGTGGTGAATTACAGTACCCATTTCCACTCATGGGAATTCACTTAGATATAAATATTATTCATTTATTGGGGACTTCAATTTATATATCCCAATCTTCTAAATCACGAGATTAAAATTAATGATTTAGTTTTTTTATATGGTATGATCTAGTTGGAACACTAATACAAATACATGGTATGAATATGAGGGGTGAACCAGAAATTATATATCCATTCAATGCATTGGTTAATGATTTTATCACATGATATATCATGTGTGGTGCATGGGTGGTTAGCCTAATAAAACTATGTTATGATATCATGGTTCTTATATGTGATTAATGCTTCTCATTCCATGGTTTATGATATTTTTACGTCCCTGTGTTTCGTTGATGTTATCATCTTATATCATGATTTGATGTTAATTTTTATAATTTTCACCCTTTTATGGCACCTTGATATTACTCTTGAATTAAATTTATGAAATTCATCATATTATGATTTGGTTATTCTTATAATTTGATTTATAGGAAACCCCACTCTTATACACATCCCCATGATATCTCACAAATTTTTATTAGATCAATGAAATTTAAGGGAATACTGTATAATATTAATTAATTTTTTTATGTACCTTCATCTTGTTATTGTGATATTTATCTAATTAGATAAAGGAACTATACCCCTTGATATTTTTGGGTTGTATAATGTGTAACTTTTTTGTACATCATGAAATAAATTATATAAACATATTTGTTGTCATAGTCGGTATAAGATCATGGACTAGTAATTTTTGAGGATTAGGATTTGAAAACCATATTTAAAATCAAATTTATAATAAAAAATATATTAAAACATCCATATATTTTATCAAAATATAGAGTAATAGATTTTCTAAAAAAATATATCCTCATATGCTTACTAGAAAGTGGATTCTACTGTGGAACAATTGTACCTATAGTTAATAACCTCGACAAGGGAACATTAGGAATCAACTCGATCATCACACGGTTCATAAAAAATAGTCTTAATAATACACATCTAGTCATAAAATCATGGGCGATATGATTTGGTAAGTCATATTCTATTCACAATCCAATATGAAGCCTATGAAATTTAATGATAGATAAAGGATAACATAGATTAAAACAATGAAATTAATAGGTTATGTAATACTTTTCATTTATGATTTATCTCTTTAATGTTATTAGTTTCACTTTTTAAGTTTAATAGTTTGTAAATTATATTCCCTATGTTTATTTTGGAAAAAAATTGAATCAAATATTTAAAGGAACACTTATTATCCCATCATGAACCTCAAATGTCTTATATAATTATGGGTATACATATTATTTAAAATCATTCAAGTTTAGTAGAACTATCAAACACCACCTCAAAATATCAAAGATGAGCTATAAATGAAAATATAATATGAGGTAATTATTTCATCTCAATTATATAACTTCTCCCCTATCAATATTTTATGGTTAAATCTCTCATAAAACCTTTTGAACCTACCTTTAGAGTAAATAAATGTTATTCAAGGTATTAATTGAATCTCCTTATATAGAGCAAACATAAATTTTTTAGAGAAGGAAATCACCATCCATTTTGTGAATATCCCTATGTTTATATACGTTGGAAAGGAGGGGTAGGAACCCCATTTGGAATTTTCATCTCAATAATGGATATTATAGACTTATGAGAAAGTGTGTCTTGCTCAAATGATTATGACTAAGGAAAAGATAACCCTTGATGACATTTCCAATATATGTGAATACTCTAATCTATTTACTAATGAATTTTCTAGTCTTCCTCTAGCTGGGAGTTTGATATCTCAATCAATATTCTACCTAGAAATTTTATAATAACTATGATTCCATATAGATTTCCCACTATTTATCTTGAATAACTAAAGAAGAAACTACAGTATAATATATATAATGTGTATATACACAGATGGGCATCACTTTTAGGTGTTACATTCCTTTTTTTCAGGAATATTGATGAGTCAATGAATGTCATCATTGATTATAGTGATCTCAAAAAGATCTTGACAAAGAAAAATTATCATATACCCTACATTTATTACTTTTCCAATCAACTATTTAGAGACTAGTTCTTCTCAAACGTGGATCCTCATTCAACAAATTATCAAGTAAAGGTGAAGAAGTGGGATATCCCCATGACTACATTTCTCACATGTCATAGGACCTTTGAGTTTATATTGATTCTATTTGGACTCTATATTAATCGAGTTATATTCATTTACTTAATTAATAGTTCTTTTAAGTATTACCTCAATAAATTTGTTGTGGGAACTATAGATATATTATTATTTATGTAAAAAACAATGAGGAATGTGAGGAGAATTTGAAAGGTATACTGAAAAACTTTTAGAATGAAAATTTATATGTGATGTGAAATAAATACCAGTTTTAGATGGAGTGGTTAACATTATGTGGGAATTTTATCAACATAGAAGGCATATATGTGAATCCTTTAATGAAAAATTCAATTAAAGGATAAATTTGATTGATATGTTGGTGGAGATCCATATTTCTCTTAGATTAGCTAGATATTATCAATGATATGTAACAAAGCCCCATAATTTTCTGTCCAATAAACCAAGATAACTCATAAGGGGGAGAATTTTTTAAATATTGATGAATATGAGGATAGACTTAAAGTGTTAAAGTAGAGGATCATCTCTATACATATTCCCATAATACCCACCTATGGGGACGGATTCATGATCTATAGTAATCCATTGTAAATTGATAGGGTTTTATACTTATAAAATATGAAAAAATGATCGATTATTCCTCCTTAAAACAAAATATACATGAGTATAACTACCTAAAACATGATTATTAATTTACATCAATGATAATTTCATTGAATATTTTATGATATTATCTCTATAGGGATAATTGTAACCTACTTAAAGATCATAAAACCATCATGTATATATTCTCACAAAAGGATCGGAATAAGAACGAATTAAGGATGTTATATTTGATCCAGGATTCTGATTTTCTAATCCACTACCTTCCTGGGAAGTCAAAAAAAGTGGAATATTCTCTATGTATCTAGGATCCCACAAACCTGTTAATTATGAGGATTAAAAGGGAATCTGTATTACTGGGATTTACAATTGTGAACATGGTAATCATAAAATAAGAATCATCATAACATCATAAAACTAAATAATCAAATATTTCATCTTGAAATGATCAAGGAAGCATAGAAAGATGATGAAAAGATATAGATTAAGGTAGTGAATATTAAAATGTTCAACATTACTAAATATGTAGTAATAAGATTTGGAACCAGGATATGTGTCCCATATAATCCAAAACTAAAGAAATAACTTCTAGATGCTTTTCATAACTCATCCTTATCAATTATTCGAAGAATAACTAAGATGTATAAATATTTTAATCAAAACATTGGGTAGGATAATATGGAGGGGGGATTACTGAATTTTTATCATGATGAAAAATATTCCAATAATTCAATGATTAATGATAGATGTATATGGTTAGGATGAAATCATTCCATATTCTAGTATGAAAAATTAAAACCCCATAGATTTTTTCTTAGGAATCCCGAAGACATGTAGAGGAAATAACATCATTTGGGTGGTTGTCAATCACCTTAAAAAGTCAGTTCATTTCATTAATATTTTGGAAGATTTATCCCTGGACCTAATCAATATGATATAAAAAATATAAGTTTTATGATTACATAAAGTTTCACTCTCTATTATATTTGATCATGTTTTGAGGTTTATCTCAAGGTTCTGGAGCAGCCTTTGGTATGTATTGGGTATTATGTTGAGTATCAGTACTACTTATCACCCTTAGATGGACAGTTTGTTTGAGAGAGGAATTAAGACACTAGAAGATATTCTAATATCATGTACAATGTATTTCCTAGTATTTTAGGATCAACACCTTCCCCTAGTGGATTTCTCATATAACAATAATTTTCAATAAAACATTATAATGGTACTTTATAAGGCTCTATTTAGGAAGAGGTTTCAGACTCCAACATGTTGGGATGATGTTGGAGAGGGAAATATGATGGGATATAATATTATACGTTAGATGATATATAATTTTACAACCATTAAGCATCGAATGAAATCCATGAAAATTTCATAGAAAAGATATTTAAAAAATCATCAACCTGACCTATAGTTGGAAGATAGAGATAATTTTTTCATTTGTATATCATTAGGGAACAAATTAATGAGTTTTTAATAAGAAAATCTTAGTCCTGCATAAAATGGTCTCTTTGCGATCCTTAATTATCTCAGATATTTGGCATATCTGCTAGATATCACAACTAATTTATCTCAAGTAAATGATGTATTCCAAATATCTCACTTAATAACATACAGAACAGATCCCTCACATGTACTAAATCTATAGGTGGTACCTATGGAGTGTAATATTTCATATTTGTATCATCATATCAAAGAACATTTATTATAGATAAAATGTTCCAAAAAACTGAAAAACTCAGGTAGAGAAATTATTGTGGTGAAACCACATGATTGAAGTGGTGACATGGGAATTAGAAGAGGTGATGAAATATAAGTACACTAATCTATTTTAGTATAAAAATGAAATTTTTAGGGGAATATTATGAATTGGGGGATAATTTAATGATCTAAACCTTTATATATGAAATTATTTATTGAATAAATATTATAATGAGTAATGTATTTATAGAGAATAAATGCACTATATTTCATTTGTTATTTTTGACCATTATACACTATATCCACAATTTGTCTGTGTGGTTCAAAATACTGTTAATCATCATAAACATTGATAATATATAATTTCTATAGTTTCTATTAAGATAAATATATATTAAGGGTTTTGATAAATTCTAATTGAAATATAGGGAATAATCGATGGCCTCTACTAATATGATCATACACTATGAATCCCATTTAACAAAGATTTATAGGGAGTTGGAATCATAAATATATTACCTTGCCTAAGTTAAAGATGATATTGAAAATAGAAACATGACAGAAATCATTTATGTCATATTTTCAAGATTATATAGATCACCAACCAAACCATGTTCTCTAAACCACCCTATGAAATTGACATGATCACACACCATACCCTTAGGGTGTATGCTGTTGTGATAATGGATTTTATATCTAGTACATAATAGTAATGAATTTCTATATTTTCCTTTTAATAACATAATGAATATATATATACCATTCAATAAAAAATTATATAGATTATTATATAATGAGTTTTATAAAATTTTGTTTTTGATATAATGAAAATAAAATTGTATTCTTGAAAAATATTTTGTTTCAATTAAAACACAATTTAGAAAAAAATGAGAATATTAAAATAAATTTTATTTCAATACCTATTTTATTAAATAATTAACATAAATGATAATATATTTTAAGGAATTCCAATGTCATTTTTATAAGATTCATAAAGATGTTAGTTTCTTAAAACTAATATTTTCATGTAAATAATGATATTTATTTGAAATGGTAAATTCTCAATATTAGAAATTAGTTTTTTAAAATAAATTTTATTTTTGAAATAATCATGTATAAATTATCCAATGGTTATTTTTTCATAATTTTCAGATATAGTCCACATTTTTGGTAAAAATTAAATATAGTATAAATATGTTGTATTTTTTTATTAATTCATAATTTCCCAAATATAAGGTAATGAATACTATAAGAGGAATCATTAAATTTTTTTCCCCTTTTAATAATCTACTTTCAATGTTATTTCATTAATTTTACAAATATTTAATGAATCCTCCCAAACCTATATTAAGTTTTAAGGTTTTAAAAACAATTCTTTATAACCTGACTGACTTCCACATAATCGATGGTATTAATTTATGATGTTCAATTAGAATCCTAATAAAATAATGAAAATCACTCCAATTTCATAGAAACCATTGGAATAACCATTATAGGCTATGTGTATTTTTATTATTTTTACACTTAGTGTCCAAAACCTATGTTTAGATATTGATAAATAATTCATCTCTCTTTTTATATAAATAAACATCCAATCTCCCATTACACATCACTAAAAAACATTGAGAAAGAATTTTATCTCTTTATACCATTCTAAATCCCTAAGGTGTTACAATCACTTAAGAACCTCCACCCAAGAATTTATAATAACCCTCTCAAGTTAAGGGATTATCTTTCACTTCGTTTTTATTCTAGTGCTTCCTTTGTATTAGCCCTTTTGAATTCCAATTTTTCCTTTTTTAAATGTATTTGTACGCATCCGTTTAATATCATTATGATTACTAATTTATTATAGACCATAATTTTCCATCATTAAACAATTACATAAACATTTATGTACAATCATTTTTTACCCAACATACCCCTTGATCTTCCATAACAAACGTTTCTGTTATGAATTCCAATTCCAATTCTCACTCAAGGGTATTCATCAAGACGTAAATATCCATCATTATCAATTTAATACTATATATTTAACCTATACTCCTTAATCATAAGATTAAAAATGATGAATTAAATTATAATATTTTATGATCTACATGGAATACAAATGCATATACATGATATGAATGTGACTGGTGGGCCTAGAATTATATGTCACTCTAATTCATTGGATAATGTTTTATCTCATGAAATACCTTTAATGGATCAGGGGAAATTAACAAAATCATATTATGTTATTATTTATATAATAAATCATGAAATAATGTGTTTGAATGATATGGGTTTTTATAAATATTTTCAATCAATGATTTATTTATTCAAGAACAATCATTGTCACTTAATTATTCAATTAATGTAATAATTTCACAGAATAGTCAAACTGATTTTTATTTATCTTATAATAGTATTGTGAAAGAATTGTACCTGTTTAATTTCCCTCATAGTGCATCCTCTATTTCTTTACCTTTCTTCTATAGTTTCCACTTTTCATCAAAAATTCCATTGACATGCCATTTATATATGTAACTAATTCAATAGTAAAATTCATAGCATTCATTTTAATTTTAGAGTATAAGCCTTCATCCATTTTGATAGACTCATCCTCTTCATAATATCCAGAACATAAACTACACTATACATTGGGTTCACATAAAATGTATTTTATAGAATATATATTACCAATGCGATCAGATTAATATATTGGTTAATAATTATTATCTTTTGACTAATTTATTTGATTATTTTCCTCTATTATCATTTTTTTATCTGTTTGTAAAGAACTTTCATATTTTTTTTAATAATAATGTAGACTAATTTCTATATCTGAGGTAGTTTTAAAATAAATTCCAATTTAATATTAATATAGGTATTGTAATATCAACTAGGAAAAATATATCCAATAATAGTAAAAACTGGTTATCTCTGATACCAATTATAGTTCCCAGTAGTACATATCAGGACACTGAGAGGGAGGGGTGAATCAATGTGACTTAATTTTATCAAGTTTAACAGTCTAGTTTAATTATCTCCTATTAACCATCAATCCTCTATCTCATTTAAGATGTATGCATATATTAATTATAGTTTACCACTAATATAATTATGTAATTCATAATAAAATAAGAATGGATATACATAGCGATTTGAAAGGTTCATCCTTGGAAGAAAACACCTTTCCAGGTTTGGGTTGAGTTCCCTGTCCTGTTGTAATAACTGCAACTGAGGAGAGTGATTAAAATAAAATTATGGTTCTGTTCATTAATGTATACTGAAAGGATACCTATAATATATAATATATGTTATATGAAAGTTAATTTTTGTGTTATTCCCTGAGTCTTATAACAATAACTATCTACTAGTACTTCATCATCCTCAATTTATAATCATGGTATTATTTACAATAATACTCACAAAAATTCCAGATTCCTATATAGACCAATTAATAGGTATTCATCCACTAAATAATGATAAATGAATATACATGAAATATGGCCTTATACTTTACTAAATTCACAGTGATATTTAATCATAGTGGTTCTTCAAGAGTCTCAATGAATGATATAAATATTTGCAAATACATTAGTCGATTTTCGTCCTCTATATTATATGATATGAAACTATCATAATACTTCCCTTATTATTTTTATATTATTCCATGAAATATTTGGTTTCATAATGTTTGAACACTATTGGAAGGCACATCCATGTTTCTTAAACAATCGTAATATGCACTAAGATGGTCATGTTCTGATTTCAATCACTAGTTTTTCTCTTTATAGACTTGAAATGGGTGCATCATAAGTAGAATATTTGATCATACTATTTTTTAATATTCTGCATCTATTAAATATGTACCAAATATTTGAATATTTTTCCCTTATTCGTATAATGAAACTTCAAGATTCGTGAATATGTTAAACTTATTTAAAATAAAGTCTTTTAATTCATTGAAATCTTCTAAAAGACTCATATATAAATCTTGTTTTGATATTAAAAATATAGCATCTCATATTCCAAAAAATACACTACATTCAATCCATTACATATCACTATATGATCATACATAATTATTTCATTATTGAAATTTTTCTTTTGAAACAAAGACTATATCTTTGCATTAAATCCTCAAGAAGAAAAAAATCTATGATTTTTATTTCAATTAATTCCATCACATCAGCATCATTTGATTTGAATATCATAATACATGGGGGAAAAATATATTGGATAAGTTCATGCTTATAGATATCTCTACCCAAACCATGTTCTCAAAATATCCTCATGAAGGTGCCTCTATCATACACCTTACCTTTATAGTGTTTACTGGTGTCGTAAGGAGTTATAAATCTAGACCATAGTAGTATCAATTTTTATATTTTTTAATAAAATAAAGATTATATTATTTATTTCCTTATTATTATATATATATGATTATATTAGGAGTTTCATAAAAAAAATTTATTATAAAAATAATACAAAATTACATTTTTAGAAAATATTTTGTTTTAATTAAAACACCCTTTTGAATAATTTAATGAATTTTGAAATTAATGTTTTTTTTGTAAAATATTATTATCAAATAATTAATATAAATAATAATATAATTTAACGAAATCCAATATAATTTATATAAGAGTCAAAAAGTTGTTACTATTGTAAAAAATAACAATTTTTAGTAAATAATGATTTTTATTCAAAAGTAAAAATTCTAATATTTTGAAAATTATTAGGATAAAATAAATTTATATCATCATGTAAATGTTATTTGGTGGTGAATTTTTCATAATTTTCAAAGATATAAAACTTTTTAGTTAAAAATTCAATACCTTATAAATATATGGTAGGTATTATGAATTTATAATAGAAAATATTTGATGTAATAAATATTATAAAGTCCATACATGAACAAAAATAGATATATCCTTTACAATAATTTATTTTGGAATTTTTATAATAAATTATAAAAAACAATAATGAATGCTCTAAAGCCAATATTATATTTTATTGTTTGAAAAATTTATTTATAACATTACTAGAATCCATATTACCAGTGGTGTTATTTTACAGATTTCAAATATTATCATGATAAAAAATTAAAAATCATTTCCATTTTTAAAAAACCACGGAAAAAACCCTAGGGTAAGGTTTTTCATTTTTATTATATTATAAATCAGAGTCCAAAACATATGTTTACAAATTAATAAGGAATTCCCATATCGTTTGTTATAAATACCAACCCAACCACCCATTATTCATTACTAAAGACCATTGAGAATAAATTATCTCTCCCAATCCCTCTCGAAATCCCTCCCATTGTGTTCCCAATATATTAAGAACCACCTCCCATTATTTTGGATGAACCCTCACAAGGTAAGGTATTATTTTCTTCTTTCTTTTTATTCAAGTACATTGTTTTTTAACAGACATTTTGATTTCCAATTTTTTCATGTTTTAATGTGTTTTTACACAGACTTTTGTTATCCTAGTGATAGAAAATAAATTATAGACCATATTTAACTCTCATAAAACCCTTCCATGAACCTTTATGTACACCAATAATTCTTCTGACATTATCAATTAATTTTTAATGGCAAATATTTTTTTGTTGTGAATTCCCAAACCCATTTCCACTCATGGGAATTCACTTCGATATAAATATAATTCATTTATTGGGGACTTCAAATTATATAACCCAATCTTTTTAATAACGAGATTAAAATTATTGATTTATTGTTTTATATTATATGATCTAGTTGGAACACTAATACAAATACATGGTATAAATATGAGGGGTGAACCATAAATTATATATCCCTTCAATGCGTTGGGTAATGATTTTATCTCATGATATATCATGTGTGGTACATGGGTGGTTAACCTAATAAAAATATGTTATGATATCCTGGTGGTTATATGTGATTAATGATTCTAATTCCATGGTTTATGTTATTTCTATGTCCCTATGTTTCATTGATGTTATCATCTTATATCACAATTTGATGACAATTTCTATAATTCTCACCCTTTTTTGTCACCTTGATATTCCTCTTGAATTACAATTATTAAATTCACATATTATGATTTTGTTATTCCCTTACTTCGATATATAGATCACCCCACTCTTATGAACATCCCCATGATATCTCACAATGTTTTATTAGATCAATGAAATTTAGGGGAATACTGTATAATAATAATTAATGTTGTTATGTACCTTCATCATGTTATTGCGATATGTATCTAATAAGCTAGAGGCACTATATCCCTTGATATTTTTGGGTTGCATAATGTGTACCTTTTTTGTACATCATGAAATAAATTATATAAATATATTTGTTGTCATAGTTGGTATAAGATCATGGGATAGTAATTTTTGAGGATTGGGATTTGAAAACCATAGTTAAAATCAAATTGATAATACAAAATATAGTAAAACATCCATATATTTTATTAAAATATAGAGTACTAGATTTTATAAGAAAATACATCCTTGTATGCTTAATAGCAAGTGGATTATACTATGTAACAATTGTACCTATAGGTAATAACCTCGACAAGGGAACATTAGGAATCAACTCGATCATCACACGATTCATAAAAAAGAGTCTTAATACTACATAGCTTGTCAAGAAACTCATGGGGGATATGATTTGGTAAGTCATATTCTTTTCACAATCCAATACGAAGCCTGTGAAATATAATGATAGATCAAGGATAACCTAGATTAAGAAAATGAAATTTATAGGTAATGTAATACTTTTCATTTATGATTTATCTATTTAATGTTAATAGTTCCACTTTTATATGTTTAATAATTTTTAAATTCTACTCCCTATGTTTATTTTGGAATAAAATAGAATCAAATATTGAAGGAACACTTATTATCCATTAATGAACCTCAAATGTCCTATATAATTATGGGCATACATATTATTTAAAATCAGTCAAGTTCAGTAGAACTATCAAACACCACCTCAAAATATCAGAGTTAATCTATAAATGAAAATATAAAATGATCTAATTATTTCATCTCAATAATATAACTTCTCCCTTATCAATATTTGATGGTTAAATCTCTCATAAAACATTTTGAACCTTTCTTAAGAGTAATTAAATACTATTCAATGTATTAATTGAATTTCCATATATAGTGCAAACATAAATTTTTTAGAGAAGGAAATCACCATCCATTTTGTGAATCTCCCTATGATTATATACAATGGAAAGGAGGGGGAGGGACCCCATTTTTAATTTTCATCTCAATAATGGATATTATAGCCATATGAAAAAGTTAGTCTTGCTCAAGTGATTATGCCTAAGGAAAAGATAACCCTTGATGACATTTCCAATATAAGTGAATATCTAATCTATTTACTAATGAATTTTCAAGTCTTCCTCTTGCTGGGAGGTTGATATCTCAATCAAAATTATACCTATAGATTTTATAATGACTAAGATTCCATATATAATGCCCACTATTTATTTGAATAAATAAAGAAGAAACTACATTATATTCTATATAATGTGTCTATACACACATGGGCTTCACTGTTAGGTGTTCTATTCCTTTTTTTAAAGAATAATGATGAGTCAATGAACGTCATCATTTATTTTCGTGATCTCAAAAAGATCGGGATAAAGAAAAATTATCCTCTACCATATATTTATGACTTTTCCAATCAACTAGGTATAGCCTAGTAATTCTCAAACATGGATCTTCATTCCACATATTATCAAGTAAAGGTGAAGAAGTGGAATATCCCCAATACTAAATTTCTCAAATTTCATAGAACCTTTGAGTTTATATTTATTCTGTTTGGACTCTATATTAATCTATTTATATTCATTTCCTTAATTAATAGATCTATTAAGTATTACCTCAATAAATTTTTTGTGGGAACTATAGATGATATTATTATTTATGTAAAAAAACAATGAAAAATGTGAGAAGAATTTGAATGGTATATTGAAAACCTCATAGAATGAAAATTTATATGTGAGGTGAAACAAATATATGTTTTAGATGGAGTGGCTTACATTTTGGGGGAATTTTATCAATGTCGAAGGCATATATGTGAATCCTTTAAAGAAATATTCAATTAAAGGATGAATTAGATTGATATGTTGGTGGAGATCCATATTTCTCTTAGATTAGCTAGATATTATCAATGATATGTAACAAAGTCCTAGAATTTTCAATCCAAAAAACCTAGATAACTCATAAAGGGGAGAATTGTTTCCATATTGATGAATATGAGGATAGATTTAATGTTTTCATGTAGAGGATCATCTCTATACATATTTCTATATTAACAACCAGTGGGGAAGGATTCGTGATCTATAGTTATCCATTAAAAATTGATAGGGTTGTATACTTATAAAATATGAAAAAATGTTAGATTATTCCTCATTCCAATAAAATATAAATGTGTAGAACTACCTAAAACATAATTATTAATTTACTTAAATGATATTTTCATTGAATATTTTATGATATTATCTCTATAGGGATAATTGTAACCTACTTACAGATCGTAAAACCATTAAGTATATATTCTCCCTAAAGGATCTTAATAGGAACCAATTAAGTTTGATATATTTGATCTATGATTATGATTTTATAATCCACTACCTATCTGGGAATTCCAACAAAGTGGAATATTCTCTATGTATATAGGATCCCACAAACCTGTTCATTATGAGGATTAAAAGGGATCCAGTATTACTGGGAAGTAAAATTATGTACATGGTAATCATAAAATAAGCATCATCATAACATCATAAAATATATAATCAACTATTCAATCTTAACATGATCAAGGAAGCATAAAAAGATGATGAAATGATAGAGATTAAGTTAGTGAATATTCCAATGTTCAACATTACTAAATATGTAGTTATAAGAATTGGAACCAGGATATGTGTCCCACATAAACCAAAACTAATGAAATAACTTCAAGATGATTTTAATAACTCATACTTATCAATTAATCTATGAATAACTATGATTTATTAATATTTGAATCAAAACATCTGGTAGGATAATATGAATGGGGGATTACTGAATTTTTATCATGATGCATAATATTCAAATAAATCAATGATGAATGATAGATGTATATGGTTAGAATGAAATAATTCCATATTCTAGTATGTAAAAGGAAAAAACCCATAGATTTTATCTTAGGAATCCCCAAGACATCTAGAGGCAATAACACCATTTGGGTGGTTGTTGATCACCTTAAAAAAGTAAGTTCATGTAATTAATATTTTGGAAGATTTATCCCTTGACCAAATCAATAAGATACAAAAAATATAAGTGGTAAGATTACATAAACTAACACTCTCTATTATATTTTATCATGTTTTGAGGTTTATCTCAAGGTTCTAGAGCATCCTTTGGTATGCATTGGATATTAAGTTGAGTATTAGTACTACTTATCACCCTTAGATGGACAGTTTGTTTGAGAGAGGCATTAAGACTCTAGAAGATATTCTAATATCATGTACAATGTATTTCCTGGTATTTTAGGATCAACACCTTCCCCTAGTGTATTTCTCATATAACAATCGTTTTAACTAAAACATTATAATGGTACTTTCTAAGGCTCTATATAGGAAGAGGTTTCAGACTCCAATATGTTGGGATGATGTAGGAGAGAGAAATATGATGGGATCTAATATTATACATTAGGTTATATAGAATGTTCCAACCATTAAGCATCAAATTAAATGCATGAAAATTTCATAGAAAAGATATATAAAAAATCATCAACCCGACTTATAGTTGGAGGATAAAGTTAATTTTTTTCCTTTGTATATCATTAGGGAAAAAATTAATGAGTTTTTTAATATGAAAAATCTCAGTCCTGCTTAAAATTGTCTCTTTGAGATCCTTAATTATCTCAGATATTTGTCATATCAATTAGAAATCACAAATAATTTATCTCAAGTATATGATGTATTCCCAATATCTCACTTAATAAAATACATAACAGAACCCTCAGATGTACTGAATCTATAGGTGGTACCAATGGAGAGTAACATTTCATATTTGTATCATCATTTGAAAGAACTTATATTATAGATAAAATGTTCAAAAAAAACTCAGGTAGAGAAATTGTTGTGGTGAAACCACATGTTTGAGGTGGCGACATAGTAATTAGAAGAGGTGATGAAATATAAGTACATTTATCTATTTTAGTGTAAAAAATGAAATTTTGAGGGGGAATTTTATGAATTTGGGGATAATGTACTGATCTAAACTTTTATATATGAAATTATTTATTGAATAAATTTTATAATGAGTAATGTATTTATATATAATACATGCACTATATATTATTTGTTATTTTTGACCATTATAAACAATATCCACAATTTTCTTGTGTGGTTCAAAATACTATTAATCATCATAATTATTGATAATATTGAATTTCTATAGTTTCTATTAAGATAAATATATATTAATGGTTTTGATAAATTCTAATTGAAATATAAGGAATAATCTATGGCCTCGACTAATATGATCATACACTATGAATCCCATTTAAAAAAGATTCTGAGGGAGTTGGAATCATAAATATTTTACCTTGTCTAAGTTAAAGATGATATTCAAAATAGAAACATGACAGAAATCATTTATGTCATATTTTCAAGATTATATAGATCACCAACCAAACCATGTTCTCTAAACCACCCTATGAAATTAACACCATCACAGATCATACCCTTTGGGCGTATGCTGGTGTGATAAGGGGTTTTGTATCTAGTACCAAATAGTAATGAATTTTTATATTTTCCTTTTAAAAACATAAGGAATATATATATCCCATTCAATAAAAAATAATATATATTATTATATAATGAGTTTTATGAAATTTAGTTTATTATATAAAGAAACTAAAATTGTATTCTTGAAAAATATTTAGTGTCAATTAAAACACTATTTAAAAAATTGAGAATATTAAAATAAATTTTATTTCAATAAATATTTTATTAAATAACTAATATAAATGATTCTATATTTTAATGAATTCCAATGTGATTTTTATAATATTCATAATGTTGTTAGTTTCATAAAACTAATATTTTCATGTAAATAATGATTTTTATTTAAAATTGTAAATTCTCATAATTAGAAATTAGTTTTTTAAAATAAATTTTACTTCTGAAATCATCATGTATAAATGATCTAGTGGTTATTTTTTCATAATTTTCATATATAGTCCACATTTTTGGTAAAAATTAAATAATGTACAAATATGTTGTATTTTTTATTAATTCATAATTTCCCAAATATAAGGTAATGAATACTATAAGAGGAATCATTAAAAAAACATTTCCCCTTTTAATAATTTACTTTCAATTTTATTTCCTTAATTTTATAAATATTTAATGAGTCCTCCCAAACCTATATTAAATTTTAAGGTTTTAAAAATTGTTCTTTGTTACATGACTGACATCCACATAATCGATGCCATTAATTTAAGATGTTCAATTTAAAATCCTAATAAAATAATGAAAATTAATACAATTTCATAGAAACCATGGAAATAACCATTATAGGCTCTGTGGTTTTTTATTTTTTTACAATTAGGGTCCAAAACCTATGTTTAGATATTGATAAACAATTCATCTCTATTTTTATGTAAATACACATCTAATCTCATATTAGACATCACTAAAAAACATTGAGAATGGATTTCATCTCCTTATACAATTCTAAAACACTAAGGTGTTACAAACACTTAAGAACCTCCTCCCAAGAATTTATAAGAACCCTCCCAAGTTAAGGGATTATCTTCCACTTCGTTTTTATTGTAGTCCATTCTTTGAATTAGCCCTTTTGATTTCCAATTTTTCCTATTTTAAAATATATTTGTACACATCCGTTTAGTGTCATTATGATTACTATTTAGCTATAGACCATAATTTTCCATCATTCAACCCTTCCATAAACATTTATGTACACAAATTCTTCTACCCAACTTTTCCATTGATTTTCCATAACAAACGCTTATGTTATAAATTCTCATTCCCATTCTCACTCAAGGGTATTCATCAAGACGTAAATATCCTTCATTATCAATTTAATTCTATTTATTTAACCTATACTTATTAATCATGAGATTAAATATGATGAATTAAATTATAATATTTTATGATCTACATGGAATACAGATGCATATAGATGATATGAATGTGACTGGTGGGCCTTTAATTATATATAACTCTAATTCATTGGATAATGTTTTGTCACATGAAATACCTTTTATGGTTCATCGTAATTTAACCAAATCATACTATGTTAATATTTATATAATAAATCATGAAATAATGTGTTTGAATTATATGGGTCTTTATAAATATTTTCAATCATTGAATTAATTATTCAGGAACAATCATTGTCACTTACTTATTCAATTAATGAAACAATTTCACAGAAAAGTCACACTGATTTTTATTTATCTTATACTAGTATTGTGAAAGAATTGTACCTATTTAATTTCCTTCATAATGCATCCTCCCTTTATTTACCTTTCTTCTATAGTTTTACCTTTTCATAAAAAATTCCATTGACAATCCATTTATATATGTATCTAATTCAATATTAAAATTCCTAGCAAACCTTTTAATTTTAGAGTATAAGACTTCAACCATTTTGATAGAATCATCCTCTTCATTATCTCTAGAACATGAACTACTCTCTTCAATGGGTTCAATTAGAATGTATTTTATAGAATATATATTACCAATGCGATCAGATTCATATATTGGTTAATATTTCTTATCCTTTGACTAATTTATTTGATTCTTTTCCTCTATTGTCATTTTATTTTTTATCTCTTTGTAAAGAACTTCTGTATTTTTTTAAAAATAATGGAGACTGATTTCTATATTTGAGGTACTTTTAAAATCAACTCCAATATTAATATTAATATAGGGATCGTAATATAAACTAGGAAAAATATATCCAATAAAATTCAAAAGTAGTTATCACTGATACCACTTATAGTTCCCAGTGGTACATATCAGGACACTGAGAGGGAGGGGTGAATCAATGTGACTTAATTTTATCAAGTTTAACATTTTAGTTTAATTATATCCTATAAACCATCAATCCTCTATCTCATTTAAGATGTATGGACAAATTAATTATATTTTACCACTAATCTAATTATGTAATTCATAATAAAATAAAAATGGATAACCAAAGAGATTTGAGAGGTTCATCCTTGGAAGCATACTCCTTTCCAGGTTTGGGTCGAGTAACATATCCTAGGGAAATAACTACCAGTGAGGAGAGTGATTAAAATATAATAATGGTTTTTTCATTCATGAATACTAAAAGGATACCTATAATATATAATTTAAGTCTTATGAAAGATAATTTTAGTGTTATTCCCTGATTCTTATGACAATAACTATCTACTAGCACTTTATCATCCTCATTTTGTAATGATGCTATTATTTATAATAATACTGAAAAAATTCAAGATTCCTATATAAAACAATTAATAGGTATTCAACCAGTAAATAATGATCAATCAATATACATGAAATATGGCCATTTAATTTACTAAATTCACTGTGATATTTAATCATAGTGGTTCTTCAAGAGTCTCAATGAAAGATATAATTATTTTCAAATACATTAGTCTGTTTTCCTCTTTAAAATTATATGATATGAAGCAATCATAATCCTTCCTTATTATTATTATATTATTCATTGAAATTTTTGGTTTCATAAACCTTGAACACTATTGGAAGCCACTTCCGTGTTTCTTATACTATCGTAATATGCACCAAGATGTTCATGTTTTGATTTCAATCACTAGTTTTTCTCATTATAGACTTGAAAAGGGTGCATCATAAGTAGAATATTTGATCATACTCTTTTTTAATATTCTGCATCTATTAAATTGTAACCAAATATGTGAATATGATTCCCTTATTCGTATAATAAAACTTTAAGATTCATGAATATATTAAACTTATTTAAAATAATGTCTTTTAATTCATTGAAGTCTTCTAAAAGACAAATATTTCAATCCTGTTTGGATATTAAAAATATAGCATCTCATATTCCACAAAATCTACTACATTCAATCCATTACATATCATTATATGATCATACATAAGTATTTCATATTTTCAATTTTACTTTTGAAACAAAGACTGTATCCTTGCATTAAATCCTCAGGAAGAAAAAAAATCTATGATTTTTATTTCAATTAATTCCATCACATCAGCATCATTTGATTTGAATATAATAATACATGAGGGAACCCATATATTGGATAATTTAATGCTTATAGAGATCACTACCCAAACCATGTTCTCAAAATATCCTCAAGAATGTGCCTCTATCATACAACTTATCATTATAGTGTTCACTGGTGTCATAAGGAGTTATGAATCTAGACCCTAGTAGTATCGATTTTTATATTTTTTAATAAAATAAAGATTATATTATTTATTTCCTTATTATATTAAATATATGATTATATTATGAGTTTGATAAAAATTATTTTTTTAAAAAAAATACAAAATTACATTTTTAGAAAATATTTTATTTAATTAAAACACTTTTTTTAATAATTTAATGTATTTTAAAATTAATGTTATTTTTTTTAAATATTATTACTAAATAATTCATATAAATAATAAAATAATTTAATTAAATCCAATGTAATTTATATAAGAGTAAAAATGTTATTACTATTGTAAAAAATAATAATTTTTAGTAAATAAAGATTTTTATTCAAAAGTAAAAATTCTAATATTTTGAAAATTATTTTGATAAAATAAATTTATGTCATTAAGTAAATGTTATCTGGTGGAGAATGTTTCATAATTTTCTTATATATTCATATTTTTGGTTAAAAATTCAATACCCTATAAATATATGGTAGGTATTATGACATTATAATAGCAAAAATTTGATGTTATAAATACTATAAAGTCCATACATGACCAAAAATAGATTTATCCTTTAAAATAATTTATTTTTGATTTTTTTTTTAAAAAATTATAAAAACCATTAACGAATACTCAAAAACCATTATTATATTTTATGGTTTTAAAAGTTTATTTATAAAATCACTAGAATCCACATTACAAATGGTGTTATTTTCAGGTTTTCAAATATTATCCTGATAAAAAACTAAAAATCATTTCTATTTTTTAAAAACCATGTAAAAAACCTTGGGTAAGGTTTTGTTTATGATTATTTTATAACTCAGACTCCAAAACATATGTTTACAAATTAATAAGGAACTCCCCTATAGTTTGTTATAAATACCCACCCAACCTCCCATTATTCATTCTTAAAGACCCATTGAGAAATAATTTTCTCTCCAAATCCCTTTCTAAATCCCTCCAATTGTGTTCCCAATATATTAATAACCACCTCCCATTATTTTAGATGAACCCTCACTAGGTAATGTATTATTTTCCTCGTTCATTTTCTTCATGTACATTCTTTTTTAGCAGCCCTTTTGATTTCCAATTTTTTTAATGTTATAATCTGTTATTACACATAATATTTATAGGTCCCCAGCCTTAATCCTTACATAATCTTGAGTTATTACATGATTACATAGTGAGGATCTTTTCAGGTTTAGAGTTTTAGAGAATTAGATCATAAAACTTGCATTACATTCCACATTTAAACAAAGTTTTTACGTAAAGATAGTATTCATTTTTCCCATCAATGGAAACATATTTAAAATAAAACATGGATTCTTTCTTTACACTTCCTTGACACTATCATCATATCATGTACCTTTCCTTTGTCCTGTGAAAAACATTTGAAAAATACTTGGGATGATCATAAAAACCTTGGTATGGGTTATAAAAATTTGTAAAGGAAACATGGGTACATATATACATAAGAATGAAATCATACATTAACCATAAAACATAAGAACATTAACATACCTCATCAAATCATGAATAAATCATAGAAAT
Source organism: Viscum album (assembly GCA_963277665.1). Classification (NCBI taxonomy): domain Eukaryota; kingdom Viridiplantae; phylum Streptophyta; class Magnoliopsida; order Santalales; family Viscaceae; genus Viscum; species Viscum album. Next base: position 1,132,979,207 of record OY728131.1, read on the forward strand.
CATAAGAAATAAAGGTAACGTGAGGCATTCATAACATTCTTACATAGGGAGTAACCCTCTTAGTTACGTTTTGAATACCCATCACAGTATATTCCCTAAATCTCTTCGGAAAAACCTTAACGTTTCACTCCTTCGCATTACCCAATGCATTGGATAGCTATATCGGGCTCACCCACCCTTAGTTTATCACTGAACCACCCGTCTTCATAATAATTCCCAAGAACCATAACATAATTGTATAACATATAACATACTTAAAGGAAACATCACATTTCCACATTTCAATCACAAGATATCAATAAAACACATTGATATAATAAAAACATTATGAAAACAATTTTAAATACCAAAATAAAAGAAAAGTAAAATAGGGTATTACTTTTCTTTAAAAAAAACGGAATGGCTTGTAGAGGAAGCCGAAACTCAAATAATGGTCACGGCGGCAGAGAAGTCGTTGTCACCGCATACGTTCGACAAAAACATTCCCTTTTTTAGTTTAGTAAACGCTTCTTATAAAAAAAGATTCCTTTTGAATAAACATAAAAGTTAAAGGGGTTTATACACCGTATAAAATATGGTTGTGTATAAAACAAAATATGCCTCAATGAAAGGAGATTGAGACGAAGTCCCATACCTCGGGTCCGACTTAACTCGATCGTTCTTTAGTCTCTTGAATAATATACTTGATTTAATTTCTAATTTCATAAGATCCTTTTTCAAGTTCATTATTCCTTTTATATCAATTATTACCATGTCATGAAAACTATGTTATTATTTATGTTAATAACATTCGTTTTAACAATCATTGGTACTTGAGTCAAAAATAAACTCTTTATAAGTACAAGTTGTTCATGTGGTAAAATATCCATTATATCCAGAGTTATACTCATGATGTAGATATCATATATATCATATATATCCAGTATATACATTCATTTATATTATTACATAATGTTTATAGGTAAGAAATGAAATGCACCGTTCATGGAGACGGTAAGCCGTACGTTGGCATGAACGCAACTTTCGTTTCTATTTTGTATTTTATGAAATGTAATCATAATGATATAATGGTATATTATAATTCTAGTATAATATAATATATAAAATCATTAATTACATCATTTATATGTCCCACATATGGCATTAACGAATCAATTCACTTTGAGGGGGCGGTAGTCCGCACTTCCTAAAATGAAGATATCGCGTTTACCCATAATGGAAACCATAAAGGTATTCCATAAATGAAAAATAAAGAAGATTAAGTAAAACATAAACATATTATATATCATATATATATATATATAGTGACATCTTAATTTCCACCTTTGAAGGTGTTATATGAGTGTTGAACAATCATCGTTTCGTGAGGCATAAATTCTCCATCCACGGAAATGGTATGTTCTTTATCCATTAGATGTAGGTGTGTGTAAGTGTAGATCGAATATTTATTATAAAAAATCCTAGTATATTTAATATACTAGAGTTTTTACAAAATAAATGAATAAAAATAGTTTAGGGGGTTGTAGAAGAAAAGTAAAACAAAAGGACTCAAGTGAAGACATTACCTTAAAATCGGGTAACTCCCTTTGGTTTGATCTCAAAGGCTTCCTTGGGAAGACTTCTGCCCAAAGTGAGGATTCTAAGAATTAGAGAGGGGTGTGTAGAGAAAAAATATGTAGGGGTTGGCCGAGCCAACGGCTTTGGATGTGTGGGTAAGGAGGTAGAGGTGGCGGCCTTTTATAAGAGGAGAGGAGGGGCACTCTTAGAATGTAAAGAAATGTTACTTAATTTTAAAATGAATTTCGGATTTAAAAGGACCCACATTGATATACTTTGAGTAAAAGGTGATAAGGGTTCAAAATATACCCATACATTAGGTTTTTCACAAGTTTATTTCTTATATTTTACGTTATCTTATCATTTTATTTAAATCGTTAAATAATTAGGTAATCGTTGCATCATCATGGTGTCATAAATAATTTAATTTATTTAATGTCTAAAAATTATAAAACAAATATAATGATGTATTAAATATTTTTATCTTTATAATTAATATTTATAGTGAAAAATATGACTTGTATAACCCTATTTAACAATTGTTTTAGTAAATCAACTCATGTCTGTGACATTTTTACATTAACATTAAATAAAAAGATATTAATGTCATTTTCCTTCCAAAGTGGCTCGATGGGGTCCCCAAGTTGACCCATGTATTTTATTGGTCGTCCATGACACATCCAATAAGGGTAGGACATGTTTAAAGTTCATTTAATATTATTAAAACATTATTCTTACCTTAAATTACACTAATTACCTCTAATCGCGATTAAAACTTAAAAGTTGCTATTCCCAAGAAAAATATTTTAATCCCATTGAACAACATTTTACTTCTTAATTAAAACCATGTATATCTTATTTTTGAAATTCAAAACACAGAGGTGGTAAAATTTCATTTAAACGAAAAATCAGTTTTTTTAAGTACCACTTAGTGATTTCACTATTCATCAAAAATTGATGTTTTTCAGAAAAATACCAAAACTTCACCCTAACCTATATTTGATATTCCGAATTCAAAAATGATGTAAATTTTAAAATTTTCGAAACATATAAGTTGTATTAATTAATTTAATAAATAATTCCCGCTGTCAGAGCAAATAGCGTGTTTTTATGAAACAATAAGTATCAAAAGATTGACACTAGTTTAAGTCCAATTTCAAAGTGAAATTTATTCCAATGACCACAATTGGATTAAATGGTAAAAATATATTCTAATTAAACTCTAAAACCAAATCAAAATATAATCTAATAATATAAATAAATTATATTAAAAAGAGGTTTTGAATTAAAATACAACATTTTTCACTATTCATTAAAAAAAGAACTTTATCGGAAAAATACCAAAAATTTACACAAAGTAAATTTGGATGTCCCGATTCTAAAGAAGAGTTCTATTTGGTCTAATAGAATTTATAAATGTGACCAAAACTATATTTAATGAAGGTTCTCCATCAAAAGGTGATAAGTGAACCTTTATTGAAAATTAGTGTATATATGCCTAAAATTGAATTCTTTCTGTATTTTAAGCCTTTATCTTTTATTGGATAAATGTAAAAACATTTAAAAAAATATAATCATATTTTAGTTATTTCTATCCATTTCCACCAATACAACGGCTATGTGTTAACTACCATTTAAAATAATATTATTATATTACTTTTGTGCAACGTAAGATTTCAATGAAACTCATTGTTGCGTATCGGGTACGCTATCGAACATAGAAACACCTTTAAAGTAAAATTAATATTTAATTCGTAAATATTAATAAATATAAAAATGATTTATTCTTTATTTACCTGGGATGTTACATCCTTCCCCCCTTTTGGAAATTGCGTCGTCACAATTTTATTCACATATCAAAATAAGTGGGGGTATTTATCCCTCATAGAATTTACAAATTCCCATGTTGCCTCTTCAACCATATGGTTTTTCCAAAAAAACCATTACCTGGTGAATTACCTTATTTCGCAACACCTTCTCTCTTCGGTCAATAATCTAGACTTGTTGTTCTTCATAAGAGAGATTCTCTTCCAACTGAACTACCTCCGGGCTCAAAACATGAGATGGATCTGGCATATACTTTCTCAACATCGAAACATGAAAAAAATTGTGTACCAGAGATAAACTCGGAGGTAATGCCACTCTTTATGCAACTGGTCCAACTCTCTCTATAATTTCATATGGTCCAATGAAATTTGGACTCTGCTTTCTATTCTTATCAAATCACATAAAACTTTTCCACGGTGAGACTTTGAGAAAAACATGATCACCAACCTCAAAAGAGAGATCATTCCTCCTATTGTCCGCATAACTCTTCTTCCTGCTCTGAGCTGTTCTCATGTGTTTCTGTATCAGTTGAACTTTTTCTGCCAACTCTTCTACCAATTCTGGTCCCATAAGCTTCCTTTCACCCACTTCATCCCAAAAAGTTGGAGTTCGACGCCGCTACACATATAATGCCTCAAATAGTGTCATCTATATACTGGAATGAAAACTGTTATTATAAGAAAACTCAACCAAAGAAAGATGTTGGTCCCAACTTCCATGACAATCCATCAAACAAGCACGTAGCATATCTTCAAGATTACACATTGAGGATCTTTTCAGGTTTAGAGTTTTAGAGAATTAGATCATAAAACATTCATTACATTCCACATTTAAACAAAGTGGTTATATAAAGATAGTATTCATTTTTACCATCTACGGAAACATATTTAAAATAAAACATTGATTCTTTCTTGACACTTCCTTGACACTATCATCATATCAGGTACCTTTCCTTTGACCTGTGAAAAATATTTCAAAAAAAACTTGGGATGAGCATAAAAAGCTCAGTATGGGTTATAAAAATATGGAAAGGAAACATGGGTACATATATACATAAGAATGAAATCATACTTTACCCATAAAACATAAGAACATTAACATACCTCATCAAATCATGAATAAATCATAGAAATCATAAGACATAAATGTAACTTGAGGCATTCATAATATTCTTAGGTAGGTAGTAACCCTCTCGGTTACGTTTGGAATACCCATCACAGTATATTATCTAAATTTCATCGGAGAAGCCTTAATGTTTCACTCCTTAATGTTACCCAATGCAATAGAGAGCTATATCAGGCTCAACCGCCCTTAGTTTATCATGGAACCACCCATCTGTAGAATAATGCCCAAGAACCCTAACATAATCGTATCACATAAAACAGACATAAAAGAAACTGAACATTTCCACATTTCAATCACAAGATATCAATAAAACACATTTATATAATAAAAAAATTATGAAAACCATTTTCAATACCAAAATAAAAGAAAAGTAAAATAGGGTATATATTTTTCTTTTAAAAAAATGGTGTGTCTTGTAGAGGAAGCTGAAACTCAAATAATGGTCACGGCGGCGGAGATGTCATTGTCGCCGCATATGTACGACAAAAACATTCCCTTTTGTCGTTTTGTAAACGCTTAGTATAAAAATAGATTCCTTTTGAATAAATGTAAAATTCAAAGGGTTTTATACACCTTATAAAAGAAGCTTGTGTATAAAACAAAATATGCCTCAATGAAAGGAGATTGAGACGAAGTCCCATGCCTCGGGTCCGACTTGACTCGATCGTCCTTTAATCTCCTGAATAACAAACTTGAGTTAATTTATAATTTCTTAAGAACCTTTTTCAAGTTCATTATTCCTTTTATATCACTTATTACCATTTCATGAACACTATGTTATTATTTAAGTTAATAACGGTCGTTTTAACAATCATTGGTACTTGAGTCAAAAATAACGTCTTTATAATTACAAGTTGTTCATGTGGTAAAATATCAATTATATCCAGAGTAATACTCCTGATGTAGATATCATATATATCATATATATCTAGTATATACATGCATTTATAATATTACATAATGTTTAGAGGTAAGAAATGAAATGCACCATTCATGGAGACGGTAAGCCGTACGTACGGATGAACGGTACTTTCATTTCTATTCGGAATTTTATGAAATGGAATAATAATGATATAATGGAATATTATAATTCCAGTATAATATAATATATAAAATCATTAATTACATCCTTTATATGTCCCACATATGGCATTAACAAATCAAATCACTTTGAGGGGGCGGTAGTCCGCACTTCCTAAAATGAAGATGTCTTGTTTACCCATAATGGAAACCATAATGTTATGCCATAAATGAAAAATAAAGAAGCTTAAGTAAAAAGTAAACATATTATATATCATATATAAATATAGTGACATCTTAATGGCCACATTTGAAGGTGTTATATGAGTGTTGAACAATCATTGTTTCGTGAGGTAGAAATTCGCCATCCACGAAAGCAGTATGTTCTTTAGCCATTAGATGTCGGTTTGTGTAATTGTAGCTTGAATCATTCTTATAAAAACAACCTAGTATATTTTAGATACTGTATTTGTTACAAAAGAAATTAATAAAAAGAATTTAGGGGGTTGGAGATGCAAAATAAAACAAAAGGACTCAAGTGAAGACATTACCTTAAAATCGGGTAACTCCCTTTGGTTTGAGCTCAAAGGCTTCCTTGGAAAGACTTCTACCCAAAGTGAGGCTTCTAAGAGTTATAAAGGGATTTGGAGAGACAAAATGGGATGGGGTTGGCCGAGCCAAAGTCTTTGGAAGTGTGGGTAAGGAGGTAGAGGTGGGGGCCTTTTATAAGAGGAGAGGAGGGGAACTCTTGGAATGTAAAGAAATGTTACTTATTTTAAAATGAGTTTCGGATTTAAAAGGACCAAAATTGATATAATTAGAGGCTAAGGTGATAAGGGTTATAAAAATACCCATACAATAGGTTTTTTACAAGTTTATGTCTTAGAGTTTACATTATCTTTTCATTTTATTTAAATCGTTAAATAATGAGGTAATCGCTGCATCATCATGGTGTCATAAATAATTTAATTTATATAATGTCTAAAAATTATAAAAAAAAAATATCAGGATTTAGGGAATCTCTTTATCTTTCTAATAAATATTTACAGTAAAAAATATGACTTTTATAACCCCATCTAATTTTTTTTAGTAAATCAACTAATGTTTGTGACATTTTTACTTTAACATTAAATAAAAAGATATTAATGTCATTTTCCTTCCAATGTGGCTCTGTGGGGTCCCCAAGTTGACCGATGGATTTTCTTGGTCGGCCATGACACATCCAATAAGGGTAGGACATGTTTCACGTTAATTTATTATTATTAAAACATTAATCTTACTTTAAATTACACTAATTACCTCTAATCGCGATTAAAACTTAAAAGTTACTATTCACCAAAAAATTATTTTAATCCCATGGAACCACATTTTACTTCTTAATGACAACCATGTATGTCGGATTTTTGAAATTCAAAACACAGCGGTGGTAAAATTTCATTTAAACGAAAAATCAGTTTTTTTAAGTACCACTTAGTGGTTTCACTATTCATCAAAAATTGAAGTTTTTCAGAAAAATACCTAAACTTCACCCTAAGCTATATTTGATATTCCGAATTAAAAAATGATGTCTATTTTACAAAATTAGAAACATATAAGTTGTATTAATTAATTTAATAATTAATTCCCGCTGTCAGAGCAAATAGCGTGTTTTTATGAAAAAATAAGTATCAAAAGATTGACACTAGTTTAAGTCCAATTTCAAAGTGAAATTAATTCCAACGACCAATATTTGATTTAATGGTAAAAATTTTATCTAATTAAACTCTAAAACCAAATCATAAGATAATCTAATCATATAAATAAATTAGATTAAAAAGAGGTTTTGAATAAAATACAACATTTTTCACTATTCATTAAAAAAATAACATTATTGGAAAAATACCAAAAATTTACACAAAGTAAATTTGGATGTCTCGATTCTAAAGAAGAGTTTTATTTGGTCTAATAGAATGTATAAAAGTGACCAAAACTATATTTAATGATGGTTTTCCATCAAAAGGTGATAAGTGAACCTTAAGTGAAAATTAGGGTATATATGCCTAAAATTGAATTCTTTCCATATTTTAAGCCTTTATCTTTTATTCGATAAATGTAAAAACATTTAAAAATTATATATAATCCTATTTTAGTTATTTCTATCCATTCCCACCAAAACAATGACTATGTGTTAACTACCATTTAAAATAATATTATTATATTACTTGTGTGCAACGTAAGATTTCAATTAAACTCATTGTTGAGTATCGGGTATGCTATCGAACATAACAACCCCTTTAATGTAAAATTAATATTTAATTCATAAATATTAATAAATATGAAAATTATTTATTCTTTATTTACCTGGGATGTTACTTCCTTCACCCTTTTTGGGAATTGCGTCCTCGCAATTTTATTCCCTTATCAAAATAAATGGGGGTATTTATCCCTCATAGCATTTTCAGATTCCCACGTTGCCTCTTCAACCATATGGTTTTTCCACAAAACCTTTACCTGGTGAATTACCTTATTTCCCAACACCTTCTCTCTTCGGTCAAGAATCTTGGATAGGTTGTTCTTCATAAGAGAGATTCTCTTCCAACTGAACTACCTCCGGGCTCAAAACATGAGATGGATCTGGCATATACTTTCTCAACATCGAAACATGAAAAAAAAATTGTGTACCTGAGATAAACTCAGAGGTAACGCCACTCTGTATGCAACTGATCAAACTCTCTCCATAATTTCATATGGTCAAATGAACCTTGGACTTAGCATTCCTTTCTTACCAAATTGCATCACACTTTTCCTTGGTGAGACTTTGAGAAAAACATGATCACCTACCTCAAAAGATAGATCCTTCCTCCTATTGTCCGCATAACTCTTCTGCCTGCTCTGTGTTGTTCTCATGTGTTTCTGCATCATTTGAACCTTTTCTGCCAACTATTCTTCCAATTCTGGTCCCATCAGCTTCCTTTCACCAACTTCATCCCAAAAAAGTTGGAGTTCGATATCGCTTCCCATATAATGCCTCAAATAGTTCCATCTGTATACTGGAATGAAAACTATTATTATAAGAAAACTCAACCAAAGGAAGATGTGGGTCCCAAAATCCCTGATAATCCATCGAACAAGAACGTAGAATATCTTCCAATATCTGGATCGTTCGTTCTCACTTCCCATCTGATTGAGGATGAAAAGTTATACTAAAATTTAATTCAGTACCCAACGACTTCTGAAGGCTTTTACAAAAGTTAGAAGTAAACCTGGGATCACGATCAGATACACTGGAGAGAGGAACTCCATACAACCTGACTATCTCTTTAAGGTACAAATGGGAACGTTGATCTTGGGAAAAAGTATCTCTTATAGCAAGGAAATGAGCAGATTTAGTCAAGCAATCAAAAATAACCCAGATTGCATTATTACCTCGAGGTGTCTTCAGCAATACTACAACGAAGTCCATGAATATATTCTCCCACTTCCATTCTGGTACTGGTAAAGGCTGAAGCATCCCTTTCGGTAACTGCCGATCTCCTTTAACCTGTTGACAAGTAAAACACTTCCCTGTAAAATCAGCAATATCTCTTTTCATTCCATCCCACCAGTAATACTCCCACAGATCTCTGTACATCTTAGTACTGCCAGGATGAACTGAAAACGGTGAATTATGAGCTTCACATAACAAATATCTCTCCAACTGTGAATCACAAGGCACACACAATCTCTTCCAAAATATCAAAACAAAATCATTATCAAAGATGAATTCTGGAAACTTACCCTTCTGAACCAGCTCTACCTTTTTATGTAACTCACTGTCTTGCTTTTGTATTGCTTGATTCTGTCTGATAGAGAAGATTTCACTGATACTTGAAACAAAACAGAAGAAAATCCTGCACCAAAAACTTCTATTACAAAGTTCATCAAATCCTTAACCAAAGGATCATGTTCCAAATGCAACATTGTTAATGAAACATTACATTTTTGACTCAAGGCATCACCCACATTATTTTCTTTTCCCGGATGGTAATGAATTGTTCAATCACAATCCATGATTAATTCTAGACATCTCATCTGTCTAATGTTCAGTTCTTTCTGAGTGAATATATACTTTAAACTTTAGTGATCGGTATATATTTAACACTTTACTCATACAAATGGTGCCTCCAAATTTTTAAAGCGAAAACAACAGCAGCTAATTCCAAATCATGTGCAGGGTAATTTACCTCATGAGTTTTCAACTGTCGTGAAGCATAAGCAATTACCTGATCAATCTGCATTAAAACACAACCAAGTCCTTTCAATGAAGCATCACTATAGATAACAAACTCCCCATTCCTGGAAGGTAGTGCCAAAACTGGATCATTCACCAATCATTTTTTCAGTTCCTGAAAACAATCACCACATTCTTTTGTCTAGATAAAATTAAAACCCTTTCGAGTTAGGTTAGTATTTGGACTAGATAACCGTGAAAAATTTCTAACAATCCTTTGGTACTAGCCTGCTAAACCAAGGAAGCTATGAATCTCTGTTACATTTTTGGGTCTTGGCCATTCTTCAACAACCTTTGTGTTTTCTAGATCAACAGTTATCCCATCTTTAGAAACAATGTGACCAAGGAAAGAAATTTATTGCAACCAAAACTCACACTTGAAAAATTTCCAATATAATTTCTTTTCATTTAAGGATTTCAAAATAACCCTTTAAATGTCTTTCATGCTCCTATTTACTTTCAGAAAACACCAAAATTTCATCAATAAACACAACCACCATTTATAACCTGATTAAACAGAGCCATCAGTGCAGTAAACTGCCCAATTCTGATTCGGACCATCTATGGTTGCTGGTTCGAAAGGTCATTATACTATGTATGCCTTTCTAGAAAAGCTAATCTGTTTTCTCTATGAAAAACCATTCTTAACACAAAAATATCTTAGGAGAAGCAACATGGTAATCATCAAATGCTATATCATTTCAATTTGACCATAAATTTTTTTTGGATAATCATTTAATAGATTTATAACTCCTAAAGTTATCTAAACCGACCTATGATTCCAACTATAAGGCCCCAGTCTTAAACCTTACTTAGTCTTGAGTTATTACAAGATTACACATTGAAGATCTTTTCAGGTTTAGAGTTTTAGATAATTAGATCATAAAACTTTGATTACATTCCACATTTAATCAAAGTGGTTACATAAAGATAGTATTCATTTTTTCCGTCAACGGAAACATATTTAAAATAAAACATTGATTCTTTCTTGACACTTCCTTGACACTATCATCATATCATGTACCTTTCCTTTGACCTGTGAAAAAAATTTCAAAAAAACATGGGATGAGCATAAAAAGCTCAGTAAGGGTTATAAAAATATGGAAAGGAAACATGGGTACATATATACATAATAATGGAATCATACATTACCCATAAAACATAAGAACATTAACATACCCCATCAAATCATGAATAAATCATAGAAATCATAAGTCATAAAGGTAACTTGAGGAATTCATAACATTCTTACGTAGGTAGTAACCCTCTTGGTTACGTTTGGAATACCCATCACTGTATATTCCCTAAATCTCTTCGGAGAAACCTTAACGTTTCACTCCTTCGTGTTACCCAATGAATTGGAGAGCTATATCGGGCTCACCCACCCATTGTTTATCACGGAACCACCAGTCTTCATAATAATTCCCAAGAACCATAACATAATCGTATCACATAAAACATACATAAAGGAAACATAACATTTCCACATTTCAATCACAAGATATCAATAAAACATATTGATATAATAAAAAAATTATGAAAACCATTTTCAATACCAAAATAAAAGAAAAGTAAAACAGGGAATTTATTTTTCTTTTAAAAAACGGTATGGCTTGTAGAGGAAGCCGAAACTCAAATAATTGTCACGGCAGCGAAGAAGTCTTTGTCGTCGCATACGTACGACAAAAACGTTCCCTTTTGTCGTTTAGTAAATGATTTGTATAAAAAATATTCCTTTTGAATAAATGTAAAAGTAAAAGGGGTTTATACACCGTATAAAAGAAGGTTGTGTATAAAACAAAATATGCCTCAATGAATGGAGATTGAGACGAAGTCCCATACCTCGGGTCCGACTTGACTCGATCGTTCTTTAATCTCTTGAATAATAAACTTGAGTTAATTTCTAATTGATTAATAACCTTTGTAAAATTAATTATTCCTTTTATATCACTTATTACCATTTCATGAACACAATGTTATTATTTAAGTTAATAACGTTCGTTTTAACGATCATTGGTACTTGAGTCAAAAATAAACTCTTTATAATTACAAGTTGTTCATGTGGTAAAATATCCATTATATCCAGAGTTATACTCATGATGTAGATATCATATATATCATATATATCTAGTATAAACATGAATTTATAATATTACATAACGTTTAGAGGTATGAAATGAAATGCACCTTCCATGGAGACGGTAAGCCGTACGTACGCATGAACGGTAAATTCATTTTTATTTCATATTTTATGAAATGGAATCATTATGATATAATGGAATATTATAATTCCAGTATAGTATAACATATAAAATCATTAATTACATCCTTTATACATCCCACATATGGCATTAACGAATCAAATCACTTTGAGGGGGCGGTAGTCCGCACTTCCTAAAACGAAGATATCACGTTTACCCATAATGGAAACCATAAAGGTATGCCATAAATGAAAAATACAGAAGCTTAAGTAAAACATATACATATTATATATCATATATAAATATAGTGACATATTAATGGCCACCTTTGAAGTTTTTATATGAGTGTTGAACAATCATCGTTTCGTGAGGCAGAAATTCGCCATCCACGGAAATAGTATGTTCTTTTGCCATTAGATGTAGGTGTGTGTTAGTATAGCTCGAATATTTCTTAAAAAAATATCCTAGTATATTTAAGATATCGGAGTTGTTACAAAAGAAATGAATAAAAAGAGTTTAGGGGGTTGGAGAGCAAAATAAACCAAAAGGACTCAAGTGAAGACATAACCTTAAAATTGGGTAACTCCTATTGGTTTGAGCTAAAAGGATTCCTTGGGAAGACTTCTGCCCAATGTGAGGCTTCTAAGAGTTAAATAGGGATGTGGAGAGACAAAATAGGCTGGGGTTGTCTGAGCCAAATGCTTTGGAAGTGTGGGTAAGGAGGTAGAGGTGGGGGCCTTTTATAAGAGGAGAGGAGGGGTACTCTTGGAAAGTAAAGAAACGTTACTTTATTTTAAAATGACTTTCATATTTAAAAGGACCCACATTGATATAATTAGAGGATAAGGTGATAGGGGTTGGAAATATACCCATCCAATAGGTTTTTGACAAGTTTAGGTCTTCGATTTTACATTATCTTTTCATTTTATTTAAAACGTTAATTAATGAGGTAATCACTGCATCATCATGGTGTCATAAATAATTTAATTTATTTAATGTATAAAAATTATAAAAAAAATATCATGATGTATGAAAGATTTATATCTTTTTAATTAATATTTATAGTAAAAAATATGGCTTGTATAACCCCATTTAAAAATTGTTTTAGTAAATCAACTCATGTTAGTGACATTTTTACATTAACATTAAATTAAAAGATATTAATGTCATTTTCCTTCAAAAGTGGCTCCATGGGCTCCCCAAGATGACACATGGATTTTATTGGTCGGCCATGACACATCCAATAAGGGTAGGACATTTTTCATGTTCATTTAATATTATTAAAACATTATTCTTAACTTAAATTACACTAATTACCACTAATCGCGATTAAAACTTAAAAGTTACTATTCACCAAAAAATTATGTTAATCCCATTGAACCAAATTTTACTTCTTAATGAAAACCATGTATATCGAATTTTTGAAATTCAAAACACAGAGGTGGTAACATTTCATTTAATCGAAAAATCAGTTTTTTTAAGTACCACTTAGTGGTTTCACTATTCATGAAAAATTGAAGTTTTTCAGAAAAATACTAAAACTTCACCCCAAGATATATTTGATATTCCAAATTCAAAAATTATGTATATTTTAAAAAATTCCAAACATATAAGTTGTATTAATTAATTTAGTAATTAATTCCCGCTGTCAGAGTAAATAGCGTGTTTTTATGAAACAATAAGTATCAAAAGATTGACACTAGTTTAAGTCCAATTTCAAAGTGAAATTATTTCCAAAGACCACTTTTGGATTAAATGGTAAAAATATATTCTAATTCAAATCTAAATCAAAATAAAAATCTAATCTAATAATATAAATAAATTATATTAAAAAGAGGTTTTGAATTAAAATACAACAATTTTCACTATTCATTAATAAAAGAACTTTTTTGGAAAAATACCAAAAATTTACACAATGTAAAATTTTATGTCCTGATTCAAAAGAAGAGTTTTATTTGGTCCAATAAAATGTATAAATGTGACCAAAACTATATTTAATGATGGTTCTCCATCAAAACGCGATAAGTGAACATTTTGTGAAAATTAGGGTATATATGCCTAAAATTGTTTTCTTTCCGTATTTTAAGCCTTTATCTTTAATTGGATAAATGTAAAAACATTTTAAAAAAAGATAATAATATTTTAGTTATTTCTATCGATTCCCGCCAATACAACGGCTATGTGTTAACTACCATTTAAAATAATATTATTATATTACTTGTGTGCAATGTAAGATTTCAATGAAACTCATTGTTGCGTATCAGGTACGCTATCAAACATAGCACCCCCTTTAAAGTAAAATTAATATTTAATTCGTAAATATTAATAAATATGAAAATGATTTATTCTTTATTTACCTAGGATGCTACACTTTTGTTATCCTGGTCATAGAAAATAAATTATAAACCACATTTTACTCTCATAAAACCCTTCCATGAACCATTATGTACACCAATTATTCTTCTGAAATTATCACTTAATTTTTCATGACAAAATTATTTGTTGTGAATTCCCATACCCATTTCCACTCATGAGAATTCACTTAGATATAAATATAATTCATTTATTGGGGACTTCATTATATATAAATCAATATTCTTAATCACAGGATTAAAATTAATGATTTTTTTTATTTTATGATCTAGTTGGGACACTAACACAAATACATGGTATGAATATGAGGGGTGAACCAGAAAATATATATCCATACAATGCATTGGGTAATGCTTTTATCTCATGATATATCATGTGTGGTGCATGGGTGGTTAGCCTAATAAAACTATGTTATGATATCATGGTGGTTATATGAGATTAATGCTTCTGATTCCATGGATTATGTTATTTCTACGTCCCTATGTTTCATTGATGTTATCATATTATATCATTATTTGATTTTAATTTTTATAATTCTCACCCTTTTATGTCACCTTCATACTCCTCTTGAATTACATTTATTAAATTCACAATTTTTTGATTTTTTTATTACCTTACTTATATTTATAGAACACCCCACTCTTAGGAACATCCCCATGATATCTCACACATTTTTATTAGTTCAATGAAATTTAAAGGAATGCTTTATAATATTAATTAATGTTGTTATGTACCTTCATCATGTTATTGTGTTCTATATCTAATTAGCTAATTGCATTATACACCTTGATATTTTTGGGTTGTATAATGTGTACCTTTTTTTCTACATCATGAAATAAATTATATAAATATATTTATTGTCATAGTCGGTATAAGATAATGGTCTAGTAATTTTTGAGGATTAGGATTTGAAAACCATAGTTAAAATCAAATTGATAATACGAAATATAGTAAAACATCCATATATTTTATTAAAATATAGAGTACTATATTTTCTAAGAAAATACATCCTTGTATACTTACTAGAAAGTGGATTTTACTATGGAAAAATTGTACCTATAGGTAATAACCTCGGCAAGGGAACATTAGGAATCAACTCGATCATCACACGGTTCATAAAAAAGAGTCTTAATACTACACAACTAGTCAGAAACTCATGGGGGATATGATTTGGTAAGTCATATTCTTTTCCAAATCCAATAAGAAGCCTATGAAATTTAATGATAGATTAAGGATAATATAGATTAAAACAATGGAATTCATATGATATGTAATACTTTTTCTTTATGATTTATCTCTTTAATGTTAATAGTTTCACTTTTATAAGTTTAATAGTTTGTAAATTCTATTCCATATGATTATTTTGGAATAAAATAGAATCAAATATTTAAAGGAACACTTATTATCCCTTCATGAACCTCAAATGTCCTATATAATTACGGGTAGACATATTATTTAAAATCAGTCAAGTTTAGAAGAACTATCAAACACCACCTCAAAATATCAGAGTTGAGCTATAAATGAAAATATAAAATTAGGTAATTATTTCATCTCAATAATATAACTTCTCCCATATCAATATTTTATGGTTAAATCTATTATCAAACCTTTTGAAGCATCCTTTAGTGTGATTTAATGCTATTCAAGGTATTAATTGAATTTCATTATATAGAGAAAACATAATTTTTTTATAGAAGGAAATCACCATCCATATTGCGAATCTCCCTATGATTATATACAATGGAATGGAGGGGGAGGAACCCCATTTGGAATTTTCATCTCAATAATTGATATTATAGCCTTATTTGATAGTTTTTCTTGGTAAAATGATTATGACCAAGGAAAAGATAACCCTTAATGACATTTCCAATATAAGTGAATACTCTAATATATTTACTAATGAATTTTCATGTATTCCTCTAGCAGGGAGGGTGATATCTCAATAAAAATTATACATAGAGATTTTATAATAACTAAGATTCCATATAGAATACCCACTATTTATCTTGAATAAATAAAGAAGAATCTACATTATAATCTATATAAAGTGTTTATACACACATGGTATTCAGTGTTAGGTGTTCTATTCCTTTTTTTTCAAGAATAATGATCAGTTAATGAACGTCATCATTGATTATCGTGATCTCAAAAAGATCTTGATAAAGAAAAATTATCCTCTAACCTATATTTATGACTTTTCCAGTCAAATATGTAGGGCCTAGTACTTCTCAAATGTGGATCATCATTCCACATATTATCATGTAAAGGTGAAGAAGTGGGATATCCCCAAGACTACATTTCTCACATGTCATAGGACCTTTGAGTTTATATTGATTATATTTGGACTCTAAATTAATTTAGTTATATTAATTTACTTAATTAATATATCTTCAAAGTATTACCTCAATAAATTTATTGTGGGAACTATAGATGATAATATTATTTATGTAAAAAACAATGAGGAATGATAGGAGAACATGAAATGTATACTAAAAACCTTGTATAAGGAAAATTTATATGTGATGTGAAACAAATACTAGTTTTATATGGAGTGGCTAACATTATGGGGAATTTTATCAACGTCGAAGGCATATATGTGAATCCTTCAAAGAAAAATTCAATTAAAGGATGAATTAGATTGATATGTTTATAGAGATCCATATTTCTCTTAGATTAGCTTGATATTATCAATGATATGTAACAAAGTCCCATAATTTTCAATCCAAAAAACCTAGATAACTCATAAGGGGGAGAATTGTTTCAATATTGATGAATATGAGGATAGATTTAAAGTGTTAAAGTAGAGGATCATCTCTATACTTATTCACATTATACCCACCAATGGGGAAGGATTCGTGATCTATAGTAATCCATTAAAAATTGATAGGGTTGTATACATATAAAATATGAAAAATTTATACATTATTCCTCATTCCAATAAAATATACATGAGTAGAACTACCTAAAACATGATTATTAATTAACTTCAATGATCTTTTTATTGAATATTTTATGATATTATCTCTATAGGGATAATTGTAACCTACTTACAGATCATAAAACCATCAAGTATATATTCTCACAAAAGGATATTCACAGGAACCAATTAATGTTGTTATATTTGATCCAGGATTATGATTTTCTAATCCACTACCTTCCTAGGAAGTCGAACAAAGTGGAATATTCTCTATGTATATAGGATCCCACAAACCTGTTCATTATAAGGATTAAAAGGGATCCAGTATTACTAGGATGTAAAATTGTGAACATGGTAATCACAAAATAAGCATCATCATAACATCATAAAATAAATAATCAACTATTTAATCTTAACAAGATCAAGGAAGCATAAAAAGATGATGAGAAGATATAGATTTAGGTAGTGAATATTCCAATCTTCAACATTACTAAATATGTATTTATAAGATTTGTAACCATGATATGTGTCCCATATAAACAAAAAATAATGAAATAACTTCTAGATGATTTTCATAACTTATCTTTATCAATTAATCTAATAATAACTAAGATTTATTAATATTTGAATGAAAACATCGGGTAGGATAATATGAAGGGGGGATTACTGAATTTTTTTCATGATGAATAATATTCAAATAAATCAATGATGAATGATAGATGTATATGGTTAGAATGAAATTATTCCATATTCTAGTATGTAAAAGGAAAATACCCATAGATTTTATCTTAGGACTCCACAAGACATCTAGAGGCAATAACACCATTTGGGTGGTTGTCAATCACCTTAAAAAGTTGGTTCATTTAATTAATATTTTGGAAGATTTATCCCTTTACCAAATCCATAAGATATAAAAAAATATAAGTAGTAAGATTACATAAAGTATCAATCTCTATTATATTTGATCGTGTTTTGAGGTTTATCTCGAGGTTCTGGAGTAGCCTTTGGTATGCATTGGATATTATGTTGAGTATCAGTACTACTTATCACCTTTAGATGGAAATTTTGTTTAAGAGAGGCATTAAGACTCTAGAGGATACTCTAATATCATGTAAAATGTATTTACTAGTATTTTAGGATCAACACTTTCCCCCAGCAAATTTCTCATATAACAATAGTTTTCACTAAAACATTATAATGGTAATTTATAAGGCTCTATATAGGAAGAGGTTTCAGACTCCAAAATGTTGGGATGAAGTTGGAGTGAGAAATATGATGGGATCTAATATTATACATTAGATGATATATAATGTTCTAACCATTAAGGATCAAATGAAATCCATGAATATTTCATAGAAATGATATATAAAAAATCATCAACCAGACCTATAGTTGGAGGGTAGAGATAAATTTTTCCTTTGTATATAATTAGGGAATAAATCAACAAGTTTTTTAATAAGAAAAATCTTAGTCGAGCATAAATTGTCTCTTTGAGATCCTTAATTATCTCAGATACTTGGCATATCCACTAGAAGTCCCAACTAATTTATCTCAAGATCATGATGTATTCCCAATATCTCACTTAATAAAATACATAACAGATCCCTCATATTTACTGAATCTATAGGTGGTACCTATGGATAGTAATATTTCATATTTTTATAATCATTTGTAAGAACTTATATTATAGATAAAATGTTCCAAAAAACAAAAAAACTTAGGCAGATAAATTATTGTGGTGAAACAACATGTTTGAGGTGGTGACATTGGAATTAGAAGAGGTGATGGACTATAAGTACATTCATCTAGTTTAGTGTAAAAAAATTAAATTATGAGGGGGAATTTTACGAATTGGGGGATAATTTAATGATCTAAACTTTTATAAATGAAATTATTTATTGAGAAAATTTTATAATGAGTAATGTATTTATAGAGAATACATGAACTATATTTCATTTGTTATTTTTGACCATTATAAACTATATCCACAATTTGTCCGTGTTGTTCAAATTATTGTTAATCATTATAAATATTGATAATATAGAATTTCAATAGTTTATATTAAGATATATATTTATATATATATATTAAGGGTTTTGATAAATTCTAATTGAAATATAAGGAATAATCGATGGCCTCGACTAATTTGATTATACCCTATGAATCCCATTTAGCAAAGATTCTGAGGGAGTTAGAATCAAAAATATTTTACCTTGTCTATTTTAAAGATGATATTAAAAATAAAAACATGACAGAAATCATTTATGTCATATTTTAAAATTATATAGATCACCAACTAAACCACGTTCTCTAAACCACCCTAAGAAATTAACACCATCACACAGCATACCCTTAGGGTGTATGCTGGTGTGATAAGGGGTATTGAATCTAGTACCTAATAGTAATGAATTTTTATATTTTCGTATTAATAACATAATGAATATATATATATCCCATTCAATAAAAAATTATATATATTATTATATAATGAGATTTATAAAATTTAGTTTTTGATATAAAGAAACTAAAATTGTATTCTTGAAAAATATTTAGTTTCAATTAAAACACAATTTAGAAAATTATGAGGATATTAGATTAAATTTTATTTCATTAAATATTTTATTAAATAATTAATATAAATGATTATATATTTGAATTAATTCCAATTTAATTTTCATAATATTAATAAATTTGTTAATTTCATAAAAATAATATTTTCATATAAATAATGATTTTCATTTTAAAATTGTAAATTCTCATAATTAGAAATTATTTTTTATAAAAATAAATGTTATTTTTGAAATCATCATGTATAAATTATCCAATGTTTATTTTTTCATAATTTTTAGATATATTCCACAGTTTTGGTAAAAATTAAATACGGTACAAATATATTTTATTTATTATTAATTCATAATTTCCCAAATATAAGGTAATGAATACTATAAGAGGAATCATTAAAAAACATTTACCCTTTTAATAATTTACATTAAATGTTATTTCATTAATTTTATTAATATTTAATGAATCCTCCCAAACCTTTATTATATTTTAAGGTTTTAAAAACAATTCTTTATAACATAACTGACTTCCACATAATCGATGGTATTAATATATGATGTTCAATTAGAATACTAATAAAATAATGAAAATCACTTCAATTTCATAGAAACTATGGGAACAACCATTATAGGCTCTGTGGGTTTTTATTATTTTTACACTTAGGGTGAAAAACCTATGTTTAGATATTGATAAATAATTCATCTCTCTTTTTATATAAATAAACATCCAATCTCCCATTCCACATCACTAAAAAACATTGAGAAAGAATTTTATCTCCTTATACCATTCTAAATCCCTAAGGTGTTACAAACACTTAAGAACCTCCTCCCAAGAATTTATAATAACCCTCTCAAGTTAAGGGATTATCTTCCACTTAGTTTTTGTTCTAATCCTTCCTTTGTATTAGTCCTTTTTATTTCCAATTTTTTCTTTTTTTAAATGTATTTGTACACATTAGTTTACTATCATTATTATTACTAATTAACTATAGACCATAATTTTCCATCATTAAACCATTCTATAAACATTTATTTACACTCAATTTTCTACCCAACTTATCCCTTGATTTTCCATAACAAACGTTTCTCTTATGAATTCCCATTCCCATTATCACCCAAGGGTATTCATCAAGACGTAAATATCCTTCATTGTCAATTTAATTCTATGTTTTTAACCTATACTCTTTAATCATGCTATTAAAAATGATGAATTAAATTATAATATTTTATGATCTACATGGAATACTAATACATATACATGATATGAATGTGACTGGTGGGCCTACAATTATATATAACTCTAATTCATATGATAATGTTTTATCTCATGAAATACCTTTTATGGTTCATGGGAAATTATCCAAATCATACTATGTTAATATTAATATAATAAATCATGAAATAATGTGTTTGAAAGATATGGGTTTTTATAAATATATTCAATCAATGAATTAATTATTCAAGAACAATAATTGCCGCTTTCTTATTCAATTAATGAAATAAATTCACATAAAAGTCACACTGATTTTTATTTATCTTATACCAGTATTGTGAAAGAATTATACCTGTTTAATTTCCTTCATAGTGCATCCTCCATTTCATTACCATTCCTCTATAGTTTCCCCTTTTCATAAAAAATTACATTGAAAAGCCATTTATATATGTAACTAATTCAATAGTAAAATTCATAGCATACCTTTTAATTCAGAGTATAATCCATCAACCATTTTGATAGACTCATCCTCTTCATAATCTCCCGAACAAGAACTACTCTCTTCAAGGGGTTCAATTACAATGTAATTTATAGATTATATTTTACCAATTCGACCAGATTCATATATTGGTTAATATTTCTTATCCTTTGACTAATTTATTTGATTATTTTCCTATATTATCATTTTATTTTTCATCTTATTATAAATAACTTCAATATTTTTTTTAATAATAATGGAGACTGATTTCTATATCTGAGGTACTTTTAAAATCAATTCCAATTTAATATTAATATAGGGATTATAATATCAACTAGAAAAAATATTTCCAATAAAAGTCAAAATTGGTTATCTCTGATACCACTTATAGTTCCCAGTGGTACATATTAGGACACTGAGAGGGAGGGGTGAATCAATGTGACTTAATTTTATCAAGTTTAACATTCTAGTTTAATTATCTCTTATGAACCATAAATCCTCTATATCATTTAAGAAGTGTGGATAAATTGATTATAGTTTACCACTAATCTAATTATTTAATTCATAATAAAATAATAATGGATAACCACAGAGATTTGGAAGGTTCATCCATGGAAGCATAATCCTTTCCAGGTTTGAGTCGAGTTCCCTGTCTTGGGTAATAACTACATGTGAGGAAAGTGATTAAAAAATAATTATGGTTTTGTTTATTCATGAACACTGAAAGCATACCTGTAATATATAATATAAGTTTAATGAAAGATAATTTTAGTGTTACTCCATGTGTCTTATGACAATAACTATCTACTAGTACTTAATCATCCTCAATTTGTAATGATGGTATTATTTATAATAATACCAGAAAAAATTCAAGATTCTTATATAATCCAATTAATATATATTCAACCACTAAATAATTATCAATTAATATACATGAAATAAGGCCTTATAAATTACTAAATTCACTGTTATATTTAATCATAGTGGTTCTTCAAGAGTCTTAATGAACGATATATATATTCAAATACATTAGACTCTTTTCCTCTTCAACATTATATGATATGAAACTATAATAAACCTTCCTTATTATTCTATTATTATTTGTTGAAATTTTTGGTTTCATAAAGTTTGAACACTATTGGAAGGAACTTCCTTGTTTCTTAAACTATCTTAATATGCACCAAGATGTTCATGTTCTGATTTCGATCACTAGTTTTCTCTTTATAGACTTGAAAAGGGTGCATCGTAAGTAGAATATTTGATCACACTATTTTTTAATATTCTGCATCATTTAATTATTAACCAAATATGTGAATATGTTTCCCTTATTCGTATAATGAAACTTCATGATTCATGAATATATTAAGCTTATTTAAAATAAAGACTTTTAATTCATTGAAGTCTTCTAAAAGACTCTTATTTCAATCTTGTTTTGATATTAAAAATATAGCATCTCATATTGCAAAAAATCTAGTACATTCAATCCAATAAATATAATTATGTGATCATACATAAGTATTTCATTTTTGTAATTTTCCTTTTGAAAAAAATAATATATCCTTGCATAAAATCCTCAGGTAGAAAAAATATCTATGATTTTTATTTCAATTAATTCCATCACATCAGTATCATTTGATATGAATATCATAATACTTTTAAAAGTCTTAAAACCCTTTCAAACAAATTTCCAATATTTAAATTCTTCGGAATATATCATATGAAAAAATATCATACAATCAAGTTATATGGATAAGAGTTATCTTCTCAACTCATAGGATAAAAATTCATACGATCAAGACTTGAGATGCAGCTTTATTTGAGTTTCATATGTATTTTATTCATTTTATTCTCTATAGTGTTAAACCTAGAATATTTTTTGATAATACAAAAGATCATATTTGATCATATAATGATATATTTTATCATTGAAACTTGATATCTCTCTTATTAAGTATCATAGTGTTATTTTCATTGATAAGATGTTGATCTTATACAGCATTTGAACACTAATTTAACATGATTTAAGTGTGTTGTTCAAGTTTATTAGACTTTTTCAAACAAGTTTTGGAATATTAATATCATGAAATCCTAAGATGGAAGATGACTAGAAACGTTATCATATAAAACAACATTCACGTGTTTGCATCTTTTAAAAGGATGAACAATTTTCTATAAAATGTATCCCAAATCTATTTGGCCTTAAAAAATCCACATTTAAATATAAAAAATTATTCTAGAATAATCTTAATGAAATCTATATAGAGTTGGTGCTCTTCATTGGTCTTTTATGTCGACCTATAAGGAGGAGGTAGAGAATTCTTTTCATGAGTGTTGTATGTGATATCTTAATGATATGTTGATCCATGCATCCTCTAACTTACTTATCTTGTAGAAATAAACTAATAATGTCACTTTAATCATATCTAACCTTATGGTATTTCTTCTTGGGTGACTATTTTCTCTCCTTTGGACAAATTTTTTAATCCACTCATTAAATAATTTTGAAAATAAAATTTAAACCTCAAAATAGTAATAGAACAATTTATGTTATTATAAATATTGAAATAATATTTAAATAAATATTAAAATATATCACCAATTCCTCCATATGCTTTTTAAATTTCTTTAACATCCTTCATACATAAGTTTTTATATTTTTCATATATTGATGGAACTCTAAAACTTACCTAATTTATTAACATGAAACACCTTTCAAAATTTCTGATTCTCCAACATATTGACACTATCGTTCATACCAATATATCCATCCTTATTAAAAAATAAAACCATTAAGTTTAGGATCTTTAATCAACTCATCAAATCACACATAACACCAATCCACGACATGATATCCAAGGGAACTAGAGACACCTATATCATTTTCAACTATTCACTAAAGGTATCCATCATGGATCAATCTTCGCAAAAATAAAAGTTGATGGTAAAACCTATAATGATCAATAAAAAAGGTCAAATCAACTTTGAACTCCTATTTACACCATTTAAATACATCTATATAAGAAAGCATAGTCATAGAATAAAAATTACTTGATCTAACATTAATTCCACTCCATGGCCAAGTGGAAAGTATTCTAGTCAATATCCCCTTGAGAAATACCATCTCCAACAAAACTATAAGAATATGCAGCCTGAATATTATCACAACGAAAAATTACATACCACCAAGGTCGTAAGTGGGGGAAGTATTTGTGGTCTTAATTTATGTGGATTGTGAGGGTTTGGTACGTGATAGGTAGAAAATAATTTATTTTAAATAAACAAAAATGGCTATTGTTTTATGAGGTAGTGTGAATGTGTTTTTTTTTCTCCTAACACATGAGATGGGTAGTTATTTATTGAAAGTAGGAATACCTAAATATTGATCAATCCCACCAATCTAATTAGTTTATTTTAATTTAAATATGAAAACCATAATTTCTCATTAATAAATAAATGTAAAATCTTATAAACCAAATAGATATAATTATACACATAAAATAATGATTTATTGATTTTATTTAACTGTTTTGCATCATTTTTCCTTGATTTAATTAAAATTAGGTTCCCCTACATTATCCTTTATGTGCATATTATTTATATTATTCCATGATTTTTTTATCTTTACTTATATTTTTTATTTAGACAGTTTATAATGGCTTTGAATTATTTACAAAATTTTGAAAGGAAATTTTTTATATCTCTTCTATTATGTTTTCTACTCGATCTATTTCTCCTATTACTTTCATTGGTTTTCCTTGTAATCCTTACTTTATGATGTGCGAAAAGTTTTTTTCTGATATATTTGTAGTCAATGAGAATTTTATTCAATGATCATGTAAATATATATGACTTGGGATATTTGGTGATGTGGTAATTATCCAACAAATAAATAAGAGTTAAGTGGATTCCCATATATCAATGGGTAATGAAAAGTGAATTTGTTTTATAGAAATAACGTTTTACTGAGATTATACATATAATCTATATAAATATGATGATTGTTGAGATTTAATTCAAGGAAATCAATTGAGATTGAAAATAATTTTGAGAAACACTAACTATAATAGATTCTAATGATGTGGAAGACATCATTGTTGAAGGAATTTACTATTAAGATAATGAACACTTGAATAATTTTCTTGTGAAATTTATAACATATATATATATATATTAATTAATATTATAATTATATGATGAAAAACTCTAGGTGGTAGATTATGTTGATGATATGTAAAAATCAATTTCAGGGAAATTTCGAAAATGAAACTCTCTCATCAAGAAAATTAATTTCCATGAACAATCATTATAAATTAGTAGAATAAATTGAAATGGATGAAGATAAATTTCAATATATTATTTATGAGAAATTTGGTGTATAAATTATTTTCATGTGAAGATTCATGCTTTAGAATAAATTCATAAATATGATACTTGTGTCAAAGATTATCAATTGGAAATTTATTCCATAAGTGTAATAGTTCATGAAATTCATTACAAAAGTTAATATGAGAAATAGGAATAAGATAATGAATATGAGGTTAGAATGGGAATGAATATTTAGACCATTTTGGGATAAGAATAATTTCCTCAACATTAAGTATCTTGAACTTTAGATAAAATTTAAAAAACATGAATCAACTCATCTTTAATATTCCTAAATAGCCAAAAAATAATTCCACTTGTGATTCTAATAAGATTCCTACATCTAAAAATATGATATCATGTTGAAAAAGGATCATGGGATCATCCCTGAAAAAATCCAATTCAAGCTCTTTGAATAAGGTAACCAATACTCAAATTAATTATGATTGTACTAATGTAGTATTTTTTTCTATTTATTGACTCAAATAAAAATTTGGGCAATTAATTTTTATAAAAAATGTTGAGAAACTGAATAATGAGTCAATGGTGGATGTGAGCATATTCAAGAAGACCATCTCCTTAATGGATTTTAAAAAATGGTTTAAATATATTCATAAATTTTAAGATTCAAATTCTTGTCAAACAATATTTAATAGACACTATTTGTGTTTCAAGAGATTCTAGCATAAGGACATTGAGTGCTGGAGTAACATTTAAAAAATTAAAACAAAAATTCCAACATTCAAGTATGAATAAATAAAGAAAATAATAAATCTTCTAGATATAAGAAAATTTAATAGAAGGAGATGAATCTGTCATACAAAAAAAAAATTTATCTTGATAATGTTTTTGATACTTGAAAAAAAGTTAGTAATAGGGAAAGAAGTTGATGGTATATACCACGTCAACATAACTCTAATCATAATGTGTAGAGAAGACTATTTATTGTATATATAATGGTTAAACAAGAAGAAATGTCTTCTTTGAAGTATAAATAAAAGAAAATCATTGTTCAAACTAATCCCAATATATTAATAAATAAATATAAAAATGATATCACAATAAAGAGAGGAAAATTCTATTATAGTACGAATGGCCACATCATTGACCATTTTATACAAGCCATGAACATCAATTCTAAGAGCATAAATATAGAATCATCAATAAATGAATCAATATAGGATGGAAATATCATGATTGGTATGTTATAATATATAAAATATGAATAATATGAATTTCCTGAGATTTTGTCTAAAAATATTGATCCAAATGCATATAATAAGTTTTATAGAAGGTATAAAATATCGATATATATTTCTATAAAATATATAAAATTTTTAATAGGAAAAATTATCAATTGAAGAGCAAAGTGAAAGAAAAAATTGTTCCAAGGTCTAGAAATGTCAATACTAACAATAATTTTACACACAATAATGAGGATATCCACGTACTAAAATAGTGCTTAACTATATGTTCATCATAATTGTAAATGGATAAAAATATTGAGAATGTTGAATGTAATAAATTTTCTCTACTTTATAATGTGAATAATGTTTTTCTACATAATAAGAAAGGTAAAAATATAAAATATTCTCATGCTATTAAAAGTGGGGGAAATATGGAAAATCAAGGGTGAAGTAAGCATTAATAGTTCTCAACCCTTTAGAGTTGCAAAAAAATGAGTTTCTATGTTAACATCTATTACTCATTCCTATTGTTATATAAATTCAAAATTTTCCTAAAGTTGATTATATGTGTTAAATTTTACTAGAAATTAAAGGTGAATCATGAAAAGACTAAACTATTTTATATTTGTGATCATTATAAAATTGGGAGATAAATTCATCATGTATGATATAAATATTTATTAGAGTTAAAAAAGTATCAAAAATTCATAGAGCGCTCTTTTAAAAAGACCATCCTCAAATAATATCATTTGATAACATCCTTTAATGGGGAGATATCAAGGGAAGAACCTATTATAATACTTTTATCTCATAGTGAAATATGTAAATCTAGAAATGAAATAAAAAAAATGAATTTTGATATATGTTTATCACATTACCCTTATTATTTTGGATTATGTTAGATATAATTACTAGGGGTGTTTAAAAAGTTGAGAAAAAATTATTATACTTGAATGTTTTATTTGTGTCTGTTGAAGTTATGTTTATGATCATATATCCACTTGAACATATATTTGTGCATGACCTAAGATGTGAAATTAAATTTTATATCACATTGTAGTAATTATATTGACATATTTATTTCCGAAATTTGTCTCTCTTGTTTTCAATATTAGGTAGGCCTATGTTTACATGAATTTGATTAATTGATAGAAAATTTCTACGAAAAATGTGATTTAATCCTTATCTTATATGGAATTTATTGATTCATTCACTAAAGTTGAGAATAAAGGAAGGACAGAAAAAAATTGGAAAATATTTTTTTAAAAAATTCAGTAGAGTGTGTAGAGGATTTTCCCTTTTAATGTTTTCCCTTGTATAAATACTTTTATATATATCTTAAACGAGGGGAATAAGGAAAAGTTTTTGGATAAAATATAAACATATTGACATTAGTTTTTATGAAGTGGTTATTGGTGTTAACAATAACCACAACGGGGTAATTTTAAGTGCCGAAACATTTTTTTGGTTGTATTTATTGGAAAAGAGAATTTATTCCAATGAGAATGTCAATATATATGTCTTGGAGTGTTGGTTGATGGAGGAAGAATCCATCAGATGAAGAAGAGTGGAAAGGCTTCCCATATATTTATGGGTAAAGAAAAGTGAATTTGTTATATTGTAATCACTGGATAGAAATATTCTATGTAGAATCCATATAAATCTGATTATTGTTGAGTTAGTATTCACGGATGTCATTGAAAATTACTAGTAATTTTGAAAATCACAATTTACATTAGTTTATAATTAACTAGAAGAGATGGATTCTGAAGTATTTACTTAGTTGTGTGAATAACAATGGTTAATGTATTTGTTAAAAGTGGTTTCAGGTATTGAAAAAAGATTAGATCAAGTTGTGAGAGAACATACAAATAGTTTTTTTCATGAAGGATACTAAAAAAAGAGATTAACATCTCATGAATTAATGTTTGAAGAGGATTAATTGAATCTAAAATTAATAGGTAGTAAAGTTGCATGAAATACTCTAACAAGAGTATTTAATATACTATAAAGATTTTGAAATTTTTTCAAAACTCAATAATAATTATTTGATATTTTCAAGAGTTTTTGGAAGTCTTTGAAGTTGATTTAGAGTGATTGATACAGGAAAGATTTAAATTAATGATTATATGAATTATTTTGAAGATATTTTTTAATTTTTATATGAAATATGAATATTGGATAAGTATAACATCAAAAGAGACATTCAGTGTTGTTAATATAAGAATATATGAAATTCATGACTTTGGAAGATTGAATTAAACAATTTAGAAGAGTAATTACAGACATCAAAAGAGTAACAATGGAATTAAAAATAGTACTAGTCAAATTAGAAAAGTATTTTCTAGTGTTTGGAATAGTATTTGATGAATTTACAAGGATATATAATGAATTTGTAATAGTAGTGGATATCTTTGGAAGGGTTGATACTGAATTAATAAGAGTAATTACATAAATTATATGAATAATATTTTTATAGAATTTGGAAAATATAAAGTTCAAAAGGGGAATTTGTGAATTTTTAAGAGTAAGTATAGAATTTTTAAGTATTTTTTCCATTATAAAAATGTGAGATTCCTTAAGGATGAGAAATATATGTTTTTGAGAATAAATATTATAAGGTAATTTAAATAAAATGATGACAATGTTTTTCTTCTATGTTTCAAACATAAAAAAAATGGGGTTTTAATTCATTTAAAGAAATTAAAGGATGATCTTCATGAATATGGAAGGGAAAATCAATGTTGGAGGAAATACAGAGAGATTATATAAATAAAAAATGGATATATTCGAAAATAAATAGTACAAGAAATTAAAAATTTTGTTATTAGAACTATTATCTAGTGTTATAAATATGCCAGTGAGATTTTAATTGCAACTCAATGAATGGAAGTATATCTTCTCATTAATAAGAAGAAGATCAATATGTGATGTTATCTGAGAATTAAAATAATTTCTACAATAGTTTCTCAAAATCACTCATGATGTGAATAGATAATCCATGTTATAAAATATATATTACTATATGATTTTCATACAACAATATAGATCGATTTATTTATAGACACTTATGGAATGCATTTAAGAAGAATCTTATCAAGCCTGCTTGTAGAATAAAGTAGAGACTCATTTAGTGAGGAAGAAATAGAAGAAATAAAATATGGGTATTCATGGAAATTGATGAGAGATAAGAAATTTAAGAAAATTTAATAACCATGATCATGATATCACACCGACAATAAGACATTGATGAAAATTATAGAAGATCAAGGGAGCACACCAATGTGAAAAGGTTGAAGAAAATGTCATGGAAATCAACATAATAATTTGATTAATAACTTCTATATAATATATTATGTTATATAAGAATATAATATCTTAGAATAAGGGAGAGGAAAATGTTGATTGAATCTATCTTGGAAAAAATTAGACTATTAAATAAGAGAATAAAAACAAATATAGAGCTGAAGAAGACGAAATTTTATGATATCAAAGGAGAATAAGAAGTAAAAGAGGTTATATTGATACTATACATTATATTGAACTATAATAAGAAGAATAGAAATACATGAGATACTCTATATTGCATATGTTTGGAATATTTATATAGGCAGAGATAGGGAAGGTGAGGAAGAATATTTGTTAAAGGAAGATGTGCATAGATTATTAATGATGATTGACTAGCAGTTGAGATCATTGATTATTGAGTTGAGAGAATCCAATGATTCAATTATAATAAAGATATTGGAGTAATTATATTTTTGAAGACTATGATTTATTTTGGTATTATTTATGATTTAAAGGAATTCAAATACATTCATGAGCAATAATATTAGATAAGGTTTATATAGTGATGTCCTGAGAATATTAGAGAACTACTTTTAATGGTTGAATGATGTTTTGTAAGAGATTTTGAGAGAAAGTATAATCTAGAGATGGTCCATGTTAGTGGGAGATAAAATGTGAGTTCAAGTTAATCCCTACTCAAATCACTATTTTTTTAAAATAATATTATATGTGGATTAAGGTCAAGCCAGATAGTTGATCATTATAAGGAGTTGGTATCTCATAATGGGGTCAAACCATATAAAACGTTTTTGGGTTACACATCAATTTATATAATATATTTAATTTGGTTTTCTCGTGTTGGGTAATTGATGAAGAGATTAATTTATATCCTCATTGGTAACTAAGATGTTGATACTAAGAGAAGATTTAAAGAATATATATTTAAATATATGATGAATTTAGAAAAAATAAGTCACACCTGATCCCCCCACCTCAAGTGACTACATTTTCATATATTCATCTCACATTCTACATTTTCGTGATTATTTAATGTAAGTTTTATTTAATTTCCTATTATTTTTTAAAACCATATATTTATAAATGATTAAGTTTTTTAAAAAATATCATAAAAATGTAAAGGATGATTCTTATTATTATATACAAAAATTTAATGTTCCACTAATGTGTTTTCATCTATATAAATATATTTTAATGATTATTATGTTTCAATGGTTTTATTTTTAATTGAATTATCCACTAATTTCATTGGATGATTTATTTATGTCTTTGGAAAAATTAATTAAATCCTACAACTCTCATGGGTTTATTATGCTATGATGGATTTAAAATTATTTTTAGGTTCATGTGGTACACATATGTATGGTTTATCATTTTCTTATGGGTGGAACCAAAATTAAATATCCATCTAATGAATTAGGGAAAGACTATATCTCTTGAGATGTTATGTTATGGGTTATATTAGGTTATCCATGTCCATTATGTAATGGTAAATGGGTTTTCACTATGTGATGATGGTTTTTTCACTGAACATAGACATAATAATTTTTTATGTTTATGAATGTGCCATATTTCTATTTCATTCCACATTAAAATGCCTAATTTATAATTCTATAAAAAATATTTTTTTTATGATTCATCTTTCATTAATTATGATTTTCTTATGTTAATATACTATGACTATTTGATCATACACACACTTTAATATTATTCCCACTAATGAACTTCATTATAGTATCTTAGATTGTTCTAATTTATACCTTATATGTTTTACCCCTTACTAAGTGTCTGGTCTTATCATTTTTTTGTTTCTATTCCCATGGTTATGAAGAAGATAATTTCTTGTAATATGTCTTGAAGGGTTCCATGTATTTTTAATTTTTGGAAAAAAAGTAAATTGGGTTGTAAAGTATCCCATTTATGTAGATGGTCTAAATAGAAACTAAACTGATAGTTTATAGGGATATGATTTTTTATGATGTGTAATGGATATTCATGTATTATGATGTATTATGTATTTATGTTGTGTTTGGGTCATCTCATTCCAAAATTCAACCCTTATTACCTCAAAATACAAAGTTCAAAAATATTAAGAAAATAAAAATAATTCATTTATACCATCTTTTAATGCCCTCGCCTAGGTAAATGATTGTCCACCCGAGCAAAGGTGCATCATAGAACTTTAGGAATTGCTCCCCCATATACCAAAGGGTTCTAGATAGTGGTTAAAGTTGATAATAAATATGGGAAGACTATAATCAAAGAATCATAATATGAAATCATAGGTTAATAGAAAAATAAATATATAACATCAACAAAATTTAATGAATGTAAATATAAGTTCTATTCCTAAAATATATTCATACATCAATGTGTTATAATAGTGTGAGCACATTCTTGTACTAAAAAAACATATGAGGTCCACCCACTTGGGAGATCCAACAAATAATATATAAATGACCGAAAATACAAAGGAAGAAAAATCCAAAAACTCAAGTCTGTAACTTGTACTATTACCCATCATCCACCCCCAACTACTCCATTCATACCACCTATATAATTTTTGTCCAAAAAATTCTAACATGATGTATGGATGTGAACTAGTGAGAATCTGTAGGGTGTTGTAATATGTATTGATAGGTCGCTATCAATATTGTCCCTCATATCTTCCATCTTATTTATATAGGTATGTAATGAAAAAAATAAGTATTACACATGAAATCATGTTAATTCACCATGTGCTAATTAGGCCATCATGACACCTAATCTCACCTACATCATATAATATTGTTATATCTCATATTTCACCCCTTGATAGTATAATTTGAACCACTTGGAGTCCTAGGAATGGGGTTAATGTCAGAATGGGTGGTAAAAAAGATACCATATGGAATCCCAAGATCACTATTGGTTTTACTATGGTTTTTTCATTCCCTATTAAATATCTAATTCCTTATCGATATAACAATTGGAAATGAATTTTATATAGAATACCAAAATTTATTCCTTCCAAAACATATGCAGCATCAGAACTCACTTGACAAGATGAGATCCTTGGAAGTGTAACTCAACACCCCAATTCTCATGGACATATGTTGACATCAACTATATGCCTATTTAAATATATTTAAAGTGATTAAAAAGATAAAGAAAACATAGCCTTCTATTTATCAATCAACTAGACATCAATCCCTACCTTGTTCACCACTAGAGGCTCCCATATCAACGGCTCAAGCATCACACTCCGAAGCTAGTCTCACAATACATGATTATTAAAAATGATTATCTAGAAAAACCATTTCAATGATGATCCCAAAACCCAAAGGATGCATCCAATATACCTTTTCCTTCTCACAATCCATAATAGATAATAAAAAACACTATACCACTCTTGAGTAAATCACTTACATGTATGGTCTCAAAGACTCACAGAAACCTCTACTGAAATAAATATATCTTAGAGCACACTATAAGTTGAATTAAACTTATCAGTCCCTTTATCAACCCATTATCATGTAATAATACCATATGAAATCCAAGGGACTAACCCACTAGATCAATCCATAAGTTAGACACTCATCAGAGTCCCTTATTGTATGCTCTGATCAATCCAAACAAGAAAACTCACTAAGGCCCATGCCTTAGTGAAACCCATAATCTCACATAGAAATTGGATCTCAATACAAGGGTACCTTATCAATATCATCCAATTTCTCTCTAAGAGGATTAAATTACTAAGCCCATATATTTAACCCTTCTCACACAATTCCCATGATTAAGACTAACTGGGAGTACTACTTGATGACTCCATTTAAGAATCTGCTTAATATACCACTGAGCCTAATCCCTAGACATGCATAACCCATTGAAAAATAAAAATACCTTGGTATTTCATAAATAATAACTATAAAATATTACCCTTAGTGATTTAATAATTAAGGGCTTATCAAGATCCCAAACTATAAATGAAATACCAATTTCATTTCCCAAATGCTCTACCTTTTCCCTTTTAATAAAAAAAACACTCTTGGACACATACTAGTCATAAAAAACTAGAACCCCTGGAATATAAAAAAATATACATACACACATTTTTTATGTATGAAAAGGATCACCTAGCTCGATATTATAATTACCATCCTTTGACAACAATTATTGATGACTCATCCAATCCTATACTAAGAACCATTAAGCACCTTATCCCTTATCTTAAGAAATAAATAATTAAAAATTAATTATACCAAGCTATAATTTTTGGTATAACCTAATAAATCTCCTTGATAAATATTCCTTGGTTAGAACCTCAAGATATGGAACACTAATGACATGTGTTATACCTCTATAACTACAAAAAAAAATTCATTATCATTCAATTTTTAATTCATACCCATTTTTTTAAACCCTTTGAAAACTCATTATGATATTTTCTTATATTAAAAAGGATAGAAACATTTGTATATGGGTTGATTTTTTACTACTTTGGTTATATCTATCCACCATACCAAGAATCCCCATCATTTCATAGTTATTTTTCATGCACAAGTGGGATTATCCTTAAATAATCAAATAACAAAACCACAAAAAAGAGGGAGTTAAGGAGAAATAACAATAGGTAAAATAAAACAGAAGTACATCAGTTATGCATAGAGAAATATGACCATTCCACCCAAGATTCGTGGTGGAAAAATAATGATATCCTATAGGAAGAGGGGTGGATCCCCGACGGTTATATTTTCAAGATTATGAGAACTCCAAATGGAATTAAATGTGGGGTATAGAAATAAACTCATTGTCCTTCTAAAAATTTATAATATAAGGTATGTTATAGTGTAAACAATGATGGTTATGGTGTAACACCACACTCTGGGGGACATGTTGGAGTATGACCATACGGCTGAAGGTTCAATCATCCTCCCTATTGAAGAACTAAGAAATACTTGATTGAATGCTTCATAGTGAAACTAAATAGATGCAATATGATATTTTAACAACAACAAAAATCACCTCAATACAACTAGACTCGTAATGGTCTACCCCCCCCCCCCCCCCAATGGAATAATCACCTCATGACATGTTGTAATTCCCATATTGTAGAAAAGTCTTCCACCTGTATAAACATTTCAACTAAGTCTTACAATCCTAGCTCCCGGGCATCCGAAAATTGATGAAACACGTGAAAATGAATAAAAAACCCTCCAATTAACACTCAAGAATTAGATAACTATATTTGAAACACCAATCTAAAAATACCCAGACTGTTGGATTCAAAAAATGGAAATTTCCCCAAAAAACATATTACTATATTGATGTGGTTAATTACATGGATTTATAAACCACACATGTAAGGTTGTTCAAGGAATTACACTACATATTTCTTATAATAACGAATCTGGATATTGAGTCATGGGACAAACTAAATTGCAAGTCCTAGATGTTAATTCACCTTAGTGTGTAATTTAATGTTGTTAAAACTGAAATGAAATAACAGTAACAATAGAAACCCATCTTATGATCAAGTCTCTCATAAAATATCTTATAGAACATATGTTTTTTACAATTTTCTCTTTAGTTTTTTAGAATCTTATCTCCTATGTTTCAGAATTTGATAAATAAACAAATAATTTTAAGTGTTTTTTTTTGTAGATCATGAGAGAATGATCCTCCTTGTATTTAAAGATCGTTAAAGTGGTGTATTAAAAAGTTTGATTCTTTTATCTCTATATAGGTAGTGATAGGGTTAATGTTAGGTATAGTGATAATATATGGAGACAAAAATGTGATTTTTTTCTAGTGAACTATCCAACATTAGGCTTTAGGTAACCCCTAGGATACAAACTCATAACTGGGCATAGTCCCCTATATAACAAATGGAGTTTATGTTCTCCCTTATTTTTCAGAGAAGAATATTCTATCCACAGATTCAATAGTCTCTAATGTATCGTGGTGTATTTATTTATCCATAGAGACAGTACACCCCCATGTATCAGTTAATTATCTTCTAAATGAGTTAGGTATTCCCACAATCAACACGCATCCCTCAATGGGGAACAGTACTCTAGTATACTTAGAAAGTAGTGGCATAAATGTAATAAATATTAATAGAAAAGGTTCTTTGGATTCCACTATATAATAAGCATTAAAAATATACTTTATGATATAACAATTGGATAGATTTTCAAGATTCAAAATCATGTTACAACATAGGTTGTATAATCCTCTAAGAAAATATTGGGTGTTTTCATATCATTATCCTTTACTCTGGTTTTGAGATCACTTAACTTTTTTTATGTTTTTTTTTTCTAGTCATTTTATTGGGTATATTTATACTCACCCCTATACAATACTTAATGAACATACATATTTTGTTTCTGCCAATGATTCATAGTTTGTAGGTAGCTTTAAAGGATGGAAGTTGGTGGACCAGGTTCTTATTATCAGTCAATGATGATGGTAGTTATTTGTGTTCATATCAGGATCTAGTGTGATGTGGAGTTTCTATATCTAGTTTTGTAGGATTTATTGTTATATTATGATATTGCGATCATGTGTTTACCATAATTTTTTTGTTCATTTAAAATTATTTTATGAGTATTTTTCATTTTCCACATGCATATTATATCACAGCTGGTTATTATTAACATTTTATCATTATTATATCATGTTCTAGAGGTATGTGGATACCTAAATGTACATAATTCTAAGTACTCTCATATGTTTGATGTGTCTTTCTAGTTTTGGACATCATCCTTTAGTCTATTGGGGTGGGATGGGAGTAGAACATCTATATTTTCACTATCCCGGGTGGGGTCTCACTTGGTCAGTTCATGTTAGAGTGGTATTTGGGTGGGTTTGTCGAGAGTGGTAGGAATATCCTCTCTCTAGAAAATCTCTAATAATTTAATCGACTCATATCTATATGTCATGATTTTTTGGGTACAATGGGATGGTAAATGCATTATGCAGTGTTATAGTTATTTTTTCATCTCTCTATTATGTAATATTAGCCTGATATATTTTAATAACCATGGTATCATCATTTATATTAGAGAATTATACCCTATATAATGAGATCAGATTCAGATGTTGGGTTTTAACAAGAACATATCCATGTTTTGGCCACCGTTTATAGATTATTTAAGAAAAATGCCTCATTTCAGGGACCTTTGTGGTAGATTTATTTTCCATGTGAGTATAGGTAAAATACCCAACCAAATGAGAAAAATGATGACCCACTACTTATGGATAATTTGGTAGTCCCCATGAAGAAGGATGATACTGCCATGAGGCTGAGAGCACTATGTGAGTTTCAAACTAGATGCCTCCATGTTTTAGAGGTGATATCTATCCTTACGTAGTGTAATATTGTATGGATATAGTGAATCATGTATTATATCTTGTTCAGATAGATACAAAAAAATTGATATTCAAGAATTAAGTCTTCTTCAAGGTGTATCTATACATTGGTGGATGTTGAATACCCTAACTCATTACAAGTCAACTCTACCCTAGTAAATGTTTGAACACTTGTTGAAGGAAAAATATTATTCAATTTCATTGATTATGGGGTGAGTTCATGACCAAATATACATTAAATAAGGGATCATAAAGATGGTTATGTGATAATTTAGGTTCAAATACATCACAAGGTACTCCCTAGACATGACTTATGAAGGATTTTTATGAGCTCATTGGTGTAGGGAGTACTCATAAGGTAGATTAAAGATGGAATTTGACCTCTATAAATCCTCATATATGATTTAGTTTTAGAGATATCCTGTATTATTGAGAGTTTACATTAGTAGATATAACTAGGTACCAAGACAGGATTGGGATTCCCTAAGGTAGTGTCTCTAGCATTAAATACTATATTTCATTCATCAGGATCCCATCATTATTATAACTAGCATTAATGATCCTATTCTAGGATATAGATAAAAGAATGGTCAATTAGGGGGTCCAAATTATTGGGAGATAAAATTTTCTATGCTTTATATTAAGAGAACATATGGCATGTTATTTTCTATACAATCAAGAAACTAAAGTTAGTTATGGTGGTACAATGGATGGAAAACCATGTTAGAGGTAGCGTCACGATCAAGGGCCTCCTTAAAGTTGGATGGTTATACCTTCCCTTGGTAGATTCAATATAGTATATGTTAAAAAGGTTGGATAAAATATAGGTTTTCAAGTCTTCGATCTCCTCTTACCACCCCATCATTAAGTGTTCCATGATAGGCTCAGGGTGATAAAAACATGGTCTGTATATAAATGAACATGTTGGAGGGATATGATCATGAGGCACCATACCTGGTCTGAGGTATGATATATAAATTATTTATATTTAAAAATTAACTTTTTAACATTAGTGAAATCCATTATTTTGTTATTTTATTATTAGTTTCATCTTTAAGGATACCAGTAGAGCCTCTAACCTAACCCCTTTGGACTGATAATTTTGCTATCGGTTTTCACTCTCTCATCTACATATTCTGTCAATGCAAATATACTCTCAGAAAACATATGTTTTCTTGGGATCTCGTCATTGAGAAGATGAGATATTATGATTTCATCATTTATATGAACTAGTTATCAGAAATATATTATTGGGTGGATTTCTATCATCAAAATGTGATTTTTAGTCTAAAAAATAGGTCTTGATTAAACTTCATTATTGAATGGGGTCATTAGGTTGAATGAGTAGGGAAAACCCTCCAGAGGTTACAACCAATTTAACATTACTTAGATATCTTAGATATGTACAATACAGATGCTTAAATGGATCATCTTCATACTATTATATAAGAGTGCATAAAATTATTCCTAGAGAACATTTTAGAGTTATCCATCAATATAGATATTTATTTTTAAATTAAATTTCATTCTCAGACAAACATGATATCTTTTATAGCTTATTGAATAGTCGTGGACGAGATAATAGAGATGGTGTAGTTGGATGACCTTTTAAAAAAAGTTTTATCAATCCTCGTGTTTCCCCCTTGGCATCTCACATTTTTTACCCTGATGGTGGATGAGGATATATAGATTTTTATTTACTATCCTCTCATAAATATGGGTGATAGCCAAGAAAATATACTTTATTATAAGGGTCGATGGCTTCTTTAACCATATGAATGTTGATAAATGGTTTTCAATTATAAACCATAGGTCTAAATTTCATCATATTCAATTCCGGTAAAAGAATATCAGGATGACAATGTTCTAGTGTCATTACAGGCACTTGGGGTTCCTATTGATTTCATACAGAGTAAAAAACTCTCATACTAAATTAATTCCATTGAGGAACCAGATCTTTATTCAATTACTGTATTAGTAAATTGAGTTATTTATTGATACATTCCTTATCGATTCTAGTAAAAAGGAAGATTATTCTGAATATTTGATAGATATCCTAGATGTTCTTTTGTTTCCCCAGCTATATGGTGAACTCTCAAATTTAATGTTTTGTATTTTGGAATGTATTTATTATGGAATTAATTCCCAAATGGGTTTGTAGTAGTTGAACCCTAAATGATTGTGGTTGTGTCTTCTTATGATCCACCCAAGATGGTGTTCAAGGTACTCAGCATTCTTGAGTTACTAGACTATTACAAGTGAAAAGTGCCATACTTTTCTAGGATTATGGATCCCATAACCTCACATACCAAATAAATATAATTCATTCATATGGATTGATTAATGTCTTTGAGTCTTCAAGGAGATGGAGTAGTGGATGAAAAAATCACATATTCTGTGATTATAGAGTAAGGATTTGTGTACATGCTGTTTTATATGAAATTATAGATGGGTTTGGATGTGTTTTAATGAAATGAGTTAGTGATAGTTTGTGAGTCTAGATATAAAATACCACATTATCTAAACTAAACTACCCATGATTTAGGGCTTTCAGCTAAATTTTTTTTCTTGAAAACATAATGATGATAGCTTCCTAGAAATTAATTTTTAGTTTATAAAAACTATTGGAGTCACGAGTATATTTTCTCCCAGTGATATTTTAACCCAAGGAAGAGGTAATGGATAGATTTCTCTTAATACTATGAATTATACATAGTCATTACTCTATAGAAGGGTGACATGGTAACTAATTCCCTTTATTGTAAATCTCATTCTTAGTTGGTATATGAGGTGAATGATTACTTAGATGCATTGCATAGATTGTGTTTCTGCAATGGAAGGTCCTAAATGTGGAATTTTGGACAAATTTATAAAACGAGTATGGAATTTCACCGATAGAAAGACAAATATATTAATAAGACCATTAATGTTCTCAAGGACATGTTTTGGTCTAGAATTATCCATTTTGGTATGTTTTCGTTTGATCACCTACAATTGGTATTGTTTATGTACAATAGTATCTATAACTCCAATATCAAAATGAATTATCTCAAGGCACTATATGGTAGAAGATACAATTCACCACTTTTTATGTTAGATATTGATGATTCATCACTTATGGGGCATAAAATTGTGTGTTTGATGAGAGAGATGATTCGGGTGACCAAAGAGTGGATGAAAATATATCATAGCCTTTATAAGTTCTAAAAAGACTACAGATGAAAAAATTTATAGTTCATGGTGGAATACTGTAACACCCGAGACTTTTATGCTATATAAATCATCAAATGAATCTTTTTCTACAAAACACTTGCTTGGCTTGCTTTACACGAAATCGCGACCTTCCTCGATAGTTTGTGTCGTACGCAATACCGAGTTTCACTAAACAATGATATGCTATTAAAATATCATTAAAACTAGCCGTTATGAATAGTAATAACCACTTTTTGAAAATTTAAAAATTTTATTTTTCAAAATGGACATCATTTTTGGATTCGGAATATCAAAATTAGCCTAGGGTAAAATTTTGGTATTTTTCTGAAAATTTTCAATTTTTGAGGAATAGTGAAACCAAAGTGGTAGTTAGAAAACTGAATTTTTCATTAAACTTAATTTTACCGCTCTTGTGAGTGGAATTTCGAAAATCTGAGAGACACGGTTAATATCAAGGACTAAAATGTGGTTCAATGAGATGAAAATAATTTTTGGTGAATAGTAACTTTTTACTTTTTTTACCATAGTTAAAAATAAATAGGGTAATTAAGGGTAAAGATGATATTATTATTATCCTAACACATGTCCTAATTTTATTGGATAAGTGTAATTCGACCAAAAACAAACTTAGGAATAAAATATGACCATTTAGGCCCACTTGGATTAGATTAGGACATTTATTATTAATTTATTTAAAGAAGGGTTAAAATAGTTAAAATCAAAGTTTAATAAGTAATGCATTTTTAATATGGGGTTATACATAAGATAAATTCGACTATAAATATTCATTAGAAAGATAAGAAGATTTCCTAAATAATGGTATTTTATTTGTAATTTTTTGACATTAAATATGTTAATTTATTTATGACACAATGATGATGCTGTAATTATCTTATTAATGAAATATTGACATAATTGTTGT
Source organism: Viscum album (assembly GCA_963277665.1). NCBI lineage: Eukaryota > Viridiplantae > Streptophyta > Magnoliopsida > Santalales > Viscaceae > Viscum > Viscum album. Next base: position 1,133,021,071 of record OY728131.1, read on the forward strand.
TATAAACACCAAAATAAATATAATTTGAGACTTTTTATGAATCCCACTAATTTTATAGGTTAATATGACATGTTAGAATTGATTTAATTAACTTGGTTAGAACTAATAATTCTGTTATAAGTTTAACAAAAATCAATTACTAAATAGTGTCAAAATTGACATAAAATAGTTTTTAAAACAAATATTATATTGGTAATTGTTATTTTATTCCTAAAAATATAAGGTTCGTCCAAATGACATAGATAAGGTTATATAAATTAATAATAAACAACTTGGGGTTCATTTGGCTTCTTATAGTAAGTTTATTAACATTATCGTATAAGAACACAAGAAGACATGGTAAAAGTAAAATTATTTAACTTAATGTTAAATCTAAATGATAAGGTTAAAATTGGAACCTAAACTTGTCTAAATTATATTGTATGAGAGGTTTCGACCCATCCCCACCTTATCTTCGAAATATATCAAATTGGAGCTATTTAAAACCGAACTTGACTTTATAATAAAATAATAGTTTTAGTTAATCCAAAGGTGCCCCTCTCCTCCCTTATAAAAGGACACCTCCTCCCCCTCTTCCTCACACCACTTTGAGCCTTCAAGCTCGGCCAACCCCTGCCACTTTCTCCTCTCCACTTCCCTAGAGACATCCTAGAGGTCCTGGTCTTCTTCAAAGACCAATTTTAGTTCCCTAAAAGAAGGTCTCAAAGAAGCACTTCAAAGAAGAGGTAATGTCCGTTACCGATTCTTTCATCTTTATTTTTTCTTCCAATTCTTATTCATTATTGTTTCATTATGAAGTAATAAAATCAGTATCACTTATATACTTATATGTTACTATAAGTATGAAACAACCCTATTTCACCATCTATCCATCCTACGGAAAAAGAAATCACCGCGGGTGCGTACGTACGGAATACCGTCTCCACGCCGTGGTGTAATCTATTTTCCACCACCACCTTATTTGGATGGGTATAATGGTTTAAATAATGACCATATATGACTATTATAAAGTGATATTGATTCTGAAATATTATACATATACTCCAATACAATTCCACGATCATAGGAACGATATCATCATTCGTGCGTACGTACGGAATACCGTCTCCATGATGTGATGCGACTCATTATACATGATATTCATTTCATAATGATTATATAAATGAATTGAATGAATGAATATGATATATATTACACTAATAACATTCTGGAAATGAGGTATCTATAACCTAAAGAAAATAATAATAATTTATTCGACAAAACACGCATAAGAACAAAAAGTTATAAACATCTGAATAACAAGTATCAATGAAAAATTACTACTAAGAAGCTAATAATATGACCATATATGATATAATAAAAATAAGTATGATTCTGGAATAAGTAAATAACATTATTTAAATCATTATACAGTAGGTTCAGACACTTACAAAGCAAGTCGGACCTAAGGTAAGGGAAATATCACAATCTCATTTTTATCCGAGATTGTTTATACTTTAGTATTTACTAGGGTGTATTTTATCATCAACATCCATGTTTCCTCAATATGTAATATTATTTCCATTCACCTAAAATTGTTTAAATCCTATTTTACCCTTCGGGGAGTTTTTAGTAAAAGATATGAAAGGAATCTTTTGTCATTTTTCCCACGATGTACTTTTTTGTCTTTTCCGACAAAAGTACAAAAAGAATGTTTTCTTTTAACTTATACGGCATGAATGGATTCTTAAAACATTATTTCCAAGAAGCTTCCTTTACATGTTTTCAAGATTATTTTTAATCAACTAATTTTAGTTTAAAATTGTATGACATGTTAAGAAAGGAAAAGTATTTTTGAAATAGAAAGGATATTTTCCTCAAGAATGAAGTTCAAGTGTTTTATCAAAATCATTTTCCATCTAAGATAATAAATGGTTCTATTTTTATCCCTATTATTACATTGATTTGATTATGTTGTGATTGAATTATTTTTATGAAATCCTTTATCTTATATGAGTTGTTTTATGATGTCACGATGTTTAAGATTCCCATTTTTATCACATGGGTTATGCTATGATGTATGTTTATGATTTTGTGGCACACATAAGAATTGTATCATTATGAGATGGGTGGGACCTATATCTCCCTCCAATGAATTGGGTAAAGATTTTATATCTCATGAGATAGACATGGCTGTAATGGTAGGTTATACCTGATCGGTGAAACAGGACTGAAATGAGGGTGACTTGGTTTAGAAAGGGACTTTGTCCACTAAGATAGTCTTGACAATGAGTCTTGACTAACAAGAAATGATTCTCTATGATTATGTGTGTATGAAAAAATGTTTCAGGTTTTAAGTTATGATTATTGTGATTGCATTTCACTGCCATGATTTATCCCATGTTATGAAATTATGATCTCTTTTGCAGGTTAAGATTTCCAAAAGTTATGTTCTTGTGTATAAGATTTGAACGATATTTATTTTGTTTACCCTTACTGAGCATTTGAGCTCACCATTTTGTATGTTTTCTTTCCCCAGGTCAGGAAGAAGGTTATTAAGTAGGATATGCCAAAAAGGGACTCTAGATATGATGAAATAAGTGGGAGGCAAAGTTGATGCTTTATGAACCAGTTGTTTATGTTTCGCAGTTTCTAAAGACACTATACCTATATGGTCCTTTCGTGGTTTTGTTATATGTTGTAATAAGTATGCTTCAATTTTGAAGTATTAACAATGTATGTAAAGTATGGGTCGTTATAGTTGGTATTAGAGGAAAGGTATAGTCAACCTTTGGAAACTAGGATGTGAAATCCTTAGTTAGAACCCTAAGGATAAGTCTAAGCATAGAACACAATATTAGTGTTTTAGAAATGGCCATGAATAACCTAGTATAAGACCTTAAGTGTGAAATTTTATTCTTGATTATGTGGTTTTCCTATTAAAATTAGTGTTTCTCACACTATTCTTCTTGGTTTTAGTCAATGGATGGAACCCGAAGGAACCGTGTTAATGTGGAATACGACGGGCAATGCAATGATTGTCCCCCTGAGCAACCAAACGTTATGGGAGCTGGAATGAAAACTCTTGTAGCCATGCTCACACAACTTTCTCAAGCTATGAATCATGCAGGACTTCCAAACGAGCAAAGGAAGGAGCAACATTCTGTTTAATCCTTCATGAGGCAGCGTCTACCTTCTTTCAGCGGGTCTACTGATCCCTTAGTTGCTGAACAATGGATTATTACAACCGAAAAGATATTTTCAGTTCTTCAATGTTCTGAACATGATAAAGTCATCCTAGCAGTGTATCGTTTGGAAGGAGATGCTGATCAATGGTGGAATCTCATTAAGAATACGAGGCAAAGGGATGAAATTGAGTCCATGGAATGGGACGAGTTCAAGAACTTATTTTTCAATAAGTACTTCCCTCGTATTCTCCGAAAAAAGATAGAGAAAGAGTTTCTTGAACTAAAGCAAAAGGATGATGAATCTGTTGGTACCTATGATGGAAATTTTACAAGACTTGCAAGGTACAGTTCTGGTATTTTTATCCAACCTGAGAGTAAGATCGATCGATTCATTAGTGGATTAAAACCAAGTCTTCGAAGGGCGTTAGCCATAAGGGACTTCAATAGATACGGGGAAATCGTTCAATGTGCTCTCAAAGTCGAGATGGAGATTGGAGTAACCCATCAGTCATATGGGTTTGATAAGAAGAGGAAAATGGAACTCAAAGGAAAATCTAAAGATCACACTGAAAAGAAGATGAGCTTTACCTTATGCTCAAAGTGTGGAAAGAAACATGGAGGGAGTTATCTTAAAGGGACAAGTAAATGTTTCAAATGTGGAAAGGAAGGTCATCGGGCATTTGAATGCCGCGATGATGGGAAGAAGATGTCTAATGATGCAATCAAAGGAAGGGATACACAGAATGAACCTACTACACTTCAATGTTTCAAGTGCAAGGAGATGGGGAATTATGCCAATAAATGCCCTAATCCAAGGGTTGATGATGATGGTCAACGTCAACAAACTCTTAAGGCTAATGAAAAAGGAAAGTCACATGCAATTTCTATCAGCGATGTGGAGTACGATAACGATGTGTTGAAAGGTACACATACCATCCACTCTAAAGTAGCAAATGTTTTATTTGATTCTGGATCCACCCACTCTTTTATTTCTGAAGAATTTTCTAAGGGCATCACCATATTACCTCAACAATTAGATTTTTAGTTAGCTGTGACAACACCTAATGGCACAACAGTCGCATCAAAAGTTTAAAATTCTTCTCCGATCGAAGTTTGTGGGAAAGTGCTTCCTTAAAATCTTGTGATCCTTCCTATAGTGGAATTTGATGTGATTATTGGCATGGATTGGCTTTTTTTATATGGATCTCATATCAATTGTCAAATAAGGGAAGTCACATTTCATATTCCAGATCAATCTATGATCGTCTATCAATGCAAGGATGAACATAACCTTCCAGTGGAAATTTCTTCCATTTTATGGGTATTGATTCCACTAAATGAAAGTTATTTATCTCAAATGGTTGGTGAGAAACTCATGATTAAGAATATGCCCATTGTACGAGACTTTGATGATGTCTTTCCGGAGGAATTACCGGGTCTTCCACCAAATCGTGAAGTTGATTGTTCAATAGAACTCGTACCGGGTGCTTTGCCTATTTCAAAGACACCTTATAGAATGGTCCCAATTGAGTTGCAGGAATTGAAGAAGCAACTCCAAGGGAATCTTTATAAGGGATTCATACGCCCTAGTGCGTCACCTTGGGGAGCACCTGTTCTATTTGTTAAGAAGAAAGATGGATCAATGAGACTCTTCATTGATTATCGAGAACTTAACAAGATCACTATCAAGAAAAAATATCCTCTCCCACACATTGATGACCTATTTGACCAACTACGCGGAGCTCAATACCTTTCCAAGATTGATCTTCGTTCAAGGTATCATCAATTAAGGGTCAAAAGGGAGGATATACCAAAGACGGCACTCCGTACAAGGTATGGACAATATGAATTTATAGTGATGCCATGTGGTCTTACTAATGCCCCTGTTATCTTCAGGGATCTGATGAATAGAGTCTTTAGAGACTATCTTGATCAATTTGTGGTAGTGTTTATAGACGATATTCTTGTCTATTAAAAGAGCAAGGAAGAACATGAAGATCACTTGAGAATTATATTGAAGACCCTGATAAAGGAGAATCTTTATTCCAAATTTACCAAGTGTGAATTTTGGCTTCAAAAAGATTCATTTTTGGGTCACATAATCTCAAAAGGGGTGATATCTGTGGATCCAGCAAAAACAGAGGCTATCGAAAGATGGTCGAGACCAACAACAGTAACTGAGATCCGAAGGTTTCTTGGTTTGGCTGGATATTATCGACGTTTTGTGAAAGATTTTTCACGATTATCTAATCCACTCACCAAGTTGACTCGGAAAGGAGTTATGTTTGTCTAGACGGAAGAATGTGAAGAGAATTTCAAGGAGTTGAAAAGAAGGTTATCCAGTGCACCTGTGCTCACACTGCCTTGTAGTGGAGAAAGGTTTGTGATCTATAGTGATACAATCAAGAAGGGATTAGGGTGTGTTCTTATGCAAAATGATATGGTGATATCTTATGCCTCACGAAAGTTGAAAATCGATGAGAAAAATTACCCAACACATGATTTGGAGTTAGCTGCGGTAATCTTTGCATTAAATATTTAGAGGCATTACCTTTATGGTGAAAGGTGTGATATTTATACTGATCAAAAAAGTTTAAAGTATATTTTCACACAAAAGGAGCTGAATATGCGTCAAAGAAGATGGTTGGAGCTGATTAAGGATTACGACTGCTCCATCCATTACCACCCTGGGAAAGTAAACAAGGTGGCAGATGCATTAAGTTGACAAGACCATGCTAGTTTATCCATGATGAGGATAACAAAAGATCCAATATTTATGGATTTACAAAGGATGGATCTTGGAATTATAATGGAAGGGGAAAAATCTTATCTTTATCAAATGAATGTTCAACCATCAATACATGTAAAGATTTAAGAGGCACAGAAAGAAGATGTCGAGTTACAAAACAAGGTGAGAAATGTTCCTGAGTTCAACCTTGATTATGATGGGATAATAATGTTCAGGAATCGGGTTTCTGTTCCTCCCATCCCCAAATTAAAGAAGGAGCTACTGGATGAGGCTCATAGTTCTTCATTCTCTATTCATCCTGAAAGCACGAAGATGTATAGGGACCTGAAAGAGTACTTTTGGTTGGATGGAATGAAAAGAGATGTTGCTAATTATGTCTCTTGATGCTTGGTTTGTCAACAAGTTAAAGCTGAGAGACAGAAGTCTAAGGGGATGTTACAACCATTATCCATACCCGAATGTAAATGGGAAAACATTACTATGGACTTTGTCACAGGACTTCCTAAAACATCCAAAGGCAATAATGCTATCTGGGTCATAGTTGATCATCTTACAAAGTCTGCACACTTCATTGCTATTAGAGAGGATTTCTCTCTGGATCAGCTTGCCAGGATATATGTAAAGGAAGTGGTAAGATTTCATGGAGTACCACTTTGTATTATATCTGATCGGGATCCAAGATTTACCTCGAAGTTCTGGCGAAGTCTTCAACATACTCTGGATAAAAAGTTGAGTTTCAGCACTGCTTATCATCCTCAGACAAACGGTCAGTCTGAGAGAACAATTCAAACCCTAGAAGATATGTTGAGAGCTTGATCTATGGATTTCAAAGGAGGTTGGGATCAACACCTACCTTTCATGGAATTTTCTTATAATAATATCTTTCACTCCATTATTCAGATGGCTCCTTATGAAGCTCTCTATGGAAAGAAATGTAGGAATCCAACTTTCTGGGATGAAGTTGGGGAAAGAAAGCTATTAGGACCTGATCTCGTTGATGAAATGGCAGAAAAGGTCAGATCTATTCAACAAAACATAAGAGCAGCTCAGAGTCGACAGAAAAGTTATGACGACAACCGAAGAAAAGACCTAGAGTTTGAAGTGGGTGATAATGTGTTCTTACGAATATCTCCCTGGAAGAGGGTTATGAGATTTGGAAAGAAGGGGAAGTTGAGCCCCAGATATATCGGTCCTTTCTAAATAATGGATCGTGTTGGGAAGGTAGCTTACCGATTGGCGCTTCCACAGAATCTCTCCCAAGTTCACGATGTGTTCCATGTATCTCTCCTGAGAAAGTACATACCTGATCCTTCACATGTACTCAGCTCAGAAGTTGTACCGTTGGAGCAAGATCTTTCTTATGAAGAACAACTGATAGAGATTCTGGATTGTAGCGAAAAAGTCCTACGAAACAAGACCACTCGATTGGTGAAAGTTTTTTGGAGGAACCACCAATTAGAAGAAGCTACATGGGGGCTTGAGGATATGATGAGGGAGGGGTATCCACATTTGTTTGTTATAAAGTGACGAATTTCGAGGGCGAAATTCATTTTAAGGGGGGTAGAATGTAACACCCGAGACTTTTATGTTATATAAATCATAAAAGGAATCTTTTTCTACACAACACTTTCTTGGCTTTCTTTACATGAAATCGCGACCTTCCTCGATAGCTTGTGTCGTACGCAATACCGAGTTTCACTAAACGACGATATGCTATTAAAATATCATTAAAAATAGCCGTTATGAATAGTAATAACCACATTTCGAAATTTTATAAATTTTATTTTTCAAAATGTACTTCATTTTTGGATTCTGAATATCAAAATTAGCCTAGGGTGAAATTTTGGTATTTTTCTGAAAACTTTCAATTTTTGATGAATAGTGAAACCACTAAGTGGTAGTTAGAAAACTGAATTTTTCATTAAACTTAATTTTACCACTTCTGTGAGTGGAATTTCAAAACTCCGAGAGACAGGGTTAATATCAAGGACTAAAATGTGGTTCAATTAGATGAAAATAATTTTTGGTGACTAGTAACAGTTTACTTTTTTTTACCACGGTTAAAAGTAAATAGGGTAATTAAGGGTAAAGATGATATTATTATTACCCTAAAACATGTCTTAATTCTATTGGATAAGTTTAATTCGGCCAAAAACTAACTTGGGAATAAAATATGACCATTTAGGCCCACTTGGATTAGATTAGGACATTTATTATTAATTTATTTAAAGAAGGGTTAAAATAGTTAAAATCAAAGTTTAATAAGTAAATAATTTTTAATATGGGGTTATACATAATATAAATTCTACTATAAATATTTATTATAAAGATAAAAATATTTCCTACATAATGGTATTTTATTTGTAATTTTTAGACATGAAATAAGTTAATTTATTTATGACATAATGATGATGCAGTAATTATCTTATTAATGAAATATTGACATAATTGATGTTATAAACACCAAAATAAATGTAATTTGAGACTTTTTATGACTCCCACTAATTTTATAGGTTAATATGACATGTTATTATTGATTTAATTAACATGGTTAGAACTAATAATTCTGTTATGATTTTCAAAAAAATCAATTACTAAATAGTGCCAAAATTGACGTAAAATAGTTTTTAAAAAACATATTATATTGGTAATTGTTATTTTATTCCTAAAAATCTACGGTTCGTCCAAATGACTTATATAAGGTTGTATATATTAATAATAAACAACTTGGGGTTCTTTTGGCTGATTATAGTATTTTTATTAACATTATAGTATAAGAATACAAGAAGACATGGTAAAAGTAAAATTATTTAACTTAATGTTAAATCTAAATGATAAGGTTAAAATAGGAACCTAAACTTGTCTAAATTCTATTGAATGAGAGGATTTCCACCCATCCCCACCTTAGCTTCGAAATATATCAATTTTTATCTATTTAAAACCTAACTTGAATTTATAATAAAATAATAGTTTTAGTTATTCCAAAGGTGCCCCTCTCCTCCCTTATAAAAGGACACCTCCTACCCCTCTTCCTCACACCACTTTGAGCCTTCAAGCTCGGCCAAACCCTGCCACTTTCTCCTATCCACTTCCCTAGAGACATCCTAGAGGTCCTGGTATTCTTCAAAGACCAATTTTAGTTCCCTAAAAGAAGGTCTCAATGAAGCACTTTAAAGAAGAGGTAATGTCCGTTACCGATTCTTGCATCTTAATTTCTTCTTCCACTTCTTCTTCTTTAGTTGTTTCATTATGAAGTAATAACATCAGTATCACTCATATACTGATATGTTATAATAAGTATGAAACAACCCTATTTCATCATCTATCCATCCTACAGAAAGAGATATCACCGCGCGTGCGTACGGAATACCGTCTCCACGCCGTGGGGTAATCTATTTTCCACCACCACCTTAATTGGATGGTTATAATGGTGTAAATAATAACTATATATGACTATTATAAAGTGATATTGATTCTGAAATAGTATACATATGCTCCAATACAATTCCACGATCATAGGAATGATATCATCACTCGTGCGTACGTACGGAATACCGTCTCCACGATGTGGTGCGACTCATTCTACATGATCTTCATTTCATAATGATTATATAAATGAATTGATTGAATTAATATGATATATATTACACTAATATTATTATGGAAATGAGGTATCTATAACCTAAAGAAAAGAATAAGAATTTATTCGACAAAACACGCATAAGACCAAAAATTTATAAACACCCGAATAACAAGTAGCAATGAAATATTACTACTAAGAAGCTAAGAATATGACCATATATGATATCATAAAAATAAGTATGATTCCGGAATAAGTCAATTACATTATTTAAATCATTATACAGGAGGTTCGGACACTTACAAAGCAATTCGGACCTAAGGTAAGGGAAATATCACAATCTCGTTTTTATCCGAGATTGTTTATACTTTAGTATTTACTGGGGTGTATTTTATCATCCACATCCATGTTTCCTCAATATGTAATATTATTTCCATTCACCTACAGTTTTTTAAATCCTATTTTAACCTGCGGTGAGTTTTTAGTAAAATATATGAAAGGAATCTTTTGTCGTTTTTCATACGAGGTACTTTTTTGTCTTTTCAGACAAAAGTACGAAAAGAATGTTTTCTTTTAACTTATACGGCATGAATGGATTTTTAAAACATTATTTCCAAGAAGCTTCCTTTACTATTTTTCAAGATTATTTTTAATCAACTACTTTTAGTTTAAAATTGTATGACATGTTAAGAAAAGAAAAGTATTTTTGAAATAGAAAGGATATTTTCCTCAAGAATGAAGTTCAAGTGTTTTATCAAAATTATTTTCCATCTAAGATAATAAAGGGTTATGCTTTTATCCCTATTATTACATTGATTTGATTATGTTGTGATTGAATTATTTTTATGAAATCCTTTGTCTTATATGAGCTGTTTTATGATGTCACAATGTTTAAGATTCCCATTTTTATCACATGGGTTATGCTATGATGTATGTTTATGATTTTGTGGCACACATAAGAATGGTATCATTATGAGATGGGTGGGACCTATATCTCCCTCCAATGAATTGGGAGAAGATTTTATATCTCATGAGATAGACATGGCTGGAACGGTAGGTTATACCGGTTCAGTGAAACAGGACTGAAACGAGGGTGACTCGGTTCAGAAAAGGACTTTGTCCACTAAGATAGTCTTGGCAATGAGTCTTGACTAACGAGAAATGATTCTCTATGATTATGTGTGTATGCCACAAAGATTCATGTTTTATGTTATGATTATTGTGATTACATTTCACTGCCATGATTTATCCCATGTTATGAAATTATTATCTCTTTTGCAGGTTATGATTTACAAAAGTTATGTGCTTGTGTATACGATGTGATTGATATTTCTTTTGTTTACCCTTACTGAGCATTTGATCTCACCATTTTGTATGTTTTCTTTCCCCAAGTCAGGAAGAAGGTTATTAAGTAAGATATGCCAAAAAGGGACTCTAGATATGATGAAATAAGTGGGAGGCAAAGTTGATGCTTTATGAACCTGTTGTTTATGTTTCCCAGTTTCTAAAGACACTATACATATACGGTCCTTTCGTGGTTTTGTTATATGTTGTAATAAGTATGCTTCAATTTTGAAGTATTAACAATGTATGCAAAGTATGGGTCATTATAAATACTAAGTATTCTTTAAGGTTTTTTAATGTCAAATCTTGTGTATATTATATCAATGAAACAATATATCCCTGAGGTACATCGAGTTGTTTCTAATTTAATTTATGTTTTGTATGCTTTCTCAATGTTTGGCATTACCACTATTGTTATATTGGATTTTCAACACTTTTCACATGTTCTAATTAAGGATATGAGTTACAAAACCATTGCACCTCATTGAATAGGGATAGATGGACATTGAAGATAACATAGACATTACAGAGTACCCAATACCGATCAAGTGTAGGTGGAATAAATCCCATTAGTGGAAAGTGATTCCATTAGTGTAAATTTGATGGAAGCATTTGAATCATTATAAGAGCTCATGGGAACCTTATATTTTGTGGTTGTCTCATTACCCTCGCCTATTTGAGTTAATTTTGAATTATATAATAAAAAACCCTGATGTTGAGGAGGATATAACATTCTAATATTTATTTCAAAACATTTTAATATTTTTAATATTATTTTCCATGATTATTGAATAAATATTTTATCTTTCAAGGAGTTTTACGCCTTTGAAAAATATTTAATATTTTAAATTTATTTTTATCCCTCACATGTGAATAATTAATATATCTTAAAAATATACCCATATAGAAACTAAAAAATCATGGTTGTGCCCTAAATTAGTGTTTTTTTCTAAGAGGGGTAAAATATTATGGGGGGTTATGAGCTGAGTTTTTTCCTTTTTCATGAATTTGTTAAAATATGATGACATGGTAACACTATAAACCTCCTCATCTATCTAAATTTATCATTGGTCCTTTTTAGATAAGATTGTTAATAATAAAAAATGAGACAACACTATGAGAATATTTTGAGAATAATTTTTCATGGAGGCATTGATATTTTTGGATCATGCCCAAATTCTTGAAGCTTCACGAAATTTATCCGTAATGTTTTGGAAATTTATTTGTTCCTCTCACCTCCTTCCTTGTTTACATGATTTAACACACATAAATTTTTATATTGATATTTATATCAGGATTATTGAAAAAAAATTGTGTAATTAGTTTTACTACCTAGAATGTAAGTTCCTCGTGTAGTTATTATATTAATGCTATTACTGTCCAATTATTTAGATTCTATTCATTCTTTATCAAAGGATTAGTGAATATGGGGTCTATAAAATATCTTACCATCAATCTTCCCTTCTTCCCTGTTCTTCTCCCTCCTCATGAAGAATGTTAACTATCGACCTTCACAATGTCCAGAAGTTTGATGATAGAATCTAAGGATGGCCATCCTGTTGGTGATGGATAAAATAGTAATTGTATTGAGTGATAAATTGTATAATGTACATGAATAGTGTAGATTACTTGTGGTCACCACATGACATAAGACCCCCTAGTGAGGTCATAAGTTAGGGCTCAATGGAGAGTGGTGAAGGGTGTGGTGATGACAAGAAAGTGGCAGGGATATTGGTCGACGGAATGGTAACAATGTTGGGGCATAGTAAGAGAGGCACCAAGCATGAGTGTCAATGAGAAAAATAATGTAGGGTACTAAAATCATTAGCTAATAGTATTTCTAGAGGTTGAAGATGATGGTATACTACATGCAACCATCGATTAAAAAATCGGTCACATGTGGAAAGTGTCTATGGTCAATGTAAAATATTTAAATATCACATGGTGTTTAGTTTAATAAAAATTTCATGTTTTACTATGTCGCATGACCCAAGTGGTGGTAGACTACACTCTTATGTAACTCTGACCTCACATGCCATGTAGGCCTGGGAAGCTTTTTATATATAACTTGGATAAAAATCTCGAGCTATAATGATACAGGACCAAATATGATACGGGTACCAAGAATTATGACACCTCAACAGTAATGACAAATAGGTTGACCTTACATGATATAATGGTGGTATCACACACCCACCTGGCTCTCAAAGTCCAAAAAATAAATGTTCTGATATAAAATTATTTCTATTATGAGTTTTATATTTTGACCCTCATTATATTATGAGAGTATTAATTAAGTTTATTATAAATCTTGTGGATTGTAACACCCCAAGCTTCTACGGTACGTTTCCCTTTGAATAATGCAATGGCGTGCATTGTACGCAACTTCGAGATTCTAACACACCACAACCTATCAAACGAGTCGTTATGAATAGAAATACCTACTTTTTGAAATTTTATAAATTCTATCTATCAAAATGGACTTCATTTTTGGATTCGGAATATCGAAATTAGCCTAGGGTGAAATTTTGGTACTTTTCGGATAACTTTCATTTTTTGATGAATAGTGAACATTACTTAATTTTAATTAAAAACAACTTTTTTAATCAAAATAATTAATAGTAATAAATTATTTATTTGAGTGGTTTAAAAGTATATTTAGAATATATTTTTACCATGTAATACAATGTGGGTCATTGAACATAATTTCACATTTAAACCAGACATAAACAAGTGTCAATCTTTTGATAGTTATTTTCTCTTAAAAACACGCTTTTTTGTTTTAACAACGGGAATTAATTTTAAATTAATTTCTGCCACTTCTATGTTTTGAATTTGGAAAAATGTATTACATATTTGGAATCTGGTTGTTTGAATTATGTAAATAGGTAACTTTTATTTTTAGACTTTTTGGATAATTACTTCAGTAAATATTTTATTTACCATGGATAAAGGGTAAATCCGGTAAACAAGGGTTAAAATATAATATTATAATAATACTAAATTACCCTAAAACGTGATTTAACCCTATTGGTTGATACATGGTAGACCATGGGCATCATTGTGTTGATTTTGGGACCCCATGGATCCACTTGTAAGTGATAATGACACTTTTTTTTAATTAAGTTAAAATAAATACAAAAATGCCACAAGCATATATCTTTTAGCAATACAATTGTTACATATGGTTATATATGTTGGATTTTAGACTATAATTATTCATTAGAAATATAAAACGATTTCCTACATAATTATATTTTATTTATTATTTTTAGACATGAAATAAGTTAATTTATTTATGACACAATGGTGATGTAGTAATTACCATAATAATGAAAAATTAGAGTAATTGATTTTATAAATACCCAAATAAATATAATTTGAGACTTTTATTGAATTAAACTAATTTTATAGGTTAATATGACATATTAGGATTGATTGAATTAACTTTGTTCTAAGTAATAATTCTGTTATGTGTTTCACAAAAATCAACTATTGAATAGTGTCAAAATTGACATAAAAGTGTTTTTAAAACAAATATTATATTATTAATTGATATTAAATTTCTAAAAATCTAAGGTTCGGCGAAGAGACTTATATAATGATAGGTAAATCATTAATGGACCACTTTAGGGTCTCTTGGATGTATATATTATGTTTATTAACTATATAAATTAAAAATACAAAGAGACATTGTAAAAGTGAAACTAATTAACTAAGAGTTAATACTTAAAGACAAGGTTAATATAATGACACAAACCTGTCTAAATTCTATTTGTTGAGTGGTTTTTCAACCCATACCCACCTTAACCTTTAAATAATCAACTATGGAGCTATTAGAAACTGAATATGAATTTATTATAAATTATTATTTCTAGCTTTTCCAAAGGTGCCCATCACCCCTCTTATAAAAGGGCACTCCTCCTTATTATTTCTTCACACCTTCAAAGCCTTTTGGTTCGGCCACCCCTGCCCAAATACTCTCCCAACATCCCTCCCTACAACCTATAGGCCTTAGTTTGGTCAGAAAGCCATCCTAAGGAGCCCTTTTGATCAAATCAAAAGGAAGAACCCGAAGAAGAGGTAATGTTTTCACCACCCGTTTTCAAGTTCCTTTCTTCTTCCACTTCTACTTTATTTGTTATTACCAAACTAAATTAATAACTCCAGTATCATATATATACTTTGATTTTATTATAAATATGGTACAACCGTATTCATAATTCTATCCACCCTTTGAATAACATGTCACCATACGTGCGTACGTACGGCTTACCGTCTCCACGTCGTGGTGTAATTGTTATTCAATATATTATTATTTGGATGGGTATAATAATGATGTGTAACTCATGTAAATAATAAATATATCATGATAATGATTCTTTATATATGATATACCATCCAATTATATATTATTTTAATATCAAAATAATGATATTGTCGCTCGTGCGTACGTACGGACTACCGTCTCCACGAAGGCGATGAGATTCATTCTCCATCATATCCATTCAAGTATAATTCTCATTTTATGCTTAAAAATAATATTTAAGGACTTGATATAATTCTGGATATGAATAATATACATCACATTAATAACAAATATGGAACACATAATAAAGAATATAAAGTAAAATGAACCCGTTAACACCCGAAATGACGATAAATCTAAGATATTATTAACAAATCAATGTTAAAAGATCATATATGATATAATATTAATGAATATGATTCTTGTATAATTAAATTAAAATTATTTCACCATTATACAGGAGGTTAACCTACCTTCGACCAAGGAAAAAGTACAAAGTAAGGGGTTTCTTAACTCACTCTTAATTTCGTGAGAATTCCATTGTTCACCACTTAATTATTGCATGTGGTGTATGTGTACTGCCCATGATTGTATTCATTGTGTAATATAATTTAATTTATGGGTATTTACATCATCATGGTATGATCCTTCTTTCATTGGTGTATTTTTTGTAAGTTACCTAATCGATAAGGGAATTTGAAATTTCAATTTCCACTCATTTGGCTTTACGCATATTTCATTGATTATATTACCCCAAGATTATGTGTGGAATCACTATTCATTTGATTATGTCATAATTTCTACTCCCCTACCTGTGGATTTACTTTTGATACACATAATCACTCCATTGATAATTCTCAAGTCATTGATATGAATTTGATAAGAGTAATTTTAACTCATTCACCATTTGTTGAGTTAAACATCCAATTCGTTGGTGTTGTTTTTACAAGAATATGTGTGAATATCGTTTGATTGTTTTACACTGAATATCCAATCATATTTAGTGTATTTATATTTGTCACACATAATTATGTCGTTGATTTATCCTTAACCTAAGGATACTGCCTTTATGAGAGATTTCATCTCAATTTACATTCCATTGAGAATTCTTTGTTGTTATACACCAAATCACTTTTATGTGGTGTATATAATGTACTTTGAAAAAGTATATAATGAATTCATTTATTCTCATGATATTACAATGTTTTGATTATCTCAATTATTTGTATTCAAGTGTCTCTCTTTTGGTTAGAAACTCTAACTAAAATACCATTTTTAAATGTTTTAAAGACTTATTCTTCTAAATCATTCTCATTAATGTCCTTGTTTTAAAAAATGGTTTTAAGGATTTATTTATATGGACATTAAAGTTTTAAAATTAAAACTCCTTTTAAAAGTTTCAATTTGGTATGGGACACTTTGATTCTAAAATCTATTTTTAAATTTCTTCTTGACAAATAGTGTGACATTAAATGATTTCAAGAAAAAGGGGGATATTTCTCTCAAATAGTTATGATGATTATTTTCATCTATGTCAATATACTTCATTATTCTTGATTGAGGTTAATATGATACAATAAAATCTTCCATATTTTGTCGAATGAGTTATGTTTGACTGTGGATGTGCTATTTTTATACCATTCATAGTTTTTGGATAAAGTATTGACATTTCGTATGCTAGTTTTAATACGAATGTTTATGTTATGTTTCAAACCTGTTCATATGAGGAATGAATTGGACTTAATATGTGATGGGTGGAGCCTACTATAGCTCCTCGATGCATCGGTAGGTCTCATGAGACAAACTAGTGTCTTGGAACAAGGCCTTGGAAAAATCTTATTTTTAGTCTTGGCACGAGGCCTTGGCTATGTGGTTATGATAGTCTGGAATTATGCATTCCATCATTATGAAAGTGGTTATTGATATTGCATGTGATCATTCAACTAGTAGAATATTCATGTAAGTAAGTAAATGGCATTATTTCATTTTACCTTTGCCATTTTATGCTGAAGTTCAAGTTTAAAAGGCTTTTGTTTTAGTTATAAATTGCCTTAAGTGTTTATACTTATCTATGAAAGCTTCTTCTATAATGTTATCCTTGCTGAGCATCTGAGCTCACCCCTTTCAATGTTTATTTTCCCAGGATTATGAAGAAGTAATTTATGAATGAACTACAGGGATAGTATGAGGGGATATGAAGACAAGATGTTGTTGTAGTTTTTTTTTACCTTATGATGTAATCTAAGACTTATGAATATATCTAGTGTTTCCAAGACTACTAAACTAATCGGTCTTTCGAGACATGATCCTTTATGATCATGCCAATGTTATGTAATAATGCACCGACTCTGGGTATTTAGGGTCAGGGAGTTATAGTTGGTATCAGAGAAAGTTTAGTACAAACCTTGGAAGCTAGATTTAGATAAACTCTGATTAGAGCACGCAGACCTAAGATGAACTTTAAGGATTAGTATAGAATAACTTCCTATAATTTTGGTATTGTAGAGATTTTGTGGGTTTTCTGAGAAATACATCCCAGTCTGGATACGAGCAGGTAGAGGCGGCTCTGGCACATATGTACCTAGGGTTAAAACCCAAAAACACCGCTTTGAGCTAGACTCGAACGGGAACTGGTGCACGACAACGGGTCTTGCTGCACTCTTGGTTACGACACTCCCGGGGGATATTCTTAGGATAATTTACATTTTCTTTACAAAATAATTTGAAGTATTGTATATATAAGATGAGAGTAAATGACCTTGGTTAATCTTAATTTGATTCAAATTGAGAATATGGTGACATGTTAATCTCTAAACGATTTTTTGATTACTGTTACTCACAGAATGATTTCTGGTTTTAGTCAATGGCTGGATTCCAAGGAAGTCATAGTGACTTTGAGAATGATGTACAAGGTGGTAACGGTGGTGGAAATGAGCAAAAAAATGGAATGTTGATAGGCGTAAAAGATATCATCTTTATGAAAAATCAGTTTTCCAAAAATATGATCAAAAATATATATATTAACCAATTCTCGGACTCAAAAAAGAAGAGAAAGGTGATGAATGATAAGAGCTCCAGCAGTGGAGACCATGGAGAATGGAATCCTCAATTTCCATCATACAGGAAATGTGGAAGGGGACATACATGAAAGTGTGTCAATGGGACAAAGAAATTCTTTACATACGGGAAGGAAGGACATAAAGTAAATAATTGCCGAAGAAAAATGAAGAGTAATATGGAAGAAGATAAAAATGGTCCCAAGAGTCCATTTAAAGTAATTTGCTGTAAATATTGGGGACCTGGCCATTACCCGAGTGAATGCCCTATTCTATAGGATATTTTCATGGTCAAAGAAGAAGCTATGTGGAAATAAATGGTTGGAGAAATGTTTAAAAAATATTAGTGCTCCTTGTTGATGGGTTTACTTTGGAATAATTTTCTCTTGAATTTGTAACCCCACAGTTTTCCATGTGATAATGATATTTGAGAAAGAATTATCTCTTCTCTTGTGAATATAGTTATAGATAATCATTTGGTTTTATGTGATCATTGGGTTTGAGGAAATTATAAGTTATCATAATTTGGGATGAAAATGCAAGGTATGATATAAGATTTGTGGTTAAATTTTGTTATGGTTATTTTGAGGAATTTATCTCATTTTGGTAATATTATAAAATATAGTTTTTGAAAAAGGACAACACGTAGACCGTGTGACAACCCGTCACGTCAGACAAAGCTGTAGGAATCGAACCCACAGCCAAAGTGCGATTGGGATTTATCGCCTACCACTGGACTACGTGAAGTCCCTGGTTAGTGTGACTATTTTTTTAGTTAAATGATTTTATTGATCAATAATATGTTGATTTGGGTTCTTATGTCTTATCAAATGAATACCCTTGGTATAGGAAAATGATTTGGTGATTAAGTGATAAATGTTATTTTGGAAGATGTTTGCTTTGTTGGGAACACTATATGCCCAAGGAAAATAGAATACTATGGTGATTCATTTGTGGAGTAATGGTAGATTTTTATCTACATATTTATTGTCGATTTATAGTGATTTGGGTTATTTATAGAAATGATTAACCTATAATAGAGAATATGTGATGAGGTTAATTACATTTAAGTATGTGACTTTAAGAGTATTTGATGTCATTTAGAGATAAAATTTGACATGGGAGACTACATAATCAAATTCTTTTATGTTTTGGGTTTCAATATTAGTTTGGATTATATTGAAGGATTTTAAGGACAATTTATTATTGAATGGTATTTATTTAACTTTGGGGTTTTGTTGTTTTAATTTTTGAAATTAAGATTCGTGTTTATTTCTCTCAAGGAATATCCTTTTGAGGGATAATTAGATCTTGTACTAACCATTTTGGTTTTGATTAATCTCTAAAGAAAATGTAAATATATAGTTTATCCTGAATGGATCATGAGATTCTATAGAAGTTTGTTCCAGCTCTTCCAGTGTGACCAAGTCTTCTTGAATACTCATCGTTTAATTTTTTTTGATTTGTGGTGGAAATTTATTAAATAATAAAACTCTACATAAAAATTAATTATATATCTTTATATTCTTATTCAATATCATAAATTAATTCCTCATCCTTATGTAATGTAACTTAA
The DNA here is from genome assembly GCA_963277665.1 of Viscum album. Taxonomy (NCBI): domain Eukaryota; kingdom Viridiplantae; phylum Streptophyta; class Magnoliopsida; order Santalales; family Viscaceae; genus Viscum; species Viscum album. The sequence goes on from OY728131.1 coordinate 1,133,040,852, forward strand.
AACAAAAAAATGTTGTCCATTTACTTTTCCTACTAGTAGATTAATGATCGTTTGTCCCAACACATGTTTGTGGTTTTCTTATTGTTAACATTCTCCTGATCATGATTTCTATCCCTCTCTATCAGAACATGACACTTAGTTTATCATCCATTTCCATGTTTTACTACCTAGAATCCTAGTATGGGTTATCTTGGGTGACCATTATACCTCTCTTTCTTTCTTTTAAAGTAATAGTTTTATTGACCCTTTTTCCGATGTGGGACTTTCCATTATATTCCCAAGCACAATTTTAAAAATTTCAAGGACACAATTTATTGAAGGAGGGTAGAATGTATCACCCCAAGCTTCCATGGTACGTTTCCCTTTGAATAATGCAATGGCGTGCATTGTACGCAACTTCGAGATTCTAACACACCACAACCAATCAAATGAGCCGTTATTAATAGTAATACCTAATTTTTGAAATTATATAAATTCTATCTATCAAAATGGAATTAATTATTGGATTCTGAATATCGAAATTAGCCTAGGGTGAAATTTTGGTACTTTTCGGATAACTTTCATTTTTTGATGAATAGTGAAAATGACTAAATTTTAATTAAAAACAACTTTTTTAATCAAAATAATTAATAGTGATAAATTATGAATTTGGGTGGTTTTAAAGTATATTTAGAATATATTTTTACCATGCAATACCATGTGGGTCATTGAACATAATTTCACATTTAAACCAGACATAAACAAGTGTCAATCTTTTGATAGTTATTATCTCTTAAAAACACGCTTTTTGTTTTAACAACAGGAATTAATTTTAAATTAATTTCCGCCACTTCTATGTTTTGAATTTGGAAAAATGGATTAAATATTTGGAATCAGGATTTTCAAATTGTGTAAATAGGTATCTTTTATTTTTAGACATTTTGGATAATTACTTCGGTAAATATTTTATTTACCATGGTTAAAGGGTAAATCCGGTAAACAATGGTTAACAAATAATATTATAATAATACTAAATTACCCTAAAACGTGTCTTAACACTATTGGATGATACATGGTCGACCATGGGCATATTTGGGATGATTTGGGGACCCCATGGATCCACTTGTAAGTGATAATGACACTTTTTTCTAATTAAGTTAAAATAAATACAAAAATGACACAAGCATATATCTTTTAAAAAACAAACTGTTACATAGGGTTATATATGTTGTATTTTATACTATAAATATTAATTAGAAAGATAAAAGTATTTTATACATAATAATATTTTATTTATAATTTTTAGACATTACATAAGTTAATTTATTTATGACACAATGGTGATGCAGTAATTAACATAATAGTGAAAAATTAGAATAATTAATATTATAAATACCCAAATAAATATAATTTGAGACTTTTATTGAATTACACTAATTTTCTAAGTTAATATGACATATTAGGATGGATTTAATTAACTTTTTTCGATGTAATCATTCTGTTATGTGTTTCACAAAAATCAACTATTGAATAATGTCAAAATTGACATAAAAGAGTTTTTAAAACAAATACTATATTATTAATTGATATTAAATTTATAAAAATCTAAGGATCGGCCAAGTGACTTATATCATGATACTTATATCATTAATGGACCACTTATCTTGGATGTATATGGTAAGTTTATTAACTATATAATATAAAAATACATAGAGACATTGTAAAAATGAAACTAATTAACTAAGAGTTAATACTTAATGATAAGGTTAATATAATGACCCAAACCTGTCTAAATTCTATTGGTTGAGTGGTTTTAGACCCATACCCACCTTAACCATTATATAATCTACTTTGGAGCTATTAGAAACCGAATATTAATTTATTATAAATTATTATCTCTAGCTTTTCCAAAGGTTCCCCTCACCCCTCTTATAAAAGGGAACTCCTCCTTCTCATTTCATCACACCTTAAAAGCCTTTTGGTTCGGCCAACCCCTGCCATAATACTCTCTAAAATTCCCTCACTACAATATATAGGACTTAGTTTGATCATAAATCCATCCTAATGATCCCTTTTGATCTAATCAAAAGGAAGAACCCGAAGAAGAGGTAATGTTTTCACCACCCCTTTTCAAGTTCCTTTCTGCTTCCACTTCTTCTTTCATTGTTATTACCACTCTAAAATAATAACTCCAGTATCATATATATAATTTGATGTTATTATAAATATCTTACAACCATATTCAGTATTCTATCCACCCTTTGAATAACATTTTACCATACGTGCGTACGTACGGCTTACCGTCTCCACGTCGTGGTGTTATTGTTATTCAATATATTATTATTTGGATGGGTATAATAATGATGTGTAACTCATTTAAATAATAAATATAACATGATAATGATTCTGTATATATGATATACCATCCAATTATATATTATTTCAATATCAAAATAATGATATTGTCGCTCGTGCGTACGTATGGACTACCGTCTCCACGAACGCGATGAGATTCATTCTCTATCATATCCATTCAAGTATAATTCTCATTTGATGATTAAAAATAATATTTAAGGACATGATATCATTTTGGATATGAATAATATACATCCCATTAATAACAAATATGGCACACATAATAAAGAATATAAAGTAAAATGAACCCGTTAACACCCAAAATGATGATAATTCTAAGATATTATTAACAAATAAATGTTAAAAGATCATATATGATATCATATTAATGAATATGATTCTTGTATAATTAAATTACAATTATTTCACCATTATACAGGAGGTTAAACTACCTTTGACCAAGGAAAAAGTACAAAGTAAGGGGTTTCTTAACTCACTCTTAATTTCGTGAGAATTCCATTATTCACCACTTAATTATTGCATGTGGTGTATGTGTACTGCCCATGATTGTATTAATTGTGTAATATACTTTAATTTATGGGTATTTACATCATCATGGAATGATACTTCTTTCATGGGTGTATGTTTCGTAAGTTACCTAATCGATAAGGGAATTTGAAATTTCAATTTCCACTCATTTGGCTTTACGCATATTTCATTGATTATATTACCCCAAGATTATGTGTGGAATAACTATTCATTTAATTTTGTCATAATTTCCACTACCATTCCTGTGGATATACTTTTGATACACATAATCACTCCATTGATAATTCTCAAGTCATTGATATGAATTTGATAAGAGTAATTTTAACTCATTCACCATTTGTTGAGTTAAACATCCAATTCATTGGTGTTGTTTTTACAAGAATATGTGTGAATATACTTTGATTGTTTTACACTGAATATCAAATCATATTTAGTTTATCTATATATTTTCACACGTAATTATGTCGTTGATTTATCCTTAACCTAAGGATATGGTCTTTATGAGAGATTTCATCTCAATTTACATTCCATTGAGACTTCTTTGTTATTATACAGCAAATCACTTTTATGTGGGGTATATAATGTACTTTGACATAGTATATCATGAATTCCTTTATTCTCATGATATTAAAATGTTTTTATTACCTCAATTATTTGTATTCAAGTGTCTCTCTTTTGGTTAGATACTCTAACTAAAATACCAATTTTAAATGTTTTAAAGACTTATTCTTCTAAATCTTTCTCATTAATGTCCATGTTTTGAAAAATTGTTTTAAGGATTTATTTATATGGACATTAATGTTTTAAAATTAAAACTCCTTTTAAAAGTTTCAAAGTGGTATGGGACACTTTGATTCAAAAATCTATTTTTAAATAGCTTCTTGACAAATAGTGTGACTTTAAATGATTTCAAGAAAAAGGGGGATATTTATCTCAAATAGTTTTGATGATGATTTTAATCTATGTCAATATCCTTCATTATTCTCGATTGAGGTTAATATGATACAATACAATCTTCCATATTGTATCGAATGAGTTATGTTTGACTGTGGATTTGCTATTTTTATACCATTCATAGTTTTTGGATAAAGTATTGACATTTCGTATGCTAGTTTTAATATGAATGTTTATGTTATGTTTCATACCTTTTCATATGAGGAATGAATTGGACATAATAAGTGACGGGTGGAGCCCGCTATAGCTCCTCGATGCATCGGTAGGTCTCATGAGACAAACTAGTGTCTTGGCACAAGGCCTTGGAAAAATATTATTTGTAGTCTTGGCACGAGGCCTAGGCTATGTGGTTATGATAGTCTGGCATTATGCATTCCATCATTATGAAAGTGGTTATTGATATTTCATGTGATCATTCGACTAGTAGAATATCCATGTAAGTAAGTAAATGGAATTATTTCATTTTACCTTTTCCATTTTATGCTGAAGTTCAAGTTTAAAAGGATTTTGTTATAGTTATAAATTTCCTTAAGTGTTTATGTTTATCTATGAAAGCTTATGCTATAATGTTATCCTTACTGAGCATCTGAGCTCACCCCTTTCAATGTTTTATTTTCCCAGGATTATGAAGAAGTAATTTATGAATGACCTGCAGGGATAGTATGAGGGGATATGAAGACAAGATGTTGTTGTAGTTTTTTTACCTTATGATGGAATGTAAGACTTATGAATATATTTAGTGTTTCCAAGACTACTAAACTAATCGACCTTTCAAGACTTGATCTTTTGTGATCATGCCAATGTTATGTAATAATGTACCAACTCTGGGTATTTAGGGTCAGGGCGTTATAGGGATCTTAGCTCCATATAGGTGGGACAAGGTTCTAGAAAGGCATTCAGAGCTGACATGGAGTCGGTACTCCTTTATGTGTTAGGGAATAGTCCTCCATTAGGGTCCTAGTACTAACCTATTGTCATAATCATGAATGGATTCAATCCTAATATGATATATGATGTTATGTTACTCCAAGATGTGTTATAAGATGGTACTCTAACCATGGAGTTAGTACTCAACGATGTATTGTGGTGTAGTCCTTTTTCTATGGGGTCCATACACCTTGATATGTTTGGAAACAGTCATCCATAGTGGTCATGTACTCCCTCGATTGACATACATCCCTCAATGAGTCATAGAACCCCACTAAAATTAAAAATATGTGGAATTTAATTTATAGAATATGACTATAGTTGGTATTTTGTGTCTTATAATATATCAATCATTCATACATGTCTTCAAGATATGACTTACAACTTGACAATCAAGATTTTAACGATGTAGTATAATTTGTTTCAATTCATTTAGGAATTAATGGTCTTATTTTTTTATACTATTGGAATATGGTTTTGAGCTGAATTTACACAGTATACACTTTTAAAATTTTGGGTTGTCCTAGTGGGCATATTTATACTCAACCCTATATGGACCTCCATTACCACAATTGTTGTGATTGTGAATAAGATGCATAATATGGAGGTGACATTAGGGGGTGTGGATCTAGTAGAGTCGGACATTAATTGTTCACAACTATAAATTTTGTTTTTCGTGTTTGTGTTGGGATATGGTGTGATATAGAGTTTCAATTTCCAATTGTTTTACATCTGTCTTCAAATTGGCATGTTGGGCTTGTAATGATTTGATATTTCACTATGTATTTTCCCTAAATAAATATTATCTTAATAATTTGATCTAGACACATCAATGAACTAAAATGAGTGACAAAATATTAGATGAATAATATTTAAAATGTTATAGGAATAATAAAACCACTGGTAAATAAAAATATATAATCTAATAAAAAGTGATTACATTTTGAGGATATATAATTAATATTATTTAATATTTAAAAGGTTGTTTTATTCTAAAATTATTATTTGATCTAATAATAAATTAAATTGTCCACTTTTATATTATTATTATGATTATATATATTTATTAAATATATTATCTAATATATTAGATTTGATGAAATTATTAAAAAGTGTCCAATACTATTAAAAACACATAATGTTTAAGAAGAAAACTTTTCAATAAAAGTAGATTTTTTTTATATTTAAAATTTTAAAAAAATATATATTTTAGGATATGGATTTGAAAAATCTAAGATAATTTATTTCATTATCATGGAAATATATTAATATAACTTTTTGAAATTTTTCTAAAAATATTTATTTTATGGTGAATATGGAAAAATACCATTTTTAAAAAATAACACGACTTTTATAAAAATTAATATATAAATATAAATTTTCAATTCTTAAAACCATTTCATAAGAAGAAATATTTATTTAATAAGTGAATTTATAATTTTAAAAATATTGGTTTTAATTTACAAACTCATATTCAGCATTTTATAACATAAGTTATATTTTCCAGAAATGTTTTTTAATACATTATATATATATTCTTTTAAAATAATTTTTTATCACTTTTTGAAAATTAATATTACTAAATGGATATAAAATTGTTAATCATTAGGTAAAAATTATATAATAATGTCCATTTTATTTTTAGGCATAAAGGATAAATTTAAAAGTTAAAAACTAGTTATTATGATGAAAACCAAAATTGTAAAAAAATAGTCACCAAATTGGTAAAAAAATTAACATGTTAAAAATGTTTCTAATTGAGTGGTTGAGGTTTTTATAGGCCTTATATTTTCTTTACTCTAGTATTTATCAATTTTTTATCCACATTCCTTGAAAGTGACTTCACATTAATGACACAATTTATGTATTTTCCAAAATGAAATCCCATTTCAATTATAGAAGGGGCTCTTCTCTCTTCACATCCCCCAATTAAAAAAACACCCTAATTTTGGACCAAAATATACCAAAACCCCACCTCCTCATTTATACACACATTAATGTGTTAATGGTATCCTCAAAAGACCACCTCTTAACGACGTTACCCCCTTTGAAAAGAAGATAATCCATGAATTGAAGAATAATCATCTAATTATGGAATTCTCTTTTATATAACATTAAATGTAATTATTATTCCCAAATAAAATATTAAATTTATTACATATATATAATTAGTATTATTCTATGTTATTATGATGTTGTTATAAATGTTAACTAATTTCTGTTCTCTATTAATAAAAATGAAAATGTGAATGATGTGTGCATGAGGACTACCTCCTCCATGAAGTAACGTTTTTTCCTTCACCATCTAGAATAGATATTTAACAGGAAAATTTACTTTATAATTATGAAATTTATGAATTATTAAATTTTATTAAATGATAATATATATTAATCCGTTATCATGTTCTATGGAAAACAAAAGCACAATTCATGTGTATTTGCATATTACTACCTCTAGGGAATAATGTCTTCCATTTTTCTTTACCAACTTTCATGGATGGATTTATAAATGGATTTTAAGGATAAATAAAATTTTTATATAATTATTAATTTAATTGTATGAAAAATTCAATAACCTATTAATTATTTGAACAATAAAGAATCATAATAAAAATAATCATCATAAACAAGCGAACTAAGAAGAAAACGTAATTTATTCATTTCTTGTAATATTTTCATATCCATTAATTATTACTATAATTCATTTTAATTATAATATGTCACTATATTAAAAACAAATTATTATAATTATGATTTTGGTATAATGACATTACAACTAAAACACTATATAAACATTTATTAATAATGTCTTGTTCATGTTTGGGTCAGTTTAACCACCTACGTGAGAAATGATATGGATTTATATTATAAATTAATATGGGAGGATACTTTTTTGGTAAAATATTATATAAATATGTAAATAATTATTTTTATTGTACTTTAAAGTTAGAATTATTATTAATCTCATTAATTAATAAAACACCTTATGTTCTTTGAGGATCACCCAAACATGCTTGTTGTGAATTCCATAATGAAGGATAAAGATTAAACACTCATGAAATGAACTTAAAACATTATAAATTATTCTAAATAATACCTAAAAGTAACATTAATGACATTTAAATATTAAATTTTTACGAATAATGAATATATACACAACTCATATGAATCAAGTAAAATCATAAACACCTTATGTGGGAAAGTAAGTAAAAATATACTTATATAAAAGTAGATAAGAATTATAATTGAAAATTATAAATATTTTTAGATATTAATATGGTTATAAAATTACTTTTTAATATATTTATATTTGTTATATATGATATTAGACTGTGATCAACTATGTAGGAATTCAGGGTTATGATTTCTTTGTCGGGTTTTCAACTCCATGGGACATGTTTGAAATTGTGTGACATAATTTATTTTATATAGTTCACTCACATATGAAAATGTTTTATATTTCCTTATATTTTAATTTATACTTAATGATATTCCTCTCAATATCTTTTTATTCTTTTATTACCAATTCTTTAAGGGTTTCAACTACTCAATTTTTGTTTCAATGGGTTATAGTATTTCATAATTAAATAAAATGTTAAATTTTTATTTGATCCTATAATTTTCATATTTTATATTTTTTTCATTCTTGTTATATATGGAAATTACTTTTTTCATCAATAATTATTTCATTTATAAAATGTTTTCCAAAATATAATTTAAATTTTTGTAAGAATAACTGTCATCCATACTAATGAATATTTTCTTTGATGTCCATGATTTCATTCATGATAATGCTATTCTATATTATTTGGAAATACAAAATGATATGATTTAAAATATTTTAATAATTTTATCCATACCATTTCAAAATAAAAATTATATAATATTATTATGTTGTGGGTATTCAAATAGTGTTATTTCAAAATATAAATGTAAACGATTTCCTATCCTTTTAAGATCAAATGTTATATCTCCCACTCTATTTTTTATAACCATTGTGTATTTTAAATTATATTCTATTTGGAAGTAATTGTAATAATATTTTTAAAGGTCATCTCTTTCCCTTAATTTTTTTAAAGTAATGTATACATTATATATTGTATCAATATTTAAATGTTTTTGTGACAACATTTACATATTCGCTTCTATTTCACATCCTATATATATATCTCCTGAAGTGATGTTTTTTATACCATATATATTTTATTTTGATATGATTCCTTTTAAAAAGTTTTATTTTTTAGATGGGTTATTATTTATATTTATTTTATGTGATGTTTTTAAAAAGATTAAGAAACCCATTCTTTTTCCATGGGTTCTTTATGAACTGATTATGATTGAGTTAAAGTGTCACACATATGTATGGATCATGAATTGTGGGGTTTTATATTACCCTTAAATGCAATAGTTTATGTTTATATCTCATGTGACAGTCAGGTTTGGACATAATGAGTTTTTTCACACGGGAATGAGCATGATGGGTTAGGTAACATTTTCAGAATAATTTTACTCACAAAGTTGTGGGTATAATGGTTCTTTTTTAAAGGTTTTATAATGACATTATTTATTCAAATTTTATAATTTATTTTATCATGTAATGAAAAAAAATTATGATTTATTTCATTTTCATGAAATTCCATGTCTTTGTGATTACAACTTATTTTTAATGTATTCCACTCTTATATGTCATGCCCATGCATTTTATGATTTTTTAGATTTGTTGTGTTCCATGTCATAACTTTTATGATTCCTTAGAATTATTTTTATGATCATATGTGTCTTTATCTTGTTTTATTATTATCTCCTATGGTCTCATGAAATTTTATTAAGATATTTATCCCTTCTTCATTTTCTCATTCATGTTTATGATCTGATACATTATAATAACTTTTCTGTATAGAGCACAAGAGCTCACCTATTTACTTTCATTACATTCCTTTGGTAAATAAAATTAATATATAATGTTATATATATAGTGAGGGGTTTATATGAGTATTATTAAGGAGAAATTTTCACAAGTGTTGAAAAATAGGATTTTATATAACTAATCTCTAAGACATTGAACCTTTAGACCATTTGGTAGTTTGCCTATTTATGACATGTAATATTCAAATCATAAAGTTAGTGTATTATTTATTTTATGTCTATCCTGGTTCAATTTAGTTTTTATTATAAGATGGTTTCATTATTTTTATATTAGTTTATTTATTTTTTGGTATTTGAAAAACCATAGGGAAAATTTTATGGTATAAGTCAATGTATAGGTTAACATGTTCATATTTTTAAAAGTATAGAGTATTTGGTTTTCCTAGAAATACATCTAAATATTGATATAAGAATGTGGATTCGTTAACGCACAAATTCACATAAGGGTAATCACACAAAAAATGGTTGGTTAAATAATGACTCGATCATCACTATAATTTTTTATGAGTGGTAAAAAGATTTCACTTCTAGATACACAATCCCATGGTATTTGTTTTGTTTGAACATATTCACTATATGAAAATTTATGAAGGATTTATTTCCTAGTTACTTTCATGGATTGGTTCAATAGTTATAAGATAACTAATGTAAAATTAATATATTTTGATCCAAGTGAGTTATAGGATAAACCAAATATAACATAGTGGAAATGGAGGATTTATTAAAGAATGCATCTTATGATTTAGTGTTCATATTCATATGAAAATTTAATTAGATTTTATTATAAAATATCAGAACCTTTTTATTTGTATTATTTTCTTGGAAATGGAATCATGAAAATGATGTTGTGAAAGGTATGTTTCTGTGACCACTTAAAAAAGTTTGTTCTAGATATATATTTTCATATTCATACTAAGGATAATGAGGTGGATTTATCAGTAGGATATATATCTTGATTTTATAATAAATCGTTTAGCATAATCCTTTCTTAAATTACAATAAAATTTTGAGAATTCAATGTATTAATGGGTTGATTAGTATAAAAACCTGAGGTTTCACTAAGAATTTTCCGTAATTTAATATTATGTTAATAGCTTGTTCATCATGAAATACTGAAATAAAAAATGTGTGACATATTAGATTGATATAATTAAGAAATTTTAAATAACTAAAAATCCTACAGTTAGTAAAAAAATATTGACCAAATAAAAATTATTACATTTATAGGATATATAGTTAATGTTATTTAATATTTGAAGGATTTTTCATTCTCAAATAATTCATTAATATATTAAAAAATTTAATAGACATATTGTAAATGATTCTTATGAAAATTTATAATATTTCAATATATTAAATAATTTATTATGATTATTTAAATTTTAAATTATTTATAAATAATATTGAAAATTAATAATGTTTTAGAATTCCTTTTTTTAATAAAAGTAGTTTTTTCAATATATTTTAAATTTTCATTTGAAAAAATTATATATTTTCATATTTGAATTTATAAAAATAAACTCCATTTTTCTATTTATCCTGGATATATTATTATAATATAAAATTCGGATATTTTTTAACAAAGATTTACTTTTTAGTGAGTTGTATAAAATATTGATTTTACAAACAACATTACTTTTATTAAATTATTAGTGTATAAGAATGGATTAAAAATCCGTGACAATTTTTTTTAAAACTAAACTTTAATTTTATAATTTATCATAAAATTTTAAAAAAATTTGTTCTATTTTACAAACCCATATTCAACAATTTAGAACATAAGTTATATTTTTAAAAAATTTGTTTAAATACATTATAAATATATTATTATATGATTAATTTTTTTCACTTTAATAAATTTAATATTATTAAATGTATTTATAATTTGGAATCATTATATGAAAATTATATAATAAGAAAAATTTTATTTTTTGGCATAAAGGATAAATTACCTTGGTAAAAACTAATTATCGTACTGAAAACCAGAATAGTAAAAATGAGAAACCTTATGAATAAAGAGACCAAAATTACACAAAATATTTTTAATTTAGTTTTTGAGGTATATATTGATATTGTTTTCTTTCAGTTCAATATTTCTCAATTTTTTATCCATATTTATTGAGAGTTACTTCTCATTATTGAAAATATTTTGGTAATTACAAAAATGTCATCCCTTTTACTTATAGTTGAGGCCCTCCTATCCTCACTTTCCATCACACAACAACCCCATAATTTTGGAATAATCCTTACCCCAAACACTCGTAAAAATTCTTAAACACCATAAATAGTTTATTTTATTCTCAAAATAAAATCAATCAAAGGTTTCAACCTCATTGTAAGGGAGATGTGCCAAGAAATGAGGTATAAACTTATATCCATTATTTTTTCTATTCTATCTTTTTACGTGCACTTATTCATTAAAAAACCATATTAAAATCATAACATCAGTATAATTATTATAATTTTAAGTTATTATTATTATTTTATAATCATTAACCACTTTTCGGTTTCATTAATAAAAATGAAAACATGAATCATGTGTACATGAGGACTACCGCCTCCATGATGTAATGTGTTTATTTTCCTTCACCACATAAATTATTTTTATAATTTTAATTTAATTTATAATTATGATATTAATGGATTATTTCATATTTTGAAATTATAATTCAAATTAATCCTCTCTCCCACATTATGGGAAAAAATGATCATCCCTATGTATGTGCGGATTACCACACCCATGTAATGGTATGTTCCATTATTCATTACCATCATTCATGGATGGATTTAAAAAAGATTTGAAAATATAAATTTGATTATTTTTTAATTAATAAGGTTATTTAATAAAATTTAATAAACTACTAATGATATTAATAATAAATATTCATTGTAAAATTTATTATCTTAGAAAATAAAACTATGAATAAGAAAAAATTATACATATTATGTAATATTTTAATATCCATTAATTCGAATTCCAATTAATAATCAGTATATTATATCACAATAATAAACATTTTTCTTCTTGTATAATGGCAATATAATTAAACAACTACATAATCAATCACTAATCAGGGCCTGGTCAGGTTTAGGTCAGCATAACATCCTACTAGAACAATGATGTTAATTTATATCATGCATGACTATGGGAAGTAAATTATTTGTATAATATGAATTAAATATTTAAATAATGATTCATTTATGCTTATAGAAGGTAACATTATTATTAATCATTTTTATTAATAAAACACAATAATTTCTTTACGGATCTCCAAAACATGTTTTTTATTGATTCCATCTATAAGGATAAAGATTGAAAAATTTATAAAATGAATTTCAAAACATAATAAATTAATATAAATCATAAATAAAAGTAACGTTAATAACTTGTTCAGTATAATATTTTTAATAATTATGAAAATGGACACCTCACATATGAAACGGGTAAAACTATAAACACCCGATGTAGGAAGGTACGTAAAAAATAACCTAATTATATATAATGATTATAATTGAAAATTATAAATAGTGTTAGGTTTAAATATGGTTATGAAATAAGTTATTATGATATTTGTCTTTGTTATATAGTAGTTAATTGTGTGATAAAATAAGTGAATATTCAAGGTAAGGGTTTCATTTTCCCATTTTCAAATCTATGGAACATGTTTTAAATTGTACACTACAATTTATTTTATATCATGTACTCACTACCCAATTTCATTCACAAATGAAAATATACTCGATTTCATGATATTTTAATTTCCATTTAATGATCATACTATTAATATCCATTTATTCTTTCATTACCAATTCCATACAGGTTTCAATGATCCAATTTCTAATTAATTGTGTCATAATATTTCTTATGTAAAAATAATATTTATGTTTTTTTAATCATACTATTTCACTATTTTATATGGTGTTTCATTTTTTTATTTGGGGAATTTACATGTCATCCTCAATACTTACTTCTTGGATAAAATTTTTTCTTAAATGAAAAATGTAACTTTGGTAATAAAATCTCAGATCCATACATATGAATATTTTCTTTCATGTCCATGTTTTCAATCTTATCAATGTTCTAATCTTTTTATAAGAATGGAAAGGTGGTATATTTCATATGATTCTCATAATTTCTATTACAAAATTGCAAATGGATAATATAAAATGTTTTTTATGGTGTAAGTTTTCAAAAAAAGCTCTTCAAAAAAAATTTAAATTTTTTTTACATCCTACTATAAAAAATATGCATTTATCTATTTTTTTGTCATGTTTTCTGAAAACATGGATAAATATTAATTTAGCCGTCTTTTACGCCGTGTTTTACAATTTGGAAAATTTTCCATGCTTTAAAACCTTACTGATTTTGTTAATTGAAAATAATAAATAGTTTATCCATGTTTCAAAACATCGCTAATTAGCCTTGTTTTAAAAAATTTATAATTATTCTGTGTTTAGAAACATCTTTTATGTAGTCTCATTTTAAAAAAATTTGTATTTTCCATGTTTTAAAACATCCCTTGTTTAGAAATCTTTTAAAATATGGCCAATATTAACAAATTTTATTTTAATTGTGTTTTAAATGTGATAAAAATTAATGAAAAAAATAGAATCCATTTTAGGTACATATGTATGTATGTATGTATGTATGTATGTATGTATGCAAATATGTATGTATGTATGTATGTATGTATGTATTTATGTATGTATGTATGTATGTATGTATGTATGTATGTATGTATGTATGTATGTATGTATGTATGTATATATGTATGTATGGCTGTATGTGTGTATGGAAGTATGTATGTATGTATGTATGCATGTATGAATGCATGTATGTATATATGTATGTATGTATGTATGTATATATGTATGTATGTATGTATGTGTGTGTGTGTGTTTGTGTATTTATTTATCTATTTATTTATTTATATATGTGTCAACTTATAAACAATATATTAAAATTTATATATATATATATATCCAAGTATTTATCTAAATTATGAATGTTATATATGTATATATATTAATTTATAGGTGTGTATGCACCTATGTGTATTAATTTATAATATATATATATATAAATTAATATTTTAATATATTTATAAATATAAAAAGGCTGTATTTATTGCATATACACACAAATATATTAACATATAATATAAATATAACAAACACAAACACATAGAGAGATATGCACACACATAGAGAGATACACAAACACAAACCCACACACATACATACAAACACATGGACATAAAAGTTAAAACATAACCATAATTAAATAATAATAATTACATACACTTCCTTAAATATATATATTAGTGTATATATATAAGATTATTTACCCAAATTTATATATAGGTAGAGAGATAAACAAATGTTTATGTTTGTATATCAATAAAAAAATGATTATTAATATATAAATCAATATAAACACAGGCACACACAGACATAGATTTATTTGTGTATACATATATGAATTTATAATTATAAGTATATTTATAATAATTTGGTCAAAAAAACAAAATAATTAAATGAAAATTGTAATTAATTAATAATAACTGAATAAATGATCATTAACATGTATATATATATATATATTTATGATTGTATTTATAATATATATAGATTAATTATTTTATGTCAGGACCCATCTCCCAAGGCCCATGTCGTGACTACCCCAAGCCCGCCTCTCAAAGGATAGAGGTTGGTGATTAGTATCGATGGCATTATCCAACAAATGAGAGGCATTTTTTGAGTACCTTTACACACACACTCTCAAAACCCATCCAATAATGTTGAAAAGGAAAAAATTCATACCACTAAGAAGACAACTGAGCGTATATAGTAAAGGATGAAAATAAAGGGTGCCATAATAGATGCCCAATAATGGATAAGTTGTAAACAAGGGATTATAATATCTTTGATAATCAGTCCGCACAAAACCCTACTGAAAGGGTTGGTGAGGAGTAGCTATTGAAATCCATAGGAGTATGTCTCACTTGATTGACCTCACTAAACACCGCCTGGTCCTAGACCACCAAGGTCATTTTCAAAGCATTGGTTGTCTGCATAACACACAACACATGCGGTCAAAGCCCGTGCAGGGGTGAGTAACACAATAATTAGTTTGGACCCCAAACCACAAAGTAATGACCCCAAGAAAAATGTACAAACAATGTAATAAATATATCACATATGTATAACCTAAATTATAGATAGAAATATTACTATTCATAAATATGAATATCTAATAATGCTATGGGACTAATCCCCGATTAGTCACTGAGATATGTCGGGCCACTGAGGTCCGCTCGTCTATCAGGCCACTGAGGTTCATTCGACACTGTGTTCCATTCATCACTGAGGTCTGCTAGCCCATTGAGGTCCACTCCTCTATCTAGCCACTAAGGTCTGGTCATCTGTCAGGCTACTGAGGCCCTCTCGTCTACCGGTCCACTGAGGTCTGGCCGTTTATTGGTCCATTGAGGTTCGCTCATCTCTCGGACCCCAGAGGTCGACTCTTATCCCAACACTTGAGGTACACTCATCTTTCGATCCACTGAGTTTTACTCAACTTTTATTCCACAGAGGTCCACTTGTCTGCCTGGTCAATGAGGAACACTCGTCTACTAGGCCACTCACAGTATTTATGATAGTATCACGCTTGAATTCTGGAGAATATACTATTTAAGACGTTGGTATTATTTAAAATTCTATTTAAACTCCCATGTTTTATTTCAAAGGGCCCATCACATTGCAAGAGTCCCAATGTCATAAATAGCTCATCAATCGAACACACGGTTTGAAAGTTATGCAATTTTTAGTGAAAAGGTTCAAGTGGGGTTTGGGTTCATTCCCACCGAGTTTGAACAACCCGAACATGCCCGATGTCCACAGACCTGACCAGGGTCTTACTCAACATTGGTCCAACCCGACCTGGATCTAAACCGGTTTAGGCCTAGCCCGAACCAACTAGTTCGTGGGTTTGGCCCGTCCTCTCCATCTTGGACCATTGTGAGTGGGTTGTCTTGCCACACCAAGACGTGGTAGTGATCACTGTGTCCTCTCCCATTCAACGCAGTGGGTTTGTCATCTGACTGCCCCGTGGGTGGCCACAGGGCCCTCCTTCCACAGTTCAGTCGGACTGTGGCCCTCGGTCCGTGTGACATGGCTTGATGTCGCATCCACTAATGACCCCATTGTCAATTATTACTAGAGTACTTTGTCTACTTCCCCATGGACAATGTCGGGGGGTCCTCCAAGCCCATGGCATTAAACCAGTGTGTGCCACTTCCTACACATGGTTGAGGTAGCCACCGGCCGTCCCTAACACCGATAGTTCTTTCCATCGTCCATCAGACTTGACATGGTTGTCGGTTTTCAGATCCGCGAGCACCTTTACAATCCTCAAGATGTATTCATCACTAATACATGCTCTATGTAGTATTCCTGTTGATATGATGGTCTGATCAGGGCCAGTACATCCCCCAAAAAGTCTTACGTTCCCACATTGGTCCTTCGGTGAAGTATTATGTGACAATGTACGAAGATCACAAAGAACACACGAGGGACGGATGATGGCCTTGTTCATTCAACCTTCATCCGTCTTGTTAGAAGTAAAATGGGAAGGAAGTAATTACCAAGTTCCTACCCTTCAGCTCCTACAGTATTTAAACCATAATGTATGAATGAATGACCTTCGAATCAACCTATTGGAGGGTTGATCTGCGTTCTTCATTTCGAAAAAAGGAACATGGAATCTCTATCACAAAGAATAAAGACTCAAACTGGAGGATGGATCATTCCTTGACAAAGATCACACCATTTTTGTTCATCATTTATGAATCCATCATTGGCAGTCATTGTTCGATCATTGTTCATCAGCGCAATTCTACCAAATGTTTGGAGTAGTCCCAGATCGTTCCAATGATCTGTCCACAGTATAACCATTAAAAGGGAAAAACATTATTTAACATTTCAGATAAGAATCATTGTAGCTTCGTTATATTGTTTCATTTATGAAACTACATTTTTGTTACACTGATATGAAATTAAAAATTCAAATAAAACAAACTATAATTTTATTTTATTTTTCCTTAAGAAAATTGTTTTATAAAATTTTCTTAATAATCTGAAAATTAACATTTTTCCTTAACCCGCGCTGGTTGAGGTTAGATCCTTCTATAGGTAAAGTCATAATTTTAATAGCAATGGTACCATCATCTTTTTAATCTTGGCACTCGTTTATAAGTTTCCAGAACCACACACATGCGCTATTTTAAATAAACATAAAAAAGTTCAAACACTTATTCTAGGCTCATCGTGTCTTAGAATCAAGTTCGTCTAAAATCATCAACTCGAAATAATCACATATAATTTAAGAAAAATACATTGGCTATGTAGGACATTACAATACCCAAACCATTAGGGATTTACGTCCCCGTAAGCTAAATGAAGGGATAAAAAAAATAAATGGGGGTACTGATCCCAGATATTATCCTCCTTCTCCCAAGTGATCAACTTGATATTCTCTTGCTACCACTAAATTTGCTTCAGATGAATCGATCATCCATGAAGGACCTGTACCTATTGATCATCACTCTCTACTAGTAACTCCACAAATGTCACCCCATATATAATATCCAAGTCGCCCAAGTTGATGATGTGAAATAGATCTTGCACGTTCCTCCTCAAATATGATATTGGAAGACATTATGCACCTAGAGAATTAATGGGGGGATAACTAGGAGGAATTCCACATAAAAAACTCTACTCATAATTTGAAAACGTCGGATGAAGATTAGAGATATCTTGTCGCCCAGGACAAATCTCTATAATCCCCATCATGGTGAGACCTGCAGAAACACATGACCTCCATACTAAAACTCCAATGGACACTATCTTCTATTAGAATAAGATTTATGTCTACTCTGTGCAATCCCCATCCACTCCTGGATGACCTACACTATCTTAGTGGTATCTCGTACCATCTCCGGACCCACGAGTATTGACCCCCCTGGGTCTGTCCAGAATAACGATGGCATGAATGGTCACTTATAGAGTGCCTCAAATGGTTCCATACCAGTTGTGGAGTGGTAGTTGTTGTTGTACGTGAACTACATCAGTGGTAGGTGATCCTACAATTTGTGCTTGAAGTCAAAAATTCCAGCATGGAGCATGTCCTCTAAAACCTGGATAGTCCTCTCCGTCTAAACATATATATGGGGGTGGAATGTTGTGATCAAGAGTAATTGAGTTCGAAACTCCTCCTACAATCCCATATATGACTAGTATGTAAATTGTGTGTCTCAATACAAGACTATCATATATGGGACTCCATGGTGTCGAACTATCTTATGTACATAGAGTCATCTCATTCTCTCTACTGAACCCTACTCCCAAATGGGTAATAAGTGGGCCGACATGGTGAGGCGGTCAAAAATCACCCATATGGTATCATTCCCCTGGATGTGTGGGGTAAACCCATAATAATATCTTTTGATATACCATCCCATTTCCACTCTATAACCTCAAGTGGTTGAGTCAAGCTAGCTAGAACCTGATGCTCTACCTTCAGTTTCTGGAACGTGAGGCACCAAAAATAAATTATGAAACTGACTTCTTCATCCCCAACCACCAATACTGACGTCAGAGATCCTGGTACATCATTGTCACTCCAAGATTTAACACCAATGGAGAGGTGTGGAACTTCCTTAGAACATCCTCATGAGATTCTGCTGGAAATATTGTGTGCCCTATAAATGGGATGACATGCTCCCCACCTATCGAATATCCATCAGGTGCATGTCCTATGTACAATTGACCATGTTAAGCCTTGCAGTCAACATCCACAAGTTATGCCTCCCTAAATCACTGTAAGACTGTTATAGTGACATCTATTGACTAAAGATAAGTCACTCCATCACCATACATGAAGGATATTTTCATTGTAGGTAACTATTATGACTCCTAACCCAGTAACTTCAAACCGGATCTCCTGCTGAGCACATCTTCCACCACATTCCCCTTCCCAAGAGTATAGACTATATTGAATTAATAGTTCTAGAGAATCTTTAGCCACCCCCAATTCCTCAAGTACATGTCCATTAGGGAGAAGTTATACATTAGACATTTTTGTTCAGAGTGTATGGTAAACTACACTTCCACCAAGTAGTGTCATCACATTTTCAAAGCAAAGACCACTGATGCTAGATCCAGGTCATGAGTTGCATAGTTCTAATCATGTTTCCTCAACTGCCATGAACAGTATTTTCTAACTTCTTGCCCATAAAACAGGAAAACCCCATTTTGGTCTCTAATTCATCATATAATACTACATACATAATCCCCCCCTCTGGTAGTCTCAATGTGGGGGAACTCATCAGTCTCTGGATCTACTCTTGAAAACTTTGTTGGAACTTTTCTATCCACATGATGTCATATCCATTACATGTCAAATCCAATAAGGGTGATGCTACCATAGATATTTCGGTCAAAAGCCTATGACAGTATCCATCCAAACCCAAAAAACTCCACACCCCAGTCACACTCTGGGGTGGATCCCAAGAAAGCACAACATCTATCTTTGATAGATCCAATGCAACTGGAGCCTCTGAAATGATGTGTCCTAGAAAGTAGACATCCCAAATCGTGAAATTACAATTTTTTAGATTCCTATAATGATGGTTCTCTCAGAATGTATCTAAAACTATTTTAAGGTGTGTCTCGTTCTCCTCCTCGGACGTTGAGTACAGGTAGATTTCATTAATGAATACCATGATGAATCGGTCAAGGTTGGGCTAGAATATCCAGTTCAAGGGTCCCATGATCACTGTTGGGGAATTGGTCATGCTGAATTGCACCACCTAGAACCCATAGTGTCCAAACCAACACCTTAAGGCTATCTTCGGTATATCCTCATCTGTTACACGATGTTGATGATAGCTTGATATGAGGTTTATCATTGATAACCATCTTGATCCCATCAGCTGATCGAAGAGTTCCTCAATCCATGTAACTGAATACTTGTTCTTCATGGTCAACTGATTCAGGTGTTGTATGTCGACAAACAACCTTAACCTCCCATATTACTTCTTGTTAGACAATATTGGTGCTGCTCACGGTGAAACAATGGGTCTCGCGATTCCCTTCATCTACAAATCCTACAGTTGAACCCTCAACTCTTAAAGATTCGTGGGAACCATCTGATTTGATGGTGGGGATATTGGTGTTGTCCCATGGCACAAATTGATGTATAATTCTACCTATATGTGAAGATTCAATCCTGGAACATCCTCCAGAATGATGTCTTCATACTCTTCCACCACTGTAAGAAATTAAGGACTCCACTTTTCCACCACACTAAGGGTACGACTATCCAACTGGTGAGTGATCAGCTGCACCCTCCACTATGTTAGTCCTTCCTGTGTTGAAAGATCCCCATTTTCTCTTGATAAGGAAAACCTGGTCCCATATATGTTAACACACTACACTCTATATATAAAATGATCGATCTATGTATGATCTATGGATAATTAGTCCATACCCAAGTTAACATCGTAAGGCCTCTACGCCACTACTAGGAGATCATAGTTGAAGATCCTGTCTCAAAGTGTAATCTCAAACTATCAGAACCATCGTGCAATCATAAAATCCCCCCCGTATGAATATCAATGGTAAGGATTGATCCAACAACTCCACCAAATTCTTCAATCTCCGAACAAGGTTCATGGAAAAGAAAACAGTGACTAGAACCTATGTTTATAAGAACTACATCTAAGGTAGAGAACACAAAAATTATACAACTAATTATCTCTGGAGTGATTTGGTCATATGCCTACATCTCCTGAAGTTGTCCTCATCCTTGTCCACATGCTCTCGGAGCCCATGGTGGACCACCTGGGGGTGGTGGTTGTACCACCTTGAACCCCCACCCATTTCATATTTCACTAATGACTCCCTTAACATGTCCAACAACCAACTAACCACCCTAATCAACCCTACTTTTCTACCTCGGTGGTCCCTCGATCATCTGTTAATTTTCTGCATGACAAGTCGTGCAATCATGGTCCATGTGCCTCAGCTTGTCACATGAGTAGCACACCCTACTCCTATGATGGATCCCTCTACCATGGGGGTCTGATACTGCCGATACTGCATTCCAGAGTCATCCCACGAAATGCCTATCCTACTTGGGCCCCTGTTTTACCAACTTTTACCCATGGAAGAAGACCCTGTGACTTCATGTCTACTGGTAGATCTTGTTGTTGCTGCCTACTATGCAGGAAATCTCTCCATGAGTAGGTCTCTCTCCATCACCCCATACTAAATAAGGATGCTAAGTGTTACCATGGGAGACCTGATCTCCAAGAGTGGTCCCATTCTCAATGTCCTGATCAGGGAAGAATGGCTCAGGAACCATGTCCTTGTATTATTGATAATTCTTGGATAATCTATCTGAGTACTCTGCTACTGTTAGGCTACACTACTGCAGGTGTGGTAACGCATGTATGCACACTGAGTGTATTTTCATTGGGAAGAACATATCCATGAAGAGGCACTCGTATTCCGTCCAGGTGAGGGTTTACTCATTGCGTGTATAGATATTCAAGCCCCACCATCTCCCATTGTAGCCCTGGGGAAGGATCACGGCTAAGATCACCATCTGGTCAAGAGGTATCCTAACCAAATGGAAGACTCACATAATCGCCTTTAGTAAATCCTCATCAACCGGGGGGGTCAGTCTCACCCAAGATCCTGGGAGTTCCCTACCTCGGGAACACGTGTAAGGCACTTAGCCTATGTGCATATTCAACGGATAGTGTCAGCAGAATCTGTTGACCAGAATGTGGTGGAAATGCTGGTTCACCACTCAGTGGAGCCATCTCTAGTACCAGTCCATGTACTGATGCCTCGTCCCTGGGCATACCATCCTAATGGTCACAAAATAGAATCCCTACTAGCTATCTATGTTGAGGCATCCTAAAATAGATCAAAATGAACCATGGTTAATAGTTTATACCTAGTGAGTGGACTCTGACTCCAGAAGAACATGAGGAAACACTCAATTCCTATATGATACATGCAACCAATGTTCCTACGTATCAATTTTAAAAGAAAAATTCAGGGTCCTAGTGTATAGATACGTCATTCACCGTACCTACATCGGACTGCACGAGCCTAAAGGTCAAACTCAAAACATTCAACACATTTTCCCCAAAGCAAAGCCATAGAATATTTCTCCTTAAGGTTGAACTGACCTCCTTTGATACCCCTTTTTCACGACCCGTCCCCCAGAGCCCATGCTGTGACAACCCCAATCCCACATCCCAAAGGCTAGGAGCTAGTGACTAGTTTTGAATGCATTATTTAATAATTTTGAGGTATTTTCCATGTACCTGTAAACATAAACACTCAAAACCCTAGCCCATAATGCTAAAAAGAAAAACATGCATACCACTAAGACAACCATTGAGAGTATATAGTACAAGATGAAACTAAAGTGGGTTAGAATACAAGACCAAAAAGATAAAATCTATAAAAAATAGAGTAAAAGTTCACTGATAATTCATCGATAGATAAAACTACCTGAAGGGTATGTGATGTGTAGATTCCAGAAGCCGTAGGAGTATGCCTCACATGTATGATCTCACTGGGCACCACCTAGTCCTAGACATCAATGGTATCTGTTAAAGAATCTGTCGTCTGTAGAAGACTCAACAAGGGTGGGAAAATCCCTTGAAAAGGTGATTAATGCAGTACTCAGTAGGGACCCCAAACCACAAATAAATAATCACAAATAAATATATACATGAAGTTATATACTAGTCACATAGGTATAACCAAAAGTATAGAAAACAATATATTCAGTCGTAAAGCTAAAAATATTGTACTGATGAGGGGCACATACACGATGAGTTAATGAGGTTTGCTGACCCCTTAAGATATTCTCGTATACTAGGCTAGTGATACCGGTTTATTAGTGATGTATGTTGGGCCACCGAGGTCTGCTCTTTTATAGGGACGCATTGGTCCCCTCGTCTGTTGGGACACTAAGGTCCGCTCATCTGTCGGGCCACTAAGGTATGATCATCTTCTGGGCCACTGAGGTCTGCTCATCTGCAGGGCCACTAAGTTTTGCTCATCTATCGGTCCATTGAGGTCCACTCATCTACCAGGCCACTCAAATGATATCTGTTTGTTGTGCAGTTGATTCTTGGAGAATCTACTACTAAAGACATAAGCCTAAATAAACATCCATGAAAACATAGAAAGATTATGTCAAAGGGAATATCCTATCGTCAGGGTTCCAACTAAACAAACAGATCATCAATCGAATGCACAGTTTGGATGTTATGCTCATTTTAGAGAAAAGGGGAATGTGGGGTATGGGTCCCATCTAAACTATACGGGCCCAGCCCGGACCAGCTGGGCCACAGGTCCTGCCCACCCTCTCCCTCTTGGCCCAATATGATTGGTCCATCTTTCCACACCCAGATGCAGAGGTGGTCGATGCGTTTATTCCCAGTCAACGTGGTGGGTTCGCCATGTGACTGCCCCATGGGTCATCACAGGGCCCTCCTACAATGGTCCTATTGGACCACAACCTTATGACCGCATGATCTAGATCAATGCCATATTTTCCAAAGACCCTGCTACCAATCATTGCCATCATCCCTTTTCATCCACCCCATGACCGATGCCTCGGCATGCCAGCTGTTCATTCCACAAGCCACCAGACTTGCTCTGGTGGTCCATTTTCTAATCTGCAAGCACCATCTGAATCCTCAGGTCATCAACGTCACTAATACATGCTCCAAGTCATCTCATTGTTCATATAGGGGTCCTATCACACATATAAAATTCTAGAAAATTTCGATATGACCACGTGGGATTGTCAGCAAGGAACGATGGGACGACAGTAGGAAGACACCAAGAACACCCGAGGGATGGACAATGGCCTTGTTCATTCAGCCTTAATTTGTCTCATTAGAAGGAAACTAGGAAGATATTAATTAAAATGTTCATACCATTCAATTCCCGCAATATTTAACCCATCCCACATGAATGAACAACCCACGAATCAACTTTTTAGTGGGTTGATCCACGTTCTTCTTTTGGAAAGAAAGAAAGGGGAATCGGGATCACAAAGAATAAAACCCCTACCTCGAGGATGAATCATTTATTGGTGATGATCACACCTCTATCATTCATCATTTTGTAATCCATCGTTAGTGACTGTTCAAAAATCATATCTCCTCAACTCAATTCCACCAAAGGTTTGGAGTGGCTTCGGATCATGCCAATAATCTGACCTCGACATAACCATTAAAAGGAGAAAAGGTGTTTCAGTGTTTCTGTTATGCTGCGTTGTATCATTGTAATGATATTACATTTAGGAAATAACATTTTTGTTATGCTCCACTGAAATTCAAAATTGAAAATTCAATTAAAATAAAATAATTTTTTATTTTATTTTTTCTTAATATAATTCTTTTATTAAATTTTCATAAATATCTAAAAATTAAATTTTTCAATCGACCTATGCTAGTTATGGTTAGATCCTTCCATAGGTAAAGGCATCGTTTTGGACACAACATTGCCCTTGGATTTTTAATTGGTGTAGCCTTTTAGACATTATGAAAACCATATATGTGCGCGATTTTAGATAAACATAAAAAATTTCAACCACTTATTCTAGGATAACTGGGTCTCAAAATCAAGTGTTGTCTGAATGCCTGGTCTTAAAATAATCCCATATAATTAAAAAAAAAATTAATTGGAACTTCAAAGACATTACAATATATATATATATATATATATATATATAACCAAATAAATATTGGGCCTTTGGGTGATGATAATCCTACGAGTCAAGGTCTTCGAGCCAAATGTAATAGGTTTCCTCTACCCAGTATGGAAAAATGAGTGTTTCCATGATTAAATAAAGTGGTGGTTTCCTCATACATATTAAAAAGTAATATATATATATATATATTAATTATTATACTTTGGAATTTATATATATATATTTAGATATCAATTTACACACACACACACGGATATATATATATATAAATAACAATAAATGTTCACATATATTTAAATATTTATTTATATATTAGTATACATATATATAAATATAGGTCTAATAAAATATTAATTAATATATAAATATATGCATACTAATATATTAATTTACCTAAGAATTTTTAAGTATAACTGTACATATATGCATATAATAATATATATTTAATATATTATTATACATATACATACATGCATAGATGCATATATTTACCCAAGGAAGATTTTTAATGTTTAATATATATCTATGATTGAATAATAGGGATATTAATTTACATAAATTAATTTTCACACATGCGCGCAAATACAATCATGTGTGTGTTCATATATAAATATGTATGTTTATATATATATATATATATATCTCTATCTATCTCTGTCTGTGTATTTATATATATATATATATATATATGTGTATAAATATATATATGGATAAATATATGTGTGTGTATATACATATCTATATGTATGTATGTATGTATGTTTTAAGTATTATATATATATTTATATATTAATATATTAGTTTAAATATATGTTTCGATATATTAATAAATGTGTTTATATATAAATTTTGTAATATGAATAAATATATATATGTATATATATTGGTATATATATATTGGTGTGATTTTCTCACCAAAATGGGTGCATGGATGAGTGGTTTGAGCACACCAATTATATCCCCGCTACCCAATTTCGAATCCATAGTGGCACAAATTCAATCAACCCACATGACACATGCATGGGAACTTCCAAAACACCTAATGAGATAGAGCTGGGGTGGATTAAGTAGTGGCAGGTCATGGGAGGGGTACGACGTATGACAAGGGAATGCCTGTCAGGGTTTTTAGAGGGTCATCTAGCCATGGGTGGTACAATGTTCTAAGGTGGAAGGTAATCTAAGGTTGCTGAAGGGTTGATTGACTGCAGACAGGGGTTACACATTTTTTTTAAAAGTAATCCTAATATAAAAATTATTTAAATATGTAAATAGAAGTTACCCATGTTTACATGAAATATGGGTAATTGGTAATTCCTTTTTATAAAAACTACTAAGGTAAACGACATCTGATTAAAATTGATATATATAGAGGCATTTGAAAATAAATCTAATTTAATAACATAGTATTTACTATTTCTTATGAAACACCAATAAATGGTATATCCATGTTTATAATCGTGACTAAACAAAAAACCAAAATGTAGCTAAATTCAATTTTTCTTATAGTGTCCTTTCAAAATAAAATTTTTTATTTGTCACACCACATTTTTTATAACTTTTTGTTATTTTTAATTATATTTTATTTAAAAATATTTTTAATAATATTTTTAATTTATTTTCATTCTGTTCAAAAAAATGTTTTTGTGGGTAATATGGACTTCATCTTTTATAATATTGTTAAAAAATTATGTGAAAACTTCGGTATTTTTACTTCTATTATACCTCCAATTATTATCATTCATGTAATTTGGGTCTGATCACCATCTATGATTTATTATAATATTATTCCTTCTATAAAATTATATTTTTTATATCATATGATTTTTTTACGTGCATGTTAAGTGATGTTATTGGAAAGTTAATGAAACTCATTCTATATCGATGGGTTTTTTAAAATTTGATGATGATTGTTTGTAAGTGGAACACATAAGTATGGATGATGGTGGTTGGGATTCTATATCACCCTCTAATGCATTGTTTTAAGTTTATATCTCTTGATATAATTAGTAAGATAAATAAATATTTTATTCACGCATGCTTGGGCATGATGGGATTGTTGACATTTTCATGGGTGGATATAATTTGTTTGTTCACATGGGAATGCACATAATGAATTTTCACAAAAATGATTTCTTATTATTATGGTAGTGGAAAATTTCCATGTATTTTATCATGTTATTCCATATTTTCAATATTCATTACATTATCATGAAATGCCACTATTTCATGATTACACCTAGTTTTTATCATATTCCGCACTTTTATATCTTATTAACATGTTTTAGGATCATTGATATGTATTTAAATCCAATTCATAACATTTATCATTCCTTAATAATCATTTTATGATCTTCTTTTTCCCTATCATATTTTATGATTATCAACTATGGTCTCGTGATCTTTTCTTAAGATATTTATCCCTTCCTCATTTTCCCATTCATGTTTAATATCTAATGTATTGTAATAATTTGTTCCTTGACATGGTGTCTATGATCACCCCTTTATTATGTTTAAATTCCATGAGTTATAAATATGATTATATATTTTGATAAATCTTGAAAATAGTCTAGATGAGTATTATTAAGGTGTAATGTTCACAAGTGTTGTAAAATAAGATATTTCTCTATCTAATCGTCATGACACAAAATATTTCATTACTCAAGTTGTGTGATAGATTGTGGGAAGTGTTATTTATGTCATGAAATTAAGTTAATATTTAAGTTGGTTTATGTTATGACCCATTAGAGACCATATGTTTACCCTTAATTTGGAAGTTTCATTTTTTGTTTTGTTTTGTATGTTTTGAATTTCTCACAAGTATATTATATTAGAGTGGGTTATTATGTCTAGTTTTTCAATGATACAACATATTATAGAGATACATGTTTATCAAAAAGTATATTGGGCCAAGGAAATCAATATGTGTGATAATTCTTCACGGTATGAGTCAAAAGACCTTATCCTATTGGAGGTGGGATTTTGGTGGCACGCCCAGCTTTTCATCGACCGAGGAGAGGTCCCGTTGGGATAGATTTTTTTAATACCATTATTGAAAATAAAATATATTTAATTATTAATTAAGTTTATTTTCATGAATATATAAAATATATCCTAAATTCATGAATACATCTTTTGGATGATTAATTCAAAAATATAAGGACATTTCAATTAATTTAATGATAAAATGTTCCACTACATTATGAAACTATTTAAGGGCTTTGATGCTATTCAAATCATTTGTAAAATACGTTAATTAATGAAAATAATGTGATTTATATAAAAAATTGTATGATATGATAAATTTTATATTTTTAATGTTATTAATATTTATTAAAATTGATATATCATTTCCACCTTATTCAGTTCAACACACATAGTAACTCAACTAATTGGCTGAAGCTTTCATAATTTTTAATTTTGTTCATCCAATTTAAACCCATCTATAATTCATATATAGATACTTTAATAAATGTTACTTTATTGATAAACAATTATGATATCAATTAGGAAAGAAATTTATAAAATAATTTCATTAGTATTCAATGTTCATAGTAATCTGGAAAAAAATATGAAACTTCGCATTTTGAACATATCATTTATTCCTAAAATTAATATTGACCAATTATTTTAATGTTGTAATCTATAAAAATTCATTATTATCAAAGAGTATGGAATCTAGGGTTTTCTATTTATGTAATCCTATGATCAATTTGTTTAAGTTAAATCATTCTTTGTGCATTGATGTTTCAAATATCACACATATGTGGTGAATGGATCCTAGGCTACACCCGGTTTATGTTCGATGAAACATAAAGGGGTAACATAATCTAATGAGCCATCTCCCCTCATTCATTGATTGGGGAAGAATAGTGAAAATCAATTTTCTTACATCAAATAATTAAGGGGTTTTAGAAATAATATTTCAAAGTTGTAACTCAACACTTGTTGGTGCTAATCAAGATTTAATTCTAGTTAGGTTAAAATAAAGAGAGTTTTAAATAATTTCAATAAGGGTTCTACCATTATGAAAAAAACATGGATGGTTGAAGCTTCAATTCATATGCTCTATATCACATGGGTTTTTTCATGATTGGAAATGAATTCCAATACGGTGTGGAAAATTTTATATACTCTTTTCATTGGAAGATATTAAATAGCATGGGGCTTGGGTCAATTACAATTAAACCAGGTTTGATTTTTATAAAAGATTTTTCCCTATTTTTAATCCATGTACAATAAAAAACACAAATGATCCTGTCTAGGTCCACATATATGGACTAAATTCGATCTACTGGAATCCTAAAATTTTATTTTCTATTACATCGACAACTGAAACACTGATTAATATGGATCACAAAACATAGGAAGCATGATTTGGTCTCTTCACATGCTTCCTAATGGATGTGGTTCTAAGCTCAAATCCTATCGAGAATGTAGTTCCATCTACCGGTGATTTTAATTTTAAGTTTTCTGTTCTATGTGTACAACTACCTATTTTCTATAGTGACTATAATTCCATTGATTATAATAAAGGTAATTTCCAAAAGGATGGTTTTTTTATTTCTATACAACAAAATTCCATTCTTCTTCTCAATGTAGGTGGAAAGTCACAATAATGGTCGGTACCATGATTGTGGGGGCCATTAATTCCTCTCTATTTACTAATGGTAAGACTGTAGTTGGCATTATACTTTTCTTGAGTGATAAAGGTAGGGAACTTATCACTAAAGATGGTTTATGGAATTCTATTTTGGCCTTGAATATCCATGTTAAGGAATGAATTTTGGAAAATATCACATAAAAAGTCTATACTCAATCTAATCATCATATTATTAATCATGTTATAAATGAAGATAACTTCACTCACCAGTTGGGTGAGAAGAAAATGGCTTCGTATAAGAAAAAGATCATACTAACCACTTTAAGGGAGTTGGGTGATCCTAGGATAGACCTTTCAAAAACCATTTCGATTGAGAAAGAATTTATGGCTGGTACTGGATTTTACCCCCAACTTAGTTAGGATGGTGTATCTCCTTAGCTTAAGTCCTCATCAATGTCTGAAATCCCTCAACAAATACATTGGATAAAGAGGTCATGGATCAGCAAGAAGTACATCGTGTTCTAGGTTAGTAATAAATGGATGCTCAGTCCATTGCTAAGGATTTCATTCAATAATTCACTAAGATGATGTTTTTGGAGGAGAAATTTAATGCATTGAGAGATTATAAATGAAAACAAAAAGTGAATGCAGTATCCCCTTGAAAGATCAAAGGCATACAGAAACCTCAATATGGATTGGTTTGAATCTAATCGTTGTCACATCGTAATAAAGAATCACTTAATGTGGGAAGAAAAAAATAAATAATATTGAATATTGAATCATATTTGGAGATTAAAAATATAATTCTAGAAGGGGTTCCCCAATCTAAGGATAAGAATTTACAGGCATTGGAGACTAATAGAAACTTCAATTCCCATGCCTCACATGAATATCGGAACATAGGGCCCGATTTTGGATAACTCAAAGATAGTGGTATTTATAAAACTAAAACTATCAGTGTGAAGATATAGAAATCATATGATCACGAAGAGACGAATAGTTCCCCATAAAAGGTATTTGTGGGTAAACAAGGTTTTTAGTTAGTCTCTTTTAAAAATTATAGATCTCATCTCATTGATGCTTCACATCTATTTTTTTTAGGTATTCTATCTGTGGATTTTTCATAGGAATATATTCAAATAAATTAAATGAAGGTTACATCCTTAAATCGATTTGGATTAGTTGAATCACACAAAAATGATTCATGTGGAAAAATGAATCCATAATCTAGTATCAGGCCCTAATGTTAGGGTAATGAAGATTCTTACAGTAAAAGCATCTGTTAACACTCAATTAGAAATGTTGATGAGTCAATATGATGTTTATTCCGGATCAGAAAGAACTTATGTCAAAATCCTATTACAATAAGAATGATCTTAGAGTAGAGGTCATAATAAAATAATATGTGGGTGTGGGCATGAGAAAGATAGAATCAACTAGAATTCCGTATAGGAAAAGGAATGTAAGAAAGGTATCATAATCTGAGAAAAAATAGCTCAATGATTTTGGAATTATATCCAGAGCAAACCCCATCCAATGTATTCTATGTTGTTTCATGTTCTTAATAAAGGTATTCTCCTCTAACTTTTCAACAAAATGAGTATTGAAATAATTTAAAAATAGAAATACATCATGAATAATAATTAATGAGAACACATAATTATTCTTCTACTAAAATTAAATATATGAAAAAACCTTTAATGACATATTTTTATTCATATATTTATTGACACCTTTAAAGGAGTAATTTATTTAATTCCTTCCAACCATGATAAATGATTTTATATAATCAGTTCAACCACACATCATATAAATAAAATAATCATAGAAAACTATTGATTTTCAATATATTACAGTTGAATTATTCATTTATTCCTTATTAGAATTTATTTTAATCAACATGAAAAACATATTATATATATTCATCAAAAAATAGTCATACATGTGACCATTTTTTAGAAACATCATTCCTAAAACACTTAAATGGTTCACATGGTATGTGGGTAAACCCATATGTAATTTATTATTAATACTATATATAAATATTATAAATTTATTTTTAATATAGTCGATGATAATATAAATAATTTAATTTTATAATAGGTAACTCCAAGAAAATCAACATATTTAATCACATGAGGATTATTCATAGTGTCATGAAAATTATATCCATGAATAATAATTTGATCGAAACATATCCATTAATTAATTTTCTGATTATCCTCTGAATGTATGTCTACTATTTTCTCAATAAGTTTATTTTCATGTATAATTTTATCTCTATTTTTACCATAATTGAATGTGGATAATCCAAATGACCATTTTGTATAATTAGTGAAATTGGATGTGAAAAATATTGATTTAACATAAGAGTGTACTATCCGTTAAACATCTATGATTAATAATAAATATATGAGTTTCTGTGAATCCCTTAATTAAAATAATACTTATAAAACACTTTCTATTAAAGATGAAGTTGAAATATCCCTTTATTCAGCAAAAGGGGATACATTACAATGAACATTAGGGAATATAAAATGCCAGGATATACTCGGAAAGACTAAAACATGATACCTTATCAAGCCCATAGATTCTATTTAGCCTCACCTTGTGTCCATAAAACACTTTACATATAATATATATTCATGAAAATCCATAAAATATTTGTTCTAATCTATTTGAGGTCAACTGAAAATATATAAAAGATAGAACACGAGCCTCGACCTAGTTGTTAAGGACTTGACAAGTCCATTTAAGATACCTGTTATCAAATCCAAGTGGAGACATATTTCTTGGTTCTGTAGTAGTATTGTAGTAGGTATTTTAGTGGTTACTATAGCAGGTATTGTTTGGTACTATTGTAGTCATATTGATTCGTCCATCTGGGCATTTGGTCCACCAGTTTTTCCTCGGGACCTGTAAGGCTTTTGGGGCACACTTGGCCATTGGGAAAATTGTCTCCCAAGGACATTGGGCCACCTAAAGGCCATTAAGACACCTCAAGGCCTTCGGTCCACGTGAAATATGATGATTTACCCGTTATATTACAAGGGACAAGGCTCTATATGAGGATTTAATGCAAGTACATTCACCAAAACCGAGATAACCAAAATTGGAAGATTGAGAGGGTATTGAATTTCCATCAATACAAAGCCTATACATTTCTACAAAATACAACTAGCCAACCAGCCTTACGAAGATGGAGTGCTAAAATTCTGATATGTTCAAGGGAGGAGTAGTTCCAATTTTTATTTTCTGGGTGATATTTTGTATGAACTAGGGGTCATGTAATTTTATCATAATATTTGGGCATTGAAAGGGTTCCTCCTCATCCCTTGAATGGTGGATTACCAAAAAAATAAAAAATAAAGGCATTTGGTTCACTTAGCCTATAGAATATTTAATGTTATTTTTCACTGATTTGAGAAGCTAAAGCTGGACTCTATTCCTCTAATCATCGACTTTTATATATTATAGTGTAGTGTAATTTAGGGTTCAATATCTAAGACCGCTATGGGTCTTTGGGGACTGATCTAGAAAGATCATCATTGTTCATCCAAGCTGAGACTCAATGATGGTTTTTTGGGTGGGTAATTTATTTCAACATGTCTGTATGTGGAAGCTATTAGATCCAGAAACTCCCACATTCATTAACACCCATCATGTTTTATCAGATCTATTAATCAAAGGAATGGGATTCATTTTTTATATATTTTATTATTTTGAATCCCAATTAGTAGGATGGATCATAGTTTTTTCAATATCATTGATGTATTGATAGTATATTAAAAGAGATAAGGATGTTTTCTCCTGAGGGACTCAGGGACACATAAATAGACTGTGAGGGGTGGTGAAGATGGATTCTTGGGAATATAGACAAATATCATATTTTGAGGTTGATTGTTTCACAAGGAGACAAAAATTAGGGGGACTAAGAACCATGAGACTGATTTAAAACGAAATATAATTGTTCAATAAATTAAAATAATGGAATGAAGATTAATATTAAATATCCAAACATCAAAAAGAAATATTCTACCTAATATTTATCAAGATACTAAGAAAGATACTTAACTGAGTGGAAATAGACTTAAATAAAATGTGATTACTTAAATCACTCTCTTAATATATTATCATTATAAATCCAGTACAATAAAGGACTAGGATTATTTTTCATTATTCCTAAATATTATTTTTTGTTTACCTCCCATCAATAAGACGAAATGGATGGTGATTTAATACTCTTATATCACTTTTGTATACTCTAAAATTACTTAGTGTTCATTATATCTTGGTTTCTTGATTAGAAACATGACATACCAATTCATTGCTCATGTTGTGATTTCTTATTTTTCATTGGTGTATAAAACCAATTGATGATTTTATAAATAAAAACTCCACATAGTTTTTCTATAATTTCAAAATTGTTATTATTCACATATAATCTTGGCGATAGATTTTTTTACAATTGAATATTGACTTAACCAAAAACAGATGTGAATCTTTTATGAAATAATACATCCAAAACCATTGGATAGTTCAATATCACATTTAGCTTTCAATAATCATTATATAAGTGAATTCAAAGAGATTTGTAATAATAAAATCAATAAAAAAACATATAAATGTTATTCCTTTGATAAAATTAAATATGGATGTCACAATTTTAAAATGAAATATTCATCTTAAATATTAAATAAATATATCTTCCCCTAGATAACATGAATACATATCCTTTCACATAAAATTTTATTAAAAAAACATAATTGTTCACATTACTTTTACACATTATATACTTAGAAATTATTTAAATCCATTGATAATGCCGATCTTCACATAGGTCTTATTGTTAGTATCACATAAATAAATGATCGACACTGATAAAAGGGTTAATCAATGTTGGAGACTTTTTTTCATTGAATAAAATATCTATCATTGTAGTTATTCAATGACCTCTCACACATAAAAGGTTTGGAAAGTAAATTATGTTTACAAAAGATTTAATGACTCTCATCTCTAAGGAGGTTGATTACATCCACGGTGTATGGTTGTTGTTATCCTAATCATGCATTAATGATATCTAACTATGAAAGACCCC
Source organism: Viscum album (assembly GCA_963277665.1). NCBI lineage: Eukaryota > Viridiplantae > Streptophyta > Magnoliopsida > Santalales > Viscaceae > Viscum > Viscum album. The sequence goes on from OY728131.1 coordinate 1,133,076,054, forward strand.
CAAGGGGAGAAGAATTTCCATAAACCCTTAGAAATACTGACACCAACAGTATCCCACATGCACAATCTATCTTCAATGAGTGAACAATGAAAAACTTCATAAAGAATTTCCACCATAAAAAACCCAAATCTTTAAATAGATTCATCGATATGAAATTATTCATAAATTCATAATAATGCCTTATATTATATCTCATGTAGTATTTTATTTCCTCTATTTAAATATTTTTTTAAGAAACAAATATCCAAAACTCACCTTATTGATCCAATATCTAGGATCAATTCCCCTTTCTTCGATCTTTGATATTAATCCATGTTTCTAATACATTTTTTTGACTAAACTTGCCCATTAAAGTCAATCCACTATCAAAAAATTTGAATGAACTAAAACAAATAATAAAACTAATTGAATTCCACATTTTCATAACATTACACACCATGACATGTGTGGGTTTAAAAACACCACTTTGGGTTCACCATTACAGAGTCTCATTCAAAACGCCCATATTTCCACTACTATAGATATGCCCTTAAATAAAGATCAAAAAAGACTTTAAAGATACTAAAAATTATTTTTTTCCCTTAGCACCATTAAAGGGTTGATTTGTCATTGTTTACTTTAGTACTGATAAAGGCCTTCTTTTCTAAGCCATTTCAATAGTTCTAATAAACTCCCAACCTGATGCAGTGTGCTGTTTAAAGAATAACTCACTGCTGAAAATCCCAGTAACCTGTAAGAAAATATATATTTTATTTAAAATAAATTTTTCATCACAAATATAAAAACAATACTATTCACATTTAATACAACGTTTTTAATAATTCCATTTACAATTACAATACATAGACATTTAAATACATTGATTTTTCATTATCTTTGGAACCTATGATCCTCTCTAAATAAGTACACCCATGGTATCAATTACTGAAAAAATCACCAAAGCATGAGAATAATTATCATCTTATATAAGAAAAAAAATCTTACATTAGTTATACTATGATGAAATAAATTGAACATTAATATTAAAGAATACATTAATAAAATGTTGATATTAAAGTAGAAATCAATGTTTGAGTTATACTGATCCCATCATAAATTTTATTGATGTTTGGTAGATTACAACATGTCCTAAATTATTTATGGTTAAGTTTCTTTACGTATGAAGAATATATAAATTAATTTTCATTATTTTGAGTTTAATACTTGTTTTTTTACAACAATTATTGTTAATTTGAAATAAAAATACACGTTTTAAGGTATAATGATAACACCATGCATTGGATGAGTCGAGGATAATTACTACATGTCACAAATTACTTATGTATCATTGTACTAAAATATTAAATAAATCTGAATTCATTTTCTTAGTTTTTAGTATGAAACATTTATTTTTTACTAAAATTTCATTTCAAAATGGAAACAAAGACTTTGAGTTATATTGGACACATCATGTTTTTTTGATAGGATAATACTTATTACATGTCACAAATGACTTATGAATTGATGTCATAAATTATCAAGACAATTGGAGGAAGTTTTCTTGGTTTTTAGTGAGAGACAAACATTTTTAACATAAAAAGTTAATTTAATATGGATAATAGACACATTGAGTCATACTGGCCACACTATGGGACCGATTGAGGAGTGGTTGATTCCTATACATAAAAAGGACTTATGGATGGTTTTTATAAAGTATCAAATTAATCTGAACATATTTTCTTAGTTTTCATTATTTCACTTGTTCTTTTTGATAAAATAACTTCAATTTTAAATAAAAATACACACTTGGAGTCGTATCGGTTACATAATGCATAGTCTTACATTTTGGATGAACACTACACATCCAAATTGACTTATGAATAATTATCCTAAAGCATCAAAAAAATCCAAAAAATATGTTTTCTCTATTTTTAGTATGCCACTCAATCTTTTTACTAAAATAAATGTCAATTATAAATAAAAAGACACAGATGGTGTTATACTAGTCACACTATGCATCATAATGAGGTTTAGATGATTCCTACACACAAAAAATGAATCTTGGATAATTTTCCTAAACTATCAAAATAATATGAATGTGTTGTATTGGTTTTTAGTATATCAATTGTTCATAATACTAAAAATAATTTCAATTCTAAATAAATAAATATGCATGGAATTATACTGGCCACACTGTGCCCCATATTGAGTTCTGGATGATTCTTACACATTAAAAATGACGTATGGATCTTTTTTCCTAATGTATAAAAATAATCTAGATGTATTTTCTCATTTTTGAGTTGGTCACTTGTTTTTTTATTAAAAATTCATTTGAAACTAGATATAATCACTTTGATTTATACAAGTCGCACAATGTGTTAGTCAGATGTGATACTACTTCTGAAAAGTCAAAAATGACTTCTGAATAATTTTCCTAATTAATCAAGACAATCAGATTGTGTTTTCATGGTTTTCAATAAATAACACATTTTGAACTAAATTTTCAATTTTAAATTGATAAAAATATTTTGAAGTCCTATTGGTAACATCATACATCAGATAGAGGTTTGGTTGATTCCTACATAACAAATATGTCATATAGCTTGTTTTCCCAAAGTATCGAAACAATCAAAATGTGTTTGCTCGGTTTGGATTACGTCACATTTTCTTTTTACTAAAATTAATGAGAATTTCAAATAAAAAGAAACACATGGAGATATACCGGTCACACCATACATTATATTGATGTGGGGTTGATTCATACATATTAAAAATGAATTATGGATTATTTTCAAAAATTATCAAAATAATAAGAATGAGTTTTCTTTGATTTCAGTATGCTAGTTGTTCTTTTTACTAGAATGCCATTTAGAACTAGAAAAATGCACTTTGAGTCATACCAGTCACATCATGTGTCAGTTTGATGTGGGAAGACTTTCTATATGTCACAAATGACTTATAAATAGTTTCCTGAAATTATCAAGACAATCAGATCATGTTTCATTGGATTTCAGTAAGTGAAACACATTTTGAATTAAAATAATAATTATAAATTTATAATAGAATCGTTGATTTATATTGGGGATCTGTGAATTAGATTAATGTGTTGTTGATTCGTACTCATAAAAAATGACTTATAAGATAGTTTTTATTATGTATCAAAACATAATAAATCTATTTTCACTATTTTAATTATGTCACTTGTTATTTTTACTAAAATTAATTACAATTTCAAATAAAAAGACATATTTGGATCCATATCGGTCATACATTGCATTAGATTAATGTGTAGTTGATTTCTACATGTAAAAATGATTTTTGGATCATTTTACTAATGTATCAATTTAATTTGAATGAATTTTCTCTATTTTGAGAATGTAAAATGTCCTTTTAACTAACATTAATGTAAATTTTAAATAAAAAGGCACACTCATAGTCATATTTGTCACCCCATGCATCATATTGAGGTTTGGTAAATTTCATACACATCATAGATGACTTATGGATCATTATCCTAAATAATAAAAACAATATTAATGTGTTTTTTATGTTTTTAAAATGATAAATGTGTTTTTACTAATATTAATTTCAATTTGGAAAAAAAAATATACGCTTGCAGTTATTCTGGTCACACTATGTATCGAATTAAGATTATGCTGATTTCTACACATCCTAAAAGACTTATGGATTTTTTCCTAAAACATCAAAATGAAACGGACTTCTAATGTTACCACTACTTTCATTTCCAGTCATTGTAAAATTGCCAATAATTCATATTCAGACAATGTTGTTAGCCAAAAAATATTCCTCTACTCTTATTCTTGTCAAAAAAAGATTTTTAGGATAATAATATAGAATCAATATGCAGTGATGGATTTTGGATAGAGAAACACAATGGAAATCATGGTAACATTGGAAGAACTGAACATTTTATCTCTACTATGGCTTGTTTAATATAGCTTAATGAAAAATATAACTTCCAAAAATATTTTTGAAAATATCTAAATAAGCATTGGATGAAAATAGTAATGAAATTAACTTTAAAATAGTAGAAAAAATGATGGCAAAATTAATTTTTTAAGTATTAGGAATTATCCTTTTCAAGATGGTTGTATAAATTCTTAACACATTTCTTTATTTTCATTGTCTAAATTATAGCCTCGAAGTACAATATCTCACAAGCATGATCGACTTAAAAAACCACCCCAACATGAACAAAAGCATATACCTGTATTTGAAATTAGTTCCCCTGTGAGCAATAACAAAAATAAATAAATAAAACCTAAATATTAAATAATCATTTAATTCTATGGAAAATGTTTTTTACGTGAAAACATTAAGATTAAATCTGTGATTGAGACGAAGAAGCAAAGTTTCTATCCATTTAAAAAGTGTAGAGGGAACTTAATGGAAGTGATAAATATCAACACTATATGGGTCAAAAGTTTTTGATGGAGAATAAGTATGTGGATGTATTGGTGTAGAATGGAATAAAATATGGATATAAATATTTAAAATTAAATGAACTCAACATGAAATAATAGAAATTAAATCAATATTTTATTTTTTAGTTTTCTAGTAAAATAGAAAAAGTATATTGTAACATTACAATTAAATTTTCCCAAAGTCTTTCCTTAAATATAATTTTTTCTTCCAGGGGATTGGTAAAATCATTAAGTGCAAAAGAAATTATTTGAATTATTAGTCAAACATTTAATTTTTGATTTTTTTAATATAGTAGAGAGCATAAAATTTTAAGTGAAAAAACATTTTATATAAAATAAATTAACATTCTCATTTAACTCTATCATTTGTTTAAAGTAATTAGGAATTAACCCTTTTCTAATGGTCATATACATTCATGACTCATTTCCATATTGTTATTTTATCAGTTACAACCTGAAATTCCAATCTCATACATGTTTATTTCTTTATTATATATGTGAATAATTAAAAAATAAGTATCAAATATAAATGATGAGGGAACTATCAAAAAATTGATCAAATAATCCTAAAATAAACTAAATTATACGTTTGAAGTCACATCATCATTATATATGTGTACATTCTTCTATCATGCATGCTACCCATTCATTAATAAAATCATATATTTCATCTTGTGAATACATGAATTTTCTATAGGTATTGTAGTACTATAAAAATATAAATATATAATGGATTGATAAATATTTTAAATGAAGTAGTAATTGCCTTCAACAGTAGCTCTTTAGGGGTTCTAGTTTGTTGATGTTATATGATATCTCTCTCAAAATTGACAAATATAATACCCAAAATATTTCCCATTTTTTGTTTCAGGAACAACTAAAACATTGAGAAAAATAACTAATTTGTTTCGATATGCATTGGGATTGTAAAATACTATTATATATAACCTAATACTTTCTTCACCTGTAGAACGTTTTATGCTCCTTGTGTGTATGGACTGTCCTCATGCCAGGATTTTCACGATATTTTAACATCACCCTATCATAATAGTTATCTCATTAAAAAATAATATAGAATATATATCAAGATGTTTAGTTATAAAATGATTGATGTAGTGTATTAAAAATTGAAAACCGATATCATGTGTTGTTAGCTTGTTATGTATCCATGCAGTGGATTCATGAAATAAATATTTGGAGTATCCAAATTAGCTATAATGAATATCCAATGTTTCATAAAAACAGAAAAAGGAATAAGTAATTAATGATATTAATATATAGTTGATATTATTAATTTGTATAGATTTACCTCTACATCATTTGTATTAAGAAGATTCTATCATCCTTATGTTTTCATTAAAATGATTGGCCCATTTTTCCACTATTTCTTCCATTTGTTTTATTAAATTAAATTTCTGTATTGTATAAGTTACTTGAGGAATAATGAGTCCATATTTATGTTCATGGGGTAATCCATTCAATTTGATTTCATATATATTCTTAAAAAATGAAATATATTTTTTCATAATTAACATAGTGTATCAGCTGTTGGTAATAAAATCATGAAACAATTCCTCATGTATACATTTACAAATGAGACTCCCAGCCATTCGTACATGAGGATTTAATTTATATTCTCAAGAGAAATTTAGTCTATAATGGATTCTCCATACATTATTTCTTCAAAATAATCTATGTGATTACTACCACTTTGTAACGTTGTATCCACATGAACCTTCATAGTTAGTGGATGTGGATATTTAATGGGAGGGGTAAAGGTTTTTTATGAAGATGTTTCTAATTAGTTGGTTGATACTTTAGATGGTTTTTATTCCACCTTTAATTTCACCCCTTCCCATTGTCCATATGTAATAATGCTAATCAGTTCAAACCATTTTCATTAGTTTTTAATGCTTTCGCATGAAATATAAATTGTAAAGGAATACGTGCTTTTTGAAATGATTTTTACAAGATCTGAAGATCATTATAAAAATGTTCCAATATCTTGGTCAATAATATGAATATCCAATAATAATTTGCAACATGTATCTTGGTTGTCAACTCTTGATCTATGGTAATCCCCACTCTCACATGACCTATTTGAAGTGGTCTATTGTGTAGAATTTCTTTTTGGATATTAAAAGTAGTATCCCTCATAAAAAGGAGATGGGTGGTTGTAGATGGATATAAGTATAAATATTTTAACCCTATAAGATATCAGTACAGGAAATGTATTAGATTATATCTGATTTACATTTCATAGAAATAATTGTGAGAATATTGATTACCTCATCTAAGATATCTCTTTGATGAGAGTGGCCCGCCTCAATGCTGGTGGGGGTGGGGAGGGATCTTCATGCATTGGTTATTGTGGAATTGTTTTTTCTCTTTCTGGATCCACATTAAATGTTCTAGCATCTTAATCATCTAATAAAAATTTTCATCAAGGGTAGATAATCTTGATTTTATCTCTTACATTTCATTAACTTTATCCTATTATTGTTTTCTTTTCTAAAAATATGTTTGGGTTGTCAGCCAAAAACATATACCTTTGATGTGTTCATATAGTTCTAGCCAATTCATGGCCATCGATTTTAGGTGGCCATCTAGTACAGGTGTTGATGATTCATGTGTCAATCTCAGATAAAAAATATAGGTTAATAAGTAATCATTATTTTTTAATAGCGATTTAAATTAAATAGAATTTTTATTATGTCATGTTTACACATGTTTCACACATTTTTTTGATGTTTTGATATATTAGTATTCCATATTTATTTACATGTGATTCTTTTCATAGCACATGATGTGGGATGCAAGTGGATTTGTATTTGGATTCATTAATCAGAATATAAATACAGGAACTTAATTATGTTTTTTTATTTCACATATTAATATTATAGTAAATTTAAAATACATACCAATATTTTTCAATTGAAATATACCACGTACTTCCTTTACTCAAAGGGTATGTTTGTTTTTCCAAACTATTATATCTTATTAACATGTTTTATGATTATTGTTATGTATTTAAAGACAGTTCATAAAATTTATCACTCCTTAATAATCATTTTATGATCTTATTTTTCCCTATCATATTTTATGATTATCATCTATGGTCTCGTGATATTTTCTTAAGATATTTATCCCTTCCTCATTTTCCCATTCATGTTTAATATCTAATGTATTTTAATAATTTGTTCCATTACATGGTGTCTAAGATAACCCCTTTCTTATTTTTACATTACTTGAGTTATACATATGATAATATATTTTGAGAAATCTTGAAAAGAGTCTAGATGAGTGTGATTAAGGTGTAATGTTCACAAGTGTTGTAAAATAAGATATTTATGTATCTAATCATCATGACACAAAAGATTTCAATACTCAAGTTGTGTGATAGATTGTGGGATGTGTAATTTATTTCATGAAATTATGTTAATATTTATGTTAGGTTTATCTTGTGTCCCATTAAAAATCATATGTTTACCCTTAATTTGGAAGTTTCATTTTTTATTTCGTTTTGGATGTTTTGAATTTCTCACAAGTATATTATATAAGATTGGGTTATTATGTCTAGTTTTTCAATGTTACAACATATTATAGAGATACATGTTTATCTACATGTATATTGTGCCAAGGAAATCCATAGGTGTGATAATTCTTCACGGTACGATTTAGAAGACCTTATCCTAATGGAGGTGGGGTATTGGTGGCATGCCCAGCTTTTCATCGACCGAGGCGTGGTCCCGTTGGGATAGATTTTTTTAATACCAGTCTTGAAAATAAAATATATTTAATTATTGATAAAGTTTATTTTCAAGAATATATAAAATTTATCCAAAATTCATGAATACATCTTTTGGATTATTAATTCAAAAAAATAAGGACACATCTATTAATTTAATGATAAAATGATCCACTACTTTAAGAAGCTATTTAAGGGTTTTGATGTTATTCAAATCATTTGGAATAAAAATTAATTTATGATAATAATGTGATTTATATTAGCAATGGGCTGATATAATAAATTTTATATTCCTAATGTTATTAATATTTACTAAAATTGATATATCATATCCACCTTATTCAGTTCAACACACATAGTAATTCAACTAATTGGCTGAAGCTTTCATAATTATGAATTTTGTTCATCCGTTTTTAACCCATCTAGAATTCATATATAGATACTATAATAAATGTTACTTTATAGATAAAAAATTATGATATCAATTAGGAATAAAATTTATAAAATAATTTCATTAGTATTCAATGTTCATAGTAATATGAAAAAAATATATGAAACTTCACATTTTGAACATATCATATATTCCTTAAATGACTATTTACCAATTATTTTATTGTTTTAATCTATAAAAATTCATTATTATCAAAGAGTATGTCATTGAGGGATTTCTGTTTATGGAATCCTATGATCAATTTGTTTAATTTAAATCATTCTTGGTGCATTTATGTTTCAAATCTCACAAGTATGTGGTGAAGGGATCCTAGGCTATGCCTGGTTTATGTTCGATGACTCTTAATGGGGGAACATAATCTAATGAGCCTTCTCCCCTCATTCATTGGTTGGGGATGAATAATTAAAATCCATTTTTTACATCAAATAATGAAGGGGTTTTAGAAATAATATTTCAAAGTTGTAACTGAACACTTGTTGGTGCTAATAAAGATTTAATTCTTCTTAGTTTAAAATAATGAGAGTTCTAAATCATTGCAATAAGGGTTCTAACATTATCAAAAAAACATGGATGATTGAAGATTCAATTCATATGCTCTCTATCACAAAATATTTTTCATGATTGTAAATGAATTCCAATAAGTTGTGGCAAATTTTATATCCTCTTTCCATAGGAAGATATTAAAAAGCCTGGGGCTTGGCTCAATTACAATTAAACCAAGTGTGATTTTATAAAAGATTTGTTCCCTATTTTTAATCCATGTACAATAAAAAATGATAAGGATCATGTCTAGGTCCACATATATGGTCTAAATTCGATCTACTGGAATCCTAAAATTTTATTTTCTATTACATCGGAAACTACAACACTAATTAATATCGATCACGAAACATAGGAAGCATGATTTGGTTTATTCACATGATACCTTATGGATGTGATTCTAATCCCAAATCCAATGAAGAATGTAGTTCCATCTACCAGTGAATTTAATTTTAAGTATTCTATTCGATATGGACAACTACCTCCTTTCTTTATTTACTATAATTCCATTGTTCATAAAAAAGGTAATTTCCAAAAGGATGTTTTTTTTATTTCTATACAACAAAAGTACATTCTTCTTCTTAATGTAGGTTTAAAGTCACAATAAAGGTCGGTACCATGATTTTGGTGGCCATTAATGCCTCTCTGTTTACTAATGGTAAGGATGTAGTTGGGATTATGCTTTTCTTGAGTGATAAAGGTATGGAACTTATCACTAAATATGGTTTATGGAATTCTATTTTGTCCTTGGATATCCATTTTGAGGAATGAATTTTGTAAAATATCACATAAGAAGGATATACTCAATCTAATCATCATATTATTAATCAAGTTATAAATGATGATAGCTTCACACTTCACTTGGGTGAGAAGAAAATGCCATCGTATAAGAAAAATATTCTAGTAATCACTTTCGGGGAGTTGGGTGATCCTAGGATAGACCTTTCAAAAACCATTTTGATTGAGAATGAATTTATGGTTGGTACAAGAGTTTAGCCCCAAATTAGTTATGATGGTGTTTCTCCTCAGCTTAAGTCCACATAAATGTCTGAAAATACCTCAACAAAAACATTGGATAATGAGTTCATGGATCAGCAAGAAGTACATAGTGTTCTAGTTTAGTAAGAAATGGATGCTCAGTCCATTGATAAAGCTTTCATTCAAGAATTCACTAAGATGAAGTTTTTGGAGGATAAATTCATTGCATTGATAGATTTTAATGAAAACAAAAAGTGATTGCAGTATCCCCTAGAAAGATCAACGGCATATAGAAACAACAATATGTATTGGTTTCAATCAAATCATTATTACATCTTAATCCACAATCACATGATGTGGGATGAAAAAATAAAAAATATTGAATTTTGGCTCGTCTTTGGAGATAAAAAATATAATTCTAGAAGGGGTTCCCCTGTCTGAGGATGGGAATTTACAGGAATTGGAGACTAATAATGACTTCAATTCCCATGCCTCACTTGAATCTTGGAACACATGGCCCACTTTTGGATAACTCAAAGATAGTGATATTTATAAAACTAAAACTATCAATGTGAAGATATAGTAATCATATGATCAGGAAGAGATGAATAGTTCCTCATATAATGTGTTAGTGGGTAAACAAGGTTTTCAATTAGTCTCTTTTAAAAAGTCTAGATCTCATCTCATTGATGTTTCACATCTATTTTTTAGGTATTATATCTGTGGATTTTTCATAGGAATATATTCAAATAAATGAAATAAAGGTTACATCAATAAATCCATTTGGATTACTTGAATCACACAATAAGGATTCATGTGAAAAAAATGAAGCCATAATCTAGTATCAGGCCCTGATGTTAGGGTATATGAAGACTCCTACAGTAAAAGCATCTATTAACAGTCAATTGGAAAAGGTGGTGAGTAAATCTTATATTGATTCTGGATCAGAATGAACTTATGTCAAAATCCTCTTACAATATGAATGATCTTAGAGTAGAGGTCATAATTAAATAATATTTGGGTGTGGGCATGAGAAATATAGAATCAACTAGAATTCCATATTGGAAAAGGAATGTAAGAAATGTATCATAATATGAGAAAAATTAGCTCTTTGATTTTGAAATTATATCCAAAACAGACCCCATCCAATGTTTTCTATGTTGTTTCATGTTCTTAATAAAGGTTTTCTCCTCTAACTTTTCAAAAATATGAGTATTGAAATAATTTAAAAATAGAAATATATCATCAATAAAAATTAATGAGAACTCATAATTATTCTTCTACTAAAATTACATATATGAAAACCCACTAATGACATATTTTTATTCATATATTTATTGACACCTTTATGGGAGTAATTTATTTAGTTATTTCCAACCATGATAAATTATTTTATATAATCAGTTCAACCACACATCTTTTGTATAAAATAAACATAGAAGACTATTGATTTTCAAAACATTACAGTTGAATTATTCTTTTATGCCTTATTAGAATTTATTTTAATCAACATGAAAAACATATGATATATATTCATCAAAAAATAGTCATACATGTGACCATTTATTTGTAACATCATTCCTAAAACACTTAAATGGTTCACATTGTTTGTGGGTGAACCCATATATAATTTATTATTGATACTATATATTAATATTATAAATTTATTTTTAATATATCTGATGATAATATAAATAATTTAATTTAATAATAGGTAACTCCTAGAAAATCAACATATTTAATCACATGAGGATTATTCATAGTGTCATGAAAAATACTTCCATGAATAAAAATTTGATCGAAACATATCCATTAATTAATTTTATGATTATCCTCTGATTGAATTTCTACTATTTTCTCAATAAGTTTATTTTTATGTATATTTTTATCTCTATTTTTACCATAATTGATTGTGGATAAACCAAATGACCATTTTTATAATTAGTGAAATTGGATGGGAAAAAGGTTGATTTAACATAAGAATGTACTATCCCTTAAACATCTATAACTAATAATAAATATATGAGTTTCTGTGAATCCCTTAATTAAAATAATACATATAAAACACTTTCTATAAAAGATGAGGCTGAAAGTACCCTTTATTCTGCGAAAGGGGATACATTACAAAGAACATTAGGAAATATAAAATGCCAGGATATACTCAGAATGAATCAAACATGATATCTTATCAATCCCATAGATTCCATTTAGCTTCACCTGGTGTCCATAAAATACTTTCCATATAAAATATATTCATGATAATCTATGAAATATTTTTTTCTACTCTATTTGAGGTCCATTGAAATTATATAAAAGATAGAACATGAGCCTCAACCTAGTTGTTAAGGACTTGAAAAGTCCATCTAAGATACTTGTTATCAAATATGAGTGGAGACATATTTCCTGGTACTGTAGTAGTACTGTAGTAGGTATTGTAGCGGAAATTATAGCAGGTATTGTTCGGTACTATTGTAGTCAGATCTATTCATCCATCTAGGCATTTGGTCCACCCGTTTTTCCTCGGGTCTTGTAAGGCTTTTAGGCCACACTTGGCCTTTGGGAGAGTTGTCTCCAAAGGACTTTGGGCCACCTACAGGCCTTTAGGACGCCTCAAGGCCTTCGGTCCACCTGAAATATGATGATTTACCTGTTATATTACAATGGAAAAGGCTCTAGATGAGGATTCAATGCATTCACATTCACCAAAAAAGAGCTAACCGAAAATGGAATGTTGAGAGGGTTTTGAATTCCCATCAATACCAAGGCTATGAATCTCTACAAAAGACAACTATCCAACCAGCATTACGAATTTGGAGTGTTGATATCCTGATATGTTCAAGGGATGAGTAGTTCCAATTTGTATTTTATGGGTGATTTTCTATATGACCTAGGGGTCATGTAATTATCTCTTTATATTAGGGCTTTGAAAGGGTTCCACCTTACCCCTTGAAAGGTGGATTATCAAAAAAAATAAAAAATAAAGGCATTTGGTCCATTTAGCACGTAGAAGTTTTAATGGTCTTTTTCACTGATTTGAGAAGCTAAAGGTGTGATCCATTCCTCCAATAATTGGTTTTGATATTTTAAGGTGTAGTGTAATTTAGGGTTCCAGATCTAAGACCACTATGGGAGTTTGGGGAATGATATAGAAAGATCATCATTGTTCATCCAAGCCGAGACTCAATGAAGGTTTTTTGGGTGGGTAATTTAGTTTAACAAGTCTGCATGTGGAAGCTGTTGGATCCAGAAACACCCTCATTCATTAACGACCATCATGTTTTATCAGATCTTGTAATCAAAGGATTGGGATTCATTGTTTATGTATTTTATTAGTTTGAATCCAAATTAGTAGGATGGATCATATTTTATTTCAATATCATTGCTGTATTGACAGTATATTAAAAGAGATAAGGATGTCTACTCATGAGGAACTGAGGGACACATAAATAGGCTGTGAGGGGTGGTGAAGATGGATTCGTGGGATTATAGAAAAGGGGCATATTTTGAGGTTGATTTTTTCATAAGGAGACATTAATCAGGGTTTCTAAGAAACATGAGGCTGATTTATAGGGAAACATAATTGACCGGTAAATTAAAATAATGGAATCAAGATTACTATTAATTATCCAAACATCCAAAAGAATGATTCTACCTAATATTGATCAAGATACAAAGAAAGATACTTAACTGAGTGGAAATAGACTTAAATAAAATTTGATTACTTAAATCCCTTCTTAATATATTATCATTCTAATTCCAGTACATTAAAGGACTTGGATTATATTTCATTATTCATAAATATTATTTTTTGGTTTACCTCCCATCAACACGATGAAATGGATGATGTTTTATTACTCTCATATAACTTTTTTATACTCTAAAATTTCGTAGTGTTCACTATATATTGGTGTCTTGAATAGAAACATGACATAACAATTCATTTCTCATGTAGTGATTTCCTATTTTTCATTGGTGTATAAAACCAATTGATGATTTTATAAATAATAACTCCACATATTTTTTCTATGATTTCTAAGTTGTTATTATTCACATATAATCTTGGCGATAGATTTTTTCACAATTGAAACATGACTTAACTAAAAAAAGATGTGAATCTTTTATGACATAATACATCCAAATCCATTGGATCATTCAATATCACTTTTAGGATTCAATATTCACTATATAAGTGAATTAAAAGAGATTTGTAATAATAACATCAATCAAAAAACATATAAATGTTATTCCTTTGATAAAATAAAAAAGGGATGTTACAATTTTAAAAATAAATATTCCTCTTAATTATTGAATAAATATAACATCCCTTAGATCACATGAATACATATCCTTTCACATAAAATTTTATTAAACAAAAAACATTGTTCACATTCCTATTAGCATTATATACATAGAATTTATTTAAATCCATTGATAATGCCGATCTTCACTTAGGTTTGACTGTTAGGATCAAATAAATTAATGATTGATGCTGATAAGAGGGTTAATCAATGTTGGATACTTTTTTTCATTGAATGAAATTTCTATCATTGTATTTATGCAATGACCTCTCACACATACAAGGTTTGGAAAGTAAATTAGGATTGCAAAAGATTTATTGACACTCATCTCTACGGAGGGTGATTAAATCCACGGTGTATGGTTGTTGTTATCCTACACATGCATTAATGACATATAATTATCAAAGACACCCATGGGGAGATGAATATCCATAAACCCTTAGCAATAATAACAACAATAGGATCCCACATCCCCAAGCTATCTTCAATGAGTGAACAAAGGCAAACTTCTTAGAGAATTCCCACCATAAAAACCCAAATCTCTAAATAGATTCATCGATATGAAATTATTCATAAATTCATAATAATATCTTATATTATATCTCATATAGTATTTTATTTCCTGTATTTAAATATGTTTTATGACAAAAAAAAATATCCACAACTCACCTTATTGATCCAATATCTATGATCAATTCCCCTTTCTTCGATCTTTGATATCAATCCATGTGCCTAATACATTTTATTGACTAAACATGCCCACTAAAGTCAATCCACTATCCTAAAATTTGAATCAACTAAACAAAATAATAAAACTAATTGAATTCCACATTTTCATAACATAACACACCATGACATGAGTGGGTTTAAAAACACCATTTTGGGTTCACCATTACAGAGTCTCATTCCAAATGCCCATTTTTTCACTACTATAGATATGCCCTTAAATAAAGATGAAAAAAGACATAAAAGAAACTAAAAAGTGGTGTTTTCCCTAGAACCATTAAAGTCTGGATTTGTCAATGTTTACTTTAGTACTGATAAAGGCCTTCTTTTATAATCCCTTTCAATAGTACTAATAAAGACCCAACCTGATGCTGTGTGTTGTTTAAAGAATAACACACTGCAGAAAATACATGTAAGCTGTAAGAATATATATATTTTATTTAAATTAAATTTTTCATCACAAATACAAAAAAACATGACTATATACATTTAATAAATTTTTTCAATAATTCCATTTATAATTACTATCCATAGACATTTAAATACATTGATTTTTTATTATCTTTGGATCCTATCATCATGTCTAATAAAGTACACTCATGGTATCAATTACTGAAAAAATCACCAAAACTTGAGAATAATTATCAACTTATATAATAAAACAAAAATTATATTCGTTATACTTTGATGAAAAAAATGAACATTAATATTATAGAAAACATTAATATAATGGCGATTTTAACTAAAAAACATAGTTTGAGTCATACTGATCCCATCGTATATTTTATTGATGTTTGGTAGGTTAAAACCTGTCCTAAATTATTTATGGATAATTTTCAATATGTATGAAGAAAATTTAAATTAATTTTCTTGATTTTGAGTTTGTATCTTTTTTTAATAAAATTACTGTTAATTTGAAATAAAAAGATACACTTTATGTTATACCGATAACACCATGCATTGTCTTGAGATGAGGATAATTACTACATGTCACAAATTACTTATGTATCATTGTACTATAATATTAAATCAATCTGAATTAATTTTCATAGTTTTTAGTATGAAACATTTTTTTTTACTAAAATTTCATTTCAAAATATAAACAAAGACTTTCAGTTATATTGGGCAAATCGTGTTTTTTTGATTGGATAATACATATTACATATCACAAATGAATTATGAATTGATGTTGTAAATTATCAAGTCAATTGGAGCTTTTTTTCATGGTTTTTAGTGAGGGACAAACATTTTTAACATAAAAAGTTAATTTAATATGGATAAAAGACACATTGAGTCATATTGGCCACACCATGGGATAGATTGAGGTGCGGTTGATTCCTAGAGATAAAAAAGGACTTATGGATGGTTTTTATAAAGTATCAAATTAATCTGAACATATTTTCATGTTTTTCATTATGTCACTTGTTATTTTTGATAAATTAATGTCAATTTTAAATACAAATACACACATGGAGTCGTATCGGTTACATAATGCATAGGATAATGTTTTTCTTGAACACTACACGTCAAAAATGACTTAAGAATCATTATCCTAAAGCATCAAAAAATCAAAAAGATGTTGTCTCTATTTTCAGTATGCCACTCATTCTTTTTACTAAAATTAATGTCATTTATAAATAAAAAGACACACATGGTGTTATACCAGTCACACTATGCATCATACTGATGTTTGGATGATTCCTACACATCAAAAATGAATCTTGGATAATTTTCCTAAACTATCAAAACAATATGAATGTGTTTTATTGGTTTTTAGTATATCATTTGTTCTTAATGCTAAAATAAATGTCAATTATAAATAAATAGATATGCATGGAATTATACTGGTCACACCGTGCACCATATTGAGTTCTGGTTGATTCTTACACATTAAAAATGACGTATGGATATTTTTTCCTAATGTATAAAAATAAACTGGATGCATTTTCTCATTTTTGAGTTGGTCACTTGTTTTTTATTAAAAATTTATTTGCAACTAGATATAAGAAATTTGATTTATACAAGTCCCAAAATGTGTCTTTCAGATGTGAGAATACTTCTTGCACATCAAAAATGACTTCTGAATAATTTTCCTAAATTATCCAGACAATCAGATTGTGTTATCTTGGTTTTCAATGAATAACGCATTTTGAAATTAATTGTCAATTTTAAATTGATAAAAATCTTTTTATGTCATATTTGTCCCATCATACATCAGATTGAGGATTGTTGGATTCCTACATATCAAAAATTTCATATAAATTGTTTTCCCATAGTATCGAAACAATAAAAATGTGTTTGCTTGGTTTGAATTATGTCACATTTTCATTTTACTAAAATTGATGAAAATTTCAAATAAAAAGACAGACATTGAGATATACTGGTCACACCATGCATCATATTTATGTGGGGTTGATTTATACATATTAAAAATGAATTATGGATTATTTTAAAAAATTATCAAAATAATAAGAATGATTTTTCTTTGATTTTAGTATGCTAGTTGTTCTTTTTACAAGAATGTCTTTAGAACTAGAAACATGTACTTTGAGTCATAATGGTCACATCGTGGGTCAGTTTTATGTGGGAAGAATTTATATAAGTCACAAATGACTTATGAATAGTTTCATGAAATTATCAAGACAATCAGATCATGTTTCATTGGTTTTCAGTAAATGAAACACATTTGGAATTAAAATAATAATTCCAAATTTATAAGGGAATCATTGATTTATATTGGGGCACTGTGCATTAGATTAAGGTATTGTTGATTCCTACTCATCAAAAATGACTTATAAAATAGTTTTTCGTATGTATCAAAAAATAATAAATTTATTTTCACTATTTTAATTATGTCACTTTTTCTTTTTACTACAATTAATTCCTATTTCAAATAATAAGACACATTTGGAGCCATACCAGTTAGACATTGCCTTAGATTAATGTGTAGTTGATTTCTACATGTAAAAATGTTTTTTGGATCATTTTACTAATATATCTGTTTAATTTGAATGAATTTTCTCTATTTGAGTATCTAAAATGTTCTTTTAACTAAAATTAATGTAAATTTTAAATAAAAAGGAACAATCATAGTCATATATGTCACCCCATGGATCATATTGAGGTTTGGTTAATTTATACACATTATAGATGACTTATGGATCCTTATCCTAAAGTGTAAAAACAAAATTAATGTGTTTTGTATGTTTTTATTATGATAAATGTGTTTTTACTAATATTAATTTCAATTTGAAACAAAAATATACACTTGGAGTCATACTGGTCACACTGTGTATCGAATTAAGTTTAGACTGATTTCTACACATACCAAAAGGCTTAGGTATTGTTTTCCTCAAACATCAAAATGATACCGACTTCTAATATTAACACTACGTTCATTGCCAGTCATTGTAAAATTTCCAATACTGCATATTGAGATGATGTTGTTAGCCAAAAAATATTCATCTACTCTTATTCTTTTCAAAAAACGATTTTTAGGCTAATAATATAGAATCAATATCCAGTGATTGATTTTGGATAGAGAAACACAATGGAAATCATGGTAACATTGGATGAAATGAACATTTTATCTATACTATGGCTTTTTGCCAATTCCTTTATGAAAAAATATAACTTTCGGAAATATTTTTTAAAAAATATAAATAAGATTTGGATGAAAATAGTAAAGAAATTTACTTTCAAATATTAGATTAAATGATGGAAATATTAATTAATTAAGTAGTAGGAATTATCCTTTTCATGATGGTTGTATAAATTCTTAACACATTTCGTTATTGTAATTTTCTCAATTATATCCTAGAAGTAAAATATCTCACAAGCAAGATCGGCTTAAAAATACCACCCCAACATGAAAAAAATCATCTACCTGTATATGAAATTATTTCCCATGTGGGTGATAACAAAAATAAATAAATAAAACCTAAATATTAAACAATAATTTAAATCTATGGAAAAATGATTTTAACGTGAAAAAATTAAGATTAAATCTGTGATTGAGAAGAAGAAGCACAGTTTCTCTCAATGTAAAAAGTGTAGAGGGAACTTAACGGAAGTGATAAATATCAACACTATTTGGGTGAAAAGGTTTTGATAGAGAATAAGTATGTGGATTTTTTGGTGTAGAAAGGAATAAAATATGGATATAAATCATTAAAATTAAATGAACTCGACATGAAATAATGGATATTAAATCAATGTTTCATTTTTTAGTTTTTCAGTAAAATATAGAATGTATATTGTAACATTACAATTACATTTTCCCAACATCTTTCCTTAAATATAATTTTTTATTCCATGGGATTGGTAACATCAGTAAGTGAAAAATAAATTATCCGCATGATTAGTCAAACATTTAGTTTTAGATTTTGTTAATATAGTAGAGACTAGAAAATATAATGAGAAAAACATTTTATATAAAAAAATGAAAATTCTCATTTAACTCTATCATTTGTTTAAAGTTATTAGGAATTAACCCTTTTCTAATGGTTATATACATTTATGACTCATTTCCATATATTTATTTAATCAGTTATAGCCTCATAGTCCAATCTCACACGTGTTTATTTCTTTAGGATATATGTGAAAATTTAAAAAATAAGTATCAAATAGAAATAATGAGGGAATTATCAAAAAAAATGATAAAATATTCATAAAAAAAACAAAATTAGAAGTATGAAATCACATCTTCATTATATTTGTGTACATTCTTCTATCATTCATGCTACCCATTCATTAATAAAAATATATATTTCATCTTTTGAATACATGAATTTTATATATTTATAGTACTACTATAAAAATATAAATATATAGAGGATTAATAAATATTATAAAGGAAGAAGCAATTACCTTCAACAATAGCTCTTTTGGGGTTCTAGTTTGTTGATTTTATATGAAATCTCTCATAAAATTTACAAATATAATACCCAAAATATTTCCCATTTGTTTGTTTCAGGAACTACTAAGACATTGAGAAAAATAACTAATTTGTTTCGATATTCATTGGGATAGTAAAATACTATTATATATAACCTAATACTTTCTTCACCTGTTGAACTTTTTAGGCTCCTTGTGTGTGTAGACTGTTCTCATGCCATGATTTTCATGATATTTTAACATCAACCTATCATAATAGTTATCTCATTAAAAAATAATATAGAATATATATCAAGATGTTTATTTATAAAATGTTCGATGTGGTGTATTAAAAATTGAAAAATGATATCAGGTGTTGTTAGTTTGTTAAATATCCATGTAGTGGATTCAGAAAATAAATATTTAGAGTATCCAAATTATATATAATGAATATCCAATGTTTCCTAAAAACAAAAAAAAAAGAATAAGTAATGAATGATATTAATATATAGTTGATTTGATTAGTTTTTATAGATTTACCCCTACATCATTTGTATTAAGATGATAGTTTCATCTGTATGTTTTCATTAAAATGATTGGCCAGTTTTTCCACTATTTCTTCTATTTTATTTATTCAATTAAATTTTTGTATTGTATATGTTACTTGAGGAATAATGAGTCCATATTTATGTTCATGGGGTAATCCATTCAATTGGATTTCATATATATTCTTAAAAAAATTGAAATGTATTTTGTCAGAATTAACATAGTGTATCACCTATTGGTAAAAAAATAATGATATAATACGTCATTTATACATTTACAAATGAGACTCCCAATCATTCATACTTGAGGATTTAATTAATATTCTCATGAGAAATTTAGTCTATAACAGCTTCTCCATACATTATTTCTTCAAAATCATCTATGTGATTACTACCACTTTGCATCATTGTATCCACATGAACCTTCAATGTTAGTGGATGTGGATATTTAATGGGAGGGGTTAAGGTTTTTTATGAAGATGTTTCTAATCAATTGGTTGATACTTTAGATGGTTTTTATTCAACCTCTAATTTCACCCCCTTCCTATTGTCCATATGTAATAACTCTAATTAGTTCAAGCCATTTTTCGTTAATTTTTAATGGTTTGGCATGAAAGATAAATTGTAAAGGAATACCTCATTGTAGATATGATTTTTGCAAGATCTGATGTTCATTATAAAAATGTTCCAATATATTGGTCAATAATATGAATATCCAATAATAATGTGCAACATGTATCATGGTAGTCAACTTGTGAGCTATGGTAATCCCCACTCTCACATGACCTATTTGAAGTGGTCTATTGTGTAGATTTTCTTCATGGATGTTTAAAGTAGTATCCATCATAAAAAGGTGATGGGTGGATATAGATGGATATAAATATAAATCATTTTAACCCTATAAAATATCAGTACAAGAAATGTATCAGTTTCTATCTGATTTACATTTTATATAAATAATTGTGAGAATATTGATTACCCCATCTAAGATATCTCTTTGATGAGAGTGGATCGTCAAAAAAGCTGGTGAGCGTGGGGAGGTATCTTCATTCATTAGTTATTTTGGAATTGTTTTTTCTCATTCTCGATCCACATTACATTTTCTAGCATCATAATCATCTAATTAAATTTTTCATCAAGTGTAGATAATCTTGATTTTATCTCTTCCATTTTATCAACTTAATCCTCCTATTGTTTTATTTTCTAAAAATATGATTGTGCTGTCAGCCAAAAACTTGTACCATTGATGTGTTCATATAGTTCTAGCCAATTCATGGTCATCGATAGTAGGTGGTCATCTTGTACACGTGTTGATGATTCATGTGTCAAATTCAGATAAAAAATATAGGTTAATAAGTAAGAATTATCTTGTAATATCGATTTAAATTAAATAGAATTTTTATTATGTCATGTTTACACATGTTTCACAAATTTTTTTGTGTTTTGATATATTAGTATTCCATCTTTATTTACATGTGATTCTTTTCATAGCACATGATGTTGTATGGAAGTGGATTTGTATTTGGATTCATCAATTGGAATACAAATACAATAACATAATTATGTTTTTTAATGTCATATAACAGTATTATAGAAAATTTTAAATACATATCAATATTTTTCATTTGAAACACACCTCGTAATTCCTTTACGCAAGGGGTATGTTGGTTTTTCTACTGGTTTTATATTTTCAGTACTTAGTTGTTGTTTCATAAATAAAAAATATCAATCTATGTGATTAATACAAGTATTATCAAACAATTTATTATCAGACACAATGTGACTAAAAAGACATATCACCTTGATGACCAGTAAATGCATCCCATGATACATGGCTTATTAGGTGTGCATACATAAACTGTGGGTGCGAGTTTATTTTCCCTTTCGTATCATTAGGATAAAATTTAATTAGAATTTTTAAAATCCTCTATGATCCTTTCCAGCATATATTAATAAAAACATCATGGGGAATTCATGTAATCTAAATGCACTCTATATGGGATGATAAAGAGTAAGTAAATGTTTTATTATTTTAGTTTTTAGTAAAATAATGCAAGGATTTCTTAAAGTTACCATAATATCTTCCCAAATCTGTGTTTTAAGAATGATCACAAGATAGTTCCATGAATCTACATCAATCGACACACACTTCATAGTGATGAGCCCAATTAAAATATTGAACATGGACTTGTTGGGGTTAATAGGATTTCCATACAAACTCAATCTGACCTCGAATTTGTTTCCATTTAATAACACCTTTACAAGTTTTAGCTAAAACTATCATTCTATGGTGATCCTATTATTTTTGTAACATCAATTCATTTTTTTCTACCATATTCTCCGGTTCAGAATCCTCAATAAGTTGTTCCCTATAAATTGGTAGGATCAGCATGGGCAGAAGTTAATTGTTTCTATACCCAAGAAAAAACAATAGGTTTAGAAACCTATAATTATATAAGATTTTGAAAATAATCACATGAAGAAGTCATTATCTATATAATTGGTTTATCATTTAATTTAGATTACATAAATACAGTAGTGAAAAGATAATAATAATAGGTAAACCAATTAATATTTTAAAAAATATAACCTGATTATTGAACTATTTTTTTATGGTTGAAGGGATTTAACCCCTCTATTGAGTATCCAAATCCATTCATTTTGTCTCCTATGACATAAATAAACTCAATCTATATTAGGTACAATTTTATATGACTATGAAATCCCAATGAATTGGTCATCATTGGTTGAATATTCATCTAACCCTTCAGTGGTTTTCGTCGATTACAAAACAATTGACCACAATCGGTATGCAGGATCTAAAACATAAAAATACTTTGACTGCTAATTATTCCCTTTTAAATAGTTCATATCTCTACCATTCCTTACTAAAATTCACTTTCATAAATCCCAATTCATCTATTTTAACAACACTCCTATTATCAACCCACATGTATTGAAAAAAGTTCACTTGGAATGATTATAATCCAACTCCCATATTTGTTTGATGATTCTAAATCATGACATATTTTCATAAATTATATTTATTTTATTATTACTAGAAACATTCATCGCTTTAGCCACAATTGTATCTCCACTATTTTCACGGTACTATCGTCAACATGTTCATTTGTATTGAATGTAGAACCCTTAATTTGATATCCATAGTATGATAATAAATAAAAAAATTTTTCTCTGGCTAGTCGTCTAATTCATTATGAAATTGAATCATTATTTTCTTCTGACTCCATAAAAATGTAGTCTCAAAACCATCCTATAAACTTTTTATTATGTGTATTTGATATCTTTCTTTCATCCCGTGATGGATTCAAATTCTTAAGAATTTATTTTTTGGGATTCAACATATGGGGCCACCTATAAATTGTTATAAAAAATATAAAGGTTATATTACTCCCAATCTGTAATATTGATAGTGAAAAAATATATTCAATAAATTCCTTCTCCCACAAACCATCCAATGGGATGAGATTTCATTAGACCATTTTTTTCCAAACATGATTGTTATTCAGAAAATAATTGCATTACATCCTCAACATTATATCTCTCTAAAATAAAAACATTTATACGACATAAATTTTTGATATACCATTCAATGGGATACATCCATCTATATTGTACAGGTCTGGATAGTCGAATCTCCCTCATCAAGTAAACCATTAAGTGAACCATCAATTTAAAGAATAGTCATGTGAATAAAATTTCCTATTCAAAAAATATGATAGAAATTTCCTTTTCTGTAGTTGAAAATTTTAGTGAGTTTATAACTTTCTTACATATATATTTGAAAAAAAAATTCATTGTTAATTCATGATGGGCATTCTTTAGAAAAATGCAACATAATTATACAAGAATTATATCTTCATCAAAAAATGATAGTCATGTGATTTATAAACATTAACATTAATTCATTCATAAACATGATATTATTGATATGTGTTGAATACCCCTATGGATCCTTTAAATAATTCATGAAGTTACTAATTTGATATCTCTCCTTCCTAGAAAGATTTTAAGTAACTGGAGGAAGAAAGGTCTGTTTTTCACCCTTCACTTCTTCCAACTGATCCTGTCTTCCCATGTCAGTCATGTCCATCCTAGCCATAATTTTATCATTTTTATAGCTTTATTTAGTAGTGTTCCAATGACACTACCACATGCATATTTTTCAAGAATTATAACATAGGTCAATGTATGACTTATAGAAAATTCTGGTACGGTAATGATAAAAATGATATTTTCTTCTAATTGGATTTCATAAGGTTTTAAAAAAAAATTTACCAAAAGATGTTTATATATATTTTAATTTTTATGAAATTGTATCACAAACTAGTGGAGGTTGTGTTATACATTATGCTAAACTCCCATAGAATGATGTCATCCAAGATCGGTACTTATTTCATCAAGGTAGAAATCTATGATTCTATATAAAAATAGTCTTTAATGAATGTTTCAACCAAATTGACTATGTACCTTGCAAAAAAATGGGACACCCTTTAGTTCCTTTACTCCTATATCTTGACAAATTTTCATAAGTAGGAAAGTAATTTATTATCCAATACAACATGGATCTCGATGTGAAATCTTCATTTATGTAATAATAAGACAATGTAACACCTGAATCTTTTAATAATTTCAAATATTCAATCAATAGATCCAAATAAACATCAATATTATTACCTTGTTGTTTTGGTCCTGATATAATAATGGATAACATAATTTATTTTTTATTCATGCCTAACCATGGTGACAATTGATAATTTATCAACATGACTATCCATGTACATTGAGTGCTTCATTGAAAACAAAAAGGATCCACATATTCCTTAGATAATGCATGATAAATGATTTTTAGCTCGTTTACAAATTAAGTATTCTCATGATCAATTCTCTTTCATTGAGGACAGTCTGTTGGGTGAAAAAGTTCCCCATATTTATTTTTTGTATCGGTGTGACACTTCAATTGTTTTGTAGTCTCCTTACTTTTATATAGGCACTTAAACCTCGGAATGATTGGAAAGTACAACAAAACATTTGTAGGACTTGATTCTTATTTCTTCTATTGAGAAGCACCACACCTTGGGAATTAATTAATTGGTTTTTAGTCCATGGGAAATAGTATACAGTAATTTGGAAAAGCTTGTATTATTTCTGAGATCATACCCATCAAACTTATAATTCATATAGGGTCATATGATCAACTAGGGAAATCATTATATTATTGTAACATATCATTAAAGAGAGTAAGTAATTTAGTAAAACTAGCATCAATCCATCAATTTCAATATTTTAATTTATAAATCTTCAATATGTCTAATGAGGTTGTATATTTAGTGCATCCAACATACAATGACGTCCTAGAATAATTCTTTAACTTCTAAAAACAAATATGGACAATCACGAAGATCATATTAAATTATCATTTCCATTTACTCAATTGAATCTTCGTCATCATTCTCACATGTAATCACATCCTCGGTATAGTTTTTTTCATTTTCCATACTTGTAATCATATCAAATGATCCATAAAACACAATGATATCCCATTCACAAGCTACATTCACTTTTTCCCCAGGTTTATTCAATCATTTATAACATCAATCAATTTATTAATAGATCAAGTGTTATTCTAACTTCTCCGGACTAATTAGTCTTGAATAGAAATAGTGTAAACATGAACAAAGGATTCAATAAGGGTTATATGCATGAACGTTTAGAAACAATATAACTCTTCCACCCCATCTTTATACACCTTTTTTCATACGATATGAATACTTTAATTCTATATTCATATACATCCTATATTATTCAGTAATATTGATATTTATCAAAATAAATCCACAAAAAGTGGTCATTAAAATATGGTAAACCTAACATTTGAATGTTTTCAAAAATTTCATCCATCTTTAAAGGAAATGGGTAATTGAATTTAAGAAAAGAATTACTCCAATGGTGGTAGATTTTATCCTCTAAATTCATCCAGACTAGATTAAGGATGAGTCTCAAGAAAAAAAATGGAAAAATAACTATTTAGGAGATGAAGTTGATAAGGGTGATGGTTATTATTTAATTTTATTTCATGATAATAAATCCATACGATGATAACACCAAACCAGAGAGAATATGTCGTTGTGGAGGACATCACTAATTTAGACCATTTGGATGATATTGGATGAAAATTTGGTTTAGCAGTTGCAATGTGGTTAAACATTAATTAATCATTTTTGGGAGTGAGTTTATGATGGATATCCCATTTGATGTATAGATTTAGCAACATGTAATTGTCATGATTTTTTCTCAATATATATTATATATGAGGTGAAGACATTGCTATGTGAAGGCTAAGGTTACCAATATTGGGTTATGGCCTCCAGAGATATATCATTTTGATAAGGTATTTTCATGAGTTTGATGAATCATAAGAATGAAAAAAGTTTCCTAGTATTTTTAATGGTTTCTATGTTCAAGGAATATCGATAATTGAGTAAATATGTATTTGTTCCAAAATTTGATATGGTTTATTTGGATATAAATGGTTTTTGTTAATGATTATGTAGATAATTTGACTAGAAGTTGAAACAGAAAAGAGTGGAAGGAATAAAAAAGACTGACACATGGATTTTAGAATTCTATAATTTAAATACTTTTAAAAAATAAAAGCTACTAAGTAATAAAATAGAGTCATGTTGGAAGAAATTGGGAATCGACATTAAGGATGAATTAAAAGCAGATATGTGTTCATTTTTTTCATGTATCCAACACAAAATCACGTAGTACTAGTGGAATTTATTGAATTTGATTAGATATAAAGCATTGGATATGAGTCGGTGGAGGATTCTTTAAAATGAAGAACCAACTGAATGACACCAACTCATTCCTCAACTTCCTGTAGGTTCATACCTACTCTATCACTATAATAGTTTGGTGTAGGCAATAAATAAATAGTTTTTTAATCCAATAAACTATCAGTAATTTATAATTTAAGTTGTTAAGATGAAAATTATAATTATATCAAAATAAATTCGTGAAAATTCTGCTGAAAATGAAATAGGTTGGTTAGCTTGGAATATAAATTTGGAATAGTAGTTTTCTCAAGAATAATTTATGATCATGTTTCCTAAACCTTGTATACTCAAGGAATTAGTAATGTATCTTTACACAATCTGAACCATGATTAATTATCCACGTGTCATTATTATTCATGTCTATATATATTCAATACAATAAAACTATAATGATATGTTTATTTTGTTTTTGAAACCCCCCATCTCATCCTTAATCACCCATTTATTACCTTAAAATATCTTTGAATGAGATTACATTTTGAAAGGGAAATTTTAAGGGTTTTTCATAATTATTCATTGATTTTCTCTAATTATATATTGAGATAAACCAATATGACATTAAATATAATAAATTCAATATTTTTTTGTTATTTGACCTCTCCCCTTTTTTATAAACTTGTATAAAAGTACTTATATGTTATAAAAGTATACATAATATATAAAAGTAAATAGTTTTCATATTTTATAATGGTATAAAATTATAATATATAAAAGAAAAATTTATGAAAGTTCAAAAAAGTATAATAATTTATAACTAATAATACTATATTCGAGTAATTAGTTATAAATCTAAGAAAAATTAAATGTAATATAGTAAGTTTTTAAAAGAGAGAACTATGTTCAATAGCATATGTGATACATAACACCAAATAAAAACAATAATAATTATTTAAATATGACTATATGAAACTTTCTGTTAATTTTTTAGATATTAGTATGATTAAATAATTTATGATATATATATATATATAAATCTTGGTGTCTTTCCAAATATATATATATATATTCTTTGTAAATAATCAATATAATTTTGGTAATGTTTTTTATTCATCAAAATATGTTTTCTTAAAAAATGAATTTTATAATTTTTTTATAGATTATGTAGAAACTTTATTTGATAAAAAGAACTAAATTTTATATATCAACATATAAAAATTAACTTACTGTGAAATTTTTATATTTTTCATAAAATATTGATTTTTCATTGAATGGTGAAAAATGCACTTTTTATTTAAATATTCATAATTATGATAAATTAATTAATTTAAATGAATAATTTTAATTTTAATTTTATTTCAAGCTAAAAGAATTTTTCTTTAGTTGGATTTAATTCAATTAATTACATTTAAATTATTTTTATACTGGATTTTGTATGAGTTTATTGGTAGACATTAAAACACATTTTTTAACTATTTAAAAATGAAGATGTTTCTCCATTATAATTAATTAAAATAAACCATAATAAGAATTTATTTAGATAAAAATTTTATGTTATATATATATATTTATGAATTGAAAATCATGTAATGAATATTAGTATATTACTAGTTATGGAGTTAATATAAAATCATATTTTTACAGAACATTAGAGAAGATGGTGATGGAAGATCCCAATACCCTCTTAGGTTTTGTGGGTCTCAGCCCAATATAAAGGCTCCCACATTTGAGTTGCAAAAAGGATGATGTAGATCTTTCTTCTATCAAAGTTATAGCAACATCGATGTTGGTATACGATGGGGTAATATCGGTTTTGAGTGGCACATGATGATTTGGATTTAATGAAAGCCAGAGATCATGGAATGGATGGAATTTAGGGTTTGTGGGTCTTAGAAAAATTGGAAGGCTTCAAAATTCTAGTGGAGGCATGGGGAGGCTGATTTCAGCAAGCAGTGGGGTAATGCTAGATTTGAGAGGCGCACAGCGGGTTGAATTTAGTGTTAAGTGAGGTTCTTAGTTGGTATTTGTGGGCAGCGGGTTTGCGCTAGGTTCAAGGGGTGCATGGAGTTAGGCTATGATGATGAGGGTCTGGCCTAGATAGCAGCAGGTAGTGGATCTCTTATATTTGGCGAGGTACTGACTACCTACTCTGATCCGATGTTACATCATGAAAATCCAAGAGGTGATTGAGATCTGGGTGGCTCGTTGTATTTGTGGTGATGTCAGATGATGGAAAGACATTGAGGTATGATTTATATGCTTACAGATCGATGATTTTTGGAATTGGTATGGGTTACTAGTGGCATATAATGCATATGGATCCCTTAAGTTGGTAGGTATGAAGATGGATAGAGTCGTGCCCATCTATGGGGTAGGCTAATAGACTTTTTCTTAGTGTTTGATTATGCATGGAGATTTTGGAATCTATGTAGGATTTTTTGTCATGTTTTGGAGGCATTAAAGGAGAGTTTAGACCCTTTAAACATATTAATATTTGTTAATGATCTTGATGCATGGACATGGGGTCCTTGGAGGTGATGGTTCGGATTTTGGCCATGGTGATTGGCCCTCCATCCCTCTAGACATGATAAATGTTGTTTTATGATTGTGTTTTTTCTTTGAATATTTTGGGATTTTTCCATGTAATACCAATATAATTGTACAAGATTTTATTAAATTAATTTTTCTTGGGATCATGGATTAGGTTCATCCAAGTCTGTGGTTCAAATCTTCCTGGTAAAGTCATCTTTTCCTATAAAATCATTTTTTAGAACAAGTGCTTTAAATCGTGCGTAGAGGTTATATATTAAATGAAAATGTTCCACCTATGTGAATTGATTTCAAAAAATGGATTAAAAACATCATATGATCAAATTTAATATTGGGTATTAAGGAAAACTTAACCATTGAACAATATGAATAGTAACTTTAGTATATATTTATTGTCATATTAAATGTAAAATATGTTAGTTATGGGTAAACATAATTTAACAAATACTAGAAACAAAGTAACCCTAAAAGTATGAATATTTATATTTCCATTTAATTTAAATGAAGATTATATTAATCCATTATTTTTGTACTTTATAAATGATTAACCCATACGTTTGATAAAAAATTATTTTTTGACCTGATAAACCACATATTGTATTTTTGAACAATATGAAATCTCAATTAAGAAATTTTATTGGATGCTCTAATATATTTTTGAATTAATTGAAAATTTTAAAATTATTATTATTAAATTATTATTTATAAATTTAATTTATAATAAAAAAATATATGATTTCCAATGTTATTTATTTAATGGTTCAAAAATGTTATTTTCAAAAAAAAACTAGAATTTTTCAATAATTTTATATTTTTATTATATAACTAAAAAATTCACATATTTACAAAATTATTTTGATTAAATATATTGTTTTTTTAATTAGAATTTAAAAATAATCCAATGGTGATTTTTTCAAAATTTTTTATTCCAGTCATGTTTTTGGGTGAAAATGAAATACAATATAACTATATGGTGTGTATTATGACATCATAATTACCCAAAAGTGATGTAATAACAACTATGAAGGTTATCCACGAAATTTTTTTTGTTTTCCAATTAAAAATTGTGATTTTATTTTATTTTATTAATTTTATAATGCCTTTATGTATCCTCCAAAACCATTAATATATTTTCTTGTTTTAAAATCATTTCTTTAATAGTATGACTCACATCCACAGAAGAAATAGAATTATTTTATTAATTTTTTCCTTCTTCCTTATAAAATAATTAAATAACTGCAATTTTTTATAAACCATTGAAAAAAAGTATGGGAAGGTTTGTGGTTTTGGTTATTTAATATATTGAATCCATCACCTATGTTTTAGAAATGATAATGAATTATCAAATAATTTTTTATATAAACCCTAAAAATTCCAATTTTTCTTCACTAAAAATCCTTGGAAAATAATTTTATTCTATCATACCCTCTCTATAGTCCTTACAAGAAAACACAATGATCTCAATAATATTCTCCCAATCATTTCGAGTCACACACTCAAGTTAGGGATCACCACATTATCTTCTTTATTCAAGATTCTTTATAATATTATGCCTTCAATTTCAAATTTCTAATGTTGGTATAAGTCATTCCATGTACCAATTTATGAAAGATTGATGTAAAAATTATTATATACCATTTTCTCACTCATCAACCCTTTTTATTAATTTTTATATAATTTTATGCTCCCAACATTTAACCGCATTTTTCCATGCCAAAAAAATTTATAGTTTATACCTACCCATTTCATATCGTGGGTGTTAACCTTTATACAGTTATACTTAATTTCTAATGGAATTACATGTTTTCATTACACAATACTTAATATTGGAAAAAATATGATAATTAATGAATCCATGTTGTACGATCTATGTGGAACACATAAGCATGAGAACGAAATGAATGTGATGGGTCCGCTTAAAATTTTATAGTACTTTAATGCATTGAGTAATGTCTAGTCTCATGAGACATAATTTTGCGATAGTGAGTAATCCAGATTCTTTTATTGGAATTTTTTGTAATGTATTCTTGGTAGTTCTCCTTGACCTTTGTTTATATTGCAGTGTTTTACTTTATTACCACATTTCTCATGTTGCCTTTATTTTATCATGTTATAGCGTGCCTCATTGTTCATGATTATGATTCCCAATAATTTTATTCCTTATTCATATTCTTATTTTCTAACATGTATTACCTTATTCATGTTATTCTATGTCTATTCCCTTACACTGCTTTATAGCTCACCCCTTTCTTATGTATGTCTCCAGGTTATCCCATGATGGTTTACGTATGATCATGTTAAGGATGTTTTAAATAATGATGATGTATTTCTTGTTTTATGTAGTTATGAAATGTACCTAATTCCCAAATAAACTATAATTATTGATCTTCTAGGTTGTATTATGTGTAATCTTATTTAACAAATGAGAAATAAATGTGTAATAAGGTGAAGTTCTATAATAATAAAAGTGTAAATAATTAATAAAATTTTATATTTAAACTATATATATAAATATGATATACAACAAAATTTATAACAGTTAAAAAATTTATAAGTTAATAAAACTATAAAAATATAAATATTTGACAAAAAATTAGGATTAAATGATACTATATAATACAATATACTATAATATTTATAAAAGTATATAAATTTTATTTTATATAAAACTAAAAAATAAAAAATTTGAAAAACATTGAAAATGTCAAAATAACATTTCATTCCATGAATTTTTTATTCAAAACTATAATTGAATCACTTTATCAACACTTTAAATTTCAACTTCTACATGAAAATACAAGTAATAATTAATATCCAATTGAAATTTATTTTTGACTAATAGAACACATTTTTAAATTACACACTTCTTTCATAAGGGTTATATAAATAATTTAAGAACCACATGGTACCCAAGGAAATTGAAAATATATATATATATTCAAAACAAAAACATTTTAAATTCATTGGAAACAAACATAAAACCTTTATTTTGTCCTTTGTATTCTACTAACAAAATTAATATTATTATTAGAAGTATAAACCATAAATTAAAAGACAAAAAAATAAATATATCCAAAATTAAAGAGATAATAATGGGAAAAACCTAGTTACAAGTCACTCCATTCAATAAGGGTGTCCCATCTCTACCCTAACCAACTCCGTGAAACCCAAAAGAGGGATCACACATGATAGTCCCATAAAAAATAAAAAATCTATTATCCACACACTATAAATATTGACCATTAATTTTCGTTGTAAGAGGAAGACAAGAGGGGAAGACATACAAGGATGATGACAAAAATAATGAAAAATAATAATTAACTCACATCATGCCATTTATGAGTCTCATTTGGGAGATCCTTTTTGTATTGAATATACATCACAATTCATTATTATTTAACAAAATCCCATCATTTAGAACCCAGTATCGACTGTAAAAACCCACTCCTAATAATCGTTTTAGCTCAATCTTATAGTGATTTTTTTTGGAGAATAAAACTATAGTCATCGTGCAGTGCTAAATATCTAACACCATGGTTCATCGAGCTCATGCAATATGACACCTTCTCAAAATCGAACCTCACATAGATCAACTCTATCGGATACAACATATATGGTTGTTTTTGTGGCTATTCATTTGGGTTGTTGAGAAGAAGTGATGGTGCACGATTCGGCGAGGTGAGACAGAGAAAATATTATTGTTGGAGGTGCTGAAAAGATAAATTGAGCACATACCATAGATTTGGAGAGACCAATTCTTCAAGAATTTCTACCAACATCAGCAATAGGGTCCGACAATATCATTCGTATTGGCAGCATGGTATTGGATCGACGAATGATTTATAGTGCGCGTGACAACACCAATCTATTAGGGTTCATTTTATATGAACGTGTATGGGTTTTATTAGCACTTTAGAAAAAAAAAATTGATAAAGAGTATTTTTGTCCTCAGTAAAATAAAAAGCATTGATAAAACGTGTCATTATAGTTTACAAGTATTTATATATAATTATAAATATATAATTATAGTTATATAGTTCTAAATATATAGTTATAAATACAATAAATATATTTATTATTTTAAAATGTATTCATAATTTTATAAATATATATATATATATAATTATTTATAATATTATAAATATTTTTTAGAAAAAATTATAAATAAATATTTGAATTTTTAAAAAATATATATTTATATATTATATTTATATTAATTATAAACATGCAATTTTTAATTAATTTATAAAAATATAAATTATTTTTGAATATAAAGATAATAATTTTTTATATATTAATAATATTTTTTATTAAAAAAATTATCATTTCTAAGAATTGTGTTGATAGAGATCAATCAATATCAGTTCTAAAAACTGATGATATTGGGTACACCATTATTAGTACTTGTTTTAGTGTAGATAATGATTTCCATTATTGGTTCTTTTTTTAGATCTAATAGAATATGGCACTGATTTTTCACCAATATGTAGTAGTGTGTGGTCCATGTTTGTAGTCTACTCTATGCTCCATGGAATAACCACTCCATGTCTCTACTATACTCATCATCTCAAAATCTAGGTATTACTTTCTTATATATGACCATGGCGTAGCATGGCCCAAACCATGACTTAGTGGTTCTCTAAGGAAACCATCAAAACTCCTTTTTCAATGACCACAATTTCATTCCTCTCCAACTTAGTGAAACCCAATAACTAAAATGGCTTCCTCTATAATGTGGTTTAACTCTTTCTCCTTGTATTGATCTATATCTTTTTTCACAATAAAATCTTCAAAAATGCTCGTTATGCACAGTTCATTTCTTATAGAATTTTTTCATATTGAAGTGCCATATGCTACACTAGTTTCGTAGAGATATCCCTATATTTCTTTAGTTGATCATGCAACAAGCTTCAAATTTCCATATGCATAATTAAACAACTTTTTTTACTCATCCAAACCATTCTATCCCAAGCATAATCACATTAAGCTATTATAGATAAGGATTTCTTTCACTCACCATTAACTCCAAAATACCTATAGTCTCCTTCATATACAACACGACTTGGACCACAATGACATAGTCCAACTTGAAACACATATTTTGAATCTCTTCTACACCAAACATACTCTAGACAAATCAAAGTAATTAGAGGCATTTTCAATCTTCTACAACCACTCAAACATATCAGAATAAACATATGGTCCCTCGGATTATATTCTTCCATATAATTTGAATATCATGAAATAAAATGAGAATTAATACAAATACATCATCATCTATGGTACTTACATCAACCCTTCACCATCCTAACCATTAAGGTTGGTTAATAAATTAAATTTTGATAGTTGAAATAAAATATGGTTGATCACGCGTCACCATTCATATCTGGTAAGTTTGGAACATCTTTACCATCAATTTTTAAAATCCTACTACAAGATAGAGTATATCCCATATAATTTAAAGAAAATTCATATTGTTCGTGAAGTGGTATGGAAAAAAATCTAAATTCAAAATATATTCCATATTATGGCCATCATTATAATTCATAATTTTTTTTTTTAAATTATTCACTTCTGGGAATGAATGAAAAATTATTTGACCAAATTGTATTATTTCTAAAATTTTCATGTCTAAAAATACAAATTTCAAAAAAATCAATAAAAATTTTAAGTAATAATTTCATTCATGCCTTAAAATAGAATAAAATAATTAAAATTACATTCATAAGGATTAAATTAGATATATCATTTATATTATTTCCTGAATCCTAAATGATAATACTTTATTTATCAATAATGATCATCAAATAAAAAATTAATTATTTTATTTATAATGATAATCATCATATAACCAATTTAGGTAACAAAATTAACGATAAAAATATATTCAACGATAAAATTAATGAGTCAACCATGATCCCTAATAAAGGAACATCCACTAGGTGGGATGATATCTCATCAATTATATGATATATATGTTTTAATCCATAAGGATATGATAAATGATAAATTTTTATTTTTTGATATTTGTACAGTTTGAGAAAATTTTGATAAATATAAATATTAATCAACATAAGGTCAAAATATATTATTTTTCTATTGTTCATGCATAAAAAAATATTTATTATTTATGTTGAATTTATTTTAATAATACTTTCCTTCACATCAAGAAATGAAATTAAATAATTTAAATAAATATTCACATTCAATTTAAGGAATGTAATAAAAATATTTGATTAAGATCTATAGCATCTGAAGACCAATAAAAATTATATAAAATTAAATGTTTTCAACAATTTTTAATGCAGTAAAATTGATTGAATATAAAATAAAAAAAATAAAAGTGAAAAGAAATGACTCAACCTAAACCATTGGGGCCCACCTGACTGGTGGTAAGCTGAGTGTGACATCCCAAGCCCACCTCAATTGGGCCAAAGTTTTTTTGAAAAGTTCTTATTAGGCATATCACACACATGGGAGACATTAACTAAAAATACATGTGTAGATGCACACATCTCCAAATGACCATACAATGGTAAATGGTAATTATAATTCTATCATAAATCCAGCATAACATATACAAAAAAATAGGTATGTGAAATAATTAAAATAAACAAATAAAGGAAAAAATATAAGACCACCCAAAAGTTCAAATGATTCCAACCAACTCAAGAGGGGACTGTTATCAAATGGAACACCCAGTCCAACCATGGAAAGTCTATCTCACTATGCACTGCATGCAATTAGTTCTCTGAGGACATAATCTAAAGACTCTTTATCAATATAACACATGACACATGTGCGCAGATCCCATATAGGGTTGTCTATAAAAATACTCATTAAGAC
Organism: Viscum album; assembly: GCA_963277665.1. Taxonomy (NCBI): domain Eukaryota; kingdom Viridiplantae; phylum Streptophyta; class Magnoliopsida; order Santalales; family Viscaceae; genus Viscum; species Viscum album. The sequence continues at coordinate 1,133,112,835 of OY728131.1, forward strand.
ACCCACAAATCACTAAACATAAAAAATCAAAATTGGTTAGTTCATTATCTCATAGGCATGTCAATTAGGATATCATACATGAAATAAGGATTACCCTAAAAGAAAACCAATTTACACTTCTATCAAACTTAAAATCTCACAGGGATCCCATCCACTACCAACCACAAGATTCTACTCAATGCTTTACTGTAACACTCATCTGGGAAAATACCATCCATGATCCATGTTATCACTGATGTATATCATCTGAGAAGTCAGGATCATTGGGTATCGCTAAAGAATTACTCATTGGAACACTAAATCTCTTGGCAGTCAGTTAGGGGATCATGCCCGGGACCACTAGGTGACATGAAAAACCTTAATGGATCTATTCTCTAGATAGAGGAATGACACTCAGTCAATTGTGGTCATATCGATACCATGAACCCCACCTAGGAAAGAAGAAGATATAATAGAGTGTCCAACCTCAAGCCTCATATAGGTATACCATAAACTCTTTCTATGATAAAACCTATAGAGGATGTCAAAATCCTAATTTTAGGATGTAATTTCACGCTATACCCTCATAGGGATAGACTAAGGGTTCACACTCAACTGAACCTAGTCTATACATAAGAGCTGGAGGACCTCAACTTGTCCTGAAATAAGTGAACACAAGTACTAGCGGTACATGATGTGTATCATCCTCCCCATGTCTACACATATCTCTCTGTCTAACAAGGAATATAATCCTCCATATACACAACATGTCATTTTCGGATACATGGTATGTAGAGGTCTGTCATGAACTCGGTATGCCACATACCTATGCATGTGAACATCTGGTTGGGCCCACATACTTTTGGTTGTGCTTATGAACCAAATCATGTTTGTGTACATGGTTATGCCCGTGTACTCTAGTCGGGCGTGTGTGTCTGGTAGTGTTTGTTCCCATCTACTAACATCATACATGTCAAACCTCCAATATTTAGTCACATGGTGTGTGACATGTGTCACACAGCGTGTGATATATTATTTTCTCCAAAACCCTAGTTTTCGCCACTGGGGTTCTACACAACGTGTATTCTTAAAACTACACTCTGTGTAGTTATTATTTTTTTCATTGGTTTTAAAGTGATCATGCATTTCCATTTCAATCACATCCATTGTAAAATATATTACCAACCTTGTATATAGTCACATATCATGATCCATCTGATAAATTTCATCAAATACATCTAATTTCCAACATTTAATATAATTGGTATATGGTATTCATAACACCATAACACACACCAAAATAAAATTGGGTTCTCCCAAACATGTCCCTGACCTACCTCTAATCATCCACCATCATCGGTTCACCTCAATCGCCCCATCACCCATGAACATGAACCTATGGTATTGATCTATTACACCAAATAATTGTTGTACAATGATGAATACCCAGTATTTGAAAAATTATCAGCCAAATGAATTTCTATAGATGAATGTGTGAAGAAACGAGGAAAATTCTCAAACTCAAAATGGGGATGGAACCTCAACGGTTGTCTAAGTTGGCCTTAATTAATTTTCATTAAAATGTTGAATGAAGAACCAAGAAATAAAAAATATAAATTCCAAAATCCTTGGATGATAAACCTGATCTGAAAAACATAAACGACCCATGAATCAATTGATTGGTGGATTTTTATCATGTTAATCATGGAATAAATAAGCATGGAAATAAAAAATTAAAATTAAATTCCATACCATAGATTTGTATCGATGATTGATAATGAATGGAATTTTGTCATCATAATTAGATAAATCCAGGATTTCTATTGGTGAAAATGATCCTTGGGTAATCGATCATGTTCCTCAATCTTTTTCAATCGCCAAGCTCTCCTCTAACTGATACTATCAAAATCCCAGAATTATGTGGATAACCTAGGTATTTGGAATAACTATTTTTATATAAAGAATTATTAGGATGGTATTTTAATTAAAATAATTGAATAAATGTAATTTGTTTATTTAATTATTTTTTCCACGATGGTGCTCAAGTAAAACACCTGATTCCGTCAAAGTTTATATTTCACCTTGGTTAAAACCCAAATTTAGAACTCAACGATGGTCACATATTTTCCATCCAATTTCCAACGAACTAGTAATTCCATTATTCCAAAAAAACTGCAAAAGATTTTTATAATAAATTTGATATTTTTTATATAAAGATCAATCCTATATTGGCCTTAGAATCTCATGCCGACTCAGCTCCTAGATCCAAAAATATTCAATAATGTATTTAATTTTTTTAATTGGAAAAAACATATTCATTACATTCTCCCCACCTTAGGGATTTTTATCATGAAAATGTAAAATCCTACTCAAAGAATTTTAGGGTACTAGGCTCGCATCTGGGTCTCCCGCTCCTCGGTTCTCTCTTAAAGATTAACATGATACCACTAGACAGACGCCAAAGGAATTTCTCCCCTAAAGAGGGTATTCTTGTATTGATCCTTGATCTCTACCATGTACTGGACAAAGGTAACTCCATAGTTGATTTCCCACTCTCCCTATTCGATAACATGTGATGGGTCATGTGCATATCATATCAGTTATAATACAAGGCAGACATCGTGTACCCAGTCTTACTATGGTGGTGGGGCCAAGAGGTATGCCACCTCACCGACCATACATTGTATTTATAAAATATTGATAAATTTTATAGATAAATTTACTCTATATCCAAATATCAATAATCCACAATGAGGTGAGCCCTTCCAGAACACATGGTCTCCATCCTCAAAAAATACAAAGTCCTCTATCATTAGCCCACATAGTCTTATAATGGATTTAGGTAGTCTTCATCCCCTCATGAATGATTTTCACCTTCTCTGTCATAGATTTCAATATCTCTAGGACCATAAGTGAAATCTCACTTGGATGAATCCAAAATAATTATGACTTTCAGGGTATCCCATACAAGGAATCGAATGGTTTTATGCTGCTGGAGGAATGGTAATTTTTGTTGTAATTAAAATCATCCAACAGAAGGTAATCCTCCATACTATGAAATAAATCCAACATACAAGCCCACATCATATCCTCTAGAACATGAATGGTCTGCTCAGTTTTGTCTTCTGTCTATAGGTGAAATTAATGATCAAATGGAATTGATTCCCAATGGCCTAATGAAATATTCTCCATAATTGAGATAGAATGTGAGAATCACAACCTGAAACGATCATCGAAGAAACACCATGGAGCCAGACTATCTCATGGATGAAAGTTCATCCCAAGCTCTCTACATATTGCTACTCATAAATAACTATGATGTGAGGTGACATGGTGAATCGTTCTATGATCAACCAGATGGAATCGTATTCTTTGGATGATCATGGAATCCCCATAATGAAATCAACATATATACAATCTCGCTTCCACTTTACCACCTCAAGGGGTTTAACTAATCCTACTAGAACCTAGTACTCGGTTTTCATTTTCTAATCGGTGAGTCATAGAGTGAAAAACGCTTTTATACACCTCTTCATACCTAGACACTAAAACTAACATTGAATGTCTTGGTACATATTAACCACCCCTGGATGAACTTTGAAGGGTGGGGGGGGTATGAAAATCCCTTATAAACATCTCTAGCAACATCATTGGAACCATCATCCACCCTGTGAAAACTATGACATGCTACCAACCTTTAGAAAATCCATTAGAATAACATACAATGGATATCTGATTATGTATGGTCTCATCGTCAATATGTCCCTGTTGAGCCCTCATAAAAAATGTAGATGTCATGTGGTAATGACCATCAACTAGAGTTATGTTTCAATGTTCTCATCCAAAATGGAAAATTGTAATGATTCTAACTACTCTAAAGCCTTGATCAACAACTACGAGCAAGATCTGCAACTAGGATCATCTACCACCACGTTCCCTTTCTTGAGAGTATATACTATCTTGAGGTCATAATACTGTAAGAACTCTAGACATTTCCTCAATCTCATTATAAAATAATTATGTGAAAATATATACAGGAGAATCATGTGGTTATAATAGATGATAAATTTCTCACGCATTGGGTAATTTTTCAGCATCTTTAGAATGAATACCACTGATTACAAATTTAGATCGTCGGCCATTCTTTTTCTCATAAAGTCATAACTATTGAGGCATATAAAAAATCAATACATTCTTCCGCATTATGATGAAACCAATTCCTTCCCCTATGGCATCGTTGAACACTAAAAACTCAACACCCTCTTCCAATAATCTCAATATGGAAGTGTTCGTCAATATTTTCCCCATATATTGAAAATATTTTTAACACCACTTTGTCCAAATGATAGGATGCTACTTCTTGGTCAAATCGATCAAAGGTGATGATATCCAATAGAAATCAGGAATTAATCTCTTACAATTGATCACCAGCCCAATGAATATTTTCACCATCGTTATGCTATTGGGTGGATCCCATGCTAACATTTCATCAACCTTTGTTGGATCCACATTTACTCTGTCATATGAGATGACATGTCCTAGAAAGCATAACTCCAATATTCAAGAACTAACACTTTGAGTGATTCTTATTTAAAAATGTCTCTCGAATTATATCCAATATCAGCCTCATATGTCTCACATACTATTCTATATATGTTGATTACAATAAGATGTCATTTATGAACACCAACACAAAATAGTCTATTAAAGGCTATGATATGTACTTCATGAGTCCCATGAAAACTATTGGTGTGTCTATCACACTGATAGGAATCACCAAGTACTCATAATGGTTGTAGAAACATTGGAATGTTTTCTTGGTATATCATCATCTCATACTTAGAGCTGGTGATAACTTGACTGGAGTTCAATATTTGATTACCATCTCACCCCTCTCAACTGATCGATGATTTCTTCGATACCCAGTATTGGGTAATTATCCTTCATAGTCACCTAGATTATAAAATGATAATATTCACACAACATCAAGCTCTATAAACCATATTGGAAACAACATTGGGGTTTTTTTAAGGTGGTTCACTATTTTTGACAAATCCCTTCCTCTTCAAATCCTCCAACTGCACCGTTTATTATGAAGCTTTGAAGTTTTCATCTGATATTCGGACATAGATATTTTGGATGTCTCTTGGTATAAGTATATTAATAAGTCTATTTGTAGGTGGTGATGTAATCCAAAATAATCTTCAGGAAAGATGTAATCATACTCCATCACTACTATTGATGTTAAATTCCCATAGAATCTACTACCCTAAGGGTGATACTATCCAACTGGTGACTAAGAGGACGTATCCTCCTATGATTGATCCCATATTACAGTATCTGGGATTCCATATCACCCATGAAAAAAAATAGTCCCATCATTGAGGGTTCAATATATAATATTCCAAAAATAGTCAATTTGGGCATGAACTGTGTATAATTATTCCATACCTAAGATGACATAATAGGGCATCATCACTACTATAAATAGATCCCATAAGAATCTCTCTCCTTTAAGAATCAGGTCAGACTATCAGCTGAAGTTTGTGATCATAGTATCCCCTCTAGTTGGAGTCTAAATGTTCATGGGTCAAGACAATAGATCAATCAGAATATATATGTCTTGAACTATAGAAGAGGTCATAATAGAGTGTATAACACATGTCTCTATCAGCACTATAGAAAAAGTATAGAAGATAGATATTATACCAGCAATCATCCCTAGAGCCTCGGAGTTATAGGACTCCATTTCTTTAATATATCATCTTTCATTTCCAACAACTCCCTAAACTTGTCATGGACCACTTGGGTGGTGGGTGGGGATATATGTTAAATTGTCTACAATCTCCTACTTCTCTACCAACTCGTCTACCATGTCCACTACCCTATGGGCCAATCTACTCTTACTATTATCTCTATATGAGAGGTTAATTAACTATCTATTTTCTAGCTATCTAAAGGGTAAGACAATCCCAATCATGATTTTCCCGACCATAGTGAGTGAAACATCGCCTCTATCCCGATAGAATAGAACAATCATAAGAGCCCTATAATATAATCCCTCTATCTCAGAACTATATCCTAAAAAATCTCGAACACCCATATCTCTATTTATATCACTATAGAACAAATTCCAAGGTATTAGCTGCTATGTCACTACTACCAACACCAACTATTGATGTCTACTCTACTAGAATGTTCTCTACCACCAAGGCTTACTTAAGAACTCCATCATATGTGGTAATTCAATGTGATATCACTCTAGTCTTAATATCCCAGAATAAGACAAACTCAAAGGTCTATTCTCAAAATAACAGATCACAAACCATATCTATTTTGTATCACAAGAGGTCGGTGAACCTCATATAATACTAACCCATAAACATGTTTTCCTACTAAAGGTGTAAAAGCTCCTAGATATGACCTTATCACAATGTGGATAGATATAACTCATCCATGGATGTATTATTAAATATAGAACAAGAGGTAGTCTTCCCATCATGCCTCTAAACCATTAGACTCCACCATCACCTTGAGGATTCCTGAAGAAGACTTGCTACTATAACACCATCTAATCTAGAGGTGTCCTAAAAAGGTAGAATACATAAGTCACTCCCTCTAGCTGTTCCTCATAATAATGGTGGTCTAGATCAGCCCAAAACCTAAGAGGTCCCTACATCTAAAACTATTGTAGCATACTCATACTCCTCACATCCTTAGTGGTTATTTTTGGAACAACATGATGATCAAAGGGTGACATCAATATTGAAAAACTACATGTTGGTACCGCATCATATACAGGACACTATATTGAATCCTTTTCAGTATTTTGTTCATCCTTGTGACCACGCTATGTAATCCAAGATGGTAGTAATCAAAAACTGATACTAAAAATAATCTAGATGTACCAAAGCCATTGAATATATCCAGGGGATGACATAAAAGGACATGAAAACCACAACCCATTCATATATGGTACATATACTAGTGTTTAACCTTCAACATCTGTCTACATATACAAATTCAAAAAATAGGTTATAAAATTTCTATTAAATGGATATGTTGAATTCAACACCAACACTGAATTCCCTAGCCAATGATACATCATCTAAGAACTTAAACATTGTTTTCCTGGTTCTCAAAATAAACATCAGAACTATAAATTCTACAATGTTTGAACCTAAGATGAAAACTAATCTAATAAAAATATCTCATGACCCTACACACTAGGGCCCGTCTAGAAAGTTTTAAGGTGAGTGTGGCACCCTATGTATGCCTTCCCTAAGCCATAGGCTGGAGACCAAAACTAAGTATTTATATCACAAACATGGAAGACATTAGACTAATGTTCCATTACACATGAACTTGTCTCCAAAAACTCATACAATACAAAAAGGTAAATAAAACCAATACCATATTCCAAGCATTGCATATATCACACAATTATAGTGTGAGAAATGTACTAAATGGTTATAATGGTCCAAATACAAGCCCTCCCAAAAGTGAAAAATAGTCCAATATGATCATAAGGAGGGGACATATATCAAATGAATCACCTATTACACCCATGGTTATTTTATATCACTATGATCCACATATTCCTGATCCTCTTAAGAAACTATCAAAAGACATTCCCTCAATATAAGACACAATACATGTGGGAAGAGCCCATGTAGGGGTGAGTATAAAAATACCCCATAGGACATCCCTAAATAACTAAACATACACATCATGAGTCAAATGATCATAAAATAAAAGGTTTGTAAATTAAGATATCACTAAATTAACAAGGGTGACCATAATAATTCAGATATACTCATAACAAACATCAAGCCTCAAAATGGTCTGAGCCACTGCCAACCACATTATTTTTCTCTAGGATTAACGGTAAATATTTTATATGACAACTTAGTCAATGAGAAATGTTTTCACTAATATAAACCATCTAATATGTCACGATTTTCGAGTCTAGTCGATGAAATATTCATTGGAATAACAGAGATCTCGACACCCAATTAGGGGATCTGACACATGAACATTGACCACAAACCCTACTAAATCAATCTCTTGGATAGGGTGGTGATTCCATATGCTTGGTGGTTATGAAGATACCTTGAACCCTGTAGAGACCCGTATCTTGACGTACATGGACATTACATTACTTTTGCGGAATACTTAGTACATAACAAAAACACACACACAAGGACCGTAATAGTTTAGTGTCTTTGGAAACTCGGACTACAATCTTCTAATCGTGGTGAAAGATCTTCAACATCTCCCACAAAGATCTTCCCCTTTTTTTAACCTAAAACCTTTATTTATATCCTGGGGAAAAGAAAACATAAAAGGGTGAGCTCAAATGCTCAGTAAGGGTAAAAAAAAGAGAAATCAATCACATCATATTCATAAGAACATAACTTTTGGAAATTTTAACCTGCAAAAGAGAGCATAATTTCATAACATGGGATAATTCATAGTAGTGAAATGAAATCCCAATAATCATAACTTAAAACATGAAACTTTGTGGCATACACACACAATCATAGAGAATCATTTCTTGTCAGTCAAGACTCATTGCCAAGACTATCTTAGTGAACAAAGTCCCTTTCTGAATTGAGTAACCCTCGTTTCAGTCCTGTTTCACTGAACCGGTATAACCTACCATTTCAGCCATGTCTATCTCATGAGATATAAAATCTTTACCCAATGCATTGGAGGGAGATATAGGTCCCACCCATCTTATAATGAATCCTTTCTTATGTGTGCCACATAATCATAAATCATACATCATCACATAACACATATAACAAAAATGGGATTCTTGAAACATCATGACATCATAAAACAAATCATATAAGGTAAATGACTTCATAAAAATAATTCCCTCAAAACATAATCAAATCAATGTAATAATAGGGATAAAAACAGAACCCTATATTATCTTAGATGGAAAATAATTTTGATAAAACATTTGAACTCCATTCTTGAGGAAAATATCCTTTCTACTTAAAAAAATAACACTTTTCTTTTCTTATCATGTCATACAATTATAAACTAAAAGAAGTTGATTAAAAATAAACTTGAAAACTTGTAAAGGAAGATGATTGTAAACAATGTTTTAAAAATACATTCATGCCGTATAAGTTAAAAAGAAAACATTCTTCTCGTACTTTTGTCGGAAAAGTCAAAAAGTACCTCGTACGAAAAAGCGACAAAAGATTCATTTCATATTCTTTACTAAAACTCACCGAAGGGTAAAATTGGATTTAAACTATTGTCAGTGGATGGAAACAATATTACATATTGAGGGAACATGGATGTGGATGATAAAATACACCCCAGTAAATACTTACGAATAAACAATCTCAGATAAAAATGAGATTGTGGTATTTTCCCTTACCTTAGGTCCGATTTGCTTCGTATGTGTCCGAACCTCCTCTTCTTTGAAGTGCCTCTTTGAGACCTCCTCTTAGGGAACTAAAATTGGTCTTTGAGGAAGACTAGAACCTCTAGTATGTTTCTAGGGAAGTGGAGAAGATATTTTGGCAGGGGTTGGCCGAGCTTGAGTGCTCAAATTGGTGTGAGGAGGAGGGGGAGGAGGTGCCCTTTTATAAGGGAGGAGAGGGGCACCTTAGGAATATCTCAAAATATTATTTTATATTAAAGTCAAAATCGGTTTATAATGGCTCCAAAGGGTCTTATTTCGAATATAAGGTAGGGATGGGTCGAAATCATATCAACCAATAAGATTTATACAAGTTTAGGGTATTATTTTAACCTTATCAATTAGATTTAACTCTAAGTTAAATAATTTAACTTTTACCATGTCTTTTTGTTTTCTTTCACTATATGGTTAATAAACTTACTATAACATGCCAAACGAACCCCAAATTGTTTATTATTAATATATATATCCTTATCTAAGTCATTTTGCCGAACCGTAGATTTTTAGGAATAAAATAACAATTAATAATATAATATTTGATTTAAAAACTATTTTGTGTCAATTTTGACACTATTTGATATATGATTTTTGTGAAAGTCAAAACAGAATTATATGTTCGAACCAAGTTGATTAAATCAACATTAATATATCATATTAACCTATAAAATTAGTGGAATTCATAAAAAGTCTTAAATTACATTTATTTTGGTATTTATATTATCAATTATGTCAATATTTCATTAATAAGATAATTACAGCATCATCTTTGTGTCATAAATAAATTAAATTATTTGATGTCTAAAAATTACAAATAAAATACCATCATGTAGGAAATCTTTTTATCTTTCTAATGAATATTAACAATCGAATTTATCTTATGTATAACCCCATATTATAAATGATTTACTTATTAAACTTTGATTTTAACTATTTTAACCCTTCTTTAAATAAATTAATAATAAATGTCCTAATCTAATCCAAGTGGACCTAAATGGTCATATTTTATTCCTAAGTTTGTTTTTGGTCGAATTACACTTGCCCAATAGAATTATGACATGTTTTAGGGTAATATTAATATCATATTTACCCTTAATTACCCAATTTACTATTAACCGCGGTAAAAAAAAATAAAAAGTTACTATTCACCAAAAAATTATTTTCATCTCATTGAACCACATTTTAGTCCTTGATATTAACCGTGTCTCCCGGATTTTCGAAATTCCATTCACAGAAGTGGTAAAATTAGGTTTTATGCAAAATTCAGTTTTTAACCTACCACTTAGTGGTTTCACTATTCATCAAAAAATGAAAGTTTTCAGAAAAATACCAAAATTTCACCCTAGGATAATTTCGATATTCTGAGTCCAAAAATGAAGTCCATTTTGAAAAATAAAATTTATTAAATTTCAAAAAGTGATTATTACTATTCATAATGGCTAGTTTTAATAGCATATCATTGTTTAGTGAAACTCGGTATTGCGTATTACACACGCTATCGAGGAAGGTCGTGATTGCGTGTAATGCAAGGCAAGTCAAGGATGCGTGTTGTGCAAGCTCCTTTTGGTGTAGCGTACAACACAAGACTTTAATAAAATTAAAAAGAATATTATTTTATAAAATCTTGGGCTGTTACATTCTACCCCCCTTAAAATGAATTTCGCCCTCGAAATTTGTCGGGGTTATAAATGGTTTACTATTCGAAAGTTTCTTTAATAGAAACCCACATCGTAAAAAGGAATATCAAAACCAATCTTTAAAAACAAAAGTATGAAACGTAACGGTTACCCAAATAAACTAATCATTGGGTTTCCACATAGGTGAAAATATGGATATGGAAGAGAAATCTAACCATCATGTTCTGATGGAGAGTGGTAGAGAACATGGCTATGGAAAATCCAGTAATCACAAAGCCATAAATTTGTGACGATCTAGGGTACCATCTGATTCATCAGATATAAGGGCACTAGGACAACATTTTTGGTTTTCAAGATCATTTCCCTAAAGTTGAAGAATTTGAATTAGAATAAATACTTACTTTATTTTGGTACAATCTCACTATTGTTCGTGCCTTGAACAATTTCCACTTCATCTCTTATATAAATGAAGTTGAATTTGTTATTCGTGAAGTGTTAGCAGATCATGTGATAGAATGATGGGTCATTCCATCTGTCTCGAACAAAAGGTTAGCAAAAATTATATACATAAGTCGATCTATAGTGAGATTAATCATATATGGTTCCTAAAATGGACTTATACTTCATATATCATACTGCTTAATATAATAAAACTAGTTTCTTCTAAACAGGGACTTCCTGTAGGTCAGTGGTAGGCGATAAAGGCCAGTCGCACTTCAGTTGTGGGTTCGATTCCCACAGCCTTGTCCGAAGCGATGGGCTGTCGCCCGTCCTGCAGGTTGTCCTTTTTCCAAAAATATATAACATCCCATCAATAATATCGAAAAAGCAAACAATACTAACTTATGTCCAACACAATCCATTCCAATCTTTTAGGCTTATCCATAAAACTGCATTCGACTCTCATAATATAGTGAAAATGATTACCAGAGATTTAACACCATCATCGATCCCCATATATCATAAGATATGTTTTGTTGGTCACATTCCAAACATTCAAAGTCCTTAATCGTGTATTCTCTTGAATACCTTAGTGAAAACATGAATCACTTTTCACATACCAAAATCCTCAAAATTCTATATACTCAAACTTAGTCCTTATATCAATCATGAGCTCATGAATACTGTTAAACATTTCATTTTCTCGTTTTTCCTTCATTATGCGCATAATATCTCAATCACTTTGAATACCACATTAGACCAATACATAAATATTCCAACATTCCAAGATACAACATTATTTTGGAATCCCATTACATAAACACTTAATCATTCCACCACATCATTTTCATATTCAACATTGCCAATAGTGATCGCATGTGACTTCCCTTTGTCCTTTTCCTTAAGCGGTTGCTCATGTCGATCATCACTAACCCTTGGATTAGGGCATTTATTAGCATAATGCCCCATTTCCTTGCACTTGAAGCATTGAAGTGTTGGTTGTACGTTCTCTGCAGTGTTTGCTTTATTCACTTCATTAGAATCCCATTTTCCATTACTTCGACACTCAGCTGCTCGATGACCTTCTTTTCCACACTTAAAACATTTTCTAGTCCCTTTAAGACAATCTCCACCATGCTTCTTTCCACACTTTGTGCATAAGGAAACATTCATCTTCTTTTCACCATTATTCTGAGTTTTCTCCATGAACTCCATCTTTCGTTTCTTGTCAAACCCATGAGATGGATATGTAACACCAACTTCCATTTCTTCCTTGATAGCACAACGCAAAATTTCTTCATAGCTACTGAAGTCTCTTATAGCTAATGCCCTTCAAAGACTTGGTTTTAAGCCACTGAAAAATCGATCAACTTTACTTTCAGGTTGGATGATAATACCAGAAGCGTACCTTGCAAGTCTTGTAAAATTTGCTTCATAGGTACCAACAGATTCATCATCCCTTTGCTTCAGTTCAAGAAACTCTTTCTCCATCTTTGTTCGGAGAATATGAGGGAAGTACTTATTGAAAAATAAGTTCTTGAACTCGTCCCATTCCATAGACTCAATTTCATCCCTTTGCCTCGTATTCTTAATAAGATTCCACCATTGATCAGCATCTCCTTCCAAACGATACACTGCTAGGATGACTTTATCATGTTCAGAACATTGAAGAACTGAAAATATCTTTTCAGTAGTACTAATCCATTGTTCAGCAAATAATGGATCAGTAGACCCACTGAAAGAAGGTGGACGCTGCCTCATGAAGGATTCAACAGAATGTTGCTCCTTCCTTTGCTCGTTTGGAAGTCCTGCATGATTCATAGCTTGAGAAAGTTGTGTGAGAATGGCTACAAGATTTTGCATTCCAGCTCCCATATCGTTTGGTTGCTCAGGGGGACAATCATTGCATTGCCCATCACATTCCGCATTAACATGGTTCCTTCGGGTTCCAGCCATCGTCTAAAACCCCAAAAGAATAGTATGAGAGGCAAAAATCATGCTAGGTAAAACAACATAATAAAGGGGTAGTACCCTCAATATCTAACAACTTAGGTTAAATTCGAAGATCGTTAGCGCAATTCTAGGACTATAACCTATACGTATACTTAACCTTAGAGACATCCCTAGACATACCTTAGAAATATCTCTAGGGATCTCATTAACGTTTTCGCATCCTAGTTTCCAAAGGTTAACTAAACCTTTCCTCTTATACCAACTGTAGAGACCCGTATCTTGACGTACATGGACATTACATTACTTTTGCGGAATACTTAGTACATAACAAAAACACACACACAAGGACCGTAATAGTTTAGTGTCTTTGGAAACTCGGACTACAATCTTCTAATCGTGGTGAAAGATATTCAACATCTCCCATAAACATCTTCCCCTTTTTTTAACCTAAAACCTTTCTTTATATCCTGGGGAAAAGAAAACATAAAAGGGTGAGCTCAAATGCTCAGTAAGGGTAAACAAAAGAGAAATCAATCACATCATATTCATAAGATCATAACTTTTGGAAATTTTAAACTGCAAAAGAGAGCATAATTTCATAACATGGGATAATTCATAGTAGTGAAATGAAATCCCAATAATCATAACATAAAACATGAAACTTTGTGGCATACACACACAATCATAGAGAATCATTTCTTGTTAGTCAAGACTCATTGGCAAGACTATCTTAGTGGACAAAGTCCCTTTCTGAATCGAGTAACCCTCGTTTCAGTCCTGTTTCACTGAACCGGTATAACCTACCATTTCAGCCATGTCTATCTCATGAGATATAAAATCTTTACCCAATGCATTGGAGGGAGATATAGGTCCCACCCATCTTATAATGAATCCTTTCTTATGTGTGCCACATAATCATAAATCATACATCATCGCATAACACATATAACAAAAATGGGATTCTTGAAACATCCTGACATCATAAAACAAATCATATAAGGTAAATGACTTCATAAAAATAATTCCCTCAAAACATAATCAAATCAATGTAATAATAGGGATAAAAACAGAACCCTATATTATCTTAGATGGAAAATAATTTTGATAAAACATTTGAACTCCATTCTTGAGGAAAATATCCTTTCTACTTAAAAAAATAACACTTTTCTTTTCTTATCATGTCATACAATTATAAACTAAAAGAAGTTGATTAAAAATAAACTTGAAAACTTGTAAAGGAAGATTCTTGTAAACAGTGTTTTAAAAATACATTCATGCCGTATAAGTTAAAACGAAAACATTCTTCTCGTACTTTTGTCGGAAAAGTCAAAAAGTACCTCGTACGAAAAAGCGACAAAAGATTCATTTCATATTCTTTACTAAAACTCACCGAAGGGTAAACTTGGATTTAAACTATTGTAAGTGGATGGAAACAATATTACATATTGAGGGAACATGGATGTGGATGATAAAATACACCCCAGTAAATACTTACGAATAAACAATCTCAGATAAAAATGAGATTGTGGTATTTTCCCTTACCTTAGGTCCGATTTGCTTCGTATGTGTCCGAACCTCCTCTTCTTTGAAGCTCCTCTTTGAGACCTCCTCTTAAGGCACTAAAATTGGTCTTTGAGGAAGACCAGAACCTCTAGGATGTTTCTAGGGAAGTGGAGAAGAGATTTTGGCAGGGGTTGGCCGAGCTTGAGTGCTCAAATTGGTGTGAGGAGGAGGGGGAGGAGGTGCCCTTTTATAAGGGAGGAGAGGGGCACCTTAGGAATATCTCAAAATATTATTTTATATTAAAGTCAAAATCGGTTTATAATGGCTCCAAAGGGTCTTATTTCGAATATAAGGTGGGGATGGGTCGAAATCCTATCAACCAATAAGATTTAGACAAGTTTAGGGTATTATTTTAACCTTATCAATTAGATTTAACTCTAAGTTAAATAATTTAACTTTTACCATGTCTTTTTGTTTTCATTCACTATATGGTTAATAAACTTACTATAACATGCCAAAAGAACCCCAAATTGTTTATTATTAATATATATATCCTTATCTAAGTCATCTGGCCGAACCTTAGATTTTTAGGAATAAAATAACAATTAATAATATAATATTTGATTTAAAAACTATTTTGTGTCAATTTTGACACTATTTGATATATGATTTTTTTGAAAGTCATAACAGAATTATATGTTCGAACCAAGTTGATTAAATCAACATTAATATATCATATTAACCTATAAAATTAGTGGAATTCATAAAAAGTCTTAAATTACATTTATTTTGGTATTTATATTATCAATTATGTCAATAATTCATTAATAAGATAATTACTTCATCATCATTGTGTCATAAATAAATTAAATTATTTGATGTCTAAAAATTACAAATAAAATACCATCATGTAGGAAATCTTTTTATCTTTCTAATGAATATTTACAATCGAATTTATCTTATGTATAACCCCATATTATAAATGATTTACTTATTAAACTTTGATTTTAACTATTTTAACCCTTCTTTAAATAAATTAATAATAAATGTCCTAATCTAATCCAAGTGGATCTAAATGGTCATATTTTATTCCTAAGTTTGTTTTTGGTCGAATTACACTTGTCCAATAGAATTATGACATGTTTTAGGGTAATATTAATATCATATTTACCCTTAGTTACCCAATTTACTATTAACCGCGGTAAAAAAAATAAAAAGTTACTATTCACTAAAAAATTATTTTCATCTCATTGAACCACATTTTAGTCCTTGATATTAACCGTGTCTCTCGGATTTTCAAAATTCCATTCACAGAAGCGGTAAAATTAAGTTTTATGCAAAATTCAGTTTTTAACCTACCACTTAGTGGTTTCACTATTCATCAAAAAATGAAAGTTTTCAGAAAAATACCAAAATTTCACCCTAGGCTAATTTCGATATTCTGAGTCCAAAAATGAAGTCCATTTTGAAAAATAAAATTTATAAAATTTCAAAAATTGATTATTACTATTCATAACAGCTAGTTTTAATAGCATATCATTGTTTAGTGAAACTCGGTATTGCGTATTACACACGCTATCGAGGAAGGTCGTGATTGCGTGTAATGCAAGGCAAGTCAAGGATGTGTGTTGTGCAAGCTCCTTTTGGTGTAGCGTACAACACAAGACTTTAATAAAATTAAAAAGAATATTTTTTTATAAAATCTTGGGCTGTTACAAACCCCAACTATTGAAGAATAATATATGATAGATAATCCCACCCTGATCTACATGGAGGGATACCATGAATTCTATCTGAGAAAAAACTCATAGAGGGGTTCACAATCCTAAGATAAGGATATAATTCTACACTATACCTTTGTATTAATAGTCCTAAGGATCACAGTAAACTATTCCTAGTCTATACTAAAGATAAAGAGGGTTTAATGTTTTTCTGAAAGATGTATATTGTGTTTACTGGGGGTATGTGGTATATCGTGTTTTCCATGAGTTTATTTGTGTCTTTCCATCTAACATATAATGTGATCATTAATTTACATGGTGTTTCATTCTATGATAAATAGTTTTATGAGGGTGGGTCATTAATAAACATGTTTCCCACCCATTCCCATGTATATTTGACCACACTCATGTACTATGGGTCATGAACTTGTACCTAGACATGTCCATGTATCAGGTCGTACCTGTGTACCATAGTTGTGTCCATCTTCCTAGCAGTATATGATCTCATATACTGCTGGAGTATGTATCGGGACACCATCATAGGGTTATATGGTGTGTGAAACATGTCACACAACATGTGGTATTAAATTTCCTTTTAAACCCCAGTCTCTGTAGCCAGGTTGCTGCATGACGTGTGTTCATATTACTAAATGCCATATAGTAATGATTTTTCATTATAATTAAAAAACCATTCATTCATTTCCATCTTGGAAACTTCCATTGTCAAGTATTCTATCAATATAGGTGATGGAAATGGATCTCAATCCATTCAATCCCATCCATCACTATCATCTGAATTTCAGATGCCAATTTTATCATGAACTTGTCCTAGTATCCCAAACCCGAACTCGGTCCACCTCTAATTGCCTTCCATTATTGTCACACCTTGATCAATTCATTAATCATGAAACTGAACCCATGGTATTAATCCATTGAACCAATTAACTATCTCAATATGATAAAATACCTCACATTTTTTTAACCATCATCCAATGAAATTTTCACTGATGATAGTGTGATGAAATGGAGGAGAAATGAATAACCCATAAACGATGAATGAACTTAAACCATTGTTTGGGTCGACCTTGATTTCATATTGTTATAATTACAAAAAAATGAATAATGAAATTAATAATATCAAATTCAAAATCCCATGATGTTAATCCCAAACCCACAAACATGAATGAATCATTAATCAATCTTTTTTTGGATGTGATTCATGTTCATCATGGGAAAAATTGGTAAATAAACTATGAAAATAAAAAATCATACCTCAATTTGGAATTGATCATTCATGAAAAATATTACTATGGCATTGTTGTTAGTGAGATTCATGAGTTTTTTTGGGAAAATGATCCTCAAGCAGTCAATCTTGATCCTCGACCTTTTTTCATTCTCCATGCTCTCCTTTAACAGATCCTCTCACAATCCTAAGGTTATACTTCTAACCATGTTGATTTGGGAAAACTATGTTTATATACAGGGTTATTAGGTTAGGATTTTAACTAAAATAATTAAATAAATATAAATTATTTATTTATTTATTTCACCAATAATGCGGTCATTCCGAACACTCAAAGCTGATAATGATTATGTAACTACTAGGGTAAAACCCACATTCTAGACTGAATAATGATATCATGTTTTCCATATAAGAAATATTTTTTGTGTTATTCAATTATTAGTCAAAAAATATTTGTGTGTGGTATAATATATTTGATATATTTATTATATCAAAACTGAACCTCTTCAGGCCATGTAATCCTGCAAAAAATCAGCCCTTGAATCTAATATTATTATTTAATATATTCCAAAGATAGAAATTTAATAAATATATCCATTTAAATAAATAAAAAATTCAATATTTATTGAAAATAATTACAAAAAAACATCACAATAATAAGTATATATATATTATGATTATGCACAAAACCTTTAAGGTGTAAAAATAAATTTGATGGGTTGAAATTCGTGATTTAGTCATCATACATTGTGGTATGATATGAAAAGTTTTCTTCAATGATTTTATCTTTTCCTTCATTCTATTTTTGATAAATATAAAAAAACTATCAGGTGTAAAATATGTATAGGATTAGTTCCCATTCATGACACACTAAAATCATTCAATTTCGTTATGATTTAGTTTATAAGGTTGAGGATTTTTATCATTCAACCACTTCTAGTGGTGTCATTACCACATTATTTTCATTTTATAAACACATTGATCATAATATTTTCATTTACAATGTTTATTACTATAGGAATTTATAATTTTTGGGATGGTTTATTTGGGACAAATATCCATAGAAAAAACATTTTAATGAAAAAAAATAATCTAGTAAATTGGTGAAAAGAGAGTACCGAATACTTTTATTAGTGAAATATTCTCCCAATTAACCTCATGTATATATTATTTGCGATGAATTATTTTTTCCATATAAAAATATATTTTGGCATACTTTTTCTGATAAAATATTTATTCTGTTGTCCATAATTTTTGTTGGAGAAATGATTCTTATGCTGCATTATTTTTAGATTATAAATGATGGAATAGAAATTTCATAAAAAATAACTGAACATAAAAAAAATAAAATATGATAAATAATAAAAACAAAAAAATCATTATAAAATTGAAGCTAATATAATACATAAAATGTTACATAGAAAAAATATTATAATAATGTCACTAAGGGGGTGTGGGATTAGGTTTCACTAGAGGAGGGAACACAATCCCTAAATAATGTGTTGGTCAATGAATATAATCCACATATCCTTATGTTTATACTTCTGTAATCATTTTAGTCTTCCTATTGTCATTACTTCTGTTCCTTTTGTTGTTGTTTCTCTTTCCGGTCTCTGATCAATCTCTATATAACATCATCTTGATCTCACAACCTCACTCTATTCCCAATAATAGAAAATGATAATTAAGATGACACTACCCCCTTCTATCCATATGTTTTCTTCACTTTACTACCATATTAACTATATTGGGTCGATCATGATCATATACTAACCACCTAAATTTTCATAATACCACTCATTTTCACCAGCATTCAAGATGTCACATCAAAAGATGACTCACATGATCACTCATACTTATTAATTGTCTCGTCCTAACTCTCATTCAAGTAAGAAAACCCTATCTATGATATCTCCTTTAAAACAAAAACCCTAACTAATGGGTTAATCCATAGTGTTATATGAACTCATGTGCACCTCCCTTTATGCCAGAGGTTGTACACAAGTGATAAGGGCATAAGGAACATCATTGGGAGAATATGCCCTCTGTAATTTGTAAGATCAGAGTACAACAAGGAAGCAATATCTATAAATAAACAAAAAACAAATAAAATAATAACCATTATAGTAGATTAAAAACAGATATTACCCATCCCATATGTTATTAATATAGAATGTTAGGAAAATAAACCAAAATTGTACAAAAAAAATCATTTGAACAATGTAGGCAACAAGTAAAAATATTAGATGTTCATAACATGGTCCATCCATCCATGTTATTTCAACCTACTATCTAAAACAACCTTCCACACATGGAACATTCCCTTCACAAGATCCATGAGCATAAAATCTATATGCACACTGAAATTCATTAGTAGGGTGTGAGTACAAGACTCAGTAGGACACCACTAATAGCCATTAACATAAATAAATCATATATATTACTGCATGACATGAAATTAAACATGGTAAATATATAAAAAATAATATATCACACAATTAAAACATATATTGGGTCCTTGGAGACTGACTCCGCCTACTTTTTCTTCTTATTGGAAGGAACAATGATCTGTCACCTCACCCACCCCCCTCTATGATATATTCCAAAAGCATGACTTATATATCACCCTGAAGGGATGACCCAAAGGATATTGAAATGTCATCTGAAACATAGAACATGGGGCAATCACCCATGATGCTCATCCTATAATTTCAATTTCATGATAGAATAACAGTACAATACGATACGAGAAACAAATTTTATATTAAACATCACATCAATTTATCAAGTATCACAACCTTCACAATCTATAAGAAATAAAAACTTTCATACGTCTCACAAGGCTACGAACGAACACCACATGTCATCAAGTATCAAACATAGGTCATTTGGACTACACATGCATGCCAACAAACATGTTAATATCTCATATAAAACATGACCTAATGAAAATGGATTCCTATCTCAAGCGCAACAATAATGACCCATGAATGATTCATTGAAAAAGTCCAAAAACACCACTAAAACCTAGATCCAAACTTGTTTCAATATAATTGTGTAACCTAGTGTGAGGCATAAGAAAAACACCTTAAAAAGATAGTATATGATTAAACCACTAAAGAGGACCCATTGTCGACAACAGTATTGGTCCAAGCATTGTGTATAATTAAATTCCCTCAATATGGATGCTAGTTATGTTAATAATCAATGTATTACTTGTTAAACGAACAATAATACCTTATATCCAGTCAATACAGAATGTATCTAATTATTTATTATCAAAGGGGAATACAATAGGTTCAATCATGTTTAAATAAGCACGTACCGGATGGAGAACATTGGATTGGATCGTTATTCAAGTGTTGAACTGAGGGTTTGGTAGTGAGCAGGGGAGCCTAAAATCAACAAATAAGAGTTACTAGGGTCTATGGAGTCAAATGGGTCTTGAGTGGATAAATATAAGTAATATAGGGTTGTATTATAATAAATTCATATAAACTTGGTGTCCTGGTGGGCTCTGTCGAACACCACTAGTGACCTGGTGGTCTCCCCTATCTAGTTGATGGTTACTGGGTAGAATCACCTCTTCCTAGGAGTCCCACTAGATATTAGTGGGTTTTATAGTTCTCTTTGTATTTTTTTATATTCTATCATATAGATGGTGGAACTTTTATCACTTTTCAAGGTACATTAATCCCATAGGGCTTGCACCTTTTCGATTCCATCTTCCAATGAATCTCTAGCCTTCCAATAAAGACATAAATATATGATCAAAATCCAAAAAAATGATCTAAAGAGGTTTACTAGAAATAGAGGTGTCACAACTATCCCCCTCTTAAGGCATCTCATCCTCAATAATTATCCTCATAGGTCTACTCAAATAACACTAACCACTATTCCCAAATTTCTATCTCCCACTCCCATGATTCTTCCTGAACATGCTCACAGTTCTATGGAACCTTAACAAAAGGATTGGTTTTTTATAAAACCTTCTCACATAAATCCACATTCTGAACTAGTTGATCCAAAAAAATATGCATCAGTTTCCACCTAAATATCCTCATAGTTTGGAATATGCACATGATTAGGCTCACACATCAAAATTTGTGACACATGGAATGCCTTGTGCATACCTCAATACTATGGATGAATCTAAAACCTATAGGCCACCATCATAATACATTCAATGATTTTGAATGGTAGGTCATACCATACTGAAATCATTTTTTTCCTCTTGAAACACCTATTCTATAACAAAAGGAAACCCGTATGAAATTTTTCTTAACTCACATGAAACTCCAATGGTTGTCTTCTTTAGTCAGCATAATAAATCAACCTTCTATGAGCTATAAAAATATATTTTGGAATCAACATCACCCACACCATGGTCTCTTATATTATAATAATCCCAAGAACTGAATACTCACCAACAACATGATAGTAAATAGATGAATAATAAGGTCGCCAATATCGAGCCTCTAACAGTGCCATCTAACTTCAATTTTTAAAGATATAATTATATGAAGACTTTTATAAATCCAATTGATCATCACAAGCTCCTATGAAATCTATAATATAATCTCAAAGTATATCTTCTAGGGTGTCAATTGTTCTCTCTTATAACCCAATGGTCTGAGTATGAAAAGTTATAGTCGGCTTCAATTAGGTACCCATCAACTTTTGTAATCCTTTCCCAAACCAAGTGATAAACCCGGTGTCTCTATCATACACCATGGTTGAAGGAACTCAATGAATCCGCAAAATCTCTCGACCATAGAGCATACCTAACTCATCTATTAAATTCATCTCTCAGATTAGTATATATTGATCTACCTTAGTCAACTGATTCAAAACCACCAAAACGGTGTCTCAAAATATCAAGGTTTTACTAAAAATCCATTATGAAGTATTTTTTTACCTCATCCAACATTTACAGAAGAACTGGGAGATTCTAGAGTAACCCTCCAAGCCTCTAATACCCAGCCTAGATTCTTTGAAAAGTTAAACAAATGAAGAGAAATCCTACAATATCTTTTTTCATATTAAAGCACTACAATATCCATTTAACAACATGATACATCTTGTTCAAACTATGTTGAACTAACCATTGTGAATCATTAAACGATCTCATAATATCCTCTCTCATGGAATATGGAACCATCACCCTGCCATGAAACTGAAACACATCATGTCTATCCAAATCCCATCTTGAAATAGAACAACTTATTTCCAACCCCTCATGTACCCCCCACACTATGAATCAAGATCTAAACTAGAATTCACACATTTTTCCTGTGAGGATGTAATCACTAATTGTGTACAAACTACTTCACCTTGATACACATCTATTCTTACCCATCATTCTTCCAATAAGGCAATGCCCTTTTATCCAACTTCTGAGGTTCGATATCCCCCTTCATATGTTTTTTATTAGTGCATCTATAACTACATTTTCCATCCGATGATCATAATCCATCTCAAATTCAAAAATCTATAATAACTCTATCTAATGTGTTTTATGAAAATTTATATTGCAATAGGAGGAAAAATTATACCGACTCTTATTGTCTGTATACATGAAAACACCTCCATTCAAAGAGATAATGTCACGAGCATTTCAATGCATGTACCGCTACCAAAAACTGAAAGTTAGGCGTGTGGTAGTTCCACTTGTGTGTTAAAAATTTATGAGACTATTTTGTGACATATTTTTTACCCTACATCATAATAGCCCCCAAGCCAATGCCTGACGCATCCCAATATACTACATAGCCAACTCAAGGCTCGAGATGAATCAGAATCAAATTCAATGTCTACCTTTTCTTCATCTAAAAGATAAAAATTTCCCACTGATCTATCCAATCAAACATTAATCTCTTCGTGGTATTTGAAATCATGGGATCTTCTAGTAAATTGAAGTCTTAAATGAATCTCTTGTAGTACCCAGCCTGTCTGAGTGAACATTGAATTTTGGTTGCATTCGATGATAATTACCAATAAAAAACTAAATCAACAATCCCTATATCAATTGAAATTTTATCTTTAGAATCCATGTGATCATGGAAGTACACCTCTTGTATCCAAAAGTGACACTTCGAGTACTTGGAATAATGAAAATGTTCTCAAAATATACTCAAAATGGAATCCATGTGTCTAACATGTGATTATAACATCATGGAATATATTAGGATGCCATCAAAGAACACATTGATGATAGAACATAAGTTCACGTGAAGGATCTAGTTTATGAGGTTCATGAACCCTGTGGTAGAATTCATTAGATAAAAAATAATGACAATATACTCATTAAACTCACATCTACTCCTAAACATTGTATTTGAAATTTTCTCTTCTCTAGCATGAAGATGATGGTAGTCATGAGGTTAATCAATATTAGAAAATCATTAGGATCCCATCAATTGATCAAGAAAGTAATCTATTCTTTGAAATGTGTACTTATTTTTTACCATGATCTAATTCAACATCCGATAGTCCACACAAAGATAAAGACTATTGTCCACCTTCTTTGAGAACAATATCGGAGTACCAAAAGGGAAACTTCTCATTCTGATGAATGCTTTAGACTCAAGATCATAAAGATAAACCTTGCGCTCATTAAAAATATTTGGTTTATGGTATATGGTGGAATCAATATTAGTAATTCATTAGGAATAAGCTCAATCTCAAATTTAACTCCCCTTTGTGGAGTTAATCCTAAAAATTACTCTAGAAAGACATCTCAGTAGATTTCTACTACTGGAGAAAGAAAAGAGGGAGATTTTTTCTAGTTGAAAAAAATAATAATTCACACCACCTATGATGAAAATACTTCTCTCTAATAAGGTTCATGTACCAATATACCTACATAAATGTCCCATTCACCAGTTAGCATGAATTTGTTGACATTAGGTGACAAAAATGATACTCGTATCTGATAATAATCAATATGTGCATGGTATATGGTTGACCAATCCATGCACAAGATCACCTTGAAAATTGTGTTCTCCAAAATAGTGTAGATGAAATCATGCTCAAATACAGTGAACACCATTGGACAATCTATCTACATATCAATATATCATACTTTTCGTCCCATGTTTGTATCAATAGACAGTTACTAGGAGAAGAATTCAACCAGTAAATCTAACATATAAAAAATAAGAAAATATGAATGAATGAATGGTATTTCCTTGTGTCAAAATAATGAAATAGATACAGTGTAATAGATCAATACTATACCTCAAATTTTGTAAGATCCCTCTTGAACATAGGCTAAATCCTGATCAACATCATATTCCCTTCCATACAACACTCCATGACACCCAAAGGATCATGAGACCACTAGTCTTGCAACAATAGTGACTAGAATTGAGGGAAACATGGTTGTCCTTGAGAAATTGTATTTTCCTACAATAATTATACCACCAAGATGATTCAATAAATATAAAATTTGTTGAAGAAATATTCTTTCTTATTTGACTATAGACCACAACACCAGTGTATGTCCTCTTATTTTCTTCCCTTTCTCCTAGAATAAGCGACTGGGACTACACTGAATAAGGTACATGTCAGATTGAAGATAGGAGGAAGAAGAACAGAAGCTACGTATTCCTTGATTCACATATCTATAATTAGTGCCTTATGAATCATTGTATCATTGCGAATCATATCAAAGTTACAGACATACTGTTTCATCTCTCAGTGAAGGCCAATATTGAAATTTATTTCTTTCTATACCTCATTATTGTCTAGAATTACAGAAAAATGAATCAAATCTATGAAGCATGTTGATTAATATGATATTGTTATTGACCCCTGAAGGAGCTCCATGAACCCTTATTCACATCCCAAATTTAGTGTATTATCGATGAACTCATTGAATAAGAGGTTATTGACGGTATCCCATATCAGTCTTTCTTTTCTACTAGCCTAAAACATGACATACCACCATCATCCAACTATTCCTTGATGTATAAACATTAGGATTTTAACCCTTTGATCATCTAGGGTATCTACCAATTCAAAAATCCTATTTATGACTCATGTCATGTCCTACACATCATGGGGGACTTTGATGCCTTTTACTGAAGAGTGGGGGCGAAATCTAGAATTCACATGCAGATTCAACTATCATCAGCCCATCCCTATAGGCTCTTCCATCCAGAATCAATAGTACAAAAAAGTGTCTTGGTTTTAACGGTTCCATTTCTTGACCTACTAGTGAAATTAAGAGATTATTCTTGCATATATCCTCCTGCATGACAGGTGGTGAAATTAGTATTTCAAGACATCTATAGGGAGATAATTCTTCAAATTCAAAATAAACCATAAAAAAGTTCAACTTCATAGACAAAAGGACTAAAACAAGAAGACTGTTAATATTTCATATACACACACAAGGGCTTAGAAAGAGGTTAACCTTAAATGGTTACCCACAAGAACAAGACACAACCCCCCTAAGCACTATCTAAAACCCAAGTAATGCCTTAAATACCTGCACTTTATCTACAACCACAAAAACACACATACACACATATATATAGGCACACACACACACACACGCACTCAATCATAGAATACAAAACGATCAATTATAAAAATGGAATAATTAATTTTCCAAGAACGTATCACAATTTACAAAAAGAATTTTTAAATTTAGCCTTTATATATTGTAAGAAATAAGTCTATATATATAGTAAGGGAACAAAAGTGCCTAACAAGGTTCGATAATGTACACCAAATACTATAAATAAATAGATCAACATCATTGAAATCAACAAAGGTGAATTTAATCAATGGTAAAATAAAATATGAAAACATAAATTCCCACTTTATGGAATCTTTGAGGTCCACTATAGAATGTAGGCCAAACACCAACATAGTTACCCTACATATGTCCCAACTATCCTATCTCCAAGATACCCTATCCCAAATAAAGGAAAAGATGAAAATAATGTTAACAAATAATTTTCTATGATATCATTTTTTATCACCCTCAACCCAAACTACCAGGTCTGAGTCTGAGTGACAAAAAACCTCATGTGTGCCTCCCCATACAAAATAGGTTGCCGACTAGTAGTGATAGACTAAGGAATAATGTGGGGATACTATTCCCTCTGTACTCTATAGTATTATAGTATAATAAGGAAGTGCTGACTATAAATCAAAAAATAAATAATAAACAAATAGCCATTAGATTATAAGGAATACAAATAAAACCCAACCCATGTAGTATCAATATGGGATATTAGATAAATTGACCAAAACTAAACAAATGGATATAATGTATGAGTTATGTAGTAAATAATAGTAGTATATGTCCTGCATGAGGCCTATCCGGCCTCACCAACATTCTTATGATTACCAGCTCAACCTTCCACCACATGACCCTTTCCCTTTATCCGATCCCTGAGAATAAAATCTATAGGCACACTGAAATACCCATGTATGGTGTGATTACATGACATAGTAAGACACCACAAATAGAAATTAACATTATTGCATAATATATATAGGTGAATTACATGAAATTAAGTAGGGTACATATACAAAAAATATATACCACACAATTAATAAAATGTACCAGGTTTTTGGAAACTGGCACTACTTACTCCAACACCAATTTCGATGGAATGATAATTAGACACCTGAAATGTCCCCATAAATGGGATAATCTAATGACATGACTAACATATTCCAATTGAAAGGATAACTCAAATCATGCTAACCGGATATCTTACACATCCCCCTCAGGGGAATAATCCATAAGTATCAACCTACCTTCATGTAATGTCCTGGTTCCGGGTGCCACTCAACGGGTGCCCCGAACCCAGTTTGTCACATGACCTCAATCGCATTTCCCCAAAATCTAGAGGTTTCCGACTAGCAACGAGGGACCAGGTCTGATAGTGTGGAAACTATGCCCTAATTTGTAAAAGTGTAGCGGATCGAAATACGAAATAAAACATACATCAAACAGCGGAAGCTGTAAAACATACACTACTGAAATAAACAACAGCAGTGGATATAACCAATAGTATATAAATAATGATGCTACATGTCTCATGTTCTATGAAAATATCCAGAACATGTTATACATCAATACAGTCCAACCGAAAGTAGAGTACATCGAAACATAATAAAATAGCTGGCAGCGGCATCACTAGCCTAGGCTCGGTCCCATTCCCTCCTACTCCTCAGCAACAATCATGTACCTGTATAGGCACTCTTTCCCCTATCTACGCCTACAACAACGTAATATTTTTGGGCTGAAAATCATGACCCAAACAGGGTGTGAGAAATATATCTCAGTAGGAACCCACCAATGGCTCATGCCCAACTGCGTGTAAGCATGCAACAATAGCGTGCAATAGTAAAATGCAATAAATTAAGCAGTACTGAAAAGTAACTAACATAACAATTAAATTTCCATTTTATTATTAATTAAATCCATTAAATATTAGGAATCACCTTAGTGCATTTCTAAGTAAACAAACCTCATTCTCAGACAAGAAAACCCTTACCCTCGGGTAAGAAGAATCCAACCCAAAGATATTTTCCTCAGGCGTAACAGAATTTTCCCTCATGCGTAGGAAGTTTCTCCCTCAGGCACAGAAGTTAAGCCCTCAGGCATGAAAGGTTTCCCTCAGGGGAAATAACAACAGCCCTTAAGCTAGACACTACTGTTCCCATAGTCTAATCCCAACAACACCCTTAAGACAAACAGGTAACTAGGTCATGCCCAACAGGTAAAGAAGCAGTAAAAAGTAATTCTTCTCAAGGAAATTCTACAATTACTAATTCGATGGAATACCCTTGGGTATCCTAGAAAAATGGATAAAGAGTGGAACACACCCCCGAGGTGGTTCTGGATCCATGCAATGATCCCAAACAGCGGTTTTATAATTTATTCAATTACCTATATAGTTATAGGTTGTCAAAATAGCCACGACATCAGCCACACGACACCCTAACATGGGTTTGTGGCATGAAAACTCACAAAACACACGGCAGTTGAGAAACTAACCACCAAGACACCTACCTTATACGCTGACGAGTGGTACATGCGAACGCTGATTCCAGAAATGCCCCAGAACGGCGTAGATATGAGGTAAGAAATCTTTCATTCAACCTTAAATAACTCCCGTTAGGGAAATAATTGGTAAGATACATTGAAGGAGAAGAGAGGGCTCACCAGTGAGGTTCCCACGAAATCGTCCGAAGTGGAATCGGATTCCAGACGTGCGCCCGGTAGATCTTCGAAGGTTCAACCATCCTCTCCAGAGCACTCTTCCTGTTCTAAGACTTCCCTGTGAACATGGGAGGCTACTTCCCATTAAGTGAAAAAAAACAAAGTACATGGCGTGTACTTCCAAGTACACTGTGTGTACTTCCTTCATTTAATTGTTCCTCTCTCAGCACCACCAAACTATTCATCCATCGATATAAGTATATGGCATGTACTCCTAAGTACACGGCATGTACTATCGCCCAGCTGGTGGCTGCTCCACTTCCTTACTGTTTTGGCATGCCGACTGACTACACGGCGTGTAAAGGAAAACTACATGGCGTGTAGTTGGATCCTACATCCTTCATCCCCCGCATGGCCACACGCCCCGTGTACCCATCCCACACGACCAAATGTACACAACGTGTGGACAAAGTACATGGTGTGTACTTCCAAAATTTAGGATTTTTTCCATTTTCCATATTTTCTCAAAAACACTTAAGGAAACGAGAAACGAAGAAGCCCATACCTCAAAATAAAAATCGGGTTCTTACAAACATACCCCCTTATAGCAATTCGTCCCTGAATTTCTCTTCTAGGGGTGGAGAAGATATAGATGTGAACAATTTAGGCCACTGAGCATGTACGTCAGTCTCCCACTCCCAGGTTTCGTCTTGCACTCGACCATGCTGCCATAGCACCCGTACGAGAGGAATTAACCGGCCTTGGAGAACCTTCATGCTCCTGTAAATGATAAGAATTGGATGCTCCTCATAGGACACGTTTTCTTCCAGCTCAACCTCGTGAGGCTGAAAGATGTGAGATGAGTCTGAATGATAGTGACGCAATTGAGACACATGGAAGACGTTGTGCATGGTTCTATACTGCTGCAGTAACTATAACCGGGAGGCAACCTACTCGACCCTCTCCAGAATCTCAAATGGCCCCACATACCTCGGTGAAAGCTTACAATGTCTCATGATCCTCTTGTGTCCCAGCCTCAGTGAAACATGCAAGAAAACATGATCCCCGACAATGAACACCAAAGGACGTCTGCGGCAATCGACATATGACTTCTGATGAGACTGTGCAGTAGCCATCTTCTTTTGAATCAACTGGACCGGCTTAGAAGTCTCATGCATGAGACGTGGTCCCTGTATAGCTTCCTCACCTACCTCTAATCATCACAAAGGTTATCGGCATGGCCTACCATATAATGCCTCGTATGGTGCCATCACGATAGTCACTTGAAATCTATTGTTATAGGAAAACTCGACTAAGGGTATATGCATCTCCCAAGAGCCTCCAATGTCTATGACGCATGCTCATAGCATGTCCTCAAGCACATATATAGTACGCTCAGACTGGACATCTGTCTGAGGGTGGTATGTTGTGCTCAGAACCACCTAGGTACCCAGTTCCCTCTGGAAACTCTGCCAGAAACGAGACGTAAAATGGGCTTCCCTATCTGAAACGATAGAAAGAGGGACCCCATGAAGATGTACGATCTATCAGATATAAAATTTCCCAAGCTCATCAACCCTGAAGGTCTCCTTGATCGGAAAAAAGTGAGCTACCTTCATGAGTCTGCCCACAAGAACCCACACAACATCATTGCCTCCAGGTGACCTCTGCAACCCAGTCACGATGTCCACCGTGACATCATCCCATTTCCACTCCAGGATGGGTAACTGTTGTAATAGTCCGGCTGGCCTCTGATGCTCCGCCTTCACCAGCTGATAGGTGGAACACCTCGTAACAAAACCAGCTACATCTCTCTTCATGCCCGGCCACCAGTACTGACGTCTCAGGTCACGGTACGTCTTGGTATCCCCTGGATGAACTGCCCAAGATGAAGCATGAAACTCCCACATCATATCCTCACGTATATCCCCTGGAACCCACACACTTCAATGGAAAAACAAAACCTCATCATCGCCTATCGTCGAACCAGGATGAGGTTCCTCACATTCCACTGACTCTCGTAGAACTAGGCCTTCTGAATCAGATAACTGTCTCATCCTCACTCTATCCAGGAGGGTTGAAGTTACAACTAAAGATGAAAGATAAGTCTTCCCCTGACATTCGTGCACCTCCAGATGAATTTCTAGGAACAAAACCATAAGCTTCCACTCATCATTGGCTCCATGCACTGCATGTATCTGAGTCTTCCTACTCCGTGCATCAAGTACTACATTACCATTACCAGGTGTATAGGAAAGCTCAAAATCGAAGGACTGAAGGTATTCAACCCAGCTACGCTACCTTAGATTCAATTCACACTGTGTAATGATATACTTGAGACTTTTGTGGTTGGTGAAAACCACAAAATGTTCTGCCAACATATAATGTCTCCAACAATGAAACACATGCACAACTGTAGCCAACTCGATATCATGCGTCAGGTTATTCCTCTCATGCGGCCTCAACTGCCGAGACCCGTATGCAAGAACTCGATCACCCTACATCAACACTTCTCCTAGACCAATACCTCATGCGTCACAGTAAACTGTATTGCTTTTCCCCTTCTCTTTGAGTATCAGGATCGATGCTGATGTCGAACTTCCATTCAGGTACTGAAAGGCTGTCTCGCAAGCTTCCGACAAAAAAACTTCACACCCTTCTTAGTCAGACCCATCAATAGTTCTGATAATAGGGAGAAGTCTTTTATAATGTTTTTTTCGTAACCATACAGCCATAAGAAAATCTGTATCTCAAACATGTTCTTAGGTTGTTCCAAGTAAACTACCGCTCTTACCTTCTCGGGGTCCGCTGCAACTCCTGCCTCCGAGATGATATGACCCAGGAAGTGAATCTAGTCCATCCAAAATTGGCACTTTGAGAGCTTATCATATAGTTGATGGTCCCTCAGTGTAATCGATACGATCTCAAGATGGGTGGCATGGTCGTGTCGAGTGTGAGAGTACACCAAGATTTCGTCAACAAATACTACCACAAAAGAATCCAGATAAGGATGGAACACATGATTCATTAGTGCCATGAAAATTTCTGGCGCGTTTGTGAGTCTGAACGGCATAACCAAATACTCATATAGACCATACCTACTCCTAAAATCCATGAGAGGTATATCAGACGGTCTAACGTGCAACTAATGATATCCTGATCTCAAGTCAATATTCGAAAAAACTCATGCTTCATGAAGTTGATCAAACAGATCATCAATACTCGGTAAGGGATATCGGTTCATAATCTTCAACTGGTTCAACTTCCAATAATCCACGCAAATTCTTTGGGCACCATCTGGCTTTTTCGCAAAAAGGACCGGAGAACCCCATAGAGAAGTACTGGGTCGAATAAAACCCTGTGACTGTAACTCCTCTAACTGCCTCTCGAGATCCTGCAACTCAGGTGTGGTCATCCAATAAAGAGGAATGGACACCGGTGCTGCCCCTGGCAGAAGCTCGATAGTGAAATCCACCTCACACTCTGGAGGAAGACTGGAATAGTCCTCCGAGAAAACATCCCTGAAACAATCAACCACAGGAGGGAAATCCATCTGACAAGTCCCCTGGTCATCCAGATATAAGCTCGCAATCTGGGCTATGACACCACCTCTCCCACTCCACTCTGGTCTAGGTCGACTCGCCTGAACATACCATTCGCCCTTGTATAGAAACTCTCCGCCCTCTGCTGACGTGAAACTCACCCTGCGAGGATAATAGTCTGCAAAGGCTCGAAAGGGAACTGACCAGTCCATCCCGAGAACGACGTCATAATCTGTCATCCCCAAGACATGGAGGTCCCAAAGAAACTAACACCCACCAACATGAAGGGGGAACTCATTTCACTGATGCACACCAGCCGTTCTAGTCCCCAACGGGGTGTCTAGCGTCATGATATCAGAAGAAGTAGAATCACAGAGCCCATGAATCTCCAAAACAGGTACAAATATGAAACTATGTGTATCACCCATATCGAAAAGTACTAAAGATAAAATATAAGCTACTAAAATAGTACCTATGACTGTAGAAGGTCCGAGAACCTGCTCCTGGTGGGTCTATTGCACTGCATATGTCTGCCCAGGGTCGCGGCCCTGCGACACAGCCTGGCTACGCTGAGCTGTCCCGCCCTGCTGTCTTTGAGATCCTGGTGTCTAGCTACCATGACCATGACCACCATCTCTACCAGAACACCTTGACATATTCTAGTTTCCGAACTGGAAGAAGCCACTAGTCGTGCTCATGCACACAGAGTCTGTACAAAACCCCTCTCACTGGCCACTGTTGGAAACTCCCTGTAGAAGCATTGCAGATGACCCATATTTCTGCAAGATTGGCACTCCACTGGATCACGTGGAAACTGCGGTCTCTTGTGCCCCTCTCTTCCACACTGGTGGCACCTGGTCGGGCCACCTGAAGAAACTGACTAGCTGATACTTCCACCCTGTGATAAAGACTACACGGCGTGTGTAAAAAGACTACATGGCAAGTATACTGGGTTTCCGGACAGTATGTCTCAAAAACATCCCCATAACCCAGAAAAAACTAAAAAACAACAGCTAAGTGCCAAACTCCGATCTGTGAGGGCCCATACTCCCCACAAATCAATATCTGGCATCTTATCTGTGTTATAACAAAATAAACAGCTAATTGTCCACCAAATTCCAATAAATGGGGGCCCATACTCTCCAAAAACGATAGTTTTGTGTCCAGTCTATAAACATTCTCACAGAATAATACCCTATCACAAAGCAGGTATTTATCAAGCAGTTATCACAACAGCATTCTTTTCAAGAACAAAAACTATCCCAACAACATGGAAATTTAAATGCACCTACATGGCATGGAACTATGCATGGAATGTGATTTCTATTATGTGCCTAAATGATGCATGAGATAGAGTACCTTCATCTCATCGGGTTTCATCTAAATAGAACCCAATGATAAAATATAACAGCACAATCACAGTTTCGTCACCCAACAGTGAAATCATATCAACAGTAAAATCCTAAAATTAGTAAAATTGTAGTACAAGGTAAATTGGATTTTCCCTGTACACGGGTAAGTTATGCCCGAGCACATCTTATTACCAACTACCGTTCCCATCCAATCCCTGAATAAGGATACAAATAGTAAGTTAATGAAAAAAAATTGACCCTCTGATACCACATTGTAACATCCCAGTTCCGGGGTGCAACTCAACGAGAGCCCAAAACCCGGTTCTCCATGTGACCTCAAGCACATTTCCTCAAATGCCTGAGGCAGCCGACTAGTAGTGAGGACCCAGGTCTGGTTGTGGGAAAACTTTGCCCTCATTTGTCAAAGTGTAGCTCAGTGGAATACGAAATAAAACATACATCAAATTGCAGAAGCTGTATAACATACATAACTGAAATAAACAACAGTAGTGGACATGAGCAACAATATATAAATAATGATGCTACATGTATCAAGTTCTATGAAAACAGCCAGAACATGTTATATATCAATATAGTACAACCGAAAGCAGTGTACATCGAAACAAAGAAAAACATCTGGCAGTGGCATCGCAAGCCTAGGCTCGGTCCCATGCCCTCCTACTCCTCAGCAGAAATCATGTACCTGTATAGGGACTCTTGCCCCTATCCACACCTGCAACAACGTAATCAGTTTGGGACGAAAAGCGTGACCCAAACAAGGTGTGAGAAATATATTTCAGTAGGCACCCACCAAAGGCATGTGCCCAACTACGTGTAAGCATGCAACAACAGTGTGCAATGGTAAAATGCAATAAAGTAAGAAGTACTGAAAAGTAACTAACTTAATAATTAATTTTCCATTTTATTATTCATTTAATCCATTAAATATTAGGAATCACCTCAGTGCATTTCTAAGTAAAAAGTCCACGTCCTCAGTCAAGAAAAACCTTACCCTCAGATAAGCAGAATCCAACCCGTAGGTTTAGCCCTCAGGTGTAACAGAATTTTCTCTCAGGTGTAGTAAGTTTCGCCCTCAAGCACAGAATTAAATCCCTTAGGCACGAGAGGTTTCCCTCAGGTGAAATAACTACATCCATCAGGCTAAACAGTGCAGTTCCAACAGGCTAATCACAAAAATTCCCTCAAGCCAAACAGGTAACCGGGCCATGCCCAACAGGTAAAAAAGTAGTAACAAGCTATTCCTCTCAAGGAAATTCTACAATTACTACTTCGAAGGCTTACCCTCAAGTATCCTGGCCAAATGGCTAAACAGTGGAACACACTCCAGAGGTGGTTCCAGATCAAAGAAACGATCTCAAACAGCAGTTTTACAATTTTTTTAATTACTTATACAGTTCCAGGTAGTTAAAATAGCCATGTACTCAGCCACATGACACCCCAACATGGGTTTGTGGCATGAAAACACACAAAAAACATGGCAGTTGTGAAACTAAACACCAAGCCACATACCTTATCCGCTAACGAGCGGTACACGCGAACACTGATTCCATAAATTCCCAACAATGGCGTAGATCTGAGGTAAGAAATATTTTATTCAACCTCAAATAACTCCCATTAGGGAATGAATTGTTAAGACAAATTCCAGGAGAACAGAGGGCATACCCATACGGTTCCCACGAGATCATCTGAAGCGGAATTGGATTCCAGACGTGTGCCTGACGGATCTCCGAAGCTTCAACCATCCTCTCCCGAGCACTCTTCCCATTCTAAGTCGTCCCTGTGAACAGGGGAGGATACTGCACATTTTAAGAAAAAAAAACAAATTACACGACTTCTACTTCCAAGTACACGGTGTATAGTTTATTTATTTAACTATTCCTCTTACGGCACCGCCACACTGTTCATTCGTCGACTTGAGTACACGAAATGTACTCTTGAGTACACTGCGTGTACTATAGCCCTGCTGGCGGCTGCTCCACCGCCGTACTGTTTTCGCCTATTGACTGACTACACGACATGTAAAGGACAACTACACGGCATGTAGTTGGTTTCTACACCCTTCATCCCCAGCATGGCCACATGCCTCATGTACCCATCCCACACGGCCAAAAGTACACAACGTGTGGACAGAGTACATGGCGTGTACTTCCAAAATTTAGGATTTTTCTCATTTTCCATATTTACTCAAAAACACTTATGGAAACGAGAAAAGAAGAAGATCGTACCTCAAAATAAGAACCGGGTTCTTACACTTCTAATATAGAAGGATCAATAACAACATGATAAGATACATGATTCAAATTATATATAAAACATTACATAAATTTAACATGTATCAGAAGAATCACAATCCATATGTAAGAAACACAAGAATATGTCTCATAGGACTTTGTATTCATGTCTTATTTGATCAATCGTCAATTATAGGTCTCTAGGGATACCAACACACACTAAAAAATTCCATGAACCCGTATAAAACTTGATTTAATGTCAAGGGATTCCTACCTTAGGTGAAACAATGATGATCAAGGAGTGATTCACTATCCAAGTCCAAGATCACCACTAAAACATTGAGATAAACTAGATTCAATACTATTTAGAAACTAATGATTGTGATTGATGAATAACCCTTCACAAAAAATTACGGATTTGATTCCCAATTAAAATTAGTTTCTAACAATGGTGTGGGTCTAAGAATAGTGTAGAATCCAATTTCATCAATTCAAGTGCCAATGTTGTCAAAAATTAATGAATCCCTCATTAAACATTTCCAAGCCCCTTACACCTAATCAAGTCCTAATGTATTTAAGTATTTTTTATCAAGTGAGGGTGAAAAGGTTTGATCGTGGACAAAGAAGAAAATAATGAATGAAGAACACAGGTTCATATTATCTTTTGGGTGTTGAATGAAGTAGTTGATAGGGCATACAAAATCCAAAAATCACCATATAATAGTGTATAGGGTGTTTTTAATTTAATGGGGATAGGTAGGATAAATTAAAATGGTTGTTTGTTTCATTTAAAAAAATTCATCTAAACTCAGCATCAAGAAAGGGCCCCATCAAACCCCACACGTGTGCCAGGGGCTACTAGGATGAATAACTACATCCCAGAAATCCCATCAGCTAGACAATGGAGTTGTTGTAGAAAAAAATAGCAATATCACCCCTTTTAAATTGATTAAGTCTTCTCAGGAACCTGTAAACCACCTTTTAACTCCTAAATATAAGATCGAAAGATGCACACAAGTTGAAAAAATGAATTCCTAAAATAGAGGTGTCATATCTTCTACATTTTTATATATAGATATTAAAGAGAATAAAAGAAATATATTGTGTTATTTGAGAAAAATAAAAAAAATATTAACCATAATATATTATTATCACTCAACAAAAATTAATCCAGTGCCACTATTAGTTTATATTATATTTTACAAATAAAACTCTATAAGAGTTGGATCAAATATATACTTCATAAATTTATCATATAAATTTAGTATTATATATATATATATATATAATTGTTAAATAATAATACTTATGAAGTGTGAGTTATATATACTATAATTATTACACCCATCTCTATTTTTCTGACATCTTTTGACCTCATATTTTTTTAACCCGAATAAGATCTCCTCTAGAAAATGACATATATCTACTATGTGCACAAATCTCCCAATCCTGAGTGAAGAAATAATTAGATTGGTGAGGCATATAATACTCATTAAATATAGTCAAATAAAATCGCTTTATATCTATCCACCAAATTCTATGTAAAACTAATAGAAATGATCATGCATGCATTCCTCCCAGACCTCCCAAATAGAGGGTCTCATGCTCTCATCAATAGAGGGATATAAAACCAAAAGAATATTTAATATTATACTAAAAAATAAATTATATAGATTTAAAGCAAAATAAATTATTTATTTATATATTCTAAAAAGTTCTCAACCATATCATGGCATAACTCCCTAGGAATTTGATCCTATAAAACATACATAGTAGAAAAACAGTTCTCCAATAATAGGACTAGCATGACCAATAATTGGATGTGAAATTGTTTAAAATACAATTAATGGGTAACTTAATTAATTAATAAATTAAATTGAATTAAACATTTACAAAATTCAAATTTAAACTTACTTTCTATGATGAGGATCAAATATAAGAGATGGATATCTCTCTAAAATAGGATCTAGAATCATAAATCGCACAAGTCCCTGAACCCTCCTACTAGTTGATGTTTTGTAAAAACCCATATCTAATAAATTAGAACAATTATCACCTGATAGAAAATCATTTTTCAATATATGATTCATTCCCTCATAATTTTCTTAATATATTTGAAATATAAAATAAATTTTATAAGAAAATAAATATCCCATTAAAAATTGATCATATAAAAACTATAGAACCTTTTTTAAAGCTACAATATGAATATAATTATACTTAAAAAAAATTGAATATACATATAAAATCTAAAAAACTAATAAATATTTATTTAAAACAAATAATACATCATTATTCATCTTTTTCTTTTTCTTCATCTTCAGCTTCACTAGTGTCAATCTAATCTTTTTCCTCCTTGGAAACATCAGTTTCCATATGAGCTTCAATATCATCATCCATTGTAATAACAAATAAATTGTTTACATCATTGAAATTATCAAACCGATAATAAATTAACTATGGGGTCTCATAATAGATATTTTTAACGCTTTGATTAATAGATATATTCCATGATATATCTTGTAAACATTCAATATTTTTCACTTCAAAATACCCACATCCATTTTCCATAAATTAATTTTCATGAAAGTTCATTTTTATTACACTAAACCTATCATATAAATATCTCAACGTAGTATAAACATATTCAGAATAATATCTCCAGGAAGACTTTAATTTAATATCAATGATTCCATTTCACGGATGAACACAAAACCCTTGATCAGTATAAAACCAATGACATTTAACCATTATTGTATTATTTTTCCTTTGGTATCTTAACTCAATTATTTTATACAGTATTTAATAAAAGTCATCTTCACATTCTTTATAATAATATCATTTCAAAAAACACCATTTATCATTAATTTCTTAATTATGTATATGTCTGTATGAAATTGAAATACATTAACCCCATAAGAATTATAAGATATGACCAATTAACATATTATATTACATAGTGTATGTAATTGACTATATAATTTATTTACATGTCATTATACCTGAATAAATAAATAAATTATAAAAAATATATAAAATGAGAAATTGATTTCATATGTTTTATTGTATAAAATTTAACCTTTCATTCTTTGAAATTGATATGAAAAATAATATCATTGATGTTATTAAAGAGTATATGGAGTAATTTTTTAGAATATTCTTTTGATATGATGATCATAAAATCTAAAAAAATTAATTTAAATTTAAATATAATAATTATTTAAAAATATGAGTAAAAGTAGTAATCACTACACAAATCGTGTCATTTTTTCAAAATTGAGCATATCATATTTATGAGATTTGGGAGGTTATTAATCTAAAATTCATAATTCATTATGAGAACTAAAACCATACATAGGATGAAAAAATATTAATAGTCTATAATCGGTTACATCAAAAAAATTCATCATTGTGTCCCATTCTATAATCTTTTAATGGATATTTGGAATGTATATAATAAGTATGCAAATTTGAAATTTCCTTCTATAACAATGCTTCACCAATTGAGCATTCATTTTTTTTCATACCATGTTCTTCAAATTTGATATACATATATTTATTGAGCACATCCGTTGAAATTTTATTGGACTACCACATTTAGCTTTATATGGAAAATTAAATATTAAATGATACATTAAATCAAACAAGGCCACTGGAATTTTTTTCAATTTTCATAAAATTA
Source organism: Viscum album (assembly GCA_963277665.1). Lineage (NCBI taxonomy): Eukaryota > Viridiplantae > Streptophyta > Magnoliopsida > Santalales > Viscaceae > Viscum > Viscum album. The sequence continues at coordinate 1,133,152,773 of OY728131.1, forward strand.
AGACAACGTATATTTTTAGTGGAATCAGTGCATCATAGTCTATTAAACATACAAAAATTCATTAGAATAAATATGATATTTTAATTAACACATCCTTGATAGAAGAATTAAACACCTTTATAAAACAAATAGCCTATAATATTTTCTTAATAACATGAAAATAATAAACTGTTAACCTAGTAATATGATTATTTCATATGAAATGTGAAAAATTAGAATCATAACATTTGGGTAACATCAAATATTTAATCCACTTAAAAAATAATATCGGACATTCTTTTGAAAGTGTAAAATTTTTCTTTTTCTTATTTAATTTTTTTAATTTAGCATTTTCAAATAACCATTGTTCTGGATGCCTATAAATTTGGGAAAGATCAAACTATAAATTCATAGTATCTTCATCCTTTTAGAGTGTTTCCAAGAATATATAAGATTTGTTATCAAAAAAATTAATCTCAATATGATTTACATCAATCATGTTATAAACCAACAAATTACACTAATATTGTCACTCCCAACAAAATACTAATATATATCAAATTGTGATATCTCTCAAAACAGACTATTTTTAATTGTTTTATAGTTCATCCAAAAGTAATATAATGTAAAGAAGAGATAATAGATGTTACATGAATTATTAAAATATGGTGTGGTGGAATGTTTGAATTGATTCTAACACTCTAGAAATTATGCCACCATAGATCAGAATACACCAGTGTATGCACATTGGTATGAAGAAAGATCAAAATCTCTCCCATTAAATTATTTTTATATTTGAGTTTTGGTTTTTAATCTGTATGTTCATTGTTATTAGGGTGTGATCGGATATAAATCTACAATACTGAGTCTAATGCATGTTATGTTGGTATAGAATGATGCTAAATTAAACCCAATAAATTTATCCTTAATGCTAGATATGTGATGTAATGGTGGATGTTTATTTTATTTGAGATCAACACTACTATGAAAATAAATTCTATTAGAACATCAACCAATTTTAGAAATAAATAAGAGTTTATTTAAAAATCCTCACCAAACCCTACCCATTCAAGTATTTGGCATATACACCATCAATTATTTGTTATAATATTTGGGAGAACATTTTATTTTCTAGGAATGATGATTGTTTTTCATTCACTAATTTCAAAACATGAAGCTAGAAATTATTCCTTTGTTCATTGAGTTTGTGATGTTCAGGTGTTGTGTTGTTTAGGGTTATAGATTTATGTCCATTGTAGCAGTTCAATAATTGATCTAGAAACATATTCATCATTAATCCAATATGAGACTAAATGATGTTTTTTTGGGTTTCTTATTAAATTGAGAAAGTATATCTGTGTAATTTATTGGTTATAGAAACTCTAACCCACCTTAAATACCATATAATTTTAGAAATGGTTTTCATCAAGGGAATGGGAGCCACTTTTAATGTGTTCGACTGTTGTAAATATTAAATTGTATGCCACATCAGATTTTATCTCAATATATTTGATGTTTTTAAATTTTATGAAAGTATATAATGAATCCAATTAATGGGTGACAAAAAGACACATAGATAGATTATGTGTGGTAGTGAAGATATATTATTGGGGTTAGAGACCTAGAGTATATTTTGATGTAGATTTATACACATAGAGACATAAATTAGAGAGGATTGAATACCACAAGGCAGATTTTATTGAAAAATATTCTTGATAGGTATGTTCAAAGGGTGGGATTAAGATTTCTTTTACAAATATAGAAATAAAAATTCAAGATTCTTCATGATATTGATAAAGAAACAACGCTAGATACTAAACCAAGTGGAAATATACTTAATAAAATTGAGAATATTTATCCCCCCTATTAATATATTCCATATATTACTTCACTGAATTCACATACAATTATTCTATATAATTGTTCATAAATTTCATTTTTTCTAACCTACTATCAGGAGGACTGAATTTATGATGATTTATTACTTTTACTTCACATTTTAATACTCTAAAATTACATTTAATGTTCATTGTATTTTACTGTCTTGATTGGTAACTTGACATATCTATTTATTGTTCAACATGTAATTTCCTCCTTCAAATTAGTGTACAAAACCAATCAATGGATTTCTAAATGATAACTCCACTTATTTCATTCCATTTTCTAAACATTTATTCCTCATAGATAATCTTGGTGATCCATTTTTCACAATTGAAAAATGACTAGAAAAAGGAAACTAGGGAATTTTTTATGGTATAATAGTTCAAAATCAATTGGATAATTTAACTTCACTTTTATCTGACAACATTAATAATGCATATTAATTGAAGGAGTTTATGAAAAATTGAATAAACCAAAAAACAGAAAAATGTTATACCGTTAGTGAATTTAAACATGGTTGTGACACTTTTAAAAGATGAATATTAATCTTATATAATGAATGAATTCACATTATTATTTTCACATGAAATATTAACCTTTTTTATTGAATTTTATAACAAAATTCATAATACACCGAGAAATTGTCCAAATAAATCAAAAACACCCTTATTCTATTGGTTTTCACTATTAAGAACATATGAATAAATGATCAACACAATGAGGAAGGTGAATCAGTGTTTAAAACCTTTCTTCTTTAAATACAATTTCTTTCATTTTAGATAAGAAATGATCTCTCAAACTCACAAGGGGTATAAATTTAGTGATGTACACAATAGATTTAACCTTTTTCATCCCCAATGAGGGTGATGACATCCCTGGTGTACGGTGGTCATTTTCCACCACACACTTGAATTATCTATTATTATAAAAAACAACCCAAGGGTAGGATAATATCCTCGAACCCTTAATAATGTATACACCAACCAGTTCTTGCAATAACCAACTTGCTACAATGAGTGAACAAACAATAACTTCTTGAATAATTATCACAAAGAAAAACTCTAGTCTCTAGTTGAATTCATGGATTTGATCTCCCTCCAATTTGTACTATAATGACTTAGATGATCTCTCATATAGAATATTTTATTGCATGATTATAAAAATATTTTTCATGTTTCCCATAAAAAAACCACTCAAATACTCAGCATATTGTTATTATAGATAGGATCAAGTCTTCTTTTTGAAATCCCTAAGAACAATCTAGGTGTCCAGTACATTTTTAGGACAAAAAATGCCTACTCCCCTTGCTCCGCTATGAGGAAATTGTTTCCACCTCAACTGGATACTAAAACTAATTGAATTAAACATTTTTTTATATTTACCCACCATAACATATATGGGCTTCAAAATTCCATTTTTTGGTTCATATGCCATGGCCTCAATCGAAACACCCATTTTGGGATCCATGTCAGTAGTCTACTTTGGGATCTATGACATAACCACTCCATGTATCCTGATCTTTAGTCTTCATAAACTAGATTCATAACATGCCCTCATCCAACCATGGTGTAGCACAATCCTAACCATGCCATAATGATTCTATAGGAAAACTCACATAAATAATGCCTTATTCATCAATATCATTTTGTTTCCTCTTCTACTCAATGAAACATCATAACTAAAATGGTTTCATCTTTGGTGTAGTCTAACTCTGGCTCATTATATTGATCTTCCACGTTCATCAAAAAACATCATCAGAAATGCCTGTTATTCACAGATCATTTCTTAAAAAAATTAAACTCAAAACATCATTTTTTATTTCTATTTCAATAAAATCACCCTAGTTTTATTCGGTTGATCATGTAACAAGCATCAAAAATCCTTATGCATAATTAAATAACCCACATCACTCTTCCAAAATATCTTTTCCCAGGAATGATATTATTATTCCTTTTCAAAAATGGATTTCATTCCTTCTTTATAAATTCTCAAACCCCCACAACCTCATTCATACGCAACATGGCTTATACCAACATGACATAGTTCATCATAAAATTCCTTTTTTTAATCACCTCTTCACCAAACATACAATAGAAAAATCTAAGTAATTATATGATTTTAAGTCTTATCCAACCACTACAGGATTCCAGTATACGCATGTGGTCCATTAGAGGATATTCTTCTAAATAATTTGAATCTCATGAAATGCCATGATAATAAAAACCACTTTATCAACATCTGTGAGACGAAAATCTACCCTTCCCTGCTACAATGCCCAATATTTATTGTTGGTTTATAAATGACATTATTATAGTTGATAACAACTAAAGTTGATCACCCATTAAATTGTTCATATTGTATATTTTGAAATTCATCACCAAATGATTTTTGAATTTTTTGTACTAGAGAGAGTAGATACCTTGTAATTTAAAAAATCATATGGTGTGCGTAATAGTATTGAAAAATATTCAGCATTCATAACACATTTCATATTATAACCGTAATTATAAATAATTGATTTTATTATAATATTATTCACTTTTTGGGAATGATGAAAAGTTTAATTGGTAAAATTGCATTATTTATCAAATATTCATGTTATGAAATAAAAATTTTAAAAAAAATTAAATAATTTCATGAATAATTTCATTCATTTCATTAAATAAAATAAAATCATTAAAATAACATTAACAAGGAATGAATTTGATATATCATTTATTGGATTTAAATATTACTAAATGTTAATTTATTATTTATCAATAATGAACATATCATACAAAAATAAATATTTTTTATAATAATAATTATTGTATAAAAGCATGAGGTAATGAAATTCATTATATAAAATATATTCAATCATAAAATTAATGAGTCAACCATGAACTATAAGAAAAAAACATCCACATAGATAGATGATATCACATAATTTATATGATATAACAATGTTAATTAATAAGGATATACAATATGAAAACTTTTTATTTTCATATATTGCTACGAGTAGAGAATAATTTGAAAAAAACAAATATTCATCAAAATGATTTAAAATTTATTATTTTTATATTTTGGTTTAGGGATAAAATATTTTACATTTATCATACCTTTATTTTAAAAATGTTTACATTCAATATGGGAAATGAAATAAAAAATTTAATAAATATTCACATTCTATTTATGGAATGGAATAAATATATTTGTTGAGGATCTATAGTGTTTCAAGACCAATGAAAACAATATAAAATTTAATTTCTTCATCATTGTTTAATAATATAAAAGTTATTATATATATAATAAATAAATTAAAAGGGAAAATAAACAAAACATACAATATTTATTGAAATACATTACATAAAAAAGAACATCTCAGTCATGATTATTTATAAATTATGATTATGATCAACACCTTCTGGGTTTACAATCAAATTGGAGACACTAAAATTCATCATATCATTATCAAACAACATGGTCTAATATAAAAAATTTTCTTCAACATTATCTTTTTTATTTTATTTTATTGTTGACAAATATAAAAAAATGATTTTTCATATGATAAGCATAGGATCAATTCTCTTCCAAGACAAACAAAAAAAATTTCTTTATTCCTGATTTATATTTTTTAGAGTGGTTTTTCATCATTAAAAAATTTTTATTGGTGTCCTTCCCTCTTTACATTCTGTGTATGAACACCTTGATCATAATATTTTCATTCACCTTGGTTACTACAGTATGAAAATACATTTTTTTATAATGGGTTATTTGTGATGGATTTACATCGATAAAAATTATATATGTTTGAAATCCATCTGGTCAATTGTAGAAAAGTGACTAAAAAATATAATAGTTTAATAAAAACTATTGTAATTAACCTAAAGAAAATATTATATCTGATGTATTATTTTTTCTATCATAAATAATATTTTTACAAACATTTTTACAATTAAATCATAATTTTAACACCCATTCATTTTTATGATGGAAATATTTTTCTCTTAAAAAATATTTTATAGGAAAATTTGTTATGGAATACCAATATATTTGATAAATAACTGAAAATAACAATAAATAATAAAGAATATAGACAAAAAACAGGAATTCATTTTCAAATTATAGGTGATATATTAAATATAAATTTACATAGAAAAATAATACTATTATAATGCCACTGAGAGGGTGGGGATCAGATCCATATGGTAGAGATAACTCCACCCCTAAACCATATGCAAGATGGTGTATATAGTATATATTTTCTCATGTTGTTTCTTCTTCTTTCATCGTTTCCCTGTCTGTTTTCATCGCTGCTCTTTCTATTTTTTCACCACTCTTACTCATATCTTATCCATCTATGTATGACATCAACTTAAGCTCACAACACCACCTAAAACTCTACAGTAATAAATGAAGATGGAGTTGACATGGTCCCTTCGAGCCATATGATTTCATCACTTTATCAAAAAATTATCTTTTTAGGGATTATCATGAACTTCTATACATCCCCTTTCTTTTCTGAAGACCACTCCTTGTCACCTGCATCTAAACAACCTCTTAAGATGTGACACACATGATCCCTCATCCCAACAATCTATCTGAGTATAAAACATACGCATTCTAGAAAAATCAATCTCATATGTCTAACATAACCATATAAATATATATTAAGAAGATTAAAAATATATATTATGTTTATTTAAAAAACTAAAAAATACTAATCACAATATATTATTGTCTATCATGGATAATATGCCCAGTATTATAATCACTATACATTATCTTGTACACTTCAAACACAATAATGGTTAGATAACCTATATACATTATAAATTTATTATTTACTTTAATTATTAAATATATATATACATATATAATCATTAAATAATATTACATACCAAATGACTATGATCTATACTAAAAATATGACTCACATCTCTATGTGTGAAATCTTGTCTTTCTAGATTTTTTTTAAACAGAATCGGATCTCATCTGAAAAATTTCATATATATGATATGTGAAAAATAACTCCCCATCCAGACTGATTACATAATTAGGTTAATGTGTCCTAAAAGACTCATAAAATACAATCATAGATTCTATCTGTATAGATCTTTTATAAAGGCTATATAAAAACTTATATAAACAATCATGCATTCAAGCCTCCCAAATTGATGGTCAGATGCTCTCATGAACAGGAAACCATAAAACCTATTAATATTTAATAATAGATTAAAGTATAAATTATATATTATTAGAATAAAATTTATTTTTTATTTATACGTACCAACTAGTGCACGAACATATAATGATGTAACACGCTAGGAACCTTAGAAAACCCGTGGAGTAAAAAATAGTTCTTCATAAAAAGAACTACATTTACTAATGAAAAAAGTGAAAAAACATTTAAAATAAGAATAATTAATATCATAATTAATAAATTAATTAAATTAAATAAATACAAAATAAAATTAAAATTTAAACTCACATTATTAGACATAGATCAATGTTAGAACATAGGCGTCACTTTGGAGAAGGATCTAGAATAATACATCACAAAAGGCCTCTACCTAACCTAGTAATTTTAATCACATCAATACCCTATGCTAGTGAATCCATAGGATTATTTATAGGTAAAAATTATATAGTCATGCTATGAATCTCGTCATCGGAATTTTTTTAAGCCATCTGAAATATATAATATATTTTATAACATATTATCCATCCTATAAAAAATTATAAATAATTTAAAAATTATTTAACATTTTTTAAAATAAACATGGTGAAATAATTTTACCAAAAAATAATTGTTGTCTTAAATATCAAATGTTGCAAACATGTCACGAACTGACCCACTGAGGCCCGCCAGGCTGGTAGCAATCATGGAGTCATAACCCCAATCCCACCACTAATCGGCTAGGGGTTGGTTAAAACATATAATAAGGGATAAATGAAATGGGAGTCCTTAGCCTAGGTACCTATACAAAAACAAAGTACCGTCACCATTCTAAATAGTAGAGAAATAATAAAATATAGAAACATCTAGAGTATATCAATGCATTCAATAACCTCTAGGGAATACATCAGAGAATGAAAATATAAATCCAAAGTGTACAGGGGAAAATACATGCTCTACAAGAAATGAGGTCTGAAAGTAAAAATAACTATATAAGGTAAAAAAATAACAGATTCCAATTCATGATCTCCATGTCTGACCATAAGACATATTCAATGAACCCATGTACTAAAATTCTCCACTGATGTCTCTAATAATATGTATGTTCTCTAGAAGATATGAGAAAATCCCATGTAGTGGTGTGTATATACATTCCCAATAGGACACCTTGAAAACCAAAAATTAATCAATATAAATATACAATAGAATTTTTCTCTACCCATAAAAATATAGAAATATAACCCTACCTATGTATTCATTAAGAAACCCAAAAGAGAGAGAAAGGCGAAATATATCTCCAAATACCATACATGAATTATGAGTCTATCAGCAACACCAAATTTCCATCTTTGATGCCTAACATCATGCAAAACCTCATAAAAATCTATATAGATGGGGCTACACTTTTCAACTATGCTTCATAGTTGAGGGAGCACTTACTCCAATGGAGAAATCACTATGCATCAGTTCTTGAAGACATAGGAGTACAAATCCATAGATATAGGAACAATTCCCAATTTTAGTATGGTAGATTATTGAGTAGACTTATATAATGATTCTGGGGTCCCTCATCCTATTTTGATAGGGGAGTACCGACCCCGGCCTCACTCTATTGATCCTACATGATCGCTACCATCGGTCCAATGTCACTTGATGAATCATTAGGCTTGGAACACATCAAATCATATCTCAAAAAACATTTTTAAGGCTACCATCACATTATAAATGGAAAACTAATCAGTATAGGAAACTCGTAGGCCAAAATTTGAGCTCCGAAGAAGGAGGTAAAAAAGGTAGAAGTTATTTGGAGTCGTACACAATGTGTATGTGGGGGTCACTTGGTGTGTGGCCTTGCCTCATCACCTGGGTTTCTTCTCACATTGTTGTGGATTTTGAATCCATGTCTTACTAAAATGCATGAATAGGTGGTCCAAAGTGTGTCTCAGCCATCAAGGGCCTACCTGTGTCCTCTCAACCTGTACCTGTGTACACTGATCGTGCCCATGTACACTGGTCGTGTCCTAGTATACAACCATATATACATGTCCTCTAACCATGACTTTGTTCTAGGTTGTTATTATACCTATCTACTCTTGGAGTAAGCCCTATGCCACCAACATTGGGTTCCTGTGGCATGTGAGGTCCATACATTTCATATGATCCTTATATTCACTTGAAACCCTAGTTACCATATCTAGGGGACTAAATGGTGTGTGTTACTTTTGGATACATGGTGAGTAGTTGGTAAATTTTAAGAACACAATTTCCTTCCCAAGGATTTCATATCTATCTTTTCTACCAAAAATATCATGATATTATCTCCTAAAATCAAATAGAAACTTATTTTTTCATTGATTCCGAGCCTCGGGTGACTGAAAATCAGAAATAAAATTACCTGTGTGAAGTCATTAGAGCTCCCATGGAGCCTTATACCATCACTTTGGAACCCAAATACATTTATACATTACATGAATCTGGATTTCATCCTTTTCCATTCAACTCATCATTGTTCCATACATTGTTCTCATAATCACCATGAATATGTATGTTCGACCATGCTCGAACCTACATTAGAAATGTCAAACCACGAACTCATTAGAGAATGAATAAGAACTCTATAAACGATGGTGGAAAATCACATGAATATTGTAAATCCATCATTATCTGGTGTGATCATGGAAAAAGCTAAAAATATTTTGAATGTAAGTGTGAATCATGAAAAAATGAAAAAAAAATTGATAATCCAGTTTCAATAAGATTTGATTTGGTTCATGTGATTCCATGGATGAAAAATAAATTATGTAGATAATCCAAAATCTATTCAAAATATACAAAACGGCTAGAAAACATAAAATAATGTGTCCTAACATTATTATGGATCAGTAATTGGTGAATAATTCATCCTCTAGAGATAGAGAAGAAGATATGTATCACTCTTTGTTTGTTGCACAATCCAACTCAATTTGTTCATCGATCTGCATCCTATAGTTTTCCAATGCTAATGAATAATTCTCATACTCCTCTAAAATCCTACAGGGGTTATGCAGTTAACACTATATATTTTCTATAGTAGGTTATTCATAATTGAATATTAGGTTTTGGGTAATTTAACAAAAATAATTAAATTATATATTTATTTTATTAAATACACATACTAAAAGTCACTTCCCATGGAATTTATGACACTGACCAACCATAGCTTATGCATAGGGTTTATCCAAATTCTAGAGTCAACTATGGTTTCATAGTTTCTATCTGAGGTCACAAACTATGGGAAAACCATTTGAACTGAAATGATGCCTATGAATGCATAAAAATATGTTAATATTATTAATAAATTAATTATAGGGTCCCATGACACCCAAACATTTCACCAACTCTGAGGAAAATCCTTGATATATACCTAGAAATCATCAAAGGACAAATCCACAAAAAAATAGAGTCATCACATTCTCACATATATCAAATTTTTTCACTGTAAAAAGAACAATATTGGCAAAAAGATGGAGGTACTAAGTCTATATATAACTCTTACACTCCTAAGAGCTCTCATACATTCTCTTGTGCTTCCAAAACACATGTACCAAAGGGATAGTATGTCTATGAAGGATCCTCTTCTATTGACCCTTGATCTCCACTGGGTACTCCATAATGGTGACACCATCATTGATGTCCATATCTCCCTAATTAACTATATTATTTGGGTCATGCAAGGATATATTATGCTATGAAACATGGAAGATGTCATGCCCATGGTCCAATTATTAGAGAAAGGCTAACAATATGCAACCTCACCAACCCTCCACGTGATCTCGAATGAAATGATGAACCTTAGGGATATCATTATTCTTTGACGAAATATTTCCAATACTCATTGTGGCAAATCTATTAAAAAAATAGTATCCATTATCAAACTTCAAGGGACTATAACATTGATCCTCTCAAGATTTAATTATATTTAGGGATGTCCAGATATGATCACTAATCACTTGAAACTTCTATATCATCACATTAACCATATATGTCCCAACAAGATATGTCTTTACAATCTCAGTCTAGTATATGTGTGACTTATAGGGTCTTCGATAGAGTGCATCGAAAGGTTCCACACTGATGGTAGTGTTACAGTTATTATTATAAGAAAACACTACCAATGGAATGTGATCCACCCAACATTCATCGAATTTCAGAATATAGAACCTCAGAATATCCTCCTACACCTGGATATTCTTCAATATATGAACATTAATTTATGGTTGAAATGTTATACTCATCCAAAACAGGGACCCATGAGCCTTCGATATTCCACTCCACAAATTTGATGTAAAACAATCATCATAGTCAATGGCGATTATTAAGGGTTCCCAATGAAGCTGAATGATCACCCGCACGTACAACTTCAATAGAATCTCAATCAATATCAACTTTCAAATGAAACTAAAGTGTGAAAACTTGGTATTTATGTCAAAAATTACTCAAATAAATTCATGTAATATCAATTTAATTGGATTATCCATCACAATGTTCATGGATATTTCATTCCATTTCTAATTTTGTATCTCAAGAAACTGTTACAAAATGTCTATATCATGGTGCTCATAATTTACCTACTAGCATGTGATACACTGAGAGAAAAAATTGGTGATTCTCTGCCTCATGAAATCCCACCAAAAATGTTGTTTATGGTCCTTATACATATTTTTTACTCTGGGATGCACATCCAAGGGGGAAGTGTGAAACTCCCTCATCACCTCCTCGCACAATGTGTCCAGAACCACCATCGTTCCCCATAAAAGGGAGATGTGCTTTACTACTACATAAATACATCTGGTGCATCTTCCTAAGTCATATGGTCCCGTAGAATCACACATTCGATGTACCCCAACTAAGAATCTCTTACATGATGAAGAAGAAAATTATTCACCCCCATCAACTAATGAAATACTACACCCCTCTTCTCTGCCAGGGTCAATTGTAATGAAACTTACTACATAAATGCCTCTTCTACAAATCAAGAACAAGGCTTCCTACGGAGAAAATCTAGCAACACATTTTCCTTACTAGAATTATAGACTGTCTCAAAGTCATAGACCTACAGGAACTCTAACTGGAACCTTTGTCTCCGGTTAAGATCTCTATCGGTGAAGGTGTACCTATGACCCTGGTGGTATGAGTAAAAAACAAAAAACTCACCCAAAATATAGTTCCCCCAAATATTTTGATTGCTGATTACCACTAAAAAATATAGTTAACAGGTTTCATAGTTCTTCTCATGGGGTATCAACAACCTAGATGTATATGAAATAATTGACTACCTCAACATCAAAACTCAATTGAGACAATATCTGAAGGCATCATTAAACACAAAATACTCAATGTACTCTTACAATGTTATCAACACTTGAGTACTAGTAAACCTTAGAATTATATCCTCTAAGGCTATCTGACACGACTTGATCTAGGTAAACAGCATCCACTAGTGGAAAATATGGATATTCCCATGCCTTTATACCAATAGTTTACATGATCTATTATTTTATATTTCATGGATAAATCTATATCAATGATTTTTTTTAAACCAATAGTAAGGATATTTCACATAACCATCGGGTTCCCAGCCTCCCCCCATTCACACTGGATCCATAATTTCCCTCAATTGAGTGAGTGGCAGTTTCTTTTTTCCTCCAGCATTCTCCCATTATTCATGGATTTTTTATTCAGATCTTCTTCAACATAAGATTACTGATTTTCAAATCCTTATTCACTCATACCGAGTGTTGTTTTAGTTTTTATCTATTTCATCATGGGATTTGTCTCAAATATTCATGTTCTTATACTCGTTAAATATATATTTAGTGATTTTTAGGTTGTGTTTTTATTTTCTAGACTTTATGAACATCCATTCAGGTTATGAAGTAAATAGAGGCATCATGAAGCATGGATGGCCAAGAAAAAATCATTCCATGGATTATGTTCGTGTTATGAAGATCCATTAAACATGAAAAAAAACCAAAATCACTATTAATTTATTGATGGAATTTCATATCTATTGACCATGAGAGACATGTTCCAATTTAAAGAGTTATTTTTTGAAGGAAATGTTAAGACCAACATGAATTGTTTCCTTTAAAAAAGAGTTTTGGATAGCTGTGAAGGGAGACAAGGACTAGAATGATCTCCGAGTGGGGTTTCAACCATAGAGTGTCTCTAAATGTTCTTCTATTATAGATTATATATGTTTTATTTTATTTCATTCATCACCCTATCATAGATATCATGACTGGGTGATCTTTATTTATTCCTAACTTGCGATTAATGGGATATTGTACTAGTGTGACTATGGATTTTTATTTAAATGATGATGGGTCTCACATTAAATTCCTCTCCCTCTATATCGACCTTATTTTTCAATACGTGACCATAGTTTTTTTATTAAAGGAGTGTTATATAATGCAGTTTCAAGAATTCTACTTTCACTACAACCATTGGGTATGATAGGCTCTACTTTTAAAAATGATTTTTTATTAACATTATCACTAATGAGAGAGTGAGAGTAATCACTCGGATTGGGGGGTGACTAAGACTTAATTCTTATGAAAATAAGAAAAAGTCATTAATTTTTTACAATCACTAGTGCATGATCCTGAGAATTTTATGTATCATACCTTTTTTCATTTCTTCTATCATTCTAATAAATCATCATAAATCTTTATTCTTTTAATTTTAAATTAACATTTCCATTCTATCATTACTTTAGTTATTTAATTATATATTATATATATTTTTCATTGTAGTATCATCCTTAGAATTTCAAATAATATTTGTATAAATAATACATGATCAAGAAGACTTAAGTATATTAATAGTTTCAGTCTCATAGGGCATTGATGATTCTTTTCAATGGATCATAAATCCGGAAGAATCACTAGATGTTTGAGAATACTATTGACACTGAACAACCACCTCAACATATGTTAGTGAATGATATACTTAATGGATCGAAAGATGTCAGTTTTTCATTAGTGAAATTTAACATTAATTCTCAAATGATGAATAATATTGACATTGAATCCACTTACAATTTGAAATAGAAAATTATTTCTGTGTTTTTGTATTGGTCAACCATGTTTTTACATAATTTTTTAGACGTAATGAAAATTAAGAAAAAATATATGTGATGATTTTCCAGAAATTAATCCAAATATCTAAGAGATGACAAATGATGACTTATAATCTAAGTGGGACTTATTATATTTGGGTATTTTACCAGAACTGCATCTTGTGTATATTAGTGGAAACAAATTGAATATTCCTTGTTCTTATTGTATGATAAACTTTTTAGAGAAAAATAAATGTTCATAAGTATTAGATAATATCAATGTTCATTATGGGTATTCTAAAAATATATCTAAATGTGTTAGCATAGGGTATTTGAAACTAAAATCCCAAAAAAATCATGATTATGAAATCCTTCATGAACTGATTCAAATAGAAATTAGGAATTTAATATCAAATAATGTATGGGTGATGGTGTTTCAGTTGTTCCATTTTTGTAGATACCTTTTTCTGAAATTTTATATAAGTATTTATTGATAAAAATGTAGTAAGATCCATTATTAATTTTTTGTGCATTGGAGAAAAAATTTATCCTTCATTTTCCACTAACATGATTCATTTAACAGTTAATATTAAAAATGGAACTCTCATAGGGGGGCTCATTGATTTTCTATGGATTTATCCAAATGAATGAAATATATTCCCAATTAAATCTTTTTTCTGAATCATGAATCAATTTAAAGGTTCTTTTATGATATGTTATCTAGATTAAGAATTTATGGATTTATATACAGTGCATTTTTTATAGGCGATAACAATAGGTAACCTTCTAATGAGATATAAAGATGAGAAGAATGGGAGAAATTATCCCTCATTTCCATGTCTTCCATAAATAGGAGGAATTCCTAGGTCATTTACATTAGCTTCATTGAGCCTTGAAGAGAAGGATATGGCACATCACACAAGTCTTGTTTAACTATGGTTTGTTCAATGACTATATCAGGAAATTTTAATGTTTATATGTTATCTAATAATATATAATTTCTCATATAGATTAAACATTTATTATAATTTTATGTTGGTAACATAAAAAAATTATAAATAGCATTAATCACTCTATTCCTTTGAGATGGAGAAAGGCTTTTCATAGCAAAGAGTTTCCCTCTTGGTTGAGATCAATGATATAAACATTATATTAATTAACTTAAAATAAATATATTCATTTAATTGTTTTATTCATATATATTTAATGTATTGAGTCCTCCTGTTGACTATCTCTCTTAAGAATTAAGGTCATTATACTTTGGTCCAAATTCATTTGTTTGTGAATGAAACTATTTAATATTATATGTGTATACATTTGTTAAAACTGATTGAGAAGTGAATATGAGAATAAACCATGGTAGAATTATGTTAACTGAAATAATGGATTGTTATTCCAATTCATTAGATAGTGTCACTTTATATGAAAATATATCTTATTGTGGACTTTTTGAGAAAATATTGTTACTAGATTAATACTCTCATGGCTGAGTCACCACGATGAAATTTAAATGGTCTTATTTAATGACATGACATTGTATATTTATTGATGACTGGGGATTTAAATTTATTGACATGAATCGCTTCCTAGATACTATTGAACCATATATTTTGGCATCAATGAAAAAATAAGTGGTTTATGTGAAAGATCATATGACACATGACTATGGTCTCATTATTGAAGTAATTCTAAGAAATGTTTTTCATAACGGTGGGGATGAAATTAGACCCATTGATACCCCCATTAGTGTTGACCAACATATTATATTTTATTACTAAAATTTTCCAATTTTGGAAATTGATGTTAAACCTGAATTAGTGGATAGTAATATACTGAACAAACCATATATGTTCAATGTTCATTCATTTTACCTTGATGTGGGGTTATTAGGTTAGTATTGTTGTAATTACATTCATTTAGATTCTATTTAGAATGATATTTTTTTATTGTTTTTTTTAATTTAATAATATTTTTTTAATTCAGAATGTTTGGATTAAAATGGTTTTCTAAAAAATATATAACATGGTTTTAAATTATAGTTGATAAAACATATTATGGTATTAATTATAACTTTAATGACTTCAATATTTTAGGTAGAATTTAAAAAAAAACTAAAAATCTACATTTAATTCTTACGCATACTATGAAAAATGTTGATAAAATTCAAAGGGAGATACTTTTTGATAATGAACGAGGAATTCCAAAACAAGGGGCGCTTCCTATTATTTCCTTAGAGAGTATGATAATTGTAATAATTTTATTCTTTATTGTATTTAATATCATGTTATTATTATTTATAATGAAATTAGGGATTTCATCTAAACCAAAGTTGACTTCTCTATAGATTAATAGTATGGGTCTGAGTGGGGTATCTCCTAGAGCTACATGGAGCACCCATCATGAAACACCCTGAGATTTTATGAAAAATATTCTTTTTAATGTATTGTTTTGTACGCTACTCCAAAATTCGCTTGTGATATACGCAACACTATATTTTCTTGCAGTATACTCAACACTATTCTTGGCTCGCGTTACACAAAATTTCAAGTTTGTTTTGTAGAAACTATTCTACGGAACATTATGTATAGTTTTTGTTTAATGTATAAATGAAATAAGTTTTGATTATGTTATACGCCACACCAAACAGAGCTTTCACTACAAGCAGCCCTGACTTGACTTGCATTACACGCAATAATGACCTTCCTCGATAGCATGTGTAGTACGCAATACCGAGTTTCACTAAATGAGATATTATTATAATATTATTATGAACTAGCCGTTATGGATAGAAATACCCAATTTTTGAAATTTTATAAATTTTATCATTAAAAATGGACATCATTTTTGGATTCAGAATATCGAAATTAGCTTAGGGTGAAATTTTGATACTTTTCGGATAACTTTCATATTCTAATGAATAGTGAAAATTACTAAATTTTAATTAAAAACAATGTTTTTAATTGAAATAATTAATAGTGATAAATTATTAATTTTACTGGTTTTAAAGTATATTTGGAATATATTTTTAACATTTAATACAATGTTGGTCATCAGATGTAATTTCACATTTAAACCAGACATAAACAAGTGTCAATTTTTTGAGAGTTATTATCTCTTAAAAACACGGTATTTGTTTTGACAATGGGATTTAATTTTTCAATTAATTAATGAAACTGATATGTTTTGAATTTGGTAAAATAGACATAATTTTTGAATTCATAATATCAAATATATCTTAGGCCTAATTTTTTGTATTTTGCTGGAAACTTTCATTTTTTGATGAATAGTGAAACCACTAAGTGGTAGTTAAAAAAACTGAATTTTTCATAAAACATAATTCTACTTCTTCTGTGAGTGGAATTTCGAAAATCAGAGAGACACAGTTAATATCAAAGACTAATATTTGGTTCAATGAGATGAAAATATTTTTTGGTGAATAGTAACTTTTTACATTATTTACCACGGTTAAAAGTAAATAGGATAATTAAGGGTAAAATTGATATTATTATTACCATAAAACATGTCCTAATTCTATTATATAAGTGTAATTCGACCAAACACAACCTTAGGAATAAAATATGACCATTTAGGCCCACTTGGATTAGATTAGGACATTAAATATTAATTTATTTAAAGAAGGGTTAAAATAGTTAAAATCAATATTTAATAAGTAACCCATTTCTAATATAGGGTTATACATAAGATAAATTCAACAATAAATATTAATTAGAAAGATAAAAAGATTTCCTACATAATGGTATCTTATTTATAATTTTAGACATTAAATAATATAATTTATTTATGACACAAAGATGACGCAATAATTATCTTATTAATGAAATATTGACATAATTGATATTATAAATACCTAAATAAATTTAATTTGAGACTTTTTATGAATTACACTAATTTTATAGGTTAATATGACTTTTTATTATTAATTTAGTTAACTTTTTTCGAACTAATCATTCTATTATGATTATCAAAAAAATCAATTACCAAATTGTGTCAAAATTGACATAAAATAGTTTTTAAAACAAATATTATATTATTAATTGTTATTTAATTTCATAAAATCTACAGTTCAGCCAAATGACATTTCTAAGGTTATATATATTAATAATAAACAACTTTGGGTTTGTTTTTCTTGTTATAGTAAGTTTATTAACCTTATAGTGCAAGAAAACAAGAAGACACGGTAAAAGTTAAATTATCTAACTTAAAGATAAATCTAAATGATAATGTTAAAATAGAAACCTGAATGTCTAAATTATATTGGATTATAGGATTTCGACCCATCCCCAACTTAGCTTCAAAATAACTCAATTTGGAGCAATTAAAAACCGAATATGACTTTATAATAAAATAATATTTTTAGTTATTCCAAAGGTGCCCCTCTTCTCCCTTATAAAAGGACACCTCCTCCCTCTCCTCCTCACACTAGTTTCAGACTTCACGATCGTCCAAACCCTACCAAATTCTCTTCTCCACATCCCTAGAAACATCCTAGAGGTCCTTGTCTTCTTCAAAGACCAATTTTTGTGCCTAATAGGAGGACTCAAAGAGGCGCTTCAAAGAAGAGGTAATGTCCGTTACCGATTCTTTCTACTTTATTTCTTCTTCCACATATTCTTCTTTATTAGTTTCATTATGAAGTAATAACATCAGTATCACTAATATACTGATATTTTATTATAATTATGAAACAACTATATTTCACCATCTCTCCATCCTACGGAAAATGAAATCACTGCGCGTGCGTATGTACAGAATGCGGTCTCCACGCCGTGGTGTAATCTATTTTCCACCACCACCTTACTTGGATGGGTATAATGGTGAAAGTAATGAATATATATTATTATTGTAAAGTGATATTTATTATTTAATATTATACATACACTTTAATAAAATTCCACTATCATGGGAATGATATCATTTCTCGTGCGTACTTACGGACTACCGTCTCCATGAACGCGATGATATTCATTTTCCATGATTAACCATTCACGAATGATTATAAAGTATATATAATGAATAATAATGAAATATATGACCTAAAAATGCTACTGGATTTAGGTATATATATATATATTAATTTCATCTATTTAATTTCATTCAATTCAGTAATGAAATGAAAACAGCGTTCATGCGTACGTACGGCCTACAGTCTCCATGAATGGTGTATTTCCTTTAATTTTATAGATCTATAATATATATGTATATGATGAATATATATTATATATAAATCATGGTTTAAACTTTGGAATTATGTAAATCAGGATATAAGTAACAATATCATGAACGACAAGTCGAAACACATACGATAAATGAAATGATTTTACCCAAAACGCAAATTTAACATGGAATTAACAATAGAACGGGTAATATAAAGTAATAAGTGAAAAATATATGATATCATAACAATTAATATGATTATTTAATAAGTCAATGACATTATTTAAATCATTATATAGGAGTTTCGGATCCATGCGAAGCATATCGGACCTAAGGTAATGGATAACTATTCCAATCTCATTCTTATCCGAGATTGTTTATTCGTAAGTATTTATTGGGGTTATTGTTATCATCCATGTCCATGTTTCCTAAAAATGGATTCATGTATGTTTAAATTCCTGTTTACCCATTTTGACTATTACCCAATGGTATGAAAGGAATCATTCTTATATTTACCCTACAAGGTACTTTTTTACTTTTCCGACAAATGTATGAGAAGAATGTTTTTTTCTCGTATACGGCAGGAAAGGATTTTTAGCGTTTTATAAAGCCTTATTCTCATGAATCTTCCTCCAAAATCTTTCATGACTATTTTCAAAAAAATACTTCTCTTTTAAAATTGCATGACATTTTGTGAAAAGAAAATGATTTTGAAGAAAAAAGGATATTTTCCTCAAGAATTCATTTCAAGTGTTTTATCAAATCTATTTTTATTCTAAGATGAAATTATTTCATATGTGTATGTTTCAAGTATAATGTATCTATGATTTACATGTTTTCAATTTTATTATTATGAAATGATATCCATTTCTTTTATATGGATTATGTGATGATGGGATGATGTTTATGAAACCCGTTTTATTTATTGGGTTTTTATGAATGATGTATGTTTATTTTGTAGAACAAGTAAGAATGATTTCATTATGAGATGGGTGGGACCTATATCTCCGTCCAATTCATTTGTTAAAGATTTATATCTCATGACATATACATGGATGGAATGGTAAGTTAATCCGGTTCAGTATTACAGGACATGAACGAGGAGTGAACTCGATTCAGAAAGGGACTTTGTCCACTAAGATGGTCTTGGCAGCAATGCCTTGGATACTATGGAAATCATTACATGTGCTTAATGGATTCCACAATTAAATGTTTTATTTCCATGCCATTTTTCATGATTTATGTTCCATTATGATCTATGCCTTATGTACTTCCATTTTTTATGTCGTTGCTCATGATTTTGATGTTTAATCATTATGTTCATGTTTTTAAGTTCAAATGTATATGGTATGTTTTATTATATCCATGCATAACCTTACTTATCATTTGGGCTCACCTTTTTTATGATTAATTTTCCCCCAGGATTGAAAGAATGTTTTTAGGTAAGGAAACAAAAAGTGGAAGATCTTTATGGGAGATGTTGATTATCTTTCACCACGATTAGAAGATTACGTTCCAAGTTTCCAAAGACACTAAAGTATTATGGTCCTTGTGTGTCTGTTTTTGTTATGTATTAAGTATTCCTAAAAAGGAATGTAATGTCTATGTACGTCAATATTCGGCTCTCTACAATTGGTATCAGAGGAAAGGTTTTGTTAACCTTTGGAAACTAGGAAGCGAAATCATTAGTGAGATCCCAAGAGATATTTCTAAGGTATGTCTAGGGATGTCCCTAAGGTTAAGTATACATATAGGTTATATTGCTAGAATTATGCTAACGATCATAGAATTAAACCTAAGATGCTAGATATTGAAGGTACTCCCCCTTTATTATGTTGTTTTCCCTAGCATGGTATTTGCCTCTCACACTATTATTTTTGGGTTTTAGACGATGGCTGGAACCCGAAAAAACTGTGTTGATCAATGTAATGGAAAATGCAATGATTTTCCTCCTGACCAAACCAATTTCATGGGAGATGGAGTGCATTATATTATTTCTATACTTACAAAATCTATGAATCATTATGGATTTCAAAATGTGCAGAGAAAGGAGCAACATTCTGTTGAATCCTTCATGAGGCAGCGTCCACCTTCTTTCAGCGGGTCTTCTGATCCCTTAGTGTCTGAACAAAGGATCAGTACTACTGAAAAGTTATTTTCAGTACTAAAATGTTCTGAGCATGATAAAGTCATCTTAGAAGTATATCGTTTGGTAGGTGATTCTGATCAATGGTGGAAACTTATCAAGAATACGAGGCAAAGAGATGAAATGGAGTCCATGGAATGGGACGAGTTCAAGAACTTGTTTTTCAGTAAGTACTTCCCTCTTATTCTTCAAACACAAGTGGAAAAGGTGGTTCTTGAGCTTAATTAGGAGGATGATGAATCTGTTGGTATATACAAAGAAAATTTTACAAGACATTCAAGGTATTCATCTGGCTTTATCATCTAACCTGATAGTAAAGTTGATCGATTTTTCAGTGGCATAAAACCAAGTCTTTGAAGGGAATTAGATATAAGAGACTTCGGTAGCTATGAATAAATTTTTTGTTGTTCTATGAAGGTATAACTTGAAGTTGGTGTAACATATCCATCTCATGGTTTTGACAAGAAACAAAAGATGGAGTTTAAGGAGAAATCTTAGAACAATGGTTAAAAGAAGATGAATGTTTCATTATGCTCAAAGTGTGGAAAGAATCATGGTGGAGATTTCCTAAAAGGTACTAGAAAATGTTTTAAGTGTAGAAAAAAAGGTCATCGAGCAGTTGATTGTTGAATTAATGCGAAAAATGATGCTAATGATGTGAATATAGAAAATAATATAGAGAACTCTCCACCAACACTTCAATGATTCATGTGCAAGGAAATGGGGAATTATGCTAATAAATGCCCTAATCCACGGGTTAATGATGATCACCGTGAGCAACCTCTTAAGGAAAATGATAAAGGGAAGTATCATGAGATCACTATTTGTGATGTTGAGTATGGAAATGTTGTTGTGTAATGATTATGTTTTTATTTAATGGGATTTCAAAACAGTATCATCGAATCTCATTTATGGTATTGTGGAATTGTGGAATATCTATGTATTGGTTTTCAATAATTATATGTTAATGGTAACCATGAAAAGGTGATTGAAATATTTTTAGAAAGCAGATGAAAATGCGCATAATGAAGAGATAAAGAGAAAATAATATGATAGTAATCATGAGCTCATAACTGATACAAGGATTAAGTGATACTATGGTTTGAGTATATATAATTTTTGGGATTTTGGTGTGTGGAAGGTGTTAAACTTTAACAACATTCATGTTTTCACTAAGGTTCAATGGGTATTCATTCTATAAGAGAATACATGACTAAGGTATTCACATGTTTTTAATTTGACCAACAAGATATATCATATGATATATGCGGGGTAAATTATGGCATTCACGTGATTGTTATGTGACATTTCAAGTAATCATTTTCTTTGTACTATGATCCTGGACCGAAGTATTTTAGATAGGCCTAAAGATTGGAATGGATTATGCTGGACATAAGTTAGTTTCATATTATTGATGGGATGTTATACTAATGTAGTTTTAGAAAAAGGACAACCTCCAGGACAGGTGACATCCCATCACGTCGGACAAGGCTGTGGGAATCGAACCCACAACCGAAGTGCGACCGGCCTTTATCGCCTACCACTGGCCTACCGGAAGTCCCTGGTTAGTAGAAACTAGTTTTATTTTATTAAATGGTATGAGATGCGAAGTATAAGTTCTTTTTTGGAATCGTATATGATTAACCTCACCATATATGGTCTTATGTATATTTGATAACTTTTTCTAACCTTTTATTTGAAACAGATCGAATGACCCATCATTCTATCACATGATCTGTTGACACTTCACAAATAACAAATTCAACTTAATTTCTTTAAGAGATGAAGTGGAAATTGTTCAAATCATGAACAATAGTGAGATTATACCAAAATAAATCAAGTATTTCTTCTAATTGAAAATTTTCAACATTAGGGAAATGATATTGAAAACCAAAAATGTTGTTGTAGTGCTCTTATATCTGATTAATCAGATGGTACCTTAGATCATCACAAATTTATGGCTTTGTGATTAATGGTTTTTTCATATCCATGTTCTCTACCACTCTCCATCAGAACATGATGGTTTTAGTTTTCCTCCATATCCATATTTTCACATATGTTCTCCTACGTGGAAACCCAGTGATGAGTTATTGGGGTATCCTTTATGTTTCTAACGTTCCTTTTTTAAATGAAGTTTTAGTATTCCTTTTTACGATGTGGGTTTCTATGAAAGAAACTCTCGTGTAATAAACCATTTATAACCCCGAAGGATTTCGTGGGAGGAATTCACTTTAAGGGGGGTAGAATGTAACACCCCGAGATTTTATGAAAAATATTCTTTTTAATGTCTTGTGTTGTACGATATAGAAAAATTAGCTTCTGATATACGCAACACCGTATTTTCTTTCAATATACGATACACTATTCTTGGCTCGCGTTACACACAATTTCAAGTTTGTTTTGTAGAAACTATTCTACACAACATTATATATAGATTTTGTTTAATGTATAAATGAAATAAGATTTGATTATGTTATACACAACACCAAACATGGCTTTCACTACACACAACCCTGACTTGGCTTGCATTACACACAATAAATACCTTCCCCGATAGTGTGTGTAGTACGCAATACCGAGTTTCACTAAACGAGATATTATTATAATATTATTATGAACAAGTCGTTATGAATAGTAATACACACTTTTTGAAATTTTATAAATTTTATCTTTCACAATGGACATCATTTTTGGATTCGGAATATCAAAATTATCTTATGGTGAAATTTTGGTACTTTTCGGATAAATTTCATATTCTGATGAATAGTGAAAATTACTAAATTTTAATTAAAAACGTTTTTTAATCGAAATAATTAATAGTGATAAATTATTAATTTGAGTGGTTTTAAAGTATATTTAGAAGATATTTTACAATTTAATACAATGTTGGTCATTGGATGTAATTTCACATTTAAACCAGACATAAACAAGTGTCAATCTTTTGATAGTAATTATCTCTTAAAAACATGCTATTTGTTTTGACGATGGGAATTAATTTTTAAATTAATTAATTCAACAGACATGTTTTGAATTTGGTAAAATAGGCATCATTTTTAAATTCATAATTTCAAATATATCTTAGTCATAATTTTTGGTATTTTTCTGGAAACTTTAATTTTTTGATGAATAGTGAAACCACGAAGTGGTAGTAATAAAAACTGAATTTTCCATAAAAGTTAATTTTACCGCTTCTGTGACAGGAATTTTGAAAATCTGAGAGAAACGGTTAATATCAAGGACTAAAATGTGGTTCAATGAGATGAAAATATTTTTTGGTGAATAGTAACTTTTTAATTTTATTTCCCACGGTTAAAAGTAAATAGAATAATTAAGGGTAAAAATGATATTATTATTACCCTAAAACATGTCCTAATTCTATTGTATAAGTGTAATTCGTCCAATAACAACCTTAGGAATAATATATTACCATTTAGGCCCACTTGGATTAGATTAGGACATTTAATATTAATTTATTTAATGAATGGTTAAAATAGTTAAAATCAATGTTTAATACGTAAATCATTTTTAATATAATGTTATAAATAAAATAAATTCGACTATAAATATTCATTAGAAATATAAAAATATTTCCTACATAATGGTATTTTAATTATAATTTTTAGACGTTAAATAATTTATTTTATTTATGACACAAAGATGATGCAGTAATTATCTTATTAATGAAATATTGACATAATTGATGTTATAAATACCCAAATAAATTTAATTTGAGACTTTTTATGAATTCCACTACTTTTATTGGTTAATATGACATGATAGTATTGATTTAGATAACTTTTTTGGAACTAATCATTCTGTTATGATTTTCACAAAAATCAATTACCAAATAGTGTCAAAATTGACATAAAATAGTTTTTAAAACAAATATTATATTATTAACTGTTATTTTATTCCTAAAAATAAAAGGATAGGACAAATGATTTAGATAAGGTTCTATATATTAATAATAAACTACTTTTGGATCGTTTTCCTTGTTATAGTATGTTTATTATCCTTTTAGTGTAAGAAAACAAGAAGACACGGTAAAAGTTAAATTATCTAACATAAAGTTAAATCTAAACGATAAGGTTAAAATGGAAACCTAAACTTGTATAAATTCTATTGGATTAGAATATCTCATCCCATCCCCACATTAGATTTGAAATAACTCTATTTGGAGCTATTAAAAACTAAATATGACTTTATAATAAAATAATATTTTTAGTTATTCCAAAGGTGCCCCTCTCCTTCCTTATAAAAGGGAACCTCCTCCCTCTCATCCTCACACCACATTGAGCCTTCATGCTCGGCCAAAACCTTCCAAATTATCTTCCCCACTTCCCTAGAAACATCATAGAGGTCCTGGTCTTCTTCAAAGTCCAATTGTAGTGCCCTAAAAGGAGGTCTCAAAGGGGCGCTTCAAAGAAGAGGTAATGTTCGTTACTGATTCTTTCAACTTTATTTCGTTTTCCACCTCTTTGTATTTAGTTGTTTCATTATTAAGTAATAAATTAAATATCACTCATATACTTATATGTTATTATAAGTATGAACCAACCATATTTCATCATCTAACCATCCTACGGAAAATGAAATCACCGCGCGTGCGTACGTACGGAATACCGTCTCCACGCCGTGGTGTAATCTATTTTCCACCACCACCTTACTTGGATGTGTATAATGGTGAAAGTAACGAATATATATTATTATTGTAAAGTGATATTGATTCTTTAATATTATACATAAACTTTAATACAATTACATGATCTTGGAAATGATATCATCGCTCGTGCGTACGTACGGACTACCGTCTCCACGAACGCGATGAGATTTATTTTCCATGATTAACCATTCAAGAATGATGATAAAGTATATATAATGAATAATAATGAAATATATGACATAATAATGCTACTGGATTTATGTATATATATATGTATATCATCTATTTAATTTCATTCAATTCAATAAGGAAACGAAAACAGCGTTCATGCGTACGTATGGCCTACCGTCTCCATGAACGGTGTATTTCCTTTCTTTTTATAGATCTATAATATATATTTATATGATGAATAT
The DNA here is from genome assembly GCA_963277665.1 of Viscum album. Lineage (NCBI taxonomy): Eukaryota > Viridiplantae > Streptophyta > Magnoliopsida > Santalales > Viscaceae > Viscum > Viscum album. Next base: position 1,133,179,290 of record OY728131.1, read on the forward strand.
ATATTATATATAAATAATTTTTTACAATTTGGAATTATGTAAATCAGGATATAAGTAATAATATCAAGAACGACAAGTCGAAACACATACGATAAATGAAATGATTTTACCCAAAACGCTACTTTAACATGGAATTTACAAAAGAACAGGTAATATAAAGTCATAAGTGAAATATATAAGATATCATAACAATGAATATGATTATGTAATAAGTCAATGACATTAGTTAAATCATTATACTGGTGGTTTGGATCCAAATGAAGCATATCGGACCTAAGGTAAGGGATAACTATTCCAATCTCGTTCTTATCCGAGATTGTTTATTCGTAAGTATTTACTGGTGTCATTGTTATCATCCATGTCCATGTTCCCTAAAAATGGTTTAACGTATTTTTGATGTACTTTTTACCTATTTTGACTTTTACAAAATGGTATGGAAGGAATCTTTCTTTTATTTACCCTACAAGGTACTTTTTGACTATTCCGCAAAAGTACGAGAAGAATTTTTTTTAACGTATACAACATGAAAGGATTTTTACGATTTTATAAAGCCTTATTTTCATGAAGATTCTTCCATAATATTTATTTAGTATTTTCAAAAAAATCTTTTCTTTTAAAATTTCACCGCATTTTGTGAAAAGAAAATGATCTTGAAGAGAAAAGGATATTTTCCTCAAGAATTCATTTCAAGTGTTTTATCAAAACCATTTTTCATCTAAGATGCCAATATTTCATATGTGTATGTTTGAAGTATAATGTTTCTATGATTTACATGGTTTCACTTTTCTTATTATGAAATTATACCAATTTATTTTATATAGATTATGCGATGATGGGATGATGTTTATGAAACCCATTGTATTTATTGGGTTTTTTATGAATGATGTATGTTTATTTTGTGGCATAATTAAGAATGATTTCATTATGAGAAAGGTGGGACCTATATCTCCCTCCAATGCATTGGGTAAAGATTTATATCTCATGAGATAGACATGGCCAGAACGGTAAGTTAATCTGTTTCAGTATTACAGGACTGGAACGAGGAGTGAACTCGATTCAGAAAGGGACTTTGTCCACTAAGATGGTCTTGGAAGCAATGCCATGGCAACTATGGAAATCATTACATGTGCTCAATGGATGCGACAATTACATGTTTTATTCCCATGCTATTTTATCATGATTTTTGTTCCATTATGATCTATGCCTTATGTACTTCCATGCTTTATGTCGTTGCTCAAGATTTTGATGTTTAAACATTATGTTCATGTTTTTAAGTTAAAATGTATATGGTATGTTTTATTTTATACGTTCTTACCATTACTGAGCATTTGGTCTCATCCTTCTTTTGATTTATTTTCCCCCTGGACCAAAAGAATGGTTTTATGTAAGGAAACAAAAAGTGGAAGATCTTTATGGGAGATGTTGAATATCTTTCACCACGATTAGAAGATTACGTTCCAAGTTTCCAAAGAACATAAACTTTAACGGTCCTTGTGTGTCTGTTTTTGTTATGTATTAAGTATTCTGCAAAAGTAATGTAATATCTATGTACATCAAGCTTCGGGTCTCTACAATTGCTATCACATGAATGGTTTAGTTTACCTTTGGAAACTAGGAAGCGAAAACTTTAGTGAGACCCCTATAGATATTTCTAAGGTATGTCTAGGGATGTCCCTAAGGTTAAGTATATGTATAGGTTTTATTCCTAGAATTGCGCTAACTATCTTATAATTAATCCTAAGATGTTAGATATTAATGTTAATCCCCCTTTATTATGTTGTTTCCCCTAGCATAGTATTTTACTCTCACACTATTATTTTTGGGTTTTAGACGATGGCTGGAACCCGAACGAACTGTGTTGATCAATGTAATGGAATATGCAATGATTTTCCTCCTGACCAAACCAATTTCATGGGAGATGGAGTGCACAATCTTATTTCTATACATACACAATATATGAATCATTCTGGATTTCAATATGAGCAGAGAAAGGAGCAACATTCTGTTGAATCCTTCATGAGACATCGTCCACCTTCTTTCAGCGGGTCTTCTGATCCCTTAGTGGCTGAACAATAGATGAGTACTACTGAAAATATATTTTCAGTTCTACAATGTTCTGATCATGATAAAGTCATCTTAGTAGTATATCATTTGGAAGGTGATGCTGATCAACGGTGGAAACTTATCAAGAATATGAGGCAAAGAGATGAAATTGATTCCATGGAATGGGAGGAGTTCAAGAACTTGTTTTTCAGTAAGTATATCCCTCATAATCTTCGAAAAAAGATGGAAAAGGAGTTTCTTGAGCCTAAGCAGAAGGATGATGAATCAGTTAGTATATATGAATAGAATTTTACAAGACATGAAAGTTATGCATCTGGCTTTATCATCCAACCTGAAAGTAAAGTTGATCGATTTTTCAGTGTCTTAAAACCAAGTCTTAGAAGTTCATTAGCTATAAGATACTTCAGCAGCTAGGAAGAAATTATGTATTGTGCAATCAAGGTAGAAATTGAAGTGGGTGTAACATATACATCTCATGGTTTTTACAAGAAACAAAAGATGTACTTCAAGGAGAAATCTTAGAACAATGGTGAAAAAAAGATGAATGTTTCTTTATGCTCAATGTGTGGAAAGAAGAATGGTGGAGATTGCCTAAAAGGTACTAGAAAATGTTTTAAGTGTTGAAAAGAAGGTCATCGAGCAGTTGATTGTCGAAGTAATGGGAAAAAGGTTGCTAATGATCCGAATAGAGAAAAGACTACAGAGAACTCTCCACCAACACTTCAATGCTTCAAGTGCAAGGAAATGGGGCATTGTGCTAATAAATGCCATAATCCACGGGTTAATGATGATCAACGTGAGAAACCACATAAGGAAAAGGATAAAAGGAAGTCTCATGAGATCACTATTTGTGATGTTGAGTATGAAAATTATTTTGTGTAATGATTATGTGTTTATGTAATGGGATTTCAAAATAGTATCATTTAATCTCATTTATGGTATTGTAGAATTTAGGAATATCTATGTATTGGTTTTCAATAATTATATGGTATTGGTAACCATGAAAAGGTGATTGAAATATTTTTAGAAAGTAGATGAAATGCGCATAATGAAGGGACAAGGAGAAAATAATATAACTGTAATCATGAGCTCATGACTGATATAAGGACTAAGTGATATTCTGGTTTGAGTATATAGAATTTTTGTGATTTTGGTGTGTGGAAAGTGTTAAAATTTAACAACATTCATGTTTTCACTAAGGTTCAATGGGTATTGATTCCTTAATAGAATACATGATTAAGGTATTCACATGTTTATAATTTTACCAACAAGATATATCTTATGATAAATGGGGGATAAATGATGGCATTCACGTGATAGTAATGTGACAATTCAAGTAATCATTTTCATTATACTATGAGCTTGGACCGAAGTATTTTAGATAAGCCTAAAGATTGGAATGGATTATTTTGGACATAAGTTAGTTCGATATTATTGATGGGATGTTATAGAAATGTAGTTTTAGAAAAAGGACAACCTGTAGGATAGGCTACAGCCCATCGCGTCGGACAAGGATGTGGGAATCTAACCCACAACTGAGGAGCGACTGGCCTTTATCACCTACCGCTGGCCTACATGAAGTCCCTCTTTAGTAGAAACTAGGTTAATTTTATTAAGAGGTATGATATATGGAGTATAAGTTCATTTTTGGAATCGTATATGATTAACCTCACCATAGATGGACTTATGTATATTTGTTAACTTTTGCTAACTTTTTTTTTGAAAAAAATGGAATGACCCATATTTCTATCACATGATATGTTAACACTTCAGGAATAACAAATTCAACATCATTTCTTTAAGAGATGAAGTAGAAATTGTTCAAAGCATGAACAATAGTGATATTGTACCAAAATCAAGCAAGTATTTCTTCTAATTAAAAATTATCAACTTTAGGGAAATGATATTGAAAACCAAAAATGTTTTCCTAGTGCTCTTATATCCAATGAATCATATGGTACCTTAGATCATCACAAATTTATGGCTTTGTGATTGATTTCTTTTTCATAGCCATGTTCTCTACAACTCTCCATCAGAACATAATGGTTATATTTTTCCTCCATATCCATATTTTCACCTATGTTCTCCTATGTAGAAACCCAGTGATGAGTTATTTGGGTATCCATTATGTTTCTAACGTTCCTTTTATAAATGAAGTTTTAGTATTCCTTTTTACGATGTGCATTTCTATGAAAGAAACTCTCGTGTAATAAACCATTTATAACCCCGACGAATTTCGAGGGCAAAATTCATTTTAAGGGGGCTAGAATGTAACACCTCGAGATTTAATGAAAAATAATATCTTCAATGTCTTGTGTTGAACGCTACACCAAAATTAGCTTGTGATATATGCAACATTGTATTTTCTTACAGTATACGCAACACTATTCTTGGCTCGCGTTACAAACAATTTCAAGTTCATTTTGTAGAAACTATTCTACACAACATTATGTATAGACTTTGTTTAGTGTATAAATGAAATAAATTTTGATAATGTTATATGGAACACCAAACAGAGCTTTCACTACACGTAGCCCTGACTTGGCTTGCATTACATGTAACAAAGACCTTCCTCGATAGCATGTGTAGTACGCAATACCGAGTTTCACTAAACGAGATATTATTATATTATTATTATGAACTAGCCGTTATGAATAGTAATACCCACTTTTTAAAATTTTATAAATATTATATTTCAAAATAGACTTCGTTTTTGGATTCTGAATATCGAAATTAGCTTAGGGTGAAATTTTGGCACTTTTCGTATAACTTTCTTATTCTGATGAATAGTGAAAATTACTAAATTTTAATTGAAAACAACTTTTGTAATCGAAATAATTAATATTGATAATTTATTAATTTGAGTGGTTTTAAATTATATTTAGAATGTATTTAAATCATTTAATACAATGTTGGTCATTGGATGTAATTTCACCTTTAAACCAGACATAAACAAGTGTCAATCTTTTGATAGTTATTATCTCTTAAAAACATGCTATTTGTTTTTACGACGAGAATTAATTTTTAAATTAATTAATGCAACTGATATGTTTTGAATTTGGTAAAATATAAATCATTTATGAATTCATAATATCAAACATAGCTTAGGACTAATTTTTTGGTATTTTTCTAGAAACATTCATTTTTGATGAATAGTGAAACCACTAAGTGGTAGTCAAAAAAACTAAATTTTTCCTAAAACATAATTTTACCGCTTCTGTGAATGGAATTTCAAAAATCCGAGAGACATAGTTAATATCAAGGACTAAAATGTGGTTCAATGAGATGAAAATATATTTTGGTGAATAGTAACTTTTTACTTTTATTACCACGGTTAAAAGTAAATAAGATAATTATGGGTAAAAATGATATTATTATTACTCTAACACATATCATAATTCTATTGGATAAGTGTAATTCATCCAGAAACAACCTTATGAATAAAAGATGACCATTTAGGACCACTTGGATTAGATTAGGACATTTAATATTAATTTATTTAAAGAAAGGTTAAAACTGTTAAAATCAATGTTTAGTAAGTAAATCAGTTTTAATATAAGGTTATAGATAAGATAAATTCGACTATAAATATTCATTAGAAAGATAAAAATATTTCATACATAATTTAATTTTATTTATAATTTTTAGACATTATAAAATTTAATTTATTTATGACACAAAGATGATGCAGTAATTATCTTATTAATGAAATATTGACATAATTGATTTTATAAATACCCAAATAAAAGTAATTTGAGACAGTTTATGAATTCCAATAATTTTATAGGTTAATATGACATGTTAGTATTGATTTAGTTAACTTTTTTCGAACTAATAATTCTGTTATGATTTTCACGAAAATCAATTACCAAATAGTGTCATAATTGACATAAAATAGTTTTTAAAACAAATATTATATTATTAATTGTTATTTTATTTCTCAAAATATAAGGTTCGGCCAAATTACTTTGATAAGGTTATATATATTAATATTAAACAACTTGGTGTTAGTTTGGCTTGTTATAATATGTTTATTAATCTTATAGTGTAAGAAAACAAAAAGACACAGTAAATGTTAAATTATCTTTCTTAAAGTTAAATCGAAATGATAAGGTTAAAATAGAGACCTAAACATGTATAAATTCTATTGGATTAGATTATTTCTACCAATACCCACCTTATCATCTAAATAACTCAATTTGGAGCTATTAAAAACCGAATATGACTTTATAATTAAATAATATTTTTTGTTATTCCAAAGGTGCCCCTCTCCTCCCTTATAAAAGGGCACCTCCTCCCTCGCTTCCTCACACCACTTTGAGCATTCAAGCTCGGCCAAACCCTGCCAAATTCTCTTCTCTACTTCCCTATAAATAACCTAGAGGTCCTGGTCTTCTTCAAAGTCCAATTTTAGTTCCCTAAGAAGAGGTCTCAAAGAGGCGCTTCAAAGAAGAGGTAATGTCCATTACTGATTCTTTCAACATTATTTCTTCTTCCTCTTCTTCTTCTTTAGTTGATTCATTATGAAGTAATAACATCAGTATCACTAATATACTTATATGTTATTATAGGTATGAAACAACCATATTTCACCATCTATCCATCCTACAAAAAATGAAATCACCGCGCGTGCGTACGTACGGAATACCGTCTCCATGCCGCGGTGTAATCTATTTTCCACCACCACCTTACTTGGATTGGTATAATGGTGAAAGTAATGAATATATATGATTATTGTAAAGTGATATTGATTCTATAATATTATACATACACCTAATACAATTCCACGATCATGGAAATGATATCATCTATCGTGCATACGTATGGACTACCGTCTCCACGAACGCGATGAGATTCATTTTCCATGATTAACAATTCAAGAATGAGTATAAAGTATATATAATGAATAATAATGAAATATATGACGTAATAATGATACTGGATTTATGTACATATATATATGTATTTCATCTATGTAATTTCATTCAACTCAATAAGAAAACGAAAACAGCGTTCATGCATACGTACGGCCTACCGTCTCCATGAACGGTGTATTTCCTTTATTTTTATAGATCTATAATATATATGTATATGATGAATATATATTATATTAAAATCATTTTTTACACTCTGGAATTATGTAAATCAAGATATAAGTAAAAATATAAAGAATGAAAAGTCGAAACACATACGATAAATGAAATGATTTTACCCAAAACACTACTTTAACATGGAATTTACAAATGAACGGTTAATATAAATTCATAAGTGAAACATATATGATATCATAACAATGAATATGATTATTTAATAATTCAATGAAATTATTTAAATCATTATACAGGAGGATCAGATCCAAACGAAGCATATCGGACCTAAGGTAAGGGATAACTATTCCAATCTCTTTCTTATCCGAGATTTTTTATTCGTAAGTATTTACTTGGGTTATTGTTATCATCCATGTCCATGTCTCCTAAAAATGGTTTCATGTATGTTTAATTTCATTTTAACCAATTTTGATATTTACCCAATGGTATGGAAGGAGTCATTCTTTTATTTACCCTACAAGGTACTTTTTGACTTTTCCATCAAAATTACGAGAAGAATGTTTTTTTAACGTATACGGCATGAAAGGATTTTAACGATTTTATAAAGCCTTATTTTCATGAAGCTTCCTCCAAAATATTTCATGACTATTTTCAAAAAAATACTTTTCTTTTAAAATTTCCCCACATTTTGGGAAAATAAAATTATTTTGATGAAAAAAGGATATATTCCTCAAGAATTCATTTCAAGTGTTTTATCAAAACCGTTTTTCATCTAAGATGACATTACTTCATATGTGTATGTTTCTAGTATAATGTCTCTATGATTTACATGGTTTTACTTTTCTTATTATGAAATGATATCCATTTCTTTTATATGGATTATGTGATGATGGGATGATGTTTATGAAATCCATTTTTTTGTTGGGTTTTTATGAATGATGTATGTTTATTTTGTTGAACAAATAAAAATGATTTCATTATGAGATGGTTGAGACCTATATCTCCCTCCAATGCATTGGGTAAAGATTTATATATCATGAGATAGACATGGCTGGAACGATAAGTTAATCTGGTTCAGTATTACAGGACTGGAATGAGGAGTGAACTCGATTCAGAAAGGGACTTTTTCCACTAAGATGGTCTTGGCAGCAATGCCTTAGCTACTATGGAAATCAATACGTGTTCTTAATGGATGACATAATTACATGTTTTATTACCATTCTTTTTTATCATGATTTATGTTCCATTATGATCTATGCCTTATGTACTTCCATGTTTTATGTTGTTGCTCAAGATTTTGATATTTAAACATTATGTTCATGTTTTTATGTTCAAATGTATATGGTATGTTTTATTTTATCCATTCTTACCCTTACTGAGCATTTGGGATCACCCTTTTTATGTTTTATTTTCCTCCATGATTAAAAGATATTTTTTAGGTAAGGAAACAAAAAGTCGAAGATCTTTATGGTAGATGTTGAAGATCTTTCACCACGATTAGAAGATTACGTTCCAAGTTTCCCAAGACACTAAACTATTACGGTCCTTGTGTGTCTGTTTTTGTTATGTATTATGTATTCCTAAAAAGTAATGTAATATCTATGTACGTCAAGCTTCTGGTCTCTAGACATCATATTCGTTCACACCATGAAATACCAATGGACAACCCATCTTCCACACCTTTTTATCATCCACATGATCCTCTGGGAAAGTTCTCATCCATGTCTCAATCATCATTTTATTTAAGATATACTTCTAATACATTGTAAACATTGTCTCCATGAATTTTCCCACCCATACCATATCCCTGTCGTATGGTGTATCCCCATACCTTTTATCTATATTCAACCATGTCTAAGTCGCCACCAGTTCTTACTATGAATCCAGGATCCATTTATTATGCTCCTTAATCTTCCACTCCACTGCATATATATGACCTCTTGAATGCATTAAAACTTGCACATCCTTCAGAGGATACCGATCCCTGAAATCCCACAGACCCATCAGAGCCTAGTGATTATCCTAGATCATGTTTTTTATACGTGTGTCAAATTATATCACATGAATCTTTTCCTATTGTACTATTAATTAATTCCACGTTTTTATATTATCTTATTTAGTGAGATATTATAATAGGCGATGTGGGTGCACCCTTATGCAAGAACTCTAGTATAACCAAACATAAATAATGGTATATTATAATGAAAAAAATCAAACGATAAGTAAAAATGATAAACATTGGATATGTTTTATGGAAACTTTTTCCGATTATAATGATATCATTCTAGTGAAACCAATAACATGAAGCCATATCAATAATGAAATTAATGATAAATTATCGGTGGCGATATGTGTAAGAAAATTTATTAAATTTATGTCCATATTATTGGTTTATTTATATAAAATAACATGTTCATTTCATCATATTTTTAACTTTACCAGTGATAAAGACTCTAAGGTCACATGGTTAATGGATCTTGGAGACTTATGGAAATCATATAATCTTGAGTTATATACTAGTTGGAAGAGTAGATTCATCTCTAATTTAGAGGATGTACTAATATTCAGCAACCATCGGATAATAAAATACCAATAAATGATAATATATCATAAGAGTAATGAGTTAGAGATATTCTTAATAATTAATGGTTTTTATTGAAAAGATATTTATTATTAATAATATTTATTTTTTTTCTGTACGCAACTGAAAACAAAAAGAATAATGATGCTATGATGTATATGTACAATTTGGGGTGCACTGCAATGTTGGAGCATGACAGGAACTAGGTAATTTAAAATGAATAGAAATAATATCTATATTTATATTTTTACTCATGTATAAATATTTTATTTGAAGAATTTAAAATTTGGAGGGATCTCTCTATTAGATAGGATTCATTATTTTACAAGTTGAGAGCTAATTGAAGTAGAATATTCAAGATTTTAGTCAATATTGAATAATTATCTAAACTAAAGAGTTCTCAATTCCATAACAAATAATGGTTCAACCAATTACCAACAAATATTTTTCTGTTCTTTGGAGTTCATGTTCCCTAGATTTCTCAAAACTGGATTCTAACTATTTTGTGATGTTCTGAATAACAACTTGGGAATACATTGGGGATCCAACACTTTTATAAATTATTTTATCCCCCAATTATATTATTGGAGAAACCATATGTGTTCTCTTTTCATTCATCTTACCTAAACATGAGTCTTCCAGGTTCATTATATTCAAATTCATTTATTTTAGATTCATTTTGTAAACTATAAACAAATTTTAATGAAAAAAATCATGTAAACTATAGAATTTTATTCATGTAATTTTCTATTGGTCATTCAAATTAAACAAACCTTAATTGAATTGAATAAAACCAACATAATGTGGTCATTTCATTTTATTGTGATTTTAAATATGTATAAAAACCTAAATAGTAATAAAATGATTTAAACTTCAATAAAAATGTCTTAAAAAAATCCTATAAAAGTCAAATAGTCAAAATACTAAATCATGGAAATGCCACATTAATACAGAAAGCTGGGAAATCCCTATTTTGTTATATTTGAATTCTGAAATTTATGTTTTCTTCTCATGAATCCCTTTCATATAAAATATAAATGCCCCATTTAATCTAGAATTTATATCTTGAATGAATTCCTCCATCTCCATATGGGTTGTTCTAACATTACTCCTCTAAACATGATGAATGTTCCATTTAAATACAAATATATGAGTTTTCTTGATTATAATTTAACTCCCCAATGATATGTAAATATAATCCTTCTAACATTGAAAATATATTATATCAATTTAACATTCCTCATTCCATACATTGAGAACATCTCGGTTCAAAAAAAATTTAAAACAAAATAACCTAACCCAAAATTAATCAATTTCCATAGCCCAAGATGAACGAAATATCCAAACTAGAAATGTACTTAATAACCTAACCCAAAGTAAAATAAATAACCTAACCCCAAATGAACTGATAAACATGACCAAAAAATGAAAATTGATCAAATGACCAAATAAAAAACAAAATAATGACCAAAATGAGGCAAATGATGTAACCCAAAAAATACATAACCCAAAAATCAACTAAATGACCTGACATTAAATAAACCAAATATCCTATCATAAAAAAGTAACCAAAAATGAAAAAAGTAACCTAGCCTAAAAATAGCAAACCCAAATTGAAAAAATGGCATAACCCAAAATAAACTAAATAACCTAAACCCATGTAAATCAACTGATCTAACAAAAAAATGAACAAATGATAAAATTAAAAAATAAAAATTTACATAACCTTGAAATGTACCAAATGACTAAACCCAAAATAAACCAAATGACCTAACTCAAATTTGACATATCCTAAAGATGAACTAAATGACCGAACCCAAAATGACCTAAATGAAGGTGAATAAAATAACATTTTCCAAAATAAACCAAATTATATAAATAAAAAATTGACTTCATCCAACCCAAAAATGAAGCAGATGAACCAATAAAATTAAACCAATATGACAATACGTAAAATGAACCAAATGATATAACCAAATGACAAATTGTCCTAATATGTGAAGAGATCTAACCCAAAAATAAACTAAATGACCTAACTCATTAATGAAAGAATCACACTCGACAAAAATGACTCAAATGGCCAAACCAAAAAAATGTAAAAGATCTTATAACCATTTGACGAACTAACCAAATTATGAAATTACCAAATAACCTCACCAAAAAATAATGTTCAAATTACCAAAATAACCAAGTGACCAAATAGCCAAATAGTGTAAATGTATACATAGATGATTCTTCATTTTATGGTTTTCTGCAATGGCTAAAATTTCAATTCATTTAGGTTTTGTTGAACTCCTATGTAAATTAAGTTAGTTACTTTAAAATTATATTCTTACGATATTATTAATCTAATGTAGCTTACCATTTGATCCTAAATTTCACTTAATCCTATTTAGATTCATTCCCTTGCATCTTAATATAATAAGATAAATGAATTTAAAACCACAATGTGATTCACCAATATAATTTAGTCTAATGTATGAAACTTTTATCTTGATCTTAGTAGGTGGTTAATCTCAAATGTCTTCACAATCAGTTTTTATAGTTTTTTATCAATTCTATTTTATTCAATAATTTACTGTTATATTAATCATATTTATTAGTATCACATCACAATGAGAATTGAAGTCTATGTTACTCGAGGAAAATAATTTTTCTCGAGTAGGAGGGAAAAGGATGTAAGTGCTGTAAATTTATAAACAAAAAAAATTGTTGTAGTTATTTTTATGTATATTTCAAATTTTGATATGTAATTAACAATTAAATATATTGTTTATATTTTCAATTGTGTTCCCTAGAGTCCCTTAATGATAAATAAGATTAAAAAATTGGACCAAATGATCTTTGGAGAAAGGTATTTACTGAGGAAAACCAATGGAGAGTCTGATGTTGGTCTGGGAAAAGCATCATCCCCACTAGGTATTGTCCCTTATTGAGAACCTCTCAAATCTCTCACACCACTAAGCTGAAAAATGCTTATGAAGAAGTGGCTGAGGCTAAAAAAATAGCTTTATATGAGTTTGAAAGAGCTAAACTAATCACTGAACAGTTCCTAAAATATATTTCAGTTATATAATCATCATATCCATAATAAGATAATACATTTTTTACATATATGGTAAAAATGTTCACTTTATATGATTCATTGAGTGATATGGATGAGGTTTCTAGTGGTGGTTGAGGCGATGATGATACTAGTGGTTGTGGTGGACGTGGTGGTTCTTTAGGTGATGATGTTGGTGATGATTATGATGGAAGTAGTGGTGATTAGGGAGATATCAATATCATCCATTTATTAGTTGATTGTATAAATAATTATTGGAATGATGTTTAATGACTCAAAATGATTGGCTCCAGCCCCAACCTTTAAAAAATGACTAAAACTGATTCATGGTATTTATTTTATACATATGTTATTGTATTGTAAATGGTTTGAGAACACATGATAACATGATGGATAAATATTAAATATATTGTAATTATAAGTCATTAAATGTGTACCATAGTTTTTAATTTATTTATAGGTGCCATGAGAGGTATTGGATGGTGTTTTTTTGTGCATTGGGGATAAGAATTTATATCAACAGTTTACAAAACTATCGGTATAATTCAATTTTTAGAGGCCATTATCACCATGTTTTTAGTAATAATTAGTATATATGAATACTCATGGATTACTTCAAACTATGGGTATTCATATTTGGTTGTCATCTAAACCAACAGGTTCAAAAAAATAGTTGGTATATCCTTATGCAAGAACCTATAATTCCCACGCATCGTAGATCTATTAGTATCGGATATTCCACTAGTTTTGGGATGTATACTGATGGTTCTAAACCATTGTTATAGCTTATTTTTTTTACAATGTTTCCTTTTCACTTTATGGTGGTTAATAAGGCCGCAATCTGGTAGAATTTCTCCACAATCATTCTATAGAACCTTATCGAACCAAGAAAACTTTTCACGTGTGAAATGTTATTAGGGGGATCCTAAGAAATTACGATATCAATAATCATTAGGTATATATGTGAACCATGATTAGAGGTGGAATTCCCAAAAAAATGATTCTCACATATCCAGAAATGGAACTCTGAAGACTTACCACAAATATATTGCTCCTGAAGTAAGTATACAACCATCCACAAGTTCCCTACGCATTCCTCCTCAAGAACATATTAAATGACTATGTCATTAATGAAGATAACCACAAATTGGTTCATGTATGGATGGAATATCAAGTTTAGATGATTCATAATCATAGTTGGTGAATTCATTACATAAAAAGGCATCACCAAGAAATCATATTGTTCATAGCGATATTGGAATTCCATCATTAGAATATAATCCTTACAACCCCTCAACATGTTGTAGCTAGACCTGAGATCGATCATCATAAACCAACTCACACCTCTCAACTAGTTGAAGTGGTCATATATCCTCATAAAGGCATATTTTTTCATTATCATTACCTAATTATGGTGATGGTTGTCAATGGACAGTCTCAAGATCTCATCTACTTTTTCATGAACAAAACTAGTGGTTACTAGGGGACACATTGGGTATAATAAATCACTTAGGTCCTCTAACAACAACTTAAGCTCCTAGATCTCTATAAGGGATATATGATCTTCCATATAATAAATCAGTGAAGTCTTAGGATACAAGTTAATGTGGAAATCTATATCCCACCCAGGTAGTAGTCATAGAACATCCTTGTGCAGACATCCATATAATCCCCCACTACTATTGGAAGAAAAATTATTGAAGAGCCCACTTCACCAAGGGATAAAGTTGTCAACTTATGGATGATGGTTTGTAGATATTTTCCCGTAAGTCCCACTCACTCATCCATGATATTTCTAATTCCTTTAAAAGATAATCTCATCCCATATATCTGAAGGCATATAAATCACCTTTGATGAATGTTAATATGATCCCTACACGTGGGAAACTAGTTCATACCCAATATAACATCATAATATTTCATCACAATGACCAAGAGGTCCCACAAGAAACTAAATCCATCGAGCGCTATCTTGTACTATTGGTAGATAAGAATTATCAAAGAATCGCTCCCAGTAGGAACCTTAAGGAGTGACTATTGGGATAAGGTCTCAATGAGGGGCTCTAGATCCGGCACAAGGGACATGGATATAAAGGAATAGATCATTAGTGTGTCTAAAAGTACTAAATAAAGAGTAAAAAATACACAGATTGTACCTCGAATCATCTCATGATCTTCCTAGTCATATCCCTTCATATCCTACAGCAACACACAACCTTGACCTTAAACTCCCAGATCCTTGAATGGACCCAATGGTGTGGTAGGTGGACGAATATCACAGTGTATAGCTCTACTGATAACCCCTCCATACATATATCTTCCCGTTCTGCTGTCAGTACCGCCTCCCTAGGGGCTAACCTGACCATGTGCAGGAGATCCCTGATCCCAATACTACCTCTTCTTATGTTGAACATCAATTGTATTCCTACCCTCTTCATCATGTCATGTTAATAAATCATTATCCATGTTACCTCACCCTTTACAGGCAAGAAATCATCCATATCCTAACTTTTTAGATCCAATGTCTGATCCTTGATTCACAGAACCACATTTATATGTCTTAGTATGATTATAACTTCTACACTGAGACCCTAATTTCTTGCACCTACAATATGTTGTGAATAAATCGGTCCCATGATGGTAAATTCTAGATATAGCCACCTGACATCCCTTATCAAGACATCTCTCTAACACCAAATCCCTCTCTAGAACTCCAGCATAGGTTATAATTAAAAAGGTTACTACACTAGAACATATTTCTCTTTGAAGATCATGATCATACTTCCAAGCATAGAATAATTCATCTCATATCATATGGATGGAGTAATGTTTGAGGTCATTTAACCACACAATATACTCAAAAACTATTATATTACCCAGTTATTTCTCAAGAAGCTTTTGAATCTTCAAAAATACAAGCACAAAGGGAAATACTGATCATGAAACAACCACTAGAATTCTTACCATGAGAGAATAGTCTCATCATGGGTCTACATAATTAGACTCCACTAGTGTCCTGCTACTCCATGGATATGTTTGGCTGAAAGAACAACCATATGAACAGACATGATTCGAACCAGCCAGAATCATATCATCGACTCAAACCAATCCCTTAATTCTTGAGGATATGACTCACCATGGATCTGCAGTGGTCTTTGATACTAAAACTCGCATATCATGCTCATACATTATATAGAATAGGTATATCCTATTAGTACTATATATTTCGCGATAGGTGTTGAAACTACTACCTATCCTTGTAGAGGAAACAACTCATGAGATATACCCAAAATTGAGGCCTCATCACTCAACTGATCATTATCATGATCCTATATCATTAACCTGGTTGGTTGTCTTTACAAAGGAATGCTAAAAAAATCAATAAATACCATGGTTAGATGAGAATAATTGGGGATATGAATCAAGAAGGATAGTCGATATATTCAATATTATATTATTCCTATGTCATTTGTTCCCTAAAACCAATTTCATAGTATTCCGAGTTGACAAGCAGGTAGAATGAGTCCTAATGTATGGATACATTGGTCGATGCACAACTAATAGGTTCTCTTGACTGAAAGATGAACTCTAGACACTTCAAAATTATTTCCCTATTTTACTAAACAATCTTCATCATTGGTCTGACTCTACACCGACCTGATGGTGAACCATCTCTGATACCACACTGTCATAAACCAGTCCACTGGGGATTGCTTGGCTGGTAGAAAATCAATTGTTACAACCCCAATCAGACCATGAATAGGATAGGGGTGATGAAAATAAAAAAGAAAGAACATAATAAATTAGATTCTTTATCCTAAGTAACTATACTCATGTACACAATAATCACTATACAAAAGTGAAGTGGAATAACAAAATACAGTAGCATCTTGATTATAACCATGCATGCAATAAATTATAGTGAATACATCAGATTATAATAATATAAATCCAATGAGTAAGGGGTAAAAAAATCTCCCAATGAAAAATGAGGTCCAATCCTAATAACAACTGGATAAATGAAAAATTGAAGGGAGACCATCTCCTAATCTCTATGTTTGACCATTGAATGAGATCAATTCACCTAAGGTACCACTATGTTCCACTGATGTTTCCATTGATCTGTATGTCATTTTCATAAAACACAACATGTGTGGGGAAATTTAATCTACAGATGAGTATATACATACCCAGTAGAATTTTACAAAAACCATAATGGAAGAAATTGAATGATATAATATAATTCAGATCAACCCATAGTAAGAGGGAAATATAATCCAATATATCTTCTCATTAAAGAAAACTAGATGGGAGATAATGAGAATAATTAGGTACACATCCCAGCCATTGATGATGAGTATTCTTACAACTTCTAAGGTCCATCTCTGATGCTCATCATAATGAAAATCCACATAAGATTCTGAGTGGAGGGGACCACATCCTGTTACTATACTCCATAACTGAGGGAGCACTCTCTCCATGGTGGACCGACTTTCCACCAGAACATGAATATATTGGATTAATAGTCCATATATAGAGGAACCACACCCAAATATAGTATATAAGAGAACAAAATCTGCCTATGTAAAAAAATCAGGGGCATGTGCCCTAGTGAAATAGGCGAATATCGACCCTGGAATCAGAATAATGATCATACCAGATCACAAGCATCAGTTCAACATCACATAATGAATAATCATGATCATTAATCCTCACATAATATCTCATAAAAAACTATGAATGATTTCATCACATTATATGTGTACAATTACTCATGATAGGTTACTCACAAGCCAAAATTTGAGTTTTGATGATGGAGATACAGATGGTTGCTGTTCAAAAGAGACGTACATGGTGTGTACTTGGGGTTATGAGGCATGCGTATTCACCTCAACACCTGGGAGTTTTTTCCCCTATACAAGGCTACAGAATCAATTTCATACTACATAGAATTTACATGTGGGACATATAATGTCTCAACCACCTAGGGCTTGTCTGTGTCCTATTGACATGTTCCCATGTACACTAGTGGTCCCCATGTACATTGGTCTTGTCTGAGTACATGGTGAAGACCATGTACCCAAGGAAACATGGCATGTATGGTTCATACATAGTGTGTGATCCTTATATTCACCCAAAACCCTAGCCACCAAAACCATGGGAATATAAAATGTCTGTTCCTCCATGATACACAGGGTGAAGTATGGAAATTTGAAAAACCAACATTACTTCATGTGTATTTAAGATCTTCATTATCTTAAAAAAATCCTACCTTTTGACCACATAAAATCTGGGGGAAACATATTTATCCATCAATTCCTAGCCTCTGGTGACCATAAATTAGAAATTTGATTACGTAAATGATGCCTTTACACATCCCATGGTTCCTTCTTTCATCGTTTTGGATCCCAAATCCACGAATCTATCACCATTATCTAGAATTGATCCTCAATATGTCCACTAACCATTGGTCTATAGGTCATTATCGTAACCACCAAAACTTTGACGGTTCGATCATGCTCGAGCCCTACTCAAAAATGTTGAACCATTACATCAAGGGACAACAGGAAAGAATGCAATGAATGGTAGGGGAAAACACAATAATGAGGTAAATATATAATTGGCTGAAGTGATCATGACCAATGATTAAAATATGGTGAAATCATGTGTGATTCATGGAATAATGAATAAAAATTGATAATAGGGTTTCATCAAGTTAAAATATAGTTCTTGATATTCATGGGATCAAACATACATTAAACAAAAATTTGTCCGGAATAATAATCAAGGGAAAAAATTTAACGAACCAACCAGGGTTAACTAAACTGGTCACCCATGAAGGTCTGCCACATTGTGATGTATAATAAGGAGAAAGGAACTAGTCTCATATAAAACCTTAATAGAAAAAACTAATAGGTTAAAAAGAGAAATAAAGTGAATATATCCATGATAAATACAAAACCAAGAAAAACTAGCTAAAACCAAAAATTAAAATGATGAAATACCAAAAAGTATCCATGTGACGAACCGTCACCACAAAACCATCCTTCTACAAAGATATAGAAAATAATAGAATATTAAATACTAGAGAACGAATTTCCATTTACCTAAGACCTAAAAAACAACATATACAACCACCTAAAGTGAAAAGTAGGTTATCAACATATAGACTACTATGATTCCACCAAATAATCTACACACATTATAATATCAGCGATGCAATAGTTCATTCTTTAAAACCAATCTGGTTTAAAAATTATTTTCATAAAATAAAACCGTTTTGGTAAAAAAAATATTTTGGTTTTCATAAAGCATACCATACTCTCCAAATCTAGGAAAGTGACATTAATGAAAGAAAATAGGTGAGAAACTATGGATACACAAAAGTATTAGTATATGAGAAAATAACCATAAAAATACCATCATATGATAAACCAGTCATAAATGAAAAAGCACACCATTTTGGATCTGACCTCTAGAATACATACTATAAATGAAAGAAAATCCCCAATCCATGATAATTTTAGATCTAACCAATATATCCTATAGTGAAATTTCACACACATAGGTGAAATAAAACCTCTTGTGGAATTACAGACACAAATAATGACAAGTCTATTTCCTAACGCACCCATGGTTACCTAATGAGCAATTTTTTTAAAAAAATAATTTAAAACCCATGAAGATACTTAATAAAATATTTTCCCATCGAAATATTTATGCTTCTGGGATTGAATACCTATTCCAAAAATGAAAAAAACTATTTAAATCATTAAATCATTTACTTGGTGTGTTCAAATCCATTTTAAATGAAGACCCTATTAAAAGAATGAATCCCATCGAAAAAAACCCTTCCAATTTTCAATGATTTATTTAAATTGATTTACCCAATGTAATTGACAAGGAAATATAGAAATTCAAGATGTAACCCCCTATATAGATACACATATCTCAAGAACATAGAAACCATGTTTCCTTCAACAATGTTGTTTGGAAATAAGAAGATCAGAAACTGAAAGATATGGAATGTGGGAAACTAGAAAAGTATTGATAGAAAACAAAAAACACTCACAATTTGATACATATTCCTACCCAACACCACTGCCACAACAAATGGAAATGAAGAAGCATTATGGCCACTTACTGGGGATACGTGATGCAACCACCGCAAAGATAAATCACCAAATGAAGAAATACAATAGAAAAGAGATCACAAAAAATCATCCAAAATATCCCTAAGGTTCAATAGGGAGGCATTCACATTTAATAAATAAAGAGTCAGGTATACAACATTATAAAAACTTTTATACTCAATCAATCCATTTCACGAATACCTTTCATCGTGGGAATTAATAAAATTAAATATAAACAAAAAAAGGAATTTTTTTGGATTATATTAATCAAGATTGACATATTCCTTAAATAGAAATATTTCAAATCATTTAATTTTTCTTATTTTGAACTAAACTCACTATGTATTCCTTGCAACTGATTCATTTTGGGTGGCCAATTCATTATGTGAATATGTCCTGCAGGTAGTTTGGAGTCCAGATTCTGCAAAATCATCCAAACCAACTAGGAATCCCTCTAAACCCAAATATTACCCTCTAAATCATTGATACATTTATATGCGAACTCCATTAATTCAAATAAACATATATTCTAAAAACATTTGATTAAAACAATGGTAAAGATATACCTGAAATAAGTAAAATATATTTTATAATTATCCCTTCTATATAAGCCTTATGTCCCTATACAGACCTCAAGATATGGGATTCACAAAATTTGAAGGCCGCTACTACCTCATAAATAATCCCCATTTGTTTTGTAAATTAAATTGAGATTTGTTAGATAATATATATCCAATTAATTATTAACATTATATCTAAATTTTTGATCTAAAATCCCATTTTTTTGTAAATTAATATTAAAATGATCGCATGTGACACGATAAAACACTGCTTGAACTCGGACCGTCTTAACAATGTATTTACTATATATGGGTCAATTTGTTAATTATAAAAGATTACTTATTACATTAATATAAAATATTTAATATATATTGAAACATACAAGTCACTTAGTTGAATATAGTATTTTTATCAATTTTTATTCATTTACCTGATTCATTAATATTAAAATAAAAATAATTTCAATTTTGACATTATTTATTTAATGACAATTTTAAAATATCAATATTATATTGGAATTCAAATATATAAGGTTTAATGGTTTGTATCATGATATATTAATCTATAAAAATAAATAAATATAATAATTAAATTAATTAACTTCATTTTTAATATATAAAATATCATTTATTTTATATAATTATTAACTAAATAATCATTATATTGACGTTTCTTAAGAATTTTGTGTACTTAAACCATATTTAAAAATTATTGATAATTTATTTTGATAACAAAAACCCATATATCATTCAAAATGATATATATATATATATAACAAAAAATATGATGTTTTGTAAATATATCAATGTTTTAGAAATGTTAATTGTAATGAAAGTTCCCTTTTTATCATTTTCCTTACCCATTTTATAGGGAACATCAATTTAATAATGTCCCAATAACTCATATATTTCAAACCAAGTGGGGAAATAGTCAAATGTTGGTGCCCAATAGTTTTTGGAAAAGTTTCTATGTCATTTTGGTCCTTAATATTATTTTTTAGTCCCTTATTAAGCTTAATCGTACTTTAATCATCGTAATTAATTTTAATCACATTCACTATTCATTTTGGTTAAAAAAGTTGATATCATTTGTCGAAAAATATCATACTAATTATTTCTATCTATGTCGTATTTTCGAAATTTCAATCACAGATGTGGTAAAATTAAGATTAACACTAATCCCTTAGATAGGGTGAATTAACGAGTTTTTATAGTAGAAAAATGTTCCAAGGTTTGTTATGTTTTTATATTCAATTTCAAAATAAAAATTATTATAATTAATTAAATTGTATTAATAGAAGTAATATTTATCTATTTTGACCTCAAAAAATATTTATAAAATAATTTAGCATTAAGAAATAATTAGAAAAAAATGTATTTTTTTAATTAAAAAGCAATACTTTTCACCATTCATCAAAAAATAAAATTACTCAGAAAAAATCTAAAAAATTAACCCTAGGATAATATTGATGTTCTGAATTCAAAAATGGTTTTTAATTTGTCAAATTAAATTTCTAACATTAATTATATTATTAAAGGTGGTTCATCCAAGAAAACTATATTTTTAACATAAAAGGACATTCCAAAAAATCTTATCTTTCATTATCAATATATTTTATATAAAACAATTATAACCAATATTTGGAAAAAATTTATTAAAATTCCTAAATCAATTTTTAATGTTTATGTTATAATTATATCATTTAAATTATATAAATATAATGATTTTTTTCATAGAAACTCAATGTTGAGTGCATCGTAAATCATGTTGGTGTTGATTTGAGTGCAAGAAAAGTTAGTATGGCCTATAGCACAAGCCTTGTTGGTATTTCATGTGAAAATAATGATTGAATTAGTGTATTAATATATATATATAACTATTTCTATTGTGATGTTAAATGAATAATATTGAAAAGATACATTAATTTGTAAATAATAATTCTCAAAATCTCTGGGTGTTACAATTATAGGAAAATCAATTTTTTACAAATAGTTATTTCCAACGGTTTCTATTCTAAAAATATATTTGTGAAAGAAATCCATCCCTAATATTCCATTATAGAAAAGAGGGTCACAAATACTATAATTTGGTATAAGTGGTCGCAATTAATCTCATGGAAATATTATTTATGACTGATTATTTTTTCTGTCGCAAAACAATATATTGAAAAACTTTTCTGTAATGAAATCTTGATTATCTCACCTTTATTGTTTTGAGGATGAACATTCATCCATTGAATAAAATATTTTTTTGTGACTAATAATAGCAGAGTTTAAATTTAATCACAAATACATGAAAAATAAGAAATAAATTGTATTGAATAATTAAAAAACCAATAAATTTCACTATAAAATGATTGTTAATAGATTACCTAAAACATTATGAAGAAAAAATACAATAATAATGCCCCTTATGTGGTGGGGTATTAGATATAGCTGGCGGAGGGAACTCCTTCACTAAACCATGTGCAAGTCAACATATATATTCCATCAACTTCATACGCTGGTTCTCTTGCTGCCATCATTTCTCTTCCCGATGTCATCTCTGCTCTTCTTGTTGTTGTTATTGCAAAACATGGTCTACGGTCAATGTATGTATAAACTCATATTGAGCTCACAAACTCGCCTCATTCATTGCAGAAGGAAATGACTATGATTATGAAACTGCTCCCATAAATCCATATGATTCCATTTTATCAATGTCATAGTAACTAGCCACGTTCGATTGTAAACATATAAAAACCACTCGACCATTCTGAAGACCACTCACTATCACCAACATCCATGTCACCACTTCAAAACCTAACTCGCACGAGCCCTTATCCCCAACATTAATCTCGACCTGACTCTTGGGCATGTGATAAACCTATATCTCATGTCTCCTTCAACTATATAAATAGAAATTAAGAATATTGAATTCATGCACAAACGTAGACATTTGGTTAATTTAAAAATTTTGAATAATATATTAACCATAAAATTTCACTATCTATCACTGATAATCTATCTAGTATTATTATGAGTGTGCATTGTCTTGTACATATCAAATCTATAATGGTCAGAAGAATTGTAGACTGCATAAATTTATCATATATATTTAGTATTAAGAATCCATATATATAATTTTTAAATAATATTATTTACCAAATTTAGATCATGTATTCTGAATGTAAGACTCTCATATCTATGTGTGACAACCTGTCTACTATAATTCTATATACTATAATTACATCTCATATGAAAATTTCATGATATCTAGTATGTGAAAAATCTCTCCAAATCTTGAGTGGGGACATAATAATGTAGACGAGGCCTGTAAGAGTTGTCAAATATAGTTGAAGATTCTCCTTTAATACCATTCCTTAGAAGAATAAGTAAAAAATGACAAAAAGGATCACACATGAAAGCCTCCCAAACCTCCAAAATAGAGAGTTTTGTGCTCTCATATACAATATATCATAAAACCATTAATTATTAATAATATAGTAAATGATACATTATATATATTTTTAATAAAATACATTGTTTATTTATATGTACTAACATGTGGGTGAACATACGATGATATAACTCACTAGGTACGTGATCTCATGAAACCCATGAAGTTGAAAAATAATTCATCAAAATAACAGTAGTATGACCAACGATTAAATTTGAAAAACTATGAAATTGAGAATAAATTTTTTCATAATTAAGAAATATAATAAATAAAATGAAAACTAAATAAAATTCATATTTAAACATTATCCGATGGGGATCAAAGTCATGAGATGGATGTTTCTCTGGAATAGGATCCAGAATCATCAATCATGCAAGCCTCTGACCCTTCATAATAGCCGGTGTCACATAAACACCCTCAGTCAATGAATAAATAGGCTCTTCACTAAGTATTAGATCCTTATTGATTATATGAATCATGTAATTATAATTTTCGTGAGCCATCTGAAATATATAACTGATTTTATAAAAAATTCATTATTTTATAAAAAACAATAATGAATTGAAAAATTATATGAATCTTTTATTAAAGCAACTAGGAGATAACAATGTTACCTACAATGAATTATTAACACATATATATCTAAAATTCTTATCTAACTAATAACTATTAAAAAAATTATTACGTCATTCTTCATATTCATTTCCATCTTCAATTTCATTATTTTATATCTTGATCTTCCTCTTCAACATCATCAATTTTCATACGCGATTAAATTTCATCATCCCTAGTAATATCTACGTAATTTGATATATCATCAATATTACCAACACAATTAGCCCATAAATGTTAGTAAAAATCATCAATATCAATTTCTCTATGATTAAGATACATATTCTATAATGATTTTTTTGAGAAATTTCAATACTATACACTTTAATCACACTACTATGATTTTCTATAAACTCATTTATTATGAGATTTCATTTTTATTACTCCACCAGTCATTTAAAACTCTAAAAGAAACAATTTAATTTTCATCATAAAATCAATGTGTTTGATATATATGAAAAATGGTTTATTTTATTCATGAGGACTATTATATTTAATATCAATGATTCCATGTTGTGGATGATCATGCAACCAATGATCAATATCAATCCAATTATATTTAAGCATTGTTATGTAATTTTTTCACAAATCACATAACTAAATTATTTCATCCAACATTCCATAAAATTCAATTTCACTTTCTTTATGAAATTATTTTAAATAAGAATCAATATTCATTGATTATTTATTATTCACCAGATGTGACTATATAAAATCAAATTTCATTAACCACATAAGAATTATATGGCCTGACCAATTTGGATGTTAGTTTACACAGCTCATGTAATTGAATATCAATTTTATTTCCATGTTGTAATACATGTAAAAATAAAAATACATAAAATACATAAAATAGAAAATTAAATTCATATGTTCGGTCATAAATAATTTAAATTACCTGTCTTTGAAACCAGTAGACAAAATTACATTGCCGACATTCTGCAAGAGTATCTGATGTAATTTGTGTGAATTTTTTTAATATGATCCTCATAAAATCTTCAATGTAATCAATATAAATTTACTTTTAACAATCTTTTAAAAATACAAGTAATACTTGTACTTATAACACAAATCCTGTCATTTTTTTACAATTGACTAAAACATATGTATTAGATCTGTTAAATTCATCATCTGAAATCCATCATTCATGATTACCACCAAAACCAATCTCATGGTGATTAAATACTAACTATCGATAGTTTGTGACATCATCAACATTTCCTTCATTACAACCCATTCAATTATGTTATGAAGGATACTCAAATTGAAAATAATAAGAGTATAAATTAGAAACTTCCTCCTGTAAGTATGCTTCAATACTCTACCCTTCAATTGATGCCTTGTTATGTACCTTTATATTCAATTTTTTCCATAAATCTCATGAATGGGTACATCCATTAAAATTTTATTATCCCCCACATTTATCTTCATTTCACAAAAGCTATATTAAATGTTATGTAGAGTAAAACAAGGCCACAAAAATATATTTTCTCATTTATATAAAATTAGAACAACATCCGTTGGTAGTGTATTTAGTTCATCAAAGTTTGCAGTAACTACTAAAATTCCTTAGAATAAATATGACATTTCAGTCAACACATTTTATATTAAATAATTCAAGAACCTTGTAAGGAAAATATTTAATAATATTTTTAGGATGAAATGACAATCATGGATTTTTAACAAGAAAATATGTCTATTTCAAATTCAATGAGAAAATTTGATGCACAACCATTTGGTAACCTCAAAACTGTAATATAGTAAATGAAAAATAACTTAATTTCTATAGAAAGTTCATAATATACTTTTGGGTTTATTATTTTTTATCATTCAATTATAAATAACTCAATTTTAGGGTTTTTTTCAAGTTTGGAAAAGTTCTAACTTAGCATTCTCAATATTATAGTCCTGCTAGTTGCCTCCAAATTGATATAAAATATTTTACACAAAAAATTATTCTCAATATTCATTAAATCTATCATATGACAAACCAAAAAATCAGACCAATATGGTATCCCAAAAAACATGCTTTATCCATCTTTGATCTCTCCCAAAACCACTAATTTTTTGTTGGTTTATAGTTGGTCCAAAATTAATAGGAGTTAATGAAATGATAATAGATTTTACCTAAACACCTAAGAGCGCGATTGGTGGGTTGTCTCTTTTAATTCATCCTTTTATAAAATTATTTATATTATATAAAAAATGATCTACTGTAAGAAATATATGATGAATGTTCCAAATATAAGGATTTATTCCATTGAAATGAATAACTTTTTTCCCATCATCCACGCATTATTGTTAAAATTTTGGACCATGCCTACTCTATACATATGACACATCATAGGTCGAAAATTCATTGATTTTCCATAGTAATGTAGCACTGAGTATAAAATTCTAATATTAAACTATATCATATGTAGTTACATTGCCATTCCATACTAAAAATAACCCATTAATCAACAACTTCAAATAAAAATCTATATAATTTTTTAAATTTATAGGATAAGTAATTACATATTTATATATATGGTTCCTTTTTCAACATACAAGAAGGTATGTTGTATGGAGTTTTGAAAACAATACAATAAGAATATTAACTACTATAAGCACAAAATGGACCAAAACCATCAGTTGGAATACCTAACCATACAATACAAGGTTCTCATGATACATACATATGCATTTATCAAAGCGTTTCCACGAATTATCCTCATAATGATGATTTAATCTTTTACCATAAAAAACATTACATATATTCCAAGTCATCAATGTGTCTTTGTTGCGAGAGGTAAAAAATGGTGTGATATAGATGATATAAAAAAATATATCAATTATATAACAATATTAAATATAGATATTATTTATTGTACCTCTTTATACATCAATTTTCTACATGTTGATTAATTAACTAATGACTCATATTCACCATAATATAAGATAGAATCATTTGAATAAGCATAGATCTTTTGATAACTATGACCCAAATTACAAACTGATTTTTTTCTTTCATAGAAATCCAAATGCAATGTATTCCTTTAAGTTAACAATACTTTAAACAAAGAAAATATTTGGCCGAAGAAACTATTTTAAATTCCAAAATTGGATTCAATAAACATAAATTTTGTAACTAATTTGAACATTATTATATTTATTTCAAGATATATATTGTCCTAAATAAATTTTCACTAATCATAAGTTCTTGATAGTTCATTTTTAGGATTAAACATTTTATTATTAGTTTATCATTCATGAAAATATGGGCGAAAAAAACCATATACTTAATTCTAAAACAATGTTGGTCTTAGAACCAAAAAATTTGTATTTACTTATGAATTTAATTCACTATGTTGATACCAAAATACATAATCATTCGGGATACAAAAATAGAAAAGATGATCCCCAACATTACAGAATGTTTCATATCTTCTAATATGATACTTTTTATAAGAACACATAATGGTTCCATTGAAAAAATTTCAGAATTTGATGATGCGAATGATATAAATGATTTGACAAACTCGATGTAGAAATTATTAATATAGATATCATTTTTTCGATGATAATTTATCCAATCATGATCTCATATATCAAAAATTCCCACTCAAGTACCTCCACCATAATAAAATATGACCTATCTCATTTAGATACTAAAACTAATAAAATTTCTATTTTTTTCTGAACATAAGTCACCATGAAATATATGGGATTCAAAATTCCTTTGTTTGGGTCACTATGACATAGTCTCATTTGAAATACCTATTTTTTGGACCATGTTAGTAATATACTTTGTGCTGCATGGTATAACCACTCCATTTCTCCATGATTATTGTTCATTTAAAAATATAGGCATAACTGCCTCTCATCGAACCACCACAAAGCGTAATGATCACCATGACAGAGTGGTTCTCCAGGAAAGCCATCATTCAAAATTCGTTGTACCATGAACTCACTATATTCCTTATTAAATCCAATGAATCATAATAACAAAAATGTTTTCCTATATAGTGTGATCAGACTCTAACTCCAAGTATTGATCTTCATATTTCAACACCATACAACTTCAGTAACACTTGGTTGCGTAGTTTATTTTTTACAATTTTTTAACCCAAAACGCCACATGCTATGGTCGTTTTAGAGCAATCTTTCCATTATTCTTTTTTGATCCTACAAAAATCTTTAAAACGACTTATACATAATTCAACAACTTGTATCACTCTTAAAAAATAGATTTACTAAGTCATAATTTCATTATTCCATTTTAGATATTGATTTCATTAATTCATCATGAACCCCTAAATGCCCACAGTGACATTCATACACAGAATGGCTTAGACTACCATGACATAGTGCATCCTAAAATGAATTTGGTGAATCTATTCATTAACATACATTATCTCGACAACACCATGTAATTCTATACTTTTTCAATATTCTCCAACCAATCAAACATGCCAAAATAGACATGTCACCCCTCAAAAGCTATCTTTCTTAATAATCTGAATCTCAAGGAATGTATCGACAACAAATACAACATCATCATCAAATGGAATAACATCAAACCATCACTACTATACTGCATAGTATTTTGTTTTGGTTTATAAATGACATTTTGATAGATAAGAATAACATTGGTTGGTCTCCCATAACCAAGATTATATTGTATGATTTAATATTTTAGCATGAATGTTTTTAAAATTTTTATAATTGAGATAAGAGATCCCTTTTATTTTAATGATAATGCTTATGACATGTGTATCGACGTTGGAAAATATTCACGATTCATAACACATTCCACATTATTTCCATTATTAAACATATAAATTTTTTTTGCAATGATATTCACTTCAGAGAATGATGGAAAAATTAGTTGATCAAATTTAATGATTTTTCAAATATTCATGTTCGAAAATATAAATTCCATTAAAAAATAATGAATTATTTAATTAATTTTTTAAAATGAAATAAAATAATTAAAAGTAAATTCATATCAAATAAATATGAGATATTTTTTATTGGATTTCTTGATTCATGAATGATAATTCATTATTTATCGATAATGAACATTTCATACAAAAATAAATATCTTATTTGTAACGATAACCATTATATAACTACTTTAGGTAATAATATTAATTATCTAAAATATACTTGATCATAATAATTATGATTTATTCATGAACTCTATGAAAATAACATCCACTTCATGGGATTATATCACATCTATTGTATGATATATTATTTATAATCCAAAAGGAAAAAATAATTAGTATTTTTTTTGATATTACTAATTCGAGAGAAAATATTGATAAATAAAAAGTTTCTTTATAATAAGGTCAAAATATATTATTTTTTTAATTTTCATTATGGAGTCAATATTTTTTATTCACCCCAATTTTATTTTTAAAAATATTTATATTCACATCGGGATATGAAATAAACCATTTTTAATAAATATTTACATTCAATTCAAGGAATGGAATACAATTATTCGATTAGGATCTATGTTATTTCATGTCCAATAATAATTATATGAAATTTAGTGTTTAATAAAATAAAATTGAAATTATATATATACTAAATAAAATAAAATAGAAAAAAATAAAAATATAATATTTATTACAAAACATTACAAAAAAACAACACCTAAATCACGAGTATTTATACATTATGATTATACTCAACACTTTTAGGGTTTATAATGAAATTATAAATGTTAAAATTCATGATATCATCATTATAAATGGTTTCCTAATTTGAATATATTGGTTCAATGTTTTCTATTATCTTTTAATTGATTGTTGATAAATATTAAAAAATTATTTGGTGTATAATAGGTATATGAATAGTGTCATTTCATGACACACTAAAAACATTCAATTTCATCATGATTTACTTTCATTGGGTGCGGGTTTTCATCATTAAACTTATTTTAGTGGTTTCCATCCCCCAATACATTTAGTGTATAAACATCATGATCATAATATTATCATTGATCCAAGTCATCATCAATGGAGAATCTATATTTACAATCGGATATTTGTGATAAAGTTCTATCGTAAATACCATTTTTATAAAATCCCAAAAAATATTCCATTCAAAAAAGTCAATTGAAGATACTATTATTTGTGATAGACCATCATAATTAACCTTATGAAAATATTATTTTCAATGGATTAATTTTTACATCCAAAAAAATAATTTAAAAAGAAATTATGATAGAATGCTGATTTTGTTGCACATACTTTTTTTGACAGAATTATTTTTCCATCAATAAATATTTATGTGATTATTTGTGATGAAATCACAGTTTCATCACAAATAATTAAAAAATACAAGAAATAATAATAATAAAAATAATTCTAAAATTACAGCTAATATATTACATTAAATGTTACATAGAGAAAAAAAATTATATTGGGGGTGGTGGATATGGTTAATCTAGAGAAGAGAACTTCATCCCTAATCCATGTGCTAGATAGTTCATATACTCACTCATCTCCTCATTCTTCCATTACTACTGTCATCATTTCTCTTCCTACTGTCGTTGCTTCTCTTCTGGCTATTGTGTCTACCCTTCTTGGTCTTTGGTTATTTTTTTAAACCATATCCTATACTTATTGCCTCAAATCATACTATGAAAAATAAAATGATTATTATCATAATTTTTCCCTTAGATCCATATCATGTTAATGTTTATTTTCCATAATAACTAGTTGGGTTTGAATGTGAACCCATATTGATCACCCAGACTTTTTGAATACCACTCATCAACACCTACATCCAAGATTCCTTGTCAAAATGTGACTACCACATGCCCTCACCACACCATTTATCTCATCTTGACTCTCACACATGCGACAAACCTCTATCTCAAATGTATCTTACAATCATATAAATAGAAATTAAGAAGATTAAGAAAAACTATATTTTGTAAATTTAATAAAAATAGTAACTACAATATAAAATTTTCTATAAAAAATAATCTAGCTAGTACTACTATCAAAGAAAAACTATCTGGTACTACTATCAATTCACATCCACTTGTATACATCAAACACTGTAACATACGGATCAAATTCAAATTCCACAAAGTTATCATATATATTTATTTATAATATATATATACACATATAATTATTAAATAATGTTTCTTTTCAAATGTTGATAATGTATAATGAATATATGAATCCCATCAATATGTGTGACATCTTGTCTAACCCAATTCTATTGACCAGAATCAGATCTCCATTGGAATGTCTCTCATATACAGCACATGCATAATACCTCCCAAGAATTAGTGAAGACATAATCAGGTTAATGAGGCCTTCAAGACTCATAAAACATAGTAAAAAACTCTTTATACATAGGTCTCCTTAGAAGGATTTGACTAAAATGATGGAAAAATCATCCACGCAACCTCCCCATTTCTCACAAATTTTGGGTCTCATACCCTCATCAAAAGGAGTCCATAAGACCCACAAATATTAATTACTATGGTTAACTATAAATTATATACATTTAAAATAAAATACATTGTTTATTTATTTGTACCAACTTGTGATCGAACAAATGATGACTTAACTTGCTACGAAATAGGTTGAATGAATCTCATGGTGTAGAAAAAGAGTTCTTCAAAATAACACTAGTCTGACCAACATCTCAATGTGAAAACAATGATAGTAAAAATTATTTGTAACATAATTATTATATAAACATATTAAATTCATACTAAATAAAATTAATATTTAAATTTTCTTTCTATGGTGTGGAACAATGTAAATAGACATACATTGATCTGGAACATGATCTATAATCATAAATCACAAAAGGCTATGAACGCACCTAGTAGCTGGAGTCACATGAACACCCTCAGCTAATGAATTAGGAGGCTCATCATAATGTAGCATATCCTTAGTCAAGTTATGGATCTAATCATCATAATTTTGTTGTTCCATATGAAACATATAATTAATTTTATAAAACATTCTATTTTCTATAAAAATTATTAATATTAAAAAAATTATAGAACACTTTTTAAGGAAATTGGGTTAAAATATTATTAACTATATATAATTTTTAATAAGGATATAAAATATAAAAAAACTAGTCAATATTTAATGAAAATAAAAAATATATCATTCTTTATCTTCATTATTAATTTCATCAATGTCAATATCTTCATCTTCCTCTTCAATATCTTCAATTTCCACACAAGCATCAATTTAATCATCCCTTGTAATATCAATGTCAATGGTTAAATCATTAAAATTAACAACACCATCAACCCTTAATTGTTGGTTCTCATCATCGATATATGTATATATTCTATTAAGAGATACAATCAGGGATTTTTTTTGTAATAATTCAAAAAAATTCTCTTCAAAAACACAACTTTCATATTCCGCAAAATGATTATCACCATATTTAATTTTTATTATACATCACCTATTATTAAAATAACATAAAGAATCATGATAATTTTCTGTATAAACGTTATATGACTAAAAATTATAGAAAAAATAGTTTATTTTCCCTAAGAATAATTTTATATTTGCTGTCAATTATTCCATGTCATTGATGAACACAGAACCCTAAATCGGTATCAAATATATGAAATTTAAACATTGTTTCATTATTTATCACTAGAAAACATTACTTAATTATTTTATTCAGCATGCCCTAAAAGTAAATTTTACTTTATTTATGATAATATCCTTTTAAACAAACATGATTATTCATTGATTTTTTTATTTCTCATATGTGTCTGTATGAAATTGAAATATGTCAACAACATGAGAATTATAAGATTTGAAAATTTTCGATGGTTAATGAATCATTGCACATAATCGAATATAAATTTTTTTCCCATGTTCTGAAACTTATATAAATAATAAATTAACCAAATATAAAATAAAAAATAGGTTTCATATATTTGATTGTAAACAATTTTACTTACCACTATTTGAAACCATATTGAAAGGTTATACTGTCGTCATTATTCTAGAGAATCATGTATTATTTCGGTGATTTTATTAATATGATAATAACATAATCTCTTTAATAATAATTATTAATTTAATTTTAAAATTATTTTAAAAAATATATGTAAAATTATTAATTACTTCAAAAGATGTGTCATTTTTTCACAATTGAGTAAAACACATGTATGCGCTCGATGTAGTTCTTTATCAATAATAAATCATTCGGGATGACCTCCAAAACAATGCATATGATGATTAAATACCAAAAATTATTGGTTCATGAAATCATCATCATTTTAATCATTGCGACCTATTCAATTATGTTTTGAAGAATATTAAGATTTAATATAATATGAGTATAAATTTCAAATGTTCTCCTATAAATACACTTCAAAAATAAATCCTTCAACTGATACCTTGTTACGTACCATCATCATTATTTTTTTCATACATCTATTGAATGATTACATCCATTATAATTGTTTTGGCCCACTACATTTGGATTCATATTGAAAATGAAATTTGAAATGTTCTATTAAGCCAACATGTATAATGGAAATATTTTTTCCGTTGTATGTAAATGTTTAAAAACATATTTTTGTCGCATACTTAGTGCATTATATTCTATTGTTTCTACTCAATTTTCTTAGAAGAAATATGATATTTTAGTTATCACATCCTATATTGAAAAATTATATAGCTATATAAGTCCAATAGGTAGTAATATTTTCATGATGACTTGGAAATCATGAATTTTTAACCCAGTAATAGGTTTATTTATGATGCAATGAGGAAAATTAAAAGCACATATTAATGAAATCCTCGAATATTTAATCCACCACCAAAATAATATTTGAATTTCTTTAGAGAGTGCATAAGTTTCTTTTAGCTTTATTATTTTATTGATCATTCGTTTTCAAATAACTCACGATCAGGATGTCTGAAAATTTGGGAATGATCTAATAGTGCCTTCAAAGTATATTTTTTCTTATGTGGGGTGTAGAAAAAGGAATAAAATATAATATCAAAACAATTCTTCTAAATATTCCATACATATATCATGTGACAAACCAATAAATCTTGCCAATATGGTCACTCCCATAAAATATATTTCTTTATACAACTGTGTTCTCTCCCAAAACCTACAATTTTTTACTGGATTAGAGTTGGATCATAAGTAATTGGATGTATTGAAGAGATAACAAATTTTACTTGACTACCTGAGAGAAAAGTTGATGGATTATCTCTTTCAATTCTACCATTTGTTAAATTATTTATATTTTGTTTGAATGGATGATATAAACTAATAATTCTATAATAACAGTTAAAAAACAAGGGTTTCATCTATTGAAAATCATAAATTATTTTTTGTTGATGATGTAGTATAGAAAATATATAGACCATGCATACTCAATCGAAATAACATATCATATGGAAAAAGGTCACTGATTGTTCACATTAATACATCATTAAGTATAAAATTCTGATATTTAACTACATCATATGTTGTAAAACCATATTTCCACAATAAAATTAACACATATATCAGTGGATTCAAATGATCATTGATATATTTTATCAGATATCCTATAATTAGAATTTCAATATTTATATATACTTCCTCCCTAAAAATCCATGGAATTTAGTTGTATAGAGATATAAAAATAGTTCAATAAGATTATTTATTGTAGTAAACACTTAATGGAAAGTTACTATTATTAAAAAGACCCAACCATATATTATGATGTTCTGAAGAAAAAAGATGGATTCTCCTGGTTATAGTGTTCTATGATTCACCTTCACAATGATGATTTATGCCATTATCGGTAGAAATATTAGATCTATTCCATGCCATCAATGGATCTACATTGTGAGATATAAATTGATGCTACAATAAATATTTAATCAAAAAATACCTCAATTATTTAACAAGAATAAATTTTCATTTTCCATATTTTACCTATTTATATCTTTATATTCCATATATTGGAAAATTATCCAATGAATCGTATTCAACATAATACAAGATTTAGTCATGTGAACATGAATGTATATTTTGATAACTAAGACTCATTTTTTGATCCGTATTTTTTATTTTATAGAAATTTACACACATTGTATTACATTTAGGAATTAATGAATTAACTAAGGAAAAAATTTAATCAAATAATCTTTTTAACAATTACAAATTATATTTAATATCCCTAAATTTTACAGCTTCTTCAAATATTATTATCTTAAATCTGATGTATAAGGAGTACTCAATAGATATTAAAAAATTATTAATTCTATATAGTTCCACATCAGGATTAGAGTTTTCATTCAGTGTATATATTTCTTAAAATGATGGGTCAACAATATAATGTAGTAAATTTGGAAACTATGATGGTTCTAGAATAGGGTTTTTTATTTCCTGTTGAATTCTGTTCTACATGTTGATACCAAAATACATAATCATTCAAAAAAAATATAATGGAAAAAATGCGAACATACAATATCAAATGTTTCATATCTAATGATTTAACACTTATTGTAAGGGAACATAATGGTTCATTTGAAAAAAAATAATCAATTTGATGATGTGATTAATATAAATGGTTTGACACCCTTGATGTAGATATAATTTATAGCAAAATGGTTTGGATTTCTATGATTATTTATCTAATCATGATATCATAGTTATAAATTTCTACTATTTCTTTTGCCTATATTTATTTTTAAAATATAACTCTTATTAGATTATAAAATAAAATGTATAAAATGTGTTACAGAATTTTATTTCATTAAATTAATAGTAAATTATTTTTCAAAACATAATTCATAAAATATTGTATTTTAAATTTTGTTAAAAATTTAAAAATTTTAAATTATGAATTTTGAGAGGTTGAATTTTCCTCTCATACATGTGTAGGAGACTTACGTTTCCTATAAAGGGGTGCATACAGAATAGCTAGGTGCAACCTGTGTAATAGACACAGAAGTGTGTTTATTTACTCAAATTTATACTGCATTATACAAATTTTTATTAATGTATACTAATTTATAGTAAAATATAGCTTTATTATTAATTTATACAAATTCATGTGAAATTATACACATTTATTCTAAATTATACAAATTTGTATTACATTATATCAATTTATACAAAATTATATATATTTATAGTAATTTATATTAATTTATAATTTTTTTTATTGATTTATACTAATTTAGAGTAATTTATAATAATTTATAGTATATTATATCAACTTATAGCAATTATAAATAATTTATAATATTTTTTATCAAATTTTACTAATTTATAATAAATGGTAGTATTATTTTATTTTATAGTAATTTATAGGAATGTATAACAATTTATATTAATGTAGTCTTATTTAAAATAATTTATAACAATTATAAACAATTTATAAAAAATTATACTAAATTCTGGTAGTTTTTACTCATATTTAGTAATCTATATTAATTTTTTCAATTTTTTTTAAATTTAAACTAATATATTACAATTTTTATAAATTTATAAAAATTAATTAAAATTTATTTAATTTATATTATTTTATTAAAATTTATTTTAATTTATATCATTTTATATTTATATATACTAAATTATATAATTATATTGTAAATTATATAAATTTATACTAATTTTTCGTGAATTTATAATATTTTTTTAATTTATAGTAATTTATACTAATTTATACCAAAATATAATGGATTTTATTAATTTACACTCATTTATAACAGTCTGTAAAATTTCATATAAATTAATAAAAAATTAATCTAATTTATAATAAATTTTACAAATTCTGTTAATTTATAATAATATATATTTATTTATACAAAATTATATGAATATATATAAATTCTTATTTGATTATATTAATTTAATATGAATTATTACTAATTTATAGTAAACTATATCAATTTATAACAATTTATATTTACTTATACTATTTTTATTAATTTATACTAATTTATTTATGTATCATAATTTTATTAAGCTATAACCATTTATAATAATTTTTAACAATTTTTATTGATTTATACTAAATGTTACTAATTTATACTAATTTATTTGTATTCACACCAACTTTTATGATTTCATACTAATTTATATTAATTTATATTGATTGAAATTAATTCAAAATAATATATACTAAATTATATCAATATATAGTAATGTATATTAAATTATGCTAATTTATATGAATTAATAATAATTTATATTAGTTTATATTAAATTGTATACATTTAAACTAATTTATAAGAAAATATAATATTAATTATTATTTTTGTTAGTTTATACAAATAAATTCTATTTTTATTGAATTATACATGTTTTTAATGATTTATATAATTTATATATATTATACTAAATTGTATCAATTAATATTAATTAATATTACTTTTCTATTAGCCTATATAAATTTAAAATAATTTATAATATTTTTTGCTAAATTAGATCGATTTATAGTAAATAATATCATTTAATTGTAATTTATAATAAGTTATAGTAATTTTTATTAATTTTTTCAAATTTAAAATTCTTTAATTTATTTATATTAATTTATACTAATTTTTATTAATTTATAAGAATTTTAACACATTTTTTAAACAATTTATACTAATTTAATATTAATTTATTAAAATTTATAATATAATATACTAATTTTCAGTAAAATATTCTAATTTATACTTAATGTGTTTTCAATTTAATAAATTAAATTAACTTACAAAATATATAAATTATATAACAATTAACTATAAAAAATTAGTTATAATTAAAAATAAAGTTCAAAAATTATATCGAAATTGGTACCTTGAGAAATGATTTGTAGATCCCTCTAAGAATCTACTGAGTTAAAGGTTAGATGTAAAATCACAATGTTTTATCAATAGAAGCAGAAGTATTATGAAGAGAACATGGGGTGAGGGTTCACATATTAGTACTTAATTGTTTTGGAAGAGTATTTACAATGGAATTTCCATCACAAATAGTCTGTCATTTGGACTATTTTCAATAACAATTTAAGATGGATTGGTTATTTTTTATGAATAATATATGCATCACAAAAGTCCTTCGCAAAAATAATACTTTTCTCACTCATGGAAATAGTTTTTGTGATCGACCCATCCATCGTAAAACAAACCTGCCGATAGAGTATTTCTATTGGAATGGTCGCAAATAATTCTAATTGCGTTGACATTTTTTACAAATACCCACTCACATGTGTATTTGAGATATAAATTTCACAAATACCATTTATTGGAATAGGGTATATGCAATTGTTATATCAACCTATCACAAATACCTTTTTTGAAATGATCTATTTGAGATGAAATTGCCAATATATCAAAAATATTTTTTTCATGGTGCCACACACGCATGGGAACCAAAATTATTTGCAACATACTAGTCATTTGTTACCAAAAACTTCATGAAGAATTATTATTTACGAACGATGTAAAGACAATAAAAAATAAGTTTATCCCATTGATTATTTGTGATGGAATAATAGTTCATTGCATATAAACCATGGTAAAAAAGTGATTATCCTATAGTGCATGTTGTTTTTTACCATTATATTAGGAACAATCACTTTCATTTTAGGGAATGGACTCAATTTATTTGATTGAGTTTCATGATTACTCTTTAGGAATTAATGGTTGAGGAAGTGTAATGGGAAGGAAAAAGTATACGTGCATGTGTGCATGTGTGAGAGTGTATAATGATTTTAGTGGGGGAATCTGAGTGTACAAATGTTCACCATAAAATGTATTACTTAATTTATTATCCTAATGTTGTCAACATGGTAGAACTCTTAAAGATAACATAATTTTTAAATCTATGTTGAAACATTAACAAAAAATGAAAATTATATCAAACTCAAAATATGAACTTATGTTTATATGAAGTAATATCAAGAAAAAGGATAAGTAATGGAGGATGATTATGAATTTATAATCACAATACAATAAATGATTAAATAATGCTTTGAAAAAATAAATATAACAATGAAGGCAATAAGTACATATTTCATTATTATGTCAATATATATATGATATAAGTACATATGATCAGTGGTGTGGATAAATACCTATTATCTATGAAACAATGAATGAAATAGATCTATGACATGGGATATAGGTTGTGAATTAATTAAAATGATAATTTCGGTAAAACATCGACCCAATTTCATGGTTTAAGTATAATTAAATTTTTTTGAAAGGCATGTGATATACTTAGTTCAAAGTGTTGCAGGTGTTTTTTATTTCCAAGGGAGTCTTTGAGTATTGAAAGGCTAGTCTTTAGATCCATACTGTACACTACAGTAGTTTCACAATGTGAAACATTGCATCACACTGTGAAATCAGTGAACAGAGGGGAGGAACCCCCTTCCCTTGCTTATTTATGTTCTGAACTCAATTCCAGTAATTAATTCTTACCATGTATATTTTTGTGTGTTAATTAATTAATTATTAGGTTGGGAGGGTTATGAATACAAAAGGTAGGTTCCTTCGATAGTCACACGATGTCCTCATCCTCCCCTTTTGGTTCTTTCTCCAATTCTAGTGATGATCTGCCATTTCTCCACCAAATCTAATGATGTCTCTTCGGATTAGAAGCTTGTGGTGATCTTATCACCTCATAAATTATTTTTATTCATTTCCATTACTATCATGTGTGTTCTAATGGTATTAATATAATATTCCTTTTATCCAGGAAATTATTTTGTATATCTAATTTCTACCAGTTTATCTCAAATATAATGTTATGATTTGATGAATTGACATCTATGATTATTTGGATGGTGGTTTATAAGAAACCCCACATGTATAGACATTTTTATATATATGTGAATTATTCAATCACACTGGAATTACCATGAATTTGACCTAGATAATTTATAAAACATTGTGTGACCCTAAACTATGAGGACCCAAACTAAAAAAATATATAAATTAAATCTTTATAAAATAAATCAATTAGTGTTTTAGAGAATTAGGACATCACATTGACATATTAAAATATTACATCACAAAGTGTAAAATTCCAATTAGAATCATTTTTCCATAATACAGAACTTTTAATATATAAAAATGTTTATTTTAATTACATATCTTCACAATTTTAAAATTGACCTCATATATGACATTATTCATCCATTAAACCCTACAAAAAAAATTTAAAAATGTGGAATGAACACAGTTTCTCTGTACGGGACATATAAAAAGGAATACACTCATTAGTCTGTGAATACGTGTTCTAAAATTTTTCATTTTCATAATAAAATTTAAACTCACAATATACAATATCTTCCCTAAAAATCAACCCCACTGCCCAAATATTTTCATAAAACATTTTATAAGAAATCTTAAAGGTAGAAAAAAAATTAAATTTTTATTTAAAATCATGAAAATTCATGAAAACTTCTTCAAAAAGATATACATTTAACCCATTAAGAAGCAGAAAACACATTATTTTAAAAAATAAACTCATTATATTACATTGTGAAATCATTTAATTTCCATAAAACCCCATAACAAGCATAGATAAATTATATAGGTAACTTGGAGCATCATTTTCAAATCACCCATAAAACCATTCTTTCAAATGAAATAAATTACCTGATATATTCAAATAAATTATTAGGATAAACCTATTATCAGTTAACTAGATCTCTTTACCCAATATAGAGGAGAACTATATCACATGCACCCTTTATCATGAGTTATATCGGGCTCAGTCTTCATCACGAGTTATATCATACTCTCCCTTCATCATTAACAATTCCCAACTACTATAACATGTATAAAACACATTATATTAATCATTTTCATCCTTACCCTATAAAAATATACTTATGAACCCATATGATGAATATATTTAGATATTGATATTACCCTTTCCTTCAAAATCTAATTTTCAAAAAATAAATACTCAGAACAAAGGGAGGGAGGATTTTACATTGAAAAAAACATGTAATATTATAAATGAATCAGAACATCAAATAATAGTTATAGAATTGGGAAAATACATCCATATAATATACATTAAAATAGATAATTCCTTTTTTTCATTTGTAATGAAAGATAATTATTATGTATGAAATGCATAAGAAATATTCCTTTTGATGAACTTTTAAATAAATTTAAAAAGGGGCATAAAATGTTCTTTATAATTCATTTTTTTCCATATAAATACATCAATAAAATAATTTTATGAATATAGACATGTAATAATATTATTTAGAAAATAAATCATTAAAACATTTAAAACAAGGTTTCTAAGGTAAAGTGTCAAATAAATCAAGTTTGACAAGTCATGTACAATATTTAAACTCCTGAATAATAAAATTAAGTTAATTATTTACTTTCTCAATAACCATTTTCAAGTTTATCATCCATTCTATTTCATATATTTCCTTATTATACATAATTACATAATTCAATTATATTACGTTATATTTTTTCAGTATCTTTGGTCCATAAGTCTAAAATAATATTGGTAGGGTAAATTTGGACATATAGATCCTGATAATATCATTTTAAAAATAATAATCGTGTTATAATTGTAATTTTCATACATTAATTATCATTTTAGGGCCATATATATAATATGGTTATTACAAATGGATTATATCTCAATCAGGGATACAGTAATCCATACAGATGCTTGAGTAACGTATCCATTTACAATGAAAATGATGAAAATAAGTTATATGTTATTTTATCTTTCATGTAATAAAACTATATCACAAATATACCATTATTTCTTTAAATATAATTATATATTTCATCCATGTTTTGTGGTGATGAAAAATGAATCACATTACTTCGTGGATGTGGAAATCCACACATACGCACAAACAAAATTATCATTTTTCAATGGATGGAAAGGTAAGAATTTAAATGATATATTTTATATAAAAAAACATTAATTATGTAATTAATTTCATAAATATCATATTAAATCATTTGGATCCATCTTTATGACCAACCATAAGAGTCAAATATGGAAATTGAAATACATC
Organism: Viscum album; assembly: GCA_963277665.1. Classification (NCBI taxonomy): domain Eukaryota; kingdom Viridiplantae; phylum Streptophyta; class Magnoliopsida; order Santalales; family Viscaceae; genus Viscum; species Viscum album. The sequence goes on from OY728131.1 coordinate 1,133,221,810, forward strand.
ATATCATGAGGCGGTAGCCCAAACCTACACCTGAGAGATATTTTTTTGTGAGATGGATATGTTTATGAGAAAGGGTTATTCCCTAAACGTAACAAAATTTAAGTATATAGAAGATACTGATGTTAATATTTTATTAATATTAATGATTATTTGAAGGATCAATAAGAAGAAATCAATGTAAAAGGCTCGATTAGGAACTATACCTCTTCTTTATGTAACTTTTTTTCTTCACACATTAATATCACAAAGAATTGTATTCTAACAAAAATAATAAATCTATAATGAGGTAGGTATGTTATGAATTGATATGGATAAATAATGGATGAAATAAAATTTAATATCCTAGTTAATTTACTCTCCATTTTTAATGTGTATGAGTTTGTCTATGACTTCATAGACAATCTTGGTGGTTTCATAAATTAAATGGGACTAGGCAATGTCTAAAAGATAGGTTCATGATGTGAATCATATATTCACAATGTGAATTAATACTAGGTATAATACACAAATATTTATTTCATAATGTGAATAATTTTTAGGTCATGAATCTTATTCACATCGTTGATGGGTTATTCAGCTCTTTTAAACAATAGTGATGTCTTTTTCATCATACATTTAATCGTGGGAAATTATATTGTAAACGGGATAGTCACACCTTATAATGTTTCTTCTAAGTGGTTTTTTATGTTCTTCCTGACAAAGTCCTTTCTCATTTTCCATGTGTTTCCTCTCTCGAACCCTAGAACCACTCTAAGAATTATTCTGTTGTTTGAGATTTTCTTGACTCATCTTTTTGGTGATTCGATCTCTAGCTTGTTTTGTATCTCATATATTGGTGAGTTAATTTTTCCTCTTCCCATTTGTTTCATTTCTATTGGATTCCTTAGTGATGTTGGGATTCATTTTTGGTTTCTATGTATATGTTTCAGATCTCTATTGTTCTCTAGTAGATTCCTTGTGAACTCAACTTCTAGTGGCCGATTATCATGTTAGTTATGGTGTGGTTCATGAGTTTCTCAAGGTATGTGTTGATCTATGTTCACCTCTAACCCGTTTTCTTATGGAAATAAATTCTAATATGTGATAATAGATTTTAGATCCTTTGTTAATATGTGTTCATTCCTTTTTTTTGTAGATGTCATCATTTTTTTTGCGACCTGGGATTTATATAAGTGGTTCCATCTCTAGCCTATTGAATTTAAACTATATTTTATCTCATTAAATTAATTATTTTATAAATGTATTTAAATGATCCTTATGTTGGTTTATTTGTGTGTGTAAATGTGTTTTTCAAAAAAGAAGGTGTTTCCCATGCATTGGTCAAATAATAGGTATTTTCAAAGAATTGAAAAAAACTTATAAAATTGGTTTTCCAAGCACGTTTTGCTGAAGAAATATTTATTTGAAATTTTTTTATGATGTATGACAAGAATATTGATGTTATTTTAATCACTAAGACCATGAGATAATTTGGTAACTAAGGTGATTTTTAGTAATGGTCATTGTCATTGTTTCATTAAGGGGTTTACTCATGGGGTTTTCCAATGTTCTATAGGCCACATGCCCTAGGAACATAATTATCTTACACTATAGGGGGTTTACTCATGGGGTGTTCCTCTATTCCCTAGGCCCTATGTTCTAGAGTTTGTTTTTGTTTCACACTAGTATTATATTGATGATTAAGGTACAAGTTACCTAACCATGACCTAGGATATCCTAAGGGTGGACTATATTTATCTTTTGTTTTTTCTATTTGGGATTTGGTAGAACATCTTGATAAATTTGACATTTTTTTGAAATATACTTTGAATCAATTTTACTAGGTTTTTTTGGAACCATAGAATGAGGGTAAATATTTACATGATTTCAATATAAACAACATAACTGTTATCATGCCATGCATTCTTTAAAATTTATAATATTGGGATTATTATACATAATATTGATATGGAACTCCTATGTGTGATCATACTAAGCCTGTTTATCTAATACCCTATACACACCCTTAGGGGTGTGTAGAAAATATATTTTTATATAATGAAGGAATGGGTAAGGTACCATAGTAAGGAAAAAAAATTTATGTCAGTTGGGTATAGGTAGATAGTGATGAGATCATGGGACATTGCACACATATAACATTGAATAATTTTTTTCAATTTTTATTGTAATTTTTGGTTGTTGGACATGAACCTGGGGGTTCTATATTTCATTAGGATGTATGTCAATCGATTTCATTCTTTGATTATGAGATTTTTTTTCTTGTTTTTATTCTCATGTTTATTTCCACAATGTATATATTCCATGGATCTTGTTTAATGTTGGGATAAATCATTCATTATGGTTTTTTCTTGATTTCTAGGTTCTAGTCTACATCCCATGGGGATCGATAATTCCCTTCATGTCTTACCAAATTCTGGTCCAAGGCCTTGATTAATGGGTTGTATGGACCAATATATGAAAATGTGGTATCAAATCATGGTTGTGTGTAGTCTTGGGAATGTTGGTAGAGAGACAATAAAATTTCCAATACCTGATAGGTAGGTTGTTGTGAGTCCATGTCCATCTCTTTCCATGTCAAACCTCAAGTTACCATTTGATATTGGGATATGTGTCTCATGTGTTCGGTTTGAACTTAATATCAGCTTCTACTAATGATTTATTGGTTTAAATTGATATTATTCTATTTTTGGGTCATTTTATTCTATTCTAGTGTCTAGTATCATCACTCTGAGATATATTATACGTGTTCAATAAGATGGTGAAGCGAGAGATACTCATCATGGGAATACTAATTTTCATCAAAATATTATATAAGCTATTTTATGGGTTGTTTGTTCCCTTGAAAAAAATGTCTTACAGGTTCGAAACCAAGCTATTGTGGTATAGCCAGGAGTTATGGGAGACATGGACTGATCTCAAGAGTTTCTACCCAAAAATCCCCTATCTGTTATGGGTATAAAAAACCCCAAAAATTAGAGGATTTGATGGATGAAATTTATATGATATTCAACTTTATTGAGACACCTTAGGCTATCAAGGATAATTGCATGGAGTTTTGGATTGAGGGTCCCAAAAAGTGGTTGTGGGATTCTATGGAACATGAAAATTAGAACATGAAATTAGATTAGGAGTTTCAAGACCCTATTAATTCATAAATTATTCACAGAGTCTCTGATGATAGAAAATTCCTTAGTGTACCTCTATTTATAGTAGGGAGAGTGTTCAGTGTCAGAGTACACCAACCATTTTTGGAAGATAGGTCTTTTTTCTCCGGAGGTTGTGATGAATGATTATCTAAAAGCACAAAAATATATATAGGGTTTGAAAATAGGTATTAGATCAAAAGTATAAATGAAAAATCCTACCATCAAAGTTGAAAAGTTTGACTAGTGTATGATGGTAGATATGGATATTATAGGAAAAATTGGCATCAAAATCTCCTCTATTCCACCTAGTGGTAGTTTCAGTGGACCACAAGGGAAAAAGAAAAAATGGAATGATAGTCATATGGGTGGGGGTGTGTTTTTAAAAAGTGGGGCCCATTTGTTCCATTATTTGTAACCATTTGTATGCCCTTAGATTTCTACTAGTGTAGGTAGGTATTAAACACTTGATGTAGTTGTCCCACCCCTATAAAGTCTTGAAATCCATATGGATGCCAGGTCTATTTTTAGAAGCATTATTATGAAATTTATATACATGTTATGGTCATTAATATTTAGAGTCAAGGGACATTATAGAATTTTTAGATGCTTTAAATTCTACCAGACTCTATATATAAGATTTAGTAGTAAATCACCTTCACGCAGTGGATGAGTTTTTGACAGATGTTGATGCAAGTGAAGCTATAGAGAGAGGAACCATTTTTTAAAATATTCTATAAAAAAATCTATTTTTGATACAGGTTCCTCTCAATCATTTATATCTTCCCATTTTTTTATATACTAAAACATACAATTAATCTGATGTATTTTTTATGGAGCTTGTGAGACATCTTAAAAATAGAATGTAGTAGGGGATTTGATGTCTATCTTATTCTCTTTCGATAATAGATGCAGATTTGTTCTAGAATATCCTTGTTCTCAAACTGGATTTGTTTGAAATGATCTTAAAGATGGATTGGATAGTTTTCCATTTAGATAATATTGGTTTTTATCGTCAACATTTTTTATTCCTTTCTACTGATGGCATCTCTCAATAATTTTAGGGAGAGTGGGATCTTTGGTATGATCGTGTAGGACCTTCCGGGATAGAGCTATAGGGTTTGTTTTCTACAACTACATTTGATCCCTATCATGGTTCTTTTCTTAGGGCTTTTACATTGGATGATATAGATTTTCCATATGTCTTTACAGATGAATTCCATTATCATCCACATGAAATAGAGGTATATTTAATGATTAATATGGTGTGGAGTATGCAACTGTTCTCTAGGCCCACATATCCCATGGAACCTACTTTGATGAAAGAGATCAATATCTAATTGGATTATCTGATAGTAAAAGGTTTTTTTCTACCTAGTGTTTTACCATGGGAAACCACTATACTCATTACCATGTTGGATAATGGTTCACATCTATTATTCATTGACTATTGAAATTTTAATTGGATGTCTGTTAAGACTAATTACCCTTTTACCCATGTGGATTAATTATTTTATCAGTAAAAGTGGGTGATGTGGTTTTAAAAAATTGATCTTCATCTGAGTTATCATCATCTCAAGGTTTGAGATTCTATTACCTTGAATAATGATTTCAGGAGTATGTATATTTACTATACATATCTTGTGATTCATTTTGGTATGATTATTATCAATTAGTTTTTTTGGAATTTATGAACCAAATATTCCATTAGTATATTAAAATATCTTTCAGTATATATGTGGATGATATCCTGCTTTATTTTACATCTAAGTGTATGCATGAGCTCCATCTAAATCGGGTTTTAGAGACCTTCAGTAGTCATCAAAAATATTATAAACTATGAAAATGAAAATTTTGGATCCAACAAGTGATGTTCTATGGGAATATGATTTCATAACATGGAATTTCAATCGATCTTTAGAAGGTGGAGGATTTTGTGTCAATGGAGGAACCACAAAGAGTCTTCAAGATACATTGTTTCATAGGTTTATATGGATACATTCAATATATCATCAAGGATTTATTGGAATCACCCTTTACTTCTCTTACAAATTAAGGGGTTATGTTCATATAAGATGATACATTTTATACTTATTTGGATAAGTTGAAACAACTTATGACATTATCTCTTATTTTCATCTTACTTGACCTGGGTAAGGGGTATGTGGTATAATGAAATATTTTTGGTGTTATTTTGGGTTAATTAGTTATAAAATATGATCACATTGTGGTCTATGACTATCTTTACCTTTAACTACATGAGAAAAATTATCGCACTCAATATTTATAGCTCACCACAGTTATGAATGCACTTAAATGTTGGCATCATTATCTTTTTTGGGAGTTGTTCATAGTATTATATGATCATAAGAATTTGAGATATATCATTTCAATGAAGGACATGGATATCAGGTAGAGTTGGTGGGTGGAATACCTTCTTAGGTTGGAATTTTATATGCCTTAGAATTAAAGGAAGGGTAATGTATTTTCCTGAACTCTTAGTAAGAAAGTTCCATCATGGGCTATATTGGCATTGAAGGAATAGTGGGACCTTATGGGGCTCTTCACTCAGTTTAATATTGACACATATTAGGATGATTCGGGTATGGTTATGAACAATGTTTAGTTATTATAATATATCCTTAAGTCTATTATATATTCTCTATAGTAGGATGATGAGTTCAAAAGAATAAAGGAATCCATATATAGTGGGGAGACTATTTTTAGTTGGTCTCTCATTTTTAATAGTATTCTCTTATTTAGAGATCAATTTGGTATCCCATCACTCATAATGAATTTTGTGTTTTAATATTTCAATAGTTATTTAGGGGTAATTCACCCTAGAAATATAAATATTTAATATGAATGGTGATGACATTTTTTGTGGTTGGTTATGAAGAGAGACAATGTGGATTATATTTCCCACTATTACACCTACTACTTGATTTAGGAAAATAGATTGAAGGTTTCTGGTTTGATCCAAACTTTTCTGGTTCTAGTTTATAAATGGGATGATTTTTTATGGAATTCATTGTTATATTACAATATAATCCCAAAATAAAGAATATTATCTAGGTGGTTATTAACTAGTTCATGAAATTAGATCATTTTATTCTGATTAGGGAGACCACCAAGGATGTGGATCTATGTAAGCTATACATATAGAAGATCATGATGTTGAAATGGGTTACCTATTCCATTGTCCTAGATATAAATCCAACACTTTCTTCTAGATTATATAAGAGTCTCAATGATGTGATGAGAACATAAGACATGTTGAGTTAAACTTACTATATATAGACAGATGATCAGATTAAGTGTATTCAAATTTTGGAGGATAGGATTCATGCCTATGAATCAAATTTCAGTGGATTGTGGGATAACCATTTTGGAATGGTCTTGTCTGTTTACGATTACATTTTCCTACCATCGATCAAAATTTCACCCTATAAGGATTTATATAGTTTATGCAAATGACTTATTTGTTGGGTAGGATGTATGTCAAAAATTGGTTACAAATTAGAGTTGTAACAAATCATATTCTAATTATTGATGGAATCATTTCGTTTTTTTATTTATGTATATGTCTTATTGAAAGTTTCTTCTTGATTATGTCACAGTCAGATTGGGAAACTGGAGAAGGGGAAGTTTCCATTGTGATATGTTAGACCATTTGAGATCCTTGAATGTATGGTTTAGGTTGCCTATTGGTTTCTATTCCCTACTCTATTGAAAGGTTTGCATGATGTTTTCCATGTATCCTAACTAAGGTTGTACCATCTCGATCCATCCCTTTTTCTGAGTTGACAGGATATCATGTTAGAGAAAGATTTTTTCATTAGATAGAAACTAGCAGAGATCATTGAACCTCAAATTATATCCTTGTTTGGGATGTATATTCTTTTAGACAAATTATTGTGTTAGAAAATATTAGTTTCTCATAATAATTGGGTGTTTGAATCATTAGTGATGGAGTAGTGGTATCACTTCTTTCTCGCACAAACTTCTTCCACTTAAATTCCTAGGGATGGAAAGTAATATGGTGGGAATAATCCAAATATATTAGTTAATTTAATCATAATTTTTAGTGTTTATGAGTTGTTACTACAATTTAAAAGATAATATTGTAGGTTTTATGAAGCAATTGGGGATGGGCACTCACAGGAAGAAAACTTTACACAATGAATTGAATATTCACAATGTGACTTAATCCTGGGAAGACCCCATGAAAATTTGATTTATTAGGTGAAATATTATTATGAATTGAATTTTAATCATGGAATGAAAGGTTTTTTATTGGTTTTTTTAAGTCAGGGTTTCTAATTTTTTTGACATAAATGTAATCATGGGAATTCATGTTTTGGACAACAGAAATAAATCATGTAATATTTCTAATATGTAGGTTTTAATTCACTACATGCCAAAATCCAACCAAATTCACATTGGGTTTCCTCTCTCAAAACATGGGGAAACTCCATGCATTTTTTGGTGGTTTCAAATTATTTTGGACTCCACCTTTTCACGTTTCAATCTTAGGCTTGTTTGATAACTCTTCTTTTAGTGAGTGCATTTTTACTCTTCTTATATGATTTATTTCTCTTGGAGTTAGCAGTGGCATTGGCATATTTTTTGAAATTTATGGATTAGCTTGTGATCTATATTAGTCCTTATATATTTCTTATGAATTCATCTTTTGGAGAATAGTTACCATATTGGTAGTGGTGCGTAACATGACTTTATCAAGGTATGTTTGGATATAACTTCACTTATGACCCTTTTTATTATAGAAAAAGTTTCAAACATGTGAGAATAAATGGTAGGGACTCCATTTTTTGATATGGATTCCTTTCCTTATTATGTGTGATGTTCCCATTATTTTTTGTGTGTGACCCGAGTTTGAGGTAGGTGGTAACATCTCTAGCCTTTGACATTTGAATTCTAATTGATATTCTTTTATAAATTTATTTTTAAATTATTTTTCATTATACATGTGTCGGTTCATTCATGTTTGTAAATTAGTTTTTGAGAAATGATGGGTTCCCCATCACATATTTTAAAAAATGGTATTTTAAAATCATTGTGAAATAGATTGAGAAATATCTTTTTAATTAACTTTTTAATTGATAAATGGTTGATTGGAAATTGGTTATGAAAAATGACAATTCCAATGAAATGATTTGAATAATTAAAAACATGGGAGCCCTGAGTACATTGAAGGTGGTTTAGTACTATTCCATATCCTTATTTACATTGGGGGGATTACACATGGGGTGTTCCTCTATTCCCTAGTCCATGTTTCTTGAGGACATGATTACCTAACACCACAGGGGGTTCACTCATGGGGTGTTCCTATATTCCCAAGGATCTATGTCATAGGGTAATGTTAAGTGAACACATAGTTTTATCATTATTATAGAGTTATGAGTGACGTTGCTTTACCAGACCTACGATATCATTGAGTAGATCTCCTCGTGCTTTGGTTTGTTCTATTTTTCCTGGGAAATACCTACTTGATAAACCTGAATGGTTAATTGAAATATGCTTTAAAGCATTTTTAGCTGGACTTTTTTTAAAACATTGTCTGAAGGGGAACTATTTATTATTATTTTGATATTAAAATTATAACTATTTTCATTCCATGAATTCAATAAAAGTGATTATATTGGGATTATTGTATAGAAACTTGATATGAAATACCCGAGTGGGATCCTACTAGGAATGTTTACCTCAAATAATACACACTCCTCTCAGGGGTGTGTAGACATTATATTATCTGACGATATAGGAAAGGGAAAAGAGCTGCTATGATACAGTGAGGTTTATATTTTCTATGTATGTGTATCAATTATTTGGATGGTTGGAAAATTACCTCATATCACATAGAGTAGTTTTTTATAGTATTGTTTCATTTTTTTGTAATTGGACATGTACGTTGTTTTTTTTCTTTTTTGTTGGGTCGGATCACCTCCACATTCATTCAATAGTTAGGGGATATTTATTCAACTAGTTTGTATTCTAATGTTTCTTTTCATTATGCATATATTCCAAGGATGTTATTTTAGATTGGGTGAAATTGTTCCCTCGAGTTGTTATTCGATGCTCGGGTGCTTATCACCATCCCTTGTAGATCATGAACACCCTTTGTCCCTTTTTTCATTTGGGTTTGAAGCATAGATGTATTGGTTTTATAAGATGATATATGACATAAAAGGATCTTGGAGTGTGGAAAATGGAGGATATAAGGTGTCCTTTTATAAGTTAGAGAGGGGAAAAAAAGAATTTTATAAAATATTAAAATATATTAATTTCTTAAATAATTTAAATGGCATCGAAATGGACAATTTATATATATTATATGATATAGAGTCAAAATAAAGCCCGTAAATATAAATTACAATAGTTTTTAAGTCATTTTAATCTTTATCACTTTAGTTTAACACCCAGTAAACCTATTTTAACCGTAACACCGATAACATATTTTTATTGTTTTACGATTCATTTTGACAAAATGAAGTTAAAATTATTACCAAATATTAACTATACTGATTTAAAATATAGAATACAATTTATAAAATTTATTTAACATAATTTTTAGAATTTATTTTAAACGTACACTAACAAAATATTATGAAAAATAGTTTTCTAGCAAAAAAATATCTTCTTATGTGTAAATTGATTTATTAAAAATCGAGAAAAAATTGATTCTACTTATATTAAATGGATTGTTAATAATATAAATGACATAATTAAACTATGAAACCATTTAAAAAAAATGAAACTTTGTAAATTCTTGAAACAAAAAGACAGTTTTTATTAAAACTTAGTATTTTCCCTATTCACATAAAAATCAAAATTTATATAAAATTACCAATAAATAAATTTATGATAAATTTAAATTCATGATATATAAAATTAATTTAATTTTTTAAAATTAAATTTCTAAAATTTGGAAACTAATTTTTTAGAATAACATTATAGTATATGTAAATAAATTTAGTAATAATAATACAATTTTCATTTGATTAAAAAATTGATTAATATTCATATAGTGAATATAAATCTATAAATTATAATTAATTAATATTACTAAGTATTGAAATCTATTAAATATTAATACCAATTTGGTTTTTATTTTTTTCACCTTTTAGAAATTGTTTCCTTATAATTTTATTCACTTCTCAAATAGGTAGAGATGTTTTTATTTTATAAAATTATCTGATTCCCATATTTCTGATTTGATCATATGGTTATTCTAAAATACATAACCTAATAAATAAATTTATTATGAAACACTTAATATCAGTAGTTAATAATCCAAACCATCTATTACAGATGTGAAATAATCTCTTCCAACAATACTACTTTAGGGCTCAAAACATGAGAAACATCTAGAACATATCTCCCCAAAAATTAAACATGAACAACATAATGTATTTGGGATAAAATTAGATTCAAGTAAAATCAATAAGAAAACAATACAATATTATCTATAATTTGTTTTGATTTAATGAATACCGTACAACACTTTTCCTTTTTACCAAAAGACATTTCCATGGAGATACTTTAAGAAAAACATGATCACCAACCTTAAATGAATGATAATTCCTCTGGTAATCTACATAATTTTTCTACCTTATCTAATCATTATTCAAATGTAGAAGAATCATATGAACATTATTAACTATATAGTCTACCATTTATTCTCCCATTAATTTTTTTCTTCAGATACAACATCCCAACAAGATGTAGTTAGACAACACTTTCCATATAATTCCTCAAAATATGTCATACGTTTATTGGAATATAAAATATTATTATAATAAAATTAATGTAAAATGTGAATATAATCCTATCGTTCTGGTAATCCATTGAACAAGCTCTATTCATTTCATCTAATGTATTAATCATTTTCTATGATTGTCCATGAGATAGAGAATGAAAAGCAGTACTTAAATTTAATTCAGTACCCAACGACATTTTAAGACTATTCAAAATATTATAGGTAACCCTAAGATTATAGACATAAAAAATGGGAATAAAAACTCAATTTGACTTGACTATATACTGTAAATAATGTTGAGAGATATGATCTATATACATAAGAAATTTAATGGGAATAAAATGTAAAGATTTAATTAAACGGCCAGAAATAACCCATATCACATTATTATCGCAAGATATATTTAGTAATCTAACCAAAAAATAAATAGATATATTTTCCTATTTCTTTTCCATGATTGGAAAATACTAAAGCATCCCCGTTGGTAATTGTTTTTTGGTATAATCCAATTGAAAATTCACACATTTCATTATAAAAAAAGAAATATATATTTTTATTCAATCCCACCAGAATTGTTCCCGATGGTATCTAGTAATCTAAGTACTAACAAAAAGAATGGAAAATATAGAACTATGATCTTTATTCAGTAATTATGTCTTTAAATAGGATTCCCTTAGCACACATAAGCTCTTTCCAAATCCGATACTGCCTTATTTATCAACATTGAACTATGATAACATACTTCTCTTGAGGGATTCAAGATTTTCGAATAAAACATGACCCTCCTTCAGATATTTCTTAATTATTTTTGAAAATGATGACTTAACTGACACCTACAAAAATATAGCTAGTTATTTCATGCACAATTTCAAATTCAAGACTCATAAAATCATTAACCAAGGACTCATGTTCAAATCTAAATAAGGTTAATATAGCATTGTCTTTCCAACTCAAGGATTATCAACTCTGTTTTCTCTACCTAGATGGTTATGAATTGTGCAGTCCAAATTCTTTATCAATTATGTCCATATCATATGTCTCATAATGAAATTATTTTGAGTGAGTTTATAATTTAAACTTTTATGATCTGTATATATTTCAACATGTACTCCATATAAATTATATCACCAAATTTTTAAATAAAAAACTACCACCGCCAATTCAAGGCCACATGTAGGATAATTTTTATCACAATGTGTTAATTTAAAAAATCCATAAGAAAATACAAAATAATTATTTATTAAAATACATCCCAATACATTTAATAAGGAATCTACATTGATAACAATGCCACCATTTCTAAATGGAAAGGTCAAAACTGAATAATTAAATAATATTTTTTTAAATTCCTAGAATCATTCATCGAATTCCTTTATCCGAAGAACTGAACTCAATTTCATGTAAACATGGTTATTGATCTAGATAGTTTTTAAAATATTTCAAAAAAAACACTAGTAATATAATTCTAATCCAATAATACTAAAAAACATTGTATCATTTTTAGTTATTGGACATTCATCAACTACATTAGTTTTAATAGGATCAGTAGTTATGCCATATTTATTTACAATATGTACCATGAAATAAATTTTTATAATAACAATTCTCATTTACAAAAATTTTCATATATCTTATTTTAATTCTATTTTGTCAAAAAAATTCTGAAATTTTTCTCATGATCATAAAATATTATAGAATATGATATGATATCATAAATAAACACATCTAGAAATTTATCAAAACATTCATGTAAAAGTCTATTCATGCGATACAAATTAATAGTTAGAGCATTCATTAACACAATGGGAATATAAAAAAACTCATAATTCCCATACCTAGTATGAAATGATATCATCGGGATTACTTCATCCTTCACCACAAGTTATTGGTACCGAGATAATAGCTCAACCATCGAAAAATACTGATCTACCTATAGTTAATAAAAAAAGTCCTCAATATGAGTAAATGGATACTTATTATTAACAATAATGTGATTCAATAATCTAAAATAAATGTAAATAATTAAGGAACTATATTTATTTTTAAGAAATAACATAAGATCTTCCTATAGTGAAGAACTAGGAAAAAAGAAACCATTATCAAGAAATTATTATATTTTTTTTCAGTTCATGAACTTTTACTTGATCCATTCAATAATAGTGTTTTGAAATTACATTATAATCTATAAATAATTAAATTGAAAATTCAACTTCCTAATTAGGTATAATACCATACAAATCATTTTAAAAATCTTCCAGATATTCTTTTACAAATGATAAATCATTAAAATGAATAGACATAATTTAGATGAGGAAACATGGAAATCTTAAAATTCTGTATCATGAAAAACATAAATTAAATCCTTTAAGGGTATTTATATACATTATCATAACCTCTATATTTATCTAAAACTTCTATATGATTCAAAATATAAGGAATTGACCATAAAAATAAAAAAATTAATATTTAGATAGTAAATCATTTTCATTCATTCTTGTAGACCTTTTAGGTTTTGTGTTTTTAGATAATTTTATCATCAACAGTAATTAATATAATATTACATCACAATATAGAAACATCCACTTTTTATCCAATTTTCTCACAATACAAAACACTTAAGATATAAATTTTTTTCTTTTTATAATATATCTTAATAATTTTCTTCATCACCTAATCTTTTTCCCAAAACATCCTTAAAATCCTGTGAAAAAAATTTGAAAACATGGTATGAGAAACAAAATATCAACAAGGGACATATAAAAATAAATAAAGAAACCTGTGAGGACATAAACACAAATTATTAAAATTTTCATTTTTCATAATAAACAATGATCTTGTAAAACATTTCCTTACCAAGGAAATCCACTTCACTGTGCAAACTATTTCGTAAAAAATCGATATGAAATATATAATGAAATATAAATATCATAAAGGTTTCATTACAATCATGAAAATATCATTATTTTTTTCAAATTGTTGTACATTTCTTCCTTAATAAGTAGCATAGACTTTCTTATAAACATAAACTCATTATCTTATCTTATAATCACATTATATTTCTATAAAACCCATAAAAGCATAGATAAATCATGAAAGAAACTTAGGAAATATTATTTATATCACTCATAAAAATGGAAGAACCTATCTAATATATTATAAAAAATTTATAGGAGAAACCTACAACCGATTAACTCTCTCTCCTTACATAACACAATAGTGTGATATATTATGATCACTTATTATTTGGAGCTATATCGGGCATTCCCATTAGCATGATCTACATAATGTTCACCCACCATCATAAAAAATTCTTAAGAACCATAACATGTACATAACAAATTAATGTTTTCATTTTAATCATTATACTCATAAAAATATATTTCAAAACTAATAAAAAAACATTTTCTGATATTGATATCCCCCATTACATTAAAACCAAATTTTCAAAAATAAAATACCTAGAAAAAATAGAATGATGGTTTTTCATTAAAAAATAATGAAATATTATAAATTAATCCATACATAAAATAATTTTTATAGTTATGGAAAAATATTGAATGATATATATGTTAAAATAGAACATTCCTTTTACCTTTTGTAAATAACGTGAGAAGTTCCATATAAAATACATAAAAAGACTTCTTTTGAAAACTATTAAAAGAAAGTATAAAAAAGAGATATACAATTTACTTTATATTTAATATATATCCATAAAAATACATCCCTAAAATAATTTTAATAATATGGACATGGAATAAATGTATTTATAATATAAATCATAAAAAATGAGGTTTCGAAGGTAATGGGTCCATTAACTAATGTTCGACTTGTCATGTACATTCCATATCATATTAAATAATAAAATTATGTTAATTATATAATATATAAATATATAATCTGTTTATTATTCTTTTTTATTCCACTTATATCCATGTTATACTTAATTACATAATTGATTATGTTTAGTTACAATGTTTTGTGGATGTTTGGTTCATAAATCCAAACATACGTCTAAATGCTGATTTTTTAGGTGGATCATAATGATATAATTTCCATAATCTTAGTCATGTTGAAATTATCATTTTAATACATTATTTATAATTTTAAAACTAACTATTTAATATGGTAATTAAAAATGAATTATGTTAGAGTCATAGAGATTGTAGGACATTCCATAGCATGAGTAATGTTTCTATTTTAAAAAGAACATGATGGAAAGAAGGTAAGGGAAATTTTAACATTAAATAAGTATTATTAAATCATAAATATTATATTCACTCTTTAAATAGACTTATATATATCATACATTTTATGTGGGGATGAAAAATTAATTACATTGCTTTGCGGAGGTGGTAATCCACACATATGCACAAATGATGTAATAATTTTTCAATGGATGGAATGGTAAGAAAATAGATTTTATATTATATTTAAAGCATTATAATAATGTAATTATTATAATAAGTATTATATTAATACACTTTGATCTATATTTATGACCAACCATAAGATTTAGTGATGAAAATTTAAGTACCCTGTGTCGAGAGGTGGTAGTCTGCACGTACATATTAGCGATGTTTTATTTTTGTAAGATGTTTATGTAGATAAAAAATTGGTTATAACATAATAATAAAAAATTTAATTATATGGGATATACAAATGTTTTACTTTCATCTTGGTTAATTAATATTTTAATGATGTAAAAGAATAAATAAAATGAAAATCTTCAGTTAAGAACTATTATTCTTCTTCTGAAAACATCATTTAATTTACATTGATATCCCCATAAGGTTAAAATAACTCAACAAATAATAAAAATAGGAAATTTAGAGGTAATTTAAGTAGATATTTTTTTATTTATTTTTTGAAATAAAATAATCTTGAATTGTGGATAAGATATGAGATGTGGTGTCCTTTTATAAGTGGGGGGTAGATGAAACAAATGGAATTTTTAAAAAGGTTAAAATATATTAATGCCTTACTCAAGAAAAATGGATAAAAATTTCACAATTTATGGAGATGATGTTATATAGGGTATAAATATTTCCATCCAATATAATTTAGATACTTTTTTTTGTCAATTTTAACCTTATCACTTTAGATATACCCTAGTAACCTGTTTTAACCTTATATATGGTAACAATTTTCTCTTTTTTTTTGAAAATTTAATATGAAATTAATTTATCTTTAACATATTACATAATATTAATTATATTTAATAAATATATGGAATCAATTTTATCAAATTCAATTCACATAATTGGTATAATTTAATTTAAAATTAATCGTACAGAACACGATGAAAAGTGGTTTTCTAAAAAATATAACCTTAAGTATAAAATTTTTTCATTCCAAATAGACCGAAATATTCATTACAATGATATTAATTTAATTATTCATAATATAAATGAAATAATTTTTATTTGTTGATATTGTACAATAAAATGGATGTTTCTAAATTAATGAAATGAAAATATAGTTTTCAATAAAAATCAGTATTTTCTATTATTCACCATGAAATCATCTATTCCAGAAAATTACCAAAAAATAATTGCAAGGTAATTTATAATTAATGATATAAAAATGAATTTAATTTTACAAAATAAAAATTATGAAAATTTTAAATTAATCCTTTTTATAAATATATATAATATATGTAAAAATATATAGTATGAATAAAACTTTTTTTATTGAAAAATTAATTAATATTTATATAGTGAATGTAACTCTATAATGTATAATTAATTAATAATTATAATTCTTGAAATTTAGTTAATTTTAAAATTACATATGTTGTTACAAAAACATTTAAACGAAACCTCTCAATAGGCTATAAATAGTCGATTGGTGACAGATCTGGGACTTTAGCCACCACATTGGGTGTGTGTGCCTTGAACTATATAAAGGGAAATTAAAGAGGAAAACCTAGGGATTAAAGACAAAATAAGATTATCATATATGGGTTCCAAGATTCATAGCATATAATATACGATCCATGGTACGCATTTATTATTTGATAATTAATGTAATTCAATTAAATGTGTTAACTGATGAACTACATATGTAATTAGTTTATGATTTATAGTTTTTCATGACTTTTAGAAATATTTATCTTGAGGTTAGTGAGGCCTTCTTATACTTTGGAACACCATAGATTATATTCCCCTTATGTTCATTGAAGACTCCTACTACTTTGGAATTCCTTGGGGTGGGTTCCCTTGATGTTTGGCGATGGTGTTTATTCATTCGATGTGCATTAGGGAAGATTCCGCTTGGGTTAAATAATGAGACAAGATAAAATGATTACCTAGGGTAATACCATATCAATTGGAAACACCGAATGATATTTCATGACCATATAGTATTAAATATTAAAGGTATATGCATATACTAGAACTCAAATTTTGGATAGAGAAATCAAACTTGGGCTAAAGAAGATATGGCCGATATTGGGTGTCACTATGAAACCTAAGGAATGAAAATGGTTTATTTATTATTATCATGACATTATATTGTTATCAAAATTAGTAATTTCATTCTACTCAGTATGGTTATGCTTTTAGATGATATTGGATATGTATTACAGATTCATATTCACAGCCTTCTTGGGATTCCGTTTGGTTCTCATGCATACTTTATGATTATAGGGAAAGATAAAGGAAATATACCTTTGATTAGTGCAAGATTGGAATTAATGGGTGGATCATGGGAGTTAGGTTTAGGATAGGAATTTGGTCCATTTTTGGTGGAGTTCACAATTGTTTTGTCTTTTGTTCATTTTGAGACATTTTTTTATATGTTCTAATGATGTATGACTTCCTGACATTGTAAATACCTAATTTAATATATCACTGATTAATGTTTATTTATTGTAACATTAAATGATGTATGATTTACTAATTTATATAGACTATGCTTGTGATTGAATTTATATTCGTTATTTCCATCACTTTAATATGGAGGTACAGTCTCTGCACCGTACCACTGTGGACCCACATTTCTAGTCAGATGCATATAGAATACAGGGAGGAATTCCTGAGGTGAAATGATAATCTCATGTCCAATGCTTATTAGTTTTTGGGGAATGGGGGATGTTATAAAATGGTATTAGATACCTTTTTTGTTTTTTTCTGACTATTTGGGTAAGGTAGATAGAACATGAAGCATTATCAAAACTTATTATGGAACTCATGGTTGGGAGTTACAGACCAAATTTTGAGGGGAAGGCTATGGTATGATTTTTGGGACTTATGTTCATGATTTTCACTTTTACTATTGAATTGTTTTACCATTGGTGATACACATGATTTGTGTTGGTTTTTTTGGGATTTTATCTATTGGACAGAATATTTAGAGGGTGTTTGTTTATACACATTTGAGGCATGTAGGATTCACATGTAATTCACATGATTTCATGTGTGTAACTCCACAAAACTCTAATGTAAGAACATTTTATTCAATAGAGTGTATTACGTGAATCACCAAGCATGAAAGGGAATATAATATCCCTAGACTTTAAAATATACTAAATATTTTTAAAAATATTAATCTATGATATAACTTGTAATGTACATGTTACCGAGTTAGATTTCATCACATGCAAAAATGAGTTTCTTCAATGGATTTTGTTATATGAAAGACCAAGTTTTACCAAACAATAATAAATTTTTAAAATATTTTTATTTAGTGTAAAAATACTAAAGAATTTTTGGGCTCACTCGAGTGGTAAAGGATCCATGTAATCCTATATCAGACCCAGGATCAAATCTGGGAGGGAGTGAATATCTATAGGTATTCTAGATATTCTATAATTGGCACTATAGCACTATAGCTATGTGGGGACAATAGTTGGGGTGTTGTAGTAGCATTAATATTCAAAATTAATGGTATTTTGGTCTATTATGCCTTCATTCCAGGAATTGGTCGGTGTTGTAGGTATGACGAATAGTTGGCAATGTAAGCATGAAGCATGAAGGACCTTTTGTTCATCCAATAGCGGGCCTATGGGTCATGTAATGGGATTTATTCCCATTGGGACATTGAAGAAAATATAATGTAATATAGTGGATGGTTGGAGTGGTTATACCTTTGGACGAGGGCTGTGATCTACCTTTCAGGACTTTTTGTGTGCAGTGTGTGTGTTTCAATGTAATCGTACCCCCAATCACATAATATATATAATACGACCTAACCTCACCATTAAATTAGTGATTATTAATAGTATTAACTAAATTATGAGAATATATACAATATATATCCAATAAAATGTTTTGACATTCATCAAATATATTTTATAGTCATAATATAAGAGAAAACTCAATATTATACATAAAAACCTATTTTCTATTAAAGGCAAGTTTACCACATTTTAATATAAAACCTATTTGAAATCCAAATATTGGAACTTTTATTTATTTTCTATCCCTAAATAAACATCATTTATGAATGTTATATTTAAAAATTATGTTATGATACTTTTTTTGTATTTTCCAATAATATTTTATTTTTTGGTAAACAGTGAAAAATACTTAATTTTAACCGGAAACTGCTTTTTCATATAATTTATTAATAAGGTTAAAACATATTTTGATTTAGTATAATGATTAATTAGATAAATTTTACAACTATTAATTTTTTTTTATTTTAATCAATTTGAAATTGATATTCGATATATAAACATTTCAAAAATTTGAACATTTTTACATTAAAACCCCACCTTGTTATTTTGTCAGTGGGATTAATTTTAAATTGATTTACACCAATTTTATGATTTTAATTATGACAATTTTATTCCATAATTATAATAATAATAATTTATAATATCTAATAAGGTCAAATTATTTTTTTACCAAAAATATTAATGAATGTGAATAAAATTAATTACACTAACAAAGAGAAAAATTAGTTTTACGAAAGACTAAATCAAAATATGTTTTAACCTTATTAATAAATTATATGAAAAAGTAGTTTCAGGTTATAATTAAGTATTTTTCACTATTTATCAAAAAATAAAATATTATTGGAAAATAAAAAACAGTATCATAACATAATTTTTAAATATAACATTCATAAATGATTTTTATTTAGGGATAAAAAATGAATAAAAGTTCCAATATTTAGATTTCAAATAGGTTTTCTATTAAAATGTGGTAAACTTGCATTTAATAAAATATAGGTTTTTATGTATAATATTGAGTTTTCACTTATATTATGACTATAAAATATATTTGATGAATTTCAAAACATTTTATTGGATATATCATGTATATATTCTCATAATTTAGTTAATACTATTAATAATCACTAATTTAATGGTGACATTAGGTCTTATTATATATATTATGTGATTGGGGGTACGATTACATTCAAACACACACGAAGGACTAAACCTCGATCAAAAGGGGCCAAATGACTTATAAAATTTTACAAAATCCATTTTATTCCCATATTTATACCTTATACTCCATTTTATCAATTTTGGTTCAGCATTGGAGCCACTTGACATGGAGAAAACATGGGTGAAATCCCATTTTTAAAAATTTACCAGAATGCCAATCCCCCTTCACTATAAAATAGTACTCACCCCTACCACTTATTCACACCAAAAAATCCATTTTAATCAACAAAAATATTCTCATATAATATCCCAAAATAACTACCGTAATCTTAGAATTCTCAACTTTTGAATAAAGAAAACCAAGAAAGGCTTTTGGTATAATCCAAAATGAGTTACCTAAAAAAGAGGTAACATTCATTAATGAGCATTTATGTTTTATTTGTTTCTCACTCCTTAATTTCTTATTATTCCATGATTATATAATTACATTAGTATAATTTATATACTGATATTTTTTTATATTAAGTGTTCTACCTAATCCAATGCACACAGCCTTAAAACGAGTTATAATCTTACCGTTCGTGTATGGAGAACTACCATGTTTTTCATTTAACGCCTCTCATTTTTGGGAATATGGATGGAATAATGATTTATATGTGATATATATGATATTTACAATTTCTTTATTATTTTATAATTTTTATATAACACTTACCATTATGATATCCATTTTCTGGGAATATGATAAAATCATTTGTGGAAGTGTGGACTATCACCTCCTCAAAATGATGTGATTCCTTCAGGGTATACATGGAATTCATTAAAGAAGATTTTAATAAAAAAATGTGACATATATAACAATAATCTTATAATTTAATTATAATATACATATACATATATATCATTATCTTTTCAGTTTTTAAAAAAATATGATAAGGAAATGAAATTAGCGTTCAAGCGTACGTACGATCTATTGTCTCTAGGATCGGTGCATTTCATTTCATATATACAAATATTATGGATTATTATAAATACATATATACTAGATATATTTTATAATTAAATTATGATTTACATTCTGAAGAATATGAAATAATGATCTATGTAATAAGAACTAAAATAAAAAGTGAAAACATACTTGAAAAACTAGGCAATTAACACCAGAAATTGTGAAAATAATAAAAGACGATTAAAAATAGGTATTAAGATATTATAAGGAGACCATATATGATACTATAAATAATAATATGTTTATTTTATTAGTTATTTACATGTTAAAAAACTATTATACACGATTTTAAAGGATGTTCACTTGAAATGAAATTCAAGGTAATATATTTTCATCTCACATTTTTACATTTGTGCGATAAATATGATATTCACCACTTATTTATTTTTGTATTGTATATACTACCCATTTTGATATATTATATTATGAATTATTTTATATTCATGGTATTTTGAGTTTTAATTTAAATTATTTCTCCAAATGGGGGTTTAATTTAATGATACCAAGTGGTTTAAAATTTCATAACATGATTTCTATTAATTGGGTTATATTAGTTTCTCATTGTCGTTAATATTATATGATTATGTGGGAAATAATTTTTTATTTCAAATTTTTTTATGTTTATTAAAATTTTACACACATAATCTATTCATTTATTTATTCTTAAAACAATGTTATGGTCTTTCAAAGGGTTTAATTCACAATCTCATTTTGTTTGGGAATATTTACACATGAATTTCTAGTAGAGGAAATTATTATATCATTAAAAAATAAGTCCTTCCATTTGAATTTACATTGGTTATTAATAAAAATTTCCATGTAATAATAATATTTTCCTACTCTTTGGTAGATAAAATATTTTAGAAAATATTTTTAAGCAAACCTAACTATACTTATCTTTCTAGTCGGAGGTCCTTTTTTCTTTAAAAAACCATATTTTCTAAAAATGATATCAATTTTTTTTATCATTTTAAAAATGATTTATTAAATTCATTTTTAACCCTTTTTTCATTTACAAACGATTTTAATTGAATATTATTGTCTCTTTCTAAACAAGTCATTTTTCTAACCCTTTTACCAAGAAAAAGAAATGCTCATTTTACATTGCACAACATATATAGTTTTTCCATCCATAGTTCCTTTTAAGCTTCAATTTCATGTTTAAAAGGTTGCATTTGAAAGAAAATATTTTTAAAAGTTATTTTAAAAGAAATTTATTTCCAAAAAAAATTTCCTCAAGAATGTTTTAAAAAGATATTTTTATACTATTCCCATTTATCAACAATAGCAACTCATTTTTTACACCACATGGGATATGCTTTATTGATACCATATTTATTATTTATTTTGATAGTTTATGATTTCATTAACCATGTAGAGTATTTTAATTCAATAAATTGATTCTTTTTAGTCCCATTAAAATATTCAATTTCCTATGACCATTGAACAATGAATTTCCCCTAATTAACCACATCATTTGTCATGGATATGTTAATTGCCTACACTATATATAATTTTCATATATGGTGTTTTACTTTGAATGTTATTGGATTTACTAGGGAAATATTGAGAAATTTGTATACTTTACTATATTTGGATATTTTGTAAGGCATAATTTTATTGAATTAAATCAATTATTTGATATAAGTTGAATGATTTTGACATGAAAGGCATAAGTTGGGGAACGTTTAAAGTAAAACCATCGATGCATTGGTATTCCCTTGAGATGAAATCTATTGGAAAAAATTCCATTGAGTTTGTTTCTAATAATCATAGGCTAGTTTCTACCCACATACTTAAATTATCTTGAGGATATATCTTGATGGTATTTTGGTTCATGATCAAGATACATGTGGTCCAATAATTAAGCATTTACTTCATTTCTATTCAATATTTATTATGCATGTGATTTTCACTATGAAAAATTATACAGATTCATTTCATTATCATTTTTTTGAGTAAATGGAATGTGTTTTAAGTTTCTTAAATTTCGATATTGTCTATGCCTTATCCAGATATTTAAATTGATTGAGTTTTTAGTTATTTACCATTATATATTATTTACGCACTACATTCTTAGTTTGTTGATTACATGGTATGTGTTTTTAGATATTTATCTTTCACTAATTATTATTCTCATTGATTCATTATTTCTTCCCTTGTACTTACCCATAATAAGAATTTGATCTCACCCTTATTAAGTTTCATTTCCATAGGATTTACTGATGTTTGTTATGAAATAAATGAAAGGATATTCAAGATAGAATGTTGTTTTTATCCTCGAAAAAAAATATTTTTGTAATTTGTGTATTCATTTATAATACTTGACTCGTGTATTTTTCTAGTTTTCCATGACTACTAAACAATTCATTGCATGGGATGTGATTTACTTGTATCTTCATCCAATGTAATGGTAGCATGTTATCAGCTCCGGGTTTTTTGGGGCCGGGTCACTATAGTTGGTATAAGATAGATTTATTTTAAACCTTGGGAATTAGATTTAATAAACATAGATTAGAGAACATAACTATAAGATATAAATTGAATATAATAATAGAATACATCATAACGTTTATATTATATAGAGATTATGTGATTTTCCTAGAAATACATCCTTTTAGGGATACTACAAGTGGATGTGGTTTTGGAGTATATGAACCTAGAGGTAAAAACTCAAAAAAGGTTCAGCGATCCTGACTGGAGTGTATCCCGGTACATGATAATGGGCCTCACTACACACATGTTTTGAAGTTTCTAGAAGATATTCTGAGGATAATTCACATTTTCATTGAAAACCACTTTGAAGGATTTAAAAATATTATGAAAACAAATAACATAGGTTAAAACAATGTGTTTTAATTTGAAAATATTGTATTATGATTTAGAAATAATATAAATTATTATACTATTTTCTCACTATTACTATTGTTACTTACACTATGCTTTTTGGTTTTAGTCAATGGATGAAACCAGAAGAAGTCAAGTTAACATTGAACATGAAGGACAAGTTGGTGACCATAACCGACCAAATGAGATGTTTATATGAGTGAAATATATCATGTTTATTATTATATTGTTTTAGTAAAATATGTTTAAAAACATATACCTTAACCAACTCCTGAACTCACCAAATATAAAAAAATATGTTGGGATTTAAGAGCTCGAGTGGTGGATACCATAGAGAAAAAAACGATTGACTTCAATCAGCATGAAATGTTGAAGAAGACACCCTGGAAAGTGTCTCAATGGAACTAGAAATTTCTTTATCTGTGATAAAGAAGGACATATAGAAAATTACTAATAATGAGAAATGATGGATATGATAGGAGGAAATAAATTTCATCATATGGATCCATTTATGGTTTGATTCCCTAAACATGGGGAACCTAGTAATTACTCGAGTTAGTCCCCTCTTCTAAAGAATAAAATATAGGCCATATAAGGAAATATGTGGAAATAAATTGATGAAGTATTTATGTATAAGGGTTGTATTGAAAAAATTAGTAAAAATGGTATTTAATGTTAAAATTCAAAGGATGAATATCATATTTATTTTAGAAATTATATTAATATAGTTTTTAGAATGGTGTACCCATATGCTAGGTGACAACCCATTATGTTTGAAATGGCTGTAGGACTTGAACCCATGAACAAAAGATGATAAGGGTTTCATGTCTACAATTGGACTACACGATGTCCTTGATAATGTGTAATTAATTTTACATCAATAATTTAATGAATAAATATTAATAATAAACTAATAGTGTCACTTTTTAGGTTTATAAAATAATTTATTAACTAAAGAGGTTTTTGAAAATAGCTATGGAAAAATATAATGACATGTTTTATGGGTAATACCATCATTTAAAATAATATTTTAATGCTTAAAATAAGTGTTCATTATAGATATCCATTTCATTGAGTAAGGTATGAGTTAGAATATGATCGAAGGATAAACAAATGTTGGAATTGTTCATATAAATTTGAAACATATCAAGTAATTATATTTTCTTATATTATTATTTAGTAAAATAATTACACAACATTATGAAAATGATAAAAATAATCCAAAATACCTAATTTTTTATTTAACTGATATCCTTTTAAATCTACACATATTTATATCTTTCAGGCCCTCAAAATTCCACTGATCATTAACTTCATTCTGATTGATGACCTCAATCACTCCCTGTAAATATTTATTCTTTAATCTAAGTCCATATCTCCACATTTAATTAATATTCTCACACTCAGATACATAGTTATATGTTATTCAATGTGAACTTTTTACTTCTCAGTCTCTATTTTCTAAGAGGATTTTTTACAAAAACTTCTCATGATGTGGGATTTAAACATAGTAAATAACAAAAAATATATTACAAATATAGAGTTTAAATTGTGAGGATCGAATTTATTTATGGTTAGGAAAATATAATTCCCCAAAACTCTAAAGTAAGAACATTGTAGTTGATATCTTGTATGATACACAACACCAAACACATAAGCGAATATAATACCACATGAAATTATAATAAATTAACTATTTTATGTAAAATATTTCTATGGTATATCTTGAAATGCACGTGATACTGATTTATCATGTATTACAAACAACAATTTGCTTCTTTAATTTCTTGCATTATAGACAAGACCATGTTTTACCGAACAATAATACATTATTAAAATATTATTATTTAATATAATAAGACTTATCTTAACCATAAAATACGTTGTTATCAATAATATTAACTAACTTATGAGAATATATATATTTTATATCTATGAATTTTTTTTACATTCATCCAATATATTTTATAGTCAAAGGATAAGAACTATACCAATATTATGAATAATGACCTACACTTTTATAAAAGTAATTTTACAGTCTTTTAATGGAAAAAATATTTTAAATATAAATATTTTATATTTTATATATTTTATATGTAAAAATAAACTTCATTTTGGAAATATAAACAAAAAACACAGGTTAGGGTAAATTTTTGGTATATTTCTGAAATATTTCATTTTGTGATAAATAATGAAAATACTGAATTTTAATTCAAAACATATTTTTCATATAATTTATTTACAAGGTTAAACTAGATTTATTATTAGTTCTAAAGTTAAATTATATAATTTTTATAAATATGAATCCATTTTATTTCATTGGAATAAATTTCACATTGATATTAGATATAAAAAAATTTCAATCTTTTGATCATTTATACTTTAAAAATCTACATTGTTGTCCCATATACATGATTAAATTTAAATTAATTTATTCGACTTAGGTGATTTGAATTTTTAAAAATTTATTGAATATTTGGAATTAATATAATTTATAATTTCTAATAAGATCAACTTATTTTTTTTACCAAAAATATTAGTGAAATTGATTAAAATTAATTTCAACGATTTAGAGAAAAAATTTGCTTAACGATGGACTAGACCTAAAGCATAAGGACAAAAATGACTAGAAACTTTTAAAAAATCTATATTATGTAAATATTATGACCATATACTCCCTTTTATATAATTTTTTTCATTATTTGTACCAATAGACAATGGAAAAATGTGGGTGAAATTTCCTTTTAAAAAATTACAAGAATGAAACTCTCCTCCACTATTAAAATACATTAATGCCTCAAATTAGTCACAACTATAAAGCCATTTAGATCACACAAAATATGATCCACTAATCTCCCAAAATACCTCCCCTAATCCTAAAGTACTCACTTTGGTTATAATGTAAACCAAGTAAGGATTTTTTTATAATCCAAAAGGATTTACCCAAAAAAGAGGTATCATTCTTCAATGCGTATTTATGTTTTATTTGATTATTAAATCCTTATTTTCTTATTATTGTAATATTATATAATAATATAATTATCCTAAATATACTTATATGTTGTTATATTAAGGTTTATACCTACACCTACACACACTTCTATCAAATTGGTAATGAACATACTGTTCGTGTACGTCGAACTACGACCTCACAAAATGATGTGGTTCATTTATCCTTTCCACCTATAATTTTCAGAAATTATGATGGACAACAAAGTTATATATGATATATATTATATTTATAACATATTATTTCTTCTATAATTTTTTATATATCAAATATCTTTATTAGATCCATTTTTTGTGAATACGATAACATCGTTTGTAGAAATGTGGTCTACCGCCTCCTCTAAGCGATGTGATTCTTTCACGCAATACATGGAATGTATAAAAGATGGTTTTAATAAAACTATGGTACATAAATAACATGAATATTAAAATTAAATTATAATATAAATTTTTAAATATATTATTTATTTTTAAATATTTTAAAATATGAAAAGAAAATTATAGTAGTGTTTACGCGTACTAATGACCTACCATCTCCATGAATGGTGCAATTCATCTCATATATCTAAATATTTTGATTTATTGTAAATTAATATAGAATATATTTATATATATTTTTTACAATTATATAATGTATTAAATTGTTAATTTTATGAAATCTTGATCTACGAAATAAGAACAAAAATAACAAGTCAAAACATACTAAAAAATCAGGACATTAATACCAGAAATATTATAAATAATGAATTTTTTTTACAAAAAATGTAGTAATATATCATTAAAAGATCATATATGGTATTATAAATATTATAATGGTTCTGGAATATGTTAGTGACTTGTTTAAAACTATTATACAATAGGTTAAAGGGTGTTTACCCAAAAGGAAATGCATGGTAATGGATTTTCATATCACTTTTTACATATGTGAGATAAATTTCATATTTTTGTGATGTATATACATCCCATTTTGAGATATTATATCCTAAATTATTTAAAATTCATGGTATTTGGAGTTTCAATTTGAATTATTTAATCTAGGGTGTTTTGAATTAAAATTTTCCAAGTAGTAATGAATTTCATAACTCGATGCCTTTTCTTTTGGGTTATATTACTTCTTTATTGTAGAAAAAATTATAAGATAATATGTGAAATCACTATTTAATTTTTATTTTTTGTATTTTCACTTTTTTTATGAGGATTTAAATTTTCCACAAATAATCTATTCATTTATTTATTCTTACATCAATGTTATATTATTTCTAAGGTTATATTTCACAATATTATTTTTTTTGTGGATTATATACACATAAATTACCATTAAAGGATATTATTGTATCATTGTTTAATAAATCCTTGTATTTTTCCCTCTATTTATTCATGACCTTTTCCAAGTAATAGTACCATTTCCCTACTCATTGGTATTCAAAATGTTTTTAATAAAACCTGACTTTATTTTACTGTTTAATCAAAAGACCCAATTTCTTCTAAAAAAACATGTTTTCTAATTTATTATTTTAAAAAAATATTATAACATTTTAAAAAATATTTAATTAATAAAATTTTAGCCCTTCTGTATTTTGAAATTTTTTTCAAAGGAATCTTATTGTCTCTTTCCAGACAAGGAATTTTTATTTCATTTTAACCATAAAAAAGGAATGTTCTTTTTACCATTTATGACATTTATGGGTTTAACCACCATCGTTTCTTTGAAGATTCATTTTCTTGATTAAAAGTTCTATTTTTTAAGAAAACGTTTATAAAAGATATTTTCAATGAAAAATAGTTTAAAAATGTTTTTCATAGTAAAAAGGATATTGTCCTCAATAATGTTTTTAAACGTTATTTTTTATAGTATTTCCATACATCAATAAACATAACACTTTATTTTTACACCACTTGGGACATGTTGTGTTGATACTATCTTTATTCCTCCTTTTTATGGATTATGATTTTTTTAACCATGTATAATACTGACATTCATGGCCTTGAATCCTTTTAGTCCCTATGAAATATTCAATTTTTTATGATCATTGAACATTTAATTTATCATAATTATCCACATTAGTTATCATGGATATGTTCATTTCCTATACCATACATCATTTTCACAAACAGAGTTTACTTTGAAAGATATTTTATTTACTAAGGATATATTGATAAATCTGTATCCTTTAATCAATATATATTTGATAAGGAATTTTTTTTTAAATAAATCTATTATTCGATATATAAGGAATGCTTTAGAAATGCAAGACATTGATTGGGGATTGATTAATGTATGTTCATCGAGGTGTTGATAGTCTCCTAATATTAAATTTGTTATATAATAACCCTTTGAGTTTGTTTACAATAAGAATATATGGGTTTATAACCACAAAATTAAACATTATTGAGGATTGATCTTGACGACATAGTGGTTCATGTTCCAGATACACGATGTACAATAATTAATCATTTCCTTCATTTGGATTATTTATTTATTATCCATGAGATTTTCACTATGAAAAAGTCGATGAAAGCATTTCATTATCAGTTCATTTATTAAATTACATGTGTTTTCAATTTCTTACCTTTCACATTTTTCTAATCCTTATCCAATTATTCTAAAATGCACATGTTTTCTGTTAATTAACTTACCATATTTTTTACACACATCCTCCTCAATTTATGGAATCAATTCCATGTGTGTTTAGATATTTACCTTACCATAATAATTATGCTCATTGAATCGTTATTACTTCCTCTATACTTATAATTACTAATCATTTTATATCAACCTGATTATGTTTCCTTTCCCCAATAATCCTTAATTTGTGCTAAGAAAGATATGAAAGGATACACTAGATAGAATAAAATTATTATCCTAAAAAAATTAGGTTCAAATTTATGTATTAATTTAAAATATAAGAATAATGAATGTATCTAGGTTTCCAATACTAGTAAATTTTTAGGTATTTAGGATGTAATTTACTTATATCTTATGCCAATTTAATAGAAGCACGACACCGACTCAGGGTTTTATGTGGTCGGGTCGCTATAATTTGATTGGTTAAACAGATAAAAACATATACAATGATCATAGGTGTTGGCTATTATGAGGAATCAAAAACATAAAATTCCAATTATAACATATATAGAGTGTTTCTTTATAACATGTTATTGGAATTTCATTTAACATAGCTGTATATTTGAAAGGTTTCAATTAAATTAAAATTTAAGTAGCGTATTAGATGATAACTTATTTTGATTATTTTGGGGAATCATCTAAATATAATTATTATTACACCTTATAATTTTTTTCTATTTATAACATATAATTTATATTTCATTTAACCGGGTATTGTTTATGAAATAATATAATTAAAAAAATAAATAAATTGGAAAAGTATATTGATATTGATCCAATGTGTGTGGTTTGAAACTTGTGTATATTTGTGATATTGTCCCTATGTATGGGTACTTGGGGCAAGAGATAGCACCCAAGTTGTGAGTTTACTATGACGGGAGATGTAGGGTGTATCAGGTTGGTATTTCTATTATCAATTTCCATAATTTTTTTTATCAGTAATTAATGGGTTATTGTATTAAGAGACATGTGTTTGGAATTTTAAAAAATGACTCCATTATGGCCTCTAGTTGAGCCTTAGGGGGGGTGATGATCAATATTCCCAAGACGTGGTTGGGTCAGAACCTCCTGTAGCACCAGGTTCAGATATGGATGTTTACTTTCGAGGAAGATCATTATAGGTAGTATTGGTTATTGAGATGGAGAGTCATCGTACTGTGCCTATGATGTCATAGTTGACTATAGAGTTTTAACTGCAAGACCCATTATTATTTATAGGGGATTGTATCCCCCAAGAAACTATGTACTTGGTTAATTTGATATATGAGATATTTGATAATCTTGATATGCATAAGGATAGGTGGGTTAAATTAGCCATTTACATGATTTGAGGATCTATGAAGAAATGTTAGAATGTTATGGTTTATATAAATCAACATGAGTTATTAACCTGAAAAGACTTAGAGACTCATTTCATTGACCACATCTTCAGTAATACCTTGAGCAATGAAAACAACAGAGAGTTCATGTATCTTAGGAATGGTAATTTGTTTGTAATGGACTATACAATTATTTTCACTAATTGACAATTTTTTTACCCTATACTAGAAGGGGATGAGATATCCTGAGGGAGTCACTTCTCGGATGGGTTGTGGTATGAGATTATATTTCTAATGATTTTTTTAGTGTCCTTTTATGAGGTCATGAATCATAAAATTATCATAGACAAGAACCTAAGTGTGTTTAGAGGATCAAGATATTAGGCTACTGCTGGGAGGACCAATAGTGGGTCTTTGAGAGGTAGGAAACACTCTTTTTATAGTTTACTCTATAGTAGTGGAAAATAAAATATCCATGATAGTATATTTTTCCTTCCACCCCATGATGTTGGTGATGTATAATGTCATAGATGTGAAATGTTTGTCCACATTCAATCCCATTATGATTGGATGATCATTGTGCGTCCAACATGTGGCAGGATGGGCCACTCATCGATATTTTTTAGTAGATATCAATAGGTTCCTAGTGATCAAGGATCTTGATTGGTTTATGGTTATAGATCTAGATCATATATGCCATTATTTGTGGCTTACTAGAGTTATATTGTTTGTTTTGGCCAAGGTGGTGAGCAGGGTTTTTAGGTCTTGGAGTAGCATCACCAACAAGGTGGTACTACTTAGGGAGCTCAGGTAAGGGTTCATGGAAATAGTACATGAAAAATTACATGATATACAACCTACTACTACATGCCCCGATGACAAACATAAATAATCCAAGGTATTATTTTAGAGGCCTCTATATTATCATGTTCACCATTTGATATATATTATTAATATTATTATATATATATATATAGTTTTTGGATGTACTTGGACTGGCTATATAGTATCTGTATAGAGTGGATGTCTATCAACACATTATTAGGAGTGTGGTTAGAGGGTATCCACTAGTTTAGAGGATGTTATATAGAGTTTTGTGTCTATAGAATTATTTGGTATTTATTTCTACTAGATATGGTTGGATTTAATTTGATTCTAAGGATAAAATGTTTAGTATGGTTTCAAGCCTAAAACGATTGTTAATTTTGATGGGTTTCATTTAGATCGCTCGGTGGTGTAAAGTATATTCATAGTTGAGAATGGGATATCGAGGTTGGCCACATAGGGCCTTACCATCGATAGATGTGCAATATTGTGCACTATGTGGATAGTTTCATGTTTGGTGATAGTATGATCTAGTAGATCATTCTTCCTCCAATGGTGGATCAGTTTATGGATGTGTTTCTTAGATATTTCTATGGGATTACACATAAGAGAGAGGTGGATTTCACCATTGAGATCATGATAGGGGTAGAGCCTATTTCTAATCCACCCTATATGATGGATCCCATAATGATTTGAGATATTATGGGTTAGTTAAAGGACTTGTATTCTCAGAGATTAATTTGGTCAAGCACATCCCATTGGGGGTACTCTGTTATATTATCCAAGATGGTAGACAGTTCCTTGTGATTATACATCGACTATCAAAATCTAAGTCTAACGATGGTTAGAAATTGGTATCATCTTTTATATATTGATGGCCTATTTTATTAGCTTAGAGGTACCCTTATATTCCCTAAGTTCGATATGAGGTCAGGCTATTAATAGAATAGGTTGATTCTACCAGATATACGACATACTATTTTTAGAAATAGTTATGACCTATATGAGTATTCAATTATGTCATTTGGTTTGATGAACACACAGATTGTGTTTGTGGATTTTATTAATAGGGATTTCCATCTATATATGGAATCATTCTTCGTCATCTTCATGGATGATATTATCATGTACTCTAAATAAAGGGAGAAATAAGTGAAATACTTGGAGATCTTGTGGTGTACACTTATGTAGCATCAAATTGATGCCATGCTGTCCAAGTGCCAATTTTGGATTGATGAGGTCCACTTTTTAGGATATCTAATCTCCAAGAATGATGATACCATATACTTTAATGAAGATAGGGTAGTTATATCATGGGAGTTAGCCGTGATTGATTTTGGCACACAATACTATGTTGGATTATCCAATTACTAATATAGGATTATTTATGACTAATCCCCTTTGGACGCTCTTATGACATGTCTATAAAAGAAGGTAGAAAAGAATATATAGAGTAATTGTTGTGATAGTGACTTCCAATAGTTGAAAACAAGACTGAATACAACACCAATCCTGACATTACTCGTTCTAGGTAAAGAGTACACTATGTATTGTGATGCTTCTGGGGTAAATTTTGGGGCAATGTTGATGAATGGATGTTGTGTGTTCATGTATGGGTCTAGGAAATCAACATGTGAGAAGAATTTATGTGAGTGTCTCACACCATGATGTATGTCGTACACCAAGGTTTGACTAGGATTTATAATGAAATGCAACAGTCGTCATGGAAAATGGGGATGGAGAAGGATGTCAGGAGATTTATCCCATGGTGCACCACTTTTCAGCATGTGAAGACCAATAAATATCATCCTTCTAGTGTCCTACATTCATTATCCAATCTTGATTGGATGTGGGGTGACGATACTATAGATCATGTGATGGGGTATTTTAGGTCACCCAAAATTGGTGATGTATTTTGGGTAATAGTGGATTTACTGACAAAGGTAGCTCACATTATATTGATATGGGATAACTTTTCGATGAATTATCTAGGAAATATTAATGTTTGAGAGGTAGTACACTTGTAGAGTGATCAAAAAAATATAATTTTTTATAGAGAAGCACACTTTATATCATGATTCTGGGAGTGGATACAAATGGAGGTTGGTACAGTGGTGCACCTGAGCACTTCCAACCACCTATTGACCAATGGATAGTCTGTGCGGTCTATATAGGTTCTAGAGGTGAATTTCAATGACCTATATTTAAGAGGTTCATAGGAGGACCACATAGAGTTATTAGTGTTCTCGTATAACCATAATTACTAGGTGACTATATATATGGAACCTTATAAGGTGTTAAATGCTAGCTTGTACAAATCACCATTGTGTTGGTTAGAGTCCAGTGTGGAAGTAATCATCAAGCCATATATCATAAAACATACTTCATTGATTGATTAGTTAATTCAAAAGTAGATGAATACTTACCAAAGTAAAAAAAATCTTATGTATAATAGAAAATATGACCTCTCATTTTAAATGTTAGTGATTAGGTATTCATTCATGTGTTACTAATACTGGGACACCATCAAGTTTAGAGATAGGGAATGTTAGCACCAAATTATGAAGGGTTATTCAATATTACGAATAATATTGGTCTAATGGAATACCCATTTTCTCTCCAATAGTGATATAATATGATGAAATATGAATTTCATGTATTATAGTTGAGGTGGTACTATCCTAAACCATCTCATATTCCTGACACCAAATATATTGGGTAGAGGCTGATGCATCTAGAAAGGATCATCCAGTGCATATAGTCTATCAAAGTGAAAAGACTCTATATAGAATGAATGTTACTATGGTGCATGTACAGTAGTAGTATAGATGTTTCATGGAGGATACATGGGAGAGGGAGTCTAATATATCGTTCTAATAGTCCATTTATTTTTCCAACAAGTCTCTATAATGTATAGGCGAGCATCTCGGGGACATACTATTATATAGTAGGAAGGTTGTAAACCCCAACCCCTTTTCGATGTAAAAATTAATATACATATTTTTGAAATTTTATTTATTATGTTATATGTTTTTAGAGTGTTATTTATATCTTGGGGAGGCTTTGAGGAATGAATGGATGGTTGGAAGATATAAGCTATAGACTATAGTAGATTCACAACATTTTCACAACATCATTCTCTAAAACTAGTGGGATGATCTGCGACATGATTTTTTGTCATATATCCCTTAACCACTATAAAGAAACCTATTAACATAGACATAAATTCACCATCCTATATTTCATTGTTCTCTATAATTTTTGACCAATATTATAAATGGTTATTTTAGTTTCACTGTGTCATGGTTAACAAAAAATATGAATTGAAATGCCTATTTTTGAGAAGGCTATGTCATGGTCATGTAGAATAAAAAACTAAAATTGGAATTATGATGGGGAAACATCATGGTACCTAGGATAAAGTGAATTTCAGTGTTCTAAATCCACCACTATTTGATTGATTCATCACCATTATATGATGTGATACTACTAAAAGATTTCATGAGATATTGAATATCCAATTATAGTGGAAGAATAAATGAAATCCATTCAATGATTGGATGAGAGTTAAATCGATAATATGAAATTAGAAAAACCAAAAAATGGTGTAACTCACCATCTATGCATTCAATATTCATAATCAGTGAGTGTGATCAATTTCCCTCAATATCAAAAAATAAGTTATTTTTCCTCTGATGGTATCCACGGGCCATTGGAATAATTTTGTGCTACAAAAATGATATCTTCTTCATATTATTGTGTCAATACCACTTCCTAGAAGGAAAATGGGAAGAATATAAATTGACAAAGATTTGAACAACTGATAATAATATCTATCATCAAGAATAAGTTCCATGGAAAGCAATTTTATAGAACTCCATCATTGAACAAACTATCCTATTAGAGTTATAACATGTCATGTGTTATTGAACATATAAACCCTTTGGGATTACACATCATTCGTTTATATAATCATTAAACACCAATAACGATCAATGTTTTATTTACTCATCATCAGATGATGTGTTTGTTAGATGAAACAATCATGATAATCACCTCAGAAGATCAAAATCAATGATGTCGTATATAATTTTTCATGAGAACATTTATGTAGCGTCATGAACAATGCGATATAACTCACCACTACATGTGGATGTTCACCATGTCATAGATAGTTTTTCGTTACACAATATTCAATAGACTTGATACATGAAAATTTATATAAAATACCTTGATCTATAAGGATTTCTAGTATGGATGAATATGTTCTAGACTTGTTTAAAAAAACTCATACAGATGTGATAAATCAATCATCCATCTAGAGTGAATCTTCCCCTTTAATAACTACAAATTTTTATCAATGAAATTCCATGGAGGGAAACTAAAACATTTATTGAATTATTGAAACATAATACTCATTGATTTCATGATTTTATGACTTCTTTTTATCAAGACCTAGTTGATCTACTAGAACTTCAAGTGGTCTAGTTTATCTATCCAGTGCTAGGGGATCATTCAATACAACAACCAATTCTTTAGATTAATTAGGGTTCACAAATACATGTCTTTCATATGATCAATGGTATTCCCATGAGAACCAATGCAATAATTATCTAGGTTTACAGAAGGATAATATTTCCCATCGTATAAATCTGAAATTACACTATAATGATGTTTGGAACTACTACGGTGGTTCCTATCATAATAAACCTATTGAAAAGATCTATACGATCTATTAATAATCCTAATTCATGATAGAGGATCTATTGAGATATATATTTTGATTCATACACAATAAATTAAATCCATTTAATGATTTTGAGTGGTAGAGTCATTCTTGAGAGGGTTATTGAGAATCCGAGAAATCATATATAAAGCATCAGATCTAAATAAATAAAGGGTAATTCTAGTGAACCCCACCAAAATTAAAAGAAAATGATATTTTTTAATATCATGAATTAAAGGTTTCTAATATAGGATATTCATTTAGTAATATAAAATATGTCATGATTATTAATTACAAAGTTATAGATTTCATCGTAATTTTAAAATTTTAGAATATTATTAAGGTGGTAAACAAGTATAACAAAATCCCAATAAAGACCAATTACATACATTTTTTTCAAATCACTACCATATTGGGAAGGGTAGCTTCAAAGGAAGATATAAGAGTGAAAAAAATTATCAACAAGAATTATAACCACTTTATCCACGGATTTAATAACAAGATATTATTGGAATCTAGGGGGTAAATGAATCTAGGGGTTAAGAAACATCAGGGAGGATCACTGTGAGATCCCAAACCCTTCCGCCACATAACCTGTACCTTGAGCCCGATTAGCCACATGACCCTGGTGTGTCACCCCATAATCTAGAGGATGCAAACTACTAGATGGGGTGTGAAGGTAAAAAAATTATGAGAATATACCCCCATGTCAGAGTACACAGTGGATACATAAAAAATTATAGTAGTATAAGCATAAGAAATTCTAAAAGTACAATAAATAGTTACAAAAAATAGAGGAAACATAAATAGATTGAGTAGAAGTCTAAATAACAGAATAATATATCAAATTCCTCAAAGGAAATTTCTAATACAAACATTAATGCATGCATGATAGTATTAAAAGGTAAATAAAAGCAGGAAATAAGAATACTAATAAAAAAGTTCAAAAGAGAACAAAATATAAAAGATGATCCAAAGCATCTCGAGACTAAGATTGACCCTCTGCTCCGAAGCACCGACTAAGTAGTAGGAATCATAATCCTGAAGAGTGGTGTTTTCCTATATCCATAAATGTAGTAAAACAGTTTTCTTGGGTGCTCAGGACGGCTGAGTAAGGTGTCTGATAAGCATCTCAGTTGGCCACCACCAATAGTGTCTTCATTTAATCTGAGTAGGTTCTCTTAAGTAAACAATGTGTATCTGACAAAAAGAAATTAAAAAAATACAAAATAAATAATTAACCACCCACTCATGTTCCAACAGAACAGCTGAAGAGTCTACCTTATTCATCCCACAACATGTGTGTCTCGTCAATTCATCCTATATGTATATAATATAACTTGCCCAGGGTAAGCAAGAATCTCATCCATACATGTATATAGATATTTCAACTAGCATGATGTAATTATTCCTCCCAACCATAAACATATAATAATATGTAATGGGGTTCGAATTCCACCCATCCATACATATATAATAACCTGTCATGGGGTAAGGATGCCTCCCATCCATTCGTATAATGAGATTTTAGACTGGCATGGGGTAAGCATGACTCCCGCCCAAACATATATAACAAAATGTCATAGGGTTTTAATTCCAACCATTAATATACATATCAAAATATCATAATCAGAGAAAGGTAAGCCCATTTCTATCATATAATATAAGGAAAACCATCTTATATAATCTTTCTTATTAAATAGAAACACCTTCCATGTTAATCCTTTATAATAAAACCATGAAAGGAATTGTCCATTCAATCATTCGGAACCATTCCATTTAAGCCAATTAATTTGGAATCTTTATCCCATCTCATATTATCCAACCTACAAATCCAACCATCCAATTTCCTTAACATGGATAACTGATTTCAAATAAGGTGTAAAGGACAAAGTGTGAAGTCAAATACTCACATGCCCATTTGGAAAATTCTAACTAAAATGAGGCCAATCACTATCTAGGAACCTTGGTAAACATAAAAAATACATGAGATAGTGGTCAATTCAATTTAAACTCATGCTAGGAGTTGCAAAAAAGATTGGGTAATTTTTTTAATTGGTATAAAATGGCCAATTTGGTGGGCACACCCCTTGGGATTCCTCATAATGTATGGGTGATATCAAACCCCTAGACATGATTTAATTAACCTACATCAACACACAAGGGTAAATTAGAAATGAAGGAATCTACTCAAAAAATAAGCACGGAAAAGGTCAAACCATGACATGATGAAATATATACAAAAAATCCAAAACTCAAATAGAAAAATAAGTGAACACCTACCTCAGGGATGTAGGTGAAGCCTCTCTTGATATCGACCTCAGATTTAATGAATGTTGTAATAGATCCTAGTTTCAGTCCAATTCCATAAAATAGTGTATATGAGCCTAAATCCAAATAATTAAATAGATGGAAGGATGACTAGAGATAGGAGTAGAGATACTAGGGATACTTATCGCTACAGATCTAATGCATCTAGTGGATTGAAGATCGGACAATGGATGAAAGATTTATCAATGATCCAAGTCTAGGAGGGTTTGAGAGCTGAAGGAGGAGGAAAGGGAGGTTCAATAAAATAGATATTAAAGAAAAGAAAAAAATAACTTATGTTTGAGAGAGGAAAAATGGTCATTTTCCCAAAAAACTGGTCTCGTATGGTTTATGTGCACAAGTTGACAAAAAATGCACAAACCATGTTGGATGGCTCTATCCACTACCTATAGAAAACCGCATAGTCGTGTGCCTATTCCACGTAGTTTCATAAAAACTGTGTGGACTTTTAGGTGCCCTTGTATGAAACCTTATGGTTTTTCAAAACCATGTGGCCTGGGTTGTAGGGTTTTCACTAATAATGCAGCCCAACTAGCAGCACTCTCTTCTAGACTTCTGGGCTCCGAACTAGCCCTAGATGCTTCTTGGTCCTTCTTTAGGCCCTATTGTACCTTTATTAGGATTAAAGGAAGGATTCAAAAATAAAACCCATAGATACGTACCTTATTCAAAATTCGGGTCATTACAAACTCCCCTACATATAAAAACCCTTCCTTGTGTTATCATTCTATTGGTAAAGAGGTACAGTTAGAAAATAGTTATGTTCGACTACTCTTGTATTAATCATGTTTTAATTATCAAAAATCTAATTCAACCTAGTTTACTCTTATAAAATATATCCAATGATTTGTATTTATGTTTCAAGTTATCTCATGTTGTATAATGTTTATGCTCAATCAATTTCATGCATATCACTGTTTAAGTATGAATACATTTATTTGCCTAAGTACAAGACACTGTGAAGAAAGAAACCATGAAGTAAGACACTGTTAAGCAACACACCATGAAGAATGACACTGTAAACTAGACACCGAGAATCATGACACTGTAAACCAGAAACCGTGAAGCAAGACACCGTGAAACAAGACACCGTGAAGCCAGACACCGTGAATCAAGACACCGTGAATCCAGACACCATAATCTAGACAACATGAATCCAGACACCGTAAACCAAGCACCGTTAACAAGACAACATGAACCAGACACTGTGAAAAAGTCATTGTGAACAAGAAACTGTGACACTCAGACACCGTGATCAGACTAGAAAATGTATGAAGGAGACACCATTTTCATAACATACTGTGACACCGTTTCTTAAATTGTATTTTCGTATTTCATTTTACTTTTTAACGGTCATATTTTATGCCTGACATAATTAATGTTTCTTTGTTGACATATCTTCAGACAGTACGATGTACGAGGTGCAGAACACATGGAACCTGTTGGATAAAACTCATGCATTCTATGATAAATAGTGAAGTGTTCCCATGAACAATAGATAGCGATACTGAATGAAAAAAAAGCCTATGAGCACCACCACGAAGAACATATTGTAAGATTTTTAAAAGGAAGCCTTGGCACATAAATCTAATCCGACTCTTCTGAAGAACATAAGAAGTACATTGGAATCTAGAGAACATCTTCGCATTATCTAAACTCGTGAAGAACACAAGATGAATCACGACACTCTATTTTTCACACTATATCCAAAGAAGGACTCAAAGATTCATTTATTTAAATCCACAGAAGTACAAAGATGCATTGAAATCACACAAGAGCATTCTATCCTCATCTTTATATTCTTGCTCGACTGTGATCGTCTTTTTTATTTACATTATGAGCAGTGTGTGCCCCTATCTGTTTTGAAATAGACTAACTCTTTAGCTGAACTGGAGGATATAGAAATCCTTTCATCAAACTCTTTACACTTTTTTACCCATGAAAACTATGTAAGAGGTCCCTGTGTAGCCTGGTTTTTATTTTTTTTACCCACAAAAACTATGGAAGAGATCCCTGTGTGACCTAGACAGTCTGTGTACTATTGTTAACCTCAATCCAGGGTGTGGATCAATGTTTA
This sequence comes from Viscum album, assembly GCA_963277665.1. NCBI lineage: Eukaryota > Viridiplantae > Streptophyta > Magnoliopsida > Santalales > Viscaceae > Viscum > Viscum album. Next base: position 1,133,262,839 of record OY728131.1, read on the forward strand.
TTTATATAAACTACTTGGTGGAAGTTGATCACCATGTGGAGTGGATTAGGTCTCTGTTTGAGACTGAACCACTTGTTTCATATCCACTATGCTGTTTAAATTTAGTATTCTCTGTTTTACTACTTTATGGGATAATCCAGAAATCGCCAATTTCAATTTTATAGTTAGTCTTGGAAATAAGTTATAATGGGTTTGTCTTAGTAGGATAACATCAAAAGTAATATTAATAATAAAAATTAATATTACTAATTATTAATCAATCTTCTATAAATTTGTTTAAAAAGTAATACTCTTATAACAGTATAACCATGATTAACGGGGCTGTATCTATTTTTGGGGAATCCATTTCTTTAGGAAATAATATTATTTTAAAAGAAATTTTTATAGTTACTCAATTAACACCACCACTCTTGAGTAAACTACTCTGACCAACATTTGGTATCAGAGGTTGCTTTATTAGGACTCTGTGTAATCTTATTCAACTGTGATTGTGGAAATACTTTAATGATCTGTAAATTTCTATAAATTCTAAATTTCATTATATTTTAAAGTAATACATTAGTATGGATAATAGATTCTAAGGTGCTGAAACCAACAGACCACCATTATTTAATGGAATCATTTATGCTCTATGGAAAATTAAAATGAAAATTCATCAAGAGAGTATGTGTTTTGAAATTTGTTCATCCATTATAGATGAATACAAACTTCATGTGACTGATAGAATTACATATGATGAACCTACCAAACATTCCTATAATAACAATTGAATATACATGAATGCTTTGTACATTTCCTTAGCATTTGAATAATTTAATAGGATTTGTTCTTGTAAAACTGCCCATAAAATCTGGGATACCTTTTCTGTCTCAAAAGAAGGAACATTTAGTGTAATGGAAATGGGACATAATACTTATAATATAAAATGTGATAATTTTAAAATGAAACCTGATGAGCCTATTTCAGACATGTATTACAGGTTCAATGAGATTGTTAACACAATGATTTCTCTTGGAAGAGAAGTCACTGCCAAAGAGAAAATCATGAGAATCCTTAGATGTCTACCTGAGTGATGGAGGGGAACCACTGCCTCTATTAAAGAATCGTGTGACATCAGCTAACTACTTATAAAATAACTCATTGGGAAACTGATGATGCGTGAGGAAGATCTGAAAGTCAACAATGAAGAGGAGGATGAACCAAAGAGGAAATCTGTAGCATTCAAGACCACCTCCTCGAAGCAGAAAGACAAAGGGAAACTGGAGGCTTATGTAGAAAGTTCCAACACTAAAAAATCATCACCTGACAGTGTTAAGGCGATGACTGAACTAGCCAAAAGTTGAAAACGATTTTACAGAAAGAAGAACATTTTCAGAAAGCCTAACCTCAAGGGAAAGTATGATCTAAAAGGAAACATGAAAAACTACTGGAAAAGAAGTGACAAAACTGATGGAATTGTTTTCTATGAATGTAATAGAAAACTACATATAAAGGGTGACTTTCCAAAGCTCAAGTATAAGAAGAAATACGAGGACAAGAACAAGAAGTACAAAAAGGAAATGAAAGAAACTTGGAGTGCCTCTTAGTATAATTCAAGAGACTCAGAGACATCTCATGTTGAAAAGGATAACAAAGACAATATGTGTTTTATGAAAAACACATCTGAGGTAACACTGAACACTTATTTATATAATTCATACTATTATAAAGAGGAAAGTGACTACAAAAATATGACTAATGAAGAAATGTTTGAATACTATAACATGCTTGAAGAGACATGGAATGAATTAAAATATAAATATAAATCATTGAAGAAACAACATGCTTTCACTATAAATGATAAATCTGAACTTACCACTAAAAAGGAGAAAAATACTCAACTGCTCAGAGAAAACAATGAATTAAAAATATCTAATGAGAAATTAAAAAGTGACATAGAAAAATCTACTAATGGGAAGAATACCCCTACCCAAATGCTAGGAAAAAAAATTTCCCCTAAATACAATACTGGCTTTGGTTATCAATCTAGTAAAAGAAAAGTGGATAAACAAATTTTGTTTCAAAGTCTAGGACATATAGTTTTGTTCCCAATTCTAGACACAAATCAACTAGATCAAGTCATGATACATATTCTACTGTTTCAAGTTTGTGTCGACCAAATATAGTTTATTTTTCAAATAATTTACACCATGTTTATAGGAAACCTATGAGACAAATATGGGTTCCTAATTCACTTATTACTACTATTACTGGACCCAAACGATTATGGGTACCAAAATCTATCTTTTCTTGATCATGTTATATGAATGCTTCTTAAAGAGCACCTAAAAAATCTATGGTACATCGATAGTGGATGTTCTTGGCACATGACTGGAGACTACTCATTCTTCAAGAACATGATACAAATTAGATGGGGGAAATGTCACATTTGGGGACAATGCCAAAGGAAAAATCATTGTCTTAGGCCAGATTGGTAACAGTGATTATATTTTAATTTCTAATGTACTATTTGTTAATAGCTTAAAATAAAATCTTCTTAGTATCTCACAATTATGTGATGATTGATATCATGTTAAATTTTAAAATGATTCCTATAATGTCATTAATTCTATAGATGAAATTGTATTTTCTACATCAAGGAATGAAAATGTATATTCTATTAATTTGGATTCTTTAGATTCTCAAAATGATTCATGATTAAGTTTATTTCCTAAAGAATCTTGGCTCTAGAATAGGAGACTAGGACACTATAATGTTCAATCCCTTAGAAAGATAACTAGAAATGTCCTTATTAAAGTCTTACCCAAACATGAGTTTCCAAATGACAAAGTATGTAATCCTTGTCAAAAGGGAAAACAACACAAAATAACTTTCAAAAAAAATAATGATGTTTCTACTTCACAAACTCTTGAATTGGTTCACATTGATTTGTGTGTACCATATAGGGTTTCTATTTTAATGGTGAAGCACCATGTTTATGTTGTGGTAGATGATTTTTCTAGATATACCTGGTCATTTTTAATGGCTCAAAAAAGTGAAGCCTGTTCTTATTTTACTATGTATTGCAAGTCTATAGAAAATCTCAGTATCCTCAAAATTAAATCTTTAAGATGTGATCTTGGACGTGAGTTTGAAAATTAATTGTTTGAATCCTTTTTCTAACAAAATGGTTATGGTCACAATTTCTCTTCCCCTAGAACACCTCAATAGAATGGTGTTGTAGAAAGAAGAAATAGAACACTATAAGAAATTGCAGAACAATTCTTAGTGAATATGATTACCTATTTACATTTGGGATGAAGCTGTTAATAAAGTATGCTACATAATCCATAGAGTCGTGATTATACCAATTCTCAAAAAGACCACATATGAACTCTGGAAAAATAGGAAGCCTAATGTAAATTACTTTAGAGTTTTTGTTGTCAAAGTATTTATTCTCAACCCTAAGGATAATATTGAAAAAATTTCATCCAAAAGTGATGAAGAAATTGTCCTAGGTTACTCAATATTTAGTAAAGATAATAGAGTATTAAATAAGATAACTAAATTTGTAATAGAATATGGTCATATCAAGATTGATGAAATGGATCCACATGAGCCTAGAACCATCCTAGAAAATCTAGAGGATGATGTTTCAAATCTGAACATCAACACAAAATCCTCAAATTCCTCTGTGAAAGAATCGGTGAAAACTTCTAAAAATGGAAAATATCTATAATTAAGCGATAATGGACCTGAATCTATTGATGAAATAGAAATCACTACTCCCTCTTTTTCTAGAAAGGTTAGAACCCTTAAAAACCATCACTTTGATGATGTTGTAGGAGACTTAGAGAAAGGAACACAAACTAGAGATTCTCTTAGAAATAAGGTTGAACATCAATCCTTCTTTTCAGAAATTGAACCTAAAAACATTAATGATGCCATCAATTATTAATATTGGTTATTGGATATGCAAGAAGACCGTAATCAGTTTGAATGAAACAAGGTTTGGAATATTTTTGAAAGACCAAAGGACACATTAATCATAGGCACTAAATGGGTGTTTATAAATAAGGTAGATGAAGCAGGAAATATAGTTAGGAACCATGCTAGATTAGTTGCACAAGGATATAGTCAAGAATATGGAATTGACTATGAGGAGACCTTTGCACCAGTAGACAGACTTGAAGCCATCAGAATCCTACTTTCCTATGATGCACATCATAATTTCAAACTATATCAAATGGATGTTAAGAGTGAATTCATAAATGGGTATATAGGTGAGGATGTCTTTGTTGAACAAGCCATTATATTTACCAATCCTTATTCTCAAAATCAAATTATCAAACTATCAAAAGCATTATATGGTTTAAAGCATGATCCAAGAGTTTGGTATGACAGATTGAGTACTTTTCTCATTTCAAATGGTTTTACAAACGGAATAGATGATCCTACCCTTTTTATAAAACGAATTTCTAACGATGTTTTAGTTGTTCAAATCTATGTAGATGATATTATTTTTGGACCTTCAAAAAATTCATTACGTATTGATTTTTCTAAAATGATGCAAAACGAATTTGAAATGAGTTTAATGGGTAACTAAAACTCTTTCTTGTATTTCAATTCTTTTAAAATAATGACGGAATTGTTTTAACTCAAATTAAATACACTAGAGATCATCTAAAACTTTTTGGATTGCATAGAACTAAAAGTAGTGACTCTCCAATGAGTACCACCTGTTAGTTGGATCTTGTTGAAGATGGAAAATCTGTTGACCAAACCACTTATAGATGAATGATTAGATGTTTAATCTACATAACTTCTAGTCGTCCGGACATTATGTTTATTGTGTGTTTTTGTTCTCGTTTTCATGAAAATCCTAAAGAATCTCATTTAAATGATGTAAATTGAATTTTCATATACCTCAAGCATACACCCAATCTATGACTGTTCTATCCTAAAGGAAAATCATTTGAACTAGGTAGTTATTCAGTTGCTGACTTTGGTGGCTGTAAGATAGATAGAAAGAGCTCCTCTAGAACATTTCACGTTTTAGGCAAGTCACTAGTATCATGGTGTAGTAAGAAACAAAATTCTGTTTCATTATCTACTACAGAAGCTGAATACATATATGATAAATGTTTTTGTTCACAAATTTTGCAGATGAAACAACCATTACTAGATTATGGATGTCAATTCAGACATGTACCAAAAAACTATGACAACACAAGTGCTATTAACATCTCAAAAAATCATGTTTCACATTCTAGGAAAAAACATATTGATGTAAGACATTGCTTTTTGAGAGATCTTTATAAAAAAAGGTGATATCACCATGGATTTCATTGGTACTGAATATCAACATGATGATATAATCACTAAACCATTATATTCTGAGAGAATACACTACATCGTATATGATCTTAGAAAGATAAATCTCAAATAGATATCTTACTTGTCTTACTGTTCAACACTTTAATATGTTATACATTACTGTTTAATGATTATGGATTCTATGTTATCGTCTCTTATGTTTACGGTCTCACCATTAGCACTTTGTACTTATGGTCTGACATTTACTGTCTCAATGTAACATGCACTGAAAAGTCACTCACTGTCTCACTGGGACGACCACTCACGGTCTCACCGTAATGACCACTCACGGTCTCACCGTGAAAATTCTTTAGTTTTCTCAATAAACCCATGTCGTGGAAATTATTATTTCACCACTTTTATGTTCCCGCATTTTTATTTTTGTGACATTTGGCATTCGTAAATGATAAAACAAAAATTTTCACTAGGTTCTTCACTCAATATTTCTCCTATTCACTCGTTTTGAACCCTTTTAACCTTGCTACTATATCTCTCTTTCTATTTCTTGAACCTTCAGTGGAGTCCATGAATAAAATTCTCATCATCATATAAACCTGAGAAGCGCAGCCCAATGAAGAAGAAGATTTCACCTAAGCTGACACACGAAGGACCTTTAAATCCAAATCTGGTAAATTGTAGTGTTGTACCTGAGAAATTTTTTTTCCCCGAATGGCTTCTATCTAGAAAATATATGGTCTTGAAATTGTTAAAAGAAAAAGGCAGGTTAGAGTGGATCTCAAGGGAGAATTGACCAATTTATCCTAGGTTAGTGGCTGAGTTATACCAGAACATATAGTTCTCTTTTGATTCTGGTGAATGTTATGTTTTGAGGAACTGGGTTAATGTCCAATGATGCTCCTTCTATTCGAGGTTATGGGTTGCATGCCTTTGGATACCTAATGATGTAATATGTGAGGATTATCAGAGATGACCTCCCCCTTCAACTGATTTCTTTGATCTAGAAGATGCTCTGAAAACCCTAACTAGAAATTGCACAAAGAGAAGGCCCATCACTGCTGAACTAGATAGAGAAACAAGGCTTCTGTTTATGTTTTTTCAAAATCTGGTTAGTCCAAGAAAATGTAATTTTGGTGTGTTAAATTATCAAGATGTTTTTTTATTCACCTTATGAAAATATGGACATAAGATCAACTTGTGAAAGTACATTATTCACCATATGTGTTTGTTGATCAATGATACATCCATGTCCACTTCTCTATTCTACTCTCGGCAGATACCAGCCATGATTTTTTAAAAAGGCATGGTTGGGCCTAATGAATACGTTCTTATAGACTATGAGTAATCTATCTCTAAATCTACCATCAAAACAATGAAGATAAACTGGAATCCTTGGAAAAAGTAATGGGTGGAAGACAATGATAAGGTTTATGAGAGGTTAAATCATGTGGATTATCCATCAAAGACAAAGGACAATTCTGATCCTGGTTTGGAACCAAATGAACATGTTGAGTATTCATAAGAAGAGGAATAAGAGGCTGAAGTACCACATAGGGAATCAGTTATTGTTGAGGAAGAAAGGAAAATTGTTCCTCATGTTGTTCTTGAAGAAGAATATGCTTCCCCTAGAGATAATGTCAATCTTGATATCCAACCTGAGGCTGAAAAAGAATTAGTTATTACACAATCTGAGAAGCATGCCATAGAAGATCCTACTGCAGAAGAACTCCATGTTGTGGAAGAATCGAATATGGAAGAACTTCTTGTTGTGAAAGAAGAGAATCTGGAAGAACTACATAATGTGCAAGAAGAGAATCTGGAGGAACTCCTCGTGGAATAGTCTGTTTCTGAAATCATACCTTCTTTTAAAGAAAGGATGAATCTGGCCTTTTAGCTTGATAGACATGAAATTAATGTGGAACTTAGAGCTATGTCTGTGGATTTATATGAACCTCATAAGCCACTCAGCCCTGAGAATAAAGCACATGTTGAGGGGGAGAAAACCCCAAATAATGAGTCTGATGATGCCTCACATCCAACTGAGTCATGTACTGTGGACACTCAGTACAAATTTCCTAGATTCTATGATGTGAATGAGTCTCAGCAGGTTACTGCGATCGAGCTTGATCTTTCTTCCCAATTTCAGTTGCAATCATTCAAAAACATTACACCTAAGAAGGAACCTAAAAATGAACCTGAACCTGAACATGTCCATGTACCAATTCCTACACCTGAACCTTTATCTGAATAGCCTCCCTTTAATAGTAAGGATGATCTAAAATAAATTAGAGATACACACTTATCTGGCATTGAGAAACTTATGAACTCCCAACTTCATCCTGTGACAAATTTAAATCAGAGGGATGCCTCACTATTATTGGAAAATATTATTTGGAAAATGGAACTTATGATGCTCCATGAGAATCATGAAGTACGAATTGAAAATAAACTACAAAATAATGAAGTCACAAACCTGAGAATCATGGTGAAAGACATGCAGAAAGAGATGAATTCGAGATCAGGGCCTATTACTGCTCCCCTAGCACCCACTGTTTCTCAAATCCCTCGTGATGTTGTGTCTCAGATTCAGCCTTATCTGGAATCCTTCGATGAAAAGGTTATGGAAAGGCACAAACTTATATTGAAGGAAATGAGAGATCTTGTTTTGAACCTTAATAAACTCAATGATGAGTACACTGGTTGTCTTTAAAAAGGTACTAAACCAGCTCAAATCTCTGACAAAAGTCGTCAAAGATTCTTTTTCCCCAGGTCAATCTTCTACACCTTCCTTGGACTATACATTGCTCAGATCTCTAGTAATAGAAGAGCATCAGAATGTTTTCAGTGGCTTTAATGTGGCTTCTCTATCTAATGTTTTCAAGGATAGTGATAGAGTTCTTTCCTTGTACAAATTCACTCCATGATTGCAAATGATGCCCAGCATGAGATTTATAACAAAGTAGATTCACATTTCAACATAATTTTATCCAAGATTTATATTACCAATCACATCAAAAACGTGTAGAGAATCTATGAATTCCTCATGTGACTGAATCCTTCAAAACCCAAGTCCAGAAGCTAACTTAGTTTACTCGATTGTTGGACAGGATTATGGAAAACAAATATGACATTGAAAAATCCATGAAGTATGTTGGAGTGATTATTGTAGACTTCATGAAACCCATGAGACCTTATCTTCATGTCCAGAGAACATCAATTGTTGCTTCAGCGGCTGAAACTCTCAAACCTAGGCTGGCTACCTTCACCTCTGCCTTGTCCTGAACTACCATGTCTATTGGCCACACTCTCTGTCAGATCGAACATGTGATTCTTGATCATTAACTACCTATATATTCTATTACTCCAACCATAGCTCCCTTAGTCATTAAAGGTCTCCCTTTACCCTCTTTATCTACCATGTCTCTAGCTTCTTCTATATCAACCACTGCCCCTAGGGAATCCTCTTCTACTACTGATAAATGTAAAGAGAAGGAAAGTCCCTGAAGAATACCAGTGATTACTACATTATGATGGGAATTCCATTGTTTTTGTATTTTTTTATATTGTACTAAACAATGTTTACTCTTAATGGCACGTTCCCTGTTTTCCCTCTCTTCTTTCAACTTTTTGATAATCCCAAAAGGGGGATAAGTTCCTGCATAAATTTTTTATATGTTATTTTCTCTATAGTTGCATCCAATTTACACATTAACTATATAATAGTTGAGATCATCAAAAAGGGGGAGATTGTTGGAATCCTCATGTATTAATAATGTTTTAATGATCACAAATCTTATTCAACATAGTAAACTTCTATAAATTATATCCAATCATGTGTATTTATGTTTCAAGTTCTCTCATGATTTATAATGGATAAGATCAATCAATTTCATGTATATCACTATTTAATTCTGAAAAAAATTATTTGCCTAAGTGCAAGACACCGTGAAGAAAGACACTATGAAGAATGATACCGTGAAGCAAGACACCGTGAAGCCAGACACCGTAAACCATACACTGTGAAGACAGACACCCTAAACCAGACACAGTGAAGCAAGACACCGTAAATTAAGATACTGTGAAGCCAGACACTTTGAAGCAAGTCACCGTGAAGCCAGACACAGTAAACCAGACACTGTGACGCCAGCCACCGTAAACTAAACACCGTGAACAAGACACCATGAACAAGACACCATGGAAAAGATACTGTGAACAAGAAACCGTCAATGAGGCACAATGACACTTAGTCATCATGATCAGTCTAGACACTGTATGAAGGGGACACCATTTTCTTAACTTACTGTGACATCATTTCTTACACTAGTTTGTCATCTTTAATTTTAATTTCTAACGGTCATATTTGATGCCTTTAATGCACTGACAGAATTAATGTTTCATTGTAGACATATACTCGGATAGTATGAGGTACGTGGTGCAGAACACATGGAACCTGTCAGCTAAAACTCATGCATTCGAATATAAAGAGCGATGTGTGCCCAATAACAAGAGAGAGTGACACTGAATGAAAAACAAGCCTGTGAGCACGACCAAGAAGAACATATTGTAATATTTTCAAAAGGAATGATTATCACATGAATTTAATCTGACTCTGCTGAAGAACATATAACGTACACTAGAATACAGAGAACATCTTCGCATTATCAAAACTCATGAGGAACATAGGCTGAATCGCGACACACTGTTTTTCACACAACTTCTATAGATTGACTCAAAGCTTCATTTTCATCCTTCCAAAGAAGTCCAGAGCTTCATTGACATCGCACAAGATCATTCTAACCTCATCTCAATATTCTCGCTCGACTACGATCATCTTTTTATTTACATTATGATTAGTGTGTGCCCCTGTATATTTTGACACACAATGACTCCTGAGCTGAAATGGAGGATACTAAAATTCTTACTTCAAACTATTTACACATTTTTTTACCCACGAAAACTATGGAAGTGTCCCTTGTGTGGCCTGGTTATTTTTTTTTACCCACAAAAATTGTGGAAAAGGTTAATGTGTGACCTAGACAGTCTGTGTACTGTTGTTAACCCTGATCCAAGGTGTGGATCAAAGTTTATTTATATAAGCAGATTGGTGGTAGGTGATCTCCATGTGGAGTGGATTAGGTCTCGGCTTGATATTGACAACTTGTTTCATATCGGCTGTGATGTTTAAATTTAGTCTTCTCTGTTTTACTAATTTATTGCATAATCCAGAAGTCACCATTTTTACATTGATAGTTAGTCTTGGAAAGAAGTTATAACTAGTTTTTCTTAGTACGATAATGTCAAAAGTAATATTAATAATACAAATTAATATTACTGAGAATTAATAAATCTTATAAGAAGCTGTTTTTAAATTAATACTCCTAAAACAAAATAAACTTGATTAACTAGGCTGTATCTATTTTTGGGGAAACCATTTCTTTTGAAAATAATATTCTTTGAACAGAAATTTTTATAGTTACTCAATTCACCCCTCACCTCTTGAGTAAACTACTCCTACCAACATGTTTCTACCACTGAGATCATTTATCCTCTTCTCTCTCACAGTTCTCATCCTGCACCCAACCATACTTTCATAACACCTGTACAAGAAGAACGAACCTACCTAATATTGTATTCACGCTCCAATATATAATACACACTAGGTAATCCTAGAAGGAGGCATCTATATCCATCTGAGCCTCATCTCGATGAAAGACATGTTATGTATCTGGATTTTATTGGTGAAGATAGGATACATGAAATAAATTCTTCATGGACCGGTAACATTGAAGATGTTCTAACTAGTGAGCCACTGGTTTGATCCACATTACAACCTTGAAGGGACCAATAAATCATTGGGATAACTTACCATACATCTAAATACATATATTCCCCATATTGGGAGAGATGTTAAGGAAAAACTGGTCTTCAACCATGAACTCGAGAGGTTTCTAACATCTTTTGGCATAAGACAGTTATCTGGACTAAGCTATCTACATTTACATTTTTAAATCTGCAGCCCAAATTGTTGTTTTCTACATGAGATGAGGCCCATCCAAGGCTTATTCCCCTACCTCTAACCTTTATAGTAGCGAGCGACGAGGACTTCCATATAAGGCATCATAGGGAGCTATCTCAAAGGCATCATGGAAGATATTGATATAAGAAAACTCAATAAATGGAATGTGTTCATTCCCGGATATCCCAAATTCGAGAACGTACACACGAAGAATATCCCCTAGAACCTAAATTTAATGATATATAAATCCATCAGTCTAATGGTTATAGGTCGTGTGAAAATGTAATTGTGTACACGTGGCCTTCTATATCCCCTGCCAAAACCGTGATGTGAAACAGTAATATCTATCTGAAATGATAGACCAAGGTTCCCCATGAAGATACACCAACTTATTGACATAAAATATTCCTATTTAATCTACCAAGAAGGTATCTTGCATAGGTAAGAATCGTTAATCCTTAATCAAATCTTTCGTTAAAACCAACACTATGTCATTTCCATGAGGTGATCTCGGTAAACCATTAATGAAATTCATCAAAAAATCATCCCATTTACACTCATGAATGGACAATGGATGTAGAAGCCCTGTCGAATGCTGATGTTCTTCCGTAACAAGTAGATAGATGGAACATTGCATCATAAAACTAGATATATAACATTTTATGCTAGTCCACTAGTATTGGCATCGTAGGTATTGATACATTTTGGTGACACCAGGATGAACCACTCATGAGGAGGCATGGAAATCCATCATTAGCTCCTCTATGACATGTTATGGGACCCATACACTCACACAAAACAATATAATATCATCATAATCGACTATCCAACAAGAAAATTTATCATCATATTAGACATGTTCCCATAGGACAAGGCCTTCAGGATGAGATAGCTATCTAGACCTTACTCATTATAGAATAATAGATTTCACCGCTAAGGCTGAGAGAATAGTATGATCGTGGTCCTCCTGAAACTCAACAAGAATATTTGAGAATAAGGCCATAAGATTCTATTCATTGATGTACTCATGAAATGTCTGAGACTGATTATTTTAGCTCGGAGCCTTAGATACTGAATTCCCATTCACTAAATTGTAGTCGATTTCCAAATCAAAATATTGTAGGTTCTCAACCCACCTACACTGCCTAAGATTCGGAACCCACTATGTGAAAATATATTGGGATATTTTGTAGTCTATGAACACCATGAAAACACTCTCCCAGGAAATGACGTCTCCAATAATGTAATTCGTGAACAACTGAAGAAAACTGAAGATCATGTGTTGGGTAATTCTTCTCATGAGGCGTTAACTAATGAGAACCATTCCCACAGACTTGCACATCCTGCATCAGAACTGCTCTATGACCAACAACTGATGCATCATATTAGACCATATAACCCCTACTTGGCTCTGATAAAATCAATTTCAACGCATATTTATGTCTTCCCTTCAACTCCTGAAAGGATACTTCATAATATTAAGACCATTCGAACTTCACACCCTTATATTTCATGCCCATAAGCGGCGTTGGAAGCCATGATAAATCCTGAATGAAATATCTATAATATTTAGTAATCCAAAAGAAACTGTAAATATCAATGTTCTTAGGATTCTACCTAGAAACCATTTTACTCCATTTTTTCTAGGTCAACAGAAAATCTTAACTGTGAGATGATATGAACTAGGAAGTATGCTTTTTTGATATATAAGTGGAACTTATTGATCTTACCATAGAGATGATGCTCTCTCAATGTATTCCAAAGGATCCTAGGATGGGTTGCATGATCATTTCTAGAGAAATAATACACTAATATATCGTCAATGAAGAGAAATCAGAATAAATCTTGATATGGGTGGAAAACTCGGCTCATTATAGACATGATGACAACAAGTGCGTTCGTGAGTTTGAACGACATAAATAGCTACTTGTAGAGACCATACCTACTCCAAAATGTTTTGTGAGTTATGTCTATAGTCATGACATGAACCTGATGGTAGTAAAAAATCATAGCTATATTTCAAAACACCTTTTCTCATTATATATGTTCAATAGGCCATCTATTATATGGAAAAGATATCAGTTCTTGACAATTAGTTGATTTATCCAATGGTAATCCACAAAAAACATATGGGTATCATTTTATTTATTGACAAATAGGATAAGTAAAACCCAAATAGATGTTATGGGGAATATAAAGCCTTCTGCCTCTAGATCCTCCATCAGTTTCATGTGTTCTAGGAGCTCTTTAGGTTCCATCCAGTAAGGAGGAATGGTCACTTGTGCTACTCTACGTATTATATCAATATTAAAATTCTACTATTTCACTAAATAAAAAAATACATGTCATTCAGAATGTAATCTATGTAATGCTCCACTACAGGAAGAACTATAATTAGTTATAACTTCTGATCATCATGAAAAATACTAGAAACTTATGCTATAACACCACCAACCTCTATTGCTCGGGTCCTACTCATGTTTCACTGAGATCCCATTATCCCTTATGCATGTGCGTAACACCATTTGGTGATGTAAATATCACCCTTCGATGATAGAAGTCAATATGGTCTCTGTAGGGATATAAATAGTCCATCCTGATGATTATATTGAATCTGATCGTGTCAAGAAAATACAAGTTCCATACAAAAAGGTAACCACCTATCTCATTGGGGGGAATTCTAACAGTGGAAAACGTCCTCTGAACAGGTAAATAAGGGTGTATCTAATGTCATGACACTATGATAGAGCTCAATGTAGAGGCCTATATTTCTAGTTATTTCCACATATATAGTCTATTGAGATGTTCCTATAACAAAAAACATACACTAATGTGGAGGATACTAGAATAGTTCCTAGTACAATAGATGGTCTGACACCATGCTCCTGAGGCATCGGATGGACTGAATGAAACTATCATGTACCATGAGACCGATTCACTGCCTGACTACCCTGAGTAGGCCTCTCTTTTGGCACTGAGAATCATATGTTTTGATGCCTCTTTCTTAACTTCCACCTTGGCATGATTGACTAATGTTATTCTAGGATCTTGACTGTCATGATCTAGCCGACCCTGCTCCTAATCTAGGAGTAGGTACAGATACTTGCTCACTAGGTGCTGGAGGGAAGGTCCTATAGAAATGGTGGATATGACCCATCATTCCATTGTCTCTACACACAAATGGATTCTACAGACACTACGTATTGAATTTCCCAGGCTCACCTCACTAGTGATAGATAGGAGAACTACCAATGATAAGATCCTTACCACAGCTACCTCCACCAGATTATTCAAAGTGTCATCTTTCTCCAAAAAAAGATCATCTAGAATATTTAGATTTAAAACAACAATTTCTCACACTACCTGAATACCTCATATTTCTATCTGTAATTAGAGTTTGGTTGATGATTTCAGAAATATATGCCAACCTGAAAAAAATTGACTTGCGATCAAATGGTGTAACCCAACCCATCCTCGAATCACCTAACAACCATCAGATCATCATTATCTAGAGGCAGAGTGAAAAAATACATCTTAGTGAAATGGGATGAGTAACTGATGACTAACATTTTCTCGTACTATAGGTTCCTGAATTTCTAGCTTCGTCATCCCCCAAAGACTGATGAAAGATGTAGTCATTGAATACATTTTGGAAGTCATCCCAAAATATCTCTCTCTGTCGTTATACATTGGTGATGACATCCCACCACCTCTTGTTTGATTTGTGTAGCATATAAGTAGTTGTGTTGACCGTCTTCTCTGAAGGTGTTTATAGGTGCTCAATGATAGACAATATCTCCTTGATCCATGACTCCGTAGAAAGTAGTCCTCTATTCCCTATGAAAGTAGAATGATGCTATTGATGAAACTCACGAGTCAACTCTGCCATGCTTGGGGAAGGACATACTAATCTTTTCATATTCTCCATCATACAGAATATGTCCTGTAGAAACTAGGCATCAGTGCCCAAATCAGTTATGAGAGGAGCAGCCACATGTGGCCTGACTAGAAGAACCACTAGTGGCTCAATTCACACCACCTTAGGAACATGATAATCACCACCATTATGGTTTTCGTCATGAGGAATTCATAGAGGTCAAATTCTAAAATTCCAAATGAATAGTTCAGAGAAGATCCAAGTAATTTAGATGATTGAATTTAAGAAACAAGGATAGATACTAAAGCCTTCCTATGAAACTGGACATGTCTCTCTGCCTTCTTCAAAATCCATGAATAGATGATGGAATAGACCATAACATGCCATAATAATATAGAAACACCCACTACCCACCACACCCTACCAAGTCCAGGTTCTTTTCAATTTTCTATGTTAGTCATGTGCCAGGAGGATGTCCTCAATTTAAAAGTTTTTTCTCTTTGAAAGTGTTCCCATTATAACATTTAAAGAATTTTAATCATTTTAATCCAATGATATGTCATTTACCATCTATTAAAACACTATTTTTTAATATATTATTATTAATAAATGATATAATTTCCTCACATTGTTCTAAATATATTCATTTATGAAATATTTGGGATTAGATCATTCATTTTAAAATTTGATGAAAATCCCAGTTTTACCCTTTTAAAATGTATTTTCGTATTATGAAGATAAATATTTTAATATTTATTATTTGAACTTAATATTTTGTAACAGTTTTTATAGCTAATTTTTATACAACTTTTATTCCGGACACTGGAGATAAAGAGTGCATATGAATGGATTAAATCGTCCATGAAGACAAAGCTGGAGTGAACTATCCAGATTGGACATTACTTCACCATTTGGGCTGTATCCTCTTCATCCGGGCTGGGATTCATCCCAAAATTTGAGGAACGTTCAAGGATATGATTTGAAATAAATAATCCTTATAAGGATGGACAATTAACACGTTTTGGAGGTCAATTATGTGGTGCTATTGGGAATAAACAATTTGGATGATTTTTCATTTCACACATAAAAAGTTATGTAACCCTAGCTCTGACAAACTCTATTTAAAGGGGCTTTTAAAACATTGGGAGGGCTGGTAGAGGATTTTTGAAGGTTTTCAGAAAGGATTTCTCTTGGGAGCCCCACACAACTCTTGGAAGAAGTAAGGCTTTGTGCAAACTTCTCTTCAAAAAAAGGCTCTCCTCTCCCTCATCCACTTTGTATTTCATTTCATTCATGTTTGAATCTTGAATTTTTCATCCAATAAACTTTTGTGTTATTCCCTATTCTTCTCCTATTAATCTTATTAATTGGTTTGGAATCAATAGTGGTGACGATATAGGGTTCTACCTTTTCAATCTTTTTCTCAGGCAAAACATCTCCACAATTACCACACATCTCATAGAATAGTAGTTTTTAGTGATCAATCTATCTTCTACCCTCTTCATTTAATTATTTTGAATCATTGAGCTACTATAAATCATTTTATATGATCCATAAATTGTGTTTTTAAATTTTAAGAAACTAAGTAAATAATTGAATAGTTAACACAAAAACACCAGAGGTCAAAATTTTGTGTAAATTATAAGAGCACGATCTTAATCGGTAATACAAGACCACACAGGATAAATTTTTAGAGTTCAAATATAACCCCTAAACACAATTCATCCTCAGTTACAGAATGGATATGTGCTCTAATTAACCACTGACCAGAATCTAACCTTATAACAAAAATCAAAGTAGGGTGATGTGATTGCATGTTACGAAGCTAGCCTAGGGTGTAAGTAATTCCATCTTTGTGGTTAAGTTAACTCTTGTAGGGTTCGAGGGTTAAAAAATTCTGGGATCATAATTAAGTGGATATTGATTTAAATGATAATTATTAATAAGTAAATGAAGTGGAAGATTTATATCGATTACACATTTTAAATATTTTCGATAAAAACATCTTTTTATTGTATCATTTTATTCAAACCTCATTTTAAAACTAAAAACAAAAAAAATACAACCTTCTTCCAGAAAACGTCTTCTAGATTTATAAAATAAAAACATCTCCATCCTTTTAAGTAGTTTTTTAATTATATTCTCTTTTATTTTTAGAATTCCTTTAGAAGTTGTTTTAATTTACTTATTCCTTTGAGAGACGACCTTGTTCAGCCACTCTACTGCACCTAAGTACCCCAAAACCACTATTCATTTGAGGGATCCCACGACAGTGCTCATTAAAATTGGCGTCGTTGTTGGGGTGGCATGTAATTATTTCAACCAATTATAGGTATTTATTTTATTTTACATTTAATTCTCTTCCTCTCTTATTTATTCCTTCTTTACCCAATCTGATTTTGTTTCTTCTTCTTTTATTTTCTTCTACTACTTTTTTAACCATCAACTCAAACTTATTATTTTTATTTGACTATGGTCAAATTTTTTTGTTTTCATTTTTATTTGATTTATGACATGATCTAATCCCGAATATCTCTTAGATCATTACCCTATGATTAAACGCAACCTTAGGGCGCGAATCATACATTCTCAGTCAACAGGAAGTTTCAATAGTCAACATGTGGGAGAAGTCCTCCACTTTCAGAACATTGAAATTGGAATCTATTCGAATTCAACCATAAAACAACTACCAATGTCTGACAATAATGAAAATTAACATAATAGAATCATTCAAAAATTTGCTACACATGATATTAAATATCATCCAAATTGTATTGTGTACCCAAATATTGAAACGAACATTGAATTGAAATATGGATTAATTCATCATTTTCCAAAATTTGATGGCCTCTCAGGTAAGGATCCCAATAGACACATGAATGAATTTAATTTGGATTGATCAAATATTAAACCTAGAAATGTTTCTGAAGATCAAATCAAACTAAGAGAATCCTCATTCTCACTTGATGGAGCTGCGAAAGACTGGATGTATTATTTACAACCCGAAGATGTAACTTGTTGGAACAATTTGAAACGTCTTTTCTTTCAATGAATTTTTCCAGCATCAAGGACCACTTCCATTCGTAAAGAGATCTCTGTGTTCAAGAAAGCACAAGGGGAGTCAATGTATGAGTATTGGGAGTGATTCAAGAAGTTGTGTGCAATCTTCCCACATCACCAAATTAGTGAGGAACTACTCATCCAGTACTTGTATGAAGGAATCACACGTATGGAGAGAATCATGGTGGATGATGCAGCTGGAGGAGTAGTGGTGGACAAGACACTAGTATCTACACGTGCGTTGATTGACAAAAAGGACCAAAACTCCCAACAATTTGGTGATCAAGGAACACCACATGTTAAGTGAGTACATCAGTTAAGTCCATCTTATCTTGAGAGTCATTTGATTGATACCAATTTAGAAGAATTAACAACTATGGTGAGACATTTTTCTTTGGCTCAAAAGACATCCCAACCCCCCTCTTTCAAGGCACTGTGGCATTTGCACTGAGACAAGCCACCCAACTGACTGTTTCCCACAACTACAAGAGACAGTGGATTGTGCAACAGTATTCCCAGGGAGACTTTATCAACATTAACCACCATATCCCCGGAAGAGGCTTGATTCCTTTGCACCAACATACAACTAATGGTGGAAGGATCAATCGGACATGAGGTATGGCTCTGGAAAACATCAAAGGCCCCCTTTTCAACAAAACTTCCAGTAGCCTCCACCGTACCAGGAGGGTGTCCAACAACCCAAAAGGATATTTGAATCTCAAGAATCAACAAGCCAACAACAAGGGAATCCCCCACCAAAAGTTGGATTCTAACACTGATGATCTTTCAAAGTAAATTGTTCTTAGTCAACAGAATGAGATGAAGAGTAAAGGATCAGAGCTAAGGGAGTTGAAGAAAAAAATGAGCCAGATTGACACCGCCCTCCATGAACATGTATGTAAGAATTCCAGAAATAGACCTTCCCAACCCACTCCAAATCGAAAGGGGAATGTCAGTGCCATCACATTGAGAAGTGGGAAGCAAACAACTCATGCTTCTCCACCTACCATTCCACTAGGATTTACCTCAAATCCGAAAAAGACCAATTCCAAATCAACTGATGAAAAACCCAAGGAGAAAGATAAAGGTAATAAAAATATTAATGATATCCCTCTAAAAACCCTTCCCCATTCGAAATAGGGTTGTTCAGATGAATATTATGGATGAATAATCAGTTCAAAAGGAGGTTTTGGACACATTCAAGTGTGTGGAGATCATCATTCCTCTACTTGAAGTGATTATGAAAATTCCTTGGTATGGGAAATTTTTAAAAGAACATTGTACCAATCGAAGAGAGTTCAAAGGAAATGAGAGGATAAATCTTGGAAGGGATGTGTCAGTACTCATTAAACCAACTCTATCAATGCCAAAAAAGTGAAAGGATCCGGGGACATTCACCATCCAATGTACCATAGGGGTGTTGCACTTCTTTGATTCTCTTTGTGATTTAGGAGCTTCAATAAATGTGATGCCTCACTCTGTATTCTCATCCGTACATGTCGGTGAGTAAATGCCGACGAGAGTAGTGGTGAAATTTGTGAATAGAGCTATGGCATATCAAGCGGGAGTCCTTGAGGATATCCTTGTCTTGGTAAGAGACATGATCTTCCCAGCAGATTTCTACATGCATAACATAGAGGATGATCAGGTAAGTTCTCTTGCCCCATTTATCATAGGTAGACCCTTCCTCAAAACTGCAAAAACAATCTTAAATGCCAATGATGATACAATTTACATGGATTTTGGGGATGAAGTTGTGATATTTAATGTTATGGAATTCATGATGTACCCCTCATAGGATCATTCTGCATTGGTTATCTCCCATTTTGAACCACCAAATAAGAACCTCATGGAATTTTATTGTCTTATGCTTAGGTAGATTATGAGTATTGGTTCTATTTTGATGTCTAAGAGTACTTCCATTCCAATTTATAAATAATAATACTCTCTTATATTTGATTTTGGAATGGAATCATATTATGATTTTGATCACGTGAACTCTAATTATGACATGGATGTTAAGTATGCTGATGGATTTGATTCTTTATTCTCTGATTTTAATTATGTATATTCTGATACTGATGCTCCTTGTGCACATATTTTAGTTCCTTCTATGTATTCATCTGAACACTACCCCCAACACTGTAACTCAATCCATTGCCACCAAATCTCAAGTAGACATACTTGTTGAGAGGTGAGAAATTGCCTGTTATCATTACTAACTAACTACTTTTTAACATGAAGAAAAACTTTTGAATATTTTGAGGGAGAACATCAGGGAAATCAAGTGGACCTTGCCTAACATATCAGGTATTAGCCCATCCATTTTCATGAATAGGATTATTTTGGAGAATGGGGATAAACCGGTTAGGCAACCACAAAGGAGACTCAATCCAACACATTTGGATGTTGTTAAAAAAGAGGTTGAAAAAATGCTTGAGGCAGGTATAATCTATCCCATTTCAGATTCCCAGTGGGTGAGTCCTATTCAGAATTTTCTAGAGAAAAGTGGTGTTACAGTTGTAAAAATTGATAAATAGGAGTTAGTTATGATGAGGGTGCAAAACAGTTGGCGTGTGTGTATTGATTATAGGAATGTAAATCAATCTACTCGCAAGGACCATTTCTCTCTCCCATTTATTGATCAGATGATTGAGAGTCATGGTGGGAAGACACACTATAGTTTCATTGATGGATTTTCTAGGTATTTTCAGGTTCTTATTACTTCGGAGGATCAGTAGAAGACAACATTCTATTGTCCTTTCTATATGTTTTCCTATTGAAGGATTCCATTTGGAGTTTACAAAGCCCCATGTACCTTGCAGAGATCATGGTGAGTATTTTTTCTGATTTTATTGAGACCTGAATGGAGGTATTTATGTATGATTTTACAGTGTATGGGTCTTTATTTGATGAATGCCTATGTAGTTTGGGAAAGGTGTTGAATCATTGTATTGAAAAGAATCTGTTCCTGATCTTTGAAAAGTGTCATTTCAGGGTAGAGCATGGGATTTTCATAGGGTGTGTAGTGTAAAAAGATGGGATAGAAGTTGATAGATCTAAGGTAGATATTATTTCAACCATACCACATCTTTCATGTGTGTGTTACGTTAGATCTTTCCTAGCGAATGGAGGATTTTATCGGTGCTTCATCAAGGATTTTATTAAGATTGATCTTCCTATGTCACGATTACTCCAACAGGATTATGATTTTGTGTTTGATGATTCTTGCAGGACTTCCTTTGATGAGCTAAAGAAGTTCTGACCACTCCACTGATCTTACAGCCCTCATGGTGGGAGATTCCTTTTGAGCTTATGTGTGATGCTTTCAACTTCGCGGATGAAGCTATTTTATTTCAGAGGGTGGAGGGTCATTCAAATGTGATTGCCTATGCATTGAGGACACATGATGCAGCCCAATAATTCTACCCAACTATGGAAAATGAGTTTCTTTCTGTCATAGTTTCTTTAGATAAATTCTGTTCATATTTATTGGGCTCTAAACTAGTTTTTTTTTCTGACCATGCAGCTCTGAGGTACCTTCTGAAGAAGCCAGATGCAAATCCCAGGCTGATCTGATGGATGCTCCTTCTTCAGGAATTTGATTTATAGATAAAGGAAAAAAATGGGTCAGAAAAATTGGTGGCGGACCTCATGAGTAGGCTTACTCAATCACTAGAAGATGAAACCTTGGACCATGTACCACTTCATGACACTTTCCCTGATAAGCATCTTTATTCCATCTCTGGTATGCATCCTTGGTATGAAGATTTAGCTAACTACCTTGTGGCCTCTGATATCCCTGCAAATTTAAAGAATCACCAAGTCCAAAAATTAAAAAGTGAGTCTCGGAATTTTGTTTGGGATGATCCATACCTCTAGCACATGTGTAGTAATCAAGTTATTAAGAGGTGTGTTCCTGATCATGAGTTGCATACTTTTTTACATTTTTGGCATACACTCGCTTGTGGTGGACACTTTTGATCCTAATGGATAGCTATGAGTGTTTTGGACTCTGGATTATATTGCTTAGCTTATTCCATTATGGCCATGTTTTTGTACGTCATGCTCTCGTTGCCAACACACTGGGAACATTTCTGGGAGACATGAGATGCCCCAACAACCCATACTATTCTGTGAGATTTTTGATTCCTTGGGCATCGATTTTATGGGTCATTTTCCTAGTTCATTTGGTTTTTTGTACATTTTTGTTGTTGATGATTATGTGAGTAAATGGGTGGAGGCTAAAGCCACCAGGACTGATGATTCTCATGTTGTTTTGGACATTGTAAAAGCGCAGATTTTTTGCAGGTTGGGGGTACCGAAGGCCATCATCATTGACCATGAGATACACTTCTGTAATCAAAATTTGGATTTCCTCTTTCGGATGTATGAGGTGACACAAAAAACATTGACACCATACCACCCCCAAACAAATGTCCAGGCTGAGTTTTCAAATCATGAGTTGAATCAGATTTTAGAGAAAATGGTGCACCCAAATAGGAAAGAATGGAGCAAGTGCATTGATGATGCATTTTGGTATTATAAGATATCATACAAGACTCCCATTGGTATGTCTGCATTTCATATTTTTTTGGGAATGTGTTTCATCTCCCAGTGGATGTTGAGAATCAGGCTTATTGGGCTATAAAGAAATGCAACATGGATTTTTCCCAAGATGAAATCCAAAGGATGAAGAAAATATAAGAGCATGAGGATATTAAATTTTCATCATATGAGAACTCAAGTCTCTATAAGGAAAAAATCAAAATCATATCATGATATAAAGATCCAAAAAATGGAATTTCATGTTTGAGAGAAAGTCCTTCTCTACAGTTCACGACAGAAGCTGATGCCTGGTAAGTTGCGTTCCAGGTGGTTAGGTCCTTATGTTGTGACTAATGTTTTTCCATATGGTGAAGTGGAGTTCACACAAGAGTACACATGATGAAGCATTACAATCAATGGGTAGTGTTTGAAGAGATACATTGAGGGACTTCCTACTGATGCGGTGGATTTTATCACACTACATGACCCCATCATCACTTGAGAACATGAGGCTATTCCTATCCCTTTAACTTTTTTATTATTTTTCCTATGTAAAATTATAAATATAATGTGCATATATCATATCATGGGTTCACATTGATGAAAATTCAATATTTTATGTGTGGGTTAGGGAACCTTTTAGTTTAGTAATTTCAATTGTTTTCCTAAAAAAACCAAACAAAAACAGTGTGTTTTCAAAATTTGTGTGTTTATTTTTCAAATTTCAGTATGTTTCTAAAAAATTTGAGATGAAATGATTCTCATCACCATTTTAAAATGCATATCAATAGTTGAATCAATTTATCCCTCGAAATGAAGCTTAAATGAATTCTAAAATGACTTTGTTTCAAGTTCAAATATTTAGTAATTTCATGAAAAGTACACTAAATTTGGAATCCCATGATACATCTCACTATCTTTATATTTGAAATAACATTATCTTGAGGCTTCTGAACCATTATTTTAATATTCTTATCATTCACCTCAGTTCTTGAGAGAATGAAACCATTCTTGTTTTAACCAACATTTGATTTATTCCTATCAAAACATGAGGGTTTGAGGTACTTGTGTTTAAATGATTGAGGCATTTGTTTGGTATTAAAGACCCTATTTAAAGGAATCATTTTTTATAATGGACTAACTTGAACATTTAATCCTTGTATCCCTTTGAAACCATGAATAACATGTTATGTTAGCCACATTACCAGCCAATTTTCCCTATCCAACAAACCCTTGAAGTGAAATTGCATAATCTAGTTGTACTTAAGTGTGGGAGAAGCTATCTTGCTTTGTGATACAACATTATGTGATACATTGGGTGGAAAATTAAATTCTAAAGAGATATGTTTGCTGCTGAAGAAAATAATTATACTGAAATTTGTGCCTTTTCTGGAGCTTTCATGATAAGTGAAGTTGTTCCTTTTCTAGAGCTTCTAATTGAGGTAGAAATTTGTGCCTATATGGAACTTTCAAGAAAATCATGTTTTTGAAGATTGAAATTTTAGTTGCTGAATGATTAATGGTGTAAACATTCCATGAATTTTCATGATGATGGATATGAATTGATAATTTGGGGATTAATTAGTAGACCATATTTAAGTGAAAATTAGATTAATGCAATTTTTCTTCAAAAAGATTCAAGCCCTCCTCATTCAACATCAGAATTCTTCACACCTAAATCCTAGCAACCGAAAGCCATATACAAACCCTAAAATGTCCTCATTATAAACATATGTCCTTTACTAAAATAGGGTAGTGATTTAGGAATTTATCAGTCCTATGGTGACCCTTGTATTATTTTCGATGAGAAAGACATTGCAAAAAAATTGTCATTTGTGTGATAAGAGAAAATTCTAGTGAGGTAAGTGTTTTGTGCATGGGAGGATAAATAAAGTGGAAATATATTGAATGATATAAATTAATAACATGAAATAATGATTTTAATGAGGCATGATATCTTTTGTTTCTTGGAGTGTAATTTTTTGATCTCAAAGACATGTGTTAAAATTGGTTTTGATTTGATATAGATGTTTATTTGATATGAGGTTTTTCCCAGGAGATAAAAAGTGTAAGTGTGGGGAAGTTGATAAAAAACAATTTTTTCTGAATATTTTATTGATAATAAATGATATAATTTCATCCCATTCGGCTAAATATATTAATTTATGAATTATTTGCGATTAGATCATTCATTTAATATTTTGATGAAAATTCCAGTTTTGCCCTTTTAAAATGTATTGTAGTATTTTGAAGATAAATATTTTAATATTTATTATTTAAACTTAATATTTTGAAACAATGTTAATAACTTATGTTTCTAAAAATTTTATTCAGTACACTATAGATAAAGAGTGCATATCATTGGACTAAATTATCCATGAAGACAAAGCTGGACTGAACTATCCAGATTGGACATCACCTCACCATTTGGGCCGTATCATCTTCATCAGGGCTTGGATTGAGCCCAAATTTTTAGGAAACCTTGGGGAAATGATTTGGAACAAATAATTTTTCTAGATTCCAGATAATTCATGTTTTTTGGAGGTAAACTATGTAGTTCAAATTTGAATATAATTTTTGGCCGACTTTTCATTTCAGAATTATAAAGTAATGTAACCCTAGCTACAACAAACTCTATTTAATAGGGGTCTTCACTCTTTGTGAGGTCTGTTTGAGGAAGTTGGATGGTTTATCCAAAGGTTTGTCTCTTGGGAGACCCTCACAACTCTTGAATAAGTAAGGCTTTGTGAAAACCTCTCTTCAAAAAAGGCTCTCCTCCCCCACCTCCTCTTTGTATTTCTTATCTTTCATGTTTGTATCTTGAATTTTTCTTCAAATGATCGGTTTTGTTCTTAAATTTTCTTCTTCTCTTTATATTATTAATTGGGTTGGAATCATGAGTGGAGATGAGATTGTTTTCTACCCTTTCAACCCTTTACTCATTCAAAACGTCTCCACGATGACCACAACGCCCATGGAAGAGTAGTTTTTAGTGATCGATCTATCTTCTACCCTCTTCATTTAATTATTTTGAATCATTAAGCTACTTTAATTAATTTAATATTATATATGAATTGTGTTTTTAATTTTTAATAAACTAAGAATGAAATTGAAAAATTAACACAAAAACACGCGTGGTCGAGATTTTGTGTAAATTGTGAGAGCGCGATCTTAATCGGTAATACCAGACCACACGAGATAAATTTTTAGAGTTAAAATATAATCCCTAAAAACAATTAATCCTTATTTAAATAATGGATATGTGCTCTAATTAACCACTGACCATAAGCTAACCTTAAAACAACAATCAATGAAGGGTGTTGCGATTGTGTGTTTCGAAGCTAGCCTAGGGTTTAAGTAATTCCATCTTTGTGGTTATGTTAACTCTTATAGGGTTAGAGGGTTAAAAAATTAGGGGATAATAATTAAGTGGATATTGATTTAAATTATAATTATTTTTAAGTAAATTAATAGGTAGAGTTAGATCGATTACTCCTTTTAAATATTTTCTAAAAATACATATTTTTATTGTGTCAATTTAATCGAACATCATTTTAAAACTAATAAAAAAAATTCAATCTTCTTCCAAAAACATATTCTAGATTTATAAACTATAAACAAACCCCATCCTTTTATGTAGTGTTTTATTTCTATTATATTTTATTTTTATAATAACATTTAGAAGTTATTTTAATTTAATTCTTCCTTTGATAGAAGACCTTGGTCAGCCTCTCTACTGCACTTAAGTACCCCAAAACCACTTATCATTTGAGGGAACCCACGAAAACCCACTTTCACCATCCCACAATGCCCCATACTCTTTATGGACAAATAGATAAAACATGATTTGATGTCATTTTCATTTAATTTGTTCTTATTCATGCGATTATGTCATTTAACAGATGGTAGAGAGAGTTGTCATGCCATTTTCCATTATATAAGGGATCATACAACTTATAAACTAGAGAGTGATACCCACTAAACTCACACCATAGAATTATCTAGACTCTGAAAGAAGTTCCAGCACAATTTTATATATGTAACAAGGAACAAAATATATGCATCAATCATTTATTGCATAAAATTAGACATGATAAGGAAAATTGCATGGCATGTTCATATTGTGCCTATGATGATGAATGTTAGAATACATAAACCACATTTCATCATGTTGAGAAATGAAATCATAATCCCAAAATAATGAATAACAATAAAATAACAAAACATGTGAAACAACCAATAATGAAATGATATTTACTATAATAGTCATAAACAGAACAATTGTAATTCAAGTAACCTGGCTCTTACCTTGTACATGGGTTTGTGATGTCCAAGCACAAATTTTTACCATCTCACACTCATTCATAATCTCTATTATATTATTGAAAAATAGGAATGCAAGAATGTAACCCCATCTAATTCCACTTAATAATGTCCTTGACTTGGCTTCCCCATAACCCATGCTCTATGCCTGTTTTTCCACATGAACCCTAGGGCTTCTCCCCATAAGCCAGGGAATGTTGACTAGTAATGAGGGTGTGATGGAAGAACAATGAAGAGACTATACCGCCATGTTAGAGTAAAGAGTGGATACAATAGTAATAATTGTAGTAGAAGAATAAATAATCATAATGATATAATAAATAGATACAACAAACAGTATAAGCATAAATAGATACAAAGGAAGATTGAATAATTGAATAATATACCAAAGCCTTATAGGAACCATCTGATACAAACACGGATGCATGGAATTCTAGTAAAAATGGAAATTGGAACAGGAAATAGGCATTCTAATACAAAAGTAAAAAAGATGAAAAAAAACCAAAATCTTCTTTATAGCGTATCGAGCCTAAGACTGATCATCTACTACTATTCTTGAACTAACTAGTAATAATAAACATCTTGATGAGTGATGTTTCCCGCTATCCATAACTTAGTAATACAAACATCATGGGTGATGAGGGTGGCCTGAGTAGTGTGTGAGATAAACATCTTAGTAGGACACCACAAATTTTCACTAAGTGTAATACGAGTTGGTGCTCATGAGAAAACAGTTTGTAGCTCACACTAAGAAAGTAAAACAGTGCAGAATAAATAATTAACCCCATGCTTCTGTTCTTAAAGGACACCTGGAATGTCTGCCTGCTTCATCCAATATCTAGTTGGTCTAATCAAGTCACACTATACAAATATAATATAACTGGGCTAGGGTAAACATTCCACCCATCCATAAATTTATATATATATATATATATTTCAACTGGAATTAGGTAAGCATGAATCCCACCCATACACATTTAATAAGATGTCATGGGGAAGGAATGCCTCCAATTCATACGTATATAGTGATTATAAATTAGCGTGGGGTAAGCATGCCTCCCACATAAATATATATAATATATTGGTACATGGTATTAATTCCTCACATCCATATACAAATCACAAGATAATAATCATAGAAATTAATATGCATTCATATCATATAATATAAGGCAAACCAAATTATATCATCTTTAAAAATAAATAATAATGCATTTCATGTGAAACCTTTATAATAAATTATTGAATGGGAAATTCCATGCTATCCCATGGAACCATTTTATTTAATCCAATTCATTTGAATTTTTTATGCCATATCATCTTAGCCATCCTACAAATCCAACCATCCAATATTCCTGACGTGCAATATTGATTTCAAACTAGGTGTCAATGCAAAAGTGTCAAGTCAAATACTCACATGCTCATTTGGAAAATACTAATTCAAATAGGTAAAAACTATTGAGTCACCCTGGTATACATAAAATACATGTGAAAAATGGTTATTTAAATTTAAACTCAATATAGGAGTTGTGAACAAAATTTGGTCATTTTTGGTAAATTAGCATAAATGGGCAACTAGGTTCACACACCCCTTGGGTATCCTCTTAGAGTATTGGTGATATCAAAACCCCTAGAAATGATTCAATTAACCTATGTCAACACATTTGTGTCAATTAGAAATGATGTAAATAATGCAACAAAGAAGCACAACCTAGTACAGACCACGACATAACTAAATAAATATGAAATGACAAAAACTAAAATGGAAAACTACATGACCACCAACCATAAGAGATTAAACGAATCCTCGATTATCATCAATCTCATATTTAAAGCAGGTTGGAAGAGATATGATTTTTAGTACAATTCCATGAAAATATGTCATATGATCTTAAATCCAAATAGCATAATAAATGGAAGAATGAACAGAGACAGAAGTAGAGAGACTAGGGAGCCTTATCACTGCAAATCCAATGCTTTAGAAAAATTTAAGATCAGATCACAGAATAAAGAGTTATCAATGATCTAATCAAAGAAGGGATTTATATCTCAATGAGGAGGAATGAATGTTCTTCCTACTGGAGAGGGAAGAAAATGTAAAAAAGAACTTAAGTTGGAGAGAGGGAAAAAATGACCACTTCTCCCCAAAACTAGGATCACACTGTTTATGCACACGGTTTTACAAACCCTGTGCAAACAATACTATATGGTTCAATCCACCATCTTTAACAGGCTGTATAGACATGCGCTTGGTCCCCATGAATCCCGACAAACCGTGCTGACTTACAGGTGCCAATGTATGAACTACACAGTTTACCCAAACAGTGTGGCCTAAGTCACACAGTTTACACTAACCATGTGGACCAACCTAGAGCTCTATCATCTTGAACATTAAGAACTAAACCATCCACATATTCTTATCCTTCATTACCTATTCCATAGTATACCATTACCATTATTAAAGGAATGATTCAAAACAAAAAACCAATGATCCATACCTTGTTCAATAGTTGGGTCATTACATTCCGAGTTGAATCAACTTAAATCACTCTTGTTGGACCATCCATGAGGATATCATTAAATAAGATAGCAAAATTAAAAGAGGAAGGATGGATCAATTTATTTTAATTGGAGATGTTGATGAGATTATGATTCATAGGAATATTATTCTGGAAGAGGGGGGGGATCTTGGTCACCTAATCTTTTTACTCACAAACATATATATATATATATATATAATAATATGAATAAAATAAATATTTTTATTAAAAAAAATGTTACATACAAAAATAAGTATCCATAACATTGTCTGTGAGAGAATAAAAATTTAAACATAAATAAAAAAATAAGTGACAATTATTTATGATTTTTTTAAATTTACCAAATACACAATTGACAAATGGGTATCCCATCTATATCACTCTCATACATA
Organism: Viscum album; assembly: GCA_963277665.1. NCBI lineage: Eukaryota > Viridiplantae > Streptophyta > Magnoliopsida > Santalales > Viscaceae > Viscum > Viscum album. Next base: position 1,133,292,908 of record OY728131.1, read on the forward strand.
TCTATAATGGTCATCCGATTCAAATCAGATAACCCACCTCTGATATCCCCATTATCGTCATCTTCCTTATCACCTTAGGTATAACTACACAACTCACTCTCTTATAGATTAGCGACACATCTTTTTTTACCTTTTGATTTAACAAACCAAACCATTGTATGTCGATGGGTTTGAAGAAAATTCAGGGTTAAATAGAGGTACGAATAAGATCATTTAAAAAATTTAATTCAACATTTGTATTTGAGTTTCTATACATGTTTGAAACTATTAAGAGAATGTTTTTGATGTTGGATATATAAGCGAATGGTTTTTTGAAATCTCCACCTTCAAATTTTCATTAGTTTTTCTATTGTTGAGTGGGAGTTTGGATGTGTTCCATAGGAGAGGATAGACATTTTACCCTTCCAGAGTTCCACTATTACATTGTGGTTCTCATGGTGTTGGAATTAGTGAGTTTGATTGGAATTGTGGGTGAGGTGTGACAATTTCTAGTTATCTATTTCAGAGGTTGACCATTTTGATCCAGTCATATGGTGTTCGGGTGATCCATGGGGAGTGAAATTCCTACGATAGTCAAGTTAAAAGAAATTTTACTTGGGTGTATTATCCTATTAGAAATAAAAATGGTATCTGAACCATAGTGGAGGGTATAGTTCCACCAGAGATCTAGAGTATTTGCATATTGGTAATAAAGATTATTGGAATGCCCAGGGAGTAAGGTGTCGTTTCTCGAGGTGCTCGGTGAGTTTTATTGTGGAAAATGGGGAATAAAACAAAATATTTTGGTGTGAATAGTGGTTCCTGAATGATCAGAACTCAATCATAGAGAGAAGTTATGGAAATAGTGAGCTGGTTCTCGCCACACTGATGTCTTAGTTGTTGCTGGCTGAAATGGAGAAGAATTGTTCCCAATCCCGGGGCAATGATCATAGTAGATGACCAAGGGGATGAAATGAAATCCTTTATTATATGAAGTAATGAATAAAAATTTTCAAGAAATTTAAATTTGGTTTTCAAAAATCTTGAGATTTAGTGGGATATTCCAATTCAAATGTTGAAGAACAAGATCTCTTCTGATCGAGAAGAACCATTGGTGTAGTGGGAGTCACTCTTCCATGAAAATAGCCTTCTGATATTCCCATATAAATTGAGGCTCCAAGATCCTTTGTTTCTATTTTCAATCAATTACATCAAACCATATCCTACCTCCAAATATTAATATCCCCCTCCATCTATTTCTGTTGAGAGATTATCCTCTTAGATGTTGGGATTGAATTCCCTTGAATAAAGGTACTCAATTCTCCTATTATTATAATATAATTTGTTCTATTTATTTTTTTTATGTTTTTTGGTTGATTTTATATTAATTTGGGATATTTGTAGATCATGACCTATTGGTGGTTTACAATGGTTATGTTCCAGGGTGGTTTCTTTTGAGTTAGGTATTGGTTGACCCTAATACTTTCATTCATTAACATAGATTTTTAAAAGATACATCCCAATTTAGCGGTTTTATTATTCATTAAATTTTTGTGTTTATATGGAAGTATCATTTGTTATTTTCTTATTAAAATAGTTGAATCAACCTCATTAATATAATTTTAGCAATCTAGAATGAATTAGATGGGATGTTGTGATCACCTGTGGTGATGCTTTGTTGATGATGCCTCTTGTTACTTGGTAGTGTTCTATCTATTTTCTGTGATTATTTTAATTGATAACTTGTTTGATATGATTGAAATAAATTAATATCCTAAATAGGGTAAATATGATGTTGTTAATTAATGCATTATTTGAACCTGATTAACATTCATGCTTGAAAATTGTTGAATATGTAGGGATTTCAAGACGCATGATTATGATTGATTTTATGATATTGTTATACAGTGCTGATTTTTTACTTCTTATAAGAACGTGTGTATAATGAATTGATTAATTAACGAATTTAATAAAAAGGATATTTACTAGAGATAAATATTAGGTGTTGAGCGAGATCGTTATTGTTTTCTAATCAATTAAATTCCTAAGAGATTATTTCCTTGGATACTCGATGAATTTGTGTTCTGAAATTTTTCTTTTTTATTATCTATGTCTGAGGGTGGTATAGAATTTATAGTTTTTATATTTGGGGTTTTTAATGGCTGAGATAAATTGAAAATTTTAATATATATCCTTTCTTTTTAGTTATTGGTTGTGATGACATTGATGTTGGGATGGAAGGAACAGGTTGAGGGTTGATATTTTCTAATTACTAGTTGGTTGTGTTGGTTGATTGGTTTAAGTTGAGAGCTAAGATTTCCAAACGTTCATTTTTTAATGTATGGTTGTTTTATGGTTATATTTTTTGATTTACCAACTTATTAAACAAGAATTTAAAAAAGAATTATTTATCATTATAGCTTATAATGATAGTTAATTTATTAAACAATAATACAAGATGATTATAGCTATAAAATGTATGGAAATTTATAAATTTATATTTTTTAATATGTTTAATATTGATTCCCATTTGAAAAAAAATAAGATGTATTTTCACCAAACCATAGTTGTGGAAGAATGGTGTCATGGGAGATGATAGATGCAGTTGAGTTTAAGGCTATTTCGTTTCCCTTATTGCGGTTTTTCATGAAATTATCCTTATATTTTTTAATTTAAAAATACCATCCTCTTCAGTTAGGTGGGTAAATGAAGCCCAAATGTTTTTGGTATGGGTGTTTTCTCCAATATTTTGGTTTTCTAGGGAATGAATGAATGACTTCTACCTCTTCTCCACTCTCCCTTCAGAAGAACAGAATGTGGAAGAATATTTAGGTATTAATTAATTAAGGTATAGGGAACATTTCTACATGTTCTTTGATGAATCATTGTTTTACTAAAGCTGGATGTGTATGTAATATCAACATAAGGTTATAGGATATACAAGTATTTGATCATGATGACAATAGTTTCCCATTAGTTTACTTGCATGGCCTCTTATAGATTGATGTATAATGCATTATACATAGGATTTAGTGGATTTAGTACTTAATAATTTTTTATAGATGTGATAGTAATGTGGATTGACGCCAGCACTGGATGATGGTCTCTACATGAGATTATGGAAGGTAGGGTCATGTCCTGACCCATATAAGGGATGAATTATGGAAGGTATGGGAGCAGAAGACATATGGAATAAGGGTATGTGAGAAAAAAACTATTGGATAAGTGAACAGAGGGTTCCTTAATTTCATATATGTTTTCAAATGACTATTATTACATTTATGAATTACATGGAAATGAATCCTTGATGAGGATTGGAAATAGTTTTACCTTTTAGGTAATGAGTTAGTTTCATCTATTTCTTCACAAGGATTTAACATGATTATCTTAGATTTTCCTAAGAGGTTATGTGGATGATCCCATGAGTATAAAACTATTCTCACCAAAAATATTTAGAAATTATTTTCCCAGATAGTAGGATCTAGTTAGTGATTGAGACATTAATAATAATCTTTATGTGGTGGTTTATGTGCTTTTAAAGTTCTTGGTCACTAACTAGTCTTGTCCATGGTGTTTTAGTTATTTCCCATAGTTCATGACATTAAATAATGTATTGTTATCACTTATTTAATTATTCATAGAGTTTATTGGTGTATCATATATTATCTTGTCCTAAAATAGATATAATGTGGATTATAATTCCCATTTTTATGCATTCTACACCCTCGGTTATAGTCCCCAACCCACAACCTATTGGAGGTTGACATTGGGGGTCATCCCTTTAATCACAAACATAAGATGAGGGGTAATAGTAAAGGGTGTGGGGATCATGAAAGAGTGGTATCTGAGATCATGGTTGAGATATAGGATGATGTTTAGAGATATTCATGAGTGAGGATTTTCTTGGTTTGTTGGGAAATAATATCAGTTGGGCTTAATACATGTTGTAAACAAGAGAGATTAGCTAGTACCTGGGTATTTAGTTCGAAATGTGATTTGATGTAAAGACTTTCCTGATTAATAAACATGATAGAAAAATTTATTCTTTATAAAGGGTATAGAATTAGGAAAGGATCACACATGCTAATTTTTTTCATGTGTTTAAATTGTGTATAAAATAGAAATTAGATTGGGATTAAATTAATAAACTATGCTTAAAGATTCCATATTATTGGATTATGGATTCTTAAATTTTTTTTTGGAATAAATGGCTCCATGTTTACATACCCCAAAGATTCATTCTGATGATGCTCAACAGGATGGGCCATCCGATCACTTCATAGTTGAGTATGATAATGAATGTATAGGGAGGATAATCTGAGAGTTTTAGCACTAAGGTTTGTTGAAGTATAAGGGATCCATTTTATATATAGAAACTGAGGTTTTTTGGAGGAGTTAGTGATTTAATTTATTTCAATTCATTCTTGGAAAGACTAATATTTTTCATTGACTATGACGATGTTTTATGGGGGAGATCAAGAAAGTTATGTATTATTCCTTAGGGATTTCAAGGACTTATCCATTTTATGGTAGATGTTATATTATCAGTTAGAATGATTTTATTTCTTCGATCATGATAACCACTTGTCGCTTGGAATTTCGTACCCTCAATAAGGGAAATTCTAATATGCAAGCATTCAGTATCTGGTATAAGATACTCTTGTGTTATACTTCTAACATTATGTTAGATGAGGAGTCCAGAGAGAGTCCTTTAAAAGAGTCTTTGTGTCCAGATATCCAATGGTAGGTATCCACATTAACGTTTCTAACATATCTCAAGGTGCTGGTGAGGTTATAGGTTATATAAGACCAAATCATCATAGTAGGGGAGTTAATGGGGCTCTCAATAGAGTAGATTTGTTGTCATAAGTTTTTAGTTTCCTTGTTAGTAGAGGATTTAGACCCCTAGGAATCAATTCCAGCCTTCTTAATCTCATTTCTCTCTAGTAAGAGTGTAACACCTGTATATTTTTAAATATGAACCCTATGTTTGATATCGTATACGACACACAACACCATGTTTAAGAAAACCATAATATATTATTATATAAATATTATATTTATAATATAGTCGTTGAATTAGTGGGTTTGAATAGGATTAAACAAATTATTAAATATATATAGATCCTACAATATAAAAATGTATTGATTAATTTTTATAAAATAAGAACCTAATATTTAGTGGTCATTTTCTACTTCAAAAATACATTTTCTTCAAAAGTGATATTTATTAATTTTAATAAGAGAATATTATGGTTAATTTCAAGAAATATTTTAAATATTATTTGGTTAAATGATATAAATTTTGAAATATTCATATCAAAATTATCTTTGTGTAAAATTTTGGGAGTTTTCTAAAAAGATGGATTTTTTAGTAAATTGTGAAAATTACAGATTTCTATAGAACTATCATTTATTTTCATTGAAAAGATCAATTATTATTTAAATATGACATTAAATAGAGAGAAGCCCCATTAATATTTAAACATTCTAATAAATTACGTTGGAATCGCCTTTATACTTCATTTTGGTATAGGTTAATTTCTTGGTTGAAAAAAGTCATTTCTTAAAAAATATTTTTCATTAAATTTTATGAATTGTAATTAATATTAATTTCAAGCAATTAGATGAATTTAATTTTAGGAAATTTAATTATTTTCTTATTCATAAAGTCAAATTTATCCTTGGATTAATTTTATATATTTTTACAATGTTAATTTTTTATAGAATAGAAAAAATACAGTGTATATGAAATTAAGTATATTTTATGATATCACCAAGACATAAATATGAAATAAAAATTTATTAAACCTATGAAATGATTCATGTATAAAAATAAACTACCAATATCATATATAAATAATTCAAAACATATTTATTATAATTTTTTATTGATATATAAGAAAATATTTTTCCATATCGATGTAGTATTTACACAGCACAAGAAAAGTCAAATTTGTTGTCCTAATGATAATATTTGAGAATAAAAAAGAATTTTATTTACATGGCTAATAAATACTAAGTTATATTGATTAATTTATGGATATATTCTATTTTTTGAGTTTTATATCTTAGGAATTATCCAAATGTTTGTGTAATGCTTGTGCAATGCTAGAAAAGCCAAAATAATATATAAAATAAGTTTTCATGGCATATATGTGAGATAATATACATATTGACTATATATAAAGTTTATATCTAAAATGATTTACTTATTTTTATCATTATAGTTTATTTTTAATTTTTATTAATGATATAATTACCTTAAATTATTATAAAACACCAACTCACTGCTTGTGCTAGGAGTATAAAAATCAAGTAAATGAATTTAAAAACTATAAAATTAATATTTTTTAAGGATTTAAAGTGTACCAATAATTATAAATATATAACATATTAGGGTTGTTTTTAAGGTTTATATTTTAATTCCATTGTTATCACGATGAATTTAATGTCAAAATAAATGAAAATTTCTTAAAATGAATGTAATGATAATTTATAGTAAGAAGACTTTTAGAAAATGATTTATAATTCCTATAAATTATATATTAGGAAAATTGAATGAGATATGGTTTAAAATATCAACCACATTCCATTTATGGGCCACATTTTTTTGTAATATTTTTAACCCCTAAATAGCAAAAAACGTTGATATAATGGTAACAATTAGAATGATTAATGAGGGGTTAAAACAAATATATAAAGGTGAAAAATTTATATAAACTTGTAAAAAAATTATATGGGTTGATTTATAATAATACTTAGAATATATTAAAAATTTATCAAATTGGTTCCAATCTTCCAAGGAAATTAATTTATATTAATGTAATATTTTAATTAATTACAAGAGTTCCCCTCCCTTCACATATAAAAGAATGCATCCTATCATCTCTTCATAACACCTTTTTAGAACTATAGATCATACAATACCTACCAAAATCCAATAAAAACACACTTTCTGCATCTTAAAATCCTTATTTGGTGTATAATGACTACTTTAGTGTGATAAAGATGTTAAAAAGGATATTGTTTGAAGAATATGTATAGCTTATAACTGAATGTTTTAGTTTTGTTTCTTCCTCTAACTTCTAAACATATTCTTATAACAAGATGAAATATTAAAATCACTATATTACATATAATAATATTTCATTATGTAAATTTTATAACCTATATCTCTATTGTATTCCATTAAATGAGAAATAAAACCATAATTTCTGTGTATGACGAACTATAACCTAACAAACTGATGTAATTTGTTTTCTATAACCACCACTCATGGAATGTTATAATGATGAATTTCAATTTCTATATATAATATATTTACAAAATATTTATAATTTTGGAAATATAAGGTTTCATATAATTTTGTAACATTTAACCCATTTAGAAAATGATAACGTCGTCCATGTATATGTGTGGATTACCACCACTGTGAAATGATGTGATTCATTTTTCATGATCAGATCACATAGATAATATATATATGTGAATTTAAAGAGACAATATGATATTTATTATTTAATAAAAATTATGAAAAGAATAAATTATACTTAATTAATTTACCTCATGCTCGTTGACAAATGAAAATGCCACTCCCACGCACGTAGGACATATCACCTCTATTATTGTAACACAGTTCATTTATCATAACAATATTTCATGGGTTTTTTAAATTATAATTGATGTAAAAATATAATTATTATATCATAGTTATTATTATAGAGATAATGTAAAAATAAAAATTTTGATTATATTGTAACGGTTCAGGAGACACTAAAATGGTGCCTCTAGCCTATTTGTCACATGGCCTCAAGCACAAAACCCTATGCTCTAGAGGCTTTTAACTAGTAGTGATGGTCTAATAGAGTTAAATTAGAAAGACTAAAACTCTGAATTAGTATTAAAATATGGATGAGATAATTAATAATATCTATAATGGAAGACAAATAAATCTTTTGAAGATAAATAATAACTGATAACACAGACAAAGCCAAATAAACATCCATACAAGAACATTCTGAGTCATAATACTATAATAAGTAAGGAAACAAATAAATAAAAACAGATTTTACATAAAAAGATAAATAAATAAATGTCCCCACTTATTTAGGTAGATCTATTATATTCTCGACCCCCATATCCATGTTAAGTACTAAGCCCATGTATAGAAACAATAAGAAGCACTAGCCAAGTCCTAACTTCTTGTTAAGAGATCTATCCAGGTACCCATCGGTGGCCCAAGTATGGTGTGAGTATAACTCAGCAGGATACCACTAACAATGTATAATTCAATTCTATTTTGTTAATATAAAATGAATTAGTGTGAAAGTATGATAAATAAATCCCAAAATAATAATGTAATCAAGTTGGGCTCAGGTTCCTCAAAAGACACCTAGCTGACCATACCACCATTAACCTATGATAAAATGCATCTAAAAATGGTACATCATATGTATATATTCATATATGTAAATATATATATTTAAAGATATACATGATCCAACTAGGACCCTAGGTGCAAGACTATTGAATCTATATAATGTTAATAAAATAAGGGTTTCATATTTTATAAAGGGGCATAATACGAAGCATCTAAATAGAGGATATTGACTTCCATGCCAATAATCCAAATCAAATTTATGATGTTTCAATCCCAACATTCTACTCAAGGGTTATTAAACATAATGTTCTACTATCAAAAATAATTTGGAATTCTGTTTCCAACTTGCTAGAATAAGTGGGTGTGAAGCATATCGTCCAACAAACATAACTAAGATCTCTTAGTAATAATCCAGTAATAAGATATAATATTTTACCTATAAAACTATTACCATGGTTTTCTACAAAGAGGAACCATATTATCGCTAAAGGATCATTTCAATTTCATTTTCATGTTGCATTTAATATTTAAATTCAGGTCATGAGAACATCAATTCTACAATATAAGTTAAGGAAAAGTAATATAATCCCTACCATCATGAATAATAACTATTCAATTGGATCATTTCATTTATAAATAGACATTAATACCATGAAAAATTTCCATGGATCAACACAATTCCTCTAGAAATATTTCATTTAAAAATATCCAATTTAATTTCATTTATTTTGTTAACCCTTTCGTTTAAAAAGAATTTGTCCAAGTGTAAAGGGGCTGTATCAAAACCACATAATAGTTCATTTAAATTTTTTTACAAGCTCCCAAAAAAGTGATAATAGTCATGTGACCTAGCCATTCGATTCAAATATCATCTATCTCATCTAACATTTCAATTAATTTAGTTTTTTATTTTTCATTTCAATTGAAATGATAACCAACCTTTGGAGGTGGGTTGGTCATATAAGAGTTTATAAATGTTATAATGCATTTAATGAACACACCCTGGGGATGTTTTAATCAAAAGGAAAGGATTATAGATATTAGAATGAAATCAATATCACATTTATATCATGTTTTGTTTGAGTTTATCAGCCTCTAACCATATAAGCGGTCTAAGGAACATCAAATTTTTGATCGAAGTATTTAATTTATGGAATTTAACTTGTTATTAAAAATGTGTGAAAATTACATAGTGTCACACCATGAAATGTTTTGTAAATGAAAAAACTCAAGAAAAACAAATATATACAACCTTCCTTATACTAAGGAAGCTTCAAAAATATAATATCACGATTTAATTCATGATGGAAAGAGAGAATTTGAAGAAATGGGAAAGCGCCATAAAAATAGGCCATATGGGATCACATGGGAATATAGAAATATCTCAATAGATAATTGGTGAAAATAAGAAAGAAGAATCACAGACTGAATGAAGTTAATCCAAACTGAAAAATAAAATTCTATTAATATCTCGTATAGAAGAGATCCACAAATTCCTAGGTGTTAGAGAAGGTAGAGCTCCCAATAAGGGGATGTTCTATGAAATGGGATGGAGAAAGGATGCGGGAAAAATAAAGGTGAAAAAATAAAATAGAAATTTTTTATCCCCATTAATGGTCCATATTGTTTGGAAAACCACACACCGATCATGAGATGATATTGTTCTAAGCACCTCCCACCTCACACAGTTTTAGGGAATAGTTAGACAAATCATATGCCAACTGTGTGGGTCACCTTGTGCACTTGCACTATGTCACAAAGTTTCCCCTGGGGTGACACATAGTTTCCTCAAAACATGTCCCTATACAAACAAGATTCATGGATTGGGTTGTACTACTAGAACTAACCATGCACTAACTAGGTGTCCTTCTCTGTTTCTCTCGAAACAATGTTTTTGGAACCCGGTGGTTATAAAACACATCTGAACTCCCATGAATCATCCTAGAACATAAAAACCATATAAAAATAAATTTTTTCATTATTTAAACTCTTTTAATTACATTTTGAATCTTTTTGTAAGATTTATTATATCCACAAAAAACTCTAATTATTGGATAACTATCAACCCATCCAAAACATGGGTTGTTACATTGACCATAGTCAAGTTAACAAATTCATTCTAGACCAATGAGAAGAATATCCTCAAAAAATACAACACAAACCTAATATATAACATAATTTTATATAACAAGATAATAAATAAAATAAAATGAATAATAAAATAGAAACGGTAATTAATAATGTAAATAATTAACATCTATTTATTATTTAGAAATACACAGAATGTAAATGACAATTCTATCTATGTTAAGGGATTATTTAGTTTAAATCCCACATTTTAAATGTTTTAAAGATTTATTTTCTAAATATTTTTATTATAGGTCTATGTTGTTAATTAATACTCTATATAAATATTTACAATGGAAAAAATTAATGATAAAGGATATTTTATGTATCATATTTACTTTCTTTTAATGGTTTTCAAAATTAAATTTCTATCATTTTTAATATGGAATGTTTTTAATTTCTTTACAAATAGAAAAATGAATGTTCTATTTTAACATATACAATATTAATTGTTTTTTCAACTTCTACAACCATTATTTTATATTTTTATACCTTTAAAATAATTCGTGTTGTTTTAAATACAAACCCTCCTTCCCCTTATTTGGGAAATTTTTAATAATGGTTTTTAATCGAATGAATATTTCAATATTTATAAATGTTTTCTTCTGTGTTCAAATAATATTTATATGAGTATGATGATTGAAATGAGAGATTTTATGTGTTATGATTTTTTATGGTTCTTGGGAATTGATTATAATAATAGTTGGGCTGGATATAGCTCATGATAAGGTGTGAGCCTCATATGGCTCATGATGATGGGTTAGCCTGATATAGATATCCAATGCATTGATTAAATAGATGTACTTAACATGTTATAGGTTTATATAAAGTGATTATTGGAATTTAATGGGTTTGTTACCTGATTTGTAATATTGATATCAAAATGATTCCTCAAGTTACTTACATGTATTTTCTATGATTTTTAATGATTTTTCATGGAAATAATTTGATTTCACAAGTTCATCTAATGATATTTTATTTTAAAGGAATGATTATGCATTTTTTGGGACCAAAGGTTTGTTGGTAATAAAACAGTTTCATGTATTATCATGTTTTATAAAGAATCCATCATGGCAATTAGTTTTTCCTATATATTTTATTATTAAGTGTTTTATAACAGAATTCATTGTGCATATATAATTTCATGTTTAAGTATATTATTATTTGAGTTCAATGATAATTATGTAATAAAACATTATTTTATGATCTCAAGATTTTAAAATTGGAAAATAGGTTTATTTATTTTTCTTATATGTCTCTTATTGATATTTTTGGGTTTATACCATGTTTTTAAATGTATTCACTATGTTTAAGGATGATTAATAGAAAATAAGAATTAAAGTTAAAAGTCATCAAGATTTTCCATGAAAAGAAAATGTGCTTCATTATAAAAATTTATATTATTTGGAAAATGGATATTGAGTTGAAAATTACATTATATAATATATGGGGTTATTATGTTACATATATGAAATAATTCACCAAAAATCTAAACTGAAAAGATCCTTAAAATGAAATACATTTAATTATTTTTTATAGATTGACTTTTTTGGATTGTTTAAGATTGGATACCTATAGTTGAATTTAGACAAATGATATAGATAAACGGATCAATTAGGATTATAAAAATTTAATGAAAACCTTGGTTATAAATATATGATAAGGATTCAATTGTAGATTTTTTAGAAGATTCTCGATTTTGTGTTTCTTAGTAATGAAATACATGTTTGGATAGTGTAATGTGGATGCAGATACGGTAGGAACACACCTTGGGGTAATAACTCTGAAAGGGATAGATTGAGTATTAACTCAATTGTCACTGGTGAATGATGAGTGAACCTAAGACTACAAACATTTCCTAAAACTCTCAAGAGATAATGATTTGGTTAATTCAATTACTCCTTATGAATCATTATGAATAATTAGTGGATATAACCAATTCAAACCTATGATAATCTATTATGATATGGTTTAACCATAAACTGTAATGGGTTCATAAGTCCAATGTTGGTCATAAGTTTAATGTTATAGATATCTGTTTTTAGGTTTTCTATTATAGGAATAAATTGGGAGAAATTTATTGAGTTTCGATAGAAGATGAAGGTATACATGACACTTATGTTTAACACTTGAAAATTTTATTTTAATGAGAACTACATTATTTCAGTCACCCAAGTCAACCCAACACAAGGTTGGGTAAAACAAAGATAACAAAACTACTGCCATATATAAAATAAAAAACATATAAAACTATATTAAAAAGTGGAAATAGTAGAATTATTGACTGAGCCAAATCGAATAATCTTGTAAGAAAGATAGTTATTGACAAAACTATTCTCCATGTGACCAAACATCACTTTGAAACTATCCCATAATGAAATAAAAATATATATAGAAGAATGTATGCTAAAGAATTATCTTCCCTTAACATGAATCATATAAAACAATGTCCACAACCACCAACTAGTAGATGTATGGTGTTAGTAACGTATCCCAGTAGTATACCACCATGATATCTATCCAAGATTAAATAATAATAATTCACATGTTCAATATTTTTAAATCAAAATAGTTTTATAAGAATTTTTTAAAATAACAAGATTGAAAACCATTCTCAAACAATCCTTGAGTTTTCAAAATTTTAATTTATTTTTTCTCAAATCCAGAAATAATGTAGGTAAATACACCAAAAAATAATAATACATGTGAGCCAACATCAATGAAAAAATCTATCATGTAATAAAAAATCATAAAAAAATTCACCTACTAGTCGGGCTCTAGCCTATGGGACAATACGTACTAAAAAAATCACAAGACTGATAATAAATAAGGTTGAATCCAACAATTATATAGTCCTTCCATAGACCATCGACATACAAGAAGTTACCACATAATGGTGTCACACATAGTAAGTCTACACATGTCCCTTTTTGGGAGTACCCAAGGGTCCCACTATGTAATGTTTTTCAATTTTTATTTTAAAAACCATGATCAAATTTTCATAAAACAATTTATAATAAAATCAAATCTACTTCAGTGTTTGAAATTAAACATTATGTTTCTAATCAAGAAAACCCCAATATCAAAGAAAACCTCGTTTTTAATGATGAACTTATTCTATTTTTGATTTAAGCACCTCAAAATTCCATGTTAAATATCCAAATATCAATATTAACAATAAGAAATTAATGAAATTAGAATAATTTAACAAATATACCTACCTCAAGAGCACAGAAAACCTAACTACCTTTGACAATGTGGACTAGAACCCAAGACAAAGACTGTCACAATGCTAGGCACACAAATAATCAAATAAGGATAGATAGAAAACCATATTCAACAACAAAATTGTAGCCAAAACACTGTTGTAACTGGAACCAAATAAATATAAAGAGGAGATATTACCCATAGAAGATAATTTTAACCCCTCTTATGATCAATCTCTAAATGAATCAATCGGAATGGATGTAATTCACCCTAAAATCACCCAGTTAAGAGCTATAGTCAGGAGGAGAAGGCTGCAAGGTAAAATGAATCCTCAAACACCCTCATGGAATGCTAAAAATTATAACTTAAGGAATTACATAGCGTGTAATCTTTTAAACATTGTAAATACCTTTTATTTTATGTTTCACCAAAACACATGTCTCCTTTTTAATTAAAAATATATATCTTCATATTATATAACATGTAAACCTTACATGATTTATAAATTCTCAAACTGTGAATTCATCTCATGTGATTAGTCCAACTAGAATTACAAGTCCTGAAACCCCATTTCACATCATGTAACAAACTAGTGAACAAGAGTAATTATAGGTTCATGTTGAAAACATAACAAATCCATAAATTCATTATTACATGTATCCTCCCAATTTAGGATTGAATGTATCTACCATAATGAAAAGGGAATCCATAAAAAATATTAGAATATAACTGACAGAAAATTAAAGGGGTGTTACAATCTCCCGACTATAAAACCTTTATGCCCTTAGAAGAAGATAAGGATCCTGAATCCACAAAACTAGAAACCCATTGCTACCTCATCAATGACTCCAGCTACCACATTACATCGATACCCCATCCACTCTACCATAGTACCCAGACAAGAGGGATTATTTTATTACATAGTACCTTATCATGGTGATCCATAATCGGAACTGTATACTCAACATAAGTGGTATCATGATCAAGAACAACATTATACCATCTAATCACATGGGAATGATCTGGTATATACCTTTTGGATTGGGAAACATGAAACACATTGTGAATATAAGTCAAGACAGATGGTAAAATAACCAGATAAGACACCCTCCCTATTTACTCAATAATCAAAAAGGGGACTACAAACTGTGATGCCAACATACCATACTTACCCAGCTGATGGCGTCCCAAGCAAGGTGAAACTTTGAGAAAGACCAGATCACTAACCTCAATATTCAGTAGTTGACACCGATGGACTGCATATGATTTTAGATGATTTTCTGCCTTGATAAATCCCATTTGGATCAACTGAATCACCTCTATCATCTCTTGAATAATATTCTTCCCAACCAACGACCTCTCTCCCAACTCTACGTAGAAAAGGGAGATCAATATGTACACCCATAAAAAGACATAAAGGGTGACATCCTAAACGAATCTTGATTAGTTTTTTTAATAGGAAAACTCAACCAAAGGAAAATTTATCTCCCAAGACCCACCTAAATTAAACAAAATCCCATTGCATATCCTCAAGAATATGGATGTCCCCATTTATCTTTCCGTCTATCTATGGGTGATATTTAATACTCAATTTCAATTGAGAACCCATTTTCTCCTATAAAACGTTGTAATATTTTGAAGTAAAACATGAGTACATATCAGAAACAACTATAGAAGGAAGCCCATAATGTATTAATATATATTGGACATACATGTCTCTAATCCTTTCGACATTAATCATTTCTATTATTGGAATGAAATGTGCGGATTTACTGATTATTTCAAAAATCACCCAAAATGAATCCTTCCCTCTAGGAATACAAGTAAAAAATGATGAAGTACATGAAAATATGATCCCACTTCCATATGATAATGGTTAAATTCTGTAATAAACCTATCAGTCTCTGGTGGCATGGATTTACTCTTTGACATGTGAGACATCGTGATAAAAATATGTAACTTACTACCTTATCCCAAGCCACTAACACTAACATTTCAAATCATGATACATATTTTTATCCCCAAGGTGCACAAACCAACCTGAATAATTTCCACTATCAATAAAATCCTATATCAAGAAAAATAGAACAACCAAACTACCTTGAAAGTACAAATCTCCCCTGGGAGACTGAGACTACTAGCACGAGGTCTCCCCACTATTTAAGATTTATCATAAGCATTTAATTGTGTTGTCATTCATATCCTCAAGTAGAACTCACTCTGAAAAATACAATTCATCTTTTAACAAAGAAAGGAACACCTATCCACCAACATCCTCCACTCCCAAGACCATTCTAGAAATCAATCTCTTTAGAGATAATTGTTCAACTAATTTCTTCATAGCTTGTTTCATTAATTTTCAACTTAACTCATTGGCTACCACAATCCCTTTCATGAGGGTATATATGATATCAAAAATGATGGTCTTGAGATACTCAACCGAGTTACTTTTCTATATGTTTATATATCTCTGATTGAAAATATACATCAGTCTTTTTTGATTAGAATATACAATAAATTTTTGTCCAATGATATAGGGATGCAATGTTTTGAGTGCATGCATAACGGGTGCCAACGTAAGATCATGGGTAGGTTAGTAATTCTCATGAGGGTGCAACTACCATGAGACATATTCCCTAAATTGTTTATCCAACATCAAGGAATATCCCAAACCCATACCAAAAGCATCTAAAAAATTCATAACCTAAAAATGATTCTAAAAGAATCAAAACTCGTGTTAAATTCAACCTAATCTTCATCTCCTCAAAAGATCATTGAAACATTTCAATCCAATCAATCATTACAACATTATGGTAAAAATATGTCATAGAAGATGAAAGCTTGGAGAATTCTAGAACAAACCATCTATACTTACCTACCAAACCCAAGAAGCATCAAATCTAAAACACATTTCTTATATTATCTCAAGACATAAATTTCTGCACCTTTTGAAGATCAACTGAGATGCCCCTATCAGATATCACATTCCCTATACACATTATTTCTTAGATCCAAAATTCACACATAGAAATATTACCATATAGATGATGATCAATTGAGTTTATAATAAGGATATGAAAATGGTCTTTAGACACATCCTATATCTTGCAGTACACCAAGATATCATATACAAACACAATAACAAAAGATTCTAAGAACTTATGAAATACTCAGTTCATCAATGCAATAAATACAACATGAGAGTTAGTGAGTCTTAATGACATAACTGGAAACAAGAAATTCCCATAATGAATCTAAAAAGATGTCTTTGGTATATCCTCTTATCGGACTCTGAACTGGTGGTACCCCATTCACAAGTCAATCTTAGAAAACCAATTACCCATATCAACTGATCAAATAGATCATCAATTGTAGTTAAAGGATAATTTTTCTTAATAGTCACCTGATTAAACCTCTTAGAGTCAATACAAATTATAAGACTTCCATATTCTATCTTCGAAAAGTGAATAGGTGAATCCCATGGTGAAATGATAGAATGGATTAGTCCTTTCACCACTAGGTCCTCATGATGGATTTTAAGTTCCTCCAACTTGGAAAAGTGGGTGGAGTACTCTAGAATGATATGCTCCCAATAATCCAATGTCATAAAATCCCAGTATTTGCTGCACTTAAAATCTCAGGATAAAATATCGAATTAATGAAATTCTTAAAAGAAAACTAGGAAATAAATTCAAAAAATATCGCTTGCACTATCTTGTCCCACAATATTTTTCTTAGTCTTTCGAGCATATACATGGAAAAATCCACCTGAGAACCCTCAGGAGTATTCATGATGTACAAGATCCTCTTAATCTATTCAAGACTCTCCTTAGACTCTTATGGTCCTTTGTCACCAAAACATACATGTGGATGCTACTTAATAAATTTTGAACAATGATCAACTGCCCATCCTAGGTTAAATACACACATTGAACTCAGAGTATAAATGGTATGAATCACTACTTCAACCAATGATTGGTCCATTGGAGGATACTCCTGCGGAAACTACCTTGCGACTTCCCCTACTATATTTGGAAGGGATCATCTAGACGGATTTTCCTATTAAACACAATATAATTACCAAAAATCCATGATCAATCTCCAAAACCATCAAACTAAAGACAGGAATCTAAAACAATTATTTTAAAAAATAAGAATTTATATCAATTATGAATCCTTTCACAAAAAGGAAATGCCTTTTTACAGAAATAGGTCCATCTAAATAAAGTCCCCACTTATTTTATTCAAATGTACTTACACACCCCAAATCCTCATATATTGTATATAGGTTAGTTTAAATAAAGTTCCCATACAATTAATTAAAATTGAACTAAATAGTCACTCTTGGGATTAGTAAATATTTTTATATCCACCCATGAATACTCATATTTTGAAATAGGAGTAAGCTGGGAAGGCCCCATTTCCACACCTACTATTAAAATTAAGGAAATCCTACTCCTTTCTACCCAAGTAACCAAAAAAACTCAAGAAATACAAACACACATTAGGTTGAGTATGCCTCTGAAACCAAATTGAAACATACCAACCTGATTAGACCAGACTAGTCACCCATGTTATCCCGTCACAAGGTGGGTTAAACCATTCATAACCAAACTAGTCTCATATATTAGGAAAAGAAGACATAAAAAATGAGTAAAATGTTGAAAAAATGGGAGATATAAGTGATCCAAACTGGATAAACCAGAATGAATGAAAATTCTAGACAAAACTACTATCCATGTGACCAAACATCACCTCCAAACTATCCCATAACCAAATAATTTTGTAAAAAGAAGCCTTTATGAAACATAATGCATTTATCGTTACCTAAATCCTTAAAACATAGTGTACATCAAAACACCAGAATAAAAATGGTGTGTCAAACAGATCGAATTTGAATACCAAAAACAGATATATAAAATTTCTAATTAAAATAATGCACATGTCCATGTTTTTTGAAACAAAATATTTTTATAATAATTTTTTTAAATAAAAAGATTGAAAAAAATTATAAAAAAATCCTTGAGTATTAAAAATTTTCATGTAATATTTTCCAAATCTAAAGTCAAAGCATTCAAATATTCCAAAATATAAATATACATGTGATCCAACATCCATGAAATAAAATATCATGTAATAAAAAAAAGAGAAAAAACAATGAACCTTTCGTCCTAGATCTAGCTTAAGGGAAAATATGTACTTGATAATCACAATACAACAAGGCAAAAGGTTGGATCTTACTAAAATTGAGGCCTTCCATAGTCTATCAACATATAATAGATTACCTCATAGTTTGGTCACACACACTTTGTCTACTCATACCTCTTTTTTAACGTACTGAAGGATCCCACTGTGCAATGTTTATCAATTTATATTTTAAAAACCCAACTCATATTTTCATAAAATTTTTTCAAATACTATAAAATATACTTCACTGGTTTGAAAATCCATTTAATATTTAAAATCAATGACATTTCGTTTTCAAAGAAAAACCCCTTTTCAATCACGAACACATGCCCTTTTCAATTTCAATGCCTGAAAATTACACTTAAAATCTCAAGAAATCAATATGAAAACAAGATATTCATGAAATTAAAACAATTGACCAGATCCACCTACCTTAAGAGAACAAAAAAACTAACCACCTTTGACATTGTGGACTGGAACCCATGAAAATGGCCTTCGCAAAGCTAGGAACTCTAAGAATATAAAGAGGATTCACATAAAACCCTATTTAACCACAAAATAATAGCCTAAATACAACTACAACAAGAACCAAATAAATATCAGAAGAATAACATACCTAGAGAAGAGAATTTTGACCCCAACGATGATAAATCATTGATAAACTAGTTTGGATAGAGGGAAGTCCCCAAAATTATCTAAGGGTAAGAGCACTTCTTGAGAGGAGAATGATACATGATAGAATAAATCTCTAAACACCCACACCACACCCTAAAAAATTTAACATGGGTAATTACATGGTTTGTAATAGTTTGCCTATCGTGAATAGCATTTAGTTTGTGTTATGCTGAAAACCACATATCATAATTAATTAAAAAGTAGATTTTTCACATTAAATGATGTGTAACCCATACACAACATGTAAATTCTCACACCATGGATTCAACTCATGGGATGAGTCTGGCCAACAATACACATCGTGAGACCCCATTAAATGTTTTGTAACTTCCTAATGAATATAAGAAAATATAGTTTCATAATGAAAATCCAAAAAATCCTTGACTTCACCTTAATAGTAATCCTCCCAATTTAGGTTCAAAAATTCCCACAAAAAAAATGGAAACCAATAATAGTGATCAGAACATACCTAATTGATAGGTAATGGGGGGATATACAAAACATCAACAAAAAATTAATGAGATATAATTTTTTTTGAAATAGGACCAGATTACAATTGTAGAAATGACAGAAAAAAGAAATGATCTTTCATAAAAAGCAACAACAACACAATAATATTTAATAATCAAAATTACTTATTTTTTTAGATAACAATAGAGAAAACACATATCATATGATAAAACATGTATATATATAATGTTTATCGATTATAGATGAATTTTCAATCTAAAAAGGATTAATAAATAAATACAGTAACAACAATAGCATTTTGATCAAATAGAAATGAATCAAGACAAGATCAGAGGTGTGATACGAGGCGTCTCTTCGAATGACATAGAAAACCATCACAACAAAAACCCTAATATTTATGACATCGGAGTTATTTGGATCTCTTCATCTTCAATCGATTGAGATATTTCATCCTTCAATCCTAAATTGGAGTGCCACATTGACTCCAACTCTTTGGAAATGAAGGAAGAAAAATCCTTTGCAGACGATTTCCTAAACAAGTACTGAATGTTAAATTTAATGGGATATCATTCCTTGAGTCTCTGAAGGGAGAAGATCTACCCAAATCATCATCATCAAAGATTCAATTTTAAAAAAAAACTAGAGGATGGAGGATTCTGTGATGGGTCTATTCCAAAATCACTAATGAAAAAGGCACAAATGTGTAACTTTTCAATCATGGGTCACATTTCTAACTTAAAAGGTGATAATACCTAGTCATATTTAGTTCTTTAACCCAATATTTCTCACTATTGAGGATTTAAAAATTAGAAAATCTTCCCTCTTGGAAAAGGTTATTTTCCAATATATTATTTTCCTCTTGAGATGATTTAGAATGGGTATGGAAGGTTGGTAATATAAAACTAAATCATGGCCTTTTGCATCTTTATGAATGGTATCTTTACATTATCTCAAACACCCATTGGTTCACTATGGATCTAGTTTGGAATAGATTCCATAACCCTAAATAGTTTTTCTGGCACCCAGAAATCTTAAATGATATATCATATTGTCTTGGAACTCCTCTAAACATTGACCAAAGAACTCTAAATGGGAAATTAGGTCTCTTTTCTACAGTGATGGTTAAAATCAATCTAGAATCTAAACTTCTACAATAAATTTCATTCAATATTAATTATTAGAAGAGTGAATTTAGGGTAGAGCATGAGAGAAAACCTCTATTCCATGACCATTAAAAAATATTAAGTCTTTCAATTACAAAATATAGAGTGGTTCATAAATATGTCTCTCAACCAAATTGCACTAAATAGATTGAGGTCAAAATGAATAAAAAAGACAAGGGTCCTAATTAGGATAAACCTGAATCCTCTAGGAAGAATGAAAAATGGATTGCCAAATCCAAAAAATTTGAATCCCATTGGGGTTGAGGATGGAAGATCTTGGGTTGATTTAGTGGAAGACCATGAAAATGAATCTGAAGAACATTGTATAATTGAGTAAATTGAAGCTATTATCATGGATGTCTTAATACTTACCCAATATGAGCATGAAAGTTTAATTTCAGATTCAAGCATGAGACCCCCTAGCATCCTAGGGAAAGTTATTATTCCTCTAGGTATTCCCTTTAAAGAATATGAGTTTAAACCACATAATACTCTACCCCCTAAAATTATAGAGGAGGTAATAACAAATGAAGATCTTGATCTCCTTGAGAAATTAAAGGGCCTTGTGATAGATACAATACAATATTCACAAGAACCTTCTCCTCTGAAACCCAAGGCCCGTAAGACCACTGTTAATTGGTCCAATCATATATCTTCTACTGCCATGGTTAATATTTCTGAAGGAGGTAAGGAAGACTCCATTTAGAGGGTTGATACTACAACTATCTCCCAAATGTGTACACATGGTAAGAAGGATGACAATTCATTTGGATAGCATAATTTTAAATGAATTCCAAAACTAATGGAAAAGAATCATGAAACAAAAATTTTATCCAATTCTGTAAATTTATGATGAATCAATTGTCTTCTTCACACCTCAATGATTTATTTTTATTGTTCACAGACATTATTTAGATAATTAAATTTCATGGGATCAATTATCTCTATCACTCAACATCATTATTTTCATATTAATTTTTTCCTCAAAGTACATTTTTTCAATTCAACTAATGTTTTCCTATTTGGAAACCTAGTTATGTGTTATTCCAGATGACCTTCATATTTCTCATTCCCTCTTTGCAAGAGGATGTTTTACTAACCCTTTTTAAAATGTGGTTTTCCAAAAAAGGTATTATAAAATTTCAAACCATGTATTACCATGATCTAGTTCAAACTTTTATGATACAATTTATTCAAGGGGTTTATAACGTAACACCCAAAGATTTTATAATAATAACATTTTTTTGATAGCCTCTATGATAAGAAACACCAAGCTTAAACAAACCATGATATATTATTATTTAAAATATACTGTTATAAAATAATCATTGAATTGGTTGGTATGGATAGGATGAACCAAATTATTAAATATATATAATATTCAAACTCAATAAAATTTTCTTTATTAATTCTCATTAAATAAGAACTCAATTTTTTGTTAAGACGTTTAATGTTTACAAAAAAATTTTATTCAAAAAAAATTAGTTTTTCTTTTTGAGATAATATTAAAATTAATTTTGAACAACAATAAATTTTCTTTTAAAAGAATGATACAGTTTTTAAATTTTCATATCAAAATTATCTTTGTGTGAAATTTTTGTCTAATTCTATAAAGATATATTTTAACTAAATAATTTAAAATACTGATATTTGTAAAACTGTCTTTTATTTTCATTGAAAAGTAATATCACTATTTAAATTTGATATTAAATTAAAATAATCATACTTTAATTATAAAAAAATCACATTAATTACATATGAATCATCTTTATACTAGATTTTGGTATATGTTCTTGTCTTGGGCTTAAAAACCCAATTTTCTAAAAACTATTTTCCTTATATTTTACAAATTTACATTAAAAGTAATATATATCACTTATAAGAATTAAATTTAATGAAAAAAATTAATTATTGGATTCATAAAGACAAATTTATCTTAATATTAATTTTTTATATTTTTTAGAAGTTAATTGTATTCATGAATAGTAAAAAATATATTTTTTATGAAATATGATATGTTTTATGATATCTCCATGACATAAATATAATATAAAAATTTATTAAAATTATTGAACTAGTTAGGTATTATGACATTATAAAAATATCACACAAAAATATTTCTAAACATAAAAATTATAATTTTTTTAATGATATATATGAAAATCATTTTTCATGACGAGTAGTGCTTACACAACATTAAAAAATTAATATTTGGTCTGTAAACATAATATTTGAGAAATAATAAGTGATTTATCTAAATTTTAAATATATTTGAAGTATAATTTATTATTTTTATTGATATATAAGAATTTTGGAGTTATATAACATGTGACTTATCAAAATTATAGTGCAATTCTTATGAAGGATTAGAAAAGTCAAAATAAAACATTAAATAAGTTCTCTTGACATAGATGTCAGTAACAATAAATATTGAATTGATACATAAGATTAAATTTAAAATAATTATTTTTTTATAACTATAATTTATTTTTACTTTTTAGTGATTATATAAATACATTAAATGCTTAAGCAACATTAACTCACTGTTTGTTCAAGTAGTAGTAAAATAAAGTAAATTATTTGAATAACTCTAAAAGTACAAATTTTAGAGTAATTCATAGTGTTAATTTTTTTATGGATATATATTATATATTCAGGATTTGTTAAATGTCTATTTTTTAATTCAATAGTAATTCTAATGACTTTAAGGTAAAATTAATTGAATAGTTCCTAAAATAAAATTAATGACATGTTATAATAAAAAATATTTTATTAAATATTTTAAAGCTCCTAAAAAACCCATATTTTATTATTTGAATTGGGTATTGATCAAAATATAAACAATGATCCATTTATGTATCACTTTCCCTTTTATAGTAACTTTATTGACTGCTATAAAGTAAAAAAACATTGATTTTGTAGTAATCATTAAATGGTTTAACATAGGGTAAAACCAAAGAGATAAATATGAAAAAATAACCAAAAACATCATAAATTTTATTATAAAACAACATATAGACTAATAATCATCATAATTTTCAAATAAACAATTCTTTTCCAATTTTATTTGAAAATTAATTAAGACTAATTTAATACATTCAGTAATTCCAAGAGTGACCCTCCCATCACTTATAAAAAGCAAAATCCACTATTTTTATTCTCACAAATTTTTACCACTATATCTCCACCAGTAAATACTCCAATAACCTAAAAACCGCTTACCACTTACTTGGCGTCTCATTTTTGGAACAATATCGTCCAGTTAGTGATTAAGGTGTAAAGAAAAGGAGGTTTTCTAAAGAATATGTATAACTATTAAGAGAATGTTTTATATTTATTTATTCTTATACCTCCTTAAAATCTTATTCCAACATATTTATATAATAACACCAATATATTCTATATACTGACATTTTTTATGTTAATTTAATAACTTATATCCATCTCATCTTCCAATAAATGGGAAATAAAACCATTTTTTTGTGCACGGTAGACTACCCCTTCATGAACTGATACATTACATTTTCAATTACTACCTATCATGAATAGTTATAATGATTGATTTAATTTATAAATATGGTATTGATGAAATATTTATTATTATTTAATGATTGTACACTATCTAATTTCTTCCCTTTATATCCATTTAAAAATGGTAGTGTCGTTCATATGTATTTGTGGATTACCACCTTCACAAAGCGATGAGATTCATTTTTCATGACAACATCAAATGAATACTATATATTTGTAAATTTAAATGAATAATGTGATACTTATGAAATATTCATAATTATAGAAAGTAAAATGTTACTTACTTTCTTTCCCTGAGGCTTGTTGAATAATTAAAAGTAACTCATGCGTACGTATTACATACCATATCCATTATTGTAACATAGTTCATTTTTCATTACCTTATTTCATGGATGGTTTTAAAAGTATAATTGATATATTAAAATGATAATTATTTCATGGTTAATTTCTTATAGATGATTTAATAATGAAATGATTGATTATAGTCAACTTACCAATGTCATTTTATTCAATGTTGATGCCCACCAAATGAGAATAGAAAAATATATAAGGGGATAAATACTAAAAACATGGGTATTATTTTCTCCAAAAAATACAAATGAAGAAAATGGTGGTCAAGAATTGTGAATCATGTAACCAGTAAAAGGACACGTCATTTCATGAATTCATAAGGTCATACAGATGATCATGCACAGAGCCTTACCCATGGGTGATATTGAAGATCCCCTCTAGAAATCACTTTTATTGTTATGAAGCTATTAAGGACAGTCCCATATTAGGTGGTGGAAGCCAGATGAGATCCCATGAGTCACACGACTTGTGAGTCAGTGGGATCACGAAAACTCATCCAAAAATCCTTGTAAAATAAGGAGGAAATTATCTAAAATATGGAAGTCTTTCATAACCATAAATCATTAAAAGATGTTCCCATGTGGTTCACAAGCCACCATGTATGACCAAAAAACATGTTCACTTTGTTGCATATGATCCTCAATACATGTCACCTTCATGATTCAAAGGACTTCAATCATGTATAGGCGGTCTTGAGTTCCCCCCTTAGACTCTAAAGTCAAATAGAAGGGTATGAAATGAAAATGTTCAAACATCACCATAGGACCCTTTATTGGTCAGGTGACACATCACCAATGGGGAGAATGATTGTCTTTTATAAAACTCATAAAAACTCACAAGATCTATAGTCCTTGTAAAATAAATGAGGAAATAAAAAGAGAATTGATAGGAGATTATTGTGATGGGAAGATACATTGATCTTACATTAGTGGAGTTATAAACCCTGGGCAATCAACATTTCTCATGTGTGTCTCTACTCAAAAATCTAGATAGATATCATGAAGCCCCTTTTCAAGCCACCTTTTCCTTGTGGAAGTTCCCATAAAATCATTTGAGATGACACGGAAGCCTTACAATAGGTATCATGATCTCACAAAGGTCCCTATACATGTCGTCTTCACATAACGAATTCCCATTTTCATGTTAAAATTATAAGGAATTCCCCATTTTATTATCCAAAATCTAATAAATGGGGCACTGATTGGATGGTATTGCAGTGCATTGAAATCATGTGACACCTATAATGGGATTTCATGATGATTCAAACACCAAATCCCTCCACCAACTCCAACCCAAATCAATGATATATGAAAGTAACATGGTAGTGTATATCTGGGGAAGATAGGCCTATAAAACACTCAAACTTTACTCAAAAAATAATTCATCCCCAATCCCTCATGTAGGAGTGTTGAGGAGAGGGCTTATCAGAGTGATGGATCATGCAATTGTGAAATTCTTCCACCTGGTAAAATCTAGGGAATGACTCAAAGGGTTTTAAAAAATGAATATCGTCACAAAATGATCACTTAAGATCACATGAAATACTTCTGTTGTAACATCCATATTTAGAAGAGGACATCCCTCAAACCAAACGAGTCACAAAAAACATAAAACATGACAAAAATAAACAAAAATAATACTTATATGCTATAATGTTAGGAATAAAAGACTAAAATATGGGGTAATTATATGAAGAAAATATATTATGATCCTCATTCACATCACATTACTCATCCAGATCATGCAATAGTATTAGGACATGTCACATAAGTCATCTGATGTCCTCCTGACATACCGTTTGTATTATTTGATGTCTTTTAGACACTCAAAGAAAGTCACATGATGTCCCTCGGGCATACTACCCAAGTATCGTGAATACCTCAAGGATCTCTATCCATATCATGCGATGTCCTCATATATGTCACCCAAAACATATGGTGACATCATTATATGTCATTTCGGTTTCACAAATATTACTGGACATTCTAGCCACATCACACGACACCCTTCAACCATGTCTTCATGGTTTTGAGGTGGCACTGGGAGATACTAGATAGGCCCCATGATTACATAAGGACAACCCAACATTTGTCTCAGAAAGCCCTTTGGGCTTAACATACAGATCTCGTGGTGCCCTCCAATCATGTCATCCAGGTCTTGCGTGACACCATGACATAACAACTAGGACTCAAGATGACACTAGGATATTCTAAAATAGTTCGTGTGATGCCCTCCCATCAATTTATCCAAGATCATGTGGTGTCCTTTAGAAGTGTCAATCGGGATCATGCAACGTCCACCTCACAAGTCATCTTGTTTATGAGACTATCTTCTAACATGTTTTACTTGATGATGTTATTGTTTTTAGAGATCCTCATATAGGTATTGTGACATCCCAATATGTGTCAACCTAGATCAGGCAATTCCGAAAAAAAAAGTAATCCATGTCATGTGACACTCTTTAGACATGTCAACTCTTATCAGGTGATTGGCTTCAGACAGCCTCGACTATGTCTTATGACATCCCAATATTTATAATCCTAGATCATTTTATTTTCACCACACATGTCTAGGAATCATTAGAAATACTAAGAATAAAACTATTGAATGTTGTACCTAATCTTGGGATGGCTTCTAGATATTTCATCGATGTTCTGAGATGTCCTTCATACAAGTAAACTATAGATTTCATTGTATTTGGACATGACCGCTATGCAACTAGGACATGTCCTGACATCATCAAACAAGTCAGGAAGATGATCTGAACATTTTTGGAATATAATTTGTCCATGTAAAATAGACATCCTATGATATAATAACCATGTACAAATTTGACTATTATGTAAACCTCACTTTGTAGGACCATGTATGTTTTATAATATTACTACCGCAATATCCTGAAAAACTCATTGTGTATACCCTGGCTAGAGGAATGATATGACTTCCCCAATATTAGGGAATCCCCACTGTTTAATCCTAGATCAACAGAAATATGGGAACTATGATTCCTATAATTACCAGGATACATAGGATGCCTTCCAAAGGATAGAGATTAAATAAGAATATAATTCAATTTTTCCCCCATCTCTTTTATATTTCCACCATCGGGACTTATTAATTCCAATGGGCTAACCATTCTACCTCATCCATCAGTTGACTGAGAAGTCAAATGAACTTTGATAACCCTAATTACTATTATAACTAGGACATGTAGGGAACCTTCCTATGATCGAATCTCAAATATACACTTAATTTAGTGTAATCCCACCAATGACTCAGAAATTTCAACCATTGAGTCCCAAATCATCCCTTGGTATTTTAATTCTTCCCCATCCACCAATGGAATGAGAAGTTAACTGAACTATGATAACTCTAATTCCTTCCATACCAAGGATAAATTGGATTCTTTCCTATGGACTAAGGTCCATATCAATCATCCTATGGCCTCTCCCATTATATAAGTCCCACACCTACATGCAGTGAGATTGATTACCTTATAACCCTTGTTTCTCACACCGAGCATGGATCGCATGGGTTTAGGGAGTCATAATGATCATATTATCTACATAATAAAATATCCACCATCCAGGGATACCATGGTGTGTAAACCACTATGAGTGTAATGATATGACCACCCCATACAAGGGTATCTACCATGGGTAATGTTTTAAGGGAATAATTAATCTTTGATAACATTGATTCAGGCCATAACCAGGGGAAGAAGGATGCCTCTCAGAGGTTTGAACATAATAATATAGTGACCAAGTGCTCCCATACATGTCATTTACAGATGATGTTAAACTATATATGTTTAATGAACTATGTGGTTTTTGATACATTTTATAAAGAATGATACATAAAAAGCCACATAATGGATCAATCCCATCATAGAAATAGTAACCGCCTCCATAGATGAGAAAAAAACTCTAATTTTCCTGTTTATATGGCATCCAAATATATGAAGCTACCAAAAAATGGGAAATGGAAGAAAAAACACAGATATATATAGATTGATTCACTAATATGATTCTTCTTTTTTATATAAAATGATTTAACCTGTGATCATTTTTTAGTGTAACCAGTTCCATATAGGGATTAAGAAGAGATTGTAATATATATATTAAATATATAAGAGAGTAAAAAAGTAGGACCCCCAAAGGGTGTGAAAATATAAACCTCCCATGAAATCAACTAATTTGTGTTTCTATGTGTCATTGGGTATGAAACCCCAAATGACCACCTACCATTAGAAATGATGTCTGTACTTAGTAATGGATGTGGAAATAGTTAAGAGTTTCTATGAATGGTAAAAATGGTGAACCAATCATGAATGATAAAAAAATCCACCCACCTAATAAAATATTGAAAAAATAATCCTTATCCTATTATCATACTTAAACAGTCATATGAGATGAATATCATCAAAACGTCTAACGCGAACTTAATTTATAAAGTAATTGTATTCAACATGGTAATAAATGAAATAAAAGGAATAATAAAAATAGAAAATATTATTAATAAAGTAAATAATTAACATAAGTTTATTATTTAGGAAGATAAATAACATAGATGACAAGTCAGACTTGAGGTAAGAGACACTTTACTTTAAAAACCTCATTTTAAATTTTTTTAAGATTTACTTTCTTAATATATTTCATCAATGGTCATATTCTTGAATAATCCTTTTTATAAATATCTATACTGAGACAAATTAATTTTATTTTATATCTTATGACACTTTTTACTTTATTTAAACAAATTTAAATGGAAACATTTTAAATATTTTATACAAAATGTTTTTACGTTCTTTATAAAAGAAAAAATGAATATACCATTTTAATGTATAAGGCTTAAATTGTTTCTCCTACCACCATAACCATTATTTTATGTTTATATTCCTTTATAAAATTTCATATTTTTATAGAACTTCTCTCATTATTTTTATTCATGGTATCTTCAAAATGGTGTTTAAAATTAATCAATATTTCTATATCCAAAAATGTTTTCTAACGGATGAAAATTTTATTTTTAAGATATTGTTGATGGAAGTGAAATAATTAATGTGATATGATTATATTATGGTTCTTGGAATTTTTTTTTGATAATGGATAATCCAGATATATCTCAAGATAATGGATTAGACAGATATAGCTCATGATGATTGGTGAGACTGATATAGCTCTCCAATGAATTGGGTAAAGGGAAAAAGTTAATTGTTTATATATTTATCCAAATTTACTGTTATAATTTTATAAATAGGTTATTCTATTTAAATGAGTAGTATGAAAATGATTTCCCAAGATACATATATGAATTTTATTCTCATTCAATTTTTTTTCATGGAAATACTTTGATTTCAAAAGGTAAGGTAATGATCTTTTATTTTAAGGGAATGATTATCCCATTTTGGGCTAAAAATGAATTTTAGAAAATATTTTTAGGGATTCCCGTGTTTTTTAATGAAAACCACAATATTATGTTTTTCATTTTTGTTTTCTTATTAATTTTTTTATGAAAATATTTTGACATTAAATATTATTTAATGTGTAAGTAGACAATTATTTGAGCACAATGTTTATTATTTCAAAGGAAGACATTTATTAATGATCACATGGTTTTAAAGAGGAATAAAATTTTTCTTTGTTTATTTTTATATGTATCCTACAAAAGTTTATGTGCTCATCCAATATATTTAATTTTTTTCAAAGGGGTTATGTTAATGTTAAAATAACAAATTCAAGTTGAATGTCATGAAAACTAAATGTGTTTCATTATAAAATTTTTATACTATGGAAAATGGATATTGACTGGATGTTTCCACCTTTTAATATATGAGATTGTTATATAATATTTTAGATATTATTATCAAAACATTTAAACTGAAATATACTCAATGTGAAATAATGTTATTTTTTTCTAAATATTCAATTCAACGAATGTTCAATGCCATGTCCTTATTGAATGTTCTTTGACCCTAACTAGTTAATCTAGTATAGCTTATTTTTCTAATGGCAGACATGTACATCGATGGATTGAGTTCCTAAAATTATTTTATAGTGAACATATATTTGAAAAACATATTTAATATTGGCCATTTTCATAGTATCATCTGTGGTAGTAGCTGCAACAATAAGATGCTCTAGCTTTTGTTCTACAAAGAGGGGACACAATGTGCCAATGACAACACCATGATGCCCCATTACCCATGAAAAATGATAATATCATGGATTTGGAGGAAGTTTATATTACGAATAAATAGGATATGGATTATGTCATGCTTATATGTAAACCTTTGGGTTTCCATTATGGGATGAGTAAAACTACCTGCAAGGTACTACGTACTTTTATTATACATTGTTGAACTCATTTTGGATTTATGAGCTATGTAATACTTTGTTTGACCGAAAATACTCAACGATTTTGGAATTAAAGTATATAGGATCCTAGTTAACATGGAAGTGAATATTATAGTTACAAGTCGAGCTATATTATATGATGTGTATAGATATTGTAAGTTAATGTTGGGGAAACATCACCTTTGAGATATTTTCTATGTGTCTTGATACAACCATATAAAATCACCACCAGTATGGAATAGATATATTTAGTGCATACAATTTTAGAATTTTATACAAGTAATGTTGTATTATAGGGAACTGATGGAAGAATGTTCATGTGCCTCGACGAGCGGGATCCTTGGATGACATGAAGGTGTGTTGAGAATTTATCTTCATTGATGTCTAGACTAATGTATAGTTTAAAAAGGAATCATCCATTAGTGTTTCCTAGGGTTGTGTAAGTGCACCCTATTGTATTTTTAGAAGAAGAAGATACCATATTACCTCGATATGAGATAAATGTTTTGATAGAATTGAAGCCATGCATCATTCTGATAGTGATTTTCCCATATAATAGGCTCCCTTATG
This sequence comes from Viscum album, assembly GCA_963277665.1. NCBI lineage: Eukaryota > Viridiplantae > Streptophyta > Magnoliopsida > Santalales > Viscaceae > Viscum > Viscum album. The sequence continues at coordinate 1,133,324,908 of OY728131.1, forward strand.
AGTTAAGGGATCTACGAATTGAGATTGATGATAATATATAAAGAGGATTCATTTAGCATAGCATGTCACCTTGGAGTTATCTTGTTTTTTTAATGGATAAGGAAAATAATAGTACATTATTGTGTATTATTTATCATTTATTGAATCAGGTGAGTCTGAAGAACCTCTATCCTCTTCCACGTATATTTGATTTATTTGATCATTTTGAGGGACATAACTTGTTCTTGAAGATTAATTTGCGGTTACAGTATCATGATTTTAATGATAAGGATGAATATATACATAAGACTACTTTCATATTTCATTATGAACATTATTAGTTCTTTGTAATGCTGTTTGGTGTTTCGAATTCTCCATTCTTATTCATATGATTGAGGAATGTAGTGTTCAATGATTTTCTGGATCAATTTTATTTGGGGGGGTTTATTAATGAAATCCTTATGTTTTTAGTATCCAATGGGGAGTGGTCATAGTATCTAAAATATAATTTTGTTGATGTCCAGTGTGAATGTCTATTTGGGAAGATTTTGAAGTTTTATTTTTTAAACTGTGAGGTCTATTTATTAGGACCTGTTGTGTCTCAGTGTGGAGGTGTATATTTTTCTTAATATTAATGTATATTACAAGAGGTTCACACCTGAATTATCTTGGATTTAAAATCCTAGGAAATATTCTACCATGAAGGATCAGTATTTCATGTTACATGATCGATGAAATAATTTTTTTGAGTATTTAAAGTAGTGTATTTTGGTTTTTCAATCCTTTATTTATCATTGGAGGTCATTGTGTTTTAGGTTTATTATGATGCTTAGTTTCTTGGATTAGGTTTTTCTATGATGTATTTGAGAGTGGTTATCTATTATGGGTTTAAAAATTTAGAATATCGTGAATTTAAATATTCCACCCATGATCTTGAGTTTTATATGGTTCTATTTTATAAAATGTGGTGCTAGAATTACCTAACTAGTGGGTTATTTGTGGTCTTTAAAGATTATAAGATATTACGGTGTCTCCTCTCCCAGTGTGATTTGAATTCAGGGCAGTGGTAGTGGATGTATGTTTTACAGGATTATGACTTAGAAATTTCCTTTAATCCATAAAAATTAAATGTTATGGTTGATTCATTGAGAATGAATTTATGTAGTGTTGATTTTCATTAGTTTTTTAATGTTTGAAGTGTGATTAAGGATATCTCTATGATGTAACTTGATATGAGGGATATTTATGCTAGTGGGTGTCCTTATCAGATGATGGATCCATCATATTTGGTAAGGAAATTGGAGGATTCCCAACATGGGTATTATGATGCATAGGCCTGGCGAGATTAAGTTGTTTATAGTGATTCTATTAAGTGACGGCCTGAGGATGATAAGTTTTCAGTGTTTCTTTAGGGGAGTCTCTTTGTTCCTTTGATTATTTAGTATGTCGTTCCATATGAGTTCTAGAATTTACCATTTTATCGTACATCCATCTGTGTATAAGATTTATAATTTCTTGTGAGGCTAGTTTTTTTGGTCTAGAATAAAGATATCCATTATAGACTTGATGTTTCATTTTTCATAGGGTAAATCCTGAGTATTTCATATTTAGTAGGCCACTTCTGCCATTAGATGTTCCCTAGTGGAAGTGAGAGGAAATACATAAAACACAACGAGTTTTTATGAAATATTTATCAAATAAATTAAATTTCATTAATATAATATGTTTTATGTAACATCAAGTTAATCACCCGCTACACACAACACTGGGTTACCTTTCATAATGCATAAAAATTAGTTTTAACAAGATCATGATATATATTTAATATATTTATTTAAACAAGACTGTTATAACCAAGATTTTAAAATTAGTCATATTAAAAGTAATATATATTTTTTAAATAATTATTATATTTTTCTCATAAAATGAAAAAATATTGATAAAAAGTAATTAATTTTCAATAAAATTTTTATACTTTTCAAAGATACTATTTTCTAAAAAAATGTTTTTATTACATTTTTTAAACATTAATAAAATTAATTTTTCACACTTTCGTAAAATAAATTTGATAAAAAAATTAATTTCTTAAATTAGAATTTATAAATTAACTTATGTTTATTTTTTGGTATTCTCTGTAAAAGTTACAGTTTTTTATGACCAGTGAAAATTAATGAATTTTAATTGAAAACTACATTTTGTTTATTTTATTTACAAGGCTAAATTATTTTTTAAATTCATTTAAAATTATATTATTTAATTTATATATCCATTAATCTAATTTAAGTCATTTTAATCAATTTATATTTTAATTTATATATAAAACTGTGTAAACATTGGAATATTTTCCCTTTAAAAAACAGCCTTCTCATTGCATTTATAGGATTAATTTTAATTTAAAATTTTCCAAATCTATGAATAACATTTAAAAAATTGGATTATATTTTTTTAATAATAATAATTTATATTATATAATAATATAAAATAAATTTTGATGACAATTAAGAGTAAAAATAATATAAATTATTTACTTTGGTTAATGTAAAAATCGGGTTATCTGGTGTTAAAATGAATAGATAAGGGAAAAAATTAAACCAAAACAAGTCCAAACACCATTTAATGGACATATTTATACATTAAATATCATAGTTTCCACAATTTTCTATTTATGTACCACGTGGTATGATAAAAACGTCGCTACACCATTTTCTTTAAAAAATTTCATGTGTTCCACTAACCTCACTTATAACAGACAAGCCGATATATTCTCTTTTTCACGCAATCAAAAAGTAATTGTTTTATCAAAAAATTCCTAAATAAGTTCCCAAATGTCTTAATCTAATCTTATATTCCATATTTTTCTATATAAATCTATCCTTGGAAGGATTTTGTTGCATAGTTAAGGTGGATACCTAAAGAAGAGGTAATATTCATCAATGTGAATTTTTGGTTTATTTCTCCCCACATCCCATTAAATTATTATTACACCATGATGATATAATAAAATCACATATACCATATAATGAGATGTTTTTATGTTATTTTCATGACGTAAAACCATCTCCACTTCCATCAAATGGGTTACGTAATCATCAATTGTGTATATGGAGAACTACAACATCACGAACCAGTGGCATTCAATTTATCCATTACCACCTATCAGGGATATACATAATGATGGATTTATTATTTATATATGATATTTATAATTATAATGTACTTATTTAATTATTATATCACCCATAACTTCATACTCTCTATTTTTGAGAAAACTACAACGACGCTCGTGTGTACGACGGACTATCGTCATGCAAAATGATGTGATTCGTTCACACATTACATGGAAGGAAATAAAGAAGGATTTAAGGAATATATGTTATATATATGAAATATAAATGATTATGTAATGATAATATATCATTTTACTCTATTAATTTCAATTTTATAAAAAAATAGAAACAACGTTCTTTCATGCATACGACATACCATTACAATGAATAGTGTATTTCATTTTCTATCATTAAATTTTATGGATTTCTATAAAAAAATATAATGAATATATATTATAATTATATAATTTTTAATTTTTTTAATATTAATATAACATGATCAATGTAAGTGGACCAAAAATGAAAAATAAAAATATATATAAAAAACAAAGTGGCTATTACATGAAACGTAACATTAATATGGAATTGTTAATAAATTCGTAATAAAAAGACATTAGAAATATATATATGGTATTATATATATATAAATATTTTATTTAGAATTCTTATAATAATTTTATATTTATTATAAAAAATTTTGAACATATACAATTAAAGTCAAGACTTATGGTATGGTATTTTTGTCTTAATTTTCCTTCTTTGAGATGCAAGTTATGTTATGAACTTATATGCTTTCACAAGATGTATATACAACCCCTTTGACAAGAAATTTAATTAATTAATTTATACTAAATATATTTTAGGTTCCATTTGATGTAATTACATAATAGGGATTATGATTTAAAGTTACCATAGTTGTAATTATTTTTTGTTTCAATCTCATCAATTATCATGATTTTTCATGATTATGTTTCTGATGATAAAATATTATGATCCATCTCTCAATAAAATCAATGATTATTATTCTACTATTGTTATTCATGATATTTTCAGGTAATTGTACCATTTTCACACTCTTATGTAATTAAAATAATTTATAAAATGTGTTTTATAAAATCGTAATTTATTTCCCTTTTTGATTGAAAATCCATTTTCTTCTAAAAACATTATTTTTTAAAAAAATTATTATTTTCCTACAATTTAAACAAAAGTATACATCAATTATATTTTAATAAATTCTTATGAAATTAATATTAATGACTTCTTCTAAACAGTTCTCATTTTGATTTTATATAAAAGGTGAAGGGAATAATTGTTTTAACATATAAAACATGAATGAAACGTCCCATCTTTATGAATATTATTTTTTTGATGATTCATTTGTATGTTTCCAAGGTTATTTTTAAAGAATCGTATTTTATAAAATTATTATGTTTTAAATAGTTTTTTAATGGGAATGTATAATCAACTAAATAAATTTTTTAAATGATTTTTAAATCCATCTTTATAAGTTATAATGTTTATGTTCAAATAATATGATTTCTGAAATATTTTTTAATGTTTAGTTTGGAAAAGTGATTTTCAAAATAATGTTGTTTTCATTAGATATTTTCTTAATCAATTATTCATTATAAATGTTTCTCCATAGAAGATGACATCTTTTGAGGTTAATTATAATTTAAAGCGGGCCAGATCCAAGGATACAATTATTATTCTTTTTTGGAATAGTTTATGTTTATAATGACCTGATGTTTTTTGAAACCCATTTCTATTCCATGGGTTATATGATGATAGAATTATTAGGAAATCCCAATCTTTTCATGGGATATGATATGATTAAATGATAAGATGATTATTAAACATATCTCTTTTGCACAGGTTATGATATGATGAAATGTTTATAAAACCCATTTAATTTCATTGATTATGATATGATGATTGTTTTATGATCTTGTGGCATACGTACATATTCCATTAATTATGTGATGTATGAGACCTATATTTCCCTCCAATGCACTGGATAATGATTTATATCTCATGAGATAGATAAGATTAGATCGATAACTGAACCTGATTTTGTAAGGTTCTTTTTGTACATTGATGGTTTTGGGAGTGAACCTTAACTACGATGATTCTTTGTAGATTTAACCAATTAATAACCAAAATTAAATGAAATTTGAAAATTTATTATAAATAACATTTCTTAAAAATCTAAAAAAAAATTAATAAATATATATTTGACCAATAAAAATATCTCTATATCCCTTATTCATAAATAAATTGGGATCCACTTTTCCTTTTACAAAACCATTTTTTCAAAGAAATTGACATTATATATTTTACCATGCTCTGGGGTATTTTTAAGCCTATATATAGACTTTTAAAGTTTAAAAACATGTTTAGGATTCTTTTCATTCTAAAAACATGGGGATTATTTTGAAAAACGTCAGTCGAAATATAACCATTTAGGAAATTACTTTTATTCAGGCATTTGAAATAATTTTAATCCATGATGAAAAAGATAATCTAATAAAATCCTAATAGCTTCTAATATAGAAATAGGTGTAAAAGTATCATAATAATAAAAACCTTTTTCATAAAAATAATAATTAATAACTAATATGACCTTTTTTACTATAATTTTACTGGATTCCCCAATTTGTTTTTCTAAATATCCATTTAGTTACACTCTGATTCTTTTCATTAGGTTAATCAACCATAGTGTGATCAATTTTTCTGGAAAAATTATTTGACTGATCTTGCTTATATAATAACCATTTAATATCATTTAAATGATTAGAAAAATATTTTAGATGAAAATTATAAATAAATACAATATGGGAATAATATTGTTATATTATTTTTTTTGTCCCCTATATATAACATCTATAATAAATACATATAATATTATATTAATTAGTTTTACAAGATCTTTCATGAGGGTAATCCTCCCCCTAAACACGCTCATTGAAATTCATATTTTAATCTCCACTAAAGTTAAAATATCTAATATATTAGTAAATATGAACAAAAAAAGCATTATTTTTTTAATAAACATTTATAAATATCAAAATTTATATATTATTCAACAATGATGGTTATTTTTATAGACTTTATAGGCATTACTAATATTAGAAAAAGCTAAGAATATTCCCTCATTATATTAATCATAAAAATTTTTCTAAGGAGTCATTATTATTTAAAAATGTTTTAAAAATGAAAAATATATAATATTAAACATTATATTTATCTCCCTACAATATTTCGTAAGTTTTTTTCATTAAAATTTGTATAAAAATATTTTTTTAAAGTTAACATTTTTCATTTATAGCTTCTGCCTAAAATTATTTTGGTGTTTTGAATTCCTTTAACATAAATCTATTCATCTCTTGAGTAATATTTTTTTTCATTTCAACTTCACCACTTTGTTGGGGTGATACAGGATTTGAAAATTTATAAAAATAAATATATTATTCACAATGAATTTGAAATTATATACTTAGAAATTCATCTCCTCTATCACTAATAACATAAACGTTAAATCTACTTTGTAATTTTGTTCTTATTTACAATAAAAAAAATATCTTATATAAGGATTAAATTTAATGATCTAGGAAATAAACCCAAGTAAATATACTGAATTCATCTATAATAAAAAAACAAACATTTTACCACTCATACTTTCAATTTATATAGATCCATATATATCAAGATGAATATATTTTGTTGTTCATGAATGTTTTAATTATTCAATAGGTCTAATGATTTATTTCTGTTTTTTTAACTTTCATGTAATATTCCCAAACATGATTGGTATCCTATTTTAACCCTGGATGTTATTGATTTTTTGGTGTCTTGATAACTCCAATAGTAGCCTAAACTTTTCTTGAACAAGCATCATATTCCATTGAATATATTTTAAATGTAGAGAAATCAAATACATGACAATTAAATCTATTAATTAATTAAAATTAATAGAATAAATGCTTTATTTTTTATTACCATAAAAAACACATTCACCTTTAGAAAGAATAGACATATCCTTTTGAAACATAACTGACATAACATCATTACATAATGGATACATTCTTATCAGATTATATTTCAAACTTTTACATTTTATTTATTTATAAATGTAAATATATTTATAAATAAGAAATTTTCCATACCCCTTCAACTTTAAATTAGAGTTTTCACATAACAAACATTTCGTTCTTCACATAAATTGAATGATAAGAATTTTTATGTATATATTATCATACTTCAAGAAAATACTCTATCTTTATACCAAGTATACTTTTCGATACTTAAAAGGAATATTTCCTATTGAAATGGATTTATAATAGTTTTGGTAACCGTGAACATTATGGTCCCATTGGGTTCAAAAATGATTTTTTTGGATTTGATATAAATTTTAGACATGTATTCGGGGGTAATCATAGAGATAAATATTTAAAAATAAAAAATTATATATTTCATTAAAATTTTATAAATATTAAAGTGTATTCACTTGTATAATAAGATTTCATTATATATATAACATAACTGACAGTTGATAAATATCCCTTGAAATTTTTATGAAAGAAAGTAAAATACATTTTGATTAATTATAAATCATTTCCAAATAAAGCTTTATATTCATTTTTTCATAGAATTTATTTTATCGAGTAATATTAAATCGTGAAATTTTTTGGATAGATTTTGTTTCAAAATTTCAATTTTCTTTTTGAGTCTTTTATTTCTCTTTAGTGAAATGTTAAAGTCATTAGAAAAGCCTTTTAACATTCTTTCTTGATCTTCATTTTTTTTAAAAGAAAAATATTTTCAATTATAAGTTTTTTATGTTTAGTATTTTGGTATGAATGAGTGTTATTTTCTTTAATATTTTTATTATTATTTTAATTATGTTCCATATAAAAATATAAAATTTTAAATAAATAATTTTTTAACTTTTAATTTTGTAATAAAACTCAGCAATAGTTGATATAAAAATTAGATTCACATACAAGATTTATTAAATAAATAATTAATTAATGAGATGATTCTTATTTTATTCTAGTTTCACAACTAAAATAAAAATATTTGGTATAACATTAGCCAAATGTAAGCGATATGTTTTCTTTATTATTCATCTTCTTGTTCTTTATTCCATTCATTAACAATGATCATTACTAATTGATATAGAATTTTATTCAACATATATAACAAGTTACATCAGGAGAATAATTAAAAATAATATTACAGTTACTGCTTCCTTTGTGATCATCTATCGGATAATTCATTCTACACATTCTAGAATAGACTTTCATTATTTTATATACTCATTTTTTAACATGGTAAACATCAACAATTTCATTTCCCTATATATCTGAATCAGATGATTATGTTGTAACATTAACAATTCATTTAAATGGAAATAATTTTATCTTGGTATATTATTTTTTATCAGTGATTTTAAATTATAATTCATATTGTAATAATTAAAACATAAACTCATCAAACATGTACTCTTTGAATTTTTTTTACATCCATTAATTAAATGTTTTTTTCATTCCATTTATTTGGAATGAATAATAGGATTATCTGAGGCTTATCTTAAATAACTCATTACATTTACAAGACTATTAAATCATTCAACCATTTGGATACAATTTCATTCTTATTCATTTTCAAATCATGATATCTGTCCTCTAACATGACATGTTTTATTCTAGTCATATTAATTGATCTATAATGAGTATTTTTTAAAATTCAATACGTATCATGAACACTTCCACAAGAATAATAATGAATAAAAACATTTCATCTTATAACAAAATATATAATAATCATGTTTTTTAAATTAAACACACATTTTATTGCATCAAAACCCATAAGGGATTCCAGATTAGTTTTTGGAAATTTTTAAGGATTTACCAATATAGACCAATGATAAATACTCAACTATTTAATATTAAATTTTATATGAGATTACCAATAACCATAATCATATCCATCAATGAATGGTTGAAATTTAGGATTCCAACCACTATTGTAATGTTAAATTTCCATAAAAAATGATTTTCCCTTACATTTTTATGTTTTGGACAATGTTAACATAAAAAATATAAATTTTAGAGCTAAAAATCCTTTTAAAAGAAAAACCCTGATACCAATTTTATGGTATAATCTAAAGTAGAGACCCGAGCTATCATTTTCGGGTCTAATCATTAATACCAATTTTTTCCCCATATAGTTATATGGAAAAATGGTTAATGGGGGTGAATTTTATAAATTATAAAATTTTAAGATTATATAATGGTTAATTAAAGAAGGAGCAGATAAAATAAAAATACAAATGAATGAATTTTTATAGTAGTTCAGGTAAAAGTAATCATTCTTACACTCTTAATGTGATAGTATATCACCAACTATAATATCATTAGACTTTTGTTAGGGAGACTCAAACCAATTATAACTACCATTTTCACCGTGGTTGCACAACACTTATCATTCCTTTTAAACACCTGGATCCATAACCCATAACATACCATTTCAAGTGGGGGAAGAACCAAACATAACATTGTTTAGAAAATTGAACAACAATAAACACCTAAATTTTACCAGACCAAGGTACAACCCAATACATACTTTTTCATCATAGAGGCACAACAAACGTACCTTTTATAGGGGTAGTATAACCTCAAATGTACTATTTTTGAATGAAAAATATTAATCCTAATATAACAAAAAAAATATTAAATATTGAATCATGAATGAAAAATTTTAAACATGAACATTTTATGGTCTTGGAATACTTGGATCACTCCACCAGTGATGTCCAACACATTGAAGTCTAGTGGGAATACAATGAGTCGTTCAAGTCTATTTTTAAAATTGTACAATTTTTTATCCTCAATACTTTTCAACGGTTATATAAACCTCTATTTATAGTGTTTATTTATGCATATCACTTCCAAAATATATGAATTTGTTTTAAAAAATATATCCATTTTAGTTACTTCTTTCTGAATCCTTAGTCATGCATGCGAGATCAACAAACTACATTATATTTAATCGAAAAATAATTTCCTAAATAATGGTTCACATGATTTATGTATTTAATATGCACGAAAATTTCAATAAAATTCATTATAAATTGATCATTTATCACTATAATTAAATAAATACAGTAAAATGCATAACAATTAGATAATAATTTTAAAAATAATTAATGCACATAAATTTTTAATTAAAAATAAATTTTGAATAATTATCTCTATACTATATCAAGTTAGATATATAATTCACATAATATACCTTAAATCTATAATTTATTTTTGATTTCAAATGATATAAAATTTCATGAGATATAAAATAGATTTTGTGCGACAAAAAATTTCATAGAATTCAATTTTTTAAAAATATAATTTTCTTAATATACCATCTATGTAACATAAGAAAATATTCATAAGATAGAAATACATTGTAAAACATAAAAACAATTTGGTCAGATACTTTCATAATATTGGCAAACCGGAGTATAATATGAAAAAACATATAACATATAATATTTTTTATGACGTAAATATACATGCAATATAAAAATTTTCTTATTATTGGAAAACCAAAAGATATGATTTTTTGGGGTTTTCACACAAATAATTTTTTTTATTTGTATATGTCACTTGGCACGTAGAAAATTTTTCAAAGACATAATTCATAATGATAAAAAGTTACCATGTATGAGTCGATTAATTGAGAATATGAGTCAATCCAAATTACGAGCATGAACACATTATAAAAAATATAATGATGATCCAAATAAGAATAGGGATTAAAAAAACAAAATCAACATGAATATTTTACCTGAGAAGTATTGAAAGAATTAAATAAGGAAATAAACTTTAATTATTTTCAAAACTCATGTTAAAGAGAATAAAATTTAGATTTTGTAATTATCAAAAAAATAATGTAAGAAGAATCCACTCAACATAGATCTATGTATAAATGATGACATACTTTCATAGTGTCAATAATCAAATTGATGTGAATAAAAATTTCCATGACATTGGGAATATATAAATATTTAAGCCTGATTCTCTATAAAATAAAATTTATAGTGTAGAATAATTTAATTCATCCATATGTATTGAATATTAGAAATTTTTTCATAATTTATTTATGATGATAGTTTCTTGACTTTGTTTGAATAATTGGGCCATGAAATTATCTTAAGCATAGGGCATCAAAATATTTATATAATTTAATACCTCAAATTTATGGTAATGATTTTGTCTATGAGAAAATGAGAAAATTATTTTTATTATTGGGTATTTTACTTGATATATTTTTTGAAAATATATTATTTAATCCTTGAAAATTCATTGCAAGTTGAACTAATATAAGAACTTCCTCTTGAACAACATGTTATTTTTCATTCAAAATTTTTACATCCCAAGTATTTTTATGGTTGTGAATGAAAAATGGATGGAAGGTATCTTCACTGAACACCATAACTAATTCATATTTCCCCTCAAACACAATGTTCACCATCAGGCCTTGTATTAGTGGGATTTTTAACGGTTGATGATGGTATTAATGAATAAACTGATGAATAGAGAATAAAAAAACATCCTTGATATATCAATGGCGAGAGCGGGGATCAATTAGACTTAGGTGGTTTCCTAGGTCCTTGCGATTGGTGGTGATAGAAATTAGGGGGGTTGTTAGTGTATTTCATAGCCACAAAAGCATTGTGGAAGAGCCATTGACCAGATGATAAGAATCAACAATAATGGATGTTTGTTGAAAAATGAGGTAAGGAATGGTGGTTTGATCTTAGGAAGATAACATTGAATGTGGCTAAAATGAAGCTCATCAAGAAAACTAAAACAACCACCAGAGGTGTAGTGGAAAAAATAGGAACCAATGACTATTTATAGAGTGTAATTTGTGATTACAATGGTGGTGATGGTGGTGAAATCAGTGAGGATTTAAATCCTGATGAAGAAGACATGACTACATGATGGGTTGTCAATGAGCACATATCATTTATTTCTTCCCCATAGGGAATATGGTTTTGTTATATTATTAAATATCACATGGTGCATATTTTCAAAGTACATTCCTTATAATAGGGAACATGACCTTTGGTTGGTAAGAGTACATTTCCATACACACTATGAAATATACATGGTGTATAGTTGGAAACACATATCGTGTGCTACTAAATGACACGACATGGGTTAGAGGAGATGAACAACCACCTTGGAAGGAATACATGGAATGTTGTTGGAAATACACATCATGTAATAATACAGAACATAACATTGGTCACAAAACATTACAAAATCACCACTTCAATCCAACATGTCATGTCAAGAAAAGTATATGTCATGTTCTATGTATTTTTCAGTGTTTTTATCTTCTTTCCTGTGTATCAAAATTGGGAAATCAAATAGCCCATTTTTTACATTTTTCCATATTTAATGAATTGGGTCATGTTTTTTCATTCATAGAGGTCATTTTATAAGGCATTATAGTAAAAGAGATTCTTAGATTCATAGATCTATCTATGATGTGTAGATGATATGTTTTTATTGGATTGGGGTTCAATATCCCCCTTGGAAACACATTCATATTGGATCTTAATTCACTCGTGAATTAAGAGGTTTAGGTAACCCTACATGGTGTAGAGTTGTGGGTCCTATAATAATGATGTAGGTAACCCCCATTGGCTGATTCAGATCTAACAGAAAAAGGTGAGGTCCCCCCATAAGGGTCATTACCCTCTTTGATAATATATGATCCTTAGTAGGAAATGTGTAACCCCTTATAATAAGAGAAATATAGACATAATGGTAGGTTGGTGGATAAATATATAAACATCAGGTACTCCCCCATGTATTATGGTGTGGTCCTCATTCAATGGATTCAATTCCTCCCCATGTGTTTTTGAATGGTTGTCCATAAAAGCTAGTATTCCCTCAATCAATTCATATTACTTTTACAATGTGATATTACTTTCTATAGTTTCTTAAGAGGTAATGTGATGCGTTATGGGGTGTTTTATTTTTTATAAAACATATATTTTTTGAAATTCATTATTTCCCTTTGGTGTGTGAAAATTATATAGATGATCTCTAGTGATTTGGAAATACTTTCTATAATATAATTTTTTCATTGATGTGTGGCTTGTATATAAGATTTTGAATTCATATTATATGGGTATTATTTTTTTCTAAGAATCTATATTGGAATATAAAGAGTGACTCCTTCGAGAGATGGTTTTTAAATTTAGATATGATCTATATTTATGGTGACTTCCCTATATTCTATAGTTTATTACCTATAAATTATATCTTAGATCTATATTTCCATCTTCTATTATATTCCATAAATTTGATCAAAATTTTTTCTTTTATTTTCATTTTATTGTTTTGAGAATATTTAAAATTATTTTAATATATAACCTTAAATGTGTCTTTATTTCCACAAATTTATTATTTTTATAGAATATGAATAGTTTATATATGTTCTTGGTGGCAATAGAGAATGTGAATATTGAGTAGGTTAGATGCATATTGGTGTTTGGTAGTGTTTGATAGAAGTGGATTCTATTTGAGATATATTCATAGGTGTAGTTTCATCAAGGATATGTTTTTAATTTTTTGGGTATTCTATTCTTGGTGTAATTTATTTACTATTTATTTTTCATGGGCTTTTTTATGGGGATTTTAATTTTATAGTTGGTGTCACATATTCGAAATTTTTATAAAATTTGTATTATTTATTTATATTGATGGTAGATATTGGTTAAATCCTAGTTATTAGATATATATATATATTTTTATGCTTATATAGGATATGGTACCCCATGTATGTTATGCCATATTTGTTCTTACTGTCGGTTCTAATCCTATTAGGGGTGGATGTAGGTTGACACACATAGCATGCCACCATCCCATGAGGGGTCCGGATGGGTTGGGTCATGTTACAAAGTATTTGAGTGGTTGAGTCATAGGGAAAATATTAAGGTTTCTATATTTTTAATTTTTGAATTATGTATGGTTTTATTTAAATATTTTATTTGAACTATATTATAAAATTATTTTCAAAAAATGTACTTCAATTTTTAATTCTACAAATCGATAAGTGGTTAGGGTGAATTTTGGGGATTTTTCGAAAATAGTTGATTTTCAGTGAATAATAGAAAAACACTTTTGAGTTTTGGTGTGTTAATGACATCATTAAAGATGTAATAATTATGGTCAACATGTGTATAGTAAAATAAGTAATGAGGTATCCCATGTGTCTAATACCATGAAAAAATACCCTACGAAAACCTATGGTTTTGCAAATACTACTAATGTGGTGTCCCTTGGAAATTCATCAAATAATCCATCACTTTTGATATAAATATCAACCCATTCTTTCATTAACTTCATTCTAAATTCCTCATAAATTATTTTATAACCTCCTTACCACCCTATTAGCCCTCCCAATATTTCTTCAATCCCCCAAGGATCCAACATTAATGATCAAGGAGTTACTCTACAAAGTAAGAAAATTCTCAATTTCTTTCTTTTTCCATTCAAGTTATCTTCTATGTGATATAACATTCAAGTTTAAATATCATGTGCTTACTTTATTATTTTTCTTGATCTATTCTATATTGTGATTCATTTCTATATAGTGACCCTAATCCCCTCTCTTTTTAATATTTCCAAAAACCATGTTGCATAGCCGTTAGGCTGCCGAATTTTTGTAAGGGATTTCTCAATTATTATTTTATTTTTAGTTCCTTTCTTTTCTTATTCTTTATTAATCACTTCTTACCCAAGAAGCATTAAATCTCCAAAAATCATGTATATTCTGGATTTTCTCATGTTCATGGAAAATTCAACATCATTATTCTTCTCCTCTCCCACTTATTCAAGGAATAAAAACATTATCTATGGTGTGACGAATTGCCGACATTGTGGATGATGTGATTTCAATTTCATTTAATTTTTTCAAGTCTGGTCATGAAACCATTTCTATGTTTTAACCATGTTATAATATATATATATTATGTCACATCCATGGTTTTTGGAATTATTTTGATCTCTTTGTTTTAATTTTTCAGATAAAATTAGATGGTTATTATCAAAGAACCCCTAAAATGATCTAAATGAGCATTATTGATGTTATAATTTGCGAATCATCCCCATATAAAAAATCATAATTATAAATAATATAAATTATGATAATATAAATATTTAAATATATTTCCATTCCATTTATGGAGATTCACTTCAAACCTATAAGAACATCCATCCGGAACCAATCATGGAAATCATGTAAGGAAGCCACCCAAAACAGTGCAAGGAACAAAATACTAAAAATTAAGGGGATAAATGAGGTTATGAAATGAGAATATAAGATGTTACAACCATTAAAATGTTTCTTATAAAACACTAATAGCACTATTTTAACCATTATACATTAATTTTAAAAAAATTTGATGTAATATAAGCCTGAGGTAAGGGAATTCTTATCCCAATTTCCATCATTTGGGATAGCCTTATTCTTCATTATTTATGTGGTATTTAAATTTTTTTGTGTAATGACTTATTATTATACTATGTTTAATTATATATATATATATAGTTTATACATATTCCATCCACTCTATTATGTCTCACATCAATTATATGATATTTATAAGGGACTTTTCTATTAAAATCCTCATTAAATATTTTGTTTCACAAAATTCAAGAGAAATGTTTTTTGGATAATATTCTTGTTGTATGATTGGGTTTTGGATCTTTTGAATTCTTTATGATGATTTTTGGGACCTATATTTCCATCAAATGCATTGGCTATGTTTAATATTAAGGTTGTATGTATGGTTACTCCATGTTTAACTGCGATGGTTACACAAATAGTAAGGTATCCGTGAGGGTTACAAATTATAATGTAGCTGAGAGGGTTACAAGATTATATAAGTAATTACCCCTAGATACTATATGGTTATAGTTATGTTATTGGGTATTTTTTAAATCTCATGTTTCACAAAGTAAGTATATATATACATGTAATAAGTAAGTATTTTGAAAATAATTTTATACGATACGAGTATTTATGGTCTAATGTGTTCTTTCTTTATTTTTATATCCCTTACTATGTTTTTGTGGTCATCCCATGTTTTAAATTATTTTCATAGGTTAATGTATGTGTAATACAGAGAAGGAAGCCATGATATATGTAGACGAATTGTCAACGAATCATGTTTTATGTTTTAATGCTTTAAATTTTGAAAAAAATGGAAACTATTTTTATGGTATCCACTCTATAACAATGTGTAATGTTAGGATTGTATTTTGTCCAAATTATCTAACGCTCTAAAATTGAAAATATTTTCAATGTAAATTGAAGTGTTTTCTTGACTAAATTCATGATTTGTTATGTAACAATGATGGATCCTTATACTTATGGTCCCTTATACTCCTCGATATAAGTGATATATTTTATTTTCATTATATACCATTTTATGGAAGTTATAGATTCTAGGGGAGCCCTTTAATAGAACCTTGTTAAATAGAGAATTTACATTGATATTGATCATTTATTTCACCCACTAATTTTGATGATGAGTGTTTATCCTTGGTAGAGAAAGAGAAAATTCATGGGATTTATTCATGATGGAGATGAGACCTAGTGTTATAGTACATGTTATGGATTAGTTACCTATTTCTAGCAATAAAAGTTGATGTGAATATAAGATGACGAGGACTGTTTTTCATTTAGTGGTGAGTTGGACCCCAAGGGTTGAATAGTAGGTCCATCTATTGAAAATTAATATCCAATTACCCTTAGATAGTATGTTATGAGTTGTGTGATATATTTATATTGTAGGATTAACATACTATGGTTTTGAATTAATGAATTTATTTTTTTTTTGGAGGAAATACCCAGGTTTTTCTGTGATGAAATATCATACTATATATAAACATCTATTCTAGAGATGATGTTTTAGTGTTGTGACGGATAATTAGAAATCAAAATTTTAATGTGTAGAGTAATGAATTATATATTTTTTTTTTATAGGGGATATGTAAAAAATATTTTCTTATTCCAATCCATGATGGTCAACAATTATGATAACATTTTTTATTCTAAATAAAGGTATATTAGTATTATAATATAATGATTATATTACCATTGGAGTACATTTTATGTAGTAATCACCCATTATCTAAATTTTGATTTAATGGAGTAATTTTTATTAAAATCATGATATTTCAAGGGAGGGAGTTGTAGTTATACCATGTATAGTTTAAGGTTGTAATGCTTAGTGAGGTTAATATTTTTTAGTAATGTCATGGTGGCTGACACCGTTACTGGTGAATTTTTCATTCAGCTAATAGAAAATATTTATTGGATGTTAGCCAAGATACAGATGGTTTATGTGGGCTGAGAGATATTTTTATTATCATAAAATGATTGTTGTTCTCAAAAACTATTTCAATTATTGAGAAATGAACATTTTATATTTATCAATAAAGTGGCCTCAAATGACTAGTTAAAATCAAGGTGATATTCCAAAAACTTTTCTCTAAAGGGGGTAGCACGCTATCCTATTCCTAGATCAGATAGTTGGTATCCTTTAATGACCATATTGGATAATTTAATGGAAATTTTGATCTAGGACCCTCCCATTGGAGTATGGTTATTAATGGGGTATTATTTAATTATATTTTAATATTGTTCCTAAAATGGTACCTTTGGATACATAGTGTATAATTTATATCCATATATAGTGGTTTTGGTCACTCATATTTTGGAAGGAATTATTTTGGGATTTGGATCCCATAGAGTAGGGTCCTATAGGAAGTTATAACCATCTAATTAATGAATTTTTGGAACATGTCTCTAAAGAAAAATTGTTTTATATTGAGTAGTTGATGAGGAAAGTTTCATTTCATGGATTAATCATGTGTTTCTTTCTGAAATAATAAAAATAACCAAACCATATTTTATTTTATAAATATATGTGATATTTTCCAAATATTTACATCTTTATGTGTAGTTTCCACTTGAGGTTACCCAAAAATTACATACATAAATATTGCATCATTTCAAATGAATATTAAAAATATTTCCCAATAATAAATTCCCAAAAATTATGAAGGTTTAATTTCTTTTTAGAATATTTATATAAAAATATTATTTCGTGAAATATCTTTATCATCTCCCACAATGTTCATCTCACATAGTGAACTTATTGGAGATACCCTACATAGAAACATTTTTCATAAGTTTTTTAAAGAAAACATAATAAAGGGTGATATCAGATGATTAGTAATATATAATGAAATATATATCAATCAATGACCATAGGTAATAATAACATGAGTATATGGGTATGAGAATATGAACATGAAATTTGAAAACTGAAGGAAAACATTCATAGATCATAATCATAGAACAAGGCCTAAATATTTCATAAGACATGAATCATAGAATAATTAAAGATCATAAGCCAAGAGATCACATCATAAGCATAAGAACATGTAAAAATTATTGGAATATGATGTGGTATAATCATAATCATATAAATCATTTGTCCAGGCTATCTACAAAGACATTAATCACAATATGGGATCAGGATAACCTCTTGTATACCCTCTTTTATGATTGGGATTGCCACCCATGTGCTATTTTTGATGGTATTAATTTAACATCACTTAATTCATTGATGGTCTATACCATTCCAACCCACCAATTATTCCTAATTTATTCATATTTATTCCATAATATCATGAATTGTTTTATCATTAATGCATAGATAACCCTAGGAAAAAGAAAATAGTTTTCATCAATATATAATGAATAGTATATATAATAATACATAGAATGAATAAATGTGTTAATATTGGATCATATTCTAGTAAATAATAAGATACATCGATGGATGTTGTTATAGATTAAAATAAAAATAAAAGATCACTGAAAATTTTCTTGAAGAAAATACCCTTTTCTTTTTAGAATCACATATTAAAAATATAAAAAATTACATAATATTTCTAAATACATTTTACTAAAATATAAACATGAAAATTTTTAATGTAATCTTTATAGAAAATATTATTCATGAATGTGGGAACATACATTCATGCAGTAAATGTTAAAAAAAGATTCTATTCACACCTTTGAAAAAAGAACCTCATTCAAAAACCAAAAATTGTATTAATGATTAAAATTTTATTAGATATTAAAACATGGGTAATAATAAATATAATAAAAAAATTATTCGATTTTAAAAACATTCATGAAAATATTTTAATGAAAATGTGGGAATGGAATAAAAATATTCCTGACTGAATAGAAAAAAAAATTCAGTTTTCCTAAAACATATTTGTTTATAATTTTGACTACTATGAGAGAGGAAAATGAAATTAAAACTTATAATTTCTTTGGATAGTGATAGCGTAATTAAATAAATATGATTTATGAGATCTATATGATAAAATTTTATTATTATAAATTTAAACACAAACAATCTCGATATTATATGAGATTGTAACATAAAACGTTTTCATTATGCCCGAACAGCTTCATACGCCATCTAATATCCTATATGATAAATTCGAAATTTTATAATTCTATAAAAAGACAATATTTATAAATATAATACCACACATGGTTAATTTATAAAAACTTACCACTTGTTCATTAATAATATTTCATTACCATCATTATTTTAGGTTTTAACTACTTCTTTTTTTACATATGTTTTACTTCAACTGTTACGATACTTACATATTGATCATGGTTCAATAACCTACATAATGTTTATAATAATATAAAATTTATATATATTTGTAATATCCTATGTTTCTATAGGGTGATAATTCCAACGGAGTTTTGAATTTTGAAATCTGTTGGACTTATTATTTTGAAAGCAATGATTCAAAATAAAATTATGACAGTCTGAAGGCCTTAAAGGGTATTTTTTAGATATTTTTTGGGGGATGAGATGTGTTTTGTGTGGTTGGGTAGTCCTTATGATATATAGGTGTGAAATTATGGTTTTAAAAAATTACATCCCATAACACAAAGTTTTTCCATAGTTAGTGGTTATCGTGTACCCAAACCATGCAATTTGTTTTATACAGAAGCATGGTTTCATTTAACCACTCAAGGGTATCAAAAAACTGTAATTTTCATTAATAGTTGTACGATATACATATGTTTAGAACATATTTTTATAAATAGTGTATTTTAACTATTTTGAGGTGGGCGTGTTTTGGAAAATCAGTCTGCAAGATTGGTGTGTGGTGAGTGCACCTTTTTCAAAACCATTCAACCAAAAATTGATACTCATTAAAAAGGGAAAAAATAATGATTTTACACATTTACATTTATAGGTTTTGCCCCATTTCCTGCCTAATTTTCCCAAAATCTCCTCCCACACATGCTTATATCTTATCCCTTTCTAGTTAGGATATCGTCTCCATTACTTAGTGAAATATGACATATTTCATTTTGATCAGGAGACATTTGTATGTTTATCAATCCTATTGATTAATTTATTATAATATTTTTCTATCATGTTTCATCACAAAGTTTATGTGGGTTGTTTATTATTTCATAGGTGTTTATCTGGTTTATCATTAACTCTCATTTCTTACTGAACTAGTAGACAATACGTGTAGAGTGAAGCTTACTAAGATCAAGTATGTTTATATATATGACTTTTTAAATAGTATTGACATTTATAAAATGTTTCGATGTGCCCCATATTTGTAATAATAATTCTTTCCCCTAAAATATTTCTATTCTATTAATTTTTCATCGTAATACCATCATAAATGTTGTACAATACCCCTTTACAGTTTTAGAGATTGAAAACATCGTCTTAGACCACCCCTTAGGTTGTGTTAGAAACTCCCATAATAATATTAATTTTAAGGTGATCATAATGCCTCAAAAAGTGTGTTTGGAAATAACTTTGTAAAGATCAAATTTATTGTTCCACTAAGTAATGAAATAAACCCTTAGGGTGTGTATGGATTTGACATCCTGTAAGACCATACCTAATGTGTAACCAAAACACCCCATTAGGGTGGGTTTTTTTAATTAAGAAAAAACAAAAAAATTATTTAGATAAACCACCCCATATGATGCATTGGAAATTTCAATTAAATAACTGAATCGTATGGTGGACCATGGGAATGTATGTGGTTAATTAAACATTTATAAGAACTAAGAGTTCTAGAATAAATACATGATCCCATTTGTTCTTATAAGGAAAATCTAAAAACAAATAGACAAAATTTATTATTAAATGATATAATTACCATATGGGAAACCTTGAATGACACATCCATGGTTTTGGTTTAATTTTAATAAAATCATTGATATGATTACTTTACATGAACCTATGAATTATATCCTGAAAGCCTTGGATTCCCTTCCTACAATTTCTTGTATCTTATGAACTTTTTATATAAGAATCTTAGATTATATAAATAAAGGTAACGGTGTTGGTATGTTAAGATAAACATAATGGAATATGATAACTTGAGAGCATGATTATGTAATTAAATGGTTTTAAAATTAATGAAAGTATTTGGGTATGTTTTAAAAAATGGCCTTGATCCAAAATATGTGATTTCCAAGGTTAATGTTCCTATTATATGTTAATGAACATATATTGGTAAGTCCTATAATTATAATGAAATTAGTTATGGTATAAAATTGAGACATTCCATTGGAAAGTATTGGATTCCAGTTTTGATTTACATATACTAATTTGATGGATGTCACATGATTCATTAATGTTAATACCAAGGGTTAATCCATCCTTTTATCCTATCAATGTATTATATTTTTTAATTCGTCATCCCGGTACTAATGATTCATATAGAAACATCAAGAACACTATAATTCATCCGATCAGATCCTAGATTAGGCTTGATGTCTTTAGACGTGTAATGTCATGTATCATCTCCTTTGATTCCTATCTACAATCTTCTGAGATAACCTTGTACATTATCTTCTATCTTTGTTAGAGCCCTTTTATAAAGTTTAATGATGTGGGTTCATCGATAATATTCTCCTCTAAAGATAAAATTCATGGATTGATCACCATGGGTTGGATCACTAGTTCCCAACATATAATGCATTGGAGGATTCCTTGGATTTACCTGGTTCTGATACATGGGAATTCCTAGACTCGTTCTATGGATTCACCTTTAATTCTTATTTTGGATTCCTCAAACATATTGTAACAAGTAATATTACCAATACATTTTTCATGGGTAAGATACAATCAAACTAGGATAAATAAGGTGTTATTCCATGGCTCACCTTCACATGACTGATTTCCTTATTTAAATAATTCAATTTTATTTTTATATTCACATACCAAAAAAAATTTAGACAGCATTGGTGCTGGCTTATTGAGTTTTACTCAAACATTGTTTTGGTCACCTATTGGTACTCTTTCTGATATCATACATGTAGGTTAAGACTTGGATAGATCTTTTTGTTGTTAGTTTTCTAATGCTAGGACTTGGAATTAGATCAGTGGACTAATAATGTACTAATAACTCCATGAGGAGTTATTTCGTTTTGTTTATTAATTTATTTTTATCTTGTATTATACTATTGTTTCTAACTATAGGTTCTTTTGTTTTGATATTCCTGCATCATAATAGGTTATATAGATACTTATTAATTAGTTTTTTTAATATCATTTTATTATTATTAATATTTATTCACCTCATTTTATTTATCCATATGTTATATTTAAAATTTATCCAAAGTTTATAGTCTCCACACCGTAACAAAATTTGACCATCACTAATAGTCGACAACCTTTAGCATATGGGTAGGGATTATTGAGGCTGTGTGGCCCTCTCTCTTGGTTACTCACGAGTGGACCAGGTTGGGGATGTAATAATGTGGTATCATATGTTATTTTTTCATTTTTCATTTTTTTTGGGTTGGTAGAAACGAGACTTAAAATGTGTTGGATCATGGTAAATTTATCATATTTAGGAATGGACAACCCACAGAAGGGATATGGACTAAGTTACCAGGGATGCGACAATTGTTTATGATGCACGCTATTATAGTTGATAGTTATTTAATCATGAATTACTATTAATCATTCCACTAGATACTAATTAATGGGATTTATACTCATGATATGGTATAAAATGATGGAATATGTTCACACAAATTTTTTGGTAGCTACGATTCACAATCCATTAGAATGATTTCATTGTTTTTTATATTCCTTTTTTGTGATTGCTTAATTTTTTTATAGATATGTTATAGGGTAGGTTAAATAAAGTGTCTACATCATCTTGAATGGGTTTTGCATAAAACATGATGATGGAATTTTAATTAAAAAAATTTTATATGACCAATGGTTTAGAAACATGGTTTCATGGGATGAGTTTTAACTAGTTTAAATTAAATGTTTTCCAATTGTATCTTATAATGTTATGTACCATAATAAATTGGGAATAAAAATCTATACACCTAATCAAATTATTTTAAAAATGTAAAATTATATTTTCTTAATTATTAAGAAAAGATAATTAGATTATAGTTAAATTGGGTTAAAATTAAAATTTAGATGGTGTTGAATCCATGAATTGTGAACACATGCCCATATAACTGAGCAATTATATTTGGAAATAAAAATTATAAATTCCTAAAAAATGTTTTTCACATAAATGGGACTCTATTTTCAATTAATTGATTATTTCCACTATAAATTGGGAATACATACCTATATAACTTAACCTAGGTTAACAAGACATAACCCTATTAGGTCGATAAAATCATTACATTGCATTTTATATAAATCCTTGGAGGTATGGTAATGTTATTTTTTTGGTAATTTAAAGTGATTTCAACCACTCATATAGTGATTTGATTAAGTGTATGGTGGAAACTTAATTAACTTATCCCCTTAATTTGATAAAATGAATTTTGTGTATTTTCCACCCTTATTTTTATGAGGTTTCAGTTAATTAAAATTATAGATACAACCCAAATATAAATTCTAACTATATATTTTGATTGAAATTTCATTTAACTAATCCCAATTATGATAAATTATAGATAAACAATGGTTGAAATAAAATTATAAGATAATTTTCCTAGATTTTCTTTTGGCATTAACTAAATAATGTTCTAATTATAGTTTATAATACGTTTTCCTCTATAAATTTTACTTCAAATTTCATTCCTCTAAGACGCTTTAATATTTATATAAAATGTGAATTAATGTAATTGATTAAATGAATCCTTTTAGTTATATTGATAGTAAACACTGTAGTGTGGGTTTTAGTTTTATAATTCCACGATAAGTGACTTGGATATAATATAGATGTCAATCATGTGTATCTATTGTAATTTTTTTTTGTGAGTAGTAGTTTTCTTACACACCTTTTTAGAATGACCCTAGTTTTTATGTTCATACTTTTTAAAAAATGAAGGGTTATCATGGTTGTGGTAGCACCATCAAACATAAGAAACATTAGTGGATTCTTGAATTGATTTTTTGGCATAGGAAACACAATTTGTATTCCATTTGGGATCGAGTAGAACTCTTAATTGGCGGAATGATGAACAATTCATGATATTGTTAATTCGGCTATTTTGGCACTGTTAGATATGTATAAATAAAGGATGCTTAAGTTTAATTGGACTGACATGTGAAGGTCGTGGTCGGATTTTTAGCCAGTCATGTGACCCTTCATTATCCAATAATGTATGACCCAGAAAGTCATCAATATGATAATTTTTTTGTGAAGCATTGAAAATTCAAGGTTCAATATTTCAAAAGAGAAATCACATACCTGAATGTGTGGTGATTTTTTGCCTATGAATTGTATGAAATGGGTGGTCCTATTTCATTGATTTAATAATGAATTAGTGTGCATTTCCACCCATTGTGGCTATGAATTGTAAGAAATGGATGTGAATTTTGCATAGATGTAATAATAAAGTAGTTCTCATTTCCACACATTTTTTCATTTGAAGTATGGACTAGTGGTAGGCACTATGTATTGTTCGGTGGTAATCCTTCAAATATTAAGGTTTTAGGGGAAGCGGTCCTGAAAACAAATTGAGCTTTGTCATTTCATGACTACAGGGTAAGGGGTGATGGGTTTTCGAAGGTTGTGTTCATAGATCACTCCTAGAGTATAGTGACCTGTACGTTAATAGTTTCTTCATGAGCGATGTAGCTTTGAATGGTTAATTGAGAACTGAGTTATCCCAATGATTAGGATGACATTGTAAAAGGGACTAGGAGATATACCACTGATGATATACGTTAGAGTCCTATATTTATTATCCAGTTCATACAATACATTCGAGCAGGGATTGAGAGAGAATCACATTCACATCATTGAATAGACATAATCAAGTTAAACTTCATAGAAGAGAATGTAATTTCATGTGGTGGGAGGTACACCCAAAGCAATTCATGGAAGGAATACCAATCTTGAGTACGGTTCCATCAAATAGAAAGATGTAGTTTCATTTTTATTATTTGTAAAAGCATGTTGGTAATGTCTAGAAACAACATTCGATGATGTATGAAGCATGTTCAATGGGAATAAATTTTTTTGTTTTTAATAATACTGTGCCAATGAAACTTTTATGTTTAGAAGAATCACATCAGTCATGGAATATGTTATGTTTAAGTCGAAATGATCTTGTTCTAAAAATGATTAGTCTCAAATATTCTATACATATTTTATAAGATGAAGTGTTGGTAATTTTTTCCTTTTACTATCTTAGAGAAGGTGTGTAATTTAAAATTTAAAAGTATGTTTAGAGAAATGTATGGGTGTTACATTAACAGTTAGGGTGTGTAAGTTACCTTTAAACAATGGACATTTGTTGGTGCATCGATGATTATAATATAAAATTATGGGAAAATATTTGGTTGGATTTGAGACCAATAAAACGCACAATAATTAAGGATTTTTATTTGATGTTTTTGTGAAAATGATCTGATGATTCTCTTGAGGTTTTTGAATCATGATCGAGAAAGTTTATGGTATGTTAGAAGCTATATCCAAACATTTCAGATATGTTCAGTCAGGGAAGTCTAGACTCCCATTCCCAAATATAGTCTTGAGAGTAAGATTATATTTTCTTTTAGATCATTTGGCCAAAAAGTTTCTTTATATGCCCATAACATTGGAATTTAATTCCAAATTTCAATGGAAGATAAAATTCAGGAATGAATTTGAGGGTTAAGTTTCATGAATATATAGTTTGTAATGTGTGGATGATTAAGCTCAAGCGTTAATGTATTAAATCATTATAGGGTATAACAATATGTTACATCATGTTAGATGAATCACTATGTAGAAACCATTTCGTGTATTCCTTTAAGTAATTTTAATAATGGTTCTACAATCTACATATTTTTGGTAGAAAATTACTTTTTTAACTAGTTAGTGTAATCAAATTTCATTTATAGATTTATAGAGAATTCTCATGGGAGGATCGAAGACACATCAATGTTCACAACATGGGAAGGTTGTAAAATTTTGGATGATGATTTGATCATGAAATTACACTATAAGTTTATTCTTATACCTTAATGTGTTCCTGGGAGAACAAGAAGATACCTTGGGAGATGAGGGTATCATGGTCAGCTGTTTTAATAGTGTGTCGATGGTAGAAGCCAAGAGATATTATACCAGGTTGATTAGATGAAGATATACTAGACTTTTTCACCGTATTTAATGTGGAGGGTTCACAACCATGTTGGTCTAATCCCTGGAAAGGTAGTAGACATAGTTTTAGGTCCATCTGATCTTTTCAAGGAATAGGTAGTGTGTTATGTTTTTTCCTAGGTGGTGATCGATCATCCGTTTTGAATTGGAGTAGGAAGTAAGAGATCATACTCAGTTGACAAAAATATTGTGTGTTTTTAGGTATGGTATGATAAGAACAATTTTTGGGAGGGATGGTAGACCCCAGAGAACATTCATTGATTAGAAATTCAAATGGCATGAGGTTCCATGTTTTATAATTATCCTTGTAAACTAAGCTCTAAGGTGGGGATCACCATGGGTTGGAAAATCTCACAAGATGAAGACATTGGTTTCTTAGGATATATGAGAGATGTAGGGCATCGTCTTAGTGTTCTATGATCAACATGATCATTAGATCAGTTTTAAGTGGTCTTGTTACTTGTGTTTGGTGTCTTTCTTTGGGAGTGTGTTGGGTGATAGTAAAAAAATTATGTAATCTGAAATGGATTTAATGGCGGGTGTAGGTTACATGATGTTATTGGGATTCCATTGGGACTTCATAGATTTGATATGTTCTGAATTTAATGGTCTTTAAAATCTGTTATTAATTATTGATGATAATTTTAAAGGATTTTTGAATTTTTAAATCTGGTGAATGAGTTGTTCTTAAAAATCAGCATTAAAATGTAATTTTGAGAGTTTGAATGCCTTAAAGGGGATTTTTTTGGATATGGTTTGGGTAAAAAATGATTTTTTTAGATATTAGAGTATGTCTAGGGGGATTCCCACATGAATATTAGGGATCCGAATATTTGCATCATAGAATGAATGACTCACATATGGTTAGTTATAAAAATGCAACCCAATAGTGAATCCAATATTGTATTGGCACACACATTATTTCAACCATATGTGGGGATCTATAAAAATGGTTGTTTTATACAAAAATTTTGAGTGATCTTCATGGTAGAAACATATTTTTTTAAATCATGCGAGTTAAGGGTGTTTCAGAATGTGAGTTTTTAAGTATGATACATTGTTTTCTAAACCATGAAAAACAACTATGTTCCTCTTAAAAGAGGAAAAATGATTATTTTACCCTCTGAAATTTTAATGACTTTATACTCTTTTCCTCGATAATTTTTCCCTGGAGCTCCTCCCATATTCCTTGCTCCTTTCTCCCTTTCTTCTTGGGATATCTTATCTATTTGTTGGCCAAATAGAATGTCTTAAATTAAAATCAAGAGCCCTTTATAATAACATTCATCCTCAAGATTCCTTTTTTAGTTTATTTTTCATCAATGTTTCATCACACCATTTATGTGGATTATTCTATATTTTTAGTGAATTTTTTTAGTTTCTCAATTCCTCTTGTTTTAGGATGAACAGGTAGTCGATACCCGTTGAGTGAAGATTCCTAACCTTGAGGAAGGTGGTTTATATTATTTTCCATAAATGTATTTCAATTTATAAAATGTGTTGTTCCAACCACAAGTAATTCTATATTTTTTCCCAAAATTTTTATAATTCCATTATTTTTTTAGAAAAATCCTAACCTAGATATAGTATAACCCACCTTTACACTGTTGTAGGTTGACTACCTCATCAGGTAGCACCCCTAGGTATATTGTATCTAAATTCCTATGACAAAAATGAATTTTTATCAAATTAAAACACCTCATATGGTGTGTTTGGGTAAACATTTAGTAAAACCCCATTTTATTCTTCCCAAAGTCAAGTAACCACCTCTTATAGTGTGTTTCGATTTTAATTCCATAAAGATCATACCTAATGTGGAACAAAACCACCCCTTAGGGTGTGTTTGATTTGGAAATTAAGAAAAAACAAAAATTCTATTTGGATGCAATCACCCCTCAGCGTGTGTTGGATATGTCACTTAAATAATGAAAATCTTCGATATACAATGGTAATATATAATGTAACATAAACGTTTTTATGAATATATGGTTTCATGAATAATTATAAATCCTATGTTAATTTATTTTAATGTAATTTTAATAATAATAAAAAATTTAATTATCAAATGATATTAGTACCTTATGGGAAACCATGGGAGGCAAGTCTATGGTTTTTTAAAATTTTAATAAAATCCATGGTATGATTACTCTACTTTATCCTTTGACTTATATAATAAATTCCTTAGATTCCCTTCCAAGAATGAGTTAACCCTTATGACTTATTATTATGGGAACCTCAGAGTATATAAATTATGGTAGTGATGTAATTATATTGGGATACCCTTGATAAAATATGATATCTTAAGAATGGGATTATGTAATTAAATGGTTTTATAATTATTGATAGTATTTGGGTATGTTTTATATAAATTTCCCTGAGCCATAATGAATTATTTTCTTTGTTAAATTTCCTTTTCTATCATAATGCTCATATAATTGTAATCTCTATCTATATACATAGGCTGTTTATGGTTTAAAAGTTATACATACCAAAACAATGTCTTGGATTCCAATTTTCAATGCCGATAAAGAACCTGATGGATGCCACATTATTTACTGAATTGATTTACAAGTGGGTAATCCTTTCATTAATCTGGTTACTATCCTATATTCATTAATTCCTCATTATAGCTCAAACAATTCACCTAGAAACTCTAGAAACACTATAATTCCTAGGATTAGCTTGTATATTCAATTTGATGTCCTTGGGCATGGAATGACTTAGATGATAACTTTGGATTCTAATATATACTATCCCAATATTACTATGGAATTACTCATCATGATTGTTTTAAGACCTTTTATAAATTTGTATTCTAAGGGTTAATACATAAAACTATACTCTAGAGGTAAACACCATGGATTGATCACTATGGGTGCTCTCACCGGTTCAATACATAGAACACCATAGAGTATTCCTTGAATTATCAGGGTTTATATACATTATAATTCCTAGACTAGTTTAGTGGATTCACCTTTGATTCTTGAATTGGATTCCCGCGCTTGTAGTCATTGGACTTAAAATAAGTCGATTTTTCATATGGTTAAAGAAGTGCACCCTAGGATATAAATGTTGGTATTCTCTGGTTAACCTCCACTATAAATGTTTCCTTAAATATATATTACACATTGTCATGTTTTATACTCATGGACATGAAATACATTATAAAAAATTGGTTGTGGCCTATTGAATTGTAACCATAACCTTTTTGGACCATTGTTTGGTACCCAAGAAGATCTCATGGAATCTAGTTTAACTTGGATGATGATTTTTATCTCTACTTCTATGAGGATTATACTTTTAATGGAAGTTATGGATCAGGCATGTACTAGGATTTCCAATATGATTTTTCTATTTCTATTTATTTATTTATTTTTATCAAGCGTTACACCAGTGTTTCCTGTTGTATGTAATTTCTTTATAGATTTAAAAATTAACGGGTTGAATGGATTCTAATTATTTAGTTTTATATTTGTGAGCTGATTTTTATCCACATTTATTTTACACATTTCATTTATCCTCTATTATATTTATTACTTATCTAGAGAGTATAATCTCCAAAATATACCGTTATTAGACCCTCGTTTCTAGTTGAAATCCTCTAGCATATGAGGAGGCACGCTTGGGGCCTTGTGGACCTCAAAATTGGTTAATCATGAGTGAAACACATAATTTATTTCATAATATGAAATATATATATATTTATATCCATCCATAAAATGATGAGATAGAAAAAATAGTTATACTATTCATGGATATGGTAGTCCGTACAAACACTTGTACATTGTTTTAAATTTATAATGAAAGGAAAGAAATAAAGATTAAAAAAGTTTTATGATTACAAAATCATAGATATATTATAAATGTCTTATATATTCGGTAAATCCATCATTATATAAATCCATGAGAGATGGTCATTGAAAATGATTCATATTGCTACGTGGAAGTGGTAGTCCACATTTACATAGAAGTGATACTTTCATATCCCATTTGATAGAAAAGTGGAATAAAATGTTTAAACAATAGTGATAATAACATCTTAGTGTATTTATGATTCTAGATTCATTATTTTATAATGGATACAATATATTTTTAGTAAGTATAATAAGAATTTTTATTTGAAATATTTGGGTAATATGCTTATGTCATCTTTGAGATACCTCTTTGGATTACATATTAAGCCATATTAAGATGGTATTAGTATAAAATAAGAGTCTAAATAAAAAATTTAAAGAATATATGATGTTTTTTTATTAGGTATTGGATGACATATAGGCATAAATGTTTGTGAAAAAGGGATGAGGATGGGTCATTTTTATATGTTGTGGGAGGAGAAAACATAGAATTACTTAAAATTATTAACTAATATAAAGCAAAATATTGTGAATGTATTATAAAATGGAAAATAAAAAATCAGATAATATAAGCTCTAAATAGATTTCTTAAAATATATTTATAGAAATATAATTGTAATTTTTACCCTTATCTCTCAGTTTTTCCCCCGATAAACCCATATTAATCATATTCATGGAAACAAATTTTTACTATTTTTACAATTATTATGACCATATATGAATGTTTCATCATAATAATATTTAGATACGATGATTCCAAATACGGAATAAATTTTATAAAATTCAATTTCAATAATTTTAAAAAATTAAATTTAAAATAAATGTGATAAACGTAATAAAAACCGTTTTTTAGAAAAATGAATTTTAAAGTATAAAATTGAGTATACTTTTTAAATTTCATCATAAAAAATATTAAAATAATGTCAAAATATTTAATTGAATATATTTTATATACATTTCATTAAAATAATTAATTTATAGTGATATATTCAAATTATTAAGATAAAAAAGATTGCACACATTATAACTATTTTGTGAAAAAATAATCTTTTAACCTTAAAATGATTTTATCTTGATTAATAACCATTAGATAACTAATGTATGAATTTTTATTCATAAATTTTAAATAAGTTTCATTAAAATAATTTTTAGATATCATTAAACATATAAAAGTAAATTATTTGCATAAAAATATAATTCTTCATAAACTAGGTCCTTTAATCATGACATAATTATAATAAAACATATTTATTGTTATTTATTTGGAAGTAATCAATAAATTTTATTTCAGGAATATATATATATATATAGTATAATGTTTTTAATCCTATTCATACCCACCAATCCAAGGACTAGGTTATAGAGGTTGTAATTTTTTGCGGTTCATTTAGATGAGGGGTTACATTTAAATAAATTATCCAAATACATCAAATTTATTTCAAAATATTACATATAAAGTATTCGGGTGATAAACCACTAGTGGTATATAAAATATTATTTTGGAGCATAATTATTGACCTTGCAACTTGTGGAAAATTTTTTGGTGCATGCGCTTTGTTATTTAGAGATGATAGAGTGATGAATAAGATCGTAAAGATTAGGTTACCATAGATGTCTTATAGGTTATTTGTTGAAAGTATGTATTTGTGCTCAAGAGAGGATGTTGATATGTATTGATTTACATCATTTTATAATCATATGGGTTAGGATATGAATTCTATAATAAGAGGTTTTATTTAATAATGAATATATTTCATGTGGATGCCAAGGGTTTGTAGATTCTCATAATTCCATGTGGTTAGATTAACATTAGGTGAGAAAATGTAATGGGTGTGAAATTTTGAATATATTCATCTAATGTGAAATTTTTAGTATATAAAGGTATTTCTAGGTCATGATTATTCCATTAATTCCATTAAATATCTGAAATTCTCATGAAGGAAGTTTTATATTTTTACAATATGAAACGTATTATTAACACAACATTCATTTTCCATGTTGGCAGTGAAATTTAGACCATACAAGGTAATTGAATCATGTCGGAGGGTAATACTTATTTCACAAAAGGCTATTTTTATAATTCATTGTTAAATATACTTTTTTTGTTTCATTTTTTATGATAAAATTTTAAATGTGTGAAGAATTTAGTCACCTTTGATTTTTAAATCGGTGGAACATAGCTTGTTTTCACACTAGGGAGACATGAGTTCCTAAAAAGGGTAAAATAATATATTTACTCATGAAAAAACCCAAGAAAAAAAATATAGTTTTATGGGTCTTAGAATAATGGTTTGAACCATTTTTTTTTATTTTGATGACGTTTTATGTGAGTGGAATTTGAAGGGATATTTAATATTTAGTTATTAAATAAATATTTTCCATCGCAATAAATGTGGTGATATCTAATAAATGTAGTTCCATGTAAATGTTCTAATAACACAGATCTGTTTATAATGGGGAGTTTTACCTATAAATTTTATAAACATGATGTTCAGGCTTTGGGTTATAATCTCAATGATTATGGTTCATTAATTAAAATGCCCAGTAACCAAATTTTTGGGCTTTATATTCATGTTTAGAACCTATTTATATGATTTTACATTATTCTTTTTTAATATACTTATAAGAAGTGAAATAATGTTATAGAGATTTTTTTGAGTTAGAATTATTTTCATATTTCAGAGATTGATCACTGATTAAACAATAATTGAATTTTGGGGTGACAATGAATACATTGAAGTGATGATAAATTTCTATGAGGTAGGGAGTCATTATAAATATTTAAGACTCATTTTTTATGTGGTCATGTTAATTTTATATAATAAATGAATTAATTTAAATTTTATATATATTAGATCATTTGCATAATTTATTCATGATTAATAATTCTTAATTTTTGGTGAACAATTGGGCCATGGAATTACCATTAATTTATACCATCAAAATATATACATTATTGAATATTATAATAATTTTTTTCTAAAGAAAAATGAAGGTAATTTTTATATATGTATTATTTATATTTTTTTTTATATTTCATCATTGGAAATATATATTTGAATCCATAAAAATCCTCCCCATATAAAATTCTCATAAGATCCCCGTCTTGATCATCGTTTGATTTTTCCCCAATGAATTTTTATTCTTTATTCAATATTTTTTTGATTATGAAATGAATTTGGGTGTTTTGTATCCTCACCAACCATCATCCAGTATGAAGGATCTCAACACATAGCTTAACACTTCATCAAATGAATGAAAACCATGAGAACAATTAACTAGAATAAACTCAATGTGTTCGAAATAAGAAACCATATACTATAAATAAAGAACAAGAATATATTTACCCATTAAAAGTTACTAATAATGGTTTATCATAGATATCAAAGAAGGAACAACATATAGGACCATCACTTTGATGTTTTTCCATGGGTTTCTACTAATCAACCAAACTATTTAGATGGGATCTCAAAATCCATCAAAAGATATGCTAGTATTAAAGGAATAATTAAGGAAAGGAGAGAGATAATTGGGTGAGGTATATATTTTTACAAGAAGATCATGTAGAGAGAGACACCTCGTGCATAGTGGATTGTTATCCTATATATTGGATATGAGGATACTCCCTATGGTAAGTAACTACATCATTTAATTACTCATGTATTTCATAAACATACGAGTAATGGATTTAGTTACATCCCATGTAATCGTCAGCCATAAATATCCTTTATTTAATGATATCTCAAAACGTGTGTAACATAAACTGTAAATCTTTCACATTTAAAAGGGTACAAGGGTTATGACAGTGTAACGTGTATCGATTCCATCAATACTCAACACTATCAATGGATTATATACTACTCTATGATATTACTAATACAACCCATGAAACATCATATATGATTAATAACTAACCATATAATATGATTGAAGTACACTTATACAATGTTTAAAATATTCTCAGTATCTTATAAAATGATATTCCCCTTAATATATGAAAATCATAATTTTCATAATAGTGATACATTTAAACTTATTATATCATACTATATGATATCAATTATATATATATAATGTATTTCAAGTAAATCCACTTCAATTTCTCACTTATACTAAACCCTAAAGACTATATATTTTTATTCCACTTTGTACTGAATTTAATACAATTACATATAAAGTCATATCCAGAACACTTTTAGATTTCCTTTATATTTGTTAATGTTATGATTAAATTCAACTTATAATATATCATATCTAATACACTGTTATTGTCCAGATCTGAAATCATTTTAGGTAAAACTATAAACTATATATCAATTATCTTTTTTTGTATAACATATTCATCATTCAGTCAACAAAAAATTGTTACTGCAAAGAATTTATAGAATTGAAAACAAAATGAAATCACTAGATCCATAAGTGTATGTATAGAGAAACCTCTAACAAACCATTAATTCTACTCAAGCTATAATGGGACCCAACATGATCTATGTCATACACTTGTATCTTTATCTTTGTTTCCAACAGCAACATCTGATGATTTCAAGAATCTTTATATGTTCTTTTTTTCATAAAAATTAAGTGACCATGGGGCACAGTGTTAGTTAATCCCATATTGTCCTGTAAAATATTATCAATTATTTAGGTATAGATTGACTAGGTTGATGAATAGATCACATGTCATACCTTATGTTTTTGAGTGCATCAAATGCCTCTCATATAAATAGTTAAGTACTCTACATGTACATTCTATGCATGGAAATACATTTTCCCATTCTATCTCAACCTTGGTTCCATATCCTATAATACACCATGACATACATTAGTTAGGGATAACTCAATGTCATTACTGGATACGTAAATTTTTACTTTATTTCATGATATGATTATCTATATATACATTTATACAATGAACATAAATGTATGATAAAATGTATATTTAATTTTATATTTAATTTTTTATATTATTAATATTATTTTATGAGTATTTAACAAAACCCAACACAAGAACCCATCCATCATATCATATATGATAAACTACCAGATCAACATTATATTTGTTAAAATATATAGGCTAATTATATATTATTTAATTTATATTTAATTTATTCACATCTATATATGAACATTTAAAAAATACATCACACTAAATTTTCTAGTGAGTAACATGTATGAATAAATGTAGCTTGAATAATGGTGTGATTTTGGAATAATATTCCCAATTATTAACTTCTTTAACATATTCAATCTCCTAGAATTCATAACATACAATATTACATTTTTAAATTCTATAATTACAAAAAACTCTTTTACACATTGACATCATCTTCCATAAAACACTATCTATCAAAACATTTCATTTAATTAATGTAACAATTTAAATTTCTTATTTATTATAACATCTTAAAATATTTTAGAATTATGTTAAATTCACATTGACTTGTATAATCCATTAGTAAATAGTGATATTCACATTTTAAAGTAACATAATTCTAATCATTACATTTTTTTATCATCACTTATCCTAAAAAATTTATGATATTAAATTATAATTGATTTCCTTTGCCAGATTTAAACATTTACAAGCTCATGTTAAAATTATTTGAGTTTAGAAATATGCACGCTATCCACTTAGACTCCATATTCTATTCAAAATATTATTCTAAGATAAAAAAGATATTTTGTGTTAAGAAATTACCATGATTTCTATTTAGTTTGAATATTTAACAAATGACCTTTTAATATAATTATATATGTGGTATTCTACCTCATTGAAAATTTTACTAAATGATTAATTTATAGAATATTCCATTTTTACTAGTGTAATATTAGTCCCCATATACTTAGATAAATAATTAAACCTAGATAAAACTCATTTAATCTGTGTATTTATTCAATGTATGTTATAGAATTTATATAAACAAAATATTTACAGTAAAAATATTTTATCAAGTAATTAAAAAATTTATATTTATAAGCATTATTCAAGAGAGAAAAATTAAAAAAAAATTAATGATTCATCCAATATGTGAAGTTCTTTATTCATCTAAGACGTTAATGAAAAACTCATTCATCCATTACATGAAAGATAAATTTTATTCTCCTCCCTTTAACACTAATTTTTTGAATCTTATATATTTACAACATTTGTAAAAATACAGTTCCAATTATATACCCTTTATAATGTAAATTTATAATTCTATAACATTAATACCTAATTAGGACCCTCCATGATGTTTCATAGAAACAATAATTTATTCTTGTTAGTTTTTATTACAATGGATACTTTTTTATAATGAATCTATTTCCCCCCATAATCCTTCTTATGTTTAGGTGGTAGGGTAGACTCTTCATGACCTCCATTCGTCTCTTTATACTTTTATTTCTCATTATACATTTGTACCATCATTATAAAAATTAATTCAAGTCATACAATGTTATTCTAAACTATCATCAATACATAAAATATTTCGGGTAAACTTATATTGAAGATATTTATATTATAATTCATAACAAACATTCAAAATATTTTTGATATTGATTAAGAATTGAAATTTATATCTACATCATGCCTAAGAAGTGATCCAATCCTCTCTAATACATTTATGTACCAAATAAAATTAAGAACATGATTTGATACTAATGTTCCATTTTATATCATACATCAAACGAGATCCTTTGACACCTCATATTTTTCATACCAATCATATTTCTAAAAGACTCTTTCTTGGATGACTTGTATCTCATATCCACATATGGTATAATGTTTCTTTTTCAACCTAGATTATATGGTTAATATCGAGGTTTAAAAAACTTTTCATGAATACTTTATTTGTATATAATAATAATCTATATTTGATTATTTAACACCTTCACCGGTATACTACTTCTATGGAAGGATATTTTCTTATACAAATAATATTCCCTATTTCTTGGTAACTATTCTAATGTTTTAGTACTAGTCAAGAAAATTACTACCATTTGGTTTTTCCGCATAATAATTTATTTTTGTGTCAATATAGATTCCAATAATGCCATTATCTACAGAAAAATATTTTATTAGATGAGTAAGCTGTTTTAAATTAATTTAATAAGAAATTTTAATAAATGTAATCCCACGTAAAATGAATAACCCCTAAATTATACCCATTTACTGTTACAGTTCCCATATTTCATAATGACATACACCGGGGTTAGAATATAAATAATACATTACTATATCTAGTAAGAAACTATTGTAAATTATATCATAAATGGACCACGGATTATTTTGTGAATAGATCTTTATTAAAATTTATCATATGGATTAACACAGATTTATTCCCCTAATATCCTAAATATTAAGGTTTCCTAGATAAATTCACCCCAATGAAATTCAATGAATATGGAACCAATCCAAAAAGTGTAACATTATTACTTAAATTATCTGGTACAAGTTAATTAAATGGCACCTAACCATTAGGGTCACCCATACTTATTGATCAATCTCTTAAAAGTGATGCATTCGAAAGAATCCCACATTTAGTATTTAGTGGTTTTATTTTAAGCTCATCATATTATCTCATATTATTGGTTTTATATAGACATAATTCTACTGATTTAGTTTTGTAATCCATATTCTGACTCCCAAATTACATATTAAAATCATAATAATTTATAACTCTTTACATAACCCACATGTTTATGTTACACACCCAAAAATAGTTACCATGAATATTCATATATATTCAGATGAATCCCAAGAAGATGGTACATGAAATTTGTATTTAGAAATTTAAAATTAAAGAGTATTGAAAACTCCACATGAGTGAGACCCAATCAATAAATAACATACCCCAGCTTTACTAGAACAATGCATAACCTCGATTATAGTAGGATGTATAACCCCAATTCCATCTCCCTAGGGAGAATTTATCTAAGAGACGATTCAACTCCCAATAATATTAAAACCTAATATGTACAATCTATTCCCATAAACTTAATTCAAATTTTATACCTTTATTACAAACTGAGTTCAATGTAGTTTTAATACTAAAATGTATTCTGTCTTGTATAATATAGTATGAAAATTTATAAGAAATAGTTTATCTAATAAACTAAAGCATAAATAATAATTAATAATATAAAAATCATTTCTATGAACTGAATAGATAGTTAAAAATACATGAATATTTCATGAATTTAACTAGGAAAAAATACTATGAATAATTAATTAAAAAATGATTAAAAAAATTTATAATTCACACCATAATAAATATAAACATTTTATATATATTTCTAATATGAAGATAAAAACATTCATTATATGGTATTTTATTCCAATACATTATTTTTCAGGAAATATAAACATTTTATTTTTCTATTTTTTCTATGTAAACATTTTACATAGTGAAAAAATCATATATCAATAATATTGAACCTTTTTAATCATATCAAATTATAAAAACAATTTTGATACTGTCTAAATAACTTCCTAACATCAATATTTTAAATAAAACATTTAATATTTATTTATTATGAATATTTAATAATTTCCTAAATATGAAAATTTTATATAATTCCCTATTATGTTTTTCATAAACTATTTATAAGATACACTTATAATTTATCATAAAAACACTTCAAATTTAAATTATAAGGAAATCAATTCCAATTTGTAAAAGATATTTTAACACAAACTCCTAAAAGTAGTGAAATATTTATAAATATTTTAAAAATTATTAATTAATTAATCACAAAATTTTATAATAATTTTATTTAAAAAAAATATTTTATAAATTAATAAATATTATAAAATATTTTTTCCTAATATCTATAAATAATTTATAAATTATGAGAATTAATTTATAGTTGAAATTACATAAAATTGAAAAAGCTTTTACATATAATATTCTATGATTAATCCTAAATCATAGAATATGGTTGATTTTATAAAACCCCCCCTATCTGTAATTTTTTACAACTGATAGCTACAATGTTTCTTATGTTATCCTCATATTATTCAATGAAATAAAAAAATATAATAAGAGTGATTAGATGCTCTGTTTTCTGAAAACCTAGAGTGTTATCATAAGATTTGTTGTCTAAATATCATATGATAAGATCTGTGAAAAACTGAATATTTAAAATATTTGATAGCTTATGATATTATATATAATTCATCATTATATTAAACGAGAAACATATCATATTGAATGATTTTTAAATGATATATGATATGAAAAGAAATAAATTCATTTCCCAATGTTTTTCATTAATGATACTACCAGAATTGAATCTGATACCGTAGAAGGTTCTCTATATATAAATTAAATCTTAATTTATTGGAATAAACATATAAAAATCGAAAATTCTAAGAAATTCTATGAGTGTTTAAATAAATTTCATAAACTAGAAATGAAGAAAAAGTGTACCTTTCACCATTGATAGCTACTAAAAATGGTGTTTAATTGAGATCACCAAAGGAACAAACCACAGTTACTTACCTTCCATGTTTATATGAGGTTGGTGAAAAGTTTTATTAATGTTTATGATGGAATATTTTAAGGCTTCTAAATATATTCTAGTATATAGATTACAGAGAGGGAAAAGAGACAGGGCTTCGAGAGATTTAGATATTCGGCTAGGAATGTGGTGGATAGAGAGACACCAAATGCCATGGGGATTGGTACCCAATATATATTCTATGGGGACACTCCCCAAGATAATCAGTAATTTCATTAAATTACTCATATGTTCAACAAAAATTTGAGTAAGGGACTCAATTACATACCATGCAATCAATGGTCATATTTTTAATTTATTTATTGATTTCTACAAATATTTGAGGCATCAAACATTGAACATTAATGTTTGGGGGGTCGCAAGAGTTTTGACTGTTTCAAGAGTATTGATTCTATAAATACTCGACACTACATATGGATTATATAGTAATCTATAGAGAGCCCCATGAAACTACTGAAACTTTATATATGATTAATCATAAATGTCATAAAACGATTGAAGAATAATTTTATCAATTCCTTTTATATATTCAATTTTATATAAAATGACACACCCTTTTATACAAGAAATTTTTAATTTTCATCCTAGTTATACTCATAAAAAAATTATATCATATTATATGATGTAGATTATAGATATATTTGTGACTCCACAACCTCATATTCCCATAGCCAGTGCATTATGTAAATACATTGTTATGATAAAAAGGAATAAAATCCCGAAGTACCGGTTAGTTTAGCATTCAAGGAAAATAGATTACATACATGAACCTTTAATTATAATTCAAAACATAAAGAAAAACATATATAATCCTTTTATAATGAAATTATTTTCACTACTGGAAATAAGATATATACCAATAGTTTTGGGAAAACCGTTGGTATAGTTCACTTATATGGACCTATACAAATTGTTTGGCTAAAACCGTTGGTATAGGTTACTAATTTGGACCTATACCAATAGTTTTGGACAAACTGTTGGTATAGGGGAGACATATATCAACATTTTGGGGAAAAGCGTTGGTATTGGTCACTTATATGGACCAATACCAATAATTTGGGACAAACCATCTGTATATGTCCATAATAGAGACCCTATACAAACGTTTTCCCCCAAACTGTTGGTATAGGTCCCCCCTATACCAACAGTTTGTCCAAACCCATTTGTATAGATCCAAAAATCAGTGAATATATACCATTGGTTCTCAAAACTGTTGGTATAGTTACATGTATTGTTTGTTGAATTATCTTAGAGATATCATATAATATATAGAAATTTAATATATTTTTGATTATACATATATATCTATGAAATTATTTCCACAAAAGTCAAGTCAGTTTAGTGTTTAGGCCGTTCAATCATAAACTGGAGGTACTGGGATCAAAACCAATTGAATGCATAATTATTGAAATACAAATACATGCGGTTTTATGGAATCATTGTTATAGATTTGTCATAATACGTATACCAATGGTTTTGGAAACCATTGGATTAGTTCTACACCAATGGTTCTTCCAAAAACATTTGTATATGTCTATACCAATGGTTTTTTCAAAACCATTTCTATAGACC
Organism: Viscum album; assembly: GCA_963277665.1. Lineage (NCBI taxonomy): Eukaryota > Viridiplantae > Streptophyta > Magnoliopsida > Santalales > Viscaceae > Viscum > Viscum album. The sequence continues at coordinate 1,133,366,674 of OY728131.1, forward strand.
TATACCCATATCTTACTAGCCAACTGTTCTCCAAACCATTTTTATAGGATATTCCAATGGCATGGTGGCCTATACTAACTATTTTTGATCGTTGGTATAGGACATTTTTTTAGTAGTGGCTCTGAGCTTAACACATTATATCAATCATAAACCACTTCTTGAAATCCTAGAAAAATAAAATATAAGAAATGGGGGAGCTTATATTCTTATTAAGGATAAATAATATAGAGGAAACTATCAAAAATAATCATAAACATTAAAACAAGTCTTTTAAACATACTCTTTATCTTAATATGGAGAGAATAAATCAAATAATTCTACTTCAACATTCACATAGATATTATACTTGTCTAATAATCACATATAATATCAACAACTAATCTAATAACTAGGGAATTCATAATGATGGATATTTGAAACATTCCATCGTGGCTTCATGCCAAGAACCTAATACTTTCAAGGCTTCATGCCAAGAATCTCATAGTTTCAAGGATTCTAACCAAGAGTCTAATAAATGGGTAAGGCCTCAGTCAAAACCAAATAAATTTTGTTCCGTGAAACATTTTGATCTATTGAGGGGATATAGCGGGGATCACCAATCATTTACTACGTCTAATACATTCCTCATATGAAAATGGTGAAACATAATCAACATAATCATTACTATTAAAATATATTTAATGAAGTAACAATATGTTAACCATAAACCAAGAATGGAATCTAAATAAAACATCCATAGTCAAATATATCATAATCCCTTCAATATAACATGGATAATTTTATCATCATAAATCAACATCAATTAAGTATTAAATGAAACAAATGATGTTGACAAAGATGGAAATAATCTAATAAATTCATTAATACTCTTGGAGAGAAATATCCAATTTTTCAAATTGAAATCATTTTTTATCGCAAATTTATAAAAGAAAACATTTCTTTTTAATATCACCTTGAAATATATTAATTAGAACATTAAAATGATAAGGAATTATAGTGGAGTAAAATAGCTTCTTGCACCATATATGTTAAAAAGACATTCTTTCCTTAATTTGTCAAAAAGTTTATCAAGTAACTGGTTTGGAAAATGGCAGAATGATTCATTTCAAAAAAAATTATAAAAATTCAAACATATTTAAAAATAACTTTATAACATTATTGAAAATATTTTGAATTGAATTTTAAGAAACATGTACATGGATGATGAATATGTCCTAGTAGATACTTAAGTATAAACAACTTCAAATTATAATGAGATTATGAAATTAACCCTTACATTGAACATTCTGTTATTCAAGGGTTAGTTAACCTCATGAATAATGGTAAAATCATGTAATTAAATTATAATAAGACCATAAAAATATTTATTATATCATATAAGAATCCTCTTAAATAATTTTGGTAATAATATTTCAGTATTACCATTGTTTCGGGTGTTAACTGCTTAATTTTTAATTCCTGTTTTTTCATATAAGTCATGTATATTTTGCATTGGATGTATTTAATTCATATAAAGAATTAAATTAAGTTCATAATTATTTTTTTACTCATCATATATATTTTATAATCATTATTTAATAGTTAATTTTGAGAATTAATATCACCACCTTGCGAAGGCAGTAGGCCATATGTACGCCTGAGTGATGATATCATTAACTTGACGGTTAAATGCTATAGAATTGGATGGTATATTAGTATATTTAATCCTTATCATGATAGATTAATTATCTAAATCCATTATAATCTCATTAATCCCATCAAAATAAAGAATAAATGAAAAATAGATTTCACCATGGTGTAGAGACGGTATGCCATATGTTCGCACACATGGTGATATCATTTTTCCTTGGATGGGTAAAAGGATGAATATGGTTGTACCAAAATAATAATAACATCTATGAATATATATTATATACGATATATAAATTTCTTATGTAAGAAACATATGAAGTGTAAGTATAAGAAGAATAAAAATTGAATTGAATTGGAAAAACAACTACTTATTCTTCGAGTGTCTCCTTCTAATTTGGAAAAAAGGAATCCATGTGTTGTCATTTTACCCGAAGTGTGGCCTCTTGGATGAGGTTAGAGAAACTTAGAATAAATGTTTATTGGGTTGGATAAAACAAATTGTTTTATTTATGTGAATTAAAGATAAGGGGAAGTTCAATTTTATATGAGAGGTGGGGAATACATCCGGAATATCTTAAAATATTAATCTATTATAAATTTATTTTCTATTTAAAATAGCTCAAAAGTGATAAATACTTAGGATAAGATTAACATGGGTATAAATAATCTCAACCAGTTAATTTTAGACACGTATAGGTCATAAAAGTCTCCTTATCCTTTGGATTTAACCATTAGATAAAAATTTTAACTCATATTGTGTCTTCATGTATTTTTACTCAAAAGGGTTAATATAGTTATAATAAAATTCCAAAAGAACCCAAATTGGATCTTTTATGAAAATTTTAACATTATCAATTTTATTTTTAATGAAATGGGATATTTTTGAATTTTATAACATTTATTAAAATATTATTTTTTAAAGTATCATTTATGTCAAATTTGTTACTATTTATTATTTTAATTTTTACAAATAGAAAAATAATATGATTACTTGAAAAAAACTTCATATATGTCACTAACATGAATATGTTATATATAATTTTTTTATTTCATTAATTATGTATATTATATTTATTTTAATATTTTTAATATTGTTTACTTGATATGTGAATTAATAAAATAATTTCTGTTTCACTATTGTCTCTTCATTAATGGAAATTATTTAATTTCTAAAAATTATAAATACTTTTTTTAGATATTTAATTATTTTATATTTATAGATACTATTTATAATTTATTTTATCTCGTTTATATCTCTATATTAAAATTTTTATTCTTATAATAAATGAGAGTGATATTTTATCACATTCATTAATTTTGATAACATTCTAGTCGTATTCATAGAAAAGAGACTATTAAATGACTCTTTTTAGAAACATATAAGTTAATGGTCAAATTTAGTTATCCAATATGATTTTAAGCTGCGTTAGGGTAATTTTATAATAGTAATTTTACATTTAATTACCCAATTTACCCTTAACCGGGGTAAAGAAAAAATTTCTAAACTTAGTATTCATAATATACAGAAAATAAAATAGAACTATTAAAATAATTTGGACCCAATGATTCCAAATATGGAATAAATTTTTTAAAATTAAAACAAATCATGTAATTTAATTAATTTTAATCCCTTTTGACAATATGAGAGGATGAGTTTTTCAAAAGTAAAAATCATCAAAAGATTGGCATGTGATTATATCTAATTTTAATGTGAAAATAATTCCAATGACATACATTATATTAACAAATGAAAACATAATATTATTATAATTTAAATCCATTTATATGTATAATCTATCAATATAAATATATTAGATGAAAACAATTTTAGAATTAAAATGGAGAATTTTTCACTATTCATTAAAATATGAATGTTATGAGGAGAACACCCAAATTTTTTCCAATCAAATTTTTTGGTCCCCATTATAAATTAGGTGATTATTTTTTGAAATTTAATATATAAATCGAGAGTATATTTGTTTTGAAAAGGGGTCTCCATTAAAAGGTGGTGTAACTTCTTTAAAAAAATACTTACTTTATTTGTAAATTTGAATTTATTGTTATATCATGTTTAAGAAACACATAAGATGAATGATATAATTATATGTAATATATAAAATTAAAAATTGGGTTAATACTATAAAAACCCACTATTTAAATGGCTATTTTAATAGATCATTGTATGCTCCAACTCGGTATTCTGTGCAACACATGCTATTCCATTAAAAAAGAATACCCCCTGATTCTTGGGGTGTTACATTCTCCCCTCCTTATATAAATTGAATCCTCCAAATTTGAAAAAAAAGATAAAAATAGGGGTTTGACTTTTCAATAAATATTTATTTAAATCCTACATCATTAAATGATTAATGATTCTCCCACCTTAAAATAAACAAATGGAAGTATGAAAGTCACCCAATATGACACATACTAGGGTTCCATTTAGTAAAACATGGAAATGAAACAGAAATATAACCATGATGTTATAATGAAGAGTGATAGAGAGAATTATTAGGATAAAGATAACAATCCCCAACCTAGAAGTCGATGATGATTTAAGGGACCATTTGATTCATTAGAAAAGAATGTACAAGGAAACCTTTTTTGGTTTTAATATCAATTTCCTCGAGTTGATGAATTAATTTACTTCATAGAATAAGAACACAAGGAATCATAATAACATAAAAGTTATAGTTCAATTCTTTAACTAATTTCTTCTACAAACTCATCTTTCTCTCCAAAAGATAATAAGTTTCAAAAATATTCTAATTATCATAATCATATAGGGTTACAATAATGAACCTATAACTCATATTTCATGACATTTAATTAAAATAAACTATTTTATACATACCAAGGCTTCAAGTAGGCCAGTTGTATGTGATGAAACCTTTTCGCCCTTTGGTGGCGGTTCAACTCTTGCGACTTTTCCGGACTCATCCGGTTGTCACCCGACCTGCAGGTTTCCCTTTTATTAAAAATATATTTCTAAAACATTCTAAAAATTATATTAAGAAATTTTATATCCTTAAAATTTATAACGAAGGTCACATAACTTAATATAGATCATTATACTCATCCAAAATACTTCTGTCCAAACTCAATGTCCAAAAATTTATAACGAAGGTCACATAAATTAATATAGATATTTTTTTCTCACATACAAAACATGAGAATACCTTAATCATGTATTCTCTTAAAACATTGTAATATGCAGAATTACCATAAAACCTTATTTAATACATTCGTTATTCTTTATTCCTTACATAAAATAATGAATATTGGATATACTCTTTAAATACAAAAAATATTGTAAAGTCCAATAATAATTGAATAAAAATACCCATCATTAGTTCCAAAGTAGTCAATGATATCCAATATAATTTATCATAATAATTCATACCTTTATTCCAACATCATTATCTCATTATAAGAAAAATATTAAGGTTTATCTTTCCATCAACCATTTATTTTCTAAATAGTTTACCTTATAACCATGTCACTTTACTTAGTATCATATAATATCTAATCCTTAATGAAAACTCTTATTATTACCAATACATAAAGAAGAAATAATACATTACGATTCTTATATATCACATTATTCTTATAACCATAATATAATAATATAATTCTTGAATCCAAAAACATTAATACATTAATAAATTAACTTTAACCGTAGTAACATCATATGATAGGACATTATCCCTTTTCTTTTTCTAGATATATATCCTTGATGTTTGGGGAATTAATTTTCTTAGTTGCCCATATCATTATAGTGGAAACATTGAACATGGGTAAATTATTATTTTTACATACAATCATGATCATGGGGTCATTTTTCTCTACACTTGAATCTATCTTCTTTTCCTTTTAAGAAGGCATAATGGTGTTTCCCTATCCCAGATTGACCATTAAGGGGGGGTGAATTAGTGGTATAATTGTACAAATTATTTAGTTTTAAATTCAACCTCACAAAATAATTATTGTTCTCAATCCACTTAATGATATATCACAATATCAATCCATATGCATAAATAATCAGTGGGATCACAACACAAAGTATTTTCAAGGTTTGGTACAAATACCCCCTCCTTCACAAATTTGTTAATCCCTAGAAAAAGAATTATCCACTATATAATAATGTGATCATGATGAATATGGATGTAACTGGTTATACCTCCCAATAGTCGATCATCTAGTTGATCCTAGTTCAATACCCAAATAACTAACTCTTCTAACTCAGTTGGTTAAATGACCCAACTGTCTTATCATATCATTATTATAGAATGGTTAGAAACCCCAACCTCAAGCCTATTCAATAACTGGTTGGAAACCCCATCCACAACCTACTTCATCTTCTTGATCCTTATATAATATGATATCTATTTTCTTTTAGTTTCTCCTCTAACACATAAAATATATCTTCCTCCATGAGTGTACTGGATCTATTTTACCCATATAAAACATCGATATCTTTAATAACTCCTGGAAGTAATCTTTTTGGTCTTGAAACTCATTCAACCCAGATCGTGAATAATATGGTTCTTCTCAGATTTCTGAATGATTTGACCTAAATTTATTCTCCAGCATGTATATTTTGGCTTTTGTCTCTTCAACTTCTGATCTTAGTAATGATTAAATATTTCCTAGTTGTCTTCTTCTGAATTGATTATTCCTTATTTTTATGTAGTCCCAGACTCAATCAATGTATTTAAGTGATGCATAAATTTTTTTAAATATTATTTTATCCAAGATAGAGACTTAAACAACTCATAATAATCTATCTTTTGAATCTTAACACAATTAAATAATCCAATAATGTTTATAGAATGAAATCACCATTTTATTTTACAGATTGTAAACTTCAAAATGTACCCTAAATATATCATGTACACATGAAATGATCATAACATATAATGTATGATGTGTCTCGTAATTTTGACCCACTTCATTGATTCTTAACGCACTGGTGCTCGGATCATATTTTACATATGTTTTTTATTCACAGTATATTGATCAATCAGTATGATAAATTGTCACAATGATCATAGTATATCATGTATGATATGTATCATTCTTTTTTCATTTCTGTGATGTTTAGTGTACAAAAAGTCCACTTATTTAATTCTCAGTGTACTGATGCTTTCATTATATACCATTTTACTTATCTATTCATATTATATTCTTCATGAAATTATAAATTGTTACAATGAACATGAAATTATCATATCTTATAACGAATGATATATAACATAATTTTAGACCACTTATTTTATTCTTAGAATACTAATAGTACACTTATTTGACTCTTAGAAAACAAATTCTTCTATCATATAGTAACTCCCATTTCTATTCTTAGTAAATTATTTAAACTATTTTACAAATTTTTCCAATCATCCAGAAATGATCATAACATAGAATGTATGATATGTAACATAATTTTGGTCCACATCCTTGATGATTTACATACTAATTGTCAACTTCTTGGATTCTTAGCAAACTGATTCTTGCATCGTATAACACATTACTTTGATATTAATAGTATATTATTCCAATATATTGCCAAAATTTTTCTTTGATCATGAAATGATCACAACATAGCATGTATGATGTATAGTATAATTTTTTTCCACTTCTTGAATTATTAGGGAAATGATGATTGAATATGCTTTGAATTATTTTTCATGTTCGTATATCCATTCACCTGTATAAAAATTAAAATAAAATTTCAGCACATAGAAAATAAATATGCTTAATGTAACTCTTCATATATCATATCACATCACATAGCATTTTATCCTTCGTTAAAAGAACAAATTTCATTATAGAACTAAAATAGAGAAGAATAATATATTCCACTTAAAATAGACACTTCTATCTAATTATTGATCATCATTAATGAGAGAGTTAGATATTTATTTATAATAAAATATTAGTTGTTACAAAATAAGTTATCGCATTGGTATTATGAAATTGTATAAATTATTTTAAATCAATTCATCTTCAAATGTCTTCCGTCTGCAAAACTACCCTCTAATAACCTCACCTACCTAGAATCTCATCATTCGGGATGAAATATCTATCCGTGAACTATATGGAAACCAATAAAATATCATCACCGAATAATGAATAGTAGTTCAACAATCATTACCATCCCTAAAACACAACATTTTCAATGAAGTTTTATTCTACGAACTGTCTGGATCATCCTAGAACACAACTGACTCATCTTCATGGATGTCCACAAAAGGAATTAATATAACATTATATTTTTGAGTAGAGAGTTTCTCAGCAAAGAATATAAGTTTATCAAGTCATATAACATAGAATTTTAAAAAAGAAAATCTCATATAGCATGCTCCTCAGCAGTATGTTTCAATTATAGTATGCTAAATTGTTCCAATCCACATCTCATTAATATATCCTAACATCTATTTCTAATATCATATCATGGAATCACTTTATTTATGTTTAGTGTACTTTGAGTGGGAATATCGATTTTTTTTTATCAACCTTAATTTATTTTCAACTGAATTCACCTCAAATAGCATACTAAAATTTTCATATTCACATCATGTGAATAAAACATATCATATATGTCAAATAAAATACTCTAGAATCACTTTATTGATGATTAGCATATTGTGCTTGTGAATATCAATTTTTTTTAACAACATGTATTCTTTTACACTAAAAATACCTCAAATAGAATAATGAATTATTTCTATTCAAATCACATGAATATAGAATAACATATATTTCAAATAGAATTGAAGATGTCCACACTATTGATTTTTAGAGAATAGTTTCATTTTTATCATAAAACTGTAAACCTTCGTTCTCATCGAAGCATCATTCTTAAACTCAACATCAAAAACAATTCTTATGATTTTTTAAAATCCATAATTATATGATTTTCATAATTCCAAAAAAAATTATGATCATTCATGGAACCTTACACATCCTATAATTTTTCTACATGAAAACCCATAAATATTACCTCATGCCAATATAGGGATATTATATTGCATCCGAATAAAATCTGTATGAAAAGGAATATTTTCACAACCATCAATTATATTCCTTGTTTCAAACAATGTGTAAATATTGGAAAAAATCTTTGATCATTATGATCAATTCAGACATGATCAACATTTTATTATTCTTCATGTTATATATATATATATATATATATACATTTTTCATGTCCATATTCATTAATTATTCTTCTTTACTTCATGAAAATAAACATTTTCATGGTATTCCACTTGTCGTAGAAAATGTTCCATCCCTTAAAAAATTCTCTTAATTTCATTTTAAAATAAAAAATTCATCAAAATTAATATTGAGAATTTTTCCATCATGACATCCAATTCTATAATGTGAGTACATAATAATTCTCCACTCATCTCAACTTCAATAATCCACATCTCCTCATATAATTCATCCAAATATATTGAATTAATGAAATACTACAAAAAAACAATATCAATCATGAACTTAATCTCTTTAATCTCCCAATTTTTAATTGTTGGAAATACTTCTTCAATTTATAATGTCAATATTTTTACCCTTTATTGAAAATTATTATTGAGGGTAAGTGGATCTTCTTATCTCGTCGTTTTCTCAAAAACATGATATTATACTTTGTATGAATATTTATTGATCAGTTCAAAGATATGGATGATCTCAAATTATTCTCTTAGCAGTGATTCTTTAGTTAATAAATTCTATGTCTATGTGGTCTAATCTAGTGTAGAAATATGATATATGGAACCAATATTGTTCATGCTATCTGTAAATTCCATGCATGTGAAATCATTCATAGAAAGCCTCAACTCTCATTATGTGATTCATAAATTATAAAATTCATCAATGATATACTATATCCTATACATATGTCAATATACACATCATAAAATTCCTTTGAAATGATATAGATCCCCCTTTGTCTTATCTTGACATCAATCCTGAACTCCCCCTTAATTGATATGATTATTATAATTAAAAAAGAGGGATGAAAGTGAGACTGAAATACCTCAAAATCACATTTTAAGAATTTGTTACGACGTTTTACATTCACTACATAGTTAGGATTTAATATATTCATTTCATCAATGCTCCCCCTCAAGGGATATATATATATATTTTCATTTAATGGATATCAGTAACTTCCATGAAGTAAAATTGCATAATGTTTTATAGAAGTGATAGACTCAAACATCTCCTTCAATTCAAAGTAATTTTTTGTTAAAAACAAATATATATATATATATATGGAATAAATAGGGGTGATTTGTTCTCAATATGAACAAAAATGTTGAGATGGTTTTATCAACCAAGTTACTCCACTTTCTCTAGTCTTCGAACATCCAAATATTATTTTAAAATATGATTTATCCTATGGTAACATGGATATTATCACACGTATAATTTGATCAAGTGAGATGATTCCTATTTCTTTATCTATCATGTCATATACATCCTCAATTCCAAGCATTATTCTCTTCAATACATCTTCTTGTGCTAGCATCGTATTTAATCAGCCTATTACATTATGTCATATTTTATTGCTTATCCCACATAGAACATTATCAAAACATGACTTAAACATTGATGATGACCTCCTATAAAATTAACATTATTCATGTGGAATCTTAATTTTACAATTACTATGATCTATTTATTTTGCATCTTCTAACATTCTATTTTTCTCCAATTCAACCAGTAAAATCACAAGAATATGTTTGGAATATTGAAAGCTTGTTTGGGGTATCCAAAGAGATTCACATGAGTAAAATTATTTATATATTTATTATGAGATGTATCAAACCTATTTATCTTCAAGGATTTTATTTCTTTATGATATTTTTTATGTATTGAGTCTAAGATGAATTCTATTGAAACTTCGTTGGAATAATGTGATTTGTATCATTTTCTAAATTTCTACCCATGGTTATAAGTTATTTCTCATGTGGTCCATACATTCTTGATACATGTTGATATGAACATGTATCACTTTTGTGGCCAATATTATTGAAAACATCATAGAAATAACCAAAAGGTACAAATATGTTTTAATGGATATTTGTTTCTTAGTCTATGAATGTTTTTTAATTTTCTTATATGAAATTATTCCCCTTGGTATAGGATTATTTTGTGCTTTTTAATTTAAAGTATTTTAACAAAAAACTTTATCACAATACCTGATTGTAATATAGAACCAACATTATCCCACAATCCTTGAACTTCTATTATTTTATAAATAATATATTAAATTTCCCGCATAATATTTTAGGGTCTTCTTCACTACCATTTGGGATTCTTATGGGGAAACAACACTTATAAATGTTCTTCTATCCACCATTAACATGGTGGTATGGTATTCTCTATTTCTTATAATCTATATTTGCAATGATTATTTATTTAAACATTCACTTTTTTTAGAAATAGATTTATAAAAATAATTTCATTTGGATATGGATGGTACCTCTTTCATTAATACATTCATGGATGGATTATTATATGATGTAATGATAATCTTACCAAAAAATTGAGATTATTTAATAGTAGAACCCTTCAAAGAGAATTTTATTGCAGTGGATACATACATATTTTATTTTGAAGTCTCTATATATATCTTTTCAAAATTGGCCAATTTAATTTTCAATTAATGTTATCTCATACCGAGAGCATTATTCTAATCTTCAACAAATTCCACTTTATCTTCACATTCATTGATCTTATTTTCAACAACCACATTGTGAAATAAAACCTATTAATTCAATAATGACTCAATCTCCTTGATCCTATTATATCTGATATCAATTTTATCATTCTTAACTTTTGTACAGACATTGTGTAATTTTTCATGTTCATGAAAGGATTCATTAAAAAATATCAAACACAAATTTCTCCTAGATTTACCATTTAAATTGTTCTTCAGTATGAAAAAATGATTGTTCCCTTTCATCCACTGGTTCCTTGTTTATGAGGATCATCATGAAATTATTTCTTATTTTATCATCTAATTCTTCAACTTCAATATCTAGATATTCTTTATCGAAGAGGAGTCCCTTGATAGTATCAAAAATAATCATGAAAACATAATTACAAACATTTCTCATATGTTTTTGAATTAAAAATGAAGATATAAAAGTGATTAATTATAATAACAACTTGAACATGGTTCATTAGAATAATCATAATCATAAAAATAATTATTACTTATACCACATTGATTACCTTTAGTTAGTGTTATTTCTCAATGAACAGATGGATTATTATTCAACTTCATTTCATCTATTCCTTTAATATTCTTCTGAGTTTTGGATGAACTCCCCATTTTTTCATCCACATAAGTAAATTCATTTTTCATCATGAAATTTAACTCAAAAACTTCATTAAATAAGTACTTTGTTATGGTAGTTAAAAACAAGAAGGAAAAAAGTTTGGAAATTGAGAGGGACTTGTCCTCTGATTCCAATTGTAGTACCCGAGTACATTTTGACCACAGAGTGGGGGGGATCAGTGGTATAATTTTTCAAATTCATTACGTCTTAATTCAACCTCCAGAACATGTTAGGGTTCTCAATCCACTCAATGATATCTTATAATCACAATTCATACGAAGAAATAATCAGGGAGAGAACAACACATGGTATTTAAAAGGTTCAATACAATGAACTAATCCATGTTGGTTAATCCCTCCAACATGGATTCTACTCTATAGAATAAGGAGTTTATAATAAGAATGGAATAACATGTTTATACACCCCAGTAGTTGATCCACTGGTTGAACCTGATTATACAAGACACCAACCATATATTATTCTTTGGTTGGTTAGGCACCATGACCATCTTATCTTGTCATTCATATAGTATTGTTTAAAACCCAGACTTCATCCTTTAAATCAATTGGTTTAACACCCTAGTCACAATCTCTTTATTTTCAATGTTTGTAACCTATAAATAAAAAATTATATGTTTGCTTCTGGTTTCTCCTAAAACACTTAAAATTGACAATCCTATATGATTGTGTTGGATCATATATACTCATGTACAAATTCATGATCATAAAAATTTTATTGAATTTGGCCTATTGGTAATGATGATCATTCACACCATATCTTGAATTATAAAGTTATTCTCAAATTATTGAATACATACACCTAGCAGTCTTCCTGAGAAGTATATTCTAGCTTTAGTCTCTTAAGAGTTTAATATTTAGGGATGATCATATATTACTCACATTTCTTCATGGGAAATGATTCTTCCTTCTTTTGATAAAGTCCCAACCTCAAGAAATTTGTGTAAGTGATGCAAAAAAATTATTAAATATTATTTTATACAAGATAGATAATTGCACATCATAAAATGAGATGTATTCTAAATCTAAACAGAAATACAACATATAATCTTGTATATTTAATGGAATTGCCATTCTCTTCTCCAAATTGTAAAATTAAAACAATACTCTAAATTTATCTGGTACACTTGAAATGATCATATTAAATAATATATGATATGTCACTTACTATTAGTCCACTTATTTGATTCTTAGGGTAAAAATTCTTAGATCATATTCCACATCAATTTTTTATTCACTTTATATTAATCATACTATATTATAAATAGTTCCAATGATAATTGAATTAACATATAATAGAATATATGAAATTTAGAAAACTGTTGGTCCACTTATTTTATTCATAGAATATTGATTTTTCACTTCTTTTATTACTAGAAAACTGATGTTGGCATCATATATCACTCTACTTTTCGATTCATATTATATTCTACAAAAAGTTTTCTAAATTGTTCCAATGATTATAAAAATATCATCTAATATCATGTATTGTATGTAGAGTACTATTGTTCTTCTTATTTGACGCTTAGAATACTAATAGTCAACTTCTTTGATTCTTATCGAACTAATTCTTGCATCATATAAAACTTCACTTTTCTATTCATAGTATATTATTAAAATAGTATTCTAAATTTTTCCAATGACCATGAAATGATCAAAGAATATAGTGTTAGATATGTAGCTATCTATTGTTCCACATCTTTGATTCTTAGTATACTGATAATCTAATTCTTTGATTCTTAGAGAACTAATTCTTTCATCATATAACACTCCACTATGGTATTCATTGTATATTCTTCAAATATTTTTCTAAATTTTTCCAATGATAATGAAATGATCATAACATATCATGTACGATATGTGGCGTACTGTTGGTCCTATTATTTGATGCTTAGAAAATTGATGATTGAATAATATTATAATTATTTTTCATGTTATCGTGGCACTCCACCTACAGAGAAAATAGCGTAGGACTTCACTGCTTATAAATTCAATATGCATAGCGTAGCCCCTCTATTTGAATAACACCTAACATAGAATTTAATCCTTATATATAGATGAACAAATTTCTTTGTGAAATAAAAATGGTTTAGAATATGATATTTCTCTCAAAATGAACACTTTTCCCAAATAAATTACCCACATTAGTGAAAGATTTAACCTTGTATTTATATGAAACAAATCGATAATATCAAGACAATTATCACATTAAGATAATATAATTTTGAAACGATGTTTAAAGTGTTTATATCAACATATCCTCTATCAACATGGTTGTCTACAAAAGAAATTTACCCACAAAGAATAACATCATCAGTGAAGAAATGATCATCAGTGAACTACATGTAAACCTATAAAGGACCATCCCTGAATACTAAATAGAAGTCCGAAAAGCATTAGAATTTGAAATGATATTCAATTGAAAATAATAATTCTTCTGCAAACAATCTAGATCATCCCTGAACTCAAATGGATCTTGCACATGGCTATCTATAAAATGAATTTTCAAAACATTGCATTTTAGCATATAAAGTTTCTTAGAAGTTTTTTAGCCTAGCTAGACACTAAGCATAACATTTTATAAAATAAAAAACCATATTGTAAACTTCTAAACTATATTTTGAACATTTATTACACTAAAATTTTCTAATCCAAATCTCATGAATATATAATATCATCTATGTCCAATAGCATATTTTGTAATCACTTTATTGATATTTATAATACTATGCATGTGAATCTTAATTGTGTTCTATCAACATGTTTTAATTATGCTTTGAATTATCTCAAATAGTGTTCTAAATTTTTTATATCCACATCACATTAATATAAGATAGCATATATATCATATAACAAACTGGAGATTCACATAGATGTTGTTCAGCATACTGTGCATAGTAATCTCAATTGTGTTCTATATACCTTCTTTTAATTTCCACTAAATGCAACTCAAATAGTATTCTAAATGAATTCTATTCATGAGAAATGAATGTATAATAGCGTATATATATAATATAATACTATATATTCTCTTTAATAATGTTTCGGAAACTATTTCATTATTATCTGTAAACCGTAAACCCTAATTTTCCAGTAAGCATTATTTGCAAACTCAACTTCACAAACTATTATTATAGTTTTTGAAAATCCATAATTAGGTAATTTATATAATTCTAACTTTCTTTGGATGATCTCTCAAGGAACCTGACATCACACATAATTGTTTGTCATGAAAACCCGTCAAAAATACCTCATGCCAAATATTAAGATATTACATAGTCATCAAATGAAATCCACATGAAAAGAATATTTTCACCACCATCAATTTTATTCAATTTTTCAAACATTGGGCCAATTTTTAAACAAGTCCTTGATCTTTAATATATGTTTAATAATAACCATAATATTCTTATTCTTCACGATATATATATATATATACATACATTTTTATGGTCATCATCTTTACTTATTCTAGTTTACTTCATGAAAATAATTATTTTCAGGATCTTCCAGTTGTTGTAGATAATGTTTCTTCACCATTAAGACATGTCTTGAATTCCTTTTATGATGATCACAACAATGATCATAATTAATATGGATAATTTCTCATATATTGGAACCAATTCCATTAAGTGATTATATTAAAATTCTCCAAGCACCACCACTTCAAGCATCATTAGCTCCTCATATAAGTATTCCACATATATTGACATTATGATATACTGAAAACAAAGAAAACATAAATCATGAACTTATTCTCTTCTGTCTCATTCATAAAAAAATCTAACAGTAGATTCCCCACTAAGGAGGGAAGGATTGGTGTGCCCTAATTATCATGATTTCCTTCAACTACTATGATTGCTTATGTTTTCCCTTTATCATTTATTTTTATAGGTTTTTGGTACTTATCACCATTATTAACCCTCCAATTTTGGAACTTATTAACATAATGACCAAACTCCTTTAAATTGAAAAATTGAAGAGTGAGAGGTTCCTTATGTTATGATTTCTCATTATTCACTTCATTCAATAGCTTTTCCCCATAAATTCATCATTCAACAAATTGATAACCTTAATTTCCTCACTTAAAACATTTACTACTCACATTAAGAAAATTCCATCCATGTTTATTTCCACATTTCATCATAATGTAAATCTCATCTTCTTCTTTCCATGGTTCTTATATTTTCTTTTGAAATCTTTTTTTCTCTTTTCCTCAAAACCATGAGACGGATATATAACTCCAACATCCATTTTCAATTTGATATAAATTTAATGATCTCTTTATAGAATCCAATGTATATTACATATAATTCCCTTCTGATATTTGGTCTTAATACACTAAAGAAGCAGTCAATATTAATTTCAAGATGAATGATAATTCCTTAAGAGTACCTCAGACGTCATGTAAAATTTGATTCATAGGTACCAAAAAATTAATTTTCCTTTTGATTAATCTCTAATAATTACTTCTCAATCATCATATATTGAATACTAGTAAAGTATGTATTAAATATTATGTTCTGGAAATCATCCCAATCCATGAAGTAAATATCATCTGATCATCTAATATTATTGATTACATTCCACCATTGATATGCCTCACCTTCCATAATATGGATTTCCAAAAAAATTCATTCTCTTAACACATGAGAATAGAAAAAACTTTTTTAGTGGTACTGATCCATTTCCCAATATCTAATAGATCCATGGAACCATTAAAAGAATGTGGAAACTACCTCATGATGGACTCAACAGAATGTTGATCCCTCCTTTTCTTTTTTATATGTTCACCATCATTCATTTCATGAGAAAGTTGTTTGAAAATAACAATAAGGTTTTTAATTTCAAATCCCTTAATATTTATTTACATAGGAAGACAATCATATAATTTTCAATTATATTCTACATTAACACAATTCAATTAAGTTCCATCCAATGAATAAAATAGATAAATAGTGTCGGACACACTAATCGTAGAGGGGAACCACATAATCATGAAAAATAACTTATAAGATGTCTCAATCGTGATGAATTATTTAATCAATGAAACCTTAGGTTTATCCTGGGTTATTCATAGTCATATTTTATTTAAATCATTCATGATTGTTCTTAAATTGATTTTGGATATCCAATGTGTATCCCACATGATTGTTAAACTAGGTGTGCACCAAGGCCCAATTTTTTCCACCACATCCTCATTGATTCTATATAAATTCGTCTTTTTCAAGGTTATTACCCCTAGGAAAATATATTCTTGAACCACATCTCCTTATAGTATCCAAAAATGGAATTTTATGTTGGAAACCACTCACTCTATCCATTTCCAAAATTCCAGAACATTTTCCTATACTTTAGCTCATCATTATACATATCCTTATAGACATCCCTAGACATATCCTTAGAAAAATAACTAGGTATCTCACTAAATATTTCTCATCCAAGTTTCCAAAGGTTAACTGAACCTTTCCATTGATACCAACTATAGTGACCCGGTAATTTCAAACATTTATCTTACATCAATTTTTATAAATATTCATTACATTACATAAACACGTTCTTGAGGACCATAATAGTTTATATCCTTTGTAAATTTCGAAAAATAATCTTTTAACTTGGTGAAAATATTCAATATCTCAAAAAAAAAATATTCCCCTTTATAACTTATACTTAAAACCATTCTGCATAACATTGGAAGAGGAAACATCAAAAATGGTGAGATCAGAATCTTAAAAAGAGTAAATAAAGGATAAATATAAGAATAACATGAACATACGGTTATGTTAACATTAGAATAACAATTTAATACTATACACTACAAATCAACGATTATAATCAGGAGTCATGAAATAAAT
The DNA here is from genome assembly GCA_963277665.1 of Viscum album. Classification (NCBI taxonomy): domain Eukaryota; kingdom Viridiplantae; phylum Streptophyta; class Magnoliopsida; order Santalales; family Viscaceae; genus Viscum; species Viscum album. The sequence continues at coordinate 1,133,384,533 of OY728131.1, forward strand.
ATTGACAGTTCAAATGATATGAATCATAATGGAATAAAAAAATGAGATATTATATCATAAAATTGGAATAAGAAATGAATTTTTTGGAATCTACATATTCATAGAAAATATTATGTAAAGGATTCCCACTAATACATTCATAAAATGTTATTCTTATGATAACAACATGTGTACCTTCTTTGGGATGAGTCTTACCTCTTATGTACCCTCCTTTTTGGGATTGGGTTGACCACCCTTGTACCCTCATCTTCAGGATTGTACTGACCACCTGTGTACCCTAATATTTTGGATTTGGATAATAACCCATTTAACCTTGTCGTTGGGATTGGGATAATAACCACTGTACCCTTATCTTTTGGCTTGGGCTTAGCACTCACATACCCATAACTTTGTCCTTGGACTGAGCACCTGTAAACCCTCATGAGATCATATAGAATATCTCATTACAAAATTAATTGGAGTTATATATGGGATGCACCCATTATTTAATCTGTAAGAGGCTCACTAGGCACTATCTGAGCCAACCCATTATTTGTGATGTAACAGGATTACCCAATGCTATCTGAGCCACCCATCGTATAATTAATGTCCGTTAACTATGACATGAATAAAGTAAAAATATCTTTAATTACATCATAAAATCTATAAAAACAATCATTATTATTTCATAACCTGATTAGACAAAGGAAATTAAATGGTATTAAGGGAAATATATTTGAATCTTGATTGATTTTTGGAAAGGAAATGAGTTCCATAAACTTAATTCCATCAAAACATAAACCATTTTGAGAAATAATATAAATAGTATCCCTGGATAATATCCCCCATAAATCAAAGTAAACTCCCAAATATTTCATCTCAGATACAAACTAATTTTAAATGGATTATTTAAAACAATTTTTATGGGTAGTATCCTTTCTTATTAAATTTGTATTTTAAAACATAAAACATTTGGAAAACCTTTTTATTTTAAAATAAACTTGAAAACATATAATTTATGATTTAAAAAAAAGAAAATAATTTCTAAAACATAAAACATTTTCAAAATAAATATCCATTAAAATGATATTAAAATCTCAATTTAAAATTTTATTGAAATCATTTTTAGAAAAAAATTGTTTTGGAAGAAAACAAATATTTGAATGAAGAGAGAAATAAAGTCATATTATCTTAAATTATAATCTATAAAAGAGTATAAAATTTTTATTAATATATGAATATATAATGAATAACCACATTATATACAAACTCATTATAATTAATGAAATTTATACCATTATATTTCATCATTTGAGACCCAATCATAAACAATCTCATTCAATGATGAGATTATAATTTAAAATCTTCACTACATTGATAACATTGAATCAAAATATTCCTGAAGTAATAACCAAAAATGAAACATAAAATATCCTTAGGATGAATAAATTAATGATATTACATGTCAAAGGGGTTTTATATAATCCTCATGAAATAATATTGGTGCATAACAAAACATATGTCTCAAAGAAATAAAAATGAGACAAAAATACCTTATCATTTTTTCTCTTTTTTGAACCGTAAACCCCATTAAAGAGAGATAATAAAATGGATATGTAAATAGAAATAATTTTAGGTATAAAAATAATATAATACATTCATGGGAAGCATATATACCTCATATAATATATAGTTTGTCAACATGGCATGTGTCTCATGGAAGTATAAAGTGAGATACGAATCCATTACAGCTTGAGAACATTTTGAATTAAAATCCCTAAAAAATAATAACGTAAATAAAACATTAATTATCATAAAATGATTCATGTTAATGATATATAATTTAATAAGATACTATATACAAAAAAAATGAGTTGTGAATATGGCATAAGTCTCTAATAAAAAAATTGAGACTAGAAATCCCGTTGTCTTATGTCATGACTTCCATTTTACTCATTAAAAACTCTTCAATAATAAATACAAGTTTATTTTAAATATATTATGGAACCATATAAATAATCCCATCCCCTTACCATAAATCATGACCTTTTATTACATATTTAATAATAATTCCATGTTAATGTAATGTTTCGGGTAATTATCGCTTTATTTTTCATAAATGTTTTGACTTGTTATTTTTGATCTTCTTACATAGACCGTGGATTCATTATATAACGAATTTAAAACATCATATAAATTTCAAATATATTACTTATATATTTATTTAGAGTATTCCATATTATTTAGTGATAGGAAATGAACTTCACCATTCATGGATATAGTATGTTGTACGTATGCATGAGTGTTGTTTCCATTTTATTATCATATTAAATGAAAAAAAGTAAATGATATATATATATTTATTATAATTATAGTTTTTTTTTCATAATTATCACATATATTTATTAAACTTGTCATTAATAAATTTTATGTATAGCGTGAATGAATCACATCCCTTCGCAAGGCGGTAGTCCACAATACACAAGAACAACATTATCGTATTCTTGAAAATGAAAATAATCCAATAATGTGTGATATAAAAAATTAAATAATCATAATATAATCATTAATATAATATATATAATATAAAAACACCAAATCCACAATTACTACTAACCTTTAATGGTTGTAATGAAAAATCGATCAACATCAGTTCGTGAGGCAGTAGTCCGCCGTACACATAAAAGATGATTTTGTAACCTATTTGATGGAATTGGGTGTGGTTGTAGGTCATAAACTAGAAATGACAAATTATAAGTTTATATAATAAATTTATTTTATTATATGATAATTTTAAATTAATTATTAGAGTAGGTGGAAGAAGATATAAAATAAAATGCTCATTTGAAGATCATTAACTCTTCTTTGGGTATCCTCTTTAAGATTTCACTTAAGCCTCTCTTGTTTGGATTTCTAACCAAGAGAATGATTATTGTATTATGGGAGGTATTTTAGGAAGTTATTTGGGAAGACTTTGGTTGATAAAAATGGATTTATATGTGTGATTAAGTGAGGGGAGTATGTTCGCTATTATAGTTGAGGAGTGATATTCTGGTAAATACTAAAAAATAATGACCATTGGGAGGTCAACATTACCCAGAGTGGCTATGAAAACTAATAAATAAAGGCTTTTTGGGAATATATGGTATAGATAAACCTCCAAAATACATTTATACACATTTTATAAATATTTTATTCCTTAACTTCTATGTTTCCTTATTTTAAATACAACCACATATACCGTTAAGAAACACTACTTTAACCTTAATCCCATCGATCATGTTTTTATTATTTAACTGTCAGTATAGTCATTATATTTTTATAATTAGTCCATTAATAGACCATAGATGGTATTTAATAGTATTGAAAAATAATATTTCCTAATATATTATTTTTAGTAAATTTAATTCAATATATAAAATATAATTTATAATAAATTTACTTTAATGTAAACTTCGACATTATTCATTTAATTTAAATAAAAACATATCAATAGAATAATGTAATTAGAATCCTTTATGTTCACACATATATAACATGATATATTCATAAAAAAGAATGATAAGAATTCATAAAATTTACGTCACTTTTTTTTGTTTAGTATTAGTTATTTTATTATTTTTAACTAAAAAATTATTTCATTGGCATTTGTTAAGCTTTTTCAGTAACTAATGTATCTATAAAAATTAATCATAAATATCTTATGTTAATAATAAATTTTTTATATTCCAAATTAATTTTCATAAGGGGACAAATATTGTTTGTGGCCCTATCCCAAAGCATTATAGATATTAAAAACAAGGAAATTATTTTTTTTCTTTTTCTATTATTAACTTATTATATGAGTCATATTCAAAGGAAAGTGGAAATTCTTTTCCATATTTCATATAATATTATGTAAAAGGTATAAATAAATTCATTAAAAAAATTAAGATAATATTTTAGGTAATTTTCACTCTTATCATTATAGTTCAGCCCTCGATAAATCCATTTTTTCACTTACTACGGTAAGTATGTTTTTTCTAATATTTTTACTATTCATTTTGGCCAAAAATTAAATTGACGATATTAGAAATTAGAAAATATTATTATTCAAAATATTAATTATATTTTTCTAAATTACATTCAGATGAGTGGTAAAAATTAAATTAATATTAATTTCGGTGACGTGATGAGAAAACTATGGTTTAAAGTGAAAATAATCTCAATGTGTAGAAAGTTTTCTTATTAAATTTCAAAATTAAATTGATTTCAATTACCAATATTGTATTAACATATTTATAAAAAAAAATAATTACAATTTAAAATATTATTGAAATATACTTTAACATTAAATAAAATTAAACAAAATGTAGTTTCCTATTAAAATTTAGTATTTTTTTATTAATAAAAAATGAATCTTTTTAGAAAAATAAGTAAAAAATAACTAGTTAATTATGAAAATACGAATTGAAAAACGAATTTTACTTTTTAAAATTAATTTTCTAAAATTAGAAAAAATTTGTTTCAAATTATGTGCTCTATATAAAGGCAACAAAATCAGTTTTTCAAATAGTAGAGTTTTTAAGCATAAAATTTTATTAATTATTATCTATTCTCTTGAGAACACATAAGATGAAATTAAAATATTTGATTGAATATATAATATATAAATTTATTTAAAATAATTAAAAAAATTATTTTAATACATTATGGAAAAACACATTTATGAACATAATAATAGTTTTTCAGAAAATTATTTCCTTTATATTCATATGGTTTTTTATTTTCATTTATAATTAATTTTTTAGAAAAGAATTAATTTTATTTAAATGTGTAAACCATGTTTTCAATATTTAGTTAATCTAATTTATACACTCTATATCAACAGTTTGGTGATATCTATCGTAATAATACTTTAATAGTATGACATGTTTTGATAGCTCAGGGTTATGTCTATTGCAAGATAAAATTTGTATTGTGCGTACCACATTCCATAATTGGTGTTATGTGTAGTTAAATCCTACATATAAATTTAATTTATTTGTAAAAAAAATTCATAATAATTTAGGGTGTTACAAGTTTGGTGATTCTTAAATAATTAATTATATGAATCTTACACTCCAGTTCCTTTTCCAATTTTCTATACTATGTCACAAAGTTACTATTATATTATGAGTTTTTATGAATATTACCCAAAAATATAGTTCATTTATTTGTAAAATATTTTACCTCCCTATAAACATGACTCTTATAAAATCAATGATGCCCCTGGTAATTTTCTATTTTTCAATCTACTCTGCCTTGAATTACTTATATAAACAAAACGAGTCCTTTTACGACTTTTTTTACATAAAAATCCATCTTATCAAAGAATATTATAATAAAATATCTCTAGAATATATCTATTTACATCAATATAACATTATGAATTCCAATACACTTATATAAATTCTACAAATTATTATCATCACATTTAGGGCCTTGTGGAAAAGGGCCCTATAGGGTGTTTGGAAGGTCTTGGGATTTAGACTCCCCAGATTCCTACATGTGTGTATTTGAATGTTTCTTTTTATATTTCTAGTTCCCCTTCCCTGACCATTTTTACCAGTATCACCATCTCTAAAACCAAAAACCAACATGGTTTAATAGAAAAAATACAACACTACTAATTCTATAATATTTCATAAAAAAACTATCATATTCCAATACCAATCATTAATTTGTTACTAATAATATAAGAATTTGGATTATTTTTAAAAATAACCAATAATTAATCCATACAATAATTCTTTATGTTATCATGAGGTCCAAGAAGGCCTTGGAATTCATGAGTCATCCTACCCAAGCATTGACATAAAATTCACAATAAAAAGAAAGGGAATTGAGACTACAACAACTAGAAATTGAGTAATATTACAAAAAAGGCATGCCATCATACACATAATAATGAAAAATGAATAGGTATTCATGTATCCATTAGTGTCACTAAGAATATTCTCAATTATATTCCCAACATTATCTAAATATAGGAACAATACCTTGATTTATATCCTCCTACTTAAATTCATCATGGTAAGATTGTAGGATATTGAAATTTATATGATAAAGGGATAATAACTCTCTACAATACATCATATTAAATAAAAATTAGTATCATGAAAATGATGTATCATTACCATGAAAACACTAGTATCGTATCATGATATAATAGCTTGAAATGATTCAATCTCAATCATTACATTATTTTCCATGTAGATAATACCAACATCCATTTTCATGTATTGATTTCATTAAATTCTTAAGAAACAAAATTATGTGAACATCCATTTTTAACCTAAATTGAATATTATATCAATATTAATCAATAAAAATATCTCTACTTTAATCTAACATGATATTTCCAAAAAATCAAATTATCAAAAAAATAATAGTTTACCAACAAAAGATTAAATGAAGTAAGACCCCATTAATAGATCATTAAAAAAATCTCAAGTGGTCCAACTTATAGTACATGTAATGTAATCAGTAATAGAATATTCTCATATTAAATTTTAATAATTCATGGAACAAGCATAAAAGACTCTAATATAAAGCCAAAACATAGTAAGATCAATAATAAAATCAACACAATAATATTTTTTATATTTATTAAATTATTTATTATTATTGAAGGGAATGAAAATCCATTTAGGTTTTTTTTTCAAAATCCTTTTCAAACCATGATATTATTCAATCTCTAAAACTTATTTAATCATCATAGAAAAAGAAAATATAGTTATTTTAAATAATGTTCAAAATATCTAAAATTAGGATTCCAATCATACATAGTTTCAAATATTTCATCAATACATTATCTAATATTTAGGTATCAATCCATAGTTATCTACTTATTAAGATACATAAAAAAAGTATTCTTTTATTATTACTCAACACCATTATAGATTTCTTCCTTATAACATTTTGTAAAAAATGATTTTGATTCATAATCTTGATAACATTTTTTATACCCACTTCATCAAAAGAGGAGGAGACATTAATAACTTCTTTCTGGGGAGTGTTGTCTATTCACTCAAGAGAATCCACAATGATCTATTGAATATTTATCTCTAAAATTTATTATAATCCATACATCTTTAAGTCTTTCAAGTGTGTGGGTAATAAATCCATATGAGTAAATAATTGGATTCATACCTTTCTATCACTCATGTGTATCAAGTAGTCATAAATATAGTATACTTGTTCATGTTTTTGTGAATGGATTCACAATAATAGGGTGAATATCTTATCCCTATACAGACCCCATTTCATAGAGATATTTTGGGAATTATCTAGTGAATCCAGAAAACCAGAATAATCCCCATTTGGTTGGTCACCATATGCCACACCATCAGGTTCATTCTACCCTTCCCTTTCTTCAACACCAATAGACTCGTTCTACACAAGGGAGGTATGACCTTCCTTATATTTTTAATTTATGACATGAAAAATATTTTAAAGTCCAATAAAATTATAGACCACGTTTTCCATTTTTTATTTAGATAAATCATTGTCTAGCAGGTGACTACCGAGCATGAGATGCATTATTCATGGCTAAAACACCACAATATTTACTAGTGTTACCCAATTTATGATAATAGAAGTAATAAAAGGGTATATTTATAAAAAATACATTGTTTTCAAAAACCTCATTCACAATTTGGAATCTATATAACTGAGGGTAGGGGTTTCAACAGAACAACCACAACACAAATCCTCGCAACTAATGTTCTTGGGAGATTTATAGTCACAAAATATAATTTGATTGGCATCTTGATTAGAATTTCAATGGTATTAAGAGAATCCATATTAATTAAATGAATAGGGAGACCCTAAAACCTAGCAAAAAAAGGAGGTTCAATATCCATTTAAATTTTTAGTATCCACTTTATCATCATCATCATTCTTCTAGAAAAGTACTAGTAACCGCTAGTACATATTTTTTTAATAATAATATTCTAAGGAAAAGATATGATGAAATGTATATAATCTTGAAGACCCAAATAAAATTATTAAAAACCAATCATTTTAAAGTAACTCCTTGTAGATTTTAGTAGAGAATGTTGTTTATGGAACTTACCAATAAGGAAAAATAAAAATTCATAAGATAATTCCCTGACATCCTTCATCATGAATAATTTAGTTGGGTGTAAATTGTGAATTAAAAAACAAAAGTGAAACCTCAATATCATACTTACCATCATAACAAAGAAAAACATTAAAATATGAATTATAAAATGTCTAATTCATATGATATTTATTTTTTTATAACAGGTCAAGAATCTAAATATAAAACTAGTTTTTAAAAACATTTTGATAGAAGTTATTAAGACCATATTTCAATAGTTGGTTTACCAAATTTCATTCATTAATTGACGAGTATATCAAATTCTAGATCATCATCTCTAAACTCTCACTATAATCATCAGCTTAATCACTTCATTTATAACTGATATTCAATATGAAATTTAACCAATTTTACTATATTGTGATAAAATTAAAAGATATAGATGATATCACAAGTTTGTATAAAAAATAAATCACGATTTTTTATATTTTTCATCCTTCATAATGTCTTATTTTATGATCAATGATTTATAATAATTGATAACAAGTGTTATTGACACCAAAACCTCAATTAGATATTGATACCAATTATGATATTAATTTTATGAAACCACTTTTCATTGGATAATGTCTAATGTGACACCTCTTGTTGTACATTAAACATCAATATGATAGAACTTATATTACATACAATACTCAATTAGATCATTAGAAAATGACTTGGTTATACATTAATAGTTTGATATAATTTCCCCATATATGACATATCCTCTGAAACATGAAACACTATAACAATAGTTAATAAAATTTAAACACATGAGAACAGGGTACATTTACTTTCCTCTTATTTAAGAATACACAAGTCACTATGTGCACCATTTTCATTTGTTACTTTAATTAAAATTATATCTTAATATCTGAATTATTTTGATATAATTAATTTTCTTTTCATCTTATTATTTCTTGTTATTTTCTATATGACCTAAAGAACATGCTCTCCCCCCTTGAGTACACATACCCACAATAATATATTGAAACTGATGTACTTGGAATTTTTTTCCTAATCTTAATTTAACATTTATTATCTCTAAAATAATCATTATATTTTTTAAAATATATCATTCATTTGTATACATATTTTATATGATAATTATAAGAAGGTGAACTTACCTCTATCTTCCAAATATTCTTCCTGAGTTTCTAATGAATTTTTGTTTAACATCAGATTTGGAACTCCTCTTCTCACCACATTTACCTGAGTGATTTTCCTCACATGGTGCCTGGAATATATTTCTCAAAGTATTATATATATCATTGAATACTCATAGGTTAAAATAATTTAATATATCTAAAATTCACTTGATTATTCTACTGAAGACATTATTATAATGGCAAGAGTTATTAGAATAAAAATAAATCCATATTTTTATTTTGGTTGGTAATTTATTTTAAAAAAAAATCCATAAACTTCATATATGTTAATATATTCTAATTATATTTTCCAAAAAGATAGAAATATGAAATTATAACCCACACTAAAAGAACATATCACCATACCATCTGTTAGAACTCATTTTTTTCCTTAAAATTTTACAGGTACCTTTTTAAATATAATTACAGTACCTCCAATTTTTTCCTTTTATTAATAATTCCTATATTTATCTTCTTGTCCTGCTTCATATAGGATCAATCATGGATAAGGCTATGTTTTCCCATGGAACTAAGCCTTTGTAACCTAAAAAATCATTCATGATTCTCCTCCAACATGGAATACTAATTCGTTATCTCACTATCATTAATCAAGTGTTATCCAACTTACAATGTAAAATAATATATTAGGAATGTATTATAAGGGAAATTTATTGTTCAAATTACTTATTTATGGATATTAACTCTTCTACTAATTGTTATATATTTTTTATTTTCATCTCAAGTTGAGAATTCATATTTTTTTGAGTGAATTCCTATTAGGCATATCATACTCCAATGCAAGGGAAATTTTTTCTTGCATGTCACTTCGCAACTACATCTTGGTGTTTATTTGATCAATGGATTCATTTGGTCTTACATTTTTTTATTTCATACTTGGTTTCTCATTGAATAATTTTATCATTTAGAGAAAAATTCTATCTTTTGCCTATGTATTGAGTTTATTTTTAGTTCTTGTGCCTTTTCCATGATATCATATTAACACTTATCTTGTTTTATGGACATAACCAATTACTCTTAAACTTTATAATCCTTATATTTCATTTAGATCTATTAACCCTGAAAAGGTTCCCTTATTCAATCATTTCCATTTAAAAACATTCATTTTCATCAAATTAAATTGGATATCTTAGGACTTATTATCCACTTTCAACTTGTTGTTTTCTTACAGCTTATGATCTAATGATAATTATGTATCTCAATCATTTGGATTTGTTGGGATCTACTCATTATCACTAGATCCATCATAAACTAGGATTCAAGATCCAAAGATAACCATGATACAATTATATATGAATTAATTTTAACTCAATCATTTTCATTCATACATTCCTTTATACATATACTGGAGACCACCATTGAAATATGACTTCTCTAAAATAAATTCGATGGAATGTAATAACATTGGAGTTCTACTTATTCTTGAAGTAATTTTTCCATAACATATCACCACAATAATATAATGGTAGAATTAAATTCACCTCAATGAATCCACAAGATCAATTTGTATCAACACAAATCCAATAAAATAACAATTTCATTGATACTATTTTTTAGTTTTATAAGGGATTCAAGAGATAGATACCTTGAGTTATAAGGGGAATGGTGAATCATGGTACGTAAATTTTCTAGTATAAAAATGTTCCCTTGAACTCATAGTGACCCAAATAGACATGACATCAATTTTATTAGGGCCACTGTTTATACTTCATTAATATTTTATCAGATTATTATCAATATTTTTTTTTACATTTTAAAAATATTTATAATTTTTTTCTTAACCCAAACACACCAATTTGTTTTTTTTAAATATGATAAATCATACACACATAAGAAATTTTTTTACTTGCTTCACCCTCACTAGGACAATTCAAGGATCATAACGATGAAATGTGTAGATGTACTGAGATATACAAACTGAACTAATTAGTTGTTGGTTTAATCTTTGTCACTCTAATGCCTAGGGTCACTACACATACAAAGTTGTTGGGTGGATCACTATCACACAAGGGTTTATCTTTATAAGTTATCTCCTTCACTCAGTACTCACAAAATAATTTCAATTTAGAACACAGACTAAAACCAAAAAGTTTTAGCACTGTTTGTTTGGAATGGATGTGGAGGGTACCTCTAATATTCATAATCGAATCATTCACAGGTTTAATCTACACATCACAAGAGATTCACTACCTTTTGATGAATCATCATGGAAACTACATAATCTCTATTGGAATTATTTTTATGAAGTTCCATCAAATATAATTTATCTTCCTTATCATTTATATATACTGAATAATCTCTCTTATAATACAAAAAAATTCAATTATTCATATTCTGAAATACTTTTGTCACAATATTAGATACCTCAATATCATGCACTTCTTTTTAGGTAGAAATGTAATCAAAGTAATATAAAGAAACCCTGTAGGGTGGGATCTCAACTAATGGAGAAAGGGTTGGAGAATTTGACACTCTGGAAAGGCTGATGGAATGTGAGGAGGAAACCATTATTTAACTAGGCATAAGTATTGTTAATAAATAATTTAATTTTATTGATATCTTACAGAGATCTGAGTGAGATGTTGGGTTCAATGAGATGTTTGGAAAAGTCCTTGAATTTTCTTATCTTGGAAAGAAAACATCAAATATAGAGATTTTCAACAATATGACTCATGAAGATGAAGATGAGTCCCCAAGTATGGATGATCAGGATAGTAATTGGAAGGCTCCAAAGAAATGGAAGCGTGGAAGACACCCAAAAATTAGGGGCAACCCTAGAGGATGGGCAGATAAAATAAATTTTGGTGATCACAATCATTCATTGTGTCTTTAGTGGTGTTCTGCCAATTTTAACCCTATAATATCCTATATTTTTTCCATGTGATCTCTATTTTTCATTAATAATTATATTGGGTCCATTGGTTTTTAACCCATGGTCCATGCCATTCTTGGAAAGTGAAATTATCCATGTTTCCCTCCTAAAGATCTATAAACATACTTGAACATTTTGGGAAATTTATTTTTTAACCTTATTCAAAATTCATTTCAAATTCCCTCTATTGATTCAATGATTTTATTCTTATAAAATTTCATATTCAAAATATGGAAATCTCTTAACTGATATTTTCAATGGAATGGAACTTTATCACATGGCTTGATGCTTTAATCAAATATCTGATCCTATAAACCAAAAAAATACTTATAAATAAACACATAAATGTGAAAGAATAATATTCCTCAAATTAAATTTTTATTTTTTTCTATTCATGATTATCTGAGTTATTAATCATATTTTATGATATATAAAATACTTCTTGAACTTTTGGTAACTTATCTTTATCAAAAAAGAAACAATAAGAATAACCATTATGAATTTCATTTGTTCTCTAGGTTACCCTTACCTTGGATCACTTAACGACCATTATATTTTTCATAATAACCATTATGATACATAAATACACATCATAATGACTGTTATATGCTTCATAAATAACTCTTATGTTCCATATTGAGTTCCTTTTTAAAATTTACATTCAACCCTTATAAAATTAGATGTCCCTATGAAATTTTATTAATGAACCTTACATAAATGGATTTTCTATTTTTCACAATCATAAGATTCTGAATATTATGAATGATTTAGGATACTCTTATTGAATAATAGATATGAATCTTATACTGAAGTTCCTTTATTAATTTTTCAGGCCATGTAATTAATTAAATATTAAGTGAGGAGTAAAGATGACTCTAACATGCACAAGGAAAAAATCATTCATTAGTTAAATATATCTCCTCATAGTAAACATGACTCTTATGAAATCTAGCATACCTTTGATAATTTTCTATTTTCTATTATACTATACCATCACAATGTTTTCCACATTATAAATAATCTTCTCGAACTAGATTACTCCAATCCTTCTCTAGAATATGTATCTAAACTGAAAAAATAAATCTAAGACATTCAATATACCTTCTAAACATTTTCACCTTGCTTTCAAAACCTACATCACCAAAAATAAACATGTTTTTATAATAAATCCTATACAACTAAAACAAAACTAATTAACAAAATATATGACATAATTCAATGTCAATCGTTAATTGGAAACTAAATGTATTTTTTTATACTAACCCCTAAACCATCCTTTGTGACAAAATATATTATATATATATATGGAAATGTTTCGTAGTTCATAAATGGTATTATCAGATATAGTGTTGATAGAGCTTGAGTGGGTCAAATTTTTATAGAGCATCGTTGTTATAGATGGTGGATGTTTCAATTGGTGATATCTTCATATGAGTTATTATATAAAGGGGATATTTCCCTTTTGATGTGCCCATCATCCATGATTGCATTTAATCTATATTGTTTTTTTATGGGGTTTACCGATGAGGCTTTTTATTGGATAACTAATGTCCCATTCATGAAATTATTGTAAAATTAAAAAAATAGTATATTATTTCTTATTTTTGGATATATCTTGTGTATTTGGGTTTCATATATACTATAGGATGATATAGTATAAGGACCCCAATGAATGTTATTCCTTTTTGAAGTTTGTCACTAGCCCCTAGAATACTGAAGATGATATTGGGATGGAACAATCTAATTAATACTAACCTAAGAGTGTTCCCAATGTGTTAAATCTTGTCACATTGATATTCCATTTTATAAAAATGAATTAGTAATGAAATTTGAAATTGGATTTTAGAGTACCACAACATCATTTACCCTTGGTAGATGTTTGATTAAAGGATTTATCAGGGAATATTGTGTAGCAACTATTACAAAACATACCATTAATAGAGCTAACCTTTATCAGTGCTCGCAAAAAGTGTGGATAAATGTGTCCTTTATCTGCCCTTTTATAAACCATTGATAAACCATACAATTTAGCAGTGCTTTTATATGGCACTAATAAATCAAACCCTTTACATGTGCCTAATTGTTTACATTGATAAATTGTAACCTTTACGTGTAATTTATTTTTCGCACTAATAAGTTTCTAGAATAAAATGAAATAATTAAACAAATAACATTTAAAAAAATATTGAAATAATTTTTAATAAATATTTAATGATAAAAATTATTAAATGGAAAATACATAAATACAGATTATAAATATTAATAATTAATATATGTTAAATATGTAGATGTCAAAAATGAATGAAATGAAATAATTAAAAACATAAGAAATAAAAAATATTAAATTAAGAAAATTATTATTCATTTTCTTAATTAAATAAGTATTGGTAAAAATAAATAAATGTAATATGCACATATATGGATTATAAATATTAAACAATAATATATATTAAATGTAGACATATTTAATGAATAAATTGTAATTAGTAAGCAGAAAACTTAAAAATTAATAAATTGTAAATATAAACAAAAATAGTTACGAAGAATAAATTAAAAAGTTATACAAAAATTATTAATGAAACAATTATTAATAAAAATTAATATTTTTAATATATATCAATTAAATATAAATAATAAAAATTAATATATATTAAATATAAATATATATAAAATGAATAAAATGTAATAGTTAAAAACATATTAATGGCTTATTCATTTTAAATGTTTTTTGAATTTTCAATTTAACGTATATAAATTTTTTATTACACTGATTTCACATATATATATATATATGTAATTAATTCATTTTTATATACAACACATACAAACAGAATTATTTACATAATTAATGAAAACTTATATAGAAACACAAAAACATAATATTCATGTAATTTATTCAAATTTTAGTATATTTTAGAATTTTATTTTAACATGATACATTTAATATATTAAATTTTTAGTTAGTAAATTTTAATTAATTATTTTTAATATTATTATAGTTATGTATTATTTATTCATTTTAAATTTTTTAAATTTTTTAATTTTTTTAATTTAATCATTTTCTATTATTTATTTATTTATATTTATTTACTATGTTTTAGTATATTCAATATATATTCATCTTTATATAAATATATATCTCGATTTTCTATGAATTTATATTTAATTAATAAAACTTATCATTTATTCAATATTTTCAATGAGTAATAATTTTTTTACAATTCAACTTCACTCATTTTTAAAATGTTTGTATTTTAGATAATATATTTATTAATAATGTTAAAAATATATTTTTTAAATTAATATTTATAAATAAATATATTTAAAAATATAAATTTACTATATTTATAAATTTATAATTATTATCAATAAATAAATAATTTGTAAACAATATTTATAATATTATTAAAAAAATAATTATATATATATTTAAATAATTATAAATTTATAATAAATTTATTTATATAATTAATGTCCTATATTTATATTTATATTTAATATATATATATGTATTTATATATAAAATCTGAGTCTCAGGCCTCACTTTATTTGGGGAAAGGGATGCATTTAAAAGAAAAGCAGACAACATAAAACATTGGGATATACTCTGTAAGACTCAAACATGAGACCTCATCAAGTACCATATGGGCAGCTACCACGATGCTACACTGTGGGGGCTATATATATATATACAATGAATTAAATATATAAATATTATTTTTCAAAGTATTAATATATTTATAAAAAATATTTATATATTTAAATAATTATAAAATTATAATAAATATATTTAAATAATGAATATATTTATATATTAATATATTTATTAAATATATTTTCAATTATGTAAATATATATATGACATAAATATATTTTTAATTATAAAATAATAATATATATTTTTTAATAATTAATATATTTACTATATTTATATAAATATGTACTCATTAAATGTATATATAATTTTATAAATATATATAATGATATAAATATATCAATAATTATAAATAAATATTTATAAATATCTTAATAAATGTATATTTACAGTATTTATAAAATTATATATATATATATATTTATAGTGATGCATAGACCACTAAAATAAATATAAAGAAGTACAAAGGAAGGAAAAGAAAGACAAGAAAATATCCAAAACAAATTGTTAAGCAGCTCATGACTGAGTACTCATGATATGGTGGGAGGTCCTCCCACCCCAACCACAATGTTGTTGTCCTATTCTCTCTGTCTTGACTTTCATCCATGGACCATCTCCATAATCTAGAATCCAAAAGAAAACAGACTCCATCATTTCTTCAGTTCCAGATGCATGAGCATGGCATTGGCTATCCTCCCCACCGCTTCCTGTAGTATGTAACCTAATGAAATTAAGAGTTTTAACATTAATATTTGATTTAATTTTTCACGATTGGTCCAGTATTGGGATCATAGTGGAAGACACAACTATTTTCTTTTCAATAATGGAAAGCTTTTATGATACCCTCTCTTCATGTCCCACTAGAGGAAGAGCACAACCTCCTACAACATTTTTTCCATCTCCAACAGCACTATCCAAGGCTACTAGTTTTCCTCCTGTAGCACTAACCAGGGCTATATGTTTTCCATCTCTAGTAGCACTATCAAGGTTTTCTTTTTTTCCTTCTCTAGTAGAGCTGTCAAGGGATGCAAGTTTTCCAGCTCTAGAATCACTATCCAAGGCTTCCTTTTTTCCATCTCTAGTGGCAGTGGCCAGTGAAGCCCTAGAACATTCTAGTCCATTATGTATAACAGTCAGGCTCTATTATTGGGTAAAAAATTGAAAATGTTCTAGTGTAGGGGCATGAGCTATGGAGTAATCTCTATTGACACTTGTGTCTATAGACATCCCATACATTAATAGATGGACTTTTCTTTTAAGATTTAATTTGTGTTCGTTCACAATGACACCTACTTAAAACATGGGAGAATATATTATAGGGGATGATCTAACGACCCTTTTATAACAACCCCTCAAATGGGATGCAACCGTTTTAGAAGTCACCTAAGTTATCTTAACAAATGTAGCCAAAACAGGACTAATGTGAGACTCCGGTTCACTATGATCCACTACAACAAAAGGAAATACATTACATTCATATTTATAGTAGATTTCATCTTCAAAATGGAGAATAAATCCCCATATTTTATTTTGATTTCATTGAAGTAGATTCATCTGCCTTCAATTTTTCTTTTCTATATGATGGTGTAATCAATTTTTGGACATTCCAAAAATTGAAATCAATATCATCTTGAGCATCAAATTCACTGATAGTTGGCGTATCATCTGAGTCATAACTAACTTTTTCATCAGTAGTTCCCTTTGAAAGATAATCTTTTAAATAAACACTAGTGGGTTATAGGTGATATTCCTCTACCATGTATGCCGAATCAAATAGGTTTTCATTCGCCTCGATAAGGGAAAAAGTAGTATTGTCTTCCTAAGGAGGAGAAGCACAGTCAGGGTGGGGTAAAATAATATGGACATTTATTTTTAGATCTATAGTACCATATATAATATCGGGTGATTTTCTTCTATAATATAATGTTCACATATTGTAGAACAAGGAATATGAGCAAGCCCATCCTTATCAGCCACCCAAATCAGACATTTATTATCAATGATTTTCCCATGTCTTTGAATTTATATCTTCCGACAACATTGTGAGTGATTCCCACAAATATGATAGTTATAGAAAATAAAATTTCTTCAAAACATACCTCACTGTGGACAAATTATTACAAATATAAAAAAAATAGTGTTTGCTCGTATTCAATAGTGAGAGTGATTTCATCATGTTGGGTAGAAATAATCCCCTTGTCAATCTATGTGATACTTAGATCCAATTCCACTAGAACTCTTTCATAATGACCATAGGTTATATGCGAGATATAAAATATAAATTACACCAATAAATATTTTCAGTTATGGAATCTTCTATGCCCAAAATTTGTGTAATCATACCTTTACGGACGATTCTCTTCGATGTATGATTCATGAGTGAAACAAATGATCCATTTGTGAAACTAGAGGACACAAAAAATCCATCAGATCTTCTATATCTAAATACCTAATCATCCGAGCCAAAGATGACTTTTGTTAAACAACATTATGGCCTAGATCATATGAGAATATATTCAAGATTTGAGGGTTTTCTGTGTAAATCGATCATGGAGGATCATCAGGGAGCTTTCCCCATTTCGCTGATGTCATATCAATTGTCACATCTTTATAAAATTAAATATTTATAATTATAAATAAAAATAAAAATTTATTTACAAAACTATATATGTAATTCTAAATAAATAATAATATATTTAAATAATATTTAAATTATAATAAAAAATATATATATTTATATAAATATATTTTCTCTTTTATTATTTACAATTACATTTATAAATATTTACTTATCATTAATGTTATAGTGCTGATAAAGGTTCATTTTATCAGTGCTTCTTTAGAATAGATAAAAATAGTGGTTTATCAGTGATAAAATGAATTGATAAAAGGCACCCTTATGAGCACTAAAAAATTAGTGCCGATAATGCTTGGAATTTATCAGTGCGAAAAAAGTGCTGATAATGAAGCCTTTTATCATGTCTTATCATTTTAATTTTGATAAAAGGTATATTTATCAGTATATTTTTGAAAGCATTGATAAAATTATCCCTATTCTATTTAGATGAACCATAACCTCAACTGATTCAATTTCAATTCTCAAACTCTCACTGAACTCCTTTGCTTCTTGTTCTCATTTACCACATTCCCTTAGATGAATCAAGGCTAATATCAATGGTTTTTTATTTCAGGATTTTCCTCTCTTGTTGAATTTTTATTTGGGTTCTGTAGTTTGTGATTTTTCACTATTATCAACCATGGTTAACCCTACTTCTATTATCCAATAACTCTAGATATGATTTGTCTCAATAATTCTCTTTCATTGTTTGAATTGTTATCACCTCCTTCACTCATAAACTTTGCCATAGTTTTGGGGACTCGTTATTTCCATATTTAAAGTCATTGTCAATTCCCATGGATTGAGTTATTCAATCATACAATAAATATAGGATGCTTGGTTAAGAATATTATTGAGAATTGATAAGGGATTCATCCTAAAAATTATTGTAAATGAATCATCATTTTTTCAAACATGTTTTTATAACAAACTACAAACAATTGACCAATTATCTACTTAATATCCAGATCAATGTTATCTATTATCATCATTTTAATATCCCCAAAAATACCATAGAAGAAAATATGGATTCAGACATGCAATATTTAGATGGAAGGACCAAGGTATACATGTATATTTTCCCTAGATTTGGGTGTCCCCGTAATGTCTTTTAATGATATAAGAGTCCTAATTCCCTCAAACAACAATATTATAGGACTCCATGGCTTTTATTTCACATGCTATTTACTTTTTGGAAAATAATTCTATATTTATATGTATATTTATTTATATACATATTTTTAATATTATATGAATTTTAATTTAATTTATTGTTTTTAATAAAAATTTTGATCAAACAATATTGATTATCAAATTCTATTATTTGATTCTAAGATATTTTCTAAAATATTTTTGATTTTTATTAAAGTGATAAAAAATGTACAGATATGATTAAAGAATTATATTTTTGGAATTTAATATTTTTTAATCCATAATTAAAATTTTATTCAATTTATTTTTTAATATGAGTGGGTTTTACAATATATATGGTAAAAATATGTTTAAAAAAAATAAAAGTGCTAAGTTTTATTTTGTTTTTGAAATAAAACTATCTTTAGTTTTTTTTCTAATTATATATAAAAAAGTTTATCATTAAATATATAAATAATTTAATGATTTCATTTAAGTATTAGTTTATCTATATCAAATGAAAAATATTTAGATCGTGTAGGATATATATGAATTTATAATGTATATCTTTTAGAGTTTTTTTTGAAAATAGAGAATTTATTGTTTATTAATCATTGAAATATCTTATTCATGATTTAAATATTTCCATACTAATTAAATAACTCCATTGATAAGGATTTATTATTGTTTTTGAACATAATAAATGCTAGGGAATGGTTTTAATTATGATAGATTTGAGAAAACATGGGTTATATATACTCTTGATCAATTATTATGTATTAAAAATTCAATAATATAAATATTTAACTGATTATCATGTTTTATTATTCAATTATGATAATTTATTTTTATGATACCAAATAAGTTATAATTATTATATATTAATTTAATGTTTTAATTTTTAGATTAAATTGCTCAATATATATATATATTGACACGATAAATATAATCTTCAAAATATTTTTACACAAATCATACAAATATATGGTTTTAATAATCATTATATTGAAAAATGAACCAATACAAATTTATAAATAAATTTTTGACTGAGGAACCTATATGAATTAATATAAAATATAACATGATATTTTTCTAGAAATTATAATTTTAAAAAATGAAAAACAAATTTGACTTTTATTTATTAAGACATCATTTTATCTTTTTGGGCAATTTTTAATGATTGTTTAGAAATCCATTTTGTTTACTTCTTTAATAATTTTTTATCTAGAGTAATTTGTTTAAAAATGATTTTATTAAACCTTAAATGTAGCTAATAGTTTGTTAAATTTTGATAAAAAATTCCTTATAATATTTTCTTTGAATATTTACATGATATTATTTCAATTGATTTTTCATATACCTCTCAATGTATGGTTATAAAAAATTTTACAAAAAAAATACATATGTAGATGTGATAAAAATAAATTTTATTATATATTATAATATTATGGGAATTATATGATGGCTAGCCCTCATATGTTATAATGTGAGTTACTATAGACATGATAGTGATTCAACAAGGGAGAACACGAGGGTGATGTTACATTATTGTTTTTTTATTCTTTAAGAATATTTAGAAGTTAGGTTTATTTAATTTATTATGGAACCAATTTTAAGGTTCATTCCAAAGAAAACCAATTATGTTAATAGTTACCCATATTTCAAATGAACTTCCAAAGAAAAATGTATTTTTATACCAATTTCCGGATTTTGAAACATTAAGAATATATGATGGTTATCCCTGAGGAATAGTCTTGGATGCTAGTGGTATGATATCAAATCTCATTGTAACCATTATGTAGTTATTTCTAGAGGTAGATAAATAAATTTTTCTCCAACAATGACTCAAATGTTAACCACATATTAGTGAAAAGATTTAAATGTTAGTGAAACCCCATGATATAAACTTATGGTATGCTTAATATTATTCAATAGAATGAAATGAAGTCAGTACATTATGTTATCATGGTGTCCTAGTTAGTACATAATGACATGACTTAAATGTATATTTGGAGTGTTACTACTTTGAACACATACTAAAATATATGATTTATTGTATATATTATGGGCCCTTTTAGTATTTGCTTGTTTATTTTTATACTCACACCCTACACATGAACTTTAGGGGATATAAATAACTTATATTGGAGATACAAGTGAGAGAAAAGGAATAGTAACATAGATTAGAGTCAGTGTAGACCAGTAGGGATGAGTTGATGTTCTCGTGGTAGTGTAACATGCCTTTTACAATTTTGATATGAGATTATAAATTTTAAATTAATATTTGGTAATTTAAAAAAATTTAAGGAGAAAAATTTTATCCTCACCCACTTCATCACCCAAATAGTTATTATTACATTTTGTCCATGAGAATCCTCCCCCATCTCTTTAATGTTACTAGAACTAATATGAGAAGTAGTTATCTGAATGATCACTAGTACCTGGTATGGGATAACTACTAATTAGAGTAGTTCAATCAACATTGGTGCATGTCCAAAAGTGATAGTTGATGGATCACAAGAAAAAATATTAATAATAATTGTTTGGTAGAAAACACCAGTGATGATGCCATTTTTTTATAACTTTCTCCATTGGATGAATTTACCGGATAACATCTACTTTAGTGGAGCATTTCTTTTCATAAATTTAATTACCCATTTCAATAAAAATGGATGCATGCTAATCATTTGAAAAATGAGTATGAAGATTGTATTAAATATTTAATTATGTTTTAAATAGAGCATTCTTGAGAAACATCTCAAATCCTTTGTCTATGTTTACATGGTTGTTTTTCAAGAATAATTAAATATTTAAATTTTCATACAAAAAATGTATTCTACACAGTATGATGTTACCATTACCGAGGAAGAACAGAAAATTAATGATGAAACTATATAATTATTTGGGGATCAATATCATGTTGATGAAAAAACCACAACAATGCAGCAGCACAGTGTTGTATATAATTATGAAGGTGAGAATTCAGGGTATAAAATTTGAGGTTGGAAAGAATCAACGTGACCCACCTATTGACCCCAACAATTCATTGTTTATTTGTCATTATGGGGTCACAATGAGGATGAATGTGCCTATAGATATAGATTCATTTCACCACATACATCCGATAATTAAATCCTTTAGAAAGATATAACAATAATTTTATGATATAATTTATCTATTTTACTGTTAAATTATATGATAAATTATTGATTTAATTTACCTTTTTTCTTGTATCTTTAATTTTTTTAAGAACATTTCATAATAATTTTTTCATAATGGATGTTGGAAAATCCTATAGAGGCTTCTAGACTATTTTTATGAATTTATATCTTATGGACGATGAGGGAAACTTAAATCCCCACCCACCAATTAGTTATACACAAATTATAATGAAGGAATAATTGTCTGCTTTCATCAATCTTCAAAATGAAAGATAATTTTAGGTGAATTGTAATCGATAATATATTATTCAAAAATACTTTTTTATCCAATTTGATTCAAAAAAATTAATATGGGAAAGAAAAAAATATTACTGAAAATAAATAATGTGAATCAAAATAGATGTACCCCTATCATAAAGAAAGGATGGGTTACACTTCTGAGATGAAGAAATTGGTATGTAATATAAATCAATAATAAATGTTTTATGTGATATGAAACAACATTTTTTCCTTTTTTTTAAATGTAATTTTTAATTCAAAATCTGAAGCCTCTTCAATCCCACATCATGTTCTATTAAAGGAGGATGATATCAATAAATATGATAAACTATTTGTTGAAAACACAAAATAAGTATAGTAAACATGTGTAAGTATGACATAATATGAATTAGATATGATTTATTACAATATTACATTAATATAACTATTTTTATTCATAATTATTTTATATGTTTTAATCAAAATAATCAACAATGAATGTATTGAAAAATACTACTTTCAATATCTTTGATGTGGTCTAAAAATTATGGCCATGTTAGAGGATTAGGTTTTGGAGTGTGTCCCTAAACATATTTCATGAAGATAAAACCACATAAAGATACATGTAATATGTTGAGATGATTGGAGACACAAATTCACTCACTACAATGTATTATTTTATGGTGTAGTTTGGTAGACCAATGGTTGAGAAAAGATAAAAGAGAACAAATGGTGGAACAAAGATCCCCATATAGACCAAATTACACCAATATATTTGAGGGTAGTCATTCCCCCCGACCACATAACATACCTAAGGTATTTAATTGTTTTCATTAATCTAACATTTAAATTTGAAACAAACAAATTCCCATAATGTTACATTACTAAAATTAGTGAGGGTAATGTATTATGTGATTTGTATCTATCAACACGCACACATCTCCTTTATTTGAGTAGTGTAATGTATAATAACCCAATATAAAATATACACCATAAATTCCTCCCAAAATTTAACATGAGGGTAGGGATTGAGGTTTCTCATGAGGTGACCACTGAGTTGTTGGTAATAGTTAATGATCCAGATAATACAGTGACCGATGATGCTATTGAAACACTCATATCATGTCTATATAATCATATAAAGATACATTAGGTATGTATTTTAAAATAATCATATAAAAAACGATTAAAAGTTGAAGAAAAATGTCTAAAGTACAGTATGATATTATAGATGGATAATGTGATGAGGAAATAGAAGGTTGGATCATGATTGTTTACTTAATTGACTGAGAAATCGAAATGAAATTTCAATAGTACCTTCTCCTTACATGAACCAGGGAAACATTTATTATAATTAAAAATTCATGAAAAGAATAAATTTATTGATGAAAATATGTGTTAAATTCTATATAAAAAAATATATCAAACTTTCATGAAAAATGTAATTTTTCTCGATGCTATAAATTTGAATCTCAATCATTAATGGCTATAAGTCTCATTTGTGAATACATACACAAGGAAAATTTTCAGAATACGTCTGTCTGAATAGTGAGATAGTATGATTATTAAAGTTAATAACTATTCATATTTTTAATAGGAGTTTATATTTCCACTATAAAAATGATAAATCATGCGAAAAAAATTTGGATTCATTAATCCTTCTAGCATTTTTTATAAAAACATCCATTAGATAATGAAAAAATTGAGAAGAAAATAAATTAGCTTCTTGAAACGTTTGAGAAAAAATATCAAAATACAGACACATTTTTGATGCCTAAATTCATAAGTAAAACTGTATAATATAATCTAATAAAATATAATTTTAATATTTTCATTACTAATATGTTTTTCTTTTTTAGGCAACATGGTTTTCTAATCAAAATCTGTTTAGATGCCCTAAATATTTATTTATTTTGGATGAAATGCATGGATAACCAAAAACCGTGTCACAAATGATGTTTATAGTGAATTTTTAATACATTTCAATAAAAAAAATCGATAAAATTCAAATTATATGTTTTATTATGTTTTTTAATCACAATTTTGTTACTATAGGGTAGTCTCTAAATATTGACTAAACCAGGGAATGAAGTCGATGTCTGAATAGATAAAACCAATGGATTAACAAAAATTAAAATAGATTACAGTTTATATAGAAATATTAAACTATAAAAATATATTTCAAAAAATTATTTATTTGGGTTCATATTTATGCAGTGTATGAATAGAGGTAATGAAAACATTTGTGGATGTTTTGTTTTAAAATTTATGAGAGATTTTAAAATATTTAAAAGAGTAGAATCCTTGAACATGTAATTTTCGAAGGTAATTAAAATATCATTAAATTTATTTCATAATAATTTTTTTGTCTATATTTTCTTTATACTATCATGATTTCTGAAAACCATCGTACTAAATAGAAGAAGGAAATGTGTTTCGTGACGTGTGGGAAATGTACATGTTGTATGAATGTTTTTAGATAATAAATTTAAGTGATTAAATATTATGTTTGGGGGTTAGTAGGATCTATATCCTTAGAAATATTTTTTGGGTGTGAAGCATTAGTGTTATAAATATTAAATATTATTTTTGAACTTATTCTCAAGGAGAAGTATTGTAACACCCCAGGTAAATAAAGAATATGACATTTCATATTTATCCATATTTGTGAATAAAATATTTAAATGACTTTAAAGGGGACGCTATGCTCGATGGCGTACCCAACACGCAACAATGAGTTTCTTGGGAATCTTACGTTTCACTCTAATAATAAAATAATATTATTTTAAATGGTAGTTAACATGTATACATTGTAATGGCGGGAATGGATATAGATAACTAAAATATGATTATATATGTTTTTAAATGTTTTTTACATTTATCCAATAAAATCTAAAGGCTTAAAATATGGAAAGAATTCAATTTTAGGCGTATATGCCCTAGTTTTCACTAAAGGTTCACTTATCGCCTTTTAATGGAGAACCATCATTAAATATAGTTTTGTTCACTCTTATAAATTCTATTGGACTAAATAAAACTCTTCTTACGAATCGGGACATCAAAATTTACTTTCTGTAAATTTTTGGTATCTTTCCGATAATGTTCATTTTTTTTAATGAATAGTGTAAAATGTTGTATTTTAATTCAAAACCTCTTTTTAATCTAATTTATTTATATGATTAGATTATATTTTTAATTGGTTTTAAAGTGAAATTAGAAAATATTTTTACCATTAAATCCAATAGTGGTCGTTGGAATTAATTTCACTTTGAAATCAGACTTAAACTAGTGTCAATCTTTTGATACTTATTGTTTTATAAAAACACGCTGTTTGCTCTGACAGCGGGAATTAATTATTAAATTAATTAATGTGACTAATATGTTTTGATTTTTGTAAAATGGAATTCATTTTTGAATTCGGAATATCAAATATAGCTTAGGGTGAAGTTTTGGTATTTTTCTTAAAAACTCCAATTTTTGATGAATAGAGAAACCGCTAAGTGGTAATCAAGCAAACTGATTTTTCAGTTAAATGAAAGTTTACCACTAATGTGTATTGAATTTTGAAAATACGACATACATGGTTTTCATTAGTATGAAAAATGTGGTTCAATGGGATGAAAATAATTTTTTGGTGAATAGTAACTTATTAAGTTTTTAATCGTGATTAGTGGTAATTAGTGTAATTTAAGGTAAAAATGATATTATAAGAATGTGAAAAAACCATGACACTTTTCCTACACCTATTGGGTGAGTCATGGACGACCAAGACAAGCCATGGGCCAACTTGGGCACCCCATGGATCCACTTTGGTTGGGAAATGACATAAATAACTTTTTATTTAATGTAAAAGTAAAAATGACACAAACATGATATGTTCTACTAAAACAATTTTTAAGTGGGGTTACACAAGCCCAAATTTTGATTATAAATAGTAATTGGAAAGATAAAAAGATTTCCTACATCATAGTATTTTATTTATAATTTTTAGACATTAAATAAATTAAATTATTTATGACATAATAATGATGCAGCGATGACATCATTATTTGATGATTTAAATAAAATAGAAAGATAATGTAAAATCTATGAACTACACATGTCCAAAACTTATTGGATGAGTGGATTTCGAATCCATATCACCTTATCCACGAATTATATCAATGTGGGACCTTTTAAAACCGAAAAACATTTTCAAATAAAGTAATATTTCTTGACTTTCCAAAAGTGCCCCTCCTCTCCTCTTATAAAAGGCCCCCACCTCTACCTCATTTCACACACCCCTCAAGCCTTTGGCTCGGCCAACCCCGGCCCATTTACTCTCTCCACATCCCTATACTCATCCCATAGGATTCCCTTTGGGCAGAATCCTTTCAAAGGAAGCCTTTAGGCTCAAATCAAAAGGAGTTATACTTTTAAAGGTAATTCATTCTCTCATGTTCATTTTTTTTATTTTGCTTCTCCAACCCCCTAAACTCTTTTTATTTATTTCTTTTGTAACAACACCAGTATCTTAAATATACTAGGATGTTGTTATGAGATTTATTCGAGCTACACTCTCACACAACGACATCAAATGGTTAAATAACCTACGGTTTCCGTGGATGGCGAATTTCTGCCTCCCGAAACGATGATTGTTCAACATTCTTTTAACACCTTCAAAGGTGGCCATTATGATGTCACTATTTTTATATATGATATATAATATGTTTATGTTTTACTTATGCTTCTGTATTTTTCATTTGTGTCTTACCTTTATGGATTCCATTATGGGTATACGTGATATCTTCATTTTAGGAAGTGCGGACTACCGCCCCCTCAAAGTGATGTGATTCGTTAATACCATATGTGGGACGTATAAAGGATGGAACTATGATATTATATATGATATTATACTGGAATTATAATATACCTTTATATCATTATTATTCCTTTATATAATATACAAAATATAAATGAAA
Organism: Viscum album; assembly: GCA_963277665.1. NCBI lineage: Eukaryota > Viridiplantae > Streptophyta > Magnoliopsida > Santalales > Viscaceae > Viscum > Viscum album. The sequence goes on from OY728131.1 coordinate 1,133,412,461, forward strand.
GTAGCGTTCATGCGTACGTACGGCTTACCGTCTCCATGAACGGTGCATTTCATTTCTTACCTCTAAATGATTATGTAACGTTATAAATTAATGAATGTACTGGATATATATGAAATATATGATATCTACATCCTGAATACAATTATGGATATAATAAACATTTGGCCACACAAACAACATGTAATTGTAAGAAGTCCACTTTCGACTTAGGAACCAAACATCGGCAAAACAAATATTATTAACTTAAATGATTACATAATGTTTATGACATGGTAATAAGTGATATAAAAGGAATAATGAAATTGAAAAATGTTCTTAAGGAAGTATAAATTAACTCAAGTTTATTATTCAGGAGATTAAAGAACGATCGAGTCAAGTCGGACCCGAGGTAAGGGATCCTACAACTCTCTTTCTTTTTAAGTACACTCTTTTATGTCATTTCTTTTAAGCTCATATTTCATATGATTGGGATGTTCTTTTATATTAATCATACTGTAATTTTTATGTTCATGTGATGAGAGACCATATTCTCTCTCATCAATCCATTTTGGAAGTTTTGAGTGGCGCCGTTAGGCTGCCGAACTTTCGTAAGAGATCTAACCTCTCTCTTTCTTTTTAAGTACTCTCTTTTATGTCACTTCTTTTAAGCTCCTCTTTGCAATGTTGGGGGATTTTCTTTTATATTACACTTGCTTTAAATTCTATGGTAATATTATGGGATACTCTATTTGATCTCATCAATCCATATTCGGAAGTTTTATGTGGCGCCGTTAGGCTGCCGAGTTTTCGTAAGGGATTTTTCATCTCACTTTTATTCCCGTGATATTTATGCTACATTCGCCACAAATTCCATTGAGTGGTGTATGTACTGCCCATAATTCTACTCTTTGTGTAATATAATTTCGTTTATGAGTATTTACATCAATGACCTATTGTCTTTCTTTCATGGGGTATATGTTTTGAAATATACCCAAGTCGGTAAGGGAACCTTTCACCCTCCTCTTTTTTAAAAGACTTCTTTTATTGGGTATTTTAATTTACATATTTTTATGTTGGGATATGTTCTCATACATCCTTATTGATGTAAATTTTATGTCCAAGTGATGAGATACACTTTTTATCTCTCATCAACTCATTTTGATGTGATTCCGTTAGGCTGTCAAGGGAACTTTTTAACCCAATTTCGATTTCTTTGGGTTCAACTTGTAGTCATTGAATATGTAATCCATTGAATATGTGTGAATGAACTCTTATTGTTTTACAATTAATATCCACTTATATTGGGTGTATATACAATTGTCACACATATTTTTGAGATTTATTTGTCCTTAATTTAAGGATACCTTCTTTATAAGGGATTTCATCACATTTGACATTTCTATTGAGGGTTTATTGTTGTTATGCACCAATTCACTCTTATATGGTGTATATACTGTCCTTTGGAGTATTATATCATGAATCATTTTATTCTCATGATATTATAATGTTCTGACTAAATGTTATTCCTCGATTATTGTATTCAAGTGTCTCTAATTTTGGTAAAACCCCTTTACCCAAAATATCGTTTTAAATGTTTTAATTATTTGTTCTTATTAATATCCATGTTTTCAAAATGGTTTTAAGGATTTATTTATATGGATATTAATGGTTTAAAATGTTAAAAGATTCAAGGTGGTATGGGACACTTTGATTCAAAAATCTCTTTATTAAATGTTTTAAATGGTTTTGGAAATGGTTTCTTTTTAAATGGATTCATTATTTCAATATCCTAAAAAAGTTATATTGTGATTGAAATGTGGAAATGTCATGTTTCCTTTATTCATGTTTATGTGATACGATTATGTTATGGTTCTTGGGCATTGTTATGAAGAACGGGTGGTTCCGTGATAAACTAAGGGCGGGTGAGCCCGATATAGCTCTCCAATGCATTGGGTAACACGAAGGAGTGAAACGTTAAGGTTTCTCCGAAGAGATTTTAGGGAATATACTGTGATGGGTATTCCAAACGTAACCAAGAGGGTTACTCCCTACGTAAGAATGTTATGAATGCCTCAAGTTACCATTATGTCTTATGATTTCTATGATTCATTCATGATTTGATATGCCTAAGTTTTATGGGTAAAGTATGATTTCATTCTTATGTACACATGTACTCATGTTTCCTTTCCATATCTATATATCCCTTACTGAGCTTTTTATGCTCATCCCAAGTTTTTGAAATGTTTTTCACAGGTCAAGGGAAGGGTACATGATGTGATGATAGTGTCAAGGATGTTTCAATAAAGAATCCATGTTTTATTTTAAATATGTTTCCGTTGATGGGAAGAATGAATACTGTCTTTTATGTAACCACTTTGTTTAAATGTGGAATGTAATGCAAGTTTCATGATCTAATTCTCTAAAACTCTAAACCTGAAAAGATCCTCAATGTGTAATATTGTAATAACTCAAGATTAAGTAAGGTTTAAGGCTGGGGCCTTATAGTTGGTATCAAAGGTCGGTTTAGATAACTTTAGAGGTTAGGGTATTCTTTAAGCATAAGTGGCATTACCATAATGGTTAGGATTTCAGAAAGAGTCCTAGTTTTAGATAAAGTGAATGAGTAAGTGTATCTTAGTGTTTACCTTCCTCATTAGTACATGATGGTTTTGTTGATATACTCACACTGACATTTCTATTTTTAGTGAATGGATGGATCTAGCAGGAACCATAGAGACAACATGTTTGAAGGAAACTATGGTGGTTCTCTGATTAAGAAACTAGATAAAATGGAGGATTCAATGAGGAAACTCGTGTTTGTTCTAAACCAAATATCAAGGAGTCATGATCAACCACTTCAAACTTGGTGAGTTCTCTAATTCATCATGTACGAGATGGCCAACCCGATGTGGAAATTCAGGTAATAATTATTAAGGTAACCATTAGGGTTTATATGATACTTAATTTTTAGGTATTTATGGGTTACTCTATGATATGATGGAAAATGAAAGGAATGAGATAAACTTGAGGTTAAAATATGTTATGATTATTCTTGAAGATTTTTTTCTCATTTTGGGGAATGTTTTACGAATTATATAGTTTTGGAAAAAGGACAACACATAGACCGTGTGACTACCTGTCGCGTCGGACAAAGCTGCGGGAATCGAACCCACAACCAAAGTGCGACTGGTATTTATCGCCTACCACTGGACTAAGTGAAGTCCCTGGTTAGTTTGGCTGATTCTTTCTAGTTATATGATTTTATGAATTAAGAGTAAGTTGATTTTGGGTTATTTATGAAAATGATTAACCTATCTTGGAGGATATGTGATTAGGATAATTACTTTTCAATACGAGACTTTAGGGGCAACTGATGTTGTTTGGAGATAAATGTTACAATTTATCTTGGAAGACTATGTGACTAAATCCTTCAAATATTTGGGTTTCAATCTTATATTGGTTTAATTTGAAGAATTTTATGGACAAATTGTTTATCGGATGGTCCTCGTTGAACTTTGGGTTTTGTTGGAAAATTTTGGAGATTAAGCATAGATTTTCTTTTTAAAGGGTTATCCTTTTCTGGATTATCTGACCTTGTACTAACCTTTTTGGTTTTTGTTCTGGTTAAATCCTAAAGGCATGGGAAGTATTTAGTTCTCTTTTGTGGATTAGGTGATTCTCTAGAAGTTGATTATAGTACTCTTAATTTGAACAAGTCTTCCTAAATACTCGCCTTTTGGAGAAAATATGAGTTTGTGTAAGGAATCTAATAAAAGTTGAGAGTAAACATGATAAGTGATTATGTTTCCTTATGAATAAATTACTCAATAAAAAGTAACTTAAAACAAAAAATTTTTCTATTAACTTTTCCTACTGGGGAATCGAATACCGTCTAACCCATCACAAGTTTGTGATTTTCTCATGGTTAACTTTCTCCTAAACATGTTTTCTATCACTCTCCATCAGAACATGACCCTTTCTTTTTTCCTCCATGTCCATATTTTCATACTTGGAATCCTAGTATGGGTTAACTCAGGTGACCTTTGTACTTATCTTTATTTATTTTAAAGTGTTTGTTTTACCGACATTTGTTCTGATGTGGGACTTTCAAGGATGTTTCCAAGCGCAATTTTAAAATTGCGAGGACGCAATTCCCAAAAGGGGGGAAGGATGTAACACCCCAGGTAAATAAAGAATATGACATTTCATATTTATCCATATTTGTGAATAAAATATTTAAATGACTTTAAAGGGGATGCTATGCTCGATGGCGTACCCAACACGCAACAATGAGTTTCTTGGGAATCTTACGTTGCACTCTAATAATAAAATAATATTATTTTAAATGGTAGTAAACATGTAGCCGTTGTAATGGCGGTAATGGATATAAATAACTAAAATATGATTATATATGTTTTTAAATGTTTTTTACATTTATCCAATAAAATCTAAAGGCTTAAAATACGGAAAGAATTCAATTTTAGGCGTATATGCCCTAGTTTTCACTAAAGGTTCACTTATCGCCTTTTAATGGATAACCATCATTAAATATAGTTTTTTTCACTCTTATAAATTATATTGGACCAAATAAAACTCTTCTTAAGAATCGGGATATCAAAATTTACTTTGTGTAAATTTTTGGTATCTTTCCGATAATGTTCATTTTTTAAATGAATAGTGTAAAATGTTGTATTTTAATTCAAAACCTCTTTTTAATCTAATTTATTTATATGATTAGATTATATTTTGAATTGATTTTAAAGTGAAATTAGAAAATATTTTTACCATTAAATCCAAAAGTGGTCGTTGGAATTAATTTTACTTTGAAATCAGACTTAAACTAGTGTCAATCTTTTGATACTTACTGTTTTATAAAAACATGCTATTTGCTCTGACAGCGGGAATTAATTATCAAATTAATTAATGTGACTAATATGTTTTGATTTTTGTAAAAAAGAATTCATATTTGAATTTGGAATATCAAATATAGCTTAGGGTGAAGTTTTGGTATTTTTCTGAAAAACTCCAATTTTTGATGAATAGTGAAACCACTAAGTGGTAATCAAGCAAACTGATTTTTCAGTTAAATGAAAGTTTACCACTAATGTGTATTGAATTTTGAAAATCCGACATACATGGTTGTCATTAGTATGAAAAATGTGGTTCAATGGGATGAAAATAATATTTTGGTGAATAGTAACTTATTAAGTTGTTAATCGCGATTAGTGGTAATTAGTGTAATTTAAGGTAAAAATGATATTATAAGAATGTGAAAACACCATGAAACTTCTCCTACACCTATTGGGTGAGTCATGGCCGACCAAGACAAGCCATGTTCCAACTTGGGGACCACATGGATCCACTTTGGTTGGGAAATGACATAATTAACTTTTTATTTAATGTAAAAGTAAAAATGACACAAACCTGATATGTTCTACTAAAACAATTTTTACGTGGGGTTACACAAGCCCAAATTTTGATTATAAATAGTCATTGGAAGGATAAAAAGATTTCCTACATCATAGTATTTTATTTATAATTTTTAGACATTAAATAAATTAAATTATTTATGACATAATAATGATGCAGCGATGACATCATTATTTGATGATTTAAATAAAATGGAAAGATAATGTAAAATCTACGAACTACACATGTCCAAAACTTATTGGATGAGTGTATTTCGAAGCCTTATCACCTTATACACGAATTATATCAATGTGGGACCTTTTAAAACCGAAACACATTTTCAAATAAAGTAATATTTCTTTACTTTCCAAAAGTGCCCCTCCTCTCCTCTTATAAAAGGCCCCCACCTCTACCTCATTTCACACACCCCTCAAGCCTTTGGCTTGGCCAAACCCTGCCCATTTACTCTCTCCACATCCCTATACTCATCCTAGAGGATTCCCTTTGGGCAGAATCCTTTCAAAGGAATCCTTTAGGCTCAAATCAAAAGGAGTTACACTTTTAAAGGTAATTCATTCTCTCATGTTCATTTGTTTTATTTTGCTTCTCCAAACCCATAAACTCTTTTTATTTATTTCTTTTGTAACAACACCAGTATCTTAAATATACTAGGATGTTTTTATGAGATTTATTCGAGCTACACTCTCACACAACGACATCAAATGGTTAAAGAACATATGGTTTCCGTGGATGGCGAATTTCTGCCTCCCGAAACGATGATTGTTCAACATTCTTTTAACACCTTAAAAGGTGGACATTATGATGTCACTATTTTTATATATGATATATAATATGTTTATGTTTTACTTATGCTTCTGTATTTTTTATTTGTGTCTTACCTTTATGGCTTCCATTATCGGTATACGTGATATCTTCATTTTAGGAAGTGTGGACTACCGCCCCCTCAAAGTGATGTGATTCGTTAATACCATATGTGGGACGTTTAAAGGATGGAACTATGATATTATATATGATATTATAATGGAATTATAATATACCTTTATATCATTATTATTACATTATATAAAATACAAAATAGAAATGAAAGTAGCGTTCATGCGTACGTACGGCTTACCGTCTCCATGAACGGTGCATTTCATTTCTTACCTCTAAATGATTATGTAACGTTATTAATTAATGAATGTACTGGATATATAAGAAATATATGATATCTACATCATGAATACAATTATGGATATAATAAACATTTGGCCACACGAACAACATGTAATTGTAAGAAGTCCACTTTCGACTTATGAACCAAACATCGGCAAAACAAATATTATTAACTTAAATGATTACATAATGTTTATGACATGGTAATAAGTGATATAAAAGGAATAATGAACTTGAAAAATTTTCCTAAGGAAGTATAAATTAACTCAAGTTTATTATTCAGGAGATTAAAGAACGATCGAGTCAAGTCGGACCCGAGGTAAGGGATCCTACAACTCTCTTTCTTTTTAAGTACACTCTTTTATGTCATTTCTTTTAAGCTCATCTTTCTTATGATTGGGATGTTATTTTATATTAATCATACTGTAATTTTTATGTTCATGTGATGAGAGACCCTATTCTCTCTCATCAATCCATTTTTGAAGTTTTGAGTGGCGCCGTTAGGCTGCCGAACTTTCGTAAGAGGTCTAACCTCTCTCTTTCTTTTTAAGTACTCTCCTTTATGTCACTTCTTTTAAGCTCCTCTTTGCAATGTTGGGGGATTTTCTTTTATATTACACTTTCTGTAAATTCTATTGTAATATGATGGGATACTCTATTTGATCTCATCAATCCATATTCGGAAGTTTTATGTGGCGCCGTTAGGCTGCCGAGTTTTCGTAAGGGATTTTTCATCTCACTTTTATTCCCGTGAGATTTATGCTACATTCGCCAAAAATTCCATTGAGTGGTGTATGTACTGCCCATCATTTTACTCTTTTTGTAATATACTTTCGTTTATGAGTATTTACATCAATGACCTATTGTCTTTCTTTCATGGGGTGTATGTTTTGAAAGATACCCAAGTCGGTAAGGGAACCTTTCACCCTCCTCTTTTTTAAAAGACTTCTTTTATTGGGTCTTTTAATTTACATATTTTTATGTTGGGATATGTTCTCATACATCCTTATTGATAAAAATTTTATGTCCAAGTGATGAGATACACTTTTTATCTCTCATCAACTCATTTTGATGTGATGCCGTTAGGCTGTCAAGGGAACTTTTTAACCCAATTTCGATTTCTTTGGGTTCAACTTGTAGTCATTGAATATGTCATCCAGTGAATATGTGTGAATGACCTTTTATTGTTTTACACTTAATATCCACTTATATTGGGTGTATATATATTTGTCACACATATTTTTGAGATTTATTTGTCCTTAATTTAAGGATACCTTCTTTATAAGGGATTTCATCACATTTGACATTTCTATTGAGGGTTAATTGTTGTTATGCACCAATTCACTCTTATATGGTGTATATACTGTCCTTTGGAGTATTATATCATGAATCCTTTTATTCTCATGATATTATAATGTTTTGACTAAATGTTATTCCTCAATTATTGTATTCAAGTGTCTCTAATTTTGGTAAAACCCCTTTAACCAAAATATCATTTTAAATGTTTTAATTATTTGTTCTTATTAATATCCATGTTTTCAAAATGGTTTTAAGGATTTATTTATATGGATATTAATGGTTTAAAATGTTAAAAGCTTCAAGGTGGTATGGGACACTTTGATTCAAAAATCTCTTTATTAAATGTTTTAAATGGTTTTGGAAATGGTTTCTTTTTAAATGGATTCATTATTTCAATATCCTAAAATGTTATATTGTGATTGAAATGTGGAAATGTCATGTTTCCTTTATACATGTTTATGTGATACGATTATGTTATGGTTCTTGGGCATTGTTATGAAGAACGGGTGGTTCCGTGATAAACTAAGGGTGGGTGAGCCCGATATAGCTCTCCAATGCATTGGGTAACGCGAAGGAGTGAAACGTTAAGGTTTCTCCGAAGAGATTTTAGGGAATTTACTATGATGGGTATTCCAAACGTAACCAAGAGGGTTACTCCCTACGTAAGAATGTCATGAATGCCTCAAGTTACCTTTATGATTTATGATTTCTATGATTCATTCATGATTTGATATGCCTATGTTTTATGGGTAAAGTATGATTTCATTCTTATGTATACATGTACTCATGTTTCCTTTCCATATCTATATATCCCTTACTGAGCTTTTTATGCTCATCCCAAGTTTTTGAAATGTTTTTCATAGGTCAAGGGAAGGGTACATGATGTGATGATAGTGTCAAGGATGTGTCAAGAAAGAATCCATGTTTTATTTTAAATATGTTTCCGTTGATGGGAAGAATGAATACTATCTTTTATGTAACCACATTGTTTAAATGTAGAATGTAATGAATGTTTCATGATCTAATTCTATAAAACTCTAAACCTGAAAAGATCCTCAATGTGTAATCTTGTAATAACTCAAGATTAAGTAAGTTTTAAGGCTGGGGCCTTATAAGTATAATATATGAAATATATTTTTTTGAATACCTAACCTATATGTAATAAAATTGCAGGGAAATGGAAGAGGAACAAGTAGAGGAAGAGGAGAAGGAAGAGGCTGAGGTGGTGGAGGATTTAGAGTTGGAGATTCAAGAGGATTTGGATAAAGAGGTAGTGACTGAGGTGGAGGAGGAGACAATGTGATGTCTTTCAAATAATACAAATGTAGGGAAATGGAGTAAATGAGGATCATACCGAGGCTATGTTTTAGAAGAATTACTGAAAAGTGTGAACAACACTTTTCACTTAATATAAAATCCATTGTTCATATGATTTAGGTGGCTTATTGAAAAAAAAATTTCACCACTTGTTTAATTGGTTTTTTACAACAGTTTAAGAGGACGAATTTTTTTAAAAAATAAAATCACCACTTATTTTTTCAAAATTATTATCATAGGATAAAGTTTTTATTAGTAAATTCCATGTATAATAAATTATTATTGATGTGTGAAAGAAAACCATCACCAAGAAAAAACAGAACAAAAAAACATGCAATTTCTTGCTCATGAATTCTCTACACTACAAAGGAAAGGTCATAGTAGTGGAACCAATACTCAATTGAGAGTCATAAAACAAAAATATAGTCATCAAACATGTATATAAACCAACTCAAATGTTTGACTAAATATGTGTGTAATTTACCACTGAATCATGTAGGTGATTGAGAGAAATATTATTGGACAACCATCATTGAGAGTTTGTGGTCATTGAGGAGGTATAATTTCAAAGGAAACATGACATAAAAATAAAAGAATCAACTTTTGAAAAAATAACCAAAATTGAAAAACCATATTCAAATATAATTGTGAAGAACCAAAATCCCAAATGAAGACACCATTGAAAAAGATGACAGTAGATCAATCCAAAACCTCAAATAATATAATGAAATAAAAAGATTCATATAATGTATCTTCAATTTTCAGAAAAGACCAATACAATGGTTTCAATTTGGTGGGTGGTGGAATTATTTTGTAGGTATATTCAATCATCAATAATATTCATTATATAATATCAAATATAATTATTAAATCTATGCAAGTAAAATTATTTATGCATGTGACCATTCATTATGTAAAATACCACATGTTCACAAGCTCATTGATAAAGTAATCATCATCATTATCAATAACAAATACATGAGAATAGGGATATTCTCATTTTTTGAACAAATAATTATTATGTTATGTTAGTGTTTATCATCATACAGAATATTGAAAAGGATATACTAATATATTACAAAATCCTGGAAGAATTATTAAATTTACTAGATCTTATTTCCATTTAGATGCTATAAAGTGATATACTGATGTTTAATACTATCAAAAAGGGGTAGACAATTTATAAAAGATTTTATTGTCTTTTGAAAATACATAATGAGTCACACTGATGTTTTGTCCTTCAATTAGTGTAAATTGTTTGTCATGGAGTTTGTAATATCTCTGATAGTGAAAGGGTAAGGTTGATTTTATTATGTTTTATAAAAACTCATAAGGAAATGATTACTTTACTTAAATAATTGAATGATGATAGGTTTACTAAAATTGTGGGTGATTTCTATGAATAATTTAATTCATCAATATGGAAGATTCACTCCATTATTATGAGCAGTCAACAAGGATTATTCACTAATGATGTTTAATTTTTTTTATTTTCTAATGCATTAAATATTCTGGGTTATCAAACTACATTATAGTTAGATTACCTATAGTTTTTAACGCACTATATGATAAAAAGAAATTTTGTAATAAACTATACCTCAATAAAATTAATGGTGTACCCCATAAGACTTAAATAGTGTGGTTTAAATTTTAAATTAATTTCATATTGATTTATTATTTCATATTTATGTTTAATATATTTATTTTTAGTATTACAAACATAAAATTTGTTTAATTGTAAAAGAATAATCTATTTATTTAGTGGGGGTGGTTTGTCAAAATTTTATCATGTTCGTGAGATATATGACTTCAAGGATGAAACTAATATAACGAGAATAAGTAAATGTGTTAAAAACGTATACTACCATCATGTAAAGGTGAATTAATCCTATTTATTTAGTTCTTTTTCTCTTTATTTCATATATTATTTTTTAGTAAATTTCATCATCATTTTTATCTAATATTTTCTTTCATAGATATTTTGGGAAGTTATATTTTTACTTTAATCTTCTATAAGAATCCAAAAATGAGAGAACACAGTGATTTTTTATGAGGTGTTTCAGGAAGTATGGGGTCTTTTTTTCCTTAAAAATGGTTCCATTATTTATTTTATGTCCTGGTGTAGATGATTGAAAGAAAACGACACATCACATACTCAATCACCCATACCTCAATCTGATACATGATGTGACCTGTATGACTCGAACTGTATTTAGTTTATAATTTATATTTTTTTCAATACACCAATCATATACTCAGAACTGAGAAAATACATTAATATTGTTTTGATACATTACATAAAAAATCCATAATTCATTTGTGACACGTAATAATTAACCACACCTTAATATGATACATGATGTACTCGACATGACTCGACGTGTCTTTTATCAGTTTAAAATGGACATTTAAGTTCTCGAAACATCACTCACTACAAACTAAAAATATGTAATTTGATTATCATGATAGTTTAGGAAAATGTTTAATAATTCATTTGGGATTCTTAGTAATCAATATTGCATCAATCCGATATACGATGTGACTGGTATGACTCAAAATGGGTGTTTCGAGTTTAAAATGTCGTTTTAATAAAAGACACAAGTAACATACTAAAAAGTGAAAAATAACATTTATATTGATTGAATAGTTTATGAAAAAACTCATAAGTTGTTTGGGACATGTAGTAATCATCATAAACTCAATATAATATACAGTGTGACATCTTTAACTTAATGTGTGTGTTTTTATATAAAAGTGACATTGATTTTACTAAAACAGACAACATACATAATCAAAGTTAGAAAATGAATTCATATTATTTTGATAATTTAGTAAAATTATCCATAAGTTATTTTTGATGTGTATAAATCAGAAATAGGTCAGTAGGATACACGTTATTTCTGGTAGGACTCAAAAATTCCATTTTCAGTTTAAAATTGACATTTAGGTAAACATGTGCCACTCATGAAAACCCACGAAACACGCTTGGATTGTATTAATAAGTAATGAAAATTATTCATAATTCATTTATGATTTTTTGGAGTTATTCTCACATAAATTGAACACATTATGTGACCGCTATGACTCAAAGTGCATGTTTTTAGTTTGAAATGAAATTTTATAAAATTTCATAAGTGGCATACTCAAAACCCAAAAAAAATAAGATTTATTTGATACTTTTAGAAAATTATCTATACATCAACTTGGATGTGTTGGAACCATCCACACCCCTATCCAGTGCATAGTATTACTAGTATGACTCCAATTGCATCATTTCATTCAAAATTGATATTATTTTCAGTAAAAAGACAACAATTATACTACAAATCTAGCAAAAACATTTAGATTGTTTTGAAAACTTATAAAAAATGATCCATGAGTCATTTTTGATGTGTAGGATAAGCCACACATAAATATAATACATGATTTTATTGGTATGACTCAAAGTATTCGTTTTCTATTTAAAATTAAAATTTTAGTTCAAAAAGTGTCACTCACTGAAAACCAAGAAAATATACTAATATTGTCTTGATAATTTAGGAAAAAGTATTAATTCATTTAAGATGTATAGGAATTTGATTCACGTAAAACCCATATATTATGTGATCGGTATGGCATAAAGCATGGATTTTAATTTTAAATTGACATTTTAGTAAAAACACAGTTAACATAATAAAAAAGTGGAAACACATTAATATTGTTTTTATACATTGGGATAATTATCCATAAGTTATTTGGGCCATGAAGGAATCATACACACCTCAATATAATTTAGAAAGTAATTATTATGACTCGAATTGCCTCTTTTACATATATATGTGTAATTTTAGTATTAAACACGCAACACATTGCTAAAATCGAGCTAACATGATTAGATTTTTTTCCTAACATTCAATTTGGTATTAATAAATTAATTTCCTTATAATAATATTCTAATACATATTTAGTTATTTTTCATATAGATAATGATTTAATATAAACAATAAATGGTGTGATGTGCATGAATCAATCATAACTCAATCTGATACATAGTGTTCCAGATATAACTAAAATTTTAGTTTAAAACTAATACTTTCTGAATAATTTATTCAATTATATTATTACTAAAAAAATATTATTGTATATAAGTGTTTTCATTTTTTCTATCATGTATGGTTTTTCCTTTTATATTGGTTCATTCTTTTTCCTATAACATGTTTTTTTCATCTATTTTTGTTATAAATTTTATTTCATTTAAACTCTACATTTTTATCTAATTTTACTATTTTATGGTGTTGTTTCGCATGCTACAATGTACTATTACACTACATTATACTATTCCCCTTTATTACTACATTTAGAATCACTGATAAATGATGCCTTTATCATCATATTTAGTAGCACTGATAAAGGATATCATTATGAGCACAAATTAAAAACATTGAAAAATGGTATCTTTTAACAATGCTTCTAAAAGGAATGATATAAAAAACTTATCAATGTTTTTTAGAACTGATAAAAGACCCATTTGTCAATGACTTTCTTAGTATGATAAAATATTAAAGATTTTATCCACACTGTGGTAGTTAGCACTTTTGGAGAACTGATAAAGTCAAATTCTATCACTGTTAGAGGTATCTTTTGTAGTAGTGAGGGATAATGAGTTGTAGAGTTCAATTGAGGATGGAATTATAGAATGTAGAGCCTTTATTATCAAAAATAAGTTAAATCATTTGGTGGTGATCATGATATAGATAGATTGACAATGAAATCCTTATTTTAAGATAATTTTGGTGAACATTAGTGATGATGTTCTTGAATGGTCTTAAATTATAGTGGTTTTGGTTTTTATATGGAACTTATATGCATGATTTATAAAGACCAAATAATTAAAATTAAAAAATCTTGTTACTTTATAATATAATTAAATTTATATTATTCCCAAATGTATCTTACATTTTCAGTTTTAGAGATTTATATCATATATATTACAAAACACACTCATAAATTATATGTTGGATACTTCTACATAGTTTCAATTTTTCCCACAATATAATTTTTTTAAAATCAATCATTTTTTTATATATTGACTATAATTTATGAAATATAACTTGATTTCTTATTTTTTCATACCTATCCTTAAAACATGCAAAAAAAATTAAGCATGTTGGATGAGCACAAATTCTAAGAAATGAACATATATAAATATATAATCTTGTTTGTTCTTCAATACCTATACAATATTTTTATTTTTAAATTTAAAATTTGGGATCAAAAAAATCCTCTTATTACTATAAAAATAAACTTTTATGCCCAAATAATTTTATAAGGAATAGTAATGGAAACATAAAACACAAAATGGATAATTTTCAATCATGAACAAATTATGCAATATTTTTTCAAAAAAAGTTATATATTTCAACCTTATGAAGTATAAAATACCATCCTGAAAACATAAATTCATGAGTAATCACATGGGAGAATAAAATAACAATCATTTTTTCATATAGTCATGGAAATATAGGTAATGTGGTAGTAACATAATTCATGACATAAACATAAGTGAATGTTAATTCCAAGGCAACATCACATGCTGGATAGAGTCCCTTTATGGATTGGGTTTACTGACTAATCCCATATAAAATGTCTCATGAGACAAAAGGTTTGCCCAATTTATTGGAGTTCTATAGGTAAGAACCCATCATAATATGTACATGCTTATGTTTTCCACAAAAAGGGAATAAATCATAAGGAATAAACATAAGAATTACCGATGGAAATAATATGGTTTTCATAATCTTTCCCCATATAATAATCATTATAGATCTCTTAAGAAAGGTAGTTGAGAAATGATCATAAGGAAGGTATTACCCCATAAAATTAAGAGATAATAATAGAGGTATATATGTGAGAGACATACATATAGAATTTAACACCCCAAGCTTCTACGGTATGCTTCTCTTTGAATAATGTGATAGCATGTGTTGTACGCAACATCGAGTTTTAACACATCAAAAACAATAAAACTAGCCGTTATGAACAGTAATACCTAATTTTTGAAATTTTATAAATTCTATCTCTCAAAATGGACTTCATTTTTGGATTCGGAATATCAAAATTAGCCTAGGGTGAAATTTTGGTACTTTTCAGATAACTTTAATATTTTGACGAATAGTGAAAATTACAAAATTTTAATTAAAAACAATTTATTCAATCAAAATAATTAATAGTGAAAAATTAGTAATTTTAGTGGTTTTAAATTATATTTAGAATATATTATTACCAATTAATACAATTTTGGTCATTGTACATAATTTTACAATTAAACTGGACATAAACATGTGTTAATCTTTTGATATATATTGTTTCTTAAAAACACGCTATTTTTTGTGACAACGGGAATTAATTATAAAATTAATTAATGAAACATATATGTTTAGAATTTTTTAAAAAAGACATCATTTTTGAATTCAAAATATCAATTATAGCTTAGGGTGAAATTTTGGCATTGTTCTGAAAAACTTCAATTTTTGATGAATAGTGAAACTTCTAAGTGGTAGTTAAAAAACTAATTTTTTCATAAAACATAATTTTACAGCTTTTGTGAATGGAATTTCAAAAATCCAAGAGGCACGGTTAATATCAAGAAATAAAATGTGTTTCAATGAGATGAAAATAATTTTTGGTGAATAGTAACTTTTTACTTTTATTTACCACGGTTGAAAGTAAATTGGGTAATTAACGGTAAAAATGATATTAATATTATCCTAACACATGTCCTAATTCTATTGGAGAAGTATCTCGACCAAAAACAACCTTAGGAATAAAATATTATCATTTAGGTCCACTTGGATCAGATTAGGACATTTATTATTATTTAATTCAAAGAAGAGTTAAAAGAGATAAAATCAATGTTTGTTTACTAAAACATTTTTAATATTGGGTTATACATAAGATAAATTCGATTGTAAATATTCATTAGAAATATAATAATATTTCATAAATAATTATATTTTAATAATAATTTTTAGACATTAAATAATTTAATTTATATATGACATAATGATGATGTAGTAATTACCATAATAGTGAAAAATTAGAATAATTGATATTATAAATACCCAAATAAATATAATTTGACATTTTTAATGAATTACACTAATTTTATAAGTTAATATGACATGTTAGGAATGATTTAATTAAATTTTTTTGATGTAATAATTCAGTTATGAGTTTCACAAAAATCAACTATTGAATTGTGTCAAAATTGACATAAAAGAGTTTTTAAAACAAATATTATATAATTAATTGATATTAAATTCCTAAAAATCTAAGGTTCGTCCAAGAGACTTATATCATGATAGGTGTATCATTAATGGACTACTTGGGGGTCGGTTGAATGTATATAGTATGTTTATTAACTATATAATATAAAAATACGAAGTGACATGGTAAATGTCAAACTAATTAACTAAGAGTTAAAACTAAAATATAAGGTTAATATAGTAACCCAAACCTGTCTAAATTCTATTGGTTGAATGTTATTCGACCTATCCCCACCTTAACCTTTGAATAATAATCTTTGGTTCCATTAGAAACTTAATATGAATTTATTATAAATTAATATTTCTAGCTTTTCTAAGGGTGCCCCTCACCCCTCTTATAAAAGGGCACTCCTCCTTCTCATTTTGTCACACCTTCAAAGCCTTTTGGTTCAGACAAACTTTACCCAAATACTCTCTCAACTTCCCTCACTACAACCTAGAGGCCATAGTTTGATCAGAAAGCCAACCTATGGATCCCTTTTGATCAAATCAATAGGAAGAACCCGAAGAAGAGGAGGTTAGCCTACCCCCAACCAAGGAAAAGTACAAGGATTCCAAGAAGTATATTGTGATTGATATGAAGGGTTATGACAAGGGAACAATGGAATTCATAAAGGATTGTTTATGTTGTTTTTTATGTTATTAAGTGTAATGTAACATTCATGTATGTGATCTATTTTTCCAAAACTGCTAAACTTATCGGTCCTTCGCGACATGATTCCTTGTAATCATGCCAATGTATTCAAATAATGCACCGACTCTGGGTAACTGGGGTCACGGCGTTACAGTTAGTATCAGAGGAAGTTTAGCAATAACCCTGGAAACTAGATGTAGATAAACTCTGATTAGAGCACATATCCCTAATATAGACTTTGAGGATTAGTATAGAATAAATTACTAGAATTTTGTTATTGTAGAGATTTGTGAGTTTTCCGAGCAATACATCCCTCTCTGGATACGAGTAGGTAGAGGCGGCTCTGGCACAGATGTACCTAGGGGTAAAATCCAAAAACACCACTTTGGGCTAGACTCGAACGGGAACTGGTGCACGACAACGGGCCTTGCTGCACTCTTGGTTATGACACTCCCAGGGGATATGCTTAGGATAATTCTCATTTATTTACAAACCATTATGAAGGGTTTATGAGTATATACTTCCTCAATGGAGACATTTTTATGATTATGTATTATATCCATAAACTATTTAATTTATGTTATGTAAGTTGGGGATTAGGTATTGTTATTCATAAACTAATCTAGTGTATGCCATTGCTTAGAAATGGCGCCCAGTAGAAGGAATGAGAACTCAAGTAATACAAATTATACAAAGAGAATGAAGGATCATATATTTCATTGTCTTAATCTAGAATTTATAAGAGAAATAGTGTCTCATGTGTTATCATCATATGAAGAAATATTATCATGTGTTGATAAGATAAGTAAAGAGTGTACTAAGTCCTATGGATTTGAAGGGAAGCAAGGGAAGAAGAGGATGGAAGAGAGAAAGATGAATAAAGGGAAGAGGGAAAAGAAAAATTTTCCCATATGTGATAACTGTGGAAAGAAACACCCTGAAACTTGCCTGAAAGGAATGGGAGTTTGTTATAAGTGTGGAGGAAAAAGGCACAAAGTACATGACTGCAAGGGTAAGAAAATGGTTTCAAATGTACAATGCTTCATTTGCAAGGAGTTTGGACACTACGCAAACCTATCTCCCAGTCGTCAGACTATGCTGCAAGTGATGCTATTTGATAATAGTCAAGTTATAATACTACCAGAGATGAAGAGGAATGATTAGAGTTCTTATGTTGATTATGTCATTTGAGTGTTATGTCAACAATGTACTTCTTATAATTATTATAGAGCATATAGGGATTGTACTGCAGTACTATTTCATTAAGGACTTGATATTGTGTGGAATAAAGAAAAGTGACTCAATAGCAGTGTAAAATTTGGGAAAATATATGGTTGAGAGAATGATAAACCATAATATAGTTCTGATACCGAGGTACTGATTTTTGAATAATAAAAGATTTATTTGGTTAAATTATATTGGATATTCTTGACTACCTTGAAACTGATTAATGATTTGAATATTCTATCATTGATGGGGTTTACAAATTTTTTTGATTGAAGGAGTATATCTATTATTCTACAAGGAATAAGGGATCATGAATGTAATCAATAAGGTTTTTTGGTAATTCTGGATGTTGCAGTGTTTCAAAAGAATAAATGATGAAGGTGATCACATGTTATTACGCGGAAAAAAAGGGATCTTCATTGTGTTTACCTTACTTATAAATTTTGGACTAAAGTATTTTCGATATTTCTAGTCTGGATTATTTTGGATTTCCATAAAAGGACAACCAGAAGGTCGGGCGGCAACCAGTCGCGTCCGGAAAGGGCGTGAGACTTAAACCCACAACCGAAGGGCGACAAGGGTGTATCACCTACCAATGACCCATGTGATGTCCTGGATTCAATAATGTCGTTTTTTGGTTCTACTAGATGAATTATGAAATAATTTTTAACCCTATACGAATAGGATAAATAGAATATATTTTTTATGTTCTATTTTCTATTAAATTCAAAGATGAGTTTGTGGTAGAACATAGTTAAAGGTCGATACTCTACTTGTCAAGCATATATTTTTCTTCTTCTTATCTTATTTAATGAAGAAATTAATTCTTATACTTTAGTGAAGGGATCTTAAAACAAAAAAATGTGTTATCCTAATACCATTTGTTTTGCTGAACCGATGGTATTTTAAATCATCATGTATTGATAAATTTAAGGCCCTCAATTTTACACTTGTTGGTGATTGATGACCTCAATCACTACCTATAAATATTTATGTTTTTTCTCCAATTATATGTCTCTAATTTCCACCAATGTTCTCCGAATAGATATCATAATTTGGTGGTGACCCTTTCATTTCTCTTTACCTCTTATTAAAACTAAATTTTATCAACCCAATTTCCAATGTGGGTTTTCCTACAAATATATTTTCTATATTCAACCTTTTATTTACGAAGAACAATTTAAAATTGTGAGGATGCAATTTATTGAAGGAGGGGAAAATGTAACAACCCAATCTTCTACGGTACGCTTCTCTTTGAATAATGTGATAGCGTGTGTTGTATGCAACATCGAGTTCTAACACACCACAACCAATAAAACTAGCCGTTATGAATAGTAATACCTACTTTTTGAGATTTTATAAATTCTATCTCTCAAAATGGACTTCATTTTTGGATTTGGAATATCAAAATTAGCCTAGGGTGAAATTTTGGTACTTTTCGGATAACTTTAATATTTTGATGAATAGTGAAAATTACTAAATTTTAATTAAAAACAACTTTTTTAATCAAATTAATTAATAGTGATAAATTATGAATTTGAGTGGTTTTAAAGTATATTTAGAATATATTTTTACCATTTAATACAATTTTGGTCATTGTACATAAATTTACAATTAAACCGGACATAAACAAGTGTCAATCTTTTGATATATATTATTTCTTAAAAACAAGCTATTTGTTGTGACAACGGGAATTAATTATAAAATTAATTAATGCAACTTAAATGTTTGGAATTTTTTAAAATAGCCAACATTTTTGAATTTGGAATATCAATTATAGCTTAGGGCGAAATTTTGGCATTGTTCTGAAAACTTCAACTTTTGATGAATAGTGAAACTACTAAGTGGTAGTTAAAAAACTGGTTTTTTCATAAAACATAATTTTACCGCTTTTTTGGATGTAATTTCGAAAATACAAGAGACACGGTTAATATCAAGAAGTAAAATGTGGTTCAATGAGATAAAAAATAATTTTTGGTAAATAGTAACTTTTTACTTTTATTTACCACGGTTAAAAGTAAATAGGGTAATTAAGGGTAAAAATGATATTAATTTTACCCTAAAAAATGTCCTAATTTTATTTGAAAAGTGTATCTTGACCAGAAACAACCTTAGGAATAAAATATTATCATTTAGGTCCACTTGTATTAGATTAGGACAGTTATTATTATTTAATTCAAAGAGACTTAAAAGAGTTAAAATCAATGTTTATTTACTAAAACATTTTTAATATACATTTAGACATAAGATAAATTCGATTGTAAATATTAATTAGAAAGAAAATAAGATTTCCTACATAATGATATTTTATTTATAATTTTTAGACATTAAATAATTTAATTTATATATGACACAATGACGATGTAGTAATTTTCATAATAGTGAAAAGTTAGAATAATTGATATTATAAATACCCAAATAAATATAATTTGAGACTTTTTATGAATTACACTAATTTTATAAGTTAATATGACATGTTAGGAATGCTTTAATTAAATTTTTTCGAAGTACTCATGCTGTTATGAGTTTCACAAAAATTAACTATTGAATAGTGTCAAAATTGACATAAAAGAGTTTTTAAAACAAATATTATATTATTAATTGATATTAAATTTATAAAAATCTAAGGATCAGCCAAGAGACTTATTTCATGATAGGTGTATCATTAATGGACCACTTGGGGGTCACATGGATGTATATAGTAAGTTTATTAACTATATAATATAAAAATACAAAGTGACATGGTAAATGTCAAACTAATTAACTAAGAGTTAAAACTAAATGATAAGCTTAACATAGTAACCCAAACCTCTCTAAATTCTATTGGATGAATTTTTTTCGACCTATACCCACCTTAAAAATTGAATAATAAACTGTGGAGCCATTAAAAACCGAATATGAATTTATTACTAATTAATATTTCTAGCTTTTCCACAGGTTCCCCTCACCCCTCTTATAAAAGGGCACTCCTCCATCTCATTTCTTCACAACTTCAAAGCCTTTAGATTCGGCAAAACTCTGCCCAAATACTCTCTCAACTTCCCTCACTACAACCTAGAGGGCTTAGTTTGATCAGAAATCCAACCTAAAGAGCCCTTTTGATCAAATAAAAAGGAAGAACCCGAAGAAGAGGAGGTTAACCTACCCCAAACCAAGGAAAAGAACAAGGATTCCAAGAAGTATATTGTGATTGATAAGAAGGGTTAAGACAAGGGAATAATGGAATTCATAAAGGATTATTTATGTTGTTTTGTATATTATGAAGTGTAATGTAACATTCATGTATGTGATCTATTTTTTTAAGACTACTAAACTTATCGGTCCTTCGGGACTTGATTCTTTGTAATCAGGCCAATGAATTAAAATAATGCACCGACTCTGGGTAATGGGGGTCGGGGCGTTACATAGAATTTAAAACAATTAAATTACATTAAAAATGGAGATAAAGTAAGTTATAGAGAGAATGGACATAACCTAAAGAAAAATGTGGGTTAGAGATATCCCTTAAACTCATAATAAAAAACTTTCCATATATCAAAACATACATTCCATATAATAAACATTTTTAAAATATATTGAACAAACTAAAATATAGTTTTCATTTGAATAAAATAATAAACATTATAAATAAATAAAAATATTAATTAATGGTTTCAGAAATAAGAAATATTTTCACTTGGTATACGTTAAAAAAATATTCATTTTACCTTTTATAATGAAAGTCATAACATTCCATATAAAATACATAAAAATTTTACATTTGAGATGATTTGAAATAATTTAAAAAGTTACATAAATTTTTCATTTATAATTCATTTATTTATATATAAATAAATTACTAATATAATTTTAGAAAAATGGTCATGGAAGGTAAATATATAAAAAATAAGTCATAAAAAATAAAACAAAAGTATTTTCTAAAAGTAAAATAACCATTACATAATCCTAAAAAAGATTAAATTTTTATTGAATCGTAAAGAAATATGAATATGTTTAAAAATGAATTTTGTCATTTATTTAATCATAGAATTTTTTTTCTTGAATGATTTATAAGAACATGGATTTGGAAGAAAAATAGATAGAAGGGAAACATTAAAAGATCATTTTTTAATCGAATTTCCATTACCTTGAGTCTGACTCATCACATACATTATTTATATTTATAAATATTATAATTATGGTAATAATTTAATTTCCCAATTATCCTATTCAATTTTATTACACTTTTTATTTTATATATTTTCATATTATATTTAATTACTTATTTATTTTATTTCTCATCAAACATTTTAATTATATTCGGCTCGTAAGTCGAAACTAACATGAATTGGATGAATATTACAAATGAGGTAATTATTTCATCATATATAGAATAATAATAATGTTATAATTACCATTTTTAACTATCAATTATTTCGTTAAAACCATCCTTTTAATATGTTTTTGAAAAATGAATTACATTACAATCATGGCAATGGTAGGCCACACCCACACATGAGTAAAGTTTCCATTTCTCAACAATCATGACATAAAGAAGTTATTTGTTGTTTTATATTCTCAAAATGATAATTATATAATAAATATAATATTGTTTCTTATTAATAAACAAATATATATATATATATATATATATAATCCATTGGATGATATAATGAAAAAAAATCACATCACTTCATGTAGTTCATAATCTATACATACTCATGAAAGACATTATCATATTTCAATGAATGGAATGAAAAGATAATATATA
This sequence comes from Viscum album, assembly GCA_963277665.1. Classification (NCBI taxonomy): domain Eukaryota; kingdom Viridiplantae; phylum Streptophyta; class Magnoliopsida; order Santalales; family Viscaceae; genus Viscum; species Viscum album. The sequence continues at coordinate 1,133,435,556 of OY728131.1, forward strand.
ATATATTAAATTTAAACAATTATTTTTTTTCATTAATAATATATATAATTTAAATCCATAATCATAAATTAATGTAATAGGTGATGATGGGAAAAAAATTATATTGACTTGGGAGGCGGTAGTCTGCCACAAATGATGGTTTCATATTTCACTTTATGTTAGTGAAGATAGATATATTTTATTGAATTAAAATAATAACATCATAATGTATGGTAGATTGTGATTTTATTATATTATAATGATTGAATAATATTTTAAGGAGGTTTCGGAAGAAATAAGACAAAACACTCAATTAATAATGATACCTCTTTTTCGGATTACCATTTTAGGTTTTCACCAAAATCATTTCTCAAGGGGTTTTAAATTAAGAAAATTTATTTAATAAATATTAAGGGATTTAAGTATGTTATTTTGTTCTGGATTTGTGAAACCAATTGGCTTTTGATGTGTGAAGAGAAGTGGAGAGTCCCCATTATATGTGAGTGGGGTGGCACTTTTGGAATTTTATAAAATATTAAATTAATATAAATTATTCATTATGAATGAAGGGTCAAATTGATATATTTAAAATATATGAATATTATGGGTTGAAATAATATTATCCAATTAAATTTAGAAATTTTTATAGTATGTTTTACCCTTATCTATTTTTTTACCCGTGTTAACCCTGTTTGCCAATTACTATATTAACAATGTTCTTACGCTTTTGGGGTTAATATAGTTTTTAAAAAGGAAAATAATTCCATGAATGGAAAAAAATTTAAATTTTTAAGCATATAAAATAACATGGCCAAATATATGAGTTTTAATAAACATAAATCATTTAACAAAATATTATTTATTATAAAATTACATTAATATCAATTTGGGAACTATTCATTTAATTAGCCTTTTGAAAGAACGTGAAAGAAATAGAATTAGAATATATACCATTAAAACGTATCTAATATGTTATATTTCTCTAAAAGTTTTATGTAAAATACAAAGTCTTTCAAATTATATTACTTTTTCTATTTTAAAAATCATTTATTTTATTTTTCTATTAATTGCATAAACATTGTTTTGGTGTTGCATAAGAATTTAAGGTACTTATATAATTAATATAAATGTTAATTAATTACGATAAATAAAATAATTCAATTTGTATACAAATAAATTTTCATATTCACTAAAAAAAAAATTTATCCCTATGGGGATATATAATTTAAATTTAAAATTAGGAGAGTACCAATTTTTCTTTTTCGTTATATAAATTATTATATAGGTCACATTCATGAAAAATTATCTGATAAATAAATAAATATATCACCAATTTAATTATTTATTAAAATATCTTCATAGAATAAGTTTTAATATGAATATTTTTGGCTTTAACACCTTTTTATAACCTAGGTTACATGATTTACCCATTTACCATGATGAGAAATAATTAATATTTTTACACTTAATTATGACCAATAATTAAATTAACCTTATTAAACACAATTATATAAGATAATTATAACCATTTAATCAATTAATTTAAGTTCAATAACAATAATTGTTTCAAATTAATTTTATAATAATCCCACAATGTGTGATGAAAAGTTAATTTTCCAGAAAATGAATTTTTTTCAAGCAATAGACAATTATATATTAAATCAATAAATATAAATAATCATTATATGAATTTAAAATAATATATATAGATATATAATATATAAATTTAATTTATATTTTTCTTTATTATTGGTTATTTTTATAAATTAAAATGGATAAACATTATTCACTTAAAAATAGTTTTTATAAAATGGTGTTTTTAACCATAAAAATGAACTTCTTCAAAAATAAATAAACAAAATGATATAGATGAAATAAATTAGAAGATTATTAATAATATGGTTCATATTTTACTTTAATACCAAATAAAAAATATAATAGGAATTCTATATTAATTGATATAATTAAAAGAAATGAAAATATTTGAAAAATTGATTATTTTCATTATTCATTAAAGGATCAATCATTGTATAAAAATAACAAAATAAAATCCTATTTTAATTGTGATATGTTGAATTCAAAAAATAATTTCATTTTATCTAATACCTTTTTGAAAACTTCCATAAATTAATTATAGTATTCTCTCAGGAAGATCAGTAAAAATTATTTTTAAAGAAAATGTATTTTATTAAAGAATACAATGTCTTTATTAAAAATTGAGTTCTTATTTTCAAATTATTTACTAATAAATTTATATTGAGTACAATATATGTTGCGTCAAAAGTTCTCTTTTTTAATTTTATATCTTATTTTGGAAATCACAAATGTCTTTTACCATGTTTATCGAACTGATAATGCTGATCATACTAACCATGCTTATCGTACTGACTATGCTGATCGTACTGACCATGCTGATCATACTAACCATGCTGATCGTACTGACCATGTTTATCTTACTGATCATGCTGATCATACTAACCACAATTCGTGTACTGATCATGCTGATCGTACTGACCTTGTTTATCATACTGATCATGCTGATCGTACTGACCATGCTTAACGTACTGACTCTGGAAATCGTATTGACTCTATTATTCGTACTGAGTTTTATGAATCATACTCACTTTTTATCGTATCAAATACATTACACTAATACTTATAGTACTCATACATTACTTTCATTATTACTTATTTTGTTCATTTATTAAAAGCACATGTTTCATGTTAATTGTACCCATGGTTATCATCTTCATATATCATTTGTTTTAACCAAAACGATGTTTAAGAGCTCATTATAAACTAATCAAAACGATGTCATGTTTTCTATTTTAATATGACCGTTATAATGCCAGGTGTCCATGTCCCTCCGAATTTTCTTGAGAAATGTGACCATTGGAGAAACTATGACTGTTGGAACCTGAGGCCTACAAATAGGAGGTCATTTAATGCCACGAAAACAAGGGTGTGAGAATTTGCTTCTATAAATTTCTAGAGAGAGATGTTGTTACTTCTCTCTTGCTTTGTGCGAAACCCTTAAGATTAAAAAACATGAACGACTCGTTCTTAGTTTCTGTAATTCTATATGTGCTTTGTTTTGCATTGTGTGTCTGATTAGGTGATAACAATCGAGGGCTGCAAGGGATATGCAGACGGTGCTACCGATCATCATATCAAGGGATTTCAAATGATTGGAAGTCTGAGGTGCCTATTACCCAAAAAATTGAGGGCTTGATAGGATTTCAAGACAGACGTACCGATCATCATATCGAGGGATTGGACGGATAGCAAGACAGACGTACTGATCATCATATCGAGGGCTTACCAATGTGGTGGTAGGACATACCTCTTATCCTAGTTGAAAGGATAACCCTTCTCCTTGGGTCAAAAAAATTCTAATACTTTTACATTTCCGCTGCTATTTGTTTTAGAAAATGGAATTGTATTGTTTTCTTTTCTTCTTTCAATATTCATTTTTAATTTTATCAATTACCTTCATACTGTTACATATTGTATCGATTGATTCTATATGCATTATGCTAGAATCTGTCACTATTGTATTACTCTGATTATTGTATTCATCTTGAATACAATTTCTTTACTTTTCTTATATTATTACATCATATCATACCTTTATATACAATACAATTGAGGTAGTTAGTTTTTTTTGTGAATTGAATTATTTTATGATCATTTAAACTAATTTATTGTGTTTAAACTCAATGTTTTTAAACCTACAATTCACCCCCTCTTGTATTGTTCCATCTAATATACATATACATCTACATATTCGATCCATCAATTGGTATCATATGAGGATTCCACTGATTAATACTACTAGCTCATATTATTTCATATTAATATTTCAACCGTTTTCTACACTAACCCGTGGAGTGGAAAAGATTTTGTTTTATTAGATGGAAGGAATAAATATTGGCTCAATTGACATTCTAAATCCTTCTAGACCACCTATCCTTGATGTGAATGATTATGAGTACAGAAGAGAAATAATTAAGACATTCATTATCAATACTGGTGTAGAAAATTTTTTATGCTTACTAGAGGTTACAAAAATCCTTACAAAGAAGTCAGTACTTTCACTAATCAAGAGAAGCATGAATATCAACTTAATTACATGGTACGCAATACATTGCTATATTCTATGACCGGTAATATATATTGCCAGATATATTCTTGTGAAGAAGGAAACTATATTTGGAAGAAATTGGAAGCTACACATTTTGGTATGAATTATATCATGAAAGCCTTGGATTCCCTTCCTAGAATTTCTTGTATCTTATGAATTTTTCATATAAGAATCTTGGATTATATAAATAATGGTAAAGGTTTTGGTATGTTAAGATAAACATAATGGAATATGATAACTTGAGAGCAGGATTATGTAATTAAATGGTTTTAAAATTAATGAAAGTATTTGGGTATGTTTTAAAAAATGGCCTTGATCCAAAATGTGTGATTTCCAAGGTTATTGTTCCTATTATATGTTAATGACCATATATTGGTATGTCGTATAATTATACCGAAACTAGTTATGGTATAAATTTGAGACATTCCATCGGAAAGTATTGGATTCCAGTTTTGATTTACATATACTAATCTGATGGATGTCACATGATTCATTAATGTTAATACCAAGGGGTAATCCATCCTTTTATCCTATCAATGTATTATATTTTTTAATTCCTCATCCAGGTACTAATGATTCACTTAGAAACTTCAAGAACACTATAATTCCTCCGATCAGCTCCCAGATTAGGCTTGATGTCTTTAGACCTGTAATATCATGTATCATCTCCTTTGATTCCTATCTACAATCTTCTGAGATAACCCTGTACATTTTCTTCTATCTTGGTTAGAGCCCTTTTATAAAGTTTATTGATCTGGGTTCATCGATAATATTATCCTCTAAATAAAAACCTCATGGATTGATCACCATGGGTTGGATCACTAGTTTCCAACATATAATGCATTGGAGGATTCATTGGATTCACCTAGTTCTGATACATTGGAATTCCTAGACCCATTCTATGGATTCACCGTTAATTCTTATTTTGGATTCCTTAAACATATAGTAACTAGTAATATTACCAATACATTATTCATGGGTAAGATACAATCAAACTAGGATAAATAAGGTGTTATTCTATGGTTCACCTTCACATGACTGATTTCCTTATTTAAATAATTCAATTTTTGTATATTCACATACCAGAAATTTTTTAGACAGCATTGGTGTTGGATTATTGAGTTTTACTCAAACATTGTTTTGGTAACCTCTTGGTACTCTTTCTGATCTCATACTTGTAGGTTAAGACTTGGCTAGTTCTTTTTGTTGTTAGTTTTCTGATGCTAGGACTTGGAATTAGATCAGTGGACTAATCATGAACTAATAACTCCAAGAGGAGTTATATATTTTTGTTTATTAATTTATTTTCATCTTGTATTGTACTATTGTTTCGAACTATAGGTTCTTCTGTTTTGATATTCCTGCATCATAATAGGTTATATAGACACTTATTAATTAGTTTTTTTAATATCATTTTATTATTATTAATATTTATTCACCTCATTTTATTTATCCATATGTTATATTTAAAATTTATCCAAAGTTTATAGTCTCCACACTGTAACAAAATTAGACCATAACTGTTAGTCGACAACCTTTAGCATAGGGGTAGGCATTATTGAGGCTGTGTGGCCCTCTCTCTTGGTTACTCACGAGTGGACCAGGTTGGAGATGTAATAATGTGGTATCATATGTTATTTTTTCATTTTTCATATTTTTTTGGGTTAGTAGAAACGAGACTTAAAATGTGTCGGATCATGGTAAATTTATCATATTTAGGAATGGACTATAAGGCCCCATCCTTAAACCTTACTTAATCTTGAGTTATTACAAGATTACACATTGAGGATATTTTTAGGTTTAGAGTTTTAGAGAATTAGATCATGCAGCTTGCATTACATTCCACATTTAAACAAAGTGGTTACATAAAAGACAATATTCATTCTTCCCATCAACGGAAACATATTTAAAATAAAACACAGATTCTTTCTTGACACATCCTTGACACTATCATCACATCATGTACCATCCCCTTGACCTGTGAAAAATATTTCAAAAACATGGGATTAGCATAAAAAGCTAAGTAAGGGTTATAAAAATATGGAAAGGAAACATGAGTTCATATATACATAAGAATGAAATACTACTTTACCCATAAAACATAGGAACTTTAACATACCTCATGAAACCATGAATAAATAATAGAAATCATAAGACATAATGTTAACTTGAGGCATTCATAACATTCTTACGTAGGGAGTAACCCTCTTGGTTACGTTTGGAATACCCATCACAGTATATTCCCTAAATCTCTTCGGAGAAACCTTAACGTTTCACTCCTTCGCGTTACCCAATGCATTGGAGAGCTATATCGGGCTCACCCGCCCTTAGTTTATCACGGAACCACCCGTTTTCATAACAATTCCCAAGAACCATAACATAAACGTATCACATAAAAAATGCATAAAAGAAACATAACATTTCCACATTTCAATCACAATATAACATTTTAATATATTGAAATAATGAATCCATTCAAAAAGAAACCATTTCCAAAACCATTTAAAACATTTAATAAAGAGATTTTGGAATCAAAGTGTCCCATACCACCTTGAAGCTTTTAAAATTTTAAACCATTAAAATCCATATATATAAATCCTTAAAACCATTTTGAAAACACGGATATTAATAAGAATAAATATTTCAATCATTTAAAGCGATATTTTTTGTAAAGACCCGTAAAATTCAAGGGAAATTTTTTTTCTTAATATTCTTTGGAATTTTACAAGAGCGTGGTTTCTAACGACACCTGATTCCGAGGCCCGGAGTGCCCAGAATCAACTTTTTATGTTTGGCTCGGGTGCATTAAGCGAACGAACGAGCGGGAATTTCTAACTTTTGAACCGGTGCCCGAAATCAAATTCTGAGGGCACCGATGAACTCGCAGCGCCGATATTCGCTTAAGGGGACCTTTTCCGAGGTTACGTTTATTGCGGGTTGAATGTTAGTTTTTGGGTTTTTAGAATAAGTTAAATAAAATTTGTGGAATACAAATTTTTTTTTAACTTGTTTTTTGTAAACCTCCCAAAGGTAGTTGGGGGTGGGACCCACAACCACATAACCTCCCTTGGGAGGATTAAGTGTGGTGGGGCCCACACGAACCCCAACTCCTCAGCTTCTCTCAAAAACTCCCCTTTAACCCATTTCAATTAATGTTTGACAACATGGCTTAATTAATTGAGGAGGGTTAATTTGAATTTCAAACCTTTGAAATTCTAAGAGGAAGGTTGTGTAATAAAATAAGTTTAATCTTATTTTATTATTTTGGGGTTGGTTTCCTTTGCTCTTGAGAGGATTGGAGAGCTCTTTCTTCTTCTTCTTCAAACATTGATGAAGAACATGAAGAACACTCAAGGTCCGACGAAGAACGCTGCTCCTCTCTTCTTCGTAGCCGGTTTGTTCCGAAGATCGACGACGCCTTCCGTGTCAACGAAAGGGAACGCCGCTTCCTCCTCGGACTTCCTTCTTCGGCTTACGAAGATTCACCAACGACGTACCACTTTGGACGTACCTCTTCGACAACGGAATTGACGAACGATTACCGCGATGCCCGACCTCCGCGACGTTTGTCTTCCGTGGGTCGTTGACGAACATCGTACTTGAAACCGAGGTAGGGGTTTATTTATTACTTTTGTTCATGAATTATACCCAAGAATATTTCTTCATGAAATTTATCCATTTGTTAGCAATTAACGCGAGGGGTCGGACCGTACGAACACGGCCGACCCTCCTCTATTTCATATTGATTTTGTTGTGGATTGAAACGGGTGAGGCGTGGTGCCATCGCACCGCGCATGATCATACGACAAGAAATGTGCGGCGCCGTCGCGCCGCATCGTAAAATAATGCAAGGACGCGACTCCGTCGCGCCGCGTCGAAGAAAGTTGAAGGCGCCGCGGCCGGAGCGGGGCCGCGTCGGTGGGGCACAGTGCCATCGCACCACGCCGAACGAAGAAGGCCGCGGCGGGACGTGAAGACCGGCGGCTATCCGGGCCGCCGGTGTCAGAAGCCGGAAGGGGGACAAGCATTGCCGGTCCCGTTGAGGAAGAACCGGCCGGCCATGTTGGGTCGGCCGGAAGAGAGAAGGACCTGGGGAATAAATTCCCCCGGCTGGCCAAAATCGGCCCCCCATAATGGGGGGTTCACGGTTACACCAGGGGGGGGCCAGCGCCCCCCCGTTTTCCTCAAAGGCAGGCCCCCACAAGGGGGGGGGGGGGGGGCGTTGATCCACGGCGCGGCATCCAGCAGCGCCGCCAGCAGGAAGAGCGGGGTCATTGTCCCCCGCGTGTGGCACCCGAGCGGCGCCCCGGCCGCGCCGCCGCGCTGGACCGGTTCGGACCCGGTTCGGGCGGACCCAGCGGGGGTCGGGCCGGGTCGGCCCGGAGCCGGACCCCCCGTTTTCAAATCGACTTCGGTCTTTTGGTTATAACATGAGATACAGACTTCCGATCGACAAACCGTCAGCGGCGATGCGATCCTTGGATCGAGGCGGTCGATTCGGTATATCGCACTCAATGTTTCGGAATATTTTGAGTTCGGCCGGGTTGGTTCGTACACGAAACCAACCGGGCCCTCGGAACGGAAATGCTCATATCTTGAGCTACGAACGTCCGATTGACGTGCCGTCAGCTTTTTTGAGTTCCTCTTAGTGAGACAGATCTTTTGGCATACTCCGCCCGAGGTTTGGACGTAGGTGGAGTACAGTCGGGTTGGTTTTACCTTAAAAACCAACCGGGCCCCTGTAACGAAAAAGCCAATAAATCTCAGACCGGGCGTCCGATCGACGCGCCGTCTGTTGCGTTGAGTTCCTGTTGGCGATACGGAACTTTTGGATACATCAACTCTGGACATTGTGACAGTTGATGTATCAGCCTCTCAGCTCGTGGAGCGGACCCTCCCGAACGAGCTTGCTGTGTGCGGGAACCCTAGTGCTGGCTGCGACTGCTACTGTGATGACGATGATTGTGCAGGGATCCTCAGTGGACTGCGACAATGAAGACAGCTGGTCTTGTATCCTATGTGGGTCCTAGCTGTGCTGGTCTTGTATCCTATGTGGGTCCTAGCTTAGATGATTCAATACTGGTCTTGTATCCTATGTGGGTCCCAGTATAGTTGAATCAATGAAGACAGCTGTTCTTGTATCCTATGTGGGTCCTAGCTGTGCTGGTCTTGTATCCTATGTGGGTCCCAGCTTAGATGATTCAATACTGGTCTTGTATATTATGTGGGTCCCAGTATAGTTGAATCAATGAAGACAGCTGGTCTTGTATCCTATGTGGGTCCTAGCTGTGCTGGTCTTGTATCCTATGTGGGTCCCAGCTTAGATGATTCAATACTGGTCTTGTATCCAATGTGGGTCCCAGTATAAATGAATCAATGAAGACAATTGGTCTTGTATCCTATGTGGGTCCCAGCTTAGATGATTCAGTATCTATGTCTGATCATCTCTTTCACCTAATCGATGATGTATACCTGTGTGAGCTGAATCCTGTTGCTTTCCTGTGTGGATTGTGTTGTGATATCCTGTGTGGATTTTGTTTGCTTTCCTATGCGGAATACGAATACTTTCCTGTGTGGACTGAGTTGTACTTGGGCTCGGATGTTGGAGCGTATTGGAATTGATGACTTAGGTATATGTATGGGCATATACCTAAGCAGTGTCGGTTGTTACTTCGTGTTTGTATATACCTTTGTGGATTATCCTTTGTGTATTTTGGGAGACCTTCAGGGGTCTCGGGGTCCCTACTGAGTAGCTTATACTCACCCCTGCACGGGCTATGCCCGCACTACGTTGTGTTGGTTGCAGACGATGGACAACGTTGATCGTGGTTGAGGCTTGCAGAGCAAGACGGTACCTGGAGGTGGACCACTGGGCGGGACATACTCAGAGCGGACGACGGGACCCGAGGAGCAGAGAAGCTATCTGTACCCACCCTTCAGGTGGGATTTCTAGTGGACAGCTCGGCGTAGCAACTTTACTTTTCAGTTGTTGTTTTCCCTTTCAAGTTGTACTTTACAGTTGGGCTTGTATTTCCGGCACCTTTTTACTTTTCCGCACTTACTGTTGTACTCAGTTTTTTCTTAGTGTTTACTTTTTCCGCTTGTACTCTGTGTGATTGTTTACTTTACAAAGGCATTCCATCCCTTTTTACTGGGATTTAGGCCTTGGTGCTAGTCGCCAGCCCCTGGCCTATGGAAGGCGGGCTTGGGGTAGTCACGGCACGGGCCCCGAGGACGGGTCATGACAAATTGGTATCAGAGGAGTTCGGTTCTACCGCGAACTCTGATCTTTTCTATGTGAAGCAATAATGTTTAGCGTATTGTGTGTGGTTATCAGTCTAGGGATTCCAGTGTTGATGCGGTGGTCGACGTATCCATACACCAGGACCCTGACTTCTGATTTCCGACTTAATGCACGAAAACATTGATTGCATGTGTGTTCAAGTTTTCTTTGTGATTACTTGTGTCAGCTCACCAGGTATACTGTTCTGACCGTGGCACACCTGTTTCTTTCAGGATGGCCCCACGACGGCAGCCAGTTAGGGTTCCGAGACTAGAGCATGATGACAGCCCACCGAGCGACGAGGCCTCGGTGCAGGGCACCTTGTCAGTAGAGGCACTGGCGGTACCTTTACCCGCCGAGCCCCCGATGCTTCCAGCACTGGCAGCTGACGATGCACGACGCCTCGGAGCTCTGCACGAGTTCCAGCGCCAGCGACCACCTAGGTTCCGTGGGGAGACGGACCCCCAGGTAGTCGAGGACTGGCTGGAGGCGGTCGTCCGAGTTTTCAGGCTAGTGAGGACACCAGCAGACCTCATGGTGATCCTCGCGGCGAGCCTACTGCACGCAGCAGCAGGACGATGGTGGAGCTTGATGCTCTAGGTGCACGACTAGGAATCACTCCTCTGGATGGACTTTGAGAGCATCTTCCGCTCCGAGTTCGTCGCAGCCACCCTCAGTGCGGTATGTATTCAGGAGCTTCTTCAGCTGCGGCAGGGCAGCATGACGGTCGCTCAGTACTCGGCGAGATTTACCGATCTCTCGCGATACTCGACTGACATGGTACGAGACCCATTCTTCCGGGCCCGGACCTTCGAGCAGGGTTTGAGACACGAGATCAGGGCTTCGATGATCTCTCTCAACATTCCGACACAGGCATAGGTGTTGGAGAGAGCCCTTCTAGTGGAGAGTTTTCTCGCCGAGAAGGCTCTAGTGACAGGGCCCTTCACAGGACGGCCCGTAGCAGGGTCTTCTGCAGCTGGCAGTAGAGAGGTGACGCAGAGGTCTAATCGGGCCAGACCATCAGATGGGCAGACTCTGGATGAAGATTCGGTTTTGCGGGGCACACGAAGGAGAGCCAGCTACACGAGGGGCAGGCATTGCTACGCATGCAGCGGGCAAGGTCACATGGCTCAAGACTGCCCGACTCGTCCTACAGATGAACAACAGGTGGTAGAGGGACCTCCCAGATAGAGGTTCGGCCATGGAGGTCCTCAGAGTGCAGGCGGACGAGGCAGAGGAGTCGGCCGAGCAGCAGATGGTGGGCGACACTTCGAGGTGTTGCCACCACCACCACCAGGAGGTCTGCCCCGACCGCAGGGAGTTGGTGGACATGGGAGAGCTCAGCTTCAGACAGCTGAGGCCTTCGATCATGGAGCTCTGGGATCAAATGGACAGGAGCGGAACTGGTGGATACGTCTTTTGTACTTTTAGTTCCTTGTTGCTATTGTGTAGCGTCTTTGTATTATGATCTGCAATAATAAAAGACGCATACCTTTGTGATGTTTTCATTCCTGCCATCTTTTGTGTTGTTACTAAGAGGTTCCAGTTTTGAATGTTGACTTGACCCTCACTTGTGAGACATCTACTGGAGGACACCCAGTTACCACACACTAAAGCCGATAGTGTGACTCAACCCTTGGAGGCAAGAGTAACGGTTGGATCTCTTGGTAGTAGCACCGAGGCCTTACGACGTCATCCTTGGTATGGATTAGTATCATCCATTTCAGGAATGATTGTATTAGGCAAAGAACGTGGTTCATCCCAGGGATGTGACCAGATTTCTCTTACTCGGCAAAGAAGAAATCATAGCAGCTCTTGTGGGACCAGAGGTGGTCCAGGCCACGACAGAGAAGGTCCAGGTCATCCAGGAGCGGATGAGGACAGCTCAGAGCCGGCAGAAGTCATATGCTGACAGGAGGCAGAGGCCACTATAGTTCGAGGATGGTGACCACGTCTTCTTGCGGGTCTCACCTCGACGTGGTATACAGAGATTTGGATGAGGCGGAAAGTTATCTCTGCGCTTCATCAGACCCTTCCAGGTCCTCAGCAGGATTGGCGAGGTGGCTTATCGCCTGGATCTACCACCTCAGTTGCACCGGGTGCACGACGTCTTCCACATATCTCAGCTGAGGAGATACGTGCACGACCCGACGCACATCATTGACTATGGGGAGCTTGACGTGGATGATGGGGCGACTTTTGCGGAGGTCCCAGTGGAGACAGAGGATCGACAGGAGTAGGTCCTACGTGGGCGATCGATTCTTCTTGTGCGCATCAGATGGCAGGACGGGAACCTCCAGGAGAGCACATGGGAGCGGGAGGCTTAGATGCGTGCTCAGTACCCACATTTGTTTCCCTAGTTTTTGATGTATCTTTACGGGGATGTAAAGCCCTGAGGTTGGAGTAATGTAAAGACCCGTAAAATTCAAGGGAAATTTTTTTTCTTAATTTTTTTTGGAATTTTACAAGAGCGCGGTTTCTGAGGACACCTGATTCTGAGGCCCGGAGTGCCCGGAATCAACTTCCGAAGTTTGGCTCGGGTACGTTCAGTGAACAAACGAGCGGGAATTTCTAACTTTTGAACCGATGCCCGAAATCAAATTCCGAGGGCACCGATGAACTCGCAGTGCCGATATTCGCTTAAGGGGACCTTTTCCGAGGTTGCGTTTATTGCGGGTTGAAAGTTAGTTTTTGGGTTTTTAGAATAAGTTAAATAAAATTTGTGGAATACAAATTTTTATTTTAACTTTTTGTTTTTTTTAAAACCTCCCAAAGGGAGTTGGGGGTGGTACCCACAACCACTTAACCTCCCATGGGAGGATTAAGTGTGGTGGGGCCTACACGAACCCGAACTCCTCAACTTCCCTCAAAAACTCCCCTTTAACCCATTTCAATTAATGTTTTACAAATAGGCTTAATTAATTGAGGAGGGTTAATTTGAATTTCAAACCTTTGAAATTCTAAGAGGAACGTTGTGTAATAAAATAAGCTTAAGCTTATTTTATTATTTTGGGGTTGGTTTCCTTTTCTCTTGAGAGGATTGGAGAGCTCTTTCTTCTTCTTCTTCAAACTTTGACGAAGAACACGAAGAACACTCAAGCTCCGACGAAGAGCGCCGCTCCTCTCTTCTTCGTACCCGGTTTGTTACGAAGATCGACGACGCCTTCCGTGTCAACGAAAGGGAACGCCGCTTCCTCCTCAGACTTCCTTCGTCGGCTTACGAAGATTCACCAACGACGTACCTCTTCGACAATGGAATTGACGAACTATTACCGCGACGCCCGACCTCCGCGATGTTTATCTTCCGCGGGTCGTTGACGAACATCGTACTTGAAACCGAGGTAGGGGTTTATTTATTACTTTTGTTCATGAATTATACCCGAGAATATTTCTTCATGAAATTTATCCATTTGTTAGCAATTAACGCGAGGGGGCCGGACCGTATGAACACGGCCGACCCTCCTCCATTTCATATTGATTTTTTTGTAGATTGAAATGGGTGAGGCGCGGTGCCGTCGCACCGCGCAGGATCATACGACAAGAAATGTGCGGCGCCGTCGCGCCGCGTCGTAAAATAATGCAAGGACGCGACGCCGTCGCGCCGCGTCGAAGAAAGTTGAAGGCGCCGCGGCCGGAGTGGGGCTACGGTGGTGGGGCACGGTGCCATCACACCGCGCCAAATGATGAAGGTCACGGCCGGTTCTGGGCCGCGGCGGGACGTGAAGACCGGTGGCTATCCGGGCCACCGGTGTCGGAAACCGGAAGGGGGACCGGCCTTTCCTGTCCCGTTGAGGAAGAACCGGCCGGCAATGTTGGGCGGCCGGAAGGGAGAAGGACCGGGGGAATAAATTCCCCCGGCTAGCCAAAACCGGCCCCCATAATGGGGGGCCGCGGTTACACCAAGGGGGGGGGGGGGGGGCTGCGCCCCCCCGTTTTCCTCAAAGGCAGGCCCCCACGAGGGGGGGGGGGCGTTGATCCACAACGCAGCATCCAGCCGCGCCGCCAGCAGGAAGAGCGGGGGCTTTTCCCCCTGTGCGTGGCACCCGAGCGGCGCCCAGGCCGCGCAGCCGCGTAGGACCATGCCGCCGGCCGGGCCGGGTCAGACCCGGGTCGGGTCGACCCAGGGGGGGTTGGGCCCGGTCGGCCTAGAGCCGGATCCCCCGTTTTCGAATCGACTTCGGTCTTTTGCACATAACATGAGCTACGGACCTCCGATCGACGAACCGTCAGCGGCGATACGATCCTTGGATCGAGACGGTCGATTCGGTATATCGAACTCAATGTTTCGAAATATTTTGAGTTTGGCCAGGTTGGTTCGTACACGAAACCAACCGGGCCCTCGGAGCGGAAACGCACATATCTTGAGCTACGGACATCCGATTGACGTGCCGTCAGCTTTTTTGTGTTCCTCTTAGTTAGAAGGATCTTTTGGCATACTCCGCCCGAGGTTTGGATGCAGGTGGAGTACGGTCGGGTTGGTTTTACCTTAAAAACCAACAGGGCCCCTGGAACGAAAAAGCCAATAACTCTCAGACCGGGCATCCGATCGATGAGCCGTCTATTGCGTTGAGTTCCTGTTGGCGATACGGAACTTTTGGATACATCAAATCTGGAATTTGTGACAGTTGATGTATCAGCCTCTCGGCTCGAGGAGCAGACCCTCCCGAACGAGCTTTCTGTGTGCGGGAACCCTAGTGCTGGCTGCGACTGCTACTGTGATGACGACGATTGTGCAGGGATCCTCAGTGGACTGTGACAATGAAGACAGCTGGTCTTGTATCCTATGTGGGTCCTAGCGGTGCTGGTCTTGTATCCTATGTGGGTCCTAGCTTAGATGATTCAATACAGGTCTTGTATCCTATGTGGGTCCCAGTATAGTTAAATCAATGAAGACAGTTGGTCTTGTATCCTATGTGGGTCCTAGCTGTGCTGGTCTTGTATCCTATGTGGTTCCCAGCTTAGATGATTCAATACTGGTCTTGTATCCTATGTGGGTCCCAATAGAGTTGAATCAATGAGGACAGCTGGTCTTGTATCCTATGTGGGTCCTAGCTATGCTGGTCTTGTATCCTATGTGGGTCCCAGCTTAGATGATTCAATACTGGTCTTGTATCCTATGTGGGTCCCAGTATAGATAAATCAATGAAGACAACTGGTCTTGTATCCTATGTGGGTCCCAACTTAGATGATTCAGTATCTATGTCTGATCATCTCTTTCACCTTATCAATGATGTATACCTGTGTGAGCTGAATCCTGTTGCTTTCCTGTGTGGATTGTGTTGTGCTATCCTGTGTGGATTTTGCTTTCTTTCCTGTGCGGAATACGAATACTTTCCTGTGTGAACTGTGTTGTACTTGGGCTCGGAGGTTGGAGCATATTGGAATTGATGACTTAGGTATATGTATGGGCATATACCTAAGCATTGTCGGTAGTTACTTTGTGTTTGTATCTACCTTTGTGGATTATCCTTTGTGGATTTTGGGAGCCCTTCAGGGGTCTCGGGGTCCCAACTGAGTAGATTATACTCACCCCTGCACGGGCTATGCCCGCACTACGTTTTGTTGGTTGCAGACGACAGACAACATTGATCGTGGTTGAGGCTTGCAGAGCAAGACGGTACCTGGAGGTGGACCACTGGGCGGGACATACTCGGAGCGGACGACGGGACCTGAGGAGCAGAGAATCTATCTTTACCCACCCTTCAGGTGGGATTTCCAGTGGACAGCTCTGCGTAGCAGCTTTACTTTTCAGTTGCTGTTTTACCTTTCGAGTTGTACTTTACAGTTGGGCTTGTATTTCCGGCCACTTTTTACTTTTACGCACTTACTGTTGTACTCAGTTTTTACTTAGTGTTTACTTCTTCCGCTTGTACTCTGTGTGATTGTTTACTTTACAAAGGAAATGCCTTCCCTTTTTACCGGGATTTACGCCTTGGTGCTAATCGCCATCCCCTGGCCTATGGAAGGCGGGCTTGGGGTAGTCACGGCACGGGCCCCGAGGACGGGTCGTGACATTTTTGTTTAAGGGGTTTAACCAAAATTAGAGACACTTGAATACAATAATTGAGGAATAACATTTAGGCAGAACTTTTTAATATCATGAGAATAAATGGATTCATGATATAATACTCCAAAGGATAGTATATACACCATATAAGAGTGAATTGGTGCATAACAACAATGATGTCTCAATAGAAATGTCAAATGTGATGAAATCCCTTATAAAAAAGGTATCCTTAAATTAGGGAGAAATCAATCTCAAAATAATGTGTGACAAATATAAATACACCCAATATAAGTGGATATTAAGTGTAAAACGATAAAAGGTCATTCACACATATTCAAAGGATGACATATTCAATAACTACATGTTGAACCCAAAGAAATCGAAATTGGGTTAAAAAGTTCCCTTGGTAAAATTCGACAGCCTAACGGCGTCACTTCAAAAATTCAGAAAATGAGTTGATGAGAGATAAAAATGGAATTTCATAACTTGGACATAAAATTTACATCAATCAGGATATATAAGAACATATCCCCACATAATAGTATGTGAATTAAAAGACATAACAAACGAAGTCTTTTAAAATGAGGAGGGTGAAAGGTTCCCTTACCGACTTGGGTAACTTTCAAAAAGTACACCCCATTGAAGAAGTGTCATACAATGAATATGTAAATACCCATAAATGGAATTATATTACAAAAGGAGTGTAATAATGGGCAGTAAATAAACAACTAAAAGGAAATTTTGGCAGATGTACATAAATCTCACGGGAATAAAAGTGAGATGAAAAATCTCTTACGAAAACTCGGCAGCCTAATGGCGCCACATAAAACATCCAAAATGGATTGATGAGAGGAAATAGGGTCTCTCATCACATCAACATAAAGTTTACAGAAAGATTAATATAAAAGAACAGCCTCTAACATAACAAAGATGAGCTTAAAAGAAGTGACATAAAAGAGAGTACTTAAAAAGAAACAAAGAGGTTAGATCTCTTACAAAAATTCAGCAGCCTAACGGCGCCACTCAAAACTTCCAAAATGGATTGATGAAAGAGAATAGGGTCTCTAATCATATGTAAATAAAAATTACAATAAGAGTAATATAAAAGAACATCCCAATCACAAGAAATATTATCTTAAAAAGAATGACATAAAAGAGTGTACTTAAAAAGAATGAGAGGAGTAGGATCCCTTACCTCGGGTCCGACTTGACTCGATTGTTCTTTAACGTCCCGAATAATAAACTTGAGTTAATTTACACTTTATTAATAACCTTTTTCTAGTTCATTATTCCTTTTAGATCACTTATTTCCATGTTATAAACATTATGTAATCATTTAAGTTAATAATGTTTGTTTTGTCGATATTTGGTTCTTAAGTCGAAAGTGGACTTCTTAAAATTACATGTTGTTCGTGTGGTCAAATGTTCATTATATCCAGAATTATATTCATGACTTTTATATCATATATATCATATATATCCAGAATATACATGTATTTATAATATTACATAATCATTTAGAGGTAAGAAGTGAAATGCACCGTTCATGGAGACGGTAAGCCGTACGTACGCATGAACGCTACTTTAATTTCTATGTCATATTAATGGAATTAAAACTAAATGAGAGGTATGTATATTTTAATTCCAGAATTATATTCATCATTTAGATGTATCATTCATCATATATATCCATTATATACATGTACTTATAATAGTACATTACATTTGGGGATAAGAAATGAAATGCACCGTTCATGGAGACGGTAAGCCGTACGTACGCATGAACGCAACTTTCATTTCTATTTCATATTTTTATGGAATGGAATAAAAATGATATAGAGGTATATTATAATTCAGTATAACATCATATGTAATAACTTTAAATCCATCCTTTATACGTCCCACATATGGCATTAACGAATCACATCACTTTGAGGGGGCGGTAGTCCGCACTTCCTTAAATGAAGATATCGTGTTTACCCATAATGGAAACCATAAAGGTATGCCCAAAATAAAAAATAAAGAAGCTTAAAGAAAACATAATCATATTATATATCATATATAAATATAGTTTCATCTTAATGGACACCTTTGAAGGTGTTAAAATAATGTTGAACAATCATCGTTTCGGGAGCCCGAAATTCGCCATCCACGGAAACAGTATGTTCTTTAACCATTAGATGTAGGTGTGTGAAAGTGTAGCTCGAATCCTTCTTATAAAAACATCCTAGTATATAGATGATACTAGATTTGTTACAAAATAAATGAATAAAAAAAATTTAGGGGGTTGGAGAAGCAAAATAAAACAAAAGGACTTAAGTGAAGACATTATCTTAAAATCGGGTAACTCCCTTTGGTTTGAGCTCAAAAGATTACTTGGGAAGACTTCTGCCCAATGTGAGGCTTCAAGGAGTAAGAGAGGTAACTGGAGAGACAAAATGGGCAGAGGTTGTCCGATCCAAATTCTTTGGGAGTGTGGGTAAGGAGGTAGAGGTGGGGGCCTTTTATAAGAGGAGAGGAGGGGCACTCTTGGAAGGTAAAGAAAAGTCACTTTATTTTAAAATGGTATTCGCATTTAATAAGTCCCTAATTGATGTTTTTCGAGTATAAGGTGATACGGGTTCTAAATCCACTCATCCAATAGGTTTTGGACATGTGTATGTCTTAGATATTACATTATCTTTCCATTTAATTTAATTCATTAAATAATGAGGTCATCGCTGCATCATCATGATGTCATCAATAATTTATGTTATTTAATGTCTTAAAATTATAAAACAAATACTATGATGTAGGAAATATTTTTAGATTTACAATGAATATTTATAGTCAAGAATCTGATTTGTATAAACCCATGTAAAAATTGTTTTAGTAAAACATTTCATGCTTGTCTTATTTTTACTAAAACTTTAAATAAAAATATATTAATGTCATTTTCCATCCAAAGTGGCTTCATGGGGTCCCCAAGTTGACCCATGGGTTCTATTGGTCGTCCATGACACATCCAAAGAGGTTAGGACATGTGTTAAGTTCATTTCATATTATTAATACATTATTTTTACCTTAAACTACACTAATTACCTCTAATCGCGATTAAAAAACTTAATAAGTTACTATTCACCAAAAAACAATTATCCCATTGAACCACATTTTACATCTTAATGACAATCATGTATATTGGATTTTTCAAATTCAAAACACAAATAAGGAAAAATTTCATTTAAACGGAAAAATCAGTTTTTATAAGTACCACTTAGTGGTTTCACTATTCATCAACAATTGAAGTTTTTCAGAAAAATCCCAAAACTTCACCCTAAGCTATATTTGATATTCTGAATTCAAAAATGAAGTCTATTTTACAAAATTAAAAAACATATAAGTCAAATTAATTAATTTAATAATTAATTCCCACTGTAAGAGCAAATAGCGTGTTTTTATGAAACAATAAGTATCAAAAGATTGACACTAGTTTAAGTCTGATTTCAAAGTGAAATTAATTCCAACGACCACTATTGGATATAATGGTGAAAATATATTCTAATTTCACATTAATCCCAATTCAAAAGATAATCTAATCATATAAATAAATTAGATTAAAAATAGGTTTTGAATTAAAATACAACATTTTAAACTATTCATTAAAAAATGAACTTTATCAGAAAGATACCAAAAATTTACACAAAGTAAATTTTGATGTCCCAATTCTTAAGAAGAATTTTATTTGTCCCAAAAGGATGTATAAGAGTGAACAAAACTATATTTAATGACGGTTCTTCATCAAATGGCGATAAGTGAACCTTTAGTGAAAACTAGGGCATATACGCCTAAAATTGAATTCTTTCCGTATTTTATGCCTTTATCTTTTATTGGATAAATGTAAATACATTTAAAAACATATATAATCATATTTTAGTTATTTATATCCATTCCCTAAAATACAACGGCTACATGTTAACTACCATTTAAAATAATATTATTTTATTATTAGAGTGCAACGTAAGATTCCCAAGAAACTCGTTGTTGCGTGTTGTGTACGCCATCGAGCATAGCATCTCCTTTAAATTCATATTAATATTTTATTCACAAATATGGATAAATATGAAAATTCCATATTCTTTATTTACCTGGGGTGTTACATCCTTCCCCCCTTTTGGGAATTGCGTCCTCGCAATTTTTAAAATCGAGCTTGGAAACATCCTTCAAGTCCCACATCGGAACAAGAGTTGGTAAAACAATCACTTTAAAATCAAGGAAGACAAGTACAGAGGTCACCCGAGTTAACCCATATGTAGAAAAACATGGACATGGAAGAAAAATCAATGGGTCATGTTCTTGAGGGAGAGTGATAGTAAACATGTCTAGGAGAAAGTTAACCATAAGAACATCACAAACTTGTGATGGGTTAAACGGTATTCGATTCCCCAGTAGGAAAAGTTAATAGACAACATTTCTGTTTTAAGATAATTTTTATTAAGGAATTTATTAATAAGGAAACATAATCACTTATCATGTAGACTATCAACTTTTACTAGATTCCTTAATCAAACTCATATTTTTTTCCAAAAGACGAGTATTTAGGGAGACTTGTTCGCATTAAGAGTACTATAATCAACATCTAGAGAATCACCTAATCCACCAAAGAGAACTATATAAATCCCATGTCTTTAGGCTTTAACCAAAACCAAAACCAAAAAGGTTAGTACAAGGTCAGATAATCCAGAAAAGGATAACCCATTAAAATTAAAATCTATGCTTAATCTCCAAATTTAGTCCAACCAAACCCAAAGTTCAACGAGGACCATCCGAAAAACAATTTGTCCATAAAATTCTTCAAATTAAACCAATCTAATATTGAAACCCAAATATTTGAAGGATTTAGTCACATAGTCTTCCAAGTTAAATTGTAACATTTATCTCCAAACAACATCAGTTGCTCCTAAAGTCTCGTATTGAAAAGTAATTAACCTAATCACATATCCTCCATGATAGGTTAATCATTTTCAGAAATAACCCAAAATAAACTTACTCTTAATTCATAAAATCATATAACTAAAAATAATCAGTCAAACTAACCAGGGACTTCACGTAGTCCAGTGGTAGGCGATAAATACCAGTCACACTTTGGTTGTGGGTTCGATTCCCACAGCATTGTCTGACGCGACGGGTTGTCACACGGTCTGCGTGTTGTCCTTTTTCCAAAACTATATAATTCTTAAATCATTCCCCAAAAAGAGATAAAATCATCAAAAATGATCATAACATATTTTAACCTCAAGTTTATCTCATGCCTTTTATTTTCTAGCATATCATATAATAACCCATAATTACCTCAAAAGTAAGGATCATATAAACTCTAATGGTTACCTTTATAAATATTACCTGAACATCCACATCGATTGGTCATCTCGTACATGATGCATTACATAATATACCAAGGTTAAAGTGTTTGATCACGACTCCTTGATATTTGATTTAGAACAACCACGAGTTTCCTCATTGAATCCTCTATTTTATCTAGTATCTTAATCAGAGAACCACCACAGTTTCCTTCAAACCTGTTGTCTCTTTGGTGCCTTCTAGATCCATCCATTCACTAAAAACATAAATGTAAGTGTGAGTATATCAACAAAACCATTATGTACTAATGAGGAAGGTAAACACTAAGATATTCTTACTCATTCACTTTATCTAAAACTAGGACTCTTTCTGAAATCCTAACCATTATGGTAAGGTCACTTATGCTTAAAGAATACCCTAACCTCTAAAGTTATCTAAACCGACCTCTGATACCAACTATAAGGCCCCAGCCTTAAACCTTACTTAATCATGAGTTATTACAAGATTACACATTGATGATATTTTTAGGTTTAGAGTTTTAGATAATTAGATCATGAAACTTGCATTACATTCCACATTTAAACAAAGTGGTTACAAAAAAGACAATATTCATTCTTCCCATCAATAGAAACATATTTAAAATAAAACACGGATTCTTTCTTGACACATCCTTGACACTATCATCACATCATGTACCATTCCCTTGACCTGTGAAAAACATTTCAAAAACTTGGGATGATCATAAAAAGCTCAGTAAGGGTTATAAAAATATGGAAAGGAAACATGAGTTCATATATACATAAGAATGAAATCCAACGTTACCCATAAAACATAGGCACATTAACATACCTCATCAAACCATGAATAAATCATAGAAATCATAAGACATAAATGTAACTTGAGGAATTCATAACATTATTACAGAGGGAGTAACCCTCTTGGTTACGTTTGGAATACCCATCATACTATATTCCCTAAATTTCTTCGGAGAAACCTTAACATTTCACTCCTTCGCGTTACCCAATGCATTGGAGAGCTATATCGGGCTCACCCGCCCTTAGTTTATCACGGAACCACCCGTTTTCATAACAATGCCCAAGAACCATAACATAAACATATCACATAAAACATGAATAAAGGAAACATAACATTTCCACATATCAATCACAATATAACATTTTAGTATATTGAAATAATGAATCCATTCAAAAAGAAACCATTTCCAAAACCATTTAAAACATTTCATAAAGCGATTTTGGAATCAAAGTGTCTCATACCACCTTGAAGCTTTTAAAATTTTAAACCATTTATATCCATATAAATAAATCCTTAAAACCATTTTGAAAACATGGATATTAATAAGAATAAATATTTAAATCATTTAAAGCGATATTTTGGTTAAAGGGGTTTTACCAAAATTAGAGACACTTGAATACAATAATTGAGGAATAACATTTAGTCAGAACTTTATAATATCATGAGAATAAATGGATTCATGATATAATACTCAAAAGGACATTATATACACCATATAAGAGTGAATTGGTGCATAGAAACAATGAAGTCTCAATAGAAATGTCAAATGTGATGAAATCCCTTATAAAGATAGTATCCTTAAATTAGGGAGAAATCAATCTCAAAATTATGTGTGAAAAATATAAATACACCAAATATAAGTATATATTAAGTGTAAAACGATAAAATTTCATTCACACATATTCAAAGGATGACATATTCAATAACTACATGTTGAACTCAAAGAAATCGAAATTGGGTTAAAAAGTTCCCTAGGTAAAATTCGACAGCCTAACGGCGTCACATCAAAAATTCAGAAAATGAGTTGATTAGAGATAAAAAGGGAATCTCGTCACATGGAAATAAATTTTACATCGATCAAGATATAAAATAACATATCCCAACATAATAGTATGTGAATTAAATGACATAACAAATGAAGTCTTTTAAAAAGAGGAGGGTGAAAGGTTCCCTTACCGACTTGGGTAACTTTCGAAAAGTACAGCCCATTGAAGAAGTGTATTATAATGAATATGTAAATACCCATAAATGGAATTATATTACAAAATAAGTGTAATAATTTTCAGTACATAAACCACTCAAAAGAAATTGTGGCAATTGAAGCATAAATCTCACGGGAATAAAAGTGAGATGAAAAATCTCTTACGAAAACTCGGCATCCTAACGACGCCACTTAAAACTTCCAAAATGGATTGATGAGAGGAAATAGGGTCTCTAATCACATAAAAATAATGTTTACAGAAATAGGAATATAAAATAACATCCTCCAACATAACAAAGAGGAGATTAAAAGAAGTGACAAAAAAGAGAGTACTTAAAAAGAAAGAGAGAGGTAAGATCTCTTACGAAAATTCGGCAGCCTAACAGCGCCACTCAAAACTTACAAAATTGATTGATGAGAGAGAATAGGGTCTCTCATCATATGTACATAAAAATTACAGTAATATTAATATAAAATAACATCCCAATCACAAGAAATATGAGCTTAAAAGGAATGACATAAAAGAGTGTACTTAAAAAGAAAGAGAGGAGTAGGATCCCTTACCTCGGGTCCGACTTGACTCGATCGTTCTTTAACGTCCTGAATATTAAACATGAGTTAATTTAAACTTTATTATGAACCTTTTTCTAGTTCATTATTCCTTTTATATCACTTATTTCAGTGTTATAAACATTATGAAATTATTTAAGTTAATAATGTTTGTTTTGTCGATATTTGGTTCTTAAGTCGAAAGTGGACTTCTTACAATTACATGTTGTTCGTGTGGTCAAATGTTCATTATATCCAGAATTATATTCATGATTTGGATATAATATATATCATATTTATCCATAATATACATGTATTTATAATATTACATAATCAATTAGAAGTATGAAATGAAATGCACCGTTCATGGAGACGGTAAGCCATACGTACGCATGAATGCTACTTTCATTTCTATGTCATATTAATGGAATTAAAACTAAATGAGAGGTATGTATATTTTAATTCCAGAATTATATTCATCATTTATATTTATCATTCATCATATATATCCATTATATACATGTAATTATAATAGTACATTACATTTGGGGATAAGAAATGAAATGCACCGTTCATGGAGACGGTAAGCCGTACATACGCATGAACGCTACTTTCATTTCTATTTCATATTTTTATGGAATGGAATAATAATGATATAGAGGTATATTATAATTCCAGTATAACATCATATATAATAACTTTAAATCCATCCTTTATACATCCCACATATGGCATTAACAAATCACATCACTTTGAGGGGGCGGTAGTCCGCACTTCCTTAAATGAAAATATCGCGTTTACCCATAATGGAAACCATAAAGGTATGCCGAAAATGAAAAATACAGAAGCTTAAGGAAAACATAAACATATTATATATCATATGTAAATATATTGTCATCTTAATGGCCACCTTTGAAGGTGTTAAAAGAATGTTGAACAATCATCATTTCGGGTGGCCGAAATTCGCCATCCACGGAAACAGTATATTCATTAACCATTAGATGTAGGTGTGTGAAAGTGTAGCTCGAATCCTCCTTATAAAAATATCCTATTATATTGATGATAATTTAGTTGTTACAAAAGAAATGAATAAAAAGATTTTAGGGGGTTGGAGAAACAAAATAAAACAAAAGGACTTAAGTGAAGACATTACCATAAAATCGGGTAACTCCCTTTGGTTTGAGCTCAAAGGCTTCCTTGGGAAGACTTCTGCCCAAAGTGAGGCTTCAAGGAGTAATAGAGGTAAGTGGAAAGACAAAATTGGCAGAGTTTGGCCGAGCCAAAGGCTTTGGGAGTGTGGGTAAGGAGGTAGAGGAGGGGGCCTTTTATAAGAGGAGAGGAGGGGCACTCTTGGAAGGTAAAGAAAAGTCACTTTATTTTAAAAAGGTATTCGGATTTAAGAGGTCCCAAATTGATGTTTTTCGAGTATAAGGTGATAAGGGTTCTAAATCCAATCATCCAATAGGTTTTAGACATGTTTAGGTCTTAGATATTACATTATCTTTCCATTTTATTTAAATCGTTAAATAATGAGGTCATCGTTGCATCATCATGATGTCATAAATAATTTAATTTACCTAATGTCTAAAAATTATAAAAAAAATACTATGATGTAAGATATATTATTATCTTTCCAATGAATATTTATAGTCAAAAATCTGATTTGTATTACCCCATTTAAAAATTTTTTTAGTAAAACATGTCATGTTTGTCTCATTTTTACTTTAACTTTAAATAAAAAGATATTAATTTCATTTTCCAACCAAAGTGGCTTCATGGGGTCCCCAAGTTGACCCATGGGTTGTCTTGGTTTTCCAGGACATATCAAATGAGGTTATGACATGTGTCATGTTCATTTCATATTATTAAAACATTATTTTTACCTTAAACTACACTAATTACCTCTAATCACGATTAAAAACATAATAAGTTACTATTCACCAAAAAATTATTTTTATCCCATTGAACCACATTTTACTTCTTAATGAAAACCATGTATGTCTTATTTTTTAAATTAAAAACACAAATATGGAAAAATTTCATTTAAACGGAAAAATCGGTTTTTATAAGTACCACATAGTGGTTTCACTATTCATCAAAAATTGAAGTTTTTTAGAAAAATCCAAAAAATTCACCCTAAGCTATATTTGATATTCCGAATTTAAAAATGAAGTATATTTTAAAAAATTCAAAACATATAAGTCACATTAATTAATTTAATAATTAATTCCCGCTGTAAGAGCAAATAGCGTGTTTTTATGAAACAATAAGTATCAAAAGTTTGACACTAGTTTAAGTCTGATTTCAAAGTGAAATTAATTCCAATGACCTATATTGGATTTAATGGTAAAAATATATTATAATTTCACTTTAAAACCAATTAAAATGATAATCTAATCGTATAAAAAAATTAGATTAAAAAGAGGTTTTGAATTAAAATACAACATTTTACACTATTCATTAAAAAAAGAACTTTATCAGAAAGAGACCAAAAATTTACACAAAGTAAATTTTGATGTCCCAATTCTTAATAAGAGTTTTATTTGGTCCAAAATGATGTATAAGAGTGAACAAAACTATATTTAATGACAGTTCTCCATCAAAAGGCGATAAGTGAACCTTTAGTGAAAACTAGGGCATATACGCCTAAAATTGAATTCTTTCCGTATTTTATGCCTTTATCATTTATTGGATAAATGTGAAAACATTTAAAAACATATATAATCATATTTTAGTTATTTCTATCCATTCCCTCAAATACATCGGCTACATGTCAACTACCATTTAAAATAATATTATTTTATTATTAGAGTGCAATGTAAGATTCCCAAGAAACTCGTTTTTGCGTGTTGGGTACGCCATCGAGCATAGCTTCCCCTTTAAAGTCATATTAATATTTTATTCAAAAATATGAATAAATATGAAAATGTCATATTCTTTATTTACCTGGGGTGTTACATGGACAACCCACACAAGGTATATGGACCAAGTTACTAGGGATGTGACTATTGTTTATGATGCACGCTATTATAGTTGATAGTTATTTAATCATGAATAACTATTAATCATTCCACTAGATACTAATTAATGGGATTTATACTCAATATATGGTACAAAATGATGGAATATGTTCACACAAATTTTTTGGTAGATACGATTCACAATCCATTAGAATGATTTCATTGTTTTTTATATTCCTTTTTTTTGTGATTGCTTAATTTTTTTTTATAGAGATAGTATAGGGTAGGTTAAATAAAGTGACTACATCATCCTGAATGGGTTTTACATATAACATGATGATGGAATTTTAATTAAATAAATTTTATATGTCCAATGTCTTAGAAACATGGTTTCATGGGATGAGTTTTAACTAGTTTAAATTAAATGTTTTCCAATTGTATCTTATAATGTTATGTGCCATAATAAATTGGGAATAAAAATCTATACACCTGATAAAATTATTTTAAAAATGTAAAATTATATTTTATTAATGAATAAGAAAAGATAATTTGGTTATAGTTAAATTAGGTTAAAATTACAATTTATATGGTGTTGACTCCCTGAATTGTGAACACAGACCCATATAACTGAGCAATTATATTTGGAAATAAAACTTTTAAATTCCTAAAAAATGGTTTTCACATAAATGGGACTCCAATTTCAATTAATTGATTAATTCCACTATAAATTGGGAATACATACCTATATAACTTAACCTAGGTTAACAAGACTTAACCCTTTTAGGTCGATAAAATCATTACATTGCATTTTATATAAAAACTTGGAGGTATGGTGATGTTATTTTTTTGGTAATTTAAAGTGATTTCAACCACTCATATAGTGATTTGATTAAGTGTATTGTGGAAACTTAATTAACTTATCCCCTTAATTTGATAAAATGAATTTTGTGTATTTCCAACCCTTATTTTTATGAGTTTTCAGTTAATTAAAATTACAGATACAACCTAAATAGAAATTCTAACTGTATATTTTGATTGAAATTTCATTTAACTGATCCCAATTATGATAAATTATAGATAAATAATGGTTGAAATAAAATTATATGATAATTTTCCGAGATTTTCAATTGGCATTAACTAAATAATGTTCTAATTATAGTTTATAAAACGTTTTCCTCTATAAATTTTACTTCAAGTTTCATTCTTCTAAGACACTTTAATATTTATATAAAATGTGAATTAATGTAATTGATTAAATGAATCCTTTTAGTTATATTCATAGTAAACACTCTATTGTGGGTTTTAGTTTTAGAATTCATGATAAATGACTTGGATATAATATAGATGTCAATCATGTGTCTCTATTGTAATTTTTCTTTTTTTTGTGAGTAGTAGTTTTCTTACTCACCTTTATAGAATGAACCTAGTTTTTATGTTCAGACTTTTTAAAAAATGAAAGTTTATCATGGTTGTGGTAGCACCCTCAAACATAAGAAACATCAGTGGATTCTTGAATTGATTTTTTGGCATTGGAAACACAATTTTTATTCCATTTGGGATCGAGTAGAACTCATAATTGGCGGAATGATGAACAAGTCATGATATTGTTAATTCGGCGATTTTGGTACTATTAGATATGTATAAATAATGGATTCTTATATTTAATGGGACTGACATAAGAAAGGTCGTGGTCGGATTTTTATCCATTCATGTGACCCTTCATTATCCAATAATGTATGACCCATAAAGTCATAATATGATACTTTTTATGTGAAGCATTGAAAATTCAAGGTTCAATATTTCAAAAGAGAAATCATATACTAGAATGTGTGGTGCTTTTGTGCCTATGAATTGTATGAAATGGGTGGTCCTGTTTCACGGATTTAATAATGAAGTAGTGTGCATTTCCACCCATTGTGGATGTGAATTGAATGAAATGGATGTGACTTTTGCATAGATGTAATAATAAAGTTGTTCTCATTTCCAAACATTTTTCCTTTTGAAGTGTGGACTAGTGGTAGGCACTATGTATTGTTCGGTGGTAATCCTTCAAATATTAAGGTTTTAAGGGAAGAGGTCATGAAAACAAATTGAGCTTTGTCATTTCATGACTAAAGGGTTTTGAAGGCTGTGTTCATAGATCACTCCTAGAGTAGAGTGACATGTACGTTAATAGTTTCTTCATGAGCGATGTAGCTTTGAACTGTTAATTGAGAACTGAGTTATCCCAATGATTAGGATGACATTGTAAAAGGGACTAGGAGATATACAACTGATTATCTACTTTATAGTCCTATATTTATTATCCAGTTCATACAATACATACAAGCAGGGATTGAGAGAGAATCACATTCACATCATTGAATAGACCTAAGCAAGTTAAACTTCATAGAAGAGAATGTAATTTCATGTGGTTGGAGGTACACCCAGAGCAATTCATGGAAGGAATACCAATATTGAGTAAGGTTCCATCAAATATAAAGATGTAGTTTCATTTTGTTTCTTTGTATAAGCATGTTGGTAATGTCTAGAAACAACATTCAATGATGTATGAAGCATGTTCACTGGGAATAAATTTTTTTGTTTTTAATAATACTATTCCAATGAATCTTTTATGTTTAGAAGAATCACATCAGTCATGGAATATGTTATGTTTAAGAGGAAATGATCTTGTTCTAAAAAAGATTAGTCTCAAATATTCTATACATATTTTAGAAGATGAAGTGTTGGTAATTTTTTCCTTTTACTATCTCAGAGAAGGTGTGTAATTTTAAATTTAATAGTATGTTTAGAGAAATGTGAGGGTGTTACATTAACAGTTAGGGTGTGTAAGTGACCTTTAAACAATGGACATTTGTTGGTGCATCAATGATTATAATATAAAATTATGGGAAAAAATTTGGTTGGATTTGAGACCAATAAATCACACAATAATTCAGGATTTTAATTTGATGTTTGTGTGAAAATGATCTGACGATTCACTTGTGGTTTTTGAATCATGACCGAGAAAGTTTATGGTGTTTTAGAAGCTATATCCAAACATTTCAGATAAGTTCAGTCAGAGATGGACATACTCCCATTCCCAAATATAGTCTTGAGAGTAAGATTATATTTTCTTTTATATCATTTGGCCAAAAAGTTTCTTTATATGCCCATAACATTGGCATTTAATTCAAAATGTCAATGGAAGATAAAATTCCGGAATGAATTTGAGGGTTATGTTTCGTGAATATATAGTTTGTAATGTGTGGATGATTAAGCTCAAGCGTTAATTTATGAAATCATTATAGGGTATAATAATATGAGACATCATGTTAGATGAATAACTATGTAGAAACCTTGTTGGGTATTCCTTTAAGTAATTTTA
The DNA here is from genome assembly GCA_963277665.1 of Viscum album. Lineage (NCBI taxonomy): Eukaryota > Viridiplantae > Streptophyta > Magnoliopsida > Santalales > Viscaceae > Viscum > Viscum album. The sequence goes on from OY728131.1 coordinate 1,133,466,199, forward strand.
CTAATGGTTCTACAATCTACATATTTTTGGTTGAAAATTACTTTTTTAATTAGTTAGTGTTATCAAATTTCATTTACAGATTTATATAAAATTCTCATGGGCTGATCAGAGACACATCAATGTTCACAACATGGGAAGGGTGGAAAAGTTTGGATGATGATTTGATCATGAAATTACACTATAAGTTTATGCTTATACCTTAATGTGTTCCTGGGAGAACAAGAAGATACCTTGAGAGATGAGGGTATCGTGGTCAGCTGTTTTAATAGTGTGTCGATGGTAGACGCCAAGAGATATTATACCAGGTTGATTAGAGGAAGATATAATAGACTTTTTCACCGTATTTAATGTGGAGGGTTCACAACCATGTTGGTCTAATCACTGCAAAGGTAGTAGACATAGTTTTAAGGCCGTCTGATCTTTTCAATGAATAAGTAGTGTGTTATGTTTTTTCCTAGTTGGTGATGGATCATCCGTTTTCAATTGGAGTAGTAAGTAAGAGATGATACTCGGTTGAAAAAAATCTTGTGTGTTTTTAGGTATGGTATGATTAGAAAAATTTTGGGTGGGATGGTAGACCCCTGAGAACATTCATTGATAAGAAATTCAAATGGAAGGAGGTTCCATGTTTCATAATTATCCTTGTAAACTATGCTCTAAGGTGGGGATCACCATGGGTTGGAAAATCTAACAATATGATGACATTGGTTTCTTAGGATATATGAGAGATGTAGGGCATCGTCTTAGTGTTCTATGATCAACATGATCATTAGCTCAGTTTTAAGCGGTCTTGTTACTTGTGCTTGGTGTCTTGCTTTGGGAGTGTGTTGGGTGATAGTAAAAAAATTATGTAATCTGAAATGGATTTAATGACGGGTGTAGGTTACATGATGTTATTGGGATTCCATTGGGACTTCGTAGATTTGATATGTTCTGAATTTAATGGTCTTTAATATCTGTTATTAATTTGTGATGAAAATTTAAAAGGATTCTTGAATTTTTAAATCTGGTGAATGAGTTGTTTTTATAACTCAGCATTTGAATGTAATTTTGAGAGTTTTAATGCCTTAAAGGGGTATTTTTTGGATATGGTTTGGTTAATAAAAGGATTTTTTGGATATTAGAGTATGTCTAGGGAGCTTTGCACATGAATATTAGGGATTCGAATATTTTCATCATAGAAATAACGACTCACATATGGTTAGTTATAAAAATGCATCCCAATAGTGAATCCTATATTGTATTGGCACACACATTATTTCAACCATATGTGGGTATCTATAAAAATGGTTGTTTTATACAAAATTTTTGAGTGATCTTCATGGTAGAAACACATTTTTTAAATCATGTGCAGTAATCATGCGAGTTAGGGGTGTTTCAAAATGTGAGTTTTTAAGTATGATGCATTGTTTTCCAAACCATGAAAAACAACTATGTTCCTCTTAAAAGAGGAAAAAATGATGATGTTACCATCTACAATTTTAATGACTTTATACTCTTTTCCTCGATAATTTTTCCCTGGAGTTCCTCCCGTATTCCTCGCTCCTTTCTCCCTATCTTATTGGGATATCTTATCTATTTTTTATCCAAATAGAATGTCTTAAATTAAAATCAAGAGCCCTATATAATTACATCCATCCTAAAGATTCCTTTTTTAGTTTATTTTTCATCAATGTTTCATCACACCATTTATGTGTATTATTCTATATTTTTAGTTAATTTTTCTAGTTCCTCAATTCCTCTTGTTTTAGGATGAACTGGTAGTCGGTACCCATTGAGTGTAGATTCCTAAGCTTGAGGAAGGTGGTTTATATTATTTTCCCTAAATGTATTTCCATTTATAAAATGTGTTGTTGCAACCACAAGTAATTCTATATTTTTCCCCAAAATTTTCATAATTCAATTATTTGTTTAGAAAAATTCTGACCTAGATATAGTACAACCCACCTTTACACTGTTGTAGGTTGACTACCTCATCAGGTAGCACCCCCTAGGTAGATTTCATCAAAATTCCAATGACAAAAATGCATTTTTATGAAATTAAAACACCTCATATGGTGTGTTTGGGTCAACATTTAGTAAAACCCCATTTTATTATTCCCCAAAGTCATATAACCACCCCTTATAGTGTGTTTAGAATTTAATTCCATAAAGATCATACCTAATGTGGATCAAAACCACCCCTTAGGGTGTGTTTTATTTGGAAATTAAGAAAAAACAAAAATTCTATTTGGATGCAATCACCCCTTAGCGTGTGTTGGATATGTCACTCAAATAATGAAAATTTTCGATATACAATGGTAATATATAATGTTACATAAATGTTTTTATGAATATATGGTTTCATGAATAAATTATAAATCATATGTTAATTTATTTTAATGTAATTTTAATAATAAATAAACAAAATTTATTATCAAATGATATTAGTACCTTATGGGAAACCATGGGAGGCAAGTCTATGGTTTTTTAAAATTTTAATAAAATCCATGGTATGATTTTTTTACTTTATCCTTCGACTTATATAATGAATTCCTTAGATTCCCTTCCAAGAATGAATTAACGCTTATGACTTATTATTATGGGAACCTCAGAGTATATAAATTATGGAAGTGATGTAATTATATTGGGATACCCTTGATAAAATATGATATCTTAAGAATGGGATTATGTAATTAAATGGTTTTATAATTATTGAAAGTATTTGGGTATGTTTTATCTAAATTTACCAGATCCATAATGAATTATTTTCTTTGTTACATTTCCTTTTATATCCTAATGCTCATATAATTGTAATACCTATCTATATACATAGGCTGGTTATGTTTTAAAAGTGATACATAACAAAACAATGTCTTAGATTCCAATTTTCAATGACGATAAAGAACCTGATGGATTCCACATTATTTACTGAATTGATTTATAAGCGGGAAATCCTTCCATTAATCTTGTTACTATCCTATATTCGTTTATTCCTCATTATAGCTCAAACAATTCACCTAGAAACTCTAGAAACACTATAATTCATAGGATTAGCTTGTATATTCAATTTGATGTCGTTGGGAATGGAATGAATTAGATGATAACTTTGGATTCTAATATATACTATCCCAATATTACTATGTACTTAGTCATCAGGATTGTTTTAAGACCTTTTAGAAATTTTTATTCTAAGGGTTAATCCATAAAATTTTACTCTAGAGGTAAAAACTATGGATTGATCACTATGGGTGCTCTCACCGATTCAATACATAGAACACCTTAGAGTATTCCTTGAATTATCAAGGTTTATGTAAAGACCCGTAAATTTCAATGAAATTTTTTTCTTAATTTTCTTCTTAATTTTACAAGAACTCAGTTTCTGACGGCGCCTGATTCCAAGGCCCGGTGTGCCCAGAATCATTTTCCGAAGTTTGGCTCGGGTACATTCAGTGAACGGATGAGCGGGTTTTTCTAACTTTTGAACCGGTGCCCGGAATCGAATTCTGAGGGCACCGATGAAATCGCAGCGCCGGTATTCGCTTAGAAACACCTCTTCCGGAGTTGCGTTTTCTCGGGTGTGGTTTTTAATTTTCGGGCTTAAAGTTAAGAAATAAAATAATTTTGCGACAATTTTATTTTATTTCACTTAAGCCGCTTGGAAGCCACTTGAAGCCACTTAAAGGCGGCTTGAACTGAGTTGAACTGGATAGGGTGCTATCCAGGAATATCCTACCCCCTTGGTAGGATATTTGTGAGGTGGGGCCCACACGAGTCCCACCGTTTCTTTTCTTCTTAAGTAACGCACCCGCACCCACCCCCTATTAAAAGAAGTCAACCGTGCGTTTTTCTGGTTATGAAATGCCCCATTTAATTGGGCTGTTAATTTGTTACAATTAATTCATTGAGATTAATTGATCGTTTCATTTCTTTTGAAATTCAATTTCTTATCTTGAGTTAATAAAATAAGACTTGGGATTATTTTATTTTGTTGGAGTCTTGTCACGTTGGGATGATTTGGGAGGCTTGAAGAACATCTTCTTCAACGACGAAGAACATGAAGAACGAATCTGTCTCCGACGAAGAACGTCGTCACGTCCCTCTTCCGAAGAACGACAACGCGCCATCCCTCGTTCTTCTTTCCACATCAAAGGAAGGGAGACGTCGTTCCACCTCGGACAACCTCTGTCTTCGTCTACGAATCCTCTTCCGCGACGACGCGACGCCTTTCCGCGACGACGCGACGATCCCCCTCTTCCGCGATGAGCCTTTCCGCGAAGAACGCCCGTGCGAGACGATCAACGAGGTAGGGATTTATTTTGGGATTTACCCCCCCCCCCTTTTTTATTTATTTCCGTGAACGTTCTTTAAAAATTAAAGAACCAGAATCAAAGAAACAATTTTATTTTATTAAAATTGTCGGTTCATGTGTTGAAAAATTTCTCCTGTTGTTTTTATCTAACGCGGAGGGTGCGGGTCAAACGAACACGGCCCGGCAACCCTCCGCCGTTCTTCGTGTTTTGCGAATTTGGCGGGTGACGACGGAACGTGCCGCAACAGGTGTTTGATGATCCCACAGTAAAGAACGGAACCCGGGAGGAACAACGGCGCAGAAGGGAAGGAAAACGGGCCACCAGAGCGACTCCGGCAGCCCGCGGTGGCGCGTGTCGCCGGTGTGGCGGTGCCGGCGGCCGGAGGCGGCGGCACCCCGCGGGTGCCGCGGTTGTCCAGCACGACACCCCCACGGGTTCCGCGGGGTTGTCTCGCGGCACCCCGCGGGTGCCGCGGGTGTCCAGCGTGACACCCCGCGGGTGCCGTGGGGTTGTCACGCGGCACCCCGCGGGTGTCTGGCCGACACCCCGCGGGTGCCGCGGGGGTGTCACGCGGGGCGGCGGCTTTCCCCCGCGTCGGCCGCTCGGCCGAGCCGAGCCGGACCGGCCCTGGCCGGGTCGGGCCGGGCCAACCGAGTCGGACCCGAACTGGTTCGGGCCAACCAGGGGTGGTCAGGCCGGGTCGGCCCGGGCCCGGACCCCCCCGTCTTCGGACGGACTTCGTTCAAATGGCCGTATCTTGAGCTACGGGCCTCCAAACGACTCGCCGTCAGCGGCAACACAATCCTTGGAGCGAGTCGGTCGTTTCTGTTTATCGCACTCAAAGTTTCGGAATACTTTGGGTTCGGCCGGGTTGGTTCGTACACGAAACCAACCGGGCCCTCGGAGCGGAAACGCTCATATCTTGAGCTACGGACGTCCGATTGACGTGCCGTCAGCTTTGTTAGTTTCCTCTTAGTGAGACGGATCTTTTGGCTCACTCCGCCCGAGGTTTGGACGCAAGTGGAGTATGGTCGGGTTGGTTTTGCCTTAAAAACCAACCGGGCCCCTGGGACGAAAAAGCCAATAACTCTCAGACCGGGCGTCCGATTGAAGCGCCGTCTGTTGCATTGAGTTCCTCCTGATGAGACGGAACTTTTGGCATCCTCCGCCCGAGTTTTGGATGCAGATGGATAGTGGCCGGGTTGGATCGCACTGAAATCCAACCGGGCCCCTGGAACGGAAAAGCTGATATCTTTCAGACCAGACAACCGTTTGACGAACCGTCAGCAGCATTGGTGGTCACGTTGAAAAACAGTCCCTATGAGTATACCCTGTGAGTGTTCGGGGTATAGTTGAGTTACGGCCGGATTGGTTCGCTCACGAAACCAACCGGGCCCCTGGGACGAAAAGGCTAATAACTCACAGACCGGGCGTCCGATTGACGCGCCGTCTATTGCGTTGAGACCCCAATGACGAGGTGGTCCTTCGAGATAATTCCTTGCGGGACTTTTTGATACTTGGAGTATCGACCAGTAGCTCGTGGAGCGGACCCTCCCGGAGATGAGCGGGCGGAGCACGGAGACCGTGTAGCTGACTGAGACCCGACGACTACTGATCGAACGACTCGGTGTGCGAAAGAGGTGCGCTTGGTTGTAGCGGCACATGGGAGCGCTTGGTTGTAGCGGCAGACCCACGACAGAGGTGCGCTTGGTTGTAGTGGCACATGGGAGCGCTTGGTTGTAGCGGCAGACCCACGACAGAGGTGCGCTTGGTTGTAGCGGCACATGGGAGCGCTTGGTTGTAGCGGCAGACCCACGACCGAGGTGCGTTTGGTTGTAGCGACACATGGGAGCGCTTGGTTGTAGCGGCAGACCCACGACAGAGGTGCGCTTGGTTGTAGCGGCACATGGGAGTGCTTGGTTGTAGCGGAAGACCCACGACAGTGGTGCGCTTGGTTGTAGCGGCACATGAGAGCGCTTGGTGGTAGCGGCTGGCCCGCAATACTCGATAGGTGGAGTACTATAGCAGTCTTAAGTTAGTGGGCAGTACCTCGGAGTTGTGACAGGACCACTGTACACTCCAGAGACGGAGCTCTTCAGCAGTTACGGTTTCGAGGATGAAAATCCTGGTTTGAGCTGAGACTTTTGACCTTGTGTTTTCCTCATGATTGAGATGGGTTACTTGATAACATATGTATATGTATGGGAATATATCTAAGTAGAGGTTATCTGTTGAGATATTCTTGTGGTTATCCTTGTTGGTTTTAGTGAGACCTTAAGGGTCTCGGGGTCCCTACTGAGTATCGTTATACTCACCCCTGCACGGGCTATGCCCGCACTACATTGTGTTGGTTGCAGACGACAGACAGCGTTTATCGTGGCTGAGGCTTGCAGAGCAGGACGGTACCTGGAGGTGGACCACTGGACAGGACGTGCTCGGAGCGGACGGCGGGACCCGAGGAGCATTGGAGCTCTCTGTACCCACCCTTCAGGTGGGATTTCCAGTGGACAGCTCGGTGTAGCGGCTTTTACTTTACAGTTGTTGTTTTCCCTTTCGAGTTGTACTTTACTTTCAGTTGGGTTTGTATACTGGCCCATTTACTTTTCCGCACTTCAGTTGTACTCTATTTTTACTTAGTGTTTACTTTTCCGCTTGCTTACTCTGTGGTGCTTGTTTACTTTACAAAGGCAATGCCTTCCCTTTTTACCGGGATTTACGCCTTGGTGCTAGTCGCCAGCCCCTGGCCTATGGAAGGCGGGCTTGGGGTAGTCACGGCACGGGCCCCGAGGACGGGTCGTGACAAATTGGTATCAGAGGCGGTCGGTTCTACCGTAGACTCTGATCTTTCTTCTATGTGAAGCAATAGTGTTTTGCGTATTGGGTGTGGTTATCAGTCCAAGGAGTCCAGTGTTGGTGCGGCGGCCGACGTATCCGTACACCAGGACCCTGACTTCTGATTTCCGACTTAATTCACGAAAACATTGATTGCATGTGTGTTTCAAGTTTTCCTTGTGATTACTTGTGTCAGCTCACCAGGTATACTGTCCTGACCATGGAGCACTTGTTTCCTTTTCAGGATGGCCCCACGACGACAGCCAGCTAGGATTCCGAGTGATGTGCGTGGCGAGAGCCCACCGAGCGTCGAGGACTCGGTACAGGGTCCTTTGACAGCTGAGGCACCGGCGGTACCTATACCCGCCGAGGCACCGATGCTACCAGCCCCAGCCGCTGACGATGCACGTCACCTTAGTGCACTGCATGAGTTCCAGCGCCAGCGACCGCCCAAGTTCCGCGGGGAGACGGACCCTCAGGCCGCCGAGGACTGGCTGGAGGCAGTTGTTCGGGTTTTCAGATTAGTGAGGACACCAGCAGACCTCATGGTGATCCTCGTCGCGAGTCTCCTGCACGCAGCAGCAGGAAGATGGTGGAGCTTGATGCTCCAGGTGCACGACGAGGCATCTCTCCTCTGGATGGACTTTGAGAGCATCTTCCGCTCCGAGTTCGTCCCAGCCACCCTCTAAGCGGTACGCATCCAGGAGCTACTACAGCTGCGGCAGGGCAGCATGTAAGTGGCCCAGTACTCGGTGAGATTTTCTGATTTCACGCGCTACTCCACAGATATGGTACGGGACACATTTTTCCGGGCCCGGACCTTCGAGCAGCGACTGAGGCAGGAGATCAGGGCTTCGATGATCTCCCTCAAAATTCCGACTCAGGCAGGGGTGTTGGAGCGAGCCCTCTTAGTGGATTGTTTCCTTGCTGAGGAGTCTCCAGCAGCAGGACCCACCACTTACCGGCATGCGGCAGAGTCTTCTGCAGCGGGCAGTAGACGGATGACGCAGGGGTCCAAGAGGACTGGACCTACAGGTGGTCGACAGCATGACTCTGGATCGTTTTCGCGAGGCACTCGGGGTGGGCAACGACTTTCCATGAGAGGGCAGTGTTACTCCTGCGACGGGGTAGGTCACATGGCTCGTGACTGTCCGACCCGCCATACGGATGACCAGCAGACGAACGAAGGACCCCCCAGGAAGAGGTATAGGTTCGATCAGGGCGGGCCGCAAGGAGCAGGCGGCCAAGACAAGGTAGTTGGCCGTGCAGCTGGATGTGGACGGCGCTTCGGGGTGTTCCCACCACCACCACCAGGCGGTCCACCCCGACCGCAGGGGACAGGAGGACATGGGAGAGCTCATCTTCAGGCAGTTGAGGCCTACAATCATGGGGATCTGGGAGCAAATGGACAGGAGCGGGACTAGCTCCAAACCTGGAGACTTTTGTTCATGTTGCTTCTAGTATTGTTGATGTATGTTTGTAGATGCATTGTGTCTTTGTACTTGAGATGCAGTAAAAAAAGGCACATTTTCTTGTGGCATTTACTTCCATGTCCTCTCTTGTGTTGTTACTAAGAGGATCCAGTTTTGACTGTTGACATGACCCTCACTTGTGAGACATCTACTAGAGGAGACCCAGTTACCACACACTGATGCCGACAGTGTGACTCAACCCTTGGAGGCGAGAGTAACGATTGGATCTCTTGGTAGTAGCGTCGAGGCCTTACGACGTCATCCTTGGTATGGATTAGTATCATCCATGTCGGGATTGACCGTATTAGGCGAAGAACCTGGTTCATCCAGGGGATGAGACCAGATTTCTCTTATCGGCAAGGAAGAAATCATAGCAGCTCTAGTGGGACCAGAGGTGGTCCGGGCCACGATAGAGAAGGTCCAGGTGAGCACATGGAGCTGAAGGCTCAGATGCATGCTCAGTACCGCCTTTGTATCCCTAGTTTGTGTTGAAGCTTTACGGGGACGTAAAGCCCTGTGGTGGGAGTAATGTAAAGACCCGTCAATTTCAAGGAAATTTTTTTCCTAATTTTCTTTGGAATTTTACAAGAACGCAGTTTCTGACGGCGCCTGATTCCGAGGCCCGGTGTGCCCGAAATCATTTTCCGAAGTTTGGCTCGGGTACGTTCAGTGAACGGACGAACGAGTTTTTCTAACTTTTGAACCAGTGCCCGGAATCGAATTCTGAGGGCACCGATGAAATTGCAACATCGGTATTCACTTAGAAATTCCTCTTCCGGAGTTGCGTTTGCTCGAGTGTGGTTTTTAATTTTTGGGCTTAAAGTTAAGAAATAAAATAATTTTGCAACAATATTATTTTATTTCACTTAAGCCGCTTAGAAGCCACTTGAAGCCACTTAAAGGCGGCTTGAACTGAGTTGAACTGAATAGGGTGCTATCCAGGAATATCCTACCCCCTTGGTAGGATATTTGTGAGGTGGGGCCCGCACGAGCCCCACCGTTTCTTTTCTTCTTAAGTAACGCACCCGCACCCCCCCCCCCCCTATTAAAAGAAGTCAACCGTGCGTTTTTCTGGTTAAGAAACACCCCATTTAATTGGGCTGTTAATTTGTTACAGTTAATTCTTTGAGATTAATTGATCGTTTCTTTTCTTTTGAAATTCAATTTCTTATCTTGAGTTAATAAAATAACACTTGGGCTTATTTTATTTTGTTGGAGTCTTGTCACGTTGGAAGGATTTGGGAGGCTTGAAGAACATCTTCTTCAACGACAAAGAACGTGAAGAACGAATCGGTCTCCGACGAAGAACGTCGTCACGTCCCTCTTCCGAAGAACGACGACGCGCCATCCCTCGTTCTTCTTTCCACATCAAAGGAAGGGAGACGCCGTTCCACCTCGGACAACCTCTATCTTCGTCTACGAATCCTCTTCCACGACGACGCGACGCCTTTCCGCGACGACGCGACGATCCCCCTCTTCCGCGACGACGTGACGATCCCCCTCTTCCGCGACGAGCCTTTCCGCGAAGAACGCACGCGCGCGACGATCAACGAGGTAGGGATTTATTTTGGGATTTACCCCCCCCCCTTTTATTTATTTCCGTGAACGTTCTTTAAAAATTAAAGAACCAGAATCAAAGAAACAATTTTATTTTATTAAAATTGTCGGTTCATGTGTTGAACAATTTCTCCTGTTGTTTTTATCTAACATGGAGGGTGCGGGTCAAACGAACACGGCCCGACAACCCTCCACCATTCTTCGTGTTTTTCGGATTTGGCGGGCGACGACGGAACGTGCCGCAACGGGTGTTTGACGATCCCGCAATAAAGAACGGAACCCGGGAGGAACAACAGCGCAGACGGGAAGGAAAACGGGCCACTGGAGCGACTCCGGCGGCCCGCGGAAGCCGGTGGCGGCGCGGGTCGCCGACATGGCGGCGCCGGCAGCCGGAGGCGGCGGCACCCCGCGGGTGTCCAACGCGACACCCCACGGGTGTCGCGGGTGTCCAGCGCGACACCCCGCGGGTGCCGCGGGTGTCCAGCGCGACACCTCGTAGGTGTCTGGCCGACACCCCGCGGGTGCCGCGGGGGTGTCACGCGGGGTGACGGCTTTCCCCCGCGTCGGCCGATCGGCCGCTCGGCCGAGCCGAGCTGGACCGGCCCTGGCCGGGCCGGGCCGGGTCAACCGAGTAGGACCTGACCCGGTTCGGGCCAACCAGGGGGGGTCGTGCCGGGTCGGCCCGGGCCCGGACCCCCCCGTCTTCGGATGGACTTCGTTCAAATGGCCATATATTGACCTACGGGCCTCCAAACGACTCGCCGTCAGCGGCAACACAATCCTTGGAGCGAGTCGGTCGTTTCAGTTTATCGCACTCAAAGTTTCGGAATACTTTGGGTTCGGCCGGGTTGGTTCGTACACGAAACCAACCGGGACCTCGGAGCGGAAACCCTCATATCTTGAGCTACGGACGTCCGATTGACGTGCTGTCAGCTTTGTTAGTTTCCTCATAGTGAGACGGCTCTTTTGGCTCACTCCGCCCGAGGTTTGGACGCATGTGGAGTACGGTCGGGTTGGTTTTGCCTTAAAAACCAACCAGGCCTCTGGGACGAAAAAGCCAATAACTCTCAGACCGGGCGTCCGATTGACGCGCCGTCTGTTGCGTTGAGTTCCTCTTGATGAGACGGAACTTTTGGCATCCTCCGCCCGAGTTTTGGATGCAGATGGATAGTGGCCGGGTTGGATCGCACTGAAATCCAACCGGGCCCCTAGAACGGAAAAGCTGATATCTTTCAGACCAGACAACCGTTTGACGAACCGTCAGCGGCATTGGTGATCACGTTGAAAAACGGTCCCTATGAGTATACCCTATGAGTGTTCGGGGTACAGTTGAGTTACGGCCGGATTGGTTCGCTCACGAAACCAACCGGGCCCCTGGGACGAAAAGGCTAATAACTCACAGACCGGGCGTCCGATTGACGCGCTGTCTGTTGCGTTGAGACCCCAATGACGAGGTGGTCCTTCGAGATACTTCCTTGCGGGACTTTGTGATACTTGGAGTATCGACCAGTAGCTCGTGGAGCAGACCCTCCCGGAGACGAGCGGGCAGAGCACGGAGACCGTGTAGCTGACTGAGACCCGACGACTGCTGATCGAACGACTCGGTGTGCGACAGAGGTGCGCTTGGTTGTAGCGGCACATGGGAGCGCTTGGTTGTAGCGGAAGACCCACGACAGAGGTGCGCTTGGTTGTAGGGGCACATGGGAGCGTTTGGTTGTAGCGGCAGACCCGCGACAGAGGTGCGCTTGGTTGTAGCGGGACATGGGAGCGCTTGGTTATAGCGGCAGACCCACGACAGAGGTGCGCTTGGTTTTAGCGGCACATGGGAGCGCTTGGTTGTAGCGGCAGACCCACGACCGAGGTGCGCTTGGTTGTAGAGGCACATGGGAGCGCTTGGATGTAGCGGCAGACCCACGACAGATGTGTGCTTGGTTGTAGCGGCACATGGGAGTGCTTGGTTGTAGCGGCAGACCCACGACAGTGGTGCACTTGGTTGGAGCGGCACATGGGAGCGCTTGGTGGTAGCGGCTGGCCCGCAATACTCGATAGGTGGAGTACTATAGCAGTCTTAAGTTAGTGGGCAGTACCTCGGAGTTGTGACAGGACCACTGTACACTCCAGAGACGAAGCTCTTCAGCAGTTACGGTTTCGATGATGAAAATCCTGGTTTGAGCTGAGACTTTTGACCTTGTGTTTGCCTCATGATTGAGATGAGTTACTTGATAACTTAGGTATATGTATGGGCATATATATAAGTAGAGGTTATCTGTTGAGATCTTCTTGTGGTTATCCTTGTTTGTTTTAGTGAGACCTTGAGGGTCTCGGGGTCCCTACTGAGTATCGTTATACTCACCCCTGCACGGGCTATGCCTGCACTACGTTGTGTTGGTTGCAGATGACGGACATCGTTGATCGTGGCTGAGGCTTGCATAGAAGGACGATACCTGGAGGTGGACCACTGGACGGGACGTGCCCGGAGCGGACGACGGGACCCGAGGAGCATTGGAGCTTTCTGTACCCACCCTTCAGGTGGGATTTCCAGTGGACAGCTCGGTGTAGCGGCTTTTACTTTACAGTTGTTGTTTTCCCTTTCGAGTTGTACTTTACTTTTAGTTGGGTTTGTACACTGGCCCATTTACTTTTCCGCACTTCAGTTGTACTCTGTTTTTACTTAGTGTTTACTTTTCCGCTTGCTTACTCTGTGGTGCTTCTTTACTTTACAATGGCAATGCCTTCCCTTTTTACCGGGATTTACGCTTTGGTGCTAGTCGCCAGCCCCTGGCCTATGGAAGGCGGGCTTGGGGTAGTCACGGCACGGGCCCTGAGGACAGGTCGTGAAAGTTTATATACATGATAATTCCTAGAATAGTTTAGTGGATTCACCTTTGATACTTGATTTGGATTCCCGTGCTTGTAGTCATTGGACTTAAAATAAGTCTATTTTTCATATGGTTAGAGAAGTGCACCCTAGGATAAAAATGGTGGTATTCTTTGGTTAACCTCCAATTTAAAAGTTTCCTTAAATATATATTAACCATTGTAATGTTTTATACTCATGGACATGAAATACATTAGAAAAAAGTGGTTGTGGCCTATTGAATTGTAACCATAACCTTTTTGGATCGTTGCTTGATACCCAAGAAGATCTCATGGCATCTAATTTGACTTGGATGATGATTTGTATCCCTAATTCTATGAGGATTAGACTTTTAATGGAAGTTATGGATCATGCATGTACTAGGATTTCCAAAATGATTTTTCTCTTTGTATTTATATATTTATTTTTATCAAGCTTTACACCAGTGTTTCCTGTTGTATGTAATTTTTTTATAGATTTAAAAGATACCGGGTTAAATGGATTCTAATTATTTAGTTTTATATTTGTGAGATTATTTTTATCCATATTTATTTTACACATTTCATTTATCCTCTATTATATTTATTACTGATCTAGAGATTATAATCTACAAAATATACCGTTATTGGACCCTCGTTTCTAGTTGAAAGCCTCTAGCATATGAGGAGGCGCGCTTGGGGCCTTGTGGCCCTCAAAATTGGTTAATCATGAGTGAAACACAAAATTTATTTCATAATATGAAATATATATATATTTAAATGCATCCATAAAATAATGAGATAGAAAAAAGAATTATACTATTCATCGATATGGTAGTCTGTACAAACACTTGTACATTGTTTTAAATTTATAATGAAAGGAAAGAAATAAAGATAAAAAATGTTTTATGATTACAAAATCATATATATATATTATAAATGTATAATATATTCAGTAAATCCTTCATTATATAAATCCATGAGAGATGGTCAGTGAAAATGAATCATATTGCTACGTGGAAGTGGTAGTCCACATTTACATAGAAGTGATACTTTCATATCCCATTAGATTGAAAAGTGGAATAAAATGTTTATAAAATAGTTATAATAACATATTAGTGTATTTATGATTCTAGATTCATTATTTTATAATGGATACAATATATTTTTAGTAGTATAATAAGAATTGTTATTTGAAATATTTGGGTAATATGCTTATGTCATCTTTGAGATACCACTTTGGATTACATATTAAGCCATATAAAGATGGTCTTAGTATAAAATAAGAGTCTTAATAAAAAATTTAAAGAATATATGATCGTTTTTTATTAAGTATTAGATGACATATAGGCATAAATGTTTGTGAAAAAGGGATGAGGATGGGTCATTTTTATATGTTGTGGGAGGAGAAAACATAGAATTACTTAAAATTATTAACTAATATAAAGTCAAAATACTTTGAAAGTATTATAAAATGGAAAATAAAAAAAATCAGATAATATAAGCTCTAAATAGATTTCTTAAAATATATTTATAGAAATTTAATTGTAATTTTTACCATTATCTATCAGTTTTTCCCCCGATAAACCCATATTAATCATATTCATGGAAACAAATTTTTTACTATTTTTAAAATTCTTATGACCATATATGAATGTTTCATCATTATAATATTTATATACGATGATTCCAAATATGGAATAAATTTTATAAAATTCAATTTCAATCATTTTAAAAAATTAAATTTAAAATAAATGTGAAAAACGTAATGAAAACCGTTTTTTAGAAAAATGAATTTTAAAGTATAAAATTGAGTATAATTTTTTAATTTCATCGTAAAAAAATATTAAAAGAATGTTAAAATATTTAATTGAATATATTTTTAATTCATTTCATTAAAATAATTAATTTATAGTGATATATTCAAATTATTAAGATAAAAAAGATTGCACACATTATAACTGTTTTGTGAAAAAATAATATTTTAACCTTCAAATGATCTTATCTTGATTAATAACCATTAGATAACTAATGTATGGATTTTTATTCACAAATTTTAAATAAGTTTCATTAAAATAATTTTAAGATATCATTAAACATATAAAAGTAAATTATTTCCATAAAAATATAATTCTTCATAAAATAGGTCCTTTAATCATGACATAATTATAATAAAACATATTTATTGTTATTTATTTGGAAGTAATCAATAAATTATATCTCAGGAATATATATATATTATAATGTTTTTAATCCTATTCATACCACCAATCCAAGGACTAGGTTATAGAGGTTGTAATTTTTTGCGCTTCATTTAGATGAGGGGTTACATTTAAATAAATTATCCAAATACATCAAATTTTTTTCAAAATATTACATATAAAGTATTCGGGTGATAAACCACTAGTGCTATATATAATATTATTTTGGAGCATATTTATTGACCTTGCAACTTGTGGAAAAATTTTTGGTGCATGCGCTTTGTTATTTAGAGATGATAGAGTGATGAATAAGATCGTAAAGATTAGGTTACCATACATGTCTTATAGGTTCTTTGTTGATTGTCTGTAGTTGTTCTCAAGAGAGGATATTGATATGTATTGATTTACATCATGTGATAATCATATGGGTTAGGATATGAATTCTATAATAAGAGGTTTTATTTAATAATGAATATATTTCAAGTGGTTGCCAAGGGTTTGTAGATTCTCATAATTCCATGTGGTTAGATTAACATTAGGTGATAAAATGTAATGGGTATGAAATCTTGAATATATTAATCTAATATGAAATTTTTAGTATATAAATGTATAACTAGGTCAATATTATTCCATTAATTCCTTCAAATATGTGAACTTCTCATGAAGGAAGTTTTAGATTTTTACAATATGAAACGTATTATTAACACAACATTCATTTTCCATGTTGGCATAGAAATTTAGTCCTTACAAGGTAATTGAATCATGTCGGAGGGTAATCCTCATTTCACAAAAGGTTATTTTTATAATTCATTGTTAAATATACTTTTTTTGTTTCCTTTTTAATGATAAAATTTTAAATGTGTGAAGAATTTAGTCACCTTTGATTTTCAAATCGGTGGAACATAGCTTGTTTTCACACCGGGGAGACATGAGTGCCTAAAAAGGGTAAATAATATATTTACTCATGAAAAAAACCAAGAAAAAAATATAGTTTTATGGGTCTTAGAATAATGGTTTGAACCATTTTTTTAATTTTTATGACGTTTTATGTGAGTTGAATTTGAAGGGATATTTAATATTTATTTAATAAATAAATATTTTCCATCGCAATGAATGTGGTGATATCTAATAAATGTAGTTCCATGTAAATGTTCTGATAACACAGATCTGTTTATAATGGGGTGTTTTACCTATAATGTTTATAAACATGATGTTCAGGCTTTGGGTTATAATCTCAATGATTATTGTTCATTAATTAAAATTCTCAGTAACCAAATTTGTGGGCTGTATATTCATGTTTAGAACCTATTAAATGATTTTACATTATTATTGTTTAATATACTTATTAGAAGTGAAAAAATGTTATAGAGATTATTTTGAGTTAGATTTATTTTCATATATCAGAGATTGATCAGCGATTAAACAATAATTGAATTTTGGGGTGACGATGAATAAATTGAAGTGATTATAAATTTCTATGAGGTAGGGAGTCATTATAAATATTTAAACTCATTTTTTATGTGATCATGTTAATTTTATATAATAAATGAATTATTTTAAATTTTATATATATTATATCATTTTCAAAATTTATTCATGATTAATAGTTCTTAATTTTTGGTGAACAATTGGGTCATGGAATTACAATGAATTTATACCATCAAAATATATACATTATTGAATATGATAATGATTTTTTTCTCAAGAAAAATGAAGATAATTTTTATATATGTATTATTTGTTATTTTTTTATATTTCATCATTGGAAATATATATTTGAATCCATAAAAATCCTCCCCATATAAAATTCTCATAAGATCCCCGTCTTGATCATCGTTTGATTTTTCCCCAATGAATTTTTATTCTCTATTCAATATTTTTGTGATTATGAAATGAATTTGATTGTTTTGTATCCTCACCAACCATCATCCAGTATGAAGGATCTCAACACACAACTTAACACTTCATCAAATGCATGAAAACCATGAGAATAATTAACTATAACAAACTCAATGTGTTTGAAATTAGAAACCATATACTATAAATAAAGAACAAGAATATATTTACCCATTAAAAGTTACTAATAATGGTTTATCATAGATATCAAAGAAAGAACAACCTATAGAACCTTCACTTTGATGTTTTTCCATGGGATTCTACCAATCAACCAAACTATTTGGATGGGATCTCAAAATCCATCAAAAGATATGCTAGTATTAAAGGAATAATTAACGAAAGGAGAGAGAGAATTGGGTGAGGTATATATTTTTACAAGAAGATCATGTAGAGAGAGACACCACATGCATAGTGGATTGTTATCCTTTATATTGGATATGAGGATACTCCCTATGGGAAGTAACTACATCATTTAATTACTCATGTATTTCATAAACATACGAGTAATGGATTTAGTTACATCCCATGTAATCGTCAGCCATAAATATCCTTTATCTAATGATATCTGAAAATGTGTGTAACAAAAACTGTTAATCATTCACATTTAAAAGGGTACAAGGGTTATGACAGTGTAACGTGTATCGATTCCATCAATACTCAACACTATCAATGGATTATATCCTACTCTAGGATATTACAAATACAACCCATGAAACATCATATATAATTAATAACTAACCATATAATATGATTTAAGTACACTTATACAATGTTTTAGAATATTATCAATATCTTATAAAATGATATGCCCCTTAGTATATGAAAATCATAATTTTCATAATAGAGATACATTTAAACTTATTATATCATACTATATGATATCAATTATATATATATATATAATGGATTTCAAGTAAATCCACTTCAATTTCTCACTTATACTAAACCCTAAAGACTATATATTTTTATTCCACTTTATATTGAATTTAATACAATTACATATAAAGTCATATCCAGAACTCTTTTAGATTTCCTTTATATTTTTTAATGTTTTAATTAAATTCACCTAATAATATATCATTTCAAATACACTGTTTTTGTCCAGATCTGAAATCATTTTTGGTAAAACTATAAAATATATTTCAAGTTTCTTTTTTTGTATAACATATTCATCATTCAGTCAACAAAAAATTTTTACTACAAAGAATTTACTGAGTTTAAATCTAAATGAAATCCCTAGATCTATAAGTGTATGTAAAGAGAATCCTCTAACAAACCATTAATTCTACTCAAGCTATAATGGGACCCAACATGATCTAGGTCATACACTTGTATCTTTATATTTGTTTCCAACGGAATCATCTGATGATTTCAAGAATCTTTATATGTTCCATTTTTCATAAAAATTAAGTGACCATGGGGCACAGTGTATGTTAATCCCATATAGTCTTGTAAAATATTAACAATTATTTATTTATAGATTGACCAGGTTGATGAATACATCACATGTCATCCCTTAAGTTTTTGAGTGCATCAAATACCTCTCATATAAATAGTTAAGTACTTCACATGTATATTCTATGTATGGAAATACATTTTCCCATTCTATCTCATGCTTCATTCCATATCTTATAATACACCATGATGTACATTAGTTAGGGATAACTCAAAGTCATTCCTGGATAGGTAAATTATTACTTTATTTCATTATATGTTTATCTATATATACATTTATAAAATGAACATAAATGTATGATAAAATGTATATTTAATTTTATATTTAATTTTTTATATTATTAATATTATTTTATGAGTATTTAACAAAACCCAACACAAGAACCCGTCCATCATATCATATATGATAAACTACCAGATTAACATTATATTTGTTAAAATATATAGGCTAATTATATCTTATTTAATTTATATTTAATTTATTCACATCTATATATGAACATTTCAAAAATAACTCACACTAAATGTTTTAGTGAGTAACATGTATGAATAAATGAAGCTTGAATAATGGTGTGATTTTGGAATCATATTCCCAATTATTAACTTCTTTAATATATTCAAGCTCCTAGAAATCATACCATATAATATTACATTTTTAAATTCTATAATTACAAAAAACTCTTTTACACATTGACATCATCTTCCATGGAACACTATCTATAAAAACATTTCATTGAAATAATGTAACAATTTAAATTTCTTATTTATTAGAACATCTTAAAATATTTTAGAATTATGTTAAATTCACTTTGAATTGTATAATCCATTAGTAAATAGTTATATTCACATTTTAAAGTAACATAATTCTAATCATTACATTTTTTATCATCACTTCTCCTAAAAAATTTATGATATTAAATTATAATCGCTTTCCTTTGCCAGATTTAAACATTTACAAGCTAATGTAGAAATTATTTGGGTTTATAAATACGCACACTATCCACTTAGACTCCATATTCTATTCAAGATATTATTCTAAGATACAAAATCTATTTTGTGTTAAGAAATTACCCTGATTTCTATTTAATTTGAATATTTAACAAATAAATTTTTAATATAATTATATATGTGGCATTCTACCTCATTGAAAATTTTACTAAAGGATTAATTTATAGAATATTCCATTTTTACTGGTGTAATATTAGTCCCCATATACATAGATAAATAATTAACCCTAGATAAAACTCATTTAATCCATGTATTTATTCAATGTATGATATAGAATTTATATAAACAAAATATTTATAGTAAAAATATTCTATCAAGTAATTAAATAATTTATATTTATAAGCATTATTCAAGAGAAAAAAATTAAAAAAATAAATTTAATGGTTCATCCAATATTTGAAGTGCTTTATGTTGGGAGGAGAGTGATGGCAAGAGGGGGGGTGAATTGCCTTTTAAAAAATAATTAACAATTTAAAATCAAAGTTAAAAGTGCAGCGGAAATAAAAGAGGCAAGACACAAAACTTGATAACGGAGTTCGACTTAAACCAAAGCCTACGTCTCCGCTCCCAACTCAACCGTTGAGAGATTTACTACCGCTTGCTTTTCAAGGGTTTTAGCAAGAAACCCACTAGACTTTAAGGTAGTCTAGAACCTATTACAGCTTTCTTTTAATGGTTGAGCAAGAAGCCACTTGCTTTTAATGGTTGAGCAAGAACCCACTAGCCTTCTTACAGGTGAAGGCTAGCTCACCTATGACTCAAGCCTTTTAAAGGGAAGGCTTGACTAACCTCTTCACACTTTGAAGGTGGTGTGAAAACCCAAACAAAGAGAGGATAAAAGAAATGGGGGTTTGTAGGCACAAACCCAAATTGATGCTCAAAATGATAAAACAAGAAAAACCGTAAGAGGAGAAGCCTTGGGTGCCAACGGATTGATTGGAATTGATGAAGAGCGCTCCCAAGCTTCTATGGTGGTGCTCCTTGATTGTGGAAGTGAGTTGGAGCAAATGGGGATTCTTGAAGGAATGCGCCGGAGGTTCTCCAAATGATCGAACAATGTTCTCGTGGGCTACCGTAAGTTTCTGGGGCTTCATATTCCTTTATTTATAGAGGGGGAACCCTCAAATGGCCTTTGGGAGTCTTCGGAGCCGATGGAGAGGCCTTCGGAGCCGTTGGGGGTCAAGTGGACAAGTCTGGTCAAAGCCCAACGACTAGTTTGACTAGCTCCACCGGCTGAACGGTGCTTGGCCACCGGTTGGCCGGTGCTTTGGAAAAGGGAGAGACCTTCTGCCCAGGCACCACCTACTGGCCGGTGAGGAGGCCACCGGTTGGCCGGTGCTGAGATAGTAGCTGTCCGGCCTGTCTGGGTTCCACCGGCTGGCCGGTGATGGGACACCGGTTGGCCGGTGGTCTGGACAGAAAGGATGCCTTCTGTCCAGGCTCCATCGGCTGGCCGGTGGTCATCCACCGGTTGGCCGGTGGACTGATTTTCAGTCCACATTCAGTCCTTCTTGACCCAATTCATTGGAAACCTTTTTCCTATCAACAAAAACACTTAAAACAAGATTAGATAAATAAGAGAGTGATTGTGATCATGAAAATTAAACCACAAGTTGTACGAGAGGTACAAAAATCTCACCCTATTTTGATGATCACAATCACTAAAACAAGTAATGTAAAAGACTGAAATGAAAGGAATGCTCTAAAGGATAAATTGAAAAGTAAAGCAAAGCATGAGAGAAAGATTTCTCCCCCAATCAACCAATAATTTATCCCCCTTTGTGATTATCAAAATAGCACGGGGCATAAAACTTGATTGAGGGAAAGGATTGAAAAACAAGATAGAGATTTTAATCTAATTGAAATTTTTGAAATTTGAATTGAAAGTTTTGAATTGAAAGTTTTGAGATGAAAGTTTTGAAATGAATGTTTTGAATATTGAATGTTTTGAAATGAAAGTTTTGAATTGAAATTTTTGAATATAAAGCAAAAAGGCTTAAACGATCCTAACTCCCCCTAAATAAAAACAACAAATCACCGGGGAGAGGATTTTAGAACCGAGACAAATTTTGGTCCAGTGAGACTCGCTAAAAGTGATTTTTCAATCCAAACTTGTCTAGTGGCGGGTCTTCTCCTATGAAAATCATCATTAAAAAAATGGTTTTGGGTCTTCCATACCTGGCATTTTTTCAATCACATTCATAAATTAAGTGCACGGGTTTTTTACAATAGTTGCAAAATTTATATTGGGAGCTCCCCCTTACAAAAATAGTAGGATCATGTGAAGAGGAAGCTTGCTTGGAATAGCCAAGCCCTTGGGTGGTTCTAGATATGCATTGGGAACCAAGGAGCTTCGAGAGGTTATGTTCACCTTTGGTGAATTTAGCTAGGGATTCCCTTAAATACTTGATTTTTGATTCCATAGAATCAACATCGGGAAGGTTTTGGATCTTGAGGGACAACTCCTCCTTTTCTTTGAGAAGTTGTTCCTTTTCGGAAGAAAGTTTTTTGAAATTCTTTTTTAAAGCAACAAATTTGGAAGAAAGTTCGTGAAAACCTTCCTCCAATTGATCTCTAGCATGTTGGAGATCCTCGTAAGATAGATGATTAAAAGAATTTGAAGAACAAGAGGAAGAGGAGTCGGAAGAGGATACCTCATGAAATGCCATTAGGCATTTTTTACTGTTGTCACTTGAGGAGGAGGAGGAGGAGGATGTGGAGTTATCACTCCATGTGGCCTTGAATGCCTTCTTCTTTTCCTTTTGCTTGGCCCTTTTTTTGTGGAGTGGGAAATCAGGCTTGTAATGGCCTTTCTTGCCACACCCGTAACATGTTACCTCGGGCTCAGATTTTTCGTTGGTTTGAGCCTTGCGGGATTTCTTCTTCTTGTGCTTCTTCATGAAATTGTGCATTTTGCGGGAAAGATTCTCCATTTCTGAATCGCCGCTTGAAGAGGAAGAAGATGAGGAGGAGGAGCTTTCTTCATTTTGAACTTTGAAGGCGATGTTCTTTGGAACTTTGATCGGTTTGCCTTCCTTTTCAGCTTGCCTCCTCATGGTGATCTCTTAGGTCATGAGGGATCCGATGAGCTCTTCGACCGACATGTTCTTGATGTCTTTTGCTTCTTGGATTGCCGTGACTTTCGGTGCCCATGTGCTTGGTAGGATCCAAAGGATCTTCTTGACCATCATCTCTGCAGAAAAATCATCACGAAGGGACATTATCCCATTGCAAACATCAGTAAAACGTGTAAACATTTCAGTAATATTTTCAGATGGATGCATGGTAAAAGACTCAAAATCATGACGGTACATGTCCAATCGAGTATCCTTAACTTTGTTGGTCCCCTCATGGGTAACCTCCAAAAGTTTCCAGATTTCATGTGATGAGGTGCATGTGGAAACTTGATTGAGTTCATTACGATCAAGGCCGCAATGAAGAGCGTTCATGGCTTTTCCATCAAGCTCGAAATTTTTAATATCCGCTTGGGTCCATTTGGATTCATCGGGAGAAGAGAGAGAGTAACCATGCATGACAATTTTATAAATAGGATAACCTATACTTCTAAGAAAAGTGGTCATGCGGGTTTTCCAATAAGTATAGTCGGTTCCATCAAAGAATGGAGCACGACCCAAAGAATAGCCTTCGGGGGCGAAAGAAGTTTAAGCCATCACAATGGATCTTGAATTTGAAACCGGTTAGGGTATTACTCAAATTTTCCTCTGATACCAATTGTTGGACGGAGAGTGATGGCAAGAGGGGGGGGGTGAATTGCCTTTTAAAAAATAATTAACAATTTAAAATCAAAGTTAAAAGTGCAGCGGAAATAAAAGAGGCAAGACACAAAACTTGATAACGGAGTTCGGCTTAAACCAAAGCCTACGTCTCCGCTCCCAACTCAACCGTTGAGAGATTTACTACCGCTTTCTTTTCAATGGTTTTAGAAAGAAACCCACTAGACTTTAAGGTAGTCTAGAACCTATTATAGCTTGCTTTTAATGGTTGAGCAAGAACCCACTTGCTTTTAATGGTTGAGCAAGAACCCACAAGCCTTCTTACAGGTGAAGGCTAGCTCACCTATGACTCAATCCATTTAAATGGAAGGCTTGACTAACCTCTTCACACCTTGAAGGTGGTGTGAAAACCCAAACAAAGAGAGGATAAAAGAAATGGGGGTTTGTAGGCACAAAACCAAATTGATTCTCAAAATGATAAAACAAGAAAAACCGTAAGAGGAGAAGCCTTGGGCGCCAACGGATTGATTGGAGTTGATGAAGAGTGCTCCCAAGCTTCTATGGTGGTGCTCCTTGATTGTGGAAGTGAGTTGGAGAAAATGGGGATTCTTGAAGGAATGCGCCGGAGGTTCACCAAATGATCGAACAATGTTCTCGTGGGCTACCGTACGTTTCCGGGGCTTCATAGTCCTTTATTTATAGAGGGGGAACCCTCAAATGGCCTTTGGGAGTCTTCGGAGCCGTTGGAGAGGCCTTCGGAGCCGTTGGGTTTCAAGTGGACAAGTCTGGTCAAAGCCCAACGGCTAGTTTGACTGGCTCCACCGGCTGACCGGTGCTTGGCCACCGGTTGGCTGGTGCTTTGGAAAAGGGAGAGACCTTCTACCTAGGAACCACCGGCTGGCCGGTGAGGAGGCCACCGGTTGGCCGGTGCTGAGACAGTAGTAGTCCGGCCTGTCTGGGTTCCACCGGCAGGCCGGTGATGGGACACCGGTTGGCCGGTGGTCTGGACAGAAAGGATGCCTTCTGTCTAGGCTCCATCGGCTGGCCGGTGGTCATCCACCGGTTGGCCTGTGGACTGATTTTCAGTCCACTTTCAGTCCTTCTTGGCCCAATTCCTTGGCAACCTTTTTCCTATCAACAAAAACACTTAAAACAAGATTAGATAAATAAGAGAGTGATTGTGATCATTAAAATTAAACCACGAGGGGTACGAGAGGTACAACACTTTATTCATCTAAGCCGTTAATGAAAAAATCATTCATCCATTACATGAAAGATAAATTTTATTCTCCTCCCTATAACTCTAATTTTTTGAATCTTATATATTTACAACATTTGTAAAAATACATTTGCTATTATATACCCTTTATAATTTAAATTTATAATTCCATAACATTAATACCTAATTAGGACCCTCCATGATGTTTCATAGAAACAATAATTTATTCTCGTTAGTTTTTATTACAATGGATACTTTTTTTATAAGGAATCTATTTCCCCCCATAATCCTTCTTCATTTTAGGTGGTAGGGTAGACTCTTCAAGACCTCATTTCTTCTTTGTATAATTTTATTTCTCATTATACATTTGTGCCATCATTAAAGAAATTAATGCAAGTCCTACAATGATATTCTAATCTATCATCAATATATAAAATATATCGGGTAAACTTACATTGAAGATATTTATATTATAATTCATAATAAACAATCAAAATATTTTTGATATTGATTAAGAATTGAAATTTATATCTACATCAAGCCTAAGATGTGAACAAATCCTCTCTAATACATTTATGTACCAAATAATATTAAGAACATGATTTGATACTAATGTTTCATTTTATATCCAACATCAAACGAGATCCTTTGACACCTCATATTTTTCATACCTAGCATATTCCTAAAAGACTCTTTCTGGGATGACTTGTATCTCATATCCACCTATGGTTTAATGTTTCTTTTTTAACATAGATTATATGGTTACTATCGAGGGATAAAAAACTTTTCATGAATACTTTATTTGTATATAATAATAATCTATATTTGATTATTTAACACCTTCACCAGTATACTACCTCTATGGAAGGATATTTTATTATACATATAATTTTCCCTATTTCTTGGGAACTATTCTAATGTTTTAGTACTAGTCAAAGAAATTACTACCATTTGGTTTTTACGCAAAAAAATAAATTTTTGTGTCAATATATATTCCAATAAAGCCATTATCTACACAAAAATATTTTATTAGATGAGTAAGATGTTTTAAATAAATTTAATAAGAAATTTTAATAAATGTAATCCCACATAAAATGACTAACCCCTACATTATACCCATTTACTGTTACAGTTCCCATATTTCATAATGACATACACTGGGTTTATCATATAAATAATATATTACTATATCTAGTAAGAAACTATTGTCAATTATATCATAAATAGATCATGGATTGTTTAGTGAATAGATCATTATTAAAATTTATCACATGAATTAGCTCAGATTTATTCCCCTGATATCCTAAATACTAAGGTTTCCTAGATAAATTCACCCCAAAGAAATTCAATGAATATGGAACCAACCCAAAAAGTGTAACATTATTACATAAATTATCTGGTACAAGTTAATTCAATGGCACCTAACCATTAGGGTCACCCATACTAATTGATCAATCTCTTAAAAGTGTTGCATTGGAAAGAATCTCACATTTAGTATTTAGTGGTTTTATTTTAAGCTCAACATATTATCTCATATTATTGGTTTTATATAGATATAATTCTACTGATTTAGTTTTTTAATCCATATTCTGACTCCCAAATTACATATTCACATCATAATAATTTGTAACTCTTTACACAACCCACATGTTTATGTTACTCACCCAAAAATAGTTACCATGAATATTCATATATATTCAGATGAATCCCAAGAAGATGGTACATGAAATTTGTATTTAGAAATTTAAAATTAAATAGTGTTGAAAACTCCACATGAGTGAGACCGAAGCGATAAATAACATACCCCAACTTTACTAGAACAATGCATAACCTCGATTATAGTAGGATGTATAACCCCAAGTCCATCTCCCTAGGGTGACTTTATCTAAGAGACAATTCAACACCGCATAGTATTAAAACCTAATATGTACAAACTATTCCCATAAACTTAATTCAAATTTTATACCTTTATTACAAAATGAGGTCAATGTAGTTTTAATACTAAAACGTATTTTGTCTTGTATAATATAGTACGAAAATTTATAAGAAATATTTTATCTCATAAACTGAAGCATAAATAATAATTAATAATATAAAAATCATTTCTATGAACTGATAGATAGTTAAAAATACATGAATATTTCATGAATTTAACTAGAAAAAAATACTATGAATAATTAATTAAAAAATGATTAAAAAAATTTATAATTCACACCATAATAAATATAAACATTTTATATATTTTTCTAATATGAAGATCAAAATATTCATTATATGGTATTTTATTCCAATACATTATTTTTCAGGAAATATAAACATTTTATTTTTCTATTTTTTCTATGTAAAACTTTTACATAGTGAAAAAAATCATATATTAATATTATTGAACCTTTTTTATCATATAAATTTATAAAAACAATTTTGATACAGTCTAAATAACTTCCAAAAATCAATATTTTAAATAAAACATTTAATATTTATTCATTATGAATATTTCATAATTTCTTAAATATGAAAATTTTATATAATTCCCTATTATGTTTTCATAAACTATTTATAAGATACAATTATAATTTATCATAAAAAACTTCAAATTTAAATTATAGGGAAATGAATTCCAATTTGTAAAAGATATTTTAACACAAACACCTAAAAGTAGTGAAATATTTATAAATATTTTAAAAAATATTAAATAAATTTATAACAAAATTTTATAATAATTTTATTTAAAAAAAATATTTTATAAATTAATAAATATTATAAAATATATTTTCCAAATATCTATAAATAATTTATAATTTATGAGAACTAATTTATGGATGAAATTACATAAAATTGAAAATGATTTTACATATAATATTCTATGATTAATCCTAAATCATAGAATATGGTTGATTTTATAAAAACCCCCATTTCAGTAATTTTTTACAACTGATAGCTACAGTGTTTCTTATGTAATCCTCATATTATTCAATGAAATAAAAAAATATAATAAGAGTGATTAGATGCTATATTTTCTAAAAACCTAGAGTGTTATCAAAACATTTGATGTCTAAATATCATATGATAAGATCTGTGAAAAACTGAATATTTAAAATATTTGATGGCTGGTGATATTATATATAATTCAACATTATATTAAACGAGCAACATATCATATTGAATGATTTTGAAATGATATATGATATGAAATGAAATAAATTCATTTCCCAATGTTTTTCATTAATGATACTACCTGAATTGAATCTGATACCGTAGAAGGTTCTCTATATATAAATTAAATATTAATCTATTGGAATAAACATATAAAAATAGAAAATTATAAAAACATCTATGAGTGTTTAACTAAACTTCATAAACTAGAAATGAAGAAAAATTATTCCTTTCACCATTGATAGCTACTAAAAATGGTGTTTAATTAAGATCACCAAAGGAACAAACCACAGTTACTTACCTTCCATGTTTATATGAGGTTGGTGAAATTTTTTATTAATGTTTATGATGGAATATTTGAATGCTTCTAAATATATTCTAGTATATAGATTACAGAGAGGGAAAAGAGATAGGGCTTCGAGATATTTAGATATTTGACTAGGAATGTGGTGCATAGAGAGACACCAAATTCCATGGGGATTGGTACCCATTATATATTCTATGGGGACGCTCCCCAAGATAATCAGTAATTTCATTAAATTACTCATATGTTCAACAAATATTTGAGTAAGGGACTCAATTACATACCATGTAATCAATGGCCATATTTTTAATTTATTTATTGATTTCTACAAATATGTGAGGCATCAAACATTGAACATTAATGTTTGGGAGGCTGCAAGAGTTTTGAATGTTTCAAGAGTATTGATTCTGTAAATACTCGACAGTACATATGAATTATATAGTAATCTATAGGGTGCCCCATGAAACTACTGAAACTTTATATATGATTGATCATAAATGTCATAAAACGATTAAAGAATAATTTTATCAATTCCTTTTATATATTCAATTTTATATAAAATGAAACACCCTTTTATACATGAAATTATTAATTTTCATCCTAGTTATACTCATAAAAAAATTATATCATATTATATGATATAGATTATAGATATATTTGTGACTCCACAACCTCGGATGCCCATAGCCAGTGCATTATTTAAATACATTGTTATGATAAAAAGTAATCAAATCCCGAAGTACCGGTCAGTTTAGCATTCAAGGAAAATAGATTACATACATGAACCTTTAATTACAATTCAAAACATAAAGAAAAACATATATAATCCTTTTATAATGAAATTATTATCACTACTGGAAATAAGATATATACCAACAGTTTTGGGCAAACCGTTAGTATAGTTCACTTATATGGACCTATACAAATTTTTTGGCCAAAATTGTTGGTATAGGTCACTAATTTGGACCTATACCAACGGGTTTGGACAAACTGTTGGTATAGGGGGGACATATATCAATATTTTGGGAAAAGCATTCGTACAGGTCACTTATATGGACCTATAAAAACAATTTGGGACAAACCATCTGTATATGTCCATAATAGAGACCATATACAAACGGTTTCCCCAAAACCGTTGGTATAGGTCCCACCTATACCAAAAGTTTGTCCAAACCCATTTATATAGATCAGAAAATCAGTGAATCTATACCATTGGTTCTCAAAACTTTTGGTATAGTTACATGTATTGTTTGTGGAATCATCTTAGAGATATCATTATATATATAAAAATTTAACATATTTATGATTATACATATATATCTATGAAATTATTTCCACAAAAGTCAAGTTAGGTTAGTGTTTAGGTCGTTCAATTATAAACTGGAGGTACCAGGTTCAAAACAAATTGAATGAATATTTATTGAAATACAAATACATGTGGTTTTATGGAACCGTTGTTATAGATTTTTCATAATATGTAAACCAATGGTTTTGGAAACCATTGGATTAGTTCTATACCAATGGTTCTTCCAAAAACATTTGTATAGGTCTATACCAATGGTTTTTTCAAAACCATTTATATAGACCTATACCCACAGCTTACAATCCAACTATTCTCCAAACAGTTTTTATAGGATATTCCAATGGCATGGTGGCCTATACTAACTA
This sequence comes from Viscum album, assembly GCA_963277665.1. Classification (NCBI taxonomy): domain Eukaryota; kingdom Viridiplantae; phylum Streptophyta; class Magnoliopsida; order Santalales; family Viscaceae; genus Viscum; species Viscum album. Next base: position 1,133,495,825 of record OY728131.1, read on the forward strand.
TTTCTGACTGTTGGTATAGGACATTTTTTTCAGTAGTGGCTCTGAGCTTAACACATTATATCAATCATAAACCACTTCTTGAAATTATAGAAAAATAAAATATAAGAAATGGGGGAGCTTATATTCTTATTAAGGATAAATAATATAGAGGAAACTATCAAAAATAATCATAAAAATTAAAACAAGTCTTTTAAACATACTCTTCATCTTAATATGGAGAGAATAAATCAAATAATTCTACTTCAACATTCACATAGATATTATACTAGTCTAATAATCACATAAAATATCAACAACTAATCTAATAACTAGGTAATTCATAATGATGGACATTTGAAACATTCCATCATGGCTTCATGCTAAGAATCTAATACTTTCAAGGCTTCATGCCATTAATCTCATAGTTTCAACGATTCTTACCAAGAATCTAATAAATGGGTAAGGCCTCAGTCAAAACCAAATAAATTTTGTTCCATGAAACATTTTGATCTATTGAGGGGATATAACGTGGATCACAAATCATTTACTACGTCCAATGCATTCCTCATATGAAAATGGTGAATCATAATCAACATAATCATTACTATTAAAATATATTGAATGAAGTAACAATAAGTTAACCATAAACCAAGAATGGAATCTAAATAAAACATCCATAGTCAAATATATCATAATCCCTTCAATATAATATGGAGAATTTTATCATCATAAATCAACATCAATGAAGTATTAAATCAAACAAATGATGTTGAAAAAGATGGAAATAATCTAATAAATTCATTAATACTCTTGGAGAAAAATATCCCATTTTTCAAATTGAAATCATTTTTTGTCGCACAATTATAAAAGAAAACATTTATTTTTAATATCACCTTGCAATATTTTAATTAGAACATAAAAATGATAAGGAATTATAGTGGAGGAAAATAGATTCTTGCACCATATAAATTAAAAAGACATTCTTTCCTTAATTTTTCAAAAAGTTTATCAAGTAACTGGTTTGGAAAATGGCAGAATGATTCATTTCAAAAAAAATTATAAAAATTAAAACATGTTTAAAAATAACTTTATAACATTATTGAAAATATTTTGAATTGAATTTTAAGAAACATGTACATGGATGATGAAGATGTCCTGGTAGATACTTAAGTATAAACAACCTCAAATAATAATGAGATTATGAAATTAACCCTTACATTGAACATTCCGTTATTCAAGGGTTAGTTAACCTCATGCATAATGGTAAAATCATGTTATTAAATTATAATAGGACCATAAAAATATTTATTATATCATATAAGAATCCTCTTATATAATTTTGGTAATAATATTTCAGTATTACCATTGTTTCGGGTGTTAACTGGTTCATTTTTAATTCATTTTTTTTTCATATAAGTCATGTATATTTTGCATAGGATGTATTTAATTCATAAAAAGAATTAAATTAAGTTCATAATTATTTTTTTACTCATCATATAAATTTTATAGTTATTATTTAATGGTTAATTTGGAGAATTAATATCACCACCTTGCGAAGGAAGTAGGTCGTATGTATGCCTGAGTGATGATATCATTAACTTGACGGTTAAATGTAATAGAATTGGATGGTATATTTGTATATTTAATCCTTATCATGATTTATTAAATATCTAAATCCATTATACTCTCATTAATCCCATCAAAATAAAGAATAAATGAAAAATATATTTCACCATGGTGTAGAGACGGTATGCCATATGTTCGCACACATGGTGATATCATTTTTCATGGGATGGGTAAAAGGATGAATATGGTTGTACCAAAATAATAATAACATCTCTGAATATATATTATATATGGTATATAAATTTCTTATGTAAGGAACATATGAAGTGTAAGTATAAGAAGAATGAAAATTGAATTGAATTGGAAAAACAACTACTTTTTCTTCGAGTGTCTCCTTCTAATTTGGAAAAATGGAATCCATATGTTGTCTTTTTACCCGAAGTGTGGCCTCTTGGATGAGGTTAGAGAAACTTAGAATAAATGTTTATAGGGTTGGATGAAACAAATTGTTTTATTGATGTGGATTAAAGATAAGGGGAAGTTCAATTTTATAATAGAGATGGGGAATACTTCTGGAATATCTTAAAATATTAATCTATTATAAATTTATTTTCTATTTCAAATAGCACAAAAGTGTTAAATAATTAGGATAAGATTAATATGGGTATAAATAATCTCAACCAATTAATTTTAGACACGTATAGATCATAAAAGTATCCTTATCCATTGGATTTAACCCTTAGATAAACATTTTAACTCATATTGTGTCTTCATGTATTTTTACTCAAAAGGGTTAATATAGTTATAATAAAATGCCAAAAGAACCCAAATTGGATATTTTATGAAAATTTTATCATTATCAATATTATTTTTAATGAAATGGGATATTTTTTAATTTTATATCATTTATTAAAATATTATTTTTTAAAGTATCATTTATGTCAATTTTGTTACTATTTATTATTTTATTTTTTACAAATAGAAAAATAATATGATTACTTGAAAAAAAACTGCATATATGTCACTAACTTGAATATGTTATATATAATTTTTTTATTTCATTAATTATTTATATTATATTTATTTTAATATTTTTAATATCATTAACTTGATATGTGAATTAATAAAATAATTTCTACTTCACTATTGTCTCTTCATTAATGGAAATTATTTAAATTCTAAAAATTATATATAATTTTTTTTGAGATATTTAATTATTTTATATTTAGAGATACTATTTATAATTTATGTTATCTCTTTTATATCTCTATATTAAAATTTTTATTCTTATAATAAATGATAATGATATTTTATCACATTCATTAATTTTAATAACATTCTAGTCATATTCATAGAAAAGATACTATTAAATGACTCTTTTTATAAACATATAAGTTAATGGTCCAATTTAGTTATCCAATATGATTTTCAATGGCGTTAGGGTAATTTTATAATAGTAATTTTACCTTTAATTACCCAATTTACCCTTAACCGGGGTTAGAAAAAATTGCTAAACTTAGAATTCATAATATACAGAAAATAAAATAAAATTATTAAAATAATTTGGACCCAATGATTCCAAATATGGAATAAATTTTTCAAAATAAAATAAAATCATGTAATTTAATTAATTTTATTCCCTTTTGACAATATGAGAGGATGAGTTTTTCAAAAGTAAAAATCATCAAAAGATTGGCATGTGATTATATCTAATTTTAATGTGAAAATAATTCCAATGACATACATTTTATTAACAAATGAAAACAAAATATTATTATAATTTAAATCCATTTATATGTATAATCTATCAATATAAATATATTAGATGAAAAAAAATTTATAATTAAAATGGAGAATTTTTCACTTTTCATTAAAATATGAATGTTATGAGGAGAACACCCAAATTTTTTCCAAACAATTTTTTTGGTCCCCATTATAAATTAGATGATTATTTTGTAAAATTTAATATATAAATCTAGAAAATATTTGTTTTGAAGAGGGGTCTCCATTAAAACGTGGTGTAACTTATTTAAAAAAATACTTACTTTATTTGGAAATTTGAATTTATTGTTATATCATGTTTAAGAAGCACATAAGATGAATTCTATAATTATATGTAATATATAATATTAAAAATCGGGTTAATACTATAAAAACCCACTATTTAAATGGCTATTTTAATAGATCATTGTATGCTCGAACTCGGTATTGTGTGAAACACAAGCTATTCAATTAAAGAAGAATACCTCTGATTCTTGGGGTGTTACATTCTCCCCTCCTTAAATAAATTTAATCCTCCCAATTAAAAAAAGATAAAAAATAGGGGTTTGACTTTTCAATAAATATTTATTTAAATCCTACATCATTAAATGATTAATGATTCTCCCACCTTAAAATAAACAAATGGAAGTATGAAGGTCACCCAATATAACACATACTGGGGTTTCATTTAGTAAAACATTGAAATGAAACAGAAATATAACCATGATGTTATAATGAAGGGTGATAGAGAGAATTATTAGGATAAATATAACAATCCCCAATCTAGAAGTCGATGATGATTTAAGGGACCATTTGATTCATTAGAAAAGAATGTACAAGGAAACCTTTTTTGGTTTTAATATCAATTTCTTCGAGTTGATGAATTAATTTACTTCATAGAATATGAACACAAGGAATCATAATAACTTAAAAGTTATAGTTCAATACTTTAACTAATTTCTTCTACAAACTCATCTTTATCTCCAAAAGATAATAAAATTCAAAAATATTCTATTTATCATAATCGTATAGGGTTAAAATAATGATCATATAACTAATATTTCATGCCATTTAATTAAAATAAACTATTTTATACATACCAAGGCTTCATGTAGGCCGGTAGTATGTGATGAAACCTTGTCACCCTTTGGTGGCGGTTCAACTCTTGCGACTTTGCCGGACTCAACCGGTTGTCACCCGACCTGCAGGTTGCCCTTTTATTAAAAATATATTTCTAAAACATTCTAAAAATTATATTAAGAAATTTTATATCCTTAAAATTTATAACTAATGTCACATAACTTAATATAGATCATTATACTTATCCAAAATACTTCTGTCCAAACTCAATGTCCAAAAATTTATAACGAAGGTCACATAACTTAATATAGATCTTTTTTTCTCACATACCAAACATGAGAATACCTTAATCATGTATTCTCTTAAAACATTGTAATACACTGAATTACCATAAAACCTTATTTAATACATTCGTTATTCCTTATTCCTTACATAAAACAATGAATATTGGATATACTCTTTAAATACAAAAAACATTATAAAGTCCAATAATAATTGAATAAAAATACCAATAATTAGTTCCAAAGTAGTCAATGATATCCAATATAATTTATCATAATAATTCATACATTTATTCCAAAATCATTATCTCATTATAAGAAACATATTAAGGGTTATCTTACCATAAACCATTTATTTTCCAAATAGTTTACCTTATAACCATGTCACTTTACTTTGTATCATATAATATCTAATCCTTAATGGAAACTCTTATTCTTACCAATACATAAAGAAGAAGTAATAAATTACGATTCTTATATTTCACATTATTCTTATAACCATAATATAATATTATAATTCTTGAATCCAAAAACATAAATACATTAATAAATTCACATTAACCATAGTAACATCATATGATAGGACATTATCCCTTTTATTTTTCTAGATATATATCCTTGATGTTTGGGGAATTACTTTTCATAGTTCCCCATATCTTTATAGTGGAAACATTGAACATGGGTAAATTATTTCTTTTACATACAATCATGATCATGGGGTCATTTTTCTCTACACTTGAATCTATATTCTTTTCCTTTTAAGAAGTCGTAATGGTGTTTCCCTATCCCAGATTGACCATTAAGGGGGGGGGGTGAATTAGTGGTATAATTGTACAAATTATTTAGTTTTAAATTCAACCTCACAAAATTATTATTGTTCTCAATCCACTTAATGATATATCACAATATCAATCCATATGAATAAATAATCAGTGAGATCACAACACACAGTATTTTCAAGGTTTGGTACAAATACCCCCTCCTTCACAAATTTGTTAATCCCCACAAAAAGAATTATCCACTATATAATAATGTGATCATGATGAATATGGATGTAACTGGTTATACCTCCCCATAGTCGATCATCTAGTTGATCCTAGTTCAATACCCAAACAACTAACTCTTCTACCTCAGTTGGTTAAACAACCCAACTGTCTTCTCATAACATTATTATAGAATGGTTAGAAACCCCAACCTCAAGCCTATTCAATAACTGGTTAGAAACCCCATCAACAACCTAGTTCATCTTCTTGAACCTTATATAATATGATATCTATTTTCTTCTAGTATCTCCTATAACACATAAAATATATCTTCCTCCATGAGTGTACTGGATCTATTATACCCATATAAAACATCGATATCTTTAATAACTCCTGGAAGTAATCTTTTTTTTCTTGAAACTCATTCAACCCAGATCGTGAATAATATGGTTCTTCTAATATTTCTACATGATTTGACCTAGCTTTCATCTCCAGCAAGTATATTTTGGCTTTTGTCTCTTCAACTTCTGATCTTAGTAATGATTAAATATTTCCTAGTTATCTTCTTCTGAATTGATTATTCTTTATTTTTATGAAGTCCCATACTCAAACAATGTTTTCAAGTGATGCATAAAATTTTTTCAATATTATTTTATCCAAGATAGAGACTTGAACAACTCATAATAATCTATATTTTTAATCTTAACACAATTAAATAATCCAATCATGTTTATAGAATGAAATCACCATTTTATTTTACACATTATAAACATCAAAATGTACCCTAAATTTATCATGTACACATGAAATGATCATAACATATAATGTACGATGTGTCTCATAATTTTGACCCACTTTATTGATGCTTAACGCACTGGTGCTCAGATCATATTTTACATATGTTTTTTATTCACAGTATATTAATCAAACAATATGATAAATTGTCCCAATGATCATTAAATGATCATAGTATATCATGTACGATATGTAACATTCTTTTTTTCATATCTGTGATGTTTAGTGTACAAAAAATCCACTTATTTAATTCTTAGTGAACTGATGCTTTCATTATATACCATTTTACTTATCTATTCATATTATATTCTTCAAAAAATTATAAATTGTTACAATGAACATGAAATTATCATATCTTATAACGAATGATATGTACCATAATTTTAGTCCACTTATTTGATTATTATACTACTAATAGTACACTTATTTGACTCCTAGAAAACTAATTATTATATCATATAGTAACTCCCATTTCTATTCTTAGTAAATTATTTAAATTGTTTTACAAATTTTTCCAATGATCCAAAAATGATCATAACATAGAATGTATGATATGTACTATAATTTTGGCCCACATCTTTGATGATTTACATTATAATTGTCGACTTCTTGGATTATCAGCAAACTGATTCTTGCATCGTATAACACATTACTTTGATATTAATAGTATAATATTCAAATATTTTGCCAAATTTTTTCATTGATCATGAAATGATCACAACATAGCATGTATGATGTATAGTATAATTTTTGTCCACTTCTTGAATGATTAGGGAAATGATAGTTGAATATGCATTGATTTATTTTTCATGTTCGTATATCCCTTCACCTGTATAAAAAATACAATTAAATTTAAGAACATAGAAACTAAATATGCTTAATGTAACTCTTCTCATATCATATCACATCACCTAGAATTTTATCCTTCGTTAAAAGAACAAATTTCATTATAGAACTCAAATAGAGAAGAATAATATATTCCACTTAAAATTGACACTTCTTTCTAATTATTGATCATCATTAATGAGAGAGTTAGATATTTATTTATAAGAAAATATTAGTTGTTACAAAACAAGTTATCCCATTGGTATTATGAAACTGTATAAATTAGTTTAAATCAATTCATCTTAAAATGTCTTCCATCTACAAAACTACCCTCTAATAACCTCACATACCTAGAATCTCTTCATTCGCGATGAAATATCAATCTGTGAACTATATGGAAACCAACAAAATATCATCACTGAATAATGAATTGTAGTTCAAAAATCATTACCGTCCCTAAAACACATCATTTTCAATGACGTTTTATTCTACGAATGGTGTGGATCCTCCTAGAACACAACTGACTCATCTTCATGGATGTCAACAAAAGGACTTAACATAACATTATATTTTTGAGTAGAGAGTTTCTCAGCAATGAATTTACGTTTATCAAGTCACATAACATAGAATTTTAAAAAAGAAAATCTCATATAGCATGATCCTCAGCTGTATGTTTCAATTATAGTATGCTAAATTGTTCCAACCCACATCTCATCAATATATCCTAACATCTATTTCAAATAGCAGATCATGGAATCACTTTATCTATGTTTAGTGTACTTTGAGTGGGAATATCGATTGTGTTTTATCAACCATCATTTATTTTCAAAATGAATTCACCTCAAATAGCATACTAAAATTTTCATATTCACATGTTGTGAATACAACATATCATATATGTCAAATAAAATACTCTAGAATCACATTATTGATGTTTAGAATACTGTGCTTGTGAATATCAATTTTTTCTAACAACATGTATTCTTTTACCCTAAAAATACCTCAAATAGTATAATAAATTATTTCTATTCAAATCACATGAATATAGAATAACATATATGTCAAATAGAATTCAATATGTCCACATTATTGATTTTTAGAGAATAGTTTAATTTTTATCAGAAAACTGTAAACCCTCATTCTCATGGAAGCATCATTCTTATACTCAACATCACAAACTATTCTTATGATTTTTTAAAATCCATAATTATTTGATTTGCATAATTCCCATAAAAATTATGATCATTCATGGAACCTTACATCTCCTATAATTTTTCTACATGAAAACCCATCAATAGTACCTGATGCCAATATAGGGATATTATATTGCATCCGAATAAAATCTGTATGAAAAGGAATATTTTCACAACCATCAATTATATTCCTTGTTTCAAACAATGTGTAAATATTGGAAAAATTCTTTGATCATTATGATCAATTCAGACATGATCAACATTTTATTATTCTTCATGTTATATATATATATATACATTTTTCATGTCCATATTCATTAATTATTCTTCTTTACTTCATGAAAATAAACATTTTCATGGTATTCCACTTGTCGTAGAAAATGGTCAATCCCATCAAAACTTCTCTTAATTTCATTTTAAGATAAAAAATTCATCAAAATTAATATTGAGAATTTGTCCATCATGACATCCAATTCTATAATGTGAGTCCATAATAATTCTCCACTCATCTCAGCTTCAATAATCCTCATCTCCTCATATAATTCATCCATATATATTGAATTAATGATATACTACAAAAAAAACAATAACAATCATGATCTTATTCTCTTTAATCTCCCACTTTTTATTTGTCGGCAATACTTCTTCAATTTATAAAGTCAATATTTCCCCCCTTATTGAAAATTATTATTGAGGGTAAGTAGTGGATCTTCTTATCTCGTCGTTTTCTCAAAAACATGATATTATACTGTGTATGAATATTTATTGATCAGTTCAATGATATAGATGATCTCAAATTATTATCTTAGGAGTGATACTTTAGTTAATAAATTCTATGTCTATGTGGTCTAAACTAGTGTAGAAATAAGATATATGGAAACAGGATTGTTCATGCTATCTATAAATTCCATGCACGTGAAGTTATTCATAGAAATCCTCAACTCTCATTATAGGATTCATAAATTATAAAATTCATCAATGATATACCATATCCTATACATATTTCAATATACACATCATAAAATTCAAGTGAAATGATATAGATCCCCCTTTGTCTTATCTTGACATCAATCATGAACTCCCCCTTAATTGATATGATTATTATAATTAAGAAATAGGGATGAAAGTGAGACTGAAATACCTCAAATTCACATTTTATGAATTTTTTACGACGGTTTACATTCACTACGTAGTTAGGATTTAATATATTCATATCATCAATGCTCCCCCTCAAGGGATATATATATATTTTTTCATTTAATGGATATCAGTAAACTCCATGACGTAAAATTGCATCATGTTTTATAGAAGTGATAGACTCAAACATCTCCTTCAAGTCAATGTATTTTTTTGTTAAAAACAAATATATATATATATATATATGGAACAAATAGGGGTGATTTGTTCTCAATATGAACAAAAATGTTGAGATGGTTTTATCAACCAAGTTACTCCACTTTATCTAGTCTTCATACATCCAAATATTATTTGAAAATATTATTTATCCTATGGTAACATGGATCTTATCACACATATAATTTTATTGTGTGAGATGATTCTTATTTCTTTATCTATCATGTCATATACATCCTCAATTCCAAGAATTATTCTCTTCAATACATCTTCTTGTGCTAGCACCGTATTTAATCAGTCTATTACATTATGTCCTATTTTATTGCTTATCCCACATAGAACATTATCAAAACATGACTTAAACATTGATGACAACCTCCTATAAAGTTAACATTATTCATGTGGAATCTTAATTTTACAATTACTATGATCTATTTATTTTGTATCTTCTAACATTCTATATTTCTCCAATTCAACTAGTAAAATCACAAGAATATGTTTCGGAATATTGAAAGCTTGTTTGGGGTATCCAAAGATATTCACATGAGTAACATTATTTATATATTTATTATGAAATGTATAAAACCTATTTATATTCAAGGATTTTTTTTCTTTATGATATTTCTTATGTATTGAGTCTAAGATGAATTCTATTGAAACTTCTTTGGAATAATGTGATTTATATCATTTTCCAAATTCCTACCCATGGTTATAAGTTATTTCTCATGTGGTACATACATTGTTGATACATGTTGATATGAACATGAATCACTTTGGTGGCGAATATTATTGAAAACATCATAGAAATAACCAAAAAGTACCAAAATGTTTTAATGGATATTTTTTTTCTTAGTCTATGAATGTTTTTTAATTTTTTTATATGAAATTATTCCCCTTGGTATAGGAATATTTTTTTCTTTTTAATTTAAAATATTTTAACAAAAAACCATATCACAATACATGAATGTAATATAGAACCAACATTATCCCAAAAACCTTGAACCTCTATTATTTTCTAAATAATATATTAAATTTCCCACAAAATATTTTTGGGTCTTCTTCACTACCATTTGGGATTCCTATGGGGAACCAACACTTATAAATGTTCTTCTATCCACCATAAACATGGTGGTATGGTATTCTCTATTTCTTCTAATCTATATTTGTAAATATTATTTATTTAAACATTCACTTTTTTTAGAAATAGATTTAGAAAAATTATTTCATTTGGATATGGATGGTTCCTCTTTCATTACTACGTTCATGGAAGGATTATTATATGATGTAATGATACTATTACCATAAAATTGAGATTATTTAATAGTAGAACCCTTCAAAGAGAATTTTATTGCAGTGGATACATACATATTTTATTGTGAAGTCTCGATATATATATTTTCAAAATTGGCCAATTTAATTTTCAATTAATGTTATCTCATACCGAGAGCATTATTCTAATCTTCAAAAAATTCCACTTTATCTTCACATTCATTCATCATCTTTTCAACAACCACATTGTGAAATACAACCTATTAATTCAACAATGACTCAATCTCCTTGATCCTATTATATTGGATATCAATTTGATCATTCTTAACTTTTGTACATACATTGTGTAATTTTTCATGTTCCTGAAAGGATTCATTAAAAAATATAAAACAAAACTTTCTCCAAGATTTACCATTTAAATTGTTCTTCAGTATGAAAAAATGATTGTTCCCTTTCATCCACTGATTCCTTGTTTGTGAGGAGCATTATGAAATTATTACTTATTTTATCATCTAATTCTTCAACTTCAACATCTAGATATTCTTTATCGATGAGGAGTCCCTTGATAGTATCTAAAATAATCATGAAAACAATATTACAAACATTGCTCATATGTTTTTGAATTAAAAATGAAGATATAAAAGTGATTAATTTTAATAACCACTTGAACATGGATCATTAGAAAAATAATAATCATAAAAATAATTATTACTTATACCACATTGATTACCTTTGGTTAGTGTTATTTCTCAATGAACTAATGGATTATTATTAAACTTCATTTCATCTATTCCTTTAATATTCTTCTGAGTTTTGGATGAACTCCCCATTTTTTCATCCACATAAGTAAATTTATTTTTCATCATGAAATTTAACTCAAAAACTTCCTTAAAAAAGTACTTCGTTATGGTAGTTAAAAACAAGAAGGAAAAAAGTTTGGATATTGAGAGGGACTTGTCCTGTAATTGCAATTGTAGTACCTTAGTACATTTTGACCACTGAGTGGGGGGGATCAGTGGTATAATTTTTCAAAATCATTACGTTTTAAATCAACCTCCTGAACATGTTAGGGTTCTCGATCCACTCAATGATATCTCATAATCACAATTCATACGAAGAAATAATCAGGGAGAGAACAACACATGGTATTTAAAAGGTTCAATACATTGAACTAATCCATGTTGGTTAATCCCTCCAACATGGATTCTACTCTATATAATAAGGAGTTTACAATAAGAATGGAATAACATGTTTATACACCCCAGTAGTTGATCCACTAGTTGAACCTGATTATATAACACACCAACCAACTATTATTCTTTGGTTGGTTAGGCACCATGACCATCTTCACTTGTCATTCTTATAGTCTTGTTTAAAACCCCGACTTCATACTTTAAATCAATTGGTTTAACACCCTAGTCACAAGCTCCTTATTATCAATGTTCATAACCTATGAATAAAAAATTATATGTTTGCTTCTGGTTTCTCCAAAAACACTTAAAATAGACAATCCTACATGATTGTGTTGAATCATTTATAATCATGTACAAATTCATGATCATAAAAATTTTATTGAATTTGGCCTATTGGTAATGATGATCATTCACACCATATCTTGAATTATAAAGTTATTCTCAAATTATTGAATACATACACCTAGTTGTATTCCTGAGAAGTATATTCTAGCTTCAGTCTCTTAAGAGTTTAATATTTAGGGATGATCATATATTACTCACATTTCTTCATGGGAAACGATTATTTCTTGTTTTGATAAAGTCCCATCCTCAAGAAAGTTGTGTAAGTGATGCAAAAAAATTATTAAATATTATTTTATACAAGGTAGATAATTGCACATCATAAAATGAGATGTATTCTAAATCTCAACAGAAATACAACATATAATCCTGTATATTTAATGGAATTACCATTCTCCTCTCCACATTATAAAATTCAAACAATACTCTAAATTTATCTGGTACACTTGAAATGATCATATAAAATAATATATGATATGTCACTTACTATTGGTCCACTTATTTGATTCTTAGGGTACAAATGCTTAGATCATATTCCACATCAATTTTTTATTCACTTTATATTAATCATACTATATTATAAATAGTTCCAATGATAATTGAATTAATATAGAATAGAATATATGAAAATTTGCATACTGTTGGTCTACTTATTTTATTCTTAGAATACTGATTGTTCACTTCTTTTATTACTAGAAAACTGATGATGGCATCATATATCACTCTACTTTTCGATTCATATTATATTCTACAAACAGTTTTCTAAATTGTTCCAATGATTATAAAAATATCATCTAATATCATGTATTGTATATAGAGTACTATTTTTCTTCTTATTTGATGCTTAGAATACTAATAGTCAGCTTCTTTGATTCTTATCGAACTAATTCTAGCATCATATAACACTTCAATTTTCTATTCATAGTATATTATTAAAATAGTATTCTAAATTTTTCCAATGACTGTGAAATGATCAAATAATACAGTGTTTGATATATAGCAATCTATTGTTCCACATCTTTGATTCTTAGCATACTGATAATATAATTCTTTGATTCTTAGAGAACTAATGATTACATCATACAACACTCCACTATGGTATTCATAGTATATTCTTCAAATAATTTTCTAAATTTTTCCAATGATAATGAAATAATAATAACATATTATGTACGATATGTGGCGTACTATTTGCCCACTTATTTTATGCTTAGAAAATTGATGATTGAATAATATTAGAATTATTTTTCATGTTATCATGGCACTTCACCTACAGAGAAAATAGTGTAGGACTTCACTGCTTAGAAATTCAATATTCTTAGCATAGCCCCTCTATTTGAATAACACCTCACATAGAATTTAATCCTTATATATAGAGGAACAAATTTCTTTGTGAAATAAAAATTGTTTAGAATATGATCTTTCTCTCAAAATGAACACTTTTCCCAAATAAATTACCCGCATTAGTGAGAGATTTAACCTTGTATTTATATGAAACAAATCGATCATATCAAGACAATTATCACATTAAGATAATATAATTTTGAAACGATGTTTAAAGTGTATATATCAACATATCTTCTATCAACATGGTAGTCCACGAGAGAAATTTACCCACAAAGAATAACATCATCAGTGAAGAAATGATCATTAGTGAACTACATGTAATCCTACAATGGACCATCACTGAATACTAAATAGAAGTCCGAAAAGCTTTAGAATTTGAAAAGATATTCATTTGAAAATAATAATTCTTCTGCAAACAATCTAGATCATCCATGAACTCAAATGAATCTTGCACATGGCTATCAGTAAAAGGAATTTTCCAAACAATGAATTTTAGCATATAAAGTATCTTAGAAGTTTTTTAGCCTAGCTAGACACTAAGCATAACATTTTAGAAAATAAAAAACCATATTTTACACATCTAAACTATATGTTGAATATTTAGTACACTAAAATTTTCTAATCCAAATCTCATGAATATAGAATATCATCTATGTCAAATAACATATTTTGTAATCACTTTATTGATATTTATAATACTATGCATGTGAATCTTAATTGTGTTCTATCAACTTGTTTTAATTATTCTCTGAATTATCTCAAATAGGGTGCTAAATTTTTTATTTCTACATGACATTAATATATGATATCATATATATCATATAACATACTGGAGATTCACATTGATGATGTTCAGCATACTGTGCATGGTAATCTCAATTGTGTTCTATAGACCTTCTTTTCATTTCCACTAAATGTAACTCAAATAGTATTCTAAATTAATTCTATTCAAGAGAAATAAATGTATAATAGCGTATATATATAATATAATACTATTTATTAACATTAATAATGTTTCTACAACTATTCATTATTATCTGTAAACCATAAACCGTAAATTTCCAGGAATCATTATTCGCAAACTCAACTTCACAAACTATTATTATAGTTTTTGAAAATCCATAATTAGGTAATTTATATAATTATAATTTTCTTTGGATGATATCTCTTGTAACCTGAAATCACACATAATTGATTGTCATGAAAACCCGTCAAAAATACCTCATTCCAAATATTAAGAAATTACATAGTTATCAAATAAAATCCACATGAAAAGAATATTTTCAAAACAATCAATTTTATTCAATTTTTCAAACATTGGGCCAATTTTTAAACAAGTCCTTGAGCTTTAATATCAGTTTAATAATAACCATAATTTTCTTATTCTTCATTATATATATATACATACATTTTTTATGTTCATCATCTTTACTTATTGTAGTTTACTTCATGAAAATAATTATTTTCAGGATCTTCCACTTGTTGTAGATAATGTTTCTTCACCATTAAGACATGTCTTGAATTCCTTTTAGGATGATCACAACAATGATCATAATTAATATGGATAATTTCTCATATATGGAAACCAATTCCATTAAGTGATTATATAACAATTCTCCAGGCACCACCTCTTCAAGCATCATTAGATCCTCATATAAGTATTCCACATATATTGACATTATGATATACTGAAAACAAAGAAAATATCAATCATGAACTTATTCTCTTCTGTCTCATTCATAAGAAAATCTAATAGTAGATTCCCCACTAAAGAGGGAAGGATTGGTGTGCCCTAATTATCATGATTTCCTTCAACTACCATGATTGCATATGTTTTCCCTTTTTCCTTTATTTTTATAGGTTTTTGGTATTTATCAACATTATTAACCCTCCAATTTTTGAACTTATTAACATAATGACCAAACTCCTTTAAATTGAAAAATTGAAGAGTGAGAGGTTCCTTATGTTATTATTTCTCATTATTCACTTCATTCAATAGCTTTTCCCCATAAATTCAACATTCAACAAAATGATAACCTTAATTTCCACACTTAAAACTTTTACTACTCACATTAAGAAAATTCCATCCATGTTTATTTCCACATTTCATCATAATGTAAATCTTATCTTCTTCTTTCCATGGTTCTTATATTTTCATTTGAAATATTTTTTTCTCTTTTCCTCAAAACCATGAGACGGATATATAACTCCAACATCCATTTTCAATTTGATATAAAATTAATGATCTCTTTATAGAATCCAATGTACATTATGGATAATTACCTTCTGATATTTGGTCTTAATACATTAAAGAAGCATTCAATATTAACTTCAAGATGAATTAAAATTCCTTAAGAGTACCTCACAAGTCATGTAAAATTTGCTTCATAGGTACCAACAAATTAATTTTCCTTTTGATTAATCTCTACTAACTACTTCTCAATCATCATATAATGAATACTAGTAAAGTATGTATTAAATATTATATTCCGGAAATCATCCCAATCCATGCAGTAAATATCATCTTATCATATAATATTATTGATTACATTCCACCATTGATATGCCTCACCTTCCATAATATATATATCCAAAAAAAATTCATTCACTTAACACATGAGAATAGAAAACATCTTTTTAGTGGTACTGATCCATTTCCCAATATCTAACGGATCTATGGAACCATTGAAAGAGGGTGGGAACTACCTCATGATGGACTCAACAGAATGTTGGTCCCTCCTTTTATTTTTTATATGTTCACCATCATTAATTTCTTGAGAATGTTGTTTAAGAAAAACAATATGGTTCTTAATTTCAAATCCCTTAATATTTATTTACTTAGGAAGACAATCATATAATTTTCAATTATATTCTACATTAACACAATTCAATTAGGTTCCATCCAATGAATAAAATAGATAAATAGTGTGGGAAACACTAATCGTAGTGGGGAACCACATAATCATGAAAAATAGCTTATAAGATGTCTAAATCATGATGATTATTTAATCAATGAAACCTTAGGTTTATCCTGGGTTATTCATCATCTTATTTTATTTAAATCATTCATGATTTTTCTTAAAATGATTTTGGATATCCAAAGTGTATCCCACATGAGTGTTAAACTAGGTGTGCACCATGGCCCAATTTTTTCCACCACATCCTCATCGATTCTATATAAATTCGTCTTTTTCAAGGTTATTACCCCTAGGAAAATATATTCATGAACCACATAACCTTATAGTATCCAAAAATGGAATTTTATGTTGGAAACCACTCACTCTATCCATTTCCAAAATTCCAGAACAATTTTCCAATACTTTAGCTCATCCTTACACATATCCTTATAGACATCCCTAGACATATCCTTATAAAAATAACTAGGTATATCACTAAAGATTTCTCATCCAAGTTTCTAAAGGTTAACTAAACCATTCCATTGATACCAACTATAGTGACCCGATAATTTCAAACATTGATGTTACATAAATTTTTATGAATATTCATTAAATTACATAAACACGTTCTTGAGGACCATAATAGTTTATATCCTTTGTAAATTTAGAAACATAATCTTTTAACTTGGTGAAAATATTCAATATCTCACAAAAGATATTCCCCTTTATAATTTATACTTAAAACCATTCTTCATAACATTGGAAGAGGAAACATCAAAAATGGTGAGATCAGAAGCTTAAAAAGAGTAAATAAAGGATATATATAAGAATAACATGAACATACGGTTATGGTAACATTAGAATAAAAATTGAATACTATACACTACAAATCAACGATTATAATCAAGAGTCATGAAATAAATATTGACAGTTCAAAAGATATGAATCATAATGGAATAAAAAAACATGAGATATTAGATCATAAAATTGGAATAAGAAATGGATTTTTTGGAATCTAAATATTCATAGAAAATCTTATGTAAAGGATTCCCACTAATACATTCATAAAATGTTATTCTTATGACAACAACATGTGTACCTTCTTTGGGATGTGTCTTGCCTCTTATGTACCCTCCTTTTTGGGATTGGGTTGACCACCCTTGTACCCTCATCTTCAAGATTGTATTGACCACTTGTGTACCCAAATATTTTGTATTTGGATAATAACCCATTTAACCTTATCATTGGGATTGGGATAATAACCAGTGTACCCTTATCTTTTGGCTTAGGCTTAGAAATCACATACACTTAACTTTTTCCTTGGACTGAGCACCTGTAAACCCTCATGAGATAATATAGAATATCTCATTACCAAATTAATTGGAGTTCTATATGGGAAGAACCCATTATTTAATCTGTAAGAGGCTCACTTGGAAATATCTGAGCCAACCCATTATTTGTGATGTAACAGGATTACCCAATGCTATCAGAGCCACCCATCGTATAATTAATGTCCATTAACTATGACATGAATAAAGTAACAAGATCTTTCATTACATCATAAAATCTATAAAAACAATCATTATTATTTCATAACCTGATTAGACCATGGAAATAAAATAGTATTAAGGGAAATCTATTTGAATCTTGATTGATTTTTGGAAAAGAAATGAGTTCCATAAATGCAATTCAATCAAAACATAAACCATTTTGAGAAAGAATATAAATAGTTTCCCTGGATAATATCCCCCATAAATCATAGTAAACTCCCAAATATTTCATCTTAGATACAAACTAATTTTAAATGGATTATTTAAAACAGTTTTTATGGGTAGTATCCTTTCCTATTAAATTTGTTTTTTAAAACATAAAACATTTGGAAAACCTTTTTATATTAAAATAAACTTGAAAACATATAATTTATGATTAAAAAAACGAAAATAATTTCTAAAAAATAAAACATTTTCAAAATAAATATCCATTAAAATGAGATTAAAATCTCAATTTAAAATTTTATTGAAAACATTTTTAGAAAAAAAAAATTTTGGAAGAAAACAAATATTTGAATGAAGAGAGAAATAAAGTCATATTATCTTAAATTATAATCTATAAAAGAGTATAAAAATTGTATTAATATATGAATATATAATGAATAAAAACATTATATAAAAACTCATATAATTAATGAAATTTATACCCTGATATTTCATCATTTGAGACCCAATCATAAACAATCTCATTCAATGATGAGATTATAATTTAAAATCTTCCCTACATTGGTAACATTGAATCAAAATCATCCTGAAGTAATAACCAAAAATGAAACATAAAATATCATTAGGATGAATAAATTAATGATATTACATGTCAAAGGGGTTTTATATAATCCTCATGAAATAATATTGGTGCATAACATAACATATGTCTCAAAGAAATAAAAATGAGACAAAAATACCTTAACATTTTTTTCTCTTTTTTGAACCGTAAACCCCATTAAAGGGAGATAATAAAATGGATATGTAAATTTAAATAATTTTAGGTATAAAAATAATATAATAAATTCATGGTAAGCATATATACCTCATATAATATATAGGTTGTTAACATGGCATGTGTCTCATGGAAGTATAAAGTGAGAAGCGAATCCATTACTGCTTGAGAACATTTTTAATTATAATCCCTACAAAAGAATAACATAAATAAAACATTAATTATCATAAGATGATTAATATTAATGATATATAATTTAATTAGGTACTATGTACAACAAAAAAAATAAATGAGTTGTGAATATGGCACAAGTCTCTAATAAAAAAAATGAGACTAGAAATCCCCTTTCCATATGTCATGACTTCCATTGTACTCATTAAAAACTCTTGAATAATAAATACAATTGTATTTTAAATATATTATGGAACCATATAAATAATCCCATCACCTTACCATAAATCATGACCTTTTATTACATATTTAATAATAGTTCCATGTTAATGTAATGTTTCGAGTAATTATAACTTTATTTTTCATAAATGTTTTGACTTGTTATTTTTGATCTTCTTACTTAGACCATGGATTCATTATATAACGAATTTAAAACATGATATAAATATCAAATATATTAATTATATATGTATTTAGAGTATTCCATATTATTTAGTGATAGGAAATGACCTTCACCATTCATGGATATGGTATGTTGTACGTATACATGAGTGTTGTTTCCATTTTATTACCATACTAAATGAAAAAAAGTAAATGATATATATATATATATTATAATTATAGTTTTTTTTACATATTTATCACATATATTTATTAAACCCGTCATTAATAAATTTTATGTATAGCGTTAATGAATCACATCCCTTCGCAAGGCGGTAGTCCACAATACACAAGAACAACATTATCGTATTCTTGAAAATGAAAATAATCCAATAATGTGTGATATAAAAAATTAAATAATCACAATATAATAATTAATATAATACATATAATATAACGACTACAAATCCACAATTACTACCAACCTTTAATGGTTGTAATGAAAAATCGATCAACATCAGTTCGTGAGGCAGTAGTCTGCCGTACACATAAATGATGACTTTGTAACCTATTTGATGGAATATAGTGTGGTTGTAGGTCATAAACTAGAAATGACAAATTATATGTATATATAATATATTTAGTTTATTATATGATAATTTTAAATTAATTATTAGAGTAGGTGTAATGAGATATAAAATAAAATGCTCATTTGAAGATCATTAACTCTTTTTTGGGTATCCTCTTTAAGATTTCACTTAAGCCTCTCTTGTTTGGATTTCTACCCAAGAGAATGATTATTGTATTATGGGAGGTATTTTAGGAAGTTATTTGGGAAGATTTTGGTTGATAAAAATGGATTTATATGTCTGATTAAGTGAGGGGAGTATGTTCCCTATTATAGTTGATGAGTGATATTCTTGTAAATACTAAAAAATAATGACCATTGGGAGGTCAACATTACCTAGAGTGGCTCTGAAAACTAATATCTAAAGGCTTTTTGGGAATATATGGTATAGATAAACCTCAAAAATACATTTATACACATGTTATAAATATTTTATTCCTTAACTTCTATGATTCCTTATTTTAAATACAACCACATATACCGTTAAGAAACACTACTTTAACCTTAATCCCATCGATCATGTTTTTTATTATTTAACTCTCATTATAGTCATTATATTTTTAAAATTGGTCCATTAATAGACCATAGATGGTATTTATTAGTATTGAAAAATAATATTTCCTAATATATGATTTTTAGTAAATTTAATTCAATTTATTAAATATAATTTATAATAAAATTATATTAATGTAAACTTCGACATTATTCATTTAATTTAAATAAAAAACTTATCAATAGAATAATGTAATTAGAATCCTTTCTGTTCACACATATTTAACATGATATATTCATAAAGAATGGATTATAATAATTCATACAATTTACGTCACTTTTTTTGTTTAGTATTCGTTATTCTATTATTTTTAACTAAAAAATTATTTCATTAGCATTTGTTATGCTTTTTCAGTAACTAATTTATCTATAAAAATTAATCATAAATATATTATGTTAATAATAAATTTTTTATATTCAAAATTAATTTTTATAAGGGAAAAAATATTGTTTTTGGCCCTATCCCAAAGCATTATAGATATTAAAAACAAGGAAATTATTTTTTTTCTTTTTCTATTATTAACGTATTATATGAGTCATATTCAAAGGAAAGTGGAAATTCTTTTTCATATGTAATATAATATTATGTAAAAGGTATAAATAAATTCATTAAAAAAATTAAGATAATATTTTAGGTAATTTTCACTCTTATCATTATAGTTCACACCTCGATAAATCCATTTTTTCCCATACTTTGGTAAATATGTTTTTTTACTATTTTTACTATTCATTTTGGCCAAAAATTAAATTGACGATATTAGAAATTAGAAATTATTATTATTCAAAATATTAATTATATTTTTTAAATTACATTAACATGAGTGGTAAAAATTAAATTAATATTAATTTCGGTGATGTTATGAGAAAACTATGGTTTAAAGTGAAAATGATCTCAATGTGTAGAAAGTTTTCTTATTAAATTTCAAAATTAAATTGATTTCAATTACCAATATTGTATTAACATACGTAAAAAAATAATTACACTTTAAAATATCATTGACGTATAATATAACATTAAAAAAAATTAAATGAAATGTAGTTTCCTATTAAAATTCAGTATTTTTTTATTAATAAAAAATGAATCTTTTTAGAAAAACATGTAAAAAAACTAGATAATTATGAAAATACGAATTGAAAAAAGAATTTTACTTTTTAAAATTATTTTTCTAAATTTAGAAAAATTTTGTTTCAAATTATGTGCTCTATATAAAGGCAACAAAATCACTTTTTCAAACAGTAGAGTTTTTAAGCATAAAATTTGATTAATTATTATCTATTCTCTTGAGAACACATAAGATGAATTTAAAATATTTGATTGAATATATAATATATGAATTTCATTAAAATAATTAAAAAAATTATTTTATTATATTATGGAAAAACACATTTATGAACATAAAAATATTTTTTTCGGAAAATTATTATCTTTATATTCATATGGTTTTTTATTTTCATTTATAATTAATTTTTTAAAAAAGAATTAATTTTATTTAAATGTGTAAAACATGTTTTCAATATTTAGTTAATCTAATTTATACACTCTATTTCAACAGTTTGGTGATATCTATCGTAATAATACTTTAATAGTATGACATGTTTTGATAGCTCCGGTTTACGTGTAATGCAAGATAAAATCTGTATTGTGCGTACCACATGCCATAATTGGTGTTATGTGTAGTTAAATCCTACATATAAATTTAATTTATTTGAAAAAAATAATTCATAATAATTTAGGGTGTTACAAGTTTGGTGATTCTTAAATAATTAATGATATGAATCTTACACTCCAGTTCCTTTTCCAATTTTCTATACTATGTAACAAAGTAACTATTATATTTTGTGTTTTTATGAATCTTACCCAAAAATATAGTTCATTTTTTTGTAAAATATTTTACCTCCCTATAAACATGACTCTTATAAAATCAATGATACCCCTGGTAATTATCTATTTTTCAATCTACTCAGCCTTGAATTACTTATATAAACAAAACAAGTCCTTTTATGACTTTTTTACATAAAAAACCATCTTATCAAAGAATATTATAATATAATATCTATAGAATATATCTTTTTACATCAAAATAACATTATTAATTCCAATACACTTATAAAAATTCTACCAATTATTATCATCACATTTAGGGCCTTGTGGAAAAGGGCCCTATAGGGTGTTTGTGAGGTCTTGGGATTTAGACTCCCCAGATTCCTACATGTGTGTATTTGAATTTTTCTTTGTATATTTCTATTTCCCATTCCCTGACCATTTTTACTAGTATCACCATCTATAAAACAAAAAACCAACAAGGTTTAATAAAAATAATATAACACTACTAATCCTATAATATTTCATAAAAAATTTATCATATTCCAATACAAATCATTAATTTGTTACTAATAATATAAGCATTTGGATTATTTTTAAAAATAACCAATAATTAATCCATAAAATAATTCTTTATGTTATCATGAGGTCCAGGAAGGCCTTTGAATTCATGAGGCATCCTACCCAAGCATTGACATAAAATTCACAATAAAAAGAAAGGGCATTGAGACTACAACAAATAGAAATTGAGTAATATTACAAAAAATACATGCCATCATACACATAATAATGAAAAATGAATAGGTATTCATGTATCCATTAGTTACACTAAGAATATTATCAATTATATTCCCAACATTATCTAAATATAGGAACAATACCTTGATTTATATCCTCCTACTTAAATTCATCGTGGTAGGATTGTAGGATATTTAAATTTATATGATAAAGGGAGAATAACTCTCTACAATACATCATATTAAAAAAAAATTAGTATCATGAAAATGATGAATCATTCCCATGAAAACACTAGTATCGTATCATGATATAACAGCTTGGAATGATTTCATCTCAATCATTACATTATTTTCCATGTAGATAATACCAACATCCATTTTCATGTATTGATTTACATAAATTTGTATGAAACAAAATTTTTTGAACATCCATTTTTAACCTAAATTGAATATTAAATCTATATTAATAAATAAAAATATCTCCACTTTAATCTAACATGATATTTCCAAAAAATCAAATTATCAAAAAATTAATAGTTTACTAGCAAAAGATTAAATGAAGTAAGACCCCATTAATAGATTATTAATAAAATCTCAAGTGGTCCAACTTATAGTACTTGTAATGTAATCAGCAATGGAATATTCTCATATTAAATTTTAATAATTCATGGAAGAAGCATAAAATACTCTAATCTAAAGCCAAAACATAGTAGGATCAATAATAAAATCAACAAAATAATATTTTTTATAATTATTAAATTATTTATTATTATTGAAGAGAATGAAAATCCATTTAGGGTTTTTTTCAAAATCCTTTTCAAACCATGATATTATTCAATCTCTAAAACTTATTTAATCATCATAGTAAAAGAAAATATAGTTATTTTAAATAATGTTCAAAATATCCAAAATTAGGATTCCAATCATACACAGTTTCAAATATTTCATCAATACATTATCTAATATTTAGGTATTAATCCATAGTTATCTACTTATTAAGATACATACAAAAAAGTATGCTTTTATTATTACTCAACACCATTATAGAGTTCTTCCTTATAATATTTTGTAAAAAACGATTTTGATTCATAATCTTGATAACATTTTTTATAACCACTTCATCAGAGGAGGAGGAGACTTTAATAACTTCTTTTTGGGGAGTGTTGACTATTCACTCAAGAGAATCCACAATGATCTATTGAATATTTATCTCTCAAATTTATTATAATCCATACATTTTTAAGACTTTCTAGTGTGTGGGTAATAAATCCATATGAGTAAATAATTGGATTCATACCTTTTTATCACTCAAGTGTATCAAGTAGTCATAAATATAGTATACTTGTTCATGTTTTTGTGAATGGATTCATAATAATTATAGTGAATATCTTATCCCCATATAGACCCCATTTCATAGAGATTTTTAGGGAATTATCTAGTGAATCCAAAAAACCAGAATAATCCTCATTTGGTTGTTCACCACATGCTACACCATCAGGTTCTTTCTACCCTTCCCTTTCTTCAACACTAATAGACCCATTCTAAAAAAGGGAGGTATAATCATCATTATATTTTTAATTTAAGACATGAAAAATATTTTAAAGTCCAATTAAATTATAGACCACATTTTCCCTTTTTTATTTAGAAAAATCTTTGTCTGGCAGGTGACTACCGAGCATGAGATGCATTATTCATGGCTAAAACACCACAATATTTACTAGTGTTACCCAATTTATGATAATGGATGTAATAAAAGGGAATATTTATAAACAATACATTGTTTTTAAAAACCTCATTCACAATTTAGAATCTATATAACTAAGGGTAGGGGTTTCAACAGAACAACCACAACACAAATCCTCGCAACTAATGGTCTTGGGAGATTTATAGTCACAAAATATAATTTGATTTTCATCTTTATTAGAATTTCAATGGTATTAAGAGAACCCATATTAATTAAATGAACAGGGATACCCTAAAAACTAGCCAAAATAAAACAATAGGAAGTTCAATATCAATTTAAATTTCTAGTATCCACTTTATCATCATCATCATTCTTCTAGAAATGTACTAGTAACAGCTAGTACATATTTTTTTAATAATAATATTCTAAGGAAAAGATATGATGAAATGTATATAATCTTGAAGACCCAAATAAAATTATTAGAAACCAATCATTTTAAAGGAACACCTTGTAGATTTTAGTAGAGAATTTTGTTTATGGAATTTACCAACATGGAAAAATAAAAATTCATAAGATAATTCCGTGACATCCTTCATCATGAATAATGTAGTTGGGTGTAAATTGTGAAAAAAAAAACAAAATTGAAACCTCAATACCATACTTAGAATCATAACAAAGAAAAACATTAAAATATGAATTATAAAATGTCTAATTCATATGATATTTATTTTTTTTATAACTGCTCAAGAATCTAAATATAAAACTAGTTTTTAAAAACATATTGATAGAAGTTATTAAGACCATATTTCAATAGTTGGTTTACCAAATTTCATTCATTAATTGACAGGTATATCAAATTCTAGATCATCATCTCTAAACTCTCACTGTAATCATCAGCTTCATCACTACATTTATAACTGATATTCAATATGAAATTTAGCCAATTTTACTATATTTTGATAAAATTAAAATATTTATATGATATCACAAGTTTTTATAAAAAATAAATCAGGATTTTTTATATTTTTCATCCTTCATAATGTCTTATTTTATGATCAATGATTTATAATAATTTATAACAAGTGTTATTGACACCAAAACCTCAATTATATATTGATACCAATTATGATATTAATTTTATGAAACCACTTTTCATTGGATAATGTCTAATGTGACACCTCTTGTTGTACATTCAACATCAATATGATAGAACTTATATTACTTACAATCCTCAATTAGATCATTAGAGAATGACTTGGTTCTAAATTAATAGTTTGTTATAATTTCCTCATATATGACATATCCTCTGAAACATAAAACAATATAACAATAGTTAATAAAATTTAAACACATGAGAACAGGGTACATTTACTTTCCTCTTATTTAAGAATACACAAGTCACTATGTACACCATTTTCATTTATTACTTTAATTAAAATTATATATTAATATCTGAATTATTTTGATATAAATAAATTTCTTTTCATTTTATTCTTTCTTGTTATTTTCTATATGACCTAAAGAACATGCTCTTCCCCCTTGAGTACACGTACCCACAATAATATATTGAAAATGTTGTATTTGGAATTTTTTCCAAATCTTAATGTAACATTTATTATCTCTAAAATAATCATTATATTTTTTTAAATATATCATTCATTTTTATACTTATTTTATATGATAATTATAAGAAGGTGAACTTACCTCTGTTTTCCAAATATTCTTCCTGAGTTTCCAAGGAATTTTTGTTTAACATCAGATTTGGAACTCCTCTTCTCACCACATTTACCTGAGTTATTTTACTCACATAGTGCCTAGAATATATTTCTCAAAGTATTATATTTATCATTGAATACTCATAGTTAAAACAATTTAAAATATCTGAAATTCACTTGATTATTCTACTAAAGACATTATTATAATGGCAAGAGTTATTAGAATAAAAATAAATCAATATTTTTATTTTGGTTGGTAATTTATTTTAAAATCAAAGTCCATAAACTTCATATATGTTAATATATTCTTATTATTTTTTCCAAAAAGATAGAAATATGGAATTTTAACCCACAGTAAAAAAACATATCACCATACCATCTATTAGAACTCATTTTTTTTCTTAAAATGTTACAGGTACCTTTTTAAATATAATTACAGTACCTCCAATTTTTTCCTTTTATTAATAATTCATATATTTTTCTTCTTGTCCTGCTTCATATAGGATCAATCATGGATAAGGATATGTTTTCCCATGGAACTAAGCCTTTGTAACCTAAAAATAATTCATGATTCTCCTCCAACATGGAATACTAATTCGTTATCTCACTATCATTAATCAAGTGTTATATAACTTACAAGGTAAAATAATATATTAGGAATGTATTATAAAGGGAATTTTATTGTTCAAATTACTTATTCATGGAGATTAACTCTTCTACTAATTGTTATATATTTTTTATTTTCATCTCAAGTTGAGAATTCATATTTTTTTGAGTGAATTCCTATTAGGAATATCATACTCAAATGCGAGGGAAATTTTTTCTTGAATGTCACTTCGCAATGACATCTTGGTGTTCATTTGATTAATGGATTCATTTGGTATTACATTCTTTTATTTCATACATGGTTTCTCATTGAATAATTTTATCATGTGGAGAAAAGATCATCCTTTTTGCCTATGTATTGAGTTTATTTTTATTTCTTGTGCCTTTTCCATGATATCATATTAACGCTTATCTTGTTTTATGGACATAACCAATTACTCTTAAACTTTATAATCCTTCTTTATCATTTAGATCTATTGACCCTGAAAAGGTTCCCTTATTCAATCATTTCCATTTAAAAACATTCATTTTCATCAAATTAAATTGGATATCTTATGACTTTTTCTCTACTTTCAACTTGTTGTTTTCTTACAGCCTCTGATCTAATGATAATTATGTAGCTCAATCATTTTGATTAGTTGGGATCTACTCATTATCACTAGATCCATCATAAACTAGGATTGAAGATCCAAAGATAACTATGTAAGAATTATATATGAATTAATTTTAACTCAATCATTATCATTCAAAACTTTCTTTTTACATATACTGGAGACCATCATTGAAATATGAATTCTCCAAAATAAATTCGATGGAATGTAATAACATTGGAGTTCTACTTATTCTTGAAGTTATTTTTCTTTAAAATATCACCACAATAATATAATGGTATAATTAAATTCACCTCTATGAATCCACTAGATCAATTTATATCAACACAAATCCAATAAAAGAAAATTTCATTGATACTATTTTTTAGTTTTATAAGGGATTAAAGAGATTGATACCTTGAGTTATAAGGGGAATGGTGAATCCTGGTACATAAATTTTCTAGTATAAAAACGTTCCCTTAAACTCATAGTGACCCAAATAAAC
This sequence comes from Viscum album, assembly GCA_963277665.1. Taxonomy (NCBI): domain Eukaryota; kingdom Viridiplantae; phylum Streptophyta; class Magnoliopsida; order Santalales; family Viscaceae; genus Viscum; species Viscum album. The sequence goes on from OY728131.1 coordinate 1,133,524,570, forward strand.
AAGATATCAATTTTATTAGGGCCACTTTTTCTGATACATTAATATTTTATCAGATTATTATCAATATTTTTTTTACATTTGAAACATATTTGTAATTTTTCTCTTAACCCAAACTCACCAATTTGTTTTTTTAAAATATTATAAAGCATGCACACATATGAAATTTTTTTACTTGCTTCACCCTCACTAGGACAATTCAAGGATCATACCGATGAAATGTGTTGATGTACTCATATATACTAACTGTACTGATTAGTTGTTGGTTTAATCTTTGTCACTCTAATGCCTAGGGTCACTACACATAAAAAGTTGTTGGGTGGATCATTATCACACAAGGGTTTCTCTTTATAACTTATCTCCTTCACTCAGTACTCACAAAATAATTTCAATTTAGAACACAAACTAAAACCAAAATTTTTTAGCACTGTTTGTTTGGAATGGATGTGGAGGGTACCTCTAATATTCATAATCGAATCATTCACAGGTTTAATCTACACATCACAATAGATTCATTACCTTTTTATGAATCATCATCGAAACTACTTAATCTCTATTGGAATTATTTTTATGAAGTTCCATAAAATATAATTTATCTTCCTTATCGTTTATATATACTGAATAATCTCTCTTATACTACAAAAAAATTCAATTATTCTTATTCTAAAATACTTTTGTCACAATATTAGATACCTCAATATCATGGTCTTATTTTTAGGTAGAAATGTCATCAAAGGAATATAAAGAAACCTTGTTGGGTGGGATCTCAACTAAGGGAGAAAGGGTTGGAGAATTTGGAACTCTGGAAAGGCTGATGGAATTTGAGGAGGACACCATTATTTAACTAGGCACAAGTATTGTAAATAAAGAATTTAATTTTATTGATATCTTACAGAGATCCAAGTGAGATGTTGGGTTCTATGAGATGTTTGGAAAAGTCCTTGAATTTCCTTATCTTGGAAAGAAAACATCAAATATAGAGATTTTTAACAATATGACTCATGAAGATGAAGATGAGTCCCCAAGTATGGATGATCAGGCTAGTAATTGGAAGGCTCCAATGAAATGGAAGAGTGGAAGACACCCAAAAATTAGGGGCAACCCTAGAGGATGGGAAGATAAAATAAATTTTGGTGATCACGATCATTCATTGTGTCTTTAGTGGTGTTCCGCCAATTTTAACCCTATAATATCCTATATTTTATCCATGTGATCTCTATTTTTCATTAATAATAATATTGGGTCCATGGGTTTTTAACCCATGGTCCATGCCATTCTTGGAAAGTGAAATTATCCATGTTTCCCTCCTAAAGATCTATAAACATACTTGAACATTCTTGGAAATTTATTTTTTAACCTTATTCAAAATTTATGTCAAATTCCCTCTTTTGATTCAATTTTTTTATTCTTATAAAATTTCATATTCAAAATATGGAAATCTCTTAACTTATATTTCCAATGGCATGGAAATTATCACATGGCTTGATGCTTTAATCAAATATCTGATCCTATAAACCAAACAAATCCTTATAAATAAACACATAAATGTGAAAGAATAATATTCCTCAAATTAAATTTTGATTTTTTTCTATTCTTGATTATCTGAGTTATTAATCATATTTTATGATATATAAAATACTTCTTGAACTTTTTGTAACTTATCTTTATCACAAAAGAAACAATAAGAATAACCATTATGAATTTAATTTGTTCTCTAGGTTACCCTTACCTTGGATCACTTAACGACCATTATATTTTTCATAATAACCATTATGATACATAAATAAACATTTTAATGACTGTTATATTCTTCAGAAATAACTCTTATGTTCCATATTGAGTACCTTTTTAAAATTTACATTCAACCCTTATAAAATTAGATGTCCCTATGAAATTTTATTAATGAACCTTACATAAAATGGATTTTCTATTTTTCACAATCATAATATTCGGAATATTATGAATGATTTGGGATACTCTTATTGAATAATAGATATGAATCTTATACGGAACTTCCTTTATTAATTTTTGAGGTCATGTAATGAATTAACTATTAAGTGAGGAGTAAAGATGACTCTAACATGCACAAGGAAAAAATCATTCATTAGTTAAATATATCTCCTCATAGTAAACATGACTCTTATGAAATCTAGCATACCTTTGATAATTTTCTATTTTCTACTATACTATTCCATCATAATGTTTTCCACATTATAAATAATCTTCTCAAACTAGATTACTCCAATCCTTCTCTAGAATATGTATCTAAACTAAAAAAATAAATCTAAGACATTCAATATACCATATAAACTTTTTTACATTGCTTTCAAAACCTTCATCACCAAAAATAAACATGTTTTTATAATAAATCCTATACAACTAAAAAAACACTAATTAACAAAATATATGACATAATTAGATGTCAAACCTTTATTGGAAACTAAATGGATTTTTTTATACTAACCCCTAAACCATCCCTTGTGACAAAATATATTATATATATGGAAATGTTTCGTAGTTCATAAATGGTATTATCAGATATAGAGTTGATAGAGCTTGAGCGGGTCAAATTTTTATAGAGCATGGTTGTTATAGATGGTGGATGTTTCAATTGGTGATCTCTTCATATGTGTTATTCTATCAAGGAGATATTTCCCTTTTGATGTGCCCATCATCCATTATTTTATTTAATCTATATTGTTTTTTATGGGGTTTACCGATGAGGCTTTTTATTGGAAAACTAATGTCCCATTCATGAAATTATTTTAAAATTCAAAAAAATAGTATATTATTTCTTCTTTTTGGATATATCTTGTGTATTTGGGTTTCATATATACTATAGGATGATATAGTATAAGGACCCCAATGAATGTTATTCCTTTTGGAAGTTTGTCACTAGCCCCTAGAATATTGAAGATGATATTGGGATGTAACAATCTAATTAATACTAACCTAAGAGTGTTCCCAATGTGTTAAATCTTGTCACATTGGTATTCCATTTTATAAAAATTATTTAGTAATGAAATTTGAAATTGGATTTTAGAGTACCACAACATCATTTACCCTTGGTAGATGTTTGATTAAAGGATTTATCAGGGAATAATGTGTAACAACTATTACAAAACATACCTTTAATAGCGCTAACCTTAATCAGTGCTCGCAGAAAGTGTGGATAAATGTGTCCTTTATCTTCTCTTTTATATACCATTGATAAACCATACCATTTAGCAGTCCTTTTATATGGCACTAATAAATCGAACCCTTTACTTGCGCCTAATTGTTTACATTGATAAATTGTAACCTTTACCAGCAATTTATTTTTCGCACTAATAAGTTTCTAGAATAAAATGAAATAATTAAACAAATAACATTAAAAAAAATATTGAAATTATTTTTAATTAAATATTTAATGATAAAAATTATTAAATGGAAAATAAATATATACAGATTATAAATATTAATAATTAACATATGATAAATATATTGATGTTAAAAATGAATGAAATGAAATAATTAAAGAAATAAAAAATATTAAATATTAAATTAAGAAAATTATTATTCATTTTATTAATTAAATAATAATTGGTAAAAATAAATAAATTTAATATGCACATATATGGATTATAAATATTAATCAATAGTATATATTAAATGTAGATATATATAATGAATAAATTGTAATTATTAAACAGAAAACTTAAAAATTGATAAATTGTAAATATAAACAAAAATAGTTAAGAAGAATAAATTAAAAAGTTATACAAAAATTATTAATGAAACAATTATTAATAAAAATGAATATGTTTAATATATATCAATTAAATATAAATAATAAAAATTAATATATATTAAATATAAATATATATAAAATGAATAAAATGTAATAGTTAAAAACATATTAATGGCTTATTCATTTTAAATGTTTTTTGAATTTTCAATTTAACATATATAAAATTTTTATTACACTGATTTCGCATATATATATGTAATTAATTCATTTTTATATACAACACATACAAACTGAATTATTTACACAATTAATGAAAAATTATATAGAAACACAAAAACATAATATTCATGTAATTTATTCAAATTTTAGTATATTTTAGAATTTTATTTTAACATGATACATTTAATATATTACATTTTTAGTTAGTCAATTTTAATTAATTATTTTTGATATTATTATAGTTAGGTATTATTTATTCATTTTTAATTTTTTAATTTTTTTTATTTTTTTTAATTAAATCATTTTCTATTATTTATTTATTTATATTTATTTACTATGTTTTAGTATATTCAATATATATTCATCTTTATATAAATATATATCTCGATTTTCTAAGAATTTATATTTAATTAATAAAAATTATCATTTTGTCAATATTTTCAATGAGTAATAATTTTTTACAATTCAACTTCACTCATTTTTAAAATGTATGTATTTAAGATAATATATTTATTAATAATGTTAAAAATATATTTTTAAATTAATATTTATAAATAAATATATTTATAAATATAAATTTACTACATTTATAAATTTATAAATTTATAATTATTATCAATAAATAAATAATTTGTAAACAATATTTATAATATTATAAAAAAATAATCATATATATATTTAAATAATTATAAATTTATAATAAATTTATTTATATAATTAATGTCCTATATTTATATTTATATTTAATATATATATGTATGTATATATAAAAGTTGAGTCTCAGGCCTCACATTATTTGGGGGAAGGGATGCATTTCAAAGAAAAGCAGACAACATACAACGTTGGGATATACTCGGTAAGACTCAAACATGAGACCTCATCAAGTACCATATGGGCAGCTACCACGATGCTACACCGTGGGGGCTATATATATATACAATGAATTAAATATAAAAATTTTATTTTTTAAAGTATTAATATATTTATAAAAAATAATTATATATTTAAATAATTATAAAATTATAATAAATATATTTAAATAATGAAAATATTTATATATTAATATATTTTTAATTATATTTTTAATTATGTAAATATATATAATGACATAAATATATTTTTAATTGTAAAATCATAATATATATTTGTAAATAATTAATATATTTACTATATTTATATAAATATGTACTCAATAAATGTATATATAATTATATAAATATATATAATGATATAAATATATCTATAATTATAAATAAATATTTATAAATATCTTAATAAATGTATATTTACAGTATTTATAAAATTATATATATATATATATATATATATATGGTGATGCATAGACCACTAAAATAAATATAAATAAGTACAGAGGAAGGAAAACAAAGCCAAGAAAATATCCAGAACAAATTGTTAAGCAGCTCATGACTGAGTACTCATGATATGGCGGGAGGTCCTCCCACCCCAACCACAATGTTGTTGTCCTCTTCTCTATGTCTTGACTTTCATCCATGGACCATCTCCATCATCTAGAATCCAAAAGAAAACAGACTCCATCATTTCTTCAGTTCCAGATGCATGAGCATGGCATTGGCTATCCTCCCCATCGCTTCCTGTAGTGTGTAACCTAAAGAAATTAAGAGTTTTAACATTAATATTTGATTTAATTTTTCACGACTGGTCCAGTATTGGGCTCATAGTGGAAGACACAAATATTTTCTTATCAATACTGGAAAGCTTTTATGATACCCTCTCTTCATGTCCCTCTAAAGGAAGAGCACAACCTCCTTCAACATTTTTTTCATCTCCAATAGCACTATCCAAGGCTACTAGTTTTCCTCCTGTAGCACAAACCAGGGCTATATTTTTTCCATCTCTAGTAGCACTATCAAGGGTTTCTTTTTTTCCTTCTCTAGTAGCGCTGTCAAGTGATGCAAGTTTTCCAGCTCTAGAATCGCTATCTAAGGCTTCATTTTTTCCAGCTCTAGTGGCAGTGGCCAGTGATTCCCTAGAACTTTCTAGTCCATTATGTATAACTGTCAGGCTCTATTATTGGGTTGAAAATTGAAAATGGTCTAGTGCAGGGGCATGTGCTATGGAGTAATCTCTATCAAAACTTGTGTCTATAGACATCCCATCAATTAATAGATGGACCTTTCTTTTAAGATTTAATTTGTGTTCATTCACAATGACACCTAATTAAAACATGGGAGAATATTTTATATGGGTTGATCTAACGACCCTTTTATAACAACCCCTCAAATGGGATGCAATATTTTTAGAAGTCAACTAAGTTATATGTGAGAGATAAAATATAAATTACACCAATAAATCGTTTCGGTTATGGAATCTTCTATGTCCAAAATTTGTGTAATCATACCTTTACGGACATTCCTCTTCGATATTTGATTCATGAGTGAAACAAATGATCCATTTGTGAAACTAGAGGACACAAAAAATCCTTCAGATCTTTTGTATCAAAATACCTAATCATCCGAGCCAAAGATGACTTTTTTCAAACAACATGATGGCCTAGATCATATGAGAAGATATTCAATCTTTGAGGGTTTTCAGTGTAAATCGATCATGGAGGATCATCAGGGAGGTTTCCCCATTTCGCTGATGTCATCTCAATTTTCACGTCTTTATAAAATTTAATATTTATAATTGTAAATAAAAATAATAATTTATTTGCAAAACTATATATATAATTCTAAATAAATAATAATATATTTAAATAAAATTTAAATTATAATAAAAAATATATATATTTATATAAATATATTTTTTCTTTTATTATTTACAATTACATTTATAAATATTTACTCAGCGTTAATGTTATAGTGCTGATAATGGTTCATTTTATCAGTGCTTTTTTAGAATAGATAAAAATAGTGGTTTTTCCTTGCTAAAATGAACTGATAAAAGGCATCCTTATGAGAACTAAAACATTAGTGCCGATAATGCTTGGAATTTATCAGTGAAAAAAATGTGCTGATAATGAATCCTTTTATCATGTCTTATCATTTTAATTTTGATAAAAGGTATATTTATCAGTATATTTTTATAAGAATTGATAAAAGTATCCCTATTATTTTTAGATGAACCATAACCTCAACTGATTCAATTTCAATTCTCAAACTCTAACTGAACTCCTTTGCTTCTTGTTCTTATTTACCACATTCCCTTAGATGAATCAAGGCTAATATCAAAGGTCTTTTATTTCATGATTTTCCTCTCTGGTTGAATTTTTATTTGGGTTCTTTAGTTTGTGATTTTTCACTATTATCAAACATGGTTATTCCTACTTCTATTATCCAATAACTCTAGTTATGATTTGTCGCAATAATTCTCTTTTATTGTTTGAATTATTATCACCGCCTTCACTCATAAACTTTTCCATAGTTTTGGGGACTCTTTATTTCCATCTTTAAAGTCATTGTCAATTCCCAAGGATTGAGTTCTTCAATCATACAATAAATATAGGATGTTTGGTTAATAATATTATTGAGAATTGATAAGGGATTCATCCTAAAAATTATTGTAAATGAATCTTCATTTTTTCAAACATGTTTTTATAACAAACTACAACCAATTAACCAATTATCAACTTAATATCCAGTTCAATGTTATCTATTATCATCATTTTAATTTCCCCAAAAATATCATAGAAGAAAATATTGATTCAGACTTCTTATATTTAGATGGAAGGACCAAGGTATACATGTATATTTTCCCTAGATTTGGGTGTCCCCGTAAGGTCTGTTAATGATACAAGTGTCCTAATTCCATCAAACAATAACATTATAGGACTCCATGGCTTTTATTTCACATGATATTTACTTTTTGGAAAATAATTCTACATTTATATTTATATTTATTTATATACATATTTTTAATATTATATGAATTTTAATTTAATTTTATGTTTTTAATAAAAAATTTGTTCGAACAATATTGATTATCAAATTCTATTATTTGATTCTAAGATATTTTCTAAAATATTTTTGTTTTTTATTAAAGTGATAAAAAATGAACACATACGTTTAAAGAACAATATTTTTGGATTTTAATAATTTATAATCCATAATTAAAATTTTATTCAAATTATCTTTTAATACGAGTGGGTTTTACAAATTATATGGTAAAAATATGTTTAAAAAAAATAAAAGTGCTAAGTTTTATTTTGTTTTTTAAATAAAACTATCTATAGATTTTTTTTCTAATTTTATATAAACAAGTTTATAATTAAATATATAAATAATTTAATGATTTCATTTAAGTATTAATTTATTTATATCAAATGAAAAATATTTAGATTATGTCGGATATGTATGAATTTATAATGTATATCTTTTAGAGTTTTTTTTGAAAATAGTGAATTTATTGTTTATTAATCATTGAAATATCTTATTCATGATTTAAATATTTCCATAGTAATTAAATAACTCCATTGATAAGTATTTATTATTATTTTTGAACGTAATCAATGGTATGGAATGGTTTTAATTATGTTATATTTGAGAAAACATGGGTTATATATACTCTTGATCAATTATTATGTATTAAAAATTCAATAATATAAATATTTAACTGATTATCATGTTTTATTATTCAATTATGATAATTTATTTTTATGATACCAAATAAGTTATAATTATTATATATTAATTTAATGTTTTAATTTTTAGACGAAATTGCTCAATATATATATATTTTGACACGATAAATATAATCTTCAAAATATTTTTACACAAATCTCACAAATATATGGTTTTAATAATCAATATATTGAAAAATTAACCAATACAAATTTATAAATAAATTTTTGACTGAGGAACCTATATGAATTAATATAAAATATAACGTGATATTTTTCTAGAAATTATAATTTTATAAAATGAAAAACAAATTTGAATTTTATTTATTAAGACATCATTTTATCTTTTTGTGCAATTTTTAATGATTGTTTAGAAATCCATTTTGTTTACTTGTTTAATAATTTTTTATCTAGAGTAATTTGTTTAAAAATGATTTTATTAAACCTTAAATGTAGCTAATAGTTTTTTAAATTTTGATAAAAAATTCTTTATAATATTTTCTTTGAATATTTAAATGGTATTATTTTAATTGATTTTTCATATACCTCTCAAAGTATGGTTATAATAATTTTTACAAAAAAATACATATGTGGATGTGATAAAAATAAATTTTATAATATATTATAATATTATGGGAATTATGTGATGGCTAGCCCTGGTATGTTATAATGCGAGTTACTATAGACATGATAGTAATTCATCAAGGGAGAAGATGAGGGTGATGTTACATTATTGTTTTTTTATTCATTAAAAGTATTTAGAAGTTAGGTTTATTTAATTTATTATGGAATCCATGTTAAGGTTCATTCCAATGAAAACCAATTATCGTAATAGTTACCCATATTTCGAATGAACTTCCAATGAAAAATGTATTTTATACCAATTTCAGGATTTTGAAACATTAAGAATATATGATGGTTATCCCTGAGGAATAGTCTTGGTTGCTAGTGGTATGATATCAAATATCATTGTAACCATTATGTAGTTATTTCTAGAGGGAGATAAATAATTTTTTCTCCAACAACGATTTAAATGTTAACCACTTATTAGTGAAAAGATTTAAATGATAGTGAAACCCCATGATATAAACTTATGGTACAATTAATATTATTCAATAGAATGAAATGAAGTCAGTATATTATATTATCATGGTGTCCTAGTTAGTACATAATGACATGACTTAAATGTATATTTGGAGTGTTACTACTTTGAACACAAACAAAAATATATGATTTGTTGTATATATTATGGGCCCTTTTAGTATTTGCTTCTTTATTTTTATACTCGCACCCTACACATGAACTTTAGGGGATATAAATAACTTATATTGGAGATACAAGTGAGAGAAAAGGAATAGTAACATAGATTAGAGTCAGTGTAGACCAGTAGGGATGAGTTGATGTTCTCATGGTAGTGTAACATGCCTTTTACAATTTTGATATGAGATTATAAATTTTAAATTAATATTTGGTAATTTAAAAAAAGTTAAGGAGAAAAATTTTATCTTCACCCACTTCATCACACAAATAGTTATTATTACATTTTTTCCATGAGAATCATCCCCCATCTCTTTAATGTTACTGGAACTAATATGAGAAGTAGTTATCTGAATGATCTCCAGTACCCGGTATGGGATAACTACTAATTAGAGTAGCTCAATTAACATTGGTGCATGTCCAAAAGTGATAGTGGATGGATCACAGGAAAAAAGATTTATAATAATTGTTTGGTAGAAAATACCAGTGATGATGCCATTTTTTTATAACTTTCTCCATTGGATGAATTTACCACATAACATCTACTTTAGTGGAGCATTTCTTTTCTTAAATTTAATTACCCATTTCAATAAAAATGGATGCATGCTAATCATTTGAAAAATGAGTATGAAGATTGTATTAAATATTTAATTATGTTTTAAATAGAGGATTCATGAGAACCATCTCAAATCCTTTGTCTATGTTTACATTGTTGTTTTTCAAGAAAAATTAAATATTTAAATGTTCATACACAAAATGTATTCTACACAGTATGATTTTACCAATACCGAGGAAGAACAAAAAATTAATGATGAAACTATATAATTATTTGGGGATAAATATCATGTTGATGAAAAAACCACAACAATGCAGCAGCACAATGTTGTATATAATTATGAAGGTGAGAAGTCGGGGTATAAAATTTGAGGTTGGAAAGAATCAACGTGGCCCACCTATTGACCCCAACAATTCAATGTTTATTTTTTATTATGGGGTCACAAGGAGGATGAATGTTCCTATAGATATAGATTCATTTCACCACATACATCTGATAATTAAATCCTTTAGAAAGATATAACAATAATTTTATGATATAATTTATCTATTTTACTATTAAATTATATGATAAAATATTGATTTAATTTAACTTTTTTCTTGTATATTTAATTTTTTTAAGAACATTTCATAATAATTTTTTCATAATGGATGTTGGAAAATACTATAGATGCTTCTAGACTATTATTATGAATTTATATCTTATGGACGACGATGGTAACTTAAATCCCCACCCACCAATTAGTTATACACAAATTATAATGAAGGAATCATTGTCTGCTTTCATCAATCTTCAAAATGAAAGATAACTTTAGGTGAATTGTAATCGATAATATATTATTCAAAAATATTTATTTTATCCACTTTGATTCAAAAAAATTAATCTGTGAAAGAAAAAAATATTTCTGAAAATAAATAATGTGAATCAAAAGAGATGTACCCCTATCATAAAGAAAGGATGGGGTACACTTCTGAGATGATGAAATTGGTATTTAATATAAATAAATAATAAATGTTTTATGTGATATGAAACGACATTTTTTCCTTTTTTTAAATGTAATTTGTAATTCAAAATCTGAAGCCTCTTCAATCCCACATCATGTTCTATTAAAGGAGGCTGGTATCAATAAATAGGACAAACTATTTGTTGAAAACACAAAATAAGTATAGTAAACACGTGTAAGTATGAAATAATATGAATTAGATATGATTTATTACAATATTACATTAAAATAACTATTTTTATTCATAATTTTTTTATATGTTTTAAACAAAATAATCAACAATGAACGTATTAAAAAAAACTAATTTCAATTACTTTGATGTGGTATGAAAAATATGGCCATGTTAGAGGATTAGGTTTTGGAGTGGGTCCCTAAACATCTTTCATGAAGATAAAACCACATAAAGATACATGTAATATGGTGTGATGATTGAAGACAAAAATTCACTCACTACAATGTATTATTTTTTGGTGTAGTTAGGTAGACCAATGGTTGAGAAAGGATAAAAGGGAACTAATGGAGGAACAAAGATCCCCATATAGACCAAATTACCCCAATATATTTGAGGGTAGTCATTCCCCCCGACCACATAACTTACCTAAGGTATTGAATTGTTTTCATTAATCTAACATTTAAATTTGAAACAAACAACTTCCCATAACGTTACATTACTAAAATTATTGAGGGTAATGTATTATGTGATTTGTATCTATCAACACCCACACATATCCTTTATTTGAGTAGTGCAATGTATAATAACCCAATATAATATATACACCATAAATTCCTCCCAAAATTTTACATGAGGGTAGGGATTGAGGTTTCTCATGAGGTGACCACTGAGTTGTTGGTAATAGTTAATGATCCAGATAATATAGTGACCGATGATGCTATTGAAACACTCATATCATGTCCATATAATCATATAAAGATACATTAGTTATGTATTTTAAAATAATCATATAAAAAACGATTAAAAGTTGAATAAAAATGTCTAAAGTACAGTATGATATTATAGATGGATAATGTGATGAAGAAATAGAAGGTTGGATCATGATAGTTTACTGAATTGACTGAGAAATCCAAATGAAATTTCAAGAGTACCTTCTCGTTACATGAATCAGGGAAACATTTATTGTAATTAAAAATTCATGAAAAGATTAAATTTATTGATGAAAATATGTCTTAAATTCTATATTAAAAAAATATATCAAACATTCATGAAAAATGTAATTTTTCTCGATGCTATAAATGTGAATCTCAATCATTAATGGCTATAAGTCTCATTTGTGAATACATACACAAGGAAAATTTTCAGAATACGTGTGTCTGAATAGTGAGATAGTATGATTATTAAAGTTAATAACTATTCATATTTTTAATAGGAGTTTATATTGCCACTATAAAAATGATATATCAAGCAAAAAAATTTGGATTCATTAATCCTTGTAGCATTTTAAAAAAAACATCCATTAGATAATGAAAAATTTGAGAAGAAAATAAATTAGCTTCTTGAAATGTTTGAGAGAAAATATCAAAATACAGACACTTTTTTGATGCCTAAATTCATAAGTAAAACTGTACAATATAATCTACTAAAATATAATTTTAATATTTTCATTACTAATTTGTTTTTTTAGGCTACACGGTTTTCTAATCGAAATCTGTTTAGATACCCCAAATATTTATTTATTTTGGATGAAATGCATGGATAACCAAAAACTGTGTCACAAATGATGTTTATAGTGAATTTTTAATACATTTCAATAAAAAAAATTTGATAAAATTCAAATTATATGTTTTAGTATGTGTTTTAATCAAAATTTTGTTACTATAGGGTAGTCTCTAAATATTGACTAAACCAGGGAATGAAGTCGATGTCTGAATAGATAAAACCAATTGATTAACAAAAATTAAAATAGATTACAGTTTATATAGAAATATTAAACTATAAAAATATATTTCAAAAAAATTATTTATTTGGGTTCATATTTATGCAGTGTATGAATAGAGGTAATGACAACGTTTGTGGATATTTTGTTTTAAAATTTATTATAGATTTTAAAATATTTAAAAGAGTAGAATCCTTGAACAAGTAATTTTTGAAGGGAATTAAAATATCATTAAATTTATTTCATAATAATTTTTTTGTCTATATTTTCTTTATACTATCATGATTTCTGACAACCATCATACCCAATAGAAGAAGGAAATTTGTTTCGTGATGTGTGGGAAATGTACATGTTGTGTGAATGTTTTTAGATAATAAATTTATGTGATTAAATTTTATGTTTGAGGGTTAGTAGGATCTATATCCTTAGAAATATTTTTTGGGTGTGAAGAATTAGTGTTAGAATTATTAAATATTATTTTTGATCTTCTTCTCAAGGAGAAGTATAATGTATGAAATATATTTTTTTTGAATACCTGACCTATATGTAATAAAATTACAGTGAAATGGAAGAGGAACAGGTAGAGGAAGAGGAGAAGGAAAAGGATGAGGTGGTGGAGGATTTAGAGTTGGAGACTCAAGTGGAGGTGGATAAATAGGTAGTGACTGAGGTGGAGGAGGAGACAATGTGATGTCTTTCAAATAATAAAAATGTAGGGAAATGGAGTAAATTAGGATAATACCAAGGCTATGTTTTAGAAGAATTACTGAAAAGTGTGAACAACACTTTTCACTTAAGATAAAATCCATTGTTCATATGATTCATGTCGCTTATTGAAAAACGTTTTTTCACTACTTGTTTAATTGGTTTTTTACAATAGTTTAAGAGGACGAATTTTTAAAAAAAATAAAATCACCACTTATTTTTTCAAAATGATTATAAAAGGATAAAATTTTTATTATTACATTCCATGTACAATAAATTTTTATTGATGTGTGAAATAAAACCCTCACCAAGAAAAAACAGAACAAAAAACATGCAATTTCTTGCTCATGAATTCTCTACACTAGAAAGGAAAGGTCATAGTAGTGGAACCAATACTCAATTGAGAGTCATAAAACACCAATATAGTCATCAAATATGTTTATAAACCAACTCAAATGTTTGAATAAATATTTGTGTAATTTACCACTGAATCATGTAGGTTATTGAGAGAAATATTATTGGACAACCATCATTGAGAGTTCGTGGTCATTGAGGAGGTATAATGTCAAAGGAAACATGAAATCAAAATAAAATAAACCACCTTACGAAAAAATACACAAAATTGAAAAACCATCTTCAAATATAATTGTGAAGAACCAAAAACCCAAATGAAGACACCATTGAAAAAGATGACAGTAGATCAATCCAAAACCTCAAATAATATAATGAAATAAAAAGATTCATATATTGTATCATCAATTTTCAGAAAAGACCTATACAATGGTTTCAATTTGGTGGGTGGTGGATTTACATTGTAGGTATATTCAATCATCAATAATATTCATGATATAATATCAAATATAATTGTGAAATCTATGCAAGTAAAATTATTTACACATGTGACCATTCATTATGTAAAATACCACATGTTCACGAGCTCATTGATAAAATAATCATCATCATTATCAATAACAAATACATGAGAATAGGGATATTCCCATTTTTTGAAAAAATAATTATTATGTTATGTTAGTGTTTATCATCATACAGAATATTGAAAAGGATATACTAATATATTACAAAATCTAGGAAGACTTAATAAATGTGCTAAATTTTATTGCCATTTAGATGCTATAAAGTGATATACTGATGTTTAATACTATCACAAAGGGGTAGACAATTTATAAATGAGTTTATTGTCTTCTAAAAATACATAATGAGTCACACTGATGTTTTCTCCTTCAATTAGTGTAAATTGTTTCTCATGGAGTTTGTAATATCTCTGATAGTGAAAGGGTAAGGTTGATTTTATTATGTTTTATAAAAACTCATAAGTAAATGATTAATTTACATAAATCATTTAATGATGACATGTTTAATCAAATTGTTAGTGATTTCTATGAATAATTTAATTCATCAACATGGAAGATTCACTCCTTTACTATGAGAAGTCAACAAGGATTATTCACTAATGATGTTTCATTTTTGTTATTTTCTAATGCATTCAATATTCTGGGTTATGAAACTACATTATAGTTAGATTACCTAGAGTTTTTAATTCACTGTAGGTTAAAAAGATATTTTGTAATAAACCATACCTCAATGAAATAAATGGTGTACCCGATAAGACTTAAATAGTGTGGTTTAAATATTAAATTTATGTTTTATTGATTTATTATTTCATATTTATGTTTAATATATTTATTTTTAGTATTACAAACATAAGATTTGATTAATTGTAAAATAATAATTTTTTTCTTCAGTGGGGGTGGTTTGTCAAAATTTTATCATGTTCGTGAGATATATGACTTCAAGGATGAAACTAAGATAACGACAATAAGTAAATGTGTTCAAAACGTATACTACCATCATGTAAAGGTGAATTAATCCTATTTATTTTGTTCTTTTTCTCTCCATTTTATCTATTATTTTTTAGTAAATTTCATCATCATTTTTATCTAATATTTTCTTTCATAGGTATTTTGGGAAGTCATATTTTTACTTGAATCTTCTATAAAAATCCAAAAAAGAGAGAACACAGTGATTTTTAATGAGGTGTTTCAGGAAGTATGGGGTTTTTATTCCTTCCAAATGGTTCCATTATTTATTTTATGGCTTGGTGTAGACGATTGAAAGAAAAACACACATCACATACTCAATCACCGATACCTCAATCTGATGCATGATGTGACCTGTATGACTCGAACTGTATTTAGTTTATAATTTATATATTTTTTACAATACACCCATAATATACTCAGAACTGAGAAAATACATTAATATTGTTTTGATACGTTACATAAATAATTCATAAGTCATTTTTTACACATAATAATTAACCACACCTTAATATGATACATGATGTACTCGACATGACTCGAAGTGTCTGTTATCAGTTTAAAATGGACATTTAAGTTCTCGAAACATCACTCACTACAAACTAAAAGTATTTAATTTTATTATCTTGATAGTTTAGGAAAATTATTAATAATTCATTTGGGATTCTTAGTAATCTATATCGCATCAATCCGGCATACGATGTGACAGGTATGACTCACAATGGGTGTTTCGAGTTTAAAATGTCGTTTTAATAAAAGACACAAGTAACATACTAAAAAGTGAAAAATCACATTTATATTGATTGAATAGTTTATGAAAAAACTCATAAGTTGTTTGGGACATGTAGGAATCATCATAACCTCAATATAAAATACAGTGTGACAACTTTAACTTAATGTGTGTGTTTTTATATAAAAGTGACATTGATTTTACTATAACATAAAACATACATAATCAAAATTAGAAAATGAATTCATATTATTTTGATAATTTAGTAATATGATCCATAAGTTATTTTTGATTTGTATGAATCAAAAATAGGTCACTAGGATACACGTTATTTCTGGTAGGACTCAAAGATTCCATTTTCAGTTTAAAATTGACATTTAGGTAAAAATGTGCCACTCATGAAAACCCACGAAACACGCTTGGATTGTATTAATAAGTAAAGAAAATTATTCATAATTCATTTATGATTTTTTGGAGTTATTCTCACATAAATCAAACACATGATGTGACCTTTATGACTCAAAGTTCGTGTTTTTAGTTTGAAATGAAATTTTATAAAAATTCATAAGTGGAATACTCAAAACCCCAAAAAAATTCAGATTTATTTTATACTTTTAGAAAATTATCTATACATCATCTAGGATGTGTTGGAACCATCCACACCCCTATCTAGTGCATGGTATTACTAGTATGACTCCAAGTGCTTCATTTTAATCAAAATTGATATTATTTTTATTAAAAACACAACAATTATACTAAAAATCTAGCAAAAACATTCAGATTTATTTGAAAACGTATGAAAAATGATCCATGAGTCATTTTTTATGTGTAGAATAATCCAAACTTAAATATAATACATGATGTTCTTGGTATGACTCAAAGTATTCGTTTTCTATTTAAAATTAAAATTTTAGTTCAAAAAGTGTCACTCACTAAAAACCATGAAAATATACTCATATTGTCTTGATAATTTAGGAAAAAGATTTAATTCATTTAAGATGTGTAAGAATTTGATTCACGTAAAACCCATATATTATGAGATCGGTATGGCATAAAGCATGGATTTCAATATTAAATTGACATTTTAGTAAAAACACAGTTAACATAATAAAAAAACCGGAAACACATTAATGTTGTTTTTATACATTGGGATAATTATCCATAAGTCATTTGGGCCATGATGGAATCATACACACCTCAATATAATTTAGAAAGTAATTAATTTGACTCTAATTGCCTCTTTTACATATATAAGTGTAATTTTAGTATTAAACACACATCACATTGCTAAAATTGAGCAAACATGATTAGATTGTTTTCATAATATTCTATTTGGTATTAATAAATTAATTTCCTTATAATAGTATTTTAGTACTTATTTAGTTATTTTTCATATAGATAATGATTTACTATAAACAATAAATGGTGTGATGTGTATGAATCAATCGTAACTCAATCTGATACATAGTGTTCCATATATAAATAAAATTTTAGTTTAAAACTAATACTTTCTGAATAATTTATCCAATTATATTATTACTAACAAAATATTATTTTATATAAGTGTTTTCATTTTTTTCGATCATGTATGGTTTTTCCTTTTATGTTGGTTCATTCTTTTTCCTATAACAAGTTTTTTTCATCTATTTTTGTTATATATTTTATTTTATTTAAGCTATACATTTGTATCTAATTTTACTATTTTATGGTGTTGTTTCGGGTGCTACAGTGTACTATTACACTACATTATATTATTCCCCTTTATTACTACATTTAGAATCACAGATAAATGATTCATTTATCATCATATTTAGTAGCACTGATAAAGGATATCATTATGAGCACAAATTAAAAACATTAAAAAATGGTATCTTTTACCAATGCTTCTAAAAGGAATGATATAAAAAAATTTATCAATATTTTTAGAACTGATAAATGACCCATTTATCAATGACTTTCTTAGTATGATAAAATCTTATAGATTTTATCCACACTGTGGTAGTTGGCACTTTTCGAGTACTGATAATGTCAAATTCTATCACTGTTAGAGGTATTTTTTGTAGTAGTGACAGATCATGAGTTGTAGTGTTCAATTGAGGATGGAATTCTAGAATGTAGAGGCTTTATTATCATGAATAAGGTAAATCATTTGGTGGTGATCATGATATAGATAGATTGATAAAGAAATCCTTATTTTTAGATAATTTTGGTGAACATTAGTGATGATGTTCTTGAATGGTCTAAAATTATAGTGGTTTTGGTTTTTATATGGAACTTATATGCATGATTTATAAGGACCAAACAATTAAAATTAAAAAATCTTGTTACTTTATAATATAATTAAATTTATTTTATTCCCAAATGTAGCTTATATTTTCAGTTTTAGAGATTTATATCATATATATTACATAACACACTCATAAATTATATGTTGGATACTTCTACATAGTATCAATTTTTCCCACAATATAATTTTTTTAAAATCAATCATTTTTTATATATTGACTATAATTTATGAAATATAACATGATTTCTTATTTTTTCATACCTATAATTAAAACATGAAAAAAAAATTAAGCATGTTGTATGAGCACAAAATCTAAGAAATGAACATATATAAATATATAATCTTGTTTTTTCTTCAATACCTATAAAATATTTTTATTTTTAAATTTAAAATTTGGGCTCAAAAAAATCCTTTTATTACTATAGAAATAAAATTTTATGCCCAAATAATTTTATATGGAATATTAAAGGAAACATAAAACTGATAATGGATAATTTTCAATCATTAACAAATTATACAATATTTTTTCAAAAAAAGTTATATATTTCATCCTTATGAAGTATAAAATACCATCCTTAAAACATAAAGTCATGAGTAATCACATGGGAGAATAAAATAACAATAATTTTGTCATATGGTCATGGAAATATAGGTAATGGGGTAGTAACACAGTTCATGATATAAAAATAAGTGAATGTTAATTCCAAGGAAACATCACATGGTGGATAGAGTCCCATTATGGATTGGGTTTACTGACTAATCCCATACATAATGTCTCATGAGACAAAAGGTTTACCCAATTCATTGGAGTTCTATAGGGAAGAACCCATAATAATATGTACATGATTATGTGTTCCACAAAAAGAGAATAAATCATAAGGAATAAACATAAGAATTACCGATGGAAATAATATGGGTTTCATTATCTTTCCTCATATCATAATCAATATAGATCTCTTAAGAAAGGTAGTTGACAAATGATCATAAGGAAGGTATTACCCCATCAAAGGAAGAGATAATAAGAGATGTATATATGTGAGAGACATACATATAGAATGTAACACACTAATCTTCTACGGTACGCTTCTCTTTGAATAATGTGATAGCGTGTGTTGTACGCAACATCGAGTTCTAACACACCACAACCAATAAAACTAGCTGTTATGAATATTAATACCTACTTTTTGAAATTTTATAAATTCTATCTCTTAAAATGGACTTTATTTTTGGATTCGGAATATCAAAATTAGCCTAGAGTGAAATTTTGGTACTTTTCGGATAACTTTAATATTTTGATGAATAGTGAAAATTACTAAATTTTAATTAAAAACAACTTTTTTTAATCAAAATAATTAATAGTGATAAATTATTAATTTGATTGGTTTTAAAGTATATTTATAATATATTATTACCATTTAATACAATTTTGGTCATTTTACATAATTTTAAAATTAAACAGGACATAAACAAGTGTCAATCTTTTGATATATATTGTTTCTTAAAAACATGCTATTTTGTGTGACAATGGGAATTAATTATAAAATTAATTAATTAAACTTATATATTTGGAATTTTTTAAAATAGATATCATTTTTGAATTCGTAATATCAATTATAGCTTATGGTGAAATTTTGGCACTGTTCTGAAAAACTTCAATTTTTGATGAATAGTGAAACTACTTAGTGGTAGTTAAAAAACTGATTTTTTCATAAAACATAATTCTACCACATTCGTGAATGGAATTTCGAAAATATGAGAGACACAGTTAATATCATGAAGTAAAATGTGGTTCAATGAGATGAAAATAATTTTTGGTGAATAGTAACTTTTTAAGTTTTATTTACCACGGTTGAAAGTCAATTGGGAAATTAAGGGTAAAAATGATATTAATATTATCCTAACACATGACCTAATTCTATTGGACAAGTGTATCTAGACCAAAAACAACCTTAGGAATAAAATATTATTATTTAGGTCCACTTGCATTAGATTAGGACATTTATTATTATTTAATTCAAAGAAGAGTTAAAAGAAATAAAATCAATGTTTATTTACTAAAACATTTTTAATATAGGGTTATACATAAGATAAATTAGATTGTAAATATTCATTAGAAAGATAATAAGATTTCCTACATAATGATATTTTATTTATAATTTTTAGACATTAAATAATTAAATTTATATATGACAAAATGATGATGTAGTAATTACCATAAATAGTGATAAATTAGAATAATTGATATTATAAATACCCAAATAAATATAATATGACATTTTTTATGAATTACACTAATTTTCTAAGTTAATATGACATGTTAGAAATTATTTAATTAAATTTTTTCGAAGTAATCATTCAGTTACGAGTTTCAAAAAAATCAATTATTGAATAGTGTCAAAATTGACATAAAAGAGTTTTTAAAACAAATATTATATTATTAATTGATATTAAATTTCTAAAAATCTAAGGATCGTAGAAGAGACTTATATCATGATAGGTGTTTCATTAATGTACCAATTGTGTGTCTCTTGGATTTATATAGTAAGTTTATTAACTATATAATATAAAAATACAAAGTGACATTGTAAATGTCAAACTAATTAATTAAGAGTTAAATCTAAAAGATATGGTTAATATAGTAACCCAAAACTCTCTAAATTCTATTGGTTAGAATGGTTTTAGAACTATCCCCACCGTAACCTTTGAATAATAAACTTTTGGGCCATTATAAACCGAATATGAATTTATTATAAATTAATATTTCTAGCTTTTCCAAAGGTGCCCCTCACCCCTCTTATAAAAGGGCACTCCTCCTTCTCATTTCTTCACTCCTTCAAAGCCTTTTGGTTCGGCCAAACTCTGCCCAAATACTCTCTCAACTTCCCTCACAACAACCTAGAGGCCTTAGTTTGATCAAAAATCCAACCTATGGAGCCCTTTTGATCAAATCAAAAGGAAGAATCCGAAGAAGATGAGGTTAACCTACACCCAACCAAGGAAAAGTACAAGGATTTCAAGAAGTATATTGTGATTGATAAGAAGGGTTAAGACAAGGAAAAATGGCATTCATAAAGGATTATTTATGTTGTTTTGTATGTTATTAAGTGTAATGTAACATTCATGTATGTGATCTATTTTTCCAAGACTGCTAAACTTATCGGTCCTTCGAGACTTGATTCCTTGTAATCATGCCAATGTATTCAAATAATGTACCGACTCTGGGTAACTAGGGTCAGGCCATTACAGTTGGTATCAGAGGAAGTTTAGAAATAACCCTGGAAACTTGATGCATATATACTCTGATTAGAGCACATATCCCTAAGATATACTTTGAGGATTAGTATAGAAATAATTCCTAGAATTTTGGTATTGTAGAGATTTTGTGAGTTTTCCGAGCAATACATCCCTGTCTGGATATGAGCAGGTAGAGGCAGCTCTGGCACAGATGTACCTAGGGGTAAAACCCGAAAATACCGCTTTGATCTAGACTCAAATGGGTACTGGTGCACGACAACGGGCCTTGCTGCACTCTTGGTTACGACACTCCCGGGGGATCTTCTTAGGATAATTCTCTTTAATTTATAAACTATTATGAAGGGCGTATGAGTATATACATCCTCAAAGGAGAAATTTTTATTATTATTGATTATATCCATAAACTATTTAATTTATGTAATGTAAGTTGGGGATTAATTATTGTTATTCATAAACTAATCTAGTGTATTCCATTGTTTAGAAATGGCGCCCAGTAGAAGGAATGAGAACTCCAGCAATACACATGATACAATGAAAAGAAGGATAATATATTTCATTGTCATAAGCCAGAACTTATAAGATAAATAGTCTCTCATGTGTTATCATCATATGCAGAAATAATATCATGTATTGATAAGATAAGTGAAGAGTTTACTGAGTCCTATGGCTTTGAAGGGAAGCAAGAGAAGAAAATAATGGAAGAGAGAAAGATGGATAAAGGGAAGAGGGAAAAGAAGAATTTTCCCATATGTGATAACTATGGAAATAAACACCCTAGAACTTTCCAGAAAGGAATGGGAGTTTGTTATAAGTGTGGAGGAAAAGGGCACAAAGTTCATGACTGCAAGGGTAAGAAAATGGTTTCAAATGTACAATGCTTCATTTGCAAGGAGTTTGGACACTACGCGAACCTATGTCCTAGTCGGTAGACTATGCCATAACTGATGCTATTGGATAATAATAAAGTTATTATACTACCAGAGATGAAGAGAAATGATTAGAGTTATTATGTTGATTATGTCATTTTAGTGTTGTATCAACAATGTACTTCCTAAAATGATTATAGATCATATAGGGATTGTACTACAGTAGTATTTCATTAAGGACTTGAGATTGTGTGGAACAATGAAAAGTGACTCAATAGAAGGATAAATTTTTAGAAAATATATGGTTGAAGAAATGATAAACCATAATATAGTTCTGATATTGAGGTACTGATTTTTGAATAATACATGATATATTTGGATAAATTATATTGGACATTCTTGAATACCTTGAAACTGATTAATGATTTGAATATTCCATCATTGTTGGGGTTTACAACATTTTGGGATTGAAGTAGTATATCTATTATTCTATAAGGAATAAGGGATCATTAATGTAATCAATAAGGTTTTCTGGTAATTCAGGATGTTGCAGTGTTTCAAAAGAATACATGATGAAGGTGATCAAATGTTATTTCACCGAAAAAAGGTATCTTCATTGTGTTTACCTTCCTTATAAATTTTGGACTGAAGTATTTTGGATAGTTCTAGTTTGGATTATTTTGGATTTCCATAGAAGGACAACCCAAAGGTTGGGCGGCAACCCGTCACGTCCGGCAAGGGCTTGAGACATGAACCCACAACCGAAGGGCGACAAGGGTGTATCACCTACCACTGACCCATGTGTTGTCCTGGATTGAATAATGTGGTTTTTTGGTTATGCTAGATGAATTATAAAATCATTTTTAACCCTATACTAATATGATAAATAGAATATTATGTTTATGTTATATTATCTTTTAAAGTGAAAGATGAGTTTGTGGTAGAACTTAGTTAAAGGTCGATACTCTGCTTGTCAAGCATATATTTTTCTTCTTCTTCCCTTATTTAATGAAGAAATTAATTCTTATACTTTAGTGAAGGGATCCTAAAACAAAAAATTTTGTTATCCTAATACCATATGTTTCACTGAACCGATTGTATTTTAAATCATCATATATTGATGAATTTAAGGCCCTCAATTTTACACTTGTTTGTGGTTGGTGACCTCAATCACTACCTATAAATATTTATGTTCTTCCTATAATTATATGTAACTAATTTCCACCAATTTTCTCCGAATAGAGATCATAATCTGGTGGTGACCCTTTTATTTCTCTTTACCTCTTATTAAAAATACATTTTATCAACCCAATTTTCGATGTGGGTTTTCCTACAAATATATTTTCTATATTCAACCATTTATTTATGAAGAACAATTTCAAATTTTGAGGACAAAATTTATTGCAGGAGGGGTGAATGTAACACTCAAAGCTTCTATGGTATGCTTCTCTTTGAATAATGCGATAGCGTGTGTTGTACGCAACATCGAGTTCTGACACACCACAACCAATAAAACTAGCCGTTATGAATAGTAATAACTAATTTTTGAAATTTTACAAATTCTATCTCTCAAAATGGACTTCATTTTTGGATTCGGAATATCAAAATTAGCCTAGGGTGAAATTTTGGTACTTTTCAGATAACTTTAATATTTTAATGAATATTGAAAATTACTAAATTTTAATTAAAAACAACTTTTTTAATCAAAATAATTAATAGTGATAAATTATGAATTTGAGTGGTTTTAAAGTATATTTAGAATATATTTTTACCATTTAATAAAATTTGGTCACTGTACATAACTTTACAATTAAACTAGACATAAACAAGTGTCAATCTTTTGATATATATTGTTTCTTAAAAACACACAATTCGTTGTGACAATGGGAATTAATTATAAAATTAATTAATTCAACTTATATGTTTTGAATTTTGTAAAATATACATCATTTTTGAATTCGGAATATCAATTATAGCTTAGGGTAAAATTTTGGCATTGTTCTGAAAAACATCAATTTTTGATGAATAGTGAAACTACTAAGTGGTAGTTAAAAAACTGATTTTTTCATAAAACATAACTTTACCGCTTTTGTGGATGGAATTTCGAAAATCTGAGAGACACGGTTAATATCAAGAAGTAAAATTTGGTTCAATGAGATGAAAATAATTTTTGATGAATAGTAACTTTTTACTTTTATTTACCATTGTTAAAAGTAAATAGGGTAATTAAGGGTAAAAATGATATTAATATTGCCCTAACAAATGTCCTAATTCTATAGTAAAAGTGTATCTCGACCAAAAAAATCCTTAGGAATAAAATATTATCATTTAGGTCCACTTGGATTAAATTAGGACATTTATTATTATTTAATTCAAAGAAGACTTAAAAGAGTAAAAATCAATGATTATTTACTAAAACATTTTTAATATAGGGTTAGACATACGATAAATTCGATTATAAATATTCATTAGAAAGATAATACGATTTAATACATAATTATATTTTATTTATAATTTTTAGACATTAAATAATATAATTTATATATGACACAATGATGATGCAGTAATTACCATAATAGTTAAAAATTAGAATAATTGATATTATAAATACCCAAATAAATATTATTTGAGACTTTTTATGAATTACACTAATTTTCTAAGTTAATATGACATATTAGGAATGAATTTATTAAATTTTTTCTAAGTAATAATTCTTTTATGAGTTTCACAAAAATCAACTATTGAATAGTGTCAAAATTGACATAAAATAGTTTTTAAAACAAATATTATATTATTAATTGATATTAAATTCTTAAAAATCTAAGGATTGGCCAAGATACCTATATCAAGATAGGTGTATCATTAATGGACCACTTGGGGGTCTCTTGGATGTATATAGTAAGTTTATTAACTATATAATATAAAAATACCAAGTGACATGGTAAATGTAAAACTAATTAACTAAGAGTTAAAAATAAAAGATAAGCTTAATATAGTAACCCAAACCTGTCTAAATTCTATTGGCTAAATGGTTTTAGACCTATCCCCACCTTAAACTTTGAATAATCAACTTTGGAGCCATTAGAAACTGAATATGAATTTATTATAAATTAATATTTCTAGCTTTTCCAAAGGTTCCCCTCACCCCTCTTATAAAAGGGCAATCCTCCTTCCCATTTCTTCACACCTTCAAAGCATTTTGGTTCAGCCAAAATCTGCCCAAATACTCTCTCCACTTCCCTCACTACAACCTAGAGGCCTTTGTTTGATCAGAAAGCCAACCTATGGATCCCTTTTGATCAAATCAAAAGGATGAACCCAAAGAAGAGGAGGTTAACCTACCCCCAACCAAGGAAAAGTACAAGGATTCCAAGAAGTATATTGTGATTGATAAGAAGGGTTAAGACAAGGGAATAATGGAATTTATAAAGGATTATTTATGTTGTTTTGTATGTTATGAAGTGTAATGTAACATTCATGTATGTGATCAATTTTTCCAAGACTACTAAACTTATCGGTCCTTCGGGACATGATTCCTTGTAATCATGCGAATGTATTAAAATAATGCACCGACTCTAGGTAACGGGGGTCGGGGCGTTACATAGAATTTAAAACAATTCAATTACATTAAATATGGAGATAAAGTAAGTTAGATAGGGAATGGAAATAACCTAATGAAAAATGTGGGTAAGAGAGATCCCTTAAACTCATAATAAAAACATTTCCATATATCAAAACATACATTCCATATAAATCACATTTTTAAAATATACTGAACAAACTAAAATATAGTTTTTATTTGAATAAAATAATAAACCTTATAAATAAATAAAAATATTAATTAATGGTTTCATAAATAAGTAATATTTTTACTTGGTATACGTTAAAAAAAATATTCATTTTACCTTTTGTAATGAAAGTCATAACATTCCATATAAAATACAAAAAAGATTTACATTTGAGATAATTTGAAATAATTTAAAAAGTTACATAAATTGTTCCTTTATAATTCATTTATTTCTATATAAATAAATTACTAAACTAATTTTAGAAAAATGGACATGGAACATAAATATATAAAAAATAAATCATAAAAAATAAAATTAAATTATTTTCTAAAAGTAAAATGACCATTACATAATCCTCAAAAAGATTCAATTTTTATTGAATTGTAAAGAAATATGAATATGTTTAAAAATGAATTTTGTCATTTATTTAATCATATAATTTTTTTTCATGAATGATTTATAAGAACATTGATTTAGAAGAAAAATAGTTTGAAGGGAAATATTAAAAGATGATTTTTTAATCGAATTTCCATTACCTTGAGTCTCACTCATCACATACATTATTTATATTTCTAAATATTATAATTATAGTAATAATTTAATTTCCCAATTATCATTTTCAATTTTATTACACTTTTTATTTTATTTATTTTCATATTATATTTAATTACTTAATTATTTTATTTCTCATCAAACATTTTAATTATATTCGGCTCGTAAGTCGAAACTAACATGAACGGGATGAATATTACAAATGAGGTAATTATTTCATCATATATAGAATAATAATAATGTTATAATTACCATTTTTAAATATCAATTATTTCGTTAAAACCATCCTTTTAATATGTTTTTGAAAAATGAATTACATTACAATCATGGCGATGGTAGGCCATACACACACATGAGTAAAGTTTCCATTTCTCAACAATCATGACATAAAGAAGTTAGTTGTTGTTTTATATACTCAAAATGATAATTATATAATAAATATAATATTTTTTATTCTTAATAAAAAAATAATATATATATATATATATATTCCATTGGATGAGATAATGAAAAAAATCACATCACTTCATGTAGGTCATAATCTATACGTACTCATGAAAGAAATTATCATCTTTCAATGAATGGAATGAAAAGATAAAAGATAATATATTAACTTTAAAAAATTATTTTTTTCATTAATAATATATATAATTTAAATCCATAATCATAAACTAATGTAATAGGTGACGATGGTAAAAAAATTATGTTGACTTGGGAGCCGGTAGTCTGCCACGAATGATGGTTTTATTCTTCACTTTATGTTAGTGAAGATGGATATATTTTATTGCATTAAAATAATAACATCATAATGTATGGTAGATAGTGATTTTATTATATTATAATTATTGAATAATATTTTAAGGAGGTTTCGGAAGAAATAAGACAAAACACTCAATTAAGAATGATACCTCTTTTTCTGATTACCATTTTAGGTTTTCACTAAAATCATTTCTCAAAGGGTTTTAAATTAAGAAGAGTCATTTAATAAATATTAAGGGAATTAAGTAAGTTATATTGGTCTGGATTGGTGAAACCAATTGGCTTTTGATGTGTGAAGAGATGTGGAGAGTCCCCATTATATGTGAGTGGAGTGGAACTTTTGGAATTTTAGAAAATATTAAATTAATATAAATTATTCATTATGAATGAAGGGTCAAATTGAAATATTTAAAATATATGAATATTATGGGTTGAAATAATATTATCCAATTAAATTTAGAAATTTTTAGAGTATGTTTTACCCGTATCTATTTTTTACCCATTTTAACCCTGTTTTCCAATTACTATATTAACAATGTTCTTACTCTTTTGGGGTCAATATAGTTATTAAAAAGGAATGTATGTCCATAAATGGAACATAATTTAAATTTTTAAGCATATAAAATAACATGGCCAAATATATGAGTTTTCATAAACATAAATCATTTATCAAAATGTTATTTATTATAAAATTACATTAATATCAATTTGGGAACTATTCATTTAATTAGCCTTTTGAATGAACATGAAAGAAATAGAATTAGAATATATACCATTAAAACATATCTAATATGTTATATTTCTCTAAAAGTTTTATGTAAAATACATATTCTTTCAAATTATATTACTTTTTATATTTTAAAAATCAATTATTTTATTTTTCTACTAATTGCATAAACATTGTTTTGGTGTTGCATAAGAATTTAAGGTAGTTATATAATTAATAAAAATTTTAATTAATTACGATAATTAAAATAATTCAATTTTTATACAAATAAATTTTCATATTCACTCAAAAAAAAATTTATCCCCATGTGGACATATAATTTAAATTTAAAATTAAGAGAGTACCAACTTTTCTTTTTCATTATATAAAATATTATATAGGTCACAGTCACGAAAAATTATCTGATAAATAAATAAATATATCACCAATTTATTTATGTATTAAAATATCTTCATATGATAAGTTTTAATATGAATATGTTTGCATTTAACACCATTTTATAACCTAGGTTACATGATTTACCCATTTACCATGATGAGAAATAAATAATATTTTTACACTTAATTATGACCAAAAATTAAATTAACCTTATTAAACTCAATTATATAAGATAATTATAACCATTTAATCAATTAATTTAAGGTAAATAACAATAATTGTTTGAAATTAATTTTATTATAATCCCACAATGTGTGATGAAAAGTTAATTTTTCAGAAAATGAATTGTTTTCAAGCAATAGACGATCATATATTAAATCAATAAATATAAATAATCATTATATGAATTTAAAATAATATATATAGATATATAATATATAAATTTAATTTATATTTTTATTTATTATTGGTTATTTTTATAAATTAAAATCGATAAACATTATTCACTTAAAAATAGTTTTTATAAAAAGGTGTTTTTAACCACGAAAATGAACTTCTTCATAAATAAATAAAAAAATGACATAGATGAAATAAATTAGAAGATTATTAATAATATGGTTCATATATTACTTTAATACCAAATAAAAAATATAATAGGAATTCTATATTACTTGATATATTAAAAAAATGAAAATATTTGAAAAATTGATTATTTTCCTTATTCATTCAAAGATTAATCATTGGATAAAAATAACAAAATACAATCCTATGTTAATGGTGATATGTTGAATTCAAAAACTAATTTCATTTTATCTAATACCTTTTTGAGAACTTCTATAAATTAATTAGAGTATTCTCTCAGGAAGATCAGTAAAAATTATTTTTAAATAAAATGTATTTTATTGAAGAATACAATGTATTTATTAAAAATTCAGTTCTTATTTTCAAATTATTTTTTAATAAATTTATATTCAGTATAATATATGTTGTGTCAAAAGTTCTCTTTTTTACTTTTATATCTTATTTTTGAAATCAAAATTGTCTTTTACCATGTTTATCATACTGATCATGCTGATCATACTGACCATGCTTATCGTAATGACCATGCTTATCGTACTGAATATGCTGATCGTACTGACCATGCTGATCGTACTAACCATGCTGATCGTACTAACCATGTTTATCTTACTGATCATGCTGATCATACTGACCACGATTCTTGTACTGATCATGCTGATCGTACTGACCTTGTTTATCATACTGATCGTACTGACCATGCTTATCATACTGACTTTGGAAATTGTATTGACTCTATTATTCTTACTGAGTTTTATGAATCATACTCACTTTGTATCGTATCAAATACATTACACTAATACTTATAGTACTCATACATTAATTTCATTATTACTTATTTTGTTCCTTTATTAAAAGCACATGTTTCATATTAATTGTACCCATGGTTATCATCCTCATATATCATTTGTTTTAACAAAAATGATGTTTAAGAGTTCATTATAAACTAATCAAAACGATGTCGTGTTTTCTATTTTAATATGACCGTTATAATGAAAGGTGTCCATGTCCCTCCGAATTTTCCAGAGAAATGTGACTGTTGAAAAAAATATGACCGTTGGAACCTGAGTCCTATAAATAAGAGGCCATTTAATTCCAAGAAAACAAGGGTGTGAGAATTTTCTTCTATCATTTTCTAGAGAGAGATGTTGTGACTTCTCTCCTGCTTTGTGCGAAACCCTTAAGATTAAAAATCGTGAACGACTCGTTATTAGTTTCTGTAATTCTATATGTGCTTTGTTTTGCGTTGTGTGTCTGATCAGGTGATAACAATCGAGGGCTACCGGGGATATGCAGACGGTGCTACCGATCATCGTATAAAGGGCTTTCAAATGATTGGAAGTCTGAGGTGCCTATTACCCAAAAAATTGAGGGCTTGATAGGATATCAAGATAGACGTACCAATCATCATATCGAGGGATTTCACGGATAGTAAGACAGACGTACCGATCATCGTATCGAGGGCTTACTAATGTGGTGGTAAGACAAACCTCTTATCCTAGTTGGAAGGATAACCCTTCTCCTTGGGTCAAAAAATTCTAATACTTTTACATTTCCGCTGCTGTTTGTTTTAGAAAATGGAATTGTATTGTTTTATTTTCTTCTTTCAATATTCATTTGTAATTTTATCAATTACGTTCATACTGTTACATATTGTATCGATTGATTCTATATGCTTTATGGTAGAATCCGTCACTATTGTATTACTCTGATTATTGTATTCATCTTGAATAAAATTTCTTTACTTTTCTTATAGTATTACATCATATCATACCTTTATATTCAATACAATTGAGGTAGTTAGTTTTTGTTGTGAATTGTATTAGTTTATGATTATTTAAACTAATTTCGTGTGTTTAAACTCAATGTTTTTAAACCTAAAATTCACCCCTTCTTGTATTGTTCCATCTAATATACATATACATCTACATATTCGATCCATCAATTGGTATCATAGGTGGATTCCCCTGATTAATACTACTAGCTTGTATTATTTCATATTACTATTTCAACCATTTTTTACACAAACCCGTGGAGTGGAAAAGATTTTATTTTATTAGATGGAAGGAAAAAATATTGGGTCAATTGACAATCTAAATCCTTCTAGACCACCTATCCATGATGGGAATGATTATGAGTACTGAAGAGAAATAATGAATAAATTCATTATCAATACTGGTGTAGACAATTTTTTTATGCTTACTGGAGGTTACAAAAATCATTACAAAGAAGTAAGTACTTTCACTAATCAACAGAAGCATGAATATCAACTGAATTACAAGGTACGAAATACATTGCTATGCTCTATGACCAGTAATATATATTGCCAGATATCTTCTTGTGAAGAAGGAAACTATATTTTGAAGAAATTGGAAGCTACACAATTTGGTAAATCAAAGGTTATAGAAATAAAAAGAGAAATGCTTCGAGCAGAGTATCATGGATTTCTTTTTGCTTATGGGGATCCGGTATGTAAAGTGAAAAAAATATTTATGACAATTGTCAACAACTTACAATCTATGGGAGAAAAAAGTCTTTATGATGATGTTCTTATTGACAAAATTATTGATATAATACCGAATGAATGGGAGTAAAAAAGGATAGATATTGATGAAAACTACAAAAAAATATCTCAGGTTACCCTTGATGAACTCTTTGGAACTCTTCTACAGCACAAGATAAGAATGAAGAGAGATTTTGATATCAACAAGAAGAAAAATGGAAATGGAAGTGTAGCTTTTACCACTAAATATAAAGCTAAAACACCTGATATGATAACAAGATCCAAAGATTGGAAAATTATTATGCCTGATTCAAGTGATAATGATCTTTCATATAATGAGTTAGCCAATCTTGCTCAAAGGATGGACAAGATTGTGGGAAGGAAATACTTCCATTATAGATTCAAAAATAAATATATGAAGGATAAGAACGATTCAGAGGTAACTTGAAATGAATGTAAGAATGTAGGACATATAAGACCTGATATTCCTTCACTAAAGGGAAAATACAGAAAGGAGAAACATTTTGAAAGAAATAAGAATATATATTACAAGACAAATAAAAATATAGTCTTGAAGGAAAATGATACTTGGAGTGAAAGTGGTTGTGATTCATCAGATAATTATTCAGAATATGAATCGTCAAGACAAATGAATACTTGACTTATAGATAATCTACCAATTCAAGATCATTGTCTCTTGGCTAAGGTACACAATACTTAAGCTATTAAAAATGTTTCCTTAAATGAAAATTATACTGATAATAATTATTATGAATCATCAAATGATGAGTCTTCATCATCAGATGATAATACATTACCTTTATTTGAAGAAGTATCTAGGTTTGATAAATTACTTGAGAATGAAAATTTCTAAACTCAACAAAAATCTTGATAAAGAAAAATATATAATTTCAATTTTAACTAAATAAGTATATGATCATTATAATGATCTTGATATGAAAACTTATGGTTTTAAAATTATTTTAAAAACCCCTTGAGAATGTCAAATCTGATAAGGGTAAACTTTCAATGGATCTAGAAAATGTAATTTCTAAGAAAAATGATTTTGAGCCTAACTCTAGTTCAAAATCAAATGTATTGGAGGATAAAAAATCAGTTTTAAAACTAAAATCATAAATATTTTCCTTCAAAATTTTTATCTCAAACTTTACATATGGCAAGGAAAACATTGATAAAATTTATTCTCCGCTTAGACCTTTGAGGTATCATTCTGGTATTGGTTATACTCATTCTAAACCGGTGTTTAGTAACAACTATTTTGTTCCTCAAAATACCCCATTTTTCTCTAAGTGTCAATGTGGAGGACACTAGAAAAGAGATTGTTCTCTTAATAGAACCCAGTATTTAGGATTTCATAAAGCCCATTTTGCAAAACAAATGTGGATTCCTTAAATTCTCTTATCTAACCATTATGGATCCAAACAAGTTTGGATTCCAAAAAACTAATTGTTTCTTTTTCAAGAAAATACGAAGTGTACCAACAAGAACATTTGGTACATGGATAGTGGTTGTTCTTGACACATGACGGGAAACAAATATTTCTTTCAAAAGATCATCGAAACAAAAGGTGGAAAGGTTACCTTCAGAGATAATGCTCAAGGAAAAATTGTTGGAATATGTGTTATTTTTTTTCTTGGAAATGTTCCTATTTCAAATGTTTTTTTGTTAAAGGTCTTAAGCACAATCTCATCAGTATAATACAATTATGTTATGAAGGTTACCTTGTGAATTTTAGAAATGATAAGTGTCTAGTTCACAATTCCAAGGATGAGTTCATTCTATCTTCCCATAGGCAAGAGAATGTATACAATAATAACTTATAAGACCATAAGATCCAAAATTTACTCTAATTAAGTGCAATAGATGACCAATCATGGTTATGGCATAGAAGACTAGGACAATGCAACCAGAGAAACCATTGTAAACTCTCAAAGAAGTGACATGTAAAGGGACTACCGGATCTCAGATATGATTCTTCAAAAGTCTACGATTCTTGTAAATTTGGTGAGTAACATAAAACTAGCATTAAATAAATTAATGAAGTCTCAACTTCTAATGCATTACAGCTAGTGCATATTGATTTTTTTGGTCCTTCACAAACTAGAAGTATTGGAGGTAAATACTATGCATTTTTTTAGTGGATTAATTTACTAGATTTACATGGGTCTATTTTCTATCGAATAAATCTGAATCCTTTTCCTATTTCAAAACATTTATACCCCAAGATAAAAATGAGAAAATCCTACCATTGATAACTATTCATAGTGATTATGGTGGTGAATTTAAAAATTCAGATTTTGAAACATTTTATAGTAAAAAATGCATTACTATCAATTTCTCATCTCCAAGAACTCCTCAACAAAATGGAGTCGTTGAGTGAAGAAATCGTATTCTTCAGTAGATGACAAGAACCATGTGGAGTTAATACTCAATTTCTAAGTAATTTTGAGTTGAAGATGGGAGTACTACTTGTTATACTATAAATCATTATTTAACTAGACCCTTTCTTAATAAAACACTTTATGAATTATGGACTGGCCGAAAACCTAAAGTTTCATACAAAAAAGTTTTTGGGTGAAAATTATTCATTCTAAATACTAAATATAATCTACACAAATTCGCACCAAAATATGATGAATTAATCTTTATGGGCCATTCTACAACTTCTAAGGCATATAAATATTTTAATAAAAACAAATGTTCTGTTGAAGAAACAGTACATGTTAAATTTTATGAAACCAATCCTTTTGTTTTCAACCAAACCCAACCAACATCTTCAGATGTGTTTTCTAAATTTTTTTATCAAACTCTATGAAAATATTTATTGATAAGAAAAATGTTCAAGAAAGTGTTCCTGAAAATTTTTCCCGAGAAGAATTTATACCATATATTGATGAACAGGTATTACAAAACCCAAATACATTGTTTATTAGGAATCATCCCAGTGATAATATCATTGGTGATGTAAATCAACCTGTAAGGACCATAAATTCCTTAATAAATGAAATAAAACATCTTTCCTTTCTTTCCAAATTCGAACCTACAATTCCAAGTGAGGCCTTAGGTGATGAAGATTGGATTAAATCATTGCAAGATGAACTAAATGAATTTCAAAGGAATCATGTCTGGAATTTAGTTGAAAGAGCTAAAGAAACAACTGTAATTGGTATAAAATGGGTTCTCATAAAAAAATGTGATGGAAATGGAATCATTGTAAGAAATAAATCAAGGCTTGTTTCTAAGGGATATAATAAATAAGAGGGAATAGACTACGGAGAAAAATTTTCTACTGTAGCTAGACTTGCATCTATTCATATTCTATTAGCCTTTTCAACATACATTAATTTCAAATTATTTCATATAGATGTCAAATGTGCATTCCTAAATGGTTTTCTTCAAGAAGAAGTGTTTTCCAAACAACCCCCTGGTTTTAGTGACTCAAAACATCCAAACCATGTTTTTAAACTTACCAAAGCTCTATATGGCCTTAAACAAGCCCCTAGAGCATGGTATGATTGACTTACATGATTTATTTTACAATACAATTACGCAAAAGGTACAGCATATCCAACCCTTTTTATAAAAATGGAAAATAAAAATATTTTGATTGTTCAAATTTATGTTGATGTCATCATAATTGGATCAACTCAGAAATCTTTAACTGATTGTTTCTTCTAACGTAATGAAATTCGAGTTTGAAATGAGTATGATGGGTGAGTTAACATTCTTTTTAGGTCTCAAATTTCACAAAAACCATAAGGAACATATATATATCAACATAAGTATATAAAATATTTACTCAAAAAGTATGGATACGACAAGACAACAAGTATTAGCACTCGTATTGGTACCTCAAATACAATTGATCATGATGAAACTGGGATACCAGTAGATCAAACTATTTTTAGAGGTATGAAAGGAAGTTTGTTATACTTGAAAGCCAGTCGACCAAACTTAAAGTTCTCCGTATGCATTTGTTCGAGATACCAATCTAATCCAAAATAGTCTCATTCAAAATCCATGAAAAGAATTTTTCAGTATTTAAAAGGAACTGTGGATTTCATTCATTTTTACTATTCTGGAAATGATTTTGTTTTAAAAAGTTTTTCAGATGCTGACTTTGATGGTTGTAGAATGGATTGAAAGAGTATATATGGAACATGTCATTTCTTAGGAGATTCTCTGGTTTCTTGGTCCTACATGAAACAACACTCAATAGAACTTTCCACTATTGAAGCTAAATATGTAGTGGCTGAAAGTTGTTGTGCTAAAGTGTTGTGGATGCAACACACACTCACTGATTATGGATTGGGTTTTTCCAAAACTCATATTCTTTGTGATAATACTAGTGCTATAGATCTTAGTATGAACCCAACACATCACTATCATGAAAAAAACAAAGATGTTAGGCATCACTTTCTTAGGGATCATAGAAAAAATGGAGATATTATTTTACAATTCATCAAAACGCAAGAACAACTTGCTGACATTTTTACAAAACCATCACCATCCAATATATTTTAGTTTATAAAACAGAAGCAAGGAATGATTATATTAAAATAATCATTCATATATACTTCATTTTTTACACATATCCTTACATTAAAAAACTCATCTTAGTAAGGGGAGAACATTTTTACATAATGTCTTATTTTTAGGACTTTTATATGTTTATTCTCTTGGTTTGTTTTAATCTTATATTTATCGTATTTACTATTTATTTATTAGTTTGTTATTCTGTCTATCATATTAACTATTTAGTTATAGTTTTTATCTTTTGATTTCCATCGGTACGTCAACCTATGGTAACAAATTTGATTTCCATCGGCACGATAGTTCATGATACCACCTTTGTTTTCCATCGACATGTCAGTTCATGGTAAGAACATTTTTTTTCCATCGGCATGTATGTTCATGGTAACAAATTTGATTTCCATTGACACATCAGTTCATGGTAACAACTTTGTTTTCAATCGTCACATCATTTCATGGTAACAACTTTGTTTTCCATCAGCACGTCAGTTTATGGTAACAACTTTTTTTTCCATCAGCACGTCACTTCATGGTAACAAGATTGTTTTCCATTGGCACATCAGTTCATGGTAACAAGTTTGTTTTCCATTGTCATGTCAGTTCATGGTAATGATTTTGTCTTCCATCAGCATGTCAGATCATTGTAACGACTTTGTTTTCCATCGACATGATAACCTATGGTAATAAATTTGTTTTCCATCATCATGAAAATTGATCGTATTCTTTCTCTTCATAATCCTTTGTTATCTCTCATTGTTAATACTATTTAAACCAACGATTACCTTACGATCTTCGGCAGGTACATACATTCTTATTTTTTTTAAAAATCATTTTAATCTTATCTGTTGATTTCTTTTCTTTTAATTTCAACAGTAGAAGACCAATGGTCATTATTTTTTCACCTATGAGTAGACCCCCCCTCCCCAAACCCGCACTGGTTTTTCAGATTTTTTGGCGAAGCTTGGCCTCCCTGTTTTAAGACTTCATACGATCTTCCATCGGCTTCACCTATATGTCTCAGTCCTCTACTAACACTCCTACCGAAATTTCTTCAAAGACTTTTTCAGAAAAAGACTTTTTCAGGGAAAGGTAGGTTTCTCTAGACTTCATTGATTCGTACAATTCTACCATCAAAAGAATTATTTTTTATCAAGGCTGGGAGCATTTGTGTTTCAAAAAATCAGTGTCTCAAGATCTGGTTCTTATTGATGAAGTCAGTTAGTTCTATAAAACATTGTCTTTTGACAAAAACATGACTATCAATTTTGTTGTGTACGATAGTAAGATATCAATGTCTGTGAAGCAAGCCGCCCAATTTCTAAGTGTTCCAGCAGAAGGTGATTCTTATTATCCATCTCATAATCTACCAAAGGATGTTCGTATGTTTAATAATGAAAGTTCTGAAAAGTCATTCTTTCTTTTAAATAAAGAGAAGAGGAAAGTGGCTCATCTATCTCCAGTTAGCAGGATTGTGGCTCTTTGGATGCCAGGTATTATTATCCCAGGGAAAGGGGATAAAGAAACCCTGAAAGTATATGATATCTTCAAGCTTGACTATCTTTTCAACATTATAAAAGTAAATCTCATGGGATAAGTTTTTGAAACAATCAAGAATATTATGTCAGGAGCGATTAAGTCTCATTTAATCTTGTATCCATCTATTCTTAAAAAGATCATTCATGAGAGCATGATGTTTTGTAATATTCCATTGAAAGGAAAACTAAAAGAGCTGAACCCTTCATGGATAAGTAAGAGTGCGTTGAAGAAGTTAAATGTTTGTTTTGAACAAAATTCAATGCTTTTTGTTAAGGATTCAGAAGCTGAATCGGCTCAGAATAAATTGGCACCTATGCCATTCAATAACAATCCATCTGTTGGTGATTTTAAAAAGTCATATCTGAAAACTAATTTAGAGCCAAAGAATAAATCTAAGTATAGTAAGGAGGTTGTGGAAAGATGGAGAAAAGAAAGACAATAGATAATGGAAGGTGATACGAAGTTTGGACTTCCCCCAGATGAAGCTTTTGCGGAGAGGTTAAAGGTTGATGATACCCTTCAGGCTGAAATGAAAATTAAGACTCTTTTGAAAATAAAAGCTCAGGAATTTAATGTTTCTAAAGTCATGAAAATAGTTGAGTATTCTAGTTCTTAAAAAACAGAAGAAGTATATCAAGAGCCTATCATACACAGTCTCCCAGAAAAAGAGAAAGGGAAACAAATTGTGGAAGAAATACAGGATGTTGAAGAAGAAAAAGGGGATTTTATTTCGGAAATCCTTCATAGCTCAAAGAAAAGTAGAGATGAATCGAATCAAAAATAGGGTGAAGGTATTCAACAGGTTCATCATGCTGATCAAGCACCGGCTGAATCTTTTGAAACTCCAGAATGAATTATTTCTAAAGGGAGCCAACGTCCTCAATCTTTAGAAAAAACAATTTTTATCAGTGGAAAAGTGTAAGAAGAATGAAAGGGGATTGAAAAATCAAAAGGAAAAGATCATGTTGTAGACTCAAGCCGATCAAATGAACTGGATTCATATGATGAGGATACTAATTTAGAACAGACAATTTCTCTTAAGAAGAGTGATTACGTTGTTCATGTTTTAAGGAGAATTGAGAAGACCATTCCTTACTTTACCAGGCTTGAAGGAAAAATTTATTTCATTAATGACAATCAGAGAAACAATTTTCGCTCTGTAAGAGAATTGAGAAAGAGAGTTTTTTCAGTTGAAGCCGATTTGAAAGTTCTATCTAAATGTTCAGCTGCTCATAAGAAGGCTTTCAACAGAATGACTAAGAGGTCACACAAAACCGAGAGCTCAGTGAATGATAATGAAGTGTCAATTGAATACGTGAGGATACTTTCAAATGATCTCGCTATTTATTTTAATAAAAATGAAAAAAAAACTATTGAAAGGATGAATAAATTGTCAAATACCCATGGATCCGATATTCCTTCAGTGAACGAGTTTCAAGAAAGAATGAATGCTTTTTAGTCTGAGTTTTCGAAGTTATCATCTTTCAAAGATGAATTATTCTTGTTGGAAAAAAATTCTATGTTATCCAAAGACAGCAAGAATTTACAAAATAGAATTGATAATATTTAAGAAGTAATCAGGGTCCAGGAGGAGACCACCAAGAATCAAAATCAGCTTTTTGCCGACCAACAAGAGCTTCTCATATCTCAGAGTGATTCTATATCTGAAGACAAGAAGGAAATCAAAAAGATGAAATTCATTCTTCATGAGTAGATAAAGAAAGAAAAGGAATGTGTAAAACAAATGACTGTTATATTTGTTTTCATTTCCAGAACTCTATAAAAAAATTTTATCGTAATGAGATTTTTGTTAACCTTTCCTTTGTCCTTCATTTCATTTCTCTAACTCTTTCACGAACTCAAGATTACCCCATTCTTTATGTAAATCATAAAGGGGAATATTTTTTTATAAAGCGGGAGAATTTTTTACAAAGGGAGAATGTTTTAATCAAATACTTCTAAATCAAGAAAAATCTACGAATACAATCCTTACTAAAATACATACATAAGGCGGATTTAGTTGTATTCAATTTAATATTCAGAAGAGTTTCTAATAAATCAGGGGGAGATAAGTATTTATTTTTGTTTTTACTTTGTATTTTTTCTTTCCAAAAGGGGAGAGATTGTTGAGTCAAAAGTTCTCTTTTGAATTTTATATCTTGTTTTGGAAATAACAAATGTCTTTTACCATGTTTTCCGTACTGATCATGTCGATCGTACTAACCATGCTTATCGTACTGACCT
Source organism: Viscum album (assembly GCA_963277665.1). Taxonomy (NCBI): domain Eukaryota; kingdom Viridiplantae; phylum Streptophyta; class Magnoliopsida; order Santalales; family Viscaceae; genus Viscum; species Viscum album. The sequence continues at coordinate 1,133,565,122 of OY728131.1, forward strand.
TGCTGATCAAACTGACTATGCTGATCATACTGACCTTTCTTATCGAACTGACTATGCTGATCATACTGACCATGCTTATCATACTGACCATGCTGATTGTACTGACCATGTTTATCATACTGATCATACTGATCGTACTAACCATGCCAATCGTATTGATCATGCTGAACGTACTGACCATGTTTATTGTACTGATCATGCTGATCATACTGACCATGCTTATCGTACTGACTCAGGAAATTGTATTGACTCTGTTATTCATACTACGTTTTATGAATCATACTCACTTTATATCATATCATATATATTATAATAGTACTAATAGTACTCATACTTTATATTCTTTACTTAATTATTTTGGTCCATTATCGAAAAAAACATGTTTCATATTAATCATTCTCATGGTTATAATCTTCATATATCTTTTGTTTTAACCAAAAAAATGTCATGGAGTTAGTTATAAACTAATAAAAATGATGTAGTTTTTCTGTTTCAATATGACTGCTATAATTCCAAGTGTCCAAGTCCCTCCGAGTTTTCTGGAGAAATATGACCCCTGGAGAAAATATGACCGTTGGAACCTGAGGCCTATAAATAGAAGTCATTTAAAGCCAAGAAAACAAGGGTGTGAGGCTTTGCTTCTATCAAGTTCTTGAGAGAGACGCTATGACTTCTCTCCTGCTTCGGGCGAAATCCTTGAGATTAATAAACGTGAAATTCTCATTCTTAGTTTTTGTATTTCTATACGGGCATTGTTTTTCTTTGTGCATCCGATCAGGTGATAACAATAGAAGGCTACCACGGATAGGTATACGGTGCGACCGATCATCATATCGAGGGCTTTCAAGTGATTGAAAAACATAGGTGCCGATTACCTGCAAAATTGAGGACTTGTGGGGATAGCAAGACAGACGTACCGATCATCATATCTAGGGCTTCCTGGGATTGCAAGACAGACATACTGATCATTGCATCGAGGGCTTACCAAGGTGGTGGTAAGACAGACCTCTTATCATAGGTAAAAGGATAACCCTTCACTTTGGGTCAAAAGAAGTGTAATATTTTTACATTTATGCTGCTGTTTGTTTTTAAAAGGTAATTGTATTATTTTCCATTCTTCTTTCAATATTCATTTGTAATTGTATCAATTACATTCACACTATTACATATTGTATTGATTTATTCTATACACTTTATGGTAGAATCTATCACTATTGTATTACTCTGATTATTGTATTCATCTTGAATACAATTTATTTACATTCTCATAGTATTACATCATAGCATACCATTATATTCAATATAATTGTGGTTGTTAGTTTTTTTTGTGAATTTTATTAGTTTATGATCATTTAAACTAATTTCTTGTGTTTAAACAAAATGATTTTAAACCTAGAATTCACCCCCCTCTTGTATTGTTCCATCTAATATATATACATATACATATTCAATCTAAAAAAATATATATATAGTTAATAAATAATTTAATCCTATTCATACATTACAATTTAAACACTAGGTTACAACGACCATATATAAATAATAATATTTAATGGTTTATTTAGGCTCAGTGTCGCGTGTCGTATACACCATCAAACATAGTTTTATTTTTAATATATTAGGGGGTCACATTATTCCCCACATTAATAAATTTCATCATTGTAATTTCAACTAATGATTGATAAAAAGGTGTTTTTATATGAAAATCCATTTTTGAAAGCCCATATCATAGAAAGGATTAATAAAACATCATCTTAAAAATAGGGAAAAGGTTATTTAAAGGTCATCACATAACATGGTTTCCAAAAAGGTCAAATTTATCAGGAAGTTAAAATATATAAATTATGAAAAAATTTAATGAGAAAATAATAATGTATAGTGACATAGATCATTGATTAGAAGAATGTGAATGATAAACATAAAGTTAATGAACACAAAACCATACATAAATATGGTGTAAAAAATACCATTGATTCATTAAAAATCTAGGTAATATGATATTTTTTTTTATTTCAAGATACTTTTACAACATTTTATGAAATATTTTACCATATTGATTAATAAAATAAGGAAATATAATTACTTGATAATTATAATATCATCTTTTAATCAATTAAATGACAATCTCATATTTTTTTCCAAATGAGGAGTATTCAGTACGAGTTTTTTATACCTGAAGAACTAAAATAATATTCTCACAGACAAAATAATCCAAATAAATATTACAATATATTTTTTATATTGTTAGATATTAACCATAGCCAAAAGTATTGACACATGACAATTTAAAATTGAATAAAACATTATATAAATGAATACAACATTTACCAATAAATCTTTAAAAATAACACCCAATGTTCATCATAGATCATTTAATAAATAACATACCTTATATGTAGTCAAAATATTCCATACTAAGATTGAATCCCAAATGTAAGAATGATTTGATCACATATTAATCCATGATTAATTAAAATTTTATCTCCAAAAAAATCAATCACTGTTAATGTTTCATACTAATAATGCATATACAATAACATAATAATATCCAAGATTTGATAATAATTTCATTCAATAACCCAAATCACCAAAAATACACATTATATTCATATATTATTTTAATTCATAATTTAAAATTTATTCCTAAAATAATGTTCCCTAATTTTTTATTTCTTTTAATTATTAAAGGTTCCTTAGATCGTGAAATTCTTCTAAAATAAGATTAATTACCCAATTTATAATTTAGTTTTCAATCCCATGGTTATCTCTATGTTAAAATTTATGTTCCCTAAATCGACATAATCATTATCCATAACACTAATTTAAAAAAAATTCATACTACCTAACACATCATTTTGGCATGTGGTAAGAATTTTACACTTTTCACAATTTGGATTTGGGTTTACGTCTCATGACCTTTCTGGATCTGACAAGTAGTCCATTTTACTAAAAATATATTAATTTAATTCTTATAAAATTAAAATAAATATAATTAAAATCCATAAAAATATCCTTAATAATAAAATATAATATAAACCATGATGTGAATCAATACCCTTAAAATTATGAAAAGATTATTCTTTCTAAAATAATACCTCTTGTTGAACTCAAGTGTTTCATATACCTCCCCCAAATAAATAATCTCAGAAAATGTCATTAATCACATTATAATCTCAACACTTAAAACTAAAAATGTGGATTCTAAGAAATTGATCATATTTTCAACCTTAAAATCATAAAACCATGATATTATCCATAACTCTTAATATGTCTTCATATAATAAAATTTTAATCTCAAAAGTTATATTAACTATATCATGGATACAAACTACAATTACAAAATCTTAAATTTTAAATAATCTATTTTTATAGAATAATTAAATTTCTTGTATTCTTAATTATATTTAAGGTTAATAGATTTATAAAAATATGTCAGAACTCTTGCATAAAACACTCATAAATTAAAATGTGGACAATTCAACTCAGTATCCATTTATTCCACTATATAAAGCTTTTAATATGAAAAATGATTCCTTATCATAAATAATCATCATTACTCTATAATGTTGAAATATTCATTATTCTTACCCATCCTAAAACCCTGTGAAAAATATTTTAAAACATAGAATGGGTAGAAATGATCATTAAGGAACATTTAAAAATAAATGAAGAAACTTTTTAGTTCATAAATACATAAATAGATTTTTAGTTTAAAAAAATAATATTTATGCTCAAAAAAATATTTAATTATAAAATTAATCAGGTATCTACTGAATAATTTCATAATAAATCATAATCAAAGCATAAAAATCATAAATATTCCATTGAAATAATGATTTTTTTGATTTTTTTTTCATAAATTGTATTAAATTTCACTATAATGAAGTATCATAGTTATTAAAAAAATTATAATGAGTAATAACATGAGAGTATAAAATAATGAAATTGGATTCATAATGTAATGGCCCAGCCCCTCATGGTACATCCCTTTGCCAAATTTTGGATCCTCAGGGTGGCGTCCCGGTGGTAGGATGTCATTTCGGTGTGACACGATCGATGCGATCAATCGGTGTGACTGATCAGTTTGATTGTTGTATCACTGATCGATGTGCGACTGATCAGTGTGACACGATCGGGGCGACATGGTCGGTGTGGCACCAATCAGTTTGACCGATCGGTGTGCGACCGATCGGTGTGACACGATCGGTGTGACCGATCGGTGGGACACTATCAGGGAGACCGATGGGGGTGACAAGATCGGTGCGACCGATCGGTGTGACACGATCGGTGCGACAGATTGGTGTGACACGATCGGTTCGACCGATCAGCGTTAAATGATCGGTGCAACCTATCGGTGGGATAGGATCGGTGTGTCCGATCGGTGTGACACAATCGATGTCACACAGCCTTGTTGAGTTTTTCTTCTACAGTTTTTTCCCGTAATGCTTTTTTAAACCATTTTAACATTTTTGAAATGGTTGAAGGATATTTTTAGCCCCATAATCAATGTTTAAATTATTAAGAGTGGGGAAACCCTCAACTGACCAGCTGTGTTTCCATATAATATTCCCCTTTGTTTATATAAAATCCATTAAAGTCGGAACTTTTACAACTTTTCCCAATGAGAGTTATTAAATAACAATTGATCTCGTCGTGTGTAACCACCTAACCGCGTGGTGAATCCACGATCCACCTATAAAGCCACCAAAGATCTTGAAATCCAGTAATGCCTTGTCTCATCTTCATATTGTGCTAGCTTTCATTTTTTTCTTCTTCTTGGTCAGGTTCATTTTTCCCATGGAGCGTCTAGAGTCCCCTTCCCGAGGTAAGTGGTGCGCATGTGTTTTAGCCCTTAATGCCCATCCTTGGAGTCCCATACGCTCCTTCCCTGCATGTTGTGCATCCCCAGTTCTTGGCGCATGGAGAGAAACATTGTTCATTGATCATCCAGGTAGGGGGGTTTTTCCTTCATCTCTCTTACAGTGTATCATGTAGGGTTGGTATGCCATTTTCTCTACGGGACGGATGAAACCAAACATTAATGAAGATAAAAAGAGGAATTTAAAATAATGAAGGTGGGGGGTGTATTCGATGTTATGTTGTATTTTCTTATTCTTGATTATGTGTTGTGAAATGTACGAGCTCAGGCCCACTAAAAATCATGGCCATTGGTGGTTTTCCTTGTCCACTAAAGGAAAACTTCTTCTCTAGATATTCATGTGATTGGATGACGATAACATGAAAATTGGTTAATCACATAAACATGACCGATTGATTGGATGTCTGGTAAACATCAATCCTTGTGTGGTCACCTTGGTTAATCCAACAGAAAGAAGAACCTAATGAATGATGTGCTTGATAGTGGAAGTTTCCCTACATTGTTTTAACAGTGGGTGTATTGTTCTGCTTGATGCTTTTGGGGTGATGTGGGTGGGGATGGGATCCTATGGCATGGCTCGGTTGAAGGTTGTGAATCTAAAGCTGCGTGGGGCTGTGTCTCAAGGCTTGGTTTGGTTCGAGTACTTTGAGGGATCTCACAGATCCCTATGTTGTTGTGACTTTACAAGAGAACCGGGTCTGAATTCTTAAATGGATATTAGGATGTTTCTCTTTCTCTGGCTTGTGTTTATGCATGTTAGTTGCTCAGTAGTGAAAAATTTACTTGAATATAATCACTTGAACTTGAAATCACTAATGGTCTCAATGGGGAATTGTTTTCTAGGATGAGTGGTGACACGATTGTGGGTTCGGTGCTTCTTGTGAATGAATAGTAACAAGGGTGTTTGTACATCAGCTGTTTTTTGAACTCCTAGGTTGGGATGAGTGCTTGTTATATATATATATATTATATAATTTTAGTTCTTATTTTTCTTAGTCGTGCCCCACCCAAGATGATCACTTAGTTCCGAACACCCCCATTTCATGGGGGATGGTGTTTTTTTCCAACGCTCCATTAAGTGGATGCTTATTGGCTCTATTTCTGCTCCCATTCCTGAAGAGCCCAAGAAACTTCGGGAAGGCTATGATGGCCTGAGACCCATTAGAGCCCAAGATTTTTTTCATAGGATAGTTATGGTTTTTGGCCCATGTGTGTGTGGGTAGGTTATTTCTCATGTGTCTTTGGGATGAGGTACAGGTGTTTTCAGGCATAGCAGTAGTTATTCTGTACCACGTGTTTGTGGGCGTGGTTACATGTGGTTTTTGTGGCCTTGGTGTTTGTGGGCGGAATGTGTGGTTGTGGCCCATGTGGTGCGGGTGGGTTGTGGTAGTGGGACTTCGGTGAGAATGGCGGGAGAGGATTGATGCATAGACTGTTTCCAATAACCAGTGGGAAAGTGGTGGGGGTACCCAAATATCATTGTGCTATTACTATACATTACATGACTTGTTTTATTTGGGGAGTGAGCCTTGGTGAGGCTTGGGTGGATAGTTTTCCTTATTAGGTTCTTTGGTTATCTCCATTCTCATGGTGCATTATAATGTCTCCCGACTTGTGCATGAGAGTGTTTGGTTTTTACCTACTGAGTATTCGTGTATGCTCACCATTCTTATATCAAAACTAATTTCAAGTTTCCTGGAGGACATCCAGGTTCACATAGGATTGTACTACATCGGATGATGGGATAGTTTCCTTTTCTGTGTTCCTCTCTTTGGTATTTTAATTTTTGGGGTTTTACTATACATTGTAGAATTTACTATTGGAACATCCATATGGGAATGGTTTGTTTTGGCTTTAACTGTACTTCCACTTTTGGTGTTGTTGGGAGTCACTATCTTATCTCACGATTTCATTAAATAAAAATGGTAATGCCTTCCAATTTTTGTGTGATTCTATACCCTTGGTTCTAGTTTCCACTCTGGGACCTATTGATGGCGGGACTCGAGGTTCATTAACTATCCTTCAACCTGAAGAAATAAGGCTTCTGGCAACCTTCTATCCCTTCTCTCATATTGGTGAAGGAGGATCATGACATAATTGTATCATAGGAAGAGGTTGAGAGATAAAATGGAGTCTGGGATTAGGCACAATGAGGGGTGCATTGGATGGTAGGGAAACAGTGTTGGGTTATCTTGGTGCGTGAAATAGGATAGGGAATACCGGCTAGGACATGGGATTTTAGGGCCCCCCATGATCCGATGGAAGGACTCTAGGCCCACCAAACAACCTAGTGATGCCACACTGATTTCAAGGTAGATTCCTTGGGGAAGATAAATGCATCATAATGACATGTGTTCTAGTGTTTCATGGGTATTTTGGGGATATAAAATGTATAATAAGTCGAAGAAAATTTAAAATCAATCTTCTGCACTACTCGAGTATAGGCATTCCTTGTTAACCGTGCATCTATGGCACCCAGATGGAGACCAAGGGTAGTACGGGTGATCGAGGCCCCAGAGGTTGGTTTGGATGATCAAAAGGGGGATGACCGAGAGGAGGATGATGATCAGTGGCCGAGAAAGGTTCGTGCCTTTCAGCAGAAGAACCTCAGAATGTATAAGGGTAGCATCTCAAACATAGAGATAGAGAGATGGCTAGAGGATCTGGTGATAGGATTCAGCTTAATCCGTGCTCTGACGGAATACTGTGTTCCTCTGGCTATAAGCCAGATGCGAGGAGCAGCGTGTCAGTAGTGGACTCTTTATCTTGAGGAGAGGAGGGAGGCTAAGGTGACATTGACTGACATTGAGAGGGAGTTCCGGGTGGAATCCCTCTCTTCCACAATGAAAGCTGAGAAGAGGCAGGAACTGGTCTACCTCTAGCAGGGGGGTATGTTAGTGAGAGAGTTGGGGATCAAGTTCTAGGATCTCCTCCACTTTTCTCTGGACCTCTTTATAGATGACCAGTCTCGGGAAAGACATTTGGAGGAGTCACTTCAACCTTCTCTTCAGTATGATGTTACTCCCTTCACATTACCGACATACATGGAGGTCTAGAAGAAGGCTGAAGTCGTAGAGAGGATGCACACACTGTGAGGTTTATCGCGAGAGGGAATACAGTTGGTCTCGTTGAAGGATAAGGTTGTCAGCAGCATGCCTCCAGTATCAGGGCCCTCTAGGCTTCGACCAGTACTGAGCAGGCCCTAGTAGTTGCAGTTCTGATCTTCTGGTCCTCTAGCTTTTCATTCGATCCTAGGACCAAGATGCTTCATCTTTGGAAGCCATGGGCACCTTCATAATTAGTTCCTGAACCGAGTACAGAACAATGGTGGTGGGTCGGTGCAGTGACCGCCCCAGTCATAGCAGTTTCCAGCCAGGCCCTTTCATCAGTAGTAGTAGGGACAGTGAGCTTTTTCTCCTCCATGGGAAGACATCATAGGAGGAGGCCGACCTCAGGTCTCTCCTCAGGGACCTCGACCAGGGTACGTTCGGGGAGGCAGATGACAGCCGAGGGGTAGGGGAGCTTGGCATGGGAAGTTACACACTACAGAGGCAGAAGATCCAGCAGGGCTGGAAGTCGTTCGATGTATGATCAGCTTGTTTAGTACTCTTAACTATGCCTTTTCAATACATGAGCTTCACAATCCTTTTTTGTGCCCAGTCTTTTAAATGCTCTAGGTCTATATACTGAGAGACATGTAGTGCCCCTGGTTTTGAGTACACCAGTCAGAGGACATACTGACTTGTTTTATGTTTTTCGAGGGTGTAGACTGATGATAGGTCCACAACAGTCAGTCAAGGATCTTCTACTATTGCAGATACATCCATAATACGTCATCCTATGCACTGACTGGCTATTCTATGTATGTGTCGTTATTTAATTCTTATGAGGAAGGATCGTGTTTTCAGACATGGTCGGCCGACGTGTGACTTTCATCGGTGAGCAGGGTTACCAGGATGGTAACCAGCATGTGGAGATCATATTTTCGTTGTTAGCTAAACTATCAGTGGAGTCGGTGGATGTAGAAATTGTAGAAGTCCAAGGGATCATCAGTGAGTTTATGGACGTCTTCCCAAATGAAGTGGTGACTATATCTCCTTGACATAATGTTGAGTTCGGGATAGACTTTCAACCTGGTGCCCATCCGATTTGGATGGCTCCCTAATGGATGGCTCCCTCTGAGTTACGGGAGTTGCAGATTCATATTAATGATCTGATAAATAATGCTTTTTTTTGACCAAGTGCATCACCATAGAGTGCTCCAGTCTTGTTCTCAAAGAAGGAAGATGGTGGTCTTAGGTTGTGCATAGAATACCGGAGACTGAATCAGGTAACAGTCAAAAATGGTTACCCTCTCCCGTGAATAGAAAACCTTTTAGACTAGTTATAAGGGGCATGGTAGTTCTCCAAGATTGAACTACAGTCGGGATATCCCCATTTGAGGGTTAAGGAGGGTGACATCTCGAAGACTTCCTTTAGGTGCAGATATTGGCACTTTGAGTTTGTGGTCATGTCGTTCGCCATTACGAACGCTCAAGTTGTATTCATGGAGCTCATGAACTCCGTTTTCTGGGAATATCTTGACTGGTTCGTATTCATGTTTATTGATGACATCCTGATCTACTCGTGGTTAGATGAAGATCATGTTGAGCACCTGAGAACGGTTTTATAGGTCCTCCGACAGCACCAACATTATGGGAAGTTGTCCAAGTTCAAGTTCTGGACTCGAGAAGTGCACTTCCATGGAAACATGGTGTCTATGGAGGGAATAGCGGTGGACATCGAAGGTTGGGGGTGTTTTTTCGTGGGAATAACCCAAGAACGTGGTAGAATTTCATAGATTCCTAGGTCCGGTAGGCTACTACTGGAGGTTTATGCCCAAATTCTCCCGAGTTGCAGCACCTTTGATAGCCTTGACCAAGAAGGGAAAGGATTTCAGGTGGGATGGGCGGTGTGAGGTAGCCTTCAGATATATGAAGGGGAAGTTGGTTAGTCCCCCAGTGCTGAGGTTGCCCGAATAAGGGGTAGCGTATGAGGTGTTCTATGATGATTCCGGACAAGGTATCCGGTGTGTGTTGATGCAACAATATAGGGTGATCTTTTTGGGTATATGAATTTTTTCCCCCATGAGCATAACTATGCCACCCATGATCAGGAACTTATGGCGGTTATGTTCGCACAAAAGTTTTGGTGGCATTACCTTGTCTGGGAGTGCTTCGTGGTCTTCACGGATCACAATAGCTTGAAGTATATCTTTAACCAACACGACCTAAACAAGAGACATCAAATGTGGTTAGAGTTTCTCCAGGTCCACAACTTCATGATCTCTTACACTAAAGGTAAGGGGAACATTTTGGCTGATGCCTTGAGTAAGAAGTCATGGATGGAAGCCGTTTAGGAATCTGTGGATGCTTGGAAGGCAATGGTAGAGTTGGCTTCCCAACACCTGGATGTATGGCAGGATGGTGGTAGAGGTTATCTGTTTCAGATGAATGTTCAGTCCTCTCTATGGGGGTAGGTGGAGGAGTTTTAGTGGGGAGACATAGAGAGTGAAGTGATGTGTGTCCGAGTTAACCAATATGATTCTCAAGAAGGGTGGACGGAGGATGGTCTGAATCAGATTCTTTTCCGAGGTAATTTGTTTTTTTCTAGAGATGATGCGTGGGAGAGTTCTTAGTGAGTTCCACAACTCACCCCTAGTGGTGCACCTGGGAATTTGCAAGATGTAACAGGGTCTGAGGAGTCAGTTTTTGTGGCCCAGTGTAAAGTGGGCAATGACAGAGTTCATGGCCAGGTGCCTAGTGTGTCAACATGTGGAGGCTGAACATAGTGTTCTCGGATTTTTTTTCACCCTATAGACGTCTTCGAGTGGATGTGGGATGACATCTCAATGAATTTCATCACAGGAATACCCAAGGATGAAGGCGGTTATGATGCTATCTGGGTAATGGTGGACCGATTGACGAAATATGCTCACTTTCTGGCGATCAAAGTGTTAGGTGCAGTGGATGCCTTAGCACGAAGGTACGTGGATGATGTGGTGCGGTTTCATGGTGTTCTGAGGTCCATAGTCTGGGATAGGGATGCATGGATTAGCTCACGATTCTGGAGAGGATTGCAACATGCTTTTGGCATCCAGCTACATCTTAGCAATTCTTTCCACCCCCAGACAAATGGACAGACAGAGCACACCATCCACAGAATGGAGGATATGATACAGGGATGTATGCTGGACTCTGGGGATAGTGGGTGCGATACATGCCTCTTCTATAGTTTTCCTACAATAATAGCTATATCTCAACCACTGGCATGGCTCCATTCGAGGCTTTTTATGAGAGGCCATGTCGCTCACCCATGTGCTGGACCGAGGTTGGGGATATAGGTGTTCTTGTCCTGGAGGAGGTGCCGAGCATGATAGGGAATGTAACGACCCGAAATATTGAATAAATCTTGTTTCCAAATTTTATGTGTTATTTTATTTTTATACTCAACAAAAATGTTTCATTTGATGGCATGAGTATAATTAAAATGAGATTATTGGGTTTTGACTGTTATATGACCATTGGTCAATATGGACGTTGTAAACTAAACGTTTCGATTACTGTCTCCAAATACAAGTAATCTTGGTTAATTATTATAGAAAGAAGATTCGATGGCCTCGCCCAGTAGTCTTGGACCGATCGAAGCCCATCTAACAGAACTTGGGAAGGAGGTAGCACCACTGGGATTTTCTCTGGACTAAACCCAAGCTGAACATCATCATGTGAAGATAGAACGAGATCACCTTCATGAGAAGTTCAAACTGATAGAAATTACTACTCGTGTGATGTTGGCCGAGCCTCCCTCAAATTCTCTCACCTTAGCACACCTTACACTTAGGCCCTATGCTGGCGTGATAAGGGGCTATGCAAGGAGACCGTAACAGCCTTGTGTAATCCATTGTTTTAGTTAAAAATTGGGATTTCTTCTTATGATGAAGTTTTTGAATTTTCAAATGACCGGATAAATATAGTATGCATATTTTTGATGAATTTTAGAGAAAGGATATTTTAAAAATGTTTATGTAAACCTTAAATAATTAAAAATGTGTAATGATTTTCAAAAAATTGTCTTCTACAATTATGTTCAGTAAAGAAATTTAGAGTCTAATAAGATTAATTTGATTTTTGATGAATAGTAAATTATGAATAGTGATTTTATGCTTAGGATAATTAATGTGACCAAATAGATTAGTAAACTCACTTAACGAAAGTATTAAAATAATCTAGGCACCTTGATTAAGTAATGTGATTCATTAAAATGGTTAAATAACGGTTTCATAAAATATTATTCATGTATTAGTTTTTTTGGGTGAATAGTATTTTTTAATTAAAAATTAAATTAAAAATATTTAGAAAATAATTTTTATAAAATTGATTTCATTTTTTAACTCAGAGCATCGATATTATATTAAGGTAATTTTTGGGGTTTTTTCTGAAAAAAAAAATTAATTTTCGGCGAATAGTGTTTTTAATAATAAAATTAAATTAAAAATATTTAGAAAATTATTTTATAAAATGGAGTTCATTTTTGAAATCAGATCATTGATATTTGGTTAATGTGTAATTTTTTCATTTTTCTGAGAAAGTTGAATTTTCAGTGATTAGTAAAAATACAGTTTTAGGGTTTCAGTATGTTTAATGACATCATAACTGTGTCATGATGATGTCAAGAGATATTTTAAGGGTTGGCCGACCTAAGGTGATAGATAATTGTATTGGGGGGCCCATGTGGCCTAACTTCATGGGAAATATCATGGGAGAGCACATGGTTTTGAGAAAAGCAATTGTGAGGTGTCCCTTGGCCATTAATGCCTTGTCCCCTCACTTTCCCTATTAATACATGCCATCCTCCCATCCATTCGACTCCAAAACCATACTCAACGAAGTTATTGTCTCCGTACCTCTCAAGGAGTCCTCCCTAGGTTCCCCCAAGCCCCCAAGGTCCAAACCTTTTAGTTTTAAGAGATTCATTTTATGGTAAGGGATCCTACCTCTCTCTTTCTTTTCAAGTACTCTCGTTTATGTCATTTCTTCTAAGCTCCATGTTCATATGTTAGGAATGTTATTTTATATTCACCCTACTGCCCTTTTATGTTCATGTGATTATAGATGCTCTCTTACTCTCATCATTTTGTTTTATGAATGTTTAAGTGGCGCCGTTAGGCAACCAAAATTTTTGTAACAGATTCTTTCTCCCTTCTCATTTTTCAAGATCTATTTTCATGTAAAGTATTTCATGTTCCTTTTTATTATGTTGTGGTATGATCTATAAAATTATCATACTTATCTTTTATGATCATATGATGAGAGACCCCAATTTATCTCTTCAATTCAGTATTTTTATGTTTTAAGTGGCGCCGTTAGGCTGGCGAATTTCTATGGGGATCTTTCACCCTTCTCATTTTCAAGATCTACTTTCATGTCAAGTCTTTCAAATTACTTTTTATTATATTGGGGAATGATCACTATATCTATAATACTAATCATTTATTTTCATATGATGAGAGACCCTATTTTATCTCATCAATTCATTTTTGTTGATGTTTAAGTGGCGCCATTAGGCTGCCAAATTTCTAAGGGGTTCTTTCACCCTTCTCATTTTCAAGATCTACTTTCATGTCAAGTCTTTCAAGTTCTTTTTATTATTTTGGTGTATCATCTCTATATCTATCATACTTATCATTTATGTTCATATTATGAGAGACCCTATTTGATCTCATCAATTCATTTTTGTTAAAGTTTAAGTGGCGCTGTTAGGCTGCCGAATTTCTAAGGGGTTCTTTCACCCTTCTCGTTTTCGAGATCTACTTTCATGTCAAGTATTTCAAGTTCCTTTTTATTATGGTGTGGTATGATCTATATATCTATCATACTGATCATTTATGTTCATATGATTAGAGACCCTATTTGATCTCGTCAATCCATTTTTGGAAGTATTAAGTGACGTCGTTCGGCTGTCGAATTCTCATAAGAGAAATCTTATTTTTGTCTTCCCTTCATGTTCTTCGTTTCATATGGTATATCATTAAAATTTCATTACCATGTTCCTAAATAATATATATTCTGTTCCCATACTGTTTTAGGTATCATTTTTTAGTGGGTGACCCATGTCCCCTCTCTTTTCAATGTTTTCTAAAACCATGTATCATAGACATTATGCTGCATTGTTTTCATCTCAAAATGCCTCCCTCTTTATCTCAAAATTATTTTATGTTATTAATTTAATACTGAAAGATCATATTTATATAGGGGTATTCACATATATATCAAAATGATCTATTTTAAATTCTGGGATTTACATACATGAAACCTGCTTTCCATTTTCCGTGGGTTTAAAGTGACATTAAGATCATGTCTTTAAAGCTGTTTTCAAAACGTTATGATTATGAAATGAAACCCATTTCTTTTGTGATATATGGGTTGTTTATGAAATGATTGATGATGATATATGTGGCTCACATGATAATAAAGACATTTCAATGGTGCACCCAGATAGCGCTCTAATGCATTGGGTAAAGACTTAATCTCTAGATATGACTTTTTAGACTGATACCTTGGTGAATAGCCTTGGTAATTTTTAATGACACCTTGGGGATGGACCATGGTGAAACGAAATGATTGTCAATATTAAATGCTGCAGCCACATCTTCAAGTTATGAAAAATGTTATTTTTATTTTGATATGCCTCATGGTTTCTTTCTCATGACTTAAAGATCTTTTCATGACTTTATTGATGTATCTAAAGTTCATATGTAAAATGTTTCGCTTGTTTCCCTTACTGGGCCTTCTGCTCACCCTTTATTTTGATTTATGTCCCCAGGTTATGAGATGAAGTAATGAACCTAGGATGAACATTAGGAGAATCCTTTCAAGTGATTAAGAAGAATGTTTTATGTTTTCATGTTTTATGTTCCTGGTTTCTAGGACAATAAACCATAAAGATCATTGGTTTTGTAAAATGTAATGAAAGTTTATATGATAAAAATGTGGGATGCTATAGAGAAGGTTCGGCTTATACGAGAGCGGATGAAGGAGACTCAGGACCGGAAAAAGTAATATGCCAATAATAGGAGGCGACTGTTGGAGTTCGAGGTCTGGGACAACGTATTCTTGAAGGTCTCCCCTCAGCGTGGAAAACATAGGTTCAGTAGGGGGAGTAAGCCTTGTCCAAGGTTCATCAGACTATTCAAATTGCTACAGTGGTTCGGATAAGTGACTTATCATCTAGTTCTACCACATCCACTTCTGAGAATTCATTATGTCTTCCATGTGTCTTAGCTATGACGATATCTACATAGTGACTCACACATCCTCAACTGGGGAAAGATAGATATCAAGGAAGACACAATGTTTGTAGAATGTCCGGTGAGAATCGAGGATCACTAGGAGAAGAAGTTCTGTAGATGAACCATCCTTTTGGTTCGTGGGTTATGGAGGCATGGTGGGCTCTAGGTGAGTACCTACGAATGAGTGGAACATATGTGCACCAAATACCCAGATTTGTTTCGAGTTTTGTTCTGTCTAGTTTTGTACTTGATTGTGATGTAATGCGGACCGTGGTGGTTTATGAGATGTTTTGTTTCCCTACCTTGCGAATTTTATGAAATGTCCTAATATGTGGGGAAGGGAGGAAATGATTCCTAATGAAGATGTATTAGGGTGGACGTGATTAAACCTGTGCGGTTGAGTCAGTGCCACCAAAAAAAGATAGTATCATGACATGGTGGAAGGAACCCCCGGAATCGTGTGTCAGGACAATATGGACCATGAGTTAGGTGTGGCAGTTTGGGGTGGTTTTTCCTCGAGAGGTATCTTTCGAGGGGGGGTTTCAGACCCCTCTCTTCTCTTCAGGTCTTGCTTTGATTCTCGAGGACGATAATTTTTTTGGGGGTATTTGATGAAATTGATTACACCCCCATGGTCCACCCCTTTCCAAAATTCTGTATCCTAAGGGTGAAATACCAGTGTTAGGACATCATTTTGGTGTTACACGGTCAGTGTGTCACCGATCAGTGCGACTGATCAGTGTTCGACCGACCGATGTGACACGATCGGTGTTTCACCGATCGGCGTGTGACTGATTGGTGGGACACAATCAGTGTGACACGATCGGTGTGACTGATCAGTGTGACATGATCATTGTGACCGATTAGTGTGACACGATTGGTGCGACAGATCGGTGTGACACGATCCGTGGGACTGATTGGTGTGACAGGATCGGTGCCACCAATCGGTGTGACAAGATCGGTTTATGAATGATAGGTGTGTGACCGATCAATGTGTCGCCGATCAGGGTGACTGATCTGTGTCTCACTGATTAGTGGGACATGATATGTGTGTCACCGATCAGTGAGACCGATCACTGTGTCACTGATCAGTGCAACACGATTGGTGTCACGCAGCATTGCCGAGTGTCTCTTCTACAGTTTTGTTCTCGTAACGCTACTTTTAAACCCTTTTAATAATTTTGAAATGGTTCAATGACATTTTTGTCCCCATAATCAATGATTAAATTCCTAAGAGTTAGGCTACACTCAACGGACCATCTGTGTGTCCTTGTAACGTTCCCCTCTGTTTATATAAAATCTGTTAATGTCACAGTTGTTATCACCTTTTCTTGATGACAGTTATTAAATAACAATTGGTCTCGTCATGTGTATCCACCCAACCACATGGTCAAACCATGATCCTCCATTAAATCCACCGAAGATTTTGATATCGAGTAACGCTCAGGCTCATATTTATATCGCACTAGCTTTCCTCTTTTTTTTCTTCTTTTGGGCAGGGTTCTATTTTCCCTTAGAGCGTTTGGAGTCCCCTTTCCGAAGAAGTGGTGTGCATGTTCTGGAGCTCTTACATCCAGTCCTTGGAGTCCCAGACACTCCTCCCCTGCATGTTGTGCATCCCTAGTTCTTGGCACGTGGATAGAAACATAAATCATTGATCATCCAGGCAGGGTTTTCTCTTTCATCTCTCTTACTGTGTATCTTGTGGAGTGGGTATTCCATTTTCTCTACGGGATGGATGAAATCAAACATTAATAAAGATAACAAGAGGGATTTTAAGGAATGAAGGGGGGTGTGGTCGTTGTTATGTTGTATTTTCTTATTCATGATTATGTGTTATGAATTGTACGGGGTCATGCCCACTGAAAGTCATGGACGTTGTTGGCTTTCCTTGTGCATTGAAGGGATAGTGATTTTATGGTTATTCATGTAATTGTATGACTATAACATGAAAATTGGATAATCATGTAAACTCAACTTATTGAATGGATTCCTGGTAAACATCAATCCTTATGTGGTAACCCTGGTTAATCTAACAAAAAATAAGAACCTAATTAATGATGTGCATGAACCTAGAAGTTTCCATACACTATTTTGATAGTGGTTGTGTTGTTCTACTTGATGCTTATAGGGTTATTTGAATGGGAATGGGAACATTTATCGTGGAATGGTTGTTTTTTGTGAATATAAAGTTGTGTGGGGCTGTATCTCGAGTCTTGGTTTGGTTCCATTAATTTGAGGGATCTAACGGATCCCTTTGTTGTTGTGACTTTATAAGAGAACCGGGTGTGAATTCATAAATTGTTTTTTTGGCTATTTCTCTTTGTTTGGATTTTAGTTATGCATGTTAGTTTCCCAGTATTATAGAATTTACTTGAATAGAATCACTTGAACATGAAATCAAGAATGGGTTCAATGGGGAATTGACTTCCGGGATGAGTGGTGACAAGATTTTGGGTTAAGTGCTTCTTGAGAATGAATAGTGACAAGGGTGTTTGTGCATATGTTGGTTTTTGAACTCCTAGGTTGGTATGAGGGATTGTTATATATATTATATAATTTTAGTACTTATGTTTCTTATTCATGCCCCACCCATGTTGAGATATTATTGTCGAACACCCCCATTTCTTGGGGGAGGGAGTTTTTTCCAAAGATCCTATGAGTGGCTGGTTATTAGTTCCTTTTCTGCTCCCTTTCCCAAATAGCCCAAGACTCTTTGGGTAGGCCATGATGGCCTGAGATCCATTATAGACCAATATTCTTCGGGCATGGTAGTTGTGGTGTTTGGCCCAGGTGTGTGCGGGTAGGTTATTTCCCAACTGTCTTACAGATGACGCCATGGTGTCTTCCAGCATGGCAGTAGTTGTTCTAGCCCAGGTGTTTACGGGCATGGTTACACATGGTTGCTGTGGCCCAGCTATTTGCGGGCAGAATGTGTGGTTGTGGCCCAGGTGTGTGCGGGTGGGGTGTGGCAGTGGGAATGCAGTGAGAATTGAGGGAGAGGATTGATGTGTAGTATGTTTCCAATAACTAGTGGGAAAGTGGCATGGGTTTCCCAAATATCTATGTGATATTACTATACATTACTTGACTTTCATTATTTTGGGAATGTGCCTTTGTGAGGCTGTGGTGGATAGTTTTCCTTGGTAGGTGCTTTGGTTATCTCCTTTCCCACGTGGCATTAGAATGCCTGACCACTTGTGCATGAGAGCTTTTGGTTTTTCCCTATTGAGTATACTTGAATTCTCAACCTATGTATATAAAATTTCTTTCAGGTTTCCAGGAGGACATCAGGGATCGTGCAAGGATGTACTAGTTCGGAAGATGCGACAGTTGTCGTTGTTGTTTTCCCCTATTTGGTATTTCCATTTTTGGGGTTTTCTTATACCATGTAGCATTTAATTTTTTAACATGAATATGGGAATGATTTGTTTTGGATTTTCCTGTACTTCTACTTTTGGTGTTGTTGGGATTCAATATCTTATTTATGGATCCCATTAAATAAAGAGGGTAATGCCTTCCATCTTGTGTATGATTCTACACCCTTGGTGCTAGGGACCACTCCGAGACCTATTAAAGGAGAATCTTGGGGGTAATTATCTCTACATCAACTTGAAGAAGGAAGTGTTTGGAAACCTACTCTCCCTTTTATCATCTTAGTGAAGGTGGGTCATGATATATAATGTCAGGATAATTTATGAAATGTGTGAGAAACACAAAACATGACATAAGTATAAGTCAAAGAAAACATCCACGACAACAACAGAAGGTGTGAAGTGTCACATAGTGGATTATGTTTACTCTATAATTGCACACATAACATCTCATGAAACTAAATATTTACCAAATTTATCGGAGTGCTATGTTAATAAAACCATTAAAGTTTATGGTATGTTTTTAAAATAAATTTCATTTTTCTGATTACATGAGTTATATACAACACCAAGTCAAAATAAACATCAATCTAATATTAAAAAATAAATATTCTTCCACTGTAAAAAATCTATTAAATTGATAGGTATTTATAGGGTTAACGGTTTTATGATATATATATAAAGGTACTGCCGAATATAAATAAATTCTTGGTGATTTATCACTTAATTTTTACTAGAAAAATTTTATTATTCAAAAATAAATTTCCCACAAAAATGATATTTATTTTTGTTGAAAAAAATATTATAATTAATTTATGGAGAATATATATCTTGGTTTTAAATGTTATAGTATCCATAAAATACAAACCTGATGTTCCATAAGAAAGGTTCTAAAGAAGGCCTCTTAAGGAATTGGTAATTATTTAACCCAACCAGTTTCAATTTATTTACACTTATAACTATTAAAAATCTCATAAATTTATCATAAAATAATAAAATAAGTATCCTAAATATAATTAATTTTTATTATGATTATAAAAAAACTATTGAATACCTACTTTTCTATAAAATGGAATGGGAATGTTTCACTCATGTGTATGTATGAATTTCCATCTTTACTCAACAATATAATTAATTTTTCATCACCATCAATTATGGATGTGAATGCTCATTGTTTAAATAATTATATATGATTATTATGACATTATTATAACAATTAATTGATAATATCACATCTTCCTTCATAATTTAGAAATTTTTAGGAAATGATAATGTCACTCATGCATATGTATGGACTGCATCCTCCATGAAAAAATGTAATTTTTTAATTTATATGTTACTTGGATGGTAATGAGGATGGGTTTTATGATAAAATATTATTTATAAGATATAATAATTATTCTATAAAGGTGAATTATTATATACTTGTTTAATTTCCATTAGTAAAAAAGTGAAAATAACATTCATGTGTTTGTACGACTTACCATCTCCATAAATAGTGTAATATATTTTCTACCTCCAAATATTATGAATTACTCTAAATATATATATATTCAATATATATTATATTTATAACATTATTTACATTATTTATATTAAGTAACCTTGATAAAAGTATAAAGCCCAAAGCTACCAAACTAAAACATACATGAAAAATGTATTTATTACCTAAAATAATGATTTTTAACAAATAATTGTTATGAAATGGGTGAATTTTTTTTCAATGGTATGATATATAAGATAATTATATTTTAATATATTTATAATAAATCTATACTTTTTTACTATAGTTTTAAACACATATAAATGAAATCATATCTAAGGTAAGGGTTTAGTTCACAAACTCATAATTATTCAATATTGTTTATATTTAAGTCCCCACTGGGGAATATTTAACTTCAATATCCATATTTTATACATTTTTAATTGATATTTATATTAATAAATAATTATTTACTAATTAAATGATTTCCAATGTTTTACATTTTAGAAAATTTTTTAAAGTAATTTTCTTATTTTTTTCAAATGATGTACTTTTTAAACTTTTGACAATAGTGTAAAAGAAATATTTTTATTTAATTATATGGAATTAATGTATTTTACATCCATAATGAATAATATTTTTATCTTTTAGTGGATTTGAATTAATGGTTTTCATTAATTCAAAACATTAAGGCAAATGAGAAAAAAGAGATTATGAAATGGAAGGATTTTAATAAAATTTTATTTCAGAATTATTTTCCTCATGAGAAATGAAAATACATGAAGAGATAAATCTTGAGACTGCGAAAAAGGTTGTTGTTTTTTCTATTTATGACGCTAACATTACAAGGATGTCCATATAAACTACATACTATGCACATAATCAAAATAGTAAGATTGGGTGTTTCTTTGTTAAGCTCGGGCCAATGCTTTCATCGGTACTAGACTCTGAATAATTATCATCATATGAGGATATAGAATCAATTTCATCAAGAACCAGAAATAATTCTCCAATTCAATTTGATCAGAAGTAAATTATGAGAATAAAAGATAGATAAAAACAAATGGATAAGGGGAAGAATGGAAAGAATGATTTTCCCATATATGATGACTATGGAAAGAAAAACCTTCGTACTTTCTTGAAGAGAATGAGATTTTTCTTCAACAATAGTTAGAAAGAACTGAATTCATGTGAAGGAAATATATAAAACAATAAAATTATGTGATTAAACTATTAAGACATTGAAAATTATGTAAATTTATTCCTCAAGTGTCAAAGGAAAATACCTGAGAAGAAACAAGGGGATCAAGGTAGGGCCTATGCTATTACTACTAACTAAGTAGAATAATTAAAGTTATTTTTTATTTGGATTCAATATTACTTTTCATGATTCTATATTTATCTTGTCAAATTATTTTATCAATGAAATTATGGTTATAAGAATGATGAAACATATAAGGATTATACTATAGTAGTATTTCTTTAAATATTTGAAATTATAGGTTGTGTGGTTCTGATAACCAAGAAAAGTGATTTAAAATTTAAATGATATTTTTATGATGGGAAAATAGTCCATAATATGTTCATAAATATTAATTAATAAAATATTGTTGGTATAAATCAAATATTGGCATTAAAGAAAAAAATAAGGAAATTTTGGTGGCCTTGAAAATGGTTAGTGATTCGAATAAAATGTAAATAAAGATGGATTTACATAATTTTTGTGATTTATATTCAATAATATGATATTATATTTAATGAAAAATGAAATATTTAATTTTTGGAAGAATGAATATTTTCATAAAGGTTTTATGGAGATTCAATTTATTACATTTTGATCAAGGTATTTACATGCTACATTAAGAGTCATATTTCAGGGGATTAATGATAAGTTGATTTTTGAAAATTTAGTAACCTATTTCCAAATTTTTTGTTTTGTTTTTTGTATTTGGTCAGAAATATTTTGTAGGAGAGTTAAGATCAACTATTTATGTGAAATATTAAGTAGAACTTTGTATAATATTATTTGAGGTTAAGTATGATTTATCATATTGGATAACATGTGCCATATTTTTTTTGGTAATTGTATAGAGGATAAATGAATGAATTGTGGATCTTATGATTTTTTAAAATATTATTTTAGTGAATTATGTATAAAAAATTTATTTCTATGATCGATTTCCTAGAATAAGAAATGATGTGAAAATTAATAAATGAACATGCAAAGGATGATATAATGCTTATGATATAGAGAGAAATCAAGTAAGATTATTTTCTCATGTGCATTATATGAATAGTAATATAATACCTTGTATCTAGGAAAATTGACATTGAAATAAAAAATTTATCCATTTATTTGTTTTTACTGAGAAATAAATACCCATTTATGCTATTTCAAAAATATAGTTTTGTGATGGTTAAATTTCTCATGATTATGATCGCTATTAATCTCTAGTAATAATTGGGGGTTAGTTTTCTCTTCCATTTCCATATATTCACTTCCCACTAATTTGATACTATTTGGAATCATATAATTATGATGCAATTCATATTCCAATTTCCCTATTTTTAAGGGGATGTTTTATTAAAACTTTTTATAATGTGGGTTTACCATAATGAAATTTTACTATGTCAATCCCTAATAAAGGGACAATATTTGCAATAATAGATATGAAATTTATATTACGAAGGAAGAATGTAAAAACCTAAAATTTTATGGAATGTTTAAATTTAATAAATTTAATTTAATTGATAACTTGTGTAACAAGCAACAAAAAATTTAAATGAACCTCAATCTACTATTAATATATGATAATGTTACTTTTATAATAAAACCATTAAATTTATGGGTATAAATAAAATTAATTGTGTAATGAAATATATATATATATTTCTTAATCTATATAAATAAAATCATTTTAATTTTCCCCCAATTTTTAGTATATCCATTATATTCTACAAAAATATGTTTTTCCAGAAAATGATTTTTATTTATTTTTTTGAGAAAATATTATAAATATTTTAATGAATATATATATATATATATATTATGTTATATAAGTAATATATTTTTGAAATCAATATAATAAAATTATATTTGTGATAAATCATTATATTTTTCTGAGAAAAATGATTTGGTAATTAATTGTGAAAAATGTCACTTTAAATGATTTTTTTGTTTCATGTATTTAAAAATTTAATTTTTTTTTGTTTTAAAATGATTTAAAAATAAAATTATTTCAATTATATTATTACTAATTTTATTATGTTTATTTGAATCTATTTTATGATTAAATTTGGTATAAATTAATTTATAAAAAAATGGAATTTTTCTAAAACAGTAATTTTCATTGAGTATTGATTTCAGATTAAATTAATATAATTATAGGTATTTAATTTAATAAAATTTATTCGTTATTTAGAATCATGTGTTTAAATTCATTTATATAGTCCCCTTTTATTTTTGGTCAATATGAATAAAAACTATGGTAAAATTTCTTACTTCGGTAAATGGTAAATCCAGTTAATCTAGGTTAAAACTAAGTAATAAGGTCATAATATTTCTTCATAATTCTTATTTTATGAAGTTAATTAATCCCATATAATCTTAGAATCTAAATTTATATGTTTAATGGATACTTTTCCATGAAATTGACCAATATAATATTTAAATTAACGAATGATTCAAGATTTCGGTCTCTTAGTTTTAAATATCTATTATGTGTCCATATAGGGACTGAAAAAGCTATGCATTAATATAAATGATAATTTTTCACAGTAAATTTATATTTATGAAGAAAATTTATTTTTATTTTTTACTGATTATATAATTACTTTAAATGTTAGTGAAGCACTAATGTATTATTATATTTAATTAATAAAAAGGAATATTAATTATATTAAAAATAGTATAAGTGAAAAAATTAGACTTATTTATAGTGTTTATTTTTTTAGATAAATATTATATATTATTGATTTTTAAATTAATTAGATATAGATTTTTAGGATTAAAAAATGCATTACCATGGTTAATGTTAAAATTTGATAAGTAAAAGGTTAAATAAAAAGATAAGGCTTATAGAACCCCCAAAAACCTATCCAAATTTTATTGGTTGATGATATTTATAACATATCATACCATTGGTTTTAATCCAAATCTATTTTGAGTCATTTTGGCTAGATATAAAATTATTATAATTTAATATTTTAAGAAATACTAAAAGTTCTCCTCGACTCAATTATAAAAGGACACTAATCCGTTCACTTATTTATGACAATTTGAGCTATATATCACAACCAATACAAAAAATATAATCTTATAAACACCCTTAACCATGTTCCATATGTTATTTTATCCCTAAAATACCAACCATATGTTCATAATGAATGGATCTAATGGTGTCCCAAAGAAGAGGTAATTTTCATACCTGTCATCTTTTAGTTTATTTATAATTATACCTTTTATAAATCTATTAAATTTATAAATAAAATAATATATCCATTATCCTAAATATAGTTAAATGTTATTATGTTTACGAGACAACCATTACACACCCTATTTTACATTAAATTTGAAGTTAAATTATTAATCATGCGTGCATATGATTTACTGGCTGGACACAGTGATACAATTTATTTTTCATCACTATATTTTATTGATGAGTATTATGAAAGATTTAAAATTTATATATGATAATTATGAAATTATTATACCTCTGGTATGATAATATCATATCTACCTTTTTACCATCCAATATTTTGGGAAATGATAATGTCACTCATGGGTATGTTTGGACGATCACGTCCCCAAAGTGAGGTGATTTTTTTCATTTATATTTTAATAGGATCGTGATTAAAAATGATTTTACGAATATAATAAATATATATGATATAATATTGATTATATAATGGTTATTTATTATTTAATATTATTTCACTCTCCCCCTTGAAAATTGCAAATAACATTCATGTGTATTTACGACCTATTGTCTCCATGAATAGTGTAATTCAATTTCTATGTCTAAATTTTGTGGAATAATATAAAAATGTATATATTGAATATATATTATATTTAAATAATTATTAACATTCTATAGATGATGTAACCTTGATAAACTTTCAATTACCATAAATACCAAAACAAAACCTACATGAAAAATGAATTAGCTATTACCTGAAATAGTGATATTTAAAGAAGAATTGTTATTAATGTTGTTCTAAAATGTATCCAGAACAATAGGGGGTTCGATTTAGTGGTTATTTTTTATTTTTATAATAATTTTTCTCAACTTATTTAGAAAACATTATTAACCTCTGAATCTTATTAGAATTATTATCTACTCTCTAAAATATTTTATCCTTACCTTTTGTGTAAAAAAAATATAAAGACGGTCTAAAATAAGATCCCTACACGGTTTGGTACAAAGACATACTAATTTCCATGTTGGATAGTTCCAAAAACATGGTTTCCTTTATTAACATATTTTTGGAATATAAAGACACAAGCATAAAATATTTATTAAACCAATTAGATAACATTTATACTATATTTAGTTATACCCCCAACCATCATTTTCATATAATCTTTCCAAAACCTAGTTACACACCATAGTAAACAATACATTCTAGTGACTTGTAAGAACCCAAAATTATAATCGTCATTCTTCTTCTTTTCTAATAAGCTTCAAAATGTTCCTCACATCCTGCACAAGTAAGCTGGTTGAAATTCACCTATGTACAATGTTCAAGAATGTCCAAAATTATCTAAAGAACATGTTGGTATTGGCACATCCTCCACATATTTAATAAATATTAATAATCTCAATCTCAATATTTCCAGAAATTTTTTCTAGAAAACTTAGAAAAAGTTAGTCAGATCAACCTTTCTCTGGTAACCTATGTCCAATGGACTTGGTATGATGGATCTCTATTGGATTCTACTTATGTTCGTAATTTTTCAACATATTAGAATCAAAATTGGAATCTCACAACTTCTCTATCCAAAAAGAGCCTCGTATGATGAGACTCTTTATGAAATAACTCTCTTCAATGGATCATGCCCCATTGGAACTCGCTCTGATGGATGTATACTCCAACTTGAAAGAAAATATTAGGGTGGGATCTTTTTTTTGTCACCAAAATTTCAATGATTCAACTTTACAAACTTATGACATGTTTCAATGTATTAATTTACTATCCTCTCTATTTATAGGTATCCCATAATGGTAAAGGTGACGAAACCAATTCTTCTTCATACTCAATGAAATTTTCATATCTCAAAATTTCATATTCATTTGAGATTCATATTTGACTACTTCAACTATTCTCAACATTTTCAAAAATTTATTGAATATTCATGATTATTCTAAAAAATTAATACTTCATTGAATTAAAAAAAATTCTTCAGTTGTATCATTTTAGTCCCAGATTTTCTTTATATGCTGACTCAAATTATTCTTTTTAACTCAGTTGTAGTTCGATTGACTTTATTATTAAAAATGTTTCTAATTCAATTTATCGCGAAAATCTAATCTACTAGATCAGTATATTATTAATTCAAAAATTCAAATTCTTCCTTCTTTTCTCTTAACCTACTTTAAAATAAAAGAAATCAAATATTTCCCATTTTATAAATATAAATGTGTTCCATGGATTTTCTTCTTCAGATGGAGTGGTGAAAATTATTCATCAGATGAATTGGTGCTAAGGATTTACCAATGAATCTGATACCAATAAAAAAGAACATTAGTATCAAATGATTTCCTTAACAATGAACCTTGACTAATAATATATAACCCTATGTGGGCAGATATATTGTAGAAAACCATATTTCTTAGCCAATGTGGTCAATGTTGTCCAAAATAAAATTTACATGTGATATATTTTCATTATTAATTCATCATACTCAAATCTAGGGAAATATGAGAATTTTATTTTTGATAAAACAAACATGAAACCTTGTTAACAAACATGTCTAATTGTATAAATATATAAACAAAACATTCCAAAAAAATATTTTTCATAACATCATTATATTCATTTTCCAAAATAGTAAGAGACTCCCACCTTAAAATTAGATTTTCCCCATGAAGTGTAGCCCTAAAATTATTGTTTTCAAAACATCTAAAACACTCACCCACCTTTTTTATTTTTACTCCTTCAATTCTCTATATGTTCATATATATATGAAAATAGTTTTTGAATAAGGAGGAATCTTAATAGATTCTTAATAGTAACATTTGAATTGAGAATATTCCCATAGTTTTGAAATTTTATTCTTCTTCATGGATTTTTCATAGGATGTGATTTCATAATTCTTTTCAAACTTTTTAGTTTTCGTAACATGTTTCTTTTCATCTATAGAATAATTTGATGAAGTTGTTTACATTTAATAAAATTTAGTATCATTTTTATTAAAATGATTTTGTAAGATATTCTTCAAGTTTTTCTATGGACTTGTATAATAGTCAAACAACTGTTAGTAACATTCCATTATTTCTCAAATTTCTTACAATGTTTTGAAATCTCTAAACCAGCATCTATTGATGGATTCTTATCAAATTTTTTCCCATATTAATAATCCTTTATCTTCTAAATTTATTTAGTGGATTTGTGTGATTCTTATAAATTCTTATCCATGATAACATGGTCTATCCAAATAACTAAGCACTATTTCTTTTCAGAATCTAAATGTTTACCTTTTCAAATTTCATAAAGTACTTAAATTTATTCAGTTTTTTATAATTATTAATTATGTTGTCAATATTCCTCACCTTTTTAATTTTTCTATTTGGTTCAATGAAATTTTTAGGGAAATATTATCTTCTTTTATTATCATAAATCCCCCATGATTTATACGTGATTTCTATTAGAGAATCATTGTACCAACAAAATAAATATCTATGTCTAAAAATTTCACATCAAAATAATGACCTTTGAATATTAATCATTTAGAATGACAAAAATATTTCTCTTAAATATGATATTGTTTCTTCATTAATTATGGACCACTTTTCTTTGGTGGTATGTTTCCTGAAGAATTACACTATTTCTAAATGGATGATGATTTCTCACAAATATTTATTTTTTAACTTTTATTGTTAGTAGAAACAAATGTATATTTTGATTGTTTAAGAAAAGAAGAAACCATCTTCTGTGATATTTTCTTTTCACCATATATTGAAGTTCACCCATTACCTCAACTGTATTAGAAAGGAGTTCTATTATCTTTCTTAATTCACTTATTTTCATAAGAAACATTGATAATGTTTCTAGAAACTATTCTTCTTTCTCAGCCAAACATAATTTAGTAAAATTTATTTTCTCCTAAAATTATTCTATCTTCAACTAAACTATTTACATTCTCCAACAATTAAATCATTAATAATGTTGAAATTCATATTACCAGTTTATTTGTATTCATAAATTTTCTATTTTTTTCAATCTCCCAAATATTCAACTTCTATGATCTAATAAAATTTACTTTTATTTCCTCTTTCATAATCATATCTCAATTTTCAAATACCTATTTTAAACATATTTATTCAAATTTTTTATTTATTTCTTATGTAGAGTATTCTAATTAATTGATTTTTTAAAATTGTTTTTTAGAATACACTGAATTATTAAATTTATTTATCATAATTATCACTTATTAATGAAATAATTCTATTTTAAAATTTAGGAAGGAAGTTGAATTGAGGATTAGATTCATCATTATATGAAAAACCACCGTCCTTCCTTTTCTCAAATAAATTTTATTCTTCTTTTCATAAGGAAATATTTCCTTATAGTTTTTCCACTTTTTTGAGTTTTCTTGTTATATTCTTTGAACACATTCTATTCTATTTTATTACTTGATTTTTTTTAAAAAATGTCATTTTCTATAATAATTATAAATGTTGAGAGAATTATTTCATTTCCCCTTCCAATTTCCCTTGTTGTATATTTTATTAATGAGGGATATAATTGTCTTGAAATATTCTGACACTTCCACTTAATCTGAATTACTCAATCCGTCTATATCTTCATTATCTTTGTTCTTTTCCTCTAAGAAATATTTCATGGAAATGATTCTATCATAAATTTTCCTGAAAACAAGATCCTTTCTCATTTCATATGGTATAAGAATATTTTAAGGTTTTTAAAAATATAAGTCTTCACGATCTTCAAAATAATGAATGTTTGGCTTCAAATATATCTTGAAATTTTCTCATTAGTTTTTTAAAAACTGAAGTATATTAAATATTTTATCCAAAACATCTAAAGGGACACACAATCTCGTTAAATCTTACAAATTTCACATCAATACTTTGATCATTTTCAATTTTTTACATATTCGAATATAATTTTCTATATTGTTAACATGGATTTATTAACATTGCATTTCCTTCATATCTACTTCTTTGAGTATCCCACATTTTATTAGCTATTATAAATACCATGATATTCTCATAAACATTATCATTATGGGTAATCAATAATGTATTATGTTTTTTTTTGTTATCTTCAAGACATCTAATATCAGAATCTATCCTAAAAACTTCCTTTGTTGGAAAAAATCTTGTAATATTTTCATCACTAACTTCAAGGTCATGTTATAGAAGATAGGGTATCATCCTAATCTTCTAGGAAGGAAATTTTTTCCATCAAAAACTAAAAAAACCCTTTATCCAAAAAATTATAATTCTCTATTATCAGAGCTATATATATTAGATGTTTCCTTTATATGATACAGATTGTCATTCCCAAATTGATCAAGAACACTAAGAGGGTTGGGGGAGGGTTGGATCAGTGGTTACATTATATTTTTATATGAATGTTTCTTAATTTCATTCGAAAAAATTTTTATCCTCAGAAGCTTATTAGAGTTATGATCCAAATAATATAATATGGACACCAAACCTTTATTATGAAATAAATATAAATATATACCAGCACATGATATTTACCAGGATTGATACAAAGACCTACTCCTTTCCATATAGGATAGTCCCAAAAATATAGATTCCTTTACTAACATCATTTTATAATAAAATGAAACAAATATAAAACCGTTTTATGATATAATAGAAAACATTTCTGATCTATTTGGTTATTCCACATAACTATCATGTTCATATTTTAATTCTTATATCTAGTTATACTCTCTATAAAACAATCCTTTTAAGTAACTGGTAGGAACCCAAAAAACAACATTGATTCATTTTTTGGGTTCTACTATAGAAAGTTCCTCACATCCTCCATAAATAATCTTGAACAATATAACCTATATACAATATTCAATAACATAAACAATTATCTTAATAAATTGTTGGTTATGAAACTTCTTCCATATATTTAGCAAATCAAAATAACATCAATATGAATCCTTCCAGTAATTATATATGGGAAAATACATAGAAAAAGTTACCCTGATCGACCTATGTGAGGTAACCTCTATCTAATGGTCATTATATGACTGATCTTAATCCAATTATAATTCTTTTTTTCCTACATCAATAGAGTAGAAAACCAATTGGAAACTCACAACTTCTCCATTTAATATATCTCCATCCAATGGTACTACTTTCAATAGAACTCTCTTCGATGATACTTGCTTAAATGGATCATTCTCTGATAAAACTCTCTTTGATTGATCTCCAATAGTTCAAAAAATAATAGTTTTGGTTGTGATGTAAAATTTTATCCAGAAAATATCATTGTTTCATCTTTCTAAAAACATGAATGGTTTCAATGTATGAATGTATTGTGCACTCTATTTAAATGAATCACAGAATTGTAATGGTCGGAAAATCAATTCACATTTCCATTCAATTAAATTTTCTTACCTAAGAATTTCATATAAATTTGAGCTTTATCTCTGAATAATTAAGATCTTCTTAAATATTATCAAAATTTTATAATTATTTTCATGTATAAAAAATTCTCCATTATGATCATTTGAGTCCAACAATTCTTTATTTGGTGTTGTAGATTGTTCTTTCAACCTTATTTTTAGTTCGATGGAATTAAATTTAGAAATTTTTTCAGATAGAATTTGTCCTGAATAGATCGTACGATGGGTATTTAAATCATAACTTTTTAACATTGAACTCCTTTAACTTTTCAATTGACCCAATTTAAAATTATTAAAAAAGTCAAATAATTCACATTCATTAAATAGTAATGTGTCTGATGGATTTTATGTATCCAATGGAGTCATGTCAATTTTTAATACATTGAATCAATTTCTATGATTTCATGTGAATCTAGACCAAATAAAATAATAATAATTACATTATCTCTTAACCCGCTGAATGGAATAAATTGATTTCTCACTAGGATGATTTGAACCAGATGAAAATGTTTGACTAAATTATTGCAACTTCTACAGTAATCAATCACCTATAATTATTATGGTATCAACTTTATTATGCCTCACATATTAAATAAAATTCTCAATATTATAGTAATATTTATATATTTTATCAGATAAATCAAATGATTATTATTAAAAATATGATCCCCCACTTTGTCTCTCCTCATGTAAATGAATCATGATCATTAAATCCGGTCTATTTGATGATATGTACCCAATTTTTTATCCATTTAAACCACCAACTAATGAACTAGTTCTATATTTTTATCTTATGGAGAATTTTATATAATTATGTTTAATGGATCAGTGTCAAATATTTCTAGATTTATTGATGATAATAACTATTCCCATTCCCAATCAAAAACTCTAGTTAATCCAATACATTTCGGGTAGTCTGATGTTTTTCATCTGAAAGTATACTTAAACAAGATAAAATATATCCTATGATGCTTTAGTGGACTAACTGATAACATCATCAAATTATATCATATTTTATTTCCATTTCATTCTATCTTTTTATAAATAACTGATGTCTGCTGGTTCAGTGGCTTTATCAGTCTGATGGATCGATGTCAGCAGTGGTCTGATGGAACAGTGTATGCAAATCCTTTTTATAACATATTCAGGTATAATGACATGATCATGATATTTTAGAGACATGAAATATTATAAAATCATCATCATATTTAAATATTATAATATTTTTTCTTTATATTCATCAATTATTATCAATGTCCTAATATGATAGACTAGATCGAATGGCTCACAGAATTGGCTATCTTGATAGATGGAGTACGTAAAATGAAATAGGTATCCTAATGGACAATTTGAAAACACTTTTTGGATTATATAGACTTGTTAGTAAACTACTTGTTTACATATCATTTCCAAAACATCTACGTATTGATCTATTGACAATGAATACAATCAAAATAAAATTTTTCCCTAACAAATATAAGGGTGGTAAATGTCATAAATGGTATGATATTTATGAGTATGGTGTTTAAATAGATATATAATAAATATATATTTATTATATAATAGTTTCAAACACATAAAAAGAAAATCATGTATGATGTAAGGTTTTATTTCATAATACCTTCAATATTATTGATTTTTTAAATTTAAGTCCACTCTGGGGAAATTTTTTAACCCACACACTTATTTTCATTTAAATATTTTAAATATTATTTTAATTAATATCCAATGATATATTAATGAAATTTTTACCCTTGTTTGAATTTTTATTAATTTTATTGAAAATGATATTCTTATCTTTTTTTTGGAAAAGGTATTTTTTAACCTTTTTATAATAGTGTGAAATGAATAATTTTTTTAACATTTATGGAATAATTAAATATTTCTAATATCATGAATAGTATTTTCTGTGAACATTCATTTAAAAATTTAAAAGTTTCTTTTCAATGAAATTTTTTTCTTTAATATTTTCAATGTTTTAAAAAAAGTGATATCAAAGTTAAAATGGGATTTTCCTCAAGAATTTTCCAATGATATTTTTAATTTACTTTCATATATGTCAGTATCCATTTTTGAATCTTAGAATTTAATGTGGTAATTCTATTATGATACCATCTACCATGTTTTATTAGATGGGTTGTGATCTTTTTGATTGGGGATATACTATTTTGATACAATTCACTACATTATTCTATATGGTTTATGATAATGTTTATTAATTGGGGTACTTACTAACATTTCATATAATATTTTGAATAAGAATGTTTATGTTGATTGTGTTTCACCCCTTTAATGTGAGGAATGCATTATATTTAGTATGTTATTATTGGGTTCTACTATATCCCCTTGATTCATCAGTATGTCACATAAGACAAACTAGATTTGGTATTGGAGGAAGCCTTACCCATTTATGTAACATGAATTTTCACAGGGCCAAAAAATATGTTTATGATGAGTGAAAATATTCATTTCCTTGTTAATATATTAGTTATTTGATTTTCATGTGATTATTTTATTATTTGCAATATACATGGATATGTTTAAAGATCATGTGATTAATTATGTGGCATTATTTTATCATCGTTTATTTAGTATATATTATTCTTAACAATAATTTTA
Organism: Viscum album; assembly: GCA_963277665.1. NCBI lineage: Eukaryota > Viridiplantae > Streptophyta > Magnoliopsida > Santalales > Viscaceae > Viscum > Viscum album. The sequence goes on from OY728131.1 coordinate 1,133,598,641, forward strand.
TTGATTAAATGGAAAGGTTTTTATTTATTTTTACAATTTATATATTTATTATTAATTATTTATTCCTTTTATATTCCTTATGTGCTCACAAACATTACTTAATTCACACATGTAGTTGTCAAATTAGAATTATTCATTTATCCCCAACTATAATTTCTATGATGGTGTAGTAGAGTGTTAATGCAAGGTCGAACCCATAATGAAAGAGTGAAAGAAAAAGAAACGGTGACATCGAACCATTTATACAGGAGTCCTCATGGGTTTTTTGGGTTTTTGGATTTAATTAACACTATTTAGTTTGGTTTAATATTTAGTAAGTTCATAGGAATCAGGTTCAATTTCATGGTTCATGTAAGAAGTATAATCTTATTCTTAGCATGCGATAGTCCTAAGGAAGGTGCTTCAATGCATTGCATTGATCACTAGATGACTATGGTCAAACCATCTAGATCTATATAAGATGTAATTATTCCGTAATTTTGTTATTGGTAACAAAATAGATGAATTAATTTTTATTCTATGGTAGAAAGAATCACAGGCCAGTTGTCATAACATGATCTACTCCAATTAGGTTAGGTTCATTCATTCAAAAATCCCATGGTTTGTGTTTTAAAAATGAATTGACTTAATAGTTATGCTTTAACCTAATTACTAGCATTAGGGTTACCAAAATTTTGTTTAAAGCTTCATTATTTTTAGAATAAACCATACTTTAGACTCCTACTCTAAGCGATATAGCCCGCTCATGATGGTAATAATTAATATTTAAGAAAAATTAAAGAAATTCATACCTGATTTATAAAGTAGATGAAATATTATAGTTTTGAATCGAGGTTTCAAGGTTCATTAGTTTTTCATTCAAAACAATTGATAAAACGGTCATACACTTACTTGAAATAATTAACAAGAAAGAATGTGGTGTGAAGTCATCGTTAAGTGGAAATGATAATCGTGAAAAGATAATGGAATGGTAAAATATGAAAAAAGAGATAATGAACAATTCTAGATAAATAAAAAAACATGTATTTAATAAAAAAATAAATAGAGTTCTGTATTGTTGTGTAGGGAGAGAAATAAAGGTAGAAAACAAAAAGAGTGGGAGAAAAACGGTTCACCAGATGTGTTATGGGAAACTGTTCACACTCTAGAAATTAATAAATGAGAATTTACATGATGTGTAACATTCTCACACCATGTAATATCAATATAATATTTACTACACATATATGGATCTTATTCCAATCATAACCTAAATCATTCGGATTTAGAAATACGAATCATCTCACGATGTGTAATGGGAACTCATGACATGCTTCTTCTAATGACATGAACATTAAGCATGATGTGTACTTTAAATTTACATAATGTGTAATGTATATTCATGTATTGGAATATTTTCATGACTTGAAAATTATTTATGACTTGTGACATGTTGTGATTGATGCATAAATTCTCTGCATGTGCTTCACGACATGTAAGGTCCACTTTTGGCCAGTTTTGAAAGATTTCCCATTGGAGTCTTGGATAATTATTCAATTTAATAATCAAGACATATCTAGTGAAATGTAGTATAAAACAAGAATAATATTTAATTAAAATAATCAAAATTGAATATTTAATTTCATCTTATCAAATTCACCCACGCGTGAATGATTTCTTGTCTTCAAGAAAAAGAAATATAATTCAAGATTCCAAAACAAACAATTTTTAAAATAATAAGCATGCATTAAAACTAGGTAAGTAAAACTATATTCATGAATGAGAATTCAATACCCCCAAATCAGTCCTTTAAAGAAAATCAATCATGCATCGTAGTTATGTTCTTTATTCAGATTCATAATCTTTTAATTAAAGTTTTATAACTGTTTCATAAACTCCAGACCCAATTTTCAATTTACCTCATAGTGAAATTTTTATCATAAATATATGTAAATATATAACAGGAATAATCCTCAAAACCTAAATACATCTTCAAAACCACATGCTTTAACTGGTTCTATCAAATCTTCTTTATAAAGAAAAATACAAAATCAATCATGATGGCACCAGAAAAAAGGGTTCAAATGACTACGAGGCTAAGAAAAGGTGGGAAGAACATAAAAATAAAGCTCAAAAAGAGGGTATGATATAATTTATAATGTCTGATAAAAGTGAATAGTATAATGTAATGAATCCTCTAGGATAAAATAGTGTACATGATCCAAACAGCTCATGTTGATCCATAAGTGTATCAAGCATGTATACGACCTGTTTTGTATACTTTTTTTCCCATATTTTTGATTTTCATGTTTAGGATAGATCTCATATCCTTACCCTAACAACATATTATCCATAAAAGGATTCATCGGTCTAGAAATGGTGATTTTTTACCTTCCTAAACCACAATCCAATTTTTTTCATTCATTTTCTTTGTGTTATTCTTCAACTGAACATGGTAGGCTTAAACATAAAATAATCAAAATGGATCATATCTTATCAATATGGTAATAATTCCACAATAAATTTTCTCAATAATAATGTCTCATGTACATCAGTTGAAAATTCTCCCACACTTTTTTGAATGATAATCATGCACAAAATCAAGAGCAGGTTATGAAGGGATAGACATAATTGAATAACTACATCTAAAATAGGCCATTAATTTATACTTTGAGCTAATAAAGGATAGATTTTTCGTGCCTCTCATGAAAAAGTTACTCAATAATGATCTCCTCTATCATATTAAAATTGTATTTATTTATTTATAGCCACAATAAGATATCAATAAACATTATGACAAGGTTACATGTTCGAGGTGTATCCGAAGAATTATTCTTTGAAAATAATATGAAATTTTTGGCATAGAATATTCACAAGAATGGGAATATAAAAATTTACTGGTAATCACTCAGGGTATATAATTCATGTAAAAATAAATCAAAAGTAATTTGAATTTTTTTGAATTTTGAATCTTATTAAGAAAATAATTCATTCTAAAAATCTAATCAGGAGTAAAACATGTATTTAAAAAATTCAGAACAAAATATTTTCTTTCATTTAAATAGGTATAATGATTTATAAGTCTTAAATAATGTTTTTAATGAAAAATGTCTCGTAAATATATAAAAATAAAAAAAATCCAAATGTTTTGACATTAAATATCATAGACGACAGCCCATGATTAAAATGAGACATTGTTTGCAATTTTTTTATAAATTAATGTGGTATAGATATTATGGATCTATAAAAGAAAAATTGAAATGAAAATTTTGTAATTTATTTTATATAAATGAGAGATCCTTGTACAAGTTCCATGCCATGGATAAATTTTTTGGATGTAGATTTGAAATTTTGGCCACCTGAATATTTTGTTATAAAAAATGCTAAATTAGATAAAACATTAGTCTATAGGTTTTAAATATGATGATAATAGTGAAAAATAGAGGGGAACATAGTGAATAACAATGAAAATAAGCTTAAATATATAAAGATATGTGGTTATAATCTAGGTTAAATTATCAAACAAACTATCAAATTTTATTTAAAAGATTAATAAAAATTTATAAGTACAAATCTAAAAATAATGAAAAGAAATAAAAAATGGATATCCCTATAAAGCACTAAAAATTAAATTGTCATCCATATGAATGGAAAAAAAGATTAAGAAGTGTCATCCATATTCTCATAAATCTAATATCTCCTACAAAAAAGGTGGTTGTGTCATTGATCTCACAAGGATACTTGATGGAGTTAATCAACCCATGAGTGTATCATTCATGAATCACATGTTGTAAGAAAAGAATCCATTCCCATCGAGGTAAATAACTCTATCGAGCATGGATATGCAGTGATATCTCCTTAATATAGTACATGAAGATAGCTAGATACTATATAATATGAAGAACAAGGGAACATGGTTATGGTAGAAGTGCATTGTTGACCATGGAAGTGGGGGAAGATCTAGACATGGAAAACATAATAAAACAATGAAATGAAAATTAATCCAACTAATATAGAAGAAACCATCAATATCTTATATATATAAAAAGACCAATGATACATCATGTTGAATGGGATATAATCACTACAAAAAATTGATCAGTCATATAGTAGACAAAAATGGGGGAGGGACAAAGATATAATTGGAATAATCCAAACCGGTATGATGCTCATATAGGACCCTCTGATGTATGGAGGGTTCCTATAGCTTGCATGCCTTATCAATATCAGTAATGGAGGGAGGTTCTAAATGAGCATCTACTACTGTGTGTTTTGTGGTGATGGAACATATCTTAGATGATGGTAGTGGTGAGTTACGTATCCAAATAGTGTTCATGCATCTAGAAGTAGGATCAATGAAAGGTATATCATAATATGAAAGTAGTTATGGGTATTTTGTTATCGTTCCCTATCTTTCAGAAGATCCTGATTGGAAATAGGTTCAATCAGATCAAAGGATAGGTTAATCGGGGTGGTGGATGGTGTAGAAAAAGTGGAGGATTAAAGGCCAACTGGTAGTAGAGGGTGAGAGGATATAAGGGTTGGTGGGTAGTGAGGGATGGAAAATTATGGGGGTACAATGAAAGAGGTGACTTGGTGGAAACATATATGATGTAGGTTCACCTATATATACTAGTTTTAGATCCAATGATCAACCAGGAATGGTGGGATGATTTATGGGGTGGTTATGGTAGTGGTTTATGGGTAAGTGAAATGGCTGTGAGAATCGATAGGCATTGGAGCTAGAATGGTGGTGGTAGAGGGATGGGTTGAGATAGGGGTGGAAATAGTGGTGGTGGATCAGAGGTGGTTGGAGTCGGAGATGGGTCAGTGACCTGGTCTCTGGGTGCCTCTTTAGCATCCTCAATGAATCCTAATTCCCCTTGATAGTTGTCTCTTTCCATCATCAACAAATTCATTTGGGGAATAAGGGTGAACTCGATCTACTCCCTCGGTCAAATATACATGAGAGGATGGGTGGAGTTAGAGACACTGAGATGTTGGGAAACAGGAGTGGTGAATGACCCACCGGTCAACGTACCTCATGTTATCTACGTATTCACTGTAAAATAAATTGTAAAATAAGATTCCATGTTGTCAAAATGACCTACCATGGTTACAGTGATGATAAGGAAGTCCAACTAGCTCATGCTCTCATGGGCCTCATTGTATGAGAACAAAAAATGAGTTAATACCTGATGAAGAATCTAAATAATGAGACATTGAAACTGATAGTATTTCATATTATGAGTGTTGTGGAAACTCATAGGGTATGAGTAAATCTTTCACTATAGTCAGGATGCATCTAACATACTCATCTATAGCTATAGATTTGGAAATTCCTACAAGGTAGTGATGTTGGAAGAATAAATAATGAGCCCAACTCCAATGTCTGTGAAGGAGATAACATGTGGTCTTCCACCTAGATAGAAGCATATTCTTTCGTCTCAAAAGACAAAACTATCCAAGAACTCTAAGAATAGTTCTCTAAATGTATCCTCTCATATGGTAAAAATGGGTGGGATGTTCAATCATTCAAGGAGGTATAAGCCCTCCTAGATGATGTAAAGGCCCACGATGAAGGAAATATCCAACATTTTGATGGTTGCATGGTCTTCACATTCAAATGGACCAACAGGACCCGATTTTTGGGGTTGGATAGATAGAGGGCAGGGTGATTGTGGGGGAACAGTACATCATATCACCCACTGGTAGATGAATGAGATTCCAAAGTGGCTAAAGGGGTTACAAAGGAAACAACGAAGCCCAGAGAGGATGAAGCGGGAGGATATTGATTTCTAGGAGCCCTTTGATGCTTGTACATAGGTGAATCTTTGTGCATAAGAATGTAATTAGTAGGTGGAGTGTGCATGTTTTTCAAGCATTCCATTTTAGTCGATAAATATTCAAAATGATGAAGTAGATGAGGGGGATGAATTTGGGAGAGGTAATGGTGGTAGGCTTGGTGATCGTGAGCCAAGGGAGAGGAAGTAGAAGATGGTGGGAGTGTTCTTGGGTGCGAGTGGTGGGAGAGGGGAGAAAATTATGGGGGTGGGGGAATGCACCCAGAACATAGGGTTCATGATATTTAAAATCTATAAAAACTTATGTCATGTAATATTACAGGACTTGTAAAATGCATAATTATGTTTTTTTGGGTTTTTAACTATACACATCATGTTTTTGATTAAATGATATAAAATTTGGAATCTTTCCTATTTACAAACCATGTGCTGTGTTTTTTAAATTTTAGCGTTCCTAGGGACTTCCTAAACTCGACTCTATCCTAATATAACTAATGTGACATATCCTCGGTAGCCTTACAATCATTCCTTATTCTAACATCATGATATTGAATCAAATGGTGCTCAGAAGAATCTTATAGTGTTGAAATACCCCTTATCTAATGGTTCATAATACTTCATTAATATATTCCCATTGAATTCAAAGGATTTTACCCCTCCTTTATGAATCTTGATGGTAACTTTGGAGAATAAAAATATGACCACAAAGGGTCCTCACCATTTTTTTTTGATATTTCTAGGGATCAACGTCAATCATAAATTTAAAAAAAGTCCTTATTCCTTGGTGAGAATTTGAATAATGTTGTGAACTAATATTTCCACTTTTTGGATTTTTTCTTTATAAATTTTGGAATTGTGATAGGCATCCTTTATTATTTACATTAGATAATCCAATTTCCACATCCAACCTTCTATAGTATTTAATGTATCCAGATTCAATTTCTTTATGGCAAAATATGAGTGTTGATCTAGTGTTACTATAAATAGAAAGGCTTGAAGTAAAATAATTTAAATATTGTACTTAAGAAATGTTTTTTGTACAGAGTGTTGTATTCCAAGAGTTCATCATCTAATTTGAGTCTCCAATATTTCCATCTTGTTTTTACGGTCTTCACTTGGACAAGTTTTATTTTCCTACTTAAAATTTAAATTTACCACCTGACTGTTGATTATAGAGAGTTCTTGGGATATATTAGATCCCATACATCTCCAATATTCTTTTTATACCATTTTTTAAAAATGTTCTCTGATATCACTTATGAGTAATTAGGGGAATCCAAAGCATGAAAAAATATTTTTCATTAAGAAGTTCATCACCACTTTACCATGTAATAAATGGTAGTATTAACTTATGACCATTTTGAGATATAGTCAACACAAAAAAAAGATATAAACATTCAATGGGAATTAGGGAATGACCCCATAAAATCTATTCCCCATACATTGAAGTATTTTACATTCATGGTCAGGTTTTATAGCATTTCATTTCTCTTCCGGATGGTGCTAGTTCATTAGCACTAATAACAGCTCTCACAAAATTTTCATGAATCTTGATAAATTGTGGTAAAAAATAGTCCAATTTACATGAATTTTTCTACATCGTGTTCTGGAACATGATTTCATCTAGTCGCTGGCATGTAAAACATTTCTAACTCACATTGGATCTCGTCCTCTGGGATGCAATGCCACATTAAGACATCAACACAATATATAAAAAGTAGCATCTTATCCCAGTAGTAGTTTGAGAAATAACCAAAACTATTCTCCATTGTTTGTAGGAGATTTATGGGTATTGTGACCTTATGTAGAGATAGTTTTAAATGTTTAAGAACTACGGTCATGACATAGTGTTAAATTTGAAAAGATCTTCATCAAGGAATTAAATCTTATTGTCGAGATTATTATCACCCTTAATGATGGTTACTGGGAGTCTAGATAGACGACATGTGCCAAAATTCTCAGTTCCATTTGTGTATTTTATAATTATTTTATACTAATTTTGAATAAGGATCCACTGTATTAAACATGAATTAAAATCATTTTTACTCAATAAAAACATTATGGTGGCTTGGTCAATATAAAAAATTACCATGGAAAAAATAAGTAGGAGAGAAACAAATTGAAAGCATAAAAAATTGCAATTTTTATTTCGTTGTAGTAATGCTATTGATATAAGCATAATTAATGGTGTGACTGACATGATATAAGGGACATAAGATGTGGTCAACTCATTATACTAAAATAGTTCCTACAACAAAGTCACATGCGTCACACATTAATTCAATGTCTTTATCCGAGATGGGTGAAATGATAATCGGAGCGACAACCAGGATTCTCTTTAAAATGTTGAATGCCTACTTAAACTTTTTAGTTAACTCTAATAGAGTGTCCTTAGCTAATAAGAATGCCAGTGGGTAGTATATTTTTTCAAAATCATTCAAAAAGAGAAGATAGAATTTTATTTGTACCCAAATATCCTTATTAATTTATAGTTCAGGGATTGTGTAAGTCCTAGATTAATTTGATCTTTAATGATTCAAAATCCATGAATTTTTTAAACAATTTAATATATGAGGACTATGCATCCTTAAATTATAAAGTGACGTTTTTAATATTTAAAACATATCACTTTTCATCATAATTAAATGGAACACATTGTTTATATCTTAGGCATACATCGTAAGATCTCCCATAAAATAAAAAACAATCCTTAATGACTTCCAATAATTCCACCTATTTATTGTGAAATATATATTTAATAAACCTCTGGAATTTTATTGGTGAATAACACATAAGGAATGATCTGAATATATAAGAGAAAGTACCAAATGGATATGTGAATGTTGTTTTGGAGTAATCAATCGGGTCAAATATAATTTTATAGTATTATTACTATCCTTCTAATAAATAGTATAATTCATTTAATTCTAGTCTCCATAGAATATAATCCATTAAGGGAATAGGTAAATGATCCATTCAGGTCATAATAATAAAAAAACTTGTCCACACACTCCCCATTCAGTGATGGTGCGAGTCAAGATCAATTCATCATCGACATTCTTTACAACTGTGTGGCATCTTTTCTTTGGAACTACTTATAGTGGACTCACCCAATCACCATCAGTGATTAAAAATATTATTCTAGAATCTAGTAGTTTTAGTAATTCATTCTTACCAAAATATTTCATCAATGGGGTGATTCACCTTTGGGAGGGATGGGCATTTGGGTTTTTAGCCTTCCTTTAATAAAATGTTGTGAGTGAATAATTTGGTGATGATCATTTGATTTCAACCATACCTAGACTATTGAATTGTTATGTCATTATAGAAAATCAATAATATCATCTTCTTGTATCTTGGTTAGTTCTGTGTTGATTATGACTAGTATTACTAATGTAGTCATATAAATGAGTACTGGAATGTTATAGGGATAGGTTTTAGCACCAACATCATGGGATGGATTACCAAGGGTATGAAAGGTGACATAATGATCCTTAGAGTATTTTTGTGTGTTTTACTTCCTCAAATTCATATTACTCTTCTTTAGAAGGAAATATCTCATAACTATCATATTTTATTTCCATTTAGTACTTCCTCTCTTCAGCGAGAATGATACATTGAAAGTCAAAACAATCATCTATTTATTTAGCAACTTTCAGTAGGTCGAACATAACATGTACTTTACATAATTTGAATATAAGTCTCCCTTGATTCATATCAATCAGTACATTCCCAATATATGAGAATTGTTATCCTATGATAATCAAATCCTATCATTCTTCTTCTATATCCAAAATTATGATGTCTTCAGGTAAAATGAATTTAATAATTATTACTATAATATCATTTAGAATTCATTGAGGATACATTAATGAATGGTTATCTAATTGAAGTTCCAATCTAGTTTTATTTAATTACATGATTCCATTCTTTTGAAATATACTCATTGTTATGAGGCTAATGTTGACTCTTAATTCAAATAGGGTTCCTAAAAAGTTTCATTCTCCAATGGTATATAGAATTGAGAGACTCCCAAGATCTCATATATTTGGTGGAATATTCTACTGAACAATAAGAGAAAATTCTCCATTAAGTGAAATGACCCCATGGTCTTCCATGTTCCTATTTTTAGAGATCATTTACATATATAATTTCATATATGATGACATTTGGGAAATAACTTCTGAAAATAAGATGTTGATATTCAATTTCTTGATCATTATAAATTTTTTAACACTTCCCTTCAATTTTACCTTTCCTCATTATATTCGAAAAGTTGAGTGGTTTTTTTAATCTTGTGGGGTATTATAAATTAATTATTCAGGTATTTCATGAATTGATTGTTTTTAGTAGGTGATGATTATATATTTCTCTCCTAATCAATTCTATTCTTGCATTAATCGTCATCCACTTTAATGACTATTTCATGATTCTTGGGTTCATTAGGATTCTTTTCTTCTCATCTTCAAGCTTGTTTAAAATCCATATTTTTTTTGATTCCTAGTTTCATAACCTTAGATTCCTCATTCGGGTAGGTCTCAATATTACTAAGAAATGTACTTGGTTATCTATCTGACATGGTCTTTATGATTTTTAATATATTATGTTTGAGGTTCCAAAGGGATGACCTTTGATTTTGTATTTCTATATATTAGGTGGTCATCCATTGATATTAATTCTGATAAAAGGATATGAAAACAATCTTCAAATTTGATTTAATGGGTTTGGATAGCTGTGGTGCTTGTTGTGGAACTGGTTTAAATTTTATCAATCCTCTAGAAGAAAAATGGATGTCAGGGTACTGGTTGATGAGTTCAAGGAACATGTTTCATAGGATGGTCTCCAAGTGGTCCTTGGTTCTTGGGTGGTTCTTGGAAACTTCTCTGTTTATAGTACCCATTATTATTTTGTTGTGTATATAGAGCTGACCTCTACAGATAATACTCTTTTAGTAGTTGGTATTATTTTCTTTATTGATTATAATTAACATAATTATAATCTTGGATTTTTTATTCATCTAATCCTTCCCTGTAGTCTTGATATAAATACAGGCCACAAAAAAATCATAGAATTGAATCTCTATTACACGAAAAGGATGGGATTGTGGTGCTATGTGAAACTGAAAGAATTCTAACTTCATAGTCAAGGCCTCAACTTGAGAACCTTGTTGGGTGGTTTCATCAACATAGAAGATTCCATGTTAAGGCGGTCCACAATCTCTCTATCAAAAAATAGAATTATGCGAGACCTATTGTAGATTTCATCGACCTTTTATTGTGTTCCCAGCATGAGGTGACCATTAATGACATCATATATTACTCTGTGAGTAATGGGTTAGAGACGATGGTAAAAGGTCTGCAACAGAAGCTGCACATCAAGTACATGATGTTCGAACACCATAGTAAGTTATTTAATGTGATCATAGACCACTTAAGATGACTCAACATAATATTGATTTAAATTAAGAATTTCATTTCATCATTTCCATGTCCATCTAAGGGGAAAGGATTTATCCTTGATTTCTTTCTTTTTTAACCCATTATTAATATTCTCAAAGTCTTGAATCATTATCCAGTCCTTGGATATATTATACAATTAATTGAAAATAAAACATACAATGTAATTTCATTAGAGTACACACAATTATAATAAAAGGAATCATATGATTCCATGAAGTTAGAGATGTGAAAATGAGGATATTTACTCTGTAATCTGCTGCACTAGATTAGATTCCAGATCATAATAATGAGTCCAGATTTTATTTATAATGTATGTACCTAAGAAAGAGGTCATGAAATTCTAAATGTAGAACCATTTATTGAAATAAATCCATAATCCCTGATGTCATGCTCCAATTATAGGGGATTGTCTCCATATAGTTCAAGTGGAACATAATGTACGTTGGGTGGGTTGGATCTTGCATGATTACGTCAGGCTGTAATACCTAGATGAAGACAAACAGATAGGCACCTTTCAATTTCAATACTAATGGTAATTGATTATTGAGAATCAAGTCTAATTGAATGATTCAGGAAGCATTAATGAATTCACAAGGCTAGTTGGGAGAAGGATGAAATGCTTTCTAAAAGAAAACTGAAGGAATAAAATAGGGGGTAGGGTTGAGGTATTCTTATTTTCATTCCAAAGGTTCTTGTTCCTAAACACAAATAAATACCTTAAAACAAAAAAAAAATTACTGGACCATACTCATGATTTAATAAACGTGGTTGGAGTTTAAAATATAAATTTTTTATCCCTAACTACACTTTCTATGATAGCATGGTAGAACGGTAGTGTGAGGAAAAACCCGTAGGGAATGAGTGGAAGACAATGAACTACTGACTTCAAAACCATTATGTATGAGTCCTCAAAAATTGGTTATGGTTTGGGATTGATTTAATGCTATTGAGTTTTTTAAGATTTTGGATGAAGATAGGGATTATGATTAATTTTTAGGTTTATGTAAAAAGGACAATCTCAGTCCTAACTCAAGATATTCCTAAGTCTTAGGCAACAAAGTAGGGTATATTTCACAATCTAATTATGTTCAAACTGAATATATATATCTAAGATGAATCCATTACATTGTCTATATATTGATAACAACCTATATTCATTAATTATATCTTCTATAGTATAATGTATCATGGGATAATATTCATGTACTAATCTACTCAAATCAGGCCCAGTTCATTCATTTAAACATCCCATGATCAGGTTTTCATAAAATAATTGAATGAACATATGTTCTTTAACCTAATTACTAGCCTTCAGGTTACAAATATTAAGGTTAAGTATTTATTTTGTTTATAAAATCCCTTACTCTTTTACCACATAATAAAGATTATATCTTCTCATGACAGTAATAATAAAGATGGAAGAAACAATTAAAAACATGATTAAAAGATGAATAAAATAGTTGAAATATGTCATTGTGAAATTGAGGGTTCACGAATCTAAGCTATTTTATTAAAATCAATTGATAATCCAACCAAAAACATACCAGAAAAAATAAAAAAGCAAGAAGTTGATGTGAAGCCACTATCGAGTAAAAATAGAAATGGAAATAAGTTTTTAAATTCATAAATGATGAAAAAAATAGATGAAGAATGCATGAAGATCAATAAAATCTATATTTATTTAATAAAAAAGTAATACTAGTTTTCTAAAGTTCATTTGGGATAGAAATAAAGATAGAAAAAAGATTATCTAGAAATGTTTTTCATAGATTTTACCAATCTTTAAAAAAAATATGAGAATTTACACAATGGGTAACCTTCTAACATCATGGAATCTCAATCTTAGTTTTTCTTTACATATTTTGTACTTGGTACCAATATTTCCCCAAATCCTTAATATTTAGATATATGAATCATCTCACGACATGTAATACGAACTCACACCATTTTTTTCTCAGGAATTAAAATTTTAGAGAGAAGATGAGCTCAAATTTTCATGATGGATATTCAAGATTCATGTTATTTAATAATTTATTGACTTTTAAATTCGTAATTAATTGTAACATATAATTAATGATGCATACACATCGTTTATGTCTTTAATGGCATGTGAGGTCCACTTCTAGCTAGTTTTGATAACTTATACTTCAGAGTATGGGATACCTTTTCTCTAAAAAAGTAAAAACATACATAGTGATTTATTGAATAAAACATGAGTAATCATTAATTAAATGAATATAAAATGAATAAGCAATATTATATTACCAATTATGATGTGCTGATTTCCATAATGCACATCATATCTTACTGTAAGACCCATAGATTTTTTTAAATACTATTTTTTTTAAAATAAATGTATTCTATTTGATATTTTTCACTTAAAAACAATAATTACAGCTTCAGTTATATTAATTATATAGTTTTTCATTCATTATTGGCAATAAAGATAGTGTTCAAGACACGTGACATCGAGCCTCCTCAAACCATGAAATTGTATTATTATAAATATGACCATTATAGAATATTTTTTTTAATAGAATGGAATGAATAGTGTAAAATAGTTTTTAAATTTTATGTATAAATTTAATAATGAATATAAATTTATTTATAAAATCTTCACAGATATTCAATAATTTTTCAGTAAAGTAATTATATTCATCAAGAAATTTTTTTAAAAAATGATCTTTACTATTTTTTATGAGAGAATAATTTACGTAATTTATAATTATTATATAAAATTTACATTATTAAATGAACTTTAACTTTTAAATCATCATATCAAAATTAAATTTCTATGAATTGTTTTGATTTTTCAGAAATTGTTTATTTTTTAGGGAATAGTGAAAATACAGATTTTTGTAAAACTATCATTTTTATCAATAGAATAAGTAATTTAAATGGAATTTTTTTAATGTAACATATTTATATTTAGTTTTATTAAATACACGTAATTATTTTTGAGTCATCTTTACATTGGATATTAGTATTACATTAATTTAGGTTTTTTTTTAAAAAAGGGGGGTTTTAAAAGGTGTTTTAAATTGCATTATTAATCTTCATTTTAATTGACTAAAAAATTTTATAATGGTGAATATTTTAAATGAATATTATATATTACATATAAATAATTATTTATTTATGTTCAAATAATAAATATTGTTAGACATAATGTTAATATAAAATCATTTTGGGCTTGAAAAATAGACTTCTTGGTAAACTGATTTTTCTTCTCATATGTGGGTTTTATTTTAAATTTAATTTTTTACAATTGCATAAAATTTAATTAAAAAAATAAAGTTCATTTCATAGTCATAATTTCAAAATAATTTCATAATTAAATCAAGGTTCATTATTTTTAATTTTATGGAAGGATTAAATTTTTAATGAATAGAAAAAATACGAAATTTTAATTGAAAACATTCTTTTCATTTAAATTATTTATAAATATAGATTAAAATATAAATTTTTTTTAATGTAGAATTATATTAATTTTATATTTATATTAATCCAAATTAGGTCATTTTAGTAAATTAAATATTGTAATTTGATATAAAAACTTTGTAAACTTTTGAACATTTTCTATTTAAAACCACAATTTCTCATCGCATCAACAAGATTAATTTTAAATTAAAATTTTCCACTTATGAGAATGTAATTTGGAAAATTAGATTCCATACTCTAAATTAGAATAATTTATATTACATAATAAGATAAAATTTAAATTTTTACTAAAATTAATAGTAAAAATAGTAAAAAATTACTTACTATAGTTAATTTTTTAAAAAAATTTATTGAGGGATTAAACATAAAAGATATGATTAAAAATTGAAGTAAAACTTTTCCAAGACCAATTGTATGGGAATATTTAGAACTTTGACCTTTTATTATTGATAATTGTTCATCATTGCATCCTTTTGACATTTATAAATGTGGTTGTAATTATTTCTTTCAAAAATTACTCGTGTCCCACTCACCTAACTTATAAAATAACACCCCTCTCCTCTCTTCTTCATACATAAAAACCCTTCAATTCCATTAATACCTTCCCAAATAACATATAACCTTCCCTAATCTCATATTATACGAATTATTTTATGTAAAAATCCATCCATGGAAGGATTTTAGTGAAAACCTCATGAGGATACCTGAAGAATTTGTAACATTCACGAACAAACGTTTTTGTTTTACTTCATCCTATAACACATTAACTTATTATTATAACATTTTGATATAATAAATCAAATTTATTACATATAATTATATGTTTTTATTCTGATTAAATTACCAACTATCCTTTGTATTACCATCAAATTGGTTATGAAATCATCATTCGTGTGTACGGTGGACTACCCCCTCTTGAAATGATGTCATTCAATTTTCCCAGACAACCTCACAATGCTGAAAAAATGATGGATTTATTATTTATTTATGATATTTAGAATTTATTATTCTTCCTAAATTATTATATCAAAAATAATGATATGAATTTCATTTTTTGGGAATATGATAACATAACTTATGTTTACGATGGACTACCGTCTCACGAAGCGATGTAATTCATTCATGCATTAAATGTAAGGTAATAAAGATGGGATTTAATGAAAATATGTGATATATATAACATAAAAAATATTTCATATTGATAATGTAACATATTAATTTCATTATTCTGATCCAAAAAGAGGATGGAAACAACATTCATGCGTATATATGACCTATCATCTCCATCAATAGTACATTTCACATTCTTTCACAAAATTCTATTGTTAAATATAAGTGAATATATAATGAATATTTATTATATTTATGTCATTGTTAAAATTATGGAGATAAATAAATCATGATCAATGAAATAGGGAAAAAATAACAAATCGAAACATATCTAAAAAATAAAGTGGTTATCATCCAAAACATAACATTAACATGGAATTATTAATAAACATGTAATAAAAGGACCTAAGAACATCATTTATAATATAATATCAATAAATATTGTTCAATAATATTTTTATAACAATAATATAATTATGATAAAAGAGTTTTGAATATATATGATAAAAGTCAATACTTAAGGTAAGGGATATCCATCTAACTTTTATTTTCTATGAGACAAATTACATATTCAACACATGGTTTTTTTATGGATTATTAAATTCCCATGAATTTATATTTATATTTTTATAATAAAATTTATTATTATTTTCATATCCATTTTAGGAGCTCTCTTCCATGGGGTTAATGGTTCAAAAGATAAACAATTACTAAAGGATTTTTATATCAATTTTAAATATCTAGGGCACAAGTTATACAATGAAACTATATTCTTTTACTAGGTGTATATACTATCCATTGACATGTTATATAATTAATATCCATATTTTAATTATATAATTAGATTCATTTAAATTTATTACTTTATGTGGATTATGGTTCAAAGGTACTAAAGTGGGAAGAGTTTTATGTCATAATATCACTATTTATTGGAATTATCATAGGGTGTTTTAGGAACCTGGGTTTTGAGCCTGTGAGGATTTAAAATTTTATTGATGTTATTTCATAGTAGGGCGTTTAGACGACATGTGATTCGGAGCCCTGGTGCAGCCAGAATGAAATTTTATGTGCGTTCACACTGGACATGCCAAATAAATGGAATAACTCCTAAATGGTTGCTCAGATGGGAAAACTGTGGAAACCATTGAGTTCGGAGTGTGTCGTTTACCCTAGAAGGGGTGTAACTTTCGCGGGTGTGACACTTCTGTGAAAAGCCCCACTAGGGGCATTTTTGTAATTTATGGCCTTAGCTGTAAACCTTATAACTTTTGAAATGAGGCTTGGAATAAAATTTTGATACCACTGTTATTCTCTGAATGTTGTTCTAACCCTAGGAGCAGCTTATCTTTGACCCCCGTCGAGAGTTTGGGTACAGGCCTACTGGTTGGGGTTTAAGACTTAATTAATTTCAATTATGTTTCTCTACTAAAACACTTCTACCCCCCCCCCCCCCTTCATTCACCCCTAGGATTCCATGGAAGAATCCCTCTGAACATGCTTCCCCTCCTCTCCAGCAACGAGGTGGCGGCTCCGACGAACCGTTCATGAAGCCATGGGTTATGCCCTGCGATGTAGGATTGTTGCATTATTATGTCGAAATGATGTCCAATCGTCGACCGATGACCATAGATGCGTAGGGCTCGATCAAATCATTCCAATTAACTTTTAAGATCGAAAATATGAGGATGGGGGCGTCCGGCAATTCCTCGGGAAGTTTTTGAGCCAAACATTGTTTTCCAGCGGTCACAGGTGGTGACGGTCACCTCCCAGGTGGCGGTGCGACATGGTTCTTAAGCAGTGGCAGTGGGCTCCCAGACAGCGGCGCAGCGGCGTCCACGGCAGACCAACGTGGCGGGCGGAGGTCGCTGATGCGGGGCACGACGGGGTTCACGGTGCGCGACCTCGAGTGGGAGATCGGGACCCACCTAACGTGAGTCTCTACACGGGACATCGACAGGCCACAAGGGCCAGTCGGCGCTGGTGGACCACGCAGTAGCGGCCGGGTCAGGTGGAAGGGTCGTGGGCCGGCCCAGGCAGGGTGGACCGGCTGGACTGGGCCGGTCCAGCCCTTAGGGGCTTTCCCCTTGTCTTTGGACAGCGATAACATTCACTACGGGTGTTGGTTTTGCCTTTCTTCTGTGGAAGAGGCATCCTTGGATGGAGAAGAAGGTATTGATATGGTCTTGTGGTTTTTTGAAATTACTAGGATAGGAACTCGGTGTCGCGACACAGTCGTTAAGTACCTCACTGGGATTCTTCTTTCGTATGGCGCGAACACATCCAGAGTTAGTTCAAGGCGCCGTCAACAGAATTGTGACACTAGAATCAAGATGAAGTGGTCCACGGTGGTTTCAGGCGTTGATTCCCAAGTTAAGGCAAGGGCCCCACAGACTGTCTTTTATGATGAGACCAGCATTTTGCGATTTTTCATCAGGTGTCCATTCACTGTGAATGATTAGTCGATTCAGCGTGTTTTTCCAAGAGAATCATGATGTCGCAGTTCGCCCAACCCCTTTTGGGGACGAGGTGTGGGCTCCACGAGACTCTGTATGGGTATAATGTTGTGTTGAATAACTTTTCATCGGGAGTCCTTTTCAAGCGAGTATATAGTCTATCTCGCATGTTTTTTCACAAGGATTACATCTTTGAAATCTGTTTGGGTGTTCACAGCCTCTTTTTAGATCTAATTAAATTTGGAAACATTAAACGTTGTTGGATGGAGGTTTTTTTTGAAACACTCTAAACCTATGCACAATTGTGGTTTTAGTGACACATATTGATTGCACGAGCAGTGCAAAGTTGTCATACTAGTTCTTGGTTTACCCTCCAGCAGGTCTAGGTAGTGGATTACCCATTGACCTTAGATTTTACCCTCCAGTGTGGTTGGGTTGTGGGTTACCCATTGACCTTAAGGTTTACCCTCCAGTGGGGCAGGGTAGTGGGTTACCCATTCACCTTAGGGTTTAACCTCTATCGAGGCTAGGCAGTTGGATACCCGATGACCTCTTGCGGTTTACCCTCCAGTGGGGCCGGATAATGGGTTACCTGACGGCCTCCTGGGGTTTATCCTCTAGCTGGGCTGGGTAGTGGGTTACCCTATTACTTCATTCAGACTCAAACCTTTATATGATGCTAGTGAGTGAGTTTTCTTTCTTATTACCGGAGTGGTACCCTTAGTTGTATGGTTTAGAGATGAGTCATCTTTGACATGTGAGACTGTTGAGAATTAGGTGTGGATATCCGTAGAACTGTTGGAGACATTTCATGGGATAATATTTGAGATAGAGATCCCCTTAAACACTCGTTCGGGATTCTTTTTTGAGCATATATATATACACCCTACTTTTTTCCCACTCCATGTGTGCAATTACTCTCCTTCTAGGAGGGGAAAAGATGCGCGGGGTATGCCACGTGCTTTCCGTGTCTAGATCCTTAATGTTTGAACGAGTCTACTTCATTTCTTTTGTTGGGTTGAGCTACACTCTCTCTATTATACTCTTACACTATTCTTTGTTTTGTCTACTACTCATCGTTTTAGTACCTCCTTTGTTGCTCTCTCAAACTTTTGGGGCATCCTACTGAGTATTTTTATACTCACCCCTTCTTGGGATTTTCCCGCACTTGGCGTGCCCTTGCAGACGACGGACAGGTCGATTGAGACTACAAAGAGGTGTAGGAGACACATGAGCTTGGTCTTCATTCAGTGGTCATAGTAGGACATTCAGTTGTGAGACTCTCCAGCTATTTAATTTTGTTTATCTATTACCTTATTGTGGAAACTTCTAGTTCGGCGCGTGTTTTTCCCTTTGATTTTCAGTTTACTTGTCATTACTTTTCAGCAACTTACTTCTTCTATTTAGAATTATATGCATGACTGTGGTTGGGTTATATTTGTTTGTAGTGTAGTTTTCTTTTTTTACTCTTCACTTATGCATTGCGTGGGATTTGTGTGTGTGTGTACAGGTAATTAGGAAAAGGCCTCCCTAGTATTATTATGCCTTTGGCACTTATCGCCATCCTCTGACCTATGGCGGCGGGCATGGGGTAGTTGCAGCTTGAGACCTATAGGGTTGGTCTTGAAAAAGTTTTATCAGAGGTGGTTCAATCCTTGGGGCATTTTTCGGATGTCCCAAAAAGGAATTGGTTGCGATTTAGGGCAATAATGCTGATATATCTCGAGAACGGCTCCTAGGATAGGGAGTCCGGTGATGGTATGGGCGGCCAACGTATCCATTCACCAAGACCCTGATAATTCTCTTGTCGACTCAGCACGCTGATACTCTTGTTCCAGGGAACTTTGGAATATGCATCCAGTAAGATTTAGCCTTTGACTATTCTTTTTGAGTTATCTCTCCTTTGTTATTACTGATAAATATATATATGCTCATGTGATCGCAGTAATCCTTGATAATATTTAGAATGACTCCACGGCAACACCCAGCCAGGTTACACTCTCTAGTTCATGATGACGACCTGGTGAGTGAAAAGGCATCAGTTAATGGACCCTCATGTGATCCCCTTCCTCCAAGTTCTTCAAAAATATCCCTTCCACTTGGAGAGTGGTAGTTAGTACTGGCAACATATGCCGAGGTTGAGCGCAGGATGAGTGCGCTCCAAGACTTTCAGTGTCATCGACCGCATAAGTTCTGCGAAGAACCGGATCCTAGGCAGCAGAAGACTTGCTAGAGTCTGTGGACTGACTTTTTAGGATGGTACGGACACCTTCGGCCCAGATGGTAGCCCTTGCTAGCAGCCTTTTCCTCTGGATGGTCAGGCATTAGTGGGGGTTGGTTACACAGACCCACGACGAGTCATCTCTCACGTGGGATAGCTTCCATCAGCTCCTTCAGAAGGAGTACTCCCCCTCTTTTTGATGCTCCATTCAGATTCAGGGGCATCTGGGCTTAAAGCATGGGGGATGACCATGGCGTAGTACGTGTCCCGGTTTACCGATTTGACATGCTACTCACAGTATATGGTCTGTGATAGTTACTTTTGTGCACGGAAGTTTGAGCACGGTCTTTGCAGGGAGATCCAAGCTTGTTTAGTACCCATGTGCATACCTACATATGTCAGGGTCCTAGAGCGAGCGCATGTGATAGAGAGATTCTTGGTTGAGGGATGCCAGTTGGCAGGGCCTAGCAGTAGTCCTATCAAGGCAGAGCCTTCGGTAGCAGGTAGGCGGCATAGAGTAGAGCCTCAGTCGAGGAGACCCTGTTGTGAGAAGACTCGGGGAAAGGGTCGTACACTAAAGTGGCACTGTAGAGCTCAATGAAATTAAAGAGAGAGTTGGTGATATGACTATGATAGATAGGGTCACCAAGAATGGAACTGCTAAACCAGGCGTACCGAGCAGTCATGGCAGGCAGTGGGTGCACCGCAGTAGTAGAGGCATTGTCGTGACCAGGGATCCCCCAGGCGAGGACAGGGCCTCCCTTAGGGAGGAAACATTGGCCGGGCGACATAACCTAGAGGTGGTTGATGGCATTTTGAGGTCCTTCCACTGCCACCACTTGGGGGCCCACGGTAGTCTCAGAGAGCTTGAGGTAGGGGCCACTGGTAGCTTTGGGCTATGGGTGTTCGTTACCCCCCCAGCACACGAGATGGTTTGAGGTACACATTTTTTTACTCTACGCTTTCTTCAGTACTAGTAGACCTAGGCACCAACCATTATTTTATATCTCTGGTTTTGTTATGAGAGTTTGAACGTCTTTTAGAGGCATTGAGACCTACATATAACCTTGAGGTTCCTACGGAAAGTGCCTCATTGGTGGCCTTTATCTGCAAACAGTGTGAAATGTAGTTCGAAGGAGAGAGTTTCACGTGGTACCTAATCATCATCATGATGGAACCTTATGATGTCATCATGGGCATAGATTGGCATTCTTTGGCTCATGCCCAAATTGACTGCCGACACAGACTAGTCGGATGTGTCGATTCTGATGGGATGAGGTTCACCATCCTTGGTGAATGAGACCCCATGGCTGAGCCGATGGGTATTTTGAGCAGGAGACCATGACCTTTTTCTCACCAATTGGCAAGCATGGCTCTCGGATCAGCAGACTCTATAGGCACCTGGATCCCTACCGTTGTAGAGGACTACATGGACACCATTCCCAAGGATGCCCCGGGACTACATCTGAGGCGAGAGATGGATTTCATCGTTGACCTGTAGCCAGAGACTGCCCTGATATCATGTGAAGCATATTAGATGGAACCCACAGAGCATAGGGTGCTACGACATCAGTTGGAGGGCATTTTTGGAAGGGATTCACCAGGCCCAGTGTGTCCCCCTGGGTAGCTCCAGTTTTGTTTGAGAAAAAGTCAGATGGGATTCTGTTTCTTTTTCTGGATTATCATGGCCTGAATCATTCTAAGATAAAGAATACGTACCATTTTACACGGATCAACGACCAATTAGAGCAATTGAGTGGTGAAATGTAGTTCTCCAAGATTGATCATTGATCCTTCTACAACCAGTTACGGGTTTGTGGGGCTGACATCCCGAAGCTGGCCTTCCATTGTCATTATTGGCCTTATGAGTTTCTAGTGATGCCCTTTGCTGTGATGAATTCCCCCACCGTTTTCATGGATTTGATGAACCTGATCTACTAGCCATACATTGACCAGTGTGTGGTTATCTTTATTGACAACACACTCATCAACTCTGCATTGGAAGAGGAAAATGTCACACAATAGTGGATGGTCCTAGAATTACTCCAAGAGCACCAGCTGTATGGGAAGCTCTCAAAGTTTCAGTTCTAGATTCATGAGGTTCACTTTCTGGGCCATGTCATTACAGTGCAGGGATTGGCCGTAGATCCTGCAATGATAAAGGCAGTACTTTCTTGGGAGCCACCCAAGAATGTGTCAGATATGCGTAGATTCCTAGGTTTAGAAGAGTAATACATGTGGTTTTTGGGATTGTTCTCCAGGATTGCCGACCCTTTGACCGCATTGACACGGAAGGGATGACTGTTCACTAGGACTGATTAGTTCCAGATGGCCTTCCAGGAGTTTAGACATAAGCTGACTAGTGCTCCAGTGTTGAGGCTTCCAGAGGAGAGCATTAATTTCGTGGTGTACTACGACGCTTCAAGAGATGGGCTCGGGTGAGTGATGATATAGAAAAGAGTAGTGATTGAATTTGGGTTGAGGTAGTTTGGACCCCATCAGCAGAATTATGTGTCTCACGATTTAGAGCTGGCAGCGGTGGTCTTTACCTTGAGGTTATGGAGACTCTACCTTCTGGGTGAGAGTTTTGTGGTCTTCTCTAACCACCAGAGCCTCAAGTACATCTTCACTCAGAAGGATTTGAATCTGAGGCAGATGCACTAGCTAGAGTTTCTGCAGGACTATGATTTTGAGATAGTCTATACTCTAGGGAAGGTAAACATAGTGGCAAATGACCTTAGTAGGAAGTCTCAGGCTCATTTAGTGCGAGATGATTCAGAGTAGTTGTCTTCCCTATGGCTGACCTTGTTGGAGCAAGAGTGTACGACTATTCTACAATCTATGGTGTTAATTACTTCTCTTGTTGAGCGTGTGAGAGAGTCACAACTGGTGGATGTTGAAAGCTAGGTGTTGCGTGATCAGATATCCATGGGCAACACACCTGATGGGTATTCTGTAGTAGCGAATCACGAGATCCTATTATAGGGGCAATTTGTAGTACCAGTGGAGATATGGGAGGAGGTGATGTGGGAATCCCACACTTCACCCCTGGTTGTACATCACGGTTTTTGGAAAATATAAGGACACCTTCAGCAGTAATTTTGGTGGTCCGGTATGAAGTAGAGTGTAGATGAGATCATTTCTCGGTGTCTTACCTGTCAGCTAGTGAAGGCAGAGAATTAGGTTCTGGAAGGGTTGTTGCAGCCCCTTGATATCCCGGAGTAGAAGTGGGATGGCTTATCTATGGACTTCATCATAGTACTTCTGTGGACAGTGAAGTTCCATGATTCCATTTGGGTGATATTAGACAGACTCACGATGTCTGCGCACTTCCTTGCCACCAGGGATCTGAGTTCGGTGTAGAGTCTATGGTAGGTGTATGTTCGGGAGATCGTCCACCTTCATGGAGTACCCTTAACAATTAGCTCTGAACACGATGAACGATTTACATCGCATTTTTGGAAAGGCCTGCAGGAGGAATTCCGGACTCGGCTATAGATGACTACATCATTTCACCCCCAGATGGATGGGCAGACGGAGCACGCTATCCAGGTGTTGGAGGATATTCTCAGGGTGTCTGTGTTAGATTCTAGCCTATGCTGGGAGGATCACCTGACCTTGGTGGAGTTCACATATAACAAAAGTTACCACTCTACTATCGGCATGACACCTTTTGAGTCCATCTACGAGAGACCCTGTTGGTCACCGTTGTGCTGGAAGAAGGTTGGGGAGACCTCCGTTGTGGGCCCAGATTTGGTGCGGGCGACAACAGAGATTTTGAAAGTCATTTGTGAGTGGATGAAGACAGCTATGAGCAGAAAAAAGACCTACTCATATCATCGTTTGAGTCCATTAGAGTTCTAGCAGGGGGAAAATGACTTTTTTGAGGGTCTCCCCATACTGTGGAACACGAAGGTTTGGCCAGGGCGGCAAGCTATCACTGAGGTTCCTTGGGCCCATTAAGATCATGTGTAGGGTTGGTGAGGGTGCCTACCGTCTTGCTCTACCCACACAGCTGGAGAGGGTGCATGAAGTCTTCCATGTGTCATATATGTGGAAATAAATGCGCAACCCCACACATGTTATCGACTGGGGAGATCTAGATGTTGAGGATGGAGCCACCTTTGTGGAGCACCTGGTGGCGATCAAGGTCCGGCAGGAGCGGACAATGCATGGACGGACCATTCCTTTGGTTTGTGTGTTGTGGTATCATGGGAGGGTGCATGACAGCACCTAGGAACAAGAGAGCTAGATGCGAGCTCAATATCCCAAGTTTTTTTGCTGTTTTGTTTCTCAGTGATGAAAAACCTGACGGAGCGAATGATGTATGAACCCGGTTTTTTAGACTGTAAGACATTTAAATTTTCTTGATGTTATTCCAAATCAGGGCATTAAGACGACGTGGGATTATGAGCCCCAGTGCAACCATAATTAAATTTTAAGTGAATTATCCCCAGAAACACCAAATAAATTCAATAACTACTAAATGGTTGCTTGGATGGGAAAACTGAGGGCACCATTGAGTCCGGAGTGTGCCGTTTACCATAGGAGGGGTGTAACTTTTGTGGGCGCAACCATTCTGCGAAAAGGGCCACCATGGCCGTTTTCATAATTTAGTGGCCTTGGGCATAAACCTTATAACTTCTTAAAAGAGGATTTGATTAAAATTTCGAGACCACCTTTTCTCTCATAAAGTGGTTATTACCCTAGGATCTTCTAAACCTCCACCCAGTAAAAAATTTTGTACGGACCTACTGGTGGGGGTTTATGGCTTAATTAATTTTACTTCAGTTTCTCTACTTAAAAAAATCTCCCCCCATCATTCACCCATAGAATTCCCTGGAGTAATTTTCTCAACAAGCTTCCTATCCTCTCTGGAAAGGTGGTGGCGACTCCGGTGGACTGTTCGTGAACCTACGGGCTACGCCCACTGTTTTAGGTTTCTTGCGTTAGAGTTTTAAATTTATGCATCTTACTTGAATTAAATTCATTAAATATAATTTTTTTTAATCATCATGTGAAGAAAATATATTAGTATGGATCGATTAGTGATTTTCAACTCTCTTTTCGGATCCAAAATCTGAGTCTCAAGGCATCCTGTGGAGCCCCATGAAATTTTCCGACCAAACTTGGTTTTCTGGTGGTCCCAGGCGGCGGCTCCGGGCTCCCATGCGGCAGCAGCGGCCTCCCAGGCTGCGGCATGGCATAGTTCCTAGGTGGTGTCAATGGGCTCTTAGGTGGTGATGTAGCTGCATCTCGGGCGGACCGACGTGGTGGGCGGAGGACGCCGATGCGGGGCGCGACCGGGGTCGCGGTGCGCGACACTAAGCGTGAGACCAAGACCTGTCGAAGGTGGGTCTCTGCACAGTACAGAAACTAGCTACAAGGGCTGGTGGGCATTGTAGGGCCAAGGGACAGTATCCAGGTCAGGTAGAAGGGATGCATGCTGGCACTGCAGGCCGGCCCAGGCCGGGTGGACCGGCTGGACGGGGCTGATCTAGCCCCAAGAGGTAAGCCCCCTTGTCTTCGGGCACCCGTAACATTCACTAAGGGAGTCATATTTGCATGTCGTCTACTGCAGCACGATCCTCGGATTGAGACAGAGGTTTTGAGATTGTCCTGGGATTTTTTTAAATTCCCAGCATGGGAGCATGGTGGCATGACAAGCTCGTTAAGTACCACTCCGTGATTCTTCTTTTAGATGGAGCGAACACATACAGAGTCGGTTTAAGGCACTGTCTTCGGCATTGTAACCCTGGAGTCGAGATGAACTGGTCTAGGGTAGTTTCAGTCATTTGAATCCAGCTTTTAGGCATGGGACCCACATGCCGTCTTTTATGCTATGATTTGTGTTTTATGACTTTTTTTATCAGACGTCCCTTCGGGGTGAATGTGTAGTCGTTTCAGCATCTTTTTGTGAGAGCATCATGATGGAGCAGTTCATCTAACCCCTTTCTAGACCGAGGTGTGGTCCTCATGAGATTCCATATGAGAATAAAGTAGTGATGAAGAAATTGTGGTCTGGAGTCTATTTGAAGCGAGTAAATAGTCTATCTCGCATGTTTTTCTTGCGAGGATTATAATGGTGTAATCTGTTTGTGCGCGAGGAGCCTCTTTTGAGATCACATAAAACGTGAAAATATGAAAGGGAGTTAGTTGGAGGTTCATTTGACGCACTCCAAATGTACACATAGTAGCAGTGTTAGTGACACCCAGTGATGGAACGGGCAGTGCGGAGTTATCGGACCAGTTCCGGTTTTACCCTCCAGCGGGGCTGGAGAGTGGATTACCCATTGACCTAAGGGTTTTACATCTAGTGGGGATGGGAAGTGGGTCACCCATTGACCTTAGGGTTTAACATCCATCAGGGTTGGGCAGTGGGTTACCCATTCACCTTAGGGTTTACCATGCAGCGAGGCTGGGCAGTGGGTTTCCTGACGACCTTTTTGGTTTTACCCTCTAATGGGGCTGGGCAGTGGGTTACCCAACAACCTCATTAGATTTACCCTATAGTTGGGCTGTGAAGTGAGTTACCTAATGAATTCTTTCAGACTCAGCCCTTTCTATGAGGCTAGTCAATGACTTTTCTCTATGATTACAATAGTGATACCCTTAGTTCTATGGTTTAGCGATGAGAAAACTTTGACGAGCGGGACTTCTGGGCATCAGTGATAGATATCCTTACAACTATTGGTGAAATTTCCTAGGTTAATCTGGATGATAGAGATCACATTATGCACTCGTTCGAGTTTCTTGTTCTGTATATATATATATATACCATACTTTTGTTCCAACTCCTTAGGTTTAGTTACTCTCCTTCTAGGAGGGGAAATAATGAGCGGGGTATGCCACGGGTGCTCGGTGTCTAGATCTTCTTAGTTTGGACAAATATACTTCTTTTATTTTATTGGGTTGAGCTACACTCTCTCTATTGTACTCTTACACTATTCTTTTTTATTTCTACTACACACCATTTTAGTACCTCCTTTGTTGGTCCCTCTAGATTTTGGGTCATCCTATTGAGTATCTTTATACTCACCATGCTTGGGCTTTGCCCGCACTTGTCATGCCCTTACAGACGATGTACAGGTCAATCAAGACTATGGATGAGCGTAGAGGACATAGGAGATTGGGATGCGTTCAATGGTTGTAATAGGACTTTCAGGTGTGGGACTCTCCAGCTTTTTACTTTCTTTTACCTTTTTCCAGGTTGTGGATCCTTCCTGGTTGGGTGCGTGTTATTTCCTGTGTTGTTCAGTTTACGTGCCTCTACTATTCATCACATTACATGTTATATTTAGAAGATGATTCATGACTATTGTTGGGTTATAGTTGTATGTACTGTGGTTTACTTTTTTTACTCTACACTTCTGTTTTGAGTGGGTTGTGTGTGTGTACAGGTACTTAGGCAAAGGCCTCCCTGATATTGTTATGCCTTTGGTGCTTGTCTCCATCCCCTAGCCTATGGAAGCAGGCTTGAAGTAGTTGTGGCTCGATACTAGTAGGGTCAGGTCGTGACAATTTTTATTTGAAAAGATAATGTATTTTGATCAATATATCAAGAAACTCATCATTTTTTTGATACTATGGTTATTTCAGAGGAATTTATGTTTTTACTTCATTTTACTCCCTTTATATATTGAAGAGTTGAAAAATAATTATTCTTGTAAAAAATTTATTCTTGGTCAAAAACCCTTATTCGTTAAAAACAAAGTTTTCTAAAAGTATATTTAATGATTTTTAATTATTAATATTATTTATTAAAGTAATTTTTAACCACTTTTTATCTTTTTATGAAAATGTTTGAAAATGAATCTTCTTTTCATTTTCCAAAAAAAATCTTATTTTGATTTTACTAAAAATGGGAAACAATATTTATTTTAATTTTTAGAGAATAAAGTGAATTTTCCACCATCATGACCATTATTTGGTTTGAAAATAGTTTTATCCTTTTTAGGGATATTTTCAAATAAAATTATTTTCATAATTTTTTATGTTTTAAATAATGATTTTAAAATAGATAAAATATTTTCCTTAATAAATGTTTTAAATAAATGATCAAAATCATTATTTATATAAGATAACATCTATAGATGATACATATACATTATTGAGGATATGATATAAGGATTCCATTTTCATTTTTTTGTTGAATGGTTTATGTTTTTAATGACATGATATTTATGAAATCCATTTCACTTCCATTGGTAATACCATGATACACTTTATATGAAACATGTTTCTTTTTATATGGGTTATAACATGTTATAATTCATATGGAACCAAATTATTTTTTAATGAGATATGATATGTTTAAATTATAAATTGATTATGAAACCTATATATTTTTAACATCATATGTTTTGATGAAATATTTATGAACCCCATTTCATTTCATGGGTTATGAAAATATGAATGTTTTATAAACTTATGGAAATCATATGAATGATTTTCATTATGCGATAGGTGAGACCTATTTCTCCCTCAAATTATTTGGGTAATGGTAAATGTTTCATGAGATCATATGGTATATGGGTTGTTATTCCAATAATGAAAAGAAGGGTTCATGGTTTTTTAGACCAAGTCCAAAAGAGGGTACGCGTCTTGTAATCCCAGGCTATATATAGGTTCGATGGTGCTTAGACAAAAATGAACGTTTAATAAATGTCTTGGTCGGTATCCATGACAGATGATTTTATGTAATTATGAGTATCCCAAAAAATTATGTTTTATGCCAATGTAATTATCTAATAAATCATAATATTTTTATTTTCTTATGATTCAATTCTTATGAACTACCAATATTTATTCTATGACTCATGTTTATTATTTATGTTAGGTTTGACATGAAATTTAAAAGTCATTCTCATTATCATGCACCCTTATTATTATCTTATAATTTCATTAGATCATATATTGATATCTCTTATGTTTAATATATCTAAGAATATGAGCTCACCCTTTCCTACGTTTTATTTCCCCAGGTTATGAAGAAAGTTTTTATGTTGGGAATAATAATATAGAGTACTAAATGGGAATATCTTTATGGGAAACATTGAAAATATTTCCCCAGGCAAGAACATTGACATTAATGCTTCCAAATATACTAAACTATTAAGTTCCTTGGGAATTTTTTTGTGTACTATAATGTATGTTCCTCTAAAAAGATGTAATATCCATGTATAACAATCCTTGGTTACTATAATATGTATAAAAGAATGATTAAGTTATCCTGTAGAGAATTGGATGAGAAAATTTCAGTGAGATCCCTAGGGATATTTTTAAGGATATGTTTAGGGATATCCCTAAGGATATGTATAAGGATGATTCAAATTATAGGAAAGTGTCCTAGAATTTTGTTAAAGCACAGAGTAAGTGGTTTCTAGGAAATTTAATCCCTCTATGGATACTACAAGTGGATGTGACTCTGGAACAAAGGTATATAAATGTAAAAACATCAACAAGGGCACACTGAGCTATAATCAATCATCACCTATTGTAAGACTACGATCCATGATGCACAATATATTTTAAACACATAGGAGATAAAATTTGGAAATTAAAAATAATGACGAACCATTATGAAGGATTTAAATAGATGATGAAAATAGATGACCAAGGTTAAACCTAAGGTGTTATAGAATAAAAATTAAGTTTCTTAATTATAGAAGGTAGAAATGATTATCCTGAATATTTTTTTTATTAGTATTCCATATAATATGATATGTGGTTTACTTCAATGGTGGGATGTAGAAGGAAAATGGTAAACATTGAATGTGACAAAAAAAAATTATGAGAAGTAAAATGGGATAATTAAAAGAGTCAATGATGTTATGATTATGCATAATAATTTTCCAAAAAACATGATTAACAAGTTGAAGCATAAACAACTCTTAGAATAACTGCAAAAAGAAAAAGATTGAATTATCTGGGAGTCTGAGTAATGGATACCACATAAGAAAGAATATTCTAGCTGCTATATGTTTAGAATTCAAGAAGAAAAACTAAATGTAATATCTTAGAGGAAAAAGAATATTTTTCGAGTGTGGAAAATAAGGACACAAAGAATGTATTTTTAGGGTAAAATGACTAGTTTATTCAATGTAATGGATGATAATAATTGTCTCCCTAAGGTATCATCTATTATTGAATGTTTTAATTATAGAAGGTATAGTAATAATATACATCAATATCATAAGGGGAATGTTCGTGAAGAGATTTAACTAGGTTGTAAGAGTAATGCATAATTTCTAGTGATGTAGAGACTAAAATGACATATAAAAGGAATGAAGCATTATGATATAAGATGATTAAGCATAGTTTGTGGTTTTAGAAGGATGTGGTATAATTTATGTATTTAGGTATTGGAATTAAATGATTCTGTTATATGAATCATGGAATATATTAGGATTTTTTAGTATAATTATTTAATTAAGTATTTGAAAAATTATGTTAAATGATATTGATGGAATAGAAAAATTATTTAATAGAAAATTGATATTTTTATTTAGGGAAGATAACCTTTAATATGTTATTGATATTGAGATATTGATTATGGGATATAGAGTTTTTTGATATGAATAATGTAAATTGGATAGTATAGATTACAATGGAACTGATTAATGATCTATGAAAAAAGTGGTTTACTATATAATTGATTAAGTATATAGTATTTCTAGATTATTGTAATATCTTCGAAAATCTATGTTTTATTCAAGGAATTATAAATAATGACTATTTTCAATAAGTTTTTCTGGTAATTCATGTTATTAACATGATTTAAGAGAATACATTAT
The DNA here is from genome assembly GCA_963277665.1 of Viscum album. NCBI lineage: Eukaryota > Viridiplantae > Streptophyta > Magnoliopsida > Santalales > Viscaceae > Viscum > Viscum album. The sequence goes on from OY728131.1 coordinate 1,133,629,904, forward strand.
GAATCTATTAAAATGTTTGTTATGTGACAATTTATAGCTACTACATGTTTTTTAGGGATTAATGATAATATCATATTGGAAATTTATTGACCTTCCTCCTAAAATTATGGATTTTAACATTTCTAAGAATCAGAAGGATAACCATTTATGAAATGGTTTACGTTTCACTTTTTACGAGGCTTTATATATTAATTTATTACTTCTCCATATGAATATTTATACATATTGGACAACCTATTCTACACATTTTGTTGTGATGATAAATAATATTGATAGAATGTATTATCATTCTATCTATGGATCTTATGATTTATTAGTGATCCATGCATAAAAAATCACCTTCATTTATTGATTTATGAGAAGAAGTGGAAATTAGTCAAGGAAAAACCAAAGGGTGATGTTGTTATTATGAAATCAAATGAAATTAAGTAAGTCTATCTTCTTGTGAAAAATATTTAACTTCTAGAAAATGATATTGAAACAAAAAATTTATCCTAGTAACTTTACTTTTGATGAATTAAATTTTCCCTTAAATAATCACATATTTATGGTTTTGTGTTCATTATCCTTTTATACATTATCAACATTTTTATGATCAATTATCTTTATCACTCTCTATTATTATTTATACTTTGATACTGTGAGAAAATCTTAACATCCCACCCATGTTATTCGATATGAATCCTAGTTATGAGTTACATTAGGTAACCTTTAGTATTCCAAATTTCCATGCATAAGAGATGTATTATTATTAATTTTTACTAAGTGGGTTTATATGATTTTAATTTTAAAATGCTAAAACATTGATGATTAAAATGACTTTTTAGGGGGAAATTCATTTTAAGGGGGTAGAATGTAACACTACCCAATTTTTGTAATATATATATATATATATTAAATTTAATATGGTATAGTTTTATATTTCATAAAACATTGATTTTAGATTATGTTACATGAAATAATTAGTGTATATTGTGTTATATTAAATATTGAGTTTAACATTCATTACACATGACAATGATAACATGCATGACACGTGACACCGAGCACCGGTGAACGATGAAATAATGTTTTTTAAATATAACTATTATAACCTGTATATTAAATAAGAAAGTATGAATACTATATAAAACACCATGAAATATAATTATCAATTTCCTAATTAAAATAAATTTACTTATAAATGCTTAGTAGATAATCAATCAATTTTTAGTAATGTAATTTGAATAATAAAAATTATTTTTTCATTAAAAATTTTTATTTTTTTATTTTTATATGGAAATATTATAATTAATTAAAATATATTTTAGTATGATAATTTGAGAAAAGAAAATATATTTTTCGAATCATCATATTAAAATTAAATTTTGGTGAAATTTTGGGAATTTTCGAAAATTGTTGTTTTTCAATAAATAATGGAAAATATCAAATTTTGTAAAATAGTTAATTACTTCAATAAATTTGGAAATTTAAATTACAATTTTTTTTTAAATTAATATACATATTATTAATTTTATATTTAATCCACTTAATTATTTTTGAATAAAATTTATATTACTGTTTAGAATAAGATTATTTTATTGTTTAAAAATTGTTTCTCTGAAAATTGGTTTAAATTGCCCTATATTTCTCTATTTTAATTATTTAAAATAAAAGATATTGAGTAATGTTAAAAATAAAATTTATATATTATATATCAATGAGTTTTAATTTATAATCAAATAATGATTATTGTTAGACATAAAGTTAATATAAACTCATCTTGTGCTAGAAATTTTTGTTGTTGAAATCCTCCTTTTTAATCAGGTTTTTGTTATTTTTTTAAATTTATTTTTATAAAATTATATAAAATTTATTTTACTAAATAAAGTCAATTAAAAAAAATAACATCAATATTATATTATAGGTAATTTTCATAGAATTTTCGGAAAGTAATAATTTTTTTATATAAACAGAGTAAAATAATGACTTTTTGTTGAATGATATCATTTCATTTAAATTATTTATATAGGTAAATTATATTATAAATTGGATTTTAAGTAAAATTAGTCCAATTATTTATATATTAATACAAATAATATAATTTTAATCAATTTTATTTTGAAATTGGATATAAAAATGTTGTAAACTTTTGGACATTTTCTCATTTAAAACCATTTTTCTCATTGCGACTATGAGATTCATTTTAAAATAAAATTTACAACTCATATGAATGGAATTTGGAAAAATAGATTCCATATCAGGAATTATAATAATTTATTTTATCTAATAATTTAATATTAATATTTCACCCAAATTAATAGTAAACACAGTAAAAAGTATTTTCCACTGTTAAGGTACAAATGGTTTTATCCGAGTAAATCTAAAAAGATAAGGGTAAACAATGACCCAAAACATTTACAAAACCCATTTGATGTTGGTTATTAAATATTAAAACTTTTATTATTAATAATGGTAAATTATTATATCATTTTTCGAATGAAAAAATATTGGTGAAATTATTTCTTTTAAAAAATTACATGTGTCACACTGACCACACTTATAAAAGGTCGCTCCTCTCCCATCTTATTCACACCTCAAAAACATTTTGTTTCAAAAAATAACATACCAAATAACATAATAGTATTGTATCAACCTATAATCCTTATTTCATCCTCCACAACCCTAAATATTTATTATACCATTATAATATAACAACAAAAGTATCCTAAATATACTAATATATTATTATGTTAATTGATTACCTAAAAACATCTCCACTTATATTAAATGGGTTATGAAATAATCATTCGTGTGCCCAATGGACTAAATCCTCACCATCCGATGTCATGAATATTTTCCATTAACACCTCCAAAGTATGGAAATAATGGTTGATTCATTATTTATATATATTATATTTATGATATTATTATTACCTTTTAATTATTTATCAAAAATAGCTTCAATATTTCTTTTTTTAAAATATGACAATGTCACTCATGTGTATGGTGGACTACCGCCTCATGAAGCAATGTGATTCCATCACACTTTTCATGGAATGTAATAAAAATGGGTTTTAATGAATATTTGTAATATAAATAAAATATAAATTATTATTGAATAAAAATATATCATTTAGAAAATTTAATTTAATCCAATAAGAAAATAGAAATGATGTTCATACGTACATACAACTTACTGTTTTAATGAATGGTGTATTTCAAATTATAATACTGGATTTCATGGATAGATATAAATAAATATATAATGAATATTTATTATATATAGATCAAGGATTAATTATATATATTATTAAATCATTACCAATGTAATAATGAAAAAAATAACAAATCAAAACATATACAAAAAAAAGCGGTATTACCAATAACGTAACTTTAAAAAAGAATTGTTAATAAATAGCTAATAAAAGATCTTACGAAAACCATATATGGTATTATATATATAAATATCATTCTTTAATATATTTATAATAAAATTATATTTATTAAAAATTAAATTTAAATTTATACGATGGAATTTAAGACTTAATGTAAGGGATTTCCATCTCACTCTTATTTTCTAGGAGAAAAATTCAATATTTAACACATATTTATTTTTTGTGGTTTATATAATTCCACTGAATGTATATTAATGTATTTTTATTATTATAATATCTTTATTTATTTATGAATTTTATGATCTCACTTTAATGGTATTTATGGTTCAAAAGTTAACTAATCATTAAGGGTTTTATTTCTCAATTTTCCTTCTTTAGGGAATAAGTTATACTATGCATCTATCTTATTATATGAGGATAATATAATTCCCCGTGACATGTTATATAATTATTATCCACATTTTAAGGATATTCTATGTTATATTTATTCTTATTCTTTCATGTGGAAAACAATTCAACATTACCAATGTGGGAATATTTTTTTGTAACAATATCATCGTTTATCAAGATTTCCTATGATTATGATTCCAAATGATGAATTATTATTACACACATACCATGAAACTAATGAATTTAATTATCCTAAATGACTTTCATTATAGTAAATGATTTCTTTTAATTTTAATATCTTTTTGTAATAAAGAGTTTTAAAATAATGTTTTCCAATAAAAACAATATTTTCTATCGAAAACACTTTTTTTTTTCAAAACATGGTTTTTTAAATATGTTTGTAATTTTTTTAAATTATTAAAATGAATTTTTAAATAAAATTTTACCAATGATTAACATTTTTACTTTTTTTAAAAAATAAATATTTATGTTGTTTTCAAAAACAATTCTTATTTTTATTTTATCTAAAATGTTAAAGGAATAATCATTTTTTTGTGTACAACAACAATATAATTTCCCATAATCAAGGCCTGTGTTTATCTGAACATTATTTTATATGTTTTTTATGTTATTTTCAAATAAAATGATTTTCAAAATATTTAATGTTTTAAAATGTTTCTTTCAATGTGGAAAGAATATTTCCCTAAATAAATGTTTTAAATGACCGATCAGAATAATTTTCATTAATAGATTACATATATTGATATTACCTATGAAATACATGGTATATAATCCAAGGATACCTTTATTATTATTTATTACAATCATGTATGTTTATAATGGAATTATTTTTATGAAACCCACTTATCGTCGATTAGTTATACCATGATATAATATTTTTGAAACCTATTTTTTACAGAAGTTATAGATTGATATAATTTTTATGAAACTATTTTATTATTATAGGTTTATGATATGATGAAATACAGAATTTATTATAAAACCTATATATTTTCCATATGTTATGATTTGAGGAAATATTTACGAAACCCATTTCATTTCACGGGTTATGAGAAGACGATTCTTTATGATCTTATAGCACATATATGTATGATTTTCATAATGTAATATGTAGAACATATATCTCACTACAATTAATTTTGTAAAAAAAAATTTTATATGAGTTTATAAGAAACATGGGTGGAAATCCCAAGGCCAAAATTAAGGATATGTGGTTGGTAATCATAATCCCAAAATAAAGGATACACGGATGGTAATCCCAAGCCTAAAAGAGGGTACATGAGAGGTCATCCCAAGCCTGAAGTAGGTACGTTGGTGGTTAGCCCAAGGCTACCATGTTCTAAATGTCATTGTGCGTAGTCTTGATTTATGGTCTTTCATTATTATGTGTATGCCACAAAACTATGTATTATTCAAATTTTTGATTCTTATTGTTCATGATATTTTATTTCCTTATAATTCATGTCTTATAAACATCCAATATTCATGAAATTACTCATGTTTATGATCAATGATATTTTTAGGAATGAAATTCATAAGTTATGTTCATTATCACATAACATTATGCATATATTATTCTTCTATATGATCATAGATTGGCATCTTTTATGTTTAACCTTACTAAGAATATGATCTCGCCATTCCTTATGTTTCCTTTCCACATATTATGAAGAATATTTTTATATAGGGTATGTATATGAAGAGTACAAAATGGTAATATATTTATCAAAAACATTTAGGATCATTCAAAAATAATATTTATTCAAATTTTTAAAAAGAATTAAACTATTATGTTCTTCAAGAGTGTGTTTGTGTAATTTAATAAATATTCATATTAAAAGATATAACATACATGTATGATAAATTTTTTTCAATATGACCACACCTGTATTTTTATTATATTCCCTAAGTATATGGGAAAGTATATTATGATTGATATGATGAGATATGCTAAATGTAACAATCATATAATCAAATAAAATATTATGTTTTTAATGTTTTCATATTTAATTTAATATTTAACAATGTATCTAGTTTTCTAAGACTACTAAACTATTTTTCCCATTGGGATGTGAATTCATTCTTATAGTTCCAATGTAATAATGTTACCATCAACAATGGGCTACTAGGGTCAGCCTCTTTAATATACGGGCACACCCATCATAACATTTACACTCTTGTCTGTTAAAAAAATAAATAATCTATAAATTACAAATATTATAATTACCTATGGAAATAAAATGGGTTATATAATCTTTCCTCATATTATAAGGAAAAGTTATTTTTTAAAGAATGTATTTGAGAAATTATAATAACACATGTATTACCAAATCAAAGGATGGGAAAATAAACTAGGTATATATGTATGAGGCATATATAAAAAATTTAGAAGAATTATATAAAATTAATGAGATATATAAAGTGAGTTAGTGAGATTATTATCTAAACTTAAGGTAAAACGGTGGTTTACATAGATCCCTTACACGCATAATAAAAACATTTATATATTTCAAAATATCAATTCCATCTAAAAATAATTTTGAAAAAACATATAAAACATTATATAGGGGTTTTAATTGAATAAAAAAGGAATATTATAAATAAATCCAAATATTAAAGAATGGTTAAGGATGAGTGAAAACTATTATCTATTTATATTTTAAAATAGAACATTCCTTTTATCTTTTGTAATGATAGACAAAATGTTCCATATAAAATATGTCAACAATTCCTTTTGAGAAACTTTGAAAGAAATTAAAGAAAGACATAAAATTTACTTTAATTTTTTTTATGTAAATATATCAAAAAATATCTTTTAGAATTCTGTTATGAAATTTAAATATTAAAAATATAAGTCAATAAAAAATAAAAAATCTGGTTTTTAAATTAACATATCCTTTATGTGAAACTTTAAAGAGATTTATTTTTTAAAAATTTATAACTAATATGAAATATGGTACATAATTACCTTTGTAATTTATTGAATCATAATAGATAATATTCATGAAACATTTAGAAGTGCATCAAAAATGAAGAAAAAGAGTTTGAAGGGAAACATTAAAAGTGAATTATAAAAAAATGATGTCACTTACCTAGATTCTGAATCATCACGTATGATATTTATTTTCCCAAATAATAAACTTATGTTTATTATTTAAATTATTCAGGAAAATTTTCAATTTTATTATCCCATTTATTTTATTTATTATCATGTTATATTTGATTAATCAATCATTTAAGGTAATGTGAGAAGTTTTAATGATATTCAAGTCGTAAGTCCAAAATGACTTCGATAGGATGACTATGGACATTGATATCATTATTTAACTTTATTCTATATAATAATAATGAGATAATTATAAATTTTATTCATAAATCATAACTTTAAATCCTTCTATGAAATATTGTTATGAAAAATGAACTATGTTGCAATCATAAAGATAATAGTTTATACACATGTAAGAGTAACCTTTCCATTTTTGAAAGATGATAATAGGAATATGGAAGATTATATTTTATAATTATAAAATATTAATTTCATCATATTATTTATTTTAATATACTTATTTATACCGTACATTTAATTTGATAACGAAAAATGAATCACATCACTTTATGGAGGTGGTAATCCACACATAAGTTGAAACAATGTAATAATATATCAATGAATGAAAATATATAAAAATATATGATATATTACTTTTAAATACTATAAAATATGTTAGTAATATCATATATATTCATCAAATGCATCATCATAAAAATATACGAGTTCAGTTGATGGAAAACCAATTACATCAGTTTGTGAGACGTTAGTCCGCTATACACATGAATAATGGTTTAATTTCTCATTTGATGGATGAGAAGATAGATGTAGGTTATTATTTTAATATAATAATATATTAGTATATAGGGGATACTTATGTTATAATATCATCTTGTATGAATAATATTTTGATAATTTGTATGAATAAATAAAACAAAACACTCAGTTAAGAACAATACATATTCTTCAGAAAACCTATATAACTTGCACCAAAAGACTTTATAATAGGGTTTTATAATAAAAACAAGGACACAATGACATTTTAATAGATTTAAATAATGTATTTTTTCAGGTATCATCTGAAAAAATTCTTTTTAAATGTGAAAAATGTTAATAGGTTCCCTTTTACAAGTGAGTGAGGGGAAAAAAATTTAAATTTCATAAAATATTAATTTATTATAAATTTATTTTCACAGAAAAAAATATAAACATATATAATTCAAATATAGGATTATTATGGATTGAAATAACATAATAAAATAAATTGTCTAAATTTTTTGACTAATTCTTAACCCTTATGTTTTCATATTTACCCGCATTATCCCTTTTTGACAATTATCGTGATAACAACATTTTTCAACCTTAGGGATCAATATACATAATATAAAAGGAAAAATTTTCCATTATTGGAACATTTATTATATTTTAAACATTATAAAAATTATTTTTAATATGTTGGTCTTTTTAAGAATTCGAAACCATTTATTTAAATGGTATTTACTATAAAATGATATTATAGTCATTTTGGAAATATTCATTTAAATTTACATTGAAAAGAAGATGAAAAATAAAAAAATCAAATATATTATATTAATAACTCTATATAGTTATATATATATATAAAATTTATGTATCATTGAAATTATTTAAAATTATATTACTTATATTATTTTTAAAACTATCTATATTAATTTTCTATTATTTGAATAAATACTACGTTGACGTTGCGTAAGAATCTATGTTCTTTATATAATCAATAAAAATAATAAATAAATTATCACTCTGAAAATATTTTCATTATTCTCAAAATAAACTTTAATATTCATGCAGAACATACTTTTATTCCTATGAGAATATATAAGAGATATTTAAAAATAAGAGACTAACATTTTGTCTCTATATTTACTTAAAATATTAGATAGGTCACATTCATAGAACAATATACAATAAAAATTATAGATACTAAGGTCATAACTGTTTACATACCTTTATAAAATGATATTTTGATATGAAATTTGATGGATTTATCACATAGTTTTAACCTAGGATAACCTGATTTACCCTTTTTCGTTATTAAAAATGATTTACTATGTTTACTAATCCTTATGAAATAACATTAAGTGAAACATATTAAATAATATTATTTATAATGGTTAAAAATATTAAACCATTTTAACAAATTATATATCTAAATTCTTTAGAAAATCATTTTATAATAATCCGACAAAGTGTTACAAAAATTTGTTTCTCAAGAAAATGTTTTTTTTCAAGCAATAGATGATCTTATAAAAACTCAATGACAATCAATAATCATTATGTGAATTTCAGTTAATATAAATAGATATATATATATATTAAAAATTACATTGAAATATTTCCTTATTATCGGTTGTTTTAATTAATTAAACTGAAGAAACATTATGCATTTAAAATTAATTTTCAAAAAACTCTCTTTTTATGCATAAAAATAACCTTATGATAAAATCATGAAAATTGTTGATTAAAATGAAATTAATTGTATTTTTTTAAATAAAATTGTTTATATTTCACATTAATACAATATATAAATATATAATTGTACTTTTAAATTACCTTATTAAATGAAAAAAAATTACAGTATTCGAAAAATCTGTAATGTTCACTATTCAATGAAAAATCAACCATTTTAAAAAAATCCCAACATATCACCCGAACATAATTTTTATATTATTATTTTAAAAAATAATTCAACTAAATAAATTATATTTTTTTAAATTTTTCAGAAATTAAATATAATATTCTATCACAAAAAAGAAATAAATATTAATTTTGGAGAATTTTTTGAAGAATAAAATGCATTTACAATAAATTGAGTCGTCATTTCATAATAATTTATCAAAACATAATTATTTTGTATGATATTTATATATATATCATAAATAATTTAATCCTATCAACACCCACTCATTTAACAACTATGTTATAACAGTCATAATTAAATAATAATATATAATGTTTTGATTACGCTTGGTGTTGGGTGTCGTATATGCAGTAAAATATAGTTTTCTATTTAAAATATTATTTTTTTACATTCTTTCCACCATTAAAAAAATTTCCTAAAAAATTTAACTCTATCATTATAAATAAGATTTAACATATGAAAATATAATTTATGAGATACCATATCATAGAAAGGGTCAAAAAACCACATATTAAATAGAGAGAAAATGAAATATAAATTTCATCACATAACTAGGTTTCCAAATAGGGTAAAATTAGAGGGAAGATAAAATATTTATATAGAAAGACTTTTAATGTCCAAATAATTATGGAGAGTGATAGATATCATTTACACCAAAAAATTTGAATTAACATGAGAAATTTAATGAACTAAAAACCATAAAATGATGATTTGGAGAAAAGGACCATTGATTCATTAGAAATGAAGTTGATAAGATAAATTTTATCTTCATGATAATTGTTTTATATTAGTGGAAAATTTTTAACATATTGTAGAGGAACATATTGAAATTTACTTTCTTGATACAAATAATTTAATCCCTTAATCAATTTCCACTACAATTTCGTATTTTCTTCCAAATAATGTGTATTCCAGATGAATTTTTTAATAATTTAAGTACTAAAATCATCGTATAATGTATCACATAATTAAAAAATGGTAATAGTATATTTATCATATCTATATATTATAACCAAAACCAAATTAGATTGCACAAGATAATTATCAAAATGAATAAACCACTACAATAAGGAATACAACACCAAACACCAAATCTTCAACAATAGCACCTAAACATCAAAATAAATCCTTAGATAAATAACTAACCAATATACTAATATCAAAACCCAAAGGATATATTTATTTTTTCACATACTCATCTAAGTTAACTTCTATATTTATCTCTAAATAAAATCAATCACTTTAAAGTTCTCATACTAACAATTTATATTTCATAATCATATAATATAAAAGATAGAATAATAATTTCCATAAATAAACTGTATCACCATAAAGACAAATTTTAATCATATATGGTTTAAAAATATAATTAACCTATAATTCATTTTTTTCCTTAATCATACAAGGTTCCCAAAATTTTAAACATCATAAATAACATTAATCCCCTAATCACTAAATTACATTTCAATCCTTTGGTTATCATTTTGATAAATTATATGATCCCAAAATCAAAATAATATTTATATATCACATTATTTTTTGAATAATATATATTCATACTAATTAATACATCACATATTATTGTGGTATGTGATGCACACTATTAACCATTCAGTTTTGGGTTCATGACCCGCGGCATTTTCATATGAGAAAAGTTATACTTTTTACTGAAACTAAATTAATATAATCCTTATTAATCTACCATAAATATAATAAACATATATAAAAATATTCTTAATAATAAAATATTATATAAACTATTATTGTTATTAATACCCTTAAACTTAAAAAAAATACCATTCTTCATCAAATAATACTTCATGTTGAACATAAGGGTTATATATACCAAAAATAATAATAACTATCCCAAAATTTTATTAATAAAATTAAAATAGAATCACTTAAAACCAAAATATTTTTGTCTAAGACATTGAGATTTTAATCAAAAATAAAATCATAAACCCGTGATGATATCCACAACACTTAAGTTAACCTCACATAAAAAATTTGTGACCTACAATGTTATGTAAAACTTTTATATAATATTAACCATATAGACTATGAGATAAAGCATGTATAATTTATTTTCTTATACTATTACTATTTTTATTTTATTTATAAATATCTTTTAGGTTTATATTTTTAGAGAATTAGTTCATAAGACTTCCATAACACACTCATAAATTACAAGGTGGACACTTATACACAGTATTAATTTAGTAGACATTATAAAACTGTTAAAAGGAATCATCTATTATTATCTTTACTAATATTAATAAAATTAAAATTGAATTGTGATTTTTTTTTCCCAATACATAAATGTTTTGAAAAAAATTAAAGATGTGGGATGAGAAAAAAAATATCAATAATATAAATATTAAAATAATGACAGAAAACTATTTGTTTATGAATACTTATATAAGATTTTTTTTTTCAAAACTAATCATTATGCTCAAAATAAATATTTTATTACCCAATAAATAAATTTTTTTACCCTAATAATTTCATACTTTTTAAAAAGAAATATTAAAGGAAATATAAAACTGAAATAAATTTCCATTACAGTCCTAAAAATATTAGATATTTTTTCAATTAAATTGTACATTGGACCATTTTTAAGTATCACATAATTTTTTTTAAACATAAGCACATGATAAATCATAGGGGATAATAACATAAAAAACATGTAATCATAAGGTAACAGAAACATAGGAAATATGGTATCAACACAAAACATGAAATAATCATGTCTAACATTAAAGATAAAATCACATTGTGGAAAGAACTCCATAGTGAATTAGGTTTACTCCCTAATCTTATACACAACATATCATTGGAAAAAAACATTGCCTACTGAATTAGAGTCTTATCTAAGAACACCCATCAGAAAAAAATGTTTATATGTTCCACAAAATGGAAATCAATCATAAGGCAGAAATATAAGAATTACCCATAGAATGAAAATGGGTTGTGTTATATTTTCTCAAATAATAATCAAAACAGATTTCTTAAAGAATGAATTTGATAGATGATAACAATTCATGTATTACACAATCAAAAGAAGGTAGAATAATATAGGTATATATTATATAGGCATCTATATAGAATAAATAAGCATTAAATTACATTATAGATAGTGATAACTCGTGTTAGAGTGAGAATAACCATATACTAATGAAAAGGGTAGTTTATAGATATCACTTACACCCATAAAAAACATTTCTAGATATCAAATTATCAATTCCATTTAAAACAATTTATGAAAATAATAGAATTAAGGGAAAGGGGGTTTTTATTTTTATAAAAATAAGGGTGATTATAAATAAATCCAAATATCAAATAATGGTTGTGGTGGTGAGAAAGTCATTTAAATCGTATAAATTAAAATAAAACCTTCCTTTTTTCATTTGTATGTAATATCAAAACATTCCATATAAAATACATTATGTGATTCCTTTTGAAACAATTTTAATGAATGCAAAAAGGGGGAAAATTTTATTTTAAAATTAATTTATGTTCATATTAATACATTAATAAAATATATTTTTCAGTAATGGTGTAGAATACAAATATTTATAAAACAAATATTTAAACAATATATATGAGGTTTTAAAAGTAATATTTCCCTTACATAAAAACATAAAAGTGTTTATTTTTTAAAAAAATTGAAAAGAAATATAAATTTTAAATAAAATATGTTTCTAAAATATTGAATCATAAATAATAATTTTTCTGAAACATTTTAAATAATATGGACAAGGAAGAAAATGTGTTTAAAGGTAAACTTTAAAAGATTATATTTTTTTAAAAGTCATTTACAAAGATTATAAATCATCACACATATTCTTTATGTTAATAATTAATAAACTTATATTATTATTTAATTTATTATGAAAATTTGTTAATTTCATTTTCCCTTTTATTTTATTTATTATCTTATTATATTCAATTACTAACTCATTTAATTCGTGTCGGGCACTTTGATGATATTCAACTCTTAAGTCTAAAATGAATTTGGCAAGTTGAAAATGGTTAATGAGGCAATTATTTAATAATATTCACAATAATTATCATGAAATAATTATAAATTTTATACATAAATTATACATTTAAATGGAATGATGAAACATGGTTATGAAAAATTAACTACGTTATAATCATTGAGAATTTAGTTTGTACGTATGCATGAGTAACATTTAAATTTTTAAAAGATCATGATGGAAATAAGGTATGTTCTATTTTATCTTTAAATTATAATAATTACATAATAAATATCGTATTATTTATTTAAATACACTTATATATTGTATCCATGTTATGTGGTAATGAAAAAATAATCAAATCACTTTGTGGAAGTGGTAATCCACACGTATACATGAATTCTGTTATTATCATTAAATGAATGAATATGTAAGAAAGTATATGATATATTAACTTTAAAAAATAATAAATATTACTTGAATATAATATATATATATATATATAATATTATATCCATCACCATAAACAGCTTTGTGCGGCGATGATGGAAAACAAATTACATCAGTTCACGATGTGATAGAATGTCATACGGAAATAAAATGGTTTTGTTTCCAATTTGGATGAAGAGGAGATGGATGTAGGTTATGATATTAAAATAATAAAATATCATAATATGATATATAATGATGTTATTATATCTAAATTTTTGAATTTGATTTTAAATCGGTGGAAGAATACATAAAATGAAACATGTGGTTTAGAACTATACCTCTTCTTCATACAACCACATTCAGTTTTCACCTAACGCCTTCCTTGGAGTGTTTTTTATAAAAATTGTCCTCTATGACATGGTAAGGGAGAAATAAATTTATTTGGGTATCTACTATACTAAAAAATGATTTTTAAGCTTGAGTAATTGATGAAATGAAGTACACATTTATATGCGAGGGGAAGGGGTCTTTTGGAATTTCATAAAATATTAAATCTATATTAATTAATTTTCCTGAGAAAAGGACAAAAAAATTATAATAAGTATATTGGATTATTATGGGTCAAAAAATATTATCCAATAATTTTTTTCCAAATCTATAGTATGTTTTTACCAATATCTTTTTGTTTTGACCAGTGTTAAACCTTTTTGACTATAACAATTATAACAATGTTTTTACTCATTGTTGGTCATGAGAGTTACTATAAAATAAAAATTGGTCCATGAATTTACCATAATTTATATTATTAAACATATAATAATAAATTTAATGAATATATGATTTTTATGAATTTTAAACAATTCCATGAAATGTTATTTGTTGGGAGAAGAATTTGTGTTTTGTATTTGAATGTAGCTTGGTGGTGTTCAAACCGAAGTCTAGTGGGGCCTGCTCGAGATGGGGACCAAATATTAAACCCTCACCAGTGAATGCCATTTGGAATTGTTTGAATGAGAGGGTATGGCTATGGCATCAGTTCAAAACCCATTCATTCAAGCACATGACAACCTGTTGAGTGGTTAGGAGATGGTGATGGTTTTCATCTTTGTGTTTTGGATGGGGAGAGGCGGTCCTTTTATTTTAGTTCTGTTTTAATTGTTTCAATAGTTTTTAATTCTGATCCAAGGCTTCTCAATTTTCATTAAATGTGTTATTATTATAATAAAATATAATTTTCATGTTAGTTATTGTTTATAAAATAATAATAATGTCATTTTTTAACTATTCATTTAATTTGAAATTGAAAACAACATGAAATCATATGAGTTAGAATATATAACATTTTAACCTCTAGAAAATGTTATATTCATCTAAATAATTCATGTCACATAATAATTCATTGAAATTATATTTCTTTAAATTTTTTTATAATCACTTATTTTATTGTCTACTAATTAAATAAAAACACTTTCGACATTACGTTACCATTTATGGTTACTATATAATCACTAAAAATTAAAAATAAAATAAAAAAATTAAAATAATATTATTTTTCTCAAAATGAAATTTTACATTCATCAATAACTAATTTTTAAACTCATGTGATAATATTAGAAAAATTTTGAATAAAGAGAGTGGTTTTTTTCATTCTAATTACGTAAAATATTATATAAGATAATTTCATGAATAAATTTCCAATAAAAGAATAAATATATAGAATATGGTGACAGGTGTCCAAATAAATGAATATAGTAGGATAGAATATAAAAATTAGTGACTTATCACTTAATTTTAAAATAGGTTAAATCGGTTTACCATTTTACCATGGGGAAAATGTTTTACTATTTTTACTACTCATTATGATAAACAATTAAGTTAAATTATTAAATAATATTAATTATACTAATTAAATATTTTTAATCCTCAATAATTTTTCAAAATTAATTTTATAATAATCCTACAAAGAGTGATGAAAAGTAGTTTTCCTGGAAAATGATTTTTTTGATGAAATAGATGATCATATATTAACTCTATAACAATAAATACTCATTATAAGTATTTAAATTTTTATAAATTGATATTTAATATATATATTTAGTTAAAATGTTTATATATTAGGAGGTATTTTAATTATATAAAATTGTTAAAATTTATGCACTTAAATAGAGTTTTTAGAAAACCACATTTTAGGCATAAAAATAAACTTATCCCCATATCAAGAAAATTGATTAATAAAATTAAATTAATTATATTAATAAAAATAAAATTGTTCATATTTAACTTTACGGCCAAATAATAGAGATAATAATACTTTCAAAATAAATTATTGATTAAAAAAAGTCAGTATTTGAAAAATCATTAATTTTCACTATTTACAAAAAAATTAATCAATTTAGAAAAATAATAGAATTCCACATTCTGTTAATTTTGACATGAATATTTCAAAAAAGAAATATTATATTATGAAATAATTTTATATAATTCCATAAATTTATTATAATATTTTTCCATGATAATAGATAAAAATGATTTTTAATGAAAATGTATTTGTTTGAAGAATAAAATATCTTTATTAGAAATAGAATGGTTATAGAATATGAATTTAGAAATAAATTAATATTTAATATGAATATTTTATATATTTAATAAATCATTTAATATTATTCATACCCGTTAATTTAACAACTTGGCTATAATAGTCATATTTAAATAATAATATATAATGGTTTGTTTAAGCTTAAGGTTTCGTGTTGTATACTATATCAAATATTGTTTTCTTTTTAAAATCCTAGGGTGTTAAGAGATTCTTAAATTAATTTGGTTTCTTAAGGAACACTAAATTTGGGGATCAGTAAGTGATGATTTAGTGAGGTATGTGTATTGAAAAACTAATCACGTATGGATTTTTGATTTAGATCATTTGGGTGATCACATTTGGGAAATGTTGATACTCATATGAGAATAGAAAAATATATTAAATAGATCAAGGGTTCAATATATGAGTTTAGTCTCAAGAGATAGTCTATAAATATGAGATGTTGGTGATGAGATATTTCCCATGTGCAACACTAATTTAGAGATATTCTAACGCATAGTGATTTCCCTAACAATTTAATTATGACATTAGTGATTTGAAAATTCATGATTGTCTCTGGGAATTCCCCATTTTCATCGAGTTAATGAAATTATTCCCCAATACAGTGTGTGGTTATTCAATTATTTGTGACTAGTTTGTGTAGTGATATACTATATGCTTCTTTCCATGCACAAATGAGTGTTTTGAAAAAATAATCGACTGAATAAGGTAAATAAAGGGAATATTTTTGCATTTTTGATAGTCTATATAAAGTTATGTCTAGATTTTTAGGGTCTGAATTTGTTTTAGGGTTGTGGTGGAATATCATAACTCATATAATGTCATGGTATAAGAGTAATCATCAAACCTTAGTGAATGATCTAACTTGTGGGGGAAGAAAAAATTAACTTTTGGGGGATTAGAAGTGCTATAATGGAATGTTTATAAAAACATAAATAATCATGTTTAGATGTATTTAGAGAAATTTTATCATCGAATAGAGGAAAATATAGAGATATTTTCAAATCTTTAATTCTATTTTAGAAATCATGTTTTTTTGGCATGATTTAAATGATTATGACGTCTTTTTGAGGTACAAGCTTATGTGGGTGAGGTCCATGAAATATTTTGGGCGTCTGGATAATGAATGAGAGTCAATGAGAGGTTTTAAAAAGCCTAAAAAACCTTGGTGTTAGTCTAATAGTGGTTGTGTGGGGTAAACAATGGTATTCAAACACTCTCCTTTACACTAATAGTATTATGGAAATCAACTAAACATTCATTATATCTACCCAAATCTACTTTAAGTAGGAGAGATTTGGTCCATTTTTCCCTTTTTCAATTAAATACTGTCCATATGTTTTAGTGGCTTCTAATAGCTTATAGAAGGGAGAGATCCTCTATACCATTATTTCATATTCGCCCACTTCCTTTAATTAATGGTGGGATGGGAAAATTCGTATCACCATTTTGAGGTGAGAAATCCCTTTTCTTTTCCATTTTTATTTCAATCCTTCCCCCTTTTACTTGGAGTGCTTTATTTTGGAATTACATGTTCCATTCCACCAGATAAAGGTAAAATCACATCAATGAGATGGCACAATCATTGGAAAAATTTGAAAGTGGATTGTAATGTTGGAGCACTTGTGGTTTTACCTAATATTAAGTGTGGTAACCTTCTTCTATGATTCGTATATTTTTTATATTTTTTGATAAATATATGTTGGTGAATTAAACTGAGAAATTTAAAAAATTTATGGATTAGGATATATAACTTGCAGATAGTTTTTTTTCATTCATTTCTCACGATTTGGTGAGGAGAGGATAATCTTATATATTTTTTTCAATTTATTACAATTCAATTGATAATATAAAATTATTATAAATGTGTAGTAATTAATTTATATTTGTTATTTTCTATGATATGGGATCATGATCATGATCAATGACCATTATTGTCTCATATAGTCTTACGTTCAATAGAGTAAGAATTACTAGAGGGGATAAATCTGATGGATCTGGGTTCTCATTATGTTTCCCCTATGGATCATATTATTTTCATGTTTTGACTGATATATGGACTATATATGGAGTGATTTTATGAATAAAAGGTTTCTAAATTCTATTATGTTAAGAGATTTATAATAATTTTTAGGGACATGATAGGTACTTTGTGTGTAATTCGTTGATAATGTTTTTTCAAAGGACCATTCATAAAGGTATGTTTAAAAAAAACATGGATGTCTAGTCCCATGTGGGTTTTTTAATTTTTTTTATATGTTAGTCCTTATTTTGTGCCATTGAGTGTCCATTTATGATTATTATCCCATGAATGATAGTGGATAACATTAAGTTAGCTTTAATACGAGACTTTGAGATCATTGGTATCCATTTAGATTTACATTTTATATGATTTGTGAGAGGGTAATCTCCTTACAATGTTAAGATACTCGTTATGTGGTACCTTAGGTGTGGGCATGGTGAATAAAATTAGCCTCTATTAAAAATATTATTTGGACGTTATAAATGGAATTTGATACTACTCTAGTTCATTCTCGACATGGGAAATGGGATTTGATATTATTTCAATCCGCTAAGATAAAGAATATGATAAGATACAATGCCTATCCAATCCTTTTCATTGTTATGGAGTTTTATGGAATGACTATCTTTACATTATTAATGTTATAGGATTGGATTATATGTTAATAAATTCATTGATTTTTAAGATGAGTTGGAAATAATTCAAACTGTTCTTATGATAACCTACGAGTATGAGTATTTTGATGCAATACCAACCTAATATCATAACTTATTGATTTGGATATAGTTTATGCGTTTTATTGTATATAATAACACAAATTTAAGAAGAAAAAGGAAATAATAAACCCTTAAACCAGTATCATCATTCTATAAAACTAAATGATATATAATAAAAAAAGAACATGGGAACCTTTCATGGATGTTGGTTGAATCTCTAACATTAAAAAATGGAATTAATGAACATCACTGAGAAAAAAAATTGGGATCCTTCCTTCGTAATGTATTCATTGGAAAGTTATTCAACTAATTCTTGGGGTGAGATTATCTTTCTGGAAAGATCAAGATAATATTTCTTGGCTTGAAAGGAAGAACGAAAAAAGATCTATATAAGAGATAATCAAAAAAACACTAATTCCATTTTCATAGAATTCATCTTATTTTTATAGTCCATGATTACACCTCTTGAGCCTTATATGAATTTCCAGGAACATTATAATATTTTTAAGTAAATTAATTTTATTAGAAATCATTTTGTACCATATTCAAAGTATGTTCGTGCATTTATCATATAAATAAATTTGATTCTACAAAAGTTTTTAGTATATGAAACATTTTTAATCAATAATAGATTAAATTGGGATGCGATTGAAATGATTACGTATAAAATTTGATATCTATAATCAATATCGAAAATCAATGTGAATCATACAATAAAATTCAACTTATAACATTAAATTATGATTTATCCAAATTTTATACTTTGATTGGATTATGCATAGGCTATAAAATATCACCATAAATTTACTTATGATATTCTTGTATAAGGAAAGTGACATTCCTTATATAAATAGACATCATACTATATAATATCCCTATATCAGATACTATAATATATGAAAACATATATCATATACACATTAGGGTTGAGGGAATACATTCATCTATATATAGATGTTATTATAACATAAAACATTGAGTTACCTATGTTTTTTTGTATGGGTGAACTCTATCTTATCCCACGATATTACAAGTCTGATCATATAACTCAGCACTGAAATTCTATGAAGACTATATGGTTTCTCACTATATACCTTTTTTAGAACATTATGATGTGATGGGTGTTTATTATTAGTGTGGGTTGTTTCTAGGTCACACTATTTAATCACCTATATATTTTTAATTTAATTAGGGAAAATGTTAGTGGTGTCTTATATAGTTTATTGATCATATCATGAATATGAACATTGTTGGGTATGAATACCCTATGATAGGATATATATTCAAGGTAATAGTACTAGTGATTGATAATTAAAAAAATAGGGATAAATAAAATGGGATATAGGACTGTGAGGAGTATCAAACCCAAATTTTGTTTCTTTATTCACATTAATTATATATTTTAGATTATGAATATTAATGGATCTTCCCATTAAGATATATTTCACTTGTTTTGAGACTCTATGTAATATATTTTAGGATTATCTTTTTTATAGTATGCTTTTCTTTGGTAATTTTTGGATTTTAATTGTAGTATCTATACTTTTTATTATGTCATAGATGATGGTATTTATTTATTTTAATTATTATTTAGGGTTATTTGAAAGATAGAATAGTCTCTCTGTGGTATCTATAAATCCTCACTACTAATTAGTAGCCTATGGGGAATTAGGAGGTGTGTTTGAGGTTATGTGACTCTCTCTAGTCGAATTGTTGGGATGATAGAACTTGAGATGTTACAAAATCACACATCTCATCCTTCTCAGTATTTGAAAATCACATGACACCGAAACAATGATTTTTTGTTCATTTTTATTATCTAATTTTTTTTAGAATTCACACAGCTCATAAAGTATCCCTTTCCACCTAATCCAACAAGTCATATTATAATACACATCCTAAAAATGATCCACCATCATTATCCTCCCTCTTAATTCAGATCATTATCACACAATAGATCTTATCCATTATGGAACTCAATCTCCCTTTTTTTAATGTGGATGCCAATTTTGTTAGGTAGTCAATACTACATGTTCATAGTTCCACCTAACATGAGAAATACTAGCATTCATTTCCTCATGATACATCTTCTATAATCATTATCAACCACTATTTTGGTTAATGGGGCTCCCCCTTTCTTCGAGTTACAATAAATCAAGTTATTGAAAACATTCAACTGAACCCACTTGATTATCATTAATACTTATATAAATGAAAAACTACCATAACTTTCTGTGGAATAAATTTAATCCAAAGCTGGTAATCATAGTGTATTCGATAATAGTGGTTGTAAAAAATAGATTATGGATAGTTGGATAAAAGCCACAAAAATAATTTATGAATGATAACCCTAAAAAGAAATGGATTTTAGTCTTTAATATTGGATGCAATGACATCAACGATACATATATTCTAAAGTGAAAAATTATAAATTTGAATAGAGAAACAACATTTACAAGGATGATCAATTACACCTAACAATATACTAACTTCATGTTATTCATTTTTAAAAAAATATTTAATCAAAATAAACAATTCAGATTATATTTTTAAGGAAATATAATAATAAATTATAATTTATAGAATAAATTTTTTCATGGAATGGAGAAAATAAAAAAATTTTATAATAAAACCTACCTTAGGGGAGCCACTATTTCCCTCATCTTGACCTCCTATTATTTTAATCTCTCAAAAAACAGGATAAAATAAATTTTAGAAGAGGTATTTTTAAAAAATTAATGGAAATTAAAAAAATCTCGTGACCTAGATATTTTATACGTATATATTATATCTTATTAGATGAATATTAAATTAATTACATTATGATCCCCACAAGGACCATAAGTGTTTAATATCTTTAGAAACATAAAATCATAAATAAATTTTAGATAAATGATATATATCATATCCCATATGGTATATCACAACTATACATATCATAATTGAAATCATTCTCCATATCCTGCGGAAAATAAAACATAATAAAGGGAATGCTTAGATGCTATACAAGGATAAATTGGGAAAATATCAATGATCATATCTATACAACATGAGAAAAATGATATAAAATCATGAGATTAAACTTTTACAACTATACCCATCAATTATTAAACCATAAACATCAGTCGTGGTAGAAATATTAGTAGTTTAATAAGACATTAATCACAATGGAATAAAAGAACATGATCTATGAGAACATAAGATAAAGCTATGAAAGAGTTTCCTAATGTGTGTCATTATCATAATAATAGAAATATTGTGTAATGGTTACCCACCGAGAAATTTATAACATGTTAGTCTTGGGATAACTAATCGTGTACCTACATCAAGCTTGGCATAACCACTAGATTATGCTCCTTAGCTCATGGGATATACTCCAGTGTACCAACATCACAGCCTGGTAAAACCTCCCATGAATCCTTTGATATCACAGAACAATAATATTTGCACAATTAATTTTTTGGATATTTAATTTTTTTACACCAATAACATAATCATAATCCATTCATATGTATTCCATGAGATCATAAAACATTAAACATATCATCATCTCTTGACCCATGGAGAATAAATAGGTTTCATAAAAATTTAGTAATCGTAATCATAAACCATGCAGAGAAAGAATAATGATGGTATCATTAGATCATATCCCCAGTAAATCAAAATTATTATCAAAATTTTTTCTCATAGAGGTAAAATATCTATAGAATATCACTACAGCATTTCTCGAGGAATATAGACTTGTCATATTGAAATAAATAATATATAATCTGAAATTTTTTAAAATATTAAAAAAATTAATTTCATTGAAAATAATATTGGAAACATGAAAAGGAAGCCTCAAATCATATAATATTGATGATAATAATAAATAATGTTCATATTGTGTATGTTAAAACTAATATTCCTATATTATTTTTTATAAAAATACAAAAGTAACTTATTTAATGTGATAAAAAGATTTATTTTATTTTTTATTTAAGTTCGAACATGTGTAAAAATGATATAAGAAAATCATATGAGAATAAAAAATTAATTTTTGAAAACATTTTAAATAATAAATGGAAATATAAGAAGAAGATTCTAGACAAAGGATGTAATAAAGTCTATTTTTATTAAAAAAAATCCCATACATTTTAAGTAATAAAGTGTGGAAAATCGTACTATTAAATGAAAATTTAATTATTTATCCTAGGATAATAAAATAGAAAGTGTTCATTTGAAAATGATTTTAATAGCCCATAACCTACTCTCATTGATTCATTGCTAAATTTGAAAACTTTATATTTCCCGCTTTGATACTGATGGAGATTACCCAATTCTCTCTATCCAAAATAAAAATATAAAAAGAAAATTATGGATAACTTAAATTATATATAACCTTCTAGTTTTAGAGTTTATGATAATTAGGAAAAACTCATACATAAAATATACCTAGGTTGTTATATGAGAATTTCACCAAATTAGTCTATATCTTCTTATTTCCATTAATTCATCATCATCATCCATATGAAATTTATTCTAGACATAATTTGTTCAAAAATATTTTATAATATACCAAGGAAGAAGAAACCTAATAATGGTGATCAGAAAATTCATATTAAGGTAAAACATAAGATTTATAAATTTAATGTAATAATTGAGAATAATATGTTCGTAATTGTATGGAAACATAATAAAATATCAAGGGAGATTCATAAATGGACCCATACACATCAATACCTGGATAATAAAATATGTAAACATGGAAGAGGGGAGATTCATCAGAATTAAAAATCATGATCCATATGGTATTAATCTTTACTATAAGTAAAATTATAAACCCATACCAATAAAAATAAAATATTTTGGTTTCTTTTAACATTTTTATTATAACAGAGGATAATCATGTGTCAAAAATAAATGGATGCCAGTAAATCAACAGGAGAAACCCTTAGTAAACTCTATCCATCATATATGTCAAGAAATTTTATATTATCCAATGCATTTAAGAAATTTATAGGAACACCCACGGTTTAATCTATAATGGGATCACCCAACATTATTAATGTCAACCCATTATATAAGATGTAATGGGCTCAACCAGAGCTATCTAGGCCGCCCCATCATATAAGATGTAACAGTTTTACCCTGCACTATCTGGGCAGCCCCATCATCTATGTAATGTCCAATAAACAGAAATTAATAATGTAAAAATATATTTCATTTCATCATAAAACACATAAAAATAAATTATTAGTTCATAATTTTATTAAACCATGTAAATAAATTGGTTTCATGTCAATATATTTGAAAAATTATTATCTTATGGAAAAAATATGTATCCTAACAATATATTTGAAGCAATCATAATCAATCCAAAGAAATAATGATGATGGTATCATTAGAAAATATCCTAATTAGAGAAAAATTATAATTTAGGGTTTTTGATGTTGAAGAATGAAAATATTATTAGAATATTATTAAAAAAATTTGAGAAAAATATCCTTTCTCTTCTATAAAAGAACTTTTGAAAAATATTTTTTTTAAATAAGTTTCTTTTAAAATAAACTTGAAAACCAATAATAGATGATTTAAAAGTCATTTAAAATATTTCTTTAGAAAAATATATTTTTTTTGTATTTAAAAAAATTCAAAACATTTGGAAAACATTTTTAGAGCTCATGGTTTTAGAGGTGAAAGAGTATGAAAAATGAAAAGACAATTTTAAATAAAAAAATATTTTGACATATTGAGTAAATAAAGTGAGAAAAAATAGTGGGAAATAATTTATTATTATAATACAACCAAAGGATAATATGATTAATGAGTTTCCTGAAATATATATCAACATATTTCCTCATTGTATGCATAATCATTAACAATCCAGATAAACATTTAGATTTTAAGGTATGAATCTTACCTCTTTGGTAACATTAAATCGTAATCCCCAGGAAATAATATCATTAAATGAATATCATAGTATCATGAAAATAAGTATATTAATGATATAACAGGTCAATTAAGAAGTATATACTTATTATAAAATAAGATAGGTGTATAACATAACATATATCTCATAAAAGGAAAATTGAGACCAAAAACCTCTATCACATAGTTAACTTCAAAACCATAAAACCCATAAAATATAGATCCTAAAATTCATATGTATGTAAAAAAATTATTAAAATTAATAACAAAATTAATTCATGGGAATTATATATGAAACAGAAAAAAATGTTGAATAAGGAATATATCTCACAAATATAAAAGTGAGATAGGAAAACCCTTACCTCGAGTTTGATTCATCATTATTATTATTTATATTAATTAATAATAAACTAATGTTAAATATTGAATTTATGGAGAAAAACATCCTTTTTATTATTACTTTTATTTCACTAATTATTATGTTATATATAGTTACTTAATCAATTATGTTTACATCAGATGTTTTGACCATATTCAGTTTAGGTGTCAAAATGACTTAGGTGGGCTGAATATGTTCAAATAGGTCATTATTTAACAATATAAAAAATAATTATCAGGAAATAATTATCATATTTATGCATAAATTTCACTTTTAAACCCATAATAATATATGGTCATGATAATTGAACAAATGTTACGATCATGGTGATTGTATTCCATACATATGCATGAGTAATATTTCCATTTTTCAATGATCATTATAAAAAAATCTAATTAATATTTAATTTCTATATAGATAAAATAATAACATAAATAACTTATTATTATATTATATCTACAACAATATTTAAATTATTGATGTGGTGGTTAGAAAAGAACCACATCGCTTTGAGTGGGAGGTAGTCCACACATCCATGGTTGACTTTATCATTTTTTTCAGTGAAGGAAATGGTAAAAATAATATTTTTATAATGATAAATATTTCATTAATATAATAACTATTTCATATTTTTCACATATATTTATTATCCTTTCCATTATATCCTTCTACGTAATGATTTAGTGAACAAAATGAATCACATCGATTCGTGAGGTGATTGTCTCCCATATGTACGAGCGATGTTATCATATCCCTTACAAAAATGAAAATTAAAAGGTTATATATGATATAATGACTCCATTGGTATTATTGTGTTATAAATATCACATATATACTATATATACATCATCATACCCATCTATGAGATGTGGTAATAGAAAAAAAGAATGACATCATTTAATGAGGCATTAGTTTGTTGAGCACATGAATAATGATATTGTAACCCATTTGATAGAAGTATGTTTAGTTGTAGGTAGTAACATTAAAATAATAACATATTTTTATATGGAAATTACTTAGTTTATTATATCATAATTTTATAAGATTAACATAAGGGGTTGGAAAAAGAAATAAAACAAAAATGCTCATTGATGAACATTACCTCTTCTTCGGGTATCATTTTTTTATTTTCACCAAATGACCTTGATGCATGGATTTCATACAAAATTAAGGATTATAGAATTATAGGATTCAATTTGTAAAGGTAGTTTATAAACAGAATAGGTTTTAATGTTTGAAGATAAAAGGATATGTGGTGGCCTTTTTAAAGAGAGGTGAGTGGAACAATTCTAAATTTTTTTCAATGAGTGAATTTCACACATGTTTTATTCATCTCACTAGGACACAAAAATGGTCCAATATATGGAATATAAGTTTTAATGTCTATATATAGCCATTAAATTTGTTTGGGATAATTTTATAGGTTATTTTCCTCCTTCAGTTTAATGTTTTATCCCTTGATAAAATCATTTTTACCTTAATCAATTTGTATTATTTTAACCGTTTTCAGTAATAATTATGGTAAAAAATTAAGTCAAATGTATTAAAAAATAATAAATTAAAATTATTAAAATTATGGAAAAAATTATTCCAAATTAAATACATCGATGTTTTAAAATTTAATTTAATATTAATCTCGTAGAAGCGACGCGACTATGGGGTTTTACGAAAAATATTTTTTTCGAAAATGATGATTCTATATCAAATCTATGTATGATAAAAATCATTGTATGAAAGTAAAAAATCATTTCCTAACATATATTCTATATAATTAATTTAAAAAATTTCTCTTTATGTATTATTTTAATTAATAAAAATATGTAAAAATTATGTATTATAAAAAAGTTTTTAGAAAAACCTTTTTAAACCAAAAATTATATACTAAAAGAAAATAAAATGTTTATTAAAAGTAATTAAGTGTATTAAAAATAACTAAATAATAAATAGATTACTTTAGAAAATATTAAAAACATATTTTTACTTTTAAATGACATAAATTATTGAAAATAAATAATATTTTACAAAAATCAGTATTCACTGAGAAAACAATATTTTTTGAAATGTCAGAAAATATGGCCCAAATTAAATTTTTATATTTATATTTAAAAAATAATTTAAAATATATAAAATTCATTATTTAATAGTTTCTTAAATTTGTTTATAATATTCATTATTTAAATAAAATAAATATCATTTTCGAGGAAAAAATATTTTTTAAGAATAAAATCATTTTACTAAAAATCGGTTGATTATCTACTAAATATTTATCAATTATTTATTTAGAATATTAGACACACAAATATTTATATTAATTTCATTTATAAGTTAGTCAATACTATTGACACCCGCAAATTTATCAGGTATGTTATAATGGTAATATATATCATTGGTTGTTTAAGTTCAGTGTTGCATGTTGAATATGATATAGAATAAAAAATATCAGGGTAGTGTAAAATGAAACCTAAAATGATTGTTTCATGTAACAAAATATGAACATTTTTTGCATGTAATAGTTGATAAACTCATTAAAAAATTACATAATTACAATTTGAAATTTATTTCAAAAGAAAAGGATGTACATTTTAAAAAAACTTTGTATTAACTTACATTGTAAAAATTGTTAATAAAACAACATCAAAATAATATAGTAGAGAAGTAAAATGGCCATATTGAATATCAAATAACATAGTTTCCAAATACGGTAACATCTATTGGATTGAAAGAAAATAATAAATAATTTTAGTGAGTGATTGAGTTCATTGATAAAAAAGTGAATGGAAAATGGAAAGTTATGGGACTCAAGAACATAAATATATGATGATAAAAAATACCACCATTTCATCATAATTGAAGGTACTTGTAACATCCCGACCCAGGTCACCTCTAAGACGGTGGCTGGACCGTTGGGTTATATGACCTCAAGCACATCTCCCCAAATGCCGGAGGTTACCGACTAGTAGTGAGGGAATTTTTAACGTGTCTATGGGGGAGACTATTCCCTCATAGGTAATAGGTAATACACATCAAAATAAAACAATAAATAATAATAAATAGAAGAGGCCTATAAATGAATAAACTATAGCAGAAACAATATAAATAATCCAACTAAATAATAATAAAGTGCGGATACTCAAAAAACTATTTCATTCCATGATGTATATCCAAGATTAATGTAATAAAATAGAACCCAAGAATGCTATCAATTAAAAGAAAAAAATTTCGATAACTGCATCACGAGTAAGGCTCGGTCCTCTGCCCCAATCTCCATCCTAAGCAGCAACAATCAATCAATAATTAAAAGCAGCACTCTTCCCTTTTTCAATACCTGCAATCATATAATCTACTCTGGTATCAACGATGCCCGAGCATGGTGTGAGATAAACTCCTAGTAGGTCAGCACCCATGGTGTCTAAAACATTCCATTTCGAGCAATGATAAAATGAAGTGTTCCATTCTTTTACAATTTCGGATAAATAATTATGTGGAATGGAAAAAATAAGGTAACTCGGGATCCAAACAGCCCATGTGCCTAATCACATTCTTTAGCCTTATCCGATAGTCTGAAAGGGTACTTGTCAGCAGAATGCACGTACACATATAAATATAAAACCCAGATAGAAACAAGGTAAAGAAGAAAGAGGTATACCCCAAGCATGTGCTTTAACATGGGGTCTACGTCAAGTGTCAACCAGATGCACTTCCATATATTAGTAGAATATCCCAATTCTCAGGTGACTCGAATGGAAATAATAAAAACCTTAATTGCATCATTATTAAGGTTCAAGTTGAGCGTTCGAGTCTGAGCCCATCTTGAAGGTATCACCTTGGAATATCCGTCAATATATACAATACCACTAAGCCCGTCCAAGGAAATATTTCAAGGCATGGATTTACCATGAGTCCATCCTAATCGCGCAAAAAGGGGTCAAGTGTCATTCGTGGCTGGCTTAGCCACACTTCCAATAGATCCATCCTAATGAGCCCTTTTGGAACTGGTATCACTCATAAGTATTAGAAAGCATAGGCAAGTATCGGTCCAGCATGGCCAATGAAACCACCCCCTCAGAAATAGAGGTAAAAATTCAGGAATGAGGGTCTAAGTGTGACCCTTAATATGGGACCCACCTCTTCTACCTACCCAGAATTTAATTAATGTTTTAACAGTAACATATATGACATAATCAGCATACAAACTCACAACATGAAAACTAACCAGATACACCAGTGCATCACAAGGTACAAATTAAATATTTCAGCATAAAAATATTAACAAGGTAGGATATTTCATCATCATAAAAAAATAAATTCACTTTTAAATAAATAAATAATTCAGCACAACCAAATTCCAAGAGTCCAAAAATTATCAGTTGATAATTAATCAAAATTATTTATTTAAATTAATCACAAAAAAATAGGCTATAAAACACATTTAGTTAATTAAATTAATTTCCTGGGAATGCACATTTAAATATTTAAATAATTCATCAGAAAAAATTACCAAAGATCCAACAAATGAAGGTTCATAATTATTCTAAAATAATTATTTAAATTAAACAAAATAAAAATAGGTTGCGCAAAACAGGTAGTTAATTACATTAAATACCCACAAATAAACGTTTAAATAATTAAATAATTCAGCACAAACACCTTCCAGGGTTCCAATAATTCAAGGTTCATAATTATTTTAAAATAATTATTTAAATTATATTTAACAAAAAAAGGATGTGCAATATAAACAGTAAAATGAATTAAACACCCGGGCTAATAGAATTTATACTGATCATGTCGGCACACCCAATGGGGTTTCCAAACACATTGAAACAAATTAAACAACTTAATTTAAGATTAAAAGGGTTGCAAAAACTAGATGAAACAAATAAATTAAAGAGTTTGGGTAAATTTTCACAAAGCCAGTAGGCATCGACTAACGACACAACTGTGCATTTTTACAAAGAGCAACGAAATGGAAGGAAGAAGAGTTGAAGACCTAACTTGTGGTCTTATATTATCTTATGATCCATGATATGCTTTTATTTGACGTAAAACCGAAGAAAATAGATGATTTTATAAAAACCCTAAAATAGGGTAAAATCCTTCAGCGACGAACTATGTGTAGGATACACAACGAAATCCTATGATTCCACATGCCCATGGTTAGACACGCCCTATGGTTTACTGTGAACCTAAAGAAGAAGAAATCTGTTAATAGAAAAATATTTGTAGTCTTCTGAAGGACGAGTAGGGGGTGTGCCACCTAGGGGGAGAGGGAGGTGCGACACGAGGGAGAGGAGGAGAGGAGGAGAGGAAAAAAGAGAGAATGAAAAGGAACAAAATATGAGAAAGATAAAAGAATAAGAAAATGTAAAATGAATAAAAAATAATATAAAATAAAATGAATGTGAAGGAATAAGAATAAAAAAAATAAATGTAGAAATTTCCTATTTTAATTATTTTTACATTTTTCTCTAATCTCATTCCTATTTGATTTTTAATTTACTTTTATCCATTATTGATTTCTTTTAAATTTCATTAAATATTTTCTAATAACATTTCAATCATTAATTAATTATTTTTAATACCTAACATCGAGGTAAATCGCAATATAACATTTTTCATAAAAATTCTACAATATTTTAAATTATTTAAATAACTGCCTGGGACCTGTAGTGTGGTGAAATTACGTGCTCCCTGGTTCACTTAAATGAATTAAGAAAAAAACATAAATGGACCGCACCTATAATTATGTCGATACGTTAAAATAATTAAAATCATTATTATTTAATATAACACATCAATGACACCATTAATATTTTAAAACACCCACCATTTAAAAAATATAACGGTAATTAAATAAATATGGATTGCACATTTGTATTTAATTCAAACAATTAATAATATCACATTTATTACATTGCCCAATTATTATTTACACCGTGAAAATAATTATTAATTGTGGAAGTACATTTTTATTGGTTGTATTCAATGAAAATAATAATATTAATAAAAAATTACTATTATTATTTCTAATGACCAAAAAAATATTTAACCCAATTAAGTGATCTTCCTTTGTGATATGACCCAACGTCCACCGCTCGTAAAGGTTATGTCCTAACTAGGTTAAACCCATGTCCCAGATCTATTGGTTATGTTATATTTCTCATTCGACAGACCATTTTTGAGAAAATAATTATTTATTAAATAAAAAATGGAATAATTAATTAATTAAAAATAAAGATGGATTTATCATTTGCGAGGGTTCCAAACACCATATGGGAATCAAGGTTATACCATACATAGGGTAAACCCAGTGTTCCTGACCTTAAGGTGGTCTCATATTTCCAATATGATGCACTGTTTTAGAGTTGTTTCATTATTTTTCTAAAAATAATCAAACAAACGTACCTATAAAATAATCTTAATATTTATTATCTATCAATTACGCATTGTCGACTATCAGAAATAAAAGTTCCAATGCTTAGTTTTTAAAACCAGCCTTCCTAGTTAACAGAAAAATTTAATTATCTTTTCTTTTTCATACTGTTCAAAACACGGGATGTTACAACATTCCCACTATATAACTTCTCGTCTCTCAGAATCCTTCAGGAACAACGTAACCCTCACCCGATCTACAAGGTCATCCAGTCTCATAAAAAAGTTCACATTGCGTATATAAATTCCCAATGCACGCTCAAATATTGGTTAGGTAAGGGACACAAAAGTCATTAAGATATGATCCAACACTCATTTTCCAACTGAAACATCAAGACAATATTTATCCAAGATCTTTCTTCTATAGACCCAACCATGTCATCATCTCATTAATTTCTATCCAAGGTTACTTCCCAGCTTAGGTTTTAAAGATAGAAAGCTGAAAATTTCAGTCATGACACCGTCCTTCGTCAGAATTTCCTATAAGAAATTCCATTAAGCATTCTAAATATGTTTCCCGCATGATTTCCAAAACAGATAAAATGGTCGATTCTCCATCGCCCTTAAATCCCAGGTCATGCCAGCATTTTCTGAAAATCCCAGGTTGACCCAAACCGTACTTGTCTTACCTGATGACGTGTCATATAAAGTTCTTTCACTAACTGCTTCATTGAGAAAGAGAGAGAACTAGTCAAGCCCCTACGACCGACCATTTAATAAGTTTCTCGTCTTTGATGGTAGGTGTTTTATAGGCTAAACTATGATATCTTCAATAATGGTATGTCAAATTTAGCCGAACACGTCCACTGAAGATCAAACCAGACCTCCGGTGGCATTCCGTTATTCAGGAATCACTGAGCCCCACAACATGTCTACGGTAACCTCATATTGGCACAAAAGAGAGAAAGGAACTAATGAATTGTAGTCCATACTCTATATTTATGAATGAGACATTGGTACAAGAGAAATATTTCCAAATCAAAACATTGATTGAGCCCGGAGTGGCATCGGGCTAGCAGTCATGTTAGATGAAATGACAGGTGTACAAGAGTTCATCTAAGGAATTCCTACACGGAAATCTGAGGGTCGCTCATAAATAAAGAATGCCTCGATAAGAATGATGCATTAGTGTGCAAAAATTATAAAAACACCCTAAACAAGCCCAAAAATATTTAATGATTTAGCATGGCGTTAGACCGGGGATCTCTTAGTGCATCAAGGATGAAAAAAATATACGTGACATGCTCATCACTTAAGGATGAGTATACTAAGAGGATTTGGAGATTTCCAAAAGGAAGACATTTAAAAAATGGGAATGAAATCCCAACCAAACTAGCTGGTGAGTCAAAACACCTAAGTTTCTAGTTGTTTTCTCAAGCATTGGGATGAACTTGAATCCATTAACATAGTAGTTACTGCACTAAAGAGATGACCCAAAACATATTTTACAGCACAAGACTTGCTGATTACATTGAATATAACTGGTCTGTCACAACATTAAGTACTCAATGGTACCCCATACGCGAACGCATACATCCCCGAGGTGATAGAGAATCCAGATGAAATTTAACTCAGAGGATGATGTATTGAATCATACATCCCTATCGAGAATAAAAGGTTGAAAAACCATTGATGAAAATGTCCATTCTTAAGGCATGACTAACCTAATGTAAATGATCCTTTCATAATTATTCATCCCAAAACAAAACTCAAGGGAAACATGAACACACGTTCGAACAAGGGTGTCATTTTAAGCAAGGTGGTCTGATTAGGGATGAAGACATGTGAAAGGATCTATTCCAAAGAAACATATAGAGAAAATAAAACTACTCTTATACCAGGGTCATAAACATAGGACATTGTTATCGGTTCCATATCCATGCCGTTTATATTTAATCACATTTAATCTTAAATCATCAAAATATTTAATCAAAACATCATGTAACATATGTTTCAAAACAAAACACAATGTACTTGATCTTAATAAATTCCTCAAGGGAAAACAGAAAAGTTTTTTAAAAATCTATTTTTAAACGTTTTAAAATAATTGAAATCATGTCCTTAATTAGACAATATATCACATAAAATCCTTTTAATAAGATAAGGCATCCTACAAGGGTCCCACTAAGCTGACGTGGGATTATTAGAATGAAACCCAAAAATATTTGTTTAATTACTAAGAGTCACAACACTCATACTAGGTTATCGCATAAGGAATGTGCATTAACTAGCCTACTTGGTCCTATTTGTTCCTATTGGTACTTAACCAATTCATTTGAAATTATAACATCCTTAAAAAACACCAGTCTAGATTTATGGGTGGTTATCAACTTAATAAGAAATTATACACTTTATAGTTGTTGGAATTTGGATCCCATTCAATGGAAACCAATAAGTATTTTCAAAGTAACTGATTACATAAAAAATAAACTACTTGGTCTCTACAAGAATCTAACATAGAGAGACATGTTGTAATCACATAATTATAAAACATTAATCCCAGAGACAAGTTAATAGGCACAAAATCATGATACAAGACAAACATGGTTTTAAATAGGCCACATGAAAACAGACTAGAATACTAAATATATCACTAAAACATGGTATCAAAAAAGGAATTCTAAATAATTATAGGACATGGAATACATTCAAATCAAAGAATTTGAATTAGTAGGTAACCTAAAATGAAACTACATGGCATGGAAATATGCATGGAATGTGAATTCCTATGTGCCAAATATGATTCATGCAATGCTTCATCATTACCTTAACAGGATAAGGGTAAAATATCCTAAATTCCAAAAGTTCCTAAGACCAGAAATTACACAAATCACTCAAGGTGAAATCAAATCAATTATATCATCGAAAAGAGTGAAAAACAATCCCATACCTAGCCACATTGTCATTTCTCGTACATGGGCTGATCAGTCCTAGGCACAACTATTATCCAAGCACTGAAACATTCCTAGTATCCTATCTACAAACACAAAACAATGAGATAAACTAAGAATAACACCTCTGAAAACACATTGTAACGTCCCAACCCAGATCATCTCTAAGACGGAGGCCATACCAGTGGGTATCATGACCTCAAGAACGTCTCCCCAAACACTAGAGGCTGCCGACTAGTAGCGAGGGCCTTTGTAATTTGATTGTGGGGGAGACTATACCCTCATAGGTAATATGTAATAAACAGTGGAATAAAACACCACTTAAAAATAAATAGAAGAGACATATAAATGAATAAACTATAGAAGAAAAAATATAAATAATCCAGGTGAATAATACTCATGTGTGGAAGCTCACAAAATGATGTCATTACATTATTAATATCCAAATTGAAAGTAGAGAAAATAGATCCCAAGCCTGCTATCAACTAAAAAGAAAAGAAAAAAATTGTGACAACTGCATCACGAGTAAGGCTCTATTTTTGGCCCCAGTATCCATCCTCAGTAGCAATAATCAATGAAGAATCGAAAGTAGCATGCTTTCCTTTTTCAAAACCTGCAATCATAAAATCTACTCGAGTGTCAACGTTGCTAGAGTAGGGTGTGAGAGAAAATCCCAGCAGTCCGGCAACCAAGGTGTCTAAACCATTCCATTTCCTACAATTATAAAATGAATTGTGACAATATTTAACAAATTCAGATAAATAATTAAGTTAAATTGAACAAATATATCAATTCGGTATCCAAACATCCCTCATACCCAATCACCTGCTTCAGCCTAAGCCGATAGTCTGAAAGGGTACCTGTCAGCAGAATGCTCATACAAGTATATATATATATAACCCAAGAAAGAAACAAGGTAAACGAGAAAGAGGTATACCTCAATCTTGTTCTTTAACTTGGGGTATAAGTTTACTTCCAACCAGGTGAACTTCCACATATCATAAGAATATCACAATTTTCAAGTGACTCGAATGGAAATAATCCGAAAATTAATTGCATAATTATTAAGGATCAAGTTTAATGTTGCTGTCTGAGCCTGCCCTGAAGGTATCTCTATGGAACATCCATCAATTTGTCTAATACCACCAAGCATGTCCAAGGCAATTTTTTGAATGACCAAGTATCACCTGAGGCATGGATTTGCGCTCAGTCAATCCCAATCTCTCTAAAAGGGGTCCAGTGTCATATGTGATTTGCTTAGCCACATTGCCAATGGACCTGCCCTGATGAGCCCTTTTGGAATTGTTATCACTCATAAGTACTAGAAATCCTAGGGAAGTCTCGGTCTGACAATGAAAAGGACACCGCCCCATGACACATAGAGGTAACCAGTCAGGAATGAAGGGTCTAAGTGTGAACCTTAATATGAGACACATCTCCTTTCCCCTGAATATAATTAATGTTTTCAGAGCAGCAAATATGACATAATCAGTAAATAAACTCACAACTTGAAAACTAACCCGATACACTAGTGCATCAAAAGGTAAAAATTAAATATTTCAACATAATAATACTAACAAGGAATTATATTTCAACAACATAAGAAAATAAATGCACTTTTATATAAATAAAAAATTCAACACAACCAACTACTAGGATTCGAACAATTCATGGTTCATAATTAATATATATTATTTAGATAAATTAAACACACCAAAAATAGGCAGTGCAACACATGCAGTTAATTAAATTAAATACACATGAATGCCCATTAAAATAAATAAATAATTCCACATAAATAACTACCAAAGATCCAACAATTAAAGGTTCATAATTATTCTAAAATAACTAATTTTATTAAACACAACAAAAATTAGTTGTGCAACACATGGAGTTAATTAAATTAAATGCTCGTGCATGAAAATTTAAATAATTAAATAATTATGCACAAACATCTACCGAATATCCAATAATTCAAGGTACGTAATTATTTTAAAATAATTTTTGTAATTAAAAAAAAATTGGTTGTACAATACATGCAATTAAATGAATTCAATACTCGGGCTAACAAAATTTATACCGACCATGCCAGCACGCCCAAAAGTGTGTCTGACCACAATGAAACAAATTAAACAAATTAATTCATGATCAAAAAGGGCTACAAGAACTAGAAAAACAAGTAAATTAATGATTTTGGGTAAAATTTTAAAAAGCTAGTAGGCACCAACTAACGACACAATTGTGTGTTTTTATAAATCGCAACGAAATGGAGGGAAAGAGGGTAGACACCCAAATTTATGGACATAGATGATCATATGATATGCGTTAGGATTGGATTTGACGTAAAATAGATGAAAACACATTATTTTAGAAAACCCCCCAATAGGGTAAAATCTTTCCGCAATGAACTACGTGTATGATACACAACAAAATCCTATGATTCCACTTGTGAAAGGTTAGCCTCACCCTAAGGTTTATTTCAAACCTAACAGAGACAAAAACAAATAACATACAGAGGAGATATATTCTTTTAAAGGAGGAGAAGGGGGTGTTCCACCTTGGGGGAGAGGGAGGTTCAGGATGAGGGAGAGGAGGATATAAGGAGATGAAAAAAGAAAGAAAGAAATCGAAGAAAAAAAGAAAATAAAAATAAGAGAAAAGCAAAAGAAAAGGAAAAAAATAAATGAAAAATAAAATAAAATAAATAGAATGTGAAGGAAAAAAGAATAAAAATAAATAAAAATGGAAATTTTCCATTTTTATTATTTTTACATTTTATCCTAATCCCTTCCCTATTGGATTTATAATTTCCTTTTATACTTTCCTGCTTTATTTTAAATTTCATTAAATCTTTTCTTATCACATTTCAATTCTAAATTAATTACATTAAATCCTGAATATCTCACTAAAGTATGACATAAGATTTTTCATTAAATGTATGCAGTATTTTAAATTAATTAAATAACCACCTGGGACCCACAGTGAGGGTTGCTAATGTGCTCCCCATGTCACTTTGAAGAATTAGGAAAACATTAACTTAAATGTCCCACACCATGATTTATGTCGATACGTTAAAATAATTAAAATAATAATTATTTAATATAACTCATCAATGAAACCATTAAAATTTTAAAACTACCACCATTAAAAAAAGATATTAGTCATTTAATAAATATAGACTGTGCATTTGTATTTAATATGAAAATGTAAAAATAACACATTTATTACGTTTCCAAATTATTATTTACACCACGACATAATTTAATAACTGTGTTAGTACATTTTTATTGGTTGTCTTTAATTCAATTAATAATATAAATAAAAAAATTATTATTATTATTTGTAACAGACAACCAAAATATTTAACCCAATTAAATTAACATCATGTATGATATAAGAAAACATATTCTGCTCACAAAGGGTATTCCATACCTGGGCTAAACCCCACGTCCTCGAAGAATCGGAGATTAATGATTTTTCATTCGACCCATCATTTTTTTGAAAATAAAAATTTATTATATTAAAAAAAATTAATTAATTAAAAATAATTATGGAATTATCATGTGAGAGGGTGCCAAACACCCGATGTGAAGCAAGGTTATACCATGCCAAGGGTAAAATTAATGTTACAGACCTAATGGTTGTCTCAAATTTCTCATACGACGCACCGTTTTAGATTTATTTCATTTTTTAAAAAAATAAATAAACACGCGTATCAATAAAATATAATTAATATTTTTATTCTATCAATGCTACAATTTCGACTATGGGAATTAAAAATATCCAATGCTTAGTTTTAAAACCTTCATACCAAGTTGATGGAAAAATTAAATTTCATTTTTTTTTCATCCAGTTAAAAACACAGGACGTTACAATACTAGGCTAAATTTTTCATTCTAAGATCATTTTATTAATTTTGAAGAATTTTCTTACCATCTAAACTATGGGAATATGTATATATACTAAATTTATGTGTATAATTTCATCATTTAATAAATTTCCACCAAAATATCATCTTTTTCTCTAAATATTGTGTAATAAAGATGAATTTTCCATGCCTCATGAACTAAACTACACTTTTAATGAAACTCATGACACCCAAAGCATAATAAGATAGTCCTACTATATTTATAAATTAACCAAAACCAATGAATTTAAAACATAATAAGTTAATTTCTCAAATAAAACTTCATTCATTAGTCTCTATAAAATAATACATAATGTTTTAACATAATAATTACATATGAAATCATACCTAAAATCCTTCAAAAATTTCCTAACTAATTTTAAATCTCTTAGAGTATAAGGATTTGGTCATATATTCTTCCAAGATAAATAATTCAATATTCCAAAAAAAATCACAAATGTTTCTGAAATAATGGTATTCTTTACTTGAAAAAATAGCATTCCAACTACAATATCATTTAGTCTAGTGGTAGGTGATACACCCTTTTCTCCATCAGTTGTGGGATACAGACCCATAGAAATGCTCGATGCGGTAGTTTTCCACCCGACATTCATGTTTTTCGTTTTTTAACATAAAAAATAATTCCCCTATAAATAAACTTAATGTCGATCCTATGGGTTACAAATATCCAAAATACTAAAACTTCACCAAAAATGTCACTAATAACCTTAAAATATTTACTACATAAACCACTAAAAAGGGGTATCTAAAACATTGAACTTATGATCAAATTTAATATTTTGAAACTATGATGGTATCCATAAATATTAGGATGAAATAAAATGATAACATTCAAATCTACAAAGTTATATAAACCTTTTATCTGATTCCAATAATAAAAACACTGAATCTGTTCTCTCGAATTCAGTCCTAAAATCATAAAAATTACATCTCTGAGTTTGATACCAATCGAGGTTACTAAATATTCCCCATTAAAACATAAAATTTCATAAGGAAATATTGGATCACTTACACTATCTATTATAGTTTAATTTTAGAGTTTTATATAATTAGGAAAAAATCCAAAACAAGAAATACCCATGTCATTAAATTGTCATTTATCTAACTTAATACTAGCTTCATTTTTTGACATTAATTTTTCATTATAATCCATATAAAATACACTACAGGCATAATTCATTAAACATCATTTATTGATATCCCAGGGAAAATGAAACATTAGAAGGGTGAACTTAAATACTCAATAAGGGTAAATATAATCATTAACGATTCAATGTCATCAATGAGATTAAAAATAACAAAAGGGTTAGACAATATATCAGATTACATGATCAAATCATAAAGAAACTCATACAATTAATTACCTGGATTATAAAAAATGAAAACATAGAAATGAAAAGATTCATCAGTATCAATAATAATGATCCTTGTTATATCAATATTGATGATAAGAAACACTATAAATCCATATGAATCATAAAAAAACATGTTGGTATCTTGGAAAGATTTATTCATAACTCATGTTAGACCAATGTAAAAAATGATTACAGCCTAATTAAATACATACAAGAAACCCTCAGTTAATTTCCTTATTCTTTCCTCTCAAGTCAAGGTATATTTCCAAATTCATTTGAACATTGTATGGGAACACCAATCATTTAAGCTATAATGGATTATCCTAGAACTATCTAGGACACACCATCTTATAATATGTAATTGTCTCACCATACAATCTTTATGTTTCCCCATCATATAAGTTGTAACAAGATCGATTGGCACTATCTGGGCCCCCCATTATAAAAGTATTGTCGAATAATTACAACATAAATAATTTAAAAATATCATTAATTTCATACTACAACTAAAAAAGCAATCATTATTCTTTATTAATCTAATTAACTCAACGAAAATAAATGGATTTCATGTTAATCTATTTGAAACATGATTAATATGTGGAAAAGAAACTGTTTTGAAAACTATCTCTTTCAAAAAATCATAATCCATCCCTATATAGAATTAGGATCGTATAACTAAAAAATATACTCATTATATCATATTTAAAAAACAACTGTAATTGTCATTGATTAATGGTAACACAATAAAAATATTTTTGAAAACATTTCTTAAGGAATATGTCATTTAAATTTTTATTTATTCAATACATAAATCATTCTAACAATCATTTTTGTGGAAAATAACCACGAGAAATCATAATGGAATTTTTAATAATCATTTAAAATATTTCTTGAATAAAATTTGCATTTGACTTTAAAAATAATATTTAAAAAATATTCAGAAACCTTGGATTGGGAATGAAAATATTTTTAACCAAAAATATGATTTTTTATAAAAATATTCTTTTCAACTCATAGGTACATAAAGAGGGAAAAATTAATAGAAAAAAACTATTATAATAAAATTAAAATCTTATAATAATATTTATGAGTTCTTTGAGATATATATCATAATATTTAATCATTATATGAATAATCATAAAAAACCCTAATAAATGATGAGATTGTAGCCCAAGACTCTTGCCTATTTGGTAAATTTGAATAATAATACCCATGAAAGAATATCATAAAAAGAAAAAAAAAATCCATTAAAAAATGGATATTAATGAAATAACATGTAAAAGGAGAAGTATATACATCTCATAAAAGAAGATAAGTTTATAACATAACATATGTCTCAATGAAAAAAATGGAGACAAAAATCCTTTACCACATTAGTAAATTGTAAAACATAAACCCCGTAATAGAAAGATCATATTTGAATATATATTTTTAAAAAATTAATTATAAGAATAAAAAAATAAATTAATGGGAATTATATACACCAGAATGTAAAAAATATGTGGGGAATATGTCATATATCTCAAATAAGTAACAATCAGACCAGAAAACCCTTATCTCTGGTTCAATTAGACATACATGTTCTTTACCTTCTAAAATAATAAATATAAGTTTTTTATTTAATTAATATGTAATCATTTTATAGTTTATTTTTACTTTTATTTTACTAATTATCATGTTATATACAATTAATTAATCAATTACGTTTGTGTTGGATGTTTTCACTATATTCGGTGTGTGAGATGAAAATGATTTAAGTGGTTTGACTATGGTAAAATCGGTCTTTATTTAATCATATCCCAAAAAATAATAATGAAATAATTATAATATTTATATATAAATTATACTTTTAACACGTACACATGTCTAATGTTTCAAAATTTTCAATGATAATTATAGAAATATGTTAAGTAATATTTTTTATTTATAGTATAATTAAAGTATCAAAAATTCCACAATATTTAATTATATATATTTATATTAATAATTCCTATGATTTTATGGTGAAAAAAGAATCTCAGCACTTTGAGGAGGTGGTATTCCACACATCCACGAATGATGTTATCATTTGTTTTTCTGTGATTCAAAATATAAAAATAAAATTATATATTATATTTAAATAACTATAAATTTTTTATTAATATAAAAAAAATTATTTGTCATATTTATTTATAAAATTTATTCTCAACACAT
This sequence comes from Viscum album, assembly GCA_963277665.1. NCBI lineage: Eukaryota > Viridiplantae > Streptophyta > Magnoliopsida > Santalales > Viscaceae > Viscum > Viscum album. The sequence continues at coordinate 1,133,672,250 of OY728131.1, forward strand.
TTCATGTCATGTGTTAGTGAAAAACGAATCACCTCACATCGTGAGGCGTTAGTCAATCGAACAAATAAGAAATAAAACCATACCCCTTACAGAATGGAAAATAAAAGGTTATATATTATATAATGAATTTATATTTATAATTATTTTATAAATATCATATATAAACTTTATATTGAGCATCATATCCATCTATGATAGTTGGTATTGAACAAACGAATGACATCATTTAGTGAGGTGGTAGTCTGATACTCCCACAAATGATGATTTCACAACCCATTTGATAGATGTGTGTGTATATTTAGGTAATAAACTAAACATAAAAACATATAATTATATTTTATATTATAAGGATATTATATCATCATATAATAATAATAATTTAATGGGGTGGAAAATGATATAAAACAAAAATTCTCATTTATGAATGTTACCTCTTCTTCAAGTTACATCATTTCATTTTCACCAATGTTTATCCTTGGATGGATTTATGAAAATATGAAGGATTATATGATGATATTGGGGATTTATATAACTTTTTTGGAATGATATAGTTCAAAAAATGAGTTTTTAATGTTTCAATAAGGGAGGAGAGGTTGTGGCCTTTTATAAGTGACGTGAGTGGAACACTTTTAACAATTTGGAAAGAGTGAATTGAAACCATGTTATATTCATGTCAGTAGGCCACAATTATGGTAAATAATATATAATAGAATTTAAAAGTTCTAAATATGGCTATAAAATCTGTGTTTTATTTGTTTCAATATCATTTTTCAATTTCGAATAATGTCTATCCCTCAATCAACTCTTTTCTACCTTAATCATCATGATTAATTTTAACTATTTAACATAATAATTATGGTAAAAAAGTATATTATCATTATTATAAATTATAAACTATTCATATTGTAAATATTAGATCATTTTTTTAAAATTAAATTTCAATAATTTAAAAATTTTAATTTAACCTTAATTTTCCACACGGTGGAGGACTACAGGTTTATTAGAAGAGTATTTTTTTAGAAAAAGATGATTCTTTATTAAATATAAAACTAAAAATAATAGTTTTTTGAAGCACAATTAATATTTATTTTTATATATTCTATAAACTTAATTTTTAAAGATCACCAATTATGGATTAATTTAATTAATAAAAATAGAGAAACATATTTCATATTAAAATTGTTTTTAGAAAAACCTATTTTTTAACCAAAAAACAAACTTATACTAATAGATAATATGAAATTAATTCAAAATAATTGACCATATTAAATATATATAAATAATAATCAGGATACTTGAAAAAATATGCAAATAATATTTATAATTTAAAAATATTCTAATTATTAAAAATAAATTAAATTTTACAAAACATTTTATTTTTCCCCAATCAACAAAAAATCAATATATTCAGAAAAGTGCCAAATTTTTACCCAAAGTAAATTTTGATATTTCAAATAAAAAATTAAATTAATAATATAATAAATATATTTAAATGTTCCCAAAACATTTTATAATTTTTTTTTATTAAATGAATTAAAAATAATTTTTAGAGAATATATATTTTTGAAAAACAAAACTACTCTACAAAAAATGATTGATTATTTACTAATAATTTATCAATAATTTATATTTATTAATATATGTATATATATATCCTATATTATTTAATTCTATTTATACATACCAATTTGATAGCTAGGTTTTAACAGTAATATATATCACAAGTCGTTTATGCTCAGGGTTTCGAGTTGAATACACAATCAGTGTAAAATTTAAATTGATGGTACAATGACAATTAATGATAGATGGAAAACGAGATTGTATCAATTGAATATATTATTCTCCAAATAAAATATGTATCTAGGATTTCGTTTTTTGATGTGGGTATTCAATAAAAAATAGAGGTTTCCCTAAAGCCAACTATATTAATCTCCATTAAAGACAAGCTACAAAAAGAAACATTCAAAGTCAAATGGATAAAAGATGAAGATAGGAATAAAATTGGTTTTAAAAATTTCTAATTAATCAGGAATGATTTTTGAACCCTCAACCTATAGAAACACGGTGATAGAATTCATTATAATGATGATTTCCTTATAGATCATATTGATACATATTTATCCTATCTTTTAATGGTCCTTTGATCGATAAAGACCTATATGATGGAATCATTATATTTTTTTTTTGTGATGAGGATAAAAATTGTATTCCCAGAATACTTCTTGATATTGAGATAAGATAAGAAATCATTAGTCTTAAACCTTAATGTTCTCTATGACCTGATGGTTTTACTTACACATTCTTTCAGAATTTTGGGGTTATCATTCAATGGGATGTCTATAGATTGGTTAATTATTATTATTTTATAGTTAATTTTACATATTGTATTAATTAAAAATTATTCAAATTTATTCCAAATATTGAATATTATTTTGAGATACACATTTTTAGACCAATACCCTCATAAATACTAGCTACAAAATTATTACCAAACACATTTCCAAAAGAAATACTACAATTGCTAATAAAATTGTCTCTTGGAATAAGTTTGGTTTTGTGAAAGGTACAAAAATCCAAGAATAAATGAACACTACCAAGGAATGTGTCAATCCTATAATGAAAACAAATATATGTAGTAGTATCACTCAATATATAGACATCAGTAAAGCATTTGACACTTTGGATTGGAGTTTTATTTACAAAGAACTTCATATATTTGACATCAATGATTTTTTTTAAATAGGTTAATGTTCTCTTTGAATCATCTCATATCATAATGCTTATAAATGTTTCTCTAAAGGGTTATTTAAAATGTTGAAGGAGAGTTAGGTAGGTGAACCTCTTTCTGCCACTATTTTACCTACAGCTGAAGATTATCATTATAGGATTATCACTCACATTATGGTTCATGGAAAGCTAAAACTCATTCATGAATCAAGGAATATTGGTTTTATTAACCATCTTATCTATGATGATGAAAGAATTATTTTTTATGAGGAGTTAAAAGGAATATTCAAAATCTCAAAATGGTTATCTCCCACTATGAAGACATTTTAGGGACTTCTATTAATTTAGATTAGTATTTTATCTATTATAGAATTGGAATTGCATCATCTCTAAGATCTCTCCTCTTTTTGGAACTAGTAATCAAAGAAGGATCCATGCCCATTCATTACCATGATGTTCGTATATTTCAGGGAAGTCCTATAACTAGTTTCTTTAAGGATATTTTTAATCAATTCCAAAAAACAGTCATCTAGGAAAGGGATTTATCATTAATCAATTGTTAGGATATACCAAGTTAAATTTACTATTGTGTCAAAAACAGGTCTATTCATTTCTGATTTAATAATGGTCTATTTGTATTCATAATCACCTTTATTCTGGAATCATTAATTTTTCTTATAGTTGTATCACTATGGAAAGTAAAATGGACACTATAAATTGAATCAAGTGTTTCAATACCCAAGATAATGGGGGTACAGGGATCAAAAAACATGAAGTTATTTAATGAATCCTAGCAAGATAGGTTCACTTGGAGTCTTCTCCATAGTGACTTGATGGATCATATTTTTCTTATAGATATATTTATTGATATAATAAAAAGTAGAAGGATATATTATTTATACTCTTATATTTTTCATGAAATAAAATATTCCTTTCTTAATATGATATTTAATTCCATATTGATTTCTTATAGGGATTCATATCATAATTTTTCAGGTAATAATTAGAAGTGAATTCCCATTATTTATTTGGTTTTCCATCATCATTTCATATGGACAATAATGTATCCATAAATGATTACAAGACCCTTCCTAATAATGATTTGTGTGATGATTGTCTTACCTTGCTGAATAATTATGTTTTTTCTCCTAATATAGACACTTAAATTTGGTAACATTCCCAAAATTGAATACTTCACTCTAAGAATTTTAATTATTATATCATTTATGCTAATAATTATTTATCCCAAATTATATGTTTTTATAAGCCTTAGACCAGGCCTTAAATATTAATCCTTATTTGGAGGCTTTTAAAAAAAATATTACTTATTACCGCCTTAAATGGTATGGAAGTTATTTATTTTCTAGTAATATATTCTAAAATCTATATAGATAATATGAAACACACTTATTTATGTCCTGTGCTAATACCTCAGATCTCCTGAGGGATCTGTATTATATTTTCAAAATCCAAATGCTTGATATTTCTAGCCTTTCTACTATGTTACATCATTGTACCACTGAAAATTCTGCTCCTCAGATCAGAAATCTCTATAGGTAAGATGTTTTTGAAACACTAAAACTCAAATATAATGGGATTAACTCCATAATTCACATGTAAAATCATTTCTCCTTTATTTTTTTTGTGATTCCCCTCATCTCAGCATCCAAATAATACAACAACATTTAACCTGACAATTGATATGAGGCTATTCAGAATTTAATGGTTTTGAGAAAGCATTGAATAATAAGTAATTTCATGCCAATGATAGGCTTTTTTGAATTCTTCTGGAATTCTCCTCATTAAGAATAGAAGCAGATAAATGTTGATGGGGCCTGAATAGGAAACTCGGGTTCGACGAGTTGTGGTTCCATTTTTCATGGCCATAATGGAAGAGACCTTAGATGTTTCTTTGGTAATTGGGGTATTTTCTCATCTCTAGAGGCTTAATTGTTTAGTTTTATACATGTGGTTCAATTTTCTGGAAATAAGGTATATAAAATCATTTTTTCATGAAATATACCCTCCCACTATTGTCCATGTTATATGTAATGGAGTGATTCACCTATCATGGAAACTCATATCTAGATGGATGGAAAGTCTCTCATTCTTATTCGATATAAAAATAATCATGAACCATGCATAGTGATAATCCAACATGGTGGCAGATGATCTTTCCAAAAAATGAATCAATTACATGCTCACTTGGTTAGATAAATTTAATTCTGATTTATATTTCCTTTTTGAGAAGGATTCTAATAAAATCCAATACTTGAGACTAATGTGACCTCTTTTATTATAAATTGAGCGTGGAATTTTTTTACAAGATACCCCCTCTTAAAAAAAGAATATACCAAGAAATTTATTGACGAAATAATTATTAACATCTTTCATTGAGACGGTTAGTCATACAAACACATGAATGGTGTTTTTAATTTCTAATAAAAATCAGGAAAGAAAGATAAATATCATTTAGTCATTTTTAAAATAATAATTAATTTATAAATAATATAAATATTCATTAAATATATTCTTACAATCCAATATTATAAAGATGAAACAATTAATCACATATATTCATAGAGGTGGTAGTCTACACACACATGAGCACTGTTATCATATTCCACCAGATGGAATGTTAAGAAGGTAGACATGATATTATTATTATAGAAAAATAATTATGTCATAAATATCATATATAAACCATAAAACCATAATAATAACCATAAATGAAATATGGGGACGAAAAAGTAATTCTATCTCCATTTGGATGTGGTAGTCCACACATATGCACGAGTAATAATTTTTACATCCCATTTGATGGAAAAGTTAGTGAATAATGGTGGTTATATAATATTAATAAAATTTTATTTTATTTATAATAATAAATTAATTAATTTTTGATCAATAACATATATTTTTAGGAGTAAAAATAATAATAATTTGAAAGAGGTTGGGTAGGATGATTACCCCTCATTTGGTAGGTCCCCGTTATTTCATTTCTTAAGGATCCTTAGAATTGTCTTTTATGTAGTCAAAAACCTATAATTCATTTATAGGTAATTTTAGATGATATTTTTTTTGTTTTTGGTCAATTTATATGAATCAAAGTGGTGTAAATATGAAAAATGTGGGTTTTACTTTTATAAGAGGGTAAGATGAAACAATTGTAATGTATTAAAACATTAAAATATAATAATGTAATACTCAGGATAAATGATTAGAAAAAGTTGGATATTCATATTTTGGATAGTATGATATCATATATCAATCAAATAAGATTTAAAAAATTTTAATAAGAAAAATTACCATTATCTCAATGATTAACTCTAATGGTAAACCAGTTTTAACCATAATAACCGTGAGAATTTTTAAATCTTTTACTATGAATTATGAAAAAATGTAAGCAGACACTTTAAAAAATTAATAAATTAGGATTCAAAATATATAATTCATTTTATAAAAATGAATTCACTAAGGTTTTATTGTTTAATTTGAAATAAAACCAAAAAAATGTGATGAAATCAATTTTTCAGAAAAATACTTTTCTTAAGTATAAATTGATTTTATACTGAATTTTAACTTAAAATAATTTACAATGACATTAATTGAATTATATATAATATAAAGTAACTTATTTTACTTCTAGAATAATTTTATAACTTGGAATAACTTTTTGAATCCTATAAATGAAAAACAATTTTGAATTAAAATCAATAATTCTAACTATTCATCAAAAAATTATTTTATTAAAAAAGTCAATCAAAATTACTCTAAGATAATTTTGACATCATATTTCCAAAAATGAATTCAATTTAATCAAATAAATTTTCTCAAATAAATTTTATAGATGTGGGATAAATTAATAGTATTATATGGTTAAAAAATTTTAAAAAATTATTTTTGTGGAAAAAATATTATTTAATATATATAATAACTTTACTAAAACTGAGCTCATAATTATAAATATATTTTATTTATCTAAAAAATTTATAAATATTTTTATAATTTTATATATTCTTATTCAATCCAAAAATATAATGGGTAGGTTATTATGAGACATTATATTATCATTTATATAGACCGAGGGTTTCATTTACCATAAGCTATCAATGAAATTAAATTTATTTAAAGAGAAAAATATCATAAAATGTCAGAATGTTATATTCTATCCACTAATAAATAAATTTATCATTAGAAATTCCCGCAAATAATTATAAAAAAGTGGATATCTTAGTTTAATCACAACCTTGGGTTCCCATGTTGATTCTAAAATTTATGATTCCTCTTACGAGGTTTTACCAGGTGAGTAGTCTTGTTCCATAGGACATTATCTCTGAAGACCAAATTTTTTAATAGTTGTTATTAATAAGAAAAATAATAATTTGGTTGTACAACTTCTTTTTTTAGTACAAGTGATGGATCAGACATGCACTTCCATGGGAGAGATACATGTAACACATCATAAAATTAAGAGAGTTTCAGTGGATATTCCAAGAGATAACCTATCACCCCAACTCAATCAAGAAATATGAATGGGATGATATACTTAAGGATAAAATTTCCCTTCTTTATGAATCTCACAACTTTCTTCCATATAGAAAATCACAAGAATACCTTCTCACTAACTTTGAATAATAGATTTTTTCAATGACTGTCAGTATAAATTATATGTTGACTTTACGATACCATGGTGTTATACTTAAGGTATTTCAATTTCATTACCATTTAATCATCAATAATAGCTACCAATATATTTATTTAACAAATATCATCCCAACATTTTGTAATTATACACTTATTTCCATTGTGGGATTCATAAGGATCAATCTGAATGCTTGTGTGATGAATTGCTATATGAAAACTAGAATAGTGGAAGGTGTTGTTCCCAACCACCATTAAAATCCATAGAACAATACCACATTATATCGTCTTTGTTTTTAATTGTTATATTAGACAAATGATATTTTTTAGGATGTTACATAGTACTGAAATAAAAGTCTCAATCCATATAATGCTAGAGACTTCACCAAAACAAAGTGGCAAACATGAGATGATGATCTGGTATAATAGAATGTGTGGCTGCATGAAAAATTTCCAATTATTTAATATATAATAAGGAAATATGATCAAAAGTGTAATATTATCTAAAATAAATAATGTGTGAGGAATTCATAAAGTGGTAGACTATAACCCAAATAACATTATGGCCTTTAGATGTTTTCTGTTTTTGAGGTAAAAATTTATGGATGTGTTTTACCATTTCTATTAAGGTATGTGTAATAATAGTAACATCCTCTTATAATTTTATCTCCCAACCTTAACTTGAAAACATTCCAATCTGTGAGATTTATACTCTAAAATGTATATTTTCATGTTATAACTTTAGAATTACTATTTCATATCATTATACATCTTTATATTTTTAGGTTGAATATATAATATTGAACTATGAGATTCATACAATAATTTATTTTCATGTATATATTTCTGGAAAACATACTCGATTACTGACCCCTATCATTCAATCATAATCATGTTTAACTTGGTAAAATTTCTCAACATGATTTATAGCTTTACATATTTTTTCTATGCCTCTTTATTCTTCAATTGGATAGATTTTTTTACACTCATTTGAGATTAATAAGATTTATACACTTAATTAATGATTTATATATCCATATTTTGAAAATCTAGAAATATTAGATATTTTTTATCCTCATCATAGATAAGATTACTTGATCTTTTAAACCTAGACTATCTTCCACCTTAATTTCATTCTCAAGGTGTTAATGAATTGAGATGTCAAAATCATCAATCAAATCCTAATGTATGCTCTAGAACATATACAAATCTTTCTGAGTGAATATGTACATTAACATTTTGTGATCAATATATACTTTAAATTTTTCTCTATACAGATAATTCCTTTATATATTTAAACAAAAATTACTATATCTAACTCTAAATAAAGATTCATGTATGTTTTCTAATGAACTATATAATTTAGTGTGGAATATTTTATAGACATATAATTTTTAATAAGTATTCATTCTAATATATTAATATATGCATTACTAGATATTGAAAACACTTCTCCATTTTAGGGTAGCATAAGCATATGTGAACTGACTAACCTTATCTTTGGTTCCTTGATATTTTCATTACATTAATCAATCCAGACAAACATGTTTCCCTTATGTGTCAACATGGTGAGTTGATTGGATATACGTTATAAATTATTCACAAGTTGTTTATAATATACATTCAATCCAAAAAAACTATATATTTAATTCACTAAGATTTGTATGGTATAATGCTCAATAACTTATATATTTGATGGATCCATGGATATTCCCAGAAATAAGATTATAATATACATTCAATCCAAAAATCATACTGTATACTCTATGGAATTCATCATTGTACTTCTGTGGACAGTGAAGTTCCATGATTCCATTTGGGTGATAGTAGACAGACTCACGATGTCTGCGCACTTCCTTGCCACCAGGGATCTGAGTTCGGTGTAGAGTCTATGGTAGTTGTATGTTCGGGAGATCGTCCACCTTCACGGAGTACCCTTAACGATTAGCTCTGACCGCGATGAACGATTTACATCGCATTTTTGGAAAGTCCTGCAGGAGGAATGCCGGACTCGGCTATAGATGAGTACATCATTTCACCCCCAGATGGATGGGCAGACGGAGCACGCTATCCAGGTGTTGGAGGATATGCTTAGGGTGTCTGTTTTAGATTCTAGCCTATGCTGGGAGGATCACCTGACCATGGTAGAGTTCACATATAACAAAAGTTACCACTCTACAATCGGCATGACACCTTTTGAGTCCATCTACGAGAGACCCTGTTGGTCACCGTTGTGCTGGAAGAAGGTTGGGGAGACCTCCATTGTGGGCCCAGATTTGGTGCGGGCGACAACAGAGATTGTGAAAGTCATTTGTGAGTGGATGAAGACGGCTCAGAGAAGAAAAAAGACCTACTCATATCATCGTTTGAGTCCATTACAGTTCTAGCAGGGGGGAAATGTATTTTTTTGAGGGTCTCCCCATACTGTGGAACACGAAGGTTTGGCCGGGGCGGCAAGCTATCACTGAGGTTCCTTGGGCCCATTAAGATCATGTGTAGGGTTGGTGAGGGTGCCTACCGTCTTGCTCTACCCACACAGCTGGAGAGGGTGCATGACGTCTTCCATGTGTCATATATGTGGAAATAAATGTGCAACCCCACACATGTTATCGACTGGGGAGATCTAGATGTTGAGGATGGAGCCACCTTTGTGGAGCACCTGGTGGCGATCAAGGGCCGGAAGGAGCGGACAATGCATGGACGGACCATTCCTTTGGTTTGTGTGTTGTGGTAGCATGGGAGGGTGCATGACAACACCTCGGAACAAGAGAGCTAGATGCGAGCTCAATATCCCAAGTTTTGTTTGTTGTTTTGTTTCTCAGGGATGAAAAACCTGACTGAGCGAATGATGTATGAACCCGATTTTTTAGACTGTAAGGCTTTTAAATTTTCTTGATGTTATTCCAGATCAGGGAATTAAGACGACGTGGGATTCTGAGCCCCAGTGCAACCATAATTAAATTTTAAGTGAATTATCCCCAGAAACACCAAATAAATTCAATAACTACTAAATGGTTGCTTGGATGGGAAAATTGAGGGCACCGTTGAGTCCGGAGTGTGCCGTTTACCATAGGAGGGGTGTAACTTTTGTGGGCGCAACCATTCTGCGAAAAGGGCCACCATGGCCGTTTTCATAATTTAGTGGCCTTGGGCATAAACCTTATAACTTCTGAAAAGAGGATTTGATTAAAATTTCGAGACCACCTTTTCTCTCATAAAGTGGTTATTACCCTAGGATCTTCTAAACCTCGACCCAGTAAAAAATTTTGTACAGACCTAATGTTGGGGGTTTATGGCTTAATTAATTTTACTTCAGTTTATCAACTTAAAAAAATCTCCCCCCATCATTCACCCATAGAATTCCCTGGAGTAATTTTCTCAACAAGCTTCCTATCCTCTCTGGAAAGGTGGTGGAAACTCCGGTGGACCGTTCGTGAACCTACGGGCTACGCCCACTATTGTAGGTTTCTTGCGTTAGAGTTTTAAATTTATGCATCTTACTTTAATTAAATTCATTAAATATAATTTTTTTTAATCATCAAGTGAAGAAAATATATTAGTATGGATCGATTAGTGATTTTCAACTCTCTTTTCGGATCCAAAATCTGAGTCTCAAGGCATCCTGTGGAGCCCCATGAAATTTTCCGACCAAACTTGGTTTTCCGGTGGTCCCAGGCGGCGGCTCCGGCCTCCCATGCGGCAGCAGCGGCCTCCCAGGCTGTGGCATGGCATAGTTCCTTGGTGGTGTCAATGGGCTCTTAGGTGTTGATGTAGCTGCATCTCGGGCGGACCGACGTGGTGGGCGGAGGACGCCGATGCGGGGCGCGACCGGGGTCGCGGTGCGCGACAATAAGCGTGAGACCACGACCTGTCGAAGGTGGGTCTTTGCACAGTACAAAAACTAGATACAAGGGCTGGTGGGCATTGTAGGGACAAGGGACAGTATCCAGGCCAGGTAGAAGGGATGCAGGCTGGCACTGCAGGCCGGCCCAGGCCGGGTGGACCGGCTGGACGGGGCTGATCTAGCCCCAAGAGGTAAGCCCCCTTGTCTTCGGGCACCCGTAACATTCACTACGGGAGTCAGATTTGCATGTCGTCTACTGCAGCACGATCCTCGGATTGAGACAGAGGTTTTGAGATTGTCCTAGGATTTTTTTAAATTCCCAGGATGGGAGCATGGTGGCATGACAAGCTCGTTAAGTACCACTCAGTGATTCTTCTTTTAGATGGAGCGAACACATCCAGAGTTCGTTTAAGGCACTGTCTTTGGCATTGTAACCCTAGAGTCGAGATGAACTGGTCTAGGGTAGTTTCAGTCATTTGAATCCATAGTTTAGGCGTGGGACCCACATGCCTTCTTTTATGCTATGATTTGTGTTTTACGACTTTTTTATCAGACGTCCCTTCGGGGTGAATGAGTAGTCGTTTCAGCATCTTTTTGTGAGAGCATCATGATGGAGCAGTTCATCTAACCCCTTTCTGGACCGAGGTGTGGTCCTCATGATATTCCATATGGGAATAAAGTAGTGATGAATAAATTGTGGTCTGGAGTCTATTTGAAGCGAGTAAATAGTCTATCTTGCATGTTTTTCTTGCGAGGATTATAATGGTGTAATCTGTTTGTGCACGAGGAGCCTCTTTTGAGATCACATTAAACGTGAAAATATGAAAGGGAGTTAGTTGGAGGTTCATTTGACGCACTCCAAATGTACACATAGTAGCAGTGTTAGTGACACCCAGTGATGGAACGGGCAGTGCGGAGTTATCAGACCAGTTCCGGGTTTACCCACCAGCGGGGCTGGAGAGTGGGTTACCCATTGACCTAAGGGTTTTACATCTAGTGGGGATGGGAAGTGGGTCACCTACTGACCTTAGGGTTTAACATCCATCAGGGTTGGGCAGTGGGTTACCCATTCACCTTAGGGTTTACCATGCTGCGAGGCTGGGCAGTGGGTTTCCTAGCGGCCTTTTTGGTTTTACCCTCTAACGGGGCTGGGCAGTGGGTTACCCAACAACCTCATTAGATTTACCCTATAGTTGGGCTGTGAAGTGAGTTACCTGATGAATTATTTCAGACTCAGCCCTTTCTATGAGGCTAGTCAATGACTTTTCTCTATGATTACAATAGCGATACCCTTAGTTCTATGGTTTAGCGATGAGAAAACTTTGACGAGCGGGACTGTTGGGAATCAGTGATAGATATCCTTACAACTATTGGTGAAATTTATTAGGCTAATCTAGATGATAGAGATCAAATTATGCACTCGTTCGAGGTTCTTGTTCTGTATATATATATATATATATACCATACTTTTGTTCCCACTCCTTAGGTTTAGTTACTCTCCTTCTAGGAGGGGCAATGATGAGCGGGGTATGCCACGGGTGCTCGGTGTCTAGATCTTCTTAGTTTGGACAAATATACTTCCTTTCTTTTATTGGGTTGAGCTACACTCTCTCTATTGTACTCTTACACCATTTTAGTACCTCCTTTGTTGGTCCCTAGAGATTTTGGGGCATCCTATTGAGTATCATTATACTCACCATGCTTGGGCTTTTCCCGCACTTGTCATGCCCTTACAGACGATGTACAGGTCAATCAAGACTATGGATGAGCGTAGAGGACATAGGAGATTGGGATGCGTTCAATGGTCGTAATAGGACTTTCAGGTGTGGGACTCTCCAGCTTTTTACTTTCTTTTACCTTTTTCTAGGTTGTGGATCCTTCCTGGTTGGGTGCGTGTTTTTTCCTTTGTTGTTCAGTTTACGTGCCTCTACTATTCAGCACATTACACGTTCTATTTAGAGGATGATGCATGACTATTGTTGGGTTATAGTTGTATGTACTGTGGTTTACTTTTTTTACTCTACACTTCTGTTTTGAGTGGGTTGTGTGTGTGTACAGGTACTTAGGAAAAGGCCTCCCTGATATTGTTATGCCTTTGGTACTTGTCTCCATCCCCTAGCCTATGGAAGCAGGCTTGAAGTAGTTGTGGCTCGATACTAGTAGGGTCAGGTCGTGACAATTTTTATTTGAAAAGATAATGTATTCTGATCAATATATCAAGAAACTCATCATTTTTTTGATACTATGGTTATTTCAGAGGAATATATGTTTTTACTTCATTTTACTCCCTTTATATATTAAAGAGTTGAAAAATAATTATTCTTGTAAAAAAATTATTCTTGGTCAAAAACCCTTATTCGTTAAAAACAATGTTTTCTAAAAGTATATTTAATGATTTTTAATTATTAATATTATTTATTAAAGTAATTTTTAACCACTTTTTGTCTTTTTATGAAAATTTTTGAAAATGAATCTTCTTTTCATTTTCCAAAAAAAATCTTATTTTGATTTTACTAAAAATGGGAAACAATATTTATTTTAATTTTTAGAGAATAAAGTGAATTTTCCGCCATCATGACCATTATTTGGTTTGAGAAAAGTTTTATCCTTTTTAGGGATATTTTCAAATAATATTATTTTCATAATTTTTTATGTTTTAAATAATGATTTTAAAATAGATAAAATATTTTCCTTAATAAATGTTTTAAATAAATGATCAAAATCATTATTTATATAAGATAACATCTATAGATGATACATATACATTACTGAGGATATGATATAAGGATTCCATTTTCATTTTTTTGTTGAATGGTTTATGTTTTTAATGACATGATGTTTATGAAATCCATTTCACTTCCATTGGTAATACCATGATAGACTTTTTATGAAACATGTTTCTTTTTAGATGGGTTATAACATGTTATAATTCATATGGAACAAAATTATTTTTTAATGAGATATGATATGTTTAAATTATAAATTGATTATGAATCCTATATATTTTTAACATCATATGTTTTGATGAAATATTTATGAACCCCATTTCATTTCATGGGTTATGAAAATATGAATGTTTTATAAACTTATGGAAATCATATGAATGATTTTCATTATGCGATAGGTGAGACCTATTTCTCCATCAAATTATTTGGGTAATGGTAAATGTTTCATGAGATCATATGGTATATGGGTTGTTATTCCAATCATGAAAAGAAGGGTTCATGGTTTTTTAGACCATGTCCAAAAGAGGGTACGCGTCTTGTAATCCCAGGCTACATATAGGTTCGATAGTGCTTAGACAAAAATGAACGTTTAATAAATGTCTTGGTGGGTATCCATGACAGATGATTTTATGTAATTATGAGTATCCCACAAAATTATGTGTTATGCCAATGTAATTATCTAATAAATCATAATATTTTTATTTTCTTATGATTCAATTCTTATGAACTACCAATATTTATTCTATGACTCATGTTTATTATTTATGTTAGGTTTGACATGAAATTTAAAAGTCATTTTCATTATCATGCACCCTTATAATTATCTTCTAATTTCATTAGATCATAGATTGATATCTCTTATGTTTAATATATCTAAGAATATGAGCTCACCCTTTCCTACGTTTTATTTCCCCAGGTTATGAAGAAAGTTTTTATGTTGGGAATAACAATGTAGAGTACTAAATGAGAATATCTTTATGGGAAACATTGAAAATATTTCCCCAGGGAAGAACATTGACATTAATGCTTCCAAATATACTAAACTATTAAGTTCCTTGGGAATTTTTTTGTGTACTATAATGTATGTTCATCTAAAAATATGTAATATCCATGTATAACAATCCTAGGTTACTATAATATGTATCAAAGAATGATTAAGTTATCCTGTAGAGAATTGGATGAGAAAATTTCAGTGAGATCCCTAGGGATATTTTTAAGGATATGTTTAGGGATATCTCTAAGGATAAGTATAAGGATGATTCAAATTATAGGAAAGTGTCCTAGAATTTTGTTAAAGCATAGAGTAAGTGGTTTCTAGAAAATTTAACCCCTCTATGGATACTACAAGTGGATGTGACTCTGGAACAAAGGTATATAAATGTAAAAACATCAACAAGGGTACACTGAGCTATAATCAATCATCACCTATTGTAAGACTACGATCCATGATGCACAATATATTTTAAACACATAGGAGATAAAATTTGGAAATTAAAAAAAATGACGAACCATTATGAAGGATTTAAATAGATGATGAAAATAGGCGACCAAGGATAAACCTAAGGTGTTATAGAATAAAAATTAAGTTTCTTAATTATAGAAGGTAGAAATGATTATCATAAATATTTTATTTTTTTATTAGTATTCCATACAATATGATATGTGGTTTACTTCAATGGTGGGATGTAGAAGGAAAATGGTAAACATTGAATGTGACAAAAAAAATTGATGAGAAGTAAAATGGGATAATTAATAGAGTGAATGATGTTATGATTATGCATAATAATTTTCCAAAAAACACGATTAACAAGTTGAAGCATAAACAACTCTCAGAATAACTGCAAAAAGAAAAAGATTGAATTATATGGGAGTCTGAGTAATGGATACCACATAAGAAAGAATATTATAGCTGCTATATTTTTAGAATTCAAGAAGAAAAACTAAATGTAATATCTTAGAGGAAAAAGAATATTTTTCGATTGTGGAAAATAAGGACACAAAGAATGTATTTTTAGGGTAAAATGAAAAGTTTATTCAATGTAATGGATGATAATAATTGTCTCCCTAAGGTATCATCTATTATTGAATGTTTTAATTATAGAAGGTATAGTAATAATATAAATCAATATCATAAGGGGAATGTTCGTGAAGAGATTTAACTAGGTTGTAAGAGTAATGCATAATTTCTAGTGATGTAGAGACTAAAATGACATATAAAAGGAATGAAGCATTATGATATAAGATGATTAAGCATAGTTTGTGGTTTTAGAAGGATGTGGTATGATTTATGTATTTAGGTATTGGAATTAAATGATTCTGTTATATGAATCATGGAATATATTAGGATTGTTTAGAATAATTATTCAATTAAGTATTTGAAAAATTATGTTAAATGATATTGATGGAATAGAAAAATTATTTAATAGAAAATTGATATTTTAATTTAGGGAAGATAAACTTTAATATGTTATTGATATTGAGATAATGATTATGGGATATAGAGTTTTTTGATATGAATAATGTAAATTGGATAGTATAGATTACAATGGAACTAATTAATGATCTATGAAAAAAGTGGTTTATTATAATTGATTAAGTATATAGTATTTCTAGATTATTGTAATATCTTCTAAAATCTATGTTTTATTCAAGGAATTATAAATAATGAATGTTTTCAATAAGTTTTTCTGGTAATTCATCTTATTAACATGATTTAAGAAAATACATTATGAATCTATTAAAATGTTTGTTATGTGACAATTTATAGCTACTACATGTTTTTTGAGGGATTAATGATAATATCATATTGGAAATTTATTGACCTTCCTCCTAAAATTATGGATTTTAACATTTCTAAGAATCAGAAGGATAACCATTTATGAAATGGTTTACGTTTCACTTTTTATGAGGCTTTAGATATTAATTTATTACTTCTCCATATGAATATTTATACATATTGGACAACCTATTCTACCCATTTTGTTATGATGATAAATAATATTGATAGAATGTATTATCATTCTATATATGGATCTTATGATTTATTAGTGATCCATGCATAAAAAATCACCTTCATTTATTGATTTATGAGAAGAAGTGGAAATTAGTCAAGGAAAAACCAAAGGGTGATGTTGTTATTATGAAATCAAATGAAATTAAGTAAGTCTATCTTCTTGTGAAAAATATTTAACTTCTGGAAAATCATATTGAAACAAAAAATTTATCCTAGTAACTTTACTTTTGATGAATTAAATTTTCCCTTAAATAATCACATATTTATGGTTTTCTGTTCATTATCCTTTTATACATTATCAACATTTTTATGATCAATTATCTTTATCACTCTCTATTATTATTTATACTTTGATACTGTGAGAAAATCTTAACATCCCACCCATGTTATTCGATATGAATCCCAGTTATGAGTTACATTAGGTAACCTTTAGTATTCCAAATTTCCATGCGTAAGAGATGTATTATTATTAATTTTTACTAAGTGGGTTTATATGATTTTAATTTTATAATGCTAAAACATTGATGATTAAAATGACTTTTTAGGGGGGAATTCATTTTAAGGGGGTAGAATGTAACACTACCCAATTTTTGTAATATATATATATATATATATTAAATTTAATATGGTATAGTTTTATATTTCATAAAACATTGATTTTAGATTATGTTACATGAAATAATTAGTGTATATTGTGTTATATTAAATATTGAGTTTAACATTCATTACACATGACAATGATAACATGCATGACACGTGACACCGAGCATCGGTGAAAGATGAAATAATGTTTTTTAAATATAACTATTATAACCTGTATATTAAATAAGAAAGTATGAATACTATATAAAACACCATGAAATATAATTATCAATTTCCTAATTAAAATAAATTTACTTATAAATTCTTAGTAGATAATCAATAAATTTTTAGTAATGTAATTTTAATAATAAGAATTATTTTTTCATTAAAATTGATTTTTTTTATTTTTATATGATAATATTATAATTAAATAAAATATATTTTAGTATGATAATTTGAGAAAAGAAAATATATTTTTTGAATCATCATATTAAAATTAAATTTTGGTGAAATTTTGGGAATTTTCGAAAATGGTTGTTTTTCAATAAATAATGGAAAATATCAAATTTTGTAAAATAGTTAATTACTTCAATAAATTTGGAAATTTAAATTAAATTTTTTTTTAAATTAACATACATATTATTAATTTTATATTTAATCCACTTAATTATTTTTGAATAAAATTTATATTACTGTTTAGAATAAGATTATTTTATTGTTTAAAAATTGTTTTTCTGAAAATTGGTTTAAATTGCCCTATATTTCTCTATTTTAATTATTTAAAATAAAAGATATTGAGTAATGTTAAAAATAAAATTTATATATTATATATCAATAAGTTTTAATTTATAATCAAATAATGATTATTGTTAGACATAAAGTTAATATAAACTCATCTTGTGCTAGAAATTTTTGTTGTTGAAATCCTCCTTTTTAATCAGGTTTTTGTTATTTTTTTTAAATTTATTTTTTTTAAATTATATAAAATTTATTTTACTAAATAAAGTCAATTAAAAAAAATAACATCAATATTATATTATCGGTAATTTTCATAGAATTTTCGGAAAGTAATAATTTTTTTATATAAATAGAGTAAAATAATGACTTTTTGTTGAATGATATCATTTCATTTAAATTATTTATATAGGTAAATTATATTATAAATTGGATTTAAAGTAAAATTAGTCCAATTATTTATATATTAATACAAATAATATAATTTTAATCAATTTTATTTTGAAATTGGATATAAAAATGTTGTAAACTTTTGGACATTTTCTCATTTAAAACCATTTTTCTCATTGCGACTATGAGATTCATTTTAAAATAAAATTTACAACTCATATGAATGGAATTTGGAAAAATAGATTCCATATCAGGAATTATAATAATTTATTTTATCTAATAATTTAATATTAATATTTTACCCAAATTAATAGTAAACACAGTAAAAAGTATTTTCCACTGTTAAGGTACAAATGGTTTTATCCGAGTAAATCTAAAAAGATAAGGGTAAACAATGACCCAAAACATTTACAAAACCCATTTGAGGTTGGTTATTAAATATTAAAACTTTTATTATTAATAATGGTAAATTATTATATCATTTTTCGAATGAAAAAATATTGGTCAAATGATTTCTTTTAAAAAATTACATGTGTCACACTGACCACACTTATAAAAGGTCGCTCCTCTCCCATCTTATGCACACCTCAAAAACATTTTGTTTCAAAAAATAACATACCAAATAACATAATAGTATTTTATCAACCTATAATCCTTATTTCATCGTCCACAACCGTAAATATTTATTATACCATTATAATATAACAACAAAATTATCCTAAATATACTAATATATTATTATGATAATTGATTACCTAAAAACTTATCCACTTATATTAAATGGGTTATGAAATAATCATTCGTGTGCCCAATGGACTAAAGCCTCACCATCCGATGTCATGAATATTTTCCATTAACACCTCCAAAGTATGGAAATAATGGTTGATTCATTATTTATATATATTATATTTATGATATTATTATTACCTTTTAATTATTTATCAAACATAGCTTCAATATTTCTTTTTTTAAAATATGATAATGTCACTCATGTGTATGGTGGACTACCGCCTCATGAAGCAATGTGATTCCATCACACTTTTCATGGAATGTAATAAAAATGGGTATTAATGAATATTTGTAATATAAATAAAATATAAATTATTATTGAATAAAAATATATCATTTAGAAAATTTAATTAAATCCAATAAGAAAATGGAAACAATGTTCATACGTACATACAACTTACTGTTTTCATGAATGGTGTATTTCAAATTATAATACTAGATTTTATGGATAGATATAAATAAATATATAATGAATATTTATTATATATAGATCATGGATTAATTATATATATTATTAAATCATTACCAATGTAATAATGCAAAAAAATAACAAATCAAAACATATACAAAAAACAAAGCGGTATTACCAATAACGTAACTTTAAAAAAGAATTGTTAATAAATAGCTAATAAAAGATCTTACGAAAACCATATATGGTATTATATTTATAAATATCATTCTTTAATATATTTATAATAAAATTATATTTATTACAAATTAAATTTAAATTTATACGATGGAATTTAAGTCTTAATGTGAGGGATTTCCATCTCACTCTTATTTTCTAGGAGAAAAATTCAATATTTAACAGATATTTATTTTTTGTGGTTTATATAATTCCACTGAATGTATATTAATGTATTTTTATTATTATAATTTCTTTATTTATATATGAATTTTAAGATCTCACTTTAATGGTATTTATGGTTCAAATGTTAACTAATCATTAAGGGTTTTATTTCTCAATTTTTCTTCTTTAGGGCATAAGTTATACTATGCATCTATCTTATTATATGAGGATAATATAATTCCCCGTGGCATGTTATATAATTATTATCCACATTTTAAGGATATTCTATGTTATATTTATTCTTATTCTTTCATGTGGACAACAATTCAACATTACCAATGTGGGAATATTTTTTTGTAACAATATCATCATTTATCGAGATTTCCTATGATTATGATTCCAAATGATGAATTATTATTACACAAATACCATGAAACTAATGAATTTAATTATCCTAAATGACTGTCATTATAGTAAATGTTTTCTTTTAATTTTAATATCTTTTTGTAATAAAGAGTTTTAAAATAATGTTTTCCAATAAAAACAATATTTTCTATCGAAAACACTATTTTTTCAAAACATGGTTTTTTAAACATGTTTGTAATTTTTTTAAATTATTAAAATGAATTTTTAAATAAAATTTTACCAATGATTAACATTTTTATTTTTTAAAAAAAATAAATATTTATGTTGTTTTCAAAAACAATTCTTATTTTGATTTTATCTAAAATGTTAAAGGAATAATAATTTTTTTGTGTACAACAACAATATAATTTCCCATAAACAAGGCCTGTGTTTTTCTGAACATTATTTTATATGTTTTTAATGTTATTTTCAAATAAAATTATTTTCAAAATATTTAATGTTTTAAAATGTTTCTTTCAATGTGGAAAGAATATTTCCCTAAATAAATGTTTTAAATGACCGATCAGAATAATTTTCATTAATAGATTACACATATTGATATTACCTATGAAAAACATGGTATATAATCTAAGGATACCTTTATTATTATTTATTACAATCGTGTATGTTTATAATGGAATTATTTTTATGAAACCCACTTATCGTCGATTAGTTATACCATGATATAATATTTTTGAAACCTATTTTTTACAGAAGTTATAGATTGATATAATTTTTATGAAACTATTTTATTATTATAGGTTTATGATATGATGAAATACAGAATTTATTATAAAACCTATATATTTTCCATATGTTATGATTTGAGGAAATATTTACAAAACCCATTTCATTTCGCGGGTTATGAGAAGACGATTCTTTTTGATCTTATAGAACATATATTTATGATTTTCATAATGTAATATGTAGAAATTATATCTCACTACAATTAATTTTGTAAAGAAAATTTTTATATGAGGTTATAAGAAACATGGGTGGAAATCCCAAGGCCAAAATTAAGGATATGTGGTTGGTAATCAGAATCCCAAAATAACGGATACACGGATGGTAATCCCAAGCCTAAAAGAGGGTACATGAGAGGTCATCCCAAGCCTTAAGTAGGTACGTTGGTGGTTAGCCCAAGACTACCATGTTCTAAATGTCATTGTGGGTAGTCTTGATTTACGGTGTTTCATTATTATGTGTATGCTACAAAACTATGTATTATTCAAATTTTTGTTTCTTATTGTTCATGATATTTTATTTCCTTATAATTCATGTCTTATAAACATCCAATATTCATGAAATTACTCATGTTTATGATCAATGATATTTTTAGGAATGAAATTCATAAGTTATGTTCATTATCACAAAACATTATGCATATATTATTCTTTTATATGATCATAGATTGGCATCTTTTATGTTTAACCTTACTAAGAATATGATCTCACCATTCCTTATGTTTCCTTTACACATATTATGAAGAATTTTTTTATATAGGGTATGTATATGAAGAGTTCAAAATGGTAATATATTTATCAAAAACATTTAGGATCATTCAAAAATAAGATTTATTCAAATTTTTAAAAAGAATTAAACTATTATGTTCTTCAAGAGTGTGTTTGTGTAATTTAATAAATATTCATATTAAAAGATATAACATACATGTATGATAAATTTTTTTCAATATGACCACACCTGTATTTTGATTATATTACCTAAGTATATGGGGAAGTATATTATGATTGATATGATGAGATATGCTAAATGTAACAATCATATAATCAAATAAAATATTCTGTTTTTTATGTTTTCATATTTAATTTAATATTTAACAATGTATCTAGTTTTCTAAGACTACTAAACTATTTTTTCCCATTGGGATGTGATTTCATTCTTATAGTTCCAATGTAATAATGTTACCATCAACAATGGGATACTTGGGTCAGCCTCTTTAATATACGGGCACACCCATCATAACATTTACACTCTTGTCTGTTAAAAAAATAAATAATCTATAAATTCCAAATATTATAATTACCTATGGAAATAAAATGGGTTATATAATCTTTCCTCATATTATAAGGAAATTTTATTTTTTAAAGAATGTATTTGAGAAATTATGATAACAGATGTATTACCTAATCAAAGGATGGGAGAATAAACTAGGTATATATGTATGAGGCATATATAAAAAAATTAGAAGAATTATATAAAATTAATGAGATATATGAAGTGAGTTAGTGAGATTATTATCTAAACCTAAGGTAAAACGGTGGTTTACATAGATCCCTTACACGCATAATAAAAACATTTATATATTTAAAAATATCAATTCCATCTAAAAATAATTTTGAAAAAACATATAAAACATTATATAGGGGTTTTAATTGAATAAAAAAGGAATATTATAAATAAATCCAAATATTAAATAATGGTTAAGGATGAGTGAAAACTATTATCTTTTTATATTTTAAAATAGAACATTCTTTTTATCTTTTGTAATAAAAGACAAAATGTTCCATATAAAATATGTCAACAATTCCTTTTGAGAAACATTGAAAGAAATTAAAGAAAAAAATAAAATTTACTTTAATTTTTTTATGTAAATATATCAAAAAATATCTTTTAGAATTCGGTTATGAAATTTAAATATTAAAAATATAAGTCAATAAAAAATAAAAAATGTGGTTTTTAAATTAACATATCCTTTATGTGAAACTTTAAAAAGATTTATTTTTTAAAAATTTATAACTAATATGAAATATGGCACATAATTACCTTTGTAATCTATTGAATCATAATAGATAATATTCATGAAACATTTAGAAGTGCATCAAAAATGAAGAAAAAGAGTTTGAAGGGAAACATTAAAAGTGAATTATAAAAAAATGATGTCCCTTACCTAGATTCTGAATCATCACGTATGATATTTATTTTCCCAAATAATAAACTTATGTTTATTATTTAAATTATTAATGAAAATTTTCAATTTTATTATCCCATTTATTTTATTTATTATCATGTTATATTTGATTAATCAATCATTTAAGGTCATGTGAGAAGTTTTGATGATATTCAAGTCATAAGTCCAAAATTACTTCGATAGGATGACTATGGACAATGATATCATTATTTAACTTTATTCTATATAATAATAATGAGATAATTATAAATTTTATTCATAAATCATAACTTTAAATCCTTCTATGAAATATTGTTATGAAAAATGAACTATGTTTCAATCATAAAGATAATAGTTTATACACATGTAAGAGTAACCTTTCCATTTTTGAAAGATCATAATAGAAATATGGAAGATTATATTTTATAATTATAAAATATTAATTTCATCATATTATTTATTTTAATATACTTATTTATACTGTACATTTAATTTGATAACGAAAAATGAATCACATCACTTTATGGAGGTGGTAATCCACACATAAGTTGAAACAATGTAATAATATATCATTGAATGAAAATATATAAAAATATATGATATATTACTTTGAAGTACTAAAAAATATGTTAGTAATATCATATATATTCATCAAATGCATCATCATAAAAATATATGAGTTCAGTTGATGGAAAACCAATTACATCAGTTTGTGATACGTTAGTCCGCTATACACATGAATAATGGTTTAATTTCTCATTTGATGGATGAGAAGATAGATGTAGGTTATTATATTAATATAATAATATATTAGTATATAGGAGATACTTATGTTATAATATCATCTTGTATGAATTATATTTTAGTAATTTGTATGAATAAATAAAACAAAACACTCAGTTAAGAACAATACATCTTCTTCAAAAAACCTATATAACTTGCACCAAAAGACTTTATAATAGGGTTTTATAATAAAAAAAAGGACGCAATGACATTTTAGTAGATTTAAATAATTTATTTTTTCAGGTATCATCTGAAAAAAATTCTTTTTAAATGTGAAAAAGGTTAATAGGTTCCCTTTTACAAGTGAGTGAGGGGAAAAAATTTTAAATTTCATAAAATATTAATTTATTATAAATTAATTTTCACAGAAAAAAATATAAACATATATAATTCAAATATAGGATTATTATGGATTGAAATAACATAATAAAATAAATCGACTAAATTTTTTGACTAATTCTTAACCCTTATGTTTTCGTAATTACCCGCATTATCCCTTTTTGACAATTATCGTGATAACAACATTTTTCAACCTTAGGGATCAATATACATAATATAAAAGGAAAAGTTTTCCATGATTGGAACATTTATTATATTTTAAACATTATAAAAATTATTTTTAATATTTTGGTCTTTTTAAGAATTCGAAACCATTTATTTAAATGGTATTTACTATAAAATGATATTATAGTCATTTTGGAAATATTCATTTAAATTTACATTGAAAACAAGATGAAAAATAAAAAATTCAAATATATTATATTAATAACTCTATATAGTTATATATATATATATATACTTTATGTATCATTGAAATTATTTAAAATTATATTACTTTTATTATTTTTAAAACTATCTATATTAATTTTCTATTATTTGAATAAATACTACGTTGACGTTGCGTAAGAATCTATGTTCTTTATATAATCAATAAAAATAATAAATAAATTATCACTCTGAAAATATTTTCATTATTCTCAAAATAAACTTTAATATTCATGCAGAACATACTTTTATTCCTATGAGAATATATAAGAGATATTTAAAAATAAGAGACTAACATTTTGTCTCTATATTTACTTAAAATATTAGATAGGTCACATTCATATAACAATATCCAATAAAAATTATAGATACTAATGTAACAGCCCAAGATTTTATAAAAAAATATTCTTTTTAATTTTATTAATGTCTTGTGTTGTACGCTACACCAAAAGGAGCTTGCACAACACACATCCTTGACTTGACTTGCATTACACGCAATCGCGACCTTCCTCGATAGCGTGTGTAGTACGCAATACCGAGTTTCACTAAACAACGATATGCTATAAAAATATTATTAAAACTAGCCGTTATGAATAGTAATAACCACTTTTTGAAATCCAGTAAATCTTATTTTTCAAAATGAACTTTATTTTTGGATTCGGAGTATCGAATTTAGCCTAAGGTGAAATTTTGGTACTTTTCGGATAACTTTCATATTCTGATGAATAGTGAAAATTACTAAATTATAATTAAAAACAACTTTTTTAATCGAAATAATTAATAGTGATAAATCATTAATTTGAGTGGTTTTAAAGTATATTTAGAATATATTTTTACAATTTAATACAATGTTGGTCATTGGATGTAGTTTCACATTTAAACTAGACATAAACAAGTGTCAATCTTTTGATAGATATTGTTTCTTAAAAACACGCTATTTGTTTTAACAGCGGGATTTAATTATAAAATTAATTAATGCAACTTTTATGTTATGAATTTGGTAAAATAGACTTCATTTTTGAATTCGGAATATGAAATATAGCTTGGGATGAAATTTTGGCATTGTTCTGAAAAACATCAATTTTTGATGAATAGTGAAACTACTAAGTGGTAGGTTAAAAACTGAATTTTGCATAAAACTTAATTTTACCGCTTCTGTGAATGGAATTTCGAAAATCCGAGAGACACGGTTAATATCAAGGACTAAAATGTGGTTCAATGAGATGAAAATAATTTTTTGGTGAATAGTAACTTTTTACTTTTTTTACCGCGGTTAATAGTAAATAGGGTAACTAAGGGTAAATATGATATTACAATTACCCTAACACATGTCCTAATTCTATTGGACAAGTGTAATTCGACCAAAAACAAACTTAGGAATAAAATATGACCATTTAGGCCCACTTGGATTAGATTAGGACATTTATTATTAATTTATTTAAAGAAAGGTTAAAATAGTTAAAATCAAAGTTTAATAAGTAAATCATTTTTAATATGGGGTTATACATAAGATAAATTCGATTGTAAATATTCATTAGAAAGATAAAAAGATTTCCTACATGATGGTATTTTATTTGTAATTTTTAGACATAAAATAATTTAATTTATGTATGACACAACGATGATGCAGTAATTATCTTATTAATGAAATATTGACATAATTGATGTTATAAACACCAAAATAAATGTAATTTGAGATTTTTTATGAATTACACTAATTTTCTAGGTTACTATGATATATTAATGTTGATTTAATCAACTTGGTTCGAACATTTAATTCTGTTATGACTTTCACAAAAATCATATATCAAATAGTGTCAAAATTGAAACAAAATAGTTTTTAAATCAAATATTATATTATTAATTGTTATTTTATTCCTAAAAATCTAAGGTTCGGCCAAATGACTTAGATAAGGATATATGTATTAATAATATACAATTTGGGGTTCGTTTGGCATGTTATAGTAAGTTTATTAACCATATAGTGAAAGAAAACAAAAAGACACGGTAAAAGTTAAATTATTTAACTTAGAGTTAAATCTAATTGATAAGGTTAAAATAATACCCTAAACTTGTCTAAATTCTATTGGTTGATAGGATTTAGACCCATCCCCACTTTAGCTTTGAAATAAGACCCTTTGGAACCATTATAAACCGATTTTGACTTTAATATAAAATAATATTTTGAGATATTCCTAAGGTGCCCCTCTCCTCCCCTATAAAAGGACACCTCCTCCCCCTCCTCCTCACACCAATTTGAGCACTCAAGCTCGGCCAACCCCTGCCATTTTCTCCTCTACACTTCCCTAGAATAATCCTAGAGGTCCTGGTCTTCTCCAAAGACCAATCTTAGTTCCTTAAGTGGAGGATTCAAAGAGGCGTTCCAAAGAAGAGGTAATATCCATTACCGATCTTTTCAATTTCATTCTTCTTCAACTTCTTCTTCTTTAGTTGTTTCATGATAAAGTAATAACATCAGTATTACTTACATACTGATATGTTATTATAAATATGAAACAACCCTAATTCACCTTCTATCCATCCTACGGAAAAATGAAATCACCGCGCGTGCGTACGTACGGAATACCGTCTCCACGCCGTGGTGTAATCTATTTTCCACCATCACCTTACAAGGATGGGTATAATGGTGTAATGAGTAACTATATATGATTATTATGAATTAATATTGATACTGAAATAATATATATATACTCCAATACAATTCCACGATCATAGGAACGATATCATCACTCGTGCGTACGTACGGAATACCGTCTCCACGATGTGATGCGACTCGTTCTACATGATCTTCATTTCATAATGATTATATAAATGAATTGAATGAATGAATATTCTATATACTACACTAATACCATTCTGGAAATGAATTATCTATAACCTAAAGATAAGAATAATAATTTATTCGACAAAACACGCATAAGAACAAAAAGTTATAAAGACCCGAGTAACAAGTAACAATGAAATATTACTAACAAGAAGCTAATAATATGACCATATATGATCTCATATAAATATGTATGATTCTGGAATAAGTCAATAACATTATTTAAACCATTATACAGGAGCTTCGGACACGAACAAAGCAAATCGGACCTAAGGTAAGGGAAAATATCACAATCTCATTTTTATTCGAGATTGTTTATTCGTAAGTATTTACTGGGGTGTATTTTATCATCCACATCCATGTTCCCTCAATATGTAATATTGTTTACATCCACTTGCAATAGTTTAAATCCAATTTTACCCTTAGGTGAGTTTTTAGTAAAGAATATGAAAGGAATCTTTTGTCGTTTTTCCGTACGAGGTACTTTTTGACTTTTCCGACAAAAGTACGAAGAATGTTTTTTTTTAACTTATACGGCACGAACGGATTTTTACGGTTTTATAAAGCCTTATTTTCATGAACCTTCCTCCAAAATATTTCATGACTATTTTTAATAAAATCTCTTTCTTTTAAAATTGTATGATGTTTTGTGAAAAGAAATTGATTTTGAAGAAGAAAGGATATTTTCCTCAAGAATTCATTTCAAGTGTTTTATCAAAATTATTTTCCATCTAAGATAATAAAGGGTTCTGTTTCTATCCATATTTTTACATTGATTTGACTATGTTGTGATGAAATTATGTTTATGAATTCCTTTATCTTATATGAATGGTTTTATGATGTCATGTTGTTTAAGAATCCCATTTTTATTAAATGGGTTATGCAATGATGTATAATTTATGATTTTGTGGCACACATAAGAATGGTATCATTATGAGATGGGTGGGACCTATATCTCCCTCCAATGCATTGGGTAAATATTTCATATCTCATGAGATAGACATGGCTGGAATGGTAGGTTATACCGGTTCAGTGAAACAGGACTGAAACGAGGATTACTCGATTCAGAAAGGGACTTTGTCCACTAAGATAGTCTTGGCAATGAGTCTTGACTAACAAGAAATGATTCTCTATGATTATGTGTGTATGCCACAATGAGTAATGTTTTAAGTAAGGGTTTCATTTTCACTACTATGATTTATCCCATGTTATGAAATTATGCTCTCTTTTGCAGGTTAAAATTTCCAAAAATGTTATGTTCTTATGAAAATTATGTGATTGATATTTCTTTTGTTTACCCTTACTGAGCATTTGAGCTCACCCTTTTATGTTTTCTTTTCCCCAGGATATAAAGAAAGGTTTTAGGTAAAAAAAGATCTTTATGGGAGATGTTGAAGATCTTTCACCACGTTTAGAAGATTACGTTCCGAGTTTCCAAAGACACTAAACTATTACGATCCTTGTGTGTGTGTTTTTGTTATGTACTAAGTATTCTGAAAAAGTAATGTAATGTCCATGTACGATAAGCTTCGGGTCTCTACAGTTGGTATCAGAGGAAAGGTTTAGTCAACCTTTGGAAACTAGGATGCGAAAACGTTAGTGAGATCCCTAGAGATATTTCTAAGGTATGTCTAGGGATGTCCCTAAGGATAAGTATACGTATAGGTTATAGTACTAGAATTACGCTAACGATCATATAATTAAACCTAAGATGTTAGATATTTAAGGTACTCCCCCTTTATTATGTTGTTTTCCCTTGCATGATTTTTGCCTCTCACACTATTCTTTTTGGGTTTTAGAGAACGGCTGGAAACAAGATGATTCACGATAATGGAGGATATGATGGAAAATGGAATGATATTCTTCATAATGAAATGGGATTTGGAAGTCCAAACATAATTATTATGCCGAATCAGTCATCGCGATATATGATTAACAAGGTGAAATTTAGTGGTATGACTAATTCATCAAAGAAGAGGAAGATAAACTATTATGCATGTCCGCATGTTGAGGAGCATAAAGAAAGGAAGATTGAGATTTCTAAAGAAGGGGAGAAGAACCTTGAGGAATACCTCAAATGGAGGGACCGATGTTATCTGTGTGGAGAAAAGGGTCATAGAGTGACAGAATGTTATGGAGTTCAATGTCTTATTTGTGGAGAACATGGGCATTACCCAACTCAATGCCCTGACCTAAAAAGTTACTTCTAAATCAAGGAAGGACTTATTCCAGGACAATCATTGAAGTGGATGGACTGAAGTGTTTATGTATTGGTATTCAAGAATAATGTTGTTGAGGTACTTTTATGGTGTATTGGAATATTTATGTATTGGTCTAATGTGGTATTCGAAGTGATTGAGGTATTTTTGGAAAAATAATGATATGCGCATAATGAAGGTAAAATGAGAAAATGAAATATTTGACAGTATTCATGAGCTCATGATTAATATAAGGACTAAGTGATATCATGGTTTGAGTATATAGAATTTTGAGGATTTTGGTATGTGGAAAGTGTTAACTTTTAACTGCACTCATGTTTTCACTAAGGTATTCAAGAGAATACACGATTAAGGACTTTGAATGTTTGGAATGTGACCAACAAGACATATCTTATGATATGTGGGGATCAACGACAGTATTAAATCTCTGGTAATCGCTGTCACTATATTATGAGAGTGGACTGCAGTATTATGTATAAGCCTAAAGATTAGACTGGATTATGTTGGACATAAGTTAGTATTGTTTAAGGATAGAAGATTTTCGATATTATTGATGGGATGTTATAGTAACGTAGTTTTAGAAAAAGGGACAACCTGCAGGACGGGCGACAGCCCATCGCTTCGGACAAGGCTGTAGGAATCGAACCCACAACCGAAGTACGACTGGCCTTTATCGCCTACCACTGGCCTACAGGAAGTCCCTGTTTAGTAGAAACTAGTTTTATTATATTAAGCAGTATGATATATGAAGTATAAGTCCATTTTAGGAACTATATATGATTAATCTCACTATAGAATGACTTATGTATATTTAATAACTTTTGCTTACCTTTTGTTTGAGACAGATGGAATGACCCGTCATTCTATCACATGATCTGCTAACACTTCACGAATAACAAATTCAACTTCATTTATTTAAGAGATGAAGTGGAAATTGTTCAAGTCACGAACAACAGTGATATTGTATCAAAATAAAGTAAGTATTTATTCTAATTCAAATTTTCAACTTTAGGGAAATGATCTTGAAAACCAAAAATGTTGTCCTAGTGATCTTATACATGATGAATCAGATGGTACCTTAGATCGTCACAAATTTATGGATTTGTGATTACTGGATTTTCCATAGCCATGTTCTCTACCACTCTCCATCAGAACATGATGGTTAGATTTCTCTTCCATATCCATATTTTCACCTATGTGGAAACCCAGTGATTAGTTTATTTGGGTAATCGTTACATTTCATACTTTAGTTTTTAAAGCCAAGTTTTGGTATTCCCTTTTACGATGTGGGTTTCTATTAAAGAAACTTTCAAATAGTAAACCATTTATAACCCCGACGAATTTCGAGGGCGAAATTCATTTTAAGGGGGGTAGAATGTAACAGCCCAAGATTTTATAAAAAAATATTCTTTTTAATTTTATTAATGTCTTGTGTTGTACGCTACACCAAAAGGAGCTTGCACAACACACATCCTTGACTTGACTTGCATTACACGCAATCGCGACCTTCCTCGATAGCGTGTGTAGTACGCAATACCGAGTTTCACTAAACAACGATATGCTATAAAAATATTATTAAAACTAGCCGTTATGAATAGTAATAACCACTTTTTGAAATCCAGTAAATCTTATTTTTCAAAATGAACTTTATTTTTGGATTCGGAGTATCGAATTTAGCCTAAGGTGAAATTTTGGTACTTTTCGGATAACTTTCATATTCTGATGAATAGTGAAAATTACTAAATTATAATTAAAAACAACTTTTTTAATCGAAATAATTAATAGTGATAAATAATTAATTTGAGTGGTTTTAAAGTATATTTAGAATATATTTTTACAATTTAATACAATGTTGGTCATTGGATGTAGTTTCACATTTAAACTAGACATAAACAAGTGTCAATCTTTTGATAGATATTGTTTCTTAAAAACACGCTATTTGTTTTAACAGCGGGATTTAATTATAAAATTAATTAATGCAACTTTTATGTTATGAATTTGGTAAAATAGACTTCATTTTTGAATTCGGAATATGAAATATAGCTTGGGATGAAATTTTGGCATTGTTCTGAAAAACATCAATTTTTGATGAATAGTGAAACTACTAAGTGGTAGGTTAAAAACTGAATTTTGCATAAAACTTAATTTTACCGCTTCTGTGAATGGAATTTCGAAAATCCGAGAGACACGGTTAATATCAAGGACTAAAATGTGGTTCAATGAGATGAAAATAATTTTTTGGTGAATAGTAACTTTTTACTTTTTTTACCGCGGTTAATAGTAAATAGGGTAACTAAGGGTAAATATGATATTACAATTACCCTAACACATGTCCTAATTCTATTGGACAAGTGTAATTCGACCAAAAACAAACTTAGGAATAAAATATGACCATTTAGGCCCACTTGGATTAGATTAGGACATTTATTATTAATTTATTTAAAGAAAGGTTAAAATAGTTAAAATCAAAGTTTAATAAGTAAATCATTTTTAATATGGGGTTATACATAAGATAAATTCGATTGTAAATATTCATTAGAAAGCTAAAAAGATTTCCTACATGATGGTATTTTATTTGTAATTTTTAGACATAAAATAATTTAATTTATGTATGACACAACGATGATGCAGTAATTATCTTATTAATGAAATATTGACATAAT
Organism: Viscum album; assembly: GCA_963277665.1. Lineage (NCBI taxonomy): Eukaryota > Viridiplantae > Streptophyta > Magnoliopsida > Santalales > Viscaceae > Viscum > Viscum album. Next base: position 1,133,705,078 of record OY728131.1, read on the forward strand.
TGATGTTATAAACACCAAAATAAATGTAATTTGAGATTTTTTATGAATTCCACTAATTTTCTAGGTTACTATGATATATTAATGTTGATTTAATCAACTTGGTTAGAACATTTAATTCTGTTATGACTTTCACAAAAATCATATATCAAATAGTGTCAAAATTGACACAAAATAGTTTTTAAATCAAATATTATATTATTAATTGTTATTTTATTCCTAAAAATCTAAGGTTCGGCCAAATGACTTAGATAAGGATATATGTATTAATAATATACAATTTGGGGTTCGTTTGGCATGTTATAGTAAGTTTATTAACCATATAGTGAAAGAAAACAAAAAGACACGGTAAAAGTTAAATTATTTAACTTAGAGTTAAATCTAATTGATAAGGTTAAAATAATACCCTAAACTTGTCTAAATTCTATTGGTTGATAGGATTTCGACCCATCCCCACTTTAGCTTTGAAATAAGACCCTTTGGAACCATTATAAACCGATTTTGACTTTAATATAAAATAATATTTTGAGATATTCCTAAGGTGCCCCTCTCCTCCCCTATAAAAGGACACCTCCTCCCCCTCCTCCTCACACCAATTTGAGCACTCAAGCTCGGCCAACCCCTGCCATTTTCTCCTCTACACTTCCCTAGAATAATCCTAGAGGTCCTGGTCTTCTCCAAAGACCAATCTTAGTTCCTTAAGTGGAGGATTCAAAGAGGCGTTCCAAAGAAGAGGTAATATCCATTACCGATCTTTTCAATTTCATTCTTCTTCAACTTCTTCTTCTTTAGTTGTTTCATGATAAAGTAATAACATCAGTATTACTTACATACTGATATGTTATTATAAATATGAAACAACCCTAATTCACCTTCTATCCATCCTACGGAAAAATGAAATCACCGCGCGTGCGTACGTACGGAATACCGTCTCCACGCCGTGGTGTAATCTATTTTCCACCATCACCTTACAAGGATGGGTATAATTGTGTAATGAGTAACTATATATGATTATTATGAATTAATATTGATACTGAAATAATATATATATACTCCAATACAATTCCACGATCATAGGAACGATATCATCACTCGTGCGTACGTACGGAATACCGTCTCCACGATGTGATGCGACTCGTTCTACATGATCTTCATTTCATAATGATTATATAAATGAATTGAATGAATGAATATTCTATATACTACACTAATACCATTCTGGAAATGAATTATCTATAACCTAAAGATAAGAATAATAATTTATTCGACAAAACACGCATAAGAACAAAAAGTTATAAAGACCCGAGTAACAAGTAACAATGAAATATTACTAACAAGAAGCTAATAATATGACCATATATGATCTCATATAAATATGTATGATTCTGGAATAAGTCAATAACATTATTTAAACCATTATACAGGAGCTTCGGACACGAACAAAGCAAATCGGACCTAAGGTAAGGGAAAATATCACAATCTCATTTTTATTCGAGATTGTTTATTCGTAAGTATTTACTGGGGTGTATTTTATCATCCACATCCATGTTCCCTCAATATGTAATATTGTTTACATCCACTTGCAATAGTTTAAATCCAATTTTACCCTTAGGTGAGTTTTTAGTAAAGAATATGAAAGGAATCTTTTGTCGTTTTTCCGTACGAGGTACTTTTTGACTTTTCCGACAAAAGTACGAAGAATGTTTTTTTTAACTTATACGGCACGAACGGATTTTTACGGTTTTATAAAGCCTTATTTTCATGAACCTTCCTCCAAAATATTTCATGACTATTTTTAATAAAATCTCTTTCTTTTAAAATTGTATGATGTTTTGTGAAAAGAAATTGATTTTGAAGAAGAAAGGATATTTTCCTCAAGAATTCATTTCAAGTGTTTTATCAAAATTATTTTCCATCTAAGATAATAAAGGGTTCTGTTTCTATCCATATTTTTACATTGATTTGACTATGTTGTGATGAAATTATGTTTATGAATTCCTTTATCTTATATGAATGGTTTTATGATGTCATGTTGTTTAAGAATCCCATTTTTATTAAATGGGTTATGCAATGATGTATGATTTATGATTTTGTGGCACACATAAGAATGGTATCATTATGAGATGGGTGGGACCTATATCTCCCTCCAATGCATTGGGTAAAGATTTCATATCTCATGAGATAGACATGGCTGGAATGGTAGGTTATACCGGTTCAGTGAAACAGGACTGAAACGAGGATTACTCGATTCAGAAAGGGACTTTGTCCACTAAGATAGTCTTGGCAATGAGTCTTGACTAACAAGAAATGATTCTCTATGATTATGTGTGTATGCCACAATGAGTAATGTTTTAAGTAAGGGTTTCATTTTCACTACTATGATTTATCCCATGTTATGAAATTATGCTCTCTTTTGCAGGTTAAGATTTCCAAAAATGTTATGTTCTTATGAAAATTATGTGATTGATATTTCTTTTGTTTACCCTTACTGAGCATTTGAGCTCACCCTTTTATGTTTTCTTTTCCCCAGGATATAAAGAAAGGTTTTAGGTAAAAAAAGATCTTTATGGGAGATGTTGAAGATCTTTCACCACGTTTAGAAGATTACGTTCCGAGTTTCCAAAGACACTAAACTATTACGATCCTTGTGTGTGTGTTTTTGTTATGTACTAAGTATTCTGAAAAAGTAATGTAATGTCCATGTACGATAAGCTTCGGGTCTCTACAGTTGGTATCAGAGGAAAGGTTTAGTCAACCTTTGGAAACTAGGATGCGAAAACGTTAGTGAGATCCCTAGAGATATTTCTAAGGTATGTCTAGGGATGTCCCTAAGGATAAGTATACGTATAGGTTATAGTACTAGAATTACGCTAACGATCATATAATTAAACCTAAGATGTTAGATATTTAAGGTACTCCCCCTTTATTATGTTGTTTTCCCTTGCATGATTTTTGCCTCTCACACTATTCTTTTTGGGTTTTAGAGAATGGCTGGAAACAAGATGATTCACGATAATGGAGGATATGATGGAAAATGGAATGATATTCTTCATAATGAAATGGGATTTGGAAGTCCAAACATAATTATTATGCCGAATCAGTCATCGCGATATATGATTAACAAGGTGAAATTTAGTGGTATGACTAATTCATCAAAGAAGAGGAAGATAAACTATTATGCATGTCCGCATGTTGAGGAGCATAAAGAAAGGAAGATTGAGATTTCTAAAGAAGGGAAGAAGAACCTTGAGGAATACCTCAAATGGAGGGACCGATGTTATCTGTGTGGAGAAAAGGGTCATAGAGTGACAGAATGTTATGGAGTTCAATGTCTTATTTGTGGAGAACATGGGAATTACCCAACTCAATGCCCTGACCTAAAAAGTTACTTCTAAATCAAGGAAGGACTTATTCCAGGACAATCATTGAAGTGGATGGACTGAAGTGTTTATGTATTGGTATTCAAGAATAATGTTGTTGAGGTACTTTTATGGTGTATTGGAATATTTATGTATTGGTCTAATGTGGTATTCGAAGTGATTGAGGTATTTTTGGAAAAAGAATGATATGCGCATAATGAAGGTAAAATGAGAAAATGAAATATTTGACAGTATTCATGAGCTCATGATTAATATAAGGACTAAGTGATATCATGGTTTGAGTATATAGAATTTTGAGGATTTTGGTATGTGGAAAGTGTTAACTTTTAACTGCACTCATGTTTTCACTAAGGTATTCAAGAGAATACACGATTAAGGACTTTGAATGTTTGGAATGTGACCAACAAGACATATCTTATGATATGTGGGGATCAACGACAGTATTAAATCTCTGGTAATCGCTGTCACTATATTATGAGAGTGGACTGCAGTATTATGTATAAGCCTAAAGATTAGACTGGATTATGTTGGACATAAGTTAGTATTGTTTAAGGATAGAAGATTTTCGATATTATTGATGGGATGTTATAGTAACGTAGTTTTAGAAAAAGGGACAACCTGCAGGACGGGCGACAGCCCATCGCTTCGGACAAGGCTGTAGGAATCGAACCCACAACCGAAGTACGACTGGCCTTTATCGCCTACCACTGGCCTACAGGAAGTCCCTGTTTAGTAGAAACTAGTTTTATTATATTAAGCAGTATGATATATGAAGTATAAGTCCATTTTAGGAACTATATATGATTAATCTCACTATAGAATGACTTATGTATATTTAATAACTTTTGCTTACCTTTTGTTTGAGACAGATGGAATGACCCGTCATTCTATCACATGATCTGCTAACACTTCACGAATAACAAATTCAACTTCATTTATTTAAGAGATGAAGTGGAAATTGTTCAAGGCACGAACAACAGTGATATTGTATCAAAATAAAGTAAGTATTTATTCTAATTCAAATTTTCAACTTTAGGGAAATGATCTTGAAAACCAAAAATGTTGTCCTAGTGATCTTATACATGATGAATCAGATGGTACCTTAGATCGTCACAAATTTATGGATTTGTGATTACTGGATTTTCCATAGCCATGTTCTCTACCACTCTCCATCAGAACATGATGGTTAGATTTCTCTTCCATATCCATATTTTCACCTATGTGGAAACCTAGTGATTAGTTTATTTGGGTAATCGTTACATTTCATACTTTAGTTTTTAAAGCCAAGTTTTGGTATTCCCTTTTACGATGTGGGTTTCTATTAAAGAAACTTTCAAATAGTAAACCATTTATAACCCCGACGAATTTCGAGGGCGAAATTCATTTTAAGGGGGGTAGAATGTAACAGCCCAAGATTTTATAAAAAAATATTCTTTTTAATTTTATTAATGTCTTGTGTTGTACGCTACACCAAAAGGAGCTTGCACAACACACATCCTTGACTTGACTTGCATTACACGCAATCGCGACCTTCCTCGATAGCGTGTGTAGTACGCAATACCGAGTTTCACTAAACAACGATATGCTATAAAAATATTATTAAAACTAGCCGTTATGAATAGTAATAACCACTTTTTGAAATCCAGTAAATCTTATTTTTCAAAATGAACTTTATTTTTGGATTCGGAGTATCGAATTTAGCCTAAGGTGAAATTTTGGTACTTTTCGGATAACTTTCATATTCTGATGAATAGTGAAAATTACTAAATTATAATTAAAAACAACTTTTTTAATCGAAATAATAAATAGTGATAAATCATTAATTTGAGTGGTTTTAAAGTATATTTAGAATATATTTTTACAATTTAATACAATGTTGGTCATTGGATGTAGTTTCACATTTAAACTAGACATAAACAAGTGTCAATCTTTTGATAGATATTGTTTCTTAAAAACACGCTATTTGTTTTAACAGCGGGATTTAATTATAAAATTAATTAATGCAACTTTTATGTTATGAATTTGGTAAAATAGACTTCATTTTTGAATTCGGAATATGAAATATAGCTTGGGATGAAATTTTGGCATTGTTCTGAAAAACATCAATTTTTGATGAATAGTGAAACTACTAAGTGGTAGGTTAAAAACTGAATTTTGCATAAAACTTAATTTTACCGCTTCTGTGAATGGAATTTCGAAAATCCGAGAGACACGGTTAATATCAAGGACTAAAATGTGGTTCAATGAGATGAAAATAATTTTTTGGTGAATAGTAACTTTTTACTTTTTTTACCGCGGTTAATAGTAAATAGGGTAACTAAGGGTAAATATGATATTACAATTACCCTAACACATGTCCTAATTCTATTGGACAAGTGTAATTCGACCAAAAACAAACTTAGGAATAAAATATGACCATTTAGGCCCACTTGGATTAGATTAGGACATTTATTATTAATTTATTTAAAGAAAGGTTAAAATAGTTAAAATCAAAGTTTAATAAGTAAATCATTTTTAATATGGGGTTATACATAAGATAAATTCGATTGTAAATATTCATTAGAAAGATAAAAAGATTTCCTACATGATGGTATTTTATTTGTAATTTTTAGACATAAAATAATTTAATTTATGTATGACACAACGATGATGCAGTAATTATCTTATTAATGAAATATTGACATAATTGATGTTATAAACACCAAAATAAATGTAATTTGAGATTTTTTAGGAATTCCACTAATTTTCTAGGTTACTATGATATATTAATGTTGATTTAATCAACTTGGTTCGAACATTTAATTCTGTTATGACTTTCACAAAAATCATATATCAAATAGTGTCAAAATTGACACAAAATAGTTTTTAAATCAAATATTATATTATTAATTGTTATTTTATTCCTAAAAATCTAAGGTTCGGCCAAATGACTTAGATAAGGATATATGTATTAATAATATACAATTTGGGGTTCGTTTGGCATGTTATAGTAAGTTTAATAACCATATAGTGAAAGAAAACAAAAAGACACGGTAAAAGTTAAATTATTTAACTTAGAGTTAAATCTAATTGATAAGGTTAAAATAATACCCTAAACTTGTCTAAATTCTATTGGTTGATAGGATTTAGACCCATCCCCACTTTAGCTTTGAAATAAGACCCTTTGGAACCATTATAAACCGATTTTGACTTTAATATAAAATAATATTTTGAGATATTCCTAAGGTGCCCCTCTCCTCCCCTATAAAAGGACACCTCCTCCCCCTCCTCCTCACACCAATTTGAGCACTCAAGCTCGGCCAACCCCTGCCATTTTCTCCTCTACACTTCCCTAGAATAATCCTAGAGGTCCTGGTCTTCTCCAAAGACCAATCTTAGTTCCTTAAGTGGAGGATTCAAAGAGGCGTTCCAAAGAAGAGGTAATATCCATTACCGATCTTTTCAATTTCATTCTTCTTCAACTTCTTCTTCTTTAGTTGTTTCATGATAAAGTAATAACATCAGTATTACTTACATACTGATATGTTATTATAAATATGAAACAACCCTAATTCACCTTCTATCCATCCTACGGAAAAATGAAATCACCGCGCGTGCGTACGTACGGAATACCGTCTCCACGCCGTGGTGTAATCTATTTTCCACCATCACCTTACAAGGATGGGTATAATGGTGTAATGAGTAACTATATATGATTATTATGAATTAATATTGATACTGAAATAATATATATATACTCCAATACAATTCCACGATCATAGGAACGATATCATCACTCGTGCGTACGTACGGAATACCGTCTCCACGATGTGATGCGACTCGTTCTACATGATCTTCATTTCATAATGATTATATAAATGAATTGAATGAATGAATATTCTATATACTACACTAATACCATTCTGGAAATGAATTATCTATAACCTAAAGATAAGAATAATAATTTATTCGACAAAACACGCATAAGAACAAAAAGTTATAAAGACCCGAGTAACAAGTAACAATGAAATATTACTAACAAGAAGCTAATAATATGACCATATATGATCTCATATAAATATGTATGATTCTGGAATAAGTCAATAACATTATTTAAACCATTATACAGGAGCTTCGGACACGAACAAAGCAAATCGGACCTAAGGTAAGGGAAAATATCACAATCTCATTTTTATTCGAGATTGTTTATTCGTAAGTATTTACTGGGGTGTATTTTATCATCCACATCCATGTTCCCTCAATATGTAATATTGTTTACATCCACTTGCAATAGTTTAAATCCAATTTTACCCTTAGGTGAGTTTTTAGTAAAGAATATGAAAGGAATCTTTTGTCGTTTTTCCGTACGAGGTACTTTTTGACTTTTCCGACAAAAGTACGAAGAATGTTTTTTTTAACTTATACGGCACGAACGGATTTTTACGGTTTTATAAAGCCTTATTTTCATGAACCTTCCTCCAAAATATTTCATGACTATTTTTAATAAAATCTCTTTCTTTTAAAATTGTATGATGTTTTGTGAAAAGAAATTGATTTTGAAGAAGAAAGGATATTTTCCTCAAGAATTCATTTCAAGTGTTTTATCAAAATTATTTTCCATCTAAGATAATAAAGGGTTCTGTTTCTATCCATATTTTTACATTGATTTGACTATGTTGTGATGAAATTATGTTTATGAATTCCTTTATCTTATATGAATGGTTTTATGATGTCATGTTGTTTAAGAATCCCATTTTTATTAAATGGGTTATGCAATGATGTATGATTTATGATTTTGTGGCACACATAAGAATGGTATCATTATGAGATGGGTGGGACCTATATCTCCCTCCAATGCATTGGGTAAAGATTTCATATCTCATGAGATAGACATGGCTGGAATGGTAGGTTATACCGGTTCAGTGAAACAGGACTGAAACGAGGATTACTCGATTCAGAAAGGGACTTTGTCCACTAAGATAGTCTTGGCAATGAGTCTTGACTAACAAGAAATGATTCTCTATGATTATGTGTGTATGCCACAATGAGTAATGTTTTAAGTAAGGGTTTCATTTTCACTACTATGATTTATCCCATGTTATGAAATTATGCTCTCTTTTGCAGGTTAAGATTTCCAAAAATGTTATGTTCTTATGAAAATTATGTGATTGATATTTCTTTTGTTTACCCTTACTGAGCATTTGAGCTCACCCTTTTATGTTTTCTTTTCCCCAGGATATAAAGAAAGGTTTTAGGTAAAAAAAGATCTTTATGGGAGATGTTGAAGATCTTTCACCACGTTTAGAAGATTACGTTCCGAGTTTCCAAAGACACTAAACTATTACGATCCTTGTGTGTGTGTTTTTGTTATGTACTAAGTATTCTGAAAAAGTAATGTAATGTCCATGTACGATAAGCTTCGGGTCTCTACAGTTGGTATCAGAGGAAAGGTTTAGTCAACCTTTGGAAACTAGGATGCGAAAACGTTAGTGAGATCCCTAGAGATATTTCTAAGGTATGTCTAGGGATGTCCCTAAGGATAAGTATACGTATAGGTTATAGTACTAGAATTACGCTAACGATCATATAATTAAACCTAAGATGTTAGATATTTAAGGTACTCCCCCTTTATTATGTTGTTTTCCCTTGCATGATTTTTGCCTCTCACACTATTCTTTTTGGGTTTTAGAGAATGGCTGGAAACAAGATGATTCACGATAATGGAGGATATGATGGAAAATGGAATGATATTCTTCATAATGAAATGGGATTTGGAAGTCCAAACATAATTATTATGCCGAATCAGTCATCGCGATATATGATTAACAAGGTGAAATTTAGTGGTATGACTAATTCATCAAAGAAGAGGAAGATAAACTATTATGCATGTCCGCATGTTGAGGAGCATAAAGAAAGGAAGATTGAGATTTCTAAAGAAGGGAAGAAGAACCTTGAGGAATACCTCAAATGGAGGGACCGATGTTATCTGTGTGGAGAAAAGGGTCATAGAGTGACAGAATGTTATGGAGTTCAATGTCTTATTTGTGGAGAACATGGGCATTACCCAACTCAATGCCCTGACCTAAAAAGTTACTTCTAAATCAAGGAAGGACTTATTCCAGGACAATCATTGAAGTGGATGGACTGAAGTGTTTATGTATTGGTATTCAAGAATAATGTTGTTGAGGTACTTTTATGGTGTATTGGAATATTTATGTATTGGTCTAATGTGGTATTCGAAGTGATTGAGGTATTTTTGGAAAAATAATGATATGCGCATAATGAAGGTAAAATGAGAAAATGAAATATTTGACAGTATTCATGAGCTCATGATTAATATAAGGACTAAGTGATATCATGGTTTGAGTATATAGAATTTTGAGGATTTTGGTATGTGGAAAGTGTTAACTTTTAACTGCACTCATGTTTTCACTAAGGTATTCAAGAGAATACACGATTAAGGACTTTGAATGTTTGGAATGTGACCAACAAGACATATCTTATGATATGTGGGGATCAACGACAGTATTAAATCTCTGGTAATCGCTGTCACTATATTATGAGAGTGGACTGCAGTATTATGTATAAGCCTAAAGATTAGACTGGATTATGTTGGACATAAGTTAGTATTGTTTAAGGATAGAAGATTTTCGATATTATTGATGGGATGTTATAGTAACGTAGTTTTAGAAAAAGGGACAACCTGCAGGACGGGCGACAGCCCATCGCTTCGGACAAGGCTGTAGGAATCGAACCCACAACCGAAGTACGACTGGCCTTTATCGCCTACCACTGGCCTACAGGAAGTCCCTGTTTAGTAGAAACTAGTTTTATTATATTAAGCAGTATGATATATGAAGTATAAGTCCATTTTAGGAACTATATATGATTAATCTCACTATAGAATGACTTATGTATATTTAATAACTTTTGCTTACCTTTTGTTTGAGACAGATGGAATGACCCGTCATTCTATCACATGATCTGCTAACACTTCACGAATAACAAATTCAACTTCATTTATTTAAGAGATGAAGTGGAAATTGTTCAAGGCACGAACAACAGTGATATTGTATCAAAATAAAGTAAGTATTTATTCTAATTCAAATTTTCAACTTTAGGGAAATGATCTTGAAAACCAAAAATGTTGTCCTAGTGATCTTATACATGATGAATCAGATGGTACCTTAGATCGTCACAAATTTATGGATTTTTGATTACTGGATTTTCCATAGCCATGTTCTCTACCACTCTCCATCAGAACATGATGGTTAGATTTCTCTTCCATATCCATATTTTCACCTATGTGGAAACCCAGTGATTAGTTTATTTGGGTAATCGTTACATTTCATACTTTAGTTTTTAAAGCCAAGTTTTGGTATTCCCTTTTACGATGTGGGTTTCTATTAAAGAAACTTTCAAATAGTAAACCATTTATAACCCCGACGAATTTCGAGGGCGAAATTCATTTTAAGGGGGGTAGAATGTAACAGCCCAAGATTTTATAAAAAAATATTCTTTTTAATTTTATTAATGTCTTGTGTTGTACGCTACACCAAAAGGAGCTTGCACAACACACATCCTTGACTTGACTTGCATTACACGCAATCGCGACCTTCCTCGATAGCGTGTGTAGTACGCAATACCGAGTTTCACTAAACAACGATATGCTATAAAAATATTATTAAAACTAGCCGTTATGAATAGTAATAACCACTTTTTGAAATCCAGTAAATCTTATTTTTCAAAATGAACTTTATTTTTGGATTCGGAGTATCGAATTTAGCCTAAGGTGAAATTTTGGTACTTTTCGGATAACTTTCATATTCTGATGAATAGTGAAAATTACTAAATTATAATTAAAAACAACTTTTTTAATCGAAATAATTAATAGTGATAAATCATTAATTTGAGTGGTTTTAAAGTATATTTAGAATATATTTTTACAATTTAATACAATGTTGGTCATTGGATGTAGTTTCACATTTAAACTAGACATAAACAAGTGTCAATCTTTTGATAGATATTGTTTCTTAAAAACACGCTATTTGTTTTAACAGCGGGATTTAATTATAAAATTAATTAATGCAACTTTTATGTTATGAATTTGGTAAAATAGACTTCATTTTTGAATTCGGAATATGAAATATAGCTTGGGATGAAATTTTGGCATTGTTCTGAAAAAAATCAATTTTTGATGAATAGTGAAACTACTAAGTGGTAGGTTAAAAACTGAATTTTGCATAAAACTTAATTTTACCGCTTCTGTGAATGGAATTTCGAAAATCCGAGAGACACGGTTAATATCAAGGACTAAAATGTGGTTCAATGAGATGAAAATAATTTTTTGGTGAATAGTAACTTTTTACTTTTTTTACCGCGGTTAATAGTAAATAGGGTAACTAAGGGTAAATATGATATTACAATTACCCTAACACATGTCCTAATTCAATTGGACAAGTGTAATTCGACCAAAAACAAACTTAGGAATAAAATATGACCATTTAGGCCCACTTGGATTAGATTAGGACATTTATTATTAATTTATTTAAAGAAAGGTTAAAATAGTTAAAATCAAAGTTTAATAAGTAAATCATTTTTAATATGGGGTTATACATAAGATAAATTCGATTGTAAATATTCATTAGAAAGATAAAAAGATTTCCTACATGATGGTATTTTATTTGTAATTTTTAGACATAAAATAATTTAATTTATGTATGACACAACGATGATGCAATAATTATCTTATTAATGAAATATTGACATAATTGATGTTATAAACACCAAAATAAATGTAATTTGAGATTTTTTATGAATTCCACTAATTTTCTAGGTTACTATGATATATTAATGTTGATTTAATCAACTTGGTTCGAACATTTAATTCTGTTATGACTTTCACAAAAATCATATATCAAATAGTGTCAAAATTGACACAAAATAGTTTTTAAATCAAATATTATATTATTAATTGTTATTTTATTCCTAAAAATCTAAGGTTCGGCCAAATGACTTAGATAAGGATATATGTATTAATAATATACAATTTGGGGTTCGTTTGGCATGTTATAGTAAGTTTATTAACCATATAGTGAAAGAAAACAAAAAGACACGGTAAAAGTTAAATTATTTAACTTAGAGTTAAATCTAATTGATAAGGTTAAAATAATACCCTAAACTTGTCTAAATTCTATTGGTTGATAGGATTTCGACCCATCCCCACTTTAGCTTTGAAATAAGACCCTTTGGAACCATTATAAACCGATTTTGACTTTAATATAAAATAATATTTTGAGATATTCCTAAGGTGCCCCTCTCCTCCCCTATAAAAGGACACCTCCTCCCCCTCCTCCTCACACCAATTTGAGCACTCAAGCTCGGCCAACCCCTGCCATTTTCTCCTCTACACTTCCCTAGAATAATCCTAGAGGTCCTGGTCTTCTCCAAAGACCAATCTTAGTTCCTTAAGTGGAGGATTCAAAGAGGCGTTCCAAAGAAGAGGTAATATCCATTACCGATCTTTTCAATTTCATTCTTCTTCAACTTCTTCTTCTTTAGTTGTTTCATGATAAAGTAATAACATCAGTATTACTTACATACTGATATGTTATTATAAATATGAAACAACCCTAATTCACCTTCTATCCATCCTACGGAAAAATGAAATCACCGCGCGTGCGTACGTACGGAATACCGTCTCCACGCCGTGGTGTAATCTATTTTCCACCATCACCTTACAAGGATGGGTATAATGGTGTAATGAGTAACTATATATGATTATTATGAATTAATATTGATACTGAAATAATATATATATACTCCAATACAATTCCACGATCATAGGAACGATATCATCACTCGTGCGTACGTACGGAATACCGTCTCCACGATGTGATGCGACTCGTTCTACATGATCTTCATTTCATAATGATTATATAAATGAATTGAATGAATGAATATTCTATATACTACACTAATACCATTCTGGAAATGAATTATCTATAACCTAAAGATAAGAATAATAATTTATTCGACAAAACACGCATAAGAACAAAAAGTTATAAAGACCCGAGTAACAAGTAACAATGAAATATTACTAACAAGAAGCTAATAATATGACCATATATGATCTCATATAAATATGTATGATTCTGGAATAAGTCAATAACATTATTTAAACCATTATAAAGGAGCTTCGGACACGAACAAAGCAAATCGGACCTAAGGTAAGGGAAAATATCACAATCTCATTTTTATTCGAGATTGTTTATTCGTAAGTATTTACTGGGGTGTATTTTATCATCCACATCCATGTTCCCTCAATATGTAATATTGTTTACATCCACTTGCAATAGTTTAAATCCAATTTTACCCTTAGGTGAGTTTTTAGTAAAGAATATGAAAGGAATCTTTTGTCGTTTTTCCGTACGAGGTACTTTTTGACTTTTCCGACAAAAGTACGAAGAATGTTTTTTTTTAACTTATACGGCACGAACGGATTTTTACGGTTTTATAAAGCCTTATTTTCATGAACCTTCCTCCAAAATATTTCATGACTATTTTTAATAAAATCTCTTTCTTTTAAAATTGTATGATGTTTTGTGAAAAGAAATTGATTTTGAAGAAGAAAGGATATTTTCCTCAAGAATTCATTTCAAGTGTTTTATCAAAATTATTTTCCATCTAAGATAATAAAGGGTTCTGTTTCTATCCATATTTTTACATTGATTTGACTATGTTGTGATGAAATTATGTTTATGAATTCCTTTATCTTATATGAATGGTTTTATGATGTCATGTTGTTTAAGAATCCCATTTTTATTAAATGGGTTATGCAATGATGTATGATTTATGATGTTGTGGCACACATAAGAATGGTATCATTATGAGATGGGTGGGACCTATATCTCCCTCCAATGCATTGGGTAAAGATTTCATATCTCATGAGATAGACATGGCTGGAATGGTAGGTTATACCGGTTCAGTGAAACAGGACTGAAACGAGGATTACTCGATTCAGAAAGGGACTTTGTCCACTAAGATAGTCTTGGCAATGAGTCTTGACTAACAAGAAATGATTCTCTATGATTATGTGTGTATGCCACAATGAGTAATGTTTTAAGTAAGGGTTTCATTTTCACTACTATGATTTATCCCATGTTATGAAATTATGCTCTCTTTTGCAGGTTAAGATTTCCAAAAATGTTATGTTCTTATGAAAATTATGTGATTGATATTTCTTTTGTTTACCCTTACTGAGCATTTGAGCTCACCCTTTTATGTTTTCTTTTCCCCAGGATATAAAGAAAGGTTTTAGGTAAAAAAAGATCTTTATGGGAGATGTTGAAGATCTTTCACCACGTTTAGAAGATTACGTTCCGAGTTTCCAAAGACACTAAACTATTACGATCCTTGTGTGTGTGTTTTTGTTATGTACTAAGTATTCTGAAAAAGTAATGTAATGTCCATGTACGATAAGCTTCGGGTCTCTACAGTTGGTATCAGAGGAAAGGTTTAGTCAACCTTTGGAAACTAGGATGCGAAAACGTTAGTGAGATCCCTAGAGATATTTCTAAGGTATGTCTAGGGATGTCCCTAAGGATAAGTATACGTATAGGTTATAGTACTAGAATTACGCTAACGATCATATAATTAAACCTAAGATGTTAGATATTTAAGGTACTCCCCCTTTATTATGTTGTTTTCCCTTGCATGATTTTTGCCTCTCACACTATTCTTTTTGGGTTTTAGAGAATGGCTGGAAACAAGATGATTCACGATAATGGAGGATATGATGGAAAATGGAATGATATTCTTCATAATGAAATGGGATTTGGAAGTCCAAACATAATTATTATGCCGAATCAGTCATCGCGATATATGATTAACAAGGTGAAATTTAGTGGTATGACTAATTCATCAAAGAAGAGGAAGATAAACTATTATGCATGTCCGCATGTTGAGGAGCATAAAGAAAGGAAGATTGAGATTTCTAAAGAAGGGAAGAAGAACCTTGAGGAATACCTCAAATGGAGGGACCGATGTTATCTGTGTGGAGAAAAGGGTCATAGAGTGACAGAATGTTATGGAGTTCAATGTCTTATTTGTGGAGAACATGGGCATTACCCAACTCAATGCCCTGACCTAAAAAGTTACTTCTAAATCAAGGAAGGACTTATTCCAGGACAATCATTGAAGTGGATGGACTGAAGTGTTTATGTATTGGTATTCAAGAATAATGTTGTTGAGGTACTTTTATGGTGTATTGGAATATTTATGTATTGGTCTAATGTGGTATTCGAAGTGATTGAGGTATTTTTGGAAAAATAATGATATGCGCATAATGAAGGTAAAATGAGAAAATGAAATATTTGACAGTATTCATGAGCTCATGATTAATATAAGGACTAAGTGATATCATGGTTTGAGTATATAGAATTTTGAGGATTTTGGTATGTGGAAAGTGTTAACTTTTAACTGCACTCATGTTTTCACTAAGGTATTCAAGAGAATACACGATTAAGGACTTTGAATGTTTGGAATGTGACCAACAAGACATATCTTATGATATGTGGGGATCAACGACAGTATTAAATCTCTGGTAATCGCTGTCACTATATTATGAGAGTGGACTGCAGTATTATGTATAAGCCTAAAGATTAGACTGGATTATGTTGGACATAAGTTAGTATTGTTTAAGGATAGAAGATTTTCGATATTATTGATGGGATGTTATAGTAACGTAGTTTTAGAAAAAGGGACAACCTGCAGGACGGGCGACAGCCCATCGCTTCGGACAAGGCTGTAGGAATCGAACCCACAACCGAAGTACGACTGGCCTTTATCGCCTACCACTGGCCTACAGGAAGTCCCTGTTTAGTAGAAACTAGTTTTATTATATTAAGCAGTATGATATATGAAGTATAAGTCCATTTTAGGAACTATATATGATTAATCTCACTATAGAATGACTTATGTATATTTAATAACTTTTGCTTACCTTTTGTTTGAGACAGATGGAATGACCCGTCATTCTATCACATGATCTGCTAACACTTCACGAATAACAAATTCAACTTCATTTATTTAAGAGATGAAGTGGAAATTGTTCAAGGCACGAACAACAGTGATATTGTATCAAAATAAAGTAAGTATTTATTCTAATTCAAATTTTCAACTTTAGGGAAATGATCTTGAAAACCAAAAATGTTGTCCTAGTGATCTTATACATGATGAATCAGATGGTACCTTAGATCGTCACAAATTTATGGATTTGTGATTACTGGATTTTCCATAGCCATGTTCTCTACCACTCTCCATCAGAACATGATGGTTAGATTTCTCTTCCATATCCATATTTTCACCTATGTGGAAACCCAGTGATTAGTTTATTTGGGTAATCGTTACATTTCATACTTTAGTTTTTAAAGCCAAGTTTTGGTATTCCCTTTTACGATGTGGGTTTCTATTAAAGAAACTTTCAAATAGTAAACCATTTATAACCCCGACGAATTTCGAGGGCGAAATTCATTTTAAGGGGGGTAGAATGTAACAGCCCAAGATTTTATAAAAAAATATTCTTTTTAATTTTATTAATGTCTTGTGTTGTACGCTACACCAAAAGGAGCTTGCACAACACACATCCTTGACTTGACTTGCATTACACGCAATCGCGACCTTCCTCGATAGCGTGTGTAGTACGCAATACCGAGTTTCACTAAACAACGATATGCTATAAAAATATTATTAAAACTAGCCGTTATGAATAGTAATAACCACTTTTTGAAATCCAGTAAATCTTATTTTTCAAAATGAACTTTATTTTTGGATTCGGAGTATCGAATTTAGCCTAAGGTGAAATTTTGGTACTTTTCGGATAACTTTCATATTCTGATGAATAGTGAAAATTACTAAATTATAATTAAAAACAACTTTTTTAATCGAAATAATTAATAGTGATAAATCATTAATTTGAGTGGTTTTAAAGTATATTTAGAATATATTTTTACAATTTAATACAATGTTGGTCATTGGATGTAGTTTCACATTTAAACTAAACATAAACAAGTGTCAATCTTTTGATAGATATTGTTTCTTAAAAACACGCTATTTGTTTTAACAGCGGGATTTAATTATAAAATTAATTAATGTAACTTTTATGTTATGAATTTGGTAAAATAGACTTCATTTTTGAATTCGGAATATGAAATATAGCTTGGGATGAAATTTTGGCATTGTTCTGAAAAACATCAATTTTTGATGAATAGTGAAACTACTAAGTGGTAGGTTAAAAACTGAATTTTGCATAAAACTTAATTTTACCGCTTCTGTGAATGGAATTTCAAAAATCCGAGAGACACGGTTAATATCAAGGACTAAAATGTGGTTCAATGAGATGAAAATAATTTTTTGGTGAATAGTAACTTTTTACTTTTTTTACCGCGGTTAATAGTAAATAGGGTAACTAAGGGTAAATATGATATTACAATTACCCTAACACATGTCCTAATTCTATTGGACAAGTGTAATTCGACCAAAAACAAACTTAGGAATAAAATATGACCATTTAGGCCCACTTGGATTAGATTAGGACATTTATTATTAATTTATTTAAAGAAAGGTTAAAATAGTTAAAATCAAAGTTTAATAAGTAAATCATTTTTAATATGGGGTTATACATAAGATAAATTCGATTGTAAATATTCATTAGAAAGCTAAAAAGATTTCCTACATGATGGTATTTTATTTGTAATTTTTAGACATAAAATAATTTAATTTATGTATGACACAACGATGATGCAGTAATTATCTTATTAATGAAATATTGACATAATTGATGTTATAAACACCAAAATAAATGTAATTTGAGATTTTTTATGAATTCCACTAATTTTCTAGGTTACTATGATATATTAATGTTGATTTAATCAACTTGGTTCGAACATTTAATTCTGTTATGACTTTCACAAAAATCATATATCAAATAGTGTCAAAATTGACACAAAATAGTTTTTAAATCAAATATTATATTATTAATTGTTATTTTATTCCTAAAAATCTAAGGTTCGGCCAAATGACTTAGATAAGGATATATGTATTAATAATATACAATTTGGGGTTCGTTTGGCATGTTATAGTAAGTTTATTAACCATATAGTGAAAGAAAACAAAAAGACACGGTAAAAGTTAAATTATTTAACTTAGAGTTAAATCTAATTGATAAGGTTAAAATAATACCCTAAACTTGTCTAAATTCTATTGGTTGATAGGATTTCGACCCATCCCCACTTTAGCTTTGAAATAAGACCCTTTGGAACCATTATAAACCGATTTTGACTTTAATATAAAATAATATTTTGAGATATTCCTAAGGTGCCCCTCTCCTCCCCTATAAAAGGACACCTCCTCCCCCTCCTCCTCACACCAATTTGAGCACTCAAGCTCGGCCAACCCCTGCCATTTTCTCCTCTACACTTCCCTAGAATAATCCTAGAGGTCCTGGTCTTCTCCAAAGACCAATCTTAGTTCCTTAAGTGGAGGATTCAAAGAGGCGTTCCAAAGAAGAGGTAATATCCATTACCGATCTTTTCAATTTCATTCTTCTTCAACTTCTTCTTCTTTAGTTGTTTCATGATAAAGTAATAACATCAGTATTACTTACATACTGATATGTTATTATAAATATGAAACAACCCTAATTCACCTTCTATCCATCCTACGGAAAAATGAAATCACCGCGCGTGCGTACGTACGGAATACCGTCTCCACGCCGTGGTGTAATCTATTTTCCACCATCACCTTACAAGGATGGGTATAATGGTGTAATGAGTAACTATATATGATTATTATGAATTAATATTCATACTGAAATAATATATATATACTCCAATACAATTCCACGATCATAGGAACGATATCATCACTCGTGCGTACGTACGGAATACCGTCTCCACGATGTGATGCGACTCGTTCTACATGATCTTCATTTCATAATGATTATATAAATGAATTGAATGAATGAATATTCTATATACTACACTAATACCATTCTGGAAATGAATTATCTATAACCTAAAGATAAGAATAATAATTTATTCGACAAAACACGCATAAGAACAAAAAGTTATAAAGACCCGAGTAACAAGTAACAATGAAATATTACTAACAAGAAGCTAATAATATGACCATATATGATCTCATATAAATATGTATGATTCTGGAATAAGTCAATAACATTATTTAAACCATTATACAGGAGCTTCGGACACGAACAAAGCAAATCGGACCTAAGGTAAGGGAAAATATCACAATCTCATTTTTATTCGAGATTGTTTATTCGTAAGTATTTACTGGGGTGTATTTTATCATCCACATCCATGTTCCCTCAATATGTAATATTGTTTACATCCACTTGCAATAGTTTAAATCCAATTTTACCCTTAGGTGAGTTTTTAGTAAAGAATATGAAAGGAATCTTTTGTCGTTTTTCCGTACGAGGTACTTTTTGACTTTTCCGACAAAAGTACGAAGAATGTTTTTTTTTAACTTATACGGCACGAACGGATTTTTACGGTTTTATAAAGCCTTATTTTCATGAACCTTCCTCCAAAATATTTCATGACTATTTTTAATAAAATCTCTTTCTTTTAAAATTGTATGATGTTTTGTGAAAAGAAATTGATTTTGAAGAAGAAAGGATATTTTCCTCAAGAATTCATTTCAAGTGTTTTATCAAAATTATTTTCCATCTAAGATAATAAAGGGTTCTGTTTCTATCCATATTTTTAGATTGATTTGACTATGTTGTGATGAAATTATGTTTATGAATTCCTTTATCTTATATGAATGGTTTTATGATGTCATGTTGTTTAAGAATCCCATTTTTATTAAATGGGTTATGCAATGATGTATGATTTATGATTTTGTGGCACACATAAGAATGGTATCATTATGAGATGGGTGGGACCTATATCTCCCTCCAATGCATTGGGTAAAGATTTCATATCTCATGAGATAGACATGGCTGGAATGGTAGGTTATACCGGTTCAGTGAAACAGGACTGAAACGAGGATTACTCGATTCAGAAAGGGACTTTGTCCACTAAGATAGTCTTGGCAATGAGTCTTGACTAACAAGAAATGATTCTCTATGATTATGTGTGTATGCCACAATGAGTAATGTTTTAAGTAAGGGTTTCATTTTCACTACTATGATTTATCCCATGTTATGAAATTATGCTCTCTTTTGCAGGTTAAGATTTCCAAAAATGTTATGTTCTTATGAAAATTATGTGATTGATATTTCTTTTGTTTACCCTTACTGAGCATTTGAGCTCACCCTTTTATGTTTTCTTTTCCCCAGGATATAAAGAAAGGTTTTAGGTAAAAAAAGATCTTTATGGGAGATGTTGAAGATCTTTCACCACGTTTAGAAGATTACGTTCCGAGTTTCCAAAGACACTAAACTATTACGATCCTTGTGTGTGTGTTTTTGTTATGTACTAAGTATTCTGAAAAAGTAATGTAATTTCCATGTACGATAAGCTTCGGGTCTCTACAGTTGGTATCAGAGGAAAGGTTTAGTCAACCTTTGGAAACTAGGATGCGAAAACGTTAGTGAGATCCCTAGAGATATTTCTAAGGTATGTCTAGGGATGTCCCTAAGGATAAGTATACGTATAGGTTATAGTACTAGAATTACGCTAACGATCATATAATTAAACCTAAGATGTTAGATATTTAAGGTACTCCCCCTTTATTATGTTGTTTTCCCTTGCATGATTTTTGCCTCTCACACTATTCTTTTTGGGTTTTAGAGAATGGCTGGAAACAAGATGATTCACGATAATGGAGGATATGATGGAAAATGGAATGATATTCTTCATAATGAAATGGGATTTGGAAGTCCAAACATAATTATTATGCCGAATCAGTCATCGTGATATATGATTAACAAGGTGAAATTTAGTGGTATGACTAATTCATCAAAGAAGAGGAAGATAAACTATTATGCATGTCCGCATGTTGAGGAGCATAAAGAAAGGAAGATTGAGATTTCTAAAGAAGGGAAGAAGAACCTTGAGGAATACCTCAAATGGAGGGACCGATGTTATCTGTGTGGAGAAAAGGGTCATAGAGTGACAGAATGTTATGGAGTTCAATGTCTTATTTGTGGAGAACATGGGCATTACCCAACTCAATGCCCTGACCTAAAAAGTTACTTCTAAATCAAGGAAGGACTTATTCCAGGACAATCATTGAAGTGGATGGACTGAAGTGTTTATGTATTGGTATTCAAGAATAATGTTGTTGAGGTACTTTTATGGTGTATTGGAATATTTATGTATTGGTCTAATGTGGTATTCGAAGTGATTGAGGTATTTTTGGAAAAAGAATGATATGCGCATAATGAAGGTAAAATGAGAAAATGAAATATTTGACAGTATTCATGAGCTCATGATTAATATAAGGACTAAGTGATATCATGGTTTGAGTATATAGAATTTTGAGGATTTTGGTATGTGGAAAGTGTTAACTTTTAACTGCACTCATGTTTTCACTAAGGTATTCAAGAGAATACACGATTAAGGACTTTGAATGTTTGGAATGTGACCAACAAGACATATCTTATGATATGTGGGGATCAACGACAGTATTAAATCTCTGGTAATCGCTGTCACTATATTATGAGAGTGGACTGCAGTATTATGTATAAGCCTAAAGATTAGACTGGATTATGTTGGACATAAGTTAGTATTGTTTAAGGATAGAAGATTTTCGATATTATTGATGGGATGTTATAGTAACGTAGTTTTAGAAAAAGGGACAACCTGCAGGACGGGCGACAGCCCATCGCTTCGGACAAGGCTGTAGGAATCGAACCCACAACCGAAGTACGACTGGCCTTTATCGCCTACCACTGGCCTACAGGAAGTCCCTGTTTAGTAGAAACTAGTTTTATTATATTCAGCAGTATGATATATGAAGTATAAGTCCATTTTAGGAACTATATATGATTAATCTCACTATAGAATGACTTATGTATATTTAATAACTTTTGCTTACCTTTTGTTTGAGACAGATGGAATGACCCGTCATTCTATCACATGATCTGCTAACACTTCACGAATAACAAATTCAACTTCATTTATTTAAGAGATGAAGTGGAAATTGTTCAAGGCACGAACAACAGTGATATTGTATCAAAATAAAGTAAGTATTTATTCTAATTCAAATTTTCAACTTTAGGGAAATGATCTTGAAAACCAAAAATGTTTTCCTAGTGATCTTATACACGATGAATCAGATGGTACCTTAGATCGTCACAAATTTATGGATTTGTGATTACTGGATTTTCCATAGCCATGTTCTCTACCACTCTCCATCAGAACATGATGGTTAGATTTCTCTTCCATATCCATATTTTCACCTATGTGGAAACCCAGTGATTAGTTTATTTGGGTAATCGTTACATTTCATACTTTAGTTTTTAAAGCCAAGTTTTGGTATTCCCTTTTACGATGTGGGTTTCTATTAAAGAAACTTTCAAATAGTAAACCATTTATAACCCCGACGAATTTCGAGGGCGAAATTCATTTTAAGGGGGGTAGAATGTAACAGCCCAAGATTTTATAAAAAAATATTCTTTTTAATTTTATTAATGTCTTGTGTTGTACGCTACACCAAAAGGAGCTTTCACAACACACATCCTTGACTTGACTTGCATTACACGCAATCGCGACCTTCCTCGATAGCGTGTGTAGTACGCAATACCGAGTTTCACTAAACAACGATATGCTATAAAAATATTATTAAAACTAGCCGTTATGAATAGTAATAACCACTTTTTGAAATCCAGTAAATCTTATTTTTCAAAATGAACTTTATTTTTGGATTCGGAGTATCGAATTTAGCCTAAGGTGAAATTTTGGTACTTTTCGGATAACTTTCATATTCTGATGAATAGTGAAAATTACTAAATTATAATTAAAAACAACTTTTTTAATCGAAATAATTAATAGTGATAAATCATTAATTTGAGTGGTTTTAAAGTATATTTAGAATATATTTTTACAATTTAATACAATGTTGGTCATTGGATGTAGTTTCACATTTAAACTAGACATAAACAAGTGTCAATCTTTTGATAGATATTGTTTCTTAAAAACACGCTATTTGTTTTAACAGCGGGATTTAATTATAAAATTAATTAATGCAACTTTTATGTTATGAATTTGGTAAAATAGACTTCATTTTTGAATTCGGAATATGAAATATAGCTTGGGATGAAATTCTGGCATTGTTCTGAAAAACATCAATTTTTGATGAATAGTGAAACTACTAAGTGGTAGGTTAAAAACTGAATTTTGCATAAAACTTAATTTTACCGCTTCTGTGAATGGAATTTCGAAAATCCGAGAGACACGGTTAATATCAAGGACTAAAATGTGGTTCAATGAGATGAAAATAATTTTTTGGTGAATAGTAACTTTTTACTTTTTTTACCGCGGTTAATAGTAAATAGGGTAACTAAGGGTAAATATGATATTACAATTACCCTAACACATGTCCTAATTCTATTGGACAAGTGTAATTCGACCAAAAACAAACTTAGGAATAAAATATGACCATTTAGGCCCACTTGGATTAGATTAGGACATTTATTATTAATTTATTTAAAGAAAGGTTAAAATAGTTAAAATCAAAGTTTAATAAGTAAATCATTTTTAATATGGGGTTATACATAAGATAAATTCGATTGTAAATATTCATTAGAAAGCTACAAAGATTTCCTACATGATGGTATTTTATTTGTAATTTTTAGACATAAAATAATTTAATTTATGTATGACACAACGATGATGCAGTAATTATCTTATTAATGAAATATTGACATAATTGATGTTATAAACACCAAAATAAATGTAATTTGAGATTTTTTATGAATTCCACTAATTTTCTAGGTTACTATGATATATTAATGTTGATTTAATCAACTTGGTTCGAACATTTAATTCTGTTATGACTTTCACAAAAATCATATATCAAATAGTGTCAAAATTGACACAAAATAGTTTTTAAATCAAATATTATATTATTAATTGTTATTTTATTCCTAAAAATCTAAGGTTCGGCCAAATGACTTAGATAAGGATATATGTATTAATAATATACAATTTGGGGTTCGTTTGGCATGTTATAGTAAGTTTATTAACCATATAGTGAAAGAAAACAAAAAGACACGGTAAAAGTTAAATTATTTAACTTAGAGTTAAATCTAATTGATAAGGTTAAAATAATACCCTAAACTTGTCTAAATTCTATTGGTTGATAGGATTTCGACCCATCCCCACTTTAGCTTTGAAATAAGACCCTTTGGAACCATTATAAACCGATTTTGACTTTAATATAAAATAATATTTTGAGATATTCCTAAGGTGCCCCTCTCCTCCCCTATAAAAGGACACCTCCTCCCCCTCCTCCTCACACCAATTTGAGCACTCAAGCTCGGCCAACCCCTGCCATTTTCTCCTCTACACTTCCCTAGAATAATCCTAGAGGTCCTGGTCTTCTCCAAAGACCAATCTTAGTTCCTTAAGTGGAGGATTCAAAGAGGCGTTCCAAAGAAGAGGTAATATCCATTACCGATCTTTTCAATTTCTTTCTTCTTCAACTTCTTCTTCTTTAGTTGTTTCATGATAAAGTAATAACATCAGTATTACTTACATACTGATATGTTATTATAAATATGAAACAACCATAATTCACCTTCTATCCATCCTACGGAAAAATGAAATCACCGCGCGTGCGTACGTACGGAATACCGTCTCCACGCTGTGGTGTAATCTATTTTCCACCATCACCTTACAAGGATGGGTATAATGGTGTAATGAGTAACTATATATGATTATTATGAATTAATATTGATACTGAAATAATATATATATACTCCAATACAATTCCACGATCATAGGAACGATATCATCACTCGTGCGTACGTACGGAATACCGTCTCCACGATGTGATGCGACTCGTTCTACATGATCTTCATTTCATAATGATTATATAAATGAATTGAATGAATGAATATTCTATATACTACACTAATACCATTCTGGAAATGAATTATCTATAACCTAAAGATAAGAATAATAATTTATTCGACAAAACACGCATAAGAACAAAAAGTTATAAAGACCCGAGTAACAAGTAACAATGAAATATTACTAACAAGAAGCTAATAATATGACCATATATGATCTCATATAAATATGTATGATTCTGGAATAAGTCAATAACATTATTTAAACCATTATACAGGAGCTTCGGACACGAACAAAGCAAATCGGACCTAAGGTAAGGGAAAATATCACAATCTCATTTTTATTCGAGATTGTTTATTCGTAAGTATTTACTAGGGTGTATTTTATCATCCACATCCATGTTCCCTCAATATGTAATATTGTTTACATCCACTTGCAATAGTTTAAATCCAATTTTACCCTTAGTTGAGTTTTTAGTAAAGAATATGAAAGGAATCTTTTGTCGTTTTTCCGTACGAGGTACTTTTTGACTTTTCCGACAAAAGTACGAAGAATGTTTTTTTTAACTTATACGGCACGAACGGATTTTTACGGTTTTATAAAGCCTTATTTTCATGAACCTTCCTCCAAAATATTTCATGACTATTTTTAATAAAATCTCTTTCTTTTAAAATTGTATGATGTTTTGTGAAAAGAAATTGATTTTGAAGAAGAAAGGATATTTTCCTCAAGAATTCATTTCAAGTGTTTTATCAAAATTATTTTCCATCTAAGATAATAAAGGGTTCTGTTTCTATCCATATTTTTACATTGATTTGACTATGTTGTGATGAAATTATGTTTATGAATTCCTTTATCTTATATGAATGGTTTTATGATGTCATGTTGTTTAAGAATCCCATTTTTATTAAATGGGTTATGCAATGATGTATGATTTATGATTTTGTGGCACACATAAGAATGGTATCATTATGAGATGGGTGGGACCTATATCTCCCTCCAATGCATTGGGTAAAGATTTTATATCTCATGAGATAGACATGGCTGGAATGGTAGGTTATACCGGTTCAGTGAAACAGGACTGAAACGAGGATTACTCGATTCAGAAAGGGACTTTGTCCACTAAGATAGTCTTGGAAATGAGTCTTGACTAACAAGAAATTATTCTCTATGATTATGTGTGTATGCCACAATGAGTAATGTTTTAAGTAAGGGTTTCATTTTCACTACTATGATTTATCCCATGTTATGAAATTATGCTCTCTTTTGCAGGTTAAGATTTCCAAAAATGTTATGTTCTTATGAAAATTATGTGATTGATATTTCTTTTGTTTACCCTTACTGAGCATTTGAGCTCACCCTTTTATGTTTTCTTTTCCCCAGGATATAAAGAAAGGTTTTAGGTAAAAAAAGATCTTTATGGGAGATGTTGAAGATCTTTCACCACGTTTAGAAGATTACGTTCCGAGTTTCCAAAGACACTAAACTATTACGATCCTTGTGTGTGTGTTTTTGTTATGTACTAAGTATTCTGAAAAAGTAATGTAATGTCCATGTACGATAAGCTTCGGGTCTCTACAACTAAGGTGATAATTGTTTACATACCTTTATAAAATGATATTTTGATATGAAATTTGATGGCTTTATCACATAGTTTTAACCTAGGATAACCTGATTTACCCTTTTTCGTTATTACAAATGATTTACTATGTTTACTAATCATTATGAAATAACATTAAGTGAAAAATATTAAATAATATTATTTATAATGGTTAAAAATATTAAACCATTTTAACAAATTAAATATCTAAATTCTTTAGAAATTAATTTTATAATAATCCGACAAAGTGTTACAAAAATTAGTTTCTCAAGAAAATGTTTTTTTTCAAGCAATAGATGATATTATAAAAACTCAATGACAATCAATAATCATTATGTGAATTTCAGTTAATATAAATAGATATATATATATTACAAATTACATTGAAATATTTCCTTATTATGGGTTGTTTTAATTAATTAAAATGAAGAAACATTATGCATTTAAAATCAATTTTCAAAAAACTCTGTTTTTATGCATAAAAATAACCTTATGCTAAAATCATGAAAATTGTTGATTAAAATGAAATTAATTGTATTTTTTTAAATAAAATTGTTTATATTTCACATTAATACAATATATAAATATATAATTTTACTTTTAAATTACCTTATTAAATGAAAAAAAATTACAGTATTCAAAAAATCTGTAATGTTCATTATTCAATGAAAAATCAACCATTTTAAAAAAATCCCAACATATCAGCCGAACATAATTTTTATGTTATTATTTTAAAAAATAATTTAACTAAATAAATTATATTTTTTAAATTTTTCAGAAAGTAAATATAATATTTTATCACAAAAAAGAAATAAATATTAATTTTGGAGAATTTTTTGAAGAATAAAATGCATTTACAATAAATTGAGTCGTTATTTCATAATAATTTATCAAAACATAATTATTTTGTATGATATTTATATATATATCATAAATAATTTAATCCTATCAACACCCACTCATTTAACAACTAGGTTATAACAGTCATAATTAAATAATAATATATAATGTTTTGATTACGCTTGGTGTTGCGTGTCGTATATGCAGTAAAATATAGTTTTCTATTTAAAATATTATTTTTTTACATTCTTTCCACCATTAAAAAAATTTCCTAAAAAATTTAACTCTATAATTATAAATAAGATTTAACATATGAAAATATAATTTATGAGATACCATATCATAGAAAGGGTCAAAAACCACATATTAAATAGAGAGAAAATGAAATGTAAAGTTCATCACATAACTAGGTTTCCAAATAGGGTAAAATTAGAGGGAAGATAAAATATTTATATAGAAAGACTTTTAATGTCCATATAATTATGGAGAGTGATAGAGATCATTTACACCAAAAAATTTGAATTAACATGGGAAATTTAATGAACTAAAAACCATAAACTGATGATTTGGAGAAAAGGACCATTGATTCATTAGAAATGAAGGTGATAAGATAAATTTTATCTTCATGATAATTGTTTTTTATTAGTTGAAAATTTTTAACATATTGTAGAGGAACATATGGAAATTTACTTACTTGATACAAATAATTTAATCCCTAAATGAATTTCCACTACAATTTCGTATTTTCTTCCAAATAATGTGTATTCCAGATGAATTTTTTAATAATTTAAGTACTAAAATCATCGTATAATGTATCACATAATTCAAAAATGGTAATAGTATATTTATCATATCTATATATTATAACCAAAACCAAAGTAGATTGCACAAGATAATTATCAAAATGAATAAACCACTACAATAAGGAATACAACACCAAACACCAAATCTTCAACAATAGCACCTAAACATCAAAATAAATCCTTAGATAAATAACTAACCATATATACTAATATCAAAACCCAAAGGATAGAATTATTTTTTCACATACTCATCTAAGTTAACTTCTATATTTATCTCTAAATAAAATCAATCACTTTAAAGTTCTCATACCAACAATCTATATTTCATAATCATATAATATAAAATATAGAATAATAATTTCCATAAATAAACTGTATCACCATAAAGACAAATTTTAATCATATATTCTTTAAAAATATAATTAACCTATAATTCATTTTGTCCCTTAATCATACAAGGTTCCCAAAATTTTAAACATCATAAATAACATTAATCCCCTAATCACTAAATTACATTTCAATCCTTTGGTTATCATTTTGATAAATTATATGATCCCAAAATCAAAATAATATTTATATATCACATTATTTTTTGAATAATATATATTCATACTAATTAAGACATCACATAGTATTGTGTTATGTGATGCACACTATTAACCATTCAGTTTTGGGTTCATGACCCGCGGCATTTTCATATGAGAAAAGTTATACT
Source organism: Viscum album (assembly GCA_963277665.1). Lineage (NCBI taxonomy): Eukaryota > Viridiplantae > Streptophyta > Magnoliopsida > Santalales > Viscaceae > Viscum > Viscum album. Next base: position 1,133,734,438 of record OY728131.1, read on the forward strand.
TTTTACTGAAACTAAATTAATATAATCCTTATTAATCTACCATAAATATAATAAACAAATATAAAAATATACTTAATAATAAAATATTATATAAACTATTATTGTTATTAATACCCTTAAACTTAAGAAAATACCAGTCTTCATCAAATAATACTTCATGTTGAACATAAGGGTTATATATACCAAAACAAAATAATAACTATCCCAAAATTTTATTAATAAAATTAAAATAGAATCACTTAAAACCAAAATATTTTTGTCTAAGACATTGAGATTTTAATCAAAAATAAACTCATAAACCCGTGATGATTTCCACAACACTTAAGTTAACCTCACATAAAAAATTCGTGACCTACAATGTTATGTAAAACTTTTATATAATATTAACCACATAGACTATGAGATAAAGCATGTATAATTTATTTTCTTATACTATTACTATTTTTATTTTATTTATAAATATCTTTTAGGTTTATATTTTTAGAGAATTAGTTCATAAAACTTCAATAACACACTCATAAATTACAAGGTGGACACTTATACACAGTATTAATTTATTAGACATTATAAAACTGTTAAAAGGAATCATCTATTATTATCTTTACTAATATTAATAAAATTAAAATTGAATTGTGATTTTTTATTCCCAATACATAAATGTTTTGAAAAAAATGAAAGATGTGGGATGAGAAAAAAAATATCAATAATAGAAATATTAAAATAATGACAGAAAACTATTTGTTTATGAATACTTATATAAGATTTTTTTTTCAAAACTAATCATTATGCTCAAAATAAATATTTTATTACCCAATAAATAAATTTTTTTACCCTAATTATTTCATACTTTTTAAAATGAAATATTAAAGGAAATATAAAACTAAAATAAATTTCCATTACAATCCTAAAAAAATTAGATATTTTTTCAATTAAATTGTACATTGGACCATATTGAAGTATCACATAATTTTTTTTAAACATAAGCACATGATAAATCATAGGGGATAATAACATAAATAACATGTAATCATAAGGTAACAGAAACATAGGAAATATGGAATCAACACAAAACATGAAATAATCATGTCTAACATTAAAGATAAAATCACATTGTGGAAAGCATTCCATAGTGAATTAGGTTTACTCCCTAATCTTATACACAACATTTCATTGGAAAAAAACATTTCCTACTGAATTAGAGTCTTATCTAAGAACACCCATCAGAAAAAAAAATGTTTATATGTTCCACAAAATGGAAATAAATCATAAGGCACAAATATAAGAATTGCCCATGGAATGAAAATGGGTTGTGTTATATTTTCTCAAATAATAATCAAAACAGATTTCTTAAAGAATGAATTTTATAGATGATAACAATTCATGTATTACACAATCAAAAGAAGGGAGAATAATATAGGTATATATTATATAGACATCTATATAGAATAAAGAAGCATTACATTACATTATAGATAGTGATTACTCGTGTTAGAGTGAGAATAACCATATACTAATGAAAAGGGTAGTTTATAGATATCACTTACACCCATAAAAAACATTTCTAGATATCAAATTATAAATTCCATTTAAAACAATTTATGAAAATAATAGAATTAAGGGAAAGGGGGTTTTTATTTTTATAAAATACGGGTGATTATAAATAAATCCAAATATCAAATAATGGTTGTGGTGGTGAGAAAATCATTTAAATCATATAAATTAAAATAAAACCTTCCTTTTTTCATTTGTATGTAATATCAAAACATTCCATATAAAATACATTATGTGATTCCTTTTGAAACAATTTTAATGAAAGTAAAAAGGGGGAAATTTTTATTTTAAAATTAATTTATGTTCATATTAATACATTAATAAAATATATTTTTCAATACTGGTGTAGAATTAAAATAATTATAAAACTAATATTTAAACAATATATATGAGGTTTTAAAATTAATCTTTCCCTTACATAAAAACAAAAAAGTATTTATTTTTTTAAAAAAATTGAAAAGAAAGATAAATTTTAAATAAAATATGTTTCTAAAATATTGAAACATATATAATAATTTTTCTGAAACATTTTAAATAATATGGACAAGGAAGAAAATGTGTTTAAAGGGCAACTTTAAAAGATGATATTTTTTTAAAAGTCATTTACAAAGATTATAAATCATCACACATATTCTTTATGTTAATAATTAATAAACTTATATTATTATTTAATTTATTATGAAAATTTGTTAATTTCATTTTCCCTTTTATTTTATTTATTATCTTATTATATTCAATTACTAACTCATTTAATTGGTGTCCGGCACTTTGAAGATATTCAACTCTTAAGTCTAAAATGAATTTGGCTTGTTGAAAATGGTTAATGAGGCAATTATTTAACAATATTCACAATAATTATCATGAAATAATTATAAATTTTATACATAAATTATACATTTAAATGGAATGATGAAACATGGTTATGAAAAATTAACTACATTATAATCATTGAGAATATAGGTTGTACGTATGCATGAGTAACATTTAAATTTTTAAAAGATCATGATGGAAATAAGGAATGTTCTATTTTATCTTTAAATTATAATAATTACATAATAAATATCGTATTATTTATTTTAATACACTTATATATTGTATCCATGTTATGTGGTAATGAAAAAAGAATCAAATCACTTTGTGGAAGTGGTAATCCACACGTATACGTGAATTCTGTTATCATCATTAAATGAATGAATATGTAAGAAAGTTTATGATATATTAATTTTAAAAAATAATAAATATTACCTGAATATAATATATATATATATATAATATTATATCCATCACCATAAACAGCTTTGTGAGGCGATGATGGAAAACAAATTACATCGGTTCACGATGTGATAGAATGTCGTACGGAAATAAAATGGTTTTGTTTCCAATTTGGTTGAAGAGGATATGGATGTAGGTTATGATATTAAAATAATAAAATATCATAATATGATATATAATGATGTTATAATATCTAAATTTTTGAATTTGATTTTAAATCGGTGGAAGAATACATAAAACGAAACATGTGGTTAAGAACTATACCTCTTCTTCATACAACCACATTCAGTTTTCACCTAACGCCTTCCATGGAGTGTTTTTTATAAAAATTGTCCTCTATGACATGGTAAGGGAGAAATAAATTTATTTGGGTATCTACTATGCTAAAAAATGATTTTAAGCTTGAGTAATTGATGAAATGAAGTACACATTTATATGCAAGGGGAAGGGGTCTTTTGGAATTTCATAAAATATTAAATCTATATTAATTAATTTTCCTGAGAAAAGGATAAAAAAATTATAATAAGTATATTGGATTATTATGGGTCAAAAAATATTATCCAAATTTTTTTTCCAAATCTATAGTATGTTTTAACCAATATCTTTTTGTTTTGACCAGTGTTAAACCTTTTTGACTATAAAAATTATAACAATGTTTTTACTCATTATTGGTCATGAGAGTTACTATAAAATAAAAATTGGTCCACGAATTTACCATAATTTATATTATTAAACATATAATAATAAATTTAATGAATATATGATTTTTAGGAATTTTAAACAATTCCATGAAATGTTATTTTTTGGGAGAAGAATTTGTGTTTTGTATTTGAATGTAGCTTGGTGGTGTTCAAACCGAAGTCTAGTGGGGCCTGCTCGAGATGGGGACCAAATATTAAACCCTCACCAGTGAATGCCATTTGGAATTGTTTGAATGAGAGGGTATGGCTATGCCATCAGTTCAAAACTCGTTCATTCAAGCACATGACAACCTGTTGAGTGGTTAGGCAATGGTGATGGTTTTCATCTTTGTGTTTTGGATGGGGAGAGGCGGTCCTTTTATTTTAGTTCTGTTTTAATTGTTTCAATAGTTATTAATTCTGATCCAAGGATTCTCAATTTTCATTAAATGTGTTATTATTATAATAAAATATAATTTTCATGTTAGTTATTGTTTATAAAATAATAATAATGTCATTTTTTAAACTATTCATTTAATTTGACATTGAAAACGACATGAAATCATATGAGTTAGAATATATAACATTTTAACCTCTAGAAAATGTTATATTCATCTAAATAATTCATGTCACATAATAATTCATTGAAATTATATTTCTTTAAATTTTTTTATAATCACTTATTTTATTGTCTACTAATTAAATAAAAACACTTTCGACATTACGTTACCATTTACGGTTACTATATAATCACTAAAAATTAAAAATAAAATAAAAAAAATTAAAATAATATTATTTTTCTCAAAATGAAATTTTACATTCATCAATAACTGATTTTTAAACTCATGTGATAATATTAGAAAAATTTTGAATAAAGAGAGTGGTTTTTTTCATTCTAATTACGTAAAATATTATATAAGATAATTTCATGAATAAATTTCCAATAAAAGAATAAATATATAGAATATGGTGACATGTGTCCAAATAAATGAATATAGTAGGATAGAATATAAAAATTAGTGACTTATCACTTAATTTTAAAATAGGTTAAATCGGTTTACCATTTTACTATGGGGAAAATGTTTTACTATTTTTACTACTCATTATGATAAAAAATTAAGTTAAATTTTTAAATAATATTAATTATACTAATTAAATATTTTTAATCCTCAATAATTTTTCAAAATTAATTTTATGATAATCCTACAAAGAGTGATGAAAAGTAGTTTTCCTGGAAAATGATTTTTTTGATGAAATAGATGATCATATATTAACTCTATAACAAGAAATACTCATTATAAGTATTTAAATTTTTATAAATTGATATTTAATATATATATTTAGTTAAAATATTTATTTATTAGGAGGTATTTTAATTATATAAAATTGTTACAATTTATGCACTTAAATAGAGTTTTTAGAAAACCACATTTTAGGCATAAAAATAAACTTATCCCCATATCAAGAAAATTGATTATTAAAATTAAATTAATTATATTAATAAAAATAAAATTGTTTATATTTAACTTTACGACCAAATAATAGAGATAATAATACTTTCAAAATAAATTATTGATTAAAAAAAGTCAGTATTTGAAAAATCATTAATTTTCACTATTTACAAAAAAATTAATCAATTTAGAAAAATAATAGAATTCCACATTCTGTTAATTTTGACATGAATATTTCAAAAAAGAAATATTATATTATGAAATAATTTTATATAATTCCATAAATTTTTTATAATATTTTTCCATGATAATAAATAAAAATGATTTTTAATGAAAATGTATTTGTTTGAAGAATAAAATATCTTTATTATAAATAGAATGGTTATAGACTATGAATTTAGAAATAAATTAATATTTAATAAGAATATTTTATATATTTAATAAATCATTTAATATTATTCATACCCGTTAATTTAACAACTTGGCTATAATAGTCATATTTAAATAATAATATATAATGGTTTGTTTAAGCTTAAGGTTTCGTGTCGTAACTATATCAAATATTGTTTTCTTTTTAAAATCCTAGGGTGTTAAGAGATTCTTAAATTAATTTGGTTTCTTAAGGAACACTAAATTTGGGGATCAGTAAGTGATGATTTAGTGAGGTATGTGTATTGCAAAACTAATCACGTATGGATTTTTGATTTAGATCATTTGGGTGATCACGTTTGGGAAATGTTGATACTCATATGAGAATAGAAAAATATATTAAATAGATCAAGGGTTCAATATATGAGTTTAGTATCAAGAGATAATCTATAAATATGAGATGTTGGTGATGAGATATTTCTCATGTGCAACACTAATTTAGAGATATTCTAACGCATAGTGATTTCCCTAACAATTTAATTATGACATTAGTGATTTGAAAATTCATGATTGTCTCTGGGAATTCCCCATTTTCATTGAGTTAATTAAATTATTCCCCAATACAGTGTGTGGTTATTCAATTATTTGTAACTAGTTTGTGTAGTGATATACAATATGCTTCTTTCCATGCACAAATGAGTGTTTTGACAAAATAATCGACTGAATAAGGTAAATAAAGGGAATATTTTTGCATTTTTGATAGTCTATATAAAGTTATGACTAGATTTTTATGGTCTGAATTTGTTTTAGGGTTGTGGTGGAATATAATAACTCATATAATGTCATGTTATAAGAGTAATCATCAAACCTTAGTGAATGATCTAACTTGTGGGGGAAGAAAAAATTAACTTTTGGGGGATTAGAAGTGCTACAATGGAGTGTTTATAAAAACATAAATAATCATGTTTAGATGTATTTAGAGAACTTTTATCATCAAATAGAGGAAAATATAGATATATTTTCAAATTTTTAATTCTATTTTAGAAATCATGTTTTTTTGGCATGATTTAAATGATTATGACGTCTTTTGAGGTACAAGCTTATGTGGGTGAGGTCCATGAAATATTATGGGCGTCTGGATAATGAAGGAGAGTCAATGAGAGGTATTAAAAAGCCTAAAAAACCTTGGTGTTAGTCTAATAGTGGTTATGTGGGGTAAACAATGGTATTCAAACACTCTTTTTTACACTAATAGTATTATGGAAATCCACTAAACATTCATTATAGCTACCCAACTCTACATTATGTAGGGGAGATTTGGTCCATTTTTCCCTTTTTCAATTAAAAACATTCCATATGTTTTAGTGGCTTCTAATAGCTTATATAAGGGAGAGATCCTCTATACCATTATTTCATATTCTCCCACTTCCTTTAATTAATGGTGGGATGGGAAAATTCGTATCACCATTTTGAGGTGAGATATCCCTTTTCTTTTCCATTGTTATTTCAATCCTTCCCCCTTTTACTTGGAGTGCTTTATTTTGGAATTACATGTTCCATTCCACCAGATAATAGTAAAATCACATCAATGAGATGGCACAATCATTGGAAAAATTTGAATGTGGATTGTAATGTTGGAGCACTTGTGGTTTTACCTAATATTAAGTGTGGTAACCTTCTTCTATGATTCATATATTTTTTATATTTTTTGATAAATATTTGTTGGTTAATTAAGCTGAGAAATTCCAAAATTTTATGGATTAGGATATATAACTTGCAGATAGTTTTTTTTCATTCATTTCTCACGATTTGGTGAGGAGAGGATAATCTTATATTTTTTTTCAATTTATTACAATTTAATTGATAATATAAAATTATTATAAATGTGTAGTAATTAATTTATATTTGTTATTTTCTATGATATGGGATCATGATCATGATCAATGACCATTATTGTCTCATATAGTCTTACGTTCAATAGAGTAAGAATTACTAGAGGAGATAAATCTGATGGATCTAGGTTCTCTTTATGTTTCCCCTATGGATCATATTATTTTCATGTTTTGACTGATATATGGACTATATATGGAGTGAGTTTATGAATAAAAGGTTTCTAAATTCTATTATGTTAAGAGATTTATCATCATTTTTAGGGACATGATAGGTACTTTGTGTGTAATTCGTTGATAATGTTTTTTCAAAGGACCATTCATAAAGGTATGTTTTAAAAAAACATGGATGTCTAGTCCCATGTGGGTATTTTAATTTTTTTAATATGTTAGTCCTTATTTTGTGCCATTGAGTGTCCATTTATGATTATTATCCCATGAATGATAGTGGATAACATTAAGTTATCTTTAATACGAGACTTTGAGATCATTGGTATCCATTTAGATTTACATTTTATATGATTTGTGAGAGGGTAATCTCCTTAGAATGTTAAGATACTCGTTATGTGGTACCTTAGGTGTGGGCATGGTGAATAAAATTAGCCTCTATTAAAAATATTATTTGGACGTTATAAATGGAATTTGATACTACTCTAGTTCATTCTCGACATGGGAAATGGGATTTGATATTATTTCAATCCACTAAGATAAAGAATATGATAAGATACAATGCCTATCCAATCCTTTTCATTGTTATGGAGTTTGATGGAATGACTATCTTTACTTTATTAATGTTATGGGATTGGATTATATGTTAATAAATTAATTGATTTTTAAGATGAGTTGGAAATAATTCAAACTGTTCTTATGATAACCTACGAGTATGAGTATTTTGATGCAATACCAACCTAATATCATAACTTATTGATTTGGATATAGTTTATGCGTTTTATTGTATATAATAACACAAATTTAAGAAGAAAAAGGAAATAATAAACCCTTAAACCGGTATCATCATTCTATAAAACTAAACGATATATAATAAAAAGAGAACATGGGAACCTTTCATGGATGTTGGTTGAATCTCTAACATTAAAAAATGGAATTAATGAAGATCACTGAGAAAAAAAATTGGGATCCTTCCTTTGTAATGTATTCATTAGAAAGTTATTCAACTAATTCTTGGGGTGAGATTCTCTTTCTGGAAAGATCAAGATAATATTTCTTGGCTTGAAAGGAAGAACGAAAAAAGATCTATATAAGAGATAATAAAAAAAACACTAATTCCATTTTCATAGAATTCATCTTATTTTTATAGTACATGATTACACCTCTTGAGCCTTATATGAATTTCCAGGAACATTATAATATTTTTAAGTAAATTAATTTTATTAGAAATCATTTTGTACCATATTCAAAGTATGTTCGTGCATTTATCATATAAATAAATTTGATTCTACAAAAGTTTTTGTTATATGAAACATTTTTAATCAATAATAGATTAAATTGGGATGTGATTGAAATGATTACGTATAAAATTTGATATCTATAATCAATATCGAAAATCAATGTGAATCATACAATAAAATTCAACTTATAACATTAAATTATGATTTATCCAAATTTTATACTTTGATTGGATGATGCATAGGCTATAAAATATCACCATAAATTTACTTATGATATTCTTGTATAAGGAAAGTGACATTCCTTATATAAATAGACATCATACTATATAATATCCCTATATCAAATACTATAATATATGAAAACATGTATCATATACATATTAGGGTTGAGGGAATACATTCATCTATATATAGATGTTATTATAACATAAAACATTGAGTTACCTATGTTTTTTTGTATGGGTGAACTCTATCCTATCCCACCATATTAAAAGTCTGATCATATAACTCAGCACTGAAATTCTATGAAGACTATATGGTTTATCACTATATACCTTTTTTAGAACATTATGATGTGATGGGTGTTTATTATTAGTGTGGCTGGTTTCTAGGTCACACTATTTAATCACCTATATATTTTTAATTTAATTAGGGAAAATGTTAGTGGTGTCTTATATAGTTTATTGATCATATCATGAATATGAACATTGTTGGGTATGAATACCCTATGATAGGATATATATTCAAGGTAATAGTACTAGTGATTGATAATTAAAAAAATAGGGATAAATGAAATGGGATATAGGACTGTGAGGAGTATCAAACCCAAATTTTGTTTCTTTATTCACATTAATTATATATTTTAGATTATGAATATTAATGGATCTTCCCATTAAGATATATTTCACTTGTTTTGAGACTCTATGTAATATATTTTAGGATTATATTTTTTATAGTATGCTTTTCTTTGGTAATTTTTGGATTTTAATTGTAGTATCTATACTTTTTATTATGTCATAGATGATGGTATTTATTTATTTTAATTATTATTTTGGGTTATTTGAAAGAGAGAATAGTCTCTCTGTGGTATCGATAAATCCTCACTACTAATTAGTAGCCTATGGGGAATTAGGAGGTGTGTTTGAGGTTATGTGACTCTCTCTAGTCGAATTGTTGGGATGATAAAACTTGAGATGTTACAAAATCACACATCTCACCCTTCTCAGTATTTGAAAATCACATGCCACTGAAACAATGATTTTTTGTTCATTTTTATTATCTAATTTTTTTTTAGAATTCACACAGCTCATAATGTCTCCCTTTCCACCTAATCCAACAAGTCTTATTATAATACACATCCTAACAATGATCCACCATCATTATCCTCCCTCTTAATTCAGATCATTATCACACAATAGATCGTATCCATTATGGAACTCAATCTCCCTTTTTTTTAATGTGGATGCCAATTTTGTTAGGTAGTCAATACTACATGTTCATAGTTCCACCTAACATGAGAAATACTAGCATTCATTTCCTCATGATACATCTTCTATAATCATTATCAACCACTATTTTGGTTAATGTGGCTCCCCCTTTCTTCGAGTTACAATAAATCAAGTTATTGAAAACATTCAACTGAACCCACTTGATTATCATTAATACTTATATAAATGAAAAACTACCATAACTTTCTGTGGAATAAATTTAATCCAAAGCTGGTAATCATAGTGTATTTGATAATAGTGGTTGTAAAAAATAGACTATGGATAGTTGGATAAAAGCCACAAAAATAATTTATGAATGATAACCCTAAAAAGAAACGGATTTTAGTCTTTAATATTGGATGCAATGACATCAACGATACATATATTCTAAAGTAAAAAATTATAAATTTGAATAGAGAAACAAAATTTACAAGGATGATCAATTACACCTAACAATATACTAACTTCATGTTATTCATTTTTTAAAAAATATTTAATGAAAATAAACAATTCAGATTATATGTTTAAGGAAATATAATAATAAATTATAATTTATAGAATCGATTTTTTCATGGAATGGAGAAAATAAAAAAATTTTATAATAAAACCTACCTTAGGGGAGCCACTATTTCCCTCATCTTGACCTCCTATTATTTTAATATCTCAAAAAACAAGATAAAATGAATTTTAGAAGAGGTATTTTTAATAAATTAATGGAAATTAAAAAAATCTTGTGACCTAGATATTTTATACGTATATATTATATCTTATTAGATGAATATTAAATTAATTACATTATGATCCCCACAAGGACCATAAGTGTTTAATATCTTTAGAAACATTAAATCATAAATAAATTTTAGCTAAATGATATATATCATATCCCATATGGTATATCACAACTATACATATCAAAATTGAAATCATTCTCCATATCCTGCGTAAAATAAAACATAATAAAGGGCATGCTTAGATGCTATACAAGGATAAATTGGTAAAATATCAATGATCATATCTATACAGCATGAGAAAAATGATATAAAAGCATGAGATTAAACTTTTACAACTATACCCATCAATTATTAAACCATAAACATCAGTCGTGGTAGAAATATTAGTAGTTTAATAAGACATTAATCACAATGGAATAAAAGAACATGATCTATGAGAACATAAGATAAAGCTATGAAAGAGTTTCCTAATGTGTGTCATTATCATAATAATAGAAATATTATGTAATGGTTACCCACCGAGAAATTTATAACATGTTAGTCTTGGGATAACTAATCATGTACCTACATCAAGCTTGGCATAACCACTAGATTATGCTCCTTAGATCATGGGATATACTCCCGTGTACCAACATCACAGCCTGGTAAAACCTCCCATGAATCCTTTGATATCACAGAACAATAATATTTGCACAATTAATTTTTTGGATATTTAATTTTTTTACACCAATAACATAATCATAATCCATTCATATGTATTCCATGAGATCATAAAACATTAAACATATCATCATCTCTTGAACCATGGAGAATAAATAGGTTTCATCAAAATTTAGTAATCATAATCATAAACCATGCAGAGAAAGAATAATGATGGTATCATTAGATCATATCCCCAGTAAATCAAAATTATTATCAAAATTTGTTCTCATAGAGGTAAAATATCTATAGAATATCACTACAGCATTTCTCGAGGAATATACACTTGTCATATTGAAATAAATAATATATAATCTGAATTTTTTTAAAATATTAAAAAAATTAATTTCATTGAAAATAATATTGGAAACATGAAAAGAAAGCCTCAAATCATATAATATTGATGATAATAATAAATAATGCTCATATTGTGTTTGTTAAAACTAATATTCCTATATTATTTTTTATAAAAATACAAAAGTACCTTATTTAATGTGATAAAAAGATTTATTTTATTTTTTATTTAAGTTTGAACATGTGTAAAAATGACATAAGAAAATCATATGAGAATAAAAAATTAATTTTTGAAAACATTTTAAATAATAAATGGAAATATAAGAAGAAGATTCTAGACAAAGGATGTAATAAAGTCTATTTTTATTAAAAAAAATTCCCATACATTTTAAATAATAAAGTGTGGAAAATCGTACTATTAAATGAAAATTTAATTATTTATCCTAGGATAATAAAATAGAAAGTGTTCATTAGAAAATGATTTTAATAGCCCATAACCTACTCTCAATGATTCATTGCTAAATTTGAAAAATTTATATTTCCCTCTTTGATACTGATGGAGATTACCCAATTCTCTCTATCCAAAATGTAAATATAAAAAGAAAATTATGGATAACTTAATTTATATATAAACTTTTAGTTTTAGAGTTTATGATAATTAGGAAAAACTCATACATAAACAATACCTAGGTTGTTATATGAGAATTTCACCAAATTAGTCTATATCTTCTTATTTCCATTAATTCATCATCATCATCCATATGAAATTTATTCTAGACCTAATTTGTTCAAAAATATTTTATAATATACCAAGGAAGAAGAAACCTAATAATGGTGATCAGAAAATTCATAGTAAGGTAAAACATAAGATTTATAAATTTAATGTAATAATTGAGAATAATAAGTTCGTAATTGTATGGAAACATAATAAAATATCAAGGGAGAATCATAAATGGACCCATACACATCAATACCTAGATAATAAAATATGTAAACATGGAAGAGGAGAGATTCATCAGAATTAAAAATCATGATCCATATGGTATTAATCTTTACTATAAGTAAAATTATAAACCCATGCCAATAAAAATAAAATATTTTGGTTTCTTTTAACATTTTTATCATAACAGAGGATAGTCATGTGTCAAAAATAAATGGATGCTAGTAAATCAACAGGAGAAACCCTTAGTTAACTCTATCCATAATATATCTCAAGAAATTTTATATTATCCAATGCATTGAATAAATTTCTAGGAACACCCACGGTTTAAGCTATAATGGGATCACCCAACATTAGTAATGTCAACCCATTATATAAGATGTAATGGGCTCAACCAGAGCTATCTAGGCCGCCCCATCATATAAGATGTAACGGTTTTACCATGCACTATCTGGGCAGCCCCATCATATATGTAATGTCCAATAAACCGAAATGAATAATGTAAAAATATATTTCATTTCATCATAATACACATAAAAATTAATTATTAGTTCATAATTTTATTAAACCATGTAAATAAATTGGTTTCATGTCAATATATTTGAAAAATTATTATCTTATGGAAAAAATATGTATCCTAACAATATATTTGAAGCAATCATAATCAATCCAATGAAATAATGATGATGGTATCATTAGAAAATATCCTAATTTGAGAAAAATTATAATTTAGGGTTTCTGATGTTGAAGAATGAAAATATTATTAGAATATTATTAAAAAAATTTGAGAAAAATATCCTTTCTCTTCTATAAAACAACTTTTGAAAAATATTTTTTTTAAATAAGTTTCTTTTAAAATAAACATGAAAACCAATAATAGATGATTTAAAAGTCATTTAAAATATTTCTTTAGAAAAATATATATTTTTTGTATTTAAAAAAATTCAAAACATTTGGAAAACATTTTTAGAGCTCATGGTTTTAGAGGTGAAAGAGTATGAAAAATGAAAAGAAAATTTTAATTTAAAAAATATTTTGACATATTGAGTAAATAAAGTGAGAAACAATAGTGGGAAATAATATTTTATTATAATACAACTGAAGGATAATTTGATTAATGAGTTTCCTGAAAGATATATCAACATATTTTCTCATTGTATGCATAATCATTAACAATCCAGATAAACATTTAGATTGTAAGGTATGAATCTTACCTCTTTGGTAATATTAAATCGTAATCCCCAGGAAATAATATCATTAAATGAATATAATAGTATCATGATAATAAGTATATTAATGATATAACAGGTCAATTAAGAAGAATATACTTATTATAAAATAAGATAGGTGTATAACATAACATACATCTCATAAAAGGAAAATTGAGACCAAAAACCTCTATCACATAGTTAACTTCAAAACCATAAAACCCATAAAAGATAGATCCTAAAATTCATATGTTTGTAAAAAAATTATTAAAATTAATAACAAAATTAATTCATGGGAATTATATATGAAACCGAAAAAAATGTTGAATAAGGAATATATCTCACAAATATAAAAGTGAGATAGGAAAACCCTTACCTCGAGTTTGATTCATCATTATTATTATTTATATTAATTAATAATAAACTAATCTTAAATATTGAATTTATGGAGAAAAAATCCTTTTTATTATTACATTTATTTCACTAATTATTATGTTATATATAGTTACTTAATCAATTATGTTTACATCAGATGTTTTGACCATATTCAGTTTAGGTGTCAAAATGACTTAGGTGGGATGAATATGTTCAAATAGGTCATTATTTAACAATATAAAAAATAATTATCAGGAATTAATTATCATATTTATAAATAAATTTCACTTTTTAAACCCATAATAGTATATGGTCATGATAATTGAACAAATGTTACGATCATGGTGATCGTATTCCATACATATGCATGAGTAATATTTCCATTTTTCAATGATCATTATAAAAAATCTAATTAATATTTAATTTCTATATAGATAAAATAATAACATAAAAAACTTATTATTATAATATATCTACAACAATATTTAAATTATTGATGTGGTGGTCAGAAAAGAACCACATCGCTTTGAGTGGGAGGTAGTCCACACATCCATTGTTGACTTTATCATTTTTTTCAGTGAAGGAAAAGGTAAAAATAATATTTTTATAATGATAAATATTTCATTAATATAATAAATATTTCATATTTTTCACATATATTTATTATCCTTTCCATTATATCCTTCTACGTAATGATTTAGTGAACAAAATGAATCACATCGATTCATGAGGTGATTGTCTCCCATATGTACGAGCGATGTTATCATATCCCTTACAAAAATGGAAATTAAAAGGTTATATATGATATAATGACTCCATTGGTATTATTGTGTTATAAATATCACATATATACTATATATACATCATCATACCCATCTATGAGATGTGGTAATAGAAAAAAAGAATGACATCATTTAATGAGGCATTAGTTTGTTGAGCACATGATTAATGATATTGTAACCCATTTGATAGAAGTATGTTTAGTTGTAGGTAGTAACATTAAAATAATAACATATTTTTATATGTAAATTACTTAGGTTATTATATCATAATTTTATAAGATTAACATAAGGGGTTGGAAAAAGAAATAAAACAAAAATGCTCATTGATGAACATTACCTCTTCTTCGGGTATCATTTTTTGATTTTCACCAAATGACCTTGATGCATGGATTTCATACAAAATTATGGATTATAGAATTATAGGATTCAATTTGGAAAGGTAGTTTATAAATAGAATAGGTTTTAATGTTTGAAGATAAAAGGATATGTGGTGGCCTTTTTAAAGAGAGGTGAGTGGAACAATTCTAATTTTTTTTCAATGAGTGAATTTCACACATGTTTTATTCATCTCACTAGGACACAAAAATGGTCCAATATATGGAATATAAGTTTCAATTTCTATATATATCCATTAAATTTGTTTGGGATAATTTTATAGGTTATTTTCCTCCTTCGGTTTAATGTTTTATCCCTTGATAAAATCATTTTTACCTTAATCAATGTGAATTATTTTAACTATTTTCAGTAATAATTATGGTAAAAAATTAAGTCAAATGTATTAAAAAATAATAAATTAAAATTATTAAAATTATGGAAAAATTTATTCCAAATTAAATACATCGATGTTTTAAAATTTAATTTAATATTAATCTCGTAGAAGCGACGCGACTATGGGGTTTTACGAAAAATATTTTTTTCGAAAATTATGGTTCTATATTAAATCTATGTATAATAAAAATCATTGTATGAAAGTAAAAAAATCATTTACTAACATATATTCTATATAATTAATTTAAAAAATTTCTCTTTATGTATTATTTTAATTAAAAAAATATGTAAACATTATGTATTATAAAAAAGTTTTTAGAAAAACCTTTTTAAACCAAAAATTTTATACTAAAAAAAGTAAAATGTTTATTAAAAGTAATTAAGTGTATTAAAAATAACTAAATAATAAATAGACTACTTTAGAAAATATTAAAAAAATATTTTTACATTTAAATGACATAAATTATTGAAAATAAATGACATTTTACAAAAATCAGTATTCACTGAGAAAACAATATTTTTTGAAATGTCAGAAAATATGGCCCAAATTAAATTTTTATATTTATATTTAAACAATAATTTAAAATATATAAAATTCATTATTTAATAGTTTCTTAAATTTGTTTATAATATTATTTCTTTAAATAAAATAAATATCATTTTCGAGGAAAACATATTTTTTAAGAATAAAATAATTTTACTAAAAATCGATTGATTATCTACTAAATATTGATTAATTATTTATTTAGAATATTAGACACACAAATATTTATATTAATTTCATTTATAAGTTAGTCAATACTATTGACACCTGCAAATTTATCAGGTATGTTATAATGGTAATATATATAATTGGTTGTTTAAGTTCAGTGTTGCATGTTGAATATTATATAGAATAAAAAATATCAGGGTAGTGTAAAATGAAACATAAAATGATTGTTTCATGTAACAAAATATGAACATTTTTTTGCATGTAATAGTTGATAAACTTATTAAAAAATTACATAATTACAATTTGAAATTTATTTCAAAAGAAAAGGATGTACATTTTAAAAATACTTTGTATTAACTTACATTGTAAAAAGTGTTAATAAAACAACATCAAAATAATATAGTAGATTAGTAAAATGGCCATATTGAATATCAAATAACATAGTTTCCAAATAGTGTAACATCTATTGGATTGAAAGAAAATAATAAATAATTTTAGTGAGTGATTGAGTTCATTGATAAAAAAAAGTGAATGGAAAATGGAAAGTTATGGGACTCAAGAACATAAATATATGATGATAAAAAATACCACCATTTCATCATAAGTGAAGGTACTTGTAACATCCCGACCCAGGTCACCTCTAAGACGGTGGCTGGACCGTTGGGTTATATGACCTCAAGCACATCTCCCCAAATGCCAGAGGTTACCGACTAGTAGTGTGGGAATTTTTAACGTGTCTGTGGGGGAGACTATTCCCTCATAGGTAATAGGTAATACACATCAGAATCAAACAATAAATAATAATAAATAGTAGAGGCCTATAAATGAATAAACTATAGCAGAAACAATATAAATAATCCAACTAAATAATAATCAAGTGCGGATACTCAAAAAACTATTTCCTTCCATGATGTATATCCAAGATTAATGTAATAAAATAGAACCCAAGAATGCTATCAATTAAAAGAAAAAAATTTCGATAACTGTATCACGAGTAAGGCTCGGTCCTCTGCCCCAATCTCTATCCTAAGCAGCAACAATCAATCAATAATTAGAAGCAGCACTCTTCCCTTTTTCAATACCTGCAATCATATAATCTACTCAGGTATCAACGATGCCCGGGCATGGTGTGAGATAAACTCCTAGTAGGTCAGCACCCATGGTGTCTAAAACATTCCATTTCGAGCAATGATAAAATGCAGTGTTCCATTATTTTACAATTTCGGATAAATAATTAAGTAGAATGGAACAAATAAGGTAACTCGGGATCCAAACAGCCCATGTGCCTAATCACATTCTTTAGCCTTATCCGATAGTCTGAAAGGGTACTTGTCAGCAGAATGCACGTACACATATAAATGTAAAACCTAGATAGAAACAAGGTAAAGAAGAAAGAGGTATACCCCAAGCATGTGCTTTAACATGGGGTCTACGTCAACTGTCAACCAGGTGCACTTCCACATATTAGTAGAATATCCCAATTCTCAGGTGACTCGAATTGAAATAATAAAAACCTTAATTGCATCATTATTAAGGTTCAAGTTGAGCGTTCGAGTCTGAGCCCATCTCGAAGGTATCACCTTGGAATATCCGTCAATATATCCAATACCACTAATCCCGTCCAAGGAAATATTTCAAGGCATGGATTTACCATGAGTCCATCCTAATCGCGCAAAAAGGGGTCAAGTGTCATTCGTGGCTGGCTTAGCCACACTTCCAATAGATCCATCCTAATGGGCCCTTTTGGAACTGGTATCACTCATAAGTATTAGAAATCACAGGCAAGTATCGGTCCAGCATGGCCAATGAAACCAACCCCTCAGAAATAGAGGTAAAAATTCAGGAACGAGGGTCTAAGTGTGACCCTTAATATGGGACCCACCTCTTCTACCTACCCAGAATTTAATTAATGTTTTCACAGTAACATATATGACATAATCAGAATACAAACTCACAACATGAAAACTAACCAGATACACCAGTGCATCACAAGGTACAAATTAAATATTGCAGCATAAAAATATTAACAAGGTAGGATATTTCATCATCATAATAAAATAAATTCACTTTTAAATAAATAAATAATTCAGCACAACCAACTTCCAAGAGTCCAAAAATTCTCAGTTGATAATTAATCAAAATTATTTATTTAAATTAATCACAAAAAAATAGGCTACAAAACATATTTAGTTAATTAAATTAATTTCCTGGGAATGCACATTTAAATATTTAAATAATTCATCAGAAAAAATTACCAAAGATCCAACAAATGAAGGTTAATAATTATTCTAAAATAATTATTTAAATTAAACAAAAAAAATAGGTTGCGCAACACAGGTAGTTAATTACATTAAATACCCACAAATAAATGTTTAAATAATTAAATAATTCAGCACAAACACCTTCCAAGGTTCCAATAATTCAAGGATCATAATTATTTTAAAATAATTATTTAAATTATATTTAACAAAAAAAGGATGTGCAATATAAACAGTAAAATGAATTAAACACCCGTGCTAATAGAATTTATACTGATCATTTCGGCACACCCAATGGGGTTTCCAAACACATTGAAACAAATTAAACAAGTTAATTTAAGATTAAAAGGGTTGCAAAAACTAGATGAAACAAATAAATTAAAGAGTTTGGGTAAATTTTCACAAAGCCAGTAGGCATCGACTAACGACACAACTGTGCATTTTTACAAAGAGCAACGAAATGGAAGGAAGAAGAGTTGAAGACCTAACTTATGGTCTTATATTATCTTATGATCCATGATATGCTTTTATTTGACTTAAAACCGAAGAAAATAGATGATTTTATAAAAACCCTAAAATAGGGTAAAATCCTTCAGCGACGAACTACGTGTAGGATACACAACAAAATCCTATGATTCCACATGCCCATGGTTAGACACGCCCTATGGTTTACTGTGAACCTAAAAAAGAAGAAATCTGTTAATAGAAAAATATTTGTAGTCTTCTGAAGGACGAGTAGGGGGTGTGCCACCTAGGGGGAGAGGGAGGTGCGACACGAGGGAGAGGAGGATAGGAGGAGAGGAAAAAAGAGAGAATGAAAAGGAACAAAATATGAGAAAGATAAAAGAATAAGAAAATGTAAAATGAATACAAAATAATATAAAATAAAATTAATGTGAAGGAAAAAGAATAAAAAAAATAAATGTAGAAATTTCCTATTTTAATTATTTTTACATTTTTCTTTAATCTCATTCCTATTTGATTTTTAATTTACTTTTATCCTTTATTGCTTTCTTTTAAATTTCATTATATATTTTCTAATAACATTTCAATCATTAATTAATTATTTTTAATACCTAACATCAAGGTAAATCGCAATATAACATTTTTCATAAAAAGTCTACAGTATTTTAAATTATTTAAATAACTGCCTGGGACCTGCAGTGTGGTGAAATTACGTGCTCCCTGGTTCACTTAAATGAATTAGGAAAAAAACATAAATGGACCGCACCTATAATTAGGTCGTTAAGTTAAAATAATTAAAATCATTATTATTTAATATAACATATCAATGACACCATTAATATTTTAAAACAACCACCATTTAGAAAATATAACGGTAATTAAATAAATATGGATTGCACATTTGTATTTAATTTAAACAATTAATAATATCACATTTATTACATTGCCCAATTATTATTTACACCATGAAAAAATTTATTAATTGTGGAGGTACATTTTTATTGGTTGTATTCAATGCAAATAATAATTGAAGTGCCCAGATCAGTGTGAATCACTGAGAGGGGGAGGGGGTGAATCAGTGATCCTTTAAAACTTTTTTACTAATTGATTCTTAATCAATTAAACCTCTATGGCTGGTTAAAGCCTCGATCCACTCTTCTTGTATCTCTCAACCTTTCCCGGATAATGCAGTAATGAAAAGGCACAGGACACAAGGATTTACAAGGTTCGGCACCAAAGGCCTACATCCTTGCCATGCTCTCCAAGCATGGATTCTCCATTATAACCTGTTAAAATTACAATGGTCGATACAGAGTCCCACTGTATCTCTCCTGAGTCCCACAGGAGGGTCTTTATACTGCTTCACACAGTGTTACCAGAGTCCCACTGGCCTGCTCCAGAATCCCACTGAAGACTTCTTCTCCCTGAGTCCCACATGGTCTTCTCTTGGCTCCTCGAGTCACACGAGTAGCTCTTCTTCACTTTAAGTTCTTCAAGTAACTTCAGCAGTCTGGGATAAAGACTGCTGGCCTTGCTCTGTACCTCTGATCACTTGTGATGATCAGGATCTTCTCAATCTACTGAAAACTCAGACACCCAATCTCTTTAACTTTAGTCTGGCTCAGTCTCAGTTCAGAACAACTTCATGTACTGAATGCATGGCAACTCTGAATCCTCATGCACTGACAGCATGGTCTTCTCAAATCTTCAAGAACCTCAAGTCTTGGACAACTCAGATGCACACAAGCTGATATGAACTTTTTCACGTGTGCATGTACATGCATGCATGCATGCACTTTCCCTTTCTTCTTCTTGGTGCAGTAGACCCACAAAGGGTGTAGTATCTTTAAGCACACACCTTCACTGAACTTCACACACTTAATTCAATTTGCTTACACACTTAGAGTGTGTTCTACTTTAGTGTGGGTCACTCCTTCTTCTTCTTCTAATGTGTATACACTTTTAGTGCACACACTAGGTTCGGCCTTTTAGTTCTTTTGCACACACAAATGCCTATGGCCTTCTTCCCTTCTTGTGCACACACCTAGGCTTCGGCCAACTTCTTGCTCACTTTATACACACACTTAATGAGTGTGGTCTTCTAACCACTTGGCACACACTTGGCCTTTCACTTTATCTTGCACACAAAAATGCCCGTAGGGTGTATTTGCACTTTGCACACACAATCTTGGCTATGACCTATTCTTTCTTTGACACACACTAACTTAGGTTTAGTTGTGGTCTTCTTGTTCACTTAGCACACACACAAGGCCACTGCCTTTTCTTCAAATGCACACACAGAGTGCAAGTCTCGGCCAAGGTGTGTTCCTGTCCACTTTGCACACACACAAATAGTGTGGTCTTCACTTGTTGCACACACTTGGGTTCACCTTTATTTGCACACACACACTAAGTATGCATTCTCCTTCAATTGGCACACACCCACTGTCCGTAGGTGATTTTCTTTGTTTGCACAAGGCTACGGCCTTCCTCTTCTTTTTGCACACAAAGGCACAAAGGCCTTGGCCTCCTCTTGCTCACACCTGTATACCAACACAAATGAAGGCGCGCAAGGTCCTGGTTGAGCCGCGGGCAATTTCTTCTTCAACAGATGCACAAGGTATGAGACACGGCCTCTCTTCCTCAACTCTGCCGAGCAAGGCTCAAGCCACAAGGGCCGCGCAAGCCACGGGTGCAAGGCACCGCGGGCGCGCAAGTGCTACCGCGCAGGGGGCACGGTGCACAGAGGGGGCGCACAACTTTGTGCTGCCCAAACTCCTTCCTGTCGCGCAAAGGATAGCGCACAGGGGACTCCTCCTTCTCCTTCTCCTCTTTCGCGCAAGGGGTGCGCGAAAGGAACTCCTTCGGGCCTCGGGTGGCACCGAGAACAACAGCCGCGCAAGTGCTTTGCGCGGCGGCTTCTTCTTCGCGAGGCAGAGGCACACGCGGGACTTCTGATTTTCAAGAAAGGATCAGCAAGCAAAATGAGAGCCTCTGGCTCTTCTTTTATAGGCAGAGGGATGCCCGAATCATCCTCGTGCAATAAATCTCAAACTCCCGAGATCTTCGGATCTTTAAAGATTTTTTCAAATCTTGTTTTCTTTCCTCTGTTTCACGCGGGATCTTCCTCTTTAATTTCCTCTACGTGCATGCGACTCATAACGCATGCACGGCCTTCGGTTAAGGCTCATCCCATGCAAAAACACAAACCACGTGGCCTCGGCAGCTTCGCTTGCCTCGGCCGAACTCGAAATCCCTCATTTGTTGCATGCAAGCCAATTTTAAGGCATGGATGTATTCAGTGTAGCCAGACGAGTCGGATGGACGTCTTAGATCCTTCAGAGGTGGCCGGGAACTCGAAAACCGGCCTCGGGTAGCCTCTGGTTCATCGGCGGCTCACGGGGAGGCTTCGGACGAGCTCGGCGAAGGAGACGACGCTGGGAGCCGTCGGATCGCCATTTAAATGACCGCGGACGGCTCAGATTATAACATCGCCGCGGAGATGGATCGTACGGTGGAGATCTCGCGCGAGATAAAACATGCGGCCAGGATTAGATCCCGGGATAAAAATCCCGTCCCACATCGAATCGGCCAGCGTTTTTGCTGCGGTTTATTACCCTGGCGCTGCCTCAACACGCCAGTTGAACTTCTCCCTCCACGGTGCCGCCCCGCACCGTGTTCTCCCTGCGGGCGCGCTCTGCGCCCACTCTCTGCTCCTGCGGGCGCGCTCCTAGCGCCCACTATGCATCCTGGGTGCGCGGGCTTCACCACCGCGTGCCCTCGGGGGCTTACACACGGCCCCCCCTGCCTCTCGAGCTTGCACCATGGGATCCCCCATGGGCGTGGCGCCTAGTGCCCATATGAGCCGTGGGGTTGAACCCGTGGGCTGGCTTGAGATGGCCAATTTTTTGGCAAAGGACAAGAACCTAGACTTTGTAAAAACAAAGTCCTTCTCCATATAAAACATGCCAAATGCCAAATGCCTCCTTCTTCTAAGCCATTCTTCCTCCTCTTTATTTCTTCTTCTTCATTAGAATTCATCATCCTTCTTCAACATATATTCATCATTTAAGAATGGAATTCTTGAAGGTTCTTCCTTCAACCGATGCTCCTGAATCAAATAATTTATCAAAATTCTTCAATGATCCAATCAGAGATCAAGTTGGATCTTCTTCAAATTCTCATGCACTAAGTGATAGTGCATGGACTTTATTAATCCACTTCATCCACTTAGAAGTAGTGAATGGATCTTCATCAACTCCTCATGCATTGTCACTACAATGCATGGTCTTTTAGTCATGTTGTGACATTGTATCCAGTTGATACAAGTTCTATGAACTTAAAAGATCAGTTCAACAATCGTCTGATTTTCTAGAGAATGTTTCAACCACATCTCCTATGCCACTTAGTGAATCTCCTAAGTGACATTCATCTTAGTACCATGGCCATTCTCCTTCATCACCATCACCATCACATCCTTTGACATTCACATCTTGACTCCCTGACATCCATTCATTCCAAGACAACTTCATGCCTCATTGACAACAAATGCAACACAATGCACTTCAATCTCCCCCTTTGTATTTGTTGTCAATACACTCCTTCAGCACATATGAATGGGTCAATATGTGTGCCAATATTTCTCCCCCTTATTGGCAATCAAATGCAAAGGTGTGGGGTGGTTTGCTTTCAAAATATGTCTTCCTCCCTTATAAAAGTATTTTCTTGTAAAACACTGAGAGAGGGATGATGTCACATGTTCTCTTTAGCAAAGAACCTTTAGTACATCAGCTCTAAGTCTACTTGGGCTAACCCGGTGTAGAAAACAAGAGTGATATAACCAAGGTACTCAATGCTGTCCATAATTCTCTACACATGTGAGATCATGCTTAGGAGTTTGAAAATTTTTCAGATATAACAATGAATTGCTAAATCCTGCACATACTTCACAAGACTCATTAGAAAGTTCAGTGCTAAGATAAAGCTCCCCCTTTCATCCATTTGCCTTCAATCCATACTCCCCCTTAATTGACAAGATAAACTCAATTAAGAAACAAGGGATGAAAGTATGATTGGAATACCTTCACTTTCTCAAGATGATATTAATTTTAGAACATCATCTTCTCCAGATTGGCTCCCCCTCAAGGGGTGCACTCCATTCCTTCCAAACCATCCTCCAGCTGAGAATGATCATCATCTTCAATTCCCTACAATGTTAGCACATGTAAATACCAATAGTATAAGGGAATAAGATGGAACCTCCTTGGTTGATCAATGTGAACAACAAGGTTGAGAAGATTCTCTCAACCGAGATGTCCCATTTTCACCAGTCTTCACACTTGCACATTTGATCTTCATTGATGATTGTGCTGGTGTGGTTCTCAAAACATCTTCATGTGAAATCTTCTTCTTCCCTTTTGCCTTAGCAATTGCCAGAACTTTATCTTCAGCTTTTTGCAGATCTTTGGCAAGTTGCAACTGATTTGGCCATATGACTAGTAAATCATTTGGAAGAGTGGCCTCAGTTTTGGATATTCCACATGGTTCCTTTGATGCTGTCAAGCTACCTCTCTTAGGCAACTTGTTTTCAATCAATCCCTTCTGCTTCTTCTGGATTGATTGTCTGTTTGAGTTCAGTCTGCCTCTATTGAATTTCATGGCTTCTTTACAAAGATCCATGATGTGTCCTTTCTTTCCACAGTAGAAGCATGTTTTCTTGGTGGTCCTTCTGGATGCATCACCCTTCTTGGATTTGAATTCCAAGGACTTCTCTTCATTCTTCAAACTCTTCTTGGGAGCATCTTCCACTTTCTTCTGCTTGCTTCCCAAGGAATCTCTTTTAGCCAGGTTCAGTGATCTTCTCTTCATTCCAGCTTTGGATACAGTTGGATATTGACATGTATCATTCTTTTGACCACTTTTGCATTCATCCCAGATGTTGTCAAGTAATCCAAATCTGTTAGCAGTAAACAGATGTCTCTGGACCTGTGGATGCTGCTTCTTTCCTTCTGGCTTGCTCCCCCTTGGCATGGGCTTCCTCTGTGCTTTGGCATTCAGTGGATTGTACCAACAATCCTTTGCACAATGCCCATACTTGTTACAACACCAGCATTGTCCCACGAATCTAGACCTCTTCAGTCCTTCTGATTGTAGGGTACTTTTCTTGACCTGTTGTGCTGTTTCAGGAGAGCTCTGCTTCTTCATTTTCTTCATCCATACTTGTTTGGATTCATTCTTCCATCCTGCACTTTTTGTGGAAACACAATTAGAAGCATTAGTACAAGATGGGGTGGATGGTACCTTCTTTCTAGAAGATGTTGCACTTTTATTGGAGGATGTCTTTCTCTTAGAATCATCCTGCTCAAAGCATACTTGAGTAGCAACATTTCTCCTTTCAGCTGTCTGGGAGGCTTGGGCTTTGGGTGATTGCTGATTTTTCAATATCACCTCCAGTTCTAAGCATTTCATATTGAGGGAGTTCTTCTCATCCTCAATAGTTCTTAGACTTCCTTCCCATTTCTCTTCCAGCTGTTTTATCTGGTCTTCATGCATCTGCTTCATTTCAAGCAATGAGTTGTCAAGCTCCTTCACCCTTTTGACTTTGTCTTCTAGTTGAGCATCCCTGACAACCATTGACACTTTGTGCCTCTTTTCCAGTGCATGGACAACATCTTTGACTATTATCATAAAGATGTCTTTCTCAGAAAGGCTCCTTTGCAATTCTTCAGCAGTATCTTCATATCTTTCATTGCAAAGGGACACTGTTTCATCTTTGGCATTTACCAGCTTTCTGAGAGTGTTGGTTATGCCAACCCTTTTTGCCAATTGGACTTCTAGAGAATTGGCTTCATCTTCTAGCTGTAATTTTTCTTCTTGAAGATCAAGGAGGCCTGTAGCTATACACATTGCAACTTCCTTGGGGACTCTCTTCTGAAGATATTTGATTGCATTTAGAAGATCATTGCTCCTTCCATCTTCATCACAGCTAGAGCAGGCTTCATCAGAAGAATGATAAAAGGAATTGTCATCTGATGTGACTTTCACATTTCTTTCCATAGAAGGAGTTTCTCTGATTGCAGCAACCTTCTTCTTCATCTTCTTGGCCCGTTTCTTCTTTCTATTTTTCTGAGTCTTGGCAGATATCTCCATTTGAGGCTGGTCACTCATTTCCTCAAATCTGCACTCCATAAAGACTCCCTTGGATCTTTTAGAGGGAACCTCCCTCTGATACCAATTGAAGTGCCCAGATCAGTGTGAATCACTGAGAGGGGGAGGGGGTGAATCAGTGATCCTTTAAAACTTTTTTACTAATTGATTCTTAATCAATTAAACCTCTATGGCTGGTTAAAGCCTCGATCCACTCTTCTTGTATCTCTCAACCTTTCCCGGATAATGCAGTAATGAAAAGGCACAGGACACAAGGATTTACAAGGTTCGGCACCAAAGGCCTACATCCTTGCCATGCTCTCCAAGCATGGATTCTCCATTATAACCTGTTAAAATTACAATGGTCGATACAGAGTCCCACTGTATCTCTCCTGAGTCCCACAGGAGGGTCTTTATACTGCTTCACACAGTGTTACCAGAGTCCCACTGGCCTGCTCCAGAATCCCACTGAAGACTTCTTCTCCCTGAGTCCCACAGGGTCTTCTCTTGGCTCCTCGAGTCACACGAGTAGCTCTTCTTCACTTTAAGTTCTTCAAGTAACTTCAGCAGTCTGGGATAAAGACTGCTGGCCTTGCTCTGTACCTCTGATCACTTGTGATGATCAGGATCTTCTCAATCTACTGAAAACTCAGACACCCAATCTCTTTAACTTTAGTCTGGCTCAGTCTCAGTTCAGAACAACTTCATGTACTGAATGCATGGCAACTCTGAATCCTCATGCACTGACAGCATGGTCTTCTCAAATCTTCAAGAACCTCAAGTCTTGGACAACTCAGATGCACACAAGCTGATATGAACTTTTTCACGTGTGCATGTACATGCATGCATGCATGCACTTTCCCTTTCTTCTTCTTGGTGCAGTAGACCCACAAAGGGTGTAGTATCTTTAAGCACACACCTTCACTGAACTTCACACACTTAATTCAATTTGCTTACACACTTAGAGTGTGTTCTACTTTAGTGTGGGTCACTCCTTCTTCTTCTTCTAATGTGTATACACTTTTAGTGCACACACTAGGTTCGGCCTTTTAGTTCTTTTGCACACACAAATGCCTATGGCCTTCTTCCCTTCTTGTGCACACACCTAGGCTTCGGCCAACTTCTTGCTCACTTTATACACACACTTAATGAGTGTGGTCTTCTAACCACTTGGCACACACTTGGCCTTTCACTTTATCTTGCACACAAAAATGCCCGTAGGGTGTATTTGCACTTTGTACACACAATCTTGGCTATGACCTATTCTTTCTTTGACACACACTAACTTAGGTTTAGTTGTGGTCTTCTTGTTCACTTAGCACACACACAAGGCCACTGCCTTTTCTTCAAATGCACACACAGAGTGCAAGTCTCGGCCAAGGTGTGTTCATGTCCACTTTGCACACACACAAATAGTGTGGTCTTCACTTGTTGCACACACTTGGGTTCACCTTTATTTGCACACACACACTAAGTATGCATTCTCCTTCAATTGGCACACACCCACTGTCCGTAGGTGATTTTCTTTGTTTGCACAAGGCTACGGCCTTCCTCTTCTTTTTGCACACAAAGGCACAATGGCCTTGGCCTCCTCTTGCTCACACCTGTATACCAACACAAATGAAGGCGCGCAAGGTCCTGGTTGAGCCGCGGGCAATTTCTTCTTCAACAGATGCACAAGGTATGAGACGCGGCCTCTCTTCCTCAACTCTGCCGAGCAAGGCTCAAGCCACAAGGGCCGCGCAAGCCACGGGTGCAAGGCACCGCGGGCGCGCAAGTGCTACCGCGCAGGGGGCACGGTGCACAGAGGGGGCGCACAACTTTGTGCTGCCCAAACTCTTTCCTGTCGCGCAAAGGATAGCGCACAGGGGACTCCTCCTTCTCCTTCTCCTCTTTCGCGCAAGGGGTGCGCGAAAGGAACTCCTTCGGGCCTCGGGTGGCACCGAGAACAACAGCCGCGCAAGTGCTTTGCGCGGCGGCTTCTTCTTCGCGAGGCAGAGGCACACGCGGGACTTCTGATTTTCAAGAAAGGATCAGCAAGCAAAATGAGAGCCTCTGGCTCTTCTTTTATAGGCAGAGGGATGCCCGAATCATCCTCGTGCAATAAATCTCAAACTCCCGAGATCTTCGGATCTTTAAAGATTTTTTCAAATCTCGTTTTCTTTCCTCTGTTTCACGCGGGATCTTCCTCTTTAATTTCCTCTACGTGCATGCGACTCATAACGCATGCACGGCCTTCGGTTAAGGCTCATCCCATGCAAAAACACAAACCACGTGGCCTCGGCAGCTTCGCTTGCCTCGGCCGAACTCGAAATCCCTCATTTGTTGCATGCAAGCCAATTTTAAGGCATGGATGTATTCAGTGTAGCCAGACGAGTCGGATGGACGTCTTAGATCCTTCAGAGGTGGCCGGGAACTCGAAAACCGGCCTCGGGTAGCCTCTGGTTCATCGGCGGCTCACGGGGAGGCTTCGGACGAGCTCGGCGAAGGAGACGACGCTGGGAGCCGTCGGATCGCCATTTAAATGACCGCGGACGGCTCAGATTATAACATCGCCGCAGAGATGGATCGTACGGTGGAGATCTCGCGCGAGATCAAACATGCGGCCAGGATTAGATCCCGGGATAAAAATCCCGTCCCACATCGAATCGGCCAGCGTTTTTGCTGCGGTTTATTACCCTGGCGCTGCCTCAACACGCCAGTTGAACTTCTCCCTCCACGGTGCCGCCCCGCACCGTGTTCTCCCTGCGGGCGCGCTCTACGCCCACTCTCTGCTCCTGCGGGCGCGCTCCTAGCGCCCACTATGCATCCTGGGTGCGCGGGCTTCACCACCGCGTGCCCTCAGGGGCTTACACACGGCCCCCCTGCCTCTCGAGCTTGCACCATGGGATCCCCCATGGGCGTGGCGCCTAGTGCCCATATGAGCCGTGGGGTTGAACCCGTGGGCTGGCTTAAGATGGCCAATTTTTTGGCAAAGGACAAGAACCTAGACTTTGTAAAAACAAAGTCCTTCTCCATATAAAACATGCCAAATGCCAAATGCCTCCTTCTTCTAAGCCATTCTTCCTCCTCTTTATTTCTTCTTCTTCATTAGAATTCATCATCCTTCTTCAACATATATTCATCATTTAAGAATGGAATTCTTGAAGGTTCTTCCTTCAACCGATGCTCCTGAATCAAATAATTTATCAAAATTCTTCAATGATCCAATCAGAGATCAAGTTGGATCTTCTTCAAATTCTCATGCACTAAGTGATAGTGCATGGACTTTATTAATCCACT
The DNA here is from genome assembly GCA_963277665.1 of Viscum album. Classification (NCBI taxonomy): domain Eukaryota; kingdom Viridiplantae; phylum Streptophyta; class Magnoliopsida; order Santalales; family Viscaceae; genus Viscum; species Viscum album. The sequence continues at coordinate 1,133,764,206 of OY728131.1, forward strand.
TCATCCACTTAGAAGTAGTGAATGGATCTTCATCAACTCCTCATGCATTGTCACTACAATGCATGGTCTTTTAGTCATGTTGTGACATTGTATCCAGTTGATACAAGTTCTATGAACTTAAAAGATCAGTTCAACAATCGTCTGATTTTCTAGAGAATGTTTCAACCACATCTCCTATGCCACTTAGTGAATCTCCTAAGTGACATGCATCTTAGTACCATGGCCATTCTCCTTCATCACCATCACCATCACATCCTTTGACATTCACATCTTGACTCCCTGACATCCATTCATTCCAAGACAACTTCATGCCTCATTGACAACAAATGCAACACAATGCACTTCAATAATATTAATAAAAAATTATTATTATTATTTCTAATGACCAAAAAAATATTTAACCCAATTAAGTGATATTCCTTTGTGATATGACCAAACGTCCACCGCTCGTAAAGGTTATGTCCTAACTAGGTTAAACCCCATGTCCCAAATCTATTGGTTATGTTATATTTCTCATTCGATAGACCATTTGTGTGAAAGTAATTATTTATTAAATAAAAAACGGAATAATTAATTAATTAAAAATAAAATGGATTTATCATTTCCGAGGGTGCCAAACACCAGATGGGAATCAAGTTTATACCATACATAGGGTAAACCCAGTGTTCCTGACCTTAAGGTGGTCTCATATTTCTCATATGATGCACCGTTTTAGAGTTGTTTCATTATTTTTCTAAAAATAATCAAACAAACGTACCTATAAAATAATCTTAATATTTATTATCTATCAATTCCGCATTGTCGACTATCAGAATTAAAAGTTCCAATGCTTAGTTTTTAAAACCAGCCTTCCTAGTTAACAGAAAAATTTAATTATCTTTTCTTTTTCATACGGTTCAAAACACGGGATGTTACAACATTCCCACTATATAACTTCTCGTCTCTCAGAATCCTTCAGGAACAACGTAACCCTCACCCGATCTACAAGGTCATGCAGTCTCATAAAAAAGTTCACATTGCGTATATAAATTCCCAATGCACGCTCAAATATTGGTTAGGTAAGGGACACAAAAGTCATTAAGATATGATCCAACACTCATTTTCCAACTGAAACATCAAGACAGTATTTATCCAAGATCTTTCTTCTATAGACCCAACCATGTCATCATCTCATTAATTTCTAACCAAGGTTACTTCCCAGCTTAGGTTTTAACGATAGAAAGCTGAAAATTTCAGTCATGACACCATCCTTCGTCAGAATTTCCTATAATAAATTCCATTAAGTGTTCTAAATATGTTTCCCACATGATTTCCAAAATAGATAAAATGGTCGATTCTCCATCGCCCTTAAATCCCATGTCATGCCAGCATTTTCTGAAAATCCCAGGTTGACCCAAAACGTACTTGTCTTACCTGATGACGTGTCGGATAAAGTTCTTTCACTAATTTCTTCATTGAGCAAGAGAGAGAACTAGTCAGGCCCCTACGACCGACCATTTAATAAGTTTCTCTTCTTTGATGGTAGGTGTTTTATAGGCTAGACTATGATGTCTTCAAAAATGGTATGTCACATTTAGCCGAACACGTCCACTGAAGATCATACCAGACCTCCGGTGGCGTTCCGTTATTCAAGCATCACTGAGCCCCACAACATGTCTACGGTAACCTCATCTTGGCACAAAAGAGAGAAAGGAACTAATGAATTGTAGTCCATACTCTATATTTATGAGTGAGACATTGGTACAAGAGAAATATTTCCAAATCAAAACATTGATTGAGCCCGGAGTGGCATCGGCCTTGCGGTCATGTTAGATGAAATGACTGGTGTACAAGATTTCATCTAAGGAATTCCTACACGGAAATCTGAGGGTCACTCATAAATAAAGAATGCCTCGATAAGAATGATGCATTAGTGTGCAAAAATTATAAAAACACCCTAAACAAGCCCAAAAATATTTAATGATTTAGCATGGCGTTAGACCGGGGATCTCTTAGTGCATCAAGGATGGAAAAAATATACGGGACATGCTCATCACTTAAGGATGAGTACACTAAGAGGATTTGGAGATTTCCAAAAGGAAGACATTTAAAAAATGGGAATGAAATCCCAACCAAACTGGCTGGTGAATCAAAACACCTAAGTCTCTAGTTGTTTTCTCAAGCATTGGGATGAACTTGAATCCATTAACACAGTAGTTACTGCACTAAAGAGATGACCCAAAACATATTTTACAGCACAAGACTTGATGATTACACTGAATAGAACTGGTTTGTCACAACGTTAAGCACTCAATGGTACCCCATACATGAACGCATACATCCCCGAGGTGATACAGAATCCAGATGAAATTTAACTCAGAGGATGATGTATTGAATCATATATCCCTATCGAGAATAAAAGGTTGAAAACCCTTTGATGAAAATGGCCATTCTTAAGGCATGACTAACCTAATGTAAATGATCCTTTCATAATTCTTCATCCCAAAACAAAACTCAAGGGAAACATGAACACACGTTCGAACAAGGGTGTCATTTTAAGCAAGGTGTTCTGATTAGGGATGAAGACATGTGAAAGGATCTATTCCAAAGAAACATATAGAGAAAATAAAACTACTCTTATACCAGGGTCTTAAACATAGGACATTGTTATCGGTTCCATATCCATGCCATTTATATTTAATCACATTTAATCTTAAATCATCAAAATATTAAATCAAAACATCATGTAACATATGTTTCAAAACAAAACACATTGTACTTGATCTTAAAAAATTCCTCAAGGGAAAACAGAAAAGTTTTTTAAAAATCTATTTTAAAACGTTTTAAATTAATTGAAATCATGTCCTTAATTAGACAATATATCACATAAAATCCTTTTAATAAGATAAGGCATCCTACAAGGGTCCCACTAAGCCGACGTGGGTTTATTAGAATGAAACCCAAAAATATTTGTTTAATTACTAAGAGTCACAACACTCATACTAGGTTATCGCATAAGGAATGTGCATTAACTAGCCTACTTTGTCCTATTTGTTCCTATTGGTACTTAACCAATTCATTTGAAATTATAACATCCTTAAAAAACACCAGTCTAGATTTATGGGTGGTTATCAACTTAATAAGAAATTATACACTTTATAGTTGTTGGAATTTGGATCCCATTCAATGGAAACCAATAAATATTTTCAAAGTAACTGATTACATAAAAAATAAACTACTTGGTATCTACAAGAATCTAACATAGAGAGACATGTTGTAATCAAGTAATTATAAAAATTTTAATCCAAGAGACAAGTTAATAGGCACAAAATCATGATACAAGACAAACATGGTTTTAAATAGGCCACATGAAAACAGACTAGAATACTAAATATATCACTAAAACATGGTATCAAAAAAGGAATTCTAAATAATTATAGGACATGGAATACATTCAAATCAAAGATTTTTAATTTGTAGGTAACCTAAAATGAAACTACATGGCATGGAAATATGCATGGAATGTGAATTCCATTGTGCCCAATATGATTCATGCAATGCTTCATCATTACCTTAACAGGATAAGGGTAAAATATCCTAAATTCCAAAAATTCCTAAGATCAGAAATTACACAAATCACTCAAGGTGAAATCAAATCCATTATATCATTGAAAAGAGTGAAAAACAATCCCATACCTAGCCACATTGTCATTTCTCATACATGGGCTGATCAGTCCTAGGCACAACTATTATCCAAGCACTGACACATTGCTAGTATCCTATCTACGAACACAAAACAACGAGATAAACTAAGAATAACACCTCGGAATACACTTTGTAACGTCCCAACCCAGATCATCTCTAAGACGGAGGCAAGACCAGTGGGTAACATGACCTCAAGAACGTCTCCCCAAACACTAGAGGCTGCCGACTAGTAGCGAGGGCCTTTGTAATTTGATTGTGGGGGAGACTATTCCCTCATAGGTAATAGGTAATAAATAGTGGAATAAAACACCAATTAAAAATAAATAGAAGAGACATATAAATGAATAAACTATAGAAGAAAAAATATAAATAATCCAGTTGAATAATACTCATGTGCGGAAGCTCACAAAATGATGTCATTACATTATGTATATACAAATTGAAAGTAGAGAAAATAGATCCCAAGCCTGATATCAACTAAAAAGAAAAGAAAAAAATTGTGACAACTGCATCACGAGTAAGGCTCTATTCTTGGCCCCAGTATCCATCCTCAGTAGCAGTAATCAATGATGAATCGAAAGCAGCATGCTTCCCTTTTTCAAAACCTGCAATCATAAAATCTACTCGAGTGTCGACGTTGCTAGAGTAGGGTGTGAGAGAAAATCACTGTAGTCCGGCAACCAAGGTGTCTAAACCATTCCATTTCCTACAATTATAAAATGAATTGTGGCAATATTTAACAAATTCAGATAAATAATTAAGTTAAATTGAACAAATATATCAATTCGGTATCCAAACATCCCTCATACCTAATCACCTACTTCAGCCTAAGTCGATAGTCTGAAAGGGTACCTGTCAGCAGAATGCTCATACAAGTATATATATATATAACCCAAGAAAGAAAAAAGGTAAACGAGAAAGAGGTATACCTCAATCTTGTTCTTTAACTTGGGGTATAAGTTAACTTCCAACTAGGTGAACTTCCACATATCATAAGAATATCACAATTTTCTAGTGACTCGAATAGAAATAATCCGAAAATTAATTGCATAATTATTAAGGATCAAGTTTAATGTTGGTGTCTGAGCCTGCCCTGAAGGTATCGCTATGGAACATCCATCAATTTATCTAATACCACCAAGCATGTCCAAGGCAATTTTTTGAATGACCAAGTATCACCTGAGGCATGGATTTGCGCTCAGTCCATCCCAATCTCTCTAAAAGGGGTCCAGTGTCATATTTGATTGGCTTAGCCACATTGCCAATGGACCTTCCCTGATGAGCCCTTTTGAAACTGTTATCACTCATAAGTACTAGAAATCCTAGGGAAGTCTCAGTTTGATAATGAAAAGGACACCTCCCCATGACACATAGAGGTAACCAGTCAGGAATGAAGGGCCTAAGTGTGAACCTTAATATAAGACACATCTCCTTTCCCCTGAATATAATTAATGTTTTCAGAGCAGCAAATATGACATAATCAGTAAATAAACTCACAACTTGAAAACTAACCCGATACACTAGTGCATCAAAAGGTAAAAATTAAATATTTAAACATAATAATACTAACAAGGAAATATATTGCAACAACATAAGAAAATAAATGCACTTTTATATAAATAAAAAATTCAACACAACCAACTACCAGGATTCGAACAATTCATGGTTCATAATTAATATATATTATTTAGATAAATTAAACACACCAAAAATAGGCAGTGCAACACATGCAGTTAATTAAATTAAATACACATGAATGCCCATTAAAATAAATAAATAATTCCACACAAATAACTACCAAAGATCCAACAATTAAAGGTTCATAATTATTCTAAAATAACTAATTTTATTAAACACAACAAAAATTAGTTGTGCAACACATGGAGTTAATTAAATTAAATGCCCGTGCATGAAAATTTAAATAATTAAATAATTATGAACAAACATCTATCGAATATCCAATAATTCAAGGTACGTAATTATTTTAAAATAATTTTTGTAATTAAAAAAAATTGGTTGTACAATACATGCAATTAAATGATTTCAATACTCGGGCTAACAAAATTTATACCGACCATGCCAGCACGCCCAAAAGTGTGTCTGACCACAATGAAACAAATTAAACAAATTAATTCATGATCAAAAAGGGCTACAAGAACTAGAAAAACAAGTAAATTAATGATTTTGGGTAAAATTTTAAAAAGCTAGTAGGCACCAACTAACGACACAATTGTGTGTTTTTATAAATCGCAACGAAATGGAGGGAAAGAGGGTAGACACCCAAATTTATGGACATAGATGATCATATGATATGCGTTAGGATTGGATTTGACGTATAATGGATGAAAACACATTATTTTAGAAAACCCCCCAATAGGGTAAAATCTTTCTGCAATGAACTACGTGTATGATACACAACAAAATCCTATGATTCCACTTGTGCAAGGTTAGACTCACCCAAATGTTTGTTTCAAACCTAACAGAGACAAAAACAGATAACATACAGAGGAGATATATTCTTTTAAAGGAGGAGAAGGGGGGTGTTCCACCTTGGGGGGGAGGGAGGTTCGGGATGAGGGAGAGGAGGATATAAGGAGATGAAAAAAGAAAGAAAGAAATCGAAGAAAAAAAGAAAATAAAAATAAGAGAAAAGTAAAAGAAAAGGAAAAAAATAAATGAAAAATAAAATAAAATAAATAGAATGTGAAGGAAAAAAGAATAAAAATAAATAAAAATGGTAATTTTCCATTTTTATTATTTTTACATTTTATCCTAATCCCTTCCCTATTGGATTTATAATTTCCCTTTATACTTTCCTACTTTATTTTAAATTTCATTAAATCTTTTCTTATCACATTTCAATTCTAAATTAATTACATTAAATCCTGAATATCTCACTAAAGTATGACATAACATTTTTCATTAAATGTATGCAGTATTTTAAATTAATTAAATAACCACCTGGGACCCACAATGAGGGTTGCTAATGTGCTCCCTAGGTCACTTTGAAGAATTAGGAAAACATTAACTTAAATGTCCCACACCATGATTTATGTCGATACCTTAAAATAATTAAAATAATAATTATTTAATATAACTCATCAATGAAACCATTAAAATTTGAAAACTACCATCATTAAAAAAAGATATTAGTCATTTAATAAATATAGACTGTGCATTTGTATTTAATTTGAAAATTTAAAAATAACACATTTATTACGTTTCCAAATTATTATTTACACCACGACACAATTTAATAACTGTGTTAGTACATTTTTATTGGTTGTCTTTAATTCAATTAATAATAAAAATAAAAAAATTATTATTATTATTTGTAACAGACAACCAAAATATTTAACCCAATTAAATTAACATCATGTATGATATAAGAAAACATCTGCCGCTCGCAAAGGGTATTCCATACCTGGGCTAAACCCCACGTCCTCGAAGAATCGGAGATTAATGATTTTTCATTCGACCCATCATTTTTTTGAAAATAAAAATTTATTATATTAAAAAAAAAAAATTAATTAAAAATAATTATGGAATTATCATGTGAGAGGGCGCCAAACACCCGATGTGAAGCAAGGTTATACCATGCCAAGGGTAAAATTAATGTTCCAAACCTAATGGTTGTCTCAAATTTCTCATACGACACACCGTTTTAGATTTATTTCATTTTTGAAAAAAATAAATAAACACGCGTATCAATAAAATATAATTAATATTTTTATTCTATCAATGATACAATTTCGACTATGGGAATTAAAAATATCCAATGCTTAGTTTTAAAACCTTCATACCAAGTTGATGGAAAAATTAAATTTCTTTTTCTTTTTCATCCAGTTAAAAACACAGGACGTTACAAAACTAGGATAAATTTTTCGTTCTAAGATCATTTTATTAATTTTAAAGAATTTTCTTACCATCTAAACTATGGGAATATGTATATATACTAAATTGATGTGTATAATTTCATCATTTAATAAATTTCCACCAAAATATCATCTTTTTCTCTAAATATTGTGTAATAAAGATGAATTTTCCATGCCTCATGAACTAAACTACACTTTTAATGAAACACATGACACCCAAAGCATAATAAGATTGTCCTACTATGTTTATAAATTAACCAAAACCAATGAATTTAGAACATAATAAGTTAATTTCTCAAATAAACCTTCATTCATTAGTCTCTATAAAATAATACCTAATGTTTTAACCTAATAATTACATATGAAATCATCCCTAAAATCCTTCAAACATTTCCTAACTAATTTTAAATCTCTTTGAGTATAAGGATTTGGTCATATATTCTTCCAAGATAAATAATTCAATATTCCAAAAAAAATCACAAATGTTTCTGAAATAATGGTATTCTTTACTTGAAAAAATAGCATTCCAGCTACAATATCATTTAGTCTAGTGGTAGGTGATACACCCTTTTCTCCATCAGTTGTGGGATACAGACCCATAGAAATGCTCGATGCGGTAGTTTTCCACCCGACATTCATGTTTTTCGTTTTTTAACATAAAAAATAATTCCCCTATAAATAAACTTAATGTCGATCCTATGGGTTACAAATATCCAAAATACTAAAACTTCTCCCAAAATGTCACTAATAACCTTAAAATATTTACTACATAAACCACTAAAAAGGGGTATTTAAAACATTGAACTTATGATCAACTTTAATATTTTGAAACTATGATGGTATCCATAAATATTAGGATGAAATAAAATGATAATATTCAAATCTACAAAGTTATATAAACCTTTTATTTGATTCCAACAATAAAAACACTGAATCTGTTCTCTCGAATTCAGTCCTAAAATCATAAAAATTACATCTCTGAGTTTGATACCAATCGAGGTTACTAAATATTCCCCATTAAAACATAAAATTTCATAAGGAAATATTGGATCACTTACACTTTCTATTATAGTTTAATTTTAGAGTTTTATATAAATAGGAAAAAATCCAAAACAAGAAATACCCATGTCATTAAATTTTCATTTATCCAACTTAATCCTAGCATTATTGTTTGACATTAATTTTTCATTATAATCCATATAAAATACACTACAGGCATAATTCATTAAACATCATTTATTGATATCCCATGGAAAATGAAACATTAGAAGGGTGAACTTAAATACTCAATAAGGGTAAATATAATCATTAATGATTCAATGTCATCAATGAGATTAAAAATTACAAAAGGGTTAGACAATATATCAGAGTACATGATCAAATCATAAAGAAACTCATACAATTCATTACCTGGATTATAAAAAATGAAAACATGGAAATGAAAAGATTCATCAGTATCAATAATAATGATCCTTGTTATATCAATATTGATGATAAGAAACACTATAAATCCATATGAATCATAAAAAACATGTTGGTATCTTGGAAAATTTTATTCATAACTCATGTTAGACCAATGTAAAAAATGATTACATCCTAATTAAATACATACAAGAAACCCTCAGTTAATTTCCTCATTCTTTCCTCTCAAGTCAAGGTACATTTCCAAGTTCATTTGAACATTGTATGGGAACACCAATCATTTAAGCTATAATGGATTATCCTAGAACTATCTAGGACACACCATATTATAATATGTAATTGTCTCACCATACAATCTTTATGTTTCCCCATCATATAAGTTGTAACAAGTTCGATTGGCACTATCTGGGCCCCCCATTATAAAAGTATTGTCGAATAATTACAACATAAATAATTTAAAAATATCATTAATTTCATACTACAACTAAAAAAGCAATAATTATTCTTTATTAATCTAATTAACTCAACGAAAATAAATGGATTTCATGTTAATCTATTTGAAACATGATTAATATGTGGAAAAGAAACTGTTTTGAAAACTATCTCTTTAAAAAAATCATAATCCATCCCTATATAGAATTATGATCGTATAACTAAAAAATATACTCATTATATCATATTTAAAAAACAACTGTAATTGTCATTGATTAATGGGAACACAATAAAAATATTTTTGAAAACATTTCTTAAGGAATATGTCATTTAAATTTTTATTTATTTAATACCTAAATCATTCTAACAATCATTTTTGTGGAAAATAACCACGAGAAATCATAATGGAATTTTTAATAATCATTTAAAATATTTCTTGAATAAAATTTGCATTTGAATTTAAAAATAATAATTAAAAAATATTCAGAAACCTTGGATTGGGAATGAAAATATTTTTAACCAAAAATATGATTTTTTATAAAAATATTCTTTTCAACTCTTAGGTACATAAAGAGGGGAAAATTAATAGAAAAAAAATATTATAATAAAATTAAAATCTTATAATAATATTTATGAGTTCTTTGAGATATATATCATAATATTTAATCATTATACGAATAATCATATACAACCCTAATAAATGATGAGATTGTAGCCCAAGACTCTTGCCTATTTGGTAAATTTGAATAATAATACCCATGAAAGAATATCATAAAAAGAAAAAAAAATCCATTAAAAAATGGATATTAATGAAATAACATGTAAAAGGAGAAGTATATACATCTCATAAAAGAAGATAAGTTTATAACATAACATATGTCTCAATGAAAAAAAATGGAGACAAAAATCCCTTACCACATTAGTAAATTGTAAAACATAAACCCCGTAATAGAAAGATCATATTTGAATATATATTTTAAAAAAATTAATTATAAGAATAAAAAAATAAATTAATGGGAATTATATACACCAGAATGTAAAAAATATGTGGGGAATATGTCATATATCTCAAATAAGTAACAATCAGACTAGAAAACCCTTACCTCTGGTTCAATTAGACATACATGTTCTTTACCTTCTAAAATAATAAATATAAGTTTTTTATTTAATTAATATGTAATCATTTTATAGTTTGTTGTTACTTTTATTTTACTAATTATCATGTTATATACAATTAATTAATCAATTACGTTTGTGTTGGATGTTTTCACTATATTCGGTGTGTGAGATGAAAATGATTTAAGTGGTTTGACTATGGTAAAATCAGTCTTTATTTAATCATATCCCAAAAAATAATAATGAAATAATTATAATATTTATATATAAATTATACTTTTAAACCCATCATTAAATATTTTTATGAAAAATGAACTAATGGTACGATCGTGCAGACATTAGGTCGCACGTACACATGTCTAATGTTTCAAAATTTTCAATGATAATTATGGAAATATGTTAAGTAATATTTTTTATTTAAAGTATAATTAAAGTATCAAAAATTCCACAATATTTAATTATATATAGTTATATTAATAATTCCTATGATTTTATGGTGAAAAAAGAATCTCAGCACTTTGAGGAGGTGGTATTCCACACATCCACGAACGATGTTATCATTTGTTTTTCTGTGATTCAAAATATAAAAATAATATTATATATTATATTAAATAACTATAAATTTTTTATTAATATAAAAAAAATTATTTGTCATATTTATTTATAAAATTTATTCTCAACACATTTCATGTCATGTGTTAGTGAAAAACAAATCACCTCACTTCGTGAGGCGTTAGTCAATTGAACAAATAAGAAACAAAACCATACCCCTTACAGAATGGAAAATAAAAGGTTATATATTATATAATGAATTTATATTTATAATTATTTTATAAATATCATATATAAACTTTATATTCAGCATCATATCCATCTATGATAGTTGGTATTGAACAAACGAATGACATCATTTAGTGAGGTGCTAGTATGATACTCCCACAAATGATGATTTCACAACCCATTTGATAGATGTGTGTGTATATTTATGTAATAAACTAAACATAAAAACATATAATTATATTTTATATTATAAGGATATTATATCATCATATAATAATAATAATTTAATGGGGTGGAAAATGATATAAAACAAAAATTCTCATTTATGAATGTTACCTCTTCTTCGAGTAACATCATTTCATTTTCACCAATGTTTATCATTGGATGGATTTATAAAAATATGAAGGATTATATGATGATATTGGGGATTTATATAATTTTTTTTGGAATGATATAGTTCAAAAAATGATTTTTTAATGTTTCAATAAGGGAGGAGAGGTTGTGGCCTTTTATAAGTGACGTGAGTGGAACACTTTTAACAATTTGGAAAGAGTGAATTGAAACCATGTTATATTCATGTCAGTAGGCCACAATTATGGTAAATAATATATAATAGAATTTAAAAGGTCTAAATATGGCTATAAAATCTGTGTTTTATTTGTTTCAATATCATTTTTCAATTTCGAATAATGTCCATCCCTCAGTAAACTCTTTTTTACCTTAATCATCATGATTAATTTTAACTATTTAACATAATAATTATGGTAAAAAAGTATATTATCATTATTATAAATTATAAATTATTCATATTGTAAATATTAGATCATTTTTTTAAAATTAAATTTCAATAATTTAAAAATTTTAATTTAACCTTAATTTTCCACACGGTGGAGGACTACAGGTTTATTAAAGGAGTATTTTTTTAGAAAATGATGATTCTTTATTAAATATAAAACTAAAAATAATAGTTTTTTGAAGCACAATTAATATTTATTTTTATATATTCTATAAACTTAATTTTTAAAGATCACCAATTATGGATTAATTTAATTAATAAAAATAGAGAAACATATTTCATTTTTAAATTGTTTTTATAAAAACCTATTTTTTAACAAAAAAACAAACTTATACTAATAGATAATATGAAATTAATTCAAAATAATTGACCATATTAAATATATATAAATAATAATCAGGATACTTGAAAAAATATGCAAATAATATTTATAATTTAAAAATATTCTAATTATTAAAAATAAATTAAATTTTACAAAACATTTTATTTTTCCCCAATCAACAAAAAATCAATATATTCAGAAAAGTGCCAAATTTCTACCCAAAGTAAATTTTGATATTTCAATTAAAAAAATAAATTAATAATATAATAAATATATTTAAATGTTCCCAAAACATTTTATAATATTTTTTTTATTAAAAGCATTAGAAATAATTTTTAGAAAATATATATTTTTGAAAAACAAAACTACTCTACAAAAAATGATTGATTATTTACTAATAATTTATCAATAATTTATATTTATTAATATATGTATATATATATCCTATATTATTTAATTCTATTTATACATACCAATTTGATAGCTAGGTTTTAACAGTAATATATATCACAAGTCGTTTATGCTCAGGGTTTCAGGTTGAATACACAATCAGTGTAAAATTTAAATTGATGGTACAATGACAATTAATGATAGATGGAAAACGAGATTGTATCAATTGAATATATTATTCTCCAAATAAAATATGTATCTAGGATTTCGTATTTTGATGTGGGTATTCAATAAAAAATAGAGCTTTCCCTAAAGCCAACTATATTAATCTCCATTAAAGACAAGCTACAAAAAGAAACATTCAAAGTCAAATGGATAAAAGATGAAGATAGGAATAAAATTGGTTTTAAAAATTTCTAATTAATCAGGAATGATTTTTGAACCCTCAACCTATTGAAACACGGTGATAGAATTCATTATAATGATGATTTCCTTATATATCATATTGATACATATTTATCCTATCTTTTAATGGTCCTTTGATCGATAAAGACCTATATGATGGAATCATTATATATTTTTTTGTGATGAGGATAAAAATTGTATTCCCAGAATCCTTCTTGATATTGAGATAAGATAAGAAATCATTAGTCTTAAACGTTAATGTTCTCTAGGACCTGATGGTTTTACTTACACATTCTTTCAGAATTTTGGGGTTGTCATTCAATGGGATGTCTATAGATTGGTTAATTATTATTATTTTATAGTTAATTTTACATATTGTATTAATTAAAAATTATTCAAATTTATTCCAAATATTGAATATTATTTTGAGATACACATTTTTAGACCAATAACCTCATAAATACTAGCTACAAAATTATTACCAAACACATTTCCAAAAGAAATACTTCAATTGCTAATAAAATTGTCTCTTGGAATAAGTTTGGTTTTGTGAAAGGTACAAAAATCCAAGAATAAATGAGCACTACCTAGGAATGTGTCAATCTCATAATGAAAACAAATAGATGTAGTAGTATCACTCAATATATAGACATTAGTAAAGCATTTGACACTTTGGATTGGAGTTTTATTTACAAAGAACTTCATATATTTGACATCAATGTTTTTTTTAAATAGGTTAATGTTCTCTTTGAATCATCTCATATCATAATGCTTATAAATGTTTCTCTAAAGGGTTATTTCAAATGTTGAAGGAGAGTTAGGTAGGTGATCCTCTTTCTGCCACTATTTTACCTACAGCTGAAGATTATCATTATAGGATTATCACTCACATTATGGTTCATGGAAAGCTAAAACTCATTCATGAATCAAGGAATATTGGTTTTATTAACCATCTTATCTATGATGATGAAAGGATTATTTTTTATGAGGAGTTAAAAGGAATATTCAAAATCTCAAAATGGTTATCTCCCACAATGAAGACATTTTAGGGACTTCTATTAATTTACATTAGTATTTTATCTATTATAGAAAGGGAATTGCATCATCTCAAAGATCTCTCCTCTTTTTGGAACTATTAATCAAAGAAGGATCCATGCCCATTCATTACCATGATGTTCGTATATTTCAGGGAAGTCCTATAACTAGTTGCTTTAACGATATTTTTAATCAATTCCAAAAAACAGTCATCTAGGAAAGGGATTTATCATTAATCAATTGTTAGGATATACCAAGTTAAATTTACTATTGTGTCAAAAACAGGTCTATTCATTTCTGATTTAATAATGGTCTATTTGTATTCATAATCACCTTTATTCTGGAATCATTAATTTTTCTTATAGTTGTATCACTATGGAAAGTAAAATGGACACTATAAATTGAATCAAGTGTTTCAATACCCAAGATAATGGGGGTACAGGGATCAAAAAACATGAAGTTATTTAATGAATCCTAGCAAGAGAGGTTCACTTGGAGTCTTCTCAATAGTGACTCGATGGATCATATTTTTCTTATAGATATATTTATTGATATAATAAAAAGCAGAAGGATATATTATTTATACTCTTATATTTTTCATGAAATAAAATATTCCTTTCTTAATATGATATTTAATTCCATATTGATTTCTTATAGGGATTCATATCATAATTTTTCAGGTAATAATTAGAAGTGAATTCCCATTATTTATTTGGTTTTCCATCATCATTTCATATGGACAATAATGTATCTATAAATGATTACAAGACCCTTCCCAATAATGATTTGTGTGATGATTGTCTTACCCTGCTGAATAATTATGTTTTTTCTCCTAATATAGACACTTAAATTTGGTAACATTCCCAAAATTGAATACTTCACTCTAAGACTTTTAATTATTATATCATTTATGCTAATAATTATTTCTCCCAAATTATATGTTTTTATAAGCCTTAGAGCAGGCCTTAAATATTAATACTTATTTGGAGGCTTTTAAAAAAAATCTTACTTATTACCACCTTAAATGGTATGGAATTTATTTATTTTCTAGTAATATATTCTAAAATCTATATAGATAATATAAAACACACTTATTTATGTCCTGTGCTAATACCTCAGATCTCCTGAGGGATCTGTATTATATTTTCAAAATCCAAATGCTCGATATTTCCATCCTTTCTACTATGTTACATCATTGTACCACTGAAAATTCTGCTCCTCAGATCAGAAATCTCTATAGGTAAGATGTTTTTGAAACACTAAACCTCAAATAGAATGGTATTAACTCCATAATTCACATGTAAAATAATTTCTCCTTTATTTTTTTTATGATTCCCCTCATCTCAGCATCCAAATAATACAACAACATTTAACCTGACAATTGATATGAGGCTATTCAGAATTTAATGGTTTTGAGAAAGCATTGAATAATAAGTAATTTCATGCCAATGATAGGCTTTTTTTAGTTCTTCTGGAATTCTCCTCATTAAGAATAGAAGAAGATAAATGTTGATGTGGCCTGAATAGGAAACTGGGGTTCGACGAGTTGTGGTTCCATTTTTCATGACCATAATGGAAGAGACCTTAGATGTTTCTTTGGTAATTGGGGTATTTTCTCATCTCTAGAGGCTTAATTGTTTAGTTTTATACATGTGGTTCAATTTTCTGGAAATAAGGTATATAAAATCATTTTTTCATGAAATATACCCTCCCACTATTGTCCATGTTATATGTAATGGAGTGATTCACCTATCATGGAAACTCATATCTAGATGGATGGAAAGTCTCTCATTCTTATTCGATATAAAAATAATCATGAACCATGCTTAGTGATAATCCAACATGGTGGCAGATGATCTTTCCAAAAAATGAATCAATTACACGCTCACTTGGTTAGATAAATTTAATTCTGATTTATATTTCCTTTTTGAGAAGGATTCTAATAAAATCCCATACTTGAGACTAATGTGACCTCTTTTATTATAAATTGATCGTGGAATTTTTTTACAAGATACCCCCTCTTAAAAAAAGAATATACCAAGAAATTTATTGACGAAATAATTATTAACATCTTTCATTGAGACGGTTAGTCATACAAACACATGAATGGTGTTTTTAATTTCTAATAAAAATCAGGAAAGAAAGATAAATATTATTTAGTCATTTTTAAAATAATAATTAATTTATAAATAATATAAATATTCATTAAATATATTCTTACAATCCAAATATTATATAAATGAAACAATTAATCACATATATTCATAGAGGTGGTAGTCTACACACACATGAGCACCGTTATCATATTCCACCAGATGGAATGTTAAGATGGTAGACATGATATTATTTTTATAGAAAAATAATTATGTCATAAATATCATATATAAACCATAAAACCATAATAATAACCATAAATGAAATATGGGGATGAAAAAGTAATTGTATCTCCATTTGGATGTGGTAGTCCCCACATATGCACGATTAATAATTTTTACATCCCATTTGATGGAAAAGTTAGTGAATAATGGTGGTTATATAATATTAATAAAATTTTATTTTATTTATAATAATAAATTAATTAATTTTTTATCAATGACATATATTTTTAGGAGTAAAAATAATAATAATTTGAAAGAGGTTGGGTAGGATGATTACCCCTCATTTGGTTGGTCCCCGTTATTTCATTTCTTAAGGATCCTTAGAATTGTCTTTTATGAAGTCAAAAACCTATAATTCATTTATAGGTAATTTTAGATGATATATTTTTTTTGTTTTTGGTCAATTTATATGAATCAAAGTGGTGTAAATATGAAAAATGTGGGTTTTACTTTTATAAGAGGGTAAGATGAAACAATTGTAATGTATGAAAACATTAAAATAAAATAATGTAATACTCAGGATAAATGATTAAAAAAGGTTGGATATTCATATTTTGGATAGTATGATATCATATATCAATAAAATAGGATTTAAAAAATTTTAATAAGCAAAATTACCATTATCTCAATGATTAACTCTAATGGTAAACCAGTTTTAACCATAATAACCGTGAGAATTTTTAAATCTTTTACTGTGAATTATGAAAAAATGTAAGCAGACCCTTTAAAAAATTAATAAATTAGGATTCAATTTTCCAGAAAAATACTTTTCTTAAGTATAAATTGATTTTATACCGAATTTTAACATAAAATAATTTACAATGACATTAATTGAATTATATATAATATAAAGTAACTAATTTTACATCTAGAATAATTTTATAACATGGAATGACTTTTTGAATCCTATAAATGAAAAACAATTTTGAATTAAAATCAATAATTCTAACTATTCATCAAAAAATTATTTTATTAAAAAGTCAATCAAAATTACTCTAAGATAGTTTTGACATCATATTTCCAAAAATGAATTCAATTTTATCAAATACATTTTCTAAAATAAATTTTATAGATGTGGGATAAATTAATAGTATTATATTGTTAAAAAATTTTAACAAATCATTTTTGAGGAAAAAATATTATTTAATATATATAATAACTTTACTAAAACTGAGCTCATAATTATAAATATATTTTATTTATCTAAAAAATTTATAAATATTTTTATAATTTTATATATTCTTATTCAATCAAAAAATTTAATTGGTAGGTTATTATGATACATTATATTATCATTTATATAGACCGAGGGTTTCATTTACCATAAGCTATCAATGAAATTAAATTTATTTAAAGAGAAAAATATCATAAAATGTCAGAATGTTATATTCTACCCACTATAAAATAAATATATCATTAGAAATTCCCTCAAATAATTATAAAAAAGTGGATATCTTAGTTTAATCACAACCTTGGGTTCCCATGTTGATTCTAAAATTTATGATTCCTCTTAAGAGGTTTTACCAGGTGAGTAGTCTTGTTCCATAGGACATTATCTCTGAAGGCCAAATTTTTGAATAGTTGTTATTAATAAGAAAAATAATAATTTGGTTGTACAACTTATTTTTTTAGTACAAGTGATGGATCAGACATGCACTTCCATGGGAGAGATACATGTAACACATCAAAAAATTGAGAGAGTTTCAGTGGATATTCCAAGAGATAACCTTTCACCCCAACTCAATCAAGAAATATGAATGGGATGATATACTTAAGGATAAAATTTCCCTTCTTTATGAATCTCACAACTGTCTTTCATATAGAAAATCACAAGAATACCTTCTCACTAACTTTGAATAATAGATTTTTTCAATGACTGTCAGTATAAATTATATGTTGAATTTGAGATACCATGGTGTTATACTTAAGGTATTTCAATTTCATTACCATTTAATCATCAATAATAACTACCAATATATTTATTTAACAAATATCATCCCAACATTTTGTAATTATACACTTATTTCCATTGTGGGATTCATAAGGATCAATCTGAATGCTTGTGTGATGAATTGCTATATGAAAACTAGAATAGTGTAAGGTGTTGTTCCCAACCACCATTAAAATCCATAGAACAATACCACATTATATTGTCTTTGTTTTTAATTGTTCTATTAGACAAATGATATTTTTTAGGATGTTACATAGTACTGAAATAAAAGTCTCAATCCATATAATGCTAGAGACTTCACCAAAACAAAGTGGCAAACATGAGATGTTGATCTGGTATAATAGAATGTGTGGATGCATGAAAAATTTCCAATTATTTAATATATAATAAGGAAATATGATCAAAAGTGTAATATTATCTAAAATAAATAATGTGTGATGAATTCATAAAGTTCTAGAATATAACCCAAATAACATTATGGCCTTTAGATGTTTTCTGTTTCTTGAGGAAAAAATATATGGATGTGTTTTACCATTTCTATTAAGGTATGTGTAATAATAGTAACATCCTCTTATAATTTTATCTCCCAACCTTAACTTGAAAACATTCCAATCTGTGAGATTTATACTCTAAAATGTATATTTTCATGTTATAACTTTAGAATTACTATTTCATATCATTATACATCTTTATATTTTTAGGATGAATATATAATATTGAAATATGAGATTCATACAATAATTTATTTTCATGTATATATTTCTGGAAAACATACTCGATTACTGAACCCTATCATTCAATCACAATCATGGTTAACTTGGTAAAATTTCTCAACATGATTTATAGCTTTACATATTTTTTCTATGCCTCTTTATTCTTCAATTGGATAGATTTTTTACACTCATTTGAGATTGATAAGATTTATACACTTAATTAAGGATTTATATATCCATATTTTGAAAATCTAGAAATATTAGATATTTTTTATCCTCATCATATATAATATTACTTGATCTTTTAAACCTAGACAATCTTCCACCTTAATTTCATTCTCAAGGTGTTAATGAATTGAGATGTCAAAATCATCAATCAAATCCTACTGTATTCTCTAGAACATATACAAATCTTTCTGAGTGAATATGTACATTAACATTTTGTGATCAATATATACTTTAAATTTTTCTCTATACAGATAATTCCTTTATATATTTAAAACAAAAATTACTATATCTAACTCTAAATAAAGATTCATGTATGTTTTCTAATGAACTATATACTTTAGTGAGGAATATTTTATAGACATATAATTTTTAATAAGGATTCATTCTAATATATTAATAAATGCATTACTAGATATTGAAAACACTTCTCCATTTTAGGGTAGTATAAGCATATGTGAACTGACTAACCTTATCTTTGGTTCCTTGATATTTTCATTACATTAATCAATCCAGACAAACATGTTTCCCTTATGTGTCAACATGGTGAGTCGATTGGATATACGTTATAAATTATTCACAAGTTGTTTATAATATACATTCAATCCAAAAAAACTATATATTTAATTCACTAAGATTTGTATGGTCTAATGCTCAATAACTTATATATTTTATGGATCCATGGATATTCCCAGACATGAGATTATATGAAACAAAAATAAAACATTCTATAGATAAAATTCACGCATGGTAATTTTTTCATACAAATTAACATATCTTATGTTCTTTAAAACAATTATCATGTGATATTTATGCACTTTTATTTTTTTGGAATATATAATAATATCATCTATAACTACTACATCAAACTAATCCTAGTAATCTCTAACTACACTATTCATTAAATCCATTAAAATTGAATGCGAATTAGTAAGTCCAAATTGAATCACTATGAACTCATAGTTTACATACATCATATGGAAGATTTTCATGGGTATGTATTCACTTTAAACCCTAAATTGATATTATCCAGATCAAATATCATTTATGTAAAAAGTCTAATACCCTCATAATTTATTGAACAAATCATTAATATGGGGTATAATATAGTAATTCTTTATTTTTCATCTTGTTATGTTTATGATATTCATCATATAGTCACATTGATTCATCATTATTCTTAATAAAAATAATATTTGTGCCCAAAGGTGATGCACTTGGAAAAATGAATCCCTTATCATGATTCTATATGAGGTTTTTATTAAATCTCTATCACTAAATTTGGGATATTCTTTGTGAAGCCTTTGAAATAGGTGTGGAACTAGGTATACATTATATTGAAAACTCAACTCCATGGTTCAGAGGAAGACTAGAATAATTTTTTAAGGACATAATCAAACTCTTATACAGTAGGTATATCGTCTTTGTTGAGTTTATCACCAACTATATGAGATAAAAAACAATTTTTAATAAGGATTAAGTATAATGAACCAAACATAAAAATTATATATTCTTATGGATTTAAAAAATAATTATTTTTCATTCATTCCAATATATCTATTACGTTTGTATTTTATGATAGTCCAGTCATAAATCTTATTGGAAAAACGTATATTATATAGTTGAAACCTCTATTTAGTATCTATTTTCCACATTAATGAAAACTTCTAAAAAGAAAAAATTTTAATTTTCAGGATATATCTTCAAAATTCTAATATTGACAATATATTTTTCCCTATAAATCCTTAAACCCAAAAGAGAAATATTAAAATGTTCTATGAGAACAAAAACTCAGTAGTGGAAATACAAATAAAAAAAATATTAGTCCATAGATTCGTAATAAAATTCCCCTATCAAAATAAATTTTAGGCTTAAAATAAAAATTTTATTAAACACGAAATCACCTTCTATACCGAAATTTTATTATCAAACATTTCATAAGAAATATGAAATTAAATATAAAAGCCATAAATTTCACTTTTCAATCACGAACAATAGTATTTTTTTTTTCAAGAATTTATAATTTTCAACCATGAAATTTATATATACATTCCATTGAACATTATATTAATATAATACTTTGAGAAATCATAATATTTTACTAAAACCCCAGAGAAATAATATAATATACATGTAGTTATCAAGGGACATTTTTCCTTGTCACCATTAAAAACACTCTTACAAATGGAATTACCATAATGTCAATATCCATACCTAATACATTAGTGGGATACCATAAACCTACCTATCCTTGCTCTATATTAGAATTACCCATAATTAGATAATTACATAACCATGGATCATTGTTTTATGATAAAACCATAGGTCTTTAGTTTTCCCTAGAACCACCCATCATTATAAATAATTACCAAGAACCATAAAATAATCATAAAATATGGATGTTTTCATTTTCATCATTATATTTATCAAAATTTTATGCATATCTATAGGAAAAAAATCTATATATTGAAATGCCCATTCTAATTTAAAATAATTTTTAAAATAATACTAGAACATTGGGAATGTTGGGTTTCTTTAAAGAAAAAATGAATTAATTTAAAGGAATACAAAAATAAAATAATGATTATGATGATAAGAACATTATTTATCACCAAATATATTAAGTTAGAATATTCATTTATTCATTTTATTAAATATTTGTGTATAGAATATTTTAAAATAATCCCTTTGAAAACCTTTTAATGAAAGTAAAAAGTAAAAAACTGTTATCTAAAATTATTTTATTTCCATATGAAAAAATCCAAAAAATCATTTTTTTTAAATATTAACATGCCATAAACATATTTGGAAGGTAAAAGTTAAAATATAATTTTTAGAATAAATTCCCTTACCTTGTGTCTGACACGTCATGTATATTCATTATATTCCTATTCATCAAAAGTCCCCTTTTTCTATACTACTTATGACCTCTAAGGTTGGTATTATTCCCAAAATAAAGACTCTATTAAGTATTTATTGACGTAAGAAGGTATTTGTGTAGGTATTTCCTAAACTAAGTGAATTTATAAGTGTGGTGAAATGAGAATAATAGGTTCCCTTTTTTAAGGGAAGAGTGGAGTACTTTTTGAATTTGTTAAAATAAAAAATTAATATAATTTAATTTTCATTTTAAAATGAAACCAGACTGATAATATTAGAATCTAGGATGAATATGAGTCTAAATCCTCTTAATCAATAAAATTTGGAAAAATTTTGAATTATTTTTCAACCTTATCTTTTGGTTTTAATACCCATCAACCCTTTCCAAAATTACTGTGGAAATACGATTTTTTGTATTTATTAGTCATGATAATTACATAAAATGTAAAAACACCATTTTGATAATTTTAGAAATATATCTGTGACTTTGAAATAAAATTTATTTTATGTCATTTAATAAAAGATCATTTTTATAAAATATCAATAAATATAATTTTATAATTATTAATTTTCTTTGACTTAAATAAAAAAAATATGGAATTCAAGTCTAATTAATTTAAATATACATAAATGGTGATATTTTTTTACAAAACTTATGGCTGAAATTATTTATATCAAATTTTATTACTTTTATTATTTTTATAATCATTTATTTTATTTTACATTAATTGAATAATTACAATGTAAAACATTTAAGACAATTATTTCTTTAATAAAATTTGAAAATAAATTACCGTGAGGAAGATAAATACTTTTTATTTCAAATGAACAGTTATAACTAAACACATATTCTTTTTTTAAACATATTAAAAATATTATAGTTATTAAAAAAAGAATCCGACATTTTGACTCTTAGTTAAATAAAATATTATTAAGGATATAATAACATTAAAATGTTAAAAATTTCATATAGAAAAATATTTGATGAGTATGGGTAAAATATACACATTCATTAAAATTTATTTAGGTGTTAGGGTCATTTTATAGTCCTTATCATATTATTTTTAACCCTTAATTACTCTATTTACCCTTTAGTATAGTAAAAAAAGTTGTAAGATTTGTATTTATAAGGATCAAAAATAAAACGGAAACCTTTAGTAAATTTGGAATATGTGATTCCAAATATAAAATAAATTTTCAATATTTAAAATAAAAAATTGGTATAATTTTTTTTAAAATTAAACTGAAAAAAATGGTTGAAAAACATTTTTTCAGAAATAATATTACTTAACTATAAAATGTTTGTATAAAATATTAAAATGTAAAATTATTTTAAAAATCATAATTATATTATTACAAATAAAATTGTAATAATTAAATTGAAAAAATAATCCAGAATAAAATTTAATTTTTATATAATGGAAAAGAGAATACAATTTTTAATAAAAAATTTTATTTTTACTATTCAATGAAAAATAATTCTTTTCCAAAAAATTACAAAAAAATCATCATACGATAATTTTTACATGATTAATTTTGAAATGAGATTTATATATTCAAATTACATTTATATTATTTAAAAATTATACTTTTAAATAAAACCTTATAAGAAAAGTGGTTAATTAAACTATTTCCTTTTGATATATAAAATTACTTAATGATTTTATAATGAATATAACAATCTATATCATGAATGAAAATGATTTATTCTGTCATTAAATAATTTTTTACATTATTCCCTCTTTTAAATTATTTCCTCATAATTTAATACACTTACAAAATAAGTGGGGACATCTTTTTCTCATTTCATTATATGGTTCCCATATTGCTTCTTTATCCATTCAATTTAGCTGAAAAATCATAACTTGGTGAATTTCCTTGTTCCAAAATATTTTCTATATATGGTCAAGAATGTCAATAATATATTCATCATAAAAAAATTCTATCTTCCTACCAAAGTACTTCATGTATAAAAACATCAGTTGAATCTAACACATATTCTCTTAAAATCGTAACATGAAAAAGGTTGGGTACCTAGGATATACTCAAAACAAGTCCACTTATTTGGATACTGGTCCAAATTTATATAGGATTTAACATGGTATAATGAAACATGGAATTGAATTATCCATTTTATAAAAACATATAACACTTTTCCTTGTAGAAACTTTAGGAAAAACATGATCACCTACCTTGAAAGAAATATATTTCTTCGGAATATCTACATTGATTTTCTCCCTAATTTGTTCCATCGTCATGTATTGTTGAATCTTATTTACCTTATCAAAAATTTAAAATATATATTATGGACCCATAAAATTCTTCCCCCCATCATCACTAAATTTTGGAGTCTCACGCCACATTCCATAAAATTCATCCAAAGAACCCATCTATATACATGGAAAAATAGTTATTAAACGAAAACTCTACCAAATAATGATGTCGATTTGAAATTATTTTGTAATAAATTGAACAAGAATTAATTATTTATTCAATAGTCTAAATCATTAATTGATACTATCCATTAGATTGTGGATGAAAAGTTGAAATGAAATTTCATTCAGTATCTAATGACATATCAAGGCCATTCAAAAAATAAGAAGTGAATTGGGATCGTAGTCAGATAAAATGTAGAGAGAAATACCATGTAATTTCACTATCTCTATGATGTATAGTTGAGAAATTTTATCAAAATACATGGTATCTTGAATGGTTACAAATTCATAGATTTAGTTAGTTGATAAAAATAAAATAAATCACATTATTACCTCGAGATGTATTGGGAAATATCACCCTAAAATCCATATATATATTTCCCATTCCCATTATAGCATTAGAAAAGGATGAAGAATCCCCTTTGTAAATTTAAATTATACATTAACATATTGAAAATTGAATCATTTCATGCTAAATTCATCAATAGATCATTTGAGTCCATCCCACTAGTAATTCTCCAGAAGGTCTCTGTACATCTTAGAACTACCATGATGAATAGAAAACCATGTACCAAATGATTCATCCAAATATTCTCTTTTCAACTTGGAGTCACACGAAACACATAATTTCATTCCAAATCTCAAAACAAAATATTTATAAGTATAAAATTCATCAAAAATTTCCATTCATAATTAATTATACATTTCACTATAACTCACGATCTTCCTTCGGTGATTTCATAGTTCTTTATGATATGGATGATTTTACTAAAACATGAAACAAAATAGAGAATGATCTTATATCTGTAATGTTAGGGACAATATTTATCAAATCATTAACTTATGGGTTGTCTTCCAAATGTATCATTTTTAATTTTGCATAGTTTTTTGACTCAATGAATCAAATAATTTTTCTAATTTCGTAGGATTGTAATGAATTGGGAAATAGTTACTCTTAAATAGTTCTTGACTTCTCATGTTCAACTATTTTTTTAGTACGTATATGCTTCAACCTTTTATTATCTATATATATTTCAAAATTTACTCCATATCAATAAGGCTTAAAAATTTTAAATAGAAAACCAAAATAGATAATACAATTTAAATTGTAGGATAATATAATTAAACATGTTTTAGATATCTAACGTATAAGAAATTACCAGATCATTCTACAATAGAACAAACCCTATTCACTTGAAAGAAGAATCACTACAGATTAAAAATTCATCATTTCTTTAAGGAAAGGATAAACCTGAAGCATTTACTAATCAAATTTTTAGTTCGTGAAAAAAATCATCACTCTCATTTACAAAAATGAATTTAACTCTTTTTTGAGTTAATTTTTTCACTAGGATAGATAATCAGTAATTTTATTAACAATACTCTAGTAGTAACCAACAAATCTGAGAAAAAAACATATCTCTATTGCATTTTCTGGTTTTTTCCATTCATCAATAATTTTAGTTTTAGAAATCCAAACCATTATTCCACCATTATAAAAAATATTCCCATGGAATGATATTTATTGAACTAAAAATTTGTAGTTTTTAAATTTTATTTATTTTTTAAGGCTTTCAAAATATTTCTCTGGGTAATTTAATAATCCTCATGAATTTTAGTATATAACTATATCTCATTATTAAAACCAACCAAAATTGTATAAATATTCCTTCATAACCCTATTAATACGATATATATGTATATCTAGTGAAATAGACAACCCAAAAGGAATATCTAAAAATCATATTTCCTATATTCAGTGAAAAATGTTTTCCTCAAAATATAAAAATCTTTCACCTTCATAAGATGGCACTGCGACCTAAGACCAATCTTTGAAATGTATTTCACTCCATAGAGTTGATGAAAAAATCACAGATATGAGGAAGATAATACTTTTTTAACAATTATTTTATTCAAGGCTTTATAATAAATTTAAATCCTCATGGAACCATCTTTCTTTTCAAAAACCAAATTGGAGAACCACATAGTGAAGTTTTAGGATGAATGAAACCTTTATCTCTCAACTCCTCTAATAGAATTTTTAATTATTAAAGTCAAACATGAGACATTCAATAAGTGTATTTTGAACTTTTCTAACAATCATGTATTAGTTTAATGGTAAAGTAAACCTCTCAATAAAGAATAACTCTAGTTAAATAATCAGTATATCATATAATTAATTAACTTGTAGGAGATCACAAATCAGAGAATTTTATTTCATTCAAAAAAACATGTAATATTCTACATTAATTGACATATCTAATCAATTTCATAGATTTTGGGTTTGTTATTAAATGTATTAAAGTATAGAATAAAAAATTCATGAATCTAAAATCTATCTTAGTGTGATAAACTGAAAAAAAAATTCATACCCAAAATAATATTAAACTCTACCATGGGAAGTTCAATAAGATTTTTTTGAAAATACGATTCAATTAATAATAATAGGAAAAATACTTTAAATATTGGTTAATTTTATATTTCCAACTAGATATTTCAACAAAATAATAATGATTCCTTTATATGGTAATATTCCTAATTTACAAGAAAATTTCTCACAAATAAAAGAATAAGAATATCCATAGTCAAACATGGTGTTGAAATAATACTAATAAACTAGGTAGATACCTTTCATCACTTCATTTTATGGCCCAAAATTATCTATAGTATTAGAAAAAGATTTTTCCACAACATTCTTCTTCATATATTGCTGATTTACACACTGAATGACTAATATCAGACATACATTAACATAATGAACCTACACATTGTAATTAGAGAATCTTACTAGAAAATTTTAAATAATTTTGTAAACAATTCACTTTGATTAACCATCCATATGACTAAACAGTCTACATTAGAATCAATTCCCATATTTCATAAAACAATTCACATGATTTATTAGCTCACTTATCACAATATAAGAATTTCATTTTTTTATGTTCCAATTTCTTTGATGAATTCGTAACTATTATCTTTCATTTTGACATTTTATTACTAATGTTATTAGGGAATACATAATTCTTGAATACAATACAATTCTATATTATCCGCACATATAAAAAGAAATCATAACATTTGAATTATTGTGAAGTCAATTACCCTAAATAAATTGGTTTCAATCCAAAGTAAAACTGATTAATTTATCTATTAAGATCATAGAATTTTTTTTGCATACTTTACCAATTGGGTAAAGTTTTATTTGTTTTAGGCCACTAAATATTCTTCATAATAGCTCAATTCCATGAATTATTTTCTTATTTGAAGTAAAATATCCATAATAAAATGTTTCTCAAGGAAATTACTCTTAAATTTTACCCATTCCAAGCTATTAATCTCTTCACTTTCTCTAGTATTTTTATCAATATTCAACAAATTGATTGGCATTATCTTTAAATTCATAAATAACTAGAGTTTCATTTTTTGTTTTGAAAAAACCCAGGAAATCAAATATCTTCTCCAAATTATCAATTCATCCATTAAATGTCACAAGATTAAGATGATCCATTTAATATTGGGAAAAGTTATCACATAAAATGATCAACTATCATCATGTTCCTCTATGTAGATATCACTTATCTGTAACATGGATAAAACTACCATTTATATCTTGCATCAACTAAGCCATCACTATAACAAGTAGTTCAATTCTAAATCTAACCATTATAGGTTAATAATTTGGAATGATATCTTCCTCTCGGTGCCTTCCTAATTTTACTTCCATATTTCCAAAAAATTCGTTATTAATAGATATAATGGTGGTGAAGTGGCATGGTAATATTCCAATTTTATATCATATAAACATAACTTTAATGAAAAATATTTTAAGGGTATTTTATTACCATTATATTAACCACAAAATTTATCAAAACTGTGCTCTGATACCAACTATTATTACCCATCCTTATACATTATATATTCTAGTGACATTAAATATGAACAAATTTCATTAAATTCCTAAATATCTTTTAGTATTAGATTTTTAAAGAGATATATAAGAATTCTATCATAAAAAATATATATATTACAAATTTGATACTTCTATTAAGTATCCATTATTCCCATAAAACTAAACCTTTTAAAATAAACATGTTTTCTTTTTATAAAATATAATAAAAATTATTATGTTGACCTAATCCTTATATTTAATAATCATTATAACCCTAAGGAAAAAATTTTAAAATGTGGGATAAGATTAATAATCTCAATATTAAAAAAACCATTATTACCTGAATAATTAAAAAAAATTATTTTCTCAAAATAATTGTTGGGATCAAAATAAACATTTTATTTTAAATAAATGACCTTCATTTCCAAAAATTTTTAGAAAATATTTTTTATGAAATATTAATGGAAAAACAAAAATCATAATGGATTCTTTACAGTCATGAATAATTATATTTTTTTAAATAATTTATACTTTTCAACCTTAATTTGTAGTATATAATTTCCATTAATCGTAAGATCAATATCTTAACATGATAATCCATAATATTTTCCTAAAAACCCATAAAAACATATATAAAACAGATAGGTAAATTGGGGCATAAATTGCTTATCACTCTTAAAATAACTCTTTAAAATGGAATAACCAAACATTAAAATTCCATATATAATGCATTAAAGGGATATCACAGACCCAACCATTATTTATTTATAACGGAAGCACCCATTATTGGTTAATAATGTAACAACCCATCATTTTTTTAATGTATCTAGTTATCCTTATTTTGTAATGGAAAACCCAATCATAATAAATGATTACCAAATGATATAACATAATCATAAAATATGGAAGCTTTAATTTTCATCATTAAACTCATAAAAATATTGTTTTCATGCATAGTAAAACATTTATAGATGTAGAAATATCCATTCCATTTTAAAACTCGTTTTTTAATTATAGAAAATTTGGAAATATTGGTTTCTTTGAATAAAACCTGAAATCTTGTAAAGTAATCTAAAAAAATAATAGTTGTGGTGATTAGAAAATTCATTTTTGTTGAATATATTGAAATAAAACATTCATTTTATCATTTTTGTTAAATTATTATGTAAAAAATATATAAATAACATCCTTTTTAAAACCTTTTGAGGAATATGAAAAGATACATAAAATATCCTTTATAATTAGTTTATATCTCAATAAATACATCAATAAAATAATTTTTTAAAAAGTGGTCATGGAAGATAAAGAGTTATAGGTAATCCTTAAATGTTTAGCTTAATAAAAATTCCATTAGAATGAGTCCAACCATTCACGTACGTTCCTTATCATCATATTTTTTAGAAAACATCCATTTATTTACACCATTAGACCACTAATATTGGTATTATAACCTAAATAAGGCCTATAGTACAGGGATATGGATGTAGGAATTGTATTTGGAAAGGTATTAGCAAAACAAAAATTCTTTTAATCTGTGAATAACTGAGACGAAGAGGAACCCTTTTATAAGTGATGGAGGGGGTCTTTTGGAATTTCTTAAAGAATTTATTTCATATAAATTTATTTTGATATCGAAATGGACAAAAAATTATAATATTATAATATAAAATGAGGGAGAGTCTGAATCCTCTCAACCAGTTAAAGTTGGACATGTTTTGACTGTGTTTTAAAACTTATCGGTTGGTTTTAACCCCATGTTAACCCATTTGACACTTACAGAAACAACAAGGTGTTTTACTCATTAAGGGTCATGATAGTTAATAAAAAGGGGAAAACAAACCATAAATATACCATGGATGATATTTAAAACCACATACTAATCCTTTTGATGAAGATATGATTTATTGGTATTTTAAAACATTTAATAAAATATAATTTTCATATAATTTAAAAAATGATAATTTCATAACTAGTCAATTTGTTTGACATTATAAACACCAATAAAAATATGGAATTTTAATTTAATCACTTAAATATCAATATTGTGATATTTTTCAAAAAAAATTACAGATCGCATTATTTATTTCAAATAATATCACTTTAAATATTTTTAATATTATTTTTTCTATTAATTGAATAATTACTATGTGAGTGTTCCGTAAGAATTTAAGATAATCATTTCTTCAATAAATAATAAAAATAAATTCCCATGTTGAATATTAATAATTTTTATTTAAAATTAAAATTTATCACTTAAAATATCATTTTTTATTCCCATGATAAAAATATTGTTCTTATTAAAAACCAGAATGTGACATTTTTTACTTTTCCTTACATAAAATATTATAAAATGAAATAATCACATCCCAATAGAGAAAATCATCATATAAAAAATATTTGAAGCTTATGGATGAAATCTAATAATCCAATAAAATTAAGTCAAATGTTAGGGTCATTTTCTAGTCCTTATCATATTATTTTTAACCATTAATTACATGATTTACCCTTTATCATTTTAATGAATATTACTAAGATTACTATTCATAATGACAAAAAAATGACCTATTTAAAAAAATAGAAAATATAATTAAAAATATTCAATTAATTTTTTCAAGATTCAAATACATGAAGTGGAAGAATTTAATTTAAAATTAAACCTCCAAAACCTGATAGAAAGGTTTTTTTAAAACTCATTTTTAAGTATAAAATGATTTTATACTAAATTCAAGTATATCATTAATTTTTTTTAAAAAACTAGATTATTATTAATCAAAAGGAAATAATTATATTTTAAAACTAATCACACATTGAATTTGAATTTATAAATAATCAAAAAAATTATACAGTTTTCAATATAAATAAGTTTTTCACTATTCATTAAAAAATAATCATATTTAGAAAATTATAAAACAAATCCTATGATTATTTTGAAATTATTAACTTCATAATGAAATAAATTTTTCTAAATTCAATTTATAACATTAAAAAAAATTATTTTAAATAAAACCATACAAGAAAATAGATTAAAAAGTTTGTTTCCATTTTGTATTAATTTTTTAAAATGATTTTATAATAAACAAAATTATTTATATCACAAATAAAAACAATTTAATATATAATTACCTATGTTTTTTTATATTAATACCCATTAAATAGAAAGAATTTCAATTATATGTTTATATTTATCATCACACTAATAGAGGGTCATAGGTTGGTTCAAAACATCAACTATGACTTCCCTTCCTCATAAATTGAAAACAAATTTACTTAAGGAAATCCAATATGTGCCCAAAACAATATAAAATTAATATGGAAGTAGAATAACAATATTTTCATGAATATGATTCCCAAAAACTAAATTTCAATAATAATTATAGGCTTGTGATTCGATTATCATACCAATATTATTTTTCATTACTAAATCGACATCTAATTATTGAGGTGTTATTATGATACCCTTAGTAAATTATATAGTTATAAAATAATGGGTAGAACCAAAATTAAATTATAAAAAAGTAGTTATAGAGTGGATGATATGTCTACCTTTTAAAACTCCATTATCATACCCGCATCAGCAATAGTGATCATATGATATTTTCCTTTTTATTTGGCCTTAAGAGATTGGTGATATCGATCACAATCATTAACCTCTATATTTGAGAATATTTTAATATAATGATCATTCAAATTAAATTTGAAACATAAAAGTTTGGGTAGGTCATTATGTGGATATTTTTCTATATTCATATCATTAATTAACTTCTTAATGTTATATCATCATTCAATTTATTGATGAATTCTCTTTCCATAATTAAATCATATACTGGTCCCCTTAAGCAAAAATTCTACATGTATCCTTCCAAGCATTAGACATAATGAATGGATCATATTATTTTCTCCATGATTTTTATTATTATAATTTTATTTTACATTTTTCTTTATTTTATTAAAAAACGTCAGAATGATGGGTAATTACAATCCTCATTTCTACCTTTGTAGGATATCAAATGATTTCTTCATTACTAGTAAAGTCCATTATGGATAACACCCATTAGATACATGGATTTATGCCATTAAATAATCAATCAATATTACATATTGGTTAAATTTTAATAACAAAAGTGTACTTCATAGTTCATATAAAAGTTTCCCCATAAGTAATAATTGATTCATCATCATTCTTACATAGATCAAGGAATTCCACATATATTTTCAGACAAATAATACAAGGAAAGGACTAATTAAAATATAACCATCTAAACTCATCCCACCCCAAACAGTCAATTTATTCTTATTCCCTCATGTTATTAATTAAAGTCCACCATTGATTTACTTATCCTTCCAAATGATAGATAACCAAAATGAATTTTTCATTCTCTAAAAAATGGATAAGGATAAATATTTTTTTCATTTGTATTGATCCATTACTCAGTAACTAGATTACTATTGGAAACTATAATATTTGGTGGATTTTTTTATCATGGTGGAATCAAAAAAATGTTATCATCACCTTTTCTCATTGGTATGATCATCATGATTCATGTCTTGAGAACGTTTTGTAAAAAACAATTAGATTTTTCATTTAGATCCGACAAAAGTTGGTTTCTCAGGAGTAAAATCATTTAATTTTCCATAAAAGTCAATGATAACATTATTCATTCAAATTTGATATATAGAATAAAATAAAAAATCATAGTGTAAGCAACTATAATCAAAAATAAAAACCATATAATCAAGTAAAATAATTCATAGGATGATTAAATCATGAAACCATATTTTCTATCTTTAAAACCATAGGTTTGAACTAGGAAATACATGTTCATTATCTATTAAATTCCTTTATAATTATTCATAATGATAATTTTAATTAACCTCATCATATACCCCAAAAGTGTATATCTATGTATTTACTCTTACGATCACTCATCGTGCACCATAGATGGTTTTTTTAATACCCAATCCCCCATATTCAAAGTTATTACTCCTACCCGCATCTCTAAAAAAACTATATCCACATTCTAGAATATAGACATGAATGTATTTTCTTGAAAAACAATACAAATTTCATTACCATAACTTAGGATGTTCTCTTATACTTATTGTAATGTTCCGGTATAGGAGTCTCTATAACTAGTGACCTATCCAGTTCACCACATGAGCTCTAGCATGCCTCCCCGTACAACAGAGGTTTTCAAAAAAACGTGTTTCTATAGAAATTAAATGTTTAGAATATACCCACTTATCTAAGTAAAAAACATGGAAATAATATCATTTGATATAAAAAATAGTATTAAAAAATGGACAAATATATGGAATGTACCAAAATTCACTAGAGTTAAGCATGAGATAATAATTAAATTTATACTCTGTATTTCATGAAGTCATACAATAAAAATTCCAAATAAAAAACTATGAAAAATAAATGAACACAGTCTTAAGTCCAAACCTAATCCTAACATCCCATGCTCCAACACATCTATCCATGCATAAATTATAAATTAGGTCTGATTCTTAAACCTATTCCTGAATCAAGTAGCATCTTCTAGGGTACTCTAGTTCAATAGGGGCCTAAGGAGGGTATGATTACAACTTAGTAGGACACCACCAATAGTGTATATTAATTAATAGTCATGAAACTATGTAAGAAGATAAGTAAAGGTTAAAATAAACAACATAATAAAATAATCATGTTTCAAAATAAAACATTAAGTAGTTATCCTTTATAAACTTCATAGTTACCCCATGTTACCCAATCAACCGAAATAAATGCAACCATGATTTGATTTTAAGACATATACCATTGGGGTTACAATATTTAATTCACAAAGGGGTGTTAATTTATCAATTCTTCACTCAGGTAACATGGAGCATTGGCCTAGGTAATTAAACATGGGATTCAAAATTCCATGTTTGATCATCCCAATCTATGATGTGGACCCCCCTATCCACTATCACTACTATGGTACAAACCATAATGATTAACACTAATAACATGATGTACACCTCCATGAACAATATAATTATAGGGGTTTGTACTTCCCTGACAATGACATAAGCATCGATGAGGAATTCCATGAAGAAGATAATTACAATGGTGTGGAACTCCATAAACCACATCCAAAACTGAATAATATTTTATCCATGTAACTCATTAATTAAATGTTATTTAAAAATATTTAACACTTAAGAATTTCATGTCCTTTAATTTTATAAAACACCACCTAAATCATAACAGGAGGACCAACAAAATTACTCACTTCCATCAGTATTTTAAAACCACCATTCAATGAGTGTCTTTATCGCTGGAAAACTAAAACAAGGCGGAAGGCCATCCTTTAATTTAAATTAATATTAATGATACCACCATGTCATTTATAGAATGGGTAAATAAAACTCTCATTTAAAATAAAAAATTGAATTCCATCAAGGATTCCCATTACAAATCACTTTGACTTGAACACATTATCTTTTAACATTATCCCCTTCAAAAAACTATTTTAATCCCTTGAAAACCAAAATAGGATGAAAATTTTAAGCACCCCATTTATACCATTTCAAAGGCCTCTAGGTTTTTCACTAAATAAAAAAATAAAAAACATTTCAATTATACCATTAACCATTCCATATACTAAATAAAAAGTACAACTTATTCATTCTTATGAATTACCTATATCAACATTTACCTATTCATTTCACCATTTTCAATGGCTTGGAATACCCCATGGGTAGCCATAGTTCTGGTATCAAATCATCAATAGACCCAAAATGTACCATGAAGGGACTTTTAGATCAATTTAATGACCTAATTTATTTCCATTAGTCATCGACACAAAAAAACAACGAAGAACATTGGAACAACTAAATAAAAAGATTAAAACATTAAATATATGGGAAAAATATTAAAGAACACCAACCTCGTTCTCATAGACAACTACTTATCCAAACCCGGACTTGGAATAAAAAAATGTCCCTAAACACCACAGATAAGAGACTTCTAGATATATGGTTTCTGGTCTTTGAAAAGATATGAGACTATAATGAAATACTCCTCTAAAAAATGGAAGGAACTAGATTCAA
Source organism: Viscum album (assembly GCA_963277665.1). Classification (NCBI taxonomy): domain Eukaryota; kingdom Viridiplantae; phylum Streptophyta; class Magnoliopsida; order Santalales; family Viscaceae; genus Viscum; species Viscum album. Next base: position 1,133,800,011 of record OY728131.1, read on the forward strand.
ATTCTTACCTAAATAATCAATTCACAAACAAAAAATAGTAAAAATTCCTAGGAATCAAGGAAGAAACATCCATAAAGGAGGAGTGATCTACTGTATCACACCCTAAGCTTCTAGGGATTGAATGGGGTGAAAAAAGGTAATATAAAAAGTTAAATCTCAAGAAGGGAAATGGTGAATCTCTTGATTTTTAATGAGGTTCATTGTTAGGCCGCACTATTTGCCTCACCGTGCACCAAACGTTGCGACTTCTAATGTCCAAAGATTCATAGTTTTCTAGGGATCCTGCACGGTTTAGAGAACCCTTTGAAGTCCATGTTTTTTGTTTCATCCATGCCTACATGATATCTTCTACACCCTTTCATTGATTACAAACCATGAAACCATATACTATATGTCGATTGGACTTCTCACATGATTAGTATTAATAGTGCACTAACATTATTCTATGCACAATGTGTCATCTTTTTCTCAGTTTCAACATCCTTATCCTTGGAACACCACATGATACTTTTCATAATCTCGGGAAACATTTCATTGACCATTCTAAAAAGGTATTTAAAACAAATTTAACCATGATGTTTCTTATCATAGGTTCGGGATCATACAACTTCCCCACCTTAAAACAAGTTGTCATTGTGTTTGACTCCTAATAATCACTAAATCTCCTTGGAAAAATGGATTGGGACACTAGGACCACATAATAGCGTCCATATCCCATGATTTCCTTCTGAACCCAACCATGCCACAACTATATTTTCATCGAATACATGTTCTTACCCCATAAACCCTCTCACAACAATTCGCAACACAAGTAGGATTCTTTTTGAACAACGTGTCGACCACAAGATAATCATTACCAACATCAAACCGATTATAAATTTCATTGTAATACCACTAAAACTACCACACAAGGAGAGCATCAATAAAAGTAATACACTATCCTGAGAGATCCAATCCACACACATATGGTATGATTATTCCAACAGTATCAAATATTCAAACACACCTAACATAACCCAAAATAAAATATTATTATCCAACTAAAATCCCCAACCTATATTATTCCACAACTCAAGGATCAATGGCCTTGTCGCATAACTGAATACCTAAAACAAAACTAAGAAAAAGCTACAACCCAAGACTCTCAATTTATTAAAACCTAAGAAAATACCCATTTCAAAATCTGAACACTGATATGTAGCATACAGAATCCCATCCAACATAAAGAACATAACACCTCATCAACTGACCAATAACCCAATATGGTTATCCCTACCACACCATTGACCTCACAACCACCCGCTTCCTGTGTTTGGAACCTCCACCATTAGACAAGATCACTAGAACCTCAAACTAATTATTCCACAATATACCTAGTTCTTTCCCCAACTCATAGTGGTAAAACAGCCACAAGAACACTATATTACATCTGCATCAATCCTTAATATACAAATTTAATATAAATGGATTCATACCCATCGACCATCCATGAACCAATAAAAACCTAGTTTTTTCTTAAGATTCTATTTCCATTGCCAAAACACACCATCCATTTCCAAAACATCTAAAAAAATGGTTTTGCTAATATACAATACCACTATGTCTACTAACCTGGGATGGGCCATACATGAATTATTCATTCTGAAGGTGCCCAACTCCCACTTTCATCATGTTACCACATTGCATGTCTATGATTCCTTCTCACTTATGGAATTCCACCACTATTAAAACATACAAACTCGAGTATACCCTTAACTTATGGATAAATTACACCATCAAATCAGCCAATTCTACCGAAACTAGAATTATATTCTAATCCACTCACTGTCACATCTCTGACATGGAAACCCCATATTTTAATTAGAACCACCCTAAGCCCAGAACCAAAGCTCATATAGATCAACCACAACATCCACAACCCACAAGGCCTTACATGAGAAATCCAAGAATGTATTGCATAGGTTCATTACTAGAATCTTGACTCTACCACATCCAACCAATGGTATTCTCCATACATCTATATTTGACATATCACTCCTAGCCTTAGGAGCGCCATTACATCCACTTTCCTTAAGAACTCCAACCCTCTATGGAAAAAATTCCAACCACTAATGAACCCAAAATGTGGGACTGGCTATCAAAACCTCACGAGAGATAATAAATAAAAACATTAACCAATTCTCTTTACTATGATGAACCCAACCTAGATACCCTCACAAAATAATACCTGAATCGAACCACCATATAACTAAAGGGAATTCTCGATACCCACGGGATGGAGACTTGAACCAGGGGATTCAAAACAACCAAGTGGAATATTTTTTCCAACATAATGAAGAAGACATGACATATATACAGATACATGATATAATGAAATAAAGGAGTAGTAAAATAAGATATATAATTCATAGAATAAAGGAAACAACAGAAGTGATAAAACTCAAAATAAACTAAGAACTCTCCATGTAACATGAAAAATAGAAAAGGAAGAAAATATTGAAATAGCTACTAAACATGGGAGTGTGGCAAAACCCCACCATCCCATAACCATCTACCCAAACTGAGCAATAAAAAATCTCCCCTCCTCATAATGGTTCCTTTAATTTCCCTACATCAAAAGACATAACTTGGTCTATGCAATGATGAATGGGTGGATATGGTGTGAGATAAAATTAAATAGTATTATCCCACACATGTATTGTATATCAGGTATCTATAAAAAAATTAATACAATGATCAACTATAAAGAAATAAAGTCATGATAGTCCTTTATATAGATTTTTATTTCAAAATACTAGTAAAACATTTCCCATTTTTCCACATTCCCAAATAATACTGGTAAAATAGTTTGAAATAAATTAACATATATTGAATTAGTCCAAAAAATTATTTATCTTATATCATATCAAATAAAAATCACTCCAAAACAAATCAGATGGGACATGACACTGAGGTTTACAATAGTCTAGGCTAGTTAAGACAAGCATACCCAAACATATACAATAACATGAATGAATTGTTTAGTTATATTCCTAAAATATTGATAGAAGCGAAAAATACTAATAAGTAAACCTCCCAACATGTCTATCAAGTTCGTTGAATGATGGAACTTAGGATTTGGAGAACACCACATAAGTGAACATGCCAACAATATCAACAAACAAGGTCTATTGAAACACCTTCCACCTAGGTACACAATATTTCCCATGTACTAATTAATCCAAAAAAATCATCAAAACTATTATTTAATAACTATTTCATAAATTCACTTCACAATTCTATGAAAATAACTTTTATTTCACCAAATTAAGGGGAAAATAGTTTTTCTCAAAAAACCATTTCCACCAACACATTTCAATCATTTCAATCATTCCAATCAATTTATAAAATAATTTATAAAACTAGAACAATAGAGTTCATCAAACATAGGCTTGAGATGGAAGCACGTGCCTCAAACCCATGTCTCAAACACCCACAATGGGATACACCAAAATGAAATAATGAAAAGACAACAACAGAGTCCCTATAACAAATCAGCACACCTGAGGATCAATTAAATAATAAAAATTATTGATGAAAAATATGACACAGTGCATACCAATAGAAACTCACATGCCACACCAAAAAACCAAAATAATGGTCAGCCTCCAGAGGAAGATCAAACAATAGATCTAGAAATGTTCATGATAATCAGTACTATAATACCAATGTATTTGAAAATGTAGTTCAAAAATGTTGTTGTGACCAATGATTAGGATGAATAAGAAATATCACTTACGTATAGAGGCACAACATAAACCCAATTCAGATCAATCACTATAAAAAGGTTAAAGAAAAACCAGACATCCCCAAAATCCCATGGGAGAGATCATGGGTATCAAGAGATAATGATACATCCAAATCAAAATAAAATCATATGTGTATTTCATAAAACCCTATAGAATGTGAGAATTATACAAGTTGTATCCAGGGTTTATGACATGAAATACAAGAAATACATATATACTGAAATAGGCATTGCATTAGCTAAAAAACACCAATCAAACAATTCATGATGTGACTTGTCTCACGAAGTGTGGAAATTTCATATTCTGAACCTGTTCAGGGTATCAGACCAACACATATTTGTGTCATGTCACCATTTCTTAATGTGAAAATTTAATGTATATAGATTATATAGAAAAACATATAAAACATTTTAGGTTAACCCGGACCCAATGGACAAATCAATTAATTTTTTTCACATTTTTAACTATAATCCATTAATTCCAAAAAATAGATCCCCAAACTATAGCTCATTTTCCCTAAAAAGGAATTATATCCTTCAAAGTCCCAAAACACACACAAATAAAGAGGTAAATGTAAAAAGAGATTATAAATACCTAATTTTGGGTAACATAATGTTACAAAATCCCCACCACAAGACTCTCCATCTAGGGTAAGTCAAGTGGAATCATTGTGTCCAAAAACAAGTGAGGCCACTACTCCATCATAATTGAATCATGCTCCAATGTTTCATGAGAATTTAGTCCATAATTATATAACACCCAGACAAATGATTCCTACATCCCACACAATAATTTAACCTAAGAATCAATAGTCTATTATATTTTCTCTATAATAAAAAAATTTGGCTCTAACTCAATATCTTCCATACTCAGAATGTTCAAGGGATCATGATGGTACTTCCATAGAATATATATATGAAAAAATTTCCGAATAACTATCAATTGAACTCGAAATGCCAACTGATAAGAAACCTTATCACCTGCTCAGTGACCCCAGAGAGTCTAACAGATCTCAGAGCCATATTTTACGGTTTTCTAATATGATGATGAACTAAACAAGGAGAAACTATCAAGAAAATAGGGTCACCATTGGAAAACTACAAATGAAGATTCAAAAAAAATACATTCAATTTATGAAAAATATGATATGTAACCAAATGGAGATATATATCTTAAATCCTCACTAGTGTCTCTTGAATGAGACTAAGTTTTACAAGAGAGGCCTCACCCACCTCTTCCCTACAAAGATTAGACCTTCACAGGAGTCCAAAAAATGCCTCAATTAGAGCCCTTAGGATCGATGATTCATAATATTTTTTTATAAAATCTCAAATAGTCATAGATGGCTATCCCATGATCCACCAAAATCCAAGATCTAATCAAAAATAATATCATCCTTGATCTAAATATAACAATTTTTGGCCGTCTATTTGTGGATGTTAAGATGTACTCAACCAGACCTTATTTCTTAAAACGTCCTAGAGGTTCTCCATGAAATGTGAGGTAAAACTAGTATACCATTAAAAGATTGTAGCATTAAGGAACCTATGAAAACGTACATCCTATTGCACATATAACATACTGTGGTCTTTAACATTAGTGGTATCCCTAATTGGAATGAAGTGATCCAAATTTTTCAACATATCAATCGCAGCCCATATAGAATTCCTCCCTTAGGGAGTCTACTATAAATCAACAATGACATATATAGTCACATTATCCAATTTCCAGACTAGCATTATAAGTGGTTGAATAAAAAAATAGTGTTTTAGATTCTCTTACCTTATCTTTTTGATGATGTAACCATGAGAACCTAATTTGTAATTCCATTCTTCATACATGGCCATCATAATTTTTATCTCATGTCATAATACATCTTCATAGTTCCTAGATAAATGGAGCATAAAAAACAAAATTGAAACAAAATTGAGCTTCTCATAGATGCTACTATGAAAAAAATATATATATATAATAGAAAATATAATCATAAGGTATAGACCAACCTGAAATGGTATCCCCACCATATATATTCTCTTCAATTCTTATGAATTCATCATCCTACAAAAAAAACCACAAAAGTGAATAAATAAGAGATGATAATAGCTAAATATTGGTCAAAACCATACAAGAAGATTTCTCCAAAACATCCAGGTGCAACTTAGTGAAGTTCCCCATAAGGTTATAATCATTCAATTACAAAACAACATATGATAGTACTTTCTTACTGATAGTATCCATGATAAAATTAACCTTTCCTAGGGTGTAGGAAATGTCTAAGTTAAACATTTGACAATATTCTACCCACTACCTCTGGATCAGATTCAATTGTTTCTCTAAAAATATATATCACGTAATCTTTTGGTCTAAAAGGTTTATCAATATTTTTTAAATATGATAGTACCACCAATATTTAATTGCATGGATAACTAAAAAAATACAAATCAAGTTTGGAGTAATATTTGTGATTTCATTGAAGATGGATAGATATGTAAGCCACCACATGATAATCCCACATAAACACACAACCTAATACAACAATTGAAGAATCATAGAGAACCACGTACCACATGGTATGCTTATGTAATATTAGTGTAGGTTCTACTATTAGAATTAGTTTTTGATCATCAAATAATGAATGAAACATTACATCATATATAAATTTCAACCCTTTTTTATTAGATTATTGAGAGGTGAAGTCAACATTAATAAATCCTTGATGAACTATCAATAGTATCTAGTAAGACCAAATGATCTCCAAATCTCCAATACATTTTATACATTTTCCCATGAGAAGACAAAATTTACTGTATTAGGGTACACTAATATGATATACTCAAAAACCATGTGTCTTAATAACTTCATTACTTAGATCTGTACATTCCATTTATAAATATTTTTATAAAAATGTTGACTCCTTAGGACTTTGAGAACCAAAATGAAATAGTTATCGTGATCATTCTCGTATATAAAATAAACCCCAATTTTATCCATGAAAACTACCATATAAGTATCTAGATAATCCTGGAATATTCGTTTCATCAAATATATAAAATTTATGGATCATTATTATAAAAAAATTAATCACAGGATATTCATAATGGAGATTATTTTTTCATGAACATCATCTTCGGTTTATCATACTCCCAAACTCTGAGCTGATGATAGCCCAACACAAATAGATCTTAAAAAACCAATTTACCCACTTTCACTGGTCAAAAAAATCACCCAAAATGGGTTAATTGCAGTTTTTTTAACTATTACCTAGTAAAACATTTGATATTCTATACACAATCTGAGTGATCCATCTTATGTATTAGAAAAGTGAACATGGGCTAGCCAAGGCGAAACAATAGGGTGAAAGATAAATTTTCTCATTAGTCCATTCAAATAAATATTGTAAACATTAAACTATGATAGTTACATATGATAATATGTTTTCTAAATCAGATATGCCCCTGGAAATGGATCAATCATAAAATCTACCTCCCCATCTAGAGGAAGAATAGAGAAATCATATGGGATAATTTCAGTAATATCCAAAAAATAGTAAAAAGATAAAAAATGAAAGAAACATCATAATGATCAACTGATATAACAAACAAAAAAATCATGATCTATGGGAAATAAGGACTTTCATGAAAAAAACTAATATCCTTCTCTCCCTAAAACACTCGAGAGATCTCATGGACTATAAGAAATGAGACATACCAAGGATTAAAAGAAACCTCAACCTGATGAGGGACAATCCATTTCATCCTGATGATGATTTTAAACATATCTATATTGATAATGAAGAGATCATAGACTAACTCGGCATCATAAATTTATAGAAAACAAAAAGGACTCTGAAACCCATACTCTTTCTAATATCCAAGAGGTGTATCTAACTCTACAAAAAAAAGACATGATTTTTGGTATAATTTTTAGAATATCCACAAAATTTGAATATATAAATGTGTGGAAGGAAACTATATGAAATAAATATGTCACTAATAAAGATGAAATAAAGATGAATCCTCTCGTTATCATTGGATCCACATCTACCTCTAACAAAAAACCATCAACTGCATAAATGTTCTTCCATATTGAGCTTGTCGGTGGATCCCTATTGTCCGTGAAGCATCAGATTGTGTCAAATTATCAGTTGGAAATGAAGATACTTGACTTTAATGAGGCTTCTACATATCTTGAATGAAACAAATTTATGACCATAGAATACACAACTATTACATATATTTATAGATGTGGATCAAGAACACTGGGTTCGTCCAACCTTGCTATAGTAATAACAAGTCTGTGGAACAATAATGGATTCAATTGAAGGTGAAAATGTTCCATACTACTTAGAGCCACCCCACCACTCCTAAAATGACCATGAAACATCCTCCTACCCCCCTATGTTCAACTAAAGATGCAAAAAGGTGGAAGAGATGGTGTAGAAAAGCCAATTATTCTTTCTATATCCATTATTTCCTTATATGATGACTCCGAATAGGTTGAAATATTTAGTATGAATACCTGTAATTTGATATCTAATCACAAAACTTACAAGTACATTTGATACTTTATCTACTCATTCTTTATTACCTCTAGGAAAAAAAAGAATCAAATTTTCAAACTCGTTGGTGTATGCTCGCACCAAACCCTCACCGTACTTAAAGGAGAGGAGATCTAGATAACTCTCCATCATCACTGAATCTGGATAAAACTAATAAAAGATGTGGGCATTGGAACCCATCTAGTCCAAGAAAATGTGTCTATCCACTAACACCACAGAATCCCACCAACACTTACTAGGAACATCAAGTTTGAATGCCACACAATTGACCATTATATTCTCATGTTTTTCTACGAAGTAGAAGATCAGATAAATATTTTCCAACCAGTTCTCTACCTCTTGAGGATCATAAATAGTTCTAAAGGATAGTGGATTCTCACATAGGAACTCTTTTGATTTTTTACCTTCCCATCGATCTACTATCTAAACATTTAAAATTATGTTATGTACTTATATTAAATTTCAGTCCATAGATCATACTCCCACATGATATCCTCGATATGATTATTATCTAGATGTGGATTCCCTTGAAGATAATCTACTATAACCACCTGAAGAACATATGGATGATGTCTCAATGGTATAATATTGTACACTGAAACAAAAAAACGATTAGAAAATAAGATAATCTCACTTCAAATATGAAAACCATAAGAAACAGAATGAGACTATGTTATAAAATAATAGGAGGCACAAATCACAATATCCTATGGTACTTTGAGTCTCATCATGCCAAGAGCTGGCTACGCACTCACTACAACCTACCTCTCAAATCCCAATAATATAATCTTTTGACTACCAAATTGCCAAAACAAATATCAAAATACTCTAATAATAGACTATGAGGAACCCATATTGGATACCATTACAAATAGGTACTGGACCCGAACATCCACATTCCAAAAGGGAATTATTGATCCCCCCAGTCTTGGGACTATCTCCCAAGTATATAAAATGGAATGATTTTACCCAACATGATGTAGAAAACCTGAAATATATATTATTATTTGAAAAAAGAAACAATGGAAGTGTAAAATAAGTAATTTATTTCATAAAAAAGGAAATAGAATAAGTTATAATAATAATAACCAATTAAAAATATTCTATGATAAAAGTCTAACAAAAAGGACAAATAATATCAAAACAGGAACTCTATGTTATAGCGTGGGAAAAATCCTACCTTTTCCCCATAAGTTACCCAAACATATCTAACAAAATCACACTGGAACACAATGTAAACATTCCTTCCTCTATATTGAAATTCATAACAAGGTCTACATATCGCCAAAGGGGTGAACATGGTGTGAGAAAAATAGTCTCAATAGGATCCCACCTAGGTGTTAAATATCAACTCTCTATACAAAAAGAAAAATAAATTTCACCTTTATATAAAAAATGGAAAAATAATTAATTAAAAAATATATATTTTAATCATTGTAAAACATTTAGCATTTTTCACATTTTCTTATTATACAGGTAAAATAGTCCCAAATCATTTAATATATATCAAATAGGTGAATAAAAACATGTTTCATATACTATATCAAATCCAAATTAGTCCAAACTGAAGAACATGTAACATCACGCCAAGGATGACAACTACTCAGGCTAGATAGAACACTCATACCCAAATGTAGTTATCACATGCATCATGTCTCAAGATATATCAATCACATATAGAGAGTAGTGGAACACTGAAAATATTGTACCTCCTAAAAGGTCTATCAAGTACCCATATCAAATGGCCTAGGGATCAGAGAAATATCCAATTAGTGAAACCACCTATAGTATCAATGGATGAGGGATATTCCTAAAAATTACACCTATGAAACAAAGGCATATCATGTTATACATTTTCCAAAACATTTTTTTTAGAACCATAATTTTAAAAACTCATAACATATCCATTTCATAAGGATTTGAAAAATACATTTTCCTTTAAAAAAACAGAATCTAAATTTTATCAAAAACCAATATCCACATAAAAAATTCATGTATGATAATTCTTTTATAAAATCATTTATAAAATTAAATAGTCGAACTCATCCAATATAGGCTAGGGAAAGAACCACCTACCTCAAACTCAGGCTGTTGAGGCCCACAATGGGATCCACCAACACAAAATAATGAAAGTACAATAACTAATAATCTATAAAAAATCATTATATCTCATAATAAATGCAATAAAAATTGTTCAGTAGAGAAGATAACAGAAAACATACCTCATAAAACATGAACACTACACTGTAAATATCACAAAGATCACCCTTCAGAGGAAAATCACATAAAGAATCCTAAAATTATCAAGATAATAAACATAATAAGACTAAAGAATGTGAAAACATAGTGCTAGAACACTACTATGGCCAACAACAATTAAGAATTAGAAATATAACTGAATCGAAGAGTCCAATCACTACCATAAATGGGATTAATCATTGATTGAAATGATTTGGAAGGAGAATATATCCCTAAAATTTCATGGCAGAGATCCCATGTCTTGAGAGGGAAGGCTACAAATGAATGAAAATAAACTTAGACATGTATAATATAAAAATATATTCCATGAACATTACATAATGTTAATCATAGGATCATGTTGTGAAATAAAAAATACATATATCCCAAAAAATGAATCACCATTATTAAAAAAATACTAACCAATCTTTTCATGACATGAACCAATATCACGATGTGTAATTATTTCAAGCTCTAAACATGTTCACAATATCATCCAAGTATCTAATTCATGTCATGTAACCATTTCACAATGTGAAATGATCTAGTAGATATATTCTATATACACACTTATAAAAATATATCATGTCATCCAAGAACTCAAAGGAAATTATCCTAATCTATTAAACATTTATTCATAAACTGTATTAATCCCAAAATACATGAATCCCTCATATTTAGGGAATTTTCTAAAAAAATTAATATTTATCCTCGGATTCCCAAAATGAATCAATATAAAAAGGAAATTGAAAAATAGATTATAAATACCTGATGGTGTGTATCAAGATGTTATAGTTCCTATTTTCCAAAAAAACATTTTTATTTTCTGACATGCAATCCACTACATGGACCTCACTCAGAGATGGTTGGTGGTGCATGTCACACCACGCGACTTCATTTTCCTATAAAAAAGGATAAAAATTAAAATAATTCCATTCATTTAACCAAAATAAAACAATAATATTTCCTAGAATATTTTCAATTATCTCTCAGTGTACTCAAGATAATTTCAAGATAATGTGCATGATATTCTTGAAATATAGGGTACGTTAATATTCCATTGATGAATTCCAACATAATCGATCCACTACTGATGTAACCTATAACATCAAGGACATGCAAAACCCCATCAATGGCCTTGGGTATCTTAGCATTCAAAAATTTGATCAAAACCAGATCACTATGATTTGAGGGGAACCCTCAAATCAAAACTCACTTTTAGCTCATGGATCTCTTCTAATAAGTTGTAGAAAAACATTTTCTATGGCACTACAATCACCAAACAACATGAGCTCTTCCATAATGACCCTAGTGATTCATAATAAAAACACAACGATCCTTCACACATATCCAAAAACAAATGGTCATGTATATAACAATTTATTTCCATTTTTTATATCACGTAAAGAAGATTGATATTTACTCTATTCCACTTATTTACATGTACCTATTATATTTTCACATATCTACCATGTTCCCAACATCCAGTTCTCATCAAAACTCTCTATGTCACACATTTTCCTACAATCATTCATAGAACTTGACTCTAGATCCCATGAGTCTAATATCACTAGAGCATAGTTCAAATTCCTACTCACAAGACTATAGATTCTTCCTGGTCCATCATACTCATCAGACTAAAGGAATCCTTGAAATTCCCATACAATAACTTATCCTTTTATAATAAAATCCCAACCACTTTACCACTCATCACACTAAGTTTCATTTCAATATAAAAATGTCCATGTAGAGATAAAATAAATACTATCATCAATAATATCCAAAACAACTCGGTTAGGCAGTCAAATGAATCTTCCCTTCGATACCAACCTTACAAATATCCAAAAGCACTCAAGTGATTATCTTATAAAGAAACTAAGGTGTGACCATTTCTTTTTATATAAAATCGGTGGCACCTACCATGAATCAACTTAACTTATGAAGAATCTACTCGTGATTCACATTCCACACCACCTGAAACAAAAGAGTAATTATCCTAAATACTTCCATAGATTACCAAAAATCAGCCACCCATAAACAAAAACTAAATCACATTCTTAAAACCAATGGCGTCACAACTAGAATACATGGACAAAAAAATAACAGACAACACTCCCCTAATGAAACTACCAAAAATCCAAAAATTCCACTTGTTCCTGACATAAAAAATTCTCCCAAAACATGTTTGACCCCTGTTATGGGTCACTCTCAAAATTCACAAGGCAAAATATCTATAAACAGGAGATACATGGAAAAGGTCGACATGCCCCCATCTAATCCGCATACATCGATCATCAAACTAGTCGTTACTCATGGGTGTAAATCCTAGCCCTATTACAAAACCCACAACATCTAACACAATAAGGTGAAAAATTTCACTAAGTCTCTCACTCAAAGTGATAAAACCACAATTGAAGAAAAAATAACTAATACACCCATTTTATATTCCCATACACGATTCACATAATCACAACCCATGAAGGATACCACCTCCACATTACCCAAAACATATCACAAACTAAATGAAACTACCCTACTAAGGATATAAAAAACATCCCATTTTCCAAAACATTAAAAAACATAAAATACTCACTACCCTTAATTAGGGGTATCATAATTAAGGAACTCTCAATGCCTAAACAGCCCAAAAATAGGGTCAGGCAAAAAGGCTCAAGGGATACTCATTTTCAATATCTTTAGGTCCCATCTCTTCCCAATTACCTTTTTAATTAAAATTTACTATTTTAAAACCAATATAATTGGAATTTTGAAATCATTTTCATTAACCAAATATTTAAAAATTCTTAGATTTAATCAATTTCACAATTAATTTCTTTTGGTTAAATGTCATGTTATTCACAATTCAATAATAAGAAATATATTGATGATCTGTTAATAATATATTCCTAGAAGATGCGTGACCCCACACACCCTCTCTTTCAATACTAATCCAAGTGATAAAACCTCATAAATCAATAACATTACATTTATGTACACAACTCGAAGTGAAAATATCAATAAATAATAAAAGAAAAAAAGAACATAAATTCCCACCGTAGGAAACTTGAATTGCCACCCGTACATAGGGATGCAACCACCTAGGAGTAATCTCATTACCAAACCTCGAAAAGATCCTATTGTCATACCATGCCCTAATAGTAAGAAATCTGAAAAATTCTTTAATAACACTTTGTGATGTCCCATTTCGGGTGCTTCTATAACTGATACCCTAAGATGGTTTTCCACATGATCGTAGGTGTGCCTAACCATATTCCAGATGTTTTTGACTATCATTGAATGTCCATAGAAATATAATATGCATAATTTAACAGGTTATAAGAGTAAATAAATTCATAAATAATATCAATATATATAACAATTTGTATAAATAGTAAATGGAACCTTATATATAAGGTTCCAATAATATCTTGAGTGAAGAAGGATATAACATTGAAATGCCTACTCTACATGTTAGGAATTTAGAAAATAAAAACTCAAAATATTGAGTTTTGAGAAATATCTGAACATGGTATTGAGTCAGAACCCAGTCTAGACATCCCATGATCCAACCCTCCAGACCATGCACAAATCATAAATTAGATCTCTTTTCTGATCATTGTCTTAATTCAAGTAGACTTTTCTCAGGTACTATAGTTTCTTGGAAGCCCGAGAAAGTTATAAGTAAAACTGTATAGGCCACCACTAACGATATATAAAATAATATCTAGTTTTGAAAAATAATGTAATAATATAACTCAAGGAATAAATAAATAAAACAATGATAGAAGAATGTTTCACAATTAAACATTTTATATTCATCATTTTTAAACTCGTGGTTCAACTGTATCATCCATCAGATTGACGTGATGTCTGTCATGTTGGGTTCCTTATGATGAGACAGAACTACGTGATACATCAACTCGAGTCTTCATGGTATTTTATGTATCAAAACTTGGATCGAGGAGCGGACCCTCTCAGAATTGAGCGTGCTGTGTGCAGGAACCCTATGGCTTGCTGCAAATAAGATAATCGGATCCTCCATCGGTTTGACAGTGACGATACGGTATCAGGATCCTATGTGGCTTCTACAGTGACAATACTATACAAGGATCCTCCGTGGTTTCGACACCGACGATAATGGACCGGGATCCTCTGTGGGTTCGATAGTGATGACCTTTGTACCAGGATCCTACGTGGGTTTGACAGTGCTGATACAGTTCCAGGATCCTACATGGGTACGACAGAGGAGATGATTTAGTGGCTACAACTAATCATCTCTACCCCTCTACATGAGTTTTATTCCTGTGTGAGCTGAGTCTTGTCTTTCAGTTGTTATCATCAAGATGATTAACTTTACTTCCATTATGGAATGTGTTGTGCCTGGGCTTGTGTGTTGGAGCCGGACTGAGATTGGTAACTTTGGTATATGTATGGGCATATAACTAAGTATTGTTGGTTGATAGTTCTTGATTGTATAATACTACTATGGTTTATACTTATTTGATTCTAGGAGAGCATCAGGGGTCTCAGGGACCCCTACTGAGTATTGTAATACTCACCCCTACACGGGATTCACCCGCACATTGTTGTGTTCTCTGCAGACGAAGGTTAGCAGTGATCAAGGCAGTGGGTGATGGATGAGAGGATGCTCAGAGTCGGACTATATGGGATGTACCTCAGGGACGAGTTATTTGATATCTATACCTACCCTATAGGTAGAATTCCCCGGTGGACATTCCAGGAGATTTTTTCCCTTTTTACTTGTACTTGTACTTGTCGTTCAGTTGGGTTTGTATACTGGCCCACTTACTTTCAGAACACCTTTCTTTTCTGTATTAGTAATTTTTTCTTCTACTACTTGTGTTTAGACAGTGTGTGTTATAGGTTTAATGGCAATGCGTTCCCTTTTTATCAGGAATTCACCTTTGGTGCTAGTCACCCGCCCTTGGCCTATGGAAGGCGGGATTTGGGTAGTCACGACATGAGCCCCAAGAACGGGTCATGACAAATTGGTATTAGAGGAGTCGGTTCTACCACCTAACATAAGACTATAATCTTTCTTTTAACAGAAATAGATTTAACTGTTTTGGGTGTGGTTATCAGTTTAGGGAAATCAGTGTTGGTGTGGCGGCCGACGAATACATACTCTAGGACTCTAACTTCTGATTTCCGAATCAGTTCTTGAATACACTGATTGCCTGTGTGTTTCCGTTGAAAATATTTCTTCGTGATTACATTGTGTAAGCTTACAAGGTATATTTTTTTTACCATGGCACACCTGTTTCTTTTTAGGATGGCCCCACGTAGGCTGCTAGCTAGGGTTCCGAGTTTCATACGAGATGGTAGCCCATCGAGTGACAAGGCCTCGATGTAGGGCCCCATCACAGCAGAGGTAACAGCGGTACCACTACCTGTTGGGCCACAATTAACACCAGCTCCAGCAGTAGAGAGTGCACACCATCTAAGGTCATTACACGAGTTCCACCACTAGAGGATGCCCATGTTCTGGGGAGAGATGGACCCATATGTATTTGAGGATTGGTTGGAGGCTGTTGTGAGAGTTTTCATGTTAGTAGGGACACCAGCTGACCTCAGGGTGATCCATGCTGCGAGTCTCCTGCAAGCAGTAGTAGACAGATAGTGGATTCTGATTCTCAGGTGCATGAAAAGGCATCACTACTCTGGGTAGACTTCAAGAGACTCATCCGGTCAGAGTTTGTTCCAGCCACCCTTCGTGCAATGCGAATACAAGAGTTACTACATATACATCAGGGTAGCATGACAGTAGCTCAGTAATTTGTGAGATTCACCGATCTCTCGCGCTACTCCATTGATATGGTGCGAGACTCATTCTTAAGGGCCTAAACCATTGAGCAGGGACTCAGATATGATATCAGGGCTTCGATGACCTCCCTCAGCATCCCGACGTAGGCGGGGGTGCTGGAGCGAGCCCTTCTAGTGGAGTGTTTTATAGATGATCGGTCACCAGCAGTGAGACCTACCATAGAGCGACACGTAGCAGAGTCTTATGTAGACGGAAGTTGACAAATGTCGTAGAGGTCCAGGTGGACCAGGCCATCAGGTGGGTGACCCCATGATACAGGTTCGGTTGTGGGGGAAAAAGAGAAAGAGACAGCCATTCGAGGAGCAGGGAGTGTTATGCATGCAGTGGTAAGGGTCACATGGCTCGTGACTACCCGACCCACCATGGAGATGAGATGCAGATAGTAGAGGGACCTCCAAGGCTTAGGCAGAGGTTTGAAAATGGTTGTCCGTCGGGAGTAGGCAGACATGGTAGAGGAGCTGGCCGAGCAGTGGGTGGTGGATGACGTTTCGAGGCCCTAACACCACCACCACCAGGAGGTCCACCCCACCCACAGGGAGGTGGTAGACAGGGGAGGGCTCAGCTCTAGGCAGTCGAGGCCTACAACCATAGTGCACCTGAGATGATTCGAGGTACTATATGTGTCTACTCAACCTTTGCTGCAGAACATATAGACACAGGTGTGAGTTATTATTTTATTTCCAATGACCTTATTCGGATCTTAGAGATTTTGATGGAGCCATTGGCTCGATCCTTACAGCTAGAGACTCCAACAGGATGAGACTTGATTATTACGCACTGTTTCCAGCAGTGTGAGCTTAATCCAGGAGGTGAGATCTTTGCCTGGGATCTCCATGTAGCGACGTCGAGGCCTTACGACGTCATCATGGGTATGGACTGTTTAACAACATTCCATGCTCAGATCGATTGTATTTGGCACAAAGTGTGGTGTGTCAGTGAGGATTGGATGAGGTTTACCTTCACCAGTGAGAAGGGATCCTTTTCAACGCATGATGGACATACCTAAAAGAGGTGGCAGCCAATCACACATCAGTCGGTTATTCTCATCATCAGCAAGGTTGATGTACAGAGTCCGAGTTTTTCTGTTGTGGTGGATTAGTACATGGTTGTTTTCCCTAACGATGTTATAGGACTATCTACTCATAGAGAGGTGGACTTATACATTGACATGTACCCCAGGAAGACCCCGATATATACTACAACATATTGGATGGCTCCCACCAAGCTTCGTGAGCTGCAGATACAACTGGAGGACTTGTAGGAGAAGGGATTTATATGACCTAGTGTTTCACCATGGGCATCCTTGATTTTGTTTGCCAAGAAGGAGGATGAGATCTTGCGGCTCTGTTTTGACTACCGTCACTTGAACCAGGTGACCGTGAATATCATGTACCCACTCCCAAGGATTGATGATCTCTTTATCCAGCTGAAGAGAGCCTGATGGCTCTCGAAGAAAGATCTTTGGTCGGGATATCACCAGCTCAGAGTATGGTATGAGGATGTGCATAAGACAACCTTCAGATTCCGGTATATCCTCTACGAGTTCTTGGTTATGCCATTCGGCGTAACCAACACACCAGCAGTGTTCACGGGACTCAAGAAATAGATCTTTCATCCATACCTTGATAGCTTTGTAGTAGTCTCCATCGATGACACTCTGATCTACTCAGCTATCGAGGAGGAGTGCACCTACCATTTGTGGGTAGTACTGGACACACTCCAAGAGCACCATCTTTATGGTAAGCTCTCTAAGTGATAGTTATAGATCCGAGAGGTACACTTTCTATGGCATGTCATCTCAGAGGCTGGAGTTGCAGTGTATCCCACAAAGATCGAAGCAGTAATTTCTTGGAAGCCACCCAGGAGTGTGATGGAGGA
This sequence comes from Viscum album, assembly GCA_963277665.1. Lineage (NCBI taxonomy): Eukaryota > Viridiplantae > Streptophyta > Magnoliopsida > Santalales > Viscaceae > Viscum > Viscum album. The sequence goes on from OY728131.1 coordinate 1,133,818,318, forward strand.
ACAAAGTTTTCTGGGACTGGTTGGGTACTATCAGAGATTTTTTCCAGACTTCTCCAGAGATGCACCACCACTTTCATCCTTGAAAAAGAAGGGAAAACCCTTCGTGATGTCGGATAGATTCCATCAGATCTTTTAAAAGGTGTGGAAAAGGATGACTAGTGCGCCCATCTTGAGGCTACTAGAGGAGGGCGTTGGGTATGTAGTTTACTGTGACTGATCAGGTACCAGACATGGGAGTCTCCAGATGCATGAGAGATATATGATCGCGTATGGTTCTCGGAAGTTGAGATAAACATGAGTAGAATTACCCTACCCATGACCTGGAGTTAGCAGCAGTGGTCTTCGCATTGATGATGTGGCGGTATTATCTGATGGGAGAGCGTTTTACAGTCTTCTCTGACCACCAGAGTCTCAGGTGCATATTCTCGCAGAAGGACCTGAACTTTAGACAACGACATTTCCATGAGTTCCTCCTAGGCTATGAAATTGAGATAGTCTATACTCCTGGGAAGGGGAACGTTGTAGTGTATTCTCTCAAAAGGAGATCATGCATTTATCTTCTAGGAGAGGCGATAGAGTTGCTGGCCGCGTTGTAGATATACTTTGTGGATCCGGATGGAGCTACCTTTATGTAAACTCGTACAGTCACACCACCACTTATTCAGAGAGTCAGGGAGGCGCAGTGTGGGGACGTTGACTATGAGACACAACGTGCTCATATATCCTCAAGGAAGGCACCTGATGGATTTTATTAATGTGCGGAGCTCGTCATTCTTTTCATAGGACGTACCATGGTACCAGTTGCACTTCAGGAGGAAGTGTTGAGGGAGTTCCACACATCTCCTTTAGTGCTACATCCAGTAGTTGAGAAGATGTATCAGGAAATCTGATGACAGCACTGGTGGCCAGGTATGAAGAAGGCAGTATCAGAGTTTGTCTCAAGATGCCTCACTTGTCAGCAAGTAAAGGCAGAGCACCAGGTTCCAGCAGGCTTGGTTCAGCCATTAGAGGTACCACAATGGTAATGGGATGGGATATCCATGGATTTCGTGATGGGACTCCCACGTACATCCAGAGGACATGACTCTATCTGGGTGATTGTTGACTGACTAACCAAGTTGGCCCACTTCCTACCTAAAAGAGAGCAGGGTTCAGTAGAGAGAATGGGACGCCTCTACGTTCAAGAGATCGTACATCTTCATGGTGTACCATCGACGATCCTCTCCGATTGAGATGCTAATTTCACTTCCCATCTATGGAAGGGGTCGTAGGAGGCTTTCGGGACGCAGATTTTCTTGAGAACCACCTTCCATCCTCAGACAGATGCTCAGACTGAGAGGACTATTCAGACCCCCCCGAGTAAATGCTCCATGCATTTGTCCTTGACTTCGGTTGCAGCTGCGAGGATCATTTACCCTTGGTAGAGTTTGTGTATAAAAATATCTACCACTCCACCATTGGGATGGAACCTTTTGTAACACCTGAGACTTTTATGTTATATAAATCCTCAAAGGAATATTTTTCTACACAACACTTGTTTGGCTTTCTTTACACGCAATCGCGACCTTCCTCGATAGCTTGTGTCGTACGCAATACCGAGTTTCACTAAACAACAATATGCTATTAAAACTAGCTGTTATGAATGGTAATAACAACTTTTTGAAATTTTATAAATTTTATTTTTCAAAATGGACTTCATTTTTGGACTCAGAATACCGAAATTAGCCTAGGGTGAAATTTTGGTATTTTTCTGAAAACTTTCAATTTTTGATGAATAGTGAAACCACTAAGTGGTAGGTTAAAAACTGAATTTTGCATAAAACATAATTTTACCACTTCTGTGAATGGAATTTCAAAACTCTGAAAGACACGGTTGATATCAGTAAGTAAAATGTGGTTCAATGAGATAAAAATAATTTTTTGGTGAATAGTAACTTTTTACTTTTTTTACCGCGGTTAATAGTAAATAGGGTAACTAAGGGTAAATATGATATTAATATTACCCTAACACATGTCCTAATTCAATTGCACAAGTGTAATTCGACCAAAAACAAACTTAGGAATAAAATATGACCATTTAGTCCCACTTGGATTAGATTAGGACATTTATTATTAATTTATTTAAAGAAGGGTTAAAATACTTAAAATCAAAGTTTAATAAGTAAATCATTTTTAATATGGGGTTATGCATAAGATAAATTCGATTGTAAATATTCAATAGAAATATAAAAAGATTTCATACATGATGGTATTTTATTTGTAATTTTTGGACATCAAATAATTTAATTTATTTATGACACAAATATGATGCAGTAATTATCTTATTAATGAAATATTGACATAATTGATAATATAAATACCAAAATAAATGTAATTTAAGACATTTTATGAATTCCACTAATTTTTTAGGTTATTATGATATATTATTGTTTATTTAATCAACTTGGTTCGAACATATAATTCTGTTATGACTTTCACAAAAATCATATATCAAATAGTGTCAAAATTGACACAAAATAGTTTTTAAATCAAATATTATATTATTAATTGTTATTTTATTCCTAAAAATCTAAGGCTCGGCCAAATGACTTAGATAAGGATATATATATTAATAATAAACAATTTGGGGTTCGTTTTCCATGTTATAGTAAGTGTATTAACCATATAGTGAAAGAAAACAAAAAGACATGGTAAAAGTTAAATTATTTAACTTAGAGTTAAATCTAATTGATAAGGTTAAAATAATACCCTAAACTTGTCTAAATCCTATTGGTTGATAGGATTTCGACCGATCCCCACTTTATCTTCGAAATAAGACCCTTTGTAACCATTATAAACCGATTTTGACTTTAATATAAAATAATATTTTGAGATATTCCTATGGTGCCCCTCTCCTCCCTTATAAAAGGGCACCTCCTCCCCCTCCTCCTCACACCAATTTGAGAACTCAAGCTCGGCCAACCCCTGCCATTTTCTCCTCTCCACTTCCCTAGAATAATCCTAGAGGTCCTTGTCTTCTTCAAAGACCAATATTAGTTCCCTAAGTGGAGGATTCAAAGAAGAGTTCCAAAGAAGAGGTAATATCCATTACCGATCTTTTCAATTTCTTTCTTCTTCAACTTCTTCTTCTTTAGTTGTTTCATGATAAAGTAATAACATCAGTATTACTTAAATACTGATATGTTATTATAAATATGAAACAACCCTAATTCACCTTCTATCCATCCTACGGAAAAATGAAATCACCGCGCGTGTGTACGTACGGAATACCGTCTCTACGCCGTGGTGTAATCTATTTTTCCACCATCACTTTACAAGGATCGGTATAATGGTGTAATGAGTAACTATTTATGATTATTATAAAGTAATATTGATACTGAAATAATATATATATACTCCAATACAGTTCCACGATCATAGGAATGATATCATCACTCGTGCGTACGTACGGAATACCGTCTCCACGATGTGATGCGACTCGTTCTACATGATCATCATTACATAGTAATTATATAAATGAATTGAATAAATAAATATGATATATGTTACAGTAATACCATTCTGGATATAAGGTATCTATAACCTTAAAAGAAGAATAAGAATTTATTCGGCAAAACACGCATAAGAACAAAAGGCAATAAAGACCCGAGTAACAAGTAACAATGAAATATTACTAACAAGAAGCTAAGAATATGACCATATATGATATCATATCAATATGTATGATTCTGGAATAAGTCAATAACATTATTTAATCCATTATATAGGATCTTCGGACACGTACAAAGCAAATCGGACCTAAGGTAAGGTAAATATCACAATCTCATTTTTATCCGAGATTGTTTATTCGTAAGTATTTACCGGGGTGTATTTTATCATCCACATCCATGTTTCATCAATATGTAGTATTATTTCCATCCACATACAATTGTTTAAATCCATTTTTACCCTTCGGTGAGTTTTTAGTAATATCTATGAAAGGAATCTTTTGTCATACGAGGTATTTTTTTGACTTTTCCGACAAAAGTATGAAGAATGTTTTCTTTAACTTATACGACATGAATGGATTTTAAAACATTATTTCCAAGAAGCATCCTTTACACGTTTTCAAGTTTATTTTTAATAAACTTCTTTTATTTTAAAGTCGTATGACATGTTATGAAAGGAAAAATGTTTTTAAAGTAGAAAGGATATTTTCCTCAAGAATGGAGTTCATGTATTTTATCAAAATTATTTTCCATCTAAGATAATAAAAGGGTTCTGTTTTTATCCCTATTATTACATTGATTTGATTATGTTGTAATGGAAACATTTTTATGAATTCCTTTATCTTATATGAATTGTTTTATGATGTCATGTTGTTTAAGAATCCCATTTTTATTACATGGGTTACGTGATGATGTATGGTTTATGATTATGTGGCACCCATAAGAAAGGATTCATTATAAGATGGGTGGGACCTATATCTCCCTCCAATGCATTGGGTAGAGATTTTATATCTCATGAGATACACAGGGCTGGAACGGTAGGTTATACCGGTTCAGTGAAACAGGACTGAAATGAGGGTTACTCGATTCAGAAAGGGACTTTGTCTACTAAGATAGTCTTGGCAATGAGTCATGACTAACAAGAAATGATTTTCCATGATTATGTGTGCATGCCACAAAGTTTCAAGTTTTATGTTATGATTATGGGGATCTCATTTTCACTTCTATGATTTATTCCATGTTAAGATATTATGATCTCTTTTGCAGGTTTTGATTTTCAAAAAGATATGATATGATTTTTATTTCCTTTATTTTCCCTTGCTGAGCATTTGAGATCACCCTTTTATGTTTTCTTTTCCCCAGGTCAGGAAGATGGATATTAAGTAGAATATGCTAAAAGGGACCCTAGATATGATGAAATAAATGGGAGACACTATAGAAGATTTATGAACAAGATGTTTATGTTTCCCAGTTTCTAAAGACACTATACCTATACGGTCCTTTGTGGTTTTGTCATATGTCGTAATAAGTGTGATTCAATTTTGAATTATTAACAATGTATGTAAATTATGGGTCGTTATAGTTGGTATTAGAGGAAAGGTATAGTCAGCCTTTGGAAACTAGGATGTGAAAGCCTTAATAAGAACCCTAAGGATAAGTCTAAGCATAGAACACAATCTTAGTGTTTTAGAAATGGCCATGAACACCCTAGGATAAAACCTTAAGTGTGAAATTTTATTCGTGAATTATGTGGTTTTCCTATTATAATTAGTGTTGCTCACACTATTCTTCTTGGTTCTAGTCAATGGATGGAACCCGAAAGAACCGTGTTAATGCGGAATGCGATGGGCAATGCAATGATTGTCCCCCTGAGAAACCAAACGATATGGGAGCTGGAATGAAAAATCTTGTAGCCATGCTCACACAACTTTCTCAAGATATGAATCATGCAGGACTTCCAAACGAGCAAAGGAAGGAGCAACATTCTGTTGAATCCTTCATGAGGCAGCGTCCACCTTCTTACAGCGGGTCAACTGATCCATTAGTTGCTGAACAATGGATTAGTACTACTGAAAAGATATTTTTAGTTCTTCAATGTTCTGAGCATGATAATGTTATCCTAGCAGTGTATCGTTTGGAAGGAGATGTTGATCAATGGTGGGATCTTATTAAGAAAACGAGGCAAAGGGATGAAATTGAGTCTATGGAATGGGACGAGTTCAAGAACTTATTTTTCAATAAGTACTTCCCTCGTATTCTCCGAACAAAGATGGAGAAAGAGTTCCTTGAACTGAAGCAAAGGGATGATGAATCTGTTGGTACCTATGAAGAAAATTTTACAAGACTTGCAAGGTACGCTTCTGGTATTATTATCCAACCTAAGAGTAAGATTGATCGATTCTTTAGTGGCTTAAAACCAAGTCTTCGAAGGGCGTTAGCCATAAGGGACTTCAATAGCTATGAGGAAATCGTTCGATGTGCTCTCAAAGTCGAGATGGAGATTGGAATAACCCATTAGTCACATGGGTTTGATAAGAAGAGGAAGATGGAATTCAAAGAAAAATCTAAAGAGCACACGGAAAAGAAGATGAGCTTTTCCTTATGCTCAAAGTGTGGAAAGAAACATGGACGGAGTTGTCTTAAAGAGACAAGTAAATGTTTTAAATGTGGAAAGGAAGTTCATCGGGCATTTGAATGCCGTGATAATAGGAAGAAGATGTATAATGATGCAAACAAAGGAAGGGATACACAGAATGAACCTACTATACTTCAATGTTTCAAGTGCAAGGAGATGGGGCATTATGCCAATCAATGCCCAAATCCAAGGGTTGATGATGATGGTCGATGTCAATAAAATCATAAGGCTAAAGACAAAGGAAAGTCACATGCAATATCTATCAGCGATGTGGAGTACGATAATGAAGTGGTGAAAGGTACACTTACCGTCCACTGTAAATTAGCAAATGTTTTATTTGATTCTGGATCCACCCACTCTTTTATTTCTAAAGAATTTTCTAAGGGTATCACCATATTACCTCAACAATTAGATGTTGAGTTAGCTGTGACAACACCAAATGGCACAACAGTCCCATCAAAAGTTTATAATTCTTCTCCGATCGAAGTTTGTGGGAAAGTGCTTCATGCAAATATTGTGATCCTTCCTTTAGTGGAATTTGATGTGATTCTTGGCATGGATTGGCTTTCTCTACATGGACCTCATATCAATTGCCAAAGAAGGGAAGTCACATTTCATATTCCAGATCAATCTACGATCGTATATCAATGCAAGGATGAACATAACCTTCCAGTGGAAATTTTTTCCATCTTATGGGTATTGATTCCACTAAATGAAGGTTATTTATCTCAAATGGTTGGTGAGAAACTCACGATTAATAATATGCCCATCGTATGAGAGTTTTATGATGTCTTTCCGGAGGAATTATTGGGTCTTCCACCAAATCGTGAAGTTGAGTTTTCAATAGAACTCGTACCGGGTGCTTTGCCTATTTCAAAGACACCTTATAGAATGGCCCCAATTGAGTTGCAGGAATTGAAGAAGAAACTCCAAGAGAATCTTGATAAGGGATTCATACACCCTAGTGCGTCACCTTGGAGAGCACCTGTTCTATTTGTTAAGAAGAAAGATGGATCAATGAGACTCTGTATTTATTATCGAGAACATAACAAGATCACTGTCAAGAACAAATATCCTCTCCCACGCATTGATGACTTATTTGACCAACTACGCGGAGCTCAATACTTTTCCAAGATTGATCTTCGTTCAGGGTATCATCAATTAAGGGTCAAAAGGGAGGATATACCAAAGACGGCTTTCTGTACAAGGTATGGACACTATGAATTTATAGTGATGCCATTTGGTCTTACTAATTCCCCTGATATCTTCATGGATCTAATGAATAGAGTCTTTAGAGACTATCTTGATCAATTTGTGGTAGTCTTTATAGACGATATTCTTGTCTATTCAAAGAGCAAGGAAGAGCATGAAGATCACTTGAGAAATATATTGATGACCCAGAGAAAGGAGAAGCTTTATGCCAAATTTACCAAGTGTGAATTTTGGCTTCAAAAAGTTGCATTTTTGGGTCACATAATCTCAAAAGAGGGGATATCTGTGGATCCAGCAAAAACAGAGGTTATCGAAAGATGTTCGAGACCAACAACAGTAACTGAGATCCGAAGTTTTCTTGGTTTGGCTGGATATTATCGACGTTTTGTAAAAGATTTTTCACGATTATCTAATCCACTCACCAAGTTGACTCGGAAAGGAGTTAAGTTTGTCTGGACAGAGGAATGTGAAGAGAATTTCAAGGAGTTGAAAAGAAGGTTATCCAGTGCACCTGTGATCCCACTGCCTTGTAGTGGAGAAAGGTTTGTGATATATAGTGATGCATCCAAGATGGGATTGGGGTGTGTTCTTATGCAAAATGATATGGTGATAGCTTATGCCTCACGACAGTTGAAAATCCATGAGCAAAATTACCCAACACATGATTTGGAGTTGGCTGTGGTAATCTTTGCATTAAAGATTTGGAGGCATTACCTTTATGGTGAAAGGTGTGATATTTATACTGATCATAAAAGTTTAAAGTATATTTTCACACAAAAGGAGCTGAATATGTGTCAAAGAAGATGGATGGAGCTGATTAAGGATTATGACTGCTCAATCCATTACCACCCTGGGAAAGCAAACAAGGTGGTAGATGCATTAAGTCGACAAGACCATGCTAGTTTATCCATGATGAGGATCACAAAAGATCCAATGTTTATGGATTTACAAAGGATGGATCTTGGAATTATAATGGAAGGGGAAAAATCTTATCTTTCTCAAATGAATTTTCAACCATCTATACATGTGAAGATTAAAGAGGCACAGAAAGAAGATGTCGAGTTACAAAAGAAGGTGAGAAATGTTCCTGAATTCAACCTTGATTGTGATGGGATAATAAAGTTCAGGAATCGGGTTTTTTTTCCTTCCATCCCCGAATTAAAGAAGGAGCTGCTGGATGAGGCTCATAGTTCTTCATTCTCTATTCATCCTGGAAGCACGAAGATGTATAGGGACCTGAAAGAGTACTTCTGGTGGGATGGCATGAAAAGAGATGTTGTTGAATATGTCTCTCGATGCTTGGTTTGTCAACAAGTTAAAGCTGAGAGACAAAAGTCTAAGGGGATGTTACAACCATTACCCATACCCGAATGGAAATGGGAAAACATCACTATGGACTTTTTCACAGGACTTCCTAAAACATCCAAAGGAAATAATGCTATTTGGGTCATAGTTGATCGTCTTACAAAGTCTGCACACTTCATTTCTATTAGAGAGGATTTCTCTCTAGATCAGCTTGCCAGGATATATGTAAAGGAAGTGGTAAGATTGCATGGAGTACCACTTTCTATTATATCTGATCGGGATCCGAGATTTACCTCGAAGTTCTGGTGAAGTCTTCAGTATACTCTGGATACAGAGTTGAGTTTCAGCACTGCTTATCATCCCCAGACAGATGGTCAGTCTGAGAGAACAATTCAAACCCTAGAAGATATGTTGAGAGCTTGCTCTATGTATTTCAAAGGAGGTTGGGATCAACACCTACCTTTGGTGGAATTTTCTTATAATAATAGCTTTCACTCCAGTATTCAGATGGCTTCTTATGAAGCTCTCTATGGAAAGAAATGAAGGACTCCAACTTGCTGGGATGAAGTTGGGGAAAGAAAGCTATTAGGACCTGATCTCGTTGATGAAATGGAAGAAAAGGATAGATCTATTCAACAACACATAAGAGCAGCTCAGAGTCGACAGAAAAGTTATGCCGACAATTGAAGAAAATACCTAGAGTTTGAAGTGGGTGATAAAGTGTTCTTACGAATATCTCCCTGGAAGAGGGTTATGAGATTTGGAAAGAAGGGGAAGTTGAGCCCTAGATATATCGGTCCTTTCGAAATACTGGATCGTGTTGGGAAGGTAGCTTACTAATTGGCGCTTCCACTGAATCTCTCTCAAGTTCACGATGTGTTCCATGTATCTCTCCTGAGAAAGTACATACTAGATCCTTCACATGTACTCAACTCAGAAGTTGTACCGCTGGAGCAAGATATTTCTTATGAAGAACAGCCGATAGAGATTCTGGATCGTAGCGAAAAAGTACTACGAAACAAGACCACTCGCTTGGTGAACGTTTTATGGAGGAACCACCAACTTGAAGAAGCTACATGGGAGCTTGAGGATATGATGAGGGAGAAGTATCCTCATCTGTTTGTTACAAAGTGACGAATTTTGAGGGCGAAATTCTTTTTAAGGGGGGTAGAATGTAACACCCGAGACTTTTATGTTATATAAATCATCAAAGGAATATTTTTCTACACAACACTTTCTTGGCTTGCTTTACACGCAATCGCGACCTTCCTCGATAGCTTGCGTCGTACGCAATACCGAGTTTCACTAAACAACAATATGCTATTAAAACTAGCCGTTATGAATAGTAATAACCACTTTTTGAAGTTTTATAAATTTTATTTTTCAAAATGGACTTCATTTTTGGACTCAGAATATCGAAATTATCCTAGGGTGAAATTTTGGTATTTTTCTGAAAACTTTCAATTTTTGATGAATAGTGAAACCACTAAGTGGTAGGTTAAAAACTGAATTTTGCATAAAACTTAATTTTACCGCTTCTCTGAATGGAATTTCAAAAATCCGACAGACACGGTTGATATCAGTAAGTAAAATGTGGTTCAATGAGATAAAAATAATTTTTTGGTGAATAGAAACTTTTTACTTTTTTTCCGCGTTTAATAGTAAATAGGGTAACTAAGGGTAAATATGATATTAATATTACCCTAACCCATGTCCTAATTCTATTGGACAAGTTTAATTCGACCAAAAACAAACTTAGGAATAAAATATTACCATTTAGGCCCACTTGGATTATATTAGGACATTTATTATTAATTTATTTAAAGAAGGGTTAAAATAGTTAAAATCAAAGTTTAATAAGTAAATAATTTTTAATATGGGGTTATACATAAGATAAATTCGATTGTAAATATTCATTAGAAAGCTAAAACGATTTCCTACATGATGGTATTTTATTTGTAATTTTTGGACATCAAATAATTTAATTTATTTATGACACAAATATGATGCGGTAATTATCTTATTAATGAAATATTGACATAATAGATAATATAAATACCAAAATAAATGTAATTTAAGACTTTTTATGAATTCAACTAATTTTCTAGGTTATTATGATATATTAGTGTTTATTTAATCAACTTGGTTCGAACATATAATTCTGTTATGACTTTCACAAAAATCATATATCAAATAGTGTCAAAATTGACACAAAATAGTTTTTAAATCAAATATTATATTATTAATTGCTATTGTATTCCTAAAAATATAAGGTTCGGCCAAATGACTTAGATAAGGATATATATATTAATAATAAACAATTTGGGGTTCTTTTGGCATGTTATAGTAAGTGTATTAACCGTATAGTGAAAGAAAACAAAAAGACATGGTAAAAGTTAAATTATTTAACTTAGAGTTAAATCTAATTGATAAGGTTAAAATAATACTCTAAACTTGTCTAAATCCTATTGGTTGATAGGATTTCGACCCATCCCCACTTTAGCTTCGAAATAAGACCCTTTGGAACCATTATAAACCGATTTTGACTTTAATATAAAATAATATTTTGAGATATTCCTAAGGTGCCCCTCTCCTCCCTTATAAAAGGGCACCTCCTCCCCCCTCCTCCTCACACCAATTTGAGCACTCAAGATCGTCCAAACCCTGCCATTTTCTCCTCTCCACTTCCCTAGAATAATCCTAGAGGTCCTTGTCTTCTTCAAAGACCAATAATAGTTCCCTAAGTGGAGGATTCAAAGAAGAGTTCCAAAGAAGAGGTAATATCCATTACCGATCTTTTCAATTTCTTTCTTCTTCAACTTCTTCTTCTTTAGTTGTTTCATGATAAAGTAATAACATCAGTATTACATACATACTGATATGTTATTATAAATATGAAACAACCCTAATTCACCTTCTATCCATCCTATGGAAAAATGAAATCACCGCGCGTGCGTACGTACGGAATACAGTCTCCACGCCGTGGTGTAATCTATTTTTCCACCATCACATTACAAGGATGGGTATAATGGTGTAATGAGTAACTATTTATGATTATTATAAAGTAATATTGATACTTAAATAATATATATATACTCCAATATAGTTCCACGATCATAGGAGCGATATCATCACTCGTGCGTACGTACGGAATACCGTCTCCACGATGTGATGCGACTCGTTCTACATGATCATCATTACATAGTAATTATATAAATGAATTGAATGAATAAATATGATATATGTTACACTAATACCATTCTGGATATAAGGTATCTATAATCTTAAAAAAAGAATAAGAATGTATTCGGCAAAACACGCATAAGAACAAAAGGCAATAAAGACCCGAGTAACAAGTAACAATGAAATATTACTATCAAGAAGCTAAGAATATGACCATATATGATATCATATCAATATGTATGTTTCTAGAATAAGTAAATAACATTATTTAAACCATTATACAGGATCTTCGGACACGTACAAATAAAATCAGACCTAAGGTAAGGGAAATATCACAATCTCATTTTTATCCGAGATTGTTTATTCGTAAGTATTTACCGGGGTGTATTTTATCATCCACATCCATGTTTCATCAATATGTAATATTATTTACATCCACCTACAATTTATTAAATCCATTTTTACCCTTCGGTGAGTTTTTAGTAATATCTATGAAAGGAATCTTTTGTCGTACGAGGTATTTTTTTGACTTTTCCAACAAAAGTACGAAGAATGTTTTTTTAACTTATACGGCATGAACGGATTTTAAAACATTATTTCCAAGAAGCTTCCTTTACAAGTTTTCAAGTTTATTTTTAATCAAATTCTTTTATTTTAAAGTCGTATGACATGTTATGAAAGGAAAAATGTTTTTAAAGTAGAAAGGATATTTTCCACAAGAATGGAGTTCAAGTATTTTAACAAAATTATTTTCCATCTAAGATAATAAAAGGGTTCTGTTTTTATCCCTATTATTACATGGATTTCATTATGTTGTAATGGAAACATTTTTATGAATTCCTTTATCTTATATGAATTGTTTTATGATGTCATGTTGTTTAAGAATCTCATTTTTATTACATGGGTTACGCTATGATGTATGGTTTATGATTATGTGGCACCCATAAGAAAGGATTCATTATAAGATGGGTGGGACCTATATCTCCCTCCAATTCATTGGGTAAAGATTTTATATCTCATTAGATAGACAGGGCTGGAACGGTAGGTTATACCGGTTCAGTGAAACAGGACTGAAACGAGGGTTACTCGATTCAGAAAGGGACTTTGTCCACTAAGATAGTCTTGGCAATGAGTCATGACTAACAAGAAATAATTTTCCATGATTATGTGTGCATGAAACCAAGTTTCAAGTTTTATGTTATGATTATGGGGATCTCATTTTCACTTCTATGATTTATTCCATGTTAAGATATTATGATCTCTTTTGCAGGTTTTGATTTTCAAAAAGATATGATATGATTTTTATTTCCTTTATTTTCCCTTGTTGAGCATTTGAGATCACCCTTTTATGTTTTCTTTTCCCCAGGTCAGGAAGATGTATATTAAGTAGAATATGCTAAAAGGGACCCTAGATATGATGAAATAAATGGGAGACACTGTAGAAGATTTATGAACCAGATGTTTATGTTTCCCAGTTTCTAAAGACACTATACCTATACGGTCCTTTGTGGTTTTGTCATATGTTGTAATAAGTGTACTTCAATTTTGAAGTATTAACAATGTATGTAATGTTTGGGTCGTTATACCTTTCGAGGCACTTTATGGATAACCTTGCAGATCACCTATGTGTTGGACTAACATAGGGGAGTTAGTACTCATGGGACCAGAGATGGTGCATGATATGACGGAGAAGGTGCGGATCATCAAGGAGTAGATGAATACTGCACAGAGAAGGTATAAGTCTGATTGCTGATAGGAGATGGAGACCACTGGAGTTTGAGGATGGAGACCAAATCTTTCTACGTGTCTCCCCTAGACATGGTCTATGGAGATTTGGATGAGGTAGAATGTTATCTCCGCGATTCATCAGACCTTTCCAAGTCCTCAGTAGAGTAGGCCAGGTGTCTTAATGCTTAGCTCTTCCACCTCAATGGCACCGGGTGCAAGACGTATTCTATGTATCTCAACTGAGGAGATACATGCACGACCCGTCCCACATCATCGACCACGGGAAGCTAGACATCGATGGCGTGGTTCTATTCATGGAGGTTCCAGTGGAGATTGAGGATCGATTAGAGTGGGTCCTGCGAGGATTGTCGATACCTCTGGTGCATGTTCGCTGGTAGCATGGGAACCTCTAGGTTAACACATGGGAGTTGGAGGATCAAATGCGTGCTCATTAAACACATTTGTTTTCTTAGGGTGAGTTGTATCTTGCAAAGACGTGAATAACTGAGGTGGAGAGAATGTAAAGACCAGGAAATTCTGTGGGAATTTTTTTCTTAAATTCAAGGGAATTTTAAGAGTCTTCCATTTCTGATGGCACATGATTCAGAGGCCCGATGTGCTCGATATCAATTGCTGAAGTTTTGTTCTGGTACGTTCATTAAACATATGATCGGGATTTTATATCTTTTGAACCGGTGCTCGGAATTGAAATCTAATGGATCGTTGAACTCGCAGCATCAGTGATTTCCTTGTGAGACTTTCTCCTCAGTTGTGTTCTAATGAGAATGGAAGTTAGATTATTGGTTTGTAATTAATTTAAATAATAATAAATGTGTTACCTTATTTTTATATGTGGGGGTTTAATCCACCATGGGGAGGTTGGAGGTGGGGCCCACCCGTGAATAAACTCCCTTGGGAGGATATTATTTAGTGGGGACCACCCGGGTATCTTACCCCCCCATTAACTCCCAATTATTTAATGGGACACCTCTCTTCATTTAATGGTACTCCTCACCTCCCATATTCTTATTGAATTTGAACCATTCCACCCATTAATTAGATAATTTGTTTTATATGATTAATATAGAATAATTTTAATGGTTGTGCTACCAAATAATAGACAATTCGTCTATTATTTTTGGGATGGGAATTTTATTTTGGGAGAGCTTTGGAGAATTCATGGAGAATGAAATCTTCCAACAAAGAATGCTGACTTTCCATCATAGAACGATGAACACAGTCTTTAATCTTTGACCATGTCAAAAGAGAAGGGGGCCTCCTGCAAAGAACACTGATGGAACTTCATCCTCGGACACTTCTGACATCAATGATTCGACGTCGCTTTTCCCGCGACTTCGTCAACGTTCATCAAAACGAGGTATGTGTTTGAGTTGAATTCTTTTCTTGTTCTTCATCAATCAAACCTCAGATTATTTGATGTTGATCGTTATCAACATAATGAGGAGGTCTCAGTCTAAACAAACATGCCCTGACCCTTCACCCTTTATTTTTCACGTTTTTTGGTCACAGAGGCGGAGCAAGGGCAGCCAGCGTCAGGCCAGCCGCGAAGAAAACTGGCGGTGCAAGGCCGCTGAAAAAGTGTGTCACCGTCGTGCCTCACGGAAGTGCCGATGGCTGCGGCAGAGGAGGCACACCATCGTCGCGCTGCACTGAGCACCAGGGGGGCCACACCTAGGCCATGACACTATGAGTTGGCGCGGCGTCGCCGCGCTGCGCGAAGGCCAGAAGGACCGCAATGCCGTCACACTGTGATGGATGTGTGGTGGCGGCCAGCCGAGCCAGCCTCCGTGGAGCTGGAGCAGCTAGCCGCTCGGCCAGCCGGGAGGAACGGGAACTCATCGGATCCCACATGAGCACGACCGGTGCCACCTAGCACCAGTTCAGTTCACCCAAACTGTAATACTATTCGGGCGATAGGGGGGCGTGCCACCTCCCTTAGGAACGGCTAGGGCTGGCCGCCCGTAGCTGGGCTGCCCTCGGCCGGGCAGCCCATGGCTATGCCGCCCTCGGTGTGGCAACCCACGGCAGGCCCACCCTCGCCCAGGCTACCTCAGGCCGGGTTGCCTCAGGCTGTGCCGCCCCTTCAGGTCGGGCCTCCCCCTCGGGTCGGGCCGCATCCTCGGACCAGGTCGGACTCTCGGACCCCGGTCCAGACCCGCTATGGCCATTTTTCACCTTTCCGCCCATATCATGGGATTCGGGTGTCTGATCGATGAACTATATGCAACAACAAAAGGCAAAGAGTAAGACAGATCTTTTGGCATACACCACTTGAGGTTTAGATGCATTTTGGGTATGGCCGGGTTGGTTTGAGCCTAAAAACCAACTGGGCCCCTGGAACAGAAAAGCCAATAACTCACAAACCGGGCGTCCGATTGACGCATCGTCTATAACATTGGGTCTTTTATGATGAGAAATAACTATGGGATACATAAACTAGAGACTTCGTGGTATTTGATTTATCGACACATGGAATGAGGATTGAACCCTCCCTGAATCGAGCGTGATGTGTGCGGGAACCCTACGACTGGATGCCACTGAGATGATTGGATCCTCCGTTGGTTCGACGGCGACGATACAGTACCGGGATCCTCCATGGGTTCGACAGGGACGATAATGTTCCAAGATCCCCCGTGGATTCAATAGCGATGATACTGGACCGGGATCCTCCGTGGGTTCGTCAATTATGACCTCTGTACCAGGATCCTACGTGGGTTCGACAGCGGTGATACTGTTCCAGGATCCTACGTGGGTTCGATAGAGGAGATGATTCAGTGGCTACAAATAATCATCTCTACCCCTATACATGAGTTGTATACCTAGGTGATCTGATTCTTGTGTTTCAGTTTTTATCATTGAGATGATTAACTTTACTTCCTTTGGGGAATTGGTTGTGCATGGGCTCGAGTGTTAGAGCCAGAATGTGATTGGTAACTTAGGTATATATATGGGAATATACCAAAATATTGTTGGATGATACTTCGTGATTTTATCCTACAAATGTGTTTTATCCTTGGTGGATTCTGGGATACATTCTAGGGTCTCGAGGTCCCCTATTGAGTATTGTTATACTCACCCCGGCACGGGCTTCGCCCGCACCTTGTAGGGTTCTGTGCAGATGATGGTCAGTAGTGATCGAGGCAGAGGGTGAGGGATGAGAGGTTGCTCGAATTTATACTTGATGGGATGTAACTCTGGGATTATTTGTTCAAGATATGTACCTACCCTTCAGGTAGGATTCCCTGGGGGATGTTCCAGGAGCTGTTTTTCCTTTTTACTTGTACTTGTACTTGTTGTTCATTTGTGTTTGTATACTGGCCCACTTTCTTTCAGCACACCCTTATTTTCTATATTAGTACTTGTTGGTTATACTTCTTGTGTTCATACTATGTGTGTAACATGTTTAAAGTCAATGAATCCCCTTTTAATCAGGAATTCGCCTTTGGTACTAGTCGCCAGCCCCCAGCCAATGGAAGGCAGGCTTGGTGTAGTCACAGCACGGGCCCCGAGGGTGGGTCGTGACATTTTATTCAAAACCTTATTATATATATATATATATGAATCCCATAACATCATATATATATATATATATATATATATATAATTTTACAGTTCTACTCTCATTTATATATATAATATATACACATGATGTGTGATATAATATTTATTAACATAAATAGTTTCTATACCTTCCAGAATCCTATATCAATTATCATCTTTTGATGTGTAATACATTTATAATTTTCTATAACAAAAACCTCAACATATTAAATAAATATTTTTTGAACCATAAAATTAATGGTATCCCAATTAGGTTAAATACCCTAAGAGGGGGGGGGGAGTCAGGGTATGATAGATTAAAATAACCGCCCCTTTAGATCTTGTTTCATTGTCAAAAAAACATTCTTCTTTCCATTTTCCATAGAAATATATAAACAAAAATGAAATCATGCATGAGAGACAACGATATTCCATGGTTCACCCACAGTGGGATACATCGAAGAAGCATAAAATGGCATTGTGCTGATATACCAAATCCACTAAGGGTCACGAAAAAAATACATGTTTTGGGCTTGATCACTTCTATGCATGGGATCATCGACTGTTCAATACTTTTGGATAGCTCACTCTTTTACAAGGTCCATTAACTCAATCTATATTTCAAAGGCTCGCCACTAGTGTAAATGTGATGACCCAGAGCTGAAATCCCTTAAACAGGTGCCCCAAGCCCGATGGGCCACATGGCCTCATGTGCATCTTCCTGAACTCCAGAGGCTTCCTACAAGCAGCGAGGGCCTAGGGTGTGTCTATGGGAAGATTATCACCTCGTTAAAATAGTATAGCACAATAGAATAAATATAAGTTAATAGTAAATAGCAGAAGCAATATAATGTTATAAATACACCATGGAAGAAAATGTATTAAATGGATAAATGAGAATAATAATAACTATATCAATGGGAAAAATGATGATGTAAAGTCATGCTACTAGACAACCAGAATACATGGATACAACATAGCAGGAAAAAAGTACCACAAGGAAAAAGAAAAAAAATACTACTCCAAGAGTCCCGAGATTGAACTCGATCATCTGATATGAAGCTCTATCCTATCTGCACATAATCCAGTATTGGATGGTGTATGCTTCGCTTTATCAAAACCTACAAAATGTAATCTTCTCCAGGTCCCAAATGGTGCCCAGAGATGGTGTGAGATAAATCTCAATGGGACACCACCAATAGTGTCTATAACATTCGGCTGGTATAATGGAATATAACATTGTGCATGCATGCATATGTAAGTGAAGAAAGAAGTATAATATTACTATATAACCATGTACATGTTTCAGCCTTCAACTGTTGTCTGAACATGTAACCAGTTCTTTAATTAATGAATTCCTATTTGTTGTTAATTGTTCATATGATACATAGTCAACGATTACAACACCTCGTTATAGTTCAACTAGTGAAGGTCCCAAGTCATAACAAGGCAACCTGAAAATGATATCCATTGAGGGAGTTCTAGGGTAATAACCAAGGTAACATAAATATCACGAAAATCTAAATCAGTAGTGTCTGAGTCTTTCTATGGGGTAATTGTGTAATTCAAGGAGGTTAATCCAAGACATTCTAGAATAATTTACCTACCGAGTCTAAGGTGATTGACCACGGTAAAACGAGGCTATGAAAAGACAGGTCCCAAAGGTCTTTCACTATTTCACATACTAGTAAATGTTGGATCCAAGGTGTGTATCTGAGGTATCCTATAATAATGAAAAAGACACAATGTTAGAATACTGGTAATACAAGAAATATAAAAGAACCAGAGCCTAGGTGGGTATTATCCTAAGCCAACTATATCCTTGAATCAGAATGGGGTTCTCGAGTCCTAAAGAATTATTTTCTCAGAATCCAAGGTGAGATCGAGTCAGTCCATTCATATTTGATATTGTAATCATGTAATAATTCATTTGGTTCATGTCTTTCCTTCATTAGTTTTGATAGTTCAAGTATAGTTACTTACATTTATTTATTGTTCCATGCCTGGTCATCCATTAATGTGGATAGGCCATGTAGCCTTGCAACCATTTAATCAAATCGTAGATACCCATTAAGACTTATTCAATTATTGAGGTTCACAATGATGAATTCCACCAACATGGAAAAGGGTGATAAAGTCATCTAACCTTTATCCAATCACTTCTTGTTAAGTCCAAGTTATATAATTTGTATACTTGTCATTCCACATTTCACATTTCAAGTTTAATAACCATTTTGAAGCACTTACCATAAGCAGATCAAGTGGTGATCGACATGGTACATGATATTAAGCAACACTCCTAAAAAAATAACCCATTTATTATAGGAAGAATATATTTAATAAGGTCATGCAAAGTCACACACGAATAGTGGCTCAAATGTGTGGAAAACACTAAAAACCAAATTATGGAATATCCTACAACATGAGGCAGATTAAGTTGTGGGTATAACCACTAACAAATATTCACATATTTGGAAAGATCATAACCATATATATTCTAAAAACTATAATCATGGCATGTAAATTTAATGAACGCCCTCCAAAGAAACTAGTGGGCCACACAGAAACATTCCAAAATAAACGAACATTACACATGAGTTATAGACCACCCAACTTAGGGTTGTACAACTCTCATCCTCTAGTATTGTCCGTTTATTTTCCTTGGATCAGTGTAGAAATATGAAAAGGTGAATATAACTCACATGGAGATATCTAGGTCAAGAGTGAAAGAGTAGAAGAACAAATAAAGAGGACTCGAGTACTTGCTGTTATGCATCCAACATGACGAACACAAGCACAATTGGATTCCAGAAAAAGGAGATCACCAGATCCCAAGCTTTGGAAATCTAAAATCCCCAAATGGGTGAAAATGGTGGAAAATAAAACTGGTTCTCGAATAAGGAAGAAATAGGATTAATATATCATTAATGGTATTTTGGACATTTTACCCAGGTTTATTACGTAGAGACCCAAAGCTTGATGTACATGGACATTACATTAATTTTTAGGAATACTTAGTACAAAACGAAAACAGACACACAAGGTTCGTAATAGTTTAGTGCCTTTAGAAACTCGGAATATAATCTTCTAATCATGGTGAAAGATCTTCTACATCTCCAATAAAGATCTTCCCCCTTTTTTTCTTACCTAAAACCTTTCTTTATATCCTGGGGAAAAGAAAACATAAAAAGGGTGAGTTAAAATGCTCAGTAAGGGTAATCATGGAGAAAATAAAACAATCCATATATATTTGAACATAAAAACATGTACGTAATTTATAAACACCGAAATCTAGTGAAATGACATAAAACATGGCAGTACGTAAGGCATAGATCAAAATAGAACATCAATCATGATAAAATATCTTTTAAATAAAACTTGTAATTGTGGAAAAACATTAAGCATGTGATATGATTTCCATAGTAGCCAAGGCATTGCTGCCAGGACCATCTTAGTGGACAAAGTCCCTTTTTGAATAGAGTTCACTCCTCGTTCCAGTCCTGTATTACTGAACCAGATTATCTTACCGTTCCAGCCATGTCTATCTCATGAGATATAAATCTTTACCCAATGCATTGGAGGGAGATATACTTCCCACCCATCTCATAACGAAATCCTTATTACTTGTGCCACAAAATAAACATACATCATTCATAATAACCCGAAAAAAATGGGTTCCATAAACATCATCCCATCATCACATAATCCATATAAAAGAAACGGATATCATTTAATTATAAAAAAAGTGAAACCATGTAAATCATAGAGACAATATACTTGAAACAAACACATATGAAATAATGTCATCTTAGATGGAAAATGGTTTTGATAAAACACATGAAATGAAATCTTGAGGAAAACATCCCTTCTTCTTCAAAATGAATTTCTTTTCACAAAAGGTCATGAATTTTTAAAAGAAAAATATTTTGTTTAAAATATTCATGAAATATTTTGGAGGAAGCATCAAGAAAATAAGGCTTTATAAAACCGTAAAAATCATTTCATTCCGTATAAGTTAAAAAAACATTCTCCTCGTACTTTTGCTGGAAAAATCAAAAAGTACCTCATAACGTATGAAAAAGAAAGATTCCATACATACCATGTAGTAAAAGTCAAAATGGGTAAAAATTAAATTAAATATACATAAAAACACTTTTAGAAAACATGGACATGGATGACAACAATAACCCCAGTAAATACTTACATATAAGCAATCTTGGATAAAAATGAGATTTGCAAAATTATCCCTTACCTTAGGTCTGATATGCATCATACGTATCCGAACCTTCTGTATAATGATTTAGATAATGTCATTGACTTATTAAAGAATCATATTCATTGTTATGATATCATATATCTTTCACTTATGACTTTAAATTACCCGTTCTTTTGTAAGTTCCATGTTAATGCATCGTTTTGGGTAAAATCGTTTTATTTATCGTACATGTTTGGACTTTTTGTTCTTGATATTATTACTTATATCCTTATTTACTTAATTCCAGAATGTCAAACATGATTTATATGTAATATATATTCATCATATACATATATATATGATAGATCGATAAATGGAATGAAATACACCGTTCATGGAGACTGTAGGTCGTACGTACGCATGAACGTTGTTTTAGTTTCCTTATTGAATTGAATGGAATTAAGTAGATGACATAAATATATATATACATAAATACAGTATCATTTTTATTTCATATATTTCATGATACTTTATAATCATTCAATAATGTTTAACATGGAGAATGAATCTCATCGCGTCGTGGAGATGGTAGTCCCTACGTACGCATGAGCGATGATATCATTCCCACGATCATGGAATTGTATTTAATTGTATGTATAATATTTCAGAATCAATATCAGTTTTCAATAATCATATATATTTATTTATTTACACCATAATTCCCATCCAAGTAAGGTGGTGGTTGAAAATAGATTACACCACGGTGTGGAGACGGTATTCTGTATGTACGCACGCATGGTGATTTCATTTTCCGTAGGATGGATAAATGATGATATAGGTTTGTTTCATACTTATAATGACATATCAGTATATGAGTGATAATTAAGTTATTACTTAATAATGAAACAACTAAATAAGAATAAGTTGAAAAAGAAATAATGTTGAAAGAATCGGTAACGGACATTACCTCTTCTTTGAAGCGCCTCTTCTTAACCTCTTCTTAGGGCACTAAAGATTGTCTTTGAAGAAGACAAGGACTGCTAGGATGTTTCTATGGAAGTGTATAAAAATAAATATTCAGGTGTTTTATGAGCTTGAAGGCTCAAAGTGGTGTGTGGAAGAGAGGGAGGTGCCCTTTTATAAGGAAGGAGAGGAGCACCTTATGAAAAATTAAAATATTATTTTATTATAAAGTCATATTCAGTTTTTAATAAATCCAAACTGATTTATTTCAAAGCTAACTTGGGGATGAGTCAGAATCGTCTCATTAAATAGAATTTAGACAAGTTTAGGTTTCTATTTTAAACGTATCATTTAGATTTAACATTAAGTTAAATAATTTTACTTTTACCATTTCTTCTTGTTTTCTTACACTATAAGGTTAATAAACAAACTATAATAATTCAAACGAACCCCAAGTTGTTTATTATTAATATATATATCCGTATCTAAGTCATTTTGCCGAACCTTATATTTTTAGGAATAAAATAACAATTAATAATATAATATTTGTTTTATAATCTATTTTATTTCAATTTTGACACTATTTGGTAATTGATTTTTGTAAAAATCATAACAGAATTATTAGTTCAAAAAAAGTTAATTAAATCAATAATAACATGTAATATTAACCTTGAAAATTATTGTAATTCATAAAAAGTCTCAAATTACGTTTATTTGAGTATTTATAACATCAATTATGTTAATATTTCATTAATGAGATAATTATTTCATCATCATTGTGTCATAAATAAATAAAATTATTTAGTGTTTAAAAATTTTAAATAAAATACCATTATGTAGGAAAACTTTTATATTTCTAATTAATATTTATAGTATATTTTATCTTATGTGTAACCCTATATTAAAAATGTTTTAGTTATTAAACTTTGATTTTAGCTATTTTAAAAATTCTTTAAATAAAATAATATTAAATGTCCTAATCTAATCCAAGTGGGCCTAAATGGCCAACTTTTATTCCTAATATTGTTTTTGGTCGAATCACACTTATCTAATATAATTAGGTCTTTTTTGGGGTAATATTAATATCATTTTACCCTTAATTACCCTATTTACTTTTAACCGTGGTAAATAAAAGTAAAAATATACTATTCAGTAAAAATTATTTTCATCTCATTGAACCACATTATAGTACTTGATATTGACCGTGTCTCTCATATTTTTGAAATTCAATTCACAGAAGTGGTAAAATTTCATTTAAATGAAAAGGTCAGTTTTTTTAACTACCCCTAAGTGGTTTCACTATTCATCAAAAATTGAAGTTTTTCAGAAAAATACCAAAAATTCAGCCTAAGAATTATTTGATGTTAAGAATTAAAAATTGATGTCTATTTTTCAAAATTCATAACATAGAAGTGGCATTAATTAATTTCAAAATTAATTCCCATTATCAAAACAAATAGAGTGTTTTTAAGAAACAAAAACTATCAAAAGATTGATACATGTTTATATCCAATTTCAATGTGAAATTTATTTCAAAGAACAACATGGTATTAAATGGTAAAAATATATTCTAATTACACTTTAAAACCAATTAAAAAGATAATCTATCCAAATAAATTATTTCGATGAAAAAAGTTGTTTTTAATTAAAATATAGCGTGTTTTTACTATTCATTAAAATATGATAGTTATTAGAATAATATGAAAATTTTATCCAAAGTAAATTTTTATATCCTAATTCCAAAAAAAGAATTTTATTTTGTCAAATTTAACTTATAGACATGTCAAAAACAATATTTAAGGTGGGTGTGCCATCAAAAGGAGGGAAAACTACAATTTTTTAAAAATACATATTTTACACGAAAAATTTATTTTGTTCCCATACAATATTTTAGAAAATGTTTAAGATGAATAATAATGTTATAAAATTAAAAATGTAGTTAATACTATTCATAACAGCTAGTCCATAGTAATATTATAACAATATATCGTTGTTTAGTGAAACACGGTATTGTGTACTACACATGCTATCGAGGCAGCTCGGGATTGTGTGTAATGCAAGCCAAGAATAGTGTTGCATATACTGCAAGCTAATGCGTTGTTGCATATTGTTCAAGAAAATCTTGGGGTAGTGTATAATAGAAGATCAAAGAAATTAAAAATAATACATCTCATAAAATCTCGGGGTGTTACATTCTACCCTTGTTAAAATGAACTTCGTCCTCAAAATTCATTGGGGTTGTAAATCATTTAATATTCATAGAAACCCACATCTTAAAAAGGAATACTAAAACTTAATTTTAAAAACTAAAGTGTGAAATGTAATTATTACCCAAAGTAACTCATCACTGGGTTTCTATATAGGAGAACATATGTGAAAATATGGACATGAAAAAAATCTAACCATCAAGTTCTGATGGAGAGTGGTAGAGAACATGGCTATGAAAAATCCATCAATCACAAATCC
This sequence comes from Viscum album, assembly GCA_963277665.1. Lineage (NCBI taxonomy): Eukaryota > Viridiplantae > Streptophyta > Magnoliopsida > Santalales > Viscaceae > Viscum > Viscum album. The sequence goes on from OY728131.1 coordinate 1,133,843,054, forward strand.
ATAAATTTGTGATGATCTAAGGTACCATCCGATTCATCAAATATAAGAGCACTAGGACAACATTTTTGGTTATCAATATCATTTCCCTAAAGTTTAAAAGTTTTAATTAGAAGAAATACTTGCTTGATTTTGGTATAACTTCATTGTTGTTCGTGCTTTGAACAATTTGCATTTCATCTCTTAAAGAAATAAAGTTTAATTTGTTATTCTTGAAGTGTTGACAGATCATGTAATAGAATGATGGGTCATTCTATCAGTTTCAAAAAAAAGTTTAGCAAAAGTTATCAAATATACATAAGTCCATCTATGGTGAGGTTAGTCATATACGATTCCAAAAATGAACTTATACTTCATATATCATACCGCTTAATAAAATAAAACTAGTTTCTACATACCAGGGACTTCCTGTAGGCTAGTGGTATGTGATAATGGCTAGTCACACTTCAGTTGTTGGTTCGACTCCCACAGCCTTGTCCGACGCGATGGGTTGTAGCCCGTCCTGCAGGTTTTCCTTTTTCTAAAATTGCATCATTATGACATTCCATCGATAATATCTAAAAAAGATCTAGCCTTAATCTAACTTATGTTCAACATAATCCATTTCGAATCTTTAGGCAAATCCAAAATATTTTTGTCCAAGCATATAGTACAAAGAAAACAATTACTAGAAATGTCATCTACTGAGCATGTGAATACCATCATTTATCCCCGATATATCTTGTTGATGACATTACAATCATGTGAATAGCATAATCATGTATTCTCTTGAAAAAAATAATACCCATTTAACATTAGTGAAAACATGACTACTATCAAAAGTTAACTCTTTCCACATACCAAAATCCCAAAATTTCGATATACTCAAACCATGATATCACTTTGTCCTTATTTTAGTCATGAGCTCATGATTACTATCATATTATTTTTTCCTAATCCCTTCATTATGATCATTTCAGCTTCTTTCCAAAAATATTTCAATCACTTTTTCATGGTTACCAGTACCATATAATTATGGAAAACCAGTACATAGATATTCCAAAATTCCACAACACCATAAATGAGATTCCATGATACTATTTTGAAATCCCATTACATAAACACTTAATCATTACACAGAATCATTTTCATACTCAACATAACAAATAGTGATCGCATGAGACATCCCTTTATCCTTTGACTTAAGAGGATGCTCACATTGATCATCCCTAACCCGTGGATTAGGGAATTTATTAGCATAATGCCCCATTTCCTTGCACATGAAGCATTGAAGTGTTGGTGGAGAGTTCTCTATAGTCTTTTCATTATTCACATCATTAGCAACCTTTTTTCCATTACTTTGACAATCAACTGCTCAATGAACTTCTTTTCCAGACTTAAAACATTTCTAGTACCTTTTTGGAAATATCCATCATGCTTCTTTCCACACATTGAGCATAAAGAAACATTCATCTTCTTTTCACCATTGTTCTGATATTTCTCCTTGAACTCCATCTTTCTTTTCTTGTAAAAACCATGAGATGAATATGTTACACCAACTTCCAGTTCTACCTTGATAGCATAACTAACAATTTCTTCATAGCTACTGAAGTCTCTTATACCTAATACCCTTCGAAGACTTGTTTTTAAGCCGCTGAGAAATCGATCAACTTTACATTCAGGTTGGATGAGAAAGCCAGATATATACCTTTCCAGTCTTGTAAAATTCGCATCGTATATACCAAAGAATTCATCATCCGTCTACTTAAGCTCAAAAAACTCTTTTTCCATCTTTTTTTGAATAATAAGAGGGATGTACATACTGAAAAACATTTTCTTGAACTCGTCCCATTCCATGGACTCAATTTCATCTCTTTACCTCGTAATATTGATAATATTCCACCATTGATCAGCACCACCTTCCAAATGATATACTGCTAATATGAATTTATCTTGCTCAGAACATTGTAGAACTGAAAATATCTTTTTAGTGGTACTGATCCATTGTTCAGCCACTAAGGGATCAGAAGACCCACTGAATGAAGGTTGACGCTGCCTCATGAAGGATTCAGCAGAATTTTTATCCTTTCTCTACTCATTTTAAAGTCCATAATGATTCATATCTTTTGTAAGTATAGAAATAAGATTTTGCACTCCATCTCTTATGAAATTGGTTTGGTCAGGAGTACAATCATTGCAATGTCCATTACATTGATCAACACGGTTCCTTTGGGTTCTAGCCATCGTCTAAAACCCAAAAATAATAGTGTGAGAGGCAAATACCATGCTAGGGAAAACAACATAATAAAGGGAGAGTACCTTCGATATCTAACATCTTAGGATTAATTCTAAGATCGTTAGCGCAATTCTAGGACTATAACATATACGTATCCTTATCCTTAGGGTCATCCTTAGACATACCTTAGAAATATCTCCAAGGATTTCACTAAAATTTTCGCATCATATTTTCCAAAGGTTAACTAACCCTTTCCTCTGATACCAACTGTAGAGACCCAAAGCATGACGTACATGGACATTACATTACTTTTGCGGAATACTTAGTACATAACAAAAACAGACACACAAGGACCGTGATAGTTTAGTGTGATTGGAAACTCAGAATATAATCTTCTAATTGTGGTGAAAGATCTTCAACATCTCCCATAAATATCTTCCCCTTTTTTTCTTACCTAAATCCTTTCTTTATATCCTGGTCAAAATAAAACATAAAAAGGGTGAGATAAAATGCTCAGTAAGGGTAATCATGGAGAAAATAAAACAAACCATATACATTTGATCATAAAAACATGTACATAATGTTTAAACATCGAAATCTTGTGCAATGACATAAAACATGGCAGTACGTAAGGCATAGATCAAAATAGAACATCAATCATGATAAAATAGCTTGTAAATAAAACTTTTAATTGTGGAAAAACATTAAGCACATGATATGATTTCTATAGTAGCAAAGGCATTGCTTCCAAGACCATCTTAGTGGACAAAGTCCCTTTCTGAATCGAGTTCACTCCTCGTTCCATTCCTGTATTACTGAACCAAATTAAATACTACTCCAGCCATGTCTATCTCATGAGATATAAATATTTACCCAATGCATTGGAAGGAGATATAGGTCCCACCCATCTCGTATAAAAGAAATGGATATCATTTCATAATATGAAAATTGAAACCATGTAAATCATAGAGACTTTATACTTGAAACATACACATATGAAATAATCGCATCTTAGATGGAAAATGGTTTTGATAAAACACTTGAAATGAATTTTTGAGGAAAATATCATTTCTTCTTCAAAATCAATTTCGTTTCACAAAACGTAATGAAATTTTAAAAGAAAATGATTTTTTTAAAAATAGTCATGAAAATAAGGCATTATAAAACCGTAAAAATCCTTTCATTCCGTATAAGATAAAAAAACATTCTCCTCGTACTTTTGTCGGAAAAGTCAAAAAGTACCTTTTAACATAAACAAAATAAATATTCTTTATATACCGTGTATTAAAAGTAAAAATTGGTAAAAAGGACATTAAACATACATAAAAACACTTTTAGAAAACATGTACATGGATGATAACAATAACCCCTGTAAATACTTACGTATAAGAAATCTTAGATAAAAATGAGAATTGAAAAATTATCCCTTACCTTAGGTCTGATATGCTTTGTATGTATCCGAACCTCCTATATAATGACTAAAATAATGTCATTGACTTATTAAAGAATCATATTCATTGTTAAGATATCATATATTGTTCACTTACGACTTTATATTACCGGTTCATTTCTAAGTTCCATGTTAAAGCAGTGTTTTGGGTAAAATCATTTTATTTATCGTACATGTTTGTACTTTTTGTTCTTGATATTATTACATATATCCTGATTTACGTAATTCAAGAATGTAAAACATGGTTTATATGTAATATATATTCATCATATACATATATATATGATATATCGATTAATGGAATGAAATACACCGTTCATGGAGACGGTAGGCCGTATGTACGCATGAACAGTATTTTATTTTCCTTATTGAATTGAATGAAATTAAGTAGATGACATACATATAAATATACATAAATCCAATATCTTTATTATTAAATATATTTCATGATCCTTTATAATCATTCATGAATGGTTAACATGGAGAATGAATCTCATCGCGTCGTGGAGACGGTAGTCCATACGTACGCACGAGCGATGATATCATTCCCATGATCGTGGAATTGTATTTAAGTGTATGTATAATATTTCAGAATCAATATCACTATGAAATAATCATATATAGTTATTTATTTACACCAATATTCCCATCCAAGTAAGGTGATGGTCGAAAACAGATAACACCACGGCGTGGAGACGGTATTCCGTACGTACGCACGCGCGGTGATTTTATTTTCCGTAGGATGGATAGACGGTGAAATAGGGTTGTTTCATACTTATAATAACATATCAGTATATGATTGATACTAATGTTATTACTTCATAATGAAACAACTAAATAAGAATAAGTATAAGAATAAATAATGTTGAAAGAATCAGTAATAGACATTACATCTTCTTTGAAGTACCTCTTCTTAACCTCCTCTTAGGGCACTAAAGATGGTTTTTGAAGAATACCAGGACAGCTATGATGTTTCTGGGGAAGTGGAGAAGATAAATTGGAAGGGGTTGGCCGATCATGAATGCTCAAAGTGGTGTGTGGAAGAGAGGGAGTAGGTACCCTATTATAAGGGAGGAGAGGGGCACCTTAGGAAAACATAAAATATTATTTTATTATAAAGTCATATTCGGGTTTTCATAGCTCCCAAATGATTTATTTATAAGATAAGGTGGGGATGGGTCTAAATAATCTCATAAAATAGAATTTAGACATGTTCAGGTTTCTATTTTAACCTTTTCATTTAGATTTAACATTAAGTTAAGTAATTTTACTTTTACTGTGTCTTCTTGTTTTCTTACACTTTACGGTTAATAAACTTACTATAAAAATCCAAACGAACACCAAGTTGTTTATTATTAATATATATAAACTTATCTAAGTCATTTGGAAGAACCATATATTTTTATAAATAATATAAAAATTAATAATATAATATTTGTTTTAAAAACTATTTTTTTCAATTTTGACATTATTTTGTAAATGATTTTTGTGAAAATCATAAAAGAATTATTAGTTCGAACGAAGTTAATTAAATCATTACTAACATGTCATATTATCCGATAAAATTAGTGGAATTCTTAAAAATTCTCAAATTACATTAATTTGAATATTTATAACATAAATTATGTCAATATAATATTAATGAGATAAGTATTGCATCATCATTGTGTCATAAATAAATTAAATTATTTAATGTGTAAAAATTATAAATAAAATACCATTATGTAGGAAATCATTCTATATTTCTAATGAATATTTATAGTCTAATTTATATTATGTATAACCCTATATTAAAAATGTTTTAGTTATTAAACATTGATTTTAACTATTTTAACTATTCTTTAAATAAAACAATATTAAATGTCCTAATCTAATCTAAGTGGGCCTAAATGGTCAAATTTTATTACTAAGATTGTTTTTGGTCGAATTACACTTATCCAATATAATTAAGACATTTTTTGGGTTAATATTAATATCATTATTACCCTTAATTACGCTATTTACTTTTAATCGTGGTAAATAAAAGTAAAAAGTTACTATTCATCAAAAATTATTTTCATCTCATTGAACCAAATTTTAGTCCTTGATATTAATCGTGTCTCTCAGATTTTTGAAATTCAATTCACAGAAGTGGTAAAATTTCATTTAAATGAAAAGGTCAGTTTTTTAACTACCACTAAGTGGTTTCACTATTCATCGAAAATTGAAGTTTTTCAAAAAAATACCAAAAATTCAGCATAATCATTTTTTGATATTAAGAATTAAAAATTGATGCCTATTTTTCCATATTCAAAACATAGAGGTGACCTTAATTAATTTTAAAAATAATTCTCGTTATAAAAACATATAGCGTGTTTTTAAGAAGCAAAAACATTTAAAATATTGATACTTCTTTATATCCAATTTCAAAGTTAAATTAATTCCGATGAACAACATTGGATTAAATGGTAAAAAAATATTCTAATTACACTTTTAAACCAATTAAAAATATAATATATCCATATAAATTATTTCAATGAAAAAAGTTGTTTTTAATTAAAATATAGCGTGTTTTTACTTTTTATTAAGATATGATAGTTATCAGAATAATATGAACATTTTATCCAATGTAAATTTTTATATCCTGATTCCAAAAAAGAATTTTATTTTGTAAAATTTAACTTATAGAAATGTCAAAAACAAGATTTAAGGTGGGTGCGCCATCAAATGGTGGGAAAACTACAATTTTTAAAAAATACATATTTTACACAAAAAATTTATTTTGTTCTCATACCATATTCTAGAAAATGTGTAAGATGAATAATAATTTTATAAAATCCAAAATGTAATTAATACTATTCCTAATGGCTAGTCCATAATAATATTATAAAAATATATCATTGTTTAGTGAAACTCGGTATTGCTTACTACACATGCTATCGAGGTAGGTCGCGATTGCGTGTAATGCAAGCCAAGAATAGTGTTGCATATACTGCAAGATAATGCGGTGTTGCATATAGTACAAGCTAATCTTGGTGTAGTGTATAATATAAGATCAAAGAAATTGAAAATAATATATCTCATAAAATCTCGGTGTGCTACATGTTGCATGTGAAGGGTTTGTTCGAAGGGTTTGTCAAATTGTGTGGAAATAGTGCAAGATGGTTCTACCCTAAAAGCCATACTCGACACGGTTTGATAAATATGTGCACCATCTATGATTAGTTACTGGAAAAAATGGGCATTTAGACGGTTAGCATAAAACACTATGTGTCAACTGTGCGACGTGACACTATCCGAAAAAACACCACCCGCACGGTATACACTAAACTATGCACATGGTCTGTTTCCTCCAAATAGATGGGTTCCAGGCCCTGAAAATGTCTTGGACACCCTCAGAACATTTACAAACTCATTAGGCATCATTATTAGATACAAAGTATGGATTTATACTAAAAATTAAAAGATCCATACTTGAGTGAAAACTAGGTTCTTACAGTCTTCCCCCCTTAAAAGAACATTACCCCAATTTCTCTTTCAAGGGTAAGAAAACACTGTCTAAGAACAAATGTGGCCCCATAGCATGTTCATCAGCTTCCCTCTCCCATGTATCATCATTTCCTTGTCTATGTTACCATAGTACCCAAACAAGAGGGATATAATTTCCTCATAAAACCTTAGTTCTTCGGTCAACGATTCATATTGGATACTCCACATAGATAGAATTGGCATCAAACTCAACTTCATCGGGATCAAATGTATGAGATGGGTCAGCATGATTTTTGTGAATCTCTAAGACATGAAATTGGTTATTTATGACATGTTACTTCTGAGGTGGTATCAAATGATAAGATACCGGCTCGACTCTCTCTATAATTTCAAACATCTTGACATAATGAGGTGATATCATTCCATGCTTCTATAACTGTCTGTGCCCAAGCATGGGTGATACCTGATAGAAAACATGATCCCCAACCTCAAAAAAAACAATTCATTGTTGGTGATCATCATAAAATTTTTCCCTAGAATGATCTATTTCCATATGCTTACTGATCAGCTGAATGTGCTCTGATGTCCACTTAATGAGACGAGGTACTAGTAGGGCTACTTCACCCTCCGCTATCCAGCACAACGACGAACAACATGGCCTACCGAATGAGGCCTCAAAAGGATCCATCTGAATCATCACCTACAAAAATATTATAGGTGAACTCGATGAGAGGGATATTATTCTCCCATGAATTGTGGAAATCCAATACGCATGCTCGGATCAGATCCTATAAAACATGTATTGTCTGTTTTGATATTTCATCGGTCTGGGGTGAAAATTTCTGCATAGTAGCACCAGAGTTCCAATATATTTCTACCAACCCTACTTGAACAGTAAAGTAATACATGAATCCATATATGAAACAATAGAAGTAAGAACCCCGTGTAGTCGTATAATCTCATGGACATACAGTCTCCCCAGCTCATCAACTGAGAAAGTATCCTGAATAGGAATGAAGTGGGAAGATTTCATTTTTCGTTCAATAACTACCCCGATAGAATTGATACCCCTCGACGACCTAGGTATGATGACTACGAAATCCATAAAAACATCGTCCCATTTTCATTCCATGACTAGAAATAGATGTAATAAGCCTAAAGGTCTCTGGTGGTCCTCATTCACCTACAAACAGGTGGAAGACCCAGTGATGAAGCCTGAAATCTTACGTTTTGTCCTAGCCCAACAATACTGGAATTGCATATCTCGATACATCTTCAAGATGCCTTGATGAATTTTTCACTAGGAAGCAGGTGAATCTTTCATCAACTCCTCTCTCAAATATGACTGAACCCAGATACATCCATGTAGATCCACGATGTCGTCTCTATCCACATACCACTACATAGTTGGGTTATCTTGTGATATACCCTCACGTAGAACCAAAATGTTAGGATCTGAAAACTTCTTACTCTTCAACGTATCATGAAGGGAAGAGGTAATTGTTAAGGATAGTGGTATGATTTCCTGTGATAATCATGAAACTCTAAATGACGTTCATTAAAGTGGTCCATTAACTTCCATTCATCATTGGATTCCTGTACGACCTGCATTTGAGTTTTACGACTCAGTTCATCTGCAACCACATTTCCTTTTCAATGCATATAGGCAAGCTCAAAATCAAATTATTGTAGATATTCAACCCATATTTGTCTTTATAGGTTAATGTCGTGTTGAGGTAAGATATACCTAAGGATCTTGTGATCTATGTACACCCCAAATCACTCTTCTAATAGATAATTTCTCTAGAAATATAAGGCATGGACAAATGCTGCAAGATTGAGGTCATGTGTCATGTATTTTCTCTCACGAGGCCTAAACTACCAAGATATGTATGGAATGAATTTTTATTCCTACATCAACACTTCTCCTTGGAAAATTCATGATGCATCGTATAATAGGATATAAACTTTACTAGGTTCTAGAAGAATCTCTATCGGTGTTGAGACAAGCCTCTCTTTTAGCTCTTGAAAGGCTTTCTCACACGCTTCTAACCAAAGAAACTATACATCCTCCATTTTATGTCTAGTAATAGGTGAAAAAATATGTGAGATGTGTCATCTAAAACACATGTTATATCCAGCCAGCACAATGAAACTCATGATATTAAATACATTCTTGGGCTGCTCCTAGAAAACTACAACACTATTATTTTCGAGGTCAATGGATACTTATGATTCTGAAATAATATAACCTAATAAGTGGGTCATGTCAATCCATAAGACTCATTTAGAAATCTTGGTATAAAGCTGATTCTCTCTCAATGTACTCAGAATGATCTCATGATGTATGGAATTTCCGTTACGAGATTATAAATACAGCAATATGTCGTCCACAAAGAACATGATAAAAGAGTCCAAACAGGGATGGAAAAACATATTCATCAAAGCCAAGAAAATGGAATGTGTATTCGTAAGACCGAAAAGCGTAATAAGATAATCATTCAGAACATACCTTCTACGGAAATCTATATGAGGTATGTCTGATGGTCTAACTCGCACCTGATGATAACCCGATCTCAGGTATATATTAGAGAACACTATTTCTCCTTAGAGCTGGTCAAAGATATCATCTATTCGAGGAAGTGTATAATATTTCCTGACTGTAAGCTGGATCAACCTTATCTAATATACAAATAAATGTAGGGTTCTATCCTCCTTGAATAAAAGCACAAGTGAACCCCATGAAAATATACTAGGATGTATAAATAATTTGGTCTATAGATCATCTATCTACTGTTTGATCTCCTGAATCTTAGTAGGTGGAATCCTATACAAAGGAATAGACAAAGGGGATTCTCCTAGAATAATCTCAATTGTGATATCTACCTCTATCTTAGGAGGTAAGGCAGAAAAGTCATCATGAAAGACTTCCCGGTAACAATCAACTACTAGAGGTATTTCAGTTTGAAGCAAACCCCGATCCTCCATTAAAAGATTTGAAATTTGAGCAGTCACATTACCTTTCCCATGGTGATTTGGTCCTGACCTCTTAGTCTGGATATCCCACTCTCCTTTGAAAAGATAACAAATCACTTCTGGTTATGTAAAAGAAACCATTTGATGACAACAGTCTACAAAGGTATGATAGTGGACCAACCGGCCCATCCCAAGAATGAAATAGAAGCACATCATCTCTAGAACAAAGAGATTCCACAAGAAAGGGTAAGTACCTACCCTAAGGGGGGGAGTCCTTGCACTGGCATTGGCCCTACTCTTATATTCCCAACAGTGTATCGAGGGTCATTACACCATAGTGATAATGTATCTCTAGTCTGAGACTTTCTAAGATAGACACAAAAATAAAAGAATTTTAATCACCTGTATCAATAAAAAATATATAGTAGTAGAGCCTACAAGAATAGAACCATGTACTATAGATTTTCCCACTACATGATCCCCAGGTATAAGATGTAAGGATTGTAACTAACATGATCCATGGCCCTGTAAAACTGATGGACTAAAACGATCATGATTGCACTGCCGGTGCTGCTGGTGATTAGGGATTGGACTACAATGACCAAGACCTCCTCCTCTGACAGACTTTCCAGTGCTATTCCAACTCCCCACCTGAAATAGTGAAAAAGAACATTCTTTTAAAGGGGGTGCTGACACAGACTCTTTTCCCATCTAAGCTAGTTTAATGGTCCTGAAAAAGTGCTAAATATGACCCATACAGCCTCAAAAATGACATTCTATGAGGTCTCTATCACAATGGGGCTTTATATTCCCTAGCCTTACACACTGATTGCACACTATAGAGCTACCAAACAAGATACTTTGGTTTCCACTTCCCTGAAAAACCCCCAAGGGAATTCTTCTTGCCTCTAGAATAACTACTGGCATGCCGCAACACTGATCTTTTAAGACAGATACTGGTGTTGTCCCTCAGGTTTCGCTTAGTGATAAAGGCCTGATTAAATATTATTGAGAAGGTATAAAGGTGAAAGACTTTTACCATAGTTATGATGGCATAGTAGATCCTATGCTCAAAATGTCTAGCACATGAAATCTCATCGCCGACTAGAAGTGGTGAAAATCACTGTAAATCAGTGAAACATGATGAATATTCCATAACTAACATAGAAACATACTCGAAATGCATGAAATCTCTAGATTTTCAGCTCTTATTGATTGAGTAAATAACTGATCCTGGAAGTTAGTCTATAAGTCAACCCATAACATGCCCTGATGACGTCCGACCTAGGTAATGATATCCCACAAACGCTCGGAAAAATCCTAAAGCATGTGTGTAGAAAGATAGAATCTCTACTGTAGAGGCATTTATATATTCTTAAATATAGACAACATGGCCTCTATCCAAGACTATGTAGCCTGAGATCCTACATCCCTAGAAAATGTTGGAGGATGCTACTGCTGGAACACGTGGTTCTGATCAGCCATCATTGGTGCATCATGTGGAATGCCTTTCACAGACTGCATAAAATATAGGAAAATATCATGGACTTGGGAATCAATGCCCATTTTAGGTACAATAGGAAGTGACTCAAATGGAACTCTTGGAAGTAATAATGGAAACTCAGGGCCCACCATGTCTCAAGTATGGTGGTCACTACTCTCCTGAAAAATGACACGGGGACGTTATAGAGACATTGGTCTCCAAATTCCAAGAACACGCCTTATAACATGCTTAGAATCAAGGAGATTACATCACCAAAGGAATCTGAATGTAAGAAAACTCACTAACCAAGGCATACTACTCAAACTACATGCTCAATTTTCTAGGTATCGGTATGTTCCCAAGTATATGGTTCATGACATTTGATAGTTAATTTATATGTTCACTCCTTTACTTTTCATAAACATAACAATGAGGGATAAGGATGTGAAACCAATTCATTTTAGATTTTACTATTCACTTTATAATGGATAGTTACTTCCGATGAATTAGTGCCCATACACCGATCACCAGAAATGACACCCATTTACGTATAGCATAATCACATTACTCAGTAAATACTCATCCCAATCCATGAGGCCCATACACCTCAGGAATTGACATAGGAAATCACTCAATCAAAGCTAATGTAATACAAGTACAAGCTACAATCACAGCATTAATCAACAATTATAGGAATATCAAGAAGTTAAAAGCTTTAAATTCACATATATGGCATGAAAATATTCATGACATGTGATGTCTAGGTGCTTATAATGATGCATGGTACAATGCTTATTACCCTCATATCATCAGGCTAATGAAGAATGAAATTCTCAAATAGAGTGATAATAAACAACACCACACAACATGTGTGTCACCCAATGGTGAAATAATATTAACTGTAATAGGAAAAAATAGAATAACAATTTCATTTTGGGTAACTTTTCTTTTACCCCTAACATTGGTTTGAGATGCCTAAGCACAACTTTTAACCATGTCCCAAACGATCCTACTCTCCATCTATTTTCACCAAATATTAAAACAATATATGAAACCACCTCTGTTACCACTTTGTGAAAACCCATACATGAATGCTCATAAATCGGTTCAATGATGCCGGTGGGCCACATGCCTCAAGCACATTATCAGAACTCCAGATGTTTCCGAATAGCAGCGAAGGCGTTGGATGTGTCTGTGGGAAGACTATGCCCTCATTTGCAGAGTAAATCTAGAAGAAAGGGATATAAATGAATAGTAAATAGTGGAAGAAATATAAATGATATAAATAAACAAAAAACATTATGGATGAGTTATAGACCACCCACTTTAGGGTTGTACAACTCTCCTACTCTATCATTGACCTTTGATTTTCCTCAGATCATAGTAGATATTATTAAAGGTAAAAAATGATCACAAGGAGAAATATAGGTCGAGAATGAATGAGAAGAAGAATGGATAAAGATGACTCGGGTACTTACCATTTCACATCAAACGTGATAAACAGAATCTTGATCGGTTGCCAGGAGAAGGAAATCTCTTGATCACATGCTTTGACCATCAAAACAATTCAAATGGGTAAAAATGGAGGGAAATATTGTCGGTTCTCAGATTAATATGAAGGATATTTTTTAATATATCATTAAGGGCGTTTTGGAAAATTTTCAAAGGTTTTTAGTCAACTCACGGTTCTTCTGCACGGGTTTTCATTACGTGCACAAACCGTGCGTGATATTTCTGCCTGAAAAGTCTTCCTCCACATGTTTTCATCAAACTGTGCAACATCCATGAACAGTTACATTGGAAAAAAAGTTTTTTTACACAGTTAGGATGCAAAACCATGGCCAACCATGCAAGGTTTCACTTTTGGGATAAATAAAATTAACACCGTTTGGAAAACCATGCAGAAATCCCCCATGGTTGACTCCAAACTTTGCACCGGGTCTGTTTCCTCCAAAAAGATGGGTTTTGGGCACTGAACAGGCCCTAGACACCCTTTTAAAATTTAATAACTCATTAGGAATCCTTATTAGGTCTAATGTAAGTATTCATACTACAAATTAAAAGTCCTATACCTAAGTGAAAAATCAGGTTCTTACATGAAATGATAACCTTTTTCCTCTTTCTATTCTTACTTCTCTAGAAAGGATTCATACACAGTTTGTGGAAATGTTGAACAATTCTTTAGTGATATGGAATATATCCACAACTGTATTTATATACTGTTTTGATGTCCCAATTTCATCAAATTGATGAATATAACTTTACTATATCTTTATTGTGAAATCATTAATGAGAAATTTTATGATTCTCTCTACCTTCGTGAAGCTAAACCAGCCTTTGTGGAGCATCCTACTTTACAAAGCTGAAACAATTTTTCAAAGCTCACTTAGACTTTACAAATCTCACTTATTTCGATCGTATTTTTATAGCCTTCACAAACTTCAATACTTTGACGACTCTCACAAATTTTTTTCATCTTTGATAGACATCACAAACATATTTTTATCATAGAATTTTTCAAAATAACAACCTTGAAAAATCACATTAGTAAATCAAGAGCATTAGAATCTTCTTTAAGTCTTGCTACATTTTTTAAAGGGGGTGGAGTTCTATTTATAAGAATTAAATTTTATTTTATAATATTCCATCCACATCATCATCATTTTATGATTCACTCTAATATCATTCATGATTCTCTTTACCTTTGTGAAGCACCATGGAACTTTCTTATTCAACAAGCTTCTTGTAGTCACAAAGATAACTATCCACTCATCACATATTCACGATACTAATTCACAATTATCCATGCCTTTATAAAGCCACCTTTGTAAAACCCATTCTTCACAAAAACCATGAATTTAAAAAAAATTATGTATGTAAAGGAATTAAATCTTTCACGATGATATTCATCCTCTAAATTTTGGATCCCAAAATTTTTGCAAACACTAGGAAATGATTTCATCTTCTTCACACGACTTTGTAGTCCTGCTTCCAATACATCTATTCCTCCATCATTTATATTTAACAATATACCATGTAAAAAAGTATCATTGGAACTCCACAACTGATCATTAAAACCCAGTTTCTCAACAAATCATATCCACCTAAAAATATTTCAATTTTACCATGAGGAATTTTTTCCCATAAAGTAATAATAATTATATGATAAATTTGATGAACCCTTCTATTTTTATATTTTTATTGATTCTATCTCTAACATATTTATTCACACATTTTTCTCACATTAAAATCATAAATCCCCAATTCAACAACCATTCATGAGTATCACATTTGATTTATAATTTATTTAGTTTCTTATTTAATCATCAGAAATTTATATCTCATAATTTTTTGAAATAAAAGTCACACAAACATTATTTACATATTTCATACCCTTAAAAAATTCAATAGTAATTTTTTCACCTTCATATTTATATAAATATATATATAAAATAGGTAAATATATTATTATATATATATATATATATATATTTATATGAATATGTAGAAAATAATTCACAAAAATGAACAATTTTTAAGCATGTTAAATATATATACATATGTGTGGGTGTGTGTATTCAGAATATTTAACTGCGTAGCACAGAGGTGTATTTATATAACAAAGTAGTGTGTGTGTGTCTATGTGTCTATATATATATAACATTGATAACATAAAAATAATAAAATTTACAATAACAACATGACACATGTAAATATATATATTTATAGAAGTGTATAATATGTTGTATAATGTTTAATATATAACATGTAATGAAAATTTGGAAATTCATATTTAAAATCAATAATATTTAATTATTTAAAATTAAATACATCTAAATAAATTGAATAATTTTAATAGTTCCATAATAAATTTTAAAATATGAAAATTAATATTAATAAATTATCAAATCCATTTCAAACAACTATTAACTTTTTTCCACAAAATTCCCAAACATTAGAATCACTAGGAAACTCCCTAGAATGAAATGGAATGCTTGAAAATATTCTGTACCTTTACATTAGACACGACTAAAAAAATTCTCTTCCTCAAGAATAAAAAAACTAGAAGGAATACAGAATGGTTGTCCAAATAATCAACCTAAGAGATACCACTCTTGTTTCATTGTATATTTTGAGCATAATAACCACTAGGTAATATAAGTGTAAATCTACTCAAAACCATTACAACTATCTCAAAAGGGAGATGATGCTTTAAAAAAATATGGTCACATCGATGGTTATAACAAACACATAATGAAATCTATTTCATCCAATTATAAAAAAAATTCTTTTTATCTCAATTCATTATTCGCTGTTTTAAATAGGTACATGCCTTTTAAAATAACAATTCATTTTAAAAAAATTTAAAAAAAATTATTCAAATCAATTTCCATTTTAAGTCATTTTTTTCAACTTGTGTTTTAAGGCCTTCAAAAGAATTTTTTAATTCATAATCCAATTATTTTTATTTTGAAAACATACATTAAATTATTTTTAACTCATTACCCTTATTTAATAACATTTTTAAAGAGTACTAAATTCTAAATATGATATGAAATGTAATAAAAACAAAACATAATGTCTGAATAATCCATAAACTAAGTATATTTTTTCATGTTTCCTATGAAAAAATTATTTCTTTAATGCATAAATAGGAAAAAATTTCCCCGAATATTTCACAACAAACATACGCACTAATATCATCATAGATAGAGCTTTTGAAAGAAAAAAAGGAACTCATCCACTACACCAAGATATAGTCCACATTTGGCAGAAATGACGGATCAATATAGATATAATATGTGTTGTAATATAAGGCATATTGATGTGGGAAATATTTTTCCCTAATCATATATTTTAGGTGATAAAAAATTCCATAAATATAAGATCAAACACAACAAACCCAAAAAAAATGTAGTAGTGAAACATTATCATCACTTCCTTTTTTGAAATATTTAGGAATGAGAGAAAATCACATCCTTAATAATTTCATGATATCCAAAATGAAAATTTTATTTTATTTATGACTTTATGTTATATATTAAAACTCATGGAAACTAAAATACTTCGCCACATGGTCACAAAATAATTCATTTTGTCATTCAATTATGAAATCTACTCCAGGTAACAAGAATTATAATTGTTTTCAAAATTAAACGACTATTCACCCCAAAATACACTATGCATACTTATATAAGAATTTCAAACATTTAAAAATCAAGATGGTGTGTTACAAATTTTAATAAAGAAAAAAAATTAAATTCATTAAGAATCGTGCTATAAGAGGAAAGAAAACTACACATTCATGCCTTAGAAAGGTTTCAAACAAATAAAATTAGTCTAGTTTAGCATTATTTTACTCTTTCTTTCTATGTCATATGATTAATCCATTAAAAAAATATTTCATTAACAATCATAGAATCTCTATTATTATGGGAATTCATATAAAATTCCATGATTCATTTAATTATTTTTATTATCTTCCCAAAACCACTTTGTTAAATTATAAGCACAATTAATCATGACGTTGTACTTCTCCTAGGCTTCTACCATGAAAGTGGTTCCACCTCATAGGTTCATTCGGTAGGTTGAGAGTCCTTGCATCATTTCACAGGGCCCCAAAATCATGCTTCTTATATAGTATTCCCTAACCTATGTCATGCACCAAGATCACCTGACAAAATTTCCCTACCATCCCATTAAATCCTTATTGTTCCTAACTTTAAAATCCATGATATCTCTCAACCATCACTTATGATAACACAATTTCATAACCCCTACCACCAAAGGTACTAAAATTAATGTAGAGAGATAATGACCCCCAATTCCCTCCTATAGTAGGCCCCTTATTGGAAACTAGCATAGAGGGTATGAAAATATCATAAATTGGATGAATTACTCTCTATAATTAAGTAGGATCAGGTGAAATGATAAATAAACCACAAGAAAACCCATAAAATAATATAAAAGGGATACTAAAAACCATCTCGTAATGCATGTAATAATAAAACAGATAGAGGGAAATGTACACAAATGAAAGTAGCAAAATGAAAGCCTAGGAAGTGGAAAAAACACTAATGGTCAAGCTAGTAATGGCCAAAATGGTCTAGGAAGTCCTAAAAGAAAACCTGATATATGTTTTTTATAAATAGGGTAAGAATACAAGTATACTCAGTATGAATAACCTAGTCCCTCATTAACATGTGAAGAGTAATACTAATGCACCCGTGAGTAAATAATAGAACCAACAACACCAAAAAGGGGTAACTAACCAAACTCAAACCTCAATAATTCTCACACATAAAATAATACATCCAAGTATAATAACAGAATAATAAGTATATTGATAAAGGGTCCCCGACACCACTTTACCTGTTTTTGTTTGCTGTCACACCCCAATGACATAGGTCTTGGTGATCCAACCCCTTTTTATTAACATTACTCACATAACATACTTCCTACACAAACCTATTTCATCACATCACATCCCATCACATTCTAAGAAACCCAAGTCATCACATCACATCATATCTCATAACTAGGGATATTGGGTATCATGAACATGAAATACATCAACCACATTCCCCCCTCTTACCATGTATGACCCGAACCATAACTCGTCTCACCATATCTCCCCTAAAGATAACTAATCGATCACATATCATCACATCACATGCATAAAATGGAACTTTCTCCTTCTAGATATCACAACTAATGCATATCCGCATTTATTTTATGAGGGAGAGTGGGGGGGTAGGTATCCATCCAACAATACTCCCACCATGATGTTGGAAAAGACATCCCAAAACATTTTGTGTCCACACATGGTGCTTGATGTGGGTGGGGTCCGCATATAAAATAACATGGAAATATACTGGTTATATAATATCATAACACATTACCCAAATCTATAGGTTTGCAACAAGATCACCAACCAATTCCCAAAATATCTACTTTCACTACCGCTCTTAATATCAAAAGAACACAAAAAGAAGAAAAAATTTACTAGCGACATTTAATTTCAAATAATCCATTTTTTATATTTCCCATTTACCAACCAATTTCATTTATCAGTCCCATTTATTAATCTATTCAATTATTTCACATATAAATATCAACCTCTTAAATAACATTTACCAATCCATTTCATTTTATCATTCTCCATTTTAAGCAGTTTCATATCAATTTATTATTGTTGTATAATTTCTTTATTACCTTAGAATTTATATAAACATTACTTATTATCATATCATCCAACTCATATCACAACAACACATCACAAAAAGTTAAAATTTCTCAGATTAAAAAAAAGGTCTTTTCTCATATTCCACTTTTTTATTTAAGGGAATTATCACACAAGGAATATATCCCCAGGAAATAATTTTTTAAAACAAATATAAGTAATTTACCAATTTTATTTAATTTTTTTCCACATACTCACACTAATCAGAATTTCACAATACATATCAAAATAAAACAAATAAATGCCTCCAATGTCATGTATTTTTTGGGAGGTATCAAGCATTCATAATCCGTTAAATAATATTACAACATAATAAAAAAATTGAGTGAATCCTATTTATGGAAAATAATAATAGTAAAATCCATACGATTATGACATTATCTCTACATGATAATCATTCCATTTTATTAATTATTCCACCATGCGATAGTAATGACAACAATTATTTTTTTATGTGATAATACATTATTTGGAAACAATTACCCACAACATGAAAAAATCATATAAAAATGCATCCAAAATTTCCTCAATCCCCATTAATTTTAATTAATCAATTATTTATCTTTATTAAGATGGAGTGACTGTCTTACCAAAGGATAAGATGATTGCCCCCTCCTGCATGATGCATTTAACATAATTTGATGGATATCCTAAATCTATTTACAAGACCAATATATATAAGAAATAATGTTCTCATGTATTGGGCCTATAACCAACTCTTGGAAGATGGAGTGAGAAATAGTGAGTGGCCATCCATCCATCTCTTCCACCAGTATGCGGGAAAAAACCCCCAAACATTTATTTTCGTCACATGAATCTTGACATTGGTGGGAAAAAATTGAAATAAAAAATAATATTAAATTCATATATATTGAGAAATAGAACACAATACCCATCCTAAGGGTTCACAAACAAGGCCTAAAACACCTCAAAAGACACTCCATTTATACAAAAAAATATAGAAAAATAATACAACACATGAAAAAAAACCAAAATTCATATTTAAATATCTAATTATGCGAAATATATTTTCATTTTTATCTATTCGCATCATGTTTCGTTAAAACATTCAATTTTCATAGTATTTCCATCCATAAATCATATATATCCATGAATCATTTAATCAACATAAAATTCATATTAATTGATTCATTAAACATTCCCAATAATATTATTCTCTTCACCATCCATTTCCAATGAGGAAACTAACGCTACATAGAATACAACAATCAACATAATACAACATCTCAATAGCCACATCGTGTTCCACCTTCCAACGCATCCCCACTGTATAACCACCTCATAACCTCTATCTCATCCCCACTACACCACTAAACTATAAAAACCATTGTATCCCCAATTCACTACCTTATCTCATCCACTTTTCCCCCACACACAAACAACACCCAATTAGTATATCACATCACATACCAAATCAAAATATATTTTTATATTTTTCAACGGGTATATTATTTAATTACACTTCTTTATTTCAGTGTTCCCTCACACAAGCCTAAAGATCCCACAGAATCCAATAAATTAAAAAACTATATGTCATTATACAATTATATTTTCAAGTTCCTTCAACAAAATCTTTACATAAATTACACAATTTATATCATAATATCCCAATAGAGGACCCCCAATGACCACCAATTTTAGCTGGTGACTGACCTATTCAATTTGAAACTTCATTTTAATAACAATAATCAATAAGATCAAGACTAACATTACCCTACCCATTTTTATTTCATTTATATTAATGAATTATCTTTTTTAAGATGGTTGAATGTATTCCAAGAGGAAAAAAATAATAATCACATCTTGTAGGATACACATAAAAGAAAAATAAGGGAATTACAACATTGGATAAGAAGTTTTTACCAAACTTGTTTCTCAAAAATAGGTTGTGCACATACAGGAGAAAACATCTTCAAGGGAACTCCAAAAAACTATAGTAATAGAGATCCAAAACTCTACTGAAAAAGGATTTGGAACCCCTGATCTCAAGAGAAAGAAATACCAAAAGAATAATGGAATGATCTCTTCATTAGAAAGATGTTACTTGAGACCCATAAGATAAAATACTATTTATATTGGCCATTAAATTCAGATATCAAAAAATAAACATGTTATAAAACATAAAAATGTCTTTGAACTTTTTAAAAATTTAATATATTATTAATCAGCATTGAAATGAGTTTTAAATTCCTTATGTAAGGCATTAAATACATTTTTTTTCTAAGAAACTACAATTTAGAAAAATCCATAAATTTTTTAAACACTAGAAACACTTTTCACGAGCCACTACTAAGGATTGACCTCCCATGAGTCACCACCATAGAGTCACTACTAGTGACTGAGAGCCACAGAGTCACCAATAGTGATTCATCACCCAAGAGACGCCTCTAACAAGCCATTTCTAGAGAGTCATTTCCCACGAGTCATTGACGACATTTCCCTATCAGGGAATCACTCCATCAGAGTCACTGCTAGAAAGTAACCATTCTTGAGTCACCACAAAAAATTAATTTGTATAAATTCACCACCAGTGAGTCATTGATAGAATAAACTACCCCTAGAGATTTCATCATTATAGAAATACCTTCCCACTAGAAATCTATTTCTACCAGAAATGTCTTACCACAAAAAATGTACTACCACCCGAAATTTATTTTCTCCAGAAATTGATGTACTATATAAACACCATTGTTAGACTAATAAAAACTTCAATCTTATCTCTAACACCTTAATCATCAAATTTTTGTGAATGTAATGGTATAGAAAGTCTATGCCATTAAAAAATAAATCTATTTTTTAAAACAAAGGCTCCTTAAGATTTTTTAGTTACATGATTTTTTATGTTGTGTTCCATACCTTAGAAAAGAGTGAATAATTTTAGAGGGGATACTATTTTGCTTCATCAATTTATACCCCCATGAATATCCATTTTTATTTCTCTTTCTTGGGTTTCAATGTATGGATTTTCCCCTATTTAATAGTATTTTTCATTTAATTGTTATTTTGTTGACTGGAGAAATATTAATATTCCATATTATTTATTAAATACATACATTTATTGAAACTAGAAATTGTTCATGAATAAAATATGTCATTCAATATATAATTAATTCATTAAACATGTAATTACAGTTGGGGTGTAGAATTATATAGCCCCTTGATAAACCAATAGGTCTCATGAGGCAAATTGGATGGCTAAATTAAATAGATTTTTATGAATATTTTTATACTATTTTGGTGGAAGGTTGCGGCTATATATATATATATATCATGATTTATGGGATCATAATGTCCAATATTAAAAATTTCAATTTTCTATAATTTAGTTATTATTATCTATCATATTATCGCATTATATTATTAATATATGTGTTTCTTAATAATGTTATTAATTAAATAAAATATTTTTTCTGGTACTTACCTTTCCATGTTCATTAGTATTTATTTAATCCTGAAAAATTTCATTGTACATAACCTTTTCCGAGTAATTGAGATCCACCTTAATTTTTTACTTTCCATAGGATATGAAGTTGAATACACCAAATGGGTTTTAAGGATGACAAGAATTTAATTTTGTTATGTTTTATATTATATTAAAAATGTAAAATTGGTGTCATGTATGTATATAGTTCCTTAATACTAATAGACTGACCATTCCTTCATGATTTGAACTCTTGTATCATTGATAATGCAATAAAGTCGTCACCAACTCTAGGTTACTAGTGTAAAGGTTGTCATTGTTGTGATTTATTATGTAATTTTTTAATGGAATCATATTTATAGAGTAATATTTGAAATATATACTAATATTACAAGATAGAATTACATATTCACTTATGATGAGTTGAATATGAGGCAAAACAGTTAGATGGAACAGATTAATGATTGTGACTGCAAGATTCATTTCCATCCTAGAAATGCGAAATAATAACAGATTATTTGGTAAAAAAGATAATGAATCATCAACCATGATATAATTGGAACATGATACTTTGGTAATTTATTTATTTAATTATATCATAGAAATATTTCATAAAAGAACATCTGATTTATTTTGGTTTTAATGAAGTTGAAATTGTAAGATAGAATTACTCATGATCGGAATGTAGATGATTATTTATAAGGAAAGGAAAAAATGGTAAGGAAAAGTACATTAATAGAATTTAAAATTTACATGGATGCTATTTTGAGATTTGAAAAGATATTATTTATGCCTTGTGATTCCCAGATGAAGAGATAATTGTTCAGTGAAACTCATAGTTCCATGTTTTCCATTCACCCTAAAAGAAAAATGATATGTAGATAATTTTTTTATGTATTAATGGTGGTATATAATAAATAAATATATAGAATAATTTACCATGAAATATATGTCTTGAAAATAAGTTAATGAAAAAAAATCATTTATCAAAAGGGATGCTTCAACAATTTATTGTACTGAAGTAGTATTGGGAAAATATATCCCTATATTTTGTGGTGGGATTTCGAAAAACAACATATGTTATAATTCATTTTGGGTTATTTTTATTGAAAAAATAAATATGCACATTTCCTTCCATTCAAGATTATATGAATTTTGGTTAGCTATTTTGACTATACAATAAAGAGATAACTAGGTAACTTGGAGTTAATCTCTCAATGGTATAAAATTATGAGCCCTAGTTTACTTTCATTTTTTCTGAAATCCTTAAAAATTCATTAGGTATAGAGTTAAATTTCAATTAATTTTTCATCCAAAATCTGATAGATAGTTGGATAGAAGGAATGAGACTCCAAAATTCATACTTCAGGAGTTTATGATAGATTACTAGGGGTGTTGTGATCGACATCATTCATTAGATAAGCCTTATTACAAAAAAAAATTATTCCAGTTCATAGATGACACATTTTGATTCATTTAATGAAAATAGGTGTAGATCTCAATCTTGTTGGGATGGGGTAGGTGAAAGGATATTGACTGTAATAAATTTGGGAAAAATAGTTGAGAATGTAAAAATGGTTCAGTAGTACAGGAAGATGGGTCTTGGTAGGAAGAAACATTAGGCATATAACCAGTGAAAAGATCATTCATTCTATATAGGCCATCATTTTTTTAATGTTTATCCACAGAAAAGTGTTATATTTTTTGGTAAAAAGAGAAAGCTGAGTCAATATTTCATTAGAAATTATGGAATCCTGGAGAATATTTAATCAGTTTCAAATTAATTGGCCTTTTCACCATGTTTATTTTATGTACATGACCTATTTAATATTTTATTGTTAAAAAATCATGTTCCAGATGCATCTCATGTTTCGATCCTTAATTTATTTCATTTGGAAGAAAAAATTTCTTATTAAGAATAACCAATATAGATTCTTGACCACATTGAACAATTGTTTTTGATTAAAAAAAGTCATTAAGTTAATGTTTTTTTAGAAACAACTATATTGTTAAATAAGGAACATGTGAATCAGAAAATGTTATAAAGGTAAAATATTTCCACTTGTTTAAATAATCAATAAAAATGGGAGGATTCAATTCCCAAAGGGGGGAAGAATATTAAAAATATGTAAGGAAAATAATTAATTTCATTCCTTATTAATACACATTAAGTTAATTTTATATGGTTATATTCTTTATGAATTTATTATGAAGGTTTTTAATTAAAAAAGAAATTATTTTTTTTCTTATTTAATTAATTTCCATATATTATAATGTTTTATTTAAACAATTAATTTATAAATTTTAGAATTTTAATTTTAACAAATTAAATTATATTTTAAAATTATCTTATCCAAATTACATTTTGGTGATGTTTCGATATTTTTCTAAAAAGGCTAATTTTGCACTGATCCATGAAAATTTCCATTATTCGTAAAAACATCATTTTGATTCATTAAATAAAGTAATTTAAAAATTTCATTTGATCATAATGTAACATAAAAATCTTATAATTAGATATAATCAAATTAATTAAATTGCAATAGTTATTGCACCTTATTTTTTTATAAGTGCAATTTTTAATCCTAAACGTTCTTTTTTATAAAATCCATTTTAATTTTGTTTTGAATTTTAACCTTAAATTAGTTTCTACAACTTTTAAATTTTAATATTGAAAAATATATTCCATATTTAGACTCATAATGTAAATAGTTTTTAAATAGGCCAATTTTCCTCACTATCGACAATAATCAATGTAAATATTTTTCACCTTGGTAAGAGTAAATTGGGAAATTAGGGAAGAAAATAAAATGATACAGACCAAGGATAACCCTACATATTTCCATTAATATATTGTATTAGTGGGTATATACCAACCTCATCAAATATTATAATTTATGTTTTTTTTCATTTGACATTCCTAAATGACAAATATATTATTTTAAGTAAATATAAAGTAAATAAAGGTCACACCCATCATTTTAATATCTATAATATTTTTATTTGGATACATATAACAAATATTCAGATTATAAAAATTTTATAAAATTTAAATAATTTTTCATCATGGTAATTAATTTTTAATTTTTAGTAATGATATAATTACCTTATGGTCTTATACAATGCTGACTCATTGCTTGTGAACGGAGTAAAAAAATCATGTAAATGATTTTAAAAACTCTAAATGTAATATTTTATAGGTGATATGATTTTAATCATATATTTTATAGTATATTAGTAATGCGTTAATGTAATATTTTTTAATTCCATTATTTTCATTTTGTTTTCAAGGTCGAATTATTTGAATAGGTCCAAAAAATGACATTAATAAAATTTTAAAATAAACATTAATTTGTTATATGATTTAAATTCATATATTTGTCCTTGTGAATTGGATATAGTTGAAGATATCAACTGTGGTGCATTTATTTTCATTTTTACTTTTATATTTACAATAATAACCCCTAAATAGTAAAAACAGTGACAATACTATAATTTTCAAAAGTGTTAACGGGGGATTAAATCAAATTGACACTGGTAAAAAATGACCTAAACTTTTTTAAATTTTTGTTGGATTAGGGGATTTTGAATAATAATCATAAGATGTTAAAATTATATCAATTTGGAGACATTTTCTTATATATATTAATTTATATGCATATAATAATTTATGTAATCTTAATATATCCCTTCATGTCACATAAAAAGGGATCCTCATATACTATCATCCTCACACCTTTCGAGAACTCTAGTTTTTAAAAACCCTATCAAAATCTACTGACTACATCAGTACCCATATCCCAATGTCCTTGGATTGATCCAAAAACATTCATAGGAAGTATTTAGGTATAATCTTAAAAACGTTGTCTGAAAGGAGGAATATAATGAGTACATATTATGAGTCAGACTCAAGGTAATGTAATATTCAACATAAAACATTAAATTTAAGTGTTTAAAATATTTATTTTGGGAATAATTTTTGTCCCTGAAAATATTAATAAATTTATTTTATGGATGCATTTATATGGACATAAATGAATTTAAAACGACATCTTATGTCTCTTTTTTGTACTTTCATTGAAAGGTTTAGAAAATCTTTTTAGGGAAAATCATAATATTATTTTTAAAAGGAAAATTAAATATTTTATTTAAACATATAAGGCATAAACAAATTTTATCGTATCCATAACCATTATTTTGTGTTTTTATTCATTTATAAAATTCCTCGTTCTATTTAAAAAAGCCCTTATTCACTTTGTTTTAGTTATTTTTGTTTTGAAAATTGGTTTTCACAAGTAAAGTGTAATTCAATATATGAAAATTATTTCTATATGAGTTCAATAAAGTTTTTGAAGGGTTTTATGATGATATGGAGAAAGAGTAAATTAGTTTATTCATGATATTGTAATTGAGAATTTTATAAGATTGCATGTATTCACGATAAAACATAATCGAAATGTGAGACTGATACCTCTTTTACAATGTGTGATCTTGATACAACTTTTATGATGGGTGAGAAAGATATAGCTTATCAGAATTGTGATCCCATTATTGGTCTCTAATTAATTGTCTAATGTTCCTTGCCCTCAATTTCATAGTGGTGATAGTTAACTAGAGATGTTTATCATATGGATTTAACTAAAAGTAGTTATTCATAACATGGATTATGGATTTAATGTTCTATCTTTCCTAAAACGGGTTATATTTCATTGGTAATGGTTTTAGTGGTTTTATTTGTGAAAAAGTGTTTTATGTTCATGTGGATATTATTTCTTTCATATGTTCAAAAAATATTGACATAAAAGTAAAAAATTTATATGCTTTAAAATATTTTACAGGACTAATTTTTTTTCTTTATACCCCTTACATAGATTTTTATTTTCATCCCACATTTTTAATTTTTTGTTAGGTTTTAAGGATTATTAAGAAAAATGATGATATCAAGATAATATTTATAAATAATTTTAGTGAAAAGAAAATTTATTTTATTTTTATAAAATAATTTTGTTGGAAAAATGTACACTGAGTAGAAGTGTATACTTCATAATATATGGGGATTTTTATGAATGCATTGTGACATAAATCATTAAAAATATAAAACTAAAAGATAGTTGAAATTTAATAAAGTGAATTGTAGTATAATGACATTAGATTATGTAATGGTTTACACTACGTACTCATAGTTGTTATCATAGAAAAGGTTATATAATAATATATGTAATGATATTGTTAATATAATAACTTTAAAATATTTTAATTTTTGGTAAAAGTTCAAGTTATATACAATTTTAATATGAACAAGTTGCTTAATCTCATAAATGTGTATTCATAATTGTTTTCAACTAAGGAAAATGGAAGATTGAGTATTTAGGTATCTAGAGGATAATTCCCTTCCAAATTATAATTTCAAGTGATTTGAAATGAAACAAAAAATTAGTTTGAGTGATGGATCTATTGACTCATAATTTAAATTATAGTGGAGTCTATATTAGTGGGTAAACTGATTTACAAAAATAGAATATTTTGATAGTTCAGAATTTCATAAATCAAAACACACAAAATTTTGGTGGAACATTAGATCTGACTGTATCTAAAGGGAGTATAATGATCTAGAAAAGGTATTTCAATTCATGAGATGATTAAAATTTCAAATGAAAATTCATTTCATTTATCATTTTTATGGTGAATGTGATTGATGATGCTCCTTAGTTAAGAATCCATAGGGAGAGAAAGTTGGTCTTAATTCCATGTAATGGGAATCATTTAAGAATACTTTTCTATAAAAATATTTCCCTAAGCCTATTCACATTAGTATGGAGAATAATTAATTGGAATTAAGGAAAAAACATTAATATTCAATAATAACATATGAAGAAAATATGAAAATATTTTTCAGGTATACACCAATTTAATTTAGAAACATGACAATAAAACTATTTTTTTTTACTCAAAATTCAAACCATTTTTATGAATATATTTGGATACATAATAATTTAAAATTCAATATAATGTTTTTCATTATAATGAGAATGTTTACCTGATTTTTTTACACTTATATTCCTAAAGGTGATAAGTGTACGAAATAGTCATGTGTGACGACCTGAATCTTTGGGAAAGGTACAAAATGTTAGGTTTTCTTTCAAATATTTCCTTTTAGATTTATTAATGTGAGTAACATCCTAGGGAAGGTCTGGGGAGTGTCCGGGGTTGGTTCAGAGCCGGGAGTTTGATAAATGGGTTTACAGGCAGTGTCGCACGGCCTGCGCAAGGTTTGGGATAAACCGTGCAGATTTTGTCTAGGAGGTACGGAGGTGCGCACAGTTTTCACACAGTTTGGGTAAACTGTGCGCCTAAACCCACCTTCCATGTTCTGGGTAAAATTACTATTTTCCCTTCCATGTTTTAAAATCCTAAAAGAATTCTTCTTCTTCCTTCCAGCGGATAGAATATAGGGGATCCCTCCATGAACTCCAAAACCCATCTCCCTCTATTTTCATGGTTACTTCTTTATCCGGCGTCTGAACCTCGATCTGTTGAAGGTGTTGGATCACCCTTGGTAAGGCTTACCACACCTATGTTTCCTTCCTTGTTGAATCTTGGTTTTCATTTCGGTATTTTGATGCATGCTCATTAGCCCTATTTCTAGGGCATTGGATTGAAACTTAGATCTCTACCATCCTACTACGAATATGATGTCGATATCAAGCAAGCCTAAGTCTACAGCTCTAAGGTAGGTGGTCTCGTGGTTTCCATTTTGGGGTTTCGCATTTTTGAGTCATTATTGTCGTGTCGTTGTTTGTATTTCTCTAACCCCTTATTTGTAATGACTTCTTCATATCTAGATGACTTTTATGGAATGAGAGTGATGAATCTAACCTTGTGAGGATTTTTATATGTGGGGTGGATCGGGAGCGGTCAACCATAGGTGATATGACTTTAGATTTGGCCCTTTTCACCTTTGGACATTAATGTGATTTCATGAATGGGATTTTCCTTTTTAGGAAAATGTGATAGTTTGGTTAGAGGTTGGCTAGGATGAGATAGCCTGAACCCTTTAATGAATTGAGATTTATGTTTTCTTATAATTTAATTGGTAAATTCCATGATTTGTGAATGTGATATGATATAAGATGGATTGCCTTATATATTGTGATGTGAATGGTTATGCCATACTGTGTTGACATGCTTGTAATAACCCAAGTGTGGGCGGTAGGCATTCTTACCTCGTGCTAGATGAATATCCATGTGTGGGCCGGAGGCATTCTTACCATGTGCATGATCAATCTTCGTGTGTGGGAGGGAGGCATTCTTACCTCGTGCTAGTTACATTTCTTGTGGAATAGAGGAATCCATACCTCGTTCCAGTGATGATTATTACATATGTGAGAAGCATGGAAAAGAGGCATTCTTACCTAGTGCTAGTGATAAACTATATCTAAGTACTTATACTCCCAGTGATTGTTCAGAACACCAGCCATGAGATGAAGCAGGTAGACCCACCATGTTTCCTTCCGAAACCTAAGCGTGAGGGTTTCTTATTTCTTTGACTTTCATACTTTTAGTTTACCACACACTATTTATTTTTGAAACACCAATTTTGATTAAATGTAGACATCGTTGGTGGTGGCCTACTGAGACTTGTCTCACACCCTACCAGGGCAGCCTCCATGGCACCCGTGTATACTTTACCACTACAGGTACTATTAGGGGTAAGGGCCCTATGTCAAATTATTGATATATATATGTTCTAGTTTTAGTTCTTGAGTAGATGACCGAGCATGGCTATAGATT
The DNA here is from genome assembly GCA_963277665.1 of Viscum album. Classification (NCBI taxonomy): domain Eukaryota; kingdom Viridiplantae; phylum Streptophyta; class Magnoliopsida; order Santalales; family Viscaceae; genus Viscum; species Viscum album. Next base: position 1,133,873,119 of record OY728131.1, read on the forward strand.
CTCATGGACTACCGTTTTTTCATTTTTGAATTACTTTATAGCATGATTTCCACCTATTTCTACTGTATCAGTATTCCATACATCCATTTTGTATTATACACTGCATATGTGGCTTTATATATATATATATATATATGGGTTTTTCTTACTTCTGTTGTTGGGTTTTTATGTTCCCCCTTTTCACCCGTTTACAATTGGTTGTGTTTCCACTATTTTTATTACTTTGTTGTTATACCATTGTGTGTTCTGACATGGGGGTACAGTCTCGCCACTGAAAAACCATTACACCCACACTACTAGTTAGCATCCCCTGGGCTATTGGGAGATGAGCCAGGGGATATGTGGCCAACTGAGCTTGGGGCTCGGGTTGAGGGGCAGTCGGGTCCGGGACGTCAGAAAATGGAATCTGATGATTTCTTTATTTCTTGCTAAAACTATTTAGTGACAACATACATGGAGACTAAGAATGCTTAGATACTTATCCATGAGCCATGCTTGGGCGTCGCAAACCCATGTACGAGGTATGGGTCAGGTTTCTTATTTTATGTTCTTATTGATTCTGCAATTTTCTGTTGATACAGTTTCACCATTGGGTGATTCACATGTTTTGTGATGTTTTTGAGATTTTCAATGTTGGAATTTGGATTTTAGGGTTTGACCCAATGAAATGTGGGTTATAAATTAGAACATGCATCACGATAGGCACAATATGATTAGTCCATGCATCTTGCTATGCCACGTTTAAATTTTTAGCGAGCATTGCTTGTGGTTTATTTCCATGCTTTGTTAATATGTGGGAAACTATGCCGACCCTTCTTGTAGGTGGTGAATTGAAGAATTAGGTGGTTTTGGTGGGTGTCTCTCTTTGGTTCATAAGGTTTATGGGCCCTTATGGATCCTAAAATGACATCCCAACTAAACTAACCATTTTCTTTAATGGAAATTCAAATATTTAATTAGTAAAAGTAAATGAGAAATTGCATCCAAGTGTGAGTCATCTTTCAGTTCATGAGGAATATGGTCCCTTATGGGCTTGGAAATTCCATTTCACTAGATTAAGTTAAATTTGAATAGTTACAGGTTTTAGAAAAAATTCCTATGGGTGTGGATAGGTTATCTTAGATGTAGGAAGGCTTAGTAACTGTCCTAGCTTCTAGAGTTCTACCTTTAATTTGTTTGTTTTTTATTTTAAGGCAATTGTTTGGCATTGTAGAAATATGCCTCTGAGATATCCTCCAGTCGCGCAAGCTGAAGGGGGTGAAGATGAAGTTCCTGAGGTTGCGGGCCCTTATCCACCAGTTGATCTTTCGTTCGAGCCACCCGTGGCCCCTCTTGATGTACTTGAAATGGGCGTCGGTTCCCAGTTCCGTGAGAGATTCCTGCGTATGATGCAGAGTATGCAAAGGGGAGTGCGACCTAACACAAGTATGGCAGAGTTGACCCACGAGTTTCAGTTGCAGAATCCTCCTACTTTTACAAGAGATGGCTGACCACATGTTGTGGAGTCCTGGTTGGAAGAAATTCTGACAATCTTCGAGCACATTGAGTCGCCTCCAGAGCGGAGGATCAAGCTCACATCTTCTGTGCTATATGGTTTAGCCTAGAGGTGGTGGGATGTCATCACCTAGTCGGGACAACAGAGAGATATCATCTCTACTGATTTTTAGACTGTCTTCTGCGATTATATTTTTCCCCAGAATTTGAGGGCTGACAGAGTTATGAAGTTTATGATTCTGCAGCAAGGTACCATGAAAGTCATGGAATATTCATCCTATTTCATTGAGTTACACCATTTTCCCCCTACACTAGATGCTGACGATCTCAAGGCCACAAGTCATTTTGAGGATGGGTTTTGTTACTCCATCCGGCCAAAGGTTAATGTGTTTAGGCTGATGATCATTTCAGAGATTTTCAATTAGGCTTTGATCACAGAGAGTAATTTGAGAGAATCCGAAAGTTTTAACCAGGGCAGTTCAGCACCTGAGGGTTCTAGTGGATCTGCATCTAGGAAAAGCAGTGTTTTTGGGACACTCGTGGTGTTATTAGTGGTCAGACCCTTTTTTCAGGTGGTACACCTATCTGTCACCAATGTGGGGTGCCATGACATTTGAGGAGGCAGTGTATGCGAAATACAGTGGAGTGTAGAGGTTGTGGTAGGTTGGGACATCTCCACCATTTCTACAGTACTTATCCCTTAGGGCCTAGTGATAAGGTATTTGTACCTACTTCATGATCTGGTGCTGGATCGGCAGGATCACGTCAGTCCGGCGGCTAGAATACCGCCAACCGATCAGTTGTGGAGGCATTCAAGGAAAAGGTAATCAGGTGTATGAATCTCAGCACCAGCAGGCTGGATCTGATCAGGGTAGCCAGGCTGTGGCTAAGGGTCGTGGTACCGTCCAGTTGTATGCAGTCGAGCCTATTCCATAGGAGTAGTACGCCGGACCATCTACTGTACAAGGTATGATTCTAGTTTACTCTACATTAGTATCTACTTTTTTGATACATGCGCTTCTCAGACTTTTATATCGGATGAGATTATTGGATGTTTGGGCCTCGACGTTGAGTTGTATCATGGAATGATCATGTTATATTCCCCATTAGGTATTGGTTTAGAGGGAATTCATCATTGTCAGAATTTTACTCTGGAGGAGGGTGGTTACCTTTTTGTGTGGAACCTGTATGTTCTGGATATGAAAGGTTATGATGTAATAATCGGTATGGACTGGTTATTTCCATATAGATCCCGGATTGACTGCTATCGTCGAAGGGTGGTTTTTACGTCACCAAAGGGACACAGACATATGCATACGGGGGAATGAGATCTTAGAGCGACATGAGTAGGACAGGAACACCAGATCTTAGGTGGTGTCACGACACAAGTTTCCAGTCATTATCTCAATGACCAAGGGTTACAACCCTCTGTTTATCCTCTGGTGGTGGAGGATTTCAGTTATGTCTTTCCTAATGATTTATATGGTCTAACTTCAGTGCGAGAGGTACAGTTTACTATTGATATTATACTAGAAGCAACCCCACTGACCATTCCTCCTTATAGTATGGAACCTATGGAACTCCTGGAGCTCAAGAGTCAGCTGGAGGAACTGGAAGCAAAAGGCTTTATACATCCTAGTACTTCTCTATGTGGATCACTAGTTCCTTTTTCCAAGAAGGAAGACGGTACTCTTCATATTTGTGTGGATTATCATAAGTTAAATCAACTGAATATTATGAATCGATGTCCTTTAACTCGAATCGATGACCTCTGTGATCAGCTCCGGGGAGAAAAGGTGTTTTCAAAGATATATTTGAGGTCGGGCTATCACCAGGTGCATGTTAGGACTTTGGAAATACCTCACATGGAATTCAAGAGAAGGTATGGTCTCTATGAGAACCTAGTCATTCTGTTTGGGCTTACAAATGAACCTACAGTGTTTATGGGTCTTATGAATTGGATATTTCGCCCTTACCTTTATTCTTTCGTGGTGGTATTTGTGGATTATATCTTAGTCTATTCAAGCTCGAGACACGACCATGAAACTCATCTTGAGATCATGTTGAATACACTAAGAGAGCATCATATTTATGCTAATCTTAGAAAATTCCACTTTTGGATAAATAAGGTTCACTTCCTAGGTCACATTATTTCTGAGTTTGGAGTTTCAGTTGACCCTGAGAAGGTGAGTGCTATAATTTCTGGGGATCAGCCCAAGAATGACTTTGATATAATGAGTTTCATGGGGCTTGATGGATATTATAGGTGGTTCATTCAAAACTTTTCACGCCTAGAAGCACTGCTTTCATCTTCGACCAAAAATGGGGTGAGATTAGATTGGTCAGAACCTTGTGAAGTAGCTTTTCAGGAACTGAAGGGAAGACTAACATCAGCACTGATACTTATCTTTCCGGAGCCAGGCAGAGCTTATACAGTCTTTTATGACGCCTCAGGTGTCAGGCATGGAGCTGTCTTGATGCAGGATGAGCGAGTCGTTATGTATGGTTCTCGTTAGTTAAAGGCTCATGAACAGAATTATCCAACGCACGACCTCGAGATCACAGTGGTTTTACATGTCTTACATTGTTGGAGATACTATTTTTTGGGAGAGAATTTTTTGGTATACAATGATCACAAAAGCCTCAAATATATCTTCACTCAGCGGGACCTAAATCACGGGAAAGGAAGGTGGTTATCAGATCCGGATGGCCTTGTTTTACGAGAATGTGTCACTGATGATGCCTCTATAGATTGGACCATGGATGAATGTGATACATTATTGTTTCGTGGGAATTTATGGGTCCCAGCAGACATCATAGAGGAGCTGATGAGGGATTTCCATGCCTCAGCATTGGAATTTCACCAATGAATCATCAAAATGTATCGTGATTTGTGACGACAGTACTGGTGGCCTACCTTGAAGTGGGAGATAGCCAGTTTTATTATGTGTTGTTTCACCTTTCAGCAGGTGAATGTGGAACATTAGCATCTAGTAGGGCTTCTCAAGATGTTTTCCATTCCGGAGTGGAAATGGGACAATGTTTCAATGGAATTTCTAACCAGTTTACCAAGGTCTCATCATGTCAATGATGCAGTATGGGTTATCGTCATCTGTCTGACGATGGTCGTGCATTTCTTACCTGTGTGGGAGAACTTCACGGTTGATGATTTTGGTAGACTGTATATCAAGGAAATAGTGTACTTTCATGGAGTACATTTTTATGTTGTATCAGATAGAGATCCTCATTTTACATATTGGTTCTGGCATGATTTACAAAAGTCATTGGGTACGCAGGTACTTTTGAGCACAACCTATCACCCGCAGAATGATAGACAGACCGAGCGGAATATACAGGTACTAGATGATATGTTATGTGCATGTGTTCATGATTTAGGAGGGTCATTGGAGTATGATATTCCACTTTCCGAGTTCAGTTATAATAATAACATATAGGATACCATTGAGATGGCTCCCTATGAAGCCATATATGGTAGGCCTTGTCGCTCGCCTTTGTATTGGCTGGAAGCAGGGGAGGAAGCTGCTCTAGGACCACATCTCGTGTAGGAGACTATAGAGAAGATATAGCTTTTTAGGAAGCATATGCAGATAGCCCAGTCTAGACAACAGTCCTATGCTAAAAAGCTCCAGTGACCTCTTGAGTTCGATGTTTGGAACTGGGTTTTCTTGAAGGTCTCACCCAGGATGGGGAAAAGACGTATACGGAAGCAGGGTAAGCTTTCACCGAGGTTCGTAGGACCCTTAGAGGTGATGAAGCGGATCAGTCCAGTAGCTTACCAGCTGGAACTTCCTCAGAGATATCAGGAAATGCACGATGTTTTTCATGTATCTCAGAGATGCCGGTACTTTTCATATATGACTCTTGTATTTCAGCCTGATAAGGTTGAACTGGATATGGATGCTTCCTTCGAGGAGTATCTGATGAGAATTGTTGACCGGAGAGTGAAGACACACTGTGGCAGGTCTGTTCCTCTTTTACGGGTGCTATGGAAGCAAGACCAGGTACAAGACGAGACCTGTGAGGGAGAGGTTGATATACATTCTCAAAGTCCATAGATTTTCATTGATGACACCTCAGTACCCTCTAAAGTCCAACTCGGGGACGAGTTGCTTTATGGACGGGTGGTTGTGACTACCTGACTCTTTGGAAAATGTACGGATCGTAAATTTTTCTTTAAAATCTTTCTTTTAATCTTGTTTAATGTGTATAACATCCTATGGAAGGTCAGGGGATTGTATGGGGTTGGTTCAGAGCTGGGAGTTTGAGAAATGGGCTTACAGGCAGTGGCGCACAGCCTACGCAGGGTCTGGGCACGGTTTGGGATTAACTGTACGGCTGTAGAGAGGGGCACCTGTAGGGGTGAATGGCCTTGCTGACCAAGACGCATGGTTTTGAGGCTTTTGTCTAGGAGGTAGGGAGGTGTGCACGGTTTGCGCAAGGTTTGGGTAAACTGTGCGCCTAAACCGTGCAGACTTGTTCTGGGTAAAATTACCATTTTTTCCCTTACTTGTTTTAAATGCCTAAAATCTTTCTTCTTCTTCATTCCCGTGGACAGAACATAGGGGAGCCCTCATTGAGCTTCAAAAACTCTCTCCCTCTCTCTTCATGGTAGGTCCTTCATCCGATGTCTGAATCTTGATCAGTCGAAGGTGTTGGATCACCCTCAGTAAGGCTTAGCACACCTAAGCTTCCTTCCTCGATGAATTTTGGTATTCATTTTGCTATTTTGATGAAGGGTTATATGCCCTATTTTTAGGGCATTGGACTGAAACTCAGATCTCTTCCAACCTACTGCAAACTTGAGGTCGATATCAAGTGAGCCTACGTCTACAACTCTAATGTAGGCGGTCATGTGGTTTCACTTTTGGGTTTTTTCCTTTATGAGTCATTATCTTTATTTTCTAAAAAAATTTTAAAAAAGGGTTTTTAACAATTAGAAAATGATTTTATTAAATATATTTTTTCCCTTTTAATATTTTATTTTTTTTCGAAGGAATATTTTATTCTATTTCTAAATAGGTAATTTTTATAATCTTTTTACTGTGAAAATGGAATATTCTATTTACCTCATACAACATGTACGGATTTAACCATCGTTATTTACTTTAAGTTTTAATTTCATTTTTAAAAATTTTAGTTTTTAAAGAAAATGCATTAAAATATTTTTTTAAAGAAAACTATTTCAAAAAAAGTATATTTTATTTAAGAATGTTTTTAAAATATTTTTTATTGAATTTCTTTTCAAAAATAACAGCAACCTTTTTATTTTACTACACTTGTGATATGTTGTATAGATTCTATTCTTATTCCACCATTCAAAAAATTTTCAATTATTTGTATAAGGATAGTATTCACATTAACTTATTTGAAATATTTTAGTTCCCTTGAAATAGTAAATATTATATGATCAAATGACGTTGAATTTCACCTAAGTATCTATATAATTTTTCATGGATATGATTATTTACTGAATTGTATACAATTATTCCTACGATGTTCATATTAAATGTTATTTGATTATTTATAGAAGTATTGATAAAGTAGTTTCTTTTATTCAATATTGATATTTGATAAATAATATTATTTATATAGATTATTCGATATGAGGATTGATTTGGACATATGCGACATGGGTGGGGCCTTGTTATGGATATCCCCTCGATGCATCAATAGGCTCATGAGATGAATTAGTTGTGGAAATTAGGGGGGTGTATAGCTGATATGGTAAACTATCATTTGAATGGTCTTGGCGGTAATGGTTCCATGTATCTAGGAAACATGGAATCCAATAATTAATAATTTACATTATTTAGTATCTTTGCTATTCATACATGATTTATTTTGACATATCTATGGAAAAATTTCATTTTTAGCTCATTAATTAAATGACACATGTTTTAGTTTATTACATTTCCATATTTATTTTTCATGTAACGTTATTTGAAGAGAATATTTTCCAATTATTCTCTTTCCATATTTTTCACGCATTTCCTTATGAGTTTTCTTGATTACATGGAAAGTGTCTTCAGTAATTTACAATGCCATAATTATAATTATCACTGATTCATTATTTCTTCCACTATATTTATTACGTAATGAGAATTTTAGCTCACCATTATTGTATTTCAATTATATAGAATCCAATAGGAATACTGGGAATTGTCTGCAAGGATAAGCTATATGGAATAATGTTATTCTTGAAAGAATTAAAATATATTATGATTAGTGTATTAGATACTAATACAAGAATCGTGTAAATATCCAGTTTACCAATACTACTAAACTCTTCTATAAATTACGATTTGATTCATTTGAATCATTATAATTTAATGGTAGTAGACACTAGCCTCGAGCACTCTGGGGTTGGGTCACTATAGCTGGTATCAATGAATGTTTAATAGAAACCTTGAGAGATAGATATAGGTAAAAATTTAATAGATAACATAACCCTAAGGTATAATTTGAAGATAAGTTTAGAAGAATATCCTAATGTTTTTTTAGATAGAGATTATGTTGGTTTCTCTAAAATACATCCCTTCTTGGATACTATATGTGGACATAGTTCAGGTAATAATGTATATAGGGGTAATAAGTCCCACAAGGTATGTAGGGTTTAACTCGACAAAACATAGTCCACAACAATGGGTTTTACTGCACAACTATTTTGACACTCCTGGGGGATATACTAAGTATAATTCAAATTTTCATTACATTCCATTATGAATGATTTAAATATAGACAATGAAAATGAATGACCTTGGTTAAACCATAGACAAAGGAATGAATTATGATTATTGAAATGGTTCGAGTACATATGAATTAGGGTTGTATTGAAAACCATAGTTAAAATTATATTTAGTGATTAACCTTATTTCATGGATATATATCACATTTATTTGATATATAATTTTAATTTAGTTTTCGAAAAGGACAACCTATATGTCTAGTGAAAACTCATAAAATCCTGCAAAGTTTCAGGTCTTGAACCCATGACCAAATTATATAAGGGTTTCATGCCAATCAATGACCTATTAAATGACATGTTTAATATGTCATTTTATTAGTGAAATAATATTTTAATATATATTAATGATTAAACAGTACTGTTACCTTTTAGGTTTATATATGATTTTATTAAACATATTGACGTTGAATAATAGTTAGAAAAAAATATTTATATGTATCTCTCTTTTATGGTCTTTATGATATGTTAAACGTGTATTTTAGTTCTCCAGGCATCAACGTAAATTTTTGGATATCAATTTCATAGAGTAGTGGATTAATTGGAAATTGATTGTAGCATATACAATTAAAGAAATTGGGTTTTGTGAAATATATCAACTAAGTTTATTTGTTGATATACTTAAGAATTAAAAGGATTACTCAATATCAAGAAAATGTTTACCAAATGTGTTGTCCTAACACCTTAATTTTTGTTGACCTAATGGTCATTTAAATCATTATATATTTATGGATTTGATGACCCGAACATTCCATTGATCATTCATTTATTTTTTATTGATGAACTAAATCACTCCCTATAAATCTTTACACTTTACCTCTATGTACGTATATCTAATTACCAATAACTTTTACCTAGGTAGAGACCATGTAATAAGTTATTTTGTGTGACCATTTTGTTCCCCAATTTTTCTATTATATAGATTTTTTTGTGAACCCTTCTCAAAATGTGGGATTTAAAACATTAGAAATAACAAGCAGTTTATCATGAAGGGAGAGTTTCAATTGTGAGGATATAATTTATTTAAGTTGGTGATAATGTAATTCCCTGAAAATATAATTTAAGAAAATTATATCAAACATTGCGTATGACACACAAAACTAAGCGTGTAAGGGAATATAATATCACAAAAATTTAATATATATTTAATATTTAAAATAAATTAAAACAATAATTTATTATTTGATACACGACGCACTGAGTTAGTGTGTGACACACACAACAACATGTATCTCCAAAGGCAAGAGATATACTCAAGACTGAGTTTTACAGAAAACCAATTTATTATTAAATAATTATTATTTAATATAAAATAATATAACATAAACATTAAATTGTTGATTATAAATATTATTAACTAACATATAATAATATATTGTTTACAATTATATAAAACTAATTCATTGGTTACAATTTAATTATAAATTAATATAATAACCAATTATATATAAAGGAAGTATTTCTATTTTTATGATCACAATGCAGTTTAATCATAAAAATTAAACTAATTATAATTAGTGAGTAATATTCAATATATATATATATATATTATTCAATAAAATATTCTTTATAATCATCCAATAGATTCTATATACATAAAAGATAAGAATAATCCCAATATTCCACCTAAAAATCAATATTTTTTAAGGGCACTTTTACAGCCTTTTAATGCTGAACCTATTTTAAATCTAATTTTGGGAACTATTAAAAATATTATACGTAAAAATAAAATGATTATTTTAATGTGTAAAATGGAAATCAGGTCATTGTTAATTTGTGGTATTTTTCAATAAATTTTCATTTTATAATGAATGGTGAAAAATGCTGAATTTTAATTCAAAATTGATTTTTAATTTAATTTATTTATAAGTATAAATTATATTTCTTATTGGTTTTAATGTTTAATTATATTTGTATTACTAATTAATCCAATTTTTGTCATTTTAATCAATTTTACCTTGAAATTTGATGTAAGAACTTTGCAAACATTTTGACGTTTCTACTTTAAAAACAAACATTATTGTCCCGTCTTTGAGATTAGATTTAAATTGATTTATACTACTAATGTGATTAAAATTTGGAAGAATTGATTACATATTTTGAATAAAAATAAATTATAATTTATAATATGTCTAAATTAAATTTTTTTACCAATAGTATTATTGAATGTTATTAAAATTAATTATATAGATTATAAAAAAATTTATCCTAACGAGGGACTAAAGCTTAAAATTAAGTGTGAAAATGACCTAGATACTTGTCTAAAAGAAATTTTATATATATTTTTCGAAATTACACTCCCTTTTATATAAATTTAACCATTATTGGATCTATATTCAATTGGAAAAATGTTGGTGGAATTCCCATTTCCAAAATTTATAATAACACTCCCCTCCACTATAAAAAAAATCACCCCTCCCAATTCCTCCAAACTCTAAATCCACTTTAGATCAACCAATATATTCAAATATATCTCCCAAAAATAAGTCCCTAAAAAATATATAATCATGTCCTTTTCCATAAATCCATCCATGTAATCCTTTTGGTGTAATCCAAAAGGAGTTACCTAAAGAAGATATAACATCTTTCCCCAAGATCTTTAGTTTTATTTACATTATTCAACACCAAACCATATGTATTAAATGAAAGAATAGAAAAAATATAATAAAAAAATTAGAATATTTTACTCTTATTTTTTTACATACACTCATACACACTTCCATATAATGGGTAATGAAAATTCATTTGGTGTACGGTGAACTACTGCCTCACGAACGATGACTGTTCGTCATTCCTTTACTTCATTTAATGGTTGATAATTATGATATAAAATATATTTTTATATGTTATATATGTTATTTATAATGTATTTATACTTCTAAAAATATTTTATAATTCATACCATTATACAGTCCATTTTGTTGGAATATGATAATATGGTTTCTGGAAGTGTGGACTATCTTCCCTTTGAAGAGATGTGATTCGATGACACTATACATGGGATATATAAAAGAATGTTTTATTAAATCTTTAAAACATATATTTTAGATATATGATACTATAATTATAATATGTAGATATATCATTTACTTTTTATTCTTTTAATACTGAAAAGAAATGAAATTAGAGTTCACGAGTACGTACGAAAAACCATAACCATGAACAGTGCATTCCATTTTTTTCATTAAAAATTATAGATTATTATAAATACATATACGATGAATATATATTATAGTTAAATCTATTTTTAAATTTTGGAGATGAGGAATCCACGATAGGGGCAAACAATAACATGTTAAAACATACTTGACAAACTAGGCAATTAAGACCCAAAATAGAAAAAATAATTAATGATTGCTATCAAAACAAAAATAATATATTATAAGAAGATAATATATGAAATTTAAAAAAAATATGGTTATTTAATAAGTTATTAACACTCTAAAAACCATTAAAAACTATTCTAAAGGCTATTTAGACAAATGTAAATGTTATGTAATGGATTTCACCTCTATTTACATTCCATTGAGAATTATTTATTACTATGCACATAGTTTCTTATATATGGTGTAAATACTACCGATTTGGATATTTATATCATTATTCATTTATTTTTAATGTTATTTTTAGTTATTATTTGAATTATTTCTTATTAGGGGATTTGAGTTAAATGTAACTCATGTGGAAAATAATTTCATAACCCAACAAATTTTCATTGGGTTATATTACATCCACATTACTGTTAATATTATATGATTATGAGTAAAATTATTTTGGCTATATATTTATGCATTTAAAATTATTAATGTGGATTTATAGTTGATAACCATATTATATGCATTGATTTATTATCACTTAAAAGTTATAATATTTTCAATGGTATACTTTACAATAACATTTTATTGATGACTGTTTACACATGGATTTACATTATAAGAAATTATTAAATCATTTTATAATTAACCCTTTAATTTGATTCACCAATAATTATTCTTGACCTTTATCGTGCAATAATACCATTTTCCCACTCTTTGGTACAAAAATATTTTTAGAAAATGTTTTTATGTAAAAATGAAATTATTTCACACTTTAGCGTGAGATGCAATTTTCTTCTAAAAAACTAGTTTTTCAAAAGGCTATTGAATATTTTTTAACATTTCCAAAATAATTTTATTGAAGATAATATTTACCCTTTTTTATTTCAAATTGTTTTCAAAGGAATATTCTTCTCTTTTTTCAAATAATTCATTTTTTTACCTTTTTAGCATAAAAAATGAATGTTATCATTACCTTGTACAACATGTAAATATTTTTCCACAAAAATTTCTTTCCTGATTCATTTTCATATATAAAAGGAATGTTTTTAATGAAATTTTTTTAAAATTTATTTTCAAAGAATTGTTTTTTCAAAAATGTTTTAAAAAAAGTATATTTTCCTCAAAAGTGATTTCAAAATTCATTTTTATAGTACTTATATTCATCGATGACAATAACCCCTTAATTTAAATCCACTTGGCATAAATTTTATCAATATCATCCTTATTCCTCATCTGGATGGTTTATGATTTGTTTGGTCATGGATAATATTCACATAAACATCGATGATTCTATTTAGCCACCATGAACTATTCGATTTCTTTTGATCAATTGACATTGAATTTCCCCCATGTATCCAAATCATTTTTCCTTGATATATTATTGCATAAACTATATAAATTTTCTCACACAACATTCAATTTGAATGATAATAGATAATTTAGGGAATATTGGTAAATTTGTATCATCTATTGAATGTGGATATTTGATAAGGAAAGTTATTTATTTCAATTATATGATATGAGGATTAATTTGGACATGTACAATATGTGTGGGGCTCAATTATATTTCACACCTCGATGCATCATTAGTCTCATGAGTTGAATTATTGGAAAAAACTACATGGGTGTGTACCGATATGCTAAACTGACTTATAGAAGGTCTTGACAGTAATGGTTTAATGTACCTAATAAACATGACATCTAATAATTAATCATTTCACTCATTTTGTTTCATTTATTATTCATCCATGATATTTTGCGTCGACATATCTATAGATACATTTCATTTTCAGTTCATTGATTAAATGACATATATATTATTTTATTACCTTTCCAAATTTATTTTTCCTTATATATTTAATTAAATGGAAATAATTTCAATTTATTACCTTTCTATTTTGTTTATTCAATTTTTTTTAGTTATCTGATTACATTGTATGTGTGGTCAATTATTTGTTATACCATATTTACCATTATAATATATTCATTATAGTCCCTTTTATATTTTTTCCTTATTAAGAGTTTGAGATCACCCTTATTTTTTCTCTATCCCTAGGAATCGAATAAATGTACTAGGAAATACATTCTAGGATACACTAGATGGAATAAATTTTTCCTTGAAAGAAAAATATTATGTCGTAATTATTTTATTCAATTTAAATACAAGTATTATGTATATATCCAATTTACTATGACTATTAAACTATTCTATCCTATAAGATTTTATTCCTAGTAATAATTCTAATGTAATGGTAGTAGACACGGGCTCCAGATTCTCTAGGACCAGGTAGCTATAACAGTATTTTTAGGAATTTAAAATATTTTTTTAAAATTTTATTCATTGTAAAATATTATTAATATTGTTTTTTAAACTATTAAACTAATCTGAATTTGAAAAAAATTGTAAAATAATTAAATTTTAATATAATTTATTAAAAAATCACAAATATGTTATTTGTATCTATAAAAATCTAGTGACACTATATGTTATCCAAAAAATATCACTTTTAGTGTTTTTTAAAATCATTTATTTGATTTTTCTAAAACATTCACCAGAATTTAGAATGAACTATATATGTGATTAAGATAATTATTTAATATTAAAAAAATTACCATGAAAAAATATTTTGTATTAAAAAATATAGAACCAAATATAACTTATTTTTATCCCTGTCAAAAAATATTATATATACTAAAAGATAGAGTGTGAAATTTTTTACCATATATTTATATATAATTATATTCAACACATTTTACTAGAGAAACAGAAAAAATTTAAAAAAATTCAATTCTTGTATGAGGATGATAAAACCTCAGTAAACCGATAGATTAAAGGAATATTTATGGTCATATTAAGTCATTATCATATTATTTTTAACCATACATACCCAATTTACCCATAAATCTATGAAAAATACTTACTATAATTAATAGTAATAATTTAGAAAAACAAAATGGAAATATTTACTAAATATGGAACTCTTAATTCAAAATATCGATTCAATTTTTAAATATTGAACTTCAATAAGTGGTCAATATTAATTTCTGATTACAAAATTGAGATGAAAAATAGTTGTAAAAAAATGTGTTTTCAAGACAAAAGATGAATATATACTGAAATAATTTATGTAAAAACATAAAATTATAAAATAATGTCATTTTATTTGATAGATTATGTGGCACAAAAAATCGAGGCAAAACTAACCACAAAATAGATTTATTTATATTTAATCTCTTCGATAGCTTGCAAAACACAAAACGGAGAGTCTAAGTAAACAGTAATATAGTATACCATTATAAACTAGTGTTGAACTCACCTATTTTGATAATCCCAATCTTGTATTCATATGTTTTGACAATCCCAATTATGTGTTCATATATTATGATATTCACAATTACTGTTGATCTACACTTTAATTCTTTCAAATCGATGATCAAGTTAATAATAATGTTAAAATAATTTCTGATTTATGTTAATCTTTATTATCCATGTTTATATAAGTTTTGAAATGATTCTAAGTGAATTAGATGTGTTTTGCATAAGACAGTCAAGTGTAAGTATCACTGACCTGAACAGAGCTACCGATGCACAGAGCTGCTGATGCACAGAGCTACCGATGCACAGAGCTCCCGATGCACAGAGCTACCAATGCACAGAGCTACCGATGCACAGAGCTACCGATGCACAGAGCTACCGATGCACAGAGCTACCGATGCACATAGATACTGATACACAGAGCTACCGATGCGCAGAGGTTCCGATGCACAGAGCTACCGATGCACAGAGCTACTGATTCACAGAGCTACCGATGGACATCGAGCTGCTGATAAGAGCTATCGATAAGAGTTTGAAGAGCTTCCGATGGAAGATCCTACACCGAGTCAACTGTACACGTCTACAAACAAACGGCTACCTATAATGAACTGCAGAGTCAAATTTTATATCCTCGACACTATTTGTTTATTACACTAACGGTTACATTTGTTACTTTTGACGCATTTAATGTTATTAAATGATTTATGTTTCCATTTCAGGAAACTGTACCACGTACGATCAAAAAGCATAATCATTCCTTCTTCTTAGCAAAACAAAAAAAAGGGACATAAAAGACATTGTGTATATATCAGAAAAAGTGTGTGAGACAAGAGACTTGAAGAGATCGAGCACACAGAACACACTGGCGATCAAGCTCAAAACGTGCCAAGAACAACTGGAGAACTTGCACTCACCAGACTACTACTACCAGACTCCAGAACAAAGAGCATACATCGAGCAATCTATGCTAAAGAAGAACTACACAGAACACTTCATTTTCTGAGCCGATAACCAGGATGAACCTGGAAGCACTGAAAGAAGAAACGATAATCTGTTTTTTCAGTCAAATACCAGAGAAGGACTCGGAACCATTTCTGATCCAATCCAAAGGAGTCCAGAGCTGCACTGCAATCACCAGATCCATTCTAAACTCTATATCTTTCTCTAAGTGATTTAGTATTTTCATTATGAGTAGTGTGTGTAGCCTGTTAATTATTACACACACACTGTCTCCTAAACCTTAACTGGAGGATTTGTAATTCCTCACTCAAAATCTTTACATCCTTTTTTCCCACTGTGGATAGTGGTAGAGGTCAAGTGTGACCTGGACAACTTTGGGCTGTTGGTTGTTATCCCACGTATAACTGTGGTAGAGGTCTCTTGACCTGAACAGTGTGATCACTGTTGTTAACCCAGATCCAAAGTGTGGATCAATTTATATAAATTTTGAGAGGACTAAGTCTCAGCTTGAGACTGAACCTCTTGGTTAACTCTTGTGTTTTTAGTTACAACCTATATTAATACTATATTCCTCTATTTCATATTACGTTGTTAATTCTTTGAAATATAATTTATCTTCAAAGCTACATTGATAGTTAAACTCTCAAGTGTTTATATTTATTATCAAACAGTAAGTTAGTTTCAAAAGTTAACTTAATCATAAAATTAAGTTAGCTGAGAATTAATCAATCTTTGAGAATCTAATTGAACCTTTATAATCTGTATAAATTCACTACAGTTTAGTTTGATTTTGAAATTGGGTGATTTTAATAGAAATTTTTTTTAGAAGAAATTTTAACTGGAACTAAATTCATCCTCCTCTTGAGTGTCCACTCCGACCAACATTTGGTATCAGAGGATTGTTTGTTTTGCAAAACTTTTTATTTAATCTCTGCTTTTCAACTGTGATTTTAGTTGTATTTTAAAGTTCTTAAAATTTCTGTTATTTCTAAATTTTTATCTCTTTAAATTTTGTTTATAATGGATAATAGACTTGAGGGTACTGCTACTAACCGACCACATTTCTTTAATGGAAATAACTATGCTCAGTGGAAACTTAAAATTAAAATTCATCTAGAAAGCATGAGTTTTGACATTTGGACTGCTATTGAATCTGAATACAAAATTCCCACTACTGATAGATCTACTTGGGATAAACCAACAAAGACTGCTTATAATAATAATTGTAAAGCTATGAATGCTCTGTACTGTGCTCTTGGAGATGAATAATTCAACAGAATTTCTGCATGCAAAACTGATTTTGAAGTTTGGGATACCTTGGCTGTTTCTCATGAAGGAACAAATAATGTTAAAGAAATGAGATTGAACACTTATACTATTAAGTATGATAATTTTAAAATGAAGTCTGCTGAACCTATTTCTATCATGTATCTCAGGTTTAACGAGATAGTCAACACAATGAATTCACTTGGAAACGATGTTCCACCAAAGGAACAAATTATGAGAATCTTGAGATGTCTACCAGACCGATGGAGATGCACATATTTCTCAATCAGAGAATCATGTGACATTTCTACTCTACCTGTCAAAGAGATTATTGGCAAATTGATGATGTATGAAGAAGAGCTCAAGGTAAACAGAGAGGAAGATGATGAACCGAAATGAAAATATGCGGCTTTCAAGTCTACTGCTTTGAAGGGTAAGGAGAAGGAAAAAATAAAAATGGAGGTTGAGAGTTCAACAAGTGAAAACTAAGAGTATGACAGTGATTCAAAAATGGATCAGATAGCCAGGAGATTCAAGAAGTTTTATAGGAAAAAGAAATTCTTTAGGAAAAAAAATTACAAAGGAAGGTATGATCAACAAGGAAAATGGAAAAAGGATTGGAAGAAAGCTAACAGGACTGATGAAATTGTCTGCTACAAATGCAAGCGAAAAGGACATATCAAAGTAGACCGTCCAAAGTTAAAAATCAAAAATAAATATGATTACAAATACAAGAAGTACAAGAAAGACATGAAGGCTACCTAGAGTGCTTCGGAAGACAACACTAGTGAAGTCGAATCTTCAGACTCTGAATGGAATCGAGCCAACATGTGTTTCATGACAAATACTTCTGAGGTAACATCTGGCACTCGTGTTTTAAATTCATATTATTCTGGAGATGATTCTAATTCAGAAAACATGTCAAAATCTGAACTATTTGAGTACTGTGATATGTTTGAAGAAACATGTAATGAACTTAAAGACAAATACAAACGTTTAATGAAATAGTATGATTTAAGTGTTAAGCAAAAATTTGATCTTGATATAGAAAAGGAAAAGAATGCTCAACTATTAAAGGAAAATACAGAACTGAAACTGTCAAATGAGCAACTTAGAAAGGACTTAGATAAATTCACAAATGGAAAGAATGCTCTAACTCAAATTCTAGGAAAGCAAGTTGCACCTAGATATGCTACAGGTTTAGGATACCAACCTGGACAGAGACAGTGCCCCAAAACCCGATTTATTCCTAAGTCTGAAAAAAATATTGCTAGTTCCAGTTTTGGAAATTTATATGCTTCAACAGGATATTCATATGGTTATAGACCAAATAAAGTTTATCTTTCAAAATCTGTTACTTCTGTTAATTGTATGAAACCAACAAAACAAATCAGGGTACCTAAAGCCCTAATTGCTAACCTATCTGGACCCAAGAAAATCTGGGTACCAAAGTCATTTCTTGTTTAAATCTGTTTTATAGGAGACCTTCTTGAAGAGATGTCACAAGAAGATATGGTATTTAGACAGTGGGAGCTCAATACACATGACTGGAGATTATTCTTGCTTCAAGAGCTTAATAAAGGTTGATGGAGGTCATGTCACCTTTTGTGACAACTCTAAAGGAAAAAATCATCATCCTAGGCCAGATTGGTAACACTGACACAGTATTAATTTCTAATGTTTTATTCGTTGATGGACTTAAATATAACTTTCTGAGTATATCTCAATTATGTGATGATGGTTTCAATGTCAAGTTTGAAAATGATTCCTGTGATGTTTTTAACTCCAAAAATGGTTTAGTATTTTCTGCTCTAAGGAATGAAAATGTTTATGCTGTTGATTTAAATTCTTCATCCAAACAAAATATTCCTTGTTCGAATGCTTTTCCTAAAGAATATTGGCTATGGCACAGAAGATTAGGACACTGAAACATTCACTCACTTAGAAAACTGGCTAGGAAAAACTTAGTTAGAGACTTACCTAAATTAGAATTCTCAAATGACAAAGTGTGTAATCCCTGTCAAAAGGGAAAACAACACAAAGTTTCTTTTAAATCAAAGAAAGAAATATCAACTTCTCAACCACTTGAGTTGGTTCACATGGATTTGTTCGGACCATCAAGAGTTTCTAGCTTAAATGGGAAGCACTATGTCTATGTTCTAGTAGATGACTTCTCTAGATATACTTGGGTATATTTCTTAGCTCACAAAAGTGAAGCTTATTCTTCCTTTGTTAAATACTCCAAGTCTGCAGAAAATCTTAGTGGACTCAAAATTAAGACCCTGAGAATTGATCATGGCCGTGAGTTTGAAAATCAAGACTTTGAATCTTACTTCTTACACAATGGCTACAATCTTAACTTTTCAGCTCCTAGGACACCTCAGCAGAATGGTGTAGTAGAAACGAGAAACCGAACCCTTCAAGAAATAGCTAGAACCATGCTCAATGAATATGAACTGCCTATTTACTTTTGGGATGAAGCTGTAAATACAACTTCTTATGTTATCAATAGAGTCTTGATCAGACCTGTTCTTATGAAAACCTCATATGATTTGTGGAAAAATAGGAAGCCTAAGGTTAATTACTTCAGAGTTTTTGGTTCCAAAGTCTATATTCTTAACACAATGGATAATCTAGACAAGTTTTCTTCTAAAAGTGATGAAGAAATTTTTCTGTGTTACTCTACTTCAATTAATGCTTATAGAGTGTTTAATAAGAAATCCAAATGTGTGGAATAATCTGTTCACATAAAATTCGATGAAACCGATCCACATGAGCCTAAAACCTCTCTTGAGAATCTTGAATAAGATTTGTCTTTTTTGGACCTTAATGATAAATCAAAAGAACCTGTTATAAAAACATCATGTTCTAGACATTTTCCAGAATCTGTTTCGGTTGAACCCGAACCTACCGATGAACCTGAAGTGTCTAGTCCTACCTTTACCAGATCAACAAGAATTCTAAAGAATCATCCTTTGGATGATGTTGTTGGTAATCTTCATAGAGGAACACAGACTAGAGATTCTCTAAGAAATCAGGTTGAACATCAAGCTTTTCTCTCCCAACTAGAACCCAAAAATATTAATGAAGCTATTGTTTATGAATTCTGGGTAATGGCTATGCAAGAAGAGTTAAATCAATTTGAAAGAAACAAAGTCTGGGAATTAGTTGACAGACCTAAGGACACACTAACAATAGGCACTAAATGGGATTTTAGAAATAAAGTTGATGAATCAGGAAACATAGTTAGAAACAAATCTAAGCTAGTTGCACAAGGATATAGTCAAGAAGAAGGCATAGACTATGAGGAGACCTTTGCACCTGTAGCTAGACTAGAAGCCATTAGGATTTTACTCGCATATGCGGAACATCTAAATTTCAAGTTATATCAAATGGATGTCAAAAGTGCATTTCTAAATGGTTTTATAATTTAAGATGTTTTTTTAGAACAACCTCCTGGATTTACAAACCCCCATTTTCCAAATCAAGTGTTTAAACTTTCTAAAGCATTATATGGCTTAAAAAAATCTCGAAGAGCTTGGTATGATAGACCCAGCAACATTCTTATTTCAAAAGGTTTTACTAAAGGGATTGTTGATCCAACTCTTTTTATTAAAAGAATTTCTAAATATGTTTTAGTTGTACAAATCTATGTTGATGATATTATTTTTGGATCTTCTAAACATTCTTTATGTACTGATTTTTCAAAAAGTATGAAAAATGAATTTGAAATGAGTTTAATGGGAGAACTCAAATACTTTCTTGTATTTCAAGTATTTTAAAATGAAAATGGTATTATTTTGAATCAAAGTAAATATACAAAGGATATTTTAAAACGATTTGGTTTGGATAGTATTAAAGAGAGTCAAACTACTATGAGTACAATCTGTAAATTGGATACAGATGAAATTGGGAAACCAGTGGATCAAACCAATTATAGGTGTATGATTGGTAGTTTACTTTATCTTACTGCTAGTCGACCAGATATTATGTTCAGTGTGTGTATGTGTGAAATATTTCATGCTAACCTGAAAGAATCTCATTTGCTTGCTGTTAAAATAATTTTCAAGTATCTAAAACAAACTGTTAACCTTGGTTTATTTGATTCAAAAGGACAATCCTTTGAGTTAATGAGTTATTCAGATGCTGACTTTTCTGGTTGCAAATTAGACAGAAAAAGCACTTCAGGAACATGTCATTTATTAGGAAACTCCTTAGTATCTTGGTGTAGTAAAAAAGCAGAATTCTATTGCTCTATCCACTACCGAAGCAGAGTATATAGCTGCTGGTAGTTGTTGTGCACAAATTTTGTGGATGAAACACACTCTCTTGGACTACGGATATGATTTTAAGCATGTTTCGATTAACTGTGAAAACACTAGTGTAATAAACATCTCGAAGAATCCTGTATCTCACTCAAGAACCAAACACATTGATGTAAGACATCATTTTCTGAGAGATCATTATCAAAAGGGTGATATTTCTCTTGAATTTGTTGGCACTGAACATCAATTGGCTAACATTTTCACTAAACCCTTAAGTGTGGATAGGTTATGTTACATTTGGCACGAGCTGGGGATGTTTAATCTTCACAGATAGAAATCCTCACCGATAGAAATCTTCATCGATAGAAATCCTCACCGATAGAAATCCTCACCGATAGAAATCCTCACCGATAGAAATCCTCACCGATAGAAATCCTCACTGATAGAAATCCTCACCGATAGAAATCCTCACTGATAGAAATCCTCACCGATAGAAATCCTCACTGATAGAAATCCTCACCGACAGAAATCCCCATCGATAAAGTGCTATTTTAAATCTTTTGTCTGCCGTCAAGAATCTGAACCGTTTTCTTTTATGTTATTTTTATTTATTTAACTTATGATTCCTAAATGATAAAACTAAGTCTAAGCCGCTTCTCACTCCACCGAACCCAAAACCTTTTACCTTCGAACCTTTGAACTTGAACCCTCTGCAAACCTGAGATCCCTCAAACCAGCGATGGAAAAAACCAAAATTCCTATCATCCGAGAAGACTGTGTTGAGCCTAAAGAAAAAAGTCATAAGTCCGAGCCAGAAGCGAGTAGTGCTGTTAGAACTAGGTCAGGAAGGAGACCAGTAAATCCTCAACTGAAAAATAGAGCTATTGTTATCGAAAAAGAGCTGTGTGCAGACTAGTTGCTGCCCAGCAAGTCGTTGGTGCTCGAAGTTCTGGAAGCTCAGAGATGGGTAGACTGCTTTTCAAATAACAACGGTCCCTACTACCTAAAGTTGGTAAAACAGTTTTACGAATTCGTATGTTTCGAGAAGCTAGAGAATGAGAACCAAGTATCTTCATTTTTAAATGGTAATGTGATATCATTTTCATCAGTAGAATGGGCTGTTTGCTTAAAAGTTCCTCATGAAGGTGTGTCTGGATATGTATCAAGAGCAATGTCACCTACCAGTGACATTTTTGATCATGAGATTGCGTTGAAAGAACTGACTGGTGATGGAACTCCAAGGCAATTGGTTGCTGCAGAAATGGATGGAGAGAACAGATTACTATTCAAGTTTGTTCAAAATGTGTTAATACCAAGGAGAGGAGACTTTTCTAATTTGAGATATCAGGATATCTATCTCCTACATCTTTTGAGACATGATGTCAAAGTCAATTTATGCAGATTGGTGATGAGTCAAATGGAAGATATGACAAGGCCGAAATCAAATACTAATGCCCTATTCTTTGATAAGCTGATTTCTGTAATGATCAAAGTAAAAGGGGTAGCTGAGTCTCAAGATGAGACTGTTGTTGTGAAGAGCAACTTTTGTATCACTACTACAATTTGCAAATATATGAAGATTAATTGGAATCTATGGAGAGGAAAATGGGTCAATGATTACCAAAAGGTATATGATAAGTTCAATCCTATGGATTATCCTTCAAGGCCAAAGGATAAAAGAGATCCAGGTCTAGGACCTTATGAAGAGGAACCTGAGTACAGTGATGAGTCAGAAAAAGAAGAAGAGGAAGAAACTCCTATGGATGAGGAAGGAGATCCTGACTTGCCTCCAAGCCCTGTTGCTGAAATATTGTCTTTAGAAAATGAAGTTCTAGTAGAAGTGGAGACACCTGCTAATGAGGAAGACCAGTCGGTCTCTAAGCATGTAGAGGATGAAAATAATGTCTCTAAATTATCTGATTCTGCTGATTTGAGTTTGAGTCCAGTTATTGGAAGCTCAGTTGTACCTTCTTTGGATGAAGAAAGAGAAAGAGGAGAAGCTGTACCTATTCCAGAAAATCATCCTGCTGCTGCAGAGATGGAAGTTGTTGTGGAAGATTATGATGAAGAAAGACCAGTAGAGAATGTAGTTGCTATATATGAGAATGCACCCATTGAGGGGGAGCATCACACCAAGTTTGGAAATGTTACAGTGAATATAGAGTCTGAAGACTGGGTAGAAGACCCAGGTTTTATAGTCTTTGGTTTGGATTATCCTGATTCGGATAATGAAGTATCTTTGAATAGACCAAAGATCAGCAATGACATCAATTCGGAGTTATTACCTGCTGATGGGGTCCGATTACATGATTTAGATGTGCTGAAAGAAAATCTCGAAGTCAGTTTTGTAGAGAAGTAAAGACAATGGAATCCTCTTTAGTATCCTTGATTCAATCAGTCATGGCCGACTCTGTAGTCAGTTTAGCTTCTGAAAGAGTATCTACTATAGTTGCTCCTACTGATTTTGTTACAAAGTCTGAACTCGAATCCCTAAAGCATGAGCTGAAGGAATCCTTCAGTGCCTCTGTTGCTGAGATAAAGCACTATTTTGGTGAATAAATGAAGATGTTAGAAAGGTCTTTTAAGCATTCTCTTGGTTGCAATCTGTCAACTTTTGTGGGTGAGCTAATGGAAGAAGTCAAGGAGTTCCAGACTCAAACTTCTAGGCTACAAGCAGATCTTGAAGCTCTACGGATATCTGTTGTTGCCTTAGACTCTTTCATGAGTTCAGAATCTCAAGCTGATAAGGATTTAGACTATGTGAAGAGTGTTGTAAGTTAGCTGGTCTCGGTGTTTGAAGCTTTCAAAACATCTGTGAAGGATCATGTCAAAGATCAGGACTCTCAAATGCAAAATCTGATTAGTGGGTTGACCACAAGCTTCAAAGAAAATGTATCCTTCTCTATTGTTCCTCTAGTTCCAAAACCTGCAATTGATCTAAATCAATTTCATGCTCTGATGAAGTAGGAGCTTGGTTCTATTTCAACCAGTGGCTCTGTGGACTCATCAGATTTAAGTCGAGTTGTGCTGTCTACCAGGGAATCAGCCAGAGAAATAATGAAAATCATCCAGGACTACATGAGAGAGGCCTCTGCTTCTCAAGAAGCAATCAAGAATAAGGTGGATACTTATTTTGAAAAGGTTTATACCAAGCAACAACTGACCAACCATTTCAAACTTCTGCTTGAGAATCTAAAGTTACCTCCAGTGACTCAGGCCTTCAGAGAGCAGGTTAGTAAGCTCAGGGAGCTTACTCCTGCTTTGGATAAATTCATTGAAAATAGAGATTATTTTGTGTCTGCAATGGAGATAGGAGGAAGCATTATAATGGATTTCAGAAACCTGTTGCTGCCCTTCCTGCATGTGGATGCCACACCGGTCATTGTACCTCCTACTTTGCCTGCCTCTACCTCTACTACGTCTCCAGTTCAGATGACTCCTGCTCAAGCCATACGAATTCTCACACCTATGATCACTCAAAGGACTTCCCATTACAGGCCCGGCACTGTATCAGTTGCTCAACCTCCTCTGATCATTTCTGGAATTCCAAAGTCCTCCCCAGTATCCTCAACACCATAGTTCTCTTCTGATCCCAAGGGAAAAGCTCCAATTGAAGATGTGGATTGATAACGTGGCAAGGATGTTTGATAGGAATCTTTTTGTTTTTTTCTATTCTGTTTATGTACTTTTTTGTCTGATCTAATACAAATGAATTTCTTTCCACTATCTCAGTTTATCAGTTTTCTATGTTTGGTTTCCCACTTTTTGATTATCACAAAGAGGGAGAAATATACTCAGAATAAATATAAAAGGAGAAAAATAAAAGGATAAATATAAAAGGGGAGAAATATGATCAATGGAGGAGCCTTTGATACTATTTCTTACATTTCCTTCTTTGGTACCAATTCTTTCAAAACCTTATCTCTGATACAATTGTATTTATTTCTACCTATGATACTTTTTGATATATATATTTCTATTACTATTTCCTATTTCCTCTAATACTATTTTCTTTAAGAAAATTGAATATTAATGTCTTACTATCTAATACTATATTCTCACTATTTTAAAATGGCCATATCATAAGTTGTGATTATCAAAAAGGGGGAGATTGTTGACCTCACCTGTTTTGATAATCCCAATCTTGTATTCATATGTTTTGACAATCCCAATTACGTGTTCATATATTATGATATTCACAATTACTGATGATCTACACTTTAATTCTTTCAAATCGATGATCAAGTTAATAATAATGTTAAAATAATTTCTGATTTATGGTAATCTAGATTATCCATGTTTATATAAGTTTTGAAATGATTCTAAGTGAATTAGATGGGTTTTGCATAAGATAGTCAAGTGTAAGTATCACTGACCTGAACAGAGCTACTGATGCACAGAGCTACCGATGCACAGAGCTACCGATGCACAGAGCTTACCGATGCACAGAGCTACCGCTGCACAGAGCTACCGATGCACAGAGCTACCGATGCACAGAGCTACCGATGCACAGAGCTACCGATGAACAGAGCTACCGATGCATAGAGCTACCGATGCAAAGAGCTACCGATGCACAGAGCTACCCATGCACAGAGCTACCGATGCACAGAGCTACCCATGCACAGAGCTAACGATGCACAGAGCTACCGATGCACAGAGCTACCGATGCACAGAGCTACCGATGCACAGAGCTACCGATGGACATCGATCTAATGATAAGAGCTACCGATAATATTTTGAAGAGCTACTAATGGAAGATCTTACACCAAGTCAACTGTACACGTCTACAAACAAACGCCTACCTATAATGAACTGCGGAGTCAAATCCTATAACCTCGACACTATTTGATTATTACACTAATGGTTACATTTGTTAATTTTGATGCATTTAATGTTATTAAATGATTTATGTTTCCATTTCAGGAAACCGTACCAAGTACGATCAAAAAGCATAATCATTCCTACTTCTCAGCAAAACAAAAAAAGGGGCATAAAAGACATCGTGTATGTATCAGAAAAAGTGTGTGAGACAAGAGACTTGAAGAGATCGAGCACACAAAACACACTGGAGATCAAGCTCAAAACAAGCCATGAACAACAGGAGAACTTGCACTAACAAGACTACTACTACCAGACTCCAGAACACAGAGCATACATCGAGCAATCTATTCTAAATAAGAACTACACAGAACACTTCATTTTATGAGACGATAACCAAGCTGAACCTGGAAGCACTGAAAGAAGAAACGATACTCTGTTTCTTCAGTCAAATACCAGATAAGGACTCAGAACCATTTCTCATCAAATAAAAAGGAGTCCAGAGTTGCACTGCAATCACCAGAGCCATTCTAAACTCTATATCTTGCTATAAGTGATTTAGTATTTGCATTACGAGCAGTGCGTGTAGCCTGTTAATTATTACACACACACACTGTCTCTTGAACCTTAACTGGAGGATTTGTAAATCCTCACTCACAATCTTTACATCCTTTTTCCAACTGTGGATAGTGGTAGAGGTCAAGTGTGACCTCGACAACTTTGAGCTATTGGTTGTTATCCCACGTATAACTGTGGTAGAGGTCTCTTGACCTGAACAGTGTGATCACTGTTGTTAACCCAGATCCAGCGTGTGGATCAATTTATATAAATTTTGAGAGGACTAAGTCTCGGCTTGAGACTGAACCTCTTGGTTAACTCTTGTGTTTTTAGTTACAACCTATATCCATACTATATTCCTCTATTTCAAATTCAGCTGCTATTTCTTTGAAATATAATTTATCTTCAAAGCTACTTTGATAGTTAAACTCGCAAGTGTTTATATTTATTATAAACCAGTAAGTTAGTTTCAAAAGTTAACTTAATCATAAGATTAAGTTAGCTGAGAATTAATAAATCTTTGAGAAACTAATTGAACCTTTATAATCTGTATAAATTCACTATAGTTTAATTTGTTTTTGAAATTGGGTGATTTTAATAGAAATTATTTTTAGCAGAAATTTTAATTGGAACTCAATTCACCCCCTCTTGAGTGTCCACTCCGACCAACAACTAGCTATTAAAAAAAATGAATGGATATTAATAACTATATAATTAAAATTATGGTCATGTTTTTATTAGAAATAAAATAAGAATCATTTAATATAAGAAGAAATGTTATGTAAATTAAATTAGTTTTTTCTAAAAAAATGTCAACTCAATCTTTTAACACATAATTTAATATTAATTTTTACCACCTATAGAAACTTTATTTGGAAAAATAAAAATAATTTTTTAATGTATAATATCAACATTATCTTAGGGTTATTTTTATATATTTTTTCTGAAATGTTTTATTTTATGATGAATAATGAAAAAATTAAATTTTATTTGAAAATTTCATTTTTGTTTATATTATTATGAAGTTATATTATATTTTAAATTTACATTAATGAATAGTTTTATCATTTTTAAATTTTTTTAATACAATTATGTCTATATTAATCATTTTCATTTTGTATTTTAAAATAAAAACAATGGAATCTTTTAAACATTTTCTCTTTAAAAAATCGCATTCTTGCGCATTTGTGAGACTAATTTTTAATTACATTTTCCACTTATGGGAAACTAATTTAGATGAATGTATTATGTCTTTGAAATTAGAAGAATTTATATTATATAATAATGTAAACATAAATTTTGACCATAATTAATATTAATAATAGTAATAATTATTACTACAGTTATGGTTAAAATGTGTTTACTGGAAGACAAACTAAACATCTAATGGATAAAATAACCAGAAAACATGTATAAAATATATTCCATTGACACATATCAACAATATAATCTATAAGTTTTGTTAATATTATTTTTTGGACCCTTTTTCATTTGTGAAAAGTGTTTACACATTTTTATTTTCAAAAATGCAAAGTGTTACACTCACCTCACTTTTAAAAGGACACCACCCCTCTTCTCTTCTTCATACCTTCACATCAATTTAGTTCATCCAATAACTACCCAAATAACTTACCAAATTTCATTACATAATCATAGGATCATTATTTTGGTCATAAATGCGTCTTTGGAAGGTTTTGGTTGCACACCTAAAGAGGTTACTCGAACAAGAGGTAACATTCATTAACGAACCTTTTTATTTTATTTCTTCCCCCACCTCCTTCAATTTTTATTAAACCATGATGATATAATAGCCTAATTATGTGATATATAATGATACCTTTTTCTGTTAATTTAAATTTCTATAACCATCCCTGCTTCCATCAAATGGGTTACAAAATCTTTATTTGTGCATACGACTAATTACCGCCTCACGAACCGATGTCATTCGTTTTTTTATCACCACCTCTCATGGTTGGGTATGATGATGGATATAATGTATAGATATGAAATTAATAAAATAATGATACTTATGAATTCACTATATCATATATACTTTTTATCTTTCTATTCTGTCTGGGATTTTATAATGTGGCTCATGTGTACGAAAGACTACCGCCTCACGAAGTGATGTGATTTGTTTTTCACTAACTCATTACCTAGAAGGTAATAAAGAAAAATTAAATGAATATATATAATATATTGATATAATAATGATATTGATTAAATATTTTTTATTCTTAAAATATAATATATAATTTTTTCTTATCATTTTACTCACATGAAGATGATAACATCATTCATGTACACGTGGACTACCACCTTCACGAAGTGATGTTACTATATTTTCGTCAACACGCCCCATAAATGATATATATAAATATATTAAAATAAATAATATGGTATTTATGATATTATAATCATTATTAAAATATAATTTTTTTCCCTACCTCCTTTACAAATTGAAATGTTACCATGGTTACGTATGACTTACTGTCTCCATGATCATATACTTCATTTCTAAAAAACATCTTTAAAGAATAACATTAATAGTATAATAGATATATAAATATTATAATTATTCCATGAATATTATTGTGGATATTATGATACTATATAATATGCATAAGAACTAGATCATTATGAAAAAATGCATATGGTAAAACTAGACAATTATCACTTGAAACGATGAAAATAATGAAAGACTATTAAAAAATATAAGATAATATGTAATAAATGATCATATATTATATTATAAATATTAACAGGATTATACTATAAGTTATAAGATTTTTTAAATATTATTATACATGGTGTTAATTCATGTTTAACCAAAAGGAAGCATGAGGTAAGAGATTTCTTAACAGAATTTCTATTAATTCGGATTAACATATACTTCAGTGACTATGTAATGATAAGATAATTTGTTTCATTTTGTTATATTATTCATTATTTTATTTCATGTTTATATGTGTATATATAATTGATATAAATTATCTATTAATTGATTAATTCTTCCTTTAATGATACGTTCTCTGTAAGGGACATCATCTTATTCTCTATCCCATGAGGAATATTGTAATGTTATGAACCCAATTTTTTTATATGGTGTATATAATGCCCCATTGACATGTATTATAATTGTTACATAATAATTAATTGTATTTTATGTTTAATTTTTAATTATTTCATCCAAATGTGTTTTTAATTAAAATTTACCAGGTGTTAACGAATTTCATAACTCAATTTTTTTTCATTGAGTTATATTAATTATTAATTGTCTTTATCAGTATAAGATTATATGTGTTAATTACATTTAATATCTTAGGGTTTATTTATACTTTTTTATGTTAATTTCCAATAGATACACATAATTAATTAATTGATTAATCCTCACTTCAATGTGATGATCTCTGTAAGAGTTTAATTTTCATTGTCATTTTTATTGGGATTTTTTAGACTGGTATTCCTATTAATGATATTAATTGACCATTTTATAATTAAAAATTTTAATTTTATTATCTTTTTTTTATTAATAAAATTTTCATGTAATAGTACCATTTTCACTCCTTTGTAGTTAAAAAAATGTAGGGACCATTTTTAAGATAATATGAGTTCCTTTATCTCTCTGGTTAGAAATCAGTTTTGTTCTAAAATCATGTTTTTAAAAAGGGTTTCCATTTTTTTAATTTTTTTTTCAAATGATTTATTAAATAAATTTGTACCCATTTTTAACTTTTTTAAAATTTTAATTGAATCTTCATGTCAATTTCAACACAATTCATGTTTGGATTTTTAAAAAAATGTGAATGAAGTCATTATTTTAACTAACATTAAATGCTTGAAATTTACTACCACAATGAACACTAAATGTATTAAATAATAATTTTTTATGATTCAAAGATTATATTCAATGAATTTTATAAAATTTTTTAAACATTTACTTTTAAGAATTTATTTTCAAAATTAAACAGTTATTTTACTCAAATTTTTTAAAGATATTATTTTATTTTCCTATTCCTCAATGAAAACAACTCTTTATACTTTGTCCAATAAATATAAAAATTATTGATACTATCATTATACACTATATAAATGGCTTTGGATAATTTTGATCAAGGAATGTATTGAAAATCACTTTCTTGAGTCATTTTTGTATTCATTAAGTTTCCTTGAAATATTGACTTAACAATGATAATTGAATATTAAATTTACCCTAAATATTAATATTATTTTTCATGGATATCAATAGTTATTAAACATTATATAATTTGAACATAAATTTCTATACATTGAATATTATTAGTTTATCATGGGAAATATTGAGAAATTTTTATTATTTAATCAACAAAGGTATTTTATTACCAGAAAAAATGTTTATGAAATAAATTGACTATTAAATAAATGAAGAATGTTTTGGAAATGAGGATATGGGTGGGGTGTAGTAATAGATAACCCCTCAATGCATTGGTAGTCTATTGAGATTAATTGACTGTATATCCATAGTTAAATGGGTTTATGATATATACCTAACCATTGGTTTTGAAATATCTTTGGTAAAGATCTTGACGGTATAGGTATCATGATGCATGATATCATGAAATCCAAGAATTATTAATTTCAATTATTTGGAATTCACTTATTTTTATTCATGATATTTTCACATTGACATTTTCCAACGATGAAATTAATTCTCAGTTTATTAATGAAATAGAATACATTTTTAGTTATTTAACCTTATATAATGATTATTCTTTATCTAGCTAGGATATTGATGTTATTAATTAAATGAAATGTTTTTTTGTTATTTACCTTTCTATTTTGATTATTTCTTATTTAATAATGATAGTCTAAATTAATAAATAGAATTTGTGTTCAATTGTTTACACTTCCAGGTTATTTTTCTTGCTGGTTCATGATATCTTTCACTATACTTAATTCTTACTAAAAATTTTAGATCACCATTATTTTTTCCCTATGATTCTATGATGTGTACTACGAATGATGTGCATGGATATTCTAAGGAGAATAATAGTATTATCAAAAACATTATGCTGTAATTTTTGTTTTCAAATGTAATTAAAAACTTATATATGTATCTTTTTTTAAGACTACTAAACTATTCGGTCCTTCATAATTTGATTCCATGTATCTTAAGATTATATAATAAATTAGACACGAACTACAGGTTTCTAGGTTTTATTTTGTTATAGTTATTATCATAGAAAATTTTGTAAAAATATTAGGAACTATATTTAGGAAAACATTTATTTGGGAACATAACCCCATGATTGTAAATACCTGAAAATTCGCGGATATTTTTTTTTTCAAAAATACTTTGGAATTTTACGAGTCTGCAGTTTCTAATGGCACTTGATTCCGAGGCCCAGTGTGCCAATAATCAATTTCTGATGTTTTGTTCAGGTAAGTTCAGTAAACATATGTGCGGGTGTTTATATCATTTGAAGTGGTGCTCTGAATTAAAATCAGAGGAGACCTATGAACTTGCATTATCGATATAAGCATAAGTGGACCTTTACCGTATTTGCGTTTTATGCGGGTTGAGAGTTAATTAATTATTGATTTATAATAAGTTAAATAAAATTGTTGTACAAAATTTTATTTATATGATTTGGTTATTTCCTACAAGGCGGAGTTATGGGTGGGGCCCACACCCACATAACCTCCCATGATAGGATAATGTGTGGTGGGGCCCACACGAGGCCCTAACTCCTCAACTCAATTAAACTCCCATTAACACCCCATTTTATTTTTTCTAACAACCCCCCCCCCCACTCATTTATTTCGGTGGAGCCTCCCCACATTCTACCCTCCCCTCATTAATGGGCCAACCTCATCAATTTAATTAAGTGAGCACCCTTAATTAATTGATTCAATTTAAATTAATTCAAAAGTCATGGAAATATTATATTAATATGAGAAGCCTATTGTTTCATTTTGGGTGTGCAACTATTCTCTTTGGGAAGGCTCTGGTTAAATAAAAAGAAAAGTGTTCTTCTTCGACGAAGAACATGAAGAACGCTCCACGACTCGAAGGACATGAAGAAACATTATCCTTTCTTCTTCCACTGACGTCAACAGAATCAATGACTCTTCCTCCAATGTTGAAGGGGCGAAATCGTTCTTCTGCGACGCCAGACTACCGTGACGCTTTCAATCAATGGCTTGATGACGTGCGACGTCAATTACGAGGTAGGGGGTTTTTTAAATATTAATTGAATAAAATTATTCTTCGTCCCTCGTTGAAACCATGCTTTATCTTTGGCCTTATGTAACTGTCTAACAAAGAGGGCGTGGGCGTAATGAACACAGCCTGACGACCCTCTGTTGATCCTCATTTTATTTTGATGGGGACGATGATAGAAGAGGTGGCGGCGACCGAAGAGGATAGCGGCACCGGGTGCCGTGCGAAGAAGGAAAGACCATGACTTGCAACTGCAGACTGCTCGGCCGATGAAGAACCGGAAATCTAAAGCCAACCTGGCTGAAGAGACTGCGACACCACAAGGGGCGTCGTGGTGTGGAGGACGGCGGACCGCGCTCCACAGGCCGCTTCGGCGGGCAAACCGGCCGGCTCATCTGCCAGCCAGGTTGATGAAGGTCCCGGCACCCATAGGTGCCATACAGGAGGACCACAAACCGCTCATGTGGGCCACAAGAGCTGTGAAGACCGACTGGATTTGACTGGCAGGATAGGAGGGTGGCGCTGCTCAGCGCCGCTGGTTCGGGAAAGCGTGGGGCCACACCCCCAGCATCCCTCGACCACCCAGGGCGAGCCGCTCGGCCCATCGGGCCGCGCCTCACTGGGACGGGCCGCGCGCTTCACTGGGCCGGTCCGAGACCAGTCGGTTCGGACCTGCCAAAACTGGGTCGACCCGACCCGCCAGCCCACTGGGCTTAACAATCCTGGCCTGTTACGCTTAAATGCAAATAACATCACAACCGTTCGTCCGATTGACGCACCGTATGCGGCACTGGGATACTCGTGATGAGACGGTCCTTTTACAATACTCTATGTGACTTTTGGACAAGTCTAGAAAATCACATGTTTAGGAATGAGCATAATTCCAACCAGGCCCCTCGAAAGGAAAAGCCAATATCTCTTAGACCAAGCGTCCGATTGATGCGCCGTCTCTCATGTTGGGTTAATTTTGATGAGATAGAATGTTGGGATAAATCAACTATGGACTTCACAATAGTTGATGTATCAAACCCTTGGCTTGAGGATCAGACCCTCCTAGAATCGAGCGTACTGTGTGTGGGAACCCTAGAGCTGGCTGGAACTGCAATGACTACCGTACTAGAATCCTCCGGTGGTTCGACGACGATGACAATCGTACTGGAATCCTCTGTGGGTTCAACGACGATGACATTTGTACTGGAATCCTCTCTAGGTTTGACAGCGATGAAAACTGTACTTTTATCTAAAGTGGGTTTGAGAGGTTGACTTCTATTCTAGTATCCTACATGGGTCCGACAGTGTAGCTGGTCTAGTATCCTATGTGGGTCCGACAGCTTAGCTGGTCTAGTATCCTACGTGGGTCTGATAGCTTAGATAAATCAGTGACTACATCTGATCATCTCTATTGATATACCAAAGATATATACC
This sequence comes from Viscum album, assembly GCA_963277665.1. Classification (NCBI taxonomy): domain Eukaryota; kingdom Viridiplantae; phylum Streptophyta; class Magnoliopsida; order Santalales; family Viscaceae; genus Viscum; species Viscum album. Next base: position 1,133,907,503 of record OY728131.1, read on the forward strand.
TTTGTGAGATGATTCTTGACTTTCAATCATTATCATAGATGTGATTGACTTTATTTCCTGTATGGACTGGGTTGTGCTTATGCTCGAGAGTGGGAGCCGAACTGTGATTGATTACTTATGTATATGTATGGGCATATACCTATGTAAAATTGGTTGATACTTCGTGATTATATCTTTCTTCTGTGGTTTATCCGTCGTGAATTCTGGGAGTCCTTCGGGGGTCTTGGGGTCCCTACTGAGTATCTTATACTCACCCCTGCACAAGCTTTGCCCACACTACATTGTGTTTGATGCAGACGACGAACATCATTGATCGAGGTGGAGGCTTGTGGAGCTGGACGGTACCTGGAGGTGGACCACTTGGCGAGACGTACACGGAGCGGACAGGTAGACCCGAGGTGCTGAGGAGGCCATCTATAACCACCCTTCAGGTGGGATTCCCAGAGTATGACTCAGGGGTTTCTGTTCTACATTACTGTAGTTGTACTAGCTTTTCAGTTTTACTGTACTTTACAGTTGGGTTTGTATACTGGCCCATTTACTTTTCATCACTACCTTTTATATTCGGTTTTACTTAGTTTTTAAAACTGTTTCTTACTATATTGTGTTTTTTTACTTTCATAAAAAAATACCTTTCCTTTTTATTTGGATTTATGCCTTTGGTTCTAGTCTCCAGCCGCTGGCCTATGAAAGGCGGGCTTGGGGTAGTCACGGCAAGAGCCTCGAGGACGAGTCATGACAAATTTTTATCAGAGGAGTCGGTTCTACCACAAAACATAGACTCTGAATTCTCTTCTGTGAAGAAATAGTGTTAAGAGTATTGAATGTGGTTTTTAGTCCAGGGAGTCTAGTGTTGGTGTAGTAGCTGACGTATCAATACACCAGGACCCTGATCTTTGATTTTTGACTCAGTGCACGAAAACACTAATTGTATGTGTGTTTAAAAAGTTTTATTTGTGATTACATTGTGTCAGATCACTAGGTACACTGTTTTAACCGTGGCACACATGTTTCTTTATTAGGATGGCCCCATGGAGGAAGATAGCTAGCGTTCCGAGTTACGTGCGATATGGTAGCTCACCGAGCGATGAGGCCTTGGTGCATGGCCCCATCAAAGTGGAGGCACCAGAGGTACCACTACCCGCTGGGCCGCCAATACACTAGCCCCAGCAGTAGAGAGTGCATGCCTTCAGAGTTCATTGCACGAATTTCAGCAACTTAGGCCGCCCAGATTCCGCAGAGAGACAGACCCACAGAGATCTGAGGATTGGCTGGAGGCTATCGTCATGGTTTTTAGATTGGTAGGGACACCAAACGACATTTTGGTGTTCCTTTCCATGATTATCTTGCATGGAGTAGTATGTATATGGTGGAGCCTGATGCTCCAGGTGCATGATGAGGCATCTTTACTCTGGATGGACTTTGAGAGTCTTTTCTGCTCGGAGTTTGTTCCAGCCACACTTCGTGCGATGTAGATTCAAGAGTTTCTACATCTGCGGCAGGGCAGAACGGTAGTAGCTAAGTACTCAGTGAGGTTCACTGACCTATCACGCTACTCCACGAACATGGTATGAGACCCATTTCTCAGGGCCCGGACCATTGAGTAGGGAATCATACATGAGATCAGGGCTTTGATGATCTCCCTTCGTATTCAAACACATGCGGGAGTACTGGAGCGATCCCTTCTTTTGGAGATCTTTCTTGTTGAGCCGACATCAGCTGCGAGACCCACCGAAGGACAACACGTAGCGGAGTCTTCTGCAGCTGGAAGTTGATAGTTGATGCAGAGGTCCATGTGGACTAGGCCATCAGGTGGGAAACCCCAGGATATAGGTTCGGTTCTGCGAGGCACATAAAACTGAGCCAGCTATACGAGGAGCTGGCAGTGCTATGCATGTGGCGGGCATGGTCACATGGCTTGAGACTGTCCGACCCGCCATGCAGACAAGCATAAAATAGTATAGGGAACTCCCAGTAAGATTCATAGGTTTGACCGTTGTGGTCCGTCAGGAGAAGGTGGGTGAGGCAGAGGAGCTGTCCGAGCAGCGGGTGGTGGATGACGTTTTGAGGCTCTACCACCACCACCACTAGGAGGTCCACCCCGACCACAAGGAGCTGGCGGGAAGAGGTAGGCTCATCTCTTGGAAATCGAGGCCTCTGACCACTGTGCACCTGAGATGATTCGAGATAAAATCTGTTCCAACTCCACACTTGCTGTAGTACTTATTGACACAAGTGTGAGTCATTCTATTATTGTCGCTACCCTTGTCCGGAGCTCGGAGATTCCGACGAAGCCGTTGGATCGATACATACAGCTAGAAACTCTTATGGGAGTAGACTCGGTGATTATGCACTAGTTCTGGCAGTGTGATCTTACTTTAGCAGGTGAGAGCTTCGGCTGGGATCTTCTTGTAGTGGCGTCGAGGCCTTATGATGTCATCTTGGTTATGGGTCGGTTGTCTATATTACATGATCAGATCGACTGCATTAGGCGCAAGGTGTGGTGTATCCGCACGGATGGGACCAGGTTCACCTTCACCATCATGAAAGGAGCCTTTGCAGCATTGGATGGACTTGTATAGAGGAGAGGGCAGCCGATTACACATCAGTTGGCTAGACGCATCCTTGGATTAGTTGATGTATGGAGTCCGAGTTTTTCTATTGTGGTGGATCAGTATGAGGGAATTTTTCCTGACGACGTTCCAGGACTACCTCTTCACAGAGAGGTAGATTTGAACATTTAATTATACCATGGGACAACACCGATATCTACTCCATCATATCATATGGATCCCGTTAAGCTTCGTCAGCTGCGTGTATAGCTAGAGGATTTTCATGGGAAGGGATTTATCCAACCTAGTGTTTCACCATGGGCCTCTTCGATTTTGTTTGCCAAGAAGGTGGATGGGAGATTGAGACTGTGTGTCCACTACCATCGCCTGAATCAGGTGACTATAAAGAAAGAAGTACCCACTTGTGAGGATTGATGACCTCTTTGATCAGCTCAAGGGAGCACATTGGTTCTCGAAGATAGACCTCAGGTCAGGCTATCACCAGCTCAGAGTTCGAGATGAGGATGTGTAGAAGATGGCCTTCAGGTGTTGGTATCGCTACTACGAGGTCTTGGTTATGCTCTTCGGCATAACCAACAATCCAACAATGTTCATGAGTCTTGTGAACAGGATATTCCAGCCTTACCTCGATCGATTTGTTGTAGTCTTCATCGACGACATACTGATTTACTCGACTACTGAGGAGGAGCACACCAACCATTTGTGGGAAGTACTGGACACACTCGGAGAGCGCCAGCTTTATGTTAATCTCTCAAAGTGGTAGTTCTATATTCGAGAGGTTCACTTCCAGGGACACGTCATCTTGGAGGTAAGAGTTGCAGTGGATCCAGTGAAGATCGAGGCAGTACTTGCTTGGGATCCACCCAGGAGCGTGACAGACGTGCAGAGTTTCTTGGGCATGGATGGGTACTATCAGAGATTTGAGCCAGACTTCTCTAAGGTTGCAGCACTGCTTTCAACATTGATAAAGAAGGGGAAACCTTTTGTGTGGCCAGAGAGATACCAGCAGAGATTTCAAAAGCTGAGGCAGAGATTGATCAGTGCGCCCATATTAAGGCTGCTGGAGGAGGGAGTTGGGTATGTTGTCTACTGCGACGCATCAAGGACTAGACTCGAGTCTATCCTGATGTAGGAGAGAGAATTGATCGCCTATGGTTCATGGCATTTGAGACAGCACGAACAGAACTACTCTACCCATGGCCCGGAGTTAGCAGCAGTGGTCTTTTCCTTGAAGATGTGGCGACACTATCTTATGGGCGAGCGCTTTACAGTCTACTATGACCACCAGAGTCTTAGGTACATCTTCTTGGAAAAGGACATAAACCTAAGACACCGGTGATGTCTTGAGTTCCTCTCAAACTATGACTTTGAGATAGTCTATACTCCTGGGAAGGGGAACGTAGTAGCAGATGCTCTCTGTAACACCCCGAGAATTTATAAAGAATATTCTTTTTAATTTTAATGATGTCTTGTGTTGTACGCTACACCAAAAAGAGCTTGCACTTCAGGCATCCCTGACTCGGCTTGCATTACACTCAATCGCGACCTTCCTCGATACCTTTCATCGTACGCAATACCGAGTTTCACTAAACAACGATATTCTAATAAAATATTATTAAAACTAGCCGTTATGAATAATAATACCCACTTTTTGAAATTTTGTAAATTTTATCATTCAAAATTGAATTCATTATTGGATTCAGAATATCAAAATTATCCTAGGGTGAATTTTTGGTATTTTTCTGAAAACATTCAATTTTTGATGAATAGTGAAAACACGCGGTTACTATTTAAAAACCGACTTTTTATTTAAATAATTATTTATTTTACTTAAAATTATTTTAGGTCAACAATGATACATAATACCTATATAAGTTCAATATAATTCATTGGAGTCAATTTATAATAATTTTAGATATATAAAAATTTTATTGAACTTTTCACCGTCTTCTACCCACCTCCTAGGAGAATTTGGAAATTCACTTAAAACATAATTTTACTGCTTCTGTAGGTGTAATTTCCAAAATCAGAGAGACATAGTTAATATCAAGGACTAAAATGTGTTTCAATGGGGTGAAATTAATTTGTGATTAATAGTAACTTTTTACTTTTATTTACCACGGTTAAAAGTAAATAGGGTAATTAAGGGTAAAAATGAAATTATTATTACCTTAACACATGTCCTAATTCTATTTGATAAGTTTAATTCGACCAAAATAAACTTTAGGTATAAAATATGACCATTTAGGTCTACATGGATTAGATTAGGACATTTAATATTATTTTATTTAAAGAATAGTTAAAATAGTTAAAATCAAAGTTTAATAACTAAAACATTTTTAATATAGGGGTATAAATTAGATAAATTAGACTATAAATATTAATTAGAAATATAAAATGATTTCCTACATAATGTTATTTTATTTATAATTTTTAGACATTAAATAATTTAATTAAGTTATGTCACAATGATGATGCAGTAATTATCTTATTAATGAAATATTGACATAATTGATGTTATAAATACCCAAATAAATGATATTTGAGACTTTGTATGAATTACACTAATTTTATAGGTTAATATGACATGTTATTATTGATTTATTTAACTTTTTTCGAACTAATAATTCTGTTATAATTTTCACAATATTCAATTACCATATAGTGTCAAAATTGAAATAAAATAGTTTTTTTAAAAAATATAATATTATTAATTTTTATTTTATTATTAAAAATATAAATTTAGGCCAAATGAATTTTATAATGTTATATATATTAATAATAAACAACTTGGGGTTCTTTTCGCTTGTTATAGTAAGTTTATTTACCTTATAGTGTAAGAAAACAAGAAGACACGGTATAAGTACAATTATTTTACTTAAAGTTAAATATAAATGATAAAGTTAAAATAGAAAACAAAACTTGTATAAATTCTATTGGACGAGAGTATTTCAACCCATACCAACCTTAAATTTTAAATAAATCTATTTGGATCTATAATAAACCAAATACGACTTTATTATAAAATAATATTTTAAGTTTTTTCATAGATGCCCCTCTCCTCCCTTATAAAAAGGGAACCCCTTCCCTCTTCTTTTCACAACCTTTTGAGCCCTGAAGCTCAGCCGACCCCTTCCCATTTTTCTTTTCCACTTCCCTAGAAACATTCTGGAAGTTCTGGTCTTCTCAAAACATGAACTCTACTTCCTTAAGAGGAAGCTTAAAGGAGGTGCGTCGTAGAAGAGGTAATCTCTTCTTCCGATTCTCTCATGTTTATTTCTTCTTATACTTATTATTATTTAGTTTTTTCATCATAAATTAATAACATCAGTATCACTCATATACTAATATGTTATTATAAATATTAAACAACCGTATTTTACAAACTATCCATCCTATGGAAAACGAAATCACGGCGCGTGCGTACGTACGGAATACCGTCTCCACGCCGTTGTGTAATCTGTTTTCGACCACCACCTTACTTTGATGGGTATAATGGTGTAAATAAATAACTATATATTATTATTTTAATGTTATATTGATTCTTAATTATTATACACTTCAATACAATTCCACGATCATGGGAATGATATCATCGCTCATGCGTACGTACAGACTATCATCTCCACGACGCGATGAGATTCATTCTCCATGTTAACCATTCAAGAATGATTATAAAGTACATATGATGAATAATAATGAAATATATGAAATAATGAAGCTACTGTATTTATGTATATATATATATATATATCATCTAATTACTTTGATTCAAGTCAATAAAGAAAGGAAAACAACGTTCATGCGTACGTACGGCCTACCGTCTTCATGAATGGTGTGTTTCATTTCATTTATCTATCTATTATATATAAATATATACTGAATATATATGATATATAAATCATGTTTTACATTATGTAAGTAAGTAAATCATGATATAAGTAATAATAATATCAAGAACAACAAGTCCAAACACGTACGATAAATGAAACAATTTTACCCAAAATGCTACTTTAACATGGAATTGACAAATGAACGGGTAATATAAATACCTAAATAAACCGTATATGATATAAAACAATGAATATGATTCTGTAATAAGTCAATGAAATTATTTAAATCATTATATAGGAGGTTCGGATACATACGAAGCATATCAGACATAAGGTAAGGGATAATTCTTCCAATCTCATTCTTATCCGAGATTGTTTACTCGTAAGTATATACTAGGGTTATGTTTATTATCCTTGTCCATATGTTCTCAAAATGATTTCATAAAATTTTTACTTTTCATCCAAGTATGGTTATAGTCATTATTACACTTTTTTTACTTTTACCACATCGTATGGAAGGAATGTTTATTTTTTTCCATATGTGGTACTTAATGACATTTCCGACTAAAGTACAAGAAGAATGTTATTTTTAACTTATACGGCGTGAACGGATTTTTACGGTTTCATAATGCCTCATTTTCATGAAGATTAAACTACAAGATTTTATGACTATTTTCAAAAAAATACTTTTCTTTTAAAATTTCATGGAATTTTGTGAAAAGAAAATTATTTTGAAGATGAAAGAATATTTTCCTCAAGAATTCATTTCAAGTGTTATATCAAAACCATTTTCCATCTAAGATGACATTATTTCATATGTGTATGTTTCAAGTATAATGTATCTATTATTTACATGGTTTCACTTTTCTTATGATGAAACGATATCCATTTGTTTTATATGGATTATGTTATGATGGGATGATGTTTATGAAACCCATTTTTATATTTGGGTAATGATGAATGATTTATGTTTATATTGTGGCACAAGTAAGAATGATTTCATTATGATATGGGTGGGACCTCTATGTCCCTCCAATACATTGGGTAAATATTTATATCTCATGAGATAGACATGGATAGAATGGTAAGTTAATATATTTCTGTGTTAAAGGAATGGAACGAGGAGAGAACTCGATTCAGAATGGGACTTTGTCCACTAAGATGTTCCTGGAAGCAATGCCTTGGCTACTATGGAAATAATAACATGTGATTAATGGATGCCATAATTACTTGTTTTATTACCATGCTAGTTTATCATGACTAATGTTCCTTTATGATCTATGCTTTGTGTACTTCCAGGATTTATGTCATTGCTCATGATTTTGATGTTTAGATTCTAGGTTCAAGTTTTTACATTTGAATGTTTATGGATTTATTTATGTTCTCTATGCTTACCCTTACTGAGCATTTGATATCACCCTTTATATGTTTTCTTTTCCCAGCATTTAAAGAAAGGTTTTAGGTAAGAAAACAAAAAGGGGAAGATCTTTATGGGAGATGTTGAAGATCTTTCACCATTATTAGAAGATTATTTTCTGAGTTTCCAAAGACAGTAAACTATTACGGTCCTTGTGTGTCTGTTTTCATTATGTATTAAGTATTCCACAAAATTAATGTAATGTCCATGTACGTCAAGCTTTGGGTCTCTATAGTTGGTATCAGAGGGAAGTTTTATTTATCCTTTGGAAACTAGGATGCGAAAACATCAGTGAGATCCCTAGAGATATTTCTATGGTATGTCTAGGGATGTCACTAAGGAAAAGTATAAGTATAGGTTATAGTCCTAGAATTATGGTAACGATGTTAGAATTAAACTTAAGATGTTAGATATTTTAGGTACTCCCCCTTTATTAGGTTGTTTTCCTAGGATGTTTTTGCCTCTCACACTATTTTTTTTTTGGGTTTTAGACGATGGATGGAACCCGAAGGAACCGTGTTGATAAATGTAATGGAAAATGTAATGATTGTCCTCCCCGGCAACCAAATGTGATGGGAGATGGAGTGCAATATCTTATTGCTATACTTACACAAGATATGAATCATTCTGGATTTCCAAATGATCAGAGAAGGAAACAATATTCTATTGTGTCCTTTATGAGGCAATGGACACCATCTTTCAATGGGTCTTCTGATCCACTTGTTGCTGAACAATGGATCAGTACCATTGAAAATATATTTTCCATACTTCGTTGTTCAGAACATGAAAAATTCATTTTAGCTGTTTACCATTTATAATGTGAAGCAGACCAATGGTGTACTCTAATTAAGAATACAAGGCCCCAAGAAGAAATTGAATCCACGTAATGGGATGAGTTCAAGAACTTTTTTTTTCAGTAAGTACTTACCTCGTATTCCTCAAACAATGATGCAAATGGAGTTTCTTGAGCATAAGAAGAAGGACGGTGAATCTTTTGGTATATACGAAGCGAATTTTACAAGACATGCAAGGTATCAATCTGGCTTTATCATCCAACCTGAAAGTAAAGTTGATTGATTTTTCAGTGGTTTAAATCCAAGTCTTCGAATGTCATTATCTATAAGACACTTCAGTACCTATGAAGAAATTTTGTGTTGTGCTATCAAGGTAGAACTGGAAGTTGGTGAACTATATCCATCTCATGGTTTTGACATGAAAAGAAAGTTGGAGTTCAAGGAGAATTCTCAAAATAATGGTGAATAGAAGATAAATGTTTCTTTATGCTGAAATGTGGAAAGATGCATGGTGGAGATTGTCTTAAAGGGACTAGAAAATGTTTTATGTGTGGAAAAGAAGGTCATCGAGCAGCTGAGTGTCGAAGTAATGGAAAGAGGGCTGCTAATGTTGTGAATAAAGAAAATATTGCTGAGAACACACCACTAACACTTAAATGCTTCAAGTGAAAGGAAATGTGGCATTATACTAATCAATGCCCTAATCCAAGGGTTAGTGATGATCAATGTGAGCAACCTCTTAAGGCAAAGGATAAAGGGAAGTCACATTCGATCACTATTTGTGATGATGAGTATGAAAATGATGTTTTGTAATTATTAATTGTTTATGTAATGGGATTTAAAAATAGTATCATGGAATCTCATTTATAGTATTGTGGAATTTTGAAATATTTGTGTAATGGTCCATTATGGTTTTCTATAATAATATGGTACATGTAACCATTAAAAGTGATTCAATTATTTAGGAAAGAAGATGATATGCGCGTAATGAAGGTATAATGAAAAAATAAATTGTTTGATAGTATTCATGAGCTCATGATTGATATAAGGACTAAGTGATATCATGGTTTGAGTAAATAGAATTTTGGGAATTTTGGAATGTGAAAAGTGTTAACTTTTAACTGCATTCATGTTTTCACTAAGGTTGAATGAGTATTCATTTTTCAATAGAATACATGATTAAGGCCTTCGAATGCTTGTAATTTGACCAACAAGATATATCGTATGATATATGCGGGATAAATGAGGGTATTCACGTACTTGTTATGTGACCTCTCAAGTAATCATTTTCTTTAAACTATGATATTGGACAGAAGTATTTTCAATAAGCTTAATGGTTGGAATGGATTAAGATGGACATCAGATAGAATTGTTTAAGGCGATAATTTTTTCGATATTGTTTATGGAATTTTATAATAATGTAGTTTAAGAAAATGGACAACCTGCAGGACGGGCGACAACCCGTCTTGTCGGACAAGGCTGTGGGAATCGAACCCACAACTAAAGTGCGAAAGGCCTTTATCACCTACCACTGGCCTACAGGAAGTCCCTGTTTAGTTGAAACCAGTTTTATTATATTATGCAGTTTGATATATGAAGTATAAGTCCATTTTAGGAACCTTATATGATTAATATCACTATAGATGGACTTATGTATTTTTGATATCTTTTTCTAACCTTTTGTTTAAGACAGATGGAATGACCCATCATTCTATCACATGATCTTATAACACTTCACAAATGACAAATTCAATGTCATTTCTTTAAGAGATGAAGTGTAAATTGTCCAAAGAATGACCAACAGTGAGACTGTACCAAAATCAAGAATGTATTTCTTCTAATTCCAATTTCTTCAGCTTTAGGGAAATGATCTTGAAAACCAAAAAGTTTGTCCGGGTGCCCTTATATTGTATGAATCAGATGGTACCTTACATCATCACAAATCGATGGCTTTATTATTGTTGGATTTTTAATTGCCATGTTCTCTACCACTCTCTATCAAAACATGATGGTTAGATTTCTCTTCCATATCCATATTTTCACCTATGTTCTCCTATGTGGAAGCCCAGTGATTAGTTAATTTGGGTAACCATTATGTTTCATACATTAGTTTTTAATGATTGGTTTTGGTATTCCTTTTTACAATGTGGGTTTCAATTAATGAAACTTTTGAGTATTAAACCATTTATAACCCCGAAGAATTTCTAGGGTGAAATTCATTTTAAGGGGGGTAGAATGTAACACCACGAGATTTTATGAAAAATATTCTTTTTATGTTTATTTATGTATTGTTTTGTACGCTACACCAAAAGGAGCTTGCACTAAATGCATCCCTGACTTGGATTGTATTACACGCAATCACGACCTTCCTCGATAGCTTGCGTCGTACGCAATACCGAGTTTTACTAAACAACGATATGCTAGTAAAATATTATTGAAACTAGCTGTTATGAATAGTAATACCAAATTTTTGAAATTTTGTAAATTTTATCATTCAAAATGGACTTAATTATTGGATTCAGAATATCAAAATTAGCCTAGGATGAATTTTTGGTATTTTTCTGAAAACATTCAATTTATGATGAATAGTGAAAACACTGGGTTACTATTTAAAAACCGACTTTTTATTTAAATAATTAGTTATTTTATTTAAATTTAATTTATGTCAATATTGATACATAATACCTATATAAGTTCAATGTAATTCATTGGAGTCATTTTATAATAATTTTAGATATATGAAAATTTTATTGAATTTTTCACCGTCTTTTACCCACCTTCTAGGAGAATTTGGAAATTCACATAAAACATAATTTTACCACTTCTGTGAGTGGAATTTTGAAAATCCGAGAGACACGGTTAATATCAAGGAATAAAATGTGGTTCAATGGGATGAAAATATTTTTTGGTGAATAGTTACTTTTTACTTTTATTTTCCACGGTTAAAAGTAAATAGGGTAATTAAGGGTAAAAATGATATTATTATTACCTTAACACATGTCTTAATTCTATTGTATACGATTACATAGACCAAATACAACCTTAGGAATAAAATATGACCATTTAGCTCCACTTGGATTTGATTAGAACAGTTAATATTATTTTATTTAAAGATTAGTTAAAATAGTTAAAATCAAAGTTTAATAACTAAAACATTTTTAATATATGGTTATACATAAGATAAATTCGACTATAAATATTAATTAGAAATATAAAAAGATTTACTACATAATTATATTTTATTTATAATTTTTAGACATTAATTAATTTAATTTATTTATGACATAATGATGATGCATTAATTATCTTATTAATGAAATATTGTCATAATTGATGTTATAAATACCCAAATAAATGTAATTTGAAATTTTTTATGAATTACACTAATTTTATAGGTTAATATTACATGTTATTATTGATTTAATAAACTTTTTTAGAACTAGTCATTCTGTTATTATTTTCACAAAAATCAATTACCAAATAGTGTCAAAATTGACATAAAATAGTTTTTTAAAAAAATATTATATTATTAATTGTTATTTTATTAATAAAAATATAAGGTTCGGCCAAATGAAATAGATAAGGTTATTTATATTAATAATAAACAAATTGTGGTTCGTTTGTCTTGTTATATTAATTTTATTAACCTTATAGTGCAGAAAACAAGAAGACACGGTAAAAGTAAAATTATTTAATTTAAAGTTAAATCTAAATTATAAGGTTAAAATAGAAACATAAACTTGTCTAAATTCTATTGGATGAGAGGATTACAACCCCTCCCCACCTTAGATTTTAAATAAATCAATTTGGATCTATTATAAACCGAATATGAATTTATTAAAAAATAATATTTTAAGTTTTTTCAAAGGTGTCCCTCTCCTCCCTTATAAAAAGGGCACCCCTTCCCTCTTCTCTTCAAACCCTTTTGAGCCTCGAAGCTCAGCCAACCCCTGTCCATTTTTCTTCCCCACTTCCCTAGAAACATTCAGTAATTTCTTGTCTTCTCAAAAGTCCAACGCTACTTCCATAATAGGAATCTTAAAGGAGGTGTGTCGAAGAAGAGGTAATCTCCTCTTCCGATTCTCTCAAGTTGCATTCTTCTTCTAATTATTCTTCATTAGTTGTTTCATAATAAATTAATAACATCAGTATCACTCATATACTGATATGTTATTATAAATATGAAATAACCCTATTTCACCAACTATCCATCCTATGGAAAATGAAATCATCACGCGTGCGTACGTACGGAATACCGTCTCTACGTCGTGGTGTAATCTGTTTTCAACCACCACCTTACATGGATGGGTATAATGGTGTAAATATATATATATATATATATATGATTATTGTAAAGTTAAAGTGATTCATAAATATTATACACTTCAATAAAATTCCACGATCATGGGAATGATATCACCGCTTCTGCGTACGTACGGAAAACCGTGTCCACAACGCGATGCGATTCATTCTCCATGTTAACCATTCAAGAATGATTATAAAGTATATAAAATGAATAATAATGAAATATATGACATAATTAAGTGACTGGATTTATGTATATATATATATATCATCTACTTACTTCCATTCATGTTAATAAGGAATGGAAAACAGTGTTCATGTGTTCGTACGACCTTCCGTCTCCATGAACGATGTGTTTAATTTCATTTATCTATCTATTACATATATATATATATATACTGAATATATATGGAATATAAATCATGTTTTACATTATGGAAGAAAGTAAATCATGATATAAGTAATAATAATATCAAGAACAACAAGTCCAAACACATACGATAAATGAAACAAATTTACCTAAAATGCTACTTTAACATGGAATTGACAAATGAATGGGTAATATAAATTCCTAAGTGAACCATATATGATATAAAATAATGAATATGATTCTTTAATAAGTCAATGAAATTATTTATATCATTATATAGGATTTTCAGATACATTCGAAGAATATCAGATATAAGGTAAGGGCTAATTATTCCATTCCCATTCTTATCTGATATTCATTATTCGTAAGTATTTACTGGGGTTATGTTTATTATCCATGTCCATATGTTCTCAAAATGTTTTCATAAAATGTTTACTTTTCATCCATGTATATTTAAAGTCATTTTTATCCTTTTTTACTTTTACCACATCGTATGGAAGGAATCTTCATTTTTCATACCGTACGAGGTACTTTTTGACTTTTCTGACAAAAGTAAGAGAAGAATGTTATTTTTAACATATATGGCTTGAACGGATTTTTACGGTTTCATAATGCCTCATTTTCATTAAGGTTACTCTACAATATTTTATGACTTTTTTCAACAAAATACTTTTCTTTTAAAATTGCATGGAATTTTTGAAAAGAAAATGATTTTGATGAAGAAAGGATATTTTCTTCAAGAATTCATTTCAAGTGTTTTATCAAAACCATTTTCTATCTAAGATGACATTATTTCATATGTGTATGTTTCAAGTATAATGTCTCTATGATTTAGTTTGTTTCACTTTTCTTATGATGAAACGATATCCATTTGTTTTATATGGATTATGTTATGATGGGATGATGTTTATGAATCCCATTTTTATTTTATGGGTTATGATGAATGATTTATGTTTATATTGTGGCACAAGTAAGAATGATTTCATTATGATATGGGTGGGACCAATATTTCCCTTCAATGAGTTGGGTAACAATTTATATCTCAGGATATAGACATGGATGGAATGGTAATTTAATCCAGTTCAGTGTTACAGGACTGGAACGAGGAGTGAACTCGATTCAGAATGGGACTTTGTCCACTATGATGGTATTTGCAGTAATGCCTTGGGTACTATGGAAACCATAACATGTGCTTAATGGATGCCACAATTACATGTTTTATTACCATTCTAGCTTATCATGACTAATGTTCCTTTATGATCTATGCTTTTTGTACTTCCAAGATTTATGTCGTCGCTCATGATTTTGATGTTTAGATTTTATGTTCATGTCTTTTCATTCGTGTGTTTATTGGTTGTTTTATATTCTCTATGCTTACCCTTATTGAGAATTTGAGCTCACCCTTTATATGTTTCCTTTTCCCCATGATTTAATGAATGCTTTTAGGTAAGAAAAAAAGGGGGAAGATCATTATGGGATATTTTGAAGATCTTTCACCATGATTAGAAGACTATTTTATAAGTTTCCAAAGACACAAATCTATTACGGTCCTTGTGTGTTGGATTTCTTTATGTATTATGTATTCTGAAAAAGTAATGTAATGTCCATATATGTACAACATTGGGTCTCTACACTCTCAGTAGGAGGTCAGGAATATAGCTATTAGGAGAGGCGACAGAGTAGCTTGTTGCATTGTAGTTATCCTTTGTGGATAGAGATGGAGCAGCCTTTCTACGGTCTCCCACAGTCACTCCTCCACTACTTCAGCGAGTCAGGGAGGCACAACGTGGAGATATTGACTATGAGATGCTTTGTGCTTCGATATCCTCAAGGCTCACACCTGATGGGTTTTCTGAAGGAGGGGAGAACGCCATCCTTTTCAGGGGATGTACCATTGTACCAGTTTCACTACAGGAGGAGGTGATGAGGGAGTTCCACACTTCCCCTCTAGAAGTACATCCAGGAGTGTTGAAGATGTATTAGGACCTCAAATGACAGCACTGGTGGCCGAGTATGTAGAAGGTTGTAGCAGAGTTCGTTTCACGATGACTCATTTTTCAGCAAGTGTAGGCGGAGCACCAGGTACCACCAGGCTTTGTACAACCCTTAGATGTCCCAGAGTGGAAGTGGGATGGGATATCCCTGGATTTTGTGTTGGGGCATCCATGTACATCCAGAGGACATGACTCTATTTGGGTGATCGTCGACCAACTCAGCATGTCGGTCCACATCCTACCGATCAGAGAGATGGGATCAGTAGAGAGTATGGGACGACTCTACATTCTGGAGATCGTGCGGCTTCATGGGGTGCCATCGACTATCGTCTCCGATCGAGATGGTCATTTCACTTCCTGGATTTGGAAGGGGTTACAAGAGGCTTTTGGGACGCAGATACGTCTAAGCACCACCTTCCATCCTTAGACGGATGGTCAGACTGAGAGGACCATTCAGACTCTCGAGGACATGATCCATACATGTGTCCTTGACTTTGGTTGCAGCTGGGAGGATCTCCTACCCTTGGTGGAGTTTTCATACAACAACAGCTACCACTCCACCATCAGAATGGCCTCTAACGAGGCACTATACGACCAACCTTGCAGATCACCTCTGTGCTGGACAGACCCAGGATAATCATCACATGTAGGACCAGAGATGGTTCAGGATACAACAAAGAAGGTGTAGATCATCCAAGAGAAGATGAAGACTGCATAGTGAAGACAAAATTCCTAGGTTGATATGATATGGAGAACACTGGAGTTTGAAGATAGAGATCACTTTTTCTTATAAAATGCACCTCGATGGGGTCTACAGATATTTGGCTAGGGTAGCAAGTTATCTCCACATTTAATCAGAACATTCCAGGTCCTCACTAGAGTAGGTGAGGTGGCTTACCAGCAGGCTCTTCCACCTCAATTGTTCATGGTGCATGACGTAAACCATGTATCTCAGTTGAGGAGATACGTGAACGACCCATACCACATCATCGACCACGGGGAGCTGTAAATCGATGATGAGGCAACATTCACAGAGGTCCCGGTAGAGATCAAGGATTGACATGAGTGGGTCCTATGTAGATGGTCGATTCTATAGTGCGCATTCACTGGCAGCATAGGAACCTCCAGAGGATCCCTTGGGAGCGGGAGGCTCAGATGCTTGCCCAATACCCTGATTTGTTTCCCTAGTGTATGTTTTTGCTTTATAGGGACGTAAAGACCTGGAGTGGGGGTAGTGTAAAGACACATAATTTTCAAATAATTTTATTTTCTTAAATACTTTGGAATTTTATGAGTCTACAGTTTCTGACGGCACATGATTCCGAGTCCCGGTGTGCCTAGAATCAATTTCTGATGTTTTGTTCAGGTACGTTAATTAAACGTACGTGCGAGTTTTTCTATCTTTTGAACCGTTGATCAGAATTGAAATATGAGGACACCGATGAACTCGCAGCACCGGTTTTAGCTTAAGGGGACTGTTACCGCAGTTGTGTTTTATGCGGGTTGAGAGTTAATTATTTGGGGATTTATAATAGGTTAAATAAAATTATTGTTCATAATTTTATTTATATGAGTTAGTTATTTCCTACAAGGGGGAGTTAGGGGTGGGGCCCACAACCAAATTAACTCCCATGAGAGTATAAAGTGTGGTGGGGTAAACACGAGGCACTAACTCAACAACTCCCTTAAACTCCCTATTAACACCCCCCTTTAATTTTTTTGACTACTCCCCCTAATTTATTTGCGTGGAGCCTATCCAAATTCTACCCTCCCCTCATTAATGTGCCAATCTCATCAATTTAATTAAGTGAGCACCCTTAATTGATTGATTCAATTTGAATTAATTTGAAAGGCATGGAAATATTATTTTAATATGAGAAGCCTATTGTTTCGTTTTGGGTGGAAAATTATTCTATTTGGGAAGGATCTTGAGAAATAAAAAAGAAAAGTGTTATTCTATGATAAAGAACACAAAGAACGCTCCATGACTTGAAGGACGTGAAGCAACTTCATTATTTCTTCTTCCCCTGACTTATATGGAATCGACGACTCTTCCCCCAACATTAATGTGAAGACACCGTTCTTCTGTGATGCCCAACTACCGCGATGCTCGTCTTCCACGGATCAACGATGTGCAATGTCAATTACGAATTTGGGTGTTTATTACAATTTTAATTAAATAAAATTGTTCTTTGTCCCTCATTGAAACCATGCTTTATCTTCGGCCTTATGTTACCGCCATACATGGTTGGTGCAAGCCGAACGAACAAGGCTCGCCGGCCCTCCGTTGATCCTCGTTTTATTTCGATGGGGACAGTGAAAAAATATGTGGCGAAGACTGAATAGGACTGCAGAACTGGGTGTCGCATGAAGTAAGAAAGATGGTGACTTGAAACCGCGGGCCGCTCGGCCGACGAAGAACCGGTCAGCTAAAGCCGGCCGTACCGAAGAGACGGCGGCACCACAAGGGGCGCCACACTATGGAGGACCATGACCTGTGCTCCGCAGGCCGCTTTGGAAGGCGGACCGGATGGCTCATCAGCCCGTCGGGATGATGAAGGTCGCGGGACCCACAGGTACCATGCAGGAGGACTGCGGCTTGCCCATGGGGGCCGCTCGATCCGTGAAGACCGGCCGGCGGGATAGGAGGGCGGTTCCGCTTGGCTCCACCGGTTCGGGAAAGCGGGGGGTCGCGCCCCCCGTATCGCTCGGCCAGCTGGGCCAAGCCGCAGCCATCTTGGCAGAGCCGCGCCCCGCCGGGCCGGGCCGCGCCACGCCGGGTCGGGTCGTGCCCCACCGGGCCGGTCCGCACCGCACCGGGATGGGCAGTGCCCCATTGGGCCGGGCTGCACCCCACCGGGCCGCGCCGCATGCTTTACTGGGCCGGTCTGACAGGAGCCGGGTCGGACCCCCCAAAACCGGGTCGACCCAACCCGCCAGCCCACTGGGCTTAACGTGTCGGGCCCGTTACGCTTAAATGTGAATTACATCACGATCGTGCGTCTGATCGATGCACCGTCTATGGAACTAGGATCCTCAGGATGAGGCGGTCCTTTTTCAATACTCTACGTGAGTTTAGGATGAATATGAAAAAATGTCATGTTAGGAAAGAGTGTAATTCCAACCGGACCCCTGGAACGGAAAAGACAATATCTCTCAGACTGTGCATCCGATTGACACATCGTCTATCATGATGAATTTTTTTTGACGAGACAGAACTTCAGGATACATAAACTTCAGACTTCACGATAGTTGATTTATCGACCCCTTGGCATGAGGAGCAGACCCTACCGGAATCGATCGTGCTGTGTGCGGGAACTCTAGAGCTGGCTGCGACTCTGATGACTACCGTATTGAAATCCTCCATGGGTCGACGACGAAGACAATCGTACTGGAATCCTCCATGGGCTCGATGATGATGTCATCTGTACTAGAATCATCTACGGGTTCGACAGCGATGACTACTGTACTTGTATCATATGTGGGTCCGAATTTTTGAGTTCTGTTATAATATCTTACAGGGTCCGACAGAGTAGCTGGTCTAGTATTCTATGTGGGTCGGACAGCTTAGCTGGGTAGTATCCTAAGTGGGTTCAATAGCTTAGATGAATCAGTGAATACATCTGATAATCTCTATCACTATAAGAAAGATATATACCTGTGTGAGATGAGTCTTGACTTTAAATCGTTATCATCGATGTGATTGACTTTACTTCCTGTGTGTACAGGGTTATGCTTGGGCTCGAGAGTTGGAGCCGAACTGTGATTGAAAACATCGTTGTATTTATGTGAATATACCTAAGTAGAGTTGGTTGATACTTTGTTATTGTATCTTTCTTCTGTGTTTTATCCATCATGGAATCTGGGAGACCTTCGGGGGTCTCGGGGTCCCTACTGAGTATCGTATACACAACCATGCACAGGCTTTACCTACACTACGTTGTGTTGGATGTAGACGACAGAAATCACTGATCGAGGTGGATTCTTGTGGATCAAGATGCTACCTGGAGGTGGACCACTTAACGAGACATACATGGAGCATACGGGCGGACCCGAGGTGCTGAGGAGGCCATCTATATCAACCCTTCAGGAGGGATTCCCGGAGGATGACTCAGTGGTTGCTGTTCTACATTACTGTAGTTGTACTAGCTTTTTAGTTGAACTTTACTTTATAGTTGGGTTTTTATACTATCCCATTTACTTTTCAGATATTCCTTTTGAATTCAGTTTTACATAGTGTCTACAAATGTTGCGTACTCTACTGTGTTTGTGTACTTTCATAAAGGTAATGCCTTCCCTTTTTATCAAGATTTACACCTTTGGTGTTAGTCCCCATCCCTAGGCTTATGGAAGGCGGGCTTGGGGTAGTCATGGAACGAGCCCTGAGGACGGTTCGTGAAAATGATATACATAGATGATAAGTATATTATAACATCCTATATTTTTGGTAATGAATAGATTATGTGGGATTTCGTAGAAATAAATACATTTTTTGGATACTACAAGTGGAAAATGTTATGGAAAATAGGTACCTATGGGTAATAACTCTAAAAAGGGAACATAGGTATTGACATGATTTTCACCTGGTGCACAAAAATGGGAATTAATATGCACCTAGTATGGAACTCTAAGGGTATATGCATAGGATAATTCTTATTTTATTGATAATCCATTAAGATGTATTTACATAGATAATCGAAACTAAGGACCCATGTTAATCATAAGTTATCTTATATTGAACAGAATATATTATTATTTAAACAACCAGTAAATTATTATATGATTTTCTCAGTATATTTATTGTTTCTCGCACTATGATTTTTCATTTTAAATAATGGATTGAACCTGAAGTAATTGTGTTGAAATTGAATATGAAAGAAAAATGTTTCTACTATGAGCAACCAAATGGGATGATGACTACAGTAAATTATATTGTTATTATTCATTATCAATTTTACAGAAACTTCATTAAAAACCTCTACATTAACTAAATATTTGACAAACCAAATAAGAGAAGGAAAAAGTTCTTTAAGATATTGAGTGACGAAAACTATAGTGAAAATAATTCTTGATTTTCATAATGTTATAAATGTGGAATTAGATATCGAGGAGTGTATCACAATAGAACAAGAAAATGGTTTATGTGTGTAGATGAAGGACAAATAGTTAGAAATTACCAAGGAAAATGAAGTGTAAAATTGAAGGAGATAAATCTCATCCGTCAGATCCATTTAATGTTCATTGTCTTAAATATGGGGAAACTACGAATTATCAAATTCAAGTACATCTTTTAAATTTTAACCCATAGGTCAAGGAATAAACTATGTTATAATATAATGGATGAATTATTTATGAATTTTTATTCAATAATTAAATTATATGAATATTTTAGTAATGGTATTTTGTTGAAAAGAATTAAAAACCATTAAAATATTGTGAATCATATATGAATTCATTAATTTAAGAGTTATGGATTCCATCGTGGGTTTTTTAGATTAATATTGATCATAAGACCAAAGTATTAAACAACAATTTTTAGGTTTTATGTTATGTAAGTCTACTAAGAATATGGTTATTTTGGGATACATTTATTGAAATATATCCCATTGGTGTAGTGTACGTTTTAGTAAAAATTTTATTTGAGGAATAATGACATTATATTTTATTAAAATAATTTTAAATTTATTGATCACCTTTAAGGTTGATACTATCATTAATGACATTATTATTATAGTCAAATAATATTACTAGAAATTGTGAAAAAATAAGTTATATTGAAAACCTTAGTAAAAATTCTTTTTATGTATTAATTTTATTTTAAGTATATAAATGATATTTTTTTCTGGAATGTTATAATAACTATATTAATATAGTTTTAGAAAAAGGATAACCCGTATGTCGAGTGAAAACCCATCATGTTTAGTAAGGTCATGCAGTTTGAACCCATAATCAAAGTGTGATATGAGTTTAGTGCCTACCAATGGCCTACATGATGTCCTGGTTAATAGGTAATTTTTTTATTTAAAAATCTGAAAAATAACTATTAATGATGAACCAGTGCTATTACTATTGATGTTTATATATTACTATATTATATAAGAAAAATTTTTATTACTACATTGGATTCAAAAAATAGTTACAGTCATAAGGAAAAAAAATTAGATATATTATGGATATTACAATATATTAAATTTGAATTTTAGTGCTTTGGGCATAAATAAACATTTATGGATATTATTTTCATAGAGTAAGTGATAAATTATAAATTGATTGAAGCATAACCAAAAGTTGAAATTATTCATATATGAAATTGATATTTATCATGTATGTATATTTCCTTATATTATTTGAAAATAAAATAATTCATCAACATTAAGAAAAGTATATTGAAAAAATCAATCCTATTATATTAGTATTTGATCAATCATATAGTCGTTTAAATCCTCACATATTTCTGGTTTTTAGTTCCTTAACGATCAATTAATCATTCAATTTATTATTATTAATTCCCTATATAATTCTCTATAATTTTTTATGGTTTTATAAAATTTATATATATTCACATTCCACCAACATTCCCTAAAATATATACCTAGTTATGTGACTCTTTTAATTCAATTTCTCTCCTAACAAAAGGATATTTTATTAACTCTTTTTACGATGTCATCTTTTGACAAAATAATTTTATAATACCAAACCCTTGATTATTGAGATCAAGTTTAAATTGACTAGATATAGTTTATTTAATGTGAGGAGAATGTAACACCCTTAAATTCATAAATATGAACATCTTATTAAATAGTGTATGTGACAGGATCAACTGAACACAAACAACCCACAAAATATACTTCTTTAAATTTAATCTATCCGATAACTTGTAGTACATACAATCCCAAGTCTAAATTAACTGTAATATACTATACCATTATAAACTAGGAATTAAATTGGAAGGTATAGATAGTACTAAATAAATCATAGAAATGGTGTTCATCTATTGATTATAAATAAAATAATAATTATTTAAAATAGAATGAAATTTTTTATGAAAATTATTATATTTTTAATAGACAATTTAATTTCTCTTTGAACCATTAATTTAAAATTTATTTTTATGACTTTTAGAATTTATTTTTTTGAAAAATGAACTTCATTTTTGAAATCATCATACAATAATTAACTTATGGTTAATATTTGGTTTTTGTTGAAATGTTTTATTTTATTGATGATTTCTGAAAAATACTAAGTTTTAATTGAACACTACCTATTTTTAGAAATTATTTAAAATTATAAATTATATTTTTAATATTTTTTAATGTAAAATTAGTTTAGGTATATATATATAAAAATAAAATTTTTTCATTGGAGTAATTTTTATATTGAATTTTGATATAAAAGCTTTGTAAACATTTGAACATTTTCATGTTCAAAACATGCTTTCACATTACGTCTAAGGGATAAATTTTATATTTATTTTGCACATCTATTTAGAGACTTTTAAAAAATGGATTCCAAATTTTATATCAATAGAATTTATATTATTGATCAACTTCAACATAATTTTTTTCCTTAATGAATAGTTAAAATTGTAAAAATTATTTATCATGGTTAAGGTAAAAATGGGTTTATCGGCGTTGTTTAAACTAAAATGAAAAGGGTTAAAATATACTAAAAACTTATCTATATTTTTTATGTATATATTATGACTCTATATTACCTAAGGATTTATTATAATATATTTTGGATGATTTTCACCCATAAAATATGGGTGTCCAATATTATCTAATAAAAAAATACAAGTGTGTCACTTAACTCACTTATAAAAGGCCACCCATATCCAATATTACTAACTAATTTAGAACATTTTGGATTAGACAACAAATAAAAAGATAAATCCAAAATAACCATATAATCATCCTAGTATACTTATTTTTGTTATAAAGACAACCCAAAAAGGATTTTGGTGAAAATCTGAAGAGGTAACATTCTTTTACAAGCATTTTTATTTTATTTTTCCTTCCACCTAATTGAATTTTAATTAAAACATAATGATATAATAGAATCATTATATTATATATACTATTAATTTTTATGTTTTTGTAATGAACTAAAACTTTCCCCACTTCTTTCAACTGGGTTATGAAATCTTCATTTGTGTGTACAGTGGAATGTCGCCTCACGAACCGACGTTTTTCATTTTTACAATACCACATATAACCATTAGATAAGATGATGTATATAAATTATATGTAATATATTTATAGAATAATTATACCTATGAAATATTTATATCATATTTAACTTTTTTATTTCTATTCCTTAGTGGATATGAAAACATCACTCGTGCGTACAACGGGCAGCTGCCTCGTGAAACGATGTGATTTATTTATTACTAACACTTTACCAAGATAATAATAAGGATAATGTTAATGAATATATATTATATAAATGAAATAAAAATTATATTAGTGACATATTTATAATTATTTGAAAATATTATATAATTATATTTCATACCATTTCACTCGCTCAATAATGATAACATCATTCATGTACATATTGACTACCACTGTCACTAAGCGATGCAATTATATTTTCATCACCACAAAACATGGACTATATATATAATTATATCAAATTAAATAATATGAAATTAATTATTTTATTATCAATATTAAAATAAAAAATATAACTTAACTCCTTTCCATAATGACTGTTGAAAAATGTAAATGTTACCCATGCATTTGTATGACCCACCACCTCTATGATTGTAACATAATCCATTTCTCCAAGCCATAATTTATTATTGTTATTAATATTATAATTTAAATATAAATATAATTATTATTTAATGAATACTATTTTAGAGATGATAGAATAATATAATATTCACTAGAACCGGATCATTCAGGAAAAAGGGAGCATAAAGATAGGGATTTCCTTAAATCAATTACTATTCATTAGGAAAATCTTTTACATCGTTGATTATGTCGTGATAAGATTATGTCTGAAATGTACATTAATTAGTTTATGTTTTATTTAAAAACATTTTGGTTTATTTACATTTGATACACATAATATATTGATGGATTAATTCCCACTTCAATGATATGATCTTTTTAAGGGACTTTGCTTCAATTTACCTTCATTTAGGCTTATTATAATGTGACACAAATAATTTATTTTTTATTTTTTAAATAGTTATTATTTGAAATGTAATATCATGAGTAATTATAAATTAATTTTATTTTATGTTTCCATTTTAATTATTTCATCCAATTGGATTTTAACATAAATTGTTCTAAGTGATAATGAATTTCAAAACTCAAATTATTTTTATAGTTTATATTACTTATTAATGGTATTTTCCATTATATGATTACATGTATAAATAATTTTTAATATCTTATGATGTATATAATTTTCTTTAATTTTATTTACACTTATTGCACACAATATATTCTTTGATTAATCCTTACTTAAATGTTATGATATTTGTAAGGTTTGATTTCACAATCTCATTTTTATTTGGATTCTGTATAATTGAATGTCCATTAATGAAAATTATTTGATAATTTTATAATAAAGACCATTCATTTTCTTATATGATGGTTAATCATGAATGTTTCATGTGATATTAATATTTTTTCTTTATTTGGTAATTAAATTATTTTGTTACATGATTTTAACAAAAGTTTACTTTATTTCTCTCTTTTCCAGAAATCGATTTTCTTTTAAAACCATGTTATGTAAAAATATTTTAAAAAATGTTTTTATCTTTTTCAAAATAATATATTTAAGAAATGTTTTTCCATTTTATCATTTTATAAAACATTTTTAATGGAATTTTATTATCATTCTAAATTATAGTCCTATTTGGAATTTATTAAAAATGTAAAATGTATCTATGTTATGACGTACTTCGCATTTATGAACTTTACAACCAAAATGACCACTCAATATTTTAAATGTTCTGTTATAATTTTCAAATATTATTTCAAATATAATTAATTTCAAATTTTTTTGTGAATTTTTCGTAATTAAAATTTATTTTCACAATTGAAAGCGTATTATCCTCATAATTTTTTTACAAAATATTTTTATTCTATTTAAACTCATCAATGAAAATAATCCTTTTTTATTTCTCAAATGGGTATATGATTGATTGATACTAAAATAATTTTATCTATGGATGTTTTATGATTATTTTGAATATATACTGTATCGAAATTTACTTTTTAGATTTAATTTTTTAGTCATTAACATTACCTTAGAATATTAACTTACATTTAATCATTAGACATTAAATTTACCAAAAATATCAATATTATTTATACAAGATTAGTTTATTTCATAAACAATATATCATTTCTATATATAGTTTGAAAAATTGAATTTTTATATTTATCTAGGGAAATATTGATAAACCCATATTATATACTAAATAAAAATATTTGATGATAGAGAACATTGTAAATTAATTAAACTGATTATTTTATATGAGAGGAATGAATTTGACATCAATATATGGGTGGGGCCTTGTTATAGATATCCCCTCAATGCATCAGTAGTCTCATGAGACGAATCAATTGGTTAGACTTACTTAAATGGTTTGTTTGTGTATAACATCCCATTAGTTTTAAACTATCATGGGGAAAGATCATAATGGTATATGTACCATCATTTTTGAGATCATGGCGTCCAATAATTAAAGATTTATTCCATTAAAAAATAAATTACATTTATCGATGATATTTTTAAAATGATATTATCTCTAGATCCATTTCATTCATATATTATCGACTAAATAGAATGTATTTTCAATTGTTTTCCTTTCTATATTTATTATTCCTTTTCTAATTATGATAGTAAAGATACTAATTAATTAGATTATGTTTTTAGTTATTTACATTTCCATATTAATTTTGTATATTCTAATAATGATAATATTTTTATTAAATGTAATGTTTGTTTAGTTATTTATTTTTTAATTTAATTTATTCTTATTTATTGATGATATATTATTATGTAATTAACCGAAACTGAGTATTTGATCACTTATTTATTTAGTTTCCTTTTCTTAGTATTCCATGACGTTTATTACGATTGATGCACAAGGATTTGAAAGAGGAAATAATGTTATTATTGGAAATAAAATTTATAATTTATGTTTTCAAATGTAATGAAATACTCAAGTATGTATATAGTATTCTTAGAATACTAACATATTCAGTGCTTTAGGATGTGATTCTATGTATCATTTTCTAATGTAATAAAGAAGTCATCGGATCTCGGTTACAAGGGTCAGGGTCGCTAATAGGTATAATTATGATTCCTATGTAATTAATTAATTATTGGTAATTAAAGGATTATTATATTACTTAAAGATAAATTGAGACTTTTAAATTGATTTATTTAACAAAAAAACTATTAATTTACAAAAATCGGTATTATTCAATATCAATGGGAAATTAATCTTTTTAGAAAAATACCAAAATTTATCCCATTGATAATTTTAATATATTTACTTAATAATTAAAATGAATTTTTAAAAATTGAAATTTTATAATTTAGAAATTAAAATTTTAAATTAAAAAAATATTAATAAAAAGAATTTATTAAGAACTATGAAATTTACTTTTTGATTGAAAAATAATATAATATTTTTATAATAATTATAACTATATAAAATTTAATTAATTAATATTAATAAGGTATAAAATTACTTAATATTATTATAGATGTTTTTATATTCATCCATTTTACAAATTGTTTCCTCGAAATTTTTTTCATTAATTAAATATGTGGGGATAATTTCATTTCATGGGATTCTCTTATTCTCATGTTGCTTCTTTAACCATGTGTTTTCTATAGAGAAACTTAAATTAATGAATTAACTTATTATGTAACACTTTATCTTTTTTTATAATCTATACCAAATGTTACTAATATTAATGGTTTTTTTTCAACTAAGCTACTATAGGGCCCAAAACCAGAGATACTTTTGACACATAATTTCTTAAAAAAGAAACATGAAATAAATTAAGTACTTGAGATAAGCTTGTAGAATAGTACCCTCCATATAAAAAGATACATGTTTCTTGAGGATTAAATATAGTCAAATTATAGGTGGACTCAACTAACACTTTTTAATCAAATGATAACGCTTTTCTGAGGATAAACATTAAGAAAAACATGCTAACCTACCATGAATAAATGCTATTTTTTCGTATTATTTTCTTAATTTATTAAACCTTATCTGTTATATCATAATGTGATGTTGAATCATCTTTACCATATTAATTATTTATCCTACCAACTGTGGTCCCATCAACTGCTGTTTTCCCAATTAATCCCAACAAGATAGAGTTTGACACCACTTTCCAAATAATTCATCAAAATTTTATACTGAAATTAAAACTATAATTACAATAAAACTAAAAAAATAAATGATATTGATCTCAAATTCTACGCTAATATATTAAATGAGTATTAAGAATGTCTTACAATATCTGATAATTCTCTTTTAATGTCCATCATATACTGGATAAAAACTTATTCTAAAATTTAATTTATTAAACATAAAATTTTTAAGGACATTCCAAAAATTAGAAGTAAAATATGGATCATGATCAAATATAGTGTATAGAAGAAATACATGTTATCTTGATATTTCCTTAGGGTATATTTGATAAATATAATATAAAGACATTGTTACTAAAATAGGAATGAAAGAAGAAGAAATGGATAGTCAATCAACGATCACCCTCGTGACACTATTACCTTGAGATTTTTTTTGGTAATAACACCATGAAATCCAAGGATATAATTTCCCTTGTCCACTATAACTCTAGAAAAGGTTGAATAATCCATTTTGGTAATTTTAAATCAACATTAACATATCGATATATCAAAACTATCATGGTAAATTCTGCAATATCTTTATTCATTTCATCCTAGTAGTAATACTTCTGAAGGACTCTAGGAATCTTCGTACTTCAAAGATGACAAAAAATTAAGAACTTTGATATTAAATCATTAATTCTGTCTTTAACTATGAATCAAAAGGCATACATAATATCATTCCAAATATAAAAAAACATTCAAGTAAATTTTAAATTCATTTAACTTTCCTTTCTATACTAGAAACAATTTTCATTAATAATCAACATCATAATTCTAATATTTATTAGTTATGTCTAACAATGTCCACTTCAATAAAACCAAAAAATTTGAGGAATTTGATGCATTTAAAAATTATAGGAAAACATTTATTAAATAATTTACCAAAAGACCGTATTACAAAAAAATTATCTTTAATGATGCATTATATTTTCGACTAAAGGAATTAGCTACTTTGTTTTCTTTTCTAGGATGCAAATGAACTATGAAGTAATAATATTTAATTAGTTAAAACCATTTTCTCTTCATTATGTTTAAATCATTCTATGTGAGAATATAGATCAAACATTTATTATTAGTATATCATTCACACTTTAATCAATATAAATTATCTATCAAATTTTTTTAAAGAAAACACTACATGACCTAATTGTAAATCATGTGTAAGATAATTTCACATCATGAGGATTCATTTGATATAAATAATAATCAATTACATAATCATTATGCATCATAACATAACCAATATAATTTAATTCATCATCACTATAGATGAAAAAGTCTCAATTTCTTGAGAGTATGGATAAAATTAGAATATTCACCAATTTTCTTTTCAGTTCGTAGAATCAATCATCACGTGCAAATGAGTTAAAAAAATTTCAAGTTAACATAGTCAGTAGGTGAAGAAATTAAGTAATTTATTCAAAAACATGATATCTGTAACCTTATAATTCAAGAAAAATTGAATCTCTATGACATTTTATGAAATTTGAATTCTAAAAAAACATTAATTTTAGTAGGGTCAACAATTATTCCATCTATAGGAAAAAATATTTCCACCTAATGAAATTTATTACAATAAAAATTCACACATACAAAATTCTCCATATAGTTTTATTTAATTTAATGTTTTTCAAAAAAATACTTCTGTTTCATTCATGATATTCATTACTTTCAATATATACCAATATAATAGAAATAAACACCACATAAGTATATTTAAATAGTCAGATAAAAATTTATTCATATAATCCATAAATATAGATGGTTCTTTAGACAAGCTAATGGTCATAAATAAAAATTCATAATAACCATATATAATATGGAACATTTACTTTCAAATATCTCCCTCTATCACCTTTAATTGATGGTACCCAGAACTAAGATGAATATTTGATAAATAAATTCCACTCTGGATATTTTCAAAAAATAATCATAGATATGAGGAAAATGATACTTGTTATTAAGAGGACTATTATTAAAGGCTATACCAGAATTAAAAAGAATCATTAAACCATTTTTATTCATGAAAAATAAAACTGGTGAACCCCATGATGAACATCATATATAAATTAAATAATTTTCTAGAAAATAAAACAGCATACACTTCAATTCCAAAAGATCTATATGATCCATTGATATAAGGGATTTTGAAATTATCTTACCATTATTCACTAATTCAATAGTAAAATCAAACTCCTAATCATGAATATCGATAACATGTCATCTAGAAAAATATCTATATATTCATTCACTACCAACACTTAAGTAATTTTAATAGTTTATATCATTTTAACAATATGATCTAGCTAGCATTCATTGTCATCACGAATAAATTTCTCATATTTCGGATATGTTTCAAAGGAATGAAAACATAAAATATAAATTTCTTATCTATGAAATCTATCATATAATAATAAATTTAAATCCAATACAAACCCAAATAATATAAAACCCTATTATTGGTAGTTCAATAATATTTTTAGGAAAATCATCCAACTGATAAAAACATAAAGATTCATATAAATCTTGTTTTTTAGTATTTCTACTCAGAGATTCCAACGAAAGTTATATATTATTTTGAAGATTTTATATCCAAATTTTAGATGAAAATATCTCAGAAGTTAAATAATATGATGGTCTAGAGTCAAAAAATGAATTTGACTAATTTTAATAAACATGTAATGTACTTTTCACCACTTCATCATATTTTAAAAACTCTTTCGTTGTAATAGAAAATTTGTTTGACACATCTCTTTTCTTTCAATATTGTTGATTTCCACCTTGAGTAAATAACTTCAATAGACCGTTATCATTATTTCCAAACTCATTATTCAAAAAAAACCACAATTATATATCTATTTGAATCCACATTTCTAGATTTTTCATGACTATTTTCATTGTTGTAATGAGCCCTATGACCAAACATACCAGTCCAGTTACACATTCCTTATTAGGTAAAACAGTCCTTGATAAACTCCATATCAAATTTCTCAACACAATAGACAAAATTCTTGTACAATTTAAATTCTTGTTTGGCCAAAGTTATTTAAAAAGTTAGTTTCAGTCATGGTAAATATATATTAATTTTAATATAATGGTACCAAATAAATTATGTATATACCAAAAAAATATTGTAAAAATTTCTTCATATAAGGATATTAAATCATCATCTTTTAGCCATTATTCTATAAATGGCATCTCTGTCCTGAGTTAAAAAAAATATGAAAATATTTATCTATAAAAATATTCTTTAATGTTTTACAATCAATGTATGTAATCTTATCTCTCCCTTGTATTCTAAACTAAGAAAAACTATTGATCAAATTATCCTTCAATTTTATAAATATAATGAGTTAGCTTTTGATTATTTTAATATTCCATGAAATCAAATATCTTTTCCAGATAATTGATACATCATTCTCATACTACAAGATATAAAGTTATACTAAAAGATTAAGGGTGATATTTCATGAAATAATTGAATATCCAATTTTTCCACTATGGTAAATACTGATCCTCTATAACATGGATGAAACCACTATAAATATCCAATGTCAACTGATCTATCGTATCAAAAATTATTCCGTCCCAATTACAACCATTGTCAGAGTTTATAAAAGCATTATCTTCTTGAAACCATATAATATTATCTTCCCTATCTCATATATGAAAAAAAATTATGAATTGAAATATACTGGATAAGAAAGCAAGGTAATGTATAAATTACCCATCATATCAAATTTAACCATAAAGTAGGATATTTTAAATATATTTTGATGACGTTATCCTAAACTCTAATGTTATATTAATGTTTTCTATGATTCAAACTGAAAGGAAACAACATTAATTATTGCATAATATATTGTCATTAAACAAAAATTAGCTTTCTTAAATTACCAATGATATTTAAATTTATGAGTTTTAGTGAATTATTTAATAAATAATACAAACCAAATACCATATATTACAATGTGGGAACTTATAACTAGTATGAATTTATCACTTAATATAATATTTTTAGAATGGAACACATTTTCTTTTCCTGAAGCATCTTCATGACTTTCAACTTGAATTATTCTTTTTTTATTACACCTCCTTAAACCCGAGGAAAAAAATTTAAAATGTGGTATGAGTCAGTAAGGGGCATAAAAGAAACAAAACTATTAGTCCACCAAATAAATGAAACCCTGTAAAAGAATATTCAATTATCATAATATTATTAAATCATAGAAAATTAAACAAACATATATAAAAAACACAGTCATTTTTCATAAAAATCATTAAAACCAAAAGTAAGAAACTATAAACCATTTTAGGAAATATTGGGCATTATATTATTAAAATGTGTAAGAGATTATTTTATCATGCTTAAATCCATATGAGATACTTCCCCTATTAACTCCCATATTCTTTCCATTGAATACATGGAAGATTACTGAAATCATCAAGGAGCAATATTAGAATCACTAGTATATAATTTGTATGGGGATCACTTATTTTATAAGATGTATCGATATTACCCATCATATAATTTGCATCTAGATCACATATAATAATCTATAATTTTTAAGTAACATAAATATAAAAATCATTTTATTTTGTCCCCTTTTCAAAATAAAATCATTGAAAATTTATTTTGAACTCATATAAAAATAATCTTTGGATATCTGAATACCATTTAAATTTAAAATAGAAATTTTAATAGTAAAATTAAAAGACTAATTGGATTAATTGTTTTTATTTTAATAAAACATAGTGTCTAATAAAGGAATTAAAATATTAAATAATGGGTTTGGTGGCAGAAAATATGTTTATGTGGTACATGTTAATATTGAACATTATTTTTGATTCTTTAGGCAAGTCAAAATGTTTCATAAAAATAATCCTTTTGAAAACCTGTCCAAAAAAGTAAAAAGTCACATAAAATTCCATTTTTAATTCATTTATTTCCATATAAAAGAATCAATAAATATTTAAGAATATAGACATGGAATAAAAATACTTTGAAAATAAAGATTTAAAACAAAAAAATCATTATTTATGTTAATATGACTCTTACCTTTAGTTTGACTCTTCCCATAATTTCTTTATCTTCCTCTTCTTCAGACAATCAATTTAGGTTTAAACCTAATGTGTTACTATAATAGTTATCTGATCATTCCTAAGAATTTATCACATGGGTAGTGATTTTAGGGAGAGATTTTAGCTGGGCTTTCTTAAATTAGAGTGCTCAATATTGTGTGAGGAAGGGAGTATAGTAGGTTCCCTTATATACGTGAGAGGAGCAAAAATTTTGGAATTAATTAATGTATAAAATTAATATAGAATAATTTTCTTGAAAAAATTGATGGAAATTGATAAAATTAAATTAAATATTGAGGATGATTCAAATTTATCTCATTCAATATGCATTGGACAATATTAGGTGATGTTTTCATCCTTATCTCTTTTTTAATCACTAATTTACCCTTTTTAAAACTACCATGACATTAAATAATTTTTCTATATAGAGCTTAAGAAGGTTAATTTAATATTAATAGTGGTCAATGAATTAAAATGATTGTATTTTACCTCATTTTTCCATAATATTTCTAATTTATGGGTTTTTAATAATTTATTTTTTTTAATTTTTTATTATAAAATATTATTAATGTCATTTTTGGAAATAATTAATTAATTTTTCATTGAAAATCACACAAATACAATTTAATTAGAATGAAATCAACTAAATCAACCCTAATATGATATTTTATTCTATAAAATTCAGGATGCACTTTAATAAAACCATAAAAATTTAATTTTAGAGTTTTTAAAATCATTTAGTATGTTTTTCTAATACTTGGAGTGTCATTGGGTTAATGTTTTATAATTGATTAATTTAATTTTTTAGTAACTAAAAAATAAAAAATAAATTACTATTATAAAAAAATATCATTTATATATTATTTTTTAACTGAACAAAAGATGTTCTCATCACTATCAAAAAATATTATAGATATTAAATTGAAGAGATTGACATTTTTGAGTTTATATTTACTTAAAATAATATATAAAATTTTTAGTGAAAAATGTCACAAAATTTCAATAAATACAAACATAGATGAGGATGGACGACCCCCACATATTTAGTAGATTAAGGGAATTTTTTAGAGTTACTCTTAGTCTTTATCATATTATTTTTTATTTTAATTATCCAATTTACCCTTGGGGAGGTGACAAATATTTACAAATGTATCTATTAATAATGAAAGAAAATAATGTTGACATATTAAAAATATTTGGACCTCCTCATTCCAAATATGCAATACATTTTAATGATTCAATTTATATAATTTTCATAAAATAATTTAACATTAAAAGTAAAATTGAATGAGAAATTGTTTTTAGGAAAATGTGTTTTTAAGCCCAAAAAAACATAAACTAAAATCTGGTATAATGATGATGCCTATGTAATTAATTAGAATATTTATTATTAAATGAAATTTATTATATTTTAACATCTAATTATAATTTAAGGTTTAATTATAATTTAAAATTACTTTATTAAATGAAAATAAATTATAGTTTTTACAATAATTGGTATTTTTCATGATTCATTGAAAAATTTATCTTTTAAAAAAATAAAAATTTCACCCTAAAATAATTTTGATATACTGATTTAAAAAATTAAAATTCAATTTATAAAATTAAAATTATATAATTTGAAAATTAAATTATTAAATAAAGCCTCATAATACATGAAAAATAATTTAATATTAATTAAACTATGACCTTTTTGAACGAAAAAATACTGAATATTATTATAATAAATATAACTATATACAACATAGTTAATATATATTGAAAATGAATGATATTGATTATTATATTTACATGGGCTGTAATATTCTTCCCCATCTTTAAAATTATATCCTCATAATTTTATTGATCGCTTAAATAGGTGGGGATATTTTTCTTCATATCATTTTTTGAATCACATGTTTCTTCTCCATCCATATGAATATTCCTCAAAAACATAACTCAATGTATTACATTATTTTGAAAAATTTATCTATACTATCAAGAATCTAAAAATATTTTTCTTATAAGAATGTTTTCCTTCCAACTAAACTACATCAGGGAACAATACATGGGATGCATCTGAATAATATTTTCTTTACAAGGAAATATGATAATTTTTATGTTCCTTAGATAAAATAGGAGATAAGGCCACTCGATAGAAAAATAATCTAACATTAAACAGAATTTCATATAGTACAATGAAATTTGTCCGCAAGCACAAATTTTTACAAATATGAATAACACTTTTCCATAGATAAATTTATGAAAAACATGACTGACGGCCTAAGAATAATGCTCTTCCCTTTGTTTAAACAGATAAATTTTCTTCTTAATAAAATCCATATTTATGTGTTGGTGAATAATATATACATTATCAGCCATTTTTATACCGTCTATGGTCCCATTAACTTCCTTTAACCTATATTATACCAACATGCTAGAGATCTAGAACACATTATTTATAACACCTCAAAGGTTTCAATTTATACACTGGAATAAACACTATTATTATAATAAATATAAACTAATGATTTATTATAAACCCAACTTCCATAGTAATCCATTTAATAGTTATAAATCATGTTTTCCAAGGTATTAATTGTTCTCTCTAACTGTACATCATATTGAGGATGAAATTTTTTACAAAATATTATTTCATTACCAAATTACTTTTACAAAATTCAAAAACGTAAATGTAAAACTGAGATTAGGATTAAATAAAATGGTGAGATAAAATCCATTTAACTTTCCTATCACCTTAAGGTACTGTCAACAAAATTTATAGAGCTATATAATATCTCAAATTAGAAGGAAATG
This sequence comes from Viscum album, assembly GCA_963277665.1. Lineage (NCBI taxonomy): Eukaryota > Viridiplantae > Streptophyta > Magnoliopsida > Santalales > Viscaceae > Viscum > Viscum album. The sequence continues at coordinate 1,133,943,069 of OY728131.1, forward strand.
TTCTAATTTATTTAGTCGGTCAACAATAAGAAAATATGTCATTGTTACCATGAGACGTATTTGGTAATCTCATCATGAAATACATAGGTATATTTTTTCATTTCCACTCTAACACTGACAATGTTTAAAGCATAACATTTTATAATTATCTTTCAACAATAATCTATTTATTTGAAGAAAATTTCATCTAATGTTTTTCAATATCTTTCTCTAATACATCCCACCAATAATACTCCTACTTGTATCTATATATCTTATTGATTCCATGAATAATTTAAAATGGAAAATAGATATGTTTACTCAACAATTACCTCTTAAATTTTGAATCAAAAGGCACCCATAATCTCTTTCCAAACCTCAAAACACATTCCACGTTGATTTTAAATTATGGTTACTTTACCTTCCTCCCCAGTTTAAACATTCATTGTAGATCACGGTCCTCTTTTCGAGCGTTCATAATATTTTTTTACAATGTTGACCTCATTGATACGTCAAACAAAATTGAAAAATTTCTTATCTTGAAAATTTATAGTCAATAATTTATTAAATAATATACCAAAGGATAATGCTTTAAATGTAGCATGGATAATGATTTATTATCATTTAGACACAAATCATTGACTACCATTCTTGGTTTTCTAGGATGATAGTTAATCATGAAGACATAATCATTAATTATTTCCAACCATCTTCTATACAAAATATTCAAATATTTTTCAGTGAATATATAATTCAAACATTTATGATCAGAATACATTTCACACATTACTCCAAATAAATGATTCATCTAAATATTTAAAGAAAAAAACATATTAGAAAATTATATATCATGTGTAGGATAATTTCACTCATGAGGTTTCAATTGACGTGACCCATAAAATATTAACTAATCGTTCTTCATTAGAGAATAAAAAAATCCATTCAATGAATCACTACTGTAGAGGCCAAAGTCACTATCTCTAGAGAAGAGTTCTAAAATTTCAGAATTCATGAATCTTCTTTTCAATTCATATAAAAAAGTGTTGGACACTTTCATCGAGAAGAATTTAACTCCTTTTAGAGTTAATTTTGACATAGGGCTAGACAACATAGAATGGTTTTTAACAAACCAATTATAGTTAACCAGTATCACACGATATATATTAATTTGTGTAAATTTTTAGGTCTAAAATATTTTTTCAACGAATTTAGTTGTATTAGGGTCATTATATGTTCTATTATTTGAAAAATATTCCCATGGAACTAAATTATTGTAACAAAAATTCATACTTAATAAATTTTCCATTTATTTATTTTCAGTTATGTTTTGTAAAATAAACCTTAAATGGCATTCATGATCCTATTTAATTTTAAAATATACCTATATATCACCAATATTAAAGCCAAAAACATATCTAAAAAGTCATGGAAAAATATATTCATACGATCCATGAATAAAAATGGTGGATCAGATGCCCAAATGGAATAACAATAGACTCATAATTACCATATAGAGTATGATATGTTTCCTTTGAGATATCTACATCCTACGCCTCCAACTGAGATCAATATTTAAAAAGTACTACACTCCATGGAGATGATAAAAAAATAATTTATGTTGGGAAAAAAATTATTATCATTAATAGTGATGTTATTGAAGTCTCTATAATAAATAAAATATCTCATTTAAAAATATTACTTTTTTACAACAAAAAAATTGGATCACCCCATATTGAGGTTCTTGTATGAATGTAATATATATGTAGAAACTTCAAAAATTTATTTTTAAATTCCAATAGTCTTGCTAGATCCATTTGATATGTGTGAATTTAAATTTAACAGCATCAGAGAGTAGATAAATAGTAAACTGAACCTCCCATTCAAGAATAAAAAGGTTACATTTATCGCAAAAAACATTTACATATTCATTCACTACTAGTACATCAGTACTTTTAACAGTTCCATTCATTTCAATAAAATCAGCTTGCTAACATTAACATCCATCTCCAAAATATTTCTATGATTTTTGATATGTTATAAAAGGTATAAAATCCTTGAATATAACTTTTATATCCCTATAATCTTTCAAATCATGATGAACTAAAAGATAATACCTAACCAAAATAATATAAAACTTTTCTATGGGTTTTTCAACAATATTACCAAGAAAGTTCATACCACTTATATAAATAATAAGATTAATATAAATCATGATATTTTTAATACTTCCATCCAATTTCTTCACAAAAAGTTATATATTATTTTAATTAGGTGATATTCCCATTTTATATATAAATTACTTATAAATTAAGGAAAATGAAGATCCATTTTCAAGAAAGGCATTGGAATAATTTTAATAAATAACTAACATACTAGTGACCATTTCATTAGATAGCTCAACATCATCTGTAGAAGTACAAAATTATTTATTAACACATTTTATTCTTTTGATCCTAATGATTTCCACCCTAAGTAACTAACATAAAACATAAATTTTCACAATGTACCAACTCATTATAATTAAAACATATCAGAAATGGCTAGTTATCTATTTCTCTATTCTTGGATGGTTAGGACAAATTTTTTATAGTCATGAGATTTATGAATAATAAAACCATGTGGTAACATATTCCAAATGCTTTAAAAAATTCATTAAAATGTTTATCAACACTTTGAGCTTGTGAGAGGTTTACCTATATTCATTTTACCAATATTATTTTTCAGTGATTTCAACCTATACCATTTCTTAAACATTTCATATCAAGGAAGAAAAGATTTAGAAAACACAATATCAAATCAATCAAAAAAATTAAAACATTACCACAACATTTATATTCATATGTGGCTCAATATAATCAAATAATTGGTTTTAATAATAACTAAATACATTTAACATTACTATCAAGGTCCCGAATAATTCTTTATATATATGTGAAATATGGTAAAATTATATCTATACATGGATACTGAAAAATCATCATTATTTCTAAATTCCATGAATTTTTTCTCTAACCTGAGTAAAATAACCATGGGGAATATTTATCAATTTTATTAATGTGTCCCATTCCATGGACTAAGAATCATCCCTCTATCTATGATATTCTTTACTAATTACTACCATTAATAAATTCATCTTTAATTTGATAAATTTAAAGAGTTAAATTTTTCTATCCTGAACATCCCATGACATTAAATAGCTATTCTAGAGAATTCATATGTCTATTGGATACCACTGGATATGAAGTTACAATACAAACATGAGGGTTCAGTTTTATGTAATTCTCAACTATCGACATGCTCATATTTAAAAAATCTGGTTACTCTATAACATGGATTCCATAACCATTTATATCATGTGTCAACTGGCCAATCAAAAAAAAATAGTTCTAATTAAAACCAATTCAGGATGTTGTTTGGAGGGGCATTATCCTCTTTATACCCTCCTAGTTCAGATTCCATGTTTCTTTTATGGAAAAAAACTATTAATATACATATAATAGATGAAGAAAAATAGTAATATTTTAATTCAATATCATTCCAACATAACTGTAATATATTTTAATTGTATTCTATTAATGTTATCATAACATCTAAATTTATCTGAACTTTTGATCTGAGACAAACTATAATAAATCAACCTTAAAATTTATATAATGTAGTGTCTTTAGATTAAAATTTTGTTCTGAACATTCCGAATGATATTTTAGGTTAATATTTTTTGAGAATTAGGTCATAACTCTTACATAACAAAACCCATATATTTTAAATTACACAATGTTATACAGTCTGTATTTTTACAACAATTAAAATATTTAAAAATGAAACATGGTTTAATTTCTGGAAAAATATTTTGGACTTTCAACATCACTTTTTATTTGTTATTACTCATTATTAAACCCTATCAAAAACATTTAAAAACATATTATGAGAATAAAAAACTCAAAAATGGACATAAAATAAATAAATTTGTTAGTCCAGTGAAAAAATAAAAACCAATAAAAGGATTACCTTTATTAAAAAATTCCTTGAATATATGAAACTAATCATATATATATGAAAAGAACAATCTTTTTTCTTAAAAAATTCTTTAAACCCCATGATAATATAATTGAATCCTATTAGGAAACATAGAGTATTATATTCATAAATAATGTCAGAAATAACTAGAGCCCAGTTAAATAAACAGGGGAAACCTCTCGAGTTAACTCCAAACTTCTTTCAATTGATGAAAAGGATCAATGTCCAATGCATTGGAGAGCTATATTGGGCTCACCCATCATATATTATTTACTGGTCAGGCCAATCTTGTGTTTAATGTTTGGCTCAATCATATTATATTCTCAATTAGGATTCCCCAAAAATAAGATGTAATTTTCTCATCCATAATTATATATAATTCTCAAGTAAGATATCATGAAAAAAAATTTATGCTTTCACCTTTCACTATAAACCCACTATCATTCTCTTTTGAACCCATATGAAAATAATTTTCAAAAATTAAAAAACCATTTCTATTTAAAAACCCATTTTGAAAAGTAAATTACAGAGATTATATGGATGATTGATTTTTCTTTGAATAAATCATGAAAGGTTATAAATGAAGAAAATAATTAAATAATGGTTATGTTGGTGTGAAAATCCATTGATACCATATATGTTAAAATTGGACATTCCTTTTATCATTTTTTAAGATATTCATAACAATCCATAAAAAGATTCCTTTTAAAACCATTGAATGAAATATAAAAAGGGGAAAAAATTTCCTTTTTTAATTCATTTAAGTCCATATAAACACTAACATGGAATAATTATAAGAATATGTAAATTTAATAAAATTATTTATTAAATAAAACATTAAAACATTTCAAAATGTGGTTTTCAGTAAAATTTTCCCTTACCTAGAGTCTGACTCGTTATGAACATTGTTTATTTTACTAAATAATAAACATCTGTTGAATATTTTTTTTCTTAAGAATCATTTTCAGTTTTACTATTATTATTAATTTATTTATTTTAATTATATATTCAATTACTTAATCATTTAATTTCATGTCTAATATTTTGATTATATTCAGCCCATATGTTCAAAATGGCTTATATAGGTTAACTATGATATGATCTGTAATTATTGAATCATATTTTAAAAAATAATCAGGATTTAATTATCATTATTAAACATAAAATTTTCGTTCAAAAATAATAATTAAATATGGTTATTCAATATGAATTATGCTACAATCATGGAAATACTAGCTTTGTACGTACAGATGTGTAACATTTAAATTTTTCAAAGAAAATGAGTTCAATATGGTAAGTACTGTTTTATATTTCTCAAAATATTATATTATATATTTAAATATACTTATATATAATAGACATTTCATGTAGTGAGAAAAATAAATCACATCACTTCATGGATGTCGTAATAAACACATACAAATGAACATCGTTATAATAATTCAATGGATTGAATGGTAAGAAAATACATAAAATAATATCTTTATATAATTTTAATTATTTTATGAATATAATATATATACACATTAAATCCATCAGAATAACAATTAATGAGAGGTAGTGATGGAAACAAATTACATCGTTTTGTGAGGCGGTAGTCTTCTATACACAATAAAGACTATTTACTTATCCATTTGATGGAAGAGGATATATATATATATGAAATGTCCTTAATATAATGAAATAGTATTATATAGAATATACTTGTTATATTATTTATTTACTATTGAAGAATATTTTTAGGAGGTAGAAGAAAAAATAAAATGAAAATTCTTGGTTAAGAAATATAACTCTTTTCCAGACAACCTCGATATGTTTATACTTAAAGCCTAACTATGATGATTTTTTTTACCAAAAAATGAACTATAGGATGTGTGGAGTGAATTTTGGGAGATATTTATGAAGGTATTTTATTAAATATTGTGTTAAAAAGGTTTTAGGAAGATATTTGGGGAGGTACTATTTTATAATTGTGGTAGGGGATCTTTTGGAATTATATAAACTATTAAGTTAATATAAATCAATTTTCAAATGAAAGTAAAATAAAATGGATATAATGTTAATATAGGTTGTGTATAAATCTAAATAATATCCTAAAATAAAATTTGGACAACTTTAGGTTTTTTTCTCCCTAATGGATTTTTTAATCCGTCTTAGCCCTTTTGAAAATTACCACAATAACAATGTTTCTTACAAATTATGAGGCTAGAAAGTTTATATAAAATGAAAGTTTCTAATAAATATATAATGGATGATATTTTAAAACATATACATTTAAATTTTGTGAAAATAGTTTTTTTTGTATTTTTAAATCATTTAATTATGTATTCTTATAATTAAATACTAATAATGTTATTTTTTAAACATTTCAATTAACTTGATTTTGAAAAAAATATGAAAACAATGGAATTAAAATATAAAAAATTAACACATCCCTAATATGTTATTTTTATCTATAAAATTAATGTGACACTATAAATCACCTAAAAAATATTACTTTATGTGTTTTAAAAATCATTTACATGATTTCTCTAAAACTTGAACAGGGACTGACATAATGTTGAATAAGTTCTTAAGGTAGTTACTTCATCATAGAAAATTTAAAATAAATTACCATGATAAAAAAATATTTTATATTCAAAATAATAATTTATAACCAAACATAATTTATTTTTCCCTATAAAATATTTCTATATTTTTTAAAATCAATAGAGTGGTATTTTTTACATTACATTTACATAAAATAATATAGAATTAATTTTAGAGAATAATGACACAAAATTTCCATAAATTTAAATATGAGATAAAAATGGTTGATCACAAATCATAAATAGATTAAACAATAGTTTTAGGGTTATTTTTATTCCTTATCATAGTGTTTTTTACATTAATTACCCTATTTACCTCAACTATGGTAACAAATATTTATTAATGATACTTTTCATAATGATAAATAAAATAACTATTAACTAAATCCAGAACTCTCGATTCAAAAAATAGAATCCATTTTTCAATATTCAATTTATGAAATTGGTTTAAATTAATTATAGATTAAAACACATAACATAACGAAAAACAGTTTTTAGATAAAATCTGTTTTAATCCAGTAAAAGAACATATACCAAAACTAGGTATAATGATGATTTATATTTAATTAATTTTATTATTTAAAAATACATTATGTTAATTTGATTTGAATATGAAACTATAATAAGAAATTTCATTATTTAGTGAAAGTACATGACAATTTTTCATAAATTGGTATTTTTTTATTCACTGTGAAATTATCATTTTAAATAAATACCAAAGTTTTACCCTAAGAAAATTTTGATATGATGATTTTAAGAGTTATTTTAATATTTTTTAAAAAAAATTCTAAAATTAAAAAATTTTATAATTTTAAATAAAATTTTATAATACATGAATCTGAATTATAAAATAATTAAACTTCTTCTTTTTTTTGAAATATTATATAATACTATTATAATGAATATAACTATATATTATATTATTAATGAATATTAGTAATGAATTAAATTGATTATAATTTTTTCATGCATATTAAATTATTCCCCACTTTTTGAAATTGTATCATCATAATTTTATTCATTACTTAAACGTCAAGGATATTTTTCCATTATAGAAATTTCTATTTCCCTTATTTCTTCATAACAATGTAGTTTTCCCATAAAAATTTAACTATATTAATTACCTTATTTTAAATCAATTTTCATATATAGTAATCAATTTGTACTAGTTATTCCTTATGAGAATGTTTTTCCAACCAAACAATATATGTTCTCAAAACATGAGACACATAGTTCAAATTTTTTATTAATAATAAAACATGAAATACATCATGTAATTGTGGTAAAATTACAATAAAATACACTTTATAGAAAACTAATCCAAATTAAACTATGATTTTATATGGTCTAATGTTACATGGACTCATCATCACCTTTTTACCAAAATGAATAACACTTTTCCTTTGAGAAACATTAAGAAAAACATTATTTCCTACCTTGAAATGGTGATCCTTTCTCTGGTTATTTGCATAAATTTTCTGCCTACTCTAAACCATGATCATGTACTAATTAATAATATTTACCGTCATAAATATTTAACATATGAACTATATTACAATCAAATTTATTTCACATATTTCATCCCAAATATATTGGGTTTGAAACTTCTTTCTATCTAATGCCTAAAAAATGGTTATCAATTCATTGGAATGAAAACTATTATTATATGAAAACTCAACTATTAAAATATATTAATACCAAATTCCTAGGAAATCCATTTATAAATCATGAATTACGTATTCCAAGGTATCATTTATTCTTTTTTAATCACTATTTTATTATGGATAAAAAAATTTAATGTAATTTAATTTAGAACCCAACAACCCCTAAAGGCATTTCCAATTATGACACTTATTTGGGTACTGAATTAAATTTCATTATATAGTTTTATCCTCAATATGATAGAGTTTAGTTTAGAATAATTTATATGTTGGAATAAATTATTAGTGCATGATCAATGGTGTAAAATGGATGTTGGGGTCAACATATTTCATTAATTGACTTCTCTTATAACAATAATTTTTGTTTTGGTATACAGATGACTCATTTTGTGGCATTATTAGGAAAGCGATGTCCAACTATATCATGTGGGGTTTAATAAAGAGAAATTATGTTTATGGGACCATTTTTTATTGGATAAATGGATGAGAAGGTAAATATTAAACTTCAATACATGAGGATAGCTCATTGCCTGAAAAACGTTATAAAAACAAAGGGAGAAAATCTCTTTCTTGTGAGGTAGGTGGTCACGACTTTATTAATATTTATCAATTAAAAATTGTTATTAATTTTCTTATAAAAGGAATATGAGTCTATGTTCTATTAAACTATATAAATATAAGATAATTTTTGATCACTTACTTATTTAGTGGCATTACCTAGGAGTTTATATAATGTACATGACATATTTCATGATTCGTCGTCAAAACAATATGTGTTGGGTGAAACTAATGTTTTGATACCTACAGTAATTTAGTTGGAAGAAAAAATTCCTTATAAAGAATATCTATTATATATTCTTGACTCCAGGTAAAATGAATTCTAAATTATGAATATTCATTATGTTTAGTTTTTGTGAAAAAACCATATTGTTTAAGAAGAAACTTGAGAATCATAAAATGTTATAAAAGAAAAATATCCCCACTTGTTTAATTAATGAATAAAACATTGAGGATAGAATTTCCAAATGTGCGGATGAATGTAAAAAAATAGGTAAATATATTAATAATTTTCAACCCTTATTCAGAAAATAATAATTTGATTTTATATAGTTTTATTAATTATTTAAATATTAAGTGAAATTTCAATCAAATTTGAAATACATTTTTTTTGTTAAATTTTTTTTCACGTATTATAAAGCCGTATTTAAAAGTTAAATTTTTAAAATTTTAACTTAAAAGTTATAAAATAAAATTACGTTTTTATGTCATCATGTATATATTATCTTATGATAATTATTTTATATATTTTAAATGAATAATTTTTCAGTGAATACAAGAAATACCAATTTTATTAAAACTATAATTTATTTTTATTAAATATAATATAAAAATGTCTTTCGATATTAATGTAACATAATAATTCTTATATTATTAATAATATAATTATTAACAAATGTAACATCATTACATCTGATTTTGGTATAATTTTTCGGGGCTTAGAAACACATTTTTATAAAAACCAATTTTTTTGTTTTGATATTAAATGAATTTATAACACCTTTAGAAATTCAATATTAAAAAATTTCTTCCATATTTTTAATTATTTAGACTATTTGTTTTAATATATCCCTTTTATTTTTATCCGTTATGAATATTAACTATATTAAATATTTTTCACCTTAATAATGGTAAATCGTGTAATTGATATTAACAATATTATTATAATGCAGAAATATAAGCCTAAAACAAAGTTTTAATTGATTTTTTGAGTATGGATTGACATCCTCATCCAATATTGAAATTTATGGATGTCTTGGCCCATTTTTTAATTAAAATGACTTATATTTTATGTAAATTTAATTTAAAGTAAAACATATCACTCTGTTTCATTCAATCATTATAATAATATTTTATTTAGAAAAAATAAATAATTTCTATTTATAAAAGGGTATTCAAAATATAAATTATTTATTATTATCATAAATTTTTTTTAAAAAAATATTGATTATATAATAATCATAACGGCTTTTACAACTCTAACTCAGTGCTTGTACAAGTAGTAGAAAAATAATGAAAATGATTTTAAAAACTATAATGTAATATTATTTGGGTGAGTTGTGGAATAAAATGAAACTAATTAGTAAAAATTTTATTATGTATTTTTAATGGATTAATATTCAAATTACATTTCTTTCATGTTTTTTTCAATGTCTAATTAATTGAATAGTTTGAAGAATGAGTGTAATAATATTATATAATAAAAAATATTTTATTTAATGATTTAAAATTCCTAAAAATAATGTAATAATAAATGTGAATGATAAAAGATATAAACATTAAAATATGGTATATATATATGTTAATTTTTCTTTTATAGTAATTTTCTTTACACCAAAATATTTAATAACTTCGATATCTGGGTAATTATCAAAATTGGATGACGAGGGATTAATACAAAGAGATAAAGTTAAAAGAATCACCTAAACATATCAACATTTTATTTTATGAGAGTAGTATGACTCATAATCATGATATATTTTAATTATACCAATTTTTATCAATTTTTATTTATAAATTAACTTATGTTACATTAATACTTTAATTAGTTCGAAAAGTTCCCCACCTCTTACTCATAAATTTACACCTCATCTACTCTCTTCATAACACCTTATGAGCACCATAGATCATCCATGACCTTCCCAAATATATTCCCAACTTCACTTCATAGGTCATTGTGTCCCAGTATTTTTCATATATCCATCTTAGGGTGCATTTAGGTATAAACCTAAATAGGTTGTCCTCAATATAGGTATAGTTATTTACTAGTCTTTTCATATTATTTCATATTATACCTCCATAAATTCTTAGTGAATCATGATGATATAATAAAAATAGTATATGTCGCATAGGATCATACAAACTCATATGCAAGGGAAAGAAAATAAAGATCCCTATAGGATTTATCATCTATATTCAAAAAGTTTTTAAAGCTATAAACCAAACCTATGATGATATATTGGATGTTTCCATGAGTTATGATTGTTATTTCCACTATAATGGTATTTTGATATTCTCTAACAAGTCCAACATGTCATATTTGTATATGGTTATTCCATTCCTACTTAAATGTTGTGAGAATAAAACATAGGGATATAATCATAGGGGTACTCCTCTTTAATGAGATTATAATATTTATCGAAAATCATAAGTGTCCTCTACCTTTTGAAATTTAATTGAATACAAAAATTGCATGAAAATATTACTGTGTAAATAAAAATAAAAGTTATGAAATATATAATTTTAGATGAGTTATGTGGTGATGAAATATTTATATATATATAATTTCAAGATGTTGGTAATGGTAATATGGACTATATATTCATTTTTCTCACTATCATTGTTTGTGGAAAAAATTAACAGGCTGCTGCAACCTGACCCACCAGGGCCCACTTGGCCCTCAATAAGCCTTGTGTGACCACCCCATTACCGCCTCCAATAATACTATATATAGTGACTAACACCAAGTATGAATATCCCATTTATGGGAGGCATTAGCCTAATGTACCTGTATAAAATAACACATCTACAATCCCATATAATTCTAAGAAGGTGAAACAAATAACACCATTAATGCATAATTATCATATTTCACACAAGAGAGTATGACCATAAGAACAATAAAGTGATGAAGGGTTGAAATAAAAGACCAAGAAGAACTGAAAATGATTCCAACTTATTCAAAAATGATGGAACTACTTTCAAATAATATATTATTATAAACCCTGGTTTGTCACACCCAAACCAATGCTCTACCATCTCCGGGTCCTCCCAAGACTCCATCAAAAGGTCTCCCATTTACATAAGACATGACACATGTGGGAAGATCCCATGAAGGGTTGAGTATAAAAATACCTAGTAGACAACCCAAAATAAAAAAACCTAAATCCAAAAGAGTATTCAAATCGTTATAATAATATAAAGAAAAATCAAAGATATACTCATAATAGAAAACTGGTCTCAAGAAGCTATTCACAAAAAATGTTAGCCACATGATTCTAATTAAGGATTCTAGTTAATTATTGTATTGATAATACTATGTCCATGAGATATGATATCACTGATTTGGCTTATCGAGTAGGTCATGATCGTCAGGACCCTCTCGATAAGTACTCACTGGATCTCTAGAGATCTCAACATCTATATAGGTGATCCCACTAAAGTCCACTAGAGAACCACAAACCCTATTAGATCAGATCTCAAGCTAGGGTATTGATTCCTAATTTATGGTGGTCTAGAAAACACCACAAACTCCACCTATGAATGATAAAGGATCCTACCCTGGTTCAACTAGGGGATGCTTCAAATTCTATCAGAAACTGAACTTGTTAGGGGTATCATAATCCTATGATGAGAATGTAATGCCACATTGTACCCTCATGTTAAGGGATCGTGTAATAAAACTCAACTTATCCTTATTTAAACTGAGAAAACAAAGGGTTCCAAACACCTTTATATGGAGTCCACAACATGAACATGGGGTTTATGTCATGTCTTTACAACTACTAAAATGCCCATGTATCACTATGTCACATTATTTCTAAACCTACTAATACATAGGGTGAGCCTTAGGGGTACATGACATGTATGTGTGAAATGATATTCTGTCAAAGTTATCTATTTGTGCCCTTGTAATTTAGTTTGTTCATGTGTATATTTTTTCATTCCCATATACTTCACTTTTTCCAGGTACACATCTATTTCCATTTACACTAGGCCTACACATGTTCTTATCCATGCCCATTCCTATATATCCTATGTGATACAAGTTTATCCACTAGCCTGGTTCACATGGAATATGTTGGGGACCACTTAATATATGATCCTTAACGATATATAGAAACCCTAATGACATAGCCAAGGGTCCCACAAGGCATGTATTTCCAGATTACATGCCATGTAACATTGAATTCCAAATTCCATAGTTTCTTTAAGCATACGGTCACAGTTTCATCAAGTCTTGATATTTATCCAATAACTTCTATGAATCAAGGATATGTTCTGGCTAAACATTTCCATCGTTGCAGATCTGATTTTGGCCATCCAACTCGATCAGGAAACCATATTTTTCCTCCCACATGCAATGAGTCTCTAACCTAGAAGAAAGATAACCATGGGTCTATCATGATCCACCTTAGATCATCCTCCATCTTTTTCTCACCTAATATAATCTTTGTTAATGAATTAAACTAATTTTATTTTTAAAATTTTTTGATGAAAAATTACACAATGATTGAATAACTTGTATTCATAAAACCACGGGCCAACGAAAATTCCCACTGTGAACATATAAAGAAACGAGGTATAAATATATGAAACATCAAATTGGAAAAACCTCAACCATGTTTAGGTCTCTTTGATACATTTCCATTATAATGAGGAATTATTTATCCAAAAAATTACCAATGAATAAAACATAATACAACAATCCATAAGAGAATCAATTCTTGTATGTGTAATTGATCTGCATTCAACATGGGATAAAAAAAATAAGACGAATTTATAGATATATAATGTCATACCTTGACTTTGGATCAATCACTGATGAATAAAAATCCTACGTCATATTTATCAGGATTACCCATGAATTTTATTGGTGTAGATTATACATATGGTATTGATATTATCCTCCAATCCATTTTCATCCACAAATGATCTCCTTCAAATATCTCTATCAATTATCATGGTTATTTAGTTAACCTTATAAATTTTCAATAACATCATATTAATAATGGAGTCTAGTTTTTAGGATTTAGTTAAACATTTTTATAAATTATTTAGGTATTTTATTACCCCCCCTTATGGAACCCAATCTGAACACATGATGCATATATGTGTTATGTCATGACTAGGTTAACAACCATGTTTTGAACTCAATTCCAGCCAATTATTTCTGATCCAATCCTATGTTCTTGAGTTTTTAAACTTTTTTAGGAATAAATTGTGCACATGATATCAATATATATAATATTCTTTAAATATCATGTCTGATCTCACCAAGCCTCTAAATGTCATGATGTCCTAGTTCCTGGATCTGAAAACATTACTTGATATATTTTAAATATTTACATGGTAAAAAAGATATTGAATTCCCTCCACCATAAATATTTTACCCAAATAAGAAAAAAGGAGTTCTAGAAAATTATATTTTTATAGAGATCACATATAGTTTTCCCAATCCTAGATTACCTACTAAAGACTCTCCTGTTTCTACATAACACACGTGTAGGGAGTCACTCACCCACTTAGGATCTTCTTCTACCAATCCTTGATCTTTATTGGGTACTCTATAAATATATATTTTTCCTTGATTTATATCTCTCTCTAGTCAATAACATGTGATGGTTCATGTACATACCTCTTCATCTGTGACATTTGGAACACATAGTCTACTCAATCATAATATGGTGGTGGATCCAAGTGGTATTCCATCTCATCAATTATATTTAGTATCTAGAAAGGGACAATGAATCTCAAATATATCTTACCACCACATCCAAATATTCAAAATCTATACTAAGGTGAGACCATATGAAACACATGGTATCCCTCCTTGAACTTGAAATGTCATCTTTGCAGGTCCATAAAAGACTTATAATGACTATATATAGTTCATATTGACTTCATGATAATATAAACCTTCTCTGTCATATCTCACACTAACTCTAGTCCCATATGTTGTAATTCTCATGGAAAAGTCTAACACAGTGGTGACATATAGGGTCACATGGGAAAGGCCTCAAATGGTTCCATTAAAATGGTTTAATGCTAGATGTTTATATACGAAAACTCCTCAGAGGGTAGTTGTCCCTCTAAACTATGACTAAACACTAACATGAACACCCATAGAATATCCTCCAAAACCGGATTGGTCGAATGTGTCTGGATGTTAGTCTAGGGGTGAAACAACATTCCCAAATGCAACTGAGTCACAAAGGAATCAAACAATCCTATCTGTAATCATGACATTAATTTAACATCATATTTTGAAAGGATCTTCGTGGGGAATCCCTGGAGTTAGACTATCTCCATCATGTAACGGTGTCCCAATCTGTATACTAAAATTTTCTCTTTGATTGCTAAAAAGTTATCTATCTTGGTGTGTAGGTCTAGGATCACCCAAATGGTATCATTTCCTCTAGAAATACATTGTAACCCCGTACTGACTTATAATGATATCCCATCACACATTCACTATTTCACCTCAATGGATTTACTAAACCCAATTAAACCTTGTACTCAACCTTAACTTATTGAAATGTGGGGCATCGAGAGAAAAAATCTATTATAAATTTATTCATTCCTAGACACAAGAACTGATTCCAAACATCCATGTACATATTTGGAACATTGAGAAGTTCCAAAAAATATAATGTATGAGACACACTAATATACTCCTCCCATAATTTATTTGTTACAACCATACATCATTTGGAAAGGTTGATAAGCACTATAGCTTCAAAATTTCCACTTGGATCATGTCCAGTGGATATCTAAGTACATAAGGCCTAATAGTCAGTATCTTGATGATGAGACTCCATAATACAATGTAAAATTAAAATGGTAACAACCATATACTATAGATATAAATCCCCATCCTTGTCCACTATAAAAAACACAATGACGAATGTTACTCTAAATACATGGTCAAAATATGTGGGAATGATCTCTTACTGAGAGTATATTCTACCATGTTCCCCTTCCCAAGATTATATACTCTCTAAAATTTATAATCTCAATTGAAATAAAGAAATAATTTATTACTTATGTTATGATCCTTAAAATAAAAGATATTGTTAATAATCTTGTTGTTATACTAGATGATAAACCACTCACCTATAAGGTAGTGTTGACATAACGTCATGGTTAAGACTACCACTACCGTCTCAAGGTTATTTTTCACATAGTTTTAATCATGTGGTATCAACTACCAATACCAATAATAAATTGGTACCCTCTTCTACATAAGAACAGAACTGATTCAATGCTCTGAGGCACTGAAGAACACCATTTACTTGAAACCCACATCCAACAACCTCAAGATGTGGATGATCTTAAACCTCTAACTTATCTTCAGAAATGACAAATTTAGAATCTTTATCCACAATTTTTTTTTGATTTTTATATCAAAGAATAAATGATTCTGATATCTTAGAGGAATCAAGAATGAACCTCCTATAGTACATTTTCAGCATAATGAGGTTCTGCACCTCCATCGAACTCTTCGCTGGATCTCAAGATAAACCTACACCAACCTTTGCAGTGTTCACTACTACACGATAATTTGAGATGAAATGTACTAGAAAGTTTAAATCATTGACCTAGAACAATTATTTCAAGAACCTTTCATAAAAACAATACTATCAGAGTATATCTAGGACCATCCTCTGGTGGATCACAAGTTCCTCCTTAAGAACAAAGTAGACTAGGATATTATTGATGAAACCCACCAAAAACCAGTCTATGAAAGGTGAAAATATTTTTCTCATAAGTCTGGTGAAAATATTTGGGTCATTCATCATGTTAAAAGGCATCACCAATTACTAATAGTGACCATAATGACATTTGAATGACGTCTTCAATATATCATCATCTCATAATCAAAGCCAGTGATAGCCTGATCTATGTTCAATCATAGAGAACCTTCACACCCCTCTCAACTGGCTGAAGTAATCATCGAGCCTCAGTAATGGATACTTATCCTTTATAGTCACATAGTAAATGCAATGATAATCTATACACAACCTCAAACTACCATCCCCCTTCTATGAAAACAACACCAGGGATACATAGGGGGAAACACTGGTTCTCGTAAAACCCTTCATCTATAATTCCTCCAATGATATCCTTAGATATAAATGCTCTTCAGGGTCTATCCAATAAGATGTAAAAGTTATCAGGACAGTCCCATGGAAAATTTCAATGAATAATTCTATCTCTCTATGTGGAAGAAATCCTGGAATGTTCCCTAGAAATACATCCTCATACTCTAACATGAATGGAGGCAACTAAAAGCCCATAAAATCCACTACTCAATGGGAAATACTATCCATTATGTGAGTAATTGGTTGTAACCTTCTACCCATGAACCCACTCTGATCTTCCTAGGATTCCTTCTCAACCATGAAAAAAAATAGATCCATAACTACATATAAACCACATATTCCACTTGAAAGAGTAAGTCCAGACATGAATTGTGGATGTATAGTCAATATATATGATTTTATCATCAGGCCTCATTACTAAGAAAAATAGATCCCAGATTGTGATCTCTAATCTAAGTGTCTATTCAGAGAGTTGGAAGAAGGGTGCCATCACCCACTTGAAATAGTAAATATGGACATGAACTATGAATATATATTCCATACCTAAGATGACATCATAAGACCTTGTTCCCAATATAATGAAATACCATATAAAGCTCTCTCCTCTAAGGGTCTGGTCACACAGTCAGTTGAAGTGTGGGATCACTGAGCCACATCTGGTCAGAGTCTCCAAGCGGAAGGCTTGAGCCAATGGCTCAACCGGAATCTCAAAGTCTATAACTAGTGAATTGGATTAAAGAAGGTTCCTTACATCTAGGTTTATTTGAACAAAAAGTAGGGTATAAAAAATAGATCATACCTTTGATCACTCTTGGAGAATTAGGTGTTTGGTCTCCAATGCCTAAAATTATCCCTTACACTATCCACCAGCACAATGAGCCATGCATGATCAACTGGGAGTGGAGGCGGGAATAATTCAAACTACCTACCACCAAATCATACTCTAAAATATCTTATCCCATGTACACCTCTCTATATACCTATATGATCATACCTCTATCTTTTTCTATGGAGTTCATCGACTGTCTCTTTGTTAGCTGTGTGGTTGTTCAAAAAATCTGAAGAAAGATGCCCTCAACCATCACAAGAGATGAACTACCTCTCCAATGGTTGAATTGACCCATTCAAAGAGACCTAAAACACCGATCCTTTGTCATGAGATTTTCTTCTAATGTTTATTGCATGCCATGAGCCTTGTAACTTCTATAAAGTACCAAATGCTGATGTCTCAGCTCCCACATTCCCACTACAAACACCCTCTTTTAGCGTATTCTCTTCCAGGGATCTCTCTAATAGAAATTAATGCACAATTACTCCATCACAGGTGTGAATTCAAATATATATAACTAAATACTTGATATCATAGTGTAATACCTATTTGACATTCCATTCCCTAAACAATGTCCCTCATATAATATCTAGGGATTATCATGAGAGATTGTTAAACCTCAAAAAATACACAGCCATTGTCATACTATCCTACTATAAAAATAGAAACTTATGGATGTAAATTTATCAAAAAAAATATGGAAAAAAATCCTCCACAAGAAATGTCATTGTTTGACAAGGATAGAGTTGTCTCTTCATGTAGCTAAGTCACTAGACACTAATACCTCAAAAATATCCCAAAAATTTATGCACTTAAAGGACTTAAAATTGATCTAAAGGAATCCTCATGAGGAAAAACACTTAAGTGACTTTCTCTAGCCATGAATAATCATCCTAGGAGTTTTGAGCACCTTGAAACGAGGTTGGACACTACCTTTAAAACTCATGTAGTACCCTCATATTGTACACATCCTAAAATAATACTTCCACTTCTATCTATTAGTCAATGGGTGGTTTCACCACTTGAAAACTATATAGAGGTACTATCTATTGTAAATTGCCTAAAACTGAATAATTTTAAATTGGAGGATCATCCTTGTGATCACATAGTGGAATCCAAAATATATTCCTTCCTGATGGTACCTTGAAATAAATAAGACGCACATGGTAAAAGAGTATATCTTGAGAGATAAATCATGAATAGTATGGAAACCACATCCCATATTTACATGATGAAATTAAAAATGTTTTTCCCTACAACCAGTGACTAAATGAATCGATTCAATATCCTGGTTATCATTGTTTTGGTGAATTTATAGGCCATTTTCCACAACAATACTAGAGTACCTGGCATGAAATCCATAATCAGACAACATTACATTATTGAAATAAATCCAAGACAAACAAAACATATGGAAAATAATCTACTCTTTATTTCTAAGGTATGACCTCACTCTGATACTACTCTGTCACTAACCAACTCACTAGGTTCTATATTTCTAGTGGTAAAATAGGCGCGACCAACCCAATCCTTCCTCTAATATGTCTGGGGATGGATTCTAGTTCAATGTCGGAATACCCCTCATACATGAGGCATTATCTTAATGTTCATATATAAACAGACATCTCCAAACCCATAAAATACTGAATAGGTAAAAAAACTGATACTATAAATTTATGCATAACATCTATAATACGCCATAGAATGACCATATGTAATGGAAAGTGATTAAGTGTAGAAATAATGTGCTAAAAAAATAAAAAATATGTCTAACATAATCAAAATTAGGGGACTCATATCAAAGGATACATCATTATGCACCTAAATGTTTCAATCGCAAAACTATGCTCAGCCTGCTCCCTACCCTCCCAAAACTCCATCAAAAGGTTTCTTGTCATCATATGGCACCACACATTAAGGTAGATCCAATACATGTCTATGTATGAAAAAAACTAGAAGGGCATAATGAAATATTCAAACATAATGCATCAGGAATATTCATATCATAACATTAATACGATAAATAAACCTATATATACATAGAAAGGACAAACTGACTCACGAAGGACTCAACCAACAATTTATGCCACATGATTTTTCTTGATGTGTCAAGGTAAATCTCTTACCAAGAGTACTCAGTCCATACGATTTTATATCATTGTTGATGCTCATCAAAGAGGTCGTGATCATAAAACCCCGCCCAATAAGTACTCATTAGATCTCTGATTATCTCATCATCCAAACAGTGGATCACACATAAAGCCATTGCAAGACACCACACAACCTACTTGATTAGTCTAATATATAGTGGATCAACACTCAATACATGGTGTTCAAGATGATACCACGAATCCCACCTTGGAATGATAGAGTATCACACCCTGGTTCCATAGGGGGATACACTAAACCCTATCTAAAATGAATCTATATAGGGGATCGTGATCTTCTAATAAGGACATAATCCCACATTTTACCCTTAGGGTAAGGTGATAGGGAATCAAAATTAAATGATCCTAGTCTAAACCAAGGAACTGAAGTGTTCCAAACACCCTTAGTGGATGTGAACAAGGTGTACACAGGTAAAATGCATATCTTGATGACCTATTCTCTGCTCGGGTATTGCTTTATCACAAGACATATAATCCTCCTATACAAAAAATGTTCCTTAGGGGTATATGGTGTGTAAGGATCAATCGGTACCCCGGTCATGCCATATGTCCATGCACATGTACTTTGTTTCGTTTCTGTGTACATGTTGTTATACCTATACTCTTGTCCATGCCCGAGTACATGACTCTTCCTCAGCCCACATGGCCTACTTGTGTGACTGGAGGTTCCAATGCCCATGTATCATCTGTGATATATACCAAGATTGCAGCATGGGTCAAATGATGTGTTGTGGGGAACACATGACATGAGATAGATAATTTTCCATAGAAACCCTATCACCATAGCCATAGGCCCCACACGACATTTATCTGAAGATTACCAGTTGTGTATTACAACATTTTATATATTCCACAGTTCCATCACATGTAAAATCACACTAAAATCTCCTTTGGATCTACCACTGATCCTGCGTGGTGATGTCACCATGATTCACTATTTTATTTCACACTTACATTGTTGTATTAAACTGATATTGTATAGTAAATTAAAAATATAATATCAAATTTCACTTCATTTTTTGTTTCATTATTTAATATTTAACACTATTTATAGGGTAAATTATATTTTTTTATATTTTTTTAGTCGGAGTACATTTAGAGGCCCTTTAGATGATCCTGAAGAAAAATGGGCCAAAATGCATGGAATCCCAAGGACTCATGTCCTGCATTTTGCACATGTATAGGCATTTGTATCTCAAAATGGGATGAAAAATTGTGAGATGATCAAAAACTCCCTGGGATACAAATAATTTGAAGAAACCCAATCCCAATTCATTCATTAAGTGACCCATACAAACCAATGTGCCCAGTGAAAAGAATCATTCCAAATTCAAAAGTGAGGTTTAGTCTCTTGATAGTATCTCCCCATAAAGGTATCGAATAGCTGCAAAATTTGACAGGGGCACATTCAAGATTCTTTCCAATAACTCTCATATTTTTTCCAATTCATGATATAGCCTTTTACCAACCCAAAACTGAGACCCATGTGTTATCTCAAAAATTAGGTGCCCAAAACCACTTCCCATTTTAGATATAACATGGAACCTGGGGTACCACATTTTCAACTTTGACCAAGGAGTGAAGTTATATGAATTTGTAGTTATATATTATTCCTCTCCTAATCTTAGATTTTATCTAGGACCCTATCCTCATAGGGGGATCATGGATGGAGATGAAGATCTACCCAACCTTTCTCCACCTCTCAATGTTGGGATAAATGGTGGGAATTCATTTGAAGGGAGATTCCAACATTTCAAAGGAGTTAAGATGGATATATTATCTACTATATTGGGATAATTTGGGTTTTAAAAAATCTTATTTCTATATATCTTACATTATTTCTTATTTTATATATTTTTTTGATACATGCGATTGATTTAAACTTAATTTGTAATTAATCAGTGTGAGGTTTTGAGTGTGCGACTTATTTTTTTCTGATTAAAAAACAAAAGAATACTTTTCATACCGACATTCTTGATATTTAAATATTATTTGGAAGCTCTTATTCTATGCATAAGTGTTGGACCATGGAAATACGATTGTCATATCAATGATTAGTTCTTCAAGCATTGAAAAATAATCTTAATAATTAATGAGGATTACAATTAATTTCAACCAAATAATTACTCCAAACCTAAATTAATATATAAGGAAAATGAAAATGAAATGTTTCTAAGGAAATAAAAATGACCCCATTATCTCATATTTTTTTAAATAAAATTGTTTTTTATTATTAATCTCTTTAGATTAAGTAATTTTCATAAAATAGTTTTAAAAACTACCCACCTCTTTTAGTACATTTTATTAAAAATACACACTATAAACCTATAAATTATCAATGATAGATGACCTTGGTTCTACCCTATACCATAAATAATAATTAAAAAAATATTAAATTTGAAATGTAATGGAAAAATTTTCAAATTTTGGTGCCATTTTCCGGAAGAACTTTCGTTTTTAGAGTGTGTTTTTTTATAAAAATATTGTGTATTTGGTAATTAATTATTCACTAATTTTGTTCTTCATTTTTATTTGACTTTTAAAATAATCCATCTATATTCCATGTTAATGACATGATCTTAATAAGAGAAACAACTACCTATTGAACAAGAACTGAAGATGTTCTTATATCATCAATACAAAGAAGCACCACACAATCCATTGAAGGAGGACACAAAAAATCAACACACTTCTGGATCCTTCTTATTTTTCATTTGAATGAAACATCAAAACAAATATGCATAATATGGCTGAAAATAACAGAAAATTAAAATAACTAACCTCTCCAGAAGTTGATATCCAACCCACATACAGTTAAATAAAATATGAGGCACCCATTTTTGAACTAAAATCATGTTTAATTAACTTATTAAAAAAATTATAAGAACTGTCTGGAAAAGACCCACATAAGAATTGAAAATAATATCATATTGTGTGTAAAACATTAAAACCTTCTAATGTGGATGATGAAAATGTAATTATTAGGGAATTCCCATTTTCATTAGAAGATACCGCAACAGATTAGCTATATTATTTTAATTCTCAAAATAGTGGTTGGGAGGACCTGATACACCTTTTTCATTAGAAATATTTCCCTGCCTATTGAACAATAAGAAAAAAAGAAAAGAAATATGTGGTATAATTATATCATAATGGGAAACACTTAATTATTTCTAGGAAGGATTTAAGAGGCTTTTTTCAAATTTCCAACAGCACCAAATAATTTATCAACATTTAACTAGATATTTTTATGAAGGTTTAATTCCTATTGAACAAAACAAGATTGATGCTGCTGCAGGTGGTACACTAGTTGATAAGACTCCAATTTCTACAAGAACCCTAATTGATAACATGGTATATAACATTCAAAAATTTGGTTTAATTTATAGTATACCCATTCGGGCTGTCCATGAGGTGAAAAGTACAAAATTCGAGAAGAAGGTGGATATAATGTTTGAATATGTAAGAACAATTCTTCAACTAAATTATCTTTTACATGTGAAATCCCAGTATCCTCCTCCCATTAATTATGGTATATATTCTTTTTACACCCACTATTCTTACCAATTCCCCTAAATATTAGAGGATTCTGATTGTTGTGATGATATATTTCCAGGCCACCCATATAAAAAACCTTTTTTGAAAGAACCTTTATATTCATCGAACCCTAGGTGTAACTAAAACCAAGACTATAGAAAGGGGTATTCAAACAAAACTCAACAATAATATAACCAACCGGGACATAGTAGTCATCCACCACCACCACCAATATATACTAAACCACAACAAAGGCCATTCCAACCACCCCTTCTAAAAGCCGATCCAATCCAAGAATATATTATGAAACAAATGGTTTGAAAAATCTAAAATTCTGAAAAACCACCCCAGAAGCCATCCAATACCTAAAAACTAAATTAGGATAACTTGATAACTTTGTTGGGGAAATTCAATGTCCTTGGTCAGGTAAACTAACCTCTAAATTAGTAGTTATCCCTTGGAATAAGAGAAATGTTAGAGACATCACCATTCAAGTTGAAAATCCTCTAAAAAACAAATTGACTCCTCCTTTAGAGTCATTCCATCTTGATGAAAACACTATCTCAACCGTTAAAATGAGACAAAATGATTAAGACCTTATCCTGAGAGAATCCCTTCTAAAGGAAAGAGTGTGACTACTAGTGAGTGACTTATCCAAAACATTCCTCTTCTATTTCTCCAAATGTAAAATGAACCAAGATGAATAAAAAATCTGAATATGATAATGAAATCTTGGAAACTTTTAAAAAGTGCAGGATAACATTCCCTTGATTGAGTTTGTGAGGAAAATTACATGATATGCCATGTTTTTTAAAGGACATGTGTACACACTGAAGGTGACTTCAAGATGATGAGAAGGTGATCATGGGGAGGAAATTATCAACATTGATAAAGCAATCACATCCCACCAAATGAAATTATTAGGAAATATTCACAATTTCATGCACCATAGGGGAGTATTCCTTTTCAATTGATATACTCTATTTTGCCACGTTATTCATCACTCTATTTACTCTTTGTTGTAAGCCAGGGAACTTAATTCCATTATAATTGTTTTTCAATTTGAAAATCAGAGTACATCACACACATATGGTATTTAGATGATGTTCTTGTGAGGGTTCAAAAGTTAATTTTTCCTGGTGATTTTTATGTGCTAAAAATGGAAGATCACACGATGAAAGGAAATTCCCAAATTATATTGCAAAGGCACTTCTCCAATACCACCATAACCATAATTAATGTCCCCAATGGTATATTATATATGGGGTTTGGTGGTTACATTGTGAACTTCAATTTATTTGATTCCATTAAGTGCCCCTCAGAAGAGAACTACTCTATCTCTATATTAATTCAATTGACGGACTTCCTTCCCATAAAAGCACATCATTTCATTCCCCTGAACCCCTTTTTTAGTTTTCTTCATTAATATAAATTTTTGGATTTGAATCTTGCATTGAATATTGTACTGGTCTAGAAAAGTGCCATAAATGATTGTTAATTGATGATTTCATGAACAGTGAGGATCATATTATAATAGATGAAATTGTTAAGCTTGTAAAAGCTCATTAGTCATCTAAGGATGATACCATTGAGTAGTTAGACAAGATTAGTTACCTCCCACATTCATATACACACCCATAAATCCAAATTCTCCATGAACTGGAACTAAAACAACTACATCATTATTTTAAATATTCATTTATTGGGAATGGAAACAAGCTGCCTATCATCATTCGTAGTTTACTACCTTTTAATCATGAATTGTTAATACTTGAACATTTTCAAAAAATTTAAACAATATATGGGATGGAGACTTGTATACATTTCGAGTATTATTTCAACAATTTTCACAAATCATATATGGCTAAATGATTAAGATAAACTAGTGAGGTAGTGACAATGCCTAATGAACCCAAACCTACTAGATGTTTTGAAAAAGGAGGTTACAAAATTATTGGTTGTAAGAATATTTTACCCCTTATTTGAAATCCAATGGGTTATTCCAGTAAAATTGGTTCATAAATATGGGACTAATGGTAATTAACAATGAAAATAATGAATTTATTCAAACTCATGTACTGAATAGTTGGCATTTCTGTATAGAATCTCTCTGACTAAAACAATACACTAGGAAGGACAATTTCCCCTTTTTGTTCAAGGACCAATTGTTTGAAATTCTATTAGGGAATTTCAATTTCTATTTTCTTGATGGGTATTCTAGGTACTTTTAGATATATATTTCCCCTGATGATCAAGAAAAGACAACCTATAATTTCCACTTTATCACATTTGAATTTATAAGGATTCCATTTGGGCTTTGAAATGCTTCGAGTACATTCCAGTGATGCATGGTTATTATTATGTTTGGCATTCCTAGATAATTTCATGGAAGTATTCGTATATGATTTCACTGTGCATGGCTCCTACAGTTATGAATGGTTGAGTAGTTTAAGATATTTCTTACATTTTCGTATTGAAAATAATCTTGTATTAATTTATGAGAAATGTCATTTTATGGTGCAACAAGATATAGTACAAGGGAATTTCATTTCTTGGGATGATATACATGTTGATAAATAAAAATTGGATTTCAATTATTCCATACCATTCCCCCCAAAATTTGTGGGATGTTAAGTCTTCCTTAGGTCATGATGTATTTTACTGTTATTTGATTCATGATTTTTTTTCAGATTGCACCTCCCTATCAATTTCTCTAAAAAGAAACAGAATTTTCTTTTGATAAATAATATTAGGACACTTTTAATAACTTGAAATGGAGTCTCACATCCCCTCTAGTAATCCACCCACCTTGGTGGGATTTACCACTTGATATCGTGTGTGACACATCTAATGTAGAGACCCATGCTTGACGTACGTGGACATTACATTACTGTTGTGGAATACTTAATTCATAACAAAAACAAATTCCGAATGAACTTGTTAGTTCAGTGTCTTTGGAAACACTAAATATAATCATCTAATCATGGAGAAAGATCTTCAACATATCCTATAATGATCTTCTACTTTTTTTCTTACCTAAAACCTTTCTTTAAATCCTGGGGAAAATGAAACATACAAAGGGTGAGCTCCAATCCTCCATAAGGGTAAACATGGAGAACATAAAATAATCCATAAACGTTTGAACATAAAAAAATGAAAAATAATATATCAAAATCATGAGTAAGGACCTAAATCCTGGATGTACATAAAATAGAGATCATTAAAGAACATTAATCATGATAGAATTGCATGGGAATAAAACATGTAATTATGGGAAACCATTAAGAACATGATATGATTTCCATATTATCTAAGGCAATGATTCCAAGAGCCTAATAATGGACAAAGTCCATTACTGAACTAGGTTTACATGTCGTTCCAGACCTATAATACTAGACCAGATTTACATTCCATTCTGGCCTTCTCTATATCATGATATATAAATATTTACCCAACTAATTGTAGAGACATATAGGTCCCACACATCTCATAATGAAATAATTTTTTCTTGGTCCATAAAATAAACATAAATCATTCATCATAACCAAACGAATGAAATTGGTTTCATAAACATCATTCCATCATAACATAATCCATATAAAACAATGGTTATAATTTCATCATAAACAAAATCAAACCATGTAAATAATAGAGACATTATGATTGAAACAAAACTATTTTAATAATGTCATCATATATGGAAAATATTTTTGATAAAACACTTGAAATGAATTCTTATAAAAAATATCCTTTCTTCTTTCAAATCATATTCATTTCTCAAAATGACATGCAATTTAAAAGAAAATAATTTTTTTGAAAATAATCCTGAAATCTTATAGATGAATCTTTAGGTAATTAAGGAAATATAAAATCATATAAATCCATGAACACCATATATATTAAAAAATAGTATCCTTGTACTTCTTCTGGAAAAGTCTGGAAATACCTCATATGTTAAAAAAATGATTCCTTCCATACCACATAGTAAAATTCAAAAAGAAGTAAACATGACATTAAAAATACATGGAATAATATTAAAATATTTAGGAAAACATTTTTTTATAAAACCTGGAATTGGACTATAAATTTAACCCAAGTAAATACTTATGAATAAACATTCTTTGATAAGAACGAGATTGGAATAATTATCCCCTAACATTTATGATCGGTGGAATCATACTTCCATAAAATAAAGATAATCACATACATATGTAAATATAACATCCTTCATAATAAAAATCTTAAAACTTTCATGGTAATCATAAACACCATACAAAATAAACAGTTGGTTATTAAGTCGTATGTCTCAAACAAAAAAAAGTTAGAAGAAATAATCCATTACCTTAGGTCTGATTTCTTCCTTATGAGTATGAACCTCTTATATACTAATTTATATAATGTCATTAACTATTTAAATAATCAAAGTAATTTTTATGATATCATATATGATTCACTTAAAACATTATATTACCCGTTCATTTGAAAATTCTGTGTTGAAGCAATGTTTTGGGTAATAATCATTTCACTTATCGTACGTGTTTGGAATTGTAGTTCTTGATATTATTACTTATATCATGATTTAATTACATAAAAAATGAAAATACTTATTTATATATCATATATAAATTCAATACATATATATATATATAATAGATAGATAAATTAAATGAAATACATCGTTCATGGTGACGACAAGTCGTACGTACACATGAACACTGTTTTCATTTCCTTATTGACTTGAATTGAAGTAAGTATAATATATATATATATATAAATCAAGTAGAATTATTATGTCATATATCTCATTATTATTCATTATATATAATTTATAATCATTCCTTAATGGTTAACATGGAGAATTAATCTCATCACGTCGTGTAGATGGTAATCTGTACGTACACATGAGTGATGATATAATTCCCATA
Organism: Viscum album; assembly: GCA_963277665.1. Taxonomy (NCBI): domain Eukaryota; kingdom Viridiplantae; phylum Streptophyta; class Magnoliopsida; order Santalales; family Viscaceae; genus Viscum; species Viscum album. Next base: position 1,133,971,655 of record OY728131.1, read on the forward strand.
ATTATTGAATGGAATTAGACTGGATGATATAATATCTCATAATTAGTATCATTTTATAATAATCATATATTGTTATTATTTCCACCATTATACACATCTGTGTATGATGGTGGTGGAAAACAGATTACATCACGGCGTGGGGACGGTAAGTCGTACGTACACACACCCTGTGATTTTGTTTTTCGTAGGATGGATAGAAGGAGAAATATAGTTGTTTCTTAAAAATAATAACATATTAATATACAAGTAAAACTTTAGTTATTACTTTATTATGAATCAAATCATATAGATTAAGTAGAAGTTGAAATAATATTGAAAGAATCAGTAAAGGATATTAAATCTTCTTCAACCCACCTCTTCTAAACCTCTTCTTAGTGCACTAAATTTGGTCTTTAAAGAAGAAAGAAACCTATAGTATGTTTCTACATATGCTGATAAGGTAAATGGGTAGGGTTTGGTTGATTTTGAAAGCTTAAAATGGATTGAAGTGAAGATAGAGGAGTGCTCTTTTATAAGAGATGAGAGGGGGACTTTTGGAAACCTCCAAAATATTATTTTATAATAAACCCAAACCCCACATAAAAACCTTAAAAAATGACAGAAAATAGAATATGAGAATAGATAAGGTTTTAATATCATCTACCAATAAAATTTAGACATTTTTGGAATTTATTTTAAACCTTTTTATTTTGATTTATCCTTATTTAATCTATTTAATATTATTTATCATAATAAAATTCTAAATTTTAAACAGTTATAAATACATATTTATGTGTTATTAATTGTCCATATTGGATAATTTATGAGATTAGAGACCATATAAATTACAATTATTAATTTTTAAATGTTTTTCTTATTTTTAAACTATTTAATAATATTATATTTTTATAAAATATCAATATTTTCAATTTTGACACTATACGTTTATTTGAACTTAAATAAAATCCCCACCGAATATATATTCAAAATAAATATTTAATAGATTTATAACATATTTTATTCATCTAAAATATTCTTGGATAACATTAATTAGTTCATATAATATTTATTTTAAAATTTTGAAAATATTTATTTGATATTTCTCTTAATAAAATAAAAACTACAAAAATTTTATATAATTATTTAATATATTTATTTGTTGCATAAAAATTAAAAATAAAATACTATGATGTATATAAATATAAAATATTTCATAATAATATTTTTATACGAATTTATCTTCTAATAAATCCATCTTTTAAATAGTTATGTTTATTAACATATGAAAGAGACAACTTTGACATCATTGAAAATAAAATAATATAAATGTCATAATCTGTTTCATAAGGATCTAAATGGTCCACAAGTCGACAATTGAATGATTTTGGTGTAGATATACTCGTAAAATAAGTTTTGTTTATTTTTTTGGGCCTTTTGATTGGTATTATTATTTTAATAAAAACTATATTATAGATTTTTCACTAAATAAATAATGTATACATCATTAATGTATAAGATATTAAGGTAATTATATATTTCCTAAAAATTATAAATAAATAGTAATGATAAATAAAATCATTTTATCTTTAAAATTAGTATTTATAAACGAATTTAAATTCAGTATAACCTTATATTAAAAATAAATTAATTATTAAAGTTTGAGTAAGACATATTTCATTTTTCTTTACATAAATAATATTAAAGGTCATAATCTCACCCAAGTGGGTTGAAATAGATAAAATTTCAACCCAAGTATATTTTTGGACAATATATAATTATCCAATTATATTATGAAAAGTGTTAGGGTAATTTTATAATATTATTATTACACTTAATTATGTGATTTACCATTAACTATGGTAAATAAAAGTTATCGTAGTTATTATTCATAATAGCCAAAAATAAGAGTAGACTATTAACATAATTTGTACCTACTGATTCCAAATATGGAATCAATTTTTCCAAATTCAAAACACAGAATTATCGGTAATTAATTTAAAATTAATCTCATTGTTGAGAAAATGGGTTTTAATGTTTAAAACATTGAAAAATATTGAAATGTTTTTACTTATGAATTCAATGTAAAATTAATTCTAATGAAATAGATTATATTAAATGGTGAAAATATATTCTATTTATACTTTAAAACCATTCATTATTATAATTTAACCATATAAATTATCTCAATGAAAAAAGTGGTTTTTAATTAAAATGTAGTGTAATTTTACTATTCATCAAAATATGGATGTTATCAGAATAATGTCAATAGTTTATATAACGTAAATTTTTATATCTAGATTAAAAGAAAGAAGTTTTTTTTTCAAATTTAACTTATAAACATGTCAAAAAATAGATTTAAAATGGGTGCGCTATTAAATGGCGACAAAACTGCATTTTTTTAAAAATACTTCATTTATCCCAAAAATTATGTTTGTTCCCATACCATGTTCTAGAATATCAGTAAGATGAATGATAATTTTATAAAATTTAAAATTTGGTTAATACTATTCATAATGGATAGTTCATAATAATATTATATCAATATATTGTTGTTTATTGAAACTTTGTATTGTGTACAACACATGCTATTGATGAAGGTTGTTATTGAGTGCAACACAAGCCAAGAATAGTCTTCTGTATACTACAAGATAATACAGTGTTGAGTATAGAACAATCTAATCTTGGTGTAGCATACAACATAAGACATCAAATAAATTAAAAATAATATTTCTCATAAAATCTTACGGTGTTACATCTTACCCCCTTAAAATGAATTTCAACCTCGAAATTCGCTAGGTTATAAATCGTTTAAAACTTGAATGTTTCTTTCATAGAAACCGACATCATAATATTGAATACTAAAAAATATTTTTTTTAATAATGTTTAAATCATAATGGCCGCCCAATGTAACTCAGCACTAAGTTTCGACATAGAAGAATATAGGTGAAAACATGGATATAGAAGGGAAATTTAACCATCATGTTCTGATGGAGAGTGGAAGAGAATATGGCTAGGAAAATGCCATTAATTTGTGACTATCTTAGTTAACATAAGATTCATCATATATGAGGGTACTAGGACAACATTTCTAGTTTTCAATATCATTTCCCTAATGTTGATGAATTTTTTCATAAAGATAAATACTTACTTGATTTCACGGTAATATCATCATTGGTCATTCCATGAAAAATTTCCAAACAACAGATTTGAGTATGTCATTTTTGAAGTGTTAACAGATCATGCGATAGAATGATAGGTTATTCCATCAATCTTTATCATAAAAAGGTTAGCCCAAATTATTAAATATTCATAAGTCAATCTATGGTGAGATTAACTGTATATGATTCCAAAAAATGAAGTTATACTTCATCTAGCATACCACTTTATATAATAAAACTAACTTATACTAACCAGGGACATACTATGGGCCAGTGTTAAGCGATAAAGGTCTATCACACTACGGTTGTGATTTCAATTCCCACAGCCATTTCCTACGTGATGGTTTATCGCACGTCCTATAGGTTGTCCTTTTTCTAAAACAACACCATTATAACATTCAAGAAATAATATCGAAAAACATTTTAGCCTTAAACAATACTATCTGATTTCCAAATTAATCCATTCCAACCTTTAGGATTATCCAATGTACTTCTATCCAAACTCATAGTACAAAGAAAAAGATTCCTAGAGAGGTCATATAACTGGTATGTGAATACCATCATTTATCTCCCATATATCATAAGATATATCTTGTTGGTCACATTCCAAACATTTTAAGGACTTCATCATTAATCCTCTTTAAATATGATAATAACCTAAATTACAATATAACCTTAGTGAAAAACATGAATTCCATAAAAATTAACCCTTTCCATGCACCAAATATACAAAATATTATATACACTCAAACCATGATATCACTTTGTCCATTTATCAATCATGAGCTCATTAATACAATCAAACATCTCATTATCCCTTAATCCATTCATTATGAGAATATCATCTGATTTCCAAAACTATTTCAAACACTATTCAGGTTTAATAGTACCATATAATTATTGAAAACCATAATAATCCAATAAATAGATATTCCAAAATTCCACGATACTATAAATGAGATTCCACAACAATATTTTTATATCTCGTTACATAAACACATAATCATTCCACCACTTCATTGTCATATTCAACATCGCTAATATTGATCGCATGTGACTTCCCTTTATACTTTTCCTTAAGAATTTATTGATGTCGATCATCATTAACCCATGGATTTGGGAATTGGTTACCATAATTCCCCATTTCCCTGCACTTGTATCATTGAAGTGTTGTTGGTGAATTCTCTATAGTATTTTCTCTATTCACATCATTAGCTACATTTTTTCCATTACATCAGCACTTTTCTACTCGATTACCTCATTTTACATACTTAAAAAATTTTCCATTCCCTTTAAGCCAATCTCCACCATGCTTCTTTCCACACATTGAGCATAACGAAACATTTGTATTCTTTTCACCAATGTTTTTAGATTTTTCCTTGTACTCCATATTTCATTTCATGTCAAAACCATGAGATTGATATGTAACAAAAACTTCCAATTTTACCTTAATATCACAACACACAATCGCTTCATAGAAAATTAAGTCTCTTATAGCTAATGCCTTTCGATGACTTGGTTTTAAGACACTGAAGAATCGATCAACTTTACTTTCAGGTTGGATGATAAATCAAGATTCATACCTTGAAATCCATGTAAAATTTTATTTGTATATACCAACAGATTCATTATATTTTTTCTTAAGCTCAAGGAACTCCTTTTCCATATTCTATCGAAGATTATGAGGAAAGTACTTATTGAAAAATATGTTCTTGAACTCGTCTCATTCCATGGATTCAATTTCATCTTTGGTTCTTGTATTCTCAATTAGAGTCCACCACTGGTCTGTTTAACCTTGTAAATGGTAAATATCCAGAATGACTCTTTCATGTTCCTAACAGTGAAGAATGGAAATCAAATTTTCAATGTCACTGATCCATTGTTCAACAATAAGTGGATCAGAAGATCACTAACGGAAGGTGGATGTTGCCTCATGAAGGACTCAAAAGAATATTGTTCACTTCTCTGCACATTTGAAAGTCCAGAATGATTCATAGCTTGTGTAAGTATATAAATAAGATTTTTCACTCCATTTTCCATTACATTATTTTTTTCAGGAGGACAATCATTGCATTTCCCAATGTATTGATCATTAAGTTGGTTCCTTCGGGTTCCAGCCATAATCTAAAACCGAAAAAGAATTATGTGAGAGGCAAAAATCATACTAGGAAAACAACATAATCATGGGGGAGTTCATTCAATCACTAATATCATATGTTTAATCCTAGTTTATTCATGATCATTATCATAATTCTATGATTGTAACCTATAATTTTTACTTTACCTTATGGAAAGCCCTAGACATACCTTACAAGTATCTCTAGGGGTGTCACTAAATGTTTTGCATCCTAGTTTCCAGTGGTTAACTAAAACTTCGCTCTGATACCAACTGTAGAGACCAAATCTTAACATACATAGAAATTACATTACTTTTTCAGAATACTTAATACATAACAAAAAAATGCCTAATGACCGTATTATTTTAGTGACTTTGGATACTCGAAACATAATATTCTAATCATGATGAATGATCTTCAACATATCCCATAAAAATATTACCCTTTTGTTTTCATACCAAAAAACATTATTTAAATCTTGGTGAAATGGAAATATAAAAAGGGTGAACTCCAATCATCATTAAGGGTAATCAGGGAGAACAAAAAACAATCCATAAACTATTGAACGTAAAAACCTGAACAAAGAATATCAAAATCCTGAGTAATGACATAAATCATGGAAGTACATAAGGCATAAATCATAAAGGAACATTAATAATGATAAAATAGCATTGGAATACAAAATTTAATTGTATAAAACCATTAATCACATGATATTATTTCCATAGTATCCAAGGCATTGTTGTCAGGACCATTATAGTGGACAAAGTCCATTACCGAACCGGGTTTACTTGTCATTCCAGCCATGTAATATTAAACCAGATTTACATTCCATTCTATCCATGTCTATATCATGAGATATAAATATTTTCCCAATTAATTTGAGAGAGTTATAGGTCCCACCCATCTCATAATGAAATCATTCCTTCGTGTGCCACAAAATAAACATAAATCAGTCATCATAACCCAACGAATAAAATGGGTTTCATAAACATCATCCCATCATAACATAATTCATTTAAAAAATGGATATAGTTTCATCATAATCAAAATAAAACCATGTAAATAATAGATAAACTATGCTTAAAAAAACATTTTAAAAAATGTTATCATAGATTGAAAATAGTTTTGATAAAACAATTGAAATGAATTCTTAAAGAAAATATCCTTTCTTCATTCAAATAATTTTCTATTCTCAAAATGAACTGATATTTAAAAAGAAAATATTTTTATTGAAAATAAACTTGAAATATTGTAGATTATTCATTATGTAAATAAGGGAATATGAAATTATAAAAATCCATTCACGTCGTATATGTTAAAAATACATTATCCTTATACATTTTCCGAAAAAGTCAAGAAGTACCTCGTGTGGTAAAAAAGAAGATTCCTTCCATACTACATAGTAAAAGTCCAAAATAGTTAAAAATGACTTTAAACATATATGTAAGAATAGTAAAAACTTTATGAAAACATTATTTATAAAACATGGTTATGGATGATAAATATAACCCCCATAATACTAAAGAATAAACAATCTTAGATAATAATTAGATTGGAATAATTATCCCTTACCATTTATGATCGATGGAATCATACTGTCATAACATATAGAAAATCACATTCATATTTAAATATAATATCATTCATAATAGAAATCATAAAATATTCAATGGAATCATAAACACCATAAAAAATAAATAGATGGTGATAAAGGCATATGTCTCACAGAAATAAAAGTGACACCAAATAATCCCTTACCTTAGGATTGATTTCATGCTTATGTCTCTGAACCTCTTATATAATGATTTATATAATGTCATTAACTTATTCAAGAACCATATACATTATTATTATATAATATATGATTCACTTAAAACTTTATATTACATGTTCATCTATCAATTCCATGTTTAAGCAACGTTTTGGGAAATAATCGTTTCATTTATCATATGTGTTTGGACTTTTTGTTCTTGATATTATTACTTATATCTTAATTTAATTACTTCTAGAGTGTAAACCATTATTTATATATCATATATACATTGATTATATATATATAATAGACAGATATGTTAAATGAAATACATCGTTCATGGAGACGGTCATCCGTACGTACGCATGAACGCTATTTTCATTCCTTATTGACTTGAATTTAAGAAAGTAGACGACATATATATATATATAACCAGTAGAATTATTATGTAATATATATTATTATTATTCATTATATATACTTTATAATCATTCTTTAATGGTTAACATGGATAATGAATCTCATCGCGTCGTAGAGACGGTAACCCGTACGTATGTAGGAGCGATGATATCATTCCCATAATTTTTGAATGGAATTGTAGTGGATGATATAATATCTCATAATTATTATCATGTTATAATAATCATATATTGTTTTTATTTCCACCATTATACACCTCCATGTAAGGTGGTGGTGGAAAAACAAATTTCACCATGGTGTGAAAACGGTAAGCCATACGTACGCACACGCGGTGATTTCATTTTTCATAGGATGTATAGAAATAGAAATATGGTGGTTTCATATTCATAATAAAATATAATTATACAAGTTATAATGGAGTTATTACTTAATAATTAAACAAATAATGTAGAGTAAGCATAAGAAGAAATAATTTTTAAAGAATCAGTAAAGGATATTATATCTTCTTTGACAGGCCTATTCTAAACCTCCTCTTAGGGCACTAAAGATTTACATTTTAAAATAACATTACATATAAAACTTTTCTAGATAAGTTGAGAAGTAAAATAGGAAGGGTTTGGGCGAGTTTTAATGCTCAAAATGGATTGAAGAGAAGAGGTAGGAGTTCCCCTTTTATAAGAGAGGAAAGGGGCACTTTTGGAAACCTTGAAAATATTGTTTTATAATAAACTCAAAACCCACATAAAAACCTCAAAAAATGACTCAAATTAAAGTATGAGATGATGTAAGGTTATAATATCATCAACCAATATAATTTAGAACTCTTTGGAATTTGTTAAACCTTATCATTTTGATTTATCATTATTTAATATATTTAATTTTATTTGTTGTAATAATAATGTAAATTTTAAACGGTTATAAATACTTACATATGTGTTATTAATTGTCTATATTTAGATACTTTAGGACATTATAGACCATATAATTTTCAATTTGTAATTTCTAAATATTTTTTTGATTTTTAATCAATTTAATAATATGTTATTTTTATAAAATATCAATAGTGTCAATTTTGACACTATTTATTTATTTGAACATAAATAAAATCCACACATAATATACATTAGAACCAAAATATTTAATAGATTATTAAAATTTCTTATTCACCTAGAAAATTTGTGGAGAACATTAATTAATACATATAATATTTATTATAATGTTTTTAAAACCATTTATTTTATTTTTCTCTTAAAACAATAATTACTACAACATTTTTTTATATTTATTTAATATACTTATTTGTTGCACAAATATTCAAAATAAAAAACTATGATGAAGATAAATCGAATATATTTCATAATAATACTTTTAGTTGAATTTATCTTCTAAAAGACACAACTTTTAAAATGTTATGTTTATTAAAATATGAAGGTAAAAAATTTGACATCATTGAAAATAAAATAATACAAATGTCATAATATGTTTCATAAGGCTCCAAATGGCCCACAAGTCTACAGATGGATGATTATAGTGTATATAAACTTGAACAATAAGTTTTGGCCAAGTTTTTTCACCTTTTTATGGGTATTGTTATTTTAATAAAAACTATATTTTTTATTTTTCGCTAAAAAAATAATTTCAGCATCATTAAAGTACAAGATATTATGGAAAATATATATTTTTTAAAAAATATAAATAAATAAACATGATAAGGAAAAACATTTTATCTTTCAATTGAGTGTTTATAATATATGTTTTTTCTTTATATATATATATATATTAAAAATAATTTAATTATTAAAGTTTGAGTGAGACATATTTAACTTTCCTTTAAATAATATAAATTAAAGGCCTCAATCTCATACAATTGGGTTATAATAGATAAACCATCAACCCAAGTATATTTTAGGATGAAATATAATCATACAATTATATTAATACATGTGTTATGGTAATTTTATAATATTATTTTTACCCTTAATTACCTGATTTACCTTTAATTAAGATAATAAAATTTACCGTAGTTACTATTCATAATGGCCAAAAATAAAAGTATCATATTAACATAATTTAGACCGTCTAATTCAAAATATGGAATCCATTTTTAAAAATTAAAAACACAAAATTTTATTTAATTAAATTAAAATTAATCTCATTGTTGATAAAATGGTTTTTAAAATTTAAAACATTGAAAAATATTGAAATGTTTTTACCTATAAAATCAATGTAAAATTAATGATAATGACATAAATTATATTAAATTGTAAAAATACATTCTATTTATAAATTATAACCAATAAATATATAATTTAACCATATAAATTCTCTTGATGTAAAAAAGTTGTTTTTAATTATGTTTTAGTGTATTTTTATTAATAATCAAAATATGAAGGTTATCGTAATAATGTCAAAAAGATTTCAAAGTTACATTTTATATCCCAACTCAAAATAAGATTTTAGATTTGTGAAATTAAACTTTTAAACTTGTCAAAAATTACAATTAAAATGGGTGTGCCTTCAAAAGGCGGCAAAACTGCAATTTTTTAAAAATACTTCTTTTATCCGAAAAATTAATTTTGTTCTCATATCATGATCTAGAATATGTGTAACTTGAATTATAATTTTATAAAATAAAAAAAGTGTTAAATTCTATTCATAACGGCTAGATCATAATAATATGATAACAATATTTTTTTAGTGAAACTCGGTATTGCGTACAATACACGCTATTGAGGAATGTCGCTCTTGCGTGCAACACCTGCAAAGAATAGTGTTGTGTATAATACATGCTCATACAATGTTCTGTATAATGCAAGCTAATCTTCGTGTAGCATATAACACAAGACATAAAATAAATTAACAAGAATATTTCTCATTAAATCTGAGGGTGTTACATCTAACTATGTAGTTGGGGTTGTCTTATCATCGTGGGTTTATCGAGCTCCATGTGTCATTACATATAATTCTAGTACATTGGATACTACCCAATAAAACTACCCAACAACTGAAAAATAATTCCTTTCAATTGTGTTTTCCTTAGATAAATTCTTGTCATGCCATTTAGGGTTCAAAGTCATTGTGTTCTTATACCATTCATCCCTTCGGTATGTTCATAAGAATCCAAAATCCAAACCACAACTCATTCACTAGATTCCCCTTCTTAAGGAATTAAATATAGAAATTGGAGATGAAAATAGTGTAGAGAATTTTGTGGATGACTATATCAGTGGGATCCTCCCATTTTAGGACACTGAATCATCCCCATATATTCCTATAAATGAACAGTTTCTTGATGAGAAACCATACGAAGTGAAAAATGTAATTCCCTAGTATGCTTAAATTATAAATAATTTTGTGGCATTTGAATTCCTAAAAATATCAAAAAAAAAGTTGACTGTCTTAAATATGAGTCTTGTTGTTACATGTGGGATGATCCCTACATTTGGAACTCATGTAGTGATCAAGTCCTCCAACATTGTATTCCCAATAGCGAGTTTTAGTCTATCATTAGGTTCTTACACATGTTTTCTTGTGGAGCCACTTTAGATCCAAATGGACTTATCACAAGTCCTTGATTTTGGTATCTTTTGGCCAACACTTTTTCATAATTTCAATGATTTCTGTAAATATTTTCCTTACTATCAAATTATTTGGGATGTCCCTAAAAGAAATTAAATTCCACAAAAATCATTATATTCAATGTCATTTTCAATGTTTAGGGAATTGAAATGATGAGACCATTCCCACATTGTATTTGATAACATTTACATTCATCTAGTAATAAATTATGTGTCAAAATGGGTAAAATAACTTTCTATAAGGACTGATGATTCTAAAACAATAGTGGAATTTTTCAGAAAGATAACATTTTTTAGGGGTTGATTACCTTGTTTTATCATTAGTGACTAGAGTTTTTATTTATCTAATAGAACAATGGAATCACTTATACATTAGTATGGTGACCAAAATCGAGTTTCTACTACTTATCAACCATAGACCAATGGTCATGATGAGGTTTCAAATAGAAAAGCAAAATAGATTCTTGGAAAATGATTCAAACGTAATGAAAACATTGGATTATTAGACTAGATTATTCATTATGATCTTACCATAGTACTATCAAAACTGATTTTGGCATGTCACCATATCGACTAGTGTTTTGAACGAGTGGTCACCACACTCTTCAGATAGAGAATCTAGCCTACTAGGCAATCAAATAGTGTAATTCTAATATTTTGGGTGTAGGTTCTCAAAGGACGTTTCAGTTTCATGAGTTGGAGGAAATTAGTAGAGATTAAATGAGAACCCCAAGATTTATAAGAAGTGAACCATGTTTTCCCATGATGGTCTCATCCTGCATCACCCTTTACATACTGGGTAGAAGTTCTTACTTTACAATACAAGGCTGAAGCAACTTCGGGGTAATCTTTTTTCCAACTAGTTTGGACAATACACTTTTTACTAATATTTATACATTTTTTTGTTCATGTTCTAAATGAAGAAGCATTAAAACATCCAATGTCAATAGGGAGTAGCTGAAGCATTTTCATGAAGAAATTCTGAAGTCCCCAATAGAGGAAATCAATGTTCAAGAAGTAATATATGGATGAAACTCATTAGGTTTTATTATTCCTTCACACATTCTCTTTTATTACAGTGAGGAAATTGCACACTTTAGGTGTGGGGGATGGGTATATTCCTAGGATAGTTAAGAATTTTCATCTTCTTTCATTCTTTTTCTTATTTATAAATTCTTTATAGTATTGTAACTTCCCCCTCACCCTTGTTTTCCCCCTATTTTGTGCTAAAATATTAATTTTGAATGCCCATATTGTCAAGGAAAATTATTCCTACATAATCAGGGATGTTATTGAAAATGCATGAGGAATTTTCATATTTAATATAATTTTAACAATAATTTTTTTTGGATGAAATGTGAATTTCAGTAACAATTCAACAATATGGTGTTACTTTCTATTCAATATTGGTTATTTTTAAATATATAAATGGTGTTATCATTTTTAAAACTTTGAGAAGAATGGTACTATACATGTGACTAGTTTAAGGGAATATTGTGTCACTTAATTATTCCACACATCTTTTCTCCCAACTATGATGTGTGAAAATATATTACATAATAGAAGGTAAATATATGATAGGATAATTTTACTCTAATTTAAAAAAATCAGTTTACCTATGTTCATTCCTTGTCTGATATATTTCATTACTTTACTAGATTAACGTATGCATGTGTACGTGGTATCTGACTATTGTACGCCCTCTTCAAAAATATAGAAATAGCCAAAAAATGAAATAAACATTTAGGGGAGTGGTGAAATGTACAAAATATGAAGAAATATATGTTGGGAGCTTATGGTTTGACTTCTAGGAATGCTTATATAAGTAGGTCTTGAAATTTTCTTGAATAGGATGTAGGGATGTATCAGTGTAAATAATAATGTTAGCAGAGAAATTTTAAATAACTAATATTTACATGATAGAAGTGGAAATAATATAATAAAATGGTTTTCACACATACATAGAAAATTAGTTACATGGTTAATATTTGATTTATTTTATTCATTTAGTATCATTCATCTTTTGGAATTTCATTCTAATATATTTTTTCAGAAATCTATTTCGATGATAACTGAGAATAACCCCTAAGTGTGATTTTTTATTTGATAAAATTTCTATCAATAATTAAATTTTAATTTAATGGTTAATCTTATTAATGTCAATAATATCTTCATTCATAATATTTGGATATGTGACTTTTTGTAGGAGTGAAAATGTTTAGGTTTGTGGGTGTGTTCACACCATGATTTGCTGTTTTACTTCACCCTTAAACCATTGTATTAAAATGATTTTGTATTGTAAATTAAATATAAAATATCAAATTGAAATTCATGTTTTATTCCATTATTTAATATGTATAAATGTTAAAAAGGAAAATCATACATGTTTTGAAATTTTTTGGACCATTCCAAATCTAAATGGAATAAATATCATCTATATAAACTCAAGAAAACTTTTTCCATTAAGTGCCCCATCCAAAAAAATATGTCTAGGGGAAGAATCTACACGAATTTAAAAGTTATGTTGGATATTTTTACAATATCTCCCAATACAAGTGTCCAATGGCCATAAAATGTGACTGGGTAATAGCCATGATTTGGACCATTAACTCTCTGCCTTTTCTCAATTCCAAATATGGCTATTTAACAACCAAAAATCATGACACAAGATGTCAATCAAAAAATAATAGCCCAAAACCACTTTCCATTTTTCCTATTAAAAGGCACCAATGGTACCTAATTATCATGTTCGACTACAGAGTGAAGTGCTGAATATTTTGAATTCTAGAGGTGTAATCTCATCATATTAGAAGTTCTAGAGTTTCCTTTCTTCATAGGGGTATAAATGATGAATAAATAGATCCACCTAAGTTTTCTCTTCATCTCAATGTTAGGCTAAATGGTGGGTGTTCGTTGTGAGGGAGCTACAAAAATGTCAAGGGAGTTATGATTCATATATTAGCTACTGGTAAGGACTAATTTGTGTGTTAAAAACTTTATTTCAATTTATATTACATTATTTTGTTTTTTTAATTCCTGTTTTTATGCTTTCAATTGATTTTATCTTTATTTCTAACTGATATGTCTGAGGTTTTGTGTGTGTGACTTGTGTTGTTATGATTGGGAAATCTAATAATCCTTTTTTATATCCACCTTAATAAAATTTCAAACTACATTGAATGATCCTATTACATGCATAATTTTTGGACCCTGGAAATATGATTTTCATGTCATGGTTTGGTTCATAATGCATTGAAATAAAAGCTTAGGAATTAATTGGGATTCCAATTAAATTATACCAAATAATTTCTCCAAACCTAAATGAATTTCCAAGAACGATGAACTGGAAACGTGTGTAGTGAAATCAAAATGACCCATTTATCACATATTTTTCAAAAAACACATGGTTATCAACTATTAAGCTATTTAAATTATGTTATTTTCTTAGAAAATTTTTCAAAACCACTCCAATCGATTATTTCTTTTAATTAAAAATAAAATCTCTAAACCTATAAATTCTATTTGAGAGATTACCTAGGGTATTCTCTATAGTATAAATCTTATTTAAAAATATAATCAATTTGGGTTCCAATACAATGTGTTCATGTGGTAATAGATGATCTCTACTAACTAAGGCTTTCCCTCATCAAAAAATAGATTTTGGTAATTCAACTCAATTGTGTAACCATAAGTTTCCTCACACCATCACCATGTCTCAAACCAGAAAGAAAAGAAACCATAAGTCTATTCAGATCCACCATTTTTTCATCCTCTATCATCATCACATCTTAATCACATCATTGTTATATAAATAGACCCATCATATTGATCCATTGCACTAAATAATAGTAAAACAATTATCGAATGTTGGGTATTCATCGAATCGTAGGACACAGGAAATGAATATGTGGAACATGAGAAGAAACAACGGATAAATCAATAAAAAACCAAAGGGAAAAGAACCTAGTCCATTTTCGGGATTTCCATGATCATTTTCTCTTAGAATAATTAATGATTTAACCAATAAATGATAAAAAATTTCAACCTTAAATCAATTGTTGATGCAAAAATCAACTCTTGTTTGAGGAATTTATCCAAGTTCAACGCGAGATAAAATGACAAGGTGAATCCACATAAATCAAATTTCCTACCTCATGTTTGGATCAATCACTGATGAAAAAAAATCATACATCATAGTTATTGGAAAAATCCATGAACATCAATGGAATAGATAATCCCCTCGGTATTGATCTAATCCTATGATCTGTGGTCATCTGCCAATAATATTGTTTGAAATACTTGCATAATTATTAGATTTAGGTAGATAACCCTAAAAATGAGCAAAGAATCAAATTTATTGAGGAGTATAGTTTTTTGTATTTGGTTAAAAAAATGAATATTTTATTTATTTGTTTAGTAATTTATCCTCCCTTGATGGTTTAGATGTAAAATACTTGATACGTATATGGTTTATGTTATGATTAGTGTAAAAACCATGTTCTAATCTAAACGAAGGCCTCATATTTTTTATCTGATCCCACAATCTATATTTATTTCAATTTTTCTAGAAAACTATTCATATGTGATATTAATATATTTAATATTTTTAAAATATCAATTTTGGGGATATAGGGCCATGGAATATCATGTCATCTTAGCACTGAATATAAAAATATTACTGGATATATTTTAATTATTTACATGGAAAAAAGAAATTTTACACAAACACTTATTATAAGAGAACAAGAAACCGAAATAAAACTATAGAGAAAATGAATCAATATTTACAACTGATATTGATAGTATAATTTAATGAAGGTGAAACATATAAAAAACGATAAAAGTGATACTATTTAAATTTACCCATTATAATATAACATCATCCACATTAGATCCATTAGAATCCCTATTGTTATGTAAGAGGCATCTGAGAAGAAGATCATTTTTTCAACTTCATGATGTTCACATTACAAGAGGTTGATGTGGTCGACTCCCACATTGGTGGTGACTGTGAGGTATATTGACGAGTGATAGAATGGTATATCAGTGGATAAGTTTGTGGAAGTACATAATATGGAGATCCTAATGAAATTAAATCATGTTTTTTCATTACTACTTAATAAATTATACTGAAAAAATGAAAACATTATATTTATTTAGTAAAACATTTTTACGTACAAAAAAGTACTTGAAAAATAAATCTGAAAAGTATTTTTATTTTTTTATTACATTAATCAACAACCATAATCTATTTTTTAGTCAATCCACTCTTATCATAAGAAAAATTATTTTGAAACAAATGAAGAGAAATAAGAAGGGTTTTTTAGAATATTAACAACCAAAATGTGACTTTTAATTAAATAGTGAAATATTATATTGAATTAATGAAAAAGTTTATCATAAAAAAGACATTGAATAATGGATAAAATAATACTGAATAAAGCATAAAAATCATTACATTAATTAATCATTACATGTAATGAAACCAAATGTTCATTAATTTGAAAGTACACAATTCATTTATTGGAACTCAGTATACTACTTGGAATATCAATGGTGGTTTAACGACCATTAATTATACTTCCCATTGTTAGTTATAGGTAAATAAATAGAATTAAAGAAAATTATTATGAAATAAATGTATAAAATGCATAACTAATTTTAACTTCATTGACTATAAGGAATAATCTAAGACATGAAATGAGCTCTAACTTAAACTATTTAATAATTTTAATGACAAAATATTAAATTAAGAAAAGGAAATAAAAATATAAAATAAATAAATAACAATATATGGTGACTGAAAATAACAAGATATGGTTCCATTAGGGCACTCCTATATGAAATGTTATAGTTACTTCTGGAGTAAGTCTTAATTCTGGACAACCTAATAACCTGTATAAGAAAAATATATTAAAGATAATCTTAAAAGGAATAAATAATTTTAATTTTTTTTGACCATATGGTATAATTTAAGACATCAAATCATATATAACATAAAACATTTAAGAGGATTAATATTTTATTACTTTACTTAATAACATTTTAAAATAAAATCAATCTTTATTAGTCAAATATTTATTATCATTGAATAAATGATTTTGTTACAAAGTAATAGAAATAGAAATATTTTTTACAATATTAATAAACTGAATGTGAATTCTAAATTTTTTGTAGAAATAATATATTGAATAAATGAATAACAGTATAATAAAAATAAAAATGACATCTGATAATGGATAAAATGAATCAAAATTAAATACAAAATTCATTACTATAAGTGAATTTTTCATTTATAGAAAATGAACATGTATTAATTTAAAAGTGAATTATAAATTTATTGGAACATAGTATACCTCTTGGAATATAATATTTTGTTTAATGAAAATTCATTATATTACCCTTAGGATAGCATAAAATGTAAAACTTATAACATAACAAAATAACATTTTCAATATAAAAAAGTTAGATGTGTGTTAATGAATATAATTAATGGAAGAAAAATATAAAATACATAATGAGTTTTAATTTCTCTTACTAGATTGGAAAATTTAAGACTTTTTAATGTGCTCTAACAATAATTATTTCAGATAACATAATAAAAATATTTAAATAAATTTTTAAAGATCATTATAGAATTTCAAAATCAGCTTTATATCCATCAATAGCATTTTGAAAAACATATGTGTAAATTAAGAAAATGAAATAAATATAGGAAGAAAATAAATAAAATCAAATGATGATTGAGAATACCCAGATATAATTCTTTTAGGTCCCTCCCTTAGGAATCATTCTATTCCCATCCTAATTATGGTTGAATTCAATAAAAGCTAATAACCAACAGGAGAAAAACAATGAAATAAAATCATAAAAGGAATACATATTTCTAATTTCTTCTAACATATTGCATGATATATGGTTTAAAATGGGCTCCAACATCAACTATTTAAGAAAATAATTTAAAAATATTTTAATAGTAATGAAAAATAATATGAAACAAAATAATAAAAGGTATAAAGAATATTAATTTATTTGAATAGATAGCATAAAACTATACATTAAATGAGCCCTAACTTTATCAAAACTATATTCATACTAATATTTATCATTTGAAAACACATATGAGTATATTTTTAGAAATATAAATATAAATATATTGAAAAATAAATAACTATATATGGTGATTGAGAATAACCAAAAATTGATTCTTTATGTCTCTCCTTCAGAACAAATTCAAGTCCCTTCATGATCATGAATTAACTCAATAGAAACTAATTACAAGCATGATAAAATCATAGTCACCCCAAAAAGAAGAAATTGTAATTAGTAATTGGAATGAAGGAAATACCTCATGACATGAAAAAAAACATTAGTAACTAGAATAACATAACTAATGTAGGGATGAAGAATAAATGGAATTGGTACCTGAAACATAGGGATTTACTAATGTAATGTCTCTCAGTTGGGATTCATAAAATAATTCATTTCTAAAATTAAAAATTATTTAAATAACAATATAATAATTAATTTTTAAAGAATGTTAATTTTTGTTCCACATAGAATATCAATGACGGTTTAAAAACCCATCATTGTCTTGCCAATGGGATCTCATCTTAACATAAAATTTAACCAAATAAGAATACAAATTTCAATATTAATAACTTTTTTTAATATTAATGAATATTATACATTAATATTTATATAAATTCAAAGAATAGAAGTAATAAATAAAATTAATTACATCGACCAACTGGTATAATCTATGATATGAAATGGGCTCTGACATCAACTATTTAATAGTTTTAATCAATTATGAGTAAAAGATGAAAATGAAATAAATATATATAGAATACAAATAACTATATATGATAATAATAAATTACAATATATGTTTCCTTATGGGCCATGTCTAACATAACATCCATATCCCCTCCTTTTTATTCATTACATAATCATAACCTAATAAACTGAAATCTAAAAAAATATGGGAGAAAAGAATAAAGTCACAAATAGTATTTATTTTTCAGATAGGATAGAAAAATATAAGACATGAAACAATTTCTAAATTCGACTATTAAATAAGATTATTATGTTATTACATTTTCAAATAACGTTTCAAAAATATATTTTTTTAGTCAAGCCTCTTGTACCATTAAAAAATTATTTTTTTACAAAAGAAGAGAAATATAAATAATTTTGGCAATATTAATAAACTAAAAGTGAATTGTTAATTTTAAAGAAATTTTATATTGAATAAATAAAAAAATTATCATATAAATAAAAATATAAAACATAAATTTAATAATTGAAACAATTAAACTGATGTAAATTAAAAATTAAAATGGGATTTTTAAAAATTTATTTTTAGACTAATGAAAAAATTTCATAGAAAAAAACATAAAAAACATAAAAAAATTTAATTTCTAGGACTAGATGGTATAATTGAAGACATGAAATGTGATCCAACATTAATTATTATAGATAACATAGTGAAAATATTTTAATATTTTTTTTATGATCTTTGTAAACAAAATATAGATAGAAAATAAACAACCATAGATGGAAAAATAACTATAGATAGTGTAATGTTCCCTATATGAGAGCCACTAAACCATTTCCCCAAGCTAACTATTCAAATTACCTTAGGCATGCCTCTTCTTTCTCCAAAGGTTTTCGACTAGAAGAAATGGTCTAAAAATCACATGGGGAGACAATATCATCTTTACCAGAGTAATCCACAACAAATGACATAAGAAATAAAGGAAACAATAATTAATAAACTATAAAATGAATTAATAACCACTTCCCAAACAAGGTATAAACCAAATACAACAATAAATATTCCATGTCATGCTAATCATACTGAAAGTGAAGGAATCCAAAAAATATAGAGAAAAATATAAATCCCTAATAAGGGTCCTCACATTATGTTCAGATCCTTATCCATGCATATAACTAGCGGAACTCAACCCTCTAGCACTAAGGATTTGACTATATCCAAACCTAAAACAAGGAAGTATTCTTGGGTACCTAATGATGGAACGCATATAGAGTGAGTATTATTTAGTAGCACACCACCAATGGTGTCTATAAAATATACTGTCTAAAAAGGTAGTTCATGAATGTATAAAAAAAATGACAAGGTTAACTAAAATACAACTCATGTGCCATTAGTTGACAATGTACACTTTAACAATTTATTTCATCATTATTATTACCATCACGTATACCATCTTCATTACATAATAAATTTTAATCATGTGTTCCAGGGGTTATGAATTTACATCATTTACACAATGGTCTTAGGCATTCAATCACTATGGATAAGGGAATAAGTCATGTCTCTATCTCACATATGGTAATTTCATTACAATAAATACATTACACTCACCTCCAATCCGTGGTTCAGGTGGTCTCATTGAATGTAACCATTAGGGGAATAGATCACCATCCCCTTCCCTAACCTGTGTATTTTGGGGTGGAGTTTGGATCCTAAATCTAACTTGACCCCTGATTATAGAGCCTCAAGTCAATAAGCCACACTAAAAATCCATGTGAACAAGATTATTTATCCAATAACAACACACAAAACCATAATAAAAAATACACCTAAAAATCAAAATAAATAAATATCAATATATGATAAAATATTGCATCATAAACCAAAACACATTTACCATTTACATTAAAAATCCCATTTATCCTGATTCCCATTCAACTGTACTAAACCTATTATGAATTTCTAACATAATTCATAAGGAATTTTGAAAAATCTCAATTAGCCTAATTAACCCATTTTCATTCCATGCAAAAAACCCCCATTATTCAATTATCAACCCTAGGCACAACTATCGTTTTGACATTTTAAACGAAACCAACCATATTAACATGTTCTTCATGGGATCAAAGTTATCACACGTCAACTCTACACTTAACCACATCAATTTATAAGTTCAAGAATGTCAAAACACCCCATGGGTGGCCCAAAATTGGTAAAAACATCCTCAATGAATCCCATTGGGATCATGAGGGGTTTAATTCATCATTTAGAAAATCATTTTAACAAATATCACAAAAAAACATCAAAATTAAAATAATAGATAATCATGAATGATATTAAACATGCACGAATCGACCCAAAAACTATGGGATATCAATTGTAGACAATATACCTCTAATACATTGATGAAGTCACTCTAAATCCTAGCCTTAGATATGGATTCATGAACATGTGTATTTTCCACAAGATAAATAGGGGTTTAGGGCTTGAAAAGAAGATGAGGGAAACCACAATCCCTAATTTAGAAAGGATAAGTTAGAGGATGATTCGAATTTCCCGGTGCTTAGATACACAAAAATAACACCAAAAATGACCATGAATTGATGGGGAACCGCCCTTGGGAAGATTGGGTTGATTTGGATTGTTCATATGGTTGAGAGGGGATGAAATGAGGGTGAAATCAAGTTGGGGTCTTAATATTCAAAGAAGGAAAAAACTATAATATCTCACTTTTTAAAGGGCATGTGGTTTGGCTACAGTTTTTTTTAAATAATGTGAAAACCACATGACATCCACTATCCATGTGGCGTATAGTCACACGATTACCTGGGGAGCTATACATGGTTTGAAAACCATGCACCAAAAGTGTGGAATGACATAGTCCAAGGCTGCATGGTTTGTCTATCCTCCTTGCACGATTTACCTAACTACGAAGATCCTCAACCTAGTTAACACAATTAGGGTGCACAGTTTGCACTAACCATGCATCAACCATGAAATATGTGTAGAATGATAATTTCCATTTTACATTCATGTCGCGGACCCCCAGAACACCCATATCATCCTCATACAATCGATGAACATTTCCTATCAAAAACTAATGGATTCAAACAAAAATTTAATCAAGAACATACATTCTAAAAATTAGAAATATTAAAACCTCTCTACTAAATAATGACTTTCCAATGAGTTTCATTTCCTGAGAAACATAGAGATTCCAAGGAAAAGCGATCGGGCCACAAAACCTTCCACATATGTCTCTATTTCCCAAGTTTATTTGCTAATATTATCGTACTAACAGAAAACTCGAACCAATTACACAATCATTCCCCGGAATAAATTCTCACAATGATCCACAATATGAACCGAATTCTCCTCAAAGGGAATATCTGTCTCAAGATCTACATCCACAATATCAATAACTTGAGATGGGTCAAGCTGATATTATCAAAGCTGTGACACGTAAAAATATAATGCATACCACTATCTTGTTGTGCAAAATCCAATTGGTATTCCACTAATCCAATATTCTCCACAATATCAAAAGACCCCAAGTGCCTAGGTGATATCATACATTTTTTTGTTAATCTGACAGTTACCCAACCATGGAAACACTCAAAGAAACAAATAATCACCCACCACAATCTCATAAGGTCTGTGATGCCTATTTTCATATGAATTATTCCCACTATGATTTGTTTCCATCCTCATTAAAATCTACATAACCTTACATGATGTATCATTCATGAGACATTTTCCCAAAAACTCTGATTCCCCATCATCCAACCAACACAACTGATATCTACATGGTCTACCAAAAAGTGAGTCAAACTATTCAATTTGAATTGTTTCCTAGTAACTATTATTGTGTGAATAATCAAAAAGATCCAAATTCCTTTCCCATGATCGACCAAAATATAGGACACAAGACATCAATATGTCATATAACACCTGTATCATATGCTTTGACTGCCCATCTAGCTACTGATGGAAACTCGTACTCAAGAACACCTGGGTACCAATGTCCATCTTTAATCCATGGCATAACCTCATCCTAAAATGAATATCATGATCCAATACTAAATTATGTTGTACTACATGTAACCTCTTTATCACCCAAACATAAAACACACCCAACTAGTAAACATTGAAAATCTCTTGGATCAGAAATAAATGAACCACCTTAGTCAACTGATCCCATAATACATAGACTGATTCATCATTATGAGGAATCCTTGTAATTATTACCAAAAAATGCATCATTAAATCATCCCACATATATTACAAGATGGGAAATGGCTATAAAAACCACCTGGTCAATGATATTCAGCCTTCACCTACTGTCTAGTAAGGCATTGCTCCATCAAACCTGCAACCTCTTTCTTCAACCATGGAAACAAATATTCCATAGGTAAATCCTAATACATCATGGTCAAACCAAGTTTCATATCCCACTTTGATGAATAAAACTCACACTTAAACTCTACCCACATACATGTTGGCACAACAGCGCAGCCATGAATATAAACAATATCACTATCTCTGATGGTCTATCAAGAAGGTCACTCCCCACATTTAAGAATTCTCCTCATCATCAAGAATTTTGGGTCCTCAAATTATCTCTCCATAATCAAGATCAGAAGGACAAAATAATCTACTAAGGATGCCATGGTCATATTTCCTTGGCCACCCTACACCTCTATATGCATCTCATCAATCAATTCCATTATTCTCTACTTAGAACTAGATTCTTGAACTTACTGGTTTTGAGTCTTCCATCTCAAATCATCATCAACACTATATCCATTTCCTAGTGTTTAGACCCACTCAAAATCAAAGTATTTCATGTACTAAAACCATCTTCACTATAGAATACTCAAATCACACTGAGAGAAAATTTTCATAAAACTTTTATGATCGATATATGCTATAAATTATTCTACCAAAAAGTAATGCTACTAAAATTTTAAGCAATGAACCACTGAAGCCAATTTAAGATCATGCAGTGGATAATTTCTTTCCTGAGGCCATAACTTTTGTGAACTATATGAAAAAACCCAATCATCCTAAATCAACACTCCTCCCATCTCCACATGAGACACATAACAAAATATGGTATGCTTTTCACCCAACACGGGTAAGATAAGGATCAGTTTGGTTGTCAACTGCTTCTTTAACTCATTGAATGCATTCTCACACGCTTTTTACCATTCCAATATGATTCCTTTCTAGGGGAATTCTGAATATGGAACTACTAAATAAGAAAAAATTTTAATGAACCTCCCGCAATATTCTAACAAACCCAAAAATTTTCATACATTAGAGACATTATTGGGTTTCTCCCCAGACACAACTTTATGCCCCTTCTCTAGGTCCATAGACACACCTTACATAGATGTAATTTTTTGAAGAAATGAACCTTATCGATCAAGAAATGTCATTTGGATGTCTTTTTTTATAGCCTATACTCTCTTATTATACTCAAAATTATTTAATGATATATGTAATGATTTTAAGAAGTCATAGAGTACACCAAGATGTCATCGACAAAGGAAACTATGAACTGATATAGATTTTGGTGGAGGATTCTATTCATTAAATCCATGAATAGTATAATTACATTGGTCAACCTGAACGAAATCACCCAAAAATCATATAAACCATACCTTATCTAGAATGAATTATATAATACATCATAAGGAATTACCCTCATATGGTGATA
The DNA here is from genome assembly GCA_963277665.1 of Viscum album. Classification (NCBI taxonomy): domain Eukaryota; kingdom Viridiplantae; phylum Streptophyta; class Magnoliopsida; order Santalales; family Viscaceae; genus Viscum; species Viscum album. The sequence continues at coordinate 1,133,996,166 of OY728131.1, forward strand.
CCCTGATCTCTGATAAAAATTTAAAAAAAATTGAATCACCTCTCAACTAGTCAAAGAGATCATCAACTTTTAGAAGATGGCAACAGTTCACAACCATCATTTGATTTAGAATCCTATAATATACACATAACCAAATCTACCCATAAAACATCTTTTTAAAGAACACTATATATACCCAAGATGATATACTTGGATGAATAAACTAATTTTTTCAACTCTTTGAAATAATTTTTATGTTTTTTGAGTTCTGTCGATGCCATTCGATATGGTGGAATGAAAACCAGTTATGTTCCAAAAAGATACTCTATCATGAACTCAACATCTCTCTTCGGTGGTATCCCAATAAGTATTGAGCATACGCATCTGAAAACTGATCCACCATTGGAGGGAAGACAATATTCTTTTCCACACCTTCTTTGATCATGTGATAAGCCACTTGGGATTTTATTTCCCCTAACTACAGAAAAATATGCAATGCTTGGCTTTCCTGAATGTTGTATTCACCATGATGGACATAAGCATATCTAAGAAGAGAAAAGAACATTACCTCACGATGGTAACAATCGGTATGGTCCTAGATTAAAAATAACCAATCCATTCCCAAATTCAGGTTCAAACCTAACATATCGAGGAAGACCAAGTCCCATAGAGAAAGGTATCTGACAACCTCCAGATCACAATTCTTATATTTTTTGATAACCTCAGATCGCACCCCTGAAAAAGTACCAATCCATATAACTTCCCAAACATGCTTCACTGATAGTCCCAACATAAAAAAACATATTAGAGATAAAAGAATGTGTGGATCCTATGTCAAATAAATCACTAAAAGAGTGTAAGCTATAAGGATCACACCTCGAATAGTTGACATCCTAGAATATCCACCTCCATGTGTAGACTAAATTTCATGATGTGGACCTCCCCTCAACCATGATATTAGGATGGAGTCCTTGGTGTAGTACTACTCTACTAATATGGTCTCTCTCACCCAAGAGTACCACACCCACCACACTAACCTATACAACTTTTGAAGCCCCAACTGCCTACCTAATATGGAGCAACAGACCCCCTTCTTGCACTCGACGTCGATATCCATCCCCTATCTATCCCCATATGTGGATGATTCCAATAGAAAATATGCACATTCCCATTTATGATGCATGATTGGAATTAAAATAGTGGTAAGGGAAACTAACCTCGCATGTGTCCCCACCAACCACATTGTTAGAAAAACACAAGGTAACCAACTTGAGAGGTTCATCCTATATTTTTACTACTCTGTATGCTTTTACCCTAATGGAAACTCCCAAATTGAAGCTTCCTTTTCTCAGTATCTCCACCACTCATTTTCCAAATTGGCACCACAAGTGTACTATCTAAAACAACTTTTCGGATCCCCTTTGATATAAGGGCTTGATCCACTACATATGGAAACTATTTCAAATAGAAGATATTCACTTGATACCTAATCTAATGTCTAAGACCATAAATTAAATTTTTTTCTAAGATGATTTATTCAAAACTAGAATGAAGCAACCTTATTCTGCGAAATGGATAACATAATCCATCAACGACACAACCCCTTGGGCCAAACTCATAAAATTTTCACCACTATCATTCTGTATGGTTTCTAGATAGAATTTTTCTCGAAAATATTCCTAAAAATATTTCTATATAATTCATTTGACCTAGTCAGTCGAAACCATGATGTCCGAACAATGCTTTTTCTGACATCGCAATATATAGGCCACCAACAAGACTCGCATCTCCGAAGAAGTCTCTATGTGGTGAGAAATCGTCTTGATGGACTCTATCATCACCAATTCATATTTCTCCACTACTGTGGTATCATTATGTATAATATTCCCATGTCTTCTTGCATGAACACATCTTCAAGGTCAAATTCCTCTATCATGCCAAAAACAATATTTATAGAACATAATATAAAGATTCATTAATTTATACATAATAAATTTCTTTACTAGACAAAAATAACCCATTCTCATAGACTAGACCAATTATTATTGTCACACTTGGAAAAATACCCACCGCTATACATATAGAGGGTCATAATCAAATGGGGTAAACAAATTTACATTACCATGATCTTTCTCTATACACCATTCTAAAATTATTTCCACACTCATAATGTAAATCCTTACTCTTAGGCACATTACACATTTCAAAACATACTACAATTTTTTTAAAATCATTTACAACCCATCATTAGGAACAATAATTTAACCACTATCTTGGATTCTTTCAATTTTAACTATTTGGATCATTCTTATTAGACACCATTTTCATTATATTTTTTCAAGAAAGTAAAATTCATTCTACATTTCATATCCCAAACACCAATCTTGTCTGTGTCTAACAAGATGCATGCCATATATCTCTTTAGATGCCTATAATGATGCATGAAGGTATATCCTAATACCATTTCAACCACAAGAAAAATATCATCAAACAATCTCATCACACAAAAAATTCATTACCAAATGGTGAAATATCATTCAACTGTAATAACACACAATAATAACAGCAATTCTCACTCTGGGTACTTGGGTTTTCCCTCATACATGGGAGAGAAACTCCCAATCATGATCTAATTTCCATGAACTAAAACATCCTATTCTATTTTCTACCCTCCCAAATAATAAGACAACATAATAGAATCACTATAATACCACCTTTTAATATCCCCAACCTAGGTTCCACTAAACTAGTGCCCTAAGATGAGTCACCATGTCGCCTCAATCACACCACTCCATTTTCTAGACAGTTCTGACCACCAATGAGGGTCTAAAAAATCACATGGGGATGCTATATCCTCTTTACCAGAGTTGGAAATAAAAGATAACATAAGAAATAAATAAAATGATAAGCAATAAACCAGAACATTCATTAATAAAATATTCCCAAAAAGGGTACAAACCACAACCAATAGTAAATATTCTATATAATTATAATATTTCTGAAAGTGAAGGAACTAAAAAAATAAGGGAAAATAGCTGAATCCCCAAAATGGGTCTTGACTCCCACTCAAGATCCTCATCCATGCATTTCTTAAGCCCAAATCAACCATCTAGTGTCATGCCATTACCCTTATCCAAATGTTCAACAAGAATTTCTACTCAGGTACCCAATGGTGGCCCATGTAGGGTGTGAGTACGGCTTAATAGGACACCACCAATGTTTTTTATGAAATATCATGTCTAAACTAATAGTGCATGAATGTGTGAAATAAATGATATAGTGCACCAAAAGAAAACATGGGTTCCATTAGTTAATAATGTACTCTTTAACCATTTCATTAATTATAACTGATATCATCAATTATACAGTCTTCATTAAATAATAGATTTTCATCTTGCATTCCATGGTTTATGCATTTACATCATTTACAAAATGGTCTAATGCATTCAATCACTAGGCATAAGGGAATATGATAGGTGCCTATATCACAAGGGGTGAATACAATAATAAAAATACATTAGATTAAACTCAAAGACACAATATAGGTTGTCCTATCGAATGAAACCATTAGAGAAATAGATCATCTATCCCCATCCCTAAATAGTGCATTTTAGGGTGGATTTTATAGCCTCGGACTAACTCAACTTGTGAGGATAGATCCTCAAGTTAATACCCCAGACTACCAAGCCATGTGCACATGATTATTTATCCAATCCCTATACACATACCACATCACAACCCATACTCAAAATAATACATAAAAAAGTCACAATCCATAATAGTATACATGGGAATTAATTTTATTCCATAACCCAAAACATATTTACCATTTATATTTCAGAGCCTATTTTTCCTAATACAAAGTCTCATGCTGCAACCCATTATGCATGTTCAATATTTCCTTCTATATCAACCCATTTTACATATTCATTAATTAAATAATTAAATACAATTTAACATATTCCTCATTTCCTAAACTATTACTTATTAAAAAAATTCTCCAATTCATATAGACGAATCCACATACGTGTTACAAAAATAAAACATAATCTATTTGAAAAAACACAATTAACCCAATTAAATCATTTTAATTCCATACCAAATGACCCCTTATGCCATTATGAACTATAGTCACAACTATAACTATTCCATTTACAACTTAACCAACCATATTAACATGTTATTTTTGGGATCTATGTCCTGACACATTAACTTTACACTTAACCTTACCAATTTCAAGGTTTGGGATTGTCAACACACCCCATGGCTAGCCCAAAATCAGTCAGATCATTGTCAATGCATCTTATAAGGATCATGAGGGTCGGAATTCATCATTTATAACTTCATTTTACAAAATATCACCAAAGGCATCAGTAGTACAATAAGATATAACCATGAATAAAACCAAACATGTAAGAATCCACCCAAAGGCTAGGGGAAATAACTTGTATACAACCTACCTCGAATCCATTAATGAAAATACTCTTAATCATAGGCTTAGATACATATTCATGAAGCCCTTGAGTCGTCAACCTAGGTTCCAAGAAAAAAGATGGTTTTATCTTTAAAAGAAGATGAGGATAACCACAAACCCTAATCATGAAAAGTGAAGAAAGAGAAGAATTAGAGTTATCTGGAGCTTCGACCCAAAAACAATAGTGCCCCAAATGACCACAAATCGAAGAAAACCCACCCTTGTGAAGCCTGGGTTAATTTGGTTCATCCCTAGGTTTTAAAGTGGTGAAATGAGAGATAAATTCGGTAGGGATTTAAAAATCTTGAGGGGGAAACCTATAATGTTTCACTTTTTAAAGGATACATGGTTTAGATGTATATTTTTTCAAATTGTACGCAAATCGGGAACCAACCACTGTCCAAGGGGAATGAAATTAAAAAATTACCTAGGGATATCTACATGGTTTGGAAAACCACGCTCCATGCATAAAGAATGCCACTATCCAATGTCCCATGGTTTAGATCTCCCCCATGCATAGTTTACCTAAATGTGCACCTCCTCCTCTCTTTTAGAATCGTTTGGGTGAATAGATTACACTAACTATTCTCCAACCATTTAACATGCATAGAATAGAAATTTTTATTTTTATTCCATGCCTCAGACTATCAGACCACCCTTGAGCTTCAACATACACCATCTGAACATCTAATTAAACAAAACTATGTGTATCAAACCAAAATTTAAACAAGGACATGCCCCCATGAAATCTGGGATCCTACAAATAGCTATTAAAAATACCCAAATATTATTTTTAGGGACCTATAATAGAAAATTTTATTGTACCTTAATGGTTATGCTTCAATTCAGTACAACCTAATAATCATCAAGAGAAAAACATTTTTAATAAAATCATAAAAATAAAAAATAATTTTAATTTTATGACTAGATTTCATAATTTAAGACTTGAAATAGGATAAAAATTAAACTATTTACGAGAATATAATAAATAAATTAATATACAAATGAAAATTAATATTAAATAAGATCATAAATTGAATAAATATTTTAATTTATTAGAACATATGGCATTATATATGAATTTAAATGAGACAAAACATTTTACAAAATAAGATCCATATCTATATTTATCATTTTTAAAAAATTATGAGTAAACTTAGAAAAAGATGTAAAAATAGATAAAACATAAATAACTATATATGGTGACTGAAAATACATATACATGGTTTCCTTATGCTGCTCTGTTAGAATAAATTCAATTACATTCCAGATTTTTGATTAATTTTTCACAACCTACAAAACTATTAGAGAACAAAATAGTCTATCAAAAAGAATAAATTTAAATAAGTAATTGAAACTCAAGGGAAACCTCATGCACTGAAAAAAAAATACCTGGAGAATAAAATATCTTATGTAGTGATGAAAAAGAAATGAATGTGGTGCATGAAATGTAGGGGAAATCATTTTCCTGGACTACCTAATGAGGACCCAGATCTGGACATTGACCAAGAGTCGACCAGGTACTCTATAGATGGGGAGAAGGACCTCGAGTCTTGTGATGATTGTTTTAGATAGTATGTAGTTGAATTTGAGGACAAGGTTCAGGTTTTGGGTGACAAACTAAAAAGTCTAAGGAGTGGTGAGAAATAGAATGGAAATCAGAAACCGAGAAAGGACTACTAATTTATTCCACTTCATTTGGAAACTTGTTCAATAATGAATTCAAAATACAAGATGACGGTTAATGATACTCTCCCTTCCTCCAATATGGATTGTTAATAGAGAAATCTTTATGTCACTCTTGATCAATCCTTAGAACAGATTATATGCTGGGTAGAGGATGTGGTTGAGCAGCTTCTGACACTTAAGGCTATAGAAGGAGAAGCTATCAGAATGAGGGGTGGTCTTCAATAATAAATCTAAATGAGGAGCAGCATACATGGATCGAAAAACAAGATCTGATTTTAGTTAGGGGTTCAAGAGTGGCAAGATGATTCTTAAGGAATAAATCCAGTCTTGCGATAAGATGGATTTCATGTTTGAAAACCTTATATTTGACGAACCAGACATATAGGTAAAAAAAATTCTTAGAAATTATATAGAGAATCCAATTATGATAGGCTTAAATATTTCTTCAATGGTTTTGATTTTTATTTTTATTTTCGAACTCAGGGTTTCTAACATTTTCCGTATAACTTTTTGAATAATAAAAATTAAATTTTTTGTCAGGATAGAATTCAAAAAAATATTTTGAAACAATAACATAAAAATAATTGTGATTGTAATTTTATTCGACCATATGTAATAATATAATACATGAAATGAGCTCTAACTTAATTTATTTTTGATTTTTAAACACATATCAGTAAGCTAATCAAAGGAAATCAAAATATATAGAAAATATATAAACATATATGGTGGTAGAAAATTCAAAGATATGGTCTTTTAGGGGATGTCCTTAGAAAAACTTCTTTTACCTTATTGATTATTATTTAATCCATCCCATCCTAAAAACTTTCAACATAAAAACATATGAATGAAAAATCATGAAAGGTATAAATAATTTTAATTTATTTGACCATATAGAATAATATAAGATTTAAAATGAGATCATACTTTAAATAATTAATAGGTTTATTATGTTATTATATTATATAATAACATGGGAAAACAAAATATTTTTTTATTAGTCAAACCACTATTATCATTTAAAAAATTATTTTATTACAAATGAAGTGAAATCAAAATATTTGTCTTAAAATATTATTTAACAGAAAGAAAATTTTAAATTTATTTATAAGGTAAAGATAATTCATAAGAACATGAGGATGTATTAGAGCTAGCATAAAATTTATACATCTAACTTGAGAAAATATGAATATTTTAGCTTAGTCAATCATGTTTTTCATATTTTTTTCCATGAAAAAGTGATATGAGTTTCAGTGAAAAGGGGATGCGGACTCCATGCTTCATTACATCACATAAAATATTATATAAATTTGAATATGTTTATTATATAATGTCCATAAAATTGAGTTTATCTTAGGAACATGACATATTTAATGTATTTATTTTAAAAAATATATTTTTTGGATGCATCTCATATTTTGACCCCTCAATTAGTTCATTTAGAAAAAATTATTATGAAGAATAAATATTATAGGTTCAATATCACAATAATAAAACTTTAAATATATGATTATTAATAACATTATGTTGTTTTGTAAAAACGATATGTTTAATGATTCCAAATGGCAATAAAAAAATTCATTCATGGAAAAATATCACCAATTGTTTAAGTAGTGAATAAAATTAAGAAGACACAATTTCTGAAAGGGAGATGAATATAAAATCATAAGTAAATATAATAATAAATTTCAGCCATTATTAATATTTATTAATAATAATTTATATGTTTATATTCATTATATGAATATTAAGTATTTTTAAATAAAAAATATATTGTTTTATTTTCTTTTCAAATTCATTTTTGTGTACAAAAATATTTTTCATAAATTTTAGATTTTAAATTTTACAAAATTAATTTCCTTTTTGAAATTATCATATCATAATTATCATTGGATGAAATTTTGGTATTTCAATGAAAAGAATATTTTTTTAATGAATAGTGAAAAATACCGATTTATGTGAAACTATCATTTCTTTTCATTAAATAAATTAATTTTAAATTTTCTTATTTTCTCAAAGTAAAATAGTTATCCATTAATTATAATTTAACTATTTAATTATATTTGAATCATTATTATACTTTATTTTAGTATAAATTCTTTTTTGGGCTTATGAACATGTTTTTCTAAAAAATGTTTTTGTTGATTTTTTCATTTTAATGTATTATTAATTTATAGAATTTTTAGAAATTTCATTTCTAAAAATAGATTCCATATTTTGAATCATTAGGTCACATTATTTTATATAATTATGTTATATTTTTTATCATTATAAATATTATCCATGATAAATATATGTAAGCTCAATAAGGGTAAATGTGGTAATTGAGGATCAAAATAATATGATTGGTAATAAAAATACACCTAAAACATTCCTTTAATATATCCTAAAATTGGGGTTTTACCATACTCATATAGTATTTAAATTTTTTCAATTTTATTTTATTTTTCTTTCAAAATAACATATATATTATTTTATGTAAATATAAAGTCACAATTATCTCTCCCATGATTTTAATATCAATAATATTATGTGAAAAGGATGGAAAAAATATTACATGTTATAAATATTTATTTTATCAAAAAAATATTATTTTTTAGTGTATTTTTTTTTAATTTATAGTGATGAAATAAATAACTTGAGCTTTTAAACAATTCTGACCAACTGTTTGTTCATACAGTAGAAACAATCATGTAAATTATATGGAAAACACTAAATGTCAAATATTTTTGTTTCTTATATTGTACCAAAAATTCAATGAAAAATATAACGTATTAATTGTATTTGAAATGAATATTTTTTTAATCAATTTTTTCGATGTTGTTTTAAATTAAAATTTAAAAAAAGTTCAAAAACATATGATAATAATATTTTATAAAAAAATAATAATTTTTGAAATGATTTAAAATTAATAACATACTATATTCATCTATATAAGTTGTATATGGATGAAAATTTTAACCATGGACCATTTATTGGTAAATGTTTCTTTTTTATTAACTTTCAGGTGCATTAATCTGTAAAGAAAATTAATATCATAATAATTGTCAAAAGGGTTAATGAGGGATTAAAACAAAGAGGTAAGGCTGTAAAATCACATCAAAGTTTCCAGATATTATTTTGTGAGAGGATTTAAACACAGACTCATTCTATAATCTAATTATGTCAATATAGGACCATTTCTCTTGGAAAATTAATTTATATTTATTTATAAACTTTTTAATAAAATAAGTGCTCATCCCCTCACATATGAAGGGAACATACTCTTGTATATTCTTCACAAATTTGGATCACTTACGTAACCCATGACCTTCCAAAATATCTTCTTAACATCACTCACCACTTCCCAGAGTCACTGTTTTTTTAATCAACATGGGAAGGTTGTTGGTACAAACTGAAAGTGTTTGTTTGATGATGAGGAAGTTAAAAAACATACGTGATGAGTTGGAATTATGGAAAAATTTCTTTAAATTAAAACAACATTATTACATAATAAAAATATTTATTTTATAAATATTTTTATTTTATTTCAGTTTTCTTAGTATTCTTTTATTTTTTCATTTATTTATACATAAATTAATTTAAACATTTCTTGTAAGAACCCGGTTTTATCTGTCAAAGACTTTTTAATATTCTTGATGATATTCCAGAGCAGCGCCTTCAGACGGCGTGCGATTCCGAGCCCCGGAGTGGCCGGAATTAAATTTTCGGTGCATTCACATTGGAAACGCCAAATAAATGCGATAACACTTAAACAGTGATCCAGATTAGAGATCTGAGTGTACAGATGGGTTTTTAATGGGTTTTTTATCCTAGGAACGACATAAAACTTGTCGGCGCGGGACGTTTGGACCCCTCGGCCATTTCTGGAATGTTAAACGGATAAATTAATTTATTTATTTATTCGTTTAATGGTGACATGCAAGTATCTCTTAAATGGTGGCTCGGATTGGAAAACCGAGGGCACCGTTGAGTTCGGAGCATGTCGTTTACCCTAGGAGGGGTGTAACTTTTTCGGGCGCGACCCATCTGTGAAAAATGGCCCCAGGGGCGTTTTCGTAATTTGGCGGCCTCGGGCGCTAGGTTTTATAACTTTTGAACGGGGTCTCGGATTAAAATTCTGAGATCGCCGTTGTGCTCGAGAGGTGGTGTTTACCCAAGGGGAGGCTTAACCTCGACCCCGTCGGGCGTTTCGGGTGTGGGATAAAATGGGGGTTGAATTAAATAAATTTTTAATTAATTTATTTAAACACCCCTTCCCCTTCCTCCCCTCTTCTCCCCTGGCGCCAGCAACTCCCAAGGAGGAGAAAATCCTCCTCTCCTCCTCCCCTCTGACAAGGCAGCTTCGGCAAGGTGACGGCGCGGCGGCGGATCGACCGTGAAGCTCCGGGCAATGCCCAAGAGGTATGAGGTTTTCTTTTGTTGCGTTTTTATTCCCGAACCTCCTTTGAATACAAATTTTATCATCGAATTGTTGTTTGATTTTCGAACGAACCACATGAATACGTATTAGAGTTTTTTCTCTTCCCATCGCTTGTTTCGGTTCTAAAATCTGAGTCCCGACGCACTCGCAGTCGTCCGCCGAAAACATCAGGTTTTTGAGGTTTTCTGGCCGGTTTTGGGTGCTTCGGCCGTCTAGCACGGCGGTCCGGTGAGTCGGGTGTGGCGGAGCAGCTGCGGAGGCCGGGTCAGCGGCGGTGGCTTCCGAGCGAACAGGGAGCGCGGCTGGCCGCGGCGAGGAGGAAGCTGGCGGTCGAGCGGCAGTGGTTGGCGCGAGCGCGGTGGAGCACCTCCCTGCAGCAGAGGCTGCTGCTGGGTCAGCAGGGGATGCCGCGGAGAAGGCCAGCGGAGCGCTGGTTCGCGGGCGTCCCGTGCAGGCGGCGAGGAAGGCCGGCCGGCTGTACCGGCCGGTGGAGGCGAGGGAGGACCGCGGTCTACGGACCCCAGTTGGCCATCAAGGACCCGCATGCTGCGGGTCCTGTCGGGGGAAGAAGACTGGCCGATGGCTGGTCTGGATATAAAAAACAGAAAGAAAAAAATAGGGCACCGCGGGTTTAAAATAAATGGGGGAAATTAAAAATGAAATATAATTTAAAATAATAATAATAATAATTTTATAATTATTGTTATTTTTATTTATATAAGTCATAAACCAGGTGTCGAATTTGGGCGCCATCTGTGGTGACGTTCTCCTTAAATTACGATAAATATTTTGAGATGGTTTCGGGAATTTTTAATTCCAAAAACGAGTGGGGGCTCGGAGGTGCAACGCGCCTTTAAGTGAATTGACGTCATCTCGGGGGTTCTGGTTTTGGACGGCGCGGATGCGTCCGACGACCGATTTAAGCACCGTCAGCGGCGTTGGAACCCTGGCGTCGAGGCTGAGGTTTCCAGGGTGGTTCCGGGCGTTGAAGCCGGAGTTGAGGCATGGGCCCCACGACCCGTCTTTTGAGCTGCGTGCAGCTTTTAGTGACGTTTTACTCGGACGTCCGTTCGGGGCGTGCGAGCAGTTGATGTTGGGTGTTTTTCTGAGGGCATCACGTTGGCATAGTCTCCCCGCTGTAATTCCACATGATGGTGCGGGCCCCGCGAGGACCGTTTCGGGAGTTGACGGTGATTTCCAACTTTATCACCGGGCAACCGTTTTGGACAAGTGAATAGTCCATTTCATGTACTTTTTCGAGAGGATCGCAACGGTGCGATCTGTTCGTTGAGTTTCGGGACGGGGATGCGGGTCCCACGGGGCACCGCTCGTGTGCGGTGCGCCTGAATGCATCTTTTTCTCCGGATATCCGTTGCACTCAAGTGAGTAGTGATTTTGACGTGTTTTCCTGTGGGGATCGCGATAGTGTGATGCGCCCGACCGTTTTCGGGGCCGAGGCTTGGGATCCCGGGACGCCGTTCGGGCGTGAGGCGGTGTTGGTGAATTTTTTGTCGGATATCCGTTTAAGGCGAGTAAGTAGTCGATCTCACATGTTTTTTTGCGAGGATTACAATGGTGCAATCCGTTTGGTTGTGCGGAGCATCTTGAGAGATCTTATTAAATGTGGATCATGAGAGGTTCTCCAGTGGTGGTTCGTCCTACCTTGTTTGTAGCGGACCCTTGGCGTGTGATCGTGCACTCTTGGGAGAGTGATATAATTGGTCCACGAGATGTGGTTGGTTGTGCCTCAGCCGATGAGGTGGCAGGTTGGAGTTGTTATGTCACGCCTTCGCGTTGACGTCAGGTGTCATGTGCACGATAGCCTATGGGCTGGAATGAGGTTTACTCTGGGAGTATACAGGAGCGCTTGGAGGTATGTGTGGTTGTTTGTACCTGAGGATGTTGTGCACTCAGTTGGGGTTGACTTGGGGCCACACGTTGTGTGGGCCCCACGTGCGTGTCGTGATCTGCTTTGCGTACTTGACCTCTCACGATGTAGAGGGTCCCTCTGTGCTCATTTGTTTGACCATCAGGGTAGAGTTTCCCCTGGCCTGGTGCTCTTTTGTCTGACTAGTAGGGTTGAACGTTCTCCCCCTGGTCTTGTTCTCGATGGTTTGGCAAGCAGAGATGGTTTGGTTCCTCTGCTTCTTCAGGTGTGAGAGGTTTCAGGACTGTGCCCTTTCACTGGACTGCGACACCGTCTGCGACTATGGGAGTTCATGCAGCGTGGGCTTTTTCCCCACTTTTTGTGATGAGGTGTCTCGGTCCGCTTCGACAGTGACTCAGTGGATTAGAGTGTGATCTCCTTGTGAGGCCTAGGGAGTTTCTCTTGTTTCTTCGTGTTCCCTGGTAGAGCTTGTGGTTTCGGGGTGACCAACACTTTACGTAGGCACTGATCCTCTACTAAGGAGGTTGTTCCAGTGGGATGAGGTTGTTTCCCGCAGGGCTGAGGTTGTTTCCAGCAGGGATGAGGTTGTTCGAGCAGGGCTGAGATTGTTCCAGTAGGGCTGAGGTTGTTCCAGCAGGGCTGAGGTTGTTTCCAACAGGGCTAATGTTGTTTCCAGAAGGGCTGAGGTTGTTTTGAGCTGGGCTCGCCAGAGGGTTACCATCCGGCAGGGATGGCCAGTACAGCGGTGTTCACCGAGAAGTACCATCCAGCAGGGATGGCCAGAGGAGTTTCAGGCTTACCTCCAGCGGGGCTGGGCAGTGGTCCCCGATGCCGGTCTTACCTCCAGCGGGGCTGGGCAGTGGTCCCCGATGTCGGGCTTACCTCTTGCTCGGCTGGGCTGTGGTCCCCGATGCAGGTTTAACTCTAGCTGGGTTGGGCAGTGGTCCCGTCTCTGGCTTTAGCCGGGTCTCCCTCCAGTGGATTACCCTGTTATGGGACTGGGCAGTGTGGCACCCGTCGACTTTCTGGGTCTCCCTATAGTGGGAACCCGTTGACTTCTAGGGATCCTCCAGCGGGGCTGGGCAGGGGGTCGCCTGCCGACTTTGAGAAGACCTCTCGACTGTGGGGCAGTGACGTGTTCTAGTTTGACGTCCCCCCAGAACTCTCAAGTACGAGGGGCACTTTCCCCACTGAGATGCGTTCTTGTGACGCGATCTAAAACTGTGTGGGCAAGTCAGTGCCTCCCTAAGCGGATAGTGTCAAGGTGTGGTGATTGAGCCCCTTGGCTTGCGGTTCGGGGCAAATGTGCGGGATGCTGGGCATCGTTGGTGTTACATCTGGGACTGTTGGCGACTCACATTTCATGGGATAAGCTACGGGATGGAGATCCCCTTACGACGTTTTTCGGGCTTCTTGATTGAGCATAAGGATATGTATATACCTTGTTTTTGGTACCCAATTCTTGTGTTTGGTTACTCTCCTTCCAGGAGAGGCGAAGACGCGCGGGGTATGCCACGTGCTTTCCATGTCTAGCTTCTCATGGTTGGACGAGTCTACTCTCCTGCTATAGGTAGCGAAGACTCGACGAGAAGTTCATCATCTCACCATTTCCAGCTCCTTGTGCCTGCACGATTCTACCTTCATTCCTCTTGTTGGGTTGAGATGGACTCTTTACAGTTACTCTTTACTGCACTCTCTATTGTACTCCTTTACTTTTCTTGTTCGCTCTACTTCTCACCCATCGGTACCTCCTTTGTTTCTCCCTCAAGCCTTCAGGGTATCCTACTGAGTATTTTTATACACACCCCTGCTTGGGCTTTGCCCACACTTGGTGTGCCCTTGCAGAAGAAGGACATGTTGGTCGTGACCTCAGTGGAGCTTGGGAGCTTGGGAGCTTGGACCGCGTACAGTGGTTGTGGCCGGGATGTAGGTGGGAGACCCGTCAGCTATTCCTTTTTTACCTGTTGCCTGGTTGTGGCACCTTTTCTGGTTGGGTGCGTGTTTTTCCCCTTTTTCCTTTTCAGCACTTTACTTGTATCTTTTAGAGGTCGATGCACATTTCGGTTTATTTATAGCAGTTTCCCTTTTCCTTTACTTGTCTTTTCTTTTACTCTACAGTTTGGCATTGAGTGTGTTGCGTAGGTGTGTGTACAGGTACTTAGGAAAAGGCCTCCCTGAGTTGTTGTGCCTTCGGAGCTGGTCGCCAGCCCCTGGACTATGGAGGCGGGCTTGGGGTAGTTGCGGCTCGAGCCCAGGTAGGGTCGGGGTCGTGACAAAGTGGTATCAGATTTGGTTCGTTCCATGAGATGTTGTGCAGACGTTCCTAAAAGAGGAATTGGTTGGGATATAGGGAAATAGTGTTAATGTGTCACGAGAGTGGCTCTCAGGCCAGGGAGTCCAGTGATGGTGTGGCAGCCGACGTACCCATTCACAAGAACCTTGATAACCCGCTTGTCGACTCGGCATGTTGAGACACTTGTTGTAGGGAAAATTTGTTTGTGCATCACATAGGATTGAGTCTTTGACTGTCCTTCTTGAGTCACCTCCCCATCGTTGCTATTGGTATATACATATATGCTCATCTGACTACGGCACTCCTTGATAATATTCAGGATGTCTCCGCGAGGACAACCATCCAGGATACCAGCTTTGGTTCATGACTAAGACCCTATGAACTATGAGGCCACAGTCCAGGACCCATCATGCGATCCCCTTTCTCTGAGTGGGCCGGTAGCAGCACCCCCACATGTTGAGTAGCAGGCAGTTTCAGCGGAGCAGGCTGAGCTTGAGCGCAGGTTGAGCGCGCTCCGTGAGTTCCAGCGGCAGAGACCGATGAGGTTCAGTGGTGAGCCAGACCCTCAGGCAGCAGAGGTTTGGCTCAAGGTAGTGGTCCTCCTTTTCATGCCTGTGCATACGCTGACAGATCAGAGAGTGGCTTTGGTAGCCACCCCTTTTCGTGGAGTAGCTCGGCGTTGGTGGAGTCCGGTGACTCAGTTTCTTGATGATTCATCCCTTTTGTGGGATAACTTTCAGTTGTTGTTTCGTGAGGAGTTTTTTCC
This sequence comes from Viscum album, assembly GCA_963277665.1. Classification (NCBI taxonomy): domain Eukaryota; kingdom Viridiplantae; phylum Streptophyta; class Magnoliopsida; order Santalales; family Viscaceae; genus Viscum; species Viscum album. The sequence continues at coordinate 1,134,011,678 of OY728131.1, forward strand.
CTCTAACTTTCACTCCGATCGGATTCATGGGCTCATGTAGTTTCAACAGGAAGGGATGAAGGTGGCCGAGTACGCGGCTAATTTTGCAGACCGTGCACGCTTTTACCTGGACTTGGTCCATGACGACAACCTCCGAGCGCGGAAGTTTGAGAAGGGTCTCCGCTGAGAGATTCGTGCTGTCATAGTACCCTTGGGCATTTCCACATATGCCGGGGTGCTAGAGAAGGCGCTGGTGATAGGGAGCTTCCTGCCATGTTATGGAGTTTGTGGTGGTAGCAGGCACGTCGGAGCCAAGACGTCTGCCACTGCTAGTGTGCATCGGCAAGCAGAACCTCGACACATGTGGCCTTCTGACAACCGGACTCAAGGGAGTGGTCGTACACCACATTGGCGCCGGAGGGAACCAGTGCATCCCCGAGATATTCGGTGCTATGATTTTGACGGGCGAGGTCACTTGGCACGAGACTGCCCGACCCGAGTTGTTGGGAGCTTCGGGCAGGCAGCAGGCGCACCACCACGACAGAGGCAGTGCCGTCATCGGATAAGTACCCAGGGAGGTGGTTCTAGAAGAGGAGCGGGAGGAGCTGGTAGAGGGGGACCACTTTACGAGATCTCCCCATCACTACTCGGCGGTCCATGTTAGGCTCTGGGAGCTGACGGTTGGGACCACCGACAACCGCGAGCTTTGGATTTCTACGATCCTGTAGAGCATGAGATGGTGAGAGGTACCCCTTGAGACTCTTCTACTTCTTGCAGTAGAATTGTTTGGCTCTGTGTGTGAAAGGATTTTCTCCCTCCTCCTTGTTTGAGGTGTTAACAGGGTGACGCAGGGTGTCAGGTGTAACCCTGTGTTGGTAAGGAAAAAGGCGTGATACCTTTTCCTTTAGTCGATGGTGTTGACTCCTTCGCCTTTTGAGCGTGTAAGAGAGCATAAACTGTGGAACCTTGCGTGACCAGATATCCTTGGGAGTTTCACCATATGGATATTCTAAAGGAGGGAATCACCAGGCCTTGTTCCAGGTGCGGGGGGTGATTCTAGTCGCGGTGTGCGACGTAGAGGTTCGACAGGGGAGGTGAGCTATCCCCGAGGGCCTTCGAGCTGTTTGAGACCATGCAAAGGGATGGCGAGGTAACCTACCACCTTACCCTAACCCTAATGTCTGGAGTGGGTGCACGACATCAGAAAGGGCTGACCTCACGTGAACATATCAATCTTTTGGTCTTTGAGTAGTGACGCAGAGCTATGCGTGGGTTCTCCTGGGTATAGGAAATCTAGATGTGGGATTAGTACCCTGTGTTGCTCCCTAATTTTGCTTTTTGGGGACGAAAAGCTTGAAGGAGGGAATAATGTAAGAACCTGGTTTTTGCAGTGAAAGACTTTGGAATATTCTTGAGGATATTCCAGAGTAGCGCCTTCAGACGGCATGCGATTCTGAGCCCCGGAGTGGCCGAAATTAAATTTTCGGTGCGTTCACAATGGAAACACAAAATAAATGTGATAACTCATAAACGGTGATACGGATCAGAGATCCGAGTGTACGGATGGGTTCAAAATGGGGTTTTTATCCTAGTAACGACATAAAACTTATCGGTGCGGGACGTTTGGACCCCTCGCCCGTTTCTGGAATGTTAAAAGGATAAATTAATTTATTTATTTATTCATTTAATGGTGACACGCAAGTATCTCTTAAACGGTTTCTCTGATTGGAAAACTAAGGGCGTCGTTGAGTTCGGAGCGTGCCGTTTACCCTAGGAGGGTTGTAAGTTTTGCGGGCGCGACCCATCTGTGAAAAATGGCCCCAGGGGCATTTTCGTAATTTGGCGGCCTCGGGCGCTAGGTTTTATAACATTTGAACGGGGTCTCGGATTAAAATTACGAGACCTCCTTTGTTCTTGGGATGTGGGTTTTACCCAAGGGGAGGCTTAACCTCGACCCCGTCGGGCGTTTCGGGCGCGAGATAAATTGGGGGTTGAATTAAATAAATATTTAATTAATTAATTTAAACACCCCATCCCCTTCCTCCCCTCTTCTCCACTGGAGCCAACAGCTCTCAAGAAGGAGAAGCTCCTCCTCTCCTCCTCCCCTCTGGCAAGGATGCTCCGGCAAGGTGATGGCGTGGCGGCGGATCGCCCGTGATGCTTCGGGCAACGCCCAAGAGGAAGGAGGTTTTCTTTTGTTGCGTTTTTATTCCCGAACATCATTTGAATCCAAATTTTAGTGTCGAATTGTTGTTTTATTTTCGAATGAACCACGTGAATGTGTATTATAGTTTTTTCTCTTCCCATCGCTTGTTTCGGTTCTAAAATCTGAGTCCCGACGCACTCCCAGTCGTCCGCAAAAAACAACGGGTTTTTGAGGTTTTCTGGCCGGTTTTGGGTGCTCTGGCCATCTAGCGCAGCGGTCCGGCGAGTCGGGCATGGGGGAGGAGTGGAGGAGTCTGGGTCAGCGGCGGTGGCTTCCGAGCAAGCAGGGAACGTGGCTGGCCGTGACGAGGAGAAGGATGGAGGTCGAGCGGCGCCGGTTGGCGCGAGCGCGGCGGAGCACCTCCCTTCAGCGAAGGCCGGTGCTGGGTCAGCAGGGGATGCCGCGGAGAGGGCCAGTGGAGCGCTGGTTCGCGGGCGTCCTGTGTAGGCGGCACCGATGGTCGGCCGGCTGTGCTGGCCGGTGGAGGCGAGGGAGGACCGGGGTCTACGGACCCCGACTGGCCATCAAGGACCCGCACGCTGTGGGTCCTGTCGGGAGAAGAATGTAACCCCCCAACCCCAGTCACCCAGAGTCGGTGCATTACTTCGTAACATTGGTATAAAAACAAAAGATCAAGTCTCGAAAGACCGATTAGTTTAGTAGCCTTGGAACACTAGATACATTCATAAGTCTTACATTACATCATAAAGTAATACAAAACTAAAAAAAATCTTGTCTTCATATCCTCTCATACTATCCCTGTAGGTCATTCATAATATACTTCTTCACACCCTGGAAAAATTAAAACATTTTAAGGGGTGAGCTCAGATGCTCATTATGGATAACAATATAGCGGAAGCTTTCATAAATAAACATTAACATTTAACACAATTTATAACTAAAACAAAAGACTTTTAAACTTGATCATCAACATAATATGGAAAAAGTAAAATGAGATAATGCCATTTACTTATTCACATGGATATTCTACTGGTCTAATAATCACATGCAATATCAATAACCACTTTCATAATGATGGAATGCATAATGCCAGACTATCATAACCACGTAGTCAAGGCCTCTTGCCAAGACACTAGTTCGTCTCATGAGACATGCCGATGCATTCAGAAGCTATAGCGGGCTCCACCCGTCACTTATTAAGTCCAATGCATTCCTCATATGAATAGGTTTAAACATATCATAAACCATAACATAATCATATCACATAAAACATGCATAAAGGAAACATAACTTTTCCACATTCCAATCACAAGATATCAATACAACACATTGATATAATAAAAACACTTTCAAAACCATATTCAATACCAAAATAAAAGAAAATTAAAACATGGTATTTATTTTTCTTTTTAAAAATAGGTATGGCTAGTAGAGAAAGCCGGAACTCAAATAACGGTCACAGCGGCGGAGAAGTCGTTGTCGCTGCATACATACGACAAAAACATTACCTTTTGTCGTTTAGTAAACGCTTCGTATAAAAAATATTCCTTTTGAATAAACGTAAAAGTCAAAGGGATTTAAACACCGTATAGAAGAAATTTGTGTATAAAACAAAATATGCCTCAATTAGTGGAGATTGTGACGAAGTCCCTTACAAATATCATTTTCTAAATAAAATAGATTTATTATGTGTATTCACTATAATTACACATAAAGAAAGTGAAAATACAATATAGGACATAATAATATCATGATATAATTTGAATGTAGGAGATTAACCCAAAGAATGGAAATTGGGTTAAGAAGATCCCTTACCTTGCATCCTGTCTTGACTCGACCGTTCTTTAACCTCCTTAAAATCGGGTAACTATTTTTTGATTTGAGCCAAAGGCTTCCTTGGAAAAAATTCTACACAAAGTGAGGCTTTTAGGAGTAAGATAGGGAAGTTGGGAGAGTATTTTTCAGAGGTTGGCCGAGCCAAATGGCTTGAAGGTGTGAGTAAGGTGGTGGTGGTGGGGGCCTTTTATATGTGGAGAGGAGGGGTACTCTTGGAATGTAATGAAATGTTACTTTATTATACAATGTTTTTAGGATTCTAAAGGTCCCAAAATTATATAATTCGAGGATTAGGTGATAATGGTTCTAAATATCCTCACCCAATAGGTTTTTGACAAGTGCAAGTCTTAGATTTTACATTATCCTTTCATTTTATTTAAATCGTTAATTAATGAGGTAATCGCTGCATCATCATGGTGTCATAAATAATTTAATTTATTTAATGTCCAAAAATTATAAAAAAAATATCATGATGTATGAAATATTATTGTCTTTCTAATGAATATTTATAGTAAAAAATATGACTTGTATAACCACATTTAAAAATTGTTTTAGTAAAACAACTTATGTTTGGGACATTTTTATTATAACATTAAATAAAAGTTATTTATGTCATTTTCCTAGAAAAGTTGCTCCATGGGGTCCCCAAGTTTACCCATGGATTTTCTTGGTCGGCCATGAGACATCCAATAGGGGTAGGAAAAGTGTAAAGGTATTTTCTTATTTTTATAATATAATTTTACCTTAAATTTCACTAATTACCTTTAATCGCGATTAATTAAAGTTAAAAGTTACTATTCACCAAAAAATATTTTAATCCCATTGAACCACATTTTACTTCCTAATGAGAACCATGTATGTTGGATTTTTGAAAATCAAATCACAGAAGTGGTAATATTTCATTTAAACGAAAAATCAGTTATTTAACTACCACTTAGTGGTTTCACTATTCATCAAAAATTGAAGTTTTTCAGAAAAATGCCAAAATTTCACCCTAAGCTATAATTGATATTCTTAATTCAAAAATGATGTCTATTTTAAAAAATTCCAAACATATAAGTTTCATTAATTAATTTTATAATTAATTCCTACTATCACAACAAATAGCGTGTTTTTAAGAAACAATATATATCAAAAGATTGACAATTGTTTATGTCCAATTTCAAAGTGAAATTAATTCAAATGATCACCATTGGATAAAATAGTAAAAATATATTCTAATTATACTTTAAAACCACTCAATAGTATAATTTATCACTATAAAATACTTTGATTAAAAAAGATGTTTTTAAGTATTTTTCACTATTCATAAAAATTGGAAGTTCTCAGAAAATTACAAAAAATTAAAATTTGGATAATTTCGATATTATGAATAAAAAAGTGAAGTCCATTTTGAAATATAAAATTTCAATAATTTTATAAATTGGGTATTACTATTCATAACGGCTAATTTGATTAGTTGTGCTGTGTGTTAGAACTCGAAGTTGCGTACAACACACGGTACTGTATTATTCAAAGAGAAGTGTACCGTTGAAGCTTGGGGTGTTACATTCTCCCCTCCTTCAATAAATTTCATCCTCGCAATTTGAAATTTTTCTTTGAAAATAAAAGGTTTAAAATAGAAAATACCTTTGTGGAAAACCCATATCGAAAATAAGGTTAATAAAAATATAACTTTAAAAGAAAGAAAAATAAGTACAAAGGTCACCCGAGATAGCCCATACTAGGATTCTATGAAAATATAGATATGGAAGAAAAAAAACATCATGGTCTGATAGAGAGTTGTAGAAAACTGGATTATGAGAAAGTTAACCATAAGAAAATCACAAACATGTGATTGGATAAACGGTCATTGAATCCCCAATTGGAAAATTTAACCGACAATGTTTTTGTTTTAAGTTACCTTTTATAAAGTTGAGGAATTTATTTAGGATATTTACTAAGAACGTAAGGGAATATATATACTTGTTATGTAGACTTTCATTCTTTGATAAATTTTTACCACAAACCCATCTTTCAATCTAAAAGGTAATAGAACTCAAAAATATTTTTTTTATCCTAATTGTATAAGGTTCCAAATATTAACACATACCATTTAGATTAGTAAAACTATTTTGTAAAAACAAGGGACTTCCTGTAGGCTAGTGGTAGGTAATAAAGGCTTGTCGCACTATGGTTGTGGGTTCGATTCCTGCAGCTTTGTCCGACGCGACGGGTTATGCCCCACCCTGCAGGTTGTCCTGTTCCAAAAACTATAGTATTATAATATTCCAAAAATAATCTTCAGAAATGTTTTAACCTTAAAAAATACTATCCAAAGATCAACTTAATCCATTCCAACCTTTATAGTTATCCAAAATACCTCCGTCCAGACTTTCTCTAAAATGTCCTTAAATTCCAAAATCAATTGCAACATTAGATTCCCCAAAGAAAGTAAGGTTTCTCTTATTGGAACATACTTAAAATATGATTACCTTCATCATATTAAAACCTAAACGAAAACAATGAGTACTTCAGTACAATCCTTATATATATCACATTATTCTCATAACCATAATCTAGTTCATGAGTTCAAAAACACAAATACAATAATTATTCAACTTCATCTGTAGTAACAGCATAAACTTGGCCTTGATCCCTTGGCCTTTTCTGAGGTAAGTTTCCCTGACGCTTAGGACATTCATTTGCATAATGCCCCATTTCCCTACAATTGTAGCATTCAACAATGATAGCCTCTTTCTTTCCCTTGCAATCACGAGCCTGGTGACTTTTTTCTCCACATTTGTAGCAAACTTCTATTCCTTTTAGACAAGTACCAGGGTGATTCTTCCCAAAATTATCACATAATGGAAAATACTTCTTTCCCTTTTTCCCTTTATCTATCTCTTGTTCCCCCACACTCTTCTTCTCTTGATTTACTTTATTGTCATATGACTTAGAGAATTCCTTTTCTGTCTTGATAGCACACGAGACTATATCTTCGTATGTTGAGAAAGATTGTGATACTAAATCTCGATGGAGAAATGGTTTAACCCATCAAAGAAACAATCAATCTTACTTCTTGGGTTACCTATATAATTTACATCATGTCTTGCTAACCTTGTAAAGTTAGCCTCATACTTTGCTTCATTCTCATCCTCCTTCTGCCTCAGACTCAGAAATTTCCTTTCCATATCTGCTCGATGGTCATGTGGGAAGTATTTTTCTAAGAAAATTTCCTTAAACTCCCTCCATTCAGTACTTGATACTTCTTTATCTTCCTTTGTGTTTTGAATCAGCGACCACCATTGATCGGCATCCCTAGTGAGGCGATAAACTTCCATGATAACCTTTTCTCATTCACTACTCCCCAAGGCGTGGAATATTTTCTCTAAGGATTTTATCCATTGCTCAGCTACTAATGGATTTGTACCCGCATTAAATGATGGTGGTTGTTTCCTCATGAATCAGTCTAACATTGATCCTCCACGTTTCGGATCAGGGTGCTCCATACAAGTAAGGTTATTATTCATAACCTGAGTGTGTTGTCCCTGTATGGTAATAAGTTGATCAACACCAGTTGTATCTCCAGCTCCATAATAATTATCTTGAGTAGGAGGGAAATCCCTACACGGTGTGCATTCATTGATACGGTTTCCATTCCTTCCACTTGGCGCCATTTCTAAACAATGGTATAAACTAGATTAGTTTATGAATCAAAATACATAATTCCATACCTATAAAATACTTAACCTAAATTGAACAATTTATGGATATAATACATAATTATAAAAATGTTTTCTTTGAAGAAGTATATACTCATAACCCTTCATAGTGGTTTGTAAAGAAAATGAGAATTATCCTAAGCATATCCCCTGGGAGTGTCGTAACCAAGAGTGCAGCAAGGCCTGTTGTCGTGCACCAGTTCCCGTTTGAGTCTAGCTCAAAGCGGTGTTTTCGGGTTTTACCCCTAGGTACATCTGTGCCAGAGCCGCCTCTACCTGCTCGTATCTAGATAGGGACGTATTGCTCGGAAAACTCATGAAATCTCTAAAACAACAAAATTCTAGGAAGTTCTTCTATACTAATCCTCAAAGTCTATCTTTGGGCTATGTGCTCTAATTAGAGTTTATCTAAATATAGCTTACAAGGTTAGTACTAAACTGCCTCTGGCACCAACTGTAACTCCCCGACCCCAGCTACCCAGAGTCGGTGCATTACTTCGTAACATTGGCATGATCACAAAAGATCATGTCTCGAAAGACCGAATAGTTTAGTAGCCTTGGAACACTAGATACATTCATAAGTTTTACATTACATCATAAAGTAATACAAAACTATAAAAATATCTTGTCTTCATATCCCCTCATACTATCCCTGTAGGTCATTCATAATATACTTCTTCACATCCTGTAAAAATTAAAACATTGGAATGGGTGAGCTCAGATGCTCAGTAAGGATAACAATATAGCGGATGCTTTTATAAATAAACATAAACATTTAAGGCAATGTATGACTAAAACAAAATCCTTTTAAACTTGATCTTCAACATAATATGGAAAAAGAAAAATGAGATAATGCCATTTACTCATTCACATGGATATTATACTGGTCGAATAATCACATATAATATCAATAACCACTTTCATAATTATGGAATGCATAATGCCAGACTATCATAACCACGTAGTCAAGGCCTCGTGCCCAGACCATAAATAAGATTTTGTCAAGGCCTCGTGTCAAGACACTAGTTTGTGTCATGAGACCTGCCGATGCATCGAGGAGCTATAGCGGGCTCCACCCATCACTTATTAATTCTAATGCATTCCTAATATGAACAGGTTTAAACATATCATAAACCGTAACATAATTATATCACATAAAAAATGCATAAAGGAAACATAACATTTCAACATTCCAATCACAAGATATCAATACAACACATTGATATAATAAAAACACTTTCAAAACCATTTTCAATACCAAAGTAAAAGAAAATTAAAACATGGTATTTATTTTTCTTTTAAAAAAAAGGTATGGCTTGTAGAGGAAGCCGAAACTCAAATAACGGTCACGGCGGCAGAGAAGTCGTTGTCGCCGCATACGTACGACAAAAACATTCCCTTTTGTCGTTTAGTAAACGCTTCATATAAAAAAGATTTATTTTGAATAAACGTAAAAGTCAAAGGGATTTATACACCGTATAGAATAAATTTGTGTATAAAACAAAATATGCCTCAATGAATGGAGATTGAGACGAAGTCCCTTACAAATATAATTTTTTAAATAAAATAGATTTATTATGTGTATTCACTATAATTACACATAAATAAAGTAAAAATAAAAGATAGTTCATAATAATATCATGATATAATTTTAAATTAGGAGATTAACCCAAGGAATGGAAATTGGGTTAAGAAGTTCCCTTACCTTGCGTCCTGTCTTGACTCGACCGTTCTTTAACCTCCATAAAATCGGGTAACTCTTTTTTGATTTGAGCCAAAGGCTTCCATGGGAAGAATTATGCCCAAAGTGAGACTTCTAGGAGTAAGATAGGTAATTTGGGAGAGTATTTGGGCATAGGATGGCCGATACAAATGGCTTGAAGGTGTGAGTAAGGTGGTAGTGGTGGGGTCCTTTTATAAGTGGAGAGGAGGGGTACTCTTGGAAAGTAATGAAATGTTACTTTATTATATAATTATTTTCAGAATATAAAGGTCCCAAACATATATAATTCGAGGATAAGGTGATAAGGGTTCCAAATATCCTCACCCAAAAGGTTTTTGACAAGTGTAAGTCTTAGACTGTACATTATCCTTTCATTTTATTTAAATCGTTAATTAATGAGGTAATCGCTGCATCATCATGGTGTGATAAATAATTTAATTTATTTAATGTCTAAAAATTATAAAAAAAATATCATGATGTAGGAAATCTTTTTATCTTTCTAATTAATATTTATAGTAAAAAATATGACTTGTATAACCCCATTTAAAATTTGTTTTAGTAAAACAATTTATGTTTGTGACATTTTTATTTTAACTTTAAATAAAAGTTATTTATGTCATTTTCCTAGAAAAGTGGCTCCATGGGGTCCCCAAGTTGACCCAGGGATTTTCTTGGTTGTCCATGACACATCCAATAGGGGTAGGACAAGTGTAAAGGTATTTTCATATTTTTATAATATCATTTTTACCTTAAATTTCACTAATTACCTTTAATCGCGATTAATTAAACTTAAAAGTTACTATTCAACAAAAAAATATTTTAATCCCATTGAACCAAATTTTACTTCCTAATGACAACCATGTATGTTGGATTTTTTAAAATCAAATCACAGAAGTGGTAATATTTCATTTAAATGAAAAATCAGTTATTTAACTACCACTTAGTGATTTAACTATTCATCAAAAATTGAAGTTTTTCAGAAAATGCCAAAATTTCACCCTAAGATATAATTGATATTCTGAATTCAAAAATGATGTCTATTTTACAAAATTCCAAACATATAATTTGCATTAATAAATTTTATAATTAATTCCTGCTCTCACAACAAAGAGCGTGTTTTTAAGAAACAATATATATCAAAAGATTGACAATTGTTTATGTCCAATTTCAAAGTGAAATTAATTCAAATGATCACCATTGGATAAAATAGTAAAAATATATTCTAATTATAATTTAAAACCACTCAATAGTATAATTTATCACTATAAAATACTTTGATTAAAAAAATTGTTTTTAATTATTTTCCACTATTCATAAAAATTGGAAGTTCTCAGAAAATTACAAAAAATTAAACTTTGGATAATTTCGATATTACGAATACAAAAATGAAGACCATTTTGAAATATAAAATTTCTATAATTTTAAAAATTGGGTATTACTATTCATAACATCTACTTTGATTAGTTGTGGTGTGTGTTAGAACTCGAAGTTGCGTACAACACACACTACTGTATTATACAAGGAGAAGTGTATCGTGGAAGCTTGGGGTGTTACAAAGAAGACCGGCCGATGGCCGGTCTAGATATAAAAAAAACAGAAAGAAAAAAAGAGGGCGCTGTGGGTTTAAAAACAAGGGGGGAAATTAAAAATGAAATATAAGTTAAAATATTAATAATAATAATTTTATTATTATTGTTATTTTTTTATATAAGTCATAAACCTAATGTCAAATTTGGGTGCCATCTACGGTGACGTGCTCCTTAAATTACCACGAATATTTTGAGATGGTTTTAGGAATTTTTAATTCCCGAAACGAGGGGGGGCTCGGAGGAGCAACACGTCTTTAAGTGAATTGACTTCATCTCGGGGGTTCTGGTTTTGGACGGCGCGGACGCGTCCGATGACCGATTTAAGCGCCGTCAGCGGCATTGGAACCCTGGCGTCGAGGCGGAGGTTTCCAGGGTGGTTCCGGGCGTTGAAGCTGGAGTTGAGGCGCGGGCCCCACGACCCGTCTTTTGAGCTGCGTGCAGCTTTTAGCGACGTTTTCCTCTGGCGTCTGTTCGGGGCGTGCGAGCAGTCGATGTTGGGTGTTTTTTCGAGGGCATCGCATTAGAGCAGTCTGCCCGCTGTAATTATGCACGATGGTGTGGGCCCCTCCAGGGCCGTTTCGGGAGTTGAAGGTGATTTCCAGCTTTATCACCAGGCGACCGTTTTGGACAAGTGAATAGTCCATTTTGTGTACTTTTTCGAGAGGATCACAGGGGGTGCGATCCATTGGTTGAGTTTTGTGACTGGGATGCGGGTCCCACGTGGCACCGCTCGTGTGTGGTGCACCAGATTGCATCTTTTTCTCTGGATATCCGATTCACTCAAGTGAGTAGTGCTTTTGAAGTGTTTTCCTGTGGGGATCGCGATGGTGCGATGCGCCAGACTTTTTTCGTGGTCGAGGCTCGGGATCACATGACGTCGTTCGGGCGTGAGGTGGTGTTGGTGACTTTTTCGTCGGATATCCATTTGAGGCGAGTAAGTTGTCAATCTCGGGTGTTTTTTCGTGAGGATTACAACGGTGCAATCTGTTTGGTTGTGTGGAGCCTCTTGCGCGATCTTGTTAAATGTGGAGCATGAGAGGTGCTCCGGTGGTGGTTCATCCTACCTTATTTGTAGCGAACCCTTGGCGTGTGATCGTGCACTCTTGGGAGAGTGATATAATTGGTCCACGAGATGTGGTTGGCTGTGCCTCAACCGATGATGTGGCAGGTTGGAGTTTTTATGTCACACCTTCGCATTGACATTGGGTTTCATGTGGACGATAGCCTATGGGCTGGAATGAGGTATACTCTGGGAGTATACGGGAGCGCTTGGAGGTACGTGTGGTTGTTTGTACCTGAGGATGTTTGTGCGCTCAGTTGGGGTTGACTTGGGGACACACGTCGTGTGGGCCCCAAGTGAATGTCGTTATATCCATTGTGTACTTGACCTCTCACGACGTAGAGGGTCCCTTTATGCTCGTTTGTTTGACCAGTAGGGTGGAGTTTCCCCTGGTCTGGTGCTCTTTTGTCTGACTAGTAGGGTTGAGCAGTCTCCCCCTGGTCTTGTTCTTCATGGTTTGGCTGGCAGAGATGGTTTGGATCCACTACTACTTCAGCTGTGAGGGGTTTCAGTACTGTGCCCTTTCACCGGATTGCGACACCATCTGCAACTACGGGTGTTCGTGCAGCGTGGGCGTTTTCCCCACTTTCTGGGATGAGGTGTCTCGGTCCGCTTCGACAGTGACTCAGCGGATTAGAGCGGGATCACCATGTGAGTCCTGGGGAGTTTCTCCCTTTGCTTTGGGTTCCCTGGTAGAGTTAGTGGTTTCAGTGTGACCAACACTTTACGTGGGCACTGATCCTCTACCCAGGAGGTTGTTCCAGCAGGGCTGAGGTTGTTTCCAGCAGGGCTGAGGTTGTTTCCAGCAGGGATGAGGTTGTTCCAGCAGGGCTGAGGTTTTTCCAGGAGGGCTGAAGTTGTTCCTATAGGGCTGAGGCTGTTTCCAGCCGGGCTGAGGTTGTTTCCAGTAGGGCTGAGGTTGTTTCCAGCAGGGCTGAGGTTGTTTCAAGTTGGGATCGCCAGAGGGTTACCATCCAGCAGGGATGGCTAGTACAGCGGTGTTCACCGAGTAGTACCATCCAGCAGGGATGGCCAGAGAAGTTCCGGGCTTACCTCTAGTGGGCTGGGCAGTGGTCCCCGATGCCAGGCTTACCTCCAGCGGGGCTGTGCATTTGTCCCAGATGCCGGGCTTACCTCCAGCTAGGCTGGGTAGTGGTCCCCAATGTTGGGCTTTCTCCAGTGGGGCTGGGCAGTGGTCCCCGATGCCGGGCTTACCTCCAGCTGGGCTGGGCAGTGGTCCCCGATGCCGGGTTACCTCCAGCTGGGCTGTACAGTGGTCCCGTCACCGACATTAGCCGGGTAGCCCTCCAGTGGATTACCCTGTTACGGGACTGGGTAGTGTGGCACCCGTCGACTTTTTAGGTCTCCCTGTATTGGGAACCCGTTGACTTCCAGGGATCCTCCAGCAGGGCTGGGCTGAGGGTCGCCTGTCAACTATGAGCAGACCTCTCGACTGTGGGGCAGTGACGAGTTGTGGTTTGACGTTCCCCCAGAACTCTCAAGTATGAGGGGCACTTTCCCCACCAAGACGCGTTCTTGTGATGCGATCTAAAACCGTGTGGGCGAGTCAATGCTGCCCAAAGCGGATAGTGTCAAGGTGTGGTGATTGAGCCCCTTGGCTTGCGGTTCGGGGCAAATGTGCGGGATGCTGGGCATCGGTGGTGTTACTTCTGGGACTGTTGGCGACTCACTTTTCTTGGGCTGAGTTACGGGACGAAGATCCTCTTACGACGTTGTTCAGGATTCTTGATTGAGCATAAGGATATGTATATACCTTGTTTCTGATACCCACTTCTTGGGTTTGGTTACTCTCCTTCTAGGAGAGGCGAAGACGCGCCGGGTATGCCATGTGTTTTACGTGTCTAGCTTCTCATGGTTGGACGTGTCTACTCTCCTGCTATAGGTAGAGAAGACTTGACGAGAAGTTCATCTTCTCACCATTTCCAGCTCCATGTGCCTGGACGATTCTACCTTCTTTCCTCTTGTTGGGTTGAGCTGGACTCTTTACTGTTACTCTTTACTGCACTCTCTGTTGTACTCCTTTACTTTTCCTATTCACTCTACTGGTCACCCTTCGGTACCTCCTTTGTTGCTCCCTCGAGTCTTCGGGGTATCCTACTGAGTATTTTTATACTCACCCCTGCTTGGGATTTTCCCAAAATTGGTGTGCCCTTGCAGACGGTAGACAGATTGGTCGTGACCTCAGTGGAGTGTAGGAGCTTGGGATCTTGGACCACGTGCGGTGGTCGTGGCCGGGATCCAGATTGGAGACCCGTCATCTGTCCATTTTTGTTTACCTTTTGCCGGGTTGTGGCACCTTTTCTGGTTGGGCGTGTGTTTTTCCCCTTTTTCCTTTTCAACACTTTACTTGTAACTTTTAGAGGTCGATGCACATTGTGGTTTATTTATAGCAGTTTCCCTTTTTCTTTACTTGTCCTTTCTTTTACTCTGTAGTTTGGCATTGAGTGTGCTGCGTAGGTGTGTGTACAGGTACTTATGCAATGGCCTCCCCGAGTTGCTATGCCTTCGGCGCTGGTCGCCATCCCCTGGCCTATGGAGGCCGGCTTGGGGTAGTTGCGGCTCGAGCCCGGGTAGGTTCGGGTCGTGACAGTTCATTTATGTTTATTTTTAAATTAATTCTGTAGAATTTCAAAAGTAATTTTTTCATAAATGTTTTTAATTTCTTTAGAAAAGGAAAAGGTAATGTTCTATATTATGATATTTGGTTTCAAGGATTTTTAATCCACTATAACTATTATTTTACGTTTTCACTCCTTCAGAACCTTCCATTTTTTCCTTTCAAAAAAATATTTTCTTTATTCTTGGTATTTTATTTTTCAATATGGTTTTTTAAATTTTATTCGAATTTGGATATCCAAAACCAATGTACATATGGGTTCGAGATAGTTTTTCAAGGTGTTTTATGAAAATGTGATATCATACATTGTTTTATTCATGATATTGTACTTGATTACTATAGATGATGATGGGTGATCAAGATAAAACTTACAGGATGGGTGAGCCTGATACACCTTAAACAATAGGTGAGACTAATCAAACATAGAAAACTAGTGATAATGATTCAACTTATATGATTGGTGATACTAATAGAGGTCTCCAAATAATTTTATACTGTTCATTTTCTCCAAAATAAATATTTAGTGTGTTAATTGAGGGGTTTATTTCAGTAGATTTAGTTGGGATGCAATTATTTATGTTATGGGCTATGAATAAAATTTTATATGTTACCTAAAAGTGTTATTATATTATTGGTATGGGTTTTGAAGGATGAACATGAAAATTTGATGTTCTTTTCTTGTGGATATCATTTATTTCATGCGATCCAAAATTATTACACTAATGGTAAACATTTTATGGTGTTTATTTTTTAACTGAACTAATGAATTTATTTCCTTTATTTCACAAAGTAATATTGTTTTGTTCATCCAATACGTTTAAATTTTTTTCACATGATTTAAGGATGACTAATAACAAAAATTAATTCATAATGAATGTCATGATGTTTTTTTATGAAAAAAACTGTGTTTCGTTTTAAGAAATTTAAATTGTGTGAAAAATGGATATTTAGTAGATGTGTCAACATTATAACATATATGATTTATAATGTAAAATTATTGATGTAATAATCTAAAACTCCAATCCCAAAAATATATCTCAGAATCAAAAAAGTGAATTATATTATAAATATATTATATTATATAATTTTTAAGGCTTGTTCATTAAAGTATATGTTATAAAAATGATTATATAACATTAGAGGTTTGGATAATGGTAATATAATTCCTTTATAATATCATAATTTTTTGTTAAATTGTAAATGATATATCATTTTAAAATTAAAATGTTTTATAATTTGACATATTTATGTTCAGAATGGGTTTACACAATAAAAATTAATAAACATAATTAGGATGGTAGGAAGAGGATAATTCTGTTCCAAATTTGTATCCTAGAAGGGTTGGAATTGCAATTGAACATTTTGTATAATGATTTTTAGATTACATAAACTATTAATTGTTGAAGTTTCCTTTTTAGAGAGAAACCTATTTTAGTTTAGTGGAATATGTTTTTGATGAACATTTCACAAAATAACACCCTTCAACTTTTGATAGAAGATGTGTTCCAACGATAGCAGAAGAATTGATCAATGATCTAAAAAATATATTTGATTTTAGTTGATATTTAGGAAGTTAAATGTAAAATCCTTCCATTTGTCATTTTTATGATGAATTTTATCCATTTCGGTCCGTGGTTAAGAATACCATTGAGAAACCTGAGCATGATGACATGAATGGGTTGAATTTATGAATCTTTAATGGAGGAATATTTCCCTTAGGTTGTTTCACTCAGGATGGTGAAATAATTCCAGTAATTATGAAAAGTAAAGGAAGCTTCTATAGCCACATATGAAATATATTTTATATGATTTTCCTGGTATATGCAAAAAAATTCGGACCTTGATTGTAAAATTAATAAATTTTACTTAGTATTCAAACTATGATTACAATGTTCTCTGGCCACATGAGAACTTAAATGTTTTGAGAATGAAGTTCATCGTAGAAATAATGTTGAGAAATTATTTCCCAAATTTTATGTCCCTTGATATTATAAGTGTATAAAAAGGTAAATATAGAATGAAATGGAAAGTCATCTAATTAATAATTCTACATGTAGGACCCAAATATGTTCAAAGTGAGGTAAAAAACATTCTAGTAAATGTTTTACAATATCTGGAAAAGTGTTACCTGTGTGGTATGTTTTTTCATGTGGATCATGAAAACAAATAAGAATCTTGAAAAATATATGAATGGGTTAATAGATAACCATCCAACAGTGATATTGTTTAATTATAATGAGTTTTGAAATTATCTTAACATATGTCAAAAGTTAGTTACACTACGTTGAAATCTTCTAGATCAAAAGAAGAAAGGTGAGGAAAAATAATTTTATAATGAAATGATGGATGATGGTCCATCTAATATTATTGTGACAGGTACATTATATGATTATTCACATTATGAAAATTCATTATTTGACTACGGGTCTTGAAATTCATTCATTTCTGAGAAATGTTGGAGTAAAATGTGAATATCACCTTCAAAAAATAAGATAGAACATTTGGTGGAATCTACAAGAGTAAATATTAATTCTTACATGATTTATAACAATATTCATATTGTTATTAGTGGTATGTCATTCTTTAAAAATATTTTTGAACTTCCCATAGTAGAGTTTGATATTATTTTTAGAATGGAATGTAATTTAGTTTATCATGAAAAGACACATTTTAGATATAAGAATGATATATTCAATGATATCATACCTTTGATAATATATCATGATGTTGTGTTATTTGTTATAGATGGAAGTGAACGTTTCAAAGATCATGTTTTTGAAATGAAATAAATTATTCAAATTAGTGATGTGCATGTTGTGAAAGAATATATGGATGTTTTTTCTATTGAATTTCCATATGTCATTCTTGATAGAGAGGTTTAGTTTTCTATTGACATAGTCCCTCATTCTAATACAATTTCAAAAACCCACATTGTTTGGTTAATGTTAAAATTCATGAAATGAAAAATTAGTTTCACTAGTTTGTAGATATATATTTTTTCTTATGAGAACATCATCATAGGCTACACAAATTTTATAAATTAAAATGATAGGTGGTTTAATGGGGATTTAAATTCATTATATTTTATTGAAAACATCATTATTATGAACAAGTATCCTTTTACTTATATCAATGATTTTTTTGATTATCTATAATGAGTGAAACATTTTTTGATGATAGATATTATTTTAAGGTGTCATGAGTTGATTGTGAGGGAGGAAGCCAATATGATGATAGCGTTTTGGACAAGATATGTGCATTATATATATTTTTTATTCTCTTTGTGTTTTCTAATTCACTAGCTATATTCATGTATTTTATAAATATATTCTTCCAAGAATAATATTTATATGTTTTTTCTTGTTTTTATGGATGATATATTGATATATTCTAAAATTTCAGAGGATCATGAATGAAACATTAGGATTTTTTCAAACATTAAAATATCATAAAAATCATGAAAAAATTTAGTGAGCGTGAATTTGTGTTAAAAAATTTTCCTCCAAGACATTCTATTTCTAAAGATGGCAAAACTATTGAACCTTATAAAAAGACTGTTTTTGTTGAATGGAGAATGCCTAAAAGAGTAATCAAGTTTTATAGTTTTCTTAGATCAGTGGGTTACTAAAATTGGTTTGTTAGAAACATTCTTATATTTCTATTCCACTGACCAACATAACTCAAAAAATAGTTCAATTATTCAAGATGAAAGTGTGTGACGATTATATCATGTAAATAAAAAATATTTTTCAGAATAATTTGTTTTTTAACCGCCATATAGAATTGATGAATTTTTCATCCACCGGGACTATAAATTGAAGTTAATTGTTTTCTTTGTAATATAGAATTGTCATGTAATTTCTTATGATTCACATAAAAATAAATAACATGGGTTAAATTATCCAACACCTGATTAAGAATTAGCTATTATGGGTTTTTCAAAAAAAAACATAGAGGTATCATTAATGAGGAATAAAGTGTAAAATTAATACTGATCAAAATATTTTTATTTACATATTTACACAAAAATAGATAAACATGAGTCAACGTAGATGGTTAGAATTAATTATGGATTATTATTGAATAATTCAATACCGACTTAGAAAAAAACAAATTAATTGATAATTTGAGTTGAAAATATAATGAATCATCAACACTAATATTTTTCTGACATTATCATTTGTTAAATGATTTAATGAATGATAGGCAATAAATTGAACATATAGTTACATGGTTTATTTTGTTTTGGGATTTGGTGAAGTCAACATTGTTAGACAGACATAACAAATCTCAGAATGAGGACCATGATTTATAGTAAAATATTCAATGGTTAGGTAACAATATGTAACATACATTTAACTTTGAAAAATAATGTATTTTTAGATTTATAAAGTGGTTATGTGTGCCTTGTGATTACCAGTTGAATAGATAATTGTTAAGTGATTCTCATAGTTCCCTATTTTCTATTTATCCTAGATGCACAAGGATGTACATATAGCTTCAAGAGTATTACTGGTTGGATAAAATAAATATTTATATTATAGAATCTACCCTAAAATATTTGACTTATCAATAGTTTAAATCCAAATGAAAATTACCAAAGGGGGTGCTAGATCCTTTTTTAATTATAAAGAAGAAATGAAAAAAAAATCCATGGATTTGTTGGTGGGATTACCAAATATTTCTCTAGGTAGTAATGAAATTTTGATTATTATTTATTAACTAAAAATTCTTCAAATTTCCTTCCCTTTCAATATATTATGTATTTATATCATATTTATTCACTATACCTTTAAAATATAATTAGATTACATGGAGTTTGTCTATATATTGTATCTAATTGTGATCCTAAGATTACATTAAATTTTTATAATGGACTTCAAAATTCATTATTATTGAATTAATTCTCACTATATCATTTTATACATAATTTAATGGACAATTAGAGAGTATGATCCCAAACATAGAAAAAATTATCCATGATTTTCAATGTATTAACTGAGAAGTTGTGGTTAAAATGATTAATTAGTGTTATTTTATTAAAATCATATTTTTAATCCTAGAATATATTTTTCACCTTTTAATGAATTACATGGAATATGATTTTAAACTCTATTCTATTTGGATGAAGTAGAAAAAAGGAGTTTTATAGGAACATATTTTCTTAGATAAATGTTTGTGAAGGTAAATATGACTTTGTAGTACCTTATAACGGTTTATAGTATGTAAATTTGTTATACAGATAATTTGAGAAAAGATCATTCTTTCGATGTAGGTGATCATGTATTTCTTAATGTTTCTCAATGTAAAACTGTTATGTGTTTTAGTAAAATGATAAATATGATTACATGTTTCATTGATACCTATTAAATCATTGATAAATTTGTATTAGTTATATATAAATTATACTTTCCTCTATGTTTATATTAGGTATATGATGTGTACCACGATTCATTTCTTTGAAATTATATTCCGTATGCATATTTTAATTTGAGCCCTTCAGTAGTTTAATGTAAAGAAAATTTTCATTTGGTAAATAACTAGTAAAAAGTCATCATTGTAGATATAAATTGATGTTGAATATGATAATTTATTATGTTAAAGACATTTTTTGTAAGACCATATTGTTTAAGAGGCATCATGGGAATCAATAAATGAAATGAACAAAAAAATTCTCTACCTTTTTAAGTAATGAATATAAATTGAAGGATGCAATTTCCAAAAGGGGGAAGAATGTAACAAACCAATTAAATATAATAGTAAATTTCATTCCTTATTATTAGTCAATTATATTTTATATTATGATATTTATAATAATAATATTAATTTATTTTTTAATAAAAATAGATATAGTTTTATACATATTAATTTTATTTTATGTATTATACGGTTTTATTATAATGATTAATTTGTAAATTTTATAATTTAATCTTTATAAAATGAACATCATTTTTGAATTCATTATATCAAAATTATCTTCGGTTGAAGTACAATATTTTATTAGAAATATAATTCGTCAACGAATATTAAAAAAATAAAAAATTTTGAAACACTATAATTTCATTTCATTGAATAAAGAAATTTATAATTCCCATTTTATCGCAAATTAACATTAGTGTCTTGTAATTAAAAATAATTTAATAGATTATATAGTAATCATCATTATACATAATTTTAGTAAAAGTTCATTTTGGGGGAAAAACATATTTTTCTGAAAATTGTTCTTCTTTATGTTTTACCTTTAAATACTAAATTAATTTTTTAAACTTATAGAAATTTAATCACAAAAATGGATTCCATATTTGTAATTAGGGTTTTCAAATTTTTTATATAGTTTCCTTTGATTTTTTTCATTATGACTTGTATTCATAACAAATATTTTTTACCAATGTATGGGAAAATTTGGTAATTAAGGTTAAAAATAAAATGATAAGGAAGAAAAGGTACCCTAAAACATTAATTTGAACTATTAAATGATTATTATTTGATCATACTAATGAAATATTTTAATTTATGGTAATATTTTACCATTTTCCTTCAAAATGTATTATATATCATTTAATGTAAATATAAAATAAAATTTTTTACTACATTGCTTTTAATATTGATTTTATATTTTTGCAGGGATAAAAAACATATATTATTTTTAAGTATGTTTTTAAATTAGAAATTATTTTTTTATCATGATATTGTTTTTTTATTGATGATATAATTACATTGAGCACTTACACAATTCTATTAAGTGCTTGTTCAACAAATAAAAACAATCATGTAAATGATTTTTAAAACATTAAAATTAATATTATTCAAGTGATTTTTAGCATCCTATTAATTTTAGAAATAAAATTACATATTTGTTTTGACTAAATTGATTCTATTTTAATTTTTCAGCTGTCATGTAGATTTCAAAATCAAATCAATTGAATTTTTAAAAAAATTACATTATTAATGTTTTATAATAATCAATATTTTGTTAAAGGATTTAAAAATAAAAAAAAATTGTATATTCACTTAATTTAATGGTATATGGTTGAAAATAAAAAACATGACAAATTTATTGGACACTTTTTCTAATATTGTATCTTTCTTAAAACCTAGAGTGTAAAAAACATTGATATCATGGTAATTCTGAAAAGGGTTATCATTGGATTAAAAAAAGATATAAGGGTTCAAAAAATCACCAAATATTTTACAAATTCTGTTGTTCAAGGTTACATAGACTCATCCTCATCATATAATTTAATTATATATATTTGGTCCATTATCTTTTAAAAATTAATTTATATTAACTTAATACTTCATGTAATTCAAAAAGTGTCCCTCCTCTCAATTATAAAATCGAACATCCACTAATCTATTCCTCACACATTTTTAAAAAACTAGTTTTTCTAATACCTACAAAAATATATACCAAATATCAATACCAATTTTCTAGAGTCCCTAGATTAATCAGAAAACAATTCTAGAATGACAGTAGGTATAAACCTAATGAAGATGTTGGAAGAACGGGTATAGTTCTTAATTGACCGTTTTTCATTTCATTTTTACTTTTACCTAATTTAAATCTTGTTAATACTTGTTTGAATGATAATAAAAATTATATTCTATATAATTTTATTTTTTTAGGTAAATCTAATAACCTGTATCCGTCTTCTCTTTTATCTAATTGGAAACAAAACCATCTTTCGTGTTTAAGGAAGACTACCGCTTCATGAACTAATGTAATTTGTTTTCCATCACGACCTATCAGGACTAGCAATAATGATTAGTTTAATTAATAAATATATATTATTCTTTAAATTATTGTGATTGTTGAAATTTATTATATCATCTATTATCTTACCATTCTATCCCTTGAAAAAAAATATCATCGTTCATGTGTATATGTGGATCACCACCTCCATGAAGCGATTTAATTTATTTCACCACCACAACAATGGATTGTATATGTAAAAGTGTAATTAAAGATATGATATGATATATATAATATAATCATAATTATTGGAAGATAAAATTATAATTACCTTATTTCCCTCATACTCTTTTAAAAATGAAATTGATAATCCTGTGTAAGTATAAGCTACCGTACCCATGATTATAATGTAATTCATATTTAGTAACTATATTTCATGGTTTTTTAAAAGTATAATTGATATATAAAAATTATAATTATTCCAGTATTATTATTATGAATGTTATGGAACAACTAACACATTGACTATATTTAACCTATCAAAGTCATTTGGTACGTATGGGTTGAATGTTGTCCAAAATTCTAACAATACCATAAATGATTATCTAATTTAATATTAAAAGGAAATAAATAAATTAATTGGAATAATAATCATGATAATATTATTATGAATGAAAATAAATAACATAATTTTATTATTCCGGAAGATAAATAAAATACGTGATGAGTGGAACTCCTGGTAAGGGACAATTTAACTTTAAATAATATTTTTAATTATTTTAATGAATAATTATATAAATAGTTTAATTACATATCAATAATATTAAAATTATTATATGGATTGATTTATATTGACTTAAATGGATTAAAAATTACATTATATTTCTCTTTCTTCTTTCTATTAATGTTTTCAAATAGAATATTTTATAGAATTATTTTACATTATTTATAGAAGGAAAATATAATTTTCTATTTTAAAGTATATGATTTCAATAGATTTTCTCACCACCAAAACCATTAATGTATGTTTTATTTCTTTTATAAACATAAAAATTTTATTCAAATAAAAATTTTTCTTCCCTTTATTCAATGTATTTTAATTTTGATAATGGGTTTTTATGGGGAAATGGTATTTCAATATCTGAAAATGATTTGCATATGGTTTCAAAAGAGGTTTTCAAGGGTTTTAAGATGAAAATATGGAATCATATTTTTTCATGAGTTTGTTATTGATAATTATTAATGATTATTAAATTGAAACAAGGGGTATTATACTGGGGTGGTTTCTCCATGGGATTTAACTGTGATCCTGTTATTTCACAAACATGTTATAAATATAGTGCTCCATGATTTTTAAAAGGATATATATTGAATTACTATGGCTTTTAAAGGTTTTATTTCATCAAAAATTGTGTTATTTTCATGTTGATATTATTATTTAATATACTCAAATAATATTATTTTAAAGGTAAGAAATTTATTCATTTTTTTTAATTTACTAAAATAATTCTTTCTTTTATACCCATTACTATGATTTTTGTGTTCATCCCACATTTTTAAAAGCTTTTTTATAGGACTTAAAGGTGTCTTAGAAAGAAAATAATATGGCATGTTTATAGTTAGCAATATTTTTCTAGAAACCAAAATGTATTTCATTTTAAATATTTTCAAATGTATAAAAAATTGAAACTAAGTAGAACTATTCACATTGTAATATGTGGGTTTCGTAATGTAAATATTACGGCCTAATTACATAAAAATATAATCCTAAATGATCTTTAGGATTTCAATAAATTTAATTCTAGTACAATGACATTCAATTATTTAATGCTTAAGGATGGGTCCTTATAATGGTGTAATATAACATCAAAATAATTCTAGCATAATTTTCTTTCAAATAAATGATTGTTAAATGTCTTGTTTCACAATTTATATAACTATGATATATTTTTTCACAAATATTCTACTGCAAAACTAAATTTTTTTCAATAAAAAAACATGAATCATGGAATATGTTTATTAAAAATAATATAAGTTATAATAAATATTTGTTTAACAATATTTTAAATATTTTCCAACAAATAACATAAACATTTTTTTATTAAATATAATGTCATACGTAAAATATTATAATTTCACAATTTATACTTCTTTTTGTTTTCTAATTAATGATTTTATTATTATTAAAACATTGGAAATATTATAATTAATGAAATATCTTATTTAATATTAAATTAACCCTTTTTAAAATAACATTATACAAATGAATGTTTATAATATATATTATAGATCATGTATCATCTATTTGAAAGACCATGATAAATGATATTAAATAATCAATAAAATTTAAAATGGTAATATAATATTTGTCATTAAAATAAAAAATTAACTAAATATGAATAGATATGAAAAATAATAATTTAAAATAATTATATATATAATTATTTTTAGTAATATAAACACTATTTTTAACAAAATATTGATTTTGATATATGTATATTAAATTATATATAATACTTTGTCAAAAACAATATTCTAAGTAAATATAGTTGTAAGTATAATATTTGTTAAATTTGTACCTCTATATAAAGACACTATTTTGATACAGTAATAAAATTAATTGATTATATGGATTTTATAACAATAATTAAATATAATAATAGATAAAATCATATTCTTCATAAAGATTGAATTTACGTAAGGGTAAACATAGGTTTTCAAAACCCACCTAAATGTAGCATGAAATCATTAATATGTTTTTGTGGTTCCTATATAAAGGTATGTGGAGATTTTCATATCACATATAGGTAATCTAGATATCACATATTCTATGTAAGGGTCTATCAATTCACATAAGTGTAGGGTCATTGAAATGTAAGAGAAATGATAGATGTGTAATGGTGGATCTATTACCATGTAAGGGTAGTCACAACTATGTAAGGGTTAGTAGGCTTGTGCAAAGGTAAAAAGTGGCTTCATGTAAGGGTGTAAACACTCTATGTAAAGGTAAATGCCAATATTTAAATGTAAATGATATAACATAAGGGTTATTTCTAACACACGTATGGGATACATTCATAAGTATATCCATGGATACCCAAACCAGATCACTTCCTTGAACTGAATTTAAAAAACCAAAAAAAAAAATACATATCCAAATCATCATGTTTCCGTTTTAGGATAGGTAACAGATGTAACAAGCCTATGGGACATTGGTGAACTTCCATCACCTACTGATAGGCAGGACACCAAGTGATAAAACCTATAATTTTAAATTTCATCCCAAACCACCAATATTGGTGATTCAAATCATGATACATCTTGGGGATTCTTGGGTGAACATATCATTGATAAGAATGTGACTCTTATAATAGATCCTTTAGCATTTATGTAAGAGCCCAGAAATTCCCATATATATGTACGACGTCATTTCCCTCAACATACAAATCTAGAGTTGGGCCTTCTCTTAAAATACATTTCAATAGGACCAAACCATCATGGTCTGAGAACTATCTTCACTTCACCCTATCATGGAGTTAAGAGGAAACTGTTAAGACTAAAAAAAATCTCCCCATAACCATAATTACACTCTCGATTCTTCTCAGAAAAGATAACCTTCAATTTCCAGTCATCACTATCTTCTTGTACGCCTTCTTCATGAGTTTTCCATCTTAGAACATCAGCTACTACATTTCCCTTAATAGGAATATGGGATATCTCAAATTCAAAGTAGTTATTATATTCAAACCATATTTAATATTTTATATTAAATAAAAATTATGTAAATAAATATTTTTCAATTTAGATTTACACATAAACCACAATGAAATCTCCCATAAAATAATTTCCCCAACAATGTAAGTCATGAAAATCTACTGTAATCTCATGGTCATGTTTAAAGTAACTACTCTCAAGAGGGATGAACTGGAGAGAACCGAATCCAATAACATAATCCTCTAACATCATTAGTGCACCCATCCTATGTCATGAAGCATCACATAACATTGTATATCCTCCTATATGTTTTGTAATAATTAGATTCAATGGTGAAGTAAGCCTTGATTTTTGCTTCTCAATAGCTTTCTAACTTGATTTAGACCACAATAACATCATGCCACTCATTTTTAGACCATTAATCAGTTATTCAATGTCTTATAAGTTCTGTATTAAATTTCTAAAATATCTATCCACCAAAATAAATTAGTTATATCAATCATGTTCTTGGCATTATCCTTGGAAACAAAATCACTCACCTTATTTGGGTTAATAGATAATTTTGATTTTGAGATAATGTGACATAATAAGTAATCCTCTTGGTTTCAGAAGTAAAACTTACTAATCATTGCATATTACAGATACTCTCTTAGTGTATTCAAAATTATGTCAATATTTTTATCATGGACTTTTTGATTTTCAGAATATACTAAGATTGCATCCCTAAAAACAATGATGAATGAACCTATATAGGGGTGGAAAACATTGTTCATCAAAGACATTAAAATGGCAGGTCCGTTCATAAGATGAAAGGACCTAACTAGATACTCCTATAAACAATTATGAATTTAAAAATTCATAAGTTGTATATATGAAGAAATGACTTGGACAGGATGATAGATCAATCTCAAGTTGATCTCCAAGAATAAAATAGATCCATGAATATAGTCAAATATATCATTTATTCGAGTAAAAGGACACTTGTTCTTAACTATAGGCTAGTTACATCAACAATAATCCACGTATATCTTAAGGTTATAATCTTTCTTCTCGGGGAACATTGTGTTAGAACCAAAAGATGAAGTGAATGGTCAAATAAAACCCTTAGATTCCAGATACCCCAACTAACTCTTAATCTTATAGATCCCAGTAGGTTCCATCCTGTATGGAGGAAGAGATATTAGATGTAATCATGGATTGATCATGATCATACACTACACCACTATCTTAAGAGATGGTCCATAGAATTCATCTAGGAAAACATCCATGAAATGATCATCCACTAGACAAAAAGCATCCATATGCACTATCATATCATCCATGAAAATGATAGTAGTTAGGGTTATCACTCTTACAAGACCACGATGTTCTGGTCTAGTTCTACAATTTTATACATACCACTCACCCTTTTGAAGCTAACTATTTCCCTCTAATGATTTAAATGATACGTTGTAAAAAACAGTCTACATAGGTAGGATAGGGGAATAAACACACCATACTAAGTATTTCATCGAAGCCTACCAATTCAAGGATGAAGAGTCCCCAAATGAAATGGTAACTTCTTTTCTCTAGGTGATTGTCCTTGAATTTATATATACCCAATGATTGTATTCCCAACTTTGGGTCCATGGTCATCACCCCATAGAAGTATTGAATTTAAAGTAAAAACATCCATAATTGAAACAATGATAAAGGGGTGAGATGGACCTATATCGAATAAAGAATATATGATAGCAGAGCTAACTACAATATTACCTCATAAAATAGATGGTGCAACATTCTGGTCCTTAGGTATCAGATGTAATGCATGAAACTATATTTATCCACAACCCCAAAATATAGCTAAACTATACTAGGCATATCTGATCTACTGAATCTGATAATTAGAAGTGTGGATTCGTCTTCCATAACCTCCTCCTTTTCTTATCAATCTGGTACTACTCCCACAACCTTCCTGGCACAGAGTAACTAATACTACACTAGATGTAGGAGATTGTGCATGATATCTTCCTCTAGGAATAGGATGTATGTTATAGGATAACCTCTTAAGATGACCCATATGGTCATAAGCATTATAGTCAAGAGGGTATTTTTTACATTGAAATTTTATAGTCCCATTCCATCAACATCGATGGAATATAACAGAATTTCTATATAGATACCCTACTTATAAATTATTTGATGAGAAATATACGGAATATACATCTTGCTATCAGAATAAATAGAAACCTATATTGGTAATGTACCTCTATTACTAGTGCTATTATTGTTTCTGAGGTCACATTTTGTTATAAGTTCCTAATTCATGATCTCATAATAAGTAGATAGTTGAAAAAAAATCACTTGTGAGTGGATGGTATTCATGATCTAATCATATGAACATCTCCGTCGTGATATCTCATCAACAGTATGAATCGAGGGAAAATGTTACAATGCATTGAAACATGTTGACTAGTCAATGATAGACATAACACAGTCCTCCATGTTCTTGAAATATCTAAATCAACCAATTATGAATATCTGAGGGAAAAATTAATCATAAAATGTAGTGTGGAAGTCCTCATAGACCATGCCATAATGATGACCAGTCTGATTAATCACATACCACTAGCACTTTGCTTAATCACACAACATATGGGTGAAATTATTGACCCTCCTATCTAGAGGCATATCCAGTTTCTCAAAGATAGAAAGAATGAAATCTAGCTAAAAATAAGTAGCATTTGGACCACCATCTCCTGAGAAGATAAAAGGATATTGATGTGGGGACACAAAAGAAAAATTAGACATTGTTGGTGCAGGTTATGGAGCACCCTACATAGGTTGCATCAGACCTAGGAATCTCTCTCGAAGATGAGTGGAAGTTCCCATTTCAGGAATAAGATGTGGTTCCTCACATGGCAGAACTAGAGGGATCACTAGTGGCCTAGGGACCACCACCTCCCAATCATTTTCATTGGCACTTTACTGGCATGTGACTAGTGGAGGTCATGGTCTCATAACTCTAAAAATTCCAGGACAATGCCTTAGAATAGATTTAAAATTAGAAATAATCAATATCAAAATGTATGTCATAAGAAGAAGTGATCACAACCCAAAATACATCTCCAATTACCCTCTTAGAATTCTAGTGTATTGGTTGGTGTTTATGTTTTATTTATTGGGTTTCCATCATATAGTGGGTCAATTGAAATTTTAGGATTGAAACACTCAATAAATTATACTTTGATACATCTTTTTTAGGTAACCATTTCATTTAGAGGTTAGAATTTCAATTTCATGATTGTACGTGGATAAATATAAAGTATAAGGATTAGTTAAATGAATTATCATCCCAATTCATAAATTCTTTCACACTTTATTAAATGATATTGATACCCATTAAATTGAAACAAATCCCCTTAAATTTGGTTTGATAATTTCATGGGTAGAAATACTATGGATCAACATAATGAATTTACCTATTCTAATCTATATGGTCCCATACACTATATAATTGAAATTTGTATTCATGAAATCACAACCAACATCTAACCAATATAACAAGTATTATATAGATTAAATGGATTGAAATTGGTTATTTTTTATTCCACCACTAATATATATGAGAAAAAACCATTTATGCTGGTTCTGGAATTTTAAACAATCAATTTCCATTCCTTGTAGAAGATGTTATTAGAATATGCATATATAATAACCCTAGATCACTCTATAATCACATGAAACATAGGTAATGTGATTAGGAAAATACACCTATATGGAATTGAATATTCCTGACATGGGAATAATTGGTTATAATATTGATTCATGTAGTAATGTTCCTTGTCATACCAGGATTAGGAAGAATATACATAAAATATATTGATTACCAAAATTCATGTGAATCACCCAATATTGAAATTATATCAACTATAATAAGTAAAAAACATAACAACAATTTCCCATTCCAAGGAATGTTTGTTTTTACCCTAAATGTGGGTTAGCTACTCCTGATAATGTCTTATATACACCTTCTAAAACAATCCTAATCTTTTGTATAAATTTTCTAAAAAATAATAAAATAGAATAAGAAAACCCTCTGATACCACTTTATGATTTCCTGGACCAAGATCACTCTGGGGTAATGAAAACTGATGGACCACATGAAATTATTGTGCCTTGTCGTATTCTAGAGGCTTCGTACTAACTATGAGGGTTAAGGGTAAATCTATGGGGAGAATATACCATCATGTTATAGTGGAGAACATCATAGATAATAAATAAATAAATAAGCAGAATTAGTGTAATAATGAATAACACTGGTAGTGTAAATATGAATAAGCATAAAATAAATAAATAATCAACTAAAAAGCTAAAAATGTATCATATTAAAAATTGGGATGTCTTGTATCTACAAAAATGAAAAGAAAAAATACATAGAAATAATAAGATAGTGAAAAAAATCTATTCAAAAGAATAAAAATGAAGAAAAAACTATCCAGGAATCTCATGATATGGATCGATCAACTACTACCATGATTCCTTCCCAAATAAAGAATGGATGTTAGGTTTCCTAAGTGGGATGATTCCATTTGTCCACACCTGTGATCATAGAATATTTATGGGTACCATTGGAAGCCCAGATAGGTTGTGAGATAAATATCAGTAGGTTGACACCAACTATGACTATAAAATTTATCTTTTTAATATAAACTATATTGTGTGTATGTATATAAATTTAAATCAATAATATAATAAAAACTCCATACTTACTTCAGAATTAACTAGTAATGTATATTAACATATAACGATTTAATTTTTTTAATATAAAATTTATATAAATAAAATTCATGAAAGTTTAACAACAATGAGATAGATAATAATAACAATAAAATAGGATCCAAGGTGATAACATTGAATCCTTAACCTTATGGGTCATCTAAATCATAGTAGTAACTCGTGAAATTTGTCTATAAGGGGTCTGAGTGTAATCTAAGCGGAAAACCAAAGGCCTTCCACCATAAAAGAGTCTATAATAGACCATCAATCTTGTCTATGGTAGTCCTTGGATAACCATGATAAGGCCCAATGTGGTGAATCCATGCCATAGCATTTCTGAAGTCATCAATCTGTATCCAACAGCTATATTAAATGCTTTACAATATCCAGAAATATATTTCAATTGAATCATCAGTATAACACAAAATAATTCACATAGTAAGACAAAGACCTAATTCCATGGTAGGTATCTCCGATGAGAATCGACTAAATGAATCAGAATAGAATCCTCTAAGTGATCAAAGCATTCCCTTAGGAATCCAATTAAATCCCAAGTCTGATAATTCATATAAAGATGAAAAACGTCTAAACTAATATTCACCTTATACTCCATCTATTTATATAATATGTAATCAGGGGATATGTAATAATCATTCCATTTAACCCTTAAATATGTTCTTTCCATTATTATTCATTAAACATGACAATGTTAAATAGTTACATGAATCCAATAATCACTTTGATTTCACAATCATTTATTTTGTTATTTCCACACCTTTCATTAATAATGAAAAGAGGTAGATGACATTAAACCATTATAAATTGAATTAAATAATCCAATGATTATTAATGTTTATAATATATAATTTCCATAATGGGAATTTAATGTTTAATTAGTTATGAATAACACTTACCCTATCATACGTAAAGTGAAACAAACGAGAACGATGTCACGGATAAACCCAACATGGGTCATGAAAAGAATGAATAAAAAATGTACCCCTATTCAGTGTTCTGTGTTAATGTATGAATCTAAAACAGATATAAATATATATATGTATATATCCGTATAATAAAATATAACCAACTTATATTAAAGAATGTCATGTTTTATGTGAAATTACTTGTGAAACTACTGTGTATACAATGAAGATCATTTATAACAGGTGATAATTTTAGTGGAACATCATAGAAAACCAACATTATGGATGTATTAGATTCCTCATCTAGCATCAACCCCTCAATTTCCCTAGATCGCAATAAAATTAAAGAATGTAAGAATTCCCAAAACTATGGTTTATGACACAACATTAAAATTGTTTATTGATAAAAAGAAGAACAAAAAACCATATGATTTCATAACTTATTAGAGGAATCCAATGAGATTATCACATCTTCAATCACATGTTAGAAAATAAAATGGGACTGAAGCCTAGATGATGGATTATTGGGAGCTCAACTGGTATGAAAATAAGACCTCATGTACACTATATGAGTAAATAATATTGGGTTGTTAAAATTATAATATATATGGAAGAATTATAATTTTACCCTTTAAAATTGGGTTGCAGGGTTTGGATGCAAGGTTTTCCAATACATACACCATGAACTATCCATGTAGGGACTTCACACGGTTCACATACATGGTTTGGGAATTCATGCCACATGAATCTATTAAAAACCATAGTAAGATATCATGGGCATTCCACCAGTGTCGCACCATTAAGGGAAAATGTGTAGAAAAAGTTTACTCATTTAAAATATTACATGGTTAGTAGAAACCATCCAAAATGGGTAGCATAATTTATAATAATAATCCGAACAAAATATTTATTCCATCAGATGAGGTTTCAAGCTTTAAAAATCCCCAAACGCCCTTTTTTCTTCCATATCCTCCCTAGAAATTCATATTTGATCAAAACCAAGGACATAAACCAATAAATAATGGATCTGTACCCCAAATAAAAACTTTTTTCTCACATAAGGAAATTCCGGATGAGTATTTATTGTGTATGAAATTGAGGTACATTTCTGATGTTGGGGATCCACCACAACATTTGACTATAAATAAAGATGAAATCACTCATGTTCATGGACATGTAATTCTTCCTACCTGTATACGAGAGCAGATGAGGAATCAATTTCAAGCCTTGTTGTGGGTAATACATCCTAGTTTGATTAAAATATAACATGAACATTTTAAACAGTATTGTTGTCCTAGGATAAATAAAGAGATTGGTGGATTTGGGATGTGGTGTTAAACCTATTAATAGATTAAGTATATGAATCAGTAATCAAGAGGTTTGTTATAGCCATTACTATTACAGGTTGCAAGTGGAAATTTTACACCATACACATTGTAATAGGTCTTACCATGTACCCTTTGAATAGTGATATGATTTGGGTGATTTCAGACAATATGAAAAAAGAATCACATTTATTAACTATCCGAGAAGCATTTTCAATTGGTATGTTGGGTGACATGAGTGTCTAAAAGATAATGAATTTTTGTGGGTTTCTCATAGTATAGTTTTGGATCATGTTTAGTGATTTACATCTAGTTCTGAGAAGTATTATAGAAGGCACTAGGTACTCAAGTGATTTTGAGTAAAACTTTTTATCCAAAGAGAGGTTGGAAATAAATGAATAATATATATATTAGAGAGAATGATGAATGTATGATACCTAGAGTTTGGTAGATCTTTATAGAATCACTTGAAACATGTTGATTTCACCAATAATAAAAAGTATCATGTTATGATTCATAGGGTACCAAATTACATTTTCTAGGGACATCCATGCAGATCATTATTGTTTTGGATGAAAGTGGGTGAGTCAGAGTTTTTGGGACCGATTCTCGTGGAGGAGACTTTAGAAAATGTTCAGTTGATCTGAAAAATTATGGATATGGATCTAAGTAGAAAAAGGCTGGAATATGATCAATGATTATGAAATATTGTGTTTACATTGGGTGACCACAAATTCCTTTCTGAGTCACTAATATTGGGTCACCATTTGATTTTAATGTAGGTATTGTTGGGACCCATGTTTTTCAGAACATTTGACATTATAGAGATGATCATGCTGGTGTTATAACAGCTGGATATTCTATAGAGGTAAAGTTATATGAATGATTTATTCTATGTATAATATATGTGGATGTTTCATCCTAAACCTTCTCATGTGATTTATTTTTGTGATTTTGAGCTTTATGATGATGCATCATTTTAGTATCATCTGATTCATGTTACAAATTATAGGAATAATGTTTTATAGGGAATTACTATTTTTTAGTCCTACTGTTATGGTAACATGGAAAAATTCAGGAGGAACCTTGGGTTTGAGAAGTACACTTGTAGCCCTAGTGGCATAACCATTTTGCATTGGAGGCTTACTGATGATTGGGAGTGCAGTTCAAGGAATAACTATTATAAGGTGGGAAGGATTCAAGATATTGACCATTATAGATATATCCTAAACTCATTTTAATATATCATTTACCCTACGTTTTGATCAATATTTTTTGGGGTATATTCAATGCTTCATTTCGAGAGTTTTTCAAAGATTTTGGAAGACCTAGGGGTTGTGTACGGTTGGTGAATGGTTTGGGAAAACCATGCGGTTTCCAAAGAAAACAATGCACCAAATTCTGGAGCACCTAGAGGGGTGCAGATAATATCTCCAAATAATGTGGCCACCCCCCAACCATTCACCCATGGAAATATGGGGTTTTCATTGTTGGAAAATGTTTTTCTTAATGATGTCTCCTCCCATTGAAAATTTTCACCCTATATGGTTGGGGAACACAGTTCATACAAAATGTGTGGACTGTCTAGGAAAACATGTACATGGGATTTTAAAAACAAAAAATTTAGATTAAAAATTCTAAGACCCCGTATTTAATCCCTAATCATCCTAAGTAAATCTAATATGATTTAGTCTTATCTTTGAGGTTCTCAAGTGGCTTCCCCACTCATCAACCATGATCTCTTTCAAATCTAATATCCAGTGGAGGACATTTACTCTATTCAGTTATGTAACCCCTTTCGTGATTATTTATATATATATATATCTCCCTCTCTTTTTCACTCTCTTTAATATTTCTCTCTCTTTGGAGATAAATGAATCAACCTATTTTGGATTGTTTAGATATAGTTTATAATACATATTGTTGTTTTTTATCTTTATCCTAGGGTTTTATCCAAGATAATATTCATTGCAATAATTTTCAATCATTTTTCTTCTAATTATAGTATAAATTTGGGTGAGATTTTATCAATGATGATAAGGTAGGTTTTCTACAATATATTTTTATAGTCTTCATATTGATATCACATTTTTAGTTGAATCATTTTACTATAATTTTTAACAATTTCCTTTTAATAAAGATAATTGAATTCCATTTCCTTGTATTTGTGTGACCCTTCGTGAATTATAATAGATTGGTAGAAGATAATGGGATCTAGGAATAATGGATATAAATTTTGTGTTCCCATAACCCAATAATTCATAATGTGAATTGAAAAAGTGGAAATATACTTTTTTGATTTTGAAAAACAATATTATTTCATGGTTTTTTAATGGGGTTTAAATGATTGTTTGGAGTAATATGAAATAGATACATAGTTTTGAAATGTGTAATGGTAAATGGTTTTCATGTTTAATGAATTATTGATCAGGTTGATATGTATATTGAACGTAACAGATCATGGTTATGTTTAATAAATGAAATGTCCCGCCATGTTGTGAATGATTGATAAAGAGGTTATGTATAATTAACCATTGTCTATATATGGATAATGAGATGTGGGTGTTAGAATAATTATCCTCATCAATGGGTGGTAAAAGTGATGATCTATACAATCAATTCGTGCATTTAATTTGTTCTACACTAATTGCATATGTACTATTGAATTGGGAACGAACTGATGCCCTATGTTCATGTGAACGTTGATGGTGGCATAATACTCAATTCAATCAGGATAATGGTATCTAGACTGATGCTCTAAGGTACCATATTTACATTTAAATTGAATATAGATGGAAGACCATGAAAATTAAGGTGATAAATCCCAATGATACATTCTTCATACTCAGACATATGATAATGTAGGTATGTTTGGATCAGGTGTCACCATGAACCTAATGGAATATGTGGTTATCTAAATAATAATAAACTATATAGTTTTTTACCTTTAATATTTGTTTTATTGTTTTTATACAACTACATTCCCTGTTATAGATTAGATATTTCATTAAATTCCACTGGTAGTGGACTAATGAGTTGTACTCATACCGTACTCGGGCCACTGATTTGTACCCGATTAGATGTCATTTTGTAGGATATGATAACGAAGAGTGACCTAATTTAGATGGTTGATTTGGGATTCAGGATGGAGCATGAGTGGCGAAACTGGATATGGTGTCTAGAAAAATCTAGAGTTTTTCATGGCACCCCTATTTTCAAGTTTTCAATTGACACTTAACACTCATATGAAATGACGTATTTACATCTTGGGATTCTGATCATAACCCATGTTTGGGAATTTTTTATGACGATTTATATTTATTAGTTATTTTTTATTACTATCATATATACTAATATATTTATTTTTTTGTTTCATTTCCTTGAATAAGAGGTTGTATTATCTCGTGTATCATTTAAAACCCTCAATTGTAGCCAAAATCCTGTTGAATATATGGAGTCATATTTCAGGCCATATGGAGAATCAAAGCAGGAACCTAGTGTGTAGTGATAAGGTTGGTATATTACCTAGTTCTTTGTATAATTCCTCTACTTAACATTATCTTTCATTAATTCCCTTGTGTAATTTATCAATGTAAACCGGAGTACTGAATCTATGGTCATTGTTTTGTCATAATATATTTGGATCTCCACTCATTATATGATTAGAATTTATGGAATATAGAAATTAATTTTCAAAATAAATTCAATGATAGTGAATTTTATAGTTACACTTTTGAATTTGTTAAAAATTTTGAATTTTATAATTCCCCTTTTGGATTGATTAAAGATCCCAATAACACTTAGAGTAAAGTGTAGCATACGAGAACAACTCTAAAAATGAATCAAAAAATATTTCCACATAATCGTTGTAATATAAAAGATTCTATGAATAATGTAAAGAATTATTAAGGTAAACCTCATAAAAAATCACTTCCAAAAGAATTTAATACTCTTAATTTTACAAAATAAGATAAATGGTTATCTATAGTTCTACTATACATCACTCAATCTACTTGTTAGAAATTAATTTATCTTAATTCTATAAATTATAAAACTGAAACATTTAAAATGTTACTCTCGTTTCCTGTATAGTTTCATGTCTCCCACTCCAGGAAATTTCAAAAGGTTATTATTACACCCACTCTTCCTCTACCACACAATTTAAATATACAATTATCATAACTAAAAAATATATATTAACTAAATGGATTTGTGGATGTTTCTCTTTACATTATCTTATGATCCATCCCATGAAATAATTTAATAAATAACATATAAAATCAGTATTATTAGGTATTATATGATGAATAAACCTACATATCTATAACATGCCCATAGAGAGTACACCGCTCCTCATTTGAAAAACATAGGTGATCTTATTCAATTCGTAGCATAATTGGTTAATCCTATTTTAATGGTTTTTTTCTAGAATAATATTAACTCTATATTAATTGAATATTGTATCCATATAAACCCATGTAGTTTAACATCATTTTCTACCCCACAATTTTCCCTATAACTTCCACTTTAGTACTACTTTTTCATCAATCGACCCTATTAGAAATCATCTAAAGTTAAATTTAGATTTAGAGTTACCCATGAATCCCTCCTCAATAAATTCATCGGGTGTTGACTCACACTGAGGGTACTAAATTACTAGTTTGAGATACATTTCCATTTTATTTAGGTAAAAAATGATACAAGAGATTAAAGAATTAACTCATTAACAAACCATTAAAGGGTCTCTAAAATTTTGAAAAACCACATTCATAAATAATGTAACACATAATAATACACCATGAATAAAAAAAATAGTCCCCAAAATCCATAATACACATAATGAACATACAAGGGAACCTGAAACATCTTGATCCTATCTAGATTACCTCATTCCCAAACTAACATCATGTTATTCCTTCAACTGGATCTTGTAAACATTAAAAACCAATTATTTTTGTAAATAATTAAATTTTTTATGTATTAATATTAATTATAAATATTAATATTAATATTTATAATGATTATCAAAAAAAAATTATTAATGTTTTGATCAAGAATATGTTTTCTTCATTTTATATAGGGATAACTTTTATTCTAAATAAATTTGATTTCCATGCACTATATGGTTTTATATAAAAGTTAAATTTCTAAATTTTATTATTATAATTTGATAAATTATGGATTATTTTTTGTTTCATTGAGTTTGTATTATATTAGGGTTAATTTTTGTGGATATTTCTATGAAAGTATGTATTTGGTTAAAAGATAAAAAAATATGATTTTTATAAATAACATATTATTTATGTGTTCATGAGGATATAAGTATGCATTAAATTTTTATGAATCATTTTTATCTAAATTAAGAGAAAAAACTGAATAAAATTTACTCAAAATTATAAATTTCTTATATAAATAGAATGTTATGTCCGAGTATATATGATAACATTTATTAGTGTTTATGCAATGCACATGTATCCTTTGAAAAGTTAAAATTGGCTCCTTTAAAAAACTATATAGATATGGATAAGTATATGATTGAATTTAATGATAAATATTAATAAATTTAAATTACTTTTTCCTTTATTTATAATTTTTATAATCATTAATATGTAATCTATCCAAATTTTTACACAATTATTCTACAAGGGGAGAAAATTCAAAATAACAATTGAAATATATTTTCATGATATGTATGAAAATTTAAATACACTCTAAATAGTTTTATATGATAATATTTATTAATAATAAAATATATCTATACATGTAGTTATTTTTTAATATTAAATAATATTATAATTATTTAAATGTTAATATAGTATCCATGCAATAAATTTGAAGCATGAAAAATGACATAATAAATAGAAATATAAATTTTAAAAGAAATATTATTATGATTAATTAGGTTCTTTATTGTATTTTAGGGAAAAAATGATATATAATTGTTGATTTAAATTTTTTAATTTTAATCCCACTTTAATATATATGATATTAAATTCAAATATTGAAAATAACCATTATACTGATATTAATGGGTATTTAATGATAATTTTTTCCCTGAATTGATAAAAAAATAAGTAAAATGTATTCTATTATATTTTAATTAACAAAAGGTTTATAATGTCATTCATTTTCTATTTTTGAACCACCTTCCATTTTAAAATGTCATTATTTACACTTAATGAAACAATATTTGTGAAAACAACATTGAACATTATCTGTA
The DNA here is from genome assembly GCA_963277665.1 of Viscum album. NCBI lineage: Eukaryota > Viridiplantae > Streptophyta > Magnoliopsida > Santalales > Viscaceae > Viscum > Viscum album. The sequence continues at coordinate 1,134,051,007 of OY728131.1, forward strand.
AAGGGGAATCATTCTAACCTTTCCAAATCTAATCTTAGTATTTATCTCGATATTATAATCAAATACCTCCATAGTCTTAAATTCTCATGTTAATAAGGTTCCCTCCTTACCAAAATATCTTTCCTCAATGACATTAGTCTTAATCCAAAAGATGTTATTCATTTAACAAGGTAAGATTTTCCAAGCCTCAATCTCCATTATTATTTATGATATTTATTATAAAAATATTATAAAACATCTATTATTTGGAATCCATATTTATTTTCCCATTTTAAAATATTTTTCTCCCTCAAAGATAAAATATGATCCATTACCACTCATAAAAATCTTTTTCATAATTCAGATTTACATCAAAATATATATTTTTCAGAAAATATTTCTTTTCATTTCAACTAATAATTTATTACTTTCATAAATATAATTAATATTTAAATGTAAACCTAAATGTATATTTTAATTATCATATAATTTTTTCATCAATATAAGATATTTATTTTTTTCATTTAAATTTAATACAAAATACATATCTATCCATAATGGTTTTGTGCTACCTAGGGGAATAGTAATTATTTTGAAAACATACTTCATTCAATTTTGTTCTTCAAAAAATATATTTTTATTAAATATGAAATTGATATTCAACTAATTATTTTATTATTATTATTATTATTATTATTAAGTTATAGAGAAATATTCATCTTAATTATAGAATTAATAGTGAACAACCCTGTTTATTTTTATATATAACAAAATTGTCAGGGAGGATTCTCATAAATGTAACTACAGAATAATACATTAAACTAATTTTATTATGGAATAATATAAAAAAATAGCATAATAATTATGGATATTATAAAACTTTTTTAAATGGATTTTATAATTATGAAAATACAAAAACAATTTGTGAGATTACGAATATAATGACTTCATAATGACCAGTGTGAAAAAAATAGTGAAGGAATAAAATATAATAAGAAGTGAATTATATAGATTTATAATAAGGAAATTAACATGAATGTTTTTAATCGATTAGATAATTACTATAATTTTATTATTTAGGGGGTTATATGACATATAAGATGATTTGGGACCCAATGTATGGTGATTTTTCTATTATAAATTTACATTAAATGCTTTGGAGTTCACCTCTCAACTTATTTTCCTAGAATATAAAATTAATTGAGTTGAGTAGTGAGAATAATTATATATTATTATATGATTTATTAGGGACATTTTATTTTTAGTTCATATTCTTTACAAAATAATTAAATAATTTTTTTTCATGTTATTTATGCAGTGTTTTCATAACAATAGTGTGAAATATGTATCATTTTTATCATTTTCATATGATTTAATTTTACTAACTTTCTTGATAATTTCCATTATTGAACTTAAAAATCATTTTTTCTTATTTTTCAAAGGTAATTTATATTCCTATTAGTGATTTTTTTTATTTTCTGTTTATCAAAATAAAATTTTATTTCTTCTAGTTTTATGAAGTAGTTTTCTAACACTCATATAATATTCTAGATTTCACATTAATTTTACTCTCAATAGAAAAAAGGGTAACACATTTCTTGAATCATCATATTTTTATCAGTTAACATAAGATTAATCATTATTCCTTGAAAATGAATATTTTATCTTTTCTACAGTGAAATGTAATATCTTATGTATTTTATTCTTGTTTCAATTCTTAAACATTATATATGTGATTTTTGGGTTAGATATATCCCTCCAATGAATTGGATATTGAATTATTATATTTATAAATTATGATGGTGATAATGGAGTGAGTTGTTTTATTTTAAGTGTGATTCGACGGGTGATTATGAATATGATATCCTAATGAATTTTTATGATTTATTTATTTCATTTAGTTTTTATACAATATTTTTTTAACAAAATTATAAAAAATGTTAATATCAATTTTCAATGTAGGTTTATATTATTTTATAATTTAAAATTTGTTTAATTTAATGGAAATTATTTATTGAGTGTTTTCAATTATTTTAATGGAATAATAGGTTTTTTATTTTTTCATTAATAATATTTATTATCATATCTCAATATTTACAATAATTATAAATGTTTTATGGGTGATAAGAAACATTAAAAAAGTCATATCCTAAATTGTGGATATTTTTAATCATTAATGAATGTGTATACTTTTATGTTTTTTTTTGAAAAAAATATGCTAGCTGAAAGTATTTTATTTTTATTTTAATATCTCTCATAATAATTTCAAACTGAAAAACTAAAAGTTCATGGGAATGTATGAAATGGATTATTTACTATAAATAATTTAATTATGGGATGATTAATTCCATGTATTTACATTTACTCCAAAAAACAACTTATAAGCAAAGGGTGATTTTATAATTTTACCTAATACATTCCCCCTTAGGATCCTCTAATGTCATGTAAATTAATATAATAATTCCCCAGTTAAGGACATATATTATTCCTCTTATAATTTGTAACAAATTGTGAATGAAACATTTAATTTATGAAAACCTCCACCATATGTCATCCACTATTATCCACAACAGAATGACCAATACCACTACCATTAAAATAACCATTCAACATATCATAAATATTGCCTCTTATCAGGCACATATATATTGAAAAACTAAAAAATTCCCTATAAAAATCCATCATAAATGTTACAACCACAAAATTACAATTCAAGAAACATTCAACATAAATAAATAATAATGTTTTTTATGCCTAAATTGGAAATAATCACACATAAATTAAGAATTCAATATCACATAGGGAATAAAAAATACATTCTTATAGATTTATCCTCAGCTAATACAACATTATACATACCACATTAGTGTAATAAAATAACATCAATGACAAATATTACATCAATCACATCAATATCATGTAATTTAATCAATTTATCACATCACATTATTAATAGTATCATAAAACTACGTTTTTATATAAAATTAGAACTCATACACAAAAATTATAGATCAAAAAAATATAATGAATTATTACAATTTTAAAAACTACATTTACCATATTCTATTATGTTTTTAATATATATATTTCATTAAAAATCCTATAAAAATAATCCATATGATTAACCACAATTATGATATAATCATCTCATAAAAATATAACGCCCTAAATTAATAATACTCATATTATATTTAAATAAAAATTATCTTCCTCTATAACATCATCGGATCAATATAGAGGAGTTATATTTCATATATAATCACATCATAAAAAAATTCACAATCTATTAATCAAAACCACATATATCAATTTTATAAAAATTATTTCATTCCCTAACTTTTTATTATACAATTTTTTTTTATAAAATTAGATTTCAAGAAAAAAAATATCACAATGAAATAAAATAAAACTATATCATCAATAAATTATTTATTATTATTAATTATTAGACATTAAAATCACTAATGTCATCAAATGAATTTTTTCTCAACTCATCAACTTATAAAAAAAATTATAATTTAGGGTTTCTATCATAATTCATAAAAACATTTAAATTATATGACGGTAAATATTAATCAACTTACACATCATTATAATTATGAAAATTTATAAGACACATGAATAGAAATGTTATCATTCTCTACCTCATCAATATCCAAAATCCCTCACAAAAAAATATGTTTTGACCTCACTCATTAAAATAAATAACCCGCAAATAAAAATAAAAAAAATCAAAAAACAATTCATTGAAATACAATTGATAGGTCAATTCTAATGAAAGGATAGAAGAAAAGATTTTATTGATCAATTATCAAGAAACAGATCTATATATTCCACTTATAGTCAAACCAAGGATTTATCAACTAAATACCATAAAATACCCCCGCATTAGGATAGAAAATAAAGGTCATAAAGATGTTATGAGAGTAAAATAGTTTTTTAAAAAATAATTTATTTTAAATTAATGTGCATGTTTTATTTTGTATAATTATTAACAATTTCACTAAAAATGTAACCTTTACTATTTAAAAATATACAGAATGAATTGTTGTTTTTCATGGATGTGAATCAACAATAAATAGTTATTTTATTATATTATCATTAAATTAATTGTATATACAAGGTCATTTAAAAATTTATATAAAACGTGAAATATTTCAAAACCTCATTAAAATCCTATAAACAACATATATTATCACCAAAAACTTATCATTTGATTAAAAATTCATTATGAATCTAATGGTATACTCAAAAATCTCATTAGAGATAATTAATTAAATCGTTACACATCTTATTTGTAGAATTTCAATGTAATGTACCTTAAAATATAAAAAGTTAATGGATGAAAACAGATAGTATCTACTTTAATTACCAGATAAATAAAATTTATCCTTGAGGGAAAAGTGTTGTATAATTAATGGTGTTCTACAAATTATTTCCCCCAAAAAAATTATTCAACCCATTATATATATATATATATATATATATATCCCTTAAGAAATGTAGTCAGTGGTAGATAAATTTATGTAAGGGAATTGAAATTAAATTTTGAATAATGGATCTATGTATTGTATGATCACTCATGTGTTTTTATAAAAGTGATGAATTTAATAGATTATATATCATGCATATAAAATTAATGGGGGTATTAAAAAACTAAATAGTGGAATGAAACATCATAAAACCCACAATATTTTTTCATACTTGAGGTGGTGATTTATTTATTAAACACCTATCTTGGATTGTTTTGCCTTTTAAAATCCAACTTTAGGATCATTCTCCATGAAACACTTGATACCATAAATGATACATCTATCATTTCCTTTTTAATGAGAGTTGTAAAACATAATTAAAATAATTATTCCACATACTAAGAGGAACATCAGTGTCTTCAGAAAATGGAATGATACTGCACCAAAAGTATAAGAGCAGATATTTTGTTCATACGGTTTATGAATATATGTTAGGATCAGTATATTATTTCCTTTATTAAGATCATAAATTATATGAATTTGGGTTTTTAGGAAAACAAATTTTGGTATGTGACTTTGATTTATTCTTTTACTATGGCTCTTATGAATAAAAATCGATTTTCAAATTAATGATTAATTAATTATAACTAATTTTAGAAATTTTTTCATTAAAAAATCATTATATTTAGAAAATATTGGTTTTATACCAAATATTTTTTTAAATTATCTATGTTTTTTAAAAAATAAAGGTTATTGAATAAAATTTAATGATATATTATTTAAAAAATTAATTGGATAAATTTTTTCCAATGGTGGTTTTGTTATAATGAAATTTTGAAATGTGGTGGATTTCATTCATGTTATGTAAAAGAAATTTTTTTAAATCATTTTACTCTATTAGTTTATATGAATTTACTCTAATTGTTTATATGATTTTACTCCAATTATATTTAAATGTTTTTTTTAATTATAAAATTTTTTAATTGATTTTACACTAGTAATCCATTATTTAGGGACTAATGTAGTGGTAATGGATATTCTAATAGAAGAATTTACTCTCTTGGGAACATACTGAATTTTTTTTGGAATATGAAAATTCTTAATAATAAATAATAATAAAAAATAAATGATCAATTACTATCAAAACTATGTGGAATGCATGAATGTCAATAAATAAGAAAGAAATTACTTTAACTAATATAACTTGTAAAAACACATCTAAAAAACTAAAAATTAAAAAAAAAGGAACTAAATATTTTTAAATGGCGTATAAAAGAAGATAAAACCTTAATTCACAAAGAAACACTAATGAAATTGACTAACACTTCTCAACTCCACCACCAAATAAATCCTAAAAATTAATATATAATAGTATGGGTTAGTTTATACACATACTTAGTAGGTTAACTATAGAAGAACTGAAAAAACATAATGATATATGATAATAAAATCAGTGAAATTCATGTTATTAGTTAAAATCTTATGAATTATTTCTACCTGTAAATGAATTAGGGAAACTCCAAAACTGGAGAAACTCATCCTAGGTATTTTGAAATAATAATATATTCCATATCCCATTTATGAAACACATAACCAGTCTATCCAATAATCATAATCCCAAAATTAATTTATATACATGATATAACACATACCATTAAAATATAGATGATCACCCACAAACTAACTCCACTAGTCAATATCTATATAATTATTTTTAATATTATTCCTACCCAATATCATAATCAAATAAAACAAATTTTTGGGGTCAAAATGGCATACTGATTGTGTCCTCGTTAATAACATCTATCATTATGCCATTCCCATATATATTAGTATGGTGAAATGGGAATAATAATGTTATCCAAATCAATAATTAATAAATCCTTACCATAACCAAACCAATTATAGATGTAAATGAAGGAATAATAATCTAGACATCTAATTCAACTACTAGTAAAAATAATCTTGAGTAGTGTTTTTGTGGTGAATGAAACTCAAAAATTTTGAATAACATCAATATTAAATTAAGGGATCGTCACACAAATATCATAATAATATTTTAGCAATCCATGTATTTTTAACAATATATCAAAAATATTATATATATTTATATTTATATTGTTTAAAAAATGGATTTATATTGAATATGAGTAAATAAATATTTCATGGATAAATATATGTCATTTGATGAATTAGATACTATTAATAAATTTAAACTTTTTATTTCTATTTCATCATATAATGAAATTTTATTTAAAGGTCAAATATATTAGTTTAACAACATTTATTATTATTATTTATTTAAAAAATTATTTATTTGTCAGATATTTAACACATAATTATTGTTTTTATTTCATAGATCTATATTGATAATAATAATTATTATTTTCTTCGGAACAATTATGGTATGTTATGAAAAAAGAATGAAGTTTTTCACTTGACGTGAAATATTTTTTTCTAAAAAATATTCCTTTATATATATTATTTTTTTTGATTAAAATATTGCTTTTAAAAAATTAAAGGGGTAGTTTAATGAAATAATTTAATATTTTGAATCTTCATGTAAAAAAATAAAATATTTTATTTTAATAAAATAAATTATAAAAAGTATTGTATAACGAAAAATTTTAGAAGTGATGTATAATTATGGATTTTTTAAAAACAATTATGGTAAAATAATGAAAATGATATTATTAATTAAAATTATTTTAATTTAGTAACAAAAATATACATTAATATTAAATGTCATATTTCATAGTGGTTCTAAGTATATTGATATATTCTAATTTTAATTATTCCTAAAAAATTAAGATTTTGATTCAAAACTAAAATCCATTACTAATTATTTTTTATGTATATTTAATGTGTTGCAAAAATTATGAAATTTATTGAATATTTTAGAGTATTTGAGATATAAAAAATTATTATCTAAAAGTAAAATATTTAAATTCTCTTTCATTAGAGGTTGAGTAATATTGTTATATTCATTTTCAAAAGTTATAGTTCTTGGTTAAATTGAACATTAAAAAATTATTACATGAATATATAAAAAGTTATGAGACACTTAAGAAATCTTTAAAATATCTTACAATACATAAGATAAATATAATTTTGTTTTGAAAAGAAAAAGGTGTATTTTAATTTTATGTGGATTGAGTAAAACATTAGAACTTATTTTTTAATTTAATGTTATAGATCAAGTGGAATAATACTTATTATTATTTTATTTTATCTAAAATTATATATAAAGTTACAAGAAAACAATGTGACACATATTTCCTGATGAGTTACATAAAAAATCATATAAATTTTAACTAATTAATATTAATTAATTTATATGTCAATTTTATTATTGCAATTCAAGCGCAATACTACTAAACTGATTGCATATTATATAAAAAGTTAAAATTTGTTACATGGATATCATATTTTAGAGATGAAAATGATATTATTGAATTTATTAAAGAAATATGAGGATTAGTAAATTTGTTCTTTATTAATTCATGAATTTTGAAATTATATATCAAGATAATTTTTTAAATTCTTACTGAGTTCTTGTGTCATGTAATAGAAGTCAAAAATATTTTTATTAAAATGTTTTCATGATAAAAAATGAGAATGAAAAAATAATATCAATGGTTTTAAATGATTAATATAATGAAAAATAATTTTTTCATTTTTTGAATTTACTATTAAAATTTAATAATATGATAATTATCCAAAATGATTAGGCATTATTGACAACGTCCTTACACAATATGTGAAAAGTAAAAATGGAATCTTTAAAATATATTTAGTTATATAGTTTTCTGAAAATATATATTATCATGGTATTGTAGGATAAAAATGACCAGTTATAAATTATTTATATATTATAACTTTAATTTATAATTTTTTTTAATGTTTTTAAAATAAATTTCAAGATTAACTGTGAAAATATATATGAATAATTTTATTTGAAAAAAAAATAATTGAAACTTATCTTGAGTTTTATGTGGATTACATATTGATTATCATGTGGTGTCATTACATCCTGTGGGTTATCATGTTTTAAATTTATGTTTACAACATGGAATTATTAGAACTAATATCGCACAAAATGGGATATGTGAGCACAGAGGTCGAACCCATATAGACAAGGTTTCATATTAAGAAAACATCAAATCCAAAGTTAATATGAACCAATCAAATAAGAAAAATAATTCCATTTAGAAATGAATTATTATTTATGAGTGTACTTGTCTCTTAAAAATATAGGATCATGAAATATTATAGAATCAAAAGTATGACAGATAATTGATTCAATATCATAGTATGATCTAAATGAAAATTTTTTATTATTCATTACTCTCTAACTAAGTACACTCCTTTAATTGTGGTTAGTTACATAGGTAAATTAGTGGTATAAGTAACTGAAACCCACATTTAAACATAGTATATAAGGCACCCAATGGTTATGGGGGAAACCATTTACTATTTAATTTATCATAAGGCACCCTCATTAAAAATATTATGATCATGATTAAATGCATAATTAGAGATATGAAATTACAATTTTATACATGAAAAATGCCTAAAATATCATTAATAATAATAATAATTCCAAGCTCAATCGCATTTCATTAAAATAGATCGACATAGAGACTACTCCATCTTTCTAACCATGAATTATGGTAAAGATAAAATCCAAAATTAACCATAGATTACTATAGTGAATGCCCTTGAAGAAAACTCCTCAATTATCTAATTTAGTTCTTGAGAAGTATCTCTTTTATTTATTTTTCGATAATCCACCTTCATATCTACATATATCTTTAGTGTAGGTTTATATATCATTATAATTTAATATAAAACACTAAATCCATGAATATATGTGTTAATATTCATCTAAAAACTTACCTCAATCATAAAATTAAAATTTCATAAAAATATTTATAAATGATAAAGAAAATCAGGAACTGATATCTTATATAGATACCCTTTTCAGGATGTGACTATGTTCATCATGGGTTAACCTCGAATGTGTGCTATAATAGAACCTCATAATGGTAACTACTTCATTATATCCCTTAACTACTTTATCATTAGTATATTGTTACAAAATGCATCAATGCCATAGTATTCCCACCTCTTTATCAATTGTAAAGAAACCATATAAAACATAAAATATGATTATCTTTAGAAATAGTGCCGTAGTAACCTTCAGTAAATTAATATCCTTGTCATCAATATAAAACCATATCTATGACATGAAACTCACCCCATGACTCTTAATGGTCATTTTTTCTATCCTCATTTGTGATCATCTTTGTATGAAACTTATTATCATGGTGTAATAGGTTTATGTAATCTTCATGTCCACCCATGTAGTGGATGTCACCACAATACTAAAAAAATCATAGAGTGGGAGAAATTATTCCAAATTTAACAAATTAATTATCATTACTCATATTATCATCACACATAGGCACATATTGAAATTAATCTCATGTTCATATCTCCTTTGAGGCCTCATGGAATTAAATCATCTGATGAAATGTTATATTATATTTATTGAAATCCTCTCCACTATATTTAGTAATAATCACATTGTGCTCATAACTTTATAGAGTTTCTTCAAATACAAATATTTATAGAGGAAAAAACCATCTTAGAGCTCCCCAAACTGTCAATGACATTTCATGGTGTGTATCTTATAAATTTCTATTGTGAAATCCATGACATAAAAACACTATCCATGTAATAATGATAACCAAGATGGTGACATTCCAATCATTCCACTCATGTTATTTTTAACCCATGACCTATAAATATGAATCTCATATTGTAATTTCCCTACATATAGTGGCTGGTTAATATGTATGTGTGATCCATTCTATAAGTTTGGTTATCTCATACTACATCCCCACACTATTTCTATTTCACTCCTCACCATGTTTTGTCCAAACCTTTCCCTAATTATCCCATACAACACCAACAGACATTGGACCCTTTATCCTATATTGCATACTATCTATAAAAATGTTTTATGTCTATTGTCTCCCATATGTGGCCTTTTTTTGGTGGTTCTAGGTTGGGGATAACACATTTTTATTAATTTTACGTTATTTTTTTCAATTTACATCTAATATTTTCTATTATCTAAATTCCAAAAACTCAAAAGATGGTATTTTCTATTATTAACATATTGAAAAAACATTTAATTAAGTAATTGAGAAATTTAAACAATAAAAATGTAATGGAAATGATTATTAATAAATTATATTCCATCATATCGTCTTTTGAATATTTATGATTCACTTGTCAAATAAAAATTTATGTATTGAACCCTTAAGGACTAATTATTTGTAAAAATGTCATCACATCTTGTCTACAATATGGGCCTCTAACTAATATTTATAAAAAACATCTAATTTTAATTATTATCCCCTAATTATACCCATATACCTCTCTAAAATATCATAACACTGTTCCTATAGTTATATACGTTTCTATGGTTTAGTTATAGACTAAATTTTTTCATCCAAAGTCGTCAAACTCAATCTAATAGAGGAGTCCCAATTAAAACGGTAAGGGTTCCCAAGTCACTTTTTTCTTTTTAAATTATGATTATTTTTCCCTAAAAAATCATTTAAACCAACTCTTTTTTTAAAATAATGTTTTATTCCCATATTATTGACAACATTTTGAGCTATTATTGATGAGATAATATCTATTACCTCTCAATGAACCCTTTTTATAATTTGTTACTATATAAAAGTGTGATTTTCAAAATCCTTGTATTTTCTTTTCTATTCTTATCTTACCCATTCCATGATATGGGTAGAATTAAATAGTGAAATTAAAATTGTAGTACAATTATTATAGAATGTTTTTATTAAACTCAAAAATAAATTAGGTTATATTTTTCTATTAACTATTGAATAAATCATTGTTCACCTATTGCAGTGTTACACTCCATAAGTGAATGGTGATATTTTATTTTTCACTTTTATATTTTATGAATATTAATATAAAATAATTTTGATATTGAATATTAAATTATTACTAATTTAATTCCTTAATTATGATTTTTAACGATAAAAAAGACATGATAATAATGATATTTAAATAAAACAATGAATTTCATTTTTATGTTCCAAAAACAATATTACCAAGGAATATATTGTAAGTTATAGATATATCCCAAGATATTGAGTTTTTTTTGATAATGAAATTATAATATTCATGAAAAATCGTGTGCTTATTAAAATATTGGAAAATGATATTTGGTCGTTATCTTTATACTATTGTTGCTTGATAATTATGAACTAATCAAACCAAAAAATGTATGACATATGGTTAATTTTTCAAATAAATGAATAATAAATGATAATAAATAATGAAAAATCAGTAATAATAATTAATTAATTATGAAAAAGGTTTTATATCATGTAAATAATTAATATCATCTAATTTTTGTAAATGGTAGTGGTTATACAAAGAAAATCGAGACTTCAGTTAAGAGGATTTGTGACTTAATTTTATTTCATTGAGTTATAAAAATGTTTCATTGAAATATTATTTTATTATTTTGTAATTTATAGTAATTGGTTTCTCTATATTTTATTTTAAATTATATTTGCAGTGACCCTACCCCAGTAAGCCCAATGTTAGGGTCCACTACCATTATATTCGCACGTTTACAAGGAATCGAATCCCAAAAGACCGAAGAGTTTAGTAGTCTTGGTAAACACAATACATATAATAGAATTGTTTTACAAATGATATCACTAATTAGATCATTAATTTTGTTTGGATTACATTATTCCCACTTAGCATATCCTTGTATATATTTTATAATACACGTTATGGGTTCCTGGGGAAAGGAAAAAAATAAGTGTGATCAAAAATACTCAGTAAGGATTATGTAAAATAGGAATAATAAAAAAATGACTATAAACAATATAGAAATGTAAATAAATATACAAACATTCCATTTAATTAATAAACTAATAGGGAGAGCGTAAAAAATAACAAAAAGTAAATAACTGAACACACATGACCTATAATCAGTAAACTGAGAGGGAGTTCATAAACAATATGAAAAGGAAAATTTCTAAACACAATTTCCATTTAAATAACTGGGTAATGAAAAATTAAAATGTAACGGTACATAAACGAAACACATTCCATTAAATGAATTAACTGATAATTAAACACATCTTTTAAAAATTTCATAGAAAAAATATATTAGATAATAATTATTGAAAACATAATGAAGAAAATGTGCAATTATCAGAAATAATATTTCATAAGAACATGAAACCTTTACCTTAATGATCTATCTTATGTAGTGGTTAATAAAAATATAAATAAACTAATTTGTTTTATCCAACCATAACTCGATAATCAAGTCCTTTCAAAAGATAGATTAAAACTTCTTGTAAACAACTGCGAAGGGTTTTTCACCAACTGAATTAACCCCATGAGACTACTAATGCATCGAGGGGATTCAATTATGATTTCACAAACACATTTGTTGAATATAAAAATCAGTACCTATATATTAAATAATCAATTTAGATTCATAAACAATGTTCCTTATCAAATATTTGCATCGAGTAAAGGATTTAGATTTATCAATATTTCCCTAGTAAATAAAAAACTTTTTAAGAAAAGAAAATATATTAAAATTGTATAATGTTTATGAAATAATAATATACAACATAATATAACATGTATATTAGAAATAAATATAATGTTTAATGAAAAATTTTATGAAAAAGTGAATTGTTTTAATAGAATGTTAATAATCACAACAAAAAGTGTGATTGTAAGTTAAAATTCACTCGTTGGTAATTATCATATTAAATAGAATTAAATTAGATAATTCATAGTAAAACATTAAATAAAAATATATAATATACCAAAATGTAAAGTATATACCCCACACAAAAGAAGTAACTGGTGAATATGACACTTGTCTCATAGATGTTAATAGTGGGATGGAATTCCATTACGTTACACTTCCATTTGGTTGAGTTGTATTTAACCTAATTTATAATATTTTAAAACACGTTAATGAATAATAATAGAACCACAATAATATTTATGATATCATCTATGATCTTATTATAATATCTTGTTACCCTTTTATTAACAATCATTAATTATTACCATCATTTCGGGAGTAAATTATCATGTTTTTATAGTATGTTTTGACTTGATATTTTCATATAGAACATTATTTCATAATCTCAAGGATGTAAAACATGATGTAAATATAATATATATTTATTATATATGTATTTATTATAATCCATTAAAAAAGTATATATAAATGAAATGCACCATTCATAGAGATGGTAGGTCGTACATATGCTTGAACGCTATTTTCATTTTCTTATCCTATTAAAAGAATGAAAAATAAATAGTATATATATATATATATTATAATTTAATTATGATATTTTTTTCATATATTTCACATGTTTTTATTAATTAAATATTTTATATATTTCATGTATTGGATGAACTAATGACATCGCTTTGAGGAGGCGGTAGTCCACACGTCCACAAACAATTTTATCATATCCCATGAAAAGGAAATAATGGAGTTATTTGTTATAAAATGATTTAAAAATACTGAATACACTATAAATATCATATTTAGAATATATAAACTATAAATACAATATTATTTCCAACCATTAAGGTTTGTAATTGAAGAACAAACAACAACTGTTCCCGAGGCGGTAGTCCTCCATACACAATAATAATGATTGTGTAACCCATTTTATGAATGTGTGTGTGAGAATAGGTAAAAAAATTTAAATAAACCAATCTCAATATATTTTACATAATAATTTCACTATATTAAAAATATATAAGAATAATTTATGGGGTGGATATATAAATGGAACAAAAGTTATCACTGATGAATGTTAACTATTATTTAGGTAACCACTTTAGGTTTATACCAAAAGACATCCTCAGTCTTATTTATGTCAAAAGTGTGGCTTATAGGATTCAGGGAGGGATGTTGGTATATTATTGGGGTTGGGTTTTGATGATCCAAATCGATTTAGTGGTGTGAATATGTGGGAGGGGTGAGTGCCTTTTTATAGTGGAGGAAGAGGGGCATTCGTTAAATATATTAATATAAACACTATTAGGACGTCTACCTTATATCATGTTACTACAATACAAAACAAAATTAAATAAGAGGGATTTTAGGGTCTGAAATTTCCATACAATAGGGTTTGGACACTTGTCTACCTCATTTTGTTCCTTAATCTTATGGTTTATCCCCATACTAAAACGAATAGGATCCTTCCAAAGCATGGCCCCACAATATTAAATAAAAGTGACGAAGGTTCAATAATTAAATGGAGGTTTACAAATTTGAGATTGAATTACTCACTTCATTTTTTATTCCACCAATAGAATACAATAATGAGGTGCTGCGAATGACCACATATTTCCCATGTCAGTAATAGCCTTCTTCGAAAAGGAAACACCCACCTTCATGGATTCCCTGTATACATGTGAAACAATCATGATGAGATGATTTTACTTATTCATGAACTATTTACACTGGGGAATGATCTTCCAAGAACATCAATGGTTATTATATATATATCCCTCGCTATAATTTTAGGATTTGACTCCGACTATATATAATTAAAGTTGTGCCTGACATAATAATTAATAGCATATATAAAATTCTATAACATAAATCCATAAGAAAAAAGAATCCAAATGAAATGATTAAATCATCATTTGACACACCCATGGTGTATATGGAAGACACCCCCCACAACATGAAGGTCCTATCATGCCCGAAGCATTACCATCGAATTGATTTTAATCCAAAAGACTATAGAAGGTATCCTACAAATATATGTAACCCTAAAGGGTGGTTTTGATCTTCCAAAAATGAACAGTGATATCAAAATGTTCATATCATCAAAGGTGTTATGCATAGCCCCATTTTGAAGCCTCAAAGATGATAAAATGTCAATTTGAATGGAATTAATGACACGGGGGATTGAAGGTGCAATATTATCCAAAGCCTATGAAATTTTGGCCTCCCAAACAACAGTAGAACAATCTAAAATAGCTATGAAAATAATGATAAAATATACTCACTGAGACCAAAAGAACCAATGTGTATCAACTCATGTTCTACATATGGGTTTTAGAAATGTTCCAGCCCAAAGATACCACCTATATAACTCTATGTGACATGTGAAATAATGTATTCCATAAATTGGTGTTGTAAATTTTCAAAATTATTCATGCTTAAGTGGAATAAAAATACCTGATACTATCTTTATTGACTTAATTAATCATGTTCAGGTGAACTGTTCTTACATATTCTCTACAAATGAAGATTTTTTGAATTTTGAATAAAATTTACTATGAAATTTGAGATCCATGATTGATAATAAGTACAATTATCACACTGCATCATGTAAAATTCATTCACATTGATGTTTCCATGTCTGTTGGGCTTCCAAACCATGGTCTCCACATCCATAAAATCATAGTTCATGATTTTCATTATAATTTTAGAAGGAATAAAATAGTCAGATGTATTATGAATATTTAGGAGATCTATAATAGAAACAACATCCCTATTAGCTATAATAGAAACAATGTCAATATTAGGCCTTTTTATCCAAGAGGTTGTCCAATAGATTACGGTGTACTATTCATTCACCATCCGGATAGTATTCTGTATTATATGTTTAAAGGATTTCTTAAGGGATGGACGAATAGAATAGTAAAGATGATGAGAATAACCATTTAAATTTCTCATCATAAACCTATTTAAGAAAAAATTACTTGAATGATTATTAGAACTTATAAGGAACCAAGTGAATTTCCCAAAAAGACCATCATTAAATATCCTTAGTTCTTTAATTCCATGTACTCCCATTTTAAGAGGTTTTACTCACTCTTTCCATTCAACAATTATCATCTTCCTTTCATATACTGATCTCGTCTATATTAATTTTTTTATCAAACCTTCCAATTACTTGATAAGAACTCTAAGCCAGATGTATAGAGAGAAGTAGTGAAAAAAATTGTATTTAAAAACTAAATTGACAAGGTGTATTCATCCAGTTTGAGATATTGATTTTCCTTTTCAACTTGATAGCTGATTAGTAATTCCAGATTTAATATTCACAAAATAATGGTTCTTTACCATTCCCCAAAAAAGTGGGACATGATGATAATTAAAAGGGAGGGATCCCCTCTTCACTACAAGACATCTAATAATTCTATTTTTTCATCCCATAATAACTCTAAAAAAACAAAAAAAAAGATTTATTCCATTTAATGGATTTCTATGTCACATCATCATAATGTGAAAAGATAGATTTAATCAATAAAATGGTGGTTTTAGAGGTCCTACCAAAATGAAGGGATTATTCAGTCTATAAAAGTTATCTTAGCGTAAAATCATCCCTTACAGACTTAATTATCTTATATAAGATGAATTGGGAAAGATAATTAATGCACCATATCATATATTATTATGAAATAGAAAATATAATCCTTAAGAGAGGACCACCCTATCTCACACCTCTAGCACATTAAAATAATCCACTGGGCTGTACATTAATAAGAATAGATAATCTTTAATTGGTAATGATGTTGTTGAAATTCATAATAATGATTTTTATAATCCATAAATCATAAGAACCACAACAAGGATACTCTACTTTAATATGTTGAATTTTTTGAAGATATAAATTTTGAGAGAAACATTTCTTAGGTTGAAAGATAAAAAATATACATAAGAGGGGGGTGAATTGTGTCTTTTCATAATATTACACAATTCTAATTTTAGTCACCCACTATAAATATTGCCTATTTTCAGTGAATATCTTTTGTATGAAATATGATAAATGGATAAAACAGAAATAAAAAACATAGCTTTTTATAGTATTTAGGGGCACAATGATCCCCCAGTACAGTCGATCAATTACTCTCTCTAAAAGCTTGGTGAATTTCACTAGTTAGGTTCTCATATCATAAGACCATTCTACAATTGAGAGTAGGCAGTTGAAACCTATACTAATTAATCTAATAATAGAGCCTTGTTGTTTTTTAACAGATAAAAGAATATGCACATATTAGATAGAGAAGCTGATACTCTATCACAAATGAGTACAAGCACATGAAACTCTCAATAAAATGATATTGATTTACAGGGTTCTGATTGAACATCACAGTTTTAACAACTTACTGTAGATGATCTTATTCTTCAAGAAATAAAAAATTCATGAAGGAGTAGTTCTGAAGCTATCTGGTTGCAATAGATCATTAAGTAAAAGCAACAACGATTAGTCGCATCATACTTAAAACAAATATGTGATTCAAAAAAAGTATATCTCCAATTTGTATCCTCTTATGTAGATAACTGAGTCTGATCGATTTTTGCAGCAAATATGTAAATGATATTCAAAATAATTTAGTATAATAACAATATGTGATAGTTTTCTTTTAGTCCTACAGACGTATATATTGAAAAAAATACATTGATAGAATAAATAAAATAGAGAGTCTCCACCACAATTCTAGATCCATGTAAATCACTTGATAAATCATGAGAATTAATATTCATAAAATAGATCAGAGTACTCATGAAACCCCTTAAGAATATGATATAATTTCTCCACTGAATAAGATTATTTAAATCAATGTTAACAATATTTGAATCGATTAAAATGAGCTTTAAATATGTCTGATATTCCACAAAAAATGTGGCCCAAAACTCTACTAAATTCGCAAATTCAAATCTTCGATGTTGAAAAGTCAATCCTAGGGTTCCTTAATAAAATTAAAAAATAATAAATGTATGGATTACCTTTATAGAATTAATTCATAGAATTTAGGTTTGAAAATGTATGGTTGATCACAAAAGTAAGGTCGATGATCCGTGTGTTTTCTTCTCAAACGTATGGTTCTATACTTTTGTAGGGTTCTTTAACCATATTTTTTTATCATTGTCAAATTTATGATTCCATCCAAAGATGAGGTTCTTTATCCATACATTTATTTCAATGTAGGGTTGATTTACCATACACGCTAATCTTTCAACATGTGGTTTTATATAAATGTATTCTTTGTACCTTACATTATGTTCTTCAACATAGGGTACGAATAGTCTTTCTAGAACATTCTTAGAGTGTTTCGAACACATTGAAGAATATTCCTCATGAATAAAAATCTTGAATATAATTACAAAATAATAATTATAAATAATATTTATTTCTTGTAATAATTTTAATGTAATATCATTATTAAAGAAAACAAGGGTTTTTATGAGCATTGATCTCAATAACATTTGTAGAGTGCTGTTGAGAAAATACATTCCAAACAATATCCCACTTTTTTATAATAAAAAAAATCCATAAAATTGGTAAAATAATTTATAATTTTTAAAATATTTAATAGAAAATAATTTTAAATTTGATTTGAAGAATTATTTCTAGAAAAAGAAATGTTGTGTTTATCCAAATTTCTCCCCATTTTGTGAGATAAAAAATAAAGTATTGAAAGATATTAAAACACATTTAATTTTGAATAAATCAGTAACTGAATGTTATAATAATCTATTTAGGTAAATAATACTAGATTTTTGACTATATACATAAACATAATGAATACGAAATAAAGCACTAAAAATAAGTAAAAAAAATTATTATTCAAAATTTTATAAGTACAATAGTCAGAGTGACTAAGAAACAGGTTAGTCGTCTAATATGGTTTGGGAAGAATATTTTCTGTAGTATTTGGCTCGGATTATTGTTTTTTAGTATTTTTAGAAACTTAAAATATGTCTTTTTAGCTCTTTCATCTATACACAAAATTTTTTAATAACACTATCTCCTAACTTCAAAATACAAACATTGTAATCTTGACGAATATGAAAATATTCAACAAGATTGACATTAAAAAAGTCATGAAAACTCTCCTATTTCTATATATAATGATTTAATTTATATGTGAATTTTATCATTACAAATATGATAATAGGTTCAATCTGAGTAAATTGTTCAATTATAAATCATTGATTATCCAACATAACTAACAAAGGATCACTATTTCCCTGAAAGTTTTATACACGATCATTCATGTCATCCATAATAGTTTTGATTTCCTGAAATCTTCGAATCAAATCTGGAGAGGTATATGGGGTAGAGGTAGATGTTCTAGTCTGACTGAAACTACATTTTATTGACTCAAATTGTCTCCCCAAATATCACTATATATATGAAAATTATGATTTAGAAACAACTTCATATTTAATCTTTCCAACCTCATCCATTATTTCTCTCTTGAAAGCTTGAAAATTATTTTTGGAAAAACATTATCTTTAAGATCCATAATATTTTTCATTGTAAAAGCTGGCACATGCCACATATTTAATTTTTCATCCTATTATTCATTCAACTAAACCACTAGATCTTTAACATGAAGTGAAAAAGAATAAGACATTCCTTCATCTCTATTCTATGTCTATTCAAAAACCATAATTTATTAAGTATTAGTAATTGAATTCTTCCCAGATTTTTCACTAGAGAATGAATGATTATTAATAAATTCTATATTTTCCCTAGATATTGGTCATTATCTCTCCACTAATTGATTCTCAAAAATATATATAAATTCAATCACTATTTTTTCTCACTTATTATTCTTTTTGAGCAGCTTCTTACTGAACATTATCTTATTGAAATTTTTTTATTGAATATTCTTTTCTACTTGATCAAATATCAATGCTACATCCTAAATATATCTAGATTGGTTGTCTACTTGATGATATTCTTTATGAAATGGTTATTCAAAATAAATTGAGCAAGTAGCTTCTCCAAAATTCAACAATGGTCCTTCAATTTGATGAACATCTCTATTTCTTAGTTTGAGGAAAAGTACCTCCCAACATTATTCTTCTTCTTATAATACTTATTCTTATAATTCATTATATAGAAGACTCATTTTAGTTGTGTTGTAAATAATATCTATTCTTGAATCAGAAACTCCTTGTTTTAATAAACCCTTGCTCCCCTGAGCAGAAGCTCTAGTACCCTGTTTCTCATCAGCACCAACAGGTAACATGTTTCCTTTCATAGTACTCTAAAAAAACCTAACTTCTTTAGAGTTCCCACATTATGTACATTATTGTGATGAAATTTTATTTGAGAATATATTAATCAAATAATATATTTAAAAAAATAGAATTTGTGAAATTAACATTCCATATGTAGAAAAGGTCCTTCTTGAATTTGGTTTACAATAGTATTGATGATATATGAACATGTATAAGGAAAATTCTACTTTATTTCCCATAAAAATATTAACATGATGTACATGTCGGGATACAAAATTTTATCCATTTCATCCATCCTTGTTACCCTTCCAGTTTGAATTAATTTAATTAGTATTCTCAGATTTTCCTTTTGATATTAGACAACCATCTTCCTTATATATGTTGAACCAAAAAGAAAGGTCATAATGTCTTTATAATTATGACCATTATCTCCAATAGAACATAGAACAATGTGAAAGACTACATCATGAGGACAGTTCAAAATTTGGAAATTTCAGTGTAAATTGAGAAATCATTATCTTATATTCTCAAAACAATCAATATATTTAGAATCGCCAAAACTAAACTATAAAATTTTCTAAAAAAATCAATTATACCAAATAGAGAAACTCTGAGTTCACTTCATTGAACAAAAACACTTGATATTGAAATGATAACGCTAGTTTTAGGAGTAGATTCTTTTAGTAGAGACATTCAAAATCTTCAATTTTTTATTGAATAATATTTCTTCATGAAACTCATTGTTCCTTTGTATCATTGTTTTCACCCTCTTCAGTTTGCTTGGTTTTGTGTAATTTATGAAAATATGAAAAACTATGGTTTTTTTGCTTCTAGGTTTTAGAAGGTAAACGAAGCTTTGGGTTGGGAGAAATAGTTTGAAAATTGGAAGGTAATGCATTCAAAGGTATTCCAATAGGTGATGTCATATCTTTACTTCCCATTCCAATTATAGAGTAATTATGATTTTTTTTTAAAACACACAGGGTGAGAAAATTTTAGATAAAATAAATAAATTAAAATATGTAGTAAAATATGAATATTATATCAAATTAGATTTATAGTAATCAGAAAATTAATATAACATCAATAGCTCCATGGAAAATAAAATTATTTAAAAATTTAAAATATAAAAATATTAACATTTATTAAAAAATTAAATATCCCCAACTCCCCCTTTATAAAATCAAATCTTATAGTGTGATGTGGATAAGTTAAAATAAAATCTAATTGATATTCAATGTTAAAAAATTCTAAAGATATTTCTATTTTAAGAACATGATCTCTTAGAAAATGAAGCCTAATATCAATTTGTATACTTCCTGATTGACTTATATGATTTTTTGAATTATTTATAGAACTAGTATTACCAAATAAAATATGTGTACTATTAGAATTTAGTCCAATTTTTATTAGTGTTTTTTTCAACTAAAATAATTATGCACAAAAACAACCTACAGATCCACATTCTTCCTCGACTGTTGATAGGGAAATTGAGTCTTGTTTCTTTCTTGACCATGATACTTATGATTTTCGGAAAAAGTGATCAGTTCTTGAGGTACTCTTTTTATCTAATCTAAAACAACAAAAATCAGCTTCTGAATATGATATTAAATTAAAATCAGATGGTTTTTGGATAAATAATAGATTTAAACCCATTCTTTTTAAATATTTAAAACCCTTTTAACAACAATAAGATGGGATTCATTTAGATTTGTTTGATATCTAGAACAAAAACATATAGAAAACATAATGTCAGGTCTACAAGTAGTAAGATATAATAAACTACAAATTATACCTCTATATAACTAGTTATCCACTGATTTTCTAGCTTCATTCGAATCATGTTTTATATTAGTACAAATACCAGTTATAAATTTCATTTTTTTCTCAATACCAAACTTTTTCAATTAATCAATCATATATTTACTTCGGTTTAAAACATTTCCATAATCTTTTTTGATAAATTTGAAGTCTTAAAAAGAAATTCAATTTTCCCAAATACTCATTTCAAAATCTTTTTCCATGAGTTATGAAAAATCATTACAATGTTTTTCGTTAGATAAATCAAAAAAACATTGTAGACATATATTTTTAACTAAAAATGTGTTAGAAAAAATATTTTTCTTAAAATGAGTTGGATAATCCAATCCAAATGTAAATCAATTTTTCAAAATAAAAGAACATAATCATTCATACCAAGCTACAGGTGCTTGTTTAAGTCCATATAGATCTATAGTATGTTTAAAAATAGAATCTGGTTTTTGATAGTTTTCAAAACTATGAGGTTCTTCAACCTAAACTTATTCAATTAAATAACCATTTAAAAAGGATTATTTAACATCCATTTGATAAAATTTAATGTTCATGTGATATGTTTATGATAAAAGGATTATAATTGTTTCTAATATATCTACAGGGGAAAATGATTCATCATAATATATAACTTCTTCCTAATTATATATTTTAGTTACTAGTATATCTTTGTTTCTATTTATAATCCCTTAGTTATCTTGTTTATTTCTAATTACCCATTTGTTTCCTATAACTAGATAATTTAATAGTCTCTCAACAAATTCCAAAACATAATTCTATTTTAGTTACTTTATATTTTCTTTCATTGATATCATTCAACTCCCATTTTCTAATGATTCTTTAAAAGATTTAGTTTAAAGTTGTGATATAAAGGTATAGAATTCAACTAGGTTTCCTACATTTCTTCTAGTTCTTATTTCTATGTCTAAGTCTCCTATAAATGTTTCTAAAGGATGATTCATTTGGGGTTTAAACTTTCTAAGAATTTGTTTCCATTTCATCAGTATCATGTTATTCCGAATTGGGTTCAAAATTATTTATATTATTTTTCAAAATCATTTTTCAATTTTTCGTGTATCATGTTGTTAGAATTGTATGTACTTTTATCATTTTTATCTTTCTCATTAATAACAAGGTATGTTTCATCAAACTTCACATGAACCAATTCTTAAAAAATCCTTGAAATTTTATTAAACAATATATAGGCATTAGAGGTAGTAGAATATCCTAAAAATATTCTGTCACCAACTATTAGATCAAATATACCAAGATTATCCTTGGTTTTTAGGATATATACCTTGCATTGAAAAACATTAAAGTACATTACATTAGGATTTCAATTATTCCAAAGGTCATAAGGTGTATTTCTTAAAATAGTCCTAATTAAAAATCTATTTATGATATATAAGGCTATACATACATCATATACCCATAAGTAAGTAGGAAGATTTTTTTATTCAGCATAGTCAAATCAATTTCTTGAATTGTTCTTTTTCGGCTTTTATATTTTCCATTTTTTAGGTGTTATTCATTCAGATAATGTGTGTTTAATACACATATATGAAAAAAAGAAATTGAATTCATGATTCTATAATTCTTTTCCATGATCACTTCTTAATGAAATTTTATTTGAAACATTTTTATTTTGATCATTTTTACAAAAACATTAAAAATAGTAAAAACATCACTTTTGAGTTTTATAAAATTTACCAAACTAAATCAAGAATAATCATCAACTAAAACATATACATATAATTTTCTTGGAAAACATGCTACTCTTGATGGTGCAAATTGATCCATGTGGATAAGTTTTAGAGGTTTTGATATAGAAATATTGTTAATAAATTTGAAGGAATATTTGTGTTGCTCTCCAATTATGAATGCATCACATAATCATTCATTATCAAATTTGAGACTATGTAAATCAGAAACTAACTATTTCATTGAAAATTTATGTAAAGAATAAATATTACAATGACCAAGTCCCTTTTGCTGGATCCATGAATCATTTATCTTAATAGTTAAACAATTCTCATTTGGTTTATACAACGAATTTAAATCTAAAATATAAATATTATCAGTTCTAGGTTCTCTAAACATAAGTAATTTATCATTAAACATAGATAAGGAATTGTTAGAAAAGTCAACATAATATATATCATCGCATTGTTGAGAGATACTTATATGGTTGTTCTTTACCACTTATACATATAGTGCATTGTTGATTGAGATATTTTTTGGATCTCCAATGGTTCCAAATCCAATTATATTTCCTTTGGAATAATCACGAAAGGTTACATAACATCCATTTATTTGATTCATTGTATTGTTTTTTATTGGTTACAACTCATGTTCCGGGAGCAGTCACTATCCATACATTGTATATCTTTTCTTTTTCTATGACTTATTTCTTAAAATGTAAATTAAGAAAAAAGTTTGATTTGGTACCCATATACTCTTGGTTCTATCATTTTTAGCTAGTACAGATATGGGAATCTAGATATGATTTCTCTTTCTATAATATATATAATTTCCTTTAGATAAATATTTTGCAATAAAATACCTTTTAATTCATATTATTTGTGGATTTCATAAAAAACATTTTTTTGTTCTATGGACTTTTATTCCACAAAATTGACAACTAATAGTTTTTTAGTTGGGAACAAAATAATTTTTATATAGTTTATATTTTTCCCCCTTACTTCTTATTTTAAATATATCATTTTTAAGGATATTATTAGGAAGAAATTCATTTAGAATATTTTATCCTTTTCTAATGAAGATAGAAACACTTTTATAAGTGTCTACTTTATCTTATAATGCTTTAATCCTATTTACATAACTAGCATAGTTTGTGGAAGATGTGTTAAATTTTTTAATTAACTTGTGATATTATTTATATAAGGAATATATTCCCACTAAAACAGCATTGTGAATATTTTGTAATGATTTTTGTTTCTTTAATAAGGAGTCCTATTTTTCATTATGCATTGTGAATTAGGTAGCAAATTTATTATTTAAAGAATTTGAATCATAATTTTAATTAGCTAAATAATATGTTTGTACCTTATCTTCTTTGGTAATGAAGCACATATTTTTTCATATTTGATTCTTCCTTTTTTGAATCATGTTTTGATGGGTTTCTAGAGTCTTAAGAAACACTCCAACTAGCCTTCATTTCTATTTTAAATTTATTTTCATAATCATTGTTTTTATGTGATTTATTTTCTATATTTCTCTTTTTCAGTTTTGGATGAGGATATTCAGGTCAGATATGACATAATTTCATGCATTTATAGAATCTGACTTCTCTTGAATCTTTATCATCCTTCTTGTAGAGAATTTAGAATCCTCTTTTATTCTTTTAAAACATTAAAACATTTATGGACAATTGAGGTAGTTCTATTTCAAAATCATACGTATCTGAATTATTTTCATTTCTGTCTTCTTTATTTACTTTTCTGATTTAATTTTGAGATGTTACTTTTAGAGAAGTTTTATTCTTTTTCACTAAGACATTATGATATTCTGCTTTATCTTTTATTTCAGCTTCATATATTATCAGTGTACCAATTTATTCTCTCATTATTATATTTTTTAAAGGTGATAAATGGTGAATTGCAGCTGATATACCATTTCATTTAGTCGTTAGTACTCTCAGTACTTTCAACGCATGATCTTCTTGTTTTATATGAAAACCTATGGCTGGAATATTATTAATAATCTCATTAATCCTTCAATTCATATGACATATATTCTCTCCATAAATCATTATAATTGGGTCTAATTTCAGCTTTGTTATTGAATGCATCATTTTTCTTATATTATTTGTTGCTTCGTAAGAAACAACAATAGTTTTATACATTTCATAAGAAGTCGGACATTGTGAGACACGATTTAATTCATCTTGTCCAAGAGTACAAATGATATATTCATAGCTTTAGAATTCATGTCATTCTCAGCCTCTGTTGCACCAGTCCATGTTTCAGAATTTTCAATAATTATTTAAGGAGTAAGGATTTTTCAGTAGAATTTAAATCCCAAATTCATAAAATAGATAATCGTTCGTGATTTCCAGCATCCATAATATTCAACAATGAAATAAGGATCAAAAACCATCAAAAATTATCCTCCTTGATCATTCATTTCAATATTTATATAGATCTTAAAAATATATCTTGTTATATATTGGTTAAAAAATTATTACCTAATACCATTCTTAGGATAGAATATAAAAATATACACAAGTGGGGTGAATTAAATATTTTCAAAAGATTCTTCAATTATGATTTTAGACACCCTATATTAATAATGAAAATTTGTAGTGTTTATATTCTGTATGAAATTATGAATAGTGGATAAAATAGAAATAAAAAAATGAATTTATATAGTGGTTCAGAACAAAAATATCACATATTTCACTCCAAAAATTACTCTCTATGTGAGGTTGGTGAATTTCACAAGTCAGGTCCCCATATCAAAAGTCTACTCCACTAACAAGTGTATGTAGTTGACACCATTACAAATAATTCTAAAAAAATATCCTTCCGGTTCTTTAAAAGGGAACCGAATATATATAGATTAGATCGAGAAGCTGATACTTCATCATAATTGAGTACAAGCAGTTGAAACTCCCCATAAAAACATATTGATTTAAAGGGTTCCAATTGAACTTCACAGTTGAAATGTAAAATGACAGTAGATGGATATTCTTTCTCAAAAAAATAATATCTTCAAGAAAGAGTAGTTCAGAAGAGGTCATGTTGTAATATATCTTTAAATAAAAGCAGAAATGATTAGAAACAACAGGCTTATAGAAAATACGAGATTCAAAACATGTATATATCTAATGTGTATCCACTTCTGTAGATAATATATTATGGTTGATATTTACAGTAGATCTATAAAATATCTTCACAAGAATTCAGTTGAATAGAAAAATGTGACTTTGTTATTTTAATAACACACATATGTATTTAAAAAATACTCTGATATAATAAATAAAGTAGAGATCTTACTTCACAATTCCAGATCCATGAAAACTTCCTGATAGATTGTGAGAAATAAAATTCATAAAATAGAACAGAGTAGTCAAAATTGTTTTTAAGAATAAGAGATAATTTCTCTATTTAATACGATTATTTGAATCAATCATAATTTTCTTTGAATCGGTTTAAAATGATATTTAAATCGGATTGATATTACACAAATAATATGGCACAAAACTATATTAAAATTGTAAATTCTAATATCTAATGTTGAAAAACCAAATGTAGGGTTCCATCATAAAATAAAAAAATACAAAACATAGGGCTCAACTATAGAGCATTCATTCTCTACATGTATATTTCACAATGTATGTTTGATCAAAAAAGTAAGATTGATGATCCAAACATTTTATTCTCAAATGTAAGGTTATATACTGATGTATGGTTCTTTAACCATTCATTTTCTCTTATTAAAATGTATGGTTCCATCCAAATGTAAGGATACTTGTCCATATGTTTCTATTCACTTAGGGTTAATTAACTATATGCATTGATATTTCAAAAAATGTTCTAATTCGAACATAGGTTTGTTTCTTATGTTATGTTCTTCAACATAGGGTATGAACAATGATTCCAGAATACGGTTAAGAAAATTTTGAACACTTTGATGAATATTCCTCATGAATAAAAATATTTAACATAATTCCACAATAATAATTATGAATATTATTAATTTATTTCAATACACTAAAATTATCATTTGTAGTAAAACAAACAAGGGTATTTATGAATATCTAAATCTGTAAGATTTATAGAGTATTATTGACAAAATAATTGCGCAATAATATTACCCTACATTTTTTTCTATTTCAACAAATTGAAAATCTCATAACATAAAAGATAGTTTTTAATACCTATTCTAAGGAAAAACCCATGGTTTACTCCCTTGTTATGATTAATTTTACATTAATCATTTTATTTAATTTTAAATTCATTCATTAATATTGTAGGTCAAAAAACAATTTTACCTTCATAGATATTATAAATAATGATTATTATAAATATGTAATCTATTTTTCCAAATTACAATCACATAAGGTGTAGAAATTAATTTAAATTTAGTCCCACATATAGGATGGGAAAACATGTTTTTAAAAGAAAAAATAATCAAAAGATTGAAATGCGTTTATATACAATTTCAATATGAAATTTATTACAACGACCTAAATTAGATTAAATTGAATATTATTTAGCATAATACACATTAAAACTAAATTAAAATATAATTATATATATAAATAAATAAGCTGAAAAACTATTTTTCAATTTTAATTTAGTATTTTTCACTATTCACCAAAAAAATGAAACTTCCCATTGAAATACTAAAAATTCACCTTAATGTAATTTTAACATTAATTTTTAATAATGATTTTTTTTCTTATAAAATTTATATTATTTATAAAATTTATTTATAAAATAGGTGTGCCATTATATAGAAGGAAAATTTTCTTTTAGGAAAATGTATATTTTTATAAGTAAAATTGGGATTGTTCTATATTATGCCTATCAAATTTATTTTATGATTGTAAATAAATATTTTATTGAATATGTAACAAATTTATTTCATTAATATAATTCACTAATAGTAATTAATTAAATTTATTATCATAAAACACCTTTGGATGCATCAAAACATTTCCTTTATATTGAGTGGGTGTTTACATTCATTTCTAATTAATTGGTAACCAAATAATTTATTTTTGATTTTTTTAAAACATATATTTTCATAAGTTAGTTAATCAATTTCATAACCACTAATTTAATTATTATGTTACATCTTATTATATTAAAAAAATTATATTTTAATAATATATTTTTGTTTGATAAAACATAGTATTGCATGTAAGGTAAGATACCAAAAAAACATATTATTGTGTGCAACACAACCTAAACCAATGTTTCATATATTTCAAGATATAGAATATATTATATATTTTCATAATAGTAAATATTTATTAAAGTATCAGGATGATATATTCCATTCCACACTTGCTATTGTGTGTCATACAAACTATCATATGCAATGTTCATACTTTTGAATTTCGAGGTGTTACATTAACCCTACCTTAGATAAATTACATCCTCATAGGTTAAATATGATCTTCATAGTCTATTGCTTTATATTTTAATATTAATTTTCATAAATACCACATTGTGAGATGAGTTAATAATATATCCTCCTGATTATTAATAAATATAAGTATAAATTTCACATAGAATAAAATATAACTAGGTCTATAAGTATGAGAAAATTAGGGGTAAGGTGAGATAAGTACATGGAGGAAAAAAATAAATATTTATTAGGGTGATTAATTTCATTCTTTCAAAATAATTGAATGATCATAAGAGAGATGATGACCCAAATCAATAAATATATAGTGATTTATAATCACATCAGTTCAATAAAAATGATGTTATTAGGATACCATTTTTTATGATTCATTTACAAATGTTTAGGAATTCATTTATTGTCTAGGCATATAAGGAAATATAATTAATTGATACATTTGAATTTCATACAATAAATTTATACTTTTGGTTATGGTTAAATAAAATTTGAATTCATCCCTTGCTCAATGAAATGGATATCCTTAAATGAAACTTTTTTTATTCATGAAACACAAAAAAACTTATTTTATGTACTGTAAGATCAATAAAACAAAAATTATGTTTCTATATAACTATTTTACAAAACTATTATGGTTAATAAATTAAACTATAAATCTCAATGCTCATACCATTGGTTCATCATCAACATTTATTGATCAAATTATTTTGCTCAATGAAATGAGACACTAACAAGGACATCATGTCAGATTGTTGATGGTGTGAAAAACTTTCCGTCCATTTGTCATGGTTTAATTCCCCACCACCTATCTTTATTTGATAGGTTTTCACCCAGAATACACGTTTCTATTTTTCAAAAACCATATTAATATAATTTACATAAAAAATATGAAGGAAATTCATAGAATTTATTCATTTAATAGAATTTTTTATCATTGGTTTTGAATATAACATTTCATTTTCAAACCCTAATAAAATAATTTTTACTATTATTAAATTTTCATTAGTGATAAAAATATCACTAAAGGTTATCAATACCTTTAAACTCGTGTCTCAAAATTTTAAATTCATTATTCATGAAATAAATTTTCCACTAAAATATGTACTAATATAATCAGTTTTATTGCTCAAAATTTCTCCTAAAAAATACTTATTATCGATAGTATTTGATCTCATAAAACCTTGAATTTTTTTTAGAGTTAGAACATATAATAAAACTTAATATCATAATATTTTTATGGTATACCAGACTCTTTACTTAATGAATTCATATGTTCTTCAATTCTAATCCTAAATGTCATTCTTATGGTTATGATCACTAATCTATTTTTTCTAATATAATGTTCCCATGGTTGAAACTATATTTAATATAATACCGAATATTGAGACTTGACCACACTAATCCCATAATTGGTATCTTCTACCATTACTTTAGCATGATTAAAATGAATCAAATCCCAAAGTACCAAAGCATTTAGTAGTCTTGGTAAAGCTGATACATACATGAGTATAATATTAAAAATGAATACATTAATCAAAAAACATATTTTATATTTTGTAGGATAACTTTAATCCCATGTTTCATATATTTCATATCTTTATTAATATACTTTTGGGATTCATGTGATAAGGAAACAAAATTATGATGAGTTTAAATGCTCAGTAAGGGTTAAGTGTAGAGGAAACAATACTGAAGAAATGATAATATAAAATATTCAATGGTAAATAACTAATCACACATTACATGTTATTTATAAACATATTGGGAGTGTCTATACATTATTTAAAAGTAAACAATTTGACACACTAGTCATGAAATCAATAAATTGGGAGGAAGTGCGTAATGAATATGGAATGGTTAATAATAAAAAAATTATTCCATTTAAATATCTGGATATAGAAAAATTAATTTTTAAAAGTAAAAAATTGAAACAAGTTAAATTTAATAAGATAGATAATAATTAATTTAATCTATATATAATTTCAACAAAAAAAATCTCAGGGATAAAAATAACTTAATAATGAATGATGTAAATGATTAATTATTAGACATCATGTTTCCTAGGAATGTGATACCTTTACCATTAATATCTATCCACAATAATGTTTAATATATACTGGAAAAAAAATGTTTGGCCAAAAATAACTATACTTTCATAGCCTTTGACAAGATAGTTTTAAACATATTGGAGCTAAACAAGAATGGTTTGTCTCCAAGTGAATTCATCCTATGAGACTTCTGATTCATTAAAGGGATTTCATTAACCTATCCCTAATCAATATCTATATTGTTCAAACCATTCCTTATAAATTGATAATATAGATATCAAAATTAAATATAATATTTAATGAAATTTGAGTATGAGAATGTTATTTTTTTATGGAATGTTAACAATCACAGAAGAAAGTGATATTTCAATATAACTTTTATTATTGGGTAGTTTTCAATTTAAAACCCCTTATACTAGATAATTCAAAGTGAAAAATTAAATTAAATTAAGATAAACATATTCATGATATAATATATCAATAGGGGAAGTTGATACACCACAAAAATTATTTATGTGTTGAATATGAAATTTATCTAATAGATGTAAAATGTGAGATGAAAATCCCTTACCATATGATTATTTTTTGTTGTGTGGTCTTTAACCACAATTATTACTGTTTAAAAAATGCTAATAACATATAACCAAACCATAATCATATTTATAATATTATATATGATCTTATTATAATATTTTATTACTAATTTGTTATCAATCTTTCATTATTTTTATCAATTCTGGAGTTAATTGTCACGTTTTTCATGTATGCTTTGACCAGTTAGTTTTTACATAAATCATGATTTCATCATATAAATAATGTAAATAATGATATAATTATCATATATATTCATTATATTTGTATTTTTAAAAATCCATAAAATTTTTAAATATAAAAAAATTCACCATTCATGGAGATGGTATGCCATATGTAAGCACGAACACTATTTTTATTTTCTCATCATATTAAAACAATAGAAAGTTAATATTATTAATTTATATTATATTTAAATTATAATATTATTATCATATATATCATGTATTTTTATTAAAACCATAATTTTTAAATTTCCTGTGTAGTGTGAACAAATCACATCGCTTTGAGGAGGCGGTAGTCTACACGTCCACAAACTATATTATCATATTCTCATGAAATGGAATTTATTTGATTATGTGTTATAAAATATTTACATAAGAATAAAGATATTATAAATATCATATATATATAATATATAAAATATAAAATATTCTTTATTTTTATCCTTAAAATGTGTTAATGAAAGAGCGAGTGACATCGGTTCATGAGTCGGTAGTCCGTCATACACACGAATAATGATTACATATCACATTTGACAGAAGTTTGTGTGGGTTTAGGTATTAAAATTGAAATAATAAAATATGAATATATTTAATATAATTATTTTATTATATGGTAAATATATAATTATAATTTAATTGGTTGAGACGTAAATAAAACAAAAGTGATCATTGAAAAATGATACCTTTTATTCAGGTAAATCCTTTTTAATCCCAAAATACTACCTTTGATTAATTTAATCCAAAATTAAGGCCATTATGATTAGTTTATAGATTTTGGGAGAATATATTTTTAGTTTTTTATGATATAATATTCTTGATATGTATGAATAAGTTGGAAGGTGGTTGATTTTTACAGAGGAGGAGGAGGGACATTCATGTAAATATAATAAGGTAAACACTATTAAGAGGTTTACCATACATCATGTGCCTAAAATAATAAACCATGTTATACCAAATGGATTATATGGTTGATATATGGCCATAAAATAGGATTTGGACATGTTTATAAGTCAGTTTAGCCATTATGTTTAAGGTTTATTAGCTTGTTAAGCTTAATTTTACCTTAATCAATGCAATTAATTTTAACTCCATTCACTAAAATTTTATGATCAAAAATAATTTGGTCATAATATAAATTATAAATTATTATTATCTAAAATATGGAAACAATTTTAACAAATTCAATTAAAAAATGTTACTGAAATTATTTTAAATTTAATCCCGAAAAATGGATGGTAAGGAGAGTTTTTATAGTAAAAATGTTCAAAAGTTCAGATGTTTTTATATCCAATTTCAATTTAATATTGATTAAAATTAACTAAACTGGATTAATTAATTTAAAATATAGGTAAATATACTTAAAAACAAATTGATATATAATTGAAATATATATATATATATATAATTGTCAAAAAAGACATTTAAAATTAAAAATTAGTATTTTTCACTATTCATCAAAAAATAAAACATAGTAGAAAAATTACAAATATTCACCCTAAGATAATTTTCATATTTCTTTTTCAGAATTTAATTTAATTTTTTCCTATGAAATTTATAAAAATTTTGAAATTTATTTTTAAAATTGGTATTCCATTAAATATTTAAAAAATTACTATTAGCAATATATAGTATTTTATGTGTATATTGGGTTTGTTTTTATTTTATGAGTATAAAATATTTTGGATGAATGTAAAAAATATTCAATTGAATTTATAAATTATATATTTTAATAATATCAGTCATTAATAGTAATTAATTTAATTTATTAGAATTATATACCTTTGTGAGCATAAAAACATTTCTTTTATATTCAATTGGTTGTTATATTCATTTCTAATTAATTGGTATGAAATTAATTATTTTTATATTTTTGTAACCCATATATTTTGTTATGTTATTTAATCATATTCATAAATTCAAATTTAATTGATAGGTTATATCTTATTATATTAAATAATAATATTTTAATAATATATTTTTGTTCGGTAAAACATGATCTTGCGTGCAACACATAATATCGAAGAAACTAATGGTTGTGTGTGATGCCAAATAACTCAGTATTATGTGCATTGAATTTTATATAATATGTTAAATTTATTTTAAATATTGAATATTTTGTAAGTTATCAAGAAGTTATATACTTCTCTATGCTTAGTGTTGCGTGTCATACACCTTATAGAATACAATGATCTTACTTTATAATTTTAGGGGATAACAATTTTAAAAGAATTTGTATATCTATCTCATAATCTAAAACATGGCCAATTTTTACCTCTCTTATTTTGATCATTCTATGTGATTTGTATTAAATTTTTCCTTATTATTTTAAAATATTTTAATCAACACTCTTTAATTATTCTTAATAATCTTTTTGGTCATTTTATAAATAATCATTATAAATATATTCTTTATATTTTTCTTTTTTTTCTCAATAGGTAATAGGATAAATTATTCAATTTAATTATTTGCCTTTTCATGGGATAACATTAAAGCTGATACTTATGGGTTGAAAATGAATGTTTCTATGTGTCTTATTCATGATATGTTTATTGTAAATTACATATAACGATGGGTGTGACTGGGATATCACCCCCCAATGCTTTGGATATTTTTTATTCAATAGATAATGAAATGAGAAATGAATAAATAAGTTATTAAATTTCGTATTATTAGAACTAATTTGTTGTGTTATTCAATTATTGGTGATTACAAGTGATTATAGGTGATATTAACATGATGTACCAATCAAAAATCTTGATTATTATATTATAATTCAATATGAACACGGGTTTTATTTACAATTATTTTTGAATTTTGTATATATTATTATTGTTAAAGTTTTTAGGGTTTAATATATGTTTATTAAATTATATGGTTTTAATTTAACATTTAATTAATTATATTATAATTCATTAGTTTTCAGGTATTTCAATACTTAAGGAGTTAATTCTAGTTTTTTTACATTTTATTTGGATTTATTTGGTTATACCGTGTCTTTATATTATTTTTAAATTTTTTTCTTGATGATTAGGAACAATAATTACGTTGAAATACAAGTTTTAATTGTTAGTATAAGATGAATAATGTGAAAAGAACAAGTCATTTAGATTATATTTATTTTTAATAGGTTTTAAAATTATTTTCTTTGTTATGTATTATTAAATATTATGTGTCATAATTCTCTAAAAATTTAAAAAAAATATCATAGGATTGTCAATGTTAAAATATATGTAAAAAATGTACTAATGGATGGTTATGTTCAAGATATTAGAGTTAGTATCAGTGAAGGGTTTATATAACATTAGTGGTTAGGTTATTATTGGCTGATTATAATTTTAAATATTTATAAACCTTGAGATGTTGATATGTTTTGTAGGTGTAATAGGTTATAAGGATATGATAGAATTAGAAATTTATATGTTAAGATGATTAAGGTAATTTGTGGATTTTGAGAGCACATGTGATTGTGGTTTATATAATTAATCGGTTTAGAATTTAGTAAGTAAGATTTATAAATTTTTTTGGGGCATTAATATTGAGATTTAATAAAATAAGTATTATTTTAATCATTTTTGAAAAAAATGAAATTAAAAATATTTGGTTGTATTTTATTTAATAATATTTTTATAATTTATTATTTATTCAAAAAAATTAATTATAGTTTCTTTTTTTTCAACATATTTTTCAATATGATTTGTAGAAAATCTCCCAAAATATTCTTATACCTAAAAGGTAATTTAATTAAAATTATTATTTCAAAATCTTGTTCAAGTGATACTGAAGCTTTCTTTAACATTAATTTCAATTATTAAAAAAATTTCAATATATCCAATTCTCATTTCATACATCCTTGTTACCCTTCCAGTTTGAATTAATTTAATTAGTATCCTCATATTTTCCTTGTGATATTAGACAACCATCTTCCTTATATATGTTGAACCAAAAAGAAAGGTCATAATGTCTTTATAATTATGACCATTATCTCCAATAGACCATAGAATAATGTGAAAGACTCCATCATGAGGACAGTTCAAAATTTGGAAATTTCAGTGGAAATTGAGAAATCATTATCTTATATTCTCAAAACAATCAATATATTTAGAATCTCCAAAACTAAACTATAAAATTTTCTAAAAAAATCAATTATACCAAATAGAGAAACTCTGAGTTCACTTCATTGAACAAAAACACTTGATATTGAAATGATAACGCTAGTTTTAGGAGTAGATTCTTCTAGTAGAGACATTCAAAATCTTCAATTTTTTATTGAATAATATTTCTTCGTGAAACTCATTGTTCCTTTGTATCATTGTTTTCACCCTCTTCAGTTTGCTTGGTTTTGTGTAATTTATGAAAATATGAAAAACTATGGTTTTTTTTCTTCTAGGTTTTAGAAGGTAAACGAAGCTTTGGGTTGGGAGAAATAGTTTGAAAATTGGAAGGCAATGCATTCAAAGGGATTCCAATAGGTGATGTCATATCTTTACTTCCCATTCCAATTATAGAGTAATTATGATTTTTTTTAAACACACAGGGTGAGAAAATTTTAGATAAAATAAATAAATTAAAATATGTAGTAAAATATGAATATTATATCAAATTAGATTTATAGTAATCAGAAAATTAATATAACATCAATAGTTCCATGGAAAATAAAATTATTTAAAAATTAAAAATATAAAAATATTAACATTTATTAAAAAATTAAATATTCCCAACTCCCCCTTAATAAAATCAAATCTTATAGTGTGATGTGGTTAAGTTAAAATAAAATCTAATTGATATTCAGTGTTAAAAAATTCTAAAGATATTTCTATTTTAAGAACATGATCTCCTAGAAAATGAAGCCTAATATCAATTTGTTTACTTCCTGATTGACTTATATGATTTTTTGAATTATTTATAGAACTAGTATTACCAAATAAAATATGTGTACTATTAGAATTTAGTCCAATTTTTATTAGTGTTTTTTTCATCTACAATACTTATGCACAAAAACATCCTACAGATACACATTCTTCTTCGGCTGTTGATAGGGAAACTGAGTCTTGTTTCTTTCTTGACCATGATACTTATGATTTTCCGAAAAAGTGATCGGTTCTTGAGGTACTCTTTTTATCTAATCTAAAACAACAAAAATCAGCATCTGAATATGATATTAAATTAAAATCAGATGTTTTTTGGATAAATAATAGATTTAAAACCATTCTTTTTAAATATTTAAAACCCTTTTAATAACAATAAGATGGGATTCAATTAGATTTGTTTGATATCTAGAACAAAAACATATAGAAAAC
This sequence comes from Viscum album, assembly GCA_963277665.1. Taxonomy (NCBI): domain Eukaryota; kingdom Viridiplantae; phylum Streptophyta; class Magnoliopsida; order Santalales; family Viscaceae; genus Viscum; species Viscum album. Next base: position 1,134,088,657 of record OY728131.1, read on the forward strand.
ATAATGTAAGGTCTACAAGTAGTAAGATATAATAAACTACAAATTATACCTCTATCTAACTAGTTATCCACTGATTTTCTAGCTTCATTCGAATCATGTTTTATATTAGTACAAATACCAGTTATAAATTTCATTTTTTTCTCAATACCAAAATTTTTCAATTAATCAATCATATATTTACTTCGGTTTAAAACATTTCCATAATCTTTTTGATAAATTTGAAGTCTTAAAAAGAAATTCAATTATCCCAAATACTCATTTCAAAATCTTTTTCCATGAGTTATGAAAAATCATTACAATGTTTTTCGTTAGTTAAATCAAAAAAACATTATAGACATAGATTTTTAACTAAAAATGTGTTAGAAAAAATATTTTTCTTAAAATGAGTTGGATCATCAAATCCAAATGTAAATCAATTTTTCAAAATAAAAGAACATAATCATTCATACCAAGCTCTAGGTGCTTGTTTAAGTCCATATAGATCTATAGTATGTTTAAAAACAGAATCTTGTTTTTGATAGTTTTCAAAACTATGAGGTTCTTCAACCTAAACTTATTCAGTTAAATAACCATTTAAAAGGATTATTTAACATCCATTTGATAAAATTTAATGTCCATGTGATATGTTTATGATAAAAGGATTATAATTGTTTCTAATATATCTACAGGGGAAAATGATTCATCATAATATATAACTTCTTCTTGATTATATATTTAAGATACTAGTATATCTTTGTTTCTATTTATAATCCCTTGGTCATCTTGTTTATTTCTAATTACCCATTTGTTTCCTATAACTAGATAATTTAATAGTATCTCAACAAATTCCAAAACATAATTCTATTTGAGTTACTTTATATTTTATTTCATTGATATCATTCAACTCCCATTTTCTAATGATTCTTTAAAAGATTTATTTTAAAGTTGTGATAGAAAGGTATAGAATTCAACTAGGTTTCCTACATTTCTTCTAGTTCTTATTTCTATGTCTAAGTCTCCTATAAATGTTTCTAAAGGATGATTCATTTGGGGTTTAAACTTTCTAAGAATTTTTTTCCATTTCATCAGTATCATGTTATTCCGAATTGGGTTCAAAATTATTTATATTATTTTTCAAAATCATGTTTCAATTTTTCTTGTATCATGTTGTTAGAATTGTATGTACTTTTATCATTTTTATCTTTCTCATTAATAACAAGTTATGTTTCATCATACTTCACATGAACCAATTCTTAAAAATTCCTTGAAATTTTATTAAACAATATATAGGCATTGGAGGTAGTAGAATATCCTAAAAATATTCTGTCACCAACTATTAGATCAAATATACCAAGATTATCCTTGGTTTTTAGGATATATACCTTGCATTGAAAAACATTAAAGTACATTACATTAGGATTTCAATTATTCCAAATGTCATAAGGTGTATTTCTTAAAATAGTCCTAATTAAAACTCTATTTATGATATATAAGGCTATACATACATCATATACCCATAAGTAAGTAGGAAGATTGTTTTTATTCAGCATAGTCAAATCAATTTCTTGAATTGTTCTTTTTCTACTTTTATATTTTCCATTTTTTTAGGTGTTCTTCATTCAGATAATGTGTGTTTAATACACATATATGAAAAAAAGAAATTGAATTCATGATTCTATAATTATTTTCCATGATCACTTCTTAATGAAATAATATTTGAAACATTTTCATTTTGATCATTTTTACAAAAACGTTAACAATAGTAAAAACATCACTTTTGAGTTTTATAAAATTTACCAAACTAAATCAACAATAATCATCAACTAAAACATATACATATAATTTTCTTGGAAAACATGCTACTCTTGATGGTGCAAATTGATCCATGTGGATAAGTTTTAGAGGTTTTGATATAGAAATATTGTTAATAAATTTGACGGAATATTTGTGTTGCTCGCCAATTTTGAATGCATCACATAATCATTCATTATCAAATTTGAGACTATGTAAATCAGAAACTAACTATTTCTTTGAAAATTTATGTAAAGAATAAATATTACAATGACCAAGTCCCTTTTGCTGGATCCATGAATCATTTATCTTAATAGTTAAACAATTCGCATTTGGTTTACACAACGAATATAAATCTAAAATATAAACATTATCAGTTCTAGGTTCTCTAAACATAAGTAATTTATCATTAAACATAGAGAATGAATTTTTAGAAAAGTCAACATAATATATATCATCGCATTGTTGAGAGACACTTATATGGTTGTTCTTTACCACTTATACATATAGTGCATTGTTGATTGAGATATTTTTTGGATCTCCAATGGTTCCAAATCCAATTATATTTCCTTTGGAATCATCACGAAAGGTTACTTAACATCCATCTATTTTATTCATTGTATTGTTTTTTATTGGTTACAACTCATGTTCTGGGAGCAGTCACTATCCACACATTGTATATCTTTTCTTTTTCTATGACTTATTTCTTAAAATGTAAATTAAGAAAAAAGTTTGATTTGGTACCCATATACTCTTGGTTCTATCATTTTTAGCTAGTACAGATATGGGAATCTCGATATGATTTCTCTTTCTATAATATATATAATTTCCTTTAGATAAATATTTTGCAATAAAATACCTTTTAATTCATATTATTTGTGGATTTCTCAAAAAACATTTTTTTGTTCTATGGACTTTTATTCCACAAAATTGAGAAGTAATAGTTTTTTAGTTGGGAACAATATAATTTTTATATAGTTTATATTTTTCCCCCTTACTTCTTATTTCAAATATATCATTTTTAAGGATATTATTAGGAAGAATTTCATTTATAATATTTTATCCTTTTTTAATGAAGATAGAAACACTTTTATAAGTGTCTACTTTATCTTATAATGCTTTAATCCTATTTACATAACTAGCATAGTTTGTGGAAGATGTGTTAAATTTTTTAATTAACTTGTGATATTATTTATATAAGGAATATATTCCCACTAAAACAGCATTGTGAATATTTTTTAATGATTTTTGTTTCTTTAATAAGGAGTCCTATTTTTCATTATGCATTTTGAATTAGGTGGCAAATTTATTATTTAATGAATTTGAATCATAATTTTAATTAGCTAAATAATTTGTTTGTACCTTATCTTCTTTGGTAATGAAGCACATATTTTTTCATATTTGATTCTTCCTTTTTTGAATCATGTTTTGATGGGTTTCTAGATTCTTAAGAAACACTCCAACTAGCCTTCATTTCTATTTTAAATTTATTTTCATAATCATTGTTTTTATGTGATTTATTTTCTATATTTCTCTTTTTCAGTTTTGGATGAGGATATTCAGGTCAGATATGACATAATTTCATGCATTTATAGAATCTGAATTCTCTTGAATCTTTATCATCCTTCTTGTAGAGCATTTAGAATCCTCTTTTCTTCTTATAAAACATTAAAACATTTATGGACAATTGAGGTAGTTCTATTTCAAAATCATACGTATCTGAATTATTTTCATTTCTGTCTTCTTTATTTACTTTTCAGATTTAATTTTGAGATGTTACTTTTAGAGAAGTTTTATTCTTTTTCACTAAGACATTATGATATTCTACTTTATCTTTTATTTCAGCTTCATATATTATCAGTGTCCCAATTTATTCTCTCATTATTATATTTTCTAAAGGTGATAAATGGTGAATTGCAGCTGATATACCATATCATTTAGTCATTAGTACTCTCAGTACTTTCAACGCATGATCTTATTGTTTTATATGAAAACCTATGGCTGGAATATTATTAATAATCTCATTAATCCTTCCATTCATATGACAGATATTCTCTCCATAAATCATTATTATTGGGTCTAATTTCAGCTTTGTTATTGCATGCATAATTTTTCTTATATTATTTGTTGCTTCGTAAGAAACAACAATAGTTTTATACATTTCATAAGAAGTCGGAAATTGTGAGACACGATTTAATTCATCTTGTCCAAGAGTACATATGATATATTCATAGCTTTAGAATTCATGTCATGCTCAGCCTCTGTTTCACCAGTCCATGTTTCAGGATTTTCAATAATTATTTAAGGAGTAGGGATTTTTCAGTAGAATTTAAATCCCAAATTCATAAAATAGATAATCGTTCATGATTTCCAGCATCCATAATATTCAACAATGAAATAAGGATCAAAAACCATCAAAATTTATCCTCCCTGATCATTCATTTCAATATTTATATAGAGCTTAAAAATTTATCTTGTTATATATTGGTTAAAAAATTATTACCTAATACCATTTTTAGGTTAGAATATACAAATATACACAAGTGGGGTGAATTAAATATTTTCAAAAGATTCTTCAATTATGATTTTAGACACCCTATATTAATAATGAAAATTTGTAGTGTTTATATTCTGTATGAAATTATGAATAGTGGATAAAATAGAAATAAAAAAATGAATTTATATAGTGGTTCAGAACAAAAATATCACATATTTCACTCCACAAATTACTCTCTCTGTGAGGTTGGTGAATTTCACAAGTCAGGTCACCATATCAAAAGTCTACTCCACTAACAAGTGTATGTAGTTGACACCATTACAAATAATTCTAAAAAAATATTCTTCTGGTTCTTTAAAAGGGAACCGAATATATATAGCTTAGATCGAGAAACTGATACTTCATCACAATTGAGTACAAGCAGTTGAAACTCCCCATAAAAACATATTGATTTAAAGGGTTCCAATTGAACTTCACAGTTGAAATGGAAAATGACAGTAGATGGATATTCTTTATCAAAAAAATAATATCTTCAAGAAAGAGTAGTTCAGAAGAGGTAATGATGTAATATATCTTTAAATAAAAGCAGAAATGATTAGAAACAACAGGCTTATAGAAAATACGAGATTCAAAACATGTATATATCCAATGTGTATCCACTTCTGTAGATAATAGATTATGGTTGATATTTACAGTAGATCTATAAAAGATCTTCACAAGAATTCAGTTGAATAGAAAAATGTGACTTTTTTATTTTAATAACACACATATGTATTCAAAAAATACTGTGATATAATAAATAAAGTAGAGATCTTACTTCACAATTCCAGATCCATGAAAACTTCCTGATAGATTGTGAGAAATAAAATTCATAAAATAGCACAGATTAGTCATAATTTTTTTTAATAATAAGAGATAATTTCTCTATTTAATACGATTATTTGAATCAATCATAATTTTCTTTGAATCGGTTTAAAATTATATTTAAATCGGATTGATATTACACAAATAATATGGCACAAAACTATATTAAAATTGTAAATTCTAAAATCTTATGTTGAAAAACCAAATGTAGGGTTCCATCATAAAATAAAAAAATACAAAACATAGGGCTCAACTATAGAGAATTCAGTCTCTACATGTAGATTTCACAATGTATGTTTGATCAAAAAAGTAAGATTGATGATCCAAACATTTTATTCTCAAATGTGAGGTTATATACTGATGTATGGTTCTTTTACCATTCATTTTCACTTATTCAAATGTATGGTTCCATCCAAATGTAAGGATTCTTGTCCATATGTTTCTATTCACTTAGGGTTAATTAACTATATGCATTGATATTTCAAAAATTGTTCTAATTCAAACATAGGTTTGTTTCTTATGTTATGTTCTTCAACATAGGGTTTGAACAATGATTCGAGAATACGGTTAAGAAAATTTTGAACACTTTGATGAATATTCCTCATGAATAAAAATATTTAACATAATTCCACAATAATAATTATGAATATTATTAATTTATTTCAATACACTAAAATTAACATTTGTAGTAAAACAAACAAGGGTATTTATGAATATCTAAATCTGTAAGATTTATAGAGAATTATTGACAAAATAAATGCGCAATAATATTACCCTACATTTTTTTCTATTTCAACAAATTGAAAATCATAGAACATAAAAGATAGTTTTTAATACCTATTCTAAGGACAAACCCATGGTTTACTCCCTTGTTATGATTAATTTTACATTAATCATTTTATTTAATTTTAATTTCATTCATTAATATTGTAGGTCAAAAAACAATTTTACCTTCATAGATATTATAAATAATGATTATGACAAATATGTAATCTATTTTTCCAAATTACAATCACATAAGGTGTAGAAATTAATTTAAATTTACTCCCACATATGGGATGGGAAAACATGTTTTTAAAAGAAAAAATAATCAAAAGATTGAAATGCGTTTATATACAATTTCAATATGAAATTTATTACAATGACCTAAATTAGATTAAATAGAATATTATTTAACATAATACACATTAAAAATAAATTAAAATATAATTATATATATAAATAAATAAGCTGAAAACTATTTTTCAATTTTAATTTAGTATTTTTCACTATTCACCAAAAAAATGAAACTTCCCATTGAAATACTAAAAATTCACCTTAATGTAATTTTAACATTAATTTTTAATAATGATTTTTTTCTTATAAAATTTATATTATTTATAAAATTTATTTATAAAATAGGTGTGCCATTATATAGAAGGAAAATTTTCTTTTAGGAAAATGTATATTTTTATAAGTAAAATTGGGATTGTTCTATATTATGCCTATCAAATTTATTTTATGATTGTAAATAAATATTTTATTGAATATGTAACAAATTTATTTCATTAATATAATTCACTAATAGTAATTAATTTAATTTATTATCATAAAACACCTTTGGATGCATCAAAACATTTCCTTTATATTGAGTGGGTGTTTACATTCATTTCTAATTAATTGGTAACCAAATAATTTTTTTTTTGATTTTTTTAAAACATATATTTTCATAAGTTAGTTAATCAATTTCATAACCACTAATTTAATTATTATGTTACATCTTATTATATTAAAAAAATTATATTTTAATAATATATTTTTGTTTGATAAAACATAGTATTGCATGTAAGGTAAGATACCAAAAAAACATATTGGTGTGTGCAACACAACCTAAACCAATGTTTCATGTATTTCAAGATATAGAATATATTATATATTTTCATAATAGTAAATATTTATTAAAGTATCAGGATGATATATTCCATTCCACACTTGGTGTTGTGTGTCATACAAACTATCATATGCAATGTTCATACTTTTGAATTTCGAGGTGTTACATTAACCCTACCTTAGATAAATTACATTCTCATAGGTTAAATATGATATTCATAGTCTATTGTTTTATATTTGAATATTAATTTTCATAAATACCACATTGTGAGATGAGTTAATAATATATCCTCATAATTATTAATAAATATAAGTATAAATTTCACATAGAATAAAATATAACTAGGTCTATAAGTATGAGAAAATTAGGGGTAAGGTGAGATAAGTACATGGAGGAAAAAAATAAATATTCATTAGGGTGATTAATTTCATTATTTGAAAATTATTGAATGATCATAAGAGAGATGATGACCCAAATGAATAAATATATGGTGATTTATAATCACATCAGTTCAATAAAAATGATGTTATTAGGATACCATTTTTTATGATTCATTTACAAATGTTTAGGAATTCATTTATTGTCTAGGCATATAAGGAAATATAATTAATTGATACATTTAAATTTCATACAATAAATTTAAACTTTTGGTTATGGTTAAATCAAATTTGAATTCATCCGTTGCTCAATGAAATGGATATCCTTAAATGAAACTTTTTTTATTCATGAAACACAAAAAAACTTATTTTATGTACTGTAAGATCAATAAAACAAAAATTATGTTTCTATATAACTATTTTCCAAAACTATTATGGTTAATAAATTAAACTATAAAGCTCAATTCTCATACCATTGGTTCATCATCAACATTTATTGATCAAATTATTTTGCTCAATGAAATGAGACACTAACCAGGACATCATGTCAGATTGTTGATGGTGTGAAAAACATTCCGTCCATTGGTCATGGTTTAATTCCCCACCACCTATCTTTATTTGATAGGTTTTCACCTAGAATACAAGTTTCTATTTTTCAAAAACCATATTAATATAATTTACATAAAAAATATGATGGAAATTCATAGAATTTATTCATTTAATAGAATTTTTTATCATTGGTTTTGAATATAACATTTCATTTTCAAACCCTAATAAAATAATTTTTACTATTATTCCATTTTCATTAGTGATAAAAATATCACTAAAGGTTATCAATACCTTTAAACTCGTGTCTCAAAAATTTAAATTCATTATTCATGAAATAAATTTTCCACTAAAATATGTACTAATATAATCAGTTTTATTGCTCAAAATTTCTCCTAAACAATTCTTATTATCGATAGTATTTGATCTCATAAAACCTTGAATTTTTTTTAGAGTTAGAACATATAATAAAACTTAATATCATAATATTTTTATGGTATACAAGACTCTTTACTTAATGAATTCATATGTTCTTCAATTCTAATCCTAAATGTCATTCTTATGGTTATGTTCACTAATCTATTTTTTCTAATATAATGTTCCCATGGTTGAAACTATATTTAATATAATACCGAATATTGAGACATGACCACACTAATCCCAGAATTGGTATCTTTTACCATTACTTTAGCATGATTAAAATGAATCAAATCCCAAAGTACCAAAGCATTTAGTAGTCTTGGTAAAGCTGATACGTACATGAGTATAATATTAAAAATGAATACATTAATCAAAAAACATATTTTATATTTTTTAGGATAACTTTAATCCCATGTTTCATATATTTCATATCTTTATTAATATACTTTTTGGATTCATGTGATAAGGAAACAAAATTATGATGAGTTTAAATGCTTAGTAAGGGTTAAGTGTAGAGGAAACAATACTGAAGAAATGATAATATAAAATATTCAATGGTAAATAACTAATCACACATTACATGTTATTTATAAACATATTGGGAGTGCCTGTACATTATTTAAAAGTAAACAATTTGACACACTAGTCATGAAATCAATAAATTGGGAGGAAGTGCGTAATGAATATGGAATGGTTAATAATAAAAAAATTATTCCATTAAAATATCTGGATATAGAAAAATTAATTTTTAAAGGTAAAAAAATGAAACAAGTTAGATTTAATAAGATAGCTAATAATTAATTTAATCTATATATAATTTCAACAAAAAAAATCTCAGGGATAAAAATAACTTAATAATGAATGGTGTAAATGATTAATTATTAGACATCATGTTTCCTAGGAATGTGATACCTTTACCATTAATATCTATCCACAATAATGTTTAATATATACTGGAAAAAAATAATTTTGTTTGGCCAAAAATAACTAAACTTTCATAGCCTTTGACAAGATAGTTTTAAACATATTGGAACTAAACAAGAATGGTTTGTCTCCAAGTGAATTCATCCTATGAGACTTCTGATTCATTAAAGGGATTTCATTAACCTATCCCTAATCAATATCTATCTTGTTCAAACCATTCCTTATAAATTGATAATATAGATATCACAATTAAATATAATATTTAATGAAATTTGAGTATGAGAATGTTATTTTTTTATGGAATGTTAATAATCACAGAAGAAGGTGATATTGTAATATAACTTTTATTATTGGGTAGTTTTCAATTTAAAACCCCTTATACTAGATAATTCAAAGTGAAAAATTAAATTAAATTAAGATAAACATATTCATGATATAATATATCAATAGGGGAAGTTGATACACCACAAAAATTATTTATGTGTTGAATATGAAATTTATCTAATAGATGTAAAATGTGAGATGAAAATCCCTTACCATACGCTTATTTTTTGTTGTGTGCTCTTTAACCACAATTATTACGGTTTAAAAAATGCTAATAACATATAACGAAACCATAATAATATTTATAATATTATATATGATCTTATTATAATATTTTATTACTAATTTGTTATCAATCTTTCATTATTTTTATCATTTCTGGAGTTAATTGTCATGTTTTTCATGTATGCTTTGACCAGTTAGTTTTTACATCAATCATGATTTCATCATATAAATGATGTAAATAATGATATAATTATCATATATATTCATTATATTTGTATTTTTAATAATCCATAAAATTTTTAAATATAAAAAAATTCACCATTCATGGAGATGGTAGGCCATATGTAAGCACGAACACTATTTTTATTTTCTCATCACATTAAAAGAATAGAAAGTTAATATTATTAATTTATATTATATTAAAATTATAATATTATTATCATATATATCACGTATTTTTCTTAAAACCATAATTTTTAAATTTCCTGTGTAGTGTGAACAAATCACATCGCTTTGAGGAGGCGGTAGTCTACACGTCCACAAACTATATTATCATATTCTCATGAAATGGAATGAATTTGATTATGTGTTATAAAATATTTACATAAGCATAAAGATATTATAAATATCATATATATATAATATATAAAATATAAAATATTCTTTATTTTTATCCTTAAAAGGTGTTAATGGAAGAGCGAGTGACATCGGTTCATGAGTCGGTAGTCCGCCATACACACGAATAATGATTACATATCACATTTGACAGAAGTTTGTGTGGGTTTAGGTATTAAAATTGAAATAATAAAATATGAATATATTTAATATAATTATTTTATTATATGGTAAATATATAATTATAATTTAATTGGTGGAGATGTAAATAAAACAAAAGTAATCATTGAAAAATGATACCTTTTATTCAGGTAAATCCTTTTTAATCCCAAAATACTACCTTTGATTAATTTAATCCAAAATTAAGGCCATTATGATTAGTTTATAGATTTTGGGAGAATATATTTTTAGTTTTTTATGATATAATATTCTTGATATGTATGAATAAGTGGGAAGGTGGTAGATTTTTACAGAGGAGGAGGAGGGACATTCATGTAAATATAATAAGGTAAACACTATTAAGAGGTTTACCATACATCATGTGCCTAAAATAATTAACCATGTTATACCAAATGGATTATATGGTCGATATATGGCCATAAAATAGGATTTGGACATGTTTATAAGTCAGTTTAGCCATTATGTTTAAGGTTAATTCCATTGTTAAGCTTAATTTTACCTTAATCAATGTAATTAATTTTAACTCCATTCACTAAAATTTTATGATCAAAAATAATTTGGTCATAATATAAATTATAAATTATTATTATCTAAAATATGGAAACAATTTTAAGAAATTCAATTAAAAAATGTTACTGAAATTATTTTAAATTTAATCCCGAAAACTGGATGGTAAGGAGAGTTTTTAAAGTAAAAATGTTCAAAAGTTCAGATGTTTTTATATCCAATTTCAATGTAATATTGATTAAAATTAACTGAACTGGATTAATTAATTTAAAATTTAGGTAAATATACTTAAAAACAAATTGATATATAATTGAAATATATATATATATATAATTGTCAAAAAAGACATTTAAAATTAAAAATTAGTATTTTTCACTATTCATCAAAAAATAAAACATAATAGAAAAATTACAAATATTCACCCTAAGATAATTTTCATATTTCTTTTTCAGAATTTAATTTAATTTTTTCCTATGAAATTTATAAAAATTTTGAAATTTATTTTTAAAATTGGTATTCCATTAAATATTTAAAAAATTACTATTAGCAATATATAGTATTTTATGTGTATATTGGGTTTGTTTTTATATTATGAGTATAAAATATTTTGGATGAATGTAAAAAATATTCAATTGAATATATAAATTATATATTTTAATAATATCTGTCATTAATAGTAATTAATTTAATTTATTAGAATTATATACCTTTGTGAGCATAAAAACATTTCTTTTATATTCAATTGGTTGTTATATTCATTTCTAATTAATTGGTATGAAATTAATTATTTTTATATTTTTGTAACCCATATATTTTGTTATGTTATTTAATCATATTCATAAATTCAAATTTAATTGATAGGTTATATCTTATTATATTAAATAATAATATTTTAATAATATGTTTTTGTTCGGTAAAACATGATCTTGCGTGCAACACATAATATCGAAGAAACTAATGGTTGTGTGTGATGCCAAATAACTCGGTATTATGTGCATTGAATTTTATATAATATGTTAAATTTATTTTAAATATTGAATATTTTGTAAGTTATCAAGAAGTTATATACTTCTCTATGCTTAGTGTTGCGTGTCAGACACCTTATAGAATACAATGATCTTACTTTATAATTTTAGGGGATAACAATTTTAAAAGAATTTGTATATCTATCTCATAATCTAAAACTTGGCCAATTTTTACTTCTCTTATTTTGATCATTCTATGTGATTTGTATTAAATTTTTCTTTATTATTTTAAACTATTTTAATCAACACTCTTTAATTATTCTTAATAATCTTTTTGGTCATTTTATAAATAATCATTATAAATATATGCTTTATATTTTTGTTTTTTTTCTCAATAGGTAATAGGATAAATTATTCAATTTAATTATTTTCCTTTTCTTGGGATAACATTAAAGCTAATACTTATGGGTTTAAAATGAATGTTTCTATGTGTCTTATTCATGATATGTTTATTGTAAATTACATATAACGATGGGTGTGACTGGGATATCACCCCCCAATGCTTTGGATATTTTTTATTCAATAGATAATGAAATGATAAATGAATAAATAAGTTATTAAATTTCGTATTATTAGAACTAATTTGTTGCGTTATTCAATTATGGGTGATTACAAGTGATTATAGGTGATATTAACATGATGTACCAATCAAAAATCTTGATTATTATATTATAATTCAATATGAACACGGGTTTTATTTACAATTATTTTTGAATTTTGTATATATTATTATTGTTAAAGTTTATAGGGTTTAATATATGTTTATTAAATTATATGGTTTTAATTTAACATTTAATTAATTATATTATAATTCATTAGTTTTCAGGTATTTCAATACGTAAGGAGTTAATTCTAGTTTTTTTACATTTTATTTGGATTTATTTGGTTATACCGTGTCTTTATATTATTTTTAAATTTTTTTCCTGATGATTAGGAACAATAATTACGTTGAAATACAAGTTTTAATTGTTAGTATAAGATGAATAATGTGAAAAGAACAAGTCATTTAGATTATATTTATTTTTAATAGGTTTTAAAATTGTTTTCTTTGTTATGTATTATTAAATATTATGTGTCATAATTCTCTAAAAATTAAAAAAAAGATCATAGGATTGTCATTGTTAAAATATATGTAAAAAAATGTACTAATGGATGGTTATGTTCAAGATATTAGAGTTAGTTTCAGTGAAGGGTTTATATAACATTAGTGGTTAGGTTATTATTGGCTGATTATAATTTTAAATATTTATAAACCTTGAGATGTTGATATGTTTTGTAGGTGTAATAGGTTATAAGGATATGATAGAATTAGAAATTTTTATGTTAAGATGATTAAGGTAATTTGTGGATTTTGAGAGAACATGTGATTGTGGTTTATATAATTAATCGGTTTAGAATATAGTAAGTGAGATTTATAAAAAATTTTGGGGCATTAATATTTTGAGTTAATAAAATAAGTATTATTTTAATCATTTTAGAAAAAAATGAAATTAAAAATATTTTTTTGTATTTTATTTAATAATATGTTTATAATTTATTATTTATTCAAAAAAATTAATTATAGTTTCTCTTTTTTTCATCATATTTTTCAATATGATTTGTAGAAAATATCACAAAATATTCTTATACCTAAAAGGTAATTTAATTAAAATTATTATTTCAAAATCTTGTTCAAGTGATACTGAAGCTTTCTTTAACATTAATTTCAATTATTAAAAAAATTTCAATATATCCAATTCTCATTTCATACTTTTATGTTGTGGTTATCCTTTTTATCTTTGTAATAATATATTTATATTAAAATGTCACCATATTTCTCAATTTGGAAGTTATTGATAAGAAAGTTATAAATTTTTCACGATGTACTAAACAAATATGGGTTTTAGTGCCCTATATATAGCGATAGAGACGGGTAATTTCCCAGAACAAAAATTTATTTTATTTTATAAATTAAATATTTTTTATATACTTTTTAATCAACCATGTATTAAGCACTCAACATTACTATATTTTAGGTTTTATGGAAATTTGTTTGAATAATATTTCAAAACATTATATTCAAATTCTATATTCATTCAAAACTACCTATCTTTTCAAACATACATATCAGCAAAATTCTCAACTTTGAAGATATGAAGAAAATATAGTATTTTAAAAATGTATAGATCATTACATAAATTTATTAACTTCATCTGATTCACTATTAAGTAACAAAATGTCCTAATGAAATAGGACTATATAGTGATCATAATTTTTAAAGGTATATAAGAACATTTTTTTTTCTAACAAGGAATCAACTATGAGGATTCTATCTCTTTCAAGGAAAAGTATCTAACAACACATTTATTTTTAATAATATATCAACTTTTTGTTATATGTTATGAATATATATTTATTAGTTAAATATTATTTTTAAAAATTTATATAAGTTACTTTCATGTCACTAGTGATGTTATTTGATCAATTATATACTCATAATATGTTTAAAATTATTATTCTTATTTTGTCACATAAAAGATGTTTATTTAATTGTTAAATTTATTTCATTAATATGATTTCTTATTTTATTTAATTTGAATAATTATTTTATTTTTAAATATTTTATAAATTGGGATTTATACTCATTTTAGTGATCTATATTGTATCATTCTATAGTTATAATCATAGAAATAAATATTGAATGCTGAGAAACTATAATGATGTATTCACTTAAAATGAAATATATATTTTATAAATAATATTATATCTAATAAATTATATGTTTCTATTTTAGAATATTTTATTTAATAAAAATATATTTATTTTAAAAAATATTTTTTTTATTTTTAATATTCACGTCAAAATTAGATAGAAGTTATATTTTCGAAAAAAAAGTATAAAAAAACATATAAATATACATAATAAAAGTGATTTATTATCATAGTTTTTGATAAAAAATAATAGAAAATGTATAAAAATTATATTTTCAATAAAAGTTATGTAATTTTTGAAATAATTAATTCATTTTATGTTAATTATTTATATTCATCGGTGTTATTAATAAAATGATACATTTTAATATGGATTCTTCTAAAAAATAATATTATTAGTTGAAATTAATATTGAGTAGTTATTATTTTATAGGTATCTAAAATGATTCAGAATAATTGAGGAATTTATTTAATATGTTACATTATTTTAAATTCAAAAATTTTATTTTTAATTTCGAATTTGAAATATCATTTGATTATATGTTGAGTAATAAAGTTAAATTCACTTTCAAAAATTAGAGTACAAGTTTGAATTTAATTTTTCAACATATTAATAATTATTTGTATAGATATTTTTAAACACTTAAAAAATATATATAATGTTCCCAAATATATTATATGTATAAAATAATAATTTTTTACTCTAAAATTGAATTTCTATCGGATGGGTACTGACTAAATCATTTTAACTACTTTTTCAAATAAGGTTTTGAGATCTGGTAAAATTAATCATATTACTATATGTTTATATAAAAACATATAAAAATCAATGTTCTATATATGGGATAATGTTTGAAAATATCTATTCAATTTTACAACATAGATTCTAAAACAAATGACATACATAATTTATATGACATAACCCCATAATCTATATAATAAAAATCCTTGTCACAAGATTCCAACGTAATCACTAATGTCATAAAATATAATTCAAGTCCCACACTAAAATCATAGTGTGTAATACTTCAAAATATGCCGATAACTATACATGTTTATCATCCTTTTCCATTATATGTACAACACATGAAAAATCCCCATTGATCGGAAATATTCCACAATGCTTTGGTGGAATAATCATAAAATACATAACCTAAAACCAATGAAAATTAAGTGAGAACCGAGAGAGAAGAATACATAAATAATGGAGATATCATACCTTTCAATATCATGACAAAATTACCAATACAAATCCATCATAAAGTTTGAATATATAGAGGATTTTGATTGGGAATATCCTATAAAAATGGACCCCCATGTCTATATATTCATCCTAAAACTATAGCGAATACAACTAGAAAAATTGGTGTTTTTACCCACTTAATAAAAATAGATAAGAGTCCACTTTCTATATCACCCAAGGTTTCATGATTCACCAACTACCTTTTAGGGTACTAAAAATTCTATCTATTACACATTATGGAGATTTTGGGTTGTTTTTGTTGGAAAAGTATGTTGAAAAAGTATTGTTGTGGAGAATACTATAATATATTTATAATGGAAAGTATCTAGGCTAGTTTGATTTTTAGTTATATAGTTTTTATACAGATTTAATGAAATGAAAGGAGTATCACACAAGTAATGAAGAGTCTCACACAAATCCTATGGGCTCAGTGAACTCATGTATGAAAAACTCGATGACGTCCTCAAATGATAGGAGACATGTTTTCTAAAATCATGATGGGTTATGAGATATAAGTTTTTCAAATTATTTGTCCTTATAAAAATGGACACTATTATTACCAATTGGTATAAAATTATACTTATATGTGGTCTAGGTAACCTATTTTTATATATAGATGAAACTAATATATTTCTTAAGAAAATTCTTTTATATGATATGTAGTTTCATAAACAATGAAGTTTATATGAATTAGAGTTTGTGTGAATTTGTCATACATAGAATTTTTTCCTAATTTTTTTTGTTTATGTGAACCATGAATTAATATTCTATATTTTACAAGGTAAATTAATATTCATCAATTAATTTAAATAATATCATGATGATATATAAATTTTAGAGTCAATATGGTTTATGTTGTTCATTTGAAGGAATAGTGAGTACCCTTTTGTTGAGAGAGTTATGGTGTCTCATTCCATTGGTATTCGTAAACTAGTTTAAGTGAGTCAACACTATACAATGTGTACATGAAATGTGCTTAGTTATAATTATACATCATCACATTTCCCTTATATTATCCATTGACTAGACTAGTATGGGTGAACCAAGTGAAAATTTCTTATGTCCATCTTTACATTATTTATCACTTCATATTATTCAAGTGGGAGAGAGGGGGTCTTAATATTAGAGGAATAATATCCTTAGATATGGTCATTTAAATAAATAAACATACCTTGATTGCACAACCTTGGGGTATTCAAATTAATTTGGGATAATAATTGGTATCAGAGTTGAATGTTAAAGTCAATGGAATTCTTATCTATATGGAAGAAATATAACCTAAATGGTTACAATATTTGATAGATTTAATATTTAGATCTGGAAGAATAAAATATATAACTATTTTTATATTTATTCAAGGTTGTTTACAAATTTTATATTCATTGAATTTAAATAATCCTTAATTTTATAACATTACCAGATAGATATCATATGGATTTTTATGTTTATTGTAAGGGAATGAATGTGTTAGGGGATCTTTATCCAACAGAATATATATAATTTTGATGTTTTCTAAGTCCTTACACAACATGTGGTCTGATTTTCGTATCATCTATAAAAGATAATCAAAGGATAATGAAGATACGTTGTAGGTTTTCTAGAAAAAATATGTGGACCTGAGGACAAACCCAAGTGAATTAATTGTTGCATTATATGATGAGCTAAATTTGATTATAGAGTATATACATAGAATTTCTGAAACCCTTGATGATTCAAATATCATCATGAAAATATTGAGAATATTATCATCTCATTCTGAAATACATTATTCTGTATGATAATGATATAATGATGATGGAATTGGATTATATTCATAATACTCTTATTTCTTGTGAGATGAGGTATAATAATAAAGAGGATACCAAAAAACAACTAATGATGTGGAAGTCAACAAAATAAAAATTATATTAATGGAAGATGATTCTATGGATGGTTAGGAGATAAAACAATTTAACTCCTTTCCTCAAACTTTAAAATAAGAAATTGAATTTTCAAATTAAATTTTCCACTTCCATTCTTCCAATAAAGAATAATGGCACACCATGATGAAAATCATCCAATGAAATTATAATATTAGGAAGAATATGATGAAGGTACCATGAATAAATATATTAAGTTTTTAGAAATTATGATAAGTTAGTGTAATTTCATCAAGAGGGAAATCATTATATCAAATTTAGAAATAACAAAATTACGAAAAAAGTGACGGAAATTGTGACCTACAAATAACTCAAAAGAATTTTCTATATATAATTGTAGATAAGGTGATAATAAGGGAAGAAAATGATGATGAAGAAGTCAATGTTTGAAGGTATTTTTGTTCTTCTTAAAGAGTTATTGGCTTCACATTATAAGATAGATATTATGATATCCATAATGAATAAATAAAATAGAGTGGTTCATCATGAGAAAATCTTTATGGACTTGTAGGAACACGTGACGACTACGATGAAGAAGAAATTGGAAAGCTACAATATAATAATCCAAGAATATCAAAGAAAATTATTGAGTATATTCTCAAGATATTATTAATAGTATCACTAAATTAGTGAATTATTGATCAATTGTATAGAATATTTTTTGGAATAACCCTTTTTATGGTGAAAATTGTAATCCTAGAAGAGATTATTGTCTCTTGGGATGGCGTTTATAAATGGAATTGAATGGAAAATATAAAAAAGTGGAGGATATGGATGGAGGTCTATCAATAAAACCATCAGATTGTATATAAAAGTGAAAAATTAATTGTCATTCCAATGTTGGTATTGATTGGGAGAAGTAGTCAGTATTGGTTTATTCCAATCCACAAACACCCACTCCAAACTAGTGATTAGAACTGATTGTGTCTCAAAATTAGGACACGAAAAATACCCAAAGAGTTTCAAATGCTACAAAAATCACACAATAATACAACTTGAATCATGTATTACTGTTGTGGGAAGATAGGACAAACTCAAAGTGTTTTCTCTACATACAATATTTATATAATAGTAAAAGAGTAAAAAATGTATCCAATTATAACTCAACATTATATGTATAGTTATGATGGAAACGATTTTTTAATATTATGGATATGTTCAAATAGGTAGTTATTACTCATTAATGATGCATATGGATTTGCGTATAAAGAAAAAAGGGGTCAAACACAATAGTTAAAGGAACAATTAAGAGAGATGAAGTCGTAAAATCATGATGTAGATTTGAAAGATGAATTTTTACATAATATTCAATGTAGGATTAAATTTACCAATCATCATAGGATGTGATGTTAAAGATATATATCAAAAAATAAAACATCTGATAAGGAAATGATTATATATATTTCCTTTAAATCGATAGATCACTTTGGTGTACAAATTCTTAATAGTGAGTATACATAACATATTATAAGAAATGAGGATCTAGTCACCAGAATCGAGTGTGAAATATAATATGTTGTTATATATGGAAAAAATGAATGATTGAAAATTATTAAATTTAGAATGGTCATATTTGGGGGGAAATACTCAAGGCACAAGGTTGTACTAGTTTCATGAAGGAATTGGGATCAATATATTAAGTGTATGTTAAATATGTGACACTAGATATTGTGTAAATTTAGAAAAAAATAATCACTTCATCAATGGTAAGGATAATATAATTGTAATGAATGAGAAGTCATCAAAGGGTAATCTCTATCATGTTTGATATACATGATGATATATGATTTCTATCCAAGGTACAGGAAAATAGATTGTGGCATACAAGGCATATTCACTTGATAGAAAAACAGTTTGAAAGATTTTGTGAACAATTATTGAGGTCATGTTGTACCTATACTATCAAATGATCACACACACAGATGATATATTTTAAAAAAACTTAATATTATATTGAATACATATAAATCAAAATAAAAGAGGTCAATGAGGATTCTTGAAATGGTATATTTTCATGTGTGTGGGATAATATCACCAATATAGATTAATGAGATGATATGTTATGTTATATTAATTTTTATTACGATAGAATATTATCGATCCTAGTCATAACTCATGTGTTTTAGGTGGTTCAGTTCATTACTCAATATTAAATGAAGGATGGAAATATATTAAGGGAAAAATTCTAAAATTATATAGTTATAATGGAATTTTGTTTACCAACAACCATGTAACAAAATTAGTTTAATTTATTCACATGTTTTATTATGTCTTTTTACTCTATGAATATGTTTGTTCAAGTTATTGGATGTTCATAAGGTGTTTCAGAGGTTTTAGAGGGATTCTAATGGGTTCATGTTTGGCGCATGGTTGGGGAGACTTTTTTTTATTCCTAGGAAACCATAAATGATGAAATTGGGGTCCCTAGAAATACATATGGCCTAGGTGAACCATAAAAAACATGTTATATGCAATATTTTTGTGTTTTAAGGATCATGGATGGGATTATAGAATAAGTAAATCATGCATCCAAACCATGTGTCCAATGAAATGTTTGGGGAATAGATTTTTCATGGTTGGAAAATTATTTAAAAAACCAAGTAATATTTTAAATATCTTAAAAAATTATATTTTAACCAACTACATCCCCATTAAAAACTCATTATTTCCTTCATTTCTGGGTATCTCAAACCTAAATGACTCTTTGGTTGATTTTGTTGATCATCTTCATTATAGAGTTCCCCATCATCTAATCATGGATAGTTTGACAGAGGGATTGAATGTAACAATCATGTATATTTTTCTTCTCTCATATATTATCATTCTCATTTTGGGTAAAAACTAGCCTAGGGTTTCAAATAAAATATAACTTTTCAGGGTGTGTTTTAATGTGGTTATTTTTGGAACCATATTAAGAGGTTCTCAATAGATTAAATCCATAAGGTGTGTGGTTATTTCTCATTGTAGAGATTTATTATTGTTTATATCTTCTCTATCAAAGTAATTATATCATGAAATTAATGTATTTTGTTCTTAATGTAAAATGTGTGTGTTGAATAATTAAAAATAATTAAAAAATACATTGCATTAACCTTTGGTCGTTGATTGGTTCTTGAAAAAAGGTCACCACTGACATAGTACTGCCCTTGGTTTCTTGTATGTAACCCTTACATGATGATTTTATTGTTATAAAGTTTAAGGGTGATGGTTGAGAGATTTGGGATAACTTTAATGGTAGTTTTAAATTAAAATGGAAGTCGCATGGGCGACACATAGTTTGATTAATAGTGTGGCCAAACCATGTGTTTTTTGTCCTCCTGAGAATTTTTATCCTGCATGATTGGAGAACGGTTAGGGAGAAATTGTGAAGAAGCCATCCAAAGGGTCTTCCAAGAAAGAAACTAACTCATAGTTAGCGCAAGGGTTGTCTAACCGTGCGAACTAACTATGCAGATGGTTTAAATGATATCCTAAAAAATGTATCTTTCACTTTTTTCCCTTTAACTGGGCCATTTTTTCACTTTAGTGTCCACAACTCCGGATTTTTATTCTCTTAAGGCCATAGACGGTTCTCCCATCGATCTAAAGGTGATCTAAAGGCTTCCCTTGGTTAATCGTAGTTGGATTCATGAGGTATGAGATCGTTCTTCTTTGTTCTTGATTGATTTCATAGATATACATAGATCTACTTCTCCTCTTCCCTTGGTTTTATATATCCATGCCTATTAGGGGTAGATCTAGGTGTTTGGATGCTAAATATGATGAGATTTGGATTTGTTCTTGGTAAGATAAGATATCTATGAATGGTTATTGGAGAATTGACCGGTTTTTATGTGCACTCTTCATTCATTGGTTTTTTCATCAAAACAGTTGATGTATGTGGCTTCACTCTCTTCTCCTCTTTCTAGAATTTATTTCCTTAGTTTCAAATTAATTATCTTGAATTAAAATTATTTTGAAATCTTGTTTTAATTATTGGAAAAAATCTTCTTTAGTAATGATTTATGTTTTTTGTGAAATTGTGTAGTCTTGATGAATAATTGTGAAAAGTGATTTAGTTTCATGATTTTAAAATGATGATATTAAATTATTAATTTGTTGGGATTTCTAAATGGTTTGATAGGAAATAATTTTTCAAAAAAAATTATTTTTTATTCAAATGGTTTAGCATTGAAATGATTTTGATGGAAAATAGTTTCCAATAATTTTTTTATTTATGGAGACGTTTTGGACTGATAATTGGGAATATGGGGTGTGTGTTCATGTTGCATATATGGGGCTTGTTTGAAATGTGACCTTGTTCTCAGTTACAAATTGGTTAATGGCATGGTGGAAATAATTACCTTATGATGGCATGGTATATTGAAGTGATACTTTCCATTAGTATGGAACTATCATAACATAGAATGCATGGTTGGTTTCTTGGGTTTATAGAATGGTTGGGTATGCCAGAAAATATATTTTGAGAAATGGTTTTAATGTTTTGTTTAGTTACTTTTTTGGAAAAATAAATTGTTGGAAAAATTGGTTTCTATTGCACTTGTATGCTTTTGGTTACAAATGGTTATGGAAACTTGTTTATAACTTCTTATAAACTATTTTGAGAAAATTTTTGGTATAACTAATTTATGTAAAGGTTTTTAACTCTTATATCCTAGTGGAATGAGTAGTGATGACATTGGGGAAAACCTACTGAGTCTTATACTCACCCCAGCATTGTCACTATGGTGCTTTTGCAGATGAAATCTTCCGAGATAGGGGAAAAGGTAACGTTTCCCAAGTTTTTATCACTACCTTGTGATGTTTGGGTTGTCCAATGATTGTGGATCTTAGAGCTTGTGGAACATGGAGTCTTGTGGTTTTTTGAGAGACTTTAGTTTGTTTCTCTTATTCGTACTTTGATACTTGTTTGTCTTCCTCTATTTCACACTTTGATGTGGTCTTGAGATACATGAAGTTATTGAGTTACCGTTCTGTTGTGCATGAATCATTTAGTGAATGGATTGGTTATGGTTTTTAGATTATTTTGGTTATTTCATAATGAGTAAATTATCCCCCACATGTATGTGAAACCCATCAGCATTTTTTACTAGCCTTTGGAGTCTTGGGTATGTCTATTAAGGCCATGTAATGACTTGTTGTACTCTAAATCCAATGATAATTTGGGGTCATTGCAAATGAAATCAGTCTATTCATTCATTTTTAGTATAAATATTCATCAATGTTCTTGGTATTGGAGTTTATATTCCTTATTTTCCATTCATTAGGTTGAAATATAATGAAGGAGTGTGATTTTTGGAACTTGAAATATATAGAATAAAAGGACGTAGCTAACCCTTTTATGTTGAATATCATGTTACTTGGGAGTTGGGTAGACAAGTGTTTGGAGACACTTCATTCATCTTGAAATCACATTTTCATGGGTTTATCCAATGATATGAGCATGAAATTTATATTATAGGGATGACTTCCCACTATTAGTGTATATATCATTTTGAGGAATGATTCATGTGGTGAAAAACTAATGATTTTTTGAAAAAGTATGAATTTGTTTTTTTAATTAATGATTTTGAAAAAGGGAATGCTTATGGTATTTTAAAAATGGTATAATTTTCTAAATCATGTTGAATGTTGTAAAAAATGGTTGAACATGGAAAAAAAGTTGTATTGGAAAAAATGTTGTGATAGTTGATGTGATAAAATTTGAAATGCTAAGCCATCTGTTTCTAGAAAGTGAGATTGACAGAGTTTGATGTTGGTTTATAAAATGGAACCAAGTAGGCATCGTCAAAACCAACCCGAAGAAGATGCGAATAATGTGGTTGCACCTCAAATATGGGTTATCCAAGAGCTGGTTCAGAGTATAGTCCAAGATTTTCAATCTATGGATACGAAGAACTAGAGGAATGGTCCTAGGCATGTGCATTATACCATCCAATTCATGAAGCATAATCCACCTAACATCCATGGTGATTTTGAACCCGAGAAGGTGGAGGTCTAGCTGAGTATGATGAATCATATCTTCTAGTTCTTTATCACACCAGTAGATCTAAAGGTCAATATGGAAGCATATATGCTCGAGGATCATTCACAACTGTGGTTGATTTATCAATGCATGCTAAATTAGACGAAGTCCTTACATGGGAGGATTTTGTAGAATTGTTTAACAAACAATTCCATCCTCACTCATTCATGATCTAGAAAACAACAGAATTATTCAACCTATAACAAGATAGCCTCTTTATCACAGGTTATGTGTAAAAATTCATGAATTTACTGGACTTTTCACCTGAAGTTACGACAAGTGTATCCTTAAAGGAACTCATCTTCGAATCGGGGCTATGATATAGAGACCCAAAGATTGACCTACATGGAGATTACATTACTTTTTTGGAATACTTAGTGCATAACAAAAATAGACACACAAGGATCGTAATAGTTTAGTGTTTTTGGAAACTCGAAATATAATATTCTAATCGTGGTGAAAGATCTTCAACATCTCCCATAATGATCTTCCCCTTTTTTTCTTACCTAAAACCATTCTTTATATCCTTGGGAAAAGAAAACACAAAAAGGGGTGAGTTAAAATGCCCAGTAAGGGTAAACATAGAGAACATAAAACAATCCTTAAACATTTGAATGTAAAAACATGAACATAAAATCTAAACATCAAAATAATGAGGAAAGACATGAATCTTGGATGTACTTAAGGCATATATCATAAGGGAACATCAATCATGATAAAATAGAATCGGAATAAAACATGTAATTGTGGAAACCATTAAGCAAATGTTATGATTTCTATAGTAGCCAAGGCATTGCTGCCAAGACCATCTTAGTGGAAAAAGTCCCTTTCTGAATCGAGTTCACTCCTCATTTCATTCCTGTAACACAGAACCAGATTAACTTACCATTCCAGCCATGTATATCTCATGAGATATAAATATTTACCCAATTCATTGGAGGGAGATATAGGTACCACCCATCTCATAATGAAATAATTCTTACTTGTGCCACAAAATACATATACATCATTCATAATAACCCAATGAATAAAATGGGTTTCATAAACATCATCCCATCATCACACAATCCATATAAAAGAAATGGATATCATTTTATAATAATAAAATTGAAACCATGTAACTCATAGAGACATTATACTTCAAACATAAACATATGAAATAATGTCATCTTAGATGGAAAATGGTTTTGATAAAACACTTGAAATGAATTCTTGGGGAAAATATCGTTTCTTCTTCAAAATCAATTTATTTTCACAAAACGTCATGCAATTTTAAAAGAAATAGATTTTGTTGAAAATAGTCATGAAATATTTTGGAGGAAGATTCATGAAAATAAGGCTTTATAAAACTTTAAAAATCCTTTCATGCCATGTAAGTTAAAAAAAATTCTTCTCGTACTTTTTCCGGAAAAGTCAAAAGAGTACCTTGTAACATAAAAGATTCCTTACATACCATGTAGTAAAAGTCAAAAATGGGTAAAAAGGGCTTTAAACATACATGAAAAAACTTTTATAAAACATGGACATGGATGATAAATATATCCCCAGAAAATACTTATGAATAAACAATCCCGGATAAGTATGATATTGGAATAATTATCCCTTACCTTAGGTCCGATATGCATCGTATGTTTCCAAAACTCCTATATAATGATTTAAATAATGTCATTGAATTATTACAGAATCATATTCAATGTTATGATATCATATATGGTTCACTTATGACTTTATATTACCCGTTATTTTTTAAGTTCCATGTTAAATCAACGTTTTGGGTTAAATTGTTTTATTTATCATACGTGTTTGGACTTGTTTTTCTTGATATTATTACTTATATCTTGATTTATTTAATTCCATAATGTAAAACATGAATTATATAAAATATATATTCATTATATTCATATATATATGATAGATCGATTAAATGGAATGAAATACACCGTTAATGGAGATGGTAGGCCGTACGTACGCATGAACGTTGTTTTAGTTTCCTTATTGAATTGAATGAAATTAAGTAGATGACATACATATATATACACATAAATTCAGTATCATTATTATGTCATATGTTTCATGATTACTTATTATATATACTTTATAATCATTCATGAATGGTTAACATGGAGAATGAATCTCATCGCGTCGTGGAGACGGTAGTCCATACGTACGCACGGGCGATGATATCATTTCCCTGATCGTGGAATTGCATTGAAGTGTATATATAATATTTCATAATCATTATTACTTTGAAATAATCATATATAGTTATTTATTTACACCATTATACCCATCCATGTAAGGTGGTGGTCGAAAACAGATTACACCACGGCGTGGAGTCGGTATTCCGTACATACACATGGGCGGTGATTTCGTTTTCCATAGGATGGATAGATGGTGAAAAAGGATTGTTTAATACTTATGATAAAATATCAGTATATGAGTGATACTGATGTTATTACTTCATAATGAAACAAATAAAGAAGAAGAAGTAGAAGAATAAATAATGTTGAAAGAATCGGTAACTGATATTACCTCTTCTTTCGACACGCCTTTTTGAAACCTTCTCTTAGGGAACTAAGATTGGTATTTGAAGAAGACCAGAACCTCTAGGATGTTTCTAGAGAAGTGGAGAAGAGAAATTGGTAGGGTTTGGCCAAGCATGAAGGCTCAAAGTGGTGTGACGAAGAGAGGGATGAGCTGCCCTTTTATAATGGAGGAGAGAGGCACCTTTGGAATAACTAAAAATATTATTTTATTATAATGTAATATTCGGTTTTTAATAGCTCCAAATTGAGTTATTTGGAAGCTAAGGTTGGGATGGGTCTAAATCATCTCATCCAATATAATTTAGACAAGTTTAGGTTTCTATTTTAACCTTATCATTTATATTTAACTTTAAGTTAAATAATTTTTCTTTTACCATGTCTTCTTGTTTTCTTACACTATATGGTTAATAAACATACTATAGCAAGCCAAAATAACCCCAAGTTGTTTATTATTAAAATATATATTCTTATATAAGCCATTTTCCTGAACCTTAGATTTTTAGGAGTAAAATAACAATTAATAATATAATATTTGTTTAAAAAACTATTTTATGTCAATTTTGACACTATTTGGTAATTGATTTTTGTGAAAATCATAACAGAATGATTAGTTCGAAAAAAGTTAACTATATCAATACTAACATGTCATATTAACCTATAATATTAGTGGAATTCATAACAATTCTCAAATTACATTTATTTGGATATTTATAACATCAATTATGTCAATATTTCATTAAAAAAATAATTATAGTATCATCATTGTGTCATAAATGAATTAAATTATTTAATGTATAAAAATTATAAATAAAACATCATTATCTAGGAAATCTTTTTATATTTCTAATGACTATTTATTGTCGAATATATCTTATGTATTACCCTATATTAAAAATGATTTAGGTATCAAACTTCGATTTTAACTATTTTAACCCTTCTTTAAATAAATTAGTAATAAATGCCCTAATATAATATAAGTAGGCCTAAAGGGTCATATTTTATTCCTAAGGTTTCTTTTGTTCTAAATAAACTAATCCAGTAGAATTAGTACATGTTTTAGGGTAATAATAATATCATTTTTACGCTTAATTTCCCTATTTACTTTTAACCGTGGTAAAAAAAGTAAAATGTTACTATTCACAAAAAAATTATTTTCATCTCATTGAACCACATTTTAGTCATTGATATTAACCGTGTCTCTCATATTTTCAAAATTCCACTCACAGAAGAGGTAAAATTAAGTTTTATGTGAATTTGCAAATTCTCTTAGGAGGTCGGTAAAAGACGGTGAAAAGTTCAATAAAATTTTTATATATCAAAAATTATTATAAAATGACTCCAATGACTTAAATTGAACTTATGTAGGTATTATGTATCAATTTTTACCTAAAATAAATTTAAATAAAATAAATAATTATTTAAATAAAAAGTCGGTTTTTGAATAGTAACCCAATGTTTTCACTATTCATCAAAAAAATGAATGTTTTCAGAAAAATACCAAAAATTTACTCTGGGCTAATTTCGATATTCTGAATCCAAAAATGAAGTCCATTTTGAAAGATAAAATTTATAAAATTTCAAAAACTGGGTATTACTATTCATAACAGCTAGTTTATATAACATATCGTTGTTTAGCGAAACATGGTATTGCGTATAACACACGCTATCATGGAAGGTCGAGATTGCATGTAATGCAATCCAAGTCAGGGATGCGTGTTTTGCAAACTCCTTTTGGTGTAGAATACAACACAAGACATTAATGAAACTAAAAAGAATATTTTTCATAAAATCATGGGGTGTTACATATGACAAGAGATTTGATCGAAAATTGCAGTACTCTGTATTATAGATTATACAGAGATATTGAACAGGGCGACTGTGGCTGGAGCTTGGTGGCACCAATGGTGGAAATGATATCTTACCAGTTGTCAGTGTTGACTTTGGCATCAATGGATGAGATTAAGGGAATTAGTTTTCCAGCTGTTGTGGATCAATTTTAAGATGTTTTTTCTAAGAACTTCTCAGGGTTACCACCTATAATTGAATTGGAGTTTATGATTGAAATCCTTCCACGGACCAATCCAACTTTCCTCTCTTCATATAGAATTTCACCAACATAGTTACTATAATTGAATGTTCAATTGGAGCTACTTGAAAGCAAGGTTTTCATTCGGCCAAGTACATCTCTATGGGAAACACTGGTTTTGTTCGTGAAGAAAGTATATCGAAATATTTGGTTTTGTGTGGATTATCGTAAGCTTAACCATGTTATGATAATGAAAATATATCATCTTCCTTGTATTAATGATTTATTCGATCAATTAAGTGAAAAACTATGGTTCTCCAAGACTGACTTACGATCAGGATATCACCAATTACGAGTTCAGAAGAAGGATATTCCGAAGACAACATTAAAAAGAAGATATGGCCACTATGAATATATAGTCTTGCATTTCAGTATAATGAATTCACTAGTAGTATTCATGGATTTGATGAATCATATATTGTAACACCCTAGGTAAATAAATAGTACGACATTTTCATATTTATCCATATTTGTGAATAAAATATTAATATAACGTTAAAGGGGACGCTATGCTCGATGGCGTACCCAACACGAAAGAACGAGTTTCATGGGAATCTTACGTTGCACTCTAATAATAAAATGATATTATTTTAAATGGTAGTTAACTCCTAGCTGTTGTGATGGTGGGAATGAATATAACTAACTAAAAAATGATTATATATGTCTGTCAAATATTCTTACTTTTTACAATAAATGTTATAGGATTAAAAATGCGAATGAATCTAATTTTAAGCGTAAACATTCTAATATTCTTTAAAATATCGATTAACCACCTTTTGATGGCGAACCTATTTTAAATCCACTATTTAAAATTTTATGTGTAATATTTGAAAAAATAATATTCTTCTTTAGAATCGGGACATCAAAATTTACTTTGTGTAAATTTTTGGTATTTTCGGAAAAAAGTTCAATTTTTAATGAATAGTGAAAATGTTGTATTTTAATTCAAAACCTATTTTTAATCTAATTTATTTATATGATTAGATTAACTTTTGAATTGGTTTTAAAGTTAAATTAGAATATATTTTTACAATTTAATCAAATAGTGGTCATTGTAATTAATTTCACCTTGAAATTTGACTTAAACTAGTGTCAATCTTTTGATATATATTGTTTCATAAAAACACGCTATTTGTTCTGATAGCGGGAATTAATTATTAAATTAATTAATGTTACTTATATGATATGAATTTTGTAAAATAGAAATCATTTTTTAATTCGGAATATCAAATATAGCTTAGGGTGATATTTTGGTATTTGTCTGAAAAACTTCAATTTTTGATGAATAGTGAAACCACTAAGTGGTACTTATAAAAACTGATTTTCCATTTAAATGAAATTTTTCCATCTTTGTGTTTTGAATTTCAAAATTCCGACATACATGGTTGTCATTAATAAGTAAAATTGGGTTTAATGGGATTAAAATAACTTTTCAGTGAATAGTAACTTATTAAGTTTTTAATCGCGATTAGAGGTAATTAGTGTAGTTTAAGGTTAAAATAATGTTTTTATAATATGAAATAACCTAGACACATGTCCAACCCTCATTGGATAAGTCATGGCCGACCAAGAAAATCCATGGGTCAACTTGGGGACCCCATGGAGCCTCTTTGGTTGGAAAATGACATAAATACCTTTTTATTTAATGTTAAAATTAAAATGTCACAAACATGAGTTATTTAACTAAAAAAACATTTACATGGGTTTATACAAGTCATATTTTTTACTATAAATAGTCATTGGAAAGCTAAAACGATTTCCTACGTCATAGTATTTTTTTTATAATTTTTAGACATAATATATATTAAATTATTTATGACATCATGATGATGCAGCGATGACCTCATTATTTAACGATTTAAATAAAATGGAACGATAATGTAAAATATAAGACCTACACATGTCCAAAACCTATTGTATGTGTGGATTTCGAACCCTTATCACCTTATACTCGAAACACATAAATGTGGGACCATTAAAATCCGAAACTCATTCTAAAATAAAGTAAAATTTCTTTACTTTCAAAGAGTGCCCCTCCTCTCCTCTTATAAAAGGCCCCCACCTCTACCTCCTTACCCACACTTCCAAAGCCTTTGGCTCGGCCAACGTCTTCCCATTTTGTCTCTACACATTCCTATATAACTCTTAGAAGCATCACATTGGGCAGAAGTCTTCCCAAGTTAGCCTTTGAGCTCAAACCAAAGGGAGTTACCCGATTTTAAGGTAATGTCTTCACTTGAGTCCTTTTGTTTTATTTTTCTTCTCCAACCACCTAAACTCTTTTTATTTATTTATTTTGTAACAAATCTAGTATCTTCAGTATACTAGGATGTTTTTATAATATGGATTCTAGCTACACATACACACACCTACATCTAATGGTTAAAGAATATATTGTTTCTGTGGATGGCGAATTTCTGTCTCACGAAACGATGATTGTTCAACACTCATATATCACCTTCAAAGGTGGCCATTAAGATGACACTATATTTATATATGATATATAATATTTTATTTTTTACTTAAACTTCTGTATTTTTCATTTATGGAATACCTTTATGGTTTCCATTATGGGTAAATGCGATATCTTTATTTAAGGAAGTGCAGACTACCGCCCCCTCAAAGTGATTCGATTCATTAATACCATATGTGATACGTATGAATGTTCTATTTAATGATAATATATATGATACCATACTATAATTAAAATCATATTATGTATCATTATGTATTAATTCCATTAAATATGAAATAGAATTGGATGTAGCGTTCATGCGTACGTACGGCTTATCGTCTGCATGAACGGTACATTTCATTTCCTATCTGAAAATGTTATGTACTATTATAAGTACATATATATAATGGATATATATGTAATATATTACATATAAAATATGGGTATCATTCTGGAATTATAACATATATATATATCTCTCATTTTGTTGTAATTCCATTAATATGACAAAAAATGAAAGTAGCGTTCATGCGTACGTACGACCTACCATCTCCATGAACGGTGCTTTTAATTTTTATCTCCAAATGCTATGGAATAGTATAAAATGAATATATACTGGATATATATGATATTTAAATCATAAATACTATTCTGGATATAATGTACCAATAACTACATGGAAAATTATTTTTCAACAAGTTCAATTTTTGACTCATGTTCCAAACATCGACAAAAACGTCTGATATGAACTCATATTATTAACCAATTATTATAACATTAAAATATGTGATATGAACTGAATAATAATATTTATATGAGTTCCTTAAGAAATTATAAAATTGACCAAAGTTTATTATTCAGGAATATAATGAAATGAACAAGACAAGTTGGACTTGAGGTAAGGGATCCTACTCCTCTCTTTCTTTTTAAATACACTCTTTTATGTCATTCCTTTTAAGCTCATATTTCTTTTGATTGGGATGTTCTTTTATATTACTCTTACTGTAATTTTTATGTTCATACGATGAGAGACCCTATTCTCTCTCAACAATCCATTTTGGAAGTTTTGAGTGGTGCCGTTAGGTTGCCGAATTTTCGTAAGAGATCCAACCTCTCTATTTCTTGTTAAGTACTCTCTTTTATGTAACTTCTTTTAAGCTCCTCTTTGTTATTTTGGGGGATGTTCTTTTATATTCCTCTTTCTGTAAACATTATGTTGATATGATGAGAGACCCTATTTCCTCTAATCAATCCATTTTGGATGTTTTAAGTGGAGTCGTTAGGCTGCCGAGTTTTCGTAAGGGATTTTTCATCTCACTTTTATTCCCGTGAGATTTCTTCTACATTTGCCACAATTTCCTTTGAGTGGTGTATGTAATTCCCATTATTATACTGATTGTGTAATATAATTTCATTTATGAGTATTTACATCAATTTTGTATTGTCATTATTTCACGGGGCGTATGTTTCGAAAGATACCCATGTCGGTAAGGGAACCTTTCACCATCCTATTTTTAAAAGACTTATTTTTTTATGTCTTTTAATTCACATACTATTATGTTGGGATATGTTCTCATATATCCTTATTGATTTAAATTTTATGTCCAATTTATTAGATACCCTTTTTACCTCTCATCAACTCCTTTTCTGAATTTGGAAGTGACGCTGTTAGGCTGTCGAATTTTTGAAAGGGAACTTCGTAACCCAATTTTAATTCTTTGGGATTTACTTGGACACCTTGAATATGTAGTTCTATGATTATGTGTGAATATCCTCTGATTGTTTTACACTTAACACCCACTAATATTTCGTGTATTCTTTTGTCACACATAATTAAGTATCTGATTTATCCTTAATCCAAGGATACCGTCTTTGTATGGGACTTCGTCTCAATCTCCTTTCATTGAGGCATATTTTGTTTTATACACAACTTTCTTTTATACGGTGTATAAACCCCTTTGACTTTTACGTTTATTCAAAAGGAATCTTTTTTATATAAAGCGTTTACTAAACGACAAAAGGGAATGTTTTTGTCATACGTATGCGGCGACAATGACTTCTCCACCGCCGTGACCATTATTTGAGTTTCGGCTTCCTCTACAAGCCATACCTTTTTTTTAAAAGAAAAATAATTACCATGTTTTACTTTTCTTTTCTTTTGGTATTTAAAATTTTTTTCATAATGTTTTTATATCAATGTGTTGTATTGATATCTTGTTATTGAAATGTGGAAATGTTATGTTTCCTTTATTCATGTTTTATGTGATAAGATTATGTTATGGTTCATGAGAATTATTATGAAGATGGGTGGTTCCATGATAAACTAAGGGCGAGTGAGCCTGATATAGCTCTCCAATGCATTGGGTAACGCGAAGGAATGAAACCTTAAGGTTTCTCCGAAGAGATTTAGGGAATATACTATGATGGGTATTCCAAACGTAACCAAGAGGGTTACTCCCTACGTAAGAATGTTATGAATGCCTCAAGTTACCTTTATGTCTTATGATTTCTATGATTTATTCATGATTTGATGAGGTATGATAAAATGATTCTGTTTTATGGATAAAGTATGATCTCATTCATATGTATACATGTACTCATTTTCCATTGCATATTTTTATATCCCTTACTGAGCTTTCTATGCTCATCCCAAGTTTTTGAAATGTTTTTCACAGGTCAAGGGAAGGGTACATGATATGATGATAGTGTCGAGGAAGTGTCAAGAAAGAATCCATGTTTTATTTTTTTAAATATGTTTCCATTGATGGGAAAAAAAGAATACTATCTTTTATGTAACCACTTTGTTTGGATGTGGAATGTAATGCAAGGTTTATGATCTAATTCTCTAAAACTATAAACCTGAAAAGATCCTCAATGTGTAATCTTGTATTAACTCAAGATTATGTAAGTTTTAAGGGTGCGTCCTTATATATATTTTAGTGATATCTATATTTTTTGTGTTTTTGGATGAAATCATGTTGTATTCAAAGATAATGGATGACTATGAGGAGCACCTAGAAAAAGTCTTACAAATATGGAGAGATTATAATACATTTGAAAAATTATCAATTTTTGATTTATGGATACAGGAAGTACGTTTTCATGGCCATGTGATTTCTAAAAGGGTTTTTTATGTTGATCTTAAAATGATAAAAGCAGTTATTTCATGGCAACCATCGAAGAATAACTTCGAGATATGAATTTTTCATGGTCTAGATGGTTACTACCAATTCTTTTTACGTGATTTATCACAAAAATCCTCACAAATTAAAACTATGATAAAGAAGAATGAACCATTACAATGGACAAAGGAATTCCTGAAGTATTTATAGGAGATGAATGTTTGTCTTAAATTGGAACCTATTTTGATTTTTCCATAATCCGGACATGGGTATGTCGTGTATTTTGAAGCTTTGGGATTAAGGTTGGGCTATGTTCTCATGCAAGGATACCATGTGGTTGCTTATGGTTCAAGGCAGTTGAGACTGCACGAGAAGAATGATCAAACACCTGATTTAGATTTAGCTAATGTCAACCATGTATTGAACACAAGTCAACATTATCTATTTGGTATGAAATTTACTGTGCTCACAGACCACAAAATCTTGAAACCCAATTTCTCAATGTGAGGTGTGAATCCGAGGAAAAGGAGATAGATGGAATATCTCTAAATGACTAACATTTACTTGATGAACACACTTGTAAGAGGGTATTAAGTGGTGGATGCATTGAGTAAAAAGGAATATGCTCATTTGGAGAAAGATGCTTCAGAGGAATGGCATTTGATGTTGGTCCTAGACAACTTGTATATGGAATGTGAAGACGAAGGTGATATTGTGGTTTTCATTTCAGCTATTCTTGTTCATAATTTGGTAATAATGGGAAATAAGCACAATCATATAATGAATAATTTCTAATTTTTAGTTCAAAACAAAATGGTTGAGAGACCTTTGAGGCCTAGAAACTTGATGGGAGTTCAGTTTTTTGTTTTAGAGACTATAAGTTTGTTCATATGTCAAGTCAGGAAAAAATACATCATGCTTACCACCACTTGAAATGGGTTGTACATCTAGGTACACAGAATATTTATAAGGCATTAAGGGCATAGTTTTGGAGGAACGACATGAAATGGAAGGTGGCTGAGTTCATCTTGTGGTGCATAACTTGTTATAAAGTAAAAGTAGAGCATCAAAGACTAGAACGTATGCTGCAGTCTTTACCTATCCCAATATAGAAATGGTAGCATATAGAAATGCATTTCATTAATGGTATTATAAGAAGGGTTCAAAAACACGATACCATTTGGGTGATAGTGGATTGGCTTACCATGTCATCCCAATTTAATTCCAATTCATGAAATTCATACGGTCGAGGATCTATCAAAAATCTATAACCATGAAATTGTAAAAAGGAATGGAATACTTATATCAATAGTATCAGATAGAGATCTGAGGTTCACATCTCATTTCAGGAAATCCATACTATAAGACCTTGGGACTCAATTGACAATGAGCACGGCGTATCATCCTTAGATAGATAGCCAGTCAGAGAGGATGATACAGACATTGGAAGACAAGTTGTGAGCTAGTGTATTAGATTTTGGTGGATCATGGGAGGAGCATATACCCTTGGTGGTGTTCACATACAAAAACATCTAGAAGGCCTTGGTACATATGTATTTGTTTGAATCATTGTATGGGTGTCCTTTTCGATATCCACTATGTTGGGTGGAAACTGGTGAGACTTTAATAGATGGGCCAGGCCTTGTCCAAGAAACAAAGGAGAAGATCCAGTTGATCAGAAAGAGAATGGAGATGGATCATAGTCATCCGATATCATATACAGGTCACCATAGAAGACTGTTGTCATTCGTTGTGGGTGATAATGTCTTCTTGAGGTTATCACCAAGGCTTGGACACTGTCGTCTCAAGAATAAAAGTAAGATATCTCCTAGATACAAAGTACCATTAAAGATAATGGAATGGGTCTGAGAGGTGTCATATTTGTAACGCCCCGACCCTTGTTACCCAGAGTCGGTGCATTATTACATAACATTGGCATTATCACAAGAAAGATTAAATCTCGAAAGACCGATAGGTTTAGTAGCCTTGGAAACACTAGATATATTCATAATGTATTACATTACATCTTAAAGAGAAAACTACTACGACAACATAATGTATCCATAGTCCACACTATTATCCCCTCATAATATCCCTGCAAGTCATTCATAACTTACTTCTTCACATCCTGGGAAAAATAAAACATAGAAAAGGGGTGAGCTCAAATGCCCTGTAAGGATAACAATATAACGGAACATTCAAAAATAAGCAGAAACATTTAAGGCAATGCATTACTAAAACAAAAGCCTTTTAAACTTGAACTTCAACATAGTATGGAAAAATTAAAATGAAATAACGCCATTTACTTATTCACATGGATATTCTACTAATCGAATAATCACATGAAATATCAATAACCACTTTCATAATGTCGGAATTCAATATGCTGAACATTAATTTCTTTATCAAGGCCTCGTCCCAAGACCTAGGGGCTAACTGTCACCGGAACCCAACCTGGAGTGCCTCTAATAACTGGACACCAACCCGGAGTGCCTCTAATAACCAGACACCAACCCGGAGTTCCTCTAATAACCGGAGACTAAACCGGAGTTCCTCTAATAACCTGAGACCAAACCGGAGGGCTTACTTTTACCGGTCCCCAACCCGGAACATACTTGTCTAACACATTCATCTGAATGAAAGGTTGAAATATAACATAGAAATTCAGATTACAAATAACTTACGAAATGTCGATACACTAAACAAAAACCATGAGTGACATAAGAATAACATATCCACAGTCAAAAATATCACAAAACCTTCAATAAAATATGGATGTTTTGTATCATAATAAATCATCTTCAAATAAGCTTAAAATCCATCAAAAGATGTTGACATGGATGAAATAAAGACTATTTTAGAAAAATATATATTTCTATTTTGAAATCATTTAAGAGTATTATATTTATGAAATAAAACATTTTTTTGAAAATATTTATATTATCTTGTAAGGGAAGCTTCGACGATTTTATAACGATGAAAAATAGCCACACCCGCCGTATAAGTTAAAACAAAAGTCTTACCTTAATTTTGTCGAAAAGGTTAGAAAGCACCTTGTTTGGAAAACGACGGAAAGATTCCTTTATAAACCACTTATAAAAAGTTAAACAAGGGTATAAATGACTTTAACCCATATTCTATTAAATAGTAAAAATGTTTTGAAATTCATTTTTAAGAAACATGGATGTGGATGATAAAGAGGTCCCAGTAGATTATTACGTATTAACAACCTCGGATAATGAAGAGATTGCGAAATAGCCCTTTCCAATTTGGTAACATATGAAACATACAACCCATGAAAGAGGTATCATACAATGAATATGTAAATACACATAAATTAGAGTGTATTATACAAAGAATATAATTATGGGCAGTACATACACCACACAAAAGGTGATGGTGGCAATATGGCATGAATCTCACGGGAATAAGGAGTGAGATGAAAACCGCTTACCTTGTACTTTTCCTTGTTTGGGGTAGGTTAACCTCCTATATAATGGTTAAATAATTGTTATTAAATTATACAAGAATAATATACATTAATATGATATCATATATGATCTTTTAATATTGATTTGATAATAATATCTTAGTATTATCGTTGTTTCGGGTGTTAACTTACTTGTTTTCTTTTATATGTTTTGTTACGTAAGCCATGTTTTTAATGGATAGGTTGTATATTATTCATATCCAGAATGATATCAAGTCCTTAAAAATCATTTTTAAATCATCAAATGATAATTATACTTGAATGGATATGATGGAGAATGAATCTCATCGCGTTCGTGGAGACGGTAGTCCGCACGTACGCACGAGCGACAATATCATTATTTTGAAATAATATATAAATGGTTGTTATATCAGATATACAGAATCATTAACATGTTATATTTATTATTTACATGAGTTACATATCATTATTATACCCATCCAAATAATAATATATTGAATAACAATTACACCACGACGTGGAGACGGTAAGCCGTACGTACGCACATATGGTGACATGTTATTCAAAAGGTGGATAGAATACTGAATATGGTTGTACCATATTTATAATAACATCACAGTATATATATGATACTGGAGTTATTATTTTAGAATGGTAATAAAAAAGGAAGAAGAAGTGGAAGAAGAAAGGAACTTGGAAAAGGGTGGTGAAATCATTACATCTTCTTCGGGTTATTCCTTTTGATTAGATCAAAAGGGATCCTTAGGTTGGCTTTCTGATCAAAATAAGGCCTCTAGGTTGTAGTGAGGGAAGTTGGGAGAGTATTTGGGCAGAGTTTTTCCGAACCAAAAGGTTTTGATGGTGTGAAGAAATGAGAAGGAGGAGTGCCCTTTTATAAGAGGGGTGAGGGGAACCTTTGGAAAAGATAGAAATATTAGTTTATAATAAATTCATATTCGGTTTATAATGGCTCCAAAGTTGATTATTTAAATGTTAAGGTAGGGATGGGTCGAAAACAACTCAACCAATAGAATTTAGACAGGTTTGGGTACTTATATTAACCTTATCATTAAGTATTAACTCTAAGTTAATTAGTTTCACTTTTACAATGTCTCTTTGTATTTTTATAAAATATGGTTAATAAACATAATATATACATCCAAGAGACCCCTAAGTGGTCCATTAATGATGATCCTATCATGATATAAGTCTCTTGGCCGAACCTTAGATTTATAGGAATTTAATATCAATTAATAATATAATATTTGTTTTAAAAACTATTTTATGTCAATTTTGACACTATTCAATAATTGATTTTTGTAAAAATCATAACAGAATGATTACTTCGAACAAAGTTAATTGAATAAATAATAACATGTCATATTAACCTAGAAAATTAGTGTAATTCATTAAAAGTTTCAAATTATATTTATTTGGGTGTTTATAATATCAATTATTTTAATATTTACTATTATGGTAATTACTAAATCTTTATTGTGTCATCAATAAATTAAATTATTTAATCTCTAAAAATTGAAAATAAACTATCATCATGTAGGAAATATTATTATATTTCTAATGAATATTTACAATCGAATTTATCTTATGTATAACCCTATATTGAAAATTTTTTAGTAAATAAACTTTGATTTTAACTCTTTTAACTCTTCTTTGAATTAAATAATAATAAATGTCCTAATCTAATCCAAGTGGACCTAAATGATAATATTTTATTCCTAAGGTTGTTTTTGGTCGAGATAAACTTGTCCAATAGAATTAGGACATGTGTTAGGGTAATATTGATATCATTTTTACCCATAATTACCCTATTTACTTTTAACTGTGGTAAATAAAAGTAAAAAGTTACTATTCACCAAAAATTATTTTCAACTCATTGAACCACATTTTACTTCTTGATATTAACCGTGTCTCTCGGATTTATCGAAATTCCATTCACAGAAGCGGTAAAATTAAGTTTTATGAAAAAATCAGTTTTTTAACTACCACTTAGTAGTTTCACTATTCATAAAAAATTGAAGTTTTTCAGAACAATTCCAAAATTTCACCCTAAGATATAATTGATATTCCGAATTCAAAAATGATGTCTATTTTAAAAAATTCCAAACATATAAGTTGAATTATTTAATTTTATAATTAATTCCCACTGTCACAACAAATAGCGTGTTTTTAAGAAACAATATATATCAAAAGATTGATAATTGTTTATGTCCAATTTCAAAGTAAAATTTATTATAATGAACACCATTGGATAAAATGGTAAAAATATATTCTAATTACACTTTAAAACCACTCAAATTAATAATTTATCACCATTAATTATTTTGATTAAAAAAGTTGTTTTTAATTAAAATTTAGTAATTTTCACTATTTATCAAAATATTAAAGTTATCCGAAAATTACCAAAATTTCACCTTAGGCTAAATTCAATACTCTGAATCCAAAAATGAAGTCCATTTTGAAATATAAAATATATATAATTTCAAAAAGTAGGTATTACTATTCAGAACGGCTAGTTTGATTGGTTGTGGTGTGTGTTTGAAGTCGAAGTTGCGTACAACACACGCTACTGTATTATTAAAAGGAAAGCGTACCGTGGAAGCCTGGGATGTTTCATTTTAATTTTTTTTTTGATGTCCGCATTTAGTCAAAAAGTTTAAAATATTTTATTTAAAATGGGTTCACCATTAAATGTTGGCAAAAGTGCTATACTGAAAAAGAATTTGTTCTTACATTATGTCTAAGAAACTCATAATATGGATTCTAAAATTGTAAGGATTATATAAAGTTTAAAATTTAGTTAATACTATTCATAACATCTTTTGAATGGCTTTTTTGGTAAGTCATTGTGTAATTGAACTCGGTGTTGCGTGTAGTGCAAGTTATTGAATTATTTTGAAGAAATAACTCACTATGAATTCTTGGGGTGTTACAATATTAGTTGGCATTACCACCACAGATCAGTTGAGTGAATAATGTGTTTAATTTATCTCAGTTGAAAAAGTATCAGCCTGATCCTGACCATGTGATCCTCTGGGATCATGTTAACCAAAAGACGGATGCTTCGTTGATACAAATCCCGGTACAGAGTTTGGATAGGCAAGAGAAAGTTATCTGTGAAAAAATAATCATTCTAGTGTGGGTTTTATGGCCACATGGTCTGATTCAGGAAGAGATTAAAAAATGTGATAAGTAAATGAAATAGTTGTAGAAAGAACTATTTCTGGGTAGTGTATGTTTTCTACTTTATGAGGATAGAAATACCAATAGTATGGAGAATTTTTTACCCCTTTATTATGAAATATATCTCGTACATGATGCTTTTAATGGTTATAATGTTTTAGGAAGCTGGTTGGGAGATTTCTGAGAACATTCAATGTAGTTTTAATGAAAAATGGGAGTCTCGTGATTTGTGCATGGTTTGGGAGACCGTGCAAGGAAGCTGTGCGAGGGTCTACCTAGGTAGTATCTAATGCATAGTTAGTGCATAGTCTGTCTAACCATGTAAACTAACCATGCAGATGGTTTAAGTGAGATCCTAAAAAGGTGGATCTCATACAATTTTGCCTTTAAGTGGATTTTAGTTCTCTTAAGCATCCATAACTAGGTATTCGTATTCTCTTAAGGACATATATGTTTCTCAAATTTATCAAAAAAGTGATCTTAAGGCTTCCCTTGGTGAATCGAAGCCGGATTCATGAGGTATGTGATTGTTCTTCATCACTCTTGATCGGTTTCTTATATCTACATAGATATACATCTCCTATTCCATTGGTTTATTAAATATAATCCTGTTATGTGTAGATCTAGGTTTGTGGATACAAAATATGATGATATTTTTCTTTATTCTTTGTATGATAATGGATCTAAGGTAGGTTCTTGGAGAATCGTCCGATTTGCAAGTGTGTTCTTCGTTCGTTGGGGTTTTCGTCAAAACCATTAATGTAGGTGGCTTCACTCTCAACTCATATTTTCTATAATAGAATGGATTAGTCTCAAATTAGTTATCTTTAATGGATTTGATTGTAAAATCTTGGTTTAATTCTTGGAATAAATATTTTTTAGTGTTGTTTTATGGATTTTTTGAAATTTTTTAATCTTGATGGATCATAGTGAAAGGTGATTTAGATTTTTGAATTTAAAATGAAGATTTTAATTCATTGATTCATTGGGATTTTTAAATGTGATTATTGGAACGAAGTTTTCAATATAAATGCTATTTTATTTAAATTCTTTGGCATTCAAATGATTTTGAAGGAAAATGGATTTCTATAAAAATGTGTTTTTATTGAAAGGGGTGTTTTGTAATGATCATTGGGAACATGAGATGTGTTTTCATGTTGTATATATAGGGATTGGATGTAATATGATTTTTTTCTTGGTTATAAAGGGGTTAATGGAACATGGGAAACACCTACCATGTGACAACTTGGTAGATCAATGAGAGACAACTCATGAGTGTGGAACTATCATAACGTAGC
The DNA here is from genome assembly GCA_963277665.1 of Viscum album. NCBI lineage: Eukaryota > Viridiplantae > Streptophyta > Magnoliopsida > Santalales > Viscaceae > Viscum > Viscum album. Next base: position 1,134,130,837 of record OY728131.1, read on the forward strand.
ATGAATTGTTGGTTGCATGAGTTTTTGAAATTGTTGGGTATGAAAAAAAGGGAAATTGAAAAATGGATTTCAGGTTTTGATTAGTTATTTTTTCAGGAAAAAATATGTTAGAAAAATTGGTTTCAATTTCACTTTTATGATTTTGGTTACAAATAGTTTTGAAAATTTCTTTATATTTTGTTATAAATTGTATTGAGAAAATTTTTGGTATAAATTGTTTATGTAAATATTGCTAACTATTCTATCCAAGTGGTGTATTTGAAGAATTAGTTGGGGAAAACCTACTAATTTTATACTCACCCTTGCATTGGAACATTGGTGCTTTTGCGGATTCTATCTTTCATGATAGGGGAAAAGGTAATGTTTCTCAAGTTTTTAGCACTACCTCAGGATGTTTTGGATGTTCGGTGATTGTGGAGAATAGAGCTTGTGGAGCATAGATTCTTGTGGTTTTCTAGTGACTTTATTTGTTTAATATGCTGTGTACTTTGATACTTTTTCGGTCTTCCTCTGTTTCACACATTGAGGTGGTCTTCAGATTCATGAATTTCTAGAGTTGTCTTTATTTTGTCCATGCATCATTTAGTGAATGTCTTGGTTTTGGTTTGTTGCTTTTTTTGGTTATTTATTAATGTATAAATCATCGACCACTTGTATGTGAAACCCTTCATCATTTATTTTAATTATTGGCATCTTGGGGATGTCACTTAAGGCCTTGTGATGACTCATTGTACTCACAATCCAATTATAATTGGTGGGTCATTACAAACACCCAAGATACATTTAAAAAAAATGCAAAACCAATGTTTTATTTTTAAAAAGAGTGAACTTTTGGGATAATAAAATTGTCTTAGCAAGGGTTATTTTGAGTTAATAACAAATTTGTATGGGGTATTATTGGTTCATACATAGATTACAATGATATTTATGTGGGAACATAGTTTATACTATTAGATTACTACTTGGGTTATAGGGATGAATTTCCACTCATGAGTTTGGATAATCCAATTATCCCACATTGATAAGGGATTCATTGGGTTAGAGATATGGATCTCTTAGGAGAGGGTTCAGATTATTTCATGTGTGCATGAGGTCACAGTTTAAGAGCATGTTGTTGTATGATTTGTTCACACTTTCTAGATATATTTTGTCCACAGGTTTTTATTATTCTCTCTTGTTTTCTATATAATGTGAGAAAATATATTTTTGTTTTAGTAGTTTTTGTGGGGGGTTTTTAGATATTCTTACAAGGTTTATAAACACAACCACTATATTTGTATCTTAGGTCATATATTTTTATTTTGTGATTTTGGTAAGGTATAGACCCATTTCCTCTATTGTAGGGAACCCTGATGTTGTGTTCATTAGTGATGGAGGTTAAGGATTATACGTATCTATAGTGTAGATTTTGGTATATTTCAACAGATAGAAAACCTATTTTTTCTTTTTAATACTTTTTGGTATTTAGAATTATTTGGATAAACTATTAGTTGTTGTGTCTCTGATTATTGCTATGTTTGTTCTGTATTAGAGTTGGTTTGGCTTATATCTTGAAATAAAATTAAATTTTTACCTTGTATTTTGTTCCAATGCAGTTTGTATCATATTTAAGGGTAAATAATCCTCCAATGATAATGTGAGAACCTTTCTATTTCTTTCATACTTTAGTGTATTGGGAATAACAAAGGACACTGACATTATAATCATATCCAAGGTGATGGGATATAGTTGGGATGTTACAAATGGTATCAATTTTGTATGGTCCATTATTTTGGATGGAATTCAAGCATATAGGAGTTCTGGGATATGAATTGTAGGGAATGAAATTTCATACATATCTTAAATATTTTGAACATAATGTTAATAGGGTGGTTTGAGTATGAATACTATTTTCAATCACTTCTAGAAGTTTCATCACCTCATTTTTGTGGGTATACCCAATGACGGTTGGGTATCCTGAATTATTAAAGAAACGTACCTATAGGACTTCATCATTTTCATGATATTACAAGGATCATGATTTTCAAATTTTTCTATTATGATTTTTTTATATTATTTATTGGACATTTTAAAACTAATAGATGATTTGTTGTATGGTGACTAGGTTATGATTTAGATAATATCTCATATTGTTGTCGAAGAAATTACACTAGGTAGGATAACTAGAAATTAATAGGAGAGTACCAATAAGAATGAGGTTCAAACCATACCCAATGTAAATCATTAACTAGTAAGAATCATATGGAAAGATATACATACATTAGAAATGGAAAATAAGACTATGGAACAAAGTTATGTGAATCAATAATTGGAATTTTGAAAGAAAAAACCCGACCAATATTTCAAGGTGACTTGGGACCTCAAGGTGAAAATGATTGTCTTGGTTATAAAAATATGATTTTCAATTTCATTGTCACTCCATATGAGAATAAAATTAATGTTTACAGTATACAAGCTCAATGGAAATGAATTATAATGGATTGATCTGGTTATCCAAGCTATAGTTGATTAAGGCCTCCCATGGTAGGGATTTGAGTATTTATTTAACAAAATAATCTATACACATACCATTTGAGTACCAATGATAATATATTAGTTTTATTTTAATAAATGAGGTATATTAGTTACGAAATATAGATATAAGTTTTCTTACTATAATTTATATTCACCAAATGTGGAATTTAGTGAAAATCTCATTGCATGTATGTTAGATTCAAGTCAACGATCTGGTATTTACTTTAACATTATCATGTTTTGTATTGTTAATTAAACATAGCTTGTAAAAAAACTATAATGCCAAAAAAATACATTTAATGGAATATTAACAAAGGAAACACCTTTTTCTACCTATGAATCATTGGGAATTACATTGGTTTTAAAAAAATATAGATGAGAAAGTACTCATATAGTAGTAGGGATCTTGATAAACAATACATGAGGTTAGTTTCTATAACACCATTGATTTCTGATGGATATTTTTATAATATTTTTTTTCTATAAATTTATCAATCTATATATTAAATAAATTTCATTTTTTAAAAAAAATAAACCAAACATTTATACACATATTTATCATAGAATATATTTTCTTATAAAATTTTCTTACAAACTAGAATTTTATTTATTAAAATGTTTTACTATAAAATGGGTAGCACATAGTCCAGGAGAAAGCTTGTCATATTTGATGAGGTAATCAGGCTCAAACAGTGACTGATGGGGGAATAGGTAATAATGCCTAAAATATAATTTTTACTATCCTTTTTCAATTTTATGTCTATTTAATATATATTTACATTTTATTTCCTATATTCATTACTCATTTTTCATATATAGTTATATAACTAAATTACATTTATTTATTATCAGTACATCATAAAAGTAATTTAGTCATTACAATATAACGATTATTATAGTATACTATATTTCTTCAAAGTCCCAGTGTTATAACATATTCTATGTAATTTCATATAAAGTTTTATTTGAAAAAAATATAAAGGTTCAAAAATCATCTTAAACGGAACAAATACTTTATCATGTATTTTCAATTAAACTATAGTTAATTTAATTTTTAAATGGTTTTTATCACACTCTATGTATATATATATATAGTAATAAATTTTCATTTAAAAAATTCTGTAACATGTTTTATTATAACAAACCATTATGATATATTAATTATTTTCATTTTTTTAATAATTTAGTTATTATAAATTAAAATAGTCATTTGTATATTAATTTGATCATAATGTATATAGTTTTGTGCACTTAATCCATTTTATGGATTATATATTTAAAAAATAAATGATATATAATTATAATAATAATATTATATAATGTAAATTTTTTATAATTAAAAAATAATTAATTTTTATTGTGCAATAGACTATAAATAATAAAAAATACTTTTTGTCACTCATAACAAAAATAGATGATTTTTATTCCAAATAAAAGGTTTTCCACATATTAAATGATTTTATTTGAAAGAAATATTCTTAAATTTTGTTGTTTGAGGTTGTTAAAAATCCCTTCATTTTTTGAATTATCCAGTTAAAATTTTCCTAGAATGAATTTTTGTGTTTTTTCTGAAGAATTTTATTATCAATGAATAATAAAAATAAAATCATTACAAACATTGTAATGTTTATGACATGTAGAGATATAATTTGGTCATAAAATTTATTAAACATATTAAGGCAACAAAAAATATATTTAAATAGTAAAATAATGATGTTCTAAATATTATGATGAATTTAGAAACATATATTTTACATTTTGGAACCTAAATTAAATTTTATCATGTTGAAAACAAATTTTTGTGAATTCTATTTCATTGAGCGGTTGAAATAATTTATTGGATTTTGTTTTGATTTAAATGTCAAAAACATATTTTTTAAATATAATCCAACTAATTTCATATAAATCAATATCACCAGAAAATAATTTGATTCCATAACAAAATAATCAATATTTTAACCCAAAATACACCCACCTCATGTATAAATACCAACCCGTTCTCAAATTACTCTCCACTAAAAAAACATTGGGCACCAATTACCTCTAATTTACTTTATTAATATTTTATCCAATGATATTTTAGGCTTCTATAGTGTTGGTAACATCCCATGTAAATAAAGAAATTTGACATTTTCATATTTATTAATATTTCTGATTTAAATACTAATTTTACATAAAATAGGATTCTATGTTCGATGGCGTACCCAATACACAACAATGGGTTTCATTGAAATCTAATGTTACAGACAATGATGAGTCATAATGATAAATAATAATATAATATTATTTAAAATGGTAGATAATGACTAGTGGTTATAAAGGTAGGAATAAATATAACAAACTAAAATATGATTATACATGTTTGTTAAATGTTTTTACCTTTATCCAATAAAATTTAGAGAGTTAAAATGTGAACGAATCTAATTTTAAGCATAATTTACTTTAAAAGGTTGATTTACCACCTTTTAATTTCGAACTCTCTTTAAATCTAATTTTGGTCACTTTTATATGTAATATTTAACAAAATAAAATTTTCTTTAGAATCGGGACATCAAAATTTACTTTGGGTAAAATTTTGTTATTTTTTTTGATAAAATTCATTTATTAATGAATATGGGTAAATAATGTATTTTAATTCAAAATGGCCTTTTAATAAAATTTATTTATCATGTTTGATTATTGATTTAATTGGTTTTAAAGTGTAATTATATCGTATTTTTACCATTAAATCTGTTGTTGGTCATTGGAATTAATTTCACTTTAAAATAGGACATAAACAAGTGTCAATCATTTTATAGTTAATATTTCATAAAATCACACCTTTTGTTTTGACAATGGGAATTAATTTTAAATTAATTAATCCAACATCTATGTTTTTAATTTGGTAAAATAGATATAATTTTTGAATTCATGATATCAAATATATCTTAGGCTGAATTTTTGGTATTTTTCTGAAAAACATCAATTTTTTATGAATAGTGTAAACACTGAAAAGTAGTTAAAAAGTTGATTTTTTAATTTAAATGAAATTATACCACTTATATGAATTTAATTTCGAAAATCATACATACATGGTAGTTATTAGTAAGTAAAATTTTGTTCATTAAGATGAAAATAATTTTTTTTAATTGTAACTTTTGACTTTTATTTTCCGAAGTTAAATGTAAATAGGGTAATTCAAGGTAAGAATAATATAATAATAATAAAATATTATCTTAACACTTGTCCTAAACTTATTGTATGGGTCATGTCCAACCCTGAGCATCATCGGGACAATTTTGGGACCCCATGGGGCCCCTTGAGAGTGATAGTGACACTTTATTTTAATTAACATAAAATAAAGTCAAAAATGATATAAAAAATATCTTTATGTAAATTAATTTTTTCATAGGGTTGTATAATTTATCATATCGACTATAAATATTATATGGAAAGATAAATGTTTTTCAAACATAATTGTAGTTTTATATATTTTTTAGAAATCTAATAAATTAAATTATTTATGACACAATAATGATGTAATGTTTACCTCATAAATAATTGATTTAAATAAATAAGATTATAAAGATTAAATTAATACACAAAACCTATCCAATTCTTATTGGATGATTTTATTTCAACAATGAGTCATCTTATATTTTACTTTAATTAGTTTCGGACCTTTAGAAACTGAAAATAATTATATAATAAAATAATAATTCCAGACATTCTTAAAGAGCCCCTCCTCCCAATTATAAATAGCCCTCACCTCTAACCCATTCATCACACCTCTCAAGAACCTTGCCTCTTCCATCCTCTTCCAAATTAATCACCCTAGATCCCTCTCCTCCTTTTATAAGTCTTAACTTAGGCATAAGGCACATCAAAAAGTCCTTTTGGTTAAAACCAAAGGGAGTTACACGAATTAAATTTAACTGTTTCTCTTAAATTCATTTGTTTTATTTTGTTTTATTTTACATCTCCCACCCCCCAAAACTATTTTTATTCATCTATTTTATAACATCAACAATATTCTAAATATTATAGGTCATAGTTATGAGAAGCTTATGAACTACACTTACACATAACTCTGTCTAATTGGTAATGAACATAATGTTTCTCTGGACAATGAACTACAACCTTACGAAATGATGACGGTTAAAATATCTCCAACCGCCTCTCATGGGGCCCATTATGATGGAAATCTATTTACATATGATAAATATTATATTTTTATTTTTTCTATGCTTCTTTATTTTTTTATATTATACCTTTATAGTTTCTATAGTGGGTAAATATGATAATCTCATTTGGGGAAGTGCAGACTACCACCCTCTCAAAGTGATATGACTCGTTCATGCCTTATTGAAACATATAAAGGGTAGAGTTAATGAAAATATATATGATATTATATTTTTATTTATAATATACTTATGTATCATTATTTTTCAATTCCATTACAATGTGAAATAGAAAATTGAAGTAGTGTTCATGCCTACGTACGACTTACCGTCTCAATGAACGGTGCATTTCATTTATTATCTAAAAATGTTATGTACTATTATAAATACAAGTATATACTGGAGAAATATGATATTTATGATATCTAAATCAGGAATATCATTCTGGATATAATGAACTTTTGACCACATGAACAACTTGTAATTGTAAGTAGTTCATTTTTTCACTAAAGTACCAAATTTCAACAAATCAACCATTATTAACTTAAATGATTACATATTGTTTATAACATGAAAATATGTGACAATCTTGGAAAGGTTTCATAAGCAAGAATAAATTAACTTTAGTTTGTTATTCAAGAAATTAATGAACGAACGGGTCAAGTTGGATATGAGTTAAGGAACTTCGTCTCAATATCCATTCATTGAGGCATATTTTTTTTAATAAATGACATTTTTTTACACTGTATAAAAACCCTTCAATTTTCATTTCATTCAAATATAATCCTTTTCTACGAAGCATTTCACTAAAGGAAAAAAAAAATTTTAACGTATGTGGTGACAACAACCTTTTCCGCCGCCACGAGTGTTATTTTATCATTGGCTTCCTTAATCAGTCGTAATGTTTTTAAAAGGAAAATAAATACTATATACACTTTTAAATATTTTGGTATTGAAAATGGTTTTGATAATGGGTTGTTTCTTTGCCCAATATATTTAAATGATATATTGTGATTAAAATGTTGAAATTTTATCTTTCCTTTTTATTTTTTTTATGTCTTATGATTTTATAATGGTGTTTGGACATTTGACGAGTGGTTATGTGAAAAACCAAATGACGGGTGGCGCCGTGAAAAACCCGTATGGTTGGTTACATTATATCGTCCAATGCATTGGGTATGGAAGTCGTCCGTATAGCTATTCCATTTAGTGATATGTGTGAAAGTCGACTGTATGGTTATTCCATTTAATTATGTTTATGTCCCAAGTTACCTTTATATGTTATGTGTTCTTTAAATTGGTTTTATGGTAATATTTTGGTTAAAAAAGGTAAGAAATGATCTTTTATTCAGTGATGAGTATTTACTACTTCATAAAGGTGAAATGTATAACTTATGATAATGTATTCCCGGTTTACTTGTTGTAATGAAAAACTAATAGTTTTCATTATTTGTGTGTCCCTTACTGAGATTTTTATCCTCATCCCATGTTATTGAAATGTTTTTCACAGGACCTAAATTGGAATCGAGTCAAGGATGGTATCAAGGAAAAGTCATGCTGTCTAAAACTTGGAACTACACATGACTCTTTTTTTCAGGAATTTCAATTTTTTTAAATAAACTTGTTAGATGTGTCTTCATGTAATATTCAAGTTGTTATGTATTTTGTATGATGTTATTATCTAAATCACAAAACCTGAAAAGATCATCAATGTGATTTATTAACATAATTCAAGAATATGAAATGTTTTAAGTCTAGGTCCCTACAGTTGGTATGAGAGGTCGGTTTAGACAACTTTAAGAGTTAGGGTCTTGTTAAATTATGGCATATAATTTAATTTATGGTAATTTCAAAATGATATAACATTTATATATTACCATATTGCATCACCTAAGATATTTCCTTGTTAAGAATGGTTTTTCATATAGGGAACAAAGAAGATTTTCTTGGAAGGAATAAAGAGGGAAATGACCTTCCAAATCAGCATCTTGAAATGGACAGAAATCAGAATTGAATAGTTTGTTTTAGGGACGGCTCAGTTGACTTGGGTGATAAATGGTGGATATGTTTATATATGATATTTTGTTTTATTCCAAAATTAAATAGGAACATGAAAGTAATTTAAGGCTTGTCTTGCAATCTTTAATAGGGAAGAAAGTGTTTTGGAAATTCAGAAAGTGTGAGTTTTGTTACAATAAATTTCATTCCTTGGTCACATTGTTTCAAAAAATGGAATAACCGTTGATCTTGCTAAACCAAAAGTTTCTGAAGAATTACCCAGACCCACAAATATGACTGAGATCTGTTGTTTTTTTGGTTTAGCAGGTTATTACTAGAGATTTGTTGAAAATTTTGCATGGTTTTCTAGTCCAATATCTATGTAAACTCAAAAAGGTGTTAAGTTCATTTGGAAACAAATTTGATGATTGTTTTCAGGTATTGAAAACAAGACTGGTGAATGCTATAGTTTTGTCTCTACCTTCCTGAAATAGTGAGTTTGTTAACTACATTGATGCATCTTTAAATGTACATGGTTGTGTCCTTATGCGGAATGATTATGTAATTTATTATGCATCATGTCAGTTTAATCTTCATGAGTTAAGTTACCCTACTAATGATTTGAAATTAGTTGTTATTGTTTTTATTTAAAAATTTGGAGGCATTAATTTTATGGAGTAAAGTGTGAAATATATTCCAATCACGAATGTTAAAAGTATAAATTCTCTCAAAAATAATTGAACATGAGACATAAGAGATTGTTAGAATTAATCAAGGATTGTGATTTAACGATCCTTTACCATCTGAGAAAAAAAAGTGGTAGATCCTTTGAGACGAAAAATTAAGGCTTCATTTACCATGATATGTTTGGAATGAGATCCTATGGTTTTTAATTTTATGAACTTTGGAATAGATGTTGTTGGTGCAAGAAATTCCTCTATTTTGTTTGAGGAGTCAGTGAGATCATCTTTATTAGACAGAATTAAGAAAACACATAAGGAAGACAGTGAGTTGTAGAAAATGGTAGAGTTAGTTCAGAAGGGTATGTTGCCTGATTTTATCTTTGATAATGATTGTGTTTTGAGGTTTGGGAAGAGATTATGTCTTCCATGTGATTCGCATTTTAAGAATGAGTTGTTATATGAAGCTCATAGTTCTCTATTTTCAATTCATCCTGGAAGTACTATGATGTACAGAGATCTTTGGGAGTATTATTGGTGGGATGGAATGAAATGAGATATTTTTGATTTTACTATAAAGTGTTTTACCTTTCAATAGGTTATAGCCTAGCTATAATTACTGAATGAGATACTTCAGTATTTACCAGTTCTAAATTCGAAATGGGAAAATATATTCATAGACTTCATTGTGGGATTATAGAAGACATCTCAAGGTAATAATGGAATGTAGTTTATTATTGATCGACTGACTAAATCTGCTCATTTCCTTCCTATTTGAGATATATTGTCTCTAGATAAAATTTATCGATTGTACGTTAAAAAGACTGTCAAGTTTCATTGGGTTTTTCTCTCCATTGAATCTGATCATGATCTCAGGTTTACTTTTAATTTTTTGAAAGGCCTTCAAAAGACATCGGGTACTGAATTAAATTTTAGTACTTCTTTTTATCCACAATCAGCTCGACAATCTGAACGAACAATTCATACCTTGGAGGATATGCTATGTGCTTGCTCGATGGATTACTAAGGATGTCAAAACCAACATCTTTATTTGTTTGGATTTTCATATAATAATAGCTTTCATTATAGTATACAGATGGCTCAGTTTGAAGCATAATATGGAAAGAGTTGTCGAACTCCTACTTTTTGGGATGAAGTTGGTGAAAGGAAGCTGATGGGACCATAAATGGTAGAAGAGATGGTAGAAAAATATTTTCTGATTCAGAAGCACATGAGAACAGCTCAGAGTAGGCAGAAACGTTATGTGGATTATCGGAGGGAGGGTCTTTATTTGGAGGTAGGAGACCATGTCTTTCTCAAAGATTCTCTATGGAAAAGTGTGATGTGTTTTGGTAAGATTAGAAATTTGAGTCCAAGGTTCATTGGACCTTATAAGATCCTTGAAAAAGTTGTATTAGTTGCGTATAGAGTGGCATTACCTCCATGTTTTTTTGAGGTGCACAATGTTTTTCAAACTTCAATATTGATAAATTATATGCATGATCCATCTCATATTTTAAGTCCATAGGTAGTTTAGTTGGAAAATAATATCTCTTATGAGGAACACCAGTACAGATTATTGATCGTAGAGAGAAAGTTTTTCAAAATAAGGTAATTCACCAGGTAAATGTTTTTTGGAAAAACCATATGGTTGAAGAGGCAACATGGGAAGCAGAAAATGTTATGAGGGATAAATACCTCCATTTATTTGATAAGTAAATAAAATTGCAAAGACACAATTTCCGAAATGGGGGAAGGATGTAACATCCCTGGTAAATAAGGAAATATAAAATATTCATATTTAATAATATTTGTGAATTGAATATTAATTTTACATTAAATAGGATGCTATGTTCGATGGCGTACCCGATACACAACAATGGGTTTTTTTGAAGTTTAATGTTACACATAATGGTGAGTCATACTGAAAAATAATAATATAATATTATTTTAAATCGTATTTAATTCCTTACAGTTGTAAAGGTGGGAATAAATATAACTAACTACAATATGATTATACAAGTTTGTTAAATGTTTTTAAGTTTATCCAATAAAAGTTAGAGGCTTAAAATGTTAACGAATATAAATTTTAACCACAACTTACTTTAAAGGTTGATTTACCGCCTTTTAATGGAGAACTCTATTTAAATATAGTTTCAGTCAGTTTTATATGTTCTATTTGAGAAAATAAAATTCTTCTTTTGAATCAGGACATCAAAATTTACTTTGGAAAATTTTTTGGTATTTTTCTGATAAAATTCATTTTTTTAATGAATAGTGAAAAATACTGTATTTTAATTCATAATTTCCTTTTAATATAATTTATTTATAAGATTATATTATATTTTAAATTGGTTTTAAAATTTAATTAGATTATATTTTTTCAATTTAATCCAATTTTGGTCATTGGAATTAATTTCACTTTGAAATTGGACATAAACAAGTGTCAATCTTTTGGTAGTAAATATTTCTTAAAAACACGCCGTTTGTTTTGAAAATGAGAATTAATTTTAAATTAGTTTATCCAACTTCTATGTTTTGAATTTGGTAAAATAGACAAAAAAATTTAATATAGAATATCAAATATATCTTAGGCTGAATTTTTGGTATTTTTCTGAAAAACATCAATTTTTGATGAATAGTGAAAATACTAAGTAGTAGTTAAATAGTTGGGTTTTTAATTTAAATTAAATTTTACCACTTATGTGACTTTAATTTTAAAAATCATACATACATGGTTTTTATTAGTAAGTAAAATTTTGTTTAATATGATGAAAATATTATTTTGGTGAATAGTAACTTTGGACTTTTATTTACCGTGGTTGAAGGTAAAGAGGGTAATTCAAGTTAAAAAGATTATCATAATAACACCAATTACCTTAACACTAGTTCTAACCTTATTGGATGATTAATGGACGACTATGGTCATACTTGGGTCAATTTTGGGACCCCATGGATCTATATTAGAGTGATAATGACACTTTATTTTAATTAACTTAAAGTAAAGAAAAAAATGACATAAACAAATAGCATTTAGTAAATTAATTTTTACATAATGTAATATTAGTTATGTTTTAGACTATAAATATTTTTTGGAAAGAAATTTTTTTTCCTATATTATGGTATATTTTTAATAATTTTTAGACATCAAATAAATTAAATTTTTTATGACACAATAATGATGCAGTGTTCACCTCGTTAATATATGATTTTATGAAATAAGATTATAAAGATTAAAATAATATCCAAAACATGTCCAATTCTTATTGGATGATTTTATTTCGACCATGAGTCTTTTTATCTTCGACATTAATTAGTTTTGGACCTTTAGAAACCGAATATCATTATATAATAAAATAATAATTCCTCACTTTCCTAAAGAGCCCCTCCCCCCTTATAAAAAGCCCTCACCTCTAACCCATTCCTCACACCTATCAAGCCCTGTGGCTCATCCAAAATCTACACAATTAAGTTCATTACATCCCTATACTCCTCCTAGAATCCTTACCTTAGGCATAAGAAACATCAAGAAGTGTTTTTTGTTAAAACAAATGGGAGTTACTCGAATTAAAGGTAACGATTTCTCTTAAATTATTTTGTTTTATTTTGTTTTATTTTACTTCCCCACCCCCCTAAACTCTTATTATTCCATTATTTTATAAAAAAACTAGTATCCTCAATATTCTCGATTTTTGTTATGAATATATTTGAACGACACCTATACACACCTCTATCTAATGGGTAATGAACATTTTTTTTCTGTTGACGGTGAATTATTGCCTCACGAAGCAATGATTGTTCAAATATATCCAACCGCTTATCATGGTGGATATTATGATGGAACTATATTTATATATCATATATATTATATTTATAATGGTTCAATGCTTCTTCATTTTTAATTTCTAGAATACCTTTATGGTTTCTATTGTGGGTAAATATGATAATCTCATTTAAGAAAGTGCGGACTACCGCACCTTCAAAATGATATGACACGTTTAATCCTTATGTGGAAAATATAGAGGGTAGAGTTAGAGAAATTATATATGATATCATACTTTAATTATAATATACATATTTATCATTGAGTTTTTATTCCATTACAATACGAAATAGAAATGGAAGTAGCGTTCATGCATACATACGGCTTTCCGTCTCCATGAACGGTGCATTTCATTTCTTATCTCCAAATGTTATGTACTATTATAAATACAAGTATATATTAGATATAAATGATATATATGATATCTAAATCCAGAATATCATTCTAGATATAATGAACTTTTGACCACATGAACAACTTGTAATTATAAGATGTCCATTTTTGACTCAACTGCCATAATATCGACAAAAATACCACTATTAACTTAAATGATTACATAATAATTATAACATAGTAATAAGTGATAAACTAGAAAAAATTTCTTATGAAAGTAGAAATTATCTTTATTTTATTATTCATTAGATCAAAGAACGAACAGGTCAAGTTGGACATGTGGTGACGGACTTCGTCTCAATCTCCTTTCATTGAGACATATTTTGTTTTAATACACAAATTTCCTTTATACGCTATATAAACACCATTGAAGATTCATTTCATTCAGAGGGAATATTTTTCTACAAGGTGTTTTACTAAATGAAAAAAATAATGTTTTAAAGTAATCGGTGACAACAACAATTTCTACCACCCTGAGATTTATTTGATCTTTGGCTTCCATCACAATCCGTAATGTTTTTAAAAAGAAAATAAATTCCATAAACACTTTTACATATTTTGGTATTGAAAATGGTTTTGATAATATTTTTTTATGTCAATATATTTAAATGATATATTGTGATTAAAATGTTGAAATTTTATCTTTCCTTTATATTTGTTTTATGTGTTGTGATTTTATAATGGTACTTGAACATTTGATAGGTGGTTATATGATAAACCAAATAACAGGTTGTGATGTGATAAACAAAGATGGGGTGTTATGTTATAACCTCCAATTCATTGGGTATGGATTTCATCCGTACGGCTATTCAATTTAGTGATAAGTGTGAAAGTTAATCATATGGTTATTCTATTATTTGTATGTTTATGTCTCAACATACCTCTATATGTTATGTGTTCTTTATATTGGTTTTATGGTAATATTTTGGATATAAAAGGGTAAGCAATGATCATTCATTGAGTGAATAGTATTTACTACTTCATAAAGGAGAAAAGTATTACTTATGATAATGTATTCATGGTTTACTTGTTGGTTTGAAAAACTAACAGTTTTCCTTCATTATGTATCCCATACTGAGCATTTTATGATCATGACAAGTTTTTGAAATTTTTTTCAAAAGACATAAAGTAGAATTGTGTCAGGGATGGTATGAAGGAAAAGTCTTGTTGCCTAAAACAAGTAACTAGACATGACCGTCTTTTTCAAGATTTTCTATTTTATGAAAAAAAAAAATGGAAACTGGGTAGATCTATCTACATGTATTATTCAAGTAGTTTTGTATATGTTATGACCAAATTCAATAAAGATATAAACCTGAAAAGATATTAAATTTGAATTATTAACTTAACTAAATAAGAAGAAATGTTTTAAGGCAGGTTCCTTATAGTGTTTCCCTCATGCTTTAAGATGTTACCATTCATGGTAAGGGTTCCTGACCTCTTCCCTCATTTATTTTTTCAATCCTCCCATTTCATTTCTGTTCAAGGAGAATTTTTTATTCATCGTTGATATAGATTAGTTTATATATTATAAATGTTATATTACCATTATCACTCATTACAGTATGTTCATAGGATTTTTTAACAATCAAACAATCCTGTAACCATAAAACATCCAACAAATTTGTATAAATTAATGACTGTGTGATTTTCTAAACGAGATATCCCTTTTGGATAAATAAATTGATATAAGATCTTATGTTAATGAAACTATGTTTAATAAACTTTATAAATGGTTGGTCTGGTATTTACTTGATCTCTTCTTAGTGAATGACATGAGATCCTAGCATCACACCCAATTTAACACTGCTGGGGGATGTACTTTGGTTAATTCATGAGATCTTAATGATCAATAAGGAATTTTTTAATTAATACCAACAAAGAGGATAGTTAGTGTAAATTGTGTAATATATATTTCATTTAATTAACTATAGAATTTTTTGAATAAATTTTAAAAAAACTATTAAATTAAAAATAAAAAAAATTCTAAAATCAACACAAAATGAGAAAATTTAAATAAAAACATTTCTTCGGGAAATTATATCTTCAAATGAAATGAATATAAATTATTTTCTATTATTATGATGGTTTAATAATAAAAAAATTAAAAATGATCCACATTTTTATTAATGTTTTATTATACCAGGGGCTCAAGTTTAAAAAAAGAAAACATGATCTAAGGTAAGGGTTCTTTATCAGAATTTCATTTTCATTAGACTTATATAAAATTTTGTACGAATTATTATTTTAAATTTTATTCATAGTTTCAATTGAATTATTCTATCATATCTCAAATTTTTTATGTGATTTAAATTTTTATTAATTGTTTTCTTTCCACGTGTTTTTGATTCATTACTGAATATATAAGGGGATTCTTAATCCATTTAACATTCATTGATTTATTTCCTTCTTTCACTGATTATGTTAATTTATAATTATTTTTATGATAAGTAAGGATTGTTTTATATTTTATTTCCACTTCTTTTATGTGTATATTCATTTATATTTCATAATATATTTATTGATATAGTCTTACATTACTTGTTACACTGTTGGAACATGTTTCATTTTCTTGTCATTACTCCTTTAATGTATTATCCATCAATTATATATTATCTCTTCTATAACTCAAATTTATTTTTTAGCATATAATTTTACATTTTTTTCTGATTAGTTAATGGACTTATTTATATCCTTATGGATTTATATTTCATGACATACTTTTTTCATATGGGTTATTTATCAATCATCTATTGAAATGAATCCTTTTCCACTATGCGAAAATTATTTAAAATGTTTCAAGAGTGTTCTTCTATACACATTAATGATTTTTTATAGAAATTTTACTCTACCATTGTCTTTTATTACAAAATTTTAAATATAATCTTTTTAACATATTCTACATGGGTCATTTTTTAATTTCTTTAGAAAATTATGAAAAAATATGCATTTTTAATATATTCTACATGATGACATGTTCCCACTTTATTATATTCTACATTATAAATATTTCTTTTATAATATCAAGTTTTTCAAAATCAAATTATAATATTATTTTATTATGAATTTATTATTTTTAAGTTTATTTTCGAAAGAAATAAATATATCATTTTTGTAAATCAATTCATAAAGTTCAATCTACTGTATTTTTTATCTATGCCAAAATATTAATTTTATTCGTTTTCAATATTCTTACATATTTTTGGTGTATTATAAGTGAATTATTTATTATATAAATGATCAATCTCTTCCTTTTTCTTTCCTAAAAATCCACTATGCCTAGTCATAACCTTTCATTATGTTCCTTTCCTCTATGAATACCATGTATTTCATTATTTTTTTAATGGAGTTCACCTAGATACCCATACATATATTTATTAAGAAAAATTATTATCTAAACTATTTCCAATTTATCAATACATTTTAAATACCTTATATTTCATTATCTTAATTAAATTATATTTAGTAGATAATTACATAATTTCTTTGTATATCCATTTACATTTCATTGGTTTATCATGTTTTTATTATGTATTGATTTATCTATGATTTATTTAGGTGGTAGGAATTTACATGTACATATTGTGGTGTTATGGGTGGGACAAATTATATATATCCATGTAATTCATTATAAAATGATTTATATCTCATTAGATGATATATGTGAGAATGTCTAGTAAAACCATTCCACTATAGGACTCCATATATAAGTTTATCTTCTCTTGTAAGTGAACCTAGATTTCTGCTTACCATGTCTTATTTTATGTTGTTTAGACATTTTTATGACTCCATGATCTTATGATATCAACTCCATTATTCCAAAAAACAATATGCAAGAAGAAATAATTTATGATCTATGTTTCACAAGGTAGGATTCTTTTATATTCTTTCATTTAACCATTATTGTGTTCTCATACCCACATTTTTTTTCTTATTCTCCCTTATGATCATTGATTATAATCAATTATGTTTACCATTAGTGATCATTGAATATCACATGTGTGTATGTTTCCTTTTTCATGGGTTATAATGTATAGTATTATGTAAGGTTGGTCTAAAAGGGTATCATTTGTAAATATTTTTATGGGACATTTTGTTGATTTTTTTAAATATGGGAACGTTGTCTTAATGGGAAAAATTATAATTTTATGGAAATGATATGTGTATTTTAGTTAAATGGTTTTATAATCCTAAAAACTATAAACCTTAAATGTTCTTTGATATGTTACTCACTCAATATTTTATAATGATATTTTAATTATGGATGGTTATGTTAGGGTCACTGCATTTGGAATTAAAGCCACTTTTTCAGGGATGTGTTTTTAGCACAAGATCCAAATGTGTTGGTCTAGGGCATCATAGTTATTAATATGGAGTGTTTTATATAAGTTTGGATAATAGGATGTTACTAGTTAAAAATAATTTAATAGTTAGAAACCCCTTTTTGGTCATATGAGATTTGATAATATTGAAATTAGTGTTATTATGGGATATGTTTTTTGGGTTATAATAAAATGCATGAATGTAGTATAAATATACCTTAGGATTGGAATATAATTTTCTGTTAAGGAAGTAAATTTAATTTTTGGAAAATAATAATAAATTTTTGGGAGAAATTGAAATTGTTATGACATTGTTTATTTAAGGAGTTGGAATGTAACATCCCAGATTTAAGATGAATATTTCTTTAAATTTTCATTCTAAAATATTAAATAAAAAAGATAAATGAATTTTTTTCCTTTAATAATATAAAATAAATATTTATAAAAATATTTTAACCGAATTTATTTTCATACTTATTTTTTCAAGCGTAATGTAATTTTATTTGTTAATATTTTTTATTACCAAAATTTAAACTCATACACCGGGTAACAAATGTTCTCTTATAGTGAGGTCATGGGGATCAAACCCATGATTGAATGGAAACATGGGTGTAGAGGTGACCAATCCCTATGTGTTTTAATAATTCCATTTTTCATTCTTTTTATATATAATAATATATATTTTACTATATTCACTATTCCTTTTTCATATATAGTTTCTTAACTACATTATATATCTTTTTTAGTCTTAAGTAATCATAATTATTACAACATTATAATCTAAGGATTAAAACTATATGATACATGTTCTCAATAGCACAATGATATAATAATATGATAAAAATTCCATATACCTTGTAATGTGAATGATATGATGAATGGTTAAATATCATTTTTACACTAAAATATAATTTTGTAATTCATTTTTATTTACACTAGATAGTTTAATTTCTAAAGGATTTTTATCACTCTATACATATTTGTTGGTCTTAAATTCCCTTTCAAAATATTATGTAACCAAATTTATAATAAAATAAAAGTATTCATTATTCGTTATTTTAATTTGAAAATGTAGTAAATCATATGTATAATTTATTATTATCAAAAAATATTTATAAAATATTGATATCATATTTTGGAAAAGTAAAATGGAAACTAAAATATTATTATAATCATACATTATATAGTTTCACTAAAACAATTCCGGATTATTTATTTAGAAGATAAATTCGACATAATAAGAAAAATATTTTCATAAAAAGTTACATATATAAATAATTTTTTACCAATAATGCAACAAATGAGAGATAATAATAAATTTAAATGTAACCACTCAAAAAAAATAATAGTTTTAATTTAAAATTAAATATTTTTTCCAGATATAATTTGATTTTATTTAGAAGATAAATTCCTAAATTTTGTAATTTTAGTTTTAAAAAAGTTACATTTTTTGGAATCATCAGGTAGAAATTTTCTTTATGTGAATTTTTGGAATTTTTCAAAAGTTGATTTTTAATGGACAAGTAAAAAATGAACTTATACAAATACCATAAACCCTATAAAATCATCATGACATAATTATTACTAAAATTTTATTGAATATTTTATTCAACCAAATATTTTTTAAGAAAATAATCAGTTAAAATTTATTAATTTTTATTTAGAATCTTTTATTTATTACTTTGGAACTAAAGATTCACTTCATCTAGAAAAAACATTTTATGATTCTTTTTATATAATATAGTTGTTAGAAGGTAAATTTTTTTTATTGATTTAAATTTCATTATCCCCCAATTTTCTTTGATAATATTCCAAAAAAAATTCTATGCAATCAACTCCAACCAAAATTAATTCGATTAAATAAAAATAATAATTAATGTTTTTTTGAAACAAAATACCCCCTCCTCAATTATAAACACTCACCCATTATCCCATTCCACTCTAGTATTAATATATTGAATGAAAATTCCATATTTAGAGTCTCTATATAAAGTTTCTAATGATCTAAGGTGTTTCTCTATAGCTTTAAGAAGCCAATTTTCAAGGTAAGATATCCCAACCTCTTATCCCCTCTATTTTTTCAATCCTCTAAATTCCATTAATTTTCAAGGGGAAACGTTATTATTATTCACTATTAAAAAATATTTATTATATTATCAATGATATACCACCATTAAATTTCAATAATATACATTCATAATTATTTATAATGCTCAAATACTCAATTTCATTAAAACATCCAACATCATTGTTAAAGGGTGTGAGGATTATTGAGAAATGGAATGATTTTTTGGATAAAAATAAGTTGATAAAAGATATAGATATGATTTACTAAGTGGTAATAACCATTAAATATTTATTTTATATATTTACTAGATATTTACTCATTTATTGAAAATAGCGCCTAATCACACTCATGGTTTGACAGTCTTGAGGGATATTCTTTGATAATTTGTGAGAAAATTCTAACCATAATGGAATAATATTACCAATTAATACCACCTAGATGAATATTAAGTATAAATTTTGTATTGAAAATGAAATTTATTATATTTTTACATTATGGAAATAAATATTAAAAATGATAATATTATAATGAATCAAAATTATGGAAACAAAAATAAATTAGGATAAAATAAATGAAAACATTTCTTCAATCAATTCTCATATCAAACAGATTTGTAATAATTAAAATTAAATTATTATAATGGATCTATAAACATATAATGATATTTTATTCACATATTGATTGTTGTTTTAATTAATATATATTTATTATATGGGGTATGTAAAATTGAAAAAATAAATGGGGCCTAAGGTAAGTGTTCTTTATTTTAATTTCCATATCTTAAAGAATATTTCAAATTATAACCTCCTTCATCTTTGAAATGTTATACTTGATATACATTATTATAGTTATTCTAATAAATATGAGGCTTTTTCTTTTTGAAGATGAAATGAATATCTACTTGAGTAATTCATCAGGTGCCCGTATATGCATTGACATGGTTCCTGCATGTCTACCGCCTATGTGTTATAATATATATAGTTGGAATAATTGGTTTTGGTAAAGGATATTCAATGAATAATGGAATATATTATGTTATATCAATCTCATACAGAATTAATAGTTTTATTCCAATATTTTAAACAGAAAAGTGGATGAACTCAAAATATGGGGTGGACATCGGATGATCTGATCACCTTTTCAAGGAAAATAGCTTATCCAGGTAGCATTGTGGCTCAGTATTAGTCAGAGTGTTCTTTCATGATGGTTTTTGATAATTTTTTCGAATAGGGATATATTTCATTACACTTAATCATTAATCCATTCCCAGAACATAGAGGTTTAAAGGGAAATAATATATAAATCTTTGATGTGGCTACTTTATCACTTCTGAAGGTTTTTTTGGGGCCTTATCCAGATTATGAATGAGTCCCTTGGTGGAGTATTGTTAATGGTTAAGCTTCAATTGTATGTTCTGGATGGAAATTTAATCTCAAAATGAAGGAACTATATCCAAATATTGATACGGGGATGTAAAGACCCACCGTAGGTGTTAATCAATCTTCCCAAACTATCTCAATGCCTACAAATCTATCTTATGATATGGAGGATAGGTTGGTTTATCATTGTGCATTTTACTAGTCTTTGTGATATCATATGTTTTAGAAATATAATTCCCATGGTAAAAATGAATAGATAAAGTAAAATGAGTATTTATGTCCCCGTTTCCAAGATGAGTATCCGCTATCTGTAATTACTTATAGAGAATACTTCAAATTAAATAATAAGACTAAGTACATTAGCATTGTTGATCCCATATACTGAATTCTTTGTCAATGAGTCTATATTTTTTAAGTTTGTGAGTAATAATGGAATAGGTGATTGAAAACGTTTATTTTTTATCAGTTAATGAAAAAAAAAATATTATATTATCAATATAATTGAGAGGGAATGGAATTTTATGTGGAATAATTTTCTAAATATTTTTGTAAGAGTTTATTAAAAAATTTATCAGCCTCGCACAAGCCATGATAATCCAGATCAAATAAATCTATGGGAGTATAGTTAACCATACATGATCCTTCATAGTTAGTCACACTTGAGGCTGTGGATAGGTTTTGTAATGGAAGGCTTCCTATACAAATTGTCAGAAACACACTTGGGTTTATGGATAATGTATTCATAGATTTTTTGGACAGTGGTAGCATACACTGAGGGGAGGTAATACATATGTTTGTGTGTTCAGGGTATCCCAGCTCTAGAACCAATTTTATGGATAAAGGGTTTTTGGAATAGGGATTAATATATATAATAATGGATTTCATAGAATACGTTGTGATAATCCAATGTTTCTGGGACTGTTCCCACAAGTGAAAACATACACTCTCAATGAAGTTCATTCGATTCCACTGATTAAAACATTCAAATCGAATCCCACATTGTCTACTACCTTTGTATGTAAAATTTAATACCATATATAAACCACAGATTAACTATGAAATAAGACTATTCTATGATATTTACACTTCTTTGGTGAGGGACATAAGTCTTTTGGGTGTTTAAAGTGATTCCATGTGAAGACCATGGATCATTCATGAAACATGGACCGCATTCATAAAACATTAATTCCATGTTTATGGTATTTTTTGATAAATATACATAGATTGACCTTGAATATAAGGATAAACTTTGAGTTTTGAGGATCCTCCATGTGAATATAAATCTTTCATGATTATCCTACATAGATTTTCGATCGATTCGTCGATCTACATTATCCTCTTAATATCAATTCGTCCCCAAGATATCTTCATATGAGTTTCTTACATGTGATACATGCTACAATGTGTTCTCTAGTAAGTCGAGCCCATGATTCTCCTTAGTGAAAATCCATTAATGCATGGGTGAGATCTAAATTCTGATATATACATATAGTTTCACTTATATGTATATAATTATAATAAGAATATGAAATGTTGAATCCATGTTTTAATCAGTTATCCTACAATGTTCATTGATCAATGAAATCCAAGATAATGGTATAGATTTATTTCATTCCTCACTTGAAAATAATTCATGAATATTGAGGAACAATTTCTACAGTATTGGAATGTTATACTATATAGAATGGGATCCTATATTCTTAGGATTAGTTATTTCATTAAAATAATATTTTATTGATAAAACATTTGAATGATGGTTTTTATTGACAAGCACATGATACGTGTTGTTTTGTACTGCACTATTTAAATAGAAGGTCATGTATATTAAAATGAGTAAAAAAATTCATTCCATGAATGAATATGATGAATTCATGTGAGGACTATTATGATGTGTTAAATGTTATATAATACCCATTATAATATTTAGGAGTTACGGGTGAAATGTAATTATGAAATTATTATGATTCATTATTGAAAAATATCCTGATACATGTATCATGATTCATACAATATATTATTGAACCATTAGTCTGGGATATTGAATAAGTAAAACTTTCTTGAATAAATGAGGAGATAATTATAGATTAATTGGCACAAATTTAAATATAAATATCATCTTTCTCTTATATTTAACTGTGATTAATAAGTCATTGAAGTAAATGTCTGAATCCCCAGTCATTTAAATGAAAATGTTTATAAATATTTTATTACATTTTTGAATGATTTAGAGTAAAAATATATCAAATTATCAATATAAATTAACAGAGGATGTGATGAAGTTTTTATTTGAGTTTATAAAAAAATTGATAAATTCTCAAGGTCGTTATAGGGAATTTGGAGGTCCCAATACATAATAGTATGATAGAGATAGAATCATTTTAAAATAAGTAATTCTATATGAGTGATATTAAAATTTCTTGACAATTCAAATAAGCATAATTATCAGAACACCTGATATCATGGGAGGGTTTCAAGACCAAAAAATTTATTTCAAGTAACTATTGATGATCATGACAATATACAAAAATAAAATGTGATATATTTTTATTATGTAGAAATATAATCTCAATAGAAATATATTTCTATCACTAGATCATTGCTAAATAATGATCTTGTTACTGAGGTGTCTAACCAATCACTGGTGTCTTGTGATTGGGGGGTTTAACAAATCATAAAAGGAGTGAAATTAGGAGGTCTAACAAATTCTTGATGAAATATAACTGGGTGTCTTACATTTTGTATTCACTTTTTTTATAGTATAGAATTCATAATGGGGTTTCTAATCTATATTGAAAGGATTAGGCTATTATGTCAAACCTTACAATATCGTTGGATAATCTCTATTACACTACAAATGTATATGATCCAAAATTGTGATAGAACATTTAGTGGAATAAGAATTATAATAGGTTAAAGAGTTTTAGTTAAAAGTGAATAAAACATAAAATATGATGGAAGGTTATGATTCACCACCTCCCCCTCTCAGTAAACAATATAGATTAGGGAACTACAATTTCAATCAGAGGGAGATTCTATCTAGATATCAATAAAGAAGTATAAGATATGGATAATTACTAACAAATTAATAGTAGATGTGTTCTCAAATTTTCGGGTATGAATTATAATAGTTTGATAAATAGTTTGTTACAATATCATTGATCAGATATTCGTGTAATGAGAGATTCTCCAATAATGTTTTCCCATAAACTTTTAGAGAAGATTCGATGAATCAAGATGACAATAGAAATATGAAGATAGATGGTGAAGATAGAAATACCATATTTTTTTCTCTATCATATAATGTTTATATGAATTTCATGGGATATTAAACTACTAATGAATTCTAAGAAAAATTAGGTAGTATATATGAATGATTTGTGAAAGTCAAGGAATAAATCATTCAGGTTTATAGACTCTATTTTGGAAATATAAATATGGTTTTTAATGATACCATTTATGATGGTTTTATTAATGTAACTCCCCGACCCCAGTTACCCAGAGTCGGTGCATTATTACATAACATTGGCATGATCACAAGAAAGATCAAATCTCGAAAGACCGATTGGTTTAGTAGCCTTGGAAACACTAGATATATTCATAAGTTTTACATTATATCATAAAATGAAAAACTAATACAACAACATAATGTTTCCACAATCCACACTATTAACCCCTCATAAAATCCTTGCAGGTCATTCATAACTTACTTCTTCACATCCTGGGAAAAATAAAACATAGAAAAGGGGTGAGCTCAAATGCCCAGTAAGGATAACAATATAGCGGAAACTTTCATAAATAAGAATAAACATTTAAGGCAATGCATTACTAAAACAAAAGCCTTTTAAACTTTAACTTCAACATGGTATGGCAAAAGTAAAATGAAATAATGCCAATTACTTATTCACATGGATATTCTACTAATCGAATAATCACATGCAAAAATCAATAACCACTTTCATAATGTTGGAATGCATAATGCTAGACTATCATAACCACATAGTCAAGGCCTCGTGCCAAGACTACAAATAAGATTTTGTCAAGGCCTTGTGCCAAGACACTAGTTTGTCTCATGAGACCTACCGATTCATCGAGGAGCTATAGCGGGCTCCACCCGTCACTTATTAAGTCCAATGCATTCCCATATGAAAAGGTTTAAACATAACATAAACATTCATATTAAAACTAGCATACGAAATGTCAATAATTTCACCATAAACTATGAATGGTATAAAAATAGCACATCCACAGTCAAACATATCACAAAACCTTCAATACAATATAGAAGTTTTGTATCATAATAAATCAACTTCAAATAATCTTAAAATCCATCAAAGGATGTTGACATAGATGAAATCAAAATTCTTTTTAAAGAAGTATCTCCTTTTATTTTGAAATCATTTAAGATCCATATAAAATAAAACATTTTCTTTGAAAATATTCTTATAAGCTTGTATGGAAAGCTTCGACGATTTTATAATGGCGGAAAATAACCGCACCCGCCGTATAAGTTAAAAAAAACATTCTTACCTCAATTCTGTCGAAAAGGTTAAAAAGGACCTTGTTTTGAAAACGACGGAAAGATTCCTTTATAAACCTCTTATAAAAAGTCAAACAAGGGTATAAATGACTTTAACCCATATTATTGTAAATAGTAAAAATGTTTTGAAATACATTTCGAAGAAACATGGATGTGGATGATAAAGAGGTTCCAGTAGATTATTACGTATAATACAACCTCGGATAATGAAGAGATTGTGAAATAACCCTTACCTTGTAATTTTCCTTGGTTGGGGTAGGTTAACCTCCTGTATAATAGTGAAATAATTGTTACTAAATTATACAAGAATCATATACATTAATATGATATCATATATTATCTTTTAATATTGATTTGATAATAATATCTTAGTATTATCGCCGTTTCGGGTGTTAACTTACTCATTTTCTTTATATGTTTTGTTACATAAGTCATGTTTGTTGTATCTTATTCATATCCAGAATGATATCAAGTCCTTAAACATCATTTTTAAATCATTAAATGATAATTATACTTGAATGGATACGATGGAGAATGAATCTCATCGCGTTCGTGGAGACGGTAGTCCGTACGTACGCATGAACGCTACTTCCATTTAATTTTTATTTTAAAAGAATCGAATCCAAATGATACATAGGTATATTACTATTCCAGTATAATATAATATTTTATATATGTTACTTAAGTTCATTAACACCATCCTTTATACGTTCCATGTGTGGTATGAACGAGTCATATCATTTTAAGGGGGCGGTAGTCCGCACTTCCTCAAATGAAATTATCGTATGTATATACAACATGAAACGAATAATGGTATGAAATAAAATGGAATTACAGAAGCTTATATATAAAATATATATCATTAATATCATATTTAATTACAGTGCCATCATAATGTCCACCATGAGAGGCGGTAAGATGTATTTGAACAATCATCGTTTCGTGAGGCGTTAGTTTTCCATCCACAGAAACATTATGTTCATCATCCATTAGATGGAGTTGTGTGTATGTGTAGTTTGAATCCTTCTTATAACAACATCCTAGTATATTGAGGATACTGGTGTTGTTACAAAAGAAAGGAAATAAAAAGATTTTGGGGGTTGAAGAAGCAAAATAAATGAAAATAATTTAAGAGAAATCGTTACCTTTAATTTAGGTAACTCACTTTGGTTGGAACCAAAGGACTTGTTGAAATGCTTTCTGCCTAAGGGGAAGCTTCAAGGAGGAGGAGCGGGATGTGGGGAGCTTAGTTGGGCAGAGTTTGGACGAGCCAAGTGGCTTGAGAGGTGTGAGGAATGAGTAGAAGTGGTCTCCATTTATAAGGGAGAGGAGGGGCTCTTTAGGAAAGAGTGAAAGTATTACTTTATAATATAATTATATTCGGTTTATAATGGTCCAAAAATCATTGAGGTCGAAGATAAGATGACGTATATTCTAAATAACATCAACCAATAAGAATTGGACAGGTTCTATATAATATATTAATCATTATAATATTATTTATTTCAATGATTTATTAATGAGGTAAACATTGCATCATTATTGTGTCATTAATAATTTAACTTATTTGATGTCTAAAAATTATAAATAAAATATCATCATGTATGAAATCTTTTTAGCTTTCTAATGAATATTTATAATCGAAAATCCAACATGTATAACCCTATGTAAAAATTGTTCTTCGAAAAGATGTAAGCTTATGCCATTTTTATTTTTATTTTAACTTTATTAATATAATGTGTCCCTACCACATACAAGTGGCTCCAAGGGGTCCCCAAATTGACCCAAGGATGCCCATGGTCGGGTATGTGTCCACCAATAAGATTAGGACACGTTTTAGGGTAATTTTGTATTATTATAATATTATTTTTTAACCCTTATTTACCGGATTTACCCTTTAACCATGGTAAATAAAATATTTACCACAGTAACTATTCAAAATGTCTAAAAATAAAAGTTACCTATTTACAAAATTTGAACATCCTGATTCCAAATATGGAATCCATTTTCCTAAATTCAAAACACAGAAGTGGCAGAAATTAATTTAAAATTAATTCCCGCTGTCAAAACAAAAAGCGTGTTTTTAAGAGGTAATAACTATCAAAAGATTGACACTTGTTTATGTTCGGTTTAATTGTAAAATTATGTCCAATGACAAAAATTAAATTAAATGGTAAAAATATATTCTAAATATACTTTAAAAACACTAAAATTAATAATTTATCAATATTAATTATTTTTATTAAAAAAGTTGTTTTTAATTAAAATTTAGTAATTTTCACTATTCATCAAAATATAAAAGTTATCCGAAAAGTACCAAAATTTCACCCTAGGCTAAGTTCGATATTCCGAATCCAAAAATGAAGTCCATTTTGAAATATAAAATATATATGATTTCAAAAAGTAGGTATTACTATTCACAACGGCTAGTTTAATTAGTTGTGGTGTGTGTTAGAACTCGAGGTTGCGTACAACACACGCTATCGATTATTTGAAGGGAAACGTACCGTGGAAGTTTGGGGCGTTACATTCTCCCCTCCTTTAAATAATTGCGTCCTCGCAATTTCTAGGGTATTACTGCATAAAAAGACTCGGGTGGTTCCTCATCATAAGTTCCTCAGGTTCCCACGTTGCCTCTTCCATCTTATGATTTCTCCACAAAACTTTTACCAGACGCGTCGTCCGGTTTCTCAGTACTTGTTCTCTTGTATCAAGAATCCTGACGGGCTCTTCGCAATAAGACAGATCGGGTTCCAGTTCTAATTCCTCATAGGTGAGTACATGCGTTGGGTCAGGCATGTATTTTCTCAATAGAGATACGTGGAACACATCGTGAACTTTGGAGAGACTTGGCGGCATTGCCAAACGGTAAGCTACAGCCCCAATTCGTTCTAGAATTTCGAAAGGTCCGATGTACCTGGGACTCAATTTACCTTTCTTACAAAAACGTATGACTCCCTTCCACGGAGATACCTTTAGGAAAACATGATCGCCGACTTGAAATTCTAAATCCTTCCTTCGATTATCGGCATAGCTCTTCTGCCTACTTTGAGCTGCTTTGATGTGATTTTGGATTACCTTCACCTTTTCCACCGTTTCCTCCACTAGTTCTGGGCCTACAAGTTTTCTTTCACCAACATCATCCCAACAAGTTGGTGTACGACATCTCTTTCCGTATAACGCTTCATATGGTGCCATTTGAATACTCGAATGGAAGCTATTATTATAGGAAAATTCTACCAGTGGTAAATATTGATCCCACATACCCTGAAAATCAAGTGAGCAAGATCTCAACATGTCTTCTAAGGTTTGAATAGTCCGTTCTGATTGTCCGTCTGTCTGAGGGTGGTAAGCAGTGCTCAAATGAAGTTCAGTATCCAGGGATTTCTGAAGACTTTTCCAGAATCTTGAAGTAAAACGGGGATCACGATCAGAAACAATCGATAGGGGTATTCCATGAAGTCTCACAACTTCATTAATGTATAGTCTTGCTAGACGTTCCAGGGGTAGATCTTCTCTTATAGCAAGAAAATGTGCTGACTTGGTAAGACGATCAACAATAACCCATATTGCATCGTTCCTTCTAAGAGTCTTTGGTAGCCCCATGAAAAATTCCATCTAACATTGTCCCATTTCCACTCCGGTATGGGAAGAGGTTGCATGACTCCTCCAGGCTGTTGCCTTCCAGCTTTCACTTGTTGACAAACCATACATCTTGACACAAAATCAGCAATCTCCCTCTTCATGTTGTCCCACAAAAAATGTTCCTTCAAATCTCTATACATTTTGGTGCTCCTAGGGTGTATAGAGAAATTGGAACTATGAGCATCATCCAGCAATTCCCTTTTTAGATCAGGTATATTGGGAACACAAAGTCTCTTCCCGAATTTCAAAATTCCATCTTCATACACAAAGTCTCTCAATCTCCCATCATTCACAGCTTTAATCTTCTTCTGAAATTCTTCATCATCGGTCTGAGAACTCTTAATCCTTTCTAGTAAAGATGGTTTGGCAACCATTTGAAAAAGAATTGATGTTTCACCTTCCCTGGTTATTCCCATGTCCATCTTTACTAGATCCGTAAAAATTGGATCCCTTTCAATTCTCATATTGTTCAAAACTCCATGGTCTTTTCTACTCAAAGCATCTGCCACCTTGTTTCCCTTCCCTGGGTGGTAGTGTATCGTACAATCATAATCCTTGAGTAATTCAAGCCATCTCCTTTGCCTCATGTTGAGTTCTTTTTGTGAGAAAATATACTTCAAACTCTTGTGATCAGTATAAATCTCACATTTTTCACCATAGAGGTAGTGCCTCCATATCTTCAAAGCAAAGATCACTGCTTCTAACTCGAGATCATGAGTAGGATAGTTTTGTTCATGAATTTTCAACTGTCGTGATGCATAGGCAATAACTCTATCATTCTGCATAAGGACACAGCCAAGTCCTTTCTTCGATGCATCACTATAAATAACGAACTCATCATTCCCCGATGGTAGAGTCAATATAGGAGCATTGACTAATCATTTCTTCAGTTCTTCAAAACATTCTTCACACTCTTTTGTCCAAACAAATTTAACCCCTTTACGTGTGAGCTTCGTTAATGGGTTAGCCAATCGGGCAAAATTCTGGACGAAACGTCGATAATAACCTGCCAAACCAATAAAACTACGTACCTCAGTTATACTCGTAGGTGCTGGCCATTCTTAGATTGCCTTGGTCTTAGAAGGATCAACAGAGATTCCATCTTTAGAGACAATATGGCCAAGAAAAGAAATCTCCTGAAGCCAGAATTCACACTTGCTAAACATCCCATATAATTCATGCCTCCTCAGAGTCTTCAGGATAATGCGCAAGTGATTTTCATGATCTTCGTAGGTTTTGGAGTATACCAAGATATCATCAATAAATACCACCACAAATTCATCGGGATACTCCTTGAAAACTCTATTCATTAGATCCATGAATACAGAGGGTGCATTAGTCAATCCAAACGGCATTACAGTAAACTCGTAATGCCCGTACCTGGTTCGAAATGCTATTTTCGGAATGTCTTCCTTCTTCACACACAACTGATGGTATCCAGATCGAAGGTCAATCTTTGAAAAGTATTGAGCTCCATGCAGTTGGTCAAATAAATCATCAATACGAGGTAGGGGATACTTGTTCTTTATCGTTATAGCATTGATCTCCCTGTAGTCGATACATAACCTCATAGATCCATCTTTCTTTTTAACAAAAAGAACAGGGCCTCCCCATGGAGAAACACTAGGGTGAATAAATCCCTTATTACTCAATTCCTCTAGTTGTTTATTTAGTTCGACTAACTCTACAGTGGCCATTCTATAAGGGGTCTTCGATATAGGTCTTGATCCAGGAATCAAATCAATGGAAAACTCAACTTCTCGTTCTGGAGGATGTCCAGGAAAATCTTCCGGAAATACATCTACAAATTATTTCACAACAGGTACATCCTCTATTTGAACATTCCTTTCCTCACCGACAGTTATTTCATTCTCTTCCTCCCCAATAATTGAATTTAGTTGAGCTACTGGGGGTGGATCTAAATAAGAATTAGGTGGTGACGATTTTGCTCTAAAAATAAGGTGTTCCTTATCATTATCATCAAGAATCGTAACCTCTTTCTTCTTACAATAAATCTTCGCATCATAGTCCGAAAGCCAGTCCGTACCGAGGATTATATCAAACTCAATCATAGGTATGACGATGAGATCAGCAGATAATGAAATTTTATGTGCTCTAATGGCGACTGATTCACAAAACTTTGTTGCAACGATACTTCCCTTAGGAGTATTAACTGACAACTCCCTTATTAAATCAAATTGGAAATATCTAATTTTATTAGCAAACTGGGAAGATATGAAACAATGCGATGATCCAGAATCAAATAATGCATTTGCTAAACTTGAGGAAACCATTAAATTACCTGCCACCACGTCTTTCGGAGCTTCTACCTCAGCAGTAGTGATAGCATATGCCTGGCCTTGATCCCTTGGCCTTTTCTGAGGTAAGTTCTCCTGACGCTTAGGACATGCATTTGCATAATGCCCCATCTCCCTGCAATTGTAGCACTGAACGTTGGTAGCTTCCTTCTTCCCCTTGCAATCATGAGCTTGGTGGCCTTTTCACCACACTTGTAACAGACTCCCATTCCCTTCAAGCAAGCACCAGGATGTTTCTTCCCGCATTTACCACAAGATGGATATTCAACCTTTCCTTTCTTCCCCTTATTTCCATTCCCAGATTGATCAGCAGGTCTCTTCTTCTCTTTCTTTGCTTTAAAGTCATAAGACTTAGAGAATTCCTTTTCGGTCTTGATAGCACATGAGATAATGTCTTCGTACGATGAAAAGGATTGTGAGACTAATGCTCGACGGAGAAATGGTTTTAACCCATCAAAGAAACGATCAATCTTACTTCTTGGGTTGCGAATATAATCTCCAGCATACCTTGATAACCTTGTAAAGTTAGCCTCATACTTTGTGACATTCTCATCCTCCTTTTGTCTCAGACTCAGAAATTGCCTTTCCATATCTGCTCGATGGTCGCGAGGGAAGTATTTTTCTAAAAACAGATCTTTGAACTCCCTCCATTCCATATTTGATACTTCATCATCTTCCTTCGTATTTTGAATCAATGACCACCATTGATCAGCATCTCCAGTGAGGCGGTAAACTGCCATGATAACTTTTTCCCTTTCACTGCTCCCCAAAGCCTGAAATATTTTCTCTAGGGAAAATATCCATTGCTCAGCTACTAAGGGATTTGTATTCCCATTGAACGTTGGTGGTTGTTGCCTCATGAATCGATCTAACATTGATCCTCCACGCTGCGGATCAGGGTGCTCCATACGGGTAAGGTTATTATTCATAACCTGAGTAAGTTGACCCAGTATGGTGATTAGCTGATCAGCACCAGTTGCATCACCAGCCCCACTATAGTTATCTTGAGCAGGAGGGCAATCCCTACATAGAGTGCGTGCATTGATACGGTTTCCATTTCTTCCACTAGGAGCCATTTCTAAACAATGGCATAAACTAGATCAGTTTATGAATCAAAATACATAATCCCATACTTATAAAACAGTTAACATAAATTGAACTATTTATGGATATAATCCATAATCATAAGAATGTTTTCTTTGAGGAAGTATATACTCATAATCCCTTCAAAATGATTTGTAATGAAAATGAGAGTTATCCTAAGCATATCCCCCGGGAGTGTCGTAACCAAGAGTGCAGCAAGGCCCGTTGTCGTGCACCAGTTCTCGTTCGAGTCTAGCTCAAAGCGGTGTTTTCGGGTTTTACCCCTAGGTACATCTGTGCCAGAGCCGCCTCTACCTGCTCGTATCCAGACAGGGATGTATTGCTCGGAAAACTCACAAAATCTCTACAATACCAAAATTCTTGGAAGTTCTTCTATACTAATCCTCAAAGTTCATCTTAGGTCTACGTGCTCTAATCAGAGTTTATCTAAATCTAGTTTCCAAGGTTTGTACTAAACTTCCTCTGATACCAACTGTAACTCCCCGACCCCAGTTACCCAGATTCGGTGCATTATTACATAACATTGGCATGATCACAAGAAAGATCAAATCTCGAAAGACCGATTGGTTTAGTAGCCTTGGAAACACTAGATATATTCATAAGTTTTACATTACATCATAAAATGAAAAACTAATACAACAACATAATGTTTCCACAATCCACACTATTAACCCCTCATAAAATCCCTGCAGGTCATTCATAACTTACTTCTTCACATCCTGGGAAAAATAAAACATAGAAAAGGGGTGAGCTCAAATGCCCAGTAAGGATAACAATATAGCGGAAACTTTCATAAATAAGAATAAACATTTAAGGCAATGTATTACTAAAACAAAAGCCTTTTAAACTTTAACTTCAACATGGTATGGAAAAAGTAAAATGAAATAATGCCATTTACTTATTCACATGGATATTCTACTAATCGAATAATCACATGCAAAAATCAATAACCACTTTCATAATGTTGGAATGCATAATGCCAGACTATCATAACCACATAGTCAAGGCCTCGTGCCAAGACTACAAATAAGATTTTGTCAAGGCCTTGTGCCAAGACACTAGTTTGTCTCATGAGACCTACCGATGCATCGAGGAGCTATAGCGGGCTCCACCCGTCACTTATTAAGTCCAATGCATTCCCATATGAAAAGGTTTAAACATAACATAAACATTCGTATTAAAACTAGCATACGAAATGTCAATAATTTCACCATAAACTATGAATGGTATAAAAATAGCACATCCACAGTCAAACATATCACAAAACCTTCAATACAATATAGAAGTTTTGTATCATAATAAATCAACTTCAAATAATCTTAAAATCCATCAAAGGATGTTGACATAGATGAAATCAAAATTCTTTTTAAAGAAGTATCTCCTTTTATTTTGAAATAATTTAAGATCCATATAAAATAAAACATTTTCTTTGAAAATATTCTTATAATCTTGTATGGAAAGCTTCGACGATTTTATAATGGCGGAAAATAACCGCACCCGCCGTATAAGTTAAAAAAACATTCTTACCTCAATTCTGTCGAAAATGTTAAAAAGGACCTTGTTTTGAAAACGACGGAAAGATTCCTTTATAAACCTCTTATAAAAAGTCAAACAAGGGTATAAATGACTTTAACCCATATTCTTGTAAATAGTAAAAATGTTTTGAAATACATTTCGAAGAAACATGGATGTGGATGATAAAGAGGTCCCAGTAGATTATTACGTATAATACAACCTCGGATAATGAAGAAATTGTGAAATAACCCTTACCTTGTACTTTTCCTTGGTTGGGGTAGGTTAACCTCCTGTATAATAGTGAAATAATTGCTACTAAATTATACAAGAATCATATACATTAATATGATATCATATATGATCTTTTAATATTGATTTGATAATAATATCTTAGTATTATCGTTGTTTCGGGTGTTAACTTACTCATTTTCTTTATATGTTTTGTTACATAAGTCATGTTTGTTGTATCTTATTCATATCCAGAATGATATCAAGTCCTTAAACATCATTTTTAAATCATTAAATGATAATTATACTTGAATGGATACGATGGAGAATGAATCTCATCGCGTTCGTGGAGACGGTAGTCCGTACGTACGCACGAACGCTACTTCCATTTAATTTTTATTTTAAAAGAATCGAATCCAAATGATACATAGGTATATTAATATTCCAGTATAATATAATATTTTATATATGTTACTTAAGTTCATTAACACCATCCTTTATACGTTCCATGTGTGGTATGAACGAGTCATATCATTTTAAGGGGGCGGTAGTCCGCACTTCCTCAAATGAAATTATCGTATGTATATACAACATGAAACGAATAATGGTATGAAATAAAATGGAATTAAAGAAGCTTATATATAAAATATATATCATTAATATCATATTTAATTATAGTGCCATCATAATGGCCACCATGAGAGGCGGTAAGATGTATTTGAACAATCATCGTTTCGTGAGGCGTTAGTTTGCCATCCACAGAAACATTATGTTCATCATCCATTAGATGGAGTTGTGTGTATGTGTAGTTTGAATCCTTCTTATAACAACATCCTAGTATATTGAGGATACTGGTGTTGTTACAAAAGAAAGTAAATAAAAAGATTTTGGGGGTTGAAGAAGCAAAATAAATGAAAATAATTTAAGAGAAATCGTTACCTTTAATTTAGGTAACTCACTTTGGTTGGACCCAAAGGACTTGTTGAAATGCTTTCTGCCTAAGGGGAAGCTTCAAGGAGGAGGATAGGGATGTGGGGAGCTTAGTTTGGAAGAGTTTGGACCAGCCAAGTGGCTTGAGAGGTGTGAGGAATGAGTAGAAGTGGTCTCCTTTTATAAGGGAGAGGAGGGGCTCTTTAGGAAAGAGTGAAAGTATTACTTTATAATATAATTATATTCGGTTTATAATGGTCCAAAAATCATTGAGGTCGAAGATAAGATGACTTATATTCTAAATAACATCAACCAATAAGAATTGGACAGGTTTTAGATAATATATTAATCATTATAATATTATTTATTTCAATGATTTATTAATGAGGTAAACATTGCATCATTATTGTGTCATTAATAATTTAACTTATTTGATGTCTAAAAATTATAAATAAAATATCATCATGTAGGAAATCTTTTTATCTTTCTAATGAATATTTATAATCGAAACTCCAACATGTATAACCCTATGTAAAAATTGTTCTTCTAAAAGATGTAAGCTTATGCCATTTTTATTTTTATTTTAACTTTACTAATATAATGTGTCCCTACCACATACAAGTGGCTCCAAGGGGTCCCCAAATTGACCCAAGGATGCCCATGGTCGGGTATGTGTCCACCAATAAGGTTAGGACACGTTTTAGGGTAATTTTGTATTATTATAATATTATTTTTTAACCCTTATTTACCGGATTTACCCTTTAACCATGGTAAATAAAATATTTACCACAGTAACTATTCAAAATGTCTAAAAATAAAAGTTACCTATTTACACAATTTGAACATCCGGATTCCAAATATGGAATCCATTTTCCTAAATTCAAAACACAGAAGTGGCAGAAATTAATTTAAAATTAATTCCCGCTGTCAAAACAAAAAACGTGTTTTTAAGAGATAATAACTATCAAAAGATTGACACTTGTTTATGTTCGGTTTAATTGTAAAAATTATGTCCAATGACAAAAAATAAATTAAATGGTAAAAATATATTCTAAATATACTTTAAAAACACTCAAATTAATAATTTATCAATATTAATTATTTTGATTAAAAAAGTTGTTTTTAATTAAAATTTAGTAATTTTCACTATTCATCAAAATATAAAAGTTATCCGAAAAGTACCAAAATTTCACCCTAGGCTAATTTCGATATTCCGAATCCAAAAATGAAGTCCATTTTGAAATATAAAATATATATGATTTCAAAAAGTAGGTATTACTATTCACAACGGCTAGTTTAATTAGTTGTGGTGTGTGTTAGAACTCGAGGTTGCATACAACACACGCTATCGATTATTCGAAGGGAAACGTACCGTGGAAGTTTGGGGTGTTACAATTAAGATCAATTATATTGTAATAAATATATATAGTTTTTGTGGGAAGCTATAAGATTTCATTATTGTTATAAAATTGATGTGGAATTTTTTTCAATTTAATTGTAAAATGTCAACCCAAATATAAATAGAGTGTTTGACACTATATGAGTTATACAACATAATCATTGCCTATGATAAGAGAAAAAATTAAATCATTAATGAAAAATAAATATGATAAAATTTATTTTAAAGCTTTGATAAAAGAAAAAATTAAAGAATATGTTGTTGAATCCAATCGTTAAGAAGATGTTTAAGGTGGAGATAAATTCATTAATATTGTTTCACATCCCTAAAAAATGTTCAGTAAAGGAAATAGAATGGGAAAATAAAAATGTCCCAGAAATTATAAAATTGTTATTGAATTAGTCACTTTTCCATTTATTGTACAAATAATAATGTGAAATAATATAAATATGATTATGAGAATCATCAAGAAAATAAAAAGGATAACATTAATAATTGAAATTAAAGTAGAATTAAAAGGGATTTGATGAGTAGGAATGAGAAATATGATTCACCATCTTGTAGATATTTAGATGATGATGTTAGTTTTCAATATAAGTATGAAAAAGGTTTTCATTCCGTAAGTAATGATGATGTTGGTGAAGAAAGAACCAAAACAAAATGAAAAATATGGATGATTTGGAAAAATTAATTTCATATATTACAATGTCATGTAAAGAAAGAAAAAAATTAATATAGGGGAAAAATAAGTTTGTTAAAAAATGAAGAGCTATATAAATAAGTAGTCAACCTACAATAATTATATTATGTAGTATAAATTGATGTATACTAATCTCAAAAACATGTTGACTGATATTGAATAAAAAATCACTAAAAAATCGTGGTTTGAAATAAAACCCATATGAGTCAGAATTTAATATGATTTTAATATGGATAGAGATGAATTCAATAAATTAGTGGAAGTTAATGGATAATCTTATCAAGTTGAGGATATGATGGGTTCTAACTATTAGCTAAACTCTAGGAATATTAGTTTTTAATATAGATTTTTTATAACATAAAATGAAATCCTCATAAACAAATCTAAACAAGTGTAAAATATATTATTATTGGGATACTCTCTTACATATCAATATAAGAGGTGAAACCATGAAAAAAATTGATCGTTATCCATAAAGGGAAAATATTCTCACACACAAACATTTATATGACTTTTTACTTAATTAAAATCAACCATAAAGATATCAGTTATGAGTTTTATTTATTTTTATGGAATGTGTGGATATAAATACATTTTTTTAAGTATAACATGTAATTACTTGGAAATATTCATAGATCATGGGAGTTTTTGGTGAGAAAATGAGGGCCGGTACTCAATGAAAACCAATGAATTTATCCATTATAAACTATCTATAGAAAATATATTTAAAATTTTGAAGAGGTATGTGGTATATGTAGATAAGAGGGTATCCAAGATATGTTATGAATTACTACACTATAAAGATATATTCTATATGGTATAAGAGTTATAACTTATTATAACACGAAGGAAGATAAAAAATCATGAAAAATATAAATATATCATGAAAAAAATGAAAACCCCAAGGAAACTATTATGAAAATGTGCTTGATAATCTGACCATATCAGATAAATATGGCCAAGAAGGAAAAATTTTATGAGTCTAAAATAATTAAATAATGTTCCATCAGAAGAAGTGTTGAATGTTGTAACCCCAGAGGTTTTGTGAAATAATTTGGTTCTAATTAATTTAATATTTTGGACATTTTTCATTTCACGCAGCACCAAAAATAGTTATTTTATAAATATTAAAGAACTATGTTTTAATTTCATTATCCTCAACGCAAATTTATTAATGCGCTATATGAAATAAAATAGTCATCTTCCTTTATACAGAACACTGAGGTAATATTACATTTCACGTAAGACTGACATTCTTCGATGGGTTGTGCAACACACAAGAATGAGTGTTACCAAAAA
This sequence comes from Viscum album, assembly GCA_963277665.1. Taxonomy (NCBI): domain Eukaryota; kingdom Viridiplantae; phylum Streptophyta; class Magnoliopsida; order Santalales; family Viscaceae; genus Viscum; species Viscum album. Next base: position 1,134,169,849 of record OY728131.1, read on the forward strand.
ATAAGATATTACATAATAATATATAACATAGTTGATAAATTATATTTTATGAATATTATTAACTTTAACTCAAAAAAATATGGTTTTAGAAAAATATAAAATGAATTAATTGGTTACAAATTCCATAGAAATGAATATAATAACTATTTGAATATAAAAGAGTATTTTTATAGATTCTTTTTATTATGATAAAATTTTTATTAATCCCAATAAATTAATTATAATTAGTAAGTGATAATAATCTATTATATTTTTTATATATTCAATCAAATAGTTTTTATATTCATCCAATATATTTTATAGACATAAGATATGAACAAACCAAATTTTATGTTTAAAACCCTATAATTTTAATAAGGAATTTTGAACTCCTTTTAATATAAAACCCATTTTAAATCCAATTTATTGGAAATTTTATAGATCAAATAGGTCAAAATAAATTTAGTTTTTAATTATAACTAAAAAATTTGTTAAAATTAATTTTTTGTATTTCTGTGTGATGATTAATTTTATAATAAATAGTTAAAAATGCTATATTTTAAATACAAATTTTCTTGAATATAATTTTTTATTATATTTAATTTTCTTAAAAAATTAATTAGAACTAATTTTTACAAATTTATACAATTCTAGTCATTTGAAACAATTTAAATTTGAATTTTGATGTAAAAACATATCATACAATTGAACGTTTTTTCTTTAAAGACGTGCATTGTCATCCTGTCGATGGAATTATATTTAAATTAATTTGAACCACTTTGATGATTTAATTTTTGGGAAAATGGATTACATAATATTAATCATCATAATTTCTAATTTATATTATGTTCAAGTTATTTTTTTGACAAAAATATCACAGAAAGTAATTAAAATTAATTACAATGATTAAAGAAGAATTAAGCTTAATAAGAGACTAAACCATAACATTAAGCCCCAAAAAACCAATAAAGATGTCCTAAATAGATTTAATGTACATATTAATACCCTATACTATCTAGATCTACCTTCTAACATTATTGGATCCACTTGGGAAAAAATAACGTGGGTGGGGTTTCCTTTTTCAAAAATATTAGAGGAGTGCCACTCTTCCTCCATTATAAAAGGCCCCCTCTCGTCCCACTTCATCACACCTCTTAAGTTAATTTGGATCAAAAAACATCTACCTAGGTATCTCCCCAACAAAACTAACTTCTTCCATGAATTATCCCTTTTTCATAAAGCCTTCCAAGATATCCATTGGGTGCAAATAAAAAGGAGTTACCCGATTAAAAGCTAAGACCCTCCCTCAAAGAAATTTCTTTTATTTTCATTCTAAACCACCTTAAATATTCTAATTCAATGATTTTATAACAACAACAGTATCCTTAATATACTATGATGTTTAAGTGATAGTTATTCGACCTAAAATTATACACACTTCTATCTAATGGTTAACAAACATACTATTTACCTGTATGGTGGACTACCGTCTCACAAAACGATGATTGTTAATTTTTACAATATAGCCTATGATGGTGGAAATTATTGTGGAAAATATATTTATATATGTTATATATAATATTTATTATTTCATTAAGCTTTTATAATTATTTTACAATACGTATCATTATACTCTAAATTTTGGTGTTAATACGATAAATTGGTTTGAGGAATCGTGAACCACCACCCGCTCAAAGCGATGTGATTCATTCATACACTATATGAAATGTTTTAAGGATGGGTTCAGATATAATAGATGATATATATGATATAATAAATCTATTTTAATAATTATATATATAACTAAAATTCTTTTACTTTCTTACTTTCAACACTTCAATTAAATGGAAATAACATTCACGTGTACGTACAACTTATCATATACATGAACGATTTATTCTATTTTATACATATATATTACATAGAATATTATATTTAAAATACCTTGAATATAAATTCTTTTTTTATAACATATTACATTCATGATATTATGATATAAATTTAAGGACCAAAGATATAACAAATTAACACACATGCGAAAAACAAAGCGGATATTACCCGATTTGAAATCGTAACATAGAATTATTAACAATCCTGTAATATAAAGCCCTGATCCAACCATATATGTTATTAGAAGAAATAATATGGTTATCTGATTGATTTATAATAAATTTATATTTTTTATTTAATATTTTTTACTGAGTAAGATGTGATTCAAGACAAAAGGTAAGTTAATTTCATCTCACTCTTTATTTTTGTGTGATACATGACTTATTCACACCTCACTTATTTTGTGTGGGGTAAATAATTCCCATTAATTTAATATATTCATTTTATTATAAAATATATGGGTATTTACATATCAATTTTATGTTATTTCTATCATGGGGTTTATGTTTCATAATATACCAAATTGGTAATGTGATGTTTGTCTCAATTTTCCTTATTGAAGAAACATGCCATGTTAGGCACCTAAATTTTTATATGAGGTGTATATACTAACTCTGACATGTTATATCATAAATATAATTCCACTAATGATATTTTATGCTTCAATTTATCTCATTTTCTAAAATAGGGAGTATGGTTCTAAGTTACCAAGTTATAATAGTTTATTTAAATAATATCTCTGTTTTTTGATATTGTTTATGATTTTTCATTAATTGATGAAATATTAGGATCAGTATATCAAGAAAAGACATGAATTTAATTATACTCTTGTTATACATGATATATTCATGTATTTGTACCATTTTAACACTCTTTGGTACATAAGATACTTAAGAAATTGTTTTTAATAAATTTCGACTATACTTATCTCTTCTATGTTTATTCAAAACCATGTCTTCTAAAAGGATTCCAAATATATTCTATTATTATTTTCTGATATTTAGAAAAAAAATTACCCTTGCTTTACCATCTAGAAAATTGGATTTAAAAAATTATTATTCTTTTCATTTTCTAATCGCATTACATTTTGAAACATTTTACGATGTAAAATAAGTGTTCAGCATGATCGGGTTATCCAACATCATGGCCGAAATTCCCTTAAAGATTATTTTATAATTTTAAAATGATATTTTCTTTTAAAAAAATATTTTTTAATAATATTATGTAAATTCATTGTTACAAATTCTTTTCAATGAAAATGTTTTCTAAGAGATTTTCATACTATTTTATAAGTTTTCAAGGGAAATGGTTTTCAAAATATGATTAATCTTATTTCATAAATTTTCAAGTAAGATTATTGTCAAATGATTTGAAGCTTTATTTGTAGGTTTTAATCCAAAGAAAATGTTTTTAAAAAAGGTTTAGTTTTTTATAATCACTTTTTAAAGAATAAAGGACATTTTCTTCAAAAATTGTTTCTGAAATAAATTTCAAAATTATTTTCAATTTAAGATGACATATGTTATTGTTACTCATGAATTTCTTGGATATGTTTGAATGGATTCATTCATATTGGTCCTCTAAATGTGTTCTGATTTATTTCATGGTATTTATGAAACATTTTTCCATTTCATGGGTTATATGTTTATGAAATCGGTTTCTCTTTCAGGGATTATTTTTTTGTGGATATGATTACAAAACATGTATCATTTTCCATAGGGTATTATATGATTACATGTTTATGACACCCATTTCTTTTAATGGGTTATGATATAATTGATTATGAATTTTTGGAACATATATTTATGATTTAATTATGAGATGCGTGAGAACTATATCTCTCTCCAATGTATTGAGTAAAGATTTATATCTCGTGAGATAAACGTGGTTGAAATGAGGAATGAAATTAGTTTATTATTGTAGGGCTGGAATAAGGGGTGAACGTAGTTTATTAATACCTTTCTATAATTTAGAGTGAACTCGGTTCATTATATGACTTTTTCCCTTAATATGGCCTCAGAAACAATGTCGTCACTACTACGGAAATCATATTATATGATTATCTGTTTTTAAAAATTCCATGTTTTATTCCTATTTTATTCTTTCATGGATTATATTTTTCATTTCCCTATGATACATGCCTTATAAACTTCCATTCTTTATTACATGATATTTTTTTTGTCTTTTATATACAGGTTATGATCGTCAAATGATTTGATAAAGTTCGCATACACCTATGACCAAGTTTATGCTTACATGTATCCCTTCTTTACCATTATTGAGCATCTGAGATCACCCCTTTTTATGTTCCCTTCCCCATGATAGAAGATATTTATTATGTTTTATGTGTCTAAGAAGGGTTAAAGTCATGAAAAACCTAGTTAGAGATAATTTTACTCCCTTACATACCAATTTTTATAATTCCATGTTACCAAAGGCACTAGACTACTATAGTATTTGGGCCTCTATTTATATAATGTTTTAAGTATTCTGCAAAAGTGATTTAATGTTAATGTATGTTAAGATCTGGGTCATTATATTTGGTATTATAGTTAATATTTAGGTAACCTTTGGAAGCTATGATGAGAAAAATTTTGTGATTTCACTAAGAATATTTATAAGGAGATGTATTTTGATGTCTCTAAGAATAAGAATTAGTATGAGTTAATGTTTAGAAAAATGTCATTAAATTTTGGTAAAGTATTGAATGACTAGTTTCTTTGAAATACTTCCCTATATAGATATTACAAGTGGATGTGGATATGAAAAATATGTACCTAGGTGTAACAACTCTGAAATTTTTTTTCTTGTGTGATCGTGGGTATTCTGGTACCAAAAAGTGGGCTTTCATATATAATTGGATTGACACTCTCTGGGGGAATGCTCTAGGAATTCACAAACTCTTCATGAAAAATCATGATGGATTTAAATAATACTTGGTTGTGAATAACCTAGGAGAAATGTGAGGAGTCCTATTTTAAGAATGGTGTCATAATTTTTACATCATATAAGATGTTTTCATGATTGTGTGATTCCTCACTATAATAATCATTTCCAACCAAATTCTTCCAAGGTTTTAGTGAATGCATGAACTAGAAGAAACATAATTCATAATCAATATAATGGAAAATATTTCGATGACTATTCAAATGGTATGACCACAAAAGCCAAGGATATTGTGATCATGGCTAATCAATTATAATTGAACATGATCAACAAAATGTACCGTAAACAACTATCAAACTCACCAATGAATATAAGTATGGAGTTTTATAAATTTTTAGGTATTTGAGACCATAGAGGAATGATTATTCAGTATCCTTTGTGTCACGAATGTGGAAATAATATCCAAAGTGAATGACTTAGAGGAATAATAAAGTGTTTTGACTGTGGAAAAAAGGACACAAAGTAAGTGACTAAAAATTAAAAAATAAAGAGATTTTTTAATGAAATGGATGGTAATAATAGCCTCAGTAATTTATCGTAGAATTTTATGTGTTTTAAGGGTAACATAAATGGTCATTAAGAAACTTTTATTCATAATAAGAAATATCTAGAAGAGAATCATCAAGGTGGTAGGAATGATAGTTATATTACCGTTGATGATGAAACTATAGATGAAATTGGAATATAAATAGGTATTATGTAATAAGATTAGGTATAATTATTATATATTATAGAAGAAGTGGAATAATAAATGTTTTTCTTTTTTAGGATTTTAAAAAAATTATATCAATGATGAAACATAAAGTGATTGTACTTTTAATGTTTTTTGCTCAGTCTTTACAAGTTTATGTTGAATTTTACCAATGGATTTTCAATGTAATTTAATGATAATATGATATTTTTATTAAGTGAATGTATCCATTAATTAATTCTTAATGTAGCTATAATGATTATTGGAAATAGATATTTGGGATATGAATAATTAAATTGGATTTACCGGTTAATTTTGAACTAATTAACAACTTGCGGACAAGTAGTTAATGTTATCTTAGATGAGGTCTACAACATCATGGATTTATAGAATATATCAAATAATCTATTGAATAATGAATAATGTATATTTTCTAAAGTATTTATGGTAATTTAGGTTGTTACCATGTACATAGAGAATTTTCCATGAGGTATTCACATGTTTGGAATGTGACAACCAGGAGAAAATTTCAGATATATGGGGGATCAATGTTAAGTTGATTTCATGAATTTTTTTCTAATGTTTTGGATTTCCATCATTCAGAAGCGTTATAAGGTTAACTATTTATGGGATGTTTAATATAATCTTTAGATGAAGTTAGTGAGATTAAAGTATTATCTCACCACATGAGGATTCATAAATATTGGATAACATAGTCCAATATTTTTTTAGTTGGTAACTGAAGAGATATGTGATGGAATATCATGAATATTAGGGTCCATTAGTGGTTTATTAATGACTAATAAAACTTATTTTTTTGTGTGAATGATTTGAAGTGAAGAAACTAATTAAAAAGTGTTAAATTTTCCTGAAATCATGAAAATATATATTTTCAGGAAAATTCTTCATCTTAAAAAAAATTATATAATTAGTATGGAATCCTAGTAGCATTGTTTCTAATGGATTAGATGGTCCTTTAGGTTATCATAGATTTATGGCTCTGTGATTGTTAATGTTCTCTTAACATTATTCTATATCACTCTCCATTATAACTTTATGGTTATATTTCTCTTCGACGTCCATGTTATCACTTTACATCTATGTTCTCCTTTATGGGATTCTAGTTATGAGTTACTTTGGGTAACTATTACAAATCTAACTTTCATTTTTTGAATGACGTTTTAGTATACATTTTTAAAATTTTGGTTTATATGAAAGGAACTCTCAAGTATTAAACCATTGATAAACCCTAATTAATTTCAAGGGAAAGTAATTTTATGGGGGGGGGGTACAGTGTAACTCTCTTATACTTCGGAAAAATATATTTCATTCTCAGATTAATTTAATATTTTTGATAATTTTATTTCACACAACACTGAAATAGTTATTGATTATATATTAAATAACTAAGTTTTCCATAAATTATACACAATTTCAAGTTAATCATGCATTACATGTAGTATAACATCATTCTTCCTCTATACAGAACACTGATCTATGCTTATATTTGACATAAGATTTACTTTCCCTGTTGGCTTGTGTGACACATAAGACTGGGTGTTACCAAACAATAAGAAATTATATAATACTATTTAATATATCCATTAAATTATATATTATAAATACTATTAACAATTTTATTTAAATATATGGTATTTAGAAAAATATAAATTGAGTTAATTGGAACAAATTCTTTTGAAATGAATATAAGAACCAGTTGAATAAAAAGGAGTATTTTTATAGAAAATTTTTATTATGTTCCCAATGTTTTTTTAATATGAAAACATTCATTTAAATTAGTAAGTAATATAAATTTAATATATCATTTATATATTAATAAAAATAATTTTTATATTAATCCAATATAATTTTTAGACATAAATGATGAACAAACCCAATTTTATTCTTAAAAAACATTGTTTTTTAATCTATTTTCACCACCATTTAATGTAGAACAAATTTTAAATAAAAAATTCAGTACATTTGTTGATTTAATATGTCAAAATAGATTTCATTTTTGGAATAGAAAGATAAAAATTTTCTTATTATGGATTTTTGGTAACTCTCCATGAAGTTTAATTTTTTAATGAATAGTCAAAAATATTGAATTTTAACGCAAAAATGATTTTTAATATAATATATGTATATAGTTAAATTATATTTTTAATTTATTTTAAGATTAATTACGTCATATTTTTATATTTTTATCTAATTTAGGTCTTTTGAATCAATTTCATTTTAAAATTGAATACAAAATCATAGAAAACTTTCGAACGTTTCTACTTTAATAACCCACATCGTCATCTCATCTATGGGAATATATTTAAATTAATTTCTTCCAAGTCTATTATTTGAATTTGGTAACATGATTTCCATATTTTTAATCAGAATAATTTATAATTTCTAATTAGTTCTACTCGGTTTTTTTCAAAAAATATTATTGAAATTAATTAAAATTAATTAGAATAATTATGGTTTAATTAATATTAATATGTGAATAAACCATAAACCTAAGGCCCAAAACGACCTATAAAATCTTACTAAATCCTGGTGGTAGATATATTTTTATTCTATACTCCATTTTATAAACATTGGACCATTATTTTATCCACATTCAATCAAAAAACATGGGTTGGGTTTCCTTTTCCCAATATATTACAAGACTTCCACTCCTCCATTATAAAAGGCATCCTCCCCTCCAAATTCTTCACAACTATTAAGACACATTGGTTTGAAACAAAATTGGCCAAATAAATCTGAATGATATCTAACTTACTCCTTAAATCCTTCCTCAGGTAGAAAGCCTTCTACAGAATTCCTTTGGTGGAAACCAAAATGAGTTACCCTATTAAGAGGTAACACCCTCCCTCAAACTCCTTTCTTTTATTTTCTTTCTCCACGCCGTCAAATATTATTATTAAATTATTTTATAAGAAAACTAGTATCATAAATATAATATTATTTATAAATTCTAATTATTCAACCTATCCTGAGACACACTTTATTCTAATGGGTAACGAACATATTGTTTTTGTGTATGGTGAAAGACCGCCTAACTAAATGATGATTATTCATTTTTCCTTTACAAACTCTCATGTTGAACATTATGATGGAAACTATATTTAGATATGTTATATATATTATTTATGATGACATTATTCTACATTAATTATTCTACAACACAGATCTTTATACTATCCATTTTTGTGTTAATATTATAATTTCATTTGAGGAATTTTGGACTACCGCCCCTCAAGGCGTTATGATTTATTCATAAAAAGCATTGAATGTATTAAGGATGGGTTTAGTGAATTTATATATCATATATGATATAATAAATAAACTATAATAATTATATATATAAATATGTATATATATACATATATATACAAACATTTTTTTTACTTTCGTCATTTCAAAACATTAGTTGAACAGAAATATTGTTCATGTTTATGAACGACATACCATCTCCATGAATGGTGAATTTTTTTTCATACATCTATATTCAATGGATTATTATAATACACATATACTAAATATAAATTATTTTTAAATCATGGTTTACATTCTATAAATCGTTATATAAATATAAGGTCCAAAGAGATAATAAATTATGACACATGCGAAAAACAAAGCAGATTTTACCCTTAGTTAAACCTTAACCTAGAAAACAAGAAGGAAATATAAAGCCATGATCAGACCTAATGTGGTATAATGATTTTAAATATGGTTATGTGATATATTTATACTAAATTTATATTTTTTAAACAGTATTTTTTTATGAGGTTCACGAGTGTCAAGACACAAGTTAATGGAATTTCATCTCACTCATTATTTCTATGAGATACAAGCCTTATTCAACTTTAATTTATTTTGTGTGTGGTATATAAATCAAATTAATGTATTATATATCTCTTATACTGAAATATATGGGTATTTAAAAAACCATTTTATGATCTTTCTTTTATGGAGGTTATGTTTCAATGTTACCAAATCGGTAATGTAATTTTTGTCTCAATTTGCTTTCTTTGTGACACATGCCATTTTTTGTAGATAAATTTTCAAATGAGTGATATATACATCCTTTGGCATGTTATAACATGAATATCCTTTCATTCATGACATTTTAATCATTATGTTAGTTAATTTTATTACATTTGGAGTATGGTTCAATGTTACCATGTTATAAGAGTTTATTGAAATAATCTCATCACTTTTCATGATTTTTTTATGATTATGATTTATTTGATCAAATATTATGATCCATATCTCGAGAAAACTTATAAATTTAATTCTTATCTTGTTCTTCATGATATATTCATGTATTGGTACCATTTTGACACTCTTTGGTATATAATATATTTAATAAATTGTTTTTAATAAAGTCAGACATTACCTCTCTCTTCAGCAATAAATCTATGTACATTCAAGACCATGTCTTCTAAAAGGATTTAAAAATTATTCTATTGTAATCGTATAATAATTTAAAGTCATTTTTACCCATGTTATAACTTTTTAATCAAAATGGTTTTTAATAAATAATCTTTTTGTCATTTTCAAGTTCCGGAACCTTTCTAAAATATTTACGGTGTGAAAGGAATGTTCTGCATGATCAGATTATTAACAAACATTGCCAAAATTCCCTTGAAGATTCCTTTATAAGATTATAAATTTATTTTATTAAAAAAATAAAACAGTTAACTAATTTTAAGTAAATTCATTGTTTCAAATTACTTTCAAATTAAATTTTTTTCAAAATTTTTTCAAGCTATATCATATGTATTTAGGGAAAATGGATTTCAAAATATGTTCATGATTATTTTATAAGTTCTCAAGTAAAAAAATCAAATTGTTTTTTAGCTTTCAATATATTTTTTATTCCGAAAAATATTTTTTTCCAAAGGATTTATGTTTTAAAAATCCTATTTCAAAAAATAAATGATATTTTTCGTTAAGAAATGTTTTTAAAAGATATATTGAAATTAATTTTCAGTTAATAATACATCAATTGATATTAATTATGCCATTCATGGAAATGATATAAAGGCCTCATTAGTTTTATTTCCTTGAATGGTTTATGGTTGATTTCAGGGTGTTTATGAAAACCGTATCTCTTTTACGAGATAATATATATGAAATCTATTCATATTTCGTGGGCTATGTTTTTTTTAATTGAGGATGAAACTTGTATCTTTTTTCATAGGTTATGATATGATTACGTGTTATGAAAACCATTTCACTTCATGGGTTTTGATATGATTGTTTATGAATTTATATCACATGATTTTATGATTTCATTATGATTTTGGTGTGACCAATATATACCTCCAAAGCATCGGGTAATGATTTATATCTCATTTGATAGAGAATGATGAAATGAGGAGTGAACATTGTTCAGTAATACAGGGCTCTAATGGGGAGTGAACTTGGTTTAGTAAAGGCCTTTTTCCACTAAGATGGCGTTGGACGCCATACCTTGACTATGATAGAAATCATATTATATTATTATGTGTTTTCCAAAATTTCATGTTTTATTCTTATGTTATGCTTTTATAAATTTTTTTATTTATTTCTATATGATATATTCCTTATGAACTATCAAGCTTTATTCCATGATAGATTTTTATTATCATTGATATTCAGGGTTTGATATTCAAATTTTTTGATCTCATCATCATACCCATATGATAATTTTTATTCTTATATGTCTCCCTTAATTAATCTTACTATGCGTCTAAGCTCACTATTTTTATGTTTCCTTCACCAGGTTATGAAGATATGTATTATGTTTTATGTGTCAAAGAATGTTTCTAGTCATTAACAATATAGTGGAAGATAATGTAGCTATCTTACGTACTAGTGTTTATGAATCCATGTTTCCAAAGGCATGATATTATTCTGGTCCTTGGGTGTGTATTGGTATTATGGTTTATGTATTTGACAAAAGAGATGTAATGTTAATGTATATTACGATTAAGGTTGTAATAAAAGTAACTAAGTAATAATTAATAAGAGGTGAGTAAAAAATATACAATAAGTTTGAAACATGTGAAAAAAAATTCATATTTAAAATGAATGTATAACTATCATGAAAAACCATGAAGAAAGTATAATGATGTTGAAACAAACACATGATAATAATGTTTGTTTAGATATGAAATTTAATGAAACTAATTCACATCAGGAAAAACAATGAAAAATGATAATAATGGTGGCATAAAAAATGTTAGTTTGAGAATAAATTCTCATATTGAGTGATTCTTCTTAAAGAAAAAAAGAAACCTCCTCATTATTTATTACTTTACTTGTTTGAAACTAACATATAGATAATTGAAGGATATTCCTAAAGCTATCAATACTATAGGAACAAGAAATATGAGTTCTGTCATGGATCTCTTCTAAAGAAATTTATCTCTGATGAATAAAAGAGAAGCCCGTCCTTATAGGAGGATAAACCTGATAAGGAAGCAATAATTTTTTTATTTCAAATAAATCAAAAATTTATAGAGAGCATGGAAAATAAAATGTATAAGATTATCTAGTAACCCTTTAATTCTTTAATATAATTCAATTAGTTCAAAATATTATGGGGGAGTGTTATTTGAGGAAATAATTAAACAAAATTGGAGTTATTCGTGTAATACATGAATTTTCTAATTTGATTATTGCTGTTTTTTAAGGATTTGTTTTTCTAATGAAAAATTTGTTTCTAATACACCAAAGATATAGTTTCTAAAATTGATATCATATGTATTGGATTGTATGGAAAACATTTATCACCATAGTAATAAAAGATTTTTTTCTGCATCAGGTTAGTGAAAATATATTTATAGTGGTTTAATGTAAGACTATTTGGAAAGAAATTAATATTATATTATTCTAATCCCATGAAATTACTATCATTGATTATTTAGGGAGAAGAGTTTGATTTTTTGTGAAGAAAATAACATAATAATACCCCATGTAACTTAATTTTTATTTTATTTTTAACAAAGAGGAGAAATTATTGATCATACACGTTGAATTTTATGATTTTTGTAGATATAACAAGAAAATAAAAAATAAGAGACTATTGATCACATATATTTAATTTATTTTTTATAATAACCCCAGATTTTCCTACCTAGAGGTTATATAATTTTTTTATTGAAATTAATTAAATTACACCAACACATGCTTAGATATCATAATGTTATGGTACTTTATAATCATGGAAACATAAATAACTAGGTCAAATGAAAACAGCATCATCTCCCACTATGTTCTTCATAAATAGAACCATTCATTGAGAAATATTACTTAATACATTTATTCCAAACAAAGGGAAAATAAAAATCAGTGAAGGTGATATTATGTGCTCAATAATGGTATATAAGGGAGATTTGTAAAAATAATAGGAGAATAAGGGTATGTAACATGATAAAAACATTTGAAAACCATACGCTCTATATAGGGGATCATAATCTTGTGTACTGGAATAATTATTGTATTTTTATAAGTCATGAATCATAAGAGAGTCAAATAACATTATCCATGAGATCATAAAAAATGGTATAACATATTAAATATTTGAGTAAAAATAATTATAGAAATAATTTCAATAGTAGTTAAGGATCAATTACAAGACTATCATAGTTGAATGGATTCACTCACTAAACCATCATAGTATTCAAGGTTCACTCACGAGACTGTCATAATGGAAAAATTACCTTACTGAATTGCGTTCACTCCCTATTCTATTACTATTTCTATCATGAGATTTCAATCAGTTCCCAATGAATTGGTGGGAGATACAGTTCCTACCATAAATATAACAAAAGTCATAAAAATAAATTCCACAAGATCATAAAACATTCATCGTATCATAACCCATTAAAATATGTGGGTTTATGAAGAATTACATCATATCATAACCCATGGAAAAGAAACTAGTTTACATTCATATTTTTGAAATAATCAGAAACCACCCTGAGAAATAATGATGATTCTATAATTCGATCTTATCCCCAGTTAGACATATGCAACAAAAATGTATATTGTCATTGATGAATATAAAATCCATAAAACCCCCTTAGAATTAGTGAGGAAAATATACATTCTATATTTATAACACTTCTTTAAAATATGAAAACTTCCCTATATAAAAAAAACATTTTCTTTGAGAATAATCATGGAAACACGTATTGGAATCTTTAATATATTTATTTTCATGATGATATAAAATTACTTTCATGCCATAGACATAAAAAAATAAACCTTTCTCTTTTATGGTAATAGTAAAAAGCACCTCATTCTGAAAATGAAAAGCATATTAAAGTTATTTTCTTTGAAAAGTAAAAGGGGGTATATATTACTTAAATTTTTTTAGTGGATTAGTAAAATCATATTTTAAACATTTTCTTGAAAACATTGACATTGAAAAATGTTTTCTGACAAAATAGATAAAATAAAGAAGATTATTCATTAAATAAATTTTTTTGTGATCATGAGGACATGAATAGAGGTAAATGATTGAAAACCTGCTTTATCATCAAATAACTAATGGAATATAAAATTCATGAGTTTTTAGAGATATTTTTCATAATATTTCAGCAGAATAAACAAATTAATAAATAATCTCTTAAAATGATGATATTATAAAAAATATTTACCACATTGGAATTTTTTGATTCATAAACTCCAATGAATATTAACACAAAATTAAACATTAAATAAAAAATAATAATGATATTCATGATATAAAATTTCATAGGGAGGTATATACAGCTCATAAAATGAGATAAGTGTCTAACAAATCTTATATCCCAAAAAAGGAAATTTGAGACAAAAATCCCTTAAGTTAATCCTTAAATTGATTCATAAATAATAAAAACTCATTTAAAATAAATATAAGTTTATTATACATCTGAATAAAAAACATAATCACTTGTATCATACAATATATTATTAACTTATTAATTATTTTTACTAGTTTTTAATAATTCTTTGCTAAAATATTATTTTGGGTAATAATTGCTTCATTTTACGTATATTTTTTTAGTTTTAAATTTTCAATAGTTTTACATTGACCAAAGTTAAATAATATCCATAATGTGGACTAATATTTTAATATCATATATATTCATTATATCAGTATTTATTGTAATCCTAAAAGGAAAGATATATAAAATGAAATATATCATTCTTGGTGATGGTAGGTCGTACATATGAATAAACATTGAATCCATCTTTTAAAAAATGAAAAATGAAAATTAAATAATTTATTACCTTTATATTATAATTTTTTTGTCATATATATCACATATATTTATTAAGTTAAACCTTATTACCTTCCGTATAAGGTTTTTGTGAAAAACAAATAACATCGCTTCATGAGGTAGTGGTCCACCTTACGCACGAATGATGTTATCATTTTACAAATAGAATAAAATTAAATAATAAATATATTATAATATAACATCAAAAGTATTATTATATCATAATACATTTTTTATAAATAATTTTTCATTACATGGTACAAAATAGAGGATCCTTTGTTGTTTAGCTTCTTGGAAATAAGGTACATAATACCTGAAAACTAAAAAAAATTAAAACTACTTAAAAGACATATTAATTGGTTCATTATAGTTTATTTTAACTACATATAATATCGTTGGGACATTAATAAAAGGGTATTTGTGATCATTAATTCTAGTTTTGGAATAAACAAGAGAGACATATAACTTGTGATCTCGAGACATATAAATAAGAACATAGGGAATAATGATAACACATGATAAATAGAAATATCATTATAATAATAGCATGATTCATAACATGAAAATTTCGATACAAAATTTAGATGGCACATTCATAATAATATCACAATTTTTTTAACCATGGTGTCATAAATTAAAATTACCAAGTCTATTCACAAATGTATCATAAAAAGATGTCATCTCTAGAGATTAAATTTTTTACATAATCCATTGAAGTGTTATAAGGGTTTACCCTAAATATTTATTAATTAATATGATCCACATAGATCAAAATAAATTATTTAATTAATAACCCATGGAGAATAATTTATGGGTATCTTATCAAAATATTGCCACAGAAAGAGTTTAATGTAATGATTTTTACATCATTTTTAATCCACTAAAGGAAATTTTTGTTTAATATATATAAATACCCAAGTAAAATAAATAGTAATTTAATCTTGGTTAATAACCATGGGTGAGAAAAAAAATTTGGTATCCACACAAATAAAATAAAATAAAATTTCTTATAGATAAGAGATAAATTTTGAGAAGTAAATTCAGCAGCATGATAGGTATAAATCATTGTTTTGAAAAAGGGTAATATTAAATGAGACAAGGGTAACCAATTGATAAAAAGAATTTATTATAGAAATGGAACAATATATTATGTTAGAAAAAAAATTTCTTGGAAATTGGAAGATATGACACCAAAAAGGACTCTTGAATGGAAAAGAGATGTAAAGATTTCCCTTACCTTGAAGAGTTGTCACAATAACATGAGGACGTATCCTAGGGTGTTTGAGCACAACATGGGTGGAATACATGAGAGGATAAACCACCCAAACATCATGGTGGATACTTTAGGAGTGAATTGGAAGGATAAATGGGTTGGTATTTATTGAAAATTGCGTGATTTTTTTAATAATTTCCAAATATAGTTCTTGGAAAACGTGATTGTTGAAAATAAAAAATCGTTGGCCTACCCATGAGTTTTGTTCATGTTTTTTGGATATTTGGGTCAAATTTTATTATTATTTAATTGTATATAACAAATAAAAATTATTTAATAATTTTTTTGGCATATAAATGTAAAGATTCGACAAAGTATTGATTTAAAAAAAATTAATTTCCCATTTTAGACTTTGGAAAGTAACGTATTTATTTAAAAATTGTATGAAATAAATTCAAATATGAAATAATAATAAGATAAAATAATTTAGGTCATATATTATGTTGAATTAATCAGTGTATCATTATGAAATAAATATTATTTCATTAAATTTACCAAAACCCCAAAAATGTATTTTTTACTATTCAAGAAAAAATAAATAATTTTAGAAAATTCTAATAAATTCCCCATAACATAATATCAATGTCTTGATTTCAGAAATTATGCTTATTTATTAAAAAAATCTCTAAATATGATAACTTTATCATTTAAATATAAAAATTCTTATTTATTAAAAAAAAATTAAGGAACAATCAATTTTTTAACGCATATAAAAAATTTCTTGGACCATTATAAAATTATTTTATAATTTATTACTCAAATAAAAGAGTTTTAATGTTATATTTCATATAAAAAAAATATTCCCAATACATTGTTTTATTATAATAATTTTATATACTCTCTAGACAAAACTAATAATGTTTTATTTTCATCGCAAAATCAAATTATCAAATTCAACTCAATTAAAATTATATTTTATTACCCCCGAATGGCCCGAAGACGTTCATTTTTATTTATTTTCTGATAACCCCCATTTCAAGGTATGAGGGGGAACCCTTAAATGGCTCGTAGGCTTAGATATTACATGTCCCATAGGCTTAATTGATTGCATGACCCAAAGGTCTAAGGGAATTCAACCAGACTATGTACAAGGAACTACTCCTCCTCAGAATCTGCTTCATTATAGTAGCTCTCCACCTTCATGTGGCCATCTAGCAAGTCTTCATGTGAAAGAGCATGCTGGTCCCAATGGAATAGCCATAACCTCTCATTCTGACATATTCATTTGGTTCTGCTCTGGTGAGTGCACTTGCTCTAAATCCTCATCTGGGGCTGCTCCTTTTCCGTAGAGTATGTCTGGGAAAACAGCACTGATAATGTGGCCCGGAGGCCTTTAGGTGACCAGATGTCCTTAAAGGTGGCCTAAAAGCCTTACTGACCCGAGGGCCTGGGTGGCCCGAAGGCATTAAGGACTCCAAGCCCAAACCGGGGTCCCAAGGTGAATAGTTCTGGCTGCTACAGTAACCACATAATACTTTTACAATGCATGCTACAGTACTGCTATAGTAACCTTTAATTATGTTTCCGCCTAGTTTAGAACCTGGGTCTCATTGATGCACTTATGGAGTCCCCACCAACTGGGCTGAGGCTCATGTGCTTATTTTTTTTAAGAAAACAAATTATTATGACAATTTTATGGAATTAACATTTTATTTATACAATGAAATTTACACTATGGTCTGGAGAGTTAAACCCTTATTACACTTGCATAAGCCCTAATGGTCAGTATGTGATGGTAGATGTTTCAGGGGGTTCTTTGGAAAAAATCGAACGATCGGTAATCTATACTAACTTGAATTTATCCTATAAGGGAAAGATTCACTTGTGGAAGCTCACATTTGGTTTTTTGGAGGGAGAACCCTAGTGAAGATATCTCCCTCCCAATTTCTGACAAATGGGCATCAAATGGAAGGACTCTACTGGTTGAGGCCATCAATTGTTTTTTTTTTCTAACAATTATCCTTTGTAATTACTACTTATAAACACAAATTATAATGGTAAAAATTTCAACCAATGGTATAGTTTCCAATGGTAGTTTTGACCAATCATCTTATAGACCGATGTTAATATAATGTCTAAATCTCAATGGGCACATTTCCCTTTATAACATATAAATACCACTTTATTCTTTCACTAAAATTTCCCAAGAATTTCTATTTATGTTATATAATAATTTAATACAATTTTTATTCGTTTACTATTATTTTAGTTTATTTCTATTACATTTTTAGTGGGATAAATGATTCTAGTAATTTGGGGTTATGCGTAATTTTCTATTTTTGTAGTTATAATTTTTTTTCGAGTTCTAATGTTTTGAATTTTAATTAGTTTTATAGCTGACTATTGTGACGATATTCATTGAAGATGTAAAATTTTTTGGTTTCTATTTATTTTGTATGTGTGCAATTTTATTTAATATGTCACAGAAATTTTATTTAGGGAAGAATTTCATTTAAAAAATTCTGGGTCATTATATTCTTCCCCCCCTAAGAAATTTCATCAATAATTTTAAACTAATTTTATGAGTTGAAAAATAGTGAGGTCATTTTATTCCAATTGTCTCATACAGTTTCAAAATCTTTTCTTCATATTTATGGTTCATCCACAGAACATTGATGTGGTGGGTAGTATTTTTGTGTATAACCTCATCTCTATGGTCCAAGATCTCCACTTGCTTCTCCTCATATAAGAGGGCATGTTCCATTGGTACCATGTCCTCATTTAGTACATGTGACGGAATCAAGTATGTAATAATCAAGAGAGATACATGGAATACATCATGATCAGGAGAAATATTTTTTTGGATGTGCTATCCAATATTCCACAAATTCTATGCAATCAATGATTTCAACGTGGCCAATGTATCTTGGTTTATGCTTTTATTTCCTTCATAATCTCATGAATATCTTCAATGCTGACATTTCATGGAAAAATGTGTTCCCAAAATCAATTTTGAGGTCCTTTCTATAGTTTTTCACATAACACCTATACTAACTTCGAAAAACCTTTATATGTTGTTGTATTTCATGAACCTTTTCTACTATCTCTTGTATAAGATCAAAACCAGGAAGTTTCCTCTCACAGAAAGAATCCTAAAAAGATTGAGTCCTACATTGATTTTTATAGAGAGCTTCATATGGTTCCATTAGAATAATAGAGTGGATGTTGTTGTTATATGACAACTCAATTAATGGGATCTATTAATCCCATCCACCTTTAAATTCCATTAAACATGTTCTCATTATTTCCACAAGTAATTGCAAAATCCTTTTAGATTGGTCACCAGTTTGGGTTGATAGGTCGTAGTGAAATTAATTTTAGTATTTAGTGTATGCAGGAAAATTCATTAGAATTTAGATGTGAACCTTAGATCTGGATCAGAAATGATATAAATTGGAACCCCACGAAACCTCACCACTTCTTTTAAATATATTCTAGCAGGTTAGTGAAGAGGTAAATCATCTTGAGTAGCGATACAATAGGATGTATTAGTGCAACAGTCGACTATTACCCATATATCATTTTTTCTTTTATATGTTCTTGGAAGACTTGTGATTAATTCCATAGTGATATGTTCTACTTTCATGTTGGTATGGGTAGTGATTGAAATACCCCATTAGTATGTTGTCTCTATTCATTCACTTGTTGACAAACGAATCACCTTACAGTGTAGTAAAAAATATCCACTTTGATATTATCCTGCCAATAATGATTATTAAGGTCTATATTCATTTTAGTGATTCTAGGATTTATAGATACTGTAGATTGGTCCTCTTTGTAAATCAAATCATTCATTATATTTGGGATAGATGGGACACAAAACATTGAATGAAATTTCATTACACCATCTTGATCAATATTGAACACATGAATCATCCCATTATTCATATCATATATTGTATAATGTAACAGAGGATAATCTCTAGGATATTTCCTTATCATATCTAGTAAAGATGGTTTATAAATCATATGGGTTAGGGTTGTTTATTTCCATTCACTTATGAATTCCATGTCCAAATTTACTAGGTCCTTGATTAAAGGATCTCCGTAAATCCCCAACACTTCCATAAAAATAGGGACTTTCATAGATAATGCTTTAGTGAATGTGTTTTCTCTTCAAGGGTGATAATTAATTAAACAATCATTGTCTTTAATATGTTCCTACCACTTTCTATGTATCATGTTCAATTAATTTTTCATTAAAATACACATAGAACTATAGTGGTCATTGTATATATCACATTTCTTCCGATAAATGTTATGCCTCCATATTTTCATGGAAACAATTACCAAATTTGGATTTAGGTAATTCATATGATAATTCTTATCATGAGGATTTAACTATCATGATTCACATGAAATCCCCTTTACATTATTCTTGAGGATGCACAAAATCCTTTTCAATGATACATCTCTATAAATAAAAAATAATTCTCCAAAAGTGGGTAGAGTTAAAACATGTAAAATAACCAATCTATTCTTTAGTTCTTGTAATAGTCCTTTCTAATATTTTCTCTAGATGAACAAAACCCCTTTTTGAGTTAACATGGTTAATTATTTTCAAATTCATGAATATTTTTCCCAAAACATCTATAATGTACTTCTAAAACAAATGAAAATATGAATCTATGTTAATATTATAGGATAAGGCCACTCCTATATAGCCTTTGTTTTAGTAGAGTCAGCTGAGATTCCTTCATTGGTTACAATGTGGGCCAATAATCAAGCTTCTTGTAACCATAATTCATATTATATGAATTTTCCCAAAAAAAATATTCTTCCTAAGAGTTCCCCAAATTACCCTCAAATGATCCTCATGCTCCATATGAATTTTAGAATATATTAAAATATCATCAACAAAACTACAATGAATTTATAAAGGTGGTCCTTAAAGACTTTATTTATAAAATCCATTAATATAGTTAGAGAATTATTTATGTCAAAGAACATAAAAAAACTCAGAATGCCCATATCATGTTCTGAAGGCAGTCTATGGAATAACTTGTTTCATCGCCCGAAATTTATGATACCATGATCAGATGTCAACCTTGGAGAAGAATTCATCCCCATGATGTTGATCAAATAAATCCTCATTCTTTGGGAGAGGGTACTATTCCTTCACTGTGATTTTGTTATATTCTCTATAATTAATGCATAGAAGCATTGAACCATTCGTCTTCTCTTAGAACAGAACATGTTGTACCCACGGATACACACTTGTTCGGATAATCAACTTATCAAAATGATCATGAATTTGTTTCTTTAATTTCTATAACTGTATATTTTCAATTATATATGGGTTCTTTGATATCATCTTGGATACATATATGAGTTCAATGGAAAATTATAACTCTCTTCCTAGGGGTGGTCAATGTAACTCTATAAGAAATACTTCAATGTATTTCTAGTCTATGGAGAAAATATCTATATGTGTACTATAATTTAATTATCCCTCTTCACTAATTTTATCCACAAAGAAATCATGTGGGAGGTTTTTCAAGATAATGCTCAGTCCAAGATATCACTCATTTAAAAATGACTATAGGTTATGCATTCAAGAATACTAATATTTCCTTACTTCTATAGTTGATCTTAGCATTATACATTAGGATCAAGTCAATCCCTAGTTTAGTTCCAAATTCCACCAGGGAAATGACTACTATATTTTTGATGATATTTTACTCACCAAAGGTAATACTATAGTTTCTATACACTGTTGATTCTTGGAAAATTCTTCCAGGAGTCATGACTAATCGCTCTACTTCTAGAAGTTCAGGGATTGAATCAATATTATTTGACAACATGGATGAAATAAAGGAATTCATAGAACCATAATCATATTGTTTTCTAAATTTGATATCACAACGAGTGTTCTAGCCACCACATAATTCAAAGCCTCTACTCTAATGATCATGATAGAAAATTCTTTAACATTCTCTCTTGGCCAATATTGAGGTTGATGGTGGTTCCCTCCCATTAATAATTTCTAAATTGATCGGAAAATTTCCCAATATGTCCACATTCTATGAAATAAACTTCAGTTTGTCTGACACCATTATCCCATTGTTTTTAGGGTTGAGAAGTTGAGGCTTCACCCCACTACAACAGTTTCAATCTATATGGCCATCTGTTCTGCATTTATATCACATTCCACTCCAAAGGAAGTGGTTTCCTTAATTCTTCTTCCCAAATTTTTTTCACATGGAATGTTTAACTCCCTTTTATCTTATTCGATGATCAATGTCCCTCCTTGAGTTTGGCTCCAATTATCACTTCCTTTCTCATGACTAATGTGACCAATACATCTCTCCAAACGCCAATACATCCTTCAAAGCAGTATGTGTTATCTCCTAAAATATTTTATATTCTCGGTTCACTAGATTCCTCTGTATACAGGTTCTCATTCCATCAAAGAGTCTATCAACATTTCCATGGGGATCCATAATAATCCTTGAGATTCATCAAGTAAATCATGTAATTTTTATTTCATATAATCCCAACAATTAATTTTCCAACAACTTTTATTCTTGGAATTCCTTCTCAATTTTTATTCACATCCAATGGGGAATATATTTTATAAAAAATATTCCCCTAAACTCTTCCCACTCCATAGCATCAATCTATTTTCTTGGATTCATGTTTTTAATTATTGTCCACCAATTATCATATTATCCTTATATGAGTTATAATTATAATGTGGAATTCTATTCCTATGAAAAAGAGGATTATATAAAATATATTTTGTATAGTGATTATCAATCATTATATAATCAGTGGGTTAGTAGATCAAATGAAATTAGTTGGTCATTGATGCATACAGGACTCAATAAAAAAGTTTCCCCCATCATGGTGAAACCATCCTCTTGACTTGATTTATGTTATTATTCATAACATGAGTTATTTGAAACATCATCATCATGTATTTCTCATTTTCATATTATATTGTTACATTGATAGTGCATCATTTGTTTCACTTATCATTTGTGTGATTCCTTTTATTTCCCACCATTTTTCAAAAATAATACCACCATAATAAAAATATGTTAAATTTTTGAATCTTATAATTCTAATGGGGTTTTGTGTCTTAAAACCTCATCCATAAATATGTTACTATCTCTTATAATAGAAATTATATATTCTATATATCCATCATAATGGTTCATAAAAAAATTTTGATTTACCAAAAATATCCCATTGTAGTGTCAAATAAGAAGTGAATCAAGGACCATTTTCATGCACCATCTCTTGTTCGTGTTTATCCCAATGCAGTGTTTTCAGTTATTATCCATAGATACATGTATACCAGATCCAAATAAACTTGTTCATATCTAGGAGGAGATGTATTTTTTTGGAAACCACTTACTTAATTCTTCAAAAAAATACCATGATTTTTTCATATATTTAGAATTGTCTATAGGTTTATTTATAATGTTTTGGAGTCCTAATTTCGAAAAAATAGCTAAACCATGTTTTGATATCAACTACGAAATCCCGCCTTTTATACATATCTTTTCATTACATTGTAAAAAATATAGGATATTTTCATTTCTAGTTTCTTGGAAATAGACTACATAATACATAAAAGATTAAAATTTTATTCTAAACCACATTAAATGAAGTTTTTTAGGTATTATATTGGTTATTTTTTCATCATCTCTTATCCTAGATAAATACATAAAAGGAAATGGATGATCCTGAAGCCTAGTAATGGAATAAATAATAGATTCATATAACATGTGATCTTGAGACATATCAATAAAAATATGAGGCATAACAATAAGGCACTATAAAGAGGAGCATCATAATAATAAGATCGTGAATCATAACATAGAAACGTGGAAATAATATTTAAATGATATATTCATAATCATATCACCAAGGATTATAACCAAGGTTTCATAAATATAAATTACCAAGGTTATTCACCAAGGTATCATAAAACATGTCATTTCTAGAGATAAAATAATGTACCCAATGCATTAGAGAACATTTAGGGTGAACCCTTCACATGTATAAATTAATTTTATCAACATATATCATAATAAATATATTCATTAGTAACCCACGTTGAATAAAAAACAAGTTTTTTTACAAAAATGTTGGCATAAAAACATTAAATGCTTGATCATTATGACATTTCTAACCCACAAAAGAAAATTTCAGTTTCATATATCTAAATACTAAAGTAAAATAATTCATTTTTTACATCTATTAGAATAAACATCGAAGGAAAATGGGTTTAGGTATCCACACAATGAAATTAAAAGAGACCTTCTTAAGAAGAATAGAGAAATTCTGAGAAGTAAATTCATCACCATGATGAGTATAAACCATGGTTTTAGAAAAGGGTATAATGAGAGAGAAAATAGTATAAAATTTTAAAAAGAAAAATATTATAGTGTTGGGAAAATATGAATTGGATAAAAAGTAATTTTCGTTGTAATTGGAAGACATTCCACAAAAATGACTCTGTAATTGAAAAGAGAAGTGATGAATTCCCTTACTTTGAAATGGTTTTTAATAAAACATGATGATGGAACCATAGGAGAATGAGGAAACATTGGGTCCAAGCATATGAGGAAATATTACCACAACTACAACGAGGATAGATTTTGAGTGAATAGAAATGTATAAATGGGTGGGTATTTTGAAAAAAAAAGTGGATGATTTATTCAATAGTTTCAAAATTTGGGTCATGGAATACTAGGATTCGGAAAATTCAAAACCATTAGATTACCCATTGTTTTTACACTCAATTTTGGACATTTGGGTCATATATTATGATAATTTAATTCTAAATAACGGAATACCAGTATTTAATACTTCTTTTTTCGTGGAAAATTAATGATTTTACAAAGTATTGTTTTAAAAAAATCGATTTACCTTTTATGATTTTGGATTGTAAATTATATTTTTAAACTTTTAATAAAATCAATTAAATTAAAAAATATATATATATTTAAAAAAATAACATATAGTATTCCATGTATTTATTTCAGTTAATTATTACATCATAATGATATAAATATGAAGTCATAGAATATACCAACACCCTAAAACTGTATTTTTTACTCTTCATGAAAAAATAATGTATTTTAAAAAATTATAATAAATTCAACCTAACCTAATTTAAATGTGATGATTTAAACAATTATTTTTAATTCATCATAAAAAATCTATAATTATGATAATTTATCTTTTAAATATTAAAATCAAAATTTCATTGAAAATAAATAATTTGATGGCATGGTAGAATATCTAATACATATAAAAATTTCTGAGGCAATTATAAATTTATTTTATAATTTAAAGTAGAAATACAAGTGATTTAATAGAATATTTCATTAATAATTTACTATTCACAATAGCTTGGTCTATTATAAAAAAAATTATATATTTTCTAGAAAAATAATATTACGTCTTATTTCCATCAAAAAAATAAAATTATCAAATTCATATAAATTAAACATATATTTTATTAAGAAAAACCATTTATAAGAGGTATTTATGGAATAAATATTTTATTTTTATAATGGAATTTAAACTTTGGTTTGGACACGTAAATTCTTATTACACCAACGTATAATCTAAGGGTAAGTTGTGTGGTGGTGGTAGTTTCATGGGGTGCCTTGACTAACATCGGCAGAGTGGTAATCTCCACAGACCTGAACTTCCCCCATAGGTGATTTTGATCAAGAATGAATTGTTGAATCGTGGATTGTTATTGGTCAAGGGAGAACCCTAGTGATGATAACTCCCTCCATTGTCTTGACAAATGTTCTTCAAACTTAATGACTCTACTAGTTGAGGCCATCAATTCTATTTCCTCTAACTAGTATCCTTTATCATTACTACTTATAAAAACTAATTATAATGTTAATATTATAATGAAATGGACTATTTTCAAATGGTCATATTGACCAATGTTAATATGGACCAATAGTCATATAATAGTCGAATCCCAATGGTAACATTTCTTTATATACCATAAAAATACCACTTCTTTTATTCACTGATTTTTCAAAAAATCATAATGTTATATTTTAAGTTCATAATATTTTAACTGGTCTACTAATATTTTGTTTTACTTATAATTTATTTTTAGTTGGGGTTGTAATTCTAGTAGATTAGGGTGAACCTTACTTTTCCATTTTAGCGATTCTATATTATTTTGTTTTTTCTATTATAATGTTTGTGTCACGAACCATCCCGGGTACCCTTGTAACCCAATAACCGAGCCGGCCCTAACATAGCCTGATGGGAATTCCCAATCCCCACAGGTCGGTGACTAGTACCTAGCATCACATAACATGCAAGTTGGAATGATTTTTCCACCAAAAATGCGGAAGAAAAGAAACAAGACTATATGCATAACAAAAAAAACTCCACTGGGAGTAATGTACTAGAATAACAAGAGGCATAAAAAGTCCAAAGTACTACAACCCATGTACTAAAAATTGGGAAAACATCCCAAAGGTCCCTAAGGACACAACCCACCAAGACCAAAGATCAATAGCTGCATCCACCTCCAAGAGATCTTTTCCCTTTGCTCGAACCTGAATAAGAAAGTCTACAAACACCCGAAGGAAAAAGTAGGGTGTGAGCCTAAGCCCAGTAGGATACCACCAAAGAATCCCTAACAGATTCCAAATATAGATTATACAAATAAAATATTTCAATTTTCAAAAAAAGGTTTGGAAATTCAAAATCATATTTAAACAAATCATGCTATACATTTTCAAATGATGGAAATAAATATTTTCAAAAAAGGCTTTACAATGGATGGAATATTTCTAAAACAATGGCTTATATAAAACATTTATATAAATAATTTTATATATAGTTAAAAGGTATGTAAAGTTGTTCAAAAGAATTGACATACATTTATATCTCAAATATAAATAAAAAAGCAAGCAACATGGTCATCTGCCAAAAGGTACGATAGTATTAACCATATATAGGATTCCACACTCTCTATGTGAACTCAGAAAAAAGTGTATACACACGTCCCTATGACACTGGCCAAAGGAGACTCGTCACAAACAGATCGGGGATGTGACCCACTGTAAGTATGTTTTAGAACGTTGTCGTAGTATAGAGTATATCCAAATAACACACTAACTACCCAAGGCTTTCACATGATCTTACATGATGGGCGAAATATTTTAAGATTACTTAAAATACGATCAATCTCATTATTCCATTTCAAAAATGTCAATTTCTTTCCATTTAAAAACCAAAACAGGTTTTATTCAGAAAAACATTCCTTTACACAAGATAAAACCATTGGGTTTCTATCAAATCATTTTAATCCATTTTCAAATGTTTGAAATTCATACAAAACCAATTCCATCGTTACACAATTTATTTCCACAAAAAATTGAACAATTTAATTAAAATAATTTCCATCAAAACTATAATTTAAATTAATCAATTTAAATTAGAAAATTTCCATAAACACACGCAATTCAATGGAATTGGGGATTACTAAATTTCCGTGTCAAAACCATTTCAAATATCTCCATTCACTAGAATCGAGGTTTTATCAATTTAATTGAAAGAAAATTTGAGCAATTGAATTTAAATCATCAATTGAAATAAATCAAGAAATTCAAGGATAATCAAATTGGAAAGTCGGGACGGAACCACCTACCTCATAGGTCGTCGATATCAGCGGCAAGATAAAACACTATGTGTGGTTCAATATACCTCCTCACAACCTTATTATTGTAAGCGTAGACAAATCAATACTCAACGTTCATCACGGGTTCCTAGAACCAAAACCATATATTTTATTTCAAAAGGAAATAAAATATCAGATGCGATGATAGTTTCTCTCTCTTGGATAATTCTCAAATTATCATTTTGATTATCACATGCGATGATAGTTCCAATCTCCTTGATAAAATTCCAAATTATAATTTCATGTCAAAGGATATGTTCACTATATTTTCCTTAGAAAAATTATAAACCTCATTTGATATTATAATATCTTCAAAATAAAAAGATAACACATGTGGTAGTCCTTTATAATTATTCATATATAATTTAAATAATTATCATTTGATAAATTTTTTTAATAATCATAATTTGGTAATAACATGATTACTCATTGAAATTATCATTTGATAATTATTTATAATTATCCTTTATTAATTTTTTTCATAAATTACCCATGATAATTTAATTAAATTATTATTTGATTAAACTTTACAATTATCCATGAAAATATCCAGAAAATATTGCATTATTAAACCATATAATTATCATTAATAATACCTCACAATTGTACATTACTAAATTTAGTGCAATTTTACTTTAAGAATTCAAAACAATTGTCATATGACAATTGTAAAAATTATCGTTAGATAAAACCATGTTATTATCTTTTATAATTATTTTGGACAATTTGTGTCATTGTCTATTGATAATTCAAATCAATTTATCGTTTAATTAAACATTGCATTAAACTAGTTATAAATTTTTCAATAACTGCACTATTGTAATTTCATAGAAATTGTCGTTATATAATCCTATATAATTATCAAAGATAATTTCACAAAAATATTCTTAGTTAATTTATTTATTAACTACCTTTTGATAATACACGTAATTATTTATTAAAAAATAACCCATTTTAAAAGTGAAAAGGTAGATTAATCAAAACCATGATGCCTTCTAAATAAAATTATCGTTTTGATTATGCTTGTCGATACGAATTAAATGGTACCGACGGCGCACAATTCCTATCAATAACCAAAAATTATTGAAATCGGAAGATTGGAAGAAATAATGAAATAAAATTAAAATAAATAAAAGAGGAACAAAAATGAACAAAATGTAAACAAAAGATGAAAGAAGACCTCATGCAGTGCCTTATTCAAGGAGCATGACTAAGGGTCCGCCGCCACCCCTGGAACTAAAGAGGAATGCCCTAGCGATTTTTCGGAGGTTCGCAAAACACTCATAAAGGGTTTTAGGGTTAATTTAACTCGATTGGATTCACCAACAACGACACACCATGTTGTCTAGCCATTTATAACCCCAAAAAATGGCTTATATTCCGGTCAAATTCCAATCACCCAATTAATCCACTGTTTCAATCAAAAATTTATGACGGAGTTAAAGATTTTACCCATTTAATAGGTTTTTAAATTTTAAATGGTCAACAAAGGTTGAAATCCAAGATTTTAAAAGGTCTCATGCGTTATAAATGGAGGTGTCTGTGTTTTTTTCATTTTTGGGAGAGAAGATGAACATTACACCGTTTTTTTAATTACATTAAATTAATATAATTAGTTATTTGATTTAAAATTTAAATTACCCCAAATATTTGTTGCGAATAAATGTAATACCCCATCTAGGGTAAACACCCCGTTCCGGACCTAACGGTGGTCTCAGATTTCTCAAATGATAAGCGGTTTGAAAGATATTAATGATTTATTATTGAAAACTCGGAATAATTAATTAATTAATATAAAAATTGGTATTCTGGGGAGCGAGGCATCCAAACACTCGATGCGATCAAATGTCATACTTTTTCTAGGGTAAACCCCTCATTCTGGACCCATCGGTGGTCTCAGATTTTCCATACGATGCACCGTTTGGGAGATATTTAATTTTTAATAAATAATATTTTCAATATTATTTAAAAAAATTATCTCATGAGCGAGACATCTAAATGTCCGGCACCTTTGAATGTTATACACCTCCTAGGGTAAACACCATATTTCGGACATAACTAAGGCCTCAAATTTGTCATATGACAAACCTTTTTGGAGTTATTCAGTTATTTTGAATAAAGTGCTCATACATATAAATAATATATTGAATATTTTTATTCCATCATCTTTGCGACTTTGCAGACCTCAAATACTCATACTTACAAAGTGATTAAAATAGAAAATATTTAATTCATTATTACAGAGCATTAATTGGGGGTTTTACCATTCAGTGACGTGTTTTAACAAAGACACAACTTTTTAATGAATTTTTTTCTCTAATTAACAAAATAATAAATTAACCCAATAAGGATTAAGAATACCTGAAATAGTAACGGGATGTTACAACCTGCCCACCATAGGAACTTTCTGTCCCGAGAAATCCTATGAAGAATCCTTCGCGTCAAACAGATGAGGTCACTCCTCTCTTATCAGTGCCTTCCTTTCCTACATAACATGAGAATCAAAGCCATGTTTCCATAGTACACGGACTATAGGTATCGTCCTGCCACGAAGTTCCTTGGTCTCAGAATCAAGAACCCTGACCGGCTGTGCAGTAAGAGATAAATCAGGTTCCACTTCAAAATCACGCCAACTCGGAACATGAGATGGGTCAGACAAATACTTTTGAAGCTGAGATACAATAAACACATTATGTATCGACGTTTGTTGAGTTGGTAGTGCTAAATAGTAAACAATTTTCTCCACTCAAACAACAACCTCAAAAGATCCCCCAAAACAAGGAGCATGCTTCCCTTGCCTGTCAAGTCGTCGATGACCCAACTGGGGTGAAACCTTTAAGAATACATGGTCACCAAAACTACTACTTCATGTTGTAGAACATCTTAGTGCTTCCTGGGTGCACAACCCATTGTTAAATTATAGAAATCCCCCATTATAGCCTTCCTTGTCACTAATGGTGAAACATAACGGTTCTGATAACACATGACACTATCATTAGAGAACAACCAATGGGCATCAGTCTCCCCACCATAAAGAGAGTCTCTAATGCCTACAGAATTCATCAACATGCTTCTGTTCCTAAAGAATCATCTCAAGAAGAGAATATTCTAGGAAACCATCACCTTTCAGGGTGGTTAGAATCGACACCGCTCAAGGTAACATACTTGGGTGAATAAAGGCTTTCTCAAGATGATTGTCCAACTAGAACTTTAGTTCTTTTAGTTCAGTTGGAGACACTTGGTAAGAGGGAATATAAACTGGTTGAGTACCAGATACTAAGTCAATAGAAAAATCAACATTCCTTACTAGTGACAAACCAGAGAAGTCATAAGGAAACACGTTGGGAAACTCAGCGATGACTGATAGAATATCACCACACATTGAATTTCTCTCTAGATCAAAAGTAAAAATTGATACCACTTTCCCCAACTCCGAATAAGAAGGTCCGACTCTACTCGAACTTGCGTCACATTCTTCTAGAATGACAAGAGGCACACCACTGGGTGTAGAAATGTAGACCCGTCAAAGATAACAATCAATTTGGGCTTTATTGGCAATAATACAATCCATTGTAAATGTGATGTCAACAGGATCCATGTCGAGTATGAGAACACTCCAAGAAAACTCAAAATCTGATAGGCAGAAGACACAATGGGACTATAGAGACCATGATCTATCTTCTCACCAAGGGGTGTAGTAATATCCATTGCACAAAATAAAATCTTGATAAGATGATTAAGAAGATTAAGGATATAGGTTGAAATAAACAAGTAAGATGCACTGGTATCAAAAGTACAGTCACTAAAGATGAATCTATAGTAATGATACCAATTATGGTCATTGGACTTGTATTAGCATCCTTTGGAGACTCTTTCACTGCGTGAAGAGGCCTGGTTCTGGATGCCTGTGGCTGGAACACTTTTGTACGTGAAGCATTTGATTTCCCTGCAGTTTTTGATGTTCTTGTGCTGCTGCGTGGATTGGGAAATATGTGGATTATCTTCTACAAGACCCCCAAACATTTGTAGGATCCAATGTTCTTTTAGCCTACTCATGCTTGAAAAACTCCATGGATTTGGAAAACATCATTGGCTCTAGATAGAACTATTTGGTGAAAAGATCCTTGGTGTCCTTCCAATCTAAGCCCTCATGTTTCTTTGTCGTCACTATCGTGTCCCGACGTCTTCTTCCTGGTCCCACCAACACAGAAGGTGGCACAATTCACCCTAATCTCGTCCGGTGTCTACAAGAACTAAAACAAATGTTCTATCCCGCCAAACCATTCCATAGCATGTTGAGGATCAGTGGAGCCTTTGAAAACCGGTTATTTCTAGTAAATGAACTCTTTAGAAAAAAATTTTATGAGCACACCCCAGGTTCCACAGCTAGAGATTAAAAGGGTATTTAGAGGTGGTGTCTATCCTAGAGCATGCATAGTGCACACAATCACCTCAACTAGGCTCGGTTCAATTGGGGGATTTTCTCACAGATGTTCAGCAGTAGCCCTTTCTTGGATCTAATTCACACCTCTTTTTTGAGGTATGATGTTACACAACACCATCAGACAAAAGGAAAGACATTATATAACGCTCGTATATAATAGCGAGGGAAAAAAGATACTGACTAGAAGAACATACATGATTTAGATTTCACTCTATCCAAATCAAAATAGGAAAAGACAAAAACTAATCTATAAGTGATATTTCCTTAACCACCCCTGGTGACTTAAGGTTCATTGTGGTGAGAGCTATCCAGGCACTCAATAGCAACTACCTCCTAATCCCCGAAAAGAATACTCAAATGCATACTGTCATCAAGGAAAGATGTTTAACCTCCCTCTGATACCATTTTGTCACGAACCAGCCCGGGTACCCTAGTAACCCAATAATCGAGCTAGCCCTGACATAGCCCAAAGGGAATTCCCAATCCCCACGGGTCGGTGACTAGCACCTGGCATCACATAACATGCAAGTGGGAACTATTTTTCCACCAACAATGTAGAAGAAAAGAAACAAGATTGTATGCATAACAAAAAGAAACTCCACTGAGAGTAATGTACTAGAATAAAGGAGGCATAAAAAGCCTATATTACTACAACCCAAGTACTAAAAAATGGGAAAACATCCCCAAGGTCCCTAAGGACACAACTCACCAAGACCAAAGATCAATAGCTGAAACCACCTCCAAGAGATCTTTTCCCTTCGCTCGAACCTGGAATAATAAAGTCTACAAACACTCGAGGGAAAAATTATGGTGTGAGCCTAAGTCCAGAAGGATACCACCAAAGATTCCATAACAGATTCCAAATACAGATTACCCAAATAATATCTTTCAATTTTCAAAAAAAAGGTTTTGGAAATTCAAAATAATATTTAAACAAATCATGTTATACATTTACAAAGGATGGAAATAAATATTTTAAACAAATGCTTTACAAAGGATGGAATATTTCTAAAATAATGGCTTATATAAAACATTTATATAAATCAGTTTATATAAATTAACCAGGCATGTAAATCAGTTCAAAAGCATTGACAAACATTTATATCTCAAATATAAATAAACAAGCAAGCAATATGGTCATCTGCCAAAAGGTACGATAGTATTAACCAGTTATAGTATTCTGCACTCTCTATGTGAACTCAGCAAAATGTGTATATACACGTCCCTATGAAACTGGCCAAAGGAGACTCGTCACCAACCCATCAGGGATGTGACCCGCCGCAAGTATGTTTTAGAACGTTGTCGCAACGTAGAGTGTATCCAAATAACTCACTAAATACCCAAGGCTTTCATCTACTATTACATTATGGGAGAACTATTTTAAGACTCCTTAAAATACGATCAATCCGATTCTTCCATTTCAAAAATGTCAATTTCTTTCCATTTAAAAACCAAAACAGGTTTTATACAAAAAAACATGACATTCCACAAGATAAAACCATTGGGTTTCTATCAAATCATTTTAATCGATTTTCAAGAGTTTGAAATTTATTAAAAACCAATTCCATCATTACACAATTTATTTCCACAAATAAATTTATCAATTTAATTTAAATGACTTCCATCAAATCTATATTTAAATTAAACAATTTAAATCATCAAATTTCCATAAACACGCCCAATTCAATGGAATTGGGGTTTACCAAATTTCCATGCCAAAACCATTTCAAATATCTCGATTCACTGGAATTGAGGTTTTATCAATATAATAGAAAGAAAATTTGAGCAATTGAATTTAAATCAACAATTTAAATAAATCAAGCAATACAAGGATAATTAAATTGGAAAGTCAAGACGGAACCACCTACCTCTTAGGTCGTCGATATCAACGGCAAGAAAAAACTCTATGTGTTGTTCATCTCTTCCTTCTCATATCCCTCATGTGTGTTTGATATCAGATCATTCGTAGGGAATGCACGCTTTTATTGATGCTTCATCATAGATTTTAATAATATTTCTCAATCAAAATATCAATTTCTTCAAAAATATATTGAATTCATTATTAATGATTCATACAGGGTATCATTTTATGAAAAAATGGATCATATAACAACTCCACTAATAATACATCCCTTATGGTGGGATATTCCATTTGAGCTTATGTGTAATGCTTCAAACGTCATAGTTGGAGGTGTCTTATCATAAATGATAGAGTGAAATTCACATGTGAATTCTTATGCTTCAAAAAATTGGATTAATCCCAAATAAACTACATAACGACAGAAAATGAGATTAATTTCATCATATTTTCATTAGATAAATTCTCTTCATATTTATTAGTCCCTAAAGTAGTTGTTTTTCCTGACCCTGAAACTCTGAGGTACCTCTTGAAGAAGACTGATACAATTCCCAGACATATCTAATGGATGCTTTTTCTCCATGAATTCGATATTCCGATAAAGGAAAATAAGGGTTTAGATAACTTTTTGGAAGACCACATGTGTAGGATTACACACACTAGAGGATGATGCCATAGACCAGGTACCACTTCAGGACACTTTCCCCAATGAGAATCTTTATGCCATATTAGGTATGCATATTTTGCATGATGATTTATTTAACTACCTTATTGCTTCTAATATTTATACAAATTTTAATAAAAATCATGTCCCAAAATTAAGGATTGAGTCTAGATTTTATTTTTGGGGCGATCCCTATCAATTGAGAATGTGTAGCGATCATGTTATTAGAAGATTCTCCCCTAATAATAATTCTGAGTATGTTCTATATTTATTCCATAAAGATTCAAGTGGAGGACAAATTGGTCCTCAACATATGTCTAGGAAATTCTTATACTCTGTATTATATTGTCATATCTTACACCATAACGGTCATGTGTTATTTATGTCAAGCTCTCACTTCAAAAAAAATGGAAACATTTTTAGGAGACATGAGATTCCCCATCAACCAATATTATTCGATGAAATTTTTGATATATGGGAAATTTAATTTTTGATCCTTTTCCTGGTTATTAGTTATTGTATATTTTGGTTTCCTTTGATTAATTTATAAAATTTTTGGATAAAACGGCTATCAGGAGTGATGGATCGTATGTTGTAGTCAATTTTTTCAATGCAAGGATTTTTCTCTGGTTTGGGGTATCGATGTCCATCATCATTGAAAAAGCTACACACTATTGTAATCATAATTGTTTTATCCTTTTTTGAATGTATTGGGTGAAATAAAAAACATGAAAACCATACCACCCCCAAAAAATGGCAAGGGTATGGTTTCAAATAGAGAGTTGAAACAATTTTTTTTAGAAAATCTTGCAACTAGATAAAAAGTATTAGATAAATCACTTATATTATGTTCCTGGTCCTTATAGGATTACATAAAAAACTGCCATAGATATTTCCCCACTTTGGATAATTTATTGGAAATCATGTCATCTCCCCATGGAGTTCGAGCATTATGTGTATTGGGCTAAAATAGTTAACATGGTTTTGGCACAAGATGGAATTCAATGGATGTTTCAAATTCAAGTGCTTGTTCGCAATCAATTGTAATAATTTGAGGAATCGTGAATTTACAAGGAAATAAAAAAAGAAGCTCATGATAGAATGATCCAAAAAATAAAGATTCATGTGTGATATAAAGTACTACTCTATACTTTATGACTAAATCTAATTTATGGTAAGATTCATTCCAGATGGTTGGTTTCTTATGTTTTAATTAATTTCATTCATTATAGTGTAGTGCAGATCACATAAGAGGACACATTGAGGATATTAAAATTTAATATAAAAACGTTTTAATAAATATGGTGAGTGAATTCCAACAGATTCAATTAATTCCCACATAATGCTGGACCCCATTATCACTTGAGAATATCATGTTTTTCGCAACCCTTTCACTTTTATACTATTTTTCCTATTTAATTATTTACATTTAATATGGACATATAATATCATAGGATCACATTGAGGATAATGAAATATTTTATGTATGGGGGAGGGGACAACATTTTGGGGTAACATCTTTATGGGCTTTGAAGGTCCAACAATTGGTGTAATTTTCAAAAAATATTTACTCTAATTTTCCAATTCCCACAGGAAACAACATGCTAACCTAGCCACCCCTGCACTCTATAAGTATATATTTTTATCATATTAGTGGTTTGACAAGATAATTAAGATATTTAAATAAGATAATAATTTGATTCTCTCTATTTATCCAGGCATTTGAAGAGGGAGAGCTCTTGAATCTTGGATCCCTTAATTGATGACTTTTTCTTCTTCTCCACATTATAATGTTTGTGTTCTTGAAAATAAAATTATTTTTTACTCTTATGTTTCTTATATTTATGCTATTTTATTCTTCTCTAATCATCTTATTTTTTCTATAAGTCATGTGTAGAAACATGACTGGGTTATACCCTCTCTAAAAAAATTTCGCATGCAAGTCTTTTCTATGACGACTACACTACCCATGGAAGAGTAATTTTATTAGCAATTGATCTACATATTACCTTCTTAATTAATTTATTTGGAATCGATAAGACACTATAATTCACTTAAAATTATACATGAATTTATTTTTTGTATGAGCACAATCTTAATCGGTAATACAAAACCACAAGGAATCAATTTTTAGAGTTAAATTATAATCTATAAATTCAATTAAACATTATTTTTAGAGTGAATATGTAATCTAATTTTCCATTAACCATAATCTAGACTTATAACATTAATCAATGTAGGGTGATGTGACTGAACATTTCAAATCATGCCTAGGGTTTAATTAATTCCATCTTGGTAGTGATGTTAATTCTCCTAGGGTGAAGGGGTTAACAAAATAGGGTATTATAATTAAGTGGACATTAAGTTAAATGATATTTATTAATATGTTTGTGAAGATGTAGAGTTTGATCGATTATGACTTATAAAATATTCTCTAAAAAACATTTTCTAGTTTTGACTTATAAAAATTGTATAATTTAAGAAAAACACAAAAAAATAAAATCCTCTTCCATAAGAATTCATCCTCCTATTTTATAAACATATAAATTTTCAAAAATACTTGTAAGTTGTGCACTTATTTTATATTTATTTATAAAACCTTTAGGATTTTGGTTTATTACATTGGATGTGTGATTTAGAGATGAATCCCCCTTTTATTCTTTGTTATTTTTTATTTTTTGGTTTCATACTCAGTATATTTATGATCACAATTATATTATATCTACCCACACATTTTGAATATTTTTTAAATGATAGGACAATTGATTTATTTCTAGGTGGACTATATGTATGGGGTGGTTAATTGGTCTAGACGGACCGTGGACAGTTCCAAGAGTTTCAATAACAAATATCCCCCCTTTATCATAATGTTTGAATTATTTTATTGTTTTATAGGAATTGTATTTGGAACATTTTTATTTTTTTATCCATGGTTATCCTATGATGTGGGATATATTTTGTGACTGAATTTATATTATGAGTTGTTTTTTCCTAATTTCATTAGTGTATGGAGATGTATGTTTCCCTAAAGGTACTTTAGGCTGATGCATTTCATGTGTGTGTTATGCATACTTAGTGTTTGTCGCTAGCCCCTGGTCTATTGGAAGTGGTATTTGGGTATCATTATCAAATTATCTCTATCTAGGTTAGTCTCGGAGGGTCATGTCATGAAAGAGTGCTATTAGATAATGCCATCTTAAGACTATATCATGGAGATTGAATAGTTAAGAGTTTGGGATTAGGAACCATGGAATCTATGTTAAACTATCTCAAGATTGGATATTGGGATAGGGAACATAGTGGTGGTGTGACATCCAATGTATCCATTCATTATGAATCTGATGACCTTCATATTGAAATGGCACATTAATGAACTATTTATAGTGAAATATTTTCCACATTCATCATATAGGACTGATTTTTTGTTTCCATATCCTTCTTGAGTTAGCTTCTAAAAATTATATTTTGATTTTGGGGAATCATGGATATTATCGATTGCCTCTGTAATGATATCTAGAAATGATTCCATTAAAGTATTGAAATTATGATCCACTCAGGGTTGAGTCTTCAGTCAAGGTACATATACTTGTTCTAGTTCATGCATGTGGATGGTGAGTGATGTCTCTACCCATTGAGTAGTATGTTGTCCCACCTCTTGAAATTTAGGTGAATTATCCGAATTAGGGTGAGAAGTAGTTATTTATTGTGGAAACATTAAATGAAATTCACATGTTCTGTGTTCTTTATGATTTAAGAGGTCGAGAGATCCTTGGTATCATGGTGATCCATACCCTCTCCATGAGAAGAAAAGGATTGGCTCAAGTTTATTATATGAGGTTTCTACCTAGTTAGGACCCCTCTTGATGGGGGTTTTGGTGGTGGGACATATCCTAAGAAATTTAGGAAATTTTTGGTTCCATATATGAGTGATTATAATGTGGATTAAGGCACGAAAAGAAGAGGGAAACATCCCTCACGAAGACATGTTCTCTTTTAGTGATATTTAATGTCATTTGAGTTAGTCAGTTCCACCAAAAGAGGATTGTATCAAGGTATATCAGATTAGTTAATTTTACTAATATATTCAAGTCCATTTTTTATGTTCTATGTTTTTTAAGAAGGAACTAGATATGAAGTACCCATGGGAATGAGGCTGAATGGATTCTGGTAGTGATGTTTGGGACTCGATGTCTTCAGGTGTGTTTTGTGTTACGACCCAAGTATTCTCTACATCAGATGCTGATTTAGTAAATAGTTTCAAGAAAAATTTACCTAAAAATCTCTTTTTAAAGAACTAGATATTCCTGGGGATCCTTTCTTAGGTCGAACAAAATATTTTTAGGCTCTAATAGATAACATTTAGTAGTCACTCGCTTCTGCTTATAATGATTCCTAACTCTTGGAGGATAGAGCCTCACATGGAATATTTACATAATGGTTATGAGATTATATGATATTTAAATTAGTATAAACATGTTTCCTTATATCCATGATAGTTTGACAGTTACTAGTGAGAGATTTAGGGTATCTATTTTTGTGAAAGAATTTTATTTCATTGGAAAGAAGGAATCCCATGAAATGTTGGATGAGCTCATATGCAGTAGGATACAACTGGTTTATTATCAATTATCTAGTATTACCGATGTAGTAGTAGATTCTATGTGATATCTATTTCCTAAATTGGTGAAGGATTCTGATGGTGTTGTTCTTGATGATTTTCTAGGATAATCTCTAGGCCAAAAGATCAACCTTTTCACAAAACCGCACTAAGGGATGGACCACTTACTATGCCATCATATCAGAATAACCCATAGAGTTTTGAGAGATAATGTTATATTTTAAATAGATTATATATTGTCGGGGGTTTGGTATACCCACGGTGTTCCATTGGGTATCTATTAGTTATTAGATAATAATTTTGTTGTGATATTTTGGAAATGAGTGGGTTAATCTAACATGATTCATGTGACTATAGAGAAGGAGTCACCACCACTGAATATCAATTAATTATTCTTCTATTAGATTTTGGAGAAGTGTTACACAGAGTTATACATCAATATGGATCATCAGGTGCTCTTGGTTTGAGAAAAGTATATAAATAATGTTTCTTTCCAAAGATGATATGGTTTGTTTGAGTTCTTGGTGATTTAATTCATCAAAGAAGACACCCCATTATTGTTCTCAGGACTTATGAACCATATATTTTAACCCTTCATATACCATTTCATGGTAGTATTATTTGATGAAATCATTGTGTACTCAGAATTAGCATTGTTACATGTGATACACTTGAGGAAAGCACTAGACATGCTTCGAGAGAGCCGTCATTATGGGAAGCTCTCGATGTTTTTATTTTTGATTCAAGAGCTCATCTTATTGGGACGTATTATGTAACATGTGAGTAATAGTGGACCCAGTATTGTTAGAGGTGGTGTAAACATAGAATCCATCCATGAAAATGACTTCGGTGTGGATATTCCTTGGTTTTTTAGTCTCCCATTAGATATTATGTTTGAAATCTATATGATCATTGAAACTTTGAATGCTCAGACCCAAATGGGTAACCATTCATGTGGGAACGTAATTTTCAACTGACTTTATATGATATAAAACTAATGTGGATGAGCTCCCTCGTCTTGAGACTATCAGAAGAGTGTGTTGAGCAGGTGGTGTTTTTCCATTCCTCAAGAGTTGTTCCTACATGTATTTTGACAAAGAGGTTGGTAGTGATTTCATATGAGTATCGGTAGATGATACCCCTCATATAGAAACATGTGACCCCTAAATTAGAGTTGACAATAATAACCTCTAACCATGAGGCTGGGAGACACTATATTAAGAGATACCATGTGTTCCCCAATACCCACTTGACATAAACCTCATATAATTATGAATATGGGGAGAACATCACTGTATTTCCTAATATGGATGATGATACCAATAACACTAAAATAACAGGTGTTGAGAAATATTCATTCATTCCCAATATCCATACATATGGGAGAGCTATGTATATTCTAAAATCCATTAGAATCATATTGTGTATCCACAAATGTAGTACCATGTAGCTAAGTTTATCTCTTGATTCATATTCGAAAAATAGGTGTTGACCCAGGTGGTGGGATCATAGTAGATGTAGGATAGTGTCTTCATGGTTTTCATTATGGGACTTCAATAATCAATGAGAACTCACAAAACCAATTGATTAATCATAGACTATATCACATAGTCATTCCACATCCTAGCCATCTGAGATCAGTTCATAGTAGAGATTTGGGGATGCCATTGGATGTATGAGATATTATGGCCATAAGGATTTTTCTCAGTTATCATTTTAGATTATGATTATTTCTTTATTTCATGATTATAGAGAGGTTGAAGAGTGTATCTGGCACTCAATTATGGTTGGCATCAAATTTCTACCCCTTGGAAGATTTCTTGGAAAACAATACACTTTAGGTTCTATAGAACGTACTTTATGTATTCATGTTAGTTTTGGTCATATATGAGAGGTCCATCTACCATTGGTGGTGTTTTCATATAAAAATAGTAACCACTTGGCCATCAGTGTAGCACCATTTGAGGTATTTTATAGTAGACCCTATAAGTCCCCATTGTACTGCTCTGATAATGGGGAAGAGTGATTAGGGTCCCATAGGTGTTGTGAATGATGGTAGTGAAGGTGAATTTAATATAGGTTTGGATGAGGACCTCCCAAATATGTCAAGAGTCCTATGTATGTCGATGATATATTCAATTGGTTTTTGATGAGGATACCATTTGTTCTGAAATATCTCACCTAAATAATGATTATAGAGATATGGATGAGGTGAAAGGCTATCTCTGATGTTCATTTTACTTTCTCTAGTTATTGATAATGGTTTTTTAAGTGGTATTCTACATGGTCATACATCCATATTTAAACTAGGAACATGATGTATTCAACATGTAGTATATGAGAAAATATGTCTACACTCTGTCCCACATTATCGGTAGGGGAGAGTTGATCATTGATAGTGGAGTTACATTTTAAATGTTCTCATTGGGTTTTGAGATCTAGTTATATAATACCCTTAACAGTAAAGTGTTTTCTTTTGGTGAATTATTGTTGGTAGTAGGAAGACCTCTAGGAGATCTTGTGTGAGTGGGAGATCTAGATATGAGCCTAGTATCATCACCTTTCTGAGTACGTTGTTCATTGTAGGGATTAAAATACTTAAATATTAATAGAATGTAACAACTATTTTTAATCATGTAACACTTTGTAAGATTTTAAATAGTATTTCAAGTGTTATTTATAGAGTCGGAGTGGATTTCCAGGGCCTTGGGAGTCTCAGGTGGATATGATATGAATATTAAACATAATTTATTACTCAGGGGTAGTTTTTAGAGATAACAAATTAAATATCAGATGGTTTCTTTTATGGCTAAAATGACACCGCTATTAAATATTAATCATGGGTTTTATTATAATTTCTTAATAAGTCATGTCTGTGTTAAATTCATTGAAAGTGGGTTTTCATGGGTGGATTAAATGAATTTAATGAATTTGTTAATTTAATTATTATTTAATTCCCAAAATCAAATGGCACATTTCTATAAACTAACCTTTTTAAATTTCACTTCAGTTAGTCGCATAACCCTTGAAGAATTAAAGTACATAGACAATTCTAGTGATGATAACATTTTCATAAGATCATGTTGTCATGGATCGATGTTTGGAGTATTTTTAAGCTTTTCATCATTGATTGAGTTATTGGGTCTTGCCAATGATAATGATGCATAATAATTATTCATTAGATATCGTTTTCACCTAAGGCATGGAATTTCATTTTAGGGAATAATCCCTATTTATGGTTTGTGAGGTATATGATTTAACTCCTTGAAAATTAATTCATGGATCATTCTTCATTGGATTATCCAATGTTTTTCCTCTTACATAATTTTGGAATTTGGAACTTATTCTCTATTGAATTTTTTTACTTGATAATCCACTGTGTTATTTGGATTCTAATGGTGATGTAAAATGAAAATGAACATCAATCGAAGATCACCTTGTTTTATGTTCCCTTCTCCCTCACTTTTTTGATTTTGCCGAAATTAATTTCAGTTTTCTAGAAATATGATGTTACCCAATAGAAATTATCATTGTTCATTCATTATTGTGAAAAATTGATTGTGGTCATGGGTTTGGTTTTTTGTTTTGAAGATTTGACAATGTAATTGAAGTGATCACATGAATTCCATGATGTTTTATGTGATGGTGGATATATGATCCGGATTAGGCAACAACCTCCAGAAGAAAAATGACAGGCGATTCTGAGAAATATGGGTCCATAATCCAACCAACATTGATGATAGTATCCTTTGATGGCATGGGTGGTACACTTTGTTGTATTTGGATGGCATGGTGCTTCGGCATGGCGATGATGATTTCTTTTCTAGTAAAGAACATACAAAATCAAACTTTGGATAGCCATCTATGGAGGTCCACTATATTATGGGAGTTATATCTGATATTCGAAGTGAAACAAATGGAAATAGCAGTATGGGTGAAGCCGAATGAATATTCTTTAGTTTCTATGAAATTTTGATATAAACATCATAAACTATGGATAAACACATACCATGTGGACCCCTATGTACATTGGATAGGGTCACGAGTTTTGTTAAATATCAAATTCTATGTGGACATCTCAAACAACATTTAATCATTAGCTGATCATCTCGATGTGTAGAGGGAGTACATGCCCAAATTTTCATGTGGGCCTATATTACATGTGTTATTGGGTACACCACACGTTCATTGGAAGGTGACCATTATATATAATATCACACACTTTGACAGAGGGAGTATCCTCTACACACTAGGTGTGAAATGGAGTACACCTTGTGTACTATAAAAAGTTCCCAGGATTGAGCAAACAAAGCATGCCAAGTGCCATCCAACCTATACATGTCATGTGTCCTAACAACATTCCATGTATCATGAAGAAGAAATTTTGTGTGAGAGGATATAATATAGGTAGTTCTAGACTCATTGATAAACACTATGTACTCATTGGTACATTTCGTTTGCTTCTTCTAGGTCATGTGGGGGCCCTTTGCCACGTCATACTAGTTTTAGTATAAGCATGGGTGAGTACCCTATAACCTCAGTTGTGCTGACACATTCCCTTAGTCCATTCCTAAGATGGTAAAGTGATGTATCAGAAATTTTTTATAATATTGGAAACCCCCTCTATGGATTACATTCAGATAGAGTCAGGTATCCATTTGTGTGGACTATCTTGTGATCCTCAATAATTCTTCCATATGTTGGACTAGGTGTCCCATTTCTGATATCAAGGTCATGTGATACCCTTCTTAGTGGGTCATTCCTATATTGGTTAAAGAACCCCCCATAGGACTTGAGTATGATACCCTATCTATTTATTGATTTATTTTATCTTCATGTATGTTTTAGGCTGATTGAGTGAGTGTATCATATGATACCTCTTAGTTTCCTTGAAAATTATTCCTTTAATGAGCTAATGAGTATGTCCTCTCATTTGAGTTCCATAATTATAATGAGACCTGATGAGTGAGTTCTCTTAGAAGGATGTTACCTTTGAGCCTCTTTTGTAATCCTAGGCTCCTTGTGATGACAAGACCTCATATTGAGACTTAGTGTAAACCTTTGATCACATCTAGTTTATCTTGTTTGTTCCCTTGTATTTATTATTTAAAGATTACTCCCCTTTGATTATTTATGTTTATTTATTTTTGGGGGTCCTAATGGGTATTTTTATAATCAATGTTTCATTGGATGTA
Organism: Viscum album; assembly: GCA_963277665.1. NCBI lineage: Eukaryota > Viridiplantae > Streptophyta > Magnoliopsida > Santalales > Viscaceae > Viscum > Viscum album. The sequence continues at coordinate 1,134,214,347 of OY728131.1, forward strand.
CCCACAAATGGAAGTTACATTATAGATTAAATTCCTTTTTATGGAGCCCTAGGAGGTCCTTGAGAATGTGGAGCTTAGTTCTGATTGATAGATCAGGAATAGTTTTGGGAGTTGTAATATGAATGCAATCACAATTTTACAAGAATGTTGTATTCCTTCCCAGTTTTGTTGGTCCTATATGTTTTCCAATTTTATTTTGATTACCATGGGTGTATTATGATGTGGGTTATTTGTAGTGCATGAATTTATAGTATCATTTTTTTCTATAATATATCAGTGTATAGAGATGTCTATGTGTGTACAAATACTTTAGGATCAAGAATAAAATGTGGGTGGTATTCTTACTCAGTGTTAGTCATCATCCCCTTACCCATTGGTGGTAGTCCTGGAGTCTCATTCTCAGCTTACCACAAATTAGGTTAGCCCCAGTAGGTCATTTCATGAAATTGTTACTATGGTTTACAACTAGTCACTAGAGCCTTTTTTTGTCAAAAAAATCATAGAAGGATTGAAATTGGAGCATCTAACAATCCACTAAATGACTATAACTAGGGAATGTAACTGATTGTTACCACATTTTCCTATAGTGTATAATCTATGTTTGGGTGTCTAACTAGCATGGAAATGATAAGGCTTTTATATCAAATCATATAAATAATGTATGTTTATCTCATTCATAATGATTATTGTTTTTTCTAAATGTTAAGTATATAAAATAAGGGATATTTCGGTATATCTCACTTACTTAAATACATTATCTAAATCATGGTCTAAAATGGTATATATCATCACTTTTATCAGGTAATCTAAAAAGATGGGTGGAATTGCCTATCATAACATCTCCATGAAATATTTATGTGATTCTATTTCCCATAATAGAAAATTAGATTTTTGGTACTTATGGGAACATTAAGTGTGGGTAAATAATAAAACATTATGTGTTAGAATCTACAACAAGCTGGAGAGATGATTCAAAAACTACGCAGCTATGTGTACTTTCCTTAACTCATTAGTCAAACATATGTCATGAGCCTTGTCTTATCACCCTCCTTTACTTGAACAATTTTAGGTGTTTATAAATGATAATTGAGGGTTATATTTCATTATTTTATTGATAGATAAGGACAACATCAAAGAAATTGATAGTGATTATTGGACAACTCCAGTACGAGGCCATACCTAGGTTGGAATTAACACTAAACTCAAAAGGATGAAAGGTGAAAGGTGACATGTAATAAAAGGATAACTGATCAAGTTTTAGACATAGATATTATGCAAGAATAAATTAGTTAGTTGGATAACAGATTAGATTCCTAGTGGGATGATTATATATTTACTCTCTTAACAACCAAGTGGTAGGAAATGGATAATGAGTTTCTAAACATTTAAATAATTCAAGGGTAAAATCTAGAGGAAAATGGTTATAGAAATAAGACTAGAACAAAACACATTTAATCCATTTATCAATGAGAATGAGTTTGTTGGAATGATTAAAATGAATAATGATGATGGTTCACACTATAGTGAAGTCAATGGTATAGGACCTATGTAAATTTCTTACCTATAAGATATTTTCTCAGGTTCTATATTGAATTATAGTGGGGTGAGATATATGGTTAATATGAATGGTACTATTACTGACATTGTACCATTGTTTATTAATTATTAACATAATTATAAGTCAAGATCTATTCCGAATGAAGAGGAAATCAGTAATGTTAACATGAGTATCAATCCAAAGTGTACTTTATGATCATATTGGTTTGTAGGATCCATATACCTGACCACCAGGGAAATCATCAAAAATATTTTATTAAATCAGTTCAATATTATTTTATAGTTGGATCTTTTCATAGATCCAACCCTAACACAATTTATGTTCTTGTTTACAATGTGAGACTACATAATGGTTTCATCCATTTTCACCCCATCAACATGTGTAAATTCACCTATAAATATCTCTTGAGAGCCTCGAACACCTGACTTCCTCCACATATATGTATTCATGAATCTAATTAATAAATTAGTTTCATAAAAGGAATGAATATCTAATGGGGTACATGTTTGGCTCAGAAAACTATTTCTGAAAATGATTGAAATTTGGTAGGAACCAACATAAGGATTAAAGATTATATGGAACATAAATATGAAACAATTGAAGGGGGATTCATCCTAAAATTCTTAATAAGGTTGAGATTCTATAAATTGGTATGTGATCTAAACTTTTGATATTTCTCTTTGACCTGGTTCACTATTCCTCTCATGGGAGGGTGATTTGGTTTCTTATATTTTGTTAGGGGCCTTCAACTGGGGGACTCTCTCTCCCTGAGTTTTTTTATTCTTTCTTAGGATTTTCTGAGTAGGAGTTCAAATATATATATTTCTAATGGGATACTTCACCATTTTTGGGGTTGGTATGACTTTCTACGAACTTATCACCTCATTTTAACTGATGAAATACTCTTCTTCATCAATAGAATTTCCAATTCAATCCAAAAGTTCAAAACTATTATAATTTTTGTCTACATGGGAAATGATGGTATTAATTTCATCCATAGAAGTGTCCCCATATCCAATAATTTTGCATATATAAGTGAAATGTTCTTAAAACATATAATCAGATTAACAAGAAATAGATTTCATATGGACTGTCTAGGATATCCCTTATTTAATGGAATAACAAAAATTCAAAACATTGATGTTACTATTAATAGGATTACGAGTAGGATTATAAAATAGAAGAGTCCACTAATTAAATTTTAGGGAAGAATCAATATGATATATATCATTCTAACCTCCATCCACATGAATATCTTAAATGTCTAAAGAGATCCAAAAAACATATTTGGATTATTGAAATAATACTCAAAAATTTGGTATGGTATTATTAACTTGAAGGATGAAAACACTAGGCTAAATAGTTGAGGCTCACCAAAACTATGTTAGAGGGGGTATTTACCTCACCAATGTAGAATAATGTATGCAATGTATGAAATATAAACTAGTCTGGGATGTAATCGTGGGAACCTCTCTCCCATACACCTTTACCAAGATTAAATATGATTACACCCTTTATAACTGGAAAAATGGTTCCTATAGTTACCAAATATAGTGTAGACTTTTAGATAAAATTAATATCATTCTTAAAAATTTTAGATGGAATATATGAAATAGTGATATTGCCATTTGGATGAATAACTAAATGATATTCTCTTTATTTTTCCATGAGGTATAGCCTATCAAATTGTCTTTAATGAATCCATCATGTAGCATCATCTCATTAACGTAGAAATAAATGACAGATAGAAATAGTTATTTCGTAAAATTCACATTAATGATTAACCAAATCAATATGGATTCACAAAATATGCATCATGTGATTTTAGTTTCAAGGATATTTTAAATATTCAACCTCCCTCTCATACCTATTATTTTTTAGTTGTGAGCTTTTAGTGTAAATAATTTTCAACCATGTTCAATTTTTTAGACTAGGAGAGTCCGAACAAGGGAAATTAAAATGGATAATGGAATTAAATGTAAGGTTATTCTTCTACCATCAAAATTATTGTGTTGTGAGAGCTCTAATATTGAATCAATGAAATGTATATTTGTTAAATCTGAGTGGAATAGATTTATCTAGATCTCTCTTAACATAATTGAAGGGGAAAATGTGAGTTATGATTTAGTAGAAGATTAGTAGATTTATTAGTTTAATATAAATTCTAGTGTTATTTCCTATTTCATAGGAGAGTATCAACTTCTTTACTTCAGGTTCTTGGGTGATATGGGGAATCCCAAAGTCTATTCAGTATATGGTGATAAAGACAAAATAGTTTTCCTAAAAATTAAATTCCTTTAGGTCTTATAATCTCATTGATCACTATTTAATGGGGACTATCCGGAAGTAAACATTAAAGATAATATTTAGTTTCTTCTTACAGTGGAATCTAATATGAATAGGGGGTGGTTGGGTGCAATGGTAAGACAAAAGGTGCTAAGTCGGAGTTTAAAATTAAATACCTATGGATCATGTATCCTGTGAATCAGGCTTGGTGGTGGGATCATTTGGGACACTTGAGGCTATATTATTATATATATTTTTACCTTTATTGAGATTATAGTTATATACATTATGAATTCTATATAATGAACACTAGAACTACCTTATATGCAACCAACAACCTAAATATTTTAGCGGTAGAATATAACTCAATCATAGTGATAAATGTAACATTAAGGCCATTCCACTTAACCATAGATTATTCCTTATTTGAAAAGAGATTCAAAATAACTTATTACTCATAATGCTTAAATAGTTCCCTCTTGGATATAAGGTTATGTGGTGATTGATACCCTAACATCCAAAGGTTATCAAGGGGCATGGATGATGACCTATTCAAGGTGTGGCTCTCATCCAATAGAATGAATAAACTTTTTTATGGGGATTCCATTAAAATATATAATTTGTTTCCTCTATTACTATTTCCATGTTTATTATTTCTCATAATTTAATGAAAATTTATTCTTTATTTGATCAAGAGGGTTAATAAATCAAATATTGATCGACAATGACTCACTATAAATCAAAGAAAAATTCCAAGTGATGAGTTTATTTTTAATTGAGTTAGTAATGAGTGCTATAACTCTTGTTGAATTACGAAGGAAACAATTAAAAAATATTCTTCGTTAAGTTAAGGGATATACTTCTCATTTATGGTTTCTATAAATTTTGAACATCAATCTTTATTACTAAATCTCAACATAAATGATTATAACCGCCTTAGAGTTTATCCCTGGTGAGGTAAAGAGAATTTGTGGATAATGAAAATTTGCATTATGTTTAAATTTTTACTTCTATTTTTAAATTGTTTTAGTTTGTTTTGGAGATAATTTTCTATTTTAATCTCTTGATATGGTTTTGTGATTTATTTGTGGGTTCTCATCAAAATCAGACATGTTAATTTCATAGAGAAAAAGAAATTTAATGAGATGTATGGAAATGAAATATTAATAATGTAAATGATCCATCATAGATTTTTCAACCCTAATAGTTCATAAAATATAAATAAAGCCTTTCTTATGATGACTTCCCTATGTGAATACCCAATATTTCATTATTTTAATTGAATCGTGTTCACCATGATACCCATACAGTGATTGATTAGGATAATTATTGACTAAATCATATACCATTTATCTATACACCAGATATTTCAATAAATTTATTAAAAATTATATACCTAGAGAGTTAATTAATTTCATTTGATTAATATTTAATTTCCATGGGTTTATCATGTTATTATTATTGATAGTTTTATGCATTTTTCCTTTATGTGGCACACATATACTAGTACATGCTATAATTTTATGGGTGGGATAGAAATTATATATCCCCCTAATGATTTGGAAAATTTTTTACATCGCATGTGATGATATTGAATGCATTAGGGAGTAAACCCAATCTTGTAAGGGACTTTTTACTTTATGTTATGTTGCATTTGCAGCGAGTATTGGATTATGATTATGATATCTTGTTTTATATTATTTCCAAATTAGTATGATGTCACGATCTTGTGATATCTTCCTCTTTAGGAAAAAATCATTATGTTATGATTCATGAATTGTAATTTATGTTGTATTGGGTATGATTTTCTAAAATGTTTTCATTACAACATGATTTTTTTTCTCATTTCCACATATTTATTATATTCTAACACATGAACTTCGATTGTTATTAACTTTTTTTACCCTTACTGAGCATTTTAGTTCACCCAATACTATTTTTTCTTTTCCTCTAGTTATAAATAATTGTATTCATTAAAAATATTTTAAATGGACATAAGTTGTGGAGTATTTTATGGGAGATATTGAATAGTACTTTTAAAATAATTAATCCTTAGTTTAATGTTAAAAATACTCAATGGTTGGGAAGGATCTGTTTTTTTGTTAAATATTTTTTCTAATTATTTAAAACTCTAAAATAAAAAACATATTGGGTATGTAAGTGATTAAATATTTTTTATTGATATTATAATTATAGATGTTTATGTTTGGTTTTCTTTTGTCAGTATCAAAACCTATTTGTAAAGGATATATTATTATCACCAAATCTTGGAGTGTTTTTTGGGATTCATGGTTTCTCTTCATCCATTTATTAATAATAATTTTAATCTCTAATAATCTATTTATTATATGCACATAAAAAGGGAATATTTGACCACATAAAATAGATTCTATGAAATCTTTTTATTAATCACACATTTAAATAAAATGAAGACTATTTTAATTCATTCATTTGATTATATTAAGGAATGACTAGCCATTATTATGTAAATATTATTTCCAGGCATGGTGGCCATTATATTTGCGATACATGGACATTGTGTCCCCTTAATTTATGATAAAAAAGAACAAATTCCACAATGAGATATCATATAAGTGAATGGTTTACATATATAAAAGTGATAATAGGACTTGTTTTCCCCAATAAAATTTAATTTACAGGCATGGCATACCTAATTAAAAGTGATAATTTAGTATGGTGTCCCTATTGAAATTTTACATATGGTCATGAAATCCCCATTTAAATGTGACAATCAGGCATGGCATCCCATAAACATTTGATACTCGACAATAGAGAACCATATGATTCAAGATACTCGGTCATGGAATCCCCTATAACTCTATGACCCTCTCACAACTATACATGGTTACATGAGTTACACCTTAGGTCTTGGATTGTGTCTATATATATATTGGGATATATATTTCACAAAATATACAGACCATACATATATACATATATATATATATATGGTCATATGTTCACATATATCTTGGATTTGGAAGAAGCTGGTAGGGTCAGCCTGGTGTCATTTTGGAACTAGAGGTGAGTCGTTTATAGTTTATATTTCTGCTTACATTTTTATACAGAAAACTTATCATTTTATAAAAACTACCTGGATTATACTAGAAAATTTTGGTGGTGGCCCACTGAGTGTATCTCACACCCTTTTTAGGCATCAGGTTTGCAATAGAACATATCACATTGATAAAGGTATGGTCAAAGAGAAGCATCTAGATTTGGACCCATGAATTTAATATACATGGATTGTGAATAGGAGAAGACGATCAAGATTATTCTCATGATTCAATTGGCGATTGCTTTTTTAATTTTTGAACTTTTGTGTAGCATGTTTTATATGTATATTATTATGTATTACATGTTATCCCCTTTTTTCTACCATTATTATTTGAGCATCATTTTGTTCATGATATTGATTCTTATTTCCCAATTTAATTTATCTATATTTTTATGTTTCAATAATTCATTTATTATATTGATTTTGGAGATTACTATTATAATATAAAACCATGCTACACTCTGTACATGAGGTTATAGTTTCCCCACCATATCATCATAGACTATAACTACTAGTCAGTAGCTTCTAGTGTATGGGCAGTCATGCTAGAGTCCATATGGCCAACTGAGTTCGGCTTCATATGAATGGACTAGGTACAAGATGTCCCGAAGTGGTATCAAAGGATTATTTACCACTGTCCTGATATTTGGGTTATTAAGTGGGAGACAAATATTGTGTCCTAATTTGGTAATGAGCATGTTCTTGGAAGTAGTTAACCCATGTATAGGGGAAAGAAAAATTACCTAGGTAGGGATATGGTTGTTTTGGTCTCCTATTTTGAAAGTTGTATTGATTTTACTGTAGGGTGACATATATGATTTGTGATTTTATTAATGTTAATATTATTTTGATATTATATTTAATGTATCACGGTATAAAGAGGGACTATCTTTTAATGAATCATATTAGGAAACTATGGATAAATATTTCTTTTATTCTTTCATGCCCTATAAGTGTATCTGGATTCAATCATTGCACGTATTGCATGTGATTATTGTATGTTTCTTGACAGATATAAGTGAAAATATAATATTGTTTCTTGAATGATTGTAATAATTGGATTAATTAAAGTTTATTCATCCACATAAGTGGATTTTTCCCATATATCATGATGGTGGATGATTTACTAACTAATTATAGAACATTTGATCCATATATCGCTGATCACAGGGTTTGAAATATTATTTTATTTGGTTATATTAATGGTAATTGTAATTTATCAATAATTTACTTTTATAAAGTGGGAATGGTGATTTATCCCTGAAAATATTTTAATATGACCCATTACATCCTGATACAATATCTAAGGGTCATGTCGAAGTTACATGATGGGCCAATTAAAATTTATAATGTGTATGGGTATTTATAAATTGGGAATGTTGAAACATATAACTAGTTCATTGTATATATAAATATAGCTTAATGAGTATGAAATAAAATGAATTTATATCCTTAAATAAATTTTTTACCATTAAATGGATATTCAAATTGAAATTTTGAGGATGTTCTCCCCTATACATTGCAATTGGAAATCCATATACGTATACCTCTTCTATGTGATGTAATACCTTAAACCTGACACAACCATAGAAGTGGGTAGTGGGGAGTTTCTCTTGTGATCTATTATGATCATCCATACCACTTAGAAATGGAATTAAGAGAGGGTAGAGAGGTTTAACCCCTTTCATATGAAGGCTTATACCTATATGATTTTGATGTATTAGATCCTATATTTTGTTGAAATTATCTAAGTTTTGTGTTTGTAAATTGATTGGATATTCAACCATGATATCCTCGAGTCACATTCTTGGAAGGTGGTAATGATCATTCTTATGAGGTGGTGGTCCCCGAGCCACCTGGATTACCTCTATTAGTTTCAATTGATGCACCTTATATTATTCCTAATATGGGAACCAATGCTTACTTCCAAATAATATCATATTCTTTATGATGTATGATCAATGGTCTCTGTTACAATCTTCTACTATGATAGAGGTGATGTATGGTTTTTAGCAGGAGCATCCAACTACATTGTTAGGGAATTTTGGCCCCCATGAAACTGATTTGTGGCTAGAGGTCAAGCTGTTGATATTTGAGAGTAATGGAACCACCTCAATATAGTAGGTTTCAACTTATAACTTATATTATTCATGATTATTTCATGCATTCTTCGGGAATGATTACCCATGCCGGTTGTTATCAGAGTATAGTCTGGGAGGACTTATAGATAGCCTCCAATGATTACTTCATTACATATATTCTATGATTGGAACATTCTAGATAAGTTGTGCACCTATAGTATGTTACTATATTTTTCATAGAATATTCATCTCATTTCACATAACTTCACTGCTACACACTAACACTTACTGGTGACGAGTTGAAGATACTGAGATGGTTTGATGATGGTCTTGTATACACCATCCAATCTCACATGAATTTATTTTAGTTAACCTCCATTTATGAGATAGTTAATTTGGACCTTATTACTGATAAGAGTATGAGGGAAGATGACGGTGGGGTCCCGGGAGGTTCTATTATAATATAGGGAAGTTTTTCATTGAGTTGTAGGAAGTGTCACTTCGAGCCTGCATTCAGAGGCACTAGTAGTCATATGACTCATACTGATTATTATCTTATGTTCCACTAGATCAAGAATCTGCTGTATCAAAAGGCATAGTTTTCAAGAGATATCGTTTAATTTCACGGAAGTGAAGGGTTGGTGAATCATCTGAAGTTATACTAGAACTTTCCATCTATTTCTAGTGGATAAGGATATATATCATTTATTCCCTCGAGAATAGGATTATTAACACCTCACTATATAGGTGACTAGTCTACTATAGGTTAATCAGTCTGAGGAGGTGATCATGGCTGAGCGAGATAGGATACAAACATTCAGTTCCAGAATAGTCGAAATTCTTAGGGTCATTTGGTTATACCTGAAGTACATGGATCTGACCACATCAATGAAGTGCATCCTAATCCTGAGGAACATAGTGTTTGTACTTCTACAGTTAGAGGTACTATCTTCGTACCCTCTATATTAGTATCTTATTTATTTATAATAAGTTATTTGTATTCCTTTATTTCTATAGAAATTATAGAATTTTTTCCCCTTCAATATATAGTATATTTATGATGTGAATACTTTTGATACACTATTGGGTATCTGAACTGATACTACGATCTACTCTAAGGAATTCCTAACTGAGATTGGGGGATAAATTTCTATATGTAACCTCTTTATCCATGAGATTATGGGTTTCTATGTGATACTTAGAATGGATTAGTTGGTATCTTCATGGGATCACATTGATTACAATTTTGGGGGATGTCCTTCACATCACTCGAGGGAAATAACTACATTCATAGGGAAAAATGGGATGTCTATATGAGTCTATCTCGACCAGAGCATTGTTGATATGGGATAATGGCAACCATGATATCTCTTCTATTTTTCAGTGATTAGGGAATAAAGCGCACAAAATTCCCAATATTGTGGATCATTTGGGGATTGTTCTCCCTGGAGAATTTTCTAAATTACCTCTTGTATGAGATTTGGAGTTCACTAATGATCTAGTTTGAGGTACATCACCAGTTTCTAATCCTCCATATAGGATGGAACTTATAAATCTTTCGGAGCTCAAGAAGTAGTTAATAGAGTTGGATCAAATTGTTTTATACAATCCAATACCTCTCTATATGTGTCACCAATCCTTTTCCCCAATAAGGTATATGGTACCCCAACATTAATCATGGATTGTCTGAGGTTAAATTATATTATAATGTAGAACCGATATTCACTTCCACTTATAGAAGAATTATTTGAACAGCTCTATATAGAGAGGGTTTTCTCCAAGATTGATTTGTTGTTGGACTGTCATTTGGTGTGTGTGTGTGTGTGTGTGTGACTATTATACATACCACATATGAAATTATATTTTACATATGGTCTGTGTGAGTATTAGGTCATGTATTTCATTCTCACAAACATTCTCATAGTCATTATGGGTCTAGTGGATTTATTTTTTCATGTGATTCTGGATTCATTTTTTTAGTATTAATGGATGATATCTTGGTGTATTCTCATACTAGACATGACTAATCCAGAAATGTTGATATCATAGTGAATAAACTAATAGAGCACCGTATGTTTGTTAAGCTCACAAAATGACACTTTTGGATCAACATGTTACACTTCCTCAATCACATCATGTCAGCGGAAATGGTATCAATTGACTTAGAGAATGTGATCATTGGTGTATACTTCTAAAAAAACTATAACATCTTCGAAGTATGTTGGTTCTTAGACAATGATATCTATGAAAAAATAATGTAAGGATAATCATGATTAAAATTTCATCTCATTGGTTTTAATAAAAAGGCTATGAAGCTATTATGGATTGATTCGTATAGGGAATTCTTTCAGGATAACAAACAATGATCAACATCTGCACCAATACTGATTCTTATAGATCAGTGAAGAAGTTATAAAATTTGTTATCGTTGAATAATAATTGGTCTAGGAACACTCTGGTTGTAGAAAGATTGAGTTTTAGTATATGGGTCTCATATATTAAGGCGACATGAAAGGAATTACCTGACATGTGATCTAAAATTGAGAGTTGTAGTTCACACATTTTTTTGTGGAACTCTCTATTAGGAGATAATATTGTGTTTTACATAGACCACACAAGACTGATGTATATCCTTATATAGTGTGACATGAATATCTGATAGTGAAGGTAGTTTGAATACCTATAGTCTTTTGATTTTGATCTTGCGTATAAACCTATGAAAAGAAATTTCATTTTTTTATTCACAAAGATGGAAAAATCGGAGAAAATAAGTGGAAGAAAACGATAATGAGTGGTAGTTGATGGGCCTATTTTCTAAGAGGAACTTAATGGTCCATGAGAATCATATGATTAATACCCTTATAGCATTATAAATAACATATTCACTTTAGAAATGAGTGATGATTAGGTATCTTTTGGATCCCAAAGGACTGTCCTGGTGGAAGATTGTTTTCAAAAAGTACCCACCACTTGGTTAGGTTGTCAATGCAAATGAGGTCTTGTAAATTCATTAATGGATCTGGGTTTCTATAGACATATGGGTTGAGTTGATATGAGAGTCTCATACCATTAACTAGGTAGTACATCTCGGTGTAAAAAATTTGTAATGTGACTTACACCACTAGTATTGGTGGCCATATTTTAATAGGAAGATAGTGGATTTTATCACTTGATGTTTTTCCAATCAAAGTGCGAATGTGAAACATGAGTGAAAAATGGGGACTTTATAGATGATTCCCATTCCTTAGTAGAAATGTGCTGACATTACCATGGAATTATGGACTAGTTTACCTACGTAACTTCGAGGTCCTGATTTTATATGGTTTATCATTAAACAACCGAGAAAGGTATCCCACATAATATATACTAGAGAGACCATTTCAATAGACAATCTTAGAAGGATTGATAACTAGGATATTATGCATCTTCATGTCATTTCCGATTCAATCATATCAAACAGGTATGTGTTGTTTACATCATAGTTCTGTAAGGGGTTTTTGAAGGGTCTCGATACATATATTTTTCTAAGAGGAGACATAAATTCATATACTAATGAGAAATATGAGAATTTGATATAGATATTACAGGAAATGATCTGAAAATGTGCCCTTGATTTTGGATTTTCTTGGTAGAAACACCTATCACATTCTGTGTTTTCCAAAAATAATAGCATTGAGGATATTATACATATGGATCTGTATGAGGTTCTATATTGTAGTACATTTTTTTCACCCATGTCATTCCCAAAGGTATTAGGTGAAGGTCTAATAGAACCTATTCTCTCTCAGTAGGCATCATATTAGGTAAATCATGTCCAAATGTTTTTTCCTATAGCTTAATTTATAAATAAATCTTATGAAAATGTCCATTATCAACCTCTAAAGTTTGAGGTGGTACATCAAGGAATTCTATGAGTTTCATCAAGTTTGTTTCATAGATATATTCAGATATAGGGAAATTTTCACCATGTTATGTGTGGTCCTTCATGATTTTGATGACATTTGGGCTAGTAGCCTATTTGTTAGCCATACCCTAAATGTATCAGGCCATGCATGACATCATCCACATATCTCATCTTCATTTTTACTTTTAAGACTCATCTTATCATTGTGATTGTCATTATATTTAGTTATAATCTAATGATCCCTTTAAGGAGTATCCAATCAAGATAATTGATCATATCATGAAGTCCCTTTGAGGTAGGTTAGTTTATTTTAAAGGAGTGTTTCTGCATCAAAACCGTGTATATGATCAGAGCTGGGTGAAATAAGAAAACAGATAAGATCAGGGGTTGGAGTTATTCTCCTATGACTCTCTACCACCCTATGAATGTAATTTAATGGTTGAGTTGTTTTTAGAAGTGGAGATTGTAATAACTCAACTTTTCAAGTAAGTTGTTATCCCGCATACATTTTTATAAATATTTTGTTTTTCCTTAATAGAAGTGCTTCTGAGGATATAGAGTTGTTCAGGGAAATTCAAGGATAATTAAGAATCTAGTGCTCTAGATTTTGGAACGAAAGATTAAGACACTTGGTTGTTACATTGTTTGTTCTAACTATACAACTCAACCATGTGGGTGAAGCAGTGAATTCATGAGGGTATGTAGTTAGATTCAACTATGGACCTTAGGTTGCATGACTATTTAGGGTGCTCCCATAGACTAAAGGGGGATTCATAGTTTTCCCAAATCATGTTTTAAAGTTACACCCATAGTTCCACTTATCCAATATAGGTTCTTGGTTAGATGAATGGTTCATAGAACCATGATGGTAATCTATGAGCCCATTTAAAAACTAGGTAAAATAACTATTTTCCTTTTTTTCTACAAAACCGAAAATATATCTCCCCTAATATATTATCTAGAAATCATCCACGTTAGGATTAACCTCTTTCTATATCCTTCACATTGATCCTCTATCTCTATCTGGGATCTTATTTCATCATCGTCTATAATGTTAGAATTTTACTAGTAAGAGATTAACTCTGTTACCATTCATTCCATATTTCATTTGCAATCATTGAATTTGTTTTTGTGTGAGTGAATATACACTATTTTTTTTGGAAATTTTATATTTTGTTTATTACTTCCATTATAATCCAAATTAATCAAAAAATATGGATGAGGAGAGGAAAACCAAAATTAGGCATGTGGAATAATACTTTTTTCCAAAAGCATATTAATTATATATTTTTCACTATCGTGGATCATGCTATATATTCTATACAATGTCTTAAATTTATAAATTTCCTTAAAAAAATATTATTCATGTTGAAATTTAAATGTATACCATTAATAATATATGGGGGATAACCGCACTCAACTAGTTCAACCCCTTGAGGTGTCCTCAAGAATTACCCATGACATATTGAATGTTTATTGGGAAGACCCACATTTTAAGTGGTCTTGGATATATTGTAAATTGAAACTCCTATATGAATTAAAGTGATGTTAGTAGTATGACTGAATCATGTGAATTATATGAAATTAGTTGATTAGTCCCTTTTTTAAATAAACTAAAAATGATTATAATTCATCTTTTGTTTTATCTTCAAGAATGACCAACCTTTAGTGTATAAATGTGATTTACGAGCATGATGTCCCTTATATATTTGATAATCAAGCATAGAATCCCATATATTTTTGATTTTGGGGCATGGATTCCCCAATAAAATGTGATATAAATGTCCAATTATCAATTTTAATTCAATGTTATACCACATAAAAGAGAACTTGAATGGAAAAAGAAAGAAATTGAGAATTTTCTTACCTTGTAGAGTAACTCCTAGAACATGAAGGTTGGGACCTTGGGGGCTTGATAAAACCTTGGTAGGACTACTAGATAGGTAAGGAGGCTATATATTTATTGAGTAAGAATTGGTAATTAATTTAATGAAGGAATGGGTTGGTATTTCTAGAAAAGGTGAGGGATTATTTTAATAATTTCCATGGGACACCTCATCAGTGGTATTTTTTAAACCATGGGCTTGCCCATGGTATTTTCCCGTGGTATCAGCCACTTGGGAAACCTCACATATTATTTTACTATACACAAGTAGACTAGATTTATTACATCATTATTACATCATTAATGATGTCATTAACACAACAAAACTCAAAACTGTATTTTTTACTATTCACCCAAAAATCAATTATTTCAGAAAAATCCTAAAAATTCACCCTAACCATTTTTTGATGTATAGAATTACAAAATTAAATCCATTTTTCTAGAATAATTTTTTAAATATTTGTAATTTAATTTTTAAATAAAATCATACTTAATTCAAAAATTAACAAATTTAAAACTATAACTGATTTTATATCACACTGAAAAATTAACCAAGATGTCATTAACATAAAACCTTATGAAAATAAATTAATAACCCAATTTACTATTTTTTAGGGTCAAATAACTATTCATATTACTATTCATAAAGGTATGTTACTATTCACTAAAAAACAAGTTTGTTCCATCAGACTCTAAATAACTTACTGAACACAATTGTAGATGACTTTTTTATGAAATTCAAAACATAGAAGATGCTAAATTAAGTTTAAAGGATAGTTATAAATATCTAATTTAGGAAAATTTTCTTGCATTTGAATTTATTTTTAGAAAACCTTGGGGTGTAACATTAACCCCAACTTTTGTAAATTTCATCCTCGTAATTTTTATTTACTTATTAAACAATTGAAGGTCCCTTTCTCTCATAACATTTTTAGACTCACATGTTATTTCTTCTACCATGTGGTTTCTCCAAAAAACCATTACCTGGTGAATGAACTTATTACTCTATAACTACTCCTTTCAATCAAGGATCTAAACTAGATTCTCTTTATAAGAAAGGTTCTCTTCCTGATGAACTGCTTCTCAGATCAAGACATTTGATGAATCTGGCACATACTTCCTCAACATTGAAACATAAAAAAAATTGTGTACCTGAGACAAACTTGGAGGCAAAGCGACTCAGTATTCAATTGTTACAACTTTCACAAGGATTTAAAAATAGCTGATGAAATGCGGACATAGGTTCCCTTTCTTAAAAAAATGAATCCCACTTTTCCAATGAGTGATTTTAAGGAAAAATGGTCACTTACCTCAGAAGAGAAGACTTTCCTTTTGTTATATGTATACCTTTTCTGCCTGCTCGGAGCTTTCCTCATGTGATGCTAGATCATCTTCACATTATCAGCCACTTCTTCTACTAATTTTTGCCCCATAAACATTCTTTCAACGACTTCATCCCAAAACACTAGAGTTTGACACTGCTTCCCATTCAGTTCCTCAAAAGGTACTATATGTATACTAGAATGAAAACTGTTATTATAAGAAAACCCAAATAAAGAAATATGATGGTCCAAACTTCCCGTGTAGTCCATTGAACAAGATCAATGCATATCCTCCAATGTCTGAATTATTCATTCTGACTACCCATCTGATTGAGGATGAAAATCTATACTAAAATTTAATTCTATGCCCAACGACTTCTGAAGTCCCTTCCAAAAGTTAGAAATGAACCTGCAATCCCAATCAGATACAATGGAAAGATGAACTCCATGTAACCGGGCAATCTCTTTCAGTTACAGTCGAGAAAGCTGATCCAAATACATTATATCTCGAATAGAAAGAAAATTTGTATATTTTTTCATCCGATAAACAATAACCCAAATCACATTGTTACCTCGAGAAGTCTTTGGTAGTCCCACCAAAAATTCCATGGATACATTCTCACATTTCCACATTGAATCTATAAAAGGATGAAGCATCCCCTTCGGTAACTGCTGCTCTTCTTTAACCTATTAACATTTCAAACATTTCCTGGTAAAATCAGTAATATCTCTTTTCATTCTGTTTCACCAATAATACTTCTAAAGGTCTCTGTACATCTTAGTACTGCCAGGATAAAATGAAAATGGAGAACTATCAGCTTCAAACAACAAGTCTTTCTTCAACCAGGAATCACAAGGCACACACAAACTTTTTTAAAATATTAAAACACAACCTTTATCAAGAATAAATTCTAGAAACATTCCAATTTTAACCAATTCTACATTTTTCTGTAGCTCATGATCTTCCTTTTGTGTTTGCTTAATTTTTTCTGATAACAATGAATGCACTGAAACCTGAGAAATAACATATGTATTCCCTGCACGAAAAACTTCTAAGCCAAAATTCATCAAATAATTAATCAAGGGATCATGTTCTAAATGTAACAAGGTTAATGATGCATGATGATTTCAACTCAAGGCATCTGCCATGTTGTTTGCTTTTCCAAGATTGTAAATGATCGTGCAGTCATAATTCTTTATCAATTATATCCATCTACATTGCCTCATGTTTAATTCCTTCTAAGTGAATATATACTTCAGACTTTTATTATCAATATATATTTGAAATTTGGCTTTGTATAAATTATGCCTCTATATTTTTAAAGAAAAAACCATAGCTGCTAATTCCAAATCATGTGTGGGATAATTTAACTCATGAGGTTTAATTTGTCCTAATGTATAAGCAATTACCTAATCATTATGCATCAAAACACAACTATGTCCATTCAAAGAAGCATCATGGTTGATGAAAAACTCAAAATTTCAAGTAGGCAAGGCCAAAACTAGATCATTCACCAATCTCTTCTTCAG
The DNA here is from genome assembly GCA_963277665.1 of Viscum album. Classification (NCBI taxonomy): domain Eukaryota; kingdom Viridiplantae; phylum Streptophyta; class Magnoliopsida; order Santalales; family Viscaceae; genus Viscum; species Viscum album. The sequence continues at coordinate 1,134,231,992 of OY728131.1, forward strand.
TTATTGAAAAAAAAATCACATTCTTTTGTCCAAACAAATTAACCCATTTTCGTGTTAACTTGGTTATCAGGATAGATAACCGTGAAAAGTTCTTAACAAACTTTCATTAATAACTTGCCAATCCAAAAAAACTATGAATCTCTATAACATTTGTAGGTTTTGTCCATTCATCAACTACTTTTTTTGGAAGGATAAACTATTATTCAATCCTAATTTACAATGTTCCCATGAAAAGAAATATATTGCAATAAAAAATCACACTTGCATAAATTTCCATACAGTTTATTTTCCTTTAAGGTTTGTAAAACAACCTTTAGATGTTTTTCATGCTCCTCTTCATTTTTATAAAATACAAGAATGTCATCGAAAAACACAACCAAAAACTTATATAAGAACTCATGAAATAATATATTCATTAGATTCATGAATAAAACAGGTGCATTAGTTAACCCAAAAGACATAACCACAAATTGATAACGCCCATATGTAGTACGAAAGGTTGTTTTTTAGATTTCATCCTCCTAAACCTTTAGGTGATGGTATCTAGATCTCAAGTCAATCTTAGAGAAGTATTGATCTCCCTGGAGCGGATCAAACAAGTCATCAATTTGAGACAAAGGATACTTGTTTTTGATAGTGATGTTATTCCAAGCTCTATAATCAATGAAAAGTCTCTCTGAACCATCTTTATTTCTAACAAACAAAATAGGATCACCCCATGGTGAAGTGATAGGATGAATGAAGCCTTTATCAATCAAATCCTGCAATTGATTTTTCAATTCAAGACTTTTTATTTGAGCCATACAATTTTGAAAATGGATTAGCATCAAGAACTAAGTCAATTGTGAATTTGACTTCCCGGTCAGGTATGACACTGGTTCAATCATCAGGAAAAACATCAAGGTATTCATTTACCATTGACACATCGTTAATCTAAACAGTTCCCTTGTTTTCAACAATATAAGTAATATAACTTTAATTTCCATATTTCAAAAGCTTTTCATCTTCCTGAAATATTATCAATTGTATGGGTTCTTTCTTGTATACAAAATGAAACTTTGTCTGAAAAAAAAACTACTTTAGCTCTACAGTCAAACTTTTCATGAAAAACAAAAATCCAATCCATTCCCAGAATAACATCAAACTCAACTAAGTGTAAAACAACAAATTTTACAGGTAAATTATTTCCACAGACCACAATATAAAGATTATTATAATTAATCATTACTATAATATTTCCCCCTTGTGTTTTAACTACATGTTCTGGTCTCATTAGTTGTGGTGATATTTCAAATTTACCAGAATGTTTCTCAGAGATGAAGGAATGCGTAGACCTCATATCAAACACAACTTTATAAAAATATGAGAAAACAGACAAAGTACCTGATACAACTTCATTGGATGGACCGACATCTGCTGACATAGTCTCAAAGAAACTCACTACACCTCTCTGATTATAGTCTAGCTTCTTTGAATCATTTGTATCTCTCTTTGGGCAAGAATTTTCATAGTGACCCATCACACAAAATATAAAACACTTAATAGTTTTATTATCATGATTAGTATTAGGATCATTTTCATTACAATCTCGGGCTATATGTCCAAACTTACCACATTTAAAACACTTCCTAGTTTTTGTAAGACATTCCCCAGGGTGTTTCTTACCACACTTTTTACAATACAGAAATTGGATTTCCTTACCATCAGATTTCTTTGGTTGATTCTTACCCATCTCTTTCCATTTATACCTCTTCTTATCCTTATTACCAAAATGCACACCATCATCAGCAAACTCCATCTCTATCCTCTCAGCACATCAGAAAAGTTTCTTGTCACTTTTGAATTCACGGGAGGCCAACGCCCTTCGATACCTTGGCATCAATCCTATGTAAAAGTGGTTGATTTTTCTATCAAGATCCAGAATAAGATTTGGAGCATACCATGACAGTCGGGTGAAGTTCTCTTCATACACAGCCACTGAATCTTCATCCCTTTTCTTTAATTCAATGAATTTCTTCTCCATCCAAAGTCTCACCACCTTTGGAAAATATTATTCATGGAAAAGGCATTTAAATTCATCCCACTATAAGGCATAAATATCCTATCTATCCCTGATATTATTGACCATTGACCACCACTAATTAGCTTCACCTTCAAAATGATAAATGGGAAGACTTGCCTTTTGATTATATGAATATCCCATAACATTGAATATCATTTCAAGGGCTTTAATCCGTCCTTCAGCCGCTACTAGGTTAGAAGATTCATTGAAAGATGGTGGGTGTTGTCTCATAAAATGTTCCACTACTATCATGTTCCATTTTGGATCCTCTGGTTGTTCTCTTGCAGGGATGCCACCACCATTTATTGCTTGCGTTTGCTGATCCATTACTATAAAAAACTGGTCGGTTCCAATCCCTACCATTCTGGACTGCAGATTCGGAAGGATGTCGTTCTGTCAGTGCCTCTCCTCTTCAGCTTCCATGTTTCTTCTGTAGACAACCAACATGAAAAAACATATCTTAGACAAATAAACATGGTAATCTTCAAATTCTATAACATTTCAAATTATTCATAGAGTACAAATCATTTACGGTATTCTTTTAACATCATCCTAACCCCTAAACTTATCTAAACCGTCCTTTGATACCAAGTATAAGGACCTAGCATTATTACATTACATACTCTTGATTTTAGAGAAGAACAAATTTCAATTTACATTGAGGATATTTCAAATTTTAGATCTTTAGATAACTGGGACATAATAAATTCATAAACTAACACATTTTTACAGAGTGGATACAATAAAAATAGTTTCTATTTTTTTCAAAACATAAAACATTAAAGATTGAAACATGATTTCTTTGAAAATTCTTAAAACATTTAACTTGGATTACTTCTTTGTCTTAAACATCCTTATGACTTGTGAAAATAATTTAAAAAAACATTGGATGAGCACAAATAGCTCAATAAGGGATGTAAAAGAAGAAAAGATCACATTAGTCCATGAATACTTGTAATGTAAGAAAACATTTTCAAAATACATGATTTTCACCGATATATACTTAATTTGTGAAACATTAGATTTAAAAAAGATCCACACAAAACATGAGAATATAAACATAATAATAAAGGTATTTTGGGACATTACATACATAATTTTTTAACACTCACGACTACCTTATAATTTTTAACCCTCATGGCTACCTTATAATTTGTGTAACCATCATAGTTACACTTGTAGTAACCATAAGACCGACTTCCAGAAAACACATTCCCAATGAAGTGTGGGAATTATTGGTCCCACCATTAATAATAAAAAACTACATGATTTGGAACGTAATCATACAACATGAATAATAGCATTAAGACATTGCCTTTTAAATTTCGTAAAAAAGAATTTTAAATGAGGATTTTACAAGAAAATCCCCTTATATAAATCATATAATCGAATTGAGACTTAATAGATTAAATGGAATATGTAAAGTCACTATAAATAAAAACTATTCAGAATATTATCTACAAAACCCATCACACAAATATTTCAATACCACATAAATAGTGAAGTAGCATGTTAACCCAAAGAATGGAAATTGGATTAAGAATTCCCTTACAAAAAATTCAGCAGCCTAACGGCTGTGCAATATGGTTTTAGAAAATATTAAAAAGAGAGGGGACAAGGTTCACCCATGCATAAATGAATCCTAATACATAATATATCAAGAATAAGATGTAAATTATAACATGGTATGGAAACATGAAAGTTATACCACATAAAAGGGAACTAGAATGGAAAAAAGAAATAAATTGAGAATTTTATTCCCTTGTAGAGTAACTCCTAGAACCTGAATGTTGGGACCTTGGGTGGTTGAGGAAATCGAGAGAGGACTAATAGAGAGGTAAGAAGGAAATATGTTCGTTGAGGAAGAATTAGGAATGAATTTAGTGAAGAAATGGGTTGGTATTTATAGAAAAAGTGATGGATTATTTTAATAATTTCCAAGGGACACCTCATTAGTGGTATTTGAAAAACCATGGGATTGCCCAATGTATTTGACACTTGGGACACCTCAAATATTATTTAATTGTACACAATTAATCCAAATTTATTACATATTTAATGATGTCATTAACACACTGAAACTCAAATCTGTACTTTTTACTATTCACCCAAAATTCAACTATTTCAAAAAAATCCAAAAAATTCACCGTAACCATTTTTCGACGTGTAGAAATAAAAAATGAAATAAATTTTTTTGAAAATACTTTTATATATATTATTAATTTAATATTTCAATAAAATCATAATTAATTCAAAAATTAAAAATTGTATAACTATAACTACTTTTATATCACACTGAAAAATTTACCAAGATGTCACTATCATAAATCCTTAAGAAAATAAATTAATAATAAAATTTACTATTCATTAGTATCAAATTACTATTCTTAACGTTATGTTAGTATTCTTCAAAAAACAAGTTGGTTCTATCAGACTCTAAATAACTTTCTGAACACAATTATAGATGACCGATTTTTGAAATTCAAAACATAGAAGCTGCTAAATTAACTTTAAAGGCTAGTTATAAATATCTAATTTAGAAAAACTTTCATTCATTTCAATTTATTTTTAGAAAACCTAGTGGTGTTACAGTTGTCATGATCATCACGATTCTTAGTAGGGATTACAATATTGAAACTATGCCTTATGTTTTACCTTTAAATAGAAAACATTTTCATGGTAGATTGAAAATACATATATATTAAAGTATGGTTTTACTTTCATATCAAAACACGTAGTAAGTTGGTAATTTAATGAAAACCATTACATTTTTTCTTTAATTTCAAAATTGTTTCTAAAGAATGAGAGACTATCCATCAAACCCTTTGTACAATGAATCTAGCTAAAAGATAAGAGTTTTAATAGGAAAACATATCACTGGAAAATATTTTATAAAAGTACCACAAAACAAAGGAAATTATAATACATATAAAATGGTTATCATAGGGACATATGAGTTATCTAATATAGTCTAGGATATAGCTATCAACATTAATATAATAAATAACCACTAGTGTTGGATACCAACAATTTTGAGTGCCCCAACACTCTTCGTCAGCCTCACTGGTTCAACTGAGGGGAATATTATATATGTAGAAAAGTGATATAATGTAAGTCCACTGGTAATATCATGATAACAAACTAGTGTATCATGTGTACCTAGATCTCCCACCTAACTACTCAAGGCTTCCCATGATATATAAATGGAGGTGAGTTTTTCAATCTAGTATATACATACATATAATACAATTTGTAATGAAACAAAAAAAATCACATTCTCACATTCAAAATCCATTTTCATAAAATTTAATAAATACACAAGCCCCATTACTGAGCAAGTAAAAACCCTAATATTTTAAGATAACATTATGTTTAAAATGTATATAGCATGCATCACCGAGCTTGAACAACCCATGAAATATATTATTTACAGATAAGTAGTATAACTTATTAATTAAATTAGAAGATAAAAATAGGAATAAATAAATTATTAAAATTATATTTATTACAAACATATAAAATAAATAAATTAATTATCAATTTATTATTATTTAAAATAAAAAACACTTGAAATTAAAGGAACTATTTCTCTGAAAAATAGTTTTTATACATATTATGTGGTTTTTATCTTAATAAATTAAATTAATCACTATTTTTGAATGATTTTAATTAAAATAACATATTATATATTCAATAAAATGTTTTATCATTCATCTAATATTTTTTTCTAACTATGAAATAAGAATAGATCAATTTTTTTCTAAAAAATTGTATTTTTCTAAAAAATGGTTTCACCATGTTTTGAGTGATTATTATAACTTTATAATTTTTATAAAATGAATTAGAAAAAAATATACTCATTTTCGAAATCATCATATAAAAATAATCATGGTAAAATTGTAATAAATTTTTGAAAAGGTTGATATTTTAGTGAATAGTGAAAAATATGAATTTTTCAAATATTGTTATTTCTTTCATTAAATTAACTAATTTTATAGTCCCATTAAGATTTGAAATTGGTTTAAAATTAAAATAAATATTATTTATATATATTTAATATAATTAATTTTATTTTAATTGTTTTTATTCAATATTTTGGTATATATTTATTTTTAGGCTTAAAAACACATTTTTATGAAATCCGTATTTAACTGCATAATTTTTCTCCATTTTAATTAATTAACGTGAAACATAATGAGGAATGATTTAAATGAAATTTATATATTATATATCTAAAAATATGATTTTAAATCCATCTAATGATTATTACTAGTCATATTGTAAATGTAAGCTAATCTTATGCTTGAAAAATGTATTTCTCGAAACACTATTCTTCAACACATTTTGTGAGTTTATTTTTAAATTAAATTCTACCAATTATGTGAATTGAATATAATAAAATTAATTCCCAATTTTTATTAATCATAATTAGTACTATATACTAATTTTCACTTATATTTTTTCATAATGATTAGTAATGATAGTAAAAAAGATTTCGTGATTAAGGTTAAAATGTGGTATTGCGCGTTACATGCGCTTATGTTAAAATTAATTCACCCAAAATAGGGAATTTTTATTTTATATATTGTATTTTATATTAATATTTACTGGTTACAAATTATATAATAATTCTATTTTTATTTTAGGCTTAAAGTATTAATTACCTATGTTAAAAAAACTAATTACCATAGTGAAAACTAAAATGGTAAAAGTAAGTAAACTTATATGATAAGGGAATAACATGTTTAAAACATGTTTATTTTTTATATTAGAGTTTTGTATCGAACATTAATTCCCTTTAATCCATTATTTATCCATTTTTTAGGAAATTGGGATGATATTGACTTACCATTATTGAAATGTTTTAAGAATTTACCAAAATGGTACTCCTCTTCAATTATAAAAGAGAACCTACTATCCTTACTTATTCACACCTATAAATCCATTAATATCAAAAAAAACCCTACCAAAACATATCCACAAAATACTTATACACATTATATAGGTTTTTTCCTCCCAAAATACCAACCCTATGGTCCTTAATAGGATATCCAAAGGAGGTTTTTCTAAAGAGGTAATTGTCTTCACTAAGATTTTACTTTTTTTCTTCCTCTTTTATCACCATTAATTATGTCTTAAAAATTAAAATATAATAAAATAATTATAAAAAACAAAATTATATTTTATTATTTTTATGGAATAGTATTTATACATTTTTTTCTCCATAAAAATGTGAAACAAATTCATCGCTCGTGTATATGGCAGACAACCACCTCGTGAACCAATATAATGTTTTTTCCATCTCTGAATCACATAGATAGTAATAGTTATTGGAATAATGAATATATATGAAAAATATAACATGATAATAATTCTTTAAAATTAATATATCATATACTTCCTCACCCTTTCACCCATTAAAGGAATGATATCATCGCTCATCCATACGTACGACCTACCGGTTCCACAAAGTGATGCGATTCATTTTCCATGTACAAAATTAATTAATAGTTATAAAAATGTATATAATAAATATATTTTATATTTATAAAATTAATATAATTGTTTTTTAGAATGATATATATCCTATTCATGAGAACTAGATCTTCCATGAAAAAACATGCATGAGAAAATGAAGCTGTTAACACCTGAAATAATGGAAATAATAAAATATTATTCAAAAAAGTGTGATAAGTTGTTATAATAGGATTTTATATGATATTAATTTTTAATATAGTTATTTTATAAATTAATAACATGTTTATAACAATTATATAGGGTATAAAATAGGAATCAGCTAAAGGGAAACGTGAGGTAATAGACTTCATCTCAATTTTCCATCATTAAGACATATTCTAATATTATGTACCCAATTTATTTTTTATGGTGTTTCTAATGACCATATATATGTTATATAATGAATACTTAAATAATTTTTTATATTTGAATTTTCAAGTTAATTTATTTCATCCAATGGTGTTTGACATGAATGTTACTTAGTGGTAATGAATTTCATAACACAATTTCCTTTCATGGGGTTATATTATATATTCATTATCTATGATATTATAGATTATGTGTGTGAATAATTTTTTTTGTTTTATATTTTATTTAAAATTTATTTACGTTGATTTACAATTGACACATATAATCAATTTATGGATTAATTTTAAATTCAACGGTATGATCTTTGTAAGATATTTCATCTCAATTTTCACTCTATTGAGAGATATTTTATATTATACACCTATTTATTTTTATAAGGTTTATCCACTTCCCCTTTGATATTATACAACATGAAAATATTTATAATAATTTTATATATTTTTTTAATTTTAATTTTAATTTTCATGGGATTATTATTCAAAAAAAAAATCAATGTGGTAAGGGTTTATGCTTCAATATCATTTTAAACATAATTTTTTATTCTATAATATCCACTGAAGAAAATTATTTGATCATTTTTAGTAAAACCCTTTATTTTTATTGTCCTCAAGTTATTCATGAAATTTTAAATTTATTGTACCATTTTTTTGTCTTAGTTTCTTAAAATGATTGATAAAATTTTTATCATAAAATCAGACTTCATTTCTCTCTACATTTGAAAGATATTTTTCTTCCAAATCCATGTTTTATAAAAAAACCAAGAATATTTTTAATAATATCTGATGATTCTTAATTTAATTACTATATATTTTTTAATTTTTACAAATGTTTTTAAAATGAATCTTCTCAATATTATCTGAATAAGGATATTTTTTACTTTTTACCAAAAATTTGAAAAGAATATTTATTTTAATATACTCAGAAAGTACATAATTGTCCCACCATCATAATTACTCAATATTTTAATGATTATTTTATAATTTTACAAGTTTCATTTTAAATAAAAAAATTTCCTAATATTTTTTAAATTTGTAGTTTTTAAAAGTTATTTTAAAAGTGAAAAGGGTATTTTCTTCAAGAATGTTTTAAGGGATTTTATAGTATTTCTATTCATCAATGACAATAATACCTTATTCTACTTATACTCTTTTGGGAATATATTGTAATGAAATTTTACTTATTATTTTTTTTATTTTTTATGATTAGTTAGAATAGGTATATGTGACATCCCGGACCCAGATGCCACTTAACGGGTTCCCCAAACTCGGTGGGCCAGATGGCCTCAAGTGCATCTCCCCAAATGCCAAATGCTGCCAACTAGCAGTGAGGGAATAGGGTGTGTCCGTGGGGACACTATTCCCTTATTATCATAGTGTATCATAGATGAAACAATATAAATGAATAGTAAATAGTGAATGTAATATAAGTAAACAGTGGAAGAAAACTGATGCAATAGATAAATGAGAATAATAATAAGACTATCAACTAGAAAAATGATGATGTAATGTAGTGTCATAAGAAAACTAGAAAACATAGATAAAATATTGTAGGAATAACATGTTTCACAATGGAAAGGAAAAAAAGTCTACTCCGAGCATCTGAATATCCAAATCGCTCTCCTGCTACTAAGCTCCATCCTAAATAGAAATAAATAAAGTGTTGGAAGTCATATAATTCCTTTTGTTAATACATACAACCATGTAATATACTCTGAGTACCAAACGGTGCCCATAAAAGGTGTGAGATAAATCTTAGTGGGCCACCACCAATGGTGTTTATAACATTCAACCCATGTAATGGAATATAATAGTGTGCGAGAATGCATATATAAAGTAAAGATAGTAGTATAATATAGTGAAATATCCATGTACCTACTTCATCCCCTGGCTGGTGTCTGAACATGTAACCAGTTCATTAATTAAGTAATTAGCATATAATGATTATAGGTCATGTGAGGGGTAGCCCGCACTGACATCACCTCATGATTGTATAAGTAGTGAAGGTCCCAATACATAATAAGGCAACCAGAAAATGATATCCAGTGATGGAGTTCCAAGGTAATAACCAATGTAATATAGAACTCATAGAATGCTGACTCAGTAGTATCTGAGTCTAGCTAAGGGGTAAGTGTGAAATCCTAGGAGCATAATCCAAGGCATTCCACAATAAGGTGATTTCCATGTCCAAGGTGATCGACCAAGGTAAAAAGGATGAAAGAAAAGATAGGTCCCTATTTGATTTCACCATGGCACCTACTAATCAATGTCGGATCCGAGGATGGTATCTTAGGTATCTTGTAATAATGTAAAGGACCCTATGGTAGTATAATGTTTATCTGCATAATAGACAAGAACCGGTGTCTAGATGGGTATCAACCTAATCAAACTGCATCCTTGAATCAGAATGGGGTTCCTGAGACTTAAGGTATTCTCCTCTCAAAATCCAAGGCAATCTCAAGTCATTCCATTCCTTTTTTATATTATAATCAAGTAATCATTCATTTGGTTCAAGCCTTATCTTCCATTAGTTTTGATAGACAAAGTATCATTGGAACCATTTAATCAAGTATTTATTAACCATTAATCCATGTTCATTAATAGAGGTTCGCTCTGCTACCATCCATCAATATGGTAAGCGGTGCTACGGACATGTAGCCTTTATTCAAATCCATTTGATAAGGCCAAGTTATAAACATAGTAGAACATCTATTTCACATTTCACATCTAATAATCAATTTCAAACACTTACCTTAGGAGGGATAAGTGTTGAGAAGATATGGTACATGCCATTTTGAAATTATCATTAATAACAAGCTATTTTTTATAATAATAATTGCCTTTAGAAAGTTTAATCAAGGGCACACCCGAATGGTGGTATGGACGCGCTAAAACACTGAAAACCCAAATATGGCATAAACATCGAAATGATGTGGATTGAGTTGTGGCTGTAACCGCTAAAAACTAATCACATATTTTGAAAGAGTGTAATCATATGACTCTAACAAGTATAATCATGGAATATAAATTTAAGAAATGGCATCTAATGAAATCAGTGGGCCCCACGTGAACATTCCAAAATCAACGAGCTTTATGGATGTGTTATAGACCTTCCACCATAAGTTTCTACAAATATCCTCCTTCAGTATCGGCCCTTGATTTTCCTCGGATCATAGTAGATCTATAAAAAGGTGAAAAATACTCATATGGTGATATCTAGGTCGATAGAAAAAGATAATAATGACAGAATAGGACTCAATTACTTACCGTTATTCAACCAACATGATTAACGGAAGCTCGATCGGATGAAGAATGAAGGAGATCTCTTGATCCCTAGCTTTTTCCTTCAAAAGTTCCAAAATTAGAAAAAAGGGGATAATCCCTCTGGTTCTCATATTATGGAGGAATGGATGTCTTAATAGATAATTAAGGGCATTTTGTACATTTTACATTGTATTTTAACCTGCACACGGTTTGTCCTCATGGTTTTTCAAACTATGTGCAAACTGTGCAAGACGGTTCTGTCCAAAATCATATCCTCTACATGGTTGGATCAAACCGTGTGCATTCCATGCATGGGTACCAAGGAAAAAAGGGGTTTTCCATGATTAGGCCACATGACCATACACAAAATGTCTGATGAGGCTCTATCCAAAAAAACACCATCCACACAATTATCCAAACCATGCATAATTCCACACAGTTTACTCTAAATCATGTGAAAAGTTTATTTTATCAAAAGAAAAATATGGTTTTCCGTCTCTAAACAAGCCTCGGACACCCTCATAACCTTTACTAGCTCATTATAAATCTATATTAGGTCCAAAGTAAATATTTAGAGCAAAATGTAAAGGATATATACCTAAGGGGATAACTGGGTTCTTGCAGTCTTCCCCCCTTAAAAGAACTCGCCCTCGAGTTCTCCTTCCAAGGGTAAAGAAACACTATCTGAGAACAATGTTGGCCATTAGGAATGCACGTTGGCTTCCCAATCCTAAGTCACATCATGTAATTTCTTGTACTATCATAGCACCTGTATGATAGGGACAGACTTCCCTCATAGAGCCTTCGTGCTTCGGTCAACGATAGGTGCTGGAAATTCTTCAATGGTAGCATCAGCATCTAACTCAACTTACTCAGGATAAAAAATATGAGATGGGTCAGAATGATATTGGAGAAGCTGTGATACATGAAAGACGTTGTGCATGGAATGATACCTCTAAGTTAGTAGCAACTGATAGGCTACCAACCAAACTCTCTAAAACCCCAAAAAACCCAACATAATGAGGCGACAACTTTCCCTACTTCCTTAACCATATATGCCCTTTCCTGGGTGATACCCAAAGAAAAAAATGATCCCAAACCTCGAACTCAAGAAATCATTGATGGAGATCGGCATAAGATTTCTGTCTAGAATAAGTAGTAGTCATATGCTTCCTGATCAGCCGCCCCTATTCAGAAGTCTCCTGAAAGAGATGAGGATCTAGTAGGGATGTGTCACCTACCTCTAGCCAAAAAAATGTTTAATAGAATGTCCAACCATATAATTCCCCAAAAGTATCCATCTATGTCTTCACCTAAAAGCTGTTATTATAAGAAAACTCGATGAGAGGCTATGCTTCTCCCACGAACTTTTGAAATCAAGGACACATGCTCGAAGCAAATCCTCTATAACATGTATTGTCCGTTTGGATTTCCCATCAGTCTAAGGGTTAAAAGTTGTTCTTAGAAGCACCTGAGTCCCCATATATTTATGCGGACCGTGCTTGAAATATGAAGTTAAACGAGCATCCCTATTTGAAATGATAGTGCGTGGAATCCTGTTTAGTCGTACGATCTCATATACATACAGTCTTCCCAAATAATCATATGAGAAAGTCTCCCATATAGGAATGAAGTGGGGTGATTTCATGAATCATTCAATGACTACCCAGATAGAATCACTACCCCTCATCGACCTAGGTAAGATAACTATGAAATCCATAGAAACATCTTCTGATTTCTATTCTAGGATTGGAAGTAGCTGTAACAAGATTGCAGGTCTCTGCTGCTCCATCTTCACCTACTGATAGGTGGAATACCTAGTGATGAATCCTAAAATTTGATATTTCATTCTAGGAGACCAATACTAGAATCTCATGTCTCGATACATATTTGATATTCCTGGAAGAAATGCCCACTAAGAATCATGGGACTCTCTCATAAACTCCACTCTCATATCGGTAGTAACCTAGATACATCCATGTAGACACAGGACATCATCTATATCCATAATCCAATCTAGAGATGTGTTATCTTCTGATATACTCTCACAGAGAACCAAATCATTAGGATTTGAAAACATCCTACTCTTCACCTTCTCAAGGAGGGAAGAGTTAACTATTGAGGTAAAGAGGTAATAATTTTTGTGACTATCATGAATCTCCTTATGAAGTTTAGAAAAGAGGTCAGTTAACATACATTCATCACTAGCTTCCTTTACGTCCTACATTTGAGTTTTCTGACTCAGTGCATCAGCGACCACCTTTCCCATTCCAGGTGTATAGGAAAGATCAAAATAAAAGGATTATAGATATTTGACCCATCACTATTGTCTAAGGTTCAAGCCACACTGAGCAATGATATACATGAGGATCTTGTGATTTTTATACACCACAGAGCACTCACCCAATATATAATGTCTCCTTCAACTTAATGCATGGACAATTGCTACTAGTTCGAGGTCGTTTGTTGGGTAATTTCTCCCATGAGGCCTAAAATACCAAGATTCGTATGCAATAACGTTGTCTTCCTAGATCAACACTACTCCTAGGCCAATGCATGATGAATTATAAAAGACGATATAACCCTTAACTTGTTCTTGTAGAATCATAATCGGTGTTGAGATCAGCCTCCCTTTTAGTTCCTAAAAGGCTTTCTCGCATGCTTCTGACCACATGAACTTAAAAGTCTTATTAGTAATTACAGTAAGAGGTGAAGAAAGATGTGAGAAGTACTGTATGAAATGCATGTAATATCCAACGAGCCCTAAGAAAATCTTGATATTAAACACGTTTTTTGGACTGCTCCTAGGAAACTACAACACTAAAATTTTCAGGGTCAACACAAACTCTTGATTCTTAGATAATATGACCCAAGAAGTGGAACTTTTCAATTCAAAAATAGCACCTAGAAAGCTTGGAATTAATCTAATGCCCTCCCAGTGTACTCATAATAATCTCAAGTTGTTTTTCATGGTTTTTACGAGTATGAGAATACACCAAGATATCATCCACAATGACCATGAAAAAAGAGTCCAAATAGGGATGGAAAACCCTATTCATCAAAGATGTGAAAATGGTAGTTACGTTCGTAAGACCAAACGGAATAACAAGATACTCATACATACCATACCTACTATGGAAATTTGTATGAGGTGTGTATGATGGTCTGACTCACACCTGATGATAACCCGATCTCTGTTCAATCATAGAGAACACCTTTTCTCCTCGAATCTGGTCAAAGAGATCATCTATTTGAGGAATTGGATATCTATTCTTGACCATAAGTTGGTTCAGCCTTCTGTAATCCATGAATAGACATAAGTTTCCATCCGCATTCTTGTTGAATAGCATGGGATAACCCCAAGAGGATGTACTAGGCCATATAAATCCTTTGGCCTCTAGGTCCTCTATCTACCACATGAGATCCTAATGCTCAGTAGGTTCCATCCATTATGGAGGTATGGACACTAGATATTCTCTTGGAATAAGTTTTATTATAAACTCTACCTCTCTCTTAGGAGGTAAGCCAGAAAATTCATCGGGGAAGACTTCCCTAAAAAAAAATACAGGAGAGAAATTAGTTTGAATAAAACAATGATCCTCCATGAAAATATTTTCCATCTGGGTAGTCACTTCTCCTAGCCCATGATGCTTTGGTCTGGCTCTCCCAGCCTAGACATCCCACTCACCTTTGAAAAGATAATTGCTGCCTTCTAGTAATATAAAATAGACCCTACGGTGATAGCAGTCTAAAAAGTTGGGATAATGGACTAACCAATCCATCCTGAGAATGACATCGAAGCCCATAATATAAAGAACAAATATATTCCATGAGAAATGGTAACTACCAACTGCAAGGGGACAGTCTCTACACTGGGGTATTCCCTCCTTTTGAATTCCCAATGGTGTATCGAGGGTCATTACACCATAGTGATTCTATATCTCTAGTCCATGAATTTCCATGATAGATACTTAAATAAAAGATTTTGAAGCACCTATACCAATCAAAGAAGAGAAAAAGGTGGAGGCTACTTGAATAGTACCTCGTACTGTAGACGGTCCCGCAGCCTAATCCTCAGGTATTAGCTATAAAGAATGAAACTATCCTAATCCATTGCCTATGAAAAAATGGAATACCATGAGAATGACTGCTTTTCTAGCACTATAGGTGATTAGTGGTCGGACTACCATATCCATAACCTCCTCCATGGATTAATCTATCAATTCTACTCCAAATCCTTGCTTGACGTGG
This sequence comes from Viscum album, assembly GCA_963277665.1. Classification (NCBI taxonomy): domain Eukaryota; kingdom Viridiplantae; phylum Streptophyta; class Magnoliopsida; order Santalales; family Viscaceae; genus Viscum; species Viscum album. The sequence continues at coordinate 1,134,247,451 of OY728131.1, forward strand.
AGAAAAATAGCTTGCTCATGTAGGTGGAGAAGATGCTGATCCATTCCCACTTGAAGCTGGTGGAAAGGTATTTCATAAATGCTGATGATGACCCATACTGCTGCAAGCCTGACACTCAATAGGGTCTCTATCACATTGGGGCTTCTTAGGCCTTGGTCTTCTACACTGATGAAACAACACAATGTTATCAAACTAGATACTCTGGATACCACTGCCTTGACAAGAAACCTCAAAAGAACATTTTATGCCAACAGAATAACTACTGGCCTAACACGACACTAATCCTTTTAACCCAATAATTTTTCCATCCCTTGGGTTATGCATAGTGATAATGTCTTGATCAACAATTATAGAAACGGTAGGTAGGCGAAAGACATTCACCTGAGTTGGGATTATGTACTGTATCCCATCCTTAAAATGTCTAGAACGCAAAATCTCATCACCATCTATAAGTGGTGGAAAGAACTATAAATCAGTGAAACATGATGGATATTCCATAACTGCCATAGAACCCTTCTTGAGATGCATGAACACTCTGGCTCTGTCAACTCTTAGTGCCTGAGGAAGGAACTGATCATAGAAGGCATTCATTAAATCAATCCATAACATGCCCTGATAACGACTAGCCTGGGTAACCACATCCCACCAAGGCTGGGATAAATCCCGAAGCATGTATGTATCAAGCTTGAATCTCCACTCTGGAGGCATTTCCAGGTGCTCAAAGATAGACATATTGGCCTCTATCTAAGACTCAGCAGCCTGAGAACCACCATCCCCTAAAAAAGTAAGAGGAAGATGTTGTTGGAATTTGTGGGTCAGATCAGCCATCGTAGGTGCAATTCATGGAGCACCATGTATTGTCTGCAGGAGATGTAGGAAACTATAGTGGAATTGATCATTAGTGTTTAGATCAGGTACAATAGGTAGCACCTCAAGTGGAACTCGTCAACATCCTCATGGTGAACAACATGAGGACGTCGTGGCCACATTGGTCTACAAATACCATGTACACACCTTAGAAAAATATTAGAAGCATATGATAGCATCACTAGAAGAAACTGAATGTAATAAAACTCACTACTCAAGGCATACTACCCAAACTACCCTCTAAGATGGTCAGGTATCAGTAAGTGCTCAAGTAAAAGTTTCATGTCATTTTGCAGCTAATTTCTAGTTTCACTCCTTTACCTTTCATAAACATGACCATGCGGGATAAAGATGTGCAACCAATTCATTTTAGATTTCAGGATTCACTTTATTATGGGTATCCATTTCTGATGAATCAGTGCCCATACACCTATCACCAGAAATGACACAAATTTATTTATAGTATAATGGATCTACTCAATAAATTACCCATCCCAACCCATGAGGGCCCATAAACCTCGTTAATTGAGACATAAAATCACTCAATTATAGACAATGTAATACAAGTACAAGTAAACTATCAAAACATCACTCAGTAATCATAAGCATATCTAGCAATCCAACGTAGTGAAATGCACCAATATGGCATGGCAATATCCACGACATGTGAATTATAGGTGCCAATAATGATACATGTATGAATGCACCTTGCCCTCATTTTATCAGGTTAAGGATAAAATAAGACCCTCAAATAAACTAATAATCAATAACACCACACAAAATTTTCAACACCCAATGGTGAAATAATATCAACTGTAATACGCAAAAGCAGATAAATAATTATAATTTTTGCAACTTGGGTTTTACCCCAAACATGGGTTCGTGATTCCTAATCATGGATTTTGAACAAGTCCTAAGAATTATTATTCTCCAATATATTGTCTCCAAATAGTAATTCAAAAAAATAAACCACCTCTGATACCACTTTGTGATGTCCCAGTCCTGGATGCCATTTTACGTGTGCCTCGAGCTCAGTGGGCCATATGGCCTCAAGCGCATCTCCCTAAATGCTAGAGGCTAATGACTAGAAGAAAGTGCCTAGGATGTGTATATGGAGATACTACTCCATAATTAGTAGATTGGTGTACAGTAGAAGGAGTATAAAAGAATAGTAAACAGCATAAGAAATATAAATAAATAAAAATGCAAGATAACTGATGTAATAGATAAACGATAATAATAATAACTTTATCAACTGGAAGAATGATGATGTAATGTCATGCCATGTAAAAATTGGAAAACAAAGAAACAAGACAGAAGGCATAACATGTTACATAATGGAAAGGAAAACAAAGACTACTCCACACATCCTGCAATCCAACTCAATCACCTACTACTAAGCTCTATCCTGAACAGTAAGAAATCAAGTGCTTGAAGTTGAATGCTTCCCATTGTCAATGCAAGCAACAATGTAATCTACTCTGGGTACCAAATGGCACTCTAAGAGGGTGTGAGATAAATCTTAGTGGTCCACCACCAACGGTGTCTATAACATCTAGCCCGTGCAATGGAATATAGTAGTGTGAAAGAATTCATATATAATATAAAGAAAGATGTACAATATAACTAAATACCCAAGTACCTACTTCATCCCTCATCTAGTGTCTAAACATGTAACCAGTTCATTAATTATGTAATTACCATTTAATTTTAATTGGTCACATGAGGCATAGCCAACAATGACATCACCTAATGATTGTATAAGTAGTGATGGTCCCAAGACAGAAGAAGGAAGCCTGAAAATGATATCCAGTGAGGGAGATCCAGGGTAATAACCAAGGTAAAATATATCTCATGGAATGCTAACTCAGTAGTATATGAGTCTAGCTAAGGGGTAATAGTGCAATACAAGGAGTGTAATCCATGTAATTCCATAATAAAGCAACTATCGAGTCCAAGGTGATCGACCAAGGTAAAATAGGTATAAGAAAAGATAGGGCCCTATGGTCTTTCACCATCGAACCTACAAATCAATGATGGATCCAAAGAGTGTATCTGAGGTATCCTATCATAATTTAATGGACTCTGTGGTAGTATACTGGGAATCCGAGGAATAGAGGAGAAATAGAGTCTAGATGGGTATCAACCTAAACAAACCACATCCTTGAATCAGAATGGGGTTCCCGAGACCCAAGGTATTCTTCTCTCAGAATCCAAGGAGAGCTCGAGTCAGCCATTCCTTTTTGATATTGTAATAATTTAATCATTAATTAAGTTCAAGAATTATCTTCCATTAGTATGGATGGTCCATGTAGTGTTGCAACCATTTAATCAAGTCTTTATTAACTATAAAGGTATATTCATTCATAGAGGTTCACTTTGCTACCTTCCATCAATATGGAAATGGTTTCTATGGAAATGTAACCTTTATTCAAACTCATTTGATAAGTCCAAGTTATATACTTAGTATACTTTCCATTTAACATTTCACATTTAATAATAAATTTGAAACACTTACTTTATGTGGGTTAAGGGGTGACCATATATGGTACATGCCATTATACAATTTTAATTAATAACAATCCATTTATTATAAGAAGACTCACCTTTAAAAAGGTCAACCAAGGGAACACCTGAATGGTGGATCAAATGTTCCAAAACACTAAAAACATAAATATGGCAGAACCTTCAACATGAGGCGTATTGAGTTTTGTGTGTAACTTCTAGCAACTAATCACATATTTTGAAAGAGCATAACCATACTATTATAACAAGTATAATCATGGAATTTGTAAATTAAAAAAATGGATTCTGATGAAATTGGTGGGCCCCAAACGAACACTCCAAAATCAACAAACATTAGGGTTGCTGTAGAGACCCAAAGCTTGACGTACATGGACATTACATTACTTTTGCAGAATACTTAATACATGACAAAAAAAGACACCCAAAGACCGTATTAGTTTAGTGTCTTTGGAAACTCAGAACGAAATCTTATAATCATGGTGAAAGATCTTCAACATCTCCCATAAAGATCTTCCCCTTTTGGTTTTCTTAACAAAAACCTTTGTTTATATCCTCGGGAAAATAAAACATAAAAAGGTTGAGCTCAAATTCTTAGTAAGGGTAAACATAGAGACCATAAAACAATCCATAAACATTTGAATGCAAGAACTTGAACATAAAATCTAAACATCAAAATCTTGAGTAAAGGCATAAATCTTGGAAGTACGTAAGGCATATATCATAAAGGAACATCAATCATGATAAAATAGCTTGGAAATAAAACTTGTAATTGTGAAAAAACATTAAGCACAAGATATGATTTCCATAGTAGCCAAGGCATTGCTTCCAAGACCATCTTAGTGGACAAAGTCCCTTTCTGAATCGAGTCCACTCCTCATTTCAGTCCTGTAACACTGAACTAGATTAACTTACCGTTCCAGCCATGTCTATCTCATGAGATATAAATCTTTACCCAATGAATTGAAGGGAGATATAGGTCCCACCCATCTAATAATGAAATCATTATTACTTGTTCCACAAAAGAAACGTAAAACATTCATCATAACCTAAAGAATAAAATGGGTTTCATAAACATCATCCCATCATCTCATAATCCATATAAAACAAATGAACATTTCATAATAATAAAATTGAAACCATGTAAATGATAGAGACATTAAAATTGAAACATAAAAATATGAAATAATGCCATATTAGATGGAAAATTGTTTTGATAAAACATTTGAAATGAATTCTTGAGAAAAATATCCTTTCTTCTTCAAAATCATTTTCTCTTCACAAAATGCCATGAACTATTAAAAGAAAAGTATTTTGTTGACAATATTCATAAAATATTTTAGAGTAAGCTTCATAAAAATGAGGCGTTATGAAACCGTAAAAATCCGTTCACGCCGTATAAGTTAAAAATAACATTCTTCTCGTACTTTTGTTGAAAAATCCAAAAAGTACCTTGTTTGGTAAAAAAAAGAAATATTCCTTACATACCATGTAGTAAAAGTCAAAAATGGTTAAAAATTACTTTAAACATACATGAAACCATTTTTATGAAACATGGACATGGATGATAATAATAACCCCAGAAAATACTTACGAATAAACTATCTCGGATAAGAACGAGGTTGGAATAGTTATCCCTTACCTTATGTCTGATAGGCTTTGAATGTATCTGAACCTCTTGTATAATGACTTAAATAATTTAATTAACTTATTACAGAATCATATTCATTGTTTTATATCATTTATGGTTCAATTAGGTATTTATATTACCCGTTCATTTGTCAATTACATGTTAAAGTAGTGTTTTGGGTAAAATCGTTTCTTTTATCGTACGTGTTTGGACTTGTTGTTATTGATATTATTATTACTTATATAATTATTTAATTACTTATAGAATGTAAAACATTATTTATATATCATATATATTCAGTATATATATATATAATAGATATATTAATGAAATGAAACACACCGTTCCTGGAGACGGTAGGCCGTACGTACGCATGAACGCTGTTTTCCTATCTTTATTGACTTGAATGTAAGTAAGTAGACGAAGTATATATATATATATATATGTATACATAACTCCAGTAGCTTAATTATTATTATTCATTATAAATACTTTATAATCATTCTTGAATGGTTAATCATGGAAAATGAATCTCATCGCGTTCGTGGAGGCAGTAGTCCGTACGTACGCACGAGCGATGATATCATTACCATGATCATGGATTTTTATTAAAGTGTATGTATAATATTACAGAATCAATATCACTTTACAATAACCATATATAGTTATTTATTTACACCATTATACCCATCCATGTAAGGTGGTGGTGGAAAAACTGATTACACCACGGCGTAGAGACGGTATTCCGTACGTACGCATGCGTGGTGATTTCGTTTTTCGTAGGATGGATAGAAGGTGAAATAGGGTTGTTTAATATTCATAATAACATATCACTATATTATTTATACTGATGTTATTACTATATAATTAAAAAACTACATAATAAGAAGTTGAAGAAGAAATAAACTTGATAGAATCGAAAGAAGATAGTACCTCTTCTTCGACGCACCTCCTTTAAGCCTTCTCTTGAGGAAGTAGAGTTGGTCTTTTGAGAAGACCAGAACCTCCAGAATGTTGCTAGGGAATTTGAGAAGAGAAATGGTCAGGGGTTTTCCAAGATTCAAGGCTCAAATCGGTGTGAAGAGAAGAGGGAAGGGGTGCCCTTTTTATAAGGGAGGAGAGGGGCACCTTTGAAAAAACTCCAAATATTATTTTATAATAAAGTCATATTCGGTTCATAATAGCTCCAAATTGATTTATATAGAATATTAGGTGAGTATGGGTCGGAAAAAAATATCATCCAATAGAATTTAGACAAGTTTAGGTTTCTATTTTAACCTTATCATTTAGATTTAACTTTAAGTTAAATAATTTTACTTTTACAGTGTCTTCTTGTTTTCTTACACTATAAGGTTAATAATCTTGTTATAACAAGGCAAAATAACCCCAAGATGTTTATTATTTATATATATAACCTTATCTAAGTCATTTTTCCGAACGTTAGATTTTTAGGAATAAAATAACAATTAATAATATAATATTTGTTTTAAAAACTATTTTATGTCAATTTTGACACTATTGGGTAATTGATTTTTTTGAAAATCATAACAGAATGATTAGTTCTAAAAAATTTAATTAAATCAATAATAACATGTCATATTAACCTATAAAATTAGTTTAATTCATAAAAGGTCTAAAATGACATTTATTTGAGTATTTATAACATCAATTATGTCAAAATTTCATTAATGAGATAATTACTACATCATCATTGTGTCATAAATAAATAATATTATTTAATGTCTAAAAATTATAAATAAAATACCATTATGTATGAAATATTTTTATCTTTATAATTAATTCTTATAGTCGAATTTATCTTATGTATATCCCTATGTAAAAATGAATTAGTTATTAAACTTTGATTTTAACTATTTTAACCCTTCTTCAAATAAATTAATAATAAAGGTCCTAATTTAATCCAAGTGGACCTAAATGGTCATATTTTTTTCCTAAGGTTGATTATGGTCGAATTATACTTATCGAATAGAATTAGAACATGTTTTAGGGCAATATTAATATCATATTTACCATTAATTACCCTATTGACTTTTAACCGTGGTAAATAAAAGTAAAAAGTTACTATTAACCAAAAATTATTTTCTTCTCATTGAACCATATTTTAGTACTTTATATTTACCGTGTCTCTCATATTTTTGAAATTAAATTCACAGAAGTGGTAAAATTTCATTTAAATGAAAAAGTTAGTTTTTTAACTACCACAAAGTGGTTTCACTATTCATTGAAAATTGAAGTTTTTCAGAAAAATACCAAAAATTCAGCCTAAGAATTATTTGATATTCCGAATTCAAAATTGATTTCTATTTTTCAAAATTCAAAACATATAAGTGGAATTAATTTATTTTAAAATTAATTCCCATATCAAAACAAATAGCGTGTTTTTAAGAAACAAAAACAACCAAAAGATTGATACTTGTTTATATCCAATTTCAAAGTGAAATTAATTCCAATGAAAAATATTGGATTAAATGGTAAAAATATATTCTAATTACAATTTGAAACCAATTAAAATGATAATCTATCCATATCAATTATTGTGATGAAAAATGTTGTTTTAAATTAAATATAGCGTGTTTTTACTATTCATTAAAATAAGAAAGTTTTCAGAATAATATGAAAAATTTATCCAAAGCAAATTTTATATAATGATACCAAATAAGAATTTTATTTTTTCAAATTAAACTTATATACATTTCAAAACAATATTTAATGTGGGTGCTCCATCAAAAGGTGGGAAAATTGCAATTTTTGAAAAATACATATTTTACACGAAAAATTTATTTTTTCTCATACCATATTCTGGAAAATGATTAATATGAATAATAGTGTTATAAAATTCAAAATTTAGTTAATAACATTCATAATGGCTAGTCCATAATAATATTAGAACAATATATCGTTGTTTAGTGAAACCCGGTATTGCGTACTACACAGGCTATCGAGGAAGGTCGTGATTGCGTGTAATGCAAGCCAAGTCTGGGTTGCGTGTTGTGCAAGACTCCTCCGTTGTTTCGTATAAAAGAATCCAACCATATTTTATTTATACATTGAATATATATATATATACACTTAATGTTGCGTAGAATATGTACTATCAAAATTGTGTGTAACATGATCCACGAATGGAGTTGCGTATACTACACGCTAATGCGGTGTTGCGTATAGCGCAAGGTAATATTGGTGTAGCGTACAACACAAGACATCATTGAAATTAAAAAGAATAATTCTCATAAATTCCCAGGTTGTTACATTCTACCCCCCTTAAAATGAATTTCTCCCTAGAAATTTGTCGGGGTTATAAATGGTTTAATACTTGAAACTTTCTTTAATAGAAACCCACATCGTAAAAAGGGAATACCAAAACCTATATTTAAAAAATAAAGTATGAAATGTAACGGTTACCCAAATTAAATAATCCCTGGGTTTCCACATAGGATAACATAGGTGAAAATATGGATATGGAAGAAAAATCTAACCATCATGTTCTGATGAAGAGTGGAAGAGAACATGACTTTGAAAAAGCCATCAATCACAAAGCCATAAATTTGCGATGATCTAAGGTACCATCTTATGCATCGTATATAAGATCACTAGGAAAACATTTTTGGTTTTCCATATCATTTCCCTATAGTTGAAAATTTTGAATTAGAAGAAATACATGCTTGATTTTGGTACAATCTCAATGTTGTTCGTGTATTGAACAATTTACACTTCATCTCTTAAAGAAATGAAGTTGAATTTGTTATTCGTGAAGTGTTAAAAGATCATGTGATAGAATGATGGGTCATTCCATCTTTTTCAAACAAAAGGTTAGCAACAGTTATAAAATATACATATGTCCATCTATGGTGAGGTTAATCATATAAAATTCCAAAAATGAACTTATACTTCATATATCATACCGCTTAATAAAATAAAACTAGTTTATACTAACCAGGGAATTTCGGTAGGCCAGTGGTATGAGATAAAGGCCAGTCTCACTACGGTTGTGGGTTCGATTCCCACAACCTTGTCTGACACGATGGGTTGTCGCCCGTCCTTCAGGTTGTCTTTTTTCAAAAACTACATTACTATAACATCCCATCAATAATATCGAAAAAAGTTCTATCCTTAAACAATAATAACTTATATCCAACATAATCCATTCCAATCTTTAGGCTTATCTAAAATACTTCGGTCCAAGCTCATAGTATAAAGAAAATGATTACTTGAAATGTCACATAACAATCACCTGAATTCCATTATTTATCCACCATATATCATAAGATATATCTTGTTGGTCAAATTAAAAATATGTTAATTCCTTAATCATGTATTCTCTTGAAGAATGAATACCCATTGAACCTTAGTGAAAACATGAATGTTGTTAAATTTTATCTCTTTCCACATACCAAAATCCCAAAAATTATATATACTCAAACCATAATATCACTTAGTCCTTATTTCAGTCATGAGCTCATGAATACAATCAAACATCTCATTATCTTCTTATCCCTTCATTATGCGCATATCATCTACTTTCCAAAAATATATGAATAAACTTTCATGGTTACCGGTACTATTCAACATATACTTTCAAATACTTTAGGAAAAAACAATGTAACAATCCTTAAGAAGATTATTTATTCCATAGTACCATTAAATATACAACATAACTCCTGATAAACATACAATCATTCCACTACCCTAATAAACAACTGACTGGGCTTCAACACTTCTTTCATCTCATATATAATTTTTACTCTCCTCATTATCATCCACATAAATACTACCCATATGACCATGTTTATTCTCTTCATGAGATTTTCTCTTAGGGCATTGGTTTGCATAATGCCCATACATTCCACATTTAAAACATCTAATCATTGTTGATGTCGTAGAAATACCATTATCCTTATCCATGGTGTTAACTGAACCTTTTCCTTTGCACTTACGGGATTTGTGTCCTTCTTTTCCACACCCAAAGCATCTTCTAGTTTAGTTGAAACATTCTCCTTGATTCCTCTTCCCACATGATTTACATGAGGGGAATTGAACTTTCTTTCCTCCATGATCATCATGAAACTCCATCTTTCTCTTATTATCTGAGTCAGGAAACTTACCAAAGTTGAGATTATTGATCATATTATGAGATTTCTGATTAGGCATAATAACAATATGTGGACCTCCAGATCCAATTTCATTTGGTTTCTCATGAAAAATATCATTCCATTGTTCATAATATCATCCATTATCATGAATCTTCTTGTTTCCAGCTATTTTCTAAAACCCAAAAAAATAGCGTGAGAGGAAAAATTCATGCTAGGAAAACAACATAATGAAGGGGGAGTACCTTCAATATCTAAAATTTTAGGTTTAATTCTAAGATCATTAGCACAATTCTAGGACTATAACCTATACGTATACTTAACATTAGGGACATCCCTAGACATATCTTAGAAATATCTCTACCGATCTCACTAAAGTTTTCACATCGTAGTTTCCCAAGGTTGACTAAACCTTCACTCTGATACCAACTGTAGAGACCCAAATCCTGACATACGTGGACATTACATTACTTTTGCGAAATACTTAATACATGACAAAAACAGACGCCCAAATACCGTATTAGTTTAGTGTCTTTGGAAACTCAAAACAAAATCTTCTAATCATGGTGAAAGATCTTCAACATCTCCCCCAAAGATCTTACCCTTTTGGTTTTCTTACCTAAAACCATTATTTATATCTTTGGGAAAAGAAACCATAAAAAGGGTGAGCTCAAATGCTCAGTAAGTGTAAACATAGAGAACATAAAACAATCCATAAACATTTGAATGCAAGAACATGAACATAAAATCTAAACGTCAAAATCTTGAGTAAAGACATAAATCTTGGAAGTAAATAAGGCATAAATCATAAAGGAACATCAATCATGATAAAATATATTGGAAATAAAACTTTTAATTGTGGAAAAACATAAATCACATGACATGATTTGAATAGTAGCCAAGGCATTGGTGCCAAGACCATCTTAGTGGACAAAGTCCATTTCTGAATCGAGTTCACTCCTTGTTTCAGTCCTGTAACACTAAACTGGATTAACTTACCATTTCAGCCATGTATAACTCATGGGATATAAATCTTTACCTAATGCATTGGAAGGAGATATAGGTCACACCCATCTCATAATGAAATCATTCTTGCTTGTGCCACAAAATAAACATAAAACATTCATCATAACCCAAAGAATAAAATGGGTTTCATAAACATCATCCCATCATCTCATAATCCATATAAATCAAACGGAAATTTCATCATAAGAAAAATGAAACCATGTAAATCATAGATACATCGAACTTGAAACATACACATATGAAATAATGTTATCTTAGATAGCAAATGGTTTTGATAAAACATTTGAAATGAATTCTTGAGGAAAATATCCTTTATTCTTCAAAATCATTTTATTTTCACAAAATGCCATGAACTTTTATAAGAAAAGTATTTTTTTGAAAAAATTCATAAAATCTTGTAGAGTAATCTTCATAAAAATGAGGCGTTATGAAACCGTAAAAATCTATTCACGCGGTATAAGTAAAAAATAACATTCTTCTCATACTTTTGTTGGAAAAGACAAAAAGTACCTTGTTTGGAAAAAAGATTCCTTACATACCATGTAGTAAAAGTCAAAAATGGTTAAAAATTACTTTAAACACACATGGAACCATTTTTAGGAAACATGGACATGGATGATAAAAATAACCCCAGGAAATACTTACGAATAAACAATCTCGGATAAGAAGGAGATTGGAATAGTTATCCCTTACCTTATGTCTGATATGCTTAGTATGTATCCGAACCTCCTATATAATGATTTAAATAATGTCATTGACTTATTATAGAATCATATTCATTGTTTTATATGATATATGGTATACTTAGGTATTTATATTGCCTGTTCATTTGTCAATTCCATGTTTAAGTAGTGTTTTGGGTAAAATTGTTTCTTTTATCGTACGTGTTTGGACTTTTTGTTCTTGATATTATTATTACTTATATCCTGATTTAGTTACATCCATAATTTAAAACATGATTTATATATCATATATATTCAGTATATATATATATAATAGATAGATAAATCAAATGAAACACACTGTTCATGGAGATGGTAGGCCGTACGTACGCATGAACGTTGTTTTCCTTACTTTATTGGCGTGAATGTAAGTAAGTATATGACATATATATTTATACATAAATCCAATATCTTCATTATTATAATTCATTATATATACTTTATAATCATTCTTGAATGTTTAATCATGGAAAATGAATCTCATCGTGTTCGTGAAGATGGTAATCTGTACGTACGCACGAGCGATGATATCATTTCCATGATCGTGGAATTGTATTGAACTGTATGTATAATATTACAGAATCAATATCACTTTACAATAACCATATATAGTTATTTATTTACACCATTATACCCATCCATGTAAGGTGGTGGTGGAAAAACTGATTACACCACTGCGTGTAGACGGTATTCCGTACGTACGCACGCGTGGTGATTTTGTTTTCCGTAGGATGAATAGAAGGTGAAATAGGGTTGTTTCATATTCATAATAACATATCAGTATATTAGTGATACTGATGTTATTACTTTATAATGAAACAACTAAATAGGAAGAAGTTGAAGAAGAAAGAAACTTGAGAGAATCGAAAGAATAGATTACCTCTTCTTCGACGCACCTCCTTTAAGCCTTCTCTTGAGGAAGTAGAGTTTGTCTTTTGAGAAGACCAGAACCTCCAGAATGTTTCTAGGGAAGTGGAGAAGTGAAATGGGCAGGGTTTGGCCGAGCATCAAGGCTCAAATGGGTGTGAAGAGAAGAGGGAAGGGGTGCCCTTTTTATAAGGGAGGAGAGTGGCACCTTTGAAAAAACTGAAAATATTATTTTATAATAAAGTCATATTCTGTTTATAATGGCTCCAAATTGATTTATTTAGAAGATAATGTGGGGATGGGTCTAAATAATCTCATCCAATAGTATTTAAACAAGTATAGGTTTCTATTTTAACATTATAATTTATATTTAACATTATGGTAAATAATTTTACTTTTACCATGTTTTCTTGTTTTCTTACACTATAAGGTTAATAAACTTATTATTACAAGTAAAAAGAACCCCAAGTTGTTTATTATTAATATATATAACCTTATCTAAGTCATTTTACCGAAATTTGGATTTTTAGGAATAAAATAAAAATTAATAATATAATATTTGTTTTGAAAACTATTTTATGTCAATTTTGACACTATTTGGTAATTGATTTTTTTGAAAATTATAACAGAATTATTAGTTCGAAAAAAGTTAATTAAATCAATACTAAAATGTCATATAAACCTATAAAATTAGTGTAATTCATAAAAAGTCTCAAATTACATTTATTTGAGTATTTATAACATAAATTATGTCAATGTTTCATTAATGAGATAATTACTACATCATCATTCTGTCATAAATAAATTACATTATTTAATGTCTAAAAAATATAAATAAAAAACCATTAGGTAGTAAATATTTTTATATTTCTAATGGATATTTACAGTCAATTTTATCTTATGTATAACCCTATATAAAAAATGATTTAGTTATTAAACTTTGATTTTAACTATTTTAACCCTTCTTTAAATAAATTAATAATAAATGTCCTAATCTAATCCAAGTGGACCAAAATGGTCATATTTTAATCCTAAGGTTGTTTTTCGTCGAATAATATTTATCTAATAGAATTAAAATATGTGTTAGGGAAATATTAATATCGTTTTTACCATTAATTACCCTATTTACTTTTAACCGTGATAAATAAAAGTAAAAAGTTACTATTCACCAAAAATTATTTTCATCTCATTGAACCACATTTTAGTACTTTATATTAACCGTGTCTCTCGGTTTTTTGAAATTCAATTCACAGAAGTGGTAAAATTTCATTTAAATGAAAAAGTCAGTTTTTTAACTACCACTAAGTGGTTTCACTATTCATCAAAAATTGATGTTTTTCAGAAAAATACCAAAAATTCAGCCTAAGGATTATTTGATATACCGAATTCAAAATTGAGGTCTATTTTTCCAAATTCAAAACATAGAAGTGGAATTAATTAATTTTAAAATTAATTCCCATTATCAAAACAAATAGCGTGTTTTTAAGAAACAAAAACAATCAAAAGATTGATACCTGTTTATATCCAATTTCAAAGTGAAATTAATTCCAATGAACAACATTGGATTAAATGGTAAAAATACTTTATAATTAAACTTTAAAACCAATTAATATGATAATACAACCATATAAATTATTGCGGTGAAAAAAGTTTTTTTAAATTAAAATATTGCGTGTTTTTACTATTCGTGAAAATATGAATGTTATCAGAATAATATGAAAAATTTATCCAAAGTAAATTTTTATATCCTGATTCAAAAGAAGAATTTTATTTTGTAAAATTGAACTTATAGACTAGTCAAAAACAAGATTTAAGGTGGTTGATCAATCAAAAGGCGGGAAAACTACAGTTTTTGAAAAATACATATTTTACACGAAAAATTTATTTTGTTCTCATACCATATTCTAGAAAATGTGTAAGATGAATAATAGTGTTATAAAATTAAAAATGTAGTTAATACTATTCATAACGGCTAGACCATAATAATATTATAACAATATATAGTATTTTAGTGAAACCCAGTATTGCGTACTACACACGATATCGAGGAAGGTCGTGATTGCATGTAATGTAAGCCAAGTCAGGGTTACGTGTTGTGCAAGACTCCTCTATTGTTTCGTATAACAGAATCCAACCATATTTCATTTATAGATTGAATATATATATATATATACACACTTAATGTTGCGTGGAATAACTACTATCGAAATAGTGGGTAACATGATCCAAGAATAGTGTTGCATATACTGTAAGCTAATATGGTGTTGCGTATAGAGCAAGGTAATCTTGGTGTATCGTACAACACAAGACATCAATGAAATTATAAATAATAATTCTCATAAAATCTCGGGTTGTTAAAGATGCGTTATAGACCACCCACCTTAGGACTGTACGACCCTCCTCCTCCAGTATCAGCCCTTGATTTACCTCATATCGTAGTAGTCAAGGAAAAGGTCAAAAACACTCACATTGTGATATCTAGGTCAAAAGTAAAAGATAAGAACAAATAAAGAGGACTCGAGTACTTACTGTTTCTCATCCAACGTGGTGAATGGAAGCTCGATCAGATTCCGGACAAAGGAGATATCTTGATCCCCAGATTTGGCCTTCAAAAAGCTCTAAAATGAGAGAAAATAGGGTTAATCCTACCAGTTCTCAGATTTGGGAGGAAAGGTTTTCTTAATAGATAATTTAGGGAATTTTGGACATTCTACATAGGATTTTATCATGTGCATGGTTTTTCCACACGGCTTGTTAAACTGTGCGCAGACCATGTGAGACGGTTCTTCCCAAAATCATATCCTCTACACAATTTGATCAAACCGTGTGTAGGCCATGCACGGGTACCTTGGAAAAAGGGTAATTCACATGGTTAGGCTGTACAGTCATGCACCAATTTTTCAAGGTGGCTCTATTGGATAAAACATCATCCACACGATTATCCAAACCATGCGTAATTCCAAATGGTTTACTCTAAACTGTGTGCAAAGTTCATTTTCTCCAAAAAGATCGTTTATAGGCTCTGAAAAATCCCTAGACACCCTAAAAACCTTTACTAACTCATTATGAATCTATATTAGGTCCAAAAGTAAAGATTTAGAACAAAAAATAATGGATCTATACCTGATTTAAAAACCATGTTCTTATAGTAAAGTTTTGGAATTCAAATTCTTTATTAATTTTGTATTCATTAACATTCTATTGAAACATTCACTTTCTTATGATCATTGGAAATTATATTTCCCTTAAATATATATATTTTTTGTTTATATTAGGATACTCAAGAGGGGATTGAACTGAGTTCCTATAAAAAAAATTTGTTAAAATTTTTATTTAAAAGATTCCCCAAATTAAAAATAAAACAGGCGAGTTAACCGAGGTAGTAAAATTATAATAGCTTCACTATTCAAATAGTTTCTCAAAAGATTGATTAATTATCAGTAATAGCAATATAAGATATTTATCCAACTTTTGGAACTACTCTAATGAAGAAAATTAATTATAACTATTATACAAGACTAACTATTAAATTAAATTTTCGTTTTATGAAATATTAGTTAAAACAGAGAAAGGATAAATTAAAAGGCACAGTGGATAATAAAGTGATTCAGTTTGAAGACGATACATAATCCACTCAATATGGTGGTCAAATTCCACCAAGTAATATATATAAATCTTTTATCCACACCCCAGATCATGGTTAACAATAGTACATGAGACTGTCCAGGTCATAAGACCTCTTCCACTGTACTTCATGGGAAAAATAACAACCAGATCACAAAAGACATTATCCATAGTTATATGTGGGTGAAACAAGGTGTAGAAAGATATTTGAGTAAGTATATCATTTATCATTCAGTTCAGTGTAGAAGATAGTGTGTGTTTTAATACAGATACACACACTGCTTGAAAAGTATTGAAACAGTACACAACAATGAAAAATGTAACAATATAGAGTTTAAAATGCTATATGTGTCAGGAAATGTAGCTTTAAACTCTTTGGGTGCAGCAGATTCAATGTTCTAGTCCTCTTCTGAAAAAATATTATCACGAGTCGAGTGTTTTATTTTTTAGTGTAGTGAGATGCTCCTCTTCTCCTTCGAGTTCCTCTAAGGATGATTTCAAGATGGTACATAGTTGGTTAAACATTGATTATAGCCAATACTAATTGTATATTATTTATTCGGTGTGTTATTTCAAGTATGGATGTTCTTCTCTCTTTGCATGAAATCCAATACTACTTATATTTTATCGACTACCACACTTTTATTTTTATTTTTTGTGCTTGGGTTGGAGCAGAGAAGATGCACTATCCTCACACATCGTACCTTGTACTATGTATTTATAGGACTAAAAAAGAACATTAATTATATCAGTGACATTAAATGACTCACATATGACTCTTAGAAAAAGCATTTAAATTAAATTAAAAAAGATAGAAAAATGGTTAATTATGGAATGGTTTCACAGTTACAGTGAGACAGCCACGGTGCCATAGTCACAGTAAGACAATCACAATGAGATAATCATGGTGAGATAGTCATAGTGATACAATCATGGTGAGACAGTCACGTTGAGATCTGGAACCAGTAGAAAAGTTGTGGTGTATGGTCCATTGCAAAAAACCTGGAACTGATAGCAAGACTACGGGGTTAGATAAATGGTTCCTCGGGTAATGGTTTCTTTTCCTTGGTCAAAATTATCAATGGTGTCTTCTTACAGTGTCTTGTAAATGGAATATAGGAAATGGTTTGAGGTCCTTTTCAAAAATATAGAACCGTTAGAAAAATTACATTTTCACAGACTTATCCAATTATCTATAAGCTATCTTAAGAATAAATATTCACATAACGGATTAATATTAAACATAATTATACTGAATCATAATAGAACAAGATTAAACATAGTTGACATGATTCAAACATGATTTTTCATATTCTGAATTATGATCTTGTGAGTGTTTAAATCATAAGTTATAAGTGTGTAAAACCTGATTTATAATAATTAAAACATGAGAAGTCAAACAATCTTCAAATATGATTTGTGAGCATTAAAATAAATAGATTCCAACAATCTCCCCCTTTTTAATGATAAAAAATCATGGAATTTAGAAGAAAAATATTTTAGAAATAAATAAACAGATTACTTATCAAATCAATATATTAAAGAATATATGTAATAAATAACATAAAGGGGAATTTTTTCCCCTTATATATCCTCATTATTTATCTCCCTTAGAGTATGAGAGTGGATATGTTCTCCTATTTAAATGCCTTATTATGATTTCTCCCCCATTTGGGATTATCGAAGCGATAAAAATAAAATAACAACTAAAGAAACAATAGCATGCCACTTTCCATTAAATAAAATGTCAAAGTATAGTACAAGAAAAAATGGAAAATACAATAGATCCCTATCAAAATCAGCAATCCCTTCTCAGTAGAGCCAATTGACTTGGTTATTTCTTTGTCAGAGACATCAGATAGAGAATAAAGTGGTCCAAAATTATAGAAGGTATAAGGGATTGATCTAATTATGATATAAGGAAAATGCACTCCTTCAAAGACATAGGGTGAAATAAATGGTCTGTTGGAAGACCGATGAAATTTTTCCTCAATAATAACAGGTTTCATCTGACTCAAATCTTGAGAAACATACATGGTAGTAGGAACAATGGTAGTGGTGGATGAAGGAGTTGGATAGGCTGCAAAGAGGCATCTATAGGAGTCACAATGGCAGTACTTTGAACATGTAGATAGGGGATCAAGAGGTTTATAAAGTCTGTGATGATATCCCCACCATACTATATGGACATCTCAAAATCACCCTTATTTTCCAAAAACTTCTCCATAGTGGGTGTGAATTCCTTGATCTTATATAATTAGTCCTTAATGACATTAGTGACTATAGATATTTTCAATTTCTCAACAAGATAGTTAAAGTGGTTGGTCAACTCATGCTTAGAATATATTCTCTTAAAGTAGAAGTCCACTTTGTTAGAGATTTCTTCTTGAGAATCATTGGAAATGTTTGAATGGACCCTCACCAAATCAAGTACATGGTCACTATTCTTGATGACAGTATAGATACTTTCCATATCAACACCACTCAATAATGATAGAAGATATTCTTTAAAAATAATTCTCAATAAGTCATTATCTATAGGCTAAGATGGTTTTCCAGAGGTTGATGAAGTTGTAATAGTGAATGTGAGAGACTAAAGTTGATTTGGATTCTTTTTTAATCATCCTTTATATTCATCACTCAGCTTATTGAGTCCATCAACAAGCGCACGCATCTCATTGGTTATCTTGGTGTTGTTATCAACCAATTTTTCATGTGTAGTGATCAGGTTTAGTTGAATTAGAGAGACAACCTTCTATAGAATCATATCAGCATCATCTTTACTAAGATGAGAAACATGATCATGAGCAGTTGGTAGGCCTTTCTGCATATATTCAACCATATATTTTAGATATTTTACCTCATCACTCAAAAGCATGTTCTCAATTATTTCTTCTTGAATTTCATAGAGCATCTTTGGTTGAATCTTCAAAATAATTTTATGTAACAACACTGTAACAACTCTTTCACAAAGGTTTTTCACAGGTTCAGGATGAGACTCTAATAGTTTCCCAAATCCGGACAGTAAGTTGTCACCATAAACATTCTGATCATTATGACTCAAAAAATTAGAATATTCTTGAGCAGGTTCAGGAATAGTAACTAAAATAGGTTTACACTCCTTAGCGGTGGTTACTTTTATGGCATAAATTGGTTTCAATTGAAACACAGTGGAAATATCTATTCCATTTACCAAGGCCTATTTGGTATTATCCACATCAAAATAACTCAGAAACCTATACCAAGTATCCAAATAACTTTAGTCAATAGGATTTGGAAGTTGAATACACTCTAAGCTGGGGTGTTGCTTCAACTCAATAGGTGAATCCCTTCTAGGACTAATAGATTTAGTCTCTAGATCTATTCCAAAATTATCAGCTCTGTTAGGTTCACCCATGTCTTCTCTAGCTAGATGAAAGGATTATTCCATTCATTCATTAGCAGATAAGATTATTTGAGGTTTAATTTATTCTTTAGACAGTTCCATAGTAGTAGGTGATTCCTCAATAGTAAGTTATTCCTCAATATAAATCTCCTCCTTAGCAGCAAGTTATTCTTCTACTACAGGGTCTTCCTCAATTGTAAAACTTATTTTAGAAGAAACATTAACCTTTTCACTTTCACAAACATCACCTTTAGTGATATGTGATATCTTAGGAAATATTATCACAAAACATTTACTAACATCATCATCTATTTCTTTATTTGGTTATTCAAAAATATAATCATCATGTATTCTGGGATCAGCTACATTTTTTTGTTTAGAGGGATTTTCAATATTATAAAAAACCCCAAGAAACCTATCATTATCCTCCACCCACAATTTCTTCCATGGATTCCAACTTATATTTATTCTCCTATATATAATCTTGGAGATATATAAATCCCATTCCTCACGCACTTATTCATTTTGTCCAACCACACCATTGGCTAAAAGAACAGCAGAAATGAACCTCGAATAGATTAGGGATGTTTACTTTGATTTGGTTTTCATCATATCACGCATGTGAAGTATAATATACTTACACAAGTTGATTCTGTGTCTATATTTCTGAAGATGAATGAAAAATACATCTTGATACTGAAGAGTGAAAAATCCCCTTTTCTTGGAAAAATGAGGTGTTGACCAAACTTGAACAATAACCTTGACTCACCATCAATATCAGTAGTAACATTTCTTCTCTTTTTCTTATTTCGATTAAAAATTTCAAGATACTCTTCTAAGATAAATACATTACTAGGTAGAGGAAGATCTCTTTTATAATACTCAAAAATCCTTTCAAGAGGAACTTCTATTCAAGTATATCATATCCTTGAATAAAAGGTAAATCATTAACCATTTACACAGCTTCTAACCATAAAATAATCCTTGGAATTGAAGGAAAACTAAACATACTGATAAAACTCAAAAACAAGCCTAGGGTTGATGGGTCTTTTCTCCCTGTTTAACCAATCCAACCACCCCTATTCTTGTAAAAATCTTAGAACTAGAGACTTACGAGTCATGAGCCACTTTTCACAAATTTTCATTTATGGTACTACTTTGTGATCCTCAAGACTAGGGTTCCGTCATTTCTCAAGAATTAGCATATAAGACTTATTACATTTATTCTGAGACTTATGCTTGTTAGGTTTTGATGAGGATGGGTGATTCATCATGGTAATTAAATGTGGGATCAAGAAGGATGAGAAAGAGGTAAAGTGGTTTGAGAGAGACATAGGGTTTTGATTTTGAGAGAAGTGAGCTCGAGAGAATTGAAGCGATATGTTCTTATCATTTAGGGAGTTCAAATATCACAAAAATACAAAATGTTGTAAATAAAACATGTGATACCAAAAGAAATATTTATAAATAAATAATAAATAATACGGTGAGACTACTGTGGTCATTCATGGTGTCAGTATTACTATGTGACTCAAGATGGTAAAAACATAACAAATGACACATCGAACAAAAATAGCAATCTGTGAGACAGTAATCATAAGACAATAATCTTGAGACAGTAAACTGAGATTGAAAATTGAGATATTAAACTGAGACAGTAATCTATTCACTCATGTTTAATCATTCCTAATTCATTTATGATGTAATTCATCCTTTCAATATTTAATGTCTTAGTGAAAATGTCAGCAAGATGATGTTCTGTGCCAATTAATTCTAAATTAATATCACCTTTTTGATAATGATCTCTCAAAAAGTGATTTCTTACATAAATATTCATTGTTCTATAATGAGAAGAGGTATTATTTGATATGTAAATAGCACTTGTGTTATAACAACATATAAGTACATGTCTGAATTGATATCCATAGTCTATCAAGGTGTGTTTTATCCAAAAAATCTGAGCATAACAACCACCACCAGCTATGTATTCAGTTTCAGTAGTAGACAATGTAACCGAATTTTTTTTTACTACACCATGAAACTACTAACTTTTCCAAAAAAGTGATATGTTCCAGAGGTGTTTTTTTAATCTAACTTACAACCACCATAATCAGTCTCAGAATAACTTACTAAATCAAAAGGTTTTCCTTTAGGATAGAATAATCCTAAACTAGATGTATGTTTGAGGTATTTGAAATTTTTTTAACATCTAAAAGATGTGACTCTTTAGGATTTTCTTGAAAATGAACACACATGAAAACACTAAACATAATATCAGGTCTACTAGAAGTCAATTAGAGTAAACTCCCAGTCATTCCTCTATATGTTGTTTAATCAACTGATTTACCATTCTCATCAATATCAAACTTACAGGTGGTACTCATAAAAGTATAACTACTTTTATTATTATATAAACCAAAAATTTTTTGAATATCTTTAGTATATTTAAATTTATTTAAAATAATACCTTCCTTATTTTGAAAGATTTTAAATAAAAGAAAAATTTTTTGTTTACCAATTAAACTCATTTCAAATTCATTTTGAATAAGTTTTGAAAAATCTGTACAAAAAGAATTTATTGAAGTTCTAAAAATAATGTCGTCTACATAGATTTGAAAAAGTAAAACATCATTAGAAATTTGTTTTATAATAAGAGTAGGATCATCTATAACTTTTTAAAACCATTGAAAAAAATAAAACTACTTAGTCTATCATACCAATCCCTTAGAGATTATTTCAATCCATATAATTCATTTATTAATTTAAAACAATTATTTGGAAAATTAGGGTACGTAAAACCATAGGGTTTTTTTAAAAATAATTACTCAACTATATACCCATTTTTGAGTGCACTTTTGACATCCATTTGATATAGTTTGAAATTTAGATGTGGTCCATATACAAGAAGTATTCTAATGGCTTCAAGTCTATAAATTGGTGAAATTTTTTTCACATCCTCAATCCCTTCTTCTTGACTAAAACCATGAGAAACCAGACTAGATTTATTTATTAATATGGTGACAGATTCATCTACTTTATTTATAAACACCCATTTTGTGCCTATGGTCGAGATTTCTGTGGGTCTACCCAGAAGTTGACAAAAACTATTTATATAAATTTTATTTTATTCTTCTTTCATATCCATCACCCAAAATTCATCATATATTGCCTCATTTATGTTGTTAGGTTCATGTTGTGACAATAAGTCTTGATGTTCAACCTGATTTCTTAGAGAATATATAGTATGTGTTCCTTTATCTAAATTTCCAACAATAGAATCTAGAGGATGGTTCTTAAGGTTTATAATAGATTTAGAAAAAGAATGACTAGTAATTTTAGATTCTTCAACAGGTTTGGGTTTATTATTGCTCGAATACAATGAATTTTAAAAACTATAAGTTTTAATAGATTCCTTTATAGGATGGTCATAATATTTACCATTGATGTCCAGATTCGACATATCATCCTCAGTATTTTCTAGAGAGGTATTAGGTTCTTGTTGGTTTGTTTCATCAAATTTGGAATGTAAATATTCTTCCTCGTATTTGTTTCTTTTATTAAAGACTCTATAGGATTTAATAGAAAATTAATATCCTAGAAAAAATACTTCATCACTCTTGCAGGAAAATTTTTCTATATTATCCTTAGTGTTAAGGATATATACTTTACAACCAAAAACATTGAATTAGTTAACCTTTTGTTTTATATTGTTTAAAAAAATATGTAATTCATTTAAGGATTGGTCTAATCAAGAATATATTGATTATATAGCATGTTATATTAACAGCTTCTTCCCAAAAGTAGATAGGCAGGTCATACTCACTAAGCATGGTTCTAGCATTTTTTTACAGGGTTCTATTTCTTATTTCTACAATACCATTTTGTTGAGGTGCCCTAGGGGTAGAGAAGTTATGTCTATAGACATGTTTTGAGTAAAATGATTCAAAATCATGGTTTTAAAACTCATAGCCATGGTCAATTATTAGGGATTTAGTTCTAAGACCATTAATATTTCATATGTTCTTAACATACTTGGTAAAATGAGAGAAAGTTTCTCTTTCATGAGCCAAAAAGAAGGTCCAAGTATATCTAGAGCATTCATATACAAGAACATAGACGTAGCTCTTCCCATTAATACTTGAGACTCTAGAAGGTCCAAAAAATTTCATATGAACCAACTTGAGAGGTTGAGAAGTTAAAACTTATTTCATTGGTTTGAAAGAGATTTTGTGTTGTTTACCCTTTTGAAAAGGATTACAGACAGTTTCATTTGGAATCATGTGTTTTGGTAGATCCTTGACTAAACCTTTACTAGTAAACCATATAAGGAAGTGTATATTGTAGTGTCCCAGTCTTCTATGTAAAAGATAAAACTCTGTAAAAAACACTCAATCATGAATCATTTTTAGAAACTAAAGAATCTAAGTTAACAACATTAACATTTTATTTTTTAAAATCATAAATTACAAATTCATTCTTAGAATTAAAAAAAAATTCAAGATTTATATTCAAATTTAACAAGAAATCCATCATCACATAACTGTTAAATACTAAGAAGATTATATATTAATCCATCAAAAAAGTACTTTAGAAATTAAAACTGAGTTAGAGTTACCAATCTAGTTGAGGCCAATTATATTTTCTTTGGAATTGTCACCAAAGGTGACATTCCCACCATCAATTTTAATTAGGTTCTTGAAGCATTAGAAATCCCCTATCATGTTTCTTGAAAATCAATAGTCCATGTACTATAATCTTTTGCAGTAGCTCTTAAAATAAATTTCCTACTTAATAATCAAACAAATATAGATTTTGGTACCCAGATTTGTCTGGGTGTAGTAACATTAGTAATTAGTTATTTATGAACCCACATCTACTTCATGGGTTTCCTATAATAATTATTTAAAATATTTAAAAAATAGACACTATTTGGAACAGAAAAACTAGTGGTAGTAAAAGACATTCCAGAACTAGAACTAGAAACAGAATTTTCATCTTTAGGTTGAAAAATAAAATTTCCTATTTAGTTACAAAGTAGTTTTTGGTAAGATTTCTTTTCCTAGGTTGGTATCCTATAACAATAGTTTCTCTGGGAGAAATTTGTTACTAATAATATGTGTAATATTTTTTTTCCATTTGTAAATTTCTCTAGGTCCTTTTTCAGTTGCTCATTAGATAATTCACGTTCATTATTTTCTTTAAGTAGTTGAGATTTTTTCTCTTCTTCCACCGCAAGTTCATATTGAACATTGGTAGTAAAGGCATGTTGTTTCTTTAAGGATATTTATTTATCTTTTAGTTCAATATAGGTGTCCACTAGCACTTGGAAATATTCAAACATTTTGTCGTTGGTCATATTTTTAGAATCAATTTTTATCTCCTAAATAGTGATATTTTTGTACTTGAGACTCAAGGGTTACATCAGATGTGTTTTTCATAAAAAAACATATTGTCTTTGTCGGCCTTTTCATAATTTAAAGACTCTAAGCCAAAGGAAATGGCTTGATCTACTCAAGGATTATGATTTCACGATAAACTACCACCCATGGAAGGAAAATAAGGTGGCAGATGCTTTGAGAAGAAAGGATCAAGGAGTTTTGAACAAAATGAGAGTGGAAATGGATCTTATATAAACGGATCTAGTAAAGATAGATATGGGAATCACCGTGGTAGGTGAGACATCAATAAATTTTCAAATTGTTTCCAAACCATCCTTACTATAAAGGATAAAGAGTTCTCAGACCAATGATTAAGAGTTAAAAAGAAGATTAAAGCTGTGAATGATGGGAGATTGAGTGACTTTGTGTATGAAGATGGAATTTTAAAATTTGGGAAGAGACTTTGTGTTCTTGGTATGCCTGATCTAAAAAGGGAATTTTTGGAAGATTCTCATTGTTCCAATTTCTCTATACACCCTGGGAGTAGCAAAATGTATAGGTATTTGAAGGAAAATATTTGGTGGGGAAATATGAAGAGGGAGATTGCTGATTTTGTGTCAAGATGTATTATTTTTCAACAAGTGAAATCTGGAAGGAAACGTCCTGGAGGAGTCATGCAACCTCTTACCATATCGGAGTGGAAATGAGATAATATTATGATGGAATTTGTCATGGGACTACCAAGGACTCGTAGAAGGAACGATGCAATATGGGTAATTGTTGATCATCTTACCAAGTCACCACATTTTCATGATATAAGGGATGATCTACCACTTGAATGTCTAGAAAGACTATATATTAATGAAGTTTTCAGAAATCATGGAGTACCCCTGAACTTCGTTTGAGCACTGCCTACCACCCCCAAACTGATGGACAATCATAATGGAATATTTGGACCTTAGAATACATGTTGAGATCTTGCACACTTGACTTTTAGGGTATGTGGGATCAATATTTTCCTCTGGTGGAATTTTCTTATAACAATAGCATCCATTCAAGTATTCGGATGGCACCATACAAAGTGTTATATGGAAAGAGATATCACACACCAACTTGTTGGGATGATGTTGGTGAAAGAAAACTTGTAGGCCCAGAACATGTGGAGGAAACGATGGAAAAGGTGAAGGTAATCCAAACCCACATCAAAGAAACTCAAAGTAGGAAGAAGAGCTATGCTGACAACCGAAGGAAGGATTTGGAATTTCAGGTTGGAGATCATGTTTTCTTAGAGGTATCTCTACGGAAGAAAGTTATCCATTTTTGTAAAAAGGTAAACGTAGTCTCAGGTAAATCGGACCTTTAAAAATTCTAGAATGAATTGGGGCAGTAGCATATCGTGTGACAATGCCACCAAGTCTCTCCAAGTTCACGATGTGATCCACGTATCACTGTTGAGAAAATACATGCCTGACCCAATGCATGTACTCACTCATGAAGAAGTAGAATTGGATCCTGATATGTCTTATTGCGAAGTGCCCGTCAGTATTCTTGAAACCAGAGAACAAGTGTTGAAAAACGGGACGTCTCGTCTAGTAAAATTTCTATCGAGAAAATGTAAGATGGAAGAGACAACCTGGGAACCCAAGGAACTTATGATGAAGAACCACCTGAGTCTTTTAATGCGGTAATATTCTAGAAATTTGGAGGGTGAAATTATTTGAATGAGGGGAGAATTTAACACCCCAAGCTTCCACGATACGCATCCCTTTGAATAATACAGTAGTGTGTGTTGTATGAAACTTCAAGTTATAACACATACCACAACTAATCAAAGTAGCCGTTATGAATAGTAACACCCAATTTTTAAAATTTTATAAATTTATATTTCAAAATAAACATCATTTTTGGATTTGAAATATCTAAATTAGCCTAAGGTGAATATTTGGTATTTTTCTGAAAACTTTCAATTTTTGATGAATAGTGAAAAACACTGAGTTATAGTTTAAAACCAAATTTTTATTTAAATAATTATTTATTTTAGGTCCAAAGAGATACATAATACCTATATAAGTTCAATTTAATTCATTAGAGTCATTTTATAATAGTTTTAGATATATAGATTTTATTGAACTTTTCACCGTCTTTTACCCATCTCCTAGAAAAATTTTAAAATTCACATAAAACATAATTTTATCACCTCTGTGAGTGGAATTAAAAAAATCTGTGAGACATAGTTAATATCAAGGAGTTAAATGTGGATCAATAAGATGAAAATAATTTTTTGTGAATAGTAACTTGTTACTTTTATTTACCACGGTTAAAAGTAAATAGGGTAATTAAGGGTAAAAATGATATTATTATTACCCTAACACATGTACTAATTCTATTGGATAAGTATAATTTGACAAAAAACATTACTAGAATAAAATATTAACCACTTTGTTCCACTTGGATTATATTTGGACATTTATTATTATTTAATTCAAAGAAGAGTTAAAAGAGATAAAATCAAAGTTAAATAACTAAACCATTTTTAATATAGGTTTATACATAAGATAAATTCGATTATAAATATTTATTAGAAATATAGAAATATTTCCTACATAATGGTATTTTATTTATAATTTTTAGACATTAAATAATTTAATTTATTTATGACACAATGGTGATGCAGCAATTACCAAGTTAATGAAATATTAAAATAATTGATATTATAAAAATCAAAATAAATGTAATATGAGATTTTTTATGAACTAAAATAATTTTATAGTTTAATATTACATGTTATTATTTATTAAGTGAATTTATTTTGAATTAATGAAGTTTTTTGGACTTTATCAAAAATCAATTATTAAATAGTGTCAAAATTGACATAGAAGAGTATTTAAAAAAACTGTTATAATATTAATTGATATTCTATTCCAAAAAATATATAGTTTATCCAAATGAAATAGATAAGGTTATATATTTTAATAATGAACCACTTGGGGTTCTCTTGGATTGATATGGTATGTTTATTATAATATAATATAAAAATACAAAGAGACATGGAAAATGCCAAACTATTTAACTAAGAGTTAAATATAAATGATAAGGTTAATATAGTCACCCAAACCTCTCTAAAATCTATTGGTTGAAATAATTTAGACCCATCCCAATCTTATATTCTAAATAAGTCACTTTTAAGCCATTATAAACTGAATATGAATTTATTTTAAAATAATATTTAATGATTTTTCTGAGGTGCTGTTCGCCCCTCTTATAAAAGAGAACTCACCCTTCTCTCAAATTCACACCTTAAAATCCATTTGGAACGGCCAAAACCTACCCAAATATTCTCTCAACTTCCCTCAATTCAACCTAGAGGCCATAGTTTGATCAGAAATCCAACCTAAAGAGCCATTTTGATCAAATCAAACAGAAGAACCCGAAAAAGATGTAATGTTTTCCCCACCCTCTTTCAAGTTCATTTCTTCTTCCACTTATTCTTTATTTGATATTTACATTCTTAAATAATAACTACAGTATCTTATATATAATTTGATGTTATTATAAATATGTTACAACCATATTCAGTATTCTATCCATCCGTTGAATGACATGTCACCATACATGCGTACGTACGGCTTACCGTCTCCACGTCGTGGTGTAATTGTTATTCAAAACATTATTATTTGGATGGGTATCATAATTATGTTTAATTGATGTTGATAATAAATATAACATTATAATTATTTTGTATATATTATATACCATCCAACTATATATTATTTTAATATCAAAAGAATTATATTTTCTCTCATGTGTACGTACGGACTACCGTCTCCACGAACGCGATGAGATTCATTCCCCATCATATCCATTCATGTATAATTCTAATTTGATGATTAAAAATAAGTTTTAAGGGATATATATCATTCTGGATATGAATAATATACAACATATCCATAACAAACACGTCTTATGTAAAAAAAACATATAAAAGAAAATGAGTGAGTTAACACCTGAAACGACGATAATACTAAGATATTATAAACAAAGCAATGATAAAAGATAATATATGATATCATATTAATGTATATGATTCTTGTATAATTTAATAACAATTATTTCACCATTATACAAGAGGTTATCCTACCCTCGACCAAGTAAAATTACAAGGTAAGGGTTAATTTAACAATCTCTTCATTATTCGAGATTGTTTATACGTAATTATCTACTGGGACATATTTATCATCAACATCCATGTTTCTTAAAAATGTATTTCAAATCATTCTTAGGATTTTATAGAATATGGGTTAAAGTCATTTATACCATTTTTGAATTTTTATAAGAATTTTGTAAATGAATCTTTCTGTCATTTTCCTAACAAGGTCCTTTTTAGCCTTTTCGAAAGAATTAAGGTAAGAATGACTTTTTAACTAATACGGCATGTGCGGCTATCTTCCACCATTATAAAATAGTTGAAGCTTCCCTTAAAATCTTATAAAGATAGTTTCAAAGTAAATGTTTCATTCTATAATTATGATACTTTTAAATGATTTAAAAAAAGAGATATTTCTCTCAAATAGTTTCGATTTCTTCTATGTCGACATCCTTTGATGGATTTTAATATTATTTGAAGTTGATTTATTATGATACAAAACATCCATATTGTATTGAAGTTCTTATGATATGATTGACTGTGGATGTGATATTTTTATACCATTCATGGTTTATGGATAAAGTATTGACATTTCGTATGATAGTTTTAATACAAATGTTTATGTTATGTTTAAACCTGTTCATATAAGGAATGCATTGGACATAAAAAGTAACAGGTGGAGCCCGCAATAGATCCTAGATTCATCGGTAGGTCTCATGAGACAAACTAGTGTCTTGGAACAAGGCCTTGAAAAAATCTTATTTTTAGCCTTGGCACAAGTCATTGAGTATGTGGTTATGATAGTCTGGCATTACGCATTCCATCATTATGAAAGTGTTTATTGATATTTCATGTGATTATTCGATTAGTAGAATATCCATGTGAATAAGTAAATGGAATTATTTAATTTTATTTCTGCATTATTATGCTAAAGTTCAAGTTTAAAAGTCTTCGGTTTTAGTTATACATTGCCTTAAATGTTTATTCTTATTTATGAAAGTTTCCTCTATATTATTGTCCTTCATGGGCATCTGAGCTCACCCCTTTCTGTGTTTTATTTTTCCCATGATGTAAAGAAGTATTTTATGAATGACCTGTAGGGATAGTATGAGGGGATATGAGTGTGGTCTATAGAGGCAAGATGTTGTTGTAGTTTTTCACTTTATGAGGTAATGTAAACATTATGAATGTATCTAGTGATACCAAGGCTACTAAACTAATCAGTCATTTGAGACTTGATCTTTTGTGATCATGCCAATGTTATGTAATAATGCCCTGACTCTAGGTAACTGAGGTCGGGTAGTTACACACACTCTACTAGAAAAGTGATTAAATAGTACAACATAGATAAAAACGTAACAAGATAGATTTTAGAAGGCTATGTGTGTCATTAAATGTAGATTTAGACTCTTTGAATGCAGCTGATGAAAATTTCCAATCCTTTTATGAAAATAGAGTATCATGAGTCGAGTGTTCTGTTTTTCAGTGTGTAGTGAGATGCTCCTCTTCTCCTTAGAGTTTCTACAAGGATGCTTTTAAGATGGTACATAGAAGGTTTTAGTTTTTTACAACTAGTAGGAATGGTACATTCTTTCTTTAGTGTGTTATTGAATGTATGGATGTTCTTCTATCTTTGTATAAAATCCACTGCTACTTATATTTTCTCCAGTACCATGATATTATTTTTATTTTAGGTGCTTCTATTGGAGCTGACAAGATGCACTATCTCCACACCTCGTACCTTATACTGTCTGCTGATAGGACTGCAAAAGAACATTAATTATATCAGTTTCATTAAATGACTCACATATGGCCATCTGAAAAACTTTTAAATTAAATTGAAAAGGATAGAAAATGGTTAATTATAGAATGGTGTCACAGTTGCGATGAGACAATCACAATTCCAAAATCATGGTATGATAATCATAGTGAGACAGTCACGGTGAGACAGTCATGGTGAGATCTGGAACAAGAAGCAAAGTTGTGGTGTTTGGTCCTTGATGAAAATCTAGAACCCATACAAAGACTACGATGTTAGATAAACAATGTCTCATGTAATGTTGTCTAGTTCTTTCTCAAAATTATAAATGGTGTCCTATAATGGTGTCTTGGAAACAGTAGTAGGGAAATTGTGTGAGGTCCTTTGTGAAAACCTGGAACTGGTAGTAGACTTACGATTTCACAGACATATCCAAATATCTGTAAGTTGTATTAAGAAGTAATATTCATAGAGTGTATTAAGATTAAACATAATCATACTGAAACATAATATAAGAAGATTAAACATAGTTTACAAGATTCAAACATGATTTGTGAGAATATGATTCATGATCTTCTGAGTG
Organism: Viscum album; assembly: GCA_963277665.1. NCBI lineage: Eukaryota > Viridiplantae > Streptophyta > Magnoliopsida > Santalales > Viscaceae > Viscum > Viscum album. The sequence goes on from OY728131.1 coordinate 1,134,279,067, forward strand.
TTTATGATAAGAGTTATAAGATTGTAAAACATAGTTTGTAAGCATTAAAACCTGGAATGTCCAAAAGTCATCAAACATGATTTGTGATCATTAAATTACGAGGAGTCCAAAAATATTATTTATATCAGGTATATGATTATTTCCTAAAGCATATTCCATTTTTACATATGGTATTTACTTTAAATGTTTTTGATTGATAGGGAAAATATTGATAAATCTATATTTTTTGCTCAATATGGATATTTATTGATAAGGCATATTATTCCTGAATTAAATAGATCATTACATATATGAGGAATGATTTAGCCATTTTTTGATAGTTAGGGACCAGAATTATATAGCTTCTTGGTTCATATATAGGCCTTATGTGACAAATTAATAATTTATCAGTAAATGTTTTTTAGTGTATACCTACCCATAGTTAAACTATCTTAATGAAAGGTCTTGGAGGTATATAAATCATTATGTATAATATTATGATTTCAAATATTAAGAATTTCATTCATTGAGAATTTAGTTATCATTATCTATTAGATTAATGTATTGATATCATCCATGTATTAGCTTTAAGATCATGTGATTACTTATATGAAATTATTTTATCAAAATTTATTCTTGTATTCTTCATGTTTAAGTTATTAATTAAATGGAATTTTTATGTTATATATCTTTCCATATTTATTATTCATTATTGATTCATAATTGATTCTTATTTATGTAACCCTTACTGATCATTTGATTCCACCCTTATTTTTCCCTCCCCATGACATGGAGAAGGAATCTTTGAATGAGTTCAAGGATACATAATAATTACTTTTACTGTGTTATAATTTATGTTCTCAAATTTAATATGATACTAGAGTATATATCTATTTTACCGAGACTACTAAACTATTCAGTCCTTTGGGATATGATCACCTATATAAAACAACAGTGTGATAAATTAACCATTGACTCTGGACTACTAGGGTTGTGGTCTTTATAGTTGGTGTAAGATCAAGTTTAGTAGAATCCTTGGGAACTAGATTTTGGAAAACATAAATTATGGAATATAACTCTATATTATACTTTGAAAGTATGTATAGAATAACATCCTAATGTTTTGGTAAAGAATATATTATGTGGTTTTTCATAGAAATACATCCTTGTATGGATACTAAAAGTAGATGTGGTTCTAGAATAGTTATACCTAGGGGTAATAACTACAAATAGGGCACATTGGGATTTAAATCGATCGTCACCTAGTGTACAAAAATAGGCCTTAATAAACACCTGGTTTGACACGCTTGTGGGATATTCATTGGATAATTAAGATTTTCTATATGAACCATCATGAAGTATTAGAATATAGGGTGACAATGAATAGCATTGGACAAATTATAAGGCATATTAGATTAACAATATAGTGTTTTTATTTAGAAATCCTATAAATTATTTTTTTACATTATGGTTATTTTTTCTCACACCATAGTTTTTGGTTTTGGTAAATGGATGGAACCAAGATGAGAGATTTTAATACAGAATGTGATTTAGAATGTGGTTATTTTGAGAAACCAAATGGGATGGTGACTGAAGTGAAAAATATTTTGATTATACCTAATAAATTATCATAACATATGATTACCATCCAATACCTTAACTGCATCTTGTACTCTCCAAATAATATAAATATAAATTCAATTAATATCTCAAGTGGTGAAAACTATAAAGGAATGAATGCTAAATTTCCTTCATGTTAGAAATTTTGAATAAGACACCCAAGATAATGTCTCAAAGGAACAATGAATTGTTTTATGTGAGGAAAATAAGAGCATAGAGTAAGGAATTTCCATCGAAAAGTGATGAGTTTGATATAGAGAAATAAATCACATCCTAAAGATATATTTATAGTTATTTTTGTTAAATGTTGGAGTTTTGGTCATTATCTGAGTCGATACCACCTTTTAATGGTTAACTCCTAGAAAATTGAATGACCTATGTTATACCAATCATTCAAGTAAAATTTTTTAACTATTTATGTATTTGGATTCAATAACTATGTTGTAGAAGTATTTTTAAAAATGGTATATTGGTTATAAGAATTATGAAATGTATAAGGATTGTGTTAATTTTAGAAAAAATATATGTCTTCATGTAAGATTAGTATAAGCCTTATGGATTCCATAATGGGTTTATGAGTTTAATATTGATCATAATTTCAATGTCATAAACACCCATTATTGAGGTTTTATGTGATGGGATTTTATCAAGATTAGGGATATTTTGAGAGATATTTATGGAAACCTAACCCATTGGTTTAGTATATGTTTTACTGAAAACATTAATTAGGGAAGAATGACTTCAAATTTTTTGACCATAAGATTAAAGGTATTGGCAGCCTTTAAAGTTTATTTTATATTTTATATTATGTTAATTATAGTCCATTACAATTTTGGAATGTTATAGTAATAATATTAATATATTTTTTTCGAAAAATGACAACTCGAATGTCGGGTGACAACCCATCGCATCCGATTAGGCCTCAGGTATTAAACCCAAAACCAAGGGGTGAAAAGGGTGCATCATCATTCATTTGTCTACATAATATTCTTGTTAATATTAAATTTTTTATTTAAACAATTAAGTTTAACATTGGGTGTTACTATTGGGATTTTGATATTAATATATTATACGGATAACTTGCGCTAACCATTTTGATTTTGGTAAATATTTAGATATGGAAGTAAACACATGTCACTCATTTATAGATTTAATGTTATTTTAAAATACAATTTCAATGATTTAGATATAAGAAAATTATCTTTTGTAATCATTTATAAGAGTAATAAACTAAGTGTAAATTGATCAAAGAAAACCCAAAGGATGATGTTCTTAATACGATATAGAATGAAATCAGGTAATTATATTTTTCATATTCAATGACTTGATAATAAAATAATCCATAAACTTTAGTAAAATGATCTTGAAATAAAAAATTTATCCCATTAACTCCATATAATAAATCAATAGTCTTTTAAATCATCATAGATTTATGGTTTTTTAACTGTTAACATCCTCCTGATCATTCACTTTTTTATGATAAATGATCTCTATCACTCCATTTAATTATTTACACATTTCTTTCATGCCATTATTTTCACTTCCCAATAATTTTATATAATTTTAAACCTATCTATGTGTTATTCCAAATGACCTTCATATTTACTTTTCTCTCTTTTAAGAAGAAGTTATCTTAACCCTTTTTACGATGTCGGTTTTTCACAAATTAATTTTCAAATATCAAAGCCTTGATTTCTGATATCTAGTTAAAATTGTGAGGATACAATTTACTAAATGAGGCTTCAATTTATCACCCAATGATTTAAAAATAATAACATTGTGTTTGACATCATATAAGCCATACTACAATGAGCTTAAATGATTTGTGAAATAGATTATTTAAAGATTAAAATTTTAACCTAGCCATTAAATTAGATTCTATGAATAAGATGAACTAAATTATGAAAATTATATGGGTTAAAAATTTATAAAATAAATTTATTAGTTATAAATTTATTATTAATGAAAATAAAATTCATTTCAAAGTAAAATAAATGTTTTTTTAAAAACTAATTTTATATGTGCAATGTGTTTTTATAAAAATAAATTTAATTATTCATTATTGGTGAATGAATTTAATAAAATTGATATATTATATACTCAGTAAATTTTTTTATCATTCATACTCAATTGTTTTCTAATCATGGTATAAGAATAAATCAAATTTTATTCTTAAAAACTCCAATTAGAAAATGTTTTTATCATGTTTTCACAATTATTTTTACTTTTACTAATGTTAAAAATTTTATTTTAAAAAACTAACATAATTTTTAAGATTATCATATCAAATTTATCATATGGTTAAATTTTTAGATACTTTCAAAATGATTGATTTTTCCGTGGATAGTGGAAAATACTGTTATTTATTTTCATTAAATTATGTAATTTTAATGTTCCATTATGATTTGAATTTTACATTCAAGTAAATTAATTATAAATTTGTTATATTTAATATAATTTATTTAATTTTAATCATCTTTATACTCAATTTTGGGTATAAGTTTATTTTTTAGGCTTAAAATACATTTTACATAAAACTGTTTTTAAGTGCATAATGTTTCTCAATTTTAATTAATTAAAATAAACCATAATGAATAATTACATAAAATAAATTTATAGATTATATATCTAAATATATTAATTTAAATACATATAATAATTAATATTATTCCTATATTTAATGTGATATCATCATATGCTTGAAAATTTTATGTCTTGAAAAAATATTTTTCAACATGTTTTGTGAGTTAATTTTTAAATTAAATTATACCACTTCTGTGAATTGGATTTCATAAAATGGATTTAATTTTTTTAATCAGTATAATTAATATTATAAAATATGGTAAACTTAGTATTTTTTCATAATTATTAGTAACGATAGTGAAATTTATTTACCACGATTAATGTTAAAATGGGGTTTTTCATGTTACATGCACTTGTGTTAAAATTAATTTTCCACACACATGGAATTTTTATTTGATAAATTGGATTTCATATTAATAATAAGAGGGTACAAACTATCTAATAATTTTATTTTTTTTAGCCTGAAATAATAAATTATATATGTTAAAAAACTACCCTGATGAAATCTAAAATGGTAAAAGTATGTACACTGAGAGGTTGAGGGAATGAAATATTTAAAACATGTTTTATTTTTTTTATGTTGGGGGTGTTTCTTGACCTTAACTTCCCTAAAATCCCTTATTATTAAATTTTTTAGAAACATTGGTTCATATCAAATTTTGATTATTGAAAAGTTTTGGGTATTTAACAAAATGTCACTCCTCCTCTATTATAGAAGGGAACCCCCTCACCAAAATTATATACACATATGAATCCATTTATCCCCAAAAACCTACAAAAGATCAAAAAACATAATTATACACATTCTAGATTTTTTTTCTTATCAAAATACCAACCCTAGTTTCCTTTATAAGAGATCCAAAGGAGGATCTTCCAAGAGATTGTAATTGTATACACTAAGCTCTTTATTTTTACCATTTTCACCTTCAATTATGTATTAAAAATTAAAATATTACAAAACCTGTATATAAATTATATTTAGGTGTTATTATGTTTATGTTTTAACATTTATCCATCTTCTTATCTATCATAATGGGAAATAAATCAATCAACCATGTGTTCGGTGGACTATCACCTCACGAACCGATGTAATTTGTTTTCCATAATCGAATATCCTGGATAATCATATTGATATAAATAATGAATACATATGATACATATTATATGATATTAATTATTTAAAATTTATATATTTTCCACTTACTCTTTCACCCATTATGGGAATGATATCATCGCTCATGCGTTTGTACGGTCTACCATCTCTACGAAGTGATGTGATTCATTTTCCATGACCAACAATAAATAATGGTTATAAAAAGGTATATAATGAATAAATGTTATATATATAACATTAATATAATTCTATATATGACGGATCTATATTCTATGCACAAGAACAAGAAAATTTGCGACATAACAAACATGAGAAAATGATGGAGTTAACACCTGAAATAATGGTAATAATGAACTATTATTAAAGGGTGATAAGTTTTTATAATAATATAATATATGATATTTTAAATATGAATATGTTTTTTTTATAAATTAATATGAATTTTAAAACCATTTTGTAGGAGGCTAAATCATGATCAACTAAATGAAAATGTGAGGTAAGGGACTTTGTCTCAATTTTCCTTCATTGAGGCATATTTTAATGTTATGCACCTAATTTATTTTATATGGTGTGTATAATGAACTTTTACATTTTATATCATGAATAATTAATAATTCATGGTATTTTAATTTTTAATACAAATTATTTCAACCAAGGGTTTTTGAATTGAAAGTTACCAATTATTAAGGAATTCTATATCTCAATTTCCTTTCATTGGGTTATATTAGTTCTTCAATATCTTTTATATTCTATGATTGTGTCTGTGATGAATATTGATTGTTTTAAATTTTATTTTTTTTAAAAAAATGTATTTATGTTTTATACACATAATAAATTCATTTATTAATCCTCACTTAAATGGTATGATCTATATAAGATATTTCATCTCAATTTCCACACCATTGAGACATATTTTGTATTATGCACCAATTATTTTTTAAAACATACATTTACTATCCCATGGATATTTTATATTAGAAATATATTTATATTCATCATATAAAATGTTTCATTTTAATTTATTACTTTCATGGGGGTTATGAATCAAAAGTTACCAAAGAGGTAATTGTTTATACTTCACTCTCATATTAATCGGGATTATTTATGCTTGAATTTACATTGAAGGAATTTATTTGATCATTATTTAATAAAACCCGTTGATTTTTTATACAATGGTTATTTATTAAATTTTCAAATAATAGTATCATGTTCCTCTCTTAGGTACTTAAAATTATTATGAAAATTTGACTTCAATTTTATCTTCACTCGAAAATCCCTTTTCTTCCAAATATATGTTTTGGAAAAAAAATGAAGAATGTTTTTAATATTATTCTATTTTTTTTTAATTTCATTCTTACACATCTTTTGCGTTTTTAAAAAATTAAAAATAACACACCTTTCATTTTCCAAATATGGTGCTTTTTGAATTTTTATAAAAAATGCTAAAGGAATATTTATTTCAATGTACTCAACATATGAAAAAATTTTCCACCATCATGACCACTCATTTCTATAAATAATTATTTAAAATTTTATAAGTTTTTTTCAAAGAGTTTTTTCCCATAATATTATGGAAATATCTAGTTTTTAAATGTTATTTCATATTGAAAGGGATATTTTCCTCAATAATGTTTTAATGATTTTTATGATATTTATAATCATCAATTGAAACAACCATTTACTTTACTTATAATAAACTAGGAAAATGTTGTAATGACACCATCACAATTCTTTCTCTGGATGGTTTATGATTTGTTTGACCAGGTAAAGTGGTTTCATTCACTTACATTATTAATTTAATATTCATTAACATTCTCTTGAAACATTCACTTTATTGTGATCATTGGACATTGAATTTACATTAAATATCCATATTAATTGTATCATGGATATAGTTATTTACTAAGCCATATATCATTTTTACATATGATGTTTAGTTTGAATGTTATTTGATTTACTGGTAAAATATTGATAAATTTTCATTCTTTACTCAATACGAATATTTGTTGATAAGGCATGTTATTAATTAATTAAATCGATCATTAAATATATGAGGAATGATTTGGAAATGAAATGATGGTTGGGGCATATAATAATATAAATCCTCAATTAATTGATAGGTCTCTTGATAAAAATCATTAATTATCATTAAATGGGGTTTAGTGTATACCTACCCATAGTTAAACTTTCTTAGTTCAAGGTCTTCACAATATATTTGTCATGATGTCTGAGATCATGTCATCCAATATAAATCACTTCCTTCATTAATAGAATAGTTATAATTATCCATGATATTATTGTATTAATATTCAACATGGATTGGATTCAAGATCATATGATTATTTATATAGAATTATTTTATCATCATTTGTTCTTTCCATATTATTCATTATGATTTACTTATGGCTTAAATGGAATTTTTTTCAATTATTTACCTTTCTATATTGATTATTACTTATTTATTCATGATATCTTGTACTATATAAAACCCTTACTAAGAATTCGATCTCACTCTTATTTTGTTTCCCTTCCCCAAGATACGAATAAATAATATTTGAATGAGTTCAAGGGGGAATAATATTTCCTTTCACTATGTTGTAATTTATGCTTTATAATGTAACTTGAGACTCAATTATGTATCTAGTTTACCAAGTCTATTAAACTATTTTTTCCTTTGTGACATGATCGCTTCAATCTAAAACTAATGTAATTAAGTAACCACTATATCTGGAATACTAGGTTCAGGGTCTTTATAGTTAAAACCTCACATATCAAACTCCCAACACACATATAGGTTCCATAAGAAAGGAAAATTATTTAAGAGTGGTTTTCATTTCCAAAAGAACATCCCAATGTGCCCATCAGGTTTTATTTTTTAAAAATAAATATTGATCATTATAAAAATCATTTACAATCCAAATCTTTTGAAGTTCCAAGTCATCATTTTCCACTAATATGCAAATTCATCACAATATATATATATATACCATTTTTAAAATGTAAATATTCACACAACCTTCTGTGACTATGTATAAATAGGGTACCCATATATATATCTATATGTTTATATGTGTATGTTTATATGTAGAATATAATTAAAAACAACTCTGAAGGTTTTTTGGAAATGAAGAATGCAATTAGGCCTTGGTTAGAAACTGGTCTAAATAATAAAATATCTTTAAAAATCTCAATTTATATAATTAAATTCATTTGAAAAATCAATCACATTCCTAGGATGCTTGAAATTTTAGAACAAACTTAAAAATATGATCTAATAAGAAAACACATACTACAAATAAAAAAACACAAAAACATGAAATAAACTATTTTAGTTATTTAAATGAATTTTCTATAGTATAATTTGTTATATAATTAAAACACACATTGAAACTGTCAAACAATCATAATTTTCAATTTTAAGGATTAAACATAGTGCAACCTACCTGTAATTCATTTCTTCAGAAAATGATGGTATTATTCCACCTCCATGGGGTCCAAGACACTAAAAAAAATATAATGACAAAAATAAAAAAATACCTAATTAAATTTGGGGCACAAAAGAATAACAAGAA